>JAUCEB010000008.1:0-4800000 GCA_033557925.1 Phytophthora x cambivora | reverse complement strand
GCCGATGAATCCGTTTGGTCAGCAGCCTCCTCAGCAGGCCCCAGTCATGTACGACAACATCAAGAAGCTGCTCGAGAAGAAACCTGTGGTGGACGATGCGTCCATGGACTTCTTGGAGGGTATCGGAGGAGGTGGCGCCAAGGTGTCGAGTAACTCGTCAATGGAACCTGTCCGAACCCCCGAGCCTGTCGCCAATCCATTTGGTGCTCCGCAACCCGCTGCTGCTGAGCTCGATTTCAACTTCTTAGGCGGTGGTGCTCCCGCTGCTGCTCAATTAGCCGCGCCTTCTTCAGGCAGCAAGTCGAGTGCTCTTGCAAGCCGACTTGCTCAAGGCAAGCGACCGACCCAAGAGGCTGCACGCAAGAACCTCGGATTCAATGCCGGAGCTTTTGCCGGCACAGGACACACGGCGAAGATTTCACTGAAGAGTGTGGCAGGAGGTCCTTCATCGGCGGCGTCTAGCGAGCCTACTACCGTCGACGACTTCGTAGCGGGCAATGCATCGTTCGCTCCGGTCGACGATATCTTCGCTGCAGCCCCAACTAACCCTCCTGCTAACCCGGCCTCAAGCTCGAATGACATCTTCTGGTAGAAGAATGTAACAACCAGATCTGCACAAAAGACAAGGATGTCACCTGCAGGCCTCGAACTAAATCCACATTTAATAAATATACTTTTAGTACTTCGAAGTATCATTTATCTCTCCTTCGGGTACGCTTGAGCTGGATTAATCCTGCGGTTTGATGTGTAGGATTCACATCGCTCAACGTCCACGCTTCAACCAACGTCCGTTTTGCGGCGAATCATCGCTAATTATGCGTCTCGAGTCCGTTGCGGGTGTGAAATGCAGCACCACGCCGTCCCAACTTTTCTCCATGCAGCTCCGCTATATATACAAAGTAGTTTCTGCGACGTAGTGCTTGCTCACCAAAAACCTCGAACGTGCCCGGTCATTTCCTGCTTTCTCTCAGCTGCGCAAGCGTCCGATTCCAGCAGACTTTGCCACCACAACAATGAACGACCCGTTTGCAATGCTAGACCCCATGCAGAAGCCTGGATCGTCCACCCAAAACGGTGGCTCGAACTTCGCCACGGCACCCAGACCGGCATATCCACCGATGGCCAACCCTTTCGACAATTTCGCCAATGCAAGCCCCATGGCCAGTGGGAATGGAATGATGATGCCTCAGCAGCAGCAACCGATGTACCCGAATGGCGCCAACTTCATGACCCAGCAAGGCCCACCGGCCTTCGGTGGCTTGGGTGGTGGTGGCCAGCAGTTCGCGACTTACAACCCCTATCAACAGCAAATGCCCGCTCCCGCCCCGGTCATGATGATGCAGCCACAGTATCAGCAGAACCTCAACAATGCCCCCACCAAGCTGATGCCAATGCCAACTTACGGTGGTGAACCGATCATGTACGACAACATCAAGAACGTCATGAAACCTGCTGATCCGTTCGCCACTTCGCCCAATTTTGCCGGTATCCGTGCCCCCGAACCAACGCTAACACCTGCGCCGTCGCACCAAACCCGTGATCCGAAGTCTACTATCGTCGACTTTGACCCTTTCAGTCCGAAGGGATCAACGCCGCGGACACCGTTCGACTTCCCCGAAGACGCGAGTACGTCGACTGCCCAGTCCGGTGCAAGTGATCGACTGTCATCCTTTGGAGGTAGACGCCCGACCCAAGAAGAGCAGCGCTCGCAATTGGGTTTCTCCACGGAGGGCTTTGCAGCTGCTTCCGCGAAGCCGTTGGCATCCAGGATCTCTTTGAGAGACGTGACCACCAACGCGAGTACAACCAGTGAAGACAACACCCCGTACTTCCTCGAGGGTAATGACGCCTTTATGAGCTCGAATTTTGCCAACCTGGACGACTTCGAAACCACATCGACAAGGAGAGGTAGTGGCAATGAGCGTCGGTCATCGAATCCACCCTCAGATGCGACGCAGCATGGAGAGATCCCCGAGGAACGCGAAAAAGACGAGTATGACGTTCTTTTCGAGAGTGGTCGCAAACTGGGTGTCCTCATGGAGCGTGTCGATGTCTGGAATGCAGCCAACCAACGCAAAGAGACTGCTGTGGTGAAGCTTGTTGTCGAAAATGGCGCCGCTGACCGCGTCGGCGTAAGCATTGGCAGCACTGTGGTGGCTATCAATCGGAAGAGCGTTCAGAACGAGTCGTACATTGCCATACTGGACATGATCAAGGCAGCTCCACGACCACTTCGCATGCGTTTCAAGCACGGCCCTCAAAGCAAGGACACAACGCAAGGCACAGTCCTCACGAGAATCTCCAGTATGTACTCACACGGCTCCGTTTGTGCTTGGGCTATGTTTCTAATGTTGTGAACTCCTACTGTAGATGGCACATTTAGTGTTGGGAATCTGACGTCGGGCAACGCGACCTGGACAACCAAGTACTTCGCGTTTGGAGGCTCCAAAATGGATGTTCTACAGCTCTTCGTCTCTCGAGCAGCCTACCATGAGGTTAGATTTTCTTTACCTTCGTGCACATTTTAGTAGTCAATGAGCTAACTCTTTGTTTGTGACAGTGCGTGATCGCTCTATACGAGAAACGTGGAGTTCACACCCAGATCCAGTCCTTCCGACTATGCCGAGACCACAAAATCTCGCCGATCAAATGCAAGATCTACAAAGGCTATGGTGCGTATATTTCAACTTGTAGCAAACCGAGACGGTCTATTAACTTGCACGTTCGAATGATCACCACAGGCAATCTCCACTACTTCTCACTGACGGTGCCATCGTTGCGTTTCGTGGCTGCCAAGTTCGCGAGCGATGACTACGAAACGATCAAGAACATTTGGTCGAACACCTACGACGCTATTGAGCGCAAGAAGCGTATGGCGTACTAAGGTCTCGCGCGTTCTCGCCACCAACAATTTACCCCTCCGTCGTACAGCAGCAGCAGCAGCTCAACTATACAACCCGCTAGCATCACTTAAAGAAAACACTGATTATTCATCACTGAGCTTCCACCAGCACCTTGAAGGCATCGAAACTAACTAAAGCGCACGTTAGGCTACCCGCAAAAATAGTGCCAATCAGTCCGAGGACAACCGAAAGCTCAGGCTCACGCTTGTCACGCGTGGCGTGCTTGGCCCTTCCTCTATTCCGGGACGTCAGTGCATCGTCCCCGCCCAAAACTTCTCGCCTCGAGCGCTCGGACTTCCCATTTGGGATTGACGTCGACAACCCGAAGCTTCTCGACGTCCATCTACTCGACTGGACAAGCTCCACTGAGTTCCTAAGGACTATGAGTCGCCTCGTGCAAATTGCTCAGCGGTCGAACAAGGCGCCCGTGGGCTTCAAGGTGCAGCTCGTGGTGCATCGGCTGAATGCAAACTTGGCCGTCAAACATGACACCGAGCTGGTCGCTGTCATAATGGGGCGGAAGAAGAAAATCCCGTCCAAACCTGCAGTCTACCAACCCGCTGACCCTGGTGACGATGGTTCATTGAGACGGTTGAACGGATCAAGAGCGATTCAGGCGTCACACTCGAGGAGCGGTGACACAGGTGAAGTTGTCTGGGGTGATATGGTGGCCTTCTCTAGTACGCTCTACATGGCCAAGTCGGGTCTCTTCCAAGCCAAGCGCTTTCAGATCCACATCAACACCGTAGGCGAACATGGCAAAACCCTCGCAGTATTCGAGTTCGATTTGGCGGAGCTCGTTCCTGTTTCGAAGGACTCGGGCAAGGAAAGCATTCGCTTGACCACTACCAAGTGTACTGATGATCCTCGAGCTTGCATGTCCATCACTGTGGTGAGCTCTCGGGTGAACCGCGAACGAGATGGCGTAGGACACGAGAGGTCTTACGTCGAAGACAGCACGAGCGAAATGGGGTCGGAGATGTCGGCTTACACGAACAACAGTCGTGCATCCTCGTTGGCCTCAAACTGTCGCCGCAACATCGACATGCCCATTCCCGAGCACGTTGGGCTTGGTGAAGGAAAAGCGGATGCGATTCGCACAGCAGGACACCCGACGACATCGGACGAGGCCGTCTCAGCTGCTGATAGTGCTCGTGACGAACTTGTCAAGGCGCTGCAAAACCTGGAAGCTCAACTACGAGAGAGCGAAGCGGCCAACGTCAAGCTCGAAGCTACCATCGAGCAAAAGGATCGAGAGATCGATCGACTCACGCGAATGGCAGCAGGAATTGGTGGCTCAAGCTCCGAGGCGGAAGACGGCGTGATGCAGGTGGACTTCCTCGTCTACATGACGTTGAAAGAGCAGTTCGACGCCTTGAAACTCGAGCACGAGGCCTGTCAAACGACTCAAAAGAATGCCGATGGTCCTCCTGCTGCGAGTGGCATGTACACAATCGCTGATGTGGAGAGCGAGGAAGAAGATAACAAAGGTGAAGAAGGTAGCAGAGCCAAAGAGACCGTTGAGGACGATGCATCCGAGGCTTCTTCTGCCAACGAGTACGTGGATGCTGAGGAACCCCACCTTGTTGCAGAGGTGAGCGCTCTCAAGCAACTGCTCGCGACGCAGCGCAACGAAGCAGATCAGCTGAACAACACCATTCAGGAGCTGACTTCTTCTAACAACGAGTTGGAAGCTCAGTTACGAGAGCTGCGAGCCGCCATCGAGCAAAAGGAAGAGGAACTGCAGCTCTCTACGGCGGCTTTGCAGCGAGTCGAGTCTGTGCGCAACGAGGTGGGAGATGCGGAATCTGGAGAGGCTGAAGCTCAAGCACAGGCGTTGGAGACCGCTCTAAGCGATAACAAGCGGTTGGAGCGTCAACTGCTCAAGTTCGATGGTGCGATGACCGCCATGGAGGAGGAGAAGGCTCGATTGCTGGAGCAGTTGCGCGAGGCGGAGATTGCAAGTGCCAACGCCCAAGAAGAAGTCGTCAAGGTGCAGAACGCCCTCGAGCAACTTGACAGCAAGAGTCAAACACTGTCAGCAAAGCTGCAAGAGGCGGATCAAGCGCGAGAACGCGCAGAGGAGACCGTTGTGGCGGCGGAAGCAACGATCGGCACGCTGCAGCAGCAAGTCCGCGACGTGTCGACCCAGTTACAGGAGACTCAGCAAGAACTCGAAA
Organism: Phytophthora x cambivora; assembly: GCA_033557925.1. Classification (NCBI taxonomy): domain Eukaryota; phylum Oomycota; class Peronosporomycetes; order Peronosporales; family Peronosporaceae; genus Phytophthora; species Phytophthora x cambivora. Next base: position 4,794,917 of record JAUCEB010000008.1, on the reverse strand, counting down.
GCCTGCGTGACCACCAATTGACCGCAAGCGCAGTCGCGCTTGAGGAGGCGACAACAAAGCACCAGGCGCTCGAGCGGCTGTGGGAAGACGTGAAGCTGGAGAACGAGAGGCTGCAAGCCCGCGTGGAAGAGCTCGAGTTCCGGTTGGCTCAGTCCGAGGCGAATGGGGACGAAAAGGCTGCGGAGCTGCAGTCGCAAGTCGACGAGGTGAAGCGCGAGGCGGAGGCTCTACACGAGGAACTTGAGGCTTTGCGCGCCTCGAAGACTCAGATCGAGAGCGAGTCGCACGAGCGTGAGCTGCAGCTGCACGAGGCGACGGAGACGCACCACCGCATGTCGGTGGACCACGATGAGCGCCTGAGCAGCGAGATCATGGCGCGCGAAGAGCTGCTCACGCGACTGCAGGAGCAGGTGCAGCAGACCGAGAAGCTGTCGGCCGAGCTCAGCTCCAAGGTGGTGGCGCTCGAGCAGGAGCTCGACTACTTCCAGGGCGAGCTCATCGAGAGCAAGATGAAGGTGGCGCAGCTCACGCAGAACAACGACGAGCTGGCCATGCGCAACCGCCACCTCGAGAAGGACGTGGCCGCGAACAGCAAGAAGTAGACACCCACAGACAGATAGACAGGTAAATAGATATCCCGCCTATCCAACAACTTCAACTTCAGCCTCAAATGTAGCCATGTGTCACTAGCTCATTCATGTGCACCACACCACCTGCTTTCGCTAAGTGCGCCACACGAGACTTCTACAGTTGCCATAGTGAAGCCCATACAAAGTCAGTCCTGAAAATTTCTCGAGTCGAGTCGACCGCACGATACTGCTACCGGTATCGGTAGCTGGGGGGAGTACGTACGCAGGCAGGCGCAGGACGCAGGACGCAGCATGGACCTGTTCGCACGCGCGCGGAGCGTCATCGACCAGCGCGTTACGACGCGGCGTCTCAGCCACGAGCAGGACGACGAGGCGCAGGACGAGGCGCAGGATCAGGAGCAGGCTCAGGATCAGGATCGCGCCGGGCCCCAGGCTAAGCTGAAGGCGCTGCTGGACGAGATGCAGGCCAGCGCGTCCTGGGGCGAGAAGGAGCACGAGGGAGAGCAGCGCCGAATGCTGCAGGAGCTGCAGACCTGCGTGCTGGACGCCGAGGGCCGCCAGGCGCTCGAGAAACTGCCCAAGCGCATGTGCGCGTACGAGTTCAAGCCCGGAGACATCGCGTGGAACTGCAAAGTGTGCCAGGTCAGGCCCAGGATCCTGCAGGATGATGGATCAGTATATTTAGGCTCACTAGGATGTGGTGATGTGTGCAGGTGGACGAGACGTGCGTGATGTGCAATGACTGCTTCATTTCCAGCGACCACGAGGACCACGAGGTTTTCTTCTACTATACCCACAGTGGGGGCTGCTGCGACTGTGGAGACACGGAGGCCTGGGCGTCCGAGGGGTTCTGTACGCGACACAAGGTGCAGGATATTACTGACTTTTTATTTTTATTTTTTTTGTAGTGGGAAAACTTATTTTTATTATTATTTTTTGTTTTGTTTTTTTGTTTTGGTGTAGGGAGCTCAAGATGCAGATCCGTTGAGTTTTTTGCCGCCGGATCTGTTGGTGAACTCACGGGAGTGCATTGGGGAAGTGATGAAGTTGGTGCTGAACTCGGTGAAGGAGGCCAGATTCGGATCAGTGATTAATGAAGACGACTTGGAAGTGGTGAGGGATAAACTGGGCAGCGAACCGCCGGAGAGGAGATACTCGGTCATTGTGCACTACAACGAGCTGCAGACGTCGCAGGAGTTCGCGACAGCGCTGAATAAGGCGCACCCCGCTATTGCTGTACGTGGTGTTACGCACATGATCTGGTCAGTACTGTGAGGAGTTGTCTGATATTTTTTTTGTATTGTTGGCGTGCTTGTGGTTAGTATCAAATGCTGAAAATTGTTGGCGAGACGTCGTCGCAGAAGCAGAGCACTGTGCGAGCGAAGGCTTCTCGGGAAGAAGTTCTGGAGCTTGCAGCTTCATTGCAGAAGCATGGAATTGTGACTTCAATTGTATCGTGCGAATATAAAGCGAGGGTACCTTTGATCAACTCATTGCTCCAATGGCTTGCGTCTCTAGCAAACCTTTCAGACGGCCTGTGCCGCCTGATTTGCGAGAAGGTACGCTGACGCACAAATACGGAATCTTAGAAAAGTCGCTGCACTGGATACTGTAAAGTCTAACTCGGTGGTTTGCTGTATCCAGATGTGCGCTGTAGAGAGTTTAGAGCCCAGCGAGGACAACATGGAGGTGGATGAAGCTGATGATTATCCGATGCTCCGAGCCGTTATTATGGCTGACTCATTCCTGCCAAAGACCGAGAGCGATGCTCTTCACAGCCTGCTAATGGCCCTCCTCGCCGACCCACTTTTCAAGCAAGCATTTGCAATCTCATTTACGTCATCCTACCGCCAGCTATACCGAGAGTTCGCTGCTGGTGTCGGGAGCTCGACCGCTACAATATTAGCATTCAGCGTGCAATTCTTCAATCGAGCAACCTTCGTGAAAAAATTGGTTGCCGAGTATGACCTCCTGGAAGTACTGGTCAACTCAGTGCTCGAAACTCTGCGCAAGAAGAGAAAAACCGATTTTGTGGACGTTGCATTCGAAGATACATGGAGTAGCATGGTGCACATGCTGCATCCAGACCGCAACCAAGAGCTAGATTTGTGGGACGTTTTTGCTATGGGGATCCAGCGCTCGCAAGGTTCTACGTTACGAGACGTTGATGTGAGCGCACTGGTAGTTGAAGCTGAACGTGCAGGTTATCACATTAGGCATCAAAGGGAGATGTCACCGTTTTTGAGCTTACCCCCCGAAACAGAACTGACGGGACGCTTCGAGCTTGATGTCACGTCGCCGGTATTTGTTTGCCGTCGCTACATGTCGGGCTTACTGGATTTGCGTTATGTCTTGCAAATTCAAGGCATTTCAGAGAGCTTTGTGCTGGAAAAAGGGGGTTCTCGCTTGGCGCGGTTTTTGCTTTATCTAGCGTATATTCAAGGTGCATGCTCCGAAGTTCGACGCTTTGGAGATCACGTGGAGATGGAATCGCGCGGGTGGGTTGTTACTGTGGAATTCGTATCGACGACATCAGACGTATCTTCGTGGGTTGTATCAAATGCCTTTAAGAATGCTGGTGGGCCCGAGGCGATGCGCTCTCCGGAGGCATCGCGGCATTTGATCGCGAAGCTTGCAAGACCTATATTAGAGGCGTTTTACTTTTGGTTGGCTTCAGCTGGCAAGTATTTCCCCCCTTCCGACTACCAGGTTGGAGACACGCTTCGCGCGGACCAAATTGAAACAGCGGTGTCATGTCATTTCCCACTCCAACGTACGCTCTCGCAACTGATCCGTGCGTTGAGTGACTCGGCAAACGGTTTAGATATTTTCCTGTCCATGCTTCAGATCAGGGTATTAGAAGACGATGAGTCGGTTTGGATTCACGATGCTGATAGCCCCCTTGGGTTTTGGCATCGCGTACACCTGATTGAGCCTGTACTGCAGGCAATCGTGTGGGATGCCCAGGTACACTCGGGCTTGTGGGTGCGCAATGGAATGTCGGTGATTAACCACAGTATGAACTACGGTGAGCCACCATTCTGCGCTCGATTCCGTGATCTCGACTTGCTGCTGCTCCAGTTTAGCTTCCAATTACTGGGTGTCGATTGGGTTATGGCATCAATCATGGAGCGTTTCGATGTAGAGGAATGGTACGAAGCAGCACAGAGCTCCGATGCGAAGGAAGCGGAGCTGATGGTCACTGAGTGTTTGGCACTTCTATCGCAGCTCGCATCCGAACTACCACCAAAGCTTATCGATGGCGACGCAATGCGGAGCTTGATTCCATACCTTCGCCGTGAAATTGTTCAGCGTCTGTGTGTTGGACCTTGTGCCCACAGTGACTTATCGAAGATCGCGAACGAATTTTTCTTAAGCCGGGAGAACCTGTTTCCTGCCAACTTCTCGGGAGGTCCCATTCTCGATCAAATCCTGAAAGAGGTTTGTGTAGAAGCAGGATTCTCGGCGGCGTCGGGTACTGGGGATTCATCAGCTGCTGGCGGAGGCAAATTTCAGTACCGGTTAAAGCCAGAGTTGTACGCGGAGTACAACCCGACATTTGTGCATCTGACGCGCAAGCAGCACGAATCTGCCCATGAGAATTGGTTCCAGCACCGCCTTCGCTCGTCCAAAAAGAGAGAGCAAGAGCAAGTTGATGGAAGCCCGAACAATACCCACTCGACATGGCTAGACTACCCCATGGTGAACATGTTTTTGCCGTGCCCACTAGGCTTCAGACTGTCTCGGATTTCAATTTTGCACGAGGATGCGCGAAGGCTGGTATATGAGTCCCTTTGGCGTGCAACAACTGATGCTCACAGTAGCCTAAGCGTTCTATCGAGGGCGGTGCATTTGTTCACGCTCCAATTGTATGTGGTGGAAGATGTGCGATACTTCCAGACAATGGTTCCTGCGACGGATGCAGAACACTTTGAGCTGGAACGAGCTTCTCGAATAGCAGACAGTTTTATTGAGTGGATTCCACAAGAGCAGCCCAGTTTGTACGCAGACGCGGAGCCGCGTTGCGCTATCCTGCATTTACTGTTAAAACTGAACCCGTGGTCTAGCCACGGTGGAAGTGCGAGTATGACGAAGTTAGATGGTGATCAGAAGCATGAGATTGGTCGAGGTATTGACTGGCTGCTTCATCGGCTATCTCGCATCAGCCCTGAATGCAAAAGCGTGGTCGAGCAACACCAAGTGACCGAACAAGAGTCGCGTGATGAAGCTGCCCGCAAGTTAGCCTTGGCACAGAGGCGCAAAGAAGCACAAATGCGCGCGATGCAGCAGATGCAGCAACGGCAAGCAGCGTTTGCCGAACAAATGAAGGCGATGGCAAACGAAACCGAGCAAGTCGCTGTGGGTGAAGATGAAAATGGTGCCGATGGTGAACGAGAGAAGCATACACATAGTGGATCTGACGCTGCTGGCGATGACAGCGACGTCGAAATGGATGGGAGTGACGGTTCTATGATCGATGATGCGCCTTTGGTGGAGTGTGCCATGTGCCACTCGGTGGACTCTGAAAACAGCTTTATGTGCTACGTTGGCTTTGCGCAGTGCTCACCGGTACTTTCTCGACTGAATGGTGGTTCACATGGACAATTCCTGAGCACCCCTATGGACGAAATGCACGTCGGAGAGGACATACCGGTTCATGTGCGTCTTTGTGGCCACTCGGTGCACCACAAGTGCTGGGAATCCTATCATACGTCTCAGTTTCAACGGGCCATTACTGGTGGGCACCATCGCCATGCTCTAAACGCAGTAGATGTCACGAAGAAGGAGTTCTTGTGCCCACTGTGCAAGTCGATCTCCAACGTGCTGATCCCCACAACAACTGATGAAATAAGCAAGTTCCTCCCGTCAATAGAGCGCAGAATATCTATCGACGGCTCCTCCGAAAGACCCATGGCTACCGTAACCCAATTAGAGATGGTTCGCTGGCTGGAACATGCTGTCGGGAGGGAACACGCAACCGTAGGCTCTGATGTTAACGACTCGACCGATAGCAGCGAGGAAGCAAACGCGTTGCTTCTGGAGCAAAAACCCGAAGTTGGAGCTTCGAGTGACGAAGACCCCCGCGAAACTCAGCAGCTAAACAAATGGTTGGAGGATGGTCTGGCATCGCTCTGTATGGCTGTTCACAAGGTGGCGTGTGGCGCGATGCAGAAATCACAGCCAGAACGCTATACCACCTCTGGTTGCAACGCCCTGTTTCACACGTTGCTGTGCTCATTCCTGGACACGCACGACACGGATCAGTTGCGAGAACATCTCTTCCTGGAAGCGATGCGTTTTCTGCCGCTGATGCTGAAGCATGTGAGATCGCGCGTCACCTCCAATTCTTCGGTGACACCGACCGATTTGTACGAGAAAATCCTTCACTTGCTCTTCTACGGGGGGTCGGATATTCTTCCTGACGGAACTGTCGTGCTTGAGAGTGAGCATCCGAGCACGCAGACACAGACACGGAAGCAAAGCCAGTGGGGAAAAGTGCGATGGCCCCAAAAGCCACTCTTGCTCAGTCATTTAGGCAGCGTTCTGATGAAGGGTCTGCTGCTGGCGAAGAGTGAGGAAGATGCCGCGTTTATTGCTCGGTTAGTTGTGCTTGCACGCCTGGTGCAAACGCTATTGTGGTATGCGATTACAAGCACAGAAGATTTCACCCATGCGATGGCAAACGATCTCGCGTTCTCGGAAGAAAATGTGGCTGCTTTTGTTGCCTGCTTTTCCGACGAACACGCGAGCTACACTGATGCTACCGGTCATATCGACACCAACCGAGAGGACGCTGTCGGGAACCAATTGGAGCTTCTTCTGAAATCACTTGTGAGCAAGTGTGATGGAGCATTCCAGATTGGGTCTATTGCGGACAAGCGTCAACTTCTCAATGTCGTCGCATGCGAGGTTGTCCCTATTGCGAAGGTGGCGACCTTCATGCTACAGTCGCTGACAACTCGAGCAACGTCACACCATCGTGCTGGCACTACCGCGGCTTCGAAGCCAATATTTATTACGCAAGAAGACGTTCTCGCTGTTGGGTTCGTGAAGCTGGACGCCTTGCAGTTTCACGAAGCTGCCGACAACAGCAACAGAGAGCAAGTAGCGCTGACCCAACTTGTGTCTGGTTGGGTGCACCGTTTCAAGGCTGCATACGAAGAAATGAACGACCCGCACGCCATTCTCCAGCAGTGGCTCACGACTGCAAATGTGGATCGCGCGGAGAAGCTGGTGTTACCGTTGGTGCTGAGCCGGGACCTGCACACGATGCACTCAACCATTTCGGTGTATTCGTCGGGTGCCAACCGCACAAGGTACCTCCGCTCGCTGCCCCGCGCGTACGTCAAGTTTTACTCGGAGCTCGCGAAGCGCAAGTGCCACGCCTGTCACCAGTTCCCGGCGCGTCCAGCAGTGTGTCTGCTCTGTGGGATGCTGCTCTGCGCCGCCAACACGTGTCCGTCGATCCACTTGGACAAGGGAGGGTACCCGGACGAGGCGAACCCGGGCGCGTGCACCGTTCACGCCAAGAAGTGCGGGCGAGGCAGTGGCGTGTTCCTGCTGGTGCTGGAGGGCGCGGTGCTGCTGGTGTACTGGAAGTTGGCGGCATACGTGGGGAGCCTCTACGTGGACGAGTACGGCGAGGAGTTCGGCGAGCGCAACCGCGAGCTCAGCAAGGGTCGCCCACTCTACCTCAACGAGGAGCGGCGCGAGCGGCTCCTGCGCCTGTGGCTGCGGCACGAGATCCCGAACGAGGTGGTCAAGATCCAGAACAGCTCCGAGCGCGTCATCCGCAACAGCCACTACTAGTCAAGCCATTTAGCCCACGATATAAAAGAGAGAAGAAGTTAGTCGCTGCGCGTCCAAGCCGTGTCAATAACAAGCAGTAGAAGGCGCCAGCAGCAGTAAAACAAGTACACGAACAAGCAAAACTGAAGTTTGGGGGTCAAGTCTGAAGCTGCTGCTTGAAGCGCAACAAGGGTACGTCACTGCCCTAACCTGAGACCATGAATAAGCCAATCGCATTAAAGTTCAACCCTACACGCCGTTGTACCACGCATTAACTTCACCCCTCCAAAACCAGATAACCGCGATAATAGCGTCTTAGTGTCGAGGCTGATATAACGTAAAAACACTATAGAAAATGATAATTTGTCGAAAACTAGGTTTGTGAGGAATGCAAAGTAAGCGGGTAGATCTTGTTTAACGCTGATTGGGGTAAAAACCGTCCTACTCGTACTTAGTCGCACCGCGACGAACGTCGGGTGGAGCTGCGCCTCACGTAGACCCCCCACTCGCAATTCGGACTCGCTCCCAGCTCAGCTTCGGTTCGCTCGTATCCGCGCCATGTTCGCCCGCACGCCCGTCAAGACCGTGGCCGCCCAGGCCTCTCGCAGCATGTCTGCGTCCGCCAAGGTGTGGATCAACAAGGACACCAAGGTCATCTGCCAGGGCTTCACCGGCAAGCAGGTACTGTACTCTACACGCAAAAGATCCCAAAGATTCCAATCATCATCTACAATATCTGACCGGTATTTTATTTGATTTTCACTATGACACAGGGCACGTTCCACTCGCAGCAGGCCATCGAGTACGGCACCAACATGGTGGGCGGCGTGACCCCCAAGAAGGGCGGCTCCACGCACCTGGGCCTGCCCGTGTTCAACACGGTGGCCGAGGCCAAGAAGGAGACGGGCGCCGACGCCTCCGTCATCTACGTGCCGCCTCCGTTCTGCGCCGCGTCCATCATCGAGGCCATCGAGGCCGAGATCCCCCTCGTCGTGGCCATCACCGAGGGCATCCCGCAGCAGGACATGGTCAAGGTCAAGTGGCACCTGCGCAACCAGAACAAGACGCGCCTCATCGGCCCCAACTGCCCCGGCATCATCAAGCCGGGTGAGTGCAAGATGGGCATCATGCCCGGCTACATCCACCAGAAGGGCAAGATCGGCATCGTGTCCCGCTCCGGCACGCTCACGTACGAGGCCGTCGCGCAGACCACGGCCCTGGGCCTCGGCCAGTCCACCGTCATCGGCATTGGCGGTGACCCGTTCAACGGCACCAACTTCATCGACTGCCTCGAGCGCTTCACCAACGACCCCGAGACTGAGGGCATCATCATGGTGGGCGAGATCGGCGGATCCGCCGAGGAGGAGGCGGCCGAGTGGCTCATGGCCCACGGCGACCCCAACAAGCCCGTGGTGAGCTTCATTGCCGGCACGACGGCTCCCCCCGGACGTCGTATGGGCCACGCTGGTGCCATCGTGTCGGGCGGCAAGGGCACGGCTGCCGGCAAGTTCGCTGCGCTGGAGGCCGCCGGCGTCGCCGTCACGCGGTCGCCTGCTCGTCTGGGTACGACGCTGTTCGAGGAGATGAAGAAGCGGGCATAAAGCGCCGGACATGGTGCAGTAACGGAAGGAACGCGAGGCTCTGTCTGCAGCCAGCGACCATAGAAGGAGTATGCTCCATCCAGCCACTTGGTAGCTGGGCGAGTCGACGTTGTGCGTTGCTGGAGCGACACTCGCTCCTCCTCTGATTTAGTCACGTTAACTACAAACAAATCAAGAGCTTGAAACACTCGGTAGACTCTAGGTCTTGATCTTAATTGCAGCAGTCAGAGCTGGACGTCCTGGTACATCCACTTGTCGTTCTGGAGCTGCTGCGCCTTGCCGCGCAGCCTCGAGAGCGTCTCCTTCAGCAGCGCTGCATGGGAGAAAACAGGAGCGTGTTAGCCCTCCCGCTGATCACGACCGCATTGCATCTGCAGGTATTACGGCTGAGACGCCGCTGGTTCCCACCGTCGTTCAGGTCCCGGACCGCCTCCTGCTTGGCCTTGCGCATCTTCTCCAGCAGCAGCAAGTCCTGCGAGACTGCAGCACAGCGTCACTTAGCGTCTGTAGATTGTCTACTGCATGTGTATATACGCACTGCTGTTGCTGGCTGGGAGCGCGGACGCACTAGGAGACGCCGTGCTCCATCGCGCACCATTGCGACCGCTCATGGCTCACTTTTTGCTCTTTCAACGCTCACTTGCTCTTTGTATGCACAACACTAATGTGGTGCACACAATATAGCCATTTTTCACCTGGCCTCGACACAGTCCGCAAAAGTCCGGAAAAGGGAGGCGCGTATAGTTTAGCGGTCGAGTGTAGCCATCTTTCTCACAATGAGCAGCGACGCCGAGGACTCCAGTCTGCAGCCGCTGCCCACGACGGTAGACGTTATCACAACCGAGCAGCCACCACTGGACAGTGATGACCTGCCTCTGCACCCGCACCCGCACGCGCACACGCCGCGCGGCTCCACGAAGCGCAAGCGGGTGGTGCTGTCGATCCACGACAAGCAGCAGGTGCTGCAGCGTCTGGAGAGCGGCGAGCAGCCCATGGCCATCGCACGGACCTTCGGCATCAGCCGCCAGCAGGTGTCGGACATCAAGAAGAACAAGGAGCGCATCGTGGCCTTCTGCCTCGACGCCAAACACATGTCCACGCTCAAGCGCAAGACGCTCAAGGCCACGTCCGAGTACCACCCGGGCGTGGAGCAGGAGCTGTACCGCTGGATCATCCGCCAGCGCCGCCTCGGACGGGACGTGACGGCCGAGAGCCTCACCACAAAGACCAGCGACCTGTTCGTGCAGTACTCGGCGGACGACTCGCACATGTCGTTCAAGGCCATCACCACGTGGCTGCGGCACTTCAAGAAGGCTCACGGCCTCAAGGCGCTCACGGAGGAGGAGCTCGTGCAGCTGCCGCACCAGTTCGTGCCTGCGATGGAGATGACACGCCCCACGGCGACTGAGACGAGTAGTGGGCCGGTGACACCGCCACCGGCCAATTACTTTATCAACTCGGCGGCGAGTCATGCGCTGAACCACTTGACTGCTGGTGCTGGTAATTCCATCTCGGCAATGACGCCGACTTCAGCTGCTACGACGACGTTGGACAACCCGTTTGTACACGATATGGATGGAAGTGCGCAGCATGTTGGAGGACGCACGGCGTCGCTGCAAGCCACGGTGAACACGGTCCAACAGCTCAGTGCGCAACTTGCGAGGTTCGAGCGGGATATGGCCATCAAACTGGACTATTTAGATGAACGGGTCACGAAGTTGTGCTTCCTGGCACTTCCGAGTTAGCTGGAGCTCAAGGGAGACAGTACTTCAGGCGAGATACAAACAGGTTGAAATCTGTGCCGGAGGCAGGAAAGCTGCAGCTTCATCGGACAAGACGTACTATTTTCACGACGAGCGCATGGCAAGTTTTGGATTGACGTTAGCCACCCCGTAATCGATGCAGAGCCCGGCTGAAAGTGTTGAGCAGTATCTAGTGGAAAAAGAAGAGCTCTGGTTGAATCAAGGATTGGTATATTGAGTCGAAGCACAACAAGCCACCTAGGATATATCCTACTGAACTTTGCCTGCGTCATGGTTGAAAAGAGTTGGCGACTTGGCCAGGTTTATGACGTGGCTTGCTGCTGCTCGTTTTCGTGCTAAATGAGCCTCCTTGATCGAGTCACTAGCCGAAGGGACCTCATTGTCGCTAAATGTGAAGTTGTTGCTGTTGTTGCTTTTGGATGCAGCAACGCGGGCATCAACTGCAGGCCGAGTTTGGGGCATGAAGCCAAGTTCGTCCAGTGGAAGGCCATACTCGCTCATCTTGAGCTGCATGGCCGTAGCGAGGTCTTGCTGCAGCTTGGTAACATGGGTCATTTCGGCCTCAAGCTCACGCAGATCTTCAGCCTTGTTGGCCATGATGTCTTCAAGCCGTCCTTTTACGCGATCTACAATTGCAGGATCCAGTTTGGCGTGAAGCAGCACCTCGTTCAGCTCAGCATCCTTTTGCTCAAGTTGCAGGGTCAGTGCACCCATCTTTTTCTCGAGGAGCAAGTTCTTCAGACCAGTCTTCTGCTGTACGTCGTAAATACTAGCATGGAACTCTGTCGTGAGCTCCTCCAATTCACGGGCCACCTGCTCTGCACGCTGTTGGAGCACCTCGAACTCCCACGAGAGTGTAGCGTATTCCTGTTCCAACACAAGCAGCTGCGCTTTTGCGGTTCGCAACTCCACTTTTTCTTCCTGATACACACGAATATTTTTCCGAAGCTTCTCGACGTCCAGCAGAGCACGCTTCAATGGCTCCGACATGCGCTTATTCTCTTGCGATATTTCAAACATGAGTTTTTCGTCCTGCGCCTCCTTCTTCTTCATCTCGCTCACCTCCTCCTTGAGAGACTTGATTAGATCCAAATTATTGTGCGTGATGTCGTTGTAGTAGTTCTTGATTTCACCGAAAGCCTTCTCGTGCGCTGTCATAAGCTGCGCGATGTGCAAATTCTTGCGCTCCTCGATTTTCTGCGTATCCTGTTTGCGACGCGCCTCCAGATCGTCTCGAAAAGCCTTGCGTTTACGTTCGTACTTCTGCTGGAGCTCCTTCGCATGCCGCTCAAACTCTTGACGCAACACGGTGATACGTCGATCCTGCTCCTGCTTCAGCGACTTGAGATAGTCCTGGTGCGACAGCTCGATCTCCTTCAAGTCGAACTTTAATCGCCGTTTGTCCGTCTTCAGTTCGCGCTCATTGCCTCGATAGTCATCTTGAGACAACTTGAGTGACTGCTCCATCTCTAAACAAACCAGCACGACCCCAAAAGTGAGCCCACTGAATCTTTGTATACATTGAACAGCCAAACCACACCTTTCTTGTGTTTCGTGATCTCATTCTGATGCTCGTACAACAAATGCTTGACCCGCTGCTTGTAGACCTGTTTTAAAATAAGAAAGTTAGCTACAAAAAGCAAAATGGATACATGTATCTATCTACCGACAACATGAAAGTCAAGCGTCGCGTACCTTGATCTCCACCTGGTGCTTCTCTTCCAAGTCCTGTCGTTCTCGTTCTTTATTGCGGAGCTCCGCCCTCCGATCCTCAAAGTTCTTCTTCTCCACAATCCAGAAGTAGTTGATCTTCTCTCGCTGCTGCTGGAACTCGTTGAACGCCTGCTCCTCCTTGCGCGTGAGTTCCAGCAGAGCCTTGGCCTGCTTCACCAGCTCCAACCGCTCCGCCTCATTCTCGCGCTCGGCGTCATTCACCTCGGCTGCTCCTTTCTTCCCGGCGCTCCCGCCCTTGCCCTTCTTCTCTTTCTTGCCTTTACCTTTCTTCGGTCCCATTTCGCTATCTACAGTCAGAAGCCGTTGGCCCGGTCGATATATAACCTCAGCACAAGTCTCAACTCCGTCGTGTCGTTTCGTAAAAAATAGGATCGGGAGTTTTTACGGACGTAAAAACTAAAATGGACGCTGGTGGACATTTAACTTCAACTTAGAGTGTTTGTCGTATACATGTATACCGGTTCAAATCCTTATCAGCTGCGAAAAGGCGTAGAGATGTCATGGATCCTGCACCTTTGGGTGCTCTTGGCTCTGGTGCTCTCGCCCCTCGATGCGTGCATGCTGGACGGCTCCGACACGGGCGAGTGCACGGAGCCAACGGACTTCGACTTGCTATTGCCGTTCTGCAAAGCAGTCGTGCCTTACACCGCGTGTCTGCCCCGGTACCAGGCGCTCTGGTTCAACCACTCGGCGCTCACCAAGGACCGGTTCGTGGAGCAAATGTTCAACAAGCTCTTGATTCAGCGCAAGATCTACGAGACCAACACCAGCATGTCGGACGACGACACGGACGAGTGGGGTGGCTCTCGCTCCATCACGCCGAGGTTCACGGACAACGCGGACTGTGAGAACGCCTTCCGCAACTATTTATGCTGGCTCAACTTCCCGCGCTGCGACTCGGAAGGACGCAGTCTGCTCTTGTGCCGCAGTGTGTGTGAGAACTTCATGACGTCCTGCCAGTACTCGAGTGATCTGTGGCGGTGTGGGGACCCTCAGTATGTGAACGCACGCTCGCCCGAAATCAGCACCACTTGGATTGTACGTTCGCTGTGTTGGACGCGTTGTTGTTGTTACTACTTTGCTGAATAGGATTATTTTCTCGTTTCGCAGGATCAGAAGCTGGTTTACTATCGAGCGCCATACCCAGGATCCCCATTCAAAGACAACGCCGTGGACCCAGACACAAACAAACCTTTGGTAGTGTGCACGCCAAGTCTTGAAAATACTGGACAGCGTAGCTTTGGGGGTGCATCTCAAGTTGTACTGGGGTTCATGGCTGCTGCTTTGTGGCTTGTTTCATACAGGTAATTCGTACGAATAACACGCAATGCTGACAGCTCTTCACTGCATAGTTCACGTCTCAACACTCCAGCATTGCTGCGTTCTTTCATTCCTGGGATGGTAGTTTTGGTGACTACGGTGCCTTTGTTGCAACGACGAAGAAGCGCTTGAAATTGAAGATAGTGCGTCCGTCGCTTTGCTTGGGGTATGCAGCAGCAATCAGCTCGCGGTACTTTTGCTCGAAGTCCGAGGCTGCGGTGGACGGATCACCCAGCGCTTCCATGTACGGGCGAAGTCCAGTGGAGCCCGTGAAGTCCGCCACAGGATTCTTGCCCTCGAGCACTTGAGCGTACACCGTCGTCCACATGTCCAGCTCCACGTGCTTGTCAATACGCTTGAAAAGCTCATAGTAGAAGCTCGGATCACGCTCACAAGTGACCCAGCGCACCTCAGCAACACGATCCGAAAGACCCACTTGCTTTGCCGCTTCGACCATCAGTTGGTGGCTTGGTTGCAGACGACTATCCGGCATTTGGACCGCCAGAGTTCCGCCAGGCTTCAAAAATGAAAACAGCCGAGGCATGAGCTGCTTGTGGCGTTCGGAACTCACCCAGTGGAGCGCTGCATTGGAAAAGATCAAGTCGACAGGCTTGTCGGGCTGGAAGGTCTCGAAGTCGGCCTCGACGTACGTGCACTGTTCACTGTTCACTTCTCCATTGGCACTGTGCTCCTGCTTGGCGCGCTCCAGCATCGAGGCCGACGAGTCCACGAACGTCACGTGCGCCTTCGGCCACCGCTTGAAGAAGGAGAGGGCCATATTCCCCGTTCCAGCGCCAAGATCCATGATCTCCACTGCATCTTCATCCTCCGAAGATAAGGCCGGTACGCGCTCCAGCAGCTCCAGTGCCGGACGCAGTCGGACTCGCTCGAACTTGAGGTACTTCTGCGGCTGCCACTTTTGTGCTGCGCGCTCCACCATCGTCGTGGGAATCTGCTTGGTCTCTCTTGATTGTTTGGGAAGTCCCTACGCAAATTCATAGATAGAGGGTTGAGCGGGAACGAGTGGATCACTAGCCAATCAATCGCGAGAATAAGAAGCGAGCTGATCGCTGCTGGTTCGATTACTTTTTCCCGACACGCTCTGCTTCAGTAAATACACACACCTTCTACCAGCTTTTACTCGATCGTGAAACCTGTTACTTCCATTTGAATCACGAGGGATAATGCGATGCGCAGGTCCTTCTCGGCCTCGTACCGGGGCAGGTCAATGCTGCAATAAACAAAACAAATACACGTAACCCCGTCAGAGAGCTGCTCAGCCACAGTGACGATCAATATTCGGGACCAAACATACCGGTTGAAGCAAGTGTGCGCTCGCGGATACAGACACTCGTCTACGGTGACGCACTGGATCGCGAACGGACAGATGCGTCCGTCATTCATGGTTAGCGCCTTGAATCCTTGCACAGGGACCCGGGCCGAGCCAGTCGTAAACTGCAGCAGACGTGCCTTCTGCTCGTTCGTAAACTCGTTCACAATATTCCAGAACCAGGTGACGGCGCGCTCGTCGCGCTCTCCCACATAAATAGTGTGAGTTCTCCAGTCCAGCACGTCGATGTCCGGGATGCCACAGATCAAAAGTTCCAGCTCCTGGTGATCGAAGACAGAGAGCAGTTCCTTGGGAATAATAGAAAAGAGACCTTGCATCAATGAGCCAAGCTGCTGCGATATGCTCGTCGCAACGATCCACCTGAAGCGCAGGTTAATGTACTCCATCTTGTTTTCTTCTGTGACGGGGATATTCGAACCGTTCGGTACCAACTCCACGACCTTGGACGTCTGGTCGGCATTGACAGTGAAGTCCAGAGCCAGCGACTCCACGCCAGTGTTGTCTCGCAACCATTTCAGATTCTTGTACAGATCATTATCCACGAACTCAAGATCCGAAAACGTAATGGGAATACCGAGAAGGTGTTTGCATACCGGGAGCGCCAAGTGCGCATCGATCAATATCCCTTCGAAGAGTGCTCTGCCAATGAAACGACCAATGGCTTGGTAATACTGCTCGCAAAAAAAATAAAACATAAAGAAAAGTGAGAAAACAATGTCCTCTTCATAGTAGCCACACACACAAGGCGTACCATCAAGTGATCAACGCTAGCTTCTGCTGATGCAGGGTTGACCATGAGGCCATCTCCGTTGCCACTTCTGTAAAATAGCCCTGTCGTATCATCGAAGACCTCCTTCGTCATAAGCGTGAACCATTCGCGCACCAATCCACCTGCGTCCACGCCCGGCTCATTCGCAAACTTGATTCGAAGCGACTGGTGCAGCTGATCCGGCGTCGCCCACAACAATTGCTCACACGAGTTATGCAGAAGGTTGTCGCGTTCGATTTCGAGTAGCAGATGTCCATATTCCCACGGAACCTCCATCGCCGCTGTGTGTTGCACGAACCACGCGTGTTTGTGCTGAAAAGGGAGCGATCCCACCTGTTCCAGTTCATCCTGCGAAAACTCCGAGCTGTCCGAGCAGCGCGTCGCCATCGCTCCGTCCGCCGTCTCTAGAGACAATCTACCCGTCGGATTCTTGGGTGACACCACGATCCGCGACACAATTCCGACCGAATTAACACTGCCCGTCGATAAAATGGAGTCACGCAACGACGTGGACGACTGGCTGCGCAGTCCGTCCAGCGTGCGCAGACTCTTGAGCACCTTGCGGTCCATGAAGTGCTTCTTGCGCACCCAGATGAGCTCCCCCTCATCGTTGCGCTCGCGCGACCACTCGTGGCGTCGACGCGCCGACTGCTGCCGCAGGTTGAGCGCACTGAGCTTCCGCTTGAAGAAGTCCCTGTTGATCTTGGCTGTCGACTTGGGTCTCGAGGGCGTGGCTCGGGCGAGCGGGTTGTCCTTGTCCTTGTCCTCCATGTACAGCACGTACTTGGCGCTGGAGGACGCCGTGGAGGGCGCGTGCTCGCTGTCCCTGCCGCTCTTGTCCAGCAGCTTGAAGGCTCTGTCCGTGCCGCACAACATGCAGGTCGTGTGCGCGTCGTAGCTCTTGAAGCTGCAGACGTCGCACTCCCAGAGGTTGTTCACCTCCTGGTCGCTGGCGATCACGTCCTGCCGCAGCATCGTCTCGGGCAGCGCCTGCTGCCGCAGGAAGTTGCTCTCCATCTTGTGCTTGAAGAAGATGTTGTACACCAGACACGTGAGCATCATGGCGCCGATCACGAAGTAGAACATGAAGTTGTAGCTGTCCGACGAGTCCGCCAGGCGCCGCCGTGCTTCAGGCTGCGCAGCCGCTGACGCCACATCCAGCGCCAGGCCCACGGCGGCGACTGCTGGCAGCGCGCCACCTCTCCGCATTCGCAGGCGTTAGATACTTAGTCGAAGTTCACTAGGCTACGCTACGCTATGCTACGCCACGCGACACGCGCGCTCTGGTCGCCGCTGACTTGACGGCGCGAGGGCGGAAGACTTGGCTCTGGTTCCGTTGCAGCCTCTGGGGCGTCGTGCTTTAGGGCTTGGAGCCGGTTCACTGTGTGTATTGTACCGTTGAATCGGTACAGATCGTACCGGCTATATGGTACAGATGACGCGCGTTGGTATTGGATACAGTACTCGTAATAGATCATGAAGGGCTTGACGCTGGGCGCGCTGGCGGCGTCGGCGGCGCAGGTGCTGGCACCCAACAGCCTGCAGTTCAACGAGCACGAGTTCCAGCGGTAAGCGTATTGACTCAAAAGAGCGGGCGGAGGTGGAGGTGGAGCGGAGGCTGACAAGGAATCCGATGCAGATCGCCCAAGGAGGCGCAGGAGGCGGCGCGGGAGGCGGCCAAGCTCGTGAAGCCAGGTGCGGCGGCATATAAGGTACCCAACCAGAAGTCCGCCACCTTTCCGATATTCCCCGCGAGGAATGTTATAGCTCCGGATCTAGAGCCGGTACGACGACAAGTAGGGTATCATTGTAAAGCTGAGGATTTCCTCTATCTCGCTGATTTTTTACGCATAAAGCCGAGCGCTTTAAGCAATCCAAACCCGCAATTGCATGCGGCGACTGTTCAGAGCGACCCAACCAGTTGTCCGCCACCTGGGCTTATCTAGAAATTTGTATAGAGAAGGATTTACGGTTGTGATCCTTAAAAGTACGATGGTTAGGGCTTCGGGGATGCCAAACGTCACCTCCAATAGGCTAATTCGCTTTGGATGAACAAAACGCACAGTGTATTAAAAGAAAAAGGTTTGCGACTGTTCATGATCTTGCAGCCGTGGCACACGTTGAGTTTGCACGTGCTGTTGCTCTTGCCAAAGCCTCCGATCCTTCGGCTGGTGATAGGGCTCACGCACGTAACGCAGACGAGTTCGCGGTTGGGAGCTCCAAGCTCTTTGGCTGGCGTAGATTTCGCACCCGTTAGGCCGCACTTGGCGAAAGACGCCGCAAATCGAAGTGCTCGCCCGGACGCGTCCCAGGCGATCGTGGGTCTCAGGGAAGGAGACTGAGTGGAGGATGTGGTAGCTCACCTTCTCACCGTTCTTCACGTTGACGACATCGGTGGCTTCGACGTAGATGTAGTCGCGGTTTCTCACCAGACCTGCCGACTGGAAGGTCGAACGCCATCCACTTGACTACCAGGGACTTGAACGGAGACTCCAACAAGGGCTCTATGATGGTCGACAACACTGCCACGCCACTGATTTCGTCGACGTACGAGGGCTTAATCCGCATGACCTCAAGCGTCGGATTCACGACACCAAACATCATGTCGTCCAGGTCGCTAACTGCAGTGCCGAAGCAAAGAAGTGATAGCAGGTCCGACATTCGACTCGAATTGGCAGGGACATTCCTGGCAATCGAGCAGGGAGTGCCTCTTCATCAGGCTCTTTCCTGGGGCGGACTCCTTGGAGTGAGTTGCCGGACGTTCCCTTGTTTTCGACTTTGTTGTGGTCTGTGGTGGCTCGGGCTGTAGTTATTATTTTCTTAGCTGCATTCGTGTTTTCGCTGGCCCCCGACAGTGACTACAGAAGCTTAATATATTGCTCAGCGTTTGGCACGGATATAGACTTATGCAGGGGGCGCCCCAACATGACCACTGTCTGGATTTTGCCCAATCATAGCGATTCTACGATCTCATTGGCTCACTTAGGCAGGCTGGCGTGAAGGGTCGCGAAGGTGGCGGCAGCAATGCTGAGCCGACTATTCCGATACAAACAACAGAGAGTGGCGGACAACTGGTTGGGTCGCTCTGAACAGTCGCCGCATGCAATTGCGGGTTTGGATTGCTTAAAGCGCTCAGCTTTATGCGTAAAAAATCAGCGAGATAGAGGAAATCCTCAGCTTTACAATGATACCCTACTTGTCGTCGTACCGGCTCTAGATCCGGAGCTATAAAATTCCTCGCGGGGAATATCGGAAAGGTGGCGGACTTCTGGTTGGGTACCTTAGCGCTGCGATTGTATGCATTCGTGGAGGTCTACAGTAGTCATTGTGCTAATTTGTGCATGTACTGCACTAGGCGACCTGATCTTCATCACCACAAGCGGCCTGGTCTACTCAGTGGGGAGGTATCTGACAGAAAATGCGTACGACCACGTGGTGAGCTCGAGTGAAGGGCGAATTATTGCCAACAACTTGTTGGCAGTGATGGATACTCTACTTATTGATGGGATGGGTGTATGTTGTGATGCGGGCAGGTGGTTGTGCTGGACGAGAGCACTGTGCTTCACGTTGGGATGCCATCTGTCAAGCTGATGCCGCTCGAGCGGCTCCTTTTGCCGCAGCGGCAGCCTGTGGTGCGTTTTGCACGAAGGAAGATCGAGAGCAAGCTTGGCGTAACTATTAGCGGCTGCTGGGTGTTTACGCTTGCAGGTGCTGCGCGTACCGATGCCTGAGCCGGAGCTGCAGCTGTTCCTTCGGTGTGCTCGCCAGTTGATTGGATGCAAGTACGACGTTGCAAGGTGCGGTGAAGTGGATGGGATGCAGAGGTGGCTATCTACTATGGAGATCTAACGCCAATGACTGGAACTTTTCAGGGCGTATCAGTTGATGCTGCGGTTGGTCTTGAAGCGTATGACGGGGTCAACACCGCTTCCAAAGTTGCCGCTTGATGTGAAAAGCAACGCCTGGATCTGCAGCGATTCCATCATGTACGCGCTTCGTTTGAAGTTACAACGTACCTGCCTTATGGAATGGTTAATGGGGACTAACTATACTTATCCATGTTGACCGTGGAATAGCGTATTGCTTGCAGGGTGCTGCAAGGCGTTCCGAGAGGCGTTGGTCAAGGCGAGGCAAGAGACTGAATTAGGTTCGTTTTGAACCAAACATTGCCCCTATTTGGTTTGTTTCGCTCTAACTTGCTTTTTCTACCTGTATCGCTAGACATCTTCACGCTCGGCAGCGCCTCCATGACGGACTTTCAACGGATTCGGCGCATCCAGCCGGGCATTATTTCACGCGTACCCTTGCCCGTTGTAAACTACACGTTGGCCCCCCGTCAGCGCTCGTGGAGAGCTTACATTCCAGAGATGGTGCGATTCGCGCAGAGCGTGCAGGACGGCACGTTGAAGTGGCCTCTGCTGGCGCCCGAGGTCTTCCCGAAGGTGCACGAGATCGCGACCGCCATTCCTCCAACGTCTTGGCCCGTGAAGCGCAAGATCCAGGTGCTAGGTTATGTGATCGTATTTCTTATGATGCTTCGACGTGGACTCACTGTCAGACGGGTGTTGCTTCGTGCCGTCGAAGTGCTTATGCTGCGGTACGTTGCGCAGCACGTCATGCTGCACCTACAGTCGTCCTCCGCTTTTGGCACAGCTAAACTATAGAGACTTCAACTTTTGTCGTAAATAGACCTACTGTACGCGCGTTTTGACGACATCGATATGGCTACATTTCAGGTGTTGTAGACAGTATTAATAATGCAAACTGAAGCATGACCCGAGAGGCACAAGCAGCACAGGCAGCCGGCGCAATCCCCGTGGGCGGGCTGTGCCTGCTGGTGATCGACCAGCAAGTCGACTTCCACCCGGGTGGCTCACTGGCAATCCCCACGGCCAATGAGGACGCGGCCCGCATCGCAGCGTTCATCACCAAGCACGCGCATCAGCTGAGCCAACTGGTGCTCACGCTGGACTCGCACCAGCGCTACCACATCGCGCACGGCGTGTTCTGGGAGGATGCGGAGGGCCAGTCGCCCGAGCCATTCACGCTCATCACGTCCAAGGACGTGGCTGCCGGCGTCTGGCGGCCGCGCGACGCCAGTCTCAAGAGCTACGTGCTGGCGTACACGACGGCGCTGGAGGCCAGCGGCAAGTTCACACTCTGCATCTGGCCCGAGCACTGCCTCATCGGCTCGCCTGGACACAACATCGTGCCGAATGTGCACGCCGCTGCGCTGGAGTGGACCAAGCGCTCGCTTAAGCCAGTGCAGTACGTCATGAAGGGCTGCAACTCGTTCACGGAGCACTACTCCGCGCTCAAGGCCGAGTTCGAGCTGCCGTACGACCCGGCGACAAGGTTTGTACCTTGATCGTATCGACGATACAGCGGAGCATGAGGTTGTGTGGCTGACAAGTTGCTGGTGGCTGGTATTGTATTGGTTTGCTGCAGCTTGAACCAAGCGCTGGTGGACTCCCTCAAGCTCGCGGACAAGGTGATCGTCTGCGGGGAGGCCGTCTCGCACTGTGTGAACTACACGGTGCGGGACCTGGTGGCTGCCTGGCCTCAGAATCGGCGCCAAGACTTGGTGATCCTGACGGATTGCGCGTCCCCCGTTCCGGGCTTTGAGAAGGCCGGCGAGGTAACGAACGACGGACGCCTTTTCTTTTGCTTTATTGTCCCCGGGAACTAACTCCCCTTATGATCTCTAATTTGTTGCAGGAGTTCCTGCGCGATATGGCTACCGAGGGGCTCATGCTCACGACGTCCGTGAAGTTTGCAGCGTAATACATGCGACTTCTGAAGTTGCTGCACGAAAGTATCCGCTCGCCGGAGAGCAGATTTTTAGCGCTCCCCACTTTAAAGCTTAGCATCCATCAACACAACCAAAGGCAATATACACTCGCCCTTGATGCTAAAATGTGCTGCTGCCGGCACTGCATGGCACGGCCATGGCAGCCGAGCAGATATTTTTTTCGGCTGGTCATGTCTGCAACCTTGCATGACATACGTGGCAAAGCGCATCCGAAATGGCTACCCCCGTCAAACTCGTTCAATCGGCGGTTTTAAGCGCGCTTGAACAGCTTCAACAAGATCGGTTTCGTGCTACGGCACGCGGCGGCTGCAGGAGCATCACCAATACCTGCAGAAATGCCCACTGCAGTCAATATCAACTCTTAGACACAAGCACGTCGAAAAGGCACGTCACCGACGCGGGGGCGCGCGACCCAACGCTGGGATTTAAGCGCGCTTAAAACCTTATCCCCGTCTATACGAATAGATTTGGGCGAAAAAACTCGCCCCCTGCGGACCGGCCGCGCGGGCGGCCGCAGTCGTGAAACGGAGGAAGAAGCGAAAGGATCTGAGCCGAGTGAGAGACCGCGCGGCCTCCCCCCTCCGCCAGTCCGACAAGACACAGACACAGACACACTCACTCAACACAGAATCCATTAGCAGAGCAGAGGGCGCAACAAAGCAGCAGACAACATGGCGCAAGATCTCCCCATTACCTTCGGGGAAGTGCTCAACGTACGTGACCCTCTAATTTTGGATACTGGGGCTCAATCTATCAGCTTAGAGAGAGTCACACACATAAAGATACACAGATGCACTGACCCTCTTTGTGCTTATAATAAAATGTATCCATCTTTCAGCTGAGCACCCTGGGCGTGAACCTGGACTACGTCAAGTTCGGCACCACGACCATGGAGTCGGACAAGTTCGTGTGCGTGTGCGAGCAAGTGAACGGCCAGGCCAGCGTCGTGATCGTGGACCTGGCGGCGGGCAACACGGTGCAGCGCCGCCCCATCAACGCCGAGGCCGCCATCATGAACCCCGTGAGCAAGGTCATCGCGTTGCGCGCCGAGAACCAGCTGCAGATCTTCAACATGGAGCTGCGCGCCAAGATGAAGAGCCACCTGATGAACGAGGCCGTGGTCTTCTGGCGCTGGATCTCGGTCAACACCATCGCGCTGGTCACGGCCTCCGCCGTGTTCCACTGGAGCATCGAGGGTGACTCACCGCCCGCCAAGGTCTTCGACCGCCACGCCAACCTGGGCGCCGGCACGCAGATCATCAGCTACGAGGCGTCGGCCGACAACCAGTGGATGCTGCTCGTGGGCATCTCGCAGGGTGACGGCGGCCGCATCGTCGGCAACATGCAGCTCTACTCGATGGACAAGAAGGTGAGCCAGGTGCTGCAGGGCCACGCCGGCGCCTTCGCGCAGATGAAGCCTCCCGGAAGGACAGACGACGCCCAGGTGCTCGTGTTCGCCGGCACTAAGGGCGACGGACAGCCCATGCAGCTCTTTATCATGGAGGTGGGACGTGAACGCGACGCCCCTGGCGGCGTCTTCCGCCTCCCGCCGACGCCGATCCCGTTCGCTGCTGACGCGCAGGCGGATTTCCCCGTGTCGATGCTCGTGAGCCCCAGTGACGACGTCGTGTACATGATCACCAAGATGGGATACCTCTTCCTGTTCGACACGCACTCGGGCAAGCCCGTGTACCGCGCGCGTGTGTCGCAGGACACGACGTTTGTGACCTGCCTCGAGTCCAAGTCCAAGGGCATGCTCGGCATCACGCGCCGCGGCCAGCTCCTGCACTTCGCCATCAACAAGACCAAGCTCGTGCCGTACGTGGTGAACACGCTGCGCGACTCGCAGCTGGCTTTGGCTCTTGCGACGCGTTTGGATCTGCCGGGAGCCGAAGAGCTTTACTTCACGGAGTTCAACCGACTCGTCAGCGTGAATGATATTCAGGGTGCTGCCCGCCTTGCGGCCGCGTCGCCGCAGGGCGCGCTCCGCACGCCCCAGACGATTCAGCGTTTCCAGCAGATGACTGCCCAGCCTGGTCAACCGCAGCCTATCCTGCAGTACTTCAGTGTTCTGCTTGAGAAGGGCACGCTGAACAAGATGGAGTCCATTGAGCTCGCTCGCCCCGTGCTGATGCAGGGCCGTGGCCAACTGCTGCAGAAGTGGCTGTCGGAGGACAAGCTGGAGTGCTCGGAGGAGCTCGGTGACCTTGTGGCTCAGTCCGATACCACGATGGCTCTGTCGGTGTACCTGCGCGCTGAGGTGCCGGAGAAGGTGATCAACTGCTTCGTGCAGCGCGGCGAGTTTGACAAGATCGTGGCCTACGCTGTTCAGACCAACTACCGCTGCGACTACACGTTCATGCTGCAGAATCTGGTGCGCGCTAACCCGCAGGGTGCTCTGGACTTTGCTCAGAAGCTGGCGGTCGCGGAAAACGGCCCTCTGGTGGACGTCAACGCTGTCGTCGACATTTTCATGCAGGTTAACCGCATCCAGGAGACTACGGCCTTCCTGCTGGAGGCTCTGAAGAACAACCGTCCGGAGGAGGGCTACCTGCAGACGCGTCTGCTGGAGATCAACTTGCTGGGTGGATCGCCGCAGGTGGCGGATGCCATTCTGTCAAACAACATGTTCACGCACTACGACAGGCCTCGCATTGCCGCTCTTTGCGAAAAGGCTGGTTTGTTCCAGCGTGCCCTTGAGCACTACACGGAGCTGGCGGACCTGAAACGCGTGATTGTCAACACGCAGGCCATCAACCACGAATTCATCGTGACGTTCTTCGGCACGCTGACGGGCGAGATTTCGATGGAGCTGATCAACGCCCTCATGGCGCACAACATGCGCCAGAACTTGCAGATTGTCGTGCAGGTGGCTACCAAGTACGCTGAGCAGCTCGGAGGCAAGGAGCTGGTGGAGGTGTTTGAGAAGTTCAAATCGTTTGACGGTCTGTACTTCTTCCTGGGCTCCATCGTCAACTTCTCGCAGGATCCCGACCTTCACTTTAAGTACATTGAGGCTGCCACGAAGATGGGCCAGTTTAAGGAGGTGGAGCGCGTGTGCCGTGACTCCTCTGTGTATGACCCTGTGAAGGTGAAGGAGTTCCTGAAGGAGTCGAAGCTGCAGGACCCGCGCCCACTCATTCACGTGTGCGACCGCTACGACTTCGTGGAGGAGCTGACGCAGTACCTCTACTCGAACAACATGATGAAGTACATCGATGTGTACGTGACGAAGGTGAGCCCACAGAAGGCGCCGATTGTCATCGGCAAGCTGCTGGATCTCGACTGCAACGAGGACTACATCAAGAACCTGCTGAACCAGATTGCGCAGTGCCCTGTCGACGAGCTGTGCGACCAGGTTGAGAAGCGCAACCGTCTTCGTCTGCTGCAGCCGTGGTTGGAGACTCGCGTTGCTCAGGGTAACACCGAGACGGCTACACACAACGCTATCGGTAAAATCTACATCACCCTGAACAAGGACCCACAGCAGTTCCTGATCAACAACCAGTTCTATGACTCGGAGGTTGTTGGTAAGTTCTGCGAGAAGCTGGACCCGTCTCTGGCGTACCTGGCTTACCGTCGTGCTGGTGGCGCGTGCGATGATGACCTCATCCGCGTGACTACGGAGAACGGCCTTTTCAAGGACCTGGCCCGCTACCTGGTGGAGCGTCAGGATCTGGACCTGTGGGGCAAGGTGCTGGTCAAGCAGGAGGAAGGAGAGGTGGAGTCTCCAAGCCGTCGTGCTTTGATTGACCAGGTTGTGCAGACGGCACTTCCTGAAACGAAGAACCCGGATGAGGTTTCGACCACCGTGCGTGCGTTCATGAACGCTGAGCTGCCGAACGAGCTGATTGAGCTGCTGGAGCGCATCGTGCTGCAGGGCACTGACTTCTCTACGAACAAGAACCTGCAGAACCTGCTGATTCTGACGGCTATCAAGGCTGGCAAGGAGAAGGTCATGGACTACGTGAACCGTCTGGACAACTTCGACGGTCCCGAAATTGCTCGCATTGCCGTGGGCGAACAGTACCAGCTCTACGAGGAGGGTTTCGTCATCTACAAGAAGACGAACCACAACGTGGATGCTATCGGTGTGCTGCTCGACTACATCAAGGATGACGAACGTGCCTACGAATTTGCCGACCGCTGCAACGAGGCGGATGTGTGGTCTCGCCTGGCTAAGGCTCAGCTGGACCAGGGTAAGGTGCACGACTCACTGTCCGCCTTCATTAAGGCCAATGACGCGAGCTCGTACGTGGATGTGATTGCCGCGGCTGAGCGTATCAACGACTACAGCGAGCTGATTCCCTACCTGAAGATGGCGCGCAACACGGTGAAGGAGCAGTACCTTGACACGTCGCTGATTTACGCCTACGCTAAGACTGAGAAGTACGGAGACCTTGAGGAGTTCATTTCGTCGCCGAACGTGGCGCAGATCCAGAACATCGGTGAGCGTTGTTACGATGAAGGCATGTACAACGCTGCCAAGCTGTTGTTCCAGAACATCAACAACAACGCCAAGCTCGCCATTTGTTACGTGCGTCTGGGCAAGTTCCGCGAGGCTGTGGACGCCGCTACCAAGGCCAACTCGGTTGGCACGTGGAAGGAGGTCAACTACGCCTGTGTGGATGTGAACGAGTTCCGCCTCGCTGGACTGTGTGGTCTGCACATTATCGTGCACCCGGACCACCTGGAGGAGCTGATTCTGCACTACGAAAAGCGTGGCCACTCTACGGAGCTACTGAAGCTGATGGAGCAGGGTCTTGGTCTGGAGGGTGCTCACGCTGGTATCTTCACGGAGCTGGCAATCCTGTACTCGAAGTACCTGCCGTCGAAACTGATGGAGCACATTAAGATCTTCCACTCGCGCATGAACGTGTCGAAGATTCTGCGTGCTTGTGAGAAGGGCCTGCACTGGGACCATGCTGTGTACCTGTACAAGGAAGACGGTCAGTTTGACAACGCCGTCCGTACTATGGTCGACCACCCCGTGGCGTTCTCCCACGACCTGTTCCTGGACTGCATCCAGAAGGTCCGTAACCAGGAGATTCACTACAAGGCGATCAACTTCTACCTGGAGCAGCACCCGCTTGAGCTCACGCGTCTCCTGCAAGTGCTGACCCCCAACCTGGACCACGCTCGCGTCGTCCACCAGCTGCGCAAGTCGAAAAACTTGCCGCTCGTGGTGGAGTACCTGAAGGATGTGCAGAAGGAGAACCTGTCGGCTGTGAACGAGGCGCTGAACGAGATCTTGGTGGACGACGAGGACTACCAGGCTCTTCGCGACTCTGTGGACGCGTACGAAAACTTCGACCAGATCTCGCTGGCTCAGAAGCTGGAAAAGCACGAGCTGCTTGAGTTCCGCCGTATTGCCGCCTACTTGTACCGCAAGAACAAGCGCTACCCGCAGTCTGTGAAGCTGTCGAAGGCCGACAAGATGTACAAGGACTGCATCGACTGCGCCAGCGATTCCGAGGACCCGGAGCTTGCCGAGGACATCTTGCGTTTCTTCGTGTCTGTGCACGACAAGGAGTGCTTCTGCGCCACCTTGTTCACGTGCTACAAGCTGATCAAGCCTGACGTCGCTCTGGAGCTTGCGTGGCGTCACGGCTACGTTGACTTTGTCATGCCCTACATGATCCAGTTCGTCAAGAACCTGAACGACAAGGTGAAGATTCTGAACGAGCGTACGCAGGTGACGCAGGAGCCGGAGACGGACGCACAGACGCTTGACCCGGCCTACGGCATGGGTGGCATGCAGCCGATGCTTGCCATTGCCCCCACCGCATACAACGACCCCTCGGCAGGGTACGGTATGGGCATGGCTCCCGGTATGGGCATGGGCATGGGAATGCAGCCGAACATGGGCATGGGCGGTATGCAGCAGCAGAACCCGTACGCAAGCAGTCAGAGCAGCATGGGCAGCAACCCGTACGGCAACAGTGGTTACCAGTATTAAGTGAGCACAGCTTCTGGCTGACTCGCTGAGGTCATGGTGCTGCTCTGTCGAAGTTGAAGACAGGGTCCACGGAAAAGGGAAGCAAGGCCTCATGCAGTGCTGTTCTTAGTTTGATGGGATGGGTCGAACGTCCGCTGCCAACCTCGAAGTGTCTTTTTGAGCGGTTGCAGTGAGCGGCACGTGCGACCTCAGCGCGCCTAGAAACTGGTTGGTTAAGATGAGATTTGTCGCGTGCTTAGGCTAAGACATCTAGATATGTTTTTCATTTTCGTCCCTCTTCTTCCCTTTAGGCAGTCAACTTCTTCACACTCCTTCAAAAAATCACTCTTTCAAACATCTCATTCACAATCACTCCTTCATTGCTTCAACTTCGCAATCACTCCTTAGTCCTTACACTTCAGCTTGTTGCGTTACATTCTAGCAACATTTCCAAGTGATAGTCTACCTTCGTGCAACAATCCTATTAAAGCGCAATGGATGCAGCGCTGGCAGCTCTGGACCGCGGTGTGCGCGCGCTCTTCGCGGAGCCCGGAGCAGCCCTGGCGGCCTCTTCCGCCCACCCGCTGTGTGAGTGCATGACGCAGCAAGCACCGCCTCCCGATTGGCGCTATCTACAGCGTTTTCCGGTGCTCAAGCGCCACGTATTGACGCAGTTCCGACTCGTGGCTCTGGAGGTGGAGAAACAGCCGCAAACGCCTCGCAAGAGGAAGAAACGGAGCGTCCTGCAGCAAAGCGGTAACTTCGAGGACTTCAGAGCAGTTTGCGTGGCGTCTCTATGCCAAAAATTGGCTCCGTGCGGGCTGCTGACGCTCGCCGACGCGGAATTTGTGGAGACTTTGGTGAATATGGAGACGCTCGACGTTCTGCGTCGCGTAATAGGTGGGCGGTTGTTGCCGCTGAGGCTTCGGATGTTGCTGCTGGGTTTCGCATTGCAGAGAGCAGAGAAAACGACGCTGGACTCTGCAGCGCAGAGCTGGATCCAGGAGCTCTGCGAGAAGATACTGGAGGAGGCACGGGAGGCCACAGCCACCGGTGGGTCCAAGGAGCCTCCGTCGAAGAGAGTGCGGACGAGATCTGGAGACAAGAAGGTTGTGGGTGCAGAGAAGGAGGAGGAGAAGGAGGAGAAGTTGTGTGGGTTTTGTCGAGATGGAGCGACTGTGGAGTCGCTGAGGTCGAAGAGTGGAGGATGGGAGTTTCTCGTGGAGTGTACGCACCGAGTTGCCAAGTTGTTGGAGAAGAGTGGGGAGAGCTACGCTACGAATGAAGCGATGGGGGCTCTGTCGGCGTTTTGGGACTCGCTGCCGGTCGCTGGCTTGGCGAGTGGGAGATCAGGTAGGAGGAGGAAAAGAGCCGAGATTTCTGTCATGAGTGCGGATCGTCGAGAGCCTTCGCTCTCGCTGGTAGATTACGAACGGATTGTGTATGATGTCGTTAGTTCAGCTGCAGGGGTGAGTAGTGCGAGCGGAGAGTTGAATACCTTTCAGGCGATGTGGAAGAACATTTGGGAGCGAGAATTCATGAGTATGGCAAACGAGAAACAGATCACGCTGGCAGATGCTATCCGCCATTGCTCAAAGGCTGATGCGTTTGCTAGTGTCGTGTTGCTCCAGCAGAAAAGTGGTACTCACCTTCCGGGATATCAAGTAGTGGTCGAGGCAATTCGGTCATTATCCATTGGTGTGCCCGGTATCGTCACTGCATTTGCCAAAGTATGGTATGCTTCGGAAACTCGTTGCAGCGGTGGCATGTCTCGAATCGCTATTCCTATCAACTCAGGCGCATCGTCTACAAAACGCATCCTGCGCTCATATTTAAGCGAGGTATTGAAATCATCGAATGTGCAGCAAGAAGATATACCACCCGACAAGTATCATGCACCAACTGGAGTACCGCCATTGGAACTTCTATCCGTGTTGTACGAGATTTTTTCAGAGCCCGCCTCCGGTTACCAGCAGATTGATAGCTACTCTAGACATTGGGACGCTTTATTGACACAGATTCGTGGTGTTTCGTCAGTGAACGAGCCGGATCAAGATGGAATCAATTGGTTACTCAATCTTGAGCAATGCGTACTTGGCATAGATAGCAAAGCACGACTGGTAATGCTTCACGGTAGCCATTTCTCTGAAGCATTTCAGAGTTACTGTCTTACTATTATATTCGGAATTCTTGTGACTGGTGGAGAGATAATATCAAGTGGAGGGACGATGGCAAGACCGCTGATTGGAGAGGAGCATGATCGTTCAACAATTCGTCGAGGGCTCACGCAAATGATGGCAACCTTTGGAGACGAATGGATTTCCAGCCTAATTGCAGAGCTGTTGCGCACGAATACTAACTTACGATCGACAGAAGGAGCCCATCAGCGAGGTGTGAAAAGCTTATTGTTTCCAGCGTTGGTTGCCTCCATGAAATCCAACTCCCGGGTACAACAAAAGACTGGTCAACAGCAATTTTTTGACGTCGTGCATGCTGTCAATACCGTCTTGAAAGAAAGTGAACCTAGCCCGCTATATCTCGTGCAATTGATGCGCTTCTGTGAGGCATGGGACGGCTACCAATGCACGCATACGAAGGAGCCTCCGACAAGAACCAACAAGTGGGGCATCCGTGCTATGATTGAGTTGGATATGTTGCCGGAGCTTCTCGATTGTTATGGAAGAGATGAAGTGGTGCGCCAGGAAACTAGGGAAGCACTTACATTTGCAGCAGAGGTGCTACAAAATGGGTCGAATTGCCCGCCACCGCTGGAAGGGCTCCTGTACAAAGTCATATCTGCGCTTAAAGGGGGAGCTGAGAGTGCAAAGAACTCGATTTTAGGCCCGCTTGCAGCTACAGACAAGCAGCTCATATCGCATTCTAGTGATGTGCTCCAACGCCTTCTTCAAGCTGTCAATTGTGCTGATTTAGCGCAGACGCGCCAGTTGATAAACCAAGTCAAAGATGTCACTGGAACTCTAAGGGAATTGAAGCAACAGCTAGAGCGATGGTTCTCGTTTGTGGAAATGCACGGTGCAGCCTTCGCTGGGAGGGAGTCACGAATGGAGTTAGCTGTGCTGTGTACCAGGCTCATTCGATGGTTCCCCGACGAATTTGAAAGCACGCGGCTTTTGCTCATGACCCCGCTCGATTCCCATTTAGTGTTCGCCCTTAAGGCTTTTGTTAAAGAAGCCGGGAGGACAAGCAGTTCGGTAGAGCAAAAGTCTTTCCGCTCCTTAGCATCGTCACTGCCAGCTGCTGTTCGAGTTGAGATGGCCCTGCACTTGTATTTATCGGCTGCTGCGTTTCCAGACCTTGAAACGCTTACGACTTTATTGACCAAGGCAATGGTGAAGTGTCGATCAGCTGATGCGTTTAGTCATCTCGCGAAAGTTGCCGAAAAGAATTCAAGAATTTTGCTGCCAGAAGCTGCCATAGGAACCCTGAGCTCGCCACTGCGCGGATTGGAGTTCTTGGCAACAGGTGCAAACCATCTCGAATACGAAGACGACGATGATGCACATATGAAAGACTATGCAAGGCGCGCAAAATCTAGCATTTATCAGGAAAACACGCTGAAACTATTAGCAATGTCTGCCTCTATCTTTGGTGGAGGAATTTCATGGTCGAGAGTCCTCTTTGGTGGTCAAGCTGCTGTGATTTGGCTCCCATATTTCTTCGAATACATTCTGAAGACAGACTTTTGTGAAGGCTCGCTTCGAGTGGATCTATTGCTATCATGCTTGGAGGAACTAGTACGGAATAGATCTGAAAAAGCGGTCAAAACGGGCTTCTGGATAGCGGCACTTTTGAATACAGCACTGGTTGCATGTTCGAGTCGAAGTGCTGGGGCGTACGAGGATTCAGAAGGCGGCATTCACAACCGATTTAAGGCGATTGCTCAGAAATTGCTGGGTTTGCTCCCAATTGCCTCCAGTAAAACTTTTCAGCCGATTGAGGATGCCAGGGGCTCTACCAATGTGCAGCATGATGAAATACTGATTTTGCTTAATATGTCCAAGTGTGGATGGGTGATACTTGAGGAGGATAGCGCACGCTGGTCCTCTGAGCGCCTCATCGATGAGAGAACGGCTACTTCGTTGCAGGTAACTCTATCCGGATCTGCAATGGAAGCGAAGGAGGCAGTGGAGTCTCCAATCCAGCTCTTTGTTCCTTTTGCCCATTGGCTATCGGCGGCGCTGGTCTACTCGCAGTCGTTCTTGGAGGAACCTTCTACTACCATGAGGCGTTGGGAGCGCACGTTTACGAGCTACGTGACGGACTTGTACCTGCGCTTGCAATTTGAAGATGATGCGTGCAGTCTTTTGAAAGCGTGGCTAAGTTGCTGGGTTTCTTCCAATATCGTTCGAGGCCAGGAAGAGTTACAGCTGCTAGCCTTGCTGCCTTCACAAGTGGCTTTGTTTCGCCGTCTCGGGTTGACTCCATATCGCAGTTCGTTTCCGCGTGTAAAAGACCGAGTTTCGACGTCCATTTGGCAGTTGGTTTTCGTGGCTATCAACCTCGCAGTAGACCATAACTCCACTGAAAACCCAGCGAGTCTCGACCAAGCTACCGAGTTGGTTATCAGCACGCTAACGACCCTGGAGCTCGTAGAGCTGTCAGCTTCATCAGATTTCGTGCATTTCAGCCATACACAGGAGATCGAGCCGTTCTTCGCTGAGCTGGAGCAATTTCTATCACGCCCCCAGCTTCGCGCCTGCAGTGCTGCTCAAGTCTTTTGCTTATTGCAGTATCCACTAGAGCTGCTGATATGTTGCTACGCGTGCAAGATCCCTGCAGACTTTGAAGCGGAGTCGCAGTTATTCCTCCAGCGTGTTAACGAGGTGCTCCACGAAAACTTCGTCGGTGAATTTGAAGATGGAACAACAGAGCTTTCTATTCATGAAGCCTATACAGGGCCCTCCTCGTCTTCCGTAGTGGACTCGGCAGAGATGGACGGCTTTTTGAAATACTGGGCGGACGAAATGCTGCTCAAGTACGACTACATTGACCGGGAGCGGTGTGGGAGTGTTTTGGTGGCCATCCAAGCTGCACTACAGGGCGGTGTGCAGTAACTTCAATGCAAGTGACGCCAATGTAACGAGTCAATTGGTGCATCGTTTGCTGCCACACGTTCAGAATCCTGTCTACTGCTGCTGTTGCTGCTGCATCTCCCTCTGCTTGAGGCGGTCGCGTCTGATGTCGTTGATCACACCTTGGCGCATCACCTGCAGCAGCAAGAAGGGGTCAGCGACGGATTGACATTGGCATTGGTGCACCACCGGACGAAATGCACTGGAATGACACACACCTTCTTCTCGGCGATCTGCTGGTGGTGCGCGTAGTACACCGCGTACGCTGCACCCGCACACAGGCTGCTGAACACCAGCACCGGCGCCTTGTCCTTCAGCACGCGCACCAGTCCCATGGTCTGTAAGCTCGAGCTGCCAGCCTCTCGTCAAGTGATACCGCGGTCTCGCAATGTGGTCTGAGACCAACACTGGGCGGGTCTATGTGGCGGAATCGGCTAAGTACGATATGTGGTGATTGCGCCGCGTTATGATTAGCACGGGAGGGTACCGGTACCGGTATTGATAGCGCATGAAACGACGCGAGGCAAGTCCTGCGTGCTGCATTTGCTGCTGGTGGAGCCATGTACATTGGACCGTGGCAGGAGTATCGGCTGGCTAAGATCCAGGATGATGCAATTCAGAGGCTGCGACAGGAATGGGAGGCCCAACTACGTGGCCAGCTGCCTGCTGGAGACGATGATCGCATTCGAGAGCTCATGCAGCCGCTGGTTGCGAAGCTGCCTTCACTGTTACTAGCTGCCAGGTCTAGGACGAATGGGGTGAGGAGTGGGGGGTTGCGGAGTGGCGCGAATTCGGAGGCTGGCAGTCGGTGCTCCAGTCGACCGGCGTCAGCACGGTCGAATGTTTCGAGTGCATCGGTGCGGACGAGGGCAAGCAATGGTAGTAGGGAGAGTGGGGATGTTGAACACCGACAGTTGAAGGCACGTGGCGAGAGCAACCAGGAAACGCACGATGAAAGATCGACGAGAGTCGCAGCTAAGCCCCCCAAGCCGAAGAAAAAAGGCAAGAAAGCTCCACTAACGTCGTTAGAGCAGGTCCAAAAGCGGAAGAAGATGTTCGCAAAGTGGATCAAACAAGCTGGCAACAAAGATGTAGTAGGACAAGTGAGCTCTACAGCGACGCAAGAAGATGGTCCAGAGATTAAAGAAGCCACAGAGGCTAGCATCGTGACGAGGTTACCCGCCATCCATTCAGCTGTGCCAGCTAGTGCATCGACGCTGCTTCGCGAAGACAAGCGAGCTACAGCATCGTATCCGTTGACGTTGCCCCCAATTGATCAGCTTAGTGTCTCGATAGAACCGTCGCCGGCGGTAGAGTCTCCCCAGCAAGCTCCTATCGCGTCACCTCGAGTGTTCGCCTCCTCCAACGCAGTTGATATCGACCTGGATGAGTCGGTTGACGAGGAAGAGGTAAACAATTTGCTAAACTGGACCGACACTCTTCTCTCTCCACAAGCCATGGACTCGCTCTGCGATTTTGACGACTAGATTTCTCGCTCGAGACCCACCCAGCTGCCATTGTTGTCCACCGTAGCAGTGCATTCAAGCCCCTTCAGTGTCTCCAATGTTGATAACCCGTCTATAAATTACTGGTTCACTCGCGTCTTGCTACCTTTGCTTCATACATCATCCCCATTCCAGTCACGGCTGCCTCAGACTCTCACTCACAAGGGCCGATGCTGCTTCGGCGGCCGCGGACTTGTGGTACTCTGGTCATTCCCCCTCTTGCCCGAAACCTGCAGAGCCACCAATGTTAATGTCAATAAAAACACTCAAGAAAAAAATGTGGCTGCTCAAGTAACTCACTTTCTGGTCTGCAGCTTGGTATTGCTCCTTCATCACATTATGCGTAGGTGTCATCACGATCACTGGTACAAGAGGAAGGAAATAAAATAAAATTCAATCTCCACTCTCCTAATTGTGAGGAATTTGAATACTTCAAGTAGTACAGTATCAAACCTTGGTGTGGTGGAGGCATTGTATCATGGGTAGCATAGTAGGCTTTAGGCGTCACAATCTAGAAGAAAAGAGAGAACGCCAAACGTTACTACAGTACACTTCCTCAAAAGAAGGAGGTTCTTTTAAATTAAATACCATCTTGACTCCTGGCTCCTGTGGCAGTTTGGAGAAGTTGGCAGCGCGGCTGGTGGGCCACGCAGCCATCGCAGGCGCTTTCTCCTCCATTGCATCTCCATTTAGGGGCCTAAAGCCCGCCGGCCAGCGCTTCTCGTCAGAGAGCGCCATCGTGGGGAGTCTCTACGAGTTGTGCTATGCGAGTGAGTGACAAGTCCCACACAGCATACAGATATCCTAAGCTTCCCGTGTTTTAAGCGAATCACAAAACTATACATATAATAAAAATGTCGCATATCATAAATACCTTAGGAGATCTGTCTTACGATACTTACTTTATGTGTGCCTTCATACACACCATCGTCTCTTTGTGTACCGGTATCGCCATGGAGCTCGCCCCCAAGGCTCTGCAGCTCGTGCTGCCTGCCACCGTGGCTCGCTATCTGCCTCTTCTTCTGTGCGTAAAGGAAAAATATTGTTATCTTGAGTCCAATAGTAACAATGCCCTCAATATGATTCTTTCGGTCTGCAGGTTCGGGCAGCACCTCGAAGATGCGGTTCTGCGTGGCCTCGTGCCTGTGGTTGTTGCCATTGTGGGCGTTTTATTGGCTCTAGACCTGGTGATTCTCCGCTCTCCAGACCAGAAGATCATGACCCAAATGGCCCGAGGGATTGTGGGTCTGCTGCTGGGCTCAGCGGTGTTCCATGTGACCGTCGTCCTGTTCGGAGCTCCTGTGGTGGAGTATGTCGAGTCAGTCGAGTGCTTTTTGGGTCGGAAACCCATTCTCACTGCGTTTCTGTGTAGTCTGTGGATGCAGACATTGTTGCTGGCTGTGCTGCTGTCCAGCTGTGTGACGATGCCACTGGCACTGCATTTGGGCTGTGCACCACGGAAGTGGCTCGATCTGCTGCTGGAGCTCAGGTACGTTGAGGATGTGGAGATTGCGTGTGTGTGTGTGGCTATTTCTCTTAAATGTGTGCAATGTTGTGCAGAGTGAGCAACACTCAGGAGCTGTATCTCGTGTGCTCGTCCATCGGCGCCATGCTGGGAGCTTATGTTGGCGCTCTCCCCATTCCACTGGACTGGGATCGACCGTGGCAGGTAAACTTGACGTCTTTGAGGAGTTTTCGTGAGCTCAGCTGACTAATTTTTGTGAACTGATGCAGCAATGGCCGCTGACTTGTGTGTACGGGACGTTGATCGGATACGCTACGGGGATCCTCATCAGTGCTGCGCTTAGTGTCACTTTGTCGTCATTCGCCGGGAAGTCTACGAAGAACGAATAATGCCTACTATTCGAAGTATGTCGTTGACACATGGGAGTTGATGAGGAAGTTGATTGATAACATTCACAGCGGCTTAGTCTTTCGTGGTACCGAGTGTGTAGGCTGGGAATAAAATATTGGGGAACTTCTTGCTCACGACGGAGAACTCGTCGAAGGAGATAACGCCGTCGCCGTCCTTGTCACCCTGGGACATAATGGTGTCTGCCTTCCGCGCAACCTCCGATTCGTTGGAGGCCATGTGGTTAGCCTTGAGAATCTTCATCAGCTCCTGACGTGTGATGACGCCGTTGCCGTCCTCGTCGAAAACGAGGAACGCGAACTTCAGCTTCTCCTCCTTTTCTGCGCCGGTGAAGTTGGACAGCGCGATCATGAACTCCCGTACGTCGATCCGGCCGGTTTTGTCGTTGTCGAAGAGCTGGAACACCTTCTCGCACTGCGGTGACGGGTCCACCTGCAACACCTCGCAGAATTCCGAGTAGTCGATCTGCCCAGATCCGTCCTTGTCTGTGGCTTGGAAACGCTTGTACGCCTTCTTTACGGTTTCGGGTTTGATGCCGTTGTCCCGCGCAAACTCTTCCAGCGCCACCTTGCGCTGGTTGCGCAACTGGATGGCCTGCGCACCCGAAGCTGCACCTCCAGGGCCTGCGCCTCCAGCTTTCTCTGGTGATGCTGCGACGACGCCCAGTCCCGGCGGTGGCTGCTTTCCTTTCGTTACCATTGCGTAGAACTCGTCGAAGCTCACCTGACCATCGCCGTCTTTGTCCACCATCTTGATCATCTCGTCCACTTCTTCGTCTGTAGGAGCTTCCCCGATGTTGATGAGCACGTGACGGATCTCAGCAGCACCCACATAATTGTTGTGGTCGAGATCGAAGGCTTGGAATGCCTCCAAGATTTCCTTGTCCGTAAACTTGCCATTCGGGTCTCTAGGAGGCTCCGATGGAGCTACAGGCGGAGCTCCAGGAACGGATATGGCATTTGCACCTGGTGGCAAAGGTGCAACGGCTGGACCTGAAAGTATCGGAGGCGCCATGGGCGGTGCTTTTACGGGACCTGCAGCTCCAGCCTCAGGCTTGGTAAACTTGACAACTATGGCCAATTTTCCAGCGGCGCTACCGTCTCGATCTTGAAGCTCGATATCGCCCTCGAAGCCGCCCTTGGCAAGCCAAGTTACGATATCCACCTTGGCCTGTGCCATAAATCTGTCCTGGCCGCCCTTCTCTTGGTCCCAAACCTCCACTACCAGCTCCTTCTCCGTGGCGATGTTGAAGTCGAAGTTCTCGTTGAATTCCGGTGTCTTGCCACCACCTTCCTGAACCTTCGTTTGCACATTCTGCGCACCGATGGTAAGCTTCACGTACGGATCTGCGGTGTCCATCATACCCAGCTTTTTCAGGTCGAATGCGCGCAACACCTTGACTGAGAGCTTGCCAAAGCGAGAAGCGATTGCTGGTGTAGGAGCGGATCCAGCTTGTGGGAAACCTCCTACGGGAGGACCACGCGGGGGCAGACCCCGAGGCATCATTCCACTCGGCAGCCCTCTCGGAGGCGGGACGCCAGGAGGTCCGCGTGGGGGCGCAGCAAAGCCGTCTACAGTGAAAAAGGAATGGTTAGTGCTGCACTCCATGAAAGCAGTAATAAAAACAAAGCAGTAGTGTGCTGCCACCATACCTTCCGAAATCGCGCCTGGTAAAACCTCGGTCGGCGGAGCTGAACTTGGTCCTGGTGGAGCTCGTGGTGGCGGCATTCCTGGAGCGCCAGGCGGGCCGCGGGGCGGTGAAAATCCGGCCGGGGGCATTCCGGGTGGCAGCGACCCAGGGGGTCCTGGGGGTCCACGCGGCATTCTGGGCATTCCAGGCGGTGGGCCGCGGGGCGGCATGCCAGGCGCGCCTGGAGCCCCTCGTGGCGCCGGCATCATTCCAGGCGGCATTGCCACACCTGGTGGCAAACCTCGCGGAGGCATTCCTGGGGCTTGAGATGGGGGCCCACGGAAACCTGGAGGTGGGGATCCTGGGCCTTGAGGCGGGGCTCCACGGAAACCCGGAGGCGGAGACCCCGGTGGGGGCCCTCTTGGCGGCCCACCTAGAGCGACACAGATAACATAACATTTGAGTTTGTCATTCTGAACAGCAGTAATATCCGATGTGAATCGTACCTGTCATTGCATTTGGAGGCATTCCCGCTGGAGGAGGGCCTCTGGGCGGTCCACCTATGGAGCCAAGACAACATGGTATTTTAGGTCTTCATTCAGGACAGCAGCAACACGCAGTGTAAAGTCGTACCTGCCATTGCGTTTGGAGGCATTCCTGGAGGAGGGCCTCTAGGTAGCCCACCTATGGAGCAAAAACAATATTTGAGGTCGTCGTCATTCAAGACAGCAGCAAAACCCGATGTGAAGGCGTACCTGTCATTAAGTTTGGAGGCATTCCCGCCGGAGGGGGTCCTCTAGGTGGCCCGCCTAAAGAGACAGTAAGACAGCATAGCCTTTTAAGGTCGTCATTCAGGACAGCAGCGGAATTCAACGTGAAGTTATACCTGTAATTGCGTTTGGAGGCATTCCCGCTGGCGGAGGGCCTCGAGGTGGCCCGCCTACAAGAAGTTGACGACACAGCAGTAGTGAGCTCCAAGTCCGGGACAGACAGCAAAACTAAAATGAGTTCATACCTGGCATCGGACCTGCAGGCATTTGAGCCCCTGGCGGCGGGCCTCTTGCAGTAGGGGGAGCGGGGGCACCGGGTGGAATTCCTGGGGGAGGAGCCCCCAATGGTGGCCTTCCCGGGGGTGGGCCTCGTCCCGGTGGCGCTCCTTATGCACGCGTATATCCAAGTAAGCCTCTTCCCGTTGTCATTCCTTGCTACATCTCACGAGCAGCTTCTTTAATACCTGGTGGTGGCCCTCTTGGTGGCGCGAACCCCGGAGCAGGAGCACTGGGCGGAATTCCTGCAGGAGGAGCCCCCATTGGTGGTCGCCCCGGGGGCGGGCCTCGACCCGGCGGCGCTCCTTAGACACATATCCAAGTTAGCCTCTCACGTTGACACTAATTGTCAACTAGCCTTGTTGCATCTCTAGAGCAGTGCATTATCACCTGGAGGTGGCCCCCTTGGCGCTGACAATCCCGGTCCAGTTGGTGGCGCGCCTTGTGTCCGCAGATACCCAAGTCAGTCTCTCTTGTTGTCAACCAATTGTCAACCAACATTGCTGCATCTCAAGAGCAGTGCCAGTATTATAATACCTGGTGGTGGACCTCTTGGTGGTGCGAAACCAGGTGGAGGCCCTCGAGATTGCGGGTAACTTGGTGGCTGCCCAGGAGGGGGACCTCGAGGTGGAGGTCCTCGACTGCATTCATGGCACGGAGATAAGCGGATTCACCTACGCGAGCTCCCAACCCAATTGAGCAGCAACAAGCAGACGTACGGGGGAGGGACGTCAGCCATGTCGTCGAACGCCTGCTTGGATCTGTCCTGGTGCTAGCCTGGCGGCTCAGACGAGCAGTTGGTATCTGTATCGATCGATGACTGGCACTGCGTGGCGCTGATCTAGCCGAGCCGCATCCTGCGCATAGATCACCCCACAGTTAAGCAACCACGAGAGAGGTCAACCATGCGCTCATGCTCGGGCGGAACCTACGGCGGTGCCTGCTCGACGATCCAGACGAGTGACCCGAACTCCAGCCAAAGGTCGCACCGCGGTCGCTATTTTCACCTCGAGACTGAATGAGCCAGTGTCACCAAATGCGATTTGGCCAGTTGTTGATCTTGAAGCAATCAACCAAAATGACAACCACCCCACCGTGTCGAATGTATATGCACCTAGTTACCTGGTATAAAGAATTCAGGAATCTGGAGCCCCTGCTCTATCTGTCATCCAGCACAAGTCACCCACCCATTCACCCATCTCGTCGAGGATGCAAACTGCTGCATGGCTGTTGTGTTGAATTTCTCTCGGTGTTTTAGGCCTTGGGCTGCTCCTCCGGCACCTGCTTCCTCCTCAAAATTGTGCGCGGCACCTTGGGCGGCAGCTTGGGCGCGCGGCCCAGGAACCGCGCGATCCGCGGCGTCACGGCGAGCGTCACCGCCAGTCGCACGGGCTCCGTGAACTTGGTCGCGATCCACGCCAGCAGGAACGTTCCCGTCTTGGAGTTCACGCGCTCCACCTCCAAGTACTGCGCGATGCCCAGATCCTCCGCAATCTTCACGAACCTAATCAAATAAAAACAACAATAATAATAATAACTTGTCAATATTTTTAATACAATTTCAACAATATACAATAATCAAATTAATCATTGCCCACTTGTTCGTGGTGGTGACGAGGTTGAAGCTCTCGTCGGCTTGGCCCTCCCCCTTGGAGCTGGTCCTCTTCGCGGTGTGCACCCAGCCCTGGTCAATGGCCAGGTACATGGAGCCCAGCACCACGCCATACATGGACATGTACGTGCCAATAGCCACGACCCCGTACTTGCGCCACAGGTCCTTGAGCCGTCCTAGGTGCGTCGTAGGTTCGGCTTGAGAGATCGACGAGCTGCAGCGGGCCACGAGGCGTGAGGACCGCGCGCGCGGCGGAGGCTGCGCGAAATAGCGCAGAGAGGAAGCTGGCGGCACCGGCAGCCCGTGGAAGAGCGCGCGCGGGGCGGCGCGCCGTGCAGCAGCAGCGGCGAGACACGAGGCGCCGAGCATTTTGCCGTTTTGTGGCTGGAGGCGGACTATTGGATAATGGATGGGTGAATCGATTGAGAAATGCATAAAGGTGGGACATATTAGGTATGCGAGGTGGATGAGAGTAGAGATTGTGTTGGGTTGGAGCGTGTAGGTATGACACGTATTAGATTAGGGAGGTGTTCTAGAAGTGTTGGTAAAGATGATGCCCGGTTTTAGTTGAAGATTTTCGGCTGTCATTTGCAGGACGCAAACCTTTTGATCCGAGTTCGTTAAAATAACGTTAAAAGATTTGTGCTGGTAGGATAATTCATGCCTTGTCAATGTGTAAATTCACGTCTCGGTGGTCGCTTCCATTGTCAACTCTAGCCCAAGATGATCGAAACAGCGATCGATGCCAGCGCTGCACCAAGGGCCAGAACCTGTCGCGAACCCGACGAAGTTGATCCAGTGTTGGCATCCGCAGTGGCTTTCGCCTTCTGCAGCGTCGGGAAGGTGAAGTTAGCGGTTGGTGCCACGCAGCCGGATTCCGTGCTGTTGCAGAGTGTGCACATCTGTCCGAAGTGCTCTCGCTTGCATCCGAACTCCGAGTCGCAGTCCTTGACGTTGAAGTAGCACGGCGGATTGCCCGCTGTGAGTTCCGCGATGGTCGGTAGCGGCTTCATGTGCTTGATAACAGTGCTGTCGACCTGCGACGACTGGTTGGTCTTGAGCAGGTTCGCATAGGCTGACAGCAGCTTCTCAGTGCGCGCGGCGTTGGCCGAAGCGTTCTGCGGGTTCTTCCAGAAGGGGATACTCGCATTCCACACGCCCGACTCGGAGGCTTGGAACTCGACGCCGCCGGCCTCGCAAAACTCGGTGAAGTTGGCGAACTTGTTGTCCGTGGCCTTGTTCGTCATGGCGGTGATGCCGACGACGTCGTCGATCGGGACGTAGCCGAGAATGCGGTAGTTGAACGTGCATGTGACACCGTCCGGGAGAGTATCCATATCGCAGAGACCTTGGCGAGACGTGTCACGGCACTCCTCGGTCTTGTTCGCCCATTTCGACAGGGGGCAGGTGTTGGGGAACGAGAACCACCAACAGTTCGGGTACGGCGCACGCGGGTCCGTCTCCTTTGACTCGCCACCGATGAACGGACCGAGGTCTGGCACACTGGCGTTGCCGTTCAGAGCGATGCATTCCGTGGAGAACACGTGCGTGCCGGACAGCGGCGTGCACTGGCCGCCGTCCATAGGCAGCATCGGACCGTACTCGGACTCGTATTCGGCCACAGTCTCGTTGGTCTGCGCGAAGACGATGTCGTAGAAGACCACGAACTGCATGTCGTTCTTGCGCGTGCACCGGTCTTCAGCACTGCGCGTGTTGTAGTTGATTCCTTCAGCTTGCACGTACATGAGCGCGCCTTCGACGGACGCGGTGTTGACGGTGTCGAGGGCGGCGCGGAACTGCTCCTCGGCCGTCTTGTAGTACTTGGACCCGAATGTCTTGGTCGTGTCGTTCCAGAGTGGGGCATCGCTTTGAACTCGCGCTTGAACCACGCGCACCGGCTTGGTGTGGTACTTGTCGGAATTGGGGATCTTCTTGAGAGTGCTGACGAAGCTG
This sequence comes from Phytophthora x cambivora, assembly GCA_033557925.1. NCBI lineage: Eukaryota > Oomycota > Peronosporomycetes > Peronosporales > Peronosporaceae > Phytophthora > Phytophthora x cambivora. The sequence continues at coordinate 4,752,538 of JAUCEB010000008.1, read as the reverse complement.
GTAGACTTGGACTCAACCAGAGCACGACTGCGCGGTGAGTACAGACGCTCAGCGACATCCAACTCGGCCGTCAAAGACACTTCTCGGTCGTCGTAATTCGGGGCTGCTTTAGTAGCAGCCAGAGCTAAAGCGACTACGACAAAGATCTTCATGGTGACCCGGTTGTCGACCTTGATGGAGTTGATTAGCTAGCTTTTGGGAACTGAGAGGTAGGGACCGTCCCAATTCTGCGGTAGTTCTGAGGACAAGAAGTTCAGGGCGCCTTCCATGACGCTGCCATGTGGGTTGACTTCAGCTTTGTGAACGAATCCACCTGCTCCGATCCATGCATCTTATGAAAACAGTTTGCTGTTACCCTGGTCCTTATCGCTTGGCACCTTCAGTCACCACTGCACTGCGATCCCGTGACAAGCAAATTTAGCCTATCCCGGATACCGGTAGTTCATACTTCCTCGTCCTCGGCCCTTTGTGCCAAATGCGGTGTATCCTCCTGGTTCGATTTCTGGTGCTGTGTCACGTTAGTTGGAGATATCTCACTCTTCAATCAGCGCACCTGCCAGCAAATTAACCAAACGCCTTCAAGCAGCCCACGCGGCCTGTCAGGCCTCAAGGCCCTTCATCACACTACTACATCAAGTCTTCTAACCAGTGCGACACCATGAAGATCTTCCTTCCTGTCATCGTGTCCGCTGTCACTTTTTCCGTCTCCGGTGCCACGGCGTGGATTGACGCTCTGACTCCGATCACTAACGCCGACTCATACCACATGAAGTCCGTTCACATGGTGCATGCTCGCGCTCAAAGTGACGCCCCGGTGTGGGTCAGTACGCTTGGGACTGGAGCGTTTGCCTCGAGTCACGCTAGCACGCCCGAGACCCAGTTCCGTGCTGCTCTCGACACAGTCAACACTGCTTCAGTTGAAGGCGCACTCATGTACGTGCAAGCCGAAGGCATCGACTACTCCAAACGGGGCACAACCGACGAAGCCAAATGCAATCGCAAGAATTGGATGCAGTACATCGTCTTCTACGACATCGTGTTCACCCAGACGAACGAGACCCTGGCGGAGTACGGCAAAGAGTACGGGCCTTTCATGGCTATGGACGGAGGTCAGTGCACACCTGTGAATGGGACCATTTCCAAGGAGTGCGTGTCGTTGAATGGCAACGACACTATACCAGAGCTGGGGCCGTTCGTCGGCGGAGAACCGAGAAACAACGATCCCCGTGCGCCGTATCCGGATTGCTGGTGGTACTCATTCCCCAACACTTGTCCGCAGTCCAAGTGGAAGGACAAGACTGATGCTTGCCGCGCCAGCACGCGCAAAGGCCTATGCGACTTTGATCAGCTCCCCGATGGTGTCACGTGCACATATAACTACCGCATTCTTGGGTATGTCCCAATTGACGACGTCGTGGGGATCACCAGCATGAGGAACAAGGCCGACACGGGGACATACACTAACTTTACCGAGTTCTGCCTGGACGGCGGCGTTGAATTCCAGACAGATACTGATGGCAAAGTGTTGGATAACATCGAGTTCTGGAATAACCCCCTGGATACGGAGGCCAACACCGCCCGATCGCAGAAGCTTCTCACCGCCTACACGAAACTACTTACGACGAAGACGTCGACACAGATCAGCAGCGAAGTCATTGGTCACATGTCAGCTCTTCCTGTCGTGACCGACCTCGTCACTGAAAATCCGCCGTGCTACGAGAACATCAAGGAGTGCGCAGACGCAGCTCATGGCTGCAAACGCAATTTGTACGGCCAGATCTGCACTGTGTGCTCTGAGGCTAATGATGCTTGTGTCACGGCACCGACTGAGTTCGTATTTCCGACTCTAGCGAAAGCGACAGTGATGAGTACAAACTCATCGACCGGGAGCAGCAGTACAGCAGATGAAAACACGCCGACGCCAACTCCGACTCCGACACCAACACCGACCCCGACACCCACAACAGCGACCGCTACAACCACCTCTGGCGCTGCTAACATTGTGCTGACGATTGGTGCGCTGGTCGCCTCCTTTGGCCTATCTTTCTTGATGGCTTAAGTATGAAGCCGCCGGGAATATTTCTACCGCGGTCCCCGAATTTACTGCACTATTAGATCGAAGTAACTTTTTAATGATCAATAAGATTCCTTATAAGCTGAAAATCTAGCCTCAGACGTGCGCCGGAAGTGCCCACCGCTTCATCCAAAGTCGTGTTTAGGCAATTCCTATAAGTGATTGTGTCCTTGAAAGGCAATGTCGTAGAAGATTATGGATGTTGGTTGGAGCTGGGGCTGCGCCATTTGGATCGGACTCCTACGTTCAACTAACGTTTTTAAACACAAGGGAATACTACCTGAGTACACGAAAATTCTACTGAACTCGTTATCATGGTTGCTGTTTGCTAGCCCTGACTATCTCGCTGAGCCCACCCAGAAAGATGTCGGGACTCGTTTCCTCGCTGTAGTTGTGCTTTTCTCGCTCCAACTACCGAGGTGTTCCGAGATCGCGATCGTAGCCCACCTGCGCCAAAACCTCGTTCACTGCTGCGTCGAGCCAAAACGGACCGATTTCCATGGCTAGGGGCAGGAGAACCGGCAACGGCATCGTTCTTTTCATCGCGCACTAGTGTCTCCTTTGGTAGTGGTGAAAAGACTCCAATCCGTTGTTTTACCTCGGGGGATACGATGTGTCCGTTGTCCGTCGGAGGAATTTCATTGCATACGAGCGGTGGCGGATCTTTCGGATTGGGCTGGGCCTGTGGACTCCATTTTCGAGCAGGAACGGTGTAGTTGGCTTTGATCTGCAGTGTTTTCTTGGCTGAACCTGTTGTGAAGGTGGCGCTTTTCATCAGATTCGTGATAAGTTCGGGGAGGGGCAACGTGCAGCCTTTTCCCCGTGCACAGTACGAGTCCAGTGAAGTCGTCACCTCCTGGTGCGTTTGCTGTACAACATGGTGGTGGTGATGACTCTGCTTGTGATGATCTGAAAGCTTTGCCAACGTGCCGATGACATTAATCTCCGGACAGTCCTTCACGTATTCTTGGAAGTCAACACCACACAGATTCGAGATGAGCTCGAAGCAGCAGCTCATCATCTGGGCTGTTGCGGTGGGCGAATCAGCTAGTTTCACAGCACACGGCAAAACTCCATCGTTCAGAAGTCGCGGTAGGTGAGCTTTACAGCGTGAAAGTTGACGTAGCGCAGCCAGAATATTGGAGCTGGCTTCGCTGTCCATGTTTGGTAAAGTCAATATAAAGACCATCGCGCTGGCAATTCGTGCGTTGAGTAAGCACGCCTGATTTCCCGGTGCGTTACTCAACTTCCTCAATGTCGCTGCCATCAAGCGATAATGCTTCGCTAAAAAGTGTTCACTGCGGATAAAATGCAGCAACACTCGGCCAGCGTGATCTTCAAGAACGCGCGTAGAATTAACTTTACCGACGACGATGTTGCAGATAGCCACCGCAGCAGATTCTTTAAGGCCGTTGAAAGGACCGTAGTAGATATCGTGTAAAGTAGCAACTGCACGACAGGAAACCAGAGCTACGAGGACGTCTTCGTCGTCGGCTGCACGACAGCAACTTAAATTATGCAGCACAAGACAACATAGCTGGACGTTGGCTGAAGTCGTCCCGGATGATAGCGGTGGGGCATGCATTGAAGTCGTGGGGCCCGTGTTACCCTTGCGCCGCTGTGCTGCTAGCGTTGTCTCGGTCATTGGGACTTGCTGCCGTAAGTATGGCATGATTTCAGATTTCACGATCATCGGTAAGGCCGGTAGTTGGCAAGATAAATTGTACAGCACAGACAAACACAGTGTCACGATCTGCGAATTGCGCGTATGGTGGCGCTGTAACACCTGAACCAGTATCCGCAACACATGAGGTACATCCAGCTCGGCTACGTCCACTGACGAGTTGCTTGTTAGATCGTGCACCGTTAGCATACAGTTGCGTACGAGGTCTTCGTCTTTCATGTCAATGATCTGCTCCATCCACAGTAGCATGGTGAGTTTTATTCGATCCGGCGATATCAAAGCGTCATTGGCGCTGGTTACGCGGAGGAGAACCATCGCAGCCAGTTGTCGGAGCTCCTCACTGCTCTCGGGCGACGAAAAATGCACACTCAAGTGTTTCTCAAGACCTTCGTTGAGGAATGCCTGACACAGTTTTTCGTTTGCCACAAGATTTGCGATAGTTTTGACTGTTACGAGCACAATGGCGGCATCTTCGGCAGCGTCAGCCCCACCGCTGTGAGACAGCAGATGAATAAGGGCTCGTGGGGCACCGGCATCCAGGAACTTGGGGATCTTGCTGGAGTGAGCTGACAAATTACACAGGGATACCGCACACACGTAGCTCACTTCGGGATATTGGACTGTACACAATGAAGAGAGGGCCCAAATGATACCGTGACCCACTAGTGACTGCAAGCAGTGTGGGGTGACGTCCACGAGACAATTTGCGAGCGTCATAATACTCAACGCCTTGATCGTATTGCTATCAGTTGCCACAAGCGCCAATACCATCACCGCCTGAACCGCTCCTTGCTCAATTAGTCGTGATTCAAGACCCGCAAACGAGGATAAACGACATAAAGCCATTGTACAGAGCTCTTTCATCGTATAAGCCACTTTGCCGTCGCCACTTTCCGCCTTTGTCCCCGTGTGTTTGATTCGAATTCGCGAAAGGTTGATAAGGTCTTCAACTCCACGTTCCTTTACGAGAAACTCGCACCCCTCCTGCGTAGCTGTCAGGCAGTAATATACAAATGCGCAGTTTGTCAGGATAGTGTCGTCGTCATTATCCTCCTCTTCGTCGTCCTCCCCGTTGGTAGTGCCGCTTTCACCTGAATTTGAATTGGGTTTGGTTTTTGATTGCAACTTATTCAACTTTTTCAGGAAGCGGAACACGGCGCCATTACGCACAAGTGCCTCACGATTCTTCGGATGGTGAGCAAGGTGAGCAAGTAGCGTGACACCACTACGTATTGTTGCAGGATCGCTTTGTGCAATGTCGAGGTTTGTCTTCCGCTTTACAAATCGAGCAGGGGTAGCCGGCTTCATCCACATTTTGGCTGCTATCTCCAGCTCATTGCCATTGCTTAGTAGAGCGAGCACGAGTTGAGCCATCTCATCTCCGCCGTGTGGAAAATCTTCACCGCCATTTCTTGCTAGCAGGAACAGCGCATTAAGAGCACAGGCTCGACAGCTCGGGTACTGGCGAATTAGTTGCACCAGCTCCGAAAGGAATCCTCGCCTCAGTAACTGAGGTGCACAACTTACGACTCCGGCCAATCTGTAAACGATAGCAGCAACCAACTCCGTAACCTTTTTGTGTACAGGGTCGGTAGCAAGTTGCAGCAGGCGGTCCAGCAATGCTCCGGACTTGCAGAGAAGAGGAACACACCCGTCACAACACGAAATATTGTAGAGTGCTTCTACAGCAAATATGCAGTCTTGTGTGTTCGTTGACTGTGTCAATGTCAGTAGCAGCTCGATAAGCTCGGGAATATGAGCCGCTACCTCCTCCGTAGAGCTCGAGATCAGATAACAAAGGGAGCAAATGGCGTTAACTTGCACAGTCGATTCAGGCATTCGGCACATTTCCAGTAGAAGGGGGACAGTTCCCTCTTGAATAAGCTCGTGGTGGGTCAAAACACTATCGCACAAATTCCGCAGGATACACGAGTGCAGATACACAAGACTATTCTCTTGAGGTTTGCCTTCGACGTGCTCGGAGTTGATAGTCACTCCTCGTTTCCGTATGGACTTGGTGGTATTAACTGCATCCTCGATGTGCTGGGCGGTTGTTTGTACCAGCGAACCAATTGGCAACCAGTTGCAGATCTTGATTCGGCTGCCTTCGTCCATAGACAGTTGGAGAAGTATCAAAAGTGTAATCTCCTGGATCTCCTGGTTTGGCGAGAGCAACATGGTCTCCAGTAACTCGCAGAAAGGAGATGAAAGCAGGAGCTGGCGGTTAGCCCGTACTTCACATAGCGATACGAAAGCTCGCAATGCCCAGCCTTGAATAGCTGGTGGTACCAGCGGTAAATGCGTCGCCAGAAAGCGAGGAATATTTTCTCCAAGCAGAGCGCTCTGGAACATAGAGACCAGTGACGCATTGTAGATCGCCTTGATCAAATAAGCCGACGACGAGTTGAGCTCCGCAGAGGAAAAGGTGTTCAGCAGACTGCTACCGCCAATTCCTCCGTTAGCTTTAGCGACAGCAATCAGCAGCTGAGAAAATACTTCGCGAAAATGCTTGATATGTCGTGCATCTACAGACAAATTAAACACGGTGGCTGCGCAGATTCGCTTGGTCTCCCAACTTGGCGATGTGATGAGTCGTAGGAGCGAGCGGTCAATGCCCTCGACGAATAGCGTCTCAATAACGTTGTCTTCTTCGGATAAGTGACACAAAGTTGCTGCCATATCCTGCCGAGAAACCGGCGACGTGGTTCGTGAGAGCTGTTTGAGACTGGCAACTACTCCATGAGTAATCATACATTTCCGCGCAGCACGAACTCGAGACAAATAGTACAGTGCCCGACAGCAATGAGCCTGGGTAGCTGGATCGGAACTTGCGCTTAAGGCCAGCACGGACTGGATAATGCCGTGCTCCAACAGCTTGTTAATGCCATCGTCGACCCGTGGAGATTGAACTGACTCAACTGCAGTTTTAGTGCTGGGTTTCGCATCTTCTTTGCTATTATGCGGCTTCAGTCGAGCAGCAATCATCTCTTCAAAGGTCTTAGCACAGCGTCGTTTTCGGAGGGTAAATGCGGCTTCATCAACCACTGCAGTGGGCGCTTTAACTGCCGAATCACTACTGGAACCGGACATTAACGTAGGCGCTGCAGATCGAGCACGTTCAGCTAAAAGCCGTCGACGCATCTCCCTCTTCTTAGCTTGGATATCCATCTCGACAGTCATTTCACTTGGTGTATCCGCATTTTCAATAGCAGTAGATGGGGGCCTGTCATCGTCAGTACTTTGCTGCACTTTGGTGCTCTTATCATGTCGGAGCAACGTGGAGGACGCTACGCGGCTGTGAACGACGCCCCTGCTTGTGATCTCTTTGATCGGGAATCGGGAAGAATACCAAAGCCCATCCAGCGTGGCCTCTTTGCTGGAAAACTCAAAGCTGTTCTCGTTGTCACGCAGTGCTTGGTGCACTCGACTATGGGTAGTAGCGGCTGCTGTCGCCGGACGTCGAAGCGGCGACGAGGCTGGAAGCTGAGGCGTTGAGCTAACACCGAGCAGCAGCGAAGGCCGTCGGAACGATCCTTTTCGTGACGTGGCACTTGACAGCCGGCGAATTGAAGCCGATCGAGCAAACACCGCTCGGTCTGCTTCAATTCGATCGTCACTTCCTGTTAGTGCTTCCTCCATGAAAGTCGACTCGTTCGACGGTAGATCCATAGCAGCTGAAGCAGTCGTCGTAGTCATCCTCTTCTCTCCTGTCGTTCGGTTGGTTCATCAACTGCGAGTCGCCATATCGCGCGTGACCCAGTCACTAGCAACTATTCTTGCTTTCGATCACCAGCGGTTCATCAGTTTCTACGACGAAGTATTTCGGGTCCCCCATGACTGCGGACACGGGAGTCAGTTGAGTCGTAGCACACCAAGATAAGCATCGACTTGTCTGCAGGGCACGATGCCCTCGCGTGAGTTCCCCGCCCCTCCCGACTTATCGGAGCTGCTCAAGTTCTTCGAGTCCGACGAAGGCAAAGCGCGAGTGAACGTTGCGACTCGCACCAACACTCAGCGAAGTCGACAGTCGTCACTTTCGAGTCGACTGAGCAGTGAAAGTCCCAACGTAGTATCCTCCAGGGCACCGGTACAGACTAAGACTGTGACTGCAGTCAGTCGCCGGCTTTCGGAGCCTCGTGCAGCCAAAAGCGAGCACAGACCTGCAACGGATGAGAAGCCCAACAGCAGTCCGCAAGGCTGGAATGCCTCCACGGTGCTGCCTCCAGCGCCTGCTAAGACCCTCCGACACCAGCTTCTGTGTCGGACGTACCAGCCCCCAGCACCCGTGTACGTGGTGCCCTCGGAGGCGACTGAGCTGCTGGACCGACTGGCTAAGGGCACGATCTCGTCTCGCTCCAAGTCGAAGCCTCACGCACAAAACCCCAAGAAATGCACTGTAGGAGGCGATGACCGACCGATCAATGGGGTGCGGTCGGCATCGCCAGCGGATACCCGAGGACGGGATGCGATTCAAACGCTGCTATTCTACCGGAAGGAGGTCGAGAAGAGACGCCGGCTCGACACGAACGACTCGAGCACCGACGAGTGAGCCAAGAGCGGCTAAAGGCAACGTATTGACTCAAATTTAGTGCCGGTTTTGTTAGCATGGCTCAAGTTGAAATTTCGCGCAAAGCGAGATCAACCCTTTCGCGGGTCCCTTGCAGGTAAAGTATATACAGAAACCGCCCTCACTTCCGTTTCCACTATCCTCGCATATCCTTCCCAAACCGATCATCACAGATCCAATTGTTTCAACGAGTAGAGAGTGATGGTCACAAGGTTGAAGTCCGAGAAGGACGAGGACGACCTGGTGAACTTCGGCCTGGTGCACGGCATCGACTACGTCTCTGCGTCGTTCGTGCGCACGGTCCAGGATATCGACAACATCCGCAAGGTACTGGCATGGGCCCCCGTGGCCGCGTCATCTCGAAGATCGAGTCGCACGAGCGTTAGGAAGCATACCTTGTGATCAATTGCAAAATGAATGACGCTGAAATTGAAAAGGTTAAACGCGATGCAACACAGTTAATGCAAGTCAATTGTGCTGGGAGCTACGACGAACTCGTGTCTTCGCCATCTTGAACGTCTTTTTCGCCCAAACAGCAAGCTCAGTCTGCGTCATGTCCGGGCGCTTGTGGTGCTCCTGTACGATCGCTTGCTTCTGTTCGCCGTCAGCGTCGGTAGCAGCACCTTGCAGCCAGGCAGGTTCATATTCTTCCGCTCGCCCAGAGTCGCCGTGTTGTTGGCGCGGCGATGATGCCGTCCGCGTTCACCTTGGTCACCGTCAGCACCAGCGAGCCGTCGGCCACCAGCACCGAGCCACCCACCTTCACGGACTGCGGCAGCTGCGGTGGGGCTGCTGGTCACAAAACCTGTGTATTTTAATGTCCCGGGAAAGAAGATTGAAATCTGGATACCGGAAGTGAGGGCGGTTTCTGTACCGACATTTCCCTGTCATAAGGGCCATTCCTGTCATAAGGGCAATCCAATTACAACCAATTGGATGAGATTATTCTTTAAGTACGACTTTTACTTGTCATAAGGGCAAATCTTACAGTAGCCCATCCCGTAAGTACGGATGAAAAGCGAGTGGCTCAGAATCAAGATGAGGTCCGACGGAGGAAGAAGAAGCTCGACAGAAGCAAGATGAGGAAAGCATGACCCCGACGGGGAGGAAGCATAAGCCCCCCGCACGAAAAGTATACTCGCATGAAAATAAGTTGCGTACGCTACAGCAGTGAGCCAACGCACCCATCGATACGACCTCTTACGCGCAGGCGCCATATTGGCGTGACCGCCAAACATGATTAATTAATAGTACCGGTAGACAGATCACACAAAACGCTGCAGCATGCTGTCAATATCACAGACACACACCATCACCCACACTCGTAGAGTATCGAGCCATCCTACCCATTAACGCGCTCTCCAAAGCACAGGCGTCAAGTCGACGTGATGGTCGAGCAGTCGGCACACGCCTTGCCGCTTCAGCCGAGTCCGTCCAGTCGCTGAATGTGATAATCGGCTTTGAGTGCAGTACACTTATGATTTGTGTAAGTACGACTGCATTTACGTTTTGAACACGCATTACATAACCCTAACCCTACATGCATTTGGGTATGCCCTTATGACAGGGAAATGTCGGTACTCTACAAGGTCAAGCATCAAGGGCACCAGGAGCGGTACAGAAACCGCGCCCCCACTACTGTTATCCATATTTCAATCTACTCTCTAGGGACATTAAAATGCACAGGTTTTGTGAACGAGGTAATTCTGGGTCATGGGCATCTGGATGAGTCGCTCCACCGCCACAATCTCCGTCAAGTTCAAGCCCAGCAGTGTGAAATGAACAGAACATTGGATGATATCCCGCAACACCAAAATGAATTCTTTGAACGTTCAGGTGGACATAAAACGCACGCTGGTCCATGCAGACCCCTCTCTAGAATTATAATCTGAAAGCCCGACCCCCCCCCCCCCCACGATCCCCCTGTAAGCAGCCAAATGGCTAAATCGCGGCTGTAATGTTTCTCTTTCCGCCGGTAAGGAACGATTTCTTTGCCTTGTGCTGGATGCAAGCAGGTTTTCACTTCCGTTGCCGGTAATGTACCCATGATCTCGTTGCTCTTTGATTTTTCCGTGTGTCTGCGCTGCTTCTAGGTGCATCCGCCATGTACATCCGCCATGAGAGGTTGCACGCAGCGCCATTCACAAGCTGAATCCTCATTTCTCTTTTCCCGCTTAGACATCAAGCGCGCAAGCCTATGCGACCCAAGATGGCCCGAGGCAGTCAAAAGCCAAGACGTGCTCCAGGTGCTGAAAGTCACACGACCGCCGACTAAAACGTTTTTTGCAAAACGGGGTTGTTGGTCACGAGTGTTGTGACGTCGTCCTTGAACTTTGAACACTTGAGTGCATTGTTCTGCGGGTTGAATGATGACATTCAAATGGTTTGGCGCTTGAGAATTAGTTGATTAGGTGCTGCGGGATACCCTACATGTAACTCACTGCTGTGTATTACTTATATTCTTCTATCCTCTATTCCTATGCCTATGCTCTAGATCTGTGCTCGGTACCTGGGGGCAAAAGAGGAAGTGAGCTCGTGAGAAGCGTGTCGTGCGTGTCCACTTCTCGCATCGGGAAAATAATTTCGTGGACAAACTTGTCGTACTTGACTTAGACGATAAGTTCGACATAGTGCTGGGCTTGCACGACATAATCCGGTGATCGACTGGACGAAGCGCACGATCGTGCACTTCGAGTAGCGGTGCGATAGTGAGCGATGGCCCTGTCGGCGCACCACATGCACCTCGCGGTCCATGCAACCCTCCAGCAGAGGCAGCGCGACGCGCAGGTTTCTCAAATTAGGATTAGAATAAATGGGTTATGGGTATTTTGCACGACCCACCCACCGACAAAAATTTCAACATGGGTATTTTGGGTTATTCATAGATGCCTATGTGATAAGGTTGACTAAAATTCTCTGCTGCAACCCATCACTCGGATGTCTGTGACCTGTCGCCCACCCCCGGATGTGAACAACACTGATGTGGCGAGCTGTTTCCGGAACTGGCTGGCCTAGCAAGGTGCAAGCGTGGTGTTCACACCCTTTCACTCCCGGATCCCGGTTTCGAGACCCGTTGCGCACGTTGTTTGCCGACCCGTTGGGCTTTTCGATGGAAGCCATGGATGTACTGGGATGCGCCGCATAGAGAAGCATCTGATCATGTGATGGTCGGTCCCATTTTCGACACCCGATCCCAGTTTGGTTTCTCGGATCCCAGTATTACTCCTGGGACTTGGGCGGCCAAAGATGCCCCAGATCATGTCGGCGGATCACAGGATGGTGCCGAGACACACGACATTGGTGAACCGTTTGCCACAGATTCCAGAATCGCTCGGACATGGATTCGCAAAGTGCTTAAGCAGCGCAGTGATCAAGTGCCTGACAGTGTAATTCGTCCATCCAATAAAATTCAAGCCCGTTAACCAAGTTATTTCGGCTCCTGCTGTTCTGGCTTTGTTATTTCGTGTTCCTCCTCACTGGTCGTCGATCTTCGGTCTGGTCTCCGGTGGTACTTCATATTTTCGGGTCGGAGGTGACCGGCGCTGAGGTTTCGTGGAAGCGATTACTGGGATAGTGGTTCCCAGCGCTGCTTTGGTGGTTCGTGTGGTGCAAGCAACTGGGATAGTGGTTCCCAGACCTGCTGTTCGTCGCCCAAGTCGGCGTGGTGCGCGGGAGTCCCAGGGTGCAGAAGAAGAACCCCGAGGAAGGACAGACTCTAACCCGAGTCAATACTCTTGGCCCCTCTGGACCGAGGAGCGAGTGAAAGTCTCAGTAAGTGGTAGTCCCGGGGTGCAGAAGAAGAACCCCGATCAAGGACAGACTCTAACCGGAGTCAATACGCTTGGCTCCTCTGGACCGAGGAGCGAGTGAAGGTCCCGGAAAGCGGTTCTCGGTCTGAACCGCGGCGGAAGTGCAGTGACCGAGTCGACTCGAAGCCGGAGTCGCGGAAGGTGGAGGCTGGTACGGCCTATGTCCAAGGCCTGAGAAGAGAAGTGGACAAGAGTGTGTTTGAGAAGTCGCGTGTGAAATATAACAAGAAAACTCGGGGGAATTTCGAGTTCGGATCAACGCGTGCAGACTGGGACCTACCGAGCGAGAGCCACCTCTGCACACACCCGCTCGACTCATCCGAGAGTCGAGTGATTCTGGGATCAAGGGACTGGGTTCTGGAATTCCGGTGATATACTGGGATCTGGGAATCTAATTCTGGGTTTCTGGAAAGGCACCTCACCACACGTATCATTAGAGGAAGTACACGTGCACCCCAACTGCATCTTCATTCCCTGTTTTGATGGCTCCTCCCTCTCCTGCCCCCTTTGCGGACGCACATTTGTGCACGCAGCGTCCGTACGTCGTCATCTCGCTCACTAAATATGCCACACAATTAGCTTTCGACAGCAGGTGGAAGCAGAGCGACGAACCCAGCGCAATGCTCGCCGTCGCGAAAGGCGGATGCTTCGGCTCGTCGCTGCAACATTGTAACCACCGCCTGTGACACCAACAGCACCGGCGACAGCACCAGCACCAGTAGACACATGCCCCATCTGCCATGGGGCAATTGCAGTGACTGTTCACTGCCGACAGTGCCGCCATCTGTTTTGCTACGAGTGCATAAACACTCATATCAATGCCCGCGGCGTTATGGCTACATATCCAATGTGTCGCTTTCCCGTCTTCCCGGCTGCGCTTGCTGAGCTTCAAGCTCAAGTTCAAGCTGACGAGGAGGACATTAGACGAGAATTAAACAGCTTCGGCCCTCATTTCGGCGAGGACACCGATTCAGAGCTATCCAGTGAAGCTGACGATAGTACAAGCGATTACTAGGACAAATATAATGTACTCATTTCACAATCCAAACCTGGCTTCACATGGCACGGTAAGTAACGAGTCGTAAGGTGACAAAACGTTCAGAGCTGGTCATTTTGGCTAACAGCCGCCGCGGTCCCTATTTTGGTTTACAGCCGCGGTCCTAATTTTGGCTAACAGCCGCCGCGGTCCTCATGTTGGCTAACAGCCGCTGCGGTCCTCATTTTGGCCAATATGAACTCAAATTATATGTTTTTTGGCATTTTACAACAACCCTCGTTGCGGTTGATATTATAGATATTTTAAACAAATGTATTCAGCGTCATTTTAACCCGAGAAACTAAGAGATTCTATTTCGAACTATGACTATCTAATAGTACTCAAATGCGCGATCCTGAATTTTGTCCTCCTCGTCGGAGCTGAGCTCAGCAAGATCTTCAAAGTCGTCGAATGCCGCGATCTCGTCGGTGTACATGTTCTTCGCATTGAAAAATATAAACACCAACTTCTCAACACTTCTATCTTTGAGACGGTTGCGGACGGCAGGGTGGATAAACTTGTGCGTTGAAAAGTTTCGCTCAGCTGCCGCACTGGAACACCACGATGCGAAGAAACGGGTAGCTACCTGCCGTAGCAGTTGAAACCCACGCAAGCCACTCCATAATTATTGAACAGTCACACGCCCTTCCTTCACCAGTCTGAGCTCTCGGGTTGGGTTTTGAAGGAAAACCTGGTATCGCAGAACTTCCACCGACGCATCATCTTCAAGCTCAGGGCCGTGCCAATTTGCGATGAACTCGACGACCTTCTCTCTCGTATCATCGTCCATACCTTCACCACCGTAATTATGGCCTAGCAGGTAGGATACCCATGGGCATCGCCATACACAAAGTCGAACCGCTCGTCCGAAATCCCTGAGATAACACCCAACTCTCCAATTGGCATCCTCATGTCGCGGTACTTCTGCGGGAGATCAATGAACATCCGGTAGACGTCTGAGATGGGGCGACAACTCCGCTCATAAGCCTTCTGTTCTGCGGATAACACGCTTAGCAGTGCGATTGCCCTCTTCAGGCGCGGGACAAAGTCGGGGGCTGTTATCACGTCGTGTGCCATGTGTCTTTTCGCATTTTGCTCCTTCGACTTCGCCTTCAAGAACTCGCGCTGACTCACCAATGACACTAAGATGCTTTCCGATTGAAGGGCAGACGCAAAGCACTGCTCGATTGTGCCCCACCTCGTTTCAGCTGGGAGAACGAGCGCATTCTTCACTTCCAAACGTTGTAGACGTCGAAGTTCAGCCCATAGGAGTTGATGCTTCTTGAAAAACTTCACCATCTTTCGGCAATCGTCCTCTAGATCTTTCAGCCATTTCAACTTGGAGACCATGTCCTTCACGATCAGGTGGATCACGTGCGCGATGCACCCACGAAAAAAAAACATCTCCGGATACTCGTGCTGAAGTGTCGACCACATGAGTTGGTTTGCAGCAGTGTTGTCGGTGACGACGGCAACGATCGTCGTAAACTTCGCTGACTTGATCACCCTCTTCACATCAGTAGCCAAAAATAGCGCGTCGTGCGATGTGCTACCAGTGTAGACAGACTCCAGGAAATAGGTATCTCCTTCACACTCCAGCACGTAGTTGATCACGCCCTAGCCGTTCACGTCCGTCCAGCCATCAAAAAAAGTGTGCACTTCTTGCCAGTGATCTTGTGCACCATCTTCACCTTGAAGTCGCGGTAGCACATATTCAGAAGCGTCGTCGACAGCTGATGGGCGGATGGGATGTCCACTCCAGGATTAAGCATCTGAAGTGCTTGCAACAACGAAGGGTGGGTCGCCTTTGTTGAACGCCATGCCGTTGGAGTAAAGACCATGGTTCGGGGAGAAAGTTGGAGCTTGTTCCATAGCTTGTAGCAAATGCGTAAGTGAGATGAAGTGTATCGTTATTTTGATGGCATCGGGGTTCCAATGGTGAGATCCAACCGATATACAAAGCTGTGATATTCACAGGGATAGAAGACCGTGTGGCGCTGACAATTAACCGCGATTACCATCACAGTCCCCAATATCGCTAATTTAGCTCAAATCCGCGTAATCGGCAGCATAATTCCCCTAAACCGTCCCAATTGTGCTGAACCGTACTGAACCGTCCCCGAACCGCCCCATTACTACTCGAAAATACACAAATCATTAATATCCTATGTATTTATTCCACCCACCCTGTGATGGGGGGGGGGGGGGGGGTCACACGCACAATAGCTAAGAGGAAGCACGTTGACCACAACAGACGCCTGGCGTCTCTGTTGTTTCTTATGCAAAAGGCCCTGCCTTATCGGTCTATTTTAGTACCGAGTACTTAACGAGACTTGCACACTTGTAGGTTACTGTAGAGTTAAACTGACTTGTATTAATAACACCCACAAGTTTCTATCTACTGCTTTCTATCTGCATACTGAATCCCTGCCTAAATTGCGATCTTCCTCAGCTGTTGGCTCTCGTGAACCGTCGTCCTTTAAGTACGAACGTTCTTCGTAAGCCGTCGCAAGGCTGGGCGAGTGCGGGAGTCGATGCTCCGCACAGCGCACCCACGTTATGTGTCAAGATGCCACATAGCGGGTGGTGCATCGTTCACGCATATAATAAGCTGAACGACGCGACGGTACCGGCGCAGACGCCGATACCACGAAAAGATATGGTCATCGATTTGATGGGAGCTACGCTCACTCGTTCCGTCACTGGAGCGACTGTTTGCCGAGTTTGCTATCAATAACTCGGTGCATGTCTCGACATGCCACACACCGTTCTCCGTGAATGCCATGAGGCATACACGCATACCGAACGTACTCGGTGTGGCAGCTTCTCCCTTAAGTAAGGGAGGGTATCCGGGTTCATTCAAACCAAATGAACACGCTGATACGAGCAACGCATCAGCGGTGACGACACGCGCACGAACTGCGCGTAGTCCAATCGACGTGAACACAGTTTCTACGCGGGCGTAGACACTTTCGACAATAACCAACACCCCACACAGGCCGGACCTGTTATGAACAAGAACAACGGCCTGAACAAAGAGTTCAGCTCGAAGGCAATGGACTTTGCTCAGTGCCGACAAGCCGTAATACGGTTTGTACAGGATGCTATTGCAGCTTCTGTCGATCGACAAAACCTGAACGCAGGCATGGGAAACACAAATGAATTCAAAGTGGGTTCATTAGTCCTGTTAGCTACAAATAACCTAGCTAAACATGCACTTTCTGACTTCGGAGCAAACAAGCTTGCCCCGAGCTTCACCGGACCCTTTACCGTGTTGGCGAGGCATGGCAACGCTTACATGCTATACATACCGTCCAGCACGCGCCTCCACCCAACCATTTACGTTTGGCGTCTGATGCCTTACTTGCACCACGAGCTACCTACTCCTTGTGACTGCTCGAGCGCGGCGACGCGCGTCTTCGCAGAAGCCAGTATCGACCCGAGGTCGACCTGATCGTTCGAAGCGCTCGGCGTCTTCCCGCCGCCGCCGCCCCCACTGCGAGACGCACGAGGGGGGGGGGGGGGGGGGGGGGGCTCGCTGGGCCGTCCAGCGAATTGTTCGTCATCAGATCCGGCCCAAGGTCCGATTCATTTTCGTATTGGTTGGAGAGGATTCGAATTCTCTCCGAGTCACGATACGTGGGAGCCGCGGAACGGCCTGGTGGAGGGCGTTCCAGAAATGCCGACGGAGTACGAAGCCCACCTGCACCGAAGTGCGTAAGGATTGATCAAGAGCTGTACTCGCCTACCGCGGAGTGTTGCGGTCACCCCCAACAGTCAAAGACAGCTGCACTACAAAGTTTGCACGCAGAGTCTTAAGTTCTTCAGGCACACGAACACCCGTGTACCCGTTAATGTCTCGCTTAGACAGACGCACTGCTCCGGGTGAAGTTAGTTTCATCCGCATACAATATTCCGCTTTGTGGGTAGGTGGGTCCACGGCGTAGTCGCAGCGCAGAACTATGTTGTTGGTGATCTGCTATCTGTCTTTATGCGCTGGATCGTAAGGAGGACGTGATCACCACTTCCTTCCCTGGAACTCGTAGTCGGTACAAGCCCTGACTCGAGCGTGGGTTCGCCGAAGTTGCCGTAGGTCTCAGTGTCCCCGCTGTGCATAATATGCACATCGTGTACTCATATTATGGGTGGGTGTGACTACTGCGACCGACTGGGCGGCAACTTTATCCTCTTGACACCCCGCTTGTGTTTGGTCGAACCAAGCGCAGTTACATGTACGTCAGCGTGCATGATCCCAAGTGACAGCCGATCCCCATATACTTACCAGACGCAGAGTCTTGTTCGTCTCGACAAGGAGTTTCGTTAGGATCTCTGTGACCTTTTCAAGGGGAAAGGTTTTGTTTTCGACCCACTTTAACTGGCAGCAACGGAAGGTGATATCTGAAGCCGTCGCTTCCTGCTCTAGCAATCCATTCACACAGAAGAAGTTATCATTCGTGCACATAATCGTTGTTCATATATATACATCAATAACCTAGCGGATGGGCTTGATGATAAGCCCGACACGATCTCGCAGACGCGCGTTTGCTTCCCGCTGAATGTTCTGGCGCAAATCGATCGGGTTTCCTGTTTCGGTAAGCCCGAACAGGATCCCATCAGCTCCGGCTATCTCTCGTGATACGTATTCTTCTTGCCCGGCAAAAAAACAGAGCTGATGGGATCATTGGACAGCGGCTTGGTGGTCAGCGCAAAACATGGGTCTTTGAGTCGTCTGCGGAGGCCGTGGTCGCCCAATTCTCTTGCACTTGGAGCTGATCCGTCTCCTGGGAGAAACGCATCAGGTCATCCTGCGCCCCTCGAGATTGTTCAGTGAGAACATTTTTTCGGTGTAGTGGGCGGTGATGAGGGCCGAGATCTCTTGGTCCCAGCGCTTGCTACTTTTTGTGAGTTCGTCGACGCTTTTTGTCAGCTGATGGATGGTGCGATTGGCGGAGCGAAGTTCGCGTCTCAGCGACGCGTTCTCCGCACGCAACACTTCGACAGACATTATAAGAGCAGGGCGGTGAGGGGGGGTCTTTAAATGAGAAGGGGCGCCAGTGGATCGCTGGCAACCGAGGCGGAGAAGGAGTTGAGTCAGGCCAAGCCTGTCATGGAGGACAAAAACGGAAGACTGGTGCTATAAACTGATGTGCATTATTAGGCTTAGGGTTTCTTTCCATGCATTTGACATTATTTATCCACCGAACGCACCACGGTTTATGGGTGCAAATTGAAACGTTGACGTCTGATGAAATCTTCCATCTCAGATTGAAACTCGACGCCCATACCTGCCAGACGCAGAGTCTTGCTTGGCTCGACACGGAGGTTCCGTTAGGATCTTGGTGACGCTGAATGGTTGAGGACTAGACCGAATTAAACTGGTGCAAAAGAGTCATCTTGGGCCGTATCTAAGGAGGATGGGACACGCCCAATCGTAGTGTATCTGCCTTGGTGCTGTCACTGCCCAGACTCTAGCTGTATGTATAGACCCCCATATTTAATGGCGCTTTGTCGAACCAGAGCTTAAAAGCAAAATCGAAAGTGAGAGATGAATGAGGTCAACAATACAAAAGTCCAACCATAGTAGAAATTAACTTAGGGCAGTTCCTAACGGGATCATAAGTGGGGCATGATTCCAAATTCTGCATTCTGATTGGTCGTTAAGAACACATGTGCTTCCTTGTATCTGACCCTGTGATTCCAAACACGACTCACAATCCATTGTTGGACGCATCACATTTTGCAGTTAGACGCCAAGCCCAGCGAGCAGCGAGGTCGCCGTCGAGACCTCGCCGCTTTTTAATACTGGGGTGCGAGCTCGGTCCCGACTCATGCCGTGCCTCGGCCGCTCCAAGTCCATGAGGCAGCTGGGCTGCACTGTGGAGGACCCCCTCGGCAGAAGGCCAGGCAACAGGACGGCACACGAGCAAGAGTCCAAACGTCGAGCAGCTTGGTTCGAGACAAAACGCGCGTCGTGTGGTCCAGCACCGTCTGTGCCCAAGGACCCCCGCCACCGGCTATTCTACGCTACGCGCCGCTAGCACGGGTCAGCCAAGGTCTCGCTGCATCAGCAGACGGCTACAGCCGCGGCGCGGAAGCAAGGACTTCGCTGTATCAGCAGGCTAGCGCGGACGCCACTGTCGGCGCGAGTGCAAGACAAGTCAACGGGTACGTGCGCTTATCTGATTATATTCTATGTTTTTTTCTAGGCTTTGAGCAGTCCGTCAGCAAGTCCGCCTTTATTGTGGGGTGGCCTCTCGATGGAACCGCTCGCGTCGCTGCTCGAATGCGCGCGCGATCCTCACGATGCTACCTCGAGGCCTGGCTAAACTTGCTAATGGAAGGCTCATTGCCCCTAATGCATTGATCCTGTGATGAAAATCAATACAATCGTCTTGCTGGCGTCGGGGTTCGTGGCTTTTCGCACTCGAAACATCGCCGCCCTAAGGTTGTACCCCGAATTCGATTAGACGACCCCCCACCGCTTGCGCCTCTTACTAGTGGATCAATTTAAACGATACTACCGAATGAGTGCACATGCGTTCAATGTGCTCGTTCAGTTGCTGACGCCATCCCTACAGCGCACAACAGATAAATACGATTGCCGGACGAGATCGAAACCCGCGAAGTGGTGAACATGGTGCAAATGACAATCTCATGGCTCGCAGGCGGGTCGTAGGGAGGCACTCCTCCGAGTAGTTATGGATCTCATGAGATCATGCCCTCGTTAAGAATATAAACTGATATCATGCTCCGCATAACCCAAATCACTTCTAGGATCATGAGCCGTGATCCCGTTAGCAACGGCCCTTAGAGACAGGAGGTATACAACATTTAGGAAGTCATATGAAAAAGGTGTTGTTTGAACAATAACTGTTGGGTACGACGTATGCGTAGAGCGGGTTGTAGGCCGCGTGGCGCCACCACTGCAGTTTTCATCACTGCGACACTGACGACCAAGTCATAAAGCCTAATACTGGACCTTCCGTTCGTTGTAACGCGCGATACAGCGGAGTACCACAGACCTTGTTCGAAAGTACCTGAGGTTATAGTTGGTTCGCCAAATCGGTCCGAGTCGATCCTGGACCGAACCGCAAGGTGGCTGCAGTGACAGTAGCTGGATTAGAGTGGCACATTAAGTGCATTTAATAAGTGTCCCCACACCTGTTAGATGAAACTTGAGCTCGTAGGTATGGAAACGAAATTTAAGTGCATTTAATAAGTGTTCCCACACCTGTATTAAATGCACTTAAATTTCATTTCCATACCTACGAGCTCAAGTTTCATCTAACAGGTTATGAAAACGGCAAGTTTCCAAGAGAGCACGGACTTGTCGACACCGTCCCAGTCGATGACGGGAGCTGGTTGAGCAGGCATCTGACCCGTACGAGTTCTGTGTCGAGCGCGTCAGGTGTCCACAAAGTGACAGTCGAGCCTCCGCAAGCTTCGAGAGGATGGACAAGATTGAAGGACTCCTAGCAGGGATAGAGCAGCAGTTCGAGGACCAGCAGCTGCAGCTGCAAGCTTACATCCGAGAGGCCACGCAAGCGCAGTTGTCACCGCGGCGTGCGGCTTCGCTGCACCCGCCGAGTACACGGGGACTGGTCCCAGCGTCTTTGATGACTAACCTGTGCGGCTTCGCTGCACCCGCCGAGTTCTCGGGGTCGGATCCAGCGTCTTTGGTGACCACATGAAGACGCGGGGCCATAGCATGCGGGTCCCGTCAACTTGACGTGCCCGCAAGGTCAATGACGTTGCCGCTGCCGCCACAGCGAGTGGCAGCACATGCACCTACCCATCGACCGTCACCAAACCAACTACCGCCAAGAGAGCCAGTAGTGATGCCGATGCTGCCAGAAACACCTGCGGACATCTACTCGCCGTGGAAATTTGGCCTGGAGTTGCCGAAGCCGATGAACCTGGACTGGTGGGGGTTTCCGAAGTTCACGGACAAAGAGCTATACGCAGGCATGAGAGCGGATTGGGGGAAGACGTTCGTGCAGCGGCTACAGCCGCGCAGATGATGAGCGGAGGGGATTGGCCGCGAGACTTCAAGATTCTTGTCTTTAGTGGCAAGTTGGAAGGTCCGGCGTTGGCCTTATTCGAGAAAATTCAGCCTCTCTGGGCTTCCGAGTCAAACGCGACGGACCACATGATGGACTGGATGCTCGCGTTCTACGCTACGAAGACGCCGGTGACCAAGGCGATGGAGCTGGTGTCGGAGCCGAAGCCAAGCGACAGGTCCTGGGAAGAGCCCTTCCATTACCCGATGTAAGTCGCCGAACGATCGGGCTACCCGGACCAATTCGTCCTTCAGTGCGTGTGGGACTCGGCCGTGGGAGACGTGAAGCGGGCGGTGCCCATCCCCATTGACTCGAGCCGGTTCGACGCCATGCACCACACGAGGGAGCTGGTAGTCTTCACCCGCAAGAACTAAACGAGCACCAGACGTGCTGATGGAAGCCGCGGATGCCCAAATCGAGGCAGTAACGGCGGTCATGATGGTCATGCGGATGCGGGCAAGGGTTCGACGACCGGGCCTGCTGGATATTCGGTGATACCCGGCACCTGAAGTGGGACTGTCCGAGTGGAACAAGCTCGAGTGGCGGGAAGGTGATTATGGCCGTCGGCTGGGCGGAAGTCGGCAGCTACAGCAAGAACAATGTATTGATCCTGGGCAGTGGCTCGATCGTTCACTTGGTGAACGACTAGAGCTACTGCGCGACGTCGTGAGTGAGGAGAAGCTCGCGATGCTGGGGATAGACCACAAGCGTGACTTGGCCTTGTGGCTTAAAAAGGGCTTGTACGACTTGAAACAGGCGGGCAGGCTGTGAAATCTGCGTGCTGCCCTCGTTCAGTGCTACACGGACAGCCGCTTGTACTACAAACGTGACAAGGACTGTGTAACCCTAGTGGGCGGCTAAGTCGACGACCTATTGGTGACCGGTAAGAGCGAGGACGTTCTTCCTGGAGAAGATGGTGCTGCAGCTGAAGAACCTCGGGGTCGTCTCGAAGTTCCTCGACATTAGCTGAAAGCACGACAAATCCGCAGGGTGGTTAATCGAGCAGCGGCCGGTGGTCATCTTGGTTATGCTCGACAAGTTCGGGTAGGCCTCAGCCACGCCCGTCCGTGTTCCGATCGAAGGCGAACAAGACTACCAGACGGAGGGCGGACTGCCTTCCTCGCGACGGCATCGACATCGCGCATCAGCCGACCGTGCGTATGTTCCAGTTGATGATGGACTGCTCGTTGTGGATAGCGCGGTGCACCATGCCGGACATCGCGTTTGCAGTGCACCGGGTGCCCCGACGCTCGCACACGCCGCGCCAGAGCGACTGGCGTTTGGCCAAGAGTATCGCGAGGTACCTGGAGGACACGATCGACTACAAGTTCGCCATGCAAACTTTGCCCGGTCTCGTGGACGCAGCTGAAGTTGTCCTAGAGGCGTTCAGCGACGCCGACTACGCGGGCGACCGCGTTGACCGCAAGTCCGTGAGCGGCGGATCGGGGGCAACGTGGTCGGTTGGTTCTGCAAGAAGCAGACCAGTATCCCCTTCTGGACGGTGGAGACTGAATTTGTGGCTGCCTCGCATGCGACGGTCGAGATGATCAACATCGCGGAGCACTTGAAAGAGGTCAGAGTAAGGATCGAGTTGCCGCTCAAGCTCAAGGTCGACAACCTAGCGGTGATTAAGTAGGTCCAAGGCGAAGACACGTTAGAGCGAGCCAAGCACATCGACGTGCGATAGGTTAACCTTAAATTCTGGGGTTTAGCCCTTAACATAAATCGTAAGGCACCTTGATGTTTATGCTAATCGTGAGCTTTGAATTTCCATGAAGTAATGTTGCAAAAAAAAAAGATCCAGTGATTCTTTATTTGAGAATTGTCATTTATTATTTGAGTCATAATTGACATTTATTTACCACTTTTCATTGGTTATTTGTGGAATGCCGAATATAACTAAGCCTGGAAATTCTTCACTCCCATCATAGCGCGGAGCATTTTGATCTGACCTTGACTCAGTGGCTTTGGTAAAGCGTCTGCTATCATAATATTGGTATTACAATGTGTAATTGTAATTATAATATGTTTATCTTCACGTTTACCACGGGGAAACAGATGCCTGATATAATGTACCGCTTTGTCATAGCCTCTGTACCAGTTGAACTGAGCTTTACGTCTTGAGCAATAAGATCTTCATTTGCTTTCATATCTAGAAGTATGTCCCCCTCATACTTGGGTGATAGTCCCACCGCTATGTTTTGGGTGTTGTAGATGATGTACGCGAAGATGTATCCCTGACCAGGCTGCAGGCTGCCCTTAAACCAGCTGCTGCCCGACGTTATAGCTCGGCATGCATCCGTATTGAAAACCCACATATCCTCAGTTCGCTTTAAATTCTTAAAGTACCGCAAAAAGGACATGTACGTATCATTTCTTCGATCCTTTCCATAGTTGGTGGCGGCAACTCAGTAGGCGCCTGCCACTGACACTGTCCCCGTAGCGGTTCGGGTTCAGACTCTCCAACGCGTTCATTCTCTCACCCTCTTGAGCCTGCTTGAGGGTTGTGTTCCTGTCCTGGTTGAGTCGCTTCTTGCCGTCGGCCACCACTGACTTAATGGTGTTGATCGCAGTCGACTTAGCCTTCTTCGTACTTTTAGCGCCAGACACCGTCTGGTGGCAGTAGGGATCCGCCGTATCGGTTCGGGCTCCTATCGCTGGTCAGTATGGACCAGTTGGCCTTGACGTGCCAATTCCCAAGGCAAAAGAAGCACGAACTTCCATCCTTGCCATCTCCTTGATTGCGCTTTTTGCCTTTGTTGGTCCTGACATTGTCGGTTGAGTCCGATGCACTTCTGTCCATATGCAATGAATTTTTCTTCTTCGACTTCTCTTGGAAGATTCACCTCAACGCGCTCTCCACCTTCCTAATTCTGAAGTTCTCCTTTTTGATGTAGATTGACGAAGCCCAATATTTATTTGGCAATTGCGACAGGACATCTACACATAGCCATGACTCAGCGACATGTCCTCTCCCAGAAGTACATGAGTATTTCTGTTGATTTCATTGCCTGTTTTCTTCAGTTGAGAAAATAGCGTGCATAAATCGCGCCACTGGCTCCGAGTCTACCTTGGCCATGCTCGGGTCAGCTCAATCAGACCCGCCGCACGACCTTGATCATAGTCCTTTTCGAGGGCATTAATCACATTACATGGGTCTAGCTAGGTTCGCCACTAGGTCTAATAGAGTTGGCATGAAAGCGTTGATTCAGTAGGTTCTAGAGATCGCTCCCAGTCCCTCACCTTTCACTACATTGCATTCGTTTTATTATCTGCGACGCTACTATCCTCAGGGGCTGACGGTGGCTTCTCCAGGCTACCATCAAGAAATCATGCCATCAAAACATGCACATGCGGCCGGCCTTCTACAGCTGTTTGCGTTTGTACAGCTGGTCGAGGTGGTTGGCGTGAGTCAGGAGCTTATCTTTCCACATGACGAATCTTGTGCCGTGAAACGACTCCATGCACTTGCCGGTGGGTGTCGGTGGATAGCGGCCTCTGCAGGTCACCTCGACTTGTTATTATGGCTACATTCTTAGTGGGTAGTGTACTCACGATTTGGTACATGTGAGGATGCGCTATGATGAAATTTCAAAAGCGAATTGATTCAGGTAGACACGCATGTTGGGTAAGAGCAGAGGGTGGTTGAGGACGAGGGGTAGAATGTTTAAGTCTTAGTAGATGCTTCACTATTTTTCTTGCAATGGCTTTATCACGCGTCAACTGCCCGCTGTGCAGAACAAGCACCGCTGTTGCTAGAATGCGTGCGCATGTCGGAAAGTGCGTATGTCTAGAATAGCGCTAACCACCGCTCAAGGCCCAGCGATTAGAGAAGGTTCGTAAATACAAGCGCGAGTACGACAAGCTGTACCACCAAGTTTGCCGCGATGCTCTCACCGTGATTGGGCTACGCCTTATCACTCCAGGTTATCTGGCTGAAGTCGCTGCTGCATCTGCGGGGATACTTCCGTCGTCTTCCCGTGATCTCAGCGGGCCAGAGCGACTCCGACCGAGAATTCGACAAGCAGATCATGTGGCAGAGCGTAGGCGATCTACGGCAGTATCCCCTCCTGTGACAATTGAAGTATCGGACGACGATGAAGAGGAATAGAGTCGTGAAATGTGTGCAATTTGCTAGGGCCTACCGGTGTCCCCTATAACCCCTCGCTCCTGTCGGCATGCGATGTGTGAAGAGTGTATGTCTGAGTACGTGGCTCGTAGTCTTCAAGAGGAGGGCCAAGCTATGTGCCCTGTAGGGTACTCATTTCGATTTAGGCCGGAGGGACATGACTTTGGATAATGAGTTTTAGATGTTTTTGAAATAAAGTCATTGTAGTTGTTACTGTTTCTTTTTCTTCTAATTTCTTAATCAAATCGAAATATTGGGGTTTTTATGTTTTTAACGTGACAATGTACAATGTTGCATACAAGGGGTATCGTAACTTTTCAGCCGATACAAATCGTACGATCTTGATAATATCCAAACTATTAATATTCACGTAACGGTTATGCGTTTAAAATCGCACGAACTTGTAAAGTTTTATTGTGCCTTTCGGCCATTTTGCCCTCCGATTTAAGGTCCTACGTAGGAGTAGAGGTCCTACGTAAGACCTCCTAAAAGACAGTCTGATGGTCATTAAAATTAGCATGTCCCAGCGAAAATGGCAGATGGCTGAGCAGTAGCCCTTTCGTAGGAGTAAATGGCCGGCGGAAAATGGCCATTCGGGCCTTAATTACTTAAAGGTACCCGTTAGACCATAGGTGAGCCCTTACGTAGGACCTTGACACCAGTCAGACACGATGGTTAATCCTAGCCATCTGCATCGCAAATCCTACCAAGAGCCCTAACCCTCTCTGATAAGGACCTACTTTTTGCAGTCCGATTGGCCATTTGTTCGGAAAGGCACAATATATGTTGCGGTCCGCGTCGTGCGATGCCCAAAGTATCAAAGTTTCATGTAATATGCAAGTTTAGATGCTATATATTAGGCAAGTACAAATGCGGTACAAGTGGTCACTGCATGATAGCACCGTAGCAGAAGCTGTAGATCCAGCTCGGGCGGATCTGCGCTTGTGCTTCGGTTTAGGCCCGGGCTTCTTACCTCCCTTTCCTTGGTCCGCTTCGTTAACAATGAGTTCCGGAACTATCAGCTGGTGGTTTTGTTGGATACGCACAGCTAGTAGTAGTACGTTCTCTGTGAGGCTAGAACGGAATGTTCGCCCCACGCGAAAAGTTCGCTTACGTGTAGACCGTGGTGGAATGCAGCCTTCACTGCGTGAACACACGGGAACTTTTCATCTTGCTAGTGTCGGCAGCTGCACTCTTTCTCGATCAAATTGACAGTTCGCCAGAGGTGTGCGTAGTCGGGCCTGCTGCTGGTGTCAGTGAAGCGTACCATGTATTGACCGTCACGACACGGAAAAATGTGTAGCGACTTTGTCAGTGCCATCATGCCATCAAGTTTTTTTTTTCTTGTATAAGGGTACTTAGTGAAGTCGGAGCTGGTAATGTTGCCGGTCGCCTCACTAGATGCATCACTGGGCGTATGGCGCCTTTCCGCGAAAAGATCAACTACTTTAACGAAGTACTGCTCAAAAGATTGGAGGGTATGGTGAGCGACACGAATTGCCCAGCCAATTATTAGCCGCCTCCGACAAATTAGAAGTCACTTCGTCGTAAGAGGGCTGGTTGCACGTTTCGCTGAATGCGTACGTCACCCAATGTGCTTTGTCGATTCCGCTGAGGTACTCAACGATACGTGGACGCGTTTCAGATAGCTGCGAGCTGAAAAACTTGTAGTCGTTTTCGCATTCGCTGTGCGCCATTTGAAAACACGAGCGCTTGTTCAGCGGGGTTAGAGAAGACCCCTTCTTCGCAATATTTGTGATGATATGACGAACACAAAATCGATGACCTGAGTCTGGGAACAACTCGGTTACGGAAACTAGAATATACATTTTTATCTACTCGAGACAAACACAGACCTCCAGCTTGGCACAGAGTCCATGGCGTCTTTCAGGTTGCCTAAGAACCAACTACAATTTGAGTAGTCCTCTTGTGCGACAAGGGCTATGCCGAAAACCAAAATGTGACCCTCAACGTATTTCGTTGTTGCAAGCAAGAAGACGCCTCACTTGTTTATGTTGCTCTTCAAATGCGTCCCATCCAACCCTACCACGTGCTTGCAGTGCTGCAGAGCTTGAAGGCACGTCCCAGGTAAAACGCGGGCCTGAAAACAAACCATTTTCGTGTTTTTTTAAACGAAAGGCTGTCGGAGGGTTCGCATCGCTAACCATCGTCAGGTATCCCTCTAGCTTCTGATAGCTCTCAATGACATCTTCCGCAAGGACTCTAGTAGATCGCGCTTGATTTTTGAACGCCGCCGTCCGGTTCGTGAGCATTCCCTTTGCCATGAGAAAGTCGATGATGAATCGGCCGGTGACCGATGCCCATGTTCCGCTGTAAGGCGGAAGCATCTCACGCTCCACCACACCCCTCATCACCCGGTAGATACGCCCCGTAGTCGTTGGCGGGACAAGTCGTTCGCAAGACCGCCTTCCACGAATGTGGCATCTTGAAAGCCGCCATGTCGGCAAGTAATCATGCTCCAAACACATTTTCGTGATCTTCCAACCATCGCGGATCCCGTGCATCGTTATGAAGAGAAACAAATTACATTACACTTTAAAGCATCGTTATGAAGAACGGGATCTTGGCGGTGCTTCCGGGGTTCAGCGGCTGCTGGTCCTTAATCAGCTTGCAGGGGTACTTGGCGTTGCCTTCTTGGCGCTCGGCTCGATAGCTGTTGTGATCCACTCGAATTGAAAAGCCACGAGCACGTGCAAATTCTGGACAGCGTTGACATACTGCCTTCTTCGTTTCTAACGTCACCGCGGCAACGTTGTTTCCATGGTCGGAAACAGTGCCGAACAAAGCTTGGTCGAGGGGGTCGAAACATGTAGTAGTTACGAAACCACTCAAGAGATTCCTAGTAGCTTGCATGAAAACGGTAATTGTGTGCGTTGGTTTCAAAACTCACGACGGCGTAGTCTGAGGGTACGTATGTATATTCGTTTCACAATTTTGTCGTCTACGTATGTATCTGCTACATGTAGGTGAAACGATAGCTTAGCAGCAGTGCATTTTTAGTGCAGTCGTACGATTTCACACGTTTCCCAAGTATAATCGTACGATGTCACACGGGGGTGTTACTATAAGCAGTATCATACGGTTAGTAAACGGATTATTTTGTATCAACATGCGAAAATGACACTAACTACACTGATCAAACATTCATCCTAGCGCTCTTATAACATACTTGCAAGTAGATGCATCCACCTACTTACGGTTTGACAAATTGACTCCAATCCACTTGGATTGCTTAATTCCTCCCAGTCAGTCGTGAATCATCCCCGCCTAAACAACAAGAAACTTTACTCGAATTTTCATATACCCAGCAATGAAAACCCCGCCTACCTTCCTGTATACGCAGCGCTTTCAAACGGGATATTGTTTCCTTGGCACTGATATCACCAAACGATAACTCTTAGGCTAACTTGCTGTCCGCTTCTTTCGTTAGCAAACTTCACGAAGACCCGTATCTCACCGTACGTTGAACCCGTTGGTGAAAATCAGCGACTGCGGTATGCACAGTACGCGTTGAACTCGTACGCATGGTTCAAATCGCGCCATTCCGCAATCACTAGCATGTCGATTGAGATACCTAATGTGTAAAATGCACAAAGGCCACTTGGTGGCGCTACCAAAAGGTGAGCATGTCCGTTCTGTTTGCAGAAATCATAAAATGATAAAGTAGATGCCATCCAAACATCCACCACATTGCATGTATCGTTGAATCCGTCCTCCCGCAAACTGCTCCGTACAGCGACGGACAGAATGCAACCGCCAGCACCAAATGATTGAGCCGATAGCTAAGCAGGATAAGAAAAAAAGCGAACCAAAATCATGATAATCGTATTGGGCAAAAAATCAGGTTTTAGTTTCAACCGATCTAATTTTTAGCGCAATGGAGGCAGTTATATTTACAACTAAAACTTGGTGTTGAGTGGCGTGTTAAAAGCTTTCGCACCGGTGGTGGTTTTGATGGACTCCCACGCTTGGATGGTTCGTTTGATGGTAGCCAGTCTCTTCTCACGGGCAGTCAAGGCCTTGTCCGTTTCTCCCAGCCACAGAGCTCGTAACTTTGACTTCAAAGCCCCACAATTCCGACGTCTACCGGCTGGCATACTGAGGTTGAGTTTTTAGGCAGTGGCTGCAACACAGAAAATAGTTCGCCTGCACCGATTTCTTCCGAAGCTGCAGACACCTGGCACTCCAGGTTGTCCGCGAGGAAGGCAGATGGCTAGGAAATGTGGTGATGCAGGAAGATAGAAGGTCCACACCCGGCTGTCCATCCAGGCTTTCTTTTGGACAGTGTGTAAATGGCCTGTTAGCAGAAGACATACTAGTTTATTTCATTTAAGCTGCAAATATATAAAAGCATCGCACCTTTCGGGTAAGTTGGGAGTTCTCCTTCTTTAATTGTGCTATTTGGTGCGCCTCTCACAATGAAAAGCAGTGGCAATTTCATACCGTCTGCACGTATAGTGTATACTGCTGTCATTCTCGCAGAGTGCTTTTGTTGGGCAGACAGCTTTGCCGCCTTACCTTTAGGTGACATGATGTTTGACGGTGAGATGACGTAATATATTTTGGTTTCGCCAGCGTTATATATAGCACATATAGGATATTAACCAAAACTCTCATTAAACTTGACAGCGAATTCAAGTTGAATGGCTTCAAGGTCTCATAATACATTTGAAGAGCACAACATCGGTTTGAGTGGTGCAAAACACAGTTGTACAGCAATTGTTGTCGGTTATATACCGCCGTTAATCCGCTAGGCGTACGCTACACGAACCCGTGGCGGTAAGCGAAGCGCCGAAACAACCGAAGCAGCGACTCGTACGCAGTGCTGGAACCTTTCTTGTCTTCAACATACAGCCGCAGCCACTGTCACGCACGAAAGCGGCCGTCGAGCGTGCCATGAGCGAGAGGCAGTCGCGTCGGGTGTCCTTCATGCACTCTCTGGCCGCCCCGGCGCTCTCGTTCTCGCTGCCAGTAAAGGCAAATATCTCCTCCTTCTTTTTGCGTCAGTCACTAATGGTATGTAGCGGGGCTACACATTCGGTTAACCTCACCTTAGTGCAACACGCACTAAGTGGATACATTCAGGTGGGCCACATTGCAGTGTGGTCACCATTCATATTAGGAAGCAGTCCTATTGGTCAGAAAGCAGGGTCTTTCTGCCAGTAATACTCAAGCATTAGGTCAGCGTTTCTGCCAACCACTCGTTGGCAGAACCTCTCTTTATAGATATCAGTTTTAGGAGGAAAGCCACAGTTAACATTCAATTCAGTTCTCATTTTACCGCAAAATCTACTATTTGTACCTTTATTTAGATCTAATTATACTTGTGGATACAAGTATACTTAATCTAAGTTAAATACACCTTACGCTTCCTCATACACGTGCGCTCACGTGTAAGCTAAAGTATTGGGCTAAGTAAGCCCATTACACCTGGTAGCACTTTGTAGTCCGTCCAACGACCGACTACACCTTTGCCTGTCCAAAGTGGTGCCAGTCCAGAGCAAAGAGGTGAAGTAGCAAAAAATATCACAATAGCCTTTTATGTTACTTTACAATTTTGTGTTCGAAAGATCAAATGGAAACCAAACCGGATTTTGCGGACATCAAACCGGTGGACACGAAGTGGACTGCCTGCGAGTTTCTTTCACTACGCTCACTTCCTAAATTTGTGGCTCCAGTTAACAGCCTCTCCGCCGACCCAGCTCTCCTGCCTGCGCACCATGCCTTCACCGCCGCACTCACCAGTAGCTCGAGCACGTGTCCTCGCAAGCTACCGAGCGGGAGAGGACTGGATGCTCGTCGCCGCGCACAACGGCATCTCGCCGACTGCGGCCCGCCGGATCGTAGCCAGTGGCCGCGAGGAGCCTCTGCCCCGTGGCGGCTTGCGGGGTGCGTGCGTGAAGTGCACACCGGAGATTGTGGATGCCCTCGAGAGGTACTTGGACGACGACTGTACTTACACGCTGCAGGCGATGAAGGACATGGTGGCTTACGACTTCGGCGTGGACATCAGCACGTCAACCATTTCGCGCAAGCTCATCGGTATGCTGTACACCGTCAAACAGGTACATGGGTACATGTACATCTCCACATATACATACATGTAATCGAAATAACCCTCATATTATTTACGATGTAGGTCCGAGTTGAACCAATGACTTGTAACAACGAACAAAACAAGACAAAACGCATGGAGTTTGCTAAGAAACTACGCGCTCACATGAGGGCTGGTGACTTCATCGTTTACTACGATGAAACTAACTTCAATGTTTACTGCAAGCGCACCCAAGGCCGCGCGAAAATTGGCAAGCGAGCGACCGTTGTACTTCCCCCGTCGAAAGGAGCTAATCTCCAAATCCAGTGTGCCGTCTCGACCGAGATTGGACTGGTACACCACCGACTCGAACGTGGCAGCATACGGATGGATGTCAATGCCGCCTTTGTTGACGCTATCTACGAGAAGGTGAAGGCCTCGCCTACATACCAGGAGCACTTTCAGGGCAAGAAGGTTGTCGTCGTGCTCGACAACGCCCCGGCTCATAGCCAAACGGAGGATCGTGTTGTCGAGCACGACGACCTCGAACTACTCCGCCTGGGTCCTTACTCACCCATGTGCAACCCTATTGAGGGTTGCTTCAGTGTTCTCAAGGCCCGGATCAAGGCGGACCTCGCGTTGTCCCGTGAGGAGCTGGTAGCTGCTCGTCCTCGTGGCCAGATCGCGGAGGGGCGTATGCTGATCTTGGAGCGCGCCGCCAAGCGCTGCATTAGCTGCATGGACCTTCGTCTCGTGAACAAGATGGCGCTGCACTGCCAGCATGCTGTGGCGGCCGCTGAGCGCATGGAAGACATGCAGTACGGCACTTAAACACGTTGTACCAAGGTCGCTAGTTGAAGGCCTCACCGTTTTGCTCTGAGATTTAACTGCTTTGCTCTATGATTACGTAATGTCAAATTTCAATTTCAACTTTCACTGTTCATATTTTTTAAAATATCCGCTTTGCTCTGGACTGGCACCGCTTTGGACCGGCAAAGGTGTAGTTACGTATTGAATGAAGTTCGATACGGGGCCCGAGGACCTGCCTGTGGACGCGAGTATGTCCACTGGTAACCCAACCACGGGTGCAACGCATGCTGCACGCGAAGACTGTCTCCACCTGGCGGATCCAGAGTGGGAGGCGCTCCAACGACTGTCGACGGTCATTGGAGAAGCGGCCGTAGCGACGATGCTACGCACGCTATCGCCGACAGAGCAACACGGTGTTGCTCTAGGCTTCATCATGAAGGAACAGCGCGAGACCGCTGCTCGCGCTACGGTGTCGACTCCGTCCACACCGCGCGTGGAGTCATTGAAGCTCCACGTGAACAGCTACATTGGAAGAGAGGGCGAGCCTCTCCTCCGTTGGCCTGTCGAAGTTGACACTGCCATTACAGCTCGACGTATCGTCGACCCATTGTCGAAGGTTGCGTTCGCCATGTCATGCCTTGGCGGGCGAGCAAGGAGTTGGGCGTACGGACGCCGACTCACTGATCCTACGTGTTTTAGCACATATGAGCTGTTCAAAGAGGAGCTCAAACATGCGTTTGAGCCCCCGCAGAATGAGTTCAGATCGAGGGCTGAGTTCCTCGACCTGCAACAGGGCAAGCATGGCGTGCATGCTTACGCTGAAAGGGCGCGGTACTTGGTCTTGCACATCGTGACCAACCCGATATACGAGGCGACAAAGGTCGTCACGTTCATGAAGGGCCTGAAAGATGGGCCTGTGAAGACCTATCTCTTCCGAGAGTACCCAAGTACTCTCGAGTCTGCGATTACTCTTGCAATGCAAGAAGAGTTTAGCCTGCGACAGGCTAAGCTCCATGTGAACGTCCCGCGGCCGATGCCGCGACCGATGGTAAAGCCGACGGGAGGTCCCGAACCAATTGACCTATCGAGTGCGACGGCTGCTGGACCTCAGCAGCGTCGTGGACCAACGAATGTCCGCTGTTTCCGGTGTGGAAACAACGGTCACTACGCCCGTGAATGCACAGCGCCTGTGCAGGCGGCCAAGGGCCGGCGTGACGATACCGGGTATCGCCACGGGCAATAAAAAAACTAGAACGACCAGCAGGCGCGGGGCGCCCTGCTGGTGATGCAGTCGAGCGTGTCGATATCGGACACGCCGTATTGAAAACTGCTGCCCCCAGTGAGAGTCACTCTCACTGCAAGAAGCGGGATGACAGGCCGAACCTTGTCATCCTGAAGGTTAACTCGATGAGAGAGAAGTCTCTTGGTGCGTTGGTGGATTGTGGTGCGTCGAACAACTTTGTTCGACTGCAGAGCCTAGCGAGGCTTGACTTCAAGGAGGTAGTAATGCCTCGAAGTCTATTGGAAGTAAGACTAGCAACGGGTGTCGTTGTTAGAACCGAGAAGCGTATCGTACGTGTACGCTTCTCGTATCAGGAGAAGAAGTTCGTGGTCGAGCTTATCGTACTTGACTTAGACGATAGGTTCGACATGGTGTTGGGCATGCCGTGGCTTGCACGGCATGATACGGTGATCGACTGGACGAAACTCACGATTGTGCAATTCGGGAGTAGCGGCGCGACAG
Organism: Phytophthora x cambivora; assembly: GCA_033557925.1. Taxonomy (NCBI): domain Eukaryota; phylum Oomycota; class Peronosporomycetes; order Peronosporales; family Peronosporaceae; genus Phytophthora; species Phytophthora x cambivora. Next base: position 4,718,570 of record JAUCEB010000008.1, on the reverse strand, counting down.
TGAGCGATGGCCCTGTCGGCGCAGCACGTGCACCTCACGGTCCACGCGACCCACCAGGAGAGGCTGCGCGACGCGCGGCTGTCTCCGGTCACCCCGCGCGGACACCGACGACTGAGAGAGTCGTTGGAAGAAAACGTGAGTCGAATCAGAAGACTCAGATTCGATCGGATTCGAGAGGTTCTCGAAGCGTCAAGAGTGACGCGGTCGTGTCGACTATTAATGTCGACACACAAGTTCAACAAGAGGAGCCAGTCACTAATAAGGACAGTGACTTGGACGCGTCAACTCAGGGAGCTGATGCGATTGGCCCAAACGTCAAAAGACGCTCCGCCGTCAGGCGTCGAGGTAAAGAAAGCGCACCGGCTCTGGGAGCCGACGCTACAGGCAGTGCGGACGGTTGCAAACGTCCCGCACCGGAAATGCTTGCGTGCTCGCGTGCAGCCGGGCTGCACGACGAAGCGGTACGCGATCAAGCAGGGCTTGATTGCGTGCGCCCGCGGGAAGAACCCGCCGGCGACAACAAGAAACGCATTGCGTGCTCACGTGCAGCCGGGCTGCACGAAGAAGCGATATGCGATCAAGCCGGGCTTGATTGCGTGCGCCCACGGGTTGAACCCGCCGGCGATCAAAAGGAAGATCTGTCCGCGGCCGGGCCTGGACAAAACAAGAAGCGCGGAACCGGGTTCCGCACTAGATGCGAACGGTGCAAGCGAGCCAAGATGCGCAAGTCTCGGTCAGGGACCGAGGCGCCACTCGCAGTGTCTGCCGGGCAGACACAGGAACTGGAGATGACCGTCGAGACACTGAGTGTCTTGACGCGCACGAATACTGGTTTCCAGTATAAGAAGATGAAGTTGGAGAACCCTCCGACGCTAGCGTCGGAGTTGACTTCGCTTCCAGTCACGAGCTGGGGGCGCTTCGCCCGCGACCTGCACGATGGACGCATCGAGCAGATTTGCATTTTCTCGGATGCCGAGAGGATGAAGTGTGAAGCGGAAGAGTTGAAACAGCTCGTCGCTGAGGGTGTCGACGCCCTCAGCGCCAAGTCGAAGAAGGAACGCTTCGACGAGCAGAGCTGGGACTCGCTGATGTCGAGCCCCTTCTACGAGGTCTTGCGTGAGTACAGAGACGTACTCCCGGACGATATCCCTGCGGAGTTGCCGCAGGACAAGGGTGTTCAGCACGAGATTGATCTCGTGTCGGTAGCGAAGTATTGTGTGACGCGGCAGTGGCCACTGCCGCGAGAGCAAGTCAAAGCGATCGACGACTTCTTCGAGAGTCGTCGCAAGGCTGGGCAAGTGCGGGAATCGAAGTCCCCGCACAGCGCGCCTACGTTCTGTGTCAAGAAGGCACAGGGCGGGTGGCGCATCGTCCATGCTTATAACAAGCTGAACGACGCAACGGTACCGGCGCAGACGCCGATACCGCGAAAAGATGTAATCATCGATTCGATGGCTTTGAGCACTATATTTAGTGCTCTGGATCTGAGGGACGGATTCTATCAGATCCTCATGCGTGAGAGCGATATACCTCTCACGGCGGTGAGCACCCCGAGCGGTATGCTCTGAGAGTGGCTTGTAATGCCGCAGGGACTAAAGAATGCCCCTGCAACGTTCAACAGGTGCGTCACGCACTTGTTGCGCTCGGTGCGAGACTTCGCACCGAGCTATTTCGACGATGTGTTCATCCACAGCCGGGAAGTCGGAAGTGGAGATGCACAAGGAACATCTCCGCAGGTTTTTTGCGCTCATGCGCAAACACAAGCTCTATGCAAATCTGAAGAAGTGTATCTTCGGGGCTAGCGAGATACCCGTCCTTGGGTGTCTCGTAGGGAAGAACGGCGTACACCCTGACCCGGGAAAGGTCAGAGTGATCAATGAATGGCCTACGCCTTCCGATGTCAAGGAACGGAGGCAGTTCCTTGGACTCGCTACGTACTTATGCAAGTACGTGAGCAACTACGCGGGCAAGATTCGCCCGCTGTCGCAACTCCTAAAGAAGGAAGCTACATGGGTTTGGACTGCTGATTGCCAGCAGGCCTTTGATGCAGTCAAGCAGGGCTTGACTGAGGCGTCGATCTTGGCGGTGGCCGACCAAGATCGCCCATTCCACGTCGTTTGTGACGCCTCCGATTTCGCAATCGGATGCGCTCTAATGCAACACGATCACGAGGGACGTGATCGTGTGGTCTACTATCAGTCACGTCAGCTGAAGCCAGCTGAGCGCAACTACCCGGTACATGACAAGGAACTTCTTGCCATGAAGTATGAACTCGCGAAGTTTCGAGTGTATCTACTTGGGAGTAGACCATTTGTGGTCTACACCGACCACGCATCATTGCGTACGGCGATCAAGTCGCCGCACATCTCACAAAGAATGGCGAGATGGCTCTCATTCTTTGCGGAGTACAACTTCCAGGTTGAGTACAAACCTGGAAGGTTGAATGTTGTGGCCGACGCGTTGTCGCGTCGGCCTGATTACGCGGTGCACAAGGCCGACGCCAATGCAATTGGCGTCGCACGGACATCTACTCCCTCGTCGTCTTTGTTAGACGACGTGCGGTCCGCATACACGAAGGATGCGGATGCGAAGCAGTTGTTGGACTACTTCGCTGCGCCTTCTGACAAGTCTCGTCAGAAGCTGGCGAAACATCTCCGTGCACGTGTACACCGCTATCGTGTACACAATGGTCTGCTGCTTTACAGCGCAGTCGACGACAACGCTGATTGCATTGTCGTCCCGGACGATCATGAGCTGAAGCTCAGGATCACTTACGAGTATCACGATGCCCCGACGTCGGGACATCAGGGTCGTGAGAAGACATACTTGCTTCTCACGTGTGACTTCTATTGGAGTCACCAGTACAAGTGGGTACGCAAGTACGTTCGTGCTTGCGAGGTTTGCCAGCGCGTGAAGCCTGCGCCCTTCTCGCAGGCTCCACTTCAGTCACAACCGACTCCGTCGGAGTGTTGGCAGTCCATTTCCATGGACTTTGTGTTTGGTGTTCCGCCTGATAACAAGCTGAGGACTGGTATTGTGGTCTTTGTGGACCGGTTCAGCAAGATGATGCATCTTGCTGCAGTACCAGCCAAGCAGACGGCACGTCTGTTTGTTGACATGGTGTTTAGACACCATGGCATGCCGATCGACATTGTGTCTGATCGTGATCCGCGCTTCACAGCGCGTTTCTGGCAAGAAGTGTTTGAACTTCTTGGCACGCAGCTGTCCATGTCGACTGCGAATCATCCGCAGACCAAAGGACAAACTGAGCGCGTCAACCGGGTCTTGGTTGACGCTCTGAAGAGCTACGCTCACTCGTTCCAATACTAGAACGATTGCTTGCCGATGGCAGAGTTTTCCATCAACAACTCGGTGCATGTCTCGACAGGACACACACCGTTTTACGTGAACGCCATGCAGCATCCACGCGTACCGAGCGTACTCGGTGCGGTAGCTCCTTCCTTAAGTGGGGGAGGGTATCCGGTTGCAAAACCGACTGAACACGCTGATACGAGCAACATATCAGCTGTGTCGACACGGGCACGGACTGCGCGTAGTCCGATCGACGAGAGCGCAATGTCTACGCCGGGCGTAGACACTCTCAACAACAACAACCACACACAGGCCGGGCCTGTAGTGACCAAGGACAACGGGTTGAACAAGGAGTTCAACTCGAAGGCAATGGACTTTGTCCAGCGCCGCCAAGCCGTAATACGGTTTGTGCAAGATGCTATTGCAGCTTCTGTCGATCGACACAAGCTGAACGCAGACAACAATGGCAGAGGAAACACAAATGAATTCAAAGTGGGTTCATTAGTTATGTTAGCTACACAGAACCTAGCTAAACATGCAGTTTCCGGCTTCGGAGCAAGCAAGCTTGCCCCGCGCTTCATCGGGCCTTTCACCGTGTTAGCGAAGCATGGCAACGCGTACACGCTAGACATACCGTCCAGCATGCGCCTCCACCCAACCTTTTACGTTGGGCGGCTGAAGCCTTACTCGCAGCACGAGTCACCTACTCCCGGTGACTCGGCGCGAACCTCGCCTCGAGCGCGGAAACACGCTGCTCCACGCGAGCAACGACCGTCCCCAAGCTCACTTGGACGTTCGAAGCGGTCTGTCCGGCCTGACCGATTCTGGCCTTCAAAAGCTTCAGCTCCTGCCGAATCTCGGTGAGCTCAGACGTCTGGAGGCGCTCCACCGCTTCCAGACGATCCCAGACCTCGCCCGGCGACGGCCCGTGGCGTCTTCCCACCGCCGCCGCCCCCGTTGCGAGATGCACGCGGGGAAACTCGCTGAATTATCCAGCGAATCGTTGATCATCAGATCCGGACCCAAGGTCCGGTTCATTTTCGTATTCGTTGGTTAGGATACTCTCCTGACCACGATAGATGGGAGCCGCGGAACGTCCTGATGAGCGACGTTCCGGAAATGGTGACGCAGTACGAATCCCGCCACCAACAGCTCCGCCGAAGGGCGTAAAACTTGAGCAAGAGCTGTAGTCGCCTACAGCCCTCGACTGAGTGTTGCGCTCACCCTCAGCACTCTCAGACGACAACTGCGTGATTAACTTCTCACGCAGTGTCTTCAACTCCACAGGCACACTAATACCAGTGCACCCGTTAAGGTCCCGTTCGGACAGCCGCACTGCCCCCAGCTTGGCAGCGCTCGCACGCAACGCCAGACGGCACTGCGCACGGAATACCCGCTTCGACTGCACCCTCGTGCAGCCGCAAAATCTTGAGCCGCTTCGAGAAGCGCTCGTAGCGCTCTCTCGCAGAGCGGACTCGCTCGCGATAGCCAGCCGGGTCGCGGTTGAAGTTATCAATGAACGCGCCTCAGCTTTGACAGAGTGCCTCCCACTCTGTCACCTTACTCTTACGGGAATGCTTCTTGTTCCCGTAGAATCGGAGCTCGTGGAAGAGCCCGATAGAATAATCACGTCTTTGATCCGTCGCCGAATCAAAGTCGAGCTCCTTAGTGACGTCATCGTCATTGATGGCACTGCAGGAGTACAGCGCGTACTGCCCGAACGGCGAGGTGTGGCCGTAGCGAGATCGGATCTCGCTCGGAGACGGCATCCACGGGTCGCGCACCGGCTTAGTGCGCGACGTCACAGCCGCAGACAGAGTGGAGTCGTCGTCACCTCCACCCCGCGAAGTAGACAGAGCTTCGGCATCAGCGAGCGGCCTGTCGCTGCCGCTTCGCGAGCGCTTTGAACTCGAAGCGTCCGAGTCGTCCTCGCGGGGACGACGCGTCCCCACGCTTGGTTCATTGCGCCCTGAAGACGAGGAGCCTGGCTCCTCCTCGCCCTCCTCCATGTCGAGATCCTCCATGCCATCAAAGAGGGTCTCGTTAGCATAGGTCGGCTTGCTCCGTGCCCTCTCGTGGTACTCCCCAACCGAGATGGTACGCTTGGGGGAGCTAGACGTCGTCACCGTGGAAGTGACGACGGACGCCGAAGAGGCTGAAGATGTGGCAGTCGTCGCTTGCTGCAGGTGCAGCAAGCTCGTCGGAAGTCTGCGTCGTTGGCGTGCTCATTTCGAAATGAGCACGGTGTTCTCTCCGAAGAAGACTTTGGATTGATGTGTCGAGACCGGCACATCAAGTCCTAACGGGGGGATGGTGTAGCGGGGCTACACATTCGGCTAACCTCACCTTAGTGCAACACGCACTAAGTGGATACATTCAGGTGGGCCACATCGCAGTGTGGTCACCATTTATATTAGGAAGCAGTCCTATTGGTCAGAAAGCAGGGTCTTTCTGCCAGTAATACTCAAGCATTAGGTCAGAGTTTCTGCCAACCACTCGTTGGTAGAACCTCTCTTTATAGATATCAGTTTTAGGAGGAAAGCCACAGTTAACATTCAATTCAGTTCTCATTTTACCGCAAAATCTACTATTTGTACCTTTATTTAGATCTAATTATACTTGTGGATACAAGTATACTTAATCTAAGTTAAATACACCTTACGCTTCCTCATACACGTGCGCTCTCGTGTCAGCTAAAGTATTGGGCGAAGTAAGCCCATTACATGGCACGCCTTGCGCACGAGCAGCCTCTCGCTCACTCATTCCTTCTGTTGCTAGCAGCACATTTCGCTTCATCTTGAAACTGTAGTGCTTACGGCGCTTCTTCCCGCTAGTTGTCTCTGCAGCAATCAGTGCATCCACTGCAGCTAGCTCTGCGTGCTGAAGGACATCGTCGTCCTCCTCCGGTGCTGTGGCTGCCTCCATTTTACCGACTGAGAGGCTGGGAATATGCGAATTGGGGGTCTAGTGTGATTGGCTAATACTAAGTGGTTCATTGCTTTGATTGGCTGGTGTTTGATGAGCTGTAGTGCCTTTTTTATCCGCACTGGGATTTGACTGGGAGTTAGCTGGCGGCAGTTGCATTCTGTTCATCGCTGTACCATCCCAGCGGAAGCCTCCTCACACCATTTAAATATGTGGAACGTGATCCCCCACCCCACGCGGCGCTTGCCGGCTGCATTTCTTGCTACAAAATGCTCAACCATCGCGCTGGCAGCATTCAGGTCCCTGTGTGGCACGCATCAAGCTAGAGACACCACCAGGTTGGTAGAGCATTGTAGTGCACGGGCCCGTTGCGCGATGGGGTCTTCGTGAGAAAGGCCATAGACGGTGCAAATAAGTGAATATTCGGTGCCTCGAAAACTAGTGTTGATGATTGAATGGTTGTTTCTCCGGAAGGTGTGTACTCGGACAACGTGAAGACATACGTAGGGGTATGGGTTATGCATTCATTTGACAACCCGCTGCTTATTTTACACGTTCAGCGGCTAGGTGCACAGCTCCCAGCACAGGCGCAGCAGCTGCAGTGGCTCGGCTCAGCCCCGTGCCCATCTACTGTACCGCCAGGTTCTTGCGCCACTCACCAACAAGATCCTCCAGGAGCCATTCAGCCCTCCATAAGCAAGACCCTGAGCAGTCCCACAAGGGTCTACGCAGCCAAAGACCACCGGGATCCAGTGGGTTCACCCAACCAGCACTGATATTCCCCAATTAAGTTGATCGGTTAGTTTAAATGTTAAGGCCCCGTCGTGGGCGAGCAAACATCAAAGCGTGTTGTATTTCTCGTAAAATATATTGCACGAGATGGTGATCGGCTGTCGCTTGGGATCATGCGCGCTGACGTACATGTAACTGCGCTTGGTTCGACCAAACACAAGCGGGGCGCCAAGAGGATAAAGTTGCCGCCCAGTCGGTCTCAGTAGTCACACCACCCATAATGAGTTCACGATGTGCATATCATGCACAGCAGGGACACTGAGACCTATGGCAACTTTGGCGAGCCCACCCTCGAGTCAGAGCTTGCACTGACTGCGAGTTCCAGGGAGGGGGAAGTGCTTCCTCCCCATGTTGCACTGCATAAGGACACATCACATACAACAAAGTTCTGAGGTGCGACTACGCCGTCGACCTACCTGCCGGAGCGGAAGTTAAGGCAATATTTATGCGGATGAAACTAAATTCATTTTGCTCGTCGCCATGGCCGCAGCTTCAAAGTCAATCGCGCGGTCGGCAAGAACATCATTTCATTTCAAGGCTCAGGATATATTGAAAATTGTACATGGAGTACAATTTAACCTAGGTTAGGCAACGACCAGCAATACAAGGTCGGCAAGAACATCGCGAGCAAAGGCTTGGAAATCCATCATTGCGTGTATCTCCGAGGACGGCCTGATGTACTCGGAACAATGCTTCGCGTCCTACACGTCGGACAAGTGCAAGGAGTTCACCCGCAGATCGATTAGGCAAATCAGCGAGACCACACCCGTCGCCAATGCCGCCCACTGTGTGCCACAATGCCCCCTACCATACCAACATCGAGCATTTGGAGGTAGGTGAGTTCGTAGCTGCCAAACTGTTTTGCTTGGGGTCATATCCCTCCATGCCCAACCCGATAGTGAACTGCTTCTGTACCTACGCGTCACCATCAGGCCATCTTCCATGTGCCACCACTTCTCACTATCACGGAGCGCCGCGAAGTGTACCTCAAGATGACTGCGGACCGGGACCACCACTCCGTACATCTGCTCACGCATTGCACACGATGAAGTTCCATCCCAGTCTTAGGTCGTACTATTCGGTAGGGTGCGTTAGGGGTGGTTGACGGGTGGTCGCCTTGTGATAGAACAGTATCGACACTATTTTTTCTTGTGCTGTGCGTTAGGCTTTAAATACGTGGGTATGAAAGAGAGGAGACTGCTGCTGGCGGTGTGTCGATCATGGTCGATGCATATCTCTTGTTGTGGGTTGTGTTGCGCTGCACGAGTGGTGGCGAATAGACGGTAGCGAGTATGTGAGTAGAAGCATTGTGGATCAGTCAGGGGGCAGGGTATTTGTATGCGTGAATTGTGTTTAGGTGTGGCATCTTGTGGAATTTAGAGGGTTGAATATGGGTGAATATCGTGATGGTGCCGACATATATCGTTATGACTTGGTCACTGTATGACAGTGGTGGTCCAATCAAATTTCGAGATCATAATATCAGCGAATGAAATGGCTGTCAAATCTCTTTTAGCCCAATTCGATTGCTTAGGGTTAGGTATACATGCCGCCGACATCTTGCCGACGTATATTGTCGGCAGGGCTTCCTAAATATGTAAATGAACTATAGTGGAGGTAAGTGATCAAGTGGTCATGCGCATATTACGTGCAGTGCCGACAAATATTAATGACTTTGTATTGCCCCCTCGGTGTGTCCTTGTATTGCGTTCAAGGCGCATTCGTATGCTTCACCAATTCAACCGAGATTCCGGAACCAAATCGAGTACATGTAGTAGACACATAGGTCGCATAACTAATGAAAGCCCGACTGAAGGTGAGCTCGCCGCTTCGCGGCGTTATATGATTCGCACGGATTATGCATGCTATTCCTCATTGGATCAAGGTACATGCAGCAACTGATAAACGAAGCAAAACATGCTATTAAATTAGCTTAGTATATCATTAATATCTCCTACACGCCATGCAGTGCTTGCACCACCAGCTGCACGCTCTCCTCCTCCACCGCAATCTGCCCGCTGGCCTCTGCCGTCGCTACCTGCGCTCTGCCCTTGTCCGCACGCTGACCTCCGCCGCATGCAGTCACCCGCTGCCGTCCTCCGCCGCACGCAGTCACCCGGTGTCTTCCGCCGCACCCGCCGCTTGAAGTCCTACGCCGTCCACCGTCGCCGCCTGCCGACCACCGCCTCCGACGGCCACGCAGTCCTGCCCCGTCCTCCGCCGCCGCACGCAGTCACCCGCCGTCCCCTGCTGCACGCCGTCTCTCGAAGTCCCCCGCCGCTTGCAACCCACTGTCCTCTGCCTGCAACCCACCGTCCTCCGCCTGCAACCCACTGCCCCCCCCCCCCCCGCCGTGTTGATACGCACGCCGTCCTTCTCCGCCGCCTCTTCTCCACCGCACGCTGCCGTCTGCCATCCTCCTCCATCACCACCCTCCGTCGCCCTCCTCTTCCTCCGCCGTCTGTCACCCGCCGCGTCGAACCGCCGCCTGCCCCTCCCCCCCCCCCCACCCACCCCCAACCTTCCGTGCACGCCGCCATCCCCACCCTCCGCCGCCGCCTGCCACCCGCCGCGTCGAGGTGCACGCCGTCCTCCGGCGCCGAATCCTCATGATGCGTTGCCGGCAATTCGCCGGCGGCGAACACAGTGTGCATTGTGACGACTGACATCCAATGCGACCCCAATAGGCTCAACCAATAGACGAATTCTATTAATTTAGCCAATCACAAGTGTGTCGGCCGCCGTCGGTCGCTGACGGCTCCGTCACGCTATGGTAGAATATGATCACTTATCCGACCATTGCTAATTTTTGTATGAGGCACAATTGCTTATAAATGGCCAATCACCGATTTTATACGTGACACAACCAATCAGATGACGTTTAACACATAATGTTGGCCAATTATATCAGAAAGGGTTAGGTAGGTCCTCTATGGTGTCCTTCCGACGTATCGGGTCGGAGGGTCACGAGAAATATGTGTATGCCCATACAAGCATCAAGTGATAGACGTATCACACGCATATTTTCGTTTTATCCGACCATATTGGACCGGTGCAATCATTACAATACAATAGACTCTTACGAGCCAAGGTGGCTGCATTCATTGGAAGACGGGTGTGTGACCATGCATCAGAGAACACTACAGCGTAGTATTTTAGAAAAACATGCACTGTAAACGAAATTAAATTCACTGTATTATATTAGACTAAACGGTTGCGCGAGCACCGAGCTGTCTAAGTTGCCCGTGTAGCCGCAGCGCATGGCCTCTCTCGAGCATGAGTGGCGTGAGCACGCCGAGCCTAAATTCGAGGTCCTGGAGGTCGTCGTTGGGGTTGAGTGACTCGAAAAGACGCAGGCGAAGGTGCCGAGTTTACCCGAAAAGACCCAAGCGAGGGTGTCGAGTTTACCCGAAAAGACCCAAGCGAGGTTGTCGAGTTTACCCGAAAAGACCCAAACGAGGGTGTCGAAAATGTGTTGGATAGCACCCAGGTACACAAGTGAGAACATTATTAAGCCATAATCATACACATGCATACTCTGTGGCCACCACGTCCTAGCAGTCCTACCACCGCTGTCATCCTCCGCGCCGCCACGCCACTGTCATTTTCGGCGCCACCGCCCCGCTCTTGTCCTACGCTGACACCCCGCCGATGTAGTCCTCCGCCGCCACTACGCCGCTGTAGTCCGACGCCGACACCCCGCCGCTGAAGTCCTCCGCCGTCACAACGCCGCTCTCGTCCTCCGCCGCTGTCGGCCTCGGCGGCGCCACGCTGATTGTGTTGTGTGACGGCTCACAGCCTGGGATGTTAAGTGTTCTTTTATTTAGTTTTATTTAACGTTCTTTTATAATAAAAGAAGATTGTCGTGAAGCGAAGAATTTTTCTTTTATTCTGGGGGTGAAAGATAAGACGCTGAAGAAGCTCACTGCACAAATATAGCAACACATTCACACCCTGTTCCTTTCCTCGACAGTCCAGGCCCACCACACTGTCTTTCGTACGTACTTACACACTCGACAACCAGCTCCCAGAGTTGGTTTGCCCGCAGTATGGCGGACACGATCCGTGGTGCAGCCTTCGAGTCAGGGCAAAGCCAGCCCGATGACTACAATAGCACCGTCAACCTCACTGACGATAACGAGGCTAGCCAGGCACCTGAGCCTCCAACCGTTCCTGTTGTCGTCGGCGGCAAGAAACGTGGCCATCCTGTGCACGATTGTTGGGGCCATATCACCGACATGATCGAACCCTACAAGAAAGCTTCCAGTCCAAGCCATGTTACTTGCAAGAACTGCAAGCAGCTCGTCCTGTACCATTACAAGGTCTCGTGTGTCCCGACACACTTGAACAAGTGTCCAGGCTTCATTTTGAAGATGAAAAAGCTTGCCGTCGCTGATCGACCAGCGTGGTTCACTACCGAGAAAAAACAAAGACAAAGGCACTCGACATAACAAAAGCTCCACCAAAGCAATCTTCGCTACAGAAGCACGCCGTTCCGAAGCTGGGTAACGCTGAGAACTGTCGCATACAACGGGCATTAGCCATGCACTATTACGTGACAGCAACACCCTTTCAAAGAATAGAAGACCCGCACCTACAACGCGCGTTCGACATTTACCGGTCTGGCGTCAAGCTTCCGTGTAGACAAAAACTCAGTGATGAGCTGCTGGACGCTTGTTTCAGCGAGGTTCAAGAGGTCGTTGATGGGTTTCTACAGACACCTACGACGCATGTTTGTGTGACATCGGACGGCTGGTCAAACATTCTCAACTAGCCCATCGTGAACTACATGGCGGTCTCTTCTGATAAGGCGGTCTTCGTGGAGGCCGTGCCCAACAGTGAAAAGCGCCACACGGCTGAGTGGATAGCCAAAGATTTGGCCCGCGTTGTTCGATCACTGGGCGCAACTGTGAGCGGTGCGATTACTGACCACACTAAGGCAATCAAGAATGCGTGGTTGATTTTGGAGAAGGAGTTTCCTGACAAATTGTTTGACGGGTGCGTTGCGCATGATCTACACCTGCTTGTCATGGACATCCTCGGCGCTAAGAAAACAGTTCGCAATGGCAATTCGGAACCATGATACCCAGAGGAGTACCCTTTCGAGCCACTGCTCACGTTTGCACAGGATTGCAATGACTTGGTAGCGTTTTTCTCTAGCCACCATCTACTCCAAGCAAGGTTAGAAGCGGCACAAGACGGAGCTCAGAAGCGACGACTGGAATCTCCAGCGACTTCAAGATGGGGCTCCTACCAGCGCTGTTTTGTATCCATTAAGGAGTCCGACTCCATTATAACCGGAATCGTAGCCGACCGCGACTTCGTTACGGGAAAGCGGAAGCAACATCTAAAGCGTGAGACGATAAAGTCGTTGGTAAATGACAAGGATTTTATCAAGAAGCTGGACAAGGCTATTTCTATCCTGCAGCCAATCGATGAGTACATCACGAAGTTCCAGAGCGACTCGGTGTCGCTGTCAGAGGTTTGTCAGGCTTTTTTGCAGCTGCCGGTGAAGTTCAAGGCGATTCCTGGTTTAACGAAAATGAGATCAAGTACCTAACGACTCGAACTAAGCACCGCTTCACGCTGATTTACGGGCCAGCTCACGGAATTGCAAACCTCCTAGACCCTCGATATGTCAGCGATGGCATGCCAACAGATTTTCGACGTGGTGTTGAAGATCTGCGATTCAGCTTCCCCGACGCAGACGGCACGTGCACCTAAGACCGATCAATCCAGATTATCTGAGAGTATACGCAGTTCCGTGTCGAAGCCGTCGCTCAACGAGAGCGAGGAGGTTAAGGATGCGCTTCGACATCCTAGGGGCTCGAGGGGACGATGGTGTCGTGCAAACGGGGACGACGGTGTCGTGCAAAAGTCCATTCTTCAGTATTGGCAATCTGACTGTGCAGAATGGCCAGTGCTTCGCCGTATAGCCTTGAAGGTATTTACAATGGCCTCGTCTAGTGCGGCATCGGAGAGGAATTTCTCCACATTCGGCATGGTCCACACCAAAAACCGCAACCGATTACTTCCTGACAAGGTGATGAAGCTGGTCTACGTCAAGAAAAACGCGTCCCTGTTAAACAGACCAGTAGCGAAAAGAGATAGCCTGGGAACCGAAGCAGGAAGTGACGCATGCATATGACAGAAGCTTTAAAAGAAAAGAAGAAACATCTTCTTTTAATGACCAAATAAAAGAAGAATTTCCTTTGAAAAAAAATGTTCTTTTAACATCCCTGCTCATAGCCAGTGCGTGATCTTTTATTTTGACCAATCAGGGCGATGTGTACCATATTTCAGGTACAGGTCCGATAAGTCCTCTGGTCGGATATTTTATGGATGAATATGTTGTTTTATCGGACCATACTTGAGTTTTGTATGATTGAGATACGCCAATTAGAACACAGCAATATTTCATGGCTAATCACTGTGAGCATAAATGTTTAATTTAGCCAATCAAATTGCATAGGGGTAGGTGAGTCACCTAAACCATTCGATCGGACGTATCAAGTCCGATAAATCTGTAAAATATGTGTATGTTCATTCAATTCCCAAGTGTAAGACGTATTATTGTCATATTTTTCTATATCGGACCATTGCGATGGGCTTGGAAGAGCTACAGCCGGGCAATACATTACGTGCCAAGGCGACTGCCGTTGCAGCGTTTCCCAAGTTTCTGAGAGGTGAGGAAGTAGAAGAGGAATACATAAGAAAATGTATCGAGGAAGATGAGAGTGGTAAGAGCTTTGAGCATGTCATGGATAAGTTTGGGATGTATCTTGCATTTGGTGAGGGCAAGAAGGGCAAATTGCTAGCTCGTAATACTGCAATGCAGTACTACAGGCAAGCAAAGATTTGGCTTCTGGACCGATTTCCCCAGCACCGCGCGTCGCTAGAATCGCGGTTGCCTAAAATGGGGAAAACCCTCGATAAGTTTTGTCTGAAACGAGATGGTGGTGGATTTATATCAAAGGCCCCACCGTGTACCAATGCTGACTTAAAAAAGATGTTAGTATATTTGTATATAAATGCATGTTCTGGAAGTGACTACCAAGATGCTGCTCTCCTCTGTCTCCTCTGGTACTTGTTTGGCCGGGCTTCCGACTTGTCGATGATCCGTAAACGTAACAACTCCATCGATGCCGCCGACTTCTTCTTCCTCCGCTTCGTCCGTGTAAAGACGTCGGAAGAGCAAGGGCTGTCGCTCTTCCCGGATGCTGACTTCGCCTCGTGCCCCTTGCTCGCCGTCGCCCTGGCCCTGATCGTCCAAGCCGCGCCAAGCTCAGCCCTCATAGACAACCTCCCTGACCAAGCTCAACAGACGGCTGTCACGCTGTCTCCTGGTGTGCCCCTGGTTGAGCTCCTGAATGCACGGCCGGAGGCCACCGGCCTCGTTGCCCCAGCTGCCGCTCCCAGGTTTGACACCGCCCCGACGATTTTCGCGCACGTCAACCGCGTTCTTAATCGAGTCGCGCCTGCTGCAGGTGTAGCTGTCGCCCTGACGTCGCACTCCTTCCACCGCGGTGGCGCCCAACACGCCTGCGCGGATATGACCGCGCGCTGGATTTTAGGCCGGGGAGCTTGGAACCTGACTACAACAAACAAGGGGCTCAACTACATATTCAACACCAGTAAACAAGACCACATGATCGCCAAGGTGCTCAGCGGATTCAAACCCAAGGCTGCCGTCTCGCTTCAAGACCTCTCAAGCTTCGTCAGTCAGACCCTCGAATCGATCGACGATGTCCAGCGCAACCTGTTCGCTGCCAGCTACCAGCTCGAAACGGAAATCTACAACGTCAACAAGATGGTTATCGATGTACTTACCGCATGCGTAGTCCGGCACTACCCGCTGTTGAAGAGCTTGAGCCCTCAGAGCCCAGCAGTGAAGCGCATCGAGATCTGTGTCACCCATGCTGGTCACTCGTTGGCCGACCTCCTCGCTTGGTCCACGCATCTCGCCAAGGCTCCAGTTTCCTGTAAAGACAGCGCACAAGACGACAAGCCACAAGTACACCACGATACCAAGCCACGAGAGACAAGCTACGAGCAGAAAGTCATCGACCACCAAGCTGCTGTCATTGAACACTTTATCGAGAGCTCCAACCGACAAGAAGCTCGCGTGGACAGGCTTGAGGCGAAGATGAACGGCAATCCTGTGCCGCCTACACGCAAGGGAGCCAAAGGGGACGAAGACGCGGACGATGTTAGCAAGCCAAAGAAGAAACAATGCAGAGGATCTGCAACAGACCTGCACGCAACTTGGTTTACCTGGTACGCACAGGAGCCTCGTTGGCAAATAGGGGCAGCGGTCGAAGTCCAAGCTCCTCGTCGCCTTCATGAAGCTGTTCCTCGCCGATGGATTCGCTCTGGATCTAGCGGAGGCCAGCTATCGCGATCGAATGCTTGGGCTGGGGAAGTGCGCCGAGGATGCTGTACTGGTGTACCTGAAAACCCTACACGGCATCAACTCGCGTGGCTCGTCCGCTGTGCTGAAGCATTTGCAGGGGCTCCACAGCGCTGGAACTCTCAACGCCATCATTCAGTGCCATCAGCGGCTGCTGCAGACAGCGGCAATCCAAGATCCGGCCCCTGGTTACACACAAGATGTCCTGGACACTGTTAGTAAGTAGGTTCATACATGCATGCCCACAGTGCGCAGACACCATCGCAGCACACGCATGCCAGCTCGGACCTGCACAGTGCATCCTTCGCAGCACGCAGCAGCCCCAATCACTCGAGTCTCAAACTAGGGATGCGCCGTCCGGCGTAGCGCAATGATTGAACGCCGTCGGTGCATGAGACCCCCAACCCATTTGTCGATGATAACGAAGGCCTGGATTGAACAGGCACCGCAGGGACGGAGCCCTGCGCTCTTCCAGTTGAGCTACATCGTTGATGGGGGTGGGGTGGGGTGGGGGGTCAGGGGCGCTCTGCCGTTGGTGTACGAGCCTTGGGGTCGTAGTGTTTGTGCGGCACAAACTGGTGGTCTGCGTGGTAGGTGTGAAAAAAAAGAGACTGACAGCTGAGGAGGCCCCACCGGCGGCGAAGACTTAGCGGAAATGAGAGGTGGCAAGCTCTTACTGGCAGATAGGCAACCAATAGGAGTATACGGTCTGGAGACCAACCAATCCTGCACGTCTCATCACTCGATCCATGTCCCTGTACTGCGCGTCCACACTGTGATGACTGGCTACTGGCATCCTTCACTTATCCGGACAAATGCCAATCTATCCGGACGATCGCAAAAGTCGAGCCTCATTGTTGAATTTACCGGCTCGTGAGCACATGGCTCTCAAGTCAATTTGAATACTAATTTTAAAAGAGCTATTTTCTTGGCCCACAGGGCGATTCAGACGATTTCCTACCGCCTATAAACTAGGCGAAACAGGGGTTTCTGTCATTCCCATCCCCTAAACGCAAGATCTCAAAAGTTATTGACATACAAAAGTTTTGGCACTACCAATCCCGAGATAAATGTGTGTACAGCACACAGGTCCGATAAGGTCACCTGGTCCGATATTTTATGGTATGGTATGGATGAATATAGTCAAATCTCCGACCATACTTAATTTCACTATATGAAGTATCAACCAATGAAATTGATGCCTTGGCAAATATTGTTTTTTCAACCAATAAATCGGCAGGATAGGAATTATTTCGGCCAATGAGAGTACTCTTTGATGCATGGGTGCTTGACAGCCACAGCTCCAACGTATCGAGTCGGAGGACCTAGCGAAGTTATTGATATCCCCCTACTGAGTGCAAGTCATTCGCATATTTCACGAATAACACGCAAGCTCCGACATCTCCGACTCCAGCCAGATGATCCTCAACGACCTCGTCCCGACTACCACGAAGCGTGCCCGCGAGAGCGCAGTACGCTCCTTCATGAAGTTTCTCGAAGAAGAATGTGTTCGCTGGGACTACCTGGAAGTTTTTTTAATGCAGAGGGAGAGCGCTCCTCTGGTTCTCGAAGCTGTCGCCGACAAGTTTGGAATGTACCTCGCTTTCAAGGAGGGTCGCAAGGGGCAGGGCTTGGCCCGCCACTCTGTCATGCAGTACTACCGGCAGACGAAGAACTGGCTGCTGGAACAGTTCCCCCAGCGCCGTGTGGCAACCGACAAGACTCTGCTCAAGAAAGGACAAGTTCTCGAGCGCTATTGTATGAAGAGAGAGTCAGGAGCTTTCGTCAACAAGGCCCCTGTATGCACGAAGAAGGCCCTCAAGAAGATGATGATGCACGTTTATTCGACTGCTGTTACCACCGCTGACTACCAAGATGCAGCTCTGCTGTGCCTGCTCTGGTATCTGTTCGGACGTGCGTCGGGCCTTACCCTGTTCCGCAAGGTGAATCTCTCCATTGGCTCGGGCGATATCTTCTTCGTGCGATTCATCCACGTGAAGACGTCTGAAGAGCAAGGCCTCTCGCTGTTCCCTGACGACGATTTATCCACATGCCCCCTTCTTGCTGTTGCGCTCGCGTTGGTAACCCAGACGTCGCTGACGTCAGCGCTGCTGAGTCAACTACCGGAGCAACACGTATCTTCCCAAGCCGCGCTTACACCAGCCACGCCGCTTATCGATTTGATGGACCACCCTGAAACCGTTCTCCCAAGTCACGCCGAAACCAAGCATGCCGGCGAAGACAAGTCGCCTGATACTGCACCCGGTATTCACAGCTACGTCAACCGTTCTTGACAGACTTGTAAAACCGGCCGGGGTGGCCGAGCGCTTGACATCTCACTCATTCCGACGTGGAGGGGCACAGCACGCGAATGGGGCTGGCATGTGTGTGCAGTGGATCTTCGACCGCGGGGCTTCGAACATGACCGCGACGAACAAGGCGTTTGCGTACGTCTTCAACACACCATCGGAAGACCACAAGGTCGCTCGGGTCTTGAGCAGCCGCGACCCAGAAGCGAAGGTTCCTCTTCTCTCGTTGGATAGATTCGACTCGGACACGCAGACAAGAATTCGCTCCGTCGCTTCGGCGCTCTTCGTCCCTTCACTCGGGCGGAAAACCGCCCACTGCAACGTGAATGCGCGGGTTGTCGACACACTAATGGCGTATCTGCTGCGCCACTATCCTGAGTTGAAGTCGCTTGCATCGGATGGCCTGGCGGTCCAGCGCATGGAAGCGTGCACCATTGAGAAGGGTTTCTGTGTCAGTGAGCTGCTAGCATGGTCGTCGCATCTGGGCACCTGCGCAAGCACCAAACCAGAAAACACCAAGACCACCGACCCCGCAACTGATATCACGACCCACCCCATATTTCTTCACCAAGCAGCATTGATTGAGCAGTTAATTCAATTCAACCAGAAGCTGGATACTCGCTTGACTACCATGGAGGTTAATATCTACAACAAGAGCAAACGGACACCACCAGGAGATGACGCAAGTGAGGATGCAGGTAACGGTGAACCTCCAGTAAAGCGACGACGTACCTCGGTAGCTACCAGTCTGAAGGATGCCTGGTTCTCGTGGTACGCACAAGAGCCGCGGATGTGGAGCTCGACCGACGCAGCGACGAAGCAGAAGATATCGAACGCCAAGCTGGTCGTCGCGTTCATGAAGCTCTTCCTTGCCGAAGGCTTCGTGCTTGACGGGAAGTCGCCGCAGTATCGCGATGACGTCTTGGAGCTTGGAGCAACCGCTGAGAACGAGCTTCTATCGTTTCTAAGGGAGCACGAGAGCAATGCTCGCGGAGCCTAGAATGTCCTCAAGTCCATGCGCAAGCTTTACAAGGCGGGCCATCTCAACGCTCTCGTCCGACGCTACAATCAGCTTCAAGCCGCAGGTCGCATTGGGGACCCTGCACCTGCGCATACTACCAACCTTCTTGGTGAAATTTCCACCCCATAATTACGCATGAATTTACCTGTGGTGTCCAAACCATTCATTACCGCTTGTCTTGTCTTGATCCTGGTATCGCGCTTGCCACTTTGCTTTTGACTCTCCCCCACGCACAACACTGCCGCCATGTCCGCGCACAAGCCCACCAAGAACGCCGTCAGCTCAGCGAAGGAGTTCATGACCCTGTGCATCACTGCAAACAAGACATACAAGATTCGGGTGAGCAACGAGGCCATTCGTCACCTGCGCCTGACCATGAGCACGACGGTCGCCTCTGCTAGCCTTCTCCCGGAAGCAATCCAAGTCATCATCGCCGCGCTCGCTGAAATGAAGAAGCGCAGGGTCGGCCTTGAAGATGTCCGCGAGTGGCTTGCTCCTCCTGCACCCGTGGACGACGAAGACTCGAGCGAAGAGGAGTGGAGCGCCGATGACAACCTAAAGGGCGACCCTGTGCACTACATCCGCAAGATCGTTAACTGGAAGCGCGAGAAGAAGATTACTTACTACTTGGTGGACTGGGACCCACTTGGGAGCCAAAGGAGCACCTGACCCAGAAGGTAGTTGCTACCTTTGAGAAGGAGCGCCGTCGTCTCGTCAGGAAGACCTTCATCGGAGACAAGGCTGTGGAAGACAACACACTCAACGACACGGAAGGATAAGTTGTAGGGACAAACACCGGGTGTATTACAGGTTTAGGAGCTAAACGGAGCGAGATGTACTGTGCTAGCACTGATCGAACACTAAGCTTAACCTCCAAATGGAACAGCAAAGTTAACCTCATCACAGAGTTCCCAAACATGTAATCTGAGTACAGCATTGAACACCAAGCTTAACCTCCTTGCGGAACAGCAAAGTTAACCTCATCACAGAATTCACAAACATGTAATCTGAGTACAGCATTGAACACCAAGCTTAACCTCCTTGCGGAACAGCAAAGTTAACCTCAATACAAGCTGGCACACCGCGCATAGACAGCAGTGGTGGCAGCACATCGTACATACATGCAGGTATACAGATATGTAGTTAACCGTGGTGGGGTGTAGGCGACTTGCGTATTTCGAGAGAAAAAACAAGAATGACGCTGTACTTCCTTGTGCGGCACTGCAGGCCAGTGTTTTTTTGAAAAACCTCACGTTTGAGGTTGTACCCACGTGCTGGTGCCTCAACAAGTAATTACGCGTAAAATCTGTCGTAAAAAGACGGATTGCTTCAATTACTGAACCCCGTGTCTCCAGTTGGGCCCTCATTTCTGAATTTGCGTCGGAGCGTGCACATCGCTCCGAGCCTAAAATATGCATATTTTTGCTTTTGGCTGTTTTCTCAGCCTACAGGCCGTTTTAGAGCCTGTGGCTCCGCCTATAAACTCGCTACAAACCTCCCTCTAGCACGGCCTCTGGGCTCACACATCTCTATTTAGATCCCCTAATTACAAACACAACTTTACATAAACTACATGGGTTTTACACAAAATAGTACTCGCTCTGTTCCAGTCGGGGCCTGTCGGAGGTCGGAGATTTTGTGGTATGGAGTAATATCCACTCTGTTCCAACCGCTACTCTTTTTTGCAACTCCAAGCAGCGCAAATACAAACGATTTTGTCCAATCAATAGTGTATGTTCAACCAATTTTAGCCAATCATAAGGATATATGGCATGTAAGCTTTTTCCAACCATTCTAACCATATCTGGTTGGAATTTTATCATAATATTTTTAATGCCATACAAATCGCTATATGAATACATAACCCAAAAATATCCTGCAGTTTCCGACCCAATTGGTCGGTACGAGTTTTTTTTCATTCAAAGTGAGAAGAGCGGGCAAGCTGGTATGTCGATTGCATCACTTGCGCCTGCAAACAGCAAGAAGGCCGGGATGACGGCGATAAACTCGGTCGTGACGTTTCTGGCCGCAGAGAGCATGACACTTGACGCCGCTAACCAACTTATCGATGAGGATAAGACTGGTAAGGTATTGGATGTAATTCTCGACAAGTGTGCCTACTCGTTAGCCACATCGGCAGATAAGGTACGGGCGACAAATACGTGCCTAGCATACTATGGCAACGTCAAGAATTGGCTAGTAGATAAGTACCCGCTACAAGGAGCGTTAGTTAAATCTCAGCTCTAGAAAATTCTGTCTGGGCTGGGTAAGTATTGCAGCAACCGAGAGGAGGTTGGCGACGAGAAAAAGCGCCTCCGTGCTCGAAACAAGACTTAGAAGCCATGGTGCGTCTACTATATTCGACGGGCGCTACAGAGAGTGAATACCTCGACGCGGCACTGGTCGTCATGATGTGGTACCAGTATGGTCGAAGCTCGGACGCGGAGACCGTTGAAAAGCGGCAATTATCCATCTTGCCTGGTGAGTGATACTCGCGTGTGCTGCTTTTTTTTGTTTTTTGCTAAGACATTATGTATTTACTTAGGTGGAGTTATGTTTCTTCGATTTAAACGGGTTTAAATAGCCTTACTGCAAGGAAGATCTTTGTTCAAGGACCCAACCAATTTTTAACCTATCCTCTACAAGATCTGGCCGTGGCGCTTGCTATGCAGAAGGCGCCAAGTCAGCGAATGTTTCCTCAGTTCATCACAAAAAAAACACAGTTCCGATGATATTCACGACGTACAAGAGCTGACGCTTATAGAACTCCTGGAATTGATGACGAGCAGCCTGCCATAGAGGAAACGCAACAATCTTCGTCAAAAAGAGCAGTCCCTGGTGCACAAGCATACGTGAACAGATTGCTGGTTAGACTTAAAGAGATAGCAGATTTACGAGGCATTCGCATGACGCCCGAACTTACCTCGCATTCGTTCCGACGTGGGGGTGCCATGTATGCTAACGGCGGTACCTTGGCGGAGAACTGGATCATTGAGCGTGGTGACTGGCAACTGGATCGCGTGAACAAGGCGTTTGGATATATGCTTGGTACGACTCAAGCTGACCAGAAGCTGTCCCGCGTCTTGAGCGGATGGAAGCCAAAAGACGGTGCGCGACTACCACCGCTAGCCGCCTTAGACCCGCCCGTACTTGCCCGCGCGCGCAAAATGCAGCGGTTGCTTTTTTCTAACACCATGGGGTTTGCCGATACAGCGCTCAATTTTGACGACTACGTCGCCGACGTTCTTACCGCCACGCTTTTCATGCACTTCCCCGACATGCTGCGTCTCTGCGAAGGAAGTCCATTTATCACAAAAGTGCGAGAAACCTTGACGGAACTTAACATCGGTGAGTCGGAGCTGCTTGCGTGGAGCGTGACGATTACACGGGCCATCGTGACTCCTCCCGCAACAACTACATCCGCTGCTGATGATGTCGAAGAGAAACATCCGCCCGCTCTAGTTGACCTCATCAAACGTCAGTCCGAGCAGATCGACGTGTTGATTCTGCAGAACAAATGGCTCGACGAAAGAATGTTAGCAGTTGAGTCGCAGCTACGTACACTTACCAAAACCCCGGTGGCCTACTCAGCTTGCAGCGATATGTCGCTCATTGTCGCAGAGCAACCGTCTCCACTTGCAGCTAAGGGGGCACGCTCAAAGAAGAAGGGGGCTCAGTCGTTGTCTGCAATCTGGTTCGAGTGGCTCACGGCTGAACCTCGTGTGCATGCTTCTAAATCTGTGAAAAAGACAGCATTGTACAAATACAGACACATTACAGGGTACCTGGTGCTCTTCTTACCTATGGGCTTCGCGCTGCACACTTCATCACCAGCATACAAAAGCGAGGTACTGGAGCTTAGAGACAAGGCGCAGCAGAATGTACTTACCTTTTTGAAGTCCCATGGGTCCTCTGCGGTCGCGGCGGGCACAGTGTTAAAGGCTCTCCGGCAGATGCAGAAGCTTGGGAAGCTGGACAACTTCATTGCGCAGTTCCACGAGCGTGTTGACCGCGGTGATGTCGTCGATCCTACACCAACTGCTGCTTTGCCAGCATTCATCCGACTGAAGCCTGCTCAAAGTTGACCTGTAACAGCATTGCATAACATAACAGACTGGCAAAGCCCAGCGTTAAAGTGACCCTACAGCATAACATCATTCACTCGCAAATGGGCACCATCACTAAATACATCGACAATAACAGCATAATAAGTTGAACATCTTCATATATTACTCGAACTGGATTGATACTATATTACAAACAAAAACTACGACACCAAGTTAGACGGCATTAAAGCAGGCAAATAGAGCAACAATAGGTACCTTGTAGCTTGCGTCAACACTGGGATACAACGCAGCCATTGTATTCTTCATCGGGATCTTAGCCTCTTCGACATGATGCGCGACGCATTGCCGATATCCCTGTTGTAAGTATCTTCGACGGGTAGTCCTGAGCCTCTGCGCGTCCCCGCAGTAGACGCGACGCGCGTTGATACCATTCGCGGGGCCTACAACCAGCAATCCCATCACGTCAACCCTCATCACGACGAGCGACTGCACTGCGCTACCCTCATCAGGGACGACGACGTAGCAGCTGCTGATTTGATTGAGGGCCTCGCCAGACGTTGTGCTATTGATGCAAGCATTGGAGATGTCGATTCAGACGATGACATCGAGAAGAGTATACAGGCTATTGTAGGTGTTTATAATAAACGAGTTCTTCGTGCCTTCAGCATTCGCTTTTAATGCTGTTGACCCGGCTGCGGCGTCTGAGGCGCTTTGCCAGTCTTGTTGACCTTCGCCTTGGCGCGTTTAGCACAGCTGCTTGGAACGGAAGGTGTTCTTCTTCTTAGTGGGCTTGCGACCACCGCTGAACGCCGATATGTTGAGCGAGATGCCGTCCATGCTGATGCCTGGAGCTTCATGCCACCCCTTGACTAGATTTCAGTAGTACAGTGGTTACAGCAATTAGTGTGTCACATACTAATTTATGTAAGCGTTTTTCTTACGAGCTCACACTAAAGGACCTTGTTAGAGTCACCAACGAGATTGCATAAAACGTCATTACTGCAACCTTCCTGTAACTTTCCTGCGATTTTCCAGCAACATCATGTACCTTATCACCCTGCCCTAACCCCAAAAACCATGCGGGACCCTGCTGGAAAACGGGTTAATGTCGAGGTTTAGCACGCCGCGCGAAGACTTCGCTTCGCACGTCGATGCTAAACCTCTCTGGCCGAGTCCGGTAGGCTCACCCTAATCTTGCAGCGCTACGCGCTGGGCTTGATCTCGCCGGCCGAAGCCGGCGACTTTGGTGGTTAGGGCAAATGCGTTGGTTTTATGCAATCTCGTTGGTGACTCTAGTCACTTCCCACACTAAATAGTCTGTCATCAGCTCATACATAGTAATTTTGAACACATACCAATTCTGAACAAAATTTTGAGCACACTAATTCTGAACAAAGTCCGACATTACCAGAATGTATTCAAGTAAGCTAAACGAGCGCTTCATTGCGCACGTTGTTCATTACTGCTGAAAATGTTGGAGGCGCGCTTTCGTTTTCCTCGCTAGATCCGCCCTCGCGCTCCGATGTCACGCCGCCGCGCTCTGCAGACTTGACCTTGCCTTCAAACTCAGCCGGATACTTCTTCACGATCTCCTGTAAGTGTGGGAACAACTGGGTTGTGCGCCAATTCCCATCAACACCAAGGGATAAACCACAGCGCATCATCGCTTTTCTGGCGTAATTGATCCCATTATTGTCTCTCTTTCCGTTGACTTCCTTTACAGCAGCAGCAGCCAGCTCCAAGAAAAACTTCTTGCCTGGATTCTTCAGCTTTCCCGAGTAGCTGCCATCTTTTCTTGTCTTGTTCTGCCATTCTTTATCTTCAATCAGCTCAATCTTTTTCTCGTTCCACATGCGCGACCACACGTCTTTGATCTTGGCAATGACAAAGGAGTCAGCGGGCTGGCACAGATCAGTGGCGTTGGGTGGCAAATAACGCAGACGCGCATTCAGACGGTGGAGCTCGTCTTCGCACTCGGATTCGTCTAAATGGCCGGAGCAATTGTCGAGAAAGATAACCTTCTGACGTCCACGAGAATCTGCTGCAAGATCTCTTCTTTCTTGAAGGTACTCTCGGAAAAGCCGCTTGTCCATCCATCCCTTCGGCCCCGTCCGATATCAGACTCCATTGACATCGTCAGCAACTCCTCGAATCGGGTAACTCCGGTTTGCGTTCGTGAAGATCATCATTGGTGGATGGATGTACTGGAGGCTCCCTAGTACTGCGGCTTAATTGTGTCCAGTAACTACTTCAATGGATACAAAAAGAAGAATTGGGTCTTTAAATAGGTAAAAAGAAAGAAATGGATATCTTATTTGAGTAAAAAAGAAAGCAATGGGCAAAACTGCCTGCTCATTTGTCGACACCATCGCCCCCAATCGCAAGAAAGAAAAATACTGTCTCTGGCGCCTTGCGCCTCCAGCTGTGTCGAATAATCACCACACACAGGGACTCGAACTCAGGTCGTGTGAGTGGATGGGCGAGACCAAACCGCTTCCCCAAAACGAGCCCAGTTTTATGACAGACTAATTTTGAACTTGTGGGCGCATACTAACTTTGAACTTTGGGATTTTACCAGCACCAGTAATTAGTGTGTGCTAGACTAATTGTGAACGCATAGTAATTTTAAGGACATACTAATTGCTGTAACCACTGTACGAATTTTTCTACCGGTTACGGTACCGAAATCAGCATATCATTTTTGACGGGTGGTACACTGTACCGGCATATACCCTGTCCACTATAAGCAGTGATTACAGTAATTAACGGATAATGCCGAGTAGTGCACGGTACTGTATTCCGGTCAGGGAACTTCAGAATAGTAGCGATAGTAGTGATAATATCACTACAAATAGTAGTACTATGCTATAGCACTGGCGCTTGGGGCGAATAGTAGTGCTACTGGAATAGTAGCGAGAAAAAGTGGCAGTAGTAGTGCTATTAGTTAGCACTACTATAGTTCCCAATCTTCAACCCACGTCAGATCTTCAAAAGGCGCGAAAATCAGTGGTTCTCTGGCCTCCCCTTCACATCAACTTTGCGCTCATTTCTCGATTTGCGGCTCAAGCTGCGGCAGACCCATGAAGCGCGCTAGGATTGACTACCATGGGAGGCAAAGCGGGGACGCGTCCTTACTGCGTGTGCGGCCGTCGGGTACATCACATGTGCAGTAACTAGCTTCGCACGAAGCAAGACGTGACCCCTCAAAAAGGTAACACTTCCATTGCCGGGTCTTTCATCTTTGACTGTCTTGCTCGTTTTGTAGCCGCTCCTGTGTCAGCAGTCACTTCAATACTGACAGTGGTTCCCAGCAGCTCACACCAAGCTGCACATCCAGAATATCGCGCTCGAGCGACGCTACAGTGATTGATCTCGCGCAAACTGAGAATGAAGAAGAACCCCCCCCCAAGTGGTATTTTTGAGATCACATTGTCCACGGTCACAAAGCTTGCACGCGTCTGTGGTGAGGTGCGGGCGGCGCACCCGGCTATCAACAGCCTCGAGGCGACAGAGTCGAAAAACAGCGTCTCCCAGTAGGGGCGGGACGCCCTGCTGGGAGACTTCGCTCCTCTTCGAGGAAGGTGAGTCCCTCACCAGCCTCTCCAAAGGAGCAAGTCCCTGGGACGACACTTCTGTGTCTCTCCGTGGCCGCCGCGCGGTCTAACCTCGTGGTCGTCACTGCCAGCGTAAAAAGGTGTCCAGAACCAATGACGGTCCTGATCGATTCAGGGGCGTCGTTCAACTTTGCAACGAAAGCCAGTGTGGATAGGAACAGTGCATCGTATGCTAGTGCTTTTGAAGCCTCTAAGAGTAATACCAATGTATCTGTCCGCTTAGCGACTGGCTCCATCGTGTCTACCCGCAAGGTTACCATACTCTTAAGCGTAAAGTTTGACGACTTCAATTCGGTCGAACCGTTCATTGTCTTAGACATGGATGATCGGTACGATCTTATCCTCGGCATGCCTTGGCTTGATAAGCACGAGCCATGGATAGACTGGCGTAGTCGCACCATTGGTGCCAGCCACAACCCCCTCGCGGACAGAGCCCTGGCGGGTCATGTCCCCTCCTCTTCCCGAGACGGGTTTGTGCATGAGTACCGTGTGCCACGCGGCGAACAGCAGTTTGTCGGTACTTCGGAAGTGTTGGATTGCCCCTGGCATTGCCTTCACGAGCGAGGACAAGGTTCCTCAAGTGCTCGACGTTTTCACGGGCGAGCCCAAGGTGGGAGAGGTGTTGACTCCCTTGCCCACAGTAGCGGAGCTACTTGAGCTCAAGGAGCTCTCGTATCTCGAGTTTCTGGACTCTCTCAAGGCGGGGGAGTTGGCAGAAGTGGTTCTCCTTCGCCCGGAAGGCAGCTCGTTGGAGCTCACCTCTTCGTCGGTCATGGACCCCGAGGTGTTGGAAGACGAATGAACCTCCAAAAGAGATTTAAGCTACTGGAACCCGTACACCAGCGCTTAAGCCCACCTCTGGTACAGGTGCTGGTAGCTATCCGACCCATTTTGGGACCGTCCGAACCCCGTCATTACACTTTGGGGATTTTCGGCACGTATGGCCTCCAGCCCACGCAACGATCACACAGCCCTTTTATGGGTGCGGGTTGGCAGGGCGGCCACTCCTATGGGAGTGGTTGCTCGTCCACGAAATTGCCTATCTCCGGCTTAAGGTGAAAGATCCGCACTCGGCGGTATCGATGAACCTCCAAAAGGCAGACGCGGTATGGCGCTGCCATTTTGAAGGACCCTTCGGGTCCGTGTTACGCCCTTCTGAGGGAGTTTTCGGATGTCCCTTTTCTGGGCTGCTTCCTTGGGAAGGAGGTGTCCGTGCGGATCCGGAGAAGGTGTGTGCCATTGCACAATGCGCGGTGCCCGTCTCGCAGAAGAACCTGCGTAAGTGGCTCGGCCTGGACAACTACTTGCACAAGTATAGTGCCAATTACGCCGAGATGACACGGCCACTCACGAATCTTCTCAAGAAGGATGCTGTGTGGTCATGGACCTCTGAGGCTCAACAGGCTTTTGAAGCCATCAAGAGTAGCCTTCAGAGCTCCGATCCTGGCGCTGGCCGACGAGGATCGTCCGTTCAGTGTGGTATGCGATGCATCAGACTTTGCCATCGGCTGTGCCCTGTTACAGGTGGATGCCTAGGGCCGTGAAAGGGTAGTCTCTTTCCAGTCTCGCCAACTGAAGGCGGCGGAAAATCACTACCCCGTCCACGACAAGGAATTTCTGGCGATAAAGTACGCCTTGGTCAAGTTTCGGGTGCACCTGTTAGGTCAGAAACCCTTTGTGATCTACACATATCGTGCCTCGTTGAGGACGGCGACGTCGTCGCCTCACCTCTCGCAGCGCATAGCGCGGTGGCTTTCCTTCTTCGCCGAGTACAAATTTACGGTGGGGTACAAGCCGGGAAAGCAGAATGTCCTCGCGGACGCACTCTCTCGGCGGACAGACTACGAGTTGGCGCATCTAGCCTACCTGGAGTCACCGCTCTATGAGCTTATTCGCGAGGCGTATGCCGACGACGACGATCTTGCAGATCTAGTGGAGGCGCTGAGCGCTCCCAACAAGGCCGTCGAGCTCACGGCACGACAGCGCTCACGCCTGCATCGCTTCTCGGTAGCGGAGGGTTTGCTCTACTACTAAGTAGACGGAGGCGACGAGCCTCGCATAGTGGTCCCAAACGGCGAGAATCTGCTGCATCGTGTCCTCTATGAGGCTCATGATACACCGC
Organism: Phytophthora x cambivora; assembly: GCA_033557925.1. Taxonomy (NCBI): domain Eukaryota; phylum Oomycota; class Peronosporomycetes; order Peronosporales; family Peronosporaceae; genus Phytophthora; species Phytophthora x cambivora. The sequence continues at coordinate 4,689,998 of JAUCEB010000008.1, read as the reverse complement.
TTAGCGGCCATCTGGGGCGGGAATAGACGTACACGTCTGTGGCCCGCAACTTCTGGTGGTCCCACATGTACAAACGGGTACGTAAGTACGTACAGACATGTGAGACGTGTCAGCGTGTTAAGCCTGCGCCCTTGGCGTCCGCTCCTTTGATGAGCTTGCCGGTGTCGGCGGATTGCTGGCGCTCTGTGAGCATGGACTTCATCGTTGAGCTCCCGACTGATGCAAGGGGCCACACTGGCATACTGGTGTTTGTGTGCCGCCTTAGTAAGATGATGCGGCTGGCCGCAGTGCGGAAGAGCGTGACTGCGCCTCAGGCGGCTCAGCTCTTTGTGGACAATGTATTTCGTCATCACGGCCTCCTCGAGGCCTTCGTGAGTGACAGAGACCCGAGGTTAGTGTTCCACTTCTGGCCACACCTCTTCCGCCTTCTAGGCACGAGGCTGGACATGTCCACAGCGGGTCATCCTCAGACCGATGGTTAGACTGAGCGCGTGAAAAGAGTTCTAGAAGACATTCTTCGCAGGGTCTGCTCAGCCGAGCCCACGACATGGAGTACGCTTCTTCCACAGGTGGAGTTTGCGCTCAACAATGCAGTGCATTCGTCCACGGGCTTCACTCCGTTCTACGTGAACGGGCTGCGGCACCCGCGTACGCCGCTGACATTGCCACCGGCTTCGAATTTGGGTGGGGGGAGGCTAACGCCGAAGGCCCAAGGGGCTTCAAAGGCCTAAGAACGTCCGTCAAACGGAATTTGCTCTCGTTTATCGAAACTGGCGAAGCTGTCCGACAGCGCGTGCGTGACGCCATGATCGCCGCTCAAGACACTCAGAAGGAACAAAGTGATCGCCAAGGGCGTAAGAACACGCAGGTGTTTGAAATAGGAGACCAAGTCTTATTAAACGCCAAGAACCTTCCTACTCAGGCGGTCTCCGCTGTGCAGCACCAAGCTGCGACCTCGCTTCGTGGGGCCGTTCACGGTCATTGGGGTGCCTACACACTGGATCCGCCATCGTCCATGGCCACGCACCCAACGTTCTACGTTGGCTTGCTCAAGCCCTATCGCTCGGCGGGGGCTGTTGAGCCTGAGGAGCCGACTGAGTCGCCGAATACTGTTGGAAGGCGTTCGCCGTCATCCAAACAAGCTCTTCCAAGGGAAGCTGGGCAGGAGCAGGAGCACGAGCGGGAGCGGGAGCGGGAGCACGAGCACGAGCACGAGCGGGAGCGGGAGCACGAGCACGAGCACGAGCCGCTACGCGGCGTGCCTACTGGGCCTCCAAGCTACCCACACGGTCGTACAGAGTGCGAATCCAGTCAAGGTGCCGCTCCAGGCTCTGACGCGCCAAGGCGTCGTTCTCCTCGCCTTTCGAACATCGGGTCCGCAAGCGGACAGCCTCCTCGTCAAGCTGCCGAGGCAGATCCCACACGCGATCTCGCAGAAAGTCCAAGTCCCGGCGGACATTCTGGAGCCTCTCCAGCCGGGCCTCCGTATCTTGGACGCGAGCGCGAAGCGCCACCATCTCGGTCTGCTGGCCATCCAGCAGTCGCTGACAGGACTCAACAGCAGCCTCAAGGCCCTCCTAGTCCGGTCGAGAGCCAGTCGGGCGACGCTGAGCGTCCTGGTCCGACACCACCCCCACTGCGGGCTCCGCCGCCTCTGCTTGGTAATGAGGGCGTCCTCTACGACCATGTTGAGAGGCTACTGAAGCGCCGCGGGCGTAGCGGTCAGTACCAGTACCTGGTGGAGTGGCGTGGCCACCCGAGTAGTCGAAACTCGTGGGAGCCTGGGGATCGCCTCGAGGAGGACTGCGCCGACCTCGTGGCCGCTTTTGAGAGTGCCCACGGACCTGGTCGGCGCTGACAGGGCCGAGAACACTCTTGGGCTCTATCGGCTGCGATTGCCAAGACTTCTGTATCTTCTGAAGAACCTCGTAGAGAATGACGCCCGGCGTGGGCAGGTGCCGATCAAGGAATCGACCCGACCAAGTGTCGTCAGCAATCACCTTCGCCATGCGAAACCGAAGACGACGCTGAGCCAGCCAGTCGAACCGAAACGGAGAGATCATGAACTCGGGATCGGGATAGCCCAAGTGGTGCAACCACCCCTCGAACTCCGTCTCGTTCCGCGGACGGGACAAGCCGGTGTCCACCAGGAGCACGACCGGACACTTGTCGCACTGCGGCGCGCCTGGCCCAGGCATTCGACTCTGGCGAAGGTGATCGCGGTACTCATCCCGGTTCAGTATCGCAAAGCGAGGAGTCGGTCGCGGGTGCGAGGGGTGTGGACTTCGCGATCCCGCTTGGTCTCCACCGCCTGAGAGGCAGCCTGATGGGAACGATCGGCAAGGTGCTGCCGATTCTCAGGCTGAAGCAGCTCGGGAGGAACCCCCTCATCAACACCAGCGTTGGTGATGACCTGGAGCTCCTGCACAGCAGGGGGTGGGTCGTCTCGGCGAGACATGGACGCCTCCATGGCTCGGGCGCGTTCTACCGCCACCACAGTCTTATGAGACATTGGGCTCCCCGGGTGGATCACTCGTTGCGCGTCAGTGATCCGTGGTGGCGACCACTCAACCTCACCGACCTCGTGGTCCTTGTCGGACTCCGACTCCTCGTAGTCCACCTACAGGGACGGGTCCGGCGACCCTGAGGTGGTAGTTACGACGTTGGCGTTGGCTGGACGAGGAGGCGACGACGCCGAGGCTCTAGGAGCGTTGCTGTGGCGAGAAGCTGACGCCCGGCATCATCAATGAGCCCAGGGTTCGGTGTGTCCGTGTCGGACGACTCGCTGCTTACCTCCTCGCGAAGTCCCGGTAGCAGCACGTCCGTGCGCTTGGGCGGCAGCTTCGGGGTCTTGGGGCTATCCTTCGCGGGTCCCTTCTTCTTCGGGAGCTGCTTGGCAGCCGGCTTCTTCACCGCGGCCTTCTTCGGCGCAGGCTTCGAAGAAGCGGCCGTCTTCTTTCTTCGTCTTCCGCGTGGGCTTCACAGAAGCGGACGTCGTCGTCTTCTTGGTTGCAGCAGCAGCCGAGCGCTTCTTCGAAGCGGGTGAGGGTCTTCCCGCCTCCGTGCCGCGGGCAGGCTTCTCGGAAGCGGGTGTCTTCATCGCTTCGGGCACGTCGTTCGCCTGCTTCTGGGAAGCCAACGCACTTTTCGCCTCCTCCAGATCACATAAGTGCTTCTTGGAAGCAGGCGCCGGGGGATTCTCCTCCATTCCGCTTGGAGTGGACGCGTCGGCGTTGTGCTTGGCGGGGCCAGCAGCCCGAAGGGCGTCGGAGGCGGGCGGCACGATGGTCTGCGTCTCGGTGGTGGTCGTCATGCCCGGTGGGCTTCCGCCGTGCGGCGTGTGCTCTTGAGAGCGCGGATTGTCGAATGAGGCCGTGCCCATGTTTCCGCTGGATTTCCCCATTGGGACAGGTGCTTCCCGTTTGGGTAAGGGGGGGTGTAATGGGGCCAGGATTGGTCAGCGTCCTTTTCAGAGAAAAGGGATGTTCTGTGGTGTGGGCCACACCGGCCGGTGTGGCCCACAAGAACTGAGTGTCACACACCACGACGGGTACTGTGTTACAGGGGTCCTTATATAGAGTATTCCCGGTAGACCTCCCCAAGTAATATGATAAGTTAGGGGTCGGTCGTACTTAAGGAAGACGGCTCACGAGAGCCAACCGCTGAGGAAGATCGCAATTTAGACAGGGATTCAGTATGCAGATAGGAAGTAGTAGATATAACTTTACGAGCGTTAATAATACAAGACAGTTTAACTCTAACCTGCAAGTGTAAGTCTCTTTAAGTACTCGGTACTAAAGAGGACCGATAAGGCAGGGCTTTTTGCACAAGCAACAACAGAGACGCCAGGCGTCTGTTGTGGTTAGCGTGTTACGCTTCCTCTTAGCTGTTGTGCGTGTGGCCCCCGTCACACAGAATATACCATGAGCTAAACTTGAATCAGCAAACGTCTAATCTAAGCTCAGAGGGGCTCAGAGTCTTAGAGTCTCAGCTGAATGACTTCAGTTGGACTCGACAAAGACTCGGCCGATACCTTTGAACCCGAACTCTTGGCCTGACGCGGCGTGTGCGCCTCCCTTGCGATCTCCTTGACGGTTCTTGCTGGGGCTACGCAAGTTGGCTCGGGTTGAGCCTGTCTTGATCCAGGGTTCTCACCTCTGTGCCCTGGGACTTCCGCGCACCACGTCTTGACGTAGACGAAACGGCCGAGCTGAAAACCACTATTTCAGGCTCAGCGCCACACGAATTCCAACTAACAGCACTGAATACCACTATCCCAGATACTGCTCTGCCGAAACCTCGGAGTAGATCGCCTTCTACCCGAAAATATGAAATACACGCGGAGGGCAGTCGCCTAGTTCGACCTGTCGACGTGTAATGAAATGAAAAGCCAAATAGGCACCCCCTCACACCGAGGCACACCCAAAATGTTTATATGGGGCTTGGGTTTGGTTGGAGTCTCCTCAGACACCCTCTTCCGCAGCAAAACACTTAACGCCTACGATCTTCGGGGCAAATTCGATTCTGATTAATACTTTACACATGCAAACAAATACCTATCAGGGGGGTCTACTCCCTTCGGAGCGCACCCAAACAAAGACAGATAGATAATATGGCGAGCACACTTGTCGTGTTCTTCGGGGGACACTCGAGCTTCACGTTGTGGAGAGGTACTGATGGCGTCACGTGGGAGTTCACGTTGTCCACGAGCAACATGATGATTCGCTGCTCCAGTATCGTGCGCAGGTCCAGTTGTAGCAGCCATAATTGAAACAACGAGGAGTTCATCCATGCTTTCTTGCTGTTGGTGTAGTCGGCGCCGAACTCGCTCGCCACGTTGTGATTCTTAACCGCTCTGGGTATTTCTGCGCGCCCAATGAAAAGCAAATAAAGTTTGTCGCTTCCGTCTGCGCTGGTGGCCACATGCGTTGCTAAGCGCGTCCTGTCGGCTTGTGGCCAGATAGCGTGGCTTTCCTTGACAACGTGCGCGGGGCGTCTGCGTGGGAGAAGAAGGACGTTTCGTCCATGTTGTAGATGTTGCGTAGCACGTACTTATCCGTGAGCTCGCACATTCTTGGACGCCCATCGACGATACTAGTTGGCTTCACTGAAGCTGTCTGTCCTTGTTCGCGGAGACAGCGGATGACATGGCGCTTTCGAAAGCGGTACCCCCAGCCTTTGGAGAAGCCAGGGCACTTCTCCGCCAGAAAGGTGGAGAAGTGCTCGTCCCAGCTGAGCTTGGCTCGAAAGACCAGCGAGTTGTCCGTAATGATCGAGACCCGCTCGACCACGGGGTCGACAACTTCTTGTGCTTGTAGTTTGTTCTCGTGGACCTTGAGGAGCGTGTTTGTTAGACTTGAGGATGTTGTGGAGATCGCGCTCTGAAATTGGGCGGGGCAAGTCGAACGCTCTGGTTGCCATTTCGCGCAGTGCTTGGCGGCTGTGAGACTTCTCTCGAGCCATTTTGCAGATCGTCACTTTCTGGCCGAGAGTGAAGCGGACGTAGATCTTCTTAGTCGAGGCCATGAGGACTTTTGAGGAATACCGCGCATTGCAAGCAGTGCAGCATCTCACTGCAATATCTATTTCTCCATTTCCTACCTTTGATTTGCCACTGCAAGCTAGCAACTTGCACATGCAGGTGTCTTCCCGCAGTGAGACACTTCACCCTTTCACCTCATCTAAATCAGTACAGCCACGTGGATAGCGGTGCAAATCCTGACCATGGCCTGCCCTTCCTGTGCGAGGTACACTGAGAGATGTAGTTGTAAATTAGACGGGGTGCCTGCATATTAGACGGGGTGCCTGCATCCCAAACATGTTTTTGCCATGCACAGATGTGTCTAGGATTGGCGGGAAGACTAGATCAAGTCAACGTTGAAGCAAGCCAGAGTCGACCCACGCATTTGGCTGGTTAACCACGTAGGCGTTGTCATGACGCTCAGTCTCCCCATCCTTGTTTGCCCCTTTCCAAACCACCAGAGGTAGCAGCTTGCGGCCGCTTGTTGTAACCGCCAACACTGTTGTGATTAGCTTGGAAGCAAATCCCGTTGACTTGAGGACGGCATCACGAGCGCCCACACCATCCATCGTTTGATTTTAGAAGTACACTGCGGTCTCATCCATGAACCCCGTGTGTTCTTCACTAAGACTGTCGACACGAGAAGTGAGGTAACTCAAGTAGCTGATGACTCTCTCAGTGAATACGCCATCCGAGAGCACGGTGAGATTGGTTGTGCGGCGCAACGATAAGCCGAAGCGACGCATGAAGCCGTTAATCCAGCGATCGGATGCAACAAAATCAGCGTTGCCAAGCTCGGACGCAGCAAGTCGCTGCCCAGCATCTCGGATCCAGTCGCGAGTTACTTTTTCTTTTCACGACCTCCGGAACAGGATCTCGTCGAAGAGAATGTCCTCCCCGTCAGCAAGGCGTGGCTTAGCACCGGCGCCGCTGAGACGACTACGCAGCGCGTGTGCCTGCTTCCACCAGTAGCACACTTGGGCAGAGGATACCTTCCAGTCGTGCTCATTCTGGAAATGCGTTGCTGTGTAGGAGGGTGGAACGTTGATGCGCTTGATCCACTCGATGACTTCTTTCTTTTCGGCCATAGGCTTGGACACACGCGAGGAGGACATCTTGTTGAAGCTTGCAAATTGCAAAGCGAGGTTGTGGTTCGCCCCACCAGCACCGTGGAAGTGAGCTTCTAGAAGGTGTGACAAGGGTAGAATATTTGGCACGGTACACAATCGTTATAATGAGCAGTTGAGGGTGTATTATTTGGTCTAGGTACACAATTTGGAAAGGCGCTCTATTCGGCATTATCCGTTAGTCTGTCGTAGACAAATTTATTGTATGTGAGTAGGTTTTAGATCGGCTCACAGTACATACATGTACTAGAGCGTGAGAACGAGACGGGTAAAACTCGACACCTCCATACATTGATCAATATTGTATGTCACAGGTAATTGCAGAATCCTTTGAGCAGACCTGTGATTGGCTAAAACATTTCTAACTCGGATATGTCAGGCGACTCGTTCTCACGCTCGAGTCTTTATTGTGAATTCCGTCCAAATTTGCCAAATCGAATCGGTTTCAAAACTTCATCAGAATCGCTCCAATACAATTCCCAAGTCAGATTTGGAATCGGCATAGGCAGCCGCATGTAATGGCTACTTTCGTACTTAATCTGCCAACTATACCGCGGTTGGGCTTGCGTTCGGATACTTCTACTGGAACTCACAATAACTAAGGCTCCGCGAAGGCTGAGATAGGATATACGGATACGTAGTACAGTATCTCGAAGACCCCCCCCCCCTGGTAGCGCCGTTCTTATAATGCTACGCTTCCGTGAAATTGGGCATCTCATGCGCCTGCTTCGCAAGAAGAAGGAAGATATATTATTAATATATTTTCCTTCTTTTTTGCTTACGTACCGCAAATAAATACATCAAACTTTTCCCAATTAACCGCAAATGCAACACGCTTTCCGACCCACTGCACAAGTGGCATTGGGACACAAGAAAGACCTCATTAAGAAAGAATGCACTGTGAGTAGGGAAGCAGAAAATAGCTGGGTAATGTAACGGGCTTAGGGCCGTTACTAGTGTACACTCGCTCGTAAGCACTTGGTAGGAAATTAAACTCTAATTGAATTGTCGAGACGCTCTCGACAATCGAGACCGTTCCAACCATTAAAGCTATAGATTGCCCATCGCGCACTCGCGCTGGCTGCCGTGTGATAGTGGCCTGTCACACCACCCCCTACTAAAATTCGGTCTAAAATGTAGAAAGAATATGGAAACGCGGCTTGGACATGTGGCAGCTCACTTTCGAAACGGAGTGGCGTAGACGAAGACAGCAGCACGGACGCGGAAAAGAGGTGTTGGGAGAGCGCAGCACGTATGAAGAGACGCTGGAGAAGTGGACGCTGTATGACTGTAGTGTCGTCGAAGACTCGCGGTGCGACGATGGCATGCGCAGGCTGTGGTTGGTCGTTATGATGACGCGTTGAAGCTAGAAGCGACGCGGCCGCGCGCCGCGCCTAGCTTGGAGGATCCAGATCCTGTGCGAGGCTTACCTTGTACGCAGCCACGCAGTCTGGAACTTCCGCGAGAAGGACCACGCGCGGCCCCCAGCTATCCGGCATCGGCCCCATCCAACGCACAAGGTATTGACGTTGCGATAGTACTGCGCTGTCGCGGTGACGAACACCGCGACTCGTCCGAAGGGCAGCACGAGCGTCATCCTGTTGCAGGATTGCCTACACAATATGCCGAACATTACTCCCACCGTCAACAAGAGGAGCAGGACCATCGCGCTCAGACAGAGCAGCGCGATCGCCGACAGGACGCTGAGGTCGCGCAGCGTCTCGACCGCCTCGCCCGCCGTCTTGAAGTGCTGGGGCGTGAGAACCAAGAGCTGCGGCACGCGGTGCCGCAGCAGGGCCAAGACTGGGACGCTGGTGATTGACAGTGTAGCTGGTGATGAGCGCAGGATGGTGTCGCCGCAGCCGATCGACGTAGAAGGTAGGGTGAAGCCGAAGCGCCGTAGGTAGCTGTAGCGTGTAGGCGTCACGTAACACTTGCAACACTTTAAATGGCCCAATATACATTGGCGCGAGCTAGCTCGCGCCCAAATTGGTAAACAAAATGGGTTGAATGCCGGTCGTGGACAGCAAGACGGGGTCGCCTACGGCAAACTTCTCCATGTTTTGTAGCTGCGTCGATCAGCGTTCTCCTTCTGGTGATCTCCTGTCATTGCAATCGCATCACGAACGTAGCGCGCCACACCCTGGTGTTGCTGCAAAAACTCTCTGGCAGCCGCAGTGTCATGCGGTTGTAGGTCCGGAATGGGTCAAAGTTTGTTGGAGGCGGCGCGGGTGGGGTCGCCGCGCCGGACGTGTCTTCATACGCAATTGCACGAAGACGCTGACGTCCGCCTCGTCCAAGAAGCGATGTCTGATGGTGCCGCCCTCGTGGCGGGACACGTAGGCATGCTTCGGGCTGAGTCTCGGACACCATGCTGAGTTGTGACACCGTTCATCAAGGTGGAGATAACGCCGTCAGCTCTCTCATGGCGTGGATCGCCAGCGGTTTCAGTGCCGTTGGCCACTTGGTCATTGGGAAGATGCGCCGAGTCGGTATCGTTGTCAGCGTCGCCTTGGGGTATTGAGCGCTCCATACCGACGAGCGCTGGAACACGGGAATGTCGACCGTTGTTGACTTAGAATGGCGTGAGACCGGTCGACGCGTGGACTGCGTTGTTGAGTGCGAGTTCAACCATATGCAGGAACGAGCTCCTCGACTTGAACGGCGTGGCAAATCTTCTCAGCACGTCCTCAGCGACCCTGTTCGCGCGTTCGGAAAGGCCGTTCGTCTTTGGATGTGACACGGTAGATGCGTCCCAACTAGATTGAAGAGGTCGGTCCAGAACGCGGCTGGGATCTCGATCGGAGATGATCGAGGTCGGCAATCCATGGTGCCTGTATACGATGTCGAGAAAGATCGTCGCGAACTGCGCCGCGGTGATTGTGACAGCGACCGGGGCAAGATGAAGCATTTTGCTGAAACGATCAACGAAGACGAGAATCCCGGTGCGGTCTTGAGCATTTCGATACAGCCCGAAGACAAAGTCCATACTCACGGAGACCACGGATCCGCTCCAACTGGGAGGGGTCCATGTGGGGTCTGCTTCGACTGCGACGACTTGTCGCGCTGGCACGCGTCGGAGGGGCGTACCCACTTCAGCATCCACTTGTACATGTGCGGCCAGTAGGAGTCTCGCGAAAGCGACTCGAAAGTCTTCTCGCGGCCGAGGTGGCCGTCGCTGGGAGCGCTATGTAACTCGTGAATAAGCCGAGCCCGAAGATCGTCGTCCAGCGTGACGACGATTCGTGGCGGCTCGGCGCAATCGACGCTGTAGGTCAGCAGGTTTCCTTCCAGTTGGTATCGATCAATGCGGGCACGGCTCTGTGTGGACAATCGGCGTCGCGCCGTGTCGGACGGGTCCCTCAAGTACTTGATCATCTCGGTGCACGCCGCGTCCGACTCCGACGATATCAAGTCTCGGAGCGGAGTAGTCGCTGCAGCTTCTACTGCAGCGACGACTTCAGCGATACACACAGCACACTCATCGTCATCCTCGTCACAAACTGTGTGGTGACCTGACTGCACGTAGTCTGGCCGACGCGAGAGTGCATCGGTGAGGATGCTCGTCTTGCCCGGCTTGTAATGCACGACGAAATTGTACTCGGAGGATAGGTAGAGCCAGCGTGTCATGTGCTGGGACAAGTGAGGTCTCTTTGTCGCAGTGCGAAGTGACGCATGGTCCGTGTAAACAGCGAACGTCTGTTAACCCAAGAGGTACACACGAAACCTGATGAGTACGTAGGGCATTACCAGCAATTCCTTGTCCTGCACCGGGTAGTTCCGCTCTGCCAGCTTCAACTGACGCGACTAGTAACTCATCACTCGTTCGCGTCCCTCATCGTCGAACTGCATGACGGCGCAGCCAATCGCGAAGTCGCTCGCGTCGCACACTACGTGGAAGGCCTTCGAGTGGTCGGGCAGCATCAAGACGGGCGCGGTCGGTGGACAAGCTTGTCGTCACCGCGCCGTAGGCCGTATGGTGCTCGGGACACCACGACCACGCGGCGTCTGCTTTGAGAGGCTGCGACAACGGACGGATCGTTGCCACAAAATTCTTTGAGTAGTGGTGGAGGTACGTCACGAGACCGAGCCACTGCTGGAGCTGCTTCTGATCCTGAGGCACGGGCCAAGCGCAGATAGCTTCAATCTTCTCCGGGTCAGCACGGACACCTTCCGTGTTGACGTGGTTCCCGAGCACTGGGATATCGGGAGCGCAGAAGATCCACTTCTTCAAGTTGGCGTACAGCTTGCTCTCCCTCATCACTTCGAACACATGCCGCAGGTGTTGAAGGTGCATCTCGACGTCCGTCATGTCGCCGCCCGCGGCACGAATGTGAATGAAGATGTCGTCGAAATAGCTGAGGGCAAAGTCTCGGTACGGCCGGGGCAGATTCGACACCATGCGATTGAAGGTGGCAGGGGCGTTCTTGAACCCCTGCGGTATCACGAGCCATTCCCAGAGCAATCCACTGGGCGTGCTGGCGGCAGTCAACGGCACGTCTGTTTCGCGCATCAAGATCTGGTAGAAACCATACATCAAGTCGATGGCGCTGAACTTGGCGCTGCCGGACATGGTGTCAAGCCCCATGTCTTTTCTCGGAATCGGCGTCTGCGCGTGGATGGTGGCGTTGTTGAGCTTGTTGAAGACGTGGACGATCCCCCATCCACCGATTGCTTTCTCCACGCAAAATGCAGAACTGGACTGCGGAGACAGACTCACACGGACGTGGCTGCCTTGCCGGCGACCTTCGAAGAAGGCATCAATCACTTCGACTTGATCACAGGGAAGCAGTCACTGCCGCGTCATAAATACTTCGCGCCAGGAACGAGGTCGATCCTTTGCTGAACTCCACGATCGGGTGGAAGAGCGGCTGGAACCATGTCCGGGAAGGTATCGCTGAACTCTCGTACGAGAGGAGCGACTGAGTTGCCGGCTGCCTCTAAAGCCGGCAACGACTGGACAGAGTATCGCGCTGCGCGAGCATTCTTCGGCTCAGGACCTTTCGGACGTGTGCGAGCATCGGATGTTGAGTCCGATGCGTGGGTCTCGACGGCTGCGATGGATGCAGCCTCTTCGGCGATCGTGCAAGCTTGTTCGATCTCGCCCCTCTGCAGGTCGCGAAGGAAATGCTTCCACGAGAGATCAGGCAGCAGAGTGATATCTGCGGCGTCGCATGGAGGACCTGCGACCTCGACGTTGCACACGCGCGGAGGCTCGTCCTCCTAGTTCCCCACCAGATCTGAGATCACCTCGGACTCAGTATCATCTGGATCTTGCTACGGAGCACGAGGTCGTCGCGTTTTACGACGAACTGTGCGGGGGGTGTCTTTCACAGCTGATGGTGAGAACCCATGCTCGATCACATCCAGACTCGGGGTGCCGGAACTCAACATCGGCACCAAGACGCGGAGCAAGCTGTTCGGCCGCGTTGACTTCTTCGGGGAGCTTCTGCTCGACCACCCGCAGGAACCCATGCTTGACCGCAAGTGGGAGGTCACGCTCAACCACATCACCATCTTCTTCGGGGGAGAGCCACTGCTCATCTGGACGTGGGAGCCCAGACTCGACCATGTCGTCATTTGCTTCTTCGGGGGAGAGCTACCAGGTGCAATGGGCTTAGGGTCGTTACTAGCGTACACTCGCGCGTGAGAACTTGGTAGCAAATTAAACTCTGATTGAATTGTCGAGACGGTCTCGACACTCAAGACCGTCCCGACCATTAAAGCTATAGTGGGCTCTGATTGACCACCGCGTGGCCTGTCACAGGTGCAATAAAGGAAATGAGCAAAATGAACTTCTCGTTTGCTGACACCAGTCCTACGAAAGAAAGAAAGAAAGAAAGAAAGAAAGAAAGAAAGAAAGAAAGAAAGAAAGAAAGAAAGAAAGAAAGAAAGAAAGAATGATACTACCCTTCTCTATCCCCCGCACCATAAATTGTGCCTCCTACTCGAGAGGGTGATTACAGCTTTTTGAAGCAGAGACGTACGTGTAAACTCATGGAGGTTAATGCTGGCCTGGATCAACAGCTATGTTAGGAATGAGAAGACTTGTGTGGAAGGTGTCAGAATCTAAAGTAATAAATTATTTGCAATGATACGAGCCCAACGATGACAGACTGGGTGCTGTCAACGAGATGGTCGAGCATTTTGTAGCAAGATATGCAGCTAACAAGCGCCGCGCACTTTCCAAATCATATTGGACCCCGCAAGTGGACAAGACCCGCGCAGAGCCTGTCCACCAACGGGTGGTTGGCCCCCCCTCCAGCACTGGGAAGTCCCTCGCACATGCGGGGCTGGAGGGCTGCGCGGTGGGCGCGCGGACGTGATGCCCGTGCACGAAGCCCTTACCTACAGATCGCAAGTGACGCCCGCGGATCTAGCCAACAGTCATTGTCTTCGAGACACAAGCGGTGAGTAGGGTGCGCGGTATGATCATCTCGCAAGAAGCCCGACCATCGCTGCGGAGTGACGCCCATGGATCAAGCGCAACAAGTTACGTGGGCTGTGCGACGGACTAGCATGTGCTCGACTGGGAGGCGCTGCGGCGCTCGACCAAGCGGTGGCAGGGCTGATAGCCACGCAGAGGAGAAGTCTTCGAGCTTCGGGGGTGTAAGCGCTAGGAAACGTTAGCCGACGTACTGCAGGCACGGTGTCGGACAGTACGCCGGAAGCAACGGGCCGAATGGTCATGTTGCGGGCATGCTAGGATATTTTAGGCCCGGCGTGTGACGGACATTAGGAGTCGTTAGCGAAAGTTAAGTGACACCAATCTACCTCAGTTCAAAATCAGTTCAAAATCAAAAACCACAAGCGCCGCGTGCGGGGGGGGGGGGGGGGGCAAGTTCCGCATACCATCAATACCGAATGCAATCAAGCTTCTTGCGACGGCATCGAACACCGCATCACGCACAACAAAGATCGGCGAATATTCCATCCCTCAAACCATAGTTTCTACGGCAACTTGTGGGTGAGATCTGCGCCGACTTCCCGCAATAAAGTTAATATTATCAAATCGACGGGTACTTCTGAGACCTTTGCACTATTTGCAATTATCGATCGCAAGGACTCTATGCGTGTAGTTTTATTCGTTTCGATGGTGTGACGAGACGGATGTTTTCAGCTAGGATGATACGTAGCAGTTTCCGGGAGGACAGATTCAACGATACTCATTCTATGATTTGTGGAAACAGAATGGACATGTCCACCTTTTGGGGGCGTCACCAAATGGTCTTTGCTCATTGAACGCATTGGGTATCGCAACCGACATGCTAAGGATTGAGGAGAGGCGCGATTTTACCCTTGCGAACGACTTCGACGCGAACTGTGCATACCGCAGTCGCCCATTTTCACCAACAGGTTCAGCGTACGGTGAGTTGTGGGTCTTCGTATAAATTGCTAACGAAAGAAGTGCGTGGCAAATTAGCCTAATGGTTCTCTTTTGGTGATATAAGTAGTAAGAAGCAATATCTCGTTTGAAAAGGCTGCAGATACAGGATGGTGGGTACATATGTGCTCACTGGAGGTCCTGTCGCAGTTGCCAAATGAATGTCAGGCTTCGTTGGTCTCGATGAAAAGGGAGGACTTCACGCTTGAGAAGGTGGAGAGCGCGTTGAGGCGCATCTTCCAGAAGTCGAAGAAGAGATTTCATTGCATATGGATAGAAGTGCATCAATCAACAATGCCAGGGCCAACAAAGTCAAAAAGCGCAAAAAAGGGCATGGAAAGGAGGGAAGACCGCGCTTCTATTACTTTGGGAACGGGCACTTCAAGGCCGATTCTCACATACTGTCCAGCGATAGAAGCCCGAGACGGTGGATCCCTATATAGGACTGACACTGGATGGCGACTGGCGCTAAAAAGGCGAAGAAGGCTAAGTCGGCTGCGATCAAGAACAGCAAATCAGCGGTGACCGACGGCGAGAAGCGGCTCGACAAGGACGGGAACATAACCCTCAAGCAGGCTCAACAGGATGAGAAAATGAACGCCTAGTAGAGTCTGAGACCGGATCGGCACGAGGAAAATGTCCGTAGCGGACCCCATCGAGTCATCACCACAGAGTATGGAAAGTATCGAAGAAATGGTACGTAAATATTTTTCTGGGCTTAAAGAATTTAAAGCTACGTAGTGGGTCGATAATATCGAAATTATGGGTGCAGACCGAGTTATAACGTCGGACAGAAGCTGGTTTAAGGTCAGCCTGCGGCTTGGCCAGGGACACAATTTTACGTATATCATCTTCAAAAGAATACTTCTACATGTGAAGGCAAATAAATACGTAATTGCTCGATCCAAATGCTCAATGTTGGGCATTGTGGCACACAGTGGGCGACATTGACGTATTTAGCGACGTGGACATCTCGATCATTCACCGCCAGATCCGCAGCCAAGCGTCGCAATGCCATGTACCAGACGATTTCGGATGCGGCTAGTGAAACGAAGACATGAAGGAAGTTAGTATAGTTTACGAAGAATATACCAAGTTTTTTTTTCATTGCCTCTGCTTTGAGCAACCAAGCAAACAGGACAGTAGCCAGTTGACGCTGAAATCTATTCGAGTCGATGTGAGACGAGGAATTGTTGCGGCCCATGGGCAGCAGGTCCTTGCCCGAGTCGATGGTCTCGTAGAGCAGGTTGGGGCTGGCGTCCTCCCCCTCCCCTTGGAAGGCGACCGACTTGGCCGGCTGGGAGATGGTCAAGTGAAGCTCGCCCTTGGCGTCGCAGCTCATGAGCTCCGGCACCTTGACGATGCGGTACCAGTCGCCCATGGGGCACGCCACCAGGCCCAGCGGCCCCTCCACGACGCTCAGCACGTTGTCGCGCTTGAGTCCATCGAAGTCCAGCACCAGGAAGCGCAGCGACGTGGCCGCGCGCAGGTCGAAGCCCCGCGAGCCGAGCTCGAACGTCTCGGTCCACTCGGGCTCCAGCGTCTACTTGCCCATGCGCGTCTTGAAGCTGCATCCCGCGGCTACCGGCTTCCCCTTGGCGTCTAGCACCGTGAGCTGCACGAACGGGTCGCACGAGCAGGTCGTGCCCGCCCGCGATGTCCACGAAGAGCTGCTGCAGCGGCATCTTGTTGTGGAGTCTCGACACTTTCGTGCTTTGACGCGTTCGGCGAGGCATCGATATCCTCCAAGTTTAAGTTATGTGGACCACTTTACACGTCGGCCAAATGTCGGCGTGTCGGCAGATTCACGCTATGGAAGATGGCCTGATGGTGACGCGTAGGTACAGAAGCAGTTCACTATCGGGTTGGGCATGGAGGGATATGACCCCAAGCAAAATAGTTTGGCAGCTACGAACTCATCTACCTCCAAATGCTCGATGTTGGTATAGTAGGGGGCATTGTGGCACACAGTGGGCGACATGACGACGGGTGTGACCTCGCTGATTTGCCTAATCGATATGCGGGTGAACTCCTTGCACTTGTCCGACGTGTAGGACGCGAATCATTGTTCCGAGTACACCAGGCCGGACGTAAAGTTCTGCTCAATGGGTACAAAAGCTATGTACATTGATATTAGGCAGGCATCGTATGCCCGTGGTACAGCGGGTGTTGGAAATGAGCATCCACCCCAACAACAGTAATGTGTATGGGTATAATCAGTTCACGGTAGTTTTGGTTACAATGACTTCAATATGAAGCGGTTTGGAGCGAAGCGACCATCAATCGATGTGAAATCATATTCACTTTCTTCCTCTGGGCGCGCACGCCTCCAACTGGTGGAATCGTTAAGATTCCGCCAAACACAACAACAGTACCAGTGGAACCAGTCATCGGCAAGTAAATCTCGTGAAACAGTCAAACTACTTCGATTTTGTATGAAAGCATGCAATGTTGCACGAATGTTGCTCCATGATAGATCGTGGTTGCCTTGAGTGGAGCTGGGCTGCTTCCCCTCACTTCTATTTTCGCCTTCATCGCGCTGTCAATGGCTCGCACTGCACGACGCCAATACTCCAAGGACATCCACGAGCGCGTCATCAAGAAATGAGCGGGTGGGTTAAGCCAGCGCGAGATAAGCAGACACCTGGACATCCCACGGCCAAGCGTCCAGACCATCATACGCTTTCAGAAGAAGCATGGCCACGTAAATCTCAAAACTCGCCCAGATCGCCCCCGCCGGACCGACCGCTGCCACGACCGACATCTACTGCGGGAAGTAGAAAAAAACTGCTTCGTGAGTGCGGAATCACTGGTAATGCAGATGTCAAAAGAGATCGATCGTCCCGTCTCAAGCGAACCCATCCGAAACCGCATTCGCGAATAGGGTTTTCATGGCAGGTCGGCGCGAAAGAAGCCCTTCCTCAGCCCAAGCATCGCCTTCAGCGTTTGGCGTCCGCCAAAAAGTTCAAGAATCAGACTGCGGGCTTCTGGAAAAGAGTCCTCTTCACGGACGAAGCAAGCGTCGAGCTTAACGGCACGTCTGGCCGGGTGTCAGTGTGGTGGCGACCAAATGAGGCCTTCAGCGCAAAATGCGTCAAGCCCACCTTCAAGTCCAGCCGAAAAACGCTGATGGTGTGGGGCTGTATGACGGCTGATGGAGTGGGTACCCTGTATTTCTGCGACGAGTCTGTCACTGGCAAGTACTATCGGCAGTTACTCCGCCAGAATGTCCCTATTTCGAAGCAGTTTCTTGTCTTGACAGGGGAAACGCTATTTGTGCAGGTTAATTCCCCCGCCCATAGCGCCAAGCTGACGGTTGGCTGCTTGAGAGAGCTGAAGCTTATCACGCTAGGACATCAACCACAGAGTCCAGATCTGAATCCCATCGAGAACTTATGGTTCATTATGAAGAGAAAGCTGAATCGCAACCCTGCCTCGTCATTTATTGATTGAAGGTAAAGTTGCGTGACATATGGGCTAGCATTGATGACAGCTTCGTGGCTAAGTGCGCCCTCTCAATGTCCAAGCGACTGAAGGCTGTCCGTAAGAGGCATGGTGGTCACACCAAGGACTAACGGCTAATCGACTTCAACTTCCAGTTTCGAATTGTTTTTCATATGGCTGTCATAATCACTAGGATTATAGGGTGGATGTTCATTTCGTACACCCGCTGTAGACATGAAGATAAAAGTATTAGTATTATTTACTGAAATACCAATCATATGATAGCAGATTCTTTAATCAAACCACTGTGCCATGGTCAGTTTGAAATGCTCCGCGCTATGATGGGAGTAATGGCTTTTCAGGCTTAGTTATTTTTGGTATTAAAATGAAAAGGGGTAAAATGAACAAGTCAATTATGGCTCAAATCATAAATGTGCATTCTCAACTAAAGAATGACTGGTTCAATTTGTTTTGTACCATAACTTCAGGAAAGTTCAAATTTCAGGATCAGCATAAACAATAAATGGTGCATTTTACAGCAAGGATACGATTTAAGATAGTATAAAGGGCTAAAAGCAAGAATTTAACCCCTTCCCTCACTAAGGCTTGATGCAAGCAGCATATCAACCTTTCCATATGGCGCCCATATGTTTCGCATGCTTGATATCAAGGATGTGAAAAGACCTTAACGGTTCGATTGATCCGATTTTGTACTAGATGCACAGGGCATGAGGTTCCGACTGACCATGGGCAGTACGTACCCTTCCCTCATCGATGGAGGAGTTAAACTATATATTTAGATGCTGTCCAAATTTTCGCGGCGTAAGTAGGTTGTTATCGCCCATTATAAGTAGGTTGATGATGGACCTACTTATATTCAACGCGCCTCACCTACCGATACGCACAAGGTTGGATGCAGTGGAGACAAGACTTGAGAAGCAAGAATATGAAGATAATGAAATTGATGCGTGCTCTATTAGCGCCGAGGTCACGAACGGCATCTCAACGCGTGGGTTGCCCCTTCTGCGGACGGGACCTTGCTGCTTCAAGTTTGCGTGCTCGCCTGGGGCAGCGCGTATGCCTCGAGAGGATGGACCCCTCACTCAAGGCGCGACGAATCGCGCTGGCTCGTCAAAACAAGCTTGCCAACGACTGAAAGTAAGACTGAACAAGACGTGTCGCCATCCAGCACCTTGGGATGGGGCACTTGAGACGCGCTGGTCTTGCTGGGGACCGTGTCTTCGCAGTGCACGCCGTCGTTCAGTCAAGAGCAAGAACCAACCGGATGACACACCCTGGTTGACGAGACTCCAGCAGCGCTTTTAACTACAGACGCTGGGGTAATCGACTTAACCCTTTCGCGAACACGTGTATTTGTCTTACTTGTACAATACTATACAAGCTCAAGATGTTAGCCGATGAAAGGGGGCAGTTCGCCCACTTTCATCTGGCCACCGTACTACTGCAAATATTTCGCAAACCATTGGCCAATATTTACGAGTCAATCAAAACTTCCCGTCTGTGCGGGAAAACATGAAAGGGGGCATTTTGCCCCATTTTGTAGCTGCAAACAGTGGTACTCCAGGATAGATCCACCAAAGGGGGCAAAATGCTACATTTGACCACGAAAGGGTTAACCGATAATGGCGAAGCAGTTGAAGATCGCCTTGGCTACGCTTTGTTGACGGTCGCAGTTCGCGGGGCGAGCTCGCAGCAGTTCTTCGATTGAAGCCATTCGCGTCTCCATATCCCCCAGTCGTGTATCAACTGCTTCAACGCGTGCCAAAATCGAACGCAGTTGGCCGACGAGGAAAGCGTTGGCTCCTTCTCCATCTTCTTCGGGGAAGTGGCATGAATCGTCGAGCGCACACTCGTAGCGGTGGCGGCGGCTGAACTCGTAGCCCCCCCCCCCCCCCTTCAGGTGATGCGTGAAGTGCAGCTTGAACTTGGACGTGTCAGCGTCATGCAGATGACGCCTCCTGAAGGGGCTGTAAATGGCCCACGAAAGGAGCACGACAGAGTTGGACTACCGCCTTACGTTTCACTTGTTTTGCTCTCAGGTTTTATGCGCAATTTCGCATTCGCATCGTTCTTCAACGTGGGTGAAATGTCTTTGTTGATACAAACAAAGCCAATTCACCCCCAGTAACAGGAACATATCTATCAAGCATGGGCTTTACGGAATTCATGGACGACGCTATATGGTCCCATAAAATGGGCTGTCAAAATGACTATGCATCGAGATAAGGTTGAGGTACGGATGTGTTCCGTTTTTGGCACTGACATTCTCAGTATACACTTTCTTTAACATGCTCCAAATCAAGCATGTGAAAAATTGTCCGTACATGGAATTCTAGTGTCGTTACGAAGGGGTTAAGGTCCGTATAACCCTAAGTTAAGGATACTGTATGGTCTGGGCTGCAAGCCTCGCACTCTTGAGTTCATATTACTCAGATTCAAGTTAATTCAGTTCCGACTATTTTTGCCGTTGCGCAAAAGCACTAAGATCAAAGACTACATGGTCGCGAGTAGCTGGAAACCAGACTTTTCGCCCATAGTGTCCCCAGTTGGGTTTTTGGCAACATGTTAACCCGCCGGGCGCTGTGGCTAGCTCACACCGCTGTAACCAAACCATCGAGCTCGCCCTACCGTCGAGTCCTACCCCGCCTTCGCGCCCCCATGTCGTCGAACAACACGGTGGCCATCTAGCACCTCATGCAGTTTATGCAAGCCCA
The DNA here is from genome assembly GCA_033557925.1 of Phytophthora x cambivora. Lineage (NCBI taxonomy): Eukaryota > Oomycota > Peronosporomycetes > Peronosporales > Peronosporaceae > Phytophthora > Phytophthora x cambivora. The sequence continues at coordinate 4,669,787 of JAUCEB010000008.1, read as the reverse complement.
GCAAGAGAGCATTGGGACGCAAATGGCAGAGGCAACGAGGCGCATGGAGCAGTCTATGAAGACACTGCTGGCTAAGCGCCGGTATCTGCCAACCTACTGAGGCAAATTCAATGAAGACCTCGACCTCTGGATCTTCACCACGGGGGAGTAGTACGGTCTACACGTTCGTGCTGCAAACCTGGGCCCATCAGCAATGAACTGGTATCGTGCGTTTTATCAGTGCCAGGTGCACGGAATCCACGCATACGTGGTATATTCAAGACGGAAGGGCTTCCGTTCCCTTGATTTTTAATTCGACCTACGGCTGCGCTTATGCAAGTTGCGCATCTCTGTACGACTACGAAAGCGTCTTTCAGGACGTGCTCATACAGTGCCAAGTCCCAATCTTACCATTGGAAAAACGGTTAGACCTTTCAACAACGACTTCGTGCTGAGACCCCACCACCACCTCCGTGAACACCATCCAGCCACTCTGGATGAGGCCATCGATCTGGCCCTACGTTTCGGTCACGGCACGTTAGGCGGTCGTACTCCGTCAGCGACGTCTGGTTGGGAGAAAATGGCAACGCACCACAAGTGCCATGAGGTCGGCCACATCGCCCCCAACTGCCCCAACATCAGTAAGTAAGCCATTCGTGGAACGGAGTAACATTACATGTCTCACCGCGGTCGGGGTTGTTGAAGGCATGTTTGCTTAGCTGTTAAGGCACTGAGGTTTACTCCAGAATGAATGGCTACGATAGCGAAACTAGAGAGAGCAGGAAGACAGTCACCAAGAAAATTCACTTTTCAATGTGCATTCTACATACGACCGCCTTCTCTATTACATGGTAGCTAGGACTTGCTTGCGAACCTCCCCCCCCCCCCCCCCGAAGGATATCGTCGGATCTGCACATCACGAAAATAGAAGACCCTCTGTGAAGATGCGTAGTATAGCACTTTTGCATTTGTTTACATTTTATGTTTTCTAAGTGATTTGGCAATGAGCACTCCTATCGAAATTTAGGGCCAATCATGCGACTTGAATATGGATTTTAGCTCATCCGAGGGGATTGAAACACTGAGTTTAAATTTCAAAATCTATTTGAAGTGGGTCAGAGAAGTCATCTACGACACATTTGCCAATCCAAGTTGGCAATAGTGTAAGTCTAAACGGACTGAAGTAGCTGAAGTAACACTTAAATTTTGGAAAATAATTTCCGAATTTCGTATTTAGAGCAATGCAGATTTAGTGGAGGACAAACCGCCCCCCGCCGGCATATACCAATTCCCTCCGCAGGCAGCATGCCATCTGAGCCCAAGCACGGGCTTGCCGCCCGCACGCGTGTGCTCGACGCACACAAGGAAGGGCGGGACTGGGTGCTCGTCGCTGACTACAACGGCATCCCGCCCACTACAGCCCGCAGCATCGCCCAGCGCGGAGCCGCTGACATAAAAAAAGAGGCGACGCGCGGGCGGCCTGCACGAAGTGTACTCCAGAGATGGAGGAGGATCTGGTTGACTACCTAGAAGACAACTGCCAGTACACCCTCACGCACATGCAGGAGATGCTTGAGTACGACTTCGGTGTACGTATCAGCACCTCTCTCATCAGCAAGAAGCTGTGTGATAAGCTTTACACTGTTAAGCAGGTACACGATCATATTATCTAAGCTATTAATTTATGAGCTTGTATATGTACTGTACTAAGTATGTGACATTTATTAGGTTCGCATTGAGCCCGAAACATGCGATAACTCTGTTAACGTAGAGAAGCGGAGGGTGTTTGGCGAAGCGCTGCTGAAGCATGAGCGTAAGGGGTCTTTCATCGTCTATTACGATGAGACCAATTACAATCTGTATTGTATGCGTACTCAAGGCCGCGCACCTATCGGCCAACGCGCGATTGTCAAGCTTCCATCTTCTAAAGGTGCTAACCTACAAGCTCAATGCGCGATCTCGCCGGAAGTCGGCCTCGTGCACTACGCCACACGCCGTGGCTGCATCAAGATGCAGGTCAACGCTGAGTTCGTGGACGCGGTGTACGACGCGGTCAAGGCCCACGACGTATACCGCGCCCACTTCACCGGTAAGACCATTGTCATCGTATTGGATAACGCGCCCGCCCACTGCCAGACGGAGGACGTGGTCCAAACGAGAGCGGACTTAGAGCCGTTACGCTTGGGTTCGTACTCGCCCATGTGTAACCCGATCGAGGGTACGTTGCTTTATACATGTATTTTATTGTGGTATTAATGTACTGACTGTGTGATATTTCATTGTTGCGCAGGTTGCTTCAGCGTTTTAAAAGCACGCATCAAGGCCTTCCTGGCCTAGAGCCACGACCAAATGATCAACCTGCCGTACGGTGAGAAGACCGAGCGTCGGATGCAGCTGCTTGAAGACGCGGCCAAGCACTGCATGTTCTGCATCGACATGCGCCTCGTCAACAAGATGGCTCGCCACTGCGCGTTATCTGTCGCGGACCTATCCGTGGTGAGCCCATGGAGTACGGGACGTAGATGTTAGCACTGGACTAAATCCGCGTTGGTTTACATATTTTCTCTACATTTCATTTTTGAAAATAGTAAAATTCCTAGTTACGGGACACTCGGTTTTGCCTTATACTGCTGCCAACTTGGATTGGCAAAGGTGTAGTTGTTCGGGGTGTTTTCCTAGTCCTATCATGTAGTACTTCGTCCTTCATGGATTGCACTACTTATGGTGTTATCTTTATCTCTACCGTGCGGGTTAAGGATATTTCCGAGTGGTCTGATTTGCGGTTTGCAGGAATTGGGTCTATTCAACAACCTGCAAAACAAAACCACAAATAACTTATTTTCCCTTTTGGAGTTTACCGAATTGCGAGAACGACCGTTCGGGAACCCTCAAAGGTTCGATGCTCGCTCACACTTTGGTTCTAGAACCAAGCTGGCCGCGCGATACCACGGCGATAATTTGCGTGTCTAAATTATGTATAGCTTCCAACTGGATAAGCCCTCTTTGTAGCAGCCCCTGTGCTACGCATGAAGCATGTCGGTCGAGTCCATCCTTCACAAAAGATATATTTTCTTTCTCTAGTATACCTCGAGATATTATTGTGCCTTTCACCGATTCTGCCGTGATAATTTTGGCATAATTCCAATCCCATCTCGATCTTAATTATGCCGTGTTAGCTAATTCTATCGTTAATTCAAGGTCATTTGATCGTGGTCGAATTAAGGAGGCGGTGGTGAACATGAATTGAGACGGAATAAGCTAATCCCGCCCGAGTTAGAGGGAAACAGGGCTATTGGCGGTTTGCTGCCCGCCATTCTGTGTTTATCCCGCCGTATCTTCATCGATTAGCTTGCAAAAGCCGATCGCGGGTGTTAGGGGGAGTCCTCACAATCATAGGCAGAATTAGCATTAAATATAGATAGGTCGCCGTTTTATGGATCTAATTCCGCATGAATTAACTGCCCACCCGCCAAAATCGGTGAAAGGCACAACAGATAAGTACTGTTATTTACTTTCTATTTTAATCACTTCATTTTATTAAATTAGAAGGGTAGCAGTCACCAGCGATTCCTATTTCCCACACATATATGGGATAGTATTGCTCTGTTCTAGGAAACCCGGACAGGTTTGTTGGAACTGGGATATGTGATTAGTAAACCGGTCATTTTCCGTATTTTCTATGTGCTTCTATCCTGCAAAACCCAAACTCGCTCCGAAAGCTCTCACTTTTTCTGTTTTTCTTGGTGTGTTCAATGGTACAAGCGATCCAGAGGCGGGCAAAACACCTCATTTGCAGGCTTAAAGATGATTGGTTGTACGGTGGGCTTGCGCGTTGACCATATGGTTGTGATAAAAGAACCAGAGATAAATTACGAGATGACATCGTTTTTCACGGGGTTTGTCGTGAGGCGACGTAGTTTACGAGGAAGTCTATGTCTAAATTCTGAAAATCGAAGGTTGTACAGAAGTTGTGTGTGTTGTATCAACTGTACCACAACAACATGTACTTTTATAGATGTCCGAAGGCGTCATACTTCAACAGCAGAAGGATTTTAACTCAGAAAAATATATTGATAAATGCTACTACATCCCCTCCGATCCCTAACACGCCGTCACTTTTGGTGTTGCGCAAGCACCAGTGCAGATAGAGAAGTCAACAGTACTGTTTTCCATCTTGTAGCACTTTTGAGTCCACGTGTGTATCAATATCGTTGACTCCAAGGAGCAACATCCATAAGCCACAACAAATGCCCATTGTTTTACTTGTATGCCATTCTCACTCGCGAGTCAAAGAGTAACAAGGGCAAGGCTACCTGTTTTAGAGGATACTTAATAACCTAAACTGACAGAGTCAACAAGAATTCTGGTTTGTCTCATGGTTCTTAAAGATCTCGCACTCGATCGGGTTTTGTTTTGTAACGCTGCACTATACGACGTGCACATGGGCGGCAACTGAAATGGCTCCACGTTGGGAGTCGTCAGAGCAGCATAGAATGCCTCGCTATCGTCAATGAGCGAAAGCCTCCATCCATACAGCATCAGTCGCAGCAACTGTTGTATCATCTCCAACGTACATTTGCCGCAGGTCAGAATGGTCACATCCTCCCCACGATGCACCGGCTCCGGTACACTATTGACAATGGTTGTACCCGATTCATTTTGACTTACACTCGCCGCTGTTGTACCGGATTTAGGATCGTCCGGTACTATAGTGTACCGGATTACCCGCCGAGACTGACAGCTCTGTAGCTCGAGCGAATTCTCCTTTTGTGCAAGATCCAGAGGGATTCCGTCGTCTTCATTGTCTTTATCATCTTCGTAGCTGGATGTTCAGCGCCTTCGTCCTGCTGGGCGTCTCGTACTGGCTTCTGCGTGGGGAGAGCGTCGCTGGTTGTCTTCTATGGATAAAAATCGATATATAGCGGTGTATCAGGGATTTATTCATCGATGTCACGTGTCGCCATACGCTAGGCAGGGTTAATCCACCTCACCCGAAGCCAGCGGGGTCTTGCTGTCTTGCTGTAGCGGTATCCTGACCGCCGCTGTCGGCCTCGCCCGCTTCTCGGCTCCTCCTTCTTTTGGATTGTGCTGAACCACTCGTCGGTGACTCTAAATTTTGAGATTGTTATTTTACCGAGAGTAATATATTTATGTCTTTTTTTAGCCACGCACGTCAGGATACATAGTGCAACTGTCGTGATAATGGTACCGGAGCGAGAGCGTTTTCATACCGGCCTTACACACTGCCATACCGATATCCGGTGGATATATCCGTACCCACAAAATTTCCGGCTGAGCCAAAAGTTCCACTTTATGTTAAATTTCATTTATTGTGCATTTCAGCCAAAATGGCGGTCGGCCTTACTATTCGGGTGTATTTATCCTGACCCTAATTCACACGAGGCTTATTTAAGACTGAACAAAGTTTGTGTAAGGTAGTTGCAACAGCTAATTCCACCTTTTTAATACAACATTATCTCGTTCTGGTCGGTTTGGCGGGTGGCAGACCGCCAATCATTTCAGGCCCGCTCTAAATTAATCACCGCAATCACGACATAGCTGTTCATTTGTATACTTTCGTGTGTAGTACGTGTGTAGTCCAGGATGACGGTGTAGACAGATCTCCGTTGGAGAGCAATTGTCCTTGTCTACGTGTATGACATCGGAATGGCACTAGTCGCCTCCGTGCTAGGTGTTTCTGTTCGCTCGATCGAAAGATGGAATCGCTTATTTAAGAGCCACGGCAACGTCTTACTTGAAAGCGAGAGAACGAAGTCGTCTCGATGGCCACCGGAAGCTATTGCATTTGTAGAAGTCTACATTAAAGTTCATCCATGTTTCTATCTAGAGGAATTACAGGAAGCGGTGGAGGACAGGTTTAATGGATCGCGACATGCATCCACGCCTACGATCTGTAGACTGTTACGCTTTGACCTCAATATTACCAGAAAAGTACTGGCAAAGCGCGCACGCGAAAGAGTACCTGCCGAAATAGCGGGTTTCTATCGGAAACTACGTCCGCTATATGGCGGACCAGACCAATTAGTTTTTATTGATGAAACGTCTAAAGATGGCCGCTACGCGCTTCGAAAGTATGCAGTGTCCCGCAGAAATACACCGGCTATAGTTAGTATACCGTTTACAAGAGGAGAACGACGATCTGTGTTAGCCGCTTTTGACGTTAGCGGCTTTTTGCGTGGAAATCAATTGACTTGCGAAAACGTAAGATGAATTCTGCGACGGTAAAAAAACAAGATTTGATTGGTCAAAACATATGCCGGTTGTGAAGAGCTACAGTAATATTGTACGCTATTGTACAAGCATATTATTCATAGCACTGGAACGCGCAAGTGCGGCAGTGAAGGCTGTGGATTACATGCATTACATTATATCCACTACGAGTTTGCGTGTCTCGGGCGCTTGGATGGCTGAGTGCCTTCAATGTCACACCCTTGATCTGCTTGTCGGATGAGTCTCAGCACAGTTGTAAGCTTAAGTTGTTCAGCTCTCCGCTTACGTTTGCTCGGTTTAAAACGCAGTGTTCCGTATCCGACGTTAAATAGCTCAATAGCGTGCGTCTTGTCACGAATTGCTGGCATCGGTGTATCACGTTCGGCCTCAATATCATTGATAATGTGCCGCATCATAATCGACCATTCAGAGAGAGTTGCTTTTTTCTGCGGTGTATCCAAGTCATCCGAAGGGATGCCTCTGTATGGGGGATAGTTGAGCTTTGGATTGCCGAACCACCAAAGCATTCATGCCCTTAGTGGGTCAATACTCGGAAAACAAAATTCTCTAGGTAGCACATGAAACTTCCCGCTTGTGAACAGAAAACCCAACCTCGATAGGGTTTAGTTGGGGGGGGGGGGGGGGGTACGGTGGCAAGAATAGTATAGTGCCGCCTCGCGAATGCACTGATGCTTCGAGCTCGCGATACACGTGGATTTTTGCGTTATCTAGAATAACAATGGACCTGCAATGCAAAATCGAAACCAAAGTTAGTTGCAATTACCATACCCACAATGTCATGCTAGCAAGTACGTTAGGAGCGGCCATGGATTGATGTACTGAGCGATCTTGGTTCTGAAAGCTTCGTGAAAAGCTAAGCGATTGAAGGTCCCCACAGTAGATTCCTTTGCTTTCGTAAGTAGTATATAGGGTTTACCGCCAAATCGTCGGCGTGTACAGCTGATATTTTACAGGAAATGTTTTTTTTTCACTAAGCTTTTGACTGGACTTCACTATTAGCCTCGTGCCATCCAGTTCTTCTAAGCAAACGTAAGCGGTGGCCGCCGACGCTAACACAACTGGTCCATTGGCTAAAATCTGCCCCCCACAGAACACAAAATACATCGTACTGAGCAGCAGCATGATTGATGGAAGCTCGCAAAGCGCACGCGCTCCAGCGCACAGTTCCAGCCGCGCCGACGTCGAGGCGATACGCGATGCGTGCGTCACCAAGCAAACTAGAGGGAAGTACAAGATCAGTCTCAACGGGATTAAGAAGTGGATCAGGAACGAGGTCGCGAAAGTGGACGAGAACACCGCCAGATTTTTCGACGCTGATGATGATCTCAATTTAACTGAGTTTACACCGAGTGTTTTTGAGCAGTTTCATGTGTACAAAAGCTCATATGTGAAGACGGCCACTCTGAGCGGGTACCGAAGTGCTATCAAGGACCTCTATCGCGTGAAGCGTCTTGCGCTCCCTCCTGAGTATGGTGACGACATGAAACAACTATTCTCGGGTATGAAGCGGATAGAGGCGGATCAATGCCAGACCAGCACCCCCAAGACTTCAGGAAAGCAACCTCTCACATACTCCCTTTATAAGGAATTATGTAATTCGACTCTCGTGACTAGTGATGGAGGATTTTCGCATCTTTTTATGACTTCACAGTGGAATTTGATGTGCCGGTCGATGTCGGTCCAGACTGTCCAGACACAGCATCTCGTGGAGAAAGATGATTGCGTTGGGGTTATATTAATTAAGACGAAGACTAATCAAGAGGGATCAGGGCCTCGTGATCCACGTCATCTTTACGCAAACCCATTAAGTCCATCGACGTGCTGGGTGACTGCCTTGGCAATTTATCTTGCGTGCCAGCCTGGATTTAAACCGGGGGCCTTATTCCCGGGGTCAAACCAGAAGCTACGATTTAGCAAGGTATTAAGTAACCTTTTGAAGCAAGATGGATCTACAAATAATTATGGCACGCACTCGGTGCGCAAAGGGGTGGCTACATTTGCTTGCGGAGGGAGTACTGGAGGACCCTCAATTGTGAGCGTCTGTCTTCGTTGCGGGTGGAGCCTCGGTGGAGTTCAAGACCGCTACTTTCGTTACGAAGCCGCGGGTGACCAATTTTTGGGGCGTGTAGTGGCAGGCCTTCCAGTAAATGACTCAAACTTTGCTATATTACCACCTCACTTCCGCAATGCCTCCGGCAAAAATGTGAAAGCGTGCATAGAGACAATGTACCCAGTTATCTCTGGTGAGGCAAATTTGACTGGCATATTGCGGCTATGTCTTGCTTCACTCGTGTACCATGCGGAATATTTGCAGCAGCATCTACCAACCAACCACGCTTTGCTTTCAACCCACTTGTTAACAAACCCCGCTGTCCTAACGACGCTTCACGACCAATTTTAGAAACTAGCGAGTCGGCCTGGATGCGACCAACAGGGATTCCGCCCTACATTGAGCTGTACAAAAAACTTGACAGACATCAAAAATCAATTGGTGAACTTCCTAGCAAGCTGGAGAAAAGAATGGAGCATGTACTCGAAAAGAAAGGTGTGGCAGCCGGCAATATCACGAGGGAATTGCTGCGCGAGGAAATTCGATCGCTGTTAAATGATGTTGGGCTTCGGCAAAGTACACCAGACAACACTTTGGAGTCAGCACCAGTTCCATCTCATAAATACCATGTTTGGGGTGCTGGATAAATAGGCATGCGCCACTCGCATTTCGACAAGACCCCGACAAGACACTAAACGTCGCGCTGAAAATGTGCATCAGAACATGCGACAACGTTGGAGCCAATTTGCATAGCCACTGTGGTTATCGAGCAATTCAACTACACAAAGATACATTCATCAAGTGAATAAAGCTCTTCTCGATTCCATGTTAATGCCTGGTGTTTCTAAATGGTCAACATCTGCAATGTTAACTGCCGGTGCTGATGTGCCTTCAACCGGAGCGCGATTCGGCGGTCTCAAATCGTATGCAGGCAGGCCGAGCGCTTCACGCAAATCAGCCGCGTTTAGATCAAGTGGAATTAATCCACCATTTAACCGGCACCGAATTGACATGAACTCGGGCGTTCGTGACGCTGCAGATACAGAGGGCGTTGGTGAGCATCAATTGCTCGCAGCTGGGTGAACGTTGGATTGTCAGGGACAATGAGGGGTACATGCTCAGGTTGACGGGCCTGAGTGATAGCCCAGTATGCTCGCGAAGCTGCGCCCATCTGATGCATATCCCCTTGCGACTCAGGATGCGTTTTTCTTTGGGACTCGAGATGCTGGTCGATAAGCGCGGCAGCAGCAGTAATGCGACTTTCGGTTGCGCGCCGAATATCCGTGCTTGCTCCAACTTTTGCGACATAGACGAACAGCTACAGCTTAAATGAAGCCTGGCTGCAAATTCGACATGAACACAATGTTAAAGTCAGTTTGGGTTGTCAATAATTCAGAACTACAGCTGTGCACCTCGTTTTCGGCACCGCTAAAACCTTATAATTTGAGATACCCAATCACGATTGGAAGCATAAACCGTTTGTATCACGGCAACTGTGTTTCTGGGATATGATCAACTCTAATCTTAGATATGGTCCACCCTGCCGAAAACGAGGTGTACAACTGTATATAACATACCCAGATCGCCTTCTGGTCGCTAGTTGCCACATTGCTATAAATTGTACCGCTAGATCACCATCCGTCTGTGCTAGAGGCTGGAATTTTGACTGAGGCTCACTGGTGGTCGGTTTGAGCAGGATAGGACTGTCCTCGGGCCATATGATCTCCTATATTGTGTCGATTTTGCGCTTGACACGGGCATGAAATCCTAGATAGCCGTAGCTCCATTGCTAAGGGGGCGCCGTAGTTGTTGCGGCTATTGCCATATGGCCCGCCAATTTTTACTGCCAATGAGACCGCAATCGTACCGGGTAGAGGTAGCTCCATGCTACTCCAACACATAGACAAAAATATTGTTTAGTCACACCTTATCCACATTTAGAAAAATCATTGCAGCAGTTGGAACTTACAGGACTGCTGCACCGCTGTAGGCAGCGTGGTCTAGGGGGGTAGCGGGACTCAGTGAGGATCCCCAATAATACACTGGAGATATCTTTTTTACCGCACAGTATATGTCCTTGATGAAGAACAGCCGGATGAAAGGTAAGGCGGTCACTGGTAATACCTCTGTCTAGCACTGCTGCACAAAAAGCCACCAAATGATATTAGCGTGTACTGTTCTGTGTGCCGAAGAAGCAGCAGTATTACCTTGTAGGCGAAGGTCAGCGATGCTTCAGATATATCAACAACACATGGCGTAGGAGTTAGCGCAGTTAGCCACGACTTCTAGTAAAACCTGGGGCACCCACCTGAAGTCAGGTCACAAATGACACTCGGCACCGTTGCGGGGGGTGTTCTACATATCACAAAGAACCTGTTGTTAGCGCAATAGACCAGGACTTGCCAACGCTTGTCAAGCACCCACCCTGGTAGCTCTGATAGCTAGTAGGCACGTACACCGCGAAAACACAAGCGACGCGGAGCGCTGCGACGAAGCCTTCTTCCCCCAGCTGAGCTGCAGCCGCCTCGTTGGATAGTGAGGGGGCCCGAGTCCAACCCCTCATTCAGCGATTAATTCCGCCGTTTAAGTACGAACCCTACCCTGTGTTGGTGTGATTAAAGACCAAGTAATGTTTACACCAACGGTTTTAGGATCTTGAGGGAATTGGAGTTAGGCCAGAATACCGCGCGCAAAATTGTTGAAAGGCACAATAAAGCATATTGCAATATCTATCATCTATCATCTTACATATATAGCACCCTCGTCGTCTGTGTCAGACATGACTGCCGTATTGCCTTGCTCTGTAGCATCCGTCGCAGCTACCCCAGTCGGACCACCTTGTGTTGTAGTATCCGTCGTAGTCATGCGGTTGGTCCACGTTGTTCTGTAGCTTCAGGTATTCCATCCCCAGGAACGCTAGTTTCGGTCGGCGCGGACGAAATCGGACCATCATTCCGGTTCACGGTAGGAGCATATTTATTAGTAGATATAGTTGACTTGACCTAGAAAGGTAGCCGCGCTTCCCGTTCATACAGTTCATTGTTAGCGAAACAAGTATATGCAAACGTACCTTCCAACCCGACAACCTCGCAGTAAAGGTCACCTGTAGCCGTAGCACAAGTCCTTGGTAATCCGCGAGGGTTCCTGCTTGGTACGTTTGTCCAGATAGGGCTGACATCCCGCAACTTGACCAGTAAGCTCCAGGGTTGTTCTTTGTGAAACGAAGGAGGCTGATACGCGAAAGTCACGGCAAATTAGGACCCTCGAAGAATTAGCGTAAAGGCAGGAGTCGTAGAACATTCAGTGAGTCATATGGAGAAGGAGTTATTTGAACAATAACTTTCAGGTTTGACATATAAAACATACGTTAAAATCTGTCATACGCTAACCCAAATATTGTCAGATAGTGAAGCGTCATTCCACATACGAGTTTCAAGACTTATGATAAACATCAGTAAAATCACTGCAGTGCGCATGATCCCAAGCGACAGCCGATCACCAACACGTACAATATGCTTTGAGAGCAACCTGCTTGCAGCAGTAAACACACGTTCCATCCACGTTGGCTGCATGTCCGGCTCAAGCGACGGTGGTAACATCAGTTGGTCGGGTACTTGTGTGTTCATTCATTCCTAGCAACAGTGCAAACCGCTGCAGTCGCATACAGTCCTGAGGTGGAAGAAAGCGAAAAACGAGTACAGAGTGGAACAACAAGAGCCGCCACGCTCTGGTGCGCCCTAGTGGTGGGAACGTAAACAACGGGAAGTCGCCGTAATGAAAACAAGTGCAAAGAGTTTATGTGAAGTTAACGTAAATTTTACGTTTCGACAGGTCGTCACCAGTCCTAACGCCTCAATATCCAAGCCACGATACCGAGAAGCAGCTCCTGCCAAAGTCACAGCAGCTGATTGAGCATATGCAACCCGTGCACGAGGCCGAAACGCAGCCAGTGCCCGCAGCCCCTGTCCACCGAGACGCAGCCCTTGCCCAAGTCCAAGGCGAAGCCCGTGCACCAGTCTGAGACGCAGTTCGTGCCAGAGTCCGAGGCTCAGTACGCACCAGAGTCCGAGCCTCAGGTCGTGTCCAAGTCTGCGACGTAATTCATGCACGTGTTCAAGTCCGAGACGCAACCCGACCTCATGCCCGAGACGCAGTCCGTGCTCAAGTCCACGACGCAGTCCGAGCAGCGGTTTGTGTCATTGCCCAAGTCGGAGCCTCAATTCTTGCGCTTACCCGAGTCCGTGAAGCGATTCGTGCCCGTGTCCAAGACATAGTTTGTGTTCTTGCAGAAAAAACGGATTGAAAGTGTGGTCCGGCGGAGAATATATCGTGGAGATTCTCGTGTGATACCCAGCTTGGTGCTATATGACATCGCAAGACTGCCTTACGTCACGTTTAATATCTCGAGAACGTTGCTATGGTGGACATCTTGCAGCAGACCTCAGCGCCAGTGCTGCCTCTATTCGATATGCCGCGAGTTCATCAGACAGCGTACTGATCGATCGTCAAGCTTGTAGCTCCTAGTGTGCATCTGCCTCCAGGGAAAAACTAAGTGGGCATCGTTAGATGCGTATTTCGCCTACTACATGGAGTGCAAAATTAAGTTTCCGTTCAAGTCGGGAAGAAGCACCGACATCAGAAGCATTTGAGAAAAAAATACCCTAAGGTGTTGATAAAAACAAGAGGTACGATGGCACGAACCTCTGCTGCCAAGCTGGTGTATGAAGCAAGTACCTCCAAGCGAAAGCCTTCGGTGCCATTTCTGTCGCGAACAAACGATCTAAGAAGGCCACACCTGCTGAAGGAGAGATGGCGACATGAATGCTCGTCGACTGGATCAGTAACAACTTGCGGCCTTTGAATATCATTGAGGACAAGATGCTCAGTTTTTTTCTATCTTCATACAAATTATCAACGGCATATACGAAATGTCATCCCACCGCACAATTACTGAGCGCTTACAGACTTATGCCCAGCAGAACAGAATGACATGAAAGCGGTCATCGTATCAAGCGCCGTTTATGTCTCACGACCTATATTGGGACGTCGCGCACAACTGAAAGTTTTCTGGCGCTGACAATTCATTTTGTGACTGCTGCCTTCAAAATGAAAAATCACACATTGGAAATTGTTAGCTTTCAGGAAAACACACTGGACTTCAGATCGCGAACAAGATAAGGAGTCTGATGCTCAAGTGGGAACTAGACCCGCTGCGGTTCACCAAATTTGTTCGTGATAATGGTTCCAACGTTGTCAAAGCATGCGATGAACTGGGCGTTGTGTCGGGCGCTCTATCTAAAACACGATACCGAAGTCGATGAGATGTCACTAGTGCAAGCGCAAGGGGTTAATGACCTTGTGGAGCCAGAACCTGGAGAAGAATGGTGGATAATGGTTGAAGTGGGGGCGATTGACAAGACGTAATCAACTAGATGTGCGAAGTGCTCCATCATCTGCTGTTCCTTCATACTACGAATCATTCAATGTGCTTACTGATGATTCTCTTGACGAAGGATTCCTTGACGGATGTATTGTGCTCGAGCCGTGGCTCAAAACATGACTGCAATGAAGAAAACAATAAGAGAAACACGGAAACATATGACTTGTTTTCGCATGATTGTTTTTTTAACAAACGTACTAAAGCGAAATTCAGGCTGAAGGCTTTACAGAAGACCCCAGCCGCTCCCTGTTATTGCCGACGTGATGGAACAGCACCCATCAAATGACTAGGCGACTTTTGTAACTCCAGACGGCGCAACATGATTTTCTGGAGAACATACAAACCTCAAGAATTTAGTGATGCCAATTTAGCGCGACCTACTGGGATGTGGTTTCACATGCAGTGTCTTGACAGACTTCTTGTGACTTCGATGGCATGACCAAGCTGCTCTCGGGTGAAACTTATGCCACTATGTCACTATGTCACTTATCTTACCTAGTGTTGGACAACTCGAGACGCGCTTGCAAAAACAGCATGTATTTTCAAAAGTTGCCAGTGGACACGAAGGTTAACCATACTATGGCCCCACTCTCAGGGGGATGGACTTGGTTTGTCGGGTTTTCCTGGTTCTGCTCCGCAAGCGCTTCACCAACTTACCAGTTGACGTTAAGTCGTGTTGTCTACTACACCCTCAGTTGATCTGTTGTACAATATCGACCGGTTCGACGCTCCTCGAGTCGTCGTGCCCAACGAAGACGACCTACGAGCTCAGATCATCCACGAGTTCGAGCACAGCCCCATGGGCGCGCACTTGGGTCGCGAGAAGACCTTCGCGGCTGTGTCACGCGACTTCTACTGGCTCCACATGTACAAGTGGGTGCGCAAGTGGGTTCGCACTGGCGAGACCTGTCAACTGGTGAAGCCGTCGAAGTCATTGCAGGCTCCCTGCGGCCGCTGCCGATTGCGACTGAAGCCTGGCGCTCAGTCTCCATGGACTTCATCTTTGGGCTCCCGTCCGATGCCGAAGGCCGAACTGGCGTATGGGTCTTCGTGGATCGGTTGACGAAGATGGTGCACCTCATCCCTGTGAGCGACATGGTCACCGCGGCCAAGACCGCGGCGTACTTCATCGACTGTGTCTTCCGCCATCACGGTCTGCCCGAGTCGATTGTCTCCGACCGTGATCCGCGGTTCACGCCCGCGTTCTGGTCCAGCCTCTTCCAGCTTCTGGGCACGAAGCCGTCGATGTCGACGGCAGCACGTCCGGAGACGGATGGTCAGACGGAGCGAGTCAACCGGGTCCTCGAAGAAAGCTATGCGACGTCATTCGCGGGTTGAGTTCCTTCCTGCCCCTTGCTGAGTTCGCACTCAACAACGCTGAGCACGGGCCAACGGGTCTGACGCCCTTCTTCGTCAACAACGTGCGCCATCCGCGCGTGCCCGCTCTCTTCGCCGTGCCATCCCACGGTGCCTCGTGACTCCACTCTGGGTGGGGATGAAGATGATGTGAACGACATGATGAGTGCAGCTCAGGAGCCCGTGATGCTGAATGCGGCCACGCTCCAAGACGAAGCAGGCGCTCGCGACGCCGAACTCCGCGGCGTCTCCTCTTGCAGCATGGACTGCATGTGCACTGACCAGCCCAGGCAATGCCGGTGTTCTAGATACTGCCAACACTGTTAACTACGCGCCGATGACTCCGACGCGCCAGTCGATAACGCTGTTTCGGAGTTCGTCCTGCAACGTCAATCGATTGCCCGTTTTGTGCACGACGCACTGTAAGACGCAGTGGACAAGCAAAAGGAGAATGCTGATAAGCGCGGGCGCAAGAGCATGGCTAAATTTGAGACAAGAGATCAAGGTCCGCTCATCAGCTGTAACAAACCTTGTCGCGAACAAACTCGCGCCTCGTTTTATTTGTCCCTTCAAGGTCTTGAACGTTAACGGTGATGCCTACACTTTGAATATTCTGTCATCTCTACGCCTCCACCCGACGTTCGTTCTGCGGCTCAAGCGCTACAGTATCACTCGGCAGCGATTCCGGACTTTGGTCACCAGCACGGTACGATCACGACGCCCCTCGCGACAACCAGTGATGTGATCGAACCGTTACCGATGTGACGCCCCCCCCCCATCACCACCGATTATTGATTCGACGGGCGAAAGGCGCTGGATTGTGGATTGCATCGTTGATCACGAGGATCCACCTCGTGCGAGCGGTCGGGGGTCGCCAACCTGTTCGAGCCCCCCCCCCCCCCCGCAGTTCCAGCCACGCGACGATACCGAGTTCTTTGACTCGCCCCCCCCCCCCCCCCCCCCGAAGAGGACACGTGGGAGCCACCTGCCGTCCTTCTTCGGGACGTTCTCGATGTCGTGCAAGACCATGAGTCGAAGATTGCGCAAGTCGATGAGTCTGCGGCACTCCCCGCGGAGACTGGAAGTGCAGCCGACAGCGACAGCGAACGGGAACCCCCAAAGCAAGCACGGGGTGGGGTTCGCCGTGATGATTAAGAACCAAACCTGATGACCAGACCATTTTAAAAGTGGCAAATGTCAATTGTGCCATCTTTAGCTTAGACGAGGCGTTTTTATCACCAGGATGTGGAAAAAGTGGAATGCATATATTAATTAAATGTAATGAGCATCTGCCGTGCCAGACGTTGCCACTAGTTGCAGTGCAGAATAGAGGTTTTTAGATGAATCCACAAACCCCAATTTGTCGGTTTGGAGGTCCGAAACATATGGCAAAACCCACCGTGTGAGTCTGCGAATCCCCACTAAGCTGGCTACTTTTTACGGTGTGTGGGTTACATTTTACGGTCTCTTAAATCTACTTTGAGGGTCACTAATTTGTAGTGGCAGAGGAGTGAAACTCTTCAATTGCTGTCTTTCGGTTCGGCAACGGAGACTAGTCCATTAGCTACAGCTACTCCCATGACCGTACTGAGCGCTAAACGGCTTCGCAGCAATGACCTCTCGCATTAGCACTTTATCGCTGTCATCATTGAAGCGAAACACGCCCATCTTGCTGCTGCTGATAATTCTCGAGGGGCCAAGTGTGAAAACGGACACAAATTTACGGTTCATCTAAAAAAGCTGTGCAACCCACACGGTTCACCATCTGGGTGAAACCACCAGGATAAGTGTGTGGGTTCCTCTAAAGACCTCTAATACCTTCAACTGCCACGTCTGTAAGTGACGTACGCATGTCAGGGGTTTCTCACCCGATAAATGAGAAGCGGACCTTAGCTGTAGAAATATATATGTACCAAGAATTTGTCTATCTATCCTGCGGACTTACTTAAATGAAGTGGTGTGTGACGTCTGGAGCGACGGCACGCCATCGATCGGGGCGCTGAATCTGAAGACCTTGAGGTATTTTGATGGTTGAAGATGGTGTGTGTGGCATTTTGAGGGCGTGATATATGGTCGTGGAGTGACAAAAGTTACGCCTGTGTGGCTCAGTGGTAGAGCATCTGTCTTGTAAACAGAAGGTCCCCGGTTCAATCCCGGGCGGAGGCATGCTTTTTCCACTTGCTTCTGTACCCGTCTGACATCAAGACACACACGCGCGAAGCGCAGCCCTTGTTGCTTCGCGTGTGCATCAGAGCGCGGTCGCTCTTGGTGCTCCACTTTTTACTCGTTTTTCGCTTTCTTCCACCTCAGGGCTGTATGCGACAGCAGCGGTTTGCACTGTTGCTAGGAATGAATGAACACACAAGTACCCGACCAACTGATGTTACCACCGTCGCTCGAGCCGGACATGCAGCCAACGTGGATGGACCGTGTGTTTACTGCTGCAAGCAGGTTGCTCTCAAAGCATATTGTACGTGTTGGTGATCGGCTGTCGCTTGGGATCATGCGCGCTGACGTACATGCAACTGCGCTTGGTTCGACCAAACACAAGCGGGGCGTCAAGAGGATAAAGTTGCCGCCCATTCGGTCGCAGTAGCCACACCCACCAATAAGATGGGTAACGATGCACATCGGGGACACTGCAACATTCGATTGTCGAGCCAGAGCTTGCAACGACTGCGAGTTCCAGGGGTAAGTGTTGGTCACGTCCTCCCCATGTTACAGTGCATCATGACAAATGGCAGATCACATCAACTACGCGAAATCGGGGACAAGATTCTAGTAACGTATAATACCGTACCGTACACAAAAGGCCCTTCCTTATCGGTCGTATTTAATACCGAGTCCTAATGAGACTTGTACACTTGTAGGTTAGAGTTAAACTGGCTTGTATTAACATGAGGTGACCAGACGTAATTTGGGGGCGCGCACATGCCAGATATTTCTACAGGTTTTTGGTAGGAACAACAATATCATGTATTTCATAAGTCATTAGTCGTTTAGCCGAATACCAACACAACCTCCATCCCCAGCAGCTCTTCCGACCCTTCCTCATCTTCGGGCCATGGCTTCAATCGAGATCACCACCACCACTGCTGAAGACGCGGATATTGCCGAGCTGCACGAGATGCGACTTCTCCGACCGTATGTTTCGACCCCCTCGACCAAGCCTTGTTCGGCACTGTTTCCGACCATGGAAACAACGTTGCCGCTGTGACGTTCGAAACGAAGAAGGCAGTATGCCAACGCTATCCAGAATTTGCACGTGCCCGTGGCTTTTCAATTCGAGTGGTTCACAACAGCTATCGAGCCGAGCGCCAAGAACTTCATCTTGAACGATTATTTCTGTTAGCGCCCATAACAACAATCTACTTAGGTCTTAGTGATGTTAATTTAGTCGTGGTGTCTCCATCTATTTTGAAGCACTTGCACTAGATATCACGCAAGTAAGCTTGCACGTAATATAGTCGTTTATTACCACTTCCTAATAGACTAGGCACTATGGTGCAATGAGCACTAGTTTTCGAGTATTTGCTCGAGCAAGTAGGGCTTCTTGAGCCGGAACCATACTAGAGGTGCTGCATGTTGCACCGACCTTGTACATCGTCCCTTGAAAGCTATTCTGAGTTCTGCTATTGGCTATAATAGCGGCCCCGAGGTATCGTATTTGTGCAGCCAGGCGACGTTTTAGACAGAGACAACACAGTAGTTCAAAGAGTGAAGACATGTAACTTGCTTTGGTGGCAGCGATCAAATTCAAGCTGCAATATCTTCCTAAGAACTGATGCTATGAGCGTGGAAACATCATCACTTTAAAAAGTTTGTACAAATCTTTATTATAGCACTAAGAAACATGTGTTAGCGACAATAATGACAACGTTAGTTTTCGGACTCTCCCGAGGAAAACCGTTATTAGGTCTGGATACCTCGGTAATTCAGAAGATCCAGAAGTCATGGCAGTCGCAGCCGATAGAACCTAAGAGTGTTCTCGGCCTTGTCAGCGCCGACCAAATTTTCGTGGTCACAATCAAAAGCGGCCACGAGGTCGGCGCAGTCCTCCTCGAGGCGGCCACCAGGCTCCCACGAGTTTCGACTACTCGGGTAGCCACTTCACCAGGTACTGGTACTGACCGCTACGCCCGCGGCGCTTCAGTATCCTCTCGACATGGTAGTCGAGGACGCCCTCGTTACCAAGTGAGGCGGCGGAGCCCGCGGCGGGAGTGGTGTCGGACCAGGACGCTCAGCGTCGCTCGACTGGCTCCCGTACCGATATGGGGAGCCTCTTAACAGTCGTGGAGGCCTGTCAGTGACTGCTGGATGACCAGCGATCGGACATGGTGGCGCTGCGTGCTCGCGTACATGCTGTGGAAACCCACGTCGAGAAGCTCCAAGATGTCCCTCCGAAACCGTGTGTGGGATCTGCCTGGGAGCTTTTCAGCTTTCCTCACTGTATAATATTTGCTCAAATCTCCCTCTTGACGTCTATCTAGTTGGGGACAATGCATGCGTACCCCCAGAAACAATGCTAACTCCATACAGCGCGACTGTCGGAATGAGCATACCTAAGAATACGTTCAACTTTTTTGTCAGTCAGCTACGTATTAAAATCGACCAGGCATTTGGATTTATGGTAACCAAGTGGTGTATTCTAAAAAAAGCCGCTTGAGGTTGGGCTGAAAAGTGTCCCGCTTGTGGTCCATACAATAATGCGTCGTTATAATTTATGTGTTAGCAGCAGAGGAAATGGCTACGGTCATGCTTGCGAAGTGGGCAAGGTCTATATTCCAGCGGATCGCGACAGCCGCGACCTAGGCTACGTTCTGTCGAGAATTGAAACCGTTGGTGCCCCGCCCCATAGGTGCGTTCTCCGAGAAGAAATTTGCAAGCACATTTGGTCCCAAGGATATCGACACCCAGAATATAACAGCAGGCAATCAATACCAGATGAACGAATAAAATAATAACTTCAACATACCGACAACATTGCATGATATGACTTCAACCAGTTTTGTGTTCGGGTTATAGCTGCGGCTTGTGAAGACAGGCTTCCATTTCACTGTTAAGCTTTGTAATACATCCTCGACTTCGTTGTCCCCCGATACTTTATCCTCGTGCTCGAGAATTGCTAACTCTCGCCTCATTCCCCGAAGATTTTTCTGCAAAGTATCAAGCAGCTCGATGGAGTCCCTTTTCTCGCGAACTTTTGCAGTCCGAACTGCTACCTCGTGCTCCTTCTCGCTTCGAGCATTCTTCTATCGTTTGAGCTTGATGCTCTCCTCGAAGAACACAATTTGTCTCTTAGTCAATAGCGCTTCGTCTTCATTACGACTTATCTCCTTGAGGACTTCAACAACCCCGTCTGCCCGCGTGCCTGTACATATAGCAACGATAATCAAGTTGAAACCCTCAACCCTCAATTATTACACAGATCGTCGTACATTCTTACCTTTTCAGACTGCGAATGCCTTTCCTGGCTTCTTGCCTGAGAACGAACCAGCTTGCCGCCTACACTCCAATCGAGCCGCCTACACTCCAATCGCAGCGCATTAGCGGTCCCGTGCTTGTACTTTCCATCGCGCTCTCGACGCGCTCCAGTTCTTCCGTCACTTGTGCTTGACTGCCCCCGCTCAAGTGCGAGACATCAATCGTCTCGCTCCCGATCGCGTGAAAACAATTGGGAGCGGGAGATTATTGGGAGCGCTGCGCCCATCTGCACTCTCGGGTCGGCCAATAGCCTTGCAGAAGAATGTCCCGGGAGTTGGGAGCGGGAAAATAAGAACCGGCCTCAGAAGGGGAGCGCCAGCCATGGCGGCTTCGAGGTTGTGAAGCTACATGACGTAATCTTGAAGCGACCGCTTGCCTTGCTTGCACCGCAAAAAAAAACTGGAGCGATGACGATAGGATACATTGTCTATGAGGAAGATGGAGCGTAGCTCCTGTTCCATGAACGACCACGAAGTGAAATACCCCGGGGTCGCCGTTCACGGACCATAGCCCACGCGCGCGGGTCCTCCAAGATTGGATAGCGCGAATGCCACCTAAGCCCGCGCGTCGTAGATTTGACCAGCGCTCAGCACGATCTCGATCTCGCGGACCCACAAGACTGTTCGAACCCTTCCCGTCAAACGTCGGAACCGACATCTTAACGGGTTGTTGGTCGCGCAGCGAATAGGGCCGTGTTCGTAGCGGCCGCTTGTGTCGCACTTTGTGCTTCAGCCCGCATCGTCGGACGAGCGGCTTCCTGCGCAGCAGCGCTCACATGAGCAATCAGCAACGACTCGAACTTGACGAAGCGTTCCACGCACACTCTGTGCTGCTCGGCAGGGAGGCTTGGAAATCCAGCGAAGATGCCTCGCCCAGGAGGCTGACTATCTTTTCTAGCGTGGCCCACTGGGCCGCGACCGATGCCAATCTCTACAAGTGCTACCAGGTGTGACGGGGGGAAGCCGCCTACCATTGTTATATACCCCCGCCCCCCCCCCCTCTTTGAAGCCGGATAGGGAATTGTCATCCAGCCGTTCACTTTGCCATTTCATGGCCCCTCAGCAAAAGCGGCACCCGAAAGGGAGGCGAGGCCTCCCCGGTGGCCACGGACGGTCACCTAAGCAGCATAAGTTTGATTCATTTTCTGCCGAGGAGAAACTTAAAGTACTAAGCCACTTTGCACAGTTTAATTATACCAAGAAGACGATTAAACACTTCTACCCAGGACTTCCTGATTCTAGATATAACAGTAGAATATCGCTAATCCATTCCTGGAAGCGCAACAAAACCCGGATCGAAGCACTGCACAGTCAACCGAATGGTGTTGGCAAAAATAAGGATCGTCAGCAAGGTTTAGGCACGGTATTGCCTCGGACGCAAGAGGAGAAGCTAGTTCGGTGGGGCGCGAGCAGGTTTGCTAAGATACAAGGCCGTGCGCAAACACTCGGGCGAGCTCTGAAATTTAAAAATTGAAAAATGAGTGAGTTGCAGCGAAGTATGTTGGGCGCATCGTTGCTCGAGAGAGAGAGGTTCAGTCGTTCTATTTACATGTTACTTATGTGCAAGATCAGCTCAAGAGTTTGGAGTCGTTGTCTTTCTCGAAGATCAGGTTTGTCCTGGTTAAGTTGATTGATGAAGTTGCTTCATTCAAGTTATACATACTGGTGAAGTACAGAGGTTACTGGCGGCATCATTCTGACCGTCTATGAAGATTATTATTCGTTTTTATATCATCTGTACTTGTGAAGTGCTACCTGAACGTCCATGTAATGTAGAGGAAACATCCAGACTAGCACGTACAAGGTCGATGATCGAGCTTAGTTCGACCCAGCACCCAACTTTTAAATGGAACGGATCACATCGTCCATCTCATCGAGGCTGTAACGCCGGACAAGTTCCTCTCGCTGTATTTGGTGATCGAACAACACAATGAGCAGCACGAGCAGCGCCTGTCGGTTCTCTGATTCTTGTGAATGTAGGCGAGCGCGCCTTGGAGTTCACGGCCCCACGCACCCTAGTCGCGCTTGGCGTTGACGTTGGCATTGATGGCGCGCGCTGTGGCGTCATCGTTGGTGACGAAGAAGTTAAAGAGCTGCTGAAACCGCTCGAAATCCGTGTTGCGGATGTGGCGCGCGCGATGCTCGCTACCTGCAGCCACATCGTGCGCAAACGGTGTGGTGCTCTGGGCGTTCATATCCGCGTTGGGCTTAACGGCATGGGCGGTGGCATTCGTGCTGGCGCTCTTATTGCTGACGTTCGCATTATTACCGCTGTTGTAGTTCTTGTTGGTGGTGGGCTTCTTGCCGGCCGACGCCACTCCACGCGTCGGAGCTGCAGCGATGGTGACCGCAGTCTTCGGTGCCTGCGTAGCCTGCGCTGCAGCAGCCGTGGTCACGGCGCTGGACGGCTTCACCTGTGCATTGCCGCCAGCTTGGCGGGGACAGGGGAGCGACGGGGTATGGGTTGGAGGCACCGACGCCAACGAGCGTGCTCTTCACCTTGCTGTCTCGCCATTTTTACGGAAGTTTTTTTTGCCTTTGGAAAGTTGTTTTTAGCGGGCTGACCAATTGTCATATTTTAAAGTGAAATTGTGAGATGTCGCCTGAATGTTGAACTAGCACGCCGCAGGCAACATCCAAATATGTTATTAATTATAGATATATATTTGTTATTGAAGGTAGATGTGATAATTTTAGTGTCGAAATCTCAATAGTCTACAAATTGAAGTTGGTTTATGAGAGGAGTATGACCAAACGCCAAAATTGACGTGTATTTTTGTTTGATCTTGGAGGCTTAATAGATTTGGAGGTGAGTTATTGAGCGAGAGCTTATTGTGCTTTTTTTCAGATCTTAGACAAGTATAGTTTGTGAGCGGAAAATGTGATCACTGATATAGTCTGAAATTCCAAAGAAAACTATGGCTAGAACTGGCAGCAAAACAGTTTGGGTTAAGTGCGCCGGAAAATCTAAAGATCGCGCTACTGTCATGCTTTTGGGAGATTCTATGGACGACAAATATCCGCCTTTCGTCGTGTTTAAGGTCTGACCTTCGAAAGTCGAGGAGCGCCGAGAGGAGAACACGAAATTTAGACACGGTTTTAGTGAGGGGGTGTGGAAGAACGGCATCGCGCAAGCCCAACGAGAACTCGACATGCAGGTGTATGCTAATGACAAAGGTAAGTTGATTCACAGGTTTTATTTAAATATTATTGCTAACTATAATGTATTTTTGCGAGCTGCAGGCTGGCGGAACGGTCCATTAACTATTGCGTGGCTCGACTTCCACTTTGGAAACCGAGAACCCCATTTGGAGCCAATTTTATTGCTACTCGACGACTTCTCAGGTCATTGAACCGAAGAAGTCGTCGATTTTGCAAGCTAAATCAATGTCACCGTGCTCACAATCCCGCCGAATTCGACGTCCGTGTGCCATCCGGCGGACGCTACCTGGAATGGACCTCTCAAGACCCGACTACGAAACCTATGGATCCGCGATTTACGAGAGCAACTCCATTCCCGCAACCCTGGTGTGCCTTTTAGGCTGCAAGCCCCTCATTGCCCCATAGTCATGCAAATGAATACCCAATGCTTGGCAAACCATTGAGCCAGCGACAATTATTTCAGGGTTCAAGAAGTGCAGCCAAATTGAAGCACCTAGGTAGGACGGTTGGTACAGTTGAGGAATTTAAGATTGAAGACGCCGAAGATATCATCCGTGAAGTTATTCAATTTGGCGAAGTAGACCAACGAGCTAGACACCTTTAGCTTAGAAGACGATTTTGACGACGTTTTTCGCACAATGGCGTCGACAAACTAATCTATGTTGCCTTCGTACATTTTACTTTGTAGTATCACTAGTAGTGCCACCGTGAGTCCGGACCTGAAGCTCTCTCGCACGACGCCGTACTCATTCTCGAGCGACAGCAGATATCTTGAGCGAGTGCAGCGACGTGACACAACCCCGCCGTCCTCCGGTGTACGTGAACTCCTTCTGGCACTCCAAGTAGCTGAAGTCTCGGTTGCGGAAGAACCGAGGGCGACGCCACGAGCGCCACTTGACGCCGACGTAGCGGCGCGGCTGCTGACCGGAGGGCAACACCAGCGTGGACAGCGTCGCGTGCTGCGCCAGGTCGGCGTTGAACAGCAGCAGGTGGTCGGCCTCCTCGCGGCTCAAGTCGAGCTAGAAGAGCAGCGCGAACTCCTCAATGCTCGCGTGCACGCCCTTGCTCAGGCGCGCGCACACGTGGCGTCTCTCGCCGCCCGCATGGCGCAGCGCAGTACGTGGGTGTTTCCGGGCGTGCCGCGCGTACGCGACGCCGGGCGTCACAGCACGCTACCGGGCTCGTCCTGCAACAGCGTGTCCTTGGTGAGCGCGTTGGACGTCTCGTTGACCATGCGCACCAGGTGCTTCTTCATGCGCGGCTCCAGGTTCGGCCGCGGGAAGAGCTTGTCCACAGGCGGCAGCAGCGGCTCGGCCGCGCGCGACACCGAGGACGTCACGGACGCCGGTTGGGGCATGTGCCGCCCGACGCTACACCCGCAACTCCATTTAGACGGGCCACTATAACGTCCGTCTATACATGTATCACCGAATCAGTTTGTCGGCCTTGACATGAGGAATTCGGTAACTCAGTTAATGATGAATACTCAGATCCATATGATGCATGGGAGGCGCTAAGCCCTTCGGCCAAACTAATGGATCAAGGCGCTTGTTTTATTAGCACCAGTGCAGAGCTTCAACGTCTATGTTCTCATTCTGGACGCGCTATCGCGAAAACCGCGCGGTCGCATTTACACAATGAAGCAAAGCCACCAACACGGCAACTGTCACAACCAGCCCACAACAAAGTTCTGCGACGCGACTACCCCGTCGATCCACCTGTTTACACAGACAACATGTTGCGCGGGTGAAACTAACTTCAATTTTTGGTGTCCTCGTCGCCATGGCCGCAGCTTCAAAGTCAAGCGCGCTGTCGGCAAGAACATCATTTCATTTCAAGGTTCCGGATATATTAGTGGTTCTCAGTTCTGGCAGCAGCAAGATAGCACCACCGTGGTATCAACGCGATTTACACGGTGATTGGTTAAAAAGCCGATGCTACCTTGCTGCCAACTTCTTTCCATCCTGCCTAGATTTTGGTGCAGTATAGCCGTGCAGCAGCAAGTATCAGTCCCCCTTCCACCCAAACACAAGCACGGCAACAAGACCCCCCTCCATATCCCCGACCTCCGAACACCTGGTGTGCCTACAGCCATGGCTGACGACCTCGATAGCAGCCAAGCTGACGCAAGCACTCTCCCCGCGGGTGGCGTCATACCGGGCGCTATAGAATCGACCAGTGGCTCCAAGCGGTCATCTAGCACATCCTCCTCAAAGCGAAAGAAGGTCAAGACAAGCCGGCGCACACTGTGGAATACGGACGGTCCTACCGAATCTGTGAGCTCGCTCAGTGTGCTGCTTGACTGGCTCACAGAGGAAAAAAACTACAAGAAGTGGCGTGGGGGAGACAAGAAGAATGGATACACTAAAACAGCGCTAGCGAAGGAGATTGCAGAGCGCATCCGTGTTAATGGAATCCAGTACGCTCGAAAGCCCAAGGACATGGTGACAAAAATTGGGCTTCTAGAGCAGAGTTATAGGGCTGCATCGGATTTTCTAGCAAACACAGGGGCAGGTATCACAAATGAGGCCTCCCATCAAGCAGCTATAGAAGAGTGGTGCCCGCACTACAGCGTTCTGAAAGGCATCATGGAGTGCCGACCTAGTACTAGACCTCTACTCACAACCGAGGATGCTGACTTTCAAGGAGTAGCCGATGAGGATGGAGTTTCAGATGCGTCAAGCCGTGGAGACCCTGCCGACAACACCGATGCGCTGCCATCTACCCAGTCAAGCAACAGTCGTGGGCGTGGAAAGGGTGGGCAAATTCCTTCGATTCGCCCACCCAATCCTCGTACTACCAACGCAGCAGCAGCTTAGAATGACTTTAATGCAGCTTATGCTGCCGTGAAGGAGGAGGAAAGAGAGAATGCAAGACAAATGCACAATGAGACGGTGGGTTTACAACGTGAGCAGATGCAGCAAACCGCCCGATTAGAGACCCGCCGCGTCGCGTGTTCAGAAGAGGAATCACAAAGCCGTGTCATGCTCCTTCAAGCTCAGACTGAACGAGAGCGCATACAAGCAAAAAAAGATAAACTCGCGCTCCGGATGGAGCTAGCCAGATGTCGTCAGAAACTTAGAGAAGAAGGAATGGCAGAAAGCGAGATTAACGATATTTTATCGATTAATTAGAGTTAGAATCGTCCATCTAGCTCAATAAGATAATGGCATATCTGATTTCGACGACTATCCCCAGCTTCATCCAAATTTGCATCGTCTTCCAGAAATGCATCTTCATTGTCTTTTGAAGCGCGCTTGCGCTCTGCCTCAACGTCATCTTCAATTTCAGTAGGAAGGGGGTCTGCTATCAACAGGTTGTGTAATACCAGCGCACATCGGAACAGACGTAGTATCCGTCGAAGATGTTTCTTCTTTTTAATCATAGCACGGATGCCACGAAAAAATTGAAACCGTCCCTTGATTAGCCGCTCCGTACGAATACGTATTTTGGCCAACTTCTTGTTAAAAAAATCGCTTTCAGGTGTTGCTGTTGCTCCGGGAAGCTTCTTAAGTGCGGGAACCATATGTAACGAAGGGGAAAATGCCGAGTCTCCAAGAAGATATTGCTTGTTACTGAAGTAGAGCTCAGGTTTTGTGCATATTGCTGAATTGGACCAGACTCGATTGTCATGTGTCGACCCTGGCCACCCCGCTAATGCATACGTAACTCTCGCGCGATCATCACAAATAAGCAAAGCATTTATAGCATAGCCTCCTTTCCTCGTAAAGTAGTCCTCGCCGTCCAGCGTTGGCTTAAATGCCAGTGGTAGCAGTGTACCGTCCACCAATCCAATGCAATTCGGAAAATCGAAACCATCTTGAACTCTGTGTGCAATCTCTCGTCGTTCTTGTCGTTCGGGCCAATACACGACGTTGTTGTAGAGCTGTTCTAGTGCGCGCGACACTCGTTCGATGTAGTTGTAACATACACCAGCCCTCACATTAAAGAACTGGCCGAGTTCCTCGATGCAGGCATCCGAGCCTAACGTACCAATGTACTTTAGAAACACAAGAAATTGTGCAGCTGGTGGAGCCATGTGCTTGTAGCTGTCACCACTCTCAAAGATGGGATGGTCTTGGGTGAGCTCGACTAGCCTGCAGAATGAGTACAGTGGTCACCGTAATTAGTCTCAGTTCCAAAATAATCTCACTGCATTTTGATGAGACTAATTACCGTGAACAAGAATTTTGAATATTCAAAATTAATCTCACACCACGAAGTTCAAAATTAATCTCAGTTGAAACTGGGCTTGACATTGGTGTAGTGGCTAGATTGCAGCCCTTATAATCACCGCATCGCTGTACAATACGCCTGGGTTCGAGTCCCGCGGTGGGAAGTAGTGTAGATCGGGTAGAGTAGGTCTGTGGTGTGTTTGACTGACCGACTTTAGGTATTGGAGAACGAGCCAGCTATTTCCCCACTTGCAAGAATCATCCGCAAGTACCCTGAGCACTTTAATAAAGGTGCCGCACATGGCGACGATAGCGCTAACGACCGCACTGGCGGCTCAAACACCAACCCAACTATCCAGACTCTTCCTGACGGTAGCCTTTACTCGGACCTCTAGCTTTAGTGAGACTATTTGTTTACACCCTAATTAATCTCAATTCGTAATTAATCTCACTCAGATTAATTAACGTGAGCTTCTCAAAAAGCACCTCACACAAAATAATTTCAATGAGATTAATTACGGTGACCACTGTAGCGTTCTACTCGAAAAGACCGCTGGAACTCGCGGTCGCTGCACTCACGCATGAAATGTCCAAATCGAGGCTTCCTAGAGACTTGAACACGAATCGACACGTAGCGGGTATGCAGAAGCTGATGATATCGAGCCTGCAACGCGCTGTCGGGAGCTTCCTCTTGGGGGTCAACTATGTCGTAGATAAGTCTTCTATGTAGAGCGGCGAAGCGATAGTCGAGGAGCTGGGCGTACGCGTGAAGGAGCTTAGCACGCGCAGATCTCCGTGGCATCGTAATGTTTGCGAATGCGTTCCTTGCTGCAAGCTCCACTGTGCAACACAACAAGGGGGTTCTCACTTTGCTTCGATTCTGATTGGATAAAATTTAACGCGATTTGTCTTTGCGCTATCTTGCTGCTGCCAGAACTGAGGACCACTATTGAAAATTGTACATTGAGTACAATTTAACCTAGGTTAGGCAACGACCAGCAATACAAGGTCGGCAAGAACATCGCGAGCAAAGGCTCGGAGATCCACGTCATTGCGTGTATCTCCGAGGACGGCCTGGTGTACTCGGAACAATGCTTCGCACCCTACACATCAGACAAGTGCAAGGAGTTTATCCGCAGATCGAAGAGGCAAATCAGCGAGGTCACGCCCCTCATCAATGTCGCGCTCGTCTGCCATGAAAGCCCCACAACGTGAAGATGCACTCAGGCGGCTGAGTGTACGTTGGTCCGACGAGCTCTGGACCTCGAACTTCACGAACAACAGCGTGAGCGCGTCGAGTGACACTTGAGGCGGCGCAAGCGAGGGCAGATGCCGAAACTCGAGGTCGGTTGAAGCATGGTTCTATAGAAGAGGTCTTCATCTGGGCGAGTTCAAGTTGAGTCCGCTCAGTGGTCAGGGGTCGCCGGATCGGGTCGTCACCAGCAGATCACTTTAAAAGTAGAAAATACAGAATTTGTCCTCTTTTTCCACTTTTAAGTGAACAGTAAAATTGGAAGAAATTTGGCCATCTCTACTCGCGAGATCAGTCCTAAGACACTGTGTTTTTTCTCGTGAGCAAGCATGCCAGGTAAATACTTTCGTGTGTCCTTGCAGGATCTGTCCACCTTTCTTGAACAACAGGGGGGCCGCTTCGGAGGTCTTAACAAACGTCTACCCAGCGCAATTGGTCCAATGAATAAAAACTCAATCAAATACCTCAAAACTAGGGTAGTAACATTTGCTAGCATACTAGCCAAGCGCCACCGCTACGCGGTGGTGGTTTTCTTATTAGTTGGAGCCGCTCAGCTCACTACGCTCGCTTCGCTATTAAAGGCAGGCTGCCTCGCTACGCTACGGCAGTGACACCCCCCGTTCCGCTCGCCTGCGGCCTCGCTGCACTACTCACCCAATGGTTCTGCGAGGCCGCCTTCGCTTCGCTCGGCAGCAAAAAATAATTATTATCCAATGAAGGCCGCCTTCGCTGCGCTCGGCAGCAGTATTTGTGTCCAATGAAGGATTTTTAGCATTAATGCCCAATGTATGTCGTAGATCGCGAATTTCGGCCAATCAGAATTCAGGTGATCGCTCCGTTACGGACAGCGTTGCTCTGATTGATGCTTTAGATTTATTGTGAAATCTTCGTTAGCTTCGCGATTTAACATGCCATAGAAGTAAGAAATACGTAAACAATCTTGAAATGTGGGTATAGGAAGGTTTCAAGTCGCTAGTGACGACCAACAAACACGCCGGTCAATCCTGGCCCCATTATACATTTCGTGTATCAATTTGAAAACATTTGGAGAACACGTGCGTGATGCGTGTCAATTAATATTCGAGACCAACCGTCGAGTTTGTACCAATCTATTTGGGGAAAACTAGTGGGCTGGTCTGACTTGTTTCGGTTAGATTATGAATGTTCAAGATAACAAGCAAGTACATTATGGCCACCGCTCTGACAACTATAGCATTTTCAAAGAAATGTGATGTTCTATGGTGTGGATCACTCCGGCCGGTGTGGCCCACAATAACTGAGTGTCACACACCACTGTGATGTAGGCCCTCTCAGAAATAATATTATACGTAGACCTCCCCCAGGTAATATGTTTAGTTAGAGGTCGGTCGTACTTAAGAGCCACCGGTTCACGAGAGCAAACCGCTGAGGAAGATCGCAATTTAGACAGGGATTCAGTATACAGATGGAAAGCAGTAGATAGGAACTTGTGAGTGTTATTAATACAAGTCAGTTTAGCTCTAACCTACAAGTGTATACATCTCTTTAGGGTCGTTCCTAACCGGGATCGTGATCCGTAGGGCTAGGTAGCTTCACTCGCCTTCCGTTCGGGTCGCGATCCGGTTAAGAACGACCGGATCGCGACCCAGGCCACAGAGTGTAGTACAAAACAAAACTTAAAATATTATACGTAATATTCTGCTAATTTATGTTAGTGAGCCCTGTGCGGCGTAAAAAATATATCGACGAGCACGGTTTGTTGCACGTGAGCTCTAGATTCCTACCGAAACCTCCTTTCACGCAATTCTTCATGTAATTCTTCATGTAAGGTGGCTTGGCACCGCGTTGAAACAGCCATGCGATCCGGCGACCCCACTGAGAGCGCGACCCGAGACTCGGATCGCAGGGGGTACGCCGGGGATACGAAATCAGAAGTTGGCTGATTAATCAGATCACAACTTTGGGGTCGCGACCCGGATCGCGATCCGGTTAGGAACGGCCCTTAGTACTCAGTACTAAAGACGACCGATAAGGCAGGGCATTTTGTACATAAAACAACAGAAACGCCAGGCGTCTGATGTGGTTAGCGTGTTACGCTTCCTCTAAGGTACGGTGCGTGTGACCAGGGCCGTTCTTAAATTCCCGGGAGCGCTTCCAGGAATAACATAGACAGCTTTCATTGGCTTACAGGGTGCAAACAAGGATTTGCTTGGGACGCAAACTTTCTCGCTCCCAAGCAATTGTCGCGTCGCCGGGAGATCAAATATAGCTACTTCATTTCTTCATGAACTCACGCTTAGTGAGCTTCTTATGATTCCTTCACACAAGAGCTATCGGGATATGCATGTTTTCATCCTGAACCAGTGTAGTTCTGTAGAACGAAAGCTTAAAAAAATGCATACTAAAGCGAAGTAGATTGACAGAGGTGTATAGTTTTTTTCATCTCGGGAGATCGGGAGCGGAACAGCCCTTACGGTACGGTATTAGAGACCTTTCGCAACCCCACTTCCCATTGCCACTCCCACACAGAGGATATTTTTGGACAAAGCCGGGCCAATCCGGAACCGTGTGTGGGAAAACTCCTGTGGATTTTCCAAATCTGTGGGAGCTCTCCCACACACGCAGTGTACTGGCCCTCATTCCCTGTTCGACTGACCGAGTATGAGTGAGGAGAAGCGCCGCAACTTCACTGAGGACGAGGACGTCATGTTGCTTCGGCAAGTCCTCTCCGATCGTCCTTTTCAAGAGCCGAGAGGAAAGATCAGCCTCGCGTGGGACACTCTCGCCGCCAAGCTAGTGGCCTCGGAGGACTTCCCGAGAGCCAAGCTCAGTGGTAAGAACGCGCAATCTCGCTTTGACAAGCTTGTCAAGGCGAGACGGCACGAGAATGAGGAGAGTCTAGCCGCCTCCGGCGTATCGGAGGACGACTCGGAGCGAGCCCTGCTGCTGGACGAGCTCCTTCAGCTCGTCGACGATCACCTTCAGCTCGTCGACGATCACGTCGAAGCTGTCGACGCCGCCAAGGCCGCCGACAGCGCCAAGCGGAAACGAGAGGAAGAGGCCGCCGCTACAGTGCGCCGCCTTGCTCTAGAGTCACTGAGTGAGGACCAGGAGTCCTCGCCGTCCAACAAGAGGCGGCGGAAGGAGGCTGAGCTGGCGAGCGTGCTGGTCGAGCTGAAGCAGAAGGAGATCGAGGACCGCAAGGAAGCGCGCGCGGACAGTGCTCGAGAGCGAGAGTCTGATCGGGCGCACATGCTCACCATGGTCGAGGCGGTGTCAAAGAGCATTTTACTGCTCTTGGAAGCAAAAAAGCAAACCTAGATCCAACTCAAACCAATACAGAAGAACAGGGAGTTCCAGCTTATATTGTAGCATATTCCTCCAACGACGGCGGCTCAAGGCCAAAAAACTCGCTGATCTGGTTGCCGCGATAGTAGCAGCAATGACAGTTCAGTAGTAGCATGCTCACAGACACGTACTTGCCGACCGGACTGAGTCGTATCTTCATCCCTTTCTTGTAGTCAATGAATGCGAATTTGGATTTGAGCAGGCCAAATTTCCACTCAACCGCTTCTCTCACTGAGCTCATGAGCTTGTTAAATTGCTTCTGCTGACTAGTGACGCTGGTTCCCTTGTAGCCGGACACCAGAAAAGACTGCACACCGTAGGCAGGATCGCCATTCAGTAAGTAACCATCGAAAATGTCACCGTTCCTCGCAATGTACTCAGCCAAGCCACTTGACCGTAGCATGGTGATGTCGTGTCGTCGCCCTTCCATGGCCCCCCAGAAATGCACCGCTAGACCATCCGGGGCCACGACTGCTTGGTAGTTGAGGCAGTGGATCCTCTTATGACCAGAATATACTGCCTTCTGCAGGTTCTCCTTCCTGCCATGGCGAGAGCTCGGCCTGCACACACTGATCTTGGTGCCATCGATAAATCCCCACACGTTGGTCATTGGAGCGCCACTCTCAGTGATTGCCGTACAGTAGGATTGAATGCGCTCTTCACATAGGCGCTTGTGGCAGAAGATCATGCTATCATACCTATCGTACAGTAGACGGACTGATCCGCTGTTAGAATTGCAATTGTAAAGCGCGCCGACGAGTTCAACGTACCCATATGTGCCACGAGGCGAGAGATAACACAAGCAGCTCTCCCAAAGCGGAGCGTCATGTCGTACTGTCGTTTTGGGTAGCTTAGTCTGGCGAGGAGGATGCACATGGCCTCGGTGCTGTGTGCCTTGTCTCGCTGTGTAGTGATGATGTATTCTGGCAGCGCGAAGACGCGCGCCAATGCGATAATTCCACGAGAGTCAAACCGAAACTCGGCCTCAGCGTTGGCATCCGCCATTGACAGTAGGTCGAACCGTATATCCGGGATGAGCGGTCGCTCTGGTTGAGTCGGAAGAGCCATTAGCACAATCTGCATGTCATCGAGATCGGCGTGGAGGGCTGTCAGCGCTGTCAGGAGTGTCTCGATGTCCATGGAGGCCCGCAAATGCCGCTCAAAGGTCACCGTAGATTGCGATCAGCTTTGAAAGGGTGGGGTATGAGGGAACTGGTTGGTTGCGAAAGGTGCTGAGCATTCTGTCTTTCCCATTCCCACACCCCTACGTGGCTGTGGGAATGGAATGGGAAACAGCGGTTGCGAAAGGTCTCTATTATACGCTACTTGAATCTTGTACCCGATTTCGCGTAGTGGATGTGGTCTGCAATCTGTCATTATGCACTGTAACGTGAGGAGGACGTGACCGACACTTACCCTGGAGCTCGCAGTCAGTGCAAGCTCTGACTCGAGGGTGGGCTCGCCAAAGTTGCCATAGGTCTCAGTGTCCCTGCTGTGCATGATATACACATCGTGTACTCATTATGGGTGGTGTGACTACTGCGACCGACTGGGCGGCAACTTTATCCTCTTGACGCCCCGCTTGTGTTTGGTCGAACCAAGCGCAGTTACATGTACGTCAGCGCGCATGATCCCAAGCGACAGCCGATCACCATCTCGTGCAATACGCTTTGAGAGCAACCTGCTCGCAACAATGAACGCACGGTGCATTCATGTCCGGTTCGAGGGATGGTGGCAAAATCAGTTGGTCGGATAGTTGTGGGCTGATTCATTCGTAGAACCGCTGGGTGCATACAGTCCTGTGGTGGAAGAGAGCGCTAAACGAGTATAAAGTGGAGCAACAAGAGCGGCCGCGCTCTGGTGCACACGCGAAGCAACAAGGGCTGCGCTTCGCGCGTGTTTGTCTTGATGTCAGACGGGTACAGAAGCAAGTGGAAAAGGCATGCCTCCGCCCGGGATTGAACCGGGGACCTTCTGTTTACAAGACAGATGCTCTACCACTGAGCCACACAGGCGTAACTTTTGTCACTCCACGACCATTTTTCACCCCCTCAAAATGCCACACACACCATTTTCAACACCTCAAAATGCCACGCAACCCTCTAAATACCACAAGATGCCACAAATAAACACAATGCACGCACACAAATACCCTGCCCCCTGACTGATCCACACCGCTTCTATTAATATACTCGCTACCGTCTATTTGCCACCTCACGTGCAGCGCAACACAACACACAACCAGAAATATGCATCGACCATGATCGACACACCGCCAGTAGCAGTCTCCTCTCTTTCACACCCACGTATTTAAAGCCTAACGCACAGCACAAGAAAACATAGTGTCGATACTGTTCTATCACAAGGCGACCACCCGTCGACCACCACTAACGTACCCTACCGAATAGTACGACCTAAGACTGGAATGGAACTTCTTCGTGTGCAATGAGTGAGCAGATGTACGGAGTGATGGTCCCGGTCCGCAGTCATCTTGAGGTACACTTCGCGGCGCTCCGTGATAGTGAGAAGCGGTGGCACATGGAAGATGGCCTGATGGTGACGCGTAGGTACAGAAGCAGTTCACTATCGGGTTGGGCATGGAGGGATATGACCCCAAGCAAAACAGTTTGGCAGCTACGAACTCACCTACCTCCAAATGCTCGATGTTGGTATGGTAGGGGGCATTGTGGCACACAGTGGGCGACATGACGACGGGTGTGACCTCGCTGATTTGCCTAATCGATCTGCGGGTGAACTCCTTGCACTTGTCCGACGTGTAGGACGCGAAGCATTGTTCCGAGTACACCAGGCCGTCCTCGGAGATACACGCAATGACGTGGATTTCCGAGCCTTTGCTCGCGATGTTCTTGCCGACCTTGTATAGCTGATCGTTGCCTAACGTCGGTTAAATTGTACTCAATGTACAACTCCTGAAACTTGAAATGAAATGATGTTCTTGCCGACCGACCGCTTGACTTTGAAGTTGCAGCCATGGCGACGAGCACACCAGAAAATGAAGTTAGTTTCATCCGCATAAATATTGCCTTAACTTCCGCTCCGTGGGCAGGTAGGTCGACGGCGTAGTCGCACCTCAGAACTTTGTTGTATGTGATGTGTCCTTATGCAGTGCAACATGGGGAGGAAGCACTTCCCCCTCCCTGGAACTCGCAGTCAGTGCAAGCTCTGACTCGAGGGTGGGCTTGCCAAAGTTGCCATAGGTCTCAGTGTCCCTGCTGTGCATGATATGCACATCGTGTACTCATTATGGGTGGGTGTGACTACTGCGACCGACTGGGCGGCAACTTTATCCTCTTGACGCCCCGCTTGTGTTTGGTCGAACCAAGCGCAGTTACATGTACGTCAGCGCGCATGATCCCAAGCGACAGCCGATCACCATCTCGTGCAATACGCTTTGAGAGCAACCTGCTCGCAACAATGAACGCACGGTGCATTCATGTCCGGTTCGAGGGATGGTGGCAAAATCAGTTGGTCGGATAGTTGTGTGCTGATTCATTCGTAGAACCGCTGGGTGCATACAGTCCTGTGGTGGAAGAGAGCGCTAAACGAGTATAAAGTGGAGCAACAAGAGCGGCCGCGCTCTGGTGCACACGCGAAGCAACAAGGGCTGCGCTTCGCGCGTGTTTGTCTTGATGTCAGACGGGTACAGAAGCAAGTGGAAAAGGCATGCCTCCGCCCGGGATTGAACCGGGGACCTTCTGTTTACAAGACAGATGCTCTACCACTGAGCCACACAGGCGTAACTTTTGTCACTCCACGACCATTTTTCACCCCCTCAAAATGCCACACACACCATTTTCAACACCTCAAAATGCCACGCAACCCTCTAAATACCACAAGATGCCACAAATAAACACAATGCACGCACACAAATACCCTGCCCCCTGACTGATCCACACCGCTTCTATTAATATACTCGCTACCGTCTATTTGCCACCTCTCGTGCAGCGCAACACAACACACAACCAGAAATATGCATCGACCATGATCGACACACCGCCAGTAGCAGTCTCCTCTCTTTCACACCCACGTATTTAAAGCCTAACGCACAGCACAAGAAAACATAGTGTCGATACTGTTCTATCACAAGGCGACCACCCGTCGACCACCACTAACGTACCCTACCGAATAGTACGACCTAAGACTGGAATGGAACTTCTTCGTGTGCAATGAGTGAGCAGATGTACGGAGTGATGGTCCCGGTCCGCAGTCATCTTGAGGTACACTTCGCGGCGCTCCGTGATAGTGAGAAGCGGTGGCACATGGAAGATGGCCTGATGGTGACGCGTAGGTACAGAAGCAGTTCACTATCGGGTTGGGCATGGAGGGATATGACCCCAAGCAAAACAGTTTGGCAGCTACGAACTCACCTACCTCCAAATGCTCGATGTTGGTATGGTAGGGGGCATTGTGGCACACAGTGGGCGACATGACGACGGGTGTGACCTCGCTGATTTGCCTAATCGATCTGCGGGTGAACTCCTTGCACTTGTCCGACGTGTAGGACGCGAAGCATTGTTCCGAGTACACCAGGCCGTCCTCGGAGATACACGCAATGACGTGGATTTCCGAGCCTTTGCTCGCGATGTTCTTGCCGACCTTGTATAGCTGATCGTTGCCTAACGTCGGTTAAATTGTACTCAATGTACAACTCCTGAAACTTGAAATGAAATGATGTTCTTGCCGACCGACCGCTTGACTTTGAAGTTGCAGCCATGGCGACGAGCACACCAGAAAATGAAGTTAGTTTCATCCGCATAAATATTGCCTTAACTTCCGCTCCGTGGGCAGGTAGGTCGACGGCGTAGTCGCACCTCAGAACTTTGTTGTATGTGATGTGTCCTTATGCAGTGCAACATGGGGAGGAAGCACTTCCCCCTCCCTGGAACTCGCAGTCAGTGCAAGCTCTGACTCGAGGGTGGGCTCGCCAAAGTTGCCATAGGTCTCAGTGTCCCTGCTGTGCATGATATGCACATCGTGTACTCATTATGGGTGGTGTGACTACTGCGACCGACTGGGACAGACACACGAGCGAAGCTCAAAACGAAAAGGCTGCTTGTGTTTGGTCGAACCAAGCGCAGTTACATGTACGTCAGCGCGCATGATCCCAAGCGACAGCCGATCACCATCTCGTACAATACGCTTTGAGAGCAACCTGCTCGCAACAATGAACGCACGGTGCATTCATGTCCGGTTCGAGGGATGGTGGCAAAATCAGTTGGTCGGATAGTTGTGGGCTGATTCATTCGTAGAACCGCTGGGTGCATACAGTCCTGTGGTGGAAGAGAGCGCTAAACGAGTATAAAGTGGAGCAACAAGAGCGGCCGCGCTCTGGTGCACACGCGAAGCAACAAGGGCTGCGCTTCGCGCGTGTTTGTCTTGATGTCAGACGGGTACAGAAGCAAGTGGAAAAGGCATGCCTCCGCCCGGGATTGAACCGGGGACCTTCTGTTTACAAGACAGATGCTCTACCACTGAGCCACACAGGCGTAACTTTTGTCACTCCACGACCATTTTTCACCCCCTCAAAATGCCACACACACCATTTTCAACACCTCAAAATGCCACGCAACCCTCTAAATACCACAAGATGCCACAAATAAACACAATGCACGCACACAAATACCCTGCCCCCTGACTGATCCACACCGCTTCTATTAATATACTCGCTACCGTCTATTTGCCACCTCTCGTGCAGCGCAACACAACACACAACCAGAAATATGCATCGACCATGATCGACACACCGCCAGTAGCAGTCTCCTCTCTTTCACACCCACGTATTTAAAGCCTAACGCACAGCACAAGAAAACATAGTGTCGATACTGTTCTATCACAAGGCGACCACCCGTCGACCACCACTAACGTACCCTACCGAATAGTACGACCTAAGACTGGAATGGAACTTCTTCGTGTGCAATGAGTGAGCAGATGTACGGAGTGATGGTCCCGGTCCGCAGTCATCTTGAGGTACACTTCGCGGCGCTCCGTGATAGTGAGAAGCGGTGGCACATGGAAGATGACCTGATGGTGACGCGTAGGTACAGAAGTAGTTCACTATCGGGTTGGGCATGGAGGGATATGGCCCCAAGCAAAACAGTTTGGCAGCTACGAACTCACCTACCTCCAAATGCTCGATGTTGGTATGGTAGGGGGCATTGTGGCACACAGTGGGCGACATGACGACGGGTGTGACCTCGCTGATTTGCCTAATCGATCTGCGGGTGAACTCCTTGCACTTGTCCGACGTGTAGGACGCGAATCATTGTTCCGAGTACACCAGGCCGTCCTCGGAGATACACGCAATGACGTGGATTTCCGAGCCTTTGCTCGCGATGTTCTTGCCGACCTTGTATTGCTGATCGTTGACTAACGTCGGTTAAATTGTACTCAATGTACAATTCCTGAAACTTGAAATGAAATGATGTTCTTGCCGACCGACCGCTTGACTTTGAAGTTGCAGCCATGGCGACGAGCACACCAGAAAATGAAGTTAGTTTCATCCGCATAAATATTGCCTTAACTTCCGCTCCGTGGGCAGGTAGGTCGACGGCGTAGTCGCACCTCAGAACTTTGTTGTATGTGATGTGTCCTTATGCAGTGCAACATGGGGAGGAAGCACTTCCCCCTCCCTGGAACTCGCAGTCAGTGCAAGCTCTGACTCGAGGGTGGGCTTGCCAAAGTTGCCATAGGTCTCAGTGTCCCTGCTGTGCATGATATGCACATCGTGTACTCATTATGGGTGGGTGTGACTACTGCGACCGACTGGGCGGCAACTTTATCCTCTTGACGCCCCGCTTGTGTTTGGTCGAACCAAGCGCAGTTACATGTACGTCAGCGCGCATGATCCCAAGCGACAGCCGATCACCATCTCGTGCAATACGCTTTGAGAGCAACCTGCTCGCAACAATGAACGCACGGTGCATTCATGTCCGGTTCGAGGGATGGTGGCAAAATCAGTTGGTCGGATAGTTGTGGGCTGATTCATTCGTAGAACCGCTGGGTGCATACAGTCCTGTGGTGGAAGAGAGCGCTAAACGAGTATAAAGTGGAGCAACAAGAGCGGCCGCGCTCTGGTGCACACGCGAAGCAACAAGGGCTGCGCTTCGCGCGTGTTTGTCTTGATGTCAGACGGGTACAGAAGCAAGTGGAAAAGGCATGCCTCCGCCCGGGATTGAACCGGGGACCTTCTGTTTACAAGACAGATGCTCTACCACTGAGCCACACAGGCGTAACTTTTGTCACTCCACGACCATTTTTCACCCCCTCAAAATGCCACACACACCATTTTCAACACCTCAAAATGCCACGCAACCCTCTAAATACCACAAGATGCCACAAATAAACACAATGCACGCACACAAATACCCTGCCCCCTGACTGATCCACACCGCTTCTATTAATATACTCGCTACCGTCTATTTGCCACCTCTCGTGCAGCGCAACACAACACACAACCAGAAATATGCATCGACCATGATCGACACACCGCCAGTAGCAGTCTCCTCTCTTTCACACCCACGTATTTAAAGCCTAACGCACAGCACAAGAAAACATAGTGTCGATACTGTTCTATCACAAGGCGACCACCCGTCGACCACCACTAACGTACCCTACCGAATAGTACGACCTAAGACTGGAATGGAACTTCTTCGTGTGCAATGAGTGAGCAGATGTACGGAGTGATGGTCCCGGTCCGCAGTCATCTTGAGGTACACTTCGCGGCGCTCCGTGATAGTGAGAAGCGGTGGCACATGGAAGATGACATGATGGTGACGCGTAGGTACAGAAGTAGTTCACTATCGGGTTGGGCATGGAGGGATATGACCCCAAGCAAAACAGTTTGGCAGCTACGAACTCACCTACCTCCAAATGCTCGATGTTGGTATGGTAGGGGGCATTGTGGCACACAGTGGGCGACATGACGACGGGTGTGACCTCGCTGATTTGCCTAATCGATCTGCGGGTGAACTCCTTGCACTTGTCCGACGTGTAGGACGCGAATCATTGTTCCGAGTACACCAGGCCGTCCTCGGAGATACACGCAATGACGTGGATTTCCGAGCCTTTGCTCGCGATGTTCTTGCCGACCTTGTATTGCTGATCGTTGCCTAACGTCGGTTAAATTGTACTCAATGTACAACTCCTGAAACTTGAAATGAAATGATGTTCTTGCCGACCGACCGCTTGACTTTGAAGTTGCAGCCATGGCGACGAGCACACCAGAAAATGAAGTTAGTTTCATCCGCATAAATATTGCCTTAACTTCCGCTCCGTGGGCAGGTAGGTCGACGGCGTAGTCGCACCTCAGAACTTTGTTGTATGTGATGTGTCCTTATGCAGTGCAACATGGGGAGGAAGCACTTCCCCCTCCCTGGAACTCGCAGTCAGTGCAAGCTCTGACTCGAGGGTGGGCTTGCCAAAGTTGCCATAGGTCTCAGTGTCCCTGCTGTGCATGATATGCACATCGTGTACTCATTATGGGTGGGTGTGACTACTGCGACCGACTGGGCGGCAACTTTATCCTCTTGACGCCCCGCTTGTGTTTGGTCGAACCAAGCGCAGTTACATGTACGTCAGCGCGCATGATCCCAAGCGACAGCCGATCACCATCTCGTGCAATACGCTTTGAGAGCAACCTGCTCGCAACAATGAACGCACGGTGCATTCATGTCCGGTTCGAGGGATGGTGGCAAAATCAGTTGGTCGGATAGTTGTGTGCTGATTCATTCGTAGAACCGCTGGGTGCATACAGTCCTGTGGTGGAAGAGAGCGCTAAACGAGTATAAAGTGGAGCAACAAGAGCGGCCGCGCTCTGGTGCACACGCGAAGCAACAAGGGCTGCGCTTCGCGCGTGTTTGTCTTGATGTCAGACGGGTACAGAAGCAAGTGGAAAAGGCATGCCTCCGCCCGGGATTGAACCGGGGACCTTCTGTTTACAAGACAGATGCTCTACCACTGAGCCACACAGGCGTAACTTTTGTCACTCCACGACCATTTTTCACCCCCTCAAAATGCCACACACACCATTTTCAACACCTCAAAATGCCACGCAACCCTCTAAATACCACAAGATGCCACAAATAAACACAATGCACGCACACA
This sequence comes from Phytophthora x cambivora, assembly GCA_033557925.1. Lineage (NCBI taxonomy): Eukaryota > Oomycota > Peronosporomycetes > Peronosporales > Peronosporaceae > Phytophthora > Phytophthora x cambivora. The sequence goes on along the minus strand of JAUCEB010000008.1, from coordinate 4,628,188 downwards.
AATACCCTGCCCCCTGACTGATCCACACCGCTTCTATTAATATACTCGCTACCGTCTATTTGCCACCTCTCGTGCAGCGCAACACAACACACAACCAGAAATATGCATCGACCATGATCGACACACCGCCAGTAGCAGTCTCCTCTCTTTCACACCCACGTATTTAAAGCCTAACGCACAGCACAAGAAAACATAGTGTCGATACTGTTCTATCACAAGGCGACCACCCGTCGACCACCACTAACGTACCCTACCGAATAGTACGACCTAAGACTGGAATGGAACTTCTTCGTGTGCAATGAGTGAGCAGATGTACGGAGTGATGGTCCCGGTCCGCAGTCATCTTGAGGTACACTTCGCGGCGCTCCGTGATAGTGAGAAGCGGTGGCACATGGAAGATGGCCTGATGGTGACGCGTAGGTACAGAAGCAGTTCACTATCGGGTTGGGCATGGAGGGATATGACCCCAAGCAAAACAGTTTGGCAGCTACGAACTCACCTACCTCCAAATGCTCGATGTTGGTATGGTAGGGGGCATTGTGGCACACAGTGGGCGACATGACGACGGGTGTGACCTCGCTGATTTGCCTAATCGATCTGCGGGTGAACTCCTTGCACTTGTCCGACGTGTAGGACGCGAATCATTGTTCCGAGTACACCAGGCCGTCCTCGGAGATACACGCAATGACGTGGATTTCCGAGCCTTTGCTCGCGATGTTCTTGCCGACCTTGTATTGCTGATCGTTGCCTAACGTCGGTTAAATTGTACTCAATGTACAACTCCTGAAACTTGAAATGAAATGATGTTCTTGCCGACCGACCGCTTGACTTTGAAGTTGCAGCCATGGCGACGAGCACACCAGAAAATGAAGTTAGTTTCATCCGCATAAATATTGCCTTAACTTCCGCTCCGTGGGCAGGTAGGTCGACGGCGTAGTCGCACCTCAGAACTTTGTTGTATGTGATGTGTCCTTATGCAGTGCAACATGGGGAGGAAGCACTTCCCCCTCCCTGGAACTCGCAGTCAGTGCAAGCTCTGACTCGAGGGTGGGCTTGCCAAAGTTGCCATAGGTCTCAGTGTCCCTGCTGTGCATGATATGCACATCGTGTACTCATTATGGGTGGGTGTGACTACTGCGACCGACTGGGCGGCAACTTTATCCTCTTGACGCCCCGCTTGTGTTTGGTCGAACCAAGCGCAGTTACATGTACGTCAGCGCGCATGATCCCAAGCGACAGCCGATCACCATCTCGTGCAATACGCTTTGAGAGCAACCTGCTCGCAACAATGAACGCACGGTGCATTCATGTCCGGTTCGAGGGATGGTGGCAAAATCAGTTGGTCGGATAGTTGTGGGCTGATTCATTCGTAGAACCGCTGGGTGCATACAGTCCTGTGGTGGAAGAGAGCGCTAAACGAGTATAAAGTGGAGCAACAAGAGCGGCCGCGCTCTGGTGCACACGCGAAGCAACAAGGGCTGCGCTTCGCGCGTGTGTGTCTTGATGTCAGACGGGTACAGAAGCAAGTGGAAAAGGCATGCCTCCGCCCGGGATTGAACCGGGGACCTTCTGTTTACAAGACAGATGCTCTACCACTGAGCCACACAGGCGTAACTTTTGTCACTCCACGACCATTTTTCACCCCCTCAAAATGCCACACACACCATTTTCAACACCTCAAAATGCCACGCAACCCTCTAAATACCACAAGATGCCACAAATAAACACAATGCACGCACACAAATACCCTGCCCCCTGACTGATCCACACCGCTTCTATTTATATACCACTCCGTCTCAAATATGATGTCACTTGGACAGTTTTGTGATGCGCATTTTGTCAATATCGGCTTGTTCTACACTCGTTTTGTCTCAAACGACGCGGTGCAGTCTCACGGTTCAAACCGTGGGCGCTCGTCAAACACACGGTTAAATTTGGCGCCATAGTGACTAAATAGCACTGGGAAAGGGGATAAACAACGAACATGTCGCCCCTCCTCTTTCATTTCCCCCATTTGTTTTTGTTTCTTTGGAGCCCGATGCCGCCCGCCGTGGGGCCAATACGCAAACATTGACAAGCTCGTGGATGATGTTACTGCTGCCTACTCGAAGCTGCCCCCCCCCCCCCCCCCCTCGACCATCAACTCGGTGCTTTTGAGCCTCCAAGGCATGATGGATGCAGGAATCAATGCGCTCATAGTGAAGCGGCCTAAGCGAGGCTTGAATGGGAGGGGCGACTTCCCTTGAACCTTCAATGCACGCCCGAAACACCTGTGATTGTGTTGCAGCATCGCATAGCACCCATAACTAAACCTAATATAAATTGGGGACATCAATTTTGAGACGAGCAAAAGAGTGGTACATGACATCATTTTTGAGACGGAGTGGTACTCGCTACCGTCTATTTGCCACCTCTCGTGCAGCGCAACACAACACACAACCAGAAATATGCATCGACCATGATCGACACACCGCCAGTAGCAGTCTCCTCTCTTTCACATCCACGTATTTAACCCCCCCGCACTCACAGGTTGTATATGACTACATGTTATGAAAAAGTACATCACATCATTTTATGCATGGTGTGCACAGGTGTAGGTGAAATTATTTGCAAAAACTAACCAAAAATTGCAAAGACGGTCGTGTGGGAAGCGACAATTGATTGCAGAGATTTCGGGCCAGATCTCCAAATTGATGGCTGGGAGCCCCCTCTCTCCCATTCAGTCAAGAAGATTTATCGGTAGCGACAAGGATGCCAGCGCGACGCGAGACCCGCAGCGAGGCTGATGCATTCCAAGCGCGGCTAGCCGGCAGAAGCTTTGCCGAGCGGCAACAACTCACTGCGGAGCATCGCGCCTATATTGCCGGTGAGAGGGCGACCGATGCAGACTTCGGCGGCGAAGATCCAGCGCAAGCGCCGGCAGCAGCAACGCCGACACCAGCGCCGGCTCCTCGACCGCCTCCCCCGCGCCCTCCCACCGGTAAGACGGCTTCTTACATTCAGGCAGCCAAGGACCGCATGGCTGCTCGTCTTGCTGAGGAGGCAGCGGAGAGTTCAAAGAAAGCAAAAAAGGCCCCGGTCAAGGGCAAGCGTAAGGTGTCAAGGTGGTACCTCGCTCAGATCGCCCGGGAGGAGAAGAAGGCAAAGGAGGCAGCGGCGATGGCGCGTGATGAGGCTGCTGTTGTGCAGCGTTCAGCTGAGAAGAAGAAAAAAACGCGATCAAGTTGCGCGTGAAGAACGCCAAGGACTCGACGCGCGCCAGAAAGCTCTGGCAGACTTGAAACAGAAGAAGGCGGCTATTGCGGCAAGAAAGCGGAAGGCGTCACCAAGTCCATCCGCGTCCAAGAAGCAGAAGAAGCAGAAGAAGAGGCGTTCGGATTCCGCTGACGGCGACGGAGACGCCGACGATGAGAGCGTGGCGTCTGCTTCAGCGTACGTGGTGTCATGATGTATATACAACATGCCAAATCTCTAATCATGTGCTCTAATATGTACTGTTGTGACAGCGCGCCTACGTCTGGATCTTCGTGTGAAGTATCTGCAGTATCGTCACCAACACGTGTGGCAACGCCCGAGGCGGAATCTGCGTCATCACCAGAAGTACGCCAAATTTCAAGGTACATGTTGCTTCCATGGTGTATATCCTTCATGTATAATTTTGAGTAATGGTGTATATTGATTAGTAATGTCTTTTTCGTATCACACAGAACCCTGAGTATGGAATCTACGGAACCGGATGCTGAAGCTTCGGAGACTGCTGTTGAACCTTCGCAGCCAGTCGAGGCTGTTACTGTTGAAGATGGAGGGTTGAACTCGGACGTTGACGGAGATGATGCTGATTCGGAAGACTGGTACACGGAGACCGACCCCGCCGCTGAGATTGAGAGCACGATTGCTGTGCGAGAGAACATGGAAGATGGGGGTGTAGCTACAGACGTTGTTGCAGACGATGGTGGATCGTCTGCAAGCGACGACGACTTGGACGGGGTTGTGCTGCTCGGCCGTCAAAGGGCCAGGGGGAGGCGCAATTTGGAGAAAGAGCGACTCATCGCTGCCAAAGCGAAGTTGACGCGCGACTGGGAAGTGACAACGTCGAACTGGGATGTTCTGACGAAGGTGGAGATGGACGTGCTTGCTCAGGACGCGGCCGCGCTGAAGAAGATGAGGGTTGACGGGTGGAATTTTGGTACGTGTATTGAACTTCTGCATGTATGATATACAACATGTTCTTACGTAGCTTATGGTGTATATATGTATAGACCCATCATCACATCCTGTCCGAACTGAGCCGTATCCGGGGCTATTCAATGGGGACTACGGCCCGACTGACGCAGTGCTCGACAAGGCCGAATCTCCATTGAAGTTGTTTTTCTTCTTTATGCCTCCAAAACTCTGGATCAAAATTGCCTCTGAGAGCAATCGCTACTACAACCAGCATTTGAATGAGCGGGTCGACAAAATGTACCAAAAGAAGGTCGCGCAGGATGACGAGGTGACAAGAGACGCGGTGCTACTGGCTGAAACAAAGAGGCACAAGAAGATCAAAGCCAAGGAGATCCTACACTGCATCGGGCTACTCGTGGCGAGGATGCTATGCCCTCACAAGCATCGCTTTGCTGATCATTGGGCTAATGATGGCGTTGGTGCCGTGCCAAAAGGCACGTTCGGTCGCTACATGTCAAAGGCCCGTTTCGGCCGCGTGATGCAAAACCTTCACTTTACGGACAACGCTAACCCAAGGGCGGAGACAGATCGGGCTTGGAAGGTCCGATCCGTTGTGGAGACATTGCAAGAAACATTTCTTAGTGGCTACAACGTACCACCCGTATTGGCTTTCGACGAAGCCATGATTCCGTCACGGAGCCGTCACAACGTCACACGGCAGTTTATGAAGGACAAGCCCCACAAGTGGGGCACTAAGCTCTTCATGACATGTTGCGCGGACACCGCTTACTGTCTTCGGTACGTACTGAGCGCTCTCCGTGATGGAGAGTGCATTTTTTTTTCGCTAAGTCCGACATGTTGTATTATACATTGTGCTAACTATTACTGTGCTGCGTATACTACATGTTAGCCTTGAGGTATTTTGTGGGACTGAGCAGCATGCCGATGAGCTTGGGGGTGCATCACCGACGCAGTTTTCGGCTGATCCTAACTCTGGACCAGCTGCCGTCATGCGGAACCTGCAGAAAGTCTTACCGCCTCGGGAATTTGGAATTTACCACGCAGTTGTAACGGATCGCTTTTACACGTCCGTTCAACTCGCGCTGCAGCTATTGGCGCGCAATGTTTACTCAGTTGGGACGATCCAAACGAACAAGAAGGGTTTCCCGTCTTCTTTGGTTACAAAGGACGCCTCTCGCCCAGCGGACGTATCGCGTGGCTCGGCAGCTATTGCAGTTGCAAAATGCTGCCCGTTACTGCAGGCCATGCGTTGGTGGGACCGCTTACCTGTCTACCTGCTTTCTACTGGCAGCGGGACAACTACCGAGACGTGCGGTACGTTTTAGCTGCTACTTTTTTGCTGCATTGATTCTAACATATTACTTGAATAGGACGCCGAATTCCTGGCGGTCAGCGACTGACCGTCCCCTGCCCGTCCGCGATGCGGGACTACCATCGATGGATGGGTGGGGTGGACATTCATGATCAGTTGCGGCTGCAGCGGTACTCGCTGCAGCTGTCGGTTCGCTTCAGAAAGTACTACAAAACTATCTTTCTCGGGCTTGTCGACATGGCTATAGTGAATGCATTCATCGTCTATCGAGAGGGGCAAAAACAGCGTGGGGAACCGACCGCTGATCACGCTGAATTTCTTCGGGAATTGCAGGCACAACTCCTGCAAGTCACGGCTGCAGATTTGATTGATGAGGTATGTACAGCATGTATAGTATCCAACATGTCGGAGATGTTGTATATGTGTCTAACGCAGCCTGTTGTGTATTTTAGAGCCCTCAACCAGATCCAACGAACCCCAGTGGACAAGGGCCGACGCGGCACAAGCTTGTGGAGTTTCCAGAGTGGGTGCAGATTCGTGAGGGAGTTCGCAAGCGCCCTCAACACCAATGCAAGGTCTGCTCAATTCGAAAGAAGAAAGTAGGGGAGCGCCGTGCAACTCGCTTCTATTGTGAAACATGCAGTGATGGCAACAGGCGGTAAGTTGATTTGGGTGTGTGTTCAAAGGGCTACTACTAACTACAAATGCGCGTATATATGTAGTGTCTACCTGTGTGACCGCATTCGCCCTGAGCATTATCCAGGCAATCGGTTGACGTGCCACCAAATTTGGCACGAGATGTGGAAGAACGGAGAGGAGCGGCCACCGCCTCGCGTCGGGCGCGACATTCAAATGCGCCCGCTTGGCAAGAAGCGCCGTCGTGGCCGACGCGAAGACGGCGGCAGCAATGAGGAGGAGGAGCAGGAGGAGCAGGAGGATGCCGAGCAGGAGGAGGTACATGAGAGTGCCGAAGAGGTGGGGCCGCAGGTGGTGGAGGTGCAGGGGGACACCGAGCAGGAGGCGGAGGAGGAGGAGGACGCCGAGCACGAGGCGGGGGAGGAGGAGGACGCCGAGCACGAGGCGGAGGAGGAGGAGGCCGAACAGGAGGAGGTCGGGCAGGAGGGGGAGGAAGAAGAAGTGGCAGTGGTTGGGACATCTGCCAAGGAGGCTGAAGAGTAGGAAAGGACATTTCATGGTAGCTGATGGTAGCGCAGCTAAGTTTATACACGTTTTGGTTTGCAATCAATAATGTTTGTTTTCATAGTCTGGTGAATTGGTTTGTACTTTGCTCGCTCTCGATAAAAGGGACTAGTCAAGATGTAGGATATACCTCCTGTTGACTGTAACAAGGCCACCGTGGATGGATTTGACAACATGGCTGTGCATGGCAGTGGATCTACAATCAGCAACTTTCCCGCTGTTCAGAAAAAGACATCGTACTTATAGGTGGCAATACAAAAAACAAATACGCATCTCTTTAACATGTAGTATACAGCTTTAACAAGTAGTATATTGGTCGTAGATAGGACACGGAAAAACCGTGAGTGCGGGGGGGGGGGGGTTAAAGCCTAACGCACAGCACAAGAAAACATAGTGTCGATACTGTTCTATCACAAGGCGACCACCCGTCGACCACCACTAACGTACCCTACCGAATAGTACGACCTAAGACTGGAATGGAACTTCTTCGTGTGCAATGAGTGAGCAGATGTACGGAGTGATGGTCCCGGTCCGCAGTCATCTTGAGGTACACTTCGCGGCGCTCCGTGATAGTGAGAAGCGGTGGCACATGGAAGATGACATGATGGTGACGCGTAGGTACAGAAGCAGTTCACTATCGGGTTGGGCATGGAGGGATATGACCCCAAGCAAAACAGTTTGGCAGCTACGAACTCACCTACCTCCAAATGCTCGATGTTGGTATGGTAGGGGGCATTGTGGCACACAGTGGGCGACATGACGACGGGTGTGACCTCGCTGATTTGCCTAATCGATCTGCGGGTGAACTCCTTGCACTTGTCCGACGTGTAGGACGCGAATCATTGTTCCGAGTACACCAGGCCGTCCTCGGAGATACACGCAATGACGTGGATTTCCGAGCCTTTGCTCGCGATGTTCTTGCCGACCTTGTATTGCTGATCGTTGCCTAACGTCGGTTAAATTGTACTCAATGTACAATTCCTGAAACTTGAAATGAAATGATGTTCTTGCCGACCGACCGCTTGACTTTGAAGTTGCAGCCATGGCGACGAGCACACCAGAAAATGAAGTTAGTTTCATCCGCATAAATATTGCCTTAACTTCCGCTCCGTGGGCAGGTAGGTCGACGGCGTAGTCGCACCTCAGAACTTTGTTGTATGTGATGTGTCCTTATGCAGTGCAACATGGGGAGGAAGCACTTCCCCCTCCCTGGAACTCGCAGTCAGTGCAAGCTCTGACTCGAGGGTGGGCTTGCCAAAGTTGCCATAGGTCTCAGTGTCCCTGCTGTGCATGATATGCACATCGTGTACTCATTATGGGTGGGTGTGACTACTGCGACCGACTGGGCGGCAACTTTATCCTCTTGACGCCCCGCTTGTGTTTGGTCGAACCAAGCGCAGTTACATGTACGTCAGCGCGCATGATCCCAAGCGACAGCCGATCACCATCTCGTGCAATACGCTTTGAGAGCAACCTGCTCGCAACAATGAACGCTCGGTGCATTCATGTCCGGTTCGAGGGATGGTGGCAAAATCAGTTGGTCGGATAGTTGTGGGCTGATTCATTCGTAGAACCGCTGGGTGCATACAGTCCTGTGGTGGAAGAGAGCGCTAAACGAGTATAAAGTGGAGCAACAAGAGCGGCCGCGCTCTGGTGCACACGCGAAGCAACAAGGGCTGCGCTTCGCGCGTGTGTGTCTTGATGTCAGACGGGTACAGAAGCAAGTGGAAAAGGCATGCCTCCGCCCGGGATTGAACCGGGGACCTTCTGTTTACAAGACAGATGCTCTACCACTGAGCCACACAGGCGTAACTTTTGTCACTCCACGACCATTTTTCACCCCCTCAAAATGCCACACACACCATTTTCAACACCTCAAAATGCCACGCAACCCTCTAAATACCACAAGATGCCACAAATAAACACAATGCACGCACACAAATACCCTGCCCCCTGACTGATCCACACCGCTTCTATTAATATACTCGCTACCGTCTATTTGCCACCTCTCGTGCAGCGCAACACAACACACAACCAGAAATATGCATCGACCATGATCGACACACCGCCAGTAGCAGTCTCCTCTCTTTCACACCCACGTATTTAAAGCCTAACGCACAGCACAAGAAAACATAGTGTCGATACTGTTCTATCACAAGGCGACCACCCGTCGACCACCACTAACGTACCCTACCGAATAGTACGACCTAAGACTGGAATGGAACTTCTTCGTGTGCAATGAGTGAGCAGATGTACGGAGTGATGGTCCCGGTCCGCAGTCATCTTGAGGTACACTTCGCGGCGCTCCGTGATAGTGAGAAGCGGTGGCACATGGAAGATGGCCTGATGGTGACGCGTAGGTACAGAAGCAGTTCACTATCGGGTTGGGCATGGAGGGATATGACCCCAAGCAAAACAGTTTGGCAGCTACGAACTCACCTACCTCCAAATGCTCGATGTTGGTATGGTAGGGGGCATTGTGGCACACAGTGGGCGACATGACGACGGGTGTGACCTCGCTGATTTGCCTAATCGATCTGCGGGTGAACTCCTTGCACTTGTCCGACGTGTAGGACGCGAAGCATTGTTCCGAGTACACCAGGCCGTCCTCGGAGATACACGCAATGACGTGGATTTCCGAGCCTTTGCTCGCGATGTTCTTGCCGACCTTGTATAGCTGATCGTTGCCTAACGTCGGTTAAATTGTACTCAATGTACAACTCCTGAAACTTGAAATGAAATGATGTTCTTGCCGACCGACCGCTTGACTTTGAAGTTGCAGCCATGGCGACGAGCACACCAGAAAATGAAGTTAGTTTCATCCGCATAAATATTGCCTTAACTTCCGCTCCGTGGGCAGGTAGGTCGACGGCGTAGTCGCACCTCAGAACTTTGTTGTATGTGATGTGTCCTTATGCAGTGCAACATGGGGAGGAAGCACTTCCCCCTCCCTGGAACTCGCAGTCAGTGCAAGCTCTGACTCGAGGGTGGGCTTGCCAAAGTTGCCATAGGTCTCAGTGTCCCTGCTGTGCATGATATGCACATCGTGTACTCATTATGGGTGGTGTGACTACTGCGACCGACTGGGCGGCAACTTTATCCTCTTGACGCCCCGCTTGTGTTTGGTCGAACCAAGCGCAGTTACATGTACGTCAGCGCGCATGATCCCAAGCGACAGCCGATCACCATCTCGTGCAATACGCTTTGAGAGCAACCTGCTCGCAACAATGAACGCTCGGTGCATTCATGTCCGGTTCGAGGGATGGTGGCAAAATCAGTTGGTCGGATAGTTGTGGGCTGATTCATTCGTAGAACCGCTGGGTGCATACAGTCCTGTGGTGGAAGAGAGCGCTAAACGAGTATAAAGTGGAGCAACAAGAGCGGCCGCGCTCTGGTGCACACGCGAAGCAACAAGGGCTGCGCTTCGCGCGTGTTTGTCTTGATGTCAGACGGGTACAGAAGCAAGTGGAAAAGGCATGCCTCCGCCCGGGATTGAACCGGGGACCTTCTGTTTACAAGACAGATGCTCTACCACTGAGCCACACAGGCGTAACTTTTGTCACTCCACGACCATTTTTCACCCCCTCAAAATGCCACACACACCATTTTCAACACCTCAAAATGCCACGCAACCCTCTAAATACCACAAGATGCCACAAATAAACACAATGCACGCACACAAATACCCTGCCCCCTGACTGATCCACACCGCTTCTATTAATATACTCGCTACCGTCTATTTGCCACCTCTCGTGCAGCGCAACACAACACACAACCAGAAATATGCATCGACCATGATCGACACACCGCCAGTAGCAGTCTCCTCTCTTTCACACCCACGTATTTAAAGCCTAACGCACAGCACAAGAAAACATAGTGTCGATACTGTTCTATCACAAGGCGACCACCCGTCGACCACCACTAACGTACCCTACCGAATAGTACGACCTAAGACTGGAATGGAACTTCTTCGTGTGCAATGAGTGAGCAGATGTACGGAGTGATGGTCCCGGTCCGCAGTCATCTTGAGGTACACTTCGCGGCGCTCCGTGATAGTGAGAAGCGGTGGCACATGGAAGATGGCCTGATGGTGACGCGTAGGTACAGAAGCAGTTCACTATCGGGTTGGGCATGGAGGGATATGACCCCAAGCAAAACAGTTTGGCAGCTACGAACTCACCTACCTCCAAATGCTCGATGTTGGTATGGTAGGGGGCATTGTGGCACACAGTGGGCGACATGACGACGGGTGTGACCTCGCTGATTTGCCTAATCGATCTGCGGGTGAACTCCTTGCACTTGTCCGACGTGTAGGACGCGAAGCATTGTTCCGAGTACACCAGGCCGTCCTCGGAGATACACGCAATGACGTGGATTTCCGAGCCTTTGCTCGCGATGTTCTTGCCGACCTTGTATAGCTGATCGTTGCCTAACGTCGGTTAAATTGTACTCAATGTACAACTCCTGAAACTTGAAATGAAATGATGTTCTTGCCGACCGACCGCTTGACTTTGAAGTTGCAGCCATGGCGACGAGCACACCAGAAAATGAAGTTAGTTTCATCCGCATAAATATTGCCTTAACTTCCGCTCCGTGGGCAGGTAGGTCGACGGCGTAGTCGCACCTCAGAACTTTGTTGTATGTGATGTGTCCTTATGCAGTGCAACATGGGGAGGAAGCACTTCCCCCTCCCTGGAACTCGCAGTCAGTGCAAGCTCTGACTCGAGGGTGGGCTCGCCAAAGTTGCCATAGGTCTCAGTGTCCCTGCTGTGCATGATATGCACATCGTGTACTCATTATGGGTGGTGTGACTACTGCGACCGACTGGGACAGACACACGAGCGAAGCTCAAAACGAAAAGGCTGCTTGTGTTTGGTCGAACCAAGCGCAGTTACATGTACGTCAGCGCGCATGATCCCAAGCGACAGCCGATCACCATCTCGTACAATACGCTTTGAGAGCAACCTGCTCGCAACAATGAACGCACGGTGCATTCATGTCCGGTTCGAGGGATGGTGGCAAAATCAGTTGGTCGGATAGTTGTGGGCTGATTCATTCGTAGAACCGCTGGGTGCATACAGTCCTGTGGTGGAAGAGAGCGCTAAACGAGTATAAAGTGGAGCAACAAGAGCGGCCGCGCTCTGGTGCACACGCGAAGCAACAAGGGCTGCGCTTCGCGCGTGTTTGTCTTGATGTCAGACGGGTACAGAAGCAAGTGGAAAAGGCATGCCTCCGCCCGGGATTGAACCGGGGACCTTCTGTTTACAAGACAGATGCTCTACCACTGAGCCACACAGGCGTAACTTTTGTCACTCCACGACCATTTTTCACCCCCTCAAAATGCCACACACACCATTTTCAACACCTCAAAATGCCACGCAACCCTCTAAATACCACAAGATGCCACAAATAAACACAATGCACGCACACAAATACCCTGCCCCCTGACTGATCCACACCGCTTCTATTAATATACTCGCTACCGTCTATTTGCCACCTCTCGTGCAGCGCAACACAACACACAACCAGAAATATGCATCGACCATGATCGACACACCGCCAGTAGCAGTCTCCTCTCTTTCACACCCACGTATTTAAAGCCTAACGCACAGCACAAGAAAACATAGTGTCGATACTGTTCTATCACAAGGCGACCACCCGTCGACCACCACTAACGTACCCTACCGAATAGTACGACCTAAGACTGGAATGGAACTTCTTCGTGTGCAATGAGTGAGCAGATGTACGGAGTGATGGTCCCGGTCCGCAGTCATCTTGAGGTACACTTCGCGGCGCTCCGTGATAGTGAGAAGCGGTGGCACATGGAAGATGACCTGATGGTGACGCGTAGGTACAGAAGCAGTTCACTATCGGGTTGGGCATGGAGGGATATGGCCCCAAGCAAAACAGTTTGGCAGCTACGAACTCACCTACCTCCAAATGCTCGATGTTGGTATGGTAGGGGGCATTGTGGCACACAGTGGGCGACATGACGACGGGTGTGACCTCGCTGATTTGCCTAATCGATCTGCGGGTGAACTCCTTGCACTTGTCCGACGTGTAGGACGCGAATCATTGTTCCGAGTACACCAGGCCGTCCTCGGAGATACACGCAATGACGTGGATTTCCGAGCCTTTGCTCGCGATGTTCTTGCCGACCTTGTATTGCTGATCGTTGACTAACGTCGGTTAAATTGTACTCAATGTACAATTCCTGAAACTTGAAATGAAATGATGTTCTTGCCGACCGACCGCTTGACTTTGAAGTTGCAGCCATGGCGACGAGCACACCAGAAAATGAAGTTAGTTTCATCCGCATAAATATTGCCTTAACTTCCGCTCCGTGGGCAGGTAGGTCGACGGCGTAGTCGCACCTCAGAACTTTGTTGTATGTGATGTGTCCTTATGCAGTGCAACATGGGGAGGAAGCACTTCCCCCTCCCTGGAACTCGCAGTCAGTGCAAGCTCTGACTCGAGGGTGGGCTTGCCAAAGTTGCCATAGGTCTCAGTGTCCCTGCTGTGCATGATATGCACATCGTGTACTCATTATGGGTGGGTGTGACTACTGCGACCGACTGGGCGGCAACTTTATCCTCTTGACGCCCCGCTTGTGTTTGGTCGAACCAAGCGCAGTTACATGTACGTCAGCGCGCATGATCCCAAGCGACAGCCGATCACCATCTCGTGCAATACGCTTTGAGAGCAACCTGCTCGCAACAATGAACGCACGGTGCATTCATGTCCGGTTCGAGGGATGGTGGCAAAATCAGTTGGTCGGATAGTTGTGGGCTGATTCATTCGTAGAACCGCTGGGTGCATACAGTCCTGTGGTGGAAGAGAGCGCTAAACGAGTATAAAGTGGAGCAACAAGAGCGGCCGCGCTCTGGTGCACACGCGAAGCAACAAGGGCTGCGCTTCGCGCGTGTTTGTCTTGATGTCAGACGGGTACAGAAGCAAGTGGAAAAGGCATGCCTCCGCCCGGGATTGAACCGGGGACCTTCTGTTTACAAGACAGATGCTCTACCACTGAGCCACACAGGCGTAACTTTTGTCACTCCACGACCATTTTTCACCCCCTCAAAATACCACACACACCATTTTCAACACCTCAAAATGCCACGCAACCCTCTAAATACCACAAGATGCCACAAATAAACACAATGCACGCACACAAATACCCTGCCCCCTGACTGATCCACACCGCTTCTATTAATATACTCGCTACCGTCTATTTGCCACCTCTCGTGCAGCGCAACACAACACACAACCAGAAATATGCATCGACCATGATCGACACACCGCCAGTAGCAGTCTCCTCTCTTTCACACCCACGTATTTAAAGCCTAACGCACAGCACAAGAAAACATAGTGTCGATACTGTTCTATCACAAGGCGACCACCCGTCGACCACCACTAACGTACCCTACCGAATAGTACGACCTAAGACTGGAATGGAACTTCTTCGTGTGCAATGAGTGAGCAGATGTACGGAGTGATGGTCCCGGTCCGCAGTCATCTTGAGGTACACTTCGCGGCGCTCCGTGATAGTGAGAAGCGGTGGCACATGGAAGATGACATGATGGTGACGCGTAGGTACAGAAGTAGTTCACTATCGGGTTGGGCATGGAGGGATATGACCCCAAGCAAAACAGTTTGGCAGCTACGAACTCACCTACCTCCAAATGCTCGATGTTGGTATGGTAGGGGGCATTGTGGCACACAGTGGGCGACATGACGACGGGTGTGACCTCGCTGATTTGCCTAATCGATCTGCGGGTGAACTCCTTGCACTTGTCCGACGTGTAGGACGCGAAGCATTGTTCCGAGTACACCAGGCCGTCCTCGGAGATACACGCAATGACGTGGATTTCCGAGCCTTTGCTCGCGATGTTCTTGCCGACCTTGTATTGCTGATCGTTGCCTAACGTCGGTTAAATTGTACTCAATGTACAACTCCTGAAACTTGAAATGAAATGATGTTCTTGCCGACCGACCGCTTGACTTTGAAGTTGCAGCCATGGCGACGAGCACACCAGAAAATGAAGTTAGTTTCATCCGCATAAATATTGCCTTAACTTCCGCTCCGTGGGCAGGTAGGTCGACGGCGTAGTCGCACCTCAGAACTTTGTTGTATGTGATGTGTCCTTATGCAGTGCAACATGGGGAGGAAGCACTTCCCCCTCCCTGGAACTCGCAGTCAGTGCAAGCTCTGACTCGAGGGTGGGCTTGCCAAAGTTGCCATAGGTCTCAGTGTCCCTGCTGTGCATGATATGCACATCGTGTACTCATTATGGGTGGGTGTGACTACTGCGACCGACTGGGCGGCAACTTTATCCTCTTGACGCCCCGCTTGTGTTTGGTCGAACCAAGCGCAGTTACATGTACGTCAGCGCGCATGATCCCAAGCGACAGCCGATCACCATCTCGTGCAATACGCTTTGAGAGCAACCTGCTCGCAACAATGAACGCACGGTGCATTCATGTCCGGTTCGAGGGATGGTGGCAAAATCAGTTGGTCGGATAGTTGTGGGCTGATTCATTCGTAGAACCGCTGGGTGCATACAGTCCTGTGGTGGAAGAGAGCGCTAAACGAGTATAAAGTGGAGCAACAAGAGCGGCCGCGCTCTGGTGCACACGCGAAGCAACAAGGGCTGCGCTTCGCGCGTGTTTGTCTTGATGTCAGACGGGTACAGAAGCAAGTGGAAAAGGCATGCCTCCGCCCGGGATTGAACCGGGGACCTTCTGTTTACAAGACAGATGCTCTACCACTGAGCCACACAGGCGTAACTTTTGTCACTCCACGACCATTTTTCACCCCCTCAAAATACCACACACACCATTTTCAACACCTCAAAATGCCACGCAACCCTCTAAATACCACAAGATGCCACAAATAAACACAATGCACGCACACAAATACCCTGCCCCCTGACTGATCCACACCGCTTCTATTAATATACTCGCTACCGTCTATTTGCCACCTCTCGTGCAGCGCAACACAACACACAACCAGAAATATGCATCGACCATGATCGACACACCGCCAGTAGCAGTCTCCTCTCTTTCACACCCACGTATTTAAAGCCTAACGCACAGCACAAGAAAACATAGTGTCGATACTGTTCTATCACAAGGCGACCACCCGTCGACCACCACTAACGTACCCTACCGAATAGTACGACCTAAGACTGGAATGGAACTTCTTCGTGTGCAATGAGTGAGCAGATGTACGGAGTGATGGTCCCGGTCCGCAGTCATCTTGAGGTACACTTCGCGGCGCTCCGTGATAGTGAGAAGCGGTGGCACATGGAAGATGACATGATGGTGACGCGTAGGTACAGAAGCAGTTCACTATCGGGTTGGGCATGGAGGGATATGGCCCCAAGCAAAACAGTTTGGCAGCTACGAACTCACCTACCTCCAAATGCTCGATGTTGGTATGGTAGGGGGCATTGTGGCACACAGTGGGCGACATGACGACGGGTGTGACCTCGCTGATTTGCCTAATCGATCTGCGGGTGAACTCCTTGCACTTGTCCGACGTGTAGGACGCGAATCATTGTTCCGAGTACACCAGGCCGTCCTCGGAGATACACGCAATGACGTGGATTTCCGAGCCTTTGCTCGCGATGTTCTTGCCGACCTTGTATTGCTGATCGTTGCCTAACGTCGGTTAAATTGTACTCAATGTACAATTCCTGAAACTTGAAATGAAATGATGTTCTTGCCGACCGACCGCTTGACTTTGAAGTTGCAGCCATGGCGACGAGCACACCAGAAAATGAAGTTAGTTTCATCCGCATAAATATTGCCTTAACTTCCGCTCCGTGGGCAGGTAGGTCGACGGCGTAGTCGCACCTCAGAACTTTGTTGTATGTGATGTGTCCTTATGCAGTGCAACATGGGGAGGAAGCACTTCCCCCTCCCTGGAACTCGCAGTCAGTGCAAGTTCTGACTCGAGGGTGGGCTTGCCAAAGTTGCCATAGGTCTCAGTGTCCCTGCTGTGCATGATATGCACATCGTGTACTCATTATGGGTGGGTGTGACTACTGCGACCGACTGGGCGGCAACTTTATCCTCTTGACGCCCCGCTTGTGTTTGGTCGAACCAAGCGCAGTTACATGTACGTCAGCGCGCATGATCCCAAGCGACAGCCGATCACCATCTCGTGCAATACGCTTTGAGAGCAACCTGCTCGCAACAATGAACGCACGGTGCATTCATGTCCGGTTCGAGGGATGGTGGCAAAATCAGTTGGTCGGATAGTTGTGGGCTGATTCATTCGTAGAACCGCTGGGTGCATACAGTCCTGTGGTGGAAGAGAGCGCTAAACGAGTATAAAGTGGAGCAACAAGAGCGGCCGCGCTCTGGTGCACACGCGAAGCAACAAGGGCTGCGCTTCGCGCGTGTGTGTCTTGATGTCAGACGGGTACAGAAGCAAGTGGAAAAGGCATGCCTCCGCCCGGGATTGAACCGGGGACCTTCTGTTTACAAGACAGATGCTCTACCACTGAGCCACACAGGCGTAACTTTTGTCACTCCACGACCATTTTTCACCCCCTCAAAATGCCACACACACCATTTTCAACACCTCAAAATGCCACGCAACCCTCTAAATACCACAAGATGCCACAAATAAACACAATGCACGCACACAAATACCCTGCCCCCTGACTGATCCACACCGCTTCTATTTATATACCACTCCGTCTCAAATATGATGTCACTTGGACAGTTTTGTGATGCGCATTTTGTCAATATCGGCTTGTTCTACACTCGTTTTGTCTCAAACGACGCGGTGCAGTCTCACGGTTCAAACCGTGGGCGCTCGTCAAACACACGGTTAAATTTGGCGCCATAGTGACTAAATAGCACTGGGAAAGGGGATAAACAACGAACATGTCGCCCCTCCTCTTTCATTTCCCCCATTTGTTTTTGTTTCTTTGGAGCCCGATGCCGCCCGCCGTGGGGCCAATACGCAAACATTGACAAGCTCGTGGATGATGTTACTGCTGCCTACTCGAAGCTGCCCCCCCCCCCCCCCTCGACCATCAACTCGGTGCTTTTGAGCCTCCAAGGCATGATGGATGCAGGAATCAATGCGCTCATAGTGAAGCGGCCTAAGCGAGGCTTGAATGGGAGGGGCGACTTCCCTTGAACCTTCAATGCACGCCCGAAACACCTGTGATTGTGTTGCAGCATCGCATAGCACCCATAACTAAACCTAATATAAATTGGGGACATCAATTTTGAGACGAGCAAAAGAGTGGTACATGACATCATTTTTGAGACGGAGTGGTACTCGCTACCGTCTATTTGCCACCTCTCGTGCAGCGCAACACAACACACAACCAGAAATATGCATCGACCATGATCGACACACCGCCAGTAGCAGTCTCCTCTCTTTCACATCCACGTATTTAACCCCCCCGCACTCACAGGTTGTATATGACTACATGTTATGAAAAAGTACATCACATCATTTTATGCATGGTGTGCACAGGTGTAGGTGAAATTATTTGCAAAAACTAACCAAAAATTGCAAAGACGGTCGTGTGGGAAGCGACAATTGATTGCAGAGATTTCGGGCCAGATCTCCAAATTGATGGCTGGGAGCCCCCTCTCTCCCATTCAGTCAAGAAGATTTATCGGTAGCGACAAGGATGCCAGCGCGACGCGAGACCCGCAGCGAGGCTGATGCATTCCAAGCGCGGCTAGCCGGCAGAAGCTTTGCCGAGCGGCAACAACTCACTGCGGAGCATCGCGCCTATATTGCCGGTGAGAGGGCGACCGATGCAGACTTCGGCGGCGAAGATCCAGCGCAAGCGCCGGCAGCAGCAACGCCGACACCAGCGCCGGCTCCTCGACCGCCTCCCCCGCGCCCTCCCACCGGTAAGACGGCTTCTTACATTCAGGCAGCCAAGGACCGCATGGCTGCTCGTCTTGCTGAGGAGGCAGCGGAGAGTTCAAAGAAAGCAAAAAAGGCCCCGGTCAAGGGCAAGCGTAAGGTGTCAAGGTGGTACCTCGCTCAGATCGCCCGGGAGGAGAAGAAGGCAAAGGAGGCAGCGGCGATGGCGCGTGCTGAGGCTGCTGTTGTGCAGCGTTCAGCTGAGAAGAAGAAAAAAACGCGATCAAGTTGCGCGTGAAGAACGCCAAGGACTCGACGCGCGCCAGAAAGCTCTGGCAGACTTGAAACAGAAGAAGGCGGCTATTGCGGCAAGAAAGCGGAAGGCGTCACCAAGTCCATCCGCGTCCAAGAAGCAGAAGAAGCAGAAGAAGAGGCGTTCGGATTCCGCTGACGGCGACGGAGACGCCGACGATGAGAGCGTGGCGTCTGCTTCAGCGTACGTGGTGTCATGATGTATATACAACATGCCAAATCTCTAATCATGTGCTCTAATATGTACTGTTGTGACAGCGCGCCTACGTCTGGATCTTCGTGTGAAGTATCTGCAGTATCGTCACCAACACGTGTGGCAACGCCCGAGGCGGAATCTGCGTCATCACCAGAAGTACGCCAAATTTCAAGGTACATGTTGCTTCCATGGTGTATATCCTTCATGTATAATTTTGAGTAATGGTGTATATTGATTAGTAATGTCTTTTTCGTATCACACAGAACCCTGAGTATGGAATCTACGGAACCGGATGCTGAAGCTTCGGAGACTGCTGTTGAACCTTCGCAGCCAGTCGAGGCTGTTACTGTTGAAGATGGAGGGTTGAACTCGGACGTTGACGGAGATGATGCTGATTCGGAAGACTGGTACACGGAGACCGACCCCGCCGCTGAGATTGAGAGCACGATTGCTGTGCGAGAGAACATGGAAGATGGGGGTGTAGCTACAGACGTTGTTGCAGACGATGGTGGATCGTCTGCAAGCGACGACGACTTGGACGGGGTTGTGCTGCTCGGCCGTCAAAGGGCCAGGGGGAGGCGCAATTTGGAGAAAGAGCGACTCATCGCTGCCAAAGCGAAGTTGACGCGCGACTGGGAAGTGACAACGTCGAACTGGGATGTTCTGACGAAGGTGGAGATGGACGTGCTTGCTCAGGACGCGGCCGCGCTGAAGAAGATGAGGGTTGACGGGTGGAATTTTGGTACGTGTATTGAACTTCTGCATGTATGATATACAACATGTTCTTACGTAGCTTATGGTGTATATATGTATAGACCCATCATCACATCCTGTCCGAACTGAGCCGTATCCGGGGCTATTCAATGGGGACTACGGCCCGACTGACGCAGTGCTCGACAAGGCCGAATCTCCATTGAAGTTGTTTTTCTTCTTTATGCCTCCAAAACTCTGGATCAAAATTGCCTCTGAGAGCAATCGCTACTACAACCAGCATTTGAATGAGCGGGTCGACAAAATGTACCAAAAGAAGGTCGCGCAGGATGACGAGGTGACAAGAGACGCGGTGCTACTGGCTGAAACAAAGAGGCACAAGAAGATCAAAGCCAAGGAGATCCTACACTGCATCGGGCTACTCGTGGCGAGGATGCTATGCCCTCACAAGCATCGCTTTGCTGATCATTGGGCTAATGATGGCGTTGGTGCCGTGCCAAAAGGCACGTTCGGTCGCTACATGTCAAAGGCCCGTTTCGGCCGCGTGATGCAAAACCTTCACTTTACGGACAACGCTAACCCAAGGGCGGAGACAGATCGGGCTTGGAAGGTCCGATCCGTTGTGGAGACATTGCAAGAAACATTTCTTAGTGGCTACAACGTACCACCCGTATTGGCTTTCGACGAAGCCATGATTCCGTCACGGAGCCGTCACAACGTCACACGGCAGTTTATGAAGGACAAGCCCCACAAGTGGGGCACTAAGCTCTTCATGACATGTTGCGCGGACACCGCTTACTGTCTTCGGTACGTACTGAGCGCTCTCCGTGATGGAGAGTGCATTTTTTTTTCGCTAAGTCCGACATGTTGTATTATACATTGTGCTAACTATTACTGTGCTGCGTATACTACATGTTAGCCTTGAGGTATTTTGTGGGACTGAGCAGCATGCCGATGAGCTTGGGGGTGCATCACCGACGCAGTTTTCGGCTGATCCTAACTCTGGACCAGCTGCCGTCATGCGGAACCTGCAGAAAGTCTTACCGCCTCGGGAATTTGGAATTTACCACGCAGTTGTAACGGATCGCTTTTACACGTCCGTTCAACTCGCGCTGCAGCTATTGGCGCGCAATGTTTACTCAGTTGGGACGATCCAAACGAACAAGAAGGGTTTCCCGTCTTCTTTGGTTACAAAGGACGCCTCTCGCCCAGCGGACGTATCGCGTGGCTCGGCAGCTATTGCAGTTGCAAAATGCTGCCCGTTACTGCAGGCCATGCGTTGGTGGGACCGCTTACCTGTCTACCTGCTTTCTACTGGCAGCGGGACAACTACCGAGACGTGCGGTACGTTTTAGCTGCTACTTTTTTGCTGCATTGATTCTAACATATTACTTGAATAGGACGCCGAATTCCTGGCGGTCAGCGACTGACCGTCCCCTGCCCGTCCGCGATGCGGGACTACCATCGATGGATGGGTGGGGTGGACATTCATGATCAGTTGCGGCTGCAGCGGTACTCGCTGCAGCTGTCGGTTCGCTTCAGAAAGTACTACAAAACTATCTTTCTCGGGCTTGTCGACATGGCTATAGTGAATGCATTCATCGTCTATCGAGAGGGGCAAAAATAGCGTGGGGAACCGACCGCTGATCACGCTGAATTTCTTCGGGAATTGCAGGCACAACTCCTGCAAGTCACGGCTGCAGATTTGATTGATGAGGTATGTACAGCATGTATAGTATCCAACATGTCGGAGATGTTGTATATGTGTCTAACGCAGCCTGTTGTGTATTTTAGAGCCCTCAACCAGATCCAACGAACCCCAGTGGACAAGGGCCGACGCGGCACAAGCTTGTGGAGTTTCCAGAGTGGGTGCAGATTCGTGAGGGAGTTCGCAAGCGCCCTCAACACCAATGCAAGGTCTGCTCAATTCGAAAGAAGAAAGTAGGGGAGCGCCGTGCAACTCGCTTCTATTGTGAAACATGCAGTGATGGCAACAGGCGGTAAGTTGATTTGGGTGTGTGTTCAAAGGGCTACTACTAACTACAAATGCGCGTATATATGTAGTGTCTACCTGTGTGACCGCATTCGCCCTGAGCATTATCCAGGCAATCGGTTGACGTGCCACCAAATTTGGCACGAGATGTGGAAGAACGGAGAGGAGCGGCCACCGCCTCGCGTCGGGCGCGACATTCAAATGCGCCCGCTTGGCAAGAAGCGCCGTCGTGGCCGACGCGAAGACGGCGGCAGCAATGAGGAGGAGGAGCAGGAGGAGCAGGAGGATGCCGAGCAGGAGGAGGTACATGAGAGTGCCGAAGAGGTGGGGCCGCAGGTGGTGGAGGTGCAGGGGGACACCGAGCAGGAGGCGGAGGAGGAGGAGGACGCCGAGCACGAGGCGGGGGAGGAGGAGGACGCCGAGCACGAGGCGGAGGAGGAGGAGGCCGAACAGGAGGAGGTCGGGCAGGAGGGGGAGGAAGAAGAAGTGGCAGTGGTTGGGACATCTGCCAAGGAGGCTGAAGAGTAGGAAAGGACATTTCATGGTAGCTGATGGTAGCGCAGCTAAGTTTATACACGTTTTGGTTTGCAATCAATAATGTTTGTTTTCATAGTCTGGTGAATTGGTTTGTACTTTGCTCGCTCTCGATAAAAGGGACTAGTCAAGATGTAGGATATACCTCCTGTTGACTGTAACAAGGCCACCGTGGATGGATTTGACAACATGGCTGTGCATGGCAGTGGATCTACAATCAGCAACTTTCCCGCTGTTCAGAAAAAGACATCGTACTTATAGGTGGCAATACAAAAAACAAATACGCATCTCTTTAACATGTAGTATACAGCTTTAACAAGTAGTATATTGGTCGTAGATAGGACACGGAAAAACCGTGAGTGCGGGGGGGGGGGGTTAAAGCCTAACGCACAGCACAAGAAAACATAGTGTCGATACTGTTCTATCACAAGGCGACCACCCGTCGACCACCACTAACGTACCCTACCGAATAGTACGACCTAAGACTGGAATGGAACTTCTTCGTGTGCAATGAGTGAGCAGATGTACGGAGTGATGGTCCCGGTCCGCAGTCATCTTGAGGTACACTTCGCGGCGCTCCGTGATAGTGAGAAGCGGTGGCACATGGAAGATGACATGATGGTGACGCGTAGGTACAGAAGCAGTTCACTATCGGGTTGGGCATGGAGGGATATGACCCCAAGCAAAACAGTTTGGCAGCTACGAACTCACCTACCTCCAAATGCTCGATGTTGGTATGGTAGGGGGCATTGTGGCACACAGTGGGCGACATGACGACGGGTGTGACCTCGCTGATTTGCCTAATCGATCTGCGGGTGAACTCCTTGCACTTGTCCGACGTGTAGGACGCGAATCATTGTTCCGAGTACACCAGGCCGTCCTCGGAGATACACGCAATGACGTGGATTTCCGAGCCTTTGCTCGCGATGTTCTTGCCGACCTTGTATTGCTGATCGTTGCCTAACGTCGGTTAAATTGTACTCAATGTACAATTCCTGAAACTTGAAATGAAATGATGTTCTTGCCGACCGACCGCTTGACTTTGAAGTTGCAGCCATGGCGACGAGCACACCAGAAAATGAAGTTAGTTTCATCCGCATAAATATTGCCTTAACTTCCGCTCCGTGGGCAGGTAGGTCGACGGCGTAGTCGCACCTCAGAACTTTGTTGTATGTGATGTGTCCTTATGCAGTGCAACATGGGGAGGAAGCACTTCCCCCTCCCTGGAACTCGCAGTCAGTGCAAGCTCTGACTCGAGGGTGGGCTTGCCAAAGTTGCCATAGGTCTCAGTGTCCCTGCTGTGCATGATATGCACATCGTGTACTCATTATGGGTGGGTGTGACTACTGCGACCGACTGGGCGGCAACTTTATCCTCTTGACGCCCCGCTTGTGTTTGGTCGAACCAAGCGCAGTTACATGTACGTCAGCGCGCATGATCCCAAGCGACAGCCGATCACCATCTCGTGCAATACGCTTTGAGAGCAACCTGCTCGCAACAATGAACGCTCGGTGCATTCATGTCCGGTTCGAGGGATGGTGGCAAAATCAGTTGGTCGGATAGTTGTGGGCTGATTCATTCGTAGAACCGCTGGGTGCATACAGTCCTGTGGTGGAAGAGAGCGCTAAACGAGTATAAAGTGGAGCAACAAGAGCGGCCGCGCTCTGGTGCACACGCGAAGCAACAAGGGCTGCGCTTCGCGCGTGTGTGTCTTGATGTCAGACGGGTACAGAAGCAAGTGGAAAAGGCATGCCTCCGCCCGGGATTGAACCGGGGACCTTCTGTTTACAAGACAGATGCTCTACCACTGAGCCACACAGGCGTAACTTTTGTCACTCCACGACCATTTTTCACCCCCTCAAAATGCCACACACACCATTTTCAACACCTCAAAATGCCACGCAACCCTCTAAATACCACAAGATGCCACAAATAAACACAATGCACGCACACAAATACCCTGCCCCCTGACTGATCCACACCGCTTCTATTAATATACTCGCTACCGTCTATTTGCCACCTCTCGTGCAGCGCAACACAACACACAACCAGAAATATGCATCGACCATGATCGACACACCGCCAGTAGCAGTCTCCTCTCTTTCACACCCACGTATTTAAAGCCTAACGCACAGCACAAGAAAACATAGTGTCGATACTGTTCTATCACAAGGCGACCACCCGTCGACCACCACTAACGTACCCTACCGAATAGTACGACCTAAGACTGGAATGGAACTTCATCGTGTGCAATAGACCATTGGGTGAAAAAGTGAAATATTCGCGAATTTTCGTTTTATCACTTGGATATCGCTGTTATTTACGGAACAACTCTTTCTGCTGCGTACAATCCAGTTACTGGGATATTGCGACATCACTGTTCTAAACAGTGATATTTACGACTATAACCCTGTCATTTTAAATGCAGCTGATGTGCATCCGATCTCAGAAAAACTCAATAAACATGAATCTTTTCGCATTTGCTGCGTCTGAACCAAAGGCCAAACAGTCTTATCGGTTATATATGCGATGTGCGCTAGATGTCAGATTGACCACACTCTTCTCTCTAGTCTGTAGACCAGCAATTAAGCTCTAGCAGCACAGCTCACATTTATTGAAAGAAACTAGGCGTTTGTTGCCACCGCCATGTCGTCGACATATTGGAAAATAGGTCGGTTGCAATACTGGCAATGAGCAAATCCTTTGAAACTATATACATTTGGGAGGGAACATCTATTTTCACGAACGTTTCTAACCCAGCACAGGATAATGAGCTGGGATTTGTTCCGAGACTGAGATTTATTCCAAACGACCCTTGAAATGCAATAAACACCCACCGGTTTTAGGAAAACTGCTGATATTGAAAAAAATGGTTAAAATTACTTTAAAGCGGGATTGTTGCAATATTGGCCATCACCCGCTAAGACATACTTTTTGCGACTGTTATCTAATGAGTGAGCAGATGTACGGAGTGATGGTCCCGGTCCGCAGTCATCTTGAGGTACACTTCGCGGCGCTCCGTGATAGTGAGAAGCGGTGGCACATGGTTGAATATCGTGAAGCTGCCGACAGATTGAGTTTATCTTGAATAAACTATGGTAATCATGCCCAGAAAAAAACCAGAACCGTCATTATTCACCAATCAAACTTTGGCTACAAGTCTACTAACCAATCATCGTCAATAGGGTTAGGGTTACGCGCTGCCGACTCTCGTGCCGACGTATAATGTCGGCAGCCCCCCCCCAATATATGTGAACGAGACATACGAACCACTAGTTTGCCACGTATCACTTTCATATTTGCGACTCTGCCGACAACAGACAGCAAGAAACAATGGGCCTACAAGACCTCGCTCCAGCAAACACACAAAGGGCGCAGAAGACTGCGATCAATGCGTTTGAGCGATTCCTTACGTCAGAGAGTGTTAATATGGGCTTCATCGCTGCGTGTCTTCTCAACGACCAAAACGGGTCTGCGTGTGTGAAGCTCATGGATCGCTTTGGCGTGTACCTGGCTTTTGTGGATGGCAGGGCTGGGAAACCGCTCGCGCGGAACTCGGTTATGAGCTACTACCGCCATGTCAAAAACTGGTTGCTTGACAGCTACCCCAAGCACCGCGCTGCCATCGAGAAGAAGCTTCTGAAGATGGCGCAAACACTGGAGCGCTATTGCCTGAAACGAAGCGAGGGAGGGGTGGTGAAGAAGGCACCGCCTGCACCAAGGAGGACCTGCGAATCCTTATGGATGGAATCTACTATGATGCTGCAAGTTTGAAGGACTACCAGGACGCTGCACTGCTTGCGCTAATGTGGTACACGTTTGGGAGGGCTTCAGACCTCGGATTTGTCGCTAAGAGTAGCCTGTCCGTCAGCGCTGATGGTGTCATTTTCGTCCGGCTGATTCGTGTGAAGACCTCGGAAGAACAAGGTCTCTCCTTATTCCCCAAGAAGGACAGGTTTATTACCTGTCCTTTGCACGCTGTAGCGATGGCGCTGGTGATGCAGGATTTTCCGTCGTCTCAAGTCTTGGAGCATCCTCAGTTATTTGATGGTAGCGCCGAGAATTTGGCTGCTCCCGACGATGTACCACTTGTTGAGGCTCTGGCCTGCTGCTCGCTCAGCAATGCATCTGATGATTCTCACGACGATGAGATCCGGAAACCAAAAACCATGAAAATTCACGGATACGTGAACCGCGTTGTCAAGGCTGCAACGAAAGCGCAGGCAAGAGCTAAGCCAACGCCCAACCTCTCCTCGCACTCCTTTCAGCGAGGTGGCGCTCAGCACGCCAACAGTGATCCGTCGCTTTGTGCGCAGTGGATTTTTGATCGGGGCTCGTGGAACATGACGGCCACGAATAAGGCATTCGCCTATGTCTTTAACACGACGAGCGAAGACCAAAAAGTTTCCAGGGTGTTGAGTGGGTGGAACTCATGCCAGAAGCCACCTGTCCCGATGCTGTCGTGGTTCGACTCGGCTACAAAGAGTCAAGCTTTCTCCCTCGCTGCTCTACTCTTCCAAACGAGCATGAATACCCAAGACCCTGAAAAGCGCCTAAATGACAGAGTGGCTGATGTCCTTGTCTCCGCCCTGATCCAGCGGTTTCCAGAAGTTTTGGATCGGTATCCAATGTGCCCCTACGTCACTAGAATGCGCGAGTGTCTGCTGGTACTCGGTATCTCTAAGGCTCAAGTTTTGGCGTGGAGCTCGGAACTTCAGCAGGCGGCTACCCTGAAATCCCAGAATACAGCTGTGGATAATGCCCCAGAGTTCACGAAGGAGGAGCGATTAATAAACCACCAAAATTGTGTCATTGGCGAGTTGGTTTCGATGAACCAAGAGCTGACGAAGCGGCTGAGCGCAATGGAGGAGAGGCTTGCCACTGTTGAATACGGCGACCAGCGCCTCACGGATCCTTCGATTGACACAAACTCGGTCACGAAAGACGTATCCCCGGGGCAATATGCAGCAAAAACAAGTTCGTGCGGTTCAAAGGCCCATCCAAAGACTCCGCAAGCAATCTGGTTCGAGTGGTATGTCAAGACCCCCAAACTCTGGGAAGTGTGCGAATCACGACAGAAGAAGTCCACGTACAAGCAAATCACGAACTATATGAAGCTGTTTCTCCCAAATGGGTTCGCGCTGGACCCTACCTCCGAGACCTACTCGGACGACGTGATGTGTATCGGCCAAGAAGCGGAGACGAACTTGTACAAGTTCTTTGAAGATCATGGAGTGACTCGAAAGCACGGTTCGTCTGTTTTAAAGGTCCTCCGCGAGCTTCATCGTGCTGGCAAACTGGACTTGAAAATCAAAGCGTACTATGCTCATGTCAACGCCGGAACTATTTGCGACCCCGCACCAAGTCAGCTAAATCAGATTCTTGCCATCCGGGGCTAATCCACCCGAATGCGCCGGTCTCTACTTGAGTAGGTGGTGGAGATACTACGGGCGAGCTATGAAGTGAATAAATGCATATCCATGGTGCTTAACTTGTGTTTAGTTGGCTCACTAGTGCACTCTTAAGCCTGACGCTTAACATATACCGCCAGTGTCACATTAACTCGCGCGAGTTAATACGAAACTGCCCGAGTATTACGTTAACTCGCGCGAGTTAATATGAAGCGCAGGCAGATTCACATGCAGTTTACTGTTAACTCGCGCGAGTTAATGTAAATCTGCCTTCGCTTCATATTAACTCGCGTGAGTTAACGTAAAACGCGGGCAGTTTCGTATTATCTCGCGCGAGTTAACGTGAAACTCGGGCAGTTTCGTATTATCTCGCGCGAGTTAACGTGAAACTCAGGCAGTTTCGTATTAACTCGTGCGAGTTAATGTGAAACTCGGGCAGTTTCGTATTATCTCGCGCGAGTTAATGTAAATCTGCGCAAGTTTCATATTAACTCGCGCGAGTTAATGTGAATCTGCCCAAGTTTCGTATTATCCCGCGCGAGTTAATGTGAATCTCCCCGCGTTTCATATAAACTCGCGCGAGTTAATGTGAATCTGCCCAAGTTTCGTATTATCCCGCGCGAGTTAATGTGAATCTGCCCGCGTTTCATATTAACTCGCGCGAGTTAACGTGAAACTCGGGCAGTTTCGTATTATCTCGCGCGAGTTAATGTAAATCTGCCCAAGTTTCATATTAACTCGCGCGAGTTAACGTGAATCTGCATCTGAGTTAGATTCTGAGACAATCTGATTCCACAAATGTGTGGCACAGCGAACGCCCCCTAAACATCTCCTTTACGATCTCACTTTGCTTTTGGGGTAAAACGCCAACCCAACATGAGCAAACGCAAGTGCGTCAACCGAACGGAACAAGAAAAGATCAATCTACTGAAGGAGTGGAGAGACAACCCCGAATGGGACATCCAAGAGGCATCACGACGGCTTGAAGTGAAGGAGGCCACGCTCCGCGGATGGAAAAGCTCTATTGGCACCGTTTGGACAGCTTTGTAGGCTCCAAGCGGAAACGAAAGAAAAGAAAGGGCCCCGGCCCGCGACGCAAGTTAAAACCGTACGAAGACCGAGTTGTTGATTACTTCTTCAGCTTACGCGAGGAAGGCAAGGGCCGTTTTGGGGATATTCTGTTTTACTGCCAGAACATTGATGATTTCTTAAGAGATTTTCCGGAACTCAGCGGCCAGAAATCATGGGTTGACCGCTTTATCAAGCACTACTCCAAAAAGGTGGATTCCGATGATGAAGGAGTTTCTGGCGGTGTTGGTACCTGTTCTGGCGGTGATGGACCTATTTCTGGTGGTGGCGGAGCTAATTCGGACCATTTAGTAACTAATTCGGACGATTGCGATGGCGAGGACGCTAATTCGGACCGTGTTGTAGTTCATTCGGACGATTGCGACGACGAGTAAGCTAATTCGGACCGTGTTGTAGTTAATTCGGACGATTGCGACGGCGAGGAAGCTAATTCGGACCGTGTTGTAGTTAATTCGGATGGTGGCGACGGCGAGGAAGCTAATTCGGACCGTGTTGTAGTTAATTCGGACGGCGGCGGAGATAATCCGGACAGCGGCGGAGCTAAATCGGATAGTGAAGGCGATAAACCGGACAAAGAGGCCGATAAATCGGACAGAGGAGGCACTAACACGGACAACGATGCAGCAAGAAGTGGTGGCACTGTCGTGCAAAAGGCCGGAGTCAGTGGCGATGGTGAAAATTGTGAGCGTAGTGGTGATGAAAGCGTCTCTGGTGAAGTGTCAATCGGTCGTAAGAAGGGCGCAGATGCGGCACAAGACGTGAATGAACTTTCCGGTCATGATGAATGTATGTTTGGCGGCGCTGATGATGCTAGCAGTGGTGAGAGTGCTGCTAGCAGTGGCTGTGCGAGTGACTCGGATGCTAGTCTATTTCAAATATCAAAAAATCAGGCATCAACAAACTAGGCGTGTGTTACATAAATCATCCATACTGCCTAAATAGAGATTTTGCGGAGACCTTGTTGAAAGCGATGGCTTCAAACTAAGTGACAGTGTTTTTATGCTTTTCTTCGGCACCAACGCAGTAGTTGCATCGCTATTTTCACTATTAAACATGCTTTGCGCCGCTCTAACCTCTAGAAGTCACTCTAAAACCCCTTCCCAATCACTCCTCCCACCCCAGCCTCCGACGACTGCAATATGGCCTGTAGTCGACCAACTAGTACTTCCCGCGGCACACTAAACATTCACAATGTCAACGATACTCACCTGGACAATAACCCAAAGAAAAAGCAGTGTACTCAATGAGAATGCCTTATGCGCCGCTGTGAACTGGAGCTAAGGATTCAACCTGGCAGCCAGTCTGGCTGTCAGGTATTATTATTATAGTACTGGTGCGGTTGCCGAAGCAACTTACAAGTTTTGTGCTCGTTTTGGTCACGAATATAGAACGAGATTCAGGCATCGAATGACCTGTAAAAAACGTAGAAAGACTTCAAGCGCGAAGGTTTATAAGACACTCGTCGTCTCATTAATTAAGACTATGGTTGATCGAGTCTTACATGTAGCACTTCATGTCCTTAAATCAAGCCTAGAGTGGCGGTGACTTCCCGCCGTCAAGCGCCACATGCACGACATGGAGCTGAACGCGTTGAGGTGTTTCAGCCTCAAGGGTGATGTTGTCCAACCTGTCCACATCCAACAGTGGCAGCGCCAACGTCGCGTCCAGCAAGCCCAGCTACGCTTATCCCGGCGTGAACGACCGTGCCAAGACCGCGCTGCTGCCGATTCGCCAGCCAGCGTGATGGATACACTACACGAGACGTTTCCTTAACTTACTTATCGTAATAGTAGGATTTATTGTATTGGAAGAGCCCGCCTGGGGTGTGAGCAGTGAGGCAAGCAGGATGGAGAGGCCCGTGGACTTGGCGAGGAAAGCCCTCGGTGCAGTGCGACTTCAGCATCCTCCGCCACATTCGGAACAAGCACCCCACAAGACTCACCAGCTTCTCTATGGAAGGCAAAATGCACGCGACGCAGTTTTCGATCTGGTGTCGCGTCTCTTTCGACTGCAAAGGTCTAAGGCTGCCGGTGCTAGTGAATCACTGGTAGTGATTCCTCGTTTGAACATGTGAATCTTCGACACCATACTTTATTCTATATACTTTTCATAGTGCCTAATTAGAGATTTCCAAACTGCCCAGTTGTAGCCTAACAAGGATATAGGCACAATATCCTAATTTGTTGATGCCTGTCTATTTGAGATCGATACTCATGAAAAGAAGACCCCCGCTAGCCCAAAGAAGCAGATATTCTTCAGGAAGCGGTACCCGAAAAATCAGGTGGTGTTGGAGTGGTCGCGTGCCGACAAGTACGTGTGCCTATTTCCCAGGGATCTGAACTGCTTGCTTCCGGACCAGTTGCTGACAGAAACGATACTGGACTACTTTTTCCATCGATACATGAAGCCAGCACCTGGTGTATTGTGTTTTTGTGGGACCGATCTTTATAGATCCATTGAGTTTGCGTGCAGATAAAAAAAATCGGCAATGTGTGGCGAATTCGACTGGTCCGCTTATCCCAATGTGATTTTAATTGTTTCTGGCGTCAAACACTACAGTCTTCTCGTCGTGGAAAATGCCATGCAAAATGGGCCAACAGGAATGTTCCACGTCAACAGCCTGAAAGGTGCTCATGACTCTGCGTACGTGTTCAACATGATGAGATGGCACCTTGCCAAAGAAAGACACAAGTACCCGGACCTAACACCCCTGGGCACGTATACCGCTGGTGTGTTCGATACCAAGCCGCAGCAATCTAACTGCGTCGACTGTGGACTGTACGTCCTTCACTACATGGAGAAAATAGGAAAACACATTTTGGAGCTACAGGAGACATCTACGACGACTATGCCTTCGATCCAGGAGTATTTAGCGACGTGGACATCTCGATCATTCACCGCCAGATCCGCAGCCAAGCGTCGCAATGCCATGTACCAGACGATTTCGGATGCGGCTAGTGAAACGAAGACATGAAGGAAGTTAGTATAGTTTACGAAGAATATACCAAGTTTTTTTTTCATTGCCTCTGCTTTGAGCAACCAAGCAAACAGGACAGTAGCCAGTTGACGCTGAAATCTATTCGAGTCGATGTGAGACGAGGAATTGTTGCGGCCCATGGGCAGCAGGTCCTTGCCCGAGTCGATGGTCTCGTAGAGCAGGTTGGGGCTGGCGTCCTCCCCCTCCCCTTGGAAGGCGACCGACTTGGCCGGCTGGGAGATGGTCAAGTGAAGCTCGCCCTTGGCGTCGCAGCTCATGAGCTCCGGCACCTTGACGATGCGGTACCAGTCGCCCATGGGGCACGCCACCAGGCCCAGCGGCCCCTCCACGACGCTCAGCACGTTGTCGCGCTTGAGTCCATCGAAGTCCAGCACCAGGAAGCGCAGCGACGTGGCCGCGCGCAGGTCGAAGCCCCGCGAGCCGA
This sequence comes from Phytophthora x cambivora, assembly GCA_033557925.1. NCBI lineage: Eukaryota > Oomycota > Peronosporomycetes > Peronosporales > Peronosporaceae > Phytophthora > Phytophthora x cambivora. The sequence continues at coordinate 4,595,975 of JAUCEB010000008.1, read as the reverse complement.
GCTCGAACGTCTCGGTCCACTCGGGCTCCAGCGTCTACTTGCCCATGCGCGTCTTGAAGCTGCATCCCGCGGCTACCGGCTTCCCCTTGGCGTCTAGCACCGTGAGCTGCACGAACGGGTCGCACGAGCAGGTCGTGCCCGCCCGCGATGTCCACGAAGAGCTGCTGCAGCGGCATCTTGTTGTGGAGTCTCGACACTTTCGTGCTTTGACGCGTTCGGCGAGGCATCGATATCCTCCAAGTTTAAGTTATGTGGACCACTTTACACGTCGGCCAAATGTCGGCGTGTCGGCAGATTCACGCTATGGAAGATGGCCTGATGGTGACGCGTAGGTACAGAAGCAGTTCACTATCGGGTTGGGCATGGAGGGATATGACCCCAAGCAAAATAGTTTGGCAGCTACGAACTCATCTACCTCCAAATGCTCGATGTTGGTATAGTAGGGGGCATTGTGGCACACAGTGGGCGACATGACGACGGGTGTGACCTCGCTGATTTGCCTAATCGATCTGCGGGTGAACTCCTTGCACTTGTCCGACGTGTAGGACGCGAATCATTGTTCCGAGTACACCAGGCCGTCCTCGGAGATACACGCAATGACGTGGATTTCCGAGCCTTTGCTCGCGATGTTCTTGCCGACCTTGTATTGCTGATCGTTGCCTAACGTCGGTTAAATTGTACTCAATGTACAATTCCTGAAACTTGAAATGAAATGATGTTCTTGCCGACCGACCGCTTGACTTTGAAGTTGCAGCCATGGCGACGAGCACACCAGAAAATGAAGTTAGTTTCATCCGCATAAATATTGCCTTAACTTCCGCTCCGTGGGCAGGTAGGTCGACGGCGTAGTCGCACCTCAGAACTTTGTTGTATGTGATGTGTCCTTATGCAGTGCAACATGGGGAGGAAGCACTTCCCCCTCCCTGGAACTCGCAGTCAGTGCAAGCTCTGACTCGAGGGTGGGCTTGCCAAAGTTGCCATAGGTCTCAGTGTCCCTGCTGTGCATGATATGCACATCGTGTCCTCATTATGGGTGGGTGTGACTACTGCGACCGACTGGGCGGCAACTTTATCCTCTTGACGCCCCGCTTGTGTTTGGTCGAACCAAGCGCAGTTACATGTACGTCAGCGCGCATGATCCCAAGCGACAGCCGATCACCATCTCGTGCAATACGCTTTGAGAGCAACCTGCTCGCAACAATGAACGCACGGTGCATTCATGTCCGGTTCGAGGGATGGTGGCAAAATCAGTTGGTCGGATAGTTGTGGGCTGATTCATTCGTAGAACCGCTGGGTGCATACAGTCCTGTGGTGGAAGAGAGCGCTAAACGAGTATAAAGTGGAGCAACAAGAGCGGCCGCGCTCTGGTGCACACGCGAAGCAACAAGGGCTGCGCTTCGCGCGTGTTTGTCTTGATGTCAGACGGGTACAGAAGCAAGTGGAAAAGGCATGCCTCCGCCCGGGATTGAACCGGGGACCTTCTGTTTACAAGACAGATGCTCTACCACTGAGCCACACAGGCGTAACTTTTGTCACTCCACGACCATTTTTCACCCCCTCAAAATGCCACACACACCATTTTCAACACCTCAAAATGCCACGCAACCCTCTAAATACCACAAGATGCCACAAATAAACACAATGCACGCACACAAATACCCTGCCCCCTGACTGATCCACACCGCTTCTATTAATATACTCGCTACCGTCTATTTGCCACCTCTCGTGCAGCGCAACACAACACACAACCAGAAATATGCATCGACCATGATCGACACACCGCCAGTAGCAGTCTCCTCTCTTTCACACCCACGTATTTAAAGCCTAACGCACAGCACAAGAAACCATAGTGTCGATACTGTTCTATCACAAGGCGACCACCCGTCGACCACCACTAACGTACCCTACCGAATAGTACGACCTAAGACTGGAATGGAACTTCATCGTGTGCAATAGACCATTGGGTGAAAAAGTGAAATATTCGCGAATTTTCGTTTTATCACTTGGATATCGCTGTTATTTACGGAACAACTCTTTCTGCTGCGTACAATCCAGTTACTGGGATATTGCGACATCACTGTTCTAAACAGTGATATTTACGACTATAACCCTGTCATTTTAAATGCAGCTGATGTGCATCCGATCTCAGAAAAACTCAATAAACATGAATCTTTTCGCATTTGCTGCGTCTGAACCAAAGGCCAAACAGTCTTATCGGTTATATATGCGATGTGCGCTAGATGTCAGATTGACCACACTCTTCTCTCTAGTCTGTAGACCAGCAATTAAGCTCTAGCAGCACAGCTCACATTTATTGAAAGAAACTAGGCGTTTGTTGCCACCGCCATGTCGTCGACATATTGGAAAATAGGTCGGTTGCAATACTGGCAATGAGCAAATCCTTTGAAACTATATACATTTGGGAGGGAACATCTATTTTCACGAACGTTTCTAACCCAGCACAGGATAATGAGCTGGGATTTGTTCCGAGACTGAGATTTATTCCAAACGACCCTTGAAATGCAATAAACACCCACCGGTTTTAGGAAAACTGCTGATATTGAAAAAAATGGTTAAAATTACTTTAAAGCGGGATTGTTGCAATATTGGCCATCATCCGCTAAGACATACTTTTTGCGACTGTTATCTAATGAGTGAGCAGATGTACGGAGTGATGGTCCCGGTCCGCAGTCATCTTGAGGTACACTTCGCGGCGCTCCGTGATAGTGAGAAGCGGTGGCACATGGTTGAATATCGTGAAGCTGCCGACAGATTGAGTTTATCTTGAATAAACTATGGTAATCATGCCCAGAAAAAAACCAGAACCGTCATTATTCACCAATCAAACTTTGGCTACAAGTCTACTAACCAATCATCGTCAATAGGGTTAGGGTTACGCGCTGCCGACTCTCGTGCCGACGTATAATGTCGGCAGCCCCCCCCCCCCAATATATGTGAACGAGACATACGAACCACTAGTTTGCCACGTATCACTTTCATATTTGCGACTCTGCCGACAACAGACAGCAAGAAACAATGGGCCTACAAGACCTCGCTCCAGCAAACACACAAAGGGCGCAGAAGACTGCGATCAATGCGTTTGAGCGATTCCTTACGTCAGAGAGTGTTAATATGGGCTTCATCGCTGCGTGTCTTCTCAACGACCAAAACGGGTCTGCGTGTGTGAAGCTCATGGATCGCTTTGGCGTGTACCTGGCTTTTGTGGATGGCAGGGCTGGGAAACCGCTCGCGCGGAACTCGGTTATGAGCTACTACCGCCATGTCAAAAACTGGTTGCTTGACAGCTACCCCAAGCACCGCGCTGCCATCGAGAAGAAGCTTCTGAAGATGGCGCAAACACTGGAGCGCTATTGCCTGAAACGAAGCGAGGGAGGGGTGGTGAAGAAGGCACCGCCTGCACCAAGGAGGACCTGCGAATCCTTATGGATGGAATCTACTATGATGCTGCAAGTTTGAAGGACTACCAGGACGCTGCACTGCTTGCGCTAATGTGGTACACGTTTGGGAGGGCTTCAGACCTCGGATTTGTCGCTAAGAGTAGCCTGTCCGTCAGCGCTGATGGTGTCATTTTCGTCCGGCTGATTCGTGTGAAGACCTCGGAAGAACAAGGTCTCTCCTTATTCCCCAAGAAGGACAGGTTTATTACCTGTCCTTTGCACGCTGTAGCGATGGCGCTGGTGATGCAGGATTTTCCGTCGTCTCAAGTCTTGGAGCATCCTCAGTTATTTGATGGTAGCGCCGAGAATTTGGCTGCTCCCGACGATGTACCACTTGTTGAGGCTCTGGCCTGCTGCTCGCTCAGCAATGCACCTGATGATTCTCACGACGATGAGATCCGGAAACCAAAAACCATGAAAATTCACGGATACGTGAACCGCGTTGTCAAGGCTGCAACGAAAGCGCAGGCAAGAGCTAAGCCAACGCCCAACCTCTCCTCGCACTCCTTTCAGCGAGGTGGCGCTCAGCACGCCAACAGTGATCCGTCGCTTTGTGCGCAGTGGATTTTTGATCGGGGCTCGTGGAACATGACGGCCACGAATAAGGCATTCGCCTATGTCTTTAACACGACGAGCGAAGACCAAAAAGTTTCCAGGGTGTTGAGTGGGTGGAACTCATGCCAGAAGCCACCTGTCCCGATGCTGTCGTGGTTCGACTCGGCTACAAAGAGTCAAGCTTTCTCCCTCGCTGCTCTACTCTTCCAAACGAGCATGAATACCCAAGACCCTGAAAAGCGCCTAAATGACAGAGTGGCTGATGTCCTTGTCTCCGCCCTGATCCAGCGGTTTCCAGAAGTTTTGGATCGGTATCCAATGTGCCCCTACGTCACTAGAATGCGCGAGTGTCTGCTGGTACTCGGTATCTCTAAGGCTCAAGTTTTGGCGTGGAGCTCGGAACTTCAGCAGGCGGCTACCCTGAAATCCCAGAATACAGCTGTGGATAATGCCCCAGAGTTCACGAAGGAGGAGCGATTAATAAACCACCAAAATTATGTCATTGGCGAGTTGGTTTCGATGAACCAAGAGCTGACGAAGCGGCTGAGCGCAATGGAGGAGAGGCTTGCCACTGTTGAATACGGCGACCAGCGCCTCACGGATCCTTCGATTGACACAAACTCGGTCACGAAAGACGTATCCCCGGGGCAATATGCAGCAAAAACAAGTTCGTGCGGTTCAAAGGCCCATCCAAAGACTCCGCAAGCAATCTGGTTCGAGTGGTATGTCAAGACCCCCAAACTCTGGGAAGTGTGCGAATCACGACAGAAGAAGTCCACGTACAAGCAAATCACGAACTATATGAAGCTGTTTCTCCCAAATGGGTTCGCGCTGGACCCTACCTCCGAGACCTACTCGGACGACGTGATGTGTATCGGCCAAGAAGCGGAGACGAACTTGTACAAGTTCTTTGAAGATCATGGAGTGACTCGAAAGCACGGTTCGTCTGTTTTAAAGGTCCTCCGCGAGCTTCATCGTGCTGGCAAACTGGACTTGAAAATCAAAGCGTACTATGCTCATGTCAACGCCGGAACTATTTGCGACCCCGCACCAAGTCAGCTAAATCAGATTCTTGCCATCCGGGGCTAATCCACCCGAATGCGCCGGTCTCTACTTGAGTAGGTGGTGGAGATACTACGGGCGAGCTATGAAGTGAATAAATGCATATCCATGGTGCTTAACTTGTGTTTAGTTGGCTCACTAGTGCACTCTTAAGCCTGACGCTTAACATATACCGCCAGTGTCACATTAACTCGCGCGAGTTAATACGAAACTGCCCGAGTATTACGTTAACTCGCGCGAGTTAATATGAAGCGCAGGCAGATTCACATGCAGTTTACTGTTAACTCGCGCGAGTTAATGTAAATCTGCCTTCGCTTAATATTAACTCGCGTGAGTTAACGTAAAACGCGGGCAGTTTCGTATTATCTCGCGCGAGTTAACGTGAAACTCGGGCAGTTTCGTATTATCTCGCGCGAGTTAACGTGAAACTCAGGCAGTTTCGTATTAACTCGTGCGAGTTAATGTGAAACTCGGGCAGTTTCGTATTATCTCGCGCGAGTTAATGTAAATCTGCGCAAGTTTCATATTAACTCGCGCGAGTTAATGTGAATCTGCCCAAGTTTCGTATTATCCCGCGCGAGTTAATGTGAATCTCCCCGCGTTTCATATAAACTCGCGCGAGTTAATGTGAATCTGCCCAAGTTTCGTATTATCCCGCGCGAGTTAATGTGAATCTGCCCGCGTTTCATATTAACTCGCGCGAGTTAACGTGAAACTCGGGCAGTTTCGTATTATCTCGCGCGAGTTAATGTAAATCTGCCCAAGTTTCATATTAACTCGCGCGAGTTAACGTGAATCTGCATCTGAGTTAGATTCTGAGACAATCTGATTCCACAAATGTGTGGCACAGCGAACGCCCCCTAAACATCTCCTTTACGATCTCACTTTGCTTTTGGGGTAAAACGCCAACCCAACATGAGCAAACGCAAGTGCGTCAACCGAACGGAACAAGAAAAGATCAATCTACTGAAGGAGTGGAGAGACAACCCCGAATGGGACATCCAAGAGGCATCACGACGGCTTGAAGTGAAGGAGGCCACGCTCCGCGGATGGAAAAGCTCTATTGGCACCGTTTGGACAGCTTTGTAGGCTCCAAGCGGAAACGAAAGAAAAGAAAGGGCCCCGGCCCGCGACGCAAGTTAAAACCGTACGAAGACCGAGTTGTTGATTACTTCTTCAGCTTACGCGAGGAAGGCAAGGGCCGTTTTGGGGATATTCTGTTTTACTGCCAGAACATTGATGATTTCTTAAGAGATTTTCCGGAACTCAGCGGCCAGAAATCATGGGTTGACCGCTTTATCAAGCACTACTCCAAAAAGGTGGATTCCGATGATGAAGGAGTTTCTGGCGGTGTTGGTACCTGTTCTGGCGGTGATGGACCTATTTCTGGTGGTGGCGGAGCTAATTCGGACCATTTAGTAACTAATTCGGACGATTGCGATGGCGAGGACGCTAATTCGGACCGTGTTGTAGTTCATTCGGACGATTGCGACGACGAGTAAGCTAATTCGGACCGTGTTGTAGTTAATTCGGACGATTGCGACGGCGAGGAAGCTAATTCGGACCGTGTTGTAGTTAATTCGGATGGTGGCGACGGCGAGGAAGCTAATTCGGACCGTGTTGTAGTTAATTCGGACGGCGGCGGAGATAATCCGGACAGCGGCGGAGCTAAATCGGATAGTGAAGGCGATAAACCGGACAAAGAGGCCGATAAATCGGACAGAGGAGGCACTAACACGGACAACGATGCAGCAAGAAGTGGTGGCACTGTCGTGCAAAAGGCCGGAGTCAGTGGCGATGGTGAAAATTGTGAGCGTAGTGGTGATGAAAGCGTCTCTGGTGAAGTGTCAATCGGTCGTAAGAAGGGCGCGGATGCGGCACAAGACGTGAATGAACTTTCCGGTCATGATGAATGTATGTTTGGCGGCGCTGATGATGCTAGCAGTGGTGAGAGTGCTGCTAGCAGTGGCTGTGCGAGTGACTCGGATGCTAGTCTATTTCAAATATCAAAAAATCAGGCATCAACAAACTAGGCGTGTGTTACATAAATCATCCATACTGCCTAAATAGAGATTTTGCGGAGACCTTGTTGAAAGCGATGGCTTCAAACTAAGTGACAGTGTTTTTATGCTTTTCTTCGGCACCAACGCAGTAGTTGCATCGCTATTTTCACTATTAAACATGCTTTGCGCCGCTCTAACCTCTAGAAGTCACTCTAAAACCCCTTCCCAATCACTCCTCCCACCCCAGCCTCCGACGACTGCAATATGGCCTGTAGTCGACCAACTAGTACTTCCCGCGGCACACTAAACATTCACAATGTCAACGATACTCACCTGGACAATAACCCAAAGAAAAAGCAGTGTACTCAATGAGAATGCCTTATGCGCCGCTGTGAACTGGAGCTAAGGATTCAACCTGGCAGCCAGTCTGGCTGTCAGGTATTATTATTATAGTACTGGTGCGGTTGCCGAAGCAACTTACAAGTTTTGTGCTCGTTTTGGTCACGAATATAGAACGAGATTCAGGCATCGAATGACCTGTAAAAAACGTAGAAAGACTTCAAGCGCGAAGGTTTATAAGACACTCGTCGTCTCATTAATTAAGACTATGGTTGATCGAGTCTTACATGTAGCACTTCATGTCCTTAAATCAAGCCTAGAGTGGCGGTGACTTCCCGCCGTCAAGCGCCACATGCACGACATGGAGCTGAACGCGTTGAGGTGTTTCAGCCTCAAGGGTGATGTTGTCCAACCTGTCCACATCCAACAGTGGCAGCGCCAACGTCGCGTCCAGCAAGCCCAGCTACGCTTATCCCGGCGTGAACGACCGTGCCAAGACCGCGCTGCTGCCGATTCGCCAGCCAGCGTGATGGATACACTACACGAGACGTTTCCTTAACTTACTTATCGTAATAGTAGGATTTATTGTATTGGAAGAGCCCGCCTGGGGTGTGAGCAGTGAGGCAAGCAGGATGGAGAGGCCCGTGGACTTGGCGAGGAAAGCCCTCGGTGCAGTGCGACTTCAGCATCCTCCGCCACATTCGGAACAAGCACCCCACAAGACTCACCAGCTTCTCTATGGAAGGCAAAATGCACGCGACGCAGTTTTCGATCTGGTGTCGCGTCTCTTTCGACTGCAAAGGTCTAAGGCTGCCGGTGCTAGTGAATCACTGGTAGTGATTCCTCGTTTGAACATGTGAATCTTCGACACCATACTTTATTCTATATACTTTTCATAGTGCCTAATTAGAGATTTCCAAACTGCCCAGTTGTAGCCTAACAAGGATATAGGCACAATATCCTAATTTGTTGATGCCTGTCTATTTGAGATCGATACTCATGAAAAGAAGACCCCCGCTAGCCCAAAGAAGCAGATATTCTTCAGGAAGCGGTACCCGAAAAATCAGGTGGTGTTGGAGTGGTCGCGTGCCGACAAGTACGTGTGCCTATTTCCCAGGGATCTGAACTGCTTGCTTCCGGACCAGTTGCTGACAGAAACGATACTGGACTACTTTTTCCATCGATACATGAAGCCAGCACCTGGTGTATTGTGTTTTTGTGGGACCGATCTTTATAGATCCATTGAGTTTGCGTGCAGATAAAAAAAATCGGCAATGTGTGGCGAATTCGACTGGTCCGCTTATCCCAATGTGATTTTAATTGTTTCTGGCGTCAAACACTACAGTCTTCTCGTCGTGGAAAATGCCATGCAAAATGGGCCAACAGGAATGTTCCACGTCAACAGCCTGAAAGGTGCTCATGACTCTGCGTACGTGTTCAACATGATGAGATGGCACCTTGCCAAAGAAAGACACAAGTACCCGGACCTAACACCCCTAGGCACGTATACCGCTGGTGTGTTCGATACCAAGCCGCAGCAATCTAACTGCGTCGACTGTGGACTGTACGTCCTTCACTACATGGACAAAAATAGGAAAACACATTTTGGAGCTACAGGAGACATCTACGACGACTATGCCTTCGATCCAGGAGTATTTAGCGACGTGGACATCTCGATCATTCACCGCCAGATCCGCAGCCAAGCGTCGCAATGCCATGTACCAGACGATTTCGGATGCGGCTAGTGAAACGAAGACATGAAGGAAGTTAGTATAGTTTACGAAGAATATACCAAGTTTTTTTTTCATTGCCTCTGCTTTGAGCAACCAAGCAAACAGGACAGTAGCCAGTTGACGCTGAAATCTATTCGAGTCGATGTGAGACGAGGAATTGTTGCGGCCCATGGGCAGCAGGTCCTTGCCCGAGTCGATGGTCTCGTAGAGCAGGTTGGGGCTGGCGTCCTCCCCCTCCCCTTGGAAGGCGACCGACTTGGCCGGCTGGGAGATGGTCAAGTGAAGCTCGCCCTTGGCGTCGCAGCTCATGAGCTCCGGCACCTTGACGATGCGGTACCAGTCGCCCATGGGGCACGCCACCAGGCCCAGCGGCCCCTCCACGACGCTCAGCACGTTGTCGCGCTTGAGTCCATCGAAGTCCAGCACCAGGAAGCGCAGCGACGTGGCCGCGCGCAGGTCGAAGCCCCGCGAGCCGAGCTCGAACGTCTCGGTCCACTCGGGCTCCAGCGTCTACTTGCCCATGCGCGTCTTGAAGCTGCATCCCGCGGCTACCGGCTTCCCCTTGGCGTCTAGCACCGTGAGCTGCACGAACGGGTCGCACGAGCAGGTCGTGCCCGCCCGCGATGTCCACGAAGAGCTGCTGCAGCGGCATCTTGTTGTGGAGTCTCGACACTTTCGTGCTTTGACGCGTTCGGCGAGGCATCGATATCCTCCAAGTTTAAGTTATGTGGACCACTTTACACGTCGGCCAAATGTCGGCGTGTCGGCAGATTCACGCTATGGAAGATGGCCTGATGGTGACGCGTAGGTACAGAAGCAGTTCACTATCGGGTTGGGCATGGAGGGATATGACCCCAAGCAAAATAGTTTGGCAGCTACGAACTCATCTACCTCCAAATGCTCGATGTTGGTATAGTAGGGGGCATTGTGGCACACAGTGGGCGACATGACGACGGGTGTGACCTCGCTGATTTGCCTAATCGATCTGCGGGCGAACTCCTTGCACTTGTCCGACGTGTAGGACGCGAATCATTGTTCCGAGTACACCAGGCCGTCCTCGGAGATACACGCAATGACGTGGATTTCCGAGCCTTTGCTCGCGATGTTCTTGCCGACCTTGTATTGCTGATCGTTGCCTAACGTCGGTTAAATTGTACTCAATGTACAATTCCTGAAACTTGAAATGAAATGATGTTCTTGCCGACCGCGCGCTTGACTTTGAAGCTGCGGCCATGGCGACGAGCACACCAGAAAATGAAGTTAGTTTCATCCGCATAAATATTGCCTTAACTTCCGCTCCGTGGGCAGGTAGGTCGACGGCGTAGTCGCACCTCAGAACTTTGTTGTATGTGATGTGTCCTTATGCAGTGCAACATGGGGAGGAAGCACTTCCCCCTCCCTGGAACTCGCAGTCAGTGCAAGCTCTGACTCGAGGGTGGGCTTGCCAAAGTTGCCATAGGTCTCAGTGTCCCTGCTGTGCATGATATGCACATCGTGTACTCATTATGGGTGGGTGTGACTAGTGCGACCGACTGGGCGGCAACTTTATCCTCTTGACGCCCCGCTTGTGTTTGGTCGAACCAAGCGCAGTTACATGTACGTCAGCGCGCATGATCCCAAGCGACAGCCGATCACCATCTCGTGCAATACGCTTTGAGAGCAACCTGCTCGCAACAATGAACGCACGGAGCATTCATGTCCGGTTCGAGGGATGGTGGCAAAATCAGTTGGTCGGATAGTTGTGGGCTGATTCATTCGTAGAACCGCTGGGTGCATACAGTCCTGTGGTGGAAGAGAGCGCTAAACGAGTATAAAGTGGAGCAACAAGAGCGGCCGCGCTCTGGTGCACACGCGAAGCAACAAGGGCTGCGCTTCGCGCGTGTTTGTCTTGATGTCAGACGGGTACAGAAGCAAGTGGAAAAGGCATGCCTCCGCCCGGGATTGAACCGGGGACCTTCTGTTTACAAGACAGATGCTCTACCACTGAGCCACACAGGCGTAACTTTTGTCCTCCACGACCATTTTTCACCAGCTCAAAATGCGCAACCATTTCGACGCTGGTCATTTTGACACACACCATCCTCAACATCTACAGGAGCCCCCTGTCCGTCTGTCTCTCCGTTTGTGTGTAACATGGGTACATTTGGACATGGGTACACTGGACCGCCGAGCCAGCGACGGCGGCACCCGATTGGCCAAAATGCTGCCGAGCGCAGCGAAGGCGGCCCCCGCCGCCAAAGGCGGCCCCACCGGCGTTTATTGCGGGACCACAGGGCCCGCCCTTCATCAAATTCACTAACATAGGACTGCGAGTAGTGCAGCGAGCCGACGAGGCGAGCGGAACGGAGGCGGGATATCACTCCGCCGCGCAGCGGCGGGACTCGGCTAATGTAATAAAACTGACATAGATAATATTAACACCGCCGCGTAGCGGCGGCTAATATAAACACGAAGGTAGATAATAGCGCCACCGCCGCGGAGCGGCGGCGCTCGGCTAGTCCACCCCCATCTAAGAGAGCAACCATCAAGTCTGTCTGTGTGTGTGTCAAGCGGTGCGTCACACCCTGCCCATGGGCCGCCGAGCGCAGCGATGGCGGCACCCGATTGGCCAAAATGCTGCCGAGCGCAGCGAAGGCGGCCCCCGCCGCCGAAGGCAGCCCCACCTGTGGTTATTGCGGGACCGCAGGGCCCGACCCTCATTGGACTCACTATCATAGCACGGCGAGTAGTGCATCGAGCCGACGAGGCGAGCGGAACGGAGGCGGCATATTACACCGCTGCGCAGCGGCGGTACTCGACTAATATAATAAAACTGACATAGATAATAATGACACCGCTGCGTAGTGGCGGCTAATTTAATATAAACACGAAGAAAGATATTAGCGCCACCGCCGCGGAGCGGCGGCGCTCGGCTAGTCTAACGCATCAATCAGAGCAACGTTGTCCGTCACGGAGCGTTACATGAATGCCATTGGCCGAAATTCGCATTCGTCGACCTTCATTGGCCAAAAAGCTGCCGAGCGCAGCGAAGGCGGCCCCATCGATCGATAATAGAGTACTTTCGGAAGCTCGTAGAGTTGCGTTTCAGTTTGAGATAGACACGGTTTTTGCAATCTCAACACTATAAAATTTGGCTTATTTCGGGTCTATTTTGCGTTCAGTTTCACTTTCGGCGACCGCTGCAGCCAAGCATTTGAATATCGCCACGATGCCCAAGCCGAAGAAGCCGCCCGGTACTAACAGCGACACTGAAGGCGCGGAGACGACGCCGGCCCTGCAGCTGCAACAGGCAGCTACGCTTCAGGAGCAGGACGAGTCTCAACTTTCACTCGTTGACCCCGATCGCCCCGCAGAGCGTCAGAAGTTTGCCGCGGTTGACGATATCGTCCTTTTAAAGGCTGTCAACCTTTATCGCCACTGGACCGCACCTGCTGGTACATCCAACGGAATAATGAACGTGTCCAACCAAATTGCTGCTCATTGTCGACATGATTCTGCGTTCGGTCTGAAGAAACAAGGCCCAGCCATGCGCACGCGATTTAATACGCTGATGAGCCAGTTTAAAGCCGACCAATGCCAGTCCATGCGGAAGTCCGGGACCGTTGAAGAATATGAAGAGCGTGAAGTACTACTGCAAAATATCTTCAACCAAATCGAGGACTGGAACGAAAAAGAAGCTGAGGAAAAGGAGCAAAAGACCGCTAAACAGCGAGGGATAGAGAGTTCAGGTGCGCTACTACGCCGTCTCGCGATGGGAGAGCTCGCAGAGGACGACGGTGATGAGGACCTTGACGATCCGTCGCCTCTACGTGAGGCCGTTCGTGACGGGGGGGGGGGGGGAGCTGCTGATCAAGTGGTGCCGACTGCAGTTCCTGGTGAATCTGCCGCTGGTGCCGAGCTGACACCTTCGGTTACCCCGCAAAAGCGCAGAGAAACTGCAAGTAAGAGCCGATCAAGTGGTCGCAAAACAAAAATCACCAAGCGAGAGCAACTTGGGGTTGTGACGAATGCTTTGGCAGGTGCTCTTTTAGGGGCGGGAGAAGAGGAGAAGGCAAAGTACGAGTACAAGACAAAGAGACTCGAATTTGAGCGCGAACAACAGCAGCAAAAGCTGCAGCATGAACAAGATGAAGCTGCAAAGCGTCGTGATCACGAGCTGGCACTCGAAGAACGTCGGATGAAAGCAGACGAAGAAAGAGAGAAACGAATGCACGAATTTCTATTGAAAATCCTGAGTCAGAAGAAAGACTGATACTTAGATCAGTCGCTCGCCTGGGTTGAGCTGGAGGTAGTAGTCGATAGAAGGAGGTCGTAAGCCGAAATACATTGAGATTTGATTGCCGAGAGGTTGCAAACACGTATGACAATTCAAAAGTAAAACACCCACTGCAAAGTTTCTTCCCACGGGAGCTTGGCGCACGCGTTGCTTTTTGTCCCAGTTGAGGAACTCCCACAAGATTTTTAGTCTCCCAAATCCCCACTAAACCCCTTCGCGCACTCTACTCATGTTGCTGTTGAAGCGTTCACTCGATCCGCCGGTAGTCGTAGTTGGTGAGCACATATAGGCACCGCATCCATAAGCAGGATCCCCGTAAATGAGCTTACCCTCGAATGCATCATCATCATCCTCCGCCATGACATCCAAAATTCCACTGAGGCTTAACCCACCGGCGACCGTTATCCCGATTTTGCTGGGATAAGAAAAACCTCGGGGGAAAGTGCCGGTTCAAGCCATACAGGTGGTTAGGGTAACTGCGACTCTTCAAGGTCCCGCCGAGAGCGTTTTGACCAATGCGATCTGTTTGCGGATTTGTCACCTTGAAAGGTGGATGGGCATGGGTGCCGGGCTTCCGCGCCACCATTGGCCACCGCACTGGCATTTACATCCGCGGATTGCCTGGTGCCCGCGAAGGATTAGCGCTTCTCCGCTATGGTAAAATTCTGAGTTGACAGGATGCACCACTCACTAATGTTAATTTTCTTTTCCCTTGTCTGATTGCCTTCTATAGATGCCTTCACACACGCGAGGTACGCTGGTCGCGGAGCTACGACTACGGCTCTGTCGGTGCCACTGCGAAGGCCGAGTTATTTCGATCGAGACCTGGACGCTCCTGTTCGCGGAGGAGCCCGACCGCTACTTCGGCAATGTACGTGAGGCGTCAGGGCTATTGGAGCTTTAGCAGAAGGGAGGCTGACGCTGAGAGATGTTGTGGACTCGGTAGGTGTGCGAGCTGGACACCATCTTCAACCCCCACAAGGTAAGGCGGCGTCTTGGCAGCTTTGGCGTTCATATCTAGGGGCTCATGCTGGTGTTGTTGTTGTCGACAGGCGTATTGTGAGTTCCGGCCAAATTTGCCGAGTCGGCGCGATTCCGAGCCGACCCAAGAACCGCTCTATACAAAAGTCAAGTTACTTGCCAATCGCCCGTCCCCAGAGCATATGGCGTCATGCCACATGTCAAGCTCAATTCGTACTTAAAACGAGTAGATTCGTACTTAATACGGGTACTATAGTCAACGCAAGTGGCCGGGGCGATTGGCGGAGCGATTTGGCCGGGGCGATTGACCAATCGCCCAATCCAATTTCGAGTAGAACTCACAATATTACATTCAGAACGAGCTGTTCACCGGCTACACCCGGCAGGAGTTGAGCAAGGAGGCGATCTTGCGCATCTGCGCCCACCTAAGCTACGTGCCCCCACCGCTGAAACCGTGCGGGTACTGACACTTCACCCTAACGCGAGTCGACTCCACAGCGAATGTCCGAGCGCGATGCCGAAGGCACGACGGTGGAAACAAGCGGCAGGGAGGACGCCAAGAGCACGACAGGGACAGCGGGGTGTGGCAAGACTCCAAGAACGACAGATACAACAGCGGGGTGTGGCAAGACTCCAAGAACGACAGATACAACGGCGGCTTGAAGCATGGAGACTTCATGGTCGCTACGGAGCCCACGATGCCGTACGTCGACTCGAGTAAGCTCGTCCGCTACGAACACTTCATCTTGTATTGGGTACTCTCGACCTCGTATGACAGCTCATGGGCGACAGCGGCTTCATTACGCTGTCAAACTCAACTGCAGGTCGAAGTTGATTAGAATTGTGATTGATTTTCATACAATTAATACATAGTTGTTGGTTTGACCCTCGGCGGCAATGTTAGAGTAGTGATCGTAGTTACTGCATCGACCATCTTGGTTCAGCTGCGTACAGGTGTAAATCCCGAAGGGAGCTGCTGTAAGTCATCGGAACCTGAATTGTTTTCAGTAACTTCCACCGCTTGCAAAACGAATTTCGGCACGTATTACGATGCCGCGGACACACTCGTGTTGCCAGCGCCACCAGACGTAGATGAGGTAGCTTCATGCACAAAGCACGCATTGCCAAAACCACATCTTCTTCGAACACAGTGTCGTGGCAAAATAAAAGGGTGGCGGAGCTGATAAAGGAGCTGGGTTGAGCCAACTTCGAGTCTGGATCAGCACTGATGACAGTATCGCTGCCTTCAGATATATTGCGGATGTCTGTGGTGACGACGCTGATCTTGAGCAAGTGTGGAAAGCGCGATGCCCTAGACGCAATCAGCTCCATACCTCTAGCGGCCAGGTCACGTTGGATCTCAATACCAACCACACGAAATGCTTGCGTTTGCAGAGCGATTTGAGCGAGAACATTTCCCACGCCGGATCCAGCATCCAAAAACACGTCATTCACTTGAATATTCGCTTCTTCGATCAGCATGGACACCCCAGCCATTGTAATCTCCCCGGTATTTAGCTGACGTTCACTCGCGCGCACATCACGCCTGGTGAGTAGGCAGAATAGTCCTTCAGTGGCGTTGTAGGTTTCTTGCGGTGATAGGATCGAAATGGTATGTGGTGAAGGCGAAAACCGTAGAGTAGACGCGGCTTTGGCTTCCAAATGCAGTCCTGCTCGGTGTGGTGGCGGGCGGAAATAGCGTGGGGGGAAACTCAGCACGTTATTGCCATATCGTCTCTTGAGCGTCTTGATTCGCTGTTGCAGTTTGGTTGCGCTCCATGTTGACGGCCTCATGTCTTTCTCCACTGACACCCAGTCGATTCGTTTTCCGTACACCGCCGCGAGCTGAACGAGTTGGCGATCCTCTTCATCTGAAAAGTCGGCCATTTTTCGCTTCGGATACTGTCTATACAAATTCAAGTAAAACGACCCTTTGGGTGTTCATACTGAAACCGAGTTTATTTTTTTTGGATTTGTAAGTCAACGTTGGGTCGCTGTCGACCGAGTCAATGTAGACTCGTTCAGAGTCGACGTTGACTTCACTATAACTGAAACTAGTACGTTTGAGTCAATGTCGACTTGGTTTAAGTCCATGTTGACTTCGCGATCAATAAAACAAGCGTATTCGAGTCAAAGTTGACTCGCTCGAAGTCACCGGTGACTTGGAAATGTGTATTCATTCATCGTTACGCAGCAGTACACACAACTACAGCCGGATGGCACTCTCAAACGCAGCCAATGCTTCCATAATCTTCGCGCATACACGCACGTATCTGTCGTGGTCCATCGAGCGAACGACGGTACCTGTCTTGTCGTGAACCAACTCATTTCGTTTCCCCCAGAACTCGACCGCAAGCGCCTTGAACTCTTCAGCATCCGCCGTGTTCGATCCAAACGCCTCCTTCATTTTGCCTAGAATGAACTCGCGCTTCTTCTGCATTGTGCCCATGTTACCTACATTTTTTCAGTTCAGAGACAATGAAAGTCAATACAATGTCAAACCATACTGAAGCAGAAACTCAAGCGGCTTACTATCTCGGATGACGGCGTTCCATTCCGTGAACTCTTCGATAGCTTTCTCGGTCACCGCGCTATGCTCGAACATACTCAAGTACAGCTCTAGCCTCGCGATGATGTCTTCCAATCCGCTGTTCTCCGTTTTCACCGCCTCTAGCGCAGCCTTCATCGATTCCAACTGCGTTCTCACTCCATCCCGTTCTGCTTGCATCGCCGCCCTCTCTTCCTTGATCCGGTTGTGGTTGGCTTCGAGCTCTTTAAACGCAGCTGGGCACCCGTTGTTCTTGAACTGCTCTTCCAGGAGCCGGGTCTGGCGCTTCATTTCAATCATAATCTTCGCCTCCCTCAGCGATATTCGGTCTCCTTGTTGCTTCTCTCGACTCGGCTTCTCTCGTTTCTTTTTATCCGCGTCCGACTGCTCCCGCTCCCATTGCAGGCGACGCGTTATGTTCTGGAGACGCCGGCCCTCCTCTTTGAGCTTGGCCTCATGAGATTGCAGCTCCTTGGCTTTGACTTGTAGTTTTTCCTCCTTGTTCGCCATATTCTTCTCTCGCGAAGCCACATCGTTCTCCCGGTCCTCCAGTTTTTTCTTGCGCTTGTCCACCTCTCTCGTGAGGTTGTTCATGTCTTCGTGCACATCCTGGAGTTTCTTAGCATGGCTAGCCTGCGCCTTAAGTAGCTTGTCTGCCGGCGAGGTGACGGATTGCTTCGACAAATTCAACTCAGTTTCCACCTGGGCAAGTTTGTTGCGCAAGCCACTTGAAATCGCCTTCTCCTCGGATAGTTTTGTAGCCGTCTTCTTCCACTCATGCGCTATCACGGTACATTTGTCGTCACCACTGCCATCACCACTGCCATCATTCCTGAGTTCGGCCAACTCCTTCTCAGCGGCGGCTAACTGCTCCTCTAATTTCCTTAAGCGTGCTTGTTCCTCCTCCAGCTGTCGAGCCTCTTTCTGCTTCTCTTCATCCTGCTTCTCTCGGAACTGCTGCAGTGCTTGCGAAATGGTTTTTTCAAGATGCGCATACCCCCCTCGCAAAGGGTGGGTTTGCAGGCTCCGAGCTGGGGCACCTTCCTCCTGCACGGCCACGGGTGTCTGCGAGATTGGAGGCCCTGGAGCTTGGTCTGACTCTAGCGATGCTTGGTTTCTGGCTGCGGTAAGCTGCTGAGCCGCGTGGATGTCGCATTGCTCGATCGCCAGGTGCTCGGCTCCACCACGTTGCGATAGCTTCGACGAGCCCGATCCAGCGGTCTGCGCGTGTACGTCTGCTTTCAGGGCTTGGTCCGCTAAGTAAACCTCGTAGAACTCTTTCAGCAGCGCAGGCTCGTGACGCCTCAGCTCTTCTGGGTTGTCATTGAACTGCTTGAATTGTTTCAACGTGCTCAAATACTTGTAGTCCAAGTCCTTGCCGCTGTTCCTAGCAGCTGTGTATTTCTCCGCCCACAGACGCTTCTGGTAGTCTGCCATCTTGTAGTAATCACCTGCGTTGCGCCGTGGGCCTTGCCGGTGCTCGCCCTTTTCGTCTGCCATCTTCTTTTGTAGAGCCAAGCACGTGGACCGGAGCGCGTGCTTGGGTACCAGGGGAGTCGTCTCTTCATCGCGAGTCGTCGCCTTGTCCTCCGATGCACTCGCGGCGCCCAACTCGCGCGTCGCCCCGTGGGATCCTTCGCCAGTCTTCTTGGCAGTCTTCCTCTGCTTACGGGGGCTTGGCGAAGTGTCTCGCCCCTCCCCCTTCTTCCGCTTCTGCTTGCCATTGCCGGTGGCAGGCGTGGTCTTGGCAGCGTTTGCTGACTTGTCAGTGGGCGCGCTCGTCCGCTTTGTCGCTGGCTTGTCCGTCGCCTTTGCAGCTTTCTTGCTCCTCGTCATGGGCCCCTGGCGAGCAGCACCGCCAGCAGTTCCCTCGCTCTCTGCAGCCTGAGACCGCTTCGCCATCAACACTTTGCTGCAGTCAAGGTTCTTTGAGAAAGTGATCCTACAGTTGAAATAAATTGATGTGGACCAATTCGATTTAGAATCAAGAGGACTCTAAGTCAACGTTGACTTGGTATAAGTCGTTGTTGAGATGGCTTCAGTAACAAGTGTCTAAGCCAGCGTAGACACGTTCCAAGTCGTAGTCGACTTGGTGACTCAATGAGAGATGCACGAGTAGATGCACATGGATATCTTTACAAAAAGATGCAGAAGTGGCGCCAACACAAGAGTGGATACGTCAAATTAGAGATTTACTGAAGCTACCAGTCACCACTTCGGCATTGCCGGAGCACGTTAGCGATCACGCATAAACTCTCCCAGCACGACGATGTAGTCGCGCGGCATATTGTCGTCATCGGTGTGCAGCTCATCGACAAAGTCCACCTCGTCGTCGGGGCGCGGCTCCTCCGGTGCGTTGCGTCTCCAGGTGTTGAAGTACTCCACGAAAGTGCGACCAGGGATAGCGTGGCCAACACGATTAGCTCGTTCCAAGAGCTGTGTTGCTTCCGTTATGCCACGGGGGCATTCGAACGAAGCAACCGCAAGCATGTCCGAGGAAATGTGCAGATCCAGATAGCGCTCAATATCATCCATCCGAAGGTTGCAGTTGTCGACGATAACGATATCCACGCCACGGTCGGGGCTGCGACACAGGAGTTCTCTGCATTGTTCGTAGCAGCTTCGATGCGCCTCCCAAAGCCGACTTGCGTCGAACACATAGGATCCTCCGCGCTGGAAGAAGAGGTCAGCTGAGCAAACCGATGCGCGGAATTCAAACGTTTCTGCATAACAAGCGACCTCTTGAGCAAACGTTGTCTTGCCACTGCCCGGGAGGCCTCTCATGATCACGAAGAGCCGAGGCGGGTACTGCATATACGCGCGGCGGTCCTCCCAATACGCCCGGTAGTCGTCAACGATTTGTCGGGCTTTGAACTCCATTTCTCACACGTCGGGTGTCGTCGAACCTGAAAATTGACGACTGGGTCTGCTACGGTTCTAACAGGCAAGTCCGGGAAAGGAAGACGGCATTTCTTAGAACTTTCACGTCCAAGATTCCGCTTCTGATGTTGACCACACCATATCACCGAGCATAAGTCAACACTGACCTGGGATAGTCAACATCGACATCTTGGCCGGACCAGTTCCGCTCCTGGACGATCTCAGCGGCGTGGGCGACCGTCGGCAAGCATTCCGGCGAGCCCGGCCACAGCGGCACGGCGAGCGTAGCGGTAGTGGGGACAACGAGAGCAGCATGACGAGCATGGCGGCGGCCGGCACAGCGAGAGCAGCATGACGAGCATGGCGGCGGCCGGCACAGCGAGAGCAGCACGACGAACACAGCGGCCGGCATGGGCGACAGCAGAACGGTGAGCATAGCGGCGGCATGGGTGACCGTCGGCAAGCATTCCGGCGAGCCCGGCCACAGCGGCACGGCGAGCGTAGCGGTAGTGGGGACAACGAGAGCAGCATGACGAGCATGGCGGCGGCCGGCACAGCGAGAGCAGCACGACCAGCATGGCGGCGCCTGGCACGGGCGAGAGCAGCACGGCGAGCATAGCGGCGGCCAGAGTAAGGATCAGCAGCTTGGTGGCGGCCTTGGCGGCGACGGTCGATGCGAGCCGGGCGACGACATAGTTGGGGAGGCGCGCTGGAGCAGTAGCTGGCGATTTCGGAAATGAGGTTTGGGATTGAGCGCGCGGAAACGATCTTCTGGCACGGATCGCAGCGCGAGCGTGATTGGCCGCGAAATGGCTGGCCAATTACACGTCGCAAATTCAAACGACGGGGGCGCTGATTGGCGTAGATACCGGAGCGAACCCACGGGCGAAAATCTGCGTGTTGCGCGAACTCAAAGCGCAAGTTGGAAAAGCGCGCGAAAAGCTGTGTGTTGCGCGAAGCTTGATGGCTGAAGCCAGGCTGATATATGGATACCACTTCGTGTGACCTTTGGATTGAGCCAATGCTGTGCTGATTGGCTTATTAGCTTCAACTTCAACCCTCGATAAGCACTCCGAATTATAGTAGTTCTTGATTTAGTGACTACCTAGTACGAGGGCATTTCTTTTGCAGTTCTATAGTAACTTACTTTTGCAAGTTCTTCTGCAACAGAAATGATGGCAAACAGTGCCTGAACGTCGCTCGCCTCGCTACCTAGGCCAGTGTGGTGTCCTCACAAAACGCGGTACCCGTAGATATGAAATACCAACCAATGCGTGCACACAGTTTCTATAGGTGAGCGCTGATCTTGTCCGTCGAAAAAGCTCTGCTTCTGGGTGGTCAAAAGCTCACGAGACAGCACACTAATTCCCTCCTGTTCCTCGACAACACTGATACGAATAGACGCCAGTGACTTCAGCGAGGAATACGCCGCGCTAGCTAAGGTTGATGACCCCCCCCCCCTCCTTTATTTTACTGCAATTTACTACATATAGGAGCCCACACACCGCTTGACCTCCCGTGCCGCTCCACCGCGGGTCGCCGCCTCGCCCGGTGAGGTGCGTTCTGCGGTCCGAGGGTGGCTGGTATCGAGGGTATGGCGAAAGTCGAGGGTAATTCGCGTCCGTTGGCAATGGCGCTCCAGGGAGCTTTGGGGGCTGCATGGAGATGCCAGTGGTGACTTGGCCGGCCCAACCACCAGTGCCGCTCCACCGCGGGTCGCCGCCTCGCCCGGTGAGGTGCGTTCTGCGGTCCGAGGGTGGCTGGTATCGAGGGTATGGCGAAAGTCGAGGGTAATTCGCGTCCGTTGGCAATGGCGCTCCAGGGAGCTTTGGGGGCTGCATGGAGATGCCAGTGGTGACTTGGCCGGCCCAACCACCAGTGCCACTCCACCGCGGGTCGCCGCCTCGCCCGGTGAGGTGCGTTCTGCGGTCCGAGGGTGGCTGGTATCGAGGGTATGGCGAAAGTCGAGGGTAATTCGCGTCCGTTGGCAATGGCGCTCCAGGGAGCTTTGGGGGCTGCATGGAGATGCCAGTGGTGACTTGGCCGGCCCAACCACCAGTGCCGCACCACCGCGGGTCGCCGCCTCGCCCGGTGAGGTGCGTTCTGCGGTCCGAGGGTGGCTGGTATCGAGGGTATGGCGAAAGTCGAGGGTAATTCGCGTCCGTTGGCAATGGCGCTCCAGGGAGCTTTGGGGGCTGCATGGAGATGCCAGTGGTGACTTGGCCGGCCCAACCACCAGTGCCGCTCCACCGCGGGTCGCCGCCTCGCCCGGTGAGGTGCGTTCTGCGGTCCGAGGGTGGCTGGTATCGAGGGTATGGCGAAAGTCGAGGGTAATTCGCGTCCGTTGGCAATGGCGCTCCAGGGAGCTTTGGGGGCTGCATGGAGATGCCAGTGGTGACTTGGCCGGCCCAACCACCAGTGCCGCACCACCGCGGGTCGCCGCCTCGCCCGATGAGGTGCGTTCTGCGGTCCGAGGGTGGCTGGTATCGAGGGTATGGCGAAAGTCGAGGGTAATTCGCGTCCGTTGGCAATGGCGCTCCAGGGAGCTTTGGGGGCTGCATGGAGATGCCAGTGGTGACTTGGCCGGCCCAACCACCAGTGCCGCACCACCGCGGGTCGCCGCCTCGCCCGGTGAGGTGCGTTCTGCGGTCCGAGGGTGGCTGGTATCGAGGGTATGGCGAAAGTCGAGGGTAATTCGCGTCCGTTGGCAATGGCGCTCCAGGGAGCTTTGGGGGCTGCATGGAGATGCCAGTGGTGACTTGGCCGGCCCAACCACCAGTGCCACTCCACCGCGGATCGCCACCTCGCCCGGTGAGGTGCGTTCTGCGGTCCGAGGGTGGCTGGTATCGAGGGTATGGCGAAAGTCGAGGGTAATTCGCGTCCGTTGGCAATGGCGCTCCAGGGAGCTTTGGGGGCTGCATGGAGATGCCAGTGGTGACTTGGCCGGCCCAACCACCAGTGCCGCTCCACCGCGGGTCGCCGCCTCGCCCGGTGAGGTGCGTTCTGCGGTCCGAGGGTGGCTGGTATCGAGGGTATGGCGAAAGTCGAGGGTAATTCGCGTCCGTTGGCAATGGCGCTCCAGGGAGCTTTGGGGGCTGCATGGAGATACCAGTGGTGACTTGGCCGGCCCAACCACCAGTGCCGCACCACCGCGGGTCGCCGCCTCGCCCGGTGAGGTGCGTTCTGCGGTCCGAGGGTGGCTGGTATCGAGGGTATGGCGAAAGTCGAGGGTAATTCGCGTCCGTTGGCAATGGCGCTCCAGGGAGCTTTGGGGGCTGCATGGAGATGCCAGTGGTGACTTGGCCGGCCCAACCACCAGTGCCGCTCCACCGCGGGTCGCCGCCTCGCCCGGTGAGGTGCGTTCTGCGGTCCGAGGGTGGCTGGTATCGAGGGTATGGCGAAAGTCGAGGGTAATTCGCGTCCGTTGGCAATGGCGCTCCAGGGAGCTTTGGGGGCTGCATGGAGATGCCAGTGGTGACTTGGCCGGCCCAACCACCAGTGCCGCACCACCGTGCATCGCTGCTCCCAGCCGGGAGCCGCGGTGGCGCGGCACGGGAGGTCAAGCGGTGTGTGGGCTCCTATATGTAGTAAATTGCAGTAAAATATAGGAGGGGGGTCATCAACCTTAGCTAGCGCGGCGTATTCCTCGCTGAAGTCACTGGCGTCTATTCGTGTCAGTGTTGTCGAGGAACAGGAGGGAATTAGTGTGCTGTCTCGTGAGCTTTTGACCACCCAGAAGCAGAGCTTTTTCGACGGACAAGATCAGCGCTCACCTATAGAAACTGTGTGCACGCATTGGTTGGTATTTCATATCTACGGGTACCGCGTTTTGTGAGGACACCACACTGGCCTAGGTAGCGAGGCGAGCGACGTTCAGGCACTGTTTGCCATCATTTCTGTTGCAGAAGAACTTGCAAAAGTAAGTTACTATAGAACTGCAAAAGAAATGCCCTCGTACTAGGTAGTCACTAAATCAAGAACTACTATAATTCGGAGTGCTTATCGAGGGTTGAAGTTGAAGCTAATAAGCCAATCAGCACAGCATTGGCTCAATCCAAAGGTCACACGAAGTGGTATCCATATATCAGCCTGGCTTCAGCCATCAAGCTTCGCGCAACACACAGCTTTTCGCGCGCTTTTCCAACTTGCGCTTTGAGTTCGCGCAACACGCAGATTTTCGCCCGTGGGTTCGCTCCGGTATCTACGCCAATCAGCGCCCCCGTCGTTTGAATTTGCGACGTGTAATTGGCCAGCCATTTCGCGGCCAATCACGCTCGCGCTGCGATCCGTGCCAGAAGATCGTTTCCGCGCGCTCAATCCCAAACCTCATTTCCGAAATCGCCAGCTACTGCTCCAGCGCGCCTCCCCAACTATGCCGTCGCCCGGCTCGCATCGACCGTCGCCGCCAAGGCCGCCACCAAGCTGCTGATCCTTACTCTGGCCGCCGCTATGCTCGCCGTGCTGCTCTCGCCCGTGCCAGGCGCCGCCATGCTGGTCGTGCTGCTCTCGCTGTGCCGGCTGCCGCCATGCTCGTCATGCTGCTCTCGTTGTCCCCACTACCGCTACGCTCGCCGTGCCGCTGTGGCCGGGCTCGCCGGAATGCTTGCCGACGGTCACCCATGCCGCCGCTATGCTCACCGTTCTGCTGTCGCCCATGCCGGCCGCTGTGTTCGTCGTGCTGCTCTCGCTGTGCCGGCCGCCGCCATGCTCGTCATGCTGCTCTCGCTGTGCCGGCCGCCGCCATGCTCGTCATGCTGCTCTCGTTGTCCCCACTACCGCTACGCTCGCCGTGCCGCTGTGGCCGGGCTCGCCGGAATGCTTGCCGACGGTCGCCCACGCCGCTGAGATCGTCCAGGAGCGGAACTGGCCCGGCCAAGATGTCGATGTTGACTATCCCAGGTCAGTGTTGACTTATGCTCGGTGATATGGTGTGGTCAACATCAGAAGCGGAATCTTGGACGTGAAAGTTCTAAGAAATGCCGTCTTCCTTTCCCGGACTTGCCTGTTAGAACCGTAGCAGACCCAGTCGTCAATTTTCAGGTTCGACGACACCCGACGTGTGAGAAATGGAGTTCAAAGCCCGACAAATCGTTGACGACTACCGGGCGTATTGGGAGGACCGCCGCGCGTATATGCAGTACCCGCCTCGGCTCTTCGTGATCATGAGAGGCCTCCCGGGCAGTGGCAAGACAACGTTTGCTCAAGAGGTCGCTTGTTATGCAGAAACGTTTGAATTCCGCGCATCGGTTTGCTCAGCTGACCTCTTCTTCCAGCGCGGAGGATCCTATGTGTTTGACGCAAGTCGGCTTTGGGAGGCGCATCGAAGCTGCTACGAACAATGCAGAGAACTCCTGTGTCGCAGCCCCGACCGTGGCGTGGATATCGTTATCGTCGACAACTGCAACCTTCGGATGGATGATATTGAGCGCTATCTGGATCTGCACATTTCCTCGGACATGCTTGCGGTTGCTTCGTTCGAATGCCCCCATGGCATAACGGAAGCAACACAGCTCTTGGAACGAGCTAATCGTGTTGGCCACGCTATCCCTGGTCGCACTTTCGTGGAGTACTTCAACACCTGGAGACGCAACGCACCGGAGGAGCCGCGCCCCGACGACGAGGTGGACTTTGTCGATGAGCTGCACACCGATGACGACAATATGCCGCGCGACTACATCGTCGCGCTGGGAGAGTTTATGCGTGATCGCTAACGTGCTCCGGCAATGCCGAAGTGGTGACTGGTAGCTTCAGTAAATCTCTAATTTGACGTATCCACTCTTGTGTTGGCGCCACTTCTGCATCTTTTTGTAAAGATATCCATGTGCATCTACTCGTGCATCTCTCATTGAGTCATCAAGTCGACTACGACTTGGAACGTGTCTACGCTGGCTTAGACACTTGTTACTGAAGCCATCTCAACAACGACTTATACCAAGTCAACGTTGACTTAGAGTCCTCTTGATTCTAAATCGAATTGGTCCACATCAATTTATTTCAACTGTAGGATCACTTTCTCAAAGAACCTTGACTGCAGCAAAGTGCTGATGGCGAAGCGGTCTCAGGCTGCAGAGAGCGAGGGAACTGCTGGCGGTGCTGCTCGCCAGGGGCCCATGACGAGGAGCAAGAAAGCTGCAAAGGCGACGGACAAGCCAGCGACAAAGCGGACAAGCGCGCCCACTGACATGTCAACATTGGCACTTGCAACTCAACATCGAGATATTACAAGTATACTTGCAACTCAACATCGAGATATTACAAGTATACTTGCAACTCAACATTGAGATATTACAAGTATACGATTTGCTCTGTCGGCTTCGTATCCGGATGTGTGTAGATTCGAATTTTAATATCGGTATAGTTGTATGATCAAGGTCAACAATGCCCACCTATCCGGATGCAAGAAGTGCGCCTTTTGCCCCCCCCCTGTCATGGTAGGCGCCCCTCCACCGTCACTCGTCGAGATGTCACAGAAGCGCCGAGTAGGCAGCGGGCCCGACGCCCAGCCGCCCCGGAAGGCGCGAAGAAAAGCAGCGAGGACAGTGAACTCCGAGGCATCTGGTAAGCAAATCGCATCTTTCACTAGCAAAGCGTCGTAGCGATCTTATAGTAGACGTTCATAATGCCGCAGACGACGAGTTTGAAGTCGAGAAGATCATCGAGATGAAGTTCGTGCGTGGAGAGCCCAAGTACCATGTGAAGTGGAAGGGTTACGACGAGACGTCGTGGGAGCCGGAATCGAATCTGCATTGTCCTGAGCTCCTCAACAAGTTCAAGGCAGCACAACTTCAAGAGGCACGCGCGCTGAAGAAAAAAGCAACCCGAAAAGCGGACTTGCCTGACCGAGGTAGCATCGTGACGACTAAAATCCCTGCAAAACACCAAGAGGGTTCTGAAGGTAACAAACAGCATGTGTTTGCCACATGCTCTTATGTTGGTTTAGGGGGAAATGTACTAACTGTAATAATGGTGCCCAGGTTTGGAGGAAGTGTACGAAGTGGAAAAAATTCTTCGTGAAACTTTTCGTTTTGGCTTGTCTTACTTTGAGGTGAAATGGAAGGGATATTCCCAAACGAGCTGGGAGCCTGCCTCCAATCTGAACTGCCCTGACAAATTGGAGAAGTTTAGGCGTCGCCAGAAAGCAGCACGTCAAGCTATGCTCGAAAACTCAGCTCCAGCTGAAGTCACCGATGCTAAGGCCATGACAGCCCTCGGAAAGATACCGATGAGAACGAGAAACCCAGCGGTGGATCTACAGCTCGCCAAGCAAGCAGAGCATCGATTCCAGAAAATAATGGAGTGGTAACCAATGATGCTGACAATGTGGCTACCGAGAGCCGGCAAACCGATGATCGAACCGAAAATGACTACGAGTACGATTACCCGGATTACTTTCCCGAGACTACCGAGGAAGAGGCGATCTCAAATGCAGGTGGTGGTGTTGAGCCTAGGGGTGACGGGATCTCAAACAATGCGGATGCAGACGCTACGCCAGTACCGCGAGCAGATTCCAGAGGGTCAGGCAAGGCTCCGAGAAAAAGAAAATCGCCCCGGCAGACAGCAGAAACAACCGCAACGCCCTCGCAAAATCGACGTACTCTTTCGTCTCCCGGGAGTCGAGTATCTGGGAAGAAATCGAAAAGACGTGCGGACATGCTTGCTGATGAAGTGAACGAGGGTATTGATGACGATCACGAGGTGCTGGAATCGGATGGTTGTTCTGGCGAGAGTTCCGACGACGATTCTGAAGATGAGTTTGCAGATGAGCTTTATATTGCGGGTGATACCGGAAACGAAAGTTTTAGTGTCGAAACAGCAGAGGAAATTCGTGCGGTTGCCGGCCCCCAGGACTACATAACATATGAAATGCTTCGAGGCATGTCTGACAATGGTTGGGAGTTGCTACCGGTAACCGACGAACTGGATGACTCGGACCTGTCCGGCGCTACGGATGTGTTTACGGACCCTCCTCAACTTACTGCATCGGCTATAGAGGCAGCGAAAACGATGAAACCTTCTGATCTTTTTTTTTACTACATGCCGAAGACTCTCTGGACGGAGATTGCCGAGGAAACTAATCGTTACGAGCGTCAGACACGACCGGAAAGACTTCGACAGGCGAAGTTGTCCATTGAAAAGAAGACGGCCGACATCCACAAACGCAAGGAAATGTTTCAAGCAAAGAAGAAGGAGCTGGACGCGTTCAAAGACGTACTTGCCGCGGAGATCATGCATTTTCTGGCCCTAGTAATATCCAGGGCTATTTGCCCGATAAAGTCTCGACTGGAAGATCATTGGAAGACGCGAGCCCGTGGAGCGATCCCAGCTGGAACTTGGTCGCGATTTATGGTTCGCAAGCGTTTCAAGGAGATTAACAGGTACTGTGACTTCCACGTTATTTTAATAAAGGGCCCACTAACACGTCCTTCGCTAGATTTCTCCACTTTACGAGCAACCAGGCTCCGCAGGCTAAGACGGACCGGGCATGGAAGATTCGCTACGTGATAAACAAGTTACAGACTACTTTCAAGGGTGGAATGGAACTAGGGCGCTGGGTTGCATTCGACGAGATGGTTATCCCTTCAAGAAGTTCGCGGAACAGAATACGAGTTTTCCTGAAGAATAAGCCGCACAAGTACGGCACCAAGCTGTTCGCTGTGTGTTGCGGGAATACCCACTACTGCTCCAGGTATGCTCATTTGCGCTATTTTATATAGTCGGTATCTGAACGCTGTGGATTCATGCTCAGGTTCGAGGTTTATTGCGGTAAGAAACAAAACAGTCAATTTGTTGACACCAGAAGTGGACCAGCTGCTGTGGTTCGAAACCTTAAAGCCTTGTGGGAACAGCGTCGGGTGGATCGATCCAAGAAGCGAATCATCATCACTGATCGCGAGTATTCTTCGGTGACGTTGGGGTTTCGTTTGATGGACATGGGGTACTACAATATCGGGACGGTTGCTACGACGCGTCTTGGCTTCCCCGAAGACTTGAAGACCGACAAAAAATCAGCTTCGAGAGCGATGCCGCGCGGCTCATACATTCTTGCTCGGAACAATACGAATCGTCAAATGTACTCGACGCGGTGGGTTGACTCGAAAATGTGCTACTGGGTCCTCCGCTAGACGTGCGATTGTGCGGAGGAAGCAAAAGGACGGCTCACAGGCAAACATTCCGTGTCCGGAGTTTGTGGTATTGTACAACAAGTACATGGGGGGTGTTGACAGTCACGACCAGTTACGTCTGCAAAGGTACGTGTTGCTCTGTTGCGGTTCTGCCGCCCATTACTTACGCCGAAAATGCTTTTGACTAGGTACTCCATTCAAATGATCATGCGACCGAAGAAATACTACAAGACTCTTTTCTACGGGCTTCTCGACATAGCTGTTATTAACGCTTTTATCACCCATCGTGAGTACGCGAAGTCGGTGGGGGAAAAACCTCTTTCACACGCGGATTTTCTCATTCAGCTACACGAGGAGCTACTCGCTCTCGGAGATGATGACTTCCTGGAAACGGTGCCAGTCGCCGAAGCCGCTGTTACCGAGGTGGAGCCAAGAACTAACCAGACACCAGTTTCGACGGCGTACTCGCTAGCAAGCTCGAAGCATCAATTGATGGTGTCGACGGACAAGACAGCGAAGGGCAAGTTCAAGTTTCGCGTGTGCAAGGTTTGTTCGGTACTGCGTGGTGCTGGCAGTCCTGGATCGAATCGACCTCCCGGCACAACGCGTCATTACTGCAAGCAGTGCTCCACTGATCGAGGACGACTGTTTTTGTGTTCCAAGGCGCGACATGTATCCGATGGTAATTCTGTATCGTGCTTTAACATTTGGCACTCGAAATGGAAGAACGGAGATCAACTTCCGCACTCTGAAAAGGTCGGACGGCTCCGAATGCGTCGGTCGAAGGAGGAGTTACGCGCGGAAACGATGGACACAGCTTCCTCAGATGCTGTACCGCCAAGGCAATACGAGACCGATGTTCAGAATGCCGATGGGGCTGCTTCGGTGTCATCTTCGCAGTTACCGGTTCCAAGTGTCACGCGAAACGTAGAGGTACAAGTGCATCAGCCAGAGCGGCCAGGCGCAGATGCAGCAGGACAGGATGAAGAAGGAGTAACTGCGACTGAGAGGCCCCCGGATGAGAGCGAGCGAGAGGCCGTGGCGGAAGTGCTGGCGGAGCTGCTCGGCGCGGTGGAATGTACGCTCAGCGGGGCCGAGCAGCAGAATGAGTCGGATAATTAGGTGTCACTGCGAAGTCGATCTTGACAAAATACGTCTGTAAGTGAGAGCGAAGCCAGCTTTGACTCGACGGCGGTCAAGCTGGTTGTCAACGTTGAGATCTATGTTTCACTGCGAAGTCAATCTTGCCATCTGCCATACAAACTTTAATACAAATACGCCTGTTAGCGAGAGCGAATTCAACCTTGGCACCAAGCTGGTTGTCAACGTTGAGATCTATGTTTCACTGCGAAGTCAATCTTGACTTCTGCCATACAAACTTTAATACAAATACGCCTGTGAGGGAGAGCGAAGCCAACCTTGGCACCAAGCTGGTTGTCAACGTTGAGATCTATGTTTCACTGCGAAGTCAATCTTGACTTCTGCCATACAAACTTTAATACAAATACGCCTGTGAGGGAGAGCGAAGCCAACCTTGGCACCAAGCTGGTTGTCAACGTTGAGATCTATGTTTCACTGCGAAGTCAATCTTGACTTCTGCCATACAAACTTTAATACAAATACGCCTGTGAGGGAGAGCGAAGCCAACCTTGGCACCAAGCTGGTTGTCAACGTTGAGATCTATGTTTCACTGCGAAGTCAATCTTGACTTCTGCCATACAAACTTTAATACAAATACGCCTGTTAGGGAGAGCGAATCCAACCTTGGCACCAAGCTGGTTGTCAACGTTGAGATCTATGTTTCACTGCGAAGTCAATCTTGACTTCTGCCATACAAACTTTAATACAAATACGCCTGTGAGGGAGAGCGAAGCCAACCTTGGCATCGACAGCGGCCAAGCTGAGATCTATGCTACAATAAGAAAGCGATGACGGAATATATGTATGCATGGGCTTCTTCATTGCATCTCAACATCGCTAACAAAATATGTATGCTTCTGTGAAGCTGGGCTAAGCACTTTCCGACGTACTAGCGTCTCAACGATACCCCAAGACGAGGAAACATCACCTCGGTTTGATACGTCCAGACAGCAAGCCACTCAAGCGCAGCGGCTTCCTGGACTCGAGCTTTATACTCGAGCTCTTTGAAAAAACCCTCCTTGGTATTATCCCGGATAGCATTCTCGTCGTACGATTCATCTGCCTCCATGGCGATATGGTGTTCAACATGGGAATCGAGAAAAGCGTCTAAGCGTTCAATATCCCACTCGCACAGGCGCTGTCGACGCTTTACCATAGTCAGCGTTATCTACACAGAGGTCAATGGCACGTTAGCGTTGGGAGTACACCTGGCACCACAGAACGCGTGAAATACCTTCGAGGCTTTCAGGGACGCTTGCAACCACGCGTAGATGTGACTCGAGTCTTCGTCATTCTGAAACTGCGCATACATCTCGTAGAGCGGAAGGGCGGCTAGAAATGCGTCCACATGGGTGGTAGACCTGAATCTAGGCTCGTAAACCTGTTGCATAATACCATTCGTTAGACTACGCCACAGAACTCAAGTAATTCGTATACCCACCCGGTCGCGTGAAGGTTTGCGTACTGGCTGGAGGGTGTGAAAGTCAAGGAACCCCTGGTGCCATTGAAATCTCTCCAACGTCTAGGCATTCATCGGAATTGAGCCATCGTGACGCCCACTGAAACACCAACGATACGTGCACGTACCTCCCCAACAGACTTCGGCTTGCCATAAATTTTCTTGTTGTTTGACGCTGTTCGGTTGACATCCGGCGTGAAAGCCTGTTGTATGCAAGCAGGAAGGTTAGATATCAAACAGACACCACAAGTAGAACATTCATGCGCACCGGGACAGCCTCGTAGGTGTACTTAGGGTCCGAGAGAACAAAGTAGGAGGATTTGTCTAAGTCGGTATCTTGATCGCTGAGCTGCCCTTGGCTCTCGGAGCGCCCTCGCGCTGTGAGCTCCTGTTGATTCGAGCGTTCGTCGTCATCGCTGCTGCTGCCACCCACAGTGCTGCTGCTGTCGGCCGCCGTGTCGTCGGTGTACATACTTGCGTCGGCCATGATCTTCTCGGAGAAGATCTCCCCCCACACGATGTGTACTGTACCACTGAGGAGCGACCGCGACTTTTGACAGGTTGATTTTGACTGTCGCTCGATTCTATGGAATGCCTCCATTTTATGTTATACTAGATCCTTACACTAAAACACATATTCACTGCATCCGCCTGCAAAGGCTGCTGTTGGAGTGAGAGCCTGTTCTGGCAGCACCATTGGGTATTATAGCCCTCATCGCTGACGTCACCGCCTTAGCCACCACCATTTTGGTCCTCGGCAATCCGCCTGCTTTTAGGCGCGCTCCGCACTCTGATTCAAGATCACAGTACGGACTGCTTGACCGTCCGGCCTCGTTCTGCAGGGTCTTGTGATCGTTGATGCCATCGTTTAGCTTGAACACGCGCTTCTTCTCCTTCATGTAGGGCGCCTCACGCGAACGTTTGTCCGTGTGGGCTGACGTATGACCGCAGCCCAACTGGGGCGGCTCCGAGAGCCGCCCGATACAGTTGTATCGATAGACCTTGGGCGTCAGCGCGTAGTATTTGCCTAGGCGCTGATGGGCTCGTAGTCGAAGCCCCCCCCCCCCCTGTTGCGGCGTCGGGCCTGGTGCTGGGCCAGCATGCTGTTCAGGTTCACGTGCTGCTGGAGTTCATGCGCGCCGGGCCTTTGAAGCCGCCGATTTGTAGTAGAGCTTGGGAAGTTCGCCGCTGCGCTGGTGGTGCGGCGAGTGCGCCTTGTACTGCGAGTAGCCGTAGCCCTGCATGGCGAAGAGGAAGGAGGAAGTCAGGCGGGTGTACTGCCGATGGAATGGGGGGGGGGAGGCTTGTGCCGCCAGCGCTCGCCTGCAGTCGAGAAACACGTCCGCAATGGGGCAACAGGCTGGCTAGAGTGAGCGTACCGAGATTGAGTTGTTCATCTTTCGGTTGTGCCTCGTGCGTCTCGTCGTTGCAGTAGAAGGCGTCCCTCATGTGTCGTGCCGTGCTTGCTCTGGGATAGCGTCACAGCGATTGCCGAGCACGTCCATCAACCGCGATATTCAGCTCAGAACAATTCTCTCACTTAGCGAGTGTTCGCATTATCCTGCGAATTACGCCAAGGTTTTTTCGATTGAAATCTCGATAGAGCTAAATGTTACGGCCGTATCCAAGCTTTGATTGGATAACTCTGACCAATGAGATTGACAGCCGGTGGAACCCGAAGAGTCGGGGCAGGCCGCTGGGGGCCTCGCTTACCCTATCCCACCAGTATACAAATTTCTATATTAATCTTATCCCAGCAAAATCGGGATAAGAGCGGTCGCCGGTGGGTTAATAGAGTGGAATCATGCTTCCGACCTTCAACGGGGC
Organism: Phytophthora x cambivora; assembly: GCA_033557925.1. Classification (NCBI taxonomy): domain Eukaryota; phylum Oomycota; class Peronosporomycetes; order Peronosporales; family Peronosporaceae; genus Phytophthora; species Phytophthora x cambivora. The sequence continues at coordinate 4,562,592 of JAUCEB010000008.1, read as the reverse complement.
CGTAAAGACTCACTATAATCCCGTCAGGAGCTTGGACACTCTGCCAGTTGAGACAGTGCCGTCTAGGATGTCCATTATAAACGGACCTTTGGAGATTTTCATTTGCAATGGTTGGCTCTTCGCGAGCACTTGGGCGGGAAATGTATTGCTTGGTGCCATCTATAACCCCCCAGCAAGTACGAAGCGGGGCTCCTGCAGCATGCGTGGCATCGCAGTGCTCGTCGATGCGCTCTGTAATAAGGGCATCGTGGAAGTACAATATCTCTCTGTGATTGTCATACAAAATTTGAACTGTTGCCGCAAAAACTCTGCTGTAGGCTGCTGTCGATCTGCCAAACTCACTAGCGACAGTAAATAGTATTGACGCTTCCGACAATCTCCAGCACACCATGGCAAGTGCTTCTACTGGAAGGATGTTCTCGCCTTCAGTCGTCTTTACGCCATCCACAGGTAGTTGCAGCTTGGACGAAAGTTGACGTAGCTCATCCACTGTGAAACGGTAGCGAAGCCTTGCTACAGCATCATCGAGCATCTCATCGAAGACACGAGAGGTATCAACGGATGGGGCAGCGTCGCGAAGCCTGAAGCAGTGAATGCGCGAGAGAGTCTGCATAATGCGTGCGAAGCGTGTCTTATTGCCGCGGGCTAGGAGCCATGCCTGGCTTAGAACTACCACTGCTTGATCTGCGGTTAGCTTGGGCATGCTATCCGTGTGCACTGTGGTTCTGAAAGTGAAATGGCTGTTGAGCTAAGTCGGGCATTTGCTCAAACCTATCCACTGTTTCGCCCCCTAATCCTCTCAGAACTGAAAGTGAATCTGAAACGCGTACGATTTGGGGGCTCCGAAAGTCCTCTAATATCGATATCGACTCGATATAGCGGGACCGCAGGGCCCGCCCTTCCTCGGACTCACCAACATAACACTGCGAGTACAGCGAGCCGACGAGGCGAGCGGAACGTGGAGCGCCACTGCCGTAGCGGAGCGTAGGCAGCCTGAACTTATAAGCGAAGCGAGCGTAGTGAGCTGAGCGGCTCCAACTAATAAAAACTACCGCCGCGTAGCGGCGGCGCTTGGCTAGTTCCGTCAAAATGACCAGCGTCCAACTCGTACCGGTACTTGGTGTACCAAATTAATGGTACTCTCCGGGTATGCGAGCTACAAACTGCTAAAAAAAAATTCAGTATGCTGCGTATCCTTCGAGCGAGCCCCAGCCGCGCCATGTCGACCCTCAAGCCCGCTCCTCGCGCCGCTGTCTGTGTCATCGCCAACGAGGTGTTGACCGGGAAGGTGTGCACCGTCAGCTGCTAGACGCCTCGAGTGCATTGCTTAACTTGCGCCTGTGCTGCAGACGCTGGACACCAACTCGCACTGGATCTCCAAGCTCCTGTTCCGCCGGGGCATCGACCTTAAGCGCGTCGTGGTGATCCCCGACGAGGAGGAGGCCATCGTATCGACAGTGAAGGAATTGTCGCAGATGGTGGGGGCCAGTGGCTACGTCTTCACAACGGGAGGCATCGGACCTACCCACGACGACATCACGTACGAGAGTGTGGTAAGTTTTAGTGTTCAAAATATTTTAGTTCACTACAGAGGGGTAACTTGTTGCTATTTATTGTATAATTTTATTCATATAGGCAAAGGCATTTGGTCTCGGTGTGGAGTTCCATGAAGCGACGTTGAAAGGCCTTGAGGAGGCCATGAAACAGCGTCCAGGGGGCATGACGGAGGGGCGGAAGCGGATGGCGCTGCTACCTGCCGGTTGCAAGACGCTTACGACGGAGTTCTGGACGCCAATTGCTGTGGTGGAGAACGTGTACATTCTTCCGGGCATTCCGTCGATGGTTCGCTCCATGCTCTCGTCGAACGAAGAGCATTTCGTTGGCGTGCCTATCTTCCGCGCGATCGTAAGTGGAGTTTGAGTCGATTCAGACGTGTGGGGTGGCTGGTTGTATTGAGCTTTTCGTTGCCGCAGGTGAAAACGTTGAAGCTGGAAGGCGACATCGCAGCTGAGTTGACGGCAGTGCAGAATGCTCACCCGAACATTGCCATCGGTAGCTACGTGAACCTGACGAAGGACGAGACTGGCGTGCGCGACACGAGCTTCAACACTCGTCTTACTGTCGAAGGACGCGACGAGGTTGAGGTGAACGAGGTTAGCGACGAAATTGCCAAACTTTTTGATGGCAAGAAGATGGATCCTTCCGAGCACTAAACTTCATTCAACAGGTGTTCTGTAAAACGTTTTGCCAACACCGGTCATCGTCCTTGCTGCCATATTCGAAAGGCATCAGTATCAATACTGCTTTGATCGTTCCGTTCGTCCCACACGTCGTCATCGCATTCGAGCGTGGTCGACAATTACATACATCTCGCGTGATGCCAAGAGGAATTTATTGTTGTACACTGACAGTAAGGGTAATCCAAGTCATGTTTTACTATCTTACCATCCGATTTGAATTTGCCCAAGCAACGTCTGAGCAGGTGAAGTGGACGGCTGCGATAAATATTGTTAGCTTACGACTGCGATGACTGAAGACAGTCGAAGGACAGATGCAGTGACGCTGAAAACTAGCACTTCATGACTCCACTTGGGTACTCACGCGTAGAAATGCAACTATCAACCATGGTACGATTTTATGACGCTGAAACTTTGGACCAGCTCGTGCTGCCTCTATCAAATCTACAGTAGTTGACAGCGCTGGTCGTTTAGCTCACTGTAGCACGATAAACGGAAACAAAGTTTGTATTTGTTTGACATTTCTACCTGTGCTACGCCGATCATTACGCAGAGTTGAGCATGGAGTTGAGTACATGGTGCAGCAGAGTGTACTGCGAGTCACGGTACTCCGCCGGTACACTGTTCAACCCTGTCTGAAGCTCCTGCAGGACGCTGGTCACAAAGCCGGCAATGCTCTGATCACGAATGTTCATCACCAGCAGCGACTCGCGCAGCCAGTTGAGCTTTGTCTCCAGGTCGTCTGCGAGATCGGCACCCAACTGCTGCACCAGACACAGGATCAGCATCTGCGAGAGCTTCGGCGGGCGGCTGCTGAGGACAAGTCGAGGGTCGCACTGCTGGCACGTGAATGCTACTAGGTTCACGCTCTGCGCGCCCAGTGCAAACTTGAACGCCTCCTCCCAGTCATTTCGTGCGAGGTAGTCGAGTACCGTGCTCTTCTGGGCCTCCAACTGAAGTTCCTCGGGAGACTTAGCAGCAGGGACTAGCGCTCCGTTCAAGTCGCCGGCATTGACTGCTGTGCTCAACTGTTCCACCTTCTGGGACAGACCTTCCACTACCTTGGTCAATTGCTCTAGTTGACTCGCGACCTTTGCATTACTGGAGTTCTGTCCACTGCCTTCAAACGCACTGCGCGTTCCCTGTACGAACGTGTCGTTAATCTGCTCGAACATCTTCTGCGTAGCGGCTTGGAAAGATGGAATCAAAATGTCCTGAAAGCACTCACGGAACGATTCACGCACGGGCTGACGGACGTCTTCCACCACACGCTGAACCATATCATCAACGCCATTGGCGAGCTGGTCCGGCAGCGACGTCGCCAGGGCATCATCCAGCTTCTGCTCCATCAACGGAATCAGTTTTTCGCTAATCACATGCTGGAATCCATTTTGCACCGGCTTCATGAAGTTGTTCTCCATCGTGTGCAGCACGATGCGACCCATGGCGGGGACAAGCACGGACTGCAACTGCTTCTGGATCGACTTTTCCACCTGAGTCGATACCTGAGCCGTCAGGTGGTTACCCAAACTGCCCATAACTGTGCGCATTTGTTCCCGGAGTTCCTCATCGCGCTGAAGCTGTGCAGCTTCCATGCGACGAAGCGCAGCAAGGAGCGTTTGTTGCTGTGTTTCACTCGCTGTATCGTCAATGGATGGGTCGTACTGCACCGACGCTTCGTCTTGGAATGCACGAACCGATGATGACGGAGAGGAGCGGTTGTAAAACCGCAGGCTAGGGAGCGATCCATCATCGCCAGCGACGGATGAGGCGGACACCGACACAGCGTCGTCACCGGTAGCTAAATGCAACGAGCGGGCGCCGGCGCTTCGAGTGCTTCGCGTACTGCGAGCACCCGGTGATGAAGGAGTTGGGGGAAGTCCATTCACACCCGAGCGAAGCGGTGCATGCTGGTCGGTGTTGCTCTCTTCCTCCTCTTCCTCGTCTTCCGGTGCCTGCGCATCAATTTCTGTCTCAGGAGCCGAAATTGCAGCGGTGGCGGCCCGTGGGGACTCGGCCGCAGTCTGGTACGACGTCTCGACGTTCTCTCCTTCCGTCGTCACAGCACCGACCGTTTGACCAACGTTCTCGCCGGCCTCAACCTCATCCTCAATGGAACCTCGAGCTCCAGGGATAAAGCACTCGCTGGCGGCTACGTGATACCGCTGGATAGCTTGTGTCTGAAGGCAGTACAGCTGCATGGAGAAGTTAAGTCCACCCAGCGCCGAGGCGAAATCACTGCCGTCGCGAGCCGGTTGGCTCTGTCCTGTCCGGTTCAACAACCCCATACTGAGTACCGGGTACGCGAGCGCGAACTCGGTGACATTGTCAAAGCGACGAGGCGTGCGAGCATCCGCGCTGGGCGCCAGGTGGAAGGCGTAGACCAGCGGCTTGGCGCGGTCCGAGACGAACAAAAACTGCGTCGTGGGGTCGAAGATGGTTTCGTGGATCAGCGCCGAGTCTTCGTGGGCTTCGTCACGGATCGTCACCGTCTGGTAGCACACGGGGGTCGTGTTCTCCGTCAGCGGCGCATTCCACAGCGATAGGCGCGTGTTCGCCTCGCCCCCTACGAACAGCCCCGGCTGGTTCAGGAAGTTCCCTCCGTAGAAGTGGAGACTGTTGACTTCTTCGCCCCGGAAGGGCTCAAACCGCTGAATGAACTCCGCAGGTTGGCCGGACAGTCGGCCCTGCACGCGATACACCTGCACGAAGCCGTCACTCCCCGCAGTGACGAGGCACTCACCGTTGCCCGGTGAGAAGGCCATGTCATTGATCTGGCCCGACGTCTGGCCGCACACGACGCTCACGTCGTACAAGTTCTCGGCGCCCGCTCCGTCGGCGTCCACGTCCGTCAAATCGGCGACGAACACGACGCTGCCGTTGGCGATGGCGATCTTGTTCGAGTCGCACGGGTGCCACTTGACGCGCTGCGCCTGCGTGGGCACGAGCTTGACGAGCTCTCGACTCATGGGGTCGTTCTGGATGGCCCACACGGCCACGTGGTGGTCCGAGCCCGCGCTCAGCAGCAGGTCCGACTTGCTGCTGAAGAAGGCCAGCTCCGTCACCGCGTGGTGCTCGTGCTTGCGCAGCAGCAGCCGGTCCACGGAGCTCTGGCTGATGACGCGGATGAGGCCGTTGCGGATCGGGTACGAGATGAAGTGCGCGTTCACCGAGATGAGGTTGCCCAGCTGCGACGTGCGCTCCGAGTTGTAGAGCGTGATGGGCATGACCTCCAGCGACCGACTGTCGCTCTCCGCGCGCGGGTGGTAGTCCACGTGCTCTCCGCTGAGGCGCGTGCCGGGCGGCGGGTGGGTGGCGGACGCCTCTCCGGCCGCGCGGCGCGGGGAGCCCGTGCGGGAGCTGGAGGCGGAAACAGACGCAGACGCGCCGCTGCTGCCGATGGACGCGGCGGGGAACATGCCCCCGCCCGTGGACGAGAGGCTGGGCACCGGCTGGAACTGGGCGAAGGCGGCGCGCGGCGGCGGGAAGGCGCCGTGGCTTGGCTGCGTGAACGGCGGCAGCTGCATGGGCATGGGCATGGGCGTGGGGCGCATGTGGCTGGAGGCGGACGAGGCCAGGAACTGCTGCAGGAACTGGTTCTGACTGGCGAGGGATGAAGCGGCGGGCGGCGCGGGGAACTGCATGGGCGCTGAGGGAGGCGGCTGCTGCTGCTGCTGGAGGAGCTGGTGCAGCGGGTTGCTCTGCGTCACCTCGGGGGACGCGTGGTCCAGCGGCGAGAAGCGCAGGGCGGGCGGCATGGGCGCGCTGCCCGGAGGAGGAGGAGGAGGAGGCGCCAGGCCGCTGCTGGCCGTGCTGCTGCTGCGGCTGTGGCCCGTGTCGCTACGCGCGCTCATGGCTTGAGACGTCGGGAGCAAGATGCGATGTGGGCGGAAGAGCGAGGGGGGAAGGAGGGGCGATAATAGACTTTTGGCTCGGTAGGTGGACGTGTCATTCCTCCTGTAGACTAGATTAGTAATTAGAATAGGGAAATTACACGGATACACGTCTCGGTGGTCGACAAATGCAGTACCGGTACCGACACCGGTATGTGGAGGTTGACATGGCTACACGACGGTGCCCGGGTCGGCGATCTTGCCCTTGAAGAGCTCAACGAGTTTGTCGCCGACGTTTTTAACTTCTTTGACGTCGCGACCTTCCACTGTCAGGCGCGTGTTGAAGCTCGTGTCGCGCGTGCCAGTCTTCTCCTCGGTCAGGTTCACGTAGCTGCCGATGATGACGCTCGGGTGCTGCTTCTGCACGGCTTTGAGGGAGCCAGCCAGCGTGCCTTCGTACTCCAGCGTGTTCACCTATCCAAGTCGGATACAGTAGCACAATAAGTTTCAGAGTCAACATACCATGAGTCATGACGCAGCAGAGCACAACGTACGATGACGCGGTGGATCGGCACGCCGACGAAATGCTCCTCGTTGCAGGTCAACATGTCTGTCACCATGGACGGAATACCCGGCAAAATGTACACATTCTCCACAACAGCGATCGGCGTCCACCCCGAACTATGCAAGATCTTGCAGCCTTCCGGTAGAATTGCCATGCGCTTCACCCCATCGTTCATCTTGAACGTTGGGAACTTCTCCGCGAGACTCTTGGTCATAGCCGCCATTGTCGGCTCATGCAGCGCGACACCAACTCCAAACGCTTTTGCCTGCAACACCGTACACCACCAGCCTCAGCAAGTAGAGCACACCTCCCTCACATGTTCATGGTGTCCCAGTCTTACGATGCTCTCGTAGGTGATGTCGTCATGCGTGGGCCCGATGCCTCCCGTCGTGAAGACGTACCCCGTCGGTCCTACGAACGCGGACAGATCCTTGACCGTCTTGACGATTGCGTCTTCCTCGTCGGGGATCACCACGACGCGCTTGAGGTCGACGCCCCGTCGGAACATGAGTTTGGCGATGAAGTGGGAGTTGGTGTCGAGCGTCTGTTCATCAAGGAATGTAGACAAGTGCGTCAGCATTGGGGGAGGAAGACTGCCAAGCGTTCTAGGTCTCAGCTGTGCTGCGCACCTTCCCTGTGAGCACCTCATTGGCGATGACGCAGACGGCAGCGCGGGGTGCAGACGCAGGAGCAGTCGAGGACATGGTGCAGGTGGAGAGGGATGAAGTGCTGCGAGGGAGCAGATACCGCATACACGCAGCACAATCGATAGTGATCAGTTTTATGCATTTGTGATTCGCCAATAATGGGACAGAAAATAGTACTTGGTTTCACTATGCTTCGTCTTGAAGTTGTCGTGCTTGGCAAGTAGACTGCCCCCTTTTCAATGCTAAAACAAACACTCACCGCCCTACTTCTGGCCTCGGATGCATTAAAGCGTCATATATCGCGCGGTTCGGCATCGAGAAGCAACCGACCGCATCAACCGCGCCGTTTACGAGCATCGCATAGAGATTGGCCCAGCAGGCTGCTGAGCAGCTGGGCGAGATTGCGTCGACACTTGGGATGTCAATTCCTCGCAGCTGCTGCGGCAGCACCTTTCGCGATGAGCCACATTCTTCAAACACCTCGACACTCGACTAGGGCTTCATAGCTTCATACCACCATGTCCTCGACTGCTCCTGCGTCTGCACCCCGCGCTGCCGTCTGTGTCATCGCCAATGAGGTGCTCACAGGGAAGGTGCGCACCATAACTGAGACTTAGAATGCCTGACAGACCCCCCCCCCCCCTGCTGATGCACTTGTCTGCATTGCTTGCTTGATGCGCAGACGCTCGACACGAACTCCCACTTCATCGCCAAGCTCATGTTCCGTCGGGGCGTCGACCTCAAGCGCGTCGTGGTCATCCCTGACGAGGAAGACGCAATCGTCAAGACGGTCAAAGAGCTGTCCGCGTTCGTGGGACCGACGGGCTACGTCTTCACGACGGGAGGCATTGGACCCACGCACGACGACATCACCTACGAGAGCATCGTAAGACTCGAGCTCTATGAGCGTGTTAAGGCGAGTGAGAGCATGAGCTAATGTTCATGATATATGATGATGTAGGCGAAGGCGTTCGGTGTGGGCGTCGAGTTGCACGAGCCGACGCTGGCCGCTTTGAAGAAGTTTGGGGAGGAAAAGTACCCCGACATCCTGTTCGACGATAGCGTCAAGCGGATGGCGACTTTACCTGCTGGATGCAAAGTGCTACCTTCGTCGGGTTGGACTCCAATCGCTGTCGTGGAGAACGTGTACATTTTACCGGGTATTCCATCCATGGTCAAGGATATGCTGACCTGCAATGAGGATCACTTCGTCGGCTTGCCGATCCACCGCGTCATTGTACGTTTATTTGTTTGAAATTTCTGGCGTGTTGGCACTGAAACTGAACTAAACGCAGGTGAGCACCTTGGAATACGAAAGCACCATCGCTGCACCCTACAAGGCGCTGCAAAAGAAGCACCCGAACGTTATCCTGGGCAGCTACGTGAATTTAACCGAGGAAAAGACTGGCACGCGCGACGCAAGCTTCAACACGCGCCTCACTGTGGAAGGTCGGAATGCCGAAGAGGTGAAAGAGATTGGAAACGAACTTGTCGAGTTGTTCAAGGGCAAGATTGTGGATCCTGGCACGGCTGTGTAGCTTCGACTCGAATCAATTTGATCACCTTTAAGCGCCGGGCAGGGATTCGAGATCGTGTCCACTTTCCTTTGCAGTGACCATTAGTAGCAACTTAAGTGGTCGTATGTGATAGGTACTACCAATCTGCTTCTGGACACTTTCAGTGTACGCTAGTCGATTTGACTTTGGTGTTCGTTCGCAAGCGCTCTCCATATCAATGGCAGGCACGGAGATGGCCAGATATCCCATGAATGCGTGTTGTAACTACTCACTAGCTAAAGACCACGCATCGTATTGAGTGCATTCAATGCACGAGCAAAGACACACTTTTCAATTCGCTTCCGCCCAAGAACCTGCCCCCTTGAAGACATGGTCGCCATTACAGCAGTCTTTGCAGTTGCTGCCGTTACCATGGTGGCGAGCACCCCCTTCTCCGGCGCTGCGTACAACAACATGGCCACGACCTACAGCCCGATGCACTCGCTAGACTACCCGTTAGGAAGCGAGGTACTGGACGCGACGAAGCTGGCAGCGTCGATCGACACCGACCTAGCAATGATATCTCGCTACTTCACGGACGCGCGCACCTACTACTCGCAGTATTATGGCGTCCCGGTGGCGAAGTATGCTGCCAAGAACAAAGTGAAGCTGCATCTGGGTGTTTTCATGACGAGTGAATCCTGGCAGTCGGCTGAAATCGACAACGCTGTAGCTGCCGTAAAGAACTACCCGGGCACGGTCAAGACGATCCTCGTGGGCAACGAGAACATGATGAGCGGTACGAAAGCAGCCGACATCCTCACGATCGTTTCCACTATCAAGACGCGCTTGGGCGGTAAGCTTGCGGCTACCGTCAAGTTTGGCACGGTGCAGCGCATCACGGAGTACTTGAACTCTGCCTACGACACGGAGACTGCTTCTTTGGCAGCCAACCTGGACATCCTAGGTGTGACCATCTACCCGTTCTTCGACAGCGGCTACAACACCAACAAACCAGTCGCGATCTTGGACTCAGCCTGGAATGCCATGGCGAAAAAGTTCTCCTCGAAAAAGATGGTACTCTACGAAACTGGGTTTCCGACGGCAGGCGCCACTTCGACTGTTTCCGGCGTGACACCTTCGCTTTCTGAATCGGTCAAGTTCTACCACGCGGTGGCCAATTGGGTCCCCAAAACCGCTGCAAGCGCCAGCTCTGCTCCGCTCAAGTTTTGGTTCTCCTTCTTCGACCGTCGAGCGGACGACGATTCTATGGGCCCGGTGGAGTTGGAGAAACACTTCGGGCTGTTTACTTACGATCGATTGGCGAAGAGCACGGACTCCGACTACCCGCGGTTGCTGGCGAAATCTACCAAGTCGGGGGTGCAACAACGTTTCCTCCGGGGACTTTAGCTGGATGGTGGTGTCGATGTAGCAGCTCACTGTTGCTATACTTTCTTTCCTGAAAAAAAAATCCAAACTCGAGGATGGATACACTACCGGTACACTGTTCATACACGTAAGTAGGCTGTAGATACAATTCTCACACAATGATGACTACATGTACAAGAAACGCTTGTTTTCAATTGCACCGTGGTGCAGCTTTGTGTTTGCTTCAGGAGACAATGCCCTGTACAGTAAGCTTACAGTGCATGAAGTAGACAAGGCCGAGTGTGTGCATCATCGACTATCGACACGCTGAGTAAACGGTGTCATCATCTTGTGTGCAGGTGAATGCGGAAAACGGACAGAGCACAGCTAACTCTACCTGTATTGCAAGCCGATCCCGTGTTCGATCCCTTTGAATCTTGCTTGTCCTTTCAGAGCACTGCTCTGCCCCTGACAAAGAATCCTGTTGTATAATGCATGTGCTGAAGTAGGTGGGTTGTCAAAGCAAGCATCCTCATCTGTATCCTCCATCCAAACAAATACATGTACCATGTGGTACATGTATTACGCACCGGAAATTATTATGCACCGGGATATTCTTATGGGTGGAGTCCTGTTCTCGTACAGTTGAGGCCGTCATTATCCAATTCCCTGGTTAGACCGCACAAAATCACTCGCATAATCGTCGATCGAATGGGAGTCTGGAAGACCGACCAACTCGCAGACGTGCGCGTAAGCGCTCCGGAAAACGGCAAGGCCGATCTCGCCGCGCGTGAGCCCATCACAGTTTTGGACGCTTTCAAGGATATCGTATCTCGTGGGCCGAACGGGAGAGCTCTCAGCATCAAGAAGGACGGTGAGTGGGTCACGTACACTTGGCAGCAGTACTATGACATCAGCCAGCGGTTCGCGCGCGCCCTCATTCACGTTGGCGTCCTACCGCACGAAGCTGTCAATGTGCTTGGTCCGAACTGCCCCGAATGGCTCTTCACCAACATGGGGACTATCATGGCCGGAGCAGTGATTGCTGGTGTCTACGTTACCAGCACCCCAGAAGCGTGCCAGTACATATCTGCGCACTGCGATGCTAAGGTGGTGGTGGTGTCCGACAAAGGTCAACTAGACAAGTATGTGTCCATCCTGGATCAGCTGCCAAAATTGAAGGCCTTGGTCGTGTGGAACGAGGACGATATCCCCCAAGGAACCAACTACAGAGTACCAGTCTACTCGTTCAACGACTTCCTGGGCCTCAGTGAGAATGTGGACGCGAGCCTACTCGATGAACGGATGAATGCCCAGTTACCTGGTCACTGCTGTACGTTGATCTACACATCCGGTACGACGGGCCCTCCGAAGGCTGTCATGATTTCTCACGACAACTTGACGTGGACGGTGGCTGCGGCCATGAATACGCTGAAGGCTTTCAAAGATGCAAAACGGTCCGTGAGCTTCTTGCCCCTCTCTCATGTGGCAGCTCAAATCCTCGACATTCACCTGCCGCTAGCCATCGGCTCTGAAGTGTATTTTGCTGGTCCCGATGCTCTTCGTGGAGGTCTGTTGGGCACGCTGCAAGAAGTTCGCCCCAATTTCTTCTTCGGCGTGCCTCGTGTTTGGGAGAAAATGATGGAATCACTGAAGGAGAAACTTGGTGGGGCGCCTGAAGGACTCAAGAAGTCGCTGCTGACATGGGCAATGGCTCTAGGTGCCGATTACGCGAATCAATCGCAGTTTGGTGCAGATTCTGGAACAAACTTGAGCTTCTGGGCAGCAGACTACCTGCTGTTGGGCAAAGTGCGTAGTGCTCTTGGACTGGATGAGTGCTCAATCTTCTTGACGGGCGCTGCTCCCATTGCGCCAGAGGTTATTCGGTACTTCAGCACTTTTAACATCCCGCTTTACGATCTCTTCGGACAATCTGAGTGCACGGGTCCCCACGCAATCAATAGTCCAGGCAAGTGGAAGATCGGTACTGTTGGGCTCGAAATGGAGGGGACTCGCACGCGGATTGACCCGGACACGGGCGAAATTCAGTACACGGGTCGCCACATTTTCATGGGCTACTTCAAGGATGAAGCTGCCACCAAGGCAACCCTCGACGAAGACGGCTGGTTATACTCCGGTGACGTCGGTGAAATCGACAAGGATGGGTTTCTCTCCATTACCGGAAGGATCAAGGAGATCATCATCACCTCGGGTGGTGAAAATATCCCCCCGGTCTTGATTGAGAATGCGCTCAAGTCCGAGCTCCCAGCGCTTGCTAATGTTCTGGTCATCGGCGAACAACGCAAGTTTCTTACGTTCCTATGTTCGCTGCGAGTCGAACCTGATGCTGTCACTGCTGCCCCGACCGATAACCTTGACAAAGTGGCTTTAGCCGTGGCGAAAGAGATTGGTAGTGGTGCTACCACTGTTCCAGAGGCGCAGGTATGTGAGAAGTTCCGGAAGTACGTCGAGGAAGGGATGGCACGAGCCAATGCAAAGGCCACATCGCGTGCTCAGTACGTCCAAAAGTTCGTCATCATTCCACGTGACTTATCTCTCGATGGAAACGAGCTCACACCTACCATGAAGGTGAAACGATCGGTCGTTGAGAAGAAGTACAGCCAGGAAATCGAGCAGATGTACGCTCATGCTTGTCTGTAAAAGAAGACCGTGGTGGCAAACCTAAAATATTTGTTTTGGTTGACGACATCAATGAATTGTGTTCGATTGACAGTAATGTGCCAGGATCGGTTGGAATGTTGGTGTTGAAAATAGCTTCTTGCACATTCATGCATTTTTGGACGTCTCACACTTGGGCATTGGTCAGACCGAAGGCGAGAGTGAAGAGTGTCGCATAGAGTATGGGTAAAGGGTGGAATTTGATCAAGACTGCCACCGGCCCTCCTGCTGCTGCCGAGGGAGCAACCGTCCCTCCTGGGGAGTATCACCTAGGAAAAGCTGGGCGTTTATGGTTGGCTGCACTAGGTGGTACTCGCGCTGAGGTGGTGCCAGCATCCAATCGAGTATCGCTCAAAGTGGCGGAGCAGGAACGCCAAATTCGTCTCGCACGTTCCAATCGCACGTACAAGTACATGATACTCCCTGATTCAATATTTCGTTATTGCTGGGATCTGCTTCTGGCTGTCACGACTATTCTACTCATCTGGCGGGTGCCGTACACTATCGCGTTTGGTGAAAGTGACCTCTGGTACTGGTATGCCTTCAACAAGTCCACCGACGCAATCTATCTTCTCGACGTGGTCTTTAACTTCAGGTGATCAAACCCAAGAAAACCGTTTTTCCAGTGAGAAAATTGAGCTGACTTAGTTTTCATGGTATTCAGGACAGGATATGTGGAGGACACCGAGATCATCATGGATAGCCGCCTTGTCGCCAAGCACTACATTCGAGTAAGCGATGTAATAATCAGCCAGATCGCAAGCAGCGTGTAGTAACTCACCCGATTGTTGCGTTCGTATCTCCACAGAGCTGGTTCTTTGTGGACCTCATCGGCTCCATTCCGGTTGAATACATTTTCAATACCACCTCGAGTGGGTTCTCGGGGGTAGAAAGGAAAGCGTTTAAGGCCTCCGTGAAGTATTTGAAAGTCCCGGTGGGTCAATGCAATTGTACGAGTTCAAAGGTTGATAGCTTACTGACGTTTGCGGATTTGTTGTTTACAGAAACTCTTTCGTATTGCTCGCCTCATCAAATTCGTGCAGTAAGTTGTGATTTCCATATCAGATTATCCCAGGAATCTCATGTGACTCTCTATCGCTTTTTTCGTAGGAAGTACATGAAGTTCGCTTACGCTGTACAGGTGTTTGCATGCTACATCTCGTTCATCCACTGGGTAGCTTGTCTTTGGGCTGGCCCGATGATCGGTCTCGTAGATATCGCAGACGACCAGCTAGCATACAACGAAGCACTTTATTCAGCTGTATTGCTGCTATTGAATATCTCCGCAGTCACAGTCGAACCGCAGTGGCAGTTTGTGAGTGCTGTCCTCGGAGTCGTCGGGTTTTTATTCCAATGTCTAACACTCGCGAGCATTACGGCTGGAGTGATTGGCGCCAGTTCACGTGCGCTTCAATATCAAGAAAAGGTTCGGATGGTCATGAGTGATCTCAAGGCGCTACATGTACCAGGCGAGTTGCGCAAAGCTACAAAAAACTACTACGAGACTCTCTGGAGAATGAAAAATACTTCTGATCGGTATGAAAAAGCCATTTACGAAGATGAAGACCTGTCACCCGCATTGCGCGCTGAAATCGCACTGTACATCCACAGAAACCTCATTGCCACAGTACCGTTGTTTCAGGATTGTTCGGATTCTTGTCTCGCCGCTTGTGTCATGAGGCTCAAGACGCAACTTTGCATGCGTGGTGATGTGGTTTTTCACAAAGGGGACCCGGCCAACTCGATGGTTATCATTAGTCGAGGCAAAGTCAAAGTTATCTCACCGGACAACGAAGGGCTGTTGGCTGTGTTGAAGCAAGGCAGCTTCTTTGGGGAGATCGGTTTGCTGCGGCATATGACACGCTCATGCACTGTGATCGCAGGGACATTCTGTGAGCTGAAATCCTTGGATAGAAACGATGCCGAAGAAATTTTTGAGTCATATCCCCATATTCATGACCGACTTTTTGCCGAAGCAGAGAAGCGCCGTCTGGATACTCGACTTAAAGCACGCCTTTACAACGTCAAAGTCCTCGACAATGCACACGCTGTTGATGTCAGCAGTATCGTTGAGGTTCCTGGATCGGGTGACAAGAACAACCAACCATTTGTCCACGGAGCCACAGAGGAAAAGCCTCCTGCCGCCCCCATGTCATCATCGGGGTCCGGTAGCAAGCCTCACAGACTTGTTCGGGGTAACTCGTTCCAAACGGAAGACGGTACTGCTGTCAATAGCGAGCTGGATACGATGAACATCAACCTCGACGAAATTTTGCGCTTGGTCGAAACGCTAAAAGCCACACAAGGCCGTTTATCGCGCGTTCAGGAACGGCGACAGTCTATTCATATGGCTTTGAACTCTCCAACACCCATCAACAGCATCAACTCGGTGCTATTCACGCAAGCCCCAGCCCGACCTGACTCGCGTGCAAGCACACGCAACCACGAATCACTTCATAGTGTAAACCGCAGTGGAAATCGGAGCGGGAATTCATAATCGGCATCATGCGCCAGACCAATTTTCCAACAACTGAAGCGACATTTTTCACTTACTGTTAGCTTTCGTTGATTTCCATCGTGTTGGACGAGCATACAGGAAACGCTGAATTGCTGCTACAATTTCGTCATAAAAAAATACAAAACGTCTACCAAGAGTCATCAATTCAAATTCATGGGCTTTCATCGTTTCGGCATAGCCGAGAGTCGCGCCTTCATCTGGAATTCGAAAAAATACTTTCTGGCAGCCATTGGCACCGCAGCTTCTCTAAACTCCTGCATGCTTCGCTTCTTCACCCAGTGATCTGTCGCTCTTTTCCTTCTGCAAGCAGTGATCGCGAGTAAAATTGTATTAATCTCCAGCGCTCCAGAAGAGTAACGGCAAACAAGCCTTACCTTTTTGTCACTCATCGATCTTGACGACCTGGTTTTCTCCGGGCGGCTAAGCAGATTATTGAAGAAGTTCTGCAGGTGCTTCGAGCTCACATCCTTCTCCTCACGCTTTCGGCGATCAGCAGCCGCACGGCGAGCGACTGCTGCCTGCTCTGCCTTTTTGCTCGCTTCAATACTTTGCTTTTGTAACTCCTCTAGACCAGCACCGGCTGCCTTCTCCAGTTTCTCTAGCCATTGCTCATGGCCATCAACACGGATGTCAGACGCAAGCAGCGCAGTAGCGTCTTCTGCGTCTTCAGTCGGAGCAGACACGATTTTCTCAAACGGCTTATCAGTCGGCCAACGAGCTTGTGAGCCAACGAGACTCTGGTTCACCAAATCAAAAGAGTCATAACCGGAGGGGATGAAGAGACTGTTGTGATCAACCAGTTGCGGCGGCTCGATGAATTTGAACTGGGACGGATAGGCACGATGCAGAATATACTTGCGGAGTGTGTCCACGTTGGATCCAGTTTTTGCGGACGTGAACACCACCGAAGCGCCGTCTAGCAGTGATGTAAGCACATGATCCACATTAGAAGCACTCATAAAAAAAGAAGAAAAATGTCGACCTTACATCGAATAGCAAATTGGCGAAGCGTGTACTCAATATAGTCCATCTTCACCGAGTTTTCAAGTCGCAACTGAAAAAAAAGAAAACCACAGTCAAAGTTAACACCGTGATCTGATCGAGCACTTGCAGCAGCACGCACGTACATCGGCCTTGGCCACAACAAGCACCAAAGGTACACCCAGATTCTTCGACAGCACTCCTTCCTCCATCTACCGCAGAAATTTATCAGCAAGCATTCACTTCTTCAAGTCCAACAAGTAAAACTGCAAACTGTGCGTACAAATTCGTTCGTGGACGTGTCCATCGGCGTCGGCTCAGAATGATCCACACTCTTCGCAAACAGCAAAGTACACGTCAGCATCATCATCCCCCCTTCAACAATAGCTCTGTGCGTCCAGCGTACCGGGTCTTCATACGCCAGAATGTGCTGTTTGATAGCCGTATACAGCTCGTTCCTCGCCTCGGGTGTCAGCTGATTGATCTGCTCCAGCAACTGGCCTTCCAGCGCCGAGAGCCACTGCTCCAACGAGCTCTTGATCGTCCACGGCCGCGACAGATCCAGCACAATGGCCACCACCGTCTACAAAAAGGATCAATTAGTGCCCCCTCCCTCGAATAGTACCCCCTCATTACCGCCCCCACCTTTTGCAGCGTTTGGGGCTTGACCGCGATCTTGATGAGGTCCTTGAGGTTCAAGTCGTTCAGACTCCACGTGCCGATATGCGCCATCACGTCCTCTGAACAGCATTAAACGAGTTAAAACGCTACGTTTTATCCATTTAAACGCGTTTAATTCATGGCCACAGTACCGCTCTCCTTGGCCCGCGGGTCCAGCACGTCCAGCGTCTTGAAGGCCAGCAGCGTGTCCACGGCGTGCGCCTCGTCCGCGGCCTCCGAGGGCGCCAGCTTGGCCTCGTCCAGCCGCGCCAGCAGCGCCGACTTGCCGCTCTCCGCGTCACCCACCACCAGCAGGTTGGCGGCCGGTAGCTTGGAGCGCACGGAGCAGTCGCGCAGCATCTGCTGCCACAGATCCTCCCCCGACGCCATCGTTAGTTAGTGCGCGTTTTCAGGAGTGATGGTCCTGTGTATGTTTTGTGCAGCTTTGAAGTTGTCTCTCTTAATTACGAATCCCTCATGCATGGCTACATTATTGTGGTCGTTTTGACCAGGCTGCTCCTGGATCGGTATCAACAGGTCCTGCTTGATGCCGATGATCAACGAGTCGCACGATATGCGGCTTGTACCAAATTCTGCGCGTTGCGACCAAAGTTGGTGAGATCCATGGTCTTGGACAGCATCAAATCTCAGTTGGGGTCGAGCACGCGAGCAAACTTGTTGGCTTGGTAGTTGATATAGCTCTGGCGTGTGCAGGCGAGGCCCACGAGTCGGTCCACGCGGACCGGGAACTAAGCCGCGAACTCGAGAGCTTGAATGCCATCCATGCTGGTACCGATAACAGAGTGAACGCAACCAATGGCCAGGTCGTCCAAGACCTTGGCGTGGCAGCGAGCCATGTCAGCTGGTGTCAGCTGCGAAAATGACGCTTTGTACTTCTCGTCTGTCAGGGGGTTCGCCGTCAAAGGCGACGTGCCACCGGACTTAGTCTGCAAAGCCTTGCCGAGGCCTTATCCGATCGTTAAATATTTTGCTATGAGGTATCTGGCCAGGTCGTTCGCGCCACTGCGAACCCAACATGAACAAGACAAAAACCATGTCAGTAAGCACTCCCGCAAATATTAATCGTGAGAGGTCGGCAACGCACCTGTGCTTGTAAATGAGAGACAGGTTATAGGCAGTTTCCCTGCAAAGCAAATACTCTGGTGGCACCTCACGCTGCTGGTCCTTGCTTGTCTCGAAGAACCGGAGAACTCGTTCGTACATCGGGATCGCCAAGTGAAACAAGCCCTGAAGCATAACACAACACCCGCAAAAATCCAGTTAGCGCAATTCGGGAGCATCGTCGTGACGATCTGCTGCAAGCGCCAATACACGAATCACCAATACAAAGCACCAAAACTGAGCAAGGGGGGTCATAGGAACGTACCAGTTGCTGGTGCGCGCGACCGATGTTGTACCAGGCCTCAACCTGCCGAATTTCCGATGTGATGTCACTCGGGGCGGAGACACGAGTGCGCTCGTACTGCTGCAGGAACGCAAAAGCCTTCGCCACCGTGTGTTGTCGGTCATTAATTGTCCGCTGCATGGACGCTGACAGGAATGCCAAGCCGATACAGAAAAGTGTGAGCGGGTCGTTTGGGTGCTTCTGGTGAGCAAGCGTCAGCTCACCCACCGTCAAGGAGGCAATATCCCAGGCCGACGACTGGTGGCCGGCAAGTAGGATAGCTGGGTAACTCTCGGGGTCGTCACGCAACAACTTGGCCAAGAACTTCTGGTGCCACGAAAATACGCCGGTAATAGCGATCACACGCGAGAACAGATTCCAATAGCCCAGGTTGTGAGGGTCCTCCATGATATTCAAGCGCGCGCACTCATACGCCATGCGATTTTCCTTGAATTCGAGAGCTATCACAAGTGCTAAGAAGCGCAGCTCGAAGCGCAGAGTAGGCTTGGAGATTTTGTCCGATGTGTTCACATCTGTTAGCAGCTCGATTGCAGCCACGTATTTGCCCAGTTCAGTGAGTGTCTGGGCGACGTCAATCACCAAGTTGTAATATAGTTGTTCGCCTAGCGCTCGCGAAATCACAATTTGCTGTGCCACGCGCATAACAATACCCATGAACGACTCGCGTTGTTTCGAGTCTGTGATATCCACAAGGTACTGAGATTTGAGCACTTGGAACCCCATCGACTGCGCGTCGCTCTCAGAAATCACGTCATGTGGCTCTGCTAAAGGGTTCTTCACTCGACCAGATAGTCGGAAAGATGTCTGACTAAGCGATGTGAGAATAATCGGGATACCGACTTGGCAAAGTACCTCAGCCTCGCCTGAGAGCTTCTTCAGGTGCCCCCACTCAATCAGCAGCTTAAGGCGAATACCATTTTCCATAGCATCCACTGATAGCGACGGATCATGCGCCATCTCCATCCTGGTTTGATCCTCATCATCCTCGTCGTCATCGTCAGCCTCTTCCTCCACATCATCTGCATCACTATCTCCGTTTGGCTGTACACCTCTTTCATTCTCGTCTCCCTGTGCAGAAGCTGCGTCTCGAAGTTTAATTTGTCGAGACGTATTTATCCAATACGGCCGAATGGGAGGTCGCATTGTCTCGGGCAAATACTCCTTCAGCAGCGCTATACCCTCAAGCGGACTGTTTTTCTTTCGTGTGGCCTGCATCGCCTTCAGCATCAACTCTGGGTCCGCTGTCAAGTCCGGCGATGAGCGTTGGTGGGCTAACGCTTTCTCGTAATATTCGACGGCCACGTCGTAAATACCCAGCCGATCATGGCATTCAGCGAACTTGATCCAGATTTGCTCCACAGGAAACTCTTCCCGACCGAGAAGTTGTTGCAGAATTGCTGCAGCCTCGCGGTCCTGATCTCCCAGCGCGATGTACGCGTCAGCCACATCAAGGTAAAGATCCCCAAACACCTCCACGTCCTGAGCGAATAAATGTGTGAACATGGATTCAGCCGTGGCAAAATCTCGCTCAAACAGGTGACAAATACCGTACTTCACGGCAATATCCAGCGGCAGACCACCTGGATCTCCCTCAACCTGGTCAGGGTCTTGGGCAGAGGCATACCGGGCATGAAGGTGGTGGATTACTTCGATGGCTTCACGATACTTCTTCAGAGTAATATACAAATCGGCCAGCATATTCACGGCATTGAGTTCGTACTTCGAGGAGTGCAGATTCCGCGTCGGGTCCAACGTCGCAGCCTTCTCAATGCACATTTTCAGAGCATCAACCGCTTCATCTTCTTGCTCATTACAATGGTACGCCTCGGCAATCTGAATCCACAGCGAGAGGTCGTTCGGGATGAGCACGGTGAGCTTCTTAAACACCTCTGCAGCTCGTCGATTGTCGCCCTGTTCGCGACACAGCTCTGCGTAGCTAAACAGCGCCTCCTTGTCCTTGGGGTCTGCGCTACTGGCCTTCTTAAAGCAGAACAGCGCTTGATCGAAGTTCTTCTCGTCCTTCGCAATGCGCCCCACTCGCTTCCATAGCTCAGCGTCCTGCGGCGTCAGCGTGCACGCAATCAAGAAGAACTGCAGGGCCTTAATCCGGTCCTGCCGGTCTTCGTAGATCATGCCCAGCGTGTGGTACGGGTCCGGGATGGTCGGCGCCTTCTTGATGAAGTCCTTGAGCAGCGTGATAGCCTCGTCGTACTGGTGGGAGGCGTACAGCATGTTGGCTTCTCCCAGGACATTGGCCAGCTCCGGTGGCACCTTGGCGGCCGTGACGCTGCGCTTGCCCGTGGGTCCTCCGCGACGTCGACGTCTGCCTTGTCGGCCGCTGCCGCGTCGCCTGCGCTTGCGCGATTTCCCCCACAGTTGGCGCTCGATGTCCGAGTCTTCTTCCTCTCCCTCCACTCTGTCGTCGTCGTCCTCGCTGGACGGCGGCACGTACGCGTCGTCGCTTTCGTCCGCGGGGCCTGAAATTCACCCACGTTTTAGTCCCTGGTTCGCTAATAATGAGGTTTTAGTGCAATTTTACCGTCGGATTGCTGGTCCTCCTCGTCCATCATCTGCATCTGCGCGTCGATGCGGCCCGCCTCGTCCTGCGGGAGGTTCTGCGCGTCGCCCATGGCCGCCTCCAGCAGCGACCGGAACGACATGGTGGTAAGAATGCAATTCAAAACTGATTGGGGCAGAGTGAAGTGGTGTGCGTCACATCAGAGTGGTACGTTGTACCAGTATTATTGAATTCAATGTTTCTTGCAGTTTTGAATAATGGAGGGAAGAATGAATGACGGCAATGAGCTCTCGTGGCCGGAGGTGCAGGAGATCTGCGGCCAGCTGGAGAGCATGTTCCACGAAGACGCGCCCAAGGACGCACAACGGCTGCGCGCGCTCGTGCAGAAGCGTAAGGACATCGCCAGCACGTTCCTGAGCCGCCAGAGCACGGCGCAGCGGCAGCTCGCGCGTAAGTTTAATTTTTCTTTCTTTCTTACCGGTAATATATATAATCAAAAGTGAACAGATACGTATATAATATTATTTAATTTGTGCATTGTGGCAGATCTGCGCGCGAACCTGAGCGAATGGGAGGAGAAGGAGCAGGCGGCCAAGGAGCGCAACGAGCAGCTACACAAGCGACTGCAGGAGCTGGACGCCATCAAGCGCGACATGACCGTGCAGCTGGACCGCTTCCGACTCAACGAACAATATCCTCCTCCTACGTTTTATATGCGTGTTTTATTTACTGCAGTGGTTGCATATAGTGGCAAGTTGAAGTGGTGGTTTTCCTTGACTTTGCGGGAATTTTATTGTTGCGGGGCTTCACGACGTCCAAGGAGTCGCTCGACTTACTGCTGGACAAGTACGAGGAGGCAAGACAGGAACTGCTGCAGTACAACGCTGCGCATCAAAACGATATTCCCCTGGCAAAGTACGTCGAGGGGGTGCTGGTGGTTGGAGGATTGAATTACTGACGGATAGTCTATTGATTCGTGGTGCAATGTAGGAACAAGATGGCGCTCTATGCGTCCGTCACGGGTATTCGATGGGATTTTAGCGAACCGAAGATTGCCGGGGGTAAGGTGCTACGACGTCGGCCAGATCTCTGGTTTGGGAAGCCTAACTTTTTTGCTGCTGCTACGAGTAGATATCCACGTGCCTGCGAAGCAACGCATTGCCAGGTTCGAGATTAACCCTGCATCGGATTTTGAGGTGGCGAATGCCTTGTGGAGCAACATCGACGAGGCATTTGATGACATCGACGACGACTTGTAGATGTAGCATACTTAAGTATCCATTTTTGTAATGAATCGATACACCGTCTGCAAATCTGATTCCAAAACTATTGATCTTTTCATTTTACTTGACGGCATCTGTAGGCAAACGCCATCATTCTCAGCAGCTACTTACGTACTTTACGCTAAGTTCGCACCCTTAAATCAGAACCTGTTGTCTCATTTCTCCAATTCACCTAACGAAACCGCACTTGAAAAGGAGCAGGTTGCGGCTGGCGTGGTGATGCCGGAGGTGATCGAGAACCAGCGGTGGTATCCCATTGTGGTGCGTCTCCTTCTCTTCTTCCCATTGCAGTAGCTCTCACTCCTTTACCTGCCCTAGGAGGAGTACAATTAATTAAACTTTCTCTAACATTTCATTCAACATTTCGTGCTATTTAGGGCTGGACGGCGCGGCTGCACGCGGAGGACCCTCCCGCTTGGTGCACAGCTCAACAGGAGGCTTGTCCCAGCAAGGACGAGCGGAAGGAGTTCGTCTGGGAAGTTTACAAGGGCGAAGACTACGACGAGGAAGGCTGGCTCTACGGGGAGAAGTTCCAGGACGCTCTGGGCCCCATGACGCGCAATAGTGTCGTCCGCACTCGAGTGTGGATGGGTCACAAAGCAGACGAGCAGAAAGATGCAGAAACCGCGACTTCTGGGGCTGAAAAATCGACTTTAGGAGGAGAAGAAGCCTCCGAGACGGGCGAGAGCAACCCCGACTGGCAGACGCTCTTCCCATCGAGTCAGAAGAGTGAAGAGGGTAAAGAGGCAGAAAGTTCCTTAGCAGCTGAGGTGAAGATGGACGCGGAGGGTGGAGAGAAGGAGGTGAACACGCTATTCCCGTCCGCCATGGATGACAAGAAGGAGGACAATGTGTTATTCCCCTCAGCTGGTGGCAAAAAGAACGAGCCTGCGAAGTCGTCGGGGTTCTTCGGTAGGATCTCGTCAGCGGCGTTGTCGTTGCCGTCGTCGGCGATTAACTTGGCGGGGTCGTCCTCGAAACAGGCGGTGTATGGCACGGTGCAGTCGATTAAGGAAGCCTCGCTGTTTGGGCTGGAGATGGCTCAGGCAGCGACGGCAGCTGCCATTTCCTCGGAGCCACTGATTAACGCAGCCCACAGAGGGAGGAAACACAGCAATAAGGTGTCAAGTACGGGTAAAGATGAGGAGGGAGACGGTGAGGTGCTGTCCATGTTGTCGAAGAGGTTCCCGGACCTGTCACCAGTTGAAAGATCTCTTGTGACATGCTGTGAAGATAACATCCCGAAGTATTTGTCCCCACCAGAGATTACCGACTCGAAACACTGCAAGGAATGCAATGTGGAGTTTGGTATGACTAAGTTTCGCTATCAGTGCGGCTACTGCTCTGAGTCTTTTTGTCGAGATGATTTGCCAGACTCGGCGACTATTCGCGCGTATGGCCACACGACTCCGTCAAAGCTGTGCAAGAATTGCCATTACATCTTGATGGAGAAGATTGATCAGCAGCTCGTGCAATGGCGTATCGAGCGTGTTAAGGATTATCTCGGTGATAAACTCATTGTCTATTTCAACACAGCTACTGACACAACGGTCGACAAGATTATGCGCGCTGCTGGAGGCACGCTCGTCGCTGCAAAATCCGCCCCGATTGGTGCAGCCGCTAAAATGGCTGTCGTGAGCGCTGATTTCCTGCGCAAATACGGCAGGGCTGGCTTGATTGGATTTATCCTGCGCAACGAGTTTATGCAGTCCTTTTCAACGTTGAAAGGCTTGCTTGGCGACTTGGACGGTCTTGGCTTTCAAGATGCTGCGATTGGCACATATTACTTTATGGCGATGAACCGCGGAGACCGTGGTGCAGAGCCCGAAGGAGAAAAGCAAAGTCACAATGGCTGTGATCCAGTCTCAGACGAATTCCTCACAAAGGTGCTGAAGTACGCTCCGTTAGCGCTGCATGGCATCTACGAGCTGGACGTCCTAGACATTCAGCGCATTAGCCGGCTGCAAGGGTTTACGCTTATCTACGCGCACGTGCAAGACCAGGATGTTCGCCATCCTTCTTTCGCGCTTCTGGGCAATAAGGAAAGCAAGACCGCGCTCGTTCTAATTCGAGGCTCCAAATCCGTCCAAGATGCGCTAACAGATATCCAGGCATACCCAGAGGAGATCGGCCTTTCGTCGGCAGGTGCGCCTCAGAGCGAGGCAACGGGTGGTTTTGTCGACGCCTTTGCGCATAACGGTATGCTGAAAGCGGTCATGTGGATTAAAGATCGTATCGTCAAGTCTCTTCGTGTTCTGGACAACGAAGGCTACCACATTGTTTTCGCTGGCCACTCGCTTGGAGCAGGTTGTGCAGCTTTGTTGTCGGTGATGCTTCAGAAAGAGTTCGAGGACCTTGAATGCTTTGCGTACGCCATCCCCGCTTGCGTGAATTTAAGTGTGGCGGAATCGTGCAATGACTTCGTTCATTCGATCGTGCTTCGTGACGACTGTTGACGTAAGCGTCGCTAGTTCAACATGGTCTCCCTCCGAGAGGCCTCACACTCTTAAACCATCAATTCACTATATAATTTGCTTCCTCATCACCAAGTCGCCAGCCTACAACAACAGGTTAACAGCCGCATCGTTCTCCACGAGCATGAACGACCTAGCCGGAAACGAACCCGATCCCGAACCCTCCAACTCAAAGAAGTTCAGCACGAAGCAGGTGCAGATCGAAAGCTTCACTGGGGAGGTGAAGGACGGATTCCTCGACGCTGGCGCTGGCGATTGGCTAAAACGCCTGATCATCCAGATCCGCCTGGGTGAAATGGTGGACGGAAAGGTCTGGCCCGACGGCATCAAACTGATGGTGGTCGCCGCCCACCTCAAAGACGCTGCGTCAACATGGTTCATGCGCAGATTCGACTCCCTGCAAGCCATGACATTCGGAGACTTCTGCGAAGCGTTACGTGAGAGATTTCGCTGCCCCTTAGATCGCCTCGAGATCAGCGCAGCACTCGGCAGGACGATGAAGCGGGCAAACGAATCCTACGCAGACTTCGGACACCGCCTACACACAATCGCTGCAACAATGAACAACGGCGAAGAAAGCCGGGCAACTGCTGAAGACGCGCTCTCAACCTTCGTCAAGAATGCGTGGCCCCAGCACCGTGCCCCCCTACTTAGCTGCGTCAAGATGCAGTCGGGAGACCCTTGGGCTGAGATGGATACAGCTATCATGTATCTCACAAAGGTAGCGGGGCATGACGGATGGCGCCGTATACCGAACGCCAGTGCCCCGGCCGCCGCACCTCGCGAAAAGCAAGCCCCAATCAAGCGACGTGAACATCCGACTCAAGACAGCGGTAAACGGTCTGCTAAGGCGCCGCGCCGCGACTTCTCCAACGCCACATGCGGCACGTGTAACCGCCAAGGGCATACCACAAGCTACCATGATCAATGGACGGCCCGGCAAGGAAATACAGTGCATGCACGCCTGGCGAACATCGCAAGGTCCATCACTTACGACGACGGAGCGAACACTTCCTCAAACGCGGATGACGGGGATGAAGAGAAGTGCCAATTTCCCAGCGACTCGCAGGCCAAAACGACCGAGCCTGATCGGGGCGAATGAAGGCCCCGGGCACTGTTGGGACTAGAGTACTTCACACCAGACCCTGGTGTTCCCAACGGTGCCCCTGTGGTAGACTCCGGCGCATCCTTCCACATCGGAAGCCCAGACCATGTCTACGACGTCGAACCATGCCCTGAGCACGTCGTCCAAGTGGCTGACGAACGCACTCTCCTTGCCAGCTCCCGTGGAAAACTACGCCTACCCAACGGAGTCGTACTTGACAACGTGATAGCAGTTCCCGGGATCAAACGAACACTCATCTCGGTGACCGCACTATTTCACGATGGCATGCACGTGGCTTTCACGAAAGAAGGATGCCAAGTGTTTGGCAAGCCACTGTTCACCGGGTCCGTCCGACAAGGCGTATACGAAGTTGTTCCCACGCCAGATGACGAAATACCCATTCACGCGTTAGCTGCCAGCGGGTCCCCGTACGTGAAGAACAGTCTCGAGCATTGGCATCGAAGGCTCGCGCATCTAAACTACCGGTCCATTCTCGAGCTTGCGAACTCAGCCAAGGTGAAAGGACTCAGGATCGTAGGCCCACACTCTTTAAACGACAAATGTAAGGCCTGCGCCCTGAGCAAGGTCACGGCACGACCGGCACCACGATCGGCAACCCGTCCACAAGAAGCTAAAGACAGTGTCTGCCACGCTGATCTATCCGGTCCGATGCAGCGGAGCATTCACGGGAATCACTATTTTCTTGCACTCAAGTGGTTGGGCTACACGCACATCTTCTTCTTGGCGAACAAATCGGATGCCGCGACTGCCTTCAAGCAGTACGAGGCCATCATCCGTCGGAACTCCGTACAATTCCCAACAACACTTCGGATTTTGCGGTCGGACAACGGTGGAGAATTCGAAAGCATGAAATTCCAGCAAGTGTGCGCAGATGCAGGCATCGAGCGAGAGTACTCCGAGCCACACGCACATTACCAAAACGGCGTCGTCGAGCGTGCAAACCGGACCATCACAGAGACGACTAGAACACTTCTTGTGCAGTCCGGTCTGCCGCACAACCTCTGGGAGTACGCCGCCCGGCACGCCGTCTATGTCAGGAACCGAATTCCCTCCCGAAGTTATCCAAGCGCAACGCCCTTCGAGCGCTACCACGGATACGTGCCAGACATCGGCCAACTCCACGTCTTCGGCGAGCGCGTGGTCGCCAAACTCCCCGCGTCGAAACGCAGCACACGATACAAATTCAGAGAACGCGGCCAAACTGGAGTTTTCATCGGCCACGACAACGAACGCAAGGGCTACTTCATCTACCTTCGCAATGGGGGACCCCGCATCCAGCGAACATGCGACGTAGTGTTCCTCCAAGTCTGCCCCACGTTCAATCAACTCGACCCCGACGCCGTTCCACGGACCAGTGACAACCCAGACGGCACCTCCCTCCATGACAACCATCCTCCGGGGCCTGCTTCGAGCCCTCCGGGGTCCGCTACGACTGCCACTCCGAGGGGAAGCCGCCCTCCGGGGCCTACCGCAAGCCCCCCCGGTGTCCACTGCGACTACCAGTCCACGGGGAAGCCGCCCTCCGGGGCCTGCTGCGACCGTTCTTCCACGGGGAGGCCGCCCTTCGGGGCCTGCCGCGACCGATATTCCACGGGGAGGCCGCCCTCCGGGGCCTGCTGCGACCGTTCTTCCACGGGGAGGCCGCCCTTCTGGGCCTGCTGCGACCGATCTTCCACGGGGAGGCCGCCCTCCGGGGCCTGCTGCGACCGTTCATCCACGGGGAGGCCGCCCTCCGGGGCCTGCTGCGACCGTTCTTCCACTCGACGTTCGTCTCCCTGGGCTTGATGTCGCCACTTCACCTGAGCAAAGCGGCCCTCGTGAAGTTCAGAACCACATCGTTCCGAATGACGACTGTGTATCCAGTGCCGCAGTTGAGGCCCTTAACGGAACGTCGGAGTTCACTCGGAGACGGCGATCCGAAAGAATATCAAGTCGGAACATCGGCATCGCGTTTGCGGTACTGTGCGAGGTGATCAACGAGCCATTGACCCTCGCAGAAGCGATGCTCTCACCTTATTGGCATCTATGGGAGAAGGCCATCAAGGAGGAGATTGCATCGCTAAAGGCGAACGACACGTTTGACGTGACCCTGCCACCACCAGGGGCACACGTAATTGGCTGCACCGTGAAGTTCCGAGTGAAGCGGGATGGAAGCTGCAACATCGACCGGCTACGTGCTCGAATCTGTGCGCAAGGATTTTCCCAACTGTTCCTCGTCGACTACTGCGACACCTATTCACCTGTCGCTCGCCTCGCGTCAGTCCGAGTTTTCTTCGCACTCGTCACACAACACGGCCTATGTGTGTGCCAATGCGACGTACCCTCTGCCTACGTGAAGGCACCACTTGACACTGTCATCTACATGAGGCAGCTACCTGGTTTCGAAATCGGTGGATCCGGAATGGTGTGGAGACTCAAGAAGGCGTTGTATGGCCTCAAGCAAGCAGGGAAGGAATGGCACGACGAAGTCGACACTTTCTTCGTGGTACACGGCTTGGTACCCACACGCGAAGACGCGTGCGTCTACATGACGCCCGACTACTCCCTCATCGTCGTCCTCTACGTCGACGACATATTGATTGGCTACTCCGACAAGAATGCCATGTCAAGACTGGTGGACGCCCTGCGTACCAAGTACGACGTGAAGTGCCTTGGTGACGTAACGTGGTTCCTGGGCATGAGGATCAACGTGAACGTCAAGGACGGATTGACAAAGATAGACCAATTTCAGTTCGCCACCGAGATCCTTCACCGCTTCGAGATGAGCAAGTGCAAGCCGTCCAAGACTCCGTTGAACGCCGGCACCTTCCTGATCTCCGGCGAAGAAAATGACGAATTAGCCGACCAGGTACCTTATCGTGCAGCAGTGGGCGCTCTGCTGTACCTGAGCAGAGTCTCCAGACCCGACTTGGCCTTCGCCGTCAACCAAGTGGCAGCCCACTCGAATCGACCAAGGGTGGCTCACTGGACGGCGGTGAAGCAAATACTGCGCTACGTTGCTGGGACCAAAAACATGACCCTCACCTATCGGCGAGACAAGACTGCAATCCCGGTGGAGCTCTTCTCGGACGCCGATTGGGCTAACAACACCGAAGACCGGAAATCGATCAGCGGAATTGTCGTCCGTGTATACGGGAATGCAGTAGCGTGGTTGACCAAGCGTCAAACCGTGGTCGCGAAGTCGTCCACAGCTGCAGAATTCATTGCCGCCTCTCTCGGAGTTGAAGAGGCCCGCTGGACTCGGATGCTGGTGCAGTCACTGACTGGGAAGAAGGTACCCGCCGTCCTGGTCCACATTGACAATCAGTCAACTATCGCCCGGATCGTCAATGGCCGAAGTTCCGAGGCCCAGAAAACTATTGACTGCATGTTCTTCGACGTGAAGGACGCCCACAAGCGTGGCGAGATCGCCATCAAGTACTGCCCGACTGAGATCATGCTAGCCGACGGATTGACCAAGGCTCTCGGCTCGCAACGGTTCAAACTGATGCAAGGATTAATTGGTCTGAACGCAGAAGGACAAGTTGGGGACGTGCAGCAGTGATGCCCTCATCACCCCGTGTTCGTCGTGGACACCATGTTGCGGGGAAGTGTTGACGTAAGCGTCGCTAGTTCAACATGGTCTCCCTCCGAGAGGCCTCACACTCTTAAACCATCAATTCACTATATAATTTGCTTCCTCATCACCAAGTCGCCAGCCTACAACAACAACGACATTGTACCTCGTGCCAAGGCATCAAACGTTCTGAAGCTGGTCGCAGAATTAAAGAACTTCAAAGGCTGTTGGCGTGACACTGCATCGGAAGATTTGGAGGCGTTCAAGGATCGAGCAAAGACGCTGTGGGCACCGAGGAAGCGTGAGTGGGCCACGGAAGCAGCCGATCAGAGAAAGGGGAAACTCGCGAACCGGGCAGAGCAAAAGAAAGCTACTTCTCTTCTAAACAAACCGACGTTGGCAGAGAAGAAAGCACAAGATGTGGACAAGGATGAAGGCGTGTCGTCTTGGACATTAACGCGAACCAATTTGATTGACCAGCTTGACCAAGTTGGCGAGAAAAGTGGGGAAGATAAGGCGCTCGAGCCTTCCGCCGTGACCCTCCATGAAGAAGATGCTGTGGTTGCTGACTTGGCGACGGCTCTGGTGGAAGACCCCAAGGAACTATACATTCCGGGCAAGGTGACACACATCTTCTTCCACAAGGGCATCTACGAGGCTGTGCACGTCGACCGCAAGTGCGAAGAGCTGTCGCACATTCCAGTGCAGCAGAACATGCTGAGTGACCACCTTGGACGTAATTATTTAAGCGCTCTCCGCATTGTGCGTGATGCACGTCGCGCGAAGCCAACGTTACCAGAGTGGGTTCCTTTCAGCACGAAAACTCGCTGCATGTGCTGCGACTCGCCCTTCACGTGGAACTCGACGTCGTCTAGCGAGGCCCAGCAGAACCGTGACCAGCACAACTGCCGACGCTGCGGTGTTCTCGTGTGCGAAGGTTGCTCCGAGAAGTTCAAATCAATCCCGGAGTTCGGAATTAATGTACCAGTTCGTGTGTGCGATCGCTGCTACTACGAACTTTAGACTGGGCACTACACTCAAAACATGAGCACAACACAGAAGAAAAGAGACGAAGATCAATATTACCCTTGAGCCATGCTGCAAAAATCACCAAAACAAATCGACTGGCAGGCAACGCATCCACAGGAACGTTAGATCGGACCGAAAGTCCAGTCTAATCGTGCGTAAAGAGATCCCGCAGCAGCGTGCGGTCTTTCTCCGTTTCCTCAGCCCAGAACCGCTGGTCAGCTTCTCGCTCCTGGCGACTTCGCTCCTGATCCTTCGCGCGCTCCTCGGCACGTTTTTCGAGGAAGCCGGCCAGCCCTTCACTCTGCCGTCCCAAAATCTCCTTGGCGCTGGCGTCGGAATGTGGAGCCGCTTTGGGCGATGTCACTCGTCGACGTTTTGGGTTTTCCTGCTCTTCCCCTTTCAGCTCACCAGTCTCCTCTTCCAGCGCACTCTTGCCGCTCGCCCGGCTGCGGACCTTGGTGCTCGATCTTGCCGGGTGTCGAGTATTGACTCTTTTCTTTGGGGCGGGCTTCTTCCGAGAAATACTCTGCTGGAACTTGTCACCCTCGCTGGCATAACCATCGGATTCAGATGCCGCAGAGCCCACGGCCTCCGTTTCGCTCTCAGCTTCGGTGTCGTCTTCGACCAGAAACTTGGCGAGCGCTGAAAATACGCGCTCATCCATTGGCATCACACGTGTACCCCCCGCCGTCTTCATTATCGAGCGCTGTTCGTTCGTGGACAGTGAGAACCAATCCACGTCGCCATGGATGTCCTTGTTTTCTCGAAAGTCCCGGATGAAATGATACGTGTCCTGCAGCAGGTTCTTCCTGGCCAGAACCGTGGAAAGACTGCGGTTGCTGGACCCTCCAGAAGCAAACCGCTCGTAAATGTCCTTGTTGAGGTCCCCCACGGAGAGTTTCTTCTTCTTCCCCTTTCCGCTTCCAGTTTTTGGCGCCTTGAGGCTCTCTTCCCACGCGCGGACCAGCCGCAAGAGCTCGTTCACCGTCCAAGCCATTGGAGATTCCTCTCAAATTGCCTTTCACTTGCTAGCCTTGGGTCCCTGAATCTCAACTGTGTGTGATGTCAATGCAGCTTCAAAACTAACGACGTTGAAGTTGGCAGTCAGCTATTGTCAATCAGCGATTCGTTAATTCTTATACCTTATTCCCTTCAAATATTGCTGCAACTGATTTTTCACAAGTCTAATATATACAGGAATAATTGTATCTATATATTAATACCTTGCATAAAGCGTTTTAGTATCAAAGATACGCAGCGTCTCATTCTCCAAATCTACGCTTTTTATTCTTCAAGACAACGATCTCATGGGGTCAACTGGCGTGTACATCGCCGTCTACTGCCTCGTCGTGCTGGCGATGCTCATGGTGATCAGCTACAGCTACTGGGTCTGGCACGAGTACCGCCGAGCGATGCGCGACGCGCTGCTGCGGCGCCACGAGCGCGACGTGGAGCGAGGAGAACACATGGAGCAAGACAACTATTGGCGTCGAACGGACCCTCGGAGCCCGCCGTCGGTGACTGAAGCAGTGCCTGTGGCTCTACACACACCATTCTTCAAGGCAACGGAGGTGACTCACACAGTCGGAGTCAAGACAGACCTTTAATTACTGAAAATTATCGCATGTCGTGCACAACCGAAGAGATGGTTCATAGTGCAAAGCTACATTTGTCAACTACAGGTACCGGTGCTTTTCAACGGAAGATATTCGGCTGTTTGCAACATTTACATCTTCTCGATCTCTTGGATGTACATTTTCTTCACGGCCGAGCGCTTCACCTTCATCATCGGCGTTAGATCGCTGTCGCCGATGGAAAAGTTGCGTGGAAGGATGAATATCTGGCTGCTGCACAATTGTGGACTTCTCGCATGATTAAGATTCCGAGACGATAGTAACTTCGCTGCCGATCTCCTTCGCCACAGCCACTGCCACCTAGTCCAGCTTGCTGGTCAGTGCTCCACTTGTAGCATCAAGTTCTACACAGATAGAAAATGAACGTGAGGTAGTTGCGCTTCTCCCCCGTGACCATCACGTTGGACAGCCCTGGCAGCTTGATCTCGTTCTTGACGGGTTGTTTTCTCCACCCGAAGTGATGATGAGGCGCCCAGTGATGGAGAGGTACCCGTCCTGGTCGATTTCGCCCAAGTCAGCCAGCCGTCGGCGTCGACAGTTTTCTTGGTGGCCGCTTCGTCGTGGATGAAGACATGACCAATGTACTGGATTTCACGGAATGAGATGGTATTCGCGTGTAAATCTCAGGACTTCGAGTGCATTGCAGTTGTTGCGAGGTTAACGGAGAGACTAGGAGGAGAGGAGTGTGGAGGAGTTGTCAAAAGACGAAGTGAGATCTATTAGCGCTGGCGCACTGCCAGCAGTAGAGTTAAGATGGTTGGTTTTAGCAGAACTACACTGGTACAGACTATACAGCATAGTTACTTCCTGTCTAACAGCTTTGATAGGACCTTTTGTATGAGATCATCAGCTACGAGAGGCAGCTGGTACAATGTGCCACTATGTAAAGGTGCAAACAATGACAGCCTCCCTGCATCTTTGCATCTCTTTGGCACATGCAAGAAGGAATGAAATATTACAGGTCTCTGGAGAAGCTCGTTGCAAACGGCTCAGTCTTCAAAGAGTTACGAACCAGGGACGCCCCTGAGTTAGCTGTTCCGACTTAGCCCACTCAGCCCTGCTGTGTTGGGAAGAAGGACTTCACGGGCAGGCCATGGGGACACTCTCGAAGACTGCCAAGTCAGCAGCACCGGTGCCGGGCACGCCGTCCTCAGCGTCGAAAGGCCTGGAGAAAAGGAAGCTCGGCACTGCAGCCAAGATTCGGGAGCTCAAGCGAAGGCGTGCAGCGGCTCGCAAGGAGAATCAAGGTGCAGAAGCCAAGTCCAGCGTGGAGGCAGCTACCACGGAGACCGGAGGCTGTGAGGCCGCGGGGGCCGGGTTTGAGAAGGCCGCGGGGGCCAAGGTGAAGAAACGGAAGAAGACTGTTGGTGGGCCGCTCGCAGAGGCCCTTCAAGCAGCCATGGCCGAGGCTGCTGCAGAGGCTTCGGAGGCGGCGCCCACAGCAAGCAGTGCTGCGCCTTGCGGCTCACGCAGTGGTGCTGGAGCGCCGGCGAGTGCGTCGAGGGAGCATGTTGCCACTGCCATGGCACATTGTTCTCCTGTCATTATACCGAGGGACCGTAGTGACATGGGTCCAACCTCTCGCGCTACCGACCAGGCTGCAGCTCAGATATTGACGGAACTTGCAGGCCGTGCTCTCGATGGAGACGTGCATCATCCAGCGGTAAAGAAAGCTGCTGATAGGACTAGCAAGGCATATCGTGGAGCCCAGACTGCTGCAACAGACCAGCGTGTCACGGCACGTGCACATGTACCTCGTGCCACCGAACTGGATGCTGCCACCGAATGTGATGATACAGTCATCGAACTGGGCACTTCGGACACCGATGAATCGTCAGATGGTGACATGTATTACCCGATATACGGCAAGTACTACAACAGCAAGCACGTAACCGTTACAGCTGACTATGCGACTACGAAAAAGACCTGGATGGTGGCCCGTATCAACGACCGTCGCTATTCTCCTCGTGGTCCTGAGTACCGTGTGTTATGGCTCAGTCATCTGCTCGTCAACCGACGCTACTATCAACGCGCTTGGGAGCCTCTTCAGCAACTTTTGGACGATGATTTCGCCGACGAGGTGGCCCTCGTGGATCGCTGGAAGGAGTCCGGTGTGGTGAAGTTCAAGGACTTCTGGCCTAAGGACGAGTACGGCAAGCGGGCAATTGGTGCTGACGCACGAGGCTTGTGCATGTTCAGTGCATTGAAGCGCGCGGCCGAGCTTGCTGGCCGCCCAGATATTATCACGCAGGATGATATTGACACATTTGTTGCGGATGAACTCCGAGAGCATGGAGTGGACCTCAAACGGGGCACTTCGTGGAAGGTAGTGCTGCGGTTCCTGCGCCGCCTCAGAGACGCCGGCCGAGATTTCATCTTGAAGGCCATCGACAAGGACAACTTCACCGTTGCTGGACGGCGTGGGGCACGTGTATTGGAGGAAGTGCCTCTCTACAACGGACTCTACTTTGTCGTCGCGTACAATCATAGCCTCGTCGGGCATGCATTCGTGCTCAGTGTCCAAGGGAAGAACGGCAAGGTTCGGCGCATCTACGACTTGAAAGAACCCAAGCCAGTGTCGTCGGCGAGAGGCTGGATTACCTTCGTGGCCTGTATTCGGCCTTTCATTGTCTTTAAGAAAAAGTGGTAGGTACCGCATTTACTATACCGAAAATAAATTTCCAGCAAAAAACAACTTGTGTCTGCATGGGTATAAAGAGTCATATGCCTAATTATAATTCGGTATAATACCAGGGAAACCTCAGTGAGGAGAAAACCTTAGAGCGAACAAAAGATAAAACCCAGTGGGAAAAAAAAAAACTTTAGAAACGCAATTGAGTAGGCATGCTTCATGCATTAGTGTTATTCTCGTACACTATACGGAATGGCTAATTAAGCGTCAAGGGATTTCATCCTGAGCTTTGCCCTTAGTTCTCTGAACTGATGCTTGTCTAAAGCCTTAGTAAATATATCAGCAACCATAGTTTTGGTATTGCAGTAAGCGACGGAGAACTCGTGTCGCTCAACTTTTTCCTGCACAAAGCAGTATCGAACATGGATGTGCTTCGATCTCCCGTGCAGCTCGGGGTTATAGCAGATTTTAATGCAGCTTTGGTTGTCCTCGTGAATAACATTGGCTTGCGTCGTGCAAAATCCTAACTCTTCGAGGAGAAGTTTGAGGAAGATCATCTCTTGCATGCAGTGACACAGGGCGATGTACTCTGCCTCTGTTGTAGAGAGAACCACCGTGTGGTGTTTGCGTGAAAGCCACGAGATTGGACTGCTGGCAAGCATAGTCACATATCCACCGACGGATCGCCTTGTGTCAGGGCAGTTAGCATAGTCAGAGTCGCTGTAAGCTGTCAGCATGTCGGCCAGGTTCTCGGGTGTGACATCGAGTGATCCACCCAGGAGAAGACCGTAGTCTTTAGTCCCTAATAGATATTTCAGACCTCTAACTACTGCTTTCCAGTGCTCCATTCCCGGATTAGCTAGGAATTGGCTGACCTCACGCATGTAGAATGCCATGTCGGGCCTCGTGCCTACCATGAGATACATGATACTACCAACGGCTTCGCGATACGGAATATCTTTCATTGCATCTTTCTCTGCCTCACTGCTAGGCTGGCTGCTTACGGAGAGCTTAACGTTCCGCTCTGCTGGGGTTGCTATAGGGTACGGAA
This sequence comes from Phytophthora x cambivora, assembly GCA_033557925.1. Taxonomy (NCBI): domain Eukaryota; phylum Oomycota; class Peronosporomycetes; order Peronosporales; family Peronosporaceae; genus Phytophthora; species Phytophthora x cambivora. Next base: position 4,526,879 of record JAUCEB010000008.1, on the reverse strand, counting down.
TGTAGTTGCTGAAGCGGTCAAGGACCTTCGTAGCGTATTTGTGTTGGTGGATAAAGATCGTTCGGCTCTTACGGTCACGTTGAATAGACCAACCGAGTAAGTACTTCACCTCCCCTAAATCTGTCATGGAGAACCGCTTTTTCAGGGCGGATTTCATCTCGTTTACGAGGGCTGGTGTGGGCGCAATGATCAGGAGGTCGTCAACATACACAGCAATGTAGCATGTAACACCATCAACCGTGCGTTTGAACACACAGCTGTCCTTGATTAGTTTGTGAAACCCAAGGCTTTCAAGGAAGGCAGACAACGTTTTGTACCATACACGGGGAGCTTGTTTCAACCCGTACAGACTCTTTAAAAGTTTGCACACTAGGTGCTCCTTACCGGGGACTTTGAAACCTTCCGGTTGAGCCATGTAGATCTCCTCCTCTAGCAAACCGTTGAGAAATGCAGTTTTTACGTCCATTTGGTGGACTTCAAGATCTAGCAACGCTGCGATTGTAAGAAGGAGTCTGAGTACCTCCATCCTGATAACAGGTGAGAAAATCTCATTGTAATCAATGCCATGTTCCTGAAGGAATCCTTTGATCACGAGACGCGCTTTGAAGCGGTCAATTTCGCCTGTGCCGGTATATTTCACTACAAAGACCCATCGGCAGGTTAAAATCTTCCTTCCTTTCGGAGGGGATACCAGAACCCAAGTTTGGTTGTCCATGTGGGACTTATATTCCGCTTTAGCTGCTTTACGCCACCGATGAGCGTGAGCCGACTGCATGGCCGCTCGATATGTGGCGGGCTCGGTTACATACCGGATAGCTAGCAATGTATAGAGCAGATTTTTCCGTTGCTCTCGCTCCTGTAAATCTTCCTCGGAAGTGAGGGTTACTTCCGTGTCAACGGTCGTCACACGGGGTCGCTTAGGAGTAGGAGGCGATGGAGTTTCAGATGATGTCTCTGTTCGGAACGAGTAATGCATCTGTGTCCTGTCGAGCGCCTCTCTAAGGGGTGGTAGCCGGCGCTCAGCTGCAGGTGATGTCGTTGCAGGTACAGGCTCAATCGATTCCATGTGGACATGCTGATCTGACTCGATCGCAGGCTGTTCTGGTGTTTCCGTCAGGTTAGCCAGGGAAGGATACTCGTCTTCCTTAAAGATGACATCTCGGCTGTAGACAATGGCATGGGAGTTGAGATCCATCAGACGATACCCCTTCTTGTGGTCGGGAACGCCTAGATACATGCACAGCCGTGCTCGAGCATCGAGCTTGTCGCGGTATTGCTCTGTAATATGAACGTACGCACTACATCCAAACACTTTCATGTACTGCATGGATGGAATGCGTTTGTACCAAAGTTCATATGGTGTACGATCGCTGGTCGTTGAGCTAGGGATCATGTTAATCAAGGTGGTAACGTGACAGACACACTCTGCCCAGAGTTGCTTGGGAAGTTTACCGTCAAGCAGTAGGGCTCGTACCCGTTCCATGATAGTTCTCATGCGACGTTCCGCAACTCCATTCTGTTGCGGAGTGTATGCGTTGGTGAACTGTGCGTGTGTACCATACTTTCGGAAGATTTCACGTCCAAGTTTTTCATACTCCTTGGCATTATCTGCCTGGAGTACCTGGATGTCGTGCTCTTCGATAGCACACGGACGCCACTCAAGCACACTGATGTCGTGTCTGAAAATGTTCAGGGCTTTCTTCCTGAAGTCATCATAGTATTCATAGAGCTGACTCCGCTTTTTCATCGGATATGTGAACATGAATCGGGAATAATCATCGATAAAGATCACAAAGTAACGGCACCCAGTAAGACTAGGCACGGGTAAAGGACCACAAATATCTGTATGAACCTTTTCCAATGGTGCTAAGGCACGGTCAACTACTCTATTCGAATAGAAGGGTGAGCGGTGAGACTTCGCTAGTGTGCATGCCGTACAGAAGAACGGCTCCTTCGGGTTTACATTCGCAGTACCGTCGAGTCCACGGATGGCTTCGCTCCTAGATAGATCATGCAAGACGCGAACGTTAGGATGCCCAAGGCGTTTGTGTAAAAGCAGAAGAAAGCGTTGCTTACCCGACGTGGCAATGAGTGCCGATGCGCTTACCGCAGGTTTAGCCTGAAACTGATACAGACCCGTGTTCGTGGCCATCAGCGCCGTAATACTAAAGCGCTCATCAGTCTGCATGGCACACTTCTTGCGATCGAAGCTGAAGCGAAAGTCGTGCTTCACGGCAGCCGAGACTGAGAGTAAGCTGAAGTGCAGCTGCGGGGCGTAGAGGACGTCGTGAAGGTTGAGCTTCTTCATGTTGCCTTTGGAGTCGGTGACTTCCAGCTCAACGCGTCCAATACCCTCAATCGGGATTTGATTCTTTCCGCCGACAGTGATGGAACCACCACTGGCAGAGATGTTGGAGAACCACTGGGCTTCATGCGTCACATGACGCGTACATCCAGAGTCAATGGTCCACGTGGTGTCCAGATCAACATTGGCTTGAGCTGTGAGACTCAGAGGCGAGTTGATGGCGGTGGCTACAGCAATCAGACCGGACTCGCGGCGTTCTTGACGAAACACCTTACGACGGTTCCCATCGGCTGCATCATCATCGTCCGAGTCGTCCTGGCGGCGTTTGCGTTCGCGGGGCTTGTTCCGACGGTAGTCATCATCGTCAGAGCTTTCTTGGCGGTTTTGGCGCTTTTGATTCTTGCCACGATTGCCGTTGTAGTTGCCACCAGCACTGTTTCCATTGCGCTTGTTCTTGCTCTTGTTCTTCGGGTACTCACGCTTTGAGTTGCATTTGAACACAAAGTTCGCAGGCAGTACAGTACCGGCCTTCACGTGTCCAGTCCGCAGGTCCTTCTGTAAGCTCCTGCAGTGACGGATTGCGTGGCGCGGGCGGTTGCAGTACGAGCAGGTATCGTTGAAGCTGTTGCCGTGACTGGGCGGGGTGCTAGTAGGTCCGGCTGCAACCAGAGCACGCTCGTTCTTAGTAGCTGCTGTCTCCGGAGTGCCCTTCGCCAGTGTATAGCGCTCTTGGGCTTGGAGGTCGCGCACCTTGCCCTCAATACTCTGCTTAAGGTCCTCATACGGGATGTACTTCCGTTGACCCTTCCAAATGCGGAGATCGTCCTTCCACGACTTGGGCATGGAGTGAAACAGGTAGATTGACTTCTGTCCCTCCGTCATCACCGATTCGGTGGCTTCTGACGCGGCTTTCATCGCGTTCTCAAGCTTGAGGAAGAACTCTGTGAGATCAGAACCCTCCTCGTACTTGATCTCCATCAGATAGTGCTGAATGAAGTAGGGGTCGCCGTGGAAGGCAGCACCCTCGTACTTCTCGCAGATGAAGGTGAAGATGTCGTAGGACGTGACGAGATTCTTGACCAGTCGAACGTGCTTGTTGTCCATCGTCTTCATCAGAAATGCCTTGGTCTTGGCTTCTTGGCGACGGCGCTCACGCTGGTTCAACGGCTTGGTCTTCGTCTTCTTCGACTGCTTAGGCGCTTCACGTGCCCCACGGCGGTTGAACGGTCGGACCACAGGCAGGTCCTTGCGCTTGATCACAGTGTCCGACCCATCGCTCGAGTCTTCATCAGAGCCAGATTGAGGCTTGGCATCGTCGTCGCTCTCGTCGTAGTCGACGGCGTCGGAGTCGACCTCAGCCGTCTTCGCCGGTGTGGTCTTGGGCGGGTCGTCGGTGTCGGACATGTCGCTCCCGCTGACCTCGCTGTCGTCCTCGGAGACACCATCGTAGTCGGGCTTCGTCACGAACCCGAGAAGGTGCTTTCCGTCGAGGGCTGCGCACACGCGAGCCTTCCAGACGTCGAAGTTGTCGGCTCCGACGAGTCTGGGGAAGTCGTCGCTGGAGGCTTGGCTTGGGCTCATAACCTGTTGCGAGGTTAACGGAGAGACTAGGAGGAGAGGAGTGTGGAGGAGTTGTCAAAAGACGAAGTGAGATCTATTAGCGCTGGCGCACTGCCAGCAGTAGAGTTAAGATGGTTGGTTTTAGCAGAACTACACTGGTACAGACTATACAGCATAGTTACTTCCTGTCTAACAGCTTTGATAGGACCTTTTGTATGAGATCATCAGCTACGAGAGGCAGCTGGTACAATGTGCCACTATGTAAAGGTGCAAACAATGACAGCAGTTTTCTGCACAAACGGTGGAACTTAGCGTGCTTTTGACCCAAAACGGATAATCGATAGAGTGCATCCAGTTTATGAACATGTAATCGGTAGTGAGCGGGTGTGAGGAGCGTAGCCATAGCAAACCCGAGCGGGGTGCCCGCGAAGCAGGGCCGCTCGGTATTTGCGAAGGCGGGCCCAGCGACGAGCTCACCAGCGAACGGACCCGTTGCCCTGTCCAGTAGTTAGTTTTTCTTAAGCGGGGGTCTGGGGGTGCAACCCCCAGTACATGTATTATCATCGCAGCGGCTGTACACTGCACTCGATCCATCATCCGTTTCCTGCAAAGTACGACTGCACTCGGAAACCCACCTTTGTGCACGCGAATACCATCCGCACCCGGATTTCACTGGTGACTGGGTCGATTACATTTCGAGCGGAGGACCAACACTGCCTAGCTTCCACTTGCCTAGTATGCTGAAGGTAAGCGGTCCTGTCGATTCGGTTTGTCTGCAGAGCTCGTACAGCTGAAGATTCAGTGACCCGAAAACCCACACAACCTCCAGCGAAGTTGGTGCTTCCCCTGCGAGGAAAAGGGTGCATTCGTCAAGCTTGGTGGGATAATTGCTGCATATACAGCACACTTTTCCCAACGGACCGCAAATGCATCACGCTCTCCCAACTATCTGCAAAAATGATGCTCTCGTATAGCTCGTGACCTGCGAAGTTACCAGGCACAACATGTGAACAAGCAACAACACAGGTTGTGTGAGAGGAGAAATAAAACCTGGTGAAAACGCTTTCCTGACCAAACCAACCACGCGGACGTCTTCAGCTCAACTGGCCACACAATCGTTACCTAGAAATATGATCAAAGCACAATCATAAACAGACAGGGAACTGCATCACGTTCGACTGCTTGGTCGACTGGGCCACACGAGTGAAGCTGATCATCCAACTGTCTAAAGAATCTTTCTTGTGTCCCGTCCCAGCATGACTATGGCAGGGTCATGGATAATTTAACCTTGACATTTTCATATTCCGTCGTCCTCTCATGACTGAAAAGGAGGATCGCGCTGCCTTTGCTGCGGCAATGAAACAGCGCTGGGGATTTTTGCTCTTGTGGTACCAGGTACTGAAGCACTGTATGCGTGACGGGGTACAGCGCGTGGATGGCGAGGTGGTTGTCCGCGTGAGTCTTCCTAGCAGACCATACAGTGGAAATCGACTGGAAAAAGACCAAACTACTTTTCGCAAGGAATTTCAGGAGGTACAAGAGGGGTTGATGTTATTGGCGGCAGTGGCGTATATCGACTATCCAGCATACCGGTACCTCATATCGGACCACGTTGGAGTCATGTTGGGGAAACCTGGAGAGGAACTATTTGATGCTGTTGTCAAAGCAAAGTTTGCACTGCGGGTGGACGAGGAAGGAAGAGTTGGCAAAAATGAAGATGGTACTGTGGAGTACGACCTGACGCAGTTTTGTGGACCGCAACAGTTCGAGCACAGTGGTAAATTTGCCAAGGCTTTGAACCAGATCGCTGCTTTCGATGAAAAGTTAGGCCTGTCTGACGCTGTGATCACGATCCCAGTGTTGGCCAATTTTCAGGTTTTGGTCGGTACCGGTAACAATTATGCTAGATCGCTTCTGGATATTAAAGAGGCCGAGCAAGCCACGCTGGTCAAGCTACGTTCATAACGAAAAAGGTGCGAATGAAAACCTTTCATTCCGTTTTGTGCTGGAGCCCATGATTCTGGATATTAGCTGTGCTGATATGACCTTGGAGATGGTAAAATCAGTGGAAAACTTGATGCTGGCTAACGTGTGGTTCACAGACATTGCTTTAAGTGTGGATATTCATCTGAAAGATGAGTTTGCTTCGGTGCAAGCTACCCAACAGCTCATGACGTGTATCTGCGATACCTCTCGTCGTTTCCGTGGCCCCCCAAACACCAACTACTGTTTTTTTTGCATGGAGTCCATGATGAATATTGACCGAAGCAGAGAGCACTGGTGGAAATGGGTGGCGTATGGACTATTTTCGAAACGAGCTCGCGCTAGTTCTTCAATTGAAACTTTGATGCTTTGCGACTTGACCAGCTTGACAGTTGAAGATGCAGTCCACTTTTCATCCATTTTACTGTCAGAACATCCCGAAGAAGAGCTATTGAACACTCCACGTGGTCATTTAGATGAGCGAGATGCGACTTTGATAGGCGGCGCTCCAATTCGGTGGGCTTTTGATGACGAAGGTCAACCCGATATGAATGCTCCCGTCTTGATACACAATGCTCCAATACCCTCCGTTCGCACTTGCGGTGACGATGGGTCAAGTGTATGGGTAAATGTGCTAGTTCCGGGTGTTGGTGGGTGCCAAGTTGAGCGCCGCAACTTGAAATTCCAAAATGACGCCAGGATGACGCAAGGCTCTTGTCGTCTGCTGTCGCTTACACTTACACTGAATTTCACTTGTTGCGTTGACGTGATGGAATTGAGAGGTTTACTTCCATTTGTCAGCACTATCGGATCTTCGTTAAAACGCTTAAGACTCGACTGCCCTCGGCTAGGGTTGGTGTATGAGATTGACGAAAACGCCATCATTCGATTTTGCCCAAACTTGCAGAATCTAATAATCACAACGGAATTCGTCGAAATGGAACTCGACTTCAGCGAGCACCGTGCACGTAAGTGGTCTATTCCCGAGCTGACAGTGCCATGGTACAGTGTGCTACAGTTAGCACAAGATATGAGCGACCCAAGAAACCCAGTTTCGATTTTTGCTCGGCGGGTTCGAGTATCGTTGAGTGCAAACGCGCACTTAGAAAATCTGTATGAACCGAGTTTTTCGGCCGGTATGCTTGGGCTTGTGCGGATGCTGAAGACGAATGACCGCCTGGAACGTCTGAAGGTGCTGGCACCATATTCGATTTTTGCTGTGCCAATTTTGGCGTTTCACAATACACCGATGCCTAGGCAACTCGAACCGCTTTCAGTTAAGTCCAAGATTGCGCTGCTAAGTGTCGTTGAGGCCCGAAGAAGTCTACCATGTGCTACGAAAAAGACTTCGAGAGCGGGAATAAACACGACCAGACGTGTTGTTCTGGACGTTGACAAGTTTGTGCTAGCAAACATATTTTCGTTTGCTGCTCCTCCGATTGTGCGCAAAGTTTTCTATGAATCGAAGTGGCTTGATGACCTCCAAGTGCAACATCAAGACCAAGAATGAGTAGTGATGTCAGCTGCCACTCTAGCTATGATTTTAAGGGAATGACTTGCTCTGTCGACGACCTACTCTATCTACTTTAACACAAAAAAGTCTAGCAAGAATCTCATTTTTCCTATCAGCCATCGACGTGATGGCCGTCTTTTCAGCATCGGTTGGATGTGTTGTTGTGTAGTTGGGTGTGAAGTTGTGTTTCACGTAATGAATGGCGGCTCAAAATGCTATCGTTGTGGACAACTTTGGGGATAATGATGAGCCATTAGCTGTTAGCACCGCGTTCAGCACTTGAGTAACTTTTGGATGACTCTGCTTTTTAGCACCGAAGAACGTGACCAGGTCGTTTACCAGAGTTTTTTTTTCAGTTGCAAGCTCGACGTGAGTAGGTAAACGCGAGAGGCCACCTATTATCACAATCCTCGCGTCTAGCAAGTCGAATGTGTCGTGCCAAGGGTCTAAAAAGCCCATAAAGAGATGTCACTATAAAGTTTGTCTAATACTGTGGTAAGTCAGAAGTATTGGTATGCAAATGAAGTCGTTCTATGGGTAAACGGTAAAGCCTGTATGGAGTGTATCAATCGTCTGCTTCCAACGGTCTTAACTCGAACGTTTGACGTCGTCGACGAATTGTAGACTTCTCACCCTAGTACAACATGTCATTGGAACCCGCCACCGCCGGAGAGGTCTTCCACATGACGAACTCGTCCAGCACAACCTGGTTCGAGCTGTTCAAGAACTTCCACGACAACATCGTGCGGTTGGCCTCTAGCGTCGAGATGCCGTAGTCGAGGTAGTTGGAAACCGCGTTCCACGTCGCGTTATTGGCTTCTGGGGTCAGGTCGAGCCCTTCCACAGTTCCACAGGCACCGCTCAAAATGTAAACTGGCGCCTGCGGGTTGTCGTAGATCTTGAAGTCGCTCGACACGCCATCCAACACGGCGATGCTATTGCGAATAGGGGTTTGGCGCTCGTAGTAGTGCTGGTGGCCAGTGAGCACCACGTCAACCTTGTACTTGATGAGAAGATCCTCAAACGCGGCCTGGATGTTAGCGTTATGACCTTCTGGAACTCCGTTCGGGCAGCCATAGATGTCATAGAGAGGGCGGTGCAAGCCGACGATGATCCAGGGAACGTTGGCACGGTTTGCGTCCGCCTTCTTCAGATCCGCCTCCACCCACGCCAACTGGTCACCGAAGTTACCATTGCGAGGCGGGTCAGCATACTCGTTGCTGGGCTCACCGATGTAGTCCGTTTCCGACGACAAGGACGTGAAGTGAATTGGGCCGTGCTCGAACGAGTACCACATGTTGAATGTCCCGCCAGTCTCCTTGGACGGCATCTTAAAGCGCGAGTTGTACGCGGTGTAGTTACGCAGCGCGTTCATTTTATAGGCCGACGCGGCGCAAGCGGGCGAGTGGCACTCCGCTTCATGGTTGCCGACCAGAACCATGTACGGGATTGAGCCCATGACTGGGGCCATCGAGTTCATCCAGCCGTTGTAGACCTTCTCGTAGAAGAAACCCTCGAGTTGACCCGGCATGAGCCAGTCATCGTCAGCGTAGCCGATGTCACCGATGTGGTAGATCAAGTCCACTTCGTCCGGGTTGAGAGAATTCACGTACGCGAGTGTATCCTTCGACTCGTTGCCGGCACCGAAGTCTCCGTAGATCACCATGTTGAACGTGCTGTTGTCAGTTGCGGCTCGTGCCGTCATGAACGAGTACACGCCACTCGTGTATGTTGCGTTGACCTTGCTTCCGACCTTGTAAAAGTACTTGGTGCGTGGAGTCAGACCCGATACCGTTGCGTGGTGGTGGAACATGTTGTAGGTTTCGTCGTGGTAGTAACTTGTTTGGATGACAGGTGTGTCGACAAGTTTTAGGGAGTCCTCGGAGTTTCCGATCCAGACTGAGCTGTCTTGCACTTGTGCGTAGGTCGACCACGACAGCGTCATAGCAGTTCCAGCTGAGGCACCTGCGTAGGCGAAGTGCAGCTGCTGCGGGTAGTAGTCGACGTTGTCCTTGACTCGACACGGCTCGGCGGCATCGCCGGTGGACTCGCACAGCGCGGTTGGGAGACAAGTAGGCGAGACCCAGGAACAGTCAGTGTTGTTGAGAGCCACGGAAGCGTCGGTATGGCTTGTAGCAAGAGCCACCAACCCAAGAACGATCACTTTCAGCATTGTTCCGGCTGTGGGCTTTCTGGTTAATTTCAAACTGCAGTTGGAGATCTCCAACGTGACTTGGAGGAGAAATACAATTCATGTGCATGATTACTCACAGGAAGAGGCGGCGAACATAGGTCTCTAATAATTACTGGTACATGTACTATCGTAATCAAACTTTTCAAACACTCAGTTCAACCAACATACACTGTACCGCAACTACAGTACTGTAATACAGTATAGTAGTGTACAAATATCACGAATAAGTATCTTAATATTAAACATAATAAAAATCGGAAAACTACTTCGAAGTGTTCAAAGCATTCTGCAGACCTCCGCAGCAGAAGACTAACTCTGAGTTGCGGCAACGGGTCCGTTCGCTGGAATGATCGGTGCTGGGCTTTCCACAATTACCGCACGGCAATTATACGCTCTTTGCACCCGCTCACTGCCGCTCTTTATGGTCTAACGTTACGGATTTTTCACAGGTTTTCACGATTTTTCATATTATCCCCAGACCAAAACAGCTTGCTCGACTCCACAACCGCCTTCGTAATCGTCCTCGCCGCACAATCTTGAGGTCGGTCGACGACGATATACGTACATGAACATGCACAGATTTTCGGTCAGAATATACAGATGGTCTTTCAGATATAAAACACCTTGCGAGGGCAGCGAGCCGATTCCTGCGCGTAAACGCTGTAGAGTTCATGCCTCGAATTCAGGGTCTTTGGGTTCGCGCGGAGCGCGAGTAGGGTGATAGAGTTATTTTGCTGTATGGTTTGACCCCGAAAGTGTATGTTTTGACCCAAGAATCTGTATTCTGAGTCAGGGGTGTCAGAATTTGGGAAAATGACATAACCTGCAGCCTTTCACAAATTCATGACAAAACCTGCAATTTGCGTGACATAACCTGCAGCCGGGGAGGGGGTAGCTTTCTGTGTCAAAACCTGCAGCCAGCCTCCGTTGTTCTCGCCAAAACCTGCAGGTCGTTTGATGCACGTTTCTAAGCCAGCGGTTTCGACCTTCTCCGTTTCTGAGCAATGTTCTTTATGGCTGTCGTGTCTGGGCGAGAGATTTGGCAAGGGAGCGCTTGGTTGCAGACGAGAGCTCGCAGCGATCAACAACGAAGCTAAGCAGGGCGTGACCAGATCCTTAGTCCTGTGTCGTGTGTGAGGTAGCACCAGCTAGCATGGAAAGGTGCACGGTGGAAGCAACGGTGGCGGCGACAACATAATCTAATGTCATTTCTAAACGACAGAAATCACGCGTCAAAAGCTGCATCCCATTCTTCATCATTACGACAAAACCTGCATCCGTGCCTCGTTCCTACGACAGAAAAGTTGGTGGCGGGGCCATGAGGTTAAATCGCGGCGGATGCAGGTTTTGTCATGAATTTGTGAAAGGCTGCAGGTTATGTCATTTCCCCGTCAGAATTTCTGACACCCTGTGATTTCTGTAAGTACCGTACAGTAGGATACCCTGCAAGAGCACGATAGACGTAAAATGAGATGAGAGAGATACTCTTCGGGATTGTACAATACCGCATGGAGGTAGTAATCATGAAGGTACGGCATGGAGAGTACAAGTTGTACTGTACAACGGTATCCAGATACGGTATCGTCAATCGTTGTACTGTACAACGGTATCCAGATACGGTATCGTCAATCGGACGAGCCCAGCTTTATGCGTTGTGGATCACCATTTGTTAGGGACGCCGCGATGTATGCACGTGCAGTGGAGAAGCCATTCATCCCCTAGCTGTGGCACTGACGTGGACCAATGTACATGCATAATAGCATTCAGGTTAAATTAACATGTAAATTAGACCACTGGTCAGCGCGATCCACTGCACTAAGACGATAAACTCCTGGGCATCAATTATTGCACTGTCCTCTAACGCAGGTGTGAGTGAGATAGCAAAAGGTACAGGATTGGACATCCAGGACGAAATCGCAAAAAAAGAACTTACCAGTTCATGCAATCGCCTGCTGTGGTCAACGCTACATGTACCGGTACTGTAATGCTCAGCTGCTGTCTACTAGAGTAGTACAATGCTACGCAGCGGCTATAATATAGCCTATATTATAGGCTACTGAAGCTAATTGCACCTAGAATTTCTCCATGATCTCTGCACTGTAAAGAAACCATTACCACTACATGTACATACTGGTACTTAGCACGAAATCCGTGCTGTTGTGGTGCAACCTTGTTTTTATTGTTGAACTACTAGCTCACTTGAATCGCTATTTAAAACGAACCGGGCGATCATCCCACCGAAGTATTCTTCAGCACGACAAACTGGTCCAGCACCGCTTGGCTCGCACTGCTCAAGAACTTCCACGATAGCTTGGATCGGTTGGCTTCTAGCGTCGATACACCGAAGTCAACGTAGTTCGAAAACACATTCCACGCGGCAGTGTTACTGGTTTTGCTTTCGTGACCTTCGATAGCCCCGCCAGCGCCCGTCAGAATGTAAACAGGAGCTTGAGGGTTGTTGTACGTCTTGCGGTCACTCGACACACCGTCAAGTACAGCTTGGTTGTTGCGGATGGGTGTGTGGCGCTGGTAGCAGTGTTCGTGAGCGGTGAGCACCACATCAACCTTGTACTTGATAAAGAGCGCTTCAAAGGCAGTTTGAATGCGTGCAGCCTGCCCTATCGGGGCACCATTCTTGACGTTTGACAAGTCGTAGATTGGACGATGCATGGCAACGATGATCCAAGGGACATTGGCTCGGTTCGCCGCTGCCTTCTTCAGATCAGCCTCCAGCCACGCCAACTGGTTACCGAAGTTCCCGTTGTTAGTGAACAGCGTTAATTTGTTCTGCGGCGCACCAGGATAGTCCGTCTCGGCCGAGATCGAAGTGAAGTGAATCGGACCGTGCTCAAACGAGTACCACATGTTGAGAGCGCCGCCTACCTCCTTCGAGGGCATTTTGAAGCGCGTATTGTAAGCTGTGTAGTTTCCCAACGCCTTGGCCTTTGTGGGTGACACTTGGCACGCTGGGGAGTGACACTCGGCTTCGTGGTTGCCCACAAGAACCATGTACGGCACCGAGCTCATGACGGGGGTCATCGAGTTTATCCACTTGTTGTACACCTTCTCGTAGAAGAATCCGGTTGCTTGGCCTGGCATGAGGAAGTCGTCGTCAGCGTAGCCGACGTCACCGATGTGGTAGATGAGATCGACTTTGTCGGACGACAAGGAATTTACGTAGTCAAAAGTGTTCCTGGATTGGTCGCTAGGGCCGAAATCACCATACACCACCATGTTGAACGTGCTGTTGTCCGCTGCAGCGCGTGCGGTCACGAACGAGTACACATCACTTGTAAGCTTCGGGTTTGCCTTACTTCCGACCTTGTAGAAGTACTTCGTGCGAGGTTTCAATCCAGATACAGTTGCGTGGTGGTGGAACATGCTGTAGGTATCATCGCGGTAGTAGCTCGTTTCGGTGACCGGGGTACCAACCAATTGTAGCGTGTCCTTGGAGCTTCCGACCCACACTGAGCTGTCTTGCACTTGTGTGTATGTCGACCACGACACAGTCATGCCTGTGCCTGCCGTCGCGCCGGCGAAGGCGAGGTGGAGTTGTTGCGGGATGGAGTCGGCGCCGTCCTTAACTTGACACGGTTTAGCGGTGTTGCCGGTAGGTTGACACAGCGCGGATGGAAGGCATCGATTAGAGCTCCAGGAGCACGCGGTGTTGCCGGTAATATCGAGGGCAGCTTCTATCGAGCTGCAGCCAAGTATTGCTAGTCCCAGTGCGATCGCCTTCAACATGTCTTCGTGGGTTTCAAGATTAAGGTCTTCGCTCGTGCGGGGGTTATTGGAAAGTGGTCGACGAGAATCGAGTGCTCAGTCCGTTTGTGTCAGGCCTCCGACTCCTATCTTGTCGGCTCGTTGCTGGCTAAGAGAACAGGAACACGAGTCCTGTTCTCCGAGCCATCAACGAAGCAGGAAAAAGAGACAGCCGTCAAATCCTTGCCGTCTCTGCGTTTTAGATAACCCCGGGTTGACGATGGTTCATCAAGATTGAGTTGTACGATCTACATCTCTCGCACCAATTGCAACTGATCGCGAATGCTTCCAGTAAGTAGAAACCAATCCGTTCTATCCGGATATGACGTTTCCGTCCTCGAATGTAAGTTGGCCATTTAGCAGTTAGACACACATTCCCAGCCTCACTTGTCTTAATTCGGGGGGGGGGGGGGTCTTGGCAGCACTCTCCAGCTCCGCAAGTTGAGGACCACAACGCCAGTCATCATGACTGCAGTGTTGGAAAAACCATGGTCTTTGCGACCAGAAAAACCAAAGCACCAGGTTTTTTGGTTGCACGACCAGGTTCTTCGTGGTTTTATGGTTTTATGTAGAACTGATGTACACCATCAAGTTCCACTTTGTGCTCCGTTGGCTTTTGGTGACAGGACGAAAAACCAAGCTGCCGTGGACGGCTGCATCGCGCAGGAGCGAGACATCTTGAAGACAGCTCAGCAAAAAGCCTTACTTGCTCGGTCGCGTGTTCATCGACTCAGCGTTCTTCGTGGTAAATGCCATGAGCACGCTGAGCACACTGGCCCAGGACTCGTGGACGCGTCCGACGCGCCCACGAAGTCTGAGAAGTGGTCCTTGAACACAATGACCAGCACCCACAGAACGACAATGGCGACCCGCAGCACGACGTACTTGACGGTGTTGAGTCCGCCGTAGTACTCGGCCATCTCCTCCTCGACGCCGCCCTTGTGCTCGTTCTCGGCGTCGTCCACCGACATCTTGGAGCTGCGGCGCGACTCGCCTTCGGTCGCGTTTGGCGCGTCCACGAAGCTCACGGAGTCCTCGACGTCGCGCGGCTTCCTCTTGTGCATGCATGCCCAGAGCGAGTCGCTCAGCGGTGTAGAAGGCCGGGTTCACGATGACCGAGAAGGCGACGGTGCATGAAGAGGTTGGCCAGCTCGACGACGCCCCGCTTGAGCGCGAAGTCCAGCGCCGTGAGTCCTGGGGTAGATGGTGAACAGCAAGCCCGTGGTCTGGCAGCCCACGGCCGAGTACGCCGTGCTAGTCAGCATCAGGAAGACACGCGAGATGAGGCCCACAGTCATGCCCACAACGCGGGGCATGCGGCTCGGGTCGCTGTGCTGGCACTGCAGGTCTGGGATGATCCCTGCTCCGTAGGCGAGCGACAAGTTGCTAAAGATGCCGGCCACCTACGAGAACTTGAGCCCGGGGAACGGCACGCTCGGGTGGCCTGCATGACGACTGCGACGCCGATGACGTCGGCCAGCCAGCGGCCCTAGTGACCCAAGGCCCGCGCCCCCAGGTCGCCGAATGTCTTGACGGAGTTGGAGACAAGCATCATCAGTGATGATGCTTGTCGATGATTCATCACTTTATAATAGGCATGGTCACGGACGAGTAGACGTTGGCGAAAGCCATGAAGACCATGGCCACCACGGCCCGACCCGAGCGAAGTTGCCCGGCATCCCGAGCGTGTCCATGCTGTAGGTTTCGTTTCGTTTTTCAGATAAGTACATTGATCACTTAGCGCTTTGTCTAACGACTTCTATGTCCAAGTCAATGCTGTAGGTGTAGCAGAAGAGTTTGAAGGACGTCTTGACGTCCTCGGAGGTGAAGGAGGGCTTCTTGACACAAGCCACTCTGTCAACGCACAGTGCAGACACGTCGCGTGCCGTGCCAACAAGCAGATCCTCGTGACCTGCAACGGCGGTCTGTTGGGCAAGCTCGTCAAGGTGCCCGTGCAGTATTTGCATCATGACGGGCAACATCAGCGAGCAGCAGTACCAGCCCAGCAGTAAAGTGGCTCGGGCGACGAGATGTCCTTCCGACCCATTCACTTGCGTGTGTGTTAGTAAGCAAGACAGTGAGTGCTCATTTTGGTGACACCAAGTGCTCATTTTGTCATTTCTAGTGTACCCATTGAGGTTGGTCCGCTGAAAAACCAGTCACGACCAGGTTCTTCTGGTTGTGCTGGCTTTTCCACCAGGTTGAACCACGGTTTTTGTAAAACCAGCAAAAACCATAAACCAACAACCAGCCAACACTGAGTCATGAGCCAATTGGTGCGATATGAACTCGCTTGTTGACGCTCCACGCAGATTACGATGGTACGGTACAAAGCCGCGCCTTCACACGAAACAGCTCTGGTCCAGAGCCTCTGGATTTATTGAAGCTGGTACAGTCGTCCCTCCCAAATGTGCTTTTTTTTTAGTAGTTACCGCTTTTCCTTCCGAGTGGGATTGCCTGTGTGAAGCATGGGTGTTTCGGAGGGCATGTTCATGGCGATGAATGAATTAGGGATTCTTGAGTGATAGCCAATATCGCTCCCTTCCGAATGTGATAATCTGGCAAATATGATAACCGATTGAGTTGGCCACTTCTCCCGTGATAATCATGTCCCGAGTGGGAATGGTGGCAACCGTCCCGGGCACGGTCACGATCCAGGTCCCCGTAGAAGGGCATAACGGCTTTACGAGGATTTACTTTTCTGGATGAGCTGAGCGACCAGTCATCAAGTTTCGGGCAGAGTAGCTGGCGGCGCGGCGGTTTCGCGTGGACCCGAGAGCAAATGGAAGCTCTGGCGTGGCCGGCGAAGATGCGCAGCAGGATGGAGGTCGTGACTATGCCGCGGCTCGGGCGTTAGCGCTGGCGTGAGCCAAGGACGGAGGGGTGAAAGCGGATCCAAGCCGGTTGAAGTCGGCTGGCGTCCCGACAATCCAGTCGAAGAGAGAGGAGAGCGCGGGCCGCGAGGCTCCGTGCAAGGTGGGTTGTAGGGCAGTCGTGAATTTGTCTTGGAAACAACAAGTTGAATCTTTGCATTTGACTTAGTTGTATTCTACCGTTCCTTATCTGTCCGTACCGTCCTACTTCGTGCGCAGCGGCAGCCGTCCCTTCCAGGACAGCTCGCGACACGTGGTGGAGAAGCAGGGTACTGGCTTCGCAATGAAGTAGGCGTCGGACAGTCTGGTCAAGTCGGGCATCGGGATTCGTGGGCCTTTGTGAGGTGACAGCAGTATGGTGTAGTGCCACACCGAAAATTCGGTGACCCGAATGTGACGCCACACCAGCAGTCGGTGACTCACGTACGTCGGCGCTGTCTCAGAGTGAGAGCGGTCAGCGACTTCAAGCTGGGAATGGTATGGGTCTCAGATTGAGAGCGACCACGGTGCCCTCTCGCTGAGCTCGAAGGGTCGGCTGAGATCTTGCAGGGGTTACGACGGGGCTCCGCGAGAGGTCGGCTGGGATCCAAAACTCCCTCATTTCACTAGATATTTGTATATGACCATAGGAAAGAGTATATAGAGCCAAGGGGCTCTTCCGAAGATATAACAAACCAACAGAGCAGAATTTTCTAAGTCCAAGACAAGCGTACACTCTCCGGTAAGTCCCTGCGTGGGCTGGATTATGTCTGCCGTCACCACCCGAGAGGCATAGCTTGTAGGGTGTTGGCAGGTAGCGCCAAGAGACTAAGACGGCCCGGGGAGGGCAAGGTTCGCTAAGTGCGCTAGTGCAAGCCTCGCTGAGTCCAGCGAGCCGGTACGCCTGTCAGCCGGGGTGCCGTAACTCTTCCAGCCGAGAAGCCTTTGCTCTCGGTGACCTGTAAAAGCGCTCGCGCGCCGTCGTCCATCCTTTGGTGGAGGGCACAGGGTTTTGTGGAACGAAGTCAGTGAGCTCAGCTGACTCTCGGAAGGAATTGACTGGCTTGGTTGCCTGGTCTCGGCGAGAACCGCCACTACTGTCCCGGAAGGGCCGAACCGCTGGGGACAACCTAGCACAGGCCGATAAACGCCGACTAGCTCGGCGATTGTTGTGTCTGTGGCAAGAACTAATTTTGTGCGTTCTGCTATACCACAACTGGTGCCGCGACCCGGGAACAGGGTGTGCGAATTGTCGCAGGTACCAAGTAACCAAGTTTTGAGAAAACAAGTGAGCAAGATGGCCAAGGGATCGTCACCGCCGAGCCCGGGAAGTCCGGCGACTGCTGGAGGATCCCCGGCCGGATCTCCGAACTCGGCAAGTGAGCGGGCTGTAGACGTGTATGCGAACACCGCCCGCAGTGTCCAGTTTGAAGACGACGATACTCGAGGCCAAGGAAGTGATGAAGAGTATGAAGAGAAGGAGGAAGCAGACGACAATGTGAAGTCGACAGCGGAGTTACTCAGCGAGGTTGACGAGCTGTCGCTTCAAGTGAGCCGGATGGGAATTCCGCGCCCACCTCGTCGCCGAGCTGAATGCAAGTGCGGACGAAGATGATGAAGAACAAGGGGCTGCTCAAGGGGAACGTCCGCCCCTTATCCCAAGAGCAACCCGGAACGCCGACACGCCGAGTGCCAATAAGGTACTTGCGCGCCTCGGCGAAGAGATGAGAACGCAAAGTGAGTGGATGATGATGTTCGCGCCGGTGGCTATGGCGCAATCGAAGTGGCCGGTGCTTGGGCCTGAGCTGACTCAGCCAGTGAATAGCACCAGCATCAACCAGCTCATCGAAGACACGGTGCTGCTTCTGAGAGCCATGGGTTTCCGCTGCAACAGTCGACCCAACAGCCTGATTCTGGGCGGGTGGACTCTGAGCCGAGCTGGAGCTGAGATTACCCGGTGGAAACGCCGTCTCCGCGCTGAGTTCGGACTTGAACGAGCGCCGGGATCCCGCCAACTCATCCAAGACAGATCGGCCAAGATGCTTGAGCTTACTGCGGATCCAAGCAAGGTCCCTCTGCCGAAGACCCCCGAAACCAAAAGGGGGGCGAAAACCGAGAAGTTCCGGTCGACAGTGGGCACTCCGTACTTTGAAGACTCGCATATGCAAGCCCCGAAGAAAGACCGCCCGAGCAGCGGCCGCTTTGATCACCTCTATGATGCAAGCGACAACGCCGAACTCGGCGATGACGACGACTTCTACAACAGGGGTGACCAGGAGGAGACGGTGAAAGATCAAATCCGCCGACTCAGCTACGATGACGATGAGCGAGATGACACCAAGTACTTGGAGATCCGCACTCATTTCTCACTCGACAAGATAGCCGAGTTTGATGGAAAGCGATACCGTTCGGACGCGTCTCTCCAGTGGTTGAAGCGTTTCATTTACGAGATGAAAGGTACGCGAATGCCCCAAAACTCGTGGTGCGAGCCCTTCTCGCTGAGTCTGGGCCGAGCGGCCAAGAGCTGGTACCGGCAGTTGCCCAAGAAGACGCAGCAGCGCTGGAACCTGCTCAACGAAGCTTTCTTGGATTACTACTGCTCGCAGTTTGACCAGTCAGCTCGCACTCGGTACTACTCGGCGAGTCGAAAGGAGAACGAACCCATCTGTGACTTCCTCATCCGACTCAACGGATACGCCCGCACTGCCAAAATCCAGTACGAGAAGGGCGGAGCGGATGCATCAGACCACGTCGAGCAGTTCCGCCTCAATTGCGGCGACGACGAAGTGATGGATTTGTTGTATCCACTTCAGCTCGCCGACATCCAGCGGGTGGAGCAGATCATCAACAAGAAGACACTCGGCGAGAAGAGGAAGAAGCAGCGTGATCGCATGATCTCCAACCGAACTCGAGACACTCGTCGAGGTGACAACTCTCGACGAGGAGAGCCCCGCCGAGATGACCGACGTGAATCCCGCCGGGATGACCGACGCGACCCGCGCCGAGATGACCGACGTAGCCGCCGTGACGATAGTCGTGATCGGCGAGTCGCAGTGGCTGAAGCGTCGGTCGATGACTTGTACCATGGGGTTGACTCTCGCCAGTCGAGCCGCCGGATCAACGCGCTTGGGTCTTCAAGCAGTGCCGGCAGCAGCAGTGAATACAGCGATTCCGAGTCTGATCAAGATCAGAACTACGTGGACGCAGGAGCAGGAATTGAACGGACGAACGGACAAAACAACTCGGCGGAACGTCGCCGAGATGACCGTTCGCTCCGCCGTGATGATTCCGCCGAGCGTCAACGCCGTGGTCGCCGAGATGATTCACGTGAGGGAAGGTCATTTGACCGACGTGGCAGCCGAGGTGACTCTGGCGAGCGCCCACACTACGGTCCGTGCGCCGCTTGTGGCGGCGCCAACCATTCAGCGCACTTCTGCAACCGCCGGTGCAAGTTCTGCAAGCAGGTCCACGATGTTGGCCGTTGTGAGATGTTCCAGCGATTCGAAAAGCTCACCAAGTTCGTCCGGACCTCCGTCGACAAGTCCACGGTCCCCGCCGACCTCCAAGACATCTATGAGCCGAAGAATTTAAACTAGGTGGCCCGCCAACACCGACTGGGTTGGATAATATCGGGCTGCCACAGTTAGCTGAGCCGGCAGTAGAGGCGAACTATGTGTCCGCCTTTGTCAGCGAAGCGCAACGGCCCGAGATGTGTGGAGCAGAGAGCGCGGGGTTTGAATGCGAAAACGACGGACTTGAACGTAAAAGTGACGGGGATGATGAACTCGACGATCCAGAGGAAGATCGCCGAGTCATGGCAAGTGGAATGATGGAGCTTCAGCAACAGCGGCAGGCTGGGGCAGGTGGAGGCTCCAAGACGATGAGATTGTACCCGGGCGAGCGCATGGGATGGTGGTCAGCGCAGAAGTTCGACCGCCGAGTCCGTATGCGTGCCTTAGTGATGGGTGCAGTAAATGATGTGCGTACGAAGATACTGCTGGATACAGGGGCAAACGTCTCGGCTATTAGCGAATCATTTGCTAAGAAGCTACGTCTCAAGGCCCGAGCAAGCACGGATAAGCAGATCGACGTGCAAGGAATTAACAAAGGGAAGTTGCTCACAACGTCCCGAACGACAGTGAAGGTGACACTCGGCTGGAAGATTGTTTACGAATTTGAGGTGTGGATTATGGATCATCATGCCGGTGGAGTACGTATTTAAATCACACAACAGTGCTGTGGTAGCACACAAAACAATTAGTAGCACACAGGATGTCTGAGCAACACACAACTTTGCTGAATGCCACACAGATTTGCATCCCGTTAATCCCTCCGTATAGCTGTCCATAACATGTGCAGCCACGAGTTGCAGATGATGCGTAGCTCATGCGACTGTAGAGCTCAACGCGGTGACTAAAACCACAGCATCACCGCTTCGCCGCCGAAGGGGGCAAGCACAACCGGCTTCGGGAAGCTGTGCTGTAACTACCGCTCACCTTTTCCAGGTGCGCTATCCCCTGGGCCTTCTATTGCTGCTACTGCTGCTGACTAAATCGGTGTGGTATTGATACTGGATGCATTTATGTTTGATGAAGGCTCTGAATATCGTTAGAAGCCCCGTAGCAGTGTTAGCTCGCTTCTACCTCGCTCTCGCTCACCTTTTGCAGGCACGCACCCTTTAAAACACCATGAAGCTGGCGATGGTGCTGGCCAAATCGGCGTGGTTTTGATACTGGATGCATTTATTTGTGGCGTAGCCCCCGAAAGTCATCAGAAGCCCCGCAGCGGTCGTAGTCTACAGAATTGTTGCTGCCGCTCCACTTTTTCAGGTGCGGGCATCTTGGCCACTCATGTTGCTCGCAATGCTACTAGTTAAAGCTGTGTAATGTGAATCCTGGGTGTATTTTTGTAATATGAAGCCTCAGAACGATATTTGCTGTCTCAAAGCAGCGTCAGTTTGCTTCAGTCTCGCCACCCCTTAACTGTTTGAGGTGCGCTCGACTTAGACAAATATATTGCTCGTGGTGATACTGACTAACACGGTGGAGTGTGAGTGCTGGGTTGTTTTACAAATAGTGAAATCTCAAAGAAAATTATGGCTTGCTTAATCACTATAATTTTAGTATAATAGTGAAGTCTCAAAGATTTTTGTGGTCTCCTTAATCACTATGATTTCAGTTGTCTCTCGCAATGGGCTTCTTCTATTTTGATAGCTGCCCCAGCAAAAGCATCGTCAGCAAAAAAATAAAATGGGGAAGCTCGCTTGCTTGTCACGCTATTAACTGCTTGCTTCTTCCACTGCCGCCGCAGCCTCACCGTTAGCTCACTCTCGCGCGAGGGGGCGTCAAAATGTCCCGGTACTAGCTCGAACGCCCTCAACTGCCGCCACATTTCCTCGCGAACATCTCTAGTTCTGCTAACTGTTGGTTCAACAACTGTGAACAATGGTAAAATCTCGAAAACGTTGATTCGGATTGGATACAATCGTGCTATGGGTCGACTTCAATTACTACAGCAGTCCGTATTGCTGACTGCTGTAGTAATTGCATTGCGGACTCCGCAACGCTCGCGCGTCAACGGCGACTAATGCCGGTGACAAGTATTTAATAGTGTCGCCAGGATAAATCATGGCCGGTCGGCGAGCACCGACGTTTTTTTTAATTATCGCCAAGGCTTTCATTGCCAACCTGCTCTAGACAAAACAACCCAGCATTCACACCGCACCGCGTTAGTCAGTATCACCACGAACAATATATTTGTCTAAGTCGAGCGCACCTCAAACAGTTAAGGGGTGGCGAGACTGAAGCAAACTGACGCTGCTTTGAGACAGCAAATATCGTTCTGAGGCTTCATATTACAAAAATACACCCAGGATTCACATTACACAGCTTTAACTAGTAGCATTGCGAGCAACATGAGTGGCCAAGATGCCCGCACCTGAAAAAGTGGAGCGGCAGCAACAATTCTGTAGACTACGACCGCTGCGGGGCTTCTGATGACTTTCGGGGGCTACGCCACAAATAAATGCATCCAGTATCAAAACCACGCCGATTTAGCCAGCACCATCGCCAGCTTCATGGTGTTTTAAAGGGTGCGTGCCTGCAAAAGGTGAGCGAGAGCGAGGTAGAAGCGAGCTAACACTGCTACGGGGCTTCTAACGATATTCAGAGCCTTCATCAAACATAAATGCATCCAGTATCAATACCACACCGATTTAGTCAGCAGCAGTAGCAGCAATAGAAGGCCCAGGGGATAGCGCACCTGGAAAAGGTGAGCGGTAGTTACAGCACAGCTTCCCGAAGCCGGTTGTGCTTGCCCCCTTCGGCGGCGAAGCGGTGATGCTGTGGTTTTAGTCACCGCGTTGAGCTCTACAGTCGCATGAGCTACGCATCATCTGCAACTCGTGGCTGCACATGTTATGGACAGCTATACGGAGGGATTAACGGGATGCAAATCTGTGTGGCATTCAGCAAAGTTGTGTGTTGCTCAGACATCCTGTGTGCTACTAATTGTTTTGTGTGCTACCACAGCACTGTTGTGTGATTTAAATACGTACTCCACCGGCATGATGATCCATAATCCACACCTCAAATTCGTAAACAATCTTCCAGCCGAGTGTCACCTTCACTGTCGTTCGGGACGTTGTGAGCAACTTCCCTTTGTTAATTCCTTGCACGTCGATCTGCTTATCGGTGCTTGCTCGGGCCTTGAGACGTAGCTTCTTAGCAAATGATTCGCTAATAGCCGAGACGTTTGCCCCTGTATCCAGCAGTATCTTCGTACGCACATCATTTACTGCACCCATCACTAAGGCACGCATACGGACTCGGCGGTCGAACTTCTGCGCTGACCACCATCCCATGCGCTCGCCCGGGTACAATCTCATCGTCTTGGAGCCTCCACCTGCCCCAGCCTGCCGCTGTTGCTGAAGTTGGTTGGGATGTTGAAGAAACAAGAAGGAATTATGATTGCCAGCGGAAATGCGCTGCCTCCGCCAGCTTACGGAGCAATCTGTGATATCGACGTGCAAGGCCACACACCGATCAAGCAACGAGCCCGCCGAGTTCCACTCAAACATTTGAAGAAGCTATACGAGCTGTTGAAAGGGTTACTCAAGGCCAGGTTGATCGCCTTTTCGAAAAGCCCTTGGGCGTCGCCTATTGTGATTGTGTTGAAGAAGAATGGCGTCGACATCAGGCTGTGCATCGACTACAAGATGGTCAACGCTATTACGGTGTTGATGGAGTACGCCATGCGTCTAGTCGACGACCTGCTTACTGAACTGGAAAGTTACCTTTGGTTCTGCTCGCTCGACGCAGCCAGCGGATTTTGGGCGGTCATGATGACTCGGCGAGCCCGCGAGATCTCGGCGTTTGTATGCGCACTAGGACATTTCGAGTGGCTCAGGATGCCGTTTGGGTTGAAGAACGCTCCGATGATCTATCAACGCATCATCGACAACGCCTTGTGGGGTTACGTACAGCCACGGGGTGGATGGGCGGCTCACGCCGAGCGCGTCCGCCGAGCTGAGGCCGCCTCAGCGATCCAGCGCAGTCAGCAGGCCGGAGCGACGAACCAGCTGACCCAGCTTTCTCCAAACTCAACATCCAAGTTCGAAGCAGATCATCAGGCTTCAGCCGAGTCGGACCCACTACAAGACCTTGTCAATGGGCCAGACGGTGATATGTTCACCAACGGCGAAACCGATGAGTCGGCGTTGACCCCGGTATTCAAGCGCCGGTCATTTGTCGACGACATTTGCTTTGGTGGTGCCACATTCGACGAGTGTTTGGATACGCTGAGTCGACTGCTATCCAGGTTCGCCGAGTGCAGGATCAGCATCAGCTTTACCAAAAGCATATTTGTGCAACCGGCAGGCGACTTCCTGTCGCATGAGATCTCGTCGAGTGGGATCCGGGCGAATCCAGCCAAGATGACGGCGATCGCCGAGCTGCCGTTCCCGAAATCTAAGAAGGGAATGCAGGCATTCTTGGGGGCGTTGAACTACTACAATCGGTTCATCCAGAACATGGCCGTGTACGGAGCAGTCCTGTATCAGCTGAAAGACGACGACTTCGGTCAAGGGGGTGACCTCACTGCCGCTAAGGTGGCTTTCGCCGAGTTGAAGAAGGGGGCAGCTGACGCTCCTATACTTCGACATTTCGACGCGGCCAGAGAGGTCCACGTCATGCTTTTCGCAAATGAGTGGGCGCTGAGCAGCACACTGCTACAGCCTCACGAGGAAAAGCTTCACCCGGTGCGGTTCTGTGGACGAGTGCTCAAGGAAAATGAGCTCGGATATCATCCGGCTGAGAAGGAAGTGTTGGCTTTGCTACATCTATTGAAGACCTGCCACACTCTTCTCGCCGGAAAGACGCTCCACATCTACACGAGATTCTCCACATTGGAGTGGGTCTACCAGTCAAAGTCCTTGTATGGACGGGCAGTTAGCTTTGCCGTGCTTCTATCGCCCTACCACCTGAAGATCAAGCGCGTTCGCGAACACGATGTCGACTTCGCCCAACTGCTACAGGCGACCGTCACTCCGCACATTGGGCTCGACGAGTCCCTGACACATCTGGCCCCGCCATCGAAGAACTCGGCTACAGTCCGACTCGACCCAGAACTACTGTATGCACATGTGCCCCGTGACTTTGAAGGGTACTTGCTGTCATTTGACGGGTCCGCCAAGACTGAGAAGCATGGCGGCTATGGCAGTTGCTCTTGGATATTGTGGCGTCTACCTAGTTGGGACATTGAGATCGCTGCGAGCGCGCACCTTTCGTCAACCACGGTCAACATCGCCGAGTACACCGGCATGAACAATGGAGTGAAAGCTGCATTAGAACGCGGTGTCACGGATCTGATTATCGTGGGTGACTCTCGGCTGGCGATCCAGCAATCCATGGGGGTGATTGCATGTAGGAAGGAGACGCTGCAGGTCGAACTAGCACGCCACAAGCAAATGACCGAACAACTGAGCTCGGTCCGCTATCTGCACGTAGTACGTCACTACAATGCAGCAGCTGACTCTCTGGCAACTGAAGCCCTGGAAGATAAAGCCGGCCGAGTGATATCAGCGGGGAACGCAAGACCGACCTCAAAGCCCTAAACAGGATATCCGAAATCCTCTATGCCGAAGTCAAGACAGACTCAGCAGAAGCCAAAGCCAAAGTGACAGTGATGACACGGAACCAGAAGCGCCGAGTCCACTTTGAAGATGAAATGAAGAGCGAGCTCGGTGACGAGCCGAGGATACCGTCACTACCAGGAGCGGATACTGAGGACACTGAATTTGAATCCCCAAGAGTACCATCTCGAATCCGCCGAGTCGAAGGACAAGCCCAAGTCGAAGTCGACGAGAATAGAACCCCGGACATAGCCGACATCGACCCAGCAGTGGTACAAGCCGAGCGACGACGACGGATCTCAAACGCTCAAGACGAAGAGCTCAGGTGGGCAGACCTGAAAGCATGCCTGCGCGGAGAGCTTGAGGCCCCCACTCACCGCCGAGCTCAGAACGCCAGCAAGGTCGCGGATAATTTTGTACTCAGCGAGGACGGACTGCTTTACTACCAAGGTCAGAAACGGCATCGCGCTGAGCTCGACTCAGCAGACCTCGCCCTCAGACTAGTAGTTCCGACGACATGGATTGACGAAGTCCTCCACAGCTGCCACAACGCGATTGAAGGTGGCCACCAAGGCATAGTTCGGACGTTCTACAGAGTGAAAGCTGAGTTCTACTGGGTTGGACTGTACGCCGACGTAGCGAAACACGTCCAGGCCTGTGAAGACTGCAGTACCAGCAAGAGCAAACCTCAGCTGAAGGGATACTCTCCTGGAAACGTGGCATCCGAGTTCCCGTTCCAAATGGTGTCAATGGATTTCGTAATCCCGCTACCTAAGACTCAGCGGGGCAACACAGCGTTGCTACTATTCCAAGATCACTTCACTGGATACGTCTTTGCCAAAGCAATAAGTGAGACTGGGGCACTCGAGGTGGCCAAGGTTTTCGAAGAATGCGTGTTCCGACGATTCGGAGCGCCGTCACTCATTCGCCATGACCGAGACCCTCGGTTCATGAGTGAAGTGTTTCAGGCGTTCGCCGAGCTGATGCAGTCGAGATCGCGAGCCACGCTGAGCTACAGACCTCAGGCCAACGACCAGCAAGAACGCTCAGTCAAGACAATGATTCAGGCCGTTCGGGTGTACGTGGAGGACCCGCTACAAGCCGACTGGGACGATATCGCCGAGAAACTGGTGCACACCATCAATAATTCTCGAGACACCACTCGGCTGGAGACGCCCTTCTATCTCGTGCACGGGTGGGACGCTCAGTCCACCCTGAAGGCCATGACGTCTACCATCAAAAGAGACCCAGCGGGTTCTGCTGACGCCAAGCAATGGCGACGAGAGGCCAATCGTCAGCGGGAAATCGCCTTACAACTTGCAAAGGAATACCAACTAGCCGAGAAGGCTCGGCGAGCTGAGGAACATAATGCACGACTCAGCAGCAAGGAACAGAGAGCACTGCCGGATTCGGCGGAGTCAGCTGAGGAAGGAGAAGATCCACCCACTGACTCAGCTGAGTCCCACAAGTCACTGTTCCAGACGGGAGCACAAGTGTGGTTGTTCATGGAGAGAGTGAAGCCGGGCCTACAAAAAGAAGAAGTTGGCCCACCGGTGGCACGGTCCGTTCAGGGTGAAGAAGAAGATGGAAGAATTTGCGTATGAGCTGGAACTCCCTGACAAGAGCGGCTACAGGTTTTACGCAGTGGTCCATGTGTCCCGGCTGAAGAAGGTCACCGACTTGGGGCAGAGACCCACAGTCCCGCTGGTTGACGAGCTCAGCGAGAATCAACGGTTCGATTTCGATGAGGAACTATTGCCAGAAGACAGCTGGGAACTCGGTGAGGACGCAGACAAGTACGAAGTGGAAACAATCCTCGGTGACGAGATGTCAGAGTCAACGAGTAACAGTCGATCCCAGAGATTGTTCAAAGTCAAGTGGGTCGGGTACGACGAACCAACTTGGGAACCGCTCGCCAATCTGTCGTGCGGAGGGCTCCTGTTCGACTACTTGCGAAACAAGAAACGTGAAAGTCGTCTGCAAATGGTGCAGGTTGCAGACGAAGACTAAAAGCTACTGCACCACATGTTAACCACCACCGAGTGACTATGCAGGCTCGGCGGAAATGGAACAGCTACTGCAAATGCATGTGATATATGTGGAAGAAATGATGGAATTACGGACCTAGCTGAGTTCTCTCGGGACTACTTACGAACTACCTACTACTCAGCTGGATGAAACAAGAACACTTACGCAGACGCGTCGTCCGAAGCCTCGAGAATGCTCTCGAAGATGCTCAACTCCTCACGATTGGCAGGAGTTGGCGCTTGAGCAGAACACAGAGGAGGGGTCGGCGCATTAGGATCCACGTCCTCGGCGACCAGGCTGCGAACTTGGGCATGATCGAAATCGGCCGAGGTGAACACCGGGAACTCTGGATGCAGCGGCAAGAAGCACTCGTTGTACGGGTGCAAAGCCGGCTGGCGGAGCCACCAAGCACGCCATGAACCCACGGAAGATTGGCTGGAGGCGCAAAAGGGACCGAGGGATCGAAGTACTACTCTGGATCCAGCTCCGGAGCAGGCTGGTCATTTGCCGAGTCGACGACCTTCGACGCTTGGTACAAGGCGCCGTACAGCTCGTTGAGGACTGGGCGCAGTGCATCGCTGCGACGCTTCCGCTCGTGGCTATACTGCTGCCACAACTTGAGAGCCAGTGCGAGCTCGGCTGGGGTCCGTCCAGGGTTGAGATCAGGATGCAGACCGAGGATGACGCTGGAATCCACGACCCAGTGCATACGCTCGTACAGGGCGATAAAGATCTTCATCAAGTCCGGACGATCTCCTCGACACTTGAGCCAGCATTCAACAACGATCTCGGCGGGAGGGGCCGTCTTAGGAGACGATCGCCGAGACTCGACTCGGTGAAGCACCTTCGGCGACATGAAGAAACCCAACTCTGGAAGCTTGGAGCGAAGTCGCTGACACGGGTGCTGAGTCGACGAAACATCCAGGAACGCGGCGAGACCCTCGGGAGACGAAGGAGTCGGCTTGACACAAGACTTGCCGCCGACGATCTCCATCTCGATGGCGACAGCGCACGAAGCCAAGATCTTGTCCCAGCAACGAGCTGACCCCAAGTGGAAGAAGGGAGGATTCCTCCATATCTTCATCTGAGCCGGCACACGAGAATCGCGCGCAACAGCCTGGGCAGCCCGAGTCCTCAAAATCGCAATCGGGAGCGCCAACACGTCAGGAAGATCAGAGCCGGCAGAGCTGCTAGCCGACTGACCGGACGACGCTGAACTCGACTTGGCGGTTTTAGCCACTGTCGACTCAGAGGACGCCGACTTGGATGCAGCAGACTTGGATGGCGTTGACTTGGTCGTAGCTGACTTGGAAGATGCCGACTTATGCGCGGCTGGCTTGGACGAAGCCGACTCGGACGAAGCAGGCTTGGTAGACGAAGACTTCCCCTTCATAGACGTCGAGGTCTTCCGGGCCTTCTTGGACGACGACCTGGGGGGAGACTGGCGAGACCGCTTGTTTCCCCCCCGAGAAGACGAAGAAGCAGTGGGAGTCGGAGAAGCTGAGTCGTCGACTCTAGCAGGAGATGCAGGTTTGTCCTCCAGCTCCTCTTCCTCCTCTTCGTCATTATCATCGTTGGCGGCGTTGGCATCTTTCATCTTGATGCTCCACGTGTGAAGGGCTTCCAGAGCCTTAGCATCTTTGCGACGCCGGCCCGAGCGATCAGCGGAATCGCCTGACTCCGAGTCGGAGTCGGCGGAAGACTCCGCTGAGTGAGAAGCCGAAGAGACCAACTCCTCGGTGTCCTCGGACTCGGATGAAGCACTCGACGACCCGACGATTACTGGACTGTCAGCAGAAGCCGACGGAGTCCCGTCAGCACTGCCCAGAACGGCATCGTCCGCAGCCTCCAGCGTCTGGATTTCGAGCGCTTGGAGAACACGAGCGTTCTGAGCTGCCATGCGTTTCCCAGTTGTGCGTGGAGGGGTCGACTTCTTCGTTCCAGCCGACTTGGTCGACTTAGCACCTGGCTGAGAAGACTTGACACTCCGCGAGGTTGGCGCGGTACCCGAAGCAGCAGAAGCCACCGGTTGAGAGGCTTTCTTCTTCTTCTTCTTCGTGGTTGCGGCCGACACTACGGGAGCAGGTACAGCCGGACTCGGAGCCGGACCGCGTGTCGTGGCGGCCGGTGGAGGCGTCGTAGAGCTCGGCGGGACGTCGATACCAGCAGCCGAGGAAGCGCCAGCCGAACCACCATTGGAGTTCGTTGGCACGAGCGGTGCCTGGTCGCCAACTTGGCTCACGGGCGCCGACACTGCAGCTCCAGGTGCAGACGAAGTCACAGCCGGAGCAGCCGAAGCTGTCGGGAGTTGCACGGAGGGCCGAGTGGCTGGAGTCAGGTGATCTCGGGCGTAGCGACTTCCAGGAACTCGGCGGGGCTCCACCGAGGGCACGTCGAAGTCCAGATTAGACTCATCGGGCTCGGAGGACGAAGCCGGAGCGGCCGGACCCGGAGTCGGCGAACTAATGGGAACATGCACGGGAGCTACGGGCCCGCTGACTTGTAGAGTCACCGTACGGAGTTCATCAGCCGAAATCCGCGCCAGCTCAGGCCAGCGAGCTTCATGGAGTCGACAGAGCCGAGCGTTGATGGACAGTTCGCTCGGGGACAAGCCAGGAGCCTCCAGTCCAGCGGCAACAGCCATTGCCAGAGTTGGATCCGTCACAGCGATCCGACCATGGTGGCGGAGGATATTCTTCTGCTGCTGGATGACTTGGCGCTGCTCGTGGATGGTCTGGTTGGCGAAGCGCAAGGCGCGAGCTTGACCACCAGACGAGACGACTTCAGCAGCCTCTTGGATCTGAGCGAAGTACGACGACGACACCCCCTGAAGAGCGGTGTACGCAACATCGCGCTCCTTGAGGTGACCCATCAGGCGGTCCAGGTCTTTGTCGCGCATCTCGACCATGTTCCGAAGATGATCCACAAGCAGCTGAGAGGAATCCACTCGGCGGTTGGATTGCCGGGACATCTCCCGCATCTGGGCCTCGTGAGTGCAGACGATCTTGCGGAAGGAGGTGATCAGCTCCGTGTGTCGCTGAGCCTCCTTCTTCCACTCGTCCCGCTCACGAACCAAGACCGCCAGCTCGTGAGACAGCCGAGTAGCCTCGGCCACCGCCGTCTCCATCCGACGAGCGAGCGCATTGTTTTCGCGCGTCAGCTGAGCGTCTCGGACCCGCAACTCGGCGAGCTCCTTGGTTGAGCATGGAGGCTCCGGCGCGTCGGCTTGGAGGATCTCCAGCATCTGGGACGACGAATCGGCGGAGAGGAGATCCCGGCGGAACGCGACATCCGACGAAGTGGGAGGACGAAGAAGAGCATACGCCGTCAACCGAGCTTGGTTCTTCTCGTGGTCTCGACGAGCACTCTCCTGACGTCGGAGCAGATTCCACAGTTCAGCTACAGTCGTGGGCGTAGACTCGTCCTCGGCGACCGAGCACGGCGATCCAACAAGCGAGGGAGGCGAGTCACTAGGAGCGCAGCGTCCAGACGACGGAAGAGGTGATCTCGGCGGAGATCCAGAAGAGTCAGCAGATGGCCGACTCGGAATTCCCGCTTCCATCAACCCGTCCGGTCGAAATCCGGGAGGTACTTGAGGACGAGGAGGACTCGGCGAGCACGACGACAGCGACGAGTTTGTCTTACTGTATGCCGGAGACGAACACGGCGATCCCGACTTATCTGGATCGGCCGGTGAAGCCGGCGAGACCGACCGCATGGCGGGGTCGTCACGAGTCGGCTTCTGAGGAGGCTCCACAAGCGGGAAAGAGTCTCCAGCTGAGCGATCCTTCAAGATAGAACGAAGCTGGAACCCAGGGCGCTGGGATCCAGAAGTCGACG
This sequence comes from Phytophthora x cambivora, assembly GCA_033557925.1. NCBI lineage: Eukaryota > Oomycota > Peronosporomycetes > Peronosporales > Peronosporaceae > Phytophthora > Phytophthora x cambivora. The sequence goes on along the minus strand of JAUCEB010000008.1, from coordinate 4,495,712 downwards.
ACGCCTCTGCTCCTGTCGCAGCATCGGGTGAAGGCGGCGGACTCGGCGAGTGCGCCCGGAAGAACTCTTCCAGCTCCGACGGCGACCCGAACAGTGGCGCATCAGGAAACCTTGGTCCCGACGCAATGCCAATGGCAGGAGCCCAGACTGAAGGGTTGCAAGGGACTGGAGACAAGAGTGGGTGAACAGAAGCCGAGTCAACCTGCAACCGATCACGACGCAAGTCAGCTTCAGTGGCTCAAGACTTTGCAGACTCGGATTAACGCACCTGGCTACGAGTATCGGCGCGCGAACTCGACTCAGCAGCACCCGCAGCTGCAGGAGAGTCGCTGGCTGGAGCAGGGTCGGAGGCGCTCGACGCAGGCGAGGCAGGCGAAGCAGGACCAGCCACAGCCGAGTCGCTGACATGCGCGGCCTCAGCGGAGTCGGGAACAGCCGGGTTCGCCATAAGAGAGTGCTGCGAATGGACGATGGGTGAAGCAGTCAGCTGGAGTGAACATGGAAGACACAGCGACGCAAGCTTACCGGCAAGAAATCACGCGGAAGGCACCGGGCGACGTCGTGGGTCGTCAAAGTTGTGGCCACCAGAAGTTGACACGCTGAGTGATGGGAAGAGATCCAGACGACACACCAGTTGGGTCAAGACACTCACCAGCTGGGTTCGTATCATGACCGGGGCAGTTATGGTGTAGTGCCACACCGAAAATTCGGTGACCCGAATGTGACGCCACACCAGCAGTCGGTGACTCACGTACGTCGGCGCTGTCTCAGAGTGAGAGCGGTCAGCGACTTCAAGCTGGGAATGGTATGGGTCTCAGATTGAGAGCGACCACGGTGCCCTCTCGCTGAGCTCGAAGGGTCGGCTGAGATCTTGCAGGGGTTACGACGGGGCTCCGCGAGAGGTCGGCTGGGATCCAAAACTCCCTCATTTCACTAGATATTTGTATATGACCATAGGAAAGAGTATATAGAGCCAAGGGGCTCTTCCGAAGATATAACAAACCAACAGAGCAGAATTTTCTAAGTCCAAGACAAGCGTACACTCTCCGGTAAGTCCCTGCGTGGGCTGGATTATGTCTGCCGTCACCACCCGAGAGGCATAGCTTGTAGGGTGTTGGCAGGTAGCGCCAAGAGACTAAGACGGCCCGGGGAGGGCAAGGTTCGCTAAGTGCGCTAGTGCAAGCCTCGCTGAGTCCAGCGAGCCGGTACGCCCGTCAGCCGGGGTGCCGTAACTCTTCCAGCCGAGAAGCCTTTGCTCTCGGTGACCTGTAAAAGCGCTCGCGCGCCGTCGTCCATCCTTTGGTGGAGGGCACAGGGTTTTGTGGAACGAAGTCAGTGAGCTCAGCTGACTCTCGGAAGGAATTGACTGGCTTGGTTGCCTGGTCTCGGCGAGAACCGCCACTACTGTCCCGGAAGGGCCGAACCGCTGGGGACAACCTAGCACAGGCCGATAAACGCCGACTAGCTCGGCGATTGTTGTGTCTGTGGCAAGAACTAATTTTGTGCGTTCTGCTATACCACAGCAGCGCGCAAGAGTCGCGATCGAGAGCTCGTCCCTGGGGTCTTCAAGATGTCTCGGCGTCCGTGCAAGACTTGTGGAACGGTCTGGTCTGGAAGTGGAGTGAAGAACGGCACGCCGGTGCCTCGGAAATTGGTTTACGGCTCGCTCGGAGCCCTGGAACGGTTTGGTTTGGTGAATTGGTCGAGTCGGGCATCGGGATTCGTGGGCCTTTGGGAGGTGACAGCAGCGCGTTGAAATCGCGGTCGAGAACTCGTCCCTGGGGTCTTCAAGAAGTCTCGGCGTCCGTACAAGACTTGTGGAACGGTCTGGATCTGGTTTTAAAGTGTTGGAACGGTGCGCTCGGCACTGCAGTGGAATTGGAGAACGGTACGCGAAGTACCTCAAGTGGTCAAGGTCAAGAAGAAAACGGTCGGCTCGCTCGGAGCCCTAAACGACCAAGGTTTGTGAATTGGAGAACGGCACGGTGCCGTAGTCGTCTGAAGTCACGGTGAACGGCTCGGTTTTGCTAGTTTCTGGCGATTTTGGGGTTTGTGATTGAAGGTTCGAATTGGGTGAAGAAGTACCTCGACGGTCGCGCTTTGGTCAGCGTTGGAGATCGCTTCGAGGGTGAACTTGTGAAGTGAAACGGGCTTGCGGAACGGTTTGGTTTGGTGAATGGATTGGGACTAAGATGATAACGGTGAGGAAGCGCTACGGGTGATTGTCAAGGACGGTGTACGAGTGAAGAACTGTGAGCGAGAGACGGTTGTGCGTATCGGTGCAGTTGGTGAGCGCGCGAAAGGGCTGAAGAGACGAGTGGCCGTGGAGGACACGTGAGGGGAGAAGTCGGGTGGACGAGCATGAGCGGACACTATGACGAGACGTATGCGATTGGATTCGGGGAGGAGTCTGGAGAAGGTGACATGGGCGATGGTGAAGGACGGTGGTTTGAAGAGGGCACGGGTGAGGATGGTTTTATCGAGGACGGTGACCACGAGTACGGTTTGATGATGGAGGCGGAGTACAACATGCTGAAGCTGATTCCGTACTTCGACTCGGAGAACGCTTGTTCGGATCGTGCTAAGGACTTCTGGTGGTGCTTTGAGACGGCTACGGAGGGGTTCGACGATGAAACACGGCTGCAGATGTTCGTAGCTCGGATGAGCGGAACGGTTGGCGAACGGTGGTGCCTGAGTTCACGGTTGACGGACTTCGAGACACTGAAGCGACGGTTCTACAACCGCTTCATCCGTCTTACGAAGGAACAGTTGTTGCAGTGACTGTTGGATGCGGCGCAGGAACACGACGAATTGGTGGACGACTGGGGGAGACGGATATCTCGCTACTGTGACGAGGCAATGTTGTTTAAAGAGACTCTGAGGTACAGGGCGTTCGTGAATGGGCTGAGAAGCGATCGAGCGCGGAGATTCTTGGACTGTCTCCCCGAACACTCTATTGAAGTGGCTTGTGAGTGGGTCGTGGCGAAGGGATTTCATCGGCCGGAACGAGAAAATTGTGGGGTCGAGTGGCGAGCTCGAAGGTGTGAGCAGGAACTGAGTCGAAACTGTGCAAGGACTGGTGGTGGTGGCATTCACGGTGAGCTGGAAGAAGACGGACTGGCAGCATGGATCTACGGTCGAGCAGAGACGGTGATGGACTTGCAGTTGGAGACGCAGCGACGGACGGAAGAACTAACAGAATATGGACCTAGAGTGCGAAGCAGTACGGTCAGAGAAGACGGAGATGCCGAGTTTGAAGGTTGGTGTGGTTCAACGATTGTCGACGGTTGTGGTGAGTCGTATCGTGACGGGTTGCAAGACTGTCCCGGTGTTGTTGGTGCGGAAGATATCGAGAGTGAACCCAGAGAGAATGATGAGTCAGCTGAAGTCGAAGCGGAAGCCGAGTGGACGGTCAAGGTCACTGAGAGGAACGGAGGTCATGTCGACGAAGTACCGGTGGGGTTGAGCTGGAACGGTCAAGTAGGAGATGGACGTGATTTCGATGGAACGGAAGACGCTCCGGAGGAAGGATTGGGCACGGTCGCGAAGGATCATGCGGAGGCTGCGTGCCGCTCGGAAGCATCGTTTGAGGCACCAGTGGAGAGTACGCTGGTTGAGGATGGTGCAGTCTGTGAAGAGCAGGGAAGAACGGTCTCTACAGCGGATGAAAGAGAGTGTGTTGGTGCGGCGACAACGGGCGTCTAGGATCAAGGTGATGTGAGTGGGGCAGAGGTCGGAACGGTTGACGCCGAATGCTTCGACACGGTGGTCACCGTGATCCCGTGTCCAACGTTTCCGGTGTCGTGTGAAGAACACGCCGAGTGGGCTACGGTTAGCTGGGTCTCTCTCGAGAAGAAGACGGCCGTCTGTAGAGACTGTAGCACTGCGACGGAACGGTGTCCTGGTATGGTCAGTCGTTGTGAAATGGAGAACCGGTCACGTAAGGACGGGTGGGTTCCAGTTGAAGCGGTCCCGGTGATTGAAAGCTGGTGCGGGGTTCCCCTAGAGCGAGATAAATTTGCGCGAGTTTGGTAGCACAAGGAAGTCCTATGAGGTGACAAGGCTTGGTGATGCGGCGAATGAAGGACCTGCTATCGGTCTGGGGCGTTTTGGGCCGAGTGTGAGTCGGTGATGCAGTAGAAGACGCGGTTCAAGCACGGTCGGGGAGCAGCCGGGGCGGTCACTGAATGGAGTTGGTGCAGTCAGAGGGAAGCAGTTGGAACGGTCGCTGGATGAAGCCGGTATGGTGAGAGGGATGCAGTCAGTACGGTCGGTGGGAGGGTTTGAAGCGGTTGAGGAGCTGTCGGGCAGTGCTAGCAGTAGCGGGAGCGACACTACTACGGCTGAGCAGGTGGTTGCTGTAAGCGTGAGTCTCTGAATTTGCTTGAAGAAAGGGGGTTCGCCGCGTCGAGCGATGCGCACAGACATGGTTAAGGTCACTCGACGAGGACGTCGAGGTTTCGGTCGGGGAGGATGTCCCGAGTGGGAATGGTGGCAACCGTCCCGGGCACGGTCACGATCCAGGTCCCCGTAGAAGGGCATAACGGCTTTACGAGGGTTTACTTTTCTGGATGAGCTGAGCGACCAGTCATCAAGTTTCGGGCAGAGTAGCTGGCGGCGCGGCGGTTTCGCGTGGACCCGAGAGCAAATGGAAGCTCTGGCGTGGCCGGCGAAGATGCGCAGCAGGATGGAGGTCGTGACTATGCCGCGGCTCGGGCGTGAGCGCTGGCGTGAGCCAAGGACGGAGGGGTGAAAGCGAAGCCAAGCCGGTTGAAGTCGGCTGGCGTGCCGACAATCCAGTCGAAGAGAGAGGAGAGCGCGGGCCGCGAGGCTCCGTGCAAGGTGGGTTGTAGGGCAGTCGTGAATTTGTCTTGGAAACAACAAGTTGAATCTTTGCATTTGACTTAGTTGTATTCTACCGTTCCTTACCTGTCCGTACCGTCCTACTTCGTGCGCAGCGGCAGCCGTCCCTTCCAGGACAGCTCGCGACAATCATTTGTGGGAGGGAAGACTGTACTTTAGTACAAAAAGCAAAAAGCAAAAGGTATCGGATAGCATTTAAAAATGCTATCCGATACCTTTTGCTTCTTCTTTTTGCCATTTTTGAAAACATATAAAAAAGTTTTCAAAAATGGGCCATTCGTTTGGCGAATCGCCGCCGATGTCCCAAATGAAACGTTAAGCGCGGCTTTGTTTTTTTATGTTATTATATATGGGTATACCCACAAAGCCGAAACAGCTCTGGATTTCTCTAAAATTTAATTTCAGAGCTAATGAAGTTTGGCTAGGTAAATGGTAAAACCTGTGTGATGTGTATCAATCGTATACTTCCAGCTGCACAATGGTCTAATCTCCAACGTTTGAGGTCGTTGACGAATCGACCCTAGTACAACATGTCATTGGAATCCGCCACCTCTGACGAGATCTTCCACATGACGAACTCGTCCAGCACTACCTGGTTCGAACTGTTCAAGAACTTCCACGACAACATCGTGCGGTTGGCCTCCAGAGTCGAGATGCCGTAGTCAACGTAGTTGGAAACCGCGTTTCACGTCGCGTTATTGACATCTGGGACCATGTCAAGCCCTTCCACGCTTCCACCGGCACCGCTCAAAATGTAAACTGGCGCCTGCGGGTTGTCGTAGGTCTTGAAGTCGCTCGACACGCCATCCAACACGGCGGTGCTATTGCGAATAGGGGTTTGGCGCTCGTAGTAGTGCTGGTGGCCAGTGAGCACCACATCGACCTTGTACTTGATGAGGAGATCTTCAAACGCGGCCTGGATGTTAGCGTTATGACCAGGCCGACACTAAAGCGGGAGATCCCGCTTTTTCCACTTTGAGCTCTGACTTGGGACTCCAGCAATGTTGAAAGTGGGAATATCGACCTAATACAAAAGCAAGTATATTTGAGTATTATGCCGTTCAGTGTGAACCTCAGACGCTGCTGCCGTCGACTGTCTTTATGGATCTGAGCCGTTGCCACTGCTTGCAGTGGAGAACGCCTTCGAGTGAAATGTCGGTCAAACACGTGCGCTTGTCGGTTTTTTCACAGACGATGATGGAGAAGTCAGACTCCACCGTGGCTGTGTTCGGAAACCCGGACGCGAGTGTACCACAGAAGGCCGCAAGATGCGGAAAGCGTTTTCCAGTGCCACCCAGAAGCCACATGCTGTCGAACGTGGCGAGGCGGTGGTCGAAGGCGGCAATTTCGTCGCGGAAAGACTTACTGTCGGCGTGATACTTGTGAAGAGCTCTTAGTTCAGCTGCGATAGTGTTAATCCGAGCTTCGCCGAGGGCATCTGTCAATCGAGGGCGAAGCGATTGGATGAACTCGGAGAATTGAGGCATGCTGGTGTCTCGTGTGCTTGTGCTGCATCGTGAGATATAGCGAATCGTCCGAGTTTTTCGTGTTTTGTATCGTCCAATGCCTTAAGTTCGCTATGCCCCAGAGGTCCAAGCATGCCCGAGTTGCTGCACAGTTTGCTTACCAGTCCCTCGAAACGATCTTTCTGTTGCTTCACTAGTGTCGATAGACCTTGTAGTGAGATGAACACGGCATTTGCTTCTCTCGCCACTTCGCGAAGCGCGAAAAGGAAGATCCACCACACCGAATTTGGGGCACATGTCGCTTTTTTCGTGTGTAGATATTCCCGAATGGCGAATGCGTTCTCACACAGCCAATGTGCAACCTGGAACATGGACAATCATCGCGTATTTGCAACTTTGGGACAGGTTGTGCGCATTTTGGCGATTAGGGTTTGCTGGCGGCGAAGATACGAAATCAAAGCTGTGAGCTTTGCCATGTAGACTTCGTTCAGTGCCTGTTCGAATACAACTTGCATTTTGAGATCGAGTTGATGCAAACCACACCATATGCGCACGATCTTGTAAATGCACTCGTGTTCCATTAGCGTGGCGACACCGCCGGTGTTGCCAACCATTGTAGCAGCACCATCAGTTGCAACACCGAGGAGCTGATGACGCCACTTGGGTATCGACGCATTGAGGAACTGCTCGAGAACCGAGAAAATGTTAATTGCCGTGTGACGATCGAATAGTGGGATAGCCAGCAAATGGAAGTTATGGAGCTCCGCCCCGACCGAGAATCGGCATCGTACGTCGACATACGACTTTCCTTGGTGTGTGGCACAATCTAGGGCTAGCGAAAAACCCCACGTCGTCGATATTAACTGCGACAGTAGCTCCAATGAAACAGCGCAGACGATTCGAGCATATCGTGCCGCTACAGCAGCGTTGCATCCTCCAAGTCTGGATAGACCAGTCTCGTTCTTGGTAGCTTGCATGATTTTGGCCGCCATCCGAAACGTCACTCCAGCACTCATGAACTCGACACAAAGACGGAATCGAGACGGCCGCTTCTCTTCGACAAAGAATACGCCTTCCTTTTCCTCAAACATCGCCATTGTCCGCTCGTAGGAAACCCCGAGCTGGTCGTCCACGTGAAAAAGTAGACGACCAATGATGACTTCGACAATGGGGCGCTGGATCGTGAACTGGAGCGACCCTTCGAGTTCAAATGACGCCTGCAGAGTCTCTGCATACGGAACCCCGCTAGTCTTAAAGAAAGCTTCGCGATCCATGTCGGTCGCTAGCGCTGTATACTCCGCCCACTTAGAGGGATGCTGACCTCTCAAGTGCTTCTCAAATAGATCTGTTCGAAATGAAGCCCAAGTCTTTGGGTTCGTTGTTTTCTTGCGTGGCACTAACTGGCCTTCTAGGCTCACAGAGTTGTCTTCCTTGCCAAATATAGTGCAAAAGCGGCAAGCTACCGATTCAACATCGCCAGACGCATCCTTGCGCGCGCAGATCCGGAGCCCATATCGCACTGCGTAGCTTGGATGGTACTTGCTTCCTTTTCGTGCTGTCTTGCGTTGATGTAGCGCTGTGTCTAGTTTTGTCTGCTTCGATCTCGTCATGGCCACGAGCCCTCTGCTGCTTTGTGTGTTGGGAGTCGGATCCTGAGTGGCTAGCGACCAGCGGTGATGAAGGAGATGCGCGCTGGGACTTGAGAAAGTGGAAATGCAGTATTCTTCCAGAAGGCGCTTTTGTGGGGCGGGGGAGGGTTTCGCCTACAGCTATCTCTTGATTCTTCTAATCTAACGATCCCAGTGGGCCGCGATATGCAGGTGGCTCAGTATAGCCGTCCCAATTTAGACCGACTTCGCTGAGGTTTCAAAAGTGGGAAAGTTGGGAAAAATCTTAAAATTCCCACTTTAGAAGTGGTCTGGTTATGACCCTCTGGAACTCCGTTCGGGCAGCCGTAGATGTCGTAGAGAGGACGGTGCATGCCGACGATGATCCAGGGAACGTTGGCGCGATTTGCGTCCGCCTTCTTCAGATCCGCTTCCACCCACGCCAATTGGTCACCAAAGTTACCATTGCGGGACGTGTCAGCGAAGTCGTTGCCGGGCTCACCGATGTAGTCCGTTACCGAAGACAAGGACGTGAAGTGAATTGGGCCGTGCTCGAACGAGTACCACATGTGTTCAGTGTCCCGCCAACCTCCTTGAACGGCATCTTAAAGCGCGTGTTGTACGCGGTGTAGTTACGAAGCGCATTTATTTTATAGGGCGACGCGTCACAAGCGGGTGAGTGGCAGTCGGCTTCGTGGTTGCCGGCCAGGACCATGTACGGGATCGAGCCCATGGCTGGGGCCATTGAGTTCATCCAGCCGTTGTAGACTTTCTCGTAGAAGAAACCCTCGAGTTGACCCGGCATGAGCCATGCATTGTCAGCGTAGCCGATGTCACCGATGTGGTAGATCAAATCCACTTCGTCCGGGTTGAGAGCATTCACGTACGCGAGTGTATCCTTGGACTCGTTGCCGGCACCGAAGTCTCCGTAGATCACCATGTTGAACGTGCTGTTATCATTCGCGGCTCGTGCCGTCATGAACGAGTACACGTCACTCGTGTATGTTGGGTTGACCTTGCTTCTGACCTTCTAAAAGTACTTGGTGCGTGGAGCCAGACCCGATACCGTTGCGTGGTGGTGGAACATGTTGTAGGTTTCGTCCTGGTAGTAACTTGTTTGGGTGACAGGTGTGTCGACAAGTTTTAGGGAGTCCTCGGAGTTTCCGATCCAGACTGAGGGTGCGTTCGCTGGAACGCAATTTACAATTCGCAATGTCGCCAAGAATATCATTTTGTAAGCAGACTCGATTTCGTCTCGTATTCTATTTCTTGAGTACCTCGGAGGCATCGACTCAGCAAATCCTACCTTAGTAGATATAAGTAGTTGATATCATCTTGGCAAGGGCATAGAGTGTTCAAGGAGGCATTGCGACATTGCTGTCGGCGATGCAGAGCTGAAGTAACCGCAGCACCTCGACAGAGAATGTATGCAGCGGTGAGAAGCCGCTGATAGTTATTATTATTATCAAAACAGCACATGATATCGCTATCTGAACTTGTGAGCGTACGAAATGAGCTCCCCGCTTGTTCGACGGCGGTGAGCTAGTGTCGTGATTTGGATTGGGGAATCCGGTGAATTCAAGGAAGCTGGAGCATATAGATAGCCCGGTGATCTGGAGTACCCGGACCCGGAGTACATGAAGCACCTGGAGCTCCCGACGACTCGGAGTCCCTTGAGTCCTCAACGGCTTATGAGAATTCATAGGACAGGAATGTTGCCGTTGCCAGTCGGATAAGGTTTGCGAGAACATAGGCCCAATATTGCAAATCCATCAGGAAACATCGCTAAATTCGGCGATGTACGAAATAGAATATCAAACACGATATTGGTTGACCAAACAAGACTCGATTTGGCTTGATATCACAAATCGAAATTGTGTGTAAAAATAGGCGAAAAATTGCAAAACATTGTAAATTGCGTGCTACCGAACGCACCCTGAGCTGTCTTGCACTTGTGCGTAGGTCGACCACGACAGTGTCATAGCAGTTCCAGCTGACGCACCTGCGTAGGCGAAGTGCAGCTGTGGGTAGTAGTCGACATTGTCCTTGACCCGACACGGCTCGGCGGCATCGCCGGTGGACTCGCACAGCGCGGTGGGGAGACAAGCAGGCGAAACCCAGGAACAGTCAGTGTTGTTGAGAGCCACGGAAGCGTCGACATGGGTCGTGGCAAAAGCCACCAGCGCAAGAACGATCACTTTCAGCATTGTTCCGGCTGTGGGCTTTCTGGTTAATTTCAAACTGCGGTTGGGGATCTACGTAGCTGAGCTAGATAGATACCTACTGTGTACCTATCGTACTGTAGCAGCGCCAGCTGCGTCTCGCGCTCTGCGATGAGGGTCGGGTTGCGTTGTAAGTACAACTTGTAAGTATTCATACATGTGCAGTACCCTGGAACTACACGATACTGTACATGTACACGTAAAAGATGACGAGAGAGATTAGCAGGGATATTCGTCGGGAGGAAGTCGTCGTCAGCGTAGCCGACGTCGCCGATGTGGTAGATCCTGTACAGAAGTACTTCGTTTGAGGTGTCGATCCAGATACAGTTGCGTGGTGGTTGAACATGCTGTGGATATTATCGCGGTAGTAGCTCGTTTGAAGGCGATCGCACTGGGACTCGCAATACTTGGCTGCAGATCGATAGAAACTTCACTCGATATTACCGGCAACACCGCGTGCTCCTGGAGCTCTAATCGATACCTCCCATCCTGGTCGACAAGGCTCAGTCCGTTTGAGTCAGCCCTCCGACTCTTATATTTCCGGCTCGTTGATGGCGAATAGTACAGGAACAGAAGTCCTGTACTCCTAGCCGTCAACGAAGCCGGAAAAAGAGGCAGTTGTGAAACGCTGCCTTTTAGATAACTTCGGATTGACGATGGCTCATCGAGATTGTGCTGGTCGATGCACCGACGGGGGCGTTTTTTTTCATGCTTTCGTGTGATATTGCTCTCTGGATTTTATATCCAGTCCAGAGTCATGAAGTCTACGTATTAATACATTATGTACACTAATAAATTCGATAACGAATAGACCGCAAATACGTTCAAATAACCTTGTTCATTTGATATCCTGCTAGGAAATGATATTATTTGGTGAATGTTGACCCATCCGGAGAAGATTAAGATTCATATCCTGTTAGAAGGGATACACTCTTTGGTTTCATTTTATATGCAACATTTGATTAATCTGCTAGATAACATTTTCAAATCAACAACCTCAAGCGCGTGCACGCGGATGGCACCGCATAGACGAGGAGTGAGACCTCCACGAAGCTCGATCTCAAGGAGCGAGACTTGTTCAGCGAGGACGAGATCGAGCAGATGAAGCTGCGCAAGCAGATCGAGAAGAACAACGCTGGACTCGAAGGCCGCTGTCCTTATGTCGGAACTCGCCAGTTATCTTGGGAGTGTGCGTGCATGAAGTGGTGGACATCTCCGCCAACGTGCAGGCGGAGATGGCGGAGAACGATACCAACGTGCAGGCGGAGATGGTGGAGAACGAGACGGATGCAGTAGGAGAACACGTTCGGCTAACCGAACAACAGCAAGAACGACATAGTGAAGATGACCAAGTGGCCTTACATAGCAAACAAATACATCAGTCTTCAATCTTCCTCGTCGAGCTCACTTCCACCTGCCAACAGGTTATGAGCCCAATATGCTCCGACGACACCTCACAACGGCCAAGCCCTGCGCACGAAGTGCACGACACCGACGTCCAAGGGCTGAACGTGGCTGCAGACCCGTTCGAGTTGTTCGAGGGGACGCGATCCGACTCGGGCGCGTCCGAACCCCATGCAAGGGGAAGTCGGGGCTGTAGCGAGAGCTCTCCGAGCGACTTGACAGACTCGAAGGACTGCTCGAGGGGATGGCCAAGCAGCAGGCCCAGTTCATGGCCAATCAAGCGAAACTGCAGGAGCAGCTGCAGCGGCGCAGCGAGCCGTCGCACATGCCGCCGTAAGAGAACCAGTACGGCGCGGCGAGCGCGTTCACGGACTTTATCAAGGCCAGCGACCGAAGGATGAGAGTAGACTCTCTCGATGCGTCGATGCTCTTGGTGGAACCGACAACACCAACGCTCCCGGCGCCGACGCGTCCGGTGGAGCAGGTGACGAATGTACAGCAGCCGCAGCGGGCGCCGCTGCAGCAGTCGTACGTACCGTCGCCCTCGCCGGAGCAGTTCGTGCCGCCGACAAACTTCGGCATCAAGCTCCCGAAGCCGCGGGACTTGGACTGGCCCGGATTCGGGAAGTTCTCGAGCAAGGAAGTCTACCCGGGACTGGGGGCGGACTTCAAGTCGTGGGGACTGAGGTTCCTGCAGCGACCGGCTGCAGCACAGCAGATGAGCAGAGGAGATTGGCCGGAAGAGTTCCGCATCCTTGCTCTCAATGGTAAGCTCGATGGCACAGCGCTTGTGTACTTCGAGAGGATGATGCCGCTCTGGACGGCCGAATCGCCCACCTTGGAACACGTGATGAACAGGATGCTCGTGCCGTATATGACGACAATCACGGCGAGCAAGGGACTGCAGTTGATGACTTCGGAGAAGTCGAAGAGCAGGACGTGGGCCGAGCACTACCAGTACTTGACGTACGTGGCTGAGCGCTCCAGCTGCTCGGACCTGCACGTGCTGCAGAGTGCGATGTTGACGCGGCTGAACTCGCAGCGGGTCGATTACTTACAGCAGGCCACGGGGTTGGTGGCGTTCGCGATTGAGTTCGAGGCGAACATGTTCAAGCAGGAGATCGGGCGCGGCCAAGGTGGTCGCGGAAACCACGGTCGAGGCGGTCGATTTCACGGTGGCGGCCGTGGAGATCAAGGTGCACGAGGATCCGTTGCCCGTGTTGACGGCACGGAGACTCGCTCCTGCTACAATTGTGGTGAAGTCGGGCACCTAGCCAGAGACTGCCCAGGTAAAGAGAACAGCGGTGCTAAGACATCGACTCGAGTCACGCTGGCCGTCGGAACCGGCACGAACACGGACTCATGCACGTGGATCTTGGACAGCGGGTCCAGCGTCCACTTGGTGAAGAACGAAAAGTTGCTGCGGAACGCCGTCGAATGCGACAAGCAGTACCGAGCGGCTAACGGTGATCTTATACACGTGATCAAGAAGGGCACGGTGGTGCTGCGGACGATCGTGGACAGCAATGAGGTCATCGTGGACTTGTCCGACGTCTACTATGGCGATGATCTACCGGACAACATCATCAGCTGCGGCATCTTGGAGGAGAAGGGCGTGTACCTGGAGCGCCACGGCGGCAAGAGCTACACGGTGCAGGAGATACTGGCATGCGGATCTTCGAGGTCTACCGGTGCAACAAGGTGCTGATGATCGACGCCATGGGCGAGATGACCATGGAGACGTGCGTCAACGCGGTGACGGATGCAGTCAAGGCAGCGAGCGAATCGCTTGAGGATGCTGTGACGGAGTCGACGCTGCTCGAACTGCACAAGAGGCTGGGTCACATTGCGTACGATACAGTCGAGCGCATGGCCGACACGCCTGGATCAGGTATCCGGCTGACAAGCAGAGAGCGGCCCAACTGTTTGACCTGTGCACACGGCAAGCAGAGCAAGAACAATCAGTCCAAGAAGGACACGGGTGCGAACGCCCCGATCGACAAGATTGGTGGCGTTATCGGCAGTGACATTAAGGGCCCCATGACCCCGAGGGACAGGCGCGGCAACAAGTACCTGATCAACTTCATCGATTACTCGACGAACTACGTGCGCGTCTTCCTCGCGAAGAACAAGGCGGATGCTACAAAGGAGTTTGAGCACTTCTTAGTGTACTTTGAAAAGCGATCCCACTGCCGGATTCATGTGCTACGTACCGACGGGGGTAAGGATTACGTGATCGTGGACCCGTTCCGCAAGGAAACCGGCGTCGGACGCCAGATTAGCGAGCGCGAGAATCAAGCATCGAATGGCAAAGCGGAAAAAATGCACCGCACCGTGCTGAACGTGGCACGTTGCATGCTGTTTGCGAGTGGTTTGCCGTTGTACGTCTGGGGAGATGCAGTGGAGTACGCTGCTTTCGTGTTGAACAGGAGCTCGTGCAGCGCGAACCCCAAGCGCATGTTTCCGCTCGATATGTTGACGGGCAATGTGCCGAACTTGTCCGACATCGTCACGTTCGGGAGTCCGTGCACAGCCTACAGAGATCCTGGCAAGAAAGCGTGGAAGTCAAGAGCACAGGTTGGTATGATCGACGATCACGATCATTGATCGTGGGCAAAAATGACGAGACGAAGGGCTTCAAAGTGTACTTACCGAAGGACCGAATCGTAATCACCACCCAGCACATCAATAACGTGGAGACGCTGGACAGCAAGCAGAACGCGCAGCTGCAGGCGCAGCTTGAGCGCGAGAACCCCGAGCTGATGAGAGCTGTCGAAGAACGGGAGCAGGCCGCGGAACGGAAGGAGCCCGTTGCGGACTCGTCGCAGATCAGTGAGACGCCGAGGGTACCCGAGAGCGGCGACCCGGCGGTTAAGTCGAAGAAGAAGCGACCAAGGAAGAAGTCGAAGAAGAGCAGCAAGAAGAAGAGAGCAGTTGCAGCAGAAGACGCTGCAGAAGTTGAAGGAGCTGGCGCTGACGAAGAACAGCTACCAGCAGAAGAGGTGCAGCCCACGCGCATGCGCACGCGCTACATGGGCAAGAAGCATGTGTCCGTTGGAAGCGTGAGCGCGGTCATACTCAAGGACCCGAAGAACTTCCGCGAGGCGATGAGGGACCCGCGCGCAGAGAATTGGAAGCAAGCCATCAGAGAAGAGATCGAGGCGCTGGAGCAAAACGGCACGTGGAAGGTGGTGAAGAAGCCGGAGAACGCGAAGCTGCTGCACAGCAAGTGGGTGTTCAAGCTGATGACGCACGCGGATGGTACCATCGAGCGGTACACAGCTCGATTGGTGGCGCGTGGCGACGAGCAGGAGTATGGGGTCGACTATACGTACACCTTCTCTGCTGTGCTCGACATGGAGTCGGGCAAGATCATCTTGGTGGTGTCGCGCATTTGGAAGGTTCCCGCGCGCCACGGAGACGTGCCCAGTGTGTACGTGAAAGCTAAGAAGGGGGCAGAGCTGGTCATCATGCTCTTCATCCCCACCGGAATGGAGTTCACGGAGGAGCAGCTCCGTGCGCTGGGAGTCAAGAGCAAGTACGAGCTGGCGTTGTTGCTCGAGAAAGGGCTCTACGGGCTCAAGCAGTCGGGCAGGCTGTGGAACCAGTTGCTGCATAGCATCTTGCTGTCGCTGTGATTCCAGCAGTGTTACTCGGACAGCTGCCTCTACGTCAAGATCGAGGAGGATGGCATGACGCTCGTCGGCGTGTACGTCGACGACATCCTCGTGACGGCCACAAGTGTGGAGAAGGTGGATAAGTTCTTCCAGGACATGCAGGTTGTGGAGCTGAAGGACTTAGGAGTCGTGTCGAAGTTCCTGGGTGTATCCTTCAGCTACGACGAAGAGGACGGCTGGGCTCACGATCAGGAGCAGGTGATCCAGGACATGTTGGTGAAGTTCGGGTTGGACAAGGCGGCCCCGGTCAGCACGCCGATCGGCGGCAAGCAAGACGGCGAGGCACCAGGTGATTTATTGCCAAGTGGTGGTGCTGGCACACCAGGTCGCCCGACGGTGCGGACGTTCCAGTCATTAGTGGGCAGCTTGCTCTGGATCTCCAGGTGCACGCGGCCCGACATCTCGTTCGCCGTGCACCGTGCGACGAGGAACTCGCACGCACCGAGGGAGGCTGACAGGAGACTGGCGAAGCGGATCGCCAAGTATCTCAAGGGCACCAAGAGCATCAAGTTCGTAATGAACGCGGACGAGAACGCGATGGGCGAGGACGGCGTGCTGGTGGAAGCGTACAGTGACGCCGACTACGCGGCCGACAAGAAGGGCAGGAAGTCCGTGAGTGGTGGCGTTGTGATGATGGCCGGTGCTGTGGTGGCGTGGATGTGCAAGAAGCAAGCGTGCGTCGCGCTCTCGACGATGGAGTCGGAGTTTGTCGCGGCGTCGCACACCACTGCGCGCATACTCGGCTTCATCGAGTGTTGGAAGGAGATAGGGATGAAGGTGCGGATGCCGTCGCTGCTGCACGTCAACAATCAAGCAGCGATCGCCCAACTGGAAGGCGAGGACACCACGGGGCACGCGAAGCACATTGACACACGCCACAAGTTCGTGAAGGACTTCGTGAAGAAGAAGGTGCTGCTGATCAACTACTGCGAGCCCAAGAAGATGCGTGCGGACGTCCTGACGAAGGTCCTCCCGACGTCACGGCTCGCTGAGCTGCGTGGGCTTGTGATGCTCTCAGGTTGACCGCACGGGAAGGAGTGTCGGAACTCGCCAGTTATCTTGGGAGTGTGCGTGCATGAAGTGGTGGACATCTCCGCCAACGTGCAGGCGGAGATGGCGGAGAACGAGGCCAACGTGCAGGCGGAGATGGCGGAGAACGAGACGGATGCAGTAGGAGAACACGTTCGGCTAACCGAACAACAGCAAGAACGACATAGTGAAGATGACCAAGTGGCCTTACATAGCAAACAAATACATCAGTCTTCAATCTTCCTCGTCGAGCTCACTTCCACCTGCGAACACCTTACGCCAGAATAGGGCAGATCGAATTGAACCAAAAAACCCAATACCTGTCGATAACATGTGGTCGCTGGCATTATCGCCAGGTTCCGGTCACTTTATCCTCGATGAATTTGTGCTCTTCACGTACTCTTCGTTACTTGAAGTGTCACTCATACATAAAATCCAGAGCTGTTCCGGGCATAACACGGCTTTGTATTCCACCGGTGTTATTGTAAGCCCATCGGCTAAATTGTGTGTCAAAGTCCAACTCAAGATTGTTTTGTTACCCCTCCCTTTTTCTGTTTTTTATAGTTTATCTTCTTTTTCTAAGTTTCTTGGTTTGGTTAAAATGTATCCATGCATATTCAGACGCGGTAGCTCTCCCACTACTTATCGATTAGCTTCGAACAATGATGTGCCCCAACCAAAACGATTAGTTGATCAAAGTGGCAAGCGTTTCAGCCTCATATTACTCCGACGACGTACTCTTCACCGAAGATGGGAAAATTGAAAAGTGAATAGATTGGTTGTGGAGCCGCAGCTCCTTAAGGGCAGTTACCCCTTTCTTATACAGGGACTAGGATCTCTGTGTTTTCCTACGGCTGCATGTCTTACCAACATCCTAGTCTCAGATCCAGTCTTCAACCTACGCCGTTGGCAGGTATCCGCTTTGAAACCCAACACACCTCCCTCCATACCACAGCTTTGAACTCCAGGGTTGCATGTCAGCACTTAATCTGCACCATAAATACCCACAGTGAGCAGCAGTCTCTCTTCAATTGCTGCTTGTCCAGTGGCTTCGTGAATGTGTCTGCCGGGTATCAGCACCGCTCACCTTGTGCAGGCGCAGAACCCCTTTCTCTACTTGTTCACGCACAAAGTGCCAGCGAAGCTCAACATGACGTGTCCGACGACTGTATGTTGGGTTGGTTGCCAACGCGTGTGCAGCTTGGTTGTCAATCCCAAGCTTTAGCGCCACCGACTTCTGCGGTAACACTTCCTGATGAATGTTGATCGCGGCAACTGCCTCCATTGCTGCCTCGCACGCCGCAACGTACTCCGCTTCGGCGGTGGAGAGTGCCACAATAGACTGTTGTCTCGACATCCACGAAACGGCACCTTCTGTAATCGTGAATACGAAACCTGTAGTACTCTTGCGTGACTCAGGGTCGTTGGCCCAGTCACTGTCACAGAATCCACCAAGAACAATGGTCTTGAGCACCTCCTCTGACTTCTCATAAGTTATGCCATTGTCAGCAGTTCCGACAAGGTAGTGCAGGACCCGTTTCAGCGTTTCCACATGTCTTGCGGACGGCTTCGACACGAACCAGCTTAATTTCCCTACAGCAAAAGACAGATCCGGTCTCGTTCCCGTGGCCAAGTACATCAGCATTCCAATAGTCTAACGATAGTCAAAACTGGTGTCCGACTGCTCACCATCACTCAAAGATACCAGACGCACATTTGTCTCTATCGGGTTGCCTACGGCATGGGCGTTCTCATACCCGAAAATCTCCAGAATCTCGCATATTTACTCTGGCGAATGGTGATGCTGTCTTCAGTCTGTTCAATCTCAATGTACCCCCTCGAGAGCCCCTGGTCCTTGATGCCATACGCCTCATCAAGCGCCTTGAAGAGTTTGCACTTGTCCTCCTCCTTGTTGGTTGCCACCATAATGCCACCCACGTAGACGAGCACTAGCATGATCGACTCGCCTTCGATCTTGTAGTATAGGCACGGTCCTGTGAGCGAGCGCAGGTAGCCGTGTGCCAAGAACCAGTTGTTCAACTCGGTGTCCCATTCCCGTCCAGACTGTCTTAGCCTATACAATGCCGTTATCACCACGTACACGTGCCCATTGATCTCACAGGGAAACCCGTCTATTGACTTCAGGTACTGACGGATCTTTAACAATGCGTTCAGGTACGCATTGTTGATATCACCTTCGTAGAGCACCAGGTGAAGCACCGCAGCAAGTGCCACCAACATCCTGAACGAGGACATTCTTGCTACAGGAGCGAACGTCTCAGCGAAATCAATCCCCGGTCTCTGGTAGTTGCCCAAAGCCACGATTCGTGACTTAAAGCAGGTCACATACCCCTGGCGATCACGCGTCAGTGAGCGCACCCAACGTGTGCTCATCCTTTGGCATATCTTCCAGCGGGATCTCTCTGATCACCCTTTTGGCTCGCAAAGCACTAATTTCCTTGAGCTCGGACTGTAGTCAGAACGCACAATACTTCGAACGGTTCATCTCGCGGCGATTCTTCGGAATGTTCACGTTTCTCGCCAATATGGCCTTGCCATCGTTGTCCAATATGCGGTCCGAAAGCTGCACCACATTGACCTCATATTCATCAAGGTAACGCGGGCGGCGCCGGTCGTCATACCCACGGAGCCCAGTCCGAGTACGCGTCGGCTATTGCTTGTAGGCAGCCTGCTCAACTCGCGCATCTTCTGCGTTCGTCTCGTCACGGTGTATCCGCTTTCCCGTCTGCTTAACGCGATCCACATCAGCAGCAACGACATCATGCACAAACTGAACGTCTTCAACACATTCACCCTCATCATCAATAGTCATTGACCCCCACACAGTAGCCACAGTGACTTGCTCGTCATCGACGACCGACTCCTCCCACTCGATGTCCACCTCGATGCCGTCGTCTTCTTCTAGTTGTACAAACTCATCAGTGTCTTCCAACTGGTCCGACTCATCGACGGATTCACCGACTCCGGCGACCGACTCGTTTCTATCGCAACTAGTCTCTTCGTCCATCACCAACTGACCGCTGGTTACAGTTTCATCATCTTGCCACTGATGGCGATGTACTTGTCACTCATGCATGGGCCAGTGCATCAGTAGGAACTGGTGCAGTAACACCTTCAACGTCATCAAGATGGGCAGCGCTAGCCATGGTCTGAATCGCCTCCCTGCTCCCGAATATAGTAGCCTCCACGCTTGCCGCCACTTCTGGGACAGCAGAGCGCACACTGACCTCAGCAACACTCTCGCCTTCGTCAACAGCTGTGTATTCACCATGTTCACTGACACACTCGCCCCCCCCCCTCGAGCCCACGGAGCTGTAAGCTCTACGGCTCGATCGCAGAAGCCATCACATTACTCTCCAACTGTTCATCAGAGACGGTGTCATTAATAGTGTCATCCACATCTACATCAACAGCTCGACCCCTTGCCGGTAGGTGCTCGATGTGCAGCGACTCCATTCAACCTGCTCGTGACGGTCACGGTACACGACATCTTCAGCAACGCGAAAGTCACCAACGAATTTAACTGTGCGCTCTTCTGGAAAGTACACTTTGCATCTGACGACATCTTCCGCGTAGCCCAATACGAACCCTACTTTAGCGTTGTCACTGTAGCTGCGTCGTCCTGGAGACACAGGTACATGAACGTAAGCGAGTGCCCCAAATTTGCGGATGTGGTGGCCATCGGGTTTGACCCCGAACATCTTCTCGTACGGGATGCCACCATGCCGCTTATCGTAGACGCGATTCTTCAAGTAGACAGCATTCCTTAGAGTCTGAGGCCACAAGCTGGTCGGAAACCCTGCGTCCACCATCATGGCTTTCATCATTCCAACAAGAGACTGATGCGTTCGCTCACACAAGTTTAATTGCGGAATTTTTGGCCCAACCCGAACGTGCTCAATGTCATGAGCACGGTACCATTTCTTCATGGCACTGTTCATGAATTCTCCCCCTTTATATGTCCACACTTGGCGAACTCGATGCTTGACTCGTTGCGCATCCTCCGTGCTCCTGCCTGCTTGGCGTTCCGCCCAGAGGATGTACTCCATGATGTGCTGGTTCACTGCCTTGCTCGACTTGCTGTTCAGCATGTGTACAGCCACGTACCTCGAGTAGCCATCCATGAAAACCAATACAGCTTCGACACGAGTGCCATTACCTTGGCTCGGAATCAGTAAGTCCAAGTATATTGCCTGGTTGGGGGCTTTCAAGCCGCGGTCCAACTTCTCGTAATGTGTTTTTTTTTGCTTTCCTAAATGACAAGTATCACATGAGCCATTCAGCTCGTGCCGCGTCAGCACCACCCATTCCACCAGACCCTTATCGGCCATAGTGTTGAGATACTGAGGGCAAATGTGCCCGAGACGCTAGTGCCAATGTGCAAGAGAGGCTACGCCATCAACTGCTGTGAAGTTGCACAATGCTCGGTCTCGCGGTAACTCATGTTCCGGATGAGTCACAAAGAATCCCCACGTGGCCTCGTACGGGGAAACACCAACCCCCACCACTGATCGCCCTTCGTGAAAATCCATAGTATCATGGTCAAAGTTGAAGTCAACCCTTGCTCAGCGGCAACGCCAGGTGAAATTAGGCCGTTCTCAGCGCCCGGAACATACACAACATCATTCAGATACAAAACTCCATGTTCGCCACCAACTTCAGTCACTAGGGCCACATTTCCTACTCCAGCAATACGCGAGGCGAGAGCAGATGCCACACTATGCACGCTCTTCGAGTGACGTGTGTCCTCCGTGAATGCAACGAAGCCAATCAAGTTGCCTGTGACCTGAGTATTCGCCGCTGTGTCGAAAAACCACCAGCCATTGGTGTCCACTTCATCGCCATCAGAAACTGCGCACTTCTTGTGCACTTTCCTGTACGGGACCCCTTGTGCAGTGTCCCGAATCTTGACCTCGACGCCAGCGTCGAGTATCATCTGGTCCAGATCCCCCGCAACCACTCCAGCATCACTATCGTCGTGATCCGGACTCGGTGGGTCGCGAATATAGATAGGTTGGTTTTTTAATGGTTAATTAATTTGCTGTTAAAAATATTAAAAAACGGTCTTTTATCGAGTCCAGATTTATTAACCATTCGGGTTTTGCCACGTATCCCTAGTGCAAAAGAAGCAACTCTGATCCGGTTTCAGTTTCTGTACTTGTTACGTGGTAGATGGCTCTCCTTCCTACTGCAGGTTAGAACTCTTCGTGGCAGAAGTCGTTTCTCCGCAATGGTTGCATGCCACTCGAGCAGACTTGAAGGAACCGTTGGGATGATCATGGAAATGATCCCAGGCGCCACCGCGCTTTCTCCCCATGCTCTAAAATCCGGAATGACTAGTGTGTTCCATGTAGGCATGCTAGCATCCATTCAATATACAGATTCTCGTGTAAGTTCACCTTCGCATAACGGTGGGTCTAAGCGGCAGCCCCATTACCAGACGATGGCTGTGGGCTTCGATGAGGGTAAGACGAAACCAATCCGAATCAGACCATCAAATCAACGTATAACCAACAAATTGGTTTGAAAAGCAAAAAAGGATAAAAACCTTCCATAGTCGCGAACCCTTTGACGGATAGTCACGTTTCCTCGTGGCTTGCGCTTCTGCTCACCTGCGTTAGCGAGAGCATCGCCAGATTTCTCCAGCCTATCCGGGCAATCAGCTCTGCGATATGCAGTACTCCAGCAGATAAAACACTTCCTCATCTTTTTCTTCTTGGAGTCGCCACTTTTCTTCTCTCGCTGGTTGTCAGCTCTTCCCTTACCAGCATTTCTACCACCTGCACCAGTATTACTCCCCGTATGCAACCCTCCACGCTGAGTGCCACTCCCCTTACTACAAAACTTGATCTGGCGGACGGCAGCAGCGCGAATTAGCTCGCGGACCTTAATGGGTGTGAACAAGGTAATACCCGCACTGTAGCGAATGGATGACTTCAGGCTTTCGAACTCTGCCTGGGCCGGTAAGCTCTCCAACATCATCATCACCATGTCAATATCATCTACTGCATACTGCAAAGTCTGCAACTTAGTCCGGATATTATGCAGTTTACTCAGGTGGAGATTCATTTTGCCACCGGAAACAAACTTAATAGTTCAAAGCTCGTCCTGTAGGCGATGAATAGTGTGATCCTTAACTGTTTTATTCACCTTATTCTCAAACAGGTCACTCAAGGCTTGCCACATCTCTTTCCCAGTCATCTTGTCCCTAATCTTGTGCAAGATCTCCGACGACACCGACATCCCGATCCAGCGCATGATCTTGGTCTGTTTCTTGTCAAACTTCTCCTCACTCTCTGAATGCATCGATCTTGTAATCGTCCCTTACACGACGTCCATGAGGTCTGCTTCGCGAAACACCAGCTGCATTGCGAACTTGTATGCCTGCCAGTCCTTGCCCTACCAGTTCTTGGGGACGCCCTCGGCGGTGAACTTCAACGAGTCCGTCGTCTTGGACCACCTCCTTGCAGCAGAAGCTCCAATGGTTTGGGCTCCGGACCGTGTTGGTCGATGCACCGACGACGTAATCTTCACCGAAGATGGGAAAATGGAAAAGTGAATATATTGGTTGTGGAGCCGCAGCTCCTTAAGGACGGTTGCCCTTTTCTCATACAGGGACTAGACTCTCTGTGTTTTCCTACGGCTGCATGTCTTACCGATGCCCTAGTCTCAGATCCAGTCTTCAACCTACGCCGTTGGCAGGCATCCGATATGATACCTAGCAGATTGATTCGTAGGATCTTCATGTAGCCCACTCTCTGGCATCTGCTTTGGCTTACGTTAACTTCCTTATCAACAGTACGTAAAACTCGACTTTTGTACCCGACACCAACTTATATCCGACAAAGTCGCGCTTCGCACGAAAAAGCGCTGAAATTTGGGACGTTGGGTGACAGCGGAGGACTACTGTATTGCTACTATATTTCTTTCTTTATCATCGCCAGTGGCTCAACATTTCATCGTACACTACAACGTTTTTAAAAATGGTCATTCGTTTGACGATAATAAAGCCCAACTTTCCGCATTTAAGAGATTTGATATACAGACGAGATGGACGTTACAAGCAACATCCCAAAATATTTCATATTCAGAGGCTTTGAAAGTTACTGTAGATAACTTACATAATTTTTGTAAGAAACGGATATTGCCTATCACCCATAAATTACTAGGCCATCGTGTTCTGAAGAATAGGACGTCTACTCGGATCCCTTCCTTGGCTCTGAAATAAATGTCAGATAACAACTCATATCAGCCAATGAAATCTCGTATTAAGATGGGTAGGTATTTGCATATTACTTCTCTGGCCCACTTAAGAAACAACACTCGGTATTAAACCTCAGTTTTGTGTGGTCCACTCCGCACATATGATTGGGTATAATCAGGTATAGCATCTCGTGATTGGACAAAATAAAATGACCAAGAAAATCACTTAATAAAACCTCAAAACGGTATGCCTTATATATCATCCCCAATTGGATCCCCTTGTGCAGTGTCCCGAATCTCGACCTCGACGCCAGCGTCGAGTATCATCTGGTCCAGATCCCCCGCAACCACTCCAGCATCACTATCGTCGTGATCCGGACTCGGTGGGTCGCGAATATAGATAGGTTGGTTTTTTAATGGTTAATTAATTTGCTGTTAAAAATATTAAAAAACGGTCTTTTATCGAGTCCAGATTTATTAACCATTCGGGTTTTGCCACGTATCCCTAGTGCAAAAGAAGCAACTCTGATCCGGTTTCAGTTTCTGTACTTGTTACGTGGTAGATGGCTCTCCTTCCTACTGCAGGTTAGAACTCTTCGTGGCAGAAGTCGTTTCTCCGCAATGGTTGCATGCCACTCGAGCAGACTTGAAGGAACCGTTGGGATGATCATGGAAATGATCCCAGGCGCCACCGCGCTTTCTCCCCATGCTCTAAAATCCGGAATGACTAGTGTGTTCCATGTAGGCATGCTAGCATCCATTCAATATACAGATTCTCGTGTAAGTTCACCTTCGCATAACGGTGGGTCTAAGCGGCAGCCCCATTACCAGACGATGGCTGTGGGCTTCGATGAGGGTAAGACGAAACCAATCCGAATCAGACCATCAAATCAACGTATAACCAACAAATTGGTTTGAAAAGCAAAAAAGGATAAAAACCTTCCATAGTCGCGAACCCTTTGACGGATAGTCACGTTTCCTCGTGGCTTGCGCTTCTGCTCACCTGCGTTAGCGAGAGCATCGCCAGATTTCTCCAGCCTATCCGGGCAATCAGCTCTGCGATATGCAGTACTCCAGCAGATAAAACACTTCCTCATCTTTTTCTTCTTGGAGTCGCCACTTTTCTTCTCTCGCTGGTTGTCAGCTCTTCCCTTACCAGCATTTCTACCACCTGCACCAGTATTACTCCCCGTATGCAACCCTCCAC
Source organism: Phytophthora x cambivora (assembly GCA_033557925.1). NCBI lineage: Eukaryota > Oomycota > Peronosporomycetes > Peronosporales > Peronosporaceae > Phytophthora > Phytophthora x cambivora. Next base: position 4,471,013 of record JAUCEB010000008.1, on the reverse strand, counting down.
GCTGAGTGCCACTCCCCTTACTACAAAACTTGATCTGGCGGACGGCAGCAGCGCGAATTAGCTCGCGGACCTTAATGGGTGTGAACAAGGTAATACCCGCACTGTAGCGAATGGATGACTTCAGGCTTTCGAACTCTGCCTGGGCCGGTAAGCTCTCCAACATCATCATCACCATGTCAATATCATCTACTGCATACTGCAAAGTCTGCAACTTAGTCCGGATATTATGCAGTTTACTCAGGTGGAGATTCATTTTGCCACCGGAAACAAACTTAATAGTTCAAAGCTCGTCCTGTAGGCGATGAATAGTGTGATCCTTAACTGTTTTATTCACCTTATTCTCAAACAGGTCACTCAAGGCTTGCCACATCTCTTTCCCAGTCATCTTGTCCCTAATCTTGTGCAAGATCTCCGACGACACCGACATCCCGATCCAGCGCATGATCTTGGTCTGTTTCTTGTCAAACTTCTCCTCACTCTCTGAATGCATCGATCTTGTAATCGTCCCTTACACGACGTCCATGAGGTCTGCTTCGCGAAACACCAGCTGCATTGCGAACTTGTATGCCTGCCAGTCCTTGCCCTACCAGTTCTTGGGGACGCCCTCGGCGGTGAACTTCAACGAGTCCGTCGTCTTGGACCACCTCCTTGCAGCAGAAGCTCCAATGGTTTGGGCTCCGGACCGTGTTGGTCGATGCACCGACGACGTAATCTTCACCGAAGATGGGAAAATGGAAAAGTGAATATATTGGTTGTGGAGCCGCAGCTCCTTAAGGACGGTTGCCCTTTTCTCATACAGGGACTAGACTCTCTGTGTTTTCCTACGGCTGCATGTCTTACCGATGCCCTAGTCTCAGATCCAGTCTTCAACCTACGCCGTTGGCAGGCATCCGATATGATACCTAGCAGATTGATTCGTAGGATCTTCATGTAGCCCACTCTCTGGCATCTGCTTTGGCTTACGTTAACTTCCTTATCAACAGTACGTAAAACTCGACTTTTGTACCCGACACCAACTTATATCCGACAAAGTCGCGCTTCGCACGAAAAAGCGCTGAAATTTGGGACGTTGGGTGACAGCGGAGGACTACTGTATTGCTACTATATTTCTTTCTTTATCATCGCCAGTGGCTCAACATTTCATCGTACACTACAACGTTTTTAAAAATGGTCATTCGTTTGATGATAATAAAGCCCAACTTTCCGCATTTAAGAGATTTGATATACAGACGAGATGGACGTTACAAGCAACATCCCAAAATATTTCATATTCAGAGGCTTTGAAAGTTACTGTAGATAACTTACATAATTTTTGTAAGAAACGGATATTGCCTATCACCCATAAATTACTAGGCCATCGTGTTCTGAAGAATAGGACGTCTACTCGGATCCCTTCCTTGGCTCTGAAATAAATGTCAGATAACAACTCATATCAGCCAATGAAATCTCGTATTAAGATGGGTAGGTATTTGCATATTACTTCTCTGGCCCACTTAAGAAACAACACTCGGTATTAAACCTCAGTTTTGTGTGGTCCACTCCGCACATATGATTGGGTATAATCAGGTATAGCATCTCGTGATTGGACAAAATAAAATGACCAAGAAAATCACTTAATAAAACCTCAAAACGGTATGCCTTATATATCATCCCCAATTGGATCCCCTTGTGCAGTGTCCCGAATCTCGACCTCGACGCCAGCGTCGAGTATCATCTGGTCCAGATCCCCCGCAACCACTCCAGCATCACTATCGTCGTGATCCGGACTCGGTGGGTCGCGAATATAGATAGGTTGGTTTTTTAATGGTTAATTAATTTGCTGTTAAAAATATTAAAAAACGGTCTTTTATCGAGTCCAGATTTATTAACCATTCGGGTTTTGCCACGTATCCCTAGTGCAAAAGAAGCAACTCTGATCCGGTTTCAGTTTCTGTACTTGTTACGTGGTAGATGGCTCTCCTTCCTACTGCAGGTTAGAACTCTTCGTGGCAGAAGTCGTTTCTCCGCAATGGTTGCATGCCACTCGAGCAGACTTGAAGGAACCGTTGGGATGATCATGGAAATGATCCCAGGCGCCACCGCGCTTTCTCCCCATGCTCTAAAATCCGGAATGACTAGTGTGTTCCATGTAGGCATGCTAGCATCCATTCAATATACAGATTCTCGTGTAAGTTCACCTTCGCATAACGGTGGGTCTAAGCGGCAGCCCCATTACCAGACGATGGCTGTGGGCTTCGATGAGGGTAAGACGAAACCAATCCGAATCAGACCATCAAATCAACGTATAACCAACAAATTGGTTTGAAAAGCAAAAAAGGATAAAAACCTTCCATAGTCGCGAACCCTTTGACGGATAGTCACGTTTCCTCGTGGCTTGCGCTTCTGCTCACCTGCGTTAGCGAGAGCATCGCCAGATTTCTCCAGCCTATCCGGGCAATCAGCTCTGCGATATGCAGTACTCCAGCAGATAAAACACTTCCTCATCTTTTTCTTCTTGGAGTCGCCACTTTTCTTCTCTCGCTGGTTGTCAGCTCTTCCCTTACCAGCATTTCTACCACCTGCACCAGTATTACTCCCCGTATACAACCCTCCACGCTGAGTGCCACTCCCCTTACTACAAAACTTGATCTGGCGGACGGCAGCAGCGCGAATTAGCTCGCGGACCTTAATGGGTGTGAACAAGGTAATACCCGCACTGTAGCGAATGGATGACTTCAGGCTTTCGAACTCTGCCTGGGCCGGTAAGCTCTCCAACATCATCATCACCATGTCAATATCATCTACTGCATACTGCAAAGTCTGCAACTTAGTCCGGATATTATGCAGTTTACTCAGGTGGAGATTCATTTTGCCACCGGAAACAAACTTAATAGTTCAAAGCTCGTCCTGTAGGCGATGAATAGTGTGATCCTTAACTGTTTTATTCACCTTATTCTCAAACAGGTCACTCAAGGCTTGCCACATCTCTTTCCCAGTCACCTTGTCCCTAATCTTGTGCAAGATCTCCGACGACACCGACATCCCGATCCAGCGCATGATCTTGGTCTGTTTCTTGTCAAACTTCTCCTCACTCTCTGAATGCATCGATCTTGTAATCGTCCCTTACACGACGTCCATGAGGTCTGCTTCGCGAAACACCAGCTGCATTGCGAACTTGTATGCCTGCCAGTCCTTGCCCTACCAGTTCTTGGGGACGCCCTCGGCGGTGAACTTCAACGAGTCCGTCGTCTTGGACCACCTCCTTGCAGCAGAAGCTCCAATGGTTTGGGCTCCGGACCGTGTTGGTCGATGCACCGACGACGTAATCTTCACCGAAGATGGGAAAATGGAAAAGTGAATATATTGGTTGTGGAGCCGCAGCTCCTTAAGGACGGTTGCCCTTTTCTCATACAGGGACTAGACTCTCTGTGTTTTCCTACGGCTGCATGTCTTACCGATGCCCTAGTCTCAGATCCAGTCTTCAACCTACGCCGTTGGCAGGCATCCGATATGATACCTAGCAGATTGATTCGTAGGATCTTCATGTAGCCCACTCTCCGGCATCTGCTTTGGCTTACGTTAACTTCCTTATCAACAGTACGTAAAACTCGACTTTTGTACCCGACACCAACTTATATCCGACAAAGTCGCGCTTCGCACGAAAAAGCGCTGAAATTTGGGACGTTGGGTGACAGCGGAGGACTACTGTATTGCTACTATATTTCTTTCTTTATCATCGCCAGTGGCTCAACATTTCATCGTACACTACAACGTTTTTAAAAATGGTCATTCGTTTGACGATAATAAAGCCCAACTTTCCGCATTTAAGAGATTTGATATACAGACGAGATGGACGTTACAAGCAACATCCCAAAATATTTCATATTCAGAGGCTTTGAAAGTTACTGTAGATAACTTACATAATTTTTGTAAGAAACGGATATTGCCTATCACCCATAAATTACTAGGCCATCGTGTTCTGAAGAATAGGACGTCTACTCGGATCCCTTCCTTGGCTCTGAAATAAATGTCAGATAACAACTCATATCAGCCAATGAAATCTCGTATTAAGATGGGTAGGTATTTGCATATTACTTCTCTGGCCCACTTAAGAAACAACACTCGGTATTAAACCTCAGTTTTGTGTGGTCCACTCCGCACATATGATTGGGTATAATCAGGTATAGCATCTCGTGATTGGACAAAATAAAATGGCCAAGAAAATCACTTAATAAAACCTCAAAACGGTATGCCTTATATATCATCCCCAATTGGATCCAGAGAAACGAGGGGTAAACATACGTGTAGCGCATTACTTCCCGATTACGATGATATTTGAAAATTAATATCGCTAATTTTTGACGCCACTCCGACAAAAAACCTAACGGCGTCAAAAAATGAATTGAAAGAAAACGCATTTCTCTTTTGTTTCTACTGCTAGATGTTTTAAAAGCCAACATAAGATGAGGCAACCCCTCAGTTTTCGTTTAAGGTATTGCGCGCCTCCGGGCAATTTCTTTTGAAAAAGTAATGGCAAGAAAACTGGAGTGTTGTTTCTTACGTGGGCCAGAGAAGTATATCCGATACTAGGAGCTATTTTTTGCCTGCCATCGGTAAATCACGGACTCGCACACCAAACGTTTTTCCTTCTACAATGACGCACGGCAAGCGCCCCAAGCTCAGCTCTGCAGGAGGCGCGAAGCACAGAAAGTAGAAGCGAGACACACGGTGGTTATAGCGACTGAAGGGGCAGGTAGTGAATGCGGAGATCCAGAGCAGTGGCATCAACCGCCTAAGCTTACCGACGTAGTGCGGTGGGTAGCCGGTTCGTGACCTGAGCTATCAGCCTCTACTGTGTCAAACGGCTTCAATAGTACTGAAGTATTCTGCTAGAAAGCTATCTTTAGTGTTGGAAGTGAGCAACCGTGCTCGGAAGACTCGGAATGCCCAGAACGGCTCGGAGCGCTCGGAGCAATGCTCGGAAGTGGCACAGATTCCCTCATCATAGTGAAATTCAGAGTGACAAAAACGGGCGTGCAGGCGGTGATAGAAACCTTGGCCACGCCCAACAACCTGGACGCGTGGCTCACACCGCTGCAGGGTTTATTGCTGAACTTTCGTAGCTGCGGGCACGCGGAGTCCGACCCATCATGAGCTCGAGCGATAAGTCCTCGCTCTCATCTGCACTATGGGTAGAAGCTGATTCATCGTCACCAGTGGCTAGCGGTTCTACACTGATCCAGTTGGCGCAGCAGATAACTTCGCCGCTTCCGGTATCGGTGACTGAAAGTTCACCGCGGTGGCTGCCAGACACCTCAAGGTCTGCCCAGTCATTGGGAAGGCGATCTCGTTATTCGGAATCAAGCACCAGCTTTTCACCCCTGCTTCCTCACAGCGGAGTTCCCGTTCCCAACAACCGCTACGCTAAAGTTGGGGGTCTACGCCGCCACCGAGGCCTCCGGTTCAAGCTCCAAATCAAGCCGCACTGCCCGCTATCCCATCTCAGATACACGTACACGGCGCCGCCATCTCGAATGAAACAAAAGGGCGTAAACCAAGGCCCGTTTTGGCAGCACTTCGCTGCTCTGGATGCAAAAGCACACCCTGAGGTTAAGTGTCTACACTGTCATGCCCCCCTCAAGAGTGCCGCGCCTAAACGGAACGTGCTCTCGCAAGCACTCAAGTGTCCTGAATTATTGCCAATGGATAAGCATTTTCTGCGAAGTGCGTACAACGTGCCTGTACCTTCGGAACAACCGGTAGCAATCCCACCCTAGAGTGAGCTGTCTGCGCACAGGATTCTTCTCGTTTCAGCCAAGATGCATTCGAGATGCTCGTATTGTTCTGTTGTGCACTGCCATTTACACTGAACGAAGACCAAACATATCGTCTACTCGTCACAATGATGGCACTGATGTTCCGACTGCCATCCAGGGCGAAGCTCACCGGACATCTTCTCGTGAAGGTAAAGGAAGTATACAAAGCGGTAGTAATCCAAACGATTAATCGCCAACGCACTGTCTGGATTGTTACCGATGGCTGGACCGATGTTAATGGTAACAGCATTGTGAACTTTATGGACCTGACATGAAATCTATATTTTTGGTCCTCCCTCGCGACTGGAACGGAGCAACATACTGCACAGTTCATGGCGGCTGAGCTGGAGCGCGTAATTAATGAAGTTCAATACGAGACGGCAGCGGTCGTCGCTGGTGTATTGACTGATAACGCTCCCAGTATGTCAGCTGCTTGGGGGCTTTTGGATAAAAAAATACCCGTCTTTGATGGAGGCTGCGCCGGGCATGTTCTTAACCTGCTCATTGCGGACATTTTTAAGAAGACCCCTTTCATGCAAACAATGAACGATGAAGGTATCGCGATTATGCGCTTTGTTCGCCAGCTCCATAGTGTGCTGGGTCACTTTCGTCATCTTCAACGCACTCAGCAACCAGCCGATCTATAGCGGCATGCACTGGTACTTCCAGTCGCAACACGTAGGTACAACACGTTGGTACACTGCCCACACGTGCCTAAGATATCTGCTCTACAACCGTAGCGTTGTTGAGGATCTTTTCATGTCGTCGCGGCACTCGCGATTGCTTGGGAGACCCCCCCCCCACCTCTGAGCACGCGAATCTACTGCAGGTGAAGGCAACAATTTCTTCGGAAAGGTTTTGTCAGAATCTTGCGTATGCTGTTGCTATGCTGGATGAGATCATTTTGACGCTGCGTGAACTAGAATCTGACAATGTTCCGACGTCACGTGTTTACGAACGCTTTAAATGGCTACACTAAGATACTCAGCGCCTTCATCGCTCAACAATGGAGGGTGGCACTTTTGCTGAAATAATAGATGCGAATCAGGATGCCCACGACCCGGAATTCCGCAATATTTCGCGCAGCATTAGAAACCGGTTGCGGGCAGAGTTTCGAAATATGGATGATAATCGATGGAAGTTTGGTCATACGAACGCGATGGGGAAAGCTTATCTTCTCGATCCGAACCCCAGGATTTATTGATAACGATGTACTTGCAGCTGTACATGTACGAGAAACAAGGGAATCGCTGGGGAGGGCTCTCTGCAAAGTCAGCGCATTTGAGTAAACAGATGGTGGAGACAAAATTGGTAATTTTGTGTAAGTTGCATAAAGACTTTGTTTAGGCTACGCACAGCAGCTCAACAAAGGCGAGTTCAGCTACGCCAATCTTGTCGGCTGGCGTGGTACCCAACGGCTTTGATGAGGGCCAGCTCAGCCGGATGAATACGTCAACGCCGTAGAAGATATACAGCGGCGAGACTAACGTAGGAAAACAGCTGTACTTAAGACCAAGACGTCCATGGAGCGGCTCAATACAGCCGATGTCGGGGTGATGCTGCGATGCAACACCGCACCGATTATCGTGTGGGATGCGCCGGCTTGCAGGACGTGTGGCATGCAGCACCTACCGTCACCGCCGCCAATGCTTTCTGAGCGGCAGTGTGTACTAAGGAGACTATACTGCTACCAAGGGGAAGCTTTCGACATGTCAATCTAGATAATATCAGGCGGGAGCCAGCACAATTTGTAAGCAATCTCGTTTTGGAAGCTGATATGGGCACCGGTGGTCTGCTGCTGCTTTAGTTGTAAACAAACTATCTAAGCTTTCTATTATTCTTCATTATGTCGTGCTGCTCTTCATAACTTGAAACGACTCTACCTGCCATCGTTTGGGAAACTTGGACTGTGCCGTGCAACTTCTACCGAGATGGATCCTCCTTTCATGTACTCAGCTGTGTTCGCCATGCAACCCGACTGTGCTGAAAGATGAGGATAGCTCGCACGCTTCATCAAGCAACGTTCAGTCTTACCACCGGTTCAACGCCTGAAAGCCGCCCACTTTCACAAGTGTTGATGGCGTTGGACGGCGTGATATTGAGCGACAAGGTTGATGAGGGTGAATATGAGGACGACGGCAATGCATACGCTGTGGGATACAAGGACTGGGGAAATGAATATCGGAATACCGAAGTGGTTGGCATCAGTAGCGTTGCATTTAGTGAATTCAACTTTACACCCGGAGACAGTGCTGCACTCTCTTACGAGTTTGAATTTACAGATTATTTTAGTGGCTGGATCAACTTTAAGTGAAGTCACCGACGCAGAACTTCATGTGGATGAGTCGCTACTCGATTTAATTTGTAGATAGCAGCTAACCAGCGCTGAAGACACACTCACTACAAGAAACATTGACCTTCAAAATAGCATGTAGACACGAACAATTGTGCAATAGGTGGGTCTGATGTTTACATTATCGCGCAACCGCCCGAAGTCGTGTATGAATTTCACGATACCACCGAGGCTGCAATACATGACTAGGCTCAGAGACAATTTGGGCGCGTACTATTCAGTGTGATCGTGCGAGGGAACCACAATACACTCAGCATCTCGTTGAGACTGAGCTAACTATACCGATATGGGGATCTAAACATTCGGGTTGTCTTATGCGACTCCAAATGTGTGCTGTTTTAAGGCACACAGTTTAAGCGCCATGGTAAATTGAACATACGATCTCCAAAAGTGAAGTTCACAGCCACCCTCCATCGGATGATGCCCGTGTTCATTCTGCTCACCGACGACGAGCAGTGGGCAACACGGTAGCCCGTTCTGATGGTATCGTCTCTTTCCAAGATGGACAAACGGCAGCCGGCGTTTTGATGGCTAAGATTCGAGTCGCGTTTTTGCACAATGATCCCAATTCGCTCGTGCCACCTAAGGATGTTGAAAGAAATTGGAATTTAAAGTTAAAAACATGGAACCAGACTATCGCAACACAGGCCCAGATAGAAGCTTTTTTCTCTGCTGCGTCGTCATAACTATTATTACCGCTTCGATGTGTTCCCCGGCGCAACCCAGCTACGCTATCAGTTCGGCGTTTTGTCTGTTCAAGCTTCACAGTGATGTTTTAATGCAGATGGGACGGTCAAAACGAATAATACAATCTCCCGCTGATCAATGTCATATTGATGACTGATATGGACACCGTTTTTCCTTCATCTGGACTTCGGTGGCGGCGTGAGGGGCAAATGCTTGAGATGCTTATCCCTGAGTGACCGGGTGGATACGTCGCCTGGACACTCCCAAGTATATGATCTAATCATGCTTTCGGATACGTCACGGAGCATATCGGGTCGTAGTCTAATGTACACCGCTAAAGAAACCGTGACCACCGCTCCCTGAGTTGGACGACTGTTTCGCTTTTGCCGGCTGCGAGTAATGTACAGGCACCACCGATGCGCATTGAGTGTAAAGAATAGTCGTTTTGGATCGGCTCCTTGGGTTCGTGCCGCTGCTTGATCAATTTGGCCACATCATATTTCCTGATTGTTGATGTGCTGCTGACCGATGTCGGAATGGGCCGAGGCGTCTGCCACCGTGTATCCAGCGTTTGCGTACGCGCAAACAAGTCTCTGCTGCTGTCACCGGAGAGGTGATTTTCGCCGGACGGATACTGGCGGATGATATTCCCTTGCCGAATCTGATCATCCTTGTGAGATCTGAACAGGATCACGACTGAGTGGGCTGTGCTCGAACCTGGTTCGATTACTGTATCGTGTCTGTTTCTGAGTATTACATCCGCTGTTGTAATGCAATGAGTAGTTCCTCCCATCGAGTCGTCTCTGGCCACTGCCCCCCCCCCCACACACGCACACACAGCTCTGAGCTGCGGATGGGGAAGAAGTGCGTGCGACTCGAGCAGAGGAGACCGCCAGAAGCCCAGATACCAAGAAAGAAAGAACGGAATGATAGCCAAAGATATATATATATAAGAGATAATCAGAGTTTGTTTTTCGTTTCAAGAGACCAAGTGTACCTCGTGTTTGCTTACTAGTGGTTCAGGGACGTATATGCGCCGAGGACGACGACACCAAGGAGAATCTACCCAAAAGGGAACCCAAAGGAAGGGAGTTCGACGTTCATGTGCGGCTCTTGAGACAAGGCTTTGTAGTGATGAGAGAGAACAAGCTCTATGCCAACCTCAAGAAGTGCGTCTTGGCTGTTGCATGAGCAAGAATGGAGTACATGCTGACCCAGAGAAGATTTCGTCTTTTTTGCTTATGGCCTACGCCTACAAGCCCCACTGAGCTTCGACAGCGGCTGGGGCTAGTGCATTACGTGCACAAGATGACGAAGGACTACGTTGGATTGATCCAGCATCTGTCGTCTTTGCTGACGAAAGACACCACGTGGTTGTGACGTCCTGAACACCAAGCCGCGTTTGGCTCGGTGAAGAAGAGCTTCGCGTCAGCGCCAATCTTGATGCTCGAAGCTTTTCCACGTTGTGTGCGACGCTAGCGACTTCGCTATTGGGTGGGCGCTCATGCAGTTCGACGACGAAGGCCGTGAGCGGGTCGTGAGCTACCCGTCACGACAGATGAAGCCGGGAGAGCGTAATAACCCCGTTCACGACATAAATCTACTTGCGATGCGGTCACTCTGATCAAATTCAGAGTGTATCTGCTAGGTGAACAGACGTTCGCCGTGTATACGGATCACACATCGCTGCGGACAGCGATGAAGACTCCACATCTGTCCCAGCGCATGGCTCGCTGGCTGTCGTTCTTCGCCGAATACAACTTCGTCGTACACTACAAGCCGGGCAAGAACAACATCCTCGCTGATGCGCTGTCTCGGCGACCTGATTACGTCCTCGGGCTGTGCTGGGTCGTCAAGTGATTGACGACGAAGATAACCCTAGACCATTGTGCTGTGTGCATCGCGTCAGGCATCAACCTGGCGAACATGTCTCCGGAGAATGATCTGTGCAACGAGATCGTCGCGGCGTACGCATACGACGTGGTCTACGCCGGCATTTTGGCGTACCTCCGCGCTCCTAGTGACGAGACACTGGGGGCTCTGTCGCGCAGCACGCGCAACCAGATCGGCCGCTACCACCTTGGCGATAATCTTTTGTGCTACAACATCGACCAGTTCGATGCTACTCGAGTCGCCGTGCCCAACGACGACGACTTGCGAGCTCGGATCATCCACGAGTTCCCCGACAGCCCCATGGGCGCATACTTGGGCCGCGAGAAGACCTTTGCAGCTGTGTCACGCGACTTCGTCTGGTCCCACATGTACAAGTGGGTGCGCAAGTGGGTTTGCACTAGCGAGACCTGTCAACGGGTGAAGCAGTCGAAAGTCATCGCAGGCTCCGCTGCGGCCGCAGCCAATTGCGACTGAGGCTTGGCGCTCAGTCTCCATGGATCAGTTTCTCGAACATGTCCATTACTTCCACTGCCATTTTGACGGATGGTGGTCGCAATCCATTGTTCGGTGCCTTGCCATTGGAACGAATACAGAGGCGCGGATTGAAAAAGCCCACGTCGTTCGATGCGGCTACTTCTCTCCAGTCATTGATTTCTCGGAAGGCGCGGGCGGAACAGGCCAATGCATGGGCGCGTTCGAAGGTTTGTTCGGCTGAGACTTGAACAACTCCTGTGAAAATGGCGAGAGTGGCGCAAAATTTAGGGCCTGTGCGAGCTCCTCATATAGTAGTAGTTCGTGTCAAAACGGCTGGCACCCAAACGACTGGAAGAAACGTGAATCCATCCTTTTTGCAAAAGATGAAAATGCATATCTTGTAGTAGAAAAAAAAAACATTTTTTATGATGCATCTTTGTTGGGAATTTGTCGTATAAATACAGAGAGATTGGATAGGGAGTACGACTGCGCTATTGAGGTAAACTACTCTAGTGTCAAAATGCTTTAAGAGCCACAGAGTTGGCTTTATTAATTATATCGAGTAAACATTTGTATCTCACAAATCACAAATCGCAATATTGCTACCTTTTTGTATCAGACTAAAAATCACAAAGTCGCGCTTCGCACGAAGAAGCTCTGAAATTAAAAAAGTTGCTAGAAACTGTATGTACTACATTTTTCTTTCTCTACAATCGCCAATGGCAATTCATCTGGTGCGGCTGCTTCGCAGCCGCACCATCTGCATCCTGCCAGCCACCTGTGTTTCAAATGCAAGTATAGCTCTAAACCAGTTCTAAATGCACTTTGGTGAAGGGACGCACCACGTGAGCGAAGCAGAAAACCTTATCAGTACTTTCTATCTTAGCCTATTAGGCAACTCGTACGTATTTAAGAAGGGCATGATCCCTTCGCGCAACCTCCAAAACTCGTACCTAGACGAGGTGGACGTTACAAGCAACATCCCAGTAATTTATCAGATTCAGAGGGTATTATGATTCATGAAAGTGACTGTAGAGTACTTAAGTACTTACATGGTTTTTCCACGAAACCTCTATACACTAATATCACCCATAAATTACCAGGTTATAGTGTTTTTGAAGAATAAGACGTCTACTCGGATCCCTCCTTAGCTCTGAAATAAATTTCAGAGAACATGGCTACATCCCTTTTGCCTTCTCGTGTGGTATACATATGGTCCACTAATAATGGGTTTTGTGCGAAAAAAGACGATCTCTGCAATTGGTTGAGTTGTATACTAACCAGTCGAAAGGGTGAAAGGCCCGACCCAATGCGTCACACCTTCTATAAAAGTGGGTACGGTACCCCACAGTGAAAAATCGATAGGGGCCTACGATTATATATATGATATCTGCAGTTATCATCCTTCCAACTTCTGGATACATACAATTTTTTGTATTTCAATATTTCTTATATGAAAGCTATTTCAAAGTCAAGGTTCATGTTAAAATATGTATTAATGTCAAGCGTTAATGTCCCGAACCAGCTCTGGGTCGTGCCGCCCAAAATAGTACCGGTGTCTTGCTTTCGTACGCACGCCTTCCCGCGGTGTCTTCTTCGAGCTGTTAGCGATTGTACACTGCATGCTTTCAGCAATATCGCCACCCTCGTGTGGTTTGTCGTCTCAGCTTCATCATATCTGTGAAATACATTAGGGTACTGCATCCAGCAGACGCATCTGCTTCAGCGCTTGAACAATAGCCGCAGGATTATCAATCCATGAAATATCCTGCAGAAAGCGCGTTTGGGTAGCTCGAGCAGTTTTCCGGTCCTGCTAAGCTGATTTATAGTGCGAATTCCACTTCTCTGATGTCGCCACAAACTCACGCAGGACAGCCTGGATCTCGCTCACTGCACTGTTGGTCAAATTAACTGCATCCTGCTGCGCCTCCTGGTCGGTATGCAGCCCTTCGTACAGTTGCAACCGCGTAGCACACACAGACTTGCTTATATCCTGAGCAATATCTCAAACAGCACCTCGGTCCTCATCGTGCGCCGCGCCGCCAATACATGCACCCAACCAGCCAATCACTGCAGTTGCCAGTAAAGTGACACCGTGTGCGTCATTCTCTCCCACTGTCATGGTTACGGCGGTCAGCTGTATTTGAAGCTTGAAGGGCTACGTTTGTAAGTTCCCGGCGGAGCTTCGCAAATTGGTTGAATACCCGATCGATCGGAGGCGGCCTAACGTGTCGACCGCACTCCCAGTGCGCTTGAGGTAGCAGCTTGGGTCGCGCCGACCGTCGAGAATATTATTTGGGTTATTTTCTAGGGAAACGCTGTCGTCCCGAACTATGAGAAGATGTACCGCGCGCTACTTGTTTGACAGAAGCCCCCACTCCGTCCTTAGGGATTTGCCTTGTCTGCCCTCCAACTGCTTTTCTGTGACAGCGTGATCGTGATCCTCATACAACTCGGCTTTTGCAACTGGGATTCCCTAAAGAGATGCCACAGGCAGCAGCAGAGTGGATACCCGCACGAAGAAGGCCTTGTGGGCATGCATTGCGACTGCTACAACGCCCTTCTACTAGCGATGCGCCTCACCCAGCAAACGCAATGACGTTCGTGGTGTGAACTGCTGCTGCTTGAGATGGTGGTGTCCGTCGAGAGCACCACCGCGGATGCTGTCAGTCTCTTCGTGATAAGTGATGATTAACGTGTTTGCTCTTTTTTGGGCAATACCAACAAACAGCTGATTATCTAGCTGTGCTGACTTTGTTGACGGCCCTCCTAGGGGGTTCCCAGAAACAACTGAACGTATCAAATGGCGAGAAAAATTCAAGCGCTATCAACGCTTCTAAGGAAAATGTCGCGCAAATCTTGTTTTTTTATGGAAATCTTTGTGCAGACTGCACAACGTTTTCTTCGAATGCAAAACTGACGTGCACTTTTGCATTCGACAAAGTCCAAGTCAAATACCTAAAATCAAATCATGTACTGGAAAACGTGATGTTTGCACGAATCATTTAGGTAGCTGTCGGACTAATAAAAATCACGAATTCACTTAAATACCATTTTGAGCTCTTAACTCCTGGCTAATGCCTTATATGGCAACTGGTCCAGTCTCTGTTCTCTTGTCTTCCTAGTAGAAGACGAGAATGATAACTGTTTCATTTTCAGGGCAAATAAAATACCTGGAGATTTAGTGGAACAATGTGCTCTTCGGATCTTCTCTTGGGGTGAAAAGAGTCTCAACTGCACGCATTAGCCGCTGTAGTTCAAGCAATACGAACCTTCATTACTCTAGTTGATATATCGTGCTTGGTCACTACTACTTGTACTGGCCAAGCACGATATGTCAACTGACTCAGCGACCGCAAAGGTGGTCTCCTGCGCACCAGTGCTGCCCGATTATGCTAAGCGTCCCCGCTGGAAGTACGAACCCCTCAGGAACCCGATGAAACCCACCTCCCCACTGCTGAAGCTACACCCTTCACTCTAATTAGTAAGACCCTGACTAATTATGGCTTTGGATTTGCCGGAGAAAACCTAATGTTCGATTAGCTTCTGTGAGTTCGTATTTGGTTTATCTGAAACCTGAGACCTTGATTCGCTTAAGCTCCACGAGATCTGTCTAAATCCGCTGTATTTGTCAACTTTTCAGCGGTTTTAAAAAAGGTCGGTGCCTGGGTGACACGAAAAGTACGAAAGCATGACTATTTTCCAAGCACGACTAATTAAAGTGAAGGGTGTAAAAGGGGTGACTTCAGATACTGCAAGGTCCATTTCACCAACAGGGTCCACTGATGGAGTGTAACAAATACTAAAGCGAGAAAGGCTGCAAATACCGCCTCCATAGTTATCCCAGATCCGTGAATATGGCGTTTAAGAGCATCTCCACTCGTAGCGCGCTATCGCGATCGCTAAAGTTTCTTTTGGCGAGGCCTGGCAGTAATATTCCACGCTTGGCGAGTTGTTGCACCACCCGAAGCCTAACACTATCGCCAAATGCCATATTCCCATGGGCCAGTCAATTAATCTTCACACGACTTGAGCTATCGATTGAGTTGGTGGACGCGGGTCCAAGACCTCCTTCGCCTAGCGCCTCGAGAACGACGACGAAGCATCCGAGGCAATCGTGCAGGCCAATGCAAGTGCAGTTTTAACAGTAGCTGCGACTATGCAGCCCCGCAACAAGAAGCGCAGGGGTGGCTCGAGACCCGGAAAGAGAGCCAACCTTAATCGTGGACGAGCTGCCGGGGATGAATTGCTATACAATGACTACTTCGCCCCCCGTCCAATTTTCCCTGGCGCGTTGTTCCGACGGCGCTTCCGCATGTCGCGGTGATTGTTCGCTCGCGTTTGGATGAAGTGGCTGCAGCCGACAACTACTTCACTCAACGTCCGGATGCTTTGGGCGTCCTAGATTTCTCCCCGCGCCAGAAAGTCACAGCAGCAATGCGAATGTTTTGTTATGGTGTGTGTGCTGATGCATCGGATGAGTACTGCCGGATGTCAGAGGCTACATTGGCTGGCGAATAGACTTCACAAACACGGACCACGCCGGGTAAATGCCATCCGTCAGCAAGTAGCACCTCTTGTACGACTTGCCGTTAACTTCGTATTCAAATGCTGGAGCTCTTCCGTTAAGCCAATTCTCGATCTAGGGTGAGCGATTCACCACATTGATGTCATTATTGGAGCCGGCATCCCAACGAAAGAGTGCCAAATCCACAAGTCTTTTGTTGCTACTGCTTCCATGATCATCGAAACATTACCGTCGCGGTCCTCGTACATGCCGTCTCAAGCTTTGGGGCAGTGTTTCCACACCCAGTGGGTGCAGTCCAGCGATTCGAACATGCCGGGGAATCCTCGCGCAGCATTGATGCTAGCATACTTTGATATGTCGCCGGCTGTTGGGACACGCAGATACCCCTCACCAAAACACTCAACCACTGCCTTCACGAACCACTTTATGATCTTAACTGAATCGGGTTACGAATCCCCTACATTCACCTGCCATCGTATTTTCTCCGTCCGACGCGATTTCGATGAGTTTTTCTCTCAAGCATCGACTCAGTACGTCTAATACTGTTGTTATGAGATTTGTTTGAATCGCAGCAGTATGCCGGTCAAACATAGGAATCGCTAGAAGATGCAAGTTCACGAGGACTTCATCTACTGCATGCCGGATTCGTTAAATGAACGATCCATGTGCGTTGTAGAGTCTGACGCAAAAGCAAAACCCCACATGCGTGGGCTTACCATCAATTCAGCGATACGTTGGAACGAGCGAGCAACTAAAATTCGAGCGTATGTCCCCGCCAAATTATTGGTCATTCCGTAAAGTTTTGGGTTACTTGTGGCAGTGTAGTGCTGCTGAATGACCTCAGCCGTCTGGCAAAATGATAACCCAACCGAAAGATGCTGCAATACAAGCAAGAACCGAAGGGGTGTCTTGATGACGACTTCGTAGTAGCCATCTCGAGCCTGGCCAAAAGCGCGCAAAGCGGTGTGATAGACTCCTCCGCTAAGTCTCCATCGGATAAAACCTTCGCGATAAGCTCGTCTACGATCGCTACGGGGAACGTAAAGCACAACCCACTCGACTCGTCTTCATAATACGCCAAACGTTGATTGCTGCAACTAGGCAAAGCCGTGAAAAAAATTCCCCTGGTCGTTTAAGGCTTCGTACTCGAGCCACTTCTGTGAGTGCGCAGATAAGTTGTGGTCTTTGAAATACTCCGGTCGGTATGGGTTCTTGTACAGCTTGATCGTTTGGGTGCGCTTGCGCTTGGGTCCAGGGGTTTCCTCTCGACCAAAGTAGCGGCAGAACTTATTTTGCACAGAGAAACGGCGCCTGTCGCGTCCCTAGCAACGACTCGGACGCCGTACTGTAGCTCATGAGCAGGTTGAAAGGAGTAGAGCGCGATGAAGGCTTCCGGCGAACACTAGGGACGAGCTGATTCATCGTTTGTCACCACGGTTCACGAGCTTGGCTCCCTCTGTGATCTTCTGTAATACCGGCAAATCTAAAATCTCAAATCCGGCAAATGGCCTTCTATTTTTTGCAGTTGCCGGTATTAATCCAGTCTGCGTTAGATCCGTTGAGCAAGGCTTACTTCTATTTCTTCAATGTCAGTTCTATACTGGTAGTGTATCAAAGATACCGACGTGAAGAAGAATACCCGTTGGAAAATTGCGATCGTCTGGTTCAAAGTTACGATACACCATGAAAAAAACTAGAGCTTCAGCAACATCTCACCTCCGAAGATGGCAACTATTTTCCCAGGAGTGCCACCGTACTTGCTATTGATTTGGTTTCGCTTCTATGTTGTACCGTCAGTAATTTTGATAGCGCGAGTTACCTCGGCCCACATACTCTTCACCACCCAACTATTTACTACTCACAACAATTCACAGATAGAGTGGCTGCGACGACCACTATCATCTAAACGTATCTGGGGCTCTTTGACCTAGTGTTCGCTAGCACTTCATCAACACGTGCATCCAGATCTACCATCGCAAATGACCTTTCCCTCAATGTGGTTAGTAAAATGCCGCTCTAGAATAGAAACCAGGTAGAAACGTTTCTGCACGAAGCTTCGTGCATTCATCACGACGAATTTCATTAAATAGAATTTTGAGTGTCGTGCGTTGCACGAAGAAGCTCTGAAATATAGGCGAGCACGTATTTCACTTTAAAGCAATATATCGCTGATTACGTAGAAATATTCACTGGTGTCTCTATTGCACAATGTTAACACAACTACCAAACTAAAAGAAACAATACCAGAAATAACCCCGTTTGCGAAGCACATTTTCTTTTGGTTGTAGGACGAGATTAGTTTCCTGCACATCTGCTCCGCCTGCTTCGCAGCCGCAGCATCTGCATACAAGTATGGCCGAACCTTGCATTCTAGAGTAAGTACATACAACGATGCGATTATTTGACCGAAACATAATTTGTGATATTTAATATTTTCGTGTTCGACCTTCGGTAGACTTCGTCTGTGTATGTCATAACTACTCTATACTATTTTATGTGGGCTTTGTGAACACCACTGTGTTGTTTCTGCCATTTTAAAGTGTTTTACTGCAGTCGTGAGAGCGGACCTTGGCGATGGGCCTTCAGGCAAATTTGTGTCGGTCGCCCGCACCGACCCGGAACCCAAAAGCCAAAGTCGACTTCCGCGGAGTAATTCCCCCAATTCAAAGTCACGAAAGGGGGTTTATACGTTTTACCGAGGAATCATCCCCGACCGGTCGGCACCACATCCGACCAGATTCGACCGCTTTTCACCGGTTTATTACCCGGTTGAATTCCCCAGAATTCCTTTCAGGTTAGAACAATATCATGTACTGCACACAACACAAGACAGGTCGACGGCACCGCCTGCTAGAAGGCCAGCAGGATGCAGCAGGGCTCGCAATCGCGTACCCGTGTACCCGTACCCGCCCTACCCGCGTCGGGTATACCCGGTTTCGGGTCGGGTACGGGTACCCGAAACCAATCTAGGGTAGTCCACCGGGCACCCGAAACCAACATAGATTGAGGTGTCTACCTGCAATTAGGCTCGTATTATTATCCCAGTTTCCGCTGTCCCTCGCATTCCTAGATCAGTCAACCCCAACTCGCATTGACCCCAGCAGCGCTATCACGGGTGCTACGCATGGCGGAAGAGAGTTCAGATTCGAGCCATACTCCGCCCGACGAAGACCAAAAGACACGCATTTCAAACATTCGTTCGCTACCTCTTGAAGATCTCAAGGAGAAACTATTTAGTTGCCTCGAAACTAAGTCTGACGACCCGCTTTTCACGCTGCGAGATGCCTGCCTCCAATTCAAGTGCGAAATGTTGGAGTCAATTCCAACGAAAAGAAAAAAAGTATCTAGGGCTAGGGTAAATTTTGCTTTGTGTAAGTACCGGTAGGGTCGGCTCGGGTACCCGAGGCTTGGGGCCGGGCGGGTACGGGTACCCGACTCCGGCTGGGGACCCTGGATGGGCGGGCACGGGTACCCGCCTCTCGCCGTTTGCGAGCCCTGGGATGCAGACGGTGACTCCGAGCGGTGTCCAGGCGCTGGCAAACGATGTTTTTGTGAAGTCGAGAGCTGCTTGGACTGATGAACACGAGCCAGTCTGCCCTCAGTGAGCAGTCAGTCCAAACCGGCGGGGTTGTACTGTGGCGACAGCAACACTGACGGCGGCACCGATCTCGTACTGCAGCAGCCCGCGCAGGCTGTGAAGACGTTCATCTTGGTGCCGCTACCCTACGCGAAGCAGCCACAAAGACTGACTGAAATGCGCTGAACGTAACGTCGCCGGCCGAGTACGAGTAGGCCTCCTGCGTGTTCAAGTGCGGCGGGTACCGCACGCTGTGCTTCGAAGCCGTAAGACGTGCGTTCGTTGGCTCTCCAGGAGGCGTTAGTCCTTAAGACTATCAAGGAGCTTATGGAGGCGCTGAATGTGATCGAGAAGAGAGGCCAAGCTGCATCGGACCCCCGCAGCCCTATTCTACAGCTAGAGCCCAGAGGCAAGGCTGCAACATTGACTACGGCTGCAAGTTCAAGCTCGATGCACAAAGGGAAAGCTAAAACAGGTATTGTCACTACCTGAGATATGTGCAAAGTAATTATCTTATCTGATTCATTGTGCTTGATTGTCTTGTGTGGTGTTTGCTGTGTGCAGTAGGGATTTCTTGTGAGGTCTCCACATTTCTTATTTCGTTGGCGACAGCTACTACACGACGTCTCCCTGCGTTTTCGCGACTAGATGACTGGCGCTGTGCCGCTATTCGTTGATTGCTTCGACGCAGGCTTCCTCTCCTTCAGACGGCAACGCAACGCATTGCTTGAGAGTGGTAAGCGAAAAGAATGCTTGGTATAGACCGCGTGAATGTATTCCCACTTGCCATTTGAGTTTGGGATAGAAGTTGCAAGTTCACGCAGCATTTTAACGTGCTCTTGTGACATTGCTGCAGGACGTGGTAATGCGGTTGCTGTAGCTGGCACAGTTGGCTGTTCATCATCTTCTCTTGGATTTACCGTATTGCCGCTGGGCTGGGGTATATTGCTCCTTGTCGGATCTTTGTTTGATGACGGAGCAGTCGGGGCACTCTCAACGGCGGACGACGAAGCTGGAAACAGTAGGGACGGAGGCGTGGAAAGCGGATGGAGCATTGCAGGGGCTTCAGATTGAATACGTGGAGGTGTCTCGGCCCTGATTGAAGATTGCTCGGCGAGTGTCAGTTGGGGTGAGGCTTGATGAGAGGCTGCTGAGCGTATGGTAGCCAGGATCTCGGGGGTCAGCTTCAATTTGATTTTCGAGTTGGCGACGTAATTCTCCTTCTGCTTCAGATTGTCCCATCGTGATAGCAGGAACGACTCAGCTTTAGGATGTATGCCAGCGCATACACAGCATGCAAAGTCGTACACCTGTAAATATTTGCCTCTTTTTGCGGATGCCGGTCATCTTTCGGAGTGCAGTGAATAGTTGCTCTTGGAGCTCCTTCTCTCGTGGAGTGTTCTCGTCACATGGAGTAGCTCGAGCAATGCGAAATATTTTACGGTCGCTACTTGATGGAGTTTTCTTCGCTGCCAGGCCGTCGATCTTTGGAGACAATGTGGCAAAGCTGCGTCGCTTTAGATTCACCCGGTGGTTGGAGTTGGACGACACCACAATGTTATACATGATGGTTGTCACCATGGGGCAATCTGACCAGCTTTGCGTCGCGGCCTTTTGCACCATCACTACTTGCCACAGGAGCGCGTGCTCCTCCCCAGAGAATCCGGCAGCAGCTTCGTAATCCAGTTCTTGAAGACACAACGAGTTGAAGAATGCGGCTCGCGGCAACCTGCCGCTCTCAGTGAAGGCAATCTGCTTCGCCAGCAGTTCTAGGATCGTCGTGCTGTGTTGATGGGCTCTTTGAAGGCTGCCTTCAAGAGCCTGGGTGTCAATACTTGTTCCCTCAAACATCTGCTGCCATTGATCAAATCCAAAGTCGAGCGCCGTCGCGGAACGATATGCTGGTGGCTAAAGCGGTTCGACATCAGCCGGCTGACAAACTCAAGTTGCGGTGGCTCAGCCACGACGCCACGACATAACATCGCTGTCTGAGCCAAAGCCACGATGTCGGCGTGATGTAGAGGTGGGTTCCGGCCGTAATTCGAGCCCACCTTAAAGTTATGCTGCAAAATATACAAGTCTAGGATGTGAAGGCCGACCTCAGCAGACACAGACCGAGCCAAAATCTTTTTTAGCGCGGAGTGAATGCCTTCCAGCTGATTGGTGGATACGATGCGAACGTCCTTGCCGCCTCCTTCATTGAATACATTGCTTTTCACGTACAAATCGCCGCGCTTGATCTACTTCAAGTTGTTGCCCACGCTGCCTCTCCACTCGTGCTCGGAACAACTAATGCCTGTAATCGATATGCATTTGCGAACCTCGCCGCCATCTCCTCAGACGGCCGCAGCTCCACATCCACATTATACATTGCATCATGCTATTTCTTCGACAAAAGCTTCTTTTGGGCATTGCCTTTCACCTTCTCCGTAAAACACTGGACAACATGAAATGGATCTTGACGCACGTTTGCTACTTCACCATACACATCCGCTGCCAAGCTCCGAATAGCATAAGCGTTATTGCTAACGAGGAACCACTCGTTGCCAGTGCTATCAGCGCCATTGACATATTATAACAGTTGTCGCGTCTCGTCGTGATTCTCCGAGCGAGTCAGGCGCCGGCCAACAATCTGGCCAATCTCATTCTGGAGCAGCAACAACATTTTTGCGTCCGACATGCTCTCTATCTGACCGGTTCCTCCTGGCCATACCTTCAGTCGCTTGCAGAATTTGACCGAATGGACAATACGAAGTGCCTTTTTAACTTAAATACTGCTCATAATCTGCTCGCAAAGAGCGCTGTAGATGCTGGTTGACTGCATCCACGCAGCCGATAGAGTTTCCGCCCCGACAGACGTCTGCGTCGAGCAGTACTGGCCCACGGATGGTGGTGTCGGCGCCAAATACAGCGGGTTCGATAGCCGTCTGCGTCAAGCAGTACTGGCCCACGGATGGTGGTGTCGGCGCCAAATACAGCGGGTTCGATAGCCGGCACGGTCCGCGAAGAGATATAGAAGCTTGTAGTACCGTTTTTCTCGTCGTCGCTGTAGATTCTCCACCGTGCGCCTAAGCCGTGAGGCGATGTAATCCCTTCATGTATCATTTCCATCAGCGACTTCGATATTCCAAACTTCTTCGTC
Source organism: Phytophthora x cambivora (assembly GCA_033557925.1). Taxonomy (NCBI): domain Eukaryota; phylum Oomycota; class Peronosporomycetes; order Peronosporales; family Peronosporaceae; genus Phytophthora; species Phytophthora x cambivora. The sequence goes on along the minus strand of JAUCEB010000008.1, from coordinate 4,448,564 downwards.
ATCACAAAAGGAAAAATGCATTAGAAGTCGAACTTCACGCTGAATGTAGCTAGTCGTCACCATAGAAAAGCAGCTCTTGCTGTCGCTCGCGCACTGATACTTGATGTACAGGAGGTGGTACTTGACGTCCTCGACTGTCCTCTGTTTGTACTCCTTGACCCGAGGTGTGCATGAGCACTCTGGCATGATGCAGTACGGCTTCTTGGTCGGATTGACACACTCTGGAATCCAGACGATCGCAGGCCACTGGAACGGGGAGGAGCGCAGCACATCACCTCTCGCGGCCTCGGGGAACTGAAAAACAGCAGGGAAGCTCTTGTGGTGAGGTGCGGGCAACTTCCCAGCGTCCAGAATATACCTTGAATGAAACTTGAATCAGCAAAGCTTGAGTCTAAGTCCAGGGGGGCTCAGAGTCTTAGAGTCTCAGCTGAAAGATCTCAGCTGTACTCGACGAAGACTCGGCCAACACCTTTGAACCCGAACTCTTGGTCTGATGCGGCGTGTGCGCCTCCCTTGCGATCCTCTTGAGGTTCTTGCTGGGGCTACGCTTTGGGCCCAGACGTCAGCCAACCACGTCGTCTTGTTCCTAGTCCAGTCGTCCCTTGATGTCCCCAAACGAAGCCGGCTCCCCGCTCAACAGGTCTTCGTCTGCACGTGTCTTGACCCGATTTGCCCCGGGGTTTTCCAAATGTAGACACGACTTCCACACATACACTTGTCCGCCCCTTCCAAGACCGCAGACCCGGTCTTTCTTGCCTCTTCACTTCCTCCAGGCGGCTCTAGCTGAGAGCCGCGTACACAGGTCTTCACTCGCCCCCCCCCCCCTCCCCCCCCGACCTAGCTCAGTGAGTGGTTTATCGAAACCGGACGAGCTCAGCCATGTGTGACTTGTCGACTTCCAGCACATCGGGGTTGCTCCGTTGCTCCAGACTGGAAGCGGATGAGGTTGGGCTCGCCGCGTTCGAGCTCAGTAAGAGCCCACTGAGGCGCGAGCAGCTCGATCACACTTAGCCCGCGGTCGTCCAATGCTCAGCAGCGCCAAAGTGTCGTCGCTCAAACTCCGTTGTCATCAGTGTAATCTGGCTGAGTTATCTCTCAGCATGACTGGGTCGTTTCCAACTTCACTTCAAATTATCTCAAGCCAGTTGAAGATGGCATGGCGGGCGTTAGGTTCAGCCACTGTCTGGCCAATCAAAAGTGATTCTAGTCTGAGAGTGGTCACTGGGAAATGCTTGAGGAACTCTCCCAGAAATCAGGGGGGGAGCTTCGTCACACTCTTCTTACTTAGTGCCTCATAAATGAAGCGCTTGACCTCGTGCGATTCCAGACGCAGCTCCGCTTGGCGTGGCCCTCCTTCATCTAACTCCTCCATTTCGCTTCTACCCAATTCCAACCTGAACTTATAAACTAATATGAAGCGGAGTATCGGAGTTCGGAGTTCGATGTTCGCTTATCTTCGATATCGCGTCTAGCTCAAGTGGTGGGCAAACCCTCGCGCAACATCGGTGTGCTGCAATTGGCTAATACATTTCATCGATCAGTGCTAATTGGCTAATAAATTTCGGACTTAGATGAGGTGGACGACACAGGCAACACGCAGGAAATTTATCATTTTCAGCGGGGTATTTTATTCAGCTAGCGTTGTTGTAATGCTTTCTATTTCCCCTGTCAAAACGATCACATCAAATTTGGCTAGGGTATTTGTTTTTTTTTCAAAATCGCATCCGCTCGCATCGTTCTGAAATAAATTTCAGAGAATTTTATCTATGAGAGTAACTGCTGTCCCCGACTGGAGTATACATCTTGTATACTTTTGTCTGGACGGCACAAACATTGCGCAAAGTGAGCGCGGCAAGCCGAGCCCCGCGAAGCGCGGTAGGGTTCATGCGTCAAACCGTGGCCTGTGACTCACAGGCCACGGTTTTGGGGGTCCAGTAAGGGGTGTACTAAAAATCTCCATTTATCCGGGTGCGTATAGATCGCTATACAAAAGGGTCGAGTCTGCTTCAGCAGAGAGACAACTGGAACACCCACTCGGGGACAGCATCACGTGTCTTTCTTTATCTAACGTTATACATTTGAGATGCGTTCTGTGTGGCTTCAACTTTCGTCTCCAGAGTGATGGTCATTAGCCCGCTCCCGTCCCGCGGGTTCTCAACAAATCCCACGGGTCGGGTGAGCCAATCGCAAAGATACAGCATACAAACACCAAGTGAAGCGGCGTCCCTCCGCTTGTCCGGAATCACATACGTGGGGGCGCCATTCCGCACTCCCGGCCCCAAGACCCGCAAGCAAGCAAGAGGCCAAGAGGCCCCACGCCCAGCAGCGACCAAGAGAGAGGAGAGAGCAAGCCAACCTGTCGCCACCATGGATCGCTTCGCGCTTGACAAGCTCAAGAACGTGATGGACGACGCGTAAGCAGGCGACGCAAGGATCTGCCCGTGTGTCGACCGCCGCTGATTACGGATCTTGTGCTCTCTATGTGTAGGAAGAGCGCCGTGAAGGCCAAGATCGGCACGGACGTGGAGCGCAAGATGGAGGAGGCGCTGTCCAACAAGAACTGGGGCGCGTCCAGCACGCTGCTCAACGAGATCGCGCAGCTCACCTACGACTAGTGCGTGTCGTGTTGGATGGGATCTCTGCCACTATGCTGTTATGCTGACGTGCGAGTGTGCTCTTTAACTGTAGTGAGGCCTACGGAGTCGTCATGCGCAAGATCTGGGAGGCGCTGGACGCCGAGGGCCGCCAGTGGCGCGCCGTGTACAAGGCGCTGAGTCTGCTGGAGCACCTGGTCAAGAACGGGACGGAGCGCGTGATCGAGAACGCGCGCGACCACATGTTCAAGCTGCGCCACCTCTCGGGCTTCTCGTACCACGACGGATCCGTCGACAGGGGCAGCGGAGGTGAGGGAGGGGACTCAGATGAAGAGTTTCCACTCGTGGCTGATTCCTTACGTTTTGTTGTTATGCTATGGGGGGTTTTCAGTCCGTGACAAGGCCAAGCAGTTGGTGGATATGCTGAACGACAACGACATGATCCGCACGGAGCGGGAGAAGGCCGGACGCTTGCGCAACAAGTACGTGGGCATTGGCAGTGGTGTTGGAGGTGGCATGGGCGGAGGTGGCTACAGCGGAAGCAGCAGCTACAGTGGTGGAGGTGGAGGTGGTGGCTACAGTGGCGGAGGCGGCTACAGCGGAGGAGGGGGCAGCAACAGCTACAGCGGCGGAGGAGGAGGCAGCACGAGCTACAGTGGTGGTGGCGGTGGCGGCTACAGTGGTGGTGGCGGTGGCGGCTACAGCGGTGGCGGTGGTGGTGGTGGTAGCAGAGGCTACGGCGACAATGAATCGAAGAGCTACCAGGAGAAGGAGAAGAGCTACTCCAGTCGCTATGCTGATGACGATCGTGGTACGTTGGTTTCGTGCTTGTTCGGCGTGGGTAAATTCTTTTCGCTAAGCGACTGGTGTCTATGAGCAGATGACGGCAGCGATGAATCCGAGTCTGAGGAGGAAGTGCGCTCGAAGCGACGAACGGCGTCGTCGAAGCGAAAGGCTGCTGCGAAGAAGAAAGAGGTGCATTTCCGTCAAGTTCCCGTTATTATCTGAGCTCGTTACATCATGCTAATCGACAAATATTTCGTGTCTATAGGAACCGGAGAGCAAGCCTGCCGCGAAGGCTCCCTCTGCAGAACCGTCCCTCCTGGATAGCGACTTCTTCAGCACCCCTGCACCAGGTATGAATTGCGCTTTCTGTACTCGACTTTGATTGAGGAGAGCTAACGAACTTTTTATCTCCTAGCTGCCCCTGCAGCGAGCACTTTCGACCCTTTCGCGCCAGCGCCTGCTGCCCCCGCAGCGGCGGCGCCTCAAGCGGCTTCGTTTGCTGCATTTGGCAACGCGTCACCTGCGTCTCAGCAGTCGTTTAACGCTTTTGGTACCGCCCAGACGCAGCAACAGCAAGCATCGTTTGATGCATTCGGAAATGCTGCTGCTCCTGCTCAGGGGAATGCTCAACAGTTTGCTGCGTTCCCCGCCCCGCCAGCACAGCAGGGCTTCAATGCGTTTGGCCAGCAAGGAAGTGCCGCGGCTCCTCCGGCTCCTGCTTTCAACCAGCAGCAGCAGTTCGGCCAGTTTGGTGGTATGCAGGGAGGCATGCAGCAGCAACCCATGCAGGGTGGCATGAACATGCAGGGCCAAGCTCCGAGTCGAACCGCCTCCAACTCCGGTCAGAGTCAGTCGCGAACGAACTCCGGTCCGCAGCCTGAGAAGCAGAGCAACGACGCTTGGGGGGCTGGTTCTTCTCTCTTCAATCTGAACAATCTGGGAAGTTCTACTGGCAGTAACAGCACCAACGCAGGACGTCCGGGCCAGCAGCAGCAACAGCAGTCTAGTGCAGGCCGCAACAGCTTCAGTGGGCTGGATACCCTTGCTGGTATGCCCAGCAAACCTGCAATGGGAGCTGCAGGCGGCATGAACCCTATGGGTGCTGCTGGTATGGGTGGAATGAACTACGGAATGGGTCAGGGAGGTATGCAGCAGCAGCCGTACGGCCAAATGCAAATGGGCGCCGGCGGTATGCCCATGGGTGTCATGGGCATGCAGCAGCCCCGCCCGATGATGGGAGGCATGGGCATGCAGCAACCTGGTATGGGAATGCAGCACCCTGGGATGGGTGGCATGATGAACCAAGGTGGCTTCGGCAACATGGCAGCGATGCAGCAGCAACAGCAACAACAGCAGCAGCAACAACAGCAGCAACAACAGCAGCAGCGACAGCAGCAGGCGTTCAGCTCGTTTGGCAATTTTAGTTGAAGAGAGGCGTGAGGGGGCAGCTACTTTGGTTGTTGATTAGCGCTACAGCCTCGACGCAAGAAGACGAAGGTGTTCAGATTGCTGATAATAAATACATGGTGAAAACGGGAGTGGCAATGTGGCGCCTACCGTCCAACAACTAGACGAAGATACTTCAACTGCGGTAATGCTTCAGCAGAATGGATAGCATACTACTACTGTACGTAGTACATGTGCGAGGACGGCAGGGAGAACAGCACTCGTGCATCTGTTTGATATATTTGCTTTTCAACTGGCCCGACTAGCACAAATGGCATCCTGCAGCAAGAAAGAAGCAGACTCAGAATGATCATTGGCGCTTTGTGTAGAATCCAAAACGCCTCAATTGACATCTTCCCTCTGCTGTGACGTTGATGATTCAACGCAGAGGTGCTTGATGATGATGGAGGAGACATGTATGCACACTCGCACTAACACTAACTGGTTTCTCCTCCTCTCTTCCTCAAAGACGCAGTGCTCAACTGCGTCTTTGCTGCACTCTCTGCAGGCCGCGCGAACTACCGCTTCATCGGCGGTGGAATCTTCTCGCTATAACTCACCGCTGTACCAACAACAGCCAGGAGATAGCAGCATGCCCGATACCCATTCCAAATGTCGATCTGCTAGCTCACCAGCCATCTCAGGTCGTCGAGTATCAAAATTCCTGTGAGGAGTTCCTTTGTTCCTTCACGAACACGCCGACAGTCGCCCTTGCTTGCTCCCAAACCGTGCGTTCTGCGGTGACTGCGGCTGAGTCGTGCAGCCGGCGTCTTCCATCTCGTGGTCCTGCTCGCGTCTCTGCCTCGCTGCAAAGGTCTGGAACAGGTCTCCGCCGGCACTGCTACTGCGCGACAGTTTGCCGCTCGAGGTGGCCAGGAGGTTAATCTGACTGGACGTCTTCTTCAAGCTCACGCGCGGGGGGTCGTCCTCCCCATCTCCACTAGCATCCACATGGACAGATTTGCGTTTCCTCAGTCCTTCCGGGTACTTGTTGAGGACACTGAAGGACGACATGACCCTCAAGTGGCCGGGTATGGAAAGTCTCGCCTGCGGACTCTTGCGTCCTCGAGGGGGCGAGTGCACCGCGTTGTCCTCCTCCACGTCCATGGCGCTGATCTCCACCTCGTCCACACTCATCAAGGCGTCCAGCCCTGCGTCCTCCTCGTCTCCTCTCCTCGTCTTGGCCGCCTGTTGCTTGAGCCACAGCTGCTTGCGCAGCACGTCGCGCGGCTGCGGGGACGACGGCGGCGTGCTCGGACGCTCGGGCGGCAGCAGCGGGAACACCTTGAAGTGCTCGTGGGCGGCTCCGCTGCTGCGTCTGCGTCTCAGTTGCTCCTCTTCTTCTTCTTCGTCGATGGCCTGGGCGCCTGGCGCCGCGTTGAACTGGCGGTGGCGCCCCACGGCGATGCGCGTGAGCTTCTCGCGCAGCAGGACCATGTCCTCGTGGTCGCTGACCAGCGAGTTGCGGCGCAGCTTGGAGCTGATGTTCACGGCGGCGTCGGGCGTCAGCGAGCGGCTCTTGGCGCGCAGGATGGGGCTGGACGGACACGCCAGCATGGCTAGAGATGCACGGGCGGCTCGGTCGAATGTGCCCAGCAGCCGCAAGAAGCCGTTCGATTCTTCTGCCGAATCTGCGACGCAAGTTGCACTTGGTGGATGGGTACATTATGTGCAACGTGACAGCAACGTCTGTGCAACGGAAGAGAGACATGTTGCGCAACTTGACTCATCTGGCAAGAACATGAATGAGCCCAGTTCCCGTCTAAAACGATACATGGATACATAAATCAGCTCCACTTCAACTTAAAAAACGGCAACTTGTAAAAAAACGGCAACTTGTACGGGTTTGGGAAGTTTAAGGTGAGTTGAAAGTGTCGACGTAGCGAGCTCGGATTTTGGTCGGAGCTGCGGGCGGATGAGGTTTTGTGGGGTTTCGAAGGCTCGGGGACAAATTGACGTGCTTGGACAATTCGTGTCTCGTGACGGGGTGGGTGGGGGCGGGGCTTGGTGGTTCATAAACACCCAACTGACCCGCCTTCGCACGCCGAAGAGCTTCCTCAATTTCTGGCGGCGGCGTCAACGGCTCGTACTGCGTCTCGCTTAGCATCAGTCGAGAGTCCTCATACGACGCGAAGTCATCGGCGTCTTCGCTGTCGCCTTCGTTGTCTTCGGTCACAGTAGTCGACGTGTTGGGATCACCACCTTCACTCTTCTGATCTTGTTCAGGCTTACCGGAGATTGATGCATCTGGGTGGGAACCACGGAAACCGAGAAGCCATTGCTGAAAATTACGGCGAGTTAGCTAACTTGTGGTCGCACACAAAGTCGTACAACTTACCGTCCACGATGGCCTTTTTGCTGGAGTGCTGCTATTTTCTTGCTTGGAAGGCGGTGCTTGATGCTCGGTGGCGTCTTCGGTGCTAGTCGATTGGCCCTCAATTGTCTGCTGTGTGAGCCAGTTAGGTTGGTCATGGTCATCGCAACCAAGACTACGTGCACAGTTGTACAGTTGCCTACCTGCAGACGTTCCGCTTCGTCCAGCACTACAAGTGTCCTGCGCATAGGGTGATCTTCTGGTAAATCGTCAAACTTATGCCGCATCGGAGATCGCGTCTTCATGTTCCCTAGTGCGGTTAACCCGAACCGGTTGGTTGCCATCGGATCCACTCCGTACTCGAGCAGAATCATGACAACTTGAATGCTGCCATCCCATGCAGCTAGATGCAGAGCAGAATCGCCGTTGTCGTTTCCAGCTCTGAGGCTGACAGCGCTCTGCAAGAGAAATTTTACGCATTCAAAGTTGCCTTGAAAGCATGCAGCGAGGAGTGGCGTGTTGCCCGTTTCATCTCGAGCTTCTAGATCCGCAGCAAACTCACTGAGTAGCATCACCGAGTCAATATCACCCAGCTCGCATCTGCGTGCGTACAACCACAGCAACATAATGAGCTTCCAACCAGTTGCACACATAGACGACAACAGTACGCATTTTTCCCTACGCCAAGTGGAGAGGCGTGCCCTTCTCGGCGACGTCTCGCTGGTTTGGGGACACGCCACGCAGCAAAACTTCTTGCAGTTTTCGCAAATCATTCTTTCGGACCGCATCGAAAGCAAGTGAACCTGGCGGGTATACAACCGCAGGCTGGCCTCCAAACGACGGTGTATCATATGACTTCAGGTCATTTGGGTCGCGAGCCTCGCTAGCATGCCCTACGTTCTCGAAGAACCGATTCCAGACAGCACCAACTCGTGACGGAGAAATTGGGGGAGTTGGGCTGCTCTTGTATGTCAAGGATTCGTCCGGGTCGTCAAGAAGTGGTGGGGGTGCGTCCAGAATCTCGGGGGTGTTTTCAAACTGATACTGCTCAAAAGAGTGACGGTACGGCTCCTGCTGTTGCTGCTGCTGTTGCTGATAATCGCTCGAAACTCGTTCTCGTGACTGATTCCCGGAAGCAATACTCGCGGATCCTTCAGTTTCTAGAAGATGGTAGTTTTCTCCTATGGATTCTTGCACACTTTCCAAATGGGCCAGATCCTCCGAGATCTCGTAAAACCCCTGACTGTCGCGACGGCCGAGTCGTGGGTCGTATTGCTGCTGCTGCTGTCGTTCACTCCAGGCTGCTTGAAGTTGTCTGCACGACTCGATAACATTAGCATTTTCTTGTAAACTGCGGTGAAGCTTTTCCTGCATGCCCTCCTCGTAGCGAGTGTGCTCTAAGCGCTCTCTTCCCAATTTTTCTTGTGCATTACGGGCAATTGATTCCAGTAACTCACAGCGTGATGATAAAGCACGGTGTGAAACCCGGCTAGCATCCAACTCCAGTTCACGCACAGATAGCTGGTTTTGAGTGTCAGCACGCACTGCTTGCTCCTACATGTACAGGTCGAACACAAAATAACGCATTAAACACTTTTTCTCGCCGTTTCAATCGGAACAGGAACAAATCGAAACCTTTTTCAACTCTTCAACGCTGGCAGAGAGATGAGAGGACATTGCTTCCAGCTGAGCTTGATAGTGTGCTTCTCGACCATTTGACGCCTGGTCGTTCCAATACATAGCATTTGTCAGTAAATTAACTATCACACAGTCCAGAAAAGCTTACGACTTTTACCTGCAGACTTGCATTGAGAGCTCCGATTTGCCCTCGCACTTCCTCGACAAGTTGATACACAGTTTGTGACTCCGAGGCCGAGTGGCTCGGAAGAATCTGGAAGAGATAAGAGTGAAGGACTGTCAAAGCGTCTCGCTCAGCACCGCTCCCCTGTCGGCGGTCACTTGAATACGCAGAGCTGTAGTAAGGAGCTGCAGCTGGTGTGGTTGGACTCTCATTACTTTCAACACTCTGTAGGAGCTGGACGCACTCAACATGGTTCTCCAAAATGCTCAAAATTAGTGGCGTACGTCCTTGAGAATCTTCATCCTTTGCGCTTGCGCCGTAAGCTAATAAGCTCCGTACAATTCCAAAATATCCCAGCTTTGCAGCAATGTGCAAGGATGTCTCGCCTTCGTTATTTTTCAGACTCAGTAATGTGTGATCACAGCCGCGTAAAACAAACATTACCAAGCCTTCGTTTCCGGTGAAGACTGTCACGTGAAGCGCAGTGTTACCACTGCTGTCACAAGCTGAAAGCGATGCATTCGACTCAACCAGGAGTTTCGCGATACCTTCGCTCTCTGCACGACAAGCCAAAATGAGTGGGGTAGCGTCATCACGAATAGCTCTGGCGTCCAACTTAGCTCCGTAGTAAACCAGCAACGATGCGGCTTGCTCGTTTCCCATCTTGCAAGCGACGTGCAGAGGAGTGAGTCCATCAGCATTTACAACTTGAAGGTCCATACCTGAGTGAAGCATGATGCTCAGCTGCCTGGAATCCGTCTCCGATAGCTCTTCCGTTGAGACCGCTGCGAACAGTTCTTCGCTAGTATACGACCGAATAGCTGGAGAGGACGGGATCGTCCACTGCGACTCTTGCGTGCGCTGGTTGTAGTAGTACGTCAGACCTTCTTCTGTTTTGCACGCTACCCATTCACTCTCGCTTTCAAGAACTGCAGGCCTAGATCGCGCCGTTTGCCGTGGCATTGTTGATACCGCCGCTTGCTTCGCCTCGGTATTTTGTGCTGGTTGGGTATCTTCATCCCTCGAACCAGGAGGAGACTCAACCACGTGAGTTGATGGCTGTCGTGGCGCTTCTTGAGCATGCACCATCATGCGTCGAGTTACAGTGGTGTAGCGTATCGGAGAGCGCCCAAACCCGCCATGTTCTTCAACTGATAGCAATCCCTCCGGGCTCCCAGGAGTTCCTAGACTCTCGTCAAACGACCTAGGAGACAACGACATAATCGGCGTTTGGTCATCTGCGTCGTCCCCTTTACGACTAGCGCGGTCCAGCTCGTAGTAGTCACTCTCGGCCCCGGACAAGTACTCCAACAAGGCGATGTCATCCTCCGTCTCCTCCCCCTCGTCCTTCCCAGCCACGTGCTCCGCCGGCACAAATCCACTGCTTCTGCTGCTCGCAGCCTTCGTCTCCGCCTCCATTGTCGTCAACACAGACACAGGGATCACAGGCTCCTCTTGCTGGTCCGAATGCTCACTCCCCGTGCTACTCAAACCCCGTCCGGTCTCCCGACCAACGCGATCTAAGTCTTCCTCCGCCTCCTCCTTGGTCCGCGTGTCGACTCGGAGCTCCTCGCCAGCCGCCGACGCCCCATTTGGGCGTCGGTTGGCAGCAGTTCGCGCTCGTCGTCCGCTGCGTCGCGAGCTCGTCCACTCGTTGCCATCTTCCTTGGGAGCTTCATGAGACGCGGCATTTTCTTCTCCAGTCATGGTCAATACTACGTAGTAGAAAGTGATACGCTGTCGGGGTGGTGGTACGCGTCCAACCTGTTCGGGATTCTGCTCGGATACTAAGCCCAAGTCTCACCTTGTCAACTTCAACACCGGGATCCGTGTGGTCGGCGACGCTTCAAGATCGCCTCTGCCCTTTGGCATAGCCATGCTGCACGACAGGATAGGTCCACTTCAACGTCTTCAACGTCCGCTCAGAATAGATGGCTACATTGAGAGCGTGGGGCGTTGTCATTCCCTTGCTGCCGCATTGCTGGAACAAAATGGAGCCTCGTAGCAGTGCGTTGACCAGCGCCGGCGCCTCCATGATCATGAATCGGTTCGTTCTTCTGCCGCCTCGTTCAGTTTTGGGCTCGCACCATCCTCTGACTGACGGATTGCACCACCAACAGGTCAAAGATGCCGCAGACGTTGACGTTGGATCACGTGTCTCCAGCTACGCGGTTGCTGGAGAAGCGCCGGCAGATGTTCGAGGTGCAGGAGGCGCTGGACGCCCAGAAGGAGGAGTTTGCTCGTCGCGAAGACGCCTTCCACCGCCGAGAAGAGGGACTGCGCAAAAAGGACTTGGAGCTGCAGGAATCGCTCATCAAGTTCAACAAGTTCCTGCAGGAGAACGAGTCGAAGCGCAATCGTGCAGTGAAGCGAGCCAGCGACGAGGTCAAGCAGCGCATGAACAAGGAGCAGGAGGTGGCGAGGCTGCAAGCGCAGCTCGCAGCACTTCAGCGTGAGAGCGACGCACTCGGCGCGCAAGTGCGTCACCATCTCAAGTACACTCGCTACCTTGAGTTGGTGCAGGAGGCGGTGCCCGAAGACTACCCAGAAGTGAGTGACTTGGTGAATCGTTACCACACGCTGCGCGAGACCAACCGCGACCTGAGCCAGAACCAGATCACTCACGAAGAGGAGAGTGAGTCCAAGCGGCTGGAGTTTGCAGCCTTCCAGAAGGAGCGCGCCAACGAGATCCTTACCTTTAACAACCGCATCGCCGCGCTTCAACGAGCTCTTGAGCGGGAGGAATTGACAGGCGTTCGTCTGCAGCACGAGACCGACGCAAGTCTTCGAGCGACTACACAGAAAACACTGGCATTAGGTCAGATCATCATGGCGATCGGCAATCTTCTGCAGCGCTGTACCAGCGGAATCCACGGCCAGATTCTCAAGCACGTCGAAGGAAGTTACCACGCCCAAGGAAACAACCAGTCCGGGAATGATAGCCACGATGGCTCTGGTTCTGGTGGCGGGGTCCCTACCTCTTCGGCTGCATCTGCAAATGCTTCTGGTGGCAAGACCGCCAGTGGAATCTCAGAGGCAGATGTGATTCACCATGGCCAGCGCGCTATGCTTGATCTTGACGTCGTCGCGGCTTACATGATGGACTTCACCGCTATTGTACAAGGTCGTATTGACGCACAAAGAGCTCAGAAGAAGGCAGCAGCTGCTGCCGCAGCCGCAGCACAAGCAGGAGGAGCCGTAGTTACCTTCACGGCAGGGAATGGAGATGGAAGTCACACTGGGGCAGCATCGTCGATTGGAGGGGGTTCAACTGCTACCATTCGATAAGTACACAAGAAAGATACTTACCATTTGCATAAAATACCACCCCCGCCAAGTCGCAGGTCTCACTTTTTCTGCTTCTTGCTCTTGGCAGTTTTGCTGCCGGTGCGCTGGTTCACGGCTGAACGCAGGCGTTTGCTCTTGATCTGCGCGTATTGTACTTGATCATCGTAACTCGTGAAGAATCGATCCAATCGCGTCTGAATGTGTCGGCTACCTGAAGTCGCTGCTGCCTTGGCTTTCTCCTCGAGGGGCTGTAGCACACCATCGCTTTTTTGCTGATCCCATCCAAAGGCATTGGTACAATAGTTACGCAGCGCTGACAGGTCCGGGGCACTCCAGGAAAACCGAGCCTCAGACCTGTCCACTTGCGGAGCCATGTATGCTTGCACCACCTGCTTGCTTGGGAACTCATCTCCTAACTCCCACTTCCGTCGTGCAGTTGCGTGGGATCGCTGGAATCGCTCTCGTGCTGTTTCATCGTCATTCTCCTCACTGTCTTCCTCCGAGTCGCCGTCCTTCTCTTTGTTTGCCTTCTTCTTTTTCTTCTTAGATCCAGCAGAAGCTACACGCTCAGCCTCCTTAGCGACGTCGAACTCGTGCACCCACTGCTTAAACTCGCGAAGACCTTCAATTCCTGGGTAAGCAGCAGCGATCTCAGTAGCATTCACGATACCAATACCTCGGACACCATCCGTGTAATCACTGCCCAGAAGGAGGGCCAATGCAATGACCTGCTCACGTGAAAATCCGAGTTCTCGCTCAATATCACGGGCCGAAAAGGCCTCGACAAACTTCTGGTGGTGGAAAATGTTCTTGTAGACTCGCTGACCACCAAACGGGAAGATATCGCTATCATCCGTAATAACACCGTCCACAAGCCCCAGTTGCTCCAATGCCGCACATTGCGCCTCGGCTTCCATGGGGCTTACGAGGAATGGGACCCCGAACAAACGCAAGAGGGCCATAACTTCAGCCACCATATCGTCTGTAATACCTTCCGTGTCACGTAGTTGTCGACTACGAAGCTTCTTTAGTTCGAGCTGTTCCTTCTGCAATGCGGCCCTATCCACTTCCACGTGTGCAGTGTCTACTATCGGACTGGGGCGAGGAGATTCGGTCGGCTGTGAGTACTGGAGGTAACGAACTCGCGCGTCCGCAGGCTTCTCTGCCAACTCCTCTTGCTCGCTAGCAATTGAAGCTGCCAGGGCAGCTTGCAGCTGCTTATGACTTTCTTCTTCTTCAGTATGTGCCATATCGTCACTTTGCTTCTCGTCTTCTTCAATAACAACCACTTCGGCATGACTATTACTTGGTAAAGAAGGCTGCGGTTCGTCGTCTTCGTCTGTAATATCGACTGGAGCTTCAGCAGTACCTTTGCCAGGAGGAGCGTGACTTCGTACATTTTCTCTTAGAGTCCCACCCGGACTTCCATAAGCTCCAATTCTCCCACCATGTAGTTGCGAGTGCGCCTGTAAGGCTCTTCGCACAGCACCGGCTGCCCATTGAGTAAGATTGGAAGCAGTCACCATTGCAGACTGCAGCGCCTCATCCTTTAGTTGATCTAGATCCTCGTGAGCCTTCGCATCTTCCATCTCATTTTTCAGCGTCAGGAACAACTCGTCCGTGCCTTCCTCGCCCTCCTGGATATCTTCAACTACTTCATCAGCTAAGAAGCCTGCGCCGAAAGACTCTTGCTTTTTCTCCTCTGAATGTTGTTCAGGGTGCGGGCTCGAGTCAACGACAATAGGGCGGGGCGAATCAGTAGGTACGCCTTTAGCTGGTACGTCTTCCCATTCCATTTCTTCATCACTTTCTGTTTTTCCATCCACAGTGTCCTTCGCATCTGATAGAGTTACATCCGCGGAGGCTTCTACCGTAGCAACAACTTCGGTAGTCTGACGTGTTACCTGCTGGTCAATACTTCCAGGATGCGAATAAACACTTGGAGGCTGCGCTGTTACTGGTGCCGCTACGTCTTCCCAGTCGACATCGTCTTCGTCACTGATATCATTATCAGTCTTGGGAAGTGCTGCCTTGGTGGGAACACAGTCAGCAACAGATGCCGGGAACAGCTTCTGGAATCGCTCCATTCCTTCGGGATCAACGTCTTCAAGCTTTAATGAAACGCTAATACTGCTCGCCGACGGTTGCTTCTCTTCGCCACTGGAAGAAGCTTTGTGCGGCAAAGACGGCGCATCATTTTGTGGTAATTCTTTCTTGAGTCGAGCGATACGGAGCTTTTCAATCGCGAGCATAGGTTCTTGTTTGACTCGAACCTGGTGTCGTGCCACCCACGCTGCAGTTACCTCACTCGCTGAAGCGTCTGGGACGAATCCTGCCTTTTCCGATGAAAACTCGGACAATGGCCGCTTCTCGATCGCCTTAAACGCATCGTGTCCTGTATGGCGCTTGCTTTTTCCTTGGTCCAATTGCACGAATTCGGCAATCGATCTTCGTTTTGCCATGTCATTTCGTTCGACTTCAGCAACGACTTCATCCACTTCCTGGTCTTCTTCTTCCTTGCGTTCCGCGTCCTTCTGGTAGATGTAAAATCGGTTGCTGTTAGAATCGATCCGATGTCCCTGCCCCCGACCAGCACCGCCTTGCACCTCCATCTCCTCCTCTCGTTTCTGTCTCTTGGCTGCTTCGATCCGTCGGTTAAGTGCACTCGTCTGCAAGAAAGCTGCGATCTGCGTGTGCGAGTACTTCTCCGGGTTGCCAGCCAGTGGGATAAACTGATCCCTCACTTCCTGGCGTCGATCACGCAGGATCTTCTGGATCATGTCCTTCTGGAGGTGCGGGGGCAACGAGAACACCGCGTGTAGATCAATCTTCGACAGTCGCGACGTGTCCAGGTCAATGTCGTCGAGCGTCAGGTCCTCGTCCGCGCTCTCTTCCTGCTCCGCTGCTGCCTCCCAGACCTTCTCCACTGCATCATTCTCCCTCTTCTCCTCCTCCTTCTTTTCTTGCTCCTCCACATTATCTTCTTCTTCTTCAACTGCTTCAACTTGAGCTCCAATCTCCTCCTCGTCCTTCTTCTTGGAAGCTTCGGGTAGAGTGAACCCCGGTGCAGCTGCCGGGACGGGCGCGCCGCCGTTCTTCTTCATCTTCAGCCACACAAAACAGTACCGTTACATTGGCCTCTACCTCATTCTACCCCCACTCTACCCCGTTCTACCGCACCCACCTCTTGTCGGTGCTGTTTGAGTCGGTTGAGTAGAATGCGCTGCGCCGTGTGGCGCAGGTTGGCGCTCTGCTGCTCCTGGCGCTTGCGGCGTCTGGCCGTCGTGCGCTTCTTGATCTCGGGCGTCTGACCGTCGAACACGAAGACCGGCCGCACGCCGTAGTACAGCAGCTTGGCCACGCGGTGCAGCGTGCCCAGCAGATGCGCGTTGCGGATCATGTTGCCCTCGTCGTCGCGCATGGCCTTGACGAACTGCGTGAGCCAGATGCTGGCGTCCACCGCCAGCACTTGACCTGCCAGCGACTCGATCTCGATCTGCCGCCCCACGGGGGCCAGCAGCACCCACAGGTTCTGCACGCCCATGGCAGTGCGGAACTCCGAGTGCGGAACTCCGGCGGAGATGGCTTCAAAGTAACGGGTTTGAAAGGGTTTATGTGATGCACATGAATTTATGGACGGACACACCACGTTACTTGCTTCAACTTGCCTTTTTAGTCTGCGAGCCACGGTACTGCTCCATGGTGGCACCAAACAGCCGTGTGCAACGTTGCAGATGACCACGATGTCCACTGTCTGCCTGGTCCGTTGAATTTGCTCGCCCCCGGGCTGCATGCAGAACGCATTCGACAACTTACCGCCGACAGCGCACACGTCGATCACCTACCGCGGACTGCATTCCCCAAGTTTCTGCTCGAAATGATGTTGCGCTCCTTGGCCGAGAACACCTTCAGTGTCATGAGCTACAACGTGGCGGGGCTCCCGGCGATCCTATCGAGTGGAAATCCCTCGGAAAACAGCGTCGAGATCGGAAAGCGCATCAGCAACTGGGACGTCGTGAACGTGCAGGAGGATTTCAACTACCACGCCTACATCTACTCGGAAAACAAGCACCTGTATCGGACCGCCACTAGCGGGGGTGTCCCGTTGGGCGACGGTCTCAACACGCTGTCGAATTTCTCGTTCAGCAACATAACGGACTTGACGCGCACCAAGTGGGAGGGCTGCAGCACGTTTGACGGCGCCGACTGCCTCACGCCCAAGGGCTTTACTTTCATGGAGATTCAGCTGGCGGACGGCGTCACCTTCGACCTTTACAACCTGCACGCGGATGCCGGCGTTACGGACGCGGATGAAACAGCTCGAGCGGCAAATCTCGCTCAGCTCAGTGAGTACATCACTGCCAACTCTGCTGACAACGCTGTCGTCGTCATGGGGGACACCAACACGCGCTACACTCGCTCGGATGACACCATCCGGGAGTTTGTCGAGGGACTAGCACTAACGGACGGCTGGGTCCAATACGTCCGCAATGGCGTGTATCCAACGAAAGGGGCCGACGCTATCGTGTGCGACGCGAGCAATATGACCAACACTTGCGAGGTCGTGGACAAGATCATGTTCCGTGGTAGCAACTACATCACTCTGTCGCTGGAGAGCTGGAACAACGAGAACGCCGCGTTCCTAGACGACGATGGAAACATGCTTTCGGACCACCCACCCATCTCATCGACCTTCTCGTGGGCACTAAACGACGATATTCGTCTGAGCAACGCGGTGGGAGGGCCACATGGAGACCAGTTCACTGATGTTGGCTCGGCTGCTGGCGGGCAGACTGTGAAGTCAATCACGCTGCGATCGGGATCGCGTGTAGACGCAGTTGGTCTCACAGTATCGGCGCCAACCTCGACGACTTTCTCTCACGGAGGCACTGGTGGTACGGCGAAAACACTGATGCTATCATCTGGCGAGTACGTCACGTCGATAGAAGTTCACTGGGGCAAATACAACAGCCACACGCGCGTGTTCTACCTCAAATTCACGACTAGCCTGGGGCACACTCTGTCTGGAGGATCCACGACCGATGAGAGTACAACGTTGTATGCCCTCGAAGGCTACCAACTCAGCGGCTTCCATGGTCGCGCTGGTGCTGAAATTGACGCCTTGGGCGCAGTTTGGACCAAGCTTTCCTCTTAGGGTGCGCGGCGTAAGTAGTTACTGTATATGTACATGTACACGTATATGGTACATGTGATACCCATGTAGCGCACTCACACCTGGTATCCAAGAAATGAATTATCAACCTGACGCATCATGTCGCTGCGAAATGCAATGAAGCTTGCATTTTTTGTAACGTATAATACCAATTAGTATGCGGCATACTATTCTTGTAGAGTGCCCTCTGGAGCCGAGTGGGGCACTGTATTTGATGGCATATACTATTTGAGACCGCGCAAAACAAAATCGTAATTTCCAATATTATTACAGTGGAGATATGGCCGTTTGTATGGGACGAGGGGAAGAATCGAACTTAAATGAAGTTTCGAGAAAACGCGTTTAGAACATTTGGTGTGTGATTTTTTCCCGGCTCCAAATCGCGAGGGAAGACGACGGTGAAGGGGGGGCGCTAGTGGTGGGAGCGTCGACGCCTACGACTCGCCCTCGTCTTCGAGTGAGAGCGACGGTGATACCGACAAGGTTGTGAAGCTAGACGAGGTCGTGCAAGCGCACATCAGCATCGCGCTCGGCGTATCCTGCTAGAACCACCGCCGCTGAACAAGACGGCGTCAGGAAGAACCTTCTGGGTGGATGCCACGCGCAGAACATTACCAGTGTTAACGCCACCAAAATACCATTGTGTGGTGCACACGATGGTATTTTTGGAAATGTTTTTTATACAATAACTCCACTTTTTGAAAGGGTTCTAGGTCGATTTCAGCTAAACGGATTGCAGATTCGGAATCTACGCGTTAAATTACCCCTATATCGACATTAAAGCAAAAAAACATTTTTTGAAATTTGAACGGGGTCGCTTCGCGCCAAACGGCACTCCGGCCGACACACTACTCATCTGAGGTCGTTTGATAGCTCAAAATGAAGCTAAGACACAGGGCTACATGGCTAGCTAATAATAAGGAATCCGTACTTAGGCATTAAGACCGGAAATGTTTTGCGCCGTCTCATTTGTTAGGGCATTCTATTGATAATGGCTACATCAATACAATCACCGAAGACAATTATACCGTCAATGCCAGCAAGATGTATTTTGTGGTTTACTACTATCTAAGCGCCCACTCTTCGATCCAGACCTCGTCGAACGCGTCCAGCAGCTCGTTGCAGGTGTCTTCGTCGAGGTCGCTGTTCACAGTAGAGTTCCCGTTAAGCTCCCAGGCCGTGCGGAACTTGGCACCGTACACATCATGCTTGCTGATGTACCAGTCGCTTGGATCAGCCAAGAACCCACACTTCCCAACGCTCTTCTTCACCGAAGAGGTGAAAACTGGTCAATCCTAACAGTTGGTCACGGGTATGATGGGCAGATAGGTCACACATATGGATGCTAGGTCACGTGACCAAAATAAACAGATCACATGCACTTGCACATGAGATAAGGGCAACGGACGAAGGCCGTTTTGAAACCAACCTGCTATCTTCAAACTAGCCCACCTCCTCAGCCACCACAAACCAAAGTTCCTCAGGACACACAAGCTCCCTGCGGTGCTCCAGCAGCGCGACGCACGCGATGACTCGACTAAGGGGAAACGCGGCTGCTCCACTGCAGCCCAACCCGGGCTCTCGTCGCTCTGGGCGCCGAAGGGAGTTCAATGGTCCGATTGCGATTACCGCCGGATTGCTTCCCCCTTGCATATTTTACCCGATTTTCAACAACGTTCTTCGATACCCCGCGAATAGGAGGCCCGGGCTGCATGCAGTACTTCTCCATGATGTGGAGCCAGATATCACGTTGAGTCATGTTCGTTTCAACGGCGAGCTGCTCGACGTCCTCCAGTATCGCCGAGCTCACATCCACACAGGGACTTGCTCCAGTCAGTGCGAGTCCGCCTTGTAGTGCCACCCCGCTTTGTACAGCCAAATTAGACCGACACGTATGCGGCACGAGGTCACTGAAGTCAAAGGATGAAGTATCGGCCATGTAGGCGAAACGCGCTTTGCACTTCTGTCTGTACGAGCTACAGCGATACGAAATCTTCACATCCGTAATGTTTGATCTGGTATACGCGTAACCTTGGTAGTAAATCTTCGTATCTCCGTCGCGTCGCGTTGATGCGGATCGCGACTGCGTCGATGTCGCAGCCGTACGACCAGTTGCAGCCCTACGACCAGTTGCAGCCCTACTACCAGTTGCAGCAGCCTCCGTATTTTCCAAACATCCCGGGCCACCAGCAGCGGACTCTGATACAAGCGGGTGAGGCTCACCGGGGGCCGGAAAAGGCGGCACCACCGGTGCTGTAGGCGGTGGTGATGACACGGTAGCCGTCTGAGACGTCAATACCGATGATGTAGGTGGACGTGTGCCGGCAGCACTGGCACCAGTCTGGATACTCCTTGGCGGCGTCTCGATCACACGCAAGTCGAACCCCATCGTAGAGCTGTCGGACAGTACGTGGACGTCGGGTTCTTCTTCGTGGGGGTGCTGAGAACGAGTTGTCCGCCGTGACACAGGAGAAAATCGAGGACGCCCTCAATGTCGAAAGTGAGAGGATCCATGCAAGTTTTTTTTCAGTTCCAATACTCGTGGCACGATGACATCAAGGCGCAAACAGATACTGTTGGCATTGATCGCGTCGTGGGATGGGCTCATCCTGAGCTACGCAACTTGTTGCGCTTTGAAAACCTTTCGTGGTTTGTTGATGGCACGTTCCGTTGTGCTCCAAACGGATACAAACAATGCGTCACAATAATGATTCAGGATCCTTCAACCGAGTTGTACATCCCTGCTTTCTTCACGTAAGCTACTTCGATGCAGAAAGAGTCATACATCTGGCTCCCGCAGTGTGTGCAGGATAGAGTCGGCCGGAAGTTGTCTCCAAATGAAGTCGTATGTGACTTTGAGAGCGCTCTCATCGGTGCATTACGAGAATTCTTCCCCGACATCACCATAATTGGCTGCTTGTTCCACTTTAAGCAGGCGTGTCGACGAAAGCTGAAGGAGTACAAAATACCAAGATACGAAGCCAAACTGGCAATGGCCCCCAATGTCTTTGACATCCTGACTGTGATTGACCCCAGTAAGATTGAAGTCCAAGGAATCGCCTGGGTCAAGGCCAAGATCAAAAAGACATGCGCTGCAAAGAATATTACCTACTCAAGTAGGAAGTGGCGCAAATTTTGGGACTATTTTCGAAGAACTTGGTTAGAAATGTTTCCTCCCACGTATTGGAACGTGTATGGCATGCGGCGCGACATCGTTAGTAGAACCAATAACCCACTGGAGCGGTTCCATCGTCATATGAACGGGAAGATCAAGGCTCCGCATCCTGCCATGAACCGCTTCGTCGACACTCTCCAAGACATCGCTCGTGAGTACGTGCTCTAGCGTACTGCTCTCCAGTCCGGGCTAGCAAGACCACCACAAAGGAAGAGATTCCAGCTGCCGAGGGCTCCGCCGCTGCCTAATGTCGCCGACATTGAGGTGTCGGAGGAAAGTGGCGATGAAGACGAGCCTGCTGTCGCCGCAAATGATCCTGCATCTTGCACCAGCGCTATGAGCTCAGAGGAAGACGGCGCCGAGATGCAGTATGACGCAGATGACAATGAGCCCGACCACTCCTTCGATTACGACGGTGATGGATCGCTAGCAATTAACTTGTAGTCGGTCCGTCGGCGCCGCCGACCTTGATGGCATTGCATAAGAATCGATATAATACATTTACATTGCATACTGCACGCTACTTCAGTCACACGTGATCTCCTACCATTAGGTCACGTGACCAAAGTAAGGATTTGACGTGTGACCAATGGTTAGAATTGACCAGAAAATCCGGCTACCTTCTTCACGACGTCGTCTGGGACTTGACGCCACGCACTTGCCACCCATGACGCCACTGTCTCGATGGTAGGAGGGCGGGGGTTGCCGCCACGAGTGTAGGCGACTTGGTCCAACCGCTTCCATTCGTCGATGAGCACTGACATCTTGTCCTTAAAGGTCTTGAGGACCCCCACATCGTCAGCTTGAAGATAGGTAGTCAGACCGCCAGGAATTACTGCCATCTTAATCTGCTTCTCAGCACAGCGCTGTTTCACCGACTTCGCAATATGGGCTCGCATAGAGTCCCAGATCACCCACTGGCCAGTAGTTTGGGTGACCTGGGGAAAGTACCACTCGAGCCATTGCAGCAGCAGCTCCTGGTCTACCCACGCGCGCTCTTGGAAGGACACGTAGCTACCCCCAATCCGCTTCATTGCACCGCGCAGGAGCGCAGGTTAGCGTGTGGAAGTCGATACCGACGGCAGTCTATTCGGAACGGCACTCTAATAAATGGCACTCTATTTGATGGCACTCTATTGTTATAGTATGCCCTCACAATAGGGCACTCTATTCGCAGGAGACTATAATACCTTAGGGCATACTATTCGGTATTATACGTTACATGTACTACAGTAGTATTGTACAGTAGTACTTACAGCTAATCGTAAACTATTTTAATAGTTTACGACAACTCGCTTCTGTGTATTAAATAAAATACACAGAAGCGTTTTTTCTGCCGTCGCCCGAACAACATCGCAAAGTGTGCATATGCGTACAGTAGTTAGCGATTTCACGTACCCGGGAATTAATAATACATGTAGTATCATTCGCCAACGCAAAGAGTGTAGAAGAGTCGCCGTCGGCGATCCCAGACCTAAAAGTGTAACATGAATGTTCAGCTTCAAGACTGCACTGTGCAGCAGGAGGAAGCTGCTGCTGGGGCAACTGTAAAAGACCGGGAGTCGATAGCACCAGAAATCGCATGGCAGAGTAAAGCACTTAAGTAATATTTTACGGAGTTGTGGCTTTTAATGAAGAGCTACACCTTTTCAACTTCAACGCTGCAAATTCCAAGTTTACCACTGCAAAATGTAAGATCAAAACAGCAAATCCTGATCAGAGGCCGATGTGAGATTTTATGTTTCATCCTAAACCAGTGTAGTTCTGTAGCATGACAGCCAGACTACTATATTTAGTTAATTAAGGATAAAACTGAGATCCGCTTTACTTAGCAGGCCTGAGTGAAGCCAGCAGTGCTCTATCGTCTTCGACGATAACTCCCGCCATGCGTCCGCGCTCCATTGCACCCCCCTCTGCATCCCTACTTTGTATGGATTGTCATCATAACCATTATCTATCTGTTCTAGTGCGAAGTCCATCTTCTTGTTCAGTACAGAACGCTTCACGCATAATACCTTGATCGAGAGGTTGCAGCTCCGACGTAGTGTTCGGAGGCAACTTCTCAACGCGGACATTGTTGAGACCAAGACCGGTTTCACAGTGTGAAGATGCGTT
Source organism: Phytophthora x cambivora (assembly GCA_033557925.1). NCBI lineage: Eukaryota > Oomycota > Peronosporomycetes > Peronosporales > Peronosporaceae > Phytophthora > Phytophthora x cambivora. Next base: position 4,425,872 of record JAUCEB010000008.1, on the reverse strand, counting down.
GTCAACGAGTAGTAGAATCTTCCTACTTTCAGCACGCATCGACCTGTCGAGCTCCTGTAGCCAGGTCTGGTAGATATCAGTTGTCATCCATGCCTTCTTAGCAGCCTTGTAGTCGACGTCACTTGGTTTATTCTTGATCCAGCGAGGTCTCGCGGCTTTTCCGATGAAGAGAAGTGGCCGCTTGTCACTCCCAGTTGCGTTGCAGCAGAGAGCAAGTGTAATACGCGCCTTGTCTTTCTTCAAGGAGGGTGCTTTATTGAAGCACAGTGAGCCGCTGGGAACATTGTTGTAATAGAAGCCCGTTTCGTCCATATTGTAGACATCTTTGGATGAATATTGGCCAATCAGACAGCGTAAACACTGGAAGTTAGACGCCACCTCCTCCAAATTTACTGCACCCGACTCGCCGTAGCCACACTTCCAGCGAATGCCGTAGCGGTCCTGTAGATTTCGCAGCCATGACTGCCCAAATCGAGGCTGCAAAGATGTGGGGATGCTGAGCCGTCGAGCGAGCTTTCGGCCTTGGGCAATGAGCATCCGGCCGGACAGAGCGAACTGCATAGTTTCGCATACCACGACGAACTCCACAACCGCCTGGTCGAGCAGCAGCTGGTATGGCTGGCGGGTCTTTTTGCGCTTCATGCAGTCAGGCGTGAGTTTGTGGAGATTGCCTTCACCCTTGACCACGCGCCAGATGACTTGCTTGGAGGGTGTCTTGATCAGATTGAACTGCCTAGTTGCCCACCTTGCCAAGTCCGTGTACGATTCAACAGGTAATTCGCGATGGCGGCGACAGACAAGCAGCTCTTGTGCCTTTGTGAGGCGCACACGCTTCTGGAACTCGCGCTTGGTGGCCGGCATATGTGTTGAGTGGGTAGGAGAAAGAAAATAGCAAAGTGAGATCTAACGCTATCGCGGCGGCACGCAATGCACAGATACCTCGGCGTGGGTACCTCGCTTTTCCCCCATGTCTTCGATGTGATAACTCTGATTGGTGGAATCTTAGCTAGTGCCCTGTGATTGGTTGAAGCTTATTCTTCAATCTACTAAAACAGTTATTTTGCACGTGACAGGCGCGCTTGAGGTGTCATACAGTTCAGCAGGTTATTCGTTGTGACCCGTTCTTTATTGAAGCAGAAAACTGTATAACGGACACGACATAATGATGGAAGTGCGTACGTTCACCAACTATTTTGTATTCGTAGTTCGAAGAACTATGTATAGTATTTCGCTTCAGCGTGCATCTAAGAAACCTATCGTCGTACCGGTATTATTATACACGTGGACCACGCACTTCTACGTGCACCACGTACATTTGTACGGGCGTGGCTGGCTAAGGCCGCGGTATCAACCGGTATTTCCCCTCTATACGACGTGAACCACACAGAACCTTTGTGGAGCACACAGAACTTTGCACGCGGAGCGCCATTTCCTTCGATTCCTTCTACCATGTGGACCACACAGACTGGCGACCGGCGTAGAGAGCGCACGGATCTCGGTAGCGCACACCACATTGGGATGCGCTGTGGGGTGCTCCACACGAAACGGGATCGATTTTAAGGATTCGGGCCATGAATGCGAAGCCGCAGGGGGATGAGGCCCCGTCGCGGCGCGGATCAAATTAAAAAAGTTGGGCCCGATGTATGGGGAGCTCACCCATGCACCCATTAATGGCCCAAAGAAACCTGGATGGACCAATACGGTACGTGGTCACGCGAGCTCGCCGCGCATGGCGGCCGACCCTCATTCATCGATTTTCTGTTTTCAAGCGCAAGCTGGAGATTTTGGCGAAAGTGGTCGTGGTGGTGCTGCTGCAGCGGCATTACCGTGGTCGATGCAAGGTAAGCCGCGCGTGCATGCGCTTCATTTGCGGTCGCCTACTGATTGATGTGCCTTGTTTTGCGTGCCACCAGCCGCGCAGGAAGCCGAGCTGACCACTGCCGCACCGCCACCACGACCAGCAGCGGCGGCAGCAGCAGCAGCATTCCCCGGCCAAGATGCGGCTGATGCAAGGTAAGCTGCGCGTGCATTGCTGGCGCTTCATTTGCGGCTGCATACTGATTGATGTGCCCTCTTTTGCGTGCCACCAGCCCCGCGACCAGCAGCAGCAGCGGCGCCGGCAGCAGCAGCAGCAGCATTGCCGGGGTCGAGCCAAGGTAAGCCGCGCGTGCGTGCGGTTCATTTGCGGCTGCGTACTGATTGATGTGCCCTCTTTTGCGTGCCACCAGCCCCGCGACCAGCAGCAGCAGCGGCGCCGGCAGCAGCAGCAGCAGCATTGCCGGGGTCGAGCCAAGGTAAGCTGCGCGTGCGTGCGGTTCATTTGTGGCTGCCTACTGACTGCTGTGCCTTGTTTTCCGTGCCACCAGCTCCGCGACCACCAGCAGCAGCGGCGCCGGCAGCAGCAGCAGCAGCAGCACCAGCATTGCCGGGGTCGATGAAGGTAAGCCGCGCGTGCGTGCGGTTCATTTGTGGCTGCCTACTGACTGCTGTGCCTTCTTTTGTGTGCCACCAGCAGCAGCAGCGGCGCCGGCAGCAGCAGCAGCATTGCCGGGGTCGAGCCAAGGTAAGCCGCGCGTGCGTGCGGTTCATTTGTGGCTGCCTACTGACTGCTGTGCCTTGTTTTCCGTGCCACCAGCTCCGCGACCACCAGCAGCAGCGGCGCCGGCAGCAGCAGCAGCAGCAGCACCAGCATTGCCGGGGTCGATGAAGGTAAGCCGCGCGTGCGTGCGGTTCATTTGTGGCTGCCTACTGACTGCTGTGCCTTCTTTTGTGTGCCACCAGCCCCGCGACCAGCAGCAGCAGCGGCGCCGGCAGCAGCAGCAGCATTGCCGGGGTCGAGCCAAGGTAAGCCGCGCGTGCGTGCGGTTCATTTGTGGCTGCCTACGGACTGCTGTGCCTTGTTTTGCGTGCCACCAGCCCCGCGACCAGCAGCAGCAGCGGCGGCAGTAGCAGCAGCAGCAGCAGCAGCATTGCCGGGGTCGAGCCAAGGTAAGCCGCGCGTGCGTGCGGTTCATTTGTGGCTGCCTACGGACTGCTGTGCCTTGTTTTGCGTGCCACTAGCCCCGCGACCAGCAGCAGCAGCAGCGGCGCCGGCAGCAGCAGCAGCAGCGGCGCCGGCAGCAGCAGCAGCATTGCCGGGGTCGAGCCAAGGTAAGCCGCGCGTGCGTGCGGTTCATTTGTGGCTGCCTACTGACTGCTGTGCCTTGTTTTCCGTGCCACCAGCTCCGCGACCACCAGCAGCAGCGGCGCCGGCAGCAGCAGCAGCAGCATTGCCGGGGTCGAGCCAAGGTAAGCCGCGCGTGCGTGCGGTTCATTTGTGGCTGCCTACTGACTGCTGTGCCTTGTTTTGTGTGCCACCAGCCCCGCGACCAGCAGCAGCAGCGGCGCCGGCAGCAGCAGCAGCAGCGGCGCCGGCAGCAGCAGCAGCAGCATTGCCGGGGTCGAGCCAAGGTAAGCTGCGCGTGCGTGCGGTTCATTTGTGACTGCTGTGCCTTCGTTTGTGTGCCACCAGCCCCGCGACCAGCAGCAGCAGCGGCGCCGGCAGCAGCAGCAGCATTGCAAATCGAATACGCTTGTTTTATTGATCGCGAAGTCAACATGGACTTAAACCAAGTCGACATTGACTCAAACGTACTAGTTTTAGTAATAGCGAAGTCAACGTCGACTCTGAACGAGTCTACATTGACATATTTGAAATCAAGTGAAATGACCGTTTTGGTGTTGAAAACACCAAAGAGTACAGTGATGGGCGTCTTGGAGAGCCACTTTATATTCAATCACCTGTAATCACACATGTTAACTGATCAGCATATCGAGCTACCTCCAGTGCAAACGTCGACTTGCCACTTCCTGGGAGGCCCCTCATGATCAGGAACAGTCGAGGCGGGTGATTCATGCGCTCGCGATAGTCATCACGGTGGGCCCTGTAGTCGTCGACGAGATTGTACGCTTCGCGCTCCATTCTTGGCAGCAGCAGCACTGCCGGACGAGGCACAGCAAGATGGAGCTGGTGCAAGGTAAGCCGCATGTGCATTTGCTAGCGCTTTCTTTGATAGGTTCATGCTGATTTCTGTTGTTTTACATGCCACCAGCCCCACCTGGAAAGACACCGAGCTAGCCACTGCCGCACCGCCACCACGACCAGCAGCGGCAGCAGCAGCAGCAGCAGCATTGCCCGGCCAAGATGCGGCTGATGCAAGGTAAGCTGCGCGTGCATTGCTGGCGCTTCATTTGCGGCTGCCTACTGATTGTTGTGCATTTGTTTGCGTGCTATTAGCCCCACCCGGAAGCGGAGCTAGCCACTGCCGCACCGCCACCACGTCCAGCAGCGGCAGCGGCGGCAGCAGCATTCCCCGGCCAAGATGCGGCTGATGCAAGGTAAGCTGCGCGAGCATTGCTGGCGTTTCATTTGCGGCTGCGTACTGATTGATGTGCCCTCTTTTGCGTGCCACCAGCCCCGCGACCAGCAGCAGCAGCGGCGCCGGCAGCAGCAGCAGCAGCATTGCCGGGGTCGATGAAGGTAAGCCGCGCGTGCGTGCGGTTCATTTGTGGCTGCCTACTGACTGCTGTGCCTTCGTTTGTGTGCCACCAGCCCCGCGACCAGCAGCAGCAGCGGCGCCGGCAGCAGCAGCAGCATTGCAAATCGAATACGCTTGTTTTATTGATCGCGAAGTCAACATGGACTTAAACCAAGTCGACATTGACTCAAACGTACTAGTTTTAGTAATAGCGAAGTCAACGTCGACTCTGAACGAGTCTACATTGACATATTTGAAATCAAGTGAAATGACCGTTTTGGTGTTGAAAACACCAAAGAGTACAGTGATGGGCGTCTTGGAGAGCCACTTTATATTCAATCACCTGTAATCACACATGTTAACTGATCAGCATATCGAGCTACCTCCAGTGCAAACGTCGACTTGCCACTTCCTGGGAGGCCCCTCATGATCAGGAACAGTCGAGGCGGGTGATTCATGCGCTCGCGATAGTCATCACGGTGGGCCCTGTAGTCGTCGACGAGATTGTACGCTTCGCGCTCCATTCTTGGCAGCAGCAGCACTGCCGGACGAGGCACAGCAAGATGGAGCTGGTGCAAGGTAAGCCGCATGTGCATTTGCTAGCGCTTTCTTTGATAGGTTCATGCTGATTTCTGTTGTTTTACATGCCACCAGCCCCACCTGGAAAGACACCGAGCTAGCCACTGCCGCACCGCCACCACGACCAGCAGCGGCAGCAGCAGCAGCAGCAGCATTGCCCGGCCAAGATGCGGCTGATGCAAGGTAAGCTGCGCGTGCATTGCTGGCGCTTCATTTGCGGCTGCCTACTGATTGTTGTGCATTTGTTTGCGTGCTATTAGCCCCACCCGGAAGCGGAGCTAGCCACTGCCGCACCGCCACCACGTCCAGCAGCGGCAGCAGCAGCAGCAGCATTCCCCGGCCAAGATGCGGCTGATGCAAGGTAAGCTGCGCGAGCATTGCTGGCGCTTCATTTGCGGCTGCGTACTGATTGATGTGCCCTCTTTTGCGTGCCACCAGCCCCGCGACCAGCAGCAGCAGCGGCGCCGGCAGCAGCAGCAGCAGCATTGCCGGGGTCGAGCCAAGGTAAGCCGCGCGTGCGTGCGGTTCATTTGTGGCTGCCTACTGACTGCTGTGCCTTCTTTTGTGTGCCACCAGCCCCGCGACCAGCAGCAGCAGCGGCGCCGGCAGCAGCAGCAGCATTGCAAATCGAATACGCTTGTTTTATTGATCGCGAAGTCAACATGGACTTAAACCAAGTCGACATTGACTCAAACATACTAGTTTTAGTAATAGCGAAGTCAACGTCGACTCTGAACGAGTCTACATTGACATATTTGAAATCAAGTGAAATGACCGTTTTGGTGTTGAAAACACCAAAGAGTACAGTGATGGGCGTCTTGGAGAGCCACTTTATATTCAATCACCTGTAATCACACATGTTAACTGATCAGCATATCGAGCAACCTCCAGTGCAAACGTCGACTTGCCACTTCCTGGGAGGCCCCTCATGATCAGGAACAGTCGAGGCGGGTGATTCATGCGCTCGCGATAGTCATCACGGTGGGCATCACGGTGGGCCCTGTAGTCGTCGACGAGATTGTACGCTTCGCGCTCCATTCTTGGCAGCAGCAGCACTGCCGGACGAGGCACAGCAAGATGGAGCTGGTGCAAGGTAAGCCACATGTGCATTTGCTAGCGCTTTCTTTGATAGGTTCATGCTGATTTCTGTTGTTTTACATGCCACCAGCCCCACCTGGAAAGACACCGAGCTAGCCACTGCCGCACCGCCACCACGACCAGCAGCGGCAGCAGCAGCAGCAGCATTGCCCGGCCAAGATGCGGCTGATGCAAGGTAAGCTGCGCGTGCATTGCTGGCGCTTCATATGCGGCTGCCTTCTGATTGTTGTGCATTTGTTTGCGTGCTATTAGCCCCACCCGGAAGCGGAGCTAGCCACTGCCGCACCGCCACCACGTCCAGCAGCGGCAGCAGCAGCAGCAGCATTCCCCGGCCAAGATGCGGCTGATGCAAGGTAAGCTGCGCGTGCATTGCTGGCGCTTCATTTGCGGCTGCGTACTGATTGATGTGCCCTCTTTTGCGTGCCACCAGCCCCGCGACCACCAGCAGCAGCAGCGGCGCCGGCAGCCAGCAGCAGCAGCATTGCCGGGGTCGAGCCAAGGTAAGCCGCGCGTGCGTGCGGTTCATTTGTGGCTGCCTACTGACTGCTGTGCCTTGTTTTGCGTGCCACCAGCCCCGCCTGGAAGGAAGTCGAGCTGGCCACTGCCGCACCGCCCCCACAACCAGCAGCGGCGGCAGCAGCATTGCCGGGCGAAGATGCGGCTGATGCAAGGTAAGCCGTTCGTGCATTGCTGGCGCTTCATTTGCGGCTGTGTACTGATCGTTGTGCCTTTGTTTGCGTGCCACCAGCCCCGCGTGGAAGCCGGCTAGCCACATTCGCACCGCCACTACGACCGGCAGCAGCGGCAGCAGCAGCAGCAGCATTGCCGGCCAAGGCACAGCAAGATGGAGCTGGATCAAGGTAAGGCGCGCGTGCATTAGCTGGCGCTTTCTTTGGGGGGTTCATACTGATTGATGTTCCTTGTTTTACATGCCACCAGCCCCGCCTGGAAGGAAGCCGAGCTAGCCACTACCGCACCGCCACCACGACCAGCAGCGGCGGCAGCAGCAGCGGCAGCATTGCCGGACAAGGCACAGAAAGCTGGGGCCTGTGATCACCTCATTTATATTGGACCAGATAACTCACTAGCATCACACAAAGTAACTAATAGTTGTTCTTATTTGACAAAACAAGTGGTACCTCTCAAAAACAATGGAACGACTGAACTAGATGCGCCCGTTATCGCACAACCATCACACACTCTAAAAAACAATGTATCCGTCTTCCCAGAAGCACTTGAGCAGAATTTCCACCGCATCGTCACCTATCACCGCGCTCATGGCGCTTGCTAAGTGACCGAAGATGTCCCACATCGAAAAACCTATCTGGGACACGATCTGTGATTTGATTGGCCAATAACACACACGTCTGCCAGTATTGCACACTACATGTACTCACTCAATACTTCTATACTACGTGAACCACACAGAACTTTGCACGCCGAGTGCTCGGTTCCTTCGACCACGTGGACCACACAGACTGGCGACCGGCGTAGAGAGCGCACGGATCTCGGTAGCGCACACCACCTTGGGATGCGCTGTGGGGTGCTCCACACGAAACGGGATCGATTTTAGGGATTCGGGCCTGAATGCGAAGCCGCGGGGGGATGAGGCCCCGTCGCGGCATGGACCGCAATAAAAAAGTTGGGCCCGATGCATGGGAACTCACCCATGCACCCATTAATGGCCCATAGAAACATGGACGGACCAATACGGTACGTGGTCACGCGAGCTCGCCGCGCACGGCAGCCATCCATCTGACCCTCATTCTTCGTTTTTGCATTATACAGGGGAGGTCGCCGCGGAAGGAAAGCTGCGGACGCCCGGCAGAAAGGTTCGTGGCCGTGGTGCCGTGCATGATGACGATTGATGTGCTAACGAATGTTCTGTATTGGCTTGTTAAGCTGCGGCGGTGTCCGGCAGCGTGACCGAAGCTGATAGCGATGCCTGCACCGCGGACGCCAAGCTGCAGTTGTCCGGCAGCAGGTGCGTGCGTGTGTATGGCGTGCGTGAAGGTGTTCATACTGATCCAGCTGTTTTATGTGGCTTTGTGTGGCACAGCGCTGAGGTGGCGGCGTTCAAGCCACGGATTCCAAGCAGTGGATTTCCGGCAGCAGGTGCGAGCTCGCCGCGGCGTTCATGGCGTGTGTGGAGGTGTATGTGCTAACGGTGGTGATGTATGTGGCTTTTGTGTGGCACAGCGGCGGCGAAGCTGGTGGCGGCATTCAAGCCGCGGATGCCAAGCAACGGATCTCCGGCAGCACGTTTGTCGCGTGCACGGCGTGCATTTCCTGTATGAATGTCATCTCACTAACCTATGTGCTTTATGTATGGCTTGTGTGGTACAGCGCCGGTGACGCTGGTGGCGGCGCCCAAGTCAAGGGAGCAAGGCTGCCGCTGCTGAGGAGCAGGTTCGTCGCGTGCACGGCGAGCATTGCCTGCATGAAGGTCATCTCACTAACCTATGCGCTTTATGTATGGCTTATGTGGTACAGCACCGGTGATGCTGGTGGCGGCGCCCAAGTCAAGGAAGCAAGGCTGCCGCTGCTGAGGGTCAGGTTCGTCGCGTGCACGGCGTGCAATGTCTGCATGAAGGTCATCTCACTAACTTATGTGCTTTATGTATGGCTTGTGTGGTACAGCGCCGGTGACGCTGGTGGCGGCGCCCAAGTCAAAGAAGCAAGGCTGCCGCTGCTGAGGAGCAGGTTCGTCGCATGCACGGCGTGCAATGCCTGCATGAAGGTCACCTCACTAACTTATGTGCTTTATGTATGGCTTGTGTGGTACAGCGCCGGTGACGCTGGTGGCGGCGCCCAAGTCAAAGAAGCAAGGCTGCCGCTGCTGAGGAGCAGGTTCGTCGCGTGCACGGCGGGCATTGCCTGCATGAAGGTCATCTCACTAACCTATGCGCTTTATGTATGGCTTATGTGGTACAGCGCCGGTGATGCTGGTGGCGGCGCCCGAGTCAAGGAAGCAAGGCTGCGCTGCTAAGGAGCAGGTTCGTCGCGTGCACGGCGTGCATTTCCTGTATGACTGTCATCTCACTAACCTATGTGATTTATGTATGGCTTGTGTGGTACAACGCCGGTGACGCTGGTGGCGGCGCCCAAGTCAAGGAAGCAAGGCTGCCGCTGCTGAGGGTCAGGTTCGTCGCGTGCACGGCGTGCAATGCCTGCATGAAGGTCATCTCACTAACCTATGTGCTTTATGTATGGCTTTTGTGGTACAGCGGTGGTGAAGTAGACGTCGGTGTTCGAGCCAAGGAAGCCAAGCTGCGTCTCCAATGCTGCTGGTTCGTGTCCGTGGTGATGTGTAGGGTAGATATGAAGCTACTAATCGAACAATGCACTACGTTTAATTGATACTTCGAAGTATATTCTACTGTCAGCTTTCTTATATGTAACTCACACTTCCTACTTTGCTGCGGCAAACTGCATTGCCTCTTTTTAATAAAACAGCACTACTATTTTGATGTGGCGAGCTGCATTGCCTATTTTTTCTAAATAAAACAGCACTACTTTGCTACAGAACCGGCATTGCCTCTATTTTCTACATAAAACAGCATTACTGTTTTGCTACGAAGAACAACATTGGTTCTTGCTTTTATTATAAATAAATCAGTACTTATTTGCTGAACGGAGCTCCAAACTGCACCCTTCCTATCATATCCAGCGCACCTGCACATGTAGTACCCCCCCCCCCCCCCCTCAAGAGATCGCGTCCATTGCTATCATGCTACACTGCACCGATGCGTCCATTTCTATCATGCTGCTCTGCTAGTAGCAGTGCTACTGCACCGATACGTCCATTTCTATCCGATAAGTGACCAAAAGCCGGTAATATACTAATGTTAATATCAGTGATATTATCACACTTCAAGATTCGTCTGGATATCGCTAATAGTTTGGCAATTACTACCAAACCCTGCTTGGAGCGGGAACGAACACACGGACGGATACGAGACGTGCCGATGGCCGCGTCGATATCCAGGTGCGACGCCGCATACTCATCCATGGCGTCCTCGTCGTCAATAGCTCGCTCTTCTTCGTCTCATTATCGACCTCGAGGTGAAACCGGAACATCTCGTCCCCGACAATGCTGCGGCCAGTACGTATCGTCTCAACTCACAGCGAGCTGAGTAACCACTCCAGCACCAAGGTGAGCGTGTACGCACTGTCCCAGTTGTGCGGCCGTGATCTTCTGCCCCATCTCGTCCCTCACCGTGTAGACCTCCACGCACTCATCTCCAGCGGCACTGGAGACGAGTGCGTGGTCACCTGACTGACTATCACTCTGACATTACAAGTTGAAGTTCTCCTTAAGTACGGTAACTTACCTTCATTCTCAGCCAGGTGCAAAATAAAAAATCGAATATTGACCAATCAAAGTGCGCTCATCTTGTTGACAGCTTCGGCCAAGCTGTCAACAAGATGAGCGCACTTTGATTGGTCTATATTCGTGCTTGTCAGTGATACTATTTTAGTGCGAGTACGTGGACTGCTGAATGCTATTAGCTCCTGAGTTGCCGAAATGTCTTGCAGCGAAAATTCCCAAGCACGAAGGATGTAGTAGTTTTTATTGCCATTTTTACTACCGGTAGTTAGCTGTGGCATTTGTACTTGTTAGCTGAGAGACCTCGTGCACGAAGAGAGCTCGACAGAGCACTCGACTGTTTCTGGATCATTAGTAGTGCTATTAATACTGTTATAGTTTCTAGCCTTCAACCCATAGTCCTAATAGCATTACAAACACAATTTTTTTCTCGCTACTATTTAATTAGCCTACAAATCGGCCCTTTCCACCTTCAATCTTGGCGTCGAGGGCAGCAAGTCAATCCATTATGGAGTTAAGCGACTCCAGCCGGGGTGCGGCGTGGAGGGTGTAGCTGACGTCAAATTCTAAACTGACCTGCCTAATATCTATCAGAGCCAGACATCGCCTTAATCATCTTGCTCTGCACGGCTAGCCAGTCGGGGCGGATCCGCCTTTCTCTTGTTGAAAAACCAGACCAAAACAGAACTTTAGCGTATCACTGCTATTAGTAGTGCTATTATGACTAGCAAAAAATTGTTATCGCTAATACTTAAGTATTTTACAGTGTGTACCAGATACGTCGACTCTCCATATCTGTCAGTACATACCAAAGTAGACTACTTATCACCGGCCTTTAGCGACAAGCGTCCAGTTCTCGACGCGTGTTGCCGTCAAGTGTTTCTTCCTCGTACTGACTTTAAAGAACCAGGGTGTCATGTAGCTGCTTAGTGCACTCCTACTTTGTCTGGTCATCTATTCTACTTCCACCAGTCTAAGATGTATATAAACAATGCACAACTCCCTCCATACTTTTTCTTTGTTATCGACCTCCCGAGGCGACGGCTCCGGGTTGCCTATACTATTAGAGAGCTGTCATAACTGTAAATATAATATATTAGTACCGGTACGAATATCTCGTGTGAGCTTGCCTTGTTTTGACCTCCGTAGAGATGGTTGGTCGCGCACACGAGTCCGTCTGGAGTATGTCCGTAGCAACTCGGTTTGGCGATGGAGTGCAAAGGCGAGGAGGCCTGCAAAATTTGCAGGCCGTGTAGGGTAGTTATTCGATAGTGTTGTGGGAAACGTATAACCTGATGGTAAGCCTTTTCGAATTAATGCGCGGTATGCAGTGTAGCAGGTATTTCTAAATTCTAAATCTGAGTGGATTTGCTCAGTTCCCCTCGAATCACCTTGACCTCCACGCACCAAGCAGCTGGACGCAGTCTGTGGGTCAGCGGTGCGTGCCACGGGCACGGTGCCACGCAGGAACGGGCGGCCGATTCCTTGCCTTCGAAAGTCTCAAAGCGGTGTCTCGCTCGGAAGGACCGGTCTCTGTGAGTCGGTTGAGTTGACAAGGGCACGCAGAAACTCGTCGTGTCGACCCTGCAACGCCGTGCAGGAGGCAACTCTCTGCTGGCAGCTCGTCTGAGTCACGGGTTGAAGTTGATGTGGCCCTCCTTTCTCTGTTGACCGTCGAGCCACTCGCCCAAGGGTTAACACACGCAGAGATGAGGCACAAATTGTGCTTCATCTCTCTGTATGCCGCACAAATGCCAGCGACCTCGAGGCCCCGCTTCATTGGCGGAGCAGCGTTACGAGGACTACCGCGGTAGAGAGCAATACATGCACAGTATTTTGTAAATGCCTTTTACTACGGTATATTTGAAAAATACTTCATTGAACTAATCTACTGTTGATAGCGTGTTGTTCCGATTGCTCCGAAATTATGAAACCAGGCTGCTTCGAACAGTTGATCTAAAAACTCAGACAATCCAAGCAGCAATTGGTCCATATCTTTGCTGGTGCCTTACCATGGAATGGTAGTCTGAGGTCCTCAATGGTTACCATGGAATGGTAACCATTGAGGACCTCAGACTAAGGTTGGAACCCCCCCCCCCCCCGGATGTTGTTTTAGCTCGTTTTCGGTCGGAATATCGTGATACATGGCATGTCGTGGACAGGGCAATACACTAATAGTGGTTCGCTGCAGAGGTCGGAATAAATATTTGCAATTCAATAAATTATTGGGGTTTCCAATATAAATAATAATTATTATTATTATTCAACGTATGGCTCACGCACTCGTCTCCAGCGCCGCTGGAGACAAGTGCGTGGAGGTCTACACGGTGAGGGACGAGATGGAGCAGAAGATCACGGCCGCACAACTGGGACAGTGTGTACCTTGGCGCTGGAGATGGTTGCTCAGCTCGCTGTGAGTTGAGACGATAATGAGACGAAGAAGAGCGAGCTATTGACGACGAGGACGCCATGGATGAGCATGCGGCGTCGCACCTGGATATCGACGCGGCTGTCGGCACGTCTCGAATTTGTCCGTGTGTTCGTTCCGGGTTTGGTAGTAATAGCCAATACTATTAGCGATGTCCAGACGAATCTTGAAGTGCGATAATATCACTGATATTAATATTAGTATATTACCGGCTTTTGGTCACTTACCGTGAAATTAATACATGTAACGTTAATATCAATATTAGAGAAATCTAGGGATGGTATTAGTGATAATATCACTGATAGTTGAGGAATTTCAACATCTTCAAAGGACGCTAGAAATGGCCTCTGCATTTCGAGTTCCACACTCAGTTCTAGGTTATCAACCCCAGAAGTGTGCGAAGATCGACTGTCATTAAAGAGGCATCCCGGGGACGAGTCCGAGCTCGTCGGGTGTACCTCAAGTATAGCAACGAGCTCATTGCTCGACCCGACATTATCCTCTCGAAAAGGTAACGCCCTCATTAATAGTTCCAATCCTGACAATACAAGTGAAGATTGGGCTGATGAGGTAGTGTAGTTGAAATTGGAGCACAAGCACGAAATCACGCATTTTTTAGACCATTCCCAACCTGGAGGGTGAAAATTTGCGCCTCAAGGATGGACGGCCGCAGACGTCAGACAATTCTGTTCGAGTGACCGAAGATGTCCCACATCGAAAAACCTATCTGGGACACGATCGGTGATTTTCATTGAAGATGTCCCACATCGAAAAACCGATCTGGGACTCGATCTGTGATTTGATTGGCCAATAACACACACGTCTGCCAGTATTGCACACTCTGAGGCCGCAGGCGACGTACAGTACGCACACGACACTGTCCAGTTTGAGTGCGTGTTGTGCGCGTACGTTGCCACGCCGGGCTACAGCAAGTAGATTCGCGGGCCATGGGCGGCTCAGTTGTTTTACCTCCTAAAACTGCTAGTGTTATAGTGTGTTTGGCAGGTGACGCTTATGACAAACTCGAAGACATATGAAAATTAGCTACAGAGTGATTGGCTAAAGATAACTGACGCTTGTGACAAAGCGACGCTTCTGACAGGGGGGGGGGTACGGTACTCACTCAATCGTACCATAGCTAGATCTCGTAGCAAACCTGCTCGCTCGACGGCGGGCACCGCACCCCGCCTGCGGCTCGCTGAGCTCGCCCGGTTGTGTCAAGAACCCTCCAACGCGCCGAACCCCATATACGATCGCGCCGCTGCTCCAAAACCTGGTGACGCCCGTGTCGCTGCTCCTGGACTCCATGACCGCGCTGCTGCCGGTGACGCCTACGGCGAATTTCCTGCGCGTGTCGTAGCGAACTTCAGAAGAAAATCGAAAGCTCTTAATCGCTTTGAAACAGCGACTATCATGGCGCTACCAGACAGAAAATGGCACCGTACCTTGACTTAATCGTCGGGATGCCAATACAGGTCTCACAGAACGTTCGCGCAGCAAAAACGGTGGCAAATGGGACTCTGGGAACGCTTGAAGCAATTATTCATCGCCCTGGTACAACGTTCCGTTTTGTGCATGACAGCACTGCCGACATGACGATTAAAGTTCCCAGTGTACCTCCTTATGTTCTGTTGGTGCGGATCGATCGGTGCTCAACAGCCATTGCATTACAAGGCGTTAGTGATGTAAACATATTTTCTCTCGTTTATGACGCTCAAGCATATAGCGCTTGTGAAATCACGCTTCCGGGGAAGTTCAGTGGAGTACCAAGGATGTATCAAGTTAAGATTCAGCAGTTCCCACTCGTTTGCGCAGCGGCATCGACCGTATACAAAGTTCAGGGTGAGACGTTGGAAAGTATGCTAGTTACCGAGTGGCGTTCTAAGTTCCGTATTTCAAACAAGAGAGAACAGCCGTATTTACTAGTGTCGCGCGTGACGACGAGACGTGCGTTCACAACGCTCCAACCTCTAACGAGCGAATTGATCGCGTGGGCAAACCCACCAGAGGCTGCGTCACAAGAAGAAAATCGGTTGTGCCAGCTCTGCCGAACCACGATGGTAAAGCTACGAAGTGCTACAATAGAACGTTAAATAGATTGGTTTCAAAACAATAAGTTGTGCTCCGACCGCGATGCTATGCCAAATTAGCCATGTCACGTCAGCACCAGCACCACTGATGACTTTGACTCTCTTATTTCATGTGTATGTGGTGCATGTGAGATAATGCCGGTAGCACTGATGCCTTTGCGATTGTATTCGATTTTATACAGGAGGTGTCAAAAGCTGCGCGCAGCGGCCGCTAGCGTGGCAACGCGCTCCACGTCCGGGTCAGGTGTTTGTGCTTAATTCCAAGGTTGCCTTTCTTGTTTTTTTGGGAGTATATACACGCAGCGACGTAGTGTTGGAGTTGCACATGTGAAAAGTATAAAGAGCATTTGAGATTGGACATGTTATTGATTACTTCGCTCGCTCATAGATGTAAACTTTAATTAGTTTGTTCGTCCAACTGGCTGGTCCCCGTATAACGTGTTGCAGTTGCCACTTAGTGCAGAATGTGTTTCGACAGGACGACCGATGCCTCGGGCAGTACGACTCGGTCGATATCATAAATCATGCACGCAGGAGAGCACATAACTCTTGTTGGACGAGCATTTTCACGTCATCCACGAACAGAAAGCTGTTCAGATAGACGATCGAGGCTTGGCAGAGCGGCGCGTGTGCCGATATGCCACAGTCCTTCGCATTGCCTTCGAGCAGGACAACTTTCTTGAGCAATGGCTGCACGAGCGCATATCTGTTGATCATCTGACAGCCAAGGTGACACAATTGGGGACGGATCTCAATTCCTAAGCACCTCTGAGCTGCTGTCTGAAGCGCAAACTGCGCAACAATATTTCCAATACCACAGCCAATATCGAGAAAAACATCGTCGGCTCGGACAGGACCAATGGTGTTAATAACAACAGCCACCGCTTGTGGAAGAAACTCTCCAGCGTTCTCATGTCGCACACCAGCTTTCTGTTGGACATCGGTCTTGGTAACCGAACCGAAGACGGAGCGGAGAAAGCATGCTGCAGCTTGGTAGTCCAGGACGAGAGGTCGCGGACGGCTTGGGGTGGTGTTGCTTGAACTGTCGGCACGGCGCGTAGAACTGAAGAAGCAGGGGGGGGGGGGATTTGGACAAGTCGTTGCCATGGGCGTGCTTGAGGGTTCGTAGGCGCGTTTCGAGCTCCTTTGTGGTCTTATTAATGCGAAACCGGCGCAGCTTCCGCGCTACAGTAGACCACTCCACTCGACGGTTTTGCTGCGCGTACTGAAACACGAGTCTGACTAACAACTTGTCGGCATCGTCCGAGAACGTCGGCAGCATGGTATTGACAATCGGGTGTATCTGGAGTGATTTGATAACTAGCATACTTAAACGAAGTGACTACAATCCATACTATAATCAAGACGATTACACATGTTCAGTTGTTGCAGTAATTTCGATACACGCGTACAATTCCTTGACGTCTTTTTGCATAGTGAAACCAAGTTCATTACACGGGTTTTGTGTTGCCGTTTTGTAGCACTACAAAGAAGCTTTCACTTGAGCATCCCCGCCAAACCTCGCTAACTGTAGGGATGAATGGCAAATAAGAACACCTGCATAACATGCTGGTCGTCGCACGCAACGGCTTTGTGACGGCCGAGATCACACACAGGCGCTTCGATTTTACCGAGCATCCTTCAGCTAATGGTGGTGATGGTATGAAGCGCGGAGGGCACCCTTGTGCAGCCGAATACTTGCACTAAAATAGTATCACTGACAAGCATGGATATTTGACCAATCAAAATGCGTTCATCTTGCTGACAGCTTGCAACAACTCATCAGCAAGATTTGACAATCAAAAAATCGAATATCGACCAATCAATGTGCGGTCATCTTAGTGACAGCTTGTCAACGGAGCTATGTGCAAGATTTCAAGATCAAAAAATCGAGTATTGATAACTTGAAGTGCATTTATCTTCTGGACAGCTTGTATGCTAAGCTCATGTGAAAGATAAGAAAATCAAGATGCTGTCATTCAGCAAGCCAAAATTGTTCGCTCGACAAAGCTACTAATCGCTCTGTTTCTCCAAGTTTTCCGCGAAACGTTGAATCGAGAGGCAACGCTGGTGGAACGAGGGGTGGTCTGTCTTATCAACAGCACCAGGTTCGTGGCACAGCAAGTTCCGAGTTTTAAAAAACTCATCGAGGTCTTGTTCCAGGCTGACTGTGTCTTCTGGTTTGACTTTTTTCATTTGCTCGACGACGACACGGCATCGTTCCAGTCTTGGCATTTTCAAGTCTGTTTGTAAAACCAGCAACACAACGTAAGTGAGCAAGAAAGCAAGTGCACTACATTCCAAAAAATACGTACAATCACAGATACGTTTCGCGACAAAGGCTTGAATGCAGTGCTCCGTGTCGCAGCATGCAGCGTACGAGTCCAGCTTCATCTTCAATTCATTGGCGCGTTTGATCTCTTGATCCCATTCGTAACGCAGGCAATCCGCATCTTTCCTCGCAACATCGCGGTCATGTTTTGCCGTGTCAATTGCACGCTGCCAATGAGCATAGCGTAGCACTTGGAAATCGTGTCGGGATTGTTCCCTTTCCAGTTTCGCCCACTCGCCCTTGATACGCTCGAGTTCCGCTTTCAGGCCTTTAGATTGTGCGACAAGCACCCGCTCCTTTCTAGAAAGTCTGCAACTAGCTCTGTTTGCCTGGTGGTCTCTGCTTTCATTTTTTGTTCCAGCTCTGCTACTTTATCCTTGACTTCATTCACTTCGCCTCCAAGTTCGGTAGACTTACCGCACCCCGTCATTACTTCCTTTGAGAGCGCTGTTCATTGCCTTCACTTCGTTCAATTCGTTCTGTAGCTTCCCAATTTCCACTTCGTAAGACTCCTTCAGCTTCGAAATCGCCAGACTATGTTGCTCCTCCTGCTGCTTACTGTCCACTTCGAGCTGCTTGCACTTCGCAACGTCTTCCTTGTGCTGCACGTCCAACATCGCGACCTCTTCTTCCAAAGCTTCAATGTTTTTCATGGGCTTGCCTGCATCAATTTCACACTGCTCAGCCAACGCCTTCTTGAGAAGCACTTTCAACTCGGGTTCCTTGGCCCTCAACTCCTCTACGTGGCCCTTGAACGACTTGAAATTATCCGTTTCTGAAAGTCTTTGATAGTCCACGTCTTTATGGGCGTTTCGTGCCGCACGATATCGATGAGCGAAAACATAGAACAGAGATGAACTCAACTGGAATTTGTCACCTGACCTGCGTTTACCCAACTGGCGCTTGCCGTCTCTCATTCGTGCATGCATTTTTTTCAGCGCCGGCACCGCCTCGGCAAGATCGGCCAGCGATAGTTCTTGCTCATCAGCCGATATCACATTGTTTTCACCACGTGTCGGTCCTGTCATTTCGCCCTCAACATCCTCAGTAGGCTTGTCCGTCACACTTGGCTGCCGCGTCGTCACTCCCCAAACACCTTTAACGACCTTGTCCGCCGTATTTCTTGTCACCTTCCGGGTCTTATTCTTCGTTGCCTCGCCATCGACCTGGTCCTCGTCTTGGTCGCGCTTTCGCTTGCTTCGACAAGTGCCTTCAGAAGATGCTTGTGAAGGCTTGGACTTGCTGGTTGCCTGGGGTCGAACGTTCGTATTCTTGCCGCTCGTCTTGCCGCTATTCTTGGTGGCTCTGGGCATGTCAGCAACAGCAGAACGGCGCTGAGTAGCAGAAGATCCTTGTGAAGGCTTGGACTTGCAGGCTGCTTAGGGTCGAGTTTTAGTCTTCTTGCCGCTCGCCTACCGACAGTAAAAATGTAGAGCAACGTATCTCAATGATTTCCAAAACTGATAAACGGCTAAATCGAATACGATTCAATTGGCAGGCTATAGTTTCCTGAAGGACAAGCTTTTTTATTTGCAGCAGTCGTGCCGCTATTTCCTCCCTTCTCAGTTGAAGTGGGCTTAGCCTCGTCGCGGACGTTCACTTGAGTTTAGTATAGTATACTCTAGCCTACTGATAACGGAGGCTGTGCTCGGGCACAGTTCTCCCGCAATCCCGAATCTGCTAAGTGGGTGAACAGTGTCTTCTGCCGTTTTTCTGCGCGCAATACAATCTTCCATGGCCAGAACTAATCGCAAAGCTCCTCGCTCGACGGCGGGCACCGCTCCCCGCCTGCGGCTCGCAGAGCTCGCTCGGTTGATGCAAGAACCCTCCGACGTGCCGAACCCCATATCTCCAAAACCTGGTGACGCCCGTGTCGCTGCTCCTGGACTCCGTGACCGCGCTGCTGCTGCACGGCGGTAGTTTTTATTCGTTGGAGACGTCCTCTACGGCAGTGGCGCTTCCCGTTCCGCTCGCCTCGTCGGCTCGCTGCACTACTCGCGGTGCTGTGTTGGCGAGTCCGATGTAGCTTGCCCTGCAGGTTTCACCTGCTCAGTGGGTTGAAGTGGGATCCATGTCTTTTTACGTCAACAAAGTAAAAACCCTATGTAAAAATGTTTTAAAGCGTGTAGAAATCCCTTTTTACATGCAAATGTAAAAATGTAAGAACAAAAATGCCAACACTGCCCCACGGTCACAGAATTAGGTCAACGATGTCATTTTGCAGAGAAGCGCCAAGCCGAAGCCCAACGCATTCGATTCAAGTACTCGGACCGGATTCCGGTGTGTATGCTTTACCGGTATATATTCACTGGTGATATTGTGAATTCTGTCCAACTTTGTCAAATCCGATCGGTTTCAAGAATAACCCCAATACAATTCCCAAGTCAGATTGGAATCGCCCGAGAGCCGCATGTCATGGCTACATCCGTACTTAAGCGAGAAATTATATTATCGTGGTGCAGGTTATTTGGACTTCAAAATTGATTCTCTTGAAATCTAATAGAAGCGAAAGGGGGGAACGTTGTTCTTCGAACTACGTTCCTCCCCGGACCCCGGGTTCGGGCTTGCTAGTATAAACCCAACGACATCCGTACCGGTAATTACCGGTTGTCCCGTTTTCATAAAATCTCAAAATCTTATTTTCTAACAATTACAAGCCACTCATTCCAGTCCCCCCCCTTCGTTGCCACCCGCCTCTCCGCCGCGGCGCCCCCGCCCCCGTCACGCTCCCTCGCCGCCACGCCCCCGTCGCCTCCCTCGCTGCTCCGCATCCCCGCGCTACATCTGTCGTCAAGCTCCTCGACGACGCGCTCATCTCGGCCGGCGCTCTCTCCGCTCTCTACGCTCCCACCGCCGCCACGCGTCACCGGCTACTGGCGGCCTCTTGCGCGCACGGGAACTCGGCGACGCGGAGGTGCAGGCTGACGACGATGCAGTGGGCTCACCGCCGCCACGCGTCACCGGCTGCTGGCAGCCTCTTGCGCGCACGGGAACTCGGCGACGCGGAGGTGCAGGCTGACGACGATGCAATGGGCTGCCATAACCGCCGCGCTGCCCAGACGGAACGCGACCCGGAGAAGCTGGCGCAGTGGGTCTTCGACGCCGCCGGTGCGCGCCAGCAGACGCGGCTCAGCGAGCACCCGCTGCTGCTTGTGAAGCGGCCGTTTGATCTGCCCGAGGTGGACGCGGACAAGGCCTCAACTAAAAGAGTTGCTTAATGTATTAATTTATTTTAATCGTGGATATAATGCTGGTCGCACTTGGTAGGAGCACACCATCTACTCCTCTTATGGCTAGACTAGTGGTGGCTGGTAGCTACGGCTGCAATACGTGTGTGATACTTAAGTATGTACTACTACGTAGTACGTATTAGTATGAATATGGTGTGCGATCGCCAGGTAATTGGTGACTCGTTCACCAATTTTTCACCAATGTTGGTGACACGTCACCAATTATGCCGACTCATCTGCCATGGACAAATACTACATGTAGTATAATAACACTAAGCATAATAAGTTTAACGTACTACATGTACATGTGCAGTGGGGGCGTTGCCGACACAACTCCGCCTAAAACGACTGAGTTGTGGCTGGCAACACAGTCGTTTGCACGCTCATGGGCATACTGGCCTAAGTGCGCCACACAATTGTAGAGATCAGTCTCTAAATACTATTTTCAAACCGGTAGATACCGTTGTCAAGTTGCCCAGGTTTTAACACCATAATTGGTGAACGTAGGGAGAGCCCATAATGATTGCAACATTCGGCGATTAGCGACCAGGGGTTAATAGTACTTGCTGAAATAGTACACCCCAGTACTACTACTACCCGATTTTTGTGATATACTACCGTATAGTGCGGTATTGAATATGAGTGATATTCTGATATGATCAGCTCAGTACTATAGTACTCTTCAAGTTATACTTCTGAAAGACCCTGGACGAGCAAACTCGGCTCTCATCTTGCAATTCTAGTTTGAGTGACTCTCGATTAGACCCTCACTCAGCCCCTGGGGAAGAGCACCATTCTTGAATCCGCGTCAACAAACGAAGTATGGGTTGTGCCGTGAAGGATTGCCAGGGAGGCGATGAGCTCAAGCATGATCCATGTAGCGTGTGTGGGAATCTCGTACACCATATATGCGCCATCGGGGTGTTTGAAGGCTCAGATTCGGCTCTGAACGAGAGGTAGGATCCGTACATTCTCTTTATGTCTAGAGACGAACTACACACTGACACTACAACGCTTAGATTTTGCAGTTTATCGTGTGTGAGCCTGGTCCACCCGAATGCTCCAGTACCATCCTCCGAGAACCTGCCGCCACTTCAATCCTTCGAGAACCGTGATAGCTCGGTTGTGGAGCCCGTTACCAAGCGTCGCAGGACCGGTGCGATCTCCAAGCAACGCAAGGGTGCTTTCCCGGTCAAAACGATAAGGATTGCGGCGTCTACCGCGGAGTCCAGCCCCCTTCTAATGGCCTCATCCAGATCGCACCACCGTCGCCTCCTGCATCTCCGTTACCTGACCTCGGTGTGCCCGCTTCTTCGAAGCATTTCCGGAAGGAGGGAACTACGGATGATGTTTGGGATCTCGTCCACACGCTGCAGAAGCCCGAGTGCGTTTTTTTTACATGCTTTCGTCGGCTATTTTTATGCCATGCATTTTCGGTTGCTTTTTATTGCTCGCCGGCTATATTCTATGCGGTCGGTGATATTGTATTCCACTGGTGTTATTGTAAGCCCATCGGCTAAATTATATGTCAAAGTCCAACTCAAGATTTTTTGGAGAGGTGTGTGACCCCTCCTTTTTTCTGTTTTTTTTTCAGTTTATGTTCTGTTTCTAAGTTTGTTGCTTTGGGTAAAATGTAGTCATGCATATACAGACGCGGTAGCTCTCCGACTACTTACCAATCAGCTTGGAACAATGATGTTCCCCATCCGAAACGAGTAGTTGATCATAGTGGCAAGCGCTTCAGCCTCATATTCCTCCAGTTTCTGGATTTCTTTGTACTCCACCTCCCAGTGACGTTTACCAGCGCGCAAAAACGGAGGCTTGACTGTTCCCACGAAGTCCCGACTGATTTCAGCACCATCGTCGTCTGTGCTGGTCCAGGTTCCCAGTTGATAACACTCGCGGTCTTATCGACCAACCTCTTGATCAGTGCGCTCACACTATACTGTGACCCCTGACACCGTCGCGTTCCAGACACTTGGCTTTCTTTCGAGGACTCCCAGGAGGTCTACGAGCTGGCAAACCCCGCAGCATTGCGCTCAAATCAGCTGCGTCTGTGACGGGGGTCACACGCACAATAGCGAGGAGGAAGCGTAACACGCTAACCGCAGCAGACGCCTGGCGTCTCTGTTGCTGCTTGTGCAAAAGGCCTTGCCTTATCGGTCCTCTTTAGTACCGAGTACTTAAAGAGACTTGCACACTTGTTGGTTAGAGTTAAACTGTCTTGTATTAATAACACTCATAAAGTTCTATCTACTGCTTTCTATCTGCATACTGAATCACTGTCTAAATTGCGATCTTCCTCAGCGGTTGGCTCTCGTGCATCGTGGTCCTTAAGTACGACCGAACTAACTTAACTCCGTACATTGGGGGAGGTCTACCGTGAACACTCTATATAAGGAACATGGTACCCCGTACCAGTCGTGGTGTGTGACACTCAGTTCTAGTGGGCCACACCAGCCGGTGTGGTCCACACCAGAGAACATCCCTTTTCCTTGAAAAGGTCACTGGCCAATCCTGGCCCCATTACAGCGTCCCTCACCCAAACGGGAAGCACCTTTCCCAGCGGGGAATCCAGCGGAAACGCGAGCACCAGCTCATTCTGCAATTCACGCTCAACCGACCACACGCGCTCGCCCCTACGCCCACCGGGCATGACGACGGAGACTCGGATCATCGTGCGGCCCGCCCAAGACACCCGTCGGGCTGTAGGCCCCATCCAGACCCACGCCGACGCGCCCGCTCCGAGCGACATGGAAGCGAAGCCTCCGGCGCCTGCTTCCAAGAAGCCCTCGGGCGATCCGGAGGTGGCGAAGGCCGCGTCGGCTTCCAAGAAGCCCGCGAACGACACGGAGGAGGCGAAAGAGACCCTGGCTTCAACGAACCACGCGAAGAAGGCGGGCGGGGCGAAGGCGCTGCCCGCTTCCAGGAAGACCAAGGTCGCGCCGACCAAAGCGAAGGCGAAGCCGAAGGCGAAGGCGAAAGCGAAGGCGCCTGCTTCACCGAAGTCTACGCGGAAGACGAAGTTGGTGCCCGCTTCGTCGAAGCCTGCCTCGAAGAAGCCCGCTGCAAAGCAGCTTCCGACGATGAAGGGCCCCGCGAAGGAGGACCCCAAGACGCCGAAGCTGCCGCCCAAGCGCACGGATGTGTGGCTGCCCGGCCCCTATGAGGAGGTGTCCAGCGACTCGTCCGACACGGACACTCCGAACCCCGGATATGTCAGTGGCGGCCACTCGCCTGTGGCTGATGCCTCGCAGGCTCTTCGAGATCAGGCGCCTGCAAAGGAGGCTGTGGCTTCCCCTCAGGGGCGTAGCCCTTCGCCTCACCCGTCTCTGGAAGTAGACTACGAGTCCTCGGGGTCGGAACCCGACATAGCCCACGAGGACGGCGAGGTTGTGGCGTCGACCAAGCAGATCACAGATGCCCAACGGGTCATCCATCCAGGCAGCCCCATGTCTCCCAAGCCTGTGGTGGCGGTGGAACGCGCCCGACTCTTGGAGGCGTCCATGTCTCGTCGAGACGACCCACCCGCTCCGGTGCCGGAACCCCAGGTCATCACCAACGCCGGCGTCGACGAGGGGGTCCCACCTGAGCTGCTTCAGCCCGAGAATCGGCAGCACCTGGCCGATCGTACTCATCAAGAGGCCTTTCAGGCGGTGGGCACCAAGCGGGATCGCGAGACCCACGCACCTCGTACCCAAGACCAGCTCCTCGCGCTGCGGTAGTGGACTCGGGACGAGTACCGAGAGCACCTTCGACAAAGTCGCATGCCTGGCCCAGGCGCTCCGCAGTGCGACAAGTGTCCGGTCGTGCTCCTGGTGGACACCGGTTTCTCCCGTCAACGGAATGAGACTGAGTTCGAGGGGTGGTTGGACCACTTGGGCTATCCCAGACCCAAGTTCTTGAACTCACCATATCGGATCGATTGGCTGGCTCAGCGTCGTCTTCGATTTCGCATGGCGAAGATGATTGCTGACAACACGTGGCCAAACCGATTCTTTGATCGCCACAAGACCATGCCGGGCGTCATCCTTGAGGAGGTTCTTCAGAAGATTCAGAAGTCTTGGCAGTCGCAGCCGATAGAGCCAAAGAGTGTTCTCGGCCCTGTCAGCGCCGACCAGGTCCGTGGGCATTCTCAAAAGAGGCCACGAGGTCGGCGCAGTCCTCCTCGAGGCAAGCTCCAGGCTCCCACGAGTTTCGACTACTCGGGTAGCCACGCCACTTCACCAGGTACTGGTACTGACCGCTACGCCCGCGGTGCTTCAGTAGCCTTTCGACATGGTAGTAGAGGACGCCCTCATTACCAAGCAGAGGCGGCGGAGCCCGCGGCGGCAGTGGTCTCCGACCAAGACGCTCAGCGTCGCTCGACTGGCTTCCGTCCTGACCTGGAGGGTCTTCTCTCCGGGGTGGAGTCATGTCAGCGACTGCTGGATAGTCAGCGGACCGAGACGGTAGCGCTTCGCGCTCGAGTCCAAGATGCGGAGGCCCGCCTGGAGGAGCCCCGGGATGTCTGGACCGCCTGCGGAATCGCGTCTGGAATCTGCCTCGGCAGCTTGGTGGTGACGTTGACCGCTTGCGTGGTCGAGTTTCGCAAGGCGAGGAGAACGACGAGCGGGCCCACCAGCACTTTGAGCGGCACGTCGCCTGGTTCCGTGATCTGTACGACCGTATGGGTTACTTGGAGGCGCAAGAGGCTCGCCGCGTAGCGGCTCGTGCTCCTGATCCGGCTCCGGCTCCTGCGCCTGCCCCTGTCCAGCTTCCTTCGGAAGAGCTCGTTCGGATGATGGCGAACGCCTTCCTGCAGTACTCTGCGACCCAGTCGGTTCCTCAGGCTCAACAGCCCCCACCGGGTGATAGGGCTTGAGCAAACCAACGTAGAACGTCGGGTGCGTGGCCATGGACGATGGCAGATCCAATGTGTAGGCGTGGCCGTGGATACCTATGACCGTGAACGGCCCCACAAAGCGAGGTCGCAGCTTGGTGCTGCCCACAGCGGAGACCGCCTGAGTAGGAAGGTTCTTAGCATTCAATAAGACTTGGTCTCCTAATTTAAACACTTGCGTGTTCTTACGCCCATGGCGATCACTGTGTTCCTTCTGTGTGTCTTGTGCAGCGGCCATGGCGTCACGTACGCGCTGTCTGACAGCTTCACCAGTCTCGATAAACGAGAGCAGGTTCCGTTTGACGGACGTTCGTAGGCCTTTAAGGCCCCTTGGGTCTTCGGCATTAGCCTCTCCCACCCAAACTCGAGGCTGGGGGTAACGTCAGCGGCGTACGCGGGTGCCGCAGTCCGTTCCCATAGAACGGAGTGAAGCCCGTAGACGGATGCACTGCATTGTTGAGCGCAAACTCCACTTGTGCAAGAAGTGCACTCCACTTCGTGGGCTCTGCGGCGCAGACACTGCGAAGAATGTCTTCCAGGTCTCTGTTTACCCGCTCAGTCTGACCATCGGTCTGAGGGTGGTCCGCTGTAGACATATCCAATCTCGTGCCTAAAAGGCGGAAGAGGTGCTGCTAGAAGTGGGACACAAACCTTGGGTCCCTATCACTCACGAATGCCTCGGGGAGGCCATGATGGCGGAAGACATTGTCCACAAAGAGCTGGGCCGCCTGAGGCGCAGTCACACTCTTCCGCACAGCGGCCAGCCGCACCATCTTACTAAGGCGGCACACAAAGACCAATATGCCCGTGTGGCCCCTTGCACCAGCCGGAAGCTCAAAGATGAAGTCCATGCTCACAGAGCGCCAGCAGTCCGCCGGTACCGGCAAGCTCATCAAAGGAGCGGACGCTGAGGGCGCAGGCTTGACGCGCTGACACGTCTCATATATCTGTACGTACTTACGTACCCATTTGTACGTGTGAGACCACCAGAAGTGGCGAGCCACAGACGTGTACGTCTTCTCCCGCCCTAGATGACCGCTAAGCGGCGTGTCATGGGCCTCATAGAGGACACGATGACGCAGGTCCTCGTCGTTTGGAACGACAATGCGAGGCTCGTCGCCCCCTTCCACTTGGTAGTAGAGCAAGCCCTCCACTACCGAGTAGCGGTGCAGACGTGAGCGTTGTCGTGCTGTGAGCTCGACAGCCTTGCTTGGAGCGCTCAGCGCCTCCACTAGACCTGCAAGGTTGTCGTCGTCGGCATACGCCTCGCGAATAAGCTCATAGAGCGGTGACTCAAGGTAGGCCAGATGTGCCAACTCGTAGTCTGGCCGCCGGGAGAGCGCGTCCGCTAGGACATTCTGCTTTCCCGGTTTGTACTCCACCGTGAAGTTGTATTCGGCGAAGAAGGAGAGCCACCGCGCCATGTGCTGAGAGAGGTGAGACGACGACGTCGCCGTCCTCAACGAGGCATGATCTGTGTAGATCACAAAGGGTTTTTTACCTAACAGGTGCACCCGAAACTTGACCAAGGCGTACTTCATCGCCAAGAGCTCTTTGTCGTGGACAGGGTAGTTCTTTTCCGCCGCCTTCAATTGGCGAGATTGGAAAGACACTACCCTTTCCCTGCCTTCGGCATCCACCTGCAGCAGAGCACAGCCGATGGCAAAGTCAGATGCATCGCATACCAAGCTAAAGGGGCGCTCCTCATCGGGCAGCGCCAGGATCGGAGCGCACTGAAGGCTACTCTTGATGGCTTCAAAAGCCTGTTGAGTCTCAGAGGTCCATGACCACACGGCATCCTTCTTGAGAAGATTGGTTAGTGGCCTTGCCATCTCGGCGTAATTGGCACTATACTTGTGCAAGTAGTTGGCCAGGCCGAGCCATTTACGCAGGTCCTTCTGCGAGACGGCACCGGCCACTGTGCAATGGCACACACCTTCTCCGGGTCCGCACGGACACCGTCCTTCCCAAGGAAGCAGCCCAAAAAGGGGATCTCTTCGGCTCCGAAGATACACTTGTTGATGTTCGCATAGAGGCGATTCTCGCGCATGCACAAGAGAACCTCACGGAGGTGGCCAAGATGGGCTTCGACGGCCGTCTTTCCTTCTGACGCACGACTGTGCACGAAGATGTCGTCGAAGTACGTCTGTACGAACTGCCGCATCGGCCTGAAGAGCTGCGATACGAGCCTGTTGAACGTGGCGGGTGCGTTGGACAGCCCCTGGGGCATGACCAACCACTCCCACAACATCCCGCTGGGAGTACTCACCGCAGTAAGCGGAATGTCCGAGTCGCGCATCAACAGTTGATAGTAGCCGTCGACCATGTCGAGTGCACTAAAGATCGTGCAACCAGCCATGTTGTTCTGCAACACATCCTTCCGAGGAATAGGCGTCGACGCCGGAATGGTTTCCACGTTCACCTTGTTGAAAGCGTGCACCATGCGCCACTTCCCATTGGGCTTGCGCACACAAAACGTCGGTGACGAATGTGGCGACTTAGATTCGCGCACCATGCCAGCGGCGTGCTTTGCCGCGAAGAAGGCGTCGATGACGTCAACCTGCTCCTTCGGCAGCGGCCACTGCCGCGTAGTACAGTACTTAATGCCTGGTACTAAGTCAATCTCATGTCGCACGCCACGATCCGGGGGAAGGATCGAAGGGGGATCGTTGCTCACGACATCCGAAAACTCCTTCAGAAGGCCGTAATACGGATCCGAGGGGTCCTTCAAAATGGCAGCGCCATACCGCGTCTGCCTCTTAGAGGTCCGCATCTCGTGGACGAGCAACCACCCCCATAGGAGTGGCCGCCCTGCCAACCCGCACCCATAAAAAGGGCTGTGTGATAGTTGGGTGGGCTGGAGGCCCTACGTGCCGAAAATCCCCAAAGTGTAATGACGGGGTCCGGAACCCGGTCCCAGAAATGGGTCGGATAGCTACCAGCACCTGCACCAGAGGTGGGCTTAAGCCCTGGTGTACGGGTTCCGGTAGCTTAAATCTCTCTTAGAGGTCCGTACCGACCTCAGTGGGCCAGTGGTCACACCCTGACATTGAGACCGGGAGGCATAGGGATCGATACCGCCGAGTGCGGATCTTTCACCTTAAGCCGGAGATAGGCAATCTCGTGGACGAGCAACCACCCCCATAGGAGTGGCCGCCCTGCCAACCCGCACCCATAAAAAGGGCTGTGTGATAGTTGGGTGGGCTGGAGGCCCTACGTGCCGAAAAATCCCCAAAGTGTAATGACGGGGTCCGGAACCCGGTCCTAGAAATGGGTCGGATAGCTACCAGCACCTGCACCAGAGGTGGGCTTAAGCCCTGGTGTACGGGTTCCGGTAGCTTAAATCTCTTAGAGGTCCGTTCGTCTTCTAACACCTCGGGGTCCATGACCGACGAGGAGTTGAGCTCCAGTGAGCTGCCTTCAGGGCGAAGCAGAACCACTTCTGCCAATTCTCCCGCCTTGAGAGAATCCATAAACTCCACATACGAAAGCTCGTCGAGCTCAAGTAGTCTGCTACTGTGGGTAACGGAGTCAACACCTCCCCCACCTTGGGTTCGCCCGTGAAGACATCGACTACTTGAGGGACCTTGCCCTCAGCCGCGGAATCCGCATCACGGCTAGATGCCTCTGCCTTGGGCGTGCTCGTGACCTTGTCACTCTTGTTGTCCTTGAAAGTGGGAGCCCCTACTCGACCACTCGTGGTTGCGCGAGCACCAGCTCTAGCGCCTTCTGTCGCACGAGCGGTGCCCGTGCACAAAACCGTCTCGGGAAGAGGAGGGGACATGACCCTTCCAGGGCTCTGTCCGCGAGGGGGTTGTGGCTGGCACCAATGGTGCGACTACGCCAATATATCCACGACTCGTGCTTTGCAAGCCAAGGCATGCCGAGGATAAGATCGTACCGATCATCCATGTCCAAGACAATGAACGGTTCGACCGAGTTGAAGTCATCAAACTTCACGCTTAAGAGTATGGTAACCTTGCGTGTAGACACGATGGAGCCAGTCGCTAAGCGAACATATACATTGGTATTACTCTTAGAAGCTTCTAAAGCACTAGCATACAATGCATTGTTCCTAGCCACACTGGCTTTCGTCGCAGACTTAAACGACGCTCCTGAATCGATCAGGACCGTCATCAGTTCCGGATACCCTTTTACGCTGGCGGTGACGACCACGAGGTTAGACCGCGCGGCGGCCACGGAGAGACACAGAAGTGTCGTCCCAGGGACTTGCTCCTTTGGAGAGGCTGACGAGGAACTCATCTTCCTCGAAGAGGAGCGAAGTCTCCCAGCAGGGCGTCCCGCCCCTACTGGGAGTCGCCGTTTTCCGACTCTTTCGCCTCGAGGCTGTTGAGAGCCGGACGCGACGCGTACTTCTTGTCGCGTGGCGCCTTCCATGGGTTGGTGGGACAGTTCCGACGGAAGTTACCAGGTTGGTTACAACCGAAACAGCGACCACTCGCCCGTTGCGTCTTCTGAGAGCGTGCCGACTCGGCAAGGAAGATCTCCATCGGAGTGGGACCCTCACTGGCCTCAACATGAGGCGTGTGCCCTTGCGCTGAGCGCACGCAGTGGTCCTCCAGCATAGCGATGTGGACCGCCTCATTGAAGGTCTTCGGCTGATGCCGGAAGAGATCCGTCCGAACCGGACCCGCGCGGACACCGTCCATGAAGACCGTCACCTTGACGTCCTCAGAGAGGGGTGTGCCGGCCATGGCGGCTTCGAGGTTGTGGAGCTCCATGACGTAGTCTTGAAGCGACCGCTTGCCTTTCTTGCACCGCAAGAAACTGGAGCGGTGGCGGTATGCCACATTGGCAAGGAGGAAGGTGGAGCGTAGCTCCTGTTCCATGAATGACCACGAGGTGAAGTACCCCGGTGTCGCCGTTTCACGGGCCATAGCCCATGCGCGTGCGCGCCCTCCAGGATTGGATAGCGCGAACGCTACTTGAGCACGCGCGTCATAGATCTGACCAGCGCTTAGCGCGATTTCGATCTCGCGGACCGAGAACACGAGACTGTCAGAGCCTTTGCCGTCGAACGTCGGAACCGACATATTGACGGGCTTCGTCGTGGTTGGACGCGCAGCGAATGAGACCATGTTTGTGGCGGACGCTTGTGCCGCACTCTGTGCCTCAGCTCGCATCGTCGCACGAGCGGCTTCCTGCGCAGCAGCGCTCACGTGAGCAATCAGCGACGACTCGTACTTGTCGAAGCGTTCCAAGCGCGCCCTTTGCTGCTCGGCAGGAAGATTGGGGAATCCAGCGAAGGCTGCCTCGCCCAGGAGACTGACCATCTTCTCCAGCGTAGCCCAGTGGACATCGGAGAGGTGAGGAAAGTCCTGCCGCGCCGGCAGCCGACTCCCTGAGTCTTCCATACTCAAAGATATCCTGATTGTAGAGATCCGCGTCGGTCGCGGGATTGACTACAAGTGCTACCAGGTGTGACGGGGGTCACACGCACAATAGCGAGGAGGAAGCGTAACACGCTAACCGCAGCAGACGCCTGGCGTCTCTGTTGCTGCTTGTGCAAAAGGCCTTGCCTTATCGGTCCTCTTTAGTACCGAGTACTTAAAGAGACTTGCACACTTGTTGGTTAGAGTTAAACTGTCTTGGATTAATAACACTCATAAAGTTCTATCTACTGCTTTCTATCTGCATACTGAATCACTGTCTAAATTGCGATCTTCCTCAGCGGTTGGCTCTCGTGCATCGTGGTCCTTAAGTACGACCGAACTAACTTAACTCCGTACATTGGGGGAGGTCTACCGTGAACACTCTATATAAGGAACATGGTACCCCGTACCAGTCGTGGTGTGTGACACTCAGTTCTAGTGGGCCACACCAGCCGGTGTGGTCCACACCAGAGAACATCCCTTTTCCTTGAAAAGGCCACTGGCCAATCCTGGCCCCATTACAGCGTCCACTAGTTGTAAGCAAGCTAGTACGTGTGCGCAAAGCCATCCCGATTGGTAAAATGTCTTGCAGTCGGATTTGAACTTTTGGCGAATTGTCTTGATTTCTTCCACACGTCAAGAAGGAGAATCCCAATCATGCTCAAAAGGCATTTGCTCAAGAATTGTCAAGCGATCAAGAGATAGATATCAAAGCTGAACGTTTTCGATCTTCTCATGTGCCCTCAAAATCCCGTGGAGAGAGCGCTCGCACAGTCCAGATTGTTTATTGATTGCAAGGGCCTAGACGAGAACAATCAATTATTGCAATCATGACAATCTAGATCGCTGATTATTGCAACCATGGGTACAACTTATACTTCGGCTGACTCGGTACTCTTCGACTGCTCGATAGCCTTTGACACATCTGCAAGCGTCACCAGGTCCCATTTCAGCTTTTGGAACATCACTGGGGGCGGTTTTTCTTCAGGTATACGACTCCAATTGGGAAATGGAATGCTTGAGAGGCACCAGTACGTCTAACACCGAAGAAAATGGCTCCTGCTGTGCGAGAGCCAACGAACATGGCGCCAAATACCCCAGCAGCACCAGTACGATTCGTCTGAGGTCTCGCTTTGAGTTGCGTGATTGGCGGAATGCTAATGAACTAGCTGTGGTAGGCCCAAAACCGACTGGGAGACAATGTCGATATTGTGATTGCCGCTTGAGATCTCCGGGCAATCAGTAATTGTGATTGACAATCTTGGCAATCTGACATTCGCAATCCATTTTTCCACAGCCCTGCGTACAGTCTTGTTCGTGACGCATCGACGTTGAGACCATGCACGTTGTCATCTCGAGCGCGTAGTACTCAGCGTTGAAGTAGCATTGGCCGATGCTGAGGATTGCTCGCTTCGACTTTCCTCGATGCATCGGGTAGTGGTTCTCAGACCCACACAGGTTCATTACGGCTGATTTTAACGAGTTGTAAATTGTCGCACACCTCGCGTGTAAAGCAATCGAATTAGAGTGTCTTACTCTTTCTACGAGGAACTTTGGTGATTGATTTTTTTTATGTCCGGTTATATCCAAAATTTGATTGGTCAACTTCAAATGCGGTTATCTCGATAACTCTAATTGTATGATCACTCCGGCTCTCACAACAGCCCAGCATTTATATACTGTACTATTGTATGCATAATACACTGAGCAGTCATTCTTTGAAACATTGACGCGAAGACGTAATACAGATTCACCTCTCTGCAAGCGCGGTGGGGTTTCAAAATCGATTTGGCAAAGAATTTCAGATGATTGCATTAAATATGCATTATCAGGGTTGTTTCCATCGACCTCCCTTTTCAATTGCATAAAATATTTATTATCGGAGTTAGTTCCGCAATACATACAACGTAGGTGCGAACGTTGAAGCATGTGAATGCTTTTATCCAATCGGAATTGGTTAGTTGATGTTTTTGTCCAATCATAAGTGAATTGGTCGGTTTGCTGGAGACTTCACCAATCGCCCTAGATATCCAAATATATCTGGAAATCACAATAGCACTACACGTATTATGAGCAGGGTTTACCAGTATAAGATAAATACACTTTACGCTTCCTCATACACGTGCGCTCACGTGTAAGCTAATGTATTGGGCTAGGTAAGCCCATTACACCTGGTAGCACTTTGTAGTCCGTCCAACGACCGACTAATTGCGTATCGTATGAAATTCGAGACGGGGGCTGAGGACATTCCTGTGGACACGAGTATGCCCACTGGTAGCCCGAACACGGGTGCAGCGCATGTTGCACGCGAAGACTGTCTCCACCTGGCGGATCCAGAGTGGGAGGCGCTCCAACGACTGTCGACGGTCATTGGAGAAGCGGCCGTAGCGACGATGCTACGCACACTCTCGCCGACAGAGCAACACGGTGTTGCTCTAGGCTTCATCATGAAGGAACAGCGTGAGACTGCTGCTCGCGCTACGGTGTCGACCCCGTCCACACCGCGCGTGGAGTCATTGAAATTCCACGTGAACAGCTACGTTGGGAGGGAGGGCGAGCCTCTTCTCCGTTGGCTTGTCGAAGTCGACACTGCCATCACGGCTCGACGTATCGTCGACCCGTTGTCGAAGGTTGCGTTCGCCATGTCATGCCTTGGTGGACGAGCAAGGAGTTGGGCGTATGGGCGCCTACTCACTGACCCTACGTGCTTTCGCACGTACGAGGTGTTCAAGGAGGAGGTCAGACAAGCGTTTGATCACCCGCAGAATGAGTTCAGATCGAGGGCTGAGATCCTCGACCTGCAACAGGGCAAGCATGACGTGCATGCTTACGCTCAAAGGGCGCGGTACTTGGTCTCGAACATCGTGACCAACCCGATAGATGAGGCGACAAAGGTTGTCACGTTCATGAAAGGCCTGAAAGACGGGCCTATGAAGACCTATCTCTTCCGAGAGTATCCAAATGCTCTCGAGTCTGCGATTACCCTTGCGATGCAAGAAGAGTTTAGCCTGCGACAGGCTAAGCTCCATGTGAACGTCCCGAGGCCGATGCCGCGACCGACGGTGAAGCCGTCGGGAGGTCCCGAACCAATGGACCTCTCGAGTGCGACCGCTGCTGGATCTCAGCAGCGTCGTGGACCAACGAATGTCCGCTGTTTCCGGTGTGGAAACAACGGTCACTACGCCCGTGAATACACAGCACCTGTGCAGGCGGCCAAGGGCCAGCGTGACGATACCGGGTATCGCCACGGGCAATAAAAAAACTAGAGCGACCAGCAGGCGCGGAGCGCCCTGCTGGTGATGCAGTCGAGCGTGTCGATATCGTACACGCCGTATTGAAGACTGCTGCCCCCAGTGAGAATCACTCTCACTGTAAGAAGCAGGATGACAGGCCGAACCTTGTCATCCTGAAGGTTAACTCGAAGAGAGAGAAGCCTCTTGGTGCGTTGGTGGATTGTGGTGCGTCGAACAACTTTGCTCGACTGCAGAGCGTAGCGAGGCTTGACTTCGAGGGGGTAGTAATGATTCGAAGTATATTGGAAGTAAGACTAGCAACGGGTGTCGTTGTTAGAACCGAGAAGTGTGTCGTACGCGTACGCTTCTCGTATCGAGAAAAGAAGTTCGTAGACGAACTTATCGTGCTTGACTTAGACGATAAGTTCGACATGGTGCTGGGCATGCCGTGGCTTGCACGGCATGATCCGGTGATCGACTGGACGAAGCGCACGATCGTGCACTTCGAGAGTAGCGGCGCGACAGTGAGCGATAGCCCTATCGGCGCAGCACATGCACCTCGCGGTGCATGCGACCCTCCAGCAGAGGCAGCGCGACGCGCGGCTGCCTCCGGTCACCGCACGCGGACACCCACGACTGAGAGAGTCGTTGGGAGAAATGTGAGTCGAATCAGAAGACTCAGATTCGATCGGATTCGAGAGGTTCTCAAAGCGTCAAGAATGACGCGGTTGTGTCGACTATTAGCGTCGACACACAAGTTCAACAAAAGGAGCCAGTCACTGATAAGGACAGTGACTTGGACGCGTCAGCTCAGGGAGCTGATGCGATTGGCCCAAATGTCGAAAGACGCTCCGCCGTAAGACGTCGAGGTAAAGAAAGCGCGCCGGCTTTGGGAGCCCACGCTGCAGGCAGTGCGGATGGTTGCAAACGTCCCGCACCGGAAATGCTTGCGTGCTTGCGTGCAGCCGGGCTGTACGACGAAGCGACACGCGGTCAAGCAGGGCTTGATTGCGTGCGCCCGCGGGTTGAACCCGCCGGCGATCAAAAGGAAGATCTGTCCGCGGCCGAGCCCGGACAAAACATGACGCGCGGAACCGGGTTCCGCACAAGAAGCGAACGGCGCATGCGAGCCAGCTGCGCAAGTCTCGGTCAGGGACCGAGACGCTACAAGCAGTGTCTGCCGGGCAGACACAGGGACCGGAGACGACCGTCGAGACCCTGGGTGTCTTGATGCATACTAATACTGGTCTCCAGTATAAGAAGATGAAGCTGGAGAATCCTCCGACGCTAACGGCGGAGTTGACTTCGCTTCCAGTCACAAGCTGGAGGCGCTTCGTCCGCGACCTGCACGTTGGACGCATCGAGCAGATTTGCATCCTCTCGGATATCGAGGGGATGAAGTGTGAAGCGGAAGAGTTGACGCAGCTCGTCGCTGAGGGCGTCGACGCCCTTAGCGCCAAGCGGAAGAAAGAGCGCTTCGACGAGCAGAGCTGGGACTCGCTGAAGGCAAGCCCCTTCTACGAGGTCTTGCGTGAATACAGAGACGTACTCCCGGACGATATCCCTGCGGAGTTGCCGCAGGAAAAGGGTGTTCAGCACGAGATTGATCTCGTGCCGGGAACGAAGTATTGTGTGACGCGGCAGTGGCCACTGCCGCAAGAGCAAGTCAACGCGATCAACGACTTCTTCGAGAGTCGTCGCAAAGCTGGGCAAGTGCGGGAATCGAAGTCCCCGCACAGCGCGCCTATGTTCTGTGTCAAGAAGGCACAGGGCGGGTGGCGCATCGTTCACGCTTATAACAAGCTGAACGACGCAACGATACCGGCGCAGACGCCGATACCGCGAAAAGATGTAATCATCGATTCGATGGCTTTGAGCACTATCTTCAGTGCTCTGAATCTGAGAGATGGATTATGTCAGATCCTCATGCGTGAGAGCGATATACCTCTCACGGCGGTAAGCACTCCGAGCGGCATGCTCTGGGAGTGGCTTGTAATGCCACAGGGGCTGAAGAATGCCCCTGCAACGTTCAACAGGTGCGTCACGCACTTGTTGCGCTCGGTGCGCGACTTCGCACCGAGCTATTTCTACGATGTGTTCATCCACAGCCGGGCTGTGGACGGGATGTCGGAAGTGGAGATGCACAAGGAACATCTCCGCAAGTTGTTTGCACTCATGCGCAAACACAACCTCTACGCGAACCTGAAGAAGTGTATCTTCGGGGCGAGCGAGATACCCGTCCTTGGATGTCTCGTAGGGAAAAACGGCGTACGCCCTGACCCGGGAAAGGTCAGAGTGATCAATGAATGGCCTACGCCTTCCGATGTCAAGGAACTGAGGCAGTTCCTTGGACTCGCTAGGTACTTATGCAAGTACGTGAGCAACTACGCGGGTAAGATTCGCCCATTGTCGCAGCTCCTAAAGAAGGATGATGCATGGGATTGGACTGCTGATTGTCAGCAGGCCTTTGATGCAGTCGAGCGGGGCTTGACTGAGGCGCCGATCTTGGCGGTAGCCGACCAAGACCGTCCGTTCTACGTCGTGTGTGACGCGTCCGATTTCACAATCGGATGCGCTTTAATGCAACTCGATCACAAGGGACGTGATCGCGTGGTCTACTATCAGTCGTGCCACCTGAGCGCAACTACCCGGTACATGACAAGGAACTCCTTGCCATGAAGTATGCACTCGCGAAGTTCCGAGTGTATCTACTTGGGAGTAGACCATTCGTGGTCTACACCGACCACGCGTCATTGCGTACGGCGATCAAGTCGCCGCACATCTCACAAAGAATGGCGAGATGGCTCTCATTCTTTGAGGAATATAACTTCCAGGTTGAGTACAAACCTGGAAGGTTGAATGTTGTGGCCGACGCGTTGTCGCGTCGACCTGATTATGCGGTGCACAAGGCCGACGCCAATGGAATTGGCGTCGCGCGGACGTCTACTCCCTCGTCGCCTTTGTTAGACGACGTGAGGTCCGCATACACGAAGGATGCGGACGCGAAGCAGTTGTTGGACTACTTCGCTGCGATTTCTGACAAGTCTCGTCAGAAGTTGGTGAAACATCTCCGTGCACGTGTACACCGTTATCGTGTACACAATGGACTGCTGCTTTACAGCGCAGTCGACTACAACGCTGATCGCATTGTCGTGCCGGACGATCACGAGCTGAAGCTCAGGATCACTTACGAGTATCACGATGCCCCGACGTCGGGACATCCGGGTCGTGAGAAGACATACTTACTTCTCATGCGTGACTTCTATTGGAGTCACCAGTACGAGTGGGTATGCAAGTACGTCCGTGCTTGCGCGGTTTGTCAACGCGTGAAGCCCGCGCCCTTCTCGCAGGCTCCACTTCAATCACTACCGACTCCGTCGGAGTGTTGGCAGTCCATCTCGATTGACTTTGTGTTTGGTCTTCCGCCTGACAACAAGCGGAGGACTGGTATTGTGATCTTTGTTGACCGCTTCAGCAAGATGGTGCATTTTGCTACAGTACCAGCCGAAGTGACAGCCAAGCAGACGGCACGTCTGTTTGTTGACATGGTGTTTAGACACCATGGCATGCCGATCGACAATGTGTCTGATCGTGATCCGCTCTTCACAGCGCGTTTCTAGCAAGAAGTGTTTGAAATTCTTGGCACGCAGCTATCCATGTCGACTGCGGATCATCCACAGACCGACGGACAAATCGAGCGCGTCAACCGGGTATTGGTTGACGCTCGGAAGAGCTACGCTCACTCGTTCCAACACTGGAGCAACTGCTTGCCGATGGCAGAGTTTTCCATCAACAACTAGGTGCATGTCTCGACAGGACACACACCGTGTTACGTGAACACCATGATGCATCCACGCGTACCGAGCGTACTCGGTGCGGTAGTTTCTTCCTTAAGTGGGGGAGGGTATCCGGTTTCAACCAAACCGAATGAACACGCTGATACGAGCAACATATCAGCTGTGTCGACACGCGCACGGACTGCGCGTACTCCAATCGACGAGAGCGCAATGTCTACGCCGGGCGTAGACACTCTCAACAACAGGAACCGCACACAGGCCGAGCCTGTTGTGAACAAGAGTAACGGGTTGAACAAAGAGTTCAACTCGCAGGCAATGGACTTTGCCCAGCGCCGCCAAGCCGTAATACGGTTTGTGCAAGATGCCATTGCAGCTTCTGTCGATCGACAGAAGCTGAACGCAGACAATAGTGGCAGAGGAAACGCAAATGAATTCAAAGTGGGTTCATTAGTTCTGTTAGCTACACAGAACCTAGCTAGACATGCAGTTTCCGACTTCGGAGCAAGCAAGCATGCCCCGCGCTTCATCGGGCCATTCACCGTGTTGGCGAAGCATGGCAACGCGTACACGCTAGACATACCGTCCAGCATGCGCCTCCACCCAACATTTTACGTTGAGCGGCTGAAGCCTTACTCACAACACGAGTAACCTACTCCCGGTAACTCGGCGCGATCCTCGCCTTGAGCGCGGAGACGCGCTGCCCCACGCTAAAAACGATAGTCCCCAGGCCGACCTGGATGTTCGAAGCGGTCTGCCCGGCCTGACCAATTCGGGCCTTCAAAAGCTTCATCTCCTGCCTCATCTCAGCGAGCTCAGGCGTCTGGAGGCGTTCCACAGCCTCCAAACGTTCCCAGACCTCGGCCGGCGACGGTCCGTGGTGTCTTCCTGCCGCCGCCGCCCCCGTTGCGAGACGCACGGGGGGGGAAATCGCTGGATTGTCCAGCGAATCGTTGATCATCAGATCCAGACCCAAGGTTCGGTTCATTTTCGTATTCGTTGGTTAGGATACTCTCCTGACCACGATACGTGGGAGCCGCGAAGCGTCCTGATGAGCGACGTTCCGGAAATGGTGACGGAGTACGAATCCCACCACCCGCAGCTCCGCCGAAGGGCGTAAAACTTGAACGAGAGCTGTAGTCGCCTACAGTCCTCGGCTGAGTGTTGCGTTCACCTTCAGCACTCTCGGACGACAACTGCGTGATCAACTTCTCACGCAGTGTCTTCAACTCCACAGGCACACTAATACCAGTGTACCCGTTAAGGTCCCGTTCGGACAGCCGCACTGTCCCAGCTTGGCACTGCGCGCACGCAATGCCAGCCGGCACTGCGCACGGAATCCCCGCCTCGACTGCACCATTGTGCAGCCTCAAAATCTTGGGTCGCTAGGAGAAGCGCTCGTAGCGCTCGCTCGCAGAGCGGACTCGCTCGCGGTAACCAGCCGGATCGCGGTTGAAGTTCTCAACGAACGCGCTCCAGCTTTGACAAAGTGCCTCCCACTTTGTCACCTTACGCTTACGGGAATGCTTCTTGTTCCCGTAGAATCGGAGCTCATGGAAGAGCCCGATATAATAATCACGTCTTTGATCCGTCGCCGGATCAAAGTCGAGCTCTTTAGTGACATCATCATCGTTGATGGCACTGCAGGAGTACAGCGCGTACCGCCCGACCGGCGAAGTACTGCCGTAGCGAGATTGGATCTCGCTCGGAGACGGCATCCACGGGTCGCGCACCGGATTAGTGCGCGACGTTACAGCCGCAGGCGGAGTGGAGTCGTCGTCGTCTCCACCCCGCGGCGTAGTCAGCGCCCTAGCATCAGCGAGCGGCCTGTCGCTCCCGCTACGCGAGCGCTTTGACCTTGAAGCGTCCGAGTCGTCCTCGCGAGGACGACGCGTCCCCACGCTTGATTCATCGCGCCCTGAGGACGAGGATTCCTCGCCCTCCCCCATGTCGGCAACCTCGATGCCGTCGAAAAGCCTCTCGCGGGCATAAGTAACTTTGCCACGCGTCTTGTGATACTCCCCAACAGAGATCGTACTCTTGGGGAGCTTAGCGTCGTCACCTCCACGGTGACGACGGACGCCGAAGAGGCCGAAGATGTGGCAGTCGTAGCTGTGTTAGCGATGACCGCGTTCGCCGCTGCAGATGCAGCAGGCGCGTTGGAAGTCTGCGTCGTAGGCGTGCTCATTTCGAAATGAGCACGTAGTTCTCTCCGAAGAAGACTTTGGATTGATGTGTCGAGACCGGCACATCAAGTCCTAACGGGGGGGGGGGGAGGTGTAGCGGGGCTAAACATTCGGCTAACCTCACGTTAGTGCAACATGCACTGATGGATACATTAAGGTGGACCACATCGCAGTGTGGTCACCATTGATAATAGGAAGCAGTCCTATTGGTCAGAAAGCGGGGTATTTCTACCAATAAGAGTCGTGCATTAGGACAGGGTTTCTACCAACCACTTGTTGGTAGAACCCCTCTTTATAGATATCAGTTTTAGGAGGAAAGCCACAGTTAACATTCAATTCAGTTCTCCTTTACCGCAAAAGCTACTTTATTTAGGTTTAACTATACTTGTGGATACAACTATATTTAACCTAAGATAAATACACCTTACGCTTCCTCATACACGTGTGCTCACGTGTAAGCTAAAGTATTGGGCAAAGTAAGCCCATTACAGTCTTGGTCGGCCGAATGAGAGCTTTGACGGAGAATTTAGTCCGCGGGTCCAGCAGCAGAATCATCACAGTTTCGGCAGTAGCCTTAGCAAGGCGCTTCTCGAATTGGCCTTTAAGCCGGGCAAGGTATCTCTGCCCAAGGTCACTCAGGTGTTCGACGGGCACATTAAAGCGCGGGAACGATGCCACCATGGTTGTCGTAAATCGAGGCGAGTCGATATCGTAGACCATGAACTCGTTGCAGTACAGGCGCTCTTCAGTGTACTTCAGCAGCACGATTAACTCCGATGCGACAAGATCATTGCGCTGGACTTCCGCGCGTGCGAGGTCAGCGAAGGAGCCCACAATAGCTTCCATTCCTGCCATCAACTGCCAGTCTGCATGCGTCAGGTTGTTGAAGACGGATTCATCACCTTCCTCGCCGCGTTTCTTGAAGTACCCCTGAAACGCCGAGTAGCTCACGATTGAATGCTGGAAGAGCTTCACCGTATAGGCTACACGTGTTTCGCAATCGACCGTGGTTTTTAACTTCGGCAGACTGAAAAAATCTTGAACGTCCTCCAGTCCCTTGCAACGCTGATTGGTGCTGAAGTGATTGCTGAGATCTCGAACGGCCTTGATCAATAGTCACCCCTTCTTAAACGCACCGCCAACCGTGCAGTAACGTTTGTTACGTGTCTTGGCACTGTCGTACACTGACACCGTTTCCTTGTTTTCGCGAATGCCAATCGCGTACTGCAAACACAGGTTGAGGATGTGCATATGACAGTCGGTCGGGAGTGCGTCTTCAAAGAGCTTGGATACTTTACGAGCACTACGTGTAGCTGTCGTATCCGAACTGCAAACTGAGTCATGGAGTCGATGTCGATGCTGTAAAGCTCCTTCATCCGGAAAGGGATCATTCGTTTCATGTGAAGCATGCGATCCGTTGGTAACCGATAGAAGCAAAGCGACCTCTCGAAAAGTCCAAGACTTGTCGATCCAACAAGCAGACGTCCCCAACATTCCTTTTTTGCCGTTTGCGATAGTCCAGATGTCATGGTTAAGGTTGAGAAACGGAGTGCGGAGTGCTGCGTCAAACTCGGAGAGCAGCAGATTGGCAGCCATCTTGCAGAATTTGCAGAAAATGGCCCTCAACAAATCCCGATACGTTGAAGCAGAAATAATGTTGCATCGGAGTCACCGGTAGCTCGCTGAATCAGAAGCTTGAAATCCTCCGACACAATAGTGTGGTGCGACAACCCAGCATTGATCAACCAGTAGGCAGTAAAGACACCAAGCTCCTTCTGCGTTGGTGCCCATAGTTTCTGCAGCGTTCCGCGCTGTTTCGAGGGACGGTTGGGCAAAGTTGAAGAAGGACGTTTGGATTCTCGCGATCGAGCTTCAGCCATTCCTTCACCAATCTAGCGTGACGCGCTCTTCATCTTGCTCGCTGCAACCGCTTGGCCGATTGGGTGGTCGCGATGAATCGCGTACATGTGATCCAGAGCATTCGTCGTGTGACCAGCACGGTACAGACCGCTCTCCCATGCATCTGGCTCAGCGTACGGGTTGCTGGTCTGCTGCTGGGTGCAGAGAATGCAGATGTGAGTAGCGTATCGGCCGTCCTTGGATTCATAAACCGTATTCAGACGATGCATGATATCCCATACAAGGTGACGACAGCCACGTTGGCGATGGTGTTGAATCGCCAGCGGAATTTCAAACGCGTCAGCACCGAACATTTCGTCCGACCCAGTTGTCAA
This sequence comes from Phytophthora x cambivora, assembly GCA_033557925.1. Lineage (NCBI taxonomy): Eukaryota > Oomycota > Peronosporomycetes > Peronosporales > Peronosporaceae > Phytophthora > Phytophthora x cambivora. Next base: position 4,383,546 of record JAUCEB010000008.1, on the reverse strand, counting down.
ATCCACCACGACTTCCTGAGAAGGGGGAAGACTCTCACACTCCGTTGATCGGGCAAATGGAAGCGTCGACGCTTGAGAATCCGGTAGTAGTGTCGCCTGGCTTGACGAAGTCTGCGGGTCGGGCTCACTCTCAGCCCATGTAGACGGCGAAGAAGTCAACGTCTTCCACTTGTAGAGACACGTAGCGCTGCAAAAGCGCTCTGAGAGGCTGCCGGAGTCGTAAATGTCGTTGCTGCAGATGTGGTGGACCCCCAGACCACACACGACGCAAGGGTCCGTCTTTGTTAGCTCGGCGCATGAGAATCGAGGCTTGCACACTTCATGAGCAGGCGACGCTCTGGCTCTGGCTCGGGGGGGGGGGGGGGCTTCTTGTCGGGGTGGCAAATTGAAGAATGGAGCCTCACTACACTCAATCCAAAGCAGATAAGAGCGATAAAGCGGTTCAGTGTGACAATTACCACTTGCGAGCGTCGTATCTACCATACAAACAATACATCACGAAAGTCTGAGAGTGTGCTGCGTTGGTCAAAAGACAAGCTCTCCTGGATTTCTTCAGCTGTCTAAACAGTAGTTAGCAGTAGTTCGGCAGTACTATTTGCCCTCGATCTGAGTTACCGGTAGGACAGTAGTAGAAGTTCGCGCCCCGTCCCAAATTACTGCCAGAAATAGTAGTTTGAGCAGTAATTACCAGTAACTAGTAACGAAACAGTAGTTTCCGACAAACTACTGGTAAACCCTGCTTGTGAGTGTCACTCGAATTTGTTAGAACAGACTGAATCGAGTGCCAAATTCGGCCAACCAGAAGTCACCAATCGACCACCACAGAGTCTGAGGAGGCGCACGTGGTGTGTAACACCACAATACGTACGCCGCCTCTGATTGGTCAAAAACGGTTGCGATCGATTTAGATGACACCCGATTTCCCTCCAGGTTCCACAAATTTGGGTGAAAACGACAATATTAAGTACATGGATACTATATAATACAGGAATATGAGCTCGAATATTATAGTTAGGCCTCGTTATTCAGTCCGACTGGGCGTTAACTGGGCGTTAAAGACACTACGAAATGGTTTTTATATGCTCCTGTTGTATTGTGGATTCTGCCCAAATTTGCCGAATCGGGTCAGTTTGGCAGGAGCCAAGGAACCGCCAGCAAACCGCCAGAGAAATGGCATTGTTCAAAACCAGCTCATTAATTCATTTTTATCCTATCATCGAGGAGCGGACTCACGGCAACCTCACAGAGTGCGCATTCTTCGGTTTTCTGTTAGAGTCGGCGCTGTGGGTCGCGCAGGCTATCTGGACGCGTAGCTGTGGTAAGGTGTAGTACTAATCATCTCGTGCTGGTGTCAAGCAGGGACGGAATGGCTTGAGTTGATGTAAACAGCTCTCTGGTACTGGATTATGCAGCGGTGTTTGATTTCTTACTGGAGTCGGCGATCTTGCTCTCTTTGTTGTTTGCGTCTCGCTGGATCTATCAGTAGTCGTCTCACGGCTGTTGGATTATTAGTGGAGCGAAGTTTTCTGCTGATCTCGCTTGCTGTTGGGGTCTTCGGTTTGGTGCTATTGCTGCAGTTCTCGGAGGGAGTATTTTTGCTTTTGTGTCCTCTCGCCGCTGTTGGAATCACCTCGCGCTGATGTTGGAGCTCTCGCCGCCGCTGTTGGATCCCCTCGCGCTGTTGTTGGAACTTTCGCCGGTGTATTGCTGGAAGACTTCGTAGTGCGCATTTGTAACTGCTGTTGAAGATTTAGCAGCGGCTGAAGCAATTGCAGCAGCTCGTGGGTGCTTTTGGAGCTTGGTGTCAGTTTTCGCGCTGCGGACGGTGCTCTCGCTGCTGGCGGTGCTTTTGCTGCTGACGGGACTCTCGCTGTTGACGGTGCTCTTGCCGCTGACTACGGGACTGTCGTTGCTGGAGGCGGTGCTCTCGCTATTGACGGGATTCTCGTTGCCGACAAGACCTTCGGTGCTGAGGAGACTATCGTTGTTGACAGGGCACTTGCTGTTGACGCTGCTCTCGCAGCCGTTGTGGCTCTTCTCCACGTAGTTGTGGAGCTTGCCATTGTTGGTGCTTTCGCTGAAGTTATTGCTCTTGCTGGTGGTAGAACTGGTGATCTCGCTTGTGGTACTCTACTGTCATGGACTTCTCGCCGGTGTTGAACTTGGTGCAGAAGTTGCTTGACCTGCTCTAGTCTGTGGTCTGGCAGGATCCTCTGCCCTCGCAGCGCGATGGAAGAGGCTGTGACGAAGCAACATGCACACCCAAATACCGTATTCCACTGCTTATACGGATACTACAACCTTTGCTTCGGCAAGCAAGAACTAGCCGAGATGTACAACAAGACCGATAAAACTATTGGCAATTGGATCAAAGTATACGAGAGGTCAGGGACACTTGAGCGAGCCACCAAATCGGACAAGAAATTCGACGCCAGTCACCACCAATGGCTAATTGACTTCTATCAAGCCCGACCGCTTGCATACATCGATGAAGCTCAATCCGCCTTCAAGCGTGAGCACCATATGGACATCTCGAAGACCAGTGTTTAAAGAATTATTCACGCCGGAGGCTTGATGTGGAAGGTGCTGGAACGGAGAGCAATGCACATCAACGGTTTATGCAGGAGCTAAGTACAATTGATTGGAGTCACCAGAATCTTGTTTTCTTGGACGAAGTCTCCTTTGATAATAGAGGAATGATTCGGAAGCGCGGTTATTCGCTGAAGGGAAAGACTGTGGCTGTTCGCGGTGACTTCCAGAGAAAACCCAGAGTCTCAGTGCTTGCGTTCATTGGGGTGCATGGGATCATTGACTACTACGACACGGAGGGGACGTTTGACAGGGTAAAGTTCTTGGAATCGTGCCGTTTGTTCGCATACTCGAAGAGAGGGAACGTTCGGCAATATCCTGGGTCAAACTCAGTTTGGATTCTAGATGGAGCAGCAATTCACAGGGCTCCTGAGATTGTTCACTTCTTGCGAAGCATCGGAGTCTTGCCAATTTTCCTGTCGGCTTACTGCCCGTTCTTCAATCCTATTGAGTACCTGTTTGGCTACGTGAAAAAGGCTTTTCAACGCCATTATGATGAGGCTTCGGGGCGCGACTTAACGCCGTTCATAGCTCAGACGTTTACGCTATTTGAGGGCTATGAGATGGCAAATGTGTTCAAGCATTGCGGATGGTCCGTCTGTACAAGGCTACTTCAACCCTGTCGACCAACTCGCAAAAGAGATCAATACTGCTCCTGATGCACGCGAAGGCTTTGAACAAAGGCAAGATGAATTGAAGTTTTCGATTCGGGAGAATGAATTGCAGTCGTAGGCTAGGCTAGGTTACGCTGCACTTACGCGTGGTCAATATCATTAATGTTCTCGATCCGAAGCATTGGATCGACTACTTCAGGCGGCGGAAGCACGTCGTTAATAAACGCTCCATTGATTGCATTGCGAGTTGCGAGAAATTGTTCCTAAGCTTCGATGCGATTTCCCAGAGCCCCAACATCTCTGCGTAGCTGCTCATTGACCGCCATGGCCGCATTCACGCAATCCAGTGCAAGCTGGGCAGAGTGCGATATGTTGTTGATGTGCTGCTCGAGCTGCGAGTCGGCAGGTCGTAGCAGCAGCGCGATGGTCGCCGGTGGTGGCTGGACAATTGCCGCATCCCACGTGGATCGATCCAGGTTTCGGGTCAGATGATTCGCCCACATTCTCCAGACCACTGCTGCAGCCTGGAACGTAGGCTCCCACCGTTCCTGTAGCCTTCCCACGACCTTTTGAAGCGAACTCTCAGCAGTGGCTCCAGTCCGATCCGTTTCCGATGGCAGAATGCAAGCTGCCTTGAATGCATCAAAATCACGGGCCTTGGTAATAGCAACACCATACTCGTATACAAGTAGGGTCACCGTTTCTCCTCTCACCGCCGCAAGCCATGTGCTCCATTGATGCTCCGACTTTGTGTTATCGACGATGTGCAGCTTCAATTTAAACTGCATGAGCTTGATCCAATCCTCCATCACTGGTACTGCCACAGACCACACGTCCTCGGTCTTGATGGCTCGGCACTTCATGCGCGGACTAAAACTCGTCCATAGCTTGAGAAGGATATCCGTTGAGGATGCTCCATTCAGAGCAACATCGGCGAGGGTTTCGCCAGACGTGTCACGCTGGCCGATCGTGGACATGATGATCGGACGAACTACGAGCTGGAACAAGTTCGAATTGCCTTGTGACGGTGCCAGCGGCTCTCCCACGGGATCCGCGCCCGGCACAGAGAGCCGAGGCGATCGCCGTTGCGGTGGCGAACGCTCAGGGCTCAACGAGACTTGGGTTCGCCCGGTGGTCCTCAGTGCTGTCGATTGGGTTGATCTTGACTTGACGACGCTGCCTCCAGCCGTGGATATCGCCTTCTTGTCGGCGGTGTCAGAGCTGGTGTCGCTGGAGACGGGTGCGTAGGTGAAGCTTGAAAAGGGGAGGTTTGCAGCGGCCCAGACACCGTCGACTGCACACCTGGTGATCTTCCGGTACTTATTGGCACTTGGGAGGTCGGAGACAGGGAAGACGCCAGCCGTGGCGATCGTCTAACAGCTGGAGTGCGTGCTTGGTATGGTGAAGCGCGATGAGACGTGCGCATGTCGACAGCCTGAGTGCGCGAGGCGTGGGGCCGTGCCGTCCCTGATCTCCTTGCCGTCTGTGTCAATGACAAGGATACAAAGGATACCCTACTCAAATGCATATGTATCTATGAATTATCATGGGCTCGTCGATTGGCTGGCGGTTTGCCTGGGTCGATTTAATCACCCCGATCGGAAAATAAGAGTAGAACTCACAATATATGTATATAAGTATAGTACGGTTAATCAGTTGGGGGTAGACCACTAGCGCGTTGGCTCTCATCTCCGAACTTCCGACCGTGGGCCCGCCCCTCTCTCGCTGCGCTCGGGGGGCGCCGCTTCGCGGCCTGTCCCACCTCGGCTCCGAAGTCCTCGGCTCGGCCAGGCGCTGTTGCTGGGATTGGATATTATTAATAACTCCTGGACAGTGTTGCCGAGTACCACTCCGTTCCATTACAAAAGCATGATACAGGCACTTCGTAACTAAATCTACGAGTTTTCTAGTGCTTTTTACGTTCTTGGGCTCAAAAGAAGCAGACGGATGATACGGTTCTTTTGATATGCCCATTGACACGGTCTTTGTATGCGGTAAAGAGGAAAAAAACACAAGAAGTCAGTAAAAAGGCCTCGGTCAAAGCTATTTCTACAATCTAGATGGATTGTTAGTGGACATTTTTTGTTTGACCATACTGAAATCCAGTTTAATTTTCGTGCTCTTCTAATGAAACAACGATCAAGGTGGGTTCATGCTCTTGCAATGGAACGGAGTGGTACAGGTTTTCGTTCATTTTATGCACGGTCACGTATATACTTTTTGGTCGGATACCCCAATCGGGCTAAATACTCACTCCCTTTTATACATGTAGTTTTTGTACTGTATGGACCGGTCTATATCACTTCGACCTCCCTCACTCAAAATGGAAGTGCTACCGGTACAGTATGGAGATTGAGTGACTCAATCTCCATACTAGACCATTGGGTGAAAAAGTGAAATATTCGCGAATTATCGTTTTATAACTTGGATATCGCTGATATTTACAGAAGAACTCTTTCTGCTGCGTACAATCCAGTTACTGGGATATTGCGACATAACTGTTCTAAACAGTGATATTTAAGACTATAACCCTGTCATTTTAAATGCAGCTGATGTGCATCCGCAAATCTCAGAAAAACTCAATAAACATGAATCTTTTCGCATTTGCTGCGTCTGAACCAAAGGCCAAACAGTCTTATCGGTTAGATATGCGATGTGCGCTAGATGTCAGATTGACCACACTCTTCTCTCTAGTCTGTAGACCAGCAATCAAGCTCTAGCAGCACAGCTCACATTTATTGAAAGAAACTAGGCGTTTGTTGCCACCGCCATGTCGTCGACATATTGGAAAATAGGTCAGTTGCAATACTGGCAATGAGCAAATCCTTTGAAACAATATACATTTGGGAGGGAACATCTATTTTCACGAGCGTTTCTAACCCAGCACAGGATTATGAGCTGGGATTTGTTCCGAGACTGAGATTTATTCCAAACGACCCTTGAAATGCAATAAACACCCACCGGTTTTAGGAAAACTGCTTATATAGAAAAAGATGGTTAAAATGACTTTAAAGCGGGATTGTTCATCCGCTAAGACATACTTTTTGCGACTGTTATCTACTGTACAGTACCGGTAGCACTTCCCCAGTGCAGTGCACTGTACACCGGTAGGCGGATGATTGAAATACAAGATGAGCAGCGTTACTAATTCGACAAAGAATGGCTGTTGTTGTTGGTTGTTGTTGTACAGTACCGTACAGATGTGCATGCGCAACACGATGATTAAATACGGTATTTAACATACATGTATCTGATTCCTGCTTCTAAAGGTCCAAAAGGGGGTGTCTGTCAGAATTGACGTGCGAAATCGCATGTGATTTTCGCGTGAAATCAAAATCGATTTGGCAGGGAATTTCAGATGCAATTACAGAGTGAGGTCGATTGGCGGGCGATTGATTCAACGAGTCCAATTTGGAGTAGAACCCACAATATTAAGAAATTAAAAACGGTCACGACGGACAGCCCAACAGGGATTAATTGCATCCATGACAAATAGGTATCGATACAATGCAAATTCCAAATGATCCTTTTGTATGTATTCGCCAACGCGCCGCGCGCAGGAGATGCGCAGTTTCATTTGAACAAGAATGCTGTACGGCCAGCGCTACCAGCCCAACCGGCTCCTGCTGAATGAAAAAGCCACATTTTCATGTCGTTTAAAATCATTGCGAACAAGTTGCAAAACATGTACTGCTGTAGTAATATTGATGGCCATATTGATGACAACATTGGGTGAGTTCTACAAAGTACGCTCAGCGCGTGCAGAGTGGCCTGTTACCAGCTCAAGAAATGCACAGCGCGGCGTTCATCAGAACTCGATTTGGCTACGAGCGCAATATGTTCTACACGTAATACTTCTCGGCTCATACATGCACAGTCAACCGTATATTACATATATATGCAGTACTGTATACTAATACAGTAACCGTATATTACATATATATGCAGTACTGTATACTAATACAGTAATACATGTACTGTACGGTTATTTGTCTACGTCCAGTCAACCGTTGTTATACATGTATATTACAGATATGAACTTCATGTAGTCACTTGTTGATTTGACGTCGACCGCACCACTGCCAGTCATGGCTGCCAACAATACCTTCAGCGTTATGTGCTACAACGTTGCCGGCCTGCCCGCGCTCATTTCAAGTGGTGACCCTAACACGTATACTGTGGACATGGGCAAACGAATCAGCGACTGGGACATCATCAACGTGCAGGAAGATTTCAACTACCATGCCAAGCTCTACTCGGAGAACAAGCACGAGTACCGTACCTCAACAAGCGGCGGTGTACCGATCGGCAGCGGACTCAACACGCTGTCGCATTATCCCTTCACGGGTGTGGACCGTATCAAGTGGAATGAATGCAGCAATTACGACAATGCTGACTGCATGACGCCGAAGGGGTTCACGTTGGTTGAGGTCCAGCTGGCAGACGGAGTCACCATCGACATCTACAACCTGCACACCGATGCTGGGGTGACCGACGCTGACCAAAAGGCCCGTGCTTCGAACTTGGAACAGCTGAGCGATTTCATGACCGAAAACTCAGCCGGCAATGCTGTGGTTGTCATGGGCGACACCAACACCCGCTACACCCGTAAGTTGGACACCATCCGCAAGTTTATCGAGGGTCAGAATCTTACGGACGGCTGGGTTGAGACCGTTCGCAACGGAGTGCCTCCCGCGAAAGGTTCGGAGGCACTCAAGTGCGAGACAGCGACCATGACAAATGAATGTGAGGTCGTGGACAAGATCATGTTCCGTGGCAACAACTACCTTACGCTGACGCTGGAGCAGTGGAAGAATGAGAACGGGGCATTCATGGGCAAGAACGGCTCGCCGCTGTCGGACCACCCACCAATTTCATCAACATTCTCATGGGCGTTGAACCCCGACGTCCATCTCAGTAACGCAATGGGCGGCCCTCACGGCACTCGCTTCACGGATGTCGGGCTGGCTGCTGCTGACCAGACCGTTAGCTCTATCGTGATCCGGGCGGGCGACCGTGTCGACGGCGTGGCTTTGGAGGTGTCCGACCCAACCGAGAGTACTCTTTCTCACGGTGGCACTGGAGGTTCTCTTACCAGGTTGCACCTCGCGGCTGGCGAGTACATCACGTCCATGGAGGTTCACTGGGGCAAGAAGAAGGACAGGACACGTATCTTCTATCTCAAGTTCCAAACAAACAACGGCCTCTCAGTGGAGGGAGGAACCCCCACGGGTTCCAGTGCTACAATGACTGCACCGGAAGGATTCCAACTGAGCGGCTTCCACGGCCGTGCGGGCGATAGTATCGACGCGCTGGGCGCGATCTTCACAAGAATTGAGAGCACGACGCAACAGCAGCAGTACCCCACGAAAAAACGTAAGGCGAAGATGGCAGCGTTATCAGTGAATTGATGAAAAAACGGGGTTTCATGCCGAGTTAGTTTACCGGCTGTAAGCTTACCGGCGCCACTTTTAGTTTATGGTGGTCAAATTTCTGCAATTCAGACGCGTAAAACTTTAAGATTGCAAAACGATATATTGTGAAACGCGGCTGGAATGTCCACGCCTTATTAGACTACATATTTATCTTAATCGGATTTGAATTTCCGTACATAAGGGTATAAAACTAGCTACAAAGCGAAATCGGTTAGCAAATACAGTCGTATTGTGCCTTTCTGATCAAATGGCCAATCGGACTGCAAAAAGTAGGTTCTAAGCAGTAGGGGTTGGGGCTCTTGGTAGGATTTGCGATGCAGATGGCTGGGATTTACCTTTGTGTCTGAGGTCCTACGTAAGGGCTCACCCTAAAGGGTACCTTTAAGCAATTAAGGTCCGAATAGCCATTTTTCGCCGGCCATTTACTCCTACGAAAGAGCTGCTGCTCAGCCATCTTCCATTATCGACTCTTGTAACATAGGACATGCTAATTTTAATTACCATCAGACTATCCTTTAGGAGGTCTTACGTAGGACCGCTACTCCTACGTAGGACCTTAAATCTGAGGACCCCCCCTGCGCATATTGAGGGGTACGACTGTAGAAGTGTGTAATCCTGCTTGGACAAGCTGGCGAGACTCGACTCGGTCTAATTTAGCGACGGCGGCTAAGAGCTACCGAGACGCCTTTGGGCCAATATAGCCCGAAGTTTGGAGTCGTTCATGCCAATAAGTCTCCGACCAGATTGAATATCTAGTGCACCACCTCTAAATGCTTTGACACCTTCCATATTGCACGCTACAAAGCTGGTGACTTACACCGGCACCTACAGAGCTATAATTATTTAGCTCAAATAGCTCGGAATGTCGACTTCCACGGCGACATTCCGCCTTATTTACAAACAAATCTGTTGCTAATCGGATTACCACATGGGCCTGCTTGCTAATCGCCATGACTATTCCTTGTCTAAAATAGAGGCGGGGGATCTAATTAGGAGATCAGTCGAAATAAATAAGACTTCGAAGTCTAAATTAGCCAAAACCTTGACCGATTTACTATCCGATTAGACATTCGGGGTGCCGATCACAATACATGCACTAAGAACGCAGTTACAGAAGGCTGAGTCTCCATTTACGTCACGTAAATGAAGACGCTAGCGCACGGTTTCCGCTTTCCTGCAACATGGCAAGGTCAAAGAGCTCACCTCAAACAAAAGTGGCCACAACCCGCTTTTGCTCAACTCCAGCTGGGCGCAGGATTGTTCCATCGGGTGAACTGGCGTCGAATGGACTAGCCACAGTATTGCTCCACATACATTTGGCATGTGAACAAATGCACATGTACCTATCGAGCAGACATCTGCCATCGATCTCGAGATGTACAAAGCTAAAAGTGCGATCTGCTGCGTCCGTCACGGACTCCGTGGTACGGTACCGGTACGTTTCTGGAGTGTGTCGTTATGCTGTTCGAGCCACACGCTCTGTTGAGTTGGTCCGGCCTCTACATGTACAGTCACGCTCTCGCGGTACGAGCTCACTTCTCAATTTGTCGTCTTCACAGCAGACCAGCGAAGACTTTTATTAGCAACGATGCAAGTGCAGACTGCGAACACTTTCTCCGTACTGTGCTACAATGTAGCAGGGCTTCCGCAGCTCCTTTCCAGTGGTAACCCGGAGCCCAACAGCGTTGAAATGGGCAAGCGCATCAGCGACTGGGACATCGTCAACGTGCAGGAAGACTTCAACTACCATGCCTTCCTGTACAAGGAGAACACGCAAAAATACCGCACGGCCACGAGCGGAGGCGTGCCATTCGGAAGTGGCCTCAACACGCTCTCTCGCCTCCCTTTCAGCACTTTGGGCATCGAACGGGTTCAATGGGCAGAGTGCAGCAACGATGAAAGCGACGACTGCATGACGCCGAAGGGATTCACGCTGCAAGGGGTGCAACTAGCGGACGGAGTGATCATCGACGTGTACAACCTCCACGCAGACGCCGGCGTTTCCAAGATGGACCAGAAGGCGCGCGCTTCCAACCTGCAGCAGTTGAGCGACTACATCGCCGAAAACTCGGCTGGTAATGCTGTTATCGTCATGGGCGATACAAACACGCGCTACACTCGCTCGCTTGACACGATTGCCGAGTTCGTGGCAGGACAAAACCTCACCGACGGTTGGGTCGAATACATTCGCAAGGGCGTCGCCCCCAAGAAGGGCGCGGATGCCATTCTGTGTGACGCGAAGAACATGACAAACAAGTGCGAGGTTGTGGACAAGATCATGTACCGGGGCGGCAAGTACGTCACGCTGACGCTGGACAAGTGGAACAACGAAAACGAGGCTTTCCTCGACAAGAACGGCACGCAACTGTCGGACCACCCGCCCATTTCCTCGACGTTTTCGTGGTCCGTGAACCCCGACTTCAACCTGAGCAACGCTTTCGGTGGCCCGCACGGTACCTACTTCACGGACATGGCTCTGGCTGAGCCCGGACAAACTGTTAGCTCCGTTACAATTCGAGGTGACAGGCGTGTTGACGCTGTGACGTTGGAAGTGTCGGACCCCACTGAGAGTACGCTTTCTCACGGCGGAACTGGCGGCACCCCGAACAAGTTGGCGCTGAGGTCGGGTGAGTACATTACGACCATGGAGGTTCACTGGGGAAAGAAAGATGAACGCACGTGCATCTTCTACCTCAAGCTCGGCACTAGCAAGGGGCGATCGATCGCGGGCGGAAGCCCCACCGACGAGAAGGCCAAATTGAGCGCGCCTAAGGGTTTCCAGTTGAACGGCTTCCACGGTCGCGCGAGTGAGATGGGAATCAATGGACTGGGTGCCATCTTCACTAAAATTTCGAGCGACGGCGCTGCTCAAACACAGACTCAATCCGAGACTGCGAAGCAGGCGTAGAGCGTGGCCAGATAGTTTGGTGTGTCTTCCGTAGCGCGCACATGCATGAATTGTCGATCTAACATGAATTTATTCTTCAGATTCTAGTGGCACCAACTGGAAATGCGAACAGAACGATTTCATCATGTGTGGCAGTTGCTACGTCTGGCTTAATCTACCGTCCACGAAGGCTCTGCTCTAAATTCTTCTGTACGCCTGAGATCGTGAAATGCAGCGGCAGCTTTGAAAGCAGCTTGTGAAAGGTACCGGTGTTTTAACTAACGTCTTCAAGACATTGACTACTTGACCATCCCATCTTTCGACGACAGACCGCCACCGCCAAGACGTCAGCTAAACAAAGCTCAAGTCTTGCCGCTGATCTTGTCCTAACAGTGAAAAGACGTTGGTTTTCTGGGATGGTGTGGCGGGGCCGACTGCTGCAGTCTGTCCCCTTCAAGCTATTTGCGTTTGGCGGTGGAAACCAGAGGCGACTGGAGCGATGGTGCCTGTGAAAGTAGGCGACGTGCTCGAGTTCGACGCGCTGTCTGCGTCGAAAGATGGAGGCGGTGGTAGCTCGAGCCCAACCAAAACCGAAGGGAGAGGTCTCACCACTGGTCGTGTAGTCGAAGTGAACCCCGAAGACGAGGGAGGAGGTGCCACCTGCACGGTGCAAGTGTCTCCTTACGAGCCTTTGCAGCCACTAGACCTCAAACGAACTTTTTACAAGGTACAGTCGACGTTTTACTCACGAATTTCATGGCAATCGCTAACCAAGTTGTGTTTCGCAACATCAGGTCGTGTACGAGGCTGGTGAGTTACGTTCTCTCTCCTCTGAAATGGTGGGCTGGGAAATCGAGCTCGAAAGTGCGGACACGAAGCGTCTGGAGCGTGGCGTCATTAAGCAAGTCGATTGTGACATCAACTGCGCGTTGGTACTTTTCGCCGGGGGAAGAAAAGAATGGCTCGATCTCACATTTTTTCGCGTCAAGATTTCCGGCCACCAGACTAGCCCTAGGGATAGCAACGTCGACGGTGAAGCTAGGGAATCGCCCAAACCGCACAACACTGGAGATGATGCAAGCGGGATCTCTGACAGCATCACGCCTTCTTCCCCTAACAACTTTCACGTGGCTGTTTCGCCCCTGAGCATGCCTCGTATCGACCCAGACGCCTTCGACTGGCATTTGGAGGGTACTCATGTCGAGCTCTGCAACCGGAACGGACATTTTTTGGAAGGAGCAGCTCTGTGCTCTAAACCGAAATCTCATCTTCAGCTGTACAATGAGCATCGGGGATTTTTCGAGGTTGATTGCTCGGTGCAAGGCTTCAAAGTTGTGATTCATGGCTTGGAAAATCTCAAAAAAATTCCCATGGGGCAGATAGTTGAGGTGTATTCGCCTTTGATCGGAAGGTTTCGAAGCGGAACTGTTCTTAAGGCTGCGGTGCTTGGCCACCTGACTCCAATTCGATTTGGGCCTAGTACGGCGGTCGAATGGCTTGATCTGAAGTCGCAGACCTTCAAGTTGGTGTTCCTACCTCACATTACGGATGCTTTTGAACATCTAGATGATATGGATCACGCTCTGCAACACGCGGACCTCTCGGCTCACAAATCGCATGAACAAGACTCACATCGCAGCCCGGATCTGGAGTATCCGCATCTGTACGAAGGCCAAGGAATCGAGATTTTCGATGATCACTCCAAACAATACCTCAAGTTTAAAGTAGCTGCACAAAGCAACTGGTCCAGCGAGGCCTACATCTTTGAGCAAGTGGAAAACCCTGCCGGAGGAACATCTTCGCGCTCAGCGAAACATGTCGTGAGTTCTCTGTCCCATCTTCGCAGTCGCCTGCTATTGCAGCCGGCTCACTGGGAGAAGTACCGTCGAATTCTTGTGGGTCACCGAGTCGACGTGTACGACCGTGTCGGTAAGAGTGTCATGAATGGGAAGATTCACGCTGTTGGAGGCAGCGAAAACTCGAGCGATGAGCCAACAATTCTTGTTCGCTTCAAGGACGGACACCAATCGTGGATCAACTTGCGCACGAACAAGGTGAAGCTGCGAATGCATCCCGCGATTGAGGCGACTCGAGCTTCCGAGGACGGTCCAAAGACACCGCCACAAACCTCACCCAGGATGGAGGGATCCGACGAAATTTATGTTTCTCCTAAACACACCTCAAACTCGATCCCCGCAGTTCACCCGATCAAAAACGACTCGACTCCACCAAAACCAGATCAAGCTCAGTCGCTATTCCGGATTCCGAGTGGGGAGATATCACATGATCTCGAGTACACTCTACCAAAGACCAGTCCAATCCCCAATCCAGTAAGCGAACCCGAAGTGCCAGCAACTGGAGGCGGCCCAGGTCGAAAACCACCGCCTGGGAAACGGGCAGCCCTGCACCGGCGAGCCAGTCAGTCTGCGGACGTTCCGAAGACCTCATTACCTGCCGGGCCTACGGAGCCCCCAGTTCAACCAGCGTCGAGTCCTATCAAAGAAGAAACCCCGCTTGCATCGGCCGTACCCCCGATCAAGCCGCTGAGTCCGTTGCAGTCACCACGCATCGACTCGCATCAAATGCGTCCCGTGTCTCCAGGCGGTCCACTTCCCCCCGTCCAGCCAGGCAGGAATCCCAACTCTCCCAGCAAGACGCAACTGCCCGCGCAGGTCGGTGCTCACGAACACCCAGGCAGCTAGCTAACTCATCGATCTGCTCCTCGTCACACATACTTTATCCTTCATTAAGTATACTCATAAAATCACTCTTACTCCACTAAGTATACACTAGCTACATCCACATACCTCGCTTAAATATACGAAGAGCTCACTTGTCAGATATCGCCATGCTGCTTCAAGGGAAGCGCGCCCTCGTGGTGGGGCTCATGAACAAGCACTCGCTGGCCGCGGGGGTCACCCAGGCGCTGCTCTCCGCAGGCGCCAGCGTCGTGGTGTCGTCGAAGACGCCGCTGAGCGAGAGCCACGTCAGGAGCTGCGCCTTCCAAGTGCCCGACGCCTCGGCGCTGCACTTCGCGCCGTGCGACGTCGAGAGCGACGCGAGCGTCGAGCAGCTGATGCAGCGCTGCGGCGACGTCTTCGACGGACGGCTGGACGTGCTCGTGCACTCGGTGGCCTTCGCCCCGCGCGAGGCCTTCGCCACTGGGCTGCTGGACACGCCGCGCGCCGCGTGGACGCAGGCCATGGACGTCAGCGCCTTCAGTTTAGTGGCGCTAGCCAGAGCCGCGAGGCCGCTCATGGTCAATAACAATGGAGGAGAGAGCCGCGACCGCAGCGTCTTGGCGCTGACGTACGCGGGCTCGACCAAGGTGGTGCCCAAGTACAACGTGATGGGGCCGGCCAAGGCGGCGCTCGAGGCGACGGCGAGGCAGCTGGCGCATGAGCTCGGACCCGACGGCATCCGCGTCAACTGCCTGAGTCCGGGACCCATGAACACGGTGTCGGCGCGGGGGATTCCCGGGATATCGGTGAGTGTGTGGGGGGGGGAGTTGTGTGTGTGGAGGAGTTTCTTAGGGAGATTGTTTTGGTGAGTAGAAAATGAGGAAGTACGCGGAGGAGCATGCCCCTCTGCGACGTAACAGCTCGATGGGAGATGTGGGATCTGTTGCAGCGTTCCTGTCGAGTGACCTCGCTGCGGCTGTCACGGGTCAGACCATTTACGGTGAGTGGACACTGTACTCTGTATCATGTGACTGAGTGTCTGTACAACGTGTTCTGACGAAGTTGTATGCGACGACGTTGGTTTACTGATAGTTGATGGTGGTCTGAGTGCTATGGCTCCGTACGCGAGGGATGAGTAGATGAAGATCGCGATTTTGAATGGGGAGGAGGAAGTTATCGTACACAGGGTTGAATAGTTGTGCACGCAGAAGATTGGCTTGCAGGTATTGGGGTTAAAGGGTTTAATCCTTCCATTAATGATTTACGAGAGCTAGCTACGACTAGCCTGCGGTGCTCGCACCGCGATTGTTCTGTGCGACGGAAAACGATGGAAACTTCGATTAAACTGCTGCGTTCGCACGGGTTGGTGCTGGGGTGGAGCTCTCGTCATTACAGCGGTCTGCTCGCCCTCGAAGGTTCATGCTTCGGGGTTGCTGACAACCTGAGCGAGGTTGCTGCTTCACCAATGAAGACGGAAGTTGGTAGAGATCTCGCAAACGAGTTAAGCGGATAGGCAGCGCGTCCAGGTCGGCGATGATCATTCGCCAAATGATGTCGTGCCAGTATAGATGCGCTCCAACATATCTGTCCAATACCAATTGGGCGACTAGGCTGGCCATCTCGGTGCTAGCAAGTATGTCAGTGGTTGTATCGCCGTCCTCGCTTCCAGAACTTGAACTTGATAGAGATGTAACCATGTTGCAACTCGGTGTCTGCGTGGTTGGGGGATGGCCACTCTTGGCTATGCCCCCACTACCAGCGGCTAACTCAATATTCACGACGTGTTCTAAGAGGAAATATCGCTTTCAAATTAGACGATGAAATTCTCACTAAAGCCAATTCATTGCAGGGTTGACGTACTGAATGCTTGCCACTCGACTCCTGTAAGCGCCAATGCGTAGAACCGTAGCACACAATAGCCACTGCAACTCGAATAATCGACAGCACACACTGCTGGACTCGTTGGGAAAGCAACTGCGCAATTGCTTGACTGAAAGACGATAACATCATCCAGCCACAACTCGCACGGTCCCTTCGACACAAACAAACGCGTCAGCCACCGACACCATGACATGACACAACCCACAAGGCCTTACATGCTCGAACCCTCCTTCAGCAGCTTTGTCGTCGTTCCAGTAAATTTCTTGAGGCCCTGGTCCCATGACAATGACCTCTGAGGAGGAGCTTCCACTGCCACAAGTACTCGCAGTCTCGTCAACCAGTTGCCTGAGCGAAGCAAGTCCTGTCGACGGGAACGCCTCGGCAAAGATGTCGGCATTGTAGCATGCGTCGCGCGTCCAGGTTAGCTCGCGGAAGGCTGAATTTACACATGGCTTGATCGATGTCGAACAAACTGGCATGGATATTCCGGTCACTTGATCTGCCGATTCTGCCGGGAATGACATGATGGCCGAGCAGTCGACTCGCGTTGCGAGAGCCAAAATGCCCAGAGTCGGCAGAAACAGCGGAGCCATCGCTGAGGTACTGCTGGCTGGATCGAGGAATAGTTTTCCGCGACTGTTTTTCTTATTAAAAAAAATCCAATTTGCGCGAAAACTAGAAAAACACACTCCAACTTCTGATTTTCACGTTCAAATTGATCCACGGGCTCGGATAAGGCAAATTGTCAGTTTAGATCTAAGAAATTTATTTCAAAGTATATCTGTAATCACATTTTCCGCTCAAAAACTATACTTGTCTAGAATCAGAAAAAAACACAATCAGCACTTTATCAAAAATTAACTCAAAAATTTAAAAGGCCTAAAAGTCTAGCAAAAAACGTCAATTTTCGTTTTTGGTCATATTCCTATCAAAACTCAACTTCAACCTGTTGACTCTGATGATGGAGGGTCTCAGAATATACAGATTCTTGGGACGACATATACTGTAGCGCGCTCAAGGCTATGCTCACGGCCTGGCCGTGTGCGATATCTTTCAGCTCACCAGAAACGACAATTCTCTGGATTTATCCAGAGTCCTAGGCGGGATCGCACTGAGGTACGATTCTTCTCTGATTTAATACCTGTATTTTACGATATATCAATCTTAATACTCGTAACCGTGAATACCTGTATTTTTAGATAACCTGTTTGATATCCACATTATGATGGTATGTTGACCCATCCAGTTGAGATTAAGATAAAATACCTGTTGTATTTGGTAGCTTGCATTTAGCTATAATACCTGTGACATATTATGTGTTTATAGCGCTGGAGCAACACGCATCAGATTTTCTTTAGAATACTCAGGCATAATAGATTTTTGCTGCGTGGCGCAAAATTTGTGCTACTGGAGCAAACACGCATCAGATTTTTTAGTCGACGGAAAACTAACTCAGGCATTTCTAGAATTTTGCTGCGTGGCGCTTCATCGCTTGAGTCGCAACGCTTTTCCACTGGTAAAGTTCAGTATAATAGTTTTTTCGAGCTCTGATCTACAGCTTAAAGTTTTAAAGTTTCCGTTTGTCTCCCAAACCCTTTTGGCTAATGCAAAGGTGCCCAAGTCCAGGTTACATGCCGCATTGAAGCATTGCGAGGGAAGTTAAAGCCTACAACCTTGTTCAGAATAGATTTTTCGTCAAGGTACGATAATATTTGATAAGTTGAGGATGCTGATTGGTTCAAGTTTTCCATAAAAGTTTATCCTTCAATTTGAATTCGACATGAAATTTGTGCGCATCGAAAACGAGGGGAATAATTGATCGCGACCAGTGTTGTAAAGAACCCAAGTTTTTCGACGAAGGCGGGTGGGTGTCACATCGAGACGTTTTTATTCCCGGGTTTTACAAAAACAGTGACGTCATCGTACTTAAGCATATTTTCGCACTTAAACGAAGGTATATGCCACATATAGTTTACGTAGCCAACATAAATGCTATTTTGCACTGATCCACCAGCGCCACGGCAACGCTGGGCTTTCTGGGGCTGACAGGCCGGGTCTTGTATGTGAACATCGGGACGTCAATGCAATGGCGCCTTTTTAGCTGTGAACTGTGAGAAGGTGCTTACGCGTCATGCCGCGCCCTCCGTGCAAGTTTTTCATCCTTTTTTGCTAGTACCCAAAATACCCATAAAAAATGAGCTACGGGTGGGTGGGCTTTTTTAAATGCCCACTTGAAAAAGATTGTGCCGCATACAGTAAGTCACTCCCAGGACTCTAGTAGCCCTGCGCAATGATAAAAAGCGCGACAGGCATCCAGTCTCCGTGCTACCCAAAAAGCCCAAACCCAGAAAAAACAGGTCGAGATTCTCGACCTGTGGACAGCACGCGTCACCGTGGCGTTGAGCTGTGCAGCAGCCCAATCAACGAGATGCAAGCGTTCCGTGAACATACATTGTATAGTAAAAAGAGGGGTTATAAATATAGGGAACGAGCGGCTGATGAATAGTTTTTTATTGCCTATATCGTCCTCAGACTGTCGTTGTAGTATACGTCGAGCTAAGACGCAAAACAATTTGAAAATCCAGAGCTGTTCCGGGCAACTGCACGGCCTTGTTCACAGCAATTTCAGGATTTGTCGCCCAGTGTGCATTTTGCAGTGTCGTGGTGAGGCTCGCATTTGTGAGACTTTCCACCGACCCGGAAGGACCATGTAGCGTGTTGATATGCATATTGTTAGCACGCCGCAATTGACAGGAAGGTAGGGTGATGAATAGTCTCGTACCTTGCGCGGCGATGGCCAGTTTGAGGCTCTCATGAATCTTGGACTCCTACACGGCCTGATGCGGTACACCCGTTGCGCTTACGACTATCGAAGCACCGTGCGGAACTAGCACTTGATCCTGGAGCGCAGACGCTTGGCCATCGTGTCGATCGGCGAGCGGGAGCGGGAGCAGGTGGCGGACGACCGTGCGACGTCGCGACACAAGTAGCCTCCATACAAACTGCTGCCGCCTTGCAAGCGACTCGTGCGAGGCACGACCAACGAGTACTAAGCAGCCGGCAGCGGCGGAGGAAGTGCGGATGGCGGTGGAAGAAGCGCGGGCGGCATTATCGATTTCTGGCTTGCTAGCTATTTGCGAATGGCGCGTGGCGTTCTGCGCCCCCTGGACCGGGGTCGGACAATAAAATATGTTATTGTATTGCAGACTTCATTCAGCCGTAATAATGATTGCAATATGAGTGATCCCAATAAACAATTATTTTAGTGGAGCAATACCTTAATAATTGTATTGGACAACATGTTGCACTTGATATTTGTATACGTACGAAAAATCCGCAATAACTTGGGCTGACAAAGCTCAATAATAATAACTGCAATACGATGTCATCCAATAATAAATAATTGTAGTGGAACAATACCATAATAATTGTTTTGATATTATTTTTTCCGACCCCTGACCCCGGTATCCGAGAAGATGAAGCCATGTGACGGCCACGGCTCCAGTTAAATCTAATTCGGGACCGCTCTGTCGCTATCCCATGCCAGTTCTAGCGCCGTTATTGGCCTAAACACTGCAGCCACGCAGTTTGATTGCCGGGGGCGCACCCTCCACAAAGCTATCTCCCATGCCCCATGGCGCCGTTTCCATATTTAGCATTGAGTCCGCACAATGGCAGGTGATAAGAGAAGAAACAGCTACAGCCTCGACTTCAAGCGCAGTTGTAAGCGAGTATAAGCGCAACGTAGTAAGCGCGCCCACTTCCAGTACTAGTATAAATTGATATCCCGGATAAAAAGACGAAATCTATTTGGAAAGGTTTATTTTTACAAAACTCTGGCGGGCGTTTTGGCGCGAGCTACTGCACTCCAGTCATTGCCGCAGAACAACCACACAGCCAACCTTTAGCAGGCTTTCATTTCAGAAAAAGCACAGAGCGACACAAATAGAAGCACGTCATGGGGGCCTGGATGAAGATAGATCAGAAGCGAGGTCTCATCCAGAAGGCAACCGACTGCCCCACGATGTCACAGGCGGCGCTCGCAGCATGGGCGAAAGCGCACTACAATCTCAAGCGCGCGCCAGCCCAGTCGACCGTTTCTGATATGATAGACAACGTTGATCATGAGCAAGGACTACGGTGGTGGCAACCGCCGCAAGCCCTTGAAGATGGCCTCAGCGGCGTTGAAGACGCGACTGTGGGCGTGGATCCAAGCGGTGGGGGCTCAGAACGTCTGTCTATCCCGCGAGCTGACAAGGATGAAATTCAGCGTGAGCTGTGTGACGCGTGGGGGCTGGGGTTTTCCGATGGCTGGCTTACTTTATTTGAACGGAGGCATCGCCTTCGCTACCGTAATCGGCCCGGCGAGGCCGGATCCGCTGACCCCGCCACCGTGGCCCAAGGACGTCAACGCCTCCAAGAAATCACGAATCTCTACCCTCCTAAGGACATCTACAATATGGACGAGACGGGCCTTTGCCATGCAATGACCCCGGCTCGGTCTATTTGTACGAAACGGGTGCGAGGAGTCGAGAAGAAGAAGACCCGTATTACGCTTGCTTTCACGGCCAACACTGACGGCACGGACGCGCTACCGCTGTTGTTGCCGAGCAGCCCCATTGCTTTGAGAAGCGCTCTGCTAAAAGCCTCGGCTTCTCATATCGGGCCAACGTAAAGGCCTGGATGACAGGACCGATTTCCCGTGAATGTCTACATAATTTGGATCGGGAAATGGGAGCAGCAGGTCGTCATATCCTGCTGCTGCTAGATAACGCGTCTTCTCATAAGACGGGCCATCTGATGTGTACAGCCATTCGCGTGGAGTTCCTGCCCCCGAATACTACTACCAACTTGCAACCCATGGACGCCGGCATCATTGCACTGTTCAAGCGGGCGTACAGGAGAAGGCAGCTCCTCTGGGTGTACGAAAAGATCAAGGACGTGAAGAAGCTGAAGAAGGAGTCCTACGCCGTCGGTCAGTTGCAGGCACTGACGTGGAGCAAGGAGATTGGGCAAGAGCTGCAGCACTCTGCAATCGAATTGGGAGTCCCAATTTGGGCATAGCAAACTGCTTCCGCCATACTGGTATTGTTTTTAACGGTGCGGATGAAAGGTGCGGCGATTCCACCGACACTACTTTCGATGAAGACGTCAACGTAGAAGGTATTATAATTCGTGCTTCGCAATTAAGCTTATAAAATATATTTTACGTGTGCTTCATTGTGGTCCCTTTACAATAAAATTGCAAATCTTGGGAAATGGTCGGACCTCGTTGCCGGAAGTGAGAGCTTTTACTGTAGAAACCTAGGCGCTACTTTCGAGTTTCTCGGAAAACAGATGTCACCAGCAGACCCTCTATTAGTATGCACAGTGAAATAGAACGTATAGCTGAACAAATGCGGTTAGCTTGTGGCGCTATTCGTCTCGGCGTTCCTACTGCTGTGTGGAGTGTCCGCAGACACTCACCACCATCCCTTTTTGTCTGGTGCGCGGCAGCACGTCGTGGCAGTGAGCCCAGTTGATTCCGCAAAACACAAGCCAAGCAGCACATTGCCGCACAATGGCAGGTGATAAGAGAAGAAACAGCTACAGCCTCGACTTCAAGCGCGCAGTTGTAAGCGAATATAAGCGCAACGTACCCGGTCATGGCTTCAGCGCGCTCGCCAAGAAGTACAACCTGCTCTCGGCGTCGATGATGCGCGACTGACACAACAACCGCAGCAAACTGGAGGCAGCTTCGAAGGATTGCCAGCTCTCCACGCGAGTAATGCGCCGATTTCCGGGTGCGGGGCGTAAGCCCAAGTACCATGAGATGGAGACACAGCTTCACGCCTGGGTGGAGACCCGGAACAAGAAAGGCTTCGTGTTAAGACAAATACAAGCAGCGTCATGCTTTAAACATCACCCGATATATTGCAGCGGCCTCGATCGATCAAGAACAAACTGCAATGAAGGCTTCTGCTGGATGGCTTGAGCGTTTTAAAATGCCGGTACAATCAGGTGTCGAGGGGAGACACAACTCCCTGCCGGTGTTGAGAAGCAGTGTTGTGAATTTATTCAAAAAGCACATCAACTCATCGATGAACACAACATTCAGCCGTGCAACGTAATTAATATGGATCAATGTCCTCGATATTTTGAGACGGAACCCACATCGACCATCGGGGGGGGGGGGGGTTGCTAGAGAAGTACTTTTGAGCTTTTGAGGAAAGGTGGCAGCAACCACACGCGATTCACAGCAACGTTCACGATCACTGGTGAAGGAAATTTCTTTCAGCCTCATGTTCTCTTCAAATTGAAAAACAAACCGAAAGTTGCGGACGGCGTGATGGTGATCGTGAATTCCACCGGGGTGTGGAACGACGAAATATTACTTGAGCACGCGGAAGCCGTCATATGCAGCCGTCCTCACACACAATTATACCGCTAACCTGTGCTCTACGTCATTGATTCGTATGGATGTCACGTGAACCTGTTTAACGAGCAGTGACTACAGCGCTATAACATCATCGTGTTGTTAGTTCCACCAAAACTGACAAGCCTACTTCAAACTTTGGATGTAGCCATCAACAGAAGTTTGCAGGCGTTTTACATCGATCGTTTTGATGAGTACATTGGCAATGCACTTGCTGACACCAAAATGCAAACGAAGAGCGGTGATCCCAAAATACCCAACTACAAAGTGGTGACAGAGTGGGTATTGGATAGGATGCTAAGCCCGCTGAAGAAATTGCAAATGCATTTCAACTCTGTGGTCTCGTGGCGAAGTCGACTTTCAAGATTTAGCAGCTCCATCCTCCGGTACGTGAATTGCTAACCAACGGATATGGAAGCCAGGTAAAAGCAGTAAGAGCACTTATTGGATGAAGACGACGACCGTGAGGAGCTCTGTATTTATCTCCCATGGTACACCCCCGACAACGCTGGCTTGAGACTGTTTAGTTGTCTTTAATTTCGACTTACTGGGTGTATTACTGACTACGCCACGGTGTTAACGAAGTTCATGGCTGGGCTAGATGATTTAGAAGGCATTCTCGACGACGAGTATTTTGCTTTAATCCTGGTAGTGCCACGGGTACGTTGTACGGACAGCCCTTAGGGGATTAATTCGAATATGTGGACCACAAAAGCGTAGCTAAGTGGATCAATACAATTATCAAGAGTAATATCTTATAAAAACACGTTTTGATATCTAATTGAGTAGGTTATTTGTTGTCAAGGCTACGCAGATATAAGATTGAAGAGTTCGGAGAGAGATTGATAGCTGTTAAATACGGTTATTTACGATCCGTTAAATATTCGGGTGTAAATGCAGCCCTTTAGTGTCCTGTGTGGCGAAATGTGGGATCACACGAGGCTCACCGAGCCCATGGCGTTAGAGGCGCGACGTGATTTAGACTTGATAATGGCGCACTACAGTATACTCTACATGTAGCGGAGAGATTAATTAAATATATTTACTGCTAGCGACGAAAACACGCTGGTGCTGTACCTTGCGCACGGCGTAAGGTTCAAAATGTACGTGGTGCCGATTCCAGTATAGAAGCATCAAGCCGACCTTGTTCGAAGTAGCGGGCGGCGAAGACGATTGCGTGCAGTCGTGAGCCGTGAGTCTTGCCCGGTATAGATGCCTCAAGCCGACCTTGTTAGAAGTAGCGGGCGCCGTAGAAGCCGACCTTGTTCGAAGTAGCAGGCGCCGTAGATGATCGCTGAGCCGTGAGTCTAGCTGTTTCGGCACCACAGCAGCCAAGATTGAACCGTGGGTACGGGGGGGGGAGGGCTGCTGCGGCGACCGAAAAAGCTAGACTGGTGGCAGCGTGGTGGCCAAGCCTGCTCGCTAGATTGATTGATAGTGCTTTGATTGATATTTGACCTTTCTGGCTCAGAATTCCAGGAACCCCCTACGGATAGTTCCTGAGAAACCTCATGGGCAGGGGTTAGTAGTACTTTCTGAAATAGTACACCACGTCAATACTACTACCGGTACCTGATTTTTTGGGATAGTAGTAATACTACTACCATATAGAGCGGTATTCAATATTAGTGATATTATGCTATCACCAACTCTGTGCTATAGTACTCTTCAAGTAATACTTTGAAGGGCAGCAAACTCGGTTCTCATCTTGCAATTCTAGTTTGAGTGGCTCTTAATTAGGACCTCCTTTGGAAAGACCACCATATTCGAAAACGTGTCAAAGCACAACAAATGAAGCATGGATTGTGCCATGAAAGATTGTAAGGAAGGCGATGAAGTCAAGTGTGATTCTTACGTAGTAAGCCCGATAATGAAGCTCCTAAATTTTTATAGAGTGATTATTTTTCAATTTCAGAAGTTCGTAATTAATTTACTACGAAGTACGGTATACGACAAGTGCTGAGATTATTTAACGTGCGAGGCATTTTCCCCACAGAGATTAAGTACGGTGGGTGCTTATCCGAAGGTGACC
The DNA here is from genome assembly GCA_033557925.1 of Phytophthora x cambivora. Taxonomy (NCBI): domain Eukaryota; phylum Oomycota; class Peronosporomycetes; order Peronosporales; family Peronosporaceae; genus Phytophthora; species Phytophthora x cambivora. The sequence continues at coordinate 4,359,012 of JAUCEB010000008.1, read as the reverse complement.
ACTGCAGCTCAAGTAGTAGTGTAGTATTACTACTACTACTACTACTACTACTATTACTACCCAACTGTTGGTATCTGCGAAAGTTAGCAATGTTTACGTTTAAAACCTTAGTATCAAAAGAACGCGCTACCAGCCCAATCCTCTAGTTAGAAGCGGCACGACACCACCGGGCGAGTTAGGAATATTTGTTGCCTCAAGGTTACCCACACCTGCAACATAGAGGTAAATACATTGAACGAATACTGCAAAGTCATCTCAACCGGCGCATTACTCGCGTGGAGAGCTGGCAATCCTTCGAAGCTGCCTCCAGTTTGCTACGGTTGTTGTGCCAGTCGCGCACCATCGACGCCAAGAGCAGGTTGTACTTCTTGGCGAGCGCGCTGAAGCCATGACCGGGTACGTTGCGCTTATATTCGCTTACAACTGCGCGCTTGAAGTCGAGGCTGTAGCTGTTTCTTCTCTTATCACCTGCCATTGTGCGGCAATGTGCTGCTTGGCTTGTGTTTTGCGGAATCAACTGGGCTCACCGCCACGACGTGCTGCCGCGCACCAGACAAAAAGGGATGGTGGTGAGTGTGCGCGGACACTCCACACAGCAGTAGGAACGCCGAGACGAATAGCGCCACAAGCCAACCGCATTTGTTCAGCTATACGTTCTATTTCACTCTGCATACTAATAGAGGGTCTGCTGGTGACATCTATTTTCCGAGAAACTCGAAATTAGCGCCTAGGTATCTAGTACGGGGTAAGACGGTAGTAGCAAGTTGCTACGACAGGATGACCAATGCTTAAATCAAGTTGAATTTTATGCAGTTTCAGAATGACAGGGCAAAGCCCCCCCCCCCCCCGTTTGCTCACATGGTCAACGTCCCCTGATGCAAAAGAGGTTCGTGGAGCACGCGATGATGACACCCAGCAGACTGCGGATGAAACGCGGAGAAGTCGCCAGACGAAGCCAGCTTCGGCCGAAATCATGAGAGCGCTTTCATCAGCACTGGGGGGACTGTCCGATCAAGTCGATAAAGATTGCGGTCCAAGAGCCGACTGCCTCACCACAGCTCACCGACCAGCATCGCGTGATCCCCACATGGCTCCAAAAAGCGATGCTGCGGTGGCGCGCACACGGACCCTAGGCAAGGACAAGTCTCGCGAAGACACCGCTCCTACCACCGGGCAGAAACCCCAAGTCATCACCAATGCTGGTATTGACGAAGACGTACCACCGGAGCGGTTGCATCCGGACAATCAGTAACACATCACCGACCGTATCCACCCGGCTGCCTCTCGGGGCCGCTGGGTCTCCCCCCCCCCCCCCCCCCCGGAATCGCGAAGAGCTACTCGCGCTGCAGTATTGGACTAAGCATGAATACTGTGAGCATCTCGCCTGGGCCTGGAGCGCAGAAGTGCGACAAGTGCCCGGGTATGCTCCACGAGAACACTGGTTTATCCGTCAGGCCAGTGAACGTGAGTTCAAAGCTGGGCTGCGCGACTTGGGGTATGCACACCCCAAGTTCTTGGAATCGCCATATCGAATCGAATGATTGAACCAGCTTCGCCTTCGATTTCCCATATCAAATATGATCGCAGACAACCAATGGCAGCACCGCTACTTCGACCGGCACATGCAAACCCAGATTGTCATATTCGAAAAAGTAATCCATAAGATACAGAAGTTTTGGCAGTCAAAACCGATAGATACTTTGAGTGTTATCGACTGCGTCGGCACCGACCAGCTTCGTGGGCACACTCAAAAGCGGTCACGATGTCGACGCAGTCTTCATCAAGGTGACTATCAGTCTCGCTCGAGTTTCGGGTAGCCACGTCACTTTACCAGAAAATGGTAAGCCCGCTACGCCCGCGGTGCTTCTGTGTCATGTAGACATGATATTAGAGAGTGTCCATACTAGAGCGGAGAGCGCGACAGCCGTGGTGTTCGATCAAGACGTTCCGCGCCGTTCGGTAGCATCCCATCCGTCGGAGCAGGCTGCTTCGATCTCGGAGAGTCGAGATGACCTCCTAGTGACCGTGGAGAGCTGCCAGTGATTTCTGAATACCCAGCGGGCGGACTTGGTGACTGGGCAGTCTGTTTCAGGGCGTTGATGTTATCGCTGAGGCCTGTCTGAACGTCCCTGAGGACCTACGTGGTCTTCGGCGCCGAGCTCAGGACATGCCGCAGTGGGTGGAGCTCCTTATATAATAGATGGACCAGATCTTGTACCGTTGTTCGCAATACAATAGGATCGACGGAGATATAGGCCACCAACTGAACGACCACCTTGGTTGGACTATGAAGCATAAGGGTAAGGCGACCCAACATGCCGCACTTTTTCAGAAAAAAACTAAATATCTTGCCAACAAAAACGAATAAGCACGATCTGATGGTAGGATCCGAAAGCTCTGTGTGTCATCTATCCAATGCAACCTTCATTTCGAGGAACCAAAAAGTAGAGACGACATGTCAGCAAAATGAAAATCTTCACACACTTTGCTCAGCTCAATCTTGAGCCGAACCAACACGCCGCACCTGATCTGAAGGTCGCAAAAGCGACAATAATAGAGTCTAAACCTACAAAAACGGCCTGTGAGTTGGAGGTTGCCCCGATCTCGATAGGGATTGCGTGCTCCTGGGCAAGTAGGGCCGCTTCCGATGGCGTAATGGGTCTAGGTTGACACTTCTTCCGCTTACCGGTACTTGGCTTGTTCGTGCTTAGTACTGTACAGCATTCATTTGTATATCTGGACAGGAGATAAAGAATGTTTCGTGAGAACATCGATGTATTCTTCAAAGAAGTACTCAATCTCATGTTTGTCGGCTGCATTCACTCGCATGCTATCTAATATCCTGGCCTTCCGGATGAATGGCGCTGTAGGAACAGCGAACCTCACTTGTCGAACGGACCTTGATCGCCAATTGATTCGGTCGACCGTCACTAATTACATCGAGGATCATCGTCTTGCACGACGCGAGATACGACAACATCTCACTCGAGCTCGCGGTCAACCAGACCGCGCTGAACAGGAGTTCTTTCCATCTCCGTGCTGGGGCCTGAGCTGGAGCTCATGAAGGCGTCCAACCCAACGCTGTCGACGGCCGTGCTGACGGGCCAGGTGGTCCTCGAGGAAGCTTTACACGTGACCGTTGACTCCCTGGGCGGCGCACGGATGAAGATCGCGGAGAGCGCCGAGGAGCTCGAGGAGATCAAGGAGGCCCATGATGCGGTCGACTCCGATAATGTCGAGTCCCGCAGGCTGCTCGAGAAGCTCCCAGACACTGACGAACAGGCCGTGTAAGAGGTCTCCTCCAGCACGGACGGGACGGAGGACGCCGCCGCTGTCGACAAGGTGGTGCTGTTCAAGTACCTAAGTGCACATCAAAGGCCTGGCGTGTCTTTCGAATGAGGCATTTGCTGGCTCAAGCTCAAACCCTGTCGAAATCGATGCTGAAATTTCGCTTTGGACAGGGTTTAGTGCGACATGTTGGGTCGCCTTACCCTAATGCATTCTGTCATTTTTTCACTTTGCTTGGAACGGGTGATGGGCAGATTTGCAAAAAACCGCCCAGTGGTTTTAGCTGCAGCCTGTAGCCTAAAAGGAAAAAGGAAAGAGAGTGACTGCTGTCCCCGACTGAAGCATACACCTTGTATACTTCTGTCCGGAGGGCGTAAACGGTGCGCAAAGCGAGCGCAGCGAGCCGAGCCTCGCGCGAAGCGCGGTAGGGTAAAACAGAGCGAGCATAGCGAGCTGATCCCTGCGCGATGCGCGGTAGGGTCCGCGCGGAGCGCGGTAGAGTTCATGGGTCACAGGCAAGGTTTTTGGGGGGGGTTACAGTAGTCAGGGTGTACTAAAGGTGTCCAGTTATCCGGTCGTGTATAGGCTGCTATATAAAACGTGCGAATCGGTTACACCAGCAAAACTACTGCGACACCCAGTCAGGGACAGCATCACGTGCCAAAGACAAAAAGGAAAATATATAGCTCCATGTGTTATGGGTGAGCCACTGGACGTCTGCCGAATATAGCCTAGTCACGCGGCTTATCTGCAGCAGATATGTGAAGGCATATCGGGTGCATAAATCCCTGGAGGCGCGAAATCGGCCCAACGAGACATACCTACCCCTAGCTTTATGGCGTGAACCCACCTTAAACAAAAATCTTCAAGTTTGTATCGAATAAGCATCCCGACAGAGAACACCCTCTCGCAGGCGTCTTATATCTTGTGTGGGCGCCAAACACAGCTCACTTTGCATTCTGCTTGCTGAAGCGCAGTCGCCGCTCGCGAGGTATGTGATGAGGTCTCGCCGCATGTGAATTTTTATCAGTACTAACACTACTTGTTTGTATGCGTGTCAGACAATGAGGAGCCGAGGTCTTTCGTGGCAGATGCGTTGCATCCGGGACCTGAGCGACGAGGAGAACTCCCCACCGAACGTGCAGCGCAGCAACAGTCCGGCTTCCAGCATCAAGACGAGAGGTGTCGCCCGTGAGTACGAGGGCAACGATCTCGCTAGCTCAACGGGGACATCGTCTTCGTCTGCGACGTCACCGCAGCGTAGCGAGCGCACTACAAGGATTGGAGCTCTCGATCATATGCACGGAGACCCTGCGAAGACCCCAACGTCTTCTCCGGTGGCTACAACTCTCGTAGCCAGTCCTACAACATCCTCACCGGTACTGATCGATTCGCCGCCAAGCCCGCTGTTGCGTGCGGCGGCACGCGCTCGTTCGCGGCTTCAGCGTCGTGAATCTTCGGCGCCGTACGCCCGTCGTCACTCGACGCGACCTCCACCAACCAGTCCAACATCCACGCCTCCAAGACGTACCCCCGCGGACTCATTCGCACGAGCCCACAGGCTGCTCCGAGACCAAGAGTGTTCATGTCCCGAGAGCAGGACGAGTTCGTCCCCGCGCGGTGGCCGTATGGCGTTGCCCACCTACTGAATCAATTTAACCCGCTGGCCACGGTGTTCCCTTTCGTGCAGCACTACGGCAGCTGCGGCTGCTCGTCGCCGTGTCGAGTGGGGTCGTGCCGAAACTCTCGACTGCATCTGTACTGTAATTTGAATTGCTGCCCCTTTGAAGGGCGCTGTGGCAACGGACTACGAGAGTCCCAGAAAGTTATGTTGGGGTTGAATCGGCGGACTCGGACTTTGGGGGTTGTTGCAACCGCGAACATCGACGCTGGGGAGGTGGTGGGTCAATACCTGGGTGAGCTGGAGCATGTCAGCGTGTCGCGTGAAAACCGCCCACGCAACAACGGGTATCGCCTCGTGATGACAATGCAGCCGGAGCGGCCATCTCGACCAATTCGTGTTGCCATTAACGCTGAACGCCTTGGTGGAATGATGCGCTATGTGAACCACAGCTGTTCACCCGTGGCCAATTTCGTGGAGGTGTCTAATGGCCTTCGATCGACCGTGGTGGTAGTCTCGACGCAGGATATCCGTCGCGGCGAGGAAGTTACTGCCGATTACGGTGACGACCTGTGGTTCGTGTGCCGCTGTGGCTTGACCACGTGTCGCCACCGCGCGATTCAAGATCAAGGTGATCCCTGATGAATGCGGCACGAGGATGCAGGAGTTTCTAGTTGTGGGAGGTGAGCGTGTAGTTGGAGAAGGCGCTGCGATTTACAAGAAGGCCAGCTTGCATCGAAAGGTGATGATACGTATGAATGAAAATGTTTTTGCTGTTGAAGTTCCTGGATTGACTTTGCGTTGGCGTGGGTGACGTAGTACGAAGGGTATGTGGTATCGTCTCGGTTTCAACCACGCGGGCTTGATTGCGATCTCCATTTACGCGCCAACTCAGTGTACCAGTCTCCCCATCCACGCCTTTCACAAGTCCATCTCCGCCGGGCGCTTAGCATTTTGGCCGCAATTTTGGCGGGTTGAAGCTGGTGGGCTTCACGTCGAGACTCCACCAGTTCACGAACGTGCGGTTTGGATGGCTGCAGCGCAGCCAGCGCTGCTGCTGCTGCTGCTGCAAGGCCCAGCCTTCTACTTCTATCACTTTTGTTTTTGACGAGAAACCCAAAGACCCCCACCCCAAGCCCCGCATTCGACAACGGTACGTGCATGTCCTGCATCCACATGCGTACCCTTGCTCATACTGTCTTCAACGCTGTTGTAGATGGCGAAGTCTACAGGATCCCCTAACTACAAGATGGCCGAGATCAGCGGACTCCTGGCATTGATCGAGGTGCACCTTCCTCTTGGCAAGGACGAGTGGGAACGCCTCGCTGGGTTGTACAACTCCAATCTTTCTCGAGGCTGGGTTGAGCGCGACCACGAAAGTCTTCGGCGAAAGTTTAAAACTTTGTACAGCACGAGGAAGCCAACGGGGCAGCCCAACATGCCGTCCCACATCGAGGAGGCGAAGAATCTCAAACGTGCGATAGATGACAAGGCCAACGTCGTCGAGATGGACGACGAGCCCGACGAGGACCAGGAAGGGACCAAGAAGGGGACGAAGATGAGGAGCAAGAGGAGCCCATCGACTTCAGTCTGGAGCCGGAACCACAGCCGCCGTACTAGTGCAATGGCGACGCGGAGGCTGGTCATGTCTTCTTCACTGGAGAGACGGTGTATTCGGAGACCCCCGGCAGCAACGTCCCGGGAAGTGACAACTCCGCTGTCGTTGAGGGGAGCCCTGGAAGTCAATCCCCGACATCTGGTCGAATCCAGAATCTCGGTTATGCTCCGCCAACTGCGGTCGAGGGGCTGGAGGCATTTGCGTCAACGCCACGACCATCTCCGGTCGTCTTGAAGTCCAGCGCACGCCAGCTTCGAACTGCTGGTCTGCAGAAGCCTCGCAAAGCCGCTAAACCTGCAACCAGTACCTCAACCTCTGCAGTCGGCACTGCTGTTGGTGCACCGAAGCCGCCAGCGGCTCGTGGGTTCGCACCCGGCAGTCGTGATGAACAAGAAGCTCTGCGTCATCGGACCCTTGTCAACTGGTCCAACCGTCTCGGGGGGGCGAGCCTGTACTCGTTCAGAGACGCTGAAGGATCGAAGAGAGCACGAGAAGACGGAGACACTGACATGCTCGAGGCCAGCTATGTGAAGGCGAAGCGCAGTCGTGCAATCAAGGCGACAGCTGCATTGAAGGAGATAATCTGTGATCTCGAGGGTTCTACGAAAACCATGGGGGGAACATGTTCGAGATGATGTTGCTTCTACGCGAGGAAAACGAGCGTAAGATGGAGGCGCGTCGCGCTGAAGAAGAACAGCGTCGTCGCGACGAGATGGCTGCAAAAGAAGAGCGCCTGCTTGCCGAGAAGGCGGAAGCGGAAGAGCAGCGTCGTCAAGACAAGTTCGAGTTGGAGGAGCGAGCCCGTCGCGACCGAGAGGAGGCGCGAGCACGCACCCAGGAGTTGCTGCTCCTAATCGGAGCGCTGAACAAGAAGGAGTGCGAAATGCGAGACGTTGGAGAAGGAGTCGATCAAAGAGCTGGAGGTGATGACTCCAAGCGAAGGCTGTTAGTTTGAACGCTGTCTTGTACAGCACAAAGCACATCGATGTATTTCATAGCGTAGCGTTGTATTACTTAGCATCAATTGTCCGAACTCAATACAACAGCAGCTCAATGTTCTTTGCTTGTCTGCTCCAGTACACATGTAGCAGATCCACGATCGCAATTGAAGGTCTTTGCTACAGCTCCGTCAAAACCATCTCCATGTCACCGCTGAAGGTGGTGCGGATCTGTGAAATACCGACTGTGCGGACTCGATAATTGGACATCCGGAAGATGTTGCTGATCCGAAGACCACGAACTTCGGGGTTGTACGGCAGCGGCAAATTGAGTCGGGAATACACCTTCTGCATACTACCCATCCCCCACTCCGCGGCCTGGCGCACGGATGTGATGGCGTTGTGGAGTATGCGCGCAGAGCTGCGAAGTGAGGGCAGGATCCGCTCCAGGTCCCCATCCTTAAGAGGGGTCAGGATCCTGCCGGTCATTGTAGTTGAGCAAGGAAATGCCGAATCCGACACCACATTCATGCGCACATCCGGACAAAGCTTGGGGTTCAGCATCTTGGTGCGGAATCCGAGCGAGGTGTCTGAGTCGTTCCACGACCCAGGGCAGTTGTGCTTACACCATATAATACAGCCATCAGCGGCGAAGCAGATCGTCCCGGTGACGAATACTGCGTGCAACCAACCGTTGTACATTGCGTTCTGGAGGTCAGCGTTAGATGGCTGCAACACCTAGTGCAACACAAAACAATAGACGTCAGACGTCAGATACAACATCGACAACCACATCATGTACACGTACGCACACGTAGGTTCTTGCTGTCAATAAAACCGAATGTATGCTTCAGCAATGGTTTGCGAGCTTCCACGAGGCGAGCGAGCTCGACTTGACGCGCTGGGGATGGCCACGATATACGCGCTGGCTTGTAGTCACCCAAAGTTGCGGCAAGGGCTTCTTCTGCACGACGAAGGATTCGTGCTAAAGTGCTTGGCGGCACCCCGAATAGCATACACAACGTACTATTCTCCATTGAGCCCACGTAGAAGCAGAGAACGAGTCCCAGGACTTGGTGGTGATAACGGAGCTTGGGCGGACGCCCGCGCGAGGAAGCCGGCGCGATTTGGTAGAAACGCGCAAAGCGCGATAGTAGTTGAGAGAACGCACCCCTACCAAACATACAAGTTAGCTTTCAGTCCGCTTATTAGACGCGTAAATATGGCCGCACCTCGTTAGACTTGTAGTATGCAGGAAGTTGAGGTCACTTCCGAGTTCATACAGCTGCATCCATGCTGACTCACTCGGTGCGTCCAAGCACTGCACTGTAAGATAGTGCTGGCTACGCATAGCTATCTTCCAGGCTTCTTCCAGTATCATCTTGTTTAGGACCTCCCTGACTCCGCACAGACGCTGCTCCTGCTTCGCGAAGGCCTCAGCCAGCCACAGCATGGTGTCCAGCTCCGCTTCCAGGTCGACGACATCCATGTTGGGCTTCCCCGCAAAGGAGAGACGGGGGGATAGGGTGTGTGTGCACGAGTCCGCAAGGTTCAAAGTGGCACCCAGCGTTGAACTTCCGAAGCTTGGACGAAAGCAGTGTCCGACCCAAAGTGACGGTTTCAACGCGATGACAGCAGTTTCACTATGATGAAGAGGGCAAATCTGACCGGACGCACTCCACTGATTTACGCTATTTGTGGAAGACGAATTTAGGATAAAACTGACATAAGTATACAAAGCCGTGCTATGCCCGGAACAGCTCTGGATTTTATGTAAGAGTGATACTTCAAGTAACGAAGAGCACGTGAAGTGCACCAATTCATCGAGTGAACGGAACCTGGCGATAATGCCAGCGACCACAGGTTATCGACAGGTAATGAGTTTTTCGGTTCAATTCGATCGGCCCTATTCTGGGGTAAGCAGGGCTTGGTAGTAGCAGCTTTTCTTCTGAACTACTATTAGTAGCTCGCTAGTACGACGATGTAAACTACTATTAATATATGTACCGGTAGCTGTAATAGTAGCACTTTTCATGAAATCTGAGCTACTATAGTAATAGTACTATAGTACAATCGAACTACTACAGTGGTTACCGTAATTAATCTCACTCACGTTAATTTGTGTAAGGATAGAAAAACCTGGATAAACTTATATTTTCAGGACTTTGAGTGGACGTTTCGGCCAGGGCTGTGAGCCAATTGGAGTCGTTCCGCACGCTAATCAGCTCGTCTGATTGGTGGCAATCACGTCGTGAAGTCCGTTTTCAACAGAACCTTCTCGTTTTTGAAAACCTATCCATAGGTGTCATTATTTGCGAACACACACTAATTACTGTTACCACTGTACCTACCGACCATCTAAACAGCTTCTGTGTGGTCCACATCGGGACGCGTTCGTTCCATTTCCACGTTCTGGTTGTGCTTCATGATGAAGTTCATCAGCACCTGCATGTCCGCTCTTGATAAAAATGGATACAAGCTTGCAGCAACGCACTGGTTACTCGCTAGTAGCTCGCTAGTACTATTAGATCGCTTGTTGAGTGACTAGTTACTATAGTAGTAGTAGAATCTGAATCGGCTGAATTACTAGCTACTATAGCAATAGTACTATCTCTTACTAGCCGTGAGATTCTACCAGCGTGCGGCCTGCTGCCAACAGTGGCCTTCCAACCCCGCGTTGTTCTTCTCGATCTGCTTGCGCAGCTTCAGCTGCTCGATCTCGTCCTCGTTGAAGAAGTCTCGCTCCTAGAGATCGAGCTTCATAGAGGTCTCACTCCTCATCCATGTGGTGCCATCCGCGCTTGGGGTTCATCTGCGTGCTTGCAAATTTAATACATTTATGTTGCGCGAGTGTAACAGATTAATCAAATGCTGCATATACAATTAAATCGAAGAATGTATCCCTTCTAACAGGATATGAATCTTAATCTTCTCCGGATGGGTCAACATTCATCAAATAATATGATTTCCTAGCAGGATATCAAATAAGCAAGGTTATTTAAACGTAAATGTGGTCTAACCGCTATCGATTTTTTAAGGGTATATGATGTACGTAGAATTCATACCTCTGGTAGGACTCTGGATATAAAATCCAGAGAATTCTAAGCCGAGCTTATCTGCTGCAGATAAGCCGCGCTAGGCTATATTCGGCAGACGTCCACTCTCGGCACGGTTGTGCAAAGCGCGCAGATTTATACCCAGGGCCAAGAATAGTCTAATAGTGGTTGGCTTGAGGCACCGTCGACGCTCTCACACGAGCTTGAGGGGCTTAGCTTGGCAATAGAATTCATGTTTCTTTGTAGATAATCGTGGTGACACTGGCCGTCGGCGTTCTTGGGGCTACCGTATAAGGTTTAGCTCGAGCTAGGTATTCTGTTAGTTTCACTTTGGGATTTACAAGTCTTGGGGTACACGTATTTTCCTGTCAATGGTCCAGAATTACTGTAGAGGTAAAGTTGCAAGTAGCCCGGGAAATGGTGTACAGGCGCAACTGTATTTTCTCACATAGATTTTGTATCGCACCTCTGTTAATTCGAGCACTCCCCATCATATAAATTATTCATTCTAGGAAAACTGGTACCAGTTAATCCTCAGAAAACTCACTACTACCGAGCACAATGCAATCATTCGTCTTCGATGTACTATACGATGCATCAACGATGATACTGGTACAGAGCTGCTCACGCCTTATCCAAAATGTTCTCTTACCTGTCTGGAATCCAGATTATTTTTGACAAAACAAAGTGCTTGTGCCAGTGATGCATTTGATACAATTCTATGATCTGCCCCCGACACCATGGTATGTGTGTAGAAATTAAAAATGTTGCATATTCTGAAGGATCTGCATCTACTTGTTGTAGTATCGCAATCTTCCGCTCCTGCTTCCACAGCCCCAGCTGCACAAGTACGTCGTCCCTTCGATTCTTCCGGTACACCCACGCAGTGCGTGGCACGCACCGGTGCAGGAAGTTACGGGGGGGGGGGGGGGGGGGGGGGGGGGGGTCCGGGCAGGAACCCCGTAATGCAGTCGATCGAATAATTCTTGTACATGTATAGTACATGTACATGTACGAGAGTACCTGCGGGCGGTGAGCGAATTCGTACGTTCGCCCACAGACCACGTGTGCAATGTAGTGCGTTAATGCCGTCGCCTGAACTGCGTGCTAGCAGCTTCCTACTTCTGAATTCCACCCACATCACAGTGAAGCTGCATTAGAGTTCTCCAAATCCGTATTGCACGAACAGTGCACTTCATTACACGTAGAGCTCTCCAAATCGGCATTGCACGAACAGTGGCAGTGTAACGGGTAACTGGAATAGGTGATTAAACAATCGGCATGGTGAATCGCACGACAGGAGATGCGAGTGGTCAAGGCGCTATAAGTGTCCGCAGCTGGGGTTCTCTGTACCAGCTGCACCACGAGAGGCCACAATTTGCGCTGCATCGGCTCAAACTTTTTCGCTGGTCTTACGAAAGCAATGGTCTCACAAGTAGAGTCATGACCCGGCAGCTGGCGAAAAGGAACCCGATCCATTGCTGGCTGATAAAGTGTGGATCGACAAAATGGTGCATACATGTATCTTCCTTTTCGACTGGTGGTTCGACCAGTGCTATAATACCGACCGTGACCGCTGGCAGGAAAACCAGCGTCCTTATCAGTTCTCAATTGCACACCTCGACCCGAAGTCGACACCTGCCTCCAATTCAAGCTAAGATGAAGGCCCCATCGACCATCCTTGCCGCCGCCTCGCTCATGGCGAGCGTGCAAGCCCACGGCTACATCTCGCACCCCAAGGCGACGTACGATTCCACCACCACCTACACCTCGTACAATGCGCTGACCACCGCCAGCGTGAACGCGGGCTTCAGCGGCGGCAAGTACAACGACAGCCCGGAGAATAACGCCAAGGCCTTCAACGACCACTGGAACGCCACAGGCTACAAGTCGCTTCGTGACATGCTGGACCCGATCGCCCCCGACTACGGCCACTCGATCAAGTCGGCGACGCCCGTGGACGTGACCGGCTACACGGAGATGTGGTGGCAGAACGACGAGTACAAGGAGGGGTTCATCAACAGCCACTCGGGTCCGTGCGAGGCGTGGATCGACGACGTCAAGATCTTCCACCACGACAACTGCGCGGCCGAGTTCAAGACGTACCCGGCGAAGGTGCCCGCGGACTTCTCGTCGTGCAAGGGCGACTGCCTGCTGGTGTTCTACTGGCTGGCGCTGCACGAGCCCAACTGGCAGATCTACAAGCAGTGCGTGCCGATTACGAACAGTGGCTCGTCAACCACGACCCAGTCTTCGGGTGCGGGTGAGACTGCTGCCTCAGCCTCTGCGGATGGTGGTGCGGAGCAGACGACCACGAGCGCTCCGGTGAGTCAGACGGCGGCCCCTGTGGCCACCACGGCTGCACCTAAGGCTGCTGTGGTGACCCCCAAGCCTGTTGAAGCTACGCCTGGACCTGTTGAAGCGACGCCTGAGCCGGTTGAGGCAACTCCTGAGGTTACCGAGTCTCCGTCGACTGAAGCGCCAGAGGCTGCTACGCCTACACCAGTCCTCACTACTGAGGTTCCCGAGGCTGCAACGGAGGCTCCAGTGGCTAAGACCGGTTTGCGATCGAAAGATTGTCATGCCTAAGATGGCAGTTTATGCCTCAATCGGCATAGCATAGAGGAGCTTGCTTACTGGTAGAGATGACCTCTGGGCATTGTAGATGTGCATGTTTCAGTGTTTGATCTTGTCTGACTTGCAATATTATTTTTGCAACTTGGTGCTAAGGAAACTTTTTGAGTTTTGTTTAAAAAAACTTAAGCTTTGACTCCTTCGGGCGCGTGCGTTCGCCACGCATAAGGTAAGTTGGTGGTAGTGGAGTCGATTGGGCGGAACCTTTCGTGGGGCGACCAGCAGTGTGTCGCGTGAAGATGCGCAATTTCACGTAAACTCAGCATTATAAGAAAGGCGCTACAGTACCAGCCCAACCATCTACTGTAGTTGTAAAGCAACTGGACCGCATACATGTTCATTTACAGGACGACCTGTTGCGACCTCTACAATTTTTATTTAGAGACAAATTTGGAGATACACGTCAAAGCGCTTTGACGCTATTTTTGGTGAGCGTGCCCCCACCCTATCGTTAGTTGCCAATTTATTACTACTAAAAATTAGTTGCTTGGGATTTATTTAGATATATTTTCTCGAATTGCGAGCTATCAAGCGGCGCTTATTGAATCCAAATCAACTTTCTTGTTTCGATCTGTCAGGTTTTCGCAATGCAATTATAGAGGTTTAGTTTCAAGTGGCTATTTAGCGCTTGTGTGATAGCCTATCACTGATAGGGGTACTTAACATGTGAGCTATAATATTTTAATCATTTAAGACAGCGAGCCATTGTACACTGTAGTACTGTACTTGTATTGGAGATCCGCCACAGCTGCTGGCACTACAAGCAACTGATTGCCCTCGGAACAGTGAGCTGCGAACAAATTGTCGTTCTGTTACTAGTGGGTAACTTGCATCCGCCACCTACGTGTATACGATACCGTTGTAGTGTGCGCAATACTTCAGTAATGAGCATTGCAAACATGATAAATTTCCATAATAGACTCTATAGCAATGTTTTGTCGTCATTCTTGATTTGAATGACACTCATACAAGTATCCAAGTTAAATACGAATATCAAAATGCTTGTATGTATTTTAATACAACTTTTAAAAAAGGGTTAAATCAGGACGAAATCAAGAATGGTCTATATTAATAGTACTGTACCGGTACATGTAACTGTAGAACGTATTATAATGTCTAACACTGTAAACACATCTTCAATGTTGGATTGACATGTGATCTGGATGAACGCACGATGGACCGTCGCTCGCTACTGTAATTCATCATGCACAAGTTGTTTTACTTCCCGTCACTTGTGTTGTGCTGCACAACACAAGTGACGGGAAGTAAAACATCCTCAAACTGGAGCTGTAGTCCTCATTGTCGTCTGTCGAGACGTGCAGATAGGATGGACCATAAGGATACGATACAGTACAGTGGGCGGATAGTATACTGCCACTTTTTGCTTTATTTTATCCAGTACGTATGCCTAAAGAAGTTGGACTGCGCATACATTCTGAAAGTTTATTTGAAATATGAAGTCAAAGAATACATAATAATGAAATCCCCGTCATATGCGGTTCCGGAGAATACCGTTTTTGCGGGATTCTTTATCGAGGCATATTACTGTACAGAACAATTTATTATACCGGTACTGCTTATCTTCTTTAGTCATCTCGATATACCACCCGGCAGCTGTATCTAGAGAAGCAACCCGTGACTGATCCATACATGCGTTCCACTGCAGTGTTCAATTGACGGTTTGGCAGGCGACCGACCGTCACGGCCACCGTGACCACTGACACGAAAACCAGCCTCCTCGTCAGTTATCAATTGCACACCTCGACCGAAGTCGACACCTTCCTCCAGTTCATCGCAAACTAAGATGAAGGCTCCATCGACCATCCTTGCCGCCGCCTCGCTCATGGCGAGCGTGCAAGCCCACGGCTATATTTCGCACCCCAAGGCGACGTACGAGCCCAACACCGTCTACACCACGTACAATGCGCTGACCACCGCCAGCGTGAACGCGGGCTTCAGCGGTGGCAAGTACAACGACAGCCCGGAGAATAACGCCAAGGCCTTCAACGACCACTGGAACGCCACGGGCTACAAGTCGCTTCGTGATATGCTGGATCCGATCGCCCCCGACTACGGCCATTCGGTCAAGACGGCGACGCCAGTGGACGTGACGGGCTACACGGAGATGTGGTGGCAGAACGACGAGTACAAGGAGGGATTCATCAACAGCCACTCGGGTCCGTGCGAGGCGTGGATCGACGACGTCAAGATCTTCCACCACGACAACTGCGCGGCCGAGTTCAAGACGTACCCGGCGAAGGTGCCCGCGGACTTCTCGTCGTGCAAGGGCGACTGCCTGCTGGTGTTCTACTGGCTGGCGCTGCACGAGCCCAACTGGCAGATCTACAAGCAGTGCGTGCCGATTACGAACAGTGGCTCGTCAACCACGACCCAGTCTTCGGGTGCGGGTGAGACTGCTGCCTCAGCCTCTGCGGATGGTGGTGCGGAGCAGACGACCACGAGCGCTCCGGTGAGTCAGATGACTCCTGTGGCCACTACGGCTACGCCTAAGGCTGCTACAGCGACACCCGAGCCGGTTGAAGCTAGTCCCGCGGTTAACAATTCTCCTTCCACTGAGGCTGATACTCCAGCTTCAGAGGCATTGCCAGAAGCTGCTACCCCGGCGCCAGATACCACAACTGCAGCCCCGGAGTCTGATACGGAGGCCCCCGAAATGTCCACATCTGCCCCCGAAGTCACGCCGGCGACACCGACAGCGACCGAAATCGCGAAGAAGTCAGGTAAATGCGTGGGTCGCCGTTCCTAAGAATGATATCCATATAGAGCTGGGATCCAAGCGTCTCGAGATCGCAAGACCGGATCCTGTAGAAACCTAGATGTGTGCGTATTAGGTGTCAGTTTGCCCCCCCCCCCCCCTTCATGTATAATAATGGTGTCATGATCAACTTCTGTAAAAGAAATACTCATCCTTGCGTTTCTGGAGATCCAGCATTCGCCATGTAACGTTAGCGTTGTGCTGAACCCCCTCAGGCTTCCCAGCTTGTGTCTTTGAGCGGCAACAACAGCGATTACGATAACGGCAGCTGGGGCGGCTCGAGTTTAGGCTTGAACCGACCCAATCGCTATGCACACCATGCGTTCCGTGCAGCCATGTGCAGCAGCTCAGTTTTTACTGTTCGACCAATAGATAATTCCCAAATCAGTATGCAATTGCAAATGAAATGCCAAAACAGAATACTTTGTGACTACCTGGTAGATCGGAAACACAAACAGATCAATTCCATCTGTCAAAACAGATGGAATATTGCTAATTTAAAAAAGTACCGGAAAGTATATTTTTTAGAATATAAAAAGTAATGACAAATCCAGTGTGTGCGAAATATGATTCATGAGTGTTGTACATCAAATACATGTACACAAGCTCTTCCCTATCATACATACCACCATCACCACTAACAACAATACGCGGTAGTGGTGATGGTGGTGGTGTGGCAGCGCTGTTGCTGTTGGTATTGCTGTTGTTATTGTTATTATATTATAGATGATGGAATTAAGGGAACTACATGTATTATATTGATACCACCATATCAATAAGGTATACTGCTCAACTTTCCACGGCCTCTGGAAAGCCGTAACGTGTGCGTTCACGAACAAAGCGAATTATAATAGGAGCAACGCAGATGAGGTAGATTGGGCACGTACCGATGTGGAGGTTGCAGGCCGCTATTGATACCGGCGGACTTCTAACGTTAAAATACGCGAGCGAAAGATTCGTAGGCAAAATTTCATGACAACACATGTTCACAATCACGGGGTAGGGATAGACGTTTGCATGGCATTTAATTTGCAATTTCATACCAATTTGGTCATTTTCCCAATACATAACGCACCAAATCGCATCATGTTTTGCTTCAGGATGGGGTTTTCGTTGGAACGACAGCATCCCGAGGGTAAAAGCAGCGTTTTTCACGCACGAATTAATGCACGTGGGTGCGAAAGTCGTCTGTGCGATGCACTGCTCGCGCCGATGCTCAGTACCGTAGCCGGGCTTACAAACCCCTCACTCTTTTAATCGCGCGTTTCCCGGCAGCACCTCGCCACCAGAACATCAAACTCCTTCGAAGTCGACCATGAAGTCCTTCTTCACCCCTTCAGGTGCTCTCATGCTTGCCACGTTGGTGAGCTGCGTGCAAGCTCATGGCTACATCTCCAAGCCGAAGGCATCGTACAAGCCTAACACCGTCTACACGACCTACAATGGTCTCACTGGCGCCAGTGTGAACAAGGGGTTTGCCGGGGGTGTCTACAACCACGAGCCTGAGAACAACGCCAAGCAGTTCACGCAGCACTGGCCGGCCACGGGGTACAAGTCGCTTCGCGATATGATTGACCCCATTTCGCCTGGTTACGGCTTCTCGCTGGACACGGCGACCCCGATCGATGTGAGCAGCTACAACGAAATGTGGTGGCAGAACGACGAGTACAAGGAGGGCTTCCTCGCCTCGCACCACGTACGTAGACTTGGTTTCCTAAGCTACACTCGACGGATCATGCTTGCTAACGTCCTGTGTTCATATAGGGACCCTGCGAAGGTTGGATCGACGACACCAAGGTCTTCCATTACGACGACTGTGTCGCTGAGTTCCCGTCGTACCCTGCCAAAATCCCCGTGGACTACTCATCGTGCAAGGGTGACAAGTGTTTGTTTGTCTTCTACTGGCTGGCGGTCCACTCGCCCGAATGGCAGATCTACAGTACGTCCACGAGTCCGATGTGGTCAAGCTTTTGTTCGACTGCTAACGCGACCGTCTTCTTACTTATTTTATTTTATTTTTCAGAGCAATGCGTCCCCATCTCGAATGGAGGATCTGGTGAGGTGGCTGGCGAGGCTTCCACCTCTGTGCAAATGACACCTGAGGCCTCCACCCCCGAAGCTACAGCTGCGCCTCTAACAACGGACTTCACTCAGGTGGACGCGACGACAGCCCCGGCGAGCACGCCTGCCGCTGTCTCGACGACTGGCACGTCGACTGGAACGGGAACTGGCTCATGCAAG
Source organism: Phytophthora x cambivora (assembly GCA_033557925.1). NCBI lineage: Eukaryota > Oomycota > Peronosporomycetes > Peronosporales > Peronosporaceae > Phytophthora > Phytophthora x cambivora. The sequence continues at coordinate 4,340,840 of JAUCEB010000008.1, read as the reverse complement.
CGCCGCATGCGGAGTTAAGCAAAATGCAAGGCAGTTGACCCGTGGCCGTACGAAATACTTGAGTAGTACTTCTCTATGAGACCACCAGGGCAGTGTTAATGTCTGTGTAATTGATTCAGTAGTTGTTTGTGGCTTGTCATGTTCTGCCCGTGCTGTCTAGATTTATGCGAGTCGCAAAGAAAATGGGATGGCCATGCCTCTTCGCTACTGGTCTTTCCTGGGTGATCTCGTTGAGCGACCAAGCCTTCCTTTTCTCACAACCTCATCGTGCATACTTAAAAATGTGCAGTTGAAGCTACACATGATCGATATTCTTACCACTTGGCGGATGCCCATGGATACAGATGACTCTAGTACGCCTGACGACTATTATACAAAGGCGTAGAGACCAATGAGTTTCGGCCCTGATGGAGAAGCTTGACAAGCCCGCGTACGCACCAGTGATAACGGCACGAGCATTATATGATGTAAACAGGGTTTGAACCATGTAGGCTTTCAAGCCTGGCGCAAGGTTGACCGTCAGTCGGTCCCGTACAAAATCGACCGGATCCGATTCAAATCCGACTCGATTCCGACTCGTTTCGACTCCCGATCGAGTCGGGTTGTATCGATTATCCGGATCCGGATGCCGGATCTGATGTCCTTCGATCCCGCAGAAAACTGCGGTGGATCGGTTCGCATACAGAAGCAGCGATAAAGTTGTTTGATCGTACAGAAGCTCATCACTGGTGGACGAATGGTTCTCTTCTTTTCGTGCAGACACAGTCGTTAGCAAACATAGGGGCTTTGTTTGCGTCGCAATGATACCTTTGATGGCACTAGCACGGACGCACTCCACTACACCGCAGCGATGAAAGACAGACCTTCAGTTTCAATTACGATCCGCGGAACACACGGGACTTCTGACACTGCGCTTGCGTGAAATGCCTCTTTCGGATCTATACGTCATCGCCGGTATGTATGTCGTGGGGCGCTGCCTGCTCACACCCGGTGGTGGCTCAGGCGACGATATCGCGACCGACAAAGGAATCGCGAGTCTGAATGAGGGGAACTTCGTGATGCTGCTGTTCACGCTTGCTGCCGTCGACGGGAGACTACACTAGGCTGCATGCCCCACCCTGTTCAAAGTACCATCAAGCGCCCTGCTGACAAGAAATAAATGTATGCATTTGCCTTTTGCATATCGCCGGAAAAAGAGCGAGACGAATGCCCTCGAATCAAGACCCGGAGAGGATTCTCGGTGGAACAGAACGTTTCAAACGAAGGGGGGGGGGGGTCGACGGGCGCAGCGCAGTTGTAACTATGGCAATGAATCCGCAGAATGCAGCCGCATCTCGCTTCACAGCAGAGAGGAGGGGCTCGATCAAGGCCGGCTGGACTCGGATGTCGGAACGTTACTCCTCTCACCGATCTCCGATCGACCTCGTCCATCTGGTTTCGCGAACATGGCACCATGGTGAAGCTTATGGGCGGCTCCAGATCTGACCCCACACCTCCACCGTATCCGCTAGCCTCGAAGCATTGCGTTAGCGCCAACACTACTTGAATGGTGTCGTCGCAATCAACGGGAAGTACATGTACAATCGACCCCCCCCGGTGTGACTATGAGGGGTCACAATGATTGGCACAGCGCACTCGGCTCCAAATTCGCCTCGCTGTTCGCACACGTGAATTAACGCTGTGCCTCTCAATTCGCCCGCCCTTCCGTCCAGAGTGGCGCGCTTATCATGGCAGAGCCCACTGCAATGCCTGGCTGGTTTGGTACAGGTTGGCGCCGGTGTGCAGTAGTTGAAAAATCAATCAATTAGCTACTGACCAAATAGTATACGGTATATTTTTCTAGTAGTTTACCCTCGAGGTGTGCCAGGGTATACAATTTGGCCGGGTATTATGGCAGATAGTAATTTTGGTTGGCTAACGATGGCAACAGTGGAGTGCTAAAGAATTCGCAGTTCGTAAGAACTGTTCGCAGTTCGTAAGAACTGTTGCTTGCGCCCCTACGGCGGTTTGACATAATGCGACATTATATTGCTAATGTTGCGAGAGCAACTTTAGGAGTGTTGCGGGAGCAACTTTAGAAGCAATGGTCCAACTGTACGGCTCTGCAACAACATCACTAAATGGTGACAGTAACACCAAGCAAGGTATTATAACGAGCAGCACAGCAGCATCTGATGATCTACTATCTGGCATGGGAGCGTCGGTGGAGCGAGTATGCAACTAGACAGCTTCGCAGCAATGTCAACCATTACAAGCTGTTGTAATTTACAACAGCAGTAACAAAGGCAACTGAAATAAACGCATTTTGTTTCGAGAGAAACAGTCCTATCGTAGGCATACATATTTTTGTTGCTTAATTGGCATTGAGCTATTGATTTCTTGCTATGAGCATCGGCGAGACGCTAAGAGCATCTCCACCGGTATTTGAGCAAAGCTAAGCGCAAATGATTCTGTGACCAAAAATATTAGATCGTTCAGTGCAGCTATGCTTTTACGAATGAGAGAAAGCCCGCTTGGCATCGTTGAATGTGACCAATCGGTCCTTTCAACAGAGAAGATACCTTTGTAGGGGTCTACTACGGAAGTAAGGGTTTGCAAGACTGACAACAAAATCGGGCGATACGAAGCAACCGGGTCTCAGAATCCTTTAGTGAAGTAGATGAGCGACATAACATGCTCAACAATGTTTATATTTCCAGCAAAACTACTCGATGGCTACCCGCTAGCGCTAGGGACGTACTCGGCTAGCTTTGAGGGCATTTACCTGATATCCGATGGCTACTGCGGTTTTCATGTCAAATCTAAGATCCTAGTAATACAAAAATACAAAAGTATTCTCTGAAGGACGCTCAAAAAGACAGGAACGCACAATAGCATTAATATTATTTCATGTGTGTGCTTGTTTTTACCCTGTGGTGCGATTGGACGCCAAGGTCAGTTCGTGTGCTGCGGGTAAAGTCTGCCGAGGAAAAAAAGCTTACGCTCCGCGTTTGTCTGTTATAATTTGGTGGACGAGTCGTTGTGGTTGGGACTGAGGAGCCTTCAGCGTGATTTAAGTTGGTTTGTGTCTCCGTGTGGTTGTCTGTGGATTGGTGCGGGCTTTAACTAGTCGCCGTTTGGGGCGCTGGCAAAATGGAGCGAACCAACTTGAAACACGGACCGTAGTACACATTAGGAAGTCGACGAGAAACAATCCATACGGTGTCAATATCAAAGTAACCCAACCGAACTGCGAGCCCAGCGGGCCAACAGGCCGCGAACCAGTTCGCAGTTCGTAAGAACTGTTGCTTGCGCCCCTACGGCGGTTTGACATAATGCGACATTATATTGCTAATGTTGCGAGAGCAACTTTAGGAGTGTTGCGGGAGCAACTTTAGAAGCAATGGTCCAACTGTACGGCTCTGCAACAACATCACTAAATGGTGACAGTAACACCAAGCAAGGTATTATAACGAGCAGCGCAGCAGCATCTGATGATCTACTATCTGGCATGGGAGCGTCGGTGGAGCGAGTATGCAACTAGACAGCTTCGCAGCAATGTCAACCATTACAACAGCAGTAACAAAGGCAACTGAAATAAACGCATTTTGTTTCGAGAGAAACAGTCCTATCGTAGGCATACATATTTGTGTTGCTTAATTGGCATTGAGCTATTGATTTCTTGCTATGAGCATCGGCGAGACGCTAAGCAGACTAATCGCTCTGTTAATGGCAAAATCCCGGCTAGAGTACCGTGCTAGGTCAAAATAGCGTCATCAAAATAACGTATATGATCATTTAGCATACGTTTCGCAAAATGAAGTCGTTTACACGACGGATACCGGTATACAGATACTTTTACATACCTATGAGCACCCTCTAGATTTATTGGATTCACTATTGATGTAGTAACTATTTAGTACAAGATTTGACTGATATTTTATACATGTAGAAGTTGCGAAAAGCGATTAGTTCGTCTAAAGGAAAGTAAACCTGTAAGTTTAGCAACACCGTATGATCCCCGATTCGCTAAATCAGACCTCCAAACTAGGAGCAATGGCATAATATGCCAAATCATAGAAGGACTCTATTTTGTACAGCTTCATATCGTGCCTTTCATCTATTTTGACCAGACGGCAATGAAATGCAACGGACACGTATGTGGCTAGCAATGTCTTAATTGGTGAGCGGCCACAATCCTTGGTATCATCAGTTCTTATCAGGACAATATCTTTTTGGTAGCGGGGTAGGCGTATCACACCAAGTTAACACCACAGAAGTACAGATTAACGGTAGTGTAACCGGCAAATCCTCACGATAGCACCCTCATAAGGCTTTGGGAGGCTCTGCGAATGAGAGAAAGCCCGCTTGGCATCGTTGAATGTGACCAATCGGTCCTTTCAACAGAGAAAATACCTTTGTAGGGGTCTACTACGGAAGTAAGGGTTTGCAAGACTGACAACAAAATAGGGCGATACGAAGCAGCCGGGTCTCAGAATCCTTTAGTGAAGTAGATGAGCGACATAACATGCTCAACAATGTTTATATTGCTAGAAAAAATACGCGGTAGCGACTCGCTAGCGCTAGGTAGGTACTCGGCTAGCTTCGAGGGCATTTACCTGATAGCCGGTGGCTACTACGTTTTTACATGTCAAATCTAAGACCCTAATAGTACAAAAGCACATTCTAAAGTCCTATGGAGGACGCTCAAAAATACAGGACGACACAATATTATTATTAGTATTTCGTGTGTGTGTGTTTGCTGGTGTCCTGTGGTGGGATTGGACGTCAACGTCAGTTCGTATGCTACGGGTAGTGGGTGCTGAGGAGGTAGGGCTTCCACTTCCGCGTTTTTCTGCTATATCTTGGTGGAAGAGTCGTCGTAGTTGGGACTGAGGTGCCTACAGCGTGCTTTAAGTTGGTTTGTGTCTCCGTGTGCGCCGTGTGGGGATAGATTGTTATGTGTGTGTGGTTGTGTGTGGATTGCTGCGGGCTTTAACTTGTCGCCGTTCGGGATATCGACGAAATGGAACGATCCGACGTGAAACACGAACCGTAGATCACGACGAGAAAGAATCCCGACGGTGTCAATATCAAAGAAACCCAACCGAACTGCGAGCCTAGCGGGCCAACAGGCCGCGAACCAGTCGCTTGCCACTGCAAAAAGTTTGTCATCGAACGACATTCGCAAAACATACTTTTCATTGTTTCACGAATGTACATGTTCGCAGTTCGTAAGAACTGTCGCTTGCCACTGCAAAAAGTTTGTCATCGAACGACATTCGCAAAACATACTTTTCATTGTTTCACGAATGTACATGTGTATTGCTGTAGTATTCGAGTGGCGGCGTGGCATATGAGTCCCTTTTAAACAAAAGTATCATTACGGTCGTTTTGAGGTTTTTCTAATGATTGTGCAGGGTCTAAATATGGTCCATTGGCTACAGTTTGGCGGTTTCAAAGTGCACGAAGCTGCAAAATTGACGACGCTATCCAAGCCAGCATCAGGGACACCCTCGAAAAAAAAAATCTTCAAATTTTTGTTTTTTTGTGGTCTGGGTAGCAAAATCACTGCTCTTTCAAATGGCGTAATTGCCGTAATCAAAATCGGTCTGTAAGTGTGCGATATGTAATGTTTAGTGCCGTTAGTCTAAAATCCGAACTAAACGAAAGTATCATTAAAAATATGCGTCCTATTCAAAAGTATCACTAAAGACCGGAAAGTTTAAATGCATCACAAATAGGCCAGCAGCATCAAATTAATACCAGTGACGCTCCCCACCTCTCTCAACCCTTCTACTAGAGTAAGAGAAAGTCAAAGACTTAAGAGCACTAGGCGCTGAAGGTGGCGCAGGCAACTGCCTTGAGCACCAGGAGTTTATTAGGTGGTAGCCCGCAGAATCTCGAATGAGCGGGCTCTTGAGGTTTATCCGCGTGTGGCTAAACCTCTGCTTCAACGGCAGCGTCCTCGTCCCAGCTTGTCTTGTTGAAGTCGATCACTTTCTGTTACTCTCTTCTCGACATCAACATCGAGGCGCTCCGCTTGTGGTTCATCTGTATCATGCCATACACATAGCACTGTTAACTTCGTCAATGACAAGAACCACGAATTCACCTAGCCACTAAACTCTTCCTACTTGTAGTCGGATCTGATCTTCTTTTCATCTGGTGCTTCAGCCCTTGCTGCCAGAACCTCATGCCACTTGTAGTGACGATTCACTCGTTCTTCTTTTTCCATTTTGCTCGGGCTCTCTTCTTGAAGCTAACCAGGATACCTCGACGGCCCTGACTCGGCTGCTCGGCAGCTTTCTTGTTGGACTCGTCGGCTTCGGGGTTGCTCTCTTCCCGAACACTCTGCACTCCACTGTTCTGTAGCGGTGCGCTTTGCGCGTGGCTTTCAACCACTTTTCTCTTCGCAGGATGCACTCCCATCTTCTCTCTGTGCTGCTGAAAAGCTTCCAGAGCAAGAGGCTTGGTCATTAGATCAGCCACGTTCGCTTTCGATGAAATGGGTTCAATCTTGATTCCCCGCTTCTTCACGTACTCGCGAATCTTGAGGTCCTTGATATTAAGCTGCTTGGTTCTGCGATGCTTTCCCGCATGCTTCATTAACTCACGAGCACTGGCTGAATCACAGTACAGTGTCGTAGATTCCCTTTGCAAGCCCAACTCATCAATTAGCTGTTCTAGCCAGACAGCGTCATGCAACCCAGTGTTTGCCGCAATCAGCTCGGCCTCACAAGTACTTTCAGCTAGATTATCTTGCTTCCAGCATCTTGCAGAAATCAACTGTTCGTTGCAGAACACTGCAAAGCCACTCACTGACTTCATATCTCCCCCTTCAGACGCAAAGTTTGCATCTGTGTAGACCTCAAGACGCATCTTGTCAAATTGACGTGCCCTTTCAAAGTCAAATTGCAATCCCATGTCCTGGCTTCCTATCAAGTACCGCAGCACTCGTTTCGCAGCCCGCCAATGCGCAACACCATACGTGTTGAGGAACTTACTGAGGATTCGCACGGCCGTCCCCAATTCAGGGCGCGACCCACTCACCAAATACTGTAGGCACCCAACAAGACTTCGATATGGCAGATTCTTACACTTTTCGTGCTCTTCAGGGCTAGCATCTTGCAGTTTCACCCCTTCCACTGTCATCGGAATGCGCACCGGGTACGCAGACTCCATGTTGAATTTGGCCATAATGTCCTGGATGTACTTCGTCTGCTTGAACGAGACGTGGGTCTCCGGTTCATACTCTATCTGCAACCCAAGCAAATAGTTCACATCGCCGAGAATCTTCATTTTGAAGCGTTCCTTCAGCGCTTTGTCTACGAAGTTCACATCCTTTTCATTACCAACTAGCAAAATGTCATCCACATAGATTGGTAGAAGGACAAGTCTGTCCTCAATCCGAATCCAGTACAACCCTTCGTCCTTGTAGCTCTGGCAAAAGCCAAACTCAACTAGCACGAGGTGCAGCGTGTTGTTCCAGTTGCGAGGTGACTGCCGCAGTCCATAAATGCTTTTCTTGAGTAGGCACATAAAGTCCTCGTAACCACGCTTCACAAAACCCTCAGGTTGCTCCATGTAAATAATCCGTTCGGTTGGTGCGTTCAGGAAGGCAGTGACAAAATCAAACTGCTTCACTACTGCTTTCGTCAACCCAGCCCACAGGAAGACTAGTCGCAAAGTCTCAAATCGCACTACTGGGGCGAACGTTTCATCAAAATCAATTCCCCATATCAGGTAGCAACCCAGTACAACTAGTCGAGCCTTGAACCTTAGCACCCTCAACTCATTTTCTTTAAGCGTCCACACCCATTTGTTCTTCAGGATGTGTGCGTTCTTCGGTCTCGGTACTAGTTCCCAAGTGCCGTTCTCGAGCTGTGCCAAGAACTCCTCCTTCGTGGCTCCAAGCCATTTCTTCTTACGCGGGGATGCCATCATCTCCTTCCACGACTTCGGCACCTGAATCTTCATCGTCGCAGTTGCCGAGGCCGAGGAGCTAAACACCGTAGACACGAAGTCCTCCAATCGTGTCGGCTTCTTGCGAGCACGAGTCGATCTTCGTGGGGTTTTCACTTCGACAGGCAAGTGTCGCTTTCTAGGCGGTGGGGGTTTGTCCTCAAGACTCTCTTCACTTTCTGATACATCTGCAGTTTCTGGCTCCTTCTGCTCTTGGTTACCAGAACTCGCCTTCACAGGCGATACGTCCATCCCCAACTCACGTCGAAGCTCCGAGTCACGATCGCTACGATCCAACTCATTCACATCCACCAATGGAAAGCGCACCAATGGGAGCTTCGTACTGTCCAAGTTTGGACGTCTTCTCAACCGATAAGCTTCATTGAGAAGTTTCTGCACGTACGACCTATCCACAGTCGTCTCCTCGTAGAATTTCACATTCTCATGCCGATGTTCAGTTATGACACCCGTCTCCAAGTCAAGCAGCCGATAACCTTTCGTCTTCGTAGCATACCCAACCATCAGAGCAGGCGCTCCTTTCACCGACAACTTGTCTTTACGGTAGACTTTGTCCACAAACTTGATCGCAAGACAGCCAAATGGATGTAGGTGACGCACGCTTGGCTTCGATCCGAACATCTTCTCATGTGGCGTCAGCTGACTTACATTGCCCTTCGTACTGGTCCTATTTGCTGTCTCGATCACGTAGCTAGCAGCTTCTCCCCACATCATGCCAGGAAGACCACAACTGTACAACACGGAGCGAACTTTATTCAACAATACGTCGTGCGCTTTTTCAATCAGGCAGACCTCCTCAGGTGTATGGGGGTGAGCGAAAATCTGGATCGACTCACCAGCACACATTGCACTCGCCTCCTGGTTCAGAAACTCAGTTCCTTGGTCCGAGTGGAACGTGTTCACGAGCTTGTGGTACTTTGCGCTAACTTCATCTCGAAAGCACTTCAGCTTCTCCACAGTTTCCTCCTTCGTTTTCTGCCCATACAGCCACTGGTATCTCGATCCTTCATCAATGAGGTGCAAATACATCGTGTTACCCTCTAGAGTGGGCACAGCAATAAAGCCCAGATCCATCAGCACTTTGACAAACGGCACCGAAGTACGCTTTGGTGTCGTCTTCTTGAATGACATCCTTTTCATCTTTGCCATATCACAATCGAGACAATCTGCCTTTCCACATCTGTCTTCTTTTGTCAGCTCCAAGCCCTTGACCATCTCCTTCGATGACATGTCCTTAATCACCTGCCAATTTGCATGGGCAAGGCGATGATGCCACATTCTGAGGTTTCTGGTAGGCTGAGCAGAGGTCTGCAGCACGGCTAATGTCTGCAGTGAGCGCGGAACCTCTACCGTTGTTTGATAGAGATCACCAATCATGTCAAACTTCCATGCAATGTGCTTCACTCGGTTCGTTAGTGTCGTCACCTCCTGGTCTTCACTAGTCTGCGCTAAAAAGCCATACTCCTTGTACAACTTCCGCTGCGATAGAAGGTTGGTAGCTCCTTCCACGTAGAGAGCTTCTACCGTTATCCATACTCGAGCATTAGTCTGTGCATCCACGATCGCAAACTTGATCAATCCCTGCATCTGTGCCTTCTTACGCGAGTTGTCGAACCATTTCATCACAGTGTCGCACTCTGACGTTAAAGACACAAACGCCTCCTTGCAACCACAGATATTCACTCCAGATGCGTTACTGCCTTCCTGAACGCACCAACCGAACGGATTATTTACATGGAGCAACCTGAGGGTTTTGTGAAGCGTGGTTACGAGGACTTTGTGTGCCTACTCAAGAGGGTAACACGATGTATTTGAACCTCATTGATGAAGGATCGAGATACCAGTGGCTGTATGGGCAGAAAACGAAGGAGGAAACTGTGGAGAAGCTGAAGTGCTTTCGAGATGAAGTTAGCGCAAGATGCGTTGTCCAGCACAAACGAGATGAAAAAACGGTTACCCGATGCATTTTCAACTTCAGTGCCAGTAAAACACTGCATCGGCTTTTCCTCCACTACTTCAATCATATTCACAGACTTGCCCTTCTTTCCGCCGGTCTTGCTTGGATTGTAGTAACCGGGAAGATCATCACAGGTGTCGTTATCATTTTGCTGCTTTTGTCGTTTACCCTTCCAATTTCCTTGACCCTGCTTGCCGCCCTGCTGCTGTTCCTTCTTCGGAGCTCTGCATTCGTACGCGTAGTGCCCGAATTTGCCACAGTTATGACAATCAATCTCGGCGCGTCGTCGCTTGGGTTGACCCCGACCAGCTCCTCCGCGACCTCTCTTCTTTTTCACGAACGACACCTCCTTCTCATCCGCTTGCGTAGACCCAAACTGCGGTCCACTAACGCCAGCTTGGCCATTCCCTTGCTTACGGGCCTTGGCCTCCGTCACCGCCTTCGCCTGGTTGAGTCGCTCTTCACGGCTCGTGAGCTTGATCTTCACTTGCTGCAGAGAGTAGTCGTCCAAGTTGTCAAAGGTTTCGACCATACTCTCATACTTCGCACCCAATCCAGTAAGCAACGCAGTGATCATTTCTTTGTCTGACACTTCTTCGTGCATCAGCGTCAGTTCTTGCCTAATTGCCTCCACTCGATGAATATAATCCCGAATAGTTTCACTTTCAGCATCAAATTCAACATTTAGCAGCTCTCTTCGCTTGAACAACGCCACCGCAAACGACTTCTTCTCGAAATCATCAACCAGTGCGGCCCACTTCGCTTGAAGCTTGTTTAGGTGAGCAAGCCGGACTCGTGTCACGTCATCCAGCGTGTTTGTCAGGATGTCATTCAGCAACAACTCCTTTTCACGCCACTCCTTGCGCTTTTTCTTCGTCGCCGGTGTGCCGTCCTTCTCGGGCTTCGTCTCCTCTCCGATCAAGATCTTCCAACACTTCCGAGCACGCAACGCCGCCTTCGGGCCTTCCTTGTACGCAAGGAAGTTCTTGCCGTCGAACTTGAGCGAGCGGATAGTATCAACCTTTTGACCCTCCATGCTCACCCTTTGGGCTCAATAACCTAAGAGAAAGTCAAAGACTTAAGAGCACTAGGCGCTGAAGGTGGCGCAGGCAACTGCCTTGAGCACCAGGAGTTTATTAGGTGGCAGCCCGCAGAATCTCGAATGAGCGGGCTCTTGAGGTTTATCCGCGTGTGGCTAAACCTCTGCTTCAACGGCAGCGTCCTCGTCCCAGCTTGTCTTGTTGAAGTCGATCACTTTCTGTTATAGAGACTGCTACCCACCAACACCCACCTACACCCTTTTCGTTACTCTCCTGACCCCAAAGACGTCCATGAAAGCTCTGCAGTCAGGTTCGTAGCGCGTGGGCGTCGTCGGAGGTACTTGGAAGCATGGCTTTTTTTTCTTTTGCCTTTTTCTCAAAAGCGTGGTAATCGACAGCTGGCCAATCTCCCGTCTTTAACCCCCCACAGCAAAAAACCTTAAAAATCCCATAATGATACTTTTGTTTAAAAGGGACTCATATGAGACTGCGTCAAACAAAATGATACTAAAGCGGCTTTTAGAGTTATCGAGATATCGGGCCTCAAAGATGTGCGGACCAAAATCGGACTTAACCGGAGTTTCGAGATACAGCCGTTTTTCTATTTTGCCCGAAAGGGTAGACCCCATATTTTTGGGGAGAAAGGGGCAATTTTAAATAGGAAGGAGATCGAATTAGCCAATGGGACCGCGCCCAATCGATTCAGTGGGGTGATTTACCCCCAAAACAGCCCCCAAATATTTTCGAGTTTTTTTTTTCAAAATGAGATAATTTTTTCAAACGGTCACCCCTTGGCGGGAAATTTGAATCTGGGGACGTTCGATAGCTCAATCGACAGAGGAGACGTCCCTCTTTTTAACGGTGTGCTCAAATCGCGATTCGCACTTAGCACCTTAGTAAAGTTTTGTTTGACGCAGTCTCATATGCTCTTCGTGAGCAATGGCGCCATCGCCGCCGGCACCAGCGAGTGACTACAGTAGATCAACACTAGCAGCAAGCAACGATAGCAGAGCGGAGCAAGCGCTGACAGTAAGTGCCGGCAGCAAGCGTTGACAGGAGAGCGACAATGACGGCAGCAAGCACCGACAGGAGAGCGACTGCGACAGTAACAGAGCGACAGCGACGGCAGCAAGCGCCGGCAGGAGAGCGACCGCGACGGCATTCTGTGGCAGCGACAGCATGTTGGAGGCGTGGATTACGCTCGTCTTGAGCAATTGCGCCACGGCCGAAGGTCGCGAGCGACGACAGCTACAGTAAGTCGGTAGTACTGTAGTGCAACGACAGTATAGGGAGGACAGCAGAGCGGCAGCGACGACAAGGCACGGGCGGGCACCGGATTCGTCTTGGACTTTGGCCCCGCCGCCGGCAGCAACCGTCAACAGCACCAGAACGTGGGCAATGATCGGAGAGTCAGCGGCGTAGCATAGGCTTCGCATGGGACCGCCATCGGCAGCAACTATCAGCAGCACTCGGGTAAGTCGGCGGCACATGGGGCCGCCGCCGGCATCAACAATCGGCAGTAAGAGCGTAGCAAAAGTCGGCACGTTGGCGGCATGGCAAATGTTCCTCATGGGACCGCCGTTGGCAGCAGCCATTGGCGGCCGGAGATTGACAGCATCTGCGAGCAACGGCAGGAGAGCGACAGCAAGGGCATGTCAGTAGTAGAGCAACAGTGTTCTTCTAGTAGCCCTGTGCAATGATTAACAAAAGTGCGGCAGGCATCCAAGTCTGCGTGTTAAGACAAATAAATGTTTTTACTAATCGAGAGAAAGTAACGAACCGTTGCACGGATCTTCATGCATTCGCCAGATTTGCATTTGGCTCGCAAAACTAGGAATAACGAAGTTTTTTTATATTCAAGTCAATTACGAAAAAAGGCTGAGCAAACTTCAGCTGTATCCTCGAAAGTTTAGAACTGCGAATTCAAGCGGGCAACCAGCCCGCGAACCAGTTAATGATGGCGTCCTTGTATTTTTTGTCATCAGTAGCGAGTCTAAACGCCGCAAATGCACTTGAAAATGCTTGCACAGCACGCGTTGGCACACCGCTACCTGGACCCTGAATCAGCTCGACAACATTTCGTTGATCGAAACTGGTTTTATAGGCTTGCTTGTCGCAAGCTCAGCTGTCATGTATCTTGACGGGCACGTCGTCGTTTGAGAAGTAAGAGTCGGAATGGTCGAGGCAGTAGTTGGTGGGCCTGAGTAGATCGAAATCGAGCTGGGTCTCTAGATAAAGGATGGAAGGGTGTAGTATTTAGAACGGTATAATACCGCATAACATGCGGTCGCAGCCCGAAAGATGCAACGGCACGCGGCGCAGGTGACAGGCACCACCAACTCGTCATTCCGACATTTGCCTCATCAGCTCCAAGTCACTCGCCAGTCTCAAGTTGAGAGACTCTCAACCATGAAGTTCGTTGTCGCCACCACCGCCATTTCCATCGTGGCTCACTTGGTCAATGCCCACGGGTACCTCTCACAGCCAGCTGCGTACTTCCCCAACGGCGTCAACACCAAGTACAATGCCATTCTGACCGAGTCGTGCGACCCGGCGTTCTCGGGGATCAATTGGGACAAAAGCCCGCAGGCCAACACCGCCATGTCACCAAATCGTTCCCCAACTCACAGTTCAAGACGCTCCGTGCCATGATGGACACCGCGGCCTCGGATTGCGGGAACACCGCTCTGACCGGTTCACCGGTGGACGTGAGCTCGCTGAGATCCATGAAGTGGCAGAACTACCAAACACAGATAGGATTCATGCCGTCGCACTACGGCCCGTGCGAGGCCTGGATCGACGACACCCGCGTCTTCCACTCGGACGATTGTCGCCGCGACTACACCGGTTCCCCGGCCGAAATCCCCATCGACTACTCGTCCTGCAGCGGGGATTGCACCTTCACCTTCTACTGGCTGGCGCTGCATGAGCCCAACTGGCAGGTCTACAAGCAGTGCGCACCGATCTCGAACGGCAAGGCTCGTCGTCGCCGCCGGATGACTGCGAACCTGCGCTCGGAGAACTAGATTGTCGTGAAGTGCAGTAGACGAATGTGTCGCCTCCATCTCGAAGCAGCTTAGAGAAGGCGTCGAGTACGGAGAGATTAAGTTGTAAACAAAAGCGTGACGTTTTTTCCTTGCCAACCAAGTTTGACGTTTTCCATCGATAATGAATTTCCAGTGTGCAGCCCCAAAACTTGTGTTGCCTTAAGAGCACTAGAAGCACGCACCTCCAGTTGTGTAGCGAACACCCTCTTACAGCAATCGTTGTGAGCAGGGTTTGATAGTAGTTTGAACATATGGTACTACTTTGGTACTATGTAATAGCGAACTACTAGCGAACTACTATAGTAGCTATTAGTTTGGCGTGGGACCGGAACTACTACTACTATAGCAGCTATTACTTTCGCTCCGGATCAGATAGTAATAGACAACTGCTATCTGATTACTAGAAGAAAATCGAGGGCGAAACTGGCGACATCCTCTTTGGGACAACGTATTTTTCTGGTTCACTGGTGCTGAAGATGCACCCTGCACCACTAAACTCCGTTTAGAATGAAGGAGGCTTGCGTTGGACGTGCACTTGATGCACAGAGCGGCGTTTAGAAGCGGTTTTGGTCACACGAGCGAGCTCTCCGTCCTTAAAGGCGCAAACAGAAGCTCTAGATGCAACGATCTACGCTTTTCGTGCCAAGAGTTCGCTCATTCCTCAATTTTCCAGCAGAAGTTCAAGGAACATCTACCCACCTCGCCTGACCGACTGCGACGCTATGAAGTGTGCCAACCCCGACTGCATCTATGACGAGATAACGACAACCGATCCGTGCATCGTTTGCGGCCGCGGTGTTCATCACATCTGCAGCAACGAGCTTTACGATTCCGGGGCTCTGTCGGAGAGATTCTGCAGTGTGTCCTGTTTGTGCAAGTGGAAGGCAGTGCCATCTCCTCCGTCGGCGTCAGTGGAAAGCGAGACCGAAACCCAGGAAATGCCTCCTTCGTCAAGCGAGACCTCGTTGTCTAGTCCCCCGACTTCCCTGTTCCCACTCGGCCAGTCAACAGAGTCTGGGAGCCCCTCGCTATCGCCGGCATGTGTCGTGGATTTGACGGTGACCTCAGATGCATCAAGCATCTCGTCGACGTCGTATTCAACTGCATCAGGAGTTGATGCGTTTGGAATCCCTCTCACATTTTGCCAATTCCGCCAGCAAAATTCGCGTCATGAGGTGTGGGAGGTCGCCCACCGTTTGGAGCCACCCGTCACGAAGACCTCCGGCCAAGACACGGAGCCATTCACGCACGTTTGTCTCCTGTGCGCCCAGCAACTGACGTGTAATCCGTACGCTGCCCCGAACGCGTGGGAGGGGGCGTTGCATCGCTGGGGCAATACTTCGAACGCGAGGGCTCATATGGTAGCTCTTCATGACGATCATCCGATGGGAAAGGCTGAAGCTATCATTAAGTTGAAGGCTGCCACTCGGCACGTTGACAACGCTATGAAGCGTGCCGAAACCGGGGAATACAAGCGGGCTACTACGCATGCGACCAACGAACGTGCTCCCAAGCGCCGTGGTGTGCTTCAAAAGCTCTGGGTGCCTACGGAACGGGATATTGGGGTCTATATCGCGCGCTGGTTGATCAGCGCAGGATTGCCGTATAACACTGCCGCGACTGAAGACTTCAAAATGCTGGTTCAACGACTGACTGGAGACCCAGATGCTAGAATCCTGGCTGCCACCACGTTCCGAGACTTGTTGGAGGTTATCTACGCTAAGTTTTGCGGCCTTGCAACAGAGCTTTTGCTGCGAGAGTTTGAGGCAGCGCACGGGTTCCCGTTTCTCAACCTTCATCATGACGGATGGACTACTGGAAACGGCAAAGTGAGCGTGATGGGGGCGTCGGCTTCATTCATTGATGCGTCGTGGCAGCCTAGAGAGATCGCGCTGCTTCTAACGGTCGGACATTCATCGCATGTGTCTTCGGATGTGCAGAAGATGATTTGCACTCGTATTGAGGAGGTGTTTGGGGTCGATATCAACACTATGGCCCAGTTCACAGTGTCGGATACAGCTTCAAGTGCGCGAAAGACGTCAAAACTTTTTGAAGACTCCATCCCCACCGATTGCACGATGCACATCCTGAATCTGTGTTTACAGTATGGAATGGGTATGCGGGAGAACAAGGAGACAGTCGAGGTTTACGACCCGATGATGAACACCCGCAAGCGTGAGCAACGCTATTGCACTGTTGGGGGTGCCTTCCAGGAAGGTCGTGACTTGATCAGGCGTATTCGCGCACTGAACAACTACTTCAGTACGCAGCAGCGCTGCAAGCGCTTGGAAGATGTCCAGAAGTTTTTTTGCCTTCCGAGCATGGGGACAACGCTGGACTGTGACACGCGTGTGGCATTTACCGTGAAACTTTTTCAGCAAACTATCGTGAACTACTCAGCGTTCGCGTTCTACTTCCAGAAGCCCGAGAAGGGCGACGATGCATCGGTGTTCGAGTGCTTGTCGGCTGCGGAGTGGCGTTTGGTGACTGAGATGGAGGCAATCGTGTGCTCGATCGCCGATCTCGCCCGTATTGAAGTGCAACGAAGGGGACTGGTGGCATCCGAGCTGATTGTACTGCTCAAGTTCGCCGCCGACCGTCTGAACGGCAACATGTTTTCGCTGTGTGATTTCGACGCTTGTCGAAACACTACAACCACTGTGAAGTCGTTTCCGCGTCATACAGTCCCTGTCGATGAGCTCAGCCCCCTTGCCCACACTTGCCTTGCTCGTATGAAGGGCCAAGTGGAGCAGCGAATTGCCGCCACCACGGCTGAAACGGTCATGATTCTTCTACTTGACCCCCGGACCAAGTTCTCGGTAAATTCTCTAATTCAACCTTCAATTCGAGGCAGTGATGAAGAAGAAAAGGATGGCGGAGCTGCAGAGGATGATGAAGCAGACGACACCACGGAGCGGATCGTCGCGGCTGGCAATAAGTTGCTTGTCGACGCACATCGAGAAGTGTTTTGTGCGATGAACGCATCTACCACTGCATCTGCGCAAAACGCAGCTACGATTGCGTCGCCGAACTTGGATCTTGTTCCGTGTGCAGATGATGAGAAGGTGATTTACGGAGCTGCAATCCCGATGACTACGCCCGAGGCCACTCCGCTGTCTACCCTGCATCATGCAGCCGACACGATCTTGCAGGAGTGGCTGCAGTATATGGTGGACTGGGTCGCAGTTGCGCTGCATCAGGCGGCCGACAAGATGAAGACGAAGGACGACTTGACTCGGTTGTTGCTGGTTCGCCGCGGAGATGTCATCTGCTATAGGGTTGACGCGCTCTGCGAGTACGTCGATATACTGCGCTGGTTCCGCGAGTCAGGCAGCGCGCAATTCCCATCCATCGCAGCGCTTTCCCGCGTTTGGTTGGGGCGAGCTCCCTCGAACGCATTTCAAGAGCGCGTCTTCTCAACAGGTGGGATTGTTATGAGCAGCGTGCGCACACGTACGGACAACCATCGCGCTGAGATGCAAGTGGTTTTGAAGCACAACCGGAAGGAGATCCAGCGGATGGAGGCTGACAGCACCGGAACATTTAAATTTTAAATGTACCGGAACACTTAAATTTTAAATGTACCGGAACACTTAAATTTTAAATGTACGCACTCCCGATCTTTTCGGTGGTCGAAGTTTTGTTTTGGTGGTCGACTATTAATAACCAACTACAATAGTACTACTGCTATATCATTCTAGATCGCACAAACTACTAGTAGTAGTTCACTAGTAGTTTTGTTTCACTAATAGACAGTTACTACAGTAGTTTGGTCGAAAATCGTACTACTATCAAACCCTACTGAGTCTGCAGCCACCGCAAGATAATCCAATATTCGATTTCAAACTGGTTCTAGAGAGCAGTGCGAGCTCCGTGGATACTTTTGGACTGGACCTCATCGCTGTGATAGGGGCTTCGTCGTAGCAGTCAGGAGCTTGGCGCAGGCGGTTGCAATGGACCGATCGACAGATATTACAATTATTATGTATTATAGTCACCGGATAAAAAGAGACTGCCCTTGAATGAAGCCCCCTGAGACGATTCTCGAATCGAGAATCTCGATGGAATGCAGAACGTTTCGAGCGACGGGCGTGGCGCAGTGCTACCGTTGTAACGATGGCAATGTACCCGCAGAAATCCTGCCAGAATGCAGCCGCATCTCGCTTTCCAGCAGCGAGGCTGGAGTCGGATGGCGGAACGTTACTCCTCTCACCGATCGGGGAAAATCTATGGAGCTCGAGGCTAGGGAGCTCGAGGTACCCAAAAATAAAAATGGGAAACTAAAAATAGGTACGTATTGTGCAGACCTAAAAATTGCTTGTAGACCAAAAAAGTCCAGGAAATTGAAGCTATGAGACTGTCCAACAGGGATTAATTCGACAAATGAAAAAATGTGGTCCTCAGAAAAGGTAGGTATCGCTTCAACGCCCTTATAAAATATTTTTTTCTCATAGACATCGCAGATTTTACTATTATTGCAGGCATATAGAGGCTTTGTACAGAATCAAAATAAAGTACAAGGGCTTTTGCCCCATTTTTATTAGCCCAGAGCTACAAATTCCTCGATCTGGTTTTAGCATGCACTTAAGAGAAGGTCCGGAAATTAGTTTCTCGTGCGGATAGCTTAAATAGTTTTGCATGTACAAAATGTTCTCGCTGAAAACCGCCTTATTGGTGTAGCTTGGCACGTTAGACCCGCCACTATTAGTGAAAACGAGGCATCAGCCGTAAAAACTGTCGACACTAACCACCGCCTCACTGTGGTGGATCCGGCAGAGAGTCAGCAGGGCGCATCAAGGGAAACGCGCTAGGAGAGTACTTGGTGGACACAAGGAGCCCATGACAGTGGTAATGCAGGTAAATTAGAGTAGAATTTCCCCCTCAAGCCACAAGAGTCAAGTCCGTCTCCGGTAAGTCTAGTTAGCTTAGCCGTAGCCTCAGTATACACTCAGTCGACGTGAGTTATGTCTACCGGTGAACTTAAGGTGCATTGACGCATGAGAGTTCATCCTGGTAAGACCAAGAGTAGAGAGGTGGCCGAGTGCTGAGAGGTATTAGAGACCTCATCGTACGTTTCTGGGAGAGTGGCACAGCCCCCACTATACTTGACTCCTGACCAAGGTCCCCTCCCCCCCCCCCCCCCGTAAAAGGCCCTGACTGGCCCGTAACCTTCCTTTCTGAGTGACTAAAGGGGGTAAGCTCTAAGCGCGAACTGTGTAAACACCCTAGCTTTTACTTGTGGCTAAGGGTGTATTATTTCTGTGGGAGTACCTGCCTGGCCCAACGGCGCACTCAGGCACATTCCATCCCTGTGTACAGGGATAGGATCCGGTCTTCAGATTTTATCTCAACGATATATCGCCGACCTGAACGGGAAAGCGTGTGTTGTTGGTAGAGCTCGTCCCCCTTACTTTGTAGTGGGGACGCGGACTCGTAAAATCGTGTTTCCCTACACGACATGACTTACATTACAACCCACCGCTAAAGGAAGCGGCAAGCAAGGAAATAAAAGGAAAGGTCACACATCGACCCCAAGGCAACACCAGGTTCTGATCAACCTTGGCCTGTGAGGCTTGATCCGGGTAACCCAATATCGTAGAATCGACACTACACCGACGCAGCGAGTAGAAGTATCCCCGCTGCTGCCACCCGTTCCCGCTATCCGCAACACGAAGACTCTACCGCAAGCACGTCTTCTAAGATCACCGATGTGCGATCCAACCCACCGACGGGTACACAAGGTGAGGATCAACAGCATCACAAAAGATCGGGGCACCCATCCGTTAGTCAGCAGTTCGGGCGCCGTGTAAAAGAGGACCACCACGATCTGTACATTTCGCGGAACCACTTAGCCACACCACAATCACCACGTCATTTTGCGATCGACCCGCTACGCGAGCAAGTCTTTGACAAGTACAATGAAACTGTGACAGCTTAACACGCGTGGAATCGCAGGCAAATCAGAGATGATTCATAGACGTGACGAAGGCGCATAACAAAAAAGAATACGCTCAAGTAGATACTCCAGCGCGATTTTCAATGCGATCACTTCGACGAGACACAGAACACACGAGATCTGCGAGAAGAGGAGCACGTTCGAACTCGGCGAGCGACGAGCAACATTGGGTGCTAGATGAAGATTCACTTAGAGGCCGTCGATCAAACCAATTGTATAGACAAATGGTTGGTTGTCCTCTTCGATGGATCGTGCGGGTGCAGTTGAAAAGATGGATTAGCGATATCGCAGATTTTGCTGATCCCACTACACCGCAAACGCTGTTGGGCCGCCATCTGCGCCATGATTGCGTATGTTGGCAGACTGCCCAGACAAGCAGTGGTGGAAGTTCAAGACGAAGTTGGTATACATTGCTGGACCCCCGCGTACTTGCACTTGGACACCGTGACATGTCGCTAGTGGAAGGTACACATTTCTAGTGCAAACACTGGCTAGAATCTAGTCGTGCAGATCTGTTGACAGCATTTAAGAAGCTTTCCCCAGGGTAGAAAGCCAGTATCAACTCTACCAGCCTTACTACGGAGAAAGAAAGATGTCGGCAAAATTCCGCACGCACCCCAAGGCGAGGGTTAATTTGCAGTTGGCATGTTCATCAGCAAGTACAATTACAGATCTTTGGAAAGAGACACAGGAGCCGAAAACGCAAATTTACTTCGCCTTGCACGGGGAAGTTTTGTCACCCTAACAACTACCAACTTCCGGAACTACTTTAAAGTGCATGCTAAGACCAGATCGAGGAATGTGTCATCTTTAAACTCTGTGCTAATAACTAGAGGGTTGGGATGGTAGTGCCTTGTCGTAACTGCAAGTTGCAACCCGCAACAAGATTATGAAACAAGAGGATAGAACGTGGCTAAAGTTCTCGAGAAGTCGAATACGATCACACATTCAACAATCTTCGTCGCTGCCTAGAACAACCCGCTACATATACGTTGCTACCGTGGCGTCAGAGCAAGCTGCCACAACACCGACATACTAATTGTTGAATATGGAAATTGCTTATCCTTGCTGGCGAAGAACGTGCCTCATGGCGAAGGAGGGAAAGCGAAGGTCATGCGCAGAAAGTATTTGGTTGATCGGGATGCCATAGAATCCACGCCAACTTTTTTTCTATAAAGCTGCAAGTCTGGCGACCTCTTTAGGCCTCTTACCAACGAGGCCGCCGAGCTTGCAGCTTTTCACGATCTCGTTGCATCACAAAGATGCTGGAAGCAGATTTGCATTCGTGGTGTGCTTTTAATGCACATGTACTTGCAATTTGCAGGCTGCAATATGCGATGCTGACAGCTAAGCCTGCCTAAACCGATTATGTGTATCAACTTTCGATCTATTTTCCCCGCAACAGCTTCAACTTGTTGGACTATTTTTTAGGTCTACACAATACAACAGCTTCAACGTGCTGGACAATTTTTAGGTCTGCACAATTCGTACCTATTTATAGTATCCCATTTTTGATTTTGGGTACCTCGAGCTCCCTAAGCTCGAGCTCCATAGATTTTCCCACCGATCGGAGGAGCGACTTCGTCCATCTGGTTTTGCGAACATGGCACCACGGTGCAGCTTATGGAGGGCTCGCTCCAGATCTGACCCCACACCTGTACTGTATCCGTTGGCGTCGAAGCATACTCGTTCGCGCCACCACTAACGTTACTTGAATGGTGTCGTCGCATCGACGGGAAGTACACTAGAGTATGGACTACTACTGTCGAACCCCCACCACACACACACAGTCTCTCTCAATGATTGGCACGTCGCACTTGGCTCCATATTCGCCTCACTGTTCGCACACGTGGATTAACACTGTGCCCTTCAATTCGTCCCCCTTCCGTCCAGAGTGGCGCGCTTATCGTGGCAGCGCCCACTGCGTTGCCTGGGGCATATGGCACTGGTTTGGTGCAGGTTGGCGCCGGTGTAGTTGAAAAATCAATCAACTAGCTTCTGAGGTATTATAGTGCCTCACTTGACGAAGTATAATACATTGTACGTGCCTTTACAGCACCATGGCAAAGCCACCGAGAGCGAAGAGCCACGTGGGTGCAGAACATCTCGTTAGCTTTTGCTGTTCAAACGGTCAAGCAAAAGTCGGGCGAACTTTTCAGTCGTCGACGTGCGGCTGTTTTCCCAGCACCGCAAGGCTCCAGTCGCGGCTTAATCAGATCCAGATGGCCGTGGGCGACAGCACCGTCGTAAGCGTTGTCTATCGATCGCAGCCCCGAAAGATGCAACGGCACGCGGCACAGGACCGTCGGCAAAACCTCCTCGTGACAGGCACCGCCAACTCGTCATTCCGACATTTGCCTCCTCAGCTCCAAGTCACTCACCAGTCTCAACCATGAAGTTCGCTGTCACCACCACTGCCATTTCCATCGTGGCTCACTCGGTCAATGCCCACGGGTACCTCTCACAGCCAGCTGCGTACTTCCCCAACGGCGTCAACACCAAGTACAATGCCATTCTGACCGAGTCGTGCGACCCGGCGTTCTCGGGGCTCAAGTGGAACGACAGCCCGGAGGCCAACACCGCCATGTTCACCAAATCGTTCCCGAACTCGCAGTTCAAGACGCTCCGTGCCATGATGGACACCGCGGCCTCGGATTGCGGGAACACCGCTCTGACCGGTTCACCGGTGGACGTGAGCTCGCTGAGCTCCATGAAGTGGCAGAACGACCAAGAGCAGATGGGGTTCATCGACTCGCACCACGGCCCGTGCGAGGCCTGGATCGACGACACCCGCGTCTTCCACTCGGACGATTGTCGCGCCGACTACACCGGTTACCCGGCCGAAATCCCCATCGACTACTCGTCCTGCAGCGGGGATTGCACCTTCACCTTCTACTGGCTGGCGCTGCATGAGGCCAACTGGCAGGTCTACAAGCAGTGCGCACCGATCGTCAACGGAAGCGGCGGTGCGCAAACTGCGCAGTCCCCCACGACCACGACGGCGACCCCTGCTGCCACACAGGCCACTGTGTCGACGACTGCACCGATCCAGATGGATGCGATCGCGAGCGACTACACCTCGGCCCCTGCCAGCACGACTGCACCCACCTCAGCCTCTACGACCGCCCCGGGCACCGTGACACCCCCCACCACGAACTGCAAGGCTCGTCGTCGCCGCCGGATGACTGCCAACCTGCGCTCGGAGAACTAGATTGTCATGTAGTGCACTAGATAAATGTGTCACCTCCATCTCGAAGCAGCTTAGAGAAGGCGTCGAGTACGGAGAGATCAAGTTGTAAACAAAAGCGTGACGTTTTTTTCCTTGCCAACCAAGTTTGACGTTTTCCATCGATAATGAATTTCCAGTGTGCAGCCCCATAACTTGTGTTCCCTTAAGAGCACTAGAAGCACGCACCTCGAGTTGTGTAGCGAACACCCTCTAACAGCAATCGTTGTGAGCCACTGAGTCTGCAGCCACCACATATACAACATTCGATTTCAAATAGTGTAGAGAGCAGAGCGAGCTCCGTGGATAATTTAGGACCAGATCTCGCCGCTGTGATAGGGGCGACGCCATGGCAGTCAGGAGCTCGGCGTAGGCGATTGCAATGGGCCGATCGACAGCCATTGCTAGCTATCGGTCGGTCTCTTATCCGAATTTACAGAACGATTTCACGAGCGCTTCGCCTCGAAGTCCGAACTTCGAGCAAGGAGCTCTGAGCAAAAGACTGACATGTGAAGTGGTGCATTTGACGTGCCGTTTTTTAACACAGAAATGATACAGTTGAAGTATCCATGTACTACCGTGATGCAAAAACCTAGAATGCATATAAAATATAATACCCTCCCTAAACCAATTCAATAAACATCCAATTAACTACGCCGCTTATATTTCTAGATAATCGATAGTGCTGAAATCATAGTCTTACCTTTCAGATTTTGTTCCGAAATTTACCACTAAACTGAGCTGCGACCCACTCAGTCTGCGGACCGGAGGAAGCCGGCACCGGCATTCTCGAAAATCCCCCTCCACCACCAAGTCGAGCCTCCAGCAGCGCCATGTCCTCGCCCGTGAAGACGACGCACACGCAGACGACAGTCAAGAAGACGCTCGTGCACTCGGACCCCACCACCAGCAAGAAGACGGTGACCACGACCACCAACAAGACGTACGTGTTCACGTCCGAGTCGGGCGAGGAGATCGTGCTGGACCTCAAGGACGCGGCCACCACGCGCCCGCACGCGCGCAAAGTGAGCGGCTCCGTCGTGGCGTCCGAGTTCTCGCAGAGCTCGTCCACCTTCGTGTTCGAGTATTCGTCCGAGGGCTCGTCGGAGCCGTCCGAGATCTTCGTGCCGTACATCCACTTCCCCGGGGGCTACCGCGTGACGGCGTCGGACGGCCACTGCAGCATCGAGAAGCACGAGGGCTACGACATCGTCAAGCACGAGCACGACAGCCACGCGCACAAGCACCGCGTGGTCGTGGAGAAGACCAAGAAGGCGGCGGCCAAGACCTCGCGGTTCGCGTGGGAGGGGCACACCAACATCCCCGTGTACGTGGCGCTGGGCATTGCCATCGTCACGCCCTACCTGACGTGGTAAGCACTCCCGGGGCAAAACCATAGCAAGCCAGACGCCGTCTCGTTCAGTCACCTTGGTACTGTACAATCAATACACCACAATGTTTCTCTCTCTCGCAGCTAGCTGGGGCTTAGGTATCTACGTGTACATGTAGTTTGCATTGGGAGCTTACGCTTCTGCTGCGCTCGTGACGAGGCAGTGAGTCAGTGGGTCACCTGAGGTCGATAGATGTTGAACTTGAAGACGAACGAAAAGGACAATCGATCGCGTTGGCGACGGAGTGTCCTCAAGCTGACACGCACGCGTGGGCGTTGATGTGTCTGGCGCCGGATTTGATACGCATGGACATTCGGGTCTCTGCACCGTCATCAAGTTGCCGTGGACGGGATGTCTGTCATCAAATCCGCGTGGAGGCAGACTTCGACCTTCAACTCCGCACGACGTACGTGTCCGCGGTCTCCACACTCGCACTCTGCACTCTGCATTTTGCGGCCAAGAGCGCAAGACCCAGCAAGACCAACTCGAAACGCACAAGCTAGGCGAAGATGTCGCAACCGAAGCCTGCATCCGAGCCGGAGGCGCGCGAGGTGACCCACCTTAGCATGAAGGACGGCCACTTCATTGACCAGCACGGGCGCGTCGCGCTGCTGCGCGGTGTCAACCTGGGTGGCTCTTCCAAGCTGCCGTTCGGCTACGGTCACACGGACGACCAGGACATGAGCACGTTCTTCGATGGCGCCGCCTCCGTGTCGTTCGTGGGACGTCCATTCCCCCTGGAGGAGGCGGATCTGCACTTCCAGAGGCTGCAGCGCTGGGGGTTGACGTTCCTGCGCTTCATCGTCACGTGGGAGGCCATCGAGCACGCCGGCCCCGGTCAGATCGACCACGAGTACCTCCAGTACATCCGCGCAGTGGTGGACAAGGCTGCCGAGTACAACATGCAGGTGTACATCGACCCACACCAGGACGTGTGGTCGCGCTGGACGGGAGGCGACGGCGCCCCCATGTGGACGCTGGAGTGCATCGGGTTGGAGCCGCGCAACTTTGAGCCGACTAAGGCGGCGCTGTGCCTCGAGACGTGCGGACTGCCGGCGTCCAAGTTCCCAAAGATGATCTGGCCCACGAACTACGCCAAATTGGCTTGTGCCACCATGTTCACGCTGTTCTGGGCTGGCAAGAAGTACGCGCCCAAGTGCTTCGTGGACGGCGTGCAGATCCAGGAGTACCTGCAGTCTCACTACTTGGACTCGTTGGCGGCATTGGCCGAAGCGCTCAAGGACCTGCCGAATGTTGCTGGCTACGGCACGATGAACGAGCCTTCCAATGGTTGGATCGGCACGAAGGACCTGGTGAACTCCGGTGGCTTCAGGAATGGCCACGCACCTTCGCCGTTCGCTGCTATGCTGCTTGGTGAAGGTATTGCTCAAGACGTTGAGGTGTGGGGAGCTGGTATCATCGCGATGATGCGTGGAAAGCCGCTGCGTGTGGAGCGCATTGACCCCAAGGGAGTGCGGGCGTGGAAGGAAGGCGCCGGTTGCATCTGGAGGAAGGCTGGCGTGTGGGACTTTGACGCGCAGGGTGACCCCAAGCTGCTCAAGCCTGACTACTTCAGCGGCGTTGACTTTGGCACGGAGTGCTTCCTTCCCTTCGCGAGGAGGTTCACCAAGCGTATTCAGAGTATTTCCCCGAAGGCCATGATCTTCACGGAGATGCCTCCTACCGAAATCGGTGACCTGGTGTTCCCTCAGATCAGCAACGAGGACATTCCACTCGCAGTCAACGCGATGCACTGGTACGATATGATCACGCTCTTCACCACGACCTGGCGCTCGTACTTCACGCTGGACTTTGCAACGGGAAAGCCTGCTTTCGGCAACGCTGCTCTTCGGAAGCTACACCAGCACCAGCTTGCCCATGTCGCTAGCTTCGGACGTGAAAAGATGGCTAACGCCCCGACACTGATCGGCGAGACGGGTATTCCGTACAACATGAACCACGCGCAAGCATTCGAGGCCGGTGACTTCTCCGCTCAAGTGGAGGCTCTGAACAACACGATCTTCAATCTGGAGTCGCAACTGTTGTCCTTCACGTTGTGGAACTACACGGCCGACAACTCGCACAAGTTCGGTGACCTGTGGAACCTGGAGGACTTGAGTATCAGCAGCCCGGATTCGGAGGCCCTGACGCGCCGTCTTTCTGGTGTTCGCCGTCGCGATGACTCTGCTCGTGGTCTGCGTGCATTTGCGCGCCCGCACGGACGCAGGATTGCTGGGATTCCGAGCAAGTCGCAGTTTGACTTGAAAACTTCCGAGTACGTGCTCGAGTACACGTCGGAGAAGTCGGTGTCGAGCGAAGTCTCGGAAATTTACGTCCCGTACGCACACTACCCGGACGGGTACCGCGTGACTGCTTCTGACGGCCACTTCACGATCGACAAGCATGAGGGCTACGACGTGGTGAAACACGAACACGATGGCCACGCGCACAAGCATCGTGTGGTGGTGTCATCCACGAAGCCTCTGCGTTCCGCTCACTCCAGCTGGCCTGTGTACCTTGCTCTTGCCGCCGCGGTTGTCAGCCCGTACATTGAAGCGTACACGCGGAAGTAAGCAGACGCGAGCTGCTACGACTACTGTAGACACGGCCACCCTTGGAGAGTACTTGTCAGAATATATGTCGCTGTTATTCACCATTATTGATTCCCTGAGTTCATTCCTCATCGCTTGCCACCCCTCTACGTTGCCCCACACCTCACAATTCATCATCCGTAAACCACTCCGAGTGCGAAACAGCACCTGCAGCACGCGGACACTTCGGCGCTGCGTCGTCGTCGATGTCCTCCATCATCTCCACATCCTCTCCAAAGTCATCATAAAATATGCCATCGTCTTCATCCGTACTAGGAACTCCAAGCACTTGATACGACCGACTCGAGCTCGCACTAGAGCTACGACGTCGCGATGCTTCAAACCCACCAGTCACATCCGTCGGCTTCGCTTCCAGCTGCATTTCATTCTCCTGCTCATTCTTCTGTTCCGCCGCAGCTTGGTCCAGCTCTCGCATGTAGCGACTGTGTGCCTGGTACCACTGGCGTTTCTCCGTCATGGACAGATTCTCGAACTCATGCGGCGTCAACGACAGATACGCCGGCAAATTCTCCGCAAAAGACGAGGCAACAAGAGCAGGGGGTCGAAACACGACCAGCTCATTGCCCTGCGGTGCAGTCGACGCCGCTGCAGCTTGTGCCACTGCGACATAGTGGCGGTACATTCTGTCCAAGGGTCTGTGGTGTCCCCCCGCTCCTGCAGCGAAGAAGCTTCGCAGTCCGCCGACGTCTGTCATGTCCCCGTATACCTTCATTCCTGCCTGTTCCCCCGTCGTGTCCATCATTCCGTCGCTGTCGCTGCCGCTGCCGTCCACCGACGCCGCTTTCTCCTGTCCGAACTCGTCGAGCTCCACGATGCGGGCGCCACCTGCAGCCTCCTGTCTCGTCTTCTCTCTCGCCAGTCGACGCGCGCCTCTGCTTTTGCTTCTGTTCTTGGCGCTGTCGAGTCCCACGACGCGACCGCGCGAGCCCTGCAGACACAACTCGTCCAGCTGCTCCGCCAGCGTCCGCTGCCTCTTGCGCGACGCAGGACTGCGGCCCAGCGATGAGTGGAACGTCGACGTACGCAGCAGCGAAGGGCCGGAGCCCGCCCCGTGCTGCTGGAAGTAGTTGTACGAGTTCTGGCGCATGGTGCGCGAGTCCAACTCCTCGATCTCCACGGCCGCTGAATCCTCACGCCGGCGACGCACCCCGCGTGCATGCGGCATCCGCACAAAGAGGTTGGCGCCTGCTGCGTGTACAGAGGAGGAGGTTGAAGGGGACAGACGCGGCTGGCTGCCGGTGTTCGCTGTGCTCGCCATCGCGCGGAGCTCTCAGAAAAGCGATTGTCAAACAATTTTGTTTGCTGGTCAGATTCGGTATGCGATTAGAGGGGGGTGGTAGGCAATTGCAATATTTGTGTTAGATATTGTGATATTTCAAATCGGAACCCACGTATTTCAGAAAGATAGGTCATATTTCATACATCTTGCGATAAAAGGGCTGGGAAAAGATACATTTTGCCAAACGTTGTGCATTTATCTACCGATGCTGCAAACTGGCGGCGCCGTCTTGATGAATGAAGGCAAACGTGCGAGGAGTCAAGCGTGCTTGGCGTCAAGGAGTCAAGAAGCCAAATATGTGTTGAGTCAAGTGCCGCAGCCACCCAAGCATCAAGTGCGACGATTCGATCGAGACGTGCCTGCCGCTTTCTGACGCGTGACGTAGTTGCCGTCACGGCAGGCATTGCCGGTGACGACAACCACGTCAGGTTGAACTGCAACAGCTATTTGTGGTTCTCAAACTTTTAAGATGAGAATCCAATAGGGTAACGTCCTATAATCCTTTAGGTGATTGGTCTAAATCATATAGGATAGGCATGTATCAGTAGTTCTAGATGGTAAACATGAGAAGTACAGGTACGTGGAATATTTAAGCTGATTCGTAGAACAGGTGGCAACTGGGATTAGAGAATGATACAGCTTAGGATACAACACTAGGTAGTGCAGCAAGAGCTTCTGAGCCACTAGTTAGCCACAGGGCGACCCGTAAGACTGTCAGCTCAATCTCAATCACATCTCAATTTGCTTTCACACAGCAACTCCTCCTCTCCAACACCGACCTTGCCCGGAACGCCGACAGCGCAAGGACCGCCACCAAGCCGCAACTCGCCGCCAACCGCTTCCTTCGCCTCATTGTGTTACATAGTAGCACTTGTCGCGTCAAGCTTCGGATCATGTTCAAGAGCTCAAGGCAAGGGCACTCGTGGTCACATAGTGGGAAGCGAGTGTCCTGTGATTATTGGTACTATCCACATAGTGGGGAGTTGTCATGCCCGCATCCTCTGATATGCTCACCAAGCAAGTCAGTGGGTACGATGCATATGCTCGGGCTTGCTTGCTCGCAGCGAGAGGCGCGTAGTTCGGGTGATTGTTACCCGCGAGCATGCATTTAGTAAAAGTGAACATTCATTTAGTTTAAAAGAAACGAAAAGACACAGAAAAATGTAGGGTAGAGCAAAGACAAGAAACAACACCGAGATACGTAGAAACAACAATGCAGCCCCGGTGCTCACCAGGAGCATGGCCGGCGTGCATATTAGGCTAGCAGTAGCGATTCATTCTTAAACAAACCTCCTACCCCACACTCGAGACCAACCCAAGCACACACTCCGACCTACACTCTGCGCTCCGAGCCGTCGGAAGCTGGTCTCGCATGCCACTTCCTATTTCGTCCAGCCATGGCTCTTCCAAGACGCTTCATCCTCGACATCCTCGACGAGGAAATCGATCGACACAACGCCGCGCTGATCGAGGCCGACCCGGATGGAGGCGTCGTCAACATCACCAACACCGGGAAGCGTCAGTTTTCCGCCATCGCCCAGGATTAAGGCTTCAACGAGTTCGACGTTCACGCTCAGGCAATACGGGTGCTACGGGAGTGCGACCGTGGCGACTCTCTTTCGAGAGAGGACGTCGCACTCATTTTCCTGAACGAGCCCGAGGACGAAGACGAGCCACCTCGCCGTGCCGTTGTCAGAGGCCCCGATGATCGGGCATTCGCTTTCCGCGACATGTTCGGGGAGCGATGGACGCCCGATGGCTCAGTCCTCAGGTTGGACTGGGAGCCGAGCGAGGTTCCCGTGAACCACGTCCCGCCGGAGCACGTGCGAGCGTTCCGCGACAGTGAGCGCAATACTCGCGCTGCAGGTCGGTCGTAGGGCGGAGTGAAACCAAGAACAAATAGGAAGAATCAATACAGACTGTTGTTGGTTTAATTTGTTTTGTTATATTGTAGTTATGCGAACTGTTGTGTATGTGTGTGGGTATTTGTTGAGTTGCATGGGGTGGCACCTGGTGGCTTTCGCTCGCCATGCACCAATGCAGAGAAGCGTCTCCGCAAACCCTGGGCACTAGGTGGCTTTCGCGCTTCAAGCAGTGGTAAGTCCCCATTACATGCAACAACCCACGCACATCAATACATATAGTACATGCACACATACATACCTCATATGGACAATGCATTCTATACGAACCGTAGACAAACTCAAACAAGAGATAGAGGTGGAAAAATGGGGTGTATTTAAAAGGGTTATCTATATAATACAAGACAAGATCACATCATAAAAGCTAGTATCTGAACAGCACGTAGCGGCCAATGGCAATTCAAGTATAAGACGTACCATTGGTGGTGCAGCGTTGTCCTGGAGCTCGAGTCGCTGGCGGGAGGGCAGCGTCGTCCAGAGTGGTCCTCCTGGAACTCGGTGGCGGGAGGGCAGCGTCGTCCAGCGTGGTGCTCCTCGAACTTGAGTCTGGCTTGGATTGGAAAAAGGCAACTGCCGTTTGGTTGGCGGCAGTTGCCTTTTCTTATTTTTAAGCGCTTAAAAAGGATAAGCGCCAGATGCCACTGGCACAGAGACGACACAACCAGACGGCCCGTGGTTCTCGACACGTCTGGTGGGTGCGCTGACGTGTCTTGGAAAGGGTGTGGGAGCAGAAGTAGGAGCGAGGGCAGGAGAGAGAGAAGAAGGCGGACTGCACCTTCACGGTGTTGACGCGTCTTTGTTGTCAGGGATGGCGGACGAGGCCGAAGCCCCGGGCGCGGCGGAGCAGCAGACGCCGCGCGACGTACGTTGTGTTGTCTTATGAGTACGCCGAGTTGACGCGAGCTGACGCGTGCTCTTGTACCGTCAAGCGCAAAAGTATCACGTCGAAGCAGCTCAGTGTGACAGAACAAGAAGAATCCAGTTGCGAATTCTCGGGAAAGGCGGTAGCATTTTGATTGGCTTAGACATCAAAAACAGCTTGTTTACATGGGATAAGGTGGTCAACTGGTGAAAATAAGCGCCGATGTACGATTTCCTATTTAACAACCCCACAAGGGTGGACCACACATGTATTAAATTTGGCGGTGATTACTCACTGTCGTCGTCTGAGATGTCCGATCCGTCCGTGTCCGAGCTGTTAGTGCAAACGTTGTCCTCACCTTCTACCTGTTATGGCACTGTTGCCATGCTCGCTAAGTATGCGTCCTCATACTTTTGGGCATGCTTGTATACACCGACCCACGCTGCACTATCGAAAGCCGCAAGCTGCGCTCTCACCTTGTCTTGCAGATCAGCAGCATTGACCGCTGGGTCCTGGGCGATTACGTTCTTAATCCGTGCCCATATCAGCTCGATTGGTTGGAGCTCGGGGTGGCAAGGAGGCATGTAGTAAAGTAGGTATCTATGGGCAGTTGCAAGTTTCTGGGCCTTGTAGATAGAGGGCACTCTGTGTGCACTAAAAGGTATGACATCTGTTTTCTCATACGAATGACCTGGCCAAAATGACAAATAAACGTTAGTTCGTAGATAACTAAATAGGATACTATTGCGTACTTACCATTTGCAGTCAACCAGGCTTGTATTTCAGCTTTCCGCCAGTTGCCGGTGGGCTGCGGGTTGACAACATTCTTGTGGTACAAGGCCCCTTCCATATGGATGTGGCATCGTCCGTAGTCCTCTAGCGTCGTGCACAGCTTTTCAAACCACCGCTCGAATTGAACGGTGTCGAAATTGCCGTGGTGGTCGTCTTCTCCTTTCGGTTTGAGCGTGGAATTCCAGTATTCAACAGATCCAGGCACGAAATCGCCTTGGAGAACTGCTCCATGCGCCTGAACAATACCAGCAGCAATAATACAAATTCTTCAGAGATGCTAATAATTTAACAATAAATACAAGAATATTATCTCCTTGTGTACCTGGTTCCTTTGCCGCTCTTTTCCTACCGAGTTCTGTCAGCTGTCAGCCACGTCTTACCTGCGACATGGTTGACCTTGCAGTAGCTCTCATCGAGGAAGACCTCCGGGTTTCGAGGGAAACCTTTCTTGTTGCGTCGATTGGCGAGTTTTCTTTATGTAGTTGGCCTTAAAAGACACATTTGCACTACTTTCAGCCAGATAACGTCGCTTCTTGCCTCATACGTACACGTAGCCCAATTTCCGCCAAATGCGGCGCATTCTTCGAACATGCACGACCCTCCGGCCTCTTGTTGAACTTGCTTAGCGATGAGTTGTGCAGTAATATGCTTACGCTGCTTGTTTTGCTCAACGACGTATTTATTGCTTACAGGGGGGGGGGGGGGCTCGTCTAGGTCGTGCTTGAGTTCCCGGCCTCGACGCGGTGCTGGTTCCTGGCCCGTCACATTTATAAATTATTAGTTACAAATCCAAATATCAGTTATAACAAAAGGTTGCACTTTTGGCCGAACTCACCTCAAATGGAGCGTCAGGCTGTCGTCTGTGATTGCGCATGAAGCGCTTCACAGTCATCACGGACGTTCCAAGACATGTAGCAACAAGTTCCCGCGTCTCCCTCCTTCGTAAGCGATGCTTCACGCGCGGATTGCTGAAAAAAATCGTGTGCGTTGACAATAAACTGTCTCTCCCCCGCGGAGAGGGCAACTCCCTTTGTCATCGCCGTTTTCTTTTGAAAATGAGCTTTGAGTTGCGATAAGCGCACTACACCTTTCTCTAACGATTGACTACACGCTCCGTATCTTACTTTATTCTTGTGCTACTCGTGTTCTCGCTGAGCGAGAGTTTTCTTGTGGTGTTAGAAAATTTAATATGCAACTTGGTCCAACTGCACTGTCCCCGACAATAGTAGGCTTCGCCGGGGCTAGGTAGTCAACACTGTCCATCACGCGCACCCACCACCTAATCCTTACTGTCAGCAGTGAGAGTGATCTGATTACCCGAAGGCAACAGGGTTGTCACAATCATGAGGCTCGGGTTGATCACGCGAACGTGACACGACTAACACGAAACGTAGAGGCCGTTGAAGTTGAAGCGCAGCGGCGTCCAGCGGTCTTCCCCCCAAGTGCTACCAAATGTCGTGCGCTGTGGAGAGAGTAAGAGGTGGTAAAGGCAACACCATACAGTTTTCAGTATAATCTTTAACCCCCCCCCCCGCACTCACGGGGTTTTTGGCCCCCTGGCCGTGTTGCCACATGTGGTATATACTACATGCTATAGAAAGGCTACACTTGCATTTTGTATTGCCATTCGTAAGTACGACGCCCAACTTTGTACTGCGGGAAGATCGCATGATCGGTAGACCTCCCTTATACAGATCGTTGCAGCGTTATGCACTCACATGTAGTCAAATACACCGACGATTAAATCAAGATTTCCTACAGGGTGTATATCACACTAGTTAAAATGTCCTGTTTATTGAAGCTGGGAAGAGTACGTACAAACCTACTCGGCTATGCATAAAGTCATCAATGATTGCAACGAAATGTATTGAAGCAGGTTAGCTAAACTAATCAGCAGCTACAAAACGCCCTAGCCTTACATACTACCCGCCTCATACTCACTTTTGGAGTCTTCTACTACACTCTCTACCTCGCTAGCCCTTTTAAGACCGTCATCACCGCCCCGCCCCCCCCCTCGTCCTTCTGGCCCTCCTCGTCCTCATCATCCCTGAAGTATCGTCGAGTTCACACGCGCGGAGACGCCGCTTCTAGCCAAGGTCGTGCATACAAACCCTTATTTTAAATTGAATGGCGGGGGCCTCTTAACACGATTTTGCCATAAGCAATCACTGCCGAATTTTGAAGTGGCTATTCCTTGAAATATTGTTAAGCTTATGTGCGAGTTCCAAACCTAGCCCTGTGCATCTCAATGTCTTTAACATGTTGTATATACTACATGTAGCATTTCGTACCTTTTCACCACATGTATGCATATACAACGCGTGAGTGCGGGGGGGGGGGTTAATACATATTTCAAGTTATATGTTGAAGTTGACATGCATTCTGACTGTTGGTGGTGTGTGGGATAAAAACCCAACATGGGTGGGTCTTTTAATTAAAACCAGTACAACCCGATGTCACATACACGGGTTAATAATTAAGTACAATTTATCCCAACTAAAAAAAACTACTACTACAGTACATCACCCCCGTCGCCTCTGGTTTCGTCGATGAGGGGGGGGGGGCAACTTCAACTTTGAAGGGAAGATGGCAACATCTTCTTGCTGCGGAAGGTGAGACCTTGGAAGGGCTTGAGTAGTCGACTTAGCTGTTTGTTGCGCTCCTCGTCGCATTGCCGACCGGCCTCAAGATCGGCGGCTTCTTGAGCGCGCTCGGCGGCCTCGAGGCACCTCGAAGAGCACCGCCTGCATGTTGCGGAACGTGTCACGCTTGGGGGCGCCAGCAGGCCTCCCCAACGCCGAGTACATTCGAGACCTGTACCACGAGCTGGTGAACATGGGTGAAAGCCGGATGTATTACATGAACAAGATTAAGGTCTTCCTCCCAACAACAGGTAAATCTCTATCCACCAACTTCATTCCTCATTTCTCAATCTTCTCCATGGCCCCACCGCCCTCTCCGTACAACAACACCCCTCTCCCATGGCCGGGAGGGGGTCGGGTGGGGTGCATCCGACAAACGCACAGAGGACGGTGACCCCACCAAATCAATTCAACTTCACCTCAAGGCCAATGGCGAGGGGGGTCTCTCCTGCCCCACCGACTCAATTCAACTTCTCAATGAGGCCAATGGAGAGGGGGGTCGCTCCTGCCCCATCAACTCAATTCAGCTTCACCTCGAGACCGATGGCGAGGGGGGTCGCTCCTGCTTTTTCGGCGACGAGACCTACAGCCCCATCGACTCAACTCAACTTCTCCTCCAGGCCAATGGCGAGGGGGGGGGGGGGGGGTACGGAGGAGTTCCTCAGGCAAGGGCGTCGGCTTCAATCACTCACCGCGTAACCTCTTACTACCCCCGACAAGGGCATTTACCCACCGCGACCTATCCTGCAACGATAACACCCCGTTATGAGGGTTTCCAGTATTGGTGTTCGACCGACTGCTATGGTGGTGGTGGTGGGGGGGGGGGGGTGTCGATCGTGGCTCGAGACCTTGACAAACATCTAGGTCCATTGTGCCGGTGGTCTTCCCTGCAACACCACCTTCGGTCCCATCTACGCCAACGACCACCCCGGCTCGACAGTCTACATCTACCGATGAGAGCGCTCTAGCCCGCGAGATTACCCGTCAGCTACAACAACTTCGCACCATCGACGATGAAGGGCTTCGGATTACATGGATGAGGCTGAATCATCCGGTGCCATTACGAGGCAACTCCGGCCGACATGGGAATTCCGTTCTCGAGGAAAGAAATCTACTTTACGTAGTTTTGTTGGGGCCGTTGACGTTGGGATCCTCGGAAGGGGGCGACCTGCGCCTGAGCGATCTAGGGATTTGGTTCAAGATTCCGCTTGAGGATATCCTACAATGGGAAGGAGTGTACGCCGCCAAGTACGGCTTTACCACGTACGTATTGTTATGGATTCTGGGAACGGTTTACATGTACCTACTAACTTGTCGTTATGTCTGAATAATGTCTAGTGTTGCGCTAAGTAAGCGGCTGACAAAACTCAAGTCGGAGTTGAAGTCTTCTGGGGCTCCCATGGACAGTATGGATATAGCACTTTTGACTGCAATGGTGGGTGGCTTACGTCAGACGAAAAACCAGCTTCATCAGCTTGAACACGGTCTGCGGGCCGCCTTCGAGAAGGCGGGCCTGCGTCTTCGGTACAACGCAACTGGACACGAGCAAACCCTGGACACACACCTGAGGGCCGCTCAAGAATCTGCACCAACCCCCACGTTAGCAGAAGCGGAGGTGTGGGCAGCGGGATCAAATCAGCTGACACACACCCTCCTCTGGCCAAGATCGGACTACTCAAGTTTCGTGCAGCTCATGGATGAAGACGAGGACGACCGAACTGTGTTGGACTCCAGATTGGATTCAACGGGTACTCCATTCCGTGGAGACCGCACAGTTTACTCTGAAAAGGTCGAATTCCTCAGGTACGATTCCCGAAATCCCGAGCCTTTATTTAATGTGGTTGAGGAGTACAAAGAGAGCCTGGTAGTGCGCCGCCGTGTCGCCCGTGACCGGCAATTGGAGGCCATCCTCCGACTGAGAGCTTCAAACCCGGAAGAGTTTAGGAGGCGTCACTTCGAAATGATGGCAAGTGAAACACAAGAAGGACAGTAAAGGTAAACTGAATTAATACAGTTGTCTTTAACTTCAACTTCAAATTTCCTTTTCTGTATCCAAGACGACGAACAACCTCCGCTGGTGACCAGTTCCAAATTAGACGGCTATGGCGCAGCGGACAGGGCCGCCGGCACAGGCCGAAATCGAGGAGGCGTACAGCCTACTTCAAATACCCATGACCTGTGCCGCTATTGCTAGACGCATGGGTCTTTCTAAACACCAGGTCTACCGTGCGATCAAGAAACGCCGTCGCCAACTAGAAACAGGACAACACCAACGCCGGGTGGTGTCTAGAAGCCAAGGTGACCAGCAGCCGGACCCATCTCCATCTCCAACGACAGATCCGACGACGCCAAGACGTCCAGGATTTGGACTCGGAGCAACCGATACTCCCCAGCAGGACGCTGTGTCAACGGCTGCAACCGGTGCCGGCATCGGAATCAGAGTCGAAGATTTTACACCGCAACAGCAGTCAGCGTCAGGAATGGGAGTCCATGATGGATTCGGCGGTGGATTCGCTTCGAACCAACCGCACTCGGCTTCGGGGTTTGTATATGCGCTCAGAGGTGAGACTCACACCGAGATACCCCAAGGTTTTACTTCTCCTGGAGTAAATATGCAGGTATCCCGTGGGTCAGTGATTCAGATGTGCGAGACGTATGCCTAGCATACCGAATCGAAGCCCCGCCACGAATCAGGAGATTCAAGCTGTTCTGGACTTCATCGACTTCCTTCAGCAGCTTCCAAGCGAAGATGGCAGCATCGACAGTTTCCGAGCCAGCTTTGAAGCCCGATACGTGTATCACTCGAAGTTTCTCTGGTTTGGATAACCAGACTTTATAACTCGCTCGTCTTTTGATTTTAATTTGGTAAACATCAACAAGAACACGTTTAATTTTGCTTTCACCAAGTTTTGTATTTAAATAATTTGTCCTTCCTTCACAGCATTTCCATTACACAATAGTGCCACTCCTTAGCTGCAGTGGTGTGACCACCATTTCGAAGATCTTGGATGTCGGTGTCACTAGCAGCTTTCTCCCCGGCTTAATCTTGGAAGCTATCGACTCCGAGACCACAGCGTCGCCAGTTTTCGCTCCGCACGACAAAACTTGACGTCACCGGGAGCATGTCCGTTGAGAATTCCCGGTGCGTCTACCATGTTCACAAGCACAACGTCAGAACGCTTTCTAACTTCAAAACATTACACACAAACCAATACACACCGAGCACTTGAAACTGGTTGTCGATCATATCATTGACGATGCTCTCGGCAAGCACCAACGACAATTCAAAGTAGACAAACGCAGCGTCATTCACGCGACGCTTTTCAGCCTTCAGACAGCGATCACCTTGGGTTCACCGTTGAGGGTAACCTCGTCCACCACTTACTGGTCACCCTCAGGGTACTCCTGCAGCAGCTCAGCGGTGTTCTTAAGTCCCAGACCCTTGTTCTTTCCGAGGATACCCTCAAACATGCGCTTCGCTTCTCTCACAGACAAGCAGAGAACCCCATCATCAACAGTACCCGCGCTCTCTACTGGCTTCAGTACCACCTCGAAGGCTTCCGGATTCAGGCCCTGCGAGATGAAGGCATCAGCCTCAGCCCACGTCTTCGCCTTCACCTGCTATACAACACGTAGAGCTTAGACATCGCTTGGCCGCGGATCGCGTGATAGACTCGCGACATGCCCACCTGCCCCAACGCGGTGACCGCCACCATCAACTCGTAAACTGTGTCCTCCTGAACCGGACCGACCGCGCGCTCACAGGCGAAGAAAATCCGCATCAGCAGAGTCATGAACGCGAAGGGGAGGCTGTCCAAAGCGGCATGAGGTCACTGCCCTTGCTGCGCAGGGAGCTGCTGCGCGCCTCGAAGGACAGCAGGAACTTGACCAGCGTGTCAGTGCTGTTCACGTCGGCGATCTTGCGGAACGGGTTGACTGCCAGCAGGATGGCGCACGTGTTGCTGTAGATCCTGTGCTGCGAGACAACAGCACGCCGAAGATGAACAACTGCTCCGCGATCACGGGCACGATGGAAATGGTCTGCACGCGTTCATGGTGCATGTCGTCGGTGGGTTTAATGTCGTACACGCCGAAGATCTCCTTGTATAAGTAGTCCGGCGGGCGGAAGGGCACTGGGTAGAGCAGACAGCGGCGGGGGTGCCGGGACCAGCCTCAAATCGTCGCGTAGCCCCGCCAAATGAAGCTGCTCGGGACGCCTAAGTGCTTGAGCATTCTAGCTGGTTCGGCTATGGAGAGAGACTGGGGTGCGCCAGGGAGCGCCTCGGACGGCGAAGTTGAGGGAGAATCAGCCGACGCCATGGTGCCGATGTGATACAATACTGATTCGCTTTAGTGCCGCTCTGACCGCGATGTGACCAGTGTGTACCGAATGTGTAGCCAAGAGCATCTCTCGGCTAGAAACACCCCCCGCGCCACCCGTATTGGCTCGGATTTCAAACAGAGAGTCCATGCTAAGTACGGTTTTACTGTCCTGTCTCGACACACCGGGCGCGTTCTACAGCGCGCACTACAACGCGCCAGCGCGCACTACAACGCGCCGCGAGCAGTTGAAGAGCAGCCTACAGCTAGCGAGCAGCATTCAACCTACAGCTAGCGAGCAGTATTCAACCTACAGCTAGCGAGCAGCAGGCGAGCGAAACAGCTTGTACGCGCCAGTTATTAGTATGGGGATGCTGGAAGCAGATGCGTGGCTTGCGCGCAGCACGAGGACGCGGCGGAGGACGCGGTGCAGGCGAGACGCGCCGTGCAGACACTGGGCACTTCCGGGGACCTGGCAGCAACGGCCCAGCAGTTCGCGCTCAAGAGCGCGCTCACGCTGCTCTACTGGAAGCACGAGACGGAGCGCTCGCAGCTGCGCGCGGACGACGTGGAGGCGCCCGACAAGCCCAGACCCGCCTTCCAGCACGAGACGGAGCTGCTGCAGTGGGTGCTCGCCCACCGACAGGTGCCGCTCACGCGGCAGGACATCGTCAACCACGTGCTGGAGGAGTACCCGGTGTTCGCCGCCTCCAAGAGCGCGGCGGTGCTCAAGGTCTGGACCGCCAGGTTCCTCAAGAAGCACCTCCCGCCGCAGTCGTCGCTGGCGTCCGCCGACACCGTTGTAGCTGCTGTTCCCGATGTGAGAGTTGGCGCGACGGACATGATGGAGGGAAATTGGGAGTAATCTGAATCGATTCCAACGGTTTTTGACCAATCAGAGGGGGCGTATGTCTCGTGGACTCAGACACACCACAATATGTGCGCCACCTCAGACTCTGAGTTGGAGTTGGTGGTCGATTAGTGACTTCTGATTGGCTGAATATCGCTCGAATCGATTTGAAATCGATTCGCGAAAGCGATTCGATTCAGGCCATTCTCACAAATTCGAATGAAACTCACAATACTTAGTATGCGATTAGAGGGGGCGGTAGGCAATTGAAAATTTGTGTTAGATATTGTGACATTTCAGATCGGAACCCACATATTTCAGAAATATAGGTCATATTTCATACATCTTGCGATAAAAGAGCTAGGAAAAGATACATTTTGCCAAAGTTTGTGCATTCATTCAACGCGACCCACCGATGCTTCAAACTGGCGGCGCCGTCTTGATGAATGAAGGCAAACGTGCGAGGAGTCAAGCGTGCTTGGCGTCAAGGAGTCAAGAAGCCAAATATGCGTTGAGTCAAGCGCGCGTGCGTGCCGCAGCCACCCGAGCCTCGAGTGCTACGATTCGATCGAGACGTGCCTGCCGCTTTCTGGCGTGTGACGTAGTTGCCGCCACGGCAGGCATTGCCGGTGACGACAACCACGTCAGGTTGAACTACACCAGCTAGTTGTGGTTCTCAAACTTTTAAGATAAGATTCAAAGATGGTAACATCCTATAATCCTTTATGTGATTGGTCTAAAATGATAGGTATGGATCCAGTAGTTCTAGATGGTAAACATGAGAAGTACAAGTACGTGTAAGATTTACACAAGCTGATTCGTAGAACATATGGCAACTGGGATTAGAGAATGATACAGCTTAGGATACAACACTAGGTAGTGCAGCAAGAGCCTCTGAGCCACTAGTTAGCCACAGGGCGACCCGTAAGACTGTCAGCTCAATCTCAATCACATCTCAATTTGCTTTCACACAGCAACTCCTCCTCTCCAACACCGACCTTGCCCGGAACGCCGACAGCGCAAGGACCGCCACCAAGCCGCAACTCGCCGCCAACCGCTTCCTTCGCCTCATTGTGTTACATAGTAGCACTTGTCGCGTCAAGCTTCGGATCATGTTCAAGAGCTCAAGGCAAGGGCACTCGTGGTCACATAGTGGGAAGCGAGTGTCCTGTGATTATTGGTACTATCCAAATAGTGGGGAGTTGTCATGCCCGCATCCTCTGATATGCTCACCAAGCAAGTCAGTGGGTACGATGCATATGCTCGGGCTTGCTTGCTCGCAGCGAGAGGCGCGTAGTTCGGGTGATTGTTACCCGCGAGCATGCATTTAGTAAAAGTGAACATTCATTTAGTTTAAAAGAAACGAAAAGACACAGAAAAATGTAGGGTAGAGCAAAGACAAGAAACAACACAGAGATACGTAGAAACAACAAAGCAGCACCGGTGCTCACCAGGAGCGTGACCGGCGTGCACATTAGGCTAGCAGTAGCAATTCATTCTTAAAAAAACCCTCCTACCCACACTCGAGACCAACCCAAGCACACACTCCGACCTACACTCTCCGCTTCTCTCCAGCGCGCACGACATTTGGTAGCACTTGGGGGGGGGGGGGGGCGCTGGGCGCCGCTGCGCTTCAACTTCAACGGTCTCTACGTTCTGGGTTAGTCGTGTCACGTTTGCGTGATCAACCCGATCCTCGTGATTGTGATAACCCTGTTGCCTTCGGGTAATCAAGTCACTCTCCCTGCTGACAGTACGGATTAGCTGGTGGGTGCGCGTGGTGGACAGTGTTGTCTACCAAGCCCCGGCGAAGCCTACTAGCACTAGGTTGCCATCGATCTGGGAGCTGCACTGCTATTAAATTCGAGCACGTATCGAACTAGCCGGTATAGTCAGCTCTTGTCCTGTTTCCATATGCGCAGCTATCATTTTCTGTCTGCGGCCCATTATGGCTAGGGTACGACATGAGCTTCTTTCAAGGTCCACAAGGACTCTCCGCTGATTGGCTCGTTCCTGCGGCTTGCAGTGAACGACCCTCGCTGAGCGGACAAGGCACACAAGGAACTCTTTAACTCGATAGCTAAAACAGATCGGATTTTAGAGGCTCTTCGTAAACAAGTAAATGCAAACACAACTGAGCGCTCTATGGAAAAGAGAGCGATCCCCAGCATACTAGAGGTGGCTAAAAAAGAGTTGCTCAAGACCCAGTATCGCGTGTCCGCGTTCGTCCAGCAGCGTCTCCGAGACATCGACCTCTTCAATACATGCTTTAAGCAT
This sequence comes from Phytophthora x cambivora, assembly GCA_033557925.1. Taxonomy (NCBI): domain Eukaryota; phylum Oomycota; class Peronosporomycetes; order Peronosporales; family Peronosporaceae; genus Phytophthora; species Phytophthora x cambivora. Next base: position 4,298,705 of record JAUCEB010000008.1, on the reverse strand, counting down.
TGAAGATGACTGCGAGGTGCTGCACACCAATCTCTTTCCGGACGTCCCGGTTGGCGACGACGAGGACGACTAGGAGATCCGCACAATTACGACCGCCACCGTCAATGACACCATGCTGCACGACTAATTTCTGTGGGCAGATGTGGAGCAGCCCGCTCATGCTCCTCGGCGAGCCCAACTTGTCCTTCTTGGGCTACGGCTCGCTGGACGGTCAGGGCGCCTGGTGTCATGCTCAACAACTTGCCCTACCGCACCTTCAGCATCATGAACTGCGGGGCCACCAGTATCAGTGGTCTCACGCGCGATGCGAGCACGGGTACCAGCACGGACGAGAACACGGACGGCTTCGATCTTCAACGCATCTTCGCTATAGCTGCATAGGACACACACAAACCCACGACACATTATGTTTGGCCAAAATTTATCCGCCAGTATTATAGCTCTGCTATATCTCACGTAGACAGCTTGGGCCCCTGTGACACAACGGGCACCTGACAGCCGACGCCCCGGCCATCGACCTTGGCGTTTAACACGTCGATACCCCAGAAATGGGTCCTTGCGCGAACTCCGCAGGTTCTCGACTTGGCGCGTGCCATTGTATTCACCAATTGCACCATTTGTGACCTCTTTCGATAAATAGAACGTTCGTTGTATCATCCTCCTGATAAATATCCCGACAATAAGTTTCGGATGGGATTATAAAAGCAGTAAACAAAAATCCCAGGGGTGGCTGTACTGACAGTCCCGGACAGCAACGAGGGGTCTTTTTGCATTTGTGAGCCCAAAACTGCGTGTTTTGCGATGTGTTTGCGCCAATCGATAGACATCATTCAGCGCGTTCACCCAATAGTCTTGCGTGCTCTTAATTCGCAAAACTAGGCACACTACAGGCTCAGAAGTGGGTCCGCGGAGTGATCTAATACTGAAACCAAGTGTAGCAGTCAGCCAGATCCAGAAATTGACCTAATGTTGCTTCCTCGGCTCTAGTGGCCATTAGGGCGTGCCACATCGCGTAACGTCGCCTCCTGGTGCGCCTACACAGTAGCAGCGGCCGAGTAGATAGAGATACGACTGCATGTTGTGGCGCCCGGCCCAGTGTCACACAAAGACGCTCCGAACGCCTCCCAGCCGTCACCTCCATGGGCTTCTGCGTGCAGCGAGATGCAAAATTGAGGATTTGCTATAAATGCCAATGACTGGTTAAATGCATAGGGCATCTTCACGAGGCCATTGGGCTAGCAATACTGATGCGCATGATGCGATGTGTGGGCTGCTTTGTTATGTTTCCTTATGAAGAATACGTCTGCCTAGTATAATTTTACGCTGAATGACCCCTCGTTGCTGTCTGCGACTGTGAATAACCCAAAATATCGAGGTGCTCGTTACCGACAGATCGGCTAGTAGACGTTTATGTATAGCCGCGCAATCAGCACCATGGATCATGTCTTACGAAGGAATACCCGCACAGGTAGTGTAGCAGGCTAACCGAGTCTGAGCTCCAGAAAAGCTGGCATTCATAACTATTCTAAAAATTACCCCCCCCCCCCCAAAAGGGTTCATTTTTTACAGGTAGATAGTATGAGGTCTGAAGTGAGGCAGATTGTTGAAACGATAGCTAAGGTTAGCAATAGGGATGAAGTTCGCCTGGCATGAGAAGCAAAAGCATCGCTGGTTGCATCAGCGAGATGAAGCCTTCATGTGAGGATGAGGTGTTTCTAGACGTAAAGGTGGCGGTCCAACATTTTGTGCCCACAAATCAGGCTTAAATTGGAGTGTAGAAAGGATACTACATGTTTCAGAAGCTGATGGTGAAGGGGGTGGTGATTATTGCGTCTTGGAGTGTATGATACTTGGTTCATAAGTTGGGGTGGTTTGTTTTATAAAAAGCGTCTGCGTCAATTCGTCATAGCTGCTAAGAAATATCGGTCCCAGTGAATTGAAGTAAATTCAGTATAAAAATGCAAGCATTTTCGCAAATTTAGTCTAGAACGGGGTGATCATCTCCGAAGAGCATGGTAGAGTTGGTCACAGACACATTGGTGGTATAGGGGTCGATGTGCGTGCAGGGCACGTTGCTGGTGAAGGAGCCGCTGATCGCATCTCGGACACGCTGCTGATGGAGGAGTCGCTGCGCATCCGAAGATCTACATGTGCTTGACGTTGGACTTGGACTTGTAGATAATCTCGAACGGAGTTTGTCGGGCGACATGGATGACGGCAGACGGTTATTGATGTAAATTGCCATCATTGCTGCTTCCGTCCAAAACGACTTGTCCAACCCAGCGTAGTGAAGCATACTGCGGCCGATAGTCACGATGGTTCGGTTTGCGCGTTCAGCCGTTGCGTTGGTTTGGCGCGCATACCGAACCGTGGGCTGCACTTCAATGCCGTGGACTTTTATTACGCTAAGAGCGAATTGGTCGCGAACTCCTTGGCTCCGTCATGTCGCACGAATTTCACCCTGGCATCAAATTGTTTATCCTCCTTGGTGGTGAAGCGACGCAAACACCCTTCGCTTTCCGACCTGGCTCGCAGACACAATCCCGACATGCAGCCGCTGGCTTCGTCCGTGATCAGCAGCAAGTAGCGGCTGCCACCCAGCGACTCTTCCTCCATGGGCCCGCAAATGTCGAAGTGGAGGAACTCGAACAGATTGTACTTGCGCTTGTTCAGGTTGCTTGGGAAAGGATTTTGCACCATTTTCCCTTGCTGGCACACACGACATTGGCTCGATTTCAATGACGATGTTGGGATTTTCGCACCCGTGACCATGCCACTTGAGAACATTTTCCAAAGAACGTCATTCGGCGCGTGGTCCATATGCACATGAATATCGACCGCATTGATCGACGCCTTGGACACCGAATTCGCAGCGAAGGTTGGGACTCGGTGCATCGATCAGGTTCGCGGAAGCCACGACTTTCTTCGACTTTTTCAGTGCGATGTGCATATCACTACCATCAAAAACCACCTTGAGATGTCCGCTTTGGTTGATCTGCGGTACCGAAAGCAGATTCTTGTTCATGCATGGTACGTAAAGTGCACCTTGAATGCGGATGTCGCGCCCCTTGCCGTTAGGCAAAGGGATCCGCTGCATGACCGTCCCGACCCCCATGATCTTAGCCGTAATGCCGTTTGCGACCGTGAATTCACCTTCGTCGCACATTTTGATCTCGACAAACTTGCTTTTTATCGTTGCAGATGTGATGTGTGGCGCCACTGTCGATCGCCCACGACCCTTGATACTTGTTGGTCCTGGAGACACCACAATCCATCGAGACCGCAAACGCGATGTAGTCGTCATCACTGTCCTCACGCCACTGGACGTTGTTCGCACCGCGGCCAGGTCGACCACGTCGTGCACCTCGGTTATCGTCCTTCTGCTTGGTCCAGCACTTTTCCACGACGTGCCTCCGATTTTCCGCAGCACGTACAGTAACGACTTTCACGCTCGGCGTTGAAGGCCCAAGCGGCGTCTCAAACCTTCCCCTGAGCAACCTTCTCGCCCTGCCGCTTGATGTGCTCGTTCGAGAGCACCTTCACATCGTCTTGTGATCGTTGATCAGCGTTGCTCTTCTCCAAGTTCAGCACGACGTTCTCGTAGCTCATGGTGGGGGGGGGGCACATCCTCGTCCTCTATCTTGGCACCGATGCGACTGAGCTTGGCGCTGATGTTGAGGACCTCATTGCAATGATGCAAGACATTGCCGCCTTCCGACATATCCATGCTGAAGAGCGGCGCTTCAGGTAGATGCGACCAGCCTTCTGCGAACAACCCTACAGCGTCTTCAGGCGTGACCACGGAATCCACGCTTCCTCGCAGTCGTCGACCACATGGTGGTAGTCTGCGTCCATGTGAAGTAGCATCAGTCTGAACGCGATGTTGCTCGACTAGACGTACTCGTCCTTGGCCCGCGTATCCGTGAAGCTAGGCTTCGTCTCCCGCTTCACGACATGCCACACTGTCTTGGTCAGGAACACGCCACACTGTCTTGGCCAAGAACACGCCACGAATGTAGCGGTTCCACGTCGCGTAGTTGGCTCCGTTGAACTTGTCGATGGAGACGTTGCTCGAGGCATCATGCGCAGAGGACATATTGCTTGGGCTCATAACCTGTTGAAGGTCGTACTGGGATCTTGCACTTGCAGACTAGACCGTAGACACCGCCGTAGCTTGGAGCGAGGCGAGGAAGGACACTTGTGGGGTTGAAAGGATATTCAGAAGTGATTGAATTGTTGGAGCTTAAACCCTCAAGATACGCGGCCCTGCTTCCTATCAACCAGTGCGTCGAGTCAACAACCATTCAGCACTGTGCGTCTAATCAACTTACTCGTCTAATCAACGTGTGGTCGTATTGGACTGGATCGGGTACCTTGGGATTGGTAGTGTGTACCAAGGTTTGGTACTCTACAACAATACCATGGGAGCAATCACTTTCAACGGGCACTTACAAAAATAAAGTAAAAGAGAAAATGTTAAAGAAACTAGCCTATGCTAATTCCTAAACTTGACCGCGTTATTTGCTGTGGGGGGTCTTGGCCTTCTTCGATGCCACCTAGCGTACTGTAAAACCATAATATGAGAGAGGTGTTGGTGTTCTCAGACCATTCTTTACCATTCCTATCATTCACAGAATCTCCGGCTACCACTTACCCATGCAGTCGTTAGAACCCAGCTAGTAGCAGTGAGCGGTGTGGTAACAATGCCCCGTGATGCGAAGACAAGGGAGATGCATAGGAGAAGTGCGATCCGGAGATGGAGCAAGAGAGGCCCGAACGCCACGTATGTGTATTTCGGAATGAAAACGAAACACCCCCAGTCTAACAATACCAATGATTATGCCGTACGATGAGGAGAATCTAAGAATGCTCGGCCATACTTTAGGTAATCGTTCGTCTTGATTCACACTGATTATTGTATCGCACCATACTCCGTGTTGTTAAACGTTCTATAGAAGTATTGAGGATGACATTATCAAATACGCAATGCTGTCTCATATTGTTTTCTGTTGCTGCCGCAACATTATCACCGATAGCGTTGTATCTCTCTTTCATACTCATCACGCATTCCGCAGGCACTGAATGGACACTCTCCTACAACGTAAAGCCCTGAAACAATACCTACACCAGATCCCTCTATCTCGGTCAGTGGTGCCGTGCAGCTCCTGACATTGTGGCCGATCTGGTTACAGCGGCTGCATGTATACCCCCCCCGCTTGATCGTTCTAGCGCCTTTCACCTTCTCATTGACGTATGCTGCGATTGCTTTACTCTCATCATCGCTGTCATCGCAACCATTCGGGCCTGTTTTAGCCGAGGATGGAGGAATACTCCGAGTTGATGACCCAGCACATTCTCCACGGTTGGGTTTCCGCTTCGTTCCTCTGGTGAAGTCTAAGGGTTCCTTTGATCGCATGCATGAACGACCAGCTTGTCGATACCATGGAGGTGGTCCGTTATCTCTAGGGTGTCGTAAAGAGGGAGATTGATCGCGATTGAGTCGAACGCTCCCACATTGTCGACACAGTGTACGATTTGTAAAAGAAGCTCTTTGCATCATACTCGGGGAGATCACTGCTTTCCTGCTTCGACCTACCGCCTGAATGTGTCGGCAAGGCACCTTTATTTGTTCAACAACGGTACATCGCTTGCAAGTTCCGCTGACCATGTCAACTTCATATAGATACACCTCTCCATCTACACTGCGGCTATTAAATGCGTCAAACACGTAGAACTGCTGGGCGGGTCCCCGCAAAACATTCTGCTGAGCCACTAATAATTTCTCTTCTTGAAACACCTTCAGCGCGTGAGGGGTAACGTCACTGTCGGCCTTCTTCCAGTTCTTTATCAGCTTCTTACGTTTCTGCATTACGGTGAGCACTAACAAACGGTACGTCATAATTTACCCGAGCACAAGTTGGTTTCAGACCCGACTCCACAGCTGACCAATGTTCTCCCCTTCAATCGCGCTCGTCGTCCGTACACCAAATAAGGGTCTCCATGCGTCGGTACACGAGCCCAATTCTCCGATAACCACTTTGCTTCGTGTGATTTAGCCTCCATATTCCCTACAACACTCCAATCGGTAGGGTGAATACTGCAAAGATAGCTCCATATACATTCCTCGACGACCTTCTCTCCGATCACTTCGGAAATGCCCTTCGGATACTGAGCGCTTATTGCCGATTTTACGTGCTCGTACCCCTCTGTTGTCGACGCTGCATGTAATGCATAAACATCGTCCTTCACTGACTGCACGTTCAGCTTTAGCGACTAAAACTTATCAATCGTGTTGAACCGAATATGTACGATGCAGAACTTCAGTTGCACCTTCAATCCGAGCCGGAGCAGCAATGTCTGAGCGACTAACTGTTTGCCTCTGTCGCAAAATGCAGAGCGGAAGCTCATCTTCATACCAGCAACGATACAGTTGCAAAATAACCAAGCACAGTTTTATACAGTCTCCTTGTGGATGTAAGCTACTGCCACCCGAACATTTTGCTTTTTCCATCTTTACCGATGATAGACAAGCAAATACCATTGTAGAGAGGGTCCTCCATGTGAGTACCATCACACTCCCAAACAGGCAAAAGCGCGTCTTGAACCCGAACAACACTGCCGATAGATACAAATGCTCTATAAAAAATCTGCCTTTCGAATCCAATTGACAACAAACTCGAGATCTGAGATTTCGCGCAAACTCAAGCAAGAAGCTGGGAAGGCGACCGTACTCAACTCCAGGATCAACCTTTTGCTCAGCTTTGGCGCGCTGGATTGCACGGTAAGCCGTTGCAGGTTGTCGAGAAGGAGGAACCACGTAAAGTGGTTGTGTTCTGATCACGAAGCTGGATGTCCATGGTTTGTTTCTCTGTCGCGCAAACGTATATCGACCTTTGCTGAAGGCACAAGCCATACCCAGCGAAATCCACCTAAAACGAAGCTATCGCGTATTCCTGGTACATCTCCAGCATGAAGCTAGAACACACACAGCTTTGTGCTATTGTTCCTATGACAGCGGCGTTTTTGTTGAAGCATCCTGGTTTGCGTGGGACTATTCTGGAGGGACACTGGACTTCAATCGCACGAGTTGTGAAAAATATAAGCGAAATTCACGGGGTGGACATCCCTGTCTTTCTTTCCCTAGAAGCTTTTGTTGAAGTAGAACGCGTACTTCCTGATGTAAGAACTCGCAATGTCCAAATCGTCGAATTGTATTAGTTTTTCAGGCTCTGTGTGCCCGAACAGAGACTCCAGATCGAACTTGTGCGCTCTACCCTGCGAGGAACTCATCGGGAACAGATTTTTCTCTCTATGCTGATGGTAAGGTGCGCGCTTTGCCTACTATTTTTATCAAGTTGGTTCTGCCACCGCGATAGAATCTTTTTGTCCAATCACACCAATTGTTTTTACCTCTTTCGATAAAAAGAGCGTTCGTTGTAGCATCCTCCTGGTAAATATCCCTTATTGTCGAACCTGCTAGCAAGTTATCGCGTATGTGCATATGCTCGAGCTTGCTTACCGGACGTAGTTTCTGTGAGTGCAATGACTTACAGTGGGTGATCCAGCTTTGTGATGAGCTAGGCTGGGAGTATGGGACTCCGACGTTGTTTGGCGACAAGATGGCGTCGATCTACATGACGCAACGACCTGGCAAGCACAGCAGGGTCAAGCACATTGAAAACAAGTTTCACAAAGCTCGTGACCTGGTTGAAAATTAACTTCTACGGGTGCAACACGTCGGCACCAATGCCATGGTGGCCGACGTCATGACGAAGGGCTTAGGACGAGTGAAGTTCGAGCGCTTTCGATCGATGCTCAAGGTACTACCGCTGAAGGACGTGCTGGAGCATTGAAGGCTCGCACATGGAGTGCTTTGGAGCCAGTGGGAGTTTCAGTTGCAAGTAAAAAGCACTGGAGGCCAGAGTGGCAAGCGCAGTGACGCTGAATATCGCGCAAGGTGCTGGAGACCCAAGGGGCTCGCACAAGGGGGCTTGAGACCATGGTGGCTCGCACGTGGGCGCTGGAGACCGTGACTGGCTCGCGCAGGATTGTGTACTCTGAAAGCCTTTAAGGAGGGCTCGAGGCATGACAATCAACGACTAGCAGGCAAGTGACTAGTGGTGGAAACAAGCTGATTCGTTGATTACCAAGACTGCAACTTGCCGCGAGCTCTGGGCTGTGCTTGACAAGTTGAAGTTGAAGTTGAAGTTGAAGTGAATCTCAGTATGCGGCCTTCTGCTGCGATGGTGCTTGAGCACATCTGCGCAAAGGTCGAGTGGGAGTGTGGAGCTCCAGGTTTCCATCCTGATGCTATCCTGCAGAGAGCGCCAGCAGCCAGGTCGCTCCTGGAGCTGTGCTGCTCTCACTCAGCAACCAAGTGATTGCTGTCGAGCAGGCGAGGCAGCTTGGCTGGCTGAGGCGTGGATGATTAGTTGCTAAATAAGGGTTATACAGGTTTGGGTTGAGCACAGGGAGCTGTGAAGCTGTCATACTTACGGTTTTACCAAGACAAGCTCCAGCCTCCCTGTGCAAATCCCATTGGGGTTAGTCCCAACGAACGCACTGTCTTCGTTGTGCAAGGTAGTGAACACACAACGCGTCCCCGCTCTGCTGATACCTCGGCAGAACGGGATCGTGATGATCTGAACTCATATCGTTTAGCAACGCCGACATAAATATTAGGTTACAGTAATCTGCGTGTATACCGGCCGCCTGATATATACATAAAGTTTATATATTATATAAAGTGACTGTGAGCGGAGCACAGAAAAGGCAACACTGAATTGTACCTTGGTCCATCTCCGCTCGTCTTCTTGTCGGGCCTAAATATATTTAATATGACAGGGTATTAATTATAGACCCGTCCAGTATTCACGCAGAATACTATAGTAGCAATTAGTTATCAAATGAACCGACTACCCCACTCTCGAGAACACAAGATCTACAACTTACCCTACGACCAACACCCCGCTTCACCTTCGACACACCCTCTTCCGGAACGACATTGGGTAGGAGGGATCAACGTAACGCCTATGCGCGACTCAGTGGGAGGCATTTTAGGCTTATATATGGCTACATTAGTGTTGATTACATAAATTTTCAAGCACTATACACGTCAGCATATATGTTGGCGCGTACGTTTGCGATCGTACATGAACAGCCTCTCCCGATCCCAAAGAAGTGACCGCTGACCGTCAGTTGATTGCCGCCGCTGCTAGTTGCGCCACTAGCATTACGCGTGGTTGGTGAGCGTCATAAGGTTCAGTCGATGCTGAATCTTTGAAGTAGCTTATATTTCTACTTTCGTGCATGGTTCTCGACCTATTGCATATCAAATTCTGCACTCGGCGCGCTTGTCCGTGCAAATGCTTGCACACAGTCGCACACACACCAACAAGGTCTAGCTCACTGGGGTGCCAGCGTGGGTCCTTCGGTGGTCCGCTCGCATAGTGCGTGCCACAATGGGCAAACGTGCAGAAATGGTCCATCTTATCGACAATTTCAACAAGGGTCATATCCATGCACTAGTGTCGGCTATACTCAGGATGGAATAGTGGGTCCGATGGGCCCTCTCTGTAGGTGTACCCATGACGGTGACGCTTTACAGAGCGGATCACGACTGGCTCCACCCATTCATGACCTTTTTACCTCATATGCGATTTGCCAAACGCTCTAGCACACAATACAACTAGTATCGGTGGGTTCAGACAGAAAAGTTCCAACCGTATCCCCTCTTCAAGACGATTTGGAAAATTATCATTTATTATATAGTTAGCAACGTCATTCAATAATATGCGCGGTTATTATTTTTTCGATGAATATAAATAGCCTTCATACGCCTATTGCAGGTGTTCCAACAAAAATATAGTAATTAATATTAGTGACAAAGCGTCACTTTAACTTATAAATAGTGACAGCACACACCATTCAACTTCAACAAGTAGGTCAGTGAAACAGGGGGTATTAGCCAATTTGTCAATGATGAAAAACCAGCGCCATTCACAGATTGCTGCACTAGCAAACGTGAGGCGCTCTAAAGACCGTCGGCAACTCCAGTAAGAACGGCGGGTGATACTCGCTGAGATCGTAGAAGAGCCCACGCCGCCAGCGTCGTGCTCCCCGCCACTCAAATATACCAGGTGACAGAACCTCATCGAAAGAAGAAGGGTCCGACTTTGAAGGCGGCCATCAGTTCACCTTAGACGCTATATGCAAAAAAGAGCGAGTCCGGCGATGCTTACTATTTCGTTCGTTGGGTTGGATATTTTCGTCTAATATGGCAGCCTGCAGCTAATCTGCCACAATATGCTATCAACAAGTTCGAACGAGAGAAACTGGGTATCGTGTGGCCGGTCGATCACTGAGATCGAACTCCCCTGGGTTTCCAACCGGCACGCAAGACATAGGCAAGACAGACGTAGGTAGCTGTCAATATATTACAAATTGCGGAAATATTAATTACTACTTTGCTCTATTGAAATCTTTAGTAGTGGTGCGCGCTGTAAACAATCCATTTTTATTGTACTGACGGACCTCTGATTCACATTACTACTACTACGACATTATGGAATCTCCGGAATATAGTTTATAGAAGTGAAATTATGTTGCGATGTCCGCAACAGATCCATAGCGAGCTAAATCAGCATATTCAAGTTTGTAGCGCTAAATTGAAGCAGTTCAACGGTATAGTCCATACGCATACGGCATAAAGATTTTCGGAAAGGTTGGGGGAACAAGATATTAATATCCGAAGGACAACGCGTGCCCCCCCCCCCCCACCCACCCCCACCGGCCTTTTATTCCAAAAAAAGCGCCCGAGAAGAGACCACCAATCCAGCACAATGTACGTATTCGAAAAGTCATTTTAGCAGATGTGGCGCGAGTTAAAGAAACATGGCTGGTCCTTCATGAGATCAACAGGTCTCAGCATCGCCCAGCGGTACTTACCACCCGTTGGGCCTCAAAGGAATCGAAGTCGTCGACTTCTTCGTTGGTACGTTTTTTTACTGCGTAAGACGACTTACAACTAACTGCTAGCCTATTATTTCCTGGTTAGGAGAAATCAGTTTGCTGTGTTACTGTCGGCTTCAAGGATGGTTGGTTGGACTTTGTTCAGCACCTGAATGTTACAACTGCTTCAACGACGGTCACAACGACCTCGACATCGGAGAAGACGATTTGTTGCTCTCGCTTGACTCGAATGCTGATGGTGACGACAAAGCAATCCTGCTGGACGAGGACAAAGGCATTGAGAAAGCCAGTGGTGTCAAGGACGACGTCGAAGGCTAAGAAAGTGATCAAGATGGTGTCGATCAAGATGAAATTCCGGTGAATATTTATCTGACAGACGACGAGTTGGATCGCTCTCAGGCGAACAGATGGGATACATTTGACGAACTTCATTAGGATCAAGTCCTCCTTGACGCGGTCCCACGATACGAGGACCACAGGATCCAGCACGTGCGGTACTGGCGTACACCGAGAAACCACTGACAATAGTGCAGGTTGCACAAGAGACGAGGAAATAGGGAAACACTTCTTTTCATTTCGCCACTGGCAACTATTAAATACCGGTGGCTAGTTTCCATGAGTGCAGACATATTGTATTTCCTATGGTTAGTATTGACTTCGTAGTTGTATGAAACGCATGTAGTGTACAAATGAGGGTGCCCAAACCCTGAGGCGTCAATTTCGGAAAGCGATTGGCATTGTTCATAAACTGACAAAATTATAGTTGATTTGTCCTCAATGAAATCCTTATTCGGCGGAAGACGATGTTCATTTCGCATTTGCCACGCGAGCCCTAAGGCACATCCGCTCCGCCGTGAACGATGTTTACGAAGGCATCCGACGTCTTACGCGACGCAGAAGACACAATCCGACATCAAGCGCGCAAGATTGATATCCTCACCACATCGCTGCACCTACTTAGACAGGGACGCGAGCCGGTCTCTGAACCCGATTCATAAACAGAGGATGAAGAAATGTGGGGGCTTTTTATCGCCGCGTCGACCTAGGATGCCGCTGCCGCCGTCGCGCGTGGTCATGTTCGACAGCCGACTTCGACTTTCGCGAGCCACGGCGACGGCATGTCGGCCTACGAGCACTTCATGGTGCAGGACGAGCCCGACCCGGGCGACGAGACTACGGTCTTCAACGCGCAGTTCGTGCAGCGCTCGCCTCGCCTAAACGTCTTCCCGTCGCTGCAGGGCAGCAACCCGTACTCGTTTGTGCGCTCTCGGTCGGCGCGCAACTCTGACGGAGGTCGCCCGCGGTTGAACTCGGCCGCTGGCAGAGTCCAGCGCGGACTTCCACGCACGAACTCGGACCTCGTGTAGCCTGGAGGCAATTGGGCTCCAAGTAGCATACATAATAGCGAAAGTAGGTAACTTTATACATTTGGGCTTTGCAGCGGTGGCAGGTGCGAAGGTAGGGGTCACACGCCGCCAATTGCTCACTTCGAGCAGTGCGCGGCAACTTCTGTTGGCGCGAAGATACTTAACTGACATTATGGCGGACGATTGCCACGCTGGCACGTTGACGCTGGCTGGACAAGAACGCCCGTCCAGCTCTGCTCGAACCCGTATTGCCACCGCTGCACAGCTGCGTTGGCTTATGGCCAGCTGCAGCGAGCTAATGCTTGGTCAGTCTACTATAGAATGTCTGCTCAATCACCACCTACATTTCGAACTTGCTCTTCGACGAAGCCTGCCGATCACTAAGAGGCGTGAGAGCGGTCATATGATCAATGCATACATGTATTATCGCTAAGTTAGTAGAACAAGTGCGAGATGCTGCGCCGAAGCAGGCATCAGCTCGACGAGATACCCCCTTCCAGCTCTAGTCCGTTCAACAACTACAAAGGCTGGAGCATGGGGGGGGGGGGGGGGCTAGAGCGTCTATCTGCGTTGACGGGTACGACGCCATGTTGCTGCAGCCGACCAAAGAGAGCAACTCAGAGCTGGTGTAGTTGATCCACGCCACTCGAGCGGGCTGATTCGGCTGTAGCTTTAGGGCACTGATGCTGAGCCCCAGTTGCACAAATATCAGCATAACTAGTTTGAGTTTGCATTTCGTCTTCACAGTGACTGCATAGTATGAACGAGAGGTAACACTCGTTAGTGCAACGTACAAATGTTTCATTAAACTGAAATTAGAGCGGTTATCTGTTGTTTTAGCTGATCAGCATGGTGCACGTTGATGATACTGTAGCTCATACGCACTGCCGACGCTACAACGATGCGTCGGGTTATGACCAGCTAGCTGTACATTTATCGAATTATCGCTTGGCCAGTCTAGTGAAGCATGTATGTTCAGCCTCCGCCTGCATGTCGCTCTTGCTGCTTTATTAACTGCTACGAAGCACATGGTCATGATACTATACCGACCGATACAAGGCGTGGGGAGATCTGCCACTGCCATGCTTCCAATACTTCCAATACTTAGGCTAGTAGTACGAGCGCGATACGTTGCACTGACGTAGGCAATGAATGAGCTCGATCTGCTTCTACTACAGACAGGCAAGAGATCCCCTGCAAGCCCCGCGCTACTTTGGTTCCGTCGATAACCAGCGAGGATATAGGATTTGGAGGCAGAGCGATTACATCGGCGGGTGCCGTATGATGGAGCGCCATTTTGCGGCAAACTGGCTGCTGACTGGCTTGGGCAGGCGACGCTGCAGGCAAATATCCGGCCGTCTCTTCCTCACTACTTTAGGGAAGAAATGACCGGATTTTTGCTGAAAGTGAGCAATGCAGTGCTCCATCGCACCACTCGCGTCGACAGCTCCACGCCACTCGAGCCAAACTGATTCGGCCCATTGTCGCCCGGCAGCGACGGGTTTCTAAAAAAAATGGATTGTCGCCCAGCAGTGACGGGTTCCTCACAAAAATACAGATCTGCAGCCAATATCAGCTTAGTCAGCAATCCGATTGGACAGGTAGGTTAGTTTCAGCCAAAATCTACTGTAACCCCGTCAAACTTGCTACGCAACCAGCATTTTGACGAGGCAAAACATACAAATTATCGCCACAGAGCCACATGGCCCGAAGACCGGATCGCAGGCCCGGTCCCACCAGACCAACCACTGGCGGAGGGCCTCTGTGTTGGCTTTCGTGTGCTTTTACGGACTGCCTCAGACGGCGTTTTCCACCGCTACGAGGCAAATCGCCGTCCTGCTGTTTCATTGGGCGGCGACTTTAGCAATCACTTCAACGACGTTGCCAGGCTCCACCAGGTTATCAGACCCAGCCTCGGCAACGTCTCTACGCATGGTACGCTATCGATATGTAAATCCTGCAGTGAATATACTCATGTACAGTGCTAACATGAACTATGCATGTCTGACCATGTATATGTACATTCTGATTGTGTGTTTTGTTCTACACCGACAGTGAACTCGGCGCTTGCCAATCTGATGGCAAGGCACTTCCGAGGCTTCGCAGACGCCTTTGGTCACGCTCCACGTATCAGTTCCACTTGCACGGTGTCTGATCTCGTGGGGCGTGGTCGCTATGCAGCCATCAGGCTCGCAAGTGTGCGTAATGTATACATGTATACGCATTATCTAAGTGCGGTTTTAACTTGTGCTAATTGTTTGCGCCTTTTGGTGGTCGGCAGTTGCAGGCCTACTCAACGGTGATACTCAATGAGCCGATGATGCGGTTTTGAGTGCCATATTGATCATGCAACCCAAGGCTGTGCTAGGCCGACGCCGCCACGACCTGACCCTCTTAGAGAGACCCGAGTGATCACGTCGACCATGCACGAGCCCACGCCCATGCGTACACCTGCCACGGTAATCAATCTCAACTACACTGTACAATGTTCATGCAAATGACTAACTTGTATTATGATGTACACTTATGCTGGCATCTATGCAGGGTGTAATACGAGCTCGGCCTTGGACCAAACCTACTGCGGGACCAAGGTTGAGTGCTACTGAGCGGCATCTAGCATGTGATCACGCCCGTGCTTACGCTACGTATTCAAGTACCAAGGTAATCATTTTCACATGGCAATGCAATTTCAATGCTAATGACTGACATGTACATGTATTATTATGTACTTATGCTATGTAGCAAATCTGCTGCAAGACCGAGGATGAGCGCTGCCAAGCAGCATCTCGGCTGCTCTAGACCAAGGTCAACCCCAGTGTAGTGCCACCACAGCCGGCACAGGACTCGAGTCGCCCAGTTTTTCGAGGCCGGCTGTATGGGTTTGGCGCATTTTCGAAGCCTTCGGGGCGCGCTTGGCTGTACGCCATTATGTAGCGCGCCCAATCAGATGAGGTGGGGAAGGTATTAAAATGTGTGAAAAGAGGTTCATGTATTATTTCTTATCCTGCTAACTAGTATTCGTGGCTGTGTATGCATAGGGTCTGGTTGCAGGCATGGGACTGCAACGAGTTTGGCGGTAGCAGAGTGCTTTTCGTGGTAAGCATGCAGTTATTTTAATGTAGAGCATACAAGGCGTCATACTAACACGTAGTGCTGTGATTTGGTATATGCAGTAGGCGTGAATGTCATACGGGGGCAGGTGGCACTTGCTGCCGAGGAGGCGACACGGCGGCCGGACATTCAGCAGTTTGACGCCGACTTGATCGTGCCAGCGCGATCAGTGTGTGGCCAACACATTGTTGCGAGCGTCACTGCCGGCGGCGGTGACGGCGCCATCGCGACTCGCTAATGCTGATTGCTGATTGCTGAGTGCTGTCGTCACGCTTGCTGAGTATCGTCTCACTATGTAGCCACTCTGAGAACGCATCGCGTCGCTTCGTTATTGGTTTTGGGAGGATGTAGACGTCGTGTAGTCATGCCATGGCTCAGTCATTAATGCAAGGGAGGTGCTCGCGGCGGTGTTATGCTCAGGTTCCGCGCCGTGCGTGGCTGTGCATGAGGCCCTAGTGTAGGGCAACAGCAGCACCCGCACTCTGGACTTGGTCACACGGCGCATCTGGTTCGGAAGGCGAAGCGCTCTCGAGATCTTTCGGCGCTTCGCATCGCCGGCAGCGACTCGCTGCAGGACGCCAGTGCTGTGGGAACGCATACGCGGCGGAGGACACAAGTGGCAGGTGAAAAGGACTGCTGCCGGCAAAAGAAGTTGCCACAAGTTGTTGTAAAAGGTGAGATTGTATTTTCTTTTAGTGCTAACATGCTAGACTGCATCGTGGTGGTGGTGCTGATTCTGCACACAGAGCTGCACGAGCACCGAGCACGAGTGCGGCAGTCCACGCTGCATGCACATGCAGTCAGCGCTACGCCCCAGTGCCCACAGTGGCCGCTCGTCCAACACAGTGACTCGTGCCCAAGTTCAAGCTGATAATGGAGTCACTGTGCGGCATTTCCAAGCGGGCTTTGTGGTTATCTGCGTATTGGTCGCACTTGCTCGTGTCGCCCGGCTTGAACGAGTCGTCACGCACCAGACCCAGTTTGTGGTTTGCGCACACCCTTTCCGGGGCTTGTCGTGCTCGGCCGCCCAAGTTCGGTTTGCGAGAGGAAGACTCTCCGCTCCGTGTGAGTGAAGCTCGAAGAAGTTCACTTCGGTCGCAGTCATCGAGCAGCAGCGACGATCCCCTTACTCAAACAGCTACCTCGCCATCACCGTCAAGTGTGAGTGAAGCTGGTTGCACACCGAGTCCGACAAGCAAATCTGTGATAGCTTCACCATCCAGTGAAAGCGAGCACTTTGCCAGCGAAGTAACCCCGCGACGACAACCACGTGCGTTAATTGGTAGTAATGAGAGCAGCAACGACTTGCTAGTGATGGTGAAATATCGCCTAGTTATAGCGAGTATTCGTATCCGAGTGCTGGTGAAGGGCACGAAGGTGTATCCCTTACAGCACGCGCCATATCCGGATCTGACATATTGCACTATGCAGAAGAGTTTGTCCACCCGGTCGCGTTCAAAACAAAGGCTGAACCTCGAGCGCAGCTTGACGGGTTGGAGAATGCTCGCATTTCTGTTACCAACAACAGCCGTTTCTCCACGCAGCTGTCGTGTACAACCGCGTTGGCTGCACTTCAGAAGTTCGCATTGAGAAAGAGCGTAATGGGTAGTTCCGCACTTTTTCGAAGTGGTATGCACACTACTGCAACAGTGGATGTAATGGCACAGCGCACTTGCATTCACAAGCCATTCGTTTCGAAGGTCGACAACCTTCTGCTTGGTGGTCAGGATCCACGCCAGTGCTCGGTCACGCTGCAAACAAAGTACATTGACAACAAAGAGACATATGATTTGCTGCCTTCAGTGGCTCAGCTGAAAATCGAGCGCACAAACTGCGAAAGCGAGGTGATATTGGCATTACGACGTATACAGATACGCTCGACATTTTACGGTCGTAAAAGGTCGTACCAAGAAATTTGTCGGAGCAGCCTCTGCTTCTCCCTCTCGAGCTGCTCCAGGCGCTCGGCCACATCCAGTTCCTCCTCCACGTCGAAGTAGAGATCGTCGTCGTTGTTATTGTCGCTGTGCTCCACGACGTCGTCCTCGCCCATGGGCTGGGCGCAGCAGCAGCGGCCGCTCATGGCGAAGGAGGAGCGGCGCTTCCAGTCGTCCACGAGGGAGCTGGACCGCCGCTCGAGGCGCTGCAGCTCGGCGTCGGCTGGCACGGCGTCGGCCATGTGGTGGCCGAGCTTCTTCTTAGCTCCTCCGTTTTTGTTGGGGTATGTGCCCCGACGCTGCCAGCACCCGCAACTCCATTTAGACGGGCCACTATAACGTCCGTCTCTATCACTGAATCAGTGTGTGGGCCTTGACACGAGGAATTCGGTACATTCCTTGCGCAATCTAGCCAATGCTCTCTACGCTGTATTTCGTCGTATGGAGTTTTTATGCTTTCATCGGCAATTTTCTATTCCATGCATCATCAGTTGCTTTTTATTCCCCGCCTGCTTTTTTTATGCGGTCGGTGTAATTGTATTTCACCGGTGCTATTGTAAGCGCATCGGTAAATAGTATGTCAAATCCCAATTCAATATGTTTTGGAGACGTGCGTGTGTAACCCCTCCTTTTCTAGTATTTTCAATTTATCTAATTTTTTTCTATTTTTCTTGCTTTGGGGAAAATGCAGTCATGTATATACAGACGCAGTAGCTCTCCCACTACTTACGGACTAGCTTCGAGCAATGATGTGCCCATCCAAAATGAGAAGTTGATTCTATTGGAATGAATTTCAGCCTCATATTCCTTCAAATGCTTAATTTCGTGGTATTCCACCTCCCAGTGACCTTTACCGGCGCGAAAAACGGAGGCTTAACTGTTCCGACGAAGACCCGATTGATTTTAACACCATCGTAGTCTGTGCTGGTCCAGGTTCCCAGAACACTCTAGTTGAAAACACTCGCGGGCTTATCAAACCACATCGCGTTCCAGACATTTATCTTTCTTTCGAGGACACCCGGGCGGATTACGAGCTGGCAAACTCGGCAGCATTACGTTCAAGTCCACTGCGTTCACTAGTTGTAAGCAAGCTAGTAAGTGTGCGCAAACCTATCCAGATTGGTCAAACGTCTTGTAGTCGCATTTGAACTTTTGGCGAATTGTCTTGATTTCTTCCACACACCAAGAAGGAGAATCCCAATCATGCTAAAAAGGCAAACGCTCAAGAATTGTCACGCGATTAAGATACATTGAACGTTTTCGATCTTCTCTGGTGCCCTAAAACTCCCGTCTAGAGAGCGCTCGTACAGTCTTGGTCGTGCTGCATCGACGTTGAGACCATGCACGTTGTCATCTCGAACCACGTAGTAATAAGCGTTGAAGCAGTATTGGCCGATGCTAGCTTCGACGTTCTTCGGTGCTTCGGATAGTGGTTCTTAGAATCACACATGTCCATTGCGGCTTGTATCATCTCTGATCCCACCAGTCCACTTGTGTAGTGACGTATGATGCCAGAGCCTATTGTAATAGGATTCTTGACAACGTCCCGGCTAAAACATTGCCGGTAGCGGCACGAAGGCAGTTGTTTTGATCGCGTGATGTTGGAACTCTATCTGGTGTTGGCTAGACCTAATTCCAGGCTCGTCGCTGGCTTTGTAGACCCACAGATCCCACGGACCGAACAGGCATTGGTCCTCAAACCAATGAACGTATCCCGTTTCACGTAGTGCTGATGTAGCCCAGTTTGACTGCGCTTCAACTTGGTCAAACGACCGCAACAGATTCAGGTAGGCGAGTGGCGTCTTGATGATGTTCTCGTTGCGGTCCGAGTCGGTTAGAAGGTTTTTTTTTCGGCAAGCATTTTGATCCAAATGTGGCCAACAATCCAACAACTTAATGTGGCCACACCTGGCCGAAGGCATTTCCAATCTCCTAAGAATGATTCATTGATCCGAACTGAACATCAAGGATTCCTCCTGCTGCTCCGAACGCTGCGGCTTCCCGACGCTCTGCAGATGCACACCAACGTGGCCATGCTGCGCATGGCGATAGCCACCGTCGTCTCTTCCCAGTACTCGGGCTAGGCGAGGGAGTTCGCCAACGGCCCGTTCGCGCTTACAGTCGAGGCCGGTCAACTCATGGCGGCTGAGGCCATCGACATCCAGCCGGAGGCTAGCCGTAGGTATCGACAGTTCGCCCCGGAACTGCAGAACCTGCGCCTCCCCAAGTCCGGCGTCGTGCACGAGAGCTTCAGGTTCGGGCTCACGGCGGAACGGCTAGTTATACTACTTAAGTACAAAGTAAAATACAAAGTAAAAAGTGCGAAGGCAAAGTAGACTAGTTTATCGACGCCACTGTGCGAAAAACGTCGTCAAAGTCATCTTCTAAGCTAAAGGTGCCTAGCTCGTGGTCTACTTCGTCCGATTGAATAACTTCACGGATGATATCCCCGGCGTCTTCAATCTCAAATTCCCCAACTGTTCCAATCGTCCTACTAATAGTAGAAGGTGCGTTAATTTGGCCGCACTTCTTGAACCCTGAAATAATTGTCGATGGCTCAATGGTTTGCCAAGCATTGTGTATCCATTTGCACAATTCTGGACGATGAGGGGCTTGCAGCCTAAAAGGCACACCAGGTTTGCGGGAATGGAGTTGCTCTTGTAAATCGCGGATCCACAGGTTTCGTAGTCGGGTCTAGAGAGGTCCATTCCAGGTAGCGTCCGCAGGTTGACACACGGACGTCGAATTCGGCGGGATTTTGAGCACGGCGACATTAATTTTGCTTGCAAAATCGACGACTTCTTCGGTCCAATGACCTGAGAAGTCGTCGAGTAGCAATAAAATTGGCTCCAAAGGGGGTTCGCGGTTTCCAAAGTGGAAGTCGAGCCACGCAATAGTTAACGCACCGTTCCACCAGCCTGCAATTCGAAAAAAATACAATATAGTTAGCAATAATATTTAAATAAATCCTGTGAAACAAATTACCTTTGTCATTAGCATACACCTGCATGTCGAGTTCTCGTTGGGCTTGCGTGATGCCGTTCTCCCACATCCCCTCACTAAAACCGTGTCTAAATTTGGTGTTCTCCTCTCGGCGCTCCTCGACTTTCGAAGGTCGGACCTTAAAAACGACGAAAGGCGGATATTTTGCGCCCGTAGAATCTCCCAGAAGCATGACAGAAGCACGATCTTTAGATTTTCCGGCGCACTTGACCCATACTGTTTTGCTGCCAGTTCTAGCAATAGTTTTCTTTGGAAGATATTCAAAACAGGCAGCTACAACACAATACAAATATTAGTACAAAGTCACAAATAGAATAATATCTTCGCAAACCTGCTTGATCAACGTTGAAGATTCGCGTAGCCCCAATCTCAGCAGCTTTTGCTTTGACCTCCTTGGCGAAGTCGGCGTCGATTTTCGCGAGCTCTGGTGGCCTGATCTGTCCTTGCCGTGTTTTAGCCCGCAGTGAGAAGCGACGGCGCTTTTTGAAGTGCTTCTGCCCGCTCCATGACGCCGAAAATGGTGCCATATTAGCCTTTTTCGCTAATTTAGTGGCCTGAATATTCAGCATGACAGTTGTAACGGGTATGCCCTCCTCGCGCAGATCGTTCACCCATCGAACTAGCTTCTCCTCCTGCGCCCGAGGCAATACAGTGCCTAAACCTTGCTGACGATCCTTCTTTTTGCCAGCACCATTCGGTTGACTGTGCAGTGCTTCGATCCGTGTTTTGTTGCGCTTCCAGGAATAGATTAGCGATATTCTACTGTTTTATTTAGAATCAGGAAGTCCTGAATAGAAGTGCTTAATCGTCTTCTTGATGTCATTAAACTCTGCAAAGTGGCTTAGTGCTTTAAGCTTCTCCTCGGCAGAAAATGAATCAAACTTATACTGCTTAGGCGACCGTCCGTGGCCACCGGGGAGGCGAGGCCTCCCTTTCGGGCGCCGCTTTTGCTGGGGAGCCATGAAATGGCAAAGTGAACGGCTGGACAGAACAGGCCGAACGGGCTCCTATGCGACACAAATTACACACTGTGAGCCTTGACTAAGGGTGCACAGGAAAGTGTCCCGTTTAGGAATTACTAGCTGCTGATCGGCTAATTCACCCTTGTGTGCCTTGACATAAGGAATTCGGTAAGCACATGCTCGCGCTCGACGAGAGACGACGACTTCGACTATTGTGCTAGTGCAAGGCTAATTTCCGACATAAGAACCCCTTTCAACCGCATTAAATTGCCCGTTTCATTGATTTGCTGGTCGCACGAGCACTCGGGCCGCGCCACGAAAGTCTAAGTCGTCATTTTGTCACCAAGGTCAAAGACGCGTTGCCACGTGGGACGTTCGGGCAGTTTGTTACGCTTCCATGACCTTGCTCGATTTCTCGACTTCAAGAACGACGCCAAACAAGCAGCAAGTGGATATTGCGCGTTTAAGATATGCCCAGTTATCCAAGACATTTGTTTTGCGGTTATCGACACGGGTGTCGGACCTCCTTTGATGAAGGGGTGGTCCTCACGCGTCACCGTCGTAACTTCGATGCGTCAGTTCATGCCCACGAAGCCCAACAAGTGGGGTATCGAGTTCTACGTGACATGCAGCGCCGAGGCCGCGTACTGCTCCCGGTACACAGTCCAACTATAACGTATACTAGTTGCATGAAACGCGTTATTTGTTCCGAATGTACCGTACTATAGTGGTCGCCAACTCTAGCAACAGCTACAGCGATTTTTTTCTTCAGCACAATAACATATTGTTTTAAGTTTCCTGTGCCAAATTCGACGCAGGACCAGGATTTGTTTTCTAGCAGCAGCACATGCCCTCGCACATCGCAAGACATTGCTGGGCACGCTGCTGTCGGCGCACACTTTGCTCTCCGACACTGCGGCGAGGCTTTTTGTGCAAGCACCCAGGGACCCCGGCTAGAGGAAGCAGTGTCGGCTGATGGTGATGTCGTCACGGCGTCGTCTGATGCCACGCTCACAACCGTAATAGGACCCGGCCCCGGATTGAACTGGGGGTTCACGACGGCATGAGCTTCCACATCCTGGCCGAACTGGTCGTGAACGAGAACAAAAAGCAGCGTGTGCGTGACTCCGGCGGTGAGCCGAAATTACCGTCGCTCGTCTCGCACTACACCATCTCCAGTCAACTTGTGGCCGACATTGCGCGCGGAGTCGGAAATCCCGGCATGCTCAACGACACCATCGGTACCATCAAGGGTGATCACAATTGGCTCAGGAAGTCGACGTCACAAACACCCACGAGGAGTCCATGACTCGAGTCACCGCCGCTATCATCGCCGAGGGGTGACTGGGTGACGCTGTGGACGTGGCGGTTGTTACGCGACAATCCAGAGCTGCATCTTCGGCTCCAAGTGCACAGACCTGACCATCGCCAGCTGGAGCGCGAGTTCTAGCGCTGGTTCCTCGTCCAGGAGCGCAGCTCCTGTCCGCAAAAATCTGTCGCCTGAGAACGTGACGTACACGCTCGTGAAATTCTGCGATAGCGAGAGGAGTGACGCCGAAACGGCGTTCATCGAGCCGTTGGTGGCCTGCGCTATCACGTACCAGCGCAATCTTTCAAGCACGGAGACGCTGTGTTACGTGGAGCTCCCAGCGACCCACAACATCGTCATCGCTCGAGCCCGAGGCTACGGCAACCGCGACCAGCTCTTCAACGCGAAGCTGAACGCCTCAAGCACCATCTCATTCAAACGGACGAGCGACCAGTTCGTGAGCCTGACGGATCAAATGATCCTTGGCTTGCAGCTGATGAAGCTGGACGTGCACTATTTCGCTTCCTCGTTGCGCAGCGCACACTGCTCCGAGCTCGGCATCGCGTTCGTCGACGACGCAGCCGCCGCGTTGCTGTCTGTGTTGGGCTCCGTCCTGTACACCAGCGGCAAAGACTGCAGAAACACGGTCGCACAGTACTATTTCCTCAACACGCTACCGGTGTTCCCGAGGGGGGGGGGCATCTAAACAGGCGTCGGTCGGTCGTTCAAGCACGTGCCGTACGGTGAGAGCGTGGTGTTCATTAACGAGTCCGCCCGCATGATGTCGATCGATCGCAGCGACTAGCCAGCGCGTTAACACCACATAAGTGCCTCGATGCGGAGAGCGTCGTCAACGTAAAATTCGTTCCACAACCTCACGGTCGATGCGCAGGCCGAGTGGCAGACCTCTATAGTATTTTCCTACCAACTGCGAGGATAAGAATAAGAGGGAATCTTCGAAAAGCCGTGCCTGTAATTGACGCATAAGAATAGGAGGCAATATCCGGCAAGCCGTGGCTTTAAATCATGCAATTGTCAGACAGCTATCCAGTTGTGTTTCATTTGTGAATCTACAAGAGACCAAACAGCTGACACTGCTATCACCACGAAGTTGCTGTGCAACTGGAAACCGTGCAAAAAACTCGTGAAGAGGAGTCCCGAGGATGCAGTTCGGCTACAATGCGGCAATGGTCCAAAATGCGATAACCAGATTCACAAAGAGTGCTTCGCGGACTTACTCATTCAGTTTGGGGCAAGCTCGGATGCGTATGTTGCGGTATGTGGCATGCGTTGCTTTAACGCTGTGTTGAAGTCGCTGAGAACTTCCGAAGCATCTGTATCGATGACGAAGAAGCGCGTGACATAGCATAACGACGGACCCACACAAGGCGTCAGTTCGGTTAGCTGTATTATTAGGTGGAGATGACAACTGGCACAAACTCCCCTCGGTATCGGGGGGGGGGGGGCTCGGAATGGAGAGATGAAGGGCGTCGGTCGCAGGCGAGGTTGTGCGCTTCATTGAGGGCTGTGGAGTAACTACAAATCGGCTTACCAAAGACGTCCAAACGAAGATCGCTTGTCTCGAGCAGTCTTTCAAGGCGGCTGCAGACTGTATCGGTGCTACTCACCAGAGGGTTCAGCATAATCAATGCCTGCGCCATGCAATTCTCTCCCGCTGGTCGTACTACTACGAGTTGTACGAGATCATGATCAACCGCGACAGCACGTCACCATTGATGATCAATTCAGACGAGCTTGAAGTGAGAAAGAGGCAGTAATGACCAGGCTTCTGACGCAGATTCTCCCGCGACGAAAGTCTGTGGAACTGGTGGTGAGCATGTCGTGAACACGACCGGGGACTGTGCGGTAGCATACCACATACGTTGGGGGGTGGGGCTGAGAAGGCCAAGGACATGGCAGATGTAGCGGGGCTATACATTCAGCTAACCTTCACGTTAGTGCAACATCTTCTAATTGATACATCCAGGTGGCCACATCGCAGTGTGGTCACCATTCATGTTAGGAAGAAGTCATATTGGTCAGAACGCAGGGTATTTCTACCACTAAGAGTCATGCATTAGGCCTGCCAACCACTCGTTGGCAGAACCTCTCTTTATATATATCAGTTTTAGGAGGAAATCCACAGTTAACATTCAATTCAGTTCTGATTTTACCGCAAAAGCTACTAAATGTACCTTTATTAAGGTTTAAATATACTTGTGGGTACAAGTATACTTAATCTAAGTTAAACACACCAACGCTTCCTCATACACGTGCGCTCACGTGTACGCTAAAGTATTGGGCTAAGTAAGCCCATTACACCTGGTAGCACTTCGAAGTCCGTCCAACGACCGACTAATTACGTATCGTATGAATTCGATATGGGGGCTGAGGACCTGCCTGTGGACAAGGGTATGTCCACTGGTAGCCCGAAAACGGGTGCAACGCATGTTGCACACGAAGACTGTCTCCACCTGACGGATCCAGAGTGGGAGGTGCTCCAACGACTGTCGACGGTCATTGGAGAAGCGGTTGTAGCGACGATGCTACGCACGCTATCACCGACAAAGCAACATGGCGTTGCTCTGGGCTTCATCATGAAGGAACAGCGCGAGACCGCTGCTCGCGCTACAGTGTCGATTCCGTCCACACCGCGCGTGGAGTCATTGAAACTCCACGTGAACAGATACGTTGGAAGAGAGGGCGAGCCTCTCTTTCGTTGGCTTGTCGAAGTTGACACTGCTATTACGGCTCGACGCATCGCCAACCCGTTGTCGAAGGTTGCGTTCGCCATGTCATGCCTTGGCGGGCGAGCGAGGAGTTTGGCGTACCGACGCCGACTCACTGATCGTACGTGCTTTAGCACGTATGAGGTGTTCAAGGAGGATCTTAGACAAGCGTTTGAGCTCCCGCAGAATGAGTTCAGATCGAGAGCTGAGTTCCTCGACCTGCATCAGGGCAAGCATGACGTGCATGCTTACGCTGAAAGGGCATGCAAGTATACTTCATCTAAGTTAAATACACCTACGCTTCTTCATACACATGCGCTCGCGCGTACGCTAAAGTATTGGGCTATGTAAGGCCATTACACTACCGCTACCACACAACGCAGCGCTAATACTGTGTGTGCGACACTTCGTAACCACTTTTTGGGAAAAGGCAGGTGGAGGGGCCCACGGTTTTTGGCAATACCCGTTGAAATATCCCAACAGCGGTTTTGACGCGTAGAAACATATTTGTTTCCACTGGAGATTGTAGCGCTCTTGAGCAAGCGTAGTACGAACCACGCTAAAAAAACGCTCGACCTTACTTGAGGTCGGTGGGATGCTGGTGATGCGCTAATAGCAGGGGGGGGGGTCACACTTCGAGTCGGCGACGCATCTCCGATCGTTGAACGAACACTCGGACATCAAGAAGTGTGGTATCACTGGCTTGGAGAGCCTTACACATAGACGCGATGTCCTTCAACTCTGCATAAAGAGCCTTCAGGCGCCGGTTGCAGGCCAGTGAGGGGACGAACGATTAAGCACATCAGCCAAGTAGTATCGGGGGGGGGGGGGGGGCAGACAGAAATGGTATCGCCGGGCTCTTGGATGATTGGGGTCATGCTCGAGAGAGCGTACTTCGCCACACCGCTAATCCCATGGCCTATGAATACTGCGATGTAGTGCACCGACGCATGGCTTCAGCAATCCAACATGAGCTTAAAACAATCTGGGAGCTCTGCCACGATGTTCGACCCCACGGGCACCTCTTCACCAAACTTACCTTATTTTTGTCTGACTATTTTGGGTTCCCTAGTTACTTCAATTTGGACCCCATCTGTGTCGAGACACTGCAACGCGACATGGAAGGTCCCACTTGTTGAGCGACTCATCGCCGCCGAGATGGCCGCACGATTTGGGCACATCTTCGACGGCTGGAACCACGCGTCGGAGCACTTCATCGACGTCTTTGCCTGCTACGAGGTGGACGGTGTCATAAAGACACCGCTCCTCTGCATGACCCTCCTACAGAACACGCTCGACGAGAACCTCTCTGCACTCGGGCATTACGAGTTCCACGTCGACATGCTGCCTTGCAACTACGGTAAGAATGCAACGTATTGTCTGTTCTCATTGGGCGATAACTGCGCTGTGAACCGGTTTCTGGCAGCACGCATGGGTGATCCTCTAGAAGGATGCGCCAGCCGCCGACTGAACCGCACTGTTCAAACCGACACGGCCTAGTGCAAGGAAAATCTGACGACTGTTCATCGTTTGATGGTGATACTTCGGACGCGAAAGCAGTCGGCGAAGCTCCGGTAAGTTATTGCAATGTGGCACCAATTGTATATTTATGCGGTAGAAAATTGTATTACTCACAATTTTATGTTGGTGTTATTTTGAGTAGCCTAAAGACCCCGCTTCGCCCAGTGATTCGGACACAAGATGGGGCTCGAATTTTTCCTATGGTGCGTCGCTATTTTCGTCGACCGGAGCACCTCGACACGACGGACGATGCGCTGGTGGACGCCGGCAAGCAACAAGCGGCTTCGGGCACTGCTCAAGGACCCCAATAAGCTTGAGTCTGTATACAAGGCCTTTCAAAGAGAAAACGTGAGTTTGCTGGATATGCGGGTGTGGTATGATGGCTTAATCGTCATTAAGCCATATACGCCTTGTATCTCGCAAAGTTTGTTTTTAACCTCAATTGAGCTCTAAAGCAATTTATTGCGTGCACCACGCCTCGGGCCGACATTGTGCACAGCTCTGACTTCGTGTCTGGCTGCGTTCGGGTCCTGGGAGGGAATGCGAGCCGCCTCACGGGTGGCGAGAAGGATGCATTGCGCCTGTTTGGTGTGATGATGCAAGTGGCCAAGCGCAATCAAGTGTTGCCCAAGACACATAGCGTGGTGATGAGGGATCGATTGTAGAGCAGCTCCAAAAGCGACGCCGCTTAGCGGCGGTGGAGCCAAGGAACGAGCTACTCGGGAGCACCCCTCCTTCTTCTAACGTGGCTGAGCGTGTTTTTAGCGTCGCCGGAACCAAGAGCGACACATCCTGCAGCCGATCACCCTGGAGATACTGCTCTTCCTTCGCCAAAATGAGCAGGATTGGTCGGCCTAGGCGGTAGATGAAGCTAAACTTAAATGGTAATACGATGTTCAGTTATGCTCTTATGTATTTGATGGTCGTTGGGGATGGTATTATTTATTAGTCGACATAAGAGAAACAATACCAATATGCATGCCGTTTAAGCGCTCGTGAAAAATAACAATACCATAATCGGGAACCCTGCCCGGGTGTCTTGGCTTGTCTTTAAGTAGAGCAGACCATGTCGTTTTTGCAAGGCCCAAATGGTATGTAATATATCCACCAGGGGGAAACACTGTTGGTCTCGGGCTGGACACCAATTGAAGACTGATGCTTCCGAGCCCATCTCAGTGGGGCTTCTCACTATTTATCAGTTTTACTTTTTTTATTAACGTGGGTCATCCTTCATTTTCAAGCGTCCATCTGCTGGTAAAGTCCAGACAAGCACCGTTCTAGCTGGCGACGTTCTTCCTATGTTGTCTGCTATCACTAACAACCTACTTCAATTGGGACAACATGATCCCGTCGTTTCGGGGAGAGGTGTTGTCGAAAATGTTGCGGCGGGGCGTGTTTGAGGTCATTTCGACTGATGAATAGGTTGTATGATTAAATATGATTGTACTGTATGTTAGTTGACTGTAAGTAGGCAAGTTAATAGGAGGAGAATAATCACGCGATAGATGAAACTGAAGCAATCTAAACAATTTGGGTGCTTGAGACCCGCCCTTGAGAAAATGCTTTCGGGCCATGCTTTTACTTTTCTAGCTCATCGACCATGCCTATTGAAACATAATTCAAAAGGATCCGGGTTTTGTTGAAATTAGTATCTTCCGTTCAGCAATCACATCTTAGCATTTTGTATTAGACGCACGCGCTGTTGTTTGCATGTATAGCTATACTGTCAGTGTATAGGGGGTGCAGCAATTGGATGAAAATACAAGTGTGACTGTCTGGGATTGTGGTCGTAGCGGTATTGGTGCTTCAGAACGATTTGGAGATGAACGGGCATACCACTTGGCTTTCAGTACGAAACGTCTCCGGAGGGCAGACAAATAATCGTGGCGTTCTGTGTAAAGACCGAACTAACCAGATTGGTTTCTTCATAGTCAAGCTGTTCTTGCAATTTCCAGCCCGTCGACTACAGTGTTGAATTTTCTACAAGAACTTTGGGGGTGATGATCAAGAAGCTGTGCAACGGTGGCGTGGTCGGGGCGCGGTATATTTATGGGGACCGTCAAACTCTCAAACGGACAATGCGTTGAGCTCAAGTGCCAAGCTTCGCCGAATCGTAAACAGGGCTTACGTGCATGGTTTGGACATAACTCCAAACATCGCTCTATGAACGTAGAACTGAGAGCCCAGAACATCAGCAGGAATATATAGAAACTGCATAGGACGCCTGTGTGTGTTAAGCGAAAAAAATAAAGAAAAATATACCCTCGCAAATCGCGCTCAAAAATAAGGCCGTTTCGTATTTTTTTATTGCACAAATTGAAAATTTCGTGGACCCCCCCCCCTCAGAATGCACTCGAAAATAGTCAATGTCAGTATCGGCACACAACTTGAGTAAACAGTAAGGCGTAAATACGCACCATATAAACATTTTCTGGGAATAAATATGAAAAAGAGCTGTGGAAGGACCCCAACACCCCATATGCAATTTGATGACTTCATATACCAGATCTGATAACACCATGATTTGTTTTGGGTGGCGCAGTCCGGATACCCCGACCT
Source organism: Phytophthora x cambivora (assembly GCA_033557925.1). Classification (NCBI taxonomy): domain Eukaryota; phylum Oomycota; class Peronosporomycetes; order Peronosporales; family Peronosporaceae; genus Phytophthora; species Phytophthora x cambivora. The sequence continues at coordinate 4,269,239 of JAUCEB010000008.1, read as the reverse complement.
TCTGGTGCACCTGGGTGGACAACACAAATGCTATGATTCCAAATACGTGGCCACCCAAAACAAATCAGGCGATCTCTCCAAGCTTTCGGATTCGTGCCAGAAGACTCTATCCATCTCTTTCAGCGGATCCAGTGGATCGTCATGCAAAACATGTCCATCCATGAGATTGAAGACGCGCCCAATCGAGCGGTGAGCAAGCTGTGACCTACCACAGTCAAGGCTGTCAAGAAGTGCATGGAATGTATCGCAAGGTTGGTCAAAGCTCGAGAAAGAGCTAAGAACGCTGTTCAGGCTGATGTTCGACGGCTGGTTGCATGCGGGTGTGCATTACGTCGTATTTTTCGCTGTTTTCGCGTCAGATGGAGAGCTGTGTATGCCACTACTGGACTTATCACCCATCACGGATGAGTTGCAGATAGCAGATGTCCACATCAATATGTTTTAAAACATCCTGGGTGTCTACAACAAGACCACTGCCATGGTGTTTATTGGGTGGGAACGACAACTCCAGCAAAAACTAGTCAAGATGGGCATCCCAGTAGTCGGCTGCGCAAGCCACAGGTTCATCTTGGCCGTGAAAGAGCATCTGGCTCCGCACGAGACACTGTTGTCTGGGGTGAACGACTTCATGGTGGAGTTGCGTCGAGAAAACAATGCGGCAGAACTCAAGAAGTACACCGAGCTGCTTCCAGTCAAGCGTAACGTCCAGCGTTGGCCCTCTACATTTACAATGGTGAAGCGAAACATTCGTATTCGGCCCGATATCAAGAAATTGGAGGCAGTTGAAGAGCTGATCCCGATTAGTTCGAAGCACAGGAAGCTGGTCGCTCTTTTCGAATAGCTTAAGAAGTTTGACAGCGGCTGCAAAAGGGTAGACGTGGCGTGATGTTCGACGCTCTTGTGCAAGAGTACCCAGTCATGGCGAAGCATCGGATGTTTACCTCCAAGATCGCCCACACACCTCGTTTGAAACAGGTTCTGTCAATGTCACTTGGAGCAACTGAAATGCCTTCGTGTCAACCCAGCATGCGGAACATTGCTTATGTACCTGGTGTCGCTGCAGGAGAAGATCTTCAGACATAAAGTCAAAAATGAAACCGGGGCTCGTTAACATCGTTTTTTATTTATGGTATTTCTATTTTCTGTCAGCGTTCTTATTTTTCTAGGAGAAAATCAGATCGAGCGTGTGTTTAAAGATCGCTTAGCTATTTATCGCAAGTTTTCCCGAGCTCAGCACGTGTATATTGGTGAAGTAGATGTACTTTGAATGGAGCTCCCAGTCGCCCCTTCTTGTATACCCTCTTTAAGTTGATTGGGTAAAGTATCATTTATTACATAGTACGCAACGCCATCAAATAATAGGCGCAAGTATTATTATTCGATGAATATGAATAACCTTTCATTAGCCTATTGCAGGTTGTCCAATAAAAATACGCGGAAGCTCTATAAGGTAGCTCGAAACTGTATTGTTTGTTGTGCATTAATACTACATTATTTCTCTACCTCCGCCAGTGGTTTTACATTTCTTCGTACGTTAAATCGTTTTTTTAAAACGGTTATTCGTTCGACGATAATAAAGCTCAATTTACCACATTGACAAGATTTGATTCGTGTTCACATACCAATGACCAAGAGGAGCATCTAGTGCGCCTGCTTCGCAGCCGCACCATCTGTATCGTGCCAGTCACCTGTATTTTAGCTGTAGGTACAGTAATCTCAAACCAGTTCTAAATGCGCTTTGGCATAGGGACGCACCACGTGAACGAAGTAGTATCATACCGTATCAGTACTTGCTATCTTAGTCAATCTAACACATATATAAATCAGTCTATGCGTTTAATATGGCTATACGTGTAGGCAACTCGTACGTATTTAAGGAGTGCTCCAGATTGGAAGATTTCTTGTGGGCACAGCGAATGATCCCTTCGCGCAACCTCCAAACTCGTACCTAGACGAGGTGGACGTTACAAGCAACATCCCAGTAATTTATCATATTCAGAGGGTATTAAGTTTCATGAAAGTACATGGTTTTTCCACGAGACCTCTATGAACTAATATCACCTATCACCCATAAATTACGAGGTCATAATGTTTTTGAGGAATCGGACGTCCACTCAGACACCTCCTTAGCTCTGAAATAAATTTCAGAGAACAGTGAATATTTTGAGTGCCTATGAAGGCAGTGTTGGAAAACCACTGGTTGCAAAAACCAGTTGAACCTGAAAAATCTGGCTATTTGGCTTTGCGTGTGGTTTTTGGTGGTTTTACACTGGTTACGAAAGTTATGTAGCAATTGTGTATACGGTTGCAGAAGTCGAAGTCGAAGTCGTGTTTGGTCAGAGATGCAGCCCAGCGCCGGGGTCATATTCAGCAAGACCAAGCCTAGCTGAAGTATCATATACTGCCGGTCGCTGGGCTGTTGCTGCTGGTGCTCGGACCGTGTACGTTTGAGACGTTCAAGCGCGATGAATTTGAGCTGAACCCGTGAGCACAGATAACTCCGACGCATACTTCGAGGGGGAGAACGCGCTCCGCATGTGTACTACGTCAGGTTGTTTTCCAGTTGTGCGAAGTGCTGGCTGTGGTAGCTCTCGTCTACGATGCGGATTTGGTGGTATACTTCGTTCGCGCGGTGTTCACCGGCGAGGTATACATGTGCAACAACTACGAAATGCATTAATTTGCGCGTGGAGCCGCTGTCAGGTTGTTCGTGGTGCTCTAATTTGCCCGCTCTAGTGAGCGCATCAATATACAGTTGAGATCCTTCACGGGGGGTGACTAAATCGTGGACGTTTGCCAACATGGGATCGACTTCAACCAGTCCCCAAGTCCGACATGATGGTTGCATTCATTCGAATGCGCTTACACTACACTACAATAAATGCGTGAAATTCGCGACTACGCTACGGGGAGAGGGCTATGCGATCTGCGAATTCAAGAGTTGCTCGTTCACGGTGCCGACCCTCGCGTAATCTCCGATCCAGGGTTCGTGCGAGCGCGGGTCGTTGTCTCTGGTGGAGTCGAACATCTCTTTCATGTCGAAGTCACCGATGTTGCTGCGCCCCACCGCGCCCTGCAACCCCGGGTTCGCCAAGTTGGCGTCGACGCTCACAAAGTCCACGAACACGTGCGACTGGTAGATGACCGGGTGCTGCAGCAGCAATTGCCCCGTTGCAACCGGATTTGGCCGAGTCGACTACGCTGTAGAACTCGAAGAGTGGGGAAGCATCGACTGCGCTGTAGAACCCGAAGAGTGGGGAAGCATCGTCGCCCTCATGCCGTTCCAGCTCGCTGTGGTTTGCGATGGTGTCCTCGCAGTACGTCAGTGTCTAATGTGCAAGATGGACATGAATTATATGGGTGAAATGGGCTACATCACCCCACCTCGCTGCACTGGGCTGTCATCGGTGGGTCTATCGAGACTGCTGTGGACACCTTTCTGAGAGGAGGAGCCGCCTCAAACTTCCAGGACTTTCGAGATCGCAAGTGCACTGAACAACAAAGCTCAACAAACTGTTGGAGGGCTCTCTCACTGCTGGCTACCAATGCAGAACACAACCTGGCGGGTGGTGTGTTCATGACGCCGCTATGTGCACTGTGTCGGCATTGGATACGTCTGCCGAATTATATAGTGATCTCACGGTTGTAGGAGGCAACACGCGTGCATGTTGTTTGTTCTTGGGAATAATAATCATGAATAATAAAGGCAGTTAGAGAAAGTTGATAACAATTTATTACGCAGTTCAGTGCATTCGCGCCGGCATGAAGTCCAAAACTTGTTCGCTGCGGGCAAGCAACCCAGACACATAAGTGACCCTGTATTTACCGTGCAACCTTAGCCGATACGTTGTTCGGTGATGGCTAAACTAAAGATCATTATCACGCGCAGAAGAACAGCGTCATCCCCAGCTCACCGCCCGCGACGAAGACGTTGCGGACTCAAAAACTGCCATGCTGCTCAGACATACACACATACCACCCGAAAGAATGTTGCCTGACCGCGCATCCTTACTAAAAACCTACCTGGAACAGATTCCTTTGAAGACTCGTTTGCTTGCGTGCTTAGCTCAGTCAGTGTCACCTTCAGCCCTCGCAATCCGTCTGGTATGTTTTTTTTTTCTTGCGGAAACGACGTCACGAGATGGGGGTTGGCTGGAGACGGTTCCTGGTTAGCTGGTGGAATCTCCTTTGCAAAGCGTGCTATCTTGCGAACCATTTTCTCAAATTGCTCTTGTTTCTCCCTTTCAGCTTCTTCTACCTCGCCATCTTGGCCGCCATTTTCACCGATGCTTCCCTGTAGAGTGTCGTATCCGTGCTCGTCACGAACTTGATCTTCGGGATCCACGTTATGTCTGGCATCATTCGCATCCTGAACTCCACCACGAACTCCACCACGATCACCCTGAGGAATTCTGCCTTCGTATACCAGTACGCACAACACAATCTGGTGCAGAGCTCGCAACGGGTACCCGAAGTTCGGGTACCCGCCCGACCCGACCCGCCCGAAAACATTTCGGGCGGGTACGGGTAACCGATTTGCCTTACCGGCGGTCCGGGTGACCCGGTTGTGGAAGAGCAGCATTTGAGTCAAGAATTGTAAGTATTCGTAAGCTGTTCTGCTGGTTATATGTTATTTTTTATTATCTATTTATTATTATTTAAACTTCGGGTACGGGTATGGGTACCCGAACTTGACGTTCGGTCCGGCTGGGCGGGCTCGGGTGCCCGATGTCAGCATGAAAAACAACCGGGCGGGTCGGGTGACCCGTGAACTTCCGTTTGCGACCTCTGATCTGGTGTTGCTTGGTCATCGTCCTCATCGGTCAAGTCGCTAAGAACCTCGCGCCAAAACTCAAATGCAGCATCGGAAGCGTCATCGTCACTTTCATCGTCTGATTCTTCAGTTGGTTGTTCAAAGCGATAATCGCGAACACTTGGGCGTTCATCGGGGTGGATAATTCGTTTTAAAGCCGAAGTGGTGGTAGAGGCTGTCCGTTTAGTTGATCTCCTTGACTCGCGAACGTGCTTTTGGACAATAGCGGTCTTTCGTACCTTGTCAACGCTTATTCGATTTCTCTTCGCCGTGTGTATTAAGGCTAACTCGCTGAAATACCGTTCGCAAGTAGCAGTGTTAGCCGCAATCGAAAGCACCACAATTGCGAGTCTGGGTAATATGCTGTCAGGCATATCGGCGGCTACGAATTGCCAAAACCCATGAATAGAGCCCACACTTTCAAATGATGGTGTATCCAGACCACCCTGAAGCCACTGCAACATGTCCGTGAACAGAGTTGACGTGTCTTCGCCTACCAAACGACTGTTGTAATAGTCACCTACTCGGCAGATCGAAGTTACCTTCGTTATTGGGGTCTTGTTCACAATTTTCTGGGGAGCGTCTACAGCAAGTGGATGCAGGAAGAGTGCTAAGAGCATCAGCAGCTGCTCACACGAGTGTCATTGCTTCTCTACCAGCTTAGTGAGGTTACTGCTACCGTTCTGGGACTTGGCGAATCCGGTAAAAATGTCGAGATAGCAAATGACGACGTCCGCCAACGTATTTTCATCTCGCTGTAACTTGAGAGAAGCATATGCAAGTGGCCGCACGACTAGTTCGGCGTCGATCAACGTCTCCCAGAACGACTGCCTGCCAAGCACAAGCAATTTGTTGGGTAGGTCATCGGCATCTCGAAAGGTGTAAACAAAATCCTGGAGTGATCCACGAACACGAAGCAAAGATGCAAAGCATCCTTGCATGCTGTTCCAGCGAGATTCACAAAGCTGCTTCAAATTAAGGTAGTGCCCATATCATTTTACCATACAGGCTTTGGCTTCAAGTAGCCACTTCGAGGCTGAGGCATTGAGTATAGTCACAACACGAGACGCTTGCTTTGTGATAGTCAAATACTCCGACTTGAGCACAGCCTTCGCCAAATTGTTTGTGGCATGTGCGAAGCAGATTACACAAGGAAATGAAGACCAGCGGAGACTTAAAATCCTCCTTGCACGCGCACACTGCCCAGCATTGTCTGTGACAATGGCTCCAAATTTCCAACCGTCGCTTAGCATATCTCGCATAACTTTCTCCATTTGTATGGCTATAGTCAAGTCGTCGTGGTGCGATGCTGTAGGGAAAGGTCCATACGCCACCTCGTTGCCAAAAAGCGTTAACAGGCAGCCAAGTAGGTTCTCACGAGATATGTTTTGCCAACCATCAGACAAGAAGTTGACGCGCCCACCTGTACTTGTTTGGCACTCCATTAGCGCATCAACGTAGAGCTTCAGACATTCTAAAGCGTTCCGATCCAAAATGTCCTTACTCAGTTTCTTCCAATTTGGCAGCTCCAAAACAGGCATTTTACGTGCATCTTCAAACACACGAAGAGTCGACATGCGTTCAATGAAGCTGAAAGCAAGTCCGTTGTCTGCCTGAAATTCCAGAAGGGAGTTCTTAAGATTATTTTTTGATTCTTCTTGAGGCACTGGCGTGAAGAATTCATCGATGCGTCGCTGTCACTTCGGCCCAACTTGCAAGGATGTGTCGCGCTCGTCTCGCAGTGAATTGACCGAGACAGCATCAGCATCTTGTGCTTGCTGTACGCCATTATCTACTACTTGGCGACGTGTCAGATAGTCCTCGTAGTGCATGCAATTCTCGAGATGTGTCTTGTAGTTCTCGATTCTCCCCGGTAGTGGCACAGCGCCGGTGATCTGCGGCGGAGGTTGCCCCGGAGTATACCCGCGAAGCACAGCACTGTAGCTGTCGGTTGAGGTTTATTAGCTGATGTAGCCGACAGAAGCGCTACTGCTTGGTTGATTGGAGGTTGTTGTGGCTCTGAATCTGGTTCGGAAAGCTCTGAAGATGGAGACGTCGAATTGGTGCCTGCGTTTTCGCTGGTGTTTGTTGCGAAATAGGCGTCACAGTGTCTGCAAACGTGCCATGAACGGCCATTTCCGCAAGGCACGTTAAGGTTGATGAACTCCTTGTGCTGGGAGGTTGAGGGGCGGCCCATGCTCTTCCTGGTGGGTCGGGGCTTGGCGTGTGGCATTCTTCGCGCGGCCAGAGATCTGCCAACAATTCCACTTCACTTACTATACATCAACTTCAACCTAGCCGGATGTATACTCAAAAACCAGCGTTGATAGTGGATCTACTGGTTTTACTCATGGTTTTTTTCTTGGTTTTCCATAAACCACTAAAACAAAAAAACGACTGCTGCCAACACTGATGAAGGCGTGAGTAGGGAGTGTAGGAACGTAGAGTAGGTAGGTAAGTTGGAGCCGTCAAAAGACGAAGTGAGCTTTATTAACGAGTAGATCTCCTGTAGGACAGCAGGAGCTGGTTCGTGTTGAGTCCTTATGAGCCTGTTACTATGGTTCACTGTATTACATACTAAATACCTGTCAAGCAGGTATGACGGGGTCCCATATAACTGGTCATCAGCTTTTGGGTACATCGTACCATTGACAAAGAGGCTACTTCAAAATGTCTCCCTGCTTCTTTAGATTGATGGTGTGATGCTGATATATTCGAGTTTTGGAGATCACCTGTATATGTGATTGGAGACTCCTCAGTTCTAAAATCCTGCTTGGAAGCCAGCGTTTGCCGATCACCTTTAGTTCTCACAGTTCTGCTGTGTAGTGAAGGAAATCGCGTTGAGCACGCCATGGCACGGATTTGGCAGACTGGGGTCGTAAAGGGCTCCGCACACCGGAACTCGTCGTGCGCACAGGCGCGCCCAAGGGCGCAGAAGAAGCCGAAGTGCAGATCGGCGGCTAAGTTCAGGACACTCAAGAAGGCCAGGGCTGTTTGTCGTGCCGGAGCAAGCAGTGCAGCTACCACCATGACCACTGGAGTGATTGAAACGAGGGTCGCGGGGGCTAGCGCGGTGCTGGTGCAGCAGAGCGCTGAGTTCATGGAGCCATCTCATGGTGTCTCTAAAGTGAGTAGAAGTAGTGACACCGTTGGAGCCAAACCATCAGAATCTGTCACAGAACAGACGAGACTCTGCCACCAACCCGTCCGTCTCTATCCCCAATCACCAAACTGATGAAGAATGGGTCTGCATGATATGCACGCATGTCAACCGTGAGAACGTGGAGCAATGTGCAAGCTGCAATTGCGGTCGACCAGTAGCCGTAGTCGATGGTTCGACTGGCGATACCATTCAGGAAGCTATTGCAGTAGCCCAGTTGGCTATTGATACCGACCGAAAGGTTACTGCTACCAACCGAAAGGATACTTCCACCGACCAGCTGTACTACCCAATCTACGATGAGTATTATACGGGGAAAGACGTCACTGTGGACACAGACTTCGCGACCACTGTTGAGACGTGGAATGTGACATACATCAACGATCGGAGTGTGATGCCTCTTGGCCAAGAGTACCGTGTACTCTGGGTACATCCCGACGCCAGCTGTAAGCGTCTCTACCTCCGCACATGGGAGTCGCGTTCCAAATTGATGGAAGATGGGTTTGCGGAAGGGATCGAACTCGTCGACCGTTGAAAAGCCTCAACTCTCGCGACGTTTGAGGAGTTTTGGAGACAACACAAGGACGGGGTGGTGTTGATTGGAGCGGACACCGAAGGTCACAGTCAGTTTAATGCACTGATACGCGCAGCCGAATTGGCTGGTCGTCCTGATGTCGTCACTCAACAGGATGTAGAACAATTTGTGCGCGATGAACTCGTACTCTACAACCGTGATGTCAGCCAGGGAACTTCGTGGAAGGTCGTGCGTCGCTTCCTTCGTCGGCTACGAGATGCTGGGCGAGACTTCCTCTACAACGCTGTGGCCAATTACAACTTTGCTATTCCAGGTCACCGTGGCGCGCGTGTTCAGGAGGAGATTGAATTCGCTGACGGCATTTACATCGTTGCGGTATACAATCACAGCTTCGTCGGGCATGGCATTGTGCTTACTGTTCAAGGGGACAAGCGTCTCATCTACGATCTGAAGGAAGCCAATTTCGTCAGCGCAGGGCTGGATCAACTTTTACGCCTTTGTTCGTCCGATCATCGTACTCAAGTAGGAGTAGATGATAGGAGTTGGTAGGGATTCTTGCGGGTTTGCCTTACTGATAATGAACTTTTCCTTGCAATTTTGGGGTTTAGCATGGATTTATATGTATTAAAGATCATGTGCCTAGATAATTCGGTACTAGACCAGGGAAACCTCAATGAGGGAAAACCTTGTGTGAACCAAAAATAAAACCCAGAGGGAAAAAATAAAGGAACACAATAATTAGGCACGCTTCACGCATATATATATTATCATTGTTTTATAATACCGACTGGCCGGATTGAGCTTCCAGGGTTAGTAACCTGGGCTTGGCCCTTAGTTCTCTGAACTGGTGCTTGTCTAAAGCTTTGGAGAAGATGTGAGCTACCATCTTTTTCGTATTGCAATACGTGAGGGTAAATTCGTGTCGCTCAACCTTTGCTTGCACAAAATGGTATCTTACATGTATGTGCTTTGACCTCCCGTGAAGTTCGGGGATATAGCATATATAAATGCAGCTCTGGTTGTCCTCATGGATAACGTTGGCTTGCGTTGTGGCAAAACCAAGTTCTTGGTGGAGAAGTTTGAGGAATATCACCTCTTGCATGCAGTGACATAGTGCAATGGACGACTGCCAAAAACATCGTAAGTACCCGCATATACACATTTAAGAAAACTTATACTGGGATAGGAAAGCAACGTAGTGCTGATAGCCCAGCCCTCACACGATTATGTGTGTCTGTCCGTCTGTCCGTCCTCAAACTGGTAAATGACCGGTAGCTGGTTCAAGTCGGGTTTGACAGCTCGCGACGTGTTGGGAGCAATAGATGCTACGGGACCCAATGACGGTGTTAGACCGCAACGTAGCGATGTTGGCTGGCGGCACTAACCAACACGCTTTCTCGCCAGCGTTTTGTTGTTGTGGGGCTAAATTATGGAGCAGTCGGGGCTAATTTTTTTATGATCTTATTCTGGGATGACATTGTGTTTGATCTAGGCTGAGATGGACTAGAAAGCGCGCGGAGAAGAATTCTAAACTGCGTGCAGTGAGCCTCGCTTGAGGAGGGCGAGAGAGGGAGGATGGTAATGTTTGTGAAAATGTTTAATTGCGTGGGGTACATGATACCGTTAAACAGGTTCGAGGAGTTTGTATATGCAAATGGGGGCGAGGTGAGGGGAGGAAACGAGCGACCTGTCGGTGGTGCACTTTCGATATCGGTGTGGCTGCGGATCTGGGTCATTACCGGGCAGATGCTGCGGCTGCGAAGCAGGCGCAGGAGATGCCCGGTAATTCTCCACTCCACACGATAAAAACTACTACGTTGTATATTATTGCTAGTCTATCTAACGTCGTAATTAAATACTCCTATCCCAGTCTTCGCGGAGCCCTAGTATTTATTCAGACGATTTTTACATCTGAGTAATCGAGAGGTCACTTAGCCCTTTCATTGTGCAACTGCATAAATTTACACTTGAGTTTAGTATGGACCACCCTTTTATAGCAACTGGACCGCATATCAGGCCGACCTTTCACATATAGCGACCTCTACACAACTTATATTTATAGACAAATTTAGAGAAACCGTTTAAGGCACTTTTAAGCTTTTTTTGGTAGGCGTCCAATGTACTCTGCCTCTGTTGTTGGGAGTACTACAGTGCGGTGCTTACGCGAGAGCCACGAGATTGGGCTGCCGGTTAACATAGTCACATAGCCACCCACAGACCGTCTCGTGTCGGGGCAGTTTGCATAGTCAGAGTCACTGAATGATGTTAGGTTGTCGGCTGGGTTCTCTGTCGTCATATCAAGTGACCCGCCAAGGAGAAGGCCATAATCTTTTGTACCGGATAGGTACTTGAGACCACTTACGACTGCCTTCCTGTGCTCTATTCACGGATTAGCTAGGAATTGGCTGACTTCGCACATGCAAAATGCCATATTTGATCGAGTGTCTACCATAATACAAACGGATTCGCGATACGGACTATTCTATCATCGCATCTTTTTCTGCTTCGCTGCTAGGCTGGCTGCTAAACAGAGAGTTTAGCGTTCCGTTCTGTTGGAGTTGCAATAGGATACTGAGTATAGTCGCTGAATCGGTCAAGGACCTTCGTAGCGTACTTATGCTGGTGGATAAATATGCTATTGTCTATAGTCGTGATGTAGTGTTCAAAGACGATGAGTTCCCCCCTCTAGCTGACTTGACGATCAAGTCTGAACCAACGCCAGCTTTGCCAAAGGACCAACTTGCAAACATAACGGGCCCCGCACCTGCAATGGTTCCTCCTGCAGACTTCGCACATGCAACTACTCCTGTAGATCTTGCGTCTGCAACGACTCCTGCATATCTTGCGCCTGCAATGACTCCTTCTGCAGATCCTGGTACCTCTACTGCTGCCGTTCCCCACAGACTACCACCGCTCAGGGAGGCTCTTGGTCAGAATGAAATACATTACTCTTTTCGAACGGAGGCCAAATCCGATTCCTCCCCACCCCCTGCTAGTGAACGGCCCCGTCTCACTAACTGATGACGTGGAGGTCACCCTCAGCTCTAAGGAAGATCAGAAAGAACAGGAGCAGCGTAGATATCTACTATACACATTACTAGCTATTCGGTATGTGACAGAGCTGCCCACGTATCGAGTGGCAATGAAGACTGCTCAGGCTAATCAGTGGCGCAAAGCAGCCAAATCAGAGCATAAATCCATAATGGAGAATAACACTTGGGGTGCTGGTACCCCGTCCAGCAGGACGGAAGATTCTCACGAGCCGATGGGGTTTTGTTGTAAAGTATACCGGCACAGGTGAAATTGATTGCTTTAAAGCGTGTCTTGTGATCAAAGGTTTCCGTCAGGAACATGGCATTGACTATAACGAGATATTCTCTCCTGTCATCAGAATGGAAGTACTCAGACTCCTTCTTACCATTGTCGCCCTTCTGGACCTCGAAATCCATCAGATGGACGTCCAAATGGCATTCCTCAATGGCTTTCTCGAGGAGGAAATCTACATGGCTCAGCCGGAAGGTTCACCTCGTGTGTAAACTCCTGAAGAGCCTGTATGGGTTGAAACAAGCTCCTCGTGTCTGGTACAAGACGCTATCTGCCTTCCTAGAAAGTCTTAGGTTCCACAAACTTATTAAGGACAGCTGCGTCTTTAAATGCACAGTTAACGGTGTTACTTGCTAGATCGCAGTCTATGTGGACGACCTTTTTATCATTGCACCCTCGTGGGCGAACTGAAATCCGCCCTCAAAAAGCGATTCTCCATGACAGAATTAGGGGAGGTGAAGTACCTACTCGGCTGGTCTATTCAACGTGACCGTAAGAACCGCATCAGGCGATACCCTTTCTTGTGATCTGGTATGCCAAGGTACATGCACAGTGCTCGAGCATCAAGTTTGTCACGATACTGATCCGTGATGTGTACATATGCACTGCATCCGAATACCTCCATGTAGGTCATGGACGAGATACGACGGTATCAAAGCTCATACGGGGTTCGGCCATCCTTTTTGGAGCTGGGCGTCATGTTGATCAGTGTGGTAACATGACACACACATTCAGCCCATGCAAGTTTTCCGTCAAGTAGGAGTGCTCGCACTCGTTCCATGATTGTACGCATGCAGCGTTCAGCTACACCGTTCTGCTGAGGTGTGTACGCATTGGTAAACTGTGCATGAGTACCGTACTTCTTGAAGATCATACGACTAAGTTTTTCGTACTCTTTCGCATTGTCTACTTGGAGCCGTGGAATGTCATGGTCTTCAATAAGAACCCGAGTGTGTTGTAGGACGTGGATATCCCGCCTGAAAATATTAAAGGCTTTTCTCCTAAGGTCTTCGTAGCAGTCATACAGCTCACTACGGTTCTTGATAGGGTAAGTGGACATGAATCGAGAAAAATCATCGATAAAGATTAGAAAATAGCGACAGCCAGTGAGACTAGGCACAGGCAACGGACCACAGATATCTGAGTGCACTTTTTCCAAAGGAGATGCAGCACGTTCAACAACTCTATTATAATAGAGTGGGGTGCGGCTTTCATCGCATTCTCCAGCTTCAAGAAGAACTCAGTCAGATCGGAGCCCTCCTCGTACCGGATTTCCATCAAGTAGTGCTGGATGAAGTAGCGGTCGCCGTGAAATGAGGCACCCTCATACTTCTGGCAAATGAACTGGAAGATCTCGTAGGATGTTGTGAAATTCTTCACCAGTCGGACGTGAGTGTTGTCCATTGTTTTCATCAAGAATGCTTTGGTCTTGGTTTCTTGCCGACGTCGCTCGCGCGGGTTCAGAGGCTGGACCTTCATTTAGCCCCACGCTTGCGTTCCTTGCGGGCTCGGCTCTGGTTGAACGGTCGAACTACCGAGAGCTTCGTGCGCTTGGCAGATGTATCAGAGTTGTCGCCGGAGTCTTCATCGGAGTCGGACTGGGGCTTCTCATCTTCGCTCTCCTCGTCGTAGTCTACCGCGTCCGAGTCGACCTCGACGCTCTCAGACGACTTGGGCTCCGGTGCGTCGTCGGGGTCGGACACATCGCTCGCGCTCTCATCGCTTTCTTCTACAGAGATGCCATCGTAGTTGGGCTTCTGCACGTAGCCGAGTAGATGCTTGCCGTCGAGGGCCGCGCACACGCGAGTCTTCCACACGTCGAAGTTCTCGGCGCCGATGAGGCGCGGGAAGTCGTCGCTTGAGGCTTGGCTTGAACTCATAAGAAGGCGTGAGCAGGGAGCGTAGGAACGTAGAGAAGAGTAGGTAAGTTGGAGCCGTCAAAAGACGAAGTGAGCTTTATTAACGAGTAGATCTCCTGCAGGACAGCAGGAGATGGTTCGTGTTGAGTCCTTATGAGCCTGTTACTATGGCTCACTGTATTACATACTAAATACCTGTCAAGCAGGTATGACGGGGTCCCATATAAGTGGTCATCAGCTTTTGGTACATCGTACCATTGCCAAAGAGGCTACTTCAACAGTGCCAAAGCGCCACTTAAACTTATAAATAGTGACAGCACACCACTTCAACCTCAACGAGTTGTTCAGTGTAACAGGGGATATTAGCCAACAATTTGTCAATGCCGAAGAAGAAAAGAACAAGCACCATCACATATTGCTGTGCTAGCAAACGCGAGGCGCTCTAAAGACCGTCAGTAACTCCAGCAAGGACGGTGGATGACACTCGCTGAACTCGTAGGAGAGCCCACGCCACCAGCGTCGTGCTTCCCGCCACTCAATATACCGCTTGATGGAACCTCATCGAAGGAAGACGGGCTCGACTTTGAAGACGACCATCTGTTCACTTTAGACGCTATATGCAAAGAAAACTAGCGATTCCGGCGATGCTTACTATTCGTTCGTTCGATTGGATATTTTCGTCTAACATGGCACCCTGCAGCCGATCTGTCACAATATGCTATCAACAAGTTTGAACGAGGAACTGAGTGTCGTGTGGCCGGTCGACCACCGTGATCGAATCCTCCTGTGTTTCTAACCGGCACGCAAGACAGAAGCAGACAAGGAAGACGTAGGTAACAACCAATAAATTGTAAATTGCGGTAATATTTAATATTTCTTCGCTCTATTGAAATCTTTAGTTTTGATGCGCGCTGTAACCAATCCATGTTTTATTGTATTGACGGACCTCTGACTCGCACTACTACTCCGACATTACTAATTCTCCAGAATATAGTTTATAGATGTGAAATTATACTGCGATGTACGTAACAGATCCATAGCGAGCTAAATACGCGTATTGGATTGTGTATGCGATAAATTTAAGGATGCCAACTGTATAGTCCATACGCATGCGACACAAAGATTTTCAGAAAGTTTTGGGGGACAAGATATTAATCTCCGAAGAAGAACGCTTACCCCCTCAGCCTTTCATTCCAAAATCAGCGTCCGCGAAGAGATTATCACTCCGGAACAATGTACGCAATGGCGTTCCAGCAGATGTGGCGCGAGTTGAAGAAAAAGGGCTGGACCTACTAGAGATAAGCAGGTCTTAGCAACGGCCAGTGGTACCTACCACCCGTTGGGAGCCTTAAAGAAACGGAAGTCATCGACTTCTTCGTTGGTTCGTTTACTTTACCGCGTTAGATGACTTACAACTTCTAACCTACTATTACCTGGTCAGAAGAAACCAGTTTGCTGCGTTACTGTCGTGGTTGGACATTTTCAGTCCCTGACTGCTACAACTGCTGTTACGACGATCACAACAACCTCAACATCGGAGAAGACGATTGGTTGATCTCGCTCGACTTGGGTGCTGATGATGACGACCAAGAAATCCGGCTGGACGAGGACAAAGACATAGAGAAGACTAGTAGTGTCAAGGACGACGTCAAAGGCGAAGAAAGTGATCAAGATGGTGTTGGTCAACATGAAAATGCGTTGAAGGTTTATCTCACATACGACGAGTTGGATCGCCTTCACGCGAACAGATATAATACATTTGACGAACGCCATTCGAATTGAGTCCTCCTCGACGCTGTCCCACGTTATGAGGACCACGGGATCCAATACGTGCGGCGCTGGCGGAAACCACTGGCAATATTCTATTTTTTTCTTTTTCAAGGAACGCTTGCGCAAGATTGCACAAGAGACGAGGGCATACTGCGTAGGGAGCATTGACGAGATCGTGCAAGGAATACAAGCACATATTCGCGCTCGACAAGAGACGACGTCTTCGACTATTGTACTAGTACAAGGCCAGTTGCAACCTTTGGTGGCCACTGGTACTGATGTGTGCACGACGTTCGTTAAGAAAGTCAAACAAATTCACAGACGCTGTGTCCATTTACTCCAAAGTGCAACCGCTGACTCGGCCCCTTGATTTAAAAGTGAATCTATACCAGTGTTAGTCTCCTAAGTGCTCGTTGTGACCCAGATCCTAAGATCTGTAGAAGGCCACGTGAGTCCGGCTCCTGGAGTCGGCTTGAGTGTTGAGCTGCTCCTGAGCTAAATGGGTTTGACGAAGTTTCTCTTCTCGCTCGGCCACTGCTCGCTCATGTGCTGCTTGCGCTTGAGCATGTTCTTCCTTCAACCTCAGCAACTCCACTTCATGTTCAGCTCGAATCTTGGCTGCACGCTCATCGTGAACTCTCTGCAACTCATCCTGTCTGGCTTTGATAACACCCTCTTGTGATGGAGCGGGAGCGCGGTAGCATTATCGGCTTGCGCAAGGGTCGCCGTAGCATTCACGGTATTTCCGCCCTAGAGTCCGTCGCACCTTGAAGATGCGCTCGTGAGACGTGATCGTTTGACTGCGTTTCGGCACACGATTGCGGATGTAAGCCGCATGGATGATAGCATCCTCCCATAAGTAGTGGGGAAGCTTCGAGTCGATGAGCATGGCCGCAGCCATCATGGTCACCGTCCGAATCGCACGCTCGGCGACACCATTTTGGCTGCTGCGATAACGTGCAGTGAGTTGGTGGCAAAGGCCTTGGCCGGCGACGAGGGCGCGGAAATCAGCGTTGAAAAATTCGGAGCCTCCGCCCGTGCGCACCACTTTGAGCGAAGAAACGGAGACTTCTGCCTGCCTCTCAATGAGGCGGAGGAAGTCGGGGGTCTTCTGTTTCGCCTCATCATTCGACTTCATACTGTGAGCCCCGATGTAGTCGTGCTAGACAGCTACGAGGAAAAATGTACTGCCGTGATACGACGCGCGTATGGGTCCGAAAACGTCAATATGGCAACCCCTTGCAGCCAGCTCGTCGGGGCTGCTGCGTTTACGCGGAGCAGGCGCCTTGGTGATCTTAGCGAATGCGCATGCCTTGCATATCGGCGGTGGATGTCCAGGCGTGAGCGCAACACCATCAACCGCGTTGCTTGAAGCGAGTCGTCGGCATGCGTCGACACTAAAGTGGCCGAGTTTCCGATAGAGTTCCGAGAGTGCTACAGCACGAGTACGAAGGCAGTGGTCACAGACTGTTGGAACTGTGACTCCGGCGTGGGGACTTCGTAGACTCCATTGTGCGGGCTTGGAAGAGAGGCTTGCGCTGCTTACCGCGCGTACCACTAAAGCCGTTTTCGTCGAACCGGATAAGGTAGTCGTCTTGGACAAGCTGCCACAGCGAGAGCAGGGTGACTGAAAGCCCAGGAATGTAGTAGACGTCGGTCAGCAGGAGCTCCTTGGGTTGTGTTTGACCGCCAAAGGTCACAGCTGTAGGGATAGGAAGGTCACCTACCGTAGTGACCGTAACGACCCTGCTGTTTGGCGACGGTGACCTTGAAAAGAGAGACGGTCTTCGTGTTCGTCAGACGATGGAGTTTGCCAGTCAGGTGGAATGACGCCCCAGAATCGAGAATGGTTCTGGCCCACCCAACGCCGGATCTTCACTCATCATCCGTTACGGCGGCGAGCACGGCACCTTGGAGCTTGTGCTCCGCGTTAGTGTTGGTAGGGCACTCAAACGACTTGTGGCCCTTAGCTCCACATAGGAAGCATATCGTGTTTGGCGTAGCGGGGGTCTCGGCTCGCGACGTGTGTCCCCTCCCTTCAGCTGGATGACCGCGCCCACCACGGCCTCCGCGACCGCGGCCTCGACCACGGCCTTGGCCACCCCAGCGCCTGCCTGAGGGCTTTTACTTGCGCTTGACGACAGCTGCCATGGCGGCTCCGCTGGCGGCGGCAGCCGGCTGACCATTGTTGGTCTTCCTGCGCTTGTGGAACGAGGAGGCGATCCTGGAAAGGGAGTTTTGAGAACCGTCGGACTTGGCAATATGGGTCAACTCTTGGACCGCAGCATCCAGAGCATCCAAATGACTGGCCTTGAGAGCAAGATGGGCACGTACGAAGCCTCCGAGTTGAGCCGAGAAACGCCAGTAGGCTTTCTCAACGAATGTTTCGAGGACCACACTGGCGTAGGTCACGACCTCCGTGTCGCCAAAAAGCGCCTCCGTGTCCAGAAGCCGAGCGGCAAACTGCTGGTACATCTCAGTGGCGCCTTTTGTCGAAGTAGGGATTAGGTCAAGTATGGCCAATGCCGGAAGCATCGATGAGATGCGGTTGACGAGTTGAGCCCCAGCTTGGTCAAGAGTCAGATCGGGCTGGCGAAGTTGTACATTATCCATGTAGACCGACGCGTCTCCGTCGAGACAAAATATAAACAACGCGAGACATTGCTGTTTAGTGAACCGATAGCCGTCGAGTAGTTGCACTGTGACCAGTTCCTTGAGAAAGCGTTTCCTGAACGCATGAACACCAGAGTCGAAGCCGTGGGGCTGTGTACGCCCACTGAACGAGGCGATCGGCAGGTCCTTGTGTTTTGATTTCCCACGAACGGAAGGCCAGTAGGCGGACCAGCAGGTAGCGTTGACGGGCCGGTTGGGGCAGCATAAGGGGAATCGCTCAGTTCGTCCACGTCAGGTTCGACGGGCGTTGGCTCTGCGTCCAGCTCGGTACGGCGCTGCAAGACGCTGGGCACGGTGCCGTCGTCTGAAGCGACGGCAGGAGCGTGTGCCCCGGCAGCTCGACGCGGGGTTCGAGGGGAACGATCACCGTGAGCGACGGCTGGAGGCTGTGCCCCAGCTGCTCGACGCGGGGTGGCTGCAGAGAGGCGAGGCGGCTGCAGAGAGGCGAGGCGAACGGCGGGATATCGTGCAAGGGGAGCGGACTGTTAACCTGTAGATCCGAAGAGGGGCTTGTTATTTACAAAGCAAATTTAAGACTGACTTGTGTTTTCTAGCTTGTGCGACCTCGGCCGCGTCTCTCTCGAGCCTCAGCCCGGACCTTCCCTCAGGAGGTCTCCTTCTGAATCCCTCGGGATCTTGCACCGGCTCTACTCGTGGAGCACGCTGGTACATTATGCCTGCCTGGCACAACATTCAATGGCGATGCGAGTTTCGTGTTTATATATAATTTGGCCAACTGCATTCTGCGCCTTGAACCCCGCAAAGTCATTAAAGGCTTCTAGCAACAGTATAGCATTGACTACACAGAAATGTTATCTGTGTGGACACACTTAGACTGCTTCTCACTCTCTCACTAATCCGATGATTTTGCCGTTGGTGTTGTTCTTGTGACATTTCCCCTCATTGTGTGCGCTAGTGTTCACATCCCCACAGCGAGCGTCACCGGTCTCGGAGTGTAACAACGACTTGGAAATCGAAAAATGAACAATGAAACTGCTATGGCAGGAAAGCTTGGAACGAATCACCTAAAACGAAATACGTTCAACCACAAAGATAAGATGATTTCTCTATCAGGCATATGAGAACAAAACAACGATGTATAGACGTTTTAAACGCGAGTAATAATGTCGGCAACGCTCCATCTCAAATATTCAAAGAGTGTATTCCACAATTATGTGGTAATCCTATAAAAGTATTACCAGTCAAAGTTCAGCACTTCATGTAGGCGTAAGCAGTTAAACTACTAAGGGTTAGACTTAGCCATGGACGAATAAGTGGATGTCTCCTTGGTGGATAGATCATGTTCTGGCGTTGATGGCTTAGAACAAAACAATGGTAGACGGTTTCATGGATCAGCGGCAGGACAGGATGGGCGACATCTATGCATCGCTCAGCTATCTAGTCTATTTTTGATTGTACCGATAGGTGAGGTTCCGACAACAGTGTCTAATTTCGCGAAGTCATCCTCTATGAGCGCCAAAAAGTACAGACGCCGTCGCCGTGATGCGCACTATTCGCGGTAGAAAAAGCGCTGGAGCAACATTAGCGCTGCTGCTGCTCGGTCTTTGTGGCAAGCGAGCAAAACGATTCTCTCGCTGTCGTGTCGACCCCGACATGGAGATCGAGACCCTTCTGAGGGAGAATATGTTCAAGAAGACATATCGCATGTATGAACTAAGTTCCGCGCATCTTCTAAGCCTGCTGAATCCTCACCTTGACGTCAATGAGCAACAAGCGACTAACTCAAGCGGGTAGAATCTAATGTCTACATGTAGAATGCTGATGACAACGCTCCAGTATCTGGCTAATGGGTCATATGTGGATATTCGACGTATTGTTGGTATAAGTAGATCATCATACTATGGTGTGATCGATCTAACTCTGAATGCAATAATTTCCCTTCACGAGCTGCGGGTTCGATTCCCAGGGACACAGAAAAGGAGGTTGCGATGCGCGACTTTCGGGAGATTAGTTCTGGGGGCGTCATAGATCGATGTGTGGGCTGTGTGAATGGATGGCTCTGCTGCATAAAGTCACCTTCATCTACCGACGCTGGTGATGTCGGAACTGGAAGATACGTCTGTGGTCACTACGCACGTCCTGGCATCAACGTACAAGGTGTGTGCGACGCACCTTTCCGTTTCATAGCCGTCGACGCGAGTTATCCGGGTAGTACCAACGACGCCCGCGCGTTTCGCCACTCTGGGGTGGCCCATAAGCTTTCATCTTTCAAAACAGGGATGTACATTTATTGGTGACAACGCTTAGCCAGTCAGCGAACACTTGCTCACACCTTTCTCACGCAATCAAGCGCTTGACGAATACTACGATTTCTTCAACTTCCACGCAAGTCGTATTCGTATCGAAATGGCGTTTGGTTTGCTGACGACAAAGTGGCGGATATCCCTACGGCCGATAGAGAGGAATTTATCCAATGCATGCAAAAAGCCCATCAAACACGCCCCTGTGTCTCTAAGGTCAACTCCATCGTCGAAAAGAAGGTCACAATTGACTTCGGCTTCATCACGCTCGACGAAGCGCTCGGTGGGGTCTCTCCTTGAGTTCCAGAAGCCAGATCGCGACCGACGGTGCTAATGTTGAAGGTCGTCGTGATAAAGCCGGGGTTGGATGAGTGGTGTGGGCCACGGCGGAGTTCAAAGAGTGAGCTCGTCAAAGTGTGAAACCTACTTTGCCGGTGTATTTATCTATCGTTGAAGAAACACTTTCCGGGCGGTATTCCCGCCGTCCGCCTCCCGTCCGTGTCCACCACCCCTAACTTCTGTCGGCGGACCGGGGTCTGATAGTCACAGTGGCGTCCACTAGCATATGCATTCTTGCTCTATGAGTGGGTCACTTGAGCAAAATCCGCTACTTTCGTTGGTAGTCCCCAGTTGCTGCCTCGCGCACAATCTGCCGAATCCGACGGTCCGTGAGGCTCTTGGGTCTGCCTGCCTTCGCCGCGAGTCTCTTGGTGGCGCACAGCACGTATCTAACTCGTCCGGGGACTGCTTTACGCTGCGCGCGATCTCCCCCCCCCCAGCCAGCCTCATGGAGGCCCCTGATCCTCCCCTTCTCCTCATCCGTGATCGATGGTCCACGGCCCATACTCAGTGCGGTCACCACTATAATGCCACGATAGGACAATCACTCTTACCCATACTAAAACTCGGTTATGAAGCTTAACGATGGCGGAATATCACCTGCGTTTGCTCAATGGGTCCGTCGGAGGGTTGAAGGAGCTAACTGGAGCATTCGGAAGGATAATGTATCTCACAAGGTTCCGACAAATTGGGTCACAATTGCGCTCGAGGTCTCCCAGAAGATCCGAGACAAGTTGAAGGCATGCACAGTCCTTGTTAATGCGGACGATGTTTTTATCAAGTTTTTCCCCGGAGACACCGAATTCGTGGTTTCAACAGGAACAAAAGAGTTGCTCCAGATGCCAAAATGGGGTGTACTGTGATGGTTTCTGCAGAAATGTACTCCTCCATGATTCTCCCTTCCTTCAATATGATGACGGCAACTCACAATGGCACCCTTGTGCGTCGGTTTTCTACGTGGCGTCAGGATGGGGGTGATGCCAGCGTCAACTTTCAGCTTTCGCGTTGGATGAACACTACTACCGCAAAAAAGTATGTCGATTTCCTTGTCAGTCTGTTTCCAGGTAAAAAGATTGGTCTCATTTGGGATGCCGCCTCAGCTCATACATGCCAGGAAGTGATCGATTAGTTGGACGTAAAGGGGCTCATGCACGAGTTTATTCCGGTCGGTTTGACGTTCATAATGCAGATATGTGACCTTTATGCCAACAAACCTCTCAAAGCTGCCATTAAAAAGAATTTCTACAGTGGAAGGTCTCGCATACGATTCCGGTGGGGGTAAATACAAAGTTGATTGAATACAAATGATCCATTGGATCGAAGAGGCTGTATCTATGGTGAACGAGCAACAGGCCTCGGCGCGGAAGGAAGAGTACATGTTTGGCCACCTCCGACAGGCCCAACAACCAGACTTTCCAAGAGCACATGAGTCAACTGCAAGACAACGAGGTTTACAGTTCTCTCCTCTTGAACCAGACAGCTGAATGCCTTGAGTTGCACGCGGTAGATCATTTTCTAGCTTTTGAAATATGCGAACTAAATATTAACACGAAGAATGCATATTTGCCTTTCTAAGATGCCTTCTAAGGGTAACAAGAGTGCCAAAAGCGAAACACCCAAAGTAATCTTTCTGTTAGGTACGGTAATAATTGTCCGAAAAACGTGTCGCGGACCGAAAACCTGTTGGTTGTACTGTATGTATACCAGCCTATCGACGCACTTGGAAATATAGCTCCACGTCACATGTCACCTATAAAACGATCTGATAGGCACAACATATCTAAACTGCGAACCATAACTCTTTCTAGAAGCTGAGATATGCTCCAAAATGTAGGTGTCCGAAACATTATGTCGCGCAGTGTAAGACCGGAGCTAAGTATTGACTAGAGAAACCGCAAAATAGGATACAATGTAGCGGTTGGCACGAAAACGAAGAGGAAATGCCAAGCCCATCACATCAGCACTTCCTCAGAATCTAGGACGGGTAGAAACGAGGCCCAGGTAGTACGCAGAGACAAAATACGAAACCCACCTTTGAATTGACAGGTCAGCACCAGCGAATGTCGAATTCCACCCAGATTTGTGCTGAGACATTGACACAACTAGTCACCTTCACCTCGCCGTGATGTGCGTGTACCACACCATGCACGTGTACCACTTTAACCGGACTGTACTGGGTAGTCACAGAGGTCGTATTACCCGAGTTGCTGTCAAGAGCCAAGTGTCCCGCAGTCAATACGCGGTGGAGCGCCTGATTCACCGCTCAAGCAACGAGGAGGACGCCGCGCGCGTGTCTCGCCTGGGGAGGTGCCACGCCTGATGGTGCTGCCTCGCCTGGCGGAGCTGCTGGTCGCGCAAAAGCAGCGCCACGAGGAGTCGCCGCCGATGCGCAACTGGACGTGCTGTCGCTCGCGTCCTAGGTCGAACAGGAGCAGTAGCAACAGGACGAAGAGGACGTCGAGATGGAGGGAGAGCAGCCGGACGAGGAGGACGCCGAGGTGGAAGGAGGACAAGACGCTGCGGCCCTCGGCCAAACCGAACTTCGACGTCTTCTCGGCGCCCAGGAGCTAGATGAAGATCCCGGTCTACAACCTCGGCGTGGGCTCGCGCGGCGTGCTCTTACACCCGGAGGTCATTTACAGCCAGTCCGTGTCCTGCAAGCATCCCTCAAGTGATCGCGACTGCTAGGCAACCGCTCCCCACACAAGAAAATTCGGCGGGCGAGACCACGCCCACCACGACCACGGGCGCGGTCTCTAAAAAGCATGAGGTCAAGGCGGGCAAAGATGTCGAGCATGGACTTCGAGTGGAGCAACATGAGCTTGGTCACGGCCCTGCCCAAGAAGCAGGCC
Organism: Phytophthora x cambivora; assembly: GCA_033557925.1. NCBI lineage: Eukaryota > Oomycota > Peronosporomycetes > Peronosporales > Peronosporaceae > Phytophthora > Phytophthora x cambivora. The sequence goes on along the minus strand of JAUCEB010000008.1, from coordinate 4,245,653 downwards.
ATTGTGCGCTGCATCACATAACGGCTACGTACTAGCCACGTGCTACAACCGCAATTTGTTGCAGGCTGGTGTGTGGCGTGTGTCTGGCACATGCCTCATCGACGGATCGGTGGGTGGGCGGGCGGGCACTGCACAAGCCTTCATAGTAAGGAAACCACTTATCATTTTCGCATGTTATTGACTTAACCCCCCATTTAGGTTTCTCCTACTCTAACTCTAGTGTGCTACGATTGTTTGCAGGTCGTCCAGCCTCTTGTTGCGTGCTTAGTTCGCGGCCACGGTAGACGAGGCGTACGCGGCCGAAAAGATCGAGCTGGTCTCTCACGTAGAGACCGTAGATGAGGTGAATGCAGCAGCCGGCATTCATGAATATGCGGTAACCGCACTTCTGGGCTGTGATGTCAACCTCCCAGAGAGTGCCTGGCATGCCTGGAGTCTCCATTCTGGCCTTTTGCGCGGAGAGGCATGCGGTCACAGGAAGCGCCTCCTTGGTCCGTCGGTCCTGCGCGTCATACACGTGTTCGAGCTGGTCAGACACCACGTGCAGCGTCGATGTAGCAGCAGCTCGCGGTCCTGTGCCGGTCAAGAAGTCAATAGAGATCTTCATGGGCGTTACCTCTCGGATCAACTTGGTATTGGTCATCTCGCGTACACGACGCAGCATATCAGGGCGAGGTTGAGTCTTTGTAGCGAACGGGCGGCTTCGAACTGCTTCCGTTCGCACGCAGAGCAGTAGCTGGTCGATGAGTGTGCCCATCTTGAGGCGGGATTGAAGCGGACCGACAGCTGCTTGTTCGTCACCATGGTATACATCCTTCGTAGCATAGCTAGCGCCTCGGCAAAATGGTGCTCGGTTTGCTGTGACATTATGCAAAACGCCACCAGGTGGAAGGAGCTCGTGCAGTCCGAGACCCCCACCACCATGACCAGGTACTCCACCTGGCTTAACTTGTAGGTAGCGTCCAAGTGAAGTACGTGCGCTGACCGATCGCGGTCGAGGCGATGTAGTAGCTGCTTGGACGACATGCTCACTACGAACGCGTCCGCGTCAGAACCGCGGCCTGCGATGGGTTTCCCGTTAGTGTCGGAACGCCAAGTGAAGGTGAACGGCTTGGAGGGCTCCTCATCGCCTTGATACGCATGCTTGCAAACCTTTGCCTCCATGGCGTTGAGAAAATCACTCCCGCATAGGTACGCGCGGTGATAGTGCTGTACAAAACGCTGCACGGTCGCCAGCTTAGGCATTGAGGCCTCTGAAACTTGGAAGCGCCGGATGATTCCGTTGTAGATGTTCATAGGCTTGTGGCTGTAGGTGCACATGTCACGAGCAAAAGCTTTCATTTTCTCCGCCAGACGAGCTTGGCGGGGCGGGTGAAGTGGCGAAACGTGCTGGCTCGCCTCCAAGGTGCTCACCACGTTGGACAGGATGCAGGCCTGCACCATCCCCTTCCACGGGCAACGTGCGTTCGGGCTTGCAAGCCTTGCACTTGCACAGCAGCAGCCGCGTGCGCATATTGTGTGGAGTCGCCTCGGTGCACAACGAGCACGGTGAAAGGCCACTCTTGCTGACAACGTAGTTCTTCACCGATCCTAGATGACCCCATTGGCTTGCACCGTGTTTGGTGCTAGCTGCTCGTTTTTAAGTGCTGGTAGGATGATTGGTGGTGTGGATGCGTGTGTGAAAGATGCTGCTCGTTGTTTGGTGAGTGACAGTCAATCAATATTGGTGCTGATGATGTGAATTGTGTGCAATAGACAACAAAATCATAAATGGACCACTATTTATTCAGTTTTATTTTCATTAACGACCCAGTTTGTAGCGAGTTACCCAAACTTTCGATTTTACGCAGTGTATGGTTTGTAAAAATATGAAGATAAAAAACTCGAAGATTCATCAAATATTACCAGAGGTAATAATCGTGAAAAATAATAATTTTGATGTGCGATACACTATATATTATGTTTAACATGATGCTTGAAGATCGCTACAGGGTCAAGTTGAAGTCAACTGCAACAACTGCTCGACAGAAGTCCCCGGAAATTGGTAAAATATGTTGCTCTGCTTGAGAAAACACACTTTTGTCAGAATTGCCATAGTAAAAAAATAAAAATGTTGCTAGTTGTGGAGATATAATTGAAAGAAGGTTCGGAAATCTTTCATGAAGTTAAAACGCCTGAGACAGCTGTGTCTCCTCGTCCTCACGTGCTACGCGTCTGTATGGAGCAGGGCGTTGCGTTGTAGAACGCATGCGGCGTGAAGGCGACGATCGGAACAATGGAGCGCTCAGACGTTCATCACGGCGCATGCGATAGGCCTGCTGACTGCGGGCGCGCTTCTCCTTGGCCTCATCAGCCATCGATTGATAGCGAGCTAGGACGGAGCGGTAGTGCGTGCTGTCGTCCTTGCGTAGTGGCATGTAGCTGGCATGATAGTTCGTCAGCGCAAAACAGATGCGAGCGATCATGTCGTAGCGCACCTCGCTCCACTTGTACGTCACGTACATGGCCTTCCACAGCATGCATACCCGGCCGAAAAAGTTCTCGACCAATACTCGATCGGACGAGACGAGGCGGTTGCGCGCGACGTCTTGGTGGCTCAACTCGGAGCCACGGGGCTTTCGTTTCGGTTGAATCGTTCGGATGATACCATCAGCACCTTGATACCCTTTGTCGACTAGCACACCCCACTGCAACGGATGCTGAGCAGCACCTTCACCGTTGTCCTCGATCTCGATCTCGTCCATGCCCTTCTGCAGCATTTCTAGGTGAGTAGCCTTCCTATCTAGGAACATGGTCACGTCCGACTTAGACCCGGGCTCATGAGGCGAGAGGTCGATGGCAACACCCGGGTATGCCACAGAACACTCCAGCTTGTATCCGTATAGCTTATGTTTCCCGCTGAAGTAAGTCTTCTGCTCTGCAAACTGTCCGCTCGGTCGATATGCAGGCTGAAACTTTACATCCGTAGCGTACAAAGCGTAGGAGTAGTTGCGGAAGGTGTTGTGGCTTTCACGTTGCTGGGTCATTGTCACTCGCTTCACGAACTTTGCGTAGAGCACAGGCTCGATCACAGTCAACAGCTTGTAGATCATCTTTTCCAAAGTGTTTGGCTTCAGGCCGAAGTCCACAGCGTGCTTGTCCCACGTGTCGAAGTGCTTCAGGATCACCAGCGCCATGAACATAGCGTCCTTCGCGCTCGTCTTGCTCTTGTGGCCCCGCCCCAGGTTCCACACAGCGTACAAGTCTCCTTCCACTACGCTCCAAAGCAACCCAAACTCTGCTTGCGTAAAGTTCGTCATTGTCTTTAAAACGCGGTTTCCGCCTTGAATGTAGAAGGAGTCCATGACTGGTGACTCGGACTCGACAACCTCATCTTCGACGTAGTCAACATAGGCCCCAAACGCTTGAGAGCTCAGCTCCAAATTTTCTTCTTCGTCCTGCTGCAGTAGACGCAGCCTTGCAACCACGTCTGCTGCCTCCATGTTGTTTTCCGAACTGAAAGGAATTTTAACTAGACGGCATGGTAAGGCTCCGAGCACCAGTCATTGTTTGGCTGGACTACGTTGTAGGAGCACTTATGCAACACAGATCGCTTTTTTCATCATTTACAGGCCTCACCATTATTTTGCTGTGCACATGATTTGCTTCCTGTGCTTTATGATGTGCAGCTCCATTCTCCATATCTAGTTGTAATGCATGAATTACTACACCTGTTGCTGGGTGGCACTTGTCATTGCGATTGATCGTCTTAAAACGACGATATATTGCTTTTTCCTCAGTAGTTCTAATGCGTACAATTTAGGTGATTTTAGGGCGTTGTCGTACGCAGAAGTCACGACCTTCCTCAGAAGTCACAAAATAGGGGGAAAAAATCCTCAAAAATGAGTGGCACCCAAAAATTACGATAAAAGTTCTCCTTATATTTCGCTTACATCAAATCAAAAATGAAGTTGGAATTACTCACCCGAAATCCAATACCAGTACATTGTATATTTTTCTGAACGCTGGTCCAGGTGATGTCTGCATGCATCACTCGCTCCGCACCACCACTGTACCATCGTCGCTAACCTCCTCTTCCTCTGCCAGTAGCAGCTTCTCCAGAGCAGTCACTCGTTGTCAGACCCTGCGCCTTTCAGCCCACAGCCAGCCAGCCACGCAGCCAGCCATGGACGATCTCTCGCGTCTGCGCGTGAAGGAGCTCACGGAGATCTGCCGCAACTTCGGTGCGTGTGGCACGGTCGTATCAATTTACGCAGGTAAACAACTCACTGTATTTACTCTGCTGTCCAGGCATCCGCACGAGCGGGCGCAAGGCGGAGCTGGTGGAGCGGATAAAGGCCAACGCCACGTACCAGGCGGACGTGGCCCAGATGGCCAAGCTGGGCATCAGCACCGGACACCACAGCGGCACCAAGAGAAGCTCGGGCGATGATGTGAGAGAGCTAGGAAGGTTTTTTTTACGTAGTGGGGGCAATGACTGACTGGCTGTGCACTACATGCAGGATGGAGGCAGCAACAAGAAGCAGAAGAACGACCGGGAGGGTGACGAGGCTATTGACGAGTTGTTTGCGCGTTTCCAAGGTACGGAGAGTTGCTGTGTTCGAGTTGGGGAGAAATTGAGAGAAATTTTGAGCTGATTTTATTTTTTTATTTTTTTTTTTCAGATGCAGAGGTTGAGGAGGCGTCGATCACGGAGGACGGCATCTTTGCCTTGTGTGAAGCTCTCGGCATCGATGCACAGGACCCCGTGATGCTGGCGCTGAGCTGTGCGATGGAGTCGGAAATGATGGGCGTCTACACGCGCACCGAGTTCCGACGCGGAATGCACAAGCTGCAGTGCCATTCGATCGAGGACCTGCGTGCCACGATCCCGACGCTGAGAGCCCAGATGCGTGATCGCGCGCAGTTCTCCACTATTTATTCTGTGAGTGCTGGTCGAGAGGTTTTAGTATCATTTGGGACGGTTGTTGACTGTTGTTGACTGCTTTGGTGTGCAGTTCACGTTTGGTTTCTCGAAGGACCCGACGCAAAAGAGCTTGGCGCTGGAGCTGGCGGTTGGTCTCTGGGATCTGCTGCTCCCTGGACACTTTCACTGGCGCCATCACTGGCGGCAGTATGTCCGTAAGAACTCGCGGAGCGTTGTATCGAAGGACTTGTGGCTACAGGTGCTGGACTTTGGCCACCAGATTAAGCCGGACCTGAGCAACTACGACGAGAATGGAGCCTGGCCCGTGTTGCTAGACGACTTTGCAGCACACATGGTGGAGCTCATTAAAGTAAAGGGGCTAGCTGCTGTGCAGAACGAAGAGAAAGCCATGGCTGCTGACGGTGATAAAGCTGATGAGGCCGAAAACATGGTCGTGGACGAGTAGCTGAATCTGATCTTGTCCAACTGCAGCGACTAGCGGTGCGGAATGAAGGACTGGCACGGTTCAATCTCCAGGAGGGGTGCACTCCCGTATATGGGTGCGGATACTTTCATATTCCCAAGTTTTAAAGTTGCTTGCTACACAATGGACCACGGTGGGAACCTTCATTTGCTTAACACACACTCAGGCAGCATGAGATTTGCGCTCGTCCTCGGTATGCCTAGTTTATCTACGCTTGTACAGAGTAAGTAGCGGGACGGCGACAGCAGTGACGGCCAGGGCAAGGTACAGCGGCGCGTTGGCACGTTTCAAGTCACTACCAACTGGCGTTCGGGGAGCGATAATCACGCGGTGCTTGTGCGCCTTCACATCGTGGACGTACTTGACAATGTCGTAGCTCTCGCGTTTCTCGATCGTGCAGTGGCCGTCCGACGACGTGACGCGGTAGCCTCCTGGGTAGTGCACGTATGGCACGTAAATCTCCGTGGGCGCTGTCGCCTCGGTGTCCACCGACAGGTACTCTAGGACGTACTCAGCCGAGGCCATAGTAAACTCCGACTTGAGCGGGGTGCCGGTAATTCGACGCGCGTGCGGGCGTGAAAAGCCTTTCAATCCTCGAGCCGGATCATCGCGTCGACGCGTGTGTCCCCCAGCGAGTCGAATCGCCAGCTTCTCCGAGTCCGGGCTGCTGATACTCAAATCCTCGAGGTTCCACAGATCGCCAAACTCGTGCGAGTTGTCCGCCGTGTAGTTCCACAGAGTAAACGACAGCAGTTGCGACTCCAAGTTGGAGATCGTGTTGTCCATCGCCTCGATTTGCGCCGAGTAGTCTCCACTGATGTAGGCTCGCGCATCGTTCAAGTTGTACGGGATGCCCGTCTCGCCGATCAGTGTGGGGGCATTACCCATCTTTTTGCGGCCGAAGCTAGCAACATGGGCAAGTTGTTGCTGGTGCAGCTTGCGCAGCGCCTTGTTGCCGAACGCAGGCTTCCCCGTGGTAAAGTCCACCGTGAAGTACGAGCGCCACGTCGTGGTGACGAGCGTGATGGCGTCGTACCAGTGCATGGCATTCACAGCGTTAGGAATATCCTCACTGGTGATCTGCGGGAACTCCATGTCCCCAAAGTCCACGGGCGGCATCTCCACGAAGATCATCGCGTTGGGAAAGACGCTCTGCATTCTCGTCGTGAACTTCCTTGCAAACGGCAGGTAGAACTCCTTGCCGAAGTCCACTCCATCAAAGTAGTTCGGCTTGAGCAGCTTCGGGTTACCTTCAGCATCAAAGCCCCAGACTCCCGCCTCCTTCCACACACATCCGTAGCCCTCCTTCCACGCCCGCACACCTTTCGGGTCCACGGTCTCCACCCTCGACGGTTTGCCACGAATCATCGTCATGATCCCCGAGTCCCACACGTCCACATCTTGAGCGACACCTTCCCCCAACGCCATACCCTGGATGCCCGTGGGCGCGTAGCCATTCTGGAAAACTCCAATAGTTTTTGCCAGGTCCTTGACGCCAATGAAGCCGCTCGAGGGCTCGTTCATCGTGCCAAAGCCCACAACATTCGTCAGTCCCTTCAACGCCTGAGCCAGCGCCACCATCGCGTCCAAGTAGTGCGACTGCAGGTACTCCTGGATCTGCACGCCGTCCACGTAGCACTTGGGCGCGTACTTCTTGCCGCCCCAGAAGAGCGTGAACATGGTGGCACACGCCAATTTGCCGTAGTTGGTGGGCCAGATCATCTTTGGGAACTTGGACGCTGGCAGTCCGCACGTCTCGAGACACAGCGCCGCCTTGGTCGGCTCGAAGTTGCGCGGCTCCAAGCCGATGCACTCCAGCGTCCACATGGGGGCGCCGTCGCCTCCCGTCCAGCGGGACCACACGTCCTGGTGCGGGTCGATGTACACCTGCATGTTGTACTCGGCAGCCTTGTCCACCACTGCGCGGATGTACTGGAGGTACTCGTGGTCGATCTGACCGGGGCCGGCATGCTCGATGGCCTCCCACGTGACGATGAAGCGCAAGAACGTCAACCCCCAGCGCTGCAGCCTCTGGAAGTGCAGATCCGCCTCCTCCAGGGGGAACGGACGTCCCACGAATGATACAGAGGCGGCGCCATCGAAGAACGCGCTCGTGTCCTGGTCGTCCGTGTGGCCGTAGCCGAACGGCAGCTTGGAGGAGCCGCCGAGGTTCACGCCACGCAGCAGCGCGACGCGCCCGTGCTGGTCAACGAAGTGGTGGCCCTTGATGGACAAGACGTCCGACTCGGTCGTGGTCTTGCTCATCAGTTCAAAGGTTGGGGGATTGTGGAGGTGGAATGTGGGGCTGAGGAGGCGGCTATGCACTGGTAGGCGGATACAAACTTCAAGATAAGCCATACATGTGCCCTTCGATGAGTGTTTATTCAACGTTATGGGGCTGCTACGTGTACATGTAGTAGGATGAGTGCGGTGGCGAGTGTTATGATAGCGGAGGTGATGCTGGGACGTGTATGCGTTGCGTCTGTGGAGAGGAGGGGTCAAGTCAAGTCAAGTCAGACAAGATAGGGGAGCACACACGTACAGGAGCAGAAGGTTGTGTTGGCGAAGGCGTGTGCGTTGTTGGCGCACGGACACATGGCGTCGAGGCCTCCGACGCTGTCTGTGCACTCCTTCTGGGCGTCGTCCATGGCCGTGACGCTGGCGGGCGTGCCCAGCAGCATGTACTGGCGGTAGCTCTGGAAGCAGCAGCCCAACTTGGACACGATGGCGCTGCACAGGGAGAAGGACGTGCCCGCGTCTGCTACGAGCGTCGCCAGCATCGGAACTGAGGGGTGGAGGATGAGAGTTCAAGTCAACTTGAACGGCACTGTAACGTTATAGGCCACGTACCGCAGTATTTGCCGGCTGAATTGGTCTGGCACGCGATCTGGTACCCCGCGGCTTGGAGCTTGGCGCTGGCCTCCTCGTCGGCGTCGTCGCTGGCGAAGCAGTCGTTGTCCAGCAGCGTCTTGTATTTGGCATTGAGTTTGTCGTAGCACGAGTTGCCACAGAGGGACTTCTGGGCTTTGTCGCTGCGTGCGTTCATCACACCGGCGTCTGCCAGGTCCTTGCACGAGTTGGTTACGAGGGTGTTGCCTGTCACGCCGTTTTCTGCTTGATCCTGGTTGACCAGCAAGTTCTGGAGCTCCTCGAAGGTTTGCGAGCAAATATCCGACGGCTATCCTACCCACGAAGGTATTCACGACACGAGTCCGAGTGATTAGTCAGCCATCTTGACGAGATCTCTGGCTATTGGCAACGTACCGTGGTTTCATCGAGGCCTCCTGCGGCAGAAATGACATGGATAAGCCAGACTCCGCCCAGCAAAGCTGCACTGAGGACAGCGAGTGCTCGCGTCATGCTGGAATGGAAATGCCTGTCGACTATCGCGCTGAAGTCTGCCAAGTTCTGCTATTTTTACGGGGTGCGGCGCCGAAAGTCTCGAAATTATTTGACTTGTCCAAGGCTTCTTCTCGCGCGTTCATCGCTGAAAGTATGGACACTTCGCACATCTACTATCCCCCGTCGTCATGTGTTCCATCAGCGCCTCCAAAGGGGGCGCACAAGCAGTCGGCTCGAGCTCACGCCCATACAAATCGACGTCATGTTAATCTGACAGCCGTGCCAGTTTCACCAAGACAGCAGACCGAGGACCACACGCGTCGTTATAGTATCGGCTCAACAATGGAGACGTTCAGATCTCCTCGTGTGCTGGAGGAGGTCGTCCACGTGGAGAAGAAGCACCCGAGTGTATTGCCTCACCAAACACCTCCGATGGGTCCTGACGAGGCCTTCAACAAGCTTCGACAAGCGGTGCTGACTATCACGCACACCGACAAAAGTGCAGACTTCGGAGCTCAGGAATTACTCGCTGGACTGGAAGCTGCATGCTGGCAGCCATTCGTTCCTGGTGATAACAAAGATGGTGGATGTCCGAATCTGAATCACGATGATAAAGAGCCCAGAATCCTCTACTCGCAGCTACTTCGAGGCACGGAGGCGATGCTGCGAGAGGAGGAGGCGGCGTGTCAACAGCTACGCGACCAAATCGAGCAAGTGGAAGGGCACAACAATGACCTTCCCAGGATGATCCAAGAATGTCAAGCCGCTGTAGCTCGCGCGATGGAGTCTGCCGTGCATGGATCACCGGTGCTGGAGCGGAGACGCAGCTCTCCAGACGAAGTTGACGTCAGTGCTAGGACCGCAACGATACGAGAGGGGAAGGCGGAGATGCGGCGCCGAAAGGACCTGCGTCTGTGGGCGTGCAACGATCTCCGAGCCGGTCTGAACGACCTGTACACACGTCGTAGCGAGCTCAAGCAGCTCGTCTCGGTCACGACGGGCGACGTGAAGAGGGAGGAGCAAGCCAACAAGCTGCGCGCCAAGCGCCTTGAAGATCTGCGCACGTTGTCAACCACCACGAACTTGCTGCCAACAGGTCGCGTGGGCTCCAAGACGTCGACGCAGCAGCAGCTCGCGCGTCTTACGCTGGCGTTGGCGAAGAACCAAGTGCTGCAGGAGGTGAAGCGAGACCGCAAGGCCTACGTACGCGCTCGCACCGAAGCCATCTTCGACGTGCGGTGCCAACTGCGCGAGCTGAACAACGAGCGCGTGGCGGTGGAGAAAGACCTGAAGGATCTGGAGGAGGAGGCGGCGCATTTGAAGCGCGCGTTCACGCCGCGTCCGGACTGGGGCAATCTGCACGACGCCACCGTCGTCACCACTGCGGTGGACCGCGTGGACGCGGCGGCTCGGATGCGCATGGGCGCCACGCGCAACAAACTCTCGGGGGGTAAAGCGGTGGATCTGGACGAAGACCGCGCGAGTGAGCAGCGGGTGATGCACATCCTGTCGAGTAACTGGAGCACGGTGGCGAAGGTGGGCGCCATGGCAGCGGAGCTGGCCAAGATCCGCTCGCGGGACCACGCGGGGGACACCATTTTGGCTGAGCAGAAGAAACTCAAGCACCTGCACAAGGAGATCGCGCGTCTCCTGCAGCAACTTGAAGCGGTGAAGGCGCAATCTGCAGCATGACGAGGTGTGGAAGCTGCAAAAAGCTGCAAAAAAGCTTGTGCACGAGGTCAAAGACGCTGGTTAAAACTACGAGAAGTGGCATGACATCACACAGAGAACATGGTACCGGATACGTCGCTGGGGGACCCTTTTAAGCTTCACAAGAGGTTCAACGGCGGGCTGTACGTCGTGTAGGGGGCGGAGGTCGGACACGCGTCGTCCCAGCTCAAGACGCCCGGGTCCGGCAGCAGCGCGCCCTCCTCCACCAGGTCGTTGTCGCTCCAGGGCACGAAGTCGCACACGGACGCGCGCTTGGGCTCTTCGCCCGTGTGCCAGCAGCTCGGCGCGCCGAAGTCGATCACGACTCTGGACGACCTGCGCGTCATGGAGACGCCGTTCTGCTGGTCGCCCACGTGCAAGGAGAACTGCACCTCGTCCTCGCAGAAGGTGTAGCCATATCTCGTCTCCCCCGCTTGGCCCTGGCACCCGTGGCCCATCAACCAGTCGCCCAGACTCACAGGCTCCTCGAAGTAGCTCGGAGCCACCAGCGCTGAAGCTGCAGGAGTTGGAATGGCATTGACAGGTATCGGGGCCGGCTCGAGCTCCACTATCGGCTTGAGCTTGGGCTTGACGTTGAGCTTGGGCTTGAGCTTGGGCTTGAAGTTGTCGCTCTTGGGCTCGTCCCTGAGCGGCTTGGCGAGCTGCGGCGTGGGCACGAGCGGCTGCAGCCTGGCGACCCACTCATCGACGCTGTCGAGGCTGGCGCTGCGACGCTCGACCTCCTCGCAGGCCCAGGCGCGGACGAAGCCGCTGCGCAGCGCCTCGACGTGTGCGCAGAGCTGCTGGTGCTTGTCCTGCGGCATGCGCTCGGCTCTGGCGCTACGCCGGAACTTGGTCTTGCCCGCGAAGCTGCGGCCGTGCATCTGCTTCTTGGAGATGCGCATGGGGCAGCAGTTGAGCATGAGCGCGAGCCACGCGCGCAGCGTCGTCTTGGCGTCCACGTCGGCCAGCAGGCCGTCGCTGAAGAGCGCCACGAGCTGCGCCAGATACGCGTCCTCGGCGCCGCTCCACTTGCCGAAGCGCACGGGCACGTCGCGGTCGCGCGCGCTCTGCAGGAAGGTGAGCGCGCGGTCGGGCGACAGGCTCGCGGCCAGGAAGCTGTGGCTGGCGTCGTCGGGCGACGCGAACAGCGACTCGAGCGCGCGCTTGGAGGCGGGCGGCGTGCAGTAGGGGCTTTTGCCCTTGCGGCGGCTCTTGCTCTTGCTCTTGCGCTCGGCCATCGTGTGCGGCAGGCGGCAGATTGGGGAATGACGGACGGCCTCCGACGCGCCAGATAGTCGGTTTGGGCTCTGTGGAGACCTGGATCTGGTGCTGCTGGTGGGCGGCGCAGCTGAAGCGCTGCGAAAGGGGAATCAGGGGCTGGGCTGGACGCGAAGAGTGTGTGCGTGTGTGTGTGGACATTGGACTCTTTGTATGGGCGGAGGCTGTTGAGCTGCAGTGGCCGATTTGAAAGGCGGTCGAAGTTCGTAACGTTGCGACCACTTCAACATCGCGAGAGATACGCTTGACTGGAACATCGACCGACGGATGATCTTGTTGGAAAATCCCCGCACCATCGCAATTTGCCTAACAAATGTTGATAGATTTTGCGTTTGAGCACTGAATCTGGAGGATGATGCAGCTAAGGCATCTGTGTTGTGGCTACTTCTCGCCAAGCCTTTGGCTGGAGCGAGATCCAGTGGGAACATGTGGCCCAGTCCAGTCACTTTGGTAAATTCTCGTGATGCCGACTCGCCACGGAAGCACGCGCAGCAGTCGACGAGGCCAGCGCAACTTCGGGCCTGCGTCTTGGATGCGGGTATCTCCTGTGACACGTTTCCTCTCTGCATGCTGGCGACCAACGCACGCCACGCACGCAGCGCGCTCGTGGCCACCAGCCAGTCGAGAGAGCCGGACGGCAAGTTGAAGTGCTCGCGCCCTTTCGGTGTTTTACCATTTTCGTACTTAGTCTAGCTTGGTATCCGTTTTGGGCGTCCGATTCTACGGTGAGACTAAACTTTAGTCACTAAAGTAAGCAATGTCGCGACGTCGGGAGACCGTGGTGCTGCTGTCGCTGGAGGAGGTGCGCGAGGCCTTCGAGCAGCAGAACGCGCTGGCGGTTAAGGACGCACTGGGCGTCATCCATGAGGCGCAGTTCCTCATGGGCCTGGAGCCCAATGTTGTGGCTGTGCCTCAACGAGCTTCAACTTACGGTAGACAAGTTGCCTTTTGAGCTCGATACAAACTGAATCTGGCGACTTTTCTAACGGTGATTACGTGTTCAAACTGTGCAGTGTTCGGAGATATCCATGGCCAGTTCTTCGACCTGATGCAACTGATGGACGCGGCTGGTATGGCTGAGCTCCAAGAGCGCGATATGCAGTTGCTCTTCTTGGGCGATTACGTAGACCGCGGCGCCTTCTCGTGTGAAGTTATGCTCTATCTGCTGCTGCTGAAAATACGGGTACGATAAAACATTGCCCTTTTTTCTATTCCACTTTATTATCACCCTAACTAACTGGTAAATGGGTACATGTACGTACCCAACAGTTTTCTGATAAAGTGGTGCTGCTACGCGGAAACCACGAGTGCGAGTCCATCTCGTCTTTCTACGGGTTCCGCAACGAGTGTCGTGCCAAGTATGGCATCTCGGTGTACTACCATTTCCTGTCCTGTTTCCAGTCGATGCCAGTGGCTGCGCTGCTGCCTACGCCTCGAGGCAATATTTTGTGCGTGCATGGAGGGATTTCTCCGGAATTGAAAACTGTCGAAGATATTCAAAGCATCGATCGACGTCGAGAAGTCCCTACCACTGGACTGCTATGCGACTTGCTGTGGGCAGACCCTGTGACTCAAAGTGTTGGTGTGGACGAGGTTGACGCTCAGGCGTCATGGGAACCCAATCAGGTACGGCTCAAAGTAAAAAAAAAGTGTCCGTGAGCTATCTGATTTAGGGTTGGGTACGACTTATTTGATCGACTGGCAAAATGTAGGCGCGAGGCTGCTCGTACTACTTCAACGCGGCGGCGACGTTCGAGTTCTTGGCCAACAACCAGTTGATCTCAGTTTTACGAGCGCATGAGTACGAAGATGAAGGTTTCACGTTTCACTTCAACTCGGAGGAATTCCGACATTTGGACACTCGACAGGACAAGTCCATGCCCCCAGTCATCACTGTCTTCTCAGCACCAAACTACTGCGACAGCTATGGAAACAGGGTACATGTACAGTGTGGTTGTTTTTATTATCGATATCTCATGTTTCCGTATTTACTAACAAATTATGATTTTATCGATTGACCAGGCTGCTTATTTGGTCTTTCGAAATGAACCCTTTTCTTGGGAAATGCAGCAAGTTAAGACGGTGGGGCATCCAGCTCCACCTATTGCGAGTGCTGAGAGGGGGTCGGATATGTGGCGCTTATTCAACCAAACACTGTCGTTTTTACCTGCCAGCAAGGAGTTCTTCGAGGAAGTTCTATGGCTCTCTGATGGACAGAAGGCTGATAAGACTGTCGTGAGTGCACCACATTCTACTGTTACCAGCGGTGATATTCTCGCTACAGTTGTACATGTCGTTGATCCGGACGATGAGACTCCAGTAGGTAAGGCAGTTAGGTGGCTTGACGGTAGATCGATCTCCCAATGACGAAGTGTTGTGGTTGAAATTGTTGCCGTAGAACGACGTCGGCGCTTGACCAGTGAAATGCACCCGCAAGCTATTCGAAAAGTACTTGACGATGAAGTGCAAAAGTGGGAGCTGGTTGAAGAGAAAACGACGCATGTATCAGGCCAAGATTCGCCTCCAAAAATCACTCGCAGACCTTCGCTGTCCAGCATGGAGGGGCCGAAAGGGAACGAAGACGACCGACCCAGTGTAAGTCAGCACTGGGAATGTTCACAGCCTTGGTGTTCAAACAATACTTACTGAAATGTTTTGTTTTGTTCCGACAGCTTCTCACAAACCAAGAACTTGATACGATCAAGCTCATGTTTTCCTTGATGGACACCGACGGCAGCTTGGAGCTGAACTCTGTCAAGGTATCACAGTTCATCTTAAATATTCTCGGTAAGTGCTGCAGCTTTTATTATTCACTACAGGGGTTAAGTAATTGATTTGCATTGTATCGCCCAGTTAATTAACTAATACCAACGTACGCTCTGATCTGTCTGCAGGTGAAAAGATTAGCTCTACGGATGCTGATCGATACCTTGACGCTCTCGATTACGACCGAAATGGAGTGGTGGACTTTGCGGATATTCTTTCTTGGGTCGCGGTGATGAAGGCGAATCACAACAAACACGAGTCCAGCCGTATTGTGAGCTGGACGGCGCTGCAGAATGGTGCCCGCTTGCTGACACGCGAAATCGATTTCAGCAAGGTCTGCTTGTGGCTAGCATTTGGCTGCTTACTGCGGGATATTATAGTTCCAAAGCAGCGAAAAGTGATCAAGTCGTCGTCTATCCGACTGCTCGGCGCGGCCTCGCTTGTTTTGTACGTGCTGGATCTCTTAACCGGAGGGAATATCGGTCGAGAGCGTCGACTGTTATCGTTACAACAAGCACTAAGCATGATCAAGCACAGAGTCATGTCCTGGTACAAGTAGTGGGAGGACAATAGCACCGGCTACATTACACTTATATGATCGCGGCAGTGTAACGAGGGTAGTGTATGTGGACATTCACATTGCAAGATTTCAGACTGGTAAACATAATAAGCTTAGTAGTTCGCAGTTCGTAAGAACTGTCGCTTGCTACGGCAAAAAGTTTGTCATCGAACGACATTCGTGAAACATGCTTTTCATTGTTTCACGAATGTACATGTTTCACGAACCCATCGATGTTTGCCATCCGGCAACATAATTCGCAGTTCGTAAGAACTGTCGCTTGCCACGGCAAAAAGTTTGTCATCGAACGACATTCGTGAAACATGCTTTTCATTGTTTCACGAATGTACATGTTTCACGAACCCATCGATGTTTGCCATCCGGCAACATAATAGTGCTATGTTGCGAAAGTTGCGTAACAGTATACTAGATGTGTACAACTTTATATGATGTAAAACACACAATACATGGCTCTGCAACAAGCGAAAGCAAACAGCTGAGCAGCATGATACACTAGAAATGGACGCATCGGTGCAGTAGCACTGCTACTACATGTATCAGAGCAGCATAATACACTAGAGATGGACACATCGGTGCAGTAGCACTGCTACTAGCACATCAGCATGATAGCAATGGACGGCATCGGTGCAGAAGCACTGCTACTAGCATAGCAGCATGATAGAAATCGACGGTATCGGTGCAGTAGCACTGCTACTAGCAGAGCAGCATGATACACTTAGCACTGCTATTAGCCGAGCAGCATGATACACTAGAAATGGATACCACGGTGCGGTCGCACTGCTATTAGCAGAGCAGCATGATACACTAGAAATGAATACATCGGAGCAGAATGATACACTAGAAATGGATACATCGGCGCAGTAGCACTGCTACTAGCATAGCAGCATGATAGCAATGGACGGCATCGGATGTAGCAGAACAGCATGATAGAAATCGACGCATCGGTGCAGTAGCACTGATACTAGCAGGTCGCGTGCGAAGGCGCTGCTTATACTAGGCAAATTGGTATTCCCAGTCTAAGTCGCAGACGCCCTAGTTTTCGAAAACTAGCGAACTGCGAATTCAAGCGGGCCACCAGCCCGCGAACCAGTAATACACTGCAGCAATACCAGTTTTGTCGAACAATTTCAGGGTGATATTCTCTGAAATTTATTTCAGAGCTAAGGAGGGATCCGAGTGGACGTCTTATTCCTCATAAACACTATGACCTGGTAATTTATGGGTGATAGGTGATATTAGTTCATAGAGGTCTCGTTGAAAAACATGTAAGTACTCTACAGTTACTTTGATGAATCATAATACCCTCTGAATATGATAAATTACTGGGATGTTGTTTGTAACGTCCACCTCGTCTAGGTACGAGTTGTAGAGGTTGCGCGAAGGATCATCCGTTGTCTTTAATACGCGAGTTGCAGCCAATCAAACGCATAGCCTAGTTTATATATATATATATATATATATTTTACTAAGATAGCAAGTACTGATATGGTTTGCTGCTTGGTGCGCCCCTCCACCAAAGTAGATATTGGATTCGCCAGCTTGCCCCCGAGGCTTCAGGAGATGTTGACGAGTAAAATTATTCGAGCCACCAGCCCGCAATGGCCACCAGACACCTCTTCGATCCGGCAGAGCCAACAACCTACAGGACTCTATAGTTAATTCATAAAACATACCCCCCCCTCCACCAAAGTGCATTTGGAACTGGGTTGGGACTATACTCGCATTTGAATCACAGTGACTGGCATGATGCAGATGGTGTGGCTGCGAAGCAGGCGCACCAGATGCTCCTCTTGGTCAATGATATGTGAACACGGAGAAATGTAAAAAAATGTAGTATCATGGACAACAAACAATGCCGTTTCTAGCAACTTTTTAAATTTCAGAGCTTCTTCGTGCGTAGCGCGACTTTGTTTTGTCCTTAACGCGGTTTTCCAATCATGACCCGCCAGCAGCACCTCATGCGAAATCGTCGGTGGCGACATCAATATTAAAGCAGGGGTGCCACTGCGCTATCAGCCACTCCAGCAGCCCCCACACTTAATTTTGAGGGCCCTCGCACCTATTTAGGGGCAAGACCGACAAAGCAGCATCAAAGCAAACAGAGCGGAAATATATTTTTTCATGACGCACTGACCAGTAACTGGTCAGTGCGTCATAAAAACTGTTGCTGGACTGCCGCGGTCCCATACAAACTCTCATATTAAACTCAAACCGTTACACTTTCGATGATGAAGAGCGGTTCGACTGCAGGCACTTGGTTGTCGTTGTTATCGCTCGCTCGGGGAGCACCTCCTGCATGATTGCTTGTCTTTTACTTTTTTTCGCGTGGCGGTGTGGTGAAGCTCGTTAGCAGCCTCGAGAACTTCTCACGGCTGCACGGGGACCAGACGACGCTGCATTCCAGCGATCCATGTCACAATGTCGGCTTCACACTCGGATGGCAGTAGGGGGGCAGGTCTGGGGCGTTGGCGCTCAATGGAGTTGCCCTTATTGCGCGCTGCGACTTTGCGCTTCAGTGTTGAAAATGACACGGGCGACTAGTCGGCCACAGCTGTGAGCTTCTCTCCTGCGAGGACGCGGTCGATAGCTTCTCCGTGAAGGCTGCCTTCATCTTGCGCTCGGCTGGATATCTTACGGGATCAGCGTAAAGAAAAGTGGGCCAATATCTGGTTAAAAAAATAGCGAGCCAATCAGAGCAATATTAGCCCAAATCTGACGATTGGATTGGATAATAGTCCTTTTAGCCCATAAACTAGTCAGAGGTCATGAATTGGTAAACCACGTTAGCTGTAGCGCATGTTCGAGTCGCCCTACTTGAATAAGTAGGTAAGCAGAGCTGGCCAACAAACGCGTTTCTTCAAACGACATCACGCAGTTCCACACACACAGCGTTAGGCGGACCATCGGTATCTGAAGAGACGTCACTGCGTGGCCCAAACTACAACCAAATTAATCGCCGAAATCAAGCTCACGCAATTCAAACGATGGGCGTGAAGCACTTACTTGTTTCAAGAAGTCGTAGACACCTTGGACGAAGTCGAGGAAGAGCACCACCGCGAATATGGGGGCTATGACCGAAGCAACCGTCTGCAACTTCTCAAATGTCTCCTCCGCGTCCCCTTTGAGCTCAGTCTCCCTCCACGCAAGACCCACGAAAAACCAGGTAGCGACCAATGTCACCGCATGATCTCGAGTTTGAATGTACGTTGCGATAGCCATTGCAATGAAGAGTCCCATCAAACTCGCGTACACACGAAAACTGAAGTAGTCACAGTGAATAAGTTGCAGAACGTCGAGAACAGAGAAGCTCACGGCTGCCGTGAGCCACACGAACCAGAGGCGTAGTGACAACTTGTGCATTGTAAACTCGATCGAGTCGAGGGCGTTCTGGATCCTCCACTGGCACCTTCTCTCTAGCTCCACATAGTAAGACATCGTCATGTACCAGATCGGTACTACCGCATTCGTTGAAAAGCTGGACCCCAGTGGTACATCGCCAAAGGGGTCCAGCTTTTCGATGAAAGTTTGAACAGTCGCCTTCAATCTAATTGGCAAGAAAGCAGGAAGGTATCTTTCGGAGCCGCACGCAATGCATTTGAGAAATCACCCCCAAGTTCGCATGGTGCGGGCGACGTACACTGTGCGGCAAAAGCTGCAGATCGTGATCGGGGCGACAGAAGATAAGGCTACTGTCAAGGGAACCGCTCGTCGTGATGGTGTTCTCCCTGGTCAAGTGCGGCGATGGATAAAAGACCGTGATCAGCTGGAAAATGCTGTGCAGGTGAATCCCCGGGCGCGATCGCTGAACAAGGGGCGTCCTCGCATCAACGCTGCGCTGGAGGAAGATCTGGCGGCCTGGATCATCGACAGAAGGAAGCAGGAGCTAGCTGTGACAACTAACCAAGTAATTGCCAAAGCTGTTGCCATGGATCCTTCCTTTCGTAACGGTAACCGGAAGTCAATGGGGTGTTGGGTTTACCCGTTTCTTTACCGCCATCGCCTAAGTATCCGTCGGAGGACTCGCGTAGGACAGAAGCTTAGCGGTCATTTGGCTGAAGTACGTCGTGAATTTGTGGAGTGTGAATGAGCGCTTTCTGCCTGGGGGAACAATGGAGGGGACGTCGCCTGCATTGCGCGTAAATATGGATGAAACCGCTGTATTTTTTGAGATGACATCAAACACTACAATTAACACTGTCAATGCGCGCACTGTGTCTATCCGTGGGTCTGGTTCGAACTCCCGGCGTCTCACTGCGTGTGTGGCCTCCGCTCAAGATGGCACGAAGCTTCCTCTGTTCGTCGTTTTTAAGGCTAAGCCAGGCGCAACTATTGAACAAAAGCTCGATAAAATTTTACCGTCAGGGTTTTTTTGGCTGTTGCCAGGAGAATGGCTGGATGGATGAACGGGGGTGTAAAATCTGGCTGGAGAAAGTGTGGAAGCATTTTGTGGCGTCTCACCCGAGTTCATATTTGATGCTGGATGAGTTCAAATGCCACCTGCAAGCTTCCTTTGTCCGCAGCCTAAATGATGTCGGAACAGAGTTGGAGGTTATCCCCGGTGGTTATACTTGCGTGCTACAGCCGTGCGATGTCGGGATTAACAAGCCCTTGAAAGACGGTATTCGTTTGCAGTATAACGACTGGGCTGTCGCTAAAATGGACGGTTTGGCTAGTGGTGAGAAGGTTCCCGTGCCGGAGAGAGAAGACATCGTCAAATGGCTCGTAAATGCATGGAAATCAATCTCACAGGACACAATTATCAAGACGTTCAAGTCCATCGGATACGGAGTCCCAGATAATGCAGTACAGCCACCAACCGCGAGTGCCGTGGATAGAACTGCCGTTACGGGTGCTACCGCAGCTCCTGTGGTGGCTACAGAACCAGAAACATACCTTGAAGGTGACGAGGAAGTAGTTTTGGAGGAGGACGAAGTTTTGCGTATTACGCTCTGAAGTGCTCTTCTACTTCTGATAGCATCAAACAACGAACAATGCCTCTATTGCGTTCCGATCGGCGCCACTTTTGGCTGTTGTCTGATTTCGCAAGTCTTCAACAACAGTAGCCATCTTGTTTTCGTAAAGCGCTCGTACACGTAGGAGTCGACGAGGGAGATGGCCAACATGACATGCTTGCGCACCTGCGCGAATGACATAGGCTTTGACTACCCATTCAAGCTCCCCTCCGTCTACGACCACTGCTTCTCCCCTGAACACGACCACGTCATCGACTCTGAGATTCTTGCCGCAGACTTCGTGGGCCGTGCAGCTTCGACCCGACTCTCCTTCATCACACCCGACTACATCAACACCTGGAATAGGTTCCTCGATTGCTTGGTTCTACCACGCACGCAATGAATCACAGTTAACGGCTTCATTGGCGCTCATGCTAGATGAAGACTTACCATGTTGGGATCCACGCGGCCAAAAGCAAAGTGGCGGCCAGCAACACACTCAATCGTGATTGGACAACATATCAGATGGGGGTCTAGCTTTTCAATGAAGTCCCTTCAAATTTGGCCCATCACTTTATATAGGAAAACCGAGTGGGGGGTCCAGCTTTTCGATGAAAATTGGGGGGTCCAGCTTTTCAACGAATGCGGTAGTATGGCCACGGTCAGGTACAGCCAGTGGCCACTCGCGAACATGACACCCAGCGAAAACATGATGACGTAAAAGGCTAGGCACGCGAGGATGATCATTGGGATACCAATACACGGGTGTATCTCCTCCACGATGTAGATTAATGACGGTGTGTACGCGTGGCATACTGATCATTCCGACACAGGTACTAACACTTACCACGAGGATATGCCAAACAGCGAAAACGAAGCGCCGTGGGGCAAGTAGGCTGTAAATCTCTGGATCATCGGTAGTAGCATCGCCAGCTTGACCCTGGTATTGGTTGACGCTCTGAAGAGCTACGCTCACTCGTTCCAACAATGGAGCGACTGTTTGCTGATGGCAGAATTTGCCATCAACAACTCGGTGCATGTCTCGACAGGACACACACCGTTTTATGTGAACGCCATGCGGCATCCACGCGTACCGAGCGTACTCGGTGCGGTAGCTCCTTCCTTAAGTGGGGGAGGGTATCCGGTTTCAACCAAACCGAATGAACACGCTGATACGAGCAACATATCAGCTGTGTCGACACGCGCACGGACTGCGCGTAGTCCAATCGACGAGAGCACGATGTCTACGCCGGGCGTAGACACTCTCAACAACAACAACCAGTGAACAAGGATAACGGGTTGAACAAGGAGTTCAGCTCGAAGGCAATGGACTTTGTCCAGCGCCGCCAAGCCGTCATACGGTTTGTGCAAGATGCTATTGCAGCTTCTGTCCATCGACAGAAGTTGAATGCAGACAACAATGGCAGAGTAAACACAAATGAATTCAAAGTGGGTTCATTAGTTCTGTTAGCTACACAGAACCTAGCTAAACATGCAGTTTCCGACTTCGGAGCAAGCAAGCTTGCCCCGCGCTTCATCGGGCCATTCACCGCGTTGGCGAAGCATGGCAACGCGTACACGCTAGACATACCGTCCAGCATGCGCCTGCACCCAACCTTTTACGTTGGGCGGCTGACGCCTTACTCGCAACACGAGTAACCTACTTCCGGTGAGTCGGCGCGATCCTCGTCTCGAGCACGGAGACATGTTGCTCCACGCGAGCAACGTTCGACCCCAGGTCGACCTGGATGTTCGAAGCGGTCTGCCCGGCCTGACCGACCCGAGCCTTCAAAAGCTTCAGCTCCTGCCTCATCTCGGCGAGCTCAGTCGACTGGAGGTTCTCCACTGCCTCCAGGCGGTCCCAGACCTCGGCCGGCGACGGCTCGTGGAATCTTCCCACCACCGCCGCCCCCGTTGCGAGACGCACGCGGGGAAACTCGCTGGATTGTCAAGCGAATCGTTGATCATTAGATCCGGACCCAAGGTCCGGTTCATTTTCATATTCGTTGGTTAGGATACTCTCCTGACCATGATACGTGGGAGCTGCGGAACGTCCTGATGAGCGACGTTCCGAAAATGGTGACGGAATACGAATCCCGCCACCAGCGGCCGTTGGAGCTGGATGGATCCGCCGCTTACACCAAACAGTCCCTGTTCTATGGCTAGGACGACGTCGAGGCCAACGGTGCTCGTGCTAGCACGGAGACCACCCGGTGCTCAAGTCGACCTGCCTTGCTGAATACGAACCCTGGCACCCGCGTGAACGCCGTATTGGTCCACTGTAATGGGCTTACTTAGCCCAATACTTTAGCTTACGCGTGGGCGCACATGTATGGGGAAGCGTAAGGTGTATTTAACTTAGATTAAGTATACTTGTATCCACAAGTATAATTAGACCTAAATAAAGGTACAAATAGTAGCTTTTGCGGTAAAATGAGAACTGAATTGAATGTTAACTGTGGTTTTCCTCCTCAAACCGATATCTATAAAGAGGGGTTCTGCCAACGACTGGTTGGCAGAAACCCTGACCTAATGCTTGATTCTTATTGGTAGAAAGACCCTGCTTTCTGACCAATAGGACTGCTTCCTAATATGAATGGTGACCACACTGCGATGTGGCCCACCTGAATGTATCCATTAGTGGGTGTTGCACTAACATGAGGTTAGCCGAATGTGTAGCCCCGCTACACCATCCCCCCGTTAGGACTTGATGTGCCGGTCTCGACACATCTATCCAAAGTATTCTTCGGAGAGGACCTCGTTCTCATTTCGAAATGAGCACGCCTACGACGCAGACTTCCGACACGCCTGCTGCACCTGCAGCGGCGAACGCGGTCGCCACTTCCGCAGTGACGACTGCAACATCTTCAGCCTCTTCGGCGTCCGTCGTCACTTCCACGGTGACGACGCTAAGCTCCCCCAAGAGTACGATCTCTGTTGGGGAGTATCACAAGACGCGTGGCAAAGTTACCAATGCCAACGAAAGCCTCTTCGACGGTATGGAGGATATCGACATGGAGGAGGGCGAGGAATCAAGCGTGGGGACGCGTCGTCCTCGCGAGGACGACTCGGACGCTTCAAGCTCAAAGCGCTCGCGTAGCGGCAGCGACAGGCCGCTCGCCGATGCTGGACCGCTGACCACTCCGTGGGGTGGAGACGATGACGACTCCACTCCATCCGCGACTGTGGCGTCGCGCACTAATCCGGTGCGCGACCGTGAATGCCGTCTCCGAGCGAGATCCGATCTCGCTACGGCAGCACTTCGCCACTTGGGCGGTACGCGTTGTACTTCTGCAGCGCCATCACTGATGACGACGTCACTAAGGAGATCGACTTTGATCCGGCGACGGATCAAAGACGTGATTATTACATCGGGCCCTTCCACGAGCTCCGATTCTACGGGAACAAAAAGCATTCCCGTAAGAGTAAGGTGACAGAGTGGGAGGCACTCTGTCAAAGCTGGGGCGCGTTCGTTGAGAACTTCAACCGCGACCCGGCTGGCTACCGCGAGCGAGCCCGCTCTGCGAGCGAACGGTACGAGCGTTTCTCGAAGCGGCCCAAGATTTTGCGGCTGCGCGATGGTGCAGTCGAGGCGGGGATTCCGTGCGCTGTGCCGGCTGGCGTTGCGTGCGAGCGCTGCCAAGATGGGGCAGTGCGGCTGTCCGAACGGGACCTCAACGGGTACACTGGTATTAGTGTGCCTGTGGAGATGAAGACATGTGTGAGAAGTTAATCATGCAGTTGTCGTCCGGGAGTGCTGAGGGTGAACGCAACACTCAGCCGAGGGCTGTAGGCAACTACAGCTCTCGCTCAAGTCTTACGCCCTTCGGCGGAACCCACCAAACACGACGACGAACTTGGTTGCTTGGCTGCTCTCCGAAGCAGCGTCACACAGCTCCTCACTTTTGGCAACCCAGAACGCACGGCGAGAAATATACGTAGCCGAGTGGCGGGGCACAGCGCGACCCACGCATACCGAGAAGGTCGCAGCCTTAGGTGGAGACCGCCTCTGTGGTTGTACGGCGACGTGTTCTGCAACTTCGACTGGAAGTAGACCGGCAGGTTTTAAGTCAACAAGCCGCGCTGGGGGCCACGTTCTCCAGCGTCACCATGGACTTCACCGTAGCGGGGAGAGCCTGCGCGAAGATCTCGTGCGACCAGGCGCACATGCACCAGGCCGACCTTGCCTCCAAGTATCTGGTCATCGATGGCCTCTCCCACC
The DNA here is from genome assembly GCA_033557925.1 of Phytophthora x cambivora. NCBI lineage: Eukaryota > Oomycota > Peronosporomycetes > Peronosporales > Peronosporaceae > Phytophthora > Phytophthora x cambivora. The sequence goes on along the minus strand of JAUCEB010000008.1, from coordinate 4,221,410 downwards.
ACCACGACAACATGCTCGGCGTCCTTAGAGCCAAAATACTCGTACACGCGGTACAGCACCTGGTCCATGGCGTGCTGCACCTGCTCCTCGACGTTTCCGGTCTACACGCCACCAAACGTGAGAGCAGTGGCTCCTCCGTCAGTGTATCCACCTTGGCGAGCTCCCGTGCTACGCGCGCGCCGTCGTAGAAGTGCACCAACACAGATGCTGCGCAGCCACGTGGGCCACGAAGTCGAGGTCGTGGCACTCCTGGGGCGGCGCCGAGTAGCGCCCGAGTGCTGTTGCGCAATCAGCGTCTCGTACGAGCTGGCGACGGACATGTCACTACGGATGGACTCGCACGCGACTGGAACACGGAGGGCACCGAGATGGCCGCGACACACGCCAGCTTGAAGAGACTAGACAGGAACAGCGGCTGAGCGCCGCGCTGAACTTTGACGAAAGGTTCCACAGTCTTATGTCGGTACTAACTAATAAGGTACTGTTCTGTAAGTTACGTTGAATTATTTTTGCTTCAAATAATGCTAAATACATTATAAGGGAGTAGAATAAATAAATCGAGCTGTGGCTATCTCCCAGACGAGATATGGCTGGACGTCAGCAGTTGTAATTTGCGCGCGTCGCAGATGCACACGTCACGGATTCGTGTAAACATTTTGTACAATAGTAGTGTATGCATCCGGTTAAGTACGTCAGGGCGTATTACGGTCGAGGATGCAAACGGGTGCCAAATCGGGACACACACGGGACACACATACATATTCCGCCCTCCGTTCCGTCCGAGGTACCACTCTTGTTATCTAACAGTGAAATTTGGTATAGAGGGTTATTATATATTCGTTTTGCTGCCACAAGCCTCAACGTCGCTATCGTTCTCGCTCTTCTTAGTGCCTACGGACACCTCGTTCACGCCTCTAAACCTGTCAATGTGTGCCGAAAGCAGTTCTGACGGTAGTCATCATCTGGATCTCGCCCCAGGTTACTTCACACCACTTTATTGCCTGCAACTTGCAGTGCAACTGGTTCACCTCGTACGGTTTCTGCTCGATTGGCCCTACGCGATTGACTCTATCTTAGCCTCACTTTAGCTATTTCGTTCTGTAGGATTTCTTGAACGTGGTAATGATCCCGGCGTCCATCGACTGCAAGAACGCAGTCATGTTGGAGGGAGACCTGGTTAGCGATGGAGAGAGGTCACTCAACCTCCACAAACTCATACTATCAAATCGGTAGAGGTTATTCGCGGACTACGGGGACGGATTGGAGGGCGGAATCTGTACCACAGACCTACTCTAAAAGGGACATTTGACAGCCGATCTGCTTCCCACCGCGGGACTCGAACCCTGGCGGAGTGATTAGAAGGGCTGTAATCTGACCACTGCACCAGTGCCGAGCCCAGTTTCAACTTCGATTAATTGTGAACTTCAGGGTGTGAGTGAGATTCTTGCTCACGGTCATCAAAATGCAGTGAGATTATTTTGGAACTGAGACTAATACGGAGACACTATGTATATAGAAGGATATAAAGTGTAAGGTGGCTCTCTCTAAGACGCCACAAGTTGGGGCGACCAATACAGTAATGCCACGATTCGTTTTACTCCCTCCACGAGCAACGTCGGAAAACGACCCGACAACCTCGCGTCGACCCGCAGAAGCATTGCCAAGATTTTGCGTGAATTGTTCAGCCATATCCCAGCTCTCATGGTGCGCTCGAGCCTCTTATTTAGCATTGCCGCCATCTCGAACAACTTCGAGTGGAGCTCCAGGATACGCGTGTGTGCTATATTGGGGGTTAGTTCTTGCAAACAGACATCACAAGTATCGACGAATTGCACAAGCAACTACCGCGTGGCGTTTGTAGCTGAAAAGGATCCAAATCTGTGATTTATCTCTCTGTCTTGTGAATGTGGTTGCGCATCGTCTGGAATTGATCGGCGTGGAATTCGTTCCAGTAAGCCTGCACCCACCTGTAGCTTGCTGTTAGAGCCAAGCGTGGTGCGAAATGACCCGATTTGACGCTTTTAGTCGCGATTTTTGGATGATACCAGGCAGCTGCTTCTTTCAGTTACGCGTGACCCAAAATTCCACACGGACAGAACCAGATTAACTCCACAAGTACCGGTATCTTCATCTTCATAATTTCATCAAATGCCACTATAGATTATTATTCTAGTCTCGAGAAGTGTTTGCCGAGTTACCTGATTTCCTTTGCAGTTTGGGAAAATGGAAGCACCAGTCCACCAACCTCAAAAACGTCTTCCAGCTGGGTTACCATATCCAGCACCCCTTTACCTCAGCACGGACGCGCCTACCAGCAGCGCTGCCATCACGCGGATGTGTGGCTCTTGAACTTGTAGCGAGATGCTTTGCCTCTGGAAGACCATCTTCTCTGTTTTTCCGGACTATTTTGATACCGACTACATCAATGTGAATGTCACCAGCAGCAGGGATTGGCTCCGGTGGCTTCACTTCGCTACCAGACTCTTTGAAATTAAGAGCGTTTTGGGTCACTTGACCATCCCTATCGTTTTAGCATCTACTAAACAATCTAGAAAAAAAATTACCGTCCGACTCACACGATACATTAGCTTTTCTCTGCAAATTTGAGGTGTTGGAAGCGAACTTCTTACTCGTTAGAGTTCGATCTGCCAGTATGCCAATATCCAGAGCTTTCCCGGGCAACGCACGGCATAAGTGTCTAATCAACAATCATTCAGCACTGTGCGTCTAATCAATTCACAGTTCGTAAGGACTGTGTCTAGTATACCACGGTCTTGGTGTCACATAACCTTACCGCTTTTGTACCGTTCGTACCGGTTTCAATTGCCAGCTGTTGCCAGCCGGAGCCCAACTTGAACCTGGGCGTCTTGTTTTTTATCAACGAGACAGAGTTGAACTTGGCCGTCTTGTTGCGTAAGCAAGCAAGACGCCAAAGGTGATGTGGTGTCTTGGATCCTTTTCAAACAAGACAGCTTTGCTTTTGTCGACAAACGCCATACGCTTTCATTCCGACTTTTACTCGCAGCGGGGCACACGACAGCTGGAACATCGGCAAGGGGGCTGGCTACGACCTGAACTGCGAACGGTGCGCACGCTGCGCGGCACATGCATGGTTGCTTGTTCATTGTTCTAATGCGTTTGAGTATGGTTTGCTGTGGATGCAGTACAGCGCGGCGATGAGCGAGAACGCGGCCTGCGATCGGAGAGCTGGCGCTCGGGTGGGCGCACGACGGCAACGACTCGAAGCGCGACGGCAAGCATGGCAACGGCTTCACATTGACCGGCAGTGACAGCACAAGGTCGACCAGCAGCGGCTGGCCACAACATCCTGCTCCATCCCCGGCAGGAAGTTCAGCAGCGGCACGACGGCGTCGGCAAGCGCGGCAACGGCTCCACATTGACCGGCAGCGGCAGCACAAAGTCGACCAGCAGCGGCTCGCCACAACATCCTGCTCCATCGCTGAGTGGAAGATCGGCAGCGTCACGACGGCGTCGGCAAGCACGGCAGGAAGATCGACAAGCTAAAAGAGAGACGCTATGTCTTGTGGTTTACTTCTCAGTCAAGTATGCATATTAGAGCTTAGTCAATTTACCAATCGATATACCAACCGGTGTCTTTGGCTTCCATGGGCAACAGCATTCAAGAATGGTATAACGTGTGGCGTCATAACCAATACGACGAGAGGAACAACTACTTCATTGATCTGCAAGACTTCTTCGACGATGCAGTAGTGAGGCAATATGCCACACAGCAAGGATCGGATTTCGTTTGCTGCTAGTGCTAGGATACGTTTGAGAGTAGTCGATAATTGAATGTACTAGCTTGGTCATCCGATGCGGTATTGAACCAACAGCATGAGAGCCCGCCGTCCGAGCAACCACGGCGGCGCGAGCGACCTGTGAGCCTCCTGACAGCGCCAAGGTCGCTCCTCTGGCGATAAAGGAGCCCACCAAGCCGTCGCGGGTCGCGCGGAGGTCTGTCATGGGTGGGAACCGCGCGGGTATTTGCGCGCTACCAACGATGCAATCTCGAAGGGCTATGATTGTTATTTTGGTTGGTAAAAACTACTTCGTTTCACTATAGTTTGAAGGGCCGTGACTGGTATCTTCGTTAGGTCAGTACCAAGAACAGCCGGGGTAACGTTGTTGTGAAATTGCTGTCCAAACGTTTTTTTTTTATCAAAGTCTGAGCTATTCATTCATTAAGGAAACGCCAATGGCATCCTAAGCATGCACACACACACAATAAAAAGGCAAATACCTCGAAGTACTCCTACGCGGCTTAGGTCCTCTGCACAGGTACGTCACAATGCTTGCATCAGACTTTGTTAGCACCATGGCTAGGGCGAGTTTCTACGATCAGTTTCTTGGAAGCAAAAGCCATGACCTCGGTTGAGATGCTTGCGGACGCAAGCATCTCCACTACCAACATAACCACAGTTCCACGCGTAGCAGAAGCGGTTGTCCGAGGGCAGTGCGTAGTTGACGTAAGGAACCAGCTGCGGTTCGTGAATGTCCTTGCGTTGATAGAATGGCACGTCGATGAACGCGTGAAGGCAAGCGTTGGCTGATTCGTAGCCAACCGGAGCGTAGATGAAGTCTCCTCGAAGCAGGATGACGTCGCCCTTGTTCAGACGAATGAGCTCGCGATCAGATCGTAGAGCAACTTGCGCGTTCCAGCCGAATCCATAGAGACAGGTATCGTTTTGTAGCACGACCATGATGGAGCCGGGCACGGAGCAAGCGCTAGCCCGCTTAGCTAGCTCCGACGAAGGAGGTAAATTGCGTCGAGGTGGCTGATCAATGCTTTTGGAAACCGTCTTCATGAAGCGCCAATCTTCGCCTTGAGAATCGGGAAGAAACGTCTTGTAGGCGACACGGAGAGCGTTACCAATGTTGCGAGACGTCTGATCTGGTACGAGCGCATGCTCTCGGTGGACGTCCAACAACTCATTGTCGAAGATGTCGCTGAACCAAACGAGGCCGGTGCTGCTCTTGCGTGCCAATCTGCGCCACTCGTTGGCTTTCTCCTCAGGAATGGCGTGATACAGGATGATGTAGCCTTTTGTGGCAAACCGTTGAGGGGCTTGCATGGCGAGTCGATGCTTGAGCGGCGAACAGCGCGTTTGAAAATGACCAGTGCTTCCGATGCATATCTTATGTATATCGAATATGTACATTCGCCGCTGCCGGGAGTTGGTGTGCTGTGATGAGCTTCCGCACAGACACTGAACTGCAACATGGCGCACGATGCTGGAAGCAGTGCTCGTGCATCAGCGTGATGGACTGCCCTACAGTATATATTTTGAAACAATACGCAGTGGTCCGGAAACCCACGTTTATCGAGATTTCTCTACACTGATCTCGCTCGTGTGCGATATCGACGGCCACGACAGAAGCGATGCACACGAGCTTGCTTTACGCCTCCGTTTTGCTGTGCGGAGGCACTACGTGCCTAATTCTCACTAGACCCAGCTAAGATATTCATGCTGGACCAAGGGATGGACATCGTTGCAAGAAGACGCTTGCACTTCAAGTTTCGAAGTGATGAGACGTCTCGTGTCCTATCAAAACGAGACACCAGACACAGGCAAATCGCAAATCAAACCAAGTCAAACTGTACTTATGCATGTATATGCGTGCATACGAGAGCGTCGGCATCAGCGCCGGCCAAAGAGGACGATGCATAACGCATTTGCACCACTTTAAATTCTTCATGATAGTGGCCAAGTCGCAAAACCGGCCCGCGGCGAAGACCCCCAAGCGCACCGTGAAACTGAGCACGCCGGGCAAGCTGACGGCTAAAACTGCCGAAGTCACCATTTCCAGCGACGAGATCATGAAGACGCCAAACACGAACGACGAGACCGTGCAGAATCCGAACAAGAATGACAAGGCCCTGCAAATTATGACGCCGTACCAACGTATGCGAGAGCGGCTGGCGGTGAGGGAACAGGAGCGCGACAACGGTCCCCGCGTCATATCGACGGTTGACGGTGAGCTTTCCGCTTGCTGATGTGGGTTTTAGGTATAACATGGCGACTGACTGACACGAACCGCTAGCTTTGCAGGAGTATCTGAAAGCGAAGGCTCAAACTGCCAGGATTGTAATTAGGATGAAGCTTCTGAGGACTTCCGACCACGCCTACAGCAACTGGAAGATGGTTCGGCTTCATTTCGTGGATGCGGACGCCCCTGAGTCGCTTGATGGCGTGCTCAGTGTACGTATGTCTTCGTGCAACCGATGCAGAGACGTTTTTATTGAGTACCTACATGTTTTCGTAGGTTTTCAAGGCGCCATATGAAGCCAACCGCGAAGACATTGACTCGCTCCTGCTCACCGTCACGATGTGGAACATGGAAAGCGACTCTGAGCTTCTCCCGTCGCCCGGTTCAGTCGTTGACATTACTGAGCACTCCAACCTACAGCTCTATCGCGACAAGCAGTGCCAACTCACGGCACGACTGACGCACATGAAGTGGCAGCGTTAGCAGTGATCAAGAGGGCCAAGTGAGCAATAAGCCACAGCGTGAATAATGAGTGAATGCCATTTTTATTTTAGGCTTTTTAGTACGGGCAAGTTCAACGGGGATGGACAGCCCCCTGCAGCCGCCGCTCCAATGGAAATGCTGGCATTTGAGAAAACGCAGTCGGCCCGCCACCCCACAGAGAAGAAGCAGGTTTAGAGCGACCAGCCAGGTGTGTAGCCTTATGATCTCTACTTCCGCTTCACAATTGCAAGAGCTAACGTTACTGTTGTAGATGACTAAACGACAGGGCTCTCACAATTACAACGAAGCGGAGAAGCAGCACTTACTGGAACTAGTTCGAAGCCGCGCACCCAGCCGAAAGGCTGACTGGCAGGCCATGGCAGATGCATACAATGCCACAAAGGACCCGCGTTGGACAAAGCGAGACTTCGTAAGCGTGAAGCGCAAGTATCGTGGACTACGTCAGGAGACTGCACATAAGTCCACCCAAGGACTCACAGAAACGGCTCAAGACACTGAGATCAGCGCTGCTATCGTGTCGGGGGTTAAAGGAACATCGCCGAATAGGCCATCGGAGCAGCCGCAGCAGCCACTCGACACCTTCATAGCGCAGCCGACAACTTGCTCCCTGCAACATCGGGCGTCAGGTAGCCACCCGCTGACCTCCACTCTACTTCGTCTGCTTCAATTGGTTGAAGACCAGCACACAAGATCGGGCGCTTGCACCAAGAACGTCCTCACCACGGTTCTGCAGGAGCTGCACAACCTTCGCCAAGAGCACTATTCATACCGTCGTACCGAACAGCGTCATCACAAGGAGCTCCGGAAGTCGATCGCAACATTACAGCAAACTACAGGAAAGTAGCCGACACGACATCGTCACCCCTGCTAATTGCACGCCACTTCGTGCAATCATTCTGACCGCTTCGGTCTCGTTTATAAAAAAAAAGAGGACAGCGAACGCTCAGCTTCAACAAGGCTGTCTTGTGTAGAAATGAAGTAAGACAGTAAACATATACTTCAACTTCACGGCATGCCCGTTCATGACATCCTCACTCCTCAACTGTCCTTGGACAACGCAAACGGTACCTGCCGCTAGCATCAGGGTATACTGGTATCTAACTTTGTTTTCATGAAGACAGCATGTCTGGACGGGGCAAGGGTGCAAAAGGTCTCGGTCAAGGCGGTGCTACGCGCCACCGCAAAGTAATTCGTGACAACATCCAAGGCATCACCAGACCAGCGATTCGTCGGCTCGCTCGTCGAGCGGGCGTGGCCAGAATCTCGGGTCTTGTCTACTCCGAGACGCGCGCTGTGCTACGAGTGTTTCTTGGGAACCTCATCCGCGATGCCGTTGTCTACACCGAATATGGCAACCGAAAGACGGTCACAACCAGAGACGTTGTGTACGCCTTGAAGCGCCAAGGGCGCACTCTCTACGGATTCTAGGAGGTCCTGCTAGACAGTGGTTAATTGTGGAGCAATATACCGAGGTTCACTGCCAACGATCGCCCTAGGTTGCTTCTTGGGTTGGTAAACTGATTGAGCTCTCGTATGAGTAGTGTGATCCCCACGGTTGGTATTTGGGTAGGTAAATAAACTGAAAGTCATCATGTATGGTTCGACATTGGTATTTTGAATGGTAAATTCAGAAAATGAGTTATGCTTACAACAAATGTCAGGACAGGACAGAAAAATTCGGTACAGAACCGTAAAATTCAGAATCGTACAACGAAATTCAGAATCGTTCAACAAAATTCAGAGCAGTACAACAACATACAGAAAAGTACAACAACATTCAGAAATGTACAACAAAATTCAGAACAGCTGTCCTTACGAACTGTGATCTTCCCCCGGGTGCGCCCGCCCGGGCGCGCAATCTACTCATCTAATCAACGTGTGGTCGTATTGGACCGGTTCGAGTACCGAACCTTGGTACAGTGTACCAAGGTTCGGTACCGTACAACAATACCGTGGGAGCAATCACTTTCAACGGGCACTGACTAAAAGAAAGTAAAAGAAACAAATGTTAAAGAAACTACCGTCTTCCCGCGCACACTGCGCATAGGCGCTCTATTCGAATATTCGAAATTTAACATTTAGAGATAAATATTCGATTATAGCGATGGTCGAAATACAAAGCCGAGAGCGCACCTCACTAATCGTTTTTTTTACAAGAACTGCATGATCTAATTGTAAAAAAAGTATACTTTTGAGTCTATTCCTACTGCTTAACCCTGAGTCATGACAAGCTATGGCTAGGTTTTCAAGTATATTTATCAATCGCTTGCGCAGAGGGTGCTTAGCGGTGGTATCGAGAAAAAAAAACAGGCCATCAAATAGGGTGTTATCATATTAATTTAGCCGTGATAGTACATGTAAGAGCATAATATCGGGTGTGTCAACTGCTGCGCGTAGATTGCCTCGAAGTGCAATCGCGACTCAACGCATTTTGCTGTCAGTCAGCCGCCTAACGAACGAAAGCACAAGCTCTCAGGTTGACGACGGCGCGTAGGAACCGCCTCGCGTAGCCTTGTCACTACTTGCTCCCCACTACACCGAAGGGTTTGACGATGGTCGCTTGGCCCCCGCTCTTCTCAAATGCGGCCGACAGCTATATATTTTTTTCGATTCTAATATTTCTACTATCGGAATATTTGACGTATGATGATATTTTCCAGTACATATTAATTACGGTGGCCGTTATGCGAACTGATGGCTGAGTTATTGTGAATTCCGTCCAAATTTGCCGTTTTTGGCCTATTGACGGAACCGGCCATCAAACCGACGCTTCACTCTTATTGGCTAGAATTGCTGTATCGGGTACCATGTACCATATTTGGATGTGGCTTCAGGTACAGTGTACCCTGTCGATGTGGCTTCTGTTGTGTGGTGGCTTCTGTTGTGTGGTGAACATAGTTTTGACTGTGTTTTGCACACAATGCCTTCGTAAACGAATGATTTATGCATTTATACAGGCTTGCGCGATTTGCTGCGCGGTTGATTCAAAGAACCGCCCACGGCAATTTTACGTAGAACGCACAATAATTAAGGCACAAACTTCAAATATTGTATGAATATTCATTGCATAACGGGTAGGCGCTCAATTCGAATATTTCGTTCACGCATACGATTTGTAGCATGGCGCCTAGGTGCAGTGTGCGGGGGAAGACGGTAGTCTATGCTAATTCCTAAAATTGGCCGCGTTATTCGCTGTGGGAGGTCTTGGCCTTATTCGATGCCTTTGAAGAGATCGATGCCGTTGAAGAGGTTGGGCATTGATGCTTCTTCCCAGCGATCTCCGTTTCCGCCCAATCAGGGACAGGAATCTCGATGTCTCGGAGACGCTGCTGGATGGACACAGACACGCGATACTGGGCCTTAAGCAGCTCTTTTTTAGCCGCCTCCAGTATGCTGAGGATCGCTCTCTTTTCCTTAGGGGGCTCGGTTGCGTTTGTCTTTGCTTGTTTACGAAGAGCCTCTAAAATTCCATCTGTTTAGTTATCGAGTTAAAAAGGTCCTTGCGTGCATTGTCCACTCGGCGAGGGTCGCTCACTGCAAGCCGCAGGAATGAGCCAATCAGCTTAGAGTCCTTGCGGACCTTGGACGAAGCTCGTGTCATACCCTAGCCGTAATGGGCCGCAGACCGAAATGTTAGCTGTGGAAGTGCAACCAGGACAAGAGTTGACTATACCGGCTAGTTCGAGACGTGCTCGAATTTAATAGCAGTGCAACTCTCAGAACGATTGCAACCTAGTGCTAGTAGGCTTCGCCGGGGCAAGGTAGACAACAATGTCCACCACGTGCACCCACCAGCTAATCCGTACTGTCAGCAGTGAGAGTGACTTGATTACCCGAAGGCAACACAACTGTCACAATCACGAGGTTCGGGTTGATCACGCGACCGTGACACGACTACCCGAAGCCTAGAGGCCTCCCCTTGTTGAAGTTGAAGCGCAGCGGCGTCCAGCGGTCTTCCCCCCAAGTGCTACCAAATGTCGTGCGCTGGAGAGGAGGAGAGAGTAGGTCGGAGTGTTGGTCGATGTTGTGGGGTAGGAGGTATATTTAGGAATGTATCGCTACTGCTAGCCTAACATGCACGCCGGCCGCGCGCCTGGTGAGCTCCGGGGCTTCTTTTCTGTTTCTACGTATCTCTGTGTTTGTTTCTTGCCTTTGCACTACCCTACATCTTTTTCTGTGTCTTTTCGTTTCTTTTAAGCTAAATACATGTTCACTGTTACTAAATGCATGTTCGCTGTAACTGCTGACCCTCTTGGGTAGCATTCACCCGAACTACGTGCCTCTGGCTGCGAGCAAGCAAGCCCGAGCCTATGCATCGTACTCTCTGGCTTGCTTGCTCAGCAAACCAGAGGATTTGGGTATGACAACTCCCCACTATGCGGATAGTACCAATAATCACAGGACACTCGCTTGCCGCTATGTGGCCACGAGTGCCTATGCATTTAGCTCTTCACCTTGATCCGTAGCTTGACGCGACAAGTGCTACTATGTAACACAATGAGGCGGAGGAAGCGGTTGGCGGTGAGTTGTGGCTTGGAGCGGTCCTTGCGCTGTCAGCGTTGCGGGTGAAGTCGGTGTTGGAGATGAGGAGTTGCTGTGTGAAAGCAAACTGAGAAGTGATTGAGATTGAGCTGAGAGTCTTACGGATCGCCATGTGGCTAACTAGTGGTCCTGACCTAGCTAGTGTAATATCATAAACTGTACCAGTCCGTTCCAGATCTATTGTCCATTTTGCGAGTTTGTGCTCGCGATTCGTCAAAACTAGCTCTCTAGCCATGTGATTGGCAGTAATAGAACCGCCTCGCTGCCGCGGTTTGAATGGTGTGCAGAGCTTACAACAACTCGAGCTATGGGAGCCAACAGAAGCGGTTGAGTGGCATTTTGAGGCTCATCATCCAGGCCATCAGTATTGATTTCGCCTCTCCCCACCAACTGCCCACCAAGTACCCAAGCTCCAGAACAATGAGCCGTGCCTGCACCCCCACCCACCCGACCCCCGCCCCGCCCCCGAGCCAGCAACCTCTCCGACGACCAGCGTGCGCGTGTAGTGGCTGCCCTTCTTCACGAAGCTACCGGTGGTGTCGTACCACGTGGTGCGGTAAGGGCAGTAGCCGAAGCGTTTGGAGTTCACGCCCGAACGGTATCGCGCGTCTGGCGTCGCGCTGTCTCAAACTTTGATCGCAACGGGTCGTACGCATCGCCATCGCAAATGTACCGCACTGGGCGGCCAAGGGTCGACCGGGCCCGGGAGCTGGAGCGGCTGCGAGGTGTTGACGCTCAGCAACGAAGCACCATCCGTTCAGCTGCCCAAGCATGCTTCCTGCCACCAACTACGCTTTTTCGAGAGCTTCGCCTTGGCAAGATCTGCGTAGCTACTTCTGTCGCAAAGCCAATGCTGACGGAGGAGAACAAGATGAAGAGGATCTCCTTCAGCGTGGACCACGTCAATCCAATGACGCATCTCTTCGACGACATGGAAGATGTGGTACACGTCGACGAAAAACTGTTCTACCTAAGCAAGGTCAAACGCCGTTGCGTGCTGCTACCAGATGAACCCAAGCCCGTCATTAGGCTCAAAAGCAAGCGGCACATCCCGAAGGTGATGGTGCTAGCGGCAGTTGCTCGGCCGCGCCATGACCCCGTCACGGGTGAGTTTTTCGACGGTAAACTCGGGACCTGGGCCTTTCTGAAGCACGAGCCGGCCAAACGCAGCAGCTTCAATCGGCCGGCTGGCACCATGGTCCCCTATCCTGTGACGGTGAACAAGACTTCCTACAGGGAAATGCTGACGGAGCTCGTGCTGCCGTCGATCCGAGCCAAGTTCCCTGGAGCCGCGAGCGGGAGGCGTATCACCATGCAGCAAGATAACGCCTCCCCCCACATCCAGCCCGATGACACTGAGTGGTGTCAGGCAGTTGAGGCGTCCGGGTGCAATGTCAAGTTGCGGTTCCAACCGCCCAATAGCCCTGACATGAACGTGTTGGACTTAGCTGTCTTCAACGCCCTCCAGGCGCGCCAGCAGCGCATGACTGCCCATACGCTGGACGAGTTGGTAGAGAACGCGAAGGTGGCCTTCGACGAGTTGCCGCCGGCAAGCCTGAACGCAGGGTTCCTAACGTTACAGTGCGTTATGGATGATTGTGTTGCTGCAGGCGGAGACAACACTTTCAAGATTCGTCACATGTCGAAGTCCAAGCTTGCCCGGGAGGGAAGACTTCCCCGGAGCATCAAGTGCTCTGATACCACTGCGTCATTTCTACCCGCTCCGTAACGATCTGTAGTTGAGGACCATAGTGAAAGCTAGTGTAACGAGATGACTATAGTTTTGAAACAAGCAAATAGTTGAACTTGACAATAGATCTGGAACGGACTGGTATCATTCTCTAATCCCAGCTGCTACCTGTTCTACCAATCAGTTTGTGTAAATCTTCCACGTACTTGTAGTTCTCATGTTTACCATCTGGAACTCCAGATGCCCAACTGGATACATGCATATCCTAGGTGATTTACACCAATCACCTAAACAATAATGGAACATTACCATGCTAGATTCGTATCTCAAAAGTGTGAGAACCACAAATAGTTGTTGTAGTTCAACCTGACGTGGTTGTCGTCACCGGCAATGCCTGCCGTGACGGCAACTACGTCACGCGCCAGAAAGCGGCAGGCACGGCTCGATCGAATCTTCGCAGTTGAGGCTCGGGTGGCTGCGGCATGCACGCGCTTGACTTCTTGACCCCACGCATATTTGGCTTCTTGACTCCATGACTTCATGCACGCTTGACTCCACGCACGTTTGCCTTTATTCATCAAAACGGCGCCGCCAGTTTGCAGCAGCGGTGAATGAATGCAGAAACTCTGGCAAAACGTAGTGTCGGTCTCTTTTACCAGCTCTTTTTCTCGCAAGATGTATGAAATATGACCTATCGTTCTGAAATACGTGGGTTCCGATCTGAAATGTCACAATAGCGAACAAATATTGCAATTGCCTATCGCCCCCTCTAATCGCATACCGAATCTGACCAGCAAAAAAAATTGTTTACAATCGCTTTTCTGGCACAAATGCTAATGAGCCCCCCCAGTATACACAAGTGCGGATGATAAATAGTATACTTATGAAAAGAAACCCCGTTGTATACTTATGCTTAGTAAAGTATACTGTGTAGCCATAGCCATCTAAACCACGTACTTGCGCTTAGTGCCGATGATCACTCCATGGAAGAACTCGCTTGTCTTCGTCTTCCTGGACTGGTCGAAGTACCACGAGCGCCACAAGCACTCATCCAAGAATCCTGGCACCTTGGTCTTCATCATACCCCGCTCGCTCTTCATCCGAGCATTCAGCTTGACCTCCCAAATGCCCTCAATCCGGTTAGTACACACACCAGCGCGTGGATCCACGAAATATTTTGTGTGGTTCTCCAACTGATGCGTGTACCGCACACCAGAGAGACACTTGTTGTTTTTCGAGGGTGTTCAGCGTACCCTTGCGGTGGCCGGTGAGCACCTCGGTGACGTAGGACTTGAATTGATCCGACACAATCAAAGTACTGTAACGTAGATAATCAGTATCAGTATATAAATGAAAAAAATAACATCCACAGTACCCTGGCTTGATGTAGGTCTTGATGCTACGAGAGAGATTCGGCTTTGTACGGTCATCGTAGACCATTTTCGCGAACCACTTCTTCGTCGTCCGATCAACGCCACCAAAACCCCAGTAGTCAGGATGCTTCTTGCCACGGTTGTATGTTTTTCTTTTTTTCTAGCTCGTTTCATCTATCTCGACTACATGACCGTCACCACCGACCTACATACAAATAGATACGCTTAGACCACTGTACATGTTTGGTTAATTTTTGCATAGCATACCTGCATATCGCAACGCAGCATATCCGCCGAGCAGATGTCACGCGCGTACGCGTATCACTTCCCGGCGGTCTTTGGTGTGAGGCCGGCGTGCTGGGCAGCCTCCATGAGGTGCGTCCCGCTGGCCCAGAAGAACAGCACTTTGACGAGATTGGAGAGGGGGGGGGGGTCGTGGAGCGTGCGAAGAAAGAATTCTTGCGCACGCTCCGCTCCACGCGGCAGCTCGCCTTTCGGCAGCGCCAGCGTACCACCGTGCGCTGCATGGAGGCGCCACACTTGGGGCGCGCGGCAGTGTCTGCGAGGAGGCCGGCCCGCATGCTCCACGAAAGAGCCCCCTCTTCCGTGGCGCACGCCAGCATCCCGGCGTTGAAGGTGTAAGTGTAGCGGGGCTACACATTCGGCTAACCTCACGTTAGTGCAAGATGCACTAATGGATACATTCAGGTGGGCCACATCGCAGTGTGGTCACCATTCATATTAGGAAGCAGTCCTATTGGTCAGAAAACAGGGTCTTTCTACCAATAAGAGCCAAGCATTAGGACAGGGTTTCAGCCAACCACTCGTTGGCAGAACCTCAGTTTTAGGAGGAAAGCCACAGTTAACATTCAATTCAGTTCTCATTTTACCGCAAAAGCTACTATTTGTACCTTTATTTAGGTCTATTTATACTTGTGGATACAAGTATACTTAATCTAAGTTAAATACACCTTACGCTTCCCCATACATGTGCGCTCACGTGTAAGCTAAAGTATTGGGCTAAGTAAGCCCATTACAGTGGACCAATACGGCGTTCACGCGGGTGGCAAGTTAAATACACATTACGCTTCCTTATACACGTGCGCTCACGTGTAAGCTAAAGTATTGGGCTAAGTAAGCCCATTACACCTCGTAGCACTTTGTAGTCCGTCCAACGACCGACTAGTTACGTATCGAATGAAGTTCGATACGGGGGCCGAGGACGTGCCTGTGGACGCGAGTATGTCCACTGGTAACCCAAACACGGGTGCAACGCATGTTGCACGCGAAGACTGCCTCCACCTGGCGGATCCAGAGTGGGAGGCGCCCAACGACTGTCGACGGTCATTGGAGAAGCGGCCGTAGCGAGGATGCTACGCACGCTATCGCCGACAGAGCAACATGGTGTTGCTCTAGGCTTCATCATGAAGGAACAGTGCGAGACCGCTGCTCGCGCTACGGTGTCGACTCCGTCCACACCGCGCGTGGAGTCATTGAAGCTCCACGTGAACAGCTACGTTGGAAGAGAGGGCGAACCTCTCCTCCGTTGGCTTGTCGAAGTCGACACTGCCATTGCGGCTCGACGTATCGTCGACCCGTTGTCGAAGATTGCGTTCGCCATGTCATGCCTTGGCGGACGAGCAAGGAGTTGGGCGTACGGACGCTGTCTCACTGACCCTACGTGCTTTAGCACGTACGAGGTGTTCAAGGAGGAGCTCAGACAAGCGTTTGAGCCCCCGCAGAATGAGTTCAGATCGAGGGCTGAGTTCCTCGACCTGCAACAGGGCAAGCATGACGTGCATGCTTACAGCGTTTCCAGTTGGAAGCTGCGGAGACACTCTTCCCCCGTGTTGCTACGGCGCAAATATGCGCGTCCTGCTACCGTCATACCCTCAGGTTCTACGTCAAGGTGGCTGTTCTCGAGGACATGCCTGTCAGCTGCCCAGCAAAAACAAGGAGCAAGTACGATAATTGCATAGTTGTCAGGGTATTTGATTTGGAAGACTTACGGTACTTGCCTGAATGCATTTGACATTGCACTTCGCGAGTTTGATTTTGGTTTCGGTGCATTTGCTTTTGTTCTTTGTGAACTTGGCCTTGTTGTTGGTGAACTTGGCCTGGAAAAGGTGTAGTTCACCTTCGGTGGTGGGCGACAGGTCACAGACATCCGAGTGATGGGTTGCAGCGGAGAATTTTAGTCAACCTTATCACAACCGTCCTTTATTTCTTACTTGAGCCAAAGAGACCTTTCCCCGATTTGGGTCAAGCGTAAATAACTGAAGGATGTGGGTGAGCGTCTCGTCCCAGCCACGTCAGCCTTTGTCTCCACTTTCAACGCTGTTTCCAAATCACTTTCTGAACCGCAAGGAACCCCGCAGCAGTCCTGTGCTGCACGCAAGATCCCTGCTTTGCCACACCAGGCTCGCGCGCATGTCGAGCGCCACGGACACCTCCTCATCGCGTCTTGAACCTCCACGAGACGCCGGCGGTGATCAAGCGGCGCCTTCGGACCATGACTAAGCGTCTGGCGACACGGCACATCTACCCGTGGGGAGCAGCGAGCCACCAGCAAGCTCCGGTGGCGGCGACGAGAAGGGTGCCGGCGCTGACACCGCGCTAGACGCTTCAGCGATGGGGGGATTTGTGACGATTCCTGCGAAAGAGGCAAGCGTATCCGGCGCCTCGATCAGCACCACGCAGAGCGAAACTACAAGCGCGCCATCCACGACCACGGCGCCCACTCTGACGGCTTCGACGACGCTGCTATCAGTGTCGGCTGCAGTGATCTCGTTGTCACAAACGGGGGCGGCGACCAAGCCAGCTTCGGGGGTGCTGGTAACGTCTGTTTCTGAGCCTGAGTTGGCCACACCGCCTTCCACTTTGTTCATCTCGCCTCCAGGGTTGCCATCGGCCACGTCTATTTCCACCAAGACCCACGATTCTCGGCCCTCAATGACAAGCACCAGAAGGAAATCCTGAATCTGTAAAACGACCGAAAGTCTCGAGCACTGCTTTCAACAAAGCCAAGGAGGAACTGATTAGCAAGTTTCGCAAGCTCCACGGTTATGATGATGAGATCTGGTTCGAAGTTGGACTCTGAGTCGTGCCTGAGAACCCATGCGACTGGGTTTGGCGACACCCGGCGCCGCAGGTTTCGCTGCAAGAACAGTTGGAGGAGCTCGACATTCTTGAACCGGCGCAAACCCAGTGAGGTACGCGAAGCTCGGACAATTGCTTTATGGGCGTGGCTCCAAGCGCGTTACGTGACCAGATGCTGACCAAGCGGGAGCAAGCCGAGAATTGTCTACTTGAACCGACTCCTGATTCGGCATTGGATGCAGCGTGCCGCTAAGCTCTGCAGCAATGAGTGGATCTTCATGTAGTGACGTAATCTGCAGGTTCTTGCTAATTCCACTCAACATTGCATTCGTTCTTTCGTTCCTTTTGTCTTGGATGTCCGTGTCGTCTCCTAGCTCCGTCTGAGATCGACATAGTCTTGACTGGGAAAATCTCCATCGTAATTAATTCAAACACACAGTACTCACAAAACACAAACACCGTTCCTTTCCGGAGGACACCCTATTGAGCGCTAGGCTCAGGGGGGTCATCTCCAGATTGCATAGCTTGGAACCGTGACTGCGCTCTGGCACTCTTGTTGAAATCATACAATAGAGCCCCACAGTTCAACTGGGATACAGGTAACCACTCGGGATCCGAGTAGCCTTTCCACTTGACTAAGTATTCCCGGATTCGTCTTGAAGTTCGGGTCCGCTTGAACCAGCCAATGTCCTGGATTGCCTCCACCTCATACACGTCCCGGTCTTCATCGGGCTCGAAGACATCTTCGGGCAACAACGCCGCATCGAGTTCATCCTCTTCCGCAACTTCGACCTCATGAGTAGGTCGATCCGGGAAAAGGGCACGCGGTTTCAACCGACTCACATGGACCCAGGGGTAGAGCTTATACCAGGAACCTTCGATCTTGAGCTTACACCGATAATCATTTGTGACTTCGGTTATTCTGAACGGGCCATGCCACAAGTGGGCAAACTTCTTGGTCAGCCCAGGTTGAACTCTTCCCAGATACAACCCCACAGCACCCCAACCTCGAAACCTTTCTTGAGTCGTTCTGACAACTCTTTCCAGATCCGAATCTGGGCTTCTGAGCGTTTAGACTTGGCTTCTGCTTGGAGGTCTTTTGCCCAGGCCTGAGCACACTCATGCTGGCGCTGTACCTCGCGACGCCACTCATAAGCGACTTTCTGATCGAATCCAAACGGTGGCGATCCCAGCATAGCTGAAACTGTGCTTTGCGGATCCCAGCCATGCACCAGGTAAAACGGAGTGTCGAGCCGGGTAGCGTCAAAGGACGTGTTCAACGCCCACATCAACTTCTCAGCTTGGTCGTCCCAGTCACTTTGGTCAGGCTCTGAAACATAAGATCGGATCGCCCTGATCACAGTTTGCACAGATCGCCCTTGTTGTCTATTCGCTTGGGGGCGGTAGGCTAACGTGGCGCGTTGATGACTCCCCAGCATCTCCCGGAACCGAGCAAACACTTCGTTCATGAATCTGGGATCCCGGTCATGTCGTATCATCTGGCTAGCACCGAACCTCTGAAATACACACTCCATGTAAGCCTCAGCCACGTCTTGAGCACTAGTCAAACTCATAGGTCGACACATTATAAACCCAGAGAAAACGCACTGAAACAGGAAGGCATTGCCTCCATCGGACTTGGGCAAATGCGTAACAAAATCCATCGACACCACCTCAAAAGGTCGTGTCGCTAGGATGTTCCCGGGTGAGGGACCCGGATTCGGGGGTGCACCCTTGGCTGTCACACAGTCGACGCACTCCTTCACGAAACGGTCCACATCAGCATACATCCCGAGCCAGTAACACTCCCGGCGCAAAGATAGCTTTCAACGTTCTGGCTGGGCTACGCCCTTAGTGCAAGCAGCGAATCCGACTTCACGACAACAACTCCGTGCCAGTCTACAGGAACGGTAGCGACGTTAGCTGAGAGAGATGGGACGCTCGTGGTGCCATCAGAGCACACGCTGGTGTAGATAGCTGACTCTTGTCAGCACCCACATCTGCCGAGGTCCGCGATCGAGTTCTCCAAAAACCACATTCAATAAAAATCTAGTTGTAACGGTAACGACTTTTTCATGTTCATGTTTCATCAATCGGTCAGCTTACTTAGCTAACAAGAACGAATCCGCTCCAAAACATACCAGAGTTCCGCTTTCTGAAGCCACAACTCCAAGATTTTTGGAAATCTTGATGTCATAGTCGTAGACCTTGCGGGAATTATTATCGAGCAGCTTAGCTACACTTTGGGCGAAGACGATACATTGTTACTATAGCTTTAAATATGTATAGTGTAGTTCATAGAAAAAATAAACCGTCCAGGAAGGTTTATTAAAACCAGGAAGGTTTATTAAAACCAGGAAGGTTTATTAAACCTTCCATGTCAGCCGCCGTCTCGGGAGGGTTAATATCCGGCAAACATGGCTTCCAGTTCAAAATTCGCATATCGACTTTTGTATAGTAGCTTTTTAGCACATCTTCCTGTCGGATGTGCGATGGGTAGATAGACGGGGATATTTCGTTGGCAATAGAAATACGGATATTAACCACCAACAGGTTTAGAAATCAAGGTAGAAGCCCAAAACTGCCGCGTGTCAGCCACTGCTTCTTTGCTTCATTTCACAAAGAACAGTCCCGGAGCGCGTACCGACCAAGCCACGGCGGGGTGAGCCCCATTAGAAAAAACGTAATGCACAAGAGCCCTGTCGGATGACCAAGGACCAGTGCTACGGCTATAGGCGACGTTTGCAGCGGGGGAGGTGGTACGTTGTGCTAATCTCTATTTTTTTGGTAAATAGTGTTCTGAATAAGAAGCAAGCGCGACTTCACGGCGTGTGTGTATTGGGCACTTGGCCAGGCCAAGTCTACTCTGCCAAAGGACATCCGCCAATGCCCGAGTAAGCTGATACCGCCGGAAGGAACGCCGCTCGCACCTGTGCAACCGACTTCGTCAGCTCCAAGTGCAGTCACAGGAGATTTCATTGATGCTACAGAACAACGTGAGCCGACTGCGTGGCTACGACGGATGCTACAGAATAAGGCAGGTCGACTAAACTAGCTGGGACGGAAAATACAGCGCAAGACGATGAATGACAGGGTCTATGACGGAAGCTACAGAGCAAGTCGACCTGTCTACGTGGCTCCGACGGGATCTACAGAACAAGCGTCTTGACACGACGGGTTCTACAGAAGAAGGTACTACGGCAGAAGTGTGGACATGTCTGATGCGGGCGTCAAGGGTATTATATGGTGGTAGATAATGTC
Organism: Phytophthora x cambivora; assembly: GCA_033557925.1. NCBI lineage: Eukaryota > Oomycota > Peronosporomycetes > Peronosporales > Peronosporaceae > Phytophthora > Phytophthora x cambivora. The sequence continues at coordinate 4,200,932 of JAUCEB010000008.1, read as the reverse complement.
GGACGCATATAATATTTTTATCGCTGTTCTTATATATATATCTTATATGTGTCTGGAGTTGTATGTAGTGCATTCTCTACGACTACGAGAATGCAAATAAGACCTTCAGACATGTATATGAGGCAACAAGGAGGAGGATCAGGCATACACTAGTGTTTTCGGTTGGGGGCGGGTGTGACCTAGTTATTTTACTGGCATGGGCAAGGAAGAAATCGCCCAATTCCTCCTCACTAATCCAAAACTGGGCGATGTCAGTTCCTCCTCACTAATCCAAAACTGGGCGATGTCAGTTCCTCCTCACTAATCCGTTAGTTAGGAACTGGGCGATTTCTTCCTTGCCGATTAGTGAGGAGGAACTGGACGATTTCTTCCTTGCATGCGTGCATTGCGACGTGCCGCCCTCCCCAAAAACGGGTGGTTGACGCTCGAAGCGGATGCCGTAGCAACATTGAAAGGTATTGGCGAGCAAAAGGTTTTGAGTGTGCTTTACGCTCGCCACAACCAATAGAAAAGCGACATTATGACAGGTGTAGGATACATTGACGAAATTATGTCCACTTTCGTAGTTGCTCTGTTCCTGATGCGCCCAGATCTTTATCACAAGATGCGAAAGGGCTTACAACAGCAAATCTTTGACAGGTTTTGAAGTATACTTTAATCAAGATTAATCCTTATTCTGTAGAATGCGGAATAATTCTTGCGCTAAAAGGGTTAGCCTTCTCACTACAGAAAAAAACGGCACGCCTAAGAGGTCCGCTGCGGACATCTAAGTTAGATCACACTCACAATCTTTTTGATCGACTTTTAACCAGTAGGTGAAAAGCACTACTCTGGTAGAGGCTCTACCAGAGTAGTGCTTTTCACCTACTGGTTAAAAGTCGATCAAAAAGATTGTGAGTCAAACAGGGACGAGACATAAATATTTTAGAGGACCGCTGCGGGGCATCGTCAAAATGTTAGCAAATGATTATAATATATCATATGGGTTTCACTATGGGACCACTGCGGTCCCGCAATTCACGTCCGGTAGTGAAAGGGTTAACCCTTAAGTTCCACCGCACCAGTCTCGACCGAAGACTTCCACCCCACCAGCTTTCTTCTTTTTCTTTAGCTTTCAAGTTGCCACGCTTCTTGTGGACCGATAGCCATCAGGCGCTTTGTAGAGCTCTGCCGCGACGTCTCCCACACTCCACTGACTACGGCTGTCACCTCGCCATCGCCGCTCCGTGCGAGTGAAGCTCAAAGAAGTTCACGACGGTCGTATCATCGAGCAGCAGTGATGGCCCCCTGTCTCAACCCCCTAACTCGCCATCACCGCCAAGTGTGAGTGAAGCTGGTTGCACACAAAGTCCGACAAGCAAAGCTGTGGTAGCTTTATCATACAGTGTAAGCGAGGGCGTTTCAGAGATGTAACCCTGGGACGGCAACCACATGCGTCAATTGGTATTAATGAGAGCGTCAACGAACTGCCCCACAAATATACGGTCGCGCCCCGCCCACACCACCGTTACACTTGCTCTAGAAGCTCCTTGATCATCACCCCTCCCCCAACTTCTTGTACAACATTCCACACTACAGTCGACTGGATGGAAATCGCAAGACCAGTGAATATGTTGTCCAAGAAAACAAATCTGGGTGGTTCGGTCTTCACACAGAACGCCACGACGTTTTGTCTGTCTTCCGCAGCCGTTTCGTACTGGAAGTCAAACGACAAGCCCGTTCGTCTCCAAATCGTTCGGAAGCACCATTACCGCTAAACGAGCGCATTGCCAACCTGAATCCCAGACAGCCACGCTTATATTTCCGCCCAATTGCTGCAACTAGTGTACTCTTGGTACACTGATAGTATGGCTATACAGGCATATAACCGTGATATAGTCTCTAATAAAAAATGCTAACATGTGATTGCCGAATGAGCGATACCAATTTTTGAGCAAAACTCGGATCGATTTGAATTATTTTCAATAGGCATGATCGATGAGCTGAACAATTTAAAACATGGCCGGAGAATATTCCTCTCGAGGCGGATCTCAAGCCTCCATATCATTTAGATTGCTTCAGTTTAATTTTAGTCTCCTCCTACCTACTCGTCTACTTACAGTCAGCTAGCATGGTGTATAATACGCACATCTAGTCACAATACATATTCATCGCCTGAAAGGACCTCAAACCTCCCCGCCGCGACCTTTTCGACAACATCTAATTAACACGTTAATTTGCACCTTCCCGAAATGACTATCAAGCTGTCCCAATTAAGGTAGGTAGTTATCGATAGCAGTCGACGTTTGAAGGACGTCACTAGCCAGACTGGCACCTGTCTGGGCTTTACCAGCATATGGACGCTTGAAAATGAAGGATACCTCAGGTTTTTAAACAAGTAAAAATGATAAATAACGAGAGGCCCCACTGAGATGGGCCCGGAAGCTACAGTATTTAATTGGTGCCCAGCCCGAGGCCAATAATGATTTCCCCTGACGCTACATTACATTCCCTTCGGGCCTCGCAAAAACCGAAATGGTCTTCTCTACTTATAGACAAGTCAATGAATCCGATTTATTCAGCGTATTCCGCAAGCTTGGTGAAGAGGTAGGTGACCTTTTCAGAAGTCATTTGACTCAGCAATTGCTCTCTACTTACCTGGCCAAGCTACTCATCAAGTCTAAGTGATGATCCCGGCTGTGGATGGACGGTTTATGCCTTAAGTGCACTCTTTCATACAATCTCGCGTTGGAAGATCCGAACAGTCTGCACTAGCTGGTATGCTACACAGATATACAAATTACATTTAGGAGTTTGAGTATGCAATGTGAACAGCTAACCCACCTATCTATAAACTGGTTACTCACTATGTTGGATGGTTGAGGTGCTGAAGTATGTCCGATGATAAGTCGGGCTTGACGCGAATACACTTGCTCGAGGTGTCGTGATCCTTGTTGCCAACGCTTAGTCGCGCGCCGGCGCCATATTGCTTGTGTTGTCGCGTTTGTCGCCGCGTGGGTGCTTGTGGTGGGGTTTGTCTTCATCATTGTCGAGATGGCGCTTGTGTTGGCGTCCGATCGGGGATTCAAAACCAGTTTCGCCCGTGAAACGACCCCTGTGACTTGAATCAGAAAGGTTTTGGCCTCTGTGACGGTAATCCAAGCACTTCATCGAAGACTTAGTAGAACCCGCCGGCCATGGCTTACAATGGTCATGCAGTGTGTGTGTGGGGGGAGGGGGTCACAAAGCCCACCTTCGGCTTGGCTAGCCGGAAGCGATGCCGAATGATGAGTTCAGATAGAAGGTTCCGGCATGTTGCCATTCCGGAAATAGGACAAAAACCGTGCGAAATTTGTTGTTTTGTGGCACCTTCCGGCATACAAAGCAAAATATTCCTAATTCAATCATGGCAAAGCGAGCAAACGATTCCCTACACCGATCCGGCGCCCCAAGGGCAGTCTCGCGCAGAGTGAACACGGCCAAGCGTGCGCGCGCCGCGTCCGAGACCCGCGCCAGCAGTTCGACGCTACCCTCGAGCGCCGCGTCCTAGACCCGCGCCAGCGGTTCGCCGCTGCCCTTGAGCGCCACGTTCGATACCCGTGCCAGCAGTTCACTGCTGCCCACAAGCGCCGCGTTCGAGTCCCGCGCGGGAATGTTATTGCTGCCTTCGAGCGCCTCGACCGAGTCCAGCCGCAGAAGTTCGTGGCAGCCCTCGAACACCGAGTCCGAGACCAGTTGCAGGAGTTCGTCGCTGCCCACGGACGGGATGGTGACCACGGGTTCCAGCCTCAGCGTAAGTGCCTACAATTGGAATGTTTCATTCGCAATCTAGTTGTCGGATGTACGCTCCATGATGGGTGGTTTTTTATTACAGAGCTCGCGAAATCTCCGAGCGCAGTGGATTTACCAGCAGAATGGACGACTTGCTATTCTGCTTATACTGGATCAGCAATTTCTCTGTGAATGCCTGCCCATCTACAAGTACACATACTCTCAGTAGTGGTACTCAAATGCTCCTCATTGTGCTGGCGGATGAAGCGGCTCGCTGTAGCTCGGAGCGACGCAAGATACATCGCAGTATTGAGTGGAGAGGGTTCGTGTTCACGCCCGAAATGGATCCAAGCGCATTTCGAGACCCCTTTAGAGTCTCGCCGTCGGCGTTTGCTGCACTGCTGCACACACTGAAACCAGCCATCGAACAGAAGACTACGAACTTTGGCGAGCCGTTATCAGCCTCAGTACGACTTGCTGTCTTCTTGGTCTTCATTGGCCATGGGCTCCCTCCAGCAGTTGCGCTCGCAGTTTGGAATTGGGAAATCAACGGCATCTGGCATTATGCGCGAAGTTTCTAAGGCTGTAGTCGGACTGATGCAGAGCTACGTTGTATTTCCTGCTGCGCGACGAGCTTTTAAAGCTGTCGATGGAGTTCGAAGATGGCTATGGTATTCGAGGCTGTGTTGGAGCCCTGGATGGCTGTCCCATCCCGATCGTGCACCCTTCGAGGCGTAACAGCAAAACGTTTTTTAATCGGAAAGGTTTCTACTCGCTTAATATGAGTGCTGTAGTGGACAGACACCGGCGATTTCTGGATGTCGATGTGCGCTGGTCCGGTTCAGTCGGTGATAACCGCGTGTTCCCCAACAGCGCTGTCGGACGAATGCATGAATTAATTCTTAGCGAAGCTGGTTTAGCTCAACGTGCTGGATTTCTACAAGCAGGGCTGAAGGAGTACCGAAAAATTCCATTTTTCCTGCTAGCTGACTCTGCCTACGCGAACTCGACCCACGTCGGGACGACGTACGAGATAGCGGAGGTGGAAAAGGATGTCGTAGTTAGCAAGCTGAACAGGACGCTAGCGGGTATGCGCTATTCGGTCGAGTGTGCGTTCGGCGTGGCCAAGTCTAGATGGAGTGTACTTGCGAAGCCCATCGAAATTTCAAGGACCAATTTGGAAGCTGTTTCAACCTTAGTAAGCGCAGTCTGCCTCTTGCACGATTTCGTCATTGATAAAAACGATGGTGTTTGGGACGCACGGGCTGAGGCGTGTCGGCGTGAATTTTATTTCACGAACTCTCTTACATTAACAAATGAGGAAACAATGCCCCGACAGCCAAACCAGTCAAGAGAAAACAAGAAATGCGATCATCAGTCGGATGAGATATCGCGGTTCGGTTATATCATCGTAACTAGAGTCAGTTAAGGTTGGACCTGAAAGAGATGACGTAACAACGCACGTGTTTTCTCATTTTCCTCTTTCTAGTGAAGGATAAACTGTTCCCGGACTTGCTGAGTAACCGTATCCATGGATTTTACCGCTTTCGCCATCACCTGGTGCATTACGTCTGCAATATCGTCCACACGGGAACGCTTCTTTCCTTTTGGCGGCGACTCCACAACGGTGTTTTCGCTGTGGTGAGCGACCGCTAACCCTCCGGAGACTGGAATTATGCTGGGGTCGTTCTCGAAAACATCACCAAGAGCAGTGTAACACTCGGAACTTAGTGCGGCACGACCCCACTTTTTCAGAATTTCAGCCCGTTCTGGAGTAGACAGGCTGAATCACTCCGGTCGCGCCGTACTTTCAACCAAAGTGCCGTTGTTGTGGTCCGATATCAGCGTATAGGACGATCGCAGCGAGGCATTTTGTCTTCAAGGGATCGCCTTGAACGTGGACGGAAATTGGGGCCAGCTACACCTAACCCACCCTCAGGGCGCGGTGGGGCGTTAGCTACTTCGACTAAATACTCATCGACACTTTCCACTGCCGACCCTGTTGCTTCTGACCTCATCGCCACCAAGCGGGAAATGCAGGTTGATTAGACGGAGGCAGCTGCTTGCTTAGCCGTAGTGCCGTCAGGAAGTCGAAGCAGCAACGCTGCTTTCCACGCTTTTTTGATCAACAGAAGAACCTCATCATTTTCCCCCCACTCTGCCTCGCGTAGGCCGCTTGGCCGCTGCTTTCTTGACCTCGCCACGAGAACTTGCAGCACCTCTTCCACCACGCACCCCACGGCTACCTTGAGCACTCCCACCGCGTCACCCTCCTTCACCACCAGGAACTCCGGCGCTAGAGATTAGATCGACCATTTCTTCGGTAACATCATCATCGCTGTTGTCCTCCATGGGCCCGCTAACCCGCCTGCCTCCAACGGCGACCAGATAAAATCTCAAGATAGCCAACAACCAACCGATTGAAATTCCATTGACTTCACAATAATTACAGTATAATGTCAAATTTGTAATACAGCAGTCTAATCAATTGTACGGCATACGAAAAATAAAGGCTACGGTATATGCTAAGCCGAAGCCGGACAGTGTGACCCCCCCCCCCACCAGTGGCGAGCGTGTCCGCTGATGAAGCAGTCCACGAAGTACATATGCGACGGAAAAGTTCAGGAGTGGCCGTAATATTTCGTCCAGGAGTGTACTTCACTTTCTGTTGATTCGTCCTCTGCAGACCCGTACGCCACTAGCAACTCGGCTTCCGCTTTCCAAGTCTTTCTATGACATTTTCTTCACCCATATTCACACTGCAATCTTCAGCGAGGACGCCGCTGTATCATAGTATTTGTACCCACTGAGCTGAAGTTTACGTCTCGAGCAAAAATGTATTTTTTTGTTTGGAACTCTATATAAAAAATATACGGTGATAGTCCAAGCCATTCATATTCTACAACCCGATCACCCAGTTTTGGTTCTTTTTGTTTCGGTTTAGGGATATCAGCGTATCATGTTAAGCCACCAATCTGTAGTACTGAACCGTTAGACCACATAATCTAATATTACATAACAGTATCAAAACGGCACTCCTACCGTATGATAGCCAGTATCGCATAAAGCTAATGCACATGCAAAACAAAGAGTTATTTAGCAGGACAAGAGTTGCTCAGAAAGCAGATGGAGCTATATCGCATTAGATATGTTATTTCCAATAGATTTGAATTTAACAACAAATATCGGGCCAGTACATTTCTCGCCAGTATAGGTACAATCCTATGAAAAACAGCTGAATGCATTTGTGTCTCGACAGTCTGTTATTAGGGGTAACTGTCGGATTATCCATGAAACGTCACAGGACCTCAATGTCAACTGTTAACCCTTCTAGCCTGAAGAATGATTATGTATCCTACAGAATAAGGATTAATCTTAATTAAAGTATTCTTCGAAACCTGTCAAAGATTTACCGCTGTAAGCCCTTTCACATCTTGCGGTTAAGTTCTGGACGCACCGTGAACAGAACAGCAACAAAAGTAAACGTAACATCGCCAACGTATCCTACACCTGTCAGAATGGCGATTTTCTATTGTCTGTAGCACGTTCGAAACCTGATATGTTTGCGCCTACGTTTGCGATCGTACATGAAAAGCCTCTCTCGATCTCGAAGAAGTGACCGCTGACAGTCAGTTGATTGTCGCCGCGGCTAGTTGCACCGCCTGATTGCCAGCTATTACGCGTGGTTGGTGAGCGTCATGAGATTCATTAGATGCGGAATCTTTGGAGTAGCTAGTATTTCTACTTTCGTGCATGTTGCTCGACCTATTGCATATCAAATTTAGCACTCGGGGCACATATCCGTGCAAATGTATGTACACACTCGCACACACACCAACAAGGTCTAGCTCACTGGGGTCCCAGAGTGGGTCCTTCGGGGGACCGCTCGCATAGCGTGTGCTCCAATGAGCAAATGTGCAGAGATGGTCCATCTGATCGACAATTTCAGCATGGGACATATGGATGCACTAGTGTCGAATATACTCATGATGGAATGGTGGGTCAGATGGGCTATCAATGCAGGTGTGCCCATGGCGGTGCCCGCTTTACAGAGCGGATCACGAATGGTTCTACCCATTCATGACTTTTTTAGTCCATATGTTTGTGTGTTTTCAGCGTTTTGTCGAACGCTCTACCACACCAGCCAAGTAGTATCGGTGGGTTCAGAAAGAAAGGCTATCGCCGGGCTCTAGAATGATTGGAGTCATGCTCGAGAGAGCGTACTTCGCGACATCGTCGATCGCATGGCATACATCGCACCGACGCATGGTTTCAGCCGTCCAACATGAGCCCGAAATCATCTGGGAGCTCTGCCGCGACGTCCGATCCCACCAACTGGGCGACTGACTTCACTGTCGCCCGTCAGGGTTTCGACCGATACTGCAATAGTAATACCGTTTCATTTCTATTCATCAATGGTAGGTCATTAATCCCGTGTGCATTCCTGCGAGCGAGAGTGTTCTCACAAAAAACTAGCCGTAGTTGAAGAAATCTGCTGTATGGATACTACAGGGCTGGGCTGGTAGCGCTGGTCATACATAATCTAATATAACACTTTGACGTACATTTTAGTGCTCGTATAATACTACGTCTAAAAAACTACTATTGGCACTATAATATATTACTATTATATTACAATATATTACTATTGAATTGTAACATATTACTATTGTATTAAGGTATACCATATTATAGTGCTCGTGTAATGCTACGTTTTAATAAAAATGCTACTGCGCATCTCCTGCGCCTGCTTCGCAGCCGCAGTATCTGCGCGACATCCATTATTCAATCGCGGAACCACCCACGGATTTCCTAAGACCTATCCGTAGGAGAGGGTTCCCAGAATTCTGGCCAAAAAGATCGGTTTCTTTCAAACCACTATCAATTAATCTAGTGAACCGACGTAGGCCGCCACCAACACCCTCAGTCTTGCTTTTCGGTCGCCGCAACAGCCCTCCCCCGTCTTTACGGTAAAACCTCCGCTGCTGCGGCGCCGATGAAGCAAGACTGAAGACCACCAACACCGATCGCCGGCACCCCAGCCCCAACACCGTTCGCGCCAACACCGACACCGGGGAGGCCGACACCGACGCCGTCACTATGCTCGCCGGGGCCGTTCAAGTATGGACCCACTGCGACACCGACCATCACCTCGCCTGTGCTCGTACATCTGTCAGACGCTGTTGGCGCCGTAGGTGGATATGTTGTACGCGAACCCTGGTTTGATGTCCGCCCATCTCCGAAAGGTGAGAGGTTACATGCGTTGTGTTGACTCACTTGACTCCAAGTCTAATTTTTACATAAACCTACATACGCTATCAGCAAATGATACTGTAGTTAAGCTTAGATCCCCCTACGGGGAGTCAATAGATATTAATAGTAGTAATACTACAATACATGTAATGTTAGCAATCCCGTATCTGCACGCATCATAAATGCCAACACCGTCTGGGCCACACGAAAAACGGAGGCTTTAAACCCAGGCCCGGTATCATCGTACTTAACGTTTTCTCGTAATCTCCGAAATCGTATATCCTACTCAAACAGTTGGCAATTTCACGCAAAAACCTCTATTTTCCGTGGATCTCGAGAAAGCATGCGGTTTTTGAGATTATTAAACTATTTAACTTGAAGTTTGTATACTTTTGTTTCGTGTGTGCCACATATGGCGTGCCCCGAATTAATCCTGTTTGGGCTGTACGTACACTTCGTAACCGAAGGCACTACAGTCGTGCACCTCTATTTCGGCAGGGTGGACCATATATAAGCTCAAAATTGATCAAATCGAAGAATCAAAATGGGAGTGATTATGCTTCCAATCCTGATTTAGTATCTCGAATTATAAGCTTTCAGCGGTGCCGAATTAGAGGTGCACGACTGTACCAGTATAAACTTAACATTGGTTCTCATACTAACGCTTGTAAGAGTCGGAGGTATTATCATGTAAAACATGGGATACTATTTATTTATGGTAATTACGTATTTTTCGGCTGCCCTGGTGGCTTGTGATCGTGGTCAAATTTACTGGGATTTGCGCTATTAGAGACTTTTCGAGTCGTTCATTACCCCGACCCCACCATCACACACATTTACCAGAAGGAAATGGTAATGGGAAACCGAGGTGACTTTTCGCATAATAGCATTCATCACACCAATATTACCGAGGGAGACACAATAGTTTACGCGTGAGGTTTACTGTACAGCTCGCGTTTAGCAGACAATCTCCGCCCCCAAAACCAGAAAGGCCAGCGACACCGCGGATACCATGAGCGTTATCACCCAGGACGAGTCCCTTGAGCTGTTGATGCTCATGGCTGCCTTCGGCGAGGAAGAAACGTGGATGGAGCTTGCGTCTATGGGCGCTTTCAATACTCCTGAGCGCCCATTAATTCCTGCTATAAGATTCAAATTAAGGACCTATGGCTCAGCCAATGCGGTTCTCGACTTCCGCTTCGATATCGATGGCGTGCGTGCACTGGGGCGTCATTTCCGTTTGCCGGAGACGGTTATCACTGAGGACGGCAACAGGTGCAGCAAGGACGAAGCCTTAGCGATCATGCTAAACCGAATGAGCAGCCCGCAGCGTCTTCACGATATGTCGAGCAAGTTCGGACGTTCATCGGGGTCTATATGCAGAATCTTCCTCTGGATGAGTACGTACGTGTTCATATATGCTACTTACTGGTTGCTTCTGCTGATATCTTTAATTCAGTTGATAATGTAGATGAACGATACGAATCAAAACGCTATGCCCCTACAAGTTTTTTGCGTCGTCGTATTGACTGGTACTGCCACGCAATTGCACAACGGACACCGGTGGACGGCATCTTTGCCTTTCCTGACGGGACCAAAATCCCAATTAGCCACCCAACACCAAGACGCAAGGGCGACGGAGAAAATCTACAGTATCAGGTGTACAGCGGACACAAGCGCTGTCATTGTTTGACATTTCAAGGTAATTTTTGTTGAGCTTGTGTTTTGCTTTTTACAACTTGAACTAAGGCGTTAATGCATAGGATTAACGGCTCCTGACGACCTCTGCATTCATTTTTGGGGACCTTACGAAGGACGGCGACATGATACTACAGTATTTACTGCAAGTAAAATTGTCGAATACTTTATGGAGCATTCAGATATATTCAGAGGCCGTGCGATTTTCGGCGACCCGGCGTACACGGTGAGCGACTATGTCGTCACTGGGTTCCGGTAGAACGTGCTTTCGACGCACGAAAAGGTATTTAACAAGGACATGAGTGCTGTGCGAGTTGCGGTTGAGTGGAACTTCGGCCTCATGAAGAGGTTATGGCCACTTGTTGACTACAAAAAGAAGCTTCGCCTGCGTCTCAGCCCCATTGGGAAGATCGTACGTGTAGCTATGCTTCTAACTAATTGCTACTGTTGTCATCAACGTGGTAACCAAATTAGCTTTTTTTAATCTAGAGCCACCAACACTAGACGAATATTTAGAAGACGAATAAAATAAAATCAATTGGTGCGACAACATGAGAGTGTACTTGGGTTAGCATTGCTGTTGTCTACTTCTTCGCCAAAAGCTCCAGCACCGCGAAGAAACGATCGGTTTCTTGGCGGCGCAAGCGTTCCGCTTCGAGGCGATCTTCACGCTCCACCTTCCACTGCTCACGACGGAACGTAAGTTCTTGTACCTTGTGCTCGGCAAGAACTTGAGCGATCTTGGCAAACTTGTTGGGCTTGGCGGGACTGTCGAGGGGCTTATCGTTTCCGTCAGGGGCGCCACGCTTAAGCCGTTCAACGGCAAGCTGACGAACGACTTCCCCGGCCTTTTCGTTGGCCAAAGCTTTGGCCGCTGCTACATCCTTAGCAAGTGTTTTAGCATGCTGAAAGTCATCAATCTCAGCGATAATATCGTCAAGAAGTTGATCCTTTTCCGTGTAAGCCTCTTCAACACCAGAAGCACGCTTGGCCACCTTCATTTTCTTTCTAGCAGCATCTTTAATAAAATCATCATGTGGTTAGAAATACGACCGGTTGATGAGCGCTTTTCACGTAACGTACCGACTAACAGGTTAAAGCGGTTTTGGGCAGTTTTGCCGCCGAGGTTGGCGCGCGAAAATTCCGCTGAGCTCACCAAAGAGGCTGCTACGCCTTCCCACTGCGCCATGACCTTCCCATGTTTCTCTTTGTACGGTTTGACAGCAACAGCTTGCTTCAAAAGCAGCAGATCGTCCCCCTCGCTAAAGTTCTTTCTTTTCGTCTCCATGTCGATTTCGCAAATAAGACGATGCCGCTGGTATTGCAGGTAATGCAATGAATTCACTGAGACCAGTGATTTCCACGGAGCTCACCGCGTTAGCACGGGATTTGCGCTTGTTTTAAACATCTATATGCTGGTAATGGTAGTGAAAATTGCCTCTCGAAAAGTCTCTATTGACTGTGGGTTTGATCCCTTCAGCGGCTATTGGCTTCTCTGAGCGGGAGACGTATAACCCAGACAGGTAGAACATCGCAAGACAAAGGATAAATAGCCGCAGAGAACAGTTATGTGTATAAAAAGACCAGATGCACTATAGAACACCTATTAATGACCTCGATGGACCATGTCGCTCGTATCCCAGGTCCTACGGGGTTAGATAGAGGGGTGATTTGACACAAACGCCATGTTTAGAAGACAAAAGAACATTCCGAAGAACCGTAAATAAAAGGAAACATTGATCACCCTCCCGCACTATTCAAGTAACGTAGCAAATGGTAGGGGAAAAAACAGTGTTAGAATTCTAGCTACTTACATGTATTGACAATAGTGTCGTAACGGCTTGCTCTCGCAGCCGGATAAATGTTTCGAGGCAAAAACTCGAGCTAGTTTAAGTGAGACTTCGTTGGACCGACATCAATGTTTTGGCTGCCAAAGTCGAATTGAAACATACTATATGTACCTACTCGAAGCGGCAGGTCTCAAATTATTGTGTCCGGTCCGTGTGCATACTTTAACAGCTAAAGTGCGATTTCGTCCTCCGACGCAACGCCATGTCGTTCGGTGGTGAGCGTCGTCAGAACCAGTCAGCGGAAGGAGGAAATGAGCACGCTGAGATCAGACCTGCAGGATTTAAACGCCATCCTGTAGCAGGATGTGGCTGATCTGTCCAAGAGCATGCGCGAGGGCCGCCTCAGCGTCGACCGCAGCAACGACTCGGACTAGGAAGAGCAAGTCCCGGGACGAGCACCAGAAGCCCAAGGACCCCACGCAGACAGACGCGAAGCAGGACGAGGAGGGCAACCCGCTCACGTCTCTCAAGAATGTCACTCTTTTTCTTCAGCGTGAGCAGCACGCAAGGTTCGCTCAACTGTGAGCAGCAGCTTATGGGGATCGGGTAACTTATTGCTATTACAGTATTCTGCGAGAATACTGGATGGGTATATAACTAATAGCATGTCAGTATATATTATCAGGCCCGACAAATAGACGAGCGGAGATGGACCAAGGTACAATTCAGTGTTTCCTTTTTTGTGCTCCGTTCACAGCCACTTTATATACTATATACACTTTATATATATCAGGCGCCCGGTATTCACGCAATTTACTGTAATCTTATATTTATGTCGGCGTTGCTAAACGATGAGATATTGATCACGGAAACTACGTCCCGCTAGATCCGGTACGCAAGCGCGAGCCTATGCGCATACGCTATAACTTGCTAGCAGGTACGACAATAAGTTTCGGATGTGATTATGAAAGCAGTAAACAAAAGTTCCAGCGGTGGCTGTACTGAATAAACCAAAATATACAGGTGCTCGTTACCGATGGGCTAGTAGAAGTTTATGTATAGCCGCGCAATCAGCACCATGGATCATGTCTTACGTAGGAATACCCGCACAGGTAGTGTAGCAGGCTAACCGAGTTTGAGCTCTAGAAAAGCTGGCATTTATAACTATTCTAAAACTTACCCCCCCCTCCCCCAAAAGGGTTCATTTTTATAGGTAAATAGTATGAGGTTTGAAGTGAGGCAGATTGTTGAAACAATGACCAGGGTTAGTAATAGGGATGCAGTTCGCCTGGCAGCAGAATAAAAACATGCATCAGCGAGATAAAGCCATCATGTGAGGATGAGGTGCTTCTGGACTTAAAGGTGACGGGGGGATTGTTGCGTCTTGGAGTGTATGATACTTGGTTCATAAGTTAAGGTGATTTGCTTTATGAAACGCGTCTGTGTTCATTCGTCATAGCTGCTAAGAAATATCGGTCCCAGTGAATTGAAGTAAATTCAGTGTAAAAATGCAAGCACTTTCGCAAATTTAGTCTAGACCCGAGTGATCGTCTCTGAAGAGCATGGTAGAGTTGGTCACAGACGCGTTGCTGGTAAATGAGTCGATGTGCGTACCGGGCACGTTGCTGGTGATGAAGTCGCTGTTCGCATTTCGAACGCCTTCGACTTCTTCAGTGCGATGTGCATATCTTTACCATCAAACACCACCTTGACTGTCCGCTTTGGTTGATCTGCGGTACCGAAAGCAGATTCTTGTACATGCTTGGTACGTAAAGTGCACCTTGAATGCGGCTGTCGCGCTCCTTGCCGTTAGGCAAAGTGACCCGCTGCATGGCCGTCCCTACTCCTCCCATGATCTTAGCCGTATTGCCCGTTTGCGACCGTGAATTCACCTTCGTCGCACACTTTGACCTCGACAAACTTGCTCTTGTCGTTGCAGATGTGGTGCCTGGCGCCACTGTCGATAGCCCACGACCCTTTATACTTGTTGGTCTTGGAGACACCACACTCCATCGAGACCGCAAATGCGATGCAGTCGTCATCGCTGTCATCGCGCCACTGGATGTTGTTCGCACCGCCAGGTCGACGACGTCGTGCACCTCGGTTATCATCCTTCTGCTTGGGCCAGCACTTTTCCACGACGTGCCCCGATTTTCCGCAGTACGTGCAGTGGCGACTTTCACGCTCGGTGTTGAAGGCCCAAGCGGCGTCTTCAACCTTTACCTGAGCTGTCTTCTCGTTCTGCCGCTTGATGTGCTCATTCGTGAGCTCCTTCACGACGTCTTGCGATCGTATCTCAGCGTTGATCATCTCCAAGTTCAGCACGACGTTCTCGTAGCTCTTGGGGAGGCTGCGCAATAGGCAGATCGCCACATCCTGGTCCCCCATTTTGGGACCGATGCTGCTGAGCTTGGTCAGGAACGCGCCACGCATGTAGCGGTTCCACGTCGCGTAGTTGTCTCCGTTGGACTTGTCGATGGAGACCTTGCTCGAGGCATCGTGCGCAGAGGACATGTTGCTTGAGCTCATAACCTGTTGAAGGTCGTACTGGGATTTTGCACTTGTAGACAGGACCGTAGACGCCGCCGTAGCTTGGAGTGAGGCAAGGAAGAACACTTGAGGGGTTGAAAGGAAATTTAGAAGTGATTGAATTGCTGGAGCTTAAACCCTAAGCTAGCGCTAAAGATACGCGGCCCTACGTCCTATCAACTAAAGTGTGACTAATCAACAATCATTCAGCACTGTGCGTCTAATCAACCTACTCATCTAATAAACGTGGTCGTATTGGACCGGTTCGGATACCTTGGGATTAGTACAGTGTACCAAAGTTCGGTACTGTACAACAATACCGTGGGAGCAATCACTTTCAACGGGCACTGACTAAAAGAAAGTAAAAATGTTTAAAAAACTACCGTCTTCCCCCGTACACTGCGCCTAGGCGCAGTGTACGGGGGAGTTTAACATATAGAGATAAATATTCGATTATAGCAATGGTCGAAATACAACGTCAAGCGCGCAGCTCACTAATCGTAGGATAGTTTTTTTTTACAAGAACTGCATGACCTAATTGGCAAAAAATAGTATATTTTTGAGTCTGTTGCTACTGCTTCACCCTGAGTCATGACAAGCTATGGTTATGTTTGCAAGTATATTAATTAATCGTTTGCGCAGAGAGTGCTTAGCTATCGTGACGAAAAGCAGGCCATCAAATAGGGGGTTACTATATTAATTTAGCGGTGATAGTACATGTAAGAGCATAATGTCGGGTGTGTCAACTGCTGCGCGTAGATTGTCTCGATGTGCAATCGTGACTCAACGCATTTTGATGTCAGTCAGCCGCCTAACGAACGAAGGCACCAGCTCTCACGTTGACGACGGCGCGTAGGAACCGCCTCGTGTAGCCTTGTCACTGCTTGTTCCCCACTTCGCCGAAGGGTTCGACGATTGTCGCTTGGCCGCCGCTCTCCTCAAAGGCGGCCGACAGCGAGATTTCTGTTTCGAGTCTAATATTTCTATTATCGGAATATTTAACGTATGATGATATTTTTCCAGTACATATAAATTACAGTGCCCGCTGTGCGAACTGATGGCTGAGTTGATTACGGACCCAAACTTTAAACATTGTATGAATATTCATTGCATAACGCGTAGGCGCTCAATTCGAATATTTCGTTCACGCATTACGATTTATAGCATTGCGCCTAGGTACAGTGTGCGGGGGAAGACGGTAGTCTATGCTAATTCCTAAAATTGGCCGCGTTATTCGCTGTGGGAGGTCTTGGCCTTCTTTGATGCCTTTGAAGAGATCGATGCCGTTGAAGAGGTTGGGCGTTGATGCTTCTTGCGAGCGATCTCCACTTCCGCCCAATCAGGGACAGGAATCTCGATATCTCAGAGGCGCTGCTGGACGAACACGGTCACGCAATACTGGGTCTTAAGCAGCTCTTTTGTAGCCACCTCCAGTATCCGGGAGATCGCTCTCTTTTCCTTAGGGGGCTCGGTTGCGTTTGTCTATGCTTGTTTACGAAGAGCCTCTAAAATTCGATCTGTTGTAGCTATCGAGTTAAAGTGGTCCTTGCGTGCCTTGTCCGATCAGCGAGGGTCGTTGACTGCAAGCCGCAGGAACGAGCCAATCAGTTGAGAGTCCTTGTGGACCTTGGAAGAAGCTCTTGGCATATCCTAGCCCTAATGGGCCGCAGACAGAAAATGATTCCTGCACAAGTGGAACCAGGACAAGAGCTAACTATACCGGCTAGTACGAGTCGTGTTCGAAGTTAATAGCAGTGCAGATCTCAGAACGATGACAATCTAGTGCTAGTAGGCTTCGGGGGGGGGGGGGGGGGGGGGGGGGGCTAGGTAGCCAACACTGTCCTCCACGCGCACGCACCAGCTAATCCGTACTGTCAGCAGTGAGAGTGACCTGATTACCCGAAGGCAACAGGGTTGTCACAATCACGAGGCTGGGGTTGATCACGCGAACGTGACACGAATAACCCGAAACCTAGAGGCCGTTGAAGTTGAAGTTGAAGCGCAGCGGCGTGCAGCGGTCTTCCCCCCAAGTGCTACCAAACGTCGTGCACACTGGAGAGTGTAGGTCAGAGTGTGTGCTTAGGTTGGTCTCGAGTGCGGGGTAGAAGGTTTATTTAAGAATGAATTGCTACTGCTAGTCTAATATGCACGCCGGCCGCGCTGCTAGTGAGCACCGGGGCTTCATTGCTGTTTCTACGTATCTCTGTGTTGTTTCTAGCCTTTTAACTTCCCTACATTTATTTTCGTGTGTCTTTTCGTTTATTTTAAACTAAATGCATGTTCACTTTTTACTAACTGCATGCTCGCTGTGACTGCTGACCCTCTCGGGTAGGAATCACCCGAACTACGCGCTTCTGGCTGCGAGCAAGCAAGTCCGAGCCTATGCATCGTACTCTCTGGCTTGCTTGCTCAGCAAACCAGAGGATTCGGGTATGACAGCTCCCCACTATGTGGATGGTACCAATAATCACAGGACACTCGCTTGCCACTATGGGGCCACGGGTGCCCTTGCGTTGAGCTCTTGAACTTGATCCGAAGCTTGACGCGACAAGTTCTAATATGTAACACAATGAGGCGGAGGAAGCGGTTGGCGGTGAGTTGCGGCTTGGAGCGGTCCATGCGCTGTCAGCGTTGCGGGTGAAGTCGGTGTTGGAGATGAGGAGTTGCTGTGTGAAAGCAAACTGAGAAGTGATTGAGATTGAGCTGAGAGTCTTACGGATCGCCATGCGGCTAACTAGTGGTCCTGACCTAGCTAGTGTCATATCATAAACTGTATCATTCTCTAATCCCAGTTGCTCCATGTTCTACCAATCAGTTTGTGTAAATCTTCCACGTACTTGTAGTTCTCATGTTTACCATCTGGAACTCTACTGGATACATGCATATCCTAGGTGATTTAGACCAATCACCTAAACAATAATGGGACATTACCATGCTAGATTCTTATCTCAAAAGTGTGCGAACCACAAATAGTTGTTGAAGTTCAACCTGTCGTGGTTGTCGTCACCGGCAATGCCTGCCGTGACGGCAACTACGTCACGCGCCAGAAAGCGGCAGGCACGTCTCGATCGAATCTTCGTAGTTGAGGCTCGGGTGGCTGCGGCATGCACGCGCTTGACTTCTTGACCCCACGCATATTTGGCTTCTTGGCTCCATGACTTCATGCACGCTTGACTCCACGCACGTTTGCCTTTATTCATCAAAACGGCGCCTCCAGTTTGCAGCAGCGGTGAATGAATGCAGAAACTCTGGCAAAACGTAGTGTCGGTCTCTTTTACCAGCTCTTTTTCTCGCAAGATGTATGAAATATGACCTATCGTTCAGAAATACGTGGGTTCCGATCTGAAATGTCACAACAGCGAACAATTATTGCAATTGCCTATCGCCCCCTCTAATCGCATACCGAATCTGACCAGCAAAAAAAATTGTTGACAATCGCTTTTCTGGCACAAAGGTTAATGAGCCCCCCCAAGTACACACAAGTTTGGATGATAAATAGTATACTTATGAAAAGAAACCCCGTTGTATACTTATGCTTAGTAAAGTATACTGTGTAGCGATAAGCAGTGTAGCCATCTAAACCACGTACTTGCGCTTAATGCCGATGATCAGTCCATGGGAGAACTCGCTTGTCTTCGTCTTCCTGGACTGGTCGAAGTACCACGAGCACCACAAGCACTCATCCAAGCATCCTGGCACCTTGGTCTTCTACATGCCCCGCTCGCTCTTCATCCGAGCCTTCAGCTTGACCTCCCCAATGTCCTCAATCCGGTTAGTACACGCACTAGCGCGTGGATCCACGAAATGTTTCGTGTGGTTCACCCAGTGATGCGTGTACCGCATACCAGAGAGCCACTTGTTGTTTTCGAGGGTGTACAGCGTACCCTTGCGGCGGTCGGTGAGCACCTCGGTGACGTAGAACTTGAATTGATCCGACACAATCAAAGTACTGTAACGTAGATAATCAGTATTAGTATATAATAAAAAAATAAGATCCACAGTACCCTGGCTTGATGTAGGTCTTGATGATTCGGCTTCGTACGGTCATCGTAGACCACCTTCGCGAACCACTTCTTCGTCGTCCGGTCAACGCCACCAAAAACCCAGTAGTCAGGATGTTTCTTGCCACGGTTGTATTTTTGCTTTCTTTCAAGCTCGTTTCGTCTATCTCGACCACATGACCGTCACCACCGACCTACATACAAATATATACACTTAGACCCCTGTACATGTTTGGTTAATTATTACATAGCATACCTGCATATCGCAACGCAGCATTTCCGCCGAGCAGATGTCACGCGCGTACGCGTACCACTGCCCGGCGGTCTTCGGCGTGAGGCCGGCGTGCTGGGCAGCCTCCACGAGGTGCGTCCCGCTGGACCAGAAGAACAGCACTTTGACGAGCTTGGAGAGTGAGGTCGTGGAGCGTGCGAAGAAAGAATTCTTGCGCACGAATTCTTGCGCACGCTCCGCTTTACGCGGCAGCGTGCCGCCGTGCGCTGCATGGAGGCGCCACACTTGGGGCATGCGGCGGTGTCTGCGAGGAGGCCGACCTGCATGCACCACGAAAGAGCTCCCTCTTCCGTGGCGCACGCCAGCGTCACGGCATTGAAGGTGTAAGCCTCCGCCTCGACGCTGACGTCGTACTCAAATGACGCCTTGAGGTGCGGAGTAGGGGCGGAGTGGGGGACGCGGGGGATCTTTTCTAATGAGCGCTCTGATGGCGAGCGTCGAGCGCGCTGTGGCGCCAGAGTGCTATTGTGTAAATGTGATGTGTGGGTACATTGACTATCCATGGACTATACATAAAGTATACATGTACGGACTTGTGTATACTTGCGGGGCCCATATACCTTTGCGCCGGAGTGTGTGCTTAGGTTGGTCTCGAGTGCGGGGTAGGGGTTTATTTAAGAATGGATTGCTACTGCTAGTCTAATATGCACGCCGGCCGCGCTGCTAGTGAGCACCGGGGCTTCATTGCTGTTTCTACGTATCTCTGTGTTGTTTCTAGCCTTTGCACTTCCCTACATTTATTTTCGTGTGTCTTTTCGTTTATTTTAAACTAAATGCATGTTCACTTTTACTAACTGCATGCTCGCTGTGACTGCTGACCCTCTCGGGTAGGAATCACCCGAACTACGCGCTTCTGGCTGCGAGCAAGCAAGTCCGAGCCTATGCATCGTACTCTCTGGCTTGCTTGCTCAGCAAACCAAAGGATTCGGGTATGACAGCTCCCCACTATGCGGATGGTACCAATAATCACAGGACACTCGCTTGCCACTATGGGGCCACGGGTGCCCTTGCGTTGAGCTCTTGAACTTGATCCGAAGCTTGACGCGACAAGTTCTAATATGTAACACAATGAGGCGGAGGAAGCGGTTGGCGGTGAGTTGCGGCTTGGAGCGGTCCTTGCGCTGTCAGCGTTGCGGGTGAAGTCGGTGTTGGAGATGAGGAGTTGCTGTGTGAAAGCAAACTGAGAAGTGATTGAGATTGAGCTGAGAGTCTTACGGATCGCCATGTGGCTAACTAGTGGTCCTGACCTAGCTAGTGTCATATCATAAACTGTAGAACCGCCCCACCTACTGCTCTGGTGTTCTACCGCCACCTGGAGCTGCTTGACTGCCTGCTCCCAGGCCTCCAGACTCTGCGCGTGCTTGCCCGTGGGCTCCATCACCTGGTGCCTGTTCATTTCGATGGCGTCCAGCGGGACGTTGGCTGCCACGCGTTTGAACTCGGTCTGTAGGCGCGTTCTACCGCCAAAGGTGGGCAGGGAATATCGGTCGACAACGTCGACTGTTATCGTTGCAACAAGCAGTAAGCGTGATCAAGCAGAGATTCATGTCCTGGTACAAATAGTGGGAGGACAATAACACCACCGCGACCCAAGAAATAATCTCGGCAAAGCCCACCACTCCATTTCGGTCGTATTCAAGCGCATCAATGTATCGATCAGCATCCGTAGAGCTGATCTTCTCACCTGTAGACAGAGTTAACTGGGCGAAATGCAAATCAATTACTCGAGTAGTGAAAAAAAAGTGGTGACAATACGTCCTATCCGTAAACCCGAAGCTGACTGAAGACGGATGCCATTGTAGAGATCGCGTGTGCCTGCTGGCATACGGTGGCTGTAGTGCTGACCCCCCCCCCCCTGTTCAAAGGGGGAGTGGTGCGTAGCGAGGTATACAGCGACTCGAGTACGTGAAATCCTTGAGCTAAGTAGTTTATCGCTAGTTCAGATGTACACGTGGGGAAGTGGTCGACTACGTACATACAGCATCGTGACGAAGGATGAAGGTTTAGATTCCGTACTAAACGTTGTTGCTAGCTTGCTCAAGGAGGGAAGCAAATGGGGAGGCAACACAAACGGATGTCTGGGCAGACCGGAGGAGCTCGGAGACCTGGAAGAAAAATTCTGCGCTGTGCCTGGCCGAGTTGAAGGCATGGAGAATTTCGTCGGTCGCTCCTGCTCAAGTAAGTTTGTTCCTATCGAAATGTTTTACCCATCCATTGCATCAATTCAAGCTAATGCACACAATCTGCTGTGTTGTAGTTGCGTGCGGCCGCGAGTTCACGCTGATTGCTACCAAGCCGTACATTGGTCCGACTCGAGAGGAGGTGGAGCGAAAGAAGCAGGAGCGGATGCAGCAATCCGAGAGTATTGTGCGACAGACGACTGTAGTCAAGGACGAACAGCGCGAGCAACTCGAGAGGATACGGCAGGGCAAACATGCGACTATCCTGGCCCACCTCAACGCAAAGTTCCCCAAGTGCTCCATCTGTACGACCGGCCTCATCTGTCCAGGATTCCAGCCGAACAGTGAAAACCCGACACTGTGCAAGCACTGCATGCACGAGAACCGAAAGCACCAGGATCAGCGCAAGGCACATGACCGGACAGTGACGCTGGCATATCTCACGCAAGCTGTCGAGAAACTAGGCATCACTGTCAATTTCAGCGAGATCCCAGGCATTGAACTGGAGGAGGAACTGGAAGTTGAACTGGACGAGGACGAATAAATCGATGTTCAAGACTTTAGCAAAAAATGTGTTTCGATTGAGCCCGGTTAAAGAGATCCAGCACGTACAGAACAAGCGAGCCGCCGACGAGTTGGCTACATTACACGTGTATGATCGCGGCAGTGTAAAGAGGATAGTGTAACGTTACAGTATTAATAGGTCTTTTACAACTGAAAACAAAAGAAAGGCTGGGCATTCACATGGCAAGATTTCAGACTGGTAAACATACACTGGAGCAATACCAGTTTTGTCGAGCAATTTCGGAGTAAGATTTCGTCCTTAGCTGTAGCGCATGTTCGATTCGCCCAACTTGGATAAATAGGTAAGCAGAGCAGGCCAACAACAGTGTCTTCTCAAACGGCATCACGCAGTTCCATACACAGCATTGGGCGGTATCTCGAGAGACGTCACTGCGCGGCACAAACTACAAGCAAATTAATCAACAACTTATAAAAGCAAGCTCACGCAATTACGATGGACGTGAAGCACTTACTTGTTTGAAGAAGTCGTAGAAACCTTGGATGGAGTCGAGAAAGAGCACCACCACGAATATGGGGCCTATGACCAAATCAACCGCCTGCAATTTCTAAAATGTCTCCTTCGCGTCCCCTTTGAGCTCAGTTTCCCTCCTCACAATACCCACGATAAACCAGGTAGCGACCCATGTCACCGCTGGATCTCGAGTTTGAATGTACGCTGCGATAGCCATTGCAATGAAGAATCCCATCAAACTCGCGTACACACGGAAACTGAAGTAGTCACGTGTATGAGCTGCAGAAC
This sequence comes from Phytophthora x cambivora, assembly GCA_033557925.1. Classification (NCBI taxonomy): domain Eukaryota; phylum Oomycota; class Peronosporomycetes; order Peronosporales; family Peronosporaceae; genus Phytophthora; species Phytophthora x cambivora. The sequence goes on along the minus strand of JAUCEB010000008.1, from coordinate 4,178,115 downwards.
GTCGAGAAAAGAGAAGCTCACCGCTGCCGTGAGCCACACGAACCAGAGGCGTAGTGATAACTTGTGCATTGTGAACTCGATCGCGTCCAGGGTGTTCTGGATCCTCCATTGGCACCTGCTCTCTAGCTCCAAATAGTAAGGTATCGTCATGTATCAGATCGGTACGAGTATGGCCACGGTCACGTACAACCAGTGGCCACTCGCGATCAAGAAACCCAGCGGAAACATGATGGCGGCATAGGCGATTGTCGCGAGGATGATTATTTGGGATAACAATATACGGGTGGGTCCCTCCACGATGTAGTGTACGCGTGGTTGAATCCGATGCTGGAAAAATCTGGCACAGATAGTAATACTTCCCACGAGGATCCACCAGGCATAGAAAACGAAGCCCGGTGGGGCAAGCAGGTTGTGAATCCCTGGACCATCGGTGGTATCATCGCCAGCATGACGCGGGGGAAAAGCAAACTCCAGAACACAGAGCAAGTGAAGCCAAACGCTATCGAAGAAAACCATCGCTTCCATCGTTATCCACGCCATGTCGAAAAACCCGGTTATGATCTTGAGTCGGAATCGAGAATGAGTTGATTCCAAATAGCGTGTAGATGTGATGGAATTTGATTTCGTCTCTTTCCTGGCTTCCACGATACCGAATCCAGTGCTTAAGACCCTGACACTTGATAAAGATTGAAACTTAACGCGATGGCTCTGGACGTATCGTCCGCACACAAAGCTACTCTAGTCTAGAGTATAGCCAAGAAATTGTGCTGGTTGCTTGGTATCTTGGATACATTCCAGTTCAAACACTGGCAATCTGCAGGATAGGGGAGATGTCAAGCTTGACAGAATCGTACAGTTGCTGGTTCGCTCAAATCATTCTCTAATCCCAGTTGCTACCTGTTCTACCAATCAGTTTGTGTAAATCTTCCACGTACTTGTAGTTCTCATGTTTACCATCTGGAACTCTACTGGATACATGCATATCCTAGGTGATTTAGACCAATCACCTAAACAATAATGGGACATTACCATGCTAGATTCTTATCTCAAAAGTGTGCGAACCACAAATAGTTGTTGAAGTTCAACCTGTCGTGGTTGTCGTCACCGGCAATGCCTGCCGTGACGGCAACTACGTCACGCGCCAGAAAGCGGCAGGCACGTCTCGATCGAATCTTCGTAGTTGAGGCTCGGGTGGCTGCGGCATGCACGCGCTTGACTTCTTGACCCCACGCATATTTGGCTTCTTGGCTCCATGACTTCATGCACGCTTGACTCCACGCACGTTTGCCTTTATTCATCAAAACGGCGCCTCCAGTTTGCAGCAGCGGTGAATGAATGCAGAAACTCTGGCAAAACGTAGTGTCGGTCTCTTTTACCAGCTCTTTTTCTCGCAAGATGTATGAAATATGACCTATCGTTCAGAAATACGTGGGTTCCGATCTGAAATGTCACAACAGCGAACAATTATTGCAATTGCCTATCGCCCCCTCTAATCGCATACCGAATCTGACCAGCAAAAAAAATTGTTGACAATCGCTTTTCTGGCACAAAGGTTAATGAGCCCCCCAAGTACACACAAGTTTGGATGATAAATAGTATACTTATGAAAAGAAACCCCGTTGTATACTTATGCTTAGTAAAGTATACTGTGTAGCGATAAGCAGTGTAGCCATCTAAACCACGTACTTGCGCTTAATGCCGATGATCAGTCCATGGGAGAACTCGCTTGTCTTCGTCTTCCTGGACTGGTCGAAGTACCACGAGCACCACAAGCACTCATCCAAGCATCCTGGCACCTTGGTCTTCTACATGCCCCGCTCGCTCTTCATCCGAGCCTTCAGCTTGACCTCCCCAATGTCCTCAATCCGGTTAGTACACGCACTAGCGCGTGGATCCACGAAATGTTTCGTGTGGTTCACCCAGTGATGCGTGTACCGCATACCAGAGAGCCACTTGTTGTTTTCGAGGGTGTACAGCGTACCCTTGCGGCGGTCGGTGAGCACCTCGGTGACGTAGAACTTGAATTGATCCGACACAATCAAAGTACTGTAACGTAGATAATCAGTATTAGTATATAATAAAAAAAATAAGATCCACAGTACCAGCTATCTCTGAGTTTGATTAGCCTTTCACTCGGTCCCATTCCACTGCATCGGCGATACCTCGTCCGCTGGCTTGGGTCGATGGATGATAGCGAGAGGTGTTGCTCGCGGACGCTCCGGACGGTGTGGAGGCATACGAGACGAGCCTCCCACAGGGCGCGACTCCTCGTCGCGCCTAGCTTCATGCAGCGCGCGCTGGTACAGCTCCACCAGCTTGCGCTCGGTTTCGGAGAGGGGGGTGGAATTGGTGATACGATTCCAGTCGGCGGCGCTTGGCCGTACTATCGAGTACCCGCGACAACCCGGACACCCAAGTCGGTAGTGCGCGAAGCAGCACTCCCGGTCAGCATCCTAAGACAGCTGACAGATTTGACTCGCCAACGCTAGCACGGAGAGGCGCAAGTGCTGCTCCTCGCGTCGCATGAGCTTTTGCTGGAACGCCTCCGGTCCTTCAGTGTTCCACCGGTTGACGAACGACGTCCAAGCGCGGTCCAGCGACTGCGGGGTCACGGTGCCGGTCACCGTGACAGGCTTGCTGCGTGTCGCCCGCCACCGCCAGAACAGCGCCATCATCGCGTCGTCGCCCGGCGAGCTGATCACGGCGCTGCAGTCGTTCAGCGCCCACTGCTCCAGCACCTCCTCGTATGTCGTGAGCCGGTCCGACTCGGCCTCGGGTCCCGAATCCATCCCACTTCTCTCCTTCCATGCGCAAGTCTGCAAATGAGCTTCAAAGATCCGTGTTGCTCTTACCTTGAGTGGGGGGTGATGTGACGGGCTTCCGTCACATGGTTGCCATCGCGTGTGCGCGATGGCCAATCAGCACTCTCCACTGTTTGGTGGACACGGCGCTCTCGGCATGAGAGCGCCTTGATAACAATGAATCTCAGAGTTACTTTTCCCTTGTTTCCTGAGAGTGCTTACGTACACAGTCTATTTTTACGGCAGAAAGGACCGATACAGTGGGAGATGTATCCCCTATCCACGCCAGCTGGACTGACCCTTTCTCGTGACCACCACGGACCATCACTCCGACAGATTTTTGGGTGGCGAGAAATCCCCCCCCCCCCCCTCCGATTCCATTTTGGAGAAACAGCAGAAAGCAGCTACGAACGCGTCGCGATGCCACGTCGAAGCGTTCCTGTGCCGGAGCAGAGCGAGGAGGAGAGCGCGGAGGAAGCCTGCTCTAGTTCTAGCTCCGCTTCGCGCTGCAGCAGCGGTGATGGGAGCGGAAGCGAAGCTGATTCTGAGAGCCCTTCGCCTGCAAAGACGCGAAGAGTTAAATCGAAGAGACCAAGAAAGCGGAAGACACGCCGGAGAAGTCCCAGCAGACGTAAAGCCTCCAAACGACGGAAGCGTGGCAGCAAAGGGGGGTCTGTCAGCTCGCGCAGCCACGCAGTATCGTCGCCCGCTCCATCCGCTTCATCCGCTCCATCCGATTCAGGTCAGTCTGAGTCGGATGACACCCGCGCTATCAGCGACGGCATGGACGGCTGCGACATCGCCCCCCAGGATGAGCTGGTGCACGCGAAAGAGCTCGACAAGAAACTATTTGACAGCTGGGGCGCATTGGAGTTGTATCTAAAGAACTACGGCAGTCGCACGTACCAGGTTGGTGTACACGATCTAGGTTTGGGCACATTCTGAGACAGGTTATGACATCCTACTGTATTTTTGTGTTATTCCAACAGATTTTTACAATTCGGACAAACACACCGGTTCGCGTGCGTAATGCGCGGATTGACGCAAGCAAGAAACAAGACAAAAATATGGTTCCTGACTCCTTTGTCTTCTATAACAAGACCTACACTTGCACCCATAGCGGAGAGCCCAGACGAAGCAGGAGTCAAGGTACACGACCAACCCAACACTCCAGAAAAATTGGCTGTCCGGCGCAGGTATGAGGAATGTACATATTTTTGGTCAATGCGGTCACATTATTAACTATTTTGTTTCATCTAGATAAACGCGTGCGTTCGAGAAACAGGATCGGGAAGTTGGGAGGTTTTCGTCACTCGTCAAGTTACTGGGCACAACCACGAAGTCGGCCGAGAGATCTTTCAGACCTATCACGAAGCACGCCAGGTCTCGGACGATGAAGTTTTGGCGACCGTTCATACCCTGTGCAGGGCTGGAGCGAGTCGGAAGCGGATTTTGGAGTACATCACAGAAAATACCGAGGTTGAACCAGCGATGCAGGACGTCCACAATCTGGTTGCTCGCCTTCGACGGGAAAGCTACGCGTTTCCTACGATCGAAGAACGTATCCATGCTATCTTGGAGGACTTCGCTTCGCAGAAAGGGAACTTGACGCGTGTGTACGCCAACGAAGAGGTGCGGTGCAATATTTGCTGGTGTGTGTATTTGATAACATTGAGTATTGACATATTGACTGTGATTTTAGAATGTTGTCGAGTGCATCACCATCCAGTCTGCGCACATGCGAGCTATGTTCGAGCTCTTTCCGGAGGTGGTGCTGATTGATGCAACTCACGACACCAATGCATCAAACTACAAGCTGTTCAGCTTCATGATCCACGACGCGATGGGTAAAGGTCAACATGTCCAGGTTCGTACTCAGACTGTTGTGCAGTTTTAGACCAAGTCACAGTCTTAGACTGTGACTATATCTCAGACGCGTTGTGATACTGAAACGGTTTGTAATGTGTGGACTGTGTTAAATGTGTTTATAGCATTGCTTGATCGAGAATGAGCGCAAGGAGACCCTGCGTATTGCCTGTCGTCAGTTCAAGGAGGGTTGCCCAAACTATGATTCAATTGCAGTTATTATGATTGATAAGGACTTCACCGAACTGGCAGTGCTTCAGGAAGAGTTTCCCGGTGCGCGCATACTACTCTGCCACTTCCACGTCGTGAAATATCTACAGGAGGAGGTGGCGAAGGAGAAATACAATCTGGATGCCTGGACTAAAAAGGAGATGAAGCGGTTGATCCAGCTATTGGTGGGAGCTCCGACCGAAGTGGCATACGCCAACATCATCACCGCCATGAAAGTGGTACTGCGAACGGACGAGAAGAAGGAGCTGTGGTTTTCGTACTTTGATAAGAATTGGACGACGTGCAAAGAACGCTGGAGCTCGGCCTACCGTGGCAACGTGCCACACATGGGAAACCACACCAATAACAGGTATGTACAACGTTACATTGATTTTACTGTTGTGGTAGCTATTAATATGTTTACTGTATGTATTGTAGACTCGAGTCTAGCTGGCAAAAGCTTAAGACACTCGTCAATCGATCCACTACGCTAGATGATTGTGTTGTCTCGATTTTGTTTTGGCAAACTGTGAACGAGAGGATATGGGCGCGAAACATCAAACGGATTGGAGTGTATATGAACGTGGAGTACGACAATGAGATGAACCAGCTACTGAATGATGTGTCGCGTCACGCTGTGGAGCTCATCAAACAGCAGTATGACTTTGCGCTGCTTTCAACTACAAAGTACCACTACTACCCAGTAGGACCGTACGTGATGATGCAGTATACATCAGCCAAGGATGATGATTTACCTGATGAGTATATGATGAATCTGGACGGCTGGACGTGTTCATGCATGTTTCGAGTGACGCGATTGCTGCCATGTCGGCATATCATCTACTACCGGAAGGATACGGGTTGCAGCAGAATTGTACCAGAAAGCATCATACATCCTCGATGGCTCGTCAAGAATTATCGAAAGCTGAAAAATGCCACTGTTGCTGACGACGATGAAGCTGTAGCCTACGAAGATCGATGCATCCCGCGCCAATCTACTCCTCGGATCAAGAACCAAAACGAGAAATTCAAGGAACTGTTTACATTGGGTAGACAGATTGCTGACGTGGGAAGTAACTGGGGCACTAATGTACACACAACGCTAGCGAAGTCGCTGACCAAGTTTCTGGAGGGCGTCAAAGCTGGTCAATGCCCGACTGTAACGATTGAAGATCGCCCAAGTTCGACTGGCACCGAGGCTAGTAGTGACGACAACTCTCCGATGAGGCAGTCGTCTAGTTCTGGTGACCAAAGTGAGGTGGTGACACACTCTAACGATGGACACCCGCCTGTATCGGATACACAGTCTGAGACGGTATTACCAGGAGCCGACGGTCCAAGCTCCAAGAGTGGCGAGATCCAACTATCCCCGGAAACGCGAGCGCTGTACGAGTTCATTAATGATCTGGATCCTTCTAGCTTGCATCAGACTGAGTTGGTAACCAATGATACCAGCGGCAACCACGATGATACGAGAGTGAATGTGCCCGAGGTTGTGGTGTCTGCTGAAATTGTGGAACAATCTGAGACTGTGCACCCGTCAAACGAGAAACCCTCCACAAATAGCGCTGCCTCATCGTCAAGTGACAACGATTCTGACGAGCAAACGCCTTTGCGCCCTCGCTGGATGCTGTCCAAGGTGACTAACAAGGCTGGGCGGGCACGGATCACACAGACCGAGCGGAAAAAGGCTAAAAGTGCGGGATTAAAGGAATCAGAGCGATTCGTTGCTGCAGTTGCAGCTGGAGCGGACCCATCGGTCGCTGTGCTGGAGGAAGCTGTCACAAATGGAGTCACCTACAGGTATGCTACCGCTCTACGAGCTCTATCCATTATCCAGTCCAAAGGAGCCAAGATTATAGTCGCAGAGCGGCGAAACAAGCCCCCAACGCCCACGGATAAACTTCGCAGTGTTCTACCGTTGAAGCGACTGGATTCATGTGACACGCAGATAGCCCACTTTCAAAATCGATGGTTCAGCGACCACGAGACCCGCATGCCCCACCACGGAGTGACTGTACAGACAGGAAGAGCAGTGTACGGTGTATCGACTCTCAAAGCAATGCGGTCGTGGCACACCGCAATAGTGCACTTTGATGGCATTGACGCAGCTATCAAATGGGTTGAAAGTTTCGACGAGACTGCATGGCAACCGCATGAATCAGTTTGGAGCGGAGGAATACTAGATAAAGGTACATTGGCTCAGCGACTGAAGGAGATTGACGTGCTTAGTGACTACTACTGGGCTACATCACTGTGTGGAAGGACGATGTTCGAAGGACCTTGCTTGGATTTGATGGTACATGATATTGTGAAGCAAAACGCCGAAGAAGTCACTATTTTCACGATTCCTTGCGACGTGCTGCGCTTTCCTCGATTTGATGCGGATATGATAAAAGAGCAGGCAGCGTGGGGCAATCTCGAGGATGCGGCAGCTAACATGGACCTAAAGACGCAACGGCTTTTGTTCTTTGCGGTTGTCAATTACGACCTCAACCACTGGTGTGCGGTGGCTGTTGACTTCAACAGCAATGACGTCAAAGTGTACGACCCACAGCAAAATGGCCAGCGGTTTGAGCACCTGCGCACCTACTTGAAAAGTGAATTGTTGCCAAAGTTACCGCAACCAGAATCGCCAAAACGGTTCCGATTCACTCAGACTGAATGGCTAACCCAGCTGGACAACTACAACTGCGGCGTCTTCATCCTTTTGTTTTTCGAGATGTGCATCTACGGACGAGAGCAAGAGATCAACCGTATTGAAGGCCACATTAGGCCTGCAATGCAGTTTTTTCGCTACAGATTCCTTAGTCATGTTCTAACGTCAATGTAATTTTCATTTTGGGCTTTAAGTTGCGTTCCTCATGTCATACCAGCATACGAGTGAAACACATTAAAGATGAATCGCCCTTAGACTCGCTCGCACTTGGACTCAAGGATACATGACGTGAAGGTGACAATCACTCTTAGAAAAGCACGGCATGTGCCTCGTTTTTCGGCGCCAGCGACTTGGTTATGCATGGAAACTGAGAGGAAACGTGACCATCAGATGGCGTTGCTAAGAGGAAACCTGACCATCAGATGGCGTTGCTAAGGTCGTCTATCCAATTTTTCGACCAATTTATGCAAAAAAACGGTGTATGACTGTTCATGACGGTGCACGGCCTACACAGTCTGCGTTTTAGACTGTGTACGTAAGCTCTGCCCTTGTTTCCTGCGCTACAGTGTACGTCGGTAACGGGTTTGGATTAGCCCGTTACACCAATCACTTAAACAATAATGGGACATTACCATGCTAGATTCTTATCACAAAAGTGTGAGAACCACAAATAGTTGTTGAAGTTCAATCTGACGTGGTTGTCGTCACCGGCAATGCCTGCCGTGACGGCAACTACGTCACGCGCCAGAAAGCGGCAGGCACGTCTCGTACACGTTGGCGTACGGTACAGGCTTGGGCCCTGGACACCGCCCAGCAGCAGTAGCGGGTGACTCCTGGAGTCTTGACTTGGAGTCTTGACTGCAGCCTTGACCCCCGCGTTGTGATATGCCCGGCGGTGGGTTTTTCTTGAGATCGGCGGGTTACGTGTCGAGGCAAGTCACGGTCGACAAAGAGGTCCGTCGAATCTTCACAGTTGAGGCTCGGGTGGCTGCGCCACGCACGCGCTTGACTTCTTGACCCCACGCATATTTGGCTTCTTGACTCCACGCACGTTTGCGTTTATTCATCAAAACGGCGCCGCCAGTTTGCAGCAGCGGCGAATGAATGCACAAACTTTGGCAAAACGTAGTGTCGGTCTCTTTTATTATAGCGGCCGAAAATGATGATACCTCAATCCAGCGATATTCATAGGCGATAGATGTAGGATGCGGTAGCTCTATAAATACTTGCTTGAATTGGATGCGAATGGTGTCTACGTTTAGATCATTGTCTGGTAGTTATCATTCACCACTTCCGAATACGCAAGACGCCACAAGACAGTCAGCATGAAGACCAAGCGGCACCAACTCTCTCCAGCGGAGAAAGCCCTAGTCGTGAAGGTCTACGACTACTTCGTCGAAGAAGCCGAACTTAAGCGAAATTACGGGCGAGACTCACGACAACGGACAGCGGATGCAACTGGCTTCGGTGTGAGCACAATTCAAAGAGTGTTGGCGGCGTACAATAGCGACCCTGGGACCAACTTCGCCGCGGTACGAGTGCAACTTGCACCTTGCTAGGGTTAACACTGTTATGACATTAAATATCTGTTATTTTCAAATCTTATATTATGATTTGCAGATCATGCCGTCAAGTCGAGGTCGCAAGAAGAAGTGCAAAGAGACTGAAATCAACACTCTTGTCCGTCAGTACGTTGTTGCTCAAAACAGAGCGATGATGCCTGTGACTGCTCAGTTGATCTGCAACTACCTTGAAGAAGTACTTAACCAGGACTTCAACGCGCGCACGATGCGAACCTACCTAAACAATATGGGGTTTAAGCATTTAAGAGGACAGAATCGGCATTATCTCGCCGAGTCAGTTGGAAATGTCGCTTTTAGAGCGACCTACTTGAGCAAGCGTCTATCGAACCGAGATGCGCGTGGTCACCCAGTCTTACCCGAGGTCTTCTTAGATGAAAGCTATTGTAACGTGAACCACGTCGCGGGGAAGACTTGGTTGACGGAGGACAAGGTTCGCTACTCGCCAAGTGGGCGGGGCGCACGGTAAGTACTGCTTTTTGGTACTTTAGTCTTGCTAAATGAAAAATGTTCGTGACAATTCACTAATTAAATAACATTTTTCAGTATATGCATTGTAGGTGCGGGGATTATAACCCGCCACGGCGCCATTATCCAGGGGGAGTTCGTCAAGGATTCCCTCATCCACTGGGCCTCCTCCAAAAAGGCTGGGGACGGTGGGGAAGACGACTATCACGGTAACTTTGATGCCACTTTATTTGAAAAGTGGTTTACTCGTCTTTGTGTGACAAGCTTATGGATCATGCGTCATTCACATGGATGGCGCGAGCTACCATAAGCGTCAAGAAAATCCTGCACCGACTCGGCGGACACTCAAAGCCAATATTCAGAAGTGGCTCAACGACCAAGGTACGTTGATATGTCTTTAATCTCTTGTATATTCTAAATGTTAACTATAATCTTTACAGGTATTCCATACGATTCGAATGCCTTCATTCCTCAGCTTCTGGAGCTTGTGAAGGAGCACAAGCCGAAACCGGTGTATGCGGCACAACGGATTGCAACCGAACATGGTCATTACCTACTTTACACTCCCCCGTATCACCCAGAATTACAGCCTATTGAGCTGGTGTGGGGTCTCGTCAAAAACAAAATTGCACTACGACCAGCCAAGACGCTAGCCGAATTGTCCTCCCGGTTGACAACCGAATTTGCCCGAGTGAAGTCCAAGAATTGGTGCAAGTTTTACCGTCGAGTGTTGAGGTTTGAGCGCAAATACTTGGCTGCGCTTGAGGAGTGTGAACTTGCTGACGACGACGACGATGATGCAGACCCAGAAGGCGAGGTTGAGTGACCTGTAATATTTGATAGCCCTGCACGCGGATGGTTGTAAAACGCGACCAGCCAAATTGTATTTTTTCTTTACACGAGTCAGAATCCCACATGTTTCGTACTATCCAGGCCTCTTGCCCAATCAAAACCCTTAGTTTTATAAACCCGTTTCCCCAAAAAACAAGCTCTTTAAACGACTTTTTCGGAAGCCCATAGCGGCGTAACCAAGGCGAATTGGCTCGTTTTAACACCATATTCATATGTAAATCGGGGGGGGGTTACCACATATCTAAATGTCGTAGCAGGTTTTTTCAAATCTGTAGGCTACAGAGCATCATATGTCGAGGTATCATCATTTTCGGCCGCTATAATACCAGCTCTTTTTCTCGCAAGATGTATGAAATATGACCTATCTTTCTTAAATATGTGGGGTTCCGATCTGAAATGTCACAATAGCGAACACAAATATTGCAATTGCCTACCGCCCCCTCTAATCGCATACCGAATCTGACCAGCAAACAAAATTGTTGACAATCGCTTTTCTGAGAGCTCCGCGCGATGGCGAGCACAGCGAACACCGGCGGCCAGCCGCGTCTGTCCCCTTCAGCCTCCTCCTCTGTACACGCAACAAGCGCCAACCTCTTTGTGCGGATGCCGCATGCACGCGGGGTGCGTCGCCGGCGTGAGGATTCAGCGGCCGTGGAGATCGAGGAGTTGGACTCGCGCACCATGCGCCAGAACTCGTACAACTACTTCCAGCAGCACGGGGCGGGCTCGGGGCCTTCGCTGCTGCGCACGTCGACGTTCCACTCATCGCTGGGCCGCAGCCCTGCGTCGCGCAAGAGGCAGCGGACGCTGGCGGAGCAGCTGGACGAGTTGTGTCTGCAGGGCTCGCGCGGTCGCGTCGTGGGACTCGACAGCGCCAATAGCAGAAGCAAAAGCAGGAGCGCGCGCCGACTGGCGAGAGAGAAGGCGAGACAGGAGGCTGCAGGTGACGCTCGCATCGTGGAGCTCGACGAGTTCGGACAGGAGAAAGCGGCGTCGGTAGACGGCAGCGGCAGCGACAGCGACGGAATGATGGACACGACGGGGGAACAGGCAGGAATGAAGGTATATGGGGACGTGGCTGGCGTCGATGGACTGCGAAGCTTCTTCGCTGCAGGGGCGGGGGGACACCACAGACCCTTGGACAGAATGTACCGCCACTATGTCGCAGTGGCACAAGCTGCAGCGGCGTCGACTGCACCGCAGGGCAACGAGATGGTCGTGTTTCGACCCCCTGCTCCTGTTGCCACGACTTTTGCACAGAAATTGCCGGCGTATCTGTCGCTGACGCCGCATGAGTTCGCGAATCTGTCCATGGCGGAGAAACGCCAGTGGTACCTCGCTACATGCGAGAGCTGGACCAAGCTGCGGCAGAACAGAAGAATGAGCAGGAGAATGAAATGCAGCTGGAAGCGAAGCCGACGGATGTGACTGGTGGGTTTCAAGCATCGCGACGTCGTAGCTCTAGTGCGAGCTCGAGTCGGTCGTATCAAGTGCTTGGAGTTCCTAGTACGGATGAAGACGATGGCATATTTTATGATGACTTTGGAGAGGATGTGGAGATGATGGAGGACATCGACGACGACGCAGCGCCGAAGTGTCCGCGGGCTGCAGGTGCTGTTTCGCACTCGGAGTGGTTTACGGATGATGAATTGTGAGGTGTGGAGCAATGTAGAGGGGCAAGGGATGATGAATGAACTCAGGGAATCAAGAATGGTGAATAACAGCGAAATATATTCTGACAAGTACTCTCCAAGGGTGGCCACGTCTACAGTTGTCGTAGCAGCTCGAGTCTGCTTACTTCCGCGTGTACGCTTCAATGTACGGGCTGACAACCGCGGCGGCAAGAGCAAGGTATACAGGCCAGTAGGAGTGAGCGGGACGCAGAGGCTTCGTGGGCGACACCACCACTCGATGCTTGTGCGCGTGGCCATCGTGCTCGTGTTTCACCACGTCGTAGCCCTCGTGCTTGTCGATCGTGAAGTGACCGTCAGAAGCAGTCACGCGGTACCCGTCCGGGTAGTGTGCGTATGGGACGTAAATCTCCGAAACTGCGCTCGTCACCGACTTCTCCGACGTGTACTCGAGCACGTACTCGGCAGTTTTCAAGTCAAACTGCGATTTGCTCGGAATCCCAGCAATCCTGCGGGCGCGCAAATGCACGCAGAGCACGAGCAGAGTCATCACGACGGCGAACACCAGAAAGACGGCGCGCCAGGGCCGCCGAATCCGGACTGCTGATACTCAAGTCCTCGAGGTTCCACAGGTCACCGAACTTGTGCGAGTTGTCGGCCGTGTAGTTCCACAGCGTGAAGGACAACAGTTGCGACTCCAGATTGAAGATCGTATTGTCCAAAGCCTCCACTTGAGCGGAGAAGTCACCGGTCTCGAATGCTTGCGCATGGTTCATGTTGTACGGAATACCCGTCTCGCCAATCAGTGTCGGGGCGTTAGCCATCTTTTCACGTCCGAAGCTAGCGACATGGGCAAGCTGGTGCTGGTGTAGCTTCCGAAGCGAAGCGTTGCCGAAAGCGGGTTTTCCCGTCGCGAAGTCCAGCGTGAAGTAGGAGCGCCAGGTCGTGGTGAAGAGCGTAATCATATCGTACCAGTGCATCGCGTTGACTGCAAGCGGGATGTCCTCGTTGCTGATTTGAGGGAACGCCAGGTCACCGATTTCGGTAGGAGGCATCTCCGTGAAGATCATGGCCTTCGGGGAAATACTTTGAATGCGCTTGGTGAACCTCCTTGCGAAGGGGAGGAAGCACTCCGTGCCAAAGTCAACGCCGCTGAAGTAGTCAGGCTTGAGCAGCTTTGGGTTACCCTGCGCGTCAAAGTCCCACACGCCAGCCTTTCTCCAGATGCAATCAGCGCCTTCCTTCCACGCCCGCACTCCCTTGGGGTCAATACGCTCCACACGCAGCGGCTTTCCACGCATCATCGCGATGATACCAGCGCCCCACACCTCAACATCTTGAGCAATACCTTCACCAAGCAGCATGGCAGCGAATGGTGAAGGTGCGTGGCCATTCCTGAAGCCACCGGAGTTCACCAGGTCCTTCGTGCCGATCCAATCGTTGGAAGGCTCGTTCATCGTGCCGTAGCCAGCAACATTCGGCAGGTCCTTGAGCGCTTCGGCCAATGCCGCCAACGAGTCCAAGTAGTGAGACTGCAGGTACTCCTGGATCTGCACGCCGTCCACATAGCACTCGGGCGCGTACTTCTTGCCAGCCCAGAAGAGCGTGAACATGGTGGCACAAGCCAATTTGCCGTAGTTCGTGGGCCAGATCATTTTTGGGAACTTGGACGCCGGCAGTCCGCACGTCTCGAGACACAGCGCCGCCTTGGTCGGCTCGAAGTTGCGCGGCTCCAAGCCGATGCACTCCAGTGTCCACATGGGGGCGCCGTCGCCTCCCGTCTAGCGGGACCAGACGTCCTGGTGCGGGTCGATGTACACCTGCATGTTGTACTCGGCAGCCTTGTCCACCACTGCGCGGATGTACTGGAGGTACTCGTGGTCGATCTGACCGGGTCCGGCGTGCTCGATAGCCTCCCACGTGACGATGAAGCGCAGGAACGTCAAGCCCCAGCGCTGCAGCCTCTGGAAGTGCAGATCCGCCTCCTCCAGGGGGAACGGACGTCCCACGAATGATACAGAGGCGGCGCCATCGAAGAACGCGCTCATGTCCTGGTCGTAGCCGAACGGCAGCTTGGAGGAGCCGCCGAGGTTCACGCCGCGCAGCAGCGCGACGCGCCCGTGCTGGTCGATGAAGTGGCCGTCCTTCATGCTGAGGTGGGTCACATCGCGCGCCTCCGGCTCGGATGCAGACTTCGGCTGCGACATCTTCGCCTAGCTTTTGTGGTTCGAGTAGGTCTTGCTGGGTCTTGTGCTCTTGGCCGCGAAATGCAGAGTGCAGTGTGGAGACCGCGGACACGTACGTCGTGCGGAGTTGAAGGACGAAGTCTGCCTCCACGCGGATTTGATGACAGTCATCCCGTCCACGGTAACTTGATGACGTTGCAGAGACCCGCATGTCCATGCGAATCAAATCCGGCGCCAGACACATCAACGCCCGCCCAACACGCGCGTACGTGTCATCTTGAGGACACTCCGTCGCCAATGCAATCGAGTGTCCAATGCGATCGAGTGTCCGTTCACGGTTCGTTCGTCTTCAAGTTCAACAACATCTATCGGCTTCAGGTGACCCCCTGACTCACTGCCTCGTCACGTCTGACTCACTGCCTCGTCACGAGCGCAGCAGAAGCGAAAGCTCGCAATGCAAACGCAAACTACATGTAGCCCCAGCTAGCTGCGCAGAGAGAGAAAAACATTGCGGTGTATTGATTGTACAGTACCAAGGTGACTGAACGAGGCGGCGTCTGGCTTGCTATGGTTTTGCCCCGGGACTGATCCCAGCCGCCTACCACGTCAGGTAGGGCGTGACGATGGCGATGCCCAGCGCCACGTACACGGGGATGTTGCTGTGCCCCTCCCACGCAAATCGAGAGGTCTTGGACGCCGCCTTCTTGGTCTTCTCCACGACCACGCGGTGCTTGTGCGCGTGGCTGTCGTGCTCGTGCTTGACGATGTCGTAGCCCTCGTGCTTCTCGATGATGCAGTGGCCGTCCGACGCCGTCACGCGGTAGCCACCGGGGAAGTGGATGTACGGCACGAAGATCTCGGACGGCTCCGACGAGCCCTCGGACGAATACTCAAACACGAAGGTGGACGAGCTCTGCGAGAACTCGGACGTCACGACGGAGCCGCTCACTTTGCGCGCGTGCGGGCGCGTGGTGGTCGCGTCCTTGAGGTCCAGCACGATCTCCTCGCCCGACTCGGACGTGAACACGTACGTCTTGTTGGTGGTCGTGGTCACCGTCTTCTTGGTCACTTCGCCGCTGCTGGTGCTGCTGGGGTCCGAGTGCACGAGCGTCTTCTTGACGGTCGTCTGCGTGTGCGTCGTCTTCACGGGCGAGGACATAGCGCTGCTGGAGGCTCGACTTGGCGGTGGAGGGGCTTCCTCCGGTCCGCAGACTGCGTTATGCTGGTCGTGACTGTAGGGAAGAACTTGCTCTTGTCCTCGTCCGATATGCGTTTGTACACAATTCTTGCCACCAAAGTCTTTGGTGAAATAAATCCGTGAACATCGATTTATTCGTCCTCTTCCAGTTCAATTTCCAGTTCCTCCTCCAGTTCAATGTCTAGGATCTCGCTGAAATCGACAGTGATGCCTAGTTTTTCGACAGCTTGCGTGAGATATGCCAGCGTCACTGTCCGGTCGTGTGCCTTGCGCTGATCCTGGTGCTTTCGGTTCTCGTGCATGCAGTGCTTGCACAGTGTCGGGTTTTCGCTGTTCGGCTGGAACCCTGGACAGATGAGGCCGGTCGTACAGATGGAGCACTTGGGGAACTTTGCGTTGAGGTGGGCCAGGATAGTTGCATGTTTGCCCTGCCGGATCCTATCGAGTTTTTCGCGCTGTTCATCCTTGACTACAGTCGTCTGTCGCACAATACTCTCGGATTGCTGCATCTGCTCCTGCTTCTTCCGCTCCACCTCCTCTCGAGTTGGACCGATGTACGGCTTGGTAGCAATCAGCGTAAACTCGCGGCCGCACGCAACTACATACAACACAGCAGGTTGCGTGCATTAGCTTGAATTTGAAATGGATGAGGTAAATCATTTCGATAGGATCAAACTTACTTGAGCAGGGGCGGCCGACGAAGTTCTCCATGCCTTCAACTCGCCCAGGCACAGCGCAGAAGTTTTCTTCCAGGTCTCCGAGCTCCTCTGGTCTGCCCAGACATCCGTTTGTATTGCTTCCCCAAGTAAAGACCTTGGCGAAAGGATATCGTTAGCCTCACTGGGGGATCATCGGAATAACAATAATGAACTAGACCTCGTCGTCAACTGATAGCGCTGCGTTGTGGTACATTCCCGCACACACTTTCTTGATCAGAGCATGCGTTGTGAAAAAGTCGGTCACGAGACCTGGTACTGTTGAGATTTGCTTCCCTCCTTGAGCAAGCTAACAACATTTAGTACAGTGGTCGGTATCTAAACCTTTATCCTTCATTGCGATGCTGTACAGTATGTACCTGTCCTAGTCGTCCACTTCCCCACGTGTATACCTGAACCAGCGAAAAACCAATTAGCTCAAGAATTTCACTTGCTTGAGTCGCTGTACGCACCACTCCTCCTTTCAACAGCGGCGGGATCAGCACTACAGCAACTGTATGCCAGCAGGCACACGCGATCTCTACAATGACATCCGTCTTCAGCGTTTCGACCAGCTTCGGGTTCACGTAGGACGTATTGTCACCATGTCCTAGACGACTAAAACCCCAAGAACATAAGGGTCCATACGCTGTGAAGGCAAAGCAGCATCAAGGTTCGAGCTTACCCACCGTCACCGCTCCCCCACGTGTACACTTGTCCGTCGGTAGTTACCAGACCAGCATGCATAGCACCACAAGAAATCTACCAAATAAACAGTAAATCAGCCTCCAACTGGCACCAAAGCCCCAAACAATCACTTACCTGACTGACTTGCAGCTTAGCAATACTACGTGCTAAACTCGAGTGATCATTCGTGTTGTAAGTGGCGCCGTACGCAAGCATCTCGCCCTTATCAGTGACTGCGAACGTGTGGTTGGTCCCCACATCGACGGCGGTAACTACACAGGTCTCCGCTACCATTCGCTCCCATAATCGAGGTTCGATCGAGTCGACTCCGTAGCGGACTCGAGCTTTCTTGGTCAGCGCCTCTGATAGATTGTGGACAGGTTCAGTGCCCAGTTGACAGTGATCGTTCTGCCCCCACGTGTAGACGTCTCCGTCCTTGGTATTTGCGCAACAATGAACACGCCCCACAGCGATGTAGCTGACACCTTCGCCACAGAGTGCGAGTAACTTTATCGGATGCACGAAGTCTTCGTCGCCGCCTTCTTCGTCCTCGTAATCGCTTTCATTCGGGTCTTCTCCATCGTCTCGTTCTTCCTCGACCTTTTCTGTGGGCGACAGACTCCCTCGCTTCAACGCGTCGTCGCTCTCTTGTTTCACCTGTTGGTTAGTAGGTTTTGCTTCAGCCACGTCCGCTCCCTCTTCATCACTCGCGTCCAGGTCGCTATCGTGTCCATAAGTTAGCTTGGTTAATGCTGCCAGCGAAGTTCCCACTGGAAGTCCAGTGGGGCCCGTCCTTTTGCCCCACACATACACGTCTCCAGTCCGACTCACAGCGAACGCCACGTCCGAGTCGAAGCCCTGTCGTAGAAAAATAAAACAAATACTCGTTAATATCCTTCTCCAAACCTACTAGCAAAGCAGTAGCATACCGCATATACGTGTGCAATGCTGCGTCCACGAAGCTTTTTTATGATCCTCGGCGTGGCCGATGACTCGAGGTCTCCATGACCTAGCTGCCCCGCAAAACCCGAGCCAAAAGACCACACCCCACCCAACATGTCCAACTGACGCTGGTACTCCTCTTCTTCCTCCCGTCGTCGGCGAATCTCTATCAACCACCGCAATAGCATTTAGACAGACGCAACAGCGTTGAAAAACTCCAACCCAGAGTAGAGAGTTCACCTGCAGTCCGCTGTTCAGTTAGAGACGCTGTTAAGCGCTGCACCAGCGTTCGCTTCCCCCCTTTCTTGGGTAACCCACGCGCGATGCAAGACGCTCGCAGCATTTTGGTCTTCATCAGTGTTAGACATCGCAAGTCCAGCTGACACAAACAAACCCCAGGGATCACTTAGTGTAGAATATCTAGTGGAATCAACTCAGCTTTGGTGCGCTCACCCGCTCCCACGCTTGGTTTGTGAGCAGATCCTCCGTGTCCTTGACGGGCAGAAACAAAAGCTTGCGGAAGTTGACGGCATCTTTGCCCGAAGGCACGCGGATCACAGGCTTCTTGCGCCGTAGGAACGCCATGGGCGTCTTGTCACGAAGCGGCACGAATGCAAAATGTGACGAGGCGCCAAGTTGAAGTGGTTGAGAAAAATGGCTACATGGATAAATGGCTACATGTTGCACATGTACATGTACAGGTTTCGGATCGATCAGTTATACTAAAAGCTGTTAAGTTATCGTCATTTATTGCTCGGGGATGGAACTACTGACGCCGTGAGGTCCGTGGACCCCACTCGCGACGAGTCTAAGACCTTATTGTGAAGCCGCGTACGCCGGAGAATATGCACCGGGTTGGACGTCTCGAAGTTTTCTTCATAACTAAAGCAAAGAGATGAGTTAGCTCGTCTTCCCAGTGGTAACGAGGAAGATCAGCAGAAGACGTACCATTTGTAGGCTACAACGGGGAGGATGCAGGCGACGGAAGCTAGAAAGAAGCCGAGCCAGAAGCCTTGGGTGACGACCACCGTCCTCCAGACGCCTTCGACGTCTCCAGTGAAATGGTCGTACACGGCAATAGACAGAAGGAACGCGACCAGGGACAGCGCGTACGTGAGACCAACCAGCCACGTCCAATTCCACGTCTCGAAGAAGATCTGGAAGTGGACGATCGGGACGATATAGAAGAAGGACGCGACGCTGGCCCCCCAAAACGAGCTGCCTTCGCCGAGATTGCCGTGCTGAATCAGCAAGAGAGGGATCACTGTAGTGATCACAGCATGACTCACCGCCAGTGTTGAGGCTTTTGCCATTGTTTGCGGGGAGAAAAACATGTCTGCAGTGCCGAATCGATACAACTCCGGGAACTTTGCAGCGATCACCTCGAGTAGATCCGTCTCCATGACAGCCCGCACTGTAACCGGGAGGGACGTGAAGACGACGTTGTATGCCGTGATGTAGATATCGCAGAAGAATGTCTGTCGAATGCAACATATTTTTAGTAAGTCAACCTCAAGTAGAGGGGGTTTTGCACGAATCGAGAGCGTACCTGAGCTGAAAAAGCTGATGCAATGCTGTAGATGAACTGGGGCATTGTGAAGACAATGTTTTTGTAGAAAAAGTAGTCGATGCACTGTGTTGTACGGAGATACGATAATCGACCTTTCACCAAAAACGTTTAGCGTCGTGAGTGCAGGTAAGTTAGAATAAAAATGTGAAAAGCATACCGTGGTAAAGCAGAAGCCGACCCAAGTGGCTGAACTGTTGAACAGCGTAGTCAGCACTTCGGACGGCTTGCATTCCTTCCTGCCCCATGACGCCCACACCTACGTGAGCTGCCCGAATCATGCTCACATCGTTTGCTCCATCGCCTCTGTATTCGTGAAAAATGAGCGGTGTTTGGTAAGTTATGACCTCAACAGGATGAGAACCAACGCGGGACTTACACTGCTAGCGTGACATCCGGCACCCCTGCTTTGACGAGCTCTACTACGAGAGCTTTTTGAATGGGCGATGCACGGCACACAATGACAGTCGCGGACTGCAAAGCCAGCTTTAAGAAGTTCTTGCGGTTGATCGGGAGTAGCGCTAGCGTTAACGCACTTCCGTCAATCAGCACTGCTTGGCTTTCCTGCAGCGTAGACGTCAGTCTACCACCCAGGCCCCAGGAAAACTTTTTGAGAACTGCTTACCTTGGAGTTTTCGAGAGCTTTCTCTAACTGGTGGGTCATTTCGTTGCGCGTAGCTGCATGAATGATCACCTCCTGCATTTTAGGCGTGACAACTCGACAGAGTTTGCCCATTTCCAACGAAGTTTCGAGTTTATCTCCTGTCAAAACCCAGATCTAAAGAGAAGGCGTTAGTGTGAGTGAAGTCAGGGGATTTAACGCCAAAGCACAAAAGTCACCTTAATGCCAGCCTTCTGGAAAAGTGAAATAGTCTCCGGAACGCCAACTTGTAGTTTGTCCTCGACCGCTGCAGCGAAAACACGTCAAGATGTCATGAAGCCTGAATTATACGTGCTCATATACTCCAGTTTCACTTACCACTCGCACCGATGAGAGACAAATGCTGCTCGATTTCGTCAATCAGCGCTTGCGTCTTGGATTCCTTCGCGTGAATATCTAGTTCAGCTTCGTCGTATCGGTGCTCCCATGCGTTGTAGTAGTTTTCATCCTAAAACATTGAAATATATGCGTCAGCTAGCAACACATTACGAGTTCGTGACGCAAGTTTTACGAACCAAATCTCGCTCGGCAAACAGCAAAATCCGAAACCCTTCCTCCGCGAACTGCGTGACGTGAGCCATTGTGTCGTCTTTGCTGGACAGGAAGCAGTCGCAACGCTCGAGTATTACGCTATCTGCGCCTTTGCAAAAGACTTTAATGCCTCCGTTTTCATCCCGAACAATGATCGACATCCGCTTCCGATCGCTTGAGAAGTGAACGACGCGCAGAATCTGAAACGTGAGTGTGTACGTCACCGTTTTGACGTGTGGGCCGTGTCTTTCTTCCTCTGTAATTGCGACGTAAAGTTTGTGACCGCATCGCTCGAATAATCGTACGCCCATGGCCTCAGCACCACGCACGAGGGCACACTCGTCGGGTGAGTCCGAGTTATACGACAAAGCTCCTGTCAATCGGTCGTATTCGCACACGACTGTATGGCAGAGTGACATGGCCAAAGCAAGGTGGCTCTCAGTGCCATCGAGATTCTTCAACAACCGACGGAAGTACGAGACTGTCGGCAGTTCGTTTGGCTGGACATCATCACTGTGGAAAGTAGTCGCAGCAGCTCCAGACCCAACAGCATCGAGCGACGAGATAGAAACACCGCTGAGCAGTGGACGCTTGTGCTTGGCGATGTAAACTCCCCCACCAACGCTGCATTTCCGAAAGACCATTTGATTCTGAGTCAAAGTGCCCGTCTTGTCGGTGAAAATGTACTTGACTTGTCCGAGCTCGTCCGTTAGAGACGACGTATTCGCTATCGCCCCCTCTCCGTTGGAGTTGCGCATCTTGCTGTCCCACGTGATGAACTTCGCGTGCACAGTTTTAATGATCTCGACGGTGACTACCAGAGAAATCGGGATCAGCGTGTTCATAAGCACGATGAACGAGAGGAAGAGCAGGATGCCTTCAAGTTTGGCCGTGTGGTCATCCCCCAGCTGCTCCATCTGAGTGTCCTTAAAGTTAAAATGGTGTACGCACGCAGCGATCGCACAAAGAAGCACTTGGATGAAGAAGACAAACACCACAGTTCGACTCATCCGGATCTCGAGGTGACTGAACTTGTGATGTGCAGCTCGAGCGTTCTTCATCACTTTGGTGTCGTGGCCTAGTTGTAAGAAGTAGTGAGTAAGTGATAAATCAAAGTCGATATCCTAACCAACACATAGCTACGAGTGTTACCTGTATAGACCACGAGCATCATGACCCACTTGGTATTCATGAGCGTTGAGCCACGCGGTAAGAACTGCTTCTCGCTGAGGCTGTACATCTTGGAGTCAACCGATAGATTCCCCGCGAAGCGATACAAATCCTGATCTGGCTGCTCGCACTTGATGAAATATTTCGCTTTGTCGCGAGAAGTTTTGTCGAACACAAACTTTGCCGTCACCCGCAACGATTCTCGGGACTTGAGGTTGGCTTCGCCGTCCAAGTTGCTGGTGTCAATAAAGCATGAACCTGCAGGTTGTGAGTGTCAGTTTCTACCTCCAATAACTCAAAAGAAGCAGCTTTTTTACCATTTTCCTCGCTACTGGCGAGGATAATTCCGTCTGCTGGGATCGCTTCTCGCTCGTGTATTCGAACGAGGTCGCACACCTGTACACGATATAAATCAGTGAGATCATTGCAAGTCGATCGTATTTTTTTTCTTTCTCCTTTACCTGAATTGATTCCCACACGACGTGGTGCTCTTCAAAATTCCGCAAAACTATCACTGGTTTCGCGTTAATTATCCCATCGGACGAGCGCTTTTTCTGCACGTTCCAAAGTATTCGCCAGTGAGTGGGGGGAGGACAGCACCATCGCAACAGACAGACAAATCCTCTATCCACTCACCCTATCTTCCATAGCTTCACGAAGCAAACTAACACACACCACCATAACCAGCGGTGCGATCGCCGTTACTGGAGTCAGCGGCGAAATCTGTTTGATAGACTGCAAGATGGCGATCACTAGGAAGTACAAATTTGCCGACTATCATCAACGAGTCGTTAGCAAAAAACAACAAATTCATAAACCCAATATTTGTCATACTGTACCCGCCGGAATTCCTGCAGTAGACACAGAGGCAGGAAGTTGAGAAGTGTGTACTTTGACGTGTGAATGGCATTCGAGATGTAGGTGGGTTTTTGATGCGTGCGTTCATCGCGTTCAATCTGGAAGGGGTCCACCAGTCGGTACGGCGTGTCGAGAACGCTGGCACGCCGCTCCATGTCTCGAGTCGAGCGCTGCTTCGACCCCCACGAGAGCGGCTTGACTGCGATTGTGAGCTTCTTCGGGCCGTGAGTTTCGGGCTCACGACCCTCGTCAGGGAGCGTTGTTGCCACCTCGCCAGCTCCACCTTTGTCACGAACGTCTGTGTCCGCCCTCAGCGTGCTTGGACGAATCGTGTTGCTGGTTTTGCTCACGAAGATGTCGAGCCAAGAGCCATGCAGCGAGAGGGTGAACAATCACTCAGGACTCGTCTTGGTTGTTGCAGGGGGTTTCGAGTCAAGTGGGGAGGCGGGCCTTAAAATATAAGGTCGACGCTGCCGTTACCTGCTCCACTTGCTGTCGGGTATTTATTTATTTATACGTGCGCAGATCGAGCGAGACTCGTGGCATTGAATTCCACCGATACGTTGTGGTTAGCGGTGGCGCTACGAAGGACGAGAAGGACAATACTCAACGCTACTGTAGCGACTAGCGACGGGGTTGAAACCGATTGCGCTCTCGAGTTTTGATGTGTGTCTATTCACGGGTGGAAGACACGACGACGGAGATCAACGAGGCAAGTCGCGGCTTCCCAGCAAGTGCGTTGACACGTAGCCGTAGACGGCTATGACTTTGGTGGTCGAAAGCTACCGTCCCAAAGTTTGCTGGATTCGACTGGAGGATCGACCGGTTATAACGCGCGATAACTCACGGTCCTAACGCACGAGTCCTGCCTCCCACAGCTTCGTGAGACTCCATATCAAGGCTCACAATCTGCTGAAGATGCATTTGGACAGATTGTAAGGCCCAGGTAAAGGCAACTTCAACTTGATGTTCCTCACACCAGTTACCTCTCGTCTTACATACCCTCTAACCATCGGTTATCGTAGTAAACAACCTCCTTCCAAATCGAATACTACCCTCACTTGTCAAAATGGTGCGATAATGCAGGAATGCCCTCGACTCACTCCCCTTGATGCACTGACGTCCTCTCCACACGCATGTTCCTAGGCCAACCAAGCCGCTAAGAAGGCGCAGCGCGCCGGCGCGTCGCTCAGCACGCGGCTGCAGCAGTGGATCGTGCCCATCAACGTGCTGTACTTTGTGTACTGCATTCTGTGGCACTACAGCTCGGTGACCATGTGGACACTCGTGGGCTACGTGTTCCTGACAGCGTCCACCTACCTCAGCTACTCGTGGGTGGTCGGCGCAGCTGAGGAGGGAGGCACCAGCGAGTACGTGGACACCAGAGGCTGATATACCCTCTGATAGCTGATAGTATCAGTTATGAGAGACTCACAGATGGACCCTTTCTTTTTTGGGTGTCTACCGGTGTCCACTTTAGATACGCGATGGACGTTTTGATCGTCACGCTCTTCGTGCAGACCGGACTCCTGGTCTCGAGCTACTTCTGGCTCGTGTACCTCGTGATCCCGGGCTACCTGCTCTACCACGGCGGACGCATGCTGCTCAACTACGTCTTCACGCCCGACCAGACGGACGAGGACGACCCTGCAGCTCTCAAGAAGAAGGACAAGGCGGAGCGCAAGGCTGCGCGTCCCAAGTTTCGCAACAACCGTCGGTAGATGGACAGAGCATCTTGCCCAGAAACTCCAACTCGAGTGGCAAACTTGTGATTCAATCTACAATTGAACCAGTTGGCGGTGATCCGGATCACCACCCGTGATCCGTTCTCAAAAATTATACCGGTAACATTATCGGTTTTTAAAAATTGGGCTTAAAAAAATTGGTCTTCTTGCTGAAGAACTGGAGAATGGTCGCTGTTTCGAGGGGTTTTCGACCTGGGCCACCCTACTTTCTTTTTCGGTTCTGTTGTCGTGTCGGCTTGGGGAAATCGTCGTCACCAGTGCAGACGATGGCTTATAAGGATGGATTTGCTTTCGATGTTAGAGAAACCTTGTTGGAGAAACTGCATGACGACGCCCTCAGACTGCTGCCACTCACGACCTTTCCGCCCTGTGACCCACG
The DNA here is from genome assembly GCA_033557925.1 of Phytophthora x cambivora. Classification (NCBI taxonomy): domain Eukaryota; phylum Oomycota; class Peronosporomycetes; order Peronosporales; family Peronosporaceae; genus Phytophthora; species Phytophthora x cambivora. The sequence continues at coordinate 4,153,429 of JAUCEB010000008.1, read as the reverse complement.
AAAGACAATTCCTCTACTGTCCCGAGCCCGAGGACTTCCAACACTCGCTCACGCGACGCTTGTTTTGCCCAGGGCCGCGATTTCGACGCCATCGTGCATCAAAATCATCTTCTGGAGATGATGGAGCCATCATGTTTGGCTCGCTGTCCTTTGGCCTTCTCTTTGGCGTTGCATTGCGATGTCGCCCACTCCCAAGACCGCTCACTATCCAGATCCGACTCAAGCACTACAACAAAAATAAATAATTCGAGAAAACCGAAAACGTTTTGCGGTAATCCGGATCACCGCCAACTGTTTCAATTGGGGATTGTACAGGGCTGCGAATACGAAGTAGATGATAGTGTCGGCTGTCGATATAATTCGAACTCTTGGCCACCGCGGATATAATCTGTGCGTTGCCCTCCGTCTTCTGGGTCGTGAATTTACATTGAGCCCCTTGTCGACAAGCTGCAAAGGTGTGAGCTCCCCTGCAGCAAAATGCTTGCCCTCGTCCTTGACGTTATGACACTTCGTACAAGTAGTTTGTCCTCTCCTGAGCTGGTGAGGAAGAAACTCGTTGTGTAGCCTCGTTCTGTGGCGGCTAGCCGAGACAGAAGAACTTCCTCAGAACACTTCATAACTTCCACGGTGGGCGTCCCGATATCGTAGTCTCAGTCCGGGACGATGAAGAGCAGGACGTCTGGCGTGGAGTGCCTGTTCTGGAGTCAACGCCCAATTTGTTGGTCGATGTTGACGAACGCGGAGTGTGGGTGGAGTCACTTGTTTGCTGTTCTTTTTGCTTTCGGATCTGTGTCGCGATGGCTGAGATGGTCTTGGGGTGGAATGGCAAGCTAGTTGCCGCATCTGGGTTAGCAAAAGGATGCCTCGCGATCTCGTAGAGAAGGTCCTCGGGCAAGCGGTGCAGCAGTTGAAGGGCAACGGCAATGAGAAGGTCTGACTGCAGCGGTGGCGCGCAACGAAGACTAAGGACCTTCATCAAATCCATATCTCTGTATAGCACAGCAAACAAGTAAAAAGCTTAGCTGGGCCTTGTCAGAGAACGTGATAAGCAAAAGTTTTATCAAAACGTACAACTTCAACAGTTGATCACGAAGCAGCACTGTATGGGCGACAGCCAGCACAACTACAAAATGTACGCCCACTGCAAAGAGCTACGCGTGCAGGAGCAACAGGCGTGTAAGAACCCTGACAACAATTATTTCCTAAAAAATCCCAGAATACCATACCACATCCCAAACTCGCAGTAGTTCATGCAGTGGCGGCACGCACGCAAACAAACTCAAAATGAGTGGCAGCGCGTATATTCGAGCAGTGATGCCTCGTGACGACAAATGTCGGTATAAATCCGGATCCAGCTGCACCAAAACTTCACGTCAGCCTCCACACTACATGCAGAAAAACAAATAATGCTGAAAACCCCATTTTCCTACCGTTTCCAGACACTTGTCCACCAGTGCGCATCCTTTCTCGACCCCCTTCAACTGTGGGGCCATGTAGTGCGGGCAATGCCTCACGATCAGCTGACAAAAAGTATGGTACGCGTCCGGCTCGGGCAGCACATATAGTAACGGTGCACACAGCACATTCATCCCCTGTACATATCTGCAAAAACCCAAAAACCCATCGCAAAAAACCACCAGATTTTTAAAACACCTAACAAGAGAATTTGCCAAACCAAAAGGAGCATACCTTATCGATGGCAAGTTGCCTCCGAGTTCCCCGTCCTCTTTCTTTTCGTCCCCGTCTGGGTTCGAGCCCAGTTCGTTGATAAACACATTCAGTAGTCGCACCAGTTTCTCCTCCGGCACGCGTTGCGCAAACTCCGAGTCGCCTCTAAACGTTCGAAACGTGTCGTTGCGGATGTCCCCGTCGTAGTGGGAGGCGCCTCGCCCCACCAAAGCCGAGTATTTTGTCATGTCCACGTCATTTTCCACCCCTAAAAAGGCCTTCCACACGCGCCCTCGCAGCGTGCAGAGGCTCGGCGTCGAGCCCTCGTCCCGAGGCAACCCGTGCACGATCACGAGCCGCTTGAGCTCGCGCCAGCGCTCGTAGTCGGAGGTGATGGGCGTGTCGCCGCCGTCCAGCAGCGCGTCGTACTGCTGCCGCAACTGGGAGAGGAGGAGTTGCAGGTTAGGCTAGTGTTAAAGCGAAACGGCGGTTAGAGACGCACTGCACTACACGCACTGCAGTATCGGAAGAGGTGGCGGCCATTGCACTTGTTGCACGCGGGTCAATTTGCCTTTGCCTTTTGCCCTGGTGTTGCGGCTGATTGGTCAAAAAGATGGGATAACCCCCTCAAATGATATGGGTTACGGAGGGTTTACGCCGTGTCACAACGCAACAAGGTCTCAGGTGCGTGGCAGGCATGCGAGCCTCAATGGCGCGCCGACGGTCAGCTAACCTCATGTGTTCCTTGCGCTGCCATATAGTTAGCGATGGAAGGGGAAGACTTCAGCGTCGAGGTGGGCGTGCGCGTGCTCGTGCGAGGCAAATACGCCGGGGTGAGTCTTTGATTTTCTTTTTCTTCATTTAAGGCGACAGGGGGTTATGGCAACACCTTTTGCAAAATGGCAACTCCTCTAAGCGTAACCTTGTTGCCTGAAGGTTATCCGCTACGTGCCCGAGCGCCGCACTGCCCTGGTGGGAGTGGAGCTCACCCGTGCACGAGGAAACAACGACGGCACATCGGAGGACGGCAAGCGCCTGTTCCAGTGCAAGCCGCTGCACGGCCTGTTCGTCCGCGAGGAGCAACTCAGTGTACGTTTAAGATGTTGCAACATCAAGGCAACAAATTTCAAACTACCTTAAAAAAAGGGTATTTCTCTAACCGTGCGTATCCTGAGAATAGGCTTTTTCAGAGGAAGATGGGGCCGCCTGCGTGTTGCAGAGTGTGTGGCGGCGGTACAGTGCGTCGCAAAAGTTCCGGCACCTCGTGTACTCGCACGCGTGGAACCTGCTGGACAACACGCAGGAGCAACTTAACCTCAAGCGCTCGGAGCAGTTCAAAACCGCGGAGCACACTCTTGCCCAATTGACCAAAAAGCAACAATCTCTAACCCGCACCATCTCAGAAGTTGCCGTGGCAGAGATCAAAATCGACTCGGAGTATGCCGGTCCGCACCTGATGTGGCCGTTAGAACTCTCTAACGTGTTAGAGATCCTCGACTCGTTCAAAACGACCCAAATTCTGCACTACAAGTACGTGCTGGAGATTCTCAAAGAAGGTGTTAAATCACTATCCCCATTGCCAACACTGCAAGAGATTACGCTCGTGGAAGGGGAGAAAATCACAGTTATCGGAGACCTCCACGGCCAACTTCAGGACCTTTTCTCCATTTTCTCGATAAATGGGCTCCCCACGCGCACCAACAAGTACCTTTTCAACGGCGACTTCGTGGACCGAGGCATGTACGGCACCGAAGTGGTGATGACCATTTTGCTCTTCCGCCTATTGTACCCGACGAGTGTCTTCTTGAACCGAGGCAACCATGAATCACGGAACCAAAACTCCTGGATGGGCTTCGAGGACGAAGTGTGGGCCAAGTACTCGGGCGCAGACGAAGACGATTTGGAGCGCCCCGCGCGCGTGTTCGAGAGCTTCCAGACGCTGTTCGAGTCGCTCCCGCTCTGCGCGGTGCTGCAGCAGAAAATCTTCGTGGTTCACGGTGGACTTTTCTCTCGCGATAACGTGACGCTGGCCCATTTGCGTGGCATTTCACGAAAACGGGAACCTCCGCTGCACCAGACGAACTTCGAGGACAAAATCTTTGAGGACATGTTGTGGAGCGACCCGCGTCCGATTCAGACGCGTCAGCCGTCCGAGCGTGGCGCTGGTGTGGAGTTTGGAGTCAATGTCACTAACAACTTCTGCTTGGTGAACAAAATCGCGCTGATCATCCGCTCGCACGAGTGTGTGGTTGAAGGCTTCGAGATCCTCCACGGCGGTCGGTTGATCACTCTGTTCTCGGCGTCGAGGTACTGCGGTACGCAGATGAACAAGGGCGCGTTCTTGACGCTGGGACCGGATCTGCAGCCGGAGATCCAGCAGTTCTACGCCCACTCGATCAACGAGAGCACCTTCAAGGCTCCCGAGCAGGCCCAGATGCAGGGGGTGCTGGAGGAGGACACTCTGCGGATGATTGCGGAGCGGATCTGCGACCACAAGGCGTCTCTGTACTGGTACTTCACGCAGCATGACGAAGAGCACAACGGCACGGTGCCGCGCTTGATCTGGGCGGAGGCTCTGCGGTCCGTGTTGCAGTTAGATCTGCCGTTCCTAACGTACCAGCCCAAGCTCGCCGACCTGGTGGATGAAACTTCGGGACGCATCAACTACTCGCAGTTCTTAGCGCGTTACCGTATCGAAAACGAGTCGATGGACAACAGTGGATGGCAGGAGAGCATCATCGCGCTTATCTGCAAGAAGTTGTATCGTGCCATGGGAGCGGGAGACATGCAACAAGCCTTCAAGGTGTTTGACGCCGACTTGAATGGCTTCATTGAGTACGAGGAGTTCCTCAGCACGCTGAAGCGCATGGACACAGGCCTCTCAGATCAACAAGTGTTCGCGCTTATGCGCACCGCTGACACGAACGATGACGGACGCATTGACTTCAACGAGTTCGCCCAACGCTTCGAGGTTATCTTCACGAACCAAGGCAAGAACGGAGACTCGACTCAGAACTTGTCCGGCGTGGCACCGTTGGAGCCGCCTCCGACCCCAGTGGCGCTGGACTCGGAGACTCCCGCTGAAGGCGAGAAACCTGAGACCGAGCCCATCTTCACACGTCGGGTTTCTTCAGGAGACGAGCAGTCGACCTTCACGCCTCAGCCAGCCACCAACCTCGACGTGGAGACCATGCAGGCGCTGTTGGAGATCGGCAAGGCGCTGTTCGCCCGTCCTGGCTCGCTGCAGTATCACTTCTACCACTTCGACAAGAACCAGGATGGCGTCCTGTCGCGCAGTGAGTTCGAGCACGCGATCGAGCAGTTGGGCTTCAACTTCGAGCCTAGTTTGATGGACCGAGTCATGGCTGCCGTGGACAGCGACGGCGGCCACTCGATCGACTACAAGGAGTTCGTGACGGCGTTCAGCGTGCAGGACCTCAAGGAGCAGGCGGCTCTCGAGTCCGGTGACCTCACCTGGCAGAACTCGGTGCTGCAGCAGGTCTCCAACGTGTTCTACCAGCACCGCATCCACATCCGCAACGCCTTCCGCATGTTCGACGCGACCAACAGCGGCGTCATCAGCCGCGACAACTTCCGCACAGGCATCAAGTCATTCAACGTGGTGCTCAACTCGCCCCTGTCGGACGACCAGATCGAAGAATTGCTCTCGTATCTCGACAGCAACAAGGACGGCGTCATCAGCTACAAGGAGTTCTTCGACGGCTTCCGTGTCGTTGACGTGCGTGTCGAAGACGACAAGTCCGCAGAGACCAAGTCCTCCTCAGAAGACTAAACAAACACAAACAAAGTTTTCGCTGTCAAATAAATAGTGAAGGTTTGCATTAGTAGAGTTTAGTTGCCCAATTCTAGAGAACTTCGGACGTATTTTGCAGTGGCTGCCACTGCATTCCGTCCATCATTAGTGTTGCAACTGAGTCGGAGCTTCTTGTGAGGGCCCCCACACTCAAGTTCAAGCAAATTTGCGTCCTTGTCGCTATCGTACACGCACGACGTGATGGTGTGCGTGAAGGTGGCGCGTTTGCCTTCTTTGTTGACACTAAAGCAGCTCACAGTTGCTCCTGAGAAGACAAAGTACCGTCTCATCTTGTGTCTTCTCAGCAGCAGCTTCCGCCACCATGGAGCTTGCACATAGAGCCACACAGCGTGAGTGCGTCCCGGGTCCTCCTCGTCCACGACAATAGGTGGGAGTTCGACTCTCCGCGTCAAGTTCACGGAGCTCAGTGACATGGGCGCAGTCAACGCTCGAAGACGTTGAGCTTCCTCCATCGCCGCCTGGTGCCTCCTGCCTCCTCTCGTGGACCTCGGCGTCAATGTCGTCGTCCGTCGATGGACGTTGTGGGGGGTTTTGGCCACCTGCGTCGCCTTGACAATAGCCGCGAAGGTGCCAAACCAGCGCTCAAAGTCGGCCCCCATGCACGTGTGCAGCAGCACCGAGCGGTCCTCGTAGTCCGTGAAGGCAAACGTCTTGTTGCGCGTATGCACGCGGCGCACGGAGATGATGACATGGCGAGCCACAGGCCGCACCCGTTGGTCGGCGTCCTCCGCTGAGGAATAAAACTTGCAGACGAGCTCCTCCAGGCGGCAGAAGCGCTTGGCGAAGCTCCCGCCCGACGTAGCGACGTGCACCCAACCAGAGTAGACCCCCGACTTGGCGTGGAGCGTGAGCACGCCGTCTGCAGCCAGCGCCTCCATGTCGAGCTCGTCCAGGTCCGTGCATCTCTCCGACTCGGCCGTGGACGTGGTGGAGCCTAATGATAGCGCCTTCTTCCAGCGAGGACGAGTCGTGATGACGTCTGTGGCCATTGCGCGGCTGTCGAGCGAGCTCGCGACTGTCGAGGAGGAGGCCTCGAGACGCTCCATCTTGGGGTCTTGGTGGGGGGTTTGACACACACACACGCTGTTACTCGCAGGGGGTGATGGATTCAGCGCGGATTTTTACGTGTGGGGCGGACTGGCAACATCTGCAAGGCGGCGCATGGTGTCCAAGCAGCGGAGAGTCTCCGCCCACAGGACACTTGATGCTGGAACGATCCGACAGTGCAGCCGGAGAGCTACGTTCGGTGTGGATGTGCTTCTGGATGTGATGTGAAGAGTGCTGATTGGTTGCAAGTGAGCTGAATTCTTGCTGACTAGTTGGCTGCTGCCACACAACTGCAACCTCTGACGTTTTAACCGACGCACGAGACAGCTGGGGATACAGTATGACATCTTGCGAGCCTTCCGGGCGAACCTTTCGTCGCGTTGCACCTTGATGCCGAGTACTACGGCCACGATGACGACTAAATAACCGTCTCTGTTGCCCTCCTCGTAAGCTCGTCGACGGAAACAGCACCGCAGCTTCTTGTACTGTAAGTACAGTGTACATGTACTTGTGGAACTTCTACATGATGTAGAAGGGATGTGTCGGCTCATCGCTACATGTATCCAACCCACCAAGCACTGGTACTACCAGTGGTAGACTACAGTACGAGGCCCTCCATCCAGCTACCAGAAAGTCGATAGAATGGATAGCAACGACCCATAATGGATGGATTCCATGCATCAATGCCCGTCATTTATATCTACCACGTAACCGTTACAATAACACCTTATTACGAACCTTCATCCACTTTTCAAAAATCAAACCAAGTCATGCGCGCGGCGCTCGAGGCCTGCGGCGAGTTCCTTGCGCGCATCGGTGCGCTGGAAGGAGCGAACGGTACGTCTCCATCTCCTGCTCATCTTCTTCTACACTCGTCTGCGCTGCTTTTCCAGCCTCTCTGACGCTGTAACTCGCTCTGTGGACCGCGCAGCCGTCGCCGACATCCTGCGCAAGACCGGCCAGGACCTGCCCGAGTCGAGTTCCTTCCGCTGGCGCGCGCTGCTGGCCGCCATCCGCCAGGAGCTGGAGGCCGAGCCCTTGGACGCCACTTTCCTGTTCGAGCGGCTGCTGCAGCTGCACGCGGCGCTGCCTTCGGGCCCGAGTCGGGAGCTGTTCCGGTCGCCGCTGTTCCTCCATGTTAGATAGCAGTTAAGAGCTGTTATAATTGTGTTAAGAGGCTGATAGGGTGTTATGTTGCTGTAGCTGCTGGTCGAGAGGTTCGCCGCTGCGTTTGAAGGGCTGGACGCGGAGTTGTTCAAGTTGGAGAGCGATGAGTTGTGTCATGCTGAAGGCGTCTACGAGACGTGTGTGCTAGTCGCAGAGAAGATAGCCGAGTGAGGAGAGAGAGATGTTGAAGTTGGTGTGGTACTGTAGTGGTTGGTGGAGTGCTGAAGGTGGTGTGGGTGTAGGGAAGGACAGGAGTCCGAGTTGGAGACGTTCCTTGCAGCATTTAAGATGATTTTCGACCAGGACGAGCCGAAGGTTGGTATTGTGTTATGTGTGTTATGATTGTGAAAAGTTGGGTTATTGATGTGAGGAGGGGTGAATATTGGGTATTAGGAGTGCTGGGGTGCGTTTTACGAGCGGTACCGTCTGAATGACGCGGCTTTTAGACGCGATATGAAGCGCGCGTTGTGCTTGATCGAGTCAGTTGCGCTTGGCCCCACGAAGCTGGAGATCGCTTTTCCTACAGAAACATCGAACGGCCCAAAGTAAGTGCTGGTAAAACTATTGCATTTATAGTGTTAATAAGGGTTTATGTTGAGGTGTTTTTAATCGACGCGTTTTGCTTTGCAGGAAAATTGTTCCGCGCGCTCTGCTCGAGACGAGGTTCGGTGGAACTCGGCGAGAATGGCGGGATCTATCGCAGATTCACTCTATTGGTGGGGCCGATAGTGATCAATTATCAAATGAAGAGCAAGTGCAGGAGGCACAAGACCCCGTGAACACTGGTGATGCTGCAGATGAAGCGCCTGTCGAGTCAGCCGAGACCCAAGACCAGATTGGATCTTCGCGTGCTCCGATTACTTGTAACCAAGCTTACGTCAACGTCATGCTATTTGTCCGGGTCTGCAGCTTACCATTTTGTCTGTGTTTACTACAGTGAACGGAGCAGCAACAGAGTCTGTGCACTCTGATATTTCGGAGGAAGATGCGGCCCCACAGCGACCAGCTTCATCGAGGCCACCTCGTGCAGAACAACAGCGACCACCTTCGTCGAGGCCAATTCGGTCAGAACAAGTCGCTAGGGCTTCCCGTCAAGAAAACCGCAATTCGGTCGCGCGCCCACGTGTAAGGATCGCGTATGGTCATGTCCATTTGCCTAAATGAGTCTGACGTTTGGTTTTGCAACTTCCAGATCCCAACAGAAAACAATAATGCCACCAATGCTTGGCCAATCGGCCACCGAGCTCCCAGACGCAAACCAGTGCGCTGGTCAGCAGAGGAAGAAGCAGCTCTCATCCAGGGCTACAGACTCTACCAGGCATACTCCAACGTTTGGGTGCTCATCAAGACAAGGTTTCCTGATGTGCTTCGAAATCGGTCCAATGTCGACTTGAAGGACAAGTATCGCAACCTTGTGAGGTACGGCAAGATCCCCCGAGTCGAGAGCAGTGGCTCCGATAATGCCGGCGTCACCGACAACGATGCGACTGACGCAGAGGGCCAGACTGGTACGATTGACATGACGGAAACCTAATGCAGTTCACATTTGGCATTCAAACCATCAGTCAAGGCTCGAGGCCATCTTTCAACAGCTTCTGCAGAAGTGTTCGTGAACACAAGCGCTATAGTGAGTTTTGATCTTCAAATTTGAGTCATTTGTTTACAAACTAAAAACAATCAGACGGGTGAACCGCTGAAAATCCAAACAAACGCACTCGTGACTTCTTCTCTCTCCCTGCTAGCTCGCCATTTCCGCGTCGCGCCCCCTTTTCTTGTATGTGCATTGAAATTGAACTCTTCCTTCCGAGTCCACGTGACGACGTGTTGGCTCGCATCACGTCCGGTGTCCGTCCCTACATGTAATGCCCTCTCCGATCTCGCTTGCCCCTAGGCGCTTGGTGACTTCCTCCATCCAGTAATCACACCAGCGCCGCTCGAGCGTTTCGATGGACGCACGAGTGAGGCAGCAAAAGGGAACTGGGATCTCTTAACACGGAAGCCCTTTAACCCCGGCCGACAGAACCGCTCATAGAGAGGTCGTTAGGCGTGTTGTATGTGAAGCCCTGGAACGTCATGGACGGGCGCGAGGCGTCCGAGACGCGCAGGCCGCCAAGAGCCGAGTTCTCCACGCTGTTGATCTGCATCTTGGTGAATTCTGCCTCGAAGTTCTTCGTCTCCTCAGCGTTGCCGGCACTGGCACACGGGTTGAACGGAGGCGGGATCTTGCGGTCGTACAAGTCCTGCCAGCTCATGCCGCTGAAGTACGGGTGGTTCTTCACCTCGTCTGCGTTCTTGCTACCTAGACGCGTGTTCGGGTCGCGTCGGAGTAAACCACTGATAAAGTCGCGAGCGACGGGGTCGACGTCATCCGGGAACGTAAGAGGAGCGTTGCGCACACGGTCAAAGAGTTTCTGGCGGTTGCGAGTGTACCAGGGTGGAAGACCCGTCAGCATCTCGTACAGCACCATGCCCATAGCCCACCAGTCGACGGCCGTGCCGTGGCCAACGCGGTCCAGGATCTCAGGAGGAAGGTACTCGGGAGTTCCGCACATGGAGTTGGTGCCCTCAGCACCGTCAGTGATGCCCTCCTTGGCAAGACCGAAGTCGGCTGCAACAATAGTCACACAAAATGATTAAAACACGTCGCGACGGTAAAAAGCTACAACTTTCTAACACAAAACTTACCCAGCAACACGTGACCGACGGAGTCGAAGAGGATGTTCTCCGGCTTAAGGTCACTGCAGCATCACCAGTAAAAATGTGTACATGTCAGATCACCAACACAATGAAAAATGATTAAAACAAATCCCAAAACGCACCGGTAGACGACACCCAGGTCGTGCAGGTGCTCAAGAGCCAGCGTGATCTCGGCGCAGTAGTATCGGGCCATGCTGGCCTCGAACTTCTCCATCCGCGACAGGTGGAAGAACAGCTCGCCACCGGGACAGTAGTCCAGCACGAAGTAGAGCTTCTGCGACGTCTGGAAGGCGTAGTGCAGGTGCACAATGAACGGGTGCTTGGCGCGACCCAGCACACGGCGCTCCGTGCGCGTGTGCTCCACCTGGTTGCGGCGCTTCACGTTGGACTTGTTGAGCGACTTCATGGCGAACAGGCGCTTGCCCTCCTTCTTGCGCACGAGCGTCACCTTGCCGTACGAGCCCTTGCCAATGACCTTAAGCAATTCAAAGTCGTCCAGCGACGTCTTGGGCGTGTTGTACATGGCCGTCTCACTGTCGTCCGACTGCGATGAAGGTGCAGTGTCGTACGAAATGGCCTTGGCTCCCTGGTACTTCTCCAGCGGCTCCTTCTGCTCATTAAAACCAAAACATCACGTAAAAATCAATAAAACATCCCGTAAAAATCGTTAAAAACAGCACAAAATCGTACGTTCGTCAGCATGAACTCCTTAAAAAGCTCGGACGTGCGCGGGTCGGACTTGCCCGACGCCGGGTCGAACTGGCACAACAAGTGCAGCCAGTTGGCCAGCTCCTGCTGGCGTTTCTCAATGAACTCCTTGTTGAATGAGCCCAGGAACTTCTTGGGCGGCAGCGCGGGGCAGCGGTAGCCCTCACCCGACAACTGTTAGTTAACAAAGGTAATAAAACCATAACCGAAATTCACCACCACAAAATTGTTAGATAACCGAAAATTCACGTTCAACGAATCAAAAGTGAATAGTGCCGAGAGCTCTCGACTACGGTACGTGTACCAAGCAGTATAGTACAGTGGACGCACCTTGTCGTAGAAGTCCTTGAACTCGTGGTAGCGGTGCTTGACGATGAACATGCCCTCGGGCAATTGCACCTGCACGAAGTAGACGGTCGTCTTGCTGCCGTTGTGGCTCACGTTGTCGTGGCCCATGATGCCCACGAACTTGGGCCCGCGGTAGTCGTCGCTCATGTCTGTCGGGTCTCTCTCTCGTCCCTCTGTCTGTGACTGTTACTGTATCAAAAGGGATGAAGGGGGGGGGGTCCCGTATGGATAGTGGAGTGGAGTGGGCTGGAGTCTTCGCCTCGCCCTCTTGTCTGGAGAATGCGACTGAGAGCGTCGACTCGGTGAAGTGGTCGGGTCGACGTGGTGTGTGTGGTGTGGTTCGATTGTATTGGCGGACGCGTTGCGCGATGAGGGGGCGGCGGATGACTGGGCGACTGTATGCGGTCTCTTCCGTCAGGCCAGCTGCGACCCCCGAAGCAGCAACCGGAACACTCGCTGCGACGTGATTGGGCGGACTGGATGTACAGAGACGGGGTGTCTCAGAGATCATGCGCGGAGGAAGGTTCATGCTGCAAGAGAGGTGGAGTACGAACTGATATGGAGACGCGTATCAGATGCCATAGTGCAGGCTCATGCCGGAGCGAGGGATTGAAGAGCACCGAACTGGGCAGCGCACATCCGGTCGGAGCGCGAGCGCCAGCCTGCCCGGATAAGAACGACGCGACGTCAGAGGCCCACGACGCGACGCTGTGGCCATCGCTCGACCGTCGACGCTCGACACGACCCCGAGATATCACAGAGCGAAGCGTCGAAGCGTTTGCGCATGGCCAGTCGGCCACGTTGAACAGCAGCGCGGGTGGATCTGCTTTTCCAATGTCAGTCGTAGAGTTTGTTTGTTTGACTGGCGCTGGCCACATTTCTCCGGGCGCGGCGGACCATGCGCCACCGGCGTTTGGTCCTACCTTGCCTCCTTGCGCACGGGCGACTCACGCGCTCGGAGGTGGAGAGCCACACGTGTGCCCCGTTGGGCTGGCGCTGTACTGTCCAAAGCAAGGGCGAGCACAATTCCGCGCCGCCGAACGCATTCGGAGCTGGTTGAAGCCGTTGGGTCGCTGCTGCTGCTCGACTTGAGGCTCGTGCTTCGGAGCTCTCCGTCGGAGATTGAGGGCGGGTGTACCATGTATCCACCTGGAGCGTCATCGTGCTACGCGACACTCTCTCTTTCTCTCTCTATGGGATACTGTACCGGTATGGATCTACCTTTGCGATCCTGACCACAAAGCCGCCTTCATCAATGGCATTGCCACGGCGGCAGTAGCTGCACGTCGTCTGCATTGGCTGCTACTTCTTCACGTCACGCGCTTCCAACTAAGCTAAACCCGCAATGGCAAAGAACGCAATCGCGATCACCTCGCAACGGGGGCCCCCAATGATTATGCTCCCCCCTCAGCTCTTCCTGATTCGCTGAAACTCCACTTCAACGGTCTACTGTATAATTGGCCGAAACGGTTTCGCACACGTCGCAGATCAATCGAGCAAAATCGACCAAGAGCATAACGTCTTCCTCGCCATGGCCGTCGCTCCGTCCTTCGAGTCGCCGCCGCTGCCTCCCCCCCCTCGCGCGTCCATGTCCATGCTGCCCACCACCAACTCGAGCGCCGTGGGCATCCGCAACGGCCACTTCGTGGACGCGCAGGGCCGCGTGCGTCTGCTGCGCGGCGTGAACGTGGGCGGCTCCTCCAAGCTGCCGAGCGGCTACCAGCACACGGACCGCCACTCGCGCAGCAGCTTCTTCGACGGCGCGCGCGGCGTCTCGTTCGTCAACCGGCCGTTCCCACTGAGCGAGGCGCCCGCGCACTTCGCGCGGCTGCAGCGCTGGGGGCTCACGCTGCTGCGCTTCATCGTGACGTGGGAGGCCATCGAGCACGACGGCCCGGGCGTGTACGACCGCGAGTATCTGCGGTACCTCCGCGACGTCATTGCAATCGCAGCGGACTATGGACTCAGTGTCTATGTGGACCCTCATCAGGACGTCTGGTCCAGGTGGACAGGTGGGGACGGCGCCCCCATGTGGACGCTGGAGGCTGTGGGACTTGAACCGAGACACTTTGAAGCCACCAAAGCCGCTCTGTGCGTCGAAACCTGCGGCCTGGAAGTGACCAAGTTCCCCAAGATGATCTGGCCCACTAATTACTTCAAGATGGCGTGTGCCACCATGTTCTCGCTCTTCTGGGGCGGAGCCAAGTGCGCGCCGGCGTGTCGGATCGACGGCGTCCCTGTGCAGGAGTTTCTGCAGTCGCACTACTTGAACGCCATGGCGGAGCTAGCAGAAGCGTTGAAGGGGCTCACGAACATCGTGGGTTTTGGTACCATGAACGAGCCCTCGTCCGGGTACTTGGGGCTCGAGGATCTGAGCAAACACTTCCACCACGGAGAGCTCAAGTACGACTTGGCCCCCACGCCGTTCCAGGGCATGGCGCTGGCTGACGGCTATCCGCAGGTCATTCAACGCTGGTCCAATGGAGCGAACCAGCATGTGTTCGGACGGCCCGATGAGGTGGTCTCGGTGGATCCGAACGGGGTGCGCGCGTGGCAAGAAGGACGACGTTGTGTGTGGCGGGAGGAAGGGGTCTGGGACGTGGACAGCATGACGGGTCAACCGGTGCTGCTACGTCCAGACCACTTTGCAGGGATCATGTTCGGCCGAGATTGCTACGTGCCTTTCGCAGCGGTACGCAACGTGGATGAAGGCAGTGAGGGGATTCGTTTTGCTAACAAGTTGCTATTGTATGTACTCTTCAGAGGTTTGCGGAGCGCATTCGCAGCATTTTGCCGCACATTCTGCTCTTCGTGGAGTTGCCGCCGCTGGAATTCAGCATCGACGAGTTCCCGGAGATCGACGACACGCTCATTCCTCGCGCGGTCAACGCCACGCACTGGTACGACGGTGTCACGCTGTTCCTGCAAGCCTGGCGCCCGTACTTCACGGTAGATCCCAGGACCAAGCGCCCTGCATTTGGATCCGCGGCAGTGCGCAGAACGCACCTGAAGCAGCTCGCGGGTATCAAAGTGTACGGCAACGAGCAGATGAATAACGCGCCGACACTCATCGGGGAGACTGGGATCCCGTTCAACATGCACGGCGGTAAAGCGTTCCGGAACGGTGATTTTAGCTCGCAAGTTGGTGCACTGGACAACACCATCTCGTGTCTTGAAGCGTCCTTGGTCTCCTTCACGCTGTGGTGCTACACGTCCGACAATTGCAACGAGTACGGCGACCAGTGGAACCTGGAGGACTTGAGCCTGATCAGCAAAGACAAGCCGGTCAGGTCTGGACTGCAGCTTACGGTGCCGGAGCGAGACGCTTGTGCCCGAGCAGTTCTAGCGTTTGCTCGTCCCTACGCCACACGCATCGCTGGCACCCCGTCAAAGTCCGAGTTCTTGCTCGATCGCGTGCGCTACGAGCTCGAGTACGTCTCGGATCCGATCAAGTCGAACGAAAGCTCCATGCACCCCACGGAAGTGTTCGTGCCGCATCTTCAATACCCGCAGGGCTACTCCGTCGAGATGTCCGACGGCCACTTCACCGTCCAGTCACACGATGGCTGGGACGTCGTGAGCTATCTCCATGACGCGTCGAAAGCCAACCACTGGCTCCTGGTCACGTCCAAGGACGCGAGTATCGAGAAACGCCGCCGGGCACGCATCGTCCGGCGGAGGGTGTTGACGCCTCCGCTCCTGGCGCTCTGTGCCTACATCTTGTATTTGCTCTTCGGGTGAGTAGATAGATCATAGCATAGCATAGCAAACCTATATTCATGTACTACGTATGTAGCAGCATTTGACCTCATACCGGTAATGCAGCGCAACGCAGTAAAAGCATTCGGGTTATAGTTAGTCAACACCTTCCCCGTGCATAGTGCAGTGGTGTCGTGTTAAGTACGTCTCACTATCATTGTCGAGCCCGTTCAGCAGTGAGCAAAACCAACCTGAGGCGATGATCGACCGCCGCTACCACCGTTCCCTGCAGGTCTTCTCGTGGGTGGCCTGTGGGGCCATGACGACCAAGTTGGTGCTCTTCACCGAGTACAACTCTCGACGAGGTCACGGCGAGCACGAACACGTCTTCACGGGGGTGAGTCGCATCGCATCGCCTGTCATTGATTGATACACACGGAACGGAGACTTACATGCGAGTTTTGGGTGGTGGTTGACGCAGATCCAAAGGTACGCGGACAAGCAGCTGGACAAGTTCTTCGGCGTCGAGGACATCAAGCAGCACGCCCAGCAGCCTGAGCCACAGTCCAGCTCTGCTCCCTCCAGCGCTGCGTCAGACAAGAACGAGTAAATGGCCGACCCCTAGAGAGCAAGAGACAGAGAGAGAGAGACGCAGGCGCAAGGAATGCAAAATGCAACACGTACGACATGTATCTAATGCACGGGCTACTTACTGGCAGGGCTTGAGCTCCACTGGACCTCTCGCAGTCGTTATATTACTCGCTCTGCTCGTCCGGAGCAGACGTCGGAGCAGCGGTGGGCTTGAACACAGCGAACTGCGGGCGTGGCGGCTTGCGCTGTGCCGTTGAACCGCCACGACGCGCGTTGTACATGCCTGGGCGAGCAGGTGGCGCCATCATAGCAGCCAGCGGGTCCTTCTTCATCAACATGTGAGTCGGAGGCGGCGCCATCAAAGCTGCGAGCGGGTCGTCGCTCGGCGCGGGGCCGCTGCTCATGGAGCCGGGAGCTGAGTTCGCGCCTGGAGGAGGCGCCCCCGTTGCACTGGAGCCTGGTGCGCTGCCGGGTAGCGGGCCGGTAGGCGGGGCGCTTGGCATCGTCGGCTCTTCGCTAGTCGTCTCACCGGGGAACACCCAGCGCTTCGACTCCTCGTCGTAGTACGCCTCCATGTGCTCGCCGAGCTTGGCCACCTTGGCCTCCGGGTTCATCTTGGTAGCAATGAAGGACGAGATACCCGACAGCCACCCGGAGCCCTTGGAACTGCCGCTGGGCGGCGGCGTCTTGGAACGCGCAGGCTTCTTGACACTCTTGAACTTGGGACTAGCCTTGCCCTTGTCGCTGGACGGGCCACTCAAGCTAGCGGCATCCGTAGGCGGCAGCGACGCAGCCACCTCAGCAGCCAAGCCAGCAGCAAGAGCCTTCGGTTGGCTCAAGCTGTCGTCGTGTGATACGTCGATCGGGGCTGGCTTCTGGAACGCGGGGCGTGCAGTCGGTGTACCCTGCGAATGCTGCGACGACTGCGACAAAGGAGGCTGCTGCTGTTGGGGCGGAGCATTGTTCACTGGCGCAGGCGGCATGCCATTGAAGCTGGCGTTGCTGTGTGTGCTGTGGTTGCTTCCAGGAGGCTCCATCGAGTGCTGCGAGCGCATCAGCGGCACCGTACCATGACCCCGCGAAGCCGGACCGCTGTTCGAGTATGGCCCTGACGGCGCAGGCCGTCCATTTCCAGAGAACGGGCCAGACGTCTGCTGATGCTGCTGAGGCCCAAGTCGCCCGTTGCCGGAGAACGGCCCTGACGTGTTGCCTCCTGGCCGCGAGTATGGCCCCGCTGGCGGCGCTGCAGGAGGAGCTCTGTTGTACCCGTTCGAGGATCCGGGGGCGCTTCCCTGCGATACAGGCGGAGTTGCGTGGCCGAACGAGTTGGCCGGCACAGGTGAAGGTCCGTGCGAGCTGGTCGGTGGGGTCTGCTGAACGTGCTGTGGTGGGTGTGATGGCGCAGGCGATGCGGTAGTCGGGTAGCTGGCCGCGGGCGGAGTCGCCTCGTTCGCGTACAGTCCACCGGGTGTCGTCGCGCTAGGACCCGCAGGTGCAGCCGTGGCCGAGTCGGTGCCTTCCACCACGCGGTTCACAATCTTGCCCATGATGCTCAACGCGCTGCCCAGCCCCCACTTGCCGCCTTGCTTGCGTCCTCCGCCGCGGCCGGTGGACGCGGCCACTGAGGCCACACGGTCCTGTCCGAGATGCTGGCGCAACCGGTCATCCAAAACGGTGAGCTGGTTCTTCATTCCTTCCAGATACATGGACGTGCCGGGCTTCATCGTCGCCGTCACCGCCTTGATAACAGCGAGCATGGAACTCACGTACTTGAAGGCCGTCTCGAGCTTGCCGTGATCCGCCAGAAGCATGGCATAAATGAGCTTGTAGCCCTGGAAGGGGATCATGAGGTTGGCCGACGCACCCTTGGAATGCTTCTGCGCCCACTCATAAACCTCCGTGCGCTGCACTGCACCAGGTGACACGTAGAACCGCGCTTCCTTGGGGGTGCGATGGTCTCCACCCAGCAACGCCATATTTGATGTGGGCATCGGAGCTTCCACTTGAATGCCCGCGAGCAAGTAGCAAACGTGTGCAGCAGCAACCGCACCAGCTTCGTTCCATAACCGGTCACCGAGCTCCGTCAGAATCTTGTTGGTATCCGCAGTCCGATTCGCGAGAAGAACTTGAGCGTGGGGCACCCATTTCGACAGGATGAGGGATTCTGCAGACTGCTGGACATTGGCTTGCAGTAGCCGCTTCGGCTCTTGCACGCACTTCTCCTGTTGGTCGGCAAAGGACATGAACAGAGCGCGGCACGGGTCACCCGTCGCGTAGGTTTCGTCCAAGTACGTGCGTAGAACTCGCTGGTCATTGGCAAAACATAAGATCAGTAGTTAGTAGGCAATTCAATGCACGTTATGTGGTGGTGCGGGTTATTGCTTACCCTGTACTCCTCCTTGTCGGTGAATGACGCGATCAGCATTGCCTCTGGCCACATATGCGCCGACATAGCTGAAGAAACTGCACCCTTGCGGTCGCCAACCAAAAGCAGCTCGCGAAGCTCGTTCGAATGCTTCAGCGCAAGATCAGGGTGCTGTCAAATGCACAGACATGGTATCATTAGTACAGAATCGACAATCCCAGGTGCACGTCAACTCATACCGTCACAGATTGAGTCTTCCGAGTCGCGGGGAAAGTTAGGGGCTGATTGCCACAGCGGCGCTTGCTGTTTTCACTGAGCAATGCGATCAGCTGAGCCTCGGGTGAGTTCGGGTCGCTTGGGTTGAGTGTTCCTGGGTCCGAACGCAACTTTCCGTTGCATTTGACCAAGACGCGCAGGACACCCAGCAGCAAACGATCATTTTCGTCCTCAGCTTCTTCGGCACTCGTAGGCGCTTCACTGCGCTTCAATCGATCATCAAGGTACTCCAGAATTGCCTCATCGGAGACGTCTTCCGTCAGCGGACCAGGGAAGACATCCATCTGCTCAAATTCCTTGTCCTTCGGGTGCAGTTGGTCCATGCGGTATACACTCACCGGTCCCTTCCGCAGCTCACTGTTACTACCGTTGTCAAATTCGGACGGCCTGTACAGACAGTATCATACCAACAGTCAGAATAATCACCACTTTAACTCAACAACCCTCACTTTTGCTCGCAATACGTACGATTGGACGCCACGAGGACTGTTGCGGTAGCTGCTTCCTGCAATATTCAGCCGCAGTTTCCTCTTCGGGAACATGGTCACCACGTTGCCACCAAATCCGAACGAGGCCAGACAGGACGGCGGGGCGACGCACGGGTCCTTGTACTTGTTGCTGGTTTTAACGAGAGAAGCCGCGGATGGCTGCATGCTCGACGAGGTGTATCCGTGCCCAATAGCACTAGCAGCATGAAACCCTGGCCGTTGTGGCTGAGCTTGAGTCACACCACCGTGATAACCGTACCCAGTGGCTGCATGCTGCTGCTGTTGCGGCGGTTCTTGGTGCTGTTGGTACTTCTGGTGCTGAGGTTGCTGCGCCTGATGCTGCGCCTGATGCTGCGGCTGTTGATGCTGCAGCGAGTAACCAGCGGGACTTGGTGTGCCGGCTCCTGGAGCCCCCGATGCAAAATAGTTTCCTGAGCTCGCTGTACTATACGAGGCACCACTCGACTGCTGATACGAAGAGTGGGTCTCTGCAAAGTGGAGAGAGGCAGCTGCAGCATCATGAGCGTGATGCTGCTGCTGCTCTTGCGTCTCCTTTCCGTAGCTACTGTGCTGGAATTGATGCGTAGATGTCGTGGCAGTTGCTTGCGGTGCCGGCGGCGACGAAAACATGTTAGACGAAGTCTGCGCGTCAAACCCTTGTGAGCTTGAATCGGCAAATTCATCAAACGCCTGGGGGCGGTTCGCATCGTCCTCGTTTGCAGAAGGTGGCAGCATACTCTCCTGAGTGTCAACTTCAGTGGCTGCAACGTTGGTACCAGCGAAACCATCGAAGCTGCTAGACTCCTGATGCTGGAGACGCTCACTTGGTGGTGCAGGTACCTCGTCCACACTACGCGTCGATTCCACTTCAGTACTTGGACTCGCTTCGACTGGAGCCGGGGTAGCTACTGCGCCCGCTCCGAAGTAGTCGCTACTGGATTCGTGCTGAATTGGTTCGGCTTGCGCATATTGTTGCGGCTGTTCATGCCCCTGCTGCGGCGGAGACGCGTAGTACGAAGTCGCCTGCACTTCAGAAATACCTGAGTCATTATTCGCAACAGGCGCTTGAGACTGCGATGTCTGGAACTCCGACCCATCCTGGGAAGCTGTGGTCCCGAAGAACGAAGAGGCTGATACTTCAGTAGTCGCAGCCGATGCCCCACCAAAGAATGAGTTTGCGTTGACCGGAGGACGCGACGACGCGCTCTCTTCGTGTTGCTGCAGATTTCTCTGCGGCTCAAAAGACGATTCACTTCCATACCGGTTCATCGATGAGCTAGAAGCATGACGCGAGAAGCTCTTATCTTCGATAGAGCCGTACGACGTGTTCAAGTCACGCGCGTGGCCCGACGTTCGCATCGGCGTCGAATTCGCCGACACATGCGAGCTAAATTGCTCTGCATGTGACGATGCGTTACTACCACTTCGTGAAAATGATGGTTGGGCATGGGTTTGCGCTGGTTGCTGCTGGTAAACCGACCCCGACGAAGGAGCGGCCACACGCTCTCCACCAAACGCTGGCGCACCCGTTTCCGGGACTGCCGATGACCGCCCAAAGAATGCATCGGCTGATGCACTCGATGATGACCTCGTGTGGTCCCCAAAACCACCGCCCTGACCACGTGAAGCACTTCGTCCATACTGTCCGTGGTTGTAGTCCTGCTGAGCTGCACCACCACTGCCAAATACCTCTGAAGCGGAGTGCTGGCTGTAGCTGCCTGGAGTTGCGGGAGTCGACCCTTGACCGAATTGGTGACTGCTATAGTGGCTACTCTGTTGGCTAGCATGCGGCGGCTGGGCCGAGCTGGCGCTCCCAAATACGTCAGCCGCTGAATGACGATTGTAGCTATCCAGTGTAGCAGGAGTCGACGCTTGTCCATACTGCTGACCGCTGTAGCGATTGTCTTGCTGACTACCATACGACGGCTGAGCTGGGCTAGCAAAGGCTTCTGCCGCAGAGTGGTGGCTGTAGTTATCCGGGATTCCAGGAGTTGATGCCCCAACTTGCTGACTGCTGAAGCGATTCTGCCCGCTATATCCACTGGAATAACTGCTCGCAGACGATTGACGACTGAAATGGGCACTAGCATCGCTAGCTTGTCCGTACGAGTGCCCACTGAAAGTGCTTGCTGTAGCCTGAACATGGTCATCTACGCTGGTCGGCGGCTGATGCCTGAAGTGATCGGGCGTCGCAGACGCACTCGCGGAGCTTTGGTTCGGATACTTCGGAGCTCCACCTTGAGCGTACTGGTTATAGTTTTGACTCTCTCCATACGAGGCGTTGTAAGCTTGTGCGTTCGTTTGCTGTCCGAAGTGATCCGCAGTTGCCGCGCTGCTGCTTTCCGCCCGTGAATGGCTACTAAATACAGAGTCCGCAGAAGCTGCCCCACTTCCACCAAAGTGCGAAGACGCACTTTGATTAGCGTTGGCGCCGCTGTTGTATCCACTGCCACCACTGAAAACGCTGCCAGCGGAAGGCGCCGAGTTTCCAAACGCATTTTGAGTACCACCTCGCGCCGCAAACGGATCCGCACTGTTGTAGGTGCTCGAACTTTGGGACTCAAAAGGACTCGACGTGGAAACGCTCGATACTGCTGGTCGATCGAAAGGACTCGACGATGAAAATTGACTTTGTGCGGAGCTCGATGTAGCCGATGCACTGTCAGTGAATCCACCACGCCCAGCTTGGTTGTAGCTCTGGACAAAAACAAATGTGTATAGTAAAATCATGTTAGCAAGGAAAGAAATCTCCGACAGCGAAGCACACAACAAACCATGAAAACACGTACCTGATCCTGTGTCTGATAGCTGGATCCAAAGGAATTCTGCACTGGCTGAGCAAACGAACTTTCGAAACCAGTCGAGGCCGAACCCGAGCCAAAGAGATCACCGGCGTCTGAGGTTGGCAATTCGTGTTCAGCAACAGGTTTCGCCTCCGAAGTTGCAGCAGGTGGCGCCCCAAACGAGCTGAATGGATTCGGAACATCAGCACCAGCAGTGGCGCCAAATAGCGAGGCAGCGTTCTGAACGTCCTCTTCTTGAATCACATTATCCGACGTTGGCGCGGCTGCAGGCGGCGTAGTAGTCGTCTGTTGCGAAGGAGGGAATGCACTCGGCGAGCTTGCAAATGGATTGGCGTCAGCAGAGGAATCGTCGCCTCCAAACATCGACGCGGCCGGGGTTGGCTCGGATTCACCGAACGTGGAGTCAGGCTCTGGCGCAGATGATGCAAATGACTCCTGCACGTCTCGACGCTCAACTGCCTCTGTCACGTAGTGGCCACTCGAAGAGCTAAACTCCGACACAAATCGAGGATTTGTGTTTACAGACTCGCACATGCTCATTGTCTCGGACGCATTGCCGTCTGAGAATCCTCCGTCACTGGCATTGTCTGACCCACCGATCGTCGTTCCTGGCGCCGAAAACTGCCCCTCACTCACAGACGGAAAGTCCGTGCCAAATGCCGTGCTAGCATTGGACGAGTCCACCATGCTGGGCGTTTCTGACACCGTGCCATCCGAAAAAGCGCCTCCTTCGCTGACACGTTCCGAGCCGCCAAACGTGGCACCGGCGGAAGACACTCCATACGAGGCTATCGAACTGCCGTCGTGATCCGTGCTTGCAACTGATGACTGGTACATACGATGACTTGCAAAAGAGGACTGGGACCCGCCATACAGAGAAGAAGGTCGGCCTGCAGACGGGAAAAACGAGTTTTCACCCGAGAAGGACACAACGGAGTCCCGTTCTTCTTCATCACTCTGGCCCTGACGAGTACTGTGATGGCCAGCATGCGTCTCAGAAGGCATGTCACCATCAGCATGCATCGATCCAGCGTCCCACCTGACACTAGACTCCGTGTATGAATCCGAAGCTTCAGCCTGTTCACCGCCTGCAAAAGCAGTTTGCTGGGTATCATGCGTAGCAGAATCAATCGAGAACTCGTGCTGAAAACTTGAGCTTTCATTGCCCTGAGGCGACGGAACACGTCCAAACGGCCCGCCAGTGCCAGTTGGGGTGTGAAGAAAACGAGCGCTGCGCGGTGCTTCGGGATACACGTTAGGATCATCGTCTTGGCTTGCGCGCTTGGAAATTGTACTCGAAAATGGCGAGCTTTCGGCATCTAACGAGGTAGCTGGTTTCGCTTCCTGGGGGGCTTCGGTAGAGTACATCGTGTTCTCCATTGGGGGAGGTGGCAGCTCTGGTGTCGTCGGCCCTTCAGCAACCAAAGGCGGTTGACCGATCGACTCCTCCTGACTGGGAACCGCAACCTCTTCAACATGGCTCGCCGCAGAATAATCAAAAGGACTTGCGGCCACCTCCGGTACCAGCGCTGACTGCTGTTCATTTGCTGTAGCCTCCACGACAGAAATCGGGGCCGGCGGCGGCGGAGCAGGCATCGAAAAAGACGTATCTTGGCCGGGAAAAGCTGGATTGGGAGTGTTCTGCTGCGCGTTTGCTTGACCCTTCACAGACTCATCCCATTCCTCGTCAGCGTGGTCGTCGTGATCGAACAGTTCATCTGCGTCGCCCTCACCCCAGAACTCTCCCGCAGCAGCGCCAGGGCTCGTCAGCTCCACAGGAGCAGCCACCGTCTCCGTCTGAATAGTCGTCGTGGTCGTCGTTGTGACCGAAGTCGTGCTAGTGACAGAGGACTCGATCGTCGTCTTCGCCTCTGCAGCAGCAGCAGCAGCAGCTTCGACTCTGTCCCGCTGGTCCCAGTCCTCGTCCCACTGCTCCTTGTGCTGCACCTCCGTAGCTGTCGGCGGTGGCACTGGAGCAGCACCAAAGCTGTTCGTCTCAAAGTTTTCGTGGCCCGTCTCGACCGAAAAAGAAGCCGCAGGTGGAGGCGGCATGGCCGACGTTGACTCAACCTCGAACAGCGACTTGGTCTCCTGAGGCGTGGACTGCGTCTCAAACGTGCTGCTCATCACCTCTGCAGAGAACGAACTCACGTGAAAAGTTGCAGCTGGAGGCGCCTCCGCCTCCGCCTTCATCTCCAGTTCATTAACAGCAGACGAGTCCGTTGCAAGTGGCGGGGGCTGCGTCAGTGGCGTCGCTGCCTTCGCCACTGGCGACGCGAAGGCGTCATCGTCGTCCCCCCACGCGAACTCGTCGTCTGGCGCCTCCGTAGCAGCCGCAGCCGCCGTCAATAGCGCAGGAGCCTGCGTCATCTCCTTCTCCGCCGGGTTCGACAGCACCGTCGAGGGCGAGTCGCACTCCCACCCGTCGTCACTGTACAACTCCTCCGCATCCATCGAGAACAACTGCGTCGGCTTCGACACGCTGCTCGTCGTCGTCGTCATCGTGGGTCTCTGTACGCTCAGAGAGCCGACGCTGAGCGCGGCCGCGGGCGGAGGTGGAGGCGGCGCCGCCCTCTGGCTGCCTAGGCCGCCGATGGGGGGCGGCCGCCACCCAGCGGACAGGGAGCTGCTGGAGGACGCGGAGGCCGGACGCGTGCTCGTGTTCATGTTCAAGCTGCTGGTGCTGGCGCTGCTGCCCGTGCGGCCGCGTGACGTGGCGTCGATGCCCAGCGACGCGAAGAAGTCCTGCGACTGCGTCTGCGCCGCTGCGGGTTTGGCACGTAGGCGCGTGCCGGCGCTCACGGGGCGCGCGCGCGTGGCGGCGCCTGGCGCGGGGAAGAAGCCACTGCCGCGCGCTCCGTCCATCTCGAGGGCGAGGCGGGGACACGCAGGCTGGTGGCACGTTGGATGCGGTTTCGCCTTTGACCTCGTATTACGTCAGTGACGTTGGGGGCCGGATCCTGGGTTGAAGAGCAGCTACAAGATGTGACGGACGTATTTTTTAGGGAGGGTGGATAAGAACTCCCTTGAGATAGTGATGGATCAGATGACGCTAGGGTTTAGTCTATTTCGCTACGAGTTGAGACATGTTGCTATTTCGGCGCCTAAATCGGAGCAAATCCGCCGCGCGAGAAGTCCAGCCGGCCGGTCGCAGGCAGGCGGAAGGCCACAGCAGAGCAGAGCGAGAATCGTGTAGAGAGATGCCGGTGGAGGTGCAGCGCAAGCTCACGGTGCTGGGCTACCCGGGCGTGGGCAAGTCGTCGCTCACCACGTGCTTCGTGGAGAACCGCTTCGTGGAGAACTACGACCCGACCATCGAGAACACGTTCCACAAGACCATCCGCGTGCGCAACGCCCACTTCGTCACGGACATCGTGGACACGGCGGGGATGGTGAGAAGAATGGGTGGGTGGGTGATATGGGTATGAGTGGTTCTGACAGGTGGGTGGCTGGGTGATTGGTTCATGGCAGGACGAGTACGCCAACTTCTCGCAGGCGGCGTCCGTGGGCGTGCACGGCTACGTGCTCGTGTACTCGATCGGCTCGCGCACGTCGTTCGAGAAGCTCAAGCTGATCAACGAGAAGCTGGTCAACATGTTGGGCTCCAAGCCGCCGCGCGTGCTCGTGGGCAGCATGTCGGATCTAGAGAAGGCCAGGCAAGTGCTGCCTGCGTGTACTGAAGTGGAACAAGGGAAGGCAGATGGATAGATGAGATGCAATGGCTGACAGTGTGTGGTGGATGTTTTTAGAGAGGTGACGGTAGACGAAGGCCAGACGCTGGCGAGCAATTGGGAATGCCCCTTTGTGGAGTGCTCGGCCAAGGACAACGAAAACATCAGTGCGTTCGTTTTCCTCTGCTGGTTAGGTGGACGGTTCTTGTGTGTACTGTACTGATTATTGATGGCCGCTCTTGTGCAGACGAGGTGTTTACTTATCTAATCAAGGAGATCGAGCGCGATTCCGGTCTGCTGGAAGAGAGCGACGAGTCCCAGTGCACGATTTTGTAGATCAGGGACCGCCAAGCCACAACTCGCGCGCAGCAAGCAGCATGTCAGGCGCTGCTGCTGCAGCGACGAAGACCGCGCCACAAAACGGTATCTCCTGAGACTGGGGAATTGCAGGCGAAGATGAGACGAAGACCGGAGACCAGGCAAGAGCGAGACAGAGAGAGGGGAGAGAAGGGGGAGAGGAAGCGAGGACACGTACACAATCAAGAGAGGGCTGAAACACTATGCATATGGCGTACTTACTTGCATGATACCACTACAGACCAATGCACTCGCTGTTCGTACCTTAGTGTCCACTTCAAGTGTCCACCTGAGTCAGTCGCGTCCCTTCATTATGATCCATTGCTACACAACTCGCACACACTATTACGTGCGCCACACGTCAAAACTCGCGGTCCGGACCGGTTCCGGACCGCCTAAACACCTTAACATTTGTATTCCCATACAAACGCCAAGCTCGTGCTGGTGGTCTGCCTCCGAGAGCCGCTCGTTCGAGCCCAGCCCCAGCTTCCGCTTCCTCTTCCCACAGCAGCGATCATGATGCGCAAAGTGACCTTCGAGCTGGGCCGCTGCGTCCGCGAGACCGGCCAGGCGCTGGACCGCCTCGGCCTGCGCGTGCTGAACGACAACTCCTTCAAGGAGAAGTGTGCGTGCCTCAGGCCCCTCATTGAATACTCTAAGCGCAATGCAATGTACCGATATCTAACCTTACTATTGCTCAATTGTTGTCCGTGCAGTCTCGCGCCACCGCCAGGTCATGGCCCTGTACGACAAGCGGCCGAAGATCGCGCACGACGTGTGGGTGGCCCCCAACGCGACGGTCGTGGGCGACGTGGAGATCTGCAACGACGCGTCCGTGTTCTACAACGTCGTGATCCGCGGCGACCTCAACCAGGTGCGCATCGGCAACCGCACCAACGTGCAGGACCGCACGGTCATCCACACGGCCAGCTCCACGTCGCCCGGCCTGGCCCCGGGCGCCAACATCGGCAACGACGTGACCATCGGCCACGGCTGCACGCTCTACTCGTGCACCATCGAGCACAACGCGCTCATCGGCATGGGCTCCATCATCCTGGACGGCGCCCTCGTCGAGTCCAACACCATCATCGCCGCGGGCAGCGTGGTCCCTCCCGGCCGCCGCATCCCGTCGGGCCAGCTCTGGGCCGGCAACCCGGCCAAGTTCGTGCGCGACCTCTCGGACGACGAGGTGGCCGACATCACCAAGCAGGCCAGCGAGTACAAGAGCATCGCCAGCACCCACAGCGACGAGTTCCTGCCCTACGGCACGGCCTACCTGGACGCCGAGAAGATCAAGGCTGCTGGCGGCCACCTGTAGAGTGCAGTGCAGTGCGTCTCCGTCCTTTTAGGTGAGAGAGAGGAAGAGGTCGCGCCTCTGGAAGCTGTCTCGTCACTTTTTAAGCGAAGCAGGAACAACTCAACTCTCCCCAGCCCATTTACAAGCAAATACAACCCACTAGCAAAAAGCGGAGAGGTTGGCTGCGTTGGAGGGAGTGTCGAATGTCTTGAGATTTTTTACTGTGTGTGTTTTTTTTTCACTCGTCATCGGTGTGTATCCTCCGACGTTTCTGCTTCTTCTGGCCGCGCTTCTTGAAGCTGACGTTCCCAGTTGTAGTGATGTTGATCTCCTCTTCGTGACGAGGTGCAGCAGCGGAGGAGGAAGACCCATCTGCAGCAGCTTCAACGTGGTCGTCAAGGTTTACACCCTTGTAGCTGCCTCCCCACGGATTAAACGCGCCTAGTGCATTGTCACCCTGCGACGAGAAGTCTTCAAGAGCATCCATCCGCTTCTGCTCCTCTGCAAGACGCGTCGCCTCTGCTTCCGCCTCCGCCGCGAGCTTCGCCACAGCTTCGGGACTCTCGTCAATCTGCCGAACTTCAACGATACTCCACTCGCCCATTCCGGTAGTCTCATCAATGACCACAGGCGGTTGAGTCTCTGCCCCCGCTGCGTCTCCACCGTTGCGCCACTGATCCACCATTTTCTCCGCAGCTTCCAGCGTCACATTCGCCGGCAATGGGACCCTCAAGCGATCCGCCAGCACTTCATGTTCCGTCACAGGCTTCGGCTTCTCCCCGTTCTTCTCCGCGTCTTCCGACGGTGGCTGCATGTACATGACCGTGAAGCGTCGAAAGCTCAGCTCCGTGTTCGGCACCGTGTGCACCGTGGCCCGCTCCACCAGCGCGTCGATCCACTGCTCGACCTCCTCGACCCAAATCTGACACGCGCTTCCAGTCTCGAGCTGCGTCTCGTGCTTCTTGCCTTCCAAATACACGACTCCTCGCACAGCGTACACGCCCTTGTCGTCCTCCTCTTCCTCCTGCGGCTCCTCCTCCTGCTCAACCGGAGGACGGTATTGACCACCTGATAACGACGAGCTCCTCGACGGAGCTGGTGGTGCATTGACCCCTCCCAGTGCCCGTCGAGGAGGCGGCGGAGGTCGCGCATTGCCACCTGGGCGTCTAGGAGGCGGAGGCGGTGCATTGGCCTGCCCCGGTCGCCTCGGAGGCGGCGGCGGCGTTAGTCCGGCCATATCCTGCTCGTACTTGGCCTGCGCGGCCTCCTCGATCAGCTTCAGCTGGTCTTGCAGCTCCTTCTGCGCGCTGGAGGCGTCCGACTTGGCCTGGCGCTTGGCCTTGAAGGTCTCCTCCATCTTCTCCTTGTGCTTGCGGCCCTGCTCATGGTGCTTGATGCTCTGTTTCAGGTGATACCACAAAGAGTTAGGAGAGGGTTGAATTGGGTGGAAGAAGAGGAAATTAACGCACCAGCTTGTCGCTCTGCATCCACACATTGCAGTACTTGCAGTAGTGCCGCTCGCGGGACACCCAGTAGTCCACCATGGCAGCTTTGACACCTTCGGGCTAATGGAGCTGCCCAATTGTTTTGGGTATTTTTTACCCCTACCCTCTTTTCGGTTTTGAATCGTGTTGAATTGGGTTCCGAATTGCGTCTTCTTATTTTAGGGTGTGTCTATCCGGCCAATCGGGGTGCGAGCTCCCTTCGAACCGTTGGTTGGCTGGCACTGGCGGCGCAGTTTATCGGCCAAGCGCTCCCCGCTCTTCAGTCGAGATTCTCAAAAGGAAGCAGCAACAATGGCAACTAAGCGTGGTACGTTTTTTTGTCTCTCTCTATCCAGCCTTCCACCCACTCGTGCAGACATCTTATCCTTTGTATGGTGTTAAATTTTTTTAAAACCCATCAGGACGTGGCGGTGCCTCTGGCAACAAGTTCCGTATGACCCTGGGTCTTCCCGTGGGCGCTGTGATGAACTGCGCCGACAACTCGGGCGCCAAGAACCTGTACATCATTGCGGTGTGCGGTATCAAGGGTCGTCTGAACCGTCTGCCCGCCGCCGGTGTGGGCGACATGGTGCTGGCCACCGTGAAGAAGGGTAAGCCGGACCTCCGTAAGAAGGTGATGCCCGCCGTGGTCATCCGCCAGCGCAAGGCCTGGCGCCGCAAAGATGGCGTGTTCCTCTACTTCGAGGACAACGCTGGCGTCATCGTCAACCCCAAGGGTGAGATGAAGGGTTCGGCCATCACGGGCCCCGTGGGCAAGGAGTGCGCCGACCTGTGGCCGCGTATCGCCTCGAACGCCGGCTCCATTGTCTAAGCAAGCTTCTCGCGGAGATGATTTAGGGTGAAAAAGGGGACTGAAGCGCAAGATCTCAATACAGGTTGCAGTGCAGCTTTGAGTATTTTTGGCAGAAAGGAACTTTTTTCACTGCTTTTTTTTTCACGACGGAGAAACCCGACATCGAAATGACAATTAAATTGTTGTTGTTGCCATTATTGTCGTTTATTGCTTTTGTTGTGTTGCATCGGATTGATTAATTGCCTATGCTTTCTTCTTCTTGCCCTTCTTGGCAGCTTTAAGAGCAGCTTCTTCCTCAGCTTTTCGACGTTCCTCTTCAGCTTTGGTTTCGTCTTTCACGTCTTTTTTCAGTTGTTTCAGCAAATTGTTGGCTTCTTCCAGTAGCGCAGTGGACACTCCGTCCACTGCAATGCCAATGTCTACTGCAGTTGATACAAGTTGGCTGCGGTACTCCAGAGCTTGCAACAACGTGTCGAGTGCAGTGCCATCGGCGAAGACATATCCACCACTACCTGGTACCAGTTGGGGTGGTGGTGGACCCCCAACTGTACCATCAACAGGAGGTGGAGACTTGAATGGGACGAGACACGCTTCCAACCGCACTTCGGCGTTCAAACGGTCTCGTAGTGCACCCGCAGCAGTTAACAATTTGTCGCTGACGCTGCGGACTTGAGCTTCATTGAGACTCGCTTCGAGGCGAGCGATGTCTTTGCTGTATCGACGTGACCCACGATCGATTTTTTCACAAAGTGCGTGGCATCCGAAGAGCGTGCACTCGGCTTCGGCGCTTTGGATGATTTGCAACGCCATCGAGAGCATGACCGGGTGCACTTGCTCGCGAGTTGCATGTTGCAACGCACGCTTGAGAGGTTCCAGTAGAGAGCGGATGCCGATCGGACGCACCGCGAGCAGAGCTTTCACTTCTTCCTGTAAAGTCACGTGTGCTACGAGTTGGCGGTACGTTTGGCGTGAAATACGCAGCAACTCGACGTCTGCAGCTTTGAGTTGAGCAGCCTCCAACGCCGTGTAGAGCGATTCTGCGTCGGTTTGGGTCAGAGTGAGCGCAGTCAAGATGACTTCAGTGCTGGGCAACGATCTACGCTTCGGTCGCGCTGATCTCGACGATCTCTGCTCGCCATCGAAGCTGTCTTCGTTGTTGAGAAGACTTGAAGCTTCGCTGGATGGTGACGGCTCGAAGCCACTTTGCAAGACCAGAGTCGAGCCTTCACCATTCTGGTGGGAACTTGATGGAGAAGCTTCACTCACTGCGTCTACTCCGGCTGACGTCGAGTCTCCAGCCTCAATAATCTCCGTTAATGCAGCACCACCGTCGGTTTGAAGTTCCAAGCTGGTAAATTCACCTTCACCAAAGCCTCCTTCAAGGCCTTCACCCCCGTCGGTTAACGTGTCCGTGGAGCTATTCGGCCGGTTGCTGCTACCGATGCTCGGGTCCAGCACAGCAAGGGTACGACGAATTAGTTCAAGCTTCGTCTCCAGGACATTACGCAGGTCTTGCTCGGCCTTCCCCATTTCGGTAGCGCATTCCTGGCAGTAGCGCATGCTGCGAGCTTGAGCGAGGACGGCTGTCGTCGGGGATGCATCATGCTCAGCATTGTTACTTCCATTCACTTCAATACCAGGAGAAGGTGGCTGAGTCGACGGTGTCGAGCACGAGGAGCAAGGTTTTGTGTCGCAGAAGACATTGTGGCAATGCTGGCAGAGACTGGGACGACGGAGACGGCTGAACGTCTCCTTGCACCATTCGCAGGAACTTTGAGCTTGGAACCGCGTCAGTAAGCGGCGACAACCCGGTTCTGTGGCCAAGTCCAGTGGTCGGTTGCCGTACTTGTTCCGTGGCTCCACTGCCGCTGACTGGGCAAGTAGCTGCTCCACCACTTGGCGATGTCCTCCAGAGCATGCCAAGTGGAGACTTCGATTGCCGGTGTTGTCTGCAGCTTCAAGGTTGTATCCTGCAGCAAGTAACACCGACACCGTGTCTGCGTGGCCCTTGTAGCACGCCCAGTGCAGTGGGGTGTTGCAAATCGTTTCCTTGGTCAAGCTGCTGGAGCTGGCATGTCCGTTCGACAACTGGTACTTCCGACCGGGGGCTGAGGTCTCGTACATGCCGTCAGCGTTGATGTCCAGGAGATACAGAAGAACGTCGTTGCAGCCGCTGTAGGCTGCCGCAGCCACCGGTGTCCATCCAGATTTCGTGATGAAGCCGGCTGGAGCTCCTGCACGAACTCGCTGGGTGACGGCATTCAAATTGCCTTCGCGACAGAGTTCGATGAGCTGCAAGCCAGCTTCGACCTCCATTGGACTCGCGAGTTGTTGTGTCAGAGGCTCCGGTCGTATGACGATCTTCTCTCGCACACCATCTTCATCATCTCCCAAGTCGTCGTCGTCTTCATCATCGTCGCCATTGCGTTGGGCAGTGTGGTCTTCGCTACCAGTAGCAGACGATATCGGATCGACAGCCTTGTCGAGGTTACCATGAACATCGCTGGGGCTTGAACTGCTCGAAATGTCCCCAGACGCCGTCATAATGCTGCGTCTCGACTCGAAAAAGACTCTTCTTGCACTTGTACGTCGTTTCGAGATCCAGAGATAACGGATAGAACATGCTAAAGCGGTGGTAAAACGTTCGAATGAGCTTCAATTCCAAGCATACTTCACACACTACTCGAAACTTCGTCGTCCTCCTACAAAAAAATGGAGATACAAACACATAATTCACTGTCAGGATTACAGCTCTACACCGAACTGCGGCGCAGTGCAAATCGGAAACTCCTGCACGAAGCAGCACTCCAGAGACGGAGCCTCACGCTTCACATCATCGATCGTGAGCGGAAGCGAAGGCGCGGTGGTGTACGTTCCGACAGCCTCGCCCAAAGACGTGCTCAGCATCCACCCGGACGATTCCATACTCGTAGTCGTCTGCAATCCACCGTTGCCACACACGTCATACAACGAGTCGTAGAGCAACTCGTCCAAGCCGAACGGTGGCTGCGCGGGGGAGGTGGGGTCAATAAGACGCGGGTCATCGCTGGTCGGGGAGCAGTAAAGATCGTACTCACTTGACATGGAGAAGCCGAGCGCCGTATCGACGGCGCAGATTTCTGGGATATAGTGCAAGCTGCAGTAGTCGTCACTGCAAGCCCCCATGCCCATTGGGTCGAGCACATTGTCGATCACGGCCTGAGCTCGCAACATGCCATCCTTGTACGACTGAGCATACAACTCGAGACTTTCCACATTGGACACGGAGTCCGGTGATAGTGATCCACTCTTTGCCGCCTCAGTGACTAAAGCAGGCAGAGAAGCAGTGAGAGAATCGACACTTGGAGCAGATACCGGAGCAATAAGACCCAGCAGTTCGGCTGAGTCCTCATCAACTTCATCAGCTACATCAACTTCATCAGGTGCAGTAGCTTGCATCTTCACCGCCACCTTCTTCCTCCCGCGCGCCTTTGCTCTGCGGGATTTCTTTTTCGACTTCTTTCTTGGAGCCGATAACCCGTCCTGCGACCACGCAGCGTCCGTGCGTGGAAGTTTCGCGACTGACTTCAGTGAAGAATACCAGTGGTTCTTCACTGCGTTGTCCGTTCGACCCGGCAGATGCGATGTGATCTTCGCCCAAGAGTTGCCAATCTGGGCTTGCAGGCGCACGATAACCTCGTTCTCCTGCTCCGTCCACGGCGTTTTCTTGATGTCGGGGTTGAGTTGGTTGTGCCACCTATTGCATACAAACACAGCATCACTTCCGAGTTAGCGAATTCAATCCAGGGAGCCTGCACACAACACAACTCACCTCTCGCGGCACTGTTTGCCATTTCGATCTGGCAGGTAGGAAGCGATCACGGCCCACTTGGTCGCTCCGTATTTCCTCACCAAATTCAGCATCTGCTTGTCTTCAGCCTCGGTCCATGATCTCTTCACAAGCGTGTTAAAGCTCTGGAGCTTGTTCCAGCGCTTGTTGCAGTCTTCCGGCGACCGGTCTGCAATGAGCTCCGAGATCGCGCTCCACTTCTTGCCCCCAAACTTGCAGACCCCATCACGAAGCAAGGAATCCTACACATACGATAGCGATATCATCAGAGATAGACCCCACGAAAAGCATGAGGCGCCTCATCCGGATCAAACCTCTTCGGGGGCCCATTTATTATGGTTGCGAGGGCGATCATCGACGCCGGTCGTTGCTCTCGGCCTGCAGGAGCAGCAAATCAGTCAGTCAGTCAGTCAATCGAATCAAGTCCTTCTTGCAGACATCACCCACTTTCTCGAGTTTTTCTTGCGGTACGGGGTGTACCGCAGCTCCATGCTTTCGGGTGCAAATTCCCTTGTGGCCCGAAGAAAACCCTGCTAAAGGTACCTTACCTACCTACCTCAACGGTGGTGGGGGACATGGCAACCCAATGACAGCATGTGAATCTGAGACTGCGCTGCTGCAAAAAAGAAAAGACCATCTGCAAACAGCAGCGTCAGAAACAAAATCGGAAGTCGAGGTGCTTCAGACGCTCCTGTCCCAGCCTACAGACGATGGCAAACGTATTGCACATCTCCACAAGGTTGAAAAATACTTCAAAGTACACACTTGAGGGTTGCTTTATATTACACGCACCGTATTCTTTTTATGACGATACTCCTTGCCTCGCCGGGGAAGATAAAGAGCGACAGCACCTCCGGCTTGAGTCTGCGCAGCTTGACGACCGGGCGGGCCACTTGGTGGCGCGCGGTCGCGTCGATGTACTCGAGCGTGGGGAGCTGCTCCACGTGCTCGGTCAGCGTCTGCAGCGCCAGGTCTCTCAGCCTCTGCACCACGTTGTCACCCGTCAAGACGGACACGCGCGCGGGCTGCTTGGGTGTCCACACGATCTTGGGCTTCTCCTGCTCATCCTGCGCTCCCTGCTGCCGCTGCTTGCGCGGCCTCGCGGTTGTCGTTTAGCGCTCTGGCCGTGGCAAAGTAGCCAGGCCAGGCCTCCTCCTCCTCTGCGGTGGCACACGCGCGCTG
Organism: Phytophthora x cambivora; assembly: GCA_033557925.1. Taxonomy (NCBI): domain Eukaryota; phylum Oomycota; class Peronosporomycetes; order Peronosporales; family Peronosporaceae; genus Phytophthora; species Phytophthora x cambivora. Next base: position 4,119,102 of record JAUCEB010000008.1, on the reverse strand, counting down.
CCCCATAGCGAAGTACAGCGCGCGTTCTCTGGACACGGCAACGCGGCCGCTGGGGGAAGCTTGGGCGGGAGCGGCATCTTCAGCGCGTCGACAGGGGGAGACGGTGAGCAGACGGAGGCGGCGCTGAGAGGAGCGCAGGGACGCGGAGTGCGGAATCGAGAGTGACGTGTTGAAGTTCCCGCCACACAGCCCGCACTCAAGTTAGCAATAGAAGTGGTACACTGTACCATCCAATTGTAGCCATGCTGAATCGGGACGTGGGCAGGTGACCGGTCTCCGGTCTAGCACGACGTGGTGCATGCGCGCTGGGGAATTGCCAGAAAAGATGTCGACCGCATTGCTAGACACGTGGCTGGGACGAGGACGCCACAGTCACGCGATCACTCACTGCGAGCGTGGCGCAACAGGGCCGCGCTCAACAGAAGGAAAATCTACAGAAAAAATCAAATGATTCTCAAGACTTTTTATTAGATCCGTCCTGACAACAGCAACGAGGTCCAACAATTCATAACATGCATCAACCCGCTTGATCATCGCAAGATCACGATCAACCCGAGCAACAATGCTCGGCTCAACGTCGCTTGGGTACAGTCTCATCACGGAGACGCGACTTACTTGTCAATGGTGGCCATGTGCAGCACCAGGTCCACGAGGCGGTTCGAGTAGCCCCACTCGTTGTCGTACCACGACACGAGCTTCACGAACGTGTCGTTCAGCGCAATGCACGCGTCCGCGTCGAACGTGCTCGAGTGCTTGTCGTGCAGGAAGTCGTTGGACACCACCTGGTCCTCCGTGTAGCCGAGGATGCCGGCCATCTCGCCCTCCGACGCGGCCTTCACGGCGGCCTTGATGGCGTCCATGGACGCAGGCTTCTCCAGACGGCACGTCAGGTCCACCACCGACACGTCGGGCGTCGGCACGCGGAACGCCATGCCCGTCAGCTTGCCGTTCAGCACCGGCAGCACCTTGCCCACGGCCTTGGCGGCGCCCGTCGACGACGGGATGATGTTCTGGCCGCAGCCACGGCCGCCACGCCAGTCCTTGCCGCCCTTGGCAGGGCCGTCCACAGGCAGCTGCGTCGCCGTCGTGGCGTGCACAGTCGTCATCAGACCCTCCACGATGCCGAAGTTGTCGTTGATCACCTTGGCCAGCGGCGCCAGGCAGTTGGTCGTGCACGACGCGTTCGACACCACGGGCGCCGAGCCGTCGTACTCCTTGTGGTTCACGCCCATCACGTACATGGGTGTGGCGTCCTTGGGCGGCGCAGAGATCACCACCTTCTTGCAGCCGCCCTCGATGTGAGCCTTGGCCTTCTCCGTCGTCGTGAACACGCCCGTCGACTCGCACACGTACGTGGCGCCGGCCTTGCCCCACGGGATCTCCGTCGGGTTGCGCGCGTCAAAGACGTGAATGACCTGGCCGTTCACCACCAGGTTGCCGTCCTTGGTCTCCACGGTGCCGTCGAACTTGCCGTGCGTCGAGTCGTACTTGAACAGGTACGCCATGTACTCCAGGTCCATGAACGGGTCGTTGATGGCCACCACCTTGGTCTTGGGGTTCTCGATGGCGGCGCGGCACACGAGGCGGCCGATGCGGCCGAAGCCGTTGATACCGATGTTGACTTCAGGCATGATGGGAGGAAGGAAGGTTGGTTGGGTTGCTGTGCTCGGAAGCTTGCGAATTGGATAATGAGGGACTTTGAAGCCGCTGATGTTGAAGCTGCTGTCCCGGCTTTGAAACTTGTATTATCAAATACCCGCTTCATATTGATGTGCCGGTTTTGACAGGGAAAACGCGTGTGTGCTGCTTAACCCTTTTAAGACGATGTGGCGCTTAAAGGTTGGCATTTAAAGAAGAAGCCGGGTGCCTCAATATGATGATCGAGGCACTGGAAAAGAACGTAGTTTGTGATGCGGAGGGGTGCTACGGACTAGACCGGCATCGACTCGTACTACGGAAATGCTGGACCCTCTGAGAATGCATACCCTTGGCAGGAGGATGCTTCTTGCGATAGCGGCTTTTGAGTCACCTGATAATCGCGTTGACGTAAAAAGTCAGGGACATAGATCCGCGGCTCGTAAAAAGTAGAGTGGAAAGTAACGTTTGGATTGAAAGATACAACCTCGACCGAGAGTTTGCCAAACTCAGTTTGGGTCAGTGGCGGACCGTCACGGAGTCCGTGGTGTGCAAGAAGTTTTTACCAGCGGTGATCGACTGCTTGCGCTGCATGGACGTTGGTGTGAACGTCTTCGAGAGTGGAGCACGTGAAAAGTTCTGACCAATCGCGATTGCGCGTAAAAAGTCGAAGGCTTGGTGCTTGGCGACCAAAACGTTTCTGGCAAAACTTTTTGCAGAGAAACGCAGCCCGACAGTGTCGACACTTACCATGACCGAGCCAGGCTCGGGGTTGTTGTTGTTTGCTAAGTTAGCAATGCTAGCTGATCAATGAGCAATGCTCCAAATTTTAATCCGACATGGGGAAGCACAGCGTTTCGCTTGCTACGTCGTTCACCAGCAATCTGCCAGTCCATTGTTATCACGTTCTATTCGGGGCAATTGATCCACGACGAGCGTGAACAGTCTGGCGCATGCAGTTGCCTTGCCCACGTTTCGGCTCTCACAATGTTGTGTACCGGTACTCACAATCGGCGCTCTACCTGTTCACACCACGCCAACGATAGTCCTAGTAAGTCCCTGCCAGTTAGTTAGCCATACCGGTAGTTGAGATTGATGATACGCTACAATCATCGAACACTGACTTCGAGGGCAGTTGGTGCTGTAGGATTCCACGGTAGCATCGCTAAGCTTACCCCTGATTTCCTCCTTCCATGATGCTTCGCCAACACCACTCCACACCTGCGTAGCACACTACCTACGCACAGAAACCCAAATGCATAGTCACGGAATGTACAAAGCCAAAGCCTGTCTCATTGAAACAATCAAACAGCTAATACGGTCGGCCAAAACAATCTACGCTTAGTTGTCGATGGTGGCCATGTGCAGCACCAGGTCCACGAGGCGGTTCGAGTAGCCCCACTCGTTGTCGTACCACGACACCAGCTTCACGAACGTGTCGTTCAGCGCAATGCACGCGTCCGCGTCGAACGTGCTCGAGTGCTTGTCGTGCAGGAAGTCGTTGGACACCACCTGGTCCTCCGTGTAGCCGAGGATGCCGGCCATCTCGCCCTCCGACGCGGCCTTCACGGCGGCCTTGATGGCGTCCATGGACGCAGGCTTCTCCAGACGGCACGTCAGGTCCACCACCGACACGTCGGGCGTCGGCACGCGGAACGCCATGCCCGTCAGCTTGCCGTTCAGCACCGGCAGCACCTTGCCCACGGCCTTGGCGGCGCCCGTCGACGACGGGATGATGTTCTGGCCGCAGCCACGGCCGCCACGCCAGTCCTTGCCGCCCTTGGCAGGGCCGTCCACAGGCAGCTGCGTCGCCGTCGTGGCGTGCACAGTCGTCATCAGACCCTCCACGATGCCGAAGTTGTCGTTGATCACCTTGGCCAGCGGCGCCAGGCAGTTGGTCGTGCACGACGCGTTCGACACCACGGGCGCCGAGCCGTCGTACTCCTTGTGGTTCACGCCCATCACGTACATGGGCGTGGCGTCCTTGGGCGGCGCAGAGATCACCACCTTCTTGCAGCCGCCCTCGATGTGGGCCTTGGCCTTCTCCGTCGTCGTGAACACGCCCGTCGACTCGCACACGTACGTGGCGCCGGCCTTGCCCCACGGGATCTCCGACGGGTTGCGCGCCGCGAACACGTGGACCACCTCGCCGTTCACCACCAGGTTGCCGTCCTTGGTCTCCACGGAGCCGTCGAACTTGCCGTGCGTCGAGTCGTACTTGAACAGGTACGCCATGTACTCCAGGTCCATGAACGGGTCGTTGATGGCCACCACCTTGGTCTTGGGGTTCTCGATGGCGGCGCGGCACACGAGGCGGCCGATGCGGCCGAAGCCGTTGATACCGATGGCGACTTGCTCAGGCATTGTTGTAGTAGGGAGTGGTCTTGGATGCGGTGCTCGGAAGCGTGCAGAATGAAGAATGAGCTGCTGAGTTGCTGTCGCGGTCTCCGCTGAGGAGTTAAGGTGGCGTGGATACTTTACTTCATCGGATCGCGCTGGGCCTGTCACTGCCAGCCGGTGACGCGCTTCTGTGCGCCGCCGCGCGTTTTCGAGAGGCAAGTCCCGGCTGGCACCCCTTTTGTCAAACATTGTCCTGGTGCTTCCCAGCAGTGGCTTGCATCCAAGCGGGCTGTTTGCAGCCGAAGCAAAAACCTGCAGCTACAGTAGATGCTGGCAGAGAAATGGGGGTGGCTTGAGTTCACTGGCAGCGAGCGACCTTGCCTAGGACACGCATTACATGTCCATTCGTGCGCGCTGCTTATTTCTCCAGTCAGCATTGGAGGATTTGGCGTTGGCCTGGCTGTGAGAGGAAGATTCGAGAGTTTTCAGGTTCAAGATCGATGCCGTCATTCCAAGGGCAACGCTATTTTAGCGGCAAGCGAACGAAAGCGAACGATTGAGCATGTAAGTGCCGGTAGCCTAGCCCAGCAGTAAGTACATTCACGATGCAATCACTTCCGTACTGGTGCAAGCTAGCTGCCTGCTCCTGTTGGCGAGCAAACACTACTTCTCGCGCAGCCATTCGGAGGTTGTTACCAAAAGTGTCATTCCACGACGACGTCCACCTTTTTTACGACGACGTCGTACTTCATAGCTTGCTCCTGTCGCGTCGGTCAAGCATTCAATACGCCGCAAGTGCTTGTCGAATTCATTGGCGCAGTGTACGGGGTGGTCTGCTCAGCAATACACGCAACAACGGCAGCAAGAGAATCCACGATGCTAGACGACAGAACCCACCGCCAGCAAGACGTTCGGGACCACGATGCTGTTGCGCCCCTCGTGAAACGCGCTAACCTGTCATGTACATATTGCAGTCGAATGACAAACGATAGAGCTTCCTTACCAGTACTGAGCAGACCAACCTTGTCTGCGTTGCATCCTTCCTTCAGCCCACGCAAGCAACTTTGGGGTTGACCTTCCGCGCGCAAAGCTTGCCATGCTACTCAATCGTATGCGATGCTTGACGCCTGCGTTCCAACTGACAAATTGCTCGCCCTGCGGCCGTGGCAACCATCGCACCATGGTCGAGGCCAGCGCTCGATACGTTGAAGACTCATGCTGTGCTGAATCTTCGCCCTCTTTATGGCAATCGACATTAGTCTTCAACGTGCGTGGCAGCAAGCGCGTTTTTCTGTAAAAGCGCATTGATTTGAAGATTTTCTGCTTGGGGGCGCGATCTTTTGGACTTGTTACCAGCTCCAATACTTTTTACGACGCCATCCCATTGGCTGGCTCCCCGATCTTAGTTTTTACGCCACGTACCTGGTGTCACATACGGGCCAACATGTTCAACAGCGACCTCCGACGGCGGGAGCTGTGAGCAATCAGGTGAGATATCGGATACAGTACGGGTACACATGTACATGTACAACCGATGTCGTCACGGTCGGGCCAATTGCCGAGACCGCGACAGCAAGCCAGCAGCTCATTCTTCATTCTGCACGCTTCCGAGCACCGCATCCAAGACAACTCCCTACTACAACCATGCCTGAGCAAGTCGCCATCGGTATCAACGGCTTCGGCCGCATCGGCCGCCTCGTGTGCCGCGCCGCCATCGAGAACCCCAAGACCAAGGTGGTGGCCATCAACGACCCGTTCATGGACCTGGAGTACATGGCGTACCTGTTCAAGTACGACTCGACGCACGGCAAGTTCGACGGCACCGTGGAGACCAAGGACGGCAACCTGGTGGTGAACGGCGAGGTGGTCCACGTGTTCGCGGCGCGCAACCCGTCGGAGATCCCGTGGGGCAAGGCCGGCGCCACGTACGTGTGCGAGTCGACGGGCGTGTTCACGACGACGGAGAAGGCCAAGGCCCACATCGAGGGCGGCTGCAAGAAGGTGGTGATCTCTGCGCCGCCCAAGGACGCCACGCCCATGTACGTGATGGGCGTGAACCACAAGGAGTACGACGGCTCGGCGCCCGTGGTGTCGAACGCGTCGTGCACGACCAACTGCCTGGCGCCGCTGGCCAAGGTGATCAACGACAACTTCGGCATCGTGGAGGGTCTGATGACGACTGTGCACGCCACGACGGCGACGCAGCTGCCTGTGGACGGCCCTGCCAAGGGCGGCAAGGACTGGCGTGGCGGCCGTGGCTGCGGCCAGAACATCATCCCGTCGTCGACGGGCGCCGCCAAGGCCGTGGGCAAGGTGCTGCCGGTGCTGAACGGCAAGCTGACGGGCATGGCGTTCCGCGTACCGACGCCCGACGTGTCGGTGGTGGACCTGACGTGCCGTCTGGAGAAGCCTGCGTCCATGGACGCCATCAAGGCCGCCGTGAAGGCCGCGTCGGAGGGCGAGATGGCCGGCATCCTCGGCTACACGGAGGACCAGGTGGTGTCCAACGACTTCCTGCACGACAAGCACTCGAGCACGTTCGACGCGGACGCGTGCATTGCGCTGAACGACACGTTCGTGAAGCTGGTGTCGTGGTACGACAACGAGTGGGGCTACTCGAACCGCCTCGTGGACCTGGTGCTGCACATGGCCACCATCGACAACTAAGCGTAGATTGTTTTGGCCGACCGTATTAGCTGTTTGATTGCTTCAATGAGACAGGCTTTGGCTTTGTACATTCCGTCGCTATGCATAGTTTATTGCAGTTGGGTTTCTGTATGTAGGTGTAGTTGGCATGTAGTGTGCTTTGCAGGTGTGGAGTGGTGTTGCGAAGCAGCAGTGGAAGATGGAAATCAGGCGGCACCAAAACGATACCAACTGTCACCGAAGCCATAACCGAAGATTGTAGCATATCATCAATCCCAACTACCGGTACATGTAGTTTTGAGAATCTGCTCAAGTGATGATGGCAGCGCGTTCAGCCGATCATCGATTTGGCCCTTGAGAACAGCATTGTGAGAGCCGAAACGTGGGCAAGGCAACTGCATGCACCGGATTGCACACGCTCGTCGTGGATCAATTGCCCCGAATAGAGCGTGATAACAATGGACTGGCAGATTGCTGGTGAACGACGTAGCAAGCGAAACGCAGTGCTTCCCCATGTCGGATTACATTTCCCCCGGTACGCTGTACTGTACATATTGAGCACTGCTCATTGCTCAGTTAGCAAACAACCGAGGCTCCGAGTCTGGCTCGGTCATGGTAAGTGTCGACACTGTCGGGCTGCGTTTCTCTGCAAAAAGTTTTGCCAGAAACGTTTTGGTCACCAAGCACCAAGCCTTCGACTTTTTACGCGCAATCGCGATTGGTCAGAACTTTTCACGTGCTCCACTCTCGAAGACGTTCACACCAACGTCCATGCAGCGCAAGCAGTCGATCACCGCTGGTAAAAACTTCTTGCACACCACGGACTCCGTGACGGTCCGCCACTGACCCAAACTGAGTTTGGCAAACTCTCGGTCGAGGTTGTATCTTTCAATCCAAACGTTACTTTCCACTCTACTTTTTACGAGCCGCGGATCTATGTCCCTGACTTTTTACGTCAACGCGATTATCAGGTGACTCAAAAGCCGCTATCGCAAGAAGCATCCTCCTGCCAAGGGTATGCATTCTCAGAGGGTCCAGCATTTCCGTAGTACGAGTCGATGCCGGTCTAGTCCGTAGCACCCCTCCGCATCACAAACTACGTTCTTTTCCAGTGCCTCGATCATCATATTGAGGCGCCCGGCTTCTTCTTTAAATGCCAACCTTTAAGCGCCACATCGTCTTAAAAGGGTTAAGCAGCACACACGCGTTTTCCCTGTCAAAACCGGCACATCAATATGAAGCGGGTATTTGATAATACAAGTTTCAAAGCCGGGACAGCAGCTTCAACATCAGCGGCTTCAAAGTCCCTCATTATCCAATTCGCAAGCTTCCGAGCACAGCAACCCAACCAACCTTCCTTCCTCCCATCATGCCTGAAGTCAACATCGGTATCAACGGCTTCGGCCGCATCGGCCGCCTCGTGTGCCGCGCCGCCATCGAGAACCCCAAGACCAAGGTGGTGGCCATCAACGACCCGTTCATGGACCTGGAGTACATGGCGTACCTGTTCAAGTACGACTCGACGCACGGCAAGTTCGACGGCACCGTGGAGACCAAGGACGGCAACCTGGTGGTGAACGGCCAGGTCATTCACGTCTTTGACGCGCGCAACCCGACGGAGATCCCGTGGGGCAAGGCCGGCGCCACGTACGTGTGCGAGTCGACGGGCGTGTTCACGACGACGGAGAAGGCCAAGGCCCACATCGAGGGTGGCTGCAAGAAGGTGGTGATCTCTGCGCCGCCCAAAGACGATACGCCTATGTACGTGATGGGCGTGAACCACAAGGAGTACGACGGCTCGGCGCCCGTGGTGTCGAACGCGTCGTGCACGACCAACTGCCTGGCGCCGCTGGCCAAGGTGATCAACGACAACTTCGGCATCGTGGAGGGTCTGATGACGACTGTGCACGCCACGACGGCGACGCAGCTGCCTGTGGACGGCCCTGCCAAGGGCGGCAAGGACTGGCGTGGCGGCCGTGGCTGCGGCCAGAACATCATCCCGTCGTCGACGGGCGCCGCCAAGGCCGTGGGCAAGGTGCTGCCGGTGCTGAACGGCAAGCTGACGGGCATGGCGTTCCGCGTGCCGACGCCCGACGTGTCGGTGGTGGACCTGACGTGCCGTCTGGAGAAGCCTGCGTCCATGGACGCCATCAAGGCCGCCGTGAAGGCCGCGTCGGAGGGCGAGATGGCCGGCATCCTCGGCTACACGGAGGACCAGGTGGTGTCCAACGACTTCCTGCACGACAAGCACTCGAGCACGTTCGACGCGGACGCGTGCATCGCGCTGAACGACACGTTCGTGAAGCTGGTGTCGTGGTACGACAACGAGTGGGGCTACTCGAACCGCCTCGTGGACCTGGTGCTGCACATGGCCACCATCGACAAGTAAGTCGCGTCTCCTAGAAGAGGCTGTGCCCAAGCGACGTTGAACCGAGTCTTGTAGCTCGGGTTGATCGTGAGCTTGCGATGAAGCAAGCGGGTTGGTGCATGTTATGAATCGTGTCCGCGGAAGCGAGCCCGGGGATCTACTACGTAGTACTTAAGTAATAAAATGTCTTCGAGACACATTCGAATTCTTTCCATAGATTTTGCTGCTCTCACCGTGAGGCTCACGGTGAGCCTCAACTTGAGGCCCTCGACAGTGTCGTTGCCTTTGAAGGCATCCATTGGGATGCAGAACGCCTCCCCCAGGAATGCAGAATGCTCTTGGCGAAATACTAGTAGGATGTGTGCCAACTTGCCTATTCCTCATTCCTGACGAATGTTGAGCCCGATAGAGTCTATCAATGATATCATAGACCAGTTGCATGTCACACAAAAGAAGTGCGAGGTATCCATACACGGTGTGCTCGGCGTCGGCGTCTCCTGGTGTCGTCAAAACTCTCAAAATTCGTTCGGCCAGTTCTTGCTGTTCGTTTGGTTTGACCAGGACTTCTTGAAGCTGTAGCTTCGCTTCCCGAAGATATCTGCAGCCAAAATCACAGCAGCTTTTGTTAGACGCACGCAATGCGGTCGACAATCCCCGCACCCAACATGGCTACATCATGAATGGTACAATGTACCACCTCTGTTGGCGCCAGCAGCAACTCGAGTACGGGTTGTGTGGCGGGAACGCACTTCAACGCCAGGCAACGAAACGATCTTCACTCTCGATTCCGCACTATGAAGCGTAAGACACGCTCGGACGCCGCATCCCCGCGCTCTTCTCAGCGCCACCGCGCCGCCTCCATCCGCTCACCATCTCCCCCTGTCGACTCGGATGCTAGTGCCGAAGATGCCGCTCCCCCTGCGCCCGCCCAAGCTTCCCCCAGCGGCCGCGGCCGCGTTGCCGTGTCCAGAGAACGCGCCCTGTACTTCGCTACGGGGCAGCGCGCACGTGCTGCCGCCGCAGAGGAGGAGGCCTGGCCTGGCTACTTTGCCACGGCCAGAGCGCTAAACGACAACCGCGAGGCCGCGCAGGCGGCGCGCAAACAGCGGCAGCAGGGAGCGCAGGACGAGCAGGAGAAACCCAAGATCGTGTGGACACCCAAGCGGGCCGCGCGCGCGTCCGTCTTGACGGGGGACAACGTGGTGCAGAGGCTGAGGGACCTGGCGCTGCAGACGCTGGCCGAGCACGTGGAGCAGCTCCCCACGCTCGAGTACATCGACGCGACTGCGCGCCACCAAGTGGCCCGCGCGGTCGTCAAGCTGCGCAGACTCAAGCCGGAGGTGCTGTCGCTCTTTATCTTCCCCGGCGTGACGGAGATTGACATTCCGGACTGCTCGAACATCGACGAGGAGACGCTCCTACGCGCGCTCAAGGAGTGCACTGCGCATGGCTTGGACCTCACGACGCTGAGGCTGGGACTGTGTGGACGCTGTGTCTCGGACAGCGTCATTGATGAGCTCGGAGATTCCTTGAAAGCTGTGGAGCAGCTGCAAGTGCAAGGCTGCTACCGACTGTCGGATGCAGGCTGTGAAGCGCTGGTGAGACGGTGTGCGCCGTCGCTGGACGCGTTCGAGATCTCGTGCAACCAGCGTATCACCAAGAAGTCGATCGACTACTTTTGTGAGCTGCAGAACTTGCACTCGTTAGCGCTGTCCGAGTGCCCGCAGATCGATGATGCCAGCTTGGAGTCGCTCAAGAGTATGAAGAACCTGCGCAAGCTTCAGCTCAACCAGATGGAAAGGCTCTCGGACGAGTTTATCTGTTCGCTGGCAAAAAGTTTGCCGGAGTTGGAAGAGATCTCTATCGCACGCTGCTCACAGCTGACCAATGTTGCTGTGTTGGGCATTTTGGATGCCTGTCGCGGCTTGAAGGTGCTTGACGTGTCGGACTTGCACCATATCACGGATGAGTGTTTTGAGCCTGTTCGAGCACACGGCCATGCGCTCAGTCGTGTATCAATGCGATGCTGCCTCGGCTTGACCGACGTCGCCCTCCAGCACATCGCGTTTGGGGCAAATTCGTATCTTGAAACGATCGAAATGTCCAGTGTATCGGTAAGCTGGTGCGTGTGACGGAAAACTCGTGGCGCACAATCCTCATTTGTATGGTTTTATTCTATGTATGGTATGCAGCAAGCTACGGATGCAGCAATGATGGATTTGTTAGAGCACTGTGCTACCAGCCTCACAACGCTGGACATCTCATTTTGCCGGAGTATCTCCGAGGATGCACTGGGCGTTTTGGCTGATGGGACGGATAATCTCCGGTTGCTGGTGCTGTGGGGGTGTACGCAGGTTTGTTCTGTCATGCGTGCATTTGCTGAGGATTTAGAGCCGATAACTGACGCGAGCAACTTTGTTTCACTCTTCAAGATTACAGCTAGGTTCATTACGTGCCATTCTCAAGACGAACTCATTGTTACCGGGCATCCTTTATTGACTGGACTCTCAATTCGGTACTAAGTGTCCACCTTTTTTGGTGATTAATGCAAATGCTGTAGGTCATTTCATGTTCGAGCATGTTGGCATCACCATCACATTTTTTTTAAAGCTGTTTGTTAGCCGAGAATGTCAGCAATATTCATTGTTCGTGAAATCGGACCCGAATCGTCTCGATAGTTTTCGCAAACTTGGTGAAAATGCTGCTTGTGCTGATACAGTGCTGGTGGGGCGAGTGCGGACGCGACGCCGGAGCTATCATAACCCACACCGTCGTCTACCAATAACGCATTCGAAAGCACGAATGAAAGCTCATGCTGCTCGGGCACAATCTCAGCCATGGCTGCTGCGAATTCCATCTTCTCATTGATACTCGAAATGTGGCCAGATCTTTTCTCGATCGAAAAAAGGATCTGAGATGGCACCTCGATCACTGCTCCGACAAGAGCGTCAAGCAGCGTTGTACTGGAGACCAGGTGAGGGAAAACAGACTCGATCGTGCGGAAGGTGATGCGAAGTGTGTACCGCGCCGCCGATTCAACTCGACACAGGTTGCTGCTATCGTCGAAAAGAGCAGTTCTTGCTTCGCCCTCTTGCCGAAACTGGAGCAGCTCAAAACATTTGCTGAGAGCACACCATCGCTCTTTCACGCGATCACTTTCGCTCGCTGCGTCAAATGGCTTCTTCGAGGCGAATCGGTGCTGCAAGAAATTACGTTGCAAGACTTTTGACGACGTGTCCTGATGGTAACCATAAGCAAAAGCGGCGAAATACTCGTCCACGATCCTATGACAGAATTCGTCGGAGCTGGATAAAGCTGTACGTGGAACAGGTGCTTTCTCTTCATCCTCTCGCTCTTCGGGGTCGTCAATGACACCGAGCATGGCATTGTGCGTGATAAGTGCTGGCCCGAGGAGGACTTTGACGATGCGTGGGTCCTTCACAACCCTCGTAAACGCCCCCACAAAGTCCATCTCGACGTCGTATCTGAAGCACTTTCCAGTGGCATTGAAGTGGAACGTCGAACGCCCTTGCGCTTCGACTTCCTGCCCCACAAGTTGTGCCACGAGCCACTCGTTGCCGAGAATATGTGGGAACACCATCTCAATCGTGCGGCGCGTGACCTGGAATCGGAACCAGGCCTTGTCCGAGATCAGCACCGAGTCTTCGGCCACAACGATGGTGTCCACTAGCCCCCTAAGACTGATGAAGCGGAGGAACGTCGAGTAGTTGGCCATCTGCTCCATGATGGCGTCGGGTCCGCACACCCCGTAGCCGAGATCCACCTCTTCGGCCATGACGCGACGCATGAAAGCCCGCTGGTCTCGGTCGTCCGCCATCTCTTGCGGTAGAACCCCCTTACGGAACACGTGCAAATACTCGTGCACCAGTTTGGACAGAGACCCCTCGGGCGAATGGCGTTGCACCAGTGTCTTGGTGTGCAGGATGTCGCGCAGTGCCGTGAGGTTGCGCACAGTCTGCTGCAGATTCTGCACGTCCAGTGTGAGGTTGAAGGCGGCCGAGCGCTCGTTGGGCACCGAGCGATAAGGCCCCCACCCGCGCCTGGACTTGCGCGGCGTGCCGTCCTTCTTGAGCTTCCGGGGTCTCCATCGACCAGCCTCATCCGCGTAAGCTTGGCCTTTGCGCGGAGCTTGGTCGGGAGCGCCTGAGGCCGGTGTTGCCATGTTTGCGGGCAGCTCTGAGAGGAAAAGTCGCGTGCAAAAGATATTTAGAGTCGCGAACTGTTTAAATTGCCCATATCTGAAGCGGATACCCTAACGGTAAAAACAAACGCCAGTGGATGCCAGTGGATACGCTTCGTTCGCCTCGGTACGAACTTCAGCGCAGTGGCAACCGATGCAATTCAGTCTCGGCGTTCTTGGAGCGCCGACCGCGAGGGCTGTGGACAGAGTTCAAGCACGGGCGGCAGCGTTTGGGCTGCTGCTAGATGCGAGGCATCCCTCTTCGTCGTGTGTTTGATGCATGCTCCGTTGCTCCCTAGATGCTCCCAGATATTACATGCAGCTCTTGCTGGTGTTGCATGCGAGTCGTGTTGGTTGAGCGGGCAATCCGGCCACAGTTTTCGTCGCTTGCTCAGGATCGAAGTCCTCAATCGGGCCCAGCAAGCGGCAAGCGGGGCGTGCACAAAAGAGGACGTCCAGCATGGCCGCCACACACGTCGCAGGTTTGCTTGCTTGACCTGGCCAACATTTCTGTCGTGTCCGGCTCGGCTCTACCCAGACTTTTTACGACTTTTTACGCCGCCTCCCTATTGGCTCGTAAACACGACAACTTCACTCTACGCCCTGTCACATATTGTGAGTTCTACTCTAATTTTCCGATCGGGGCGGATTGAATCGACCCAGGCAAACCTCCGGCCAATCGACGAACCCATGATAATTCATAGGTACATATGCATTTGAGTAGGGTTTCTTTTGTATCCTTGTCATTGACTCACAGTCTCGCTTTCGACGGCAAGGACGGCAAGGAGATCAGGGACGGCACGGCCCCACGCCTCGCGCACTCAGGCTGTCGACATGCGCACGCCTCATCGCGCTTCACCATACCAAGCACGCACTCCAGCAGTGAGACGATCGCCACGGCTGGCGTCTTCCCTGTCTCCGACCTCCCAAGCGCCAATAAGTACCGGAAGATCACCAGGTGTGCAGTCGACGGTGTCTGGCCCGCTGCAAACCTCCCTTTTCAAGCTTCACCTGCACACCCGTCTCCAGCGACACCAGCTCTGGCACTGCCGACAAGAAGGCGATCTCCACGGCTGGAGGCAGCGTCGTCAAGTCAAGGATCAACCCAATCGACAGCACTGAGGACCACCGGGCGAACCCAAGTTTCGTTGAGCCCTGAGCGTACGCCACCGCAACGGCGATCGCCTCGGCTCTCTGTGCCGGGCGCGGATCCTGTGGGAGAGCCGCTGGCACCGTCACAAGGCAATTCGAACTTGTTCAAGCTCGTAGTTCGGCCGATCATCAAGTCCACGATCGGCCAGCGTGACACGTCCGGCGAAACCCTCGCCGATGTTGCTCTGAATGGAGCATCCTTCACGGATATTCTTCTCAAGCTATGGACGCGTTTTAGTCCGCGCATGAAGGGCCGAGCCAGCAAGACCGAGGACGTGTGGTCTGTGGCAGTACCAGTGATCGCTCCTCGATGATAGGATAAAAATGAATTAATGAGCTGGTTTTGACCAATACTATTTCTCTGGCGGTTTGCTGGCGGTTCCTTCGCTCCCGCCAAACTGACCCGATTCGGCAAATTTGGGCGGAATCCACAATACCCGATGCGTGTCAATGCACGCGACTGAGTGGATCCGCTCCACGTTGGCCGGACAACTCAACTGCAGAGCTCATTCTTTCATTTGCACGCTTCCGAGCACCACATCCAATTCAACCTCTCCCTACTACAGCCATGCCTGAGCAAGTCGCCATCGGTATCAACGGCTTCGGCCGCATCGGCCGCCTCGTGTGCCGCGCCGCCATCGAGAACCCCAAGACCAAGGTGGTGGCCATCAACGACCCGTTCATGGACCTGGAGTACATGGCGTACCTGTTCAAGTACGACTCGACGCACGGCAAGTTCGACGGCTCCGTGGAGACCAAGGACGGCAACCTGGTGGTGAACGGCGAGGTGGTCCACGTGTTCGCGGCGCGCAACCCGTCGGAGATCCCGTGGGGCAAGGCCGGCGCCACGTACGTGTGCGAGTCGACGGGCGTGTTCACGACGACGGAGAAGGCCAAGGCCCACATCGAGGGCGGCTGCAAGAAGGTGGTGATCTCTGCGCCGCCCAAGGACGCCACGCCCATGTACGTGATGGGCGTGAACCACAAGGAGTACGACGGCTCGGCGCCCGTGGTGTCGAACGCGTCGTGCACGACCAACTGCCTGGCGCCGCTGGCCAAGGTGATCAACGACAACTTCGGCATCGTGGAGGGTCTGATGACGACTGTGCACGCCACGACGGCGACGCAGCTGCCTGTGGACGGCCCTGCCAAGGGCGGCAAGGACTGGCGTGGCGGCCGTGGCTGCGGCCAGAACATCATCCCGTCGTCGACGGGCGCCGCCAAGGCCGTGGGCAAGGTGCTGCCGGTGCTGAACGGCAAGCTGACGGGCATGGCGTTCCGCGTGCCGACGCCCGACGTGTCGGTGGTGGACCTGACGTGCCGTCTGGAGAAGCCTGCGTCCATGGACGCCATCAAGGCCGCCGTGAAGGCCGCGTCGGAGGGCGAGATGGCCGGCATCCTCGGCTACACGGAGGACCAGGTGGTGTCCAACGACTTCCTGCACGACAAGCACTCGAGCACGTTCGACGCGGACGCGTGCATCGCGCTGAACGACACGTTCGTGAAGCTGGTGTCGTGGTACGACAACGAGTGGGGCTACTCGAACCGCCTCGTGGACCTGGTGCTGCACATGGCCACCATCGACAACTAAACTTATATTGTTTTGGCCGACCGCATTCGGTTCTCGTAGCTGTTGGATTCCCATGGTGTAGTGATTTCCCATCAATGAAATCTAGCTTGAGATGTATTACATGTACTAACGTTGGATTGTTCTTCACTCGCCCGACCAGCACTCAAGCAGTCTTCTTATTTGACCCAAGTTTGTGAGAACTATCGAGTCGACTTGGTTCCGATTTCACGAACAATGAATATTACTTCGAAGTACTGCTGATTAAAGCTCAGAGCTATAGTACTGCAGAACGATATTCGACCAAACTAATACTACGTAGTACTATTATTAGTCCTACTACTACTACTACTACTACTACTACTAGAAATATAGTAGTACCATATTAGAGCTGGTAACACTAATACTATAGTAGTCAGCTACTAACCCTTCAAGCCTAATAATATATAGTAATATAACTATATTATAGTTGTATTACTATAGTAACTAGATATTACTACCGACCATTAACTCCTGCGACCACCGAGATCGATGTCGACCATCTAAAGTTGTAGCGCCACTCCACCTTCGTTGTTAGCTCAGTCCACTGGGACTCCTTCCAGTTATGCTTCAACAAGACTTGCATCTCCGCGCGGCGATAGTCCGCTCGTGTGCGTAAATCGCTCCTTACAATCCTGGTGGTCGAAAAACCTACAGGGACGGAGCCTGACCAGCACAGAAAAAGCTGACGAGCACAACAACTATTATTTTTCACAGCAAAATATCGTACGAGCACACAATAATACAGAATCGCACAAAACTTCAGGGAAAACAAAGTTTTAATGATATACACAATCGCATAAGCGCTGTAGACCTCTACGCTTTCCATCAAGCCTAGAAGCCTCTCCCCCCTCCCACCCCCACGTCGCCACCATGCCCCGCAAGCACACCTGGAAGTCGCTCGCCCACGACTTGACCGAAGCCGACACCGACCTGTTCCTGCAAGCGATGAAAGGGTACACAGCCGCAAAAAGCCAGTCGACACCGTGCACCTCGTGTGAACCCCCATCCCATGCGCTACACACTCCTGCCATGCGCGTGCTCGCAGTGCAAAGTGGTGGCTCCGTTTGCGGCTTGCCCTTGGCGCGATAAGATGCTCACCTGCCTCGAGTCGAAACTGGTAGCACTCAGCGAGCGAGGTCAACTTCGACGCGGTTAAACCGCACAAGAAACGTGCCATCTCCAGCATCCAGTGCGCGTTTATCGAAGAGATGATGAGGGAGAATCTCACGCCTCTCCGCATTTTGCATGCGATGACGCAAGTTTGAGAAGACCCTACTAGAACTCCCAGAGCTGCGCAATGTTCAGAATGCGGTGAATCATTACCGCCAGAATCAGCTGGGTGGCAACGATCGGGTCCCCGACTTCGCTGCTCGCGTTGCCGCTGCTGCGTTTTGGGGCCCAAGAAGAAGATCATGATGCCTTCATCTTTCCCCACATTACCGTCGGATTTGGTAAGCCCGTCGTCGGCGACGGGTCCGACAGCAACCTCTTTGTTGTTGGCGTCACAAGAAAGACGCTCCTGCATTCAGCAGACCGAGACCCGAGCACGTTCGTGCTTCACATCAATACAGCATACAAGCCAGCCCTTGCTAACTACCCAGTCATCGTCGTTGGAATGCCGGATGGTGCGCGAAAGGTCCATTTGCTGGCGCTTTTTATCTATTTCCAACTGGACGAAAGACACTACATAGAAGCGCTAACGGCTCTGCAGAATACATATGCAAAAGTGGTCGGCAAGCCGATGAACGTGAGCTTCGTAATGGGAGACGCAGACAAGGCACATTTCCTTGGCACTCACTCGTGATGGGGGCAACGCGTAGATAACATTACAGTGTAGGCCGCGGTGTCGGCCTTTAACGCGATCTCCGCAGGGGATACGTTGAAAGCCCCCCCCCCCCGAAAGTAGGCCGATATCGTGGAGATTCACTGAAGGTCCCTCACGGGCTTCGAACCGCTGATGATCTGAGGCGCGAGGGTGGCGACGGATTCCTAGCAGAGCCTCGTGTACTGTTTAAAGGTGTCGGACGGCCACCGGCCGTGAAACTGGATCGTCAGGGTGTCGACGCCAGCGCGATACATGTGCGTCGCCCCTCCGGCTCTGAGAGAGTGGGTGCTGTGTGTCCTTGGATTGCTACCGGAGTGAGCTGCGGCACGTCGAATCGCATTGGATACGCTTCCAAAAGATATGCATTGAGGGATGCCGTTAGCGTTCACGTACACTGCTGCTGGGATGTTTTGCGGTAGCGAGTTTCTTGCTTTGAGAAGACAAAGTGCTCCAAACACGGGGCACACGAATTAATGGCCAGATCGGTTCAACATTCGTAGGGTTGGCTAGCGGCGCTGGTTTGGCTTGGACCCGGTGAGCCGGATGTGCGCGACGCTGCTGCAGTTGAGGTTAAGGTTGGTACGCCGCTGTAGTCGAAGATGGCGATGTCTTCGGCTGTCAAGGCAAACCACGCGAAATTGCCTCTGCTGAGCGATGCAATCTCGGAGAGGCGAAGCAGGAATAAGAAGGCCAGACACAAGACCCCCAGAGAGCTTGGTCGGAAGGTCGCGCCAGGTTGAGCGATTGAAAGCACAGCCCGAGCTGGTGGATGGAGACGGGTGCCTTGTGCTGGACGGGAGTGCCAAGGCGACCGATACCCCTCAGAAGCATGCGAATTTGTGGGTGGCCGCAAGGGAAGTCGGATCCAGCTGCGACGAGAAAGTGACGAATGCCAGACAAGGTGGCTGAAATAGTCGAACTGCGTACGGATTGGCCCGCACCGTATCCCACGCGAAAGCCCAGTATAATGAATTCGGTGATGTGCTAAGTACTGGCGGTCAAGGCGCAGTTCTGTAGTGTCGGGGGAATGCCGCGGGACTGGCACCAGTTGAACCATTTGCGTAGTGACCTGATGTACTGGTTGTAGGTGGTCACGGCGACCGAATGCGCTCGAAGATGGAATGCCAGATCGCCTCCAGATCGGTCGACGAGATGGTAGGGTGAACCTGCGACCAACCGCGCGTCATGGATGCAAACAAGGTAGTACTGGGTGGGTTGTTAGACATGCGTGAGCCAGCGACTGCAACTGTGTTTTCCACCCCAGCGATGTGTGACGACGAGAACCTCAGGTTGGGCTCAACTTCCCATAGGCAAAGCAGCCGAATGACGGTCTGGACCCGATGCCATCTTGGATTGCCAGCTCACCGCGGAGGTATCGTCGATGCGAAAGTGTACATGGTGCGGGAGAGCGGAGCTACCTAACTGACTTCGCGCCGCCCAGGACGAAACCCACATGTGAACCGTGAACGCGCATCATAAAATCCCCGGTAGTTAATGTCGAAACCGACGGTTGGATCGACTTTAGATTCCGCGATAAGCTGTCGCTCACATTCGTTGAGCTTGTACGTCAGTGCGCGACCTTCTGCAGGGATGACGGCGCAAAAACCCGAGTCGGAGGCGTCCATTTCGACGACGACGTCGGCCGCAGGCAACGCGTTGAAATACCCTAGCGGGGTGCCGTTAAGTAGGTTCGTAGACAGTATGCGAAGCCACCAGTGTAGGTCATCGCGCATCTCGCTGCTAACTGGCACCGACTGCCACGGTGTATATTGCGTTCATGTACCCGGAAGCGTTGAAGGAACGCCCGGGACGGCCGAACACATGTCGTCACGTGACGGAGACTACCGAACAAGGAGCGATGTTCTGATCGGCTCAAGGGAGCGGACTCGATTGTAGCACGAACGATGCGCTCGGTTCACACTGCCCACCCTGGAGTCGAAAATTAGACCAAGTTGCCTTTTGCCTTGTCCCCCAACGCGAAATTTTCCTCGTTGATGGCGGCAGGACCTAATCCCACAAGCATGGTGTGACGTAAGGATTGTGTGCCTGGTAATTAGTGCCTTTCCCCGCGGGCGTCGACGTTGATGTGGTCTGGTAACCGAAGAAACCTTGCGGGTTGAACATGTTCGAGTGGCCATGAATGAAAGCGAAGAAGCGGAAAGGCGTCACCGGTTCCCCCCGAAGCAGCTATACTCTGCCTCCCCCCTGTTGAACCGACCGCATCGGACAAAGCCGCGTGCGCAAGTACTTCACTAGTTGAAGCAAACCCCAGCACCTCGGCGCTCGCAAGCGAGCCGGTGGCCCCAGCACCCCCCCCCCCCCACCTCCCGTCGGTCCATCGTCTGGTTGGGTGATAACACCAGTACCGGCAGTGATACCGCGGAGGCAAATCCTTGTTCGACGTCCGCGGCGGCGCCGCAAAGCGCATTGCCCGCTGCATCCGGCACCGTGAGCGCTGCGCCTCCGACCTTCAGCCTCGACACGTTAATGGGGGAGTTTAGTGGGAGAATGCGAGCACGAGACTCGCAGCCGACGCCGCAGCTTCCGCCCGCTATACCACAGACGCCCAGCATGTCGCTCGAGATCAAAGTGGATATTCGCCATGCTTCATGAGCTAAAAGAACAAGTACACGCTTCGACTGCGCCGGCGCCTTTGACTACCCCGACGACTCCGCTGGGGTCAAACAACGATTTTGCTGTCGGCGCCCGCGGGTCCAGCCGCGGACCTGATTGCACGTCGGACTCGTGGACTCTGCCTCCTAGTGGCCACCCAGTGGACATGCCTCCGATGTCACTTCAGAGCCTGCGTTGTGCAAGCTTCCTAGTGCCGCGGACGCGGGTGAAGGGCCGCCGCAAGCGCATCAGCTCACATCACACCGACTTTACAACGAAGATACCTCTCTCTCTCTTCGAGTTAACTTCAGGATGGCAAGGTTTGCCTTGTCATCTTGCTTCTTAAAGTGCGAGTGACTCTCACTGGGGGGCAGCAGTCTTCAATACATCGTGTCCGATGTAGACACGCTCAACTGCATCACCAGCAGGGCGCCCCGCGCCTGCTGGTCGTTTTAGTTTTTTTATTGCCCGTGGCGATACCCGGTATGTCACGCCGGCCTTTGGCCGCGCGCACAGACGCAGCGCACTCACGGGCGTAGTGATCAATGTTTTCACAACGAATGTTTGTTGGTCCAGCAGCTGTCGCACTCGAGAGGTCCATTGGTTCGGGACCTCCCGACGGCTTCATCATCGGTCGCGGCATCGACCGCGGGACGGCCACACGCAGTTTCGCCTGTCGCAGACTGAACTCTTCTTGTATGGCGAGCTTAATCACAGATTCGAGAGTACTCCGGTACTCTCAAAAGATATATGTCTTAACAGGCCCATCTTTAAGCCCCTTCATGGACGTGACGACCTTCGTCGCCTCGTCTATCGGATTGGTCACGATGTTCGAGACCAAGTACCGCGCCCTTTGGGCGTAAGTATGCACGTCATGCTTGCTCTGTTGCAGGTCGAGATACTCAGCCCTTGATCTGAACTCGTTCTGCGGGGGCTCAAACGCTTGCCTGAGCTCCTCCTTGAACACCTCGTGTACTAAAGCACGTAAGATCAGTGAGTCGGCGTCCGTACGCCCAACTACTTGCTCGCCTGCCAAGGCATGGCATTGCAAAAGCAACCATCGACAACGGTCGACGATGCGTCAAACTGTAATGGCAGAGTAAACTTTGACAAGCCACGGAGGAGAGGCTCGCCCTCTATTCCAACGTAGCCATTCACGTTGAGTTTCAACGACTCAACGCGTGATGTGGACGGAGTCGACACCGTAACGCGAGCAGCGGTATCGCGCTGTTCCTTCATAATCGTCGCTACTGCCGCTTCTCCAACGACCGTCGCCAGTCGTTGGAGCGCCTCCCACTCTGATCCCACCAGGTAGAGACAGTCTTCGCGTGCAACATGTGTGGTTCGGGCTACCAGTGGGCATGTTCGTGTCCACTAGCAGGTCCTCAGCCCCGTGTTCGTATTTCATACGAACGTGAAATTAGTCGGTCGTTGGACGGACTTCAAAGTACTACCAGGTGTAATGGGCTTATTTAGCCCAATACTTTACCTTACACGTGAGCGCATGTGTATGAGGAAGCGTAGGTGTATTAAACTTAGATTAAGTATAGTTGTGTCAACAAGTACAGTTAAACCAAAATGATGATACAATTATTAGCTATTGTGGTAAAATGAGAGCTGAATTGAATGTTAACTGTGATTGCCTCCTAAAACTGGTATCTATAAAGAGAGATTCTGCCAACGAGTGGTTGGCAGAATCTATAGCCTAATGCATGACTATTATTGGTGGAAATACACTGCTTTCCATCCAGTAGTATTGCTTCCTAATATGAATGGTGATCATACTGCAATGTGGTCCACCCGAATGTATATATTATTGTAAGGTGGAGGTTAACCGAATGCGTAGCCCCGCTAGTTATAAAGTTTAACATTCCCAGGCTACGACAGAAGCCGAAGAACCAGCTTTTAGTGGAGTCACTGATGCAGACCTCGCAACCTACACCGATGCATGCCTTCATTAAAACCGCAACTTAGCCATTACCGCATCCACCATCAACGCATACCTTTTCGCCGCCAACCCTGGTCTCGCATCCACCATCACCGACCTTCTCGACAAGCATAACATCTGAAGAGAGACATCTTGGTCTGAACTTACGACGCTGTGGTTACTAGGAGATTATCTAGCAGAAACGGAGAACATGACAGTGCCTACAAGGGATGAAGGCAATCCCAGGCACCCAGAGATCGGAGGGTACCATCTATTCAACCACGACGTTCAGCCCGATCCAGTACCACGGCCTGCATTATACGAATTTCAAGCATTGCATTCTCAGGATCTACAACAACCCCTTCATTACAGTGACAGCAACATTTGGAACCATACCAACGCACCCGAAATTGTTGCCTTAGAGCTGGATTCGCGAAGCTGAGCACCCGGTGCAGCAATGGAGATAATACCTTTCAACACATCTCCGATTGCATGGATTTTGGGAAGACCGAGATCCAGTAATTGCCAGCGCACGAGCTAATGTTTGGAACCTAAGACTGGCGGGGCGTCCTCCATTATCCATTCGTGATATATAGATCCAGATACTCTGAAACTAACCCGATAGTACACCTTCCTTGCTGAAGGCACTTCAATATCTCCGAAATAATCGGACATTGGGTAAAATTAAATATGACCGCTGTTCACAATAACATGACCCAGACGCACATTAATCTGACCGTACTTCAAAATAATTATTGGTTATATTATTATTCATAAGCGTTCACATTAAAACAACCGCCAGTGCGTTTCACATTGAATGGTCCGTCATGCAGAACAAACAAACCGCGGATCGTATAAAATGAACCGCCGGACCAGTTTACATTATTGAACTGCGGTTCATTTTAAACGCACCGCCAGACTCAGAGTCCTGGTAACAGCTCAACAGCTGAGGCTGCAGTCACCCCCCCCCCCCCCCCCCACACACACACACTCTCCGACTGAGCCATGGGGGGGGGGGCAGTCAAGGACCAGTGGGCCGCGGTCAGTGGAAGCAGCATCAATGGACTACTGGCGAAGCAGTACGTCAGCTTGGGAAACCAAACCGACCCTTATAAGCTGGAAGAAGAAGTCCGGGTTAAGGGGGGAGGTCGCAAGTATCGAATGGCTTCCTACGAGCTGGACATTTTCACTTTCTACGATGACTGCTTGCGCAAGGATGCGTTTGCTGAAATGATGGCACACTATGCCCGAATACCCGAATTCGCCATTTTGAAGGACAGTACCCAGCGTACTCGCGTGTGACGCTTCATGAACCGCTATAATCCCAACCAGGTACAGGCAGATGTTGTACCAGCACCCGTCGATACAAGTCAAGTAGCTGGTAGAACTATATATTCAATGGCCAAGGGCGAAAACGATGAGTCGTCAAGTGACACCGAAGAATGCTGCATTGTACAGCAGCAGTCTCAACCAGAATCAAATGGCGAATCAGACGTAGCACAGGACATAACAATAGGTGAAGAGGAGTAGGTAGAGCCAGAAGTTGTGGTTTATCGACGCCTGGTGATGAAAATCACCGAGCTTGTGGATCTAATGGAAACGAGTACACACTCAGATGCCCACAGAACCCTCACGTCCCAGCGGCAGTCCCAGTTGCAGTCCACTACCAAGAGACTGGAGTAGCGCAACCGGTAACTGTTTCGATACCACTCAAGATTTCACTAGCGTGAAGGACGGTAATATGGCAGCCAATGCAAAATTTGACTGATACATTTTGAGATATGTACCAAGAACTTCCGGGACCGTAATCGAACAGGGTACCGCTGTGTTCGTCTAGATCAGCCCCGCGTATTCTGCTTATCAGAACAATGATACAACGGGCGAGATGGACTGGAATGTGCATCGCTATGTTTTATTGCCAGTCGTTCTTCATGAACACTGGAGTTTGCTCATGATCGAGCGTGAACATGCTGGTAATAGGGTATTTTACCACGTGAACCTCTGTACAGGGAGTTCACAACCCTGAGTACTTGTTTTCTGTATTGCAGTGTCTTTTCTCCGCCGTGAATTCAAGGAAGCCAGCGCGCCTCGAGCCTTTTCCTACGCATCCAAGCCTCGTCAAGCGAGTCAAGCCGACTGCGCCATCTACATACAGTACTACCTCTACAAAATAACATCTTACGTGGACAAGCAGAGCCTCGATCGTTGTCGGAGACCATGAGCATGTCGATGATGGGTTCCTTTCGATGTTGCCTCAACAGTGAAAGCATGCGCTTCGTTGTTAAGCCACCTGTCAAAAAATCCATAGCTCTTTTCTAACTCGATTTTCTCTTTTTTACGCCCAGCGTTTAATTGTTGCGTTAGCTGCCTAATATAATTCGCTGATCATGACGGAACAATTCAAGAGCGCAGCAGTGTGGCCCAACATACCGCTTTTCAGTGAATACAGTAGTATGTTTCCTTTTCTATTCTACATGGGTGTCCACATTCTGCTCGCTGAGGAGCGTTCAGTGGTGCCCTGCCCATGCCGTTTTGTTTCGGTACGTTTAATAGTTTAGTTGTGATCTGAATGCGTTTTGGTATTGTACTTTACTCAAAACCGGGTCGTGGTCCGCAGAGGTCAACAAGGCCGAGTCAGAATAGGATGACTCATAGGTCGAATTAATCTGACCAGGTCGGATTTTTGTGAAGCCAGTCATAATATTGTGGTCATAGTCAAATTAATATAAAATCATCATAGGTCAGAGTGTTGCGAAGATGGTCAGAATATTGTGGTCATATACCAAATTAATATGAAGGCGATCAGAATAATTTGGCCATTGGTCAGATTGTTTTGAAGACGGTCAGAATAATGGGACCATAGGCCAGATTATTGTGAAGACGGTCAGATGTGGGCCAGGGGGATTTCCTTGGGGGACTGAAAACAATAATCTATCATCTCATTTCCTCCAGTCATTCCAGGCCCCCGCGCATCTATCGCTTGAAGAATGCTTGGTGCACGAACAAGCATCATTCGAGCACGAATGCCCCCAAAACAGGACTCTACCCGGCTGGCAGAGTTCCGCGTAGAAGACGATTTCATCAAGTATCGCTGGAGCAATTTATGTTGTTCTGCGATTTTTGCAGTAAGTACAAAGCTGTGTATTGGTTGTCCTCGAGACCATGAGATGACCGAACGTCGCCTTCGTTGCGGAAACCCTAGTGTGAAAAAAGCAGCTCGACCTAGCAAGTGTATTGTTAATTTGAAAGTTTACCACAGCGCATATTCCATGACCTGACGAGTTTTCAGTAACGGCTGTATCCACCCACGTGGAAACTACACATCCCAAAAGTGATTCATGAAATGCGTGCATGCATCTAATGGATGGACGACAGCGCGGTGCCACCACGGCTCATCTAGAGCTACATGAAAATAGCGCTTGGCATTCTAGCCCTCGTACTTGAGTTCTTGTCGGCGCACAAGGTTTAGACCGTACGCGGTGCACTTGTCGGTTCCAAGGCTCGAAAAACTTCATTGAGTTTGCGCGGAAACTGGCTCATTCAAAAGCATTTTCAAGTGATTTAGATCCTCAGTCGACGTTTGTGTTTGACGGTCATGCAAATAGAGATTGGTTTCTTTTTATAGGAAATGGAGAAGACGAAGAGCCATTAATATTGGGTATTACCAATGTTTAGCATGAGCAGAGCCTGCTACACCTACATCAATAGGATTTATTCTTGATCTTTCATCTAGATGCCAATTTTAAGCTCTGCGATATTGGCTATCCAGTTATCAGTTGTGAATTCCCGGATAGCCACATGTTGTATCATCTTGCCAGCCTGTTCATCGTGAATCAGTGAACGCGGAGTGTATACTAAGAAGCAATATAAATTTTCTGGGGGGGGGGGGGCAGCGTATGGGAACGGGACTTCGAATCGACGCATTGATGGGCGATGTGGAGACTGCCCAGCTAAATGCACTCCCATATATGGCCGACTTCGAGAGAAAAAATATAATTACTCTACAATGTTCGCAAACGTATCCGGCATATACCCGATGTGGTACGCGCTGCCGTGTATCGTGACGTTCTTGATATAGATTATACATTGAGATATGAGCACTTTATCTGGGAATGGAATCGGGTTTCGAACAAGCGTGTAGTGGATGGAAGCATGGTTAGTTTTACCAGTTACTTTACACGCAATTGATAAAAACACCGTTTTGGCGGTGGCAGATTAGCACGCCCGGGCGGGGGGGGGGGACGTAGTTCGTAAGAACATCCTTTGCTTTGCTTTGTGGTTTATACAGTCATGTCATGACACCCGTCCTCTCCAACGCAACTTATTAAGTATTAATGTGTATGTGGTATCGGGATTTTCGGGGTATCGTTTTGTACAGGTATTTATTGTTGCTTTTCGGCGTTGAGGTTGCTGTATCCTTATCGTCAGCGGTAACGCCATTCTGTGGAGCAGAACAGTACAATACTGCTATTTTATTTAGAAAAAAAACAGGCAAGGCAAGCTGGCCGCCGCATAGCAGTACTGCCGTTTTATTTAGAAAAAAGAGGTAATGCTGGCTTGCAAGTAAGCTTAGTGCTGTTTTTTTGTTGTTGTTTTATCTTTTATTGAACCAATAAAGTATACTGTAAGCTAAGCTTCGTCGAGTACCTTGTACCACTGCTGGCTGGAGGCGAAAATCTCGAGAGACACCTTCAACGCACGCACGCAGTGTAGTAGCTCTTTGTGGCGGCGGCGGGCCACCCTTCGGTTAGACTTATGCTGGCGATGCAATTTGAGTAATTGCACCTTATCGAGATCTGGGTGACGTTCATCTTGCGCAACAGAGTCCTCTGGGCAAAGTGACCGTTGCTCTGCATCTCGAACGGGGTGTGAAATTGGCGCCAGGGTCAACAGCTCTGGCGACAACATACCATTCGGTTCAGTTCCGGCATGACTCTCACGTTGGCAGCGGGTTTGCTCGATCTCCTGCAGCCGCAGCGGGGTCCAGTGCACTTTCATATGTTGCTGCACTCGGCTTGCTGCACTGGCAAGGTGTGCACGCGCATCGCCGACGCCGTGGTGTGAGGTCGAGCTCATACCGCGGAACTTTCTCTTCAGGCTCATCGCATCTCTACGTTTACAGTGGGGTTCCTTCACCGCGTTGTAATCCGCAGCTACAGCTTCCCAGTTAGCCCTCGAAGCTGGTAGGCTTGCCTGTACCAGCTCAAGTAAGCGTCTCATCTCGCCGATACTGTAGTTGGTTGAGCCCTGCCGTTTTGTCATCCAATCGATGCACACAGACGAAGTTAGTGCGTCAAATGCCAATGTAGCTTGCAAGTCCAGCGTATTCTCCCACCTGCTCTCCTCCCTGCGACTGTGTCAATGATTCACTTGCTGGAAGGTCGCAATAGTGTACCCATACGACCCTGTGAATCAGACCGGAATCAGGTGCATTATTATATTATTTACATCGAGCCTACTTCAACTGCACTTCTACGTTTGCCTGCTCCCAGCTCAACTGGCTGAGGCGGGTCGTGAGCTGACACTGCGTGCCGTTGTATAGCTGTAGATTCGAGTACTCGTTGATATCGGCAATGGTCCCAGGCGGTGGAAGAAGCTCGGAATCACTTTCTAGATTCCAAAGCGTGGCAGTCAAAAGCAGCGAATGAATGTCCTGTCGGTTAGGTTCGTATGATACTTTAAAACCCTACCAGAATAACAAATAGGTTAGTAGCAGTCAAGCCGCAAAACCATTGTAGACCACCGTACACCGAGCATATCGTCTAGTGCCTGAGCATCCACAAAGTGCATGCGAATCAGCTTCCACTGACCGTACGCATGATCCGAAATCCAGAGCAGCTTCATCCGGAGCAAAAGCTTGGTCGTAGACCCCTTCCTCTGAATCACTTCCCGTAGACCTGCCGAATGCGGTCAGACAATCAATCATACTAACTCCACCATTCCTGAGTCGCACCTTCGACACTATCGACCACTGTCGCTCCCTGCTCTGCCTCAACAGTCCTTGCCCCCAGCAGCTCTCGCATGCGTTGATATGGCGTTTTTTTACACCACTTCTGCACTCGTACTGGCACTGCTGGTAGGGCCCCCAGGGTCATCCTGGTGCCGCTTTGAAATACGCAGGCTAGGCTTCATTGCCACCTTGACAGACTCTGACGTGGCTTTCCCACCATCTTAGAAAAGTCACAATGATACTTGGAGTCGAGCAAGCTTATGCCCGCGATAGTCGGCACTTAAATCCACCGTAGACCACGCCGTATTGTACGGTACTGCGTTGGCGGTGTATTAAAGATAAGAGCCTTTGCATGGTTTGAGGTGGACTCGCCCCCCCCCCCTCGTACCTAGAGCATCTCTAGAGCATCTCCTGTCCTGGGTTTCACCAAAGGACTACGCATCTGCGCATACACACATGAAACTCATATATTTAAAGCGGAATGAAGCTCCCTTCCGGTCGGGGTAAATATCCTATACGGAACTTATACAACTAAATTTCACCCTCGCGCACAGGGAATTTACGTGTTAGGCGCGCTTAGGCTGCGTGCACTCTAGCCATGCTACCAAAAGACCGCACCCCATGCACGACGGTTCTCTGAGCCCAATGGATCACTTCTTTTTCGACGGACCAAATGGGTGCATGCCCACCTCATCCACGACGGTTCGCCAAGCTCAGTGGATCACTGTTTTTTCGATGGACCAGTGCATGCTCTACGAAAGAATTCTAGCTAACAGTAGACTCCATCCTTAGAAAAAATGCACTTGTAGCTGAGGAAAAGTATCTTCATCCGCGACTGAAATCGTCGATAGCTGTATTGATTTATAAGTTATATGACACGAACACCATATTATACATCTTCTATGATGCCTAATGTCTAGGTTAATAGATTTATTCATGCCCACTAGCCCGAATTGTAGCTTACGACGGCAATGATTTCATGGCTCACTATTTTTTCGATAGACCAATGGGTACGAGAGATGACCTACCTACGAACTGTGGCCCAGCGACCGGTCTGTGACGCCCAGATGGCCCTTTTTGCATGTCTATTCCTGAGTCTGGGGTTTATTCCGTCACGGACGACTGCGGGAATCGCTCCAATATCATCAAATGTTGTAATCAATACAACATAATACACTACGCTGACATTTTCGGCATACACCATCTCTGCTGCAACCTAGCTCTGCTGTGGCGCTGACCAGGACCAGCAAGATTGTGGAGTATGGTCGGTTCATGACTGCATGCGCTTGCGGACAAATTAGGTACGCAAAGAATAATACTGTAGAGCTGAACTTGGCAATTTGTGAAATGAACGAGTCTATGAGTAGCAAAGTGCCTCGAGTACACGTCCAACCAACTAAGTCTTTTCAACAGCAAGTGCTGTCGCAAGATAAGTTGATACCCATACGCGAAGGCACATTTAGAAATAATAACAAGGCAAAATCAAACCTTCTCAATTGCAATCTTAGCATTCACATAGCACTCACATAGGTTACATCCTACATTTTAAATTAATATGTACAACACCATACAATACCCAAGTAGCACATGAATTCATGTCCACAATATAGTGTACACAATTCAAGGTCATTGAACATCACCGTAGCTGGCATGATCTGCCGACAAGTTAACTGTAAATCAAAACTATGTTTCTCTTCTACTGCTCAAGACGTCCTCTCTCCTCTCCGCCGCGCTAGACCTCGACAACAGACGCGAAAAAGGCGAAAGCGTCCACGTTCTACCGCTCGGCCGTTAAGTGGAGCGCCCAACGGGCACACCAGTTTGGGATGTCACCTCAAGGCTGGGTAGTTTGCCTCGACACCCTTGCATGGCCCAGAAGTTTTTATTGTGTACCCATGTCGTTTGCGGGCGGGTAGCATTCGGGCTGTGTATGGATGTACAGTGCGTGTTGTCAAATTGCTCAGTCCTCCTGGTGAACAACCTTGTCTTTGCAGAGGAATCCAACTTAGCCATCGAACAGTTCTTGTGCATGACAACGACGACGATGCAGGTGGTTTTAGGACGCAAGATGAGCCCACGGAATCGGATCACATGCTGTCGGGTGTTCTGTTTCCTTTGGAACTTGGTCAGACCCGTTCAACTAGAGGTCACCTGGACCAGCGGTTTACACGACTTCAACCTATATGAACGTGTCTCACTAGCTTCATTTTGATCACTACAACACTCACCACACCCTGCGTGCTCAAATGGAATGTTATATTCACTCAATATATAGCGGTTCGATTCTCTTCACTATTACCTGATTGCACGTACCAGCCAGGTATCACGTGTACACCGTAGAACACCCCGAATGAGCTAATGAAGAAGTAATCGGTTCTTGTACACTCTCCTGGCTGCGCTTGTAAAGGCTCAATGATCGTCGGATACGTCCACTCTGATTGAACAAGCCAGCCGGGAGGTAGTGCTCGTGAAACTTCTTCCAGCAAGTCCAATCATCTTGGTAGACTTAGACCTTCGTAGACTGGGCTGGATAGGCTTGCGTGCAAAGTGATACTGAGTGCTTGGTACACCAGTCCGTCATCTCAGTTGGGTATCGACCCTCAAACCGACATATAACACAGTCTCGTTATGCTCGGGAGTCCGGAAATTGAACTTGAGAGCGCAGGGGATAGCATGGTGGAGTGGGATTGGAAGTGATGACCCGACCGATCGCTCGTCTAGCCCCGCTAGATGGGGTACGGAGAATGGCAAGGTCGGCCTCGGTCGGAGTCGCGTACATCAATCCCGAGCCCAAAAGCGTGTTGCGCCATGCACCATAGATCAACAGACCGATCAACTCCACCATAAATTCTCGATGGGGGTCTCGCTTGCTAGTGTATCCACCTGCCGTCTTTTGCGTGATTTACGCGTTGCAGATAGCCACATCAATAAACGCAAGCGCTAATTTTTTGTGCCACTTGCGAAACGAATGTCCGTCTGCCACTGAAAAACGAGCGCGCAGCTGGTCAATGCGATCCACGTCTTGCATCGCGCTGTTGTACTCTATCACACAC
Source organism: Phytophthora x cambivora (assembly GCA_033557925.1). NCBI lineage: Eukaryota > Oomycota > Peronosporomycetes > Peronosporales > Peronosporaceae > Phytophthora > Phytophthora x cambivora. The sequence goes on along the minus strand of JAUCEB010000008.1, from coordinate 4,087,783 downwards.
ATAGGAGCTGTAAACGGACGTTTGGCTTGACCAACTTGCCGTTACACTCGATGAATCGGCATTGGAGACGATGATTACCACGGATCCATCCACCCATGAGGCCGCTACAATGTTGTTTCTCTTGCTGACTGCTTGCTTCATCGCACCGCGGGGTAGGTTGTCTTACTTCGAGATCATCACGCAACGTGGGTAATGCTTGCTGTTCTCACGTATCGTACCACGCCCATAGAGACCAAATACTCGCAGCATCTCCAAGAGCTGACCGAAGTATAGTAGTTGTCGGTGTTGACAATGCGGCCGGAGTGATGAATTGGTCTCGTGACTTCAGCAACGCATTTCCGAACTTCTGCTGCATACCTCGGTTGCCATTACCAGTGCACGCGCATCCGCGTCATCAATCGCACCTTCAAGCCGCTCGCTTATCTCACTAGCACAGTGAAGTCGAAAGTTTGCCATGAGCCACGATTCTGAGCAGCAGCACATGTATATCTTGAAGTGATACTTGCCCGTCGGTTTTGTCGCGTTGAAAACGATCACATGACGGGCAAACTGAGAGCGACATGCAATGTTCGACTCGTCGACAGCAACATTTCTTCCGAGGACGACGAACTTCGGCGCTCTTAATTTCAACATGTTCATCAGAGGGCGAATACGCGCAGCAGGGTCACGGCTCAGGGCTTCACTCGAAACTGCGTGGCGGAACGAGAGTTTCTTTCGGATGAACTTAAAACGAGCCAATTTCATTATCGGGTCTAGGCGAACACTTTCCCAGTCGAATATATTGTCTTCCACTGGCTCACCCCAATAATTGGTGTACTCGCCCTTGTCAGCGAGAGCCATGTAGAACAACACCCCCAAGAACTTCATCATCTCGTCCAAAGTCACCTGGGGTCGCTTCTGGTCCGCTGCGTACGCGTTTGTATTATCCACAACTTTCTTCCAAAACGCTAGTGGTAGATACGCAAGCAAACTCGATGACGCCGAGTGCTTAAATATGGCTTCAAACTCGGGTTTGACGTGCGGTGACGTGCCCCCTCCTTCGTGCCGAAACAAGTCGTCAGGCGCATTCATCATGGCGCGAGGCTCAAACTCCATAGCTGAAACGCGCTCACATCCTCTTGAATGGTTTCACAACAGTCATACTGAGCCAGATCGTCACTAAACTCCTCAAATTCATCCCACGAATTCCCACTCGCAACTTCCTCATGGTAGGATCAGCACAAAACATCCCACGTCTCATCTCGTAGCTCATTTCCACTCAGCTGATTGAATCTTGAAATTCCCTCATATCCGACATTAGCGCATGTATATGGTCCATGATGGAATGGCGGAGCATATGGGTCCTCTCTGCATGGCGGTACCAGCGTAACAGAGAGGTCCACCGATGGGCCCCCGCCAGGGCCGCCGAAAATAGCATGGTCATAAAAATAATGGTCCATCATATCATAAACAAATTTACTGTGAAGACCTAGCACATATCATAATTTATGCAGCGAATCTACCCAATGTCATAATTTATGAGTACAATTTATACCCTACTATATATCATACATATTTTTAGGTGGAATCCTACTAAGTACAGACAACGACGGAAAAATCCGGCAATGCAAACCCGGCATTCCATACACATGTCCATACAAAACAAGCGCATCGTTTGTCCAATTAAATTTATTTTATTCATAAAAGTTAGCCAATCACCGCGAATTAATTTTGGAATGGCTCTGGTAAATCCCCGTGTGTCATCGCCTAATTTGGAGCTGGTCAACTGTGCCACTCACATTGCATTTCGAGCCATGGACGACACGCCGCCGCCCAAGAAGAAGCAGAAGAGCTACACCGTCCGCAAGAAGCGCGATGCAGTTCGCCTTGTCGCGGACATAGGGGTGGAGGAGGCTGCCCGCGAGTTCCACTCGCTCGGGGGACTGTCCATGGCTGGTGGAAGCAACCTGAAAGGCTTTTTAGCTTCACTGGTCACTCCACCTCTAAGTCACTGAAGGGCCAGGGCCGCAGGGAACTATTTCCCGATATTCCTGCGGTTGTTACCTTCAAGAAGGACGCGCGGCGCGAAGAGAAGATAAGTTTGCTTTTACAGAATATCATAATTGGTAGCGTTTAACCGTTTAACTTTATGCTTTAATTTACAGGTCCTAACGACACGCGATATTATGTCCTTCATGTGGGCAATCGAGACTGAGTGGGTTGAGGACTATCTGCAACGGAATCGAAGCGGCATCCTAGCGCTTGAGCGCATGGTCGAGAGACTCGCAATTCGGTAAATAATTTTGTTTTTTGTTTGTTAAACCTTCATCCATGTTCCTACCATTTACCTTTATTCGTGTGTTTAGCCACGGGTTGACCTCCCAGAAGCCGGAAACGGCAAAGAAAAGCACCGAGGCGTTAGAGCAAACGCGTGCCGAGTTCGCGCTGGACTTCTGGAGGCATGTCAAAATTGATGGCAGTCTCGTCCCCGTGGTACATGCCCTCCGGCCCGTACGCAGTGTGCCCGGCTCGGATGTCAGCGGGAAGGGGTCGCCTGTACGCTGCAAGGATTGCGAACACGCCCAAACACACCGGCCGCATGACGGCTGTGCTCACCATTCGAGCTGATGGTAGGTTTCCCTCTTTGTTCTCTCAATTGTAATTTGTAAGACTAATTTGTATTTTTATAATATGCTTAGGGGAAAAGCTGCCGATCCTGTTCGTGTTTCGTGGCAAGCTGGGCGGTCGAATCGAGACAAGCGAGTTCTAAGAGTACCCGTAAGGACACTTCTACACCGTTCAAGAAAACGCTTGGATGGACGCTGTTACGTGGCGTTTTTACGTAGAAAAGTTGTTAAAATATGAAGTTGATGGACCCGCTGTCCTCGTTCTTGACAACTTTTAGTGTCATGTGTCGGAAGAGGGGCAGCGGGTCGTTGCTGAAGTTGCTAATGCTACTGTGGTCCCTTTATCCGCAAACAGCACGGTTGCTTGCCAGCCGCTGGATGTCGGTGTAATGGGACCACTAAATGCAAAGTTGCGTTTGAACTGGTCTGGCATCGCGGGTGGGAGTGCTACGGAAAAGCGGTTCCGTGCCGTTCGAGCTACGATTGCTGCTTGGGATGCCATTCCCGAAAGCACTGTAATTAGGAGCTTTAAGGTAGCTATTCCTCAGTATCCTGGGATTAGCATATAAATAAAACGCAGGTTTTTTGCAAAACATTCGGATCTTTGCTTTGGTTTTGAACAGTTACGCAACCTTTTAGCCAATCATGCTGTTTTTTTCTTATCTGTGCCGGATTTTGTGTTACACTCCTTAACTATGGAGGATGGCTGTCAGTCACGTCGGATTTTTCCGTCGTTGTCTGTATCACCGTTTGTACCTTAAAAATATTGACCTTTCAAAACCAACCGTTGTAATGGCTGGTGGCGGCCTCTAAGCGCGTTCAAATGCATGTTGTTGTCATTGTTCATTTTGCAGACCCCCCAGTAGCACACACCCCAGCAACTCAGCCTTCCCAGCCATGGTCTTTGTGTCCCGTCCGCCACGCCCAACGTTCACGCCGGCCCAGGTCACAGGGTTCTTTTCCAACCGTGCCGCGACGACTTCGACGAGCATATCCCTGAATACTTCCGTTGTCGCTGCGGCACGGTTCGAAAGCAGACCCGCCACAACGGGTTTACCAACCTCATGCAGCACGTGAGGCGTGAGCATCCGAACTTCCGAGATGCTTGAGGCCACCACGGCAGAGACGGGTCATTGCTGAGCTACGTGCGCCACTCCTCGCAAAAACCTCTACGGGTGGCCAGTCCGGGTTGTCATGAGCAACCTCCCGCTTGCCTTTTGCAAAAAACGAACGACAAGGCGGTACGTTAGAAGCAAATTAATTTACCCTGATTAACTACTCCGATTTAACTACTTATTTCTGTTTATCTATAGCTACACGACCTTGGACCCTGTCTGTATCGAGACGCTGCGTGCCATACTGGAGGGGGTCTCACTTGCAGTCGAGAGGTTGATTGAGGCAGAAATGCCTGCGCAATTCGGCCTGATCCTGGATGGGTGGGCCACCTTGGGCGAGCGTCTTTGCCCGCTACGAGGTTAACGGCAAGGTAATGACCCCACTGCTTTGCATGGCCCCTACTCTCCAAGAAGAAGGCGATGATCTCTCTGCTGTGGTACACAGAGAATTTCTAGCCAACATACTCCCGCGCGACTTTGGTAAGCAGCTGAACCAGTGTGTCTACATAGTAGGCGACAACCACCGCGTGAACAGGCGCCTTGCGACTTTGGTCGGTGGCCCTCTTTTTGGGTGCGCCTCGCATCGATTCAACCGTGCGGTGCAAAAAGAGCTGCAAGATCACGAGGCGGATCGTTCAGATGTGCAGAGCCTGATGACCAAGCTTCGAACGCTGACTCAATCTGCTAAACTCCGATACGACTTAGTTATTTTCGGCGTTTTATTTTATTCTAACTCTTTAGCGGGGCTACACATTCGGCTAACCTCACGTTAGTGCAACATGCACTAATGGATACATTCAGGTGGGCCACATCGCAGTGTGGTCACCATTCACATTAGGAAGCAGTCCTATTGGTCATTAAGCAGGGTATTTCTACCAGTAATACACTCAAGCATTAGGTCAGCATTTCTGCCAACCACTCATTGACAGAACCCCTCTTTATAGATATCAGTTTTAGGAGGAAAGCCACAGTTAACATTCAATTCAGTTCTCATTTTACCTCAAAAGCTACTATTTGTACCTTAATTTAGGTTTAGCTATACTTTTGGATACAAGTATACTTAATCTAAGTTAAATACACCTTACGCTTCATCATACACGTGCGCTCACGTGTAAGCTAAAGTATTGGGCTAAGCCCATTACAAACTCTTTTTACATATTATGTTTACTAATTCGCGTCAAATTATTTTTATTTTTAATTCAGACTCAAAACGAAGCTTTGACCCGTAATTCGGCAGGACACCTGGCGGAGCTCTACTTTCACCATGTTGCACCGACCCTTCAAGCTTTTGGAGCACCTAGATGCCCACGACGGCGACATTGCAGATCCCCCCCCCAGCCAGTAACCGTCGCCTCCGTGCCCTTCTTAAAGAGCTCAAGGACGTGGAGTCGGTCTCAAAGGAGCTTCAAGGGAAGGATGCGGACCTTCTTGATGTGCGCGAGTGGTTTGACGGACTCATTTCCGTCAAATCCGACTACGCCAAGTATCTCGGTAAGCTTATACCGGTATCTGATTTTGCTAATTGGAATACTCACAATAAATATTAAGTACTACAACAGGGCCAAGAGCGGACATCATCCACAGCCATGACTTCGAGTCAGGTTGTGGCTGTGTGCTACGCGGCAACACCAACCGACTCACCACGGTTGAGAAATCCGTACTTCGGCCGTTCGCCGCGAATACGACGCCGGAGCCATCGGCTGACGACGACGCTCAAGGCTCCTTCGTGGGGCGTTTGCAGAAACGCCGACGTCTCGCTCAGCACCAGTATAATTTGCTTCGCAGTATCTCCCCGACGTCCATTGTCGTCGAGCGATTCTTCAGTGTTGCCCGCATCACGCTTGGGCTCGAGCGCAACGGACTGCACCCGATTACGCTGGAACAAATTTTGTTCCTGCGTCAGAACGCTAGCTATTGGAACGGGGGTACTGTAGATAGTCTGCGTAACTAAGCTAATACAAAGTTGCGCACTTACACAATGCCACTATTTATGTATGGATGGTCTTCATGTCATTATTTATGCCGCGGGCTTTTCTTGCAAGCGGCATTATTTTTTTGCCGATTCTGTCATCATACATATAAAATGCCATAATCAGCAGCCCTGGCCCACGCAGGACGACCCCAGTGAGCTGGATCCTGGTCGTGCGAGTGCAACTGTACGCATGCTTTTGATTGCCGATCAGGTATAAAGCGTAAGCGATGGTGTCGTGCAATCATACACTGCTGACTACTATACAGTTCCTCGCTTTTTGTGCACCCATCCTTGCGGTAACAGTAAGTAAAGGGGTTTTCGCGTGCAGATCTCGCTCATGTACTTGTTCATGGTCGTATAGCTCTTCGTCCTCTTTACATGCACATAGATATCGCAACGTCAACTTGCGGTAGATGACTCAACTGACGTTCCTGCGTCAGAGCCACTCGCGTAGCCCCTACATACATTACCGCTCCTCTGCACTACGTCAACGCTAGCTTCGTTTTTGCTCGCGACGGTCTCACGACCGGCGGAGTAGGAGACAAAGGCTGAGAGTGATTAGTTGCCTTCACAGGGTCTTAGTATCAGTTGTGTACAAATAGTTGAAGTTCTTGTCTTTGTCGGCCGTCGCTGGGTACCGATGGTTGGCACTCGCTGTGTCCGTCACTAAAGCATTTGGCCGAAGAATTGTCCACCGACTTCCTCTACCAAGTCACCTGCTTACTTAACTATAACCCATTGCAGCAGCTCACCCCTCATAATCGTTGCAATGATAGGCGTCGCTAGGAAGCCAATACCACCTACCTCCACAGCAACATTTATTTCTGCCAATTGCGTTTTCCGTGTTTGCGAGGCAAATATCTTATAATTACAGCTCTTAAATACAAAGAGTAGCATAGGCTTCATAATTTTGTCAGAGTCCACCAGCGCTCCAAGTTGTAGATGCGTGCCTTGATATTGGGTGTCGAAGGAAATCGGAATATTTTGAAGGTCTTAAACACGCCCCCTCGCCTCGTAAGTCGGTTGCTTCTGCAAATACATATTCAGCAATATCAGGGAAAGCTCCACGCGAACCCGCGGTGGCTCGTCGGCGGCGACATCATAGGAAGCGATCTCGTAGGTGGTCGGTAGCGACCTCGCCATATTGAACATCCTTGATGGCCTTCGAACACCATGCTGAAGCTCATCGTGCGCGGACTGGGTATTATGGTGGGCGTAAGGCAAGGTGACTTGCCCTGAGCATGCTCGGTGGTCTGTCCTTCTTTATTTTTATAATCCTTAATGATGAATTATTCTGCTTCCACTGACGCAGAAGGCTCCACTTGACGCACGTTTCTGGGGGTTGAGGTCATTCATAAATCGCTTTACGCGGGTGAGCTGGGTGTGCGCTTCAATATGGAGAATGTGGGATTTGTGAGGCAATAAGACATGATATCATCATATGACACTTTACCGTCTCCCCGCAAACATATGTCATGGAACTCACTTCATGTTCACACAATTTTACCTTGTAACGGCACCTTCCTCCCGGCCTACGGCAGCGATCCTCGATATCTAACGGCGGCGCGCCCATGTCCCGTCTTCCAACTAAGGAGGAGGCTTGAGAAAACTAAGTTCGCGCCCCGCATCTTTCGTCCTCCTTTCCGAGTGTTTCTTCCCCTCTTGAGTCTTTATCCACTGCTTTTATAGCCCACGGCAGTTGCCCGGGAAAAGTAGAAGAATTCCATCTAAGGGTGAGGCTCTGCCCACCGCAAAAGGTTAGATTTATTTGAACCGGACCGGGATCAGTTTAATGTGAGCAACATTTTGCTAACCGCAATCTGACAATGATTTAAGTTCATTGAGACCACGATCTCTTGCAGGAGCTCGTGTGTACAGTAAATATTTAGAGGAACACAGCGAAAACAATCTTAGTTACCAGTGTGCCGTTAAGGTTACATACGCATCTTTAAGATAGGAAGTCTAGCGGAAGACGTTAGATGAAATGAACCCTGTGGTCATTACGGAAACGGAAACAGAATAACCAAATCGACTTCAACTCCGGCAAAACAGACGTGAATCGACCACATCGGTGACCTCGATAGGGGATATCGGGCACATTAGATGCTCTATACGTACCGTAACGTTGTCGATACAGGTTCCGTTTTTCATGAGTGTAACGGGCCTAGTGAGTACACGTCACTAGCTTACACGTAGCGGTGAGGAAGAGTCCAGTGCTCAGTAATACTGAGACCAAGTGGCAAGTCCGAAGTAAAATCAACTCTGTTTTATTATTGGGACCAGGGCGGGGGGCCGTGGCCTAATGTGAACCACTCAAATGCAGGTCAGCAGCTGATTCGCTGGAATGGGGTATGGCTCCCCCACTTTCAGCCAATCAGATGATGACATGTCAGCACACGCTAGCAGTGTGCTGCTTTGCCTACTTATGTAGTATCTGTATATGATATACCTATTTATATAAATGGAGGACCCATTACAATGAGCGACAACACAAGGATATTCGCCGAGTAAGTTCTACTGAATCCATCTTTTAGATCACTGATAAGCTAGACGGGTATGCCAGTCTTCGTTGTAAACGAGCTCACATTAACCCAATGCTAAGTTATACGACGCTACAGACTTCGTTGTAAACAAGCTCGCGTTAACCTCAAAGTTATACGAAGATTACTACATTGTTAGACAACTATTTAACGTTACTAGTGGATGAAGCCCTGCACCCGCAGTACAACGCTCAGCATAAAGATGCGTAATGACTGAGTAAACGCCAGAATTGTAGTGTCACGCGTACGTGGTACATACGTTTTGTTTGGGTGAGATACTAACGGCGTGTAGATCCTGAAGACAGTTTCGATAAAAAATAGCCAACACGAACTTCCAACCCGTCACCCCTTAAGCCAGCTTCGAGTGGCTGACAGTGGTACAAGAAAGTGGAAAAGTTCGACTTAGTCACGATGATAATCAGATATAACATTAATTTTCTGGTGTCGATTGCCCCCGAGTTTCGCGTTCGCTAGATATCACTACTTCGAGACCGAGTTAACGTTGTTGCCTTTATTTTCATGTCAGGTATCGTTCCCAATCCACGAAACATTCGTATTCTAATCCGACACTAACAAAAGGGTTTATGTGTGCAGATACATTGCCTAGATCTAACAGGAAAGCGCACCCGTTCACTTGACGTTCAACATGGTATTAATGAAGCTTTTTGGAGGGCGTGCTATCTGCGTCAAGCCAGCAAGTCACGTCATCTTAATGTTTGGAGACGGATCTCCTTCGTAGTCGCTTTGGATGCGATCCTGCTACTTCCTGTGAATTGCGGCTGGTGCTTTGGTGCGGGTTGATGATAAACATTGCGACAGCCGATGTTTGCATCTGCGACCCGATGCAGTCAAGCTACGTAAATGACGTTCGAGACGTAGACATGGCTATTTTACCGTTCCGGCCGCCGCCAGCCGTGCCCACGACCCGAAACCAAGGCCTAGTGTTGAGAGGTATTAGATACCTCATTGTACGTTTCTGGGAGTGTGGCAAGTACGGTCCACACGGCGCAACAGGAACCGTACAGTCTTGTCTACATTTGCCCGTGCTTTCAGTATCGAGGGGAGGTGTTAGCCCGAGGGTCTGGACGGCGGGCGGCGTAAAAATGCTTATACGGCAGCCAAGTGGAACTTCACAACAGGACATACGACCAACCAACCAGAAAATGGCTGAATGGATGGAAAGTTAAGCTGCCACAACCGGCACCGCAGAACCTGTCACCGCAAATTCAAAACAGGAAAGCCTGGATACGTCTTTAGAATAACGGGCATGACGAGGATGAGGTATTGAGACTAAGCACAAAGATCAAATGGCGCAATACTTTTTGTGTGCACTTATCTACGCCAAGGAAATCAAGGTCATCACAGGACGAGAAGCCGAAACGGATACTGGTCCACAAACCCGGCTTGTGCGTCAATTGCAGGCACTGGAAACAGTTGTGGGCTACGACCAAGCCTACTGAACTTCCGGGCACCCAGACGACTGCCATGCCATCGCACACTTCTTCTCTAATGCTCTCGAGCACGGGGCAGCGGAGCAGAGCCATCTGTATTATTTGCGTCCGTGAGCAGCGACCTGCAGCACGAGAGGTAAAAATATGCAGAAAACGTCTACGGACGTTATGATTATATGCATGATGAAGAAGGGAGAAGAAAGTGAAGCATCGGCGTTCACGAGCTGTTTGACAGTGGAAACAGGAGACACAGAACTTGCGAGGCTTTAAAGACACAAATTTGTGGTCAAGGTTAGGTGGCTGAGGATATTCGCTAATCAAGTATGGTTCTCTACTTGTGAAATATTGGATATCATTTTTGCTAATTTGTATTTGTGGTAGTTTGCGAGTACCTAGCTCCTGCTGGGATCAGCGACACTACAATCAGCACAGCGGTTAGGGGTCTATTCGAAAGACAAAGGGGTATTGCCCGCATCGATCCAACTAGTCTAGCAGTCTAGGCTAATTATCCCGATCAACTACGGCGGTGTGGCGCCATGATAGACATTATAGATGTCGATGTTCATATCTACGACCCTATGGCCAGCAAGTATGTCGACGACATCCGTAGTAAACGCGATTGTACATCTGCTGCACCCCCACTCAAGGGCAGCACCAGGCACCATGTGCGCGTGTACGAATCACCCGAACATAGCACCCAGATGGACAGCTGTAGTAGTGGTATCTTCGTTCTGGTCGCTTTCAAGATATTCGGCGGCGCTGGCTCGAATTTGCCGTGATGTATTGCAGTACCCTCGCTACCACTGCTTGCTCAAGTGCTTTTAATAAATTTGCATTTCTCACTAATGGACATATTTACACATTTACTATGATACCAATATTGACAGGATGATGCCGTTGTACGGACGGTTCTGCTGATCCTACTCTAAATGGTTGTGCAGTAGTGCAGCAGACACAACCATTTAGACTAGGATCAGCTGAACCGTCCGTCAAAAGAATGGACACTGACCCAAAAGCACCCCGCATTTCCAATTTTTAAAATGTCAAATTTATTATGAATTATGTTTTCGCACTTCTGGCAGTCACAAGCCAGTATGCTCATTCCCAGATTCACCCCGCAAGAGACACGATGGCCCTGCGCACCACCCGCTCCGGGCACACCAATCGAACGGCTGCGCATCCCCCCCCCCCCCCCCCCCCGCAGCACGTAGCCCCACGACCACGACGTCTCCTCCAATGTGCCGATCACATTCAACGCTGTAATGAGCGCATGCGCCACGGAATAAGGCGCGTTGGAGTGGGCGCAAAAAGCGGGGATCATGGCAAGCGCTCTGCTCTACCCATATTGCATGGGTTCGCAGACAATGTAGTGTCAGCGATGCGCAGCCGTTGGCGGTGCTCGCACTCCCTCTGTCGCTTCGAGAGGAGCGTGCAGACCTTTTTTCGTTTGTCGCGAGGTCGACAGCGCCCCTCTCCAAGTTGATCAAGGTTCTACTCTTGTGGGTGTTTCAACACCCCGCCACCACGGCGACGCAACAGGCCGAGGTGTCGCCGACCACGGCCGGGTAATGGTATGTCTATGCGCAAGACATTTACACGGACGAAATGAAGAGAACGCAGTTGAAGGTATTAACATTATCTATGTATTTCAATTTCTTACTTATTTATTTGCTAATTTATTTAAATATTTAATATGTAACTTATGTACAGATTAGGGGGGGGGGGCAGGCCACGTCGTCGAGATCGACAAGACGTCCCTGAAGAATAAGCAGAAGTACAGGTGATGCACCCGTCACCCGGACTTTTGGGTCTTTGACCAGCAGCCGACCAAGATCCAGTGTTGCAGCGGCAACTTGCACTGCAATGTCAGCATCGTACTATTCATGTTCAGTAGCTACGCCGCATCTTCTACAGCCGTGCTCTGCATGTGCCCACCAAAGCCGCGGCATTCGATGAGCACATGCAGCGTGAGCACGTGCAGACAGCGAGGCGGCAAGTAAACATCGAGCTCGGGCCGATCCTCTCGACCCGGCCCGAGCTCGATGTTGGCCTGGGCCTAGATAGGAGTGCCAACGACGGCTGCAGCTTTAACAAGCTTCAATCGGCTGTAGCTGTCGTACGCTGAGCACCCGAAATTGAAGGGGTCTCCAAGTAGAGTTACATGCAGTGGAATAAGTAAATAGAGGTAAATACCGAGGTGTGGGCTAGTCCATGTACATGCACAGATTCTGCGCAGCTAGAGTAAATCAACCTATTGCACATTCACCACCCGGACCGAGCTCATTGGTGGGGGAACATCGGTGGACCCCTTCGTTAAGCGTGCACCGCCATGAGCAAACGCCCATGTGCCCCACCATTCCATCATGGGCCACATCCATGCACTATGGCCCATGATGGAATGGTGGAGAACATGGGCGTTTGCTCATGGTGGTGCATGCTGGGTAGAGCGGCTCACCGATGCCCCCACAGGGCGACCCTAGTGAGCTGGGCCCTGGGAGTGTGAGAGCCAGTGGATGTATCCTTTTGCTCGGATGCGACCGAGTGCGTGGAATTTGATTGCACGGTGCTATGTGCAATGAGATGTGCATTGCACCGTGCAATAGGTCAATGTACCAGTATCGGCATGCGCACATGGACCCGCCAGGTGCTTGCCACACCCTCGCCCCTTAGTGCTACTTACTAGTGAACCACATGTAACTCTACTTTGAGATAGTTCCCGTTTCCGGTGCTCAGCGTACGACGGCTGCAGCTTCAACTAGCTTACGACGGCTGAAGCTAGTTGAAGCTGCAGCCGTCGTAAGGCACTTCAATTTAAGTCCGAGGCTCACATCGAGCTCGGGCCGGGTCGAGAGGATCGCCTCCAACGGGTCGAAAGGATCGCCTCCAACGGGCCGAACACGATGTTTTCTTGCCTTGCTCGCTGTCTGCACGTGCTCACGCTGCATGTGCTCACTGAACGCCGCGGCTTTGGTGAGCACATGCAGAGCGCGGCTGTAGAAGATGAGGCGTAGCTAGTGAACATGAATAGTACGATGCTGGCATTGCAGTGCAATTTGCCACTGCAACACTGGATCTTGGTCGGTTGCTTGGCAACTTGCTGGTCATGAGCCAGAGGGGGGCCATGCGACCATCAATGTGAGGTCAACGAGTTGTTTAAACGACCGCACTAAGCCTACTTTGTCGGAGCTGATTAAGACTGACATTAAACCTGGATAAGGATTAAACAAATGGGTATCTTGAAAAAAAACAGCTAATAGTTTTATGTTTGGACAGGATCTTGATCGTGTCGGATATGTTTAAGGCGTATGCCACGCAAGTACAAAGTGGACGTAACAAGTACTCTAACTAACAATAGGCACTTACGTGGCATGCGCTACCAGCACCTGTGGGCTAACCACACCAAGTACTTAAAGGACCCCACCACCGGCGCTTATACCAATCGAATTGAGGGTGTGTGTGAGGTCAAGATCAAACAGCGCATCAAAGCTGCGCGCGAAATGCGCAAAACTGTAGTGGTAGGCTACATAGACGGATGCATATGGCGCACCTGGTACTTTCCTGAGAAACCAGCGAAAAGCCACATTTTCCTAGATACGTGTATTAGGAGGTACTATGAGGTATAATGAAAGCCATCCAATTTCCCATCTCGTTATTTTTGAAATTTTAAAATTTGGAAATGCGGGGTGCTTTGGGGTTAGTGCCAAAGAACGTGGATGATATCCGTGCGCATGTGGGTATAGCCTTGGGCAGCAGTCTCGTATTGGCACTGTGAAGCCTGCGAAGTACCGTACCTCTTGCTGTTTTTTTTTTGTCACAAAGTCGCGCTTCGCACGAAGAAGCTCTGAAATTTGGGAACAGCGGATGGCTGCTGTGTTCTTGTTCATTATACTATATTTCTTTATCATCACTAGTGGTTAACATTATCATCGTACACTATAACGTTTTAATATAGTTTCATATACGGTTATTTGTTTGACGACAACAAAGCTCAATTTATCCCATGGACGAGGGTTGATTCGTGTTTAATTAGTATTAGCCAAGGGAAGCATTTGGTGCGCCTGTTTTGTGTGCAAGTTTATCTCCAAATCAGTTCTAAATACCATTAGGGCGAGGGGCGTACTACGCGGTCGAATTGATCCTGTGCCTGCTGCGTATCTAGTATACCTTACCAGTGTATGTACTTTCTCTCTCTGTAAAAAAACTATATTATATTATATTATATTATAGTCTATGCATTCGACATGACCGTACGTGTACGCTACTCATGCATATTTAAGAAGTGCTCGACAGACATGCTGAAGCTATCATCAGCGATGCTCATCAGCGATGCCACCGCACAAAGCAACCGTTTCCAGATGATCCCTTTGTCTCGTCTAAGTACGAGCGTTTTTAAGGTTGCGTGGGCGTTACAAGCATCATCCCAATAGTTTGTCATATTCGGAGGGTATTATTATTTATGAAAGTAACAAACGAATATCACATATCGCCTATAAATTAACAGGGCATAGTGTTCTTAAGAAAATGATGCTAGCTCTGAAATAAATTTCAGAGAATTGCGGTCATCCAACAGCATGAACACATTGAAAAAATTAGCACACCTGGGCCAGTAGGGATCGAAAGCGCACACCACAAAATCAAGCTCAATCAATGCATGTCAAACGTATACAATATGCTACCTTAGTGAAACGCTTTGTGGGCGAAAACCTCGCTCTAGAAGCCCTAGATCATTAAACAAGTCACTAGTTAGCTGATCCATTACATCGACCAGGGACTTCGGCTGGTTCTTGTTGACATAACACTTGATCTTATAGCTATTGGAGTATGCTGACCCCGCAGTCAATTCCATTTCTTTGGCGCGGCTCGGGCACGTACTAAAACGATCGAGTCCGGGCGGTCTTGTCTTTGCTTGATCTGATGGACAAAAACCACTCTACCACGGAGAATAAATACGCGGGGTTGTGGATATTTGTGCTCCGCGCGCTGAGTTAATGTTGTAAAGTGTCTTACCTTCACCACTCCCGCACTCAATGACAAGCAAACTCCAGTGACCATCGAAAAGCACTGACACTAAATAGTAGATGTAGCCACTCCAGTCTATCTCGTCCGTGAAAACCTCCCGTCGGCGATTTTCACAGAAAACATACGTAGCAGTAATATCGATGAAACAGAGCGGCCTTCAGGGGGCAATACAACACCAGCTGTTATCGGCGTGTAGGTGAAGTACAAAAATCCAGAATCCCACTTGCCAGAATATTTCGGCTCTTCATGCTCGAGAAATCACGGAGAAACGCACGCTCCAATTCTTTGCTGAGCTTGCGTACGGCATTCCGGGGCACCAGATCTCTGGTGGGTGCAGTCAATAACAGCGATGTGAGGTTTGGATTCTACAGCATGCACATGCACTTCAATAACCACATGCACATGCGGGGCGAGTTATTCAGATTGCGAGATCTGGAAAGGATGACTCACTTTCCAAGACGACGGAGGTTGCCGTTCCACTGCCTGTAGAGAAGCAGATTATTACACCATAACGTACCGTACTATTGCTGTCTCCCAGGAAACATGGGCGCGATTTTTGCAATACCCCCCCCCCCATTAGAGACCTTTCGGACGGTCGGCTCGCAGAAACCGGCTCTATCCAAAAACCAGTTCGGACCGACAGTACACCTGTTTTAGCACAAAAGGAAAGCATTTTTCGGGCACCAAAAATATTAAAACAAGAGAAACCACTGTTTTTGTCACACACAAAAATGATCACCAGCAACGACTTTGCTAACCGTTGGCAACCTACCCCTTCTGTTTTTGTGCGCGACCGTTATCTGCTAAGCCACATCATTTGCTGTGTCTACGCCTCAGTAGCTATCGTCCGAACCAACGATTTAAAGGAAACCACAGGCTTACCGCTCCCTCATTTCCGCTTTACAGCGCTTCACTGCGACCCGTTTGCTAGAGCACGCCAACGATAACGCGAGTTACATGATGCCTTTGAAACAAAGCTAGACACGGTTTGCGCAAAATAATGAAGTCACCTAGTTTCGCTGGGTAGAGCTTTGTTGCTCCACTGTTTGGTTGTTGACAACACGTCGGTGCATTATTTAACCGGGGGGCACGAAACGATGGCCGCCGACTTCGATTATGAACCCCCAAGTCCAATGAATTACCTTGAAAGTACCATTTTATAGAATTTGAGCGACAGCTTATCGCGGGTTTTAAAGTCGATCCAACCGTCGGCTTCGACATTAACTACCGGGGGATTTTATGATGCGCGTTCGCGGTTCACACGTGGGTTTCGTTCTGGGCGGCGCGAAGTCAGCTAGGAAGTTCCACTCTTTTCAATCAAGCATGCAGTCGTGGGGGTTAATGTGCGGTTCATTTGGTTAAGGGTCAAAGGCAGGAAGGTGCCTTAGCAAGGTGCCGAATGGCAACCCCCCATATTGGTCCGAAACCATAATGTACCACTCACCCACGTACTGGATTGGTGGGCTTGAGGGCCACACGCCAACACTGGTGCGGCCTGTAAGACGGCGTGTGGCCGTATGGCCGATGAAGTACTGCCGCTGTATGGCTGAGTAGGCTGCTGCAGCTGTATGGCTGAGTGGGATGTATAGGCGATGAGGCACTGCAGCTGTATGGCTGAGTAGGCTGTATAGCTGATGGGGTACTGCAGCTGTATGGCTGAGTAGGCTGTATGGCCGATGAAATGCTGCAGCTGTATGGCTGAGCAGGCTGTAAAGCCGACGGAGTGCTCGACGGAAACGCAGCATCCAAAGTCAGGTAGGAGGCCCCTCCTCCTTCTGCGCCGAACTCTTGCAGTTTGGGGAGCAGCGGGCTGCCCTCGACGGTGTACGAATACCCTCCCCAAAGAATTGAGTTTCCGGGAGGGGGCGGACTGCTGTTGCTTGTGCTACCGGAGCCCGACTACGATGAAGCTCGTCGTCCCACACGGACATGTCACTCCGCACATGCACGGGCTGCATGTGGTACGAGTCCGTATTGGCATTATTTGCGCCGAATTTTGAGCCCGTGGACAGCGACGACGTTGTGCATGAGGGGACTGCGCCAGTCACGATGCCGTTGCTCTCCGAGTACTGGCACACCGAGACCGACGGATCTCGGCGGGTTGCCACCCTCCAAACGCTGGCACACCTCACCAACTTGCTGCCGTCCGACGTCTGGACGAGGATGTTCTTCAGTACAGCCTGGTCGTCGTAGGTCTTGGTCAGCTCCGAGTCACTCATCAGCGAGGCTGCTGATACAATGTTACGATGCGAGGGATGCCATCGCCCGCGAGAGGACCGGCTCGCCGAACTCCTTCACGTAGAGACCGTTGATCTTGACGGCACTTTTGCCGTTGTACTGCGCTACCTTGTCCGAGATGTCGCGCGCACCACAATTTGAACACGCCGGACCTCGAGCCACCGTCGGTGCTCAGGGCGTGCTCGCAGACGTCGTCCCCTCACAAGTTCTCAATGGGTCGCAGAGCACGACCTTCTTCTGGTCGACATGGCACTTGTTGCCGTCGATGGTGACATTCAGGCGGGCCGAGAAAAGGTGTCACAGGCAGCTGACAGAACGGACATAGGAAGTCGTTAGCCGTAGGGATAAATGACATCAATGTACCTCACTGAGAAACGAAACGAGAAAAGGTGCTGGCGGCACAGCGCACCGAGACGAGAAGCACTCGTAAGGCCCTCCAGTGCCGCGAGGTGAACACGATGCCCCAGGCCTTGCACTCCAGCTCGATCCGGGCCGTCCAGGTAGAAGAACCAGTAGAAGCCGTAGCCGTAGTTGCCAATCGTGAGACCACGAAGCGGAGCTGCCGGCGCACGGTGGCATGGAGGGCGACGCAGCACGACCGTGTGTTTCGGGTGTGCCGAAATCCTCCCCACGTATGCAGATGGCGTCCTTGATCACGAACGGCTCGCAGAAGTCGTCCACGACCGCCGCGTCCACGTACGGGATCTTGCCAAGTCAGCTTTGCCTCCTGGTGGAATGCCGCCAGTCGAACCTCGCCCTCCGTGCACGTGATGCGTGATGCGAGTACATGTCTGCATCAGACTTCTCCGGCCTTGGTCGTGCGCGCCTCCGAGTACTGCATGGTGCATGCGCTGGCACCGACGAGCCGACCAGGAGGGAGACAGCCGGGGCAGCGGCAGCGGCGACAGCACGGGGGGGGGGAATCTATATGCCGACACTTGCATCTTTGCTTGATGCTCGAGTGTCGGCGTCGCTTTTTGTGTCGTGAGCGACGAAAGCCAAATGAACCGGAACCGGGGACCACGTGGCAACTGGTGACTGGCGTGGCAACTGGTGACTGGGGAGCAGCGGTGTGTCCATTTTCTGCTGCTCCTGCAACTTGCACTTGAGCAACTTGCGTGAGCGCCTCCTTCCTTTTGCTTGAAAAAACATTTTCCTCCACTCGCCCGCTTCACTTCACCGCTTCGCTCGTCAGCTTCTCTACATACGCATGAAATAAACCCCTGCTCCATGTACACTTTCGCATCAACAATACTTCCACGATGAGCTAGCAATTCAAAATCGCCTCCGGCAACCATCGGACCCAGACCGTCATTCGGCTGCTTTGCCTATGGGAAGTTGAGCACAACCTGAGGTTCCCGTCGTCACACATCGGTGGGGTGGAAAATAAAGTTGCGGACGCCGGCTCACGCATGTCTAACAACCCACCCAGTGCTACCTTGCTTGCATCCATGACGCGTGGTTGGTCGCAAGTTCACCCTACCATCTCGTCGATCGATCTGGAGGCGATCTGGCATTCCATCTTTGAGCGCATTCGGTCGCCGTGACCACCTACAATCAGTACATCAAGTCACTACGCAAATGGTTCAACTGGTGCCAGCACCGCGGCATTCCCCCGACACTACAGAACTGCACCTTGACCGCCAGTACTCAGCACATCACCGACTTCACTATACTGGACTTTCTCGAGGGATACGGTGCGGGCCAATCCGTACGCAGCTCGACTATTTATGCCACCTTGTCTGGCGTTCGTCACTTTTTCGTCGCAGCTGGGTCCGACTTCCCTTGCGGCCACCCACAAATTCGCATACTTCTGAAGGGCATTGGCCGCCTCGACACTCCCGTCCAGCACAAGATACCCGTCTCCATCCACCAGCTCGAGCTGTGCTTTCAATCGCTCAACCTGACGCGACCTTCCGACCAAGCTCTCTAGGGGTCTTGTGTCTGGCCTTCTTATTCCTGCTTCGCCGTTCCGATATGGCATCGCTCAGCAAAGGCAGCTTTGGACGGTTTGCCTTGAAAGCCGAAGACATCGCCATCCTCGACTACAGCGGCGTACCAACCTCAATTGCAACAGCATCGGTGCGCATCCGGCTCACCGGGGCGAAGACAAACCAGCGCGGTGAGCCAACCCTACAAATGTTGAACCGATCTGACCATCAATTCGTACGCCCCGTGTTTGGAGCACTATGTCTTCTCAAAGCAAGAAACTCGCTGCCGCAAAACATCCCAGCAGCAGTGTACGTGAACGCTAACGTCATTTCTCAATGCATATCTTCCGCAAGCGTATTCAAGGCGACTCAACGTGCCGCAGCTCACTCTGGCAGCAATCCAAGGGTATACAGCACTCACTCTCTCAGAGCCGGAGGGGCAACGCACATGTATTGCGCTGGCGTCGACACCCTGATGACCCAGTTTCACGGCCGGTGGGCGTCCGACACCTTTAAACAGTACACGAGGCTCTGCTAGGAATCCGTCGCCACCCTCGCGTCTCAGATCATCAGCGGTTCGAAGCCCGTGAGGGACCAGTGAATCTCCACGATATCGGCCTACTTTCGGGGGGGGGGGGGGCTTTCAACGTATCCCCTGCGGAGATCGCGTTAAAGGCCGACACCGCGGCCTACACTGTAATGTTATCTACGCGTTGCCCCCATCACGAGTGAGTGCCAAGGAAATGTGCCTTTCTGCGTCTCCCATTACGAAGCTCACGTTCATCGGCTTGCCGACCACTTTTGCATATGTATTCTGCAGAGCCGTTAGCGCTTCTATGTAGTGTATTTCTTCCAGTTGGAAATAGATAAAAAGCGCCAGCAAATGGACCTTTCGCGCACCATCCGACATTCCAACGACGATGACTGGGTAGTTAGCCTGGGCTAGCTTGTATGCTGTATTGATGTGAAGCACGAACGTGCTCGGGTCTCGGTCTGCTGAATGCAGGAGCGCCTTTCTTGTGACGCCAACAACAAAGAGGTTGCTGTCGGACCCGTCGCCGACGACGGGCTTACCAAATCCGACGGTAATGTGGGGAAAGATGAAGGCATCATGATCTTCTTCTTGGGCCCCAAACGCAGCAGCGGCAACGCGAGCAGCGAAGTCGGGGACCCGATCGTTGCCACCCAGCTGATTCTGGCGGTAAGGATTCACCGCATTCTGAACTTTGCGCAGCTCTGGGAGTTCTAGTAGGGTCTTCTCAAACTTGCGTCATCGCATGCAAAATGCGGAGAGGCGTGAGATTCTCCCTCGTCATCTCATATCTTCAATAAACGCGCACTGGATGCTGGAGATGGTACGTTTCTTGTGCGGTTTAAACGCGTCGGAATGCGCTCCTCGATCACTGAGTGCTACCAGTTTCGACCCGAGGTAGGTGAGCATCTTGTCGCGCGAAGGGCAAGCCGCAAACAGAGCCACCACTTTGCACTGCGTGCACGCACATGGCAGGAGTGTGTAGCGCATGGGATGGGGAGTTCCAGATGCGCACGACGTGCACGGTGTCGACTGGCTTTTTGCGGCTGTGTACCCTTTCATCGCTTGCAGGAACAGGTCGGTGTCGGCTTCGGTCAAGTCGCGGGCAAGCGACTTCCAGGTGTGCTTGCGGGGCATGGACGTGGGGGTGGGAGGAGGGAGAGGTTTCTAGGCTTGATGGAAAGCGTAGAGGTCTACAACGTTTATGCGATTGTGTATATCATTAAAACTTTGTGTTTTCCCCTGAAGTTTTGTGCGATCCTGTATTATTTTGTGCTCGTACGATATTTTGCTGTGAAAAATAATAGTTGTTGTGCTCGCCAGCTTTTTCTGTGCTGGTCAGGCTCCGTCCCTGTAGGGTTTTCGACCACGAGGATTGTAAGGAGCGATTTACGCACACGAGCGGACTATCGCCGCGCGGAGATGCAAGTCTTGTTGAAGCATAACTGGAAGGAGTCCCAGTGGACTGAACTAACAACGAAGGTGGAGTGGCGCTACAACTTTAGATGGTCGACATCGATCTCGGTGGTCGCAGGAGTTAATGGTCGGTAGTAATATCTAGTTACTATAGTAATACAACTATAATATAGT
Organism: Phytophthora x cambivora; assembly: GCA_033557925.1. NCBI lineage: Eukaryota > Oomycota > Peronosporomycetes > Peronosporales > Peronosporaceae > Phytophthora > Phytophthora x cambivora. Next base: position 4,066,789 of record JAUCEB010000008.1, on the reverse strand, counting down.
TATATTACTATATATTATTAGGCTTGAAGGGTTAGTAGCTGACTACTATAGTATTAGTGTTACCAGCTCTAATATGGTACTACTATATTTCTAGTAGTAGTAGTAGTAGTAGTAGTAGTAGGACTAATAATAGTACTACGTAGTATTAGTTTGGTCGAATATCGTTCTGCAGTACTATAGCTCTGAGCTTTAATCAGCAGTACTTCGAAGTAATATTCATTGTTCGTGAAATCGGAACCAAGTCGTCTCGATAGTTCTCACAAACTTGGGTCAAATAAGAAGACTGCTTGAGTGCTGGTCGGGCGAGTGAAGAACAATCCAACGTTAGTACATGTAATACATCTCAAGCTAGATTTCATTGATGGGAAATCACTACACCATGGGAATCCAACAGCTACGAGAACCGAATGCGGTCGGCCAAAACAATATAAGTTTAGTTGTCGACGGTGGCCATGTGCAACACCAGGTCCACGAGGCGGTTCGAGTAGCCCCACTCGTTGTCGTACCACGACACCAGCTTCACGAACGTGTCGTTCAGCGCGATGCACGCGTCCGCGTCGAACGTGCTCGAGTGCTTGTCGTGCAGGAAGTCGTTGGACACCACCTGGTCCTCCGTGTAGCCGAGGATGCCGGCCATCTCGCCCTCCGACGCGGCCTTCACGGCGGCCTTGATGGCGTCCATGGACGCAGGCTTCTCCAGACGGCACGTCAGGTCCACCACCGACACGTCGGGCGTCGGCACGCGGAACGCCATGCCCGTCAGCTTGCCGTTCAGCACCGGCAGCACCTTGCCCACGGCCTTGGCGGCGCCCGTCGACGACGGGATGATGTTCTGGCCGCAGCCACGGCCGCCACGCCAGTCCTTGCCGCCCTTGGCAGGGCCGTCCACAGGCAGCTGCGTCGCCGTCGTGGCGTGCACAGTCGTCATCAGACCCTCCACGATGCCGAAGTTGTCGTTGATCACCTTGGCCAGCGGCGCCAGGCAGTTGGTCGTGCACGACGCGTTCGACACCACGGGCGCCGAGCCGTCGTACTCCTTGTGGTTCACGCCCATCACGTACATGGGCGTGGCGTCCTTGGGCGGCGCAGAGATCACCACCTTCTTGCAGCCGCCCTCGATGTGGGCCTTGGCCTTCTCCGTCGTCGTGAACACGCCCGTCGACTCGCACACGTACGTGGCGCCGGCCTTGCCCCACGGGATCTCCGACGGGTTGCGCGCCGCGAACACGTGGACCACCTCGCCGTTCACCACCAGGTTGCCGTCCTTGGTCTCCACGGAGCCGTCGAACTTGCCGTGCGTCGAGTCGTACTTGAACAGGTACGCCATGTACTCCAGGTCCATGAACGGGTCGTTGATGGCCACCACCTTGGTCTTGGGGTTCTCGATGGCGGCGCGGCACACGAGGCGGCCGATGCGGCCGAAGCCGTTGATACCGATGGCGACTTGCTCAGGCATGGCTGTAGGTAGGGAGTGGTTGGATGGGATGCGGTGCTCGGAAGCGTGCAAATGAAAGAATGAGCTGAGCTGGCCGGCCAAGGTGGCGCGATCCACGTCAGTCGCGCGCGTTGACACGCATCGGGTATGTGACAGGGCAGGGCCGATACCGTAGAGTGAAGTTGTCTTTTTACGAGCCAATGGGGAGGCGGTGTAAAAAGTCTGCTTGGACTCGCGAATGACTCCGTCACGACAGAAAAGTCGCTCCAAGAGAGCATAAAAACGCTCCGATTAATTTTACCATGTGTCGGATCGTTGTTAATTTAGGGTTAAGAGCATACCAGTACCGGTACATGAATCTGCCGGTTCTACTGGCCCAACCCAGCAGTGCTGGGCAAGCACCAAAGCTGTATTCACACAAAGAAACGACGTCAACTGGACGAGCAAGCAATCCAACATATTTGCCACTCACTTCACGGAGACAACTCGGCAACCACCGCGTACAACCACATTTTGATATACTCGACGCCTTCAATGTGTTTCATTGCATGTAGTGAGTGACCATCTTACTATTAAGCTTATACGTAAATGCAACTTCAGCGCGGTGCGATCCGGTGCAGTACCTACAGGTACAGGCTCGCGCGTTGTTGTGATTTTGTTCTCACGAGGTCGGACCAACAAAGTTGAGCAAGAGAGAGGTCGAAGCGCGGAGGCGGCAAATGAGATTCGAAGTAATTGACTTGCGTGTGCGAGTGAATCTGGCTCCCCGTCTTGGTCTCTCAACGGTGGGTTTGGTCCGTGCCCCAAGTCCGTCTCCCATGTTGATACGTTATAGTCGTTGCCTGCGACTCGTGTTGGTTGAGCGGACCCGGCCACAGCTTTCGTCGCTTGCTCAGACTCAAGGCCGAAGCCATGCGACCAGCGGTCCGCTGAGCCCGCTGAGCGGGCCAGTAAGCGGGCCGAGCACAAAAGAGGACGTCCCGCCAAACACGTCACAGGTTTGCAAGCAAAAGCTGCGCTTTTGACCTGGCCAACATTTCTGTCGTGTCCGGCTCGGCTCTGTACCAGACCAAGCAGACTTTTTACGCCGCCTCCCCATTGGCTCGTCAAAAACCAACTTCACTCTACGGTATCGGCCCTGCCCTGTCACATACCCGATGCGTGTCAACGCGCGCGACTGACGTGGATCGCGCCACCTTGGCCGGCCAGCTCGACTGCAGAGCTCATTCTTTCATTTGCACGCTTCCGAGCACCGCATCCCATCCAACCACTCCCTACCTACAGCCATGCCTGAGCAAGTCGCCATCGGTATCAACGGCTTCGGCCGCATCGGCCGCCTCGTGTGCCGCGCCGCCATCGAGAACCCCAAGACCAAGGTGGTGGCCATCAACGACCCGTTCATGGACCTGGAGTACATGGCGTACCTGTTCAAGTACGACTCGACGCACGGCAAGTTCGACGGCTCCGTGGAGACCAAGGACGGCAACCTGGTGGTGAACGGCGAGGTGGTCCACGTGTTCGCGGCGCGCAACCCGTCGGAGATCCCGTGGGGCAAGGCCGGCGCCACGTACGTGTGCGAGTCGACGGGCGTGTTCACGACGACGGAGAAGGCCAAGGCCCACATCGAGGGCGGCTGCAAGAAGGTGGTGATCTCTGCGCCGCCCAAGGACGCCACGCCCATGTACGTGATGGGCGTGAACCACAAGGAGTACGACGGCTCGGCGCCCGTGGTGTCGAACGCGTCGTGCACGACCAACTGCCTGGCGCCGCTGGCCAAGGTGATCAACGACAACTTCGGCATCGTGGAGGGTCTGATGACGACTGTGCACGCCACGACGGCGACGCAGCTGCCTGTGGACGGCCCTGCCAAGGGCGGCAAGGACTGGCGTGGCGGCCGTGGCTGCGGCCAGAACATCATCCCGTCGTCGACGGGCGCCGCCAAGGCCGTGGGCAAGGTGCTGCCCGTGCTGAACGGCAAGCTGACGGGCATGGCGTTCCGCGTGCCGACGCCCGACGTGTCGGTGGTGGACCTGACGTGCCGTCTGGAGAAGCCTGCGTCCATGGACGCGATCAAGGCCGCCGTGAAGGCCGCGTCGGAGGGCGAGATGGCCGGCATCCTCGGCTACACGGAGGACCAGGTGGTGTCCAACGACTTCCTGCACGACAAGCACTCGAGCACGTTCGACGCGGACGCGTGCATCGCGCTGAACGACACGTTCGTGAAGCTGGTGTCGTGGTACGACAACGAGTGGGGCTACTCGAACCGCCTCGTGGACCTGGTGTTGCACATGGCCACCGTCGACAACTAAGTGTAGCTTGTTTTGGCCGACCGCATTCGGTTCTCGTAGATATTTGATTCCCTTGGTGCAGTGACTATTTCATCAATGAAATCTAGCTTCAGATGTACTAACGTTGAGTTTGTCCTTACTTGCACAACGAATGAAGTCGTTTACGCTGATTTTGGACCAAATATCACTCACCTGGTCGAGCTCCACGTCTGCAGAACCAACGTAGTACTACGTAGTACTTCGTTACTGTTGGAGTTATCAATTCGACGACTCTGGACTTTTGACGAGACGTAATTACCCTCGCAGATGAGCGAATAGCAGCGTAGAATAATGGCTGGCTGAGGTTGTTTTAAGGTAGATCAGCCTGGTAGATAGCTCTCACTTTCGGTTGATAAAGCCACTGAGGAGGCCCCGGCGGGGGCCGAAACGCGTCTGGCACGCGGTCAACATGAAAGTCATTTCATCTCCATTTCCCTGCTTTCATAGGTTATGAGCCCAAGCGGGATCCGCAGTGGGCTGAGCCGACACACGACCGGAAAGGCCGGCGTGAAGAATCGAGTGAAGACGCCTGCGTAGGAACCTACTCTGTGCAAGTCGGGGATTGGTGTTGAGTGATGATCCGTTGAGGTCAGTGAAGAAAGTTGAGAAGCATCGTTCAAGGAAGGCGCCACAACCACACCAGGATTGCTCAAAGTTATCAATGCGTGAAGGACCCAGAGACCAAGATCCTGATGTATCCATGCAAAGCAACATTCTGAAGTACGACGATCGCGAAGCATATTCCGCGAAGACGAGCAAGTTCGTGGTCCAGCACTCTTCTCATTGAGGGAGGGTGTTGGAGTTATCAATTCGACGACTCTGGACTTTTGACGAGACGTAATTACCCTCGCAGATGAGCGAATAGCAGCGTAGAATAATGGCTGGCTGAGGTTGTTTTAAGGTAGATCAGCCTGGTAGATAGCTCTCACTTTCGGTTGATAAAGCCACTGAGGAGGCCCCGGCGGGGGCCGAAACGCGTCTGGCACGCGGTCAACATGAAAGTCATTTCATCTCCATTTCCCTGCTTTCATAGTTACGAAGCCATCCAGTTGGGTTAGTGTCCCTCTTCTTTCTAATTTAGGATGAGCACTATCGTCAAGATGATGGAGTTGAGAGTGATGCATTTGTGGGAAGAATAGTTGTCGTGTGCTTCTGCTTGTGCTGCTACGTCAGCGACGACACCAAGTTCTCCTACTGCGTACCCGAGTACGAAAACACCATCTTCCACTCATTTTAATTATGCAGATAGCTATCCAACGACACTAATGCCGTGCGTTGCCCGGGAAGCTCTGGATATTTTCAGATACGAAGTGCTTCGTGAAGTGCAAGTTTTGTTTTGATCATAGCAGCTTGCTTGGATAAGACCATGCATCTACTGTAAAGTGGTGAGCAAGATACCTACCGTTTGCAAATGGCATACTTCGAGTACTAAAAGAGATAAAGTGCCATTTTGCAAAATCTACTACTTTGAAGTATTTTATTCTGATTAACGGGGTTTTCACACTAAAAATACGTTTTTAAAACCAAGTCTACAGTAGTAGTAGAAGTAACAGAGTTTGAATGCAGCTGAGAGCTTACTCCCTGGTTTCACGGGTGCAAATGAAAACATTTCTCTTTCAAGATGTTTCAAACACGATCTAGGGTAAAGGCACAAAAGGACAAGCCAAGAGCATATCCATAATTATCTCGGAAATGCCGAGATACATAGTGATATTTGTAGTAATAACCTCAAAGCACCAAGACTCAACAGCATGAGAGACTTTGGTGCCCTCTCATATGCCCAAACATGTCAAACAAAAGTATTTGAGCTTCAAACTCCGAGCTCAAGATAAACTAGATATCAAGCTACCAAGAACTACACCCACTGTGGCCGCCAGACCCAACTTCGAGCAGGCAGTGCCTAAACGATATGCATGTTCAGGCCTCTATAGTTAGCGACTAGCGCAAGTAGATGTTATCTTCCATCTTAAAACAGCAGAATCAATTCTCTCGGTTTCGTAGGGATTGGTTTACCATGCTATTTGAATCGCCCTCACATCTTCATATACTGGCAACAATGAAAAGCCGTCTCGTGTGATATAAATGCTTTGTCTCGGATTTGTGATAGAAAAAAATAATTACGCTGTCAATATTAACAGGAGGAAGGCATATTGGCGCCTTCCGCAGACATGAGCCTTGCGCTCTCGGCTTAGAGGATACAACTACTCCGCTTCTTTTCACACGAGAAAATAATCAAGCGCAGGTTTTATACATAGCTGAAAGTTTGCATTTGTGCTTTCATAACATTTAATGATCGAACATCGTCTCTGCATCACACCAACGCTAGATACACGTTAATTGGGACGAATTTCCATCATCAGCTTAGTAGATATCACCAATGACGCTGCTAGCCAAGAAGGGCGCAGCTTCTTAGTCGAGTGCGAGGGGCTGATAGCCAAGAACATGCTTCACATACCTGTAGCTGCGTTGTGGCTTGATCCGTGAGGTTACACGAATGTCGTTCTTGTCCGACTGGGTCAACATTCACCTTTTTGGGATAAGATATCGTATTTCATCAGATATTCAGTCGTTTTAGCTTGAGGATTGTATTCACAGTTCTTTATCGATATTACAAAACTACTCAAATATGCGTTCATACAGGATTTGCGAGGGTCGGCGAAGCCGGTAGAAACTCTGGATATAAATATCCAGAGAACAGCTGAAACGTTTGGCGGTAACCTGGGTTACCATCGTGCCCCGCCAGCTGGGAAAACTACCAGTAGTTCTGTCGGTATATAAGTTAAATGATGAATGAAGTCATGGTATTAGATCTGAGGCGAAGTGGTTGTCTCTGCGGCCAACGTCATCGCTATCACAGTAGCTGTGTGTGGTGTCTAACTTGAGACAGACGTCTGGTCCAGGTACTGGACGGTGGAGATCTAAGAAGGCTTCTGCGTCAAATTGAAAAACTGCAAGAGAGGGCTGATTGGCTTTCAAGGGCGCGTTCGGATTCTTGGGACGACCTGGTTTTCCCTTTTCCGGCCTTGGTTTTGGTCCTGTAGACACGGCCCTACTTGTTTTGGTGCTGAGTGTCGGGGCATTCATCGTGACGGCGGGGCATCTCAGCCAAGCTCTGGTTCTTCGAAAGTGATATGACAACTGCTCGATCAAAAATAAATAATCTCGCTCTTCATCAGTTTCGTTTCCGGTAACCCGGGTTACCGCCAAACGTTTCAGCTGTCCGTGACGGGCAAAACTCAAATATTATGATAACATGGCTCTCATGAAAGTTTCATCATGAAACCATCGAAAGGCAAAAATATAGAAAATACAAATCTCCTGATTCCCTGAGAGACGGGAGGGACCATTGCTCGAAGCGATCTCATGGAGAACTACCACATCTTGGAGCGTATCGGCGAAGGGTCCTTCGGGAAGGTTTACCGGGGCCGCCGCAAGTACTCGGGGCAGATCGTTGCGCTAAAGTTCGTGACAAAGCAAGGCAAAAGCGCCCGAGATCTCGAAAACCTCCGCCAAGAAGTGGGAACCTCTATACTAAACAATATTGAGGTAGGTAGGTTGATCTCTGAACTAACATATTCATGTATTCATTAGATCAATATCCTCCGACGACTCAACCATTGCAACATCATCGCAATGCTGGACTCGTTCGAAACGGACGGGGAGTTCTGCATGGTGACGGAGTATGCTCAGGGAGAGCTGTTCCAGGTCCTAGAGGACGAGCACAGTCTACCGGAAGAGGAGATCAAGAAGATCGCTATTCAGCTCATCCAGGCGCTGCATGTGCTGCACTCGAACCGCATTATTCATCGAGACATGAAGCCGCAGAACATCCTGATCGGCTCCAAGCAGCAGATCAAGTTGGCGGACTTTGGCTTCGCACGCGCGATCGCACACGACTCGAGTTTGCTGAGGTCGATCAAGGGCACGCCGCTGTATATGGCTCCAGAGTTGGTGCAGGAGAAGCCGTATAACTACACGGTGGATCTGTGGTCGCTGGGAGTGATTCTGTACGAGCTCGCAGTGGGGAAACCTCCGTTCTACACGGACAGGATTGTGTCGCTCATCCAGATGATCGTGCGCGACGCCGTTCAGTATCCGCCGACAATGTCGGAGGACTTCCAGAGCTTTCTAAAGGGGCTGCTGAACAAGGACCCCACGCAGAGGCTCAAGTGGCCGGACATTCTGCAGCATCCGTTCGTACAGGAGACGCCCGAGCAGCTGGAGGCAAGACTTCAGCTTGAGCGACAAGTGCGCGCCTTGCCACGCTTCTTCAAGGAGAACGAGGTGCATCAGTCTACGGAGGGAGAAAGTGAGGAGAAAGTCAAACCGAGTGTTGAGCGCTTGAGATCATGTGACGAGTGGAAGGCCTGTGACCCGGAAACTGGGCGGCAGCTGGCCAAGCCTGAGCAGCCCCATGAAGATGTCCCGAAAGCGCCACCCGCACGCGAGAATAACACTCGTAGCCCCTCTCCACCGCCTGAAGCGCCTCGGCCAGTTCATTCAGTGGTTTTGGACAGTTTTCTGAACGTGTGGGACCGCATCAGTCGAGAAATGGACATGAAGCATGTGGATGCGGGGCTCGTAAGCTCCCCACTGTTCGCCAACGCTATCGGCCTGCTGCCTTCAATCCCTGTCCACGAGCTATCCAGGGACATATTGACGAATATTGCTTCGCTGCTCCATCTTCTGTACCGGTCTTTCGTGCTGCTTCTGAAAAAGGCCGACGAGATGACTCAACTTGATGGCCTGCTCCACGCAAAGGACCACGTTCATCGATTTTTGAGTCGCCTGGTTGAGGCTGGTGGGGTGCTAAAAGCCGGCTACGAACAAGCTACTGATGTCGTTTACAAGTGTGTGCGGTGCTGCATGATATGCACGACGATCGTCAACTCTATCGATGGTGAAAACAGTTTGGAAGGCAAATTAGACTACCGCGAATTCTGCAAAACTGACGTCGACACGATATCCCTCATGCTGACTTGCAAGGACGACGTCGTCGCGGCATCGCACTCAAAGGCGCTTAAGTGGCTCGGATCAATGATTGATCGCTCGCAGAATCTGACTACGCTACTGGAGGTCGTCTATCCGTCGGGAGTAGTTCAGACGCTTTGCGAAATCCTGCATGCATCAGGGATTTCGCGCTCCCCAGGGGGGAGAATCTCGAAGAGCGGTCGAGACCTGGGTCTATACGCCGTCTTCGCTCTAGCCGCTTTCGTTCAGCCAGATGCAAAGAGCTGGAGTCCTCTACAACCTTTTCCGGTGCTGACTTTAGTTCAAGACAACGCTGCTCCAATCGAGAATTCCAGCTTGCGAGATGTTAAGCACCTGTATAAACTTCGTGTTAAAGTTCACTCGGAAGTCGGGTCACAACTGCTCAGCAGCGGCGTAAGCGAGCTGATCGCATTGCTTGGCGATGAAATAAACGAGCGTGTTCGACAGAAGCGCAGTGAAGGCGGCGACACAGACGGAGAAGACGATCTGGGTGAAGAAGACGCCGACCAATCTACAATTTGCTGCATCCTTAAGATTCTCATGCATGCGTGCCGATCCTCAGCGCCACTTTCCAAGAAGCTGACAGTGACGAAAATTGTTTTCCAGAAGCATCGAGACACGGATGTATTCACTATCTTGCTCTGGGGTTTTTCATCTGGCGGTTTGCACCAGATCGAGCAGTACTTCGCCACGGAGTTGCTCTCAGTGATTCTTCGCCGCGGAGTTCTTCCAAAGCGACAAATTTGGCGTTGTGCGCAAACGCTATTCCCCCTACTGCAAGATGCAAGCGATACCGCGTTACTTAGCGCTCTCAGTACGTTTTTCGCCGAAGTTATCGAGACCTGCAACATCGACGAGTCTGCGCTAGGGACTAATGAGCTGGAACCGGAGGACATGGAACTATGGAATCTCGTCGTTCATGGAGCTCTTACACCTCGCTGTTCCGCTGCCATTTTCCGTCTTTTCAGCAACAACGTCACCGATGAAGACGATAACCCAAGCAGTAAGGCCCAAATGCTTACCAGCTACAACATTCGCGCACAAGGCCTTCTGGACTCGGGCATCGTGTTTCTATTGCGCGTGGCGTCCAAAGCTGCATCCCAGCCAATTCAGTCTGCAACCGAAGGCGCAAATCGATCCGAGGAGATGAATATCTTCATGTCCGTGTTCGAGAACGACAACGTGTGGCAAGTTTTTGACGGCATGATGGCCACTGGCGGTGGAGATCTCTTGTCACCTTGGGGGCTTTTCTGCTTTTTGAAGTTGCTCCGAATCGTTCGTGAGATGCAATGCAACGAGACGCAGATGGAAGTCGCTGTAAACGAGCATCTCCTGCTCCACTTGGTGAACTTGCTCGAGTTAAGGCACATTAAGTACCTTTTTCACTGGCCCGAAGTGGTGGGCGGGGGAAGCAACGCTGTGAAGGCGCTTGTTCACGCCACCGTGAAGGTGCTAGGCATTCCGTTTGCGCACAGTGTGTCGGAGGAGCTGCTCGTGGATACGCAGGAGATTCTGTACGATACCAAGTGCGTGCAAAAGCTCCTTGGAGTCCTACGGTTTGTCTTCTCGACGAAAGAGCTGCATCTGGAGGCGTCCGTGTTGGAATTACCGATCAGTTTCTTGTCTCGACTGGTAACCAGCTCCACCCACTTCGGCTCTCAGTTCGTGGAGGTCGACGGCATGTCGGTTATCAAGGAGTGTGGAATGTTGAGCAGCACCTGCTCGCCGTCCTTGATCATCGACACGCTGTTGATCGTCAGTCAATTGGCACGCAGCTCTCAGACGAACTACGGCTGCATTCTACGAGCGGGTCTTCTCACTGAGTTTTATCACTTGATGCAGCATCCAGAGGCGATGGTCCGAGCGAAGGCCCTCAATTGTATCGGGAATTTGTGCCGCCACTCGACACTCTTCTATCGGCATTTCAGCGCACCAATTGGTGGAGATCCGTCCCGCACGGTCTTGAATGGGATGATCCATGGACTGTCAGACCAGGACAGCTACGTCCGGCGTTTTGCGTGCTTTGCCATTGGCAACGCAGCTTTCCACAATGGTGAGTTGTACCGTGCTCTGCGTCCTGCGATCCCTCTCCTGGTGCAGAATCTCCACAATGATGAGGAGAAAACACGCTCAAATGCTGGTGGAGCACTCGGGAACCTCGTCCGCAACTCCGACGAGCTCTGTAGCGACCTCTGCGCCCACGAAGCGCCATGGGAGCTCTTTGAATTGGCCATGACGGAGACCAGCACGGCGTCGCGTCGGATTGTGCTCTTCTCGCTGGGCAACTTGTGCGTCTACCCTGCGTGCTTCAACTTCCTCGTCCAAGCGGAGCCTGGATTCGTTCAAGAGCTGGAGCACTTGTATGACGACGTGGTGGCCGACGAGGTTTCTCGACGAAACATCCGCCGCATCCTGTCCAAGATTGAAGCACTCGAGAGTGAAGGGGGAGACGACTTTGTGCATGCCGAGTAATGCAGCGACAGTAGGGGCCAACAAGTGCATTAAGGTATCGCTAATGATGTTGCACATTGGAAAAATGCCGAACTTGGTGGCGTTCGGTATGATAAGTATCATTCACTTTTGCACGGAACGATGAACATCAAGTGTAACTTATCAGAATTTTTGATGAGAAGCCCCCAGCTGTTTGTTGTGCGGCACAACTTGTGCCGGGGAGTCCGACGATGCGCTGGGTACACTGCATTCCGTCCGCAAACCGAGATTCGTCGACGGCTGATGTAGCCATGAACCGTTTGTAGTCTTCTTCAGAAACAACCTGTCTGAACTTCTGAAAGCCGTTGGCTGCAGCAGCTGCAGTGCGGCTACACAAGATCACCGCAAAATAATTCGGCCTCGCAGTGGGCCAGACGGTTTCCCATCGTTGGTCACAGCACCTCGGCCACTTCACTTCATGCGAAGTTGCTCTGCTGGTTGTCAGCTTGGCCACCTCTATTCGCCGATGCAACACGCCATGGAGCGCTCCACGACTGGGTGCGTCGGAGTCCAACGACGGGAAGTTACCGCCGCAAAATGCTGCAAACGACGCACGAGCCTAAGATATGATACCCCTACGCTCCTCCAGGAGGGAAGCAGTCGGATCTCATGCCTGTGATATGGATCACAGCCTGATGTACCCGAGATCGATGAGCTAAGCTCACAGTGGCTCTCATGGTCACGATTTGACTTGAGGAGACTATGCCGCGCAAAACTGAAAAGTTTATGAAAATGGGTACTGGGTATCAGAACTGGGCTGAGAGTTTATGAAAATGGGCAATACTTTTATTTGCTACATTTGCAGAAGGAAGAAGTGCAGCTTCGATTCCTTCCTTGTGGAGGCAGCACTATTCGGTGGCTTCAAGTGTCAGCACCCAGAAGCGGTTTCTAGGGTAATGGAAGGAAAGATCTTCGCGCTGGCTGTTTCTTTGGTTTGATGCGTTGTTCGCCGCTCATACGTGGGCTGCACTGGCTGTCAGCTTGTGCAATATCGCTTAGGGTTATAATGGTGGCGAGCCGGACAGTAACAACAGATATAAGCCCCAGACCGCCGCCTTAGCGCAGATAGCGACACGAGTCGCGAGCTACTAAGCTCTCAGCAAATACATTTCCGCCGTCAAAATTTGATGGTGCGCTTATGGCGTTTGAAAAAATGGGTCCTCTTTTCCCGTCCAAAATGATACTTCGAAGCAAAATGGGTATCCTACTCATCGTTCTCTTTCCGTTCAGACTCTGCCGTCTGCTCGACGCTCATAAGTCAAGTCGAGGCCTCGCCAGCAAGCCGTTCGTTTCGAGCCAAAAACCACCCGCACCTGCTGGACTTGCACCTGTGCCAGCGCCAGCACCTACACTCCACTCCATTCCCCCTTTCTCCTCCGCCGCCCGCCGCGCCGCCATGCCGTCCGCCGAAGTGGATATCGACGACCTCCGCGCCGACTTCTCGGACCCCAAGTACGCGGCGCGCGCGCACAGCAGCACCCACAGCCACAGCACCAGCAGCGCCGCCCTCTCCATGGGCGACGAGGACGACGTGCCGCCGGCCTCGGCTCCAGACTCACTCGACTACCGCCGCGTGCAGCAGGCCAGCAGCTTCGACGTGCAGGACATGATCAACATGCGCGAGAGCACGTTCCGCGACAGCCTCATGCCGGGCAACGGCTTCGGCGAGCGCGGCTCGACGCACGACTCGGGCTCCAACAGCGGCGGCCGCCAGACGGAGATGGGCAACGCGCTCATGCGCATGGACGAGAGCTACCGCCGCGCGTACAACAGCAACAGCAACACCACCAACAGCAACAGCCACAGAGCCTCCATGGGCACGACGCCCGACGGCCTGACGCCGCTGCTGCAGGCGGCCCGGGCCGGAGACATCGTGCTCGTGAACGCGCTCGTGATCCAGGCCGGCACGGACATCCTGCGACGCGACCCCATGTTCGGCCAGACGGCGCTGCACTTCGCCATCCGAGGCGGCCACCTGAACGTGGTGCAGGCGCTGCTCATGCCGCAGCTGCGCGGCTCCATCGTGAACGTGGCTGACAACCGCCGCAACACGGCGCTGCACCTGGCCGCGGCCAAGTCGCGCCGCATGACCAAGCTGCTGCTCGAGTGCGGCGCCGACGTCAACTTCCTCAACATGCGCAACCAGACGCCGCTGGGCGTGCACATCCTGACCGTCACGAGGGACGACCCGACCATGACGGAGATCTTGCTGCAGCACCGCGCGAACGCCAACGCGCCCGTTGACAAGTCGACGATCCTGCACGTCGCGCTGGACAAGGGACTGATCCAGATCGCCACGCGGCTCGTCCGCCATGGCGCAAGACTGGACCTAAAGGACGAGTCCGGCAAGACGGTCTTCGATAAGGTGGACAAGGCGCAGCTCAAAATGCTCATGGCCAAAGTGGCCCACCCACCCGTGTGGGTACCTGACAGCGAGCGGCCGGAGTGCATGGAGTGCAGCAAGAAGATCGGCAGTCTGGGGGCGCGCAGACACCACTGCCGCATGTGCGGCCGCGTGCTGTGCTCCGCCTGCTCGGCGTGCCACGTGCGCGCCAAGAAGCTGCCGTTCCCGGCGCGTCGCCGTGGCAAGAAGAACAAGGCCGAGAAGGGATCGGCCAACACGCGGGTGTGCAACATGTGCTACGAGATCTGCACGGAGGGCGACCTGCTGGCCAACGACAACAACGCGTCCCGAGCACACAGCGAGACGGCATAACCTGGACGCCCCTTGAAGGTGGAGCTTCATGTTGTCTCCTTGTGCCCTCATTTTTTTTCGCCTACGCTTTTGGTCCGGACGGTGGCGCTGTTATTATAGAGGTAGGCATTCGACCCCACCCCCCGAGAAGCTCTTCCAAACGAATGGAACACGCATCTACAGGTATTTTTTCTCCATGTACGAAGCAGTGCATGCACGCGGCGGTGATAAGACCATCATACACAAAGAAACGCTTTCAGTATTTTTCAAAATGAATGTTTGCATCGGTGGCTGCTCGACAGGAATTCTTCGCCCAGCCGAGTCCATCACACTCGAGATACATGCAGCGTGAATCAACGCTTCTGCGATTCACAGCCTGCGAGCTCTTGATACTCCAGTGGATTACATGTATATTAAAAAAGGTAGTAGGTGCTTTGAGGTCCGTCACAATGCCATCATCATCTCCAAACGTACTGAAATGGTGCAGTACGTCTGCTGTAGATTTGTACCGTAAAACTCGACTTGTATCCGACACCTAAATGCCTTGGTTGTAAACCCCTCCCAAATATGATATGCCTATCAACAGATCGTGAAACACATGTTTGTTAATTTTACGTGTAAAACCTCGGAATTATCCCAGCTGGATAGCAGCGGAGGGCGGTGGTGGTGGTGGGCCCCCACCACTGGGGGTACTCTCGAGAACCCTGCCAGCGCGGGAGGAATTCCCAACGCTCGCACACGCCGCACGTATTAAGAGAACGTACAGTGTCTATTGCTTATCAGCTCTAGCCAAATGCATATCAACTACATCATCTCTATCAGACCCTACATGTACACCGCCTACCGGTAGTCGATCCATCGCTTCCAGTTTTGCGGCCAAGTCTGTGAATGCTTGCTCGTCATCGCTACTATATGGAGAAATTTCCATTGAAGCCATTTGACACAGTAGCGGCTGATAGCTTAGCCCCCGAATCAGCTACCCACCGCACTGCGTCGGGACGCTTAGGCGCTCTGGATCTCCGCATTCACTACCTGCTCCTGCAGTCGCTGCAACACACCGGGTGTCTCGCTTGTACTGCCTGGATTTCGTGCCTCCTACAGAGCTGAGCTTGGGGGGCTTGCCGCGCGTCATTGCAAAAGGAAAAATGGTTGGTATACGAGTCAGTGATTTATCGATGGCAGGTAAAAAATAGATTCTGGTGTCGGATATAAGTTGCTAATACCTACCCCTCCTTTTACATGATTTCATTGGCTAATATGAGTTGTCGGATATAAGATTGTGTCGGATACAAGTCGAGTTTTACGGTACAAACAGTGAAAAACTAGGATGATATCATGGTATGATATCCTAACTAAGCTTAGCAGTTTATCCTAGCTGTGACACAAGTGATTCATACATAATACTTGCGTTGACACTGGTGTGAGGCATCTGCGCTGGGTAGACATACTAGACCGCCGTCGCCTTGTCTGCGTGATGCCGCATCATCACCAATGCGGTCTGTACAGTTGTACTGTACCATGCCAACCTCGTGGTCCACGACCACGAAGTTTTCACGAATCGTGGTGATCCAAGCGACTCGCAGCGAGACTCGCTTGGGACGCTTAACGAGTCCATGTGTAAGGGAAACGACCAGTTTTCTGCTAATTTTGTATTTTAATACAAAATTAGCAGAAAAAAGAAAAACATGTGGGAGGTTTAAAAACCTCCCACATGTTTTTCTTTCTCGACTCAAAATTAGTGGAAAACTGGTCGTTTCCCTTAGTAACCAATATTGTGGATGTTTTCCAAGGTTTGGCAAATTTGGCTGGCTCCGACGCCAAATAACGTATGGATACCATGTTAGTGGTATAGATCATACCAACCTAAACATACAACGACTCCGAGCATTGCAGTCAAGCTTACCGCACGTAGGTCAAGTTTTCTCAACTACTTCAGTACAGGTGCATGTACTGTTGTACAGTAGGTAGCACACCATAACACTAACGACCCAGTGCAAACGACACGACACACGCAACAAACAAATGAACGCAGCAATCTCGACACAGATGCTCTATTAAAAAAACGAGGTGATTACACTGCACACCCGAATCAGCTTGTACGCGTGCTATCACCGAGCAACCACCGAGTTTAGTTGTCGATGGTGGCCATGTGCAGCACCAGGTCCACGAGGCGGTTCGAGTAGCCCCACTCGTTGTCGTACCACGACACCAGCTTCACGAACGTGTCGTTCAGCGCAATGCACGCGTCCGCGTCGAACGTGCTCGAGTGCTTGTCGTGCAGGAAGTCGTTGGACACCACCTGGTCCTCCGTGTAGCCGAGGATGCCGGCCATCTCGCCCTCCGACGCGGCCTTCACGGCGGCCTTGATGGCGTCCATGGACGCAGGCTTCTCCAGACGGCACGTCAGGTCCACCACCGACACGTCGGGCGTCGGCACGCGGAACGCCATGCCCGTCAGCTTGCCGTTCAGCACGGGCAGCACCTTGCCCACGGCCTTGGCGGCGCCCGTCGACGACGGGATGATGTTCTGACCGCAGCCACGGCCGCCACGCCAGTCCTTGCCGCCCTTGGCAGGGCCGTCCACAGGCAGCTGCGTCGCCGTCGTGGCGTGCACAGTCGTCATCAGACCCTCCACGATGCCGAAGTTGTCGTTGATCACCTTGGCCAGCGGCGCCAGGCAGTTGGTCGTGCACGACGCGTTCGACACCACGGGCGCCGAGCCGTCGTACTCCTTGTGGTTCACGCCCATCACGTACATGGGCGTGGCGTCCTTGGGCGGCGCAGAGATCACCACCTTCTTGCAGCCGCCCTCGATGTGGGCCTTGGCCTTCTCCGTCGTCGTGAACACGCCCGTCGACTCGCACACGTACGTGGCGCCGGCCTTGCCCCACGGGATCTCCGACGGGTTGCGCGCCGCGAACACGTGGACCACCTCGCCGTTCACCACCAGGTTGCCGTCCTTGGTCTCCACGGAGCCGTCGAACTTGCCGTGCGTCGAGTCGTACTTGAACAGGTACGCCATGTACTCCAGGTCCATGAACGGGTCGTTGATGGCCACCACCTTGGTCTTGGGGTTCTCGATGGCGGCGCGGCACACGAGGCGGCCGATGCGGCCGAAGCCGTTGATGCCGATGGCGACTTGCTCAGGCATGGCTGTAGTAGGGAGTGGTTGAAGGGGATGCGGTGCTCGGAAGCGTGCAAATGAAAGAATGAGCAGTCGAGCTGTTCGGCCAAGGTGGCTCGGATCCACGTCAGTCGCGTGCATTGACACGCATCGGGTATGTGACAGGGCAGGGTATAGATACCGTAGAGTGAAGTTGTCTTCTTACGCTCGTTACGAGCCAATGGGGAGGCGGCGTACAAAGTCCGGTCACGATACAAAAGTCGCCCCAAGATGGCATAAAAACGTTAGCGATTAATTTAACCTTGTGTCGAATCGTGGTCCTGCACCTGTTTATTTACGGTACCATGGTACAGTATCTGCCGGTGCTGCTGGCCCAGCCCAGCAGTGCTGGACAAGCATCAAAGCTGCATTTACACAAAGAAACGACTCAACTGGACGAGCAAGCAAACCAACATATTCGCCACTCACTTCAGGAGATAATTTGTGAATACACTGTACTCGACAACCACCGCGTACAACCACATTTTGATACACACTCGACGCCTTCAATGTGTTTCATTATATGTAATGAGTGACCATCTTACTGCTGTGTACACCTAAATACAACTCCAGCACGGAGCAATCCAGTACATGTACTGTACTGTACTTACAGTGTACAGTACTTGCTCGCGCGTTGTTGTGATTTTGTTCTCACGAGGTCGGACCAACAAAGTTGAGCAAGAGGCGGTCGAAACGCGGAGGCTGCAAACGATATTCGAAGCAATTGACTTGTGTGTGCGAGCGAATCTGGCTCCCTGTCTTGGTCTCTCAAAGGTGGGTTTGGTCCGCGCAATTTTTGCCCCCAAGTCCGTCTCCCATGTTGACACATTAAAGTCGTTGCATGCGACTCGTGTTGGTTGAGCAGACCCGGCCACAGCTTTCGTCGCTTGCTCAAGACCGAAGCCATGCAACCAGCGGGCCAGTAAGCAAGCCGAGCACAAAAGAGGACGTCCCGCCAAACACGTCACAAATTTGCAATCAAAGCAACGCTTAACCTGGCCAACATTTCTGTCGTGCACGGCTCGTCTCTGTGTCAACCCAAGCAGACTTTATACGCCGCCTCCTCATTGGCTCGTAAAAAGACAACTTCACTCTACGCCCTGCACATACCCGATGCGTGTCAATGCACGCGACTGACGTGGATCCGAGCCACCTTGGCCGAACAGCTCGACTGCTCATTCTTTCATTTGCACGCTTCCGAGCACCGCATCCCCTTCAACCACTCCCTACTACAGCCATGCCTGAGCAAGTCGCCATCGGCATCAACGGCTTCGGCCGCATCGGCCGCCTCGTGTGCCGCGCCGCCATCGAGAACCCCAAGACCAAGGTGGTGGCCATCAACGACCCGTTCATGGACCTGGAGTACATGGCGTACCTGTTCAAGTACGACTCGACGCACGGCAAGTTCGACGGCTCCGTGGAGACCAAGGACGGCAACCTGGTGGTGAACGGCGAGGTGGTCCACGTGTTCGCGGCGCGCAACCCGTCGGAGATCCCGTGGGGCAAGGCCGGCGCCACGTACGTGTGCGAGTCGACGGGCGTGTTCACGACGACGGAGAAGGCCAAGGCCCACATCGAGGGCGGCTGCAAGAAGGTGGTGATCTCTGCGCCGCCCAAGGACGCCACGCCCATGTACGTGATGGGCGTGAACCACAAGGAGTACGACGGCTCGGCGCCCGTGGTGTCGAACGCGTCGTGCACGACCAACTGCCTGGCGCCGCTGGCCAAGGTGATCAACGACAACTTCGGCATCGTGGAGGGTCTGATGACGACTGTGCACGCCACGACGGCGACGCAGCTGCCTGTGGACGGCCCTGCCAAGGGCGGCAAGGACTGGCGTGGCGGCCGTGGCTGCGGCCAGAACATCATCCCGTCGTCGACGGGCGCCGCCAAGGCCGTGGGCAAGGTGCTGCCCGTGCTGAACGGCAAGCTGACGGGCATGGCGTTCCGCGTGCCGACGCCCGACGTGTCGGTGGTGGACCTGACGTGCCGTCTGGAGAAGCCTGCGTCCATGGACGCCATCAAGGCCGCCGTGAAGGCCGCGTCGGAGGGCGAGATGGCCGGCATCCTCGGCTACACGGAGGACCAGGTGGTGTCCAACGACTTCCTGCACGACAAGCACTCGAGCACGTTCGACGCGGACGCGTGCATTGCGCTGAACGACACGTTCGTGAAGCTGGTGTCGTGGTACGACAACGAGTGGGGCTACTCGAACCGCCTCGTGGACCTGGTGTTGCACATGGCCACCATCGACAACTAAACTTATACTTGGAAGTATTGATTTGACCGACCGCATTCGGCTCTCGTAGCTGTTTGATTCCCATGGTGTAGTGATTATATCATCAATGAAATCTAGCTTGAGATGTATTAGGTCGTGCATTGTAGAGGAAACAGTGTCAATTAGCTGGTGACACTCCCGGTCTAATTGCCACGTCGGTCGTCGTAGCAAGCCGCACTTCTTGATCAGAGGTTAGTAGTACTCGCTGAAATAGTACACCTCGGTACAACTACTACCCGATTTTTGTGTGGATATTAGTAATACTACTACCGTATAGTGCGGTATTTAATATGAATTATACTATGATACTATGCTGCATGTATTACCAGCACAGTAATATAGTACTCTTAAAGTAATACTTCTACTAAGTAGCTGATTAATCTACATTTGCGATAACCGGTTGCCAGGTTGCACCAGTTCGTTGTTTCGTGTTATTCAATCTCGACACACTACCTTGTAATGCCCAATTCTACTTGCAAAGCAACCAGTAAACGGACAAGCGGGTGATGTACCACATTTCTTTAGTGGAGTGAGTATAGTCGTGCTACGTGTCTTGGCACGATCCAAGACAGTAGTGATCACGATGATCCCTATTGTACCCTTCTAAGCGACTATGTACACTTTAACGAGTGAGGTGGGCGACCCTGTCCTCTACCGTAGATTTGCGCTTAAGTATATTTCTATAACTCGAGCTACAATAGCACCGTTTAAACATTAACTTAAAACGGAGTAGTACCGTGCCTTGCTGAAATAGTATGCATAAGTAAATGGCTTCAAAGGGAGAATTCTTTGAGACAGAGTAGTCTACGTTTGAACACATACACAAATATGAAGGGGCGTCTCATGCGAGTCTTGTAAACGGGCAGGACATACAAACGCCAAGTGATGAAAAAAATCAGTTTGTAACACTTACGTTAAAAACAGTCCGGATTTCACAAAAATGTTTTAAAACATTCATATAAATCATTCAAGTTGAAGAACGGCACGTTAAGAAACGGAATTGCAGTGGTATACTCTCAGCATAAGCTGAGAGAACAGTAGCGCGCTGCGAGCGCACGAGGTCTTTCAGCAGCAAAGATTGTTTTTCACGAGTTCTAAGACTAAAATGCATGTATTTATGTAGCAATATTAATAGGAATATTAGCAATAGGAAAACAATAGGAGCAGGAATAGGAATACTGTAGCAATAGCCTGGCGAACCAGGGCTTCACGATGCATACACTATTATCATTGGTGCGACGCAGTCACACGCGCTAGCAATAGGTGGGAGGAGTTGTTGTTGAGCAGTGCTCGATAGGTCAGCCAGCGCAGCCTTAAGCAGGGTTCGATAGTAGTGGGGATTTTGGACTATCAGTGATACTGATACTAATACTCAACACTGAACCACTATCACTGATACTGATACTACTACTCGACCAACAGGCGATGATAATATCAGTGATATATCACTGATACTATCACTGATACTCACCTCCGCTGCCGCTTGCCCTCCTCCATGCGTCTAAGCTCATTACGGATGAGGTGTAGAAGCAGTTGACGTTGGGCGCGCTCGTTATCGGTTCTCGTTCGTATCACAAAGGAGCCGGTTGAGAACACGCGTTCTTGGAACGCTGTTGAAACACCACGTCCCAGCCAGACGCGCGCAAGTTTTGCGATCGGAGGATACTTAATCTGGCCGACCTCCGCAAATGTGAGTGTGCGTACTACCCTTGTGCATCACAGACTCCCCTAAGACGTGAATGAAGTCCCAAACCGGATCAATCGCTTTGTCAGGACGCTTATTGGCTCGCGCTCGACCTCGGTCTGTGCGAGGTCAATAACCGTGACATCGCTCGCGCATGAGATGCCAGATGTGCTGCTCGGAGTGAGCTCTTGAGATTCACTGTCTTCATTGAAGAACTTGCGTACACACGCGAGGCTGCAGAACCTACAAGATTGGTTGTTAGTCAAGAATTAGTACTCAGAGAAATGAGACGAGTTCGTGCCACTGGTACCTTTTGACGTCAGGCTTGGTACAGAGCTCGTTGCTGCACAGATGATGTACCTGGCGGCCGCACACACTGCATTGAGCCGTTTCCGCGAGGTCCCCCCAGTGGCAGTCAATCTTCGCACACTTTATCGGAGCGCTTCAAGCCGAGAATGTGCGAAGCCGAGTAAAGGGTGGGGGCGGAGAGCCACTTGTTTGTGTACCCTTGGAAGATCTCGCCCACGTTGAACTTCTGGGAATATCAGTGATATTATCACTACTACCCGCAATATTTTCGCGAATATATATTTTATCACTGATACTGGCTCATCGTGGGTGATATATCAATATCAGTATCAGTATCAGTGATATTATCACTGATACCAGTGATATCCTGATAGTCAACTATCGAACCCTGGCCTTAAGCCCCTCCATTGTGTAGCACACGTAACTCCATCGTATAGCACATAATTGTGTAGCACACCTATTGTGTAGCACACTCTCAATACCGGTAGTAGCGTTATGTAGCACACCCTGACGTTGTGTAGCACACCCTGACGTTGTGTAGCACACCCTGGCGTTGTGTGGCACACCCTGATAGCGCCGTTGAGCTCGTGCCAGCTTCAACTTGAACTTCAAGTGGTGTCGCGCCACCTTAGTGTTGTGTGGCACATCTATTAGAAATGTCAACTTCTGGCAATACTGAACTCAAGTGTGTGGCCAGGTACTACTTACATGAAGCGTCGCGGGATACTTCGGCTGAGTTGGGTACTACCATATTTAGTGGTTTGGGCCACTACGCGCTGCCATTGGCGCTGCGAAGGGTCGGCGCTATTTTTATGAGGCGTCGCGTGGATACTTCTTGCTCACTGTTTTACGCTGGTTAAGTTGATTTCTAATGCTCCTGCAACACTACGTCTGTTCTAGTATTAACCTGAGCGAGAGAAATCAGCGCTGTACCGTGCTTTGTCATTCATGTAGGCAAAAGTATCGTCGAATTATCTGGGTATTTTCTAAGCCGTGTCTACGTTTCTAAGAGCGCCAAACGTCGAGCTCGGGCAAGTCCCATGCGAGCGCGATGCATACTGAAAGCAAGCCACCGCTGTTTAAAACCGCAGCAAAAGTGTGAAAGTGCTGAAAGAATCTCAATAAATCAAATCGTGGCGATTTAGAAATGCCGCCGGACCCTTGTGCTTTCAGCTATGCTGAAAGAATTTATCCCATCACTGGACAGGTCCAATCAACAATGGCTCGGTTCAATAATATCGGTTTACAAGGACTCACTCCATATTCCCTTCCACATTCATCGGCTCAGGTATGGGAGTTAGACCACCTGTGAGGGTGCAATGGGAACAGATTCAAGAATGGAAGCAGCATCCGGACTGGAAAACGAGGAACGCTGTGCGTCGTCTGAAAGCGCTAAAGCCAACAGTCCTCAGTTGAAAAAAGATAATACTGGCACATGGACGCGCCAGCCCCTGACATTTGAAATCATTGTCGTAACAAGGCTGGGGCCGACGGTACAAGATGAGACCGTATGAGTATGAAGTACTTGCGTATTATGTCAGGTGTCTACGAGAAGAGGTGGTAAGGTATCACATCGTCATATTATGTTGTAGAGAGGGGCAGACAAATCTATTTGGTCACTTTACCGACGACTAGCTGTCTAGTTGTTTCGAAGTCTGGCTAGCAACGCCGGTTCAGCTTGGCAGTCCAGTGGTGGTGCGAGACTTTGTCGCTTTCGGTGACTTCTCTGTGGCCACGTTCTATTGCTTGTTGGCATATTAGAAGTCTGGTCCCGTTTGGTTTCTTCTCTGGTCTTCTTCGTTCTCTCTTCGCTATCGCTGTCAGCTTCCGCATTCCAACCTTCCAGTATTATTGCACACTTCCTTTGATCGTGACCTTTTCCTGTCGAAACACTACCTGGCCCCACTGGGTCCAACGACTGGCAATGCACACGCTCCTCATGATTGACTTGATTGTTCCCACTCCTTTCTGTTTTCTTCCTTCTCGTCCGGGTGCTCTGTCCGCAGTCTTTTCACTACGACTTATGACAGCTCTGGCGCCCTCCTGCTCGCGCAGTATTGCTGAAACTTAGTCAAGTTGCTCACTCCCCACTATTCTCCTGTCAAATGGCAGATTAATTTCTACCAGTAGGCCGTCGCGCATGGGCAGTCCCAGAAAATGTGCACCATCGCCTCGTTTGTTCCACGGCAGCATTGTAGCTTAAGGCAACTGTTGGCCTCTCTTCTTCCATCGTGGTTCAGATTGAGCTGCCGTAATGCCACTCGATAACGTACCCAAACTGGTACTCTGTGAGCTCGGCCCACAGTTTCTGTGGAGTGTGTTGTAGAGCTGCAGTCTGCCACTCACTTCGTCTCACCGCTTGCTGTAGGCTTCGGATTGTGCTGTCCAAGACTTCTTGCTGGCCTCGGTATCGCCGAAGCGCTTGCTTCTTCAGCGCCTCCATCACGTCATTATTTGGTACAGAGTCTGATACATTCCACGGAAATCCATGAAGCCTGGGATGGGCATTTAATACGATGCTGCCTTCGCTTCGATACCGCTAGAGTTTCTTCATATATGCTGGCATTGTCTCGATCGCTTCGCCGATGTTCCAATGAACCCCGTCAGTCTACTGCTCGAGTTCAAAGCCCGCCGCGGCCTCTGAGTCGTGGTCCTTCTTCGATCCTCGTATCCGGCTTCCAGCAATTACAGTTCAGGAATACTGAGTCGGGTGGCGATGAGCTACTGCTGTTTCCACGTGTAGTTGAGTTCCGATAGCTATCTGAGGAACACTGCTGAGCACTGCTATCCCCCATCGGCGCAGTTTGTCTTGCCGGTGACTCTTTTCTCCTATCATCGGTATAGTCATGGTGTACGTCTGCTCTCCCGTTCGTTGAATATGCAGCTCTTCCAGGGTACAGCTCTCAATTCGATCGCATTTTGTGATGGTCAGCACGCTACCAGTGTGGTCGACGATGCCGGGGTTGTCAAACCAGTAGTAAGTTGACAAGAAGATTGTGTCCACGCTACCCTGCTCGTATCCTGGCTCCGGCAGGTTAGCGCTCATGTGACGAGGTACGCTCGAATCTCAGGCCCAGCAGACCTTTCGCTCGGCCGCCGTACCCCCTCCGCACCCATCAAAATGGATGGTGATTGGAGGAAATGTGGCCAGCTGGTTATGTGACAACTCGACTTCACCGACTCGCCCCCACCGTGACTGGTAGCTCAGTGGAAAACCGTTCGCTGAGTCATCGGACTCTCAGCAGAACCCCGTTCGCTCTCAGAGGAGGACATTGAAGGACACTCTGAGTTATTTCGAGGTTCAGCGGAGTCTCTCTCACTCAGCATGGTGGTGGTGGACGTTTGGAGACGCTTCAGTTGGTGACTCGGCAGAAGCTCAGAGGCTCAGAAGTGGTGTGGGCGATGGGGGCTGGGAACAGTCGTTGCGAAGAGGCGGTCATCAAATGATGACTGACCACAAATCAGACTCGACCCATGTCCGAACCCATTTGACGCACCGTCTCATCCCCGTGACGCGCACCCTTCGACCAATCAGAAGCGTGGAGTGCGGAATAATCACGGGTCTGCCGACATGTAATCACGAGTCTGTCGACATGTGATCAGAAGCTTGCTGACATGTGATCAGAAGCTTGCTGACATGTGATCACGGGATTGCTGACGCCACGGGTGACTTTAACGAGGCTCAGCCAATCGCTGAGCTCAGATCCGAGTGGAGACGCTGAGCACCGCAGGTTCCTGAAAGCTAGGACAGCGCTGAAGAGCCGCGCGCCAAAGGGACTGCGGGCCGCTCGCCATAATATCTTTCTGTCTTTGTTTGGGTGTAAGCCGAGCGCCCCCCCTTGATAGGTCTTTGTTTGCATGTGTAAAGTATTAATCAGAATCGAATTTGCCCCGAAGGCCGCAGTGCTAAGTGTGTTGCTGTGGAAGAGGGTGTCTCAGGAGACTCCAACCAAAACTCAAGCCCCATATAGACCTTGTGGGTGTACCTCGGTGTGAAGGGGTACTCATTTGGCTATTTCATTTCATTACACGTCGACAGGTCGAACTAGGCGACTGCACTCAGCGTGTATTTCATATTTTCGGGTAGAAAGTGATCTACTCTGAGGTTTCGACAGAACAGCATCTGGGATAGTGGTTCTCAGTGTTGTTGGAAGGATTTCGTGTGGCGCTGAGCCTGGGATAGTGGTTCCCCGCTCGGCCGTGTCGTCTACGTCAAGACGTGGTGCGCGGAAGTCCCACGGCGCAGAGGCGAGAACCCTGGATCAAAACAGGCTCATCCCGGGCCAATTCTCGGAGCCACCCTACGTCGGGGGGCGAGTGAAGACCTGTGTACGCGGCGCTCAGTCTGAGTGCCGCGCGGAAGTCCCAGGGCAGAGGCGAGAACCCTGGATCAAGACCGGCTCAGCCGAGCCAACTCTCGGAGCCACCCTAGGTCGGGGGGGGGGGGGGGGTCGAGTGAAGACCTGTGTACGCGGCTCTCAGCTGGAGCCGCCTGGAGGAAGAAGGAGAAGCAAGGGAGACTGGGTCTGCAGTCTCGGAAGAAGCAGACAAGTGCGTGTGGAGTCGTGTCTACATAAAGAAAACCCCGGGGCAAATCGGGTCAAGACACGTGCGAGCAAAGGCCTGTTGAGCGGGGAGCCGGCTTCGTTTGGAGGACATCCAAAGATGACTGGACAAGGAACAAGTGGACGTGGTTGGCTGACGCCTGGGCCCAAAGCGTAGCTCCAGCAAGAACCGTCAAGGGTATCGCAAGGGAGGCGCACACGCCGCGTCAAGCCAAGAGTCCAAGTTCAGAGGTGTTGACTGAGTCTTCGTCGAGTCCAGCTGAGGTCATTCCGCTGAGACCCTGAGACTCTGAGACCCACCGAGCTTAGGCCCAAGGTTCGCTGATTCAAGTTTAGCTCAAGGTATATTCTGGACACTGGGAAGTTGCCCGCACCTCACCACACTCAATTCCACGTCCGCCACACCCGCCGATGCCCAGCTTATAGCCTCTTCGACCAGTTCCAGTAGTCGGCGCTTTTTGTGTTGCTGCTGTTCCGCCGCAATCTCTGGGGGCTCGAGCCAACGCCTATTATACGTTGGAGCGTTATACTCGGAGTCGTTTTTCGGTTTCCAGATGAGTTCTTCATGCTCTGTCGAGACAAAACACCTTTCTTCCATGGATGCTCAGTTCCTTTAAAATCCAGGTTGTCCACGCTGCATAGTAGATGTCGTGTCGCTGCACAAGCCATTGAAGCGTGTGCTTCGCACGTTGCGTCTTACAGGCTATAGCTATCGATGCTAATCCCGCTCTGCCTGCATTCTTTGGAGTGAAAAGAAGCCCTGGATTTATCTTGTGTGGATTCCCCAGATTTTGTTCCGCCCATTTTGGCATCTCGAAAACTGCCGCCGAAAAGGAGAAAAGGACCGATGGCAGCATGACAACATTAAGTAGTAGGACCCTGGTTTCGACGCTGTTGGAAATTTGACTAGTAGTTGCCAGCCTACGTTGGATGTTTCGTATCCAGGTGGCCGTATGCTCGTCGCCACTGCACGCAGTATATCGCTCGCGCGTCGCATACCGGGAGCCGACCGCAGAAGGCCTCAAGAGCTGCACGATGGAATACAACAAGTGCAGCAGCGGCAGCGGGGCTTGAGAATCTGGAATGGGAACGCATCCGGAGGACCCTGGGCCTCGGGCCAGGGGGGAGCAGGTCTTGTACAGATTGAAGTCACGAGCGTACTCTATGTATGGCATGAGAAATGGTACACCTGGTTGTCCACACGCGTAATGTGTTCACGTTACAGACGTGGACGTGTATCACGTTTTCTGGACATGCCCGGCGGCAAGTCGTTTACGGGACATTTGTGCATCAGTGGAGGCGCTTGGCCTACGCGATATTGACATTGAGGCAGCATGTTTTGGATTTCAACTGCCGGACGTTTCCACTCGATTTTGGGAACTGTCTGCGGCCCGAACACCTGGAATGCGTAAGGATGCTGACAGACTCGATGAATATCTCACGCTGCTTGTTGATGGCTGCTGGCGATTGGGAGCAGCACTATATTTTCATGCAACGTGGAGATGGCGCGTTCAGCACTTTGACGACGCGAAATATGTCACGGTACAGCATCACACGAACGTGCTACCCAGCAGATCGCGACTGGGGTACCCCACAATGCACAAACATATCCCGCATGAGGGACAAGCAGAGTTCCTGATCAAATCTTGCTTGCAAAGACAGACAATACGCCAACGGCACTCCGGGCCTCAGACAGTCGTTGAGCGAGGCTTGCGTCGGGCTCATAACATGTCGAGGTCTAGCGCGGAGCGGAGAGGAGAGGGGACGTCTTGAGCGATAGAAGAGAAAATGAATTGTGATTTACAGAGTTAACTTGTCGGCACGTTATGCCAGCTACGGCGGTATTCAATAGCCCCTCATCTTAGATATGGCTACATTAGTGTTGGCCACATACACTTTCCAAGATAATATGAGTCCGTTTAATGGATTTGTAGCAACGGATGGGATCGTACTTTGACATCTGTAAAGCACTCCGGCGATAACACCATTGAGGGCGGCGGCGCATTTGCATCTTGAGTTTCCACCGTAGCTGAATAACATTTTCGATCACTAAGATACAGTACACCCACTACTTGGAGTTAAAAAAACAACGACACGTCCGGAGGACACTAATACTTTCGCCAGACGTTTTGCTTCTTAGCGAAAAACAGGAGACATGCGGAGCCGCACAAAAGGAATATTCTTCAGCAATAGTAAGCAACTTGAGTATCAAACGATGCGTATCGTGAACCTTGCCCGATGTAAAGCGCTTTATACTTGCGTTAAAAACTTCACATGGATAATTTGTTGTAACATAACCATTCGGCGAAAAAATCTGCCGCCGCCAAAAAGGGTTACTTATCCATTGCGTGTAAAGTAACTGGTAAACCTAACCAGGCTTTCGAAACCCGATTCGATTCCCCGATAAATTGCTAGTATCTCAATGTTTAATATATAATACATATTATGTATATTGGCGACAACCGTGTCTTCCGGTACCTAAACGGTACCCACGACCACGAACTCGTGTTCAGCAGAAACGGGGACATCACTCGTGACGGCGCCTCGGTTTCTTGCGCGAGCAAGCGGGCGGCTGTTGCCAAGTCAGGCCTGGTGAGCACGGACAGATACAGCGTTCTCGATATTATCGAGAACGTCGCGATACACATAGTAGCGCGTACTACCTCGGGTAGTTGCCGGGTACGTTTGCAACCATTGTAGAGTACTGAAGTACGTGAAACAAAACATCAAATAACTATTTTTCTCGAAGTCAGCCATATATTAGAGTGCATTTTAGCTGGGCAGTCTCCGCATCGCCCATCACTGCGTCGATTCGAAGTCCCGTTCCCATACGCGAAACACCCCCAGAAAAGTTCATCTTTTTTCTTAGTATTCACTCTGCGTTCTCTGACTAGGCTGGCTAGATGATACACCATGTGACGATCCGTGAATTCACAACTGATAACTGGATAGCCAATATCGCTGAGCTTAAAGGTGCATCTACATGAAAGATCCAGAATACATCCTATTGATGTAGGTGTAGCAGGCTCTACACAGGCTAAGCATAGGTAATACCCAATATTAATAGCTCTTCGTCCTCTCCATTTCCTATAAAAGGAATTCAATCTCTATTTGCACGACCGTCAAACACAAACGCCGACTGTGGCTCTAAATGACTTGAAAATGCTTTTAGGTTCCGCGCAAACTCAATGAATTTTTCGAGCCTTGCAGCCGACAAGTGTATCACGCCCGGTCTAAACCTTGTGCGCACGACAGGAAACATAGTACGTGGGCTGGGATGCCAGGCGCTATTATCATGTCGCTATAGATGAGCCGTGGCGGCACCGTGCTGTCGTCCGTCCATTGGATGCATGCACGCATTTCATGATTCTCATTTGGGATGTGTAGTTTTCACGTGGGTGGATATAGTCGTTACTGTAATCTCGTGAGACAAAGCGGGTGAACCCTTTTATCGTCCAGGATGTATAGCGCGTCCGGGGTTTGAGAACTGGTATTCCAGAATGTACCAACCCTGGTTAACTCGAAACACACAATAGAATGACTCGGGTCGGCGTGTGACCTTGTGCAATCCCTATAGGTGTCGATTCATTCAGCGGACCGTCTTTCAACGTAACAATCAATTAGATACAGAAATGCAAATATTTTCTAGGCTCCTCTCAACTGGGAGCTGCATTTTCACATGTAGGGCTTCGGCAATGAAGGCGACGTTCGGCCATCTCACGGTCTCAAGGGCAGACAATACACAGCATTGTTCTTACTCCAAAATTCGCAGAATAACAGAAATTGCTCCAGCGATACTTGACAAAACCGTCTTCTACGCGGAACTCTGCCAGCTGGATAAAGTCCTGTTTTGGGGGCATTCGTGCTCGAAGGATGCTTGTTCATGCAACAAGCATCTATCAAGCGATAGCTGCGCGGGGGCCTGGAATGACTGGAGGAAATAAAATGATTGTCAGATTATTGTTATCAGTCCCCCAAGGAAATCCCCCTGGCCCACATCTGATCGTCTTCACATTATTCTGACCTCCTTCATAATAATTTGACATATGGCTACAATATTCTGACCATCTTCACAACAATCTGATCTATGATGCTTTCATCTTAATTTGACCTATGACCACAATATTCGGACCGTCTTCACAAAAATCTGATCTATGGTCAGATTAATTTGACCTGAGAGTCACCTTATTCTGACTCGGCCTTGTTGACCTCTGTCAGCCTCGACCCGATTTCGAATAAAGTACAATACCAAAACGCATTCAGATCACACTAAATTTTCAAACGGACCCAAACCAAAACGGCAAGGACAGGGCAGCACTGAAGGCTCCTCAGCGAGCAGAATCCGGGCACCCATGCAGCATGGACTGTACTCGCTGAATAGGGCCACACTGCTGCGCTCTTGAATTGTTTTGTCATGATCAGCGAATTATATTAGGTAGCTAACGTAACAATTTAAACGCTGGGCGTGAAAAAAGAGAAACCCGAGTTATATTATCACAAGAGCTATGCAGTGTTCGACAGGTGCTTCAACAACGAAGCTCATGCTTTCGACGTTGAGGCAACATTGAAGGAACCCATCGTCACCATGCTCATGATCTCCGACAACGACCGCGGTTCTGCTTGTCCACGTACGATTTTATCTTGTAGAGGTGGTGCATCATGTAGATGGCGCAGTCGACTTGATTTGCTTGACGAGGCTTGGACACGTGGTAAAAGCCTTGTGGCTCGAGGCGCGTTTGACTTCTTGAGTTCACTGCGTAGAAAACCCACTACAATACAGAAAACAAGTACCCAGGTCTGTGAACTCCCTGTTACAGAGGTTCACGTGGCAAAATTTCCTACCGTAGCGTGAGCGCGGGCAAGACAGGCTGTGCGGCTACATTGCTGAACCCCAGTGTGGCGGAGGAAGTTAACGCAACATGATCTTTTGGAGGTCTACGGGTGGCAGGGATAAGAAGGAATGAAACGACGCAGACTTGGAACGCGTCAGCTCGCAAGTGTGTTGATTGTGTGAGAGCGCTAAGCAGGAGGGAGTAACAAAGACGAAAAGACTACAAGAACAGACAGAACGCTCAAAACATAGTGCACCTGATCACGCGTCGCGAGTTGCTGGGGGTGACGCACGAGGAAGCAAGACCCTAGCACTTGGTACGGCTAGGACAACGACTGGAGCGAACAACAGATCAACACCGGTGGAAATTCAAACGGGCATCCAACTGGGAAATATACCAAACAATCGAGGACACCCACCATGTCCACGGAGCATCATCAAGCCATACCAAAATTAAGTAGGATGAAGATGGTGGTCTACATCTGCAAATCACTGCAGGTACTGTTACAAGTGGTGAGTACCGTGATTTTCATATAGGACGAATCGGGTGCCCTTTTAGAAGCAAATTAATTAGGCTTGTATAGAATACTTAAGGCAAGAGACTCGCGAAAGGGTGGCATTATACCATTGAATAAGAAAGGTGACTCAGTGGACGCGATGAACTTCCGTCCAATATCGCCCCTCCAGACAGGATACAAAGTGTTCACGAAAGTGATGGCCACGCAGGCACAACTGGTAATGGGGACCCCAATTGGTGACTTCCAACATGTTAATGCACGGGTGCCAGCTCATGAAAACAGTGATGATGATGGTAGCGGTTCTTGCGACGGCGAAATCGGAACTGGAGGTAACGGCTGCGATGAGTCGAGTGGTCGTTCTGCTGGACTTCAAGAAAGCGTATGATAGTGTTGCTCGGGACTTTCTCTTCTTAGGGCTGGGGCGCTTTGGGTTCATATTGTAATTTGTGCGGTTGATCCAGAAACTACATGAAGGCACAACTGTAAGATTCCTGGTCAACGGTGAGCTCTCTGAACCACAAGTAGTCGTATCTGGGATTAGACAAGGCAGCCTCCTAACCCCATTGCTTTTCCTGCTGGCGGTGGAGGTACTGGCCATAGCAATACGGCAAGATAACCACTTAACCTGAGTTGCAGTATCAGGTGGCCACTGCGTGAGGCACAAGTTCTCGGCTTTTGTTGACCACTCAACAGTTTTTATGCAGGAGGTCAGCCAGCTGACGCGAGTGCTACAAATAGTGGAGAAATTCGGAGAGCTGTCGGGACTACGTGTCCAGCCTGCCAAGTGCATTGTGACCTTCCTGAACAAAGCCAACGTGCTCCCTGAAATATACGGCATACCAGTTTTACAGCACGGAGAAACGGTGAGGTATTTAGGATATAAAGTGGGAGCAGGCCCACTCGCGGACGTGAACTGGGCGGCCCGGATTCGAAACATTGTTTTCGTTTCGTTTCGTTTCGCAGTGAGGTACATTGATGTAATTTAGATTTGATACTAGGACTAACGACATCATATGTCCATTCCGACAGTCGCCTCTATATCGGCCGTCATCTTCGGGTCATACCACCCACCAGGTGGCCTGGCATTCACCTCCGTCGCCCCTTACGGTACGACGATGGCACCCTCATTTGGGTTTGCCTCTCCATGTTCTAGGAGCCAATGTCCCACATCTCCCATCCATCTCCTACAGTCGCTCCAATATGCCTGCGTTAAGCTCTCCTTGTCCCAGGACGAATCATGAAGTGGAGATGTGAAGATACCGGGTGCGAGTCAGGCGCGAATTGTCGCGATCCGGCTAATCTGGTGCAAGCAGAATGACGCCAGCCCCCCCCCCCCCCAATGTTAGGTGAATCGCGGCCAGAATATGAAAGCTGGTGACAGGTGGGAGACAGGGCCGAACAGGTAATAGAAGATGGCGTCATACGAGGTCCCTAGTTGAAGGTTTGACAGTCAGGGATAGACATGCGATGTCGCCGATCCGAATCACAGGCTGGGATCTCGGGGCAGGATCGCGAACCAAGACTACAGTCATGGGCGTCTTGGAGATCCACTTTATATTTAATCACCTGTCATCACTCATTTTATTAGTTATTGGTTCATAGAGGCTAACGTACTGAGCGAGCGAATACCACTCGATCACATTTGGCGCGAAACTTGGCGCCAAAACGGTTGGGCAATCCAACTCTTCAGCCTGGCCATCAAAACGTACGGCTGTCAGTGCTTGCTGGTAGTGCTTTGCTGGTAGTCCTGTCGTTCTACATTTACGCCTGCGTCTAGCAAGTTGATGCCTCGAGCCAGCCTCACTAAAGCGCAGCAGCTTCCGCTCTGTGACTACCACAGGTCGCACCCGCGCATGAAGTGCATGGCGCTGGCTCAGTGGTGCCAGGAGATGTTCGATTTGGACAGGATGCCAGGGAAGAGCACTGTGAGCAAGATCCTGCGGGAGGAAGAGAAGCTGCGCAACGTCGACGTTGACTACCGCGACGTTCTGCGCATGCGCTCCGCTGAGATGAGGCAGCTCGAGCGCGATATACTTGAGATGCTAACTTTGTATGAAGGTCGGTCAAGTCTAACGTACTATTCTGTTGTTTTTCTTGCTAGGATGGCCGCTGCTGAACTCGGCATACCAGCATCTAAGCTACCGCAGCTTACCAGAGGCGGCTGGTGCAAGCACTTCCTGGCTCGACACGGCTATCGCGTACGACGTGCACATGGAGAGATTCATTCGGTGGGCGTTCCCGCAGCAATGAAGGGCGCGGCAAAGCTACGGGCAAATATCGCTAAGTACGACTTGAACAACGTGTTCAATGTCGACGAAGCCGTCAACTTCTACAAGGCCGTGTCGCGGGTGTCCGTCTGCCTCGGCGTCGCTCCCGCCCTGAAGGTCAACAAGTCGCGCATGACGTTCCTCGTCGGATCCTACGCCACGGTGACAGAGAAGCTGCGTCTTTTGGTGTTGGGCAAGTCCAAAAAGC
Organism: Phytophthora x cambivora; assembly: GCA_033557925.1. Classification (NCBI taxonomy): domain Eukaryota; phylum Oomycota; class Peronosporomycetes; order Peronosporales; family Peronosporaceae; genus Phytophthora; species Phytophthora x cambivora. Next base: position 4,033,027 of record JAUCEB010000008.1, on the reverse strand, counting down.
CGCGCTGGCTGCCGGAGAAGCCGGACAGCATGGACTACATTGGAACAAGCAAAGGCTGGATGACCACGCCCGTGTTCAAGGAGTGGCTGGTAGAGCTGAACAATAAGATGAAGACCGCCGGCAGGAAGATCCTGCTGCTCTATGATAACGCACCTGTGCACAAGGAGCCTGATGAAGAGCTGACGCACGTGGAGATCGCTAGGCTGCAGAAGAACACCACGGCCATGCTGCAACCTATGGACCAGGGTGTTATTGCTTGGATCAAGACAAGGATCCTAAACGACAGATCAGGCGCTACTTTACTGAGAGTTCTGTGCGTTGAAGATGACGTGTATGCTATCGATAAAGCAGACACGATGCAATGGTTGGGAGACGCATGGGACGCCATGCCGACGAAGGTGCTTGCAAACTGCTGGAGACACACAGATCTGCTTTCAGATCGACTAATGAGTGTAGACCACATAATCAAATAAATCAATACATTGTCGCCTTGTCGCAAGGGCCGGTGTCCTATCACAACGCGAGCCCCGCAAAAAATGATATTATCAGGTGGCTCTCCAAGCCGCCCATCACTGTACCGATCCAATCAAGATAGCGAAGCGAGATCGTGGATGAAGATCGCGGATGGAGATCACGGATCTAGATTGCGGATGGAGATCACCGATCGACCAAGAATGGGAAGAACCATGGGGTTCAGCAGGGACAATAATCAAGTTGTTGACTGGTTGTAAGATGTAGGTTGGGATGGTAGCCGTAGGGATGTAGAGGCTAAACATAAATCAGAGCTGAACATCATAGACCCGCCTCAACGCTGCGCTCGACGGCAAGAACCCCCTCGGCTTCGTGACTCGAGTTAACTACGCTGCAGACTGCGACGTCGACCTGGGCTCGCATGCAGAGCTCAACCCAGCCTTCTACGAGGACATATCCGACACCCTGAATCGGATGGGTGTTCCCAAGCCCGACTCGATGCCGGACTCGTCATCAAGTAAGTCGTCCGACAGCAGCTCTGATGGTCCCACCACAACACGTCCTTCTAGTCAAGGAAATGACTACTGCATTTGAGATTTTCCAAACGATCTGTAGCAGGTATGAGGGATCAGCCGTACACGGTGACCCGTACTACATCCAGTCGTATCTCATGAATTCGAACTAAGAAGAAGGCAATGATCTTGCTACCTTCATTTACGACTTGAAGAGCGCTATAAACGTTGCTGCTGTTTCAACGAACACCATGCTTAGCGATGAGCCTAAATAGCTCTACGTGTATCATTCACTGCCGACTGAGTGGAAATCCAAACTCGCAGTCTGGAAGTGTTGCAGGAAGTACACCTCGTACGAGGACCTCATGCACAGCGTTGGGATCAAGGTCCAGAACGAACTTGCGCACAATCACTATGTTCTCATGCAAGGTACCCCGGAATCACGGGATACCCGCGCTGAAACAGCCATGCAAGCTGTAGCGCCTGGCCAAGGGCTCATGTCAACCCCCCCCCCCCCCCCCCCCAAATGGATGCGGCGCAGGTGGAATCGATCAAGTGCACATATTGCTATCGAGACAACCCCGACGCGGTCGACTGCTACATCCTGCAGTGGCACCTTCACAATGGTCAAGTGAAAGCTGGCTCGGTACTTCCGGCCAACTTCAAGCTGAAGCCGCCACAGCAGCCGCAACCTCCGCAACGCCAGCATCCCTACAAGGGCAACCACAATGGCAAGGGCGGAAACCAGTCTCAGAACATTAACAAAGGCCGACCCAACGAAAACGGTGGCAACCACGGCAAACCCCATGGACGCAACACGTTTAATGGCCGTCGCAATCCTGACAACGACAGTGACCACACTGAACCTAGACTGAAGAAGTGAGCCTCACTGCTCTTGAATTGGCCCATGATCCCATGTGGACCGTCGACTCCGCCTGCACTCGCCACGCCACGGCAAACTCGACGTGGTTCCCGAATCTGAAATCTACTGCCAGGAAGCCCGTTACAGTTGGTGAAAATCACCAAATTTCCATTAAGGAAACCGGTGATGTGAAGAGGAAGATCAGGAACTCAAAAAAGAACGAGCGGATGATAGTCCTTAGCGACGTGCTATATGCACCGGAGCTAAAGTTCTATCTTCTTTGGTCCACCAAGCTGTCGGAAACGACTTCAAGATCAACTCCCCCAACGCGAAGAAATGTGGTCTCTTCTTCGCTCACCGTGTCAAGTTCGAAGCCAAGACTGGAAAAGGCAACTCCATCTACTAGTTCCAAGCCAAACCTACGAACCCTGCCCAAGAAGCCCTTGTGACCACCTCAGGTACGTCAGACAATACTCTTTTATGACACAAACGAATTTGCCATCCTAACTTCCGCATTATGCAGGATCTGGCTAAGACGAGCACCGGCACGGGCATGGGATTGTCGAAATTCGACCCAAAGCAAGAATACGTCTGCTCTTCTTGCACTTACGTCAAGTTCCATCGCAACCCAATCAATAAACTTACTGTTGAAAGGGCGAAATTCCCTCTAAAAAAGATCCACATTCATATGGCAGGACCCCTACCAGTTCACACACTGTCAGGGTGTCAATACTTTCTGACCTTCATCGACGACTAATCGAGGTTTATGCTCATTTACGCGAATGTACTAAGCGAAATTCGGATCGGTATGAGTCGTATGAAAACTTCATAAAGAAGGATTAACATATTTTCCGCGAAGAAGGTGATATTTACTATCATGAAAATCAGCACGATGGAGATGTCAAATTTCTGCAGTGACAACGCGCGTGAATACGTGAAACCGGGACGTATTAGCTTTCATTAATGCAACACCCATGCGCAATTCACGAATGCCTACACTCCCCAACAAAATGGAGTAGCAGAGAGGTGCATGCGCACTCTTCTCGAGCGCACACGAGCTTTTCTCGTCGACGACAATTTGCCGCAATATTTGTGCGTCAAACAGGTTGCAGATCTACGCCCAGCTATCGTGTCCATCTCTTACAAAAGTGTCTTAGTAAAGACACGATTCCATCCGTATTGTGTCCGTCGAGAACATAGGCTTCACAACAAAGATATAGATAGTACTGAGCAAATGTCAGTTTTCTAGCGACATTTCAGAGCACGTAACAGCTGGGAGTGCATCAAGCACAAGTACATTCAATGCAAGTCAAAAATAGAGTCAGATATCGACTAGTTGTCGTCCACACGAAGCGCGTGCTTGTGCCAAGACGAACTGTCGGTGACTCATACTACCACTTCTCCATTTTTTGCTGGATTGGCTCAAGGAGCCGCCATCGATAGCATCGCCGCCGGTATGTTTCTTAGGCTTTCGAGCTTGAATTTTGCGTTTGCCCTCTGATGTAAAAATCGATGATCCGTTTAGTCAATGCTTGTGTCATAGTTCGGCTTTCACGCTTGTTTATCATAATCCATTATGAAGAGGAGCGCTTGGATAGAGGTATAGCTCCAAGACAATGCTAAAGGGAGAAAACACCGACTGGGCGGCAAAAATCCCCCATTGTGCTTCTTTGTATTTTTAAGTGAGCTTCTCAAGCTTTTGTTGTCTCTCCTAACGTTTAGCCTCACACCTTCTTCAAGTACTAACTGTGAGATCAGTATGAACCTCAACACATTATAATCGTCCCAAGTGAGTCGATCGCAATTGCATTGCCATTATTAAAACCTATTCGTAATGGTCACGCGGGACACACGCGTTCCTGGGGTGCCGAATACTTGGTGTGGTTCTCACACTCCACTACCGAGCTACATTTCTCGCAAAGGTGTGTGCTACCGTCGTACATTTGGTGCTTACCACATTAAACCTAAAAGCTGTATCATACACAATAGGACCATGGTTAGCATGTACCAGACATGATAAGATAACTTAGGAGTTGAATCTAGCATGCCTTGAGGCGCACACATTTGCCTACCGGATGCAGTACGCGGGCAGTGAACAACACCCATTGAAGAGCTTAGTACCCAATGTATAGGACTTCCAAGGGTTCCCAACTTCACCTTCACTTCGTTTGGCGCAATTGCTCTTGCGATCAACAGGTCGATGAAACACAAATTCTCTACCCAAAATATATTGCATAACCAGCAAGCAGATTGGATTATATTGTTTAGAACCCTCCATCCATTCAACTTCATATCTTTCAAAATACCCGGATGCGCACTGCCCCGATTCATGGTGCCCAACCCTCAACCCGCCTCGACTAGCGATGGTTCGAGTTGCACGTCAGGGATGATACCATGATCTTCGACAATGAGACAGCACCACCAGCACCAAGCTTCTCGTCGTCGTCGATGACCGACATCTCCTCGCTCTCATCATCTGAGTCCAGGGCTGCATACTCCGTCACATCTTCGCCAGGCGCGCAAATGTTGGGCTCGTATAAGATATATACAAACACGATAGAGTTCAACAACATGTATCCATACCGTGTATGCACATCATAAATGTACCCGATGTCATCGTTATGTTGCTTGCGTCGTCATCTTTGGTTTCTTCATCTGGATCTGGCGAACTACCCATTCAGCCGTTGGAGTCCACCACGCAATATTCGCTGCCGTCTGACCCACCTGTATCGTCAAACGCAGCGATGCGGTTGCGTCGGAAAGTCTCTATATTTGCATACAAAACTACCAGGTGTCAACAATAAATTGAATACAGCTAGTACATTGAAGTCGTACCATCAGTGCCCTCATCACTGAATGCGTCCGGGTTTGCCGAGGCCGGTCCAGAGCCTGAAGAATGCACGATAACATATGAATCAAAACACGCATGTAGAGCGTAAGTCGAACGCACCTTCGTTTGAAGATTCACCAGTGCTCGCAGCAGTTGCGTCCAGGCCAGCAACACTTGGCGTTGCTACTGTCCTGCCGGGCGAATTTCACGTAAATTATTCAAGCGTAATTACGTCAGTTTTTACGAGTGGTCGACTTCTCCCGCTCCAGCTCAACGTAAATGTCGTTGTTATATGGTACTGACTGTGTATTTATTGGAGGAAGCAGGCACTCGCCGACGCCAATAGCGGCGCAGGTATGTGGTGGAGTGGACAGCACAGCTCAGTGAAGTCAACGTCGGCATGGCCTACTCGTCAAACACGCTGGTGGCAGCGCAAGCTTTGTGATTCGAGTCCGCCGCTGGCTCCAACTCGTTTTGGTCGAGGCATCGATGGTGAGTGCGGGAGCATGGGTGTGAAGGCAGCTACGTTGTATTGGAATGCTAAATCGTTTGTGCGCGTGTATGCAGCAGGGGGACACTACTCAAGAAAAAAACGGTGAAAGGGTGGAATGGAAATAACACGGAACGGTGCTCTAATGGTTTGGGTCTGCGTTCATAGCATTGATTGTGTTGTTTCAGGTGCACTTGCGCCATTTGCCGGACTCTTAGCTGGGGCAAATTACTTGATCTGACTATGTGTGCTACCTTATACCCAGTTTAATACGTTTGCCCCATGCATGCACATCAGCAGAACGCGGCACTGCCAGTCCAAATGACGGCATACCAAAGATGGCGCTAAGTCGAAAAAGCGGGCGCTTGATGACGCCTTCGATGCGATACTGCAGTGCCCAGCCCGCTCGCAAGTTTGGAATTCTGGCAAGACAAGGAGTGGCTCGAAGAACAACCAACAGGGGCAACGCGCGACGAAGTGCAGCTCATATGCAAGACCCACCCCCGAATAGCGCCAGCAGCGCTAGTGGTGATGATATGTATGAAGTGGAATATATCCAGGAGGGACTTTTCGTGAAGTGGGCTGGATATGATTATGATGACAACACGTGGGAGCCTGAAACACTTGAAGCCTCGAATGGCGAAGTAATTTCGCCAGCGAAGCGCTACAGCACAACAACAGCTTAACCAGGCGGCACAAGTGGACACGTCTTGTCCATATCCTGATCTATCAGATGCTCCTCGCCATCACGGCGTTGTTGGAGACATGCTCGACTAGTGCTTGCGATTCCAGTATGATACGCGCTCATGTTGTCTTTTTACCAAGCGAAGAAGATTGGATGACTGCTTCAGACTATCGGTGTGTTGGCTCAGCCTATTTGACTGGTGTGATTTCGCTTGAGTACGTGGAGAAGGGAAAAAGGCGATCGTCGAGGGCCAACCCGATGTATGAACTTCGGTGGACAACAAAGCAATTTCAAATGCCAAGACATGATCAATATAGAGTAATGTGCTTTCTGTACACTGAGAGTATAGTCAGCTGTCATCGTATGACTGAGAGTATAGTCAGCTAGCTATAGAGGCAAATGACAGTTAGTTAGTTTGAGATTCAATACTGCAATACACGTGAAATGGCCGCAGACATATTTACAAAAAACTACGACAAGCTTTGTGCATCTCATTGACAAACTAAAAGAAACTATACACTGTCAATCGGATATGGTTGTCATTATTATCACAATAGTTTAACGATGATCAGACAGAAACATTTACTGTTAATATAGCAAGTATTAAAAAAAATACACTCATCAATCCGCGTACAAATGTGTAAACTCGTTTTGTACCAATTAATGGGTACAACACTACTTCCTACTCCTCTTTGCTTTTTTACGTGGAATGTCCTCAATGGAGTATACCCCATCCAATGGGCCCAACGTCCAGCTGTAGTGGCACCGCGATGCGGCATCCGCACCTGCCGAGCCGGATCCGACGAGCGCCAGCAGCGCTTGGCTCTGGTGACCCTGACGATGGGCCCGTCGTCGTCGACACCGCCGCACCTTCCTCCGCGCGAAACGAAGCAGCGCAGGATTGGCTCGCGCGGCAACAAGAAGAAATAAATCGCGTGTGCCAATGGGCCCAACGTCCAGCTGTAGTGGCACAGCGATGCGGCATCCGCACCTGCCGAGCCGGATCCGACGGGGGCCAGCAGCGCTTGACTCTGGTGACCCTGACGATGGGCCCGTCGTCGTCGACACCGCCGCCCCTTCTTCCTGAGCGCGAAACGAAGCAGCGCAGGATTGGCTCGCGCGGCAACAAGAAGAAATGTATGGCGTGTACCAATGGGCCCAACGTCCAGCACCGCGATGCGGCATCCGCACCTGCCGAGCCGGAGCCCGACGAGCGCCAGCAGCGGTTGGCTCTGGTGACCCTGACGATGGGCCCGTCGTCGTCGACACCGCCGCCCCTTCCTCCGCGCGAAACGAAGCAGCGCAGGATTGGCTCGCGCGGCAACAAGAAGAAATAAATCGCGTGTGCCAATGGGCCCAACGTCCAGCTGTAGTGACACCGCGATGCGGCATCCGCACCTGCCGAGCCGGATCCGACGGGGGCCAGCAGCGCTTGACTCTGGTGACCCTGACGATGGGCCCGTCGTCGTCGACACCGCCGCCCCTTCCTCCGCGCGAAACGAAGCAGCGCAGGATTGGCTCGCGCGGCAAAAAGAAGAAATGTATCGCGTGTACCAATGGGCCCAACGTCCAGCACCGCGATGCGGCATCCGCACCTGTCGAGCCGGAGCCCGACGAGCGCCAGCAGCGCTTGGCTCTGGTGACCCTGACGATGGGCCCGTCGTCGTCGACACCGCCGCCCCTTCCTCCGCGCGAAAAGAAGCAGCGCAGGATTGGCTCGCTCGGCAAAAAGAAGAAATGTATCGCGTGTACCAATGGGCCCAACGCCCAGTTGTATTGGCACCGCGATTAGGCATCCGCACCAGCCAAGCCGAAACCTGACGAGCTCCAGCAGCGCTTGGCTCTGGTGACCCTGACGATGGGCCCGTCGTCGTCGACACCGCCGCACCTTCCTCCGCGCGAAACGAAGCAGCGCAGGATTGGCTCGCGCGGCAACAAGAAGAAATAAATCGCGTGTGCCAATGGGCCCAACGTCCAGCTGTAGTGGCACAGCGATGCGGCATCCGCACCTGCCGAGCCGGATCCGACGGGGGCCAGCAGCGCTTGACTCTGGTGACCCTGACGATGGGCCCGTCGTCGTCGACACCGCCGCCCCTTCTTCCTGAGCGCGAAACGAAGCAGCGCAGGATTGGCTCGCGCGGCAACAAGAAGAAATGTATGGCGTGTACCAATGGGCCCAACGTCCAGCACCGCGATGCGGCATCCGTACCTGCCGAGCCGGAGCCCGACGAGCGCCAGCAGCGGTTGGCTCTGGTGACCCTGACGATGGGCCCGTCGTCGTCGACACCGCCGCCCCTTCCTCCGCGCGAAACGAAGCAGCGCAGGATTGGCTCGCGCGGCAACAAGAAGAAATAAATCGCGTGTGCCAATGGGCCCAACGTCCAGCTGTAGTGACACCGCGATGCGGCATCCGCACCTGCCGAGCCGGATCCGACGGGGGCCAGCAGCGCTTGACTCTGGTGACCCTGACGATGGGCCCGTCGTCGTCGACACCGCCGCCCCTTCCTCCGCGCGAAACGAAGCAGCGCAGGATTGGCTCGCGCGGCAAAAAGAAGAAATGTATCGCGTGTACCAATGGGCCCAACGTCCAGCACCGCGATGCGGCATCCGCACCTGCCGAGCCGGAGCCCGACGAGCGCCAGCAGCGCTTGGCTCTGGTGACCCTGACGATGGGCCCGTCGTCGTCGACACCGCCGCCCCTTCCTCCGCGCGAAAAGAAGCAGCGCAGGATTGGCTCGCTCGGCAAAAAGAAGAAATGTATCGCGTGTACCAATGGGCCCAACGCCCAGTTGTATTGGCACCGCGATTAGGCATCCGCACCAGCCAAGCCGAAACCTGACGAGCTCCAGCAGCGCTTGGCTCTGGTGACCCTGACGATGTGCCCGTCGTCGTCGACACCGCCGCCCCTCCCTCCGCGCGAAAAGAAGCAGCACAGGAAGTGCACGCGCGGCAAAAAGAAGAAAGCGTAGTGGCTACAATATAAACTGTTTCATTGGATGAAATTTTAAGTTTGTTTTCGTTACTTTGTCATGTCATGAAAGTATATGAAGACAACCAAAGTTGCATCAAACTCTCATATACCCCCGAATTGCACGGTTGAAGTAAACGCATTCATATTCGCTACTGCTTTGTCCAATATAAAGTAAAACGCATTTGAGATTCAATACTGTAATACACAAGAAATGGCCGCACACACGTTTACAAAAATCTACGACAAGCTTTGTGCATCTCATTGAGAAACTAAAAGAAACTATACACTGTCAAGCCGGATATGATTGTTATTATTATAGACAGAAACATTTATTGTAAACCCTTTCGTGGTCAAAGGGTGCATGTTGCCCCCTTTCGTTGCTCTATCCTGGAGTACCACTGTTTCCACCTACAAAAGGGGGCAAAGTGCGCCTTTTCATGGTTTCCCGCCCATATGGACAGTGTCTCATTGGCTCGCAAATATTGTTCAATGATATGCGGAAGATTTGTTGTAGTAACGTGGCCAAATGAAAGGGGGCCAAATGCCCCTTTCATAGGCTAACATCTTGGATTTGTATAGTATTATATAAATAAGACAAATGCACGCGTTCACGAAAGGGTTAATACAGCAAGTATCAAGAAAAATACACTAATCAATCCGCGTAAAAATGTGTAAACGCGTGTTGTACCAAGTAGTGGGTACTACACTACTCCCTAATCCTCTTTGCTTTTTTGCGTGGAATGTCCTCAATGGAGATTATCCCATTCACGTGTTCAAATTATGCACTCAACTTCTTGACGCTGTTAGGAAAGTAGGGATAGTTGTCGGACTCAATGAAGAGGTGCTTGTTACTGACACTGGCCATGACAATGCAGTGCCAGGTGCTCTTGCTGACCAGGTCGCCGCCCGATAAATGGGAGAACCGATTTCCAGGACGCAACATCCCGCTCAATTCGCTGGGTAGACCCAGCCTTGAACTTCGTGTTCATGAACGCAAGCTGATTGCGAAATGGCTGCAGCGCCAAATGCCTGGCTTGCATCGTGTACACCCCATCCTAAAAATGATCATGGTCCACATGGGGCGTCTGTTGCTTCAAATTGAGTAGCACGGGCCTCATCGACTTTATGTTCAGGAAGTCGCGCTTCCTAAGAGCATTGTTCACTGAGAACATACCACAGAAGGAGGCCCGGTCCGGCAGAGCGTCTTGATTATGGCACACAAATAGACGTGCGAAGGACACGAGGCATCTAAACACATTGTAACAAAAAGTTAGTAGCAAATTCAATATAATATGCTAGCAGAATTTACTAGACAATAACTAACTGTTATTTGTCTGTATAGCTGGCTGACTATACTGCCAATGTGCAGGAAGTACACTACTCTATATTTATTGGTCTTTATTGAGCTTCTATTACTGGGACCGTTTCATTCCCGATGGAACCGTTTACCTGTACATCCTGCGCAGCCAAGGTTCATCCGCCACGGCTCACGCCAGACGGCCTGGGCCAAGAGCTCCAGCAGTGCGGGTGCTGCGAGGCGCTACTCGCATACAATGCCTTCGCACGGCCCCACGCCAGGCCGGGTGCCTGCCGCTGTATCGCGTGCGCCAATGGGCCCAACGCCCAGTTGTATTGGCACCGCGTTGAGGCATCCGCACCTGCCGAGCCGGAGCCCGACGAGCGCCAGTAGCGCTTGGCTTTGGTGACCCGGACGATGTGCCCGTCGTCGTCGACACCGCCGCCCCTCCCTCCGCGCGAAAAGAAGCAGCACAGGAAGTGCACGCGCGGCAAAAAGAAGAAAGCGTAGTGGCTACAATATAAACTGTTTCATTGGATGAAATTTTAAGTTTGTTTTCGTTACTTTGTCATGTCATGAAAGTATATGAAGACAACCAAAGTTGCATCAAACTCTCATATACCCCCGAATTGCACGGTTGAAGTAAACGCATTCATATTCGCTACTGCTTTGTCCAATATAAAGTAAAACGCATTTGAGATTCAATACTGTAATACACAAGAAATGGCCGCACACACGTTTACAAAAATCTACGACAAGCTTTGTGCATCTCATTGAGAAACTAAAAGAAACTATACACTGTCAAGCCGGATATGATTGTTATTATTATAGACAGAAACATTTATTGTAAACCCTTTCGTGGTCAAAGGGTGCATGTTGCCCCCTTTCGTTGCTCTATCCTGGAGTACCACTGTTTCCACCTACAAAAGGGGGCAAAGTGCGCCTTTTCATGGTTTCCCGCCCATATGGACAGTGTCTCATTGGCTCGCAAATATTGTTCAATGATATGCGGAAGATTTGTTGTAGTAACGTGGCCAAATGAAAGGGGGCCAAATGCCCCTTTCATAGGCTAACATCTTGGATTTGTATAGTATTATATAAATAAGACACATGCACGCGTTCACGAAAGGGTTAATACAGCAAGTATCAAGAAAAATACACTAATCAATCCGCGTAAAAATGTGTAAACGCGTGTTGTACCAAGTAGTGGGTACTACACTACTCCCTAATCCTCTTTGCTTTTTTGCGTGGAATGTCCTCAATGGAGATTATCCCATTCACGTGTTCAAATTATGCACTCAACTTCTTGACGCTGTTAGGAAAGTAGGGATAGTTGTCGGACTCAACGAAGAGGTGCTTGTTACTGACACTGGCCATGACAATGCAGTGCCAGGTGCTCTTGCTGACCAGGTCGCCGCCCGATAAATGGGAGAACCGATTTCCAGGACGCAACATCCCGCTCAATTCGCTGGGTAGACCCAGCCTTGAACTTCGTGTTCATGAACGCAAGCTGATTGCGAAATGGCTGCAGCGCCAAATGCCTGGCTTGCATCGTGTACACCCCATCCTAAAAATGATCATGGTCCACATGGGGCGTCTGTTGCTTCAAATTGAGTAGCACGGGCCTCATCGACTTTATGTTCAGGAAGTCGCGCTTCTTAAGAGCATTGTTCACTGAGAACATACCACAGAAGGAGGCCCGGTCCGGCAGAGCGTCTTGATTATGGCACACAAATAGACGTGCGAAGGACACGAGGCATCTAAACACATTGTAACAAAAAGTTAGTAGCAAATTCAATATAATATGCTAGCAGAATTTACTAGACAATAACTAACTGTTATTTGTCTGTATAGCTAGCTGACTATACTGCCAATGTGCAGGAAGTACACTACTCTATATTTATTGGTCTTTATTGAGCTTCTATTACTGGGACCGTTTCATTCCCGATGGAACCGTTTACCTGTACATCCTGCGCAGCCAAGGTTCATCCGCCACGGCTCACGCCAGACGGCCTGGGCCAAGAGCTCCAGCAGTGCGGGTGCTGCGAGGCGCTACTCGCATACAATGCCTTCGCACGGCCCCACGCCAGGCCGGGTGCCTGCCGCTGTATCGCGTGCGCCAATGGGCCCAACGCCCAGTTGTATTGGCACCGCGTTGAGGCATCCGCACCTGCCGAGCCGGAGCCCGACGAGCGCCAGTAGCGCTTGGCTTTGGTGACCCGGACGATGTGCCCGTCGTCGTCGACACCGCCGCCCCTCCCTCCGCGCGAAAAGAAGCAGCACAGGAAGTGCACGCGCGGCAAAAAGAAGAAAGCGTAGTGGCTACAATATAAACTGTTTCATTGGATGAAATTTTAAGTTTGTTTTCGTTACTTTGTCATGTCATGAAAGTATATGAAGACAACCAAAGTTGCATCAAACTCTCATATACCCCCGAATTGCACGGTTGAAGTAAACGCATTCATATTCGCTACTGCTTTGTCCAATATAAAGTAAAACGCATTTGAGATTCAATACTGTAATACACAAGAAATGGCCGCACACACGTTTACAAAAATCTACGACAAGCTTTGTGCATCTCATTGAGAAACTAAAAGAAACTATACACTGTCAAGCCGGATATGATTGTTATTATTATAGACAGAAACATTTATTGTAAACCCTTTCGTGGTCAAAGGGTGCATGTTGCCCCCTTTCGTTGCTCTATCCTGGAGTACCACTGTTTCCACCTACAAAAGGGGGCAAAGTGCGCCTTTTCATGGTTTCCCGCCCATATGGACAGTGTCTCATTGGCTCGCAAATATTGTTCAATGATATGCGGAAGATTTGTTGTAGTAACGTGGCCAAATGAAAGGGGGCCAAATGCCCCTTTCATAGGCTAACATCTTGGATTTGTATAGTATTATATAAATAAGACACATGCACGCGTTCACGAAAGGGTTAATACAGCAAGTATCAAGAAAAATACACTAATCAATCCGCGTAAAAATGTGTAAACGCGTGTTGTACCAAGTAGTGGGTACTACACTACTCCCTAATCCTCTTTGCTTTTTTGCGTGGAATGTCCTCAATGGAGATTATCCCATTCACGTGTTCAAATTATGCACTCAACTTCTTGACGCTGTTAGGAAAGTAGGGATAGTTGTCGGACTCAACGAAGAGGTGCTTGTTACTGACACTGGCCATGACAATGCAGTGCCAGGTGCTCTTGCTGACCAGGTCGCCGCCCGATAAATGGGAGAACCGATTTCCAGGACGCAACATCCCGCTCAATTCGCTGGGTAGACCCAGCCTTGAACTTCGTGTTCATGAACGCAAGCTGATTGCGAAATGGCTGCAGCGCCAAATGCCTGGCTTGCATCGTGTACACCCCATCCTAAAAATGATCATGGTCCACATGGGGCGTCTGTTGCTTCAAATTGAGTAGCACGGGCCTCATCGACTTTATGTTCAGGAAGTCGCGCTTCTTAAGAGCATTGTTCACTGAGAACATACCACAGAAGGAGGCCCGGTCCGGCAGAGCGTCTTGATTATGGCACACAAATAGACGTGCGAAGGACACGAGGCATCTAAACACATTGTAACAAAAAGTTAGTAGCAAATTCAATATAATATGCTAGCAGAATTTACTAGACAATAACTAACTGTTATTTGTCTGTATAGCTAGCTGACTATACTGCCAATGTGCAGGAAGTACACTACTCTATATTTATTGGTCTTTATTGAGCTTCTATTACTGGGACCGTTTCATTCCCGATGGAACCGTTTACCTGTGCAACTTGCGCAGCCCAGGTTCTTCCGCCACGGCTCACGCCTGACGGCCTGGGCCAAGAGCTCCGGCAGTGCGGGTGCTGCGAGGCGCTACTCGCATACAATGCCTTCGCACGGCCCCACGCCAGGCCGGGTGCCTGCCGCTGTATCGCGTGCGCCAATGGGCCCAACGTCCAGTTGTATTGGCACCGCGTTGAGGCATCCGCACCTGCCGAGCCGGAGCCCGACGAGCGCCAGTAGCGCTTGGCTTTGGTGACCCGGACGATGGGCCCGTCGTCGTCGACACCGCCGCCCCTCCCTCCGCGCGAAAAGAAGCAGCACAGGAAGTGCACGCGCGGCAAAAAGAAGAAAGCGTAGTGGCTACAATATAAACTGTTTCATTGGATGAAATGTTAAGTTTGTTTTCGTTACTTTGTCATGTCATGAAAGTATATGAAGACAACCAAAGTTGCATCAAACTCTCATATACCCCCGAATTGCACGGTTGAAGTAAACGCATTCATATTCGCTACTGCTTTGTCCAATATAAAGTAAAACGCATTTGAGATTCAATACTGTAATACACAAGAAATGGCCGCACACACGTTTACAAAAATCTACGACAAGCTTTGTGCATCTCATTGAGAAACTAAAAGAAACTATACACTGTCAAGCCGGATATGATTGTTATTATTATAGACAGAAACATTTATTGTAAACCCTTTCGTGGTCAAAGGGTGCATGTTGCCCCCTTTCGTTGCTCTATCCTGGAGTACCACTGTTTCCACCTACAAAAGGGGGCAAAGTGCGCCTTTTCATGGTTTCCCGCCCATATGGACAGTGTCTCATTGGCTCGCAAATATTGTTCAATGATATGCGGAAGATTTGTTGTAGTAACGTGGCCAAATGAAAGGGGGCCAAATGCCCCTTTCATAGGCTAACATCTTGGATTTGTATAGTATTATATAAATAAGACAAATGCACGCGTTCACGAAAGGGTTAATACAGCAAGTATCAAGAAAAATACACTAATCAATCCGCGTAAAAATGTGTAAACGCGTGTTGTACCAAGTAGTGGGTACTACACTACTCCCTAATCCTCTTTGCTTTTTTGCGTGGAATGTCCTCAATGGAGATTATCCCATTCACGTGTTCAAATTATGCACTCAACTTCTTGACGCTGTTAGGAAAGTAGGGATAGTTGTCGGACTCAATGAAGAGGTGCTTGTTACTGACACTGGCCATGACAATGCAGTGCCAGGTGCTCTTGCTGACCAGGTCGCCGCCCGATAAATGGGAGAACCGATTTCCAGGACGCAACATCCCGCTCAATTCGCTGGGTAGACCCAGCCTTGAACTTCGTGTTCATGAACGCAAGCTGATTGCGAAATGGCTGCAGCGCCAAATGCCTGGCTTGCATCGTGTACACCCCATCCTAAAAATGATCATGGTCCACATGGGGCGTCTGTTGCTTCAAATTGAGTAGCACGGGCCTCATCGACTTTATGTTCAGGAAGTCGCGCTTCTTAAGAGCATTGTTCACTGAGAACATACCACAGAAGGAGGCCCGGTCCGGCAGAGCGTCTTGATTATGGCACACAAATAGACGTGCGAAGGACACGAGGCATCTAAACACATTGTAACAAAAAGTTAGTAGCAAATTCAATATAATATGCTAGCAGAATTTACTAGACAATAACTAACTGTTATTTGTCTGTATAGCTAGCTGACTATACTGCCAATGTGCAGGAAGTACACTACTCTATATTTATTGGTCTTTATTGAGCTTCTATTACTGGGACCGTTTCATTTCCGATGGAACCGTTTACCTGTGCAACTTGCGCAGCCCAGGTTCTTCCGCCACGGCTCACGCCTGACGGCCTGGGCCAAGAGCTCCATCAGTGCGGGTGCTGCGAGGCGCTACTCGCATACAATGCCTTCGCACGGCCCCACGCCAGGCCGGGTGCCTGCCGCTGTATCGCGTGCGCCAATGGGCCCAACGCCCAGTTGTATTGACACCGCGTTGAGGCATCCGCACCTGCCGAGCCGGAGCCCGACGAGCGCCAGTAGCGCTTGGCTTTGGTGACCCGGACGATGGGCCCGTCGTCGTCGACACCGCCGCCCCTCCCTCCGCGCGAAAAGAAGCAGCACAGGAAGTGCACGCGCGGCAAAAAGAAGAAAGCGTAGTGGCTACAATATAAACTGTTTCATTGGATGAAATTTTAAGTTACTTTGTCATGTCATCAAAGTATATGAAGACAACCAAAGTTGCATCAAACTCTCATATACCCCCGAATTGCACGGTTGAAGTAAACGCATTCATATTCGCTACTGCTTTGTCCAATATAAAGTAAAACGCATTTGAGATTCAATACTGTAATACACAAGAAATGGCCGCACACATATTTACAAAAATCTACGACAAGTTTTGTGCATCTCATTGAGAAACTAAAAGAAACTATACACTGTCAAGCCGGATATGATTGTTATTATTATAGACAGAAACATTTATTGTAACCCTTTCGTGGCCAAAGGGTGCATGTTGCCCCCTTTCGTTGCTCTATCCTGGGGTACCACTGTTTCCACCTACAAAAGGGGGCAAAGTGCGCCTTTTCATGGTTTCCCGCCCATATGGACAGTGTCTCATTGGCTCGCAAATATTGTTCAATGATATGCGGAAGATTTGTTGTAGTAACGTGGCCAAATGAAAGGGGGCCAAATGCCCCTTTCATAGGCTAACATCTTGGATTTGTATAGTATTATATAAATAAGACACATGCACGCGTTCACGAAAGGGTTAATACAGCAAGTATCAAGAAAAATACACTAATCAATCCGCGTAAAAATGTGTAAACGCGTGTTGTACCAAGTAGTGGGTACTACACTACTCCCTAATCCTCTTTGCTTTTTTGCGTGGAATGTCCTCAATGGAGATTATCCCATTCACGTGTTCAAATTATGCACTCAACTTCTTGACGCTGTTAGGAAAGGAGGGATAGTTGTCGGACTCAATGAAGAGGTGCTTGTTACTGACTGTAATGGGCCCTTCATTTACATAAGTAGGTAGATCTCTTACAGATATTACATAAGTAGGCACAGCAGCACACGGTAGCGTGTGCTGACATGTCATCATCTGATTGGCTGAAAGTGGGGGAGCCAGACCCCATTCCAGCCAATTAGCTGCTGACCTGCATTTGAGTGGTTCACATTAGACCACGGGCCCCCGCCCTGGTCCCAATAATAAAAGAGAGTTGATTTTACTTCGGACTTAATACTTGGTCTCAGTATTACTGAGAACTGGACGCTTCCTCACCGCTACGTGTAAGCTAGTGACGGGTACTCACTAGGCCCGTTACACCTGGTAGCACTTTGTAGTCCTTCCCATGACCAAGTTCGAGATGAGTGAAGACCAGCCCGCCGGACCTCCAGCCATGACGCTGGAGCACGCGGCCTTCCCCCATCTGACGTCCATCGAGTGGCAGGCACTCCACCGCCTCGCGGCGGTGTCCGGAGAAGTTGTCGTCACGTCGCTGCTGAGCTCAGCGACGCCCGACCAACAGCGCCAAGCCATCCAAGAGTTCATGGATCGCGAGCTCGCCGAAGCAAAGCGGCGAGTGTCAACTCCCTCGCACGCGTCCAAGAACAACGCCGTGAAGATGGAGACGTCTTCATACTCTGGGTCTGGCCCAGATCGTCTCCCTCTGAACCGCTGGTTCAGGGAGATTGACATCGCGATCGCCTCGAGGCTGATCGAGGCGCCGTCAGCGAAGGTGAATTTCCTGCTGTCCCGTCTTTCCGGCAAGGCCAAGGAATGGGCCCTCGGCAAGCTCGTTGTCGACCAACTCGCGTTCCCGACTCTGGAGGCGATCCAGAGTGACCTGCGTCTCGCCTTCGAGCCGCCTCAAGATGAGTCGCGCGTGCGCGCGACATTCTTCGCCCTCAAGCAAGGCAAGATGTCCATGCGCGACTACGTCCAGAAGACGCGCCACCTCGCTTCGTGTATCGTCACGAAGCCGATCGACATGGCGTCTCAAGTCCACGTCTTTGTGTTCGGTATGCGCGAAGGCATGACGCGGTACTGTCTCACGCGAGCTGAGCCCGCCACGCTGGAAGAAGCTTTTGCCCTCGCGCTACGCGAGGACTACGTGGTGGCGTCGTCGTACGCGAGGCAGATGCCTGCGGAGGTTCCCTCGTCGGGGCCCGAGCCCATGGAGATCGACGCCATCGAGGCGTCGCAGCGCCAGCAGTGGTCGTCCTCGGGGCGAGGACGAGGTGGTCGTGAAGCACGTCCGATGACCTGCTTCCGTTGCCGGAAGTCTGGGCATCGCGCGGCGGTGTGCCGCGCGCCGGCTCCGGTCATTGCGCACATGGAGCATGTAGCGTCCGACGAGAAGACCCCGGCCGCACAACCAAAAAACGGCCGGGACCAGTAGGGGCGGGGCGCCCTACTGGTTGGAATGGAGGTCCAGGTCCCCCGGTGGCAGCCCGACCTTCTAGCCCCCCCCCCCCCCCCCCCGTGCTTCATGCACATTTCAATGCCACCACTGCCAGTGGCGACTCGAGGCTGATCATCGTCAGCCTCTTTGTCGCCGGTGCTCGGCGACCTCTCCGCGCGCTCCTGGACTCAGGAGCGACCAACAACTTCTTCCGGGCGTCGTGTCTGTCGATCCTCCCCGCGGGCGTTCCCGTGCGAGATCTCCCTGGAGATGTGATTGTCAAGCTTGCGAATGGGAAGCCTCGCCGTGTCGCACGGCGAGAGTTGTCGTTGCCGTACACGTTTGATGGTTTCCACAGCAACGACAACTTCATCGTCTTCGACATGAACTACGCGTTCGACTGTATCCTGGGCATCCCATGGTTGGTTCGGTACCAGCCCCAGATAGACTGGTTGGCTCGGTCGGTCAAGCGGCGTCAAGACTTCGACGTGACCGAAGTCTTCACGCATCTCTTGGTCGCGCCAAGGGATTGGCCCCATGTCACAGTCGTGGACGGGGCGTCCACGACGCACGTTGTGCGCAGAGCGAGCGATGGCCCTCTCTGCACGACATGCGCAGTGCTGCTGACTGGTGACGAAGATGAAGAACCCGCGCGTGAGCGCGCGAGTGAGAGGCGAGTGGTTGAGCATCCGTGGCTCCCGCGGATGAAGAACGAGACGGTCGAGCAGCGGCTCCCGTATGTGAAGGAAGCGGTCGAGCAGTGGTTCCCGCATGCCAACGAGGCGGTCGAGCAGTGGCTCCCGCATGCTAATGAGGCGGTCGAGCAGCGGCTCCCGCATGCTGATGAGGCGGTCGAGCAGGGGCTCCCGCATGCTGATGAGGCGGTCGAGCAGGGGCTCCCGCATGACGATGCCGCGGGCGAGCAGGAGCTGCCACCGCGCGTGAACGGCGCGGTCGAGAACGAGCTCTCGCGCCTAGAGGAGGGTGAAGCCTCGTCCAGCGAGAGCGACACCTCAATCTCGAGCAGGGGCTCGAGACGCACGAAGACATCGCTCCGATCGAAGAGGCGATTGAAGCCTCGCCGTGCAGTGGACCTACCCTCAGCCCCGACTGAGTCGGTCTGCACGGTCGAGTATGTGGACGGGGCCCCGAACCGCACTCGTGTCATCGAGGTCGCGAGTCCGCCTCGCGACGCCAAGTCCATCACGAGTCTTCCAGGCCTCTCCTGGAAGAAGGTCCTCCGAGATCTCAAGGCCGGAGACATTGAGCAGGTGTGCTTGATCACCGATGGTGACTCGGTGTCACATGCGATCAACTCCGTCGACTCGGTCGACACGTCGTCGCGTCCGAAGAGCGCTGAACCAAAGTCAGCGCGTGAAGAGCGCTTTGCTGCGCAGTCTTGGGAGTCGCTAAAGGCGTCGGGCAACCTGATCTACGAGACGGCTCGTGAGTTTGCCGACGTCTTCCCCGACAAGATTCCGGCAGAGCTGCCAGCGGATCGTGGCGTGCGCCACGAGATTGACCTCGCGCCTGGCTCGAAGTACTGTGTGACACGGCAGTGGCCACTGCCGCGCGACCAGGTCAAGGCCATTGACGACTTCTTCGAGGGTCGCCGGCAAGCCGGCCACGTCCGCGAGAGTATCTCGCCGCATTCAAGTCCGACCTTCTGTGTGAAGAAGGCCACCGGCGGATGGCGCATCGTCCACGCCTTCAACAAGCTGAACGACGCCACCATCCCGGCGCAGACGCCGATCCCCCGCAAGGCCATGGTACTGGACTCCATGTCGGGCAGTGTCATCTACAGCGCCATCGACCTGACCGATGGCTTCTACCAGATCCTGATGCGAGAGAGCGACATCCCTCTCACGGCAGTCAGTACTCCCAGCGGCATGCTCTGGGAGTGGCTTGTCATGCCCCAAGGTCTGAAGAATGCACCTGCGACGTTCAATCGCATGGTGTCCCATGTGCTTCGCCCGCTCCGTGACTTTGCACCGAGCTACTTTGACGACATCTTCGTCCACAGTCGCGCTGAAGGAGATCTCAGTGCGGTCGAAGTCCATGTGCGGCACTTGAGGCAAGTCTTTCAAGTGATGAGAGAGAACAAGCTCTACGCCAATCTCAAGAAGTGCGTCTTTTGCGCGCCGGAGATTCCGGTGCTTGGCTGTTACGTGAGCAAGAATGGAGTACGCGCTGACCCAGAGAAAATTTCGTCTATTTGCTCATGGCCTACGCCTACAAGCCCCACTGAGCTTCGTCAGTGGCTGGGTCTGGCGAACTACTTGCACAAGTACACGAAGGACTACGCTGGATTGATCCAGCCTCTTTCGTCTTTGCTGAAGAAAGGCGCCACGTGGTTGTGGCGTTCGGAGCACCAAGCCGCGTTCGACTCGGTGAAGAAGAGCTTGGCGTCAGCGCCAATCTTGATGCTTCCAGATGACTCGAAGCCCTTCCACGTCGTGTGTGACGCTAGCGACTTCGCTATCGGGTGTGCGCTCATGCAGTTCGACGACGAAGGTCGTGAGCGAGTCGTGAGCTACCAGTCACGACAGATGAAGCCGGCGGAGCGCAATTACCCCGTCCACGACAAGGAGCTCCTCACGATGCGCTACGCTCTGATCAAGTTCAGAG
The DNA here is from genome assembly GCA_033557925.1 of Phytophthora x cambivora. NCBI lineage: Eukaryota > Oomycota > Peronosporomycetes > Peronosporales > Peronosporaceae > Phytophthora > Phytophthora x cambivora. Next base: position 4,012,095 of record JAUCEB010000008.1, on the reverse strand, counting down.
TGTATCTGCTAGGCGAGCAGACGTTCGCTGTGTACACGGATCACGCATCGCTACGGACAGCGATGAAGTCGCCCCATCTCTCCCAGCGCATGGCTCGCTGGTTGTCGTTCTTCGCCGAATACAACTTCGTCGTTCACTACAAGCCGGGCAAGAACAACATCCTCGCCGATGCATTGTCTCGGCGACCCGACTACGACCCTCGGACTGTGCTGGGTCGTCAAGTGATTGACGACGAAGATGAAGATGACGACCATTGTGCTGTGTGCATTGCGTCAGGCATCAACCTGACGAACGTGTCTCCGGAGATGGATCTGCGCGACGAGATCGTCGCGGCGTACGCAGACGACGCGGTCTACGCCGGCATTGTGGCGTATCTCCGCGCCCCCAGTGACGAGACACTGGAGGCTTTGTCGCGCAATACGCGCAACCAGATCGACCGCTATCACCTCGACGGTGATCTGTTGTGCTACAACATCGACAAGTTCGATGCTCCTCGAGTCGTCGTGCCCAACGACGACGACTTGCGAGCTCGGATCATCCACGAGTTCCACGACAGCCCCATGGGCGCGCATCTGGGCCGCGAGAAGACATTCGCGGCTGTTTCACGCGACTTCTTCTGGCCCCACATGTACAAGTGGGTGCGCAAGTGGGTCCGCACTTGCGAGACCTGCCAGCGGGTGAAGCCATCGAAGTCGTCCATTACCGATCGCGACTGAGGCATGGCGCTCAGTCTCCATGGACTTCATCTTCGGGCTTCCACCCGACGCCGAAGGCCGAACCGGCGTCTTGGTCTTCGTGGATCGATTCACGAAGATGGTGCATCTCATCCCCGTGAGTGGCACGGTCACCGCGGCTGAGACCGCGGCGCACTTCATCGACTGCGTCTTTCGTCACCATGGCCTGCCAGAGTCGATTGTCTCTGACCGCGACCCGCGGTTCACGTTCGCGTTCTGGTCCAGCCTCTTCCAGCTTCTGGGTACGAAGCTGTCGATGTCGACGGCAGCACATCCGGAGACGGATGGCCAGACGGAGCGAGTCAACCGGGTCCTCGAAGACGTGCTTCGAAGCTACGCGACGTCGTTCGCGAGTTGGAGCTCCTTCCTACTCCTTGCTGAGTTTGCACTCAACAACGCTGAGCATGCGTCAACGGGTCTGACGCCATTCTTCGCCAAAAACGCGCGCCATCCGCGCGTGCCTGCTCTCATCGCCGTGGGCCACCCCACGGCGCCTCGTGGCTCCACTCTGGGTGGGGATGAAGATGGTGTTAACGACATGACGAGTGCAGCTCACGTGACGCTGAATGCAGTCACCCGCTCCACGACGAAGAAGGCCCTCACGACGCCGGACATCGCGGCGTCTCCCCTTGCGACATGGACTGCCCGCACATTGATCAACCCAGGCAACGCTGGGGTTCCTGTTGCTGCCAACTACGCGCCGAAGACTCCGGCGCGTCCTGTCGACAACGCCGCTGTTTCGGAGTTCGTCTTGCAACGGCAATCAATTGCCCGTTTTGTGCGCGACGCACTGCAGGACCCAGTGGACAAGCAAAAGGAAAATGCTGACAAGCGTGGGCGCAAGAACATGGCTACCTTTGCGACAGGAGATCAAGTACTCCTGTCAACTGACGGCATTCGGTCATCAGCAGTGACTAATCTTGGCGCGAGCAAACTCGCGCCTCGATTCATTGGACCTTTCAGAGTCATGAAGGTTAATGGAGAAGCCTACACGTTGGATATTCCTACGTCTTTACGGCTTCACCCGACGTTCTACGTCGGGCGACTCAAGAAGTACCATCCTGCAACTATCCCGTCGACGACGTCCTCTCCGGCACCGGAGCGCAGAGCGAACGTGCCTCACGACGCGCAGTCCGCGTCGCCACCAGCTCCGCCCGAGCCTGCGCAAAATGAGTCGTCGCAGCCTCAGCCTTCGTCTGAGCGCCCACTGCACGATTCGGATCCATCTCCAAGTCGTCTTCGGCAAGCCAAGCGTACGAGCTACCGACGCGAACCTCCCCCGCCGATTGTTGACTCGGCTGGCGATACACGTTGGATCGTGGATCACATCGTAGCACACGAGGACCCTCCTCGTGCTACGTCTCGTACCCGTATCCGTACGAGTGAACAGGCTTCGCGCGGGATTCCTGCCGCGCGGCGTTACCGAGTACGGTGGCTTGGCTTTCCACCAGACGACGATACGTGGGAGCCACGCTCGACGCTTCTCCGGGACGTCCCGGACGTTGTTCGCGAGTACGAGGATGAGATCGCGAATGGCAGCGACAGTGAACGGGAACCCTCAACGCAAGCACGCGGCGAGGTTCGCCGTGATGATTAGGACCAACAACTGATGACGACCCCCGGACTCGATCCGGTGACCTTCGGCTTGACGACTCAGTGCTTGACCACTGAGCTGGCTTGACTTCGAGCCACCTCGATGACGACCTTGACTGTGGAACCAAGCTTCAACACCAAGCGTGCCTTCCGACTCCGAGCTGAGCGCCGACCTCAAGCTCCGGCATCCGCCCTCGCTTGTGTCGCCACAAGTGTCACTCGACGCGCTCATGCTGATGTTCGTGACGCCCAAGACCTCCACCATCGACGAGCTTCGATCCAGCGTGCACTCAGCGCCTGAGTGCGTCTTCACGTGGAGTGTCCACGATGTGTCCTGCAATGGATATGTGTCTCGGTGGCCGAGTGTTCAACGCTTGATGATGTCGAAGCGCGCGTGGAAAAGCTCAGGACGCTCACGCATCGTGAACGAAGCGTGTGTCTCGCGTGGGGATTGAACCCACGTGCACCAGGATGGAATTGAGCGCTCTTGCGCACTGCACCGCGCCGCCGTCAGTCACCGGCGATGAAGATGTCCAAGCTGATCCTGCTCGTGCGTCAAGTCGAGTCGACGGTCCTCTCCTCGGGTCAGCCGTTACTTCGAAGGGTCGCTTTGAAGAGTCGCGTTGCGCTGATCGCCATCTCGGGTCTCCACACTCACCGAGGCGCTACTCTCCGTGCTCGCGCTCGTTGCCGAGCGCTATGTCCGTCGTCCAAGCTGCGTCGGTCGCCGACTACCGCGTTCGTCGTCCCGCGGTTGTCTTCAGTTGTTTTCCAGTGTTATTTGCGCTTACGTTGCGTAAGCGCAACTTTGAGAGGAGGGTGATGTAATGGGTCCTTCATTTACATAAGTAGGTAGATCTCTTACAGATATTACATAAGTAGGCACAGCAGCACACGGCTAGCGTGTGCTGACATGTCATCATCTGATTGGCTGAAAGTGGGGGAGCCAGACCCCATTCCAGCCAATCAGCTGCTGACCTGCATTTGAGTGGTTCACATTAGACCACGGGCCTCCGCCCTGGTCCCAATAATAAAAGAGAGTTGATTTTACTTCGGACTTAATACTTGGTCTCAGTATTACTGAGAACTGGACACTTCCTCACCGCTACGTGTAAGCTAGTGACGGGTACTCACTAGGCCCGTTACACTGACACTGGCCCTGACAATGCAGTGCCAGGTGCTCTTGCTGACCAGGTCGCCGCCCGATAAATGGGAGAACCGATTTCCAGGACGCAACATCCCGCTCAATTCGCTGGGTAGACCCAGCCTTGAACTTCGTGTTCATGAACGCAAGCTGATTGCGAAATGGCTGCAGCGCCAAATGTCTGGCTTGCATCGTGTACACCCCATCCTGAAAATGGTCATGGTCCACATGGGGCCTCTGTTGCTTCAAATTGAGTAGCACGGGCCTCATCGACTTTATGTTCAGGAAGTCGCGCTTCTTAAGAGCATTGTTCACTGAGAACATACCACAGAAGGAGGCCCGGTCCGGCAGAGCGTCTTGATTATGGCACACAAATAGACGTGCGAAGGACACGAGGCATCTAAACACATTGTAACAAAAAGTTAGTAGCAAATTCAATATAATATGCTAGCAGAATTTACTAGACAATAACTAACTGTTATTTGTCTGTATAGCTAGCTGACTATACTGCCAATGTGCAGGAAGTACACTACTCTATATTTATTGGTCTTTATTGAGCTTCTATTACTGGGACCGTTTCATTCCCGATGGAACCGTTTACCTGTACATCCTGCGCAGCCAAGGTTCATCCGCCACGGCTCACGCCAGACGGCCTGGGCCAAGAGCTCCAGCAGTGCGGGTGCTGCGAGGCGCTACTCGCATACAATGCCTTCGCACGGCCCCACGCCAGGCCGGGTGCCTGCCGCTGTATCGCGTGCGCCAATGGGCCCAACGCCCAGTTGTATTGGCACCGCGTTGAGGCATCCGCACCTGCCGAGCCGGAGCCCGACGAGCGCCAGTAGCGCTTGGCTTTGGTGACCCGGACGATGGGCCCGTCGTCGTCGACACCGCCGCCCCTCCCTCCGCGCGAAAAGAAGCAGCACAGGAAGTGCACGCGCGGCAAAAAGAAGAAAGCGTAGTGGCTACAATATAAACTGTTTCATTGGATGATGTTTGTTTTCGTTACTTTGTCATGTCATGAAAGTATATGAAGACAACCAAAGTTGCATCAAACTCTCATATACCCCCGAATTGCACGGTTGAAGTAAACGCATTCATATTCGCTACTGCTTTGTCCAATATAAAGTAAAACGCATTTGAGATTCAATACTGTAATACACAAGAAATGGCCGCACACATATTTACAAAAATCTACGACAAGTTTTGTGCATCTCATTGAGAAACTAAAAGAAACTATACACTGTCAAGCCGGATATGATTGTTATTATTATAGACAGAAACATTTATTGTAAACCCTTTCGTGGTCAAAGGGTGCATGTTGCCCCCTTTCGTTGCTCTATCCTGGAGTACCACTGTTTCCACCTACAAAAGGGGGCAAAGTGCGCCTTTTCATGGTTTCCCGCCCATATGGACAGTGTCTCATTGGCTCGCAAATATTGTTCAATGATATGCGGAAGATTTGTTGTAGTAACGTGGCCAAATGAAAGGGGGCCAAATGCCCCTTTCATAGGCTAACATCTTGGATTTGTATAGTATTATATAAATAAGACAAATGCACGCGTTCACGAAAGGGTTAATACAGCAAGTATCAAGAAAAATACACTAATCAATCCGCGTAAAAATGTGTAAACGCGTGTTGTACTAAGTAGTGGGTACTACACTACTCCCTAATCCTCTTTGCTTTTTTGCGTGGAATGTCCTCAATGGAGATTATCCCATTCACGTGTTCAAATTATGCACTCAACTCTTCACGCTGTTAGGAAAGTAGGGATAGTTGTCGGACTCAATGAAGAGGTGCTTGTTACTGACACTGGCCCTGACAATGCAGTGCCAGGTGCTCTTGCTGACCAGGTCGCCGCCCGATAAATGGGAGAACCGATTTCCAGGACGCAACATCCCGCTCAATTCGCTGGGTAGACCCAGCCTTGAACTTCGTGTTCATGAACGCAAGCTGATTGCGAAATGGCTGCAGCGCCAAATGCCTGGCTTGCATCGTGTACACCCCATCCTGAAAATGGTCATGGTCCACATGGGGCCTCTGTTGCTTCAAATTGAGTAGCACGGGCCTCATCGACATTATGTTCAGGAAGTCGCGCTTCTTAAGAGCATTGTTCACTGAGAACATACCACAGAAGGAGGCCCGGTCCGGCAGAGCGTCTTGATTATGGCACACAAATAGACGTGCGAAGGACACGAGGCATCTAAACACATTGTAACAAAAAGTTAGTAGCAAATTCAATATAATATGCTAGCAGAATTTACTAGACAATAACTAACTGTTATTTGTCTGTATAGCTAGCTAGCTGACTATACTGCCAATGTGCAGGAAGTACACTACTCTATATTTATTGGTCTTTATTGAGCTTCTATTACTGGGACCGTTTCATTCCCGATGGAACCGTTTACCTGTACATCCTGCGCAGCCAAGGTTCATCCGCCACGGCTCACGCCAGACGGCCTGGGCCAAGAGCTCCAGCAGTGCGGGTGCTGCGAGGCGCTACTCGCATACAATGCCTTCGCGCGGCCCCACGCCAGGCCGGGTGCCTGCCGCTGTATCGCGTGCGCCAATGGGCCCAACGCCCAGTTGTATTGGCACCGCGTTGAGGCATCCGCACCTGCCGAGCCGGAGCCCGACGAGCGCCAGTAGCGCTTGGCTTTGGTGACCCGGACGATGGGCCCGTCGTCGTCGACACCGCCGCCCCTCCCTCCGCGCGAAAAGAAGCAGCACAGGAAGTGCACGCGCGGCAAAAAGAAGAAAGCGTAGTGGCTACAATATAAACTGTTTCATTGGATGATGTTTGTTTTCGTTACTTTGTCATGTCATGAAAGTATATGAAGACAACCAAAGTTGCATCAAACTCTCATATACCCCCGAATTGCACGGTTGAAGTAAACGCATTCATATTCGCTACTGCTTTGTCCAATATAAAGTAAAACGCATTTGAGATTCAATACTGTAATACACAAGAAATGGCCGCACACATATTTACAAAAATCTACGACAAGTTTTGTGCATCTCATTGAGAAACTAAAAGAAACTATACACTGTCAAGCCGGATATGATTGTTATTATTATAGACAGAAACATTTATTGTAAACCCTTTCGTGGTCAAAGGGTGCATGTTGCCCCCTTTCGTTGCTCTATCCTGGAGTACCACTGTTTCCACCTACAAAAGGGGGCAAAGTGCGCCTTTTCATGGTTTCCCGCCCATATGGACAGTGTCTCATTGGCTCGCAAATATTGTTCAATGATATGCGGAAGATTTGTTGTAGTAACGTGGCCAAATGAAAGGGGGCCAAATGCCCCTTTCATAGGCTAACATCTTGGATTTGTATAGTATTATATAAATAAGACAAATGCACGCGTTCACGAAAGGGTTAATACAGCAAGTATCAAGAAAAATACACTAATCAATCCGCGTAAAAATGTGTAAACGCGTGTTGTACTAAGTAGTGGGTACTACACTACTCCCTAATCCTCTTTGCTTTTTTGCGTGGAATGTCCTCAATGGAGATTATCCCATTCACGTGTTCAAATTATGCACTCAACTCTTCACGCTGTTAGGAAAGTAGGGATAGTTGTCGGACTCAATGAAGAGGTGCTTGTTACTGACACTGGCCCTGACAATGCAGTGCCAGGTGCTCTTGCTGACCAGGTCGCCGCCCGATAAATGGGAGAACCGATTTCCAGGACGCAACATCCCGCTCAATTCGCTGGGTAGACCCAGCCTTGAACTTCGTGTTCATGAACGCAAGCTGATTGCGAAATGGCTGCAGCGCCAAATGCCTGGCTTGCATCGTGTACACCCCATCCTGAAAATGGTCATGGTCCACATGGGGCCTCTGTTGCTTCAAATTGAGTAGCACGGGCCTCATCGACATTATGTTCAGGAAGTCGCGCTTCTTAAGAGCATTGTTCACTGAGAACATACCACAGAAGGAGGCCCGGTCCGGCAGAGCGTCTTGATTATGGCACACAAATAGACGTGCGAAGGACACGAGGCATCTAAACACATTGTAACAAAAAGTTAGTAGCAAATTCAATATAATATGCTAGCAGAATTTACTAGACAATAACTAACTGTTATTTGTCTGTATAGCTAGCTGACTATACTGCCAATGTGCAGGAAGTACACTACTCTATATTTATTGGTCTTTATTGAGCTTCTATTACTGGGACCGTTTCATTCCCGATGGAACCGTTTACCTGTACATCCTGCGCAGCAAAGGTTCATCCGCCACGGCTCACGCCAGACGGCCTGGGCCAAGAGCTCCAGCAGTGCGGGTGCTGCGAGGCGCTACTCGCATACAATGCCTTCGCGCGGCCCCACGCCAGGCCGGGTGCCTGCCGCTGTATCGCGTGCACCAATGGGCCCAACGCCCAGTTGTATTGGCACCGCGATTAGGCATCCGCACCTGCCGAGCCGGAGTCCGACGAGCGCCAGCAGCGCTTGGCTCTGGTGACCCTGACGATGGACCCGTCGTCGTCGACACCGCCGCCCCTCCCTCCGCGCGAAAAGAAGCAGCACAGGAAGCGCACGCGCGGCAAAAAGAAGAAAGCGTAGTGGCTACAATATGAACTGTTTCATTGGATGAAATTTTAAGTTTGTTTTCGTTACTTTGTCATGTCATGAAAGTATATGAAGACAACCAAAGTTGCATCAAACTCTCATATACCCCCGAATTGCACGGTTGAAGTAAACGCATTCATATTCGCTACTGCTTTGTCCAATATATAGTAAAACGCATTTGAGATTCAATACTGTAATACACAAGAAATGGCCGCACACATATTTACAAAAATCTACGACAAGTTTTGTGCATCTCATTGAGAAACTAAAAGAAACTATACACTGTCAAGCCGGATATGATTGTTATTATTATAGACAGAAACATTTATTGTAAACCCTTTCGTGGTCAAAGGGTGCATGTTGCCCCCTTTCGTTGCTCTATCCTGGAGTACCACTGTTTCCACCTACAAAAGGGGGCAAAGTGCGCCTTTTCATGGTTTCCCGCCCATATGGACAGTGTCTCATTGGCTCGCAAATATTGTTCAATGATATGCGGAAGATTTGTTGTAGTAACGTGGCCAAATGAAAGGGGGCCAAATGCCCCTTTCATAGGCTAACATCTTGGATTTGTATAGTATTATATAAATAAGACAAATGCACGCGTTCACGAAAGGGTTAATACAGCAAGTATCAAGAAAAATACACTAATCAATCCGCGTAAAAATGTGTAAACGCGTGTTGTACTAAGTAGTGGGTACTACACTACTCCCTAATCCTCTTTGCTTTTTTGCGTGGAATGTCCTCAATGGAGATTATCCCATTCACGTGTTCAAATTATGCACTCAACTTCTTGACGCTGTTAGGAAAGTAGGGATAGTTGTCGGACTCAATGAAGAGGTGCTTGTTACTGACACTGGCCCTGACAATGCAGTGCCAGGTGCTCTTGCTGACCAGGTCGCCGCCCGATAAATGGGAGAACCGATTTCCAGGACGCAACATCCCGCTCAATTCGCTGGGTAGACCCAGCCTTGAACTTCGTGTTCATGAACGCAAGCTGATTGCGAAATGGCTGCAGCGCCAAATGCCTGGCTTGCATCGTGTACACCCCATCCTGAAAATGGTCATGGTCCACATGGGGCCTCTGTTGCTTCAAATTGAGTAGCACGGGCCTCATCGACATTATGTTCAGGAAGTCGCGCTTCTTAAGAGCATTGTTCACTGAGAACATACCACAGAAGGAGGCCCGGTCCGGCAGAGCGTCTTGATTATGGCACACAAATAGACGTGCGAAGGACACGAGGCATCTAAACACATTGTAACAAAAAGTTAGTAGCAAATTCAATATAATATGCTAGCAGAATTTACTAGACAATAACTAACTGTTATTTGTCTGTATAGCTAGCTGACTATACTGCCAATGTGCAGGAAGTACACTACTCTATATTTATTGGTCTTTATTGAGCTTCTATTACTGGGACCGTTTCATTCCCGATGGAACCGTTTACCTGTACATCCTGCGCAGCAAAGGTTCATCCGCCACGGCTCACGCCAGACGGCCTGGGCCAAGAGCTCCAGCAGTGCGGGTGCTGCGAGGCGCTACTCGCATACAATGCCTTCGCGCGGCCCCACGCCAGGCCGGGTGCCTGCCGCTGTATCGCGTGCGCCAATGGGCCCAACGCCCAGTTGTATTGGCACCGCGTTGAGGCATCCGCACCTGCCGAGCCGGAGCCCGACGAGCGCCAGCAGCGCTTGGCTCTGGTGACCCTGACGATGGACCCGTCGTCGTCGACACCGCCGCCCCTCCGCGCGAAAAGAAGCAGCGCAGGAAGCGCACGCGCGGCAAAAAGAAGAAATGTATCGCGTGTGCCAATGGGCCCAACGCCCAGTTGTATTGGCACCGCGATTAGGCATCCGCACCGGCCGAGCCGGAGCCCGAAGAGCGCCCGCAGCGCTTGGCTCTGGTGACCCTGACGATGGGCCCGTCGTCGTCGACACCGCCGCACCTTCCTCCACGCGAAAAGAAGCAGCACAGGAAGTGCACGCGCGGCAAAAAGAAGAAAGCGTAGTGGCTACAATATAAACTGTTTCATTGGATGAAATTTTAAGTTTGTTTTCGTTACTTTGTCATGTCATGAAAGTATATGAAGACAACCAAAGTTGCATCAAACTCTCATATACCCCCGAATTGCACGGTTGAAGTAAACGCATTCATATTCGCTACTGCTTTGTCCAATATAAAGTAAAACGCATTTGAGATTCAATACTGTAATACACAAGAAATGGCCGCACACATATTTACAAAAATCTACGACAAGTTTTGTGCATCTCATTGAGAAACTAAAAGAAACTATACACTGTCAAGCCGGATATGATTGTTATTATTATAGACAGAAACATTTATTGTAAACCCTTTCGTGGTCAAAGGGTGCATGTTGCCCCCTTTCGTTGCTCTATCCTGGAGTACCACTGTTTCCACCTACAAAAGGGGGCAAAGTGCGCCTTTTCATGGTTTCCCGCCCATATGGACAGTGTCTCATTGGCTCGCAAATATTGTTCAATGATATGCGGAAGATTTGTTGTAGTAACGTGGCCAAATGAAAGGGGGCCAAATGCCCCTTTCATAAGCTAACATCTTGGATTTGTATAGTATTATATAAATAAGACAAATGCACGCGTTCACGAAAGGGTTAATACAGCAAGTATCAAGAAAAATACACTAATCAATCCGCGTAAAAATGTGTAAACGCGTGTTGTACCAAGTAGTGGGTACTACACTACTCCCTAATCCTCTTTGCTTTTTTGCGTGGAATGTCCTCAATGGAGATTATCCCATTCACGTGTTCAAATTATGCACTCAACTCTTCACGCTGTTAGGAAAGTAGGGATAGTTGTCGAACTCAATGAAGAGGTGCTTGTTACTGACACTGGCCCTGACAATGCAGTGCCAGGTGCTCTTGCTGACCAGGTCGCCGCCCGATAAATGGGAGAACTGATTTCCAGGACGCAACATCCCGCTCAATTCGCTGGATAGACCCAGCCTTGAACTTCATGAACGCAAGCTGATTGCGAAATGGCTGCAGCGCCAAATGCCTGACTTGCATCGTGTACACACCATCCTGAAAATGACCATGGTCCTCTTGAGGCCTCTGTTGCTTCAAATTGAGTAGCACGGGCCTCATCGACTTTATGTTCAGGAAGTCGCGCTTCTTAAGAGCATTGTTCACTGAGAACATACCACAGAAGGAGGCCCGGTCCGGCAGAGCGTCTTGATTATGGCACACAAATAGACGTGCGAAGGACACGAGGCATCTAAACACATTGTAACAAAAAGTTAGTAGCAAATTCAATATAATATGCTAGCAGAATTTACTAGACAATAACTAACTGTTATTTGTCTGTATAGCTAGCTGACTATACTGCCAATGTGCAGGAAGTACACTACTCTATATTTATTGGTCTTTATTGAGCTTCTATTACTGGGACCGTTTCATTCCCGATGGAACCGTTTACCTGTACATCCTGCGCAGCAAAGGTTCATCCGCCACGGCTCACGCCAGACGGCCTGGGCCAAGAGCTCCAGCAGTGCGGGTGCTGCGAGGCGCTACTCGCATACAATGCCTTCGCGCGGCCCCACGCCAGGCCGGGTGCCTGCCGCTGTATCGCGTGCACCAATGGGCCCAACGCCCAGTTGTATTGGCACCGCGATTAGGCATCCGCACCTGCCGAGCCGGAGTCCGACGAGCGCCAGCAGCGCTTGGCTCTGGTGACCCTGACGATGGACCCGTCGTCGTCGACACCGCCGCCCCTCCCTCCGCGCGAAAAGAAGCAGCACAGGAAGCGCACGCGCGGCAAAAAGAAGAAAGCGTAGTGGCTACAATATGAACTGTTTCATTGGATGAAATTTTAAGTTTGTTTTCGTTACTTTGTCATGTCATGAAAGTATATGAAGACAACCAAAGTTGCATCAAACTCTTGTATACCCCCGAATTGCACGGTTGAAGTAAACGCATTCATATTCGCTACTGCTTTGTCCAATAAAAAGTAAACGCATTTGAGATTCAATACTGGAATACACAAGAAATGGCCGCACACATATTTACATAAAACTATGACAAGCTTTGTGCATCTCATTGAGAAACTAAAAGAAACTATACACTGTCAAACCGGATATGGTTGTCATTATTTTGCACAATAGGTTGATGATGATCAGACAGAAACATTAAGTATTAATACAGCAAGTACCAAGGAAAATCGTTCGTCAACTGCATCCACCGCTAGTAAACAACTTTCCAAACATTGGTATGACCCAGCAAACCATGTTAGGGCAATTACAACAACATTGGTATGACCCAGCAAACCATGTTAGGGCCAAGTACTTTTCGTACCCGTTGGTATTTCTAGTCCATTGATAGCAGCGACCAGTCACGACGAGGCCGTAAAGCGCGGGTACATAAACGCTGGGACGCGGGGATCCAGCACGTTGAGGTGTACAGCAAGGTAATTGACAGAATTGACGTAACATGTAAATCAGGAAGTATGGTAATCGCCCCCCCCCCCCCCCCGGGTGCCTCAATCGATCCCTATCGAAAATAGATTGAGAACCCCGATGTATTGGCCGTTTTTTCCAACGGATGCGGTCTTTTTTTTGCCAACTGGGGCCCCCTATTTTGCAATACCGGTATTAGATGTGCAATATCTTCTACGCTAGGAGGCTGCGCAAAAAAATCCTTTTTCTGGAGCTCCAGATGCACTGCTTGTAAAGCTCTATAACAATCCACTTTAAATATATTGCTTCTTTTGACCAAACCATCGCGCAGTGTTGCAGCGGCGAGTGCGATGCCAGTCTCGTTCATGTCCAGTGGCTCCTATGTGCTCCATGTGCTTAAGCTGCATGTGCCCACCAAAGCCGCGGTGTTTTTGGTTAGCACATGCAGCGTGAGCGCATGCAGAGAGCGAGGCGAGTAAACATCGAACGTCGGAGGCGATCCTCTCGACACGGCCCGAGCTCGATGCAGTCCTCGGACTTAAGTCAAGAAGCCTGCAGCTTCAACAAGTTGCTGTCGAGCACCCGAAGCAGGGTTGCAATCTTAATGCCGGTCGTAATGGCGCGCACTAAATACGTACTTCTAGCAGTGAGAGCCGTAAGAGCTGAGGTGTGGCTAGCACCTGGGCTGGTCCATGTGCGCATGCAGATACGGCGCAGGTACAGTAGCGTACATCGATCTATTGCACGGTTCAATGTGCACCTCATTGCGCCGTGCAATAAATTCCAAGCACTCATTCGCATCCGAGCAAAAGCATGTATACAGTTGCACTCGCACCACCAGGGCTCAACGCACTGGGGTCCCTTTGTGTAGGCCCGCTCTGCCCAGCATGATCCGCCAATGGCAAACGTGCAGAGGGGGTCCACATGGCCCACCATTCCATCATGGACCATATTCGACACTAGCGCATAGATACGGTGCATGTTGAAATGGTGGGGCATAGGGGCCCTCTCTGCATGGCGGTGTCAGTTTAACAGAGAAGTCCACCGATTGGCCCCCGCAGGGCGACCCCAGAGAGCTGGACCCTAGAAGTGCGAGCGCAAGTGTACGCATGCTTTTGATTGTCGATCAGGTATAAAGCGTAAGCGATGGTGTTGTGCAGCCCTACACTGCTCACTACTATACGTTTCCGCTTTTTGTGCATCCATCCTTGTGGTAGCAGTAAGCAAAGGGGTTTTCCGCGTACAGTACACGCTCATGTACTTGTTCTACTTGCTCAGCTCTTCGTCCTCTTTACATGCACATAAAAAATGCAACGTCAACTGGCGGTAGAGGACTCAACTGACATCCCCGCGTCGGAGCTACTCGCGCAGCCCCTACCTATATTACCCCTTCTCTGTATTACATTAAGGCTAGGTGGTGTTTTGCTCGCGAAGGGCGGAGTAGGAGACGAAGGGTGAGTGAGTAGTCACCTTCACAGGATCTTAGTATCACTTGTGTACAAATAGTTGAAGTTTTTGTCCTTGTCAGTCATCGCTGGGTACCGATGGTTGGTACTCGCTGAGTCCGCCACTAGCTCACTTGACCAAAGAATCGTCCACCGACTTCCTCTACCAAGTATCCTGCTTACATAACTACAGCCAACCCATTGCAGCAGCTCACCCCTCATCACCGTTGCAATGGCAGACGTTGCTACGAAGCCAACGCCACCTTCCTCCAAAGCAACATTTATTTCTGCCAATTGCGTTTTCCGTTTTTGCCAGGCAAATACCTTATAATTACAGGTCTTAATGACAGAGAGTAGCATAGTCTTAGGAATTTGGTCAGAGCCCACCAGCGCTCCAAGTTGTAGATGCGTGCCTTGTGGCGAAGGAAATCGGAATAATTTGAAGCTCTTACCCCCCCCTGGCTCGTATGTCAGTTGCTTCTGCAAATACACATTCAGCGACCCCATCGGTAGCGATCTTGCCATCTTGAACACCCTCGATAACCTTCGAACACGACTCTGAAGCTCATAGTGCGCGGAGTATTATGGTGGGTGTTCGGCAAGGTGTCCTGCCCTGAGACCAGCGCTGTGGCCTGTCCTTCGTCATTGTCACAATCTTTAATGATGAATTATGCTGCTTCCACTGACGCAGCGGGTGGTTCAGTAAAGGCAGTAAAGGCTCCACTTGACGCACGTTTCTGGGGGTCAAACGATTCATACATCGCTTTACGCGTGTGCGCTGGGTGCTGCGCTTCAACATGGAGAATTTGGGTTTCGTGAGGCAATCAAACATGATATCATATGACAATTTACCGTCTCCCCACAAACAAATGACATGGAATTCTAGCACTTCATGTTAACACACTTTCACCTTGTATCGGCACCCTCCTCCCGGACTACGGCAGCGATCCTCGATATCTAACGGCGGCGCGCCCATGTCCCGTCTTCCAACTAAGTAGGGTCGGCTTGAAAAAACTAAGCTCGCGCATCGTATCATTCGTCCTCCATTCCGAGTGTTTCTTTCACTCTTGAATCTTTACTCACTGTTATAGACGGTTTGACGCCCATGACAGTTGCCCCGGGAGACGTAGAAGAATTCCAACTGAGGATGAGGCTCTGCGACCCGCACAGGGTTAGATCCGGACCGGAGCTAAATTGGTCTAGGGTTGGGGTCAGTTTAATGTGAGCAGCCGTTTGTTCACAACAATCTGACAATAATTGTGGCCACGGGCTCTTGCAGGAGCTCGTGTGTACCTTAAATATTCTGACGAACACGGCGAAAACAATCTTAGTTACCAGTGTGCCGTTAAAATTATATACACATGTTTAAGATAGGAAGTCTAGCGGAAGGCCGTTAGATGAAATGAATCCTGGGATCATTGCAGAAACGGAAAAGAAAGAACCAATTCGACTTCAACTCCGGCAAAGCAGACGTGAATCGACCACATCGGTGACCTCGATAGGGAATATCGGGCACCTAAAATGCTATATAAGTACCGTAAAGTTATAGATACAGGTTCCGTTCTTGACAAGCAACACGACAAGGATTTTTGCTGCGTAAGTTCTACTGAATCCATCTTCTAGCTCGCTGATAAGCTAGAAGAGTATGCCAGACTTCGTTGTAAACGAGCTCACGTTAACCCAATTCTAAGTTATACGACGCTACAGACCTTGTTGTGAACAAGCACACGTTAACCTCATTCTAAGTTATACGAAGAACACATCAGACAAGTAATTAAACTTTACTAGTGGAAGAGGCCCTGAAGCAGCAATACAACGCTCACCATATAGATGCGTAACGACTGAGTAAACACCAGAATTGTAATGCCACGCGTACGTGGTACATATTTTTCGTTTCGGTGAGATAATAATGGTGTGTAGATCCTGAAGAAAGTTTCGATAATTAAGCAGCCAACACGAGCACTTCATATCGTCCAACCCAGGGCCCCAAAGCCAACTTAAGTGGCTAACAGTGGCACAAGACAGTCGAAAAGTTCGTCTTTGTCACGACGATACTCAATTAGATATAACATTGATTTTCCGGTGTCGATTGCCCCCGAGTTTTGCGTCCGCTAGAGATCACTACTTCGAGACCAAGTTAACGTTACTGCCTTTATTCTCTTGTCTGGTATTGTTCCCAACCCACGAAACGTTAGTATTCTAATCCAACACTAACAAATGGTTTATGTGTGTAGATACGTTGCCTAGATCTAGCAGGAAAGAGCACTCGGTGACTTGACGCTCAACATGGTATTAATGAAGATTTGTGGGGAGCGAAACTGGTGATATATGCGCCAAGCCAGGAAGTCACGTCGTCTTAATGTTTGGAGACGGATCTCCTTTGTAGCCGCTTCGTCAACTTGGTGGATGAGATCCTGCAACTTCCTGTAACTTGCGGCTGGTGCTTTGGTGCAGTGTGATGATAAACATTGTGGTAGCCGATGTTTGCATCTACGACCCGATGCAGTCAAGCTACGAAAATGACGTTCGAGTCATAGCCATGGCTATTTTACCGCTGTTGCCGCCCCCAGCCAAGCCCACGGCCAGATACAATGTGTCTGAATTCGAAACTGTCTGGCTTCGCACGCAGACCAATAGCTACAGTTGAGGTGTTTTCGTAATCGCCGTGTTTGAAATTTTCTCGGTTCAAGCCTGGTAAACTCAGCCAAGGACTAATAAAATAAGTTTAGTAGAAAAAATCGTGTGCCGATTACAACCGCGATATAGGAATACGCTACGAGGATGGGATCTTTTGGTATGTAGCCGCGGATCATTTGGAGAGGTTTAGGCGTGCCCCGAACGTTACCGACCCTCATTTAGGCCTGCTCTCACACAAACAGATAGATGCTTATGCGAAACCGTCTGCTAAACAAAAACTTGTAGCGCAATACAAGACATGCAGTCAAGATGCTTACAAAGAAGTACCTGTATTACGATGGCATTGATGCTGAGAAAGGATATATGGTTGGAGCTATAGACAAGGAAAAGGGATTTCCCCGGGTTGGCAATTGGTGTAACGACGCCGGTTTTACTAGCGAAGTCTCACAAATTTCGTAGCGCGGAGCACTTTCGACTATTTCATGCTGCTGCCACGTTTCAACTGAGTGACCTCGGCTACCTGGCCTTAACCAAACGGGTTTACTGACCATTTGAGAAACTACCACCTTGCTACAATATTGGTCGCGGGCGCTACTGTGAAATACCGTGATAGCGATGCGTGGAGAAGGGCTTGGTCAAGTCAAGGAAATGTTGTCTAATTTTTGTGAAAAGGTAGATAGATAGTCGGTTCAGTTTTATCACTCAGCATCAAGCTACGCTGTGACATGTACCAACAACCCATGCGGGGTATTCAATTGAAACATTCTAAAAATAACCCATCTGGATCAGATCATCTGGAGCTACGGACCAAACACGGATAAAAGCGTTGGTAAGGGTTTAGCTTCGTCTTGGTAGCCGATCTCTGATTCTACCTCCTGTGCATTGGCTCAACGATGTACTTCAAGCCGTGCAAGACAAAGGCAAAGAATTGTCACAAAGTGATATTAACATTGAATTTATGACATACACGACCTAACGGTTACAACTAACAATATTATCTTACAGGGATGCTGGTTCTTGTGGAACGCACATTGCTCTTTTGGTGGCGAGCATTGGGTAAAAATTAGCGACGTGCTATAGCATTCATCTACTCGAGGGGGTTGGATGCCTGAGCGCGATGGCGAAAGCCTTTCCTGCAAGTTCAAGAAGATGTACATAATACTCAAGCCTTTTAGAAACGGCAAAAGCCCCGTGTATATATGTCGCTCCAAAATGCCTGAAGAGAATAATCGAAAACGCAAGTTAGATTACCACGCTTTACTCCGATGGACACAGACGATTGCGGAGATGAAGACGGGTTTATTGACAGCAGCTAGTACGAGCGCGCAAGCGATGAGATTCAGAACGTAGTGGAGCTTGCGCGATCCCATACGAATACGGTCGGTCTACCTGTCATCTCTATCGTCTCCAGCGAAGCCGTCGGTCAAACGTCTCAGCGGCGACAGCGCTTAGACGATGCTATCGATAAGGTGGCCCGTAATACCTGCCCTGATGACTCAAGCGGTATAATAGGCACAATGATGAGCATGATGTCGATGATGGAAGGGCGACAGACAAGCCGCAATGCTGAGTATCGGCGTCAATGAAAGAGCACTAACGTGAAAGAGCTGAACTTAAAGAATAAACTCGCGATCGAGAGAGAGCAAGTCGTGAAGAGTGCTCTTAGCAATTGATGATGCTTTCGATGACGAAGATCATCGGCCCTCCACAAAACGCCAACCTTGGGAGTTGATCATCGGTTGTCACAGAAACGCCATAAGAACAAGCAACTTGTTGTGTTTTCTATATTTTTGCATTTCTAAATAATAAACGCGGATCAGATCTGGTTGATTCCTGTTGTGCAAAATCAATAGTTGTACAGATGATGGGTATTAAAGAGACGCAAGGCACAAACGTTGGGGTCAAATGCCAGGCAGCAGAAGCTGTCGGTAGGACTTCGACACGCTGTATATTTCCCATTCATCAGCTTGTCGAATAGATGCAATTATCGCGTTCATTTCAATTAATCCGACACGACACACGGTGTTCGCATGCTCTAAATCACCGCCCTTTTAAGGAATCCTAATCCGCTTTGAAAGTACAGCACTTCCTGGAAATGCAGAAAGGTTTTCGTATAGTTCTCCTTTCATTGGGTTTGAAGGGTCACAGAGGCGTTGGTGAAGCAATAAGCTCCTTTCGCTGTCGTTCCAAGACTCAGGATCAGGGGTTAGTAGTATTTGCTGAAATAGTACACCTCGGTAATACTACTACCCGATTTGTTGGGGTAGTAGTGCTACTACTACCGTAAAGTGCGGTATTCAATATGAGTGATATTAAGCTATCATCAGCTCACTACTATAGCACTCTTCAAGTAATATTTTCGAAGATAATCATATTCAAGAGGAGCATAGCAACAGCTACGCTCGTGTACGTTTTGGAATATCGTCTCCCCGTCAACTTAGGCAACACCCGCTCTCGACTCGCGCTCTTTAATTAAAGATATTTTCAGTTGAAGCGGTGACTCTTGCCCCATCCACACAGATCTGTCATATGAGCTCTACAAACAAGAACACGACCTCTCTTCATAGTATTGTTAGCTCTTTTCACAATAAACTAACCAAGTCAGGTAATTGTGTACAAGAAACGAACCAGGTCATGTTGTTGTGTCCTATGACTCGCAAAAAACTATCGAACGGCCCAGCTCGCATTAAACGAACCGATTCGCGGTTCAAAATAAACTAACGGTCCCAACTCCACATAACGGGGTCTGTTCGCCACCCGAAATCGATCCATACATCGGTTTCTCCTTCCTCTCCCCATTCACCTACAGTCGTCCCCAAGGGAGCGAAACACCCTGTCAAGGATCAAAAGCTGTGGCTCAGCGTGAAAAGCCGAACAAGTTGTCTCTCAAGAAAGCTGTGGAGCGGTTAGGTGTACTCAAGTCTACGGCGAAATATGCCCGAGCCACCGCCGGACGTTGGAGAGCGGTGTCGTACTAAAGAAGGAGGTCGTAAATACAGGTTTGCTCCGTGTGAGGATGCGATGATTACTTTCTACGATGATACGTTACGTGAGAATGGCGAGCGATGATTACTTTCTACGATGATACGCCACGTGAGAATAGCGAAATTTCATCAGATGTGAGTTTTGTTCCAGAATTCCTGTGTTCGCTATTATGAAGGATAGCACCAAGCGGGCTCGGGTTAGACGATTTATGGACCGTTACAAGCAAGGCATCCGCCGAACCTAGAAGAACTACCACCAGTTCAAATCAACCTGTCAAAAACAATTGTCAAAGGTCAAACATGGTCGGTCATCAATGCGGACGGGCGCCGCGACACAGAAGAATCTGTCCAGGCTTCGAATACCCCCACAAATATCGACGCAGTTGAAGCAGAGCTACAGTCACACTTCAATACTGATCGTGAATCAGATGCAGAAGTTGGAGATTCAGCACAACGTGGATTTCTTTTGGCGCCTAGAAACGCTATGCAATGTGATGGTGCCTCCAGCGACGGTGAACACACATCACGGCAGCAAAACCCCACTTATTCCTGTAGCTGTGCAGCATCAAGACACGGGCGCAAACATGTCTTTGGATACATCGATGCATCTGTTCCTGGAAGTTATCTCGAGCTTGAAGGACTAAGCTGACAAGCGCGATTGTACACTTTTTTATTTAACGCTACACGCCAAGTACTGCTGGCGTTGTGTTGCACCTAACGTCTGCCCTGTTCGTCGAGATTAATACTGCGTATGCCTCCTGCGAAAAATCGCTGACCAGAGGATATTACGGACGAGATCGATTGGAGTGGCTACAGGGTAGAGTGGTTTTTCTCGTTGACCAGTTCAAGCAAAGACAAGACCGTCGGGACTCGCTCGTTCTCGTATGTGATCAAGCCGCGCCAAACACACGGGATTGGCTGTGGGATCTACATGCTCCATTACCTGTACAAGATTAAGTGTTACGCTGACAAGAATCAGCCTAAGTCGCTGGTCGATGCAATGGATCAGCTAACGAGGGGCTTGTTCAATGCTCCTACTGCTTCTAGATCGAGGGGTTCGCTTGTAAAACGTATCACTAAGATGGTATAATGTATTTATTCGACATGCGTTGATTATGCTCAATTGTGTTCCGTGTGCATGAAAGGTGTGCTGATTTTTTCCAATGTGTTCATGTAGTTAAGAGACTGCAAAAGTATAGCAAGGGATACGATACTTCGCAGACTTCGTGGTTCCGATAAAACAGTGCCGCCCAAAGCTACCAGCTGCATCGCTAGCGCGTACACTGCTCGCAGGTACCCTGTCACGAGATGTGCGGTCTGTACAATGTGTACACCGCATGACATGTACCTGCACATAGTATGGAGGTACGGATCAAGAGAACCGGTAGGTTGCAAAGTCGTATTTTGATAGCACACTCTTTTGTATTTCGAATGTGCATCATTTGAATTTTATCGGCGCCCTTTTCACGCAATCCTCCCTTGCTGGAAAGTTAGTAATGTTAACCTGTTTAATTTATTATACCACAAAGAACGTAGCAGTAGTTAGCTAGTATCTCGGGGAAATTTTGAGAAGGAAACGCATTCTCGTGCGCAAGAAGCTCTAGTCCAACCTACATTATGCGGAAGCAACATGCGGGTCAAAGGCGTTGCTGCAAAGGTTTCATCTCTAGACGCAAGATATTCCTTGTGTAGGCACGTCTTTTTCGAAGTTTGGACAAGAATGAGCGCCGTGATGCATTGCAGTCAGCTTACGTATATACGCCAGCACTAAGCATCTGAGGGTCGATGGGTTGTTTTGAAGGGACGTTCCCGCAATTCGCTATAGTGCGAAATGTCACATAAGGGAGTTATAGTTTACAGGCTATTGAAGAGTAAAGGTCTATAGCAACCTGCGATTTGTACACGAGCAGCCAATACAAAAAGCCAACAGCAACATTATATAGACAATGCGACTGCAGCATGGACTACACCCGATTCGGTTGTGGGTGACCCAAACGACGACGCACACCATCTTCACGGCTTACTGTACGTGCACAGTAACGGGTACCTTCCACGTGCTATTTGGCGGGCGACCTGCTAATCCTAGTCTAAATGGATGTGCCTCCTTGGCAACACATATCTCTGTCGATATCGTTACCATAGTAAATTTATTAATATGTTCGTGAGTGAGAAAAGTGTACTAATTAGAAGCACATGAGCAAGTACACATATTGGCGGAAGATATGGCCAATTACAAATCCTAACTTAATCCGACTGTCGAGCAAAAACGTTAAAATTCATGGCGTGTCTTTATAATGTATTTAACCAATCATGTTGAGTTTAAAGCGATGGACGCTGTGGTCTGCACTTTGGCAGCAGGATGTAGTGTGGTATCAGCGCGGCCCGCGGCAACTTGCTGCTGCGCTGTGTGCTATTGCACGTCCTAACACCTGTGGTCAAACGATGCCCTCAATATTTTAGGCGTTGATCTAGAGCTAGATTTGTGTTTTTGCTCTATATCTTGCTATTTTGAATATGCGAAAGTTGAAAAGGGTGTTGCAAATATTGACGGAACTCAACAGAGGAGAAGCTATAAGTTCAAGCGAGATGTCCTAAGAGATCTTAGCTTCACGTCGCCCTACGCTGCTGAGAAGTTGAAAAATGTCCCGCGCAAGGACTATCCGCAACTGGGAAAAGGGTAATTGACTTTTAAAGGCTCAGAAAAATGCCGGGCGGCACGACCAGGACGACCTAAAATTATGGTTACTTACATGAAAGATAGGCGTCGCAGCGAAAATGTACTATTTGGATAATTGATTTTCCATCTAAACTTTTACATGGCTCGCAATAAGCCTCCATACGATGCTTTAATGAAGTTGCTGCAGCGGTTTGCGCTTCTTCACGGGTTTTCCCGCCGCACCCCCCTCCCCCCACAACGATTTGGCAAAAAGGAACTTTAGCTATCCATGCTGCTTAAATGTTATGTATTTTAGTTGTTGTTATTGCGAAAACCGACCACTATTTTTTTTTTTGGGGGGGGGGGCAAAGTTGTATGCTTTGAGTGCTTATTAATCAGATGAACTCTTGTTTTGATATATAGAAATAAGATGCCACTCCGATTCGGCGTTCCCCATCCCTGTTCATATATCCGCGGATTGTCGTCGATTTATAAGAGGTGAATTGGTCCCTAACGCACCAAAACCGACCCGGTATCGCGGTATTTTCGTGTGGCACACACGCTAAACTTCCATTTCCGGCACGCCACCCTGAAGAGCACGGCGCGCGGTGGGATGCGAGGGACCATGCGGGGCGCAGAGCGCCACAGCGGCGCACGCAAGTGGCACACGTGTAGCCATAGAACGCAAAGGAAGCAGACCAAGGGTGATGGGAGGGACATGCGTGGTTCGGCCAAGGGTCAACACGACAAATACGGTACGTGCTGATGGTCCATGGAAAAAATCATGGACCACCACGGTACGTGGGCGGCGCCGAGCATGGCTACCGATCATTCTTCGTTTTTGCATTCTACAGAGAACGTCGCTGCGGAACGCAAGCTGCGTACGCCCGGCAGCAAGGTTCGTGGTCATTGGTGGCGTGCATAGAGGCGATGGAGGTGCTAACCGATTTGTATTGTTTTAGTCCCGCAGCAGGGTTCGGTTGGTGCACCGAGGTTGATGGAGGCGTACATGATATGCTACAGTGCTGCCTAGCAGCAAGGTTCGCCGCGTGCACGGCGTGCATGGCGTGCATGAAGGTGTTCATACTGACGGAGCTGTATTATGTGGTTTTTGTGGCATAGCGGCGACGAAGCTGGTGGCGGCCTTCAAGCCACGGATGCCAAGCTGCGGTTGTCCAGCAGGTGCGTGCTTGTGGTGGCGTGCATGGTGTGCATGAAGGTGTTCATACTAACCGAGCAGAATTATGTGGCACAGCGTCGATGGCGGTATTCAAGCCGCAGGCGCCAAGGTGCGATTGCATGGCGGCAGGGTCGTGGCGTTCATGTCGCGCATGGCGTGGATGAGTGGCAGTGCTAATCAAACAATATACTGTTTTGAATTGAGTTACTCCGCTGTTGGCTTTCTAATATGTAACGCACACATCACTTAATACGCTGCGTTGTGACTCCCGCGCTTGGACGTGCCTCCACAAGCATTCCCTGTTGTCCAAAAACAAACGCCACTATTTGCTGCGGCGAGCTGAATGCCTCGTTTGCCTACATATTACAGCACTACTGCTTTGCGGCTGAGAACGACATTGCCTCTTTCGTATATATAAACAGCACTACGGTTTTGCTGCAGAATCAGCATTGCCTCTATTTTCTAAATAAAACAGCATTACTGTTTTGTTGCGGAGAACAACACTGACTCTTTCTTTTATTATAAAAAAGCAGTACTTCGTTGTTGAACGGATCTCATAACTGCATTCTTCCTACCATATCCAGCGCACGTGCACATGTATCGTGAATATGTTTGGTGTAGGATGGTGGAATACAGATCTTTCTATCCAGATTTTACAGTTGCATTTCGGTGTTCGACCTGCGCTAGACGAGCCCGTGTTGCTCTTATGGGACGATTTTAGCGGTCACTGGACCGATGAGGTCGTTGCCTACGCTGCTTCGATCAAGGTGGTACTGATGGGAGTTCCGCCGAATGCTACGTATGTCTGACAACAAGCAGACGTAGCATGGAACCATCCTTTCAAGACTCGTTTACGCGCGTGTTGGCTCGAAGACCTGCAGGAGCAGCTCAAGAAGCAGAGCAATGAAGGAAAGATGTTCAAGTTGTCACCGCCCGGACGTCCTGGTATGTGCCGTTGGATTGCAAAGAGTTGGGAAGCTCTCCGCGTACAAACTATTGCAAACGGCTACAGAAAATGCGGCTTGCAGCTTGATGACGGCTGCTTGGTCGCGGCATCGCTGATATCGGAGATCCAGCAGCTTTCACTAGCGGGTAAGTCGACAGTAGACAGCGAACAGGACTTTGATCGCATTGTTGAGGAAGCGTACGTATAATATACTCCTCTTCTCTTCCATGTGTTATACAGTGGTTTACCGCGTTTTCGGCACCGGTACGGGTTAATAACCTGTTTGAACTTATAAATTAGGTGTTTGAGCAAGTATTGCCCATCAAATTAGATGTTTGCGCAAGTGGTGCTCATCACCCTTCTGAAAAACCCCAAAGTTTTCCCCTCATTGGGGAGGGATGACGCGTCCGCCGTGAAATGCTCGTGTATGCTCCTCTGGACTAGCCTTATACACAAGTTCTTACTTTAAAATTTACCATGGCACGTCGCCCAGCCTACACAACCCTGACTCTTGGCCAGAAGAAGACCCTATGTACGAAGGCCGACTCTGAGCCGTCAATGACACAAACCCAACTTGCCAAATGGGCGACAGACGAGTTCGAGAGTCCTGTCGGCCTCTCCACCGTCGCCGGCATCCTTAAGCGCAAGGCAGAGTTCGTCGACGTGCCGGGGCCGCTTCAGCAGCGCAAGCGTCACTTCTCCGACAGCGTGAGAGCGGCTGACGGGCTTCTTCTGGAAGAGATCCCGAGTACAAAGCCTGACACGACAACGGCAGTATCAACGGCGCCACCGTGCGCTCGATGGCGTGGAACACGATCGGTGGCGTCACAGCGCCGAGCCGGGGCTGGCTGTATCGGTTCCAGCAGCGCACGGGGCTCTGGTTCGCGGTCCACCACGGTGAAGGCGGATCCGTCGACATGTCCGTTGTGGAGGAGGGCAAGAAGAAGTTGAAGGAGCTGGTCTCGTCCTACCGTCCCCAGGACGTGTTTAATATGGACGAGACCTCCTTCTTCTACCGTCGGGAGCCCCGCGGCACGCTCACTACGGACAAGAAGGAGAAGGGAAAGAAGCAGAGCAAGCTGCGCGTGACGGTGTGCGTGGGCACCAACTCCGACTGCACCGAGAAGCTGCCCCTGCACTTCGTGGGCAAGGCCAAGAAGCCGAGGCCGTTCAAGAACCACAATGTGTTCGAGGAGACAGGGGCCACGTACACGAACACCCCCAAGGCGTGGATGAACACGGTCAAGTTCTGCGAATGGCTCTCTGACCTCAACGAGGCTATGCGGCTGCAGCAGCGGCACGTGCTTCTACTTGTCGACAACGTGTCTTCGCATGACGAAGCCGGCGTGCAGCTTTCCAACGTCAGACTGGAAAAGCTGCCGCCCAACACGACAGCTGTGCTGCAGCCCATGGACCAGGGCATCATCACGAGTCTGAAAGACCACTACCAGACCACCAAGATGGCTGCACACCTGAAGGACTTCCGCGCCGGCAAGAAGTACGACCCTGTGGACTTGCTGACAGCAATCAAGTGGTTTGCCCAAGGCTGGCGGGAATGTCTGCAAAGACTTTTCGCAATTGCTGGTGCCACACCGGGTACATTTCCAAAATGGATGTCCGGTTTTTACTGCATTAATTTACGTTAAATCAATAGAAATTTTCATGTCTTGGTTTATCCCACTGTGTGCTTTTCTTTGTCGACCCCACCAAAGTTAATTGCCTCGTAGCGTATATATGGTCCGACCTGCCGAAAACGCGGTGCACCACTGTAGCTACGAACATGTGGTTCTCCTCAAAAAAATATTTCTGTGAATATCAAATTTACAAGGTTCCTGGCATCTGGTGAACATGACATGCACCTCTCTACATGCGATATACGGTATAAGTAATGCCCGTTGTTGTCGGTGCTTGCATCATTTTTTTCATTTCTGTCTACAGTGTATATCTTCCGTCGATATGGGTTGCGGTAGCAAGGGTACTGCAATACATCCGGGTAAATTCAATCAGGAGAGCCAGCATCGACGAACATTTCAAAAGCGATGAGAACGAGATCACAGTTGTAGCTGTCCACCTGGATTATAAGCTCGGGTGATTCGTACATGCGCACATGGTACCTGGTCCTGATCTTGGGTGGAGGTGGCAGCAGATCTACAATCGTGTTCGCCACATCACGGTCGTTGTTGTTGTAGTTCCTAACACCGCACCGCTGCAGTGGCGGCGTCCAAGCCACGGATGCCAAGCTGCGGTTGTCCTGCAGCAGGTGCGTGCTTGTGGTGGCGTGCATGGCGTGCATGAAGGTGTTCATACTGACGGAGCTGTATTATGTGGGTTTTGTGGCATAGCGGCGACGAAGCTGGTGGCGGCCTTCAAGCCACGGATGCCAAGCTGCGGTTGTCCTGCAGCAGGTGCGTGCTTGTGGTGGCGTGCATGGCGTGCATGAAGGTGTTCATACTAACCGAGCAGAATTATGTGGCACAGCGTCGATGGCGGTATTCAAGCCGCAGGCGCCAAGGTGCGATTGCATGGCGGCAGGATCGTGGCGTTCATGTCGCGCATGGCGTGGATGAGTGGCAGTGCTAATCAAACAATATACTGTTTTGAATTGAGTTACTCCGCTGTTGGCTTTCTAATATGTAACGCACACATCACTTAATACGCTGCGTTGTGACTCCCGCGCTTGGACGTGCCTCCACAAGCATTCCCTGTTGTCCAAAAACAAACGCCACTATTTGCTGCGGCGAGCTGAATGCCTCGTTTGCCTACATATTACAGCACTACTGCTTTGCGGCTGAGAACGACATTGCCTCTTTCGTATATATAAACAGCACTACGGTTTTGCTGCAGAATCAGCATTGCCTCTATTTTCTAAATAAAACAGCATTACTGTTTTGTTGCGGAGAACAACACTGACTCTTTCTTTTATTATAAAAAAGCAGTACTTCGTTGTTGAACGGATCTCATAACTGCATTCTTCCTACCATATCCAGCGCACGTGCACATGTATCGTGAATATGTTTGGTGTAGGATGGTGGAATACAGATCTTTCTATCCAGATTTTACAGTTGCATTTCGGTGTTCGACCTGCGCTAGGCGAGCCCGTGTTGCTCTTATGGGACGATTTTAGCGGTCACTGGACCGATGAGGTCGTTGCCTACGCTGCTTCGATCAAGGTGGTACTGATGGGAGTTCCGCCGAATGCTACGTATGTCTGACAACCAGCAGACGTAGCATGGAACCATCCTTCAAGACTCGTTTACGCGCGTGTTGGCTCGAAGACCTGCAGGAGCAGCTCAAGAAGCAGAGCAATGAAGGAAAGATGTTCAAGTTGTCACCGCCCGGACGTCCTGGGGATTGCAAAGAGTTGGGAAGCTCTTCGCGTACAAACTATTGCAAACGGCTACAGAAAATGCGGCTTGCAGCTTGATGACGGCTGCTTGGCCGCGGCATCGCTGATATCGGAGATCCAGCAGCTTTCACTAGCGGGTACGTCGACAGTAGACATCGAACAGGACTTTGATCGCATTGTTGAGGAAGCGTACGTATAATATACTCCTCTTCTCTTCCATGTGTTATAGCTACGAACATGTGGTTCTCCTCAATAAAAAAAATATGTTTGTGAATACCAAAGTTACAAGGTTCCTGGCATCTGGTGAACGTGACATGCACCTCTCTACATGCGATATACGGTATAAGTAATGCCCGTTGTTGTCGGTGCTTGCATCAATTTTTTCATTTCTGTCTACAGTGTATATCTTCCGTCGATATGGGTAGCGGTAGCCAGGGTACTGCAATACATCCGGGTAAATTCGATCAGGAGAGCCAGCATCGACGAACATTTCAGAAGCGATGAGAACGAGATCACAGTTGTAGCTGTCCACCTGGATTATAAGTTCGGGTGATTCGTACATGCACACATGGTACCTGGTCCTGATCTTGGGTGGAGGTGGCAGCAGATCTACAATCGTGTTCGCCACATCACGGTCGTTGTCGTTGTAGTTCCTAACACCTCACCGCTGCAGTTGATCGGGATAAGTGCACTTGTCCGTCAGCACAACGATGCAGTTTGTCAGCAGTTTCGTGTCGACGGTGATGGTACTGTTGATGAAGACGACTATACTATTTGGCTCGATACAGATAATGATCATTTGCATTTCAAAGGGCTTGCTAACCACTGTGCTGATTGTAATGCCCCCCCCCCCCCTCTCCTGGCGGCATGATTTAGGTACTTAAACTACCACAATGCAAATGAGAAAAATGGAGACATCAAATATTTCAACGAGCGGTAGAGAATCATACCTGAATAGAGAATATCACGAATGACCTAACCTTGACCTGAAAGTGGTGATTTCAAGAAACGCGAAATGCGGGGGCAACTTCATCGAAAAATTGATGCTTAACGTCCAGTTGAGTGTCTCTGACACTGAAACATTTTTTTAACTGCCGTGTTCTATTACATCATCGTCCTGATGGCGAACGTTGCTAGAATGGCGATGCCGATTATCTCCACCGCGATATATTTTTCTCGGAGAGCTCCTCTACGCTATTACAGCGCATGCACCTTGGTGATGCCGATCCTAATAGCAGATACTGTCCTGATTCTCGTAGTATGGGCAGCGCTTCAACCGACAACTGCTTGACAGCATCCATCTTGATTTTGGGCAATCCGGTATAGACTCAATCTGAAGCTTTGGAGTACACTCTTCGCCTTACAGGATGAGTTTTTCTGCGAATAAATATTCAATGCACTCAGACTTATAGGTGAGCGTGCATCCGGACCGTAATCGTTGCCAGGCCTGTCGTTGGATACCATGTCGTTATCGGCATTGTAGTCAGAGGCTACGTCGTCATCGGAGTTGTAGTCACGGTCTCATAGCGATCAGCGTCGGGGTCGGTGACGGCATGGCGAGTAACGTCGGGATCGGCTGTCTCATGGTTGAATTTGCATGATGTACAAATTTTGGCTACAACGCACTACAAAGTAAGCAGTTTGACAAATAACCGCATTGCTGGGCTTCGCTCCTTCGACCGGTCAGCAGTCGGCCTGTTTTACCGATTTCTTCAAAGGATACTTGCACAGGTTGCTTTGGGTGGTACACTTGTCGCTGGTGCGCGTTCTTCGGGAGCAAAGCTTTTCATGAAGCGCCTGAGACGGGTACACTGGGTGGCCAATTTCAATATAGCGAATGCAGGCTTTGTTAGGGGATACGACATGATATCACCTTAAGATAATTTGCCGTCGTGTCCTAGACAGCTGTCATAATACGCAAGTATTTGATACTCGCGCGGTATCACTTTGTACCACCGACTCCTGGTTGGCTTACGACAACGATTCCCGATGTCAGTAGGTGGTGCGGTGCGTCCATGTGCCAGAATTGTTTCTTCCAGCCGATGGGTGTTTGGTGTAGACACTTTAAGATGAAGCACGACATCCTTCCCGTTCCAGTCCTGATGCTGCTTCCAATATTGGATCTTATCCCATCGCAGCATAATACGCGTTTGAACCCCTATGCCTGAGCCAATGAATATGGAAGGGAAAATGGAGTGAGAACATGCGAGCCGATATTATTGAACCGGGCCATTATTGATTAAACCGGTTCAGCGATGGGATAAATTTCAGCTGGGTCGTCAACACAAGTTCGTACTTTACAATACTGAGATCAGTTTAATGTGAGTAGGGATTTGTTCACAATACTCCGACGGCGCTTCACAATTATCTGACCGTGTTCTACCCACAAGGAGCTGTTTCATCTAAATTGTACCAACTCAATCGAAAGCAGCACTTGTCGTGTTGTATATTTCGGCTATATGCATTAGAAAGTATGTTGTGTAGACGTCCCGGTAATTTAATTGAACGTTCTGGATTTGGCGTAACGTTTTGTGTCATCGATCCGTGCCTTGGACGCCGCCACTGCAGCGGTGCGGTGTTAGGAACTACAACAACAACGACCGTGATGTGGCGAACACGATTGTAGATCTGCTGCCACCTCCACCCAAGATCAGGACCAGGTACCATGTGTGCATGTACGAATCACCCGAACTTATAATCCAGGTGGACAGCTACAACTGTGATCTCGTTCTCATCGCTTCTGAAATGTTCGTCGATGCTGGCTCTCCTGATCGAATTTACCCGGATGTATTGCAGTACCCTTGCTACCGCTACCCATATCGACGGAAGATATACACTGTAGACAGAAATGAAAAAAATGATGCAAGCACCGACAACAACGGGCATTACTTATACCGTATATCGCATGTAGAGAGGTGCATGTCATGTTCACCAGATGCCAGGAACCTTGTAACTTTGGTATTCACAGAAATATTTTATTGAGGAGAACCACATGTTCGTAGCTATAACACATGGAAGAGAAGAGGAGTATATTATACGTACGCTTCCTCAACAATGCGATCAAAGTCCTGTTCGCTGTCTACTGTCGACGTACCCGCTAGTGAAAGCTGCTGGATCTCCGATATCAGCGATGCCGCGGCCAAGCAGCCGTCACCAAGCTGCAAGCCGCATTTTCTGTAGCCGTTTGCAATAGTTTGTACGCGAAGAGCTTCCCAACTCTTTGCAATCCAACGGCACATACCAGGACGTCCGGGCGGTGACAACTTGAACATTTTTCCTTCATTGCTCTGCTTCTTGAGCTGCTCCTGCAGGTCTTCGAGCCAACACGCGCGTAAACGAGTCTTGAAAGGATGGTTCCATGCTACGTCTGCTGGTTGTCAGACATACGTAGCATTCGGCGGAACTCCCATCAGTACCACCTTGATCGAAGCAGCGTAGGCAACGACCTCATCGGTCCAGTGACCGCTAAAATCGTCCCATAAGAGCAACACGGGCTCGCCTAGCGCAGGTCGAACACCGAAATGCAACTGTAAAATCAGAATAGAAAGATCTGTATTCCACCATCCTACACCAAACATATTCACGATACATGTGCACGTGCGCTGGATATGGTAGGAAGAATGCAGTTATGAGATCCGCTCAACAACGAAGTACTGCTTTTTTATAATAAAAGAAAGAGTCAGTGTTGTTCTCCGCAACAAAACAGTAGTGCTGTTTTATTTAGGAAATAGAGGCAATGCTGATTCTGCAGCAAAACCGTAGTGCTGTTTATATATACGAAAGAGGCAATGTCGTTCTCAG
Source organism: Phytophthora x cambivora (assembly GCA_033557925.1). Lineage (NCBI taxonomy): Eukaryota > Oomycota > Peronosporomycetes > Peronosporales > Peronosporaceae > Phytophthora > Phytophthora x cambivora. Next base: position 3,980,632 of record JAUCEB010000008.1, on the reverse strand, counting down.
CCGCAAAGCAGTAGTGCTGTAATATGTAGGCAAACGAGGCATTCAGCTCGCCGCAGCAAATAGTGGCGTTTGTTTTTGGACAACAGGGAATGCTTGTGGAGGCACGTCCAAGCGCGGGAGTCACAACGCAGCGTATTAAGTGATGTGTGCGTTACATATTAGAAAGCCAACAGCGGAGTAACTCAATTCAAAACAGTATATTGTTTGATTAGCACTGCCACTCATCCACGCCATGCGCGACATGAACGCCACGATCCTGCCGCCATGCAATCGCACCTTGGCGCCTGCGGCTTGAATACCGCCATCGACGCTGTGCCACATAATTCTGCTCGGTTAGTATGAACACCTTCATGCACGCCATGCACGCCACCACAAGCACGCACCTGCTGCAGGACAACCGCAGCTTGGCATCCGTGGCTTGAAGGCCGCCACCAGCTTCGTCGCCGCTATGCCACAAAAACCACATAATACAGCTCCGTCAGTATGAACACCTTCATGCACGCCATGCACGCCACCACAAGCACGCACCTGCTGCAGGACAACCGCAGCTTGGCATCACTAAGTTAGGGATGCGATGCTCAACAAATACTTATGACAGTGCCCAGGAATCAAGCCAGAGAATACTCGACGGCAGTGGTGCATTCAGGCGGTGGCCGCGTCCTGAAGGCAACCTCTAGAGCTGAGCATCTTGGGAGTCGCTGACGGAGCTTATTCTACATCTTGCTTCGTGTGAAGAAGACGAAAAAGAGTACAACAGTGATCATCATGCCAAAATACGTGGCTTAACAGCGTCAGCCGGACCGCCAGCTCCGGATTTCCCAGAGTTTCGAAGAAGTGATCCACGTGCTCCTTCCGATCCTTCGCCCCGCCGTCCTTGACTTTCAATCGCGCGCGTAGGAATGTCACATTGAGTCTATGCAATAATCCCATCTGTACCTACCGGTTCTGTAGTGTCCTTGTACCTCCGCCGTGGCGTTGTCCGTGCTTTCATCGGGCCGTAACCGCAGATGAATCGGCATTGGATCCAGATCTATGGTAGCAGACCTGAGCACGATCCTAGAACCGATCTGCTTCACTCCGATCTTCATTAATCTTTCCGATCCGGACTGGGACCGCTGACCGTCGTCCTCGCCGCCCTTCCGGGTCTCTCATGCTTATGTCCCGAGACCCTTACGCTCTCTCTTCCCGTGCAGATCCTACTTGGTCGGTCTCCCGGAATAGTGACCGGGTTGGTCCAAATACGTCTTCTGCTAATCATCTCCGGTCTCCAATTTCCCCGATCTTGCTTCTCCACATAGCTGCCCAGTGCTGCGTTAGCTGTTGCAACGTGAGTCTGCATCTAATCCAGCGCATCATCTACCTCTTCATCCGAGTACATAGCCATCTCCATTCTTGCAGCGGTCAGATGCAATGCCACATCACGGAACATTTCTACAACGCCAGATCTGGCGTCTGGAAATACACGCGAAGCAATTCGAGCGCACATGCACTCCACGACTGCCGCCAAACGCGCCACAACTCGATTAACGTCTTTCACTCGCGTCGAATGTGCAAGTGCCGTCAGCTCGGCGTCAAACGCTGTCCGCATCGCATCCGTATTTCTCAAATAAACCCATTTGTTCTAGAGTCTATCGGTCAATAACTGCACGTGCCATTGCTGGAGCTGCCGCCGCAGCTTCAATCACCGGCGTAGAGACGTCTGCTCTCACCATTTGAGGGGGATCAACTGCGATCCCACCGTCCATCTGCAACGCCCGTCGGATTAGCGTCGAACGGAGAGGTAGCATCTGGGTTTTGAAGCATGAACTCCGGTCGATACGCCGCTGTCTCCTCCTATCAGCGTTTCTTTAGAGTTCTACCAGCGCGTGTTCTTAGCCAGTTTTGTACTGTCTGGTTGGCCCCAGGCTCTGCTTGAGATGCTTGTACTTATGCAAAGTGTACAGCGCTTTTCGATATGTCGACTTTATCAGTTGTAAACACCTAAAAGCGTCTGTGGCAGCGCATGTTGTTGCTTGTGTGGGAAGGGAGAGCGACGGGGGGGGGGCTCTCCTGAAGACCAGGACCGCTTTCTAGAAACGAAATCTAAATTTGGAGCTGAAACGTTTTATTCATTTAGCTACCAACCCACTCCTGAACCGGTATATATCTACCTACGTTTGCTTTCGCAGGGAAACCCCAGGAACACCACATGTACTTATCCAAATACGAGTCGAGGCGGTCGCTGCGCATAACATTCATGGCATTGATGTGGCGCTTGATCCTGGCCTTCCACAAGCCCTCGCTAGCGTGAGTACCAGTAACACGACCCAGTCGTACGGCGACAGCACTGCCAGCGCTTGCGCGTGGGAGCAAGTCGTGTGGAGCCGTGGCACTGGGGAAAACGCTTTTCTTTGTCGGTCAGCCCCTCCCACATGCACCAATTGACACAGAGAGCCTCGTCGCAGATGACCTCCATCACCTTGTCCACTGCGAAAAGTCCCTCGTCTTCGTCATGGTAGATATCCGTAGGGGGTTACATGGTGGTAGGGGAGGTCGGGGGTGGGAGCGCGCGAATTCGTGATAGTGTTTTGTGTAGGGCGGTGCTCGATTGGCTGCCTCGTAAAAGTGGCTCAAAATGTACGTTTCATACTCAAACCAAGATTTTGTTTTTTCGCACCTCCGCGCGAAAGCGGGCTTGTTTTGTCTGGCGACTGGCAGGTCGCCAAACCTCAAGCGGTTATGTGGTGTACATAATATTTATATATAAACATTATTTTGCGTGTCACACTTTGGGTGTGCTCCAGATTTAGATATGATATTTCAGATTTAGAGTGCGGGCCTGTTCTTCAGGGAGAGCCGACGTGGGCGGCTCTGCGGTAATGTGTAGCGGGGCTACACATTCGGCTAACCTCACCTTAGTGCAACACGCACTAAGTGGATACATTCAGGTGGGCCACATCGCAGTGTGGTCACCATTCATAATAGGAAGCAGTCCTATTGGTCAGAAAGCAGGGTCTTTCTACCAGTAATACTTAAGCATTAGGTCAGGGTTTCTGCCAACCACTCGTTGGCAGAACCCCTCTTTATAGATATCAGTTTTAGGAGGAAAGCCACAGTTAACAAACAATTCAGTTCTCATTTTACCGCAAAAGCTACTATTTGTACCTTTATTTAGATCTAATTATACTTGTGGATACAAGTATACTTAATCTAAGTTAAATACACCTTACGCTTCCTCATACACGTGCGCTCACGTGTAAGCTAAAGTATTGGGCTAAGTAAGCCCATTACACCTGGTAGCACTTTGTAGTCCGTCCAACGACCGACTAATTACGTATTGAATGAAGTTCGATACGGGGGCCGAGGACCTGCCTGTGGACGCGAGTATGTCCACTGGTAACCCAAACACGAGTGCAACGCATGTTGCACGCGAAGACTGTCTCCACCTGGCGGATCCAGAGTGGGAGGCGCTCCAACGACTGTCGACGGTCATTGGAGAAGCGGCCGTAGCAACGATGCTACGCACGCTATCGCCGACAGAGCAACACGGTGTTGCTCTAGGCTTCATCATGAAGGAACAGCGCGAGACCGCTGCTCGCGCTACGGTGTCGACCCCGTCCACACCGCGCGTGGAGTCATTGAAGCTCCACGTGAACAGCTACGTTGGAAGAGAGGGCGAGCCTCTCCTCCGTTGGCTTGTCGAAGTCGACACTGCCATTACGGCTCGACGTATCGTCGACCCGTTGTCGAAGGTTGCGTTCGCCATGTCATGCCTTGGCGGACGAGCAAGGAGTTGGGCGTATGGACGCCGACTCACTGACCCTACGTGCTTTAGCACGTACGAGGTGTTCAAGGAGGAGCTCAGACAAGCGTTTGAGCCCCCGCAGAATGAGTTCAGATCGAGGGCTGAGTTCCTCGACCTGCAACAGGGCAAGCATGACGTACATGCTTACGCTCAAAGGGCGCGGTACTTGGTCTCGAACATCGTGACCAACCCGATAGACGAGGCGACAAAGGTCGTCACGTTCATGAAGGGCTTGAAAGATGGGCCTGTGAAGACCTATCTCTTCCGAGAGTACCCAAGTACTCTCGAGTCTGCGATTACCCTTGCGATGCAAGAAGAGTTTAGCCTGCGACAGGCTAAGCTCCATGTGAACGTCCCGCGGCCGATGCCGCGACCGACGGTGAAGCCGACGGGAGGTCCCGAACCAATGGACCTCTCGAGTGCGACGGCTGCTGGGTCTCAGCAGCGTCGTGGACCAACGAATGTCCGCTGTTTCCGGTGTGGAAACAACGGTCACTACGCCCGTGAATGCACAGCGCCTGTGCAGGCGGCCAAGGGCCGGCGTGACGATACCGGGTATCGCCACGGGCAATCAAAAAACTAGAACGACCAGCAGGCGCGGGGCGCCCTGCTGGTGATGCAGTCGAGCGTGTCGATATTGGACACGCCGTATTAAAGACTGCTGCCCCCAGTGAGAGTCACTCTCACTGTAAGAAGCAAGATGACAGGCCGAACCTTGTCATCTTGAAGGTTCGCTCGAAGAGAGAGATGTCTCTTCGTGCGCTGGTGGATTGTGGAGCGTCGAACAACTTTGTTCGACTGCAGAGCCTAGCGAGGCTTGACTTCGAGGACGTGGAACTACCTCGAAGTCTATTGGAAGTAAGACTGGCAACGGGTGTCGTTGTCAGAACCGAGAAGCGTGTCGTACGCGTACGCTTCTCGTATCGGAAGAGAATGTTCGTGGACGAGCTTATCGTGCTTGACTTAGACGATAAGTTCGACATGGTGTTGGGCATGCCGTGGCTTGCACGGCATGATCCAGTGATCGATTGGACGAAGCGCACGATCGTGCACTTCGGGAGTAGCGGCGCGACAGTGAGCGATGGCCCTGTCGGCGCAGCACGTGCACCTCGCGGTGCACGCGACCCACCAGGAGAGACAGCGCGACGCGCGGCTGTCTCCGATCACCCCACACGGACACCGACGACTGAGAGGGTCGTCGGGAGAAAATGTGAGTCGAATCAGAAGACTCAGATTCGATCGGATTCGAGAGGTTCTCGAAGCGTCAAGAGTGACGCGGTCGTGTCGACTATTAGTGTCGACACACAAGTTCAACAAGAGGAGCCAGTCACTAATAAGTACAGTGACTCGGACGCGTCAGCTCAGGGAGCTGATGCGATTGGCCCAAACGTCGAAAGACGCTCCGCCGTCAGGCGTCGAGGTAAAGAAGGCGCGTCGGCTCTGGGAGCCGACGCTGCAGGCAGTGCGGACGGTTGCAAACGTCCCGCACCGGAAATGCCTGCGTGCTCGCGTGCAGCCGGGCTGCACGACGAAGCGGTACGCGATCAAGCAGGGCTTGATTGCGTGCGCCCGCGGGAAGAACCCGCCGGCGACAACAAGAAACGCATTGCGTGCTCACGTGCAGCCGGGCTGCACGAAGAAGCGATACGCGATCAAGCCGGGCTTGATTGCGTGCGCCCGCGGGTTGAACCCGCCGGCGATCAAAAGGAAGATCTGTCCGCGGCCGGGCCCGGACAAAACAAGACGCGCGGAACCGGGTTCCGCACAAGAAGCGAACGGCGCAAGCGAGCAAAGCTGCGCAAGTCTCGGTCAGGGACCGAGGCGCTACTCGCAGTGTCTGCCGGGCAGACACAGGAACTGGAGACGACCGTCGAGACACTGAGTGTCTTGACGCGTACGAATACTGGTCTCCAGTATAAGAAGATGAAGTTGGAGAACCCTCCGACATTGGCGTCGGAGTTGACTTCGCTTCCAGTCACGAGCTGGAGGCGCTTCGCCCGCGACCTGCACGATGGACGCATCGAGCAGATTTGCATCCTCTCGGATGTCGAGAGGATGAAGTGTGAAGCGGAAGAGTTGAAGCAGCTCGTCGCTGAGGGCGTCGACGCCCTCAGCGCCAAGTCGAAGAAAGAGCGCTTCGACGAGCAGAGCTGGGACTCGCTGAAGTCGAGCCCCTTCTACGAGGTCTTGCGTGAGTACAGAGACGTACTCCCGGACGATATCCCTGCGGAGTTGCCGCAGGACAAGGGTGTTCAGCACGAGATTGATCTCGTGCCGGGAACGAAGTATTGCGTGACGCGGCAGTGGCCACTGCCGCGAGAGCAAGTCAAAGCGATCGACGACTTCTTTGAGAGTCGTCGCAAGGCTGGGCAAGTGCGGGAATCGAAGTCCCCGCACAGCGCGCCTACGTTCTGTGTCAAGAAGGCACAGGGCGGGTGGCGCATCGTTCACGCTTATAACAAGCTGAACGACGCAACGGTACCGGCGCAGACGCCGATACCGCGAAAAGATGTGATCATCGATTCGATGGCTTTGAGCACTATCTTCAGTGCTCTGGATCTGAGAGACGGATTCTATCAGATCCTCATGCGTGAGAGCGATATACCTCTCACGGCGGTAAGCACTCCGAGCGGTATGCTCTGGGAGTGGCTTGTAATGCCGCAGGGATTAAAGAATGCCCCTGCGACGTTCAACAGGTGCGTCACGCACTTGTTGCGCTCGGTGCGCGACTTCGCACCGAGCTATTTCGATGATGTGTTCATCCACAGCCGGGCTGTGGACGGGAAGTCGGAAGTGGAGATGCACAAGGAACATCTCCGCAGGTTGTTTGCGCTCATGCGCAAACACAAGCTCTACGCGAACCTGAAGAAGTGTATCTTCGGGGCTAGCGAGATACCCGTCCTTGGGTGTCTCGTAGGGAAGAACGGCGTACGCCCTGACCCGGGAAAGGTCAGAGTGATCAATGAATGGCCTACGCCTTCCAATGTCAAGGAACTGAGGCAGTTCCTTGGACTCGCTACGTACTTATGCAAGTACGTGAGCAACTACGCGGGCAAGATTCGCCCGCTGTCGCAGCTCCTAAAGAAGGACGCTGCATGGGTTTGGACTGCTGAGTGTCAGCAGGCCTTTGATACAGTCAAGCAGGGCTTGACTGAGGCGCCGATCTTGGCGGTGGCCGACCAAGATCGCCCGTTCCACGTCGTGTGTGACGCGTCCGATTTCGCAATCGGATGCGCTCTAATGCAACACGACCACGAGGGACGTGATCGCGTGGTCTACTATCAGTCGCGTCAGCTGAAGCCAGCTGAACGCAACTACCCGGTACATGACAAGGAACTCCTTGCCATGAAGTATGCACTCGCGAAGTTCCGAGTGTATCTACTTGGGAGTAGACCATTTGTGGTCTACACCGACCACGCATCATTGCGTACGGCGATCAAGTCGCCGCACATCTCACAAAGAATGGCGAGATGGCTCTCATTCTTTGCGGAGTACAACTTCCAGGTTGAGTACAAACCTGGAAGGTTGAATGTTGTGGCCGACGCGTTGTCGCGTCGACCTGATTATGCGGTGCACAAGGCCGACGCCAATGCAATTGGCGTCGCACGGACGTCTACTCCCTCGTCGGCTTTGTTAGACGACGTGCGCTCCGCATACACGAAGGATGCGGACGCACAGCAGTTGTTGGACTACTTCGCTGCGCCTTCTGACAAGTCTCGTCAGAAGTTGGCGAAACATCTCCGTGCACGTGTACACCGCTATCGTGTACACAATGGACTGTTGCTTTACAGCGCAGTCGACGACAACGCTGATCGCATTGTCGTGCCGGACGATCATGAGCTGAAGCTCAGGATTACTTACGAGTATCACGATGCCCCAACATCGGGACATCCGGGTCGTGAGAAGACATACTTGCTTCTCACGCGTGACTTCTATTGGAGTCACCAGTACAAGTGGGTACGCAAGTACGTTCGTGCTTGCGAGGTTTGCCAGCGCGTGAAGCCTGCAGCCTTCTCGCAGGCTCCACTTCAATCACTACCGACTCCGTCGGAGTGTTGGCAGTCCATTTCAATGGACTTTGTATTTGGTCTTCCGCCTGATAACAAGCGGAGGACTGGTATTGTGGTCTTTGTCGACCGATTCAGTAAGATGGTGCATCTTGCTGCAGTACCAGCCGAAGTGACAGCCAAGCAGACGGCACGTCTGTTTGTTGACTTGGTGTTTAGACACCATGGCATGCCGATCGACATTGTGTCTGATCGTGATCCGCGCTTCACAGCGCGTTTCTGGCAAGAAGCGTTTGAACTTCTTGGCACGCAGCTGTCCATGTCGACTGCGGATCATCCGCAGACCGACGGACAAACCGAGCGCGTCAACCGAGTCTTGGTTGACGCTCTGAAGAGCTACGCTCATTCGTTCAAACAATGGAGCGACTGCTTGCCGATGGCAGAGTTTGCCATCAACAACTCGGTGCATGTCTCCACAGGACATACACCGTTTTACGTGAACGCCATGAGGCATCCACGCGTACCGAGTGTACTCGGTACGGTAGCTCCTTCCTTAAGTGGGGGAGGGTATCCGGTTTCAAACAAACCGAATGAACACGCTGATACGAGCAACATATCAGCTGTGTCGACACGCGCACGGTCTGCGCGTAGTCCGATCGACGAGAGTTTAGTGCCTACGCCGGGCGTAGACACTCAAAACAACAACAACCACACACAGGCTGGGCCTGTTGTGAACAAGGATAACAGGTTGAACAAGGAGTTCAACTCGAAGGCAATGGACTTTGTCCAGCGCCGCCAAGCCGTAATACGGTTTGTGCAAGATGCTATTGCAGCTTCTGTCGATCGACAGAAGCTGAACGCAGACAACAATGGCAGAGGAAACACAAATGAATTCAAAGTGGGTTCATTAGTTCTGTTAGCTACACAGAACCTAGCTAAACATGCAGTTTCCGACTTCGGAGCAAGCAAGCTTGCCCCGCGCTTCATCGGCCCATTCACCGTGTTGGCGAAGCATGGCAACGCGTACACGCTAGACATACCGTCCAGCATGCGCCTCCACCCAACCTTTTACGTTGGGCGGCTGAAGCCGTACTCGCAACACGAGTCACCTACGACCGGTGACTCGGCGCGATCCTCTTCTCGAGCGCGGAGACACGCTGCTCCACGCGAGCAACGATCGACCCCAGGTCGACCTGGATGTTCGAGGCGGTCTGTCCGGCCTGACCGACCCGGGCCTTCAAGAGCTTCAGCTCCTGCCGAATCTCGGCGAGCTCAGCCGTCTGGACGTGCTCCATCGCATCCAGACGCTCCCAGACCCCGGCCGGCGGCGGCTCGTGGTGTCTTCCCGCCGCCACCGCCCCCGTTGCGAGATGCACGCGGGGAAACTCGCTGGATTGTCCAGCGAATCGTTGATCATCAGATCCGGACCCAAGGTCCGGTTCATTTTCGTATTCGTTGGTTAGGATACTCTCCTGACCACGATACATGGGAGCCGCGGAACGTCCTGATGAGCGACGTTCCGGAAATGGTGACGGAGTACGAAGCCCGCCACCAGCAGCTCCGCCGAAGGGCGTAAAACTTGAGCGAGAGCTGTAGTCGCCTACAGCCCTCGGCTGAGTGTTGCGCTCACCCTCAGCACTCTCAGACGACAACTGCGTGACTAACTTCTCACGCAGTGTCTTCAACTCCACGGGCACACTAACACCAGTGTACCCGAGAAGGTCTCGCTCCGAAAGCCGCACTGCCCCGGGTTGGCACTGCGCGCACGCAACGCCAGACGGCACTGCGCACGGAATCCCCGCCTCGACTGCACCTTCGTGCAGCCGCAAAATCTTGGGCCGCTTCGAGAAGCGCTCGTAGCGCTCACTCGCAGAGCGGACTCGCTCACGGTAACCAGCCGGGTCGCGGTTGAAGTTCTCAACGAACGCGCCCCAGCTTTGACAGAGTGCCTCCCACTCTGTCACCTTGCTCTTACGGGAATGCTTCTTGTTCCCGTAGAATCGGAGCTCATGGAAGAGCCCGATGTAATAATCACGTCTTTGATCCGTCGCCGGATCAAAGTCGAGCTCCTTGGTGACATCGTCATCAACGATGGCGCTGCAGGAGTACAGCGCGTACTTGCTGACCGGCGTGGTATTGCCGTAGCGAGATCGGATCTCGCTCGGAGACGGCATCCACGGGTCGCGCGCCGGCTTAGCGCGCGACGTCACAGTCGCGGACGGAGTGGAGTCGTCATCGTCTCCACCCCGCGGCGTAGACAACGCCCCAGCATCTGCGAGCGGCCTATCGCTGCCGCTACGCGAGCGCTTGGAACTCGAAGCGTCCGAGTCGACATCGCGAGGACGACGAGTCCCCACGCTAGCTTCATTGCGCCCTGTGGACGAGGAGTCTTGCTTCTCCTCGCCCTCCTCCATGTCGACATCATTGTCGACATTCAAGTCCACCATGCCATCGAAGAGGGTTTCGTTGGCATAGGTGACTTTACGCGCCTTATACTCCCCAACCGAGATGGTACGCTTGGGGGAGCTTTGCGTCGTCACCGTGGAAGTGACGACGGACGCCGAAGAGGCTGAAGATGCGGCAGTCGTCGCTGTGCTGGCGACGACTGTGTTGCTTGCTGCAGGTGCAGCAAGCTCTTCGGAAGTCTGCGTCGTTGGCGTGCTCATTTCGAAATGAGCACGATGTTCTCTCCGAAGAAGACTTTGGATTGATGTGCCGAGACCGGCACATCAAGTCCTAACGGGGGGATGGTGTAGCGGGGCTACACATTCGGCTAACCTCACCTTAGTGCAACACGCACTAAGTGGATACATTCAGGTGGGCCACATCGCAGTGTGGTCACCATTCATAATAGGAAGCAGTCCTATTGGTCAGAAAGCAGGGTCTTTCTACCAGTAATACTTAAGCATTAGGTCAGGGTTTCTGCCAACCACTCGTTGGCAGAACCCCTCTTTATAGATATCAGTTTTAGGAGGAAAGCCACAGTTAACAAACAATTCAGTTCTCATTTTACCGCAAAAGCTACTATTTGTACCTTTATTTAGATCTAATTATACTTGTGGATACAAGTATACTTAATCTAAGTTAAATACACCTTACGCTTCCTCATACACGTGCGCTCACGTGTAAGCTAAAGTATTGGGCTAAGTAAGCCCATTACATAATGACTACGAGCTCTGCTTACACTTTCGGTCTGCTATTGACTAAAAAGGGGTGCCGAGTGTTATTTGCCTGCGGTCTTCCACAGAATGCTAACCGGGTCTTGGGCTCAGTCTGCGGCTACTGTGAACTGCAGGCATCCACATGTCATGGCTAAACTCGTACTTAGTCGGTCTATAGCCTTTCGATTAAGTAGGTACATGTATTGTGAGTTCCGGCCAAATTTGCCGAGTCGGCGCGATTCCGAGAACCGCTCTATACAAAAGTCAAGTTATTTTCCCAATCGCCCGTCCCCAGAACATATGGCGCCATGCCACATGTCAAGCTCGATCCGTACTTAACACGAGATGATTCGTACTGTACTTAACCCCAACACCTCAGAAATCTAGGACAAATACAAGGACCAAAAGTTAGAGGCTTACTTAGCCAAGAGTATTAGGAGATACACGACCTTAGTATTATGGACAGTAACACCTTGATTAGATCTATAAGGGATATGTTTGCCATGGTGTCCTCCATTGTCCTTCAAGTCGAAAACGCAGCTTCAAAAGTGTCACTAATAACATATCCATTTTGATTTTGTCCTAGCGTCTAGGACAAAACTCCTGAAATGACTTGAGCTCAGTATGTGGCTTCTACTCTGAAGGCCTCCGATACTATCATTGAATTTGTTATAAGTGACATGCGTCAATGCCATCATGTCTAATATTAGCCATACAAACTTCAAGTCACTTTGGTCCTTTTTTGCTGGTCAAGGACAAAGTCCTCTTAAGTACGTCGTACTTAATTGAGTTTTGACCCTTCTATCAAGGACAAAAAAGTGTTGGGGTTAATGGGGGTTCTATAGTCAACGCAAGTGGCCGGGCCGATTGGCGGAGCGCCCAATCCAATCGAACGCGCAATAATGCAGCCGCATCATTTCGACGAAATGATTTCGTTACGGTGATACTGTACAATTATGGCACGGGGTTTGATATGCCAAGCTGAAGATCGCGCCGTTTCGCCGGTCACACGCAAGTCTCACGTGACAGACATCTCAACAACAGAGCCTATATACCCACCCCACACTGTGGCCTAGTGCACCATGGGTCGACGCAGGCCTCGGCGCACGTGGCCAGCCGCCCCAAAAGGACTCAGGATGCTGTGGGCCACGCTGCTGCTGGTCGCCGCGGTGCGCGCCGAGTTCTTCACGCCCGAGGACGTGCCCGGGCCGCCCGAGAAGGTCCTTGTGTGGCCCGCGAGCGCCTCGTCCGTGCGCGTTCAGTTCTCGCCGCCGCTGGGCGTCAAGCCCGAGGGCGTGAACGGCGCGCCCGTGCTCGGCTACAAGGTGCAGCTGGCGCGCCGCGTGGACGAGGTGCAGACGTTCACGGTGGCCGCGGACGGGCCCGTGCTGGCCGGCGGCTTCCGCGTGACGCTCGCCAACGCGCGGGGCTCGGAGACGACGTCGTGCGTCTCGTGGGACGCCAGCGCCGCGGAGCTCGAGACGGCGCTGGAGCAGCTGCCCAACGTGGACAGCGTCGGCGTGGCCCGCTCGCCCCTGGGCGCGGCCAAGAGCGGCTTCGTCTACACGGTCACGTTCGACGGCGCGTACCTGGTGAGCGGGCCGCAGCCCAACACGCTCGTGGGGGACGCGAGCGCGTGTCGACGCGTGCAGCCGCCCAACCGCGTGCTGTCGTTCGAGGGCGCGCGCGTCACCACGGGCGTCCCGGGCTTCTACCTGGAGGTGTGGGAGATCGTGTCCACCGACGCGGCCCACGCGCAGGTGCTGGGCGGCTCCTTCGACGTGTCCGTGGGCTTCGAGGGGCTCTGGACGGATGTTACCCCCGCGGTGACGGCCACTGTGGCCGCGGGCTCGAGAGCGGCCACGACGAGCGCGTCGATGCTCGGCCGCGTGAATCGAGGAGACCGCGTGCGCATCGGCGGAGAGGAGTTCAGGGTGCACGCCACCGCCGCCTTCACAGACGCCACGCTGCCGCTGGACTCGTACCACGTGCGCGGCGCCAGTGGCGCGCCGATTCAAGTGCTGGACACGGCGCTGGGCAACGTTCAGGTCACGGCGGGGTCCACGTCCGTGGTCACCGCGAGCGACTTCAGCGGCCGAATCGCGGGCGGAGAGCAGATTCGCATCGGAGCGCGGGACGTGTCGGTGGCCAGTGTCGGGACGGGCGCCTTGACGCTTTCGAGCGCGTGGCCGGACGCGTCCAACTTGCACGTGACGGCCTACGCGCGCAAGAAGGCGACGCTGAGTGTGAGCGCGGAGGCCGCTGAGATGAAGCGCGCACTCGGTGGTTTGCCTGGGATCGGGTCCATCGACGTCTCGCGCGTGGGGCCCTCGCTGTCGAACGGATACCGCTGGTACGTCACGTTCCAGTCGCTGGCCAGCACCTGCCCGACGTCTCCGTGTCTTCGTGTGGACAAAACGACGGGCACTACGGACTTTGTCGACGTGTACGGCGCCGCCTGCGCCACGTGCACAGTGACGGCGTCCATCGCGAAAGATGACACGCAAGTCACTACCTTACGAGCGATCGGTGGCAGCTACGCAGACAGCGCCATCGTAGCCTCACAAGAAGTGGGCGGAGTGGTGCCTGAAGTGCAGTCGATCTCCACGTCCGCAAGAGCCGATGACATCAGCGGCTCGTTCCCTGTCAGCTTCCAAGGCGCTAGCGGGGCGGTGATCAACTTCGACGACACCGCAGCCGACGTCCGGACCAAGCTCCAGAGTCTCCCTACGGTTGGGCGGCTGAACGTGACCAGAGCGGACAATGCGGACTTCGGCGCCACGTGGACTGTCACCTTTCTATCGAATCTCGGGGACTTGCCCCTGCTCGTTGTTGGCAACACACAGCTGCTGAAAGGGACGGGGGCGAATGTTATGGTGCAGGAGCTTGTGAAAGGCGTGGACGTCTCTCTGGAAACGATTATCGACGGGCTGGTCCCTGGCCAAGACTACTACGTGCGTGCATATGCCCGCAACGAGAATGGATATGGCGCGAGCACAACTGACTTGCAGCAGCGCGGGCGAGGCGCCTTGCCACTTGTGACTTCCGTGGCCACCTCCCCGGAGGCACCGGGCATCAATGGAATATGGCCGTTGTCAGGCTCGCAGATGGAGCTTCGACTCTCCAGCCCAGCCGACCATGGAGATCCCGTCTCGAAGTACCTGTTTGAATACGCGGTGGGTGACACGTTCGGCTCACCAGCGACCAAGAAAGTGTTTGTGTTCAATTCTCTCGAAGACGACAGTGCTGGGACCTTCCGGCTGCAATACGGCGACGATATAACTTCGATGTTATCGGTGGACACGACAGCTAGCGCTCTCGAGAGCGCCTTGAATAGCCTCCCATGCTTGCGACCAGTGTCAGTCTCACGCGCGCTGTATGTGCTTACAGGAGAGGCGACTAATTGCGTGATCTCGTTCGACGCGAATGCCAACAGTCTCACCACAACGGTTTTGACAGCCACTCAGAGCAACATACTAGTCAAAGGTGCAGCTATTGATGTCGGAGGGGCTCGCTTTACTGTTCGAACGCAGCCAGCAGCGGGCAGCGCGAGTATCAACGTGGAGCCAGGACACAGAGTACTGAGTTTCAATGCAGCCCTGCAGCCTAAGGCTGTACTCAAGTTGGACGATTCGGGTGGTGCGCGTGGCCCGTATGGGTACGTGTGGACGATTTCGTTCGACAACGATGCTGGGGATGTTGTGGACAGCAAGTACCCCGGTCTCCAGCTACTTTCTACCCTGACCTCGGTCAAAACAGGATCGGCACTCACGACTGGAATTACTGCCGACCAAGCTGCCGCCCCCGCTCCCCACTACGGCTACTTTGAGATCAACACTGACGAGCGCGTGTGCGATACGTACGTTGTCGGAGCACCCTCGTCAGTTCAAGTCGTGCAGCTTTTTGGCCCTACGACGGCTACGGCCGGCACTTTCAAGCTCAAACTGGGGAGTGAGACCACTGGCTGTATCACCCTGGGGAAGCAAGGCACACCTACTAATATGAAGACGATGCTGGAAGCCCTCGACTTCGTGTCCAAGATGACTGTGGAGGAGGTGCTTGCATTCAAGGTGCTCGTGTTGACTGGGACTTCGACATCGAAAGTTACTGCCTACGACAGTACGCTCAACGCCCTCACTGTTGCTAGCACAGATACGACAGTGACCCCAAATGGCGGTCTTACCACCAGCCAAGTCGCTGTTCTGCTCAAAGACACCGTCATCCAAGTAAGCCGGAACCCCAACGACTTTTCAAGGCACTCGTGCAGGTTTGTTATCAATGCGCCTCCGGCCGTCGGAGATAAAACGATCTCTGTCACCCCCTCTGGGTCCGGGACCTGTACAAGCTTCACAGGTGATGCTCGGTCTTTGAAGATTTTGGACTTTTACGACTACAAAGTGCACTTCTGGGGCCACTATCCGACAGGGGAATGGCCGACGCTGCAGTTCGATGCAGCAACATTTGGAACCGGTGCCGGTACTTGTATGGCATGGGCGCCAACTGTGCCGAATCAACCCGTGTACGGACAAGTCCATACTGTTAAATACGAGGAAGCCTGCTTCCAAGGCCAGCATGGAATACAGACGATCCTCGCAGACGCCTCCAGCACCATCGGCGGGACGTTTACACTGTCGTACATGGGGGAAGTGACGACACCGTTGCCGTTCCAAACAACAGGCGCGGCCGAAATGCGCGATGCCATCGACTCGATCACTGCGCCAGGTACAGTCGATGTGAGTGTGAGTCGCTATGGCTCCTACGGGAAGGCGTGGCACGTGACGTTCGTGCAGTCGCGAGACGAAGAGCAAGACGCCATCTTCATCCAGCACTCGCGCCTGACTGGCCAGAGCGCGCTCATCAGCGTCTACCCGACGGTCACAGTGTTCACGGACGCCAAGCAAAACGATATCAGCGGCTCGTTTCGGATATCGCTCAGTGGTGAAGTTACCGAGCCGATGGGGTTCTCAGCCACCCACATGAAGGTCACTCAGGAGCTGCAGAAGCTCAGTGTCGTGGATTCGGTGGTGGCGCTTGGAGATGCGAGTGCAGGCGACATTGGAGTTTACTCACTGGTACTAACCGCCGACGCTACAGGAGGCAGCCAGACGCTGACCAATATCAAACTCAAGGTGGGTGGAATGCCAATCGACCCCACCCGCTTCCTAGCTATCGGTGAGACGCTAGTAGTCGGTACGAAGCCCGCGAACACCATTCAGTCGATTACACCCGTTGATATCACCCTGACCGACCCCCTTCCCGGCACGGCACCGACCCAGAACTACGACGTGGCCGCTGGCCTGATCACGAAACAGACGAAGCCGTTGCCCGGGTTCGTTGGCATCTCGCCTCTGATGCAAGTAGTTGCGGCCACGAGCGGGCTGAACTCGTTTCAACTGCCTGCAGACCATGGATTTAGCGTGGGCGACGTGTTCTTCGTTGCTGGTGCAATGTTCACCGTCACCGGATTGCCTGGGGCGAGTGTTACTACCGACTTGCCATACCCAGGCGAAAGTGTCGCTAGTGGCAGCCCAGCAGTGTATCTCTTTGACAACAAACTGCAGACGACGGAGGATCTGAGGAACCTCGTAATTGCAGGCGAAGACCTGTGGCTTCCCTCGGTGTCGGCAGATATGACCAAGTACAGTATTGACGCGGTAACACAAAGATACCTGCAGGTGACAGGAGTTATCACGAGCGCCATTACGAGAACGCAAGCCTACCACGTCTCTTTCGGACGAAGGTGGAACCTCGTATTCCGGTCTTATGATGGAAGTCTCGACACTGTTGACGCCATTCCAGGACACGACTGGCGCGGCACAGACGCTCGCATTGGTACGCGCAGTCCAAAAGCTGTGTCACCGAATGTGATTAACGTGGGGAACCCCGCTGCCGTCCAGACCATTCACTTGGAGGTCACTAATGTCGGGACTGCGACAACGTACACTCTGAGCTTCGCGGGCGAGACGGTCTTGGACACTGGGACCACCAATCCAACAAATATTCCGTGGACAACCATCGACAATGACCTGAAGACTGCACTTGAGAGCCTTGATAGCGTGGACGGCGTAAGTGTTGCTTCAGTGCTCAGTACGGGCACCGTCGTCCATACTATTTCGTTTTGGGGAACCTACCCGATGAAAAAGCTACCGCTGCTCGTGATCACGCCCGACCCCACAAGCACCAATCTAAAGGCGTATGTCCAAGGCAATGATGCTGTCGCTGTGACCAAGCAAGACAATTTGATCCTTGAAAACAGTCAGGCTTACGCCTTCCGCGTGTTCGCTGAGAATTCCAAGGGCTTCAGCGACTCGGTATCGATCTTCCAGGCTCAGACGTCGACAAGTTCTGTCGTTCCCACCCCACCTACTGGCGTATCTCTTGGAGAATTTCATGGGGATACCTGGCTATCGATCAACTATTGGGCTCCGCTTTACTCGGGCGGAGCGGAGGTGTCCATGTATCGGATAGAATGGGACTCCTCTCCGAACTTTGATAGCTCCAGTACTGGCTATGGGGTGGCAAGCATTCAGAAGAAGTTCGAAGTACAACAAGTTGCCACCGTTTATCGCAGTTCTGTAGGTGCGGGAGGCACATTTACCCTTTCGTGGGGTGGCCACACGACGTCTCCCTTACCGTTCGATTGTACCGCGGCGGACATGGTCAAAGCACTTGCTATCATTACCGACACAACAGACGTCCCAGTTGACCCAGTGAAAGTGACTCGAGCGCAAGTGTCGTGGGGTTATGCTTGGAAAGTAACCTTTCTGCACAACCCCGGCGATTTAGCCCCGCTCGTTGCTGATGGGAGGCAGCTGACTGGCGACTTCCCTCGAATTCAGGTTGTTGAGCTTGTCCAGGGCTTCAATGATCTGGCCATTGGAGACTTTACGCACGAGGTTCAGGAGGTTTTCACGGATGGCGTATCGACAGTGGGAGGGTCATTTGCACTGACATTCAACGGCAAGACGACGGGGACGATTCTAGTTGGCGCGTCGGCACTGGAGATGCAGGCTGCATTGCAAGCAACAACTACAATGTACTCCATCAAGGTCACAAAGGCGGTACGAAACGCGGCGATCAACACCGCTATTTGGTCTGTTACGTTTGCGTACCTTCGAGGCGAGGAGATGGTTGGAGCAGGCAACATATTCACAATGACGGTGACAAACCCGCAGCCAACGGGTACGAGTGCCGTGGTCCGCGTCGCGAACAAAATCACTGGATCGGACCCTTTCCGGTTCTCGCTTACTGGCCTTCGACCAGGCGTAAAATACTACGCACACGTGATGGCTTACAATGAAGATGGCTTCGGCTCTGCAACGTCGCCTCTCGCCAGCGCAGTGACTTGCAGTCAACCGCCCCCTCCCCAGTCCGTCACCGCCAGCGTCGTAGATGGAACTACGCTACAAGTTGACTGGAGTGCGAGTGCGGTGAATGGCGATGCGTGTAGTGTCGACAAGTACAAGATTGAGTGGTATCGTGCGGAAGGAACTCAGGAACAACAAACCATTACGACATCCGCCGGAAAGGGACTACCGGAGATCCAGCGATTGGTGAACTTTGCTGATTCACGTACCTTAAGTGGATACTTCAAGCTCTCTTTTGGAGGGGAGGTAACAGAAAATCTGCGCTGGGATGCTGAGGCGATAGGTCTGAACTCTGTCAAGGAACGATTGGAGCGCTTATCGACTGTGGGAACAGTTGATGTTTCAAAGCAGGAGTCGACTAGAGTAGTTGGTGGATTTCTCGTGACTGCTACCGGGACGACAGTCACATCTACCGTCGCTTACGCCAATCTAGCTGCAAACGACAAAATCTGGATCGCTGGGAACCAAAGATCGATCGTAGCTCTTGCAACTCCGACCACTTTCACCATTGACACAGCTCTCGAAGTCATGGTCCCGGTGCCAGTTTTCAAGAGTGCATTTGGTTACGAATGGAAGATCACATTCTTGGCCGGCCATGTTGGGCCTCAGGAACTGATCCAAGTGGCTCCAAGTGACAGCTGGACGGGCAACAATCCCGGTATTCTGGTTGATTCCATTCAGAAAGGCCTCCAACCGATCAGTGGAACGTTCCGAGTTGCCTTTGCCAGCGGGGGAATTTCGGATACTACGCCGCCGTTGCCGCACGACATCTCGGCAGTTGATTTACAGACTGCACTCGAAGACTTGGTCACACTTGGGGCTGTTAACGTTACCAGGTCTGCCAACGGATACGGATACAACTGGGTGGTGACGTTCTTGTCAGAGGTGAAGAATGATGTTTCGCTGTTGAGCGTGGATGGAACCGAATTGCAAGGACCTGGTGCGCGGGTTCTCTCCGCGAGAACTTTGGCTGGAATACAACCAGCTTTGTACTGCGAGCAAAATGGAGCTACAGGGGTTCCTGCCGAGGTTGCAATGCCGGGGAAGTTGCGGTACGTCATTCAAAGCTTGAAGACAGGGCAGACGTATGCCATTCGAGTGCGAGCACACAACAACGAAGGTTATGGCTACGCGATGAGCATCAGCCCCGCGTTTCAAATCCCGCGGTCGACGCCCTCCGCCCCCCAAAATGTCGAGCTATTGGTACTGTCCAGCAAATACCTGAAACTACGATGGAGCTCACCTTCGAGCGACGGCGGCACAACCATCTTGGGCTATCGAATCCAATGGGACACAGCTGGAACGTTTCCAAACGTGAATACCCCCAACTACGACTATCAAACCGTGGTGAGCGTAAGTTCTACCGACACCGGCCCGTACTTCTACAATATTCTCGCACCGATCGTGACGACCTATTACGTTCGGGTACTCGCTTTGAATGACCAAGGAGATGGCCCGTACGCAATCCCTGCAAAATATGCCAGACCAGTGAACCGCACCCCTGGAAGAGTCGAAGACGCCACGGCCACCGTCCTCTCGAGCTATGCCATCTTGGTGGAGTGGAATGCTTCGTCGACTAACGAGTATTACTACGGAGGAGACGGTGGGCTCCCTATTACGCAGTACATGATCGAATGGGACACCTCCCCAGCTTTTAATTCGCCCGCTGAATTCGGCCTCGTGGACGGGAAGATCCGCTCTTTCATTATCGGAGGTGACGACGCTATCACGGGTGTCCGGTCAGATATACTTGTTGCCGGGTCTTCATACAGCATCCGAATCACTGCATTTAACGCCAAAGGGTCTGGTGCCCCCCAGCCTACAGCTCCGTCATCGGTCGTGGTTACGAACCAGCCTCCTAGCGCCCCCCAAAACCTCACTCTTAGTGTTATTTCAGCCACGTCAGTGAGAGCAGGCTGGACGAATCCACTGTTTGATGGTGGGTCGAGTCTCAAGTCTTACCAGATTGAGTGGGACGAACAGGACGATTTCTCTAGCGGACAGAGCTCCAGCGCGACGATCCCGATTGTTCGCGAGATGCAGTCTTTGACTCTCCAGAGCGACGTTGTGAATGAAGAGCAGTTCGTGGATGTGACGGTGGAAGTAGTGAACGAGGAACAGGAGGTTCGAAGCACTTTTACGGGCGTTGATGAGATTCAAGTGATCACGACAACGAACCAAGCAGTTGTGGACGAAGTCCAGAAAGTCGTGACGTCCGCCAAAGACGGCAATGAGATCCAGGAATTGCGTTTGGACGATGACGATATTGACGAGATCCAGTCGATACGAACAACGGTGACGGAAGGGTTTGAAGTGCAGGACGTAAAAGTTGGCGTTGAGCGCGTGAGTGAGGTCCAAAGCATAACACTGGCGTTCACGGGGGGAGTTGGGAATATGGGATCTGTCACGGGGACATTTTACCTTACTTTTGACAGCACCGTTTGCACGTATTGCCTGCCTACCAAGAAACACAGCGTTGATACGGGCGATCTTCTCTCGTCTCTTCAAAATTCCGACAATATTACTGCAGCAGGAACAATGGAGACGGAACTGGAGGGACTGGACAACATTGACTCGGTGACCGTCAGTCGAACCAGCACCACATCAGGAGCTAACACTGGGGATGACCTTACGTACATCTACTTGGTCACATTCATTGGTAATGATGTCGGAGGAGACGTACCGCTTCTATCTGCTGGAGGCACGATCACATTCAATGGCAATACTATCACGCCCGTCATTCAGCAGGAAATCCAGGGAAACGAGCCCGATTTCGACGCCACTCAGCCACCAGCGTATTCTTTGATCTCCATCACATACACATGTGAAGCCTATTCGAATCCTAACGATGCGTCGACGTTCAGCACTGCATGTACACCGACCGACACAGTGTGCGATGCCTGTGTGACGGACTTCGACGGCTCTACGTTTACAGTAATTGGCGATGTGACAGCTCTAGTCACACTAGGAACAAACTTAATCGCGGGCGTTTGCTCGTTTGAAGCGGACACGGTGGTGTATACCACGACAACTGCGATTGGCATCACCACTGACGACCCAGGTGCTTTGTGCAGTAACTTTGCTGGCCAAGCGTTCTCCTTGTATAAGGCGCCGCAAAGAGTAGCCTCGAGCATTCCGATCAAGCTGGCAGCAGCGGTGGCGGCGGATGGCGGGGATGTTCAGGGCTACCTCGCCCCTGTGATTGATACGGTGACAGTCCAGCGCAATTTCGCTGTCACCTCCGATTTCGTAGGAGCGATCTACTCCGTGATGTTTACGAAGCGGTCAGGGACACTGCCGTTTCTTGAATGCGACGCGTCGAGTATCACCCCTCTACAACTTGGCACCGCGGTATATTGCTCGGTGACTCGGACCACCATCGGTAGCGTGCTCACAGGGACGTTCAAGGTGGGTTTGATCAGCCAAGACGACACGGACGTGAACAACCCGAACGCTGCATATGCCCCCGGCCTCGCTGTCTACAGCGCTGCCATCCCTTGGGACGCTAGTGAGTCGGTTATGAAAGCTGCACTGGAAGCTGTGGACCAACGCGTTGGCAAGCTCGTCTTTGGAACTGTTGACGTCACGAGAAGCGTCTATTCTCCTACAGGCAACAAGTGGTCCGGTGGTTTTTCGTGGCAGATTACGTTTACCAGTCGGCCTTGGGATATCCCTACCATCACAGTGGACGACACAGGCCTCAAGAGCTCGGACGACAGCATTTACACAGCCCAACTGACTGTTGGTGACGCAGCGAGTCCGCTGTTGAATCCGGATGTGGCCTGCAGAAACGGTAACCAGATAGGCGGGACCATGACCATCACTTTTGCCGGCGTGACAGCAACGTGCACGATCGGGGTGGACACGTCTCTAGACACGCTGGATCAGGGCGTGGAGGATGCCAAGTTCGAACACTTCTTCATCAACGACCTCAAGATCCCAACGATCACGATCATGCGCTCGGCAGCTTCGCAGGCGCTGGGCTTCAACTGGACTATTACGTTCATCGACGATAGTACCGGGGGTGACGTGCCCAGCCTTGTGCTAGCGACGCAGCTCACGTCGACTACAGGGAGTAACAACGGACGCACATTTGTCGATGAAGTATTGAAAGGCAACGAGCTCGCTGGGGCCTTTCAGCTGGTGTTCAACGGCGAGACGACAGGACCGATCTTGGCAGGGGCCGACGCATCCGCGATGCAAGCCCAGCTGAATAGTTTGCGCTCCATTAAGCCCAGCAGCGTGATTGTCTCTCGCGGACCGCCGACGTCAGACCAAGTGCTCGGGTACACGTGGTTCATTACATTTCATTCTTCCGTGTGGGAAGACCCAACAATTGATCACTCGGCCGGTATCGATGGCAATTGGAAGGGAGCGGCGGCGGCTTGGGACGCTGTGTGGGAAACCGGATACTCCAAAGCTTGGGGACGTCAAGTCGGCCACCCCTCCCTCATCCAGTGCGACAAAAGCAGTTTGATCACAACTACCACTGACGGGTCTCAAGTATGCAACACGTCCGTGGTTACCCAGGGAGTTGGCCCTCTTGCTGGAACCTTTTCAGTTTCTTTGGACTCAAGGCTTTCGACGCATTTGGCCGTGAGATCCTCGGAGACGAGTGATCCGATTGCACACAACGCGTGGGCGACCAAGGAAGAAAGTGGAAATTCAGGGTCGTCTGTTGAAGAAATTCTCGAGAAAATGGCCAACGTGGGGGACGTTGATGTGTCGAGAAGTCTTGTGGACCCAACCAACGGCGGCTACGAGTGGACGGTGACTTTCTTGAGAGATGCTAGTAACACCACGCACCCCTGCGAGCAGCTTGAGACGTTGGCAGACGGCACGCAGCTGTGCAACTCGCCTGGAAATGTTCCTCAGATGGCTACGATTGAATCCCAACTGAAGGGCTCGAACCCCCACGCTACTGTCTCTACAACTCAAACGGGAGCGATTTTACGAGGCGTTTTCACGGATTTCAAAGTCCTGGGTGATGCAGGCGTTGCCCAGCGGTACAGCGTAAGTGTCAGCTGTACAAACACCGCGGTATCAAATGTACCGTGCACCATAACGACCTTCACGATCCAGTCTGGAACCAGCACGATACAAACGAGTCTTTTGGCGAATGACATGTTTATAGTGGGGACGTTCACGAGCTGTGTGTTTCAAGTCGTGGATGTGACGCCGCCAAATATCAACGTGAGGTCGCTAGACTGCGCTGCACTGAATTCCGGCAATACTGCCACGCCGCTGGGCTTGTCGATCCTTATGCCGTGGAACGCTGACGAAAGTCTAGTGAAGCGGGTGCTGGAAGTAGCAGCGACTAACTCGGGAAGGAAAGTGAGTGTCCAGAAGACAGTGCACGGGAAGTACGGGGAGATATCGTGGCTGGTCCACTTCATCTCGAATCCGTCGTACACGCCGTTGGGGGCTGGCAACTTACCGCTGATCACTACGACTTTCGTACCGGAGACACCATTGAACGGAAATCCGATCGGCGTGTCCGAAGTAACGCGTGGGTCCGACGGACTGAGTGGCTCGTTCTTCTTGGACTTCCATTCGTCCTTTGGACCTCGAGAAATGGCTTTCAACGAGGACCCGGCGCGTCTGGAGCGAAAGCTGAACGAAATGGACACAATTGGCAGAGTCACGGTGGAACGATACGAATATCCGTCAGTCGATACCGGGTGTACAGACTCGTTATGTTCCGGGGGATGGGACGACCAACCTGTTGAGAATCCAGGAACTCGAGGGGGATATCGCTGGCGGATTCGTTTTCTGCGGGTAACTGGTGAATACGAAGGCGTCACTTTCCCGCCAGGCAGTGGCAACTTGGATGAGTTCTCGACGGACTATTTAACGTCCCTGAATGGAAATGGCCGATTGGTCGAAGTCTACACGAACACCGCAGGCTCGCTACCAATTCTTGGGACGTTCATGCTTAGCACTTCGACCGCTCAGACCCCCTCCCTTCTGTACTCATCTACAGCCGCAGCCGTCAAGCAGGGGATTGAGGCAATGGATTTATTCGGCCAAGTAGATGGAACGCAGGGGTATTTACTAACCCAGAAGATCCCCGGAGTGACTGCCAGCATTGCTAGAGATGACGTTAGTGCAGCAATCCGTGGCGTTGACGATATTCGGCAGTTGATCTCTCCAACGGACGTGATTCGCTTCGGCTCTTCTTCGCCTGATAACCTGGTGGGTTCCAACGGAGACACTCCATTCACCACATCCAGTGCAACGTCGTCGGTGACCGTGGGTGCTCTGTCCCCTATCGTCGTAGCTGCAAGTCCTGCGTCCACAAAGCTGCTGTATCCTGGAATGCAGCTTCGAATTGATGGCCTGGCGTACGAAGTCCAGCGCTCAGGACATGAAATCCAGACGATAACCACAGCTATCCCTACCAGTTCCTGGAGCGCAAAACAAGGTACAGATTACTACACTCTCACGTTTTCCAGAGCAGGGATTACCTATGGTCCGACAGGATGTTTCCCTGCGAATGAGGAGGCAGCGGACCTGCAAGCCGAACTGCTGGACTTGACGAACGCTAATGCTGGAGACGTGCTGGTATCTCGATCCAGTCCTGTGACTACGGCGACAACGATGGGTTACGTGTATACCGTCTACTTTTTCGGCGACGCGTTGACAGGGGATGTAGCAGCGCTACAAACATCCCCTAAGACAACAGGGGGGGCTTCTTGTACGGGAGTCACCGGTAGTAGTGTCACCGTTGGAGTAGTCACACAAGGTGGGAATCTGCCCCACCAGCGCTTGTCTCTAGCTACAGATTCGGGGCAGGTCATTGACACGAACGGATACTACAAGATGTCTCTCAACGGTAGGGAGACGGACTGTTTGCTGTGGGGAGCAGCAGCGAGCGACTTGGAGACTGCGCTTGAAACCAAGCTCAACACGGGCGAAGTGATCGTAACAAGGCGCGGTGGAGGCATCTCGCAAACGGAGCTCCAGCGTCTTCGAATGACAGCCGACGCCGAGGTCACATCTGACACCACAGGCCTCTTCCAGCTGCAGTTCACGCTCCAAGGTCAAAGTGCTGCAACAAACTGCATCGGTTATGGAGTTTCAGCGGCAAGTTTACAGAAGGAGCTCAACGCTCTGAGCAATTTGAACATCGCCGTGGATCATATCAACGTAACCCGTGAAGGTGACGGCTCGTCAACGTGGGGCTTTGGTTACGAGTACTTGATCAACTTCCGAGGTCCCGTGGCTGGCGGATACAGCCCTGTGGTGGGAGATGTAGCTCTACTGGAAATCGTGAATGTCGGTCAAAGTCCTTGCTCGTCGACTGCGATCGGTGGCCACCCAGCGTTGATCATGGAGACGGTGCGTCAGGGATCACCGGGATACACGTACGACATTTTCTTTATGGACTACACAGCGACTGCGACGGTGCCGCTGCTTTGGCTGCAGCATGAAGGCCAAGGCTCTGTGTGTACGACGGGATGGGTTCACAACGGAGGAAGTGTACGTCGAGCCTCCATGGAAATGATCGACTTTGGTGGCAACAGCGAAATCCAAGTATTGACGATCTACAACAAAAATGCCGCAGGTAGATTTCAGCTTTCATTTCTGGGCCAAACGACCGCTTGCCTCTCGTTCAGTGCGGCAGGCTCGGGTGTGCAGGACGCGCTTAATGCGTTAACAACAATTGGAGCTGACGGCGTCGCGGTGACAAGAGACTCAGATGTGAAGGTTGCGCTGAACGGATACATCCATCGCATCACGTTCGTGGGAGACTTAGTCACCGGTAACGTGCCCCTCTTAGCTGTTCAAGAAGCTGATGCTACGTGCCTTAACCCGGGCCCGACGACGAAAGCGACTGTGGGCATGGATACTCAAGGAGGGATAAACTCTGGCGAATTTGCTCTCACAAGTTTCTACAACGGCGAAGCCCCTGGAGTTCCGCACACTGCGTACAGCATTTCGCAGCAGTTTAGCGTCATGAGCGAGCAGTTCGAAGTCCAGCAGCTGATCGTGATGAACCCAACCAACGCAGCAGCGTCGTATACACTCACACTATTGAACCAGCCTACTAGAACGATCCCCTGGGACGCTTCTGAAAGCGCACTGGAGGCAGCGTTGACTGTGACGGGTGTGACGGCAGGTGACATTACAGTCTCAAGGCGACAAGATGCGAGCCTGGCGCCACAGGGCTTCGTGTACACGATTTACTTCAGTGGAGCTTCCGTTGCTGGCAACCTGCAGCCTCTAGCCACGGGAACCCTGACAAACCTTGTCGCCAGCAACATCCAGGTGTCAGTTATCCGTGATGGGGTTAACGGTGTGCCGTCGTTTACTAGCAACTCCATTCCACTGGCACTTCCTGATAACCCCGATGTAGGGTCGAGCTATCTGTCCAACGCTACGAGCCTCGAAGTGTTCAAAGTGAATGGGTTTCTCTGGACGATTAAGTTCAAGTCCTCGCTTGGGAATATCCCAAAGCTTGGCAAGCAGACGAAATCACTGACTGGAGGGACCATGGCGATCACGGATGACTTCATCCCGGGGTCTGCATCCAACTCGTACGTGATTTCAAACCTCCTGGCTGGAATCAACTACTACGTCCACGTTGCAGCTATGACCGACATCGGCACTGGCCCATTCACAGCCTCGGGCTCCATTATGCCAAGCGGTACAGCGTCCGCAGTGCAGAACATCGCGGCAGGCTACGCACTGTTCGAACGCGAAGTGCAGGAGGTGAGACTGGCAGCTTCTCACGTCACAGAGATCCAAGAGATCACCACAGAGGCGGCAAGTATCGCGGAAGTCCAAACACTTCGGACGTACGCGTCTCCGGCGCAGTGTGCAAGCGGCTCTTGCATTCGAGGCTCCTTTGCTTTCCGGGTACCCACCGTTCAAACGGTGACTATCTCGGCCCAGGCAGCGATCACCGCGGGGACGTTCACCTTGTTGTTTACGAGACAGATTGCGGATCCAGCGAATGCAGGATCGTTCAAAAGCATTGGCGCCAAATCCGCTGCCATTGCTTGGAATGCTGATGCTAGTGATGTTGAGGCAGCTTTGGCGGCAGTGAATAACGGTGCAGTCACCGCTAGTGACATCGTGGTTACTCGCGACGGGGATGCGTCGGAGGAATTCGACTATGGATACGTCTTTCAGATCACTTTCATCGGCAATAACGTTGCTGGAGAGACCTCGAAGATTACGTGTGGAGACGTCGGGTTTACTACAACGGGTAGCGCACCGTATAACTGCGGCGTGACTATGGATACGGACATTGCGATGGGGACCGATACAGCCGTGCAGCAGGTTGTCGTTAAGGCCAGCAAGCCATTGGTGGCGGGGTCATACAGTCTGCGTTTTAACCACCTTGGAGCCCGTAAGACATCAGGCTGCATCCCGTTTGACGCGTCGGCTAGCATCATGGACGCAGCTCTGGAAGCTATGGACAACATCGACAAGGTCTTTGTGACACGATCGCGTGACGCCACGGTCGCCTCCAACGGGTTCATCTACCAGATTTTCTTCCACGGCAACGGCGTGTATGGAGATGTGAACCTTCTTGAACCTGTAGGCTGCACAACTTTCCAAACGCAGGAGAAGAACGCGCTCACTGCCGTTGGTGTGAACGATCAAGTGCTCATTTCCATGGTGGATTATGGTGGCTTCAACGCGTCCAACACCTTCGTCAACGCTGCGTCAGCCACAGCAGCGCAGCTCACTGCGGATCTGGATGAACTGCCGGTTTTCGGTGACGTACTGGTGTCTCAATCGCTGGTGGATGAGCAGGGTGGATACATCTGGACAGTGGCTTTTAAAGACTCGGAAGGGAATCTACCACAGTTCATCTGCGCCGTGGACGCAGCATTTACTGCTGCTACTGGATCAGGATGCGAGACGGATACACTGACCGATGGCAATGTTCTGAGTGGTAGCTTCCTTATTGAAGCCTCTGCACCAATTCCGTTCAATGCAGACGCCGGAACGATGAAAACAGCACTTGAAGCCATGTCGTGGGTTGGCACAGTACAGGTGAAGCAATCGGCTCCGTCCCCGCAGCAAGGATACACTTGGACGATCACGTTCTTGGACTACAAGGGGGACGTACCCACGCTGCTCGTTACTAGTTCTCTCGTGGGAACGGGGAGTCAAATATCCGTGCAGGAAGTGCGAAAGGGCAATGCGCTTGGTGGAAACTTCACGCTCGCCTACTCTGGCTCCGTGACAGATCCAATCGACTACGACGCGCCCGCGATGGCTGCGACGGTGAACCCGGACGGATCGTCGATGCAAGAGAAGCTCGAGGCGCTGGACGTCGTTGGTCGAGTCAGTGTGCAGCGCTCAGGACCCGACACAGAAGGAGGGCTCAGCTGGGTGGTGACGTTCCTGGACAACGTTTTGAATTCTGGAGACCTCCCGCTTCTCCAAGGCAACGCTAGTGCTTTGACGGGCGTAGGCGCGGTTGTGTTCACCAAGGAGGTGACCAAGGGGTCCAATGCGGTGGGTGATCAGCTGTGGTTGTCTTTTGATCCGCCATCGAGTGACAACGGGAGTCCCATCACGAAGTACCAGGTACGGTGGGATACGAGTTCCAAGTTCACAGCGAACCCCGCGGACGTCTTCCTCACGGATGCCGATATCCTGTACCGGACGCAGCGTATCACGACCGGTGCCCCCAGTCTGGCGTGGTCCAACAACATGATCCAGCCCACAGTCCCCGAGATCCAAACGCTGACGGTCCTTGCAGCGGGGACGTTCACACTAACATTCCGCGGCGTAGCGACCACGACTCTCACAGCCGGAGCAACCGCCCAAACGGTGGGAGCCACATCGATAGCCAACCTTGAAGCAGCACTGGAGGCGCTGAGCAGCGTTGGCTCTGTCGACATTTCTTCGGCTGCGACTGCGCTGGCGGTGAATGCCGAGTTCCTGATCACGTTCACAGCGCAGCCCGGCGTGCTGCCATCACTGCAGCCGTCCGATCCGACTGTGGCGTCGGTCGTGGAGGTTCAAGCAGGGACGACCAATTTCCGCAAGGAGGTGGTGGTTTTCTCGTGTCTGGCGACTGCGGGTCAGGTCCGATTCACGTACAACGGAGCAAACGCTGATGTGGACTTCATGGCCGCGTTGGCCGACGTCGAGACAAGTCTGCTGACGCTCTTCGGTGTCGAAGCGGAGAGTCTCAGCGTGTCGAGCGTAGCGGCGCCAACGACGTTGTGCAGCGGGGCAGACATCCAGATCCTGTTCGACCGCGTGTACGGCGACATCAGCCTGACTATCGCGAGGAAAACTGCACTAGGCGCCGACGCTGTCATTTCGCCCAACCCAGACGCGTCCATCGACGGCGTCTACAACGACAACCCCGCCCTCACCATGAGCGGTACGTTTCAGGTGGGCTACCAGGGCCAGTACACACGCCCGCTGAACGCCGAGTCCAGTGCGGACCAGCTCCGTTACGCGCTGGAGGACCTCGACTCAATCGAAACGGTGGGTGTGGCGCGCGAGCAATCGTATCAACCGCTGCAGGGCAAGGTGGATGTGACGGAGGGCGAGATTTTCGTGACGTGCTCAGCTGACGAGACGTGCGACTTCTACTCTGCTGCGTACGGGCTACCGGGGTACACGATCCGTATCGGCGGTGACTGGTACACGGTTCGCACGGACTTGGTTTCTCCTGGACTTTCGAGTACGCGGTTGTACTTGGGTGATTTAAATGGCCGTGAAGTTGGGTATCTAGGCTCGACTGAGTCAGGTGTGACGGTGTACGAGTGGACGAAGGGCTACGTGTGGACTGTGGACATGCTGAACGTGGCGTCTCCACTCAACTACATTCGTGCCAAGGTGCCGCGGTTGTTTCCGGACGACGCCATAGTGCGCGTATTCGGTAGTGCCTGTAACAAATGCTACTATTTGCCGACACAAACGTCCAAGAAGCTGGTAATTGGACATAAGTACTACATCGAAGTGTACGCTTACAACGCCAACGAAAAGGGAAGCGCGCCGACAAGTCCAGTGAGTGCCACCCCACGACAAGTCCCTGATGCTCCATCGAACGTGGATCTGTTGGTCGTGTCGGGGCATGATATTGAGGTGTTCTTTTCCCCACCTGCGATGGCGCTTGCAAACATGAGTCCGGACTTTAACAAGGACATTTCGTCCTACATGGTGCAGTGGGATCTCGCGGCTACATTTAAGCACGGACTGTCAATTTGTGCGGGATGCGCGAAAAGTTTGACTGGAATCATGTTGACTCTCACCACTCCACTCGACGATTTACTGCCAGAAGGAGCACAGTTCATGGTGACTGAACTCGGATGCGTGCTGGAAGTTGATAAGATTGTGACCAATACGGTGCTACGGGTTGACAACCGCCATGACTGTGCGAACTTCAACACGCGCGCGTATTCACTTACGTACTACATCTTCCCACCGGTACCCGTAGCAGGCGCACTGATCCAAGGTTCCCCGCCATTCCGATACCTGATATCAAACCTTGTTATCGGGACCACGTACTACGTTCGAGTCGCAGCTGTGAACTCCGTGCCGGTGCAACAAATTGCACTGGACGGCGTCCCTCCTGATAATCGCCAGTGGAGCGCGACGTTATCCGTCGTGACGAAAGACCGCGCGCCCGATGCACCACTTTCTGTTGAGCTCTTGCCTTTCTCCGGTACAATTCTCCAGCTGCAGGTTCAGCCGTCCACTCGGGATGGAAAGGGGACGGGAGGTGCAGCAATCACTGCGTTTTGGATCGATATCGACACGGTGTCGACGTTTGACTCTGCAGTTAAAAGCGCGCCGATAGAGGTGAATGTCACTAGCGGATTGATTCCAGAGCTCTACGCTGGAGGACCGCGGATCTTCTACCTGACGGGGCTTACAACAGGAACGCGCTATTTCGCTCAAGTGAAGGCCATTAACTCTATTGGATACAGCCGAGCGACTTTGGCACCAGCTCCAGTTGCGCCGATACGACATGCAGACGGACCGATCAACGCAAAGGTGAGCACTGTGACCGTCTCGTCGACTCCCATTGACTCGGCCACAGTGACATGGCAGAAACCTGCGACCAACGGCGGCTTGGGACTGACCAGCTACAAAGTTGAATGGTGGCGTGCCAAATCGCGTCCAGAGGTTCAAGTGATCGAGCTCACGTGGAAGACGATCCCAACCCAAGCGCCTTTTACTCTCGCGTTTGGTGGAGGGAAGTCAGAGCAGCTCGACATGGATATCTCGCCGGAAAACTTGCGCAGCGCACTCATGAACATCGCAGCAGGTGGAACACTCCCAGTGGGGCACGTGGAGGTGTCGTGCTCGTCGATAAACAACAATTTGGGGTACCAGTGGACCGTCACATTCGCCAATACGAACGTGAACCCTGGGAATCAGCCCTTGCTGCAGTTGGAGATTGGCAATGTGGTGGGCAGTACAGACGTTACCGGAAGAGTTTACGAGCTTGCGTCGGGCATTGCCATACCCGCTTCAACTACGGTCCCGGGGAAGTCCGAGGTGCAAGTTCTAGTGACGTATCACGCCTCCCAAGCGGTGGGCGGATACTTCCGATTGGGCTACAAGGGCTCCGCCTGGACGAACTACTTGCCAGCGACAATCAGTGCAGCCAATTTAAAGTTCGCCCTTGAGGCGCTCCCTACTATCGGCGTAGTGAACGTGAATTTGGAGTCGATGGCATCTGCCGGACAAGCTTTTAGGTTCGGGCAGGTGTGGACGATCACCTTTATCTCGAATGTGGGGAACTTGCCCCCGCTCACTGTGGAGGCGTCAGAACTCACACCAGCAGATGCGTTCATGGGAGTCAAGGACGGCGACAACGCGGTGGACGGGAATGGAGTGCTGTGTCTGCCAGGAAGTGACGTTATTGCGTGTCCAGGCTCGTTCCCTCTCGGTGTTATAGCGCTGAGACAGCAGACCGCTCCCCTGAAATCCGTGGTTGAGCTGGCCGTACAAGGCGAAGCTGCTGTCGACTATGCGTTCTACGAGACTCTGGATGCAGCGACGTTGACCTATACTATCACGGGACTGATACCCGGACAGACGTACTTCGTCGCAGTCACGGCCAAGAACGCGCTCGGATTGGGGATTCGAGCGCAAACCTCGCCGACGAGTGTGACCCCACCGCTCCAAGTGCCTGGACCACCAACTAGTGTATCTGTGGACGTGAACCCTGGTGTAGCTACCCAGCTTTTAGCGACTTGGGCGGCTCCGACAAGTGATGGTGGCAGTCCTGTACGAATGTATCGGGTTGAATACGACCCGTCTCCGCTGTTTACCAACCGAGGCCAGCAAGATGCTTGGTGTCCAGGGGCACCAACGTACGCAGTCTGGCGAGTGCAGACCTTACGCACGAGCGATGCCACCACCAAGAAAATATCGAGTGGCTACTTCCGTCTGCAGCTCACGCGGTTCGGCGCGTTCGATCTGTCGGACCCCATTCCGTGGGACGCAGTGGCCACCACGCGTGAGGAGGTCGGATCTACAGTCGTCTCGAGCTCCAAAGTTTTTTGTACGGCGGCCAGCCCGACATGCAACAGCAACGGGAATTTCCCGTTCGGGCGACTCGAGAAGTCCGGCTCGATGCAGTCCAAGCTCAACTACTTCTCGCGGATTACGAATGGAGTCGATGTCCAGCGCAGTGCTGTTGCGGCGGCGGATGGAGGCTACACGTGGTCGATTACGTTCTTGGATACGGCCGACAGCTTCGCACTGGCCGCGAAAGACGTCAAGCTCAATTGCGACGACCCGCTGACGTGCACTACCGCTACGTACAACGTGATCACGACCAAAGTGCGAGCTGGCGTGCTGCCTTCTAGCTGCGTTGGCAGTCGCATTGTTCCTGCTACCGGGGCCCTGATCAAAGGCCAACTCTACAACCTGCGTGTATCCGCCTACAACGAAGTTGGCTTTGGAAAACCCGGAGCGGCTCCGAATCCGCAGAAGCCCATGGTGGTGCCCGGTCCTCCGACGGCTGTCACGCTCGCGGTGTACTCGGTGTCGGAGCTGGTGGTGCTTTTCAGTCCTCCGGACGACAATGGAGGAGACCCCGTGACTGCGTACGAGGTTCAATGGGCCCTTGACAGTGGGTTTACCACTCCGAGCTCAGTTGTCGTGACGATTTTGAGTGGCATGATCGCGCCGTACCGTCGGGTGATCTCGTCGCTCACGAAAGGGACCCCCTACTTCATCCGCGTCCGGGCTCGGAACTCGCAAGGATTCGGTCAATTGCAGCCGTCTGTACCGGGGAAGATGCAGCCGTACACGACTCCGAGCGCACCGACTCAAGTGGTGCTGGGCATCACAAGCGCGACGATGCTTACAGTTCGCTGGGCACCACCAAGCGACGACGGTGGCGACGCCATTTCCGCCTACGTGGTGCAATGGGATGTGGCGGCCGGCTTCGACTCGCTGGCGTTGACGACGGGGACGACGGCGACTGTGGGCGACGCAACGCAGCGGTCGTACACCATCACGGGCCTGACCCCCGGCACTCTGTACTACGTGCGTGTGTTTGCCAAGAACCGCGGGGGTCAAGGCACGCCGCAGACGTCGACGCCCGCCTCGTTCGTGCCGGCAGTGACGAGCCCAGGCAAGCCGAACACGCTGACGTTGGTGGCTACGAACGTGACGGGGCAGCTACGCGCGACTTGGCAGGCGCCAGTGATCCCGGCCCATGGATACCCATGCGCAGGCACGCTGCAGACGCCAGGCAGCTGTCCGGTGGTCGGAGCCTTGAACATGGTCTTCGGCGGCGTCGACGTCAAGAACTACGTGGTGCAGTACTCGGAGAGGAGCGACTTCTGGTCTCCCGTCGAGAGCACGACGGCGGGGACGGTAGTGACTGTGCTGCTCACGGGGCTGGTGTCGGGCAAGACGTACTACGTGCAGGTGCTGACGGAGAACGCCCAAGGCATGAGGAGCTTCTACTGCAAGCGAGCCAACACGCAGAGTCTGCTCTGTCCAGACCAGCAAGTGCTGCTGGATGGGACCGTCGTCACGGGCGACTTCGTCTACGCGCAGCCTCTGTAGGTGATGAAGACGTAGTGTATCTGTGTGTAGAGTTCATTAAGACAGTAAAGTATTTATTCATCAACTATAAGTTTGTTCTCCTCCTCCTACTGCGGTGCTGCGAGCACGAAGTCGCCCGTGACGACGCTGCCGTCTTCCAGCACCACGTGGTCCGGACACAGCAAACTCTGCGCGTTGGCGCGCGTGCAGAAGTCGCTGTTGAGCCCTTGCGTGTTCACGGTCAACACGCGCACGTAGTAGGTCTGGCCAGTGATCAGCCCCGAGATGACGGCCGATGTCGTGGTGACACTCACCTCCGTGGCCAGCGAGAAGTCGCTCGAGACTGCGAACTGCACCAGGTAACTCTCGAGACTCACGCCACCGAACACCATGTCCAGTCCACCGAGACTGGGGCAGCTCTGAGGCGCCTGCAACGTGCCGGCGCACGGAATTCCGTGGGCGGGGACACGCGGTGGCTGCCAAACAACTTGCAGCTGACCGGCAGTCGCCGTGGCAGCGACCGCCAGCGAGTTCGGCTTCCCCGGCCGAGTCGTGGCGGGCACCATGGACGCTGGCGTCGACGTCTGCGGAGTGCCTTTGCCCGCAAGGTTCTGCGCGAAGACGCGGACGTAGTAGCGCGTGCCAGGCGTCAGCAGCGTGACCGTGTACGAGCGCTGCGTGGCGTCGTTGATGACCGCCGTGGTGCTTCCTGCAGTCGCCAACGAGTCGAACGTGGCCACCACGTCCCATTGCACGACATACCCGGAGATCGCGTCACCTCCGTCGTCCGTCGGCGGGGCCCACCCCACCGTCAGCATCGTCGAGCTCGTGACGCCCAGCACCACTTGCGTCGGCGAACTTGGCGTCGTGAACGGCTGCTGCGAAGCGGGCGACGACACTTGGAACTGCCCGAGGCCTTGCGAGTTGCGAGCGCGCACCCGGACGAAGTAGCGAGTGCCCTTGGTCAACGCCGAGATGATCCGTCTGTAAGGTGAAGTCAAACCCGTCGTCAACTGCACGGTCGTCGAGCTCGGAGACGCGAAGGCGCTGTCGGTCGCCCACTGCACTTCGTAGCCAGAGACGGTGTCGCCTCCGTCATCATCCGGCGGGTTGAACAGCACGACAAGTTCGGACACCGTCAAGACTGCGAGGGTGACGCCTGTCGGAGCGCCCGGAACAACCATCGGCTTCTGTGGTGCGGCGGCCAGCTGCGGATCGCCGAAGCCAATCTGGTTGTAGGCGAACACGCGCACGTAGTACAGCTGTCCCTTGTTCAGCACGTCCGAGGTCGGGATCACGATGCTTCCAGTGCAAGTCGAGGGCAAGACGCCAGGCCTCACTGGCGCAGCCACAATGGCGTACGTTCCGGCGCAGTTGGCGCCCGTACATGCGAGATTGTTAGCCCTCGCGAACAGAGAGAAGTCGTTGCCTCCATCGAGGAACGTGATAGTCCACGTATACCCACCGTCAGTCGCCACTGCGCTACGCGTGACGTCGACTCCACTCGTAAGCTGCGAGAACTGTTCAAGTTTTGACTCCATCGACCCCGAGGTCTCCAGTTGGCCGAACGGGGCGACGCTGCTGCTTGTGCATTGGGCACTAGCTGCCGTGCAGAAGACCCCGGAGCTGGAGGACGTCACGCTGCCTACTTCATCGCTCGCTTCGGCCACGGCATTCCATGGGATCGGATCCGACAACTCGACAATGTTGTTGCGCGTCAACTCGAGCTTGAAGTAGCCACTCGCTATCGCGCTGGTCGACGCTATGCTCGTCCTTTTCGTCTGAACGGTCCAAACCGCTGGCGTCGGGGCAACAGGACACCACTGATCTTGCTGACCACGGTCAGTAAACAACGAGGAAGCATCATACTCCACCCGGTACATCCATACTGGACTGCCACCGTCACTAGCAGGCGCTGCCCACGTGGCCACCAACTGGGTGGAAACTCCAGGGTTCACGCCAACGCTCACATTAACTGGAGGTCCTGGGACCTGTAGCGGTGGCGTCACAGCGGTAGGCGACGAATGCGTGCGATCTCCTAAGCCCTTCGAGTTTTTGGCTGCAACCGACACTTGGTAGGACAGTCCTGGTGTCAGGCCTGGAATGGTGTAGGTCAACGTGCTGGCATCAAGCGTCTCATAGTAGCCGTACTCCACTGCAGCTTCACCGGGAGATGCGAGATGCGCTATGCTCTTGAGCGGTGCGGCCTGTTGTTTCAGGTTCCGAATGCCCGCAGGCCATGCACCAGCACATCCACTCGTTCCGTCCGGTAGACAGCGCAATCCTGTCGTGTCGACAGCGTTGTCTCCGTCTTTAACCAAAACGTACGCTGTCGTCGGAGTGATACTCGACGTGTCAACGATAAGAGGTGCCAGGTTGCCCACATTCGACTGAAACGTGATGGTCCACACCCTTCCGATCGACCACGCTACTCCACTCAACAACATCGTCTCTGCAGTCACCGAGACAACGCCGATCGTAGGCAGCGCTTCCAAGGCGAGCTTGAGATTCGCGGCACTCACGGTAGCAGACAAGAAGTTCGTCCACGCGGACCCCTTGTAGCTCAATCGGAAGTACCCACCAACCGCTGTAGTTGCATGATACGTCACAAGGACTTGCACTTCCTGCTTGCCTGGGAAAACATTTCCAGCGGGCGGAGCGATGCCCGACTGCACTTCAAACGTTCGACCGACAACACCCGCTCCTCCAGTGATCGCTGTCGGGTCTTGGTAGAACTGGAGCAGTGGTTGGTTTCCTGCGTTTACGTTCACGTTGTCAAACGTCACGGTCCACTGGTACCCTTGCACGATATTCACCGCCGATCGAGTCACCTCGACTTGTCCGATGGGAATACTTGAGGCTGACGCGAGGCTCATCAGAGCGAAACGCAGGTTAGCAGCCGAGATGTCCATCGGCAAAGCCGGCGTCGTCAACCCACCGAACGAAAGCGTAAATGGGGCTGCTGTGGGCTGCGTCGTCCATTTCAACTCAACGGTTTGCACTTCTGGACGCGAAGCTAAGCGCCACCATTCAGCCTTGTAGCCTGTCAGTGACAACCCGCTATCGTTGGGAGGCGGCTGCCATGACACCGTCGCTGAGGTAATTGGAGTCGACGAGATCGTCAATGTACTAACCTTGACGTTCACCGGGCCGCTTGGATGCTTGGTCGGTGTTTGTGCTGCTGGTGCGATGGTTGCACGACTGTAACCTATCACGTTGATGGTTTTCACTTGTGCGTAATAGCGCTTCCCGGTCGTTAGCCCAGTTAGATAGTAGATCCGAGGACCACCAGCGTAGAGCTCCGGGATCAACAAACTTGTACTGGGAACTTCAACAGGAGCTGGCTTCGAAGCAGAATCAAACGTTGATGCGGTGTCTACATCGACCCAGAACCCGGTGATCCCAGCGCCGTTCGTCCCCTGCCCATCGCGACTCGACGGCTGAATTTGTAGTTCGAGTATCGAACTTGAATACGGGTTGAGGTAGACCGACAATGGGGGATCCGGTACTCGATTCGCCGTCGTCGCAGAGAGAGAATAACTCCATTGGCGATTGTCAGGCGGCTCTCCACTCAACGCAATCTGCTGCACAGGCACGGAGTTGACAGCCGCTACTCTCACGTAGTAGGTCTTTGCCGCGGTAAGTCCTGAAATCACGTAGCGGAACGGCGGTGACCCCTGAATGGACGAGCCGGAGAGAATCGCTGGTGGATACGTGTAGTAGTACAGTGAGTACGTTTGTCCGTTGAAGTTGGTGCAGCCATGGTTGGGGAAGACTTGAATCGTGGTCGGGTCGCGTGTGTTTACTGTCAGGACGCAAGTACCATCAGCGACGGTGAGCTTGGTATTCTGCATCACCAGATTCAAGAGCGACGTGGACACCAGCAGCGTGATGCCGTTGAGACTAGTCGCACAGTTCGCGCAAACTTGACGGCCATGTTTGAACGTGTTGATGACATCCCATTGCACGATGTAGGACGAAATGTCGTTGTTGAAATTCGGACTCACGTTGGTGGTGGCCAGAGGCGGCGGCGAAAAGAACACCTCGATTTCTTGACCAGAGACAACAGCAAGGTTCACATTCGATGGCGCAGCAGGCACTCGGCTTGGTGTAGCTGTAACTGAATCACCTATCGGTACAGCTCCTTTGCCGTGTTCGTTGTAAGCGTAAGCTTCAATGTAGTACTGCTGTCCCATCGTGAGCTTCTTGGACGTCTGCGTCGGCAAATAGTAGCATTTGTCGCAGGCACTACCGAATATGCGCACTGTGGCGTCGTCCGGTACCAATCTCGGCACTTTAGCACGAATGTAGCTAAGTGGAGACGCCACGCTCAGCATGTCCACAGTCCACACGTAGCCCTTCGTCCACTCATACACCGTCACACCCGTCTGCGTCGCACCTAGATACCCAACTTCACGGCCATTCAAGTCGCCCAAATACAACCGCGTGCTCGATAGTCCGGGAGAAACCAAGTCCGTGCGAACCGTGTACCAGTCACCACCGATACGGATCGTGTACCCCGGTAGCCCATACGCAGCAGAGTAGAAGTCGCACGTCTCGCCAGCTGAGCACGTCACGAAAATCTCGCCCTCCGTCACATCCACCTTGCCCTGCAGCGGTTGATACGATTGCTCGCGCGCCACACCCACCGTTTGGATGGAGTCGAGGTCCTCCAGCGCGTAACGGAGCTGGTCCGCACTGGACTCGGCGTTCAGCGGACGAGTGTACTGGCCCTGGTAGCCCACCTGGAACGTACCGCTCATGGTGAGGGCGGGGTTGTCGTTGTAGACGCCGTCGATGGACGCGTCTGGGTTGGGCGTAATGACAGCGTCAGCACCTAGTGCAGTTTTCCTTGCGATAGTCAGGCTAATGTCGCCGTACACGCGGTCAAAAGTGATCACGATGTCTGCCCCACTGCACAACGTCGTCGGCGCCGCTACGCTCGACACGCTGAGACTCTCCGCTTCGACACCGAAGAGGGTCAGTAGACTCGCCTCAACGTCAATTAACGCCGCGTTGATGTCCACATCAGCGTTCGCTCCGTTGTACGTGAACCGGACCTGACCCGCAGTCGCCTGGCACGAGAAAACCACCACCTCCTTGCGGAAATTGGTCGTCCCTGCTTGAGCCTCCGCGACCGACGCCACGGTCGGATCGGACGGCTGCAGCGATGGCAGCGCGCCGGGCTGCTCCGTGAACGTGATCAAGAACTCAGCATTCACCGCCAGCACAGTCGCAGCTGAAGAAATGTCGACAGAGCCGACGCTGGCCAGCGCCTCCAGTGCTACCTCGAGGTTGCCTATCGAGGTGGCTCCCACCGTTTGGGCGGTTGCCCCGGCTGTGAGAGTTGAAGTCGATACACCGCGGAATGTTAGTGTGAACGTCCCCGCTCGAAGGATCTTCAGCTTTTGGATCTCGGGGACTGTGGGCTGGATCACGTTGTTGGACCACGCAAGACTGGGCGCACCCGTCGTGATACGCTGCGTCCGGTACAGGATATCGGCATCCGTGAGGAAGACGTCGGCGGGGTTCACTGTGAACTTGGCACTCGTATCCCACCGCACCTGGTACTTCGTGATGGGACTTCCGTTGTCACTCGCTGGCGGATCAAAAGACAACCACAGCTGATCGCCCACCGCGTTGGACCCTTTGGTCACCTCCTTGGTGAACACAACCGCGCCTACGCCCGTCAAAGCACTAGCGTTGCCTCGGAGAAGCGGGAGGTCTCCAGAATTCAAAGCGTTGTCCAGGAACGTCACCACCCAGCTGAACCCTCCTTCTGTGTCGGGTCCGGAGCGCTGCACACTGACTCGGCCAACAACGTCCAGCGCCTCGAGCTTCTCTTGCAACGACGATCCGTCCGGTGTCACCACCGCAGCCATCGCGGGCGCATCGTAGTCGATTGAATCCGTCACGGAGCCAGAGTACGCAAGCGTGAAGTTGCCACCAAGTGCGTTGCCCTTCCGTATTTCCCGCACGGATATTTGACTCCCCGTTCCCACGAGAGAACTGGTAACGAGCAGCGTGGGTACGTCCCCTTTAAAGTCCAGGAACGTGATCGTCCAAGTGTATCCTTGCTGCGGGGACGGGGCCGATCGCTTCACCTGCACTGTCCCAACCAAGGCCTTCGCTTCCAACGTCGACTTTATCGTCGCCGCATCTGCGTTGAATGGGATTGGAGACGATGCTTCAATGAGGAAGCTGCCACTCAGAACATTCCCATCCGTGAGGGTGTCCGTTGAGCAGCCTGCGTTTGTGACTGCGGCAAAAGTCGAATCTACAGCGCAGATAAACTGCGGTAAATTCCCTTCCGAATCATCGAACGCTACCGTCCAAATGTATCCGCCCTGTTCATCCGCTAGGGATTGAGATACGAGAACATTCCCAAACACAGGGAGGCGATTAAGGTCTGTAGTAAGCTGGTCCACCGTGGCAGAAGTAGCCTCGACAAAGGTATTGTCCGCGTTAAAGCCGCCATAATCGAGCATGGAAATATCAACTTGACCGTTCACATCAACGCTGGTAAGAGCGTTCTGCGCTTGCGTCTGGAATGCAGTACAAACGGTATTTTGCCACTCAAGCAACGGGGTGTCTCCATACACGCCGTTACCGTGAAAGAAAATCTTGTACAGGAATCCGCTTGCCGCATTATCCATGTAGTCCTCACGCGTAACAAACACACTGTCGATATTCGGCATGGCCTCAAGCGCAGCGTCCATAGCGTCCGCCGATGCATCGAAAGGAATGCAGCCGGATAGTTTTTCCGCTCCGAGATACGTAAAGTGCAGTTTGTACGATCCCACCGCCAAGGGCTTGCTTGCCATGACAATTACTTGCTGCACGGCAGTATCCGTCCCCATAGCTGTGTCTGTGTTCATGCTCACGTCGCAGTGGCCCACTACACCGACAGTTCCTGCCATTGAGTTATCACCACACACAATCGGTAAAGTCTCACCAGCAACGTTGTTCCCAACAAACGTGATCTGGAAGATGAATCCGTACTGGAAGTCCACTGTGCCGTCGCCGTCTCTGGTTACTACGATATCGGCTGCGGCCACAGCTGGATTAGCTACAGAAATCAATGCAGTCTTAACTGCAGCCGCGTCAGCGTTGTACGGGATAGCAGCAGTCTTGGTCCCCAATAGCGAGAATGTACCAGTATTTCCATTCGCAACATTTCTCTGGAAAAGCAAGGTATACGTTCCTTGGGTGATCGGCGCGGTCGCCCAAATACGCACGGTCTGTACTGTCGGGACCCGGAAGGCCAGCCGTCCTCGGATGCAAGACCCTCCAGGACAAGAAGCAGGTAGAACTGACGTCTGCAGCGTTTGTACCTCCGGAATACTTGCCGCTTGTGTGATGATTTCCTGGATTTCGGTAATGTGCGAAGCTGCAAGTCGCACTTCTTGGACTTCACGTTGATACAGTGCGTACCCTGACGCGATGTTCTGCACCCCCGTAGCTGCAGTGCTTGGGATAGCAGAAGTCGAAGGCGTGAACGAGCCAACTCCGACGTCGGTCCACGCAGCTACATGAGCGTAGTAGTTGATTCCAGCCAGGAGGTTGCGAATCACGTACGAGTTCGACGCGGATCCCTGAACAAAGTCGTCCTGGATTGTCATCGTCCCTCCTGATAACGCTGAGGTTTGTTTACCAAGCTTCGGGACGTTCCCTAACGAGGACTTGAATTTGATGGTCCACAGGAACCCGTTCACTTTGTACACCTCCAATTGTTGCTGTTCAGAGCTTGAAAGATAAGGCGACGCCGTGGTAGGAGCATCGGGCAAAGCAAGCGGAATCGAGCTCGCAGTTAATGCGGAGACACCGCCGACACCATTTCGAACTGTTGAGATCAGGACATTTGTAGCGCCGATGTTCGGCGCCACGGCAGCAACTACTTGAATGGCTCCGACATTACCAGCCACCGTAGAGCCGCTGAAATATATCATGTAGACAAACCCATGCGGAGCTGCATCCGCGTTGGTTCTCCTCGTTACAATGATGTCACTAGCGTCCACAACAACAGTGATGCCCAGCGCATTCTGCACGGTACTAATGAGCTCTGACTGGAGAGCGCTTTCGCTGGCGTCCCACGGAATCAGATTGGTGTCTGTTCCCAGCAACGTCAGTTTGTACATTGCATTGGCTGCGATGTTGTTGCTGGGGTTCCAGAGGATGAGTTGTTGGATCTCGAACTGCTCGTCCATGACACTAAACTGTTGAGAGACGCCGTACGCAACGTGCGGTGTATTCGGGTTTTCACCGTCGTACACACTTGTAAGAGCAAAGTCTCCGGTCAAAGCACGCCCAGTGACAGCACGGCTGACCACGACGTTACTAGTCGCAACTGTATTCGCACACGCCGTGTCACTTGCTTGTACAACGCCAATCAACGGAAGATTCCCCGTCACGAGCTCTCCAACAAATGTAATGCGATAGATGTATCCGTTTGGCGATTGTAGATAGTCTGTATCACGAGAAACGAGAATGTCGCCGGTAGTACTTGACGTAAGAGTCACTAGAGCACCAGCGACAGTAGTCTCCGTCGCGGTGAAACGAAGGCAGCTTGACGTTTGAGCGCCATACGTTATCTTGTACGCCCCTGTGATCGTGCTGTCGGCAACTGTAAGGATCTGTACTTCGCTGCTACCACCAAGTTCGACCATTTCTGCTGAGACCTTCCGAACGCTGCCCCCGCTTGGTTTCCACCCTGCAAGGCAAACATTGTCGTTGTCTCCGTTCTTTAGAGTCACCAGACTCACAACCGGTGCAGCTTTGTAGCCCAGGAAGAAGATATCGTAAGTAAATCCTGGATATCCTTGCCGAAATGTCTCCACTATTATCGCTGGATAAATCCCAGCAACGGATCCAGACGCACATGCTCCTGTGCCAACGTTGCCGATCTCCAGCTGTGGAACATCCCCGAGAACAAAACTAAAGCCACCACTGATCGGACCTTGGAAATGGATGAAGTAATCATATCCATAGCCCCAAGCCTCCTGGCCGTCACCTACCCGGGTCACGTTAATGTGGTCAATGTTGTTCACGACGCCTACATTGTTCAGGCCATTGAGAGCCGCCTCTAGATCCTCAGCCAGAATGCCATAGGGTAAGCACGTCGTAGCAGAAGTCTGTCCATTAAGCGTGAATTGAACTTGAAACAATCCATTTGTCCCCGTCACTTCGGCATTCGCGGTCATCCGAATCCGCTGTATCTCTGTTTGGGACGTCCCATTCCCACTTCTTGTTACTATCACATCCCCAGTATTCAGCGTATTTTCCAGCTCCGATTCCACGTCGCTGGCAGGAGCTCCCCATATGATGCAGCCCGAGTCTTGGTTGTTGAACGTGATTTTATAGTAGCCCGTCGAATCCACCACTTGTCCGTAGTCTGTCGCAAGCATAATTCGCTGATGTGGCAATTTCCCACCGTGCGTCACGACATCTACCGAAGCTGCAGCATTCAAGAAACCCGTACAACTTTGAAGCTTTGGTGTTTGGAGCTTCGCTACATCCCCTGTCACCGAGTCGCCGACGAAATAGACCGAGTACACGTATCCCTTCGTAGTTCCGTCACTAACCGGGCCGGATCGAGACACTAACACGTCTTCTGTCTGGGTTTGCAGCATCAATTGGATTTTGTCTTGTAGTGTCGCCGCAGGTGTGTTTACTGCAAAGCACGTGGTGGGTCCATAGGTCGTCCCAGCTCGTGTGAATTTAAGGGCATAGTAGTCTACGTCTTGGCTGCCCAGCCACGAGCCCACGGGCACTGTTGTGGTGATGGTTTGAACCTCATGGCCTGTTCGCTGGACCTCATACACCAAACCATCGATGCGTAACTGCATCCCAGGAAACAACACAGCCGTCGATTGAGGATCCGCAGCTATCACAATCGGAGACTGCGCGACGACATTCACTCGGGACGTGTCGATTATCCCCGTAAACGGTGCGTCCCCGTTCGTACCAAGCAGGTTACTTGCCGACGAAGACCCAAAGCGAATGATGTCAGTCGGCGCAATGAATTGGCGAATATCATCGACACCTGTAATCGTTGCCGTGACCCCATCTTGAGTTAGCGTCGCGGTTGCCCCGGGGATCTTCTGAGTGAGCAAGTAGCCTCGAGTGACATCCACTTGGCCAAACAAATCCATAGCTTCGATCCCAAGCTCAATAGCTTCGGCTGAAGCGGAATATGGTAGGGACGGCGTTTGATTCTCGG
This sequence comes from Phytophthora x cambivora, assembly GCA_033557925.1. Taxonomy (NCBI): domain Eukaryota; phylum Oomycota; class Peronosporomycetes; order Peronosporales; family Peronosporaceae; genus Phytophthora; species Phytophthora x cambivora. The sequence goes on along the minus strand of JAUCEB010000008.1, from coordinate 3,936,095 downwards.
TAGTGTTAAGGGCGAAGGTCCCCGTTGTTGGTGATGAACCGGGAACGTTTGTATAGACATCCACAGACACTCCAGTACCCAACAGCGTGGAGGAGCGCGACACGGACAATGAAGCCACGTTTCCACTTCCAGGAGGGAAGGTATAGCCGTTGTAGTCGCCAGTAGCCTGCATGAACCGGATCCTCCACCGATACCCTCCTCGCGTCCCTGGGTTTTGAACAGGCTGGTCACCCCAACCACCCGAGCACGTCGAGTCATCACAACCCGTAGTGGTGGACGGGTATTTGAATCGTTTCACCGTCACTCGCCCGATTGTATCCATCTCGTTGAGCTTACGCTGCAATCGGTCAGGGTCTTCGTCGAACGAAATTTCACGAGGACCAAACGAAGAGGACTTAAAGTCAAGCAGGAAAGAACCACTGAGTCCATCAGAGCCAGGTGTCACTTGAGTCACAGTCACGTCGTAGTTGTTTGAGCCAGCCTCAGCGGCAAATGTAGTCGTGATATCCGGTAAATTACCAGCACCAGGCGGAGTAAACGATGGGTTAGAAATAAAGCGAATGTGCCACGACATCTCGCCATACTTCCCGTGCACAGTTCGTTGAACCAGTACCTTGCGTCCGGTAGTAGTCGCTGCTGCTTCCAGTACTCGCTCAACGAGATTTTCGTCCGCGTTCCAGGGCAGAAGCATTGAGACCCCCAGGTGTGTATTCGCGCCAGTGTTCATACCAGCGCAAGATGTGGATCCAACGTTGATAGTTTGTGCTACGACGCTTACAACCTGAAAGATGCAGCTCGTGAATGATCCAACCGTGAATCGATCCTGTGGCAAGAGCTCGAGAGTCCCTCCAGCCTCGAGCGTTAGCGACGTCACTGTACATGGCGCAGTGTTCGGGCAGGTTACCGTAACTGTGTTCGTCTGCGCTATACCAGCGTCACCGTCCACTCGAAAATCTGTGAAGTCCCCGCGCAGAATGGTGCCATCCAGGACAGTCCTGACGGTCGCCGTGGAGGTTGACCCAGTGAGCGTACCAACCTTGCCCATTTGAGGGACATTTCCCGGTGCGTTGCATAGTTGAGAGCCTGCGGATTCCTCCAGTTGTTCACAAGGGTGAGTAGCATCGCTGGCATCTCTGAGGAAGGTCACTGTCCACTCGTAGCAACCATTGGTCTTGTCCACATCACCTCTCGACACAGCGACATCCCCGACATTTGCCATACTTTCGAGAATTTCTTCGACGGACGTTCCTGTATTCCCACTCTGCTCTTTGGTTGCCCAGGCATTATGTGCGATATCCTCACTCGTGACAGCAGAGTGCACTGCCATATGAGCAGCGCCAGCGACAGTCGTATCCAATGATACAGCAAAGGCCCCGCGAATCGGCCCGACTCCCTTCGTAGTTACATTAGCGACACAACTTTGACTCCCATCGAGGGCGCTGGTCGTGAGGCCGTCCGTAATGCAAGTCATAAGGGGTGGATGGCCAACATGACGCCCCCAGGCTTTCGAGTAGCCTGACTCCCACACATCACTCCACTTTGCACGCGATGTACTTTGCCAGTTCCCGTCGATGCCTTTCGAGTGATCACTAGTTGGATCTGCCCACACAGACGAGTGAAACGTGATATACCACGTGTACCCCAACACTTGGTCTGAAGTCGGATCGCCTCGAGATACGATCACACTGCTGGGTAGTATAGTCCCCAACTTGTTCAGCTCCGTCTCCATGTCTGAGGCTTCAGCGCCAAACGGAATCGGCGCTGTAGTTTCCCCGTTAAAACTCAGCTGGAAGGACCCGCCTAACTGGTTGCCCTTAACGGTCTCATAGACGCCTGTCCTCACGCTCTGACCGGTTAACGTCGACGATACTATCTGCAGTAAGCCGACGTCGCCTGCGGTTGTGGGGTCAGAGAAGGTAATAGTCCACGTAAATCCTCTCGCCTGTGTCGCGGCGGAGCGCATAATTTGTATCGTGGGGATTTTGAGATTCGTTTGGATAAACGTCTCCAAAACCGAGTCTCGTACCCGCGTATCCAACGTTGCAAGCGAGGTTTGCGTACCAATCAGACAGGGGAGAGTAGATGCCACATCCTTAAACTTTAGCATCAGTGTCCCCATTACTTGGTTCCCGTCCCGACTGTTAGCAAAGGGGTCGAGTGGATGTGTCGCGTCCTCGATATCGGCCGATGGAATATCAATCGTTGGACTATGAGAGCTCTTGAGTGTCTTGACGTTCGTAGTTGGATCCGCAATCCTCGATATCATCATGGGGATATTCCAGCCTCTGCTGGTAAATGTAATCTGCCACGTGAACCCCCCTGACCACTTGTTGCCCGTAGGAGCATACGCCGTCCTCTTAACATTCACCGTTCCGAAAACCTGCTTCAAATTCTGCGTCACAGCTTCCAGGGAATTTTTCATGACCGTCTCCGACGCGTCCCAGGGGATGTCAGCGGTGTACTGCGGAGTAGGAGAAACCAGCGTTTCATCTGCTTGGCTAACCAGACCGATCTTGAAGGTGCCAGTGATCATACTGCCGACGACTGTCCTCGCGACCGTGCAAGTGGCTGGCGTTGTTGCTACACACTGTAGCAGCGGCACTGTTCCCGACCTCTTCCGGATCGTGACGGTGTACAGGGATCCAACGAAAGTATCCGTAACTAGCTCACTGCGCGCCACCGTGACTGAGTCAATAGCGCCAGTCAAAAGGCCTTCTACCACACTGCCGGAGGATATCGTTGTGGCTGTCGTCTTGAATGGAATATCTCTGGACATTTGCGGTGCCTTGTACAGAGCAAGCGTTTGGCCCAAGAACTGGCTGCAATAAGCCCCCACATCGTTCGCTGCCACGGTTATTGTCGTCGAAACACCAGCGGTCGGAGTGACAGTCCCCGCTTCAAAGGAACACACGCCTGCGATGAGCTTTGCCCCAGTGGCAACGTAAGCCACAGCACTCAAATCTTGCGATATCGTGAACTTGGTCCCATCAAAAGCCGTGACACATGCCGCGCAAATAACAGCATTCGCGCTGGGGGTGCACGGCGTACTGAAAGTTGTGATTGCGTTCGGATCCGAGTAGGACTCGCACGTGTACGTTACCGTGAACAAGGCGGCAGCGGAGTAAGCGAGTTCACTGCCAACGGTAGCTTGCGTTGCTTGGGTTGGAAGCCCAGAGACACTGGCTCCGCTTACAGTAACAGCGGCGTCAATGCCGAGGGAGGGCACGTTGCCTGCCACGCTCAGACCGGTAAAAGTCACCGAGTAGACATACGTCAAACCCGGTCCGACCGTATTCTGCGTCCTGGTGACTGTCACTGCATCGATGTTGGCAAGACTTTCCAACGCCGTTTCCACTATCGACTCCCCACCTGAGGCAGTTTGGAGCGATGTGATCAGGTTGCCCGTGCGCTGGTACATTTTCTTCACACAATGCGTGCAAATACTGCTATCGAATGAGAAGAAGATCGTTCCTGCGATGGTGTGCAGAGGATCGGCAAAGGCCCCCGGGAGAGTTAGGGATATCGTTTGGACTTCGTAGACGCGGGCCACGCCAACCTGCAGCGTTTGGACTTCAAGCGCTTCGGGAACTGTGGTCCTAATCGCCTGAATCTCGTCAACATCATCTCCATCCAGCCGAAGCTCCTGGACTTCATTGCGATCAGTAGCGGATGTCTGCACAAACTGCACCTCGTCCACCACGGCTTGATTGGTCGTTTTTATCACCTGAATCTCGTCAACTCCAGTGAAAGTGGTTCGTACAACTTGCTCTTCGTTCGTCACTTTCACCGTAGCATCAACAAACTGCTCTTCGTTCACAACGTCGTTTTGCAGCGTGATCGACTGCATTTCACGAATAATCGGGATCGTCGCACTGGAACTTTGTCCGCTAGAAAAATCATCTTGTTCGTCCCATTCGATTTGGTAGGACTTAAGGCTAGATCCACCATCATACAGCGGGTTCGTCCAGTCAGCTTGCAGTGAATCTGCTGACACAAACGACAGTTTTAAGTTCTGCGGCGCGCTTGGTGGTTGATCCGCCACAGTGACTGACGACGGAGTAGTTGGTTGAGGGACACCGGCACCCTTGGCGTTGAATGCAGTGACGCGAATGCTGTAAGCCAATCCAGCAATCAGCATATCGGACCGAACTCCAGTGAACGCGTCGTCCCCGCCGATAATGTATGAGCGCTTCGTTCCGTCCACAAGTCCGAAGGCTGGAGGGGAGTCAAACCCTTGCGAGCGGTCCCACTCGATCATGTACTGAGTGATCGGAAGCCCGCCATCTCCCCCAAAGTAACTCTTCTCAGTCGAAGACACTTTCCACTCCACCAAAATTGCGAAGCCTGACAGAACGGTCGCCGTAGCAGCTTCAGGTCGGCCGGGTGTTTGATCCGAGGGTATGATACCACTTGGACTAGGTATTCCGAAATCCCCATCTCCTTGCTCGTTCACAGCAAACACACGAACAAAGTATTTCGTCGCACTCGCGACCGGGATGTTAAAGTAGAAAGGTGCTACGTCAGTCGGCCCTACCTGGAGATTTCCGCTGGTGGGGCTCGTGAAATTAGCAGAAGTATCCCATTGCACTTGGTACGAGGTGATAATTATCCCACCGTCACTGGCAGGATCTCTCCACCGCAGTTTCAAAAGTCTACTTGAAAGCGCCAGCAGTTCAATGCCTAGAGGGGCTGACGGCGTCGATCTTGGAATTTGAAACGATGGACTGATGCTGGCGGCATAGCCATAGCCTTCGTGGTTGTGCGCTCGCACTCGGATGCCATACTTCTGGCCTGTCTTCAAGCCTCGAACGACATAACGAAGCTGGCCGGGAACTCCGACCTCGGCAGCAACTCCAACAACTCCATTCCGTTCACAGTAGTATGGAGGCTGAACTCCTGCAAGGGTTGGCGCAGCGAGAATTCGCGCGCCTGGGCCCTGCAGCTCTGTTCCATCGACGCTCAAAAGCGAAATATCACTCTTAAACTCTGACAAGAACGTAACCACCCAGTTGTATCCGTATCCGTTGACAGACCTGGTAACTCCGACAGCCCCAATTGTAACCAAGCCTTCGAGTGCAGTCTGTAAAGCAGCCGCGGAAACATTATGTGCCAAGGGTGGCGTAGTATCCGAAAGACCTCCGCTGGCAAAGGTGACTCGGAACGTTCCGCTGATCGGTTGGAGGCCTTTCTGAATGGAGTCAACAACGACGCCAGGGTTAGTGCCGGCCCAACTATCACTTGGAGACACTTGGATCAGTTCCTGAGGCCCAACATGGCCGGCCAAGAATGTGATCTTCCATTCGTAACCAAATGCACTCTTGAAAACTGGCACCGGGACCGTGACTTCCAGAGCTGTGTCAATCGTGAAAGTGGTCGGAGTTGCAAGGGTTACAATCGATCTCTGGTTCCCAGCGATCCAGATTTTGTCGTTCGCAGCTAGATTGGTGTAAGCGACGGTAGATGTGACTGTCGTCCCAGTAGAAGTCACGAGAAATCCACCAACTACTCTTGTCGACTCCTGCTTTGAAACACCAACCGTGCCAACCGTCGATAAGCGTTCTAACCGATCCTTCACAGAGTTCAAACCAGTTGCTGGTGCATCCCAGCGGATGTTTTCCGTCACTTCGCCTCCGAATGATAACTTAAAGTACCCGCTTAGTGACTGTGCGTCGGCAAAGTTCACCAATCGTTGGATCTCCGGTAGTCCCTTTCCGGCGGAAGTCGTAATAGTTTGTTGTTCCTGAGTTCCTTCCGCACGATACCACTCGATTTTGTACTTGTCGACGCTACATGCATCGCCATTCACCGCACTCGCACTCCAGTCAACTTGTAGCGTTGTTCCATCCACGACGCTAGCGGTGACGGACTGGGGAGGGGGCGGTTGACTGCAAGTCACTGCGCTGGCGAGAGGTGACGTAGCAGACCCGAAGCCATCTTCATTGTAAGCCATCACGTGAGCGTAGTATTTTACGCCTGGTCGAAGGCCAGTAAGCGAGAACCGGAAAGGGTCCGATCCAGTGATCTTGTTCGCGACACGAACCACGGCACTCGTACCCGTGAGCTGCGGGTTTGTCACCGTCATGGTGAATATATTGCCTGCTCCAACCATCTCCTCGCCTCGAAGGTACGCGAACGTAACAGACCAAATAGCGGTGTTGATCGCCGCATTTCGTACCGCCTTCGTGACCTTGATGGAGTACATCGTAGTTGTTGCTTGCAATGCAGCCTGCATCTCCAGTGCCGACGCTCCAACTAGAATCGTCCCCGTCGTCTTGCCGTTGAATGTCAGTGCAAATGACCCACCCACCGTCGTTACGCCATCCGTGAAAACCTCCTGAACCTCGTGTGTAAAGTCTCCAATTGCCAGATCATTGAAGCCCTGGACAAGCTCAACAACCTGAATTCGAGGGAAGTCACCAGTTAGCTGCCTCCCATCCGCAACGAGCGGGGCTAAATCGCCGGGGTTGTGGAGGAAAGTTATTCTCCAAGCGTACCCCACTTTCGCCCGAGTTACTTTCACTGGGTCGACTGCAACGTTGGTTGTGTCCGTAATGATCGCGAGTGCGTCAGTCATGTCCGCTTCGGAACAATCCAATGGCAAGGGGGTAGTCTTCCGACCGCCCCAAGAGAGGGTAAAAGTGCCTCCTGCACCTACAGCACTACGATAGGTCGCAGTCACTTGTTGTACTTCGAACACTTTTTGAATACTAGCCACGCCGTAGTCAGCACTCGAGCTGTCGAAATTTGGCGACGAGTCCCATTCTACCCGGTACATCGTCACGTCCGCCCCTCCCGAGTAAAACGGAGCCCAATAGTTCATCGATAGCCAGGTGGGTCCATGAAATTCCCCGAGCGCCACACCGGTCGGTGGGGTAGGAACCACTGAGCTTGCCGATGTCTGAGCTTGGAAAATTGATATCGAGTCACTCGTGCCTCTAGAATTTTCAGCAAAAATGCGGAAAGCGTAAGCCTGGCTACTCTCGAGAATCAGATTGTCTTGCTTGGTCACTGCGACAGCATCGTTGCCTCGAACATACGCCTTTAAGTTACCAGTGAGATTGGGCGTGACTACGAGAAGCGGCAATTTCTTCATCGGGTAGGTTCCCCAAAACGAAACTGTGTGGACAACGGTACCGCCACTCACCATGGACGCGACGCTGACGCCATCCACGCTATCAAGACTCTCGAGTGCAGTCTTCAGATCGTCGTTGATAGTTGCCCACGGAATGTTAGTGGGGTTAGTGGTCCCCACGTCCACAACTGTTTCACCCGCGAAGCTCAGCGTATACGGCGTCGCAGTCCCGACGTTAGTAACCTCCAGGTGAATGGTCTGGACGGCAGCGGGGTTTCCCACGTTAATCACATTTGGCGACACAGCTTTTGGGCTACGCGTACCAATGCGAGCGTCTGTGCCGCGCCAGTCGTGTCCTGGAATGGCGTCAACAGTGTCAAGACTTCCATCATAAGACCGGAATACGAGGTTCCACTTTCGTCCGAAAGAGACGTGGTAGGCTTGCGTTCTCGTAATGGCGCTCGTGATAACTCCTGTCACCTGTAGGTATCTCTGTGTCACCGCGTCAATACGGTACTTGGTCATATCTGCCGACACCGAGGGAAGCCACAGGTCTTCGCCTGCAATTACGAGATTCCTCAGATCCTCCGTCGTCTGCAGTTTGTTGTCAAAGAGATACACTGCTGGGCTGCCACTAGCGACACTTTCGCCCGGGTATGGCAAGTCGGTGGTAACACTCGCCCCAGGCAATCCGGTGACGGTGAACATTGTACCAGCAACGAAGAACACGTCGCCCACGCTAAATCCATGGTCTGCAGGCAGTTGAAACGAGTTCAACCCGTTCGTGGCCGCAACTACTTGCATCAGAGGCGAGATGCCAACGAACCCGGGCAACGGCTTCGTCTGTTTCGTGATCAGGCCAGCGGCCACGTCGTAGTTCTGGGTCGGTGCCGTGCCGGGAAGGGGGTCGGTCAGGGTGATATCAACGGGTGTAATCGACTGAATGGTGTTCGCGGGCTTCGTACCAACCACTAGCGTTTCACCGATAGCTAGGAAGCGGGTGGGGTCGATTGGCATTCCACCCACCTTTAGCTTGATATTGGTCAGCGTCTGGCTGCCTCCTGTAGCGTCGGCGGTTAGTACCAGTGAGTAAACTCCAATGTCACCTGCACTCGCATCACCAAGCGCCACCACCGAATCCACGACGCTGAGCTTCTGCAGCTCCTGAGTGGCCTTCATGTGGGTGGCTGAGAACCCCATCGGCTCGGTAACTTCACCATTGAACGATATCCGAAACGATCCGCTGATGTCATTTTGCTTGGCGTCCGTGAACACTGTGACCGTCGGGTAGACGCTGATGAGCGCGCTCTGGCCAGTCAGGCGCGAGTGCTGGATGAAGATGGCGTCTTGCTCTTCGTCTCGCGACTGCACGAACGTCACGTGCCACGCCTTCCCGTAGGAGCCATAGCGACTCACACTCACATCGACTGTACCTGGCGCAGTGATCGAGTCGATGGCATCGCGCATTTCGGCCGCGCCTGTTGTTTGGAACGGCAACGGTGTCGTCACTTCCCCCATGTACGACAGTGTAAACGTCCCGCCGATGGTGCTGGAGGCGTCTGCGAGGATCGTCTGTATTCCATGCTGGCCTTGGAAGCAGGCTTCCTCGTATTTAACAGTATGGACTTGTCCGTACACGGGTTGATTCGGCACAGTTGGCGCCCATGCCATACAAGTACCGGCACCGGTTCCAAATGTTGCTGCATCGAACTGCAGCGTCGGCCATTCCCCTGTCGGATAGTGGCCCCAGAAGTGCACTTTGTAGTCGTAAAAGTCCAAAATCTTCAAAGACCGAGCATCACCTGTGAAGCTTGTACAGGTCCCGGACCCAGAGGGGGTGACAGAGATCGTTTTATCTCCGACGGCCGGAGGCGCATTGATAACAAACCTGCACGAGTGCCTTGAAAAGTCGTTGGGGTTCCGGCTTACTTGGATGACGGTGTCTTTGAGCAGAACAGCGACTTGGCTGGTGGTAAGACCGCCATTTGGGGTCACTGTAGTATCTGTGCTAGCAACAGTAAGGGCGTTGAGCGTACTGTCGTAGGCACTAACTTTCGATGTCGAGGTTCCAGTCAATACGGACACCTTGAATGCAAGCACCTCCTCCACAGTCACCTTGGACACGAAGTCGAGGGCTTCCAGCATCGTCTTCATATTAGTAGGTGTGCCTTGCTTCCCCAGGGTGATACAGCCAGTGGTCTCACTCCCCAGTTTGAGCTTGAAAGTGCCGGCCGTAGCCGTCGTAGGGCCAAAAAGCTGCACGACTTGAACTGACGAGGGTGCTCCGACAACGTACGTATCGCACACGCGCTCGTCATTGTTGATCTCAAAGTAGCCGTAGTGGGGAGCGGGGGCGGCAGCTTGGTCGGCAGTAATTCCAGTCGTGAGTGCCGATCCTGTTTTGACCGAGGTCAGGGAAGAAAGCAGCTGGAGACCGGGGTACTTGCTGTCCACAACATCCCCAGCATCGTTGTCGAACGAAATCGTCCACACGTACCCGTACGGGCCACGCGCACTACCCGAATCGTCCAACTTGAGTACAGCCTTAGGCTGCAGGGCTGCATTGAAACTCAGTACTCTGTGTCCTGGCTCCACGTTGATACCCGCGCTGCCCGCTGCTGGCTGCGTTCGAACAGTAAAGCGAGCCCCTCCGACATCAATAGCTGCACCTTTGACTAGTATGTTGCTCTGAGTGGCTGTCAAAACCGTTGTGGTGAGACTGTTGGCATTCGCGTCGAACGAGATCACGCAATTAGTCGCCTCTCCTGTAAGCACATACAGCGCGCGTGAGACTGACACTGGCCGCAAGCATGGGAGGCTATTCAAGGCGCTCTTGAGAGCGCTAGCTGTCGTGTCCACCGACAACATCGAAGTTATATCGTCACCGTATTGCAGCCGAAAGGTCCCGGCACTGTCGTCTTCGAGAGAATTGAACACGAAAACTTTCTTGGTTGCTGGTGTGCCGAACGTATCACCCACCGCGTATTCAAACAGGTACTTCGAGACGGGATCTCCATGGTCGACTGGACTGGAGAGTCGAAGCTCCATCTGCGAACCTGACAACGGCCATATTCCATTGACGCCCGGGGCATCCGGAGAAGTTGCGACGGAAGTCAGAAGTGGCAAGGCGCCTCGCCCGTGCTGCTGCAAGTGAGTTGTGCTCGCGCCGTATCCGTTCTCGTTGCGGGCGTACGCACGCACGTAGTAGTCTTGGCCAGGGACCAGCCCGTCGATGATCGTTTCCAGAGAGACGTCCACGCCTTTCACAAGCTCCTGCACCACAACATTCGTCCCCGTGCCTTTCAGCAGCTGAGTGTTGCCCACAACGAGCAGGGGCAAGTCCCCGAGATTCGATAGAAAGGTGACGGTCCACGTGGCGCCGAAGTCCGCATTGTCCGCTCTGGTCACGTTCAGCCGCCCAACCGTAGGCAGACTCTGGAGCTTGGTCCGGACGTCGGCTGCGGTGTCGTCGAAGTTGATCACCGCCCCGCTAGCGCCTTGGAAGCTGACTGGGAACGAGCCGCTGATGTCATCGGCCCTTGCGGACGTGGAGAGCGACTGCACTTCAGACACCACTCCGCCCACTTCTTTAGAGGCGACGATGGCGCTGTCTGCGTAGCTGCCGTCGATCGCTCGTAAGGTAGTGACTCGCGTGTCATCTGTCACGATGGCCGCCGTCACTGTGCACGTGGCGCAGGTGGCCCCGTACACGTCGACAAAGTCCGTAGTGCCCGTCGTTTTGTCGACACGAAGGCACGGAGACGTCGGGCAGGTGCTGGCCAGCGACTGGAACGTGACGTACCAGCGGTATCCGTTCGACAGCGAGGGCCCGACGCGCGAGACGTCGATGGACCCGATCCCAGGCAAACCACTGAGCGCGCGCTTCATCTCAGCGGCCTCCGCGCTCACACTCAGCGTCGCCTTCTTGCGCGCGTAGGCCGTCACGTGCAAGTTGGACGCGTCCGGCCACGCGCTCGACAGCGTCAAGGCGCCCGTCCCGACACTGGCCACCGACACGTCTCGAGCTCCGATGCGAATCTGCTCTCCGCCCGCGATTCTGCCGCTGAAGTCGCTCGAGGTGACCACGGACGTGGACCCCGCCGTGACCTGAACGTTGCCCAGCGCCGTGTCCAGGACCTGAATCGGCGCGCCACTGGCGCCGCGCACGTGGTACGAGTCCAGCGGCAGCGTGGCGTCTGTGAAGGCGGCGGTGGCGTGCACCCTGAACTCCTCTCCGCCGATGCGCACGCGGTCTCCTCGATTCACGCGGCCGAGCATCGACGCGCTCGTCGTGGCCGCTCTCGAGCCGGCGGCCACAGTGGCCGTCACCGCGGGGAGGGCGGCCGTCCAGAGCCCCTCGAAGCCCACGGACACGTCGAACGAGCCGCCCAGCACCTGCGCGTGGGCCGCGTCGGTCGACACGATCTCCCACACCTCCGGGTAGAAGCCCGGGACGCCCGTCGTGACGCGCGCGCCCTCGAACGACAGCACGCGGTTGGGCGGCTGCACGCGTCGACACGCGCTCGCGTCCCCCACGAGCGTGTTGGGCTGCGGCCCGCTCACCAGGTACGCGCCGTCGAACGTGACCGTGTAGACGAAGCCGCTCTTGGCCGCGCTTAGGGACGAGCGCGACACGCCGACGCTGTCCACGTTGGGCAGCTGCTCCAGCGCCGTCTCCAGCTCCGCGGCGCTGGCGGCCCACGAGACGCACGACGTCGTCTCCGAGCCCCGTACGTTGGCGAGCGTCACGCGGTAGCCGCCGGCCAGCACGGGCCCGTCCGCGGCCACCGTGAACGTCTGCACCTCGTCCACGCGGCGCGCCAGCTGCACCTTGTAGCCGAGCACGGGCGCGCCGTTCACGCCCTCGGGCTTGACACCCAGCGGCGGCGAGAACTGCACGCGCACGGACGAGGCGCTCGCGGGCCACACGAGCACCTTCTCGGGCGGCCCGGGCACGTCCTCGGGTGTGAAGAACTCGGCCGCGGCCACGGCGGCCAGCAGCAGCAGCGGCCACAACAGGCGGCGCGACGTCATGGCGCGTTTTGGTTGTCAAGATCCGAATCTTGCGCTCGAAAGGGCGCCATGGCGGGCCGTGGTGGACGTTTGTTGTCTGCCGGTGTCAAGCTCTTCGACTTTGGTATTTACCTGTTGAAGCTGATATCGATGTTGACGGGAACTATCATCCGTCATGCCTTCACTGTGCAGGGGCTGACTGACGGACTGACACCACTTTTTCCGAGACGACCATGGTGCGCAAGGGCCGCGACAAGCCGAACGTGGCCGGCGAGCGCTACGACACGAATGCCATCCCGCTGGCGCAGCCCACGCCCGCGCAGAGCCGCACGCGGCCGCACCCAGGCGCCTTCAACCCGGCCGACCTCATGGGCATGCTGGGCGGCGGCGGCGGCATGCCGGATATGTCCCAGATGATGGAGATGATGCAGGGCATGGGCGGCATGCCCGGTATGGCCGGTGGGATGCCCGGCATGGCCGGCGGGATGCCGGGGATGGCCGGTGGGATGCCGGGCATGATGCCGGGGATGCCGGGGATGGCCGGCATGATGCCGCCCATGGAGCCCGCGCGGCCCAAGATCATCTACGCCTACGGCCTGGCCGAGGGCGCCCCCACCGCGAGCTTGATGACGTTCTACCCCAACTACATCGACAGCAAGAAGACGGTGCAGCAGGGCCGCCGCATCCCGCAGGCGCAGGCGCAAGCGTGCGAGACGCCGCTGGCCGACGAGATGTCGGAGGTCTGCACGTACCTCAAGCTGCCGCACGTGCTGGAGCCGGCCAAGAAGTACCCGCGCGACTGGCTCGTGTCGGGCCGCGTGCGCGTGCGCCTCGTGCGCGACGACGGCTCGCCCGAGAACCCGGACGTGCCGACGCGCAAGGCGCTGATGGTCAAGATGGCCGAGCTCATCCCCAAGCTGCAGAGCCGCAAGCTCCGGCTGGAGAGGGAGGCCGAGGAGGCCAAGAAGAAGGCGGCGACGGCGGCCGGCGCGGTCACGGCCACCTCCACCGGCGGCAAGAAGAAGGGCAAGAAGAAAGGCAGGAGATAAACGACGCTCTCGAGAGCTACAGGGCCCGCCAGGACTTGGAGTAGTGACGACCTCAGGCGACAGGCTAGAGCCTGTGGTAGCGTACGTATCCCCTTTAGGTTGAATACAGTGCCGTCCGTTCACGCTTTACATTGTGGTGGGGTTCGTCCGAGTTGACTTGGGAGTCGGCTCTTGTCACGTCTACTGCGGGTTACTGCGCGCCAGGAGTGCCACGGCCTCTTCCTCTTCCTCGGCCGCGTCCGCGACCTCCAGGAGCAGCAGGACGCGCGAACTCGCGCGGTCGGAGCTCCTCCTCGGTCTTGGGCGGAGCCAGCTCCGAGCGGATGTCGTCAACTGCGCTGGTCGGGTTGTTGATCTCGATCTGCAGGGGTCCAACAAAGTCAAGTTAGCCTTGGTCATGACGTACGAAGCGACACGAAGGTACGTCTACGTACCGTGTGGTCAAACTTGATGTTGAGCTGCTCGTTAGCGACAGACAGCACTGTGGCCTTGCACGTCGAGTACACCATTTTCAGACGCACAGGCGAGTCCTCCGGGCACACGTACATGAATACTGTCATATCAATCAGAACCACGGGTCAGTAAGAGCCGCAAGAAGCGGTCGTAGCCGCAGGGTAAACTCACTCAATGCCGACGTAGCGCCCGACGCCAACGGTCCGCGGTAGCGGTACGCCACGAAGCTCGGGGCGCGGCGGTCGAGCGTCGTGGGCACGTCGATGAGCTCCACGCTCTCCAGACTCTTGACGACCTCCACGCTCTCGTTGTCCTCGCTCAGTTTCTACACGTTGAAGAGCAGCATCAGCATGAGCTTCACACTTCACGCAGTCATCTCCCCCCTCACCATCGCGATCCAGTCGAACTTGTTGTCCTGCAGCAGCCGCAGCTTGTCGCGCACGTTCTGCGTGATCTCGAAGGGCACGACGCCCATGGCGCTGGACTTGACGTTGGTGTCTCGCTCCAGCATGGCCGCCTCCTTGAGCAGTCGCTCCGACTCGGACAGCGGCGCGTCCGCCGCCTGCTTCTTCCTGGCCTCCAAAAAGCTCTCCCACGTCACCTCACTCTACACAAGTAGAACAACACAACCCCTCATCAGCCTGCAGTTCTACCTCCTTCTACCTCTCTGCTCTACGTAAGGTCTTAATTCTACCAGCTCCGTGGCGTGGAACTCGCCCGAGAAGTAGTTGGGCCCCAGCTGCTTCTTGAGCGAGTCGCGCGACGACGAGTAGAGCATGCGGTCGCGCACGCTCACGCCCTCGGGCACGAAGGCCAGCAGCACCCAGCGCAGCGCAGCCACGTTCGTGTCGGGACACAGGAGCACGAACGCCGCCTGCTCGGCGCTCAGCGAGGCCGCCACCAGCTGCGCCACGTCGCTGCGAGGGTCGGACGTCGCGGGGCCCGCGGCGCTCAGCACGAACGACTCGTCGACGATGGACACCTTGACGTAGCGCAGCTTGCCGCTCTGCGCGTCGGCGAAGGAGCGCTCGAGCTCCGCGCTCAGCAGGAGGTTGGCACGCGCCATCGTAGTCAGATTTGTGGCAAATGATTGTGGCACGTCGTTAAATTATGACTATATGGGGGATTTGGTGTATCCAAGTATGATAATATGGGGGAATTCGTTGAATCCAAGTATGATAGTATGGGGGATCCTCCCTCAAAAGTCATGAACAAGAGGGATACTACATGTAGACAAGTTCGAACTCTGATCTGATGACTATTTGTCTGCTCTCCGAACGCTAGTGTCGGCTAATAACGCCAGAAGACGAACAATGAGTAAGTTCCTACAGTTCTCTTTTTGTAGACAGCGCCCTATCACTCCGCCTTGAAGAACTGCAAAAGGTACGAACAAAATTGTAAGTCTCGCACCACTGTGATCCGAGTTGTAAGCAACTTCACGTACCGCATCGTCAGCATATGCGAACTCCAGGCAATGCAAGGCGCCAGAGAAGAGTCGCTCCCGCATGGGTGCGTTCTCCTTCAGGCCGAAGATAATGATCCGCGCTTGTGTCAAGTA
The DNA here is from genome assembly GCA_033557925.1 of Phytophthora x cambivora. Taxonomy (NCBI): domain Eukaryota; phylum Oomycota; class Peronosporomycetes; order Peronosporales; family Peronosporaceae; genus Phytophthora; species Phytophthora x cambivora. Next base: position 3,920,950 of record JAUCEB010000008.1, on the reverse strand, counting down.
GTCATCGTTACTCTCCTTGAAGCGCTCGAACAAAGCGGCCTGCCAACGCATTCACAACAACGGTCAGATCCCAGTGAATGTTTAGAAACAGCCGGACGAGCGCACCTCAATCTCCTGGGCCAGGTCGCCACGCGTTGATCCTTCATGGTCCAGGATCTTGCTCAGCATCTCCGCAAAAATCTTTCGGTTCTTGTCCACGTGCTCCGGTGCTTCGAAAATGTCCTCCTTGTCTTTTACCACATCGGTAGAGTTTTCCGCCTCTTTCGTCGGAGAGGCTGGTTGTTTGTCCTCCGTAATTGCTTTGACTTTTTCTGCAGCTGACTCAGTCTTTACTGCCGCATCCCCCGAAAGAGCGTTCTTCGCGGTTGCATCTCCCACAGACCTCTTCTCTTCCTTGGTGGTTGTCTTCTTCTCTTCCTTGGTGGTTGTCTTCTTCTCTTCCTTGGTCTCCTTCTTGGGTGTTGTCTTTACCTCCTCGGTCGTTGTTTTCTCCTCCTTGGTTGCTATCTTCTCGTCCTTGGTCGCTACTGCTTCACTCTTTGGTGTCGCGTCGTCTGTTTTCTTTGAAGGGGAAGGAGGCTTAGCAGGGGACGATTTAGCCTGTGCTGTGGAGTTTTCTTCCGCGTCACCGTTTGCTGCGGGTGTAGACGGTGTCTCACTCGTAGGTTTGTTCTGGTGCTCCTCCCCCTTCACGGAATCTCCATTTTCAGCCTTCCGCTTCTTTATTCCGTGTGCAGCAGCATCGTCGTGGTTTTTCTTGCCCAAATGGGAAACGTCTGTGTCGTGCTCCAGGATCTTGATCATGTGCTTTCGGAGTGCGCTTGCCGCTTGACCGACCGTGGGGCTCATACTTTTGCGCAATATCGCAATAATGGCAGCCAATCCTGATCGTTCCACGTCCGACCGATACATGAGCGATTCTTTAAACAGCTCCTGCATCATGGCAACAAGCTCGTCGTTATTCCGCGTCGACTCGTTCGCGTGTAACCGTGCCATTTTGCTCGCAAACGGAGCGAGATCGCCCACTCTGTACTCTCCCTTGTCTTTCTTCGTCTTCGGCTTGGGGCCACTCAACTTTTTCTTGGCTGCCTCCTCCGTCATCTCGCGAATATCCGCAGACTTCACGGTCTTGTGCGGAACCACCAGCTCAATCTCCTTCTTGCGCTTGCTGTCAATTTCAGAACCATTCGACTTCGCGTGCTTTGCAGTAGCTTTTGGTGCCTTCTTGGCGGATGCTCCCGCGGCGTTAACCGCGTCATCAGCTCCCTTCTTCTTGGGCGTTTTTCGACTCGCCACCTTTGCCTTAATTTCCTCCTTGCTCAGCGTCGGGCCAGCAGCGTCCTCCTCCTCTTCCTGAGTAGTTGCAACCGCGGCCTCTTTCCCCTCCTTCCCATCCGCCGCTACCTCTGCGCTTTCTTCTTTTGGCTGTCGCTTCTTGGGCGTCTTCTTCGGCGCAGGCTTGGCACCTGTCTTGTTCTTCGGAGGTCTGCCCGGCTTTCGCTTGACAGGTGCAGGCGCCTCGTCCGCAGGCTCGTCCGCTTCCTCCGTCTTCTCTTCCGGCTTCAGCAGACCGTCCGCCCTCTCTTCAATCGGCAGCTTGATCTCTTTCTGCACACACACAAACAAACACACAAACAATACATCAATCAATTTACCCCATTTCAATGACCAATGGCCATCCATTCCCCCAAGCACTCACATCCGCCACTTCAATCGCCGCCATGAGCTTCACTCGTCGCTTGGGCGCCTTCGAGTCCTTCTCCGGGTGGCCCTCGCGGTAGTTGAACTTGGTGTCGTCCCACGGCTCAATCATCTTGAACGACACGGGAGCGCTGCCACACAAAACCACACAAAACAACATCAGCACAGTCCCCCATCCCCCTCCTGCTCCTCTATACGTACAAGTTGTTGGACACGAAGAAGAAGACGAGGAACTTGGTCTCCAGCACCTTGACGGCCGCGTCCTGCAGCTTCCTGGGCAGCAGGCGCGGGTCCGTGATGATGCACGGCCAGTACGGGTAGCCGCCCATCTTGGCCCACACCACCTGGCCAAAGCGGCCCTTCACGTCGTCGCTGAGCGCCGCCACCTTGCGCTCCACCTCGCGCTGCTCGTCGTCCGAGTCGGGCGCGGGCTCCACCACCGTCACCTTCTTCCTGCGGCCGGGGCCCCTCTTCGCGCCCTTGGCCGCCGTCTTGGCGCGCTTCTTGGGCTGCTTCTCGGGCTCCGACTCTGTCTCCTCGCCCTCCGTCTTGTCGCTCTTGGCCGGCCGCGGACTCGGCGTGCGGCGCTTGCGCGCGTCGTCGCCGGCCTTGCGTTTGCCCGCGGCCTTGTGCGTCTCGGCCTCGGCCTCCGCGGCCGCCGCGTCCACCGTCATCTTCTCCTCCGTCTGGGCCGGGGCCGGCTGCGCGGTGGCCGTCTCCGGCGCGGGAGGCGCCTCCACAGCCGCCTGCTGCTCGCTCATCGTCTTGGCCTCTTTTGGCTCGGATTTCCTTGTGCGAGGCGACGAGGGCAGCCACTGGGCGGGCCGATTGTTCACTTGGGTTCTGTATGGTGGATCTTCCACATTCTCGAAATATATGGTGTGCGACACATGAGTTATTAGCAGTACCGTAGAATGGCATTTTGTGACTAATTGTGTGAAGGGATGAACTATGATAGAAAATGAGTATGAATGGGGTGGGGTGTCAAACGAGAGTGTATTAAACGTGCCTTCCGCCGTGACGGGAGCTGTAGGTCGCATTAACCAGGTGCCATCGCATAACACCGTCGTTTATTCCATGCGTCCGCTCACGCGCACAACCAAGCGCACTCGCACTCATCACAAACACTCCAACCAAACTTCATCGTCGAAAAGAACGAGGTCCTTGGGAAAGTTGCAACATGGGGCAGAACATCAAGCCACAACTGACCGTCCACAGGGTATGGGCGGCAGGACGCTTAGTCCCAGCCGCTGCCGGCAGCGGGGGCCGCGGCGTTCCAGTTGGAGGCGGCGGCAGCGCCGGCCTCGCCCGACCACTCCGTGTTGCCGGTGGCGGTCCACTCCGCGTTGGCGGCGGGGGCAGCGGGGGCAGCAGGCTCAGCGGCGTACAGAGCGGGCTCCGCAGGGGTCTGCGAGGCCTCGCCCCAGCCGGCACGGGCCTGGGCCTCCTCAGCGGCGGTGGCCTGAGCCTCCTCCGCCTTCTTGAGCTCCTCCGGGTCGCGGTACAGGAACAGGTCCACAGCCACGTCCCACGGCAGGGCACGCGAGATCGTGCCACGCAGACGAAGCACCTCACGGGCCAGCAGCCAGTAGAGCAGGCCGATGGAGAGCTTGCCCTTGTTGTTGGCCGGGATGGCCACGTCCACGAACTGCAGCGGCGAGTCCGAGTCGCAGAGCGCGATCACGGGCACGTTGACGAACGACGACTCACGCACGGCCTGCGAGTCGGTGCGCGGGTCCGTGATGATGAGCAGACGCGGCTCGCGGAACTGCTTGGTGATCTGGTTGGTGAACGTGCCGGGGGTGAAGCGGCTGGCGATGGCGTTGCAGCCAGTGTGCTGGGCGAACTTGAGCACGGCGCGCTGGCCGTACGGGCGGGCCGAGATGGCGATCACGTCCTCCGGGTTCTCCACGGCCACGATCACGCGGGCCGCGAGCATGAGCTTCTCCCACGTCTTGCCCACGTTGATGATGTTGATGCCGTCGTTGCGGCGGCGCCAGATGTAGTCGGCCATCTTGGAGTCGGCATTGCGCGTGCCGATGTGGACCTGGGCGGCCAGCATCATCTTGATGTCCTCCTCACGTTGGGTAGCCATGGTTGCGATAGATTCCTGTTCTTCTCAAAGAGCGATGAATTGTGCGCCGCCCCCAGCGATGACAGGAGCCCCTGACCACCACACGACCACCACCAACCAATGGTGTCGCTTCGTGTGGTCCACGTAAACGTCTTTGTTGTTATGTTAGCATGCAAGTTCCAATTAAGTCTGTATCATAGGTTAGGTGTGTAAGACCTGAACGGTACCGTGTACCGCTACAAGTACGTCAGCGCATCCAGCACTTCAAGGTGGCGATGACACCAGATCAACAGACACACAGTCCTAGCGATCCAGTGGAGGAAAAGCATGGCCGAGAGACAGCAAACCAACGGCCACGATATGGACGTCGCGGCGGCTGCACGGACAGCAGCGAATGACGCGCTGGCGCAGCTTGCACCGCTGTGGGAGGCCTTCGGGCTGTCCGGGGCCGAGAAGCTGCAGCAGAAGAGCGTCCTAGCTTCTGTGGTCAAGAAGAGCTGCCAGCAGAGAGTTGCCGCTTGGCGCAAAGAAGTCGAGCGCGCTACCGCTCGCGTGGCGGAGCTGCAGAAGGACGTGCAAGCCATCAAGACGCAGTTCCAGGGCGGCCAGGTGCGGCTCGGAATGAAGGGCGACGCAATTGCAGTACAATTGATGCTGGTTGCCTCTGTTGCAGTCCGTGGGGTGGTGCATCCAGCCACTAGATCGGCTTTACAATGGGCCGCTGCGGGACAGACTCACGGCGCTGGAAATGGAGTTCAAGTTCCTGGACAGCGTACGAAACGTTGTAGCTGGGGCTGTTCTGTGCTGGAACTGATGGGAAATGGTGGCGGTCAGGTTCGCGCCAGTCGTGTGGCTGAAGTCACCAAGCTTCGAGAGCACTTGAGCCACATGGACGCCAAGCTGGGCACCACGTCCGTCTTGGTACGTCGTGCTGGTAGATGTGTTAAAGTGCAACGCGTCCTCTTACTGTGTCGTACGATAGCCTACAGACTTGTCGGAGCTGAGCGAGGAGTACAAAGCTGCTCTGCACAAGGTGGTGACTGCCAGATCGCGCGAAGTTGTACGCTAAATGGCTTGACGAATTAGCTGTGCGCTATCTCATGTGTGCTGTCTGTCACTTTGAATACGACGCGTAGCACATGCGGAGAGCTGCGCTGCTCGAAGCTGTAGGCGAGTGCGTGGGTCTTGCTCGAGAGCTGCAAATTCCAGCGGATAAAACCTTCGAGGCCGACGTCAACGCTCGCATGAAGGCAAGTGGTGCGCTTACGGACGTTGGTAGTTACTCAATACGTGCCTGTACTAATTGCGCCGTTGCGGTGCCTTCTAGAAGCGAGATCTGACTCTCGAGATGCTGCAGAAAATCTCGCAGAGAACTTCCGAGCTGCGTGAGCTCAAGGTCAAGCGAGAAGCGCGCTTGGCAGAGATGCTCGGGGAGATTCAGGACCTGTGGCAGGAATTGCAGGTGCGTACGCTGGCGTGACACAGGATTTGTGTGGATTGAAAGCCGACATACTCGCATCATGCGCTGTATAGATCCCTGAAGAAGAGCGGAGTCGCTTCCGAAAGACTGTCCATGGAGCTGGTAAAGCTGCTCTCGCGTCGGTAAGTCAGCCCGTTGCTCAGGTATTTGCGTGTAATTAACTACCGGTACTTACGTGAATCGTAATAATGCGCTGCTGCTCTGCGTAGTGCGAGGCGGAGTTGACAAGACTCCAACGTCACCACAAGCGCTTTGCTGCGACTGCTGTCCAGGTCACGAACTTGCGCAACGCTATTGCAGAATACTGGGACTTGATGGGCTACGGCCCCGACCAGCGCACGTACTTCGCAGCTATGATGAAGACGCCGAATTCAGAGCTATCTTACAGGGTCTTCCGCGCGCACGAGAAAGAAGCCGAGCGACTGAAGCGCCAACTCTTTGGCATGAGGGTCCTCACTAATGTACGTACGCAGAGGTTGACGGCAATCGTGTCGGGACTGATCGAGCTGAACTGTGACGTCGTGGCAGTATGTTGTCAAGCGCGAAGAGATTCTCCACGCCCGCGCCGAGTACGCAGCATCATGGTCATCTCGTTCTCCAACAGTGTGTGCTCATTGTGGTTTCTGTCTAGGCATGGCGTTCCCGACGAGATAACGCGTCTGCGTATTGAGCGAGAGCTGCCAAAATACACCGCAATACTCCTCAACCGCATTGCCATGTGGGAGAAAGAAACGGGGGTAGTCTTCTGCTGGAACGGTAAGTTTGGCACCCCACTTCATCGATAATGCAAACTATGTTGGCGTTGAAGACATCTAACTCAAGTGCTCGCTTCGGTAACTACAGGTGAGCCGTATTTGGATCAAATGCGCTCAGATGATCGCGAGTATGACAAGCAGAGAATCGAGGCCGGTCAGCCGGAGCAACCAGAGCACGTTCATCCGGTGCAGGACAGTCAAGGCTCTTCTGGTAGTATCGGCAGCCGGCATCGCGTTCAGGTTGGTAGAGATCCAGCCATCTTGATGTTGCTGCGGACGTGTGACCTCACGTGGTGTGAATCGTACGCAGCGACGACATCGCCATTCTATTGAGGAACGCAGACACCCGCGCCTTGACGACGCTGAGGAACAGCTTCGACGCCGCCGGTCGGATCCGCAGGCCCCCGAGCGCCCCCGCTGGCGAAACTTCATTCGAGCCACGTTCGCGAGACGAGCTAACTCGTAGCAGGTCTACACCACACCGAAACCCCAACGCGCGACAAAGCAGCCGACGGAGCGGTACCTGTATTGCTACATGTCATTTAGTACTTTAACGTTCCGAATGGGCTCAACCAGGGGTCGGAAAAAATAATATCAAAACAATTATTATGGTATTGTTCCACTACAATTATTTATTATTGGATGGCATCGTATTGCAGTTATTATTATTGAGCTTTGCCAGCCCAATTTATTGCGGATTTTTCGTATCCATACAATTATCAAGTGAAACATGTTGGCCAATACAATTATTATGGTATTGCTCCACTAAAATAATTGATTATTGGGGTCACTCGTATTGCAATCATTATTACGGCTAAGTGAAGTCTGCAATACAATAACATATTTTATTGTCCGACCCCTGGGCTCAACCTCTACTGTACCTACATGTGTGCTGTAGCACTGCTGTTGCTTTTCAAAGCTACTTCTCCGACAATATAATTTGACGGTCATATTCTTTGAATCGCTTCCGGACAGCATCTGACGGAAGTACTTTTGCGCAGGGGTCAGTAGTACTTGCTGAAATAGTACACGTCGGTAAACTACTATCCTATTTTATTTGGGTAGCAGCAATACTACTAACATATAGTGTGGTATTCAATATGAGCGATACTATGTTATAATTATCTCAGTAATATAGTTCTCTTCAAGTAATACTTTTGAAGGAGAGCCGCTCAATTAGGCCCTCATTTAGGCCTCGGGGAAGATCACCATTGTCGAAACTGCTTCAAACCACAACAAACGAAGCATGGGTTGCACCATGAATAGTTGCCAGGAAAATGGTGAGGCTAATCGTGATCCTTATAGCGTGTATGGGACACCAGTTTAATCAACGGCAGTGAATACTACGTAACAGGGGTCGGACAATAAAATATGTTATTGTATTGCAGACTTCACTTAGCCGTAATAATGATTGCAATACGAGTGACCCCAATAATCAATTATTTTAGTGGAGCAATACCATAATAATTGTATTGGCCAACATGTTTCACTTGATAATTGTATGGATACGAAAAATCCGCAATAAATTGGGCTGGCAAAGCTCAATAATAATAACTGCAATACGATGCCATCCAATAATAAATAATTGTAGTGGAACAATACCATAATAATTGTTTTGATATTATTTTTTCCGACCCCTGCTACGTAACGTTAGTACAGATACCGCTCACGTTCTCGAACACGTCGTCAACTAATATCCTCCTCGAATTGCTACATGCGATCTATCCGATTTAAAAGGATACCGTGCACCCACTGCAGTGGAGCATCCTCCTCCCTCCACCTCGGAAACTCCCGCCCAAATTCGAATTGGCGTCGTAGCGGAGAGCACCATGACGGGGCATCAACGAAAGTGAGCATAAATGGAAGGTAATCCTCGAGCGCCGACTGGCTGTGTATCGCTGGCTGCCATCAAGGCTTGCGAAGAAACCGAAGGGGAAACCAATCTACTATGTAGACCAACTGCAAGCCATTCAGTGGATCCAAGAGGTGTGGCCAAGCATGACGTCGGTGACCAGCGCGCACTGTTTCAGGAGGCCCGGCGTCGTATTTGCTGAGCAAATCGAGGCTCCTGCACGGTTTGCTCTTAGCGATTTTCTGATCAAATAGCTTGAAATCATTCACTGCAATACTCCATTTCATGTGCACATTCTATAACCTCCATGAACTTACAGAAAGGGCGCTGTTCGAGAACGTGAGCGGTATCTGTAACCCCACCGGTCGAGCTATTTACAAACTAAATTTGGTTGAGGAACACATGTTTTATAGATTTGGTGAAAACTCAAAGGTATTTTTGCAGCGGTTCAGCTATATTTCTGCAGCAGGTTAGCATTATTCTGGTTTGTTCAGCGATGGATGCAGGAGATGGTGGCTGTTGGGTTCAGGACGTTCAAGATGATGCCGATTAATATGAAGCCATGTTCGCCGCTATACTTCGTGTGAATCTAACTGGGTTGGTGATGGAGTCGCGCCCAGGCGGCTCGTGGCCCGGTTGTGCGCCTAATAAGAAGCGCGACTCCACTGGTCGACATTTCCAGCTATTGCATCAGTACTTGTTAGTGCTTCCATGCGTAGTAGATACAGTGATATCTATGGGACGAACTTGATCACTATCAGGAGTGCTGCTGCCAATCGCACTGGTCTCACTAGTGATGTCGACGACCAACGGTATGTCGACACACTGGATTGGGCGGGTGGTGTTGCTGCTTATTCTATGTTGCTGTAGTAGTCTGACCCGTCGCGTGGTCAACAGCCGGCGGCAGCGGCAAGTCCAAGTCGTCATCGACTTGACGAAAGTGACAAGGGTCAGTTGGGGACGCTACGTGTGGCAACAGCCGCGAATCGGTGGCGAATGTGAGCCAGTGGGCTGTCGACACCAACTAGCGGCGGTATCACGAGAGGCAGCGGGACTTCAAGGCCAGGCGACGACCACGCGGGATGAAGGAACGAGGGACAAGGAGTATAGAGGCAGGAGAGGCGACATCAAGGCGAGAATTGTGCAGCGGGGAGCCCGCGACAGCGGAGAGAAGCGGGGATAGGATAAGAAAGGACCCTCTCGGAGGTGGCACAGGGTAGAGAGCTTAGGAGATGGGGGCAACGAGCGTGCGGCTGGGCCGCTCGACCCTCAGTTGCAATTGTTCGCGGGTGTGAGAAGTTACGACTAATAGAGCGAAAGCGGTGCTGAAGCGCGGGCTCGAGTAAAGATCAAGTGAGACTTGGTGGCAGGAGCGGCGATGCCAATAGGATGGCGGGGGCTGTGGTTAATGATCACGGGGGCCAAGGCAGGACAAGGAAGGTCGCTGCCCTGACCGAGGGGCAACAGGACGCTGTTATGTGCATGTTAGGGCAGCTCCTGGAGCCCACTGGATGTCAGAAGTTCGGGTTACCTTGCGAGACACAGCCCATAGACCCTACCCATGGGTGCTGGTCACCGACAACGTGTCTTCCCCTCCGCCCCTCCAGTAGCTGTCTGGTGTGCTATCGTACTGCCTCGCACTGTGGCCCCCCTAGGCCCTCCCCGACTACTCAGGCGTAGCCGTATAGCGATCGCGCAGTGCCCGTGACCGGGTGTAAGACAAAGGGGAAACTACTACATGGTGGTCATACAGGGGCCTTCTGGGCACGGGTGCGTAAAGTAGCCCGCGCGGGCTTGGCGTACACGGGCAACCCGGCAGCGAACGACACGGCTATTCAACATAAGGAACACATGGGCACTAATCGGATTGGAATTGCATTTATAGCGGCGAACTAAAACAAGATGACGATGGCACGTAACGACCACGCGGAGCGTCGCGACGCAGCCTCAGGAGCGAGCAGCGACGGCAGCAGCGGAAGCGGCGAAGCTCAAGCGTTGATGACACTCGAGACGGATGACGGCGGCCTTGTGACGCTAGATACGGAGGAGATCCGTCCTTTGACGGGGAACACGCCGAGGGGCACCGATGGGAGCGGGCGGTGCGAGGACAGGGTCAGTGATCGCTGGGGGCGCCGACAGCATGAGGACTGGAGGCGATGCCTCAACGTTAAACAGCGGAGACGGTCGAACTGGTGGCGGCGTTAGCAACCAACCGAACCGTGGTACCCAAACGGGAAGTAGTACGGCCTCATCGGGTACTGGCGGTGCGGGCCAAACACGGTCGCCGACACCAGCGGACACTGAACGCACGGGAGGAGTACCTGGGCGCTCGACACGGCCCCGGCGCGGCCCTTCGTGGTGCGCGAAAAGGTAAAATCGAAAGCTGACAAAGTTCAAGGGGTTGGACGACTCGATGCCGGTCACCATGTGGCTGAAGACGTTACGCGCAGAAGAACGCAACGATGGGCGTCGTCTGGAACGACAAGCAGCTTTACCACGAGATGGCTGCACACCTCGAGGTCGAGGCCCAACGCTGGCTCGCGACGGTCATGGAATCTGTCTCCGAGGCCGAAGAGAACATCGACACACTGGTGACTATGTCGCACGCCAAGTGCACCCCGAAGTGGTCGACCTTCTGAATGCTCGGCGGCAGATGCGCAGAGAGCGGCTCGACGAGTATGCACATGCACTGCGCGAGATCGGGGAGCGCGCGGACATCACCGAAGACTGGTTGGTCAACGCCTTTTTGAAGAGCATGAACCGCGCGATCGGCGGTACGCATGTTCGAGGGCACCGACCGCAGACCTTGGACGAAGCCATACACCTGACAGTGCCCCGCGTAGGCAACTACGGTGAGGAGTATGGCGTCGGCCTCGAAGCGGCAATGACTCGCTGGGATGAGAGAGAGGGGCTGCGGGACCGGGCGCATTTAGCAGCGACGATGGCAACGACGGGAGGCCAGGAACAGTCAGGACTCGCAGAAAACTTGGGAACTGCGGTATCGGGCTACGGCCCCATGTGGGGATCGGCGGAGAGGTCCCCAAGATATGATACCGAAGGGCGACCGGTAACCACCGGGAAAGCCGACCCGACGGAGTGGGGGTAGGCGATCCCACCTGGATTCAAGCTGGTACCCACCGGTACAACTGGTACCCCTACCGGTATCAGCGGAAGTTCAAATTTTTAAACGAGTGGCGGGCAGGAGCAACTCACAGGGGTGCGAGGCAAGAGGAAAACAGAAAACACCACCAAACGCCCTGCCAAAGCGTTCAAAGTGGAAGGGCGGTATGACACCAGCACGTACGAGCCCGGTAGTGGCTTCCCTAACCCCACGCTGGATACGCGTGAAGGATGAATGCAGAACCACGAGCGGTACATGGCCCAGCGACAACCCAAACGGCCATTCGTACCCCGTGCGGGCACTGACTACTTCTACTGTGGGAATGATGGGCACTTCGCGTGTGGCTGAGGGTTGAAGAAATCAGACTTCGCGGCGGCGACACAGGTAGCGGCAGAGAACAACGGTAGCGGTGAGGGAGACGATAAGCGCCCCGGCCTTACTGCTCGCTGGATCTGATCCGGATAAGACGACGAAGAGGCCGATGGAGCGCAGCGCTCACAGGGTGGAAACACAACACTCCAGAGGGCGCCAAGCGAAGCGCAAGACGAAGAAGGAAAGGGACGGGAGCCGATGTCAACAGTGCGACTCGGGCGGCTTGAGACTGGGAATGGTGGCACACGTCGAGTGCAGGTGGCTCTCAGGATGGCGGCGGAACCGGTGACGGCGGCCAAGATGGTACTCCAAAAGCGTTGCGAGCGAACGGAAGGGCTTGCAGACGACTTATAGATCGGCAAGAGGTGCCAGCCAACGTGGAAAAGGACGGCAACAGTGAGAACGTCGACACCGAGAGGGACAGACTGGACCCCGACGGCACGCTGGTAACGCCGGTAGCCACAAAACGAAACACGCGCATCGTGATCGACACGCACGAGGCCATGGAGTCGCTCGGAGTGAGCAACGGCGGCACGCCGACGAAGGAAGAACCCGACGCAAAGGTGACCGCCCAGCCGGCGGCGATTATGAAGGCGTACGGCGCAGGCGAGGACATCGGACACGACCCCAAACGATGACAGCGGAAGCGGCTGACGCGTGACAAGGCCCGCCGCGAACGATACAAGAAGCGTCAACGTCTTGCCAGGGACATGGCAGATGTCGACGCAGCTGTGGTGGTAACGTCAGCGCGCAGCCCGGATACGTCGCATGTGGGAGGCGATCGCCTCGACGATGGGGTAGTCGACGAAGCCAAGGTCGACATGCCAGATGCGAGCCCAGACTTTCGTGAGGCATTGGACTGGAGCGCGCGTCCGGCACATACCTTCAGGGAAATGCAAGCTCCTGAAAGACGGTTATGCCGCCCTTGTAGCGGCCGAAGTCAAGCGCCGTTGTTGGCAACGGCGAAATCCGAAAAGGGGTTGTTCAACAATTGGTTATGGCGGCTGCAGGTCTGGACGCCATTGGAGAAAACGAGGGGACGGAGACGGACAAAACGCCAATGCACCAGTCGAAGACGCGACAGAGGTACGAGAAACGGCTGCGCAAGGCCGTGGCCAAGGAGCAGCGAGAGTTAAGGACGTTAGCGACGAAATACCTGCGCCCGAAGCACGCGTGCTACGTGTTCGAGGAAATGCATATGAGCTTGGGGAAAGAGACCCCACGAGTGCTGAACCGTAGCGATGCCGATGCCATTGGTTTTGCGCTACCAAGCGCGACGGAAGTGCTACAAGGGCGTGACGGACGGCGGCGAAGCAACAAACAATATATGTACCACAGTGGTAGTGTGTACGCGCACCCGAGCATGGAGCAAGTTGGCGATGAACAGCGTCCGACAAGTGTCGGTCGGGTACGGGCAATCCAAGCCCCTATACTGGACTCGCTTCCTACGACCGTGGTGGGAGTGTGCAATGAGCAGCGCCGTGTCCAGTTAGACATGGGCGCTCAGTTTAGTGTTGCCGGTGAAGAATGGAAGGCACTAGGCGAACGACAGGAGATGCCACCACCGATCGACTACGTTGAGGGCTTCACCGGTGCAGTATCGAATGTGATGGGGGTCTCGAGGTTTCTTTTCCATACGCAGTATGAACAGAATATGATCGTCGACGCGTTGATTGTGGATGGAGCGACGGCGGAATTCCTTCTTGGTGAGGACTGGATGCTGGCAAAGGGCGTAAAGATTGACTTCACCGCGTCCGAGATGAAGGGGTATGAGGCGAAGACCAAGAAGGTGGTGCTGTTTCAATACTTGAAGAGCAGTAACACCGACGCGATGCCATCGAAAGTGCGACTGTTGAAACGCGCCAAGGTACCAGCAAACCCCTGACAGGATCTCAGAAAAATTGGATTACCAAGCAGGACGGTATCTCGGAGATATAATGTTGGGAGGTCGTCTGGGCTACGAGGAAGTTCCGGTGCCATTGAGATAAGCGCGAATTCAACCTGTACACGGACCACCAGGCGCTGACAGGGGTGTTCAGTCCCTGAATTTTAAAAATTTAAAAATATACCACCAATTGATGCCTCTATTCATATAAATGCAAAAAATAATAATGAATTATTCTTATTATAAAATTCACTTTTTATAATGAGAAAAATAATTGACAACAGGACCACGAACGCTAAACAGAATCGGTGGGCGGTGGAGCTTTCTAATCTGCCATTTCAGGTACACCACAGACCGGGCACCTCGATGGGTCATGTGGATGATTGCGCGTGGAACCGGCGGCGGCTCTCACGATGCGGGATCTGCTGAGTCCAGAAGACACGGAGGAGGTCGCGTTTCCGTCTTCAGTCGAGAAGCGGAGTGACGCTGAGCGGGGTCTCACAGGCGAGGGAGGTGGGGGAGGGGGGACACGAAGACGGACATTTCAACGATGAAGAACCCCCGTACGAAGTGAAGGCCTGGTCGACGACCTCCGACGGAGATACACCGTTCACGCTGTTTAGTCGTGCTTCGCAATTAGTCATGCATCTGTACTTTTTCGTGACACGATGGATAACGAGGTTTCTTCAATGAGCTGAAAGTTGCTCAATGACAGCGGATTTGGACAGATCTCAGCGAGCTGAAGCGAATCATGGTCTTAGATTTCTAGGAGAGCAAATATTACAGTTACCAGAACTGTTCAATTGTTCGACTTTCAACTACAAAAATCGTAAACCATTATTAGTCAGGGTCCGACTAATTAGCGTGAACGGTGTAGTGATCGCCCCCCTGGAACTATTGAAAGATTACTGTGTGATAGGCAGGCCTCCTTGAAACTGGGATTTTGACGGGTTTTCCCAGATTTCCCATTTTTAAATATCAAATTCTCCCGTGAAAAAAGTAAGGTTTTATACTCCGGTAGTCTATACAATTAGCTTCATGCGAGCGTTGTTTGTTTGCAAGTTAAACTAACAACGCTATAATGGGTTTTTGCGTTATTGAATAGCATGAATGACCCTCAAATATTGTCGTTACTCACCTGGAGAGGTAGATAACGAGAAAGGTGTACTTCAAAACATTTAGTCTGCATGTTGTAAGATGAATTCAGAACAGCTGAAAGTGATAATCGAATAAAATAGTAGCTCATGCATGCACACATGTACGCTGGCGGCATACCACGACAAAGACTGATCTTTTTCAAGATGGGGGGGGGGGAGGCATAAGGCCTGCGGTACGTAATTCTGAAAGATATACATATTATGCACAGTTTTGTATATGTCTCGACTACTGAAAATTCAAATACAAGTGCTTTGTATTGCACATGCTACTCGAAAAAGCTATTGGTCGCACACATGAAACACATACTCGCAGCAACTACGAACATGCGTCTCAGTGTTTTCTAGATAATTTCGAGGAAACCTAACGAGTCTGAAGCGACATTCTAGGTAACGGACCTAAGTGAGTGAATTTTTTAACTTGAAGTTTGCATGTGTCCCACAATTTGCATATCGAAATCCAAAAATCCCCCGTTATAAACTACTTTATGGGAACTTCCAGTTTTAACGAGGCCTGGCGATAGGACTGTATATTGGTCTGTATATTTTTCTCCAATCGGAAGTGGTGCGTGAGTCAAAGAGAATTGAAAAGGGGTCGTTTGGAGGTTGACCAGTATCTCCAAGCGGCGAACCCAGTGTGACCCACCGTCCAAGGGACCCAAAGAATAAGTGACGGATGCTTGTGTGTATTGTATTCTGTATATTTGAGATTGGCTATCTTAAGTCTGGGAGAAGATTTGGTTAGTAGGTAACTAAATCGTACAAGCGGCGTTCGGAGGTATTCGTCTGCGCTCAGTACTCTTATATTTTCTATACCCACATCAACAACTCACTAGGCCTGGCAGCGGATCACTAGGTGTTTGGCTACGAAATGTCCGCACAAACACAGGAACTGTCGGACGCATTTACCGGGCTAATTCGGACCAGAACTGGACGGTTAAGTATTGATCGTGTCCTCCGCGCCGTCCGTCGCATTTACAAACTTTAAGCCGTCTTTATGGGCCAAAGCGCGGTGAGTAGCTGAGACGTCAGTACAACTACGTGCTGGTACCGCATCTTGAGTGACGCCCTTCCGCGCGTAGTGAATTGCTGCCTCCTCTTCGGCATCCCGGCGAGGGATATTTACCCGCTCAAATTCATCTGTCCTGGCTTTCTTGGTTGGGTGTCTAGACACTTGGCGTCAGAGGTCATGGAAATGGTTGGTAAGGCCGTGAAAGTGGTCTTCGATCCATTTCCGAGCGTCGGCAGAAAGCGCGTGAGGCCGGAAATGCCCTCGGCTGCAGCGGCCTTTGTAGTTCCCTCTGCATCCGGCTTTGAAGAGATACCTGAGGCATAGTTCTCGTCCGTTTTGATTTCCATTTCATCAGTACGCAAGCACGTTGGGGCAAAGGCGGTTGTTCTTGATTATCGAAAGCAATGCCTCGCTGAGTCTCATGGAATGAGTCGAGGCGAGGCAGCCCTTAAGGGAGTGGTGTGGTGGGTTTAGATCGTCAGCGCAGGCGTACGAGCAGGAGGGCGCTGGCGAATTGGCCGTGCTGAAGACTGCTTGTGCCCGAGTTGGCGAAAGCGCGACTGGCTGACCACGGCCGCCAAGAACAACCCATAACGGTGTGCAGTGTGGCGTAGCAAAACCGCTGGGTCGGCAGAACCGATGGCTCCGCCGACCCCCGGGTGAAAATTGCTTACTGGATCTCGTATCCTAATGATAGCCACACCGCTTAGTGCCGAGGACCGGTTCGTCCTGGCGCAGCTGGACTCCGTCGCGAGACAACGTGGCTTGCTCCCATCGACCGGAAAACTTAATTTCCTCCTTGCTTCGCTCGTAGGAAATACCGACGAGGTAGAGCGTTGGTCACAGAGGGGTGTGTGTGTGAGTGGTTTGTTATCGCGACGGGGTTCACGGCGGATACGCGGGTTGTGCTGCGTTGGTTGAGCCGACGTATGTTCTCCTGTGAAGTATTCCTTGAGTTCGGCTTGTTTTTCGTCATTGTGGCGGAGCTCGTTCCCGACGGGAGCCGCGTCGCTCCGATCACCCGCCAAAAGTCGTGTTCGGTACATTCCTAGTTTGAGTCGATTCAATACACAATGACTTTGCAGACAGTACCGTTGAGATGCGCGTTATCTCCGTAGAGACCCAGGAACTGCAGAGCCTTGTCGATAAAGTCAACGACCGGTGACTTGTAGAACTTGACCGCAAAAACGCGAAGATTTTGGAGCACACTAAGGATCTGATGGAGGCTATTCGCTGTTGGGGCGGCATGAAAGATGCTTCTTCGGGAAGAATCGGCCATCTTTACGCCGGTGCTTTTTGCTTGGACACATGCCGCCATAACCACCGTAGTCAGATGCATGATGGAGAGATCTCGTTCCCCAAATCCAAGTCATACAAACCGCGAAATTTTGGTGGCGTAGTAAGAAATCGTGGTTGGTCTGAACGCTGCCAGTATTTAAGCAAAGTCTGTGCATCTTTACCATCATAGGTTTGGTGAACGATCCCGTCGTGTACTTGCCGCTCAACCGCAGACGGGCGAAATGACACTGCACTCCAGGCACTTGATAATCCCCTCATACCTACTCCGAAGCCATTAATACGAACCAAGCGCCGCGGTGTTTGTGTCAGAGGCTCATTCTGGCGCCGCACATCCATTATGTCGTCGTCGGAGTCTGAGCTTAGGAAGTCAACGCCAATGTCGTCTAAAACACTTTGGCAAGCGGGATGACAGGGTAGTGCCGTGTTTGGTCGCTACTGGGCGACTGTGTTGGGCTTGTCGATTCTGCTGGACCAACGGCTGGAACGTGCCGGAAGGAGTTAGCAAGTTGCGCTTTCTCTTGTGATTGATGTGAAGCTCAGCGTCTACGACATGTTGCCGCCGCACGAAACGCACACGGAGATCAGTAGGTGGCACGAGTGGAACCATGACCTCTGGTTGGAATGTCGGACATAGCATTCCCGATTCATGAGCTGGTAAAGTGGAATGTGCCTGCCGGCAACCGGTCCCAACACGATGCAGACGCGAGAGCATTTCAGTTGCGCATAGCTCTGCCGAGCACACCCTAGATCCCGGCTGGAGTGCGTAAATAAGCGGCTCCATCTCGATAACGGAGGAGGGCTCCGTCAGCTTAACTCGGAAAGAGTGGGTGCTGTAGCGCACAACGAGAAAGGCGTCACTGTCATCCATGGAGTAAGTGGTGAAGACACCGTATCATCAGTTGCCCATGTCAGGGCCGTCGGGTAGCACGAATTCAATCGGACGGATAAGTACGAGCCTGGCAACCAGTTAGCCTCCATCGCAGATCTTGTGCGGGACACGAACACACTTGAAGGCACTTTATCTTCCTTCGCGCGTCATTGGGGTTCAGGGCCAGTTATCTTGACGGTTGCGATGTCACCTTGGAGTCGAGTCACTTCAACATACTGGAGGCTTGTAAATGCTGCATGCTGCAGATTGGAGGTGAAGTGGCTTCAGTAAGTGAGTGACAGATGATTATTCCAGCAGACAGAAAATAAAAGCGAGCAAAGATGAGTTTGTTTGTCTTCGTTTTTTGTGTGTATTGGGTCTATACATAGATTACCACGGTATGGTGTCGCTGTCGTTTCAAGTCCTTATTAACACGCGCTCGGATGTGGAAAGATGATGCTTCGAAGCATTTATTCCTTCCTTGGGCGAAGGAGCTCAGTGGAAAGATCGCATCTAGAGAAGCGACTATGCAGAGAAAAACTATTGTGGCGCAACATGGGCAATTAGGTCATGATAAATTGGACTACGATCTACTGGTAATTAAATCTGTCCGACAAAGTCGCGCTTAGCACGACGATGGCTGCTGTATTGTTGTCCATGAATCTACATTTCTTTGGCCTCACCAGTGGATTAACATCTCATCGTAAGGGCGACAACCGTGTTTCCCTTTTCAACCAATTAAACTGTGTTAATCGAATTTTGTCGCATTCCTATTCGCTAAAACTTTCCAGAAATCATGCGAGACTTATGCGGAGAGCGGGTATTACATACTAAACACTAAGCCGTGCAGTTGCCCGGAACAGCTCTGGATTTGGAAATTTTAGCGTCTTACTTTGAAGTACTACGTGGTACATTGTATTCAATAACGACAGTCGTGATGATGATGAGGATACATACAAGCAATCTGGAGTGCGTTGATCACCCGTTCTTTTCCTGCATTTGTCACCCCTCTTTGGGGCGAGGCCCCCCTATAATGAAATACGAAATACGTCACTCTTTTTTACCACTTCATTTACCCTTGTAACGGACCCATTTATAAGATTTGAAAATGGGATTGGATGAACCTGTGACAGCCTGTGTCACTGACAGGCCACTGTCACACGGTAGCCACTGCGAGTGCGCGGTGGCCAATCAGAGTTACTTTTCCCTTGTTTCCTGCGCTACAGTGTACGTCGGTAACGGGTTCGCATTAGCCCGTTACACCTGGTAGCACTTTGTTATCCGTCCAACGACCAAGATGAACGACACGTCGATGAACGACGCGTCTGCTCTCGGAGGGGCGACCGGCATCTCGCTCGAGCACGCCAGCTTTCCTCATCTGTCGCTGTTCGAGTGGGAGGCACTGCATCGACTCGCTGCAGTGTCTGGAGACGGCGTTATCAAGACATTGCTGACCGCCGGCACGGAAGAACAGCAACGCCTGGCCGCCCTGGAGTTCATGGCACGTGAGCTCGCTGACCTCCGTCAGCGTGCGACGACTACCACGCTGACCAAGAAAAAGACCGACATCGTGAAGCTCGATGTCTCGACGTACAGCGGTGACGGCAAGAGCCGCCTTCACTTGAACCGCTGGTTCTGTGAAGTGGACATCGCGGTTGAAGCTCGGTAGCTGTCCACCGAGCTAGCGCGGACGCGCTTTCTCCTGTCCAAGTTGGCGGGGAAGGCGAAGGAGTGGGCGCTCGGCAAGCTTGTGGCCGACCCCTCCTGCTTCCCGACTATGGTGTCCATGAAGGCCGACCTGCGGCTCGCGTTCGAGCCGCCCCAAGACGAGAGTCTCCAGCGGTCCGCCTTTCTGTCGTTGAAGCAGGGACGCATGTCCATGCTCGAGTACATCCAGCAAGCGCGACACCTCGTGTCGTGCATCACGACGCATCCCGTCGACATGGCGACGCAGGTCCATGTCTTCGTCTCCGGCATGAACGCTGGCTACCAGCGTTTCTACTTGACCCGGAAGGTCCCGATGACACAGGAAGAGACCTTCGCGACTGCACTTCGCGATGACTACAGCGTTACGGCATCGCAAGCGTTCGACGTCTCTCGGGTATCAGAACCAGAGCCTGAACCCATGGAGGTGGATGCGATTCAACACTGCGGAGGACGTCGGGCGCCGACGTCATCAACAGGGGCAACGACATCGTCTTCGACGCGCAGCCCGCGTCCGATGCGTTGCTTCCGGTGCGGTAAACCCGGACACCGCGCAGCAGTGTGCCGCGCGCCATCGCCTGTGATGGCGAACGTCACCACCACTTCCGACGTCGCCGTTCCAAAAAACGGCGACAACCAGTAGGGCTACTGGTCGTGGAAGGAGGAATGGTTTTCTGGTGGCAGAACCCCCTCCTAGCTCTCCCGTGCTTCGTGCACATCTATTCACCACCACCTCCGGCAGTGACTCGAGACTGATCGTGCTCAGTCTCCACGTTGACGGCGCGAAGCGCCCGCTTCGTGCCCTGCTGGACTCGGGCGCGACGAACAACTTCGTTCGCGCCGAGAGCCTGTCGTTGTTTCCGGCAGACTTGAACATACGTGAAGGTCCCGGTGACATGGTTGTGAAGTACGCCGACGGGAAGCCGCGGCGCACGCCGCGGCGCTCGACCACCTTCGCGTACGAGTTCGACGGATTCCACAGTTCCGAAGAGTTTCTGGTGATCGAGCTGAGCGGATCCTTCGACTGCGTCTTCGGGATCCCGTGGCTTGCACGGTATCAGCCTGACATCGACTGGCTGACTGAAACAGTCCGTCCTCGAGACTTTGACGTGAATGCAGTACTGGCGTTCCTGTGCGGAACGCCCAACCAGTGGCCGCATGTTGCAGTCATTGACCCCGACTCCATGACCCATCCTGCACATGAAGTGAACGATGGCCCTTCGTGTGCAGTATGCGAACACGCAACCTGCGGCGGTCCTGAGCAGGAGTCTCAGGACGCGTCCGACGTGGTCGAGCATGGGTTCCCACGTCCCGATGAGCAGCGGTTCTCGGAAGACGACGATGATGACGTGGTCGAGCATGGTTTCCCACGTCCGGACGAGCAGTGGCTCTCCCCCGAAGATGATGATGACGACGTGGTCGAGCATGGGTTCCCACGTCCGGATGAGCAGTGGCTCTCCCCCGAAGAAGATGATGACGTGGTCGAGCATGGGTTCCCACGTCCGAGTGATGATGTGGTTGAGCGTGGTCTCCCACTTGCGGTCGAGCATGGGTTCCCGCGGGTGGTCGAGCGGGAGCTCCCTGAAGAAGTTGACGCGGCCGAACAACTGGCTCCGCGTCTTGGTACCGATGTTGAGTTCCGGCACCCCGAGTCTGCTGACGTGATGAGCATGGGTTCTCACTGTCAGCTGTGGAAGACACTCCACGCACGCCCGGTTCGTCGTCGCGGCCGTCGTAAACCGCGACGACTTCGTGCGCCGTCGCCAGATCCAGTCGAGACTGAGTCCGAGGTGATCTCAGTCCTGGTGGGAACAACGCGGACGAGCCTCCGCGTGCGTGCAACGTCGAGGTCGCACGTCCTCCATGCGACGCCGCCGAGATCACTCGGCTGCCTGGCCTCTCGTTGAAGCATTTCCTTCGCGACTTGACGAGGGGCGAGATCGAGCAAGTGTGCATGATCGTCGCCGAAGACGCTGCATCCATCGCAGCCGTCGAGACCCACGCATCGGACTCAACGTCCGACGCTCGCACACGTCCAAAAGATGCTGAGCCGAAGAACGCTCGCGCAGCGCGATACGCTGCGGCTCTAGAGGCTGCCGGCAACCCAGTCGCTCCTCTTGTACGCGAGTTCAGCGACATCTTTCCGGACAAGGTTCCAGCCGCCCTTTCACCCGATCGTGGAGTTCGGCATGAGATCGACCTCGTGCCAGGCGCGAAGTACTGTGTGACGCGGCAGTGGCCGCTTCCCCGAGATCAAGTCGAAGCGATCGACGCTTTCTTTGAAAGTCGCCGGCAAGCCGGCCTAGTCCGTGAGAGTCTGTCCCCACATTCCAGCCCGACGTTCTGCGTGAAGAAAGCAACCGGCGGATGGCGGATCGTCCACGCCTTCAACGAGCTCAACGATGCCACCATCCCGGCGCAGACGCCGATTCCGAGGAAAGACATGGTGCTCGACACCATGTCCGGCAGCACCAAGTTCAGCGCCATTGACTTGATGGATGGATTCTACCCGATCTTGATGCGCGAAGCCGACGTGCCGCTGACTGCTGTCAGCACGCACAGTGGAATGCTCTGGGAACGGCTCGTGATGCCGCAGGGGCTCTATAACGCCCCTGCCACCTTCAATCGCATGGTGTCGAATCTGCTCCGGCCTTTCCGAGAATTTGAGCCCAGCTACTTCGACGATATCTTCATTCACAGTCGTGCCGCGGGCGGCATGACGGACGTCGATATGCACCTTCAACACCTGCGGCAGGTGTTCGAAGTGATGAGGGAGAACAAGCTGTACGCCAACTTGAAGAAGTGCATCTTCTGCGCTCCCGAGATCCCAGTGCTCGGGAGCTACGTCAGCACGGAAGGTGTCCGTGCTGACCCGGAGAAGATCGAAGCCACCTGCGCTTGGCCCGTGCCCCAGGATCAGAAGCAACTCCGGCAGTGGCTTGGTCACGCGACGTACCTCCACCACTACTCGAAGAACTTCGCGGCAACGATCCGTCCGTTGTCGCAGCTTCTCAAGGCAGACGCCGCGTGGCCGTGGCGTCCGGAGCACCAAACGGCCTTCGACGCGGTGAAGACGAGCTTATCCACCGCGCCCGTCTTGATGCTGGCCAACCACTCGAAGGCCTTCCACGTGGTGTGCGACGCGAGCGACTTCGCGATTCATGCAGTTTGACGACGAGGGACGCGAACGAGTGGTGAGTTACCAGTCGCGTCAGCTGAAGCCGGCAGAGCGAAACTAACCTGTGCACGACAAGGAATCGCTGGCCATGCGCTACGCACTCATCAAGTTTCGTGTGTACCTCTTGGGTGAACAGACCTTCGCTGTTTACACGGACCATGCGTCACTTCGCACGGCGACCAAGAACCCACACTTGTCCCAGCGTATGGAGCGCTGGCTCTCCCTCTTCTCCGAGTACAATTTTGTCGTGCATTACAAGCCGGGCAAGACGAACATCCTCGCCGACGCTCTCTCGCTTCGGCCAGACTACGTGCAATCGGGTCGCCACGCAGTTGGTGACGAGAACGACGATGAGTGTGCTGTGTGCATCGCTGAAGAGGTCGCTGCGGTAGAAGTCGCAGCGACTACTTCGCTCCGAGACCTGATATCGGCCGCGTACGAGGCGGACGCGGCGTGCTCCGAGATGATCAAGTACTTGAGTGACCCGTCCGACACGGCGCGGCGCCGATTGTCTGCACGGAGCCGCGCCCGCGTTGATCGATTCCAACTAGATGGAGGCCTGCTGACATACAGCGTCGATCACGCCGATCCGCCGCGCATCGTCGTCCCGCTGGACGATGATCTTCGGGCTCGGCTGATTCACGAGTTCGATGACGCTCCCAGCGGCGGCCACCTCGGACGCGAGAAAACTTTCGCGTCTCTCTCGCGAGACTTCTACTGGCCGCACATGTACACGTGGGTGCGGAAGTGGGTACGGTCCTGCGAAGCGTTCCAGCGCGTCAAGCCGTCGCAGTCGAAGCAGGCCCCGCTTCGACCCCTCCCAGTTGCAGCGGATCCGTGGTCCTCCGTGAGTATGGAATTTGTTTTCGGGCTGCCTCGAGATGCTCAAGGCCGCACTGGGATTCTCGTCTTCGTTGATCGTTTCAGCAAGATGCTTCATCTTGCTCCGGTCGCTGTCACAACCGCGGCGCTGTCCGCGGCGATCTTCCTCGACATCGTATACAGGCACCATGGATTGCCGACCTCGATCGTCTCCGATCGAGATCCCCGCTTCACCGCCGCATTCTGGACCGAGCTCTTCAAGCTAGTGGGGACGCGGTTGAAGATGTCCACCGCGTCACATCCAGAGGCGGACGGCCAGACTGAACGCGCGAACAGGGTCGTCGAGGACGTTCTGAGAAGCTTCGCCACGTCGTTCAAATCGTGGAGCGCGTTCTTGCCTATGGTTGAGTTCGCACTCAACAACGCAGTTCACGCGTCGACCAGTCTCACGCCATTTTACGTCAACTACGGTCGACATCGCCGTGTTCCAGCGCTCCTCGGCATGGAGTGCTCGATTCCCCAAGGCGATGCTGACGACGAGAACGCCTCGGCGCGCCTTCCCAACGATGGTCAAGTGGCCAGCGGCACTGAGGCCGCTGGCGATCTACGTCGTGACAGAGCTGACGGCGTTATCTCCACCTCGATGAACGGTGTCACGACTCGGCACCGTGCCCGAGCCTCGACTCGAGGTATGCGCACGCGTGCCGCCACGAGGGCGGCACCATCCGACATCGCTTCTTGGACAAGTCGGACGCTGATCAACCCACGTCAGCGCCCTCGTGCAATTGCGTACGAAGGCACGTCCGCCGCGGCGGCCCCGCCCGCGCCTCCTCAAGCAAACTTTGACCCCATTCCGGCCCCACAACCGCATGACACCGCGGCTGTCAGCGAGTTCTTGCAGCGACGCCAGAGTGTGGTGCGCTATGTTCGTGACGCGATTGCAGTGGCAGTCGATCCTCAGAAGGAGAACGCTGATCGACGCGGCCGCAAGAACATGGAGAAGTTCGCCGTCGGCGACGCGTCTTGCTATCGACGTCCGGCATTCAACCCATTTTGGTTACCAATTTGGGCGCGAACAAGCTCGCGCCAAGGTATATTGGACCATTTAAAGTGTTGAAAGTGTTAGGAGATGCCTACACGCTACAGCTACCTACAGCGCTCCGGCTTCATCCTACTTTCTACGTCGGTCGGCTGCGGCGATACCATCCCGCGCTTATTCCCAGCGACGACGCCGCCACTCACCAGCGTCCCGGTCTTGGTCCCGCTGCGGCGATTGGCGCCGCGGCACTCGGCGACGCAGCTCTGGTTCTCATTCTCCAGCACGTCAAGACGGCGGGCGAGGCGGTCGAGACGCTGCGCAACCTCAGCGTCCTCCCAGCGATCGCGCCCCGTTTGAGCGCACTGGTCCTGCGCCTCTTGTCGACGGTGGGGGTAATGTTCGGCATATTGTGGAGGCCATCCTACAGCACGATGACGTTCGTGCTGCCCCGCGGACGGGTCGCGGTGTTCGTCACCACGACGGCGCAGTCCCATCGCATCGCCAATACCTTGTGCGTTGGCTTGGGCCAATACCGGATAGCTGGGTGCCGCGCGCAGTCCTTCTCGCGGACGTTCCGGACTGCGTGGCGGCGTACGAGGCAAGTCTCGCACAAGCTTCGCCTCCTCCAAGCGGCGCGGCGGCGCGCCGCGCCTAGCTTCACTTAACGCGGCTTGCTTCGTGTCGTCCTCCAGCGTTCGAGCAGCCTGTGCATCACGTCGTCGCCCCGGAAGTCTTCGGCGGCGCTGCAGTCATGCAGCGCCCACTTATCCAGCTCTCCCGACGCGGCGTCCCCTGCGTCCATGCTACTGCCTCCGCCTGCGTGACTCCGATTCGAATTTGGAGCTGCCACAAGTCCAAGCCGCGTTTCCAACTTCTTTCTACATTTTAGATATGTCCATGTTCCAAGCTTGAGTAGGGGGTGGTGTGACAGGCCACTGTCACACGGTAGCCACCGCGAGTGCGCAGTGGCCAATCAGAGCCCAGTATAGCTTTAATGGTTGGGACGGTCTCGAGTGTCGAGACCGTCTCGACAATTCAATCAGAGTTACTTTTCCCTTGTTTCCTGCGCTACAGTGTACGTCGGTAACGGGCTCGCATTAGCCCGTTACAGAACTAGCATAGCACGACGGGGCACGTTCAAACCATTTTTACCTGCACTTTAAGAACAGAGATAATCCGATGTCGCACGCTTTAATTATAAAAGGGCAGTAATCATATTGGCATTAAACCGAGGGCGATGTTTTACGGAACCCTGAAGGGTCGCATTTGTATCGACTGATGTTGAATTACATAAAATGCTACACGTTACTAAATGAATTAAGACGACCTTGTAGCTCTTCAGGCCGAGAAATGCACCTAACAGAGAGCTGGTGCATTGACCGGTACCGCTGCTCGACGCTACACTGTTCACAGCTTGTACTCACGAAAATATATACACGATTTGTGCGCTATCGGTTAATTAGGTACTGTAGCTTTCGCAGTTGATGCCACAATGCGTGTGTTCTACAGGCGCGCAAGCATACACAGCTTCCAGCCCCCGAACATCTCCCTCGTGCTTCCATTACTGTACGGGTAAATGCTAATACAGCCAAAGAGTAAACATCATTCAATGTATCTCTCATCTCTTCCATATACTACATAGTCTACTTCGCTATCCCTCGCTATCTATCCAAGAGCACATCGTGCTCTGCGTGACGTCTCATCACACCAATGCAACATGCACTTCTTCATACATGCACACTCATGGGAAGAAGTCGACGTCCATTGTACAGTCTGCCACGGGTTGTCATCGGGGTGACGCGTTTTATTTCCTGTAATCGTCATTGGCGATGGTGGTGGAGATATTGTCAGTGACGGCCGAGACGTGGCCACGTTGAAGTGCTACGCGATCTACCCTCTTTTTGACGATGATGTGGAAGCTGATGTAACTGCATATTTTGCAGAAGGACGTAGATGAACTGTTTTTGGCGGCATAGATGCACGAGTGATCCTTGGGTCTACAAGCAGCGTGCTACTACTATTTTTCAAAATAGTAGTTGCAGGTGTAAAGTTGTAATAAACTAAAAAATAAGTATTAGTTAGCTCGTCCAAATGCATACCCAAGAGATATTTAGGACTGATGTGGACGTCTTATGCCGCAAACGGCTCCTCGAGAGCAGAAATGTTTTGGCAACGCTGAAGTGCCCTGCTGCAACGGCGAACGCGTTGTTTGATGATCATGGCAATCTTTCGGCTCTTTCGTTTTTGCGCATCTTCATGTCTTGTAGAAGGGCATGGATGCGCGGAATCGACTGGTATATTGCTGCGTAGGAGCGTTGGATATGTCGGCAGCGATGCCAGAGTCTACGGCGTACAAGTAGCGCGCCACAGGATCGCATTTGCGAGTAGAAAGCTGTACACACATATAATTATAGAGTATGAGTTGGTATGACTTCAAAAATCGTTAGAACGCAAACTTATTTGTACAAGTAACGCAAACTTCATTGACGGTGGTGGCGGAGATATTGTCTGTGACGGCCGAGGTGTGTACACGTTGAAGTGCCACGCGATCTATCCTCTTTTTGATGGTGATGTGGAAGCTGATGTAACTGCATATTTTGCAGAAGGACGTAGATGCAAGAAGATGTACCGGTAGCGACGAGTGAGCCTTGGGTCTACACGCAGCGCTCTGCAAAAAAAGTTTTGCAAGTAAAAAGTTGTTCTAACATAGTATTGACTGGGTGGAAATTTTAAACTAGTCACCTGTGCATTTTTAACTTGTCACTTTCAGAAATTCATAGCGTAACCAGTCACTTATTCATACTCGACTAGTTACTTGTGACTAACCGACAACGCAAAAGTGACAAGTGATAATGCAAAATAGACACCGATATGCATTCTTAAGCAGCTACCTTTGCAATAATTCTCTCCTGCAGCGTGTGTAAGCCTGTAGTTTACGCCCGCGTGCTCCGCACACGGCCCATAAACTACAACATTGGACTTTGCCTGGGTTTAAGTGTGTAAGCCTGTAGTTTACGCCCGCGTGCTCCGCACACGGCCCATAAACTACAAGTTGCGTTCTACATTGGACTTTGCCTGGGTTTAAGTCCGCGTGCTTCGCACACGGCCCTTAAACCACAGGAAGGCGTTCTAGACTGTCATGGCGTTCCTGACCTAATAACTACACCCTGATCCCTAAACCCTTAACAGCGAGTGCACAAAACCCTAACCCCCTCTACCTCCCCCTATTTTGGAGAGGGAGCACCTCGCTTCGCTCGGTTGTGGGCTGGACCCGCCTTCGGCAGGCGTTGGCGCTGTTGGCGCTTGATGGTGCGTCCCTTCAGCCCTGCGTACCCCGGGTACACTGAAAGTGTAACTGAAACGGCCGGTGCGCAGAAAAATACGCGAGTGGCAAGTCGAATATGTAAAAGTAACTAGTTTGTATTGTACTTTTTCAAGTGACAAGTTAAAAATGCACAGAAGATCAGTCCATAATATATTCCCGTATTGACTAACTCTAATTACAAATGAATGTCTAACGTAAGCTTAGGACAGATGTGGAAATCTCTTGCTTCAAAATACATCCCTAGAGCAGCTAAAATGGCAACGTTGAAGCGCCGTGTTGCAACGGCGAAAGTGTTATTTGATGGTCAAGGTGATCTTTCGTCTCTTTCGTTTTTGTGCATCTACCTGTTGTGTTGCAGGTGCGGATACGCGGAATCGGGTGGGATATTGCTGCTTAGGGGCGGAAGATATGTCAGCAGCGACGCCTGAGCCTCGGGCGTACAAGTAGCGCGCCACAGGATCGCGTTTGCGAGTGGAAATATGTTCACATCTATAAATATAAAGTAGAGTTACTATGAATAATATAAAATGTGCTGCCTTTCGTCCAAGCGCATCAACGGGGACAACAGAACACGGGTCACAGTCATTGATGCCAGCCTGCATGGCTTGTGAGAGGCCACGTTTGAAAGGCTGTGTGGGTTGCTAAGGGCAAGAAGGGGTATGCGAGCACAACAGTTTCGTTCCGGCGGCCTCTACGATTTTCGCCAGGTCGGTCGATTGGTGTTCGACACCGGCATCATCAGAGTATGTGCGCAGTACGAGCGCGGCGCTCCGGGCGAAATCGTTGAAGTGCTACCACCGCCGAACAAGCGCACGTCTCCGCGCTACGAAGTAGAGCAAAACTAAGCTGCGAGAGGCTAACCTGAGCATCGACTTGAAGGACACCAGAGAACTCGACGGCGACAGCGGTCATGACGTGGGTACCCCCAACGGATGCGATGTAGGAATTGTGCTGATCGAATCGTACGCGCAGCTGTGTTGCCTCGCCTGGGTAAACGCACAGTGCCAGTGACGCCAAGAGAATGCATGTCTGAGCAAGTGCAACTTGTATTCATGCGGGAAGAGGCCACACGCATCGTGCTCATGAATAGCTAGCGAGGGTTAGTATGCATATGAGAGAGATGAGAGGTAATTTGAATGAAGTTCGCTATTTGGCTGTAATGACATTTACCCTTAAAGTAGAAGAACCACGAGGCATGCGTTCGGAAGTCACAAACTATGCATACCTGCTACTAACCCCACACGAGGTTCGTCGGTGATCTTGGAGTGGCGATCCTGTATGAAGTGTCGCACGCATGAGGAAATCAAAGGTTTGATGAGATGCTATGTCGTTAGGCTTCCGTCCGTAAGCTCTGGCGCAGGGTATTACGTACGCTGCGCTGTGCCGTTCAGTGCGCTGTCCGCTGTTCCGCTTACCTGCTGCTTCCTCTCTATCTCACCCTTCAGAGATCTGTAGATGGTAGCCAATAGATGCTTGACTTCGCGAAAAGAATGTGAATGCCTGTATAATGGGATTCGATTCAGTGTAACGGTTTTTATTTGGTCTTCGGGGGCGTCACGGAATTTTTGTTTTTCAACCAATACAAAGCTTTCCGTGTTGCCCCCTCAGCATCCTAGGCGATTCATCGCCTAAAGGATGCTAGGAAGCTTGCTGCCATACTAGTTCATTGTATTTCCACGGATGCTCGTATCCCGTAGGTGGGGCTGCTGTACTGCTCCACCCCACGGTCGTGCATGCTGTGGTGTAGCTCCGGAGGTCGAGATCAGTTATCCCCCTGACAGCCCCATCCATCGCATTCACAGTACAGCCTTCTAGACGGTGTTCACGCAGCCACTTAACTGTGGTTAGATGTCCATTAGTCGCGGCGAGATCCATGGCATCTGTTGTACAACGCGCAACAGTGTTTTCGGGGAGCCACTGCATGACCGTGATGTTTCCACTCGCAGACGCCCAGTTAATAGCATCAGTCGTAGGCAAGAAGCGCGAACTCAGTAAACGAACAACGTCCAACTTATTGGCGCCGGCCGCGTGGGCGATAGTGGAAGGGTGACACTTGTCACGGTGATAACACTAGAGCCACTTGATAGCTGGGAGATGACCGTTATGAGCCGCTACGACAAAGGCATGCTCGGAGCAGCCGTGACCGGCGTGGGATCGGCATCATTCGATGATATCAACACGGCCAGCAGCAGCTGCGTCATCCATAGCCGTCTGTGAAGCACTCGCCGTACTACGGGTGTGCAACCATTC
This sequence comes from Phytophthora x cambivora, assembly GCA_033557925.1. Lineage (NCBI taxonomy): Eukaryota > Oomycota > Peronosporomycetes > Peronosporales > Peronosporaceae > Phytophthora > Phytophthora x cambivora. The sequence goes on along the minus strand of JAUCEB010000008.1, from coordinate 3,891,059 downwards.
TAGAACATTGATATGACGGTTGCGAGCGGCAGCGTCAATAACCTCAGCCGTGATTATACCTCCTTCCGTATATCCCCAGGTCAGAAATACCAAGTCTCCTCGAGATGCTGCAAAAACGAGCGACAGCGTTATTGGTATTCCACATCCAGCGTGCCAATTGTAGGGGCGCTGCTGGCACGGCGTCTTCCAGAACATCTTGTGGCCAGTTATTTTAGGTCGCTACCTACCAGAGCCATCGAACAAGATCTGCATCTTTTGTAGAGTTGCAGCCTCAATCGCCACCATGAGAAGTGTTGCATCGACGGGGACCGGAAATCGCACCTCCAGCCATAGCATCACGGACAATCGCGGAAGGACCGCTCTAAAACCAGCGATTCCCCAGCAAACGAGGCTGCCATCTTTGTACAACTTCTCCAAGACGTGTAAATGTCCATTGGCAGCCGCAGCTGCGTCAAAACAAGGTTTAGAAAGTAGGTCATGAATCTGACAACGGTATTTAAATCCCCATCACGTGCTGCTCTGGTTACCCTTGCATCGCACATGGCATCAAAGAACTGCTGAGCAGGCAAATCAGATGGGGGATGCTCGGGCATACGCGCGAGCAACCCCGCGTGGCCACTGTGTAACGCTGCGTCGAACGACCAAAGTGGCATAAGGTCAATAAAGTCAGAAATCAGCTGGAGAACCCCATGTTCTCCACTCAAGGCTGGGAGCCGGCACCAGACAGCTAGAGGGGTGTGTAGAACTCGATCGATGTTCATTTTCCTTTCAGGACGAGAAACGAATTGTCTGTGTATTCGTGTGTATCGGCCTACTGAGAGGGGTGCGAGGGGAGCGAAAAGGGAAGAATATTGCGAGAGGGAAAGATTTGGTTAGCAGTTCGAAGAAATCTTACATGAAAGCTTGGAAGTACGGGGGTCGGTGCGAGCAGGACTAGGGATCGGTGCATAGGCTAGCGCGGTGTAACAGTAATTGTAGTACTGGTTACGGCTCCTCGACGATTCTGAGCGCGGTACAGATTGGCAAACGCGGATAATCTTCCGAGCATGAGCGATGTTTAAGATCATTTGCAGGGATGTTTAAGGACCGTCAGTAATGAAGGCGTTATCATAAGTAAGCACAAGTTTCCGAAAAATGTAGTAAGCACGTGAATCCTAGATTTCGTAACGGAGGAAAAGGCTTGAATTTTGTACAGCAATACGAAAACCGACCTTCATTGTTTTAGCGCAGCGAACGGCGAGGTTGACATAAATCTCTCTAGCCGAGAACAGTAAAGGCGTGGTCGGATGGAAGATTGACGTACCAAGCATGTAGCTCAATGGATCGAGGAGTTGCAGGAGCGCGAAGTAAACTAGCACCGATGCCGAGGTTGAGAGATCGAGAACCGTTGTAGTCAGAAATCTGAGCCCCGAAAACGAACACGGCACTATCTTCGTATCCATCTCCAGTTTTGCGGGCCACGTGACCCAGGACGTACAAAACACCTTTGTGTTTGAATCATCGACGAGCGCGTGATCTCTTTTCTCGAGAGCTTTTCCAGTCTTAATTGTCACACGTTTTGAGCCTCCAATTGCAGCAACCACGGCAGCAACTGTTATAACACCTCCAGACGGGGAATCTTTCACGTGTTTGAGCGGTGTGAACGTGAAACGTGGGGGGGGGGGTTAAAAGGACCTGCATGCCCCACGTTCCGGATATCTGCGCCAGCTCCGAACGTGACCTCGTAAGAGACTGCAACGTTGGAGAATGTGGCCAGTTTAGTCCGCCCAAGCGAAAAAGAACAAATGTTTACGGGGTTGAGAGCGCGTAGAAATTTAAGACCGCTTCGTTGAAAAGGGTCATCCAGATAGTATCACCCGCAGCGTCGGCTCCATATATATCACATAGGCGACCAGGGCCGCGTAGGTTCTGGTACTCGCGAATTTGACCTCGAGCGACCACGCGACAGATAAACAACCAGGGAGCGTGAAGTTGCGGAGTCAATTTTTTGATAGCGTACGCGCGAGTAGAATGTTCTGGCATAGGCGCAGGTGAACCCAGGAAAGAAGGCACATCATTTGAGTTGTCGATACCGCGCAAACCACTTTCCAGAACATTCGATACATTTATTGTTTCGGCTGAAAACGCTGAGGCGTTGGTCTCGACAGTATTTGAGGTGATTTTACGCTCCGCGCCGGGCGATTTGGATTTGGGATCACGGTGTTTTGGTGAATATTTTTGTTTGGTAGCACTTGACCCAGTCTTGGTGGCGATCACCTCGGTAGCAGATAAACCCACTTTAGTGACGTTACCGAGGGCTGAAGTCAGAATTCCGCTGATCGCGTCTTTAACGTTGGTTTTGGCTTTGGGTGGCTTCGAAACAACGGTGTCCAAGAGATAAAGCGAGACGGCAGCTCGGTCACGAAAAAGGGAAAATATGAACACCCCAAAGCGTTGCAGGGTTAGAAGCTGGCATCGTCGAGAGCACGCGTCTTAGTTTATTCTCAGAATTGGGACGTGAAGAAGGAGAACTGCAACTAAAGCCATCGAGCAAGGCTGGATATTTCACGGAAACTAATGAGAGGATTCCCTGAGGCGATGTGAAAAAAAAGCTGGGAGAGTTGCTCGGATTTTTGCTCAACGTCTACAGGCGAATAATCAATGACAAGTCAGAGCACCGAAGCGTCGTTGAGTAGTTATTGACCGAAAAACATGAACCCATTTCGTATGGAGATGTGACGTCGCAAAGCTCTGTAGATGCGTCGTTACCGAAAAAGATCGGTATTAAAGTCTGAATCTGAACAACAACGTATTGAGCAGGTAGTTCATATGTAATCGTTCATTTTTGTGGGAAATTGTCCCTGATACCACCGAAGCAAGGTAGTATGGGAAAACATGCACACATTTAATAAAACGGTGATCTGCGCTAGTTGGCACAGCGTTACTCTTGGGAGTTGCCAAACCAGGTTCTATCATAGATATAGACTAACGCCGTGCTCCACACGGGGAAGCTCTGGATTTTTTTGACGCACATAAAATCTCGCAGAATTGAAGAACCGGTAGACCGCTGTAATAGCTGTTGGACGAGATAAGTTTCTTCCACATCTGCTCCGCCTGCTTGCATCTGCTGTACCGACTTCTATAACCCACACAAGCACGTAAAACCCAGTAGTTTTTTATTAGTCTAGCAGCTGCGTTTTGTTTTACCCATGACTCTTCGCGCAACATTCAGTGGGTGGGTGGGTTTTGATGTTGCTCGTGTTGATCAGGGTCAACATTCACCAGTTTTTTTCATTGTGGTCCGGCTATAATATCTTACAGGTTCTTCCGTAAGCAATTGTATCAAGGCAATTTACAATTCTAACTTAGTCGATGCTATTTCAAAGGGATATACACCCTTTTCGAGAAAAAATAACAGGAACGGTTCTGAGATAACAGGTGCATAATTTTGGGAAGATATTTTCGCAACTTTTCACAGGACAACGTATTTATTCTAAGGATTTAAGTATTGAGAAATAGAGTTTTTTACGTCGAGTTGCGTTCTCGTAAGTACTCTGGATTAAAAATCCAGAGAATATCAGATTTGTGAACGCGAGACCCATTGGTCGTCGCATCTAAATCCATAGGCCATTTCACCGTAACAATATTCGGTCTGAGGTTGCAAAATCCTAAGAATGTGATGCGAAGGACACTTGGTTGAGGCACTTGAGGTGATTCGAAAAGTGAGTTCATGTACGCCGAGTGAACTCCGCTCGGGTTAACCTAGCTACCAAGATGATGATGCCGCAGATTATGCGCGTAGGATACTTTGGCACCAGGACCATGAGCAATCACTCCGGTGACTGCAACTACCTTCACTCTAGGACCTATCAAGTTGACTTGTACCTAAACTGTAGAATACTCCCTGTCTCGTGTACGCATGTGGTCAGTGCGGTCCAGTAGACTTCTGACTACAGTCCAGAGGCTGTCATCGAGGCAAACCTTAACCCCCCCCCTCAACTTGATGGGGTTGCTTGACACCGCTTGCCATTACCAACTTGGCAAACTGCGGCGTTGCGAGTGGTTTCGTGAGGTAGCCCGCAAGCTGGGCAACCGATGCAATGTACTTCACAGCGATGTGACCTTCCTTAACATGGTCGCGAATGAAGTGCAGTCTCAGATCGATGTGTTTTGCTCGTGGCGAATACCCGCAATTGTGCGCGATGCTAATCGCGGCCTGGTTGTCGACCTTGATGAGCATGGGCCTTGCAACTTGCATGCCAATCTCATCAAGGAGTTGGCGTAGCCACACCAGCTCTTGCGTTGTTAGCGCGAGCACCATGTACTCTGCTTCAGCAGTCGAAAGTGCAACCGACGACTGGCGCTTGCTGTTGAAGATGACCGGCGCACCGTCCATAAGCACGACCACTCCTGATGTTGATCTGCGTGTTTCTAAGTCGCCACCCCAGTTTGCATCGCAAAACGCCGCCACCGTGACATTCTTGCTCGAACCTTGCTTGAATACCAAATCCATTTTTGTGACATCCGTGAGCCGGACCCCAAGCGTCCTCGTCTTGGTGATTACGAGGTTGCACTTGCCGCTGCAGATGTCTCTCTTGCTTACCGCGAAGCAATGGCATCGCGTGAGGCAGCGAATTGGAAGGATGCAGTTCGTGCTGAGCTGCGCGCTCATATCCGAAATCATACTTGGGACATAGTCTGACGTCCCTCAGGAGTGAAGGTCTTCGGCTCCAAGTGGGTGTTCGCGCTTAAAAGGGATGAGCGAGGTGATATCGTTCGCTACAAGGCGCGTCTGGTGGCATTGGGGGTTCTATAGACATTTGGTCACGACTATCACGAAACCTACTCAACTGTTGCCGGACTCCCCACGTTACGCATCTTCTTTGCTGTATGCAACAATCTCGGATACTACATGAAGCAATTTGACGTAGAGACCGCTTTTCTAAATGGAGATCTGGATGAGGTTATGTACATGGCTGTTCCTGTGGGTGTCAAGGTCAATAGCGGGATGGTATGCATGCTTCGACGTTGCCTGTATGGACTTAAGCAGGCAGCAGCGGTTTGGTTCAAGACAATTCGCACAGTCTTTCCTGATATGGGCTTCAAGCAGTGTCGAAGCGATACATGCCTGTTTGTCCGCAATGGACCCCATGGCCCGGTATTCGTTGTACTGTACGTCGATGATATGTTGATCGGTTGCGCTGTGGAGAGTATAGCAGATGTCATCAAGACAGATCTGCCGCGTCACTTCAAGATGAAAGCATTGGGGGATACGCACTACATCCTCGGTATGGAGATTGACTACAATCGCGCGAAAGGTGAACTTCGCTTGTGCCAGACTCAGTCCATCACGCGCATGTTGGAAAGGTTTGGCCAAATGGAGACATTCGTCGCTCGCAATCCGAACGTTGTTGGTCAGGACCTGCGTCCTCAAGCTGAGGCAGCCCCGTTATCGAGCACGAAGTCATATCGAGAGCTGGTTGGTTCGTTGCTCTACGTTGCAAACTGCACTCGCCCATATCAGTGTATTGATGAGCATGCTGTCCCAGTACCTGGACAAAGCGCAAGATTTGCATTAGCACGCTCCTATTCGAGTACTACGGTATTTGAGAGGCACGTCAAAAATGCATTACTTCCCGACTCATCGCTCGGTGTGGCACCATTTGACGAAACCGGTATAACGGCGAGTTGCATATTGGAGTCCGCGTGCTCTGAGGGTGGGAGAGCAAGCCGTTCCTGGTTAGGTAGCTCCACCGACGGAAGAAACTACGGCACCATGCCGCGTCCGAAGACCGGACTACGCCGTGTGCCTTGGAAGACCAGTTGACTCTCCCCTCGCCCGAATTCTTGACGACTGCGAAGTGGGCAGCTCCCGCAAGGGTGTAGCACCTTGCACTTGCACAAAATCGGTGCTGTTGTTGCTACTTGGCACTTGGTTGCGTGACCGGTCCGCTACCATATTTGCATTTCTAGCATCATTCGCAATAGACATTAGCACATCCGGGGCAACCGATGCATCCTGGTCGACGTCAATCGGGGTCACCATCGAGATGAGATGGAATCGTGGATATCGGCATCCATGTCCACATCGCCAGTTCCATTTGGCGCTGCTGGTCGAGGGTCGTGCCTATTCTCATTGACACTGAGATCATCAGGAAATTGCAATACCTCCGGCAATCTGTTGCGCACGCCCAATGTTTGGATAGTTGATGGTGGGCGCTCATCGACGTCGATCGTGCGGGTCGTGGCAACGCGCGAAGCATCGAAGTCCCAGACATGATAAGCCTTAGCGTTATCAGCATAGCCTAGCAGCATGATCTTGTGGGCCTTGGTATCCCATTTGGTGCGCATGCTCTTGTCGATGTGCATGAATCCACGAGATCCAAACACACGCAGATGGTCAAGCGAAGGCTTCTTTACCCATAACACTTCATACGGCGTGAGGTCACCTCGCGCTGTGTTGGGGCGGTTGGTGATGTAGACCGCCGTCATGACCGCCTCAGCCCACCAGCACTTGTCGACTTGCTGGTAATACATCATTGACCGTGCTCGTTCCACAATTGTACGCTTCATCCGTTCAGCGAGGTCATTTTGCTGCGGCGTGTAGTGGGTGGTCGTCTGATGTACAATGCCATTATATGCATAAAATTGGTCGAAGCGCTTGCTAACGTACTCGCCACCATTATCGGTGCGCAGGCACTTCAACGGGGATTCTGTCTGCGTTTCAGCAAGCTGGTGAAAGTTGTCAAAGTACTTGAGCACGATTTCAACATGTAAACCGAGACGTAGCAAGAGTAGTAGATAAATGTTACGACAAATCGTGCACCACCTTTTGACTTCGGGTCCATCGGACCCATGAGGTCGCTGTGCACCACTTCAAGAATACGTTGCGTCTTGGCTTGACTCCCAGAGCGATGGGAGAAAGGGGCTACTGACATTTTGCCGCATGTACATTTTCACAGGCACCAGCTAGCGCCTATTGTGAGGCCAGATCGGGAACACCATCGACGATGCGAGCCACATCTCGCATCCTGGGCAGCGAAATATGACCCAGCCGCGCATACCACACAGATGCATCGACCTGGCTCGTCGCCACTGCTGCAATCTCGATACCTTGTGCCTCCCTCAACACTTGTACGTCCCAGGCATGCATAGCTCCATGCTTATGAATGTACGACACCCCCTTGCTCTGGTATTGGATGGAACATCTGTTGCCATAAAAAAACTGCCATGCCCTTCGAGGATAGTGCAGGAACTGATAGGAGCTTTCGACACATCCATAACCTTCGCCATTTTTACAGTGACGCCGTCACTGGCCAGTACGCGAACAGTATCAGCTCCATGTGCAGGCAGCCGATGACCACTTACCAGACAAACTTCCAGTGGTCCAGACAGCTCCGCAAAGCCACTGAAATCATTACGACCCATAGTCATGTGGGAGCTGGCACCGCTATCGAGGATCCAAGCAGTGGACACCTCCGCCGACGTAGCAAATGCATACTCGTCCTGCTCGTATGTCCCGTCGTCTTCGGGGCACTGAGCGCGTTTATGACCATACTCCTTGCACAGGAAGCACCTTCCGTTAAAGGCACTACCATTGGTCTGCCCACCGCGACCTTGAACACCATCACGACCGTGTTGGCGTCCACGCCCATGTTGCCAGCGGCCACGACGCCCATGGCGACCTCATCTCGTCCTTGAACATCACCGACCGAGGCATGAAAAGCGGCTTCGTGCTTCTCTCGCTTCTGGATCGTCTCATACTGGCGGCGAAGCATCTCTTTCGCCTCAAGGAGTGTCATGTTGCCACGGGAGTCGATGATCTTCGCCTTCCCGTCATAATCTTGTGGGGGACTGCCAAGCAAGATAACCGAACGCTCGGCTTCTGCAACCACGTCACCGACAGCAGACAACCTTAAGCACAATTCGCCAAACTGCTTCAGGTGTTGCATGAGATCATCCCCGGTGCTAATCTAAAACTCGTGAAGTTGCTTGCGCAGCTGCACACGGTTGGGCAGGTTCTGCTTCACGAAGAAGCCCCGAAGGATTTCCAAACCTGGATAGCCGATGATGACTCGCGAACCATCGATTGGTAGGTGGGTCCGAGTAGCTTCACCAGTACAGTCAGTGCCTTTAGGTCCGCGGCTTCCCATGTTGCAGTGCTTCGCAGCGCGGCTTCCTCAGGTTTCAGCACGATGTGGTTCAGGAGGCCCTTGCGCGCGAGTGTCATCCGGGCGTTAATTCCCACAGGAAGTAGTTGTCGTCACGGAGAACGTCGCTGGATCCGAGAGGCGTTGGGCTCATAACCACTAAGAATGCGATGCGAAGGACACTTGGTTGAGGTGCTTGAGGTGATTAGGAAAGTGAGTTCATGTACGCCGAGCGAACTCCGCTCGGGTTAGCCTAGCTACCAAGATGATGATGCCGCATATTATGCGCGTAGGATACTTTGACACCAGGACCATGAGCAATCACTCCGGTGACGCGCCATTTGGGTGGCTGCACCCTCGTAGAATCAGATTTTCAGGACCCAGCGGCATGGTCGTGAAGATCAACAGCATGCATCGTTTCGCGCTGCGCCGTCAAAACAGAGAAACTCTGCTTTGCTAAGTGCGATCGCACTCGCCAAGCAGAGCTCAAACATGGTCATGAAGATCAACAGCATGCATCTGCAACTACCTTCACTCTAGGACCTATCAAGTTGACTTGTACCTGAACTGCAGAATAATCCCTGTCTCGTGTACGCATGTGGTCGGTGCGGTCCAGTGGACTTGTAACTACAGTCCAGAGGCTGTCATCGAGGCAAGCCATAACAAAAATAAGTCGATCGGCGGGAGATCAAAGCACCGCAGCGAATCCAGACTTCTTACCCGAGAGATCGCAACATAAATGTGCTCGAAGCACCAGCTGGGCACGCGGCTTGAACCATCAAGAAGGAGAATAACACGGTCGAATGTACCTCCTTGCGCTTTCCAAACTGTAAGTATCATAGCTAAATCAACTGCGTGCTGAGCGTATCGAAGTACCGTCGAGTTGCCATCAGAAATCCTGATTTTTACAGAGTAGCTTTCAGTATTCGAGCGCGCAATTCCAATTAGGATGACTACATTTCGTTTGTGCAGGGGTTGATCTTTGACGTCACGAACCCATTCGGTAGCCAAATTGATTGTCTCCGGTCAACCGACTCCATTTAATTCGTTGCCGTCGCGGTCGGCGAGGGCGACATTAATAAATGGCAGGCGATATTGCCCATGTTTTCTACAAGGGTTAGGACTATATGTGTCCATGTATTTCCCATGAAAACTCCAGGTCCGAGACATGTTTGGTAATTTATTACCGAAGCTAAGAAACTAGCGCGTAATTTATTTTCTAGAATGTTCTATGGTATAAATGCTTATTCTTTGTCGAAACGTGTGTAATTATCACGTCATCAGTTCCCTCCATGTATTGAAAGTGATTTAAAACCTGGTGGAATCATGTTGATACCACTTCGCGAAAAATGAAGAGTGGTGCTCAGATGTGTCTGTCGGCATACCAGTTAATCCGATATTAACGTGATTACGCATGTCTCCATCCAATCACAGAAGATCTAAGAATCTTAAGTGATACTGAAATACCTGGAGCATACCTGGTGAACACATGTTCCATGAATTCAAAAGCAAAATGACATGTATTTCAAAGTTAGCACTCCATCTCTGTGCCACGTTACGCGCCTTGCCCCTTGCTGAACTCAATGATAGCGTGTAGAACTTCCCATCGTCTCAATCTCAACCCCACGTGAGTGTAATCGCTTCCAGCTTCCTTCCACAGTCGCTTCCAAAAGAACAGACAGACAAATAGCCCACAGCTGTCGCTATCTTTCTGTGTTGGGCTGTGCATCGTCGTTTGAGCGAAACCCGTGAGTGTTGTGCTGATAATCTCGTTCGCAATCGCCTGCAGGAGCTTCAGGTGTGTTCGCTTGTCAACACTGTCGTAGCACATTAGCGCACCTTTGACGTTGTCCATCACAATACAGGCCCAATGGCTGCTGTTGAGATTGATTGGCAAGAAGATGTAATCTTCCGTTGCCATCTCCAGAGCTGCGCGGGTCGCTTTAGGTACTCGGTTGCCCTCATTCTTGTCAGGTAGTTGGACCTGGGGCAGGAATATAGTTTTGTTCTTGCCGTACTTCGCAGACAGCGTCGTCGTAAAAGCCTCAATAACCAGGTCATTGTACCAAGTTTCCTCACGAGCACAGTAAATGTTACTCCACTCAATAGGGAAGTCGATACCGGAAGTTGTGTATGTGGCCATGTCTTCATCAGCTCCTTCGCAACTGCATACGCCTCTGCTTCACCGCACACCGTACCACCAGCAGCTCGACATCGTTCCTCCAGAAGGGGGTCAACTGATGTCATCAGCCACGAGTAGCACTGTAATCCAAGCTTGCAGGTATTGGCCAGGTCCCCCAGGTAATACATGGCCTTCAGTGGTTGCTCACTGAATTCACCTGCACCTTCAATGGTGACGACCCACTGGACGTCTGTGTCAGTTTGTGAACAGGCAAGGTCGATGACAGTGCTACCACTGGTCTTTCGAATTTCTTCCAGCGCTTTGGTGACAAGTGTTTGCGGTAGTCGAAACGTCAACGTGTTAGCTGCATCTGGGGGGCGTGACTGCACTGTCATCTTTTTCTTGGTGTGTCGCGTGAAGCGGACTTCAAATGTGTCTAAAAACGACTGCAGTTGTTCGAGACCTGGCGTGTGGGTACGAATGTACTGAGCCACTTCCATCACGTCGTCACAGCGCAAAGCTTTGCGTAAGGTCTTGCCCTGGTTGTAAGATTTTTGCTCTGCATGTCGTTTGTTGTCGGCATCGACTCGAACAAGACGTGGCCGACCGACCTTTCGTGCTCTCGCATTGAACGGCTTCATCTTCAGAGGTTCCGTCTGCGGTGACCCCCCCCCCCCCCGTGGATGATGTCATCCTTTCCTCTTCCCCTTCCTCCGCGTTACTTCCAACTTGAGTGGGCTCTACTTGTGAGCCGTCGACAGCCGCAGCTTCTGTAGCAACATCAGTCTTTCCTTGACGCAATCCGTCCCACCATGCTTCCAAATTACCAATGGCGCGTTCAAATCTGTCGTCCGTCAACTCAGTCAGCTCGGACGATATACGCCCAAGCGCGTTTTGTGCTCTCTTCAACTTATCTTTTCTGTCATCTGCTCCTTTCTGGCAACTTCATCACGCCTAGTGAACACTCGCAGCGGCATGTCGACAGTTGGAAGTACGGCATCAGGACTGCCAGCCCTTAACCACCTGAGCAAACAACAAACATGACCAAATCATAGTTAATTCATGGTAGAAACTGGTCAAAACATGGAGATTACCTGGACTGAATTGAAGCATAAGGAATCGCCATGAGCATTCCAGCGTGCTTCCGATAGAGAATCACGTGTCGACACGGAAGCTTCAACGTAGGAGAGAACTCGCAGTCGCAAAGTGAAGAGGCTTTGTCGACGTGGTGTCTTCGATCGCCCCTCACGACATTCACCATCGTGTCCGTCTCGATGAACGTGTAATGGTGCATAGTATCTGGGTTCGTTGCGAACTGGTACTCCTCAAAGAAGACGTCAGCGACCCACTCTGTCGTCATCCCAAGGAGCTGATTCATCTCTTCACCGTAGTTTGCGTTTCGAGTAGACCCCGGGATCAAAGTCGTGATGTTGTAGGCGTCCTCCTTCCGACGCTGAAAGTTCAAAATAGCTGACAAGCACTGCACAATCGAGAAGAAACTGTCTAGATCCACTTTAAGCTTGCTGAAAAAGCTCTCGAGCCTGTTGTTGGTATTGTTACGGAAGTGGGGCAACTGGAGCCGAAAGGCGTCGACCCACATTTCTTGACAAACCATCCAGTTCTTGTCGAAGTAGCTCCACAGCTCTTCTCGTTCATTGCGCAACGTCAGCGTTTTGAGCTCTTGAGCGTTGTCGTTCAGTTCAAATTCCGTCTTCGAATACACCATGTTGTGAACGCAAAAATCTATCTGCTTCAACACTTCACTCGGATACGTGCCATACTTCTTGTCATCCCGCACAGCTTTCTTCAGCCACTTGATTACGTGAAAATGGCAGAGAAGTATCCGACAATGAGGCAACATCCGCTTCAAAACTTCAACTTCACTTAAATCCTTGTCAACCATCACGACCTGCGTGCGCTCCCACTCATTCACAGCCTGAAAGTGCTCCAGCACTTTAACCATATGCCAGTCAGCGTTGCGTTCAATCACAGAGTGCTACACAGGCTGCCCGTTTCCAAATTGATACATCACCACCAGTGTACACAGTTGGTATCGGTTTCTTGTGTCGGAGCAAGTTAAGTCGTCGCAGCATGGGCAATACATGGTAAAATCACAGACAACACACATAAAGAGAACACACAGTCAATTCATGGGAAACATGGCCCGTTCATAGACGTCATAAATGAGTTTTGATGCTGCTAACGCACCGGTTCGTCTTGTGCGTGCAGTCTACCAACAAGAGCTCGGGGAAGCGACTGTAATGCTTTCGCATGAGCTCGGAAGATATCGACACGACAGCCGTCTGACCGCGAGCATTCTCGTTTACTGTGGACACGTTGCCTTCCGCGGACATGTTGAAATTGACGAGAAGCTCCGCCACTTGGTCCTCATAAGATAGCTCGCTGCCTGTAGAGACATACACCCAGTAAAACAATGACTTAGTATTCGACAGGTTAGTCATTGCAAAGCTGAAGAGAAGAACCTACGTACCGCCCTTCTTGATCCTGCTAATCATATTGTAAACGTCGGTCATCGTCACGTGGTGGGCAGTGTTACTACGAATGTAATCGTAAATACGAGACGCCTTGACTCCACAATCAACCATCAACTCCACATCTCGCATTACGGGAGATCCCACCGGAACCTGGCGAATACCTGGATGCGATTGAAAAATCTCATCCGAAACATGGTGATTGTGCCCGTAGAAATCGCGCTTCATCTCGACCCCCCAGGTGCCATTCAAGCGCTCATACACTTGAGCTAGAAAACGAGCCTCGCATCCCGTGTAAAATGTGCGCTGGGTAGGGCGTTTTCCAACTGAACGTGAACGCACTTTCCAACCATGCGTGCAGATCTATACGCGCTGAAATGGATCCACAGATTCGGGAACTTGAGGAATCTCAGCAGGCGGCCGACCTTTGTATTGCTTTTGCGCTTTGATTCTTCGGTTGCGCAGGCTTACATTCAGCGTTTCATTGACCACCATTTTCGTGCTGGTCCGGTCAGAGTACTTCTTCAAGTACGCATCGAATGCTTTCCACGACCTGTGGTGCTTCTTGAGCGCGGGCACGTAATGCAGACCAATGTCTTCATCAGAGTGTGTCCGTTTCCACTTCTCACTCCCGGATCCACACTCCTCCACATCCCCAGCATCTTCGTCTTCTTCTTCTTCAGCATCCTCATCTTCTTCAGCGTCTTGTTCGTCTTCAGAATCTTCTTCTTTTTCAGCATCTTCTTCTTCAGCGTCCTCATCTTCTTCAGAAACGTATTCTTCTTCATCAGCCTCTTCTTCATCATCGTCTTCTTCAGCATCATCTTCGCCCTCAGCAGCATCTTCGGCGACTTCCGCATTTTCGTCTTCAGCATCTTCCTCAACTTCATCTTCTTCTGCGCCTGCAGAGTTCGTCTGTTGCTGTAGTTTAGCCCTAGCTTCCCCTTCCTCTTTCTCTTTCATCTGCTTGAGGATGATAGCTGTCTTCCGAGACCGAGACATGGTTCAAGTGGCCTATAGTTCACAAAACATGGTGAAAACATGGGTAAAACATAGATCATGTTACTGTGCGCCCCAAGGACATAGCAAAAAGAGCAACAGCCCACCTGTGTGCTTTTAGCAAGCTGTACGCGAAGTGTCCGATATCTACAAGGCGGTAAGCAACGTGATCCATAGACAAAACGAGGTTTGTTCAACGTATCAACATACCTTCTCGCATGCTCAACATACCGCACTGCTCGCACGCCGCACTGACGGCGGTGAACCTGGTGCGAGTCCACTCCTAAGCGTACGTAGCACAGCGAAAGCAAGCGCGACGGTGGGTATGGCGGGAGCGCGCGGGCTTCTTGGATGGTGGGCGGTGCGAGGGGGTCGCGCGTGCTTGAATGGCGGAGAAAGCGGAAATGATACGGTTAGGGACCAGTTTTTAGTACGGATAAAGACGTGTCATGTAAATCCTCAAATCCGGATATAGACGGGCATGTTGTACACAAATGATGAGTCTTGGTATTTTTTGGTATTTTTCAGGACTGTGCAAAGTATTTGACGACATGGGCAACAGATGGACTGACATCGGGGCAATTCATGTTTTGAAAACATGGGCTGTAGATTTACCGTTAATAAATTGGGGCGCGCAAGGCAAATCAACAACGGATTGTCCGGAACGATAGGCTTTCGCTGCCAACCGTGAAACCTCTCTAGAAATTTCTTCATCGCCCCCCATTGACTGATACCAACACGATGTTCTGTTAGCAACACCGAGAGCTACGTTCCCATTGGTGTTATCAAGTATTTGCCCTGGAGCACCGACCCAAATAGTTCAGGCCGCTCATCTTCACGATATACCAGTTCTTTTACAGCGCACGGAACCTCGTCTACCAGTGGTTTGCGCCAACGAAATAAAAGTTGTCGAGCTCGGCGAGACAAAACATTTGCCATGCAGGCGTTCAATACAGTACGATCCAGATTTCCTGTTACAAGGAGCACGGACCGATCCAGCCAGCTCTTATCATCCGCAATATCTTCTTGGGTAAGCGGCGTTACGAAAGCATCGACCATACTTTTATCGACAGGTCGATAATGCGCACCGTTCGTGCTCCATCGGTTCTGACGCGGATAGTCGCGAGGAAGTTGTCTAGAACTGCCCCGTAGCAATTGCTGTTTTTCGCAGTCCCTTGCGAGAAGCTGTTTCCGGAGCTGAATAACCTTGAAAAGACTAAATAAAAGTTAGCTCAAAGCAGTTTTAGATTCGATGTCTTCATATAGAGGCATTTGCATAGCGAAGTGCCTTTGATGACCGGAAGCTGAAAAAAATCACCTATCTAAAAATGAAAAATAGGAAGCGTTAAAAACATGTCCTGTAATTCCAGGATCAGAGAATACATGAACGCACCAGTAAAATCGACTTACCACCAAAGACGGCGTCTGGGTTGTACATGTGTCGAAAGTGTTCATCCAACACCACCAGTAATTCCGCTTCAAGCATCGATACTTCATCGACGACAACCAGCACAACCCTGGGGCTAAATAAGCGTCTGAGGAATGCAGCAGCTCGAGCAGACAACCTTTGTTTTCTACTTTTTGAACAATACTTGAGAGCAGAGTGAAAGGTCATACCGCTCATCAATTGACAAGCACCCGCGCCGGTCGGGCATGATACGACTTGATAGTGGCGTTTAGAAATACCCTGGCAGATCTGCCTGACAACAAAAGACTTTCCAGTACCTCCTCCGCTATGTACAAGAGTTAACGTTTGTCCTTTGGGTCGATTTTGATCAATAGTTGAGAGTACTCGACTCAGCACTGCAAACTGCTCGTTAGCTAGCTCGCACGGGGCTATCGAAACTTCTCCGTCAAATAGACCACCACCAGAGACAATATCTACGGTGTCTGTCTCCGAGGTATCCCCTGCCGTATTAACACCAGCCGCTTCCTTTTTTTCTTGCTCGCCACTCTTCGCGAGGTCCAACGAACGTCACATTCGGAATACAGTCTTTAGATGTGTGTGGGAGGACCCTTGAATACGCCTGAGGACCATTCGAAGGAAATCATATCGAGTGCCCTATCGAATGCTTTCTCGAAGCCGTCACCGCCAATCCAAAAAACCGCCCTGGAGAAATACAGTCAGACGCAATATCATTAAGCTCCGGCAAACTCCCAACTAATTCATAATCGTGGCCCGAAGCTATGCTGAATTCTGATTTTCGTGGATCTTGTACATCCTTACCACATAAGGGAATTTGCTGATCGTCGAGGACCAGTTCAGGGTTGAGATGGTATAGCGACGCGTCGTATCGAAGTACTTCAATATGCTCGTCGACGATGACGCGAGGTACCTAATTCGGCTTTTTCAACAGCCGTCAACTTAAAACTCTGGTGCAGTTCATAGACCGATACCAGTTCGACCGTGTCCTCTGCGGCATTCAGCATTTCACAGCACGAAGCACACGCCCATAAGTTCCCTGCACTACCCGAACTTTTACTCACTAGCTCTTGGCGTCTTTGTATATCAACAGCATTGACAGGACCGTCAAGCACCCCTTCTAAGCGTTTCACAGTAGTTGCAGCCCCGGCTCCAGACAACGTTTCGTTGTTGTGAACATGGGCCACCGGATGCCCCGAACAACAATGGAAATAAACCAAAGCGAACAAAGGATGGCTCGTAAAATTACATCTTACCAAAGCGAGCTCGTCCTCCGTCAAATTTTCGAGAACAGGTGCGCGCGCAATTATCGAATCCAGTTCGTGACTCGTTTGACGCTCATGTTCAAAATCTACGCCGGAAACCTTTGGCATCTTTCACTCACACAGCCGGTACCCCGCTTCCTTTCATGAATTGCCGTTGCGGTGCTCCATTCCGAATTATCAACAGCAACGACATCTCGAATTTCACACCGTCGCCAAATATCATCCGCAAATCCCCCCTTGTCTGAGTTGCCCCCGAAAATCACAGGCACATGGTGATTTCTGGCCCCAAATGTCACATTATCCATAAAGAACTGGGCATTACAATGGTAAATCACGTCGGGATGGCGACTTCTCATTGCTACAGTTAAACTGACCCGATAAACACAAAAAAATACCATCTGCAGAAAGCACTACGATTGCCCGTTCCAACAGTTTAGCCATTCCAAGTATTGGAATAGCTCCCGAGCATAGAGCGAATTGATTTGGCTCCGCCACTAAATTTCCAACGTTAAGCGACCCTCTATCAAGATCATCAACGATATCCCCCTTCTCTAACAGCCCTACCTCTTCAACAGCAACCTCAACTCTTAATTCAAACACGTGCACCGTTGCCGCGCACCCAAATGGCATGGGAACGCCAGCAAAAATAGCTGCCGCCCACACTGCATGGTAGAGACAGTCGCCGGCCGCCGGAACGTCATGACAATATATTGCTCTCGACACAGCATCTCGGGCAACGCCGCTGCGAGGTAAGCGGGACCACCCAGAACACCGCGCACCTACGTATTGCCCAGGCTGGCTGCGAGCACGACTCTTCGCCCGCGATAGCCATAAACCCTGAGCGATCGAGGTTATCATGCTTCTCAAATAGCACGAAAGATGCCAGCCTATTTTTTTCGTATCATCGAAAAGTTCGTCGATCCACATCAGTCTGCTGCACACCCGGTACATGTACTGTATGCATATCAGATTTTCTTAGGTTACCGGTGGGCTCAATCTGACGTTGGCTAACCGCTGTTTTCTTGGCAACCGGATGGATTTTGCTAGGAGCTATCCGAAAAGAAATTGCCGAGAACGATGGTTTGTAAAAAATGCCAGTCATTACAAATACTGTGTGCATGTCAGGTTTTTCCTAGATGCTGTTTTCTTGGCAACCGGATGGGATTTGTTAAGAGCTATTCGAATAGAAAGTGCCGAGAATGATGGTCGACAGAAAATGCCAGCCAATACAAACGCACCCCTCAATATGCGCAGGGAGAGCAAAGAGAGATGCAAAGCGGTTTTACCGTATTAGAGATCTCATACTACAGAGAGATCTCTTAGTTCATAGTTGCGATTGTCCAATCACATGACACCAAACCTACAGCTCATCGATTGAGTTCTCATAATACGTAGCGTAAAAATAGGGCGTACGCAGCAGAGGAGGCCATTCACTTCTGGAAAATTGCCATGGTGCGCACGCCGAGTCCAAGGAAAGTGATGGCGCGCACTCCAGGCCAGCAAGGGGGCGCACGCGTACTACAGGGTCCAGGAAGCTGCCAAAACAGTTCAAACGCGTTGCTGTTTCCTTTCGTCATAAGCTCCACGTAATAAAGTTCTACGACGCTGTCGTGTCGAAGGCAAAAATGCACGACACCGTGAACTACTTATATCCATCACTCACGACTGCGTAGATTAAAGCCAAAAAGCGGCAGATTTACAACTGGCTCAACCAGCGAACTCTCATAATTGACAAATGTGAGACTGGTTGTGGCTCCCACTGCAAGGACAGAAAGGCTGGAATGTCGACGACGCTGCCACCAGAGTTCGAAGAACAGCTCGTACGATGGATTAACTCTCTAAGGAAGGAAGGCATCCCAGTCACAGGCACTATGGTCCGAATTCACGCTAAGGACTGCTACGAAAGCGTAGGACGTGCCGAAGTCAAGCTTGCGGCGTCGCAAACATGGCTACTTTCCTTCCTTAGGAGAAATAGGCCGTCCATTAGAACCCGAACGCGCCAGAGCCAAAAGACACCTGAAGACGCCGCGCTGGAGGCCGAGACGTTTGTAAAGAAGGTACGAGAGAGAATGGAAGAGCTTGGTGTCGACCGTGTTTACAACGCCGATCAAACTGGTACGAACATTGCATTTGATTTTGAGCTAAATAATTTGTTAACTAACATTTTATTTGAAGTTTTGTGCTGCTAGCAATAAATTTTGCATATTTGCCAACCAAAACGATTGCTTCAACTGGTTCTAAAACGGTGTGGATGAAGAGTGCTGGCAAAGACAAAGAACGTGTCACAATGATGCTGCTAGGAGACAGCACTGGTTAAAAGTATGATCCCTACCTGATTTTTAAAACGAAATCGTCGACAATACCTGAGCGTGCTTGGGAAAACAAAGTTTTCCAGCATGGGTTTGGGGCCCAACTTTGGCGGGAGTTGAAAGGAGAGAATCAAGGCGTGCAAGTACACGGCAACGATGCAGGGTGGTGGAACGGCGACTTGACGATTCAATTCCTGATCTATCACTTTTGGAACAGGCGTGATATGCACACTCCTGTTTTGCTTTTGCTTGATGAGTTCTCGGGACATTGCCGGAAATATGTCCAAATATTTGCTCGCCTCATAAATGTGGAGCTCATGCCAATACCGGCCGGATACACGTTTGCGTGTCAACCGGCAGATATTTCCTGGAATAAATCCCTCAAGGATCTTCTGCGGGAAAATTGGGTCGACTACATGCTACAGGAGCTGAGAAGCAGCAGGTCCTCCATCCCGTTTAAACTGAAGGCTCCAAGCAGACACCAGCTAATAGCATGGACTAAAGCTGCCTGGAACGTTGTTTCTGCCTCTGTCGTTGTAAGTGGCTTTCAAAAAGCCAATATCGTTCCAAAGGAAGGGGTCCAAACCGAGCTTCAAAGTGACGAGCAAACAATGCCCAGTATTGAGCCAGACTGGGAACTGTTTGAAAGACTACTCGATGAAGTTCCCGTGGTGCGCCATGTAGTCGATCCCAACCGTGACATTGATACACTGTCTACTGGAGAGCAGGTGGATTAGATAACTTTAATTGCAGCAATACATGTACTTCAATGCACTTTACAATGTACTTATAAGCTCGGGCTCCTGTCAAAAACAAACTCCTGATGCATGTGCACGAGCACCTGGTCGCGCCCACCTACGACTACAATTCGATGTACCTACTGATCTCGTTTCAGGCCTCTTCCTTCGCACAGTCGATCTCGGTTCCGACCATGAGCACAAATCGGCGGCGCTCGATGCTATTCGGCTCGTGGCTGCGCGTCGTGGGGCTCACGCGCTTCTACGTCCACCTCGTGTTGGTGCTGGGCATGGGCTTACTGCTGTCCATGGTCGGAATCTTCGCGTTCCTGGACGCGCCGCCGGTGGCCCAGGAGGACAATGTGCTCTCGAGGGCGGCGCAGGTCTGTCTACTGCATGGGGTCTACTTCCGGGGCGGGGAGGTGGCCTGCTTCGCCTTTGGGTTGTCCGCCGACCACGAAGCCGCCGACCACGAAAGCCTCCTTCGAGACGCTACGACTGCTGGCGGGGATGTGCATCGGGGCAATTGGCGCTGCTGACGACGCTCGCGCTCCGACGAGAACGCGCCGCCGAGAACGAGGGGAATGGTGCTGTAGAAGATCGAGACGGCGCACGGGATCGACCGCCAGGCTCGAGTGACGGCGCCGATGAGTTTGTACTTGTACCGACGGCTCACAGCACCCGTGCAAAGAGTCGTCGGTACATATAAATCTCGTGTCCACTTTACAACAGTACAACTTCAAGAATATGGTGTATGAATAATGAGATCTCAAATACGGTACTGGAAATCATTCACAAAGATTCGTGCTAAGTGCTGATTGACTGCAGAATTTCCCAAATAGAAGATCGGGTACGACGGGGTATTGGAAGGTATAGGTGTAATGACCGACATCTAGTATAAACCCTATTCCCCTTACACCCATTATTCAAGGCACTCTCAATCAATCTAAAACTGGCGGTGGCGGTGATGGTCAAGCAGCACCTCAGCTACCAGTCTTGCTTTTCCGGTCGCCGCAGCAGCCCCCCCCCCCCCCCCCCCCCGGTATCCACGGCGAAAACCCCTGCTGCTGCGGCACCGATGTAGCAAGACTCATCTCGACACCTGCAAGCCATTCAACAAAAGTCGCCTTCAACGGCCACGGAGAAGCAACGGCCCCGGGAAGAAGGCCCCTGCTGATGGAATTCCCGCATTCACTAGTCGGAACCATCTACACCAGCAAAAGTGGATTTCACCGCTACTAATTATCGATCCTAACTACGCCCAGACCGACAAACGCAGCAACGCGAGTTCGTGGCGCAGTATTAATGGTGTTGATATTTCGACGTATTTTTAACGTAACAAAGTTTAGGTTCATTAAACCGCTCTCCTGTCATAGCATTGCATGTCGTTTGAAAGTCGAGTTGATGATTGACGTCTGAGAGTCGAGTTGATGTGTTGGAAGTACGTTGTATTCACCACTTCAGAATGCACAAAACGTCATCATCGTACTTAATGGGCTCCTGTCATCTCTGGAATCGTATATCCTATTCAAACAGCTGACTATTTGACGCAAAAGCCTCTATTTTCCATATATTCGAGAATGCATGCGGTTTTTGAGATTATTAAACTACTTAACTTGAAGTTTGTATACTTTTGTCTCGTGTGTGCCACATACGGCGTGCCCCGAATAATCCTGTTTGGGCTGTACGTACAATTCTTAACCGAAGGAACTACCAGTAAAACACGAAACTGGTTGTAGACCTTACATTAAAATGTTGTAACAGTGATTTGTTTGATAAACCTAAATTTGAGCCTGGATTAGTGTTCACTTAGCATAAATTCCCAGTTTTGCCAAGAGGTGCACAAGTGAAACCGCCACGCCAGAAGTCCGAGGGCGAATCACGGCAGGCACCTCGGCCGCTCGCGTTAACTCGTGAGCGCGGTAGTGTCACCCTTGCGGTGACACAACAGCAGCGACAGGAAGGGGAAGGAGACGGAAACATAGCGTTGTAACCAAGTCGAGCAGGGACAGCGACATCCACAAGAACCGGAAGCTACTGAACCGAGTAAGAAAACCAATACGCGACGGAGGAAGGCCGAGGGGCGTGCTCCTCGGCCGGCCACACACCGGAGACGACGGTCGTAGTGGTACTAGCTAGGTGGCCAGGAACGGCAGCCGACAACAGCATGATGAAGGTGATGACCCGGTGCCTGCGCGAGGAGAGACTAGAGGCCCAAGATCCACTACCTCCTGAAGAGTCGCCTGTACAAGATGACACAAGAAAACACAAGCGAACAAGATCGGTAAACAAAATGGATCCAAGACAAGTGTGGTAGAACCCACCCGCGGTGAAGATGACGATGAAGACGAAGGAGAGCCTAATTGACAGGTGAGCTCCTGGCATAGCGAACGTTCAGCAACCAAGACACTAGTGACGAAACCTCACGGACGACTGTCGAGCACTATCTGTACTTTAAGCTGGTCTCCGACCGATAAGGAAAACATCAGCACCATCGCGCCTGCTGCAGACTAAAGTGATGAACACGTACACAAGACACCGACCGACAGCTCGCCCTGATATCCCGGGTTGTCCGGTTGACAGATCCAGACAATGGCGCCGACGAAGGCTAACATGTGACCACGAATACTGTCACGGAACTAAACTGTTCCGTGGAGGTAAGTCGAGAAGAGAAGTCCAGCAAGACGATCCTCGGCGCCAAGATCCCAAAAACACTCGAGCGAAGCGAAGCAAAACCACTCGAGAAGAGTTAGAACCCACTGAGCGACCCTCTGCAAGGAGGCAGAGCTAACCACGCAATAGATACTTTGAATTTCCCCAAGTCCTGCTCACCCAGCTGCCAACAACGTAAACAAGATCTCTACCGCCTGGCAGAGTCTACCTCAAAGTCCTCCGCCCGATCCTACAATACACTTCCTCCAACTGCGTCGTGGTGCCACTAAGACGTGAGTCTCGTCCGGATAGGGGTTCACCTTATTTGCAACATAGTAGACCTTGAAGTGGACGGCAGTAGTATGAGTGACGTTAGAAGCGAGCACGACGAAGCAGAGATCAACGGACCGGTCGACGGGCGCGAGAACGGCAGAGAAGAGAACAACAGACCTCTCGATGCCGGCGAGATCGGCCGACAACGACTCGCGCTGGAGAACCTGGAAGCGCTGGAGCAAACTCTACACACGCTGATCCGGGATCAGACGAGTCTGACCGAAGCAGTTGCGGCATTCGCAACACGAATGAAACGACGACAAAACCAAAACATGGAGCAAATCAAGGCAAACCAGGCCCTACTTCATGATGTGATCAACCAGATTCATAGCTTCACAGTCAGGAGTGATCAAGAGGTGGCCAGTCAGAGGTCCGACCTTGCCTCACTGCGAGCTGAAATGGATTCACTCCAACAAACTGTTCAACTGCATAACCAAGGTCTTCATGGCGCTGGGCAGTTGGCTAATAGCACAAACATGGCTGTGCCAGAAGATGAACTGTATGCAGACTGGGATGTAGTGGGTCAAATTCCACCCCATGCACCAAATTTCACCAATTCGGAGCTCGAGAATCGAGTCTCGACGTGCCTGAAACAAAAAGAAACGCTGACGTACAGTGTAGCAAACGACGATGACATCGATGTCTACGTGCTAAAGATGATCTCCTGGTACGCTGCGTATGGCCTCTATCTGGGTCAAGATCAAGTCGATTGGCGCGTCGGTCATGCTGAACCACACCAAAGGCAAGGCAAAGAAGTGGCTGCTTCAAGACTACAAAGGCGAAAGACGCTGGAGCCACATTGTGAAGAAGATGAAGCATTGATTTGTCACTCGGTCACGCGAAGAAGACCTCGTCGCAAGCTTTTTTTATTGCCACCAAGGAAACCGCTCGTTAGACGTGTATATTGACGAATTTCAGCACCTAGGCCGCACGAATGACGTATCGGAAAAATTCAAGATGATCAAGTTTAAGAAAGGGCTTTGATCAAGTCAACTCAAGGAATTGCTGAAGACGCAGACCTATGAGTCGTTAGAGGAGCTTGTGGATGCTGCACGATCATTTAACCCTCGGGGCACCATCGCGGAGTCACAAAAGCCGGGGCGAGACAACGGGGCAAACAACACCAAGAGAAACCCCGCAGCAGCAAAGTACACACCACAGGAAGCACGTAAATGCAGATCGACACGGCGCTTCGAAAAGTGGCATACTAAAGCCAAGTGTTGGAGGCTGCATCCTGAACTCCGCCCAGCTTGGTTCAAGGAAGGCGGGTGTAAACGTGCTGGAGCAGCAGCCGCAACCACAGGCACCAGAAATTCGACCGCGCAGAACGACAACAGCAAAATGTGGGCGGTTCTGAACGCGATTCAGACTGATCTGGCAAAGATTAAGTCGGATTTAAACTAAGGGGTCTTGAGGACGGCGTCTCAAGACTGAACAAAGCCAATAACGGGGATCAGTATCGGGTATTCAACCCCGGGACGAGAGTCAATAGCGTGTACTTCCAATCAGGCGAAGGCGAGGGAAGCCAAGTGCATGAGCGCTATCTGATTAAAGCAACGCGTTGTGAGAACAAGACACGACCGGCATCAGCAAATACATTCTTTGACGAAGGCGCAGATTTTTGCGGCATTTCAGAGAAATTCGTGGAGAAACACGGATGGAAGGATGAGCTGGTGGACCATGGAGCGATGAACGTGACGTACGCCAACGGAAATACCGAATCCGTGAGTCAACGAACGATCGGACTTACTGTCTTCGTGGAAAAGCTGCCCGCATTCGAGTACGATTTTTTTTTGTGTTATATCCCGAAAGAGTGTGAACTTATGCTGGGGGTACCGTGGAAGCGTCTTGCGAGACCAATAATCGACTGGGAAACCGATCGAATTTTGTCCAAGGAAGCGTTCGTCGAAGAAGTCAAGGCCAGAGTTAACTGCGCTGCGGGACCTACCAAAATGCGACCCACGCCACCGTCATTACCTCCGGAGAGAAGATTTTACTACAGCAAGCGTTCTGGGTTCACGAAGCACATCACATTAAAGCAGGCAGACAAACTGGTGCGAATGCGCGATGTGGAATTCGTGGCAGTTATCCCAGAAGAAACGATTAACGCGCTGTACATTGAAGCACTAAAATAGGACGGGAAGGATTCGCTAGCTCTTCAGTTCGCAAAGGCAAGTAAACAGCTCGACAAACAAGTGCGGCAAGGCAAGACAGACAAAGAAAGCTTCCGGGGTACATCTAGCTAGCACTCGTGTGTGAATTTGACGCCATATACCACCAGGACAACCGGCACATGGCGATCACGAGAAGGAGGTTCTACCGGGAACAGAGGCTATTTACAAACCACAGTGGCGACTCAGTCCAGATCAGGAACGAGCACTTCGGGAATGGGTGAAAGAAATGTTGCGAGCAGGATTGATCCACCCGAGCATATCTCCTCACGGAGCACCAACCTTTTGCATCAAGAAACCCGTAGGATGGCGAGTGGTACACGAGTACAGAGAGATGAACGCGAAGACAATTCGTCGATCAACACCAATGCCGAGAAAGGACGCGATTTTCGATCGGATGAGTGGGGCTTTCTGGTATAGCTGCTTTGACTTGCTGTCAGGCTACTACCAAATGCGGATGAGGGCAAAAGATATACCCTACACAGATTTCCAGACTCCTGACGGGTTATTCGAATACATCCAATGGGCCTGAGTAATGCACCAGCTACGTTCAACCGCATCGTGCAACGAATTTTGGAGGACATGTGTGTGGCGACATACTTTGACGGCATCTATGTCTTCACTCGACAGGTGGGCATAGACTCCCACCTTGCTACGGTTCGGCGTGTGTTCGAGCGCTCTCGAGAGAAAAAAAATATACCTGAAGCTGTCGAAGTCGATTATTTGTGCGGAAGAAATCCCTTGCCTGGGCGGCTTTGTAGGCCGACAAGGTGTGCGCATCGACCCAGACAAAGTCCGAGTTGTACGAGAGTGGCCGCTGCCGAAAACAATTCGCAACCTGCAGTCGTTTCTTGACATTACAGTGTACGTGCAACGCTTCTGTCATCACTACTCGGACATCAGCGTTCCTCTCTTCGAGATGGTCAAAAGAAAAGACAAGAAGGAGTTGGAGTGGACGCCAGAACGCATCAAAGCTTTCGAGGCCTTGAAAGTTGCACTAAGCCAGACACCAGTGCTAGCACTTCCCGATTTTTCGAAGCCTTTCTTGTTGCGGACTGATGCTTCTCGATTTGCGGTCGGCAGAGTTCTATTACAGCACGTTCAGTCGAGCGACGGAACAGGAGACGTCGAGAAACCAGTGGCATTCTGTGGCCGAAAGATGAACTCAGCCAAACTAAATTATCCGACACACGAACAAGAGATGCTGGCGATAGTTCACTGCTTGAACATTTGGCGTGTCTATCTGCTCGACGGCGGGTGCATTGTCGAAACGGATCACCACTCTCTGGAGCGTGTGCTTACACAAAACCCATAAATCGGCGCATTTGTAGGTGATACGACCTACTCGCAGAGTTCAACCTACGTTTCCGTCACATTCCGGGAGTGACCAATACGGTTGCAGATGTTTTGAGTCGCCGACAGGACTTCGAGATTGATTCCTTGGATCGGAAGCGCAAACAAATATTTGCCGTTCGTCGCCTCAAACCACCTACCCTAGTGACGCTAGTTCGGAGGGCGCAGAAACGAGCAGGAGTCACAAAGGAATGGGTCGTTCAGAAGGAGGTCGAGGCGCCAGGAAAGTTTGTTTTCGATGAAAAGAACCATATTGTGCTGTATCGGGCGAGCGATCGGCTGAAAGTCTTCGTACCGGCTGATGATATCGAGATGCAGAACACGATACTCTGGGAACTGCACGATATTGCGACAGCAGGCCACCCGGGCATCGAAAAGACAACACAGGCGGTGGTAGAGCGATATTACTGGAAGCGATGGCAGAAACGTGTGAAAGAATACGTCTCCACGTGCGAATCCTGCCATAGGAACAAATCCAGACCCGGAAAACCTCCAGAACTACTTCACCCATTAGAAGTCCCGACGTCAAGATGGTCGTCGATTGGCATTAACTTCATGACGGGTCTGCCGATGACTGACACAAAGTTCGACTCAATTATGGTAATTGCGGATCGACTGACGAAAAGGGCACATTTCGTCGCGACAGTGAGCGATATCTCCGCAGAGTTACCGGCCAAACTTTTTATTGATCACTAGGTGCGACTACACCGGTTGCCTGCAGATATTACTTCTGATAGAGACTCCAAGTTCACATCAAGATTCTGGTCGCAGTGCGCGAAATTGTTGAGGACCAAAGTAAATTTGGCGACGGTACACCATCAGCGTACGGACGGTCAGGTAGAGCGCACAAACACGATTCTGGCAACATATTTACAACACTATGTGAGTGGCTGTCAAAACGACTGGGACGCACATCTTGCGCTGGCAGAATTTGCTTACAACCGACAGTACCAGGCCACGATTGGTATGTCGCCATTTTATGCGGACATCGGATACAACCCGCGCACGCCTGCAGATATTCAACTCTTGAACCTAGCAGAAACACCGGCAGTGATATTCGTGCAGCAGCAGGAGAAGATACTACGCGAACTACAGGCTAGAGTGCGCGCAGGAGCGGAAAGGATGAAACTTCTGTATGATCGGGACCGGCGGGACCAGACATTCGTCGAGGGCGACATGGTGCTGATCTCTACCGAGAACTTCAATTCTGCGACGGTCGGGGCGGTCAGACGAAAATTCGCGGCTAAATGGATTGGCCCCTACGAAGTTATAGCGATTCTACATGATGGTTTCTGAAAGGCCAAAAAGGTTTGTTTCCCTTGCGGGGGCAGCCGGGCCACATTATTTGTCACAGTGCAATTCTACATGATGGTGCGTCCTAGGAATTGAATCTCCCAAGAGAACTGGGTATTCATCCGGTCTCTCACACCATGGTGGTGAAAAAAATCCGAAAGAACAAGTCCGGCGCTCACCGCGACAGTACAATCCCCACGGTTCGCCGTAAGGACGGCACAGAAGGCCATCTAATCGAAGCCATCTTGGACCACCAGATCGACGAACAAGGGAACGAGACATACATATACAAGTGGGTGGGCCGAAGCGATGATATTACGTGGGAGCCAACTTCAAATTTGCTGTCTGTACCGGTCTCATTCGAGAATATCATCGCCGAGCAAATAAGCTACCAGCTCGATCGTCGGAACGATTATGGGCGAGAAAACAGCGTGGGCAAATGCAATTCAACTGGTGCAACACTACTTCTCACGGGAGGGGCCCGGTTCAACGGAGGTCGTATCCCGGAACTAAACTGTTCCGTGAAGGTAAGTCGAGAAGAGAAGTCCAGCAAGATGACCCTCGGCGCCAAGATCCCGAAACCACTCGAGCGAAGCGAAGCCAAACCACTCGAGAAGAGTTAGAAACCACTGAGAGACCCTCTGCAAGCGACCCTCTGCAAGGAGGCAGAGCTAACCACGCAATACACAATTTGAATTTTCCAAAGTCCTGCTCACCCAGCTACCAACAACGTAAACAAGATCGCTACCGCCTGGCAGGGTCTCCCTCAAAGTCCCCCGCCTGATCCTACAACTACACTTCCTCCAACTGCGTCGTGGTGCCACTAAGACGTGAGTCTCGTCCGGATAGGGGTTCACCATATTTGCAACAAATACGCAAAGTAGTCAAGCCCTGTCCCTATTCCCTTGACTGCAATGCTGGTGGAAACCTGAAGAACACAACTGCAAAACGGACGCTTACTGAGGGCAACGATGATGGATACGCTCTGAGAACCCAACCATTAGCTACCCACAACACCCAGCTATATGGATCTGGATGGAGCAACCAATAGAACCAGCACCCCGACGACTGTGACGGACGAAGAAGGCGACCAAGACTGCTAGAACGGCTAGAACTGACGAGATGACACCGGACGAAGCGGATAGCTCACGATTTATGAAATCCAGTCGATGCGATTGGATCCGACTAGACAGACCTGAGTTTTTCCTCGCTCTCCGACCATGAAGAAAAGTGGTGCGTCTGCCTGAAATGGCCCACCACATGCATATCAGAATAGCCAGCCCATGACCTCCTGCATATCAAATAGGTAGCTGTTGAGTCAACGTATATAGGTAGATGGGATGGCAGCCGGAGCCGCCAGATAGGGACGGAGAGGTACCTGGTTAGCGGGGTTGATGCTGTGCTCACCCTGAGTGCCACCAACCGCATAAAATAAAAATAAAAAATATCATTGATCAAGAGGAGCATTTGGTGCGCTTGCTTCCATCTGCATCGTGTACCGGTATACCCCCAAACCAGTTCTATCGTACTGGCGAGATGAACCGACACACCAACAAAATGATTTAGCAATAACTTTGCAAATATTGACCCTACGACGCACGTAAGACCACTAAAATAAAGCACGATTCGTGTAGAATGCAGCTAGCACGACTGCGATCACAACAAAGAAGGTATTGCTATCAATGTTAGTGAATCAAATGGCGCGGCAAGAGCATCTACATAGACGGGCGTACATGTTTTTTGAAGATATATCGGCAACAAATGCATCACTGAAAACGCTTTGCGCGAGTACTAAGTCAAAACCTCACAGATTATACCTATGAGGCTTAAATATATCTCCTCTGTGTACAGTTAACACGAACACATTTGATGCTCGTCGATTTTGCCCAAGAATTTGGGGATTTTGAGCTCAATTGGTGCATGGGTCGTTCACACGATTTCGTTCATAGTAAAATCAAGTATAATGTTAAAAAATGTCAAAAAACAGATGGCATACACATAGCCCGGGAAAAATTGTCTCAGATGGACCTTGGTCGGGGGCATAAGTTTTTCACTTAAGTTTATTATTTCGAGCACTGATTCAGAAGCTGCAATCTGCTGTAATTAAATGGCAAGACACAGAGCTTTCAGATAGTATTTTGCTTTTAAAAATTGGCTCAGTACAAAAATGCTATGGTTGCTCAAAGTTGGTGTATCAGTTCATTCGCCATGATTATAAATATTGTGCGTTTTACTCAAAATTTCCTTGCGCGGTTTTTGAATCGATCAAGCAGCTAATCGCGCAAGCCTATAAAACTGTATATTTGATGCATTACAAGGGTTTTATTGTGTTAAGCTATACCAGCTCGATCTGTCCGCAACCAACCAACCAACCAACCCTGTACAGCACTAGCAATTCAGAACAGCATGACTGCGGAAGCTGGAGAAGCAGTCGTTGCTTCGACAGCCACGAGCGGTATCCAAGACGACGGAGCTTCAAGCCTTCATGTTACCCCAACGCCAAACCAACGCCTCTCAACCGTGCGAAGGACGCAACGCTCTACGCCTTCGCCAAGTGCACGTGTATCGCCGTATCCGCTGCGTGAGCGAACACCTCCTCAAGCGCTCTCACCTTCAGCGCCCCCTGTCCGACGTCAAGCTCGCGATTCACTAGATGCTTCATTCGAGAGCGGAGAAACCGAAGAAGCTGACCAACATCGTCTACAACTGGTGGTTCAGCCGATCGTCAAAGACACCGTGGGTCAGCGCGATAATTCAGCAAAACTCCTGGAAGTCTTTGCTGCTAACGGCGCCACGTTCAGCGACATCAAACGCAAACTTTGGGAGAAGTTTAGCAGTCGCGTAAAACGGATTGCTGTGAAACAGGACGACACCTGGTCGGATGAAGACCCTACTGAAGCAGCGTGGAGCAGAGCAATGATGTTCAAGTGGAATACGCATCTTGTTCCGACGGCAAAGCCGAAACAAGCCTGGAGCCGGTGGGTTGTATCGCGTAGGGGTGACACTGTTACTTTACTGATCTTCGAATACGGCACGGGTATTCCGAATGCCCGGGCGCTAGAGGCATTCATGCAATCGTGCATTAGGCCGCAGCACACTGACCGTTCCGGAGCCGCCGCAGAAGCCTCGATTCGTGAGATCGTGACGCAGCTACAAGATATTTGGGGGGCAACGTATCAAGGCAGTGCAGTCGTCTGGCTAATGCGATCATGCGAAACCTGGATCGCTCCACGTGGGAAGCGGCCGTGCTGGAACCTCCAACAGCTACGGTTGAGCAGTTACTACAGTTGGCCGGTGGGGAAGCTGAGCAACATCTAGTCAACCTTACGAGGTCGACACGTAACGCTCTTGATATCGTTGACGCTTCAATTGCCGACAACACACTGCTGAAAAGAGATCGGAAAGCAATCGGCGAGCGCATGGACAATCAAGTAATTGCCTTGCAGGCTCGTCGACAGACACTCGAGGGAATGCTCGCCGATATTCCCCTTCCACCTGTCACAGCTGTGCCCGATCCGATGCCAAGAATGGTGAACGTTGAGGACAACGAACACCAACCGTAGTTCCTCAAGCAAGTCTTTATTTTTCTTTAACTTTGAGTCTCGCCAACTTCTCTTAAAACGAATCCTAATTGCAGTTCCCCTTCCTCATTAGTGTGTGCTTGGATGTTTGAGACGCCGGCTGCATTGCGGTAATCCTTTTCCAACTGACAACACGGGTCAAAGTGACCTTGGATGTTCCATCCACAGTGCTCGAAAACCTTGGACATGCTGAAGTTCTCAAATCGTCCGAAAGTTTCTGCAACAAATGGCAGTAAATTGTTGCTGGACGACTCTACGTAGTGACGCTGGAAGCTTCGCCCAATGTAGCCAAACATATACTCGATCGGGTTGAAGAATGGAAAATATGCCGGTAAGAAAATCGGGACGATTCTAACACTGCGCAGGAAGTGAATAATTTCAGGATCGCGATGGATTGAGGCACCATCCAGTATCCACACAGAGTTTGAGCCGGGATATTGACGGACATTTCCACGAGTGGAGTACGCAAAGTCCTGGCAGCACCGAAAAAAATCAACTCGATCAAACTTTCCTTGAGTGTCGTAATAGTCGATGATTCCGGTTACACCCATAAACTCCTGCACGGACACCCTTGGTTTACGCTGAAAATCCCCACGAATTGCAATTATTTGTCCTTTAAGCGAGTAGCCTCGCTTTCGGACCATGCCACGGTTGTCAAACGACACTTCGTCGAGAAACACTGTGACATCAATTGACCTGCGCAAGCTCCTCCACAAATCGAAATACTTCCATCTCCTTGATATGCATGGCTCGCCGCTCCAATACTTTTCGTGTTAGGCCAGCGTTGAGAATAATCCGCCAGACGGATGAAATGGAGATAGTCATGGCATGAGCACGCGAAAACGCATCTTGAGCCTCATCAAGGTATGCAAGCGGATGCTCAGCGTAATAATCGCACAACCACTGCTGATGGGCCGCTGTGAACCTTAGAAGAACCTTTGAGTCTGCGCGTTGGTAGGTTCCGGTACGCTCGTTAACCCTATTGCGAGGGATGGCGCTTAAAACCAGCCACATGACCATGTTTAGCAAAACAAGGTACCTTTTCGAAATTACTACTAGGATATAAACAGGGACAAGCGACGACCAACCTTGTTTTTACACAGCAAAGATCAATATTCATACTTTTTTTCGTAATATATTCAGCTAGCTATCCTCAGATTTGAATACTGGCTTAAAGGAATCATGTTTCTACCAATCAAAGCAACTTGCGGAAAGCGCTCTAAAACATGGCATCTAGCCATGTTTTACGTTTGAGCTGGAACTGTCTTCCTCCAAAAACTCCCTAATGTGATGGTTTTAGTTGCGGGAAGCGGGGTAAAACAGTGTATCTAGGCATGTTTTACGATTATTGTATGGAGGGGTACCATACTGAGATCAAGTCAAAATACATCGCAATAGGGTTAATCCAATTGCCGATCGTCTTTACAGTCTTTTTGTACATACGGGCGAGCTCCTTGCGCGAATGCCCAAGGCAACGGAAGCCATGGAGGCAGTGAAACACGGTGTTAGGGTGGGCATGTTGGCGCGTGACAGCTTCTTCCATCTTGGTCGAGAAGTTCTTCTATACATACAGCATGACAAAGATCAATAAAGTTGTAACAACACCATAACATTTTATAGGCATTCGTACCCCCCAGCTTTTGCTTTGAAGAGTAGAGCAAAGGACCAACACTCTCGCAGGAACACCACCCACACACGGCAACACTTGCGGCGGGTTTCCCTTCAGCACCTGCACGCTGCTGCCCGGCTCCAGCTACTGCGCACGCGGCTAACGCTCGCGGCTCCAGCTGGTGCACACACGCGACGAAGTCTCATGGCGGTCCGACTTCAACTGCTGCACACCGCGGCGGTCTGGCTCCAGCGGTGCACGCGGCAAAGCAGCTTTCCTGGAGTGTTGATGGGTCTTGATAGAACTGGCCTTTGGCAGCAACAGATTTTCAATACTCATAATATTGACGAATCAGAGTGAAGTGTCGATTGAATGGCGGTTTGGTCAATCAAACGAAAAATTTAGCCGGGAAGCACAATACCCTTGGGGAGAGGGACACACCTCTCGAACAAATAAATCCTGTGTCGGCTGCGTAACAGTATGCAGTACCTTGTATTTATACTTGCTATCTTAGTAAAAAAAACCAATATATATATATATATATATATATATATGTAGTCTTATGGATTCGACATGACCATACGTTTGTAACGACAAAGCATGACGAGGTGGACGTTACAAGCCACACCCACGAAATTTATTATATTCAGAGGGTATTATTTATGAAAGTACCTGTATATTAATAGTACTTGTTTTGCGGTAACCCTCTATAAAAGAATATATCATGTCACACATAAATTACCAGGTCATAATTTTCTAAGGACGTCCACTGGGATCCGTCACTTAGCTCTGAAATAAATTTCAGAGTATTAATAAAATATTTGTAAACCGTATTATAATACTGTACATACTTTGCGTCTCCTGCTTGACATGTGAACAATTTGAAGTGGGATACTGTACCATATGTACTTGGACAATTTGAAGTGTGATACTGTACATACCATATGTACACGATTACGTAGTACACTATTACGCTTCGCATCGTCGATTAAACATGATCCGTTTTTTTACTAGTATTATACATTACAGGTAATATACTGGCGCTCAAGTGAGTCCGCAAACATCATTCCAATCCAAATTTCTCTTCCCTCCTCCAATCACACCGCTTCAACATCCCCAATCCAAAAATACCACTCCGCCACCCAATCACAACCCTCCGCTCCCAACGTCCAAATCCTCTCCCCCATACTGAGAACAAGATGCCGCGCTCGAAGCGCAAGCGCGACTCCGCGGACCCGGGCGACGCGCGCCTGGCCGACCCGTATCTACTACAGACGCCGCCCTGCCGCCTGTCCGACCACCACCGACGGCGCGGCAAGGCCGCCTCGGCGCTGCGCAACTGCGCGGACAACCCCAACTGCCTCTACGGGCTGGGCGAGCGCCAGAAGGGCGTGTGGCGGCGCGAGAGTCTGCTGCTGCGCGTGTTCGGGCCCGACCCGCGGGCTCGACGACGCGGGTCGGGTCGCGCGGGCCGGCCCACTCCCTGCGGATTACGCAATCTGGGGGCCACCTGCTACCTGAACAGCATGTTGCAGTGTCTGTTCGTCAACTTGCCCTTCCGCCGCGCCGTGTACGAGTGGGAGCCCAAGGAGACGCTGGTGGACAAGGAGCAGGCACTGCAGATGCGCGCACTGCAGAAGCTTTTCGCGCAGATGCAATTGGGCAATGAAAGTTACTACGACCCGACGGAGTTCGCCTCCACGTTGTCATTGAACAATGTGATGCAGCAAGATGCACAGGTGATGTAGGATTTTTTTATTGTTTTTAGTAGGTTGTGGGGATTTTTTTCATTTTTTCATTTTTTTATTTACTGATTTTATTTTTTTGTTTGTTTACGTGTTTTTTTTGGGATAACCAGGAGTTTAGCAAGTTGTTGTTGACGCACTTGCGGACGATTTTCGGGCAGTCGAGGTTTTCGAGCCATTGGGACTTGGTGGACCGGATTTTTCAGGGCCAGATGAGCTACGTGACCAAGTGTCTCCGCTGCAAGAACAAGTCGATGCGGCCGTCGTCGTACTACGAGATCTCGCTGAATATTAAGGGACACAAGAGCGTGGAGGACTGCATTGGTTCCTATCTGTCGGCGGAGGTGCTGGACGGAGAGAACAAGTACTTTTGCGAGCACTGCGATGCCAAACAGTGTGCCGAGAGGTTTTTGGAGCTCAAACCGCGTGCGTTGCCGCCCACGATGATGGTGCAGTTGATGCGGTTTGTCTACGACGCTAATGCTGGACGGAAAAAGAAATTAACGGTGCGTCTGCGCTGAGAGAATGCGATAAAGGGGTGATATCGGTGTCACTGACTGACGCTGTCGTTTCAAAATGACCCATGCGTGCAGGATGTAATTGAGATCAACGAAACCTTAAATATGACCGAGTTGCTGCGTCGTAGTGGTCACGCCGAAGCATTTGATGAATCTGCTGGCGACGCTATTTACCGATTACAAGGATACTTGAACCACCGTGGGAAAAGTGCGCACGTAGGGCACTACACGGCTTCTGTAGCATATCCAAACGCTGAAGAACATGGTGACGAAGGAGCAGGCTCGGTAGTGGACTGGTTTGAATTCGATGATGCGGTGGTGAGTGACACAGCGAAGACAGACGCAGCAAAAGAGCGCAGCCATGGTAAGAAAATCCGCTCGCGCGATATTTACATGCTTCTATATGTTCGTGACGATTCTGCAAGTGGCGGCAGCTTTAATTCTTCTCGCAATGGAAATGCAATAGAGGTGCCACAACCCTCAGAAACGTGCCGGGAAGAAGTGGAGACACTGAATACAGCTTTTGACGCTGAAGTTGAAGAGTACGTCTGTAAGTCGAGTGGCATGGAAGCTCGCATCCAAAAGCGACTTGATGCGTATAAGCGTTTCTTCGAGAAAAACCAGCCGTATCCGGATCCGTCCGCTACTCATTTCTATTGGGTGGACACTGAGTGGCTGCGTCGCTGGGTGACGGGTGAGGAGAATGATTCTTCAGCTAGGACGACACACATCGACGAGGCGTCAGAATCTAAGTCGGAATCAAATGGAAAGGAGCATGGAGAAGTAAAGCAAGAACCAACAGGTCAATCGAACGAGTATAACGAAGACGGTGACGACGACTGTATGATAATTGATTCTCCTGAGGTGAAATCAGTGACAAAAAACGAAAAGTCTGGTGATAATGGAGACTCTACGACAGAAAGTGAAGGCTCTGGTGACGGTGAGCCGAGTCAAATTCATGATGATACGGAAATTATTGGCGAGACACCTCCATCTGCTTCGCCTCTTCCTACTCCTCCTGATGTACCCATTGATATTGACATGATTGGGTCTGCACCGTTGCACGATGATGAAATCCCCTTTACCAAACCTGTCGATGTCGCGCGTTTTTGTTGTGCCCACTCGAGTGGTATGGGCTATGGAGCCAGCGAAGTTCTGGAAGAGGGAGTCCAGTCGGTCCTTCGTTTTGCACCTGAAAATGCACCGAGATTAAAGCGCATTTCTGCAAAGCTGTTTACATATTTGCAAGAAGACTGCAGCTTAGAACAGCCCGGGGATGACTCGGCGTCTTCCGGCGGTCCCATGCAGATGAGAGTGTTTGAATCGCACACGTACCGTTGCGCTATCTGCGAGAAAGAATTCCGTAGCAAACTACTTAACGATGTTGACCGCTTGAAAGAAGTGACCGATGAGCTGGAGCTGCTAAAGGGAACCCCAGCAAGTATAGCAGCTGCGGTTGCAGAAGGAGGTGCTTATCTAATAAGCCGCGCCTGGATCAAAAGCTACAAAGCCCACCTTCAGATATTACACAAAGAGCTGTCCCACGTAGCTTCAAAGAGCAGGAAGAAGTCGCTCACCCCACAAGAAGTCAATGCTTTTTTTGCGACGACAGAGGATTGGGCCAGTAGCAACAAGAATGCAGAAAGTGGAGACAAAGGGGGGCTTGATTTGTGGCAAAACCCAATTAACGAGGACATTACCTGCATACACGGGAATCTCACGCTAGAAAAGCGAACATATCGCCCCATACCCGCCGAGACGTGGTCATACTTCAGCGCTAAATTTCCCTGCCGCGCCGAGTACGCTGAAGCTGCAACCGAAACGTGTCCGCAATGCCAGGTCGACGATATGGCCAGCAAAGAGTGTATTCAGGTGGAACGTGACGTGCGTGACGAAGTTTTGTCCGCTCCTGCGCTGGACGCTTTATATCGACGAAGACCTAGAGGGGAATCCATTCGGCTTAACGACGTATTTGAGTTGCCCCCTGCACAACACGGCAGTGGGCTAGAGAAGGCGTCGGCCTGGACTAAACGAGATGCAGCGAAAGCTCCGCGTCGAGTGTTTTTGGTTTCGCGTCGCTGGTTAGTTCAGTGGAGGGAGTACATCCGCAACGTGGAGGAAGATTCGCCACCTACTTTGTCGCTGTCGTCCTTACTTTGTTCGCACCGGAGATTGGTATTGCCCCCAGGACTACTGGCAGCGCAGCAAGGGAATCTTGTGGATGCAAGCTCGTTGGAGGTGGAATTCGTATCTCTCGATGAAATGCAGGCTCTTGCCGAGCGCTACGGTAACCCCGAGCTGCCGTTCTATTATGGCCTTCTCATTACGAATGTCACGGAATCCGGCGAAGAGGAATCTCACGTGGTGTGGCGGCAGTGCTCGCTGGCATCGCTACAGTATGGCCACGAGAAAGCTATCAGTAGGGAAGGCTGCCCGGACGGTGTTGTACCTTTGGTTTGTCAGGACGCAAACGAAGAAGGTGTCCTGTGTGTTGAGTGCCAAGCCAGCTCGGATCGAAGACATCGTGACGAGCTTGAGAACTTCTCGCAACGTGTGGTGAATGTCCAGCAGCTAAGTGCAGACCAAACTGTCCCGACGAGCGAGAACTTGACTTTAGACGCGAATACCTCAGGTCGACGACGCTCCCGACGCATTCGTCCTGGATCGGCATGTACCTGGCCAGTCACAGCTAACGCTACGGACACGGTGTATATGTTCAAGGCGAAGATCTATGCGGAAATCGATGCGCTGCCAATTCGGCAGCGGCTATACTACAAGGGCGAGGTGCTGCAAGATTGCCGCACACTCAAACAATGCGGGTAAGTTACACGAGAGTCCTCCGCTGTAGATGTGATATTTGACAGTATGCCGCTCTTGTGTATCATTTTCCACTCAGGGTCAAAGCTGGAGACGCCGTCTTCATGAGGCTATCAGAAGACAATGCCGACGATCTGGTAGTGGATGAAAGCCAGGAGCGTGAGGTTGGCTTCGCAGACTCGGTCTTCCTTTCGCACCCATCGGCGTCGACTGACGTGGCGCAAAGTCGAGCCCCAGACACCAGCGGTGATCGAGCCATGGCCATGGCAATCGCCAACAGCCACGAAACCCGAGTGTGGGTGTGTCCTGCCTGCACGTTCGTCAACGACGAAACGGATGCCGTCTGCGAGATGTGCTCCACGACAAAAGATGGTTCCGAATGACCACCATTCCTTTCACTTAACTACATGTAAAACAAACAACTTGTCAGCAACTTCGAGTAACAGCTGTGATTGGCAAGAAAACTTGCGTCTGAAAAAAAAAAATCTTCACGGGGAGATGTGTCTTGTAACGTTTGCAGATATTACCCTAATGTAGTTTTGTCGTATTGAGCTAGCGGGGAAATATAAAGTTGAGAGGAAATCTAATGGGTCTGGTCAGTGACTTGGTTCTCTGAGTTGATCATCGCCCCAAAAAGACTACTGTAGTGGGATCTCTAAACTTTCATAGCGACGGCGAGTGCTTCTTCGGGCTTGTTGTTGGCAAACAAATCTCGCACTGTGTTCAGAGCTTCCTTTCCACCCCGTTTTGCTGTGTAGAATATGGTAAAGTCTTCTAGCGCTTTATAAACGATGTCATCTTTCCGCAACTCGAACACAGGAGTCACCCCTGGAACCCCCAACTGACCCCGGAAAGTCTCGGGTGTGAATTTCTCGTCTACCAAACTCTTGAACAGGTAATTCTGCATTTTCCCACCGAGGTTCTTCAGATCGGGGGTTTGCTTGGCTAATTGGAAGAACTCTGCGAATTGTGCGGGCAATTTCTCTGGGAATGCATCCAATACGAATTGGTAAGTCTTCGACGTGGAAAAGGCATCGCCACCCATGGTTGACCTGTACATCTCCGTGTACTTGAGCCATTGCAGAAACATCGAATTTCGTCCCCTTATCGGTTCTCCGAGGCGTAAGATATTGAAAACATTCACTGGAGTTTCATGAGATTTCAGCCACGCCTCGATCAGCAGTCGGTGGCTGGTTGGTGATGACAAGAACAGGATTCTCTGCATACTATCAGCGACATCCTCCATACCCGAGGATCGTCTAAGCGACTGAAAGAGAACCACCAGCTCTTCGTCCGAATTCGTCTTTCGCAGCAAGTTAAACACTTTGTTGTTGGAGTACGAGCGGTACTGCAGATTTGAGTATTTCTCCACGTACTTGAGCCACTGGAGAAATTTTGGGTTATCGTCGAGCTTTGCACTAGCTTCGCCAAGACGTAAGATTGTAAAAACCTTTTCGGGGTTCGTTTTCGACTTCAGCCACAAGTTGTTAGCGAGAGTTGGACTGGTCTTCGACAACACACCAGCTATCGGCGATAGCCAAGTCCTCTCGCCGTCGTTATTGTCGGCCTCGTTCACACCAGACTTTAATACTCTGTTTGCGCTTGCCTCGTTGACGGCGCGTAAGTTGGAAGCAAAGAACCCGACGTGGCCTGGGTGGACGACCGCTGAAGCGCCACCGACAATGCAGGTCACCAACGCGATCACCCAGTACAGACGCATGAGTGTATTTGCTGTAGTGCCTGTGGGGAAAATGACAAGTGAGCGGCTCCCTGTGAGCCATCCTCTTTAGAACCGTACGTTTGAGCGGAGATGTCAGCTCGAGATCTGCTGACGCTGATTTTTGCAAGAGTGAGTTTCGAGCTTAGTCATCTGATGCACATGTATAATACCGCATAACTGGAAATTTTTAGGCGTATGCCTGTGCTGGGAGCACTAAAGGTGAGTACCGTACGTGTAGCGGTAGGCGTATGCCTGTGCTGGGAGCACTAAAGGTGAGTACCGTACGTGTGCGGAAGCGTTACGTGTATGTATCGTGCAATGGCTCGAGTATGTAACTGTAGCTGACCAAGCTCAAAACCAGGTGCGAAATTCTGAAGGCGTATACCTTGCAGTTTGCAGCAGAGAAGCACGAGCAGGCGGAGTGATTTTTTTTGGGTCAAATTCGGTCAAGGTCAGATTGGGTCAACACATTTTTAGCCTACAAATTAGCAATTGCTAGTAAAATTTGACCCTAAATTTGACCGATACCAAGGCACCAAAAACAGTTCCTAATATAACTGTAATATTTAATATTTTGGTGATTGCATATATGGCATTTATTTATAGAGGTAAATTGGAGGGTTAAAATAATGCCGAAGTGGTTGGCAGTCTGGACCAAGTGCAATAATATATACGGTTGCGTTAGCATACCAAATTAGTGTGATAGTACCTCCGCTTTGTAAGTGGGCATGCAGGCAAACCAGCGAAATGTTGGCGGACTGTGTGTGGTTAGGGGTGAAGCATTAGCATGGGGCTACCAGTTGATCCGTGTAGCAGTGCGGAATTGTCTTTTACAATATAAAGTATGTTTTTATGCATTTCCAGGTATATTTTTGTATTTACGGTTGTAAGTCGGCTTTCACTAGTACTCCGGGGAGACGGATGCTATCGATGAGATGCTTAAGCTGTCTTCGCCTTCTGAATCTTCAAAACCCTCAGTATCCGAGTCCGAGTCGGGTTCGAGGTTTGAGGGTGTGCGAGCAGGGGCGTGATTCGGAGCGCGAGCACGGCGGTTTGATATATCCGCTAAAAGTCGAACATTCTCGCGACTTTGCTCTTCAATGACGCCAATAAACTGCGTGAGATCTGGGTGTGCGACGGAAAAAGCCTCATTAAGCGATCTATTGTAGCGCTCGAGTGAGTTATTTGTCCGGTTCACCAAATCTTGACGCATACCCGACACATTCCACCATTCCGGCTTGAACTTTTTGATCCATGTGTTTTCAAAATATTTCCAAAATCGCTTCCAGTTCTCCTTTGAATAGGAAACCCCAGCTGCCAGGCAGTCTCTCTTCAACCGAGCTCGAACGTCACGTTTCCCTTGACCAGTGATATCGGAGCGCGGGATCACTGTCAGTCTGTCGAAAGATCCCTCCCGCATTGCCAGATATACTTCTTCTTCGGAAATACGAAGTTTCAGCATTTTTCGTCGGATTGCTTGTTTGAAGTGAAAAAGACAGCCAATGATGCGGGTTTCCGGAAACTGGTTCTTGACAGCCTTGATCATTGCATACTCGAAATCACAGGCGACGTGGGCTGGCTTGAGTTTTCTCTTAGTCGCAATGAACACGAAGTGCAGCAAATGTTCGTAGACGTCGGTAGTCTTGCCCGTCGTCAGCACATAAAACACGGGCAAATACACGTCTGAAATGTTGTCGTACATCATGATGATCACAAGCTGGTAGAACTGCACCGACACGCATCTGTACGTGGCATCGAAGAAAATTGAGGTTTGTTGTTGCCACATACGGTCAACAAGTTGAGGATGCGCCCATCCGATTACTCGATGCAAAACCTCCTCTTCGTAGTAAGTGAAGTGAAACTGAAAGAATTTCAGACCAGGGCTGTTTCGAACGTCGCAAAGTGGCTCACTCTCGATACGGCCGTAGATTTCACGTCCAAAATGGGCTGTTCTTGTGCGATATAGCCGACCCAAAACCTGCTTTTTGGAAGCACCCTGTACGATCAAATCATCGTCATTGTAGAACTTGTCGCGAATTATGCGCCAAACTTCCTGAGGCGTGAGCGTCACGTCGGCCAATCCAATCTCATCAGTCGCCAGCATCATCTGTTCCTTCTGGTTGACGACGACCAGCGTTGAACTGATCGGGCGGCGGACATCAGAAGCACAATCTGGTTCATGCTCGCCAGACACTTCGGTTCCAGCATCTTTCACAAAAAGCTTGGCCTTGCAACCCGTCCGTCGGTAGACACTGCACCGATAATTGACCCGGTGTAGTACCAGGCATAGGAATACCCTTGAAAGGTGATGGACTTGTTCCCCAGGGACGTGTCGCTTGGCTCTTCAACTTGAACATCTGGAGCTTGAAGTTCTCCTCCGATCAGATGACGACGCGTTCCATTCTCTTCTCCACTCAACGAGCCCAACGTCTCGACTGGCGCTCCCTCAAGGATGATCGTCTCGTCGGAGGCATCACTGTAGTCAGATCCGTCGTAGCTGAAATGGTCGGAGTGCAGAGGCAGTTCGGTAGCCATTGTAGTCGAAGGGAGTTGAGGGGGGGGGGGTGAACTAGAGGCTTGTGTGTACGAAAGCGTTTGAAAAGTGAGCCTATTCGGGCTCTAGTTTGGTGTGATCTAGTTGCCCCTCGTTGGAGCTAGATACAAGACGTCGTTACCGTCACTTCGCTCGTCCTACGGTCGCTAGTACGCTGATCGTGGCATTGCGCGTGATGTCGTGGTCGTTCCTCCGCAACCGTTGTATTGCTCGTATATTTGTATGATCTACCTCGATAGAGGTGTTAGCAATTTGCCGTAACCCCAAACCCCTGCTAATATATGGCAACGGAAAGTCATGGGTTTGCCCGCATTCCAAAACAGAGTTTTTATATAATAGTATAGGTTGCACCCTTGTTATCACGATACGTTTTGATCCAATTTGACCCATCTCAAATTTGACCCACCATTTGGCCCAAAAAAAGTGTTGACCCAATTTGACCTTGACCGAATTTGACCCAAAAAAATGGATATCGAGCAGGCGACGTTGGAGAAAGTGGAGAAGCTCTTCGTCAACAACAATCCCAATGCTGACAAAACACGGAGGTTGAATACTATTGACATGGACTACGTGTATTTTCACGCGAACTTAACCAATCAAAAATCGGAAAAAGAAAAAAATCCTCACAGCCCAAACCAAAATATTCGACAAGCATGAAGCTGCGCATCCTGACGTTCAACGTCTTCTTCGACGAGGTGGCTCGGTCCGTGCGCATGAAAGCCATCGGGCGGTTGGTGGAGCGCACTCGCCCCGCAGTCATCGGGTTCCAGGAGGTCACGCGCGACGCGCTGACGCTGCTCAAAGCCCAGAGCTGGGCCAAATTCTACGACTGCAGCGTGGACACCGCCCCACCGTTCCAAGAGACGTATTTCGTGGCTCTCTTCAGTGCATTGCCAGTGAAATCCCTAGAGACGCACCCGTTCTCCAACACGGGGATGGGTCGGGAGCTGGTGCTGATGCAGGTGGAACCCATTCCGGGGTTTTCTCTGTTCGTGGGGACGTCCCACCTCGAGAGTCTGCCACAGTTCGCGGGGCCTCGGGTGGCCCAATTGAAGGAGAGTCTCACGTTGCTACGGGACCGGGTGAACAATGCTGAGAGTGACGACGCGTTGGTCGTCGGGGGTAAACGACGTCGTGATCAAAGTGGTCCCAGTGGGTGTCTGGGGGCGGTGTTCATGGGTGATACGAATCTCCTACGAGCGGATTTGAAGCTGCTGGACCGACGTCTGGCGGCATTCGCTGATGTGGATGTTGAGCTGGCTAAGACTGGCAGGTCCAAGTGTCGGAAGTGCGGAGAGAAGATTGAGAAAAGTGAGGTGCGGGTCGGGAAGATGGCGAAGGAGACGGTGGCGGGAGGGAAAATGCGCGAGATTCGAGTGTGGTTCCATGAAAATTGTTTCGTGGGAGTTGACGGCACTACGGACGATGAGAAGCAGTTGGTGAGACGGAAAGCCAGCGAGCTGCGAGGTGAAGAGGCTGAGCAAGGAGACGAAGAGGAGATGGACATGGTACGTTTGATTGGAGGGGACATTTTCATGCCGGTGAGTGAAGCTCGTGAGCTGATGCGCTTTTATATTTTTTATTTTGTAATGCAGGCAACGGCGGGTCTTCCCGGTGGATGGAAGGATCTCTGGCTGTCCGTACCTGGGAATACGGAGGAGAACGGGTACACTTTTGACGGCACGCGTAATACCCTGGTGACGAGTCGATCCTTCCGAAGTCGTCTGGACCGCATGTATCTCTACTCAGCACCGAGTGAAGAAGCAGCGAGGTGTACGTTCGATGAGATCGCGATCGTTGGCCAGCAGAAAATCGCCGATGGGCTGTGGCCATCCGACCATTTCGGACTGCTCAGTACCTTCACGATTCGTGAAGAAGACGACAAGAGTGGTGCTGCTAAGGCAGCTGGGAAGAGACGAAAAGAATCGGATCCACACGCTGGTTCGAAACAAGCGCCGATTTCAATTGGGTGAACTTCTGAGGCTTTCGCCTGTAGCTTTTCAAGATTGCTGAAGAAAATACACTCCGTGACAGATTAGATCGGCCACCCCTTCTGGTGGCCGTCACTAGATCAATTTTTATCATTTGAAGGTGGGGTTTTCGCCTCAAGGACCAAAACACGCTAGGTAGTGCTGCATGCGTGCGTTGGTTTCCGCGGATTTGCACTGCAACGAGGGCCCACATACAAAAAACCGTTTTTGGCATCGCGACAGATCAAATCGGACACCTGTCTCCAATACTAATTCCTATAATAACCAAAACCCTTCCTAATACGATATGACTAGGGATTTGTATGAAGGCGCATTTCAAACTCGCTGCAAGACGTCATTGAATCACATTAGCCACGCTAGCGAAGCGTATAATGCTAGCGGGAGACTACAAAATAGTTTCCTTGAACGTGGCAGGCGTTTGAAGACGTAGGTTGGCGTATTTTGCGGCACTTGTCCGAGTTGCTAGGTTCTGCACTTTTTCTAGCAAATCTGATGCAAAT
Source organism: Phytophthora x cambivora (assembly GCA_033557925.1). Taxonomy (NCBI): domain Eukaryota; phylum Oomycota; class Peronosporomycetes; order Peronosporales; family Peronosporaceae; genus Phytophthora; species Phytophthora x cambivora. The sequence goes on along the minus strand of JAUCEB010000008.1, from coordinate 3,846,746 downwards.
TGGGTTGACATTTTCAGAGCTCACGTTGTGATCATTTTATCGGTCAAGATCGCTCTAGCGGCGGAGTTATCTGAATATAGCTTACACTTTTCTACTGAAAGCACGTCTAGCATGTTGGAATTGCGCTTCATGCGCTAGTGTTCACGTGCAGCGAGTTTGAAATGCGCCTTCATACAAATCCCTAGTCATATCGTATTAGGAAGGGTTTTGGTTAATGTAGGAATTAGTATTGGAGACAGGTGTCCGATTTGATCTGTCGCGATGCCAAAAACGGTTTTTTGTATGTGGGCCCCTCGTTGCAGTAACGCATGCAGCACTACCTAGCGTGTTTTGGTCCTTGTGGCGAAAACCCCACCTTCAAATGATAAAAATTGATCTAGTGACGGCCACCAGAAGGGGTGGCCGATCTAATCTGGATTGTAGTAGTAAATATTTGCGCGAGCACAAATGGATGATTTGCAGTTGAGGAAAATCTCGCTTTGCAACAAGAGAAGAAGCGCTTGCCGACATAGAGCAGCCTACACACACTGTTGGCTGTGAGTGCCACAAGGATAGCGAGGTAACCTGGTAGGTCGGTTTAGAATTTGCTTCGAGAAAGCCTAAGCCAAGTCTTAACTACGATGCCACCGACGCCGCTTGCCACCGGAGACTACCTGCTGGTCCTCCCGGAGGACGTCAAGCAGGCTGTCGGTGGATCCTTCTACGGCGTGGTCATGTCGATGACTCGCTCATCGGTCCGCGTGAAGTCTGTTACGACGACGCTACCTGGAACTTACACGCTCGCCAAGTCGTTGGCTGGGAGGCGTCGAGTACCCAGTTCGGAAGCGGAAGGTCAACAACCGGGTGTCTGGCTGCGGAAGGCAGTCTGCATGCAAGCCGGAGGTTTTTATTACTACGGCCAAGTTGTACAGGTCAAGGGGGAGCGTCTCTGTGTCTCCACGTACCTCGGTGTGAGGGAGTGGCCAGTGCAGCAAGTCGCCGGCGAGGTGTATCCTGTCATCACCACGATCATGGGTTTCCCAGCGCTGGGCGATCCGAACGTGGACGTTTGAAGCCCTGGAGACCGCTCACGACCGACTCCTGGACGCCATCTTGGAGGGCGAGGCGAACAAACCGCTCCCAAGCAGCGGGCTAACAGCAATCGTACCAGACCTCAAGGATCGAACGGACCTGCATATGGAGTGGTTGGCCCCGGACTCTGGTGCTTCTCATACTACGTCGCTAGACTACGTGCTCCGGTATGTGTACTATGTGGACGGTAAACGTGAGGTCCCGGGCACTATGTGCGATCGACTAGGCCAATAATTTTACGACGAACCAAGTTCCCCAGCCATGGACGGGCAGGAGCGGACAGCTTCTTCGAGCCATGGAGAGAAGGAGATGACGTTGGACAGGTCGGCGGCGGCCTTGGCGACATCCCCGCTGCCGTGCCACCGACAGAGGAGCGCAGCGAAAACCATCTGCAAAACACGGAGCTCTGGCGGCAGGCCAACACGTCCGCCAGGTCCAACACGGACGGCGCAACCTATCCGTCGTCTACAAACCTCGAACTCGAGGTGATCGAGCTACTCCAGAAGCACCGACCGGACCTTCTCGCACCGTACCTCTCCAAGGCGCCACCAGCCCCTGCGCGAAAGCGACCGATCGAGCCCGAACCAAGTCATGCATCGAAGAAGGCCCGCTGTGGCTTCTCACCTACGACGGAACAAGAACGCGCTCACATGGCCATCACTAGTGATCAATACAAAGGTAAGTCCAATGATGCCTTTGTTGACTATGTGTTGTCGGTTGCCCCGTTTGTAGCCCACCCGGGAGTTGTGACCCGAGCGTACGACCTCGCATTCGGCAAACACGGGCTGTCAATCATGCATTTCAAGCGCGTTGGTTTCTTGGACAAGCTACGTTCGCTGTCCCCGGGTATCGTCAATATGTCGGACTACCAAGTATCGGCGCCAAAGCCGGAGACGCCCAGCACCTGGGCTGACCTCAGCTCATCGACACGCAGCTTCGTGGAGTACTGCAGAGATCTCTGTGACACTACGACTGTACGCGTAGCGGAGGCGCTGGACCAGTTTATCCTCGCAATGGAAGGTTGGAAGCAAATCGGCGACGACGAGTTACCTATCCTGGTGTTGTAGATCGATGCGACGCTGGAGAAGTATCGCAGTGCGGTTCTGCGAGATCTTCACGACGGAACGGCACCCAGATCTGAAGCAGCCTCGTGGTTCTCCACGGCAAACCCGGAAGTCCACACTTTCCTCTTTGCGGTCCTTGGGGACCGCACCATGCAAGGAGGACGCGGTCCTGCGGCGCCCAGCAGAAGCCCCATCGACCCATCAGACTCGCCTCCAGTGACAGGGCGCCGTCGCACGTTGGCAGCAGAGCGCAGAATCCCCGCGGATGTTGTGGCAAGCATCCCAGTCAGAGACGGTAAGGAGGTTTGTCTCCACTATATCTCTCAACGCGGCTGCAACCCGCATGACCCGGGCCACTGCACGTTCAAGAACCGCCTCCACTTTGTACCAACCTCCATTGCACCCAAGCTTCGTAACTACATCACGTCTCGCCTCGGCGGTGTCTGCAAAATGCAAGTGAAGAAGTCCGGGTCGTGTCGGTCAAACACGGCCTGGACAGCAGATTCGACACTCGCAACACGCTCGGCGCGCGGACGTTATGGTGGACACCGGTTCAGAAGATGAGCGTACTGTGCAGGTTGCAGACGCGATCAAGGTGTCAACCCAGACACGCAATACAGCTAACCCTTTTGCTCGCTCGTACAAGCGTAACCTGCTAGAAAACTCCGCCAGTCATTCTGTCCCCCGCGGAGCCCTTCCCACGAGCCGCTCCCCGTTTCCGTCAGGACCCGATCGCACCTACGTAACGACCGCCCCCACTGCGAGGCCACAGTCCTCGCTAGAGCTGTCGCCTGAGACGCGGCCACAGCCCGCGCGATCGCTGCACGTCCGTTCGGTACGGTCAGAGCCTCAGTCTCTAATCGTCACCCCTACGCGCACAATGGGGATCGCCAGAGACCGGAGTAACTGAAAGTCGTGCAAGATGCCACGCTGGACGAGGGGGCGGGTTTCCCACCAAAGAGTTTGATAGTTTCACTAATGTAACGGTTAAAATCACTACGTATACAGGGAAAATCACCAAAACAGGCATCTCGCTTTCACTAACGAAGAAATCGGGGCGTATCACCAGCGCGAGCGACCCGACGCTTGATAGCATGCCGGTATCATGAAGCTGCAGCCGACGAGTGCTCCTACCTGTACCATCTGTCGCGTAGTGATGTGAACGTGCCGCCCGCAGCTCACGTGAGAGGGTCTACACAACATCATGGACGAGGTGCTACCAGGTTCCGGACGGAGAAGCTACTGGGTGTTTTCCGTGCCGGTGCGCTGTGGCGCACCACCTCCGCACAGGCTTCGAGGAGGACGACGCCGCTGTTGCTGGACCCGCTGTTGCTGGACCCGCTGTTGCTGGACCCACTGTTGTTTGACCCGCTGTTGCTGGACACGCGCCCGCTCGAGTTCGCGTGGAGAAGAACCGAATGCTACTGGCCGACGGCACGGAGGTGCGCTACGAGCGATGCTTCATCGCGTCCACCGGACGCCCGCGCCGCTTCTACTACGTGCTGGAGAGCGGCGACGTGTTGTACTATGTGTTGCACACGCTCAAGGACTGCGTCAACACGTGCACGACGCGCACGGACTTCGCGTAGATGGACCCGCTGGCGGCCTTCGGCGTCAACGTGCAGCGCGTCCTGTCCACCGCGGCGGGCTTCCTGGACTGAAAAGTGTGGCTACGGACGAGCGGCACGACCATCTCAAGACCAAGCCCGTGTTCGAGAACCGCAAGCCGAAGATGGTCAGCGTGGTGAACGCTGAACCTGGGTTGGAACTACGAGAAGCGCTTACTCTTCATGTGCTACTGGTACTAGCGTCAGTTGTAGATGTTCGGTAGCTGGCCGCAGATGCTAACCTTTTCCTGTGTGACGATAGATTCTCTGCGGGTTGAGTTTGTCGCCGCGACCTTGACCAACAACAACTCATCTCCATCAGCATCATCCTCGCCTGTACAAGTCTCTGCGCTTTTATCTCTGCGTTGGTTAGGAGGATAATGTTTCTGAAAGATGTGTTTTCAATTATTTTGTAGGTGGTGCTGACGTTCCTGAGCGCGCCGCAGACGTGCGCGTATCCAGCATCATGCGACGAGTCTCATCTCGGTCGTCTGGCCACATCGCTGGCTGGGTTTCTTCGCAGCCTTACTTGAACGTGTTGCTTGCCTACGGGCGTACCTCGCACGGTTCTGCGCCGATACGTACTCGAGTTTTGCCCCGAGAGCATTTGGTGATGCCATGTCCTCCGTGTCCGAAGAGTTAAGAGGCATGGTGGAAGATATCATGCGCGACGACGACTAGAACAAGCCGCCAGCCGTGCAACAGGTGACAACACGGCTGTTCACCATGGAGATGATGGACTGCTAAGGTGCATGCACGCACTTTGTGCCCAGTCACGAATTGTGCACTACGATGATTTCGAGCACAGGACTACGGAAGGCGGACTACCGTCATGTGCACGGAGGTGCTAGAGTTTTCCGTGACGGTGAGAACCATCTACGGAGACGAGTGAATCCGAAGGCGCAGGGAGAAGATCATGGCGCGTAAGTAAAACGAGTGGATTGAACCCTTGTAAAGTATCATGTATTTCTCCTAACCATGGCTCACATTTCTTTCCCTGTCCGCATGCAGGCGTATCAAGAAGACCGCCAAGTTAGCGCAACAGATTTCTGCATTTCGTCTCCATTGACTGGCATAATCGGAACTGGACTGTCGGGTTTTGCGATGATATGCGTTGGTAACCGAGGGCTGGCAGCGGTGATGTGTCATTGTCGCGAGCGCTTTCGATTTTGCTGGCATGACTCCAGTGCCCTAGCGGTAGGACGGCGACGTCTCGCTGAACGACGCATAATACCGGTGCTCTGGCTTGTGCTGGTCGCCCCGATGGAAACGTCTCCGTGTGCATGTATCCCGCGCTGGAAGATCAGCAAATCACGAACTGCTCGAGTTTCTTGTGGCTGAAGAAGTGGTCCTTGTTGCAGGACCTCATCGGTTGGAATGGCAGCATGGCGGATCGATTCGATTTGAAGTGGAGTCTCGGCATACACGGCGATTCCGCTAGATTCGTTGTTGGTGGCAGCATTATCACGACCATCATTATCATGGCGCTCTGCGCTAGATACATGCAATTCGGCGGCAGTGTTCCCATTCAGCCCACGCGAAGACATGCCATCCTCATCCGTTTCGGAGTCGAGTGGAACCGAAAAGTCAACGATGTATTCATCTTCGTGGGCTGTGATTTGCGGATCAGCTTGTTCCGTTCCCATGGAAGTCGGGGCGCTAGAGCTAGCGTCTTGTTGAGCGGCATTATTCACTATGCGCGAAGATGTTGGGTTCACCTCTTGTTCCGGCTTATTATCCGAGAGGGGGGGGGGGGCACTTGAGTCGACCTCCCATTCTGTTTCGCCGGAGTTGCTGTCCGTGTCTGAGGTGTCAGCAACCATCGAGACCCGTTCCTGTCGTTGTGATTGCGTTCAAGGAATCACTGGAATTGGATGCGTTGCGATGACAAGTGCGGTGACGGCCAGGTCGAGCTCGATGAATTACTGGAGCAAAGCGACGAACAGGCGCAACGAGCCCCGGACAAGCAAGACCAACTTCGGCTGTAGCAGCGATAATTTGCACGCACATACTGTGCTTTCGAGCGTACAAGCAACCACATGAACGGCGCAGAGCATCGACGATCCACCCGCGCTCGGGCATTCCCTGGCGCATCATCCTTCTGGAGTTGACAGACTTGATTGCTTTCAGGAGCTCTTTGTCATCATCGGCCAATGGCGGCATCTGGCGCTGCACAACATGAAATAGAGATGTCTCTAAAGCCCCGGGCAAGCTCGATGCTATCAAACAGTTGTGAGATGTGAGTAACTTGTACATCTTGTAGAGTCGAGTTGGAACTTCAGTGGTGTTTGAAAACACTGCGTGCCTCGCCAAAAACGCCAGTCGTGCTAAATCCAGAGATTCCAGCATCTCCAGTACGGTTGCACGGTTGTTGCTGCAGTTGATTTTCAACGTCTTGTGATATTGCTCGAGGGGATTGTTCGTGGTTGGGCATCCTGCAGGGGTATGGAAGGCCTGCCATCTCCCGAACATTCGATGGTTTATCCAGGTTATGATAATGTGCCGAGCAAGACGCTGAACACCGGAGTTAGTCGGAAGGCGATCCCGCTTTGCGATCACCTCTGCTTTGCGAGTTTGGTATTCATCCGCGGGTGCGAAGTGGAGATCATACAAGTCGGCAAAAATCTCCTTGGTCTGCGTGCGATCAGCTCCATTGGCCTTAGCTTTCATCAGCACGTTGCTGATGACGTGGTACCAGCACACCAGAACGACCGAGCCAGGCAGAGTGAGTTGGCATGCATTGAATTGGGCTTTATCCCCGTCCATCATCACGAATTCCGGCGCCAGCCGTTCCTGAAAGGTTTCATGCAGTACACAATCCAATTGTCGCAAGCACCAAACAATATCACACGCGCGCCGGTATGAAATGCAGAAGTAGCCAACAGGAAAAAAGTGTCCAGACCGGTCAGATATCCCAATAACCATCACCGGAAAGCGCTGCTTGACGTGGTATCGATATGCAGCATCGAAGTCTGTTCGGGGTTTCGCTGAACATCCACGTACGACTCCGAGAGTTTGTACGACGTGATTCCGGCTCAGAATGGATTGGTCTCGCTCCCATCACCAAGGTTTGGTTCGAGACCATGCTCACCTTCACGAGTATCACACAGCACGACACCAGCCCACGGGAAGTCCGCCGATATTCCTGTCGTATCAAACATTCGCTGCGCACAAAATAATACTGCCTGCGGGTATGAGTCGACTGGGTTGGCTTTTCTCCATTCTTTCACGTAATTCTGAACTTGCTCCAGCTCCGGCTCGGGTCCTCGCATCTGGTCATTGTGAATCATGGAGGCAATAATGCTGAAAAGTGTGTAAGGTTTTACATCAGGTCGCAGCATCAATTGGTCTTGTACGTAGCTCTTCATCTCCGGCGTCAGTTTAGGTTTGACCGGCGAAGTTGCGTTGCCTACGTATTGATGGTGACCTTGTTGGAATACGATAGTTGTGCCGGATGTTTCGCAACTATTGATTTTATACCGACAGACGCATTTTCCGTCCTCAACGTTGGCGTGGCACCGCTCCGACCGACACTCTGTGTATATCGAGCGCATTTTATGCCGTGACAATGCCAATGTGAACTGCTCCGTGATGAGATGATCGATGGAACATGGAACGCAATCGTTCTTCATCCTAGCGTAACGTGGCAGTGTAGCTAGTAGAGCATCACGCTCGTTCTGGCCGCCCTCGATTCTCCAAACTTGTGTCCACGGCTCAGCCTCAACAGCAACGTCAGGCTCCATTGAACCGCGTATTGACCAGCGTAGAGGTGGTAGAGGTATACGTGTGTTCTGCGTGCTAGATGCGATAGCCTCCGGGGCAATTGAAGAATGAAAGCTGCTTTAGCTATATGCTAGACATCCAATCGCACCGTATACTAGTACGTATCCATTGACGAAAATTGCAAAGTCAATGATTTCACTAGTGTAATAACCCTGCGTTCTTGGCCACATCGCAGGGCATGCGACTCCATAAGCTTTCACTTTTGGGTGGCATTCTGTGTCATAGCACTTATCAGAGATTTTCAAGGAAACGAAGCCGTCGAGCTCGATTGTGTTCGAAGCATCACTAAACATAGGTTTGATAATGATGAATTACAGTATCCAAGTCATTTTTCTTAGTGATCCGCCCTTTCAGTTCGGTTTGGTGAAAGTGAAGGCCAGTTATTGGTGGCAAATAAATTGTCATTGGTGGTGGTACCAGAGTACTTGGTGGTACCACCCGGTTCACCACGCTGGACGAGCCCCGCACGAGACTGCAGTGCCTGCCAAGCCTCAACCCCACCAGAGGCGGCGGCCACGATACACTCCGTTTCCCCCACGCAGGTACAAGCTGTGCTGGAGCGCGACTTGCAGAAGCACGAACGCGAACGGGCCCGCAGGCTGCGTTTGCACCTACAGCAATACGGAATTACGATCCAGAACCCGCCTGTCAAGCCGGATAATCACGCGTTAGACGCCACGATGCAGCACGCACTCTCTTGGCTTGCTCTACAGAACGGTCACAGCCTGGTCAACATTGTGGAGCTGGTGCGAGGACAAACAACGGAAGGCCCAAGGCCAAACAAAGCACTCTACCCAGATCGACTTCGGCGGCTCCTGGCCGGATATCCGCACTGCAATCTTATCTGCCAGATTGCTGCCGTAGGTGTTTCCCCGCGGTGGCAAGTGCAGGGGTCCCAATGCCAAGCCGTCCCCGACAATCACCAGTCAGCCAACCGGCACTTGCACGCAGTGCTGCGCAGTATCCGCAGCGGACAAGATGCCGGCCAGTATCTCGTGCTCGATGACACCAGCCTGCGACGCTGGAAAAACGTGCACGTGAGCCCCTTGGGCGCAGTCTCCAAGAAGGACATCGACCCCAGCATTGGAGTCCGGCTCATCCACGACTTGTCGTTTCCCCGCGGTCGATCAACGAACGAAGCTTCTGCAAAATCCGAGTTCCCCCGATCGACTACCGTCATGTCGTCGCCATTGCACGGCGCATCGAGACGTGCGCTGCCAGATTTCCCGGGCGCACAATCTGGATTTTGAAAGGTGACGTAAAGGGTGCCTTCCGTCACCTGATGCTGACCAGTCGACACGTCCGCTGGATGGGCGCACGGATCCCTCAGTGCCGGGCACTCATCGTCGATATGTCCGCGCCTTTCGGCTGGACGGGTTCCCCTGCCTATTACGGCGTCTTCGGTAGTGCCATCTCCTGGCTCGTCGGTCGGGAGAGCTCAGCGACAACACTCGGCGACACGACTTCAACGGATCGAGAAACCTTCTTCCCCTACGAGCGAGTGGACGACCATATCCTGGTCGAACCGGACACTGCTGGACGGCTACAAGCGGCGGAAGCGTGTCTCCGACTCGCTATGATGGCGGTGCTTGGCCCTCGTGCCATTAACGAGGCGAAGTTTTCCGCGTGGAGCACCAACATCGAAGTGCTCGGACTCGAGTTCAACACCGACGCAAGGACTGTGGCAATGCCACGTGACAAGCAGGACAAAGCTGCTGCGCGTGTGAAAAACCTCCAGCGCGCATCGACGACTTCGCGCCACGAGCTAAACTGCCTCCTAGGGAGTCTCCGCCACGTAACGTGCATCCTCCGGTCGGCAAACCCGTTCTACCAGCGCGTACACACCGCCAGCAAGCGCGCTCCGTCCCGGGGCGAGTTCCTATCGGCGATTCCATTCGCCTAGATCTCCAATGGTTCCAGTACATCTTGATCCATGGCGTATGGTCTGGTCTACCTACGTCAATGACCCCCCAATCGACGTCCACTGGTACATGGATGCCAGTGACTACGGGCTAGCGGTCGCGGATACAGCCCAGCAGCGCTTTATCCAGCTCCCATTCGACGACCAAGAACGCTCAATGATTCGTGGGACGGAAGGTGGTCATCTCCTTAACATCAATGTACGGGAGCTGCTCTGCGTCGCACTAGCTGCGGTGCTATGGGGTGGGGACTACTCTGAACCCCGCTCGTCGACGATGATACACATTAGGGCTTGGTCCGACAACACTAGCGCGGTCACGTGGACTAACCGCCTGCACAGCGACAATTTGTTCGCCCAAGAACTACTTCGCGCGATTGGCCTGTGCGAGTCCGCTCAACGTTTCCGGGTATCTGTGGGTCATCTGCCGGGCAAATGCAACACCTTAGCAGATGCCGGTTCCCGACAACACACCTATCGACTTGCTCGCCTTTGGACTAACGCTACTGGTTCTTGGACGCAGACACCCGTTCCGCCACGATTCCGGAAGATATATCAATCATTCTCAGCGAACTCCAATCCCGAGCACTGGCCGACTCAAGCTACCGTACATACATGGCGACCTGGCGGCAATGATACTCCTGGTGTAGCACCCAAGGCCTCCCCCCGTGGCTCACAGGCGATCGACAACAGGACTCGGCTCAGCTTATCCGGTTTGCGGTCTTCTGCTGGCGACCCGCTCCTCCGGCGCGAGGAAACTCAGCCAGCACCATTTTGTCCAAGATTGGCCATCTCAGCTGGATTCATCGACGGTTCTGTGGATTCCCGGTCGGCCTCCACGAAGGTCACCAACTGGCCATGTGCGGGATGTCAAGGCTGACGCCACCGCCCCAGCGCAAAGACCCGTTCACCGTCGACTTGCGCCGATGCATGCGCTCCCAGCTCAAGTTCGACTCCACCCATGACCGCGTCCTGTGGGGGGCTGCGGTCATGGGCTTCTTCTTTATGCTAAGGCGATCGGAATACCTGGCGGACAACACCCGTATCAAGAACTACGCCATTCAATGCCGTGACGTCAGCTTCAGGACGGCCACAGGACAACTAGCGACCACGCGTGCAGAGGCGGCGCTGGTCGCGATTCATTTTCGCGGAGGAAAAGCTGATCAGAAGGGAGTCGGCGCAACGCGCACCCTCGGAAAGTCGGGTGTCTGCTGGCTGTGCCCAGTTCGAGCCTGCTGGACTCTCGTTCGCCTCGCCAAGATCCGACAAGCTCAAGATGGTGAACTGCTGTGTACGACGAGCCTCGGGACGCCTCTGACAGCCGCAGCCATGACTCTCGCCATCAAGCAAGCAGCATCGAGAGCAGGCCTAGATCCGCGTGCATATGGAACGCATTCGATGCGCAGCGGCGGAGCAACCGCAATGTTTGGGGCAGGAGTCGATCGTCTCGTGATCAAGCACTTCGGTCGCTGGAGCTCGGACTGCTATGAGCAATACACGCGAATGGATGGCCTGACCATTGCAAATCTGGCTACGAGAATGGTGGCTGCAGATGCAGTCAATGTCAAAGCTGTACGGACGGCGCTGCCATCGAGGGGCAACTCCACACCGCACCCCTCGGCTGGAGTTCCATTCCCGCTTTGAATGAACTGACTGCAGCCGCCATGTGCGATGTTTGAAGGTGCAAATTTGAAACATGCGGTGATTAAACCACGAAACGTCTATCGGTAGCTATACCTTGCTACATTCGCGCGTAATGCATGGCAGAAATCCATGACACGATGGGATTCCGCTCGATCAAAACACGAGGTCCTTTTCTTTATTGGCTAAGTTTCATAGCAACCGCAAGAGCTTCGTCAGGCTTGTTGTTCGCAAACAAACCGCTCACTGTCTTCAGCACTTCCTTTCCACCCCGTCTTGAAGTATAGAAAATCGTATACTCTTCCAGCGCTCTATAAAGGACGTCCTCCTTCGGTAACTTGAAAATTGCAGTCCCAAATGGGAGTGCCAACTCGCTCTGGACAAACTTGGGTGTGAGCTGTTTGTCTAGCCAAATCCTGAACTGGAAACTCTGCAGGTTTTCACCGAGATCATCCAGGCCTGAGGTCTGCTTTAGCGCTTGGAACAGCGGCGCGAGGTCAAAGTCTGATCGTCCGAACTTCTTCTGCAAAAAGTTGAATGTTCCCAAGTTGGACGGATCATGCCCGACATTTGACTCGTACATCTTGGTGTATTTAAACCACTGTAGGAACTTTGAGTTCTCTTTCAGTTCGCCGACATTCAGTGCCGCCTTTTCAAGATGGAGCATGTTGAAAACATTCTCCGGGGTTTCACCAGCCTTGAGCCACGCCGCGTTGAGCAGCTTGCGCGAGGACGCCGACTGTTCAAACAGGTAAATCTGCATCTGCTCAGCTAAAGCCTTCCTTCCCGGAACTTTCCTAAGCGACTGGAAAAGTGCCACGAGCTTCTCATCCGAGTTGGACTTTTGCAATAGCTTGAAGACTTGGTCGTCGGAAAACGAGCGGTACCTTAGACCTGAGTACATGTCCACGTACTTGAGCCACAGGAGGAAACTTGGATTGTCGTCCAGCGTCACACCGGTCTTTCCCAGGCGTAAGATGTTGAAAACCAGCGCCGGATCCGTTTCCGACTTGAGCCACAGCTTGTTAGCGAGTTTCGGATTGATCTTCGACAACGTCCCTGCTAACGATATTCCCGGGATGGAAGCCCTCTCGACGTCGTCCTTACTGTCGGCCTCGTCCGCGTCGTTGGACCGTAATATTCTTTTCTCCATTGCAGATGTGCTGGCTTGGTCTGGGTGATACGTGAGAGCGGAAGCATTGTTGATCACCGCACTAAGAAGGCAAAACGCCAAGAAAGTAGCGCAAAGCAAACGCATCTGCTCGAGTTGGGGCAAGATGCGAAGTGAGTGCTGCTTCTCCAGATTCGTTATGACCAGCTGATCGCTCTCGGCACTGTATGCGCGTCGCATTTTGTGTTGTCCATTCCTTCCTCCTTATAGCACATCACCGAATAACAGTATGTTATCAACTTCTAACATGAGAAACGCGAAAGGAAGTATTGTGAGTTTCATTCGAATTTGTGAGAATGGCCTGAATCGAATCGATTTCGCGAATCGATTTCAAATCGATTCGCACGATATTCAGCCAATCAGAAGTCACCAATCGACCACCAACTCCAACACAGAGTCTGAGGTGCATTTCGTGGTGTGTCTGAGTCCACGAGACATACGCCACCTCTGCTTGCTGAAAACCAGCTGGAATCGATTCCAATTTCCCTCCAGGTTCTACAAATTTGACAATAATACGAAAACCTTAAAGCATATTTGTTTAGTTAGCTAATGCATTCGAAATTTGATTGATAATTTGGTTTAGTGAAAACTTGACCCCCCCCCCACAAAGATATGTGCGTTTGACAATTTGAAAAAAAAAACATTGTTAGCTCGGATTTTTTTATCGAATATGTACTACCGGTAGTAGTACTTCTCTGTGCCCACGACGATTCGGTTTTGGGGCAAAATATTGAGAACGAAAAGTCATCAATCGCCGATTCTGGGTGCCGATAGGTTTGTTTCGCAGCTTATTAATAGTGATATTATATCAGATTTTAAAAGGGTTAACGGAGGGCATGTTGTATCTGTTGGACCAGCTAGGCGTGTTTTCGCGCCATAAATTGCGCAGAAAGTCGCCACACCAAATCGAGTTTTACTTCACGGTATCTCGATATGTTGTTAAATACTTAAAATCCATTTCAGCCAACCATAACTCGTATCAAGGATAATACACCGCATAAAAAAAAGTCATTGTCAAGTGGGCCAAAGAAGTATACCCAATAACCCACTGAGCACCTTCAAATTTAGGATAAAGATGCCCAGAGCACTTTCTAAGTCTGTCGTAGCAAAAGCTTCAAAAAAAGTGGACAAGTATATTTTCGTTTTGCGTTGTTTCATCCGCGCCAACCAAAGTTATCACGTGCAGGACTTTGAACTTTATTTTCCACAACATCACACAAGATATAAGGGGAAAATGACAAGATGGGTGTGATTTTGAAAGAAAGACAAAATCTACTTACAGTATCGTGACATGATAGGGGGGAATAATGCCAGAATGTTTACGGGAATTTTGGATCGCGGTTAGGAGCGCAATACAGGGCTAGGCCTAGCTAAAAATCCTAGCGATTAACATAAAGCGTCTGACAGAATCCCACAGATTGGAGGATAATTGAATATAATCCAGCATACGTCAAGGGGGGGTTGACAAAACCCGGAGGCTGAACGTTTTTCACGTTGACTACGTTTATTTTCACGCAAACTTAACAAAAAAAAACGATCGAAAAACAAAAAAAAAACAAGCCACAGCCGAAATATTCGACAAGCATGAAGCTGCGCATCCTGACGTTCAACGTCTTCTTCGACGAGGTGGCTCGGTCCGTGCGCATGAAAGCCATCGGGCGGTTGGTGGAGCGCACTCGCCCCGCAGTCATCGGGTTCCAGGAGGTCACCCGCGACGCGCTGACGCTGCTCAAAGCCCAGAGCTGGGCCAAGTTCTACGACTGCAGCGTGGACACCGTCCCACCGTTCCAAGAGACGTATTTCGTGGCTCTCTTCAGTGCATTGCCAGTGAAATCCCTAGAGACGCACCCGTTCTCCAACACGGGGATGGGTCGGGAGCTGGTGCTGATGCAGGTGGAACCCATTCCGGGGTTTTCTCTGTTCGTGGGGACGTCCCACCTCGAGTCTGCCGCAGTTCGCGGGGCCTCGGGTGGCCCAATTGAAGGAGAGTCTCACGTTGCTACGGGACCGGGTGAACAATGCTGAGAGTGATGACGCGTTGGTCGTCGGGGGTAAACGACGTCGTGATCAAAGTGGTCCCAGTGGGTGTCTGGGGGCGGTGTTCATGGGTGATACGAATCTCCTACGAGCGGATTTGAAGCTGCTGGACCGACGTCTGGCGGCATTCGCTGATGTGGATGTTGAGCTGGCTAAGACTGGCAGGTCCAAGTGTCGGAAGTGCGGAGAGAAGATTGAGAAAAGTGAGGTGCGGGTCGGGAAGATGGCGAAGGAGACGGTGGCGGGAGGGGAAATGCGCGAGATTCGAGTGTGGTTCCATGAAAATTGTTTCGTGAGAGTTGACGGCACTACGGACGATGAGAAGCAGTTGGTGAGACGGAAAGCCAGCGAGCTGCGAGGTGAAGAGGCTGAGCAAGGAGACGAAGAGGAGATGGACATGGTACGTTTGATTGGAGGGGACATTTTCATGCCGGTGAGTGAAGCTCGTGAGCTGATGCGCTTTTATATTTTTTATTTTGTAATGCAGGCAACGGCGGGTCTTCCCGGTGGATGGAAGGATCTCTGGCTGTCCGTACCTGGGAATACGGAGGAGAACGGGTACACTTTTGACGGCACGCGTAATACCCTGGTGACGAGTCGATCCTTCCGAAGTCGTCTGGACCGCATGTATCTCTACTCAGCACCGAGTGAAGAAGCAGCGAGGTGTACGTTCGATGAGATCGCGATCGTTGGCCAGCAGAAAATCGCCGATGGGCTGTGGCCATCCGACCATTTCGGACTGCTCAGTACCTTCACGATTCGTGAAGAAGACGACAAGAGTGGTGCCGCTAAGGCAGCTGGGAAGAGACGAAAAGAATCGGATCCACACGCTGGTTCGAAACAAGCGCCGATTTCAATTGGGTGAACTTCTGAGGCTTTCGCCTGTAGCTTTTCAAGATTGCTGAAGAAAATAGTACGAAGTAGTAAATATTTGCGCGAGCACAAATTTGAAACATGCGGTGATTAAACCACGAAACGTCTATCGATAGCTATACCTTACTACATTCGCGCATAATGCATGGCGGAAATCCATGACACGATGGGATTCTGCTCGATCAAAACACGAGGTCCTTTTCTTTATTGGCTAAGTTTCATAGCAACCGCAAGAGCTTCGTCAGGCTTGTTGTTCGCAAACAAACCGCTCACTGTCTTCTGCACTTCCTTTCCACCCCGTCTTGAAGTATAGAAAATCGTATACTCTTCCAGCGCTCTATAAAGGACGTCCTCCTTCGGTAACTTGAAAATTGCAGTCCCAAATGGGAGTGCCAATTCGCTCTGGACAAACTTGGGTGTGAGCTGTTTGTCTAGCCAAATCCTGAACTGGAAACTCTGCAGGTTTTCACCGAGATCATCCAGGCCTGAGGTCTGCTTTAGCGCTTGGAACAGCGGCGCGAGGTCAAAGTCTGATCGTCCGAACTTCTTCTGCAAAAAGTTGAATGTTCCCAAGTTGGACGGATCGTGCCCGACAGTTGACCCGTACACCTTGGTGTATTTAAACCACTGTAGGAACTTTGAGTTCTCTTTCAGTTCGCCGACATTCAGTGCCGCCTTTTCAAGATGGAGCATGTTGAAAACATGCTCCGGGGTTTCACCAGCCTTGAGCCACGCCGCGTTCAGCAGCTTGCGCGAGGACGCCGACTGTTCAAACAGGTAAATCTGCATCTGCTCAGCTAAAGCCTTCCTTCCCGGAACTTTCCTAAGCGACTGGAAAAGTGCCACGAGCTTCTCATCCGAGTTGGACTTTTGCAATAGCTTGAAGACTTGGTCGTCGGAAAACGAGCGGTACCTTAGACCTGAGTACATGTCCACGTACTTGAGCCACAGGAGGAAACTTGGATTGTCGTCCAGCGTCACACCGGTCTTTCCCAGGCGTAAGATGTTGAAAACCAGCGCCGGATCCGTTTCCGACTTGAGCCACAGCTTGTTAGCGAGTTTCGGATTGATCTTCGACAACGTCCCTGCTAACGATATTCCCGGGATGGAAGCCCTCTCGACGTCGTCCTTACTGTCGGCCTCGTCCGCGTCGTTGGACCGTAATATTATTTTCTCCATTGCAGATGTGCTGGCTTGGTCTGGGTGATACGTGAGAGCGGAAGCATTGTTGATCCCCGCACTAAGAAGGCAAAACGCCAAGAAAGTAGCGCAAAGCAAACGCATCTGCTCGAGTTGGGGCAAGATGCGAAGTGAGTGCTGCTTCTCCAGATTCGTTATGACCAGCTGATCGCTCTCAGCACTGTATGCGCGTCGCATTTTGTGTTGTCCATTCCTTCCTCCTTATAGCACATCACCGAATAACAGTATGTTATCAACTTCTAACATGAGAAACGCGAAAGGAAGTATTGTGAGTTTCATTCGAATTTGTGAGAATGGCCTGAATCGAATCGATTTCGCGAATCGATTTCAAATCGATTCGCGCGATATTCAGCCAATCAAAGTCACCAATCGACCACCAGCTCCAACACAGAGTCTGAAGTGGCGCACATTTCGTGGTGTGTCTGAGTCCACGAGACATACGCCACCTCTGATTGGTCAAAACCAGCTGGAATCGATTCCAATTTCCCTCCAGGTTCTACAAATTTGACAATAATACGAAAGCCTTAAACCGATTTGTTTAGTTAGCTAATGCATTCGAAATTTGATTGATAATTTGGTTTAGTGGAAACTTGATTCCCCCCAACAAAGATATGTGCGTTTGACAATTTGAAAAAAAAACATTGTTAGCTCGGATTTTTTTATCGAATATGTACTACCGGTAGTAGTACTTCTCTGTGCCCACGACGATTCGGTTTTGGGGCAAAATATTGAGAACGGAAAGTCATCAATCGCCGATTCTGGGTGCCGATAGGTTTGTTATTAATAGCGATATTATATCAGATTTTAAAAGGGTTAACGGAGGGCATGTTGTATCTGTTGGACCAGCTAGGCGTGTTTTCGCGCCATAAATTGCGCAGAAAGTCGCCACACCAAATCGAGTTTTACTTCACGGTATCTCGATATGTTGTTAAATACTTAAAATCCATTTCAGCCAACCATAACTCGTATCAAGGATAATACACCGCATAAAAAAAAAGTCATTGTCAAGTGGGCCAAAGAAGTATACCCAATAACCCACTGAGCACCTTCGAATTTAGGATAAAGATGCCCAGAGCACTTTCTAAGTCTGTCGTAGCAAAAGCTTCAAAAAAAGTGGACAAGTATCTTTTCGTTTTGCGTTGTTTCATCCGCGCCAACCAAAGTTATCACGTGCAGGACTTTGAACTTTATTTTCCACAACATCACACAAGATATAATAGGGGAAAATGACAAGATGGGTGTGATTTTGAAAGAAAGACAAAATCTACTGTATCGTGGGGAATACATGTAATGCCAGAATGTTTACGGGAATTTTGGATCGCGGTTAGGAGCGCAATACAGGGCTAGGCCTAGCTAAAAATCCTAGCGATTAACATCAAGCGTCTGACAGAATCCCACAGATTGGAGGATAATTGAATATAATCCAGCATACGTCAAGGGGGGGTTGACAAAACCCGGAGGCTGAACGTTTTTCACGTTGACTTCGTTTATTTTTTCACGCAAACTTAACAAAAAAAAACGATCGAAAAACAAAAAAAAAACAAGCCATAGCCGAAATATTCGACAAGCATGAAGCTGCGCATCCTGACGTTCAACGTCTTCTTCGACGAGGTGGCTCGGTCCGTGCGCATGAAAGCCATCGGGCGGTTGGTGGAGCGCACTCGCCCCGCAGTCATCGGGTTCCAGGAGGTCACGCGCGACGCGCTGGCGATGCTCAAAGCCCAAAGCTGGGCCAAGTTCTACGACTGCAGCGTGGACACCGTCCCACCGTTCCAAGAGACGTATTTCGTGGCTCTCTTCAGTGCATTGCCAGTGAAATCCCTAGAGACGCACCCGTTCTCCAACACGGGGATGGGTCGGGAGCTGGTGCTGGTGCAGGTGGAACCCATTCCGGGGTTTTCTCTGTTCGTGGGGACGTCCCACCTCGAGAGTCTGCCACAGTTCGCGGGGCCTAGGGTGGCCCAATTGAAGGAGAGTCTCACGTTGCTACGGGACCGGGTGAAAAATGCGGAGAGTGACGACGCGTTGGTCGTCGGGGGTAAACGACGTCGTGATCAAAGTGGTCCCAGTGGGTGTCTGGGGGCGGTGTTCATGGGTGATACGAATCTCCTACGAGCGGATTTGAAGCTGCTGGACCGACGTCTGGCGGCATTCGCTGATGTGGATGTTGAGCTGGCTAAGACTGGCAGGTCCAAGTGTCGGAAGTGCGGAGAGAAGATTGAGAAAAGTGAGGTGCGGGTCGGGAAGATGGCGAAGGAGACGGTGGCGGGAGGGGAAATGCGCGAGATTCGAGTGTGGTTCCATGAAAATTGTTTCGTGAGAGTTGACGGCACTACGGACGATGAGAAGCAGTTGGTGAGACGGAAAGCCAGCGAGCTGCGAGGAGAAGAGGTTGAGCAACGAGACGAAGAGGAAATGGACATGGTACGTTGATTGGAGGGGAGAGTATCGTGCCGGTGTAGTGACACTGTGAGCTGATGTGTTTTTATATTATTTATTTTGTAATGCAGGCAACGGCGGGTCTACCCGGTGGATGGAAGGATCTCTGGCTGTCCGTACCTGGGAATACGGAGGAGAACGGGTACACTTTTGACGGCACGCGTAATACCCTGGTGACGAGTCGATCCTTCCGAAGTCGTCTGGACCGCATGTATCTCTCCTCAGCACCGAGTGAAGAAGCAGCGAGGTGTACGTTCGATGAGATCGCGATCGTTGGCCAGCAGAAAATCGCCGATGGGCTGTGGCCATCCGACCATTTCGGACTGCTCAGTACCTTCACGATTCGTGAAGAAGACGACAAGAGTGGTGCCGCTAAGGCAGCTGGGAAGAGACGAAAAGAATCGGATCCACACGCTGGTTCGAAACAAGCGCCGATTTCAATTGGGTGAACTTCTGAGGCTTTCGCCTGTAGCTTTTCAAGATTGCTGAAGAAAATAGTACGAAGTAGTAAATATTTGCGCGAGCACAAATTTGAAACATGCGGTGATTAAACCACGAAACGTCTATCGATAGCTATACCTTACTACATTCGCGCATAATGCATGGCGGAAATCCATGACACGATGGGATTCTGCTCGATCAAAACACGAGGTCCTTTTCTTTATTGGCTAAGTTTCATAGCAACCGCAAGAGCTTCGTCAGGCTTGTTGTTCGCAAACAAACCGCTCACTGTCTTCTGCACTTCCTTTCCACCCCGTCTTGAAGTATAGAAAATCGTATACTCTTCCAGCGCTCTATAAAGGACGTCCTCCGTCGGTAACTTGAAAATAGTTGTCCCAAATGGGAGTGCCAATTCGCTCTGGACAAACTTGGGTGTGAGCTGTTTGTCTAGCCAAATCCTGAACTGGAAACTCTGCAGGTTTTCACCGAGATCATCCAGGCCTGAGGTCTGCTTTAGCGCTTGGAACAGCGGCGCGAGGTCAAAGTCTGATCGTCCGAACTTCTTCTGCAAAAAGTTGAATGTTCCCAAGTTGGACGGATCGTGCCCGACAGTTGACCCGTACACCTTGGTGTATTTAAACCACTGTAGGAACTTTGAGTTCTCTTTCAGTTCGCCGACATTCAGTGCCGCCTTTTCAAGATGGAGCATGTTGAAAACATGCTCCGGGGTTTCACCAGCCTTGAGCCACGCCGCGTTCAGCAGCTTGCGCGAGGACGCCGACTGTTCAAACAGGTAAAT
The DNA here is from genome assembly GCA_033557925.1 of Phytophthora x cambivora. NCBI lineage: Eukaryota > Oomycota > Peronosporomycetes > Peronosporales > Peronosporaceae > Phytophthora > Phytophthora x cambivora. The sequence continues at coordinate 3,826,702 of JAUCEB010000008.1, read as the reverse complement.
CTGCATCTGCTCAGCTAAAGCCTTCCTTCCCGGAACTTTCCTAAGCGACTGGAAAAGTGCCACGAGCTTCTCATCCGAGTTGGACTTTTGCAATAGCTTGAAGACTTGGTCGTCGGAAAACGAGCGGGCCCTTAGACCTGAGTACATGTCCACGTACTTGAGCCACAGGAGGAAACTTGGATTGTCGTCCAGCGTCACACCGGTCTTTCCCAGGCGTAAGATGTTGAAAACCAGCGCCGGATCCGTTTCCGACTTGAGCCACAGCTTGTTAGCGAGTTTCGGATTGATCTTCGACAACGTCCCTGCTAACGATATTCCCGGGATGGAAGCCCTCTCGACGTCGTCCTTACTGTCGGCCTCGTCCGCGTCGTTGGACCGTAATACTCTTTTCTCCATTGCAGATGTGCTGGCTTGGTCTGGGTGATACGTGAGAGCGGAAGCATTGTTGATCACCGCACTAAGAAGGCAAAACGCCAAGAAAGTAGCGCAAAGCAAACGCATCTGCTCGAGTTGGGGCAAGATGCGAAGTGAGTGCTGCTTCTCCAGATTCGTTATGACCAGCTGATCACTCTCGGCACTGTATGCGCGTCGCATTTTGTGTTGTCCATTCCTTCCTCCTTATAGCACATCACCGAATAACAGTATGTTATCAACTTCTAACATGAGAAACGCGAAAGGAAGTATTGTGAGTTTCATTCGAATTTGTGAGAATGGCCTGAATCGAATCGATTTCGCGAATCGATTTCAAATCAATTCGCGCGATATTCAGCCAATCAAAAGTCACCAATCGACCACCAGCTCCAACACAGAGTCTGAAGTGGCGCACATTTCGTGGTGTGTCTGAGTCCACGAGACATACGCCACCTCTGATTGGTCAAAACCAGCTGGAATCGATTCCAATTTCCCCCCAGGTTCTACAAATTTGACAATAATACGAAAGCCATAAACCTATTTGTTTAATTAGCTAATGCATTCGAAATTTGATTGATAATTTGGTTTAGTGGAAACTTGATTCCCCCCAACAAAGATATGTGCGTTTGACAATTTGAAAAAAAAACATTGTTAGCTCGGATTTTTTTATCGAATATGTACTACCGGTAGTAGTACTTCTCTGTGCCCACGACGATTCGGTTTTGGTGCAAAATATTGAGAACGAAAAGTCATCAATCGCCGATTCTGGGTGCCGATAGGTTTGTTTCGCAGCTTATTAATAGCGATATTATATCAGATTTTAAAAGGGTTAACGGAGGGCATGTTGTATCTGTTAGACCAGCTAGGCGTGTTTTCGCGCCATAAATTGCGCAGAAAGTCGCCACACCAAATCGAGTTTTACTTCACGGTATCTCGATATGTTGTTAAATACTTAAAATCCATTTCAGCCAACCATAACTCGTATCAAGGATAATACACCGCATAAAAAAAAAGTCATTGTCAAGTGGGCCAAAGAAGTATACCCAATAACCCACTGAGCACCTTCACATTTAGGATAAAGATGCCCAGAGCACTTTCTAAGTCTGTCGTAGCAAAAGCTTCAAAAAAAGTGGACAAGTATCTTTTCGTTTTGCGTTGTTTCATCCGCGCCAACCAAAGTTATCACGTGCAGGACTTTGAACTTTATTTTCCACAACATCACACAAGATATAATAGGGGAAAATGACAAGATGGGTGTGATTTTGAAAGAAAGACAAAATCTACTGTATCGTGGGGAATACATGTAATGCCAGAATGTTTACGGGAATTTTGGATCGCGGTTAGGAGCGCAATACAGGGCTAGGCCTAGCTAAAAATCCTAGCGATTAACATCAAGCGTCTGACAGAATCCCACAGATTGGAGGATAATTGAATATAATCCAGCATACGTCAAGGGGGGGTTGACAAAACCCGGAGGCTGAACGTTTTTCACGTTGACTTCGTTTATTTTTTCACGCAAACTTAACAAAAAAAAACGATCGAAAAACAAAAAAAAAACAAGCCATAGCCGAAATATTCGACAAGCATGAAGCTGCGCATCCTGACGTTCAACGTCTTCTTCGACGAGGTGGCTCGGTCCGTGCGCATGAAAGCCATCGGGCGGTTGGTGGAGCGCACTCGCCCCGCAGTCATCGGGTTCCAGGAGGTCACGCGCGACGCGCTGGCGATGCTCAAAGCCCAAAGCTGGGCCAAGTTCTACGACTGCAGCGTGGACACCGTCCCACCGTTCCAAGAGACGTATTTCGTGGCTCTCTTCAGTGCATTGCCAGTGAAATCCCTAGAGACGCACCCGTTCTCCAACACGGGGATGGGTCGGGAGCTGGTGCTGGTGCAGGTGGAACCCATTCCGGGGTTTTCTCTGTTCGTGGGGACGTCCCACCTCGAGAGTCTGCCACAGTTCGCGGGGCCTAGGGTGGCCCAATTGAAGGAGAGTCTCACGTTGCTACGGGACCGGGTGAAAAATGCGGAGAGTGACGACGCGTTGGTCGTCGGAGGTAAACGACGTCGTGATCAAAGTGGTCCCAGTGGGTGTCTGGGGGCGGTGTTCATGGGTGATACGAATCTCCTACGAGCGGATTTGAAGCTGCTGGACCGACGTCTGGCGGCATTCCCTGATGTGGATGTTGAGCTGGCTAAGACTGGCAGGTCCAAGTGTCGGAAGTGCGGAGAGAAGATTGAGAAAAGTGCGGTGCGGGTCGGGAAGATGGCGAAGGAGACGGTGGCGGGAGGGAAAATGCGCGAGATTCGAGTGTGGTTCCATGAAAATTGTTTCGTGGGAGTTGACGGCACTACGGACGATGAGAAGCAGTTGGTGAGACGGAAAGCCAGCGAGCTGCGAGGTGAAGAGGCTGAGCAAGGAGACTTAGAGGAGATGGACATGGTACGTTGATTGGAGGGGAGAGTATCGTGCCGGTGTAGTGACACTGTGAGCTGATGTGTTTTTATATTTTTATTTTGTAATGCAGGCGACGGCGGGTCTACCCGGTGGATGGAAGGATCTCTGGCTGTCCGTACCTGGGAATACGGAGGAGAACGGGTACACTTTTGACGGCACGCGTAATACCCTGGTGACGAGTCGATCCTTCCGAAGTCGTCTGGACCGCATGTATTTCTACTCTGCGCAGAGTGAAGAAGCAGCGAGGTGCACGTTCGATGAGATCGCGATCGTTGGCCAGCAGAAAATTGCCGATGGGCTGTGGCCATCCGACCATTTCGGACTGCTCAGTACCTTCAGAAGAAGACGACAAGAGTGGTGATGCAAAGGGCAGTGGGAAAAGACGAAAAGAATCGGATCCACACGCTGGTTCGAAACAAGCGCCGATTTGAATTGTTGAGGTTTGCTGCTGCAGCTCTTCTGGATTGCTAATTGCGCGAAGGCATATAAGCGATTTCAAAAAATCGCCAAGTTGGAAATGTACCGTAATGATTAAAATGGGTAGCAATCAAGAAACGTCTACAGACAACGACGGAAAAAGCCCCGTAACGAAAAAATCCGCGTCATGTGTCGTCTATGCACGTTTACCCACTTTATGTACTGAGTCTAATCAAACAGAGTACTTTTGGTGCCGTTTAGCCAATCAAAGCTGCGCATTGTACATGGTGCCTTTCCATACCACTGTAATAATTTAGCAAGTGTGGCGGGTTTTATCGTCGTTGTCTGTAATGCTAATCCTGTCTTGCGAGCGGCGTGAGCAACGCTGGCAAGTACTGCATAGCGCATGACGGAAACGATGTGATACTCCATCAAAACACGAGGTCCTTTTCTTTAATGAAGAAGTTTCATGGCAGCCGCAAGAGCTTCATCGGGCATGTCGTTCGCAAACAAACCGTTCACTATCTTCTGCACGTCCTTTTTTCCCCGTCTGGCTGTATAGTAGATCGTATACTCTTCCAGCGCTCTATACAAGACGTCATTCTTCGGTAACTTGAAAATAGTTGTCCCCCATGGGAGCGCCAACTGGCTCTGGACAAACTTGGGTGTGAAGTTTTTGTCTAGCCAAGTCATGAACAGGAGGTTTTGCAGGTTGTCTCCGAGATTATCCAGGTTCGAGGTCTGCTTTAGCGATTGGAAGAGTGGCGCCAGGTGAAAGTTCGTTTGTCCGTACTTCTCCACCAAAAAGTTGAATGTTCGCACGTCACGCTTAGAAGGTGGCCAGTACATCTCGGTGTATTTAAACCACTGGAGGAACTTTGAGTTCTCTTCCAGTTTGCCCACATTCAGCCTCGCTCTTTCAAGATGGAGCATCTTGTACACATTCTCCGGAGTTTCACCAGACTTGAGCCACGCTGCATTCAGCAGCTCGCGCGAAGACGCCGACCGTTCAAACAGGTAAATCTGCATCTGTTCAGCTGAAGCCTTCCTGTTTGGGACTTTCCGAAGCGACTGGAGAATAGCCACGAGCTGCTCGTCCGAGTTGGACTTCTGCAAAAGCTGAAGGACTTGGTCGTCGGAAAACGAGCGGTACCTTAGACCTGAGTACGTGTCCACGTAGTTGAGCCACAGGAGGAATCTTGGGTTATCGTCGAGCTTCACGCCGGCCTTTCCCAGGTGTAACATGTTGAACACCAGCGCCGGATCCGTTTTCGACTCGAGCCAAAGCTTGTTAGCAACTTTCTGAGCAGACGGACTGATCTTCGACAACGGCCCTGCTAACGACGATAGCCCGGGGATGTTGGCCCTCTCGACGTCGTTCATACTGTCGGCCTTTAGTACTCTTTTCTCCATTACGGTGCTCGAGTCGCGTAGGTTTGGAGCCGATATGCTGGCTGGGTCCGGATAGTGTGTGAGAGCTGAAGCATCGTTGATTTCTCCACTAAGAAGGCAGAATGCCAACAATGTAGCGCAGAGCAAGCGCATCTGCTCGAATTGGGTCAAAATGCGAAGTGAGGACTGTTTTTCCTGATCGTCCGTATAATAGCCGAGCGCTCTTGGCACTGTGTGTTTGTCGTTTTTTGTGCAGTCTATGCCTTCGAATGTATCACGGCGCAAGTGGGGCTCACCTTGCTTACGAATTTCGTATCACAATGTGATGATTCGGAACTGTGAAAGCGCCAGCAGATCAACATTAGGATTGGTCACGAGCAGAGGTCGCAAACGGCCAGCCGCAGCCGTACGGATTATTTTTGGCCGTGGCCGCGGCCAGCCGCGGACATCCGAAATATAACACTAGTGAGATCACGGATAGCCACGGCTGCCCGGTTGAAATCCACGGCCGGCTCCGGCTAACCGACTTCCCAAGGCACAACACTACATGCATAGCTTAGAGGCATTAACAATTCGGACATGATCCCCAGGCTACGAATTTAGAGTCAAACGAAGCATGATAAGTTCATTGGTACTAAACAATATACTTATTGGTCGCGAGGTCAAACATAGACGCCATGTACGAAAGCCACTCAAAGCCATAGAGGTTTAAGAAAAAATACATGTGTTTCACGGTTAACCGAAATCGAGATGGCGGCCAGCCACGGCTGCCCGAAATATATCTACGGATGTCCACGGATACCCGAACCGGATCCTCGGTATGGTACGGCCGGATACGGACAGCCTGTTTTCAGCGTTTGCGACCTCTGGTCACGAGTGCAATAATGGGCTGCTCCTGAAAACCTATTTCTCAAATTTGGTCAGTCTTTAGAAGCAAAAAAGAGCCATCGACAGCTGCCGAAATGGGCCTTGGAGGTCTTCAGTTCCGAGGTGGCAGACCCCGCGCAACAGGCCACGCAAGCGGACCAAATCGTTCACACTGGCCTCGTGATGCGTCCGGCGTCAGGCTCGCCCTTCTCTCCGACAAGCCGCGCGCGAATCTGCCACACGTCACGCCACGCCCCAGCTAGTAGCGTCGAGGGTGATGGCCAGGTCTATGCTGTCTCTGATACCGGTAGATAGAGACTCTCTATGACTCAAGGAAGTGCACGAGGCCAGGCCAGGGTTAAGGGCAGGCTTTGTGTTGCATCTACTTTATAGCGAGCGAGGACGACCGCGATGATCTTGTCCGCGGAGCCTGATAGCGTAGCCATTGTGGCTGTAAGGGGGGAGAACGGAGATTAGAACAAATTCAGAAACGATTCATTTGGAAAGGTACGACTGCTGAGATTCAGGCTAGGCACAAACTCGCACCAGGATTAGTTTTTGCTTCGGAAGTACAAGGCGGACTAGGGCTTCAAAACATTGAACAAGCGTTGCAAGTCACACGAATAAACCAGGCGGAGCAGTGGATACAAAGTTCACACGACAACTATAAGGCAGCGTGGCATTCTTTGGCACACCCAAGTGAGGATACATCCCGAGATTGCTGCGCTTTTAATCCCACCTCCAGAGTTCAGGCGCAGCAAGCACGGCGAAAGAAAAGGCTGGGAACTCTTCCAACCGTCCAATCACTTGGCCGCCTAGAGTTATGGGCAGACCAAACTGACCAACTTCAACTTATAGAAGAGGGTTTGGATCTTGCGTCGCAAGTGATAGAGCTACGAGAATCAATAATTTGTTTTTGGATCCGGGGTGACACGATAAAATGTGTCTTAAATCGAGATAATGATCGGCCCGGTATGACAACGAGCACAGACTACTGGAGAACTAGCAAATGGAACAATAACGCATGTATCGTGGATAGCTACGGAAAACCACTGCGCCCGCAAGATTTTCCACTATTCCAACCATGTTCATTGATCAAATTGAGAGTCAGAGTTGAATCGCCTGGTGTTTACCTGTTAACCCCACCGAGAGGAACACGGGCTTTCACAATTCGACACTACCGTCAGCTTCGACGATGGTGTGCAAGCATCTTTTCCTGTGTGCCGTCCAAGGTTTGGACATCAGAGCTGACACCAATCAGACCAAGGAACTTCCCCTCGCTCACGCATGAGTATGCCTGGCGAGTACAAGCAGATGGCACGGTAATCGCCACTGTTCATCAGGCTCCACAATTCCCAGTATTAGGGCTCGCACAAAATCCTAACGGATGGACTTGGTCACTCATTCATCGAAACCAGAATACAAATTTCGATAAGGATGTACAAGCACTAGAATTTGAGCAACGAGTGTCAGGATTAGCATTCGAGGTGACGCCGCTTTTGCATCCAACACCTTGGACAGCACCAGTATCAACGAAGGCTGATGGCATCCGCAGAACAATTCGAAAGACACGTTCTAAACGACTACGGCGGCAACCCAAATTTGCAGTTCAACGCGTACTAGATAAGATGACTGTTGGAGCTGAATCGCATGAATGGGCTCGAGCAGCTCAAACTCAGCAGCCTAAGCAAATTTGGCGCCGGGATGGAATACTCACGGATTTTCAACGGTGGACGATCTACCGAATTTGCACACGTTCGTTGAACTTATTTCATTCGGGGTGGCCCTTGAACCGGAAATGTTCACACCATACATGTTCAACCACCCCAGAGACAATTGAGCATTTATTATGGGATTGTAGACGAGCACAAGATATGTGGCAAGTCTGGCTACCTCGATGGCTAGGCCATTATCCTCATCGACATGAGGTATCTGCAATGTTGCCACATCTCGCTGCTAGAACAGCACCGCCGACATCGCCAAACTTCCTCGCGGAAGCAGTGTTGAGCATTCCGGACTGGAGGGAGGAGTACGAGGCAGCTATGCAAGTTATATGGCTCATATGGACAACATGCACTCAATGCACACTTTGGATAATACGCAACCGAGAGATATTCGAGGGCGAACGAATCACTACACAGGAAGCAAAACGATTGTTGTGGAAATCTGCTGATTTCCAAACTCAAGCAGTGATCAGTGGTATGACATCTCATTCACCAACACAAGCACTAGGTTTTCGAGTCGCTCAATGCTACGCTGTCTTCACGGTAATTGTACCGTTGGATCGACCGATAGCATTGCATGATTGGTACTTACTATTTCACTCAGCAAAAATTGCAGATGTTTCAGGAAGACGAGGAGTTTGGGTTTTAATGGGCCAAAGTCCACCACGAGTGGAGTGGGTGGGCTTCTTTCGAAGTGATCATGATAAAACAGAGCATCCAGCAGCAACCCGGATGATGTTGAGAGCAACCCGGCAACTCAAGCGAGAGTCTCCACTGTCTACGATCAGGCTTATTGTACAAGGATCACAGGCAGCTTTGAAATCAGCACAAGCGAGTCAGAGCTACAGAGCGGACGTGGTGGGTATTGCATCAACTATATGGAAGACCATGCACAAGACACTACACAAAGCAGTCGCATCCTTACTCAAGTCACGTCAATTGGAAAACTATTCGAATGAGGTGCTTCGCCACGACAACGTGCCTGCAGCATTTATTTCTCGCATACAAGACGAACTACTAAACACCAGTAGCGAAAAAGCCCCACAGACAGGATTATCAATAAGGCATAGCCTCCAGCGATACCAGGAATCTATAGTTTATTAGCTAAACACAAATAGAGGACCTCTTAACCCCCGTAAGGGGGGAGAACTCGTTGTAGACTTCCTCATAGCGAAACAGCACGTAGCGAAAAGACCGATGATCAAATCCTGTAAGGGTGATAAGTGCTTGATCACAACCGGAGCCGAAGAGCGTATTAATAGTAAAGGCAGACATGGTTGGTGCTTACAGAGCCGCACGGCTAATGCGTCGGTCCCGAAGACGACGCTGGTGACGTTTTAGACGGCTGCGAAACTGGTTCTTACGGCGTGCACGCCGTTTCAGCAAGAGGAGGAGTAGCGGGGAGAGCATTGCTTCTTCAGTCTGTAAAATGGGTTTCGCGTGGCAGCCCATTTTTTCAGTGCCACATTTTTTGGTCGGACAAAAAGCGATTAGTTTATGCACAGTTTAAAGACTGACCAAAATAGGTTTTCAGGAGCAGCCCAATACAGACTCCGCGACCACTTCTGATTCCACAATCTTCACCTATCCTGTCCAAGTCGATTAACATCGGTCAAACTGTTTTGACGAGTAGAGTGATGGTCACCAGGTTAAAGAGTCGCCGAGCTGCTAGTCGCAGAGCCTGTGTAGTTTCATGTTCCGGTAAAATATATTGAAGCCCGTACATCACGGTTCCTGTACCAATACTGTACAAAATTTGTCTCTGTAACACGATCCCAACTTGGGATTCCCAAGGATAAACATACAAAACTGTCTTTATCGTGCAAAAACGACACCAACCGATCCAAATTTTGATCGGCTGTGTATCATTACGAAAATCGTAAGCAAGCCGTGAACCCCACTTGCGCCGTCATCTAAAGCATCAATCAGAGCAACGCTGTCCGTAACGGAGCGATCACCTGAATTCTGATTGGCCGAAATTCGCGATCTACGACATACATTGGGCATTAATGCTAAAAATCCTTCATTGGACACAAATACTGCTGCCGAGCGCAGCGAAGGCGGCCTTCATTGGATAATAATTATTTTTTGCTGCCGAGCGAAGCGAAGGCGGCCTCGCAGAACCATTGGGTGAGTAGTGCAGCGAGGCCGCAGGCGAGCGGAACGGGGGGCGTCACTGCCGTAGCGTAGCGAGGCAGCCTGCCTTTAATAGCGAAGCGAGCGTAGTGAGGTGAGCGGCTCCAACTAATAAGAAAACCACCACCGCGTAGCGGTGGCGCTTGGCTAGTACTGGATCATGCAATACCGGTACGAAGGAATGGACTGTACTAAAAGGAGGTGATGCCTCATCACCACCACGCGTTCTACCGTAGTCGAAGTTTCAGGGGCCGAATCGACCGTCAATCAGGTAGTAGCACCAATAGCTCACGAGCAGCTCAGTTCGCTCAGTTCAACCCGCCGATGCACACCATCTTCGACTCCAAGTATTCCTCCAGACCTTCAGGCGAGCCCTCACGGCCAATCCCAGATTCCTTGACACCACCAATCGGGGCCTGAACAATGGAAACCACCCCAGCATTCACAGCAACCATACCAGTTTCCAGCTTACTGGCCACGCGGAAAATGCGCGACACGTCCTGCGTGTAGAAGTATCCGGCCAGCCCAACCTCGGAGTCGTTCGCCTTTCGCACGACCTCTTCCTCGCTGGAGAAGACGAAGAGCGGGACCACCGGGCCGAAAATCTCCTCCCTCCAGATGCGCATCTCCTCGTTCACAACCGTCAGAACGGTGGCCTCGTAGAAATTCTTGCCCAGGTCGCTGTGTTTTCCACCGACAATCATCTTGGCGCCGCGTGACACTGCGTCTTCCACCAAGTCGGCGACTTTGTCGACAGCTTCAGGTCCAATGAGCGGTCCGAGCTTCACTCCGTGCTCAAGCGGCAAACCGACCTTGAGACTTTTCACGCGCTGGACGAGTTTGGACGTGAACTTGTGGTAGACCGACGAGTGCACGAAGATGCGGTTGCTGGTCACGCACGTCTGGCCGCTGTTGCGAAACTTGGAAGCGATGAGTCCGTCCAGTGATTTCTCGATGTCGGCGTCTTCAAACACGATGAACGGGGCGTTGCCGCCTAACTCGAGGACAACGTGTTTCACCGTCGACGCAGCCTGCTCCATCAGCTTTTTCCCAGCAGACGTTGACCCTGTGAACGCAACCAAGCGGATGTCAGGATTCGTGCTCAGTTCTTTCCCAATACCCGAGTGACTTCCCCGAGGCGCAGTCACCACATTGACCACTCCTGCCGGAACACCCGCGTCTTCCGCTAACTTGGCCAACGCAAACATAGACAGAGGCGTCTGGCCCGACGGCTTCACGACTGCAGCACAGCCAGAGGCCACACAAGGAGCCAAACTGCGTGTCACCGTCGCGTATGGGAAGTTCCAAGGTGACATGATAGCACACACGCCAATGGGCTCCTTCATGACCAGCACCATCTTGTCCGAGTCTGACGGAGAAACCAAATACCCGCTCGAGCGCGCGATCTCGTGCGCGTAGTACTCGATAAGACCAGCAGCGAAGTCCACCTCCGCTCGAGCTTCCTCCAGAGGCTTGGCGCTCTCGCACGACGCGATTACTGCCAGATCCTCCGCGTTCTCGACAACCAGAGCGTGCCACTTTTTCATCACCACCGAGCGAGCCTACGGGGGTCGGCCCCAGGTGGAGGAAGATTCAAACGTCAGGAAGCAAACGTCATGGATGAGGAACGAGTTATACTGGGGACGCACCGGTGGAGTGGTTTTCCTCCATCGACGCTGGGCCACGTACGCAGCTGCGATGGCCTCACGCGGTTAGCGACACGAACAACGTCTTTGAGCAGGTTTATATGAATTCTCAGTTGACACCCGAGGGTTTAGTTGTACGTCATGACAGTCCGGCCGTTGAGCGGTTGAACCGGCCTTGCGTTCCTGCCGTCGTCCGTGATCTCCAGCTCGGCGAGGCTTGCCTCGATGCGGTCGAACTGAGCCGACGAGATCGGAACCGGGGTGCGAACAACCCACCAGTCCACGAACTCGGTGCAGGGAGGGGTCGTCAAACTGCCTGCGTAGTTGAAGACGTGGCCCTTTTCGACGTAGGCGCCGATGAGCTCCGAGTACGAGCCTCTGCGGGGACAGGGGGGAGGCGTTAGGGACAAATGCTGCAGCATTCAGGTTGGGCGGACACATAGTGATCACAGGGACATTGGGATCGACGTGTTGAGGGTGACGGCGCTCATGGCGTCTACGATGGCGTCCACCGCCGGCTCCGTGTCGGCTGCATCCGTTTTCTGGAGGAAGAGTCCGACCACGAGCGCTGCCGAGCCGTCCGCCGTCTTGTGCACGAAGTGAAGCTCCCCATCGAACGCCTGGCCGTCGATGGTGTGCTCGGACGGAGTGTGCACGTGGAATTGGGCGTAGTTGTAGGTCTCCCCTTTGGCCGTGACGGTGCAGTTGCCTACAGTTTGATCAGTCAGTTAGCATTGGCGCAAGTGGTGAAAACTCAGTGAGAGGCTCGTACCTCCATTCACCGCGGCCTTGTAGGACTCAGCAGTCTCCGTCATGTTGTAGTCTGGGCAAGAACCGGCGAACGAGGCTGGAGGGGCAGCGTACACACTGCAGAGCTTGGACTCGGCGATGTCGATGGGCGATTGCTTGGAGCCACCGCACGTCGAGTTGACCCGGGCCCATTGGGGCGGGCTGAACGCGTCCGAGTCGCTTCTGTAGGTGAACTCGGGGTCTTCGGCCAGAGCAGACTGGAAGGCGGTGACAGCTCCCAACAGCAAAAGGGCGACAGTCGACGATAACTTCATCGTTGGTGCGAAGGATGAGGAGGTGGACGATGCGGGGCTTGCACAGCAGAAGCGAAAGTGAGAAGAGCTCAGAGGGAGAAGAAGCGCACGCTGTTAGTTCATGGCTTAGCCTGAAACGGACCGACCATTCATTGAATCATGAATTCGGCACCCAGCAGTATGCAACAGGTTCACGACAGGCTTCATTCGCCCTGAGACCCGTAGTCGTGAGCGCATCGGGACAGGCCCAAGCGTTACTCGAGTCCACCCAGGCAAACCATCTTCGTCTCCTGGTACGCCTGCAGACCCTCGGACGATCCCTCCCGACCGATCCCGGACTCCTTGATGCCGCCGAACGGAGCCCCGACGAACGTCACCAACTCGCTGTTCACGGCCACCATGCCGCACTCCAACTCCCCGGCGACACGGAAGATGCGGGCCACGTCTCGAGTGTAAAAGTACCCGGCGAGTCCGGCGGCCGTGTCGTTGGCCCTCGCCAGCACCTCCTCCTCGCTCGAAAACACACACAGCGGCACCACCGGGCCAAAGATCTCCTCTCGCGACACGCGCATGGTCTCGTCCACATTGGCCAGCACGGTGGCCTCGTAGAAATTCTTGCCCAGACCACTCATCTTCCCACCGAGGAGGACCGTGGCGCCGTGATTCACTGCATCTTCGACCAACCCGGCGACTTTCTCGACGGCTGAGGAACCGATCAGCGGTCCCAGCTGCACGCCCTCTTCGAGAGGCGGCCCCATCTTGAGACGCTCGACGCGCGCCACCACCTTGGCGGCAAACGATTCGTAGACCGAAGAGTGGACGAAGACGCGGTTGCTCGCGATGCAGGCCTGGCCGGTGTTAGAGAACTTGCTCTTGATCAGACCGTCGACGGCCTTCTCCAGGTCGGCATCTTCGAAGACGATGAACGCCGCGTTGCCGCCCAGCTCCAGCGACAGGTGCTTGAGCGTGTTCGACGACTGGCCCATCAGCCACTTGCCAACTTGAGTCGAGCCCGCGAACGTGAGTTTCCGCACCTCCGTTCTCGAAGTGAGCACGCGACCAACCTCCTCTGATCTCTCTCGGGGGGCAGTCACCACGTTGATAACTCCAGGCGGAACCCCCACCTCCTCAGCGAGTGTGGCCAAGGCAAGCATAGACAGCGGTGTCTCGCCTGCGGGTTTGACCACGACGGTGCATCCGGCAGCGAGTGGGGGGCCCAGACTCAGCCCCAGAATTGCGTAGGGGAAGTTCCAGGGCGATATGATGCCGCACACACCCACGGGCTCCTTCGTGACGAGAATCCTCTGACTCGGATCGCTTGGAGATATGAGGAACCCACTCGAGCGCACGACCTCATGGGCGAAGTACTCGATCACACCAACCGCAAACTCAACTTCCCACTTGGCTTCGGCCAGCGGTTTGCCGCACTCGACAGATCCGATGATCGCCAGGTCCTCGCAGTTAGCGGTGATAGCAGCGGCCCATTGTCGTAGCAACTTCGCCCTGATCTACAAGACAATCAAACCGAGATGTCAGAATATCGGTGGTCAACAACAACCAGAAATTGTCGTACGGGGGGAGTGGTCTTCCTCCATCCGCGCTGAGCCGAGACCGCTGCAGCGATCGCATCGTGTGTGTCTTCGGCCCCCATGCTCGCCACACGAGCAACTTCCAGTTCCGTCACAGGATCTACCGACACCACACGAAACGGAGTTAGACGCATCCACTGCATGCTCGAAAACGTCCCAAACACTCACTCACCCTCGACGGTGAAATGTTTGTTTCCAGCCGCCTCGATCCAGTGGCCGCCAACAAACCCCTGCGCTCGCACAAGTTCAGGTCGCTGCAGCTTGGACAGCAGGGGCTGGTACTGCCGTTGACCGATGGGCGCCAACCCAGACGAGAGTTGCACTGTCGGGATGCTGGTAGACGTCGTCATCAGTCGAAATTGAAAACTGAGCCAAACGAGGGGGGAAACTCTTGCTTCTAAAGGCGCGTTGTCAGTGACAATACGCTTATCCTAGGGTGACAAATTGTCACCCTGCTCCAAGAATGACGAGACCGGGCGATGACTAACGCGCCAAATGTCTCGTTCATGTCGTCTACGGGGAAAATGTTAATGGCAAGGAGGGGACAGGTAAAGTGACTCGATTGTCCCTCTGCGTCTCCCTTCACCTTTGACTTGTCTCCCAATTCTCAGGTTCGTACACCGGCACGTCGGGCCTGGGTGGCGCTTTTGGGTTGCCGAGGATGATGTCGGCAGCTTTTTCGGCGAGCATGATGATCGGCGCGTTGAGGTTCCCACTGACGTTGTTGGGCATGATGGAAGCGTCGACCACGCACAGTCCCTCCAGTCCATGCACTTTCGTCTGGAAATCCACGACGGAGTTGGCGTCGCTCTCCAGGCCCATTCGGTTCGTGCTGGATGGGTGGTAGTCCGTGCCGGCATGTTGTCGAACCCAGGCGTCAATCTCGGCGTCCGACTGCACGCGATCGGACGGGGAGACGGCATCGCCACGGAACTCATCAAAGGCTTGCTGCTGGAGCACTTCGCGTGTCAGACGCACGCCGTTGCGAAGGTCCACTCGGTCGTTCTCTGTGTCGAGATAATTGGGCTCGATGATGGGACTTTCGCGCGGGTTGGCGCTTCGCAGCTTGATGAAGCCTCGACTCGTCGCGCGCAGGGTTGTGCAGTGCAGCATCATGGCGTGGCCATCTCGCAGGAGCTGGCGGTCTTCGTCACTGGCGCCAGGGAGGAACTGCCACTTGAGATCCGGGTGGCGCTTGCCCGGCGCACTCCGGATGAACCCTCCCGCTTCAATGTGTGACGAGGTGCCGGCCCCAGTCTTCGACGTGAGCCACTGGATCCCCATCCACGCCATCTTGTGAGGGAAGTGCGGCGTCGCGTGGTAGAGTGTGATCGGCTTCTTGCACGTGACATGAAGGTACACGCCCAGGTGATCCTCTAAGTTTCGTCCGACGGCTGGGAGGTGGTGCACGAGCGGCACCCCGACCTCCTTCAGGTGCTGGGCGTCTCCCACACCCGACAGCATCAAAAGCTGCGGCGAGTTGATCGCGCCGCCCGACAAAATGACCTCTTGTGTCGCTCGAAGTCGTGTCGGTACTTGACCACCGGGGCCTTTGAACGGCTCCACCTCGACCCCAACAGCGCGCTTCCCTTCAAACAGGAGCTTGTTCACGAACGTATCAGTCAGAACGGTCAAATTACTCCGCGAGAACACGGATTCCGTCAAATACGCCGCCGACGCGCTGCATCTCTCGCCCTTGTGGATGGTCAAGTCCAGCCATCCCACGCCCTCCTGGTGGTGGCCGTTCACGTCCTCCGTGAACGGATACCCGGCTTGCACCGCAGCGTCGAGGAACGCCTGGTACAGCGGCTGGTCTCGCTGCAGTCTCCTCGTGACGTGGAGGGGTCCGTCTCCGCCGCGGTAGGCGTCGGCTCCGAGAGCATGCGTCTGCGCCCTCTTGAAGTAGGGCAGGCAGTCCGCATAGCCCCAACCGGCCGCTCCGGACGCCTCCCAGTCCTCGTAGTCCAGGGCGTGGCCTCGACTGTAGATCATGGCGTTGATGGACGACGAGCCTCCGAGCACGCGGCCCCGGGGCCACGTCAGACGGCGGCCGTTCAAGTTGCGCTGCGGCTCCGTCACGAAGTTCCAGTTGTAGCGCTCGTCCACGAAGTTGGCCGTGAGCATGGCGGGCATCGCCAGGCGGATGGAGTCCAAGAGCCCGCGGTCCTTCGGACCAGTCTCCACCAGCAGCACCGAGTTGCTCGGGTCGGCGCTCAATCGATTGGCGAGGACGCAACCGGCCGAACCTCCGCCCACGATGATGAAGTCGAACTCGGAGGCGGAATGCAAGGACGACGCCCATCGACTTGGAGGGGGTGACAGGCGGGGACGATGGAAACAGTGGCGGAGCATTTAAGAGGAGAGGTGGAGGGAGGTGAAGTGAGCTCGACAAGGCGAGCTATAGAGTGAAGGAGGGAAGTGAAGCAGGACCTCCCGTGTCATGAGGGACAAGTTGAACCTGTTCGACTGAGTCAGCACGATCGATTTGCAACTTCACTTCACTTCATTTTAACCAATCAGTGGTCTTTAGATGACGCGTCGCCGTCACAGTATGATATACTAGAGGTATGATTAAGTAGAGTCATTGTGTCGCGGTTGGCTCCGAAGCGACACACAGACCAAATTGACACACGAGCAGAATGGCGACGCCCCGCAACGACGATGAGCTGGAGATGAACTGGTCGGCGGAGGCCGTGGACGCGTCGGACAACGAGAGCGTCGTCTCCGCCGGCAGTGAGGACGAGTTCGAGGAGGAGGCGGAGCTGGAGCTGGGCCAGGGCGTCAAGCGCGGCCGCGAGGACGACGTCGACGTGGAGCAGGACGTTCAGATGGACGGAGACGTCGCCAAAAAGCAGAAGACTGAGACCGGCGTGCGTGCTGCAATCGGTCAATAGGAATATTACAGTAGAGAGGTCAATGTTGACACTTGGGGGTCGTTCCTTGCAGGCCAAGCAGCGCCCCGTGCAGAACGGCAAGGGGCTGCACAAGATGACGCAGGCCGAGCACTTCAAGATCGTCAACGACGCGTACACCAAACACCGCGGCGGTCAGATGACGTCGCTGGAGCTGGCGGACGGACTCACGGGTGAGAGAAGGTTGGCTCTGGAGGGTTCTGCTCTGTGCTGACGGTTTGCTGTCTGTGTTTTTAGAGACGCACTTCGTGGCGCCAAAGGGCCTGGGCAAGCACAGACTGGATCGACTGCCGGCGTACATCCATCAGTTGCTGCCTTCGTTCAAGAAGGATTTTGTGGGCAAGGGCAAGCGTCGCGACAAGAGCCCGTACTTCCTTATCCTGTGCTCGTCTGCGCTGCGCTGTGTCGACGTGATCAAGTGAGTGCTGCAGTGTGTGAGCTGAAGGCGTGCTTGTTGCAAGTGCTGACGCTGTTGTTGATGTGCGTGTATTTCAGACACTTGACGCCGTTCAAGTGCCGCGTCGCAAAGCTGTTCGCCAAGCACTTGAAGGTGGACGAGCAGGCCAAACAGCTCGCGAACATGTATTTGCCGATCGCGGTGGGCACACCGGCGCGCGTCAAGAAGCTGCTTGAAATGGGGGCGTTGTCGCTGAAGCACACGACGCACGTGATCTTTGATATGGAGAAGGACAAAAAGCAGCTCACGGTCTTGGAGCTGAAAGACACAGCCACCGAGATGATGGATCTCCTGCAGTTTTATTTCACCCCGCTGCTTAACAAGGAGGACAGCAACATGAAGATTGTGCTGTTCTAGCTGCTCAGTGCACCGCAGCAGAAGCTTAGAATTCTTGTTTCACGAATAAAATCTACGGTGCCTTTCGCATCAGTACTTTACTCAACGAGCCCGCGTCGTTATACTTTCAACTTCTCGTGTCTAAAGGTGTTGATTCCGCTAGAATAGTTGGTTGAGGTAACTCATAGTCTTCTCAAAGGCGACAAAGGTGACAGCGTTTGCAGGGAACGCTCGCAGCAATGACGGCGTAATTCCGCGGTAGAATCGCTTCGGACCTCCTTCAGCATAGAGTTGTCGACAGCAGTCAGACACACCTGAGAAGCGCGGCTTGTCCAGGCGATCAGCTTGGAGGACGGACTTCACCGTATCCACGGGGAACACCACGAGCCAATACATGAAACCAGCGAAACCTCCGGAGAAGGCGATGGACTGGTACGTGCGTAGATTCACCGACTCGGGCGACAACCCAGGTACGTTGTGCACAAACCGATCCAGCATCTGCTCCTTGGTCGCCTCGTACGCCATGAAGTACGTGACGTTGCCCAGCATTTCGCGTCCCGCCGTGGGCCAGAAGCCGCGATACAGCCCTCCCACACCGTTTCGACTGTACACGTCCTTGACACACTGCCAATTGCTGATCCGTGTCCGGGTGCCTCCGTACATCGTCTGCATCCTGACCTTTATTGTCTCGAACGGAGTGTACAGCAACCCCTCTGTAAACCCCGTCGAGAAGCCTGCAGCTATTAGCGAGTAGTCCGGGTTGTCAAACAACGTCTTGGTGGGGAGGGAGGCCAAGTGCGAATCCTCGGAGCTCGCGTCGGGCGAGCTGTCGGCAGATGCACACTCAAGCGACCCGCCTGCCAATGACGCCGACGCGACCAAGGCACAGTCCCTGGCCATTGTGACCGTCAAGAACTTTGTTAGCGGCACCATGGGCGGCGGGTGTGAAGCTGTGGTGGGATATCCCCTCGAGACGGTCAAGGCGCGCATGCAGACGCAGCAGAGCGGCTCCAAGGCGTTCGTTGGGCCGCTCGACTGCCTTAAGGGAAATGGTCAATTAAGGGCCGTTTCAAATCACCCCTAGTGAATTGATCATGTCTTCGGATCGACTTGCTTGGAAAAACAAAATGCGGCAGTTTTGAAATGCCCGCGATCTCTGCTTTCCCCCTGTATTTTTTGTCAAGGCAGACCAATCAAAATGGTGCGATGAGCGCTCTGCAAAGTTGCCACTTCAATTTTAGTGCATTGCCAATTAAGGGCCGGATTTAAGCTTGTCGTTTGTATGCATGTCGCCACTTCGAGATGGACAAGATAATTGAGATGACTTAGGGGTAGGCTCACCATGATCATTAATATTATCAGATTCTAATAAAATCATAAAAGGTATAAAAAGAGAGAAGTCACATCTGTTTTAACTGCACACTTTTCTGAAGCGCCGCCTCCTTACCGGTGCCCACAGCCCCCCAGAGCGTGTCTTTCTGGCCGCGGCTTCAGCGCTTCGCTTCCTTACCGGCGCCCACGATGGCCGCCGCAACAGCTTTGCGGACCGCCTCCGTGGTGAGCTCGCCGAGATCGAGGCCGCCGGCACGTACAAGCGCGAGTGCGTGATCATGTCTCCGCAGGGCACCGAGAGCACGGTGCCAGCCCAAGCAGCACCACGAAGCCCCGCGCCAAGAAGGCGGTGGATCAGGAGGCGCCCGTGCCCGAGATGTCGTCACTGGACCTGCTGGACGTGCAGCGAGCCGCCGCTGCCGTCGCCGCCCAGCAAGCAGCCGGAGACCGTGCCCGAGATGTCGTCACTGGACCTGCTGGACGTGCAGCGAGCCGCCGCTGCCGTCGCCGCCCAGCAAGCAGCCGGAGACCGTGCCCGAGATGTCGTCGCTGGACCTGCTGGACGGCATCAACAAGCAGGGGACGGCGGCCCCGAGCGGACGCTGGCCCAGCCGGACCTCGCCGGCTTGGATGACGACGACGAGGCGTCGTTCGCCAAGAAACAGCCCAGACACCCGAGCCAAAAGCCCAAGAAGACGAAGCTCTTCTCGGGCGACAAGGACCTGCCCACGGTGCTGGCGGCGCTCGGCATCCCGTCGGCCGCAACGACGGGTCTCCCATCAGTCGCAAGTCCATCAAGATGAACACGAAGGGCAAGAAAGGAGCGCGCAACCTGTTCAAGAACTTCCAGTTCGAGAACAGCATCTTCGACTCGGACGCGGACCTGTTCCGAGACATCGACTGGGACGAGCGCTGCGACTCGGAGGACCGTGAGCGTCGCCGCACCCAGAGGCAGAAGCGCAAGGGCGCCAAGCGCAAACCGGAGGAGGAGATGCCGCCGCAGGAGGTGGAGATCCCCACGACGCTGACGGTCAAGGAACTGGCTGCCAGCATGGGGCACCACTTCACGACGCTGAAGCGGCTGTGCAGCAGCACGAGCATGAACAGTACATGAACTACTACTGGTCTGGTTCACGCAGCTCACAGATGTCGCGGGTTTGATTCCGCTTAACCCCGCACTAAATGGTAAGTCTCCTCTTCAATTGTTGACTGAATTCCTTAGTAACGTTGTTCTTTGTGTTAAACGACAACAGAATTCACAATGTCCTGCGGATCGACCTCGACACAAGCGTGTATCGCTACTCCAGAATCTGGAGACCCTATCCCAGCAGAAGCTGAAGTTGACGCCCCCGCCTTGGTACGCCTGGGCCTCTTACCTTTGGATGCAGCAGCAGCCTCCTCCAGTTTGGCGTGTGTCAATAGCTGTCCGCCCAGTGACACACGCTTACGCTTCGTAGATTTCTTCGGCCGGGGTGGCAGCGTCAGGATCTCTTTCTCGACTATCGGCTTGACGTGAAGCCACGTCGCGAAATTCACGTGGCGAGGTGCGCCATTCTTCTCGTACACTTGTAGACGATCATTCATGGTCACCAGCGAGAGCGGAAAAATACCGCAAGCTCTGAAGCCGATCTTGATGTTGCGTCCAATCTTGCTGCTTGTCCACGCCATACCTGCCAACTTGATCGCAGTGGCCTTGTCAATCGAGTAGCAGCCTTCGTCGTCCTCCTCCACCATCTCATTAATCAACTTGCACAGCTTCTCCTTCAATGTCGCAAACACAGCCACATCCAGTGGCTGAAGTAGGTGTGTAGCGTTTGGAGGGAGAAACACGAGCAGGATATCCAAATTGGCAGCGGTATCAATCACGCTCGTGGAGTAGTGCGATCCACAACCATCTAGCACAAGCTGCAAAGGACGCTTGACACTGCATGGAACCGAAGCAGCAAAAAAATGAAGCCACTTCTCAAACAGATAGGTGTTGATAAACCCACTTGGAGACGTAGTAATAGCCGCGCCGGGAACGCCACATTCTTGAAGGATGTCCCACTCCACCGTTTTGCCTGGTAGTATATACGCCGGTGGCACCACGAAGCCAGCGCCACTACCACAAGCAACAATAGAGAGGTGGAAATTGACTGAAGGTTCAGTGCTCCAAATGTTGCTTGATCCGCGGACTGCTACTACCTTCTTGCTCTTCTTTCTTGTCTGGAACGCTGTTTCGTCCATGTTAAACACCCGCGAGCTGTCGAGGTTGAGCTCAACCACTAGCTTGGCGAGGGTAGTGAACAGAATTGTCAAATCAGCGTTAGTAACGTTGTTTCGCTTCATTGATAGCGACTGGGCTGTCCGAACTGAGAGGGTTGGGTGCCGCTCGAAAAACCGACGGTACCAACCGTCCCCAACAGTTTTCCCGCTCACGAGGAGCGCCACCTCTTTTGCCTTCCGCAAAATTTGCCCTCGATCCGCAGGAAATCCTACAAGTTGACGACCAACTACCCAGTCGTAAATGTGCCTCTCGGCCTCCTCGGGAAGTAGCGGCTTTGGCCCTCGCCTAACAGGCTCCAACGAGCCCCCGTCCTTGACTGCTGCCAGCCACTTCCGGATCGTGCGCTCCAGGACTCCTGACGCAGCAGCAACATCTGCAACGGACGCCCCGCCTTGAACTTGGTGCACCGCTTCTTTCTTTAGCTCAGTAGGATACTTAGGCATAATGCCGTTGTTTCGTTAATGGCGCCAACCACCACTGTTTCCCGCCACGAATTACGTATAAACCCTGGCAGGCTTTCGGCCATTCAAATTTTAGCCAATCAACTACTCTAAACGGTGCAGCTTCAAGTGTATTGGTCATAATTGATGACGGCCCTAAATTGGCCGACGGCCCTTTATTGGCCATTTCCCTTAAGAAGAGTATACAGGAGGGAGGCGTCACGTCGCTCTATCGGGGCGCGTCGCCGCAGGTGTTCCGGTCGGCTATGAGGTAGTGGGATATCATTTCGGAAACGGGGCAGTAACTTGCCCAATTCTCGCCGTTGGTGGGGATTCGTGGTGGCGTTTACTTAGTTTTTTTGTGCTCTTGGTGGTGGTGGTGGCTGTGACTGTGCAGCGCGTCGATCATGTTTGGCCTCATGGGCCAGTACCGGTATTTCTACTTAGTGTACTGTAGCCTCTGCGACCTGTGACGTCGGCGGTCGATTGCTAACTGAAACGTTAAACGTTACAAATACAGGCACATAGCATTTGGACCAATGAGAGACCTTGTTGAGTGTACATTGAAGTTGCCTTTTGGTCTGCTTGGGGTTATCGCCTGCTCTAAGTGCGCTAAAACTGACTGATTAGCGTCCGCCTCGTCATTCCTGATGCAACGAAAGTCGATTGCTTCGCTGATCCAGACAAGTTGTTCACTTGTGGGCGGCACCGACAGCGTTGGCCACGCTCTCGTAGCCGTCGCGGCGCAGCAGCGCAGCCAGCTCCTTCTTGGCCCGCGGTACGGCCAGCGGGCTCTCGTAGATCAGGCACGAGTACATCTGCACGAGCGAGGCGCCGGCACGGATCTTATCGTATGCGTCCTGGCCCGTGGACACGCCGCCCACGCCGATGAGCGGGATCTGGCCCTTGGTGAGCTTGTACATGTCGCCCAGCACCTTGGTGGACAGGTCCCGCACCGGCAGGCCACTCAAGCCTCCGGTCTCGCCCTTGGCCTCGCCCTTGAGCGTGTCCGGACGACTCAGAGTCGTGTTGGAGACAACCAGGCCGTCCAGCTTGAGCTCGAGCGCCACATCTGCAATGTCCTGCTTGTCGTCCTCCGTGAGGTCCGGCGCGATCTTGACGAGCAGCGGGATGCGGCGCTCCTCCTTGGCTGCCACCTCATCGCGAGCCTTGAGCACGCGCACCAGCAGGTTCTGCAGCTGGATCTTGCCCTGCAGCGTGCGCAGGCCGGGCGTGTTCGGCGACGACACGTTCACAACCAAGTAATCCGCGTGCTTGGCCAACGCGTGGACGCCGAGCACGTAGTCCGCGGCCGCGTCCTCCGTGAGCTTGTTCTTGCCCAGGTTCACACCCAAAACACCGGCGCGGTGGCCGTTGCCCTGGCGCTGCGCGCGCGACGCCACGTACTTCTGCAGCCGAGCGTCGACGTACTCGAGCCCCTTGCTGTTGAATCCGTAGCGGTTGATCACTCCTCGGTCCTCGTACAGGCGGAAGACGCGCGGCTGCGGGTTGCCCGGCTGCGGCTCGGGGGTGACGCTGCCGATCTCGACGCAGCCGAAGCCCATGTCCAGCATGCCCTCCATGGCCTCCGCGTGCTTGTCGAAGCCGGCGGCGATGCCCAGCGGGTTGGGGAACTCGAGGCCCAGCGCCTGCACGCGCAGCAGCTCCGGGTCGGCCTCCGGGTCTTTGGGCGTCAGGCCGAAGCGCGCGCACTGCACCGCGATCTGGTGCGCCGTCTCCGGGTCGAACAGCCGCACCACGGGCATCATGGGCTCGGCCAGCTGCCGGATCAGCCACTCGTGGGGCACCACGCCGTTGGCCGCGGCCACGACGGCGGCCGCCGCGCCGCCGCCGATCGCCAGGTACGCGGCCGTGTGGAGGCCCGAAGACGAGGACGAGGACTTGGCCGTGCTCAGGCACGCGGCCTGCTGCGCCAACGCGCGGCGGCGGATCGAGGTCGTGGCGGCTCGCATCTAGCTGGCAATTTGAAGACTGTGGTGAATCGATGGTCTCCGCGTCGAATAGAGGGCTCTAAACCTTGTTGAACCCGGTAGTGTCGAATACAACAGGGGTATAAGTTAACAGACAAGATGAGAGTAGAGACATTATGGATTGCATATCGTAATTAGTTGGATGTATGAATAGATGGAGGGTTTATCTCATTAAGTACGACTTTCGACGCCCGATTTTTGAAGCAGGTCATTCACCATTTCGCTGCGCTGGACGGAGCAAGCAGAGCTGGAGCTGGAGGCGGATGGCCAGTGCCACCAAGAAGCGCGTCTCGTATTTCTACCACCGTACGTAACAACAGTGACAAGTTGAGGTTGCTCGTTCCTCTGGGATGCGAGCACCACAAAGACCCAGCAGAGCCGACTATCACTGTGCTGCAGGGTTCGTACTTTACTTACGACTCAGAACAGCATCAGCTAATGGCGGTTCCCTTGTGTGTGGCCATTGCACAGCCGAGGTGGGCCACTTCTACTATGGCCCGGGCCACCCCATGAAGCCGCACCGCATGAAGCTGGCGCACCACCTGGTGGTCAACTACGACCTGTACCAGAAGATGGACATCTTCGTAAGCCTCCAGAGTCGGTAGAGGAATACAGACCCAAGTTCAACGAGATGACTGAGGGGTGGGTACTTGTTGCCCGATGTATTACTTCTAGGAGCCGCACTGGGCGTCCGCGGACGAGATGAAGGTCTTCCACGCGCCGGACTACGTCGAGTTCCTGCAGCGCGTGAGTCCGGCCAACCAGCGGGATATGACCTTGGATCTGGCCAAATGTGCGTCTAGCAGGCGGGGGATGAGCGGTGTGTGTGTGGAGGCTCATAGTACTATGAGGTGATGGTGGACAGATAACTTCGGAGAGACGAGCGACACGGATTGCCCCGTATTCGACGGCGTCTTTGACTTCTGCCAGATCTACACGGGGGGAACTCTAGGTTGGTGCGAGCTCTTCTTTTAGTGGCGTTGATCCAGACAAGTGACGCATAACGAAATTTTTGTTGTTGGATTGGGGTGAGCAGATGCGGTGGCGCGCCTCAACTTCGGACTGTGTGATATCGCCATCAACTGGTCTGGAGGTCTGCACCACGCTAAGAAGGCTGGGGGATCGGGATTCTGCTACGTGAATGACATCGTGCTCGGAATATTGGAACTGTTGAAGTGAGGGCTTGAAGTACTGAGATGGTGGTTTGCGCAGTAGAGCTAACCATTGATTTTGCGGCCAGGTATCACCCAAGAGTTCTCTACATTGATATCGATGCACATCACGGTGATGGTGTGGAGGAAGCATTCTACGTGACAGACCGCGTGATGACCGTTTCATTTCACAAGTATGGCGACTACTTTCCTGGCACGGGAGACGTTAAAGTGCGTTCCTGTGATACATCTCGTTGTGTCCAATTCTACGGCATCGATTTAACGTGGCTGCTTGTGATTTTGCATCCCGTCAGGATATCGGAGCTAAGAGCGGAAAATATTATGCGGTGAATTTTCCTCTACACAGTGGAATGGACGACGAAAGCTACGAAAGCATCTTTAAGCCGGTGATTGAGAAAGTGATGGAAACGTTTTGCCCCACTGCGGTGGTGTTGCAGTGTGGAGCTGACTCACTGACAGGAGATCGCCTGGGCTGCTTCAACGTGACAACAAGAGGTCACGGCGAGTGCGTTCGGTTCGTGAAAGCATTCGGACTTCCAATGCTGGTGGTGGGCGGTGGTGGCTACAGAATTCGGAACGTTTCCCGTGCGTGGGCATACGAGACCTCAATTCTCGTCAACCAGGAGGTGTCCAATAACATCCCATACAACGACTACTTCGAGTTCTACACGCCAGATTTCAAGCTTCACCTTGTGCCCGACAAGGACTTGAAGAACGACAACACCAAGGAGTATTTGGAAAAGCACAAGTGGGTTGGCTTGATCAGAAGTTGACTGACGAGGTGGAGTCAATGCTAAGTGTGAATGTGTGTTGTGTTACAGAATCAAGATCTTCGAGAATCTACGCTCAATTACGGGGGCGCCAAGTGTCCAGATGCAGCAAGCACCTCCGGCTCGAATGCTGCGCGAAGAAGATGAAGATGCTATCGACCCGGATAGCCGCAGTGAAAACGACGGAAAGCACCAGCACGAGGCAGAGTTCTACCACGACGAGCAGGACCAAGACAGCAATGACGGACCTGAAGTTGGAGGAAACGAGAATGCGGCGCCAGACGTCGTCCCCATGGATGTGGATAACTAAAGAAACCAGATGAAGGTCAGCTGTCTCTATTGTTGCACTCAGCTTATACATGTACATGTAGTACGAACAACGCAGACGCGCATTCCCAACAAGTCCTGCAAGATGCTGAATACTCACGTCCATGCCTTTGGCCTTCCCCACCACCGGGATGTTTGGACGAACTCGGCATGACACGCACGTTGAAGTGCCTGCACATGAGCACATGAGACGAGACAGTGTGTCATTGGTGCGCGTCAGTCAACCGGATTAGTTAGATCCTATCCAATCAATTTAAACTAAGAAATGGCTCCGTCGCATGATCCTGAGTGACATCTACACCGAGTGGACCTTCGCAACGGCGTGCGTCTGACATGCGAAGTCTCCAGCAGCAAGCCTTCGATGAGTTCCGGGGCGATGCCGTCTCCCCGTCCGATCGCGTGCAGTCGGACGCCGAGATTGACGCCTGGGTTCGACAACACGCCGGTACGGACTACCACCCATCCAGCACGAACCGAATGGGCCTGGAGAGCGACGCCAACTCCGTCGTGGATTTCCAGACGAAAGTGCACGGACTGGAGGGACTGCGCGTGGTCGACGCTTCCATCATGCCCAACAACGTCAGTGGGAACCTCAACGCGCCGACCATCATGCTCGCCGAAAAAGCTGCCGACATCATCCTCGGCAACTCAAAAGCGCCACCCAGGCGGTGTACGAACCTGAAAATTGGGAGACAAGTCAAAGGTGAAGGGAGACGCAGAGGGACAATCGAGTCACTTTACCTGTCCCCTCCTTGCCATTAACATTTTCCCCGTAGACGACATGAACGAGACATTTGGCGCGTTAGTCATCGCCCGGTCTCGTCATTCTTTGAGCAGGGTGACAAATTGTCACCCTAAGGGTATTGTCACTGACAACGCGCCTTCAGAAGCAAGAGTTTCCCCCCTCGTTTGGCTCAGTTCTCGATTTCAACTGATGACGACGTCCACCAGCATCCCGACAGCGCAACTCTCGTCTGGGTTGGCGCCCATCGGCCAACGGCAGTACCAGCCCCTGCTGTCCAAGCTGCAGCGACCTGAACTTGTGCGAGCGCAGGGGTTTGTTGGCGGCCACTGGATCGAGGCGGCTGGAAACAAACATTTCACCGTCGAGGGTGAGTGAGTGTTTGGGACGTTTTCGAGCATGCATTGGATGCGATGCGTCTAACTCCGTTTCGTGTGATGTCGGTAGATCCTGCGACGGAACTGGAAGTTGCCCGTGTGGCGAGCATGGGGGCCGAAGACACGCACGATGCGATCACTGCAGCCGTCTCGGCTCAGCGCGGATGGAGGAAGACCACTCCCCCCGTACGACAATTTCTGGTATTGTTGACTATCGAGAGATACTGACGTCTCGGTTTGATTTATATTGCCACGTAGGTCAGGGCGAAGTTGCTAAGACAATGGGCCGCTGCTATCACCGCTAACTGCGAGGACTTGGCGATCATCGGATCGGTCGAGTGCGGCAAACCGCTGACCGAAGCCAAGTGGGAAGTTGAGTTTGCGGTTGGTGTGATCGAGTACTTCGCCCATGAGGTCGTGCGCTCGAGTGGGTTCCTCATATCTCCAAGCGATCCGAGTCAGAGGATTCTCGTCACGAAGGAGCCCGTGGGTGTGTGCGGCATCATATCGCCCTGGAACTTCCCCTACGCGATTCTGGGGCTGAGTCTGGGGCCCCCACTCGCTGCCGGATGCACCGTCGTGGTCAAACCTGCAGGCGAGACACCGCTGTCTATGCTTGCCTTGGCCACGCTCGCTGAGGAGGTGGGGGTTCCGCCTGGAGTTATCAACGTGGTGACTGCCCCCCGAGAGAGATCAGAGGAGGTTGGTCGCGTGCTCGCTTCGAGGACAGGGGTGCGGAAACTCACGTTCGCGGGCTCGACTCAAGTTGGCAAGTGGCTGATGGGCCAGTCGTCGAACACGCTCAAGCACCTGTCGCTGGAGCTGGGCGGCAACGCGGCGTTCATCGTCTTCGAAGATGCCGACCTGGAGAAGGCCGTCGACGGTCTGATCAAGAGCAAGTTCTCTAACACCGGCCAGGCCTGCATCGCGAGCAACCGCGTCTTCGTCCACTCTTCGGTCTACGACTCGTTTGCCGCCAAGGTGGTGGCGCGCGTCAAGCGTCTCAAGATGGGGCCGCCTCTCGAAGAGGGCGTGCAGCTGGGGCCGCTGATCGGACCTTCAGCCGTCGAGAAAGTCTCCGGGTTGGTCGAAGATGCAGTGAATCACGGCGCCAAGGTCCTCCTCGGTGGGAAGACGAGTGGCCTGGGCAAGAATTTCTACGAGGCCACCGTGCTGGCCAATGTGGACGAGACCATGCGCGTGTCGCGAGAGGAGATCTTCGGGCCGGTGGTGCCGCTGTTTGTGTTTTCGAGCGAGGAGGAGGTGCTGGCGAGGGCCAACGACACGGCCGCCGGACTCGCCGGGTACTTGTACACTCGAGACGTGGCCCGGATCTTCCGTGTCGCCGGGGAGTTGGAGTGCGGCATGGTGGCCGTGAACAGCGAGTTGGTGACGCACGTCGGGGCTCCGTTCGGCGGCATCAAGGAGTCCGGGATCGGTCGGGAGGGATCGTCCGAGGGTCTGCAGGCGTACCAGGAGACGAAGATGGTTTGCCTGGGTGGACTCGAGTAACGCTTGGGCCTGTCCCGATGAGTTCATGACGACGGCTCTCAGGGCGGATGAAGCCTGTCGTGAACCTGCTGCATACTACGCGTTGCCTGGGTGCCGAATTCATGATTCAATGAATGGTCGGTCCGTTTCAGCCTAAGCCATGAACTAACAGCGTGCGCTTCTTCTCACTCTCAGCTCTATCACCATTTTCGCTTCCGCTGTCCAAGCCTCGCATCGTCCACCTCCTGATCCTTCGCACCAACGATGAAGTTTTCATCGTCTGTCGTCCTTTTGCTGTTGGGAGCTGCCATCGCCTTCCAGTCTGCTCTGGCCGAAGATCCCGAGTTCACCTACAGAAGCGACTCGGACGCGTTCAGTCCGCCCCAATGGGCCCGGGTCAACTCGACGTGTGGTGGCTCCAAGCAATCGCCCATCGACATCGCCGAGTCCAAGCTCTGCAGTGTGTACGCTGCCCCTCCAGCCTCGTTCGCCGGCTCTTGCCCAGACTACAACATGGCGGAGACTGCCGAGTCCTACAAGGCCGCAGTGAATGGAGGTACGAGCCTCTCACTGAGTTTTCACCACGCTTGCGCCAATGCTAACTGACTAATCAAACTGTAGGCAACTGCACCGTCACGGCCAAGGGGGAGACCTACAACTACGCCCAGTTCCACGTGCACACTCCGTCCGAGCACACCATCGACGGCCAGGCGTTCGATGGGGAGCTTCACTTTGTGCACAAGACGGCGGACGGCTCGGCAGCGCTCGTGATCGGACTCTTCCTTCAGAAAACGGAGGCCGTCGACACGGAGCCGGCGGTGGACGCGATCGTGGACGCCATGAGCGCCGTCACCCTCAACACGTCCATCCCCATGTCCATGTACGTACGATCATTATATGTCCGGCCAACCTGAATGCTGCAACATTTGTCCCTAACGCTTCCTTCCTGTCCCTGCAGAGGTTCGTACTCGGAGCTCATCGCCGCCTACGTCGAGAAGGGCCACGTCTTCAACTACGCCGGCAGTCTGACGACCCCGCCCTGCACCGAGTTCGTGGACTGGTGGGTTGTTCGCACCCCGGTTCCGATCTCGTCGGCTCAGTTCGACCGCATCGAGGCAAACCTCGCCGAGCTGGAGATCACGGACGACGGCAGGAACGCAAGGCCGGTTCAACCGCTCAACGGCCGGACTGTCACGACGTACAATTAAACCCTTGGGTGTCAACCGAGAATTCATATATACCTGCTCAAAGACGTTGTTCGTGTCGCTAACCGCATGCGTCTCAGCCCTCGTCGCGGATTCTCCCGTGGTCATCGTCGTTCATGAAGGCGAAAACTCTCCGGCCGTTCATTTTGTAGGCTCATTTCCGAACAAGCGGTGCTAGGCCAAGATGCATTCGAGCCACCATTCGTCGGCGCCGCACCACGTGGGTCAAGTGTTTCGGTCGCTGAGGAATCCCGAACTTGTGCGCTCCAAGGGCTACGTGAATGGCGAGTGGGTCGACGGACGCACAGGCAAATACTTCCCTGTCGTAGGTAAGCGAGGGGGCTTGTGCTTGACCGACGCACTCCACCCTAGTGCCAACTAACTCGGACACTTTGATTCGATTTCGTGTAGACCCTGCTACCGATGAAGAGCTCGCTCACGTTGCGTGGATGGGGGAAGATGAAGCCCGTGAGGCCATCGCAGCTGCGTACGTGGCCCAGCGTCGATGGAGGAAAACCACCCCACCGGTGCGTCCCCAGTAGAACTCGTTCCTCATCCATGACGTTTGCTTCCTGACGTTTGAATCTTCCTCCACATGGGGCCGACCCCCGTAGGCTCGCTCGGTGGTGATGAAAAAGTGGCACGCTCTGGTTGTCGAGAACGCGGAGGATCTGGCAGTAATCGTGTCGTGCGAGAGCGCCAAACCCCTGGAGGAAGCTCGAGCGGAGGTGGACTTCACTGCTGGCCTTATCGAGTACTACGCGCACGAGATCGCGCGCTCGAGCGGGTATTTGGTTTCTCCGTCAGACTCGGACAAGATGGTGCTGGTCATGAAGGAGCCCATTGGCGTGTGCGCTATCATGTCACCTTGGAACTTCCCATACGCGACGGTGACACGCAGTTTGGCTCCTTGTGTGGCCTCTGGATGTGCTGCAGTCGTGAAGCCGTCGGGCCAGACGCCTCTGTCTATGTTTGCGTTGGCCAAGTTAGCGGATGACGCGGGTATTCCGGCAGGAGTGATCAATGTGGTGACCGCGCCTCGGGGCAGTCACTCCGGTATTGGGAAAGAACTAAGCACGAATCGTGACATCCGCTTGGTCGCGTTCACAGGGTCAACGTCTGCTGGGAAAAAGCTGATGCAGCAGGCTGCTTCGACGGTGAAACACGTTGTCCTCGAGCTAGGCGGCAACGGTCCGTTCATCGTGTTTGAAGACGCCGACATCGAGAAAGCACTGGACGGACTCATTGCTTCCAAGTTCCGCAACAGCGGCCAGACGTGCGTGACCAGCAACCGCGTCTTCGTGCACTCGTCAATCTACCCCAAGTTCACGTCCAAACTGGTCCAGCGCGTGAAAAGTCTCAAGGTCGGTTTGCCGCTTGAGCACGGAGTGAAGCTCGGACCGCTCATTGGACCTGAAGCTGTCGACAAAGTCGCCGACTTGGTGGAAGACGCAGTGTCACGCGGCGGCAAGGTGCTTGTCGGTGGAAAACGCAGCGACCTGGGCAAGAATTTCTACGAGGCCACCGTTCTGACGGATGTGAATGAGGAGATGCGTATCTGGAGGGAGGAGGTTTTCGGTCCGGTGATCCCGAGGAAGAGGTGGTGCGAAAGGCGAACGACTCCGAGGTTGGGCTGGCCGGATACTTCTACACGCAGGACGTGTCGCGCATTTTCCGCGTGACCAGTAAGCTGGAAACTGGTATGGTTGCTGTGAATGCTGGGGTGGTTCCTATTGTTCAGGCCCCGTTTGGCGGCGTCAAGGAATCTGGGATTGGCCGTGAGGGCTCGCCTGAAGGTCTGGAGGAGTACTTGGAGTCGAAGATGGTGTGCATTGGCGGGTTGAGCTGAGCTGGTATATAATATATACCACTGTACTGAACATGCAGCTTCGCTACCAGGTAGCGAAGCTGCATGTTCAGTACAGTGGTTGCAGCAATTAGCCTGTGAGTGAGACTAATTTATGTAAGCACATTCTCAGCGACCTCACACAAAATAGTCTAGCGGAACTTCACATAGACTAATTTTGAACACAGACTATTTCTGAATGTTCAAAATTAATCTAATCGAATTCAAAAATGCCTAAATGGGTAAAGGAAAAAAAGAAATGGGATACATATGGTAACTGGGCAAAAATGCCACCCCAATCTTAAGATTGAAATAAACCCATTTCCGTCTTGGGCGCTTGCTAGATACACCGTTCACGCTATTTAGTCGTGCTTCGCAATTAGTCATGCTTCTGTACTTTTTCGTGACACGCTGCACAACTAAATTTCTTCAAAGAGCTGAAAACTACTCAAAGATAGCGGATTTGGAAAGATCTCATCGAGCTGAAGCCAACCATGGTCTTAGATTTCTGGAAGTGTAAATATTACGGATACAAGAACTGTTTAATTGTTCGACTTTCAACTACAAAAATCGTAAACCATTATTAGTCAGGGTCCGACTAATTAGCGTGAACGGTGTAAGTGAAGACAGAGGGACTGTACGAATCTGGAAGCAAGGAGGAAGCTACTTAGCTACAGAGCCGGCAAAAGGCCAAGTGAGGCTACTTGTGGAGAATCCACCAGTTTGTATACTATAGTGTACTATACAATATAGTGAAGTCTAGTGGAGGATGAAGTGCAATAGGAAGATCATCAACAGTGCCGAACAATCATCGCACGCAGGGTCAGGTCGGTTTTTTTTGCAGCAAACGGGATCCTCAGCAAGTTACTTGCATTTTGAGCTTTTACTTGCAAAAAACAAATTGTTTTTCTATTCTTAGCCAGCCCGAAAATTATGGGGGGAGGAGGCCCATTTCATGCAGACTAATTTTGAACATTTTGGCCAAGACTAATTATGAATTCGTTCTTTCCTGGCTCACATGAATTAGCCTAACATAGACTAATTTTGAACGCAGACTAATTTTGAAGTCAGACTAATTACTGTACACTGTAGCTGTGGGAGCTATAATATATTTGAAGACAACTCAGTTAATTAAAACGTTCGTGGAAAACGAGTTGTGTGTTGACTTCGTGTTGCAACATGTATATAATCTTGGCGATATCATCATGGGCGACGGAACGTCTACCGTCTTACCCCGCATATTAGGCATGTGCCCTCTATACGAATACAACAGTGCATAGGTGTTCTATTCGTTTACAAGGCATATGTGTTATATATCGAACAAATTGCTAAAGTCAGAAGAAGTAGTCCCGGATGGGTCCTGGAATCTCGCTCGGTGGTTTAGGCTTGACCCTCCTATTCGATCGGCGTGGGTTCAAGCCCGCCTGCGTGCAGTTCACACAGTTGTGTATTTGTAACGGGTCTTTTCTTTCACGGGTGGCTGCGTTGTATACGGGGGTTTTGTCGTTAATTTAAATATGGACGATGTTAGAGGTACCGAGTGGGTCGTACTTAAGCGCGAGCTCGAGTTACACAGTCCGAGTGCCTTTATTTACTCGAGTCACTTTCCGTGTACTACAGGTACCTGTGACAAAAAAGAGGGGTTATATATGGTAATCTATCCAAGGAGATTTCATAAATTTCAGAGTTTGTAGAGATTTCATTGACTGGCGGGCAGCGGTCTTGTGTCATGTGTTGCTCGAATGTAGTTTGTGATGTAGCTTACACAATGGTTGTTGCTGGAATGTAGAAAACACTTGTCGATATTTGCCGGTATCAGTACGCGATATCCTGTAATTCATTCACTGGAGTATCTCCTTGATACATGGCACCTGCTGGATATGATTGCAAGCAGTAAATGCACATATCAGCATGCAATTAGTGATGTTCATCTCTAACAAAGTAGCGGAGGCAAAGACCAACAGTTCCAAACCAAGCACAGGAACGAGAAGAGTAAAGAAATCATGCATTTACCAGATTTTCTGCGTAGCTTCGACATGCGCTTCAGCATGTATCGCAGTCTTAGAAAACTGAATCAACTGTTGGCTAGATTTGACAGGCATTTCGATTCCTTTGCTAAAGCACTCAAAGAACATCAGAGCCTTAGGACCACACCTTGACATGTCTGGCTGCCGCAAACGTGTCTCCTTCTTGATCACTAACAGCTTATTGACCTCCCCAAACACACTGGCACCTTCATTCTCCGTGAGGCTGCGGTACACATGTTGACCCAGCCATCAAAACGAACAGAAGCATAAGTACAGTTACGCATTCAGAGCCTCGAGTACACAGGTGTACCTCTAGCTACTTTGAAGTAGCTATAGTCACTCTCGACTACAGTCGTGTAATTAGAGGTACTCACCAAGTAGAACAAGTATATTTACTCACATGGCCATAAGCATCATTCATCATGAACGAGAAGAGCTTGTACCGTAACTCGTTCGTATTGTGCGTGGCGTCAATGTGCGTGGCGTCAATGAGCTGCACTTCTGGGGACGCCTTAAACCAACGCCGCATTTGCTGCGTCTGTAGCATGACCGTCTGCTCTCTCTTGTCCCCGTCCATGAACACTGTTGCGCGATTGCCACGACTCTCGCAATGTTCACGCAGACCTGCTGCCAGACGCTTCTCCGTGGTAGCCCCTCCTCTTCGTTCCTCCTTCATCCTTGATATAATGTTATGCACATCACGCAGTGTTACATGCTTGTCTGTACGAAGAACAAAGCATATCGGAGTCCCCCCATGTAGCGACTTGGTGAGGTTGAGTTGCTCGTACTTGACCTTGTCTGACTCGAGATCTCACCGTTTCGCTTCGTCACAGACGTTGACGTACGCTGCCAGAATATCTTGTGGTGGCCGCTTGATACTCTTTGATGTATGCGCGAAACGCGTCCCAGCCTTCATGTCATTCGACGACAACAGGCGGACACACCCAGGGCGAGCTGTCGGACGGGACTTGTCGCTCAGGCTCGCTACCGTCTGGTAGCCATAAACACAAACATACCGATCAAAGGCTGGACATCGCGGACGCATACATGTTTAACGTACCGGGGAGATTTCTCGTGTGTATGCGTGCCAAGGGAGGTTCAGAAATGAAAGGCCAAGAACAGTCGGGGACGGGTGAAAGGGGAGAGAGGGGGTGTTATTTTTCATATTTCTTCAAATTCACAATTTTGAGCAGTCGGTATTTTACTCGCGTAAAATACAATTTTCTTACCGTATGTATTCGTTAAGGTGCGATCTACTCGGTACCTCTATCCAGTTCCTTTAAATATTTATGGGAAGGGGCATTCTTTTTTAAAAAAGAGCTCAAAGAAAACGTGTATTATGAATTAGATGGCGTAACCATCGACCTTAACTGCGAAGTATGATCCGGAGCGAACCAGACAAACTGTTTTCGCAGAGTCTTCTACGGTGTACGAAAACTTCGACACCAACTTGTTGGTCGTGTCAACGGTACTTACCTCGATGGTCCAGCGATGCATTTGAGACGCTGCGTAAAGTTCCAACTCTCCAGGCCCCTCGGACCCATCTCGAATACCAGCCATGGAGTCCGCGTCGAAGAGGCCGTCCAGGTCGCGCAGTGTCTCCATGTAGCTCGTCAACTCGGCGACATACTCATTTAAGGGCGTACCAATTCCATGCAGAAGGCAACAAAACAAGCTTGAGACACGGTCATCTGGCAAGTACCACCGTGGAGCGCTGATGTCGAGCTGCTCTCTGTCGTCTGTGCCCGCGAGGTTCCGGTACTGCTGGTTCCAGAGCTCCATATCCACGTCTGCAGCAAGCAATTGACGGAGTGGAGGATGAAGATCGTCCGTGTCGAATTCTTGCTTGCTTACCAGACCGCATAGTGTGAACGCCCGCTTGATGCTGGCCGAATCCTTTGACGCTACCCAATCCAATGGCCACTGCGCCACCGTAGCATAGCGAGGTACCTTGGGGTTACCTGCCTTTGTCTGAAGCAGAGGGTCCTTCAGAGCTTTGCCGAGGTATTCATCGTACTGGTCTCTGTAGTACTCTTGATAGCTTCGGTTGACGGCCACGTCGAGTGGTTGCAGGATGTTGGTCATGTTTGGCGGTACCACCAGGACAAAAACGTTGAACGCTTCAAGTCGCTTGGAATCTGCAAGCTTGACGTGGCAGCCGTAAGAGTCAATGATGTACAGCACCGGTTCGCGATAGAGCTGCGTCTCCTTCCTGCCGCAGACAACTTGCCTCGCATGCTCCAGAAGAATGTCAGCGCTCCACATACCAGTGGGATTGACGTCGACCATGACGCCTGGAGGACACGCTGGTCTGTTCTTCAGTTTGGAGAAAAGGAGGTGGGGCGTGAGCACCTTGCCCTCTGCAGTGATAGTGAACGTCGCAGTAAACCGCCGATGGCTCGATCCACCTTTTCACAACAACACTTCACGGGAGCCGCGCGCAGTGATCGTCGACTTTGGCTCCGTCTCGAAGTAGCGCGGCACCTGGTCCATGTTGATGATGTTGCGGGGCTTGATGCCGTGCGTCTCAATGAGTTTCTGGGCTCGCTCGATGAAGTCGCGGCTGCGTCATCGGGAAGCGACCGTGATGTTGCCTGGCGCCGTGAGACGAGGTTCCTCCGACGCTTGAATCTGGCTAGCCAGCCTGAAGAGGCCTCAAAGCCTGTAGCGTCGCCATCATGCATCTCACGATACATGTTCTTGGCCTGTAGACGAATGTAAGCGTCCTTAACACGAAGGCCTTTGGCATTACGAGCTGTTATCCACTCGAAAAGCCGTTCCTCGAGCTCCGAGTGGGCTGGTTTGCGTCCAGCTCCGTTGAGGCGAAGACGACGCGAGACTCGGGTTGCGACTTGCCGGTTCTTGAGAGTCTCCTTTAGCTGATCTTCGACGTCGTGCCAGCCTCGGATAGCCTTCGCAGGCACGTTGTGCTTCGCACTGAGTGCCTCAAACCCATGGCCTTTCACCCCCTTCTGGTAGTCTGCTAGAACTGCAAGCTTCTCGCTAATGCTGTAGCTACGTCGCTCGCTGCTCATGGTGGTGCTAATTGTAGAATGGGCAGCACAACTCAAACAAAAGAGGAGCTTGAGAACTGCTTAGGGAACCACAAGTGACTGGCTGTCAGCTCTCGATTGACTATCCCAAATGTGACCATGTCTTCTATTTAGTATGTTCTCTAAACGGGGTTTGTGCTGCGATTTAAGTAATACGTACTATCCATATTAAGCACATATGCCTTATATGCGGGGTAAGACGGTAGGCATCTATGATATCTATCCATAGAAAACAACAAAATCGGGTGTGATTTTGAAAGAAAAGACAAAATTTACTTGTGAACAGTCACCCTGTCAAAATAGGGGGTTTCAGTTAATCATTTCTTCAAACGATGAGCCCAAGAAATGAGCTCATTCCATTCCTTGATTAACTGAAACCCTCTATTGAGAAAATATTAAAAGCGGATTTGGCTTATTTCCACTACTGAAAAGGATGGAATTCAGTACACGGCATATTTCGGATGACTTCCGATACTATGCTTAGGGTATCGCCATATGACTTGCTCAGATGGAGAAGCAGTCGTTGCTGCACCCCGTTTGCCATATAAACGCTGGTCTTAAGAGGCCTTAGAGAGGCTCCTTGACAACCGAAGCGTAGCGGAGGTCTGTCAGGGGACGGCGCGTAGGCCGGATGCGTGTGTCTAAGTAGTAGGTTCTATCTAATCCGCGCGGGATCCTTGCCCGCCACGAGCGAAGCGAAGTTGGCGGTGCAAACGCCGCGCAACTGAGGAGCGTAGCGACCAAGACCAGTTTCGTCCGTGTATACCATATTGCATAATTCATTACTATCCGACAAAGAAAAGAACTTCTGTAGCGGATTCCATCTCACCTACCCTATGATTGCTTTCCATCCTTTTTTGTAGCCCAAGTAAGCCGTACCTATTAAAAGCTAGTGTGAAAGGGATGACCACCGTGTATAAAACAAAAACGGATGACCTTCTCGTGCGGCGCAGTAAAAGGATGAATATAGCGTGTATACACTTATGAAGGATGTCACGGACAGAATAGGTCAAGGATAAACAAACCCCGTATAGCCAGTTATGTGTATTGGTAATGTGCACACCCACTTACTATATTATTGTATATTGAGGCCTCAGAGAGACCGTTTGCAACCGAAGCGAAGCGGAGGTCTGCAATGGTCGGTGCGTGGGCCGGAGTAGGTGCCTTAACTAGGAGTTGATATATTTTTATCGACGCCTTGCCCGCCATGAGCGAAGCGAAATTGGCGGTGCAAACGAGGAGCTCACACAAGGTCTCGGCATACATAACTACTACTATTAATATACACGTCCACCACTATACATTTGATTTAAACACGTAAAAAAACACTAAGGAAGTCATCCGTGTTGGTACGAAACACACGGAAGTCAGCCGTTTTGAGGCCCCACAAGAACTTCAGCCTTTTCACACGAGATTTTAATCCGCAACCCCCTCTATTAGGAAAGATTTAAAAATGCCACAAATGGGTGTTTTCTTGTTCCAGATGTCCAATTCGGACAGCGCCGCGAAGGGGATGGCGCACATGGGGAGCTTTCAGCGCGGTGTCACGCCATTTCATCGAGTCAAAATTGGATGTGCGTCTTCCCGCTCATCTTGCTTCGTCATGTTCGCGTTCGTTGTGCCGTTGGCAATGGCCACTGTGACTAGCAGCGCGCTCGATGCGTCGGCATGCCCCCCCCGACAATCCAGTGCCAACGACAATCACCGCAAAACACGGGGTTACAATTGCTTTCAGCAAGGGAATGCAGTTTGCCTCACGCAAAGTAGCCACGCGCCACGTAATTTTTATTGCGAATATTTAAATAATATTCGCCCTTGCTCACTGGGAAGCAAACGATGCCAAGTCCGGAGGAAACAATGTGCTGTACATGTGACCCAAGACTTCACTAGGTACGAAAAACTAGTGTGATCTTCAACGCTAGTACAGGAAGCAACACGAGGCTCCTCTGAAGGAAGATGTGGTTCCATCAACGCGCGCTACAGCACCGCACATTGCACCCTCAAGTGATCAACATCTAATCTACCAGCACTATTTACATAGTGAACGAGGACCCGACAATGGAGCTCCGAAGCGGGGCAAAATCGTTGATGTGGTGTCCTGGCGATTAATACATCAGGGGATCCTACATTTCTTTCCCAGCCAGGCAAAATGGAGGGGCGACGGGAAGCCGCGGTACTGGCTCGGGCGACTTATTCTCACTATCGTCACCAATTTCCCATTGCTTCTCATGAGGCCGTACGACAGCGGGGAAGTGCGCATGAAGGCAACGCCGCTGGACCACCCGCTCACAGCGACTATGAATGCGGACAGAGCTTTGGCCATTACGACAAGTACGAAGCAGACTGATATTATTACGATGGTCCACAGTCAGGGAGAGTTGGAAGCGGAGCTTCGGAAGGTGGCATCCCCAGATGTGCAGATGCAGCACGTCCACCCACACCCCCAAGTAGCCCGGATGGTGCAGCTCCGGATGGCAGGGCGCCAAAGGGCATACCCTCGCAGACACTACAAGCACTATCTGATGCAAACATCACGCCGTAAGGCTGAGGCCCAGCTACGACGAAGAGCAGACATGTGGAAGGACGGTAGTCGGCAAGCGGCAGACGGGCTCGGCATGTTGGAATGGAAACGGATACGGCGTATACTTGGACTGGGGCCGTGGGGGGAGCAGTTACTGTACCGACTGAAAACCAAGGCCCTCTCGATGTACGACGTGCGCAATGGCAAGCTAGGTTGCCCTCATGCACAATGCACACATGACCTTGAGGTTGACGCATACCATGTCTTCTGGTCGTGCCCAGCCGCTCGCAAATTACGGATGGTATTTCTACGCCGATGGAAAGAGCTGGGCATGCGTGACACAGAGGTGGAATCGGCCTGTTTCGGCCTCGACCTGCCCGCGGTGCCTCAGCGAATCTGGGAGCTCGCAGCGGCTCGCAAAGAACTGATTGCGGGCAAGTCCTGCACGCTCGATGATTGTATCACTGCGATCACGGAGGGCTGCTGGCGGCTGGGAGCGGCGCTCTACTTCCACGGGGTCTGGCGATGGCGGGTGCAGCACTTTGATGACACCAACAATGTCACCGAGGCCCACCACTCATACGTGCTCGCCAATCGACTGCGGCTAGGGTATCAGACGATGCACCTGTACATGGGCCCACATGGGGTAAACGGAATGATGACGGTGGCTGCAGAGGTAGTGAAGCAAGCACTGTGCCAACCATGGACGGGTGTCCAACAAGACGTTTGCGCCAAAACCCCCAAATGTAGATACCTACTATTCTTCGACGGGGGCTCTCGGGGAAACCCAGGCCCAGGAGGGTCTGGAGCAGTGGTGGCTCGAATCTCAGAGGGAGGCGGGGCATACCAACTAGTGTGGGCTGGGCGAATGTCCTATGCAGCCAAGACCACGACCAACAACACGGCCGAAAATCTGGGACTAGTAGCTGGGCTCACAGCGTGCAATCGACACGGATACACACCAGTGCATGTAGTCGGAGACAGTGCTATGATCATTCGCCAGCAGCGCACAAAACAGCCACCGAAGGCAGCTCATTTAAAGCCGCTTTACTGGCGGTGCAGACGACAACTAGCCGGGGTTCAGGTGCTCACGTGGCAGCATCACCCCAGAGAATTCAATAAGATGGCAGACGGCCTGGCCAACCTGGCTATGGACGAAAGGCGCAGCGCACAAGCGCCGCTGGGGACGCAGGAACTGAAGTCAGAACGGTGGCGGCACTTACTGGAGCATGCAGGCGGCGACATTGGATACTGGACACTGCACAACACGGATACACCTTCAACAGGAGGTCCGACCGCGGTTCCTTAAGGACACGGAAGCATCAGACGTGGCTGGTGCAAGGCTACAGGGCGATTTGGAGGCGTCTTGTGGATCGGACATAGGAAGTCGTTAGCACATAGTTAAGTGACATCAATGTACCTCACTCAAAAACGAAAACGAGGACCCGACAAACACTGCGTGTATGACACTGGACTGGTATGTCAAAATGAGTTGTTCAATTTTTTTTCTTCCTATTTTGACATGTTTAACACACCATATTTGGACCCAGGTGATGAGACCTCCAGTTTTTTATGTTGACAAAATATCGTCCAATCGGTGGGATTCTGTCAGACGCTTACTGATACTGTATTAAGTTAATCACTGGAGCGATTCCCGCAGCCAAAATCCTAGTCCTAGATCCAAAATTCTTAGTCGTAGAACACAGACTCATGAGCAGAAAGGACGGAAAGTCGTCTGGGAGCCAATCAAAAATCTGGCGGAGGCCTCCCCCCCCGCCAGATTTTGGTTTTTCGGCAGAATTATGGATTTGGGACTAGGATTTTGGCTGCGGGAATCGCTCCACTAGGATTTTTTTTAGCTCTGTATTGCGCTCCTAACCGCGATCCAAAATTCCCGTAAACATTCTGGTAATTATCCCCCCTATCATGTCACGATACCGGTAAGTAGATTTTGCCTTTCTTTCAAAATCACACCCCATCTTGTCATGTTCCCCTATTATATCTTGTGTGATGTTGTGAAAAATAAAGTTCAAAGTCCTGCACGTGATAACTTTGGTTGGCGCGGATGAAACAACGCGAAACGAAAAGATACTTGTCCACTCTTTTGATGTTTTTGCTACGACGGATTTAGAAAGTTCTCCGGGCATCTTTATCCTAAATTTGAAGGTGTATACTACTTTGGCCCACTTGATTGACGTTTTTTTTATGCGGTGCACTATCCTATCTACGAGTTACATGACATGTAACTCGTAGCTAGGATAGTGCACCGCATAAAAAATACATTGTATGATTGGCTGCAATGGCTTTGAAATAATGCGAATGGTTTCGCATTTTTTCCTTTTGCGTTGTCTCATGTTAGAAGTTGATAACATACTGTTATTCGGTGCTGTGTTATAAGGAGGAAGGAATGGACAACACAAAATGCGACGCACATACAGTGCCGAAAGCGATCAGCTGGTCATAACGAATCTGGAAAAGCAGTACTCACTTCGCATCTTGCCCCAACTCGAGCAGATGCGTTTGCTTTGCGCTACTTTCTTGGCGTTTTGCCTTCTTAGTGCGGTGATCAACAATGCTTCCGCTCTCACGTATCACCCAGACCAAGCCAGCACATCTGCAATGGAGAAAAGAATATTACGGTCCAACGACGCGGACGAGGCCGACAGTAAGGACGACGTCGAGAGGGCTTCCATCCCGGGAATATCGTTAGCAGGGACGTTGTCGAAGATCAATCCGAAACTCGCTAACAAGCTGTGGCTCAAGTCGGAAACGGATCCGGCGCTGGTTTTCAACATTTTACGCCTGGGAAAGACCGGTGTGACGCTCGATGACAATCCAAGTTTCCTTCTGTGGCTCAAGTACGTGAACATGTACTCAGGTCTAAGGGCCCGCTCGTTTTCCGACGACCAAATATTCCAGCTATTGCAAAAGTCCAACTCGGATGAAAAGCTCGTGGCACTTTTCCAGTCGCTTAGGAAAGTTCCGGGAAGGAAGGCTTTAGCTGAGCAGATGCAGATTTACCTGTTTGAACAGTCGGCGTCCTCGCGCAAGCTGCTCAACGCGGCGTGGCTCAAGGCTGGTGAAACCCCGGAGAATGTTTTCAACATGCTCCATCTTGAAAAGGCGGCACTGAATGTGGGCAAACTGGAAGAGAACTCAAAGTTCCTCCAGTGGTTTAAATACACCAAAGTGTACGGGTCAACTGTCGGGCACGATCCGTCCAACTTGGGAACATTCAACTTTTTACAGAAGAAGTTCGGACAATCAGACTTTGAACTCGCGCCGCTGTTCCAAGTGCTAAAGCAGACCTCGGGCCTGGATGATCTCGGCGAAAACCTGCAGAGTTTCCAGTTCAAGACTTGGCTAGACAAACAGCTCACACCCAAGTTTGTCCAGAGCGAGTTGGCACTCCCATTTGGGACTGCAATTTTCAAGCTGCCGAAGGAGGACGTCCTTTATAGAGCGCTGGAAGAGTATACGCTCTACTATACATCAAGGCTGGGCGGAAAGGAAGTGCTGAAGACAGT
The DNA here is from genome assembly GCA_033557925.1 of Phytophthora x cambivora. Taxonomy (NCBI): domain Eukaryota; phylum Oomycota; class Peronosporomycetes; order Peronosporales; family Peronosporaceae; genus Phytophthora; species Phytophthora x cambivora. Next base: position 3,784,230 of record JAUCEB010000008.1, on the reverse strand, counting down.
GAGCGGTTTGTTTGCGAACAAAAAGCCTGACGAAGCTCTTGCGGTTTCTATGAAACTTACCCTATGAATTTGATCGAGCAGAATCCCATCGTGTCATGGATTTCCGTCATGCATTATGCGCGAATGTAGTAGAACTACCGGTAGACGTTTCGTGGCTTAATCACTGCATGTGCTTCGCGCAAACATCTACTGCTATTTTCTTCAGCAATCTTGAAAAGCTACAGGCGAAAGCCTCAGAAGTTCACCCAATAGAAATCGGCGCTTGCTTCGAACCAGCGTATGCATCCAATTCTTTTCGTCTCTTGCCAGCTGCCTACCACTCTTGTCGTCTTCTTCACGAATCGTGAAGGTACTGAGCAGTCCGAAATGGTCGGATGGCCACAGCCCATCGGCAATTTTCTGCTGGCCGACGATCGCGATCTCATCGAACGTGCACCTCGCTACTTCTTCACTCGGGGCTGAGTAGAAATACATGCGGTCCAGACGACTTCGGAAGGCTCGACTCGTCACCAGCGTATGACGCGTGCCGTCAAAAGTGTACCCGTTCTCCTCCGTGTTCCCAGGTTCGGACAACCAGAGATCCTTCCATCCACCGGGTAGACCCGCCGTTGCCTGCATTACAAAAGAAGAAGTATAAAAGCGCATCAGCTCAGTGTCATAGAGTCCACCGCAGCTCGCGGGGCCTCGGGTGGCCCAATTAAAGGAGGGTCTCACGTTGCCGGGTGAGCAATGCTGAGACTGACGACTCGTCGGTCGTCGGGGGTAAACGACGTCGTAATCAAAGTGACCCGAGTGGGTGTCTGGGGGCGGTACTACGGACGATGAGAAGCAGTTGGTGAGACGGAAAGCGAGCGAGCTGCGAGGAGAAGAGGTTGAGCAAGGAGACGAAGATGAGATGGACATGGTACGTTGATTTTCGTGCCAGTGACGAGGTGGGGGTCCAACTGGGACGTCCCCACGAGCAGATAAAACCCCGGAATGGGTTCCACCTGCATCAGCACCAGCTCCCGACCCATCCCCGTGTTGGAGAACGGGTGGGTCTCTAGGGATTTCACTGGCAATGCACTGAACAGAGCCACGAAATACGCTTCTTGGAACGGCGGGGCGGTGTTCACGTTGCAGTCGTAGAACTTGCCCAGCTCTGGGCCTTGAGCAGCGCCAATGCGTCGCGTGTGACCTCCTGGAACCCGATGACTGAGGGGCGAGTGCGTCCCACCAACCGACCGATGGCTTTCATGCGCACGGACCGAGCCACCTCGTCGAAGAAGACGTTGAACGTCAGGATGCGCAACTTCATGCTTGTCGAATATTTCGGTTTGCTGTGGATTTTTTTTCTTTTCCGATTTTTATTGGTTTTAAGTTCGCGTGAAAATAAACGTTTTCTTCAAGAGTTAATAACCGCTTGACGTACGCTGGTTCATATTCGAATGTCTTGATCCATCTCTGTAACAACTGCATCTCCAAGTTGTCTCCAACATGTTTAAGATCCGGGACGTTCTTAAGCGATGCAAAAAATAACGCCAGCTCTCCTTCTAGGGTAAGCGGTCTAGTCTCCAGCAAAAAATTAAGTCGTTGCTGATCCGAAAAAGAACTGTCCCCCATCTTCGCCCTGTACTTCTCGGTGAACCTGAGCCACTGAAGGAACATCGGATTGTCTTCCATTTGGGCTTTTCCTAGGCGTAAGATCGTGTAAACGTCCTGTGGGGTTTCGCCTGACTGCAGCCACACCTCGTTCACCCTTCTATGCGTGGTGGGCGACGAGCTCTCAAACAGAAATTCTCAGCGGTTTTCTTCATGCTCGGAATTCCTCGAAGCGATTGAAAAAGAGCCGCCAGCTCTGTCTCCGGCGTTGTCTTCCTCAAGATATCGAATACATCGAGGTCCGAGAACTCAAGGCGTCCTCTTTCAGTTCTGTACATAGTCACATACTCGAGCGGCTCACGCGAACTTGTGGCTCGAGTCGAGCCACAAGTTCGCGTGAAAATAAACGTACTCAATGCGAAAAGCGTTCAACCGCCTCCGAGTTTTGTCAATCCGGCCATGGCTAAAGGATTGCCACTTTCTCCAACGTCGCCTTCCCGCTTTTCTCTGCTGCAAACTGCAAGAATGCCGTACCTGGTTTCGAGCTTAGTCACCTGCGGAACGTTATCTTCAACACCTTGACGAACGCTGCTTATATTTATCCATCTCTGGAACAAAATTGCTTGCAGATGCATTTAATGCATCTCCAAGCTGTCTGTCACGAGAAAAACCACAGGAGGTTTACTACCTTACGCCTAGGAAAAGCCCAAATGGAAGACAATCCGATGGACTCAGGCTCACCGAGAAGTACAGGGCAAAGATGGGAGACGGTTATTTTTCGGACTGATTTTCTTGCTGGAGAGTCTCCAGTGGAGATTAGAGTCTAATCTCCACTGGTACAACCACTGCAGTTAGAACTGCAGTGTAGATTGCGGCTGCCAATCGCGGCCAATTCATTTTTTTCGAACACTGGACTAGACCACGTACATGTAGAAGGAGATCTAGCGTGTATTTTCGTATCGCGTAAGAATGTCCCAGCTTGGTGCAGCCACACAACGAAAGGGCTTCTTCATCCATCGGGCTACGAATTATCAAACATAAATAGCTGCCACTCGGAAGTGCTTGCAAAGGAGTCACCAGCTCTGCATCCGGCGTTGTCCCCCTCAAGATGTCGAATACATCGATGTCCGATAACCAATGGGAAAATCTATGGAGCTCGAGCTTAGGGAGCTCGAGGTACCCAAAATCAAAAATGGGAAACTAAAAATAGGTACGTATTGTGCAGACCTAAAAATTGCTTGTAGACCAAAAAAGTCCAGGAAATTGAAGCTATTAGACTGTCCAACAGGGATTAATTCGACAAATGAAAAAATGTGGTCCTCAGAAAAGGTAGGTATCGCTTCAACGCCCTTATAAAACATTTTTTTCTCATAGACATCGCAGATTTTACTATTATTGCAGGCATATAGAGGCTTTGTACAGAATCAAAATAAAGTACAAGGGCTTTTGCCCCATTTTTATTAGCCCAGAGCTACAAATTCCTCGATCTGGTTTTAGCATGCACTTAAGAGAAGGTCCGGAAATTAGTTTCTCGTGCGGATAGCTTAAATAGTTTTGCATGTACAAAATGTTCTCGCTGAAAATTGCCTTATTGGTGTAGCTTGGCACGTTAGATCCGCCACTATTAGTGAAAACGAGGCATCAGCCGTAAAAACTGTCGACACTAACCACCACCTCACTGTGGTGGATCCGGCAGAGAGTCAGCAGGGCGCATCAAGGGAAACGCGCTGGGAGAGTACTTGGTGGACACAAGGAGCCCATGGCAGTGGTAATGCAGGTAAATTAGAGTAGAATTTCCCCCTCAAGCCACAAGAGTCAAGTCCGTCTCCAGTAAGTCTAGTTAGCATAGCCGTAGCCTCAGTATACACTCAGTCGACGTGAGTTATGTCTACCGGTGAACTTAAGGTGCATTGACGCATGAGAGTTCATCCTGGTAAGACCAAGAGTAGAGAGGTGGCCGAGTGCTGAGAGGTATTAGAGACCTCATCGTACGTTTCTGGGAGAGTGGCACAGCCCCCACTATACTTGACTCCTGACCAAGCCCCCCCCCCCCCCGTAAAAGACCCTGACTGGCCCGTAACCTTCCTTTCTGAGTGACTAAAGGGGGTAAGCTCTAAGCGCGAACTGTGTAAACACCCTAGCTTTTACTTGTGGCTAAGGGTGTATTTATTTCTGTGGGAATACCTGCCTGGCCCAACGGAGCACCAGGCACATTCCATCCCTGTGTACAGGGATAGGATCCGGTCTTCAGATTTTATCTCAACGATATATCGCCGACCTGAACGGGAAAGCGTGTGTTGTTGGTAGAGCTCGTCCCCCTTACTTTGTAGTGGGGACGCGGACTCGTAAAATCGTGTTTCCCTACATGACATGACTTACATTACAAACCACCGGTAAAGGAAGCGGTAAGCAAGGAAATAAAAGGAAAAGTCACACATCGACCCCAAGGCAACACCAGGTTCTGATCAACCTTGGCCTATGAGGCTTGATCCGGGTAACCCAATATCGTAGACTCGACCCTACACCGACGCAGCGAGTAGAAGTATCCCCGCTGCTGCCACCCGTTCCCGCTATCCGCAACACGAAGACTCTACCGCAAGCACGTCTTCTAAGATCACCGATGTGCGATCCAACCCACCGACGGGTGCACAAGGTGAGGATCAACAACATCACAAAAGATCGGGGCACCCATCCGTTAGTCAGCAGTTCGGGCGCCGTGTGAAAGAGGACCACCACGATCTGTACATTTCGCGGAACCACTTAGCCACACCACCATCACCACGTCATTTTGCGATCGACCCGCTACGCGAGCAAGGCTTTGACAAGTACGATGAAACTGTGACAGCTTAACACGCGTGGAATCGCAGGCAATTCAGAGATGATTCATAGACGTGACGAAGGCGCATAACAAAAAGAATACGCTCAAGTAGATACTCCAGCGCGATTTTCAATGCGATCACTTCGACGAGACACAGAACACACGAGATCTGCGAGAAGAGGAGCACGTTCGAACTCGGCGAGCGACGCGCAACATTGGGTGCTAGATGAAGATTCACTTAGAGGCCGTCGATCAAACCAATTGTATAGACAAATGGCTGGTTGTCCTCTTCGATGGATCGTGCAGGTGCAGTTGAAAAGATGGATTAGCGATATCGCAGATTTTGCTGATCCCACTACACCGCAAACGCTGTTGGCCATGTACCGCTATAATAAAACTAAGATAACACTTTGAGTGTAAAACGGCCGAATGCACAGGTTTAGGTTTGCGGTCTGTGGGATTCGGTTGCAGATGATAAAGACGGGAACCACTCACCCACTAAGACGAGTGGCGCACAACCATTGACTCCTCATTCTTCAAAAATACGGCGGGGGGTCAAGATGGTCGCGCCAGCGGGAAAGTCACCGCGCCACACACTGACGGAGCAAGAGCGCCAGCGGTGCCTCGAGGCGCTGCTGAGTGAGCGTCACGCGCGCCGCATTCGACGGGCGGAGGACAAGAGCAGCAGCGTGGCGCAGGGCATGCAAAAGAAGGCGGCAGCAAAGAGGGCGGCCAAGCACACGACGCCGGCCATGGAGAGAGCCGAGTCGAAGGGTGCATCCGCACCCACGGAGACCGCCGAGCAAGCGAACATCGCGGAGGCCAAGGAGGGAACGGCAAACGACGCGGTTGCCGAGGCCAAGGAGGGTACGGCAGAGGCGGCGACGGAGACGGCGGTTGAGGCAGAGGCGTCGACCGCCCCGTCTGGGGGAGAGGTAGAGGGAGTGGTTGCAGATCTTGTTGCTTCTGTTGCTGCCAATGCGGTGGCAGCATCGACACGTGCGTCGGGAGCAGACGCGACTTCAAGCGGCAAGCCGAAGCAGTGCAAGCGTCGCCGGGCCGTCCTACAAGAAGACAGCACCAGTGAAGTGGAGACTAATGCAGGTGAAAGGGATGACGCTCGAGCTGAGCAAATTCCGAATCTTCAGTGTATTATTGATGGTGACGCTAATCTTATGGCAACTGGGGCTGACAATTGCACGGAGCTCAACTCTGATGAAGACCCTGCTCTCCCAGAAGAGCCTGAATCAGAGGAAGATGACGACGACGACGAGTGGGTGGAGGATTGGACCATTGGTGAACTCACGGACGAAGACTCGGACGAAGAGACGATGCCGCTTCCTGACTCGGTGTGCTTGACCGCGGCGAGGAACAAGAAGACGATGTCCATGATGAAGACGCACGGATGGGAGTATGGTACGTTATGATGACAATGTCCAACATAGTCTCTATTGGGGGCGTTTGATATCAACATACCAGGCAACATAAACTAATTGTGTGTGTTATCCTTTCTGATGTAGATCCTAACCAGTTTGGCCCAGACCCAACCTATGCAGGCCGTTCGGACCCAGTAATAGCGTGATGTCCGTGGCTGACGACCCGCTCGCGCTTTTGTTCTACTTCCTACCACCAAGGTTGTGGAGTCAGATTGCAGTGGAATCCAACCGGTATCATCGCGAGTCAATACCATCACGGGCGCGCTCGATGCGGGCTCATCAGCGGCGCAACGGGGGTGAGGTTGAAGAACTGGAAGATATTCGCACTCGGCTTGCTAGCGTCGCTGACATCGAGCCATGGGAAGTGCTTCGCGTGGGGGCGCTGCTAATTGCGCGGATGCTGATGCCTATCCGCAAAGGCATCGCCGCGCATTGGTCAACCAAGCAAGTGGGTGCGCTGCCTACGAATCGCTTCAACTTGTTCATGGGGAAGAACAGATTCTTTCACATCATGGGCTATCTACATTTCTCGAACAACAAGTCCCCGCAAGCCAGCATTGATGCGCATGGAAAATTCGTCTGGTGGTAGACGTGCTGCAGCGCACATTCGCGCGCGGGTACCAGACACCCCCGATCATAAGCTTCGATGAGGCTACGCTACCATCGCGCTCGCGCTTCAACCCGATGCGCCAGTTCAACAAGGATAAGCCCCACAAGTGGGGGGCAAAGGTTTTTGTTGCGGTATATGCGAAGACAGCGTACTGCTTGATGTTCGTCTAGCATCGCGGGTGGTAAGCTTCGGCTTGCCATCTTTTTGTTTTGGCCAAAGGCCTTATATTGGTGTTATCCAACATAAGGTCGACCAAAGGGACTGGAGATCCAACATAGTGCTAGCATTATGTCTTTATTTTTGAATCTGCAGAATTGAAGTATACGGCGGCGCCAAAACACACCTGCGAACTCCAGTGCCAAAGGATAACAACACCGGAGAAGCCGCAGTGATCAGGAACATGCTGGCGTTGTGTCCTCCATCACCGTCATCACCATGGCGGTTGGTGGTAACTGATCGCTTCTACACGTCGGTGCGGCTAGCCCTGGAGCTGCTCCATCGCCGAATGTATCTGACCGGCACCATTCAGACGGACCGAACGGGCTACGCACCGGGTGTAGTTACGAGCAAGTCCTACAAGACCGTGGACAAGAAGAAGATAATGGTGCCCCCCCCCCCCAAGGCACTATCAAGCTCGCCCAGAACAAGCGGTTTCCCCAGATTACAGCGGCGATGTGGATGGACCGCAATCCCGCCCACCTCCTGTCCAGCGGGGGCAGCCGAGCGATAGGCGCTTGCAGTAAGTACACGGTTCTTGGAGGTGGATGGCGACCAACCTAACTTATTATGTGTGATGTATGCGTACGACAGCGAGACGTGTTGACGGCAGACAGCAGTCGATTCCTGCACCGGAGTTGGTTTTGGATTACCATCGATGGATGGGTGGTGTCGATATCCACAACCAGCTCCGGATGCAGAGGTACAGTGTGCAGCTAAGCTACAAGACGAAGAAGTACTACAAAACGTTGTTTCTAGGACTACTGGATATGGCGTTGGTGAACGCTTTCATCGTACACCGTCATTATCGGGAGGTGAATAACAAGCGCCCGCCGAAGCACTTTGCATTTTACGAGACATTGATGGAGCAGCTTCTCGCGATTGATTCTCCTGAAGCCTATACGGCTATTGAGGTACGCGTTATGCTGTGGTATCCAACATTAGAAACGGTACGATGATTTATTATCTAACATAACTCGTCCCTATGTTATCCTGTACTTTGAACAGACAGCCATTCGCGCTCAAGATAGGACAGCATCTCCAGGGCGCGCGGACGCTTGGTCGCAATTTCCTGCGAGACACTCTGCAGAAATCGACACCGGTCATCGCCTGTAAGAGAACCCAGATACGTTTGCGGGTGAGCAAGGGGTGAAGAGGCGACAACGTTCATGCAAAGTCTGTGCACTGTACAAAGTGAAACCAAAGAAGTTCACGAAGTATTATTGCCCTGAGTGCTCTGATGGCAACAGGCGGTACGTGTTACGATGCTCATGCTAGCTAGCGGTCAAATGTATGTCTAACTGGCGCTGTTTGTGTAGCAAATATCTCTGCAATGTAGCACGCGAAGGGAGAGACAAAACGTGCTTCAGTATATGGCACAATGACTGGAGCAACGGGGAGAACATCCCACGACTGTTGCTGGATGACCACAAACTCCGCAATCGCCCGCCACCATCGCGTCCCGGCAAGAAGCGTCGGCGTCGAGATACAGCGGAGGGGGGCGAAGCACGCTACAGTGAAGGCGATGCAGAGCAGGATGCAGAGGGGGACGATGCACGCTACAGTGAAGGCGACGATGAACAGGATGCGGAGGGAGGCGAAGCACGCTGCAGTGAAGGTGACACTGAGCAGGATGCAGATGAGGTGGAGGAACAAGGCGATGACACGGCGAATGTGACCGTTCTATAGCTCTGAAGCGATGTAGCGGTAAACGTGCAATCAATTGAAACGATTTCCTTTCCTTCAAACCATTGGTCATAACAAATAGAGCCACCAGTGCTTGACGTGTGCAACAGCTCAAAAACTGGGCTTACTAATAAAACGTACACTTCTTATGTGTTCAGGGCTGACATAACGGGCCCAAACAGACCAAGTCAGACTACATAAGAGGGGGTTATGTTTGCGGTGTCCTTACTATACGTGCTGGTCTCATCGCATACCCACACCGAACCCCACCGTACTTTGGTGGCGGTCTATACAAATCTCTATATAATACTACATGGGACAGGTAAAAAATAAACCCTCGTGAATAGACCCGGGAAGTAAGGGGTTAAAAGTATTAGCTCAGATTTGAATAAATATGGTTCGCCAGTGGAACGCTTTTACTATTCATTCCTCTCGCGTCGTTGGAAAGTCGCACAAGCAGCTTTGACGATCAAATAAGCTACAGTAATGATGAGGATGGATGTAAATACTTTGATTAACTAGGCTACAGTAACGACGAGGGTGAGGTGCTCCACAGCTATATATTGTTTGATACTGATCTCATGGTCGATAGTATCTGCTAATAGGGGGGGGGGGGTCAGGATTAGGAAATGGTGCGAAAAATATCACCACTTGAGCGCCTCCGAAATGACCAAACGCTTTTCTAAATATCACCCCGGTCAGATATGAAATGACCGGTCATTTTTAGGACATTTTTAGTGAATGCATAAACAGGTAAATGGCTGCAGCTTGCTGCCTGCAACATTAAATACCACTGGGGGCACCACTTCGTTTTCCTCGTGGGCCTATTAAATGCTGTCTGCTTTTTAATCGACAGCCACGGCGTCTGTAGTCGAGGCTCTTCCATCAAACTATTTAGGGTACGGTACATTTTTTGATTTCCTCAAATGCGGGAGCAACTGACTCAGTCAGTTAAACTGAGTCGTACGCCAAGCTCCATCAATATGCCACCATATCTAGCGCTTTGCGTCTCAAGCTTGTTCCTATTTATCTCCGCATCTAGGGACTCGAACACGGTCTTGGAAATGGGCCACAGCTCGATTTTGACAGACTAATTTTGAAGTTTTGTTAACCCTTTCGCGAACGGAGACCCAGTCACTTGAATTTGTATAGTATACAAAATGCAGTGATTTTCATGCGAAACGGCGCAAAATGCCCCGTTTTCCAAAATCACTGTACACTAGGTGCCATTGCAAGCCCACGACAGCCGTATCAAAAGAAGGTCTATAAAAAGTAGAAGGGCGCAGAATGCCCGGTTCTGCGGTGCCAAATCAAGGCTATTCATTGGCTAATAACGTCAGAGAAACATGACCAGTGCATGCATGGGCCAGTAAAACCGATGCTAAAACGAGGCTTGTCTTTTTGATCTTCCCATTTTGTCTCAACACAAGTCGCAGCAGGCGACGAAGCTGGTGGTGGTGCTGCTACACCAACACTGGCAACGACAGAAGGCGGAGGTGCTGGTGTTGCCGGTAGCACTGGCGATGGTGGTGCGGCTGGTGGTGTTCCTCTTGGTGCTGCTCGTGGTACCGGATGTGGCGCGGGTGGTGGTGCTGCTCGTGGTGCAGGGGGTGCTGCTGCTACTGGTGCTGCTGCACCAACACGGACATGGCCAGAAGGCAGAGCTGGCGACGGAGCTACTGATATGGCTGGAGGTGTTGTTGTTGTTGCTGCTCATGGCACCGGTGGTGGTGCCGGTGTTGGTGCTGCTGCTGGTACTACTGCACCAACACGGGCGTGGCCAGAAGGCGGAGCTGGCGACGGAGCTGCTGGTGTGGCTGGAGATGTTTTTGGTGTTGTTGTTGCTGTTCGTGCTGCTGGTGGCGCCGGAGATGACGCGAGTGGTGGTAGTGGTGGTGCTGCTGCTGCACCATCACGGGCGACGGCAGGAGGTAGGGTTGACGACATAACTGCTAGTGCAGCTGCTGGTGCTCCTCTTGGTGCTGCTCGTGGTGGCGGAGGTGGCGCGAGTGGTGGTGCTGCTGCTGGTGTTGCTGCACCAACAGAAGTGTGGCCAGAAGGCGGAGCTGGCGACGAAGCTGCTAGAGATGAAGTCGGTCCCTCATTGCATAATAAATCAACGCACAAACCAGTGGGCTCACAGACTGTAGCCACAGGCGCAAAAAATAAAATGTGGTATATTACTTGTTTTTTGTATACAAATGTCTTACCGCTACCAATGACAGGACTGCGACCACAACCGCGACCTCGGCCACCCTTGGCTCCACCAACAACAACATCGGCTCAAGCGCCGACACCACCACGACCAGCAGCTCCACGACCTCGACCACAACCGCGACCTCGGCCACCCTTGGCTCCACCAACAACAACATCGGCTCAAGCGCCGACGCCACCACAAGCAGCGGCTCCAGCACCTCCACGACCGCGACCACAACCGCGACCTTTCCCCTTGGCTCCACCACCAGCACCATCGGCTCCAACACCGACGCCACCACGACGAGAAGCTCCAGTACCACCACGGCCGCGACCACGACCACAGCCACCCTTGGCTCCAGCACCAATACTGTCGGCTCCAACGCCGATGCCACCTCGAGCAGCGCCTACAGCACCGCCACGAAGTACTTCACCTCCGACGCCACCGGCGCCTACAGCACCACCACAAACCTCGTCAGCTCCGACGCCACCGGCGCCTAAGCCAGCACCACCACGATCACCTGCCTACAGCACCACCACAAACCTCGTCAGCTCCGACGGCACCGTCGCCAACGCCACAACGATCACCGCCTACAGCACCACCACGAACCTCGTCAGCCCCGACGCCGCCGGCGCCACAGCCAGCGCCACACCGATCACCGCCTACAGCACCACCACACCATCGTCGGCTCCACCGCCACCGGCGCCAAAGCCGGCGCCACGTCGATCAACACCAACACCACCACCACAAACCTCGTCCGCTCCGACGCCACCGGCCCCAAAGCCAGCACCACCACGATCACCGCCTACAGCACCACCGCAAACCTCGTCAGCTCCGACGCCGTCGGCGCCAAAGCCAGCACCACCACGATCACCTGCCTACAGCACCACCACAAACCTCGTCAGCTCCGACGGCACCGTCGCCAACGCCACAACGATCACCGCCTACAGCACCACCACGAACCTCGTCAGCCCCGACGCCGCCGGCGCCACAGCCGGCCCCACACCGATCACCGCCTACAGCACCACCACACCATCGTCGGCTCCACCGCCACCGGCGCCAAAGCCGGCGCCACGTCGATCACCGCCTACAGCACCACCACAAACCTCGTCAGCTCCGACGCCACCGGCCCCAAAGCCAGCACCACCACGATCACCGCCTACAGCACCACCACAAACCTTGTCAGCTCCGACGGCACCGTCGCCAACGCCACCACGATCACCGCCTACAGCACCACCACAAACCTTGTCAGCTCCGACGGCACCGTCACCAGCACCACCACGATCACCGCCTACAGCACCACCACAAACGTCGTCAGCTCCGACGGCTCCGTCGCCAACGCCACCACGATCACCGCCTACAGCACCACCACAAACCTTGTCAGCTCCGACGGCACCGTCGCCTACGCCACCACGATCACCGCCTACAGCACCACCACAAACCTCGTCAGCTCCGACGGCACCGTCGCCTACGCCACCACGATCACCGCCTACAGCACCACCACAAACCTCGTCAGCTCCGACGGCACCGTCGCCGGCGCCACCTCGATCAACGCCTGCAGCACCCCCACGAACCACGTCAGCCCCACTGCCATGCCTCCCGGAATATGCACGCATCTGTGGCGTTGTGAGCAGGAGGAGGAGGAGCTGCGCGGCGGCGCTTGCTGGTGCTGCTCTCTCTCTCTCCGGTCCTCGCTTCTCGCCGCGCGCCATCTTTTCGTTTTGAGGGAGAAAGGGTTTCTAACTCAGTATTCCATAAGGTAGGGTGTCGTACACAGCATAGTAAAACCAACATGACCCAGAGACACGGCTCCATAGCAAAGGTAGTATCAACTGTCTTGGTCACAATTACTATACTGAAATCAGCATATTTACCACAGTGCTGCGAGACCGCTGTTGCCTGATCAGTGCGCATAGATCATGTTAATTTGGTGGAGCAAAAATAATTCCCAGGATAATTCGTCGGCAGGTTGGCGATGAGATATCATGAAGCAATATGATGGTGGTGGAAACAAAACAAGGTAGGTCAAAACATGAAACGGCGCAAAATGCTCCGTTTTGATTGCCGTTTTCACACCCATTTTAGAAAAGACCGTCAATAAGGACAAAATGCGCCCTTTGACCGCGAAAGGGTTAACAGACTAATTATGATCCTTGGGTGTACCGAGCAACAGGAATTAGTCTGTCCTAGACTAATTAGGAATACATACTATTTTTGAACACAGACTAATTGCTGTGATGACTGTACCTGTACTTTGGAGAGCTGCTTGTTTACCTGTCGGTGCACCAGCACCCACGCGCTAAAACGTCCCCGCAAAGGCAGTGCTTTCGTCTCCCAGAACGACTGGGTGATCTGCTCTGACGCAGTGAGAGACTGCTCGGTAGCATCCATCGCATTGGGTCCATTGAGCGCATCGCAATTCACGATCACGTCCTCGATCAAGAGGCTGCAGGAGAAAGCAATACTCGGGCGTTCGTCCCAGCGCACCAGCTAGATGAGAGCAGCAGTACGAAGCCATGCAAGGTCAGTCGAGCTGGGTTCGCCATGGTTCGTTTGTTTTTCAGTGAGGTACATTGAAGTCACTTAGCGCTTTGTCTAACGACTTCTATGTCCGTTCTAGTGACCGCCCCTACGTCGGTCGCTAAATCGGCTGATTTAGATTCGGATTAGACATTCTGACCGGTTTTCACAATAGCATCACCGTGATAAATTATTGATCTGGACTCCACTCGGGCAACATTGCACTCCCGGATTATTCCGCAATATCAGGAGCACGAACCATGTTCGCCATGGTTCGTGCTCCTGATATTGCGGAATAATCCGGGAGTGCAATGTTGCCCGAGTGGAGTCCAGATCATTAATTTATCACGGTGATGCTATTAATAGTTTCACAGTTAGATAATATTGAATGCGACAGTGATTATTTCTTTTTACCAAATACTATTTATCATGGGTAATTTGTCCTAATGTTCAGCGGATGGGTCAACATACAATCATAATATTTTCACGATCAAGGTTATACAATAACGAAGGTAGTAATGATTATATTTCACGTTAAACTATTAACGGATTACGGATGGTATGTATTATGTCAGGATTAGGACCTCATTCGCTTCCTGGGATGGACTCTGGATATAAAATCCAGAGAACTCTAAAGGTTAATGCTCGATGAGAGGTCGAAAAACATAGTGGCATTGATACCGCTTGAATACAATCCCAAAGGATATTATTTGCTCGGTGATCTTTATTGAAGCAGAATACTGTACTCATTTACATGAAAACCCTTTCCCTCCGATCGACGCCCCCCCCGCTAACCCGTCATCCCACTCTTTTACCGAGATGACCAGCTCATCCCGGTATTCCAATCTCACTCCTCCTCGCGAAATTGCAGCATTTCGAACTGCTTCTGATACGATCGGTCTCGAAGTAACTCATGCATCAGAACTTCACAGTTCAGATCCGTTTAATCGATCCAATCCGTGGTGTCGTAACTAGTGTTGGCAATCGATACTCGCTGTTATTAACTGTGAATATTACCCTTAGTGTTATTAACAGCTATTATTTGTGAAGATCGGATTTTCACGGTTAAATTCATCTCGAACGCTGGCGGGTTCAAAGCTCGGCGTGTTTGCCGAGCATTCGCCATGAGCGACTAATCTTCAAAGCCATCGACACCGAACTGGAGCGAGGGTGCCAAACGAGGAGGGGCGCACTAGCGGAGGTGGCGCCTGCCGCCGCCAACTACAAGTACCATAACTGCATGAAGGCCAGCGGAACAGCGTGAGCAACAACACAGGCTTCAGCACGTGCAAGGTTCAGGGTAATTTCCTCACAACCACGTCTGCGATAAGCCTGTACCGCCCCAAACTTGTGCTCCGCAGCATAACGAACAGCGTGTGCAACACGTCAGCCGCGTGGATAGCGTTGTGAAACGGCATGCTGCTGTCGTGATGCTTCTGAATATGCATCAAGAAGCACGGCAGGACACTGAGGTTCGCGAACTTCTCGCCGCAGTCAATGTTGTCGAAGATGAGGGTGCCCACGAACACGGCGATGTTGCCAGGTATGAACTCCTCCAGAGAGATCACATCAGGCTCGGGCGTGCCGAACGACGACTGCACAACCAGCTCAATGTATTGGTTCGGCATCAGGTGCTCGGCTCCATTCCAGCGCCGACGTACCCAATACATGTGCACGTATACTAACGGTCTATTCTTTTTTTACTGTTAGGTGATTGATTAAGGAGGGCGTGAGCTGTGTCTATAACGTCACAGTGCACAATAGTGAGTCGAGGCCGGTGAGGTGGGTGGTAACGCCCTGTACTAACAGGAATAATTGGCACTGCTTGAGTGATACGTTTTATTGCCATGGTGTCTGCAGGTTGCTCTGTGTTCTGCATCCGGATAATATTCTTCTCATCCGATCAAGCGTCATCTACGATGACGGGCCACTTGCGGGGAGTTGGTTCACATCGGTTGGATCGCCGTAGGCTATCGTGCCCCATCGCCATGTGCGCAATCTGCTCTAAGGTCAAGCAGACCTTCATGAACACCGGTACGAGCATCACGTCCTTCTTCACCAACTCGATGTCTGGCTGGGGTTACTTGGGCGGCATTTCTTGTCGTATGGGCTAACATCTACGGGATGCTGGAGCCGTAGTTATTCGTGGAGAACCCCGCGTGACTGCTGATCAAGGGCCACAATGAGGAAACCAAGGAGATGATCAATTGTCTGAACGGCGTGGCGTGCGGACCGACAATTCTGTCATGTGCAAAAGGAGTTTTTACTCCCAAGAAAGGATTCAACTTTCACGTCGAGCTATCACAAGCAGCGCCATTTTATTGTGTGTGGCGCAGCTTTCGGAATCAACGCCGTGTCGTACTACTCCTGCAACATTTCCTAGGACGCTGGCATCGCGTACTCGAGCGTGTTGACATCCGCGTCTCGAGGCGGGGTCAACATGGTCGAGTGGAGACGATCAGGCCGGGGTTCAAGAATGACACGACGGCGACGCTCGGATCTCTGCTCTGGTCATCTTGGTCTTGACGTTGCACGTAATCATCTTCGGCTTGGCACTGAGCCAGCTCGTGTTGGCCACACGAGTGCGTCGTCCTGCACATCGGCATCACTTTGAATGGTGTGTCCCTAGTGATCTCGTGTTCATTTAGTGATATGTCCTAGAGACGAAACATAAATTCAAAACTAGTTGAAAGTCGTAGATGCAATGCACAAAAGATAATTTTATTCGGTCTGCCATCTTAGTACCCTGGGAGCTTGCACCGGCGTCGAGAAAAAAATTAGCAGCTTCACTTGCTTCTTGCTGTCTATGGTTTTCCCGCGTGGAAGATGCTGGACAGGGAGCCGACACATCAGCATCTTCGCACTCTTGATCGCTGTCATCACTGAGGTCGCTGTCATCGCAGGCGTCAGGAAAAAGCTGGTAGAGGACGTGGTTTGCGTCGCCCTTCCTTGCCAGATTTGTATATACAAATACAAGCTTGTTCACCCGCTCTGCAGTTAGTCGATTGCGAATTTTTGTGTGAATAAACCCGTGAATGCTCCAGCTCCACTCACTGGAAGCAGAAGACGTTGGGATGTACAGCAGCAACTTGGCAAATTCTTGCACCAGTCCATACTTGTTTGATGTCTCCAGCGTCCACCAGTTAATTGGTTCGTAGCAGGCGTTGTCGTCACGGACTTTACCACTCCATTTGGACTTATCAATCACAAAATTTTGCAGTTGCTTATGAAATGTATTTGCTAACTCAGCAGGTAGCAGCCTCAGTTTCACCACAAGCTCCTTGGCGTCGTTAATCAAGGACTTTGTGTCTTCCTCACTTAAGTCATACATCGTCTTTGTCTGATCGAGCAGGTTTGCCAGTTTCACCGTCTTCGTGCACATCTTTTCTCGACGTATTTTGATTGCACTCAGCACCCTCCCCTGCAGCTCATTACTGCAACCGTCTACTGGTTTCGTGTAGACTGGGTGGGTACACAACCGCTGAAACTGATATACCAAGGAGAGACTGCAATCATCACGCTCAAATACAGCTAGGCACTTGTTAATCGGCTCAATGAGCTGCAAAACTGTGCCGGCATTGTGCCAAAATACTTCATCCTGAAATATCTTCACAGCTTCATCAAATGGTTCTCCCTTGTAGCTTTTGAGGAAGTTTGAATCAGCGAAGATGGCGGCAAGCACGTCTCGGTTGCGAACAACGCTGGCGACGCACTTCTCGTATGTATACCAGCGAGTAGGAACGGGCAGCGACAGCCGGCGGCGCTTCTCCCCTTTCCGTTTGAGTCCCTTCATCAAGTCACGGAACCGAGACCACAATCCTCTGCGATCTTTAATGAAGTGGGCGAGTTTCTTCACTTTATTGAGAACATCTTTGAAGTAATCCATTGCAAATAAATCTTTCATGAGTAGGTTCATCCCATGTGCAGTACAACCAGTGCCGATTATGCCGGGACGCTTTTGCTCCATCAATCCCCACGCTTTCTTCATATTTGACGCATTGCCAGTCACAATTGAAGTTACTTTCCCTTCGCCGACCAAAGACTCGAGCTCCATTATAGTAGACCAAATTGTATCGGCAATAAACTCACCCGAATGTACCTCTGCCTTCACGTTAATCGATTTCCAGAATAATGGCGGGGTTTGAGGGTTCACAAACACAAAGTTGATAATGCTGTCACCATTCGTGTTGGACCAGCCATAAGTTATCAGGGCCAAGTTAGACACGCCACTTTCAGACAGTGAAAGTATGAGCTGGGACTTTTCGCGGTCGTAAAGCGCGTCAAGCAGGCGGCCAGAAATCTGGCGACGCGAAGGTAGCTTGTAATCGAACATTGACTGGAAATGACGGTCCTCCACCACACGAAATGAAATCCCCGTCGCGATCAAACCGATGGCAACGCGCAAGAAGTTGTCTTCTTCTTCTTGCTTCGGGGTTTTTGCTGCTCGTGGGGACTTGTGTTGCCTTTGAGAGCTAACACCACCTCGTGGGCTCTTGAACAGCTGCTTTGTGACGGATGGCGTGCTGCTCACACTGTTCGCACGACGTTTCTTGGCAGGGGTCACTAACTTTGCTGCGTTTCTGTGTCGGCGCTCAGCGTCGAGCTGCCGCCATGCTCGTTTCGCGTCTTCATCGATCTTGTCGCACTTGATGACATGACTAAGCAGATTACGAGACGGCTGGCAATTTGGCAGCAACAAGTTGCAAGCCAAACACCTAGCATCAGGATGCGGCTTTACTCCCTTGACCCGAGGGTTCACAATACAAAAGAGTTTCCATATCTCAAGCTTTGGAGGAGCCATTTCAACCGCAGTCAGCAGTTCGCTAGTTCTCCAGGTCAGATACTCCACAGAGCGTGGTGGCCAACTTCAACAATATGAACACGGGCTGGGCCTCAGATTCTTACAGCACAGTGAGCGACTTCGGCAAGGGGACGAGGCCTTTGTCGTGGCCTCGACCACGGACAACACGACAGGCGACTTCGGCTAAATTGAATGCGGCTCGGGCGTGGACGGGAGCTGGGGCGAACACAGCGACTGCAGCTCGGTCTCAGACACGAACACGAACAACACAGCAGACGGCTTCTGCAAGATGGACTGCGGCTCGGACGTGGACGGGAGCTGGGGCGGACACAGCGACTGCAGCTTCGGCAAAAGCTTCGACTCGGTCTCGGACACGAACAACACGGCTGACGACTTCTGCAAGATGGACTGCGGCTCGGGCGTGGACTGAGGCTGGGGCGGACACAGCGACTGAAGGTGAACTGCGGCTTGGGCGCGGACAGGTCACGGCGACAAGAACGTTAAGATCGACGTTTGCTTGACTACGAGGAGGGCGGAGGGGGCTGTTTAGTTAATGCGTCGGAGTCCGACGGTCGGACCCCCGGACCAGCGGTACTTCAAGCTGGATTGAACTTCGATATTAACTGTGAACAACAGGTGTGAAGATAATGCATACATCGATTTTAACCGATTTTAACGGGTAATAACTGGTAATTAACCGTGAATTGCCAACACTAGTCGTAACCCTTCCAGTTCGCCAAACATTTCCAATAAGATCGTCCATACCGTGTTCTTCGACCAGTTCGCATATCTGTGATCTTTCCCACTTCATATTAGCTTTCATCCCGATCTGGCACCCAACTGTCCTCCGGAAGCCAGATCTCGTCGAAATTGGGTTGATCGACTTCACCCTCCTTAAGTGCGATCTGCGGCCGATCCGGGAACTCCTTGACCGACTTAAGCTTTGACATGCACGGTTGGCAACATGCCATATTTGGTTCCGTTGACTTGTAGGTTCATAGTGTACTCGTTGATCTTCTTCGCGACGCGGAAAGGGCCGTGCCATTGGTGAGCGCGCTTCTTAAAATATCCTTCTTTCACCCGACTCAGGTATAACCACACCTCCGATCCGGTCTCGATCGGGTTTGACCGGACATCTTCGCCTCGTGTCGGATTCGCCACATTACCTTCCAGATACCCGTTCATGCCCACGATCGACGTATCCTCATCTTGTACTTGCCGAATCAGATCGGTTATCAGTCCTCGGACGGATTCCTCCTGCAGAACAGTCGGATTAATTATAAACCCTGCATCTGATCGAGTAGACCCTGGAGAGACCCGAGCTACTTGATCGTCTGATCGCACCACTAGGATCTCGTCAAGTCGGTTAAGCGTAGACAGATCTTGGTGATCCCCCTCATCCTCGACCACAATACCATCCTGGCACTGAAGTGCCGCGCCTGCCAAGCTGTCGGCGCTGCCGTTCCAGTCACGCCCCACATGTAGCAACTCGTGATCTGGCCAGATCCGCAGTCGATCTAGGACTTTCTGCTTCAGCAACATCAAATTAGGTGGCTTGCAGTCAATCTCGCCTCGTACTTGTCTGATCAGCAGATTAGAGTCTCCGCAAACGACCAGTCTGCCCTGATCCACGTCTCCGAGAAGATCAAAACCCAAGAGTAGACCATGATATTCCGCTTCATTGGCTGTAAGGCCTTCCGTATAACTGGATCGAGCTTTACCTATACTCCACTCTGGTAACTTCCACAAAATTGCACTGTAAGCGCCCCCACCTCGCTCGGCACAAGCCGATCCATCGAAACTTATCACCAACAGCTCTTCGTCGGCGCATACAGTCGGGGCATTCTTCGGCCGATCTGGAACGGTCGACCTCTTTCATCCAAGATCTCCGCCGATCGGGACCCTTCCTGTTCACGTTTCATCGTAGGTTTCAGAAGATCGTGCCGATCCGCGTCGATCAGGGTCTCGTTATCATCAGCATTGTCTGGTCTTCATGTGACGAGGTACGCACGAATATCAGGCCCAGCAGACCTTTCGCCGGGCCGCCGTACCCCCTCCGCACCCATCAAAATGGATGGTGATTGGAGGAAATGCGGCCAGCTGGTTATGCGACAACTCGACTCCGCGGACTCGTCCCCACCATGACTGGTAGCTCAGCAGAAAAACAGTTCGCTGAGTCATCAGACTCTCAGCAGAAAAACAGTTCGCTGAGTAATCAGACTCTCAGCAGAACCCCGTTGACTCTCAGAGGAGGACATTGAAGGATACTCTGAGTTATTTCGAGGCTCAACGGAGTCTCTCTCAGTTCATGAGGACTCAGCATAGTAGTGGTGGACGTTTGGAGACACTTCAGTTGGTGACTCGGCCGGAGCTCAGAGGCTCAGAGGTGGTGTGAGCGATGGGGGGGTGGGAACAGTCGCTGCGAAGAGGCGGTCATCAAATGATGACTGACCACAAATCAGGCTCAACCCATGTTCGAACCCATATGACGCACTGTCTCATCCCCGTGACGCGCACTCTTCGACCAATCAGAAACGCGGAAGGGGGGATAATCAAGGGTCTGCCGACATGTAATCACGGGTCTGCCGACATGTGATCAGAAGCTTGCTGACATGTGATCACGAGATTGCTGACGCCACGAGTGACTTTAACGAGGCTCAGCCAATCGCTGAGCTCCGATCCGAGTGGAGACGCTGAGCACCGCAAGCTAGGACAACGCTGAAGAGCCGTACACCAAGGGGACTGTGGGCCGCTCGCCATAATATATTTCTGTCTTTGTTTGGGTGCGCTCCGAAGGAAGCCGAGCGCCCCCCCCCCCCCTTGATAGGTCTTTGTTTGCATGTGTAAAGTATTAATCAGAATCGAATTTGCCCCGAAGGCCGCAGTGCTAAGTGTGTTGCTGTGGAAGAGGGTGTCTCAGGAGACTCCAAAACTCAATCCCTATATATACCTTGTGGGTGTACCTCGGTGTGAAGGGGTACTCATTTGGCTATTTCATTTCATTACACGTCGACAGGTCGAACTAGGCGACTGCACTCAGCGTGTATTTCGTATTTTCGGGTAGAAGGTGATCTACTCTGAGGTTTCAGGCAGAGCAGCATCTGGGATAGTGGTTCTCAGTGTTGTTGGAAGGATTTCGTGTGGCGCTAAGCCTGGGATAGCGGTTCCCCGCTGGGCCGTGTCGTCTACGTCAAGACGTGGTGCGCGGAAGTCCCAGGGCGCAGAGGCGAGAACCCTGGATCACGACAGGCTCAGCTCGAGCCAACTCTCGGAGCCACCCTAGGTCGGGGGGCGAGCGAAGACCTGTGTACGCGGCTCTCAGCTGGAGCCGCCTGGAGGAAGAGGAGAAGCAAGGGAGACTGGGTCTGCAGTCTCGGAGGAAGCAGACAAGTGCGTGTGGAGTCGTGTCTACATTTAGAAACCCCCGGGGCAAATCGGGTCAAGACACGTGCGAGCGAATGCCTGTTGAGCGGGGAGCCGGCTTCGGTTGGAGGACATCCAAGGACGACTGGACATGGAACAAGTGAACGTGGTTGGCTGACGTCTGGGCCCAAAGCGTAGCCCCAGCAAGAACCGTCAAGGGGATTGCAAGGGAGGCGCACACGCCGCGTCAAGCCAAGAGTCCGAGTTCGGAGGTGTCGACTGAGTCTTCGTCGAGTCCAGCTGAGGTCATTCAGCTGAGACTCCCTGAGCTTAGGCCCAAGGTTCGCTGATTCAAGTTTAGCTCAAGGTATATTCTGGACGCTGGGAAGTTGCACACACCTCACCACATTCATCTTTCGCAAGCACGTCATCAGTATCGCGGAACGCTAGTACCAGATCAGTAATCGCGTCCGCCCCTGTGATTACCGTAGGACCCGTCTCGCAGATTTCTGGGCGATCCTGTTGCCGATCTGCGACATCAATCGCCTTGGCCTCAGGAATCACGATCGAGATGTCTAGTACAGATACTACAGGCTTTATCACCTCTGGATCAGCTTCCCGCGAAATATATTTCGCCGATCTGTTCGCTTCAGTAGCCGGATCAACTTGATGAGCCACGACAGTGTCCGATCTACATGCCGAGTCAGGTGGATAATCTGGCCCGCGTAAGATCCGGGTATCCTTGCCCCGCTGTAATATTGCACGTGGTATAGCATAAGTAGGTCGATCAACTGCGGGTCCTGGCAGCGATGGCATGATCTCCTGTTTTGCATGTACATAATCGCTGGTGGCTTGAAATGCGAGATTCTGCCATTCCATATACCGACGCGATCCGATCGACACAAAATCCGGGAGACGAGGCACCCGATCTCCTGCTAACCGTATGCCGATTCATTCGTCACGTTGCAAGACGAGCTTCTTGGTACTAATGTTGGTGATCTGCACGTGTCGGATCCTACCCGGGCCGTCAACCACGGTTGGCACTCAGTAATCTCCGCGGGTAACCCACAACTTCTCTCGATCTGACATCTTCAGGCGTAACGGTAGCTCGATGGACTCACCGATCCCGATTCGCGCATGTTGATCCAACCGTAGGGACCGTGCCTTGTCATTATAGAGCTGGCGACGTCCGCTAAGCTGGATCTTGATCTCTTCGGGCAGACAGATGGACCCGTCGGCCAGATCGAGCCTGATTCCGGCGGGGACCATAAAGTCCATACTGAGCATCGCATCTTGTCCTGCCAGATCGCCAACCCAGATATCAAAGAAGTACCGCAAGGGTGATCTTGATTCTGTGGAGAAGCAATGTAGAGATGGAATCCACCGGATCTCACGATCCTACGTCTTCGCACTGGGAATACGACCCAGACTATGTGGATCTTCCCTTATCTGCCCGCGCCGTAGTAGCCACTGCTGCAGCGGGACCGGCCAACTCCTCGATGATTGAGCGAGTCCGGATTTCAGCGATCTCGGACCTCAAGGAGTTCACAGGGCGGGACCAAGATGAAGATCGGGCTAGATCGTGGATTAGTAAGGTGAAATCCGCCTTTCTGAGGGACCAAGCCACGGACGAAGAGAAGTGTTTGACTTTCGCTGACCTACTATCCGGACCTGCAAAGAACTGGTACAGACAGCTTGGGCGCTCGACCCGGAACAAGTGGAGTGAGCTGCTGCGCAACTTCCAAGTACAATACTGCGGACTGGGGGTATCTGTCGCGTGGCAGTATTACCATTCCCGGAAGCGGTCCGAAGAGTCCCCATTGGAAATCCTCTATAGGCTGAATGTGGCCGCCCTCCGGGCTAAACTCAAGATCAAGGAAGGGGATTCCAAGACGCGCCGGGAACACGTGGAACATTTCATCGAGACTCTGGGAGACCCAGATCTGGCAGACCGGTTGACCCTGCTGCGTCTCAACGGCGTGGACGACCTGGAAGAGGTATTGCGAGCCCGCAACCGAGCTAAGGGAAGGCTGAAGCGTTCAGCCTTCGGATCGAAGTACCGCCAGAAGGCCTCGACCCCGGCGCCAGCGGCACCCGCCAAGCGATCTGTCCATGCCCTTCAGAGATCGCCCCCAGAATCCGGATCGGATACGGGGTCGGATGGATCAGATTCGGAGGGCGATCTACGGAGGATCTACCTCGCATCCGCCGAAGACAAGGAACACGAAGCAAAAGACGAGACCCAGTCTGCAGAGCTGTCGCCCCGCGGGAAGACCAACCCGGATCCGCCACGACCAAGGTCCCACCAAGATGGATCGGACCGCAACGTACGGTGCTCGCACTGCGGATCTCGCATGCATACCGATTTGGGCTACTGGAGACGTCTGACGTGCGAGAAATGCGGGAAGAGAGGTCACCCGGCTGAGCATTGTATTTTCGTCTGCCGTGGATGTGGAGAGCTGCACGACATGGGAAAGTGCCCAATGGAAGAGTTCTACAACCAGATCCGCCAGTGGTACAATCCCGCGAAACACGCCGGCATGCTGCCGGCGCGCGTGGAGAAGATGTTAAACTAGGACGCTCGCCGGGATGGAACCCGGTACGAGTCGAGCGTTCTAGATACTGCATCTATGCATTTGTGAACCAGAATACGGTAGATCGACTAAGGAGACAGCGAGATCTACGCGGTAATACATGTGACCTGCATGCGAAACCTACCGCTGTGTTGTCAAATCTCCGCGTGTCGAATGAACTCAGCCGACTGGGGGGCGAGACGCCTCTAGATCTTCATTTGGGAGAGACTAGAGGTTACTGGAAGCGACGCGCTCCTGACGAATGGTTCAAACCGTCAGAAGGGGAAACTGTCGCCGAAAGTCAGCCCCCGGCGCAGCCGCAGGTCAGCGAAGTCCGCCGATCTGGAACGACGTTGCCCGATCTACTCCCAGGAGAATCCCGGGGATATTGGAAACATCATTCCCAGGGAAGTGGTTCCGGCAAGCCAAGATCACTGGGAAGATCAACAATGAGAAGGCTATCTTACTGCTAGATACCGGTGCCGAGGTGTCCATTGTGGACACCACCTTTGTTCGTAAGGAAGGGTGCTGTATCGATACCAGTCAGAGCCAAGAATGTGTGGGGATTGGCGAGAACGTGTATTCAACGGAAGGGACAACAAGGATAAAGATCACTCTCGCCGGATCGCTGGTGTACTTCTTCGATATATGGGTAGGAGATCTGTCCGGACAAGAAGCGATTTCGGGTATGGACTTCATGGTTCCGGCGGGAATTCGCCTAGATCTCGCGGATGGGTCAGTATGCCTACCCGATGAGGTGAAGATCCAACTCAGCGGCAGACGCCAGCTTTACAACGACAAGACACGGACGTTTCGACTGGATCAGCACTCACAAATCAACGTGGGGGAGTCGGTGGAGATACCACTTCGGTTCAGGGCATCCGATCAGGAGAAGCTGTGGCTAACTCGGGGAGATCGATGGGTACCCAGCCTGGTAAGTGGCCCCGGAAAGATCAGATATGTGGAAATCACCAACATCAGTGACCAGGAGCTCATCATACAGAGGGACGAACGGATCGGCCTGTGGTTGGCAGGAGACCGGGTTCCTCGCTTGCCGGGCTATGTTTCGGTGGGATACAGACGATACGCCGAATGGCAAAATCTAGGCTTCCAGGCGACGGGCGAACTCCAGGCCGATCGAGATGCGGAGTGCAAAACCCAGCCAACGCCAGCGGTGGAGAGGCCCAGCTATCCCACCCCCCGAGCGATATTGAAGCGGAACCCAGTTACTGTGATCGTCCAGGTTAAATCAACGCTAGCTGAGAACGCACAAGTCTCGAATCTGGAGTCAATCACGAAGGCAGAACCGTCCGAGGAAATTCAGACCCGGGAGCAGATCGCAGGGGCGGAGGCAGGAACAGCCCCGCCTGTGGGACCAAGCGTGAGAGCCGAGCCGCCCGAGGAAGTACCGATCCCGGAGCAGATCGTGAAAGACGAGTCGCCCGAGGAGGTACCGACCCCGGAGCAGATCGTGGGGGCGGAGGCAGGAATGGTCCCGACCGCGGAACCAATCGTGAAAGCCGAGCCATCGATCCCGGAGCAGATCGTGGGGGACGAATCGCCCAAGGAGGCATCGACCCCGGGCCAGATCGTGGAAGACGAGACCCGATCGGTAAAGGGAGTCCCGATCTCAAGGTCCGTCGTGAAACCCGAGTTGATAGAAGACTCAACTGCAACTGATCAGGTCTACTTTCATGAAGGGGGAGGGTTGTTGGCTGAGGACGTTGAAAAGGAACTGACCGTCATCCCGGAGATCGTGATCTCACTGACGGACGAGGTGACTATCGACGGTATTAAGGTAGGGGATCTGACCATGAACACCCCCGAGGAGATTGACCGGTTGCGCCGGATGATCTGGAAGAAGAAACACCTCCTGATCGGCAAGGGCAACGCGCTACCCCCTGCCGCTCGGGGGGTGGTGTGCGACATCGATGTGGGTGAGGCAAAACCGATTGCTCAGCGCGTGCGAAAAATCGCCCCTCAGTTTCGGGAGAAAGTGTCTGATCTACTCAAGGGCCTGCTGTCCGCTAAGATCATCCGGGCGTCACGATCGCCGTGGGCGTCGCCGATCGTCGTGATCATCAAGAAGAATGGGATAGATATCCGGTTGTGCATTGACTATCGGCTTGTTAATGGCCTCACTCGGCTGATGATCTACCCGATGCCGTTGACCAACGAGTTGCTAGAAGGTTTGGACAAAGTCCTGTGGTATGGCTCTCTCGACATGGCCAGTGGATTCTGGGTGGTAAGCTTGACGGACCGAGCTCGGGCGATCTCAGCGTTCATTACCCCGTTCGGCCTGTTTGAGTGGAACCGGATGCCATTCGGGCTAAAAAACGCACCCCAAATTTACCATCGGCTACTGGATAACGCCCTGTATGGATTCACTCGGATCCCTCGGCCTGGATCTGAATGCTCTACGGATCTGATCGAGTCCGGAGAACCCGCGTGTCCGGGACAACCTTCGGTGCTCGGCCGCCGATCGTATATCGACGATATTCTCGTGACCGCGGGATCGTGGGATGAGACTTGCGAACGAGTGGAAGCCCTGTTGGAGTCATGCGTTCAGTGGAATCTATCGATCAGTGTCGAAAAGAGTTATTGGGGGATGAGGAAAGTAGATTATCTAGGCCACCAAGTCTCAGAAGATGGGCTGGAGGCGAAACCCAAGGATCTATCCTCTCTGAGAGATTTGCCGTTTTCCATGCTCACTGCGGGCTATGCAGTCCTTTCTGGGTAGCCTGAACTACTACAGTCGATACCTGGAAGACTACGCCGTCTACGCATCCACGCTCTACGAGCTTCGAGAAATGGATTTCGCAGAGCTGAAGGTACGGGCAGATCTACGAGAGATCTGGAGTGGTATGGAGGAAAAACACGCAGACTGCAATGCCGGTAAGTCGGGCGGCATCGCGACTAAAGGCGATCCGGAGGTAAAGGAAGAGAGGTGGCTGCACGCATTCCGAGCGTTCCGGACATTACGAGAAAAGATCAGTACGACACCCATCTTACGGCACTTCGACCCGGATCGATTGCCAGTGGTCGTTGTTTACGCAAGCGAGTGGGCGATCTCCGCTTCGCTCATGCAGGAACACGACCACACGTATTATCCCGTCACGTTCGCCAGCCGTACGTTGAAATCGAACGAGCTGAACTATAATGTGGTGGAAAAGGAGGTGTTGGCTCTCCTCAGGATCCTGGATCTAAACTACAACCTGTTAGTCGGCCGCCCGATCAAAGTACTGGCGAGGCACTCGACCTTGGCCTGGCTCTTCAGATCGTCAGGACTACTGGACAGATTAGGCCAGTGGGCTGCCCTTCTTTCGCCTTGGACACTAGAGATCGTGAAATGTACTAAGGGAGAGGATGAGATCCTGGGAGTACTAGCGGCTAGCATAACACCCCGATCTGCGGTGGACGACGCACTCGTCGCGATCGTACCCCAGAAGGAACCTCGTCGCCAAATCCAGGCCCCAATCCCCACCGTGCAGGCAGATGAGGAGCTGCTGGTGGTAAGTTTCGATGGGTCAGCTCGCGTCAAGCGCGGCGGCGGCGCCTACAGCGCGATTGTGTGGAAGTTACCCGAATGGAGTGTGGTGGAGGCCAGATCGGGCTATGCAGAAGGGCTCACGGTCAACGAAGCAGAATACAACGGCCTACGCCTGAGTTTCGACCTTTTGGACAATCTGGATCGAGGACGACTAGTCATTTGTGGGGACTCCAATCTGGTGGTGAGGCAGGTACGAGGCGAGATAGATTGTAAGGCCCCTAAGCTGGTATTGCTGAGACAGAAAGTACTAGATCGACTACGCGAGTGGCCGAAACACGATCTGGTACACGTGAAGAGAGACTGGAACGGCAGTGCAGACAGTCTGGCAGGTGCCGCACTTCAGCGCCAAAGTGGAGTCATTGTGGAAGACGAGTCAGATCGACAAGACCTGGTCACACTGAATCGGCTAGACGAGATCCTGGTCGCCCAAAGGAACCTGTGGAGAGCGTCTCCGCGGTGAGAACTCGTTCATCCCGGATCAGCCACGATCCGCCGGTACTGCATGAGGAATTCGTCAGAACGCTACGGATCGACCGGATTCGTACCGCACAGAACGAGGAAACGTGGATAGCGGGTATGAAAAGGTATCTGGAGGGTAGCGTAGTAGATCTGACCCAAGAGGAAGCCCGATCTTACGGCAACCTGGCTCACGACTACGAGATCGACGACAACGACCTACTTTTCTACTACGCCCCATCCAAACGGACGTCCGCGGACCGGGATGGGCTGGTGCGGCTGGTGGTACCTGCAACGCTACATCAGGATGTGCTACATCATTACCACTCGAGTCTCGAGGGCAGACACCAAGGTATCGGGCGCACTTATCAGCGGATCAGGGACCACTTCCACTGGAGGGGTCTTTTCGAGAGTGTCCAACAGAATATCGGGGAATGCGTAGACTGTGAAACGGGCAAGGGGCGACCAACGATCAGGGGAGAGTCACCCGGAAATATCCAAGCAACCTACCCATTCCAGATTATAGCCATGGACCACATCCCGTCGCTGCCGAAATCCTACAAAGGTAATGCGGAGTTGCTGATCTGGGTCGATCTGTTCACCGGATACGTGATCGCTAAAGCCAGCGCATCCCGCACCGCACAGACGATCGCGGAGTCCTACGAAGAGTGTGTCTTCAGGAGATTCGGGGCGAGCGAAGCGATCCGCCACGATCAGGAGCCCGGTTTTATGGCAGACTTCTTCCGCGCCTTCAACAAGATTCTAGGTCAACGGCAACGGGCGACGATGGCTTATCGACCCCAAGCTAACGAAACCGTGGAGCGAATGGTACAGACTACCACCAGAGCTTTGAAGATGTATGTGGAAGATCTGGACCAACGGGATTGGGACGAATATGCAGAGAGATTAACCTTTGCTATCAACACTTCTCAAGATCGGGTACGAAGAGATACCCCTTTCTATTTGGTGCATGGTTGGGACCCTCGATCGACACTTGAAGCTACCCTACCGCTGGGTAGTACTCGGACGCAAAACCGGGATCCGCGGAGGTGGCGGTATCAGATTCAGAGGCACTACGGCATTGCTCGCAGACAAGTCAACACCCGGCTGGCGGAAGCCATAGCGGATCGGGCAGATCGGCATAATGAAGAGGTCCGACCACACCCGATCCAAGCCGGATCCCAAGTGTGGCTCTACCTGGACCGGGTGAAGGAAGGATACGCCCGAAAGCTCGCCCACCTATGGCATGGACCGTATCGTGTCGTCGACAAGATCAACGAATACACCGTGAAACTGCAGACAAGCGGGACGGACTACCGCCTTTTCCCGATCGTGCACGTGTCCAAGTTGAAGCCGGTTCGAGACTTTCCTGATCGGCCGAATACAGAGCTCACTTCAGGCGAGACCGATCGGATCGACTTCGACGAAGCCCTGCTCCCGGAGGACAGCTGAAGACCAGATCAGGAGGCGGGAGAGTACGAAGTGGAGAGGATAACCGATATGCGAACGGGAAGAAGAACACGCTACGGTCGAACCTTTCGGGAGTTCTTAGTACATTGGAAGGGCTACAATACGCCAGACTGGGTCGATGAGGCAGATCTAAATTGCGGGGCGCTGCTCCTCGAGTTCCTCCGAGATCGCACGAATCGAAATCGATTTGGCGCGATGCAATCTCACGAGGAAGTGTGAGGCGAAGCCGTCGAGGGAAGTTGGTTTCCTCGATGAGAGAGTGGACGGATCGGTGGGGTGGCCACCGATCGGAGGAGAGGAGTTATGTGTGAATGCGTATGTATGAAAGTGCGAAGCCTAGATGACGCGATCGAGCTACGGGTGTATAACATGAAGAGAAGTCGAAGCTGATCTTGAGTCGCCTCCGCTGCCCGATCTTACGATGGAGGTTGAGGCCCGGTCGCAGGATTGAACTTGGCCGCGAGACGTCCAATCCGCCGGGCAGGGTGATCTTGCGGGTGATCGCGGTAGTGGTTCCGCCAGGGGTCATGGTTGTCAGCCTCGATCAACGCTTCCAGCAGATCATTGGACTCTCCTTGGTGCTGAGCAGGATTGCCAGCGTTCGCGGCCCGCGAGACAATGTCTGGATACCAGATTATCTCGTCTTGTGTGGTGGGGAGGTGAAGAAAAAATGGATCCTGCAGCAGATCGACGTCGGCCCACTGCTCCCGGAACATCGGAAGCATATCGCGAAGGAGGTGGCGCCATTTCTCCCCGGCAACTATACGACGATGACGAGGAGCCGCATGATATTGTTCGAGCAGTGGGTCCGCATCTCGTTACGGGCGGGTGATCGGGAGATAATGCGTGGTCTCCCAGTACGTCCACCGCTGCAGCTTCTCATAGGCCAGATAGGCGTCGGCGATCCGGCCCAATCTCGTCCGAGCGCCCCGGTGCAGAGCCAGATCGAAGGTCAACGGGGTCGCCGGATTGGCGAGTACCGTCCAAGGTTGGCTGTTGATCAAGGCCTGAATGTTGGCACCCGTGATCAAGTCATCCCGGTACCCGACTCCCGGAACAGGTTTCCGGGTACCTCTGACGTGCTCCGGGAACAACCAACCGGAAGGTATGACCAGATCTCGGGACAGCGAAGACAAGATCAAGGCCGTGATCTGCCATTGACTCAGAAGGGCCGCGGGCCACGGGTCGGTCTCGGCCTGACTGAGGGCACGAGGAGCGTTGAATCCAGGAATGGAGGTGGCGATCGGAAACAGAGGCGGAACCAAAGCTCCGGCCTGGGGCGAACCAGGTGGACCTGGGGGCGAACCAGGCGAACCCGGGGCGACCCGGGTGGAGATCCGGTCGGGGAGCGCGGTGGTGGGGGACTCGCAGGAGGGGATCGAGGTATGGATCCAGGACCGGGAGCGCGGTGGTGGGGGACTCGCAGGAGGGGATCGAGGTATGGATCCAGGACCGGGAGTGCTAGAACGGGGGCGACCCGAGTCAGCCGAAGAAGATCGGCGACGTGGAGTTGCGGGAGGAGATGACGGCGCCTTTGATCGAGGGGAGGCGGACTGCCGACAGCGAGCTTCAGAACGGGAGCGAGCTAGAGCGGCGAGTGCCTCAGGATCGGATTCGTCCTCCTCCTCTTCCTCCTCCTCTTCCTCCTCCTCCTCCTCCTCATCTTCCTCTTCCTCTTCTCCTTCTTCCCCCTCGGCATTACCCCCGTTTGGGGGAGATCCGTACTCAGGAGAACCCCCCGAGCCGGAAGGAGTGCCTGATCCGGCGTGCCCTCCGGCGGGTGGACCCTGATCGGCCCCTGGACCTGCGTGATCGGACTCGGACCCGGCCCCGTCGTCATAGATCTCGATTATTTCGTGATGGGCGGGCCCTCCCGGGCCGCCGGGTCCTTCGTCGATCTCCTCGTCGGATGACAGCGAGAGAGCTGGAGAAGGTGACCGACTCCGCGAAGGAGCTTGGAAGGATACGGATCCGGCACGTTTGAGTGGAGGAGGTCGAAGGTTGGGTGATACGGACCGATCTCGTGCCCGTTTCCCTGTTGGAGTGGTGGAGGCCGAGCTGGGAGGAGCCGCAGCCCCGGCCGCCGAACTGGGTGGAGTAGTAGCCCCGGCGGCAGGACTGGAGGGAGCCGCGGCTCCGGCAGCATGACGAATATGGACCCACTCGACCACTCGCGACAAAGCCGTAGATACGTCCTCCAAGCCCTCTTCAGATTCATCATTGACGTGTCGCAGGCCGATGTAGGCATCTTGGACGTCAGATAACTGTGCCTCCAGCGCGCGGATATCTCGGCGAGCGTCAGTCAGCCTCGTTCCTTCGAGAACAGCATTCAGAGGATCAGTGATCGAGGCTAATCCAGTGGGGTGAAGACATTACGTACGCAGATCGGAGTTCTTGGTGGCTGAGATCGCTTGACCTTGATTTAGTTGAGAGATCTCTTCTCGAAGTTGCCGGTTGTCACCCTCAAGCTGAACAACCCGGGAGGTAGACACGTCCCGAGCGGCCTGGAGGGAATTCAGATCTCGACGCGCTTGACGGAGTTCCTCGGAGAGGCGAGTCACGCTAGTCGAAGCTGACCCAGATGCAGCCGGAACCGAAGCGGAGGAGGCCGACGCAGGAGGCGCAAGGGGTGCGGATCCGCCAGAAGTCGACCGCTCACGGTCCAACTCCGCCTCGGAGTTCTGAAGGGCGGTGGTCACCCGATCTAGGCTGCGGGCAGCAGAGGCCAGCTCGTCTTGAGTCCACTGAAGCTCGTGCGTTTGATCATCGAGTTGGGATCGAAGCTGAACCGCTTCTTCCACGCTGTGATCCAGCTCCCGATCGAGGCGGTCGCGATCTTCTTCGGCAGCAAGTAGCTGTTGATTAGCGCGGGCCAGCCGGCGATTAACCTCACGGATATCTGCGGCCTGTTGATCAGCCTGGAGCCTCAGATCTTGGATCAGTTGAGTACTGCCCCCATTGGACGCGCGCTGGAGGTCGTCTATCTCGGTGCGGAGACGTCGGATTTCGTCCTCTTGGCCCCAACGATGTCGTTCCAGATCTTGGAGCTCGGTGTTCAGGCGGTTAACGATGTCGTTTAGGCGATCCCGATCCCGGAACAGAGTGGCTCGAGTCGCTTGGGTACTACGGAGCTCTTGCTCCAGGCGAGCGATCTCTCCGGCAGGAGAGCGAGGAGCTCGAGCCGCGCGGCGAGAGGTGGTTGATCGAACCGATCGCGGTGAGGGGGGTGGAGATCGATCCCCGTCGGAGTGGTCGGGATGGTGAGAACTCGCGCCTATGACAGAGGAGGCGAATGCGAAAGTGGGACCAGAACGGCAAAGGCGGCCCGCAGTGAGCCGTCGTACGACACAACTGACGGACAGGGGGCGGATGTGGTGAAGCGCATGAAGAAATTTCGAGAGCAGAGCACAACGCGGAGATGTGGATGCGGAGCAGGTGCGAACTGGTGCGATCTGGTGAATCTGGTGCAAGCAAAATGACGCCAGGGGTCCGGATCCGGTAGAGTCGGGGCGGCCAGCGTGGATCAGATCCGATTGGTGGCTGCCGCCAGGGAAAGGTACTCTGCGAAGTCGCGGCCGGAATATGGAAGCTGGCGACAGACCGATAACGGAACCGAAGGCGTAACAGAAATGGCAGCATGCGAGGCCCCAGTCGAAGGTGGGGTAAATAGGATGGAGATCGCGGATGACATCGCGGATCAAGATTGCAGATCGGGATCGCGGATGGAGATCGCGGATCGGGATCGCGGATCGAGATCGCAGATCGGGATCGCGGATCGTTGATCGGCCAAGGATGGGAAGAACCAAGGGGCGCAGCCAGGCCAAGAATCAAGTGGTCGTCCGGTTGTAGGATGAAGGTTGGGATGGTAGCTGTAGCGACGTAGGAGCTAAACATAAATCAGAGTTGAATTTGCACTGTACATCACAAGTGCCTCCAAGTCATTCTCCGCCTCGGGAACTACATTGGCCCCGGCGGAACGACAAGTGCCCAGGAAGAGTGGATCTAGCAGTGTGGTTTAAGTTTGGATAATATATTGGCCAACTTTGCCCACTCTAGTGACCATCCCTTCAAGTGCGAACCTCGATCGACCAGATTAAGCTGTTTGGCTGGCGATCGCTTCTCCTCTCGACTACGATCTCGCTATAGGAAGCGACAAACACACCAAAAGGCAACTACCGGTCTCGGATCGCATCCAGACCCCTCGATCTGAGCGAAGAACCTCGATCGAGACCCATAACCGGACGCAGAGCGAAGATTACCGCGCTGCTCCAACCCCATCCCCACGTTTCGCCAAGACATTCAATCTTCACCAAGTGCTGCATCTTCGGAGCCCCGAGAGAGCAGATCCAGCCCGCCGACGGGTACACAAGGTGAGAACAGTTCAGCTGATCACGGGTCAAGGGGGACCCCCTCCGTTAGTCGGTGTCTGGGCGCTGTGGTAGCTCGATCAAGATTTTGGCCGATCCCGCTCCACGACATCTCTGTTGCTCTTAGTACAAAAGGCCCTGCCTTATCGGTCTCCTATTAATACCGAGTATTAAGGAGACTTGTACACTTGAAGGTTAGAGTTAAACTGACTTGTATTAATAACACTCATAAAGTTCTATCTACTGCTTTCTATCTGCATACTGAATCCCTGTCTAAATTGCGATCTTCCTCAGCGGTTGGCTCTCGTGCATCGTGGTCCTTAAGTACGACCGAACTAACTTAACACAGTACATTTGGGAGGTCTGCCGTGAACACTCTATATAAGGATCACTGGTACACCGTACCCATCGTGGTGTGTGACACTTAGTCCGAGTTGGCCACACCGGCCGGTGTGGGCCACACTAGAGAACATCCATTTTCCTTGAAAAGGTCACTGGCCAATCCTGGCCCCATACCTTTCCCAGTGGGGAATCCAGTGGAAACACGAGCACAAGCTCATTCGGCAAATCTCGCTCAACCGAGCACACGCGCGCGCCACTACGCCCACCGGGCATGACGACGGAGACTCGGATCATCGTGCGGCCCACCCAAGACACCCTTCGGGCTGTAGGCCCCATCCAGACCCACGCCGACGCGCCCGCTCCAAGCGACATGGAAGAGAAGCCTCCGGCGCCTGCTTCCAAGAAGCACTCGGGCGATCCGGAGGTAGCGAAGGCCGCGTCGGCTTCCAAGAAGCCCACGAATGACACGGAGGGGGCGAAGGAGACCCTGGCTTCAACGAAGCACGCGAAGCAGGCGGGCGGAGCGAAGGCGCTGCCCGCTTCCAAGAAGCCCAAGGTCGCGGCGACCAAAGCGAAGGCGAAGGCGCCTGCTTCAGTGGCGGCCACTCGCCTGTGGCTGATGCCTCGCAGGCACTTCGTGCTCAGGCGCCTGCAGGGGGGGGGGTGCGGCTTCCGCAAACTGCGCGGTCACTTCCCCTCAGGGGCGTAGCCCCTCGCCACACCCGTCTCTGGAAGTAGACTACGAGTCCTCGGGGTCGGAACCCGACATAGCCCATAAGGACGGCGAGGTTGTGGCGTCGCCAAAGCAGATCACGGATGCCCAACGGGTCATCCATCCGGGCAGCTCCATGACTCCCAAGACTGTGGAGGCGGTGGAACGCGCCCGACTCTTGGAGGCGTCCATGTCTCGTCGAGACGACCCGCCCGCTCCGGTGCCGGAACCCCAGGTCATCACCAACGCCGGCGTCGACGGGGGGGTCCCGCCTGAGCCGCTCCAGCCCGAGAATCGGCAGCACCTGGCCGATCGTACTCATCAAGAGGCCTCTCAGGCGGTGGGCATCAAGTGGGATCGCGAGACCCACGCCCCTCGTACCCAAGACCAGTTACTCGCACTGCGATACTGGACTCGGGACGAGTACCGCGAGCACCTTCGACAGAGTCGCATGCCTGGCCCAGGCGCTCCGCAGTGCGACAAGTGTCCGGTCGTGCTCCTGGTGGACACCGGTTTCTCCCGTCAACGGAATCAGACTGAGTTCGAGGGGTGGTTGGACCACTTGGGCTATCCCAGGCCCGAGTCCTTGAACTCGCCATATCGGATCGATTGGCTGGCTCAGCGTCGTCTTCGATTTCGCATGGCGAAGATGATTGATGACAACACGTGGCCCAACCGATTCTTTGATCGCCACAAGCCCATGCCGGGCGTCATCCTTGAGGAGGTTCTTCAGAAGATTCAGATGTCTTGGAAGTCGCAGCCGATAGAGCCAAAGAGTGTTCTCGGCCCTGTCAGCGCCGACCAGGTCCGTTGGGCCATCTCAAAAGAGGCCACGAGGTCGGCGCAGTCCTCCTCGAGGCGAGCCCCAGGCTCCCACGAGTTTCGACTACTCGGTTAGCCACGCCACTTCACCAGGTACTGGTACTGATCGCTACGCCCGCGGCGCTTCAGTAGCTTCTCGACATGGTAGTAGGGGACGCCCTCATTACCACGCAGAGGCGGCGGAGCCCGCGGCGACAGTGGTCTCCGACCAAGACGCTCAGCGTCGCTCGACTGGCTCCCGTCCTGACCTGGAGGGTCTTCTCTCCGGGGTGGAGTCATGTCAGCGACTGCTGGCTAGTCAGCGGACCGAGACTGTAGCGCTTCGCGCTCGAGTCCAAGATGCGGAGGCCCGCCTGGATGAGCTCCGGGATGTCCGACAGGACCTGGACCGCCTGCGGGATCGCGTCTGGGATCTGCCTCGGCAGCTTGGTGGTGAGGTTGACCGCTTGCGTGGCCGAGTTTCGCAAGGCGAGGAGAACGACAAGCGGGTCCGCCAGCACTTTGAGCGGCACGTCGCCTGGTTCCGTGATCTGTACGACCGTGTGGGTTACTTGGAGGCGCAAGAGACTCGCCGCGTAGCGGCTCGTGCTCCGGCTCCGGCTCCGGCTCCTGCTCCTGCGCCTGCCCCTTCCCCTGTCCAGCTTCCTTCGGAAGAGCTCGTTCGGATGATGGCGAACGTCTTCCAGCAGTACCCTGCAACCCAGTCGGCTCCTCAGGCTCAACAGCCCCCACCGGGTGATAGGGCTTGAGCAAGCCAACGTAGAACGTCGGGTGCGTTGCCATGGACGACGGCAGGGCCAAGGTGCAGGCGTGGCCGTGGACCCCTATGACCGTGAACGGCCCCACAAAGCGAGGTCGCAGCTTGGTGCTGCCCACAACGGAGACCGCCTGAGTAGGAAGGTTTTTGGCATTTAATAAGACTTGGTCTCCCAACTGATACACCTGTGTGTTCTTACGCCCTTGGCGGTCACTTTGTTCCTTTTGCGTGTCTTGAGCTGCCGACATGGCGTCACGGACGCGCTGTCTGACAGCTTCACCAGTCTCGATAAACGAGAGGATATTCCGTTTGACGGACGTTCGTAGGCCTTTAAGGCCCCTTGGGTCTTCGAAATTAGCCTCTCCCCCACCCAAACCCGAGGCTGGGGGCAACGTCAGTGGCGTACGCGGTCCGTTCACGTAGAGCTGGGTGAAGCCCGTGGACGAATGCACGGCGTTGTTGAGCGCAAACTCCACTTGTGGAAGCAGCACACTTCACTTCGTGGGCTCTGCTGCGCAGACACTGCGAAGAATGGCTTCCAAGACCCGGTTCACTCTCTCAGTCTGACCATCGGTCTGAGGATGGTCCGCTGTGGACATATCCAACCTCGTGCCTAGAAGGCGGAAGAGGTGTTGCCAGAAGTGAGATACGAACCTCGGGTCTCTGTCACTCACGAAGGCCTCGGGGATGCCGTGAGTACGGAAGGCATTGTCCACAAAGAGCTGAGCCGCCTGGGGCGCAGTCACGCTCTTTCGCACAGCGGCCAGCCGCACCATCTTGCTAAGGCGGCACACAAACACCAATATGCCAGTGTGGCCCCTTGCATCCGCCGGAAGCTCAAAGATGAAGTCCATGCTCACCGAGCGCCAGCAATCCGCCAGTACCGGCAAGCTCATCAACGGAGCTGACACGTCTCACATGTCTGTACGTACTTACGTACCCATTTGTACATGTGGGACCACCAGAAGTGGCGAGCCACAGACGTGTACGTCTTCTCTCGCCCAAGATGACCGCTTAGCGGCGTGTCATGGGCCTCATAGAGGACACGATGACGCAGGTCCTCGTCGTTTGGAACGACAATGCGAGGCTCGTCGCCCCCTGCTACTTGGTAGTAGAGCAAACCCTCCACTACTGAGTAGCGGTGCAGACGTGTGCGCTGACGCGCCGTGAGCTGGACGGCCTTGTTTGGAGCACTCAGTGCCTCCACTAGACCTCAAGGTCGTCGTCTTCGGCATACGCTTCGCGAATAAACTCATAGAGCGGTGACTCGAGGTAGGCCAGATGTGCCAACTCATAGTCTGGCCGCCGGGAGAGCGCGTCCGCTAGGACATTCTGCTTTCCCGGTTTGTACTCCATCGTGAAGTTATATTCCACGAAGAAGGAGAGCCGCCGCGCCATGCGCTGAGAGAGGTGAGGCGACGACGTCGCCGTCCTCAACGAGGCATGATCTGTGTAGATCACAAAGGGTTTTTGACCTAACAGGTGCACCCAGAACTTGACCAAGGCGTACTTCATTGCCAAGAGCTCTTTGTCGTGGACAGGGCAGTTCTTTTCCGCCGCCTTCAATTGGCAAGACTGGAAAGACACTGCCGTCTCTCTGCCTTCGGCATCCACCTGCAGCAGGGCACAACCAATGGCAAAGTCGGGTGCGTCGCATACCACACTGAAAGGACAATCCTCGTCGGGCAGTGCCAGGATCGGGGCACTCTGAAGGCTACTCTTGATGGCTTCAAAAGCCTGCTGAGCCTCAGAGGTCCATGACCACACGGCCTCCTTCTTGAGAAGATTCATGAGTGGCCTTGCCATTTCGGCGTAATTGGCGCTATAGTTGTGCAAGTAGTTGGCCAGGCCGAGCCATTTACGCAGATCCTTCTGCAAGACGGGCACCGACCACTGTGCAATGGCACACACCTTCTCCGGATCCGCACGGACACCGTTCTTCCCAAGGAAGCAGCCCAAAAAGGGGATCTCTTCGGCTCCGAATATACACTTGTTAATGTTCGCATAGAGGCGATTGTCGCGCATGCACAAGAGAACCTCACGGAGGTGGCCAAGATGGGCTTCGTCGGCCGTCTTCCCTTCTGACGCACGACTGTGCACGAAGATGTCGTCGAAGTACGTCTGTACGAACTCCCGCATCGGCCTGAAGAGCTGCGTTACGAGCCTGTTGAACGTGGCGGGTGCGTTGGACGGCCCCTGGGGCATGACCAACCACTCCCACAACATCCCGCTGAGAGCTCACAGCAGTATGCGGAATGTCCGACTCACGCATCAACAGTTGATAATAGCCGTCGCCCATGTCGAGGTGCACTAAAGATCGTGCAACCAGCCATGTTGTTCTGCAACATATTTTTCCGAGGAATAGGCGTCGACGCCGGAATGGTTGCCGCGTTCAACTTGTTGAAGGCGTGCACCATGCGCCACTTCCCATTGGGCTTGCGCACACAGACCGTCGGTGACGAATGTGGCGACTTAGACTCGCGCACCATGCCAGCGGCGTGCTTTGCCGCAAAGAAGGCGTCGATGACGTCGACCTGCTTCTTCGGAAGCGGCCATTGCCGCGTGGTACAGTACTTAGTGCCTGGCACGAGGTCGATCTCATGCCTCACACCCCGATCCGGGGGAAGGACCGAAGGGGGATCGTCGCTCACGACATCCGAAAACTCCTTCAGACGGCCGTAATACGGATCCGAGGGGTCCTTCAAAATGGCAGCGCCATACCGCGTCTGCCTTTTAGAGGTGCGTTCGTCTTCTAACACCTCGGGGTCCATGACCGACGAGGAGTTGAGCCCCAATGAGCTGCCTTCAGGGCGAAGCAGAACCACTTCTGCCAATTCTCCCGCCTTGAGAGAATCCATAAACTCCACATACGAAAGCTCCTCGAGCCCCAGTAGATCTGCTACTGTGGGTAACGGAGTCAACCCCTCCCCCACCTTGGGTTCGCCCGTGAAGACGTCGACTACTTGAGGAACCTTGTCCTCAGCCGCGGAATCCGCATCGCGGCTTGACGCCTCTGCCTTGGGCGTGTTCGTGACGTTGTCACGCTTGGTGTCCTTGAAAGTGGGAGCCCCTACTCGACCACTCGTGGTTACGCGAGCACCAGCTCTAGCGCCTTCTGTCGCGCGAGCTGAACCAGCTACAACGCCTTGCGTAGTGGGAGTTCCGACTCGATCACTCTTGTTTGCGCGAGCAACAACTCCAGCGCCTTGCTCGACGTGGGCTGAACCAGCCACCACGCCTTGCGTAGGGGGAGCTCGGACGCTACCACCCCTTCCTGCGCGAGCTGCTACAGCGCCCGCGCCTTGAGCCTTCATTGCCCCGGGGGCAAGTGCAACTCGGTTGCCAAACACAGAATCCTTGTCCCCATCCTTAGAGGTACTACTACCTCCGTGAGGAAAATAATGCACCTTTCAAAAAAAAATTGCAGCGCTCCGCCTCGTTGATTTTGGTGGCTATAAGATATGCAGAGGGCAGTAGGCAAGGACAAGGATCGAGATTTAAAGATGGGCTGCATGCAGTGTGCTGCGGTCTGGCAGTGGGCTGCTGAGCTACAGGAAACTGCGATGCAGTAGCAAGTTGTGGGTAGGCAATGTAGAAATGGCTTGCAGCGCTCACAGCGTGGCAATACCCAGGTGAGCGCCAACGTGCATCTCGCATCACACTGTATTGCTACGGGAAGCGTACCCGCAGCGAGGAATTGTCCTTGCATTTTGCATCGCCAAGGCGAAAGTCCTTGCGTCCCTTTCACCCGGAATTCTAGTCCCGCCTCCGAGTCGAAGAGCTTGTCGCCTTTCGCCGCGATCGGCGCCATCCATCTGGTCGTGAGCGGCAGTGCTGTCAGTAGGACGGGAGAACGCGGCGCAGCATCTTGGCTTGGGCGCATGATGCTGTGTCGCCAAATGCACGCGTACTTACTGGACGAACTCTTACGATGTGCGCGGCGTCGTACGAGACTGTAGACTGGGGGCTGAAAACGTAGCATGCGCGCAGGGGTTAGCAATGGCCGGGTTGCATCAGGGCTTGCCACAGGCATCATTGTTTGATCAGCCGCTGGATAGGTGCTGACCGCAACACGACGGTGGCGATCAGTTCCTTCCTTCATCTGACACTTGACAACAGCAGCAGGGCACTCCTCAAGTGCTGCGAAGAAGTAGGGACTCCCATACAGCTCGGACTACTTCGGCGGCGGCTTCTGTCTTGGGCAGGACTGGTTGTCTTTCAAAGTGAGGGGGGGAGGAGGAAGGGGGAGGATCGCGATTTCTGATCATAAAATATGTAGCCAATCACAACGCTTTCAAAGCCTAAGATAGCAAATTGTTGATTCGTTTTATCCAATCAGAAGTGGAGCCCATAAGTAATGCCCCTGCTTGCACTCAATGTTTCGATTCTGTCCGCAGGCCATATCTTCCGTCGATATGTGTAAACATGCCACCCTGTCATAGTAGGAACGATTAAAAATATTGCCACAAATGGGTGCTTTCGTATTCCAGATGTCAAATTTGGACAAGCAGTTACGCCGAGTTTCATCAATCAAGATGGGGTGTGCATCCTCCCGCACACCTTTCGTCCTCATGCTCGTGCTCCTTGTGCCATTGGCATTGGCCACAGCGCATCGAGTGAATCGGCATGGCCCCCGACAATCCAGCGCCAATGACAACCGCTGCATATCACGGGGATACAATTGCCCTCGGCAAGGGAATGAAGTTCGCCTCATTTAGAGAAGCCATGCGCCACGTAAAAACCTGCCATGACCAAAGGAAGTGCGCGGTGACAAACACTAAGTCCGGAGGAAACAATGTGCTGTTCATGTGGTCCAGTAAGACTGCTCGCTCAACGAAAAGCTATTACAGGAAGCAGGAACGTGAGGCTCTTCCGAAGGAAGATGTGGCATGCCACAGCGCCACGCGTCGCACCCTGAAGTGATAGTGTGAACGAGGACCCGACATGAAGACGATGCGAATGAAGAGAGGCACGATAACCCGGGCACACTGGTTTGTGTGTCAAAATGAGGTGTTCAAATCTGTTTTTCCAACTTTGACAGGGTGACATGTTTACCACACCCTATTCTGTCACGATAAGTACATTTTGTCATTTTTTTTCAAAATCACACCCTAGTTTGTCATTCCCCCGTATTAGACCCCATATAGAATCTACTGTACCATGAAAAAGGAGATGAAAAAGTGGCACGCTCTGGTTGTCGAGAACGCGGAGGATCTGACAGTTACCGGTATCGCGTCGTGCGAGAGGCCAAGCCTATGGGGGATGTAAAAACGACACCAACCAATCGTAATGTTAATTCTGGCTGGCTCTTCGTATGATACGAAGAGCCAGTCAGAATTACATGTAACATTCGAATCGTATCACACGATAAAGTAGGTAAGCAAGGCGTAAACGATGTATGTGACATGTGGGTGTGGAGTAAACGTGAAAAAAAATAAAAACCGTGAACTGTCCACAACGGTGGGGTTAGGTCGACCATATTAGAGCGCGGTAGTGACTCACTCGCAACCGCTCACTACTAGTGAGCGGTTGCGAGGAGCGTAGCCAAAGCAAACCCGCGCGGGGTGCCCGCGAAGCAGGGCGCGCGGTATTTACGAAGGCGGACCCAGCGACGAGCATTCCAGCGAACGGACCCGTCGCTGTAACTTGGAGTTAGTTTTTCTACTGCGGGGGTCTGGAACCCCCAGTATACTTTCAATAGAAGGTCGTTGGTTTTTCACAGATTTGATTGTTTTTTTCGTGGCTCTCGTCCTGTGCCAGATTATAACAGTGACCATTGGCTTAATAAGGTTTTGTGGGCCTACAAAAAGGCTGTGTGCTGGCAGGTTCGTCTTCCGGACGATGTTTTCAGAATACATCATCACTGATATCTGGCACATGAACATGTTCCCCACCTGAACCGGCCCTAAAGCTAAATTTTGGCTCTTTTCTAGCCAAATTTACTCAAATATTTAGTCCACTCCACCGGTTGAGCAAATCCGTGAGCAAATTACGTTTGATTTTACTCACGCGAGATTTTTGAGCAAGTTTGCTCACGAGGGAGGATTGTGTAGAGCTATGAGCAAAGCTTT
The DNA here is from genome assembly GCA_033557925.1 of Phytophthora x cambivora. Lineage (NCBI taxonomy): Eukaryota > Oomycota > Peronosporomycetes > Peronosporales > Peronosporaceae > Phytophthora > Phytophthora x cambivora. The sequence continues at coordinate 3,741,885 of JAUCEB010000008.1, read as the reverse complement.
GAGGCTGCGACCGGTGCAGCAGAGCCCTGCCTTTGTCGATAATGTTATCCTACAGGATCGTTTTCTGCGTACTTTAGGTAAAGTTTTACTCACAACCGGTGGAGATGCTCTTACTACGAGAGTCTGGCCACTATGTGAGCCCAAAAGAGAATCAACAGTACTGTTTGTCAAACAGTGTTTGATGCACCGCAGATGTCAGCGATGGGGCATTCTCGCCTAACACTGAGTCCGGTCACCCAGTGGCAAACTGGCAGCGCTGGTATTCCATTCGGTCTGCAGCTAGTGTGAACGTCTGCAACGACGATGCCTGCATACATGTAGCGTGGGGCATATCCATGGATATCGGCGACCCACCTCCAGTGCGGCTTTTCTTTCGACGCACCTACGTAGCACACGGGCCGCATGTAGTTGGAGCATGCTCCCCGAAATATTGTGCGACCAGCTCCAGATTGTGGCTTTTTAGCCAAAAAAATCCCGAAACCAACCACTTCGGTATTATATATAATATAATATAGTATAATAATTCTACATTACAAATTGAGCATTGTGTTATCATATGTTATCAAGTACTGAGATCACCGTCACGTCGACACCAACTACACGTATTACTGTTACTATTGATAAGCGCCACTTACATGTATCGGTATGCCCGTCATACAATACTATACATACTCAAGAACAAGAATTGACAACACAAAACGCGACGAACATACAGTGCGGAGAGCGCTCAGCTGGTCAGAACGATCAGAAAAAAGCAGTCCTCACTTCGCATTTTGCCCCAACTCGAGCAGATGCGTTTGTGCTACGCTACTTTGTTGGCGGTCTGCCTTCTTAGTGCGGTGATCAACGATGCTTCCGCTCTCACGTATTACCCGGAACAAGCCAGCATCTCGGCTCCAAACCTACGCGACTCGAACACTGTAGTGGAGAAAAGAGTATTAACGTCCAATGACGCGGACAAGGTCGCCAGTAAGGACGAAGTCGAGAGGGCCTACATCCCGGGGCTATCATCGTTAGCAGAGATGGTGTTGAAGATCAGTCCGTCTGCTCAGAATGTCGCTAACAAGATGTGGCTCAAGTCGAGAACGGACCCGGCGCTGGTTTTCAACATGTTGCACCTGGGAAAGACCGGCGTGAAGCTCGACGATAATCCAAGATTCCTCCAGTGGCTCAACTACGTGGACATGTACTCAGGTCTAAGGTTCCACTCGTTTTCCGACGGCGACGTACTTCACTTGTTGCAGAAGTCCAACTCGGACGAGCAGCTCGTGGCTATTCTCCAGTCGCTTCGGAAAGTCCCAAGCAGGAAGGCTTCAGCTGAACAGATGCAGATTTACCTGTTTGAAGGGTCGGCGTCTTCGCGCGAGCTGCTGAATGCGGCGTGGCTTAAGTCTCGTGAAACTCCGGAGACTGTTTACAAGATGCTGCATCTTGAAAATGCGGCACTGAATGTGGGCAAATTGGAAGAGAACTCAAAGTTCCTCCAGTGGTTTAAATACACCGAGATGTACTGGCCACCTGCCGCGCGCGACGTGCGAACATTCAACTTTTTGGTGGAGACGTATGGAAAAACGAACTTCCACCTTGCGCCACTCCTCCAATCACTAAAGCAGACCTCGAACCTGCATAATTTCGGAGACAATCTGCAAAGCTTCCTGTTCATGACTTGGGTAGACAAAAAGTTCACACCCAAGTATGTCAAGAGCCAGTTGGCGCTCCCGTGGGGGACTGCTATTTTCAAGTTACCGAAGGATGATGCCCTGTATAGAGCGCTGGAAGAGTATACCATCTACTATACAGCCAGACGGGGAAAAGGGGACGTGCAGAAGATAGTGAACGGTTTGTTTGCGAACGACATGCCCGACGAAGCTCTTGCGGCTGCTACAAAACTTCTCCATTAAAGATAAGGACCTCGTGTTTTGATCGAGCAGAATCACATCGTGTCATGGATTTCCATCATGCGTTATGCGAGAATGTAGTACTTGACAGCACCGCTCGCAAGACAGAGCATTAGACGTTTCTTGATCGCTACCCATTTTAACACCTACTCATTACGGTATATTTCCAACTTGGTGTGAAATCACTTACTACAGTAGTTGTATATGCCTTCGCGCAATTATTTATTCATCTTTTTAGCAATCCCGAAGAGCTGCAGCAGCAAACCTCAACAACTCACCCAATAGAAATCGGCGCTTGTTTCGATTCTTTTCGCCTCTTCCCAGCTGCCTTAGCGGCACCACTCTTGTCGTCTTCTTCACGAATCGTGAAGGTACTGAGCAGTCCGAAATGGTCGGATGGCCACAGCCCATCGGCGATTTTCTGCTGGCCGACGATCGCGATCTCATCGAACGTGCACCTCGCTGCTTCTTCACTCGGCGCAGAGTAGAAATACATGCGGTCCAGACGACTGCGGAAGGATCGACTCGTCACCAGCGTATTACGCGTGCCGTCAAAAGTGTAGCCGTTCTCCTCCGTATTCCCAGGTACGGACAACCAGAGATCCTTCCATCCACCGTGTAGACCCGCCGTCGCCTGCATTACAAAAGAAGAAGAAGAGAGAGAAAAAAACATCAGCTCACACCGTCACGAAAATCTCCCCTCCAATCAACGTACCACGTCCATCTCCTCTTCGTCTCCTTGCTCAGCCTCTTCTCCTCTCAGCTCACTCGCTTTCCGTTTCACCAACCCCTTCTCATCATCCGTAGTGCCATCAACTCCCACGAAGCAATTTTCATGGAACCACACTCGAATCTCGCGCATTTTCCCTCCCGCCACCTTCTCCTTCGCCATCTTCCCAACCCGCACCGCACTTTTCTCAATCGCCTCTCCGCACTTCCGACACTTGGACCTGCCGGTCTTGGCCAGCTCCACGTCCACCTCAGCGAACGCCGCCAGACGTCGGTCCAGCAGCTTCAAATCCGCTCGTAGGAGATTCGTATCACCCATGAACACCGCCCCCAGACACCCACTGGGACCTCTTTGATCACGACGTCGTTTACCCCCGACGACCGACGCGTCGTCACTCTCCGCATTGTTCACCCGGTCCCGTAGCAACGTGAGACTTTCCTTCAATTGGGCCACCCGAGGCCCCGCGAACTGTGGCAGACTCTCGAGGTGGGACGTCCCCACGAACAGAGAAAACCCCGGAATGGGTTCCACCTGCATCAGCACCAGCTCCCGACCCATCCCCGTGTTGGAGAACGGGTGCGTCTCTAGGGATTTCACTGGCAATGCACTGAAGAGAGCCACGAAATACGCTTCTTGGAACGGCGGGGCCGTGTCCACGCTGCAGTCGTAGAACTTGGCCCAGCTCTGGGCCTTGAGCAGCGCCAGCGCGTCGCGCGTGACCTCCTGGAACCCGATGACTGCGGGGCGAGTGCGCTCCACCAACCGCCCGATGGCTTTCATGCGCACGGACCGAGCCACCTCGTCGAAGAAGACGTTGAACGTCAGGATGCGCAGCTTCATGCTTGTCAAATATTTCGGTTTTGAGTTGTGGAGTTTTTTTTTCGATTTCTTATTGGCTAAATTCGCGTGAAAATAGGCGTAGTCAATGTGAAAAGCGTCCAATCCCCGTGTTTTGTTATTCTGCTTTCACGCCAGGGCTAACGCAGCATTCGCATTTGTTGCTGGCGAAGAGCTTCTCCACTTTCTTCAACGTCGCCTTCTCGCTTTTCTCTGCCGCAAACTGCAAGGTGTACGCCTTCAGAATTTCGTACCTGGTTTCGAGCTTGGCCAGGTGTGGAGCATGGTCTTCATGTTAACAAACCCTTGACGTACGCTTGAGCAGGTAACACGAAGTGTTAATGGTTTTCTTCGAGTATCAATCACGGAGATACGAAGATTAGAGCTGAGGACGGCAGCTTGTGATCCTGGCACGTATATTTAACGGACGTGCTGCAGCCATACAATCAAAAATAATTTGTGCCATCATTGCCATCAATACAGCGGAGTGCCATCATTTGGCGAAGGTCATCACCGTTTGTATACAATGTATTATAGATTATTGAAATAGTGCTAGTGTGGGGCGTTTTGCTGTCAGTAAAATTTACTAGACACTAACTAACTGTTAGTTGCATGTTAGCTGACTGTAAGTGGACGAGTTAGTTGCAGGAGAACAAACATGCAATACATTAAACTGAAGCAATCTAAACATTTTGCAGCCTTGATGTCCGTCCTCGAGAGAATCTATCCGGACCATGCTTCCAATTCTAAAGGTCATCGAAAAGGCCAAAGGAGAAATTACTCAGAATATTTAGTGAGATCCGACGAAAATTGGTATCGCTAGTTCGGCACTTACATGTTAGCAGAATTTACTACACTGTTATTTGCCTGTATGGCTGACTATACTGTCAGACAGTGTCAGTGTACAGGGAGTGCACTAAATAGTGCCATATGGTACTACAGTAGTACTAGTAGTAGTACTACTAGTAGTAGCATTAGTGAATACAGAAAAAAACAATACTACAGTACTTAAGTACTATGTAGTACTATAGTACTAGTAGTAGTACTACTACTACTACATGCTACTAGTAGTAAGTAGTCCGTAGTATATCTTACTGTAGTACCAGCAAAATGGACCGCTTTTTACTTTAAAATTGCACGAAAACGAGGCCAAATTACCAGTGCAAGAGTGAATACCATCGAATACTACTTCTTGAAGTACTACTACGCAGTACGTGAAGTATTGCTGATCTAACTTTTCATGGCGGCCGCTAGTGCTTCTACACGTTTGTCCATTGCAAACAAGTCAGTCACTGCCTTCTTTGCCGTCTGTCCGCCGCGCTCAGCTGCATAATAGATGGTATAGGCTTCAAGCGCTTTGTACCTTGCATCATCCTTCGGCAGCATCAAAACGTAATTCCCGTGTGGGATCGCCAACAAGCTTCCAATGGATTTCGGACTTGATCCCCTCGACACCCAACTCTGGAATAGGTAAGTCTGCAAGTTCTCACCAACTTTCTTCAGGTCCGGGGTTTGACGGACCCATTGGAAAAGCGTTGCAAAGTATAAATCCAGCTCCAGCGGACGTTCTCTCATCAGGAAGTTGTACGTTCGCAAGTCGGAGTGCTTGCCGCCTCTTACGCTTGCCTTGTACTCCTCGGTGAACCTGAGCCACTGCAGAAACTTCTGATTCCCTTCGAATCTCGCATCGCGAAGATTTAAGATATAAAAAGTATCCGCTGGTGTCTGACCAGACTTCAGCCATGCCTTAATCAATAGCTTGTGAGAGGGCACAGAGCTCTCAAAGAGAAATCGCTCCATCTGATTAGCGAAATCCTTCTTCCCGGGAAGTCTTCGAAGGGCCTGGAAAAGCGCCACCAGCTCTTCGTCTGATTTTGAAGCTCGCAACAGTTCAAAGACTCGAAGGTCCGAGAACGAATAAAATCCTTTTTCGGCCCTGTACTTCTCCACATGCTGCATCCACTGGAGGAATGTTGGCTTGTCGATCTTCGCTCCTGATGTGTGAAGGCGCAACGCCTTGAAGGCTTCATCCGGGTCTTTATTCAGCGCCAGCATGACCTTGTTCGTCAGATATTGAGTAGATGAGGAGACCTTCTCCGAAATGGTCGACATCGCGGGGACATTGACCCTGTCTTCATCGTGACTCGTGGTCGCCCCACCCGCAACTTCGTAAGACCTCAAAAGCCTCGTCGTAGTAATGGTAGCCGTGCCCCCTCTGGGAGAACGGGCGGTCACCTCAGTTCTCAGAAGATTATTCCGATCAGAAGCCACGCGGGTCTCAGCACCCGCGACGAAGACAAGGACGACAAGAAGCGCGATAAACGACGCGTTCATGCTTGTTGACGGCTTGGTATTCTTGATTTGGAGAGTTTCGAGTTATGAAGTGACAACCCTGGCCGAACACTGACGGTCGATCTTAATCCCGAAACACGTGCGTAAACAGTTGTTGCATGTAAACTATTTGTGATGTGTTGGTTTTTTGATCGGAGTAAGTGAACTGTTTGTTTGTTGTTCTCGGTACACTTGCATATCCCCACCTACTTCGAAGTACCTTGATACAGTAATGCATTTTTTTTCAAAGCGCTACAGTACACGTAGTGTAGGTACATTAGGAAAATTTCGAAAAATAAATGCATTTACTTAAAAAAAGAGGAATACATGAGTGCAGTGTATTTATGAGGCGAAAATGACATTCCGTTTTTAGTCACTTGACGAATGTACAGGCATCCCCGCCTAATTTGACCCTCTATCTCTCCATGTACCTCGCACAGGAAGTGCAGGCCGTGCTCAAGATTTGCACAGCGTAATCTGTGGTTCTACTGATTTAGATTAGGCATACGGGAGAAGTGTAACACTGCAGATCGCAATGTCGATGCGCCGCATGATGTCCTTCGACTACCTAGTACCGGTAAGTCATTACGTTTGCATCTATGTAAAACCTGTGCGAACTTTGTAACTCTGCATGGTTTATTAGTACCACTCCCTCAAATTAGGCAGGGATGCCTGTAGGATACATGTACAGGCATCCTCGCCTAATTTGACCCTCTATCTCTCCATGTACCTCGCACAGGACGTGCAGGCGTGCTCAAGATTTGCACAGCGTAATCTACGGTTATACTGATTTAGATTAGGTATACGGGAGAGGTGTCACACTAAAGATTGCAATGTCGATGCGCCGCATCCCTTCGTCAGCCACTCATTCCAAGTTATTACGGTAATATGCTTCGCCGCGATAACAGGAGGAACGGGCTTTTAAAGGCCCCCCGTCATCCCTGTTTCTTCGTAATCATAGCCCGTAATCGTGTATTCCCATCACCATGTCAATGTACAGGCATCCCCGCCTAATTTGAGGGAGTAGTACTAATAAACAGTGCAGAGTTACAAAGTTCGCACATGTTTTACATAGGTGCAAATCTACTGACTTACTAGGTATTCGAAGAGAGAACAATATTCTGGAAAAAAACACCCAAAAATGCTCGGGTATTTCCCAAAACAGGGACCCTCTTTACAGCCGTTTCCCGAAACAGGGACCGGCTGAAAAAGAGGGACCCTTTGTGGGCCACACCACCGTTGGCGCTCATTGGCGCGTCCAGACTCCGAACCCGTGGTCTCCGGCCCACGCCGCACGAGGCGCGTGTCCAGCCTCGCCGGGTCGCTGCGCGGCGGCACCACAGCGCCCAAGCACCACGGCGCGCGCACAAGCCCACGAAGGAGCTGCAAGGTGAAGGAGCTTGATAGCTCAAGTCGATGGCGAGCAAGACTGCTGAAGACTGGAACACCAATACGGACCTGCTCACACTCTTCGTGGACACGACGGGCAAGACGGACACGTCCGACTTGCGTGATGCTATGATGGACTTCTTCCTCGCCTGGAAGGAGACCACCAGCTTCAGCTTGGCGTGGGTCATCGTCAACCTCAACCGGCATCCGCGCGTGCTGGCCAAGCATCGTGCCGAGATCCGCGAGAAGCTGCCGGGCCTCATGACGGGCGAGCTGGAAGTCCCCACGATGGAAGACCTGAGCAAGGTGCCCTACATCGAGGCCGTGCTCAAGGAGAGTCTGCGTCTGTACATGACGGGCGTTCACCGCACGCCCATGCGGTCGACAACGCTCCGCGAGGGCACGTTCGTTGCCTACGGGGCGTTCGTGGTCATGTCGGTGTACGCCGCCGCGCGCGTGAAGAAGGTGTGGGGCGAGGACGCTGCAGAGTACAACCCGGACCGCTGGATCGACGAGGAGACTGACAAGGCCAAGGTTGTCAACCCCTTCCAGTTCATCACGTTCGGCGGCGGCCCGCACCAGTGCGTGGGCCGACCTCGACCTGCTCGTCCACATACTGCGCGCACCACACGCCCTGGACGAGATACGCGTGGACTAAGAGCTGGCCGCCGTGCGTGAACGAGCTGCACGCTACCCCAGAGATGGCCGACGACCAGAAGCTGGACGCAGCCCTGGAACAGGGCGATCAGCTTCAGCTGAACGCCGATGAGCAGCGCGCGAAACCGGCGCTGGACGAGATCAAGGGCTGAACTCGCACCGCTCTGCCCCAGAGCTGGACGCCGACCTCGTCCTGGACGACGCAAGCTGCGCGCGCACCTGACGTTGGACGAGCTGCGCGCGGCCCGGACTCTGGTCGGCGACCTGCCACTGACCGCCGCAATGGAGCTGGACGACGCAGAGCAGGGGTAGGACGAGCAGGGCGGGGGGGGGGGGGAAGCGTAAAACATTTGGGTAGTACGTGTATTGCATGGTAAGAGTTATAGCTATGAAAGTAAGAACGCAATGTCGTGTCTACCTGCACTACTGGCTACGTTGGCTACTTCATCTTCTTGTTGTGAAGACGCTTGGCGTCGTGTGCCATCAGGACGAGGCAGCACTACTCGGCCAACCCGAACGTTTGCATGTTGAACAGCACTTGCGTAGTTGGTGCAGGCTGCAATATTGTGGCCCGACTTGTGATTGCAGCCCCGGCATTTGTTTGTTTTACCGCCTGCACCTTCCCCCGAGCTACGGATCCTTCTAGTCTTCGGCCGGCCAGCATGTCGATAGAATGGAGATGGGAGAATACTGTAGTCCTTAGAAATTAGATTATCCACGACAACGGAGGTTGTTGCAAAGGCAGTTTGATACGTATCCACAGTATATGGTGGAAGGAACGCTAGTCCTTCGCATTCACTCTTACCGATGCTGCGCAGAACCGCAATTAAATGCCTGCACGGAATTCGAAATTGATCGAAAGTAGGGCAGGAACATTTCAAAATATCAATGTCAACTTCACGTTGAGAACCAAATTCGCTTCGACTCACAAAAAATTTGGTGTCGGAACTCGCATTTATCCAATACGACCCTGCCTCCTTTTTCTCTTCGTCGCGAAGTTTGCTGCCTAGAATCGTGTAGGTTTGGTCTGGTCCATTCCAAGCATCTGCCAGCTTTCTGCGAGCAGTAGCAGATGTCATTATTGCCAACATCCCCGCCCGCAGCATTCCGAATGGTGTGGAATCGCGCAGCCCACTCGTCAGCATGACGTTATTGTCACTCTCCACAAAATTTGTAGATCGCCATCCAAACAATGGTGCGGCAACATGACAGCATGAATCCTCGGATGTGCAAGAAGATAGATTTGCTCACACACACCAATTCACAGGCGGAATGCTCTCGACATAATCTCTGGTATCTTTGCCAAACTTTTTATCAATCGTATCCAAAGCGGCAGTGTACTTGTCTTCAGTATCAGCTTCTTGAACATTGTAAACGAGATTTTCGATCTCCTGGCCTTCAATCTTGCAGTGGTCATGGACATTTCTGATGATATGAATTGTGCAGAACTTTAAGTTGAGTAGGATTCCCTTAACGGCGAGCTTATCAGACGCCCCGCGAATATGTCCACGGTCACAGAAAAGAGGGACACCCTCGAATTTCAATCCAGCCGCGACACAGTTCTCAACAAACCACATGATGTTGTCTTCATTTTCTGAGTGAATCACCGATAAGGCCAACGTAATATTGTTTCCATTTCCATCACATCCTAGTAGAGTCAAGATGACACCTCGATACTTCTCATGCTTCGAATGAGTTCCATCAAATCCTAAGATCGGTAGGCATGATGGTAGAGCTGCAATTGCCGATCCCAAGGCAACGAAAGCGCGGAAGAAACGATCTTCTGTGTCTAAATCCATTGCTACTCTCGATCCTGGATTTCGCTCCACGAACAACTCCAACAGAGAAGGAATAAGTGCGAAAGACTTGCCCCACTCCACATCCTGCGCGTCAAGAACGGTGTCTTTTGCTCTGTACAAAACACTTTTCAGGTCTTGTAAGTTCAGCTTGTCTCGCTCTAGCATCAGACCTTGTACGTGTCGTCTACTGGGTTTTTTATTCGCTGCAAATGCGCTCGTGAAAGTTTGAAGAAGTTGAAGTTGTCGTTGAGAAGCTTTCCTGAATGATGTGCATGAATCTGAGTGTGTGTTGTGTAAGGACGTCACGTAGTATTCAAACTTGTCTTTTGAAATCGCCCTTCTATAAATGACAGCTTGCCATGAACACCGCACGGAATCACTGCATTGATACGCCGCTGACTTCCCACCACCATTGGGTCGTTTTGTAGCACGCTTGTCGATGTTGAAGTTGAAATCTTTCATGTAGTTGGTTGCATCCTTCATCGATGCGAAAACTTGTCCTTCCTCGAGCTCCATCGTGCCATGGATTTTGTCGAGGTCCAATAGACTCGTCATCCTCGCACGTGTTCTCACTCGAGCTGATCCTTTTTTAAAGTGAAGCACGTTACCTAAGTGCTCCATGTAGCAATTAACGACTTCATCTATGGCAACTAATTATACTTTCCAAACATACCTCTACCTACGTACCTCTACCTATCTACATATCTGATTGTATTCATGTGTTCTTGTCGTCCTGATCCTGGTAACTGTCAGCGGCCAGATCCAGATCAAGGACAGCGAATACCTCCAATGCAGCTTCCAGTCCCTGCAGCTGGTGGTGCGCGCGCTGAACGTCGGTGTCAAGCTCAAGATCGGCTAGGATCTCCAAGAGAGCGTCCAGCTCCTGCATCTCGTGCAGCTCGATGTTCGCGCGCAGCTCGTGTGCCTCGTGGTGCGCGCACAGCTCCCTCAGCTCCTGGAGGGAACAGGTTACCGTCGTCCAGCTCCATGGCGGCGGTCAGTGGCAGGTCGCCGACCAGCGTCCGGGCCGCGCGCAGCTCGTCCAACATCAGGTGCGCGCGCAGCTTGCGTCGTCCAGGACGAGGTCGGCGTCCAGCTCTGGGGCAGAGCGGTGCGAGTTCAGCCCTTGATCTCGTCCAGCGCCGGTTTCGCGCGCTGCACGTCGGCGCTCAGCTGAAGCTGATCGCCCTGTTCCAGGGCTGCGTCCAGCTTCTGGTCGTCGGCCATCTCTGGGGTAGCGTGTAGCTCGTTCACGCACGGCGGCCAGCTCTTAGTCCACGCGTATCTCGTCCAGGGCGTGTGGCGCGCGCAGTATGTGGACGAGCAGGTCGAGGTCGGCCCACGCACTGGTGCGGGCCGCCGCCAAACGTGATGAACTGGAAGGGGTTGACAACCTTGGCCTTGCCAGTCTCCTCGTCGATCCAGCGGTCCGGGTTGTACTCTGCAGCGTCCTCGCCCCACACCTTCTTCACGCGCGCGGCGGCGTACACCGACATGACCACGTACGCCCCGTAGGCAACGAACGTGCCCTCGCGGAGCGTTGTCGACCGCATGGGCGTGCGGTGAACGCCCGTCATGTACAGACGCAGACTCTCCTTGAGCACGGCCTCGATGTAGGGCACCTTGCTCAGGTCTTCCATCGTGGGGACTTCCAGCTCGCCCGTCATGAGGCCCGGCAGCTTCTCGCGGATCTCGGCACGATGCTTGGCCAGCACGCGCGGATGCCGGTTGAGGTTGACGATGACCCACGCCAAGCTGAAGCTGGTGGTCTCCTTCCAGGCGAGGAAGAAGTCCATCATAGCATCACGCAAGTCGGACGTGTCCGTCTTGCCCGTCGTGTCCACGAAGATTGTGAGCAGGTCCGTATTGGTGTTCCAGTCTTCAGCAGTCTTGCTCGCCATCGACTTGAGCTATCAAGCTCCTTCACCTTGCAGCTCCTTCGTGGGCTTGTGCGCGCGCCGTGGTGCTTGGGCGCTGTGGTGCCGCCGCGCAGCGACCCGGCGAGGCTGGACACGCGCCTCGTGCGGCGTGGGCCGGAGACCACGGGTTCGGAGTCTGGACGCGCCAATGAGCGCCAACGGTGGTGTGGCCCACAAAGGGTCCCTCTTTTTCAGCCGGTCCCTGTTTCGGGAAACGGCTGTAAAGAGGGTCCCTGTTTTGGGAAATACCCAAAAATGCTCACCCGCAACTTTCCTAAAGGGTTAGGTCGACCATATTAGAAGACGGTACATGTAGTGAGCGGGTGCGAGGAGCGTAGCCAGAGTCTACCAGTACAATAGTAGACAGTACTTCAATAGTACTATAGTAGAAGTACCTAGTACCATATTTGTGACTTAGAAAAGAGGCCACGTCGGGCATCATCACCTCGGATAAACACAGTATGCATGTATCAGGGGAAGCAACGCATCGAGCCACTTACGCGGACGTGACCAAGTAAATAAAGAATATAGGCGTCATCTAGCAGAAAATAAAATAAAAATGTTCTAAAGAGGTTGCAGCACGTTATTTGCGTTCGTACATGGCATCCTACCAAGCAATGCCTTTCGAGTAGAGTCAGTAGTCGCCTGTTGACGCAACACAAGAGTTTAAATGAAGTGTATATCCTCAAAAATCCGAGTGCATGACTCCTTCCTCGAAAGTCGGCGAAACTTACTCGAAAGTAAGGACAACCCCTGGTCTTCTAGTCAGAAAGATCCCAACTCTGCAGCGTCTACGACAACTTTCAGTTGACAGGAGCAAGTGGTGGGCACAGCGGAGCAGGGGTCATGCATGTAACCAAGGGACATCGCTATTCATAGCTCCATGCACCAGCTTTAGCCCCTTGAACGCGAGCGATTTCCAGCGCACCCATTTCCCTAAGCCCTAGGTGCGTTAGCCTGTATAACGCGGGGTTATCATAGTGAACCTAGTACGATTTGGTATCCTGTATGTGAAAAGCCGCGCCAAAACCCTACTCCTATGATGGTGAAAACTATTAATCCTGTATGAGGCATTATAGGAACGCGGTTCAGATACAGGAAACGTGTCTAACCTGTATAACAAGGTACAAAGACGAAGCCAGGTTTTGGTAGAGTCGTGCAGTTTCGTTTTCAGAAAATGAACTTATTGAAGCCATACTCAAACTAAGGTATTTGCCCCGCACCGTTTGTCTCGCATCTGTCAGCTGCTCAATCGTCGCGGCGTCGTCGCTTAGACTGGTGGCCGTCATCGTCCTCTTTGCCATCATCTTCACTTCGGGATTTCGTCTCTTCGTCTGCGGCGACAGCAGTGGAGCGTGCTCGGATCTTCTTCTTTCGCTGCGAAGGTGGCAACATGGTGCCATTGCGCCAGTGCCGGTGCCAGGTTTCGAAGCAGGAAACTTATTCGCCGTTGCTGTCGTGTTTTACCTTGTTGCACAGGTAAACGCGGGCGGCCGTGGCCCTCTTCGAGCTACTATGCAGCTTGCATGTGCTGCAGTAGAACGTGGTTTCGCCGCCCTTCGACGCGGTCGTCTCCTTCAACACAGAGCACACTTTGCACACGCGCTGGCGCCTTTTCCTCCCTTGGTTGCCCTCGCGCCACTCATCTACTTGAACAGGAACATGGAGGCGGCGTCGCGGCGCTTCGGTGCTCTTCGTCGGGGTGGGTTGATCCAGTCGCAATGCATACCAGTCATTCTCCTGCAGCTGAGCCAGCTCGAGGTGCAACTGCTTGAGGAACTTGACGTGCGAGAGCTTCTTCGCTCCGTCAGCTTCGCATCAAGCGTTGAATACAATAAACGCGTTGGCAATAGCCAAGTCCAGGAATCCCAAAAAACAAAGACCTGTAATATTTTTGGTACTTTAGAGCTCGTTGTAGCGAGTATCTGTAGATAACATGGACATACAGGATTATGAAATGTTGTAACGTGGACATACAAGTTAGCGCACATACCTTTGGAGGCGGAGCTGGTCGTGTACGTCAACCCCGCCTATAAAGGTCTGGTAGTCCTTCAAGTTACGAGGGCATGCCACTTCAACCTGCTCCCCGGACTTCTCTCGACGTACTACGCGATCGTGCTCGACGCTACCCCCCGCAGCGAGAAGATGCACCGGTCTATTGTCCCACCAACAAACCGCATTGATGAATGAGACTAGTTTGTTGTCTGCAACCGTGAAGGTACCCCGATGGATATCAGCTGGGCGCTTCTTCTTTTTGTCGATAATGTCTCTGCAGAACCCTCGCCGGTTTGTAATCACGGTGCCGATACTGTAGAAACCCATCGTGAGTAGTTGCATAGCGAGCATTGGTGACGTGTAAAACCGGTCAGTAACGACGAGACGCTTTTCGCCCGATCCGTCGGCACCAAACACCTCACGCAGATTGCGAACAACCGATGCAGGTCCTGACTTGGTGTCTGAAGTGGTGGCCGCGCCATCTGTCTGTCGTTTGCCGCAATACACTTGTACACACGCGATAACATTGTTGATAAATTGTATCATACACGATAAGCATACTTAGCAACCAAAAAAAGAACGAGTGTGCTCGAAGACACACTCGATACCCACCTCATGCAATAAGCCGACTGGGAACAGCAGAGCATGAACAGTTTCGTCCCCTATTTATGGGGTTTATCCTTCATGTACACGCGCAGTCGGTTGAACGACGAGCGAGGCAACATTGCCTCGTCGAACGCCATGACTGGCGGTGGACTGTAGCCAGCTTGGAATGTAGCTTGTAGCGAGTCAATCACAGGACGGAGCTTCCATGCTCGATCCAATTTTGCAGGAGGGTCTGCATTGCAGCTGAAGTGGAGGTTCCGTGAAATATGCATGAAGCGGTCTCTCTTCATGAACAAGCCAAACAAACCACGTGGAATGGCCCCATCAGTTGTTGTTTTCCAATGATGCTCCAGCTTTTCCTTGTTTGGTGCAATCGTCCGAGGAATAAGAAGTCCCACGAAATTACATAGTTCTCTCGCAGTAATATCCGGAGTTTGCAGCAGGCCAGCTCGGATCACCTCCCGTGTACTTCGTGTGAACGCAGGCTTTTTCTGTCCACGTGAATTTTTTTGCATACTGTCCTTCCACCCGCTCGTCTAGTTTCTCTTCGAAATACTCGTTGCTTGCCTCAGCTATGCTCTCCCAGAGGCGGGTGAAGAAGAAGAAGGCCCCAGCGGGACTTGTCGCCGATTCTAACGCGCGAGTAGTAGGGCCGTACGGGCCGTCGTACAGATGCGGGTAATCTTCACGAAGCGATTCGATTGGGCGCTGCTCGAAGGGCTCGTCGAGGTAGGGAAAGGGGCTGTATGATACAGGGTCCGACCAGCCATTGACACCCATGTCCTTCAAGATGTCGGCATTGATCGTTCCGCTGGTGACGTTCTCGATTCCACCAGCAACATCAAGCCAAGCTTCGTCAAACAGTGGTTCATCAAGTTCCTGAGCATCTTCGTTCATGCTCATATCGTCATCACATGGTTCATCTTCTCCGAAGCTGCTTTCGGTCCAATCAGAAGCACCATCGTCATTTTCTGCGTCTGACTCCATTGCACCGAAGTCATCTGGGTTGTCTGTCTCGAGTACAATATTGAGGTCGGCTGTTAATGTAAAGTTGAACATACATGTTAGGTTGATACGATAACTTGAACATACAGGATTGACCGACCTGAAGTGATTGCAGCTATGCGTGCCGAACGACGCGGTTGCGGGCTTGATTCACCTCCGTCAGCTTCATTAAATTCATAGTTCAGGTTGCGGCGAGGAGCCACCACATCATCTGAGTTCGCGTCGGTCGAAGGCAAGTGAACCCGACTCACATGTACTGTACTCTGCATCTATGCTAGGCCATCACTGCCTAAAGATGATTCTCATTTTTGAAAGGGCCACCGCTCCTTCAGTCATCACTAAATACAGTACAAATGCACCGTACCAGTGCCCCGCATTTCGCTCTCACTACCTCCAGATGCCGAGTCATCGAGCGAAGTCGGGTCGCTACCAGATGAATGGTTCTCGCATAGGTGAGGAGATTGTGCTCTAACTGCAGCACCGGAGCGCGGTGGCGCTGCAGCAGGCGGGGCGCTGGCCGAGGTAGCTGTCGCATCGGTCGAAGCAGTCGCGGCTGCAGAAGCAACACGCACATACAAGATTAGCAACACGCTTAACTTGAATAATACACGATATCAGCGAGGCGCACCACTGTCGACTTCTTCAACGGCTTCTGGTGTACCAACTGCAGCATCGGAGCGCGGTGGCGCTGCAGCAGCCTGTCGCGCTGCATCTACACCAGTCGCACAGGTTAGCTACGCCTTCATCAGTCTCTCAACAAACAGAAACACATACCCAGGTCGACCTTGTCCAGGTACTTCATCAGCTCTTCTGCTCCAACGAAGTAATCCACACCACTCACATCCTTCTTGGTCTTTCCGGGGCGTAAGTACGTGTGGTCGTTCGAGAGACCCGTGGGCCTCTTAGATTTCCATCATTTCTTAGTTAGCCCCGCCCAGCGCGAAGTAAATTCCGTCATTCTTCTCTAAAGCCGGCGAATTCTGGAATGCGGGTCAATGAGTGGTGTCGGTGACTCACAACTGGATGTGGACCACACTTTGGACTATCTATACACTGAGACACTTCAATCGTACTTTCCGATGCACGGGAGTGGATGTGCCTATCCTGCACCCCGAACCCTCTTTGACTTAAACTTTGTATGGTCCATACTGAAAATAAAATAAAATCCTTATCGTGTCTTATACAAGATAAGCATTTTTTGTAATCGTGTCTCATACAGGCTCTCGCGTTTAAGGGGTTAGTGAACTGCTGCACACGCGATATTTATCAGCGTGGTCCCTGCAGAGACAACGTACCGGTAATTGCATGCGTGGAACTCGTTGCCCTTGTTAGCTGGTAACCCATGCCATTCAGCTTTAGAATAATTTTAACTTCTATTTCTACTTTGGTATTGTGGAAGGGGATTCAACTCGTATTTACTTACATAACAGTCCGAAATCAGCGCAAGTTTGGTCATTTTCCTCTTCCCTAGTGTAGTATGTAGATATTTCTCTTGTATGAACGCGCCACAAATCTCCACAGTTGGTTGGGAAGAATGGTTACTGCTAACTGAAGCACAACGCTAACGAGATTGAACGAATGAAGAGCACAGTCGCCGTTTGTGTCGATTAAGGCTGGCCCCGTCAGATAGTGCCAGCAAGATACAGCCCGTCGAAACTACTTTAGTACTTCTACTAAGTACTTAGTACAATTTATATAACAATATTTTACTTTTACTTACACCATTGCACGGCGTTATTCTCAAAGTCAACACTCAAATTCAAAATGTGAACGCTCAAATTCAAAATGACTTCGAAATTTTATATATTGCCGAGTATGCATTTATAAGATAAATATTGGTTGGTGGCCCCATGAGGGGAACTTTGTTGCGAGCACTGCGCTTGTGGTGTCAGACACTAAATACAAGCAGTACCCACGGCCGGTGTGCGCTTGTACACTGCAAGTGGTCAAGGACGCGAAGGAATGGAAGACCGAGGCAGAGCTCCGTTTTGCCACTCATTGCTCCACCACCGCGTGCACGTCGCTTTGAGGACATACCGGTTGGTGGTTAGCCTATGCAATTAGATTTTAAAGGTTATTACTTTTATTGAGTATCAAATCTGACAATCTCGTGAATTTGAGCGTTCACATTTTGAATTTGAGTGTTGACTTTGAGAATAACGCCGTGCAATGGTGTAGTACTATGTACTTTTAAAATCGGCAATTGTACTTGCTCATACGTAAAGCCCCAAAAGTGCCGGTACTGGTATACCCTGAGCGTAGCCATAGCAAACCCGCGCGGGGAGCCCGCGAAGCAGAGCCGCGCGGTATTTACGGAGGCGGGCCCAGCGACGAGCTCCTCAGCGAACGGACCCGTTTCTCTGTCCAGTAGTTATTTTTTCTAATGCGGAGGTCTAGGGGCAGGGGCGGAGCCAGTGTAACGGGCCTAGTGAGTACCCGTCACTAGCTTACACGTAGCGGTGAGGAAGCGTCCAGTGCTCAGTAATACTGAGACGTAGTGTTAAGTCCGAAGTAAAATCAAATCTGTTTTATTATTGGGACCAGGGTGGGGGGCCATGGTCTAATGTGAACCACTCAAATGCAGGTCAGCAGCTGCTTGGCTGGAATGGGGTCTGGCTGCCCCACTTTCAGCCAATGAGATGATGACATGTCAGCACACGCTTGCTGCTTTGCCTACTTATGTAAATGGAGGGCCCATTACATCACCCTCCTCTCAAAGTTGCGCTTACGCAACGTAAGCGCAAATAACACTGGAAAACAAATGAAGACAACCGCGGGACGACGAACGCGGTAGATGGCGACCGACGCAGCTTGGACGACGGACACGGCGCTCGGCGACGAGCGCGAGCACGGAATGTAGCGCCTCGGTGAATGTGGAGACCCGAGATGGCAATCGGCGCAGAGCGACTCTTCGAAGCGACCCTTCGAAGTAACTGCTGGCGTGTGGACAGGGTCGTCGACTCGACTCGACGTGCCAACAGGATCAGCTTGGACATATTTAACGCCGGTGATTGTCGGCGGCGCAGTGCGCAAGAGCGCACCATTCCATCCTGGTGGACGTGGGTTCAATCCCCACGCGGGACAACGGTGCGTGAGCGTCCAGACCTTTTCCACGCGCGCTTCGACATCACCAAGAGTCGGACACTCGGCCACCGAGACACAGACCCCTGGCAGGACACATCGTGGACACTTCACGTGAAGACGCACTCAGGCGGCTGAGTGCACGCTGGACCGAAGCTCGTCGGCGGAAGAGATCTCGGGCTTCACGAACAACAGCGTCAGCGCGCCGAGTATCACTTGTGGGGGCACAAGCGAGGGTGAATGTCGGAGCTTGAGGTCAGGCTCAGCTTGGAGCCGGAAGAGACGCTTGGTACCGAAGCTTGGTTCCACAGTGAAAGTCGCCATCGAGGTGACTCGAAGTCAGCTCAGTGGTCAAGCGCTGAGCCGTCAAGCCGAAAGTCACCGGATCGAGTCCGTGGGTCGTCATCAGTTGTTGGTCCTAATCATCACGGTGAACCTCGCCGCGTGCTCGCGTCGAGGGTTCCCGTTCGCTATCGCTGTCGTAGTCTCCACGGGGAGTGCCGCGGACTCATCGACTCGAGCGATCTTCGCCTCATAGTCTCGCACGGCATCGGGAACATCCCGAAGGAGGACGGCACGTGGCTCCCACGTGTCCTCTTCGGGAGGGAAGCCGAGCCAACGTACTCGGTATCGTCGCGCGGCTGGAACTGCGCCGGAGTCTCGAACAGGTTGGCGACTTCGGCCACTCGCTCGAGGTGCGTCCTCGTGATCAACGATGCATTCCACAATCCAGCGCGTCTCGCCCGCCGAATTAACAATCGGAGGGGGGCCGTCACGTCGGTATCGGCCTGGATCACGTCCCGGGTTGTCGCGAGAGGTGTTTGCGCTACGCTCCGGTGCCGGAGGGGTCGCCGTCGACGGGATAGTGGCAGCATGGTACTTCTTGAGTCGCCCGACGTATAACGTCGGGTGCAGCCGTAGTGATGTAGGAATATCCAACGTGTAGGGATCACCGTTAACCTTCATGACTCTGAAAGATCCAAGATTAGTCACTGCTGATGCCCGAATGCCGTTAGTTGACAGGAGTACTTGATCTCCTGTCTCAAAGGTAGCCATGTTCTTGCGCCCACGCTTGTCAGCACTCTCCTTCTGATTGTCCACTTCGTCCTGCAGTGCGTCGCGCACAAAACGGGCAATTGATTGCCGTTGCAAGACGAACTCCGAAACAGCGGCGTTGTCGACAGGACGCGCCGGAGTCTTCGGCGCGTAGTTGGCAGCAACTGGAACTCCAGCTTTGCCTGGGTCGATCAATGTACGTGCTGTCCATGCCGCAAGAGGAGACGCCGCGGTGTCCGGCGTCGCGAGGGCCTTCTTCGTCATGGAGCGGGTGACCGCATTCAGCGTCACATCCTCGTGAGCTGCACTCGCCATGTCATTTACACCATCTTCATCCCCACCCACTGTGGAGCCACGAGG
Source organism: Phytophthora x cambivora (assembly GCA_033557925.1). NCBI lineage: Eukaryota > Oomycota > Peronosporomycetes > Peronosporales > Peronosporaceae > Phytophthora > Phytophthora x cambivora. Next base: position 3,722,222 of record JAUCEB010000008.1, on the reverse strand, counting down.
CGCCGTGGGGTGGCCCACGGCGATGAGAGCGGGCACGCGCGGATGGCGCGCGTTGTTGGCGAAGAAGGGCGTCAGACCCGTTGATGCGTGCTCAGCGTTGTTGAGTGCAAACTCAGCAAGAGGCAGGAAGGAGCTCCAACTCGCGAACGACGTCGCGTAGCTTCGAAGCACGTCTTCGAGGACCCGGTTGACTCGCTCCGTCTGGCCATCCGTCTCCGGATGTGCTGCCGTCGACATCGACAGCTTCGTACCCAGAAGCTGGAAGAGACTGGACCAGAACGCGGACGTGAACCGCGGGTCACGGTCGGAGACAATCGACTCGGGCAGGCCGTGGTGACGGAAGACGCAGTCGATGAAGTGCGCCGCGGTCTCAGTCGCGGTGACTGTGTCGCTCACGGGGATGAAATGTACCATCTTCGTGAATCGATCTACGAAGACCAAGACGCTGGTTCGACTTTCGGCGACAGGCGGGAGCCCAAAGATGAAGTCCATGGAGACTGAGCGTCAGGCCTCAGTCGCAATCGGCAACGGACGCAGGGGAGCCTGCGACGACTTCGACGGCTTCACCCGTTGACAGGTCTTGCAAGTGCGAACTCACTTGCGCACCCACTTGCACATGTGGAGCCAGAAGAAGTCTCGTGAGACAGCCGCGAATGTCTTCTCGCGGCCCAGATGCGCGCCCATGGGGCTGTCGTGGAACTCGTGGATGATTCGAGCTCGCAAATCGTCGTCGTTGGACACGACGACTCGAGGAGCATCGAACTTGTCGATGTTGTAGCACAAAAGATCACTGTCAACGTAGTAGCGGTCGATCTGGTTGCGCGTGTTGCGCGACAGAGCCCCAGTGTCTCGTCACTGGGGGCGCGGAGATACGCCACAATGCCGGCGTAGACCGCGTCGTCTGCGTACGCCGCGACGATCTCGTCGCGCAGATCCAACTCCGGAGACACGTTCGTCAGGTCGATGCCTGACGCGATGCACACAGCACAATGGTCGTCATCTTCACCTTCGTTGTCAATCACTTGACGACCCAGCACAGTCCGAGGATCGTAATCAGGTCGCCGAGACAGTGCATCGGCGAGGGTGTTGTTCTTGCCCGGCTTGTAGTGGACGGCGAAGTTGTATTCGGCGAAGAACGACAGCCAGCGAGCCATGCGCTGGGAGAGGTGTGGCGACTACATCGCTGTCCGCAGCGATGCATGGTCCGTGTACACAGCGAACGTCTGCTCACCTAGCAGATACACTCTGAACTTGATCAGAGCGTACCGCATCGCAAGGAGCTCCTTTTCGTGGACGGGGTAATTGCGCTCCGCCGGCTTCATCTGTCGTGACTGGTAGCTCCCGACTCGCTCACGACCTTTGTCGTCGAACTGCATGAGCGCGCACCCGATAGCGAAGTCGCTAGCGTCACACACGACGTGGAAGGGCTTCGAGTCGTCCGGGAGCATCAAGATTGGGGCTGACGCCAAGCTCTTCTTCACCGAGTCGAACGCGGCTTGGTGCTCAGGACGCCACGACCACGTGGCGTCTTTCTTCAGCACAGACGACAGAGGTGTGGTGGAGCGGGAGTCACGAAAATCGATGACGTGCTCCGGCTTACTAAGGGCTGCCCAGACTGCCGACTAAAAGAAGGGGTACTCCGATTGTTTGTGGGACGCTGAGCGTGGGGTCACCTTGTGTACCCGTCGGCTTAGGCTGGTTGCGCTCTTCTTGGTGCTCTCAAAGAGACTTTGGGGTCTTGATCGGGTCCGTGCTGACGGCACTCGAGATCGGGGTTGTTTGACACACGCGCAGGAATCTTCACGCGGCGTCGGGTCTTGAGATCGAGCTTCACGAGAAGTCGATCGGGGCGGTCGTTCTTGACCGCGGTTGTCCTTTGGGGTTGCCTTGTCCTTTCCTTTTCGTTGCTTGCCGCCTCCTATGACGGTTGAGTTGAGTCGTTGAGAAGAGAAGAAGTGCGACGCTGGCCAAGCTTTCCAGGTGCCTCCGTGTATATTCTTGTTAACTGTAGTGTCGGTTGTGGGTGGGCCAATGTAATTCCCTCCCCGAAGGCCGAAGTCACTTGTGTCTTTCAAGGAAAATTTCTCTCTGATTAAGTACCTTAGATCTGCTATCTGTCTCTAAACCACACAGTTTCTCTCCCGCTCTTACCGATCACTTGCGTACCTCTTGCGCATCCGGTGATTGCGTCCCCTGTTCGCTGGCTCTTGGCTGTGCACCAACCGTTCGCTGCGATTGTGGGTGTTGTTGCTGGTGCCAACGTGTTGGTACCCGATAACCCTCGATCGGATCGTGTATCGAAATGTTTGTGCCAGGTCGATCTCGATCTGATCGTGTACCGAAATGTCTGCACCAAGTCGATCCGATCGTGGACCATCATCATTCCGATCATAATAATTCCGATCGCCATCATTCCGATCGTCATCATTCCGACCAGTCTGATCTGCAACCCTGATCCCTCCCAATCCACCAATCACCGTCGATCCAGAGTCGTTCCCAAACGATCTGCGTCAATTTCCATCTCCGCTTTTCCACAGCCGTCCCCTGCACGTGGCTCGACCGGACGGCGGTCGCAGCGCCGTGCACATATCGCAATATCTTCTGCATCCGGCACCTTCGCTGCTCGCGCTTCTCGTCAGTGGTCATGTCGTCTTCGTCGGTCGACACCCGGCCCCATCTTCACCGACAGTCGCAGCGACCGATCCCGCGACTGGTGTCTACACCTCAGCTCCAGTTGCGACGTCCCCTGCCGGATCTCCGACTCCGTCGACAGTTGAAGCCGCCGCGAGCCGCCGCGAATGCGAGCGCTCCTGCGCCCACAGCTTGTTCGGATGGTGGGCTTCCGTCCGCTCGACGCGGAGCCCGTGCTGCACGCCCTCAGGCCGAACTTCTTTCCTCCAGCACGCTATCGGTGGCTTTAGCTGGACCCGCCGCGTGTGCTCCCCGGACACGTGCCCCTTCAGACGCCCCTTCACATGCCCCTTCAGACGCCCCTTCAGACGCCTCTTCAGACGCCGCTTCAGACGCCCCTTCAGTGCCATCGATCGACGTGACTCTGCCTTCATTGGATCGGGACGCTTTGCGCGCGTCGATCAGCCCTTCAGACGCCCCTTCAGGCGCCCCTTCAGTGTCACCGATCCACGCGGCTCTGCCTCCATTGGATCGGGACTCTGTGCGCGCATCGATCAGCCATCTGACTGGCATATTAGACCACGTGACTGCCCTCGCCGATCTGGAAAACGACCACGATGACCTCCACTTTCCGCGGGCAGGCGAGAAGAGGGCGTGGTATCCTGACCTAGGTTGCAATCCTGCGCCGGCTGACCTCATCCTAGCGTTGCGCGCGATCGACTCTGCGGAGCCTTGGTGCAACCCGTTCCACGATCAACAAGCAGCCCATCCTTCAGCGCAGATTGCCCGTCTCGCTAACAAGTTCGTTCCGGCTGGTGTCCTCTAACGTGGGATCGCGTCGTTCGAGGAGGCTAGGACTCGCTCAACATCTTGGCTTTCCATCATCGATTCTTCTTCCTTGTGACCCTCATGGGCCGTTCGAGCGGGAGCTCGGGCCTTCCTATCTTCACTCACCAACACAAATCTGCCTCCACCTGCAATTCACAGCCACCCTGTACACTCTCTTCCACCCCTCTCACCGCGGTCAACCCGCAGCGAGAGTTACCTACTCCTCTTCTCCTTCGTGCGACTGCATCACGTTGAAGCGGTTGCGATTCCCCAACTCACGTTCATATTCTCGCATCAGCGCACCGTAATTGAGGTCGGCCTCGTCGACCCACGATGGCTCGATGTAACCTTTCCAGTATACTTGAAACTCGCGGTGCACGCGGCCATAGCGTGTACGGCGACCCGTTCGCATGTCGGCGATCCGCTCCACCTCATACTCGTCTTCGCCAAGCGGCGTCGTCCAACTGTCCTCTGGCAGGAGAGCTTCATCGAAATCCAGCCGATCTGCCTCGTCGACCGTGAGCTCCATCCCCGGTCGATCTGGGAACTGTCGGACGAGCTTGAGCTTGGAGACATGCACAACCGGGAATAACCGATACTCTGTGCCGGTGGTCTCAAGTCGAGATGCGTGATCACCAACCATTTCGACCACTCGGAAGACTTGTGGGCAAGTTTTCGTGCGTAGCCCTCCTTGACGCGATCGAGATATAACCAGACTTGCACGCCTGCCCCAATCTTGTGTGGTCGTGCTTCTTGGTTGTGTCGATCTGCCCTCTCTTGGATCGCGACCTCAGTCTTTCTCGGACTTGTTCCCGAGACCGTTGATTGTGTCGTAGGATATGGTACCGCCACTGGCGCGCGCTGGTGTCGCGACGCCTCGTGCTCCCTAAAGGCAACGACGCCTCCAACGTAGAGCGGGGGTCCCATCCATGTGTCAGGTAGAAAGGTGTGTCGCCGCGTACTCGATCTTGAGCCGTATTCAAGGAATACGTGAGTCGTTCCGCGTACTCGTCCCGGTCCTTCTGATTTACATCTGAGACATACATCGTCAGCGCTATGGTCAGCGTCTGCACCATTCTTTCCGCAGTTCCGTTGGCTTGTGGTCGGTACGCCATAGTGGCCCTCTGTTTTTGTCCCACAATCCGGTTAAAAGCACGAAAAAATCAGACATAAACCCGGGCTCTCTATCGTGCCGGATAACTTAATTGGCGCCAAACCATTGAAAGACACACTCTTCATAATTATCCGCGACCGTCTGGGCCGTCCTGGAAGAGCTGGCCTTTGCGATCACATATCCCGAGAAGAGATCGACCCAGATCAAGAGCTCTGTGTTCCCCTTGAACGACTTCGGCAACGACGGGATGTGATCCATCGCGATCATCTGGAACGGGTACGTGGCTTGCAAATTGCCTGGCGAATCGCCTTGCGTCATCGGTCGTCCCTTCCCTGTCTCACAGTCGATGCATTCTCCCACATAGCGCTGCACGCTTCGGTAGAGGCCTCGCCAGTGGAAGTGAGCCCTGATGCGATGGTACGTCCGGCCGATGCCTTGATGCCCTCCTTCGAGACTGGTGTGATAGTGATGAAGAAAATCTTGCTGTAGCGTTTCAGGTACCACCAGCCTCGAAACCAGATCGCGATCTTCGTCGGTCTGGGCCGTCGTCGGGCAGTAGAAGAGCAGATCGCGTTCGTCTACATCATAGGCGTCCGCGAGCTTGGCGCAGTTCTTGGCTTCGTCCGAGGACAGGTTCCCTACTTCTCCCTTCAGGTACGCATTCAGATCGACAATCCTTCTCTCTTCGTTTTGGGCTTGCAACATGCGCTCATATCGTGTTCGCTGTACAATCTCTTCTTGCAGAACTTCGGGCGATAGATACCCTTCGGCGCCGGACCGATCGGGTTACTGCGGTCACATGAGCGGTAGAGTCTGCTGATTTCGGCATCAACAGCTCGTCCAGCCGGTTGAGAGCGATCAGATCAAGTTTGGCTTCTTCATAGGTAACTACTTCTCCGTCCCCACGTTGCAGGGCTGCGCCAGCTAACTTATCTGCGCTCTGATTCCAGTCTCGTTACATATGCAGGAACTCATTGTCTGGCCACGATCGCAGTTTCTCCATCGCTTTCGACCGCAATAGCTTCAAACCTGGAGCTTTGCACTCGATCTCCCCACGCATCTGGCGAATGACCAAGTTTGACTTTCCGCAGATGATGAGCCGTCCCCGGTCCAGTGAAGCGACCAGATCGAGGCATAGCATCATGCCTCTGTATTCCGCCTCATTGACCATCAACTCGGCCATGTACTCCGAAGCGGCGAAGACGACTTTCCACTGTGGAAGCTGTCACACGATTCCGCTGTAAGCTCCACCTCCTCGCTTCACTCGAGCTGATCCATCGAAGCTGACAACAAGCCGTTTCTCTTCGGGCTCTACAGTGGGCGGTGGCATGACGATCACCTGTCGTGGTTGCTTCTGGGGTGCGATCTCGATCAACGCTTCATCCACTTTCGCTCGGGGGGTGATGGTCGCAGCCAGGGTTCCCAAGATTTCGTCTTCGCCTTTAGTACACTGCACGATCTCCAGTGTCCACGGTGACAGCAGTACGGTCCATCGACCTAGTCGCCCATGGAAGCCCTTCGACTGCATCAACCACCCAAGTGTTGAGTATCTCGTCAGCACCTTGATCGCCCGCGTTACCAGCAGCGTGTAGCAGACTTCCAAGATCCTGAGAAGCACCAGGACTTCTTTGTCCACGATGCCGTATTTGATCTCGTTCGACTTTTGTCGCCTGGAACGCCAAGTTCTGCCACTCGGCATACCGACGCGATCCAACCGTGACGTACCCTCCAAGACGAGAAATCGTGTCACCCGGTAACCACATCCCTATTCGGTCGTGTGGATTGAGGTATAATGTCCTCTCACCGAGATTGGTGGTCCGCATGTACTGCCTTCGGCCCAGTCCGCGCAGGACTGTCGGTACCCAGTGTTTCCCGCGGGTGACCCACAGCGTCTGACGTTCGATCGATCCGGACCGAATTGGTATTTCCTCCGACCGCCCTACTAGAATCGCCAGGCTGTGGTCGACTGAGATTGGAATGACCTTGCCGTTGTACAGCGGCCGCCTTTCCTACAGCTGAATTCTCACTTCGTCTGACAAGCACAGCGTTCCTTCCGCTAGACCGAGACGAATTCCTGCGGGGACCATGAAGTCCATGCCCAAGATCGCGTCCTGGCCAGACAGCGTGCCGACCCACGCGTGGAAGAAGTACACCAGCGATCCAGCCAACGTCACCTTGATCTTGGTACGTCCTTCCGTCATGTACGCGTTTTCTCCTATTCCAACGCACTCTTGTCTCTGACTTTCGTCTATGATACATCCAACCTTACGAGCAAAGGTGGAGTCCACGATCGAGACTTCAGCGCCGGAGTCGAAGAGCAGCGTGGCTCTCTCGTTGTTGACCTTCCTGATGGCCTTGGCCTGCCGAAACCATTTGCCGGGTGCGTGGTACTTCCAGTACCCCCTGCGACTCGCCATACTGCAGTTCCAGTTCCATCGTCACATCCGATCGAGTAAATTCGTCAACCCTCCGCAAGCTCGACGCCGCAGAGGTACAGTCTCCATGAAATTCACATGTATTGTCGATATTGGCGGTGGAGGTCTGTAGTTCACTAACTTTCGGTCTCTCCCGTTTTTCGCCGTAAGCAAAAATGCAGAGCCCAGAGCGCTCGGCTTGTACCAGTTTCCAACCTGGCGAGCGTTCTAGTTTAACATCTTCTCCGCGTTTTCCGGTAGCATCCCTGCGTGTTTGCCTGGATTGTACCACTGGCGGATCATGTTGTAGAATTCCTCCATCGGACACTTGCCCATGTCGTGCAATTCTCCACAAGCGCGACACACGTGCAGACAGTGGTCAGACGGATGTCTACGCTTGCCGCACTTCTGACAAGTCAGCCGTTTCCAGCAGCTGAAGTTGTCGTGTCTCGTGGAGCCGCAATGAGAGCACTGCTTCGCCTGCAAGCTTCGATCCCGATCGAGGTATTGATCTTGACTCGGAGGCTCTCGGCGATTCAGAACCTAGCCTTCCTGCACATCTTGCTCATTAGCAGCAGCTACGTGGATCCTGCGGTATCCCGCGTCATGGTCCGACCCGCTGTCGTCCGATTCCGACGAACTGCTTTCCGCTGGCTGGATTGCATGAACTACTCTGGCGGGTTTCGCGGAGGCCGAGTTGGCAGCGGGGGCGGCTCGCTGGCGGAACTTGTTCGATCCCACTGCGGCTCTGCCCTGTCGGGCCTTCGATCTCTGGTGAAGGCGTAGAGTCTCTTCTAGCTCATCGGCGTCACGCAGGCGCAACAGCACTAGCTGATCGGCCAGATCGCGGTCGTCAAGGGTCTCTGTGAAGTGCTCCACATGTTCGCGTCGGGTGGACGGAGTTCCTCCCTTGATCGGGGGCTTGGCTCGCATACCAGCGACATTCAGTCGATAGAGTACTCAATTTGGGACTCGTCCAATCTCTTCCGCGCGTGGTAATATTGCCTCGCGACAGACACCCCACGATCGCAGTACTGCACCAAGAAACTCTCCGAAAGGCTCTTCCAGTCGCTTCGGATTGACCGCGCAAGCTGTCTGTACCAATTGCGGGCTGATCCTGACATCAAGTCACCGAAGACCAGACACTTCTCGCTGTCTGGAGCCTGATCGCGCAGGAAAGCTGACTTCGCCTTGCCGATCTAGCTTCTGGCTCGATCCACATCACCATCTTTACCGGAGAAATATTTCAGCTCGGAGATTGCAGATACTCGGATTCGCTGTAGCGTCGAGGTGTTTCCTGACGTAGCTCCGGCAGAGGCTACGGCTGCATGTCTAGGCGCTTCGAGACTCATATCATCAGGGTCGTATTCATCCGCCAGCTCAGAGTGACGGGGGCCCACCGACTCCATCTCTACGTCTTGAGTACCTTGCGCCGTAGCCGTTGCTGCGGCTCTAGGAGCTGAAGGGGTATCGGCGGACGTCCGCGTGGGTCTGGTGAACTGTGAGTCTGAGGCAGCTTCTGGCGTCTGTTGCCCCCTAAGGAAACGGTCCATTGCCGCATTGAAGAACGACTGCATACGATCAGCGGAACCGCCACGAACGCGGATGCTGTTAACGCTGGCTGCTGATGAGTCGTCTCTTCCTTCATCTTCCGCTGTTGCAGCATGGCTGCACCCGAGGGACCGAGGATCATCCGCTGTAGGTCGACCGACGTTTCTGACTCGGCTTCCGACGTGGCAGATGCGTATTGGGCCGATCCGGTCTGGTACTCCGGGCCGCGAGGAGAGACTGCGGGCGCAGTGTCGATCTCGATCTTTGTGGAACCCACCAAAGGTGTCAACATCAGGTGAAGCGCCATGGTGCTCCTCGCGATGTCTTATACGTCTCGGTCAAATAGCGCGTTCACTTCAAAGGCGCCCTGCACGATCCCGGCCTCTTTGAGCAGATGCATTAGCATCTTGATTGCGTCCAGTTTGTCGACGGGTGCCGTGACTGGTCCCTGCAAGGTTCCAACTATCTTCAGCCGCATGATCTTCATGACCGAGTCCTCGACCAGGAACGCCTGCAGCTTCTTGCGCTTCAGAGCATCTTCAAACTACTCGAGCTGCGCGTTGGTCCGGGTCGCGGGTTCGTCGCGATCTTTAGCGTCAGACTCGGGTGCCTTCTTCATCTTCTTCGAGGCTCTCGTCTTCTTAGACTTCTTCGAGGTCGATCGTGCTCTCGAAGGGTTAGACGTGGGTGAAACCAAACCTTCTCCGCTGAGACTCACCATCTTCAGGATCATGACTGCTGAGCTCAATGAATCACCGCTGATGCCGATGGGGCTCAGCTATACTGGAGCTGAGCACTTCAAGCCGAGCGCGGATGCTATCGACGTTCGACACTCCTGAGGTCGGCGAACGTCCACCAAAATATGACTCGCGGACTTTCAGGGTCCATCAGGTCTGGGATGTCTCCGCTCAGACTTTACTGCTCTCAGCACAGCCCAGCGAGGCTTCCTTCAGCCCTGCTTGGCCACTTCACTGCGTGATCAAAGATCACTCGCCGCCAATTATCGGTTAAGGCTTACACTTCCATGTTTCAACTGTCAGCGGGGTTCATGCTCCGAGCCAGTTTAATGTCCGCGTATCTACCATTGGTGACAGCCACTACTCAGCCAATCATCACTGTTCTTCTACCAAGAGTGGTCACTGGCAGATGCCTGATGGGTTCTCCCGAAAGAACCGAGGGACTTCATCACATACTATCAAGTAGACGAGCTCGAATAGTCGTTCCAAACGACGGGGTTCTGTGCCATCGGGTCCTCTATGAGACTCATGACACGCCGCAAAGCGGTTACTTTAAGCGTGAGAGAACGTACACATCCGTGACCCGCAAATTATGGTGGTCTCACGTGTAGAAATGAGTACGTACTACGTACAAACATGTGAACCTTGCCAACGCGTTAAGCCCGCGCCATTGGTATCTGCTCCTCTGGTAGATGTGGATATTCATAAGGAGCATCTCCGCAAGCTACTTGAGCTAATGCACAATCATAATCTCTACGGGAGCCTGAAGAAGTGTATCTTCAGGGAAATCGAGATACTCGTACTTGGGTGGTTCGTGAGGAAGAACGTCGTAAGTCGTGACCCGGGAAAGGTCAGAATCATCAATGAACAGTCTGTGCTTCAAACGTCAAGGAGCTGCGACAAAAAAGTTCCTTGGATTCGCCACGTATTTATACAAGTACTTGAACAACTGCGCATGCAAGATTTGCCCGTTGTCACCATTCCTCAAGAAGTACGCTGCGTGGGATTGTCCTGCTGATTGCCAGAAGATCTTCGAAGCGGTCAAGCCGGGCTTGACGTGGTGCCGATATTGACGGTGGCCAATCAAGATAGTCCGTTCGACGTTGTATCTGATACATCCTATTGAGGGGTTGTTGCATTAGAGTACATACTGTTGAAGAATCGGATGTACTATAATGCAACAACACGAACACGAAGGACGTATACTATCAGTCGCGTCGGCTGAAACCAGCTGAGCGCAATTAAGATGTACACGACAAGGAACTCCTTGCCACGAATGTGTCTACTTGAGAGTAGACCGTTCTAAGTCTACAGCAACGACGCATCATTGCGTACGACGGTTGAGGCGCCACACATCTCACAATAATTGGTACAATAGCTTTCATTCTTTGCGGAATTTAACTTCTAGAAACCTGGAAGGTTGAATGTGATGACCGATGCACTTTTGCGTCGACAGGATTATGCGGTTCACACGACCGGCGTCAACGCAGTTGGCGTCGTCAGGGCGTGTATCCCCTTGCCATCCTTAGTTAGCTATGTAAGGACATATAGGCACGCGAAGCAACTGTTGGAGTACTTCTCCGCTCCTTCTAACAAGGCTCGTCATAAGCTGGCTAAGCATTTTCATCTTCATAGGTGATTGTTTAGTACTAGCTAAATGCACATTTTTTATGTGCTTCCAATGACTTGCTGCTTTACAGCGCAGTCGACGACGCACTGTTGTGCCGAACGATAATGAGCGGAAGCCCCACTCTACAGTTCACCGTTCAGCATGAAGCTTGATAAACAGGATGTGCACCAGCTCTTTGGAAGGGGCCTTAAGCTTATCAAACGGGGCACGAGGCCCCCAGCTGCATGCACTGCACAGAGATCGTCATACACGGTCTTCTGCTTACATGTTGATCTTACATACCTCTGCATGTTGATCTTACATACCTCTGCTTGGTACCACGCCCCTGATAGTGAGCGCTTCTCTATTTTGGTGGCCCCAGTCGGGTGTCGCAGTAGCCTTGCTAGTGTAACAGATTCGCACTTTTTATATTGCTGACACATCCGGATAGATGGACACCTTTAGCACCCCCTGCCTAAACCCTTAAATCCCTTGCCCGTGAGGCATGAACCATCTCGGGTTTAATGCTCCCCGGAATAAGGTATACAAAGGGCTGGGGACAGCAGAACGAACAGAGCCCGAACCCGAACCCCCCTCTCGAAAGGGATCCTCTGCCCGGAATAGTCGGGCTCTGTTTCAAACCTGTGAGCCCAAATTTACCAGGGCTCCCCAATTTAGCATGCGAGCCCTTGGCTGATTTGCTTAAACCCTGGCACTAATTAGAGAGCCCGTGGAGTGCTATTGGCTGATTTGCTTAAACCCTGGCACTAATTAGAGAGCCCGTGGAGTGTCCGCTGGAGCCCATTTCAACCTTCCAAGAGTCCTGAAAAGTGGGATTGTTGGCTCGGTTCGTCCCCTCCTTGTCTCTTTCTTGTGGCAACGTTAATTTAAAACCTGTCAATTTTGATGGCTTCGCCTAACCCGCGCGTAGTAAACCCGCGGGATTTCAGCATACAAACCCCAAGTAATCTATTCCCGCGACGACAGCTCTTGCTCCAACGGCGCCATTCGACGCTGAAGCCAAGATGGCCAGCGCCACCAAGAAGCGCGTGTCGTACTTCTACCACCGTAGGGCCGCCCCCCTTGTCCGTCTCGGTGTTCTCCCCCTTGTTCTAACCTCGTTCTACCCGTTCTACCCGCAGCCGAGGAGGGCCACTTCTACTATGGCCCGGGCCACCCCATGAAGCCGCACCGCATGAAGCTGGCGCACCACTTGGTGGTCAACTACGACCTGTACCGCAAGATGGACATCTTCGTACGGCATACAAAAACCCAGTCAACTATTTTATTTTTTGAAATGTAGAATGGTAGGCTAATTCTACCTTGTTCTACCTTTTGTTCTACCCACACAGGAGCCACACATCGCGTCGGCCGAGGAGATCAAGACCTTCCACGCGCCCGACTACATCGACTTCTTGCAGAGAATCAGCCCCAGCAACCAGAAGGACCTCGCCTCGGAGCTGCAAAAATGTTCGTGGAGGGCAAAAAAAAGTTTTTTTACTTGTGGTGATGCTAAAAAAAATATTTTTGTTATTGTTGTTTGTGGTGCAGACAACCTGGGCGAGCTGACGGACTGCCCCGTGTTCGATGGCATCTTCGACTTCTGCCAGATTTACTCTGGCGGCACGCTGGACGCTGTGAGTCGACTCAACCACGGACAATGCGATATTGCCATCAACTGGGCGGGCGGACTGCACCATGCCAAGAAGTCGGAGGGGTCGGGCTTCTGCTACGTGAACGACATCGTGCTGGGCATTCTGGAGCTGCTCAAGTACCACCCGCGCGTGCTGTACATTGACATTGACGTGCACCACGGTGACGGCGTGGAGGAGGCGTTCTACGTTACGGACAGAGTCATGACCGTGTCGTTCCACAAGTACGGAGACTTCTTCCCCGGCACAGGTGACATCAAGGTAAGGAGCGAGATGGCGGGGGATAATTTGCTGTGTGGTGGGGGGGATACTCATCGGACACTGCTAAACAGGATATTGGCACCAAGAATGGCAAGTACTACGCGGTCAACTTCCCGTTGCTGAGCGGCATGAATGATGAAAGTTACGAGAGTGTGTTCAAGCCTGTGATCCAGAAGGTCATGGAGACATTTGCCCCCTCTGCTGTGGTGCTGCAGTGCGGCGCTGACTCGCTGACTGGAGATCGTCTTGGCTGCTTTAACGTCACTACACGAGGTAGGCTCAGGAAGCTGGCGATGTAAGACTGGATACGGACGGATCTAAACTATCTTGTGTGCCGGTCTCTATCAGGACACGGTGAATGCGTGAAGTTCGTGAAGAGCTTCGGCCTGCCGATGCTTGTCCTCGGCGGAGGTGGCTATACGATCCGCAACGTCTCGAGGGCATGGGCCTATGAGACGTCCATTCTGCTTGACGAGGAGGTGTCCAACAATATCCCATACAACGACTACTTCGAGTTCTACGCCCCGAATTTCAAGCTGCACCTTGAGCCGGATCCGGATCTTGAGAACGCGAATTCTAGGGAATACTTGGACGAGTGCAAGTACGTTAACTGTCCCGCTTCATCGTTCAACTTTGCGCGTAGTAATTGCATCGCTAACTCCCCCGGTGTTTTTTTTCTTTTCAATTTTTCAGGATCAAAATTTTCGAGAACCTTCGCGCGTTAACTGGAGCCCCCAGCGTTCAAATGAGTCAAGCGCCTCCTACGCATATGCTCCGCGAAGAGGATGAAGACGCAGCCGACCCTGACACGCGGAATGACAACGATGCAAAGCGGCAGCATGAGGCCGAGTTTTATAGAGACGGCAAGGACCAGCGTGGAAATGACGACGATGCCGCTGATGCCAGCGCTAGTGCAGCAAACGGTTCCGCCCAGGAAGCAGAGGACAACATGGCACCTGATGTCATCCCCATGGATGTGGATTAGACAGCTAGGCGAGAGGGGCTTGGACTGGTCTTCTTGGGTCTCGCTTCCTCGCTTGTCCATTTTTCCCTCTTTTTAAATTCAAAGATGTCCATGACGATGAACCACAATCTGGTGCAGCACGAGCAATACCAACCTTGGGATCTGGAACTCGAACAATCGTCGGCATTTCTCTATTTCTGCTGCATCTGCTGGAGTTTGCGCTGCTTGTCTCGCTCCGCCTTCTCAAGCTCGAAGCGCTTGAGGTCCAACCGTTGCAAAAACTCTTGCTTCTCAATGTACCTATGATAGACAGACACACCACACCGTCAGCCAACTACGTACCAACACAACACCCCTCCCCACAACGCACCCGTCCTTGGTGTACTGCGTGAGTTCCTCCTCGATGCCTTCCTTCTCCTTGAACTTGTCCCAGTCCATCGACGTCTTCTCCATGGTCGACACCTTCTTGGGCTCATCCAGCGACTCGAGCATCTTGTCCAGTCCCTTCTTCCCCTTAGGCTTCTCCGAATTAGCAGCAGTCGACACACTGTACTCTTTACCCGCGAACTTAACCACACGGTCCACCTTCTTCTCCTTGGCTGAGGCCTCCGCCATGTCCTTCCTCGACCTCTTGACGTCCACACTCAGGATCGGCATGGAGAACTCGTGCAGCTTGCGCTTCTTCTTCTCGTTCTTCTTCTTCTTGTCGTTGGACCTCGTCGTCTTCTTGATGAGTCCTCCCAGCAGTTTGGACGTCCTGTCCGCCGCCTTCTTGGAGACGGCAGTGGACGCATTGATGTCGTCCCACAGTTTGTCAACGTGCGAGTCGCTCGTGACGCTTCGCTGCGTGTCCGGCGCGACGTCGGCGTCTATCAGAGCGTCGTCGTCTTCCTCCTCGTCAGCTGCAGGGAGAGAATTAAAGTAAGTTTTAAGTTAAGGGTTGAGCAGGAATTATGGCGGAATTATGACGCGCCTTCGGGGACGTAGTCGCCATCGTCTTCGTCTGAGGAGCTCCCCATGGGTTTTGTTTGTGTATTGGATGGGACGTTAACGTCAGTGATGCCAACAGTTTTTTTTCTATGAGAGTTTGTATGGTCGGCGACGCGTTGTGGGTCAGAATTATGGGTGCGTTTTAGTCGGCGTTTTGCTTGCTGTCGAAGCAAATGGCTACACCGACGAGGATCAGCAGCATGCCCGTGTACGTGGCTGCAGTAACGAGAATGGAGTGGGAATAGTGAGCTATGAGGCGGATTGAGTGGGTGAAAGACTTAAAACCACGTACAGATCGGGCGCTGGGGCTTCTCGCCCAGCAAGCGGCTCGTGATGGCCGTGAAGACGAACGCCAGCGAGTTGCAAATGGGCACAGCATTCGACACGTCTAGAAAACAAAATGTAGCCATGTTTCTCAGAGGCAACGAGGACTCAAGTTAGAGATACAAGACGCACCTGTGGAGCCCAGGAGGAACACGTAGGCGACTGACCCGCTCTGGTTCAACGCAAACGGCAGCAGAAACTGCAGCAGGAGAGGATGAAGTATCAGCATTTAAATGTGGCAGTGGGTGAACCGAAAGCTGGCGGCTCGAAGCTCAAATCTGCAAGTTATCTACCTGCCAGTTCTTCACCAGGCCCAGCAGCTGCTTGACAATCTCCCCGAGGCTGTTGTCCTTCCGAGTGTACATGACGTCGGCACTGCTGCCTGTAGATACAATACAACACACCAACCCGTCAGTCTCAGTGTACCCTCAGCTGAAACCCCCAACATCGACCGCCACCTCGCTTGATGAGGGGGTTCGTGCACCCCCAGAGCACGCCCACGAACAGGAAGGACAGCAGCGTCGACAGCGCCGAGCTCATGCTGCACGATGTGGCGCTTGGAATAATGTAGCCATGATGTCGTTGTGCCATAAATAATGATAGACTGCCATAAATAAGTACCATAAATTATTGCGGACGAGAGCTGGAAATAAACGCTTGAAGCGGAGATGGAGGCGCAGAGCAAGTGGCAGGTGCAGTCAGACGACTATGGCAACATCTACTTCTACAACACGGTCACGGGCGAGTCGGTGTGGGAATTGCCGGAGGAGAAGGACGAAGAAGAAGAAGAAAAAGTTGAAATTGTTGATGTAGCCAAGACGAAGAACCAAAATGACGATAAAGTCGTAGAGCTCAGTCGACCACAAGCGCAATATAGCATTTACGCTGTCGCTGTCGGTGTCGCTGATACTATGGTGAAAATCGTGGAAATGATTGAGGACAAAGCTGAAAAACTCAAAAAGTCCAAAATCCGACGCAAATTCGTGTCGCCTGCAGCAGAGCAGAGGTTTCTCAAGAATGCTGCAAAAGAGGAGAAGAAGAAGAAACATCTACGTGATCGCACAGTCACTGCGTATGTGAATGTGTTGGTACCAACGATCGAGACTGGAGGAGGTGGCGGTGAAAAGCGACGAGAGGTGGGGAGTCTTTTCACGGCGGAGGAGTCGAGGCGATGGCAGCAGGAGCGCGAGCTTGAACGTGAAGCGAAGCGGCGAGCCACGCGGAGAGCTAGAAGACAACACCAAGCAAAAGTCGAGGCGTTGCAAAGACACCAACAAATGTTGATTTCATTTCGCTCAGACCTGATGAAGTATCTGCTAGGGAAAATTCTGTGCAGTACAGAGCTGCAGAGACAACGGATTCTTCTTCTCACGACGCCCCAAATGCTCGCGGAGATGATGGAGCGGAAGCGAGAAATGCAGATGAAAGTGGAGCCTGAAATTGCAGAGAAAATGGCTGAGGAGGAGGGAATTGCCAAGCAAAAGTACGAGAAGAACCTTCGAAAGGTTTTTACCACGATCGATGAGGCTGGAGCGGGTAAGCTGCACTTACTTCAAATTTTGTTTGGAGTCTTCTCGAAAGAGTAAGTACAGGCCGTTATGCGTGGTAGATAGTAGTTTTTCCTCTGATCTCACGTTGATTTTGTTTTTGGCTTAGAAAACCACAGAAGTACGCAGCCAAAGTGCGGGGACTAGCCGAGTTGCTCAGCTCTACAGAGTTGCAACGATTCCTGATCGATTTTGTGTCGCAATCGACCCGCAAGGAAGTTGGAGGGCCTCCTCGATTGATCACTGCATGCGAATTTCGCGAGTTTGTCAGCATTATCGAAGAAGTGCTCGACCATTACGCAGGAGTGAAAGCTGCCGTTGAAGAGGCTGAAAATGATATTGAAGCGACTCTGGCCGCAGCCGCGTCCTCTTCCTCTGGAGGTGTAAGTCTAGCACGCGCACGTATGGGAGTCATGTCAGCGAAGAAAATCAAGCACGAACTCACTGTCTTGCGAGAACATGAGCAACAACTCCAAGTGATTCGAGAGCGGGGAATGTGGCGGGGTTACGGACCCAAAGGCGACAGTCTCGTGGCGTCGAAAGAGGAATGGGAGAAAAACCACCACCATCGGTTCATTCGCTTGGATGAAAGTGTGCCTGTGTTTTGCTGCCTTTGTCGGCGACGGAGGTGGGAGCTGTGGAGGAGGGAACAGGAGGAAATCGAGAGCGAATTTCGCAGTCGCTGGCCAACGTTGCACGCGTTACGACTGAAAGATGAAGAGCTGCGCTTTGTTCAAAAGAGAGACCGAAAGAACGGTCTACCTGTCGAGGAAGCAGAGGCAAAACAAGAGCTGAATGTATCGACCGACGCGGTCGAGCCAAAATACGAGTTCACAGCGTTCCAAGGACGTACTGACGGCGTTTCCATCGCTGTTCGAGAGACTTTAGTTGCGCTCGTTATGCTGGTGGAAGCTACAGCAATGGAAGACTTCGCTGCAAGGAGTAAACCTCAACGGAGAGTTCACAAGAAACACGCACCCAAGTCACCTGGGAAATGCGCTAAGAAACCACCGACTAACGAGGTGCTGGAGCGAGTAAAGGTGTTTGAAGGTGAAGAGCAGGAGCGGAAGTCGATGCATACGGAAGAACTCAACATGTTGATCATGCTGGAGCGCAATCGACGGAGCATTGAGCGCCCGCTTTTACGTGTTCAAGACGGTGCCCATGATGCTTTCGTCCGCCTGGTTGAGCACTGTGTGAATCCTTCTGGGGCTCTCTCGCGTCTTGACTTTGAACAGTGTTTATCTTTTCATCCGCCGCAGAAAATGGTTCTTGCAATGGCTGACAGAGCTGTGACGCCATTTGAGGCATCAAATCGTCTTGTTCTTCAGACTATACCATGTCGATCGGAGTCAATGGGGAACTTTATCTTCGAGCAGGTTACAAACATGCAAAAGTCATTGCAAAGTCCTTTCGTGGCGAAAGTTTTTTCAGCTCATAAGCACACGTTCCAATTGTTTTCCGAGCTGGGGTTGCTCGTCGAGTGCTGGCCGGTTGTGTTTGTCGTCTCCGAGTATTTCACTGAAGGCAGTTGGCTACACTACTACCGCAAGTGCTTCATGGAGATACCGAAAGTAAAATACGCAGCGGTAGAGCAACATCTGAGAGGCGTATTCCGTGAGGTAGCATCCGGTCTCGCAGCCATGCACAGCCTTGGTCTACTGCATCTCAACGTCAATTTGGGCAACATCTACGTCTCAAACGACCGTGACACAAGTGTCCACGTCAAGATCAGTGGGTCATTATCATGGAAGCACGACTTTGACGCTGGCAACCTCAGAGCGTCCGACATGCACGACTGCTTCAACTACAACTACGCGCCACCCGAAGTCGTCAAACAGGTCCCAATAACCGACAAATCGGACGCGTGGATGCTCGGTTGTGCTCTGTGTGAGGCTCTGTTCATGTGGCAACGGCAGCAGTTGATCCTCTCAACGCCAAACCACCCAGCACAACCCACGCAGCCCGTCATCTTCCACTCCAAGAGTATCAATGAAGTCGTTCAAAAACTCCCTATCGCCACGAGTGCGTCCATGAGGTCCATCATCCGCATGCTGCTACAACCGAATCCAACTCAACGACCCACCATGGGCCACATCGTCGACCTACTATGCAGGAACAGTGACAAGTACTAACGTCAGTACCATGTAAGACATCAATCGTTGCTCTACTTTTGGTGAAAATAGTCCTCCGTCGGTTCCTGGCGTCGCGTCCGTTGCAACGAGTCGCGCGTGGCAGGAAGATATCGAGCGACCGAGCAGCCAGCCAAGCCATTCGAGCTTGTGCTTCTCTCGTTTCGGCCATGTCCAAGACCCCGGCGCAGATGGCCACGCTCAAGGAATTATTCCAAGCAGCTCAGCAGGACGACTTCGACGCCGTTCGAGACTATCTGCAGGTGGCTCTGCAGGACGAAGCGGAGGTCGACACCGACTCGCAGAAGGCGATCGAGTCCATCGTGGAGGTCAAGACCAAGAACTCGCTGCTGCACTATGCGTGCGACAATGGCAACCTGGATGCATGCAAGTATCTGCTCATGTGTGAGGGCATGGCCACCGCATTCCTCAACGAGATCAATGCCTTCGGTCATACACCTTTGTTCTATGCAGCCAGTAGCGGCCACCTGCCTCTGGTCAAGTGGCTCATCTCGAACGGAGCAGACATCGACACGGACTACAGTGATCGCAGTGATATTGACCCGCGTGACGGGGATCTCGGCATCTTCACGCCCTTGCAGATCGCGTGCTTCAAAGGCCACGAAGGCGTCGCCAACTTCCTCGTCGAGTGCAATGCTGAGCTCTCCGGGACGAGGAGGAACGGCAAGACGCCGCTGCATTTCGCTAGTGCTGAAAACCACCCGACCATCGTCAAACTGTTGATCGAAGCGGGTGCCGATGTTCACGCCTGTGACGGAGACGGGAAAACACCCGTGGACGTGGCGAATAGTGCGGTGCTGTCACTGCTGCTTCCTGATGAATATGGGGAACAGAATGCAGAGGAGAAGGAGTTAGAAGCCGCATCAGGAGACAATGAAGACGACGACGAGTTTGAAGGAGATGAAAAGATCAAACGATGTATGGAAGGCGTCAAAGGTGCGTTTGGGGCCGACATCGCGCGGTCCTTTCGTAGCAAGACGTGGAAGACGCGGGTAGTCGCAATCACGGACGCCAGTATGTGCTTTCAGAACGTCTTCAAGGGCAAGAACCTCGTCAAGTTGTTTGATGGCGCCTGTGTGATGATGGAGCTGGCACTGCAGGATGCGGTCACGCAAGTGGCATCGAGTTGCTGCACCTCGTTGCTCAAGGTGGCGTTCAATGCGGCCATGAGCGAGAAAGACTTCCACACGAAACAATTCCACGAGGAACGCCCAGTCATTGATCGAATCGCGAGCGCACTGCTACTGCGAGGTGCAGGATCGAACGAAAAAGACGCGAGTGAAGCGGTGACGTCGCTGCTTTTCTTGATCTGCAAAAGTGTTGACATCACTCGCTACCTGACGTCGCAGATCTCTCAGATGATGGTCTCGTCCTCTTCAACGCCGCCGCTGCTGTCTCCAAACAAGCAAAGTAGTGCTGGCCCGACTGCTTCAAGCACGAACGTATCGTGGCGACACCAACTCGTGGCGATCAAAATTCTCAACGCGATCGCGAACCAGTACCGAATGGACGAACATGCTAGTGGGTTGAGCTTCGCCAATGCGATGAAGATCAGTATGCTGGCATTGGAGAACTCAAGTGTCCATGTGCGAACGGCATCGATCGATTTGTTGGTACAGTGCCTCGTGATCCGGTGTGAGGAGTCCGGTATGTTTTTCACGTATTTTTTTAGTATTTTTTGTTTGTTTTTGATGTCATTATCTAACCACCTTGCATTTGTTTTGTGCTGCTTATTTTTTAGATATGAAGGGGACACCGGATGCGATTTATGAACATACGAAGAGCTGGTGTGAGTCCCTTTTCAAGCAGCAAAACCAGCAGTTGAAGCCATCGATTCAAGCAAAAATCAACACTGGGCTCAAAAACGCCCTTCAGAAGAGTAAGAGATTATCCATCCGAAGTGACGAGTCTTCGGATCGAGGCGGTGGAGGCGGTGGGAGCGGCAATGCCGCTGCTTTTGACGTGCCAACAGCTGCGCTGTCTCCTCGCAGTAAAGCTTCGCAACGAGAAGATGATCTCCCTTACGCAGAGCCCATTCAAGGTCAGAACAAGGAACTCTCAGTCGACATGCTCGAGTGCTTTGGCGAGAAAGCCACGAGGTGTTTGTTCTCCAACGCGTGGGCTCCCCGAGTGGAGGCGCTGAGCTACGTGCAGTACCTGGTGGAGACTCGTCAACTCTCGTTTGCAAGTCAAAGTACCAGCTCTGCTGTTTCCCAGCGCACACTGGTGAGCGCCATGCAAACGACGCTCATGCAGGCGCTTCAGGATCGCGTCAACTCGGTCTTTGAGGCGGGTGTCTCGCTGCTGATGGAAGTCAGCATCGCTTTCGACAGCGTCGTGGCCTCTCCTGCCGATGTGGCAGTGATGCACGACCTAGTTCGTCCACTCATCCCACGACTACTTGTCAAGCTTGGCGACTCGAAGAACCGACTGCATGTGACCACGGAAGACGCCTTGTTGCTGCTGTCGAGACAAGCGTCGTGCATTGGGCCGGTGTTTTTACTCGAAGAAATGATCGCGTGCGACCGCAACTCGTCTCCACAGACGCTGTCGGCGACCTACTTAACCAACAAGATGGCTCTCGTGTCGAAGTTGATGCTGGAGTTCGGTATCCACGAAAGCTCCGGGCTGCTGCCTATCCGGAATGTCCTACAGCTTGCGTTGCAGGTGTGCGAACACAAAGACCAGAACGTCCGGCTGATGTCTCTACAAATTGTAGCGGACACGCTGCAGGTGGCTCGCACTGCTGCTATGCCGTTTATTGACGCTCTTGCTCGCTCTTCTCGACAGAAACTCATCTCAAAGTTGGTGGAGCGAGGCGTAATGGAGTCCGATATGCTGATGGACGAGGTTGACGACTTTGACATCCCTACAGAAACCGCTCGACCAGGTACATCCGGGGGCATTCGGCCGCCTACAGCTTCAGGATCTTCGACGAAACATCGACCAGCTCTGGCCAACCCGTCGCTTTCAGCCAATGCGCCTTCTTCTGGCAACCAATCGAGCAGTGCGTCTCAATCCCAACCTGTACAGCTTCCGTACGGAACAGCACTTACAATCGAGCAGAAGGAGCTTTTTGCCACCATTATTCAAGGCTTTGGCGAGGAATTGGTGCGCTGTTTACTGGATAAAGCGTGGGCTCAGCGTGAAGCTGCAATTCGGGAGGTGGAGCGCCAAGTCGTGTGCTGTGTCAGTGGAAGAGTTGCAGCTGACACGGCACTACCAAAAACACTGGAAGCGCTCGGGATGCTCGCACAAGTGCTCGAAATCGGCCTTAACGACACGGTGGCGCGGGTTTTCCAGTGTGCGCTGCGTCTTTTTCAGGTTATCGCAACGGATTTCTTACCGTTAGTAGCCTCTGAGCATCAATATGTGGACGAAATCTTGGAAAACGTTGTCGGCCTCGTGCTGCAGAAATTGGGGGACACGAAGCAGCGGCTACGTCAGGACTGCTACACGTTGCTACACTCCATGGCGTCTTTGAGTCACATGGGCCACGCCCGGATGTGCAAGATGCTGGCTGAAAAGTACCAACAACTTTCATCTTCATCTAACGCAGTAGCCGCTTCTCCGCTGGTAGTTGGAGAGCTACTGCGGTTATTCACGATGCTTGTCAGAGAAGCCCCGGCCGGCGAGAACCACAAACAGCCCGACCTGTCTCTCATTTTGGCCATTGTCCGCCCCGCACTGGAAAACAAACACGTTGACGTCCGTAACGCTGCGATAACGACGTACATCACCATCTACGAAGCTACAAATGGCGGGACAAACGAATCCTACGATGTTGTGGATCTCAACAGCTTTCTAGCCGAACTGAAACCCTCGATGAGGGAGACAATTACGCGCAGCGTGGTGCAGATCACCAAGGCACTTCCTACGAGTTCTCTGACCCGAGAAAACGATGATAGCAGTCGGCCAGAAATTGACAGCGGCCGGAAGTTGCAGCGACCTCTAGGTGTGGATGCTCATAAGCTGGGGCAGATTTGCTCGGCTGAAATCACCGAACTACTCACGTCTCCATCCAGTACCGCAGCTCAACGCTGTCTTGGAGTGGACAAACTGGTGGATTACCTTGTTGCGTCTACCCCGGACCCGAAGTTCAAAGGAGCTTGGGAGACCTGCTGCTTATTGGTGAAGCAGCTTATGCTGGAGACAACGCCGACGGTTTGTCTGGCTGCGTTTGACCTGCTCCAGCTGCTTATCGACCCGCCAGCTCCGAATTATGGCGGAAGCGGACAGGACTACGCGATCCCGTGGGGTGAATGGGGTGTGCATCTCGTACTTGGGTCTACAATTCGTAGCGTGGTGCAGCTCAGTGCTAGTGAAAGTGTTCGAGTGCGCTCCAAGGTAAGCGAGATGCTTCGTTTAGTGGCGGGCAAAAGTGCTGTAGGCAAGAACGCTGTCTGCAACGCGATTCTCAGCGCACCGGAGCAAAGCGATATGAGCGGCAGTGCCGGGGAATCCGTCTCAGCGCGCAAAGTCGCCTTCACGAAGCTGCGGTGGCAGCTCTCACTGCGACTGGAACTGCTCTACGAATTTCTAGTGGTGACGGACAGTAGCAACGGCGCTGCGCCCTCGCCACCAGCGTTAGGCAGGCGGAAATCGTCCAGTAGAGCGTCGAAGTCGTCTTCCTCGTCGGAGCCGCTGGGGTTGGTTAACGTCGTCCCGTTCCTCGGCTCGTGCGTGACCCACCCCAGTCCTCTGGTGCGGACTGCGTCGGCCAAGATCATGCGCTTCTTGCGGTCTACCAGCGAGGAAGAGCTCACGAAATTTTTGCAGTCGAGTTGCTCGCCTGCCTTACAGCGACGTCTTCAAACGATCATGGCACAGGCAGCTCGAGACGAAGACGACGAAGGGAACAATGCCGACCATTTTGATGCCGACAGAACGACTTGTGTGCGGGGAAGTCGAGCGTCACACGTACGGCGCGTTGCTGCGCTACGACCTCCCCGGTCGGTCCCTGTTGAGGAGAAACAGATGATGGTAGACGTGTTCCCACCGCCGAATTCGGCTCCGGGTAAGAGCCGACGAAGTGGCGGAGGCGATGCGGACGATGACGACTCGATGAACGATGGGAGTCACCTGGAGTCGCGCAACCAGAAGCAGCCCATTTGGCTCGACCAGCAGCCCGGATCAAGCAGGAAATCACCATCAGCCAGCGACATGTTCGGAGCTCTCTCGTTTGACGCCGGCGAGCCTGAGGGCCCCATCATGGTCGGCGGGGGTGCAGCTGGGCTCATGAAAGCTCGTCGAAAGAGCACGCATCGAGGGACCAGCAGCAACAACGACGAACTCAATGAACGGATCCGCTACGGAGTCTACTGAAGGTGATAAGGTAGCTGTTGGAGGTCGAATGTGGGTCTACTAACGCAAATGTACGGCTTTTGACAGCTCTGTTGCGAGTTTTGGGTCGTGTTTTGGATGATTGTTTATGTAGGCCATTTGTTGGTGTAGGATGGACTTCTCCATAATCAGCGAGATGACGGTGAAGCAGTCATCACAATCAGAAAGATTACGGCGACATTATTGTGATTCCCATCCAAAATTACACTTTCTGGCCTATTGGCCGAATCGCACATCAAATCCACACGCGGCACGGATTGGTCAAAATTCATCCTGCGGCAAGCTGCAGCAATCCCCGCACCGCTTGCAGTTTCGCCTACACCACGACTGGAACGGCACGGCGGCGAGGAGCACGGACGTGGCGGCGACGCTAGGGCAGAGAGGCCTCATCAGTATCGCCACGAGAGGCACCCAGCGAGTCGACCGGCGGCGGGCAGCGGACCAGGCCCGTCGGACGACAAAGACAGCAGCTCCAACGAGTCGCTGCGCGGTGGAAGCTGGCACCACGGACGAGGAAGGGGTCCAGTGACAGCGAGTCGAACCGCAGCTCCGGCTTCAGTCCGGACGACAGCAGTGGCGGAGAAGACAGCGGCGACAGCCGACGGGCCGGGGCCGAGACCAGCGAGGACGACAGTGACGGCAAGCAGCTCCTAAGCCGGTTGAAGTGTGCGTCGCATGTATAGCAGAATCATATTGATGCATTTGCCATATCATTAACGATGCTTTTTGTGATGTATGTTGGTCAGTAAGCTCCTAAGCTTTCTAAATTGGGGTCATAATGGAGGAAGCAGTCACAAGCAAACATGCACATCCCAACACTGTGTTTCACTGCCTCTATGGCTTTTATTGTCTCGGATATTCTCGCAAGGAGCTCGCTCGTCTGTATCACAAGTCGATAAAGACCATTGGAAACTGGATCAATGTCTACGAGGCAACTGGCACCTACCAGCGGTCTGAAGCGAGCTACCCTCGCACATTTACCAAGGTTCATCGACAGTGGTTATGCCAGTTCTACACCAAATATCCGCTTGCCTACTTAGATGAAGCTCAAGAAGCGTTCCTAAACGCTCATCAGCAGAGCATTTCAAAGTCGTCCGTGTGGCGGATCTTACACGAGTGTGGATTTACCCGCAAGGTGCTCGAGCGGCGAGCAATGCATATTAAGGAGCAGGACGTATTTCGATTTGTGGAAGAACTCAGTCGCGTGAATTGGTGTCACCGAAACATCGTATTTCTTGATGAAGTGTCTTTCGATAATCGCGGCATGATCCGGAAGCGAGGATTTTCGCTCAGGGGGCACAAAATTGCTATCCGCGGTGATTTTCAGCGCAAACCACGCGTTTCAGTACTAGCATTTATGGGAGTCGATGGGATCATCGACTATCATGACACTGAAGGAACTTTTGATCGCGTCGAGTTTTTCAAGTGCTGTAGAGAGTTTGCCTATTCGATGCGTGGAAACGTTCGTCAGTATCCTGGCACAAACTCAGTATGGATTTTGGATGGCGCTTCGATTCATCGCGACCCCGAAATTATCCATTTCCTCAGGAGTATTGGAGTGGTGCCTATTTTTTTGCCTGCCTACTGCCCATTTTTCAACCCCATTGAGTTCATGTTTGGCTACATCAAGAAGTCATTTCAGAGGCATTATGTTGAGGGGAGCGGACGCGATCTGCTGCCATTTGTAGTGGAAACATTTACTCGTTTCGAGCGGTTCAATATGGCAAACGTGTTTCAGCATTGTGGCTGGACAATTCAAGGGCATTTCGACCCCACCGGGCCGTTATCGAGAGGGAACCGACAGGAATTAGGACCGAGCAACACGGAAGCTCAAGACGACGTGAGAGACGAAGACCTAGATTTTTTTAATCGGCAAACGCACGAATCTGAAAGCTAATAAAACCCATGACCGAGTAACTACTCTCGGTGTTCGGTGTCATCCATGTTCGCCATTGTTGGTAGGGGATCAATCACATCAGAGAGGGGTGGTAGAGGAATAGCCGCTCGAATGCCCTCCAATGCTTGTTTGCGCGCTATCAATGCGTTCTTCTGATTTTCGATACGCATGCCAAACATCTCCCAGTGGTGATGTAGCAGTTCCGTGTCTGCAATCGACGCATTAACGCTATCAAGCGCCATATCAGCTGATTGAGTGAGATCAGCCAAGTGCTGTTCGACTTGAACATCGGCTGCCCGCAGCATCGGCTCAATCCTCGCCGATGGAGGGTTCAATAGAGCAAGCTCCCATGTTGAGCGATCCCGATTGCGCATAATATCATTCGCCCACATTCTCCACCCCACCGCGCTAGCCTGAAAAGTCGCCCCCCAGATTTCACGGAGCCGTTCTACCACCTCATGAATTGAGGCCTCCGCGGCAGCACCAGAGCGGTCGGTATGCTCCGGTCGAATGCATGCCACCTTGAACTCGTCCAGGACTCTCGCATTCGATATGCAAAGACCGTAGGTGTAAATCATCAAGGTGGCGGTTTCGCCATGTAGTGAAGCAATCCAGCGGTTCCATGCCTCCTCCGACTTCGCTGTCGAAACGATACGCCCGTTTACCTTGAATTGCATGACCTTGTTCCAGGCTAGCTCCGTTGTTTCGGCAAGAGACCACGTATCTCCCTCCTTCACAGCCTGGCCCTTGATATGGCAGCTAAATTTCATCCAGAGCTTGTGCATGATATCTCCAAAGGTGGCCCCATTTGCAGCGAAAACTTCTTGCATCTTGCCCGACGAATCGCGCATCCCAACGGTGTCCTTGACGACGCCTTGGACAACAAGTTGTAGCCGATGCTGCTCAGCGTTATCCGGCGGTGTACTCAGCGATACACGAGCTCGCTGGTGCGCACGGGGTGCTAAGGTTTGTGTTGAGTGGGGCGGAGTTCGCTCGCGCAAAGGGTACGGCGATACACGCGCGGATGACGACGTTGAAGGTGGTGTTCTTCGTGCTGGTGCCTGGCGTCGCCCCGAAGATCCCAGAGCACAAACATCAGAAGCCATGCCTTGCTGCGTAGCTGTTGGAGTCATTGCTTGCCCTGCAGCTTCGTCGGCCATATTGCCGTCCTCGAGAAGGTTGGTGCTGACTCTGCTTTGATGTTTGTCACATATTTAACCTCTTCAAATACATATATTATGCTGTTACAAGGACTTGCGCGATTGCGTGCGCGGTTGATTCAAAGAACCGCGCAGGGAAATTTTGAGTAGAACTCACAATATCCTACTTGAATAAGTTTGTGCCAGAGCTTCTCATTCCAAAACTCGCGCGCCTTCAAGCACTTGGCCTCTAACCTACTGGTTCAATCAAGGCTTCAAGATGGCACCAGCGACCCCCAACACCGCGGGCGAGCAACAAGAAATCTCGTACGAAAATGGAGCGACTCTCATGGCTCGTGGGGCTTGTGCTCTGCATGAACACGTGGCGTCGCGAATGGAAGCATCGCTCGGGTGCAAGCTCACAAGTGGAGGTCCGATACAAGGACCTGTCCGTCTCGGCAAACATCGTCGTGAAGGACGAAAGCCAGGAGCTGCCGACGATTGCCAACGTGATCAAGCAAAGCGCACGCGGCATTGGAGCTAAGCGTCACGTGGTCAAGAAGAACATCCTTCGCAGTGTGAGTGGCGTGTTCAAACCGGGATCCATGACGCTGGTGCTCGGTCAGCCTGGATCCGGCAAGTCTTCGCTGATGAAGCTACTGAGCGGGAGGTTCCCTGTGGGGCGAAACGTGGCAGTTCAGGGCGAAGAGACCTTCAATGGTTTACCACGTGATACTCTGGTGAAGCGCCTTCCTCAACTCGTGGCGTATGTGCCTCAAAACGACAAGCATCTTCCAACGTTGACGGTGAAGGAGACACTGGAATTCGCTCATGTCTGCAACGGTGGGGGGTTATCCGAGCATGATGAGCAGCATTATGTTCACGGTAGCCCCGAGGAGAACCGAGCTGCTCTAGATGCAGCTCGAGCCATGTACAAGCACCACCCAGACATCATCATCCGCCAGCTTGGTCTCGAGAACTGTCAGCACACTGTCGTTGGTGATGCGACGCTGCGTGGAGTGTCGGGTGGCGAGCGTAAGCGCGTGACCACGGGTGAGATGGCGTTCAGGGACAAGTTTGTGCTTCTGATGGACGAGATCAGCACGGGACTCGACAGCGCCTCGACGTTCGACATCATCTCGACGCAACGAAGCCTGGCCAAAGTGTTCGGCAAGACTGTGGCGATTTCACTGCTGCAGCCA
Source organism: Phytophthora x cambivora (assembly GCA_033557925.1). Classification (NCBI taxonomy): domain Eukaryota; phylum Oomycota; class Peronosporomycetes; order Peronosporales; family Peronosporaceae; genus Phytophthora; species Phytophthora x cambivora. The sequence goes on along the minus strand of JAUCEB010000008.1, from coordinate 3,693,866 downwards.
TCCCCGGAGGTGTTTGAATTATTCGACGACGTGCTTCTCTTGATCGACGGCTACGTCATGTACCATGGACCCCGCGCAGAGGTGCAGCATTATTTTGAAGATGTGGGCTTCAAATGTCCTCCAACCCGCGACGTTGCCGACTTCTTGATGGATCTCGGCACGGACAAACAGCGACAGTATGAAGTCGGTCCTGGCCCGAGGAATGCGGCCCAGTTTGCCCATGAATTCGAGAAGTCGGACATTCATAAGCGCATGGAGGAGGATCTCCACTCCCCACTCATCGAAGACTGCAAGACTTACATCGAGTTTACACCAGAGTTCCGGCAGGGATTCTGGGCAGGGACCGCTACTGTTGTAGCTCGCGAGTTGAAGGTGCTCGGCCAAGACTCGGCAGCAGTGAAGAGCCGAGCATTCATGGCTTTGCTCATCGGGTTGTTGTACGGGACGGCGTTCTACCAGTTCGACGAGGTCAACTCGCAGCTGGTCATGGGTCTGGCTTACACGGCTGTAGACACGCTGTCAGTGGCGAAATCGGCCACGATCCCGACCATTCTCGCGACTCGCGATGTCATCTACAAGCAGCGCGGAGCCAACTTGTACCGCACGTCTTCGTTTGTGCTCGCGAGCTCGGTGAAGCAGATCCCCGTGGTTCTGATGGAGACGCTTCTCTTTGGATCGATTGTCTACTGGATGTGCGGGTTCGTTGCTAGCGTGCAGAGCTTCATTTTGTACCAGGTCGTGCTGTTCCTCGTGAACATGGCGTACGCTGCGTGGTTCTTCTTCATTGCGTCGGTGTGTCCGAACATCAATGTCGCCAACCCGATCTCGTTGCTGTCGTTGCTGTTCCTCGCGACATTCTCCGGGTTTTTGATCACCAAGGACTCGATCCCGGTGTATTTGTCGTGGATATACTGGATCAGTCCACACGCGTGGGGAATCCACGCTCTTGCCGTGAACCAGTATCGGAACTCGCGCTTCGACACGTGCGAGTACCGAGGTGTGGACTACTGCGCGGAGTATGGGATGCAGATGGGCGAGTACATGCTCAGCGTCTACGGAGTACCCGGCGAGAAGTACTGGTTGTGGTACGGGCTTGTCTTCTTAGCTGCGGCCTACATCATCTGCATGTCACTCTCGTGCTTGGTGTTGGAATACTGGCGCTACGAGACCCCGGAAAATGTGCCTCTCGAAGCGATAAGTGACAAGGTTGACAAGCGCACGGTGTCCCTCAGAATCAACTACGCCCTTGCAACTACGCCCAAGGCTACTCCAATGACCACCGAGCAAGATGTCATGCTCTCCGTGACGCGCTCTATCGAGAAGAACTTCGTTCCTGTGACGCTGGCCTTCAAGAACTTGTGGTATTCCGTGCCGGATCTGACGAACGCAAACTCCAGCATTGATCTGCTCAAGGGTGTTAGCGGATATGCCCTACCAGGAACCATCACAGCACTCATGGGATCTTCTGGTGCTGGTAAGACGACGCTCATGGACGTCATCGCTGGACGAAAGACTGGTGGACAGATTCGTGGAGACATCATGCTGAATGGATATCCTGCCACCGACCTCGCTATCCGTCGGGCCACGGGGTACTGTGAGCAGATGGACATCCACTCAGACGCGTCTACATTCCGCGAGGCACTGACATTTAGTGCATTCCTGCGCCAAGGTGTCGACGTACCTGACAGTCAGAAGTTCGACTCGGTGAACGAGTGCCTCGAGCTGCTGGACTTGCACTCGATCGCCGACCAGATCATCCGCGGCAGCTCCACGGAGCAGATGAAGCGCCTGACGATCGGCGTGGAGCTGGCAGCGCAGCCCAGCGTGCTGTTCCTGGACGAGCCGACGAGTGGTCTCGATGCTCGATCGGCCAAGCTCATCATGGACGGCGTTCGCAAGGTGGCGGACACGGGCCGCACCATCGTTTGCACGATCCACCAGCCGTCGACGGTGGTGTTTGAAGTGTTCGACAGTCTGTTGCTGCTGAAGCGAGGCGGTGAGATGGTATTCTTCGGAGATTTGGGCGACAAGGCGGTGAATCTGATCAGCTACTTCGCGTCGATCGACGGGGTGGCGAAACTTGAGGAAAACTATAACCCGGCGACGTGGATGCTGGAGGTGATCGGTGCAGGAGTGGGCAACGACAACGGCGATACGGCCGATTTCGTGAAAGTTTTCCATTCAAGTGTCCAAGCTCGGCAGCTCGCAGCTAAACTGGATCGTGAAGGAGTGACTCGACCTTCGTCCACGGTTCCTGCCTTGATATTCGGGAAGAAACGCGCAGCCGGCAACTTGACGCAGGCCAAGTTGTTGATCAAACGGTTCTTCGACTTGTACTGGAGGACAGCGTCGTACAATTTGACGCGTTTCCTCATCTCGATCATGCTGGGATTGGTGTTCGGAGTTGCCTACGTCGGCGCGGAGTATTCATCGTACCAGGGGATCAACTCGGGTCTGGGTATGGTCTTCATGACGCAGTCGTACATGACCTTCATCGTATTCAGCAGCGTGGTGCCCATTTCCATCCAAGAACGAGCCTCGTTCTACCGCGAGCGGTCTGCCCAGACGTACAATGCGTTCTGGTACTTTGTCGGGGCCACACTCGTTGAGGTCCCGTACTGCTGCCTCGAGTCTTTGCTCTTCATGGCTATCTACTATCCGATGGTCGGCTTTACAGGCGGGGTGCAGTTCTTCGCGTACTGGTTGAACCTGACGGGGCTTGTGGTGCTTCAAGCGTACTTCGGCCAATTGTTGGCGTACTTGGCCCCCAACTTGGAAGTGGCGTCGGTGTTTGTCATCCTCGTCAACTACGTCTGGATCACGTTCACGGGTTTCAACCCCCCGGTTGCCTCGATCCCCCAGAGCTACCAATGGCTGTACCACCTCACGCCACACAAGTACACTTTCGCGAGTCTGATTGCCATCGTATTTGGGGACTGTACGAGTGGTGGCGATCGAAGCGAGCTTGGCTGTCAGCAGATGACTGGTGCACCCCCCACACTGGGAAGCAACATCACGGTAGCCGAGTACCTCGAGGAGATTTTCTCGGCGAGACACGACGAGATCTGGTCAAACTTCGGCATCGTCCTGCTGTGGATTGTCTGCTTACGAGTCGTATCTCTTGTGGCGTTGCGATTTGTCAACCACCAGAAGAGATAGAAATGCTCAGAGGATCAAAATCAAGAAGTAGCCCGGGGCATTGAGGTGTACAGTATAGGAACAACGAGCTGCATTAAATGCTAAATTTCAGAATCTCATGAAATGTTCTTCGATGTCCAATACAGTTACTGTATACCCACTTGTCCCGTTCTCAACTGATGCATGTGCCGTAACCAGCCTATCCAGTGACAGTGCCTCCGCTTGCAGATAACGACAATACCGTTGACAGCGTGATCTGCGTACATGTATCGACAATACTGTTGACACCGTACAGATGGTCTTCCAGACTCCCGCCGTCACGCAAATCTTCGAATACCTGCTATTAATACGACAAGGTTGGTGATCCATGTACAGCGCCCTACAAGGCCCCTTGTTGCAGCAGGTAAAACCGGATACCTGTCATTCATTTAGCCGAAAGTCATCAATCTTGTCGTAACAGGAATGGTTTCTACGGTTACATATGCTCGGTTCGTGTCACCTGATGCTGGAATAGTGAGACGTGACCTCATGCACATGTAATAATATAAATAACTTTAATATATTACATGTACAGTGTAAGTATTCAAACAGAACGCTATTCTGTGTAGCACTGAAGCTTTTGTACTAAGCTTACAGTACTGAGTCAGCGATTCAACACACTCAACAGACAATGCACGTTCATATCGGGATAGGATCCTCGTTGTGCGTTGCACCGCACCTTCGAATACAGTATGTAGGGTTTCGGGCACGTTCCGGTAACAAGTTCCCCTTGGTAATACGTGCACTGCTCTCAAAAACCTATCCTCCACCAGTTTTGGTGGCTCACTTCTCAATCCGCGCTCAAGACCAAAACCACTTGCTCCAAGAACTTCGCAGTCATGCCTATTCACCGTGCGGTTCTGCTGGCTGTCGTCATCCTTCTCATTGGGGCCGATGCTACCTCAGCACGTAGTCAAGCCGATCAGGCCGCCGCCACGTGGGGCCAATCTCGTTCGCTGACCACTGAAGGAAACCAGGCTTCAGCGAAAAAGCTCTTGCGGTCCTACACGGCTGAAGGTGAGAGCACAGAAGAAGAGAGAGGTTGGGGGTCCAGCACAAAACATCCAGATACGATTTTCGAGAACCTGAAACTTGCCACTACCAGCCTCGATGACCAAGTGGGAGCTGGCGCGAAATGGCTCAAGAGCGTGCTGAAGTACAGGGCGAAGAAGGATTTCCCGGATTATAGAGTCTATGCGACTCTGCAAAGTACGCACTCAGATGGCGATATCGCAGTCTTCTTCCAGTCACTCAAGGAATACCCGAAGGTAAAGGGCGTCGCCGAGGACTTGCAGAAACTCCAATTCAAGGATTGGGTGCGCCGAGACTATTCCAACCACGACGTCGCAGAGCTGTTGGGTGTACGTCTTTCAACCTCGGACCCCGTGCGATCTGCGATTTTGTCGGACTACACTATGCTGCATGTTGGAAACGTGATGGACCGCATTCCCAGGTAAGCCAAGGTGAAATACAACCTCGGTGCTGTTTCAGGTTGCCTCATTCCTTCAGTAAACCCATGGATAAAATCCATCCGTGCATAATATCCGAGCAAAAAGCTACTACGTAGTACTACTGTACCGTATATGTACAGATTTTTAAGGAAAAAAAGGTTTTTGCATCGCAAAAATAGTCCTACCTAATCTGCATATTTTTGTGAAATTGCTCCCGCCACAATCAAATGGTGCGAGTGGCTCGGAGTCTCCGGTCCCGGCGCCTCGCCGCCGCATCGATCTCCACCAGCGCGGCTCCTGACTCGTTACTCGCCTATGGCGTGCGCATATTGCGCTGTGCGGATCCCCACGAGAAGGTCTCACTAACCTTTGAGTGCCAAAACCGGTGGAACACCGACACTTTACCAGTATTCCAAGAAGCGCAATGGGGCTCCCACATACCGCCGGACCTTCCGGCTCGAGGTCCGAAACCGGAACTTTTACCGCCGAAACAGATGCCGAATATGAAGCAACTGCAGACTCAAGCCAGTATACCGGTAATTATGCTCCACGCCTTGGCGCACATTGAGTTGGGCGCCATCGACAACTACTGGGACACAATTGTCCGCTTCGACCCGGTGGAACACAAATTACCAAAAGAGTTTTATGACGACTTTTTAAAAGTGGCGGCGGACGAAGCGAGACATTTTAAACTTGTCGATGACAGGTTAAGAGAATTGGGCTCCGAGTACGGGGCATTGCCCGCCACGAGGGCCCTTTTGGAGCATGCCGCCAATACAGCGGCGGATTTGGCTGCAAGGATTGCAGTGGTACCGTTGGTGCAAGAGGCGAGAGGTTTGGACTCCGGTGACCGACTGGTCCACCGGATAAAATCCATGGGGGATAAAAGCTCCGCCAAAGTGGTGGAGCAGATTGTGTGGGAGGAACGGGAGCACGTGAGGTGCGGTATCAAATGGTTCCGACACATTGCCAGGGTGCAGAATAGGGAGAAGGACCAGGTCGCGTACTTCCAGGAGCTCGTGCTGCAGTTTTTCCCGGACGGACTTCCAGGTCCCTTTGATGTTGAATCGAGACTGGCTGCGGATATGGCCGCGGAATGGTACCAACCATTGGAGAGTAAGGTGGTGCGCTCGTACCCACCTCAGACGTCGAAGGAGACTGAGCAGAGCGCGAGTGTGACGGCGTTTGCGGATAGTAAGAAGAAGGTGGTTCTGGCGGGGTCGGTGTGGCCCGAACGTACCAGTTCTGCTGCTGGAGTTCGTAGCGCGGATATTATCAGTGTGCTGCAAGAACGGGGGTTCCAAGTCTTTTGTGTGTCTCCGAGCAGACTGAACGACCACACGACTCGACTGGAGGAGGAACAGGGTGTGCGCTGCTTCCAGGCGGACGCCAATACTGACGCGTTCCAGAAACTGCTGCTAGAAACGATGCCGCAGCTCGTGGTGTTCGACCGCTTCATAGCCGAGGAGATGTACGGGTGGCAAGCGAACAAGTACGCACCGGAGGCGCTTCGCGTACTGGATCTGCAGGACGTGCACTTTGTGCGTCGAGCTCGAGAGTTTGCGGTCAAGAAGCAGGGTCTTAGCTTCGAGGATACCCTGGATGGTCAGCAATTGGACATCGCTCCGGTGGAGAAGCTCGCCATTCGCGAACTCGCGTCCATCCACCGCTCGGATCTCACTCTTTATGTGTCGGACTTCGAGCGTGACTTGCTGGTCTCGCGCTTCCAGGTTCCTGATTCAGGGCTGGAGCGTTGCGACTTCTTCTACCCCGAAATCGACTCGACGACGTTGAAGTCCTTCAGCGAACGAAAGGATATCGCGTTTATCGGCAGCTTCAAGCATGCTCCCAATGTTGACGCCGTCGAGTGGACCAAGACCACGCTTCTCCCGCTCTTTCGCAACATTGGCGGGGAAGCTGAGGTGCACATTTACGGCTCCTATGGTGAGTCGAAGCGCTTTGCGAAGCTAGACGACCCGAAACAAGGATTCCGGATGAAGGGCTTTGCACCAGACGCGCACGAGACGCTGAGTCAGTACCGCGTAAGCCTTGCGCCGCTGCGATTTGGTGCCGGCATCAAGGGCAAGATCGCGGACAGTTGGTTTGTCGGTACACCGTGCGTTAGCACTTCCATCGGTTCGGAGGGCATGACGCTGGAGGATGCACCGTGGGGTGGTGCTGTAGCCGATGACCCGCAGAGGTTCGTTACCGAGATGCAGCGGTTGTACACTGATGAGCCCTGCTGGAATGCTGCGAGGGATGCGGGTGTTGCTGCATGCTCGGCACGATACGATCGCTCGCGTAATGCTGACAGACTGATGGATCGTGTGGAACGCGCTATGAGTGAGAAGCATGCGCTTCGAGAACAAAATTGGATGGGGCGCATTTTGTGGTCCGAGAAGTTCCGCGCGACCGAGTACATGTCCAGGTACATTCGCGCGAAAAATGACGGGACTAATCTGCAAGGATGAATAGATACATGGTTGTGGTTGTTTCTGCTGTGCTTTTTTCAGGTTTATCGCTTCTGGTGGTTGATAAAGCGCAAGGCTGCTAGCGCTAGAAGTCGGAGGGCCACGATCCAGATTACGACGATGGCAAAGTTCGACCAGATCTCGCTGTGCTTGACTTCGAACACGCTCTCCAGATACTCCTTGACAGTGACGCCTTCAGGTAAACTCGGTGGCGAGTTCGACATGGACTGACAGCCAAGTTGACTACCGTCGCCGTCCGAAGGACAGTCCCCGAAGACAATGGCAGATAAACTGGCAAATGTCCGCTTGTGCGGGACGAGGTGGTGTAGCCACTGGTAGCCGTGGGGAATTGCTCCGGCTGGAGGGTTGAAGCCCGTGAACAATGTGCACGTGGAGCCGATGATAACCGTGAAGACTGACGCCACTTCGAGGCTGGGCAGTGAATAGGCCAGCAGCTGTCCGAAGTACGCTTGCACTACGACAAGTGCCGACAAATTGAGCCAGTACGCGAAAAACTCTTGGACTCCACTGAAGCCGACCATGGGGAAGTAAATTACCAAGAAGACCAAACTTGCCCCAAGACAGTAGGGGATCTCGACGAGCGTTGAACCCATGAAGTACCAAAAGGTGTTGTACGACTCACACGATCGCTCGCGGTAGTACGAAGCCCGCTCTCGGTATGTGATCGGCAGCACGGCGTTGAAAGTGATGTACGTGATGAAGGAGGTCGTCATGTACGTCGTGCCTAGACCTGAGTTGATGCCCTGGTACGATGAATACTTTTCGCCGATGAAAGTAATGCCAAAAATTACGCCAAGAACCACCGACACGACGAATCGCGTCAAATTGTACGAGGGCGTGCGCCAATACAGATCGAAGAAGCGTTTAGTGAGAAAACGAGCTTGCGTCGCGTTACTTGCAGCGCGCTTGGTGGTAAACTGGAGTTGTGGGATGGATGCTGAAGGTCGCATGACTCCCTCTTGGTCCAAACCTTCGACAAGTCGACGATGTTTCTCGCTCAATTTGAATCGAGAAACAAAGTCAATTTGATCGCTGTCGTTGTTGCCCACACCCGCACCGATCACCTCCAACATCCACGTCGCCGGGTTATAGTTTTCCTCAAGTTTCGCCACCCCGTCGATCGACTCGAAGTAGCTGATCAAGTTCACCGCCTTGTCGCCCAAATCTCCGAAGAATACCATCTCACCGCCTCGCTTCAGCAGCAACAGACTGTCGAACACTTCAAACACCACCGTCGAAGGCTGGTGGATCGTACAAACGATGGTGCGGCCCGTGTCCGCCACCTTCCGGACACCGTCCATGATGAGCTTGGCAGATCGAGCATCGAGGCCACTCGTCGGCTCGTCCAGGAACAGCACGCTGGGCTGCGCTGCGAGCTCCACGCCGATCGTCAGGCGCTTCATCTGCTCCGTGGAGCTGCCGCGGATGATCTGGTCGGCTATCGAGTGCAAGTCCAGCAGCTCGAGGCACTCGTTCACCGAGTCGTACTTCTGACTGTCAGGTACGTCGGCACCCTGGCGCAGAAATGCACTAAATGTCAGTGCCTCGCGGAATGTAGACGCGTCTGAGTGGATGTCCATCTGCTCACAGTACCCCGTGGCCCGACGGATAGCGAGGTCGGTGGCAGGATATCCATTCAGCATGATGTCTCCACGAATCTGGCCACCAGTCTTTCGTCCAGCGATGACGTCCATGAGCGTCGTCTTACCAGCACCAGAAGATCCCATGAGTGCTGTGATGGTTCCTGGTAGGGCATATCCGCTAACACCCTTGAGCAGATTAATGCTGGAGTTGGCGTTCGTCGGATCTGGTACGGAATACCACAAGTCCTTGAAGGCCAGCGTCACCGGAACAAAGTTGTGTTTGTGTGGCTGATTGTCTTGAATCCCAACCATGACTTCGGGACCCATTTGCGAAGCATTACTCTTCGGGGTTTGCACAAGAACGTAGTCTTCTTTTGAGAGGCCTTCGGTGGTTCCCACGTTGCTGTTCGAGTTCAACGTTAAGTTTGGCGGGTTTTCGAAGCACCAGTATTCCAGCACGAACCACGCCATAACCATAAACATCACGTACGCAGCAACCAAGTATCCGAGACCAAGCCACAGCCAATACCGCTCCGTCTGAACATCGAACAAACTCAGTGAGTACTCGCCCATCGTCATCCCAAACTTTTCGCAGTAGTTCACATCCCGGTAAGTGCACACATCGAAGGACGAATCCGTGTACTGATTCACAGCAACTGCTCGAATGCCCCACGTCAACGGACTGATCCAGTAGATCCAGATCAAGTAGCCGGGAATTTCTCCTTTGGTGATCACGAAACCCGAGTAGATTGAGAAGAGCAAATCCGAGAGCAAGGAGATAGCGTTAGCCACATTCAAATCGGGACAAACGACTGCCAGGAAGAAGAACCAAGCTCCAAAGACCATACTGGTGAGAAAGAGAAGCAGCTCGAACAGCAAGAAGCCTGAAGCTGTAGCGACGAAGCCACACATCCAGTAGATGATGGAGCCAAATATCAACGTTTCAATCACGGCCAGCGGAATTTGACTCGTCGAGGTTGCCAGCACAAAGGACGACGTGCGGAAGAAGTTGGCTCGGCGCTGCTTCTTGAACACGTCGCGGATGGCAACAAACGCCGGCACTTGTGCGGACTGGCCGATGATCACAAAGCTGACGACCACAAAGCCCACGCCCATAACGAGCTGCGAGTCGACTTCGTCGAGCTGGTAAAATGTGCTCGCATTCAGCAGCCCCAGCACAAGTGACATGACGATCCGACTGCTTAACAGCACTCGATCACGCGAAAACAGCGTTAGCTGGCGTCGAGCAAGCGTCGCAGCACTGCTCCAGAAACTCTGGTTGAACTCGGGCATGGAGTTCTCTGGATTTTAATCCAGAGTTGTTACATTGATCTCACCCGGAGGTCTGAATTTTCATATGATTGCAGCACTTGACAATCAAAACCATATCAATGGGATACAGTCATTTAAGTACATAACGCGATGTTGCTTGTAACTCAATACACCTTCAGTGGAATGATGGTCACGATACTAACTCACACGAGCAACACTCATATAGATATTACAGAAATGACCAAGTGCTCTTGAAGTGAGCTTTTGCCTGTTCTCGTTCTCACACACGCGGCTGCAGGCGAACGCCTGGGCGCTGCCACAGGCGGCGACTCCGCGCATCCACTGGCTACCACCGCACCACGCTCACATCCGATTAATACCTACATGACAAACCCTACGCTAACGGGCAGTCGATTAATACATACATGACAAACCCTACGCTAACGGGCAGTCATCACGTGCGAGCGTGCGGCGCGCCACTTCGTTGATCGCTCAGCTTTGGCCGTGGCCAACAAGCGTCCCGAGGTCGCGTGCGCCGCCATCAAGGGCGCGGAGGTGGACTTCGTCGTGCTGCCCATCGATTCCTTCACGCTCACCAGTATCCATTCCAAGTACGGCCTGCATATCGTGGGCGAGTACGACCTGTAGCAGCAGCAGGAGGCCGCCCCGGTGCAGGACGCGTCATCGTTCACGCGGTTCCTGCTGCTGCTGCCGTCTTCTCGCAGCGCGACCTGGACCAAGATTGAGAGTCGCCCATTGGACGGTCAGGTCCCGCAGCAGCACGGAGAGAAAGCCGCCGACAGCAGCAGCTACAAGTACTACCTCTTTTACATGGACACGCAGGGCCACCTCACAGACGCCAACACAGCCGCCGCGAGGCCTGCGCTTTTGTCCGCGTTTTTGGCTTGTACCGGATGGCGCAGAAAGCCAAAGACGTGAGTGCAGCCGAGTCGACGTGCAAGACCGGCGGCTTTAAGACCGGCACCTATATGACCATGACCGACAAGTACCCGTTGAACCCCATGTTTCAGAAGGTGGCGGTCGCCAAGACCGTGGCCAGACCAAGCAAACGGAGGCTGAGGGCAAGCAGGCGTAGTCGCTCTGCGTAGGAGAGACCGACCACGACCCACACGAGCACATGCAGGCGGCCGGCGCTAAGGCCATGAGCGAGTGCAACATCAAGTACGCGCACATGAAGGGGCTGATGGAGCTGCCTCATCTAGACGTACCTGGAACTGGCCAAGCTTGTCAAGTACGACCCGGCCAAGCTCGTGTACGCGGAGCCCATTCCGCTGTACATGACGCTCAAGGAAAAATAGACGATCAATCCGCACGAGTTGGAGAAGACGGTGACGGCACACCCGGGCGTCAAGGCGATCATCCTGCTTAACACGAGCAACCCGACCGGCACGGTGCACAGCCCCGAGAACCTGGAGCGGATAGCTGCTGTGCCGCGCAAGCCGCGGTTCCGCCACGTCGTGGTCGTATCGGACTAGATCTACGAGCAGCTTATGTACCAGGATGTGGGCGTACCGGAGCGCAAGCACGTGAGCTTCGCGACGCTGCCTGGCATGTACGAGCGCTGGAAATGCTATAATATACCCCACTTCAAATTCAAAACTTCCAATACATCGGATCTATCCTAAATCCAGAGCTTCCCCGGGCGCAGCACGGCTTTGTTCATTCGCTCTGAAACATCCTCGTGTTGGGACGCACTCAACGAGTCATGGATCGCCTTACGCAGACGTTCATGAATCTCCGAGCACTCGAACGCTTTGGCAAACTCGTTTGCCGATCTTGGAGCATCCTTGATCTCGTATTGATATTGCTTGCTGGTACCAAGATCCACTAAGAAGTCTGCTACGTCACGATGCGGGGGGCAGTTGAAGCCTAGACCCTCAAAGTAGCTCAAGACTTCAGTTCGGGGGCCTTGGTACATCACAAACCCATCGTTCAGCAACATCACGTCGTCGAACAGAGCAAAGACCTCAGGTGGAGGCTGCAGCAGCGAAATTACGACCGTTTTGCCGAACGCTTTGGCCAGACTGCGCTGCGTCGAGATGATGTCGAATGTCGTGGCACTATCCAGACCGGTGCTGATCTCGTCCATCAGGAGCACGAGTTTGTTGCCAAACGCCATCTCCCCCGTCGTCACGCGTTTGCGTTCACCGCCCGACACTCCACGCTGCATCGCATCACCGACGACAGTGTCCTGGCAGTTCTCGAGTCCAAGCTGGCGAATGACAACGTCGGAGTGGTGTTTGTCCATGGCTTGAGCCATATCCAGCGCTGCCTGGTTTTCCTCGGGTGTGCCATGAATGCACTGCTGCTCCTCAAACTTGGATAGTACTTTACCACTGCAGGCATGGGCGAATTCGAGCGTCTCCTTGACTGTTAGTGTCGGATAGTGATCATCATGTTGACCCACGTACGCCACCAACTGCGGTAGTTTCTTTCTCAGCTCATGCTGTGCTCGACCGTTGTACGTCACTGTCCCCTCCACTGTGATGTTGCTCGTCATGGGGAATCGCCCACTCAGAACTTTCATCAACGCCGACTTGCCCGATCCAGGTTGACCCAGTACGAGGGTACAGGTGCCGGGTTTTAGAGCACCAGTCACGTTTCGGAGGATCGGATGCTTGACCACGTGCTTCTTGGCGCTCATCCGTAGGAGACCCTTCTTCACAACATTGGGGATCGTGGGGAGCTCCGTCTCGAGCTGAGTTTCGTCTTTCACGACGATATCGGCCGAGACGGACAAGTTTTCGAAAGTTACTTCCATCCGAGGAAGCGGCTTGTCAATGGCCTTTTCGATAGCAACCGCAACTTGGTCATGAAGAGCTTGGGACCCCTTGGCCATCATTTCTTCAGTACTGCGATACCCTATCGGTGGTGATTGTGAACCCTGCATCGTTCTCGACAGTCGACAGATTGTTTTTTGTTTTGAGCGCCTGGGGGATCTTGAATCGAAGGAATCCTGGTGAACGGTTGGAAATTCGTGAATGCGTTCGCATAAAATGGTGGCGGCGGGTACCAGCACTGCGAGAAACGCCAGCCCGTTGACGACCTCATCTCATCTAGCGATTGGAGGTGCGTCGAACATGCACTTCGCTTATGTACGATCTTTCTCATCGCAAGTGTGAGCCTAGATATCTTACGATCACGAAATGGTCGGTGAAGTCCTTTAAAGTTAATTAGTTGCAGCTAACTTGATGGGGTTGCGTTTCGTAGCCACAAAAACTGGAACGTGTAGTCGGATCCTAACGATAGGCATACAACCAGTCAGTAATCTCGAAGAAAATGGAGAAAAAAGAGAGCCTAACCGAAGTGTTGTAGCGAAGTTTGCACGTTGTAGCAAACCCATAAGATCATCTGGTTTTGTACTTGACTCCACTGCTTCTCTAGTACAAAAGACAATTGATGAAAGGCCGAAATTTGCAATCTTTGCCACATCACGATGTTCAGCACGAGCAGTGACGCAGATTGTAGCGCAGCATAGAGAAGCACATTGGCTAGTGCGTTGCGAAGCCGGTTGTCGTCCATATCAGCCATCAGTTCGTAGTAGACTCGATTCGGGAGATGATACAACGCAAACAGGTAAGCGGCTAAACATCAAAAATAAAGTGAGGAAGTGAGCAGCGAGTTCAGAGACACAAGAAAAGTCATACTTACAGAAGATGAGAGGGATAACAACTTCCACGTAGTTAATAAGCGTCACAAACTCCGTGATGTAGAGCACTCTTCGAAGCTCTCCCACATACTGACACTTGGCGCTGTTGCTGGAGGTAGCATCAGCTGCTGAGGGTCCACGCTGATCGTCATCGTTGATTTCCGCCAGCAGAGGAGCAATTGTTTCTAGCAACCCATGCGTTTTCCGAGGATTTACGTTGATTTGGTTAAATGGCTGAACTGTCCGGGACATCTTCCGCGTTGAGGCATGAATCAGAGCAAAGAGAGGAGAGGACGAAACGCGGCTATCGCTTTGCTCCCGTTGAGCTTCAGCATTGGCGTTCACACTCACGTTTCTGTAATTCCCTTGCTCTGCCATCACTTTCATCACGTCGCTCTGCTTTCTCAAAACCTTCATGCGTTGTATAACCTGTTCAATGTCGTACAGGGAGATACTCATTTGGATGGCTTTAGCGGCCATGAAAACGCCCGTAGTCTTCAGTGAGGGTGTGTTTTGCATGCAGTATGTCGAGAATAGTGCACTAAAAAGATCCACGTTAATGACGACGATCTGAGGGATTTCATCCTTTCGATGCGCAGCCGCTCTAGCGAGCACTCCACGCAAGATAATCTTGATAACAGGCAGCAGGAGTGAGAATGCGGCCTTTGCGCTGTCTGGAACTGTCGTAAAGAAGTGAAAGTACGTCGGGTAGATGAGAACGAGGGACTCTTCACACGCCAGGATCTTCATCATGTTGACACCCATTGTCCACACTGCAGGGTCGACACGAGCCTTCTTCATCCACGAGAGAAGCGGAGCCAGAAGGAGGGGAAGGTACACTGGCGAGACAGCCACCAAACCGAAAGGCAGAGGATACCCGACAACGAGTGTCAGCGCGTACATGACTCCCACGGTGATGCCAGCAACAATTCCGCCGAAGTAGATGGTCTTCGCACTCGAAAGAGGAAATGGCGGTATCATGTGCTTGAATTCGCTGTAGCCCGTGATAGCGGCGACCCAGAAGCACGCGAACGCTCTCACGAAGAAGAGCTGGCTGGAGTGGACACCTTCACTGATGGGCCGCAGTGGCACCGAGTCGATGGCCAGGATCAGTAACAAGCATGGCAGTGGTGTCACCATTAGAACGAGGAAGACCCGAATGCTGCTGACGTAGTCGTGATACTTAAAGAGGGCTTGCACGCGCTGCGTCGAGTACTTGCCTTGCAACTCGACTTGTGTCGCCTTACAGAGCGCAACCAGTTTTGTTACCGTGAATGCAGCTGCTGCGTGCATTTTGTCGTCGTCGTGGTGATACTGTAGCTGAATAAACAGTAATTCATCGTCCAATTCGCAGGAACTATTATATACGTGACGTTGTCAAAAATAGCTTAATCTGTGACCGAAGCACAGTGTCACACAAAGATCGCTAATATGGATAATCTACAGATATTTAGGCTCACAAACAAAAAACCTAAATAAAAATAATAGTTAATAGTCTCACAACAAAACGCAACCGAACGAACTACATGTACTAGAGCCGAATTGGCATCCAGCAATTTTTTTGTAGCCTTCCCATGCTCTCCACCGGTTTGCAACCTAGATCGAAGCGCAAATTTGCGAGGCGCAATTGTGGTACCGTAATCTGCTTGAAAAGAATCAATTGTATTCATGTTTATTTTTCCCAGGCAAGTGCGCACTTCGGAAGAACCTCAAGTGTGGAACTTAGCAGTAGTAGAGACCGCCAAAAGGCATGCCGAGGCCGCAGCTGCTGCCGTACAGACCAACACCGAACATGTTCCAGTAGCCCAGCGGATATGCCCATCCAGGGTAGCCGCCGCACGAAAATCCGAAGCGGTAGGGACCGAATCCGCCCCAGCCACCCCAGTTGCCCCAGCCACCGCCGAGACCCCAGCCACCGCCAAGACCCAGACCCCAGCCATATTGCTCCTGTTTGTCGTCTTTGTTCTTGTCGCCTCCTTCTTTGGCGGCGATTGCAGCAGCGGCACCGGCCGGCGGGTCGATCTTCTCGGTGGTTCCTGTGAGCGTGACACCATCAGGCAATTCGGACGCTTGCACCTTCTCGAGCGCTTCGGCGGCCGTCTTCAGAGCAGGCTCGGCGACGGTAGGTTGGTCAACGGCGGCGACGACACCGACGACGGCAAGTACTGCGACTACGAATGTGCTGAGCTTCATGACTGCGGTGCGGTGCGTTACGTTGCTGAATCTGAAGACCGGTCGGTACTCGACTTGCTCAAGTGGAGACAAATCGTGTTATGAATGCGACGAGAGTGGTGGGCGAAGTTGCATGAGGTCCACTTCGGTCGTGGATGCTTGTCGTGATTCTCGTGCTGGTTCGGCAAAGTCTCAGCTTTTTCAAACGAATTCTCCAGTGATTGACGAACTTCTTGTCGACGCGCGTCAATCACTGCCTGGCATGCTAGCACACTTTCCGAGTACTTAAGTAGTTCGGATGTATTGGCGTTGGTTTACGTCCTTTGAAAAGTCGGCGCAGAGCGATAACGTTTCTAGTACATGTAAACGATAAGATGACCATCCATCATACCGTGGGTCGTACCCTTGGTTTTCAAGGTACTTTACACCCTTGGACGGCATTCTTTTGCAGTGTTGGATCACGGGAAGCAACGAGTCTTATAAGTGAAAATCCTTCAAATACAAATACCGGTATTGGTTACTACTGGAGCGACGACTTGCCTTGATCGGAGCAACGTGCTGGGAATGGAACTTGGCAAACTTACCTTGTGCTCTACTTGTCTCCGTCATTTGTCGATGTAACGAGCCCATATCTTAGGTAACGACTGACCAATCAATCATGGAAATGTAGCCATGTTGGTGCATAGTGTCGTCGGCGCCACCCGTTCCGGCAAGTGACAGTCCGCCGGCTCGACATTTTGGTTATCAGTCGGGAAACGGACTCGTGAGCCGTAACGCACCCGCGAGTGCAATGGAGGTGGCCAAATTGCGTCAAGATCTGACCCAATGTTGGTTGGCGGAGTCTCTGGTGCAAGTGCTGGAGCGGGTGACCGCTCAAACGTGTGAAGTGGTCAGTCTCACATTGGTGTCTTTGGGTGATGCGGCTGTTGCTGAGCAAGGCGCTGTGCTGTCTGAATTGGTGAAAGGTTTCTTGCGGCAGAATGAGGCGTTGGCAGCCTTCGGTGCATGCTACAGCCACGTGAACGACGTGAATGAACTGCAACTATGGTCCAATAGCTGTATCAACTTCTCGGATACTTCGACTGGAACGTTGTTCGTCATTTACGCGCCATGCAAAGATGAAGTTGCAGTGGATATGATGAAGAAAGTATCGGAGCTGAAGGCTTTGAAGGGATCCGTGTTGCTTGTACTGCACAACCCAGCTGGACTTTTGGGGTTAGAAGCAAGTAGCAGAGCGACGGGTAGTTCCTCTACATACTATCATCTAGAACATGTTGCAGCAGAGAGAAGCTGGGAGATGAATCTCAAGTTCATTGCTCAGCCGTTGGATTGTCTTCGAGATCAATGCGGTTGGCACTTTGTGGTGGAGATCGTTCGATCTACAGGAGCGACGGAAAATGGGGAAGAAACTTTTGGAGCAGCTCGAGCAACGATGTTTTCGACGATAAACCAGTTGCCATTCCAGCTCCTGCTGCTCATATTGCGGTGGAGTCACTTCCACCCGGAGATCGCGCGTGCTTGCGCCAAGAAGCTCCGAAGACAAACACAACTCATCCCACACGCGCGTGTGCGCCAAGAGCTTGCAGACTTACAGGTGCGAGAAAGTGAACTGTGGAGTGGAGTGTACCCGACTACAGACCAAAAGGACGAGAATTCAGTGGTATATGTGAACCAGGAGCAAACGTCGTCCTTCTTGTTTCTAGAAACATCAGCGCAGGCTCAAGCAGAGACATCGAATAAGCTCAGTCGTCTATCCGAGTGCTGTCTTTGGGATACCCAAAAGCAGTTTTACAAAGACCAAGGAATTCGTGCGTGGAGCTCGGGTGCCATCCCCTTTGGTGTATCAAGTAGCTCCTTCCTCGCTGCAGCTTACGCGCGTATTGCTGTCGATTTTCTGCTTAGCAACGCCGATCGTGTCAGACCTTCATTCACTGAAAATGGGTCGCCTAACTGCTTCGTGTGGGAGGCAGCCAGCGGCTCGTGCAAGTTCCTGCACTCATTCATGTTGCATTTCACGGAGCTCGTGGCTGCCAACGATGAGTTTGAAAGGCGGGGGTTAGTGCCGCTCGTCGTAGCGACGGACTTGAGCGAGCAGGTGCTGAGTTCACGACGGCAGATGACTTGCTTTCGTCCGTTTATCGAGCGTGGTCAGCTGGACTTTGCACTCTTCGACACGCATGAATTTATCCATGGGGATTGCTCCAGCTCCAAGCCAAAGAAGACGCTGGAGCTAGTTCATGCAGGACGGCAGTGGAATGTCGGGAGTGACGGCCCCGTTGCGTTGATAGGCAACTATTTCCTCGATTCACTTCGCGCTGACATATTTACCGTAGCCATCCAGCAAGATAATCTGACTCGTAATGGTTCAAGCCCCAGTGGTGGAAGTTTGAGCGAGAGAATTGTCATACAGGCAGCGCTTCTTGATAGAGACACATCAAGTATCGCCGATATGGAGATTTGCCTTCAGCCTATCGAAAATCCAAGTACTCGCGCAGTTTATGAAGATCCTCGACTGAACGCCACACTCGTTCAAGTCCTAAACCAGTTCCGATCTCGGGTCGATGCTTGCTCTCCTTCACCTGCAGAGTCAGTTTCATCAACTGGGTTGGTTCTGTTTCCTGTTGAAGCGTTTGAGTTCCTCCTCACGCTGTTTGATCGGGTCGGAGAGGCGGAAGTATTCCCCATTGCCATTTTAGCTGGAGACGCGCGCTTTTCGTTCCGAGACGCCATCTCAAGCGCGTTCATCACTACCAAAGCCACTAAAGACGGTTCAACTGAACACGTAAGTCTGGAGCTACCTCAGCTATCTCCTCACCCAGACTGCTTTTGCCTTCCTGTGGACTTTGAGATCTTCAAGCTGTTCATTGAGCACCTCGACTGCAACGATACCATCTCTGCGAGTTCGGAGCTTGTCTCCGCGCCAGCAAGTGACACGTTTGACGTATTTTTCGCCACCATCAAGACACGGAAAACTGCTCACAAACAAGACAATGCTGTCATGAACTCGTTGATTTCAAGCTTTAAGCACCAGTTTTCGCGCTTCACACCCAGCGACTGCGACTTACTGTGGGGTATGATGAGCTTCGACGATGGCGCGCGGTGTTTTTCTACCGATACACTCCTGGCATTGCTCGCCCAAACGGGCTGGGACTTTGACTTGTTTGTTGTGTTGAAGTGGGAACTGCTGAACCGGTTGAGGCGGCAAGAAGATGGTTTGGAGGCCGAGTGCTACCAGCAACTCCTGGTCGAAGCAGGCACCAAATCCTGGCGGACATTTTACCACATGGAGCAGCAAAGTGAGACGAACATCACCACACGAGGGGTACAACTGCAACTAGCGCGCTGGTTCTATCGTAAGGCGCACAACATCCAAAAATCCTATCGACCGAGCCTCACTTTTGACTTGTTTTCTGATGCCCATGCTCAACAGAATTGGAAGCTTTCGACAGCGTACTAGAAGTACTGAAGCCCTGGCGAGACGAGGCTCACAAAGACTTCAAGAGCTCGGATGATGCAGGAGTCTTCTACCTTCTTGGGGTAAGTCCTCAATCGGCTGCTCAAGTTTTGCCAAAGTTTTTATCCTAACAATTTGCTTTTGTGTTTTGGCCGTATTTCCTAGTTGACAAGTTTGCGGATGGAAGAATACTGGACTAGTTTATCTTTCTTCCGCCTTTGTGCTCGTCTGGCTCCGACAAAACTCAAATATCAACGCCAGGTTGCACGCACGTTAGTAGCTCTGCAGACCTTGAGATCTGCGTCCAACAGCTCCAACGAATCTGACGGAGCACGCTCCTCCTAATACGACTGCATAGCAAAGAAAACAAAGGATGCAGTTGGAGAATTGTCTATGAATTGTTTTAAGTAGTTTAGCATTTTCTTCCCGTACACGATTTTCTTGATGAACATCTACACGTATACACACGGCCCCGGCTTCAGCCAGAGCAGCTTGACATTTACAGCATCTTCATTCTTGCCTCCACAGTCCAATCTATTTCTCGAGGCTCGAAGCGTTCGCGTGGTATTCCTGAACAACCTTTGCGCAGGCTTTGGCTCCATCAACCACGACAATCAACTGGTCGCTGAGTCCATCAGGTGTGGCCGCTTTTTCCTACAAATATGACAGCAACATGTTAGCTAGTGAAAATACAGACTGACGCAACTAGCATGAACATACCTTGAAGTGGAAGACGAGCGAGTTGTCCAGGTCATCCCGTTCGGCCACCTTTACGAGCGATGTCAGTGGCCGCCACTCCTCTACCAGCGCGAAACCCTCGCGGGTAGCTGCCATCACATTCAGCACGACGAGTACTGAAGGGGTGACAACAAGCTCTCGCTCCCCTAGTCGGCTCAACTGTTTGTGCGAATCTTCGTCCTGCTCTTCGAACTTCGTCGCACGGTAGAATCTATAGTATTTGTGTGCCTCGCTGGACGAGGACTTCCAGCTTGCCAGATTTACTTGTCGCGACGAAGGTAGTTCCAGCTCGCTTTTCCTGTCCTCTTCCTGTTGTTGAGTTTCACCTTCTTCCTTGGTATCCACTGGGGCTTCATCGGGTTGGATTTCGACTTGAGGGTTGTTCGAGGAATGCGAGCGACGTCTTAAGCGTGATGCTACAGCAACTGCTTTGTCCAGAATCGTGCTTCCAGTCCGCAGCGATGAGAGTTGTGGCGCTGAGGTCGGTGCCGAGACTGATGACCGCTTCTTTCCGCTGCTGCTTTCAGGACGGGTGACCGTAGGGTCCCAATCTTCTTCACTGGATGAGTTGTTCGTCGCCAATTTACCATTAGCAAGCGTACGACAGCTCTCGCTGGACTCGCTGTAAGAACTCCACTTGTTGTCCTCCGTACCGCTACGAATGCGGAACAGGTACGATGTGTTCGCTTGCAGCCCCGTGACAGTGTGCTTGAGTGTATCTGCGTTGATGTCGGGCTTCAGTGTCCACCACATTGCAGCCAGGCGATCTTTCACGTACTGAATCTGGTACTTCGTCACGCCAATATCATTCACCGGATCCCACGTAATGATGACTTCTGAGCTTGACGCGGGGAACACCTGTAAGATGCGGGGTGCCACAGGTGCATGCGATGACATCGTCGTGCTGATGCCGCTGCTACTGCTAGCTGCAGTAGATACCATAGAGCTAATCGAAGCGGCACTATTGGAGTTTACATTATCTTCCAGACTTCCGCTGCCGATTGTGCTGGGTGGAGTAATGCCATGCGAGCTGAGGAATGATTGAACCATGGACTTGGCCTGCTCTTGCAGCGAAGGCCCAATTTCCTCAACTACAGACTCGGGAAGACGCTCCAGGACCACATCACCATCGGGGGTGTTTTCAAATGCCCACACGCCGTCAGCATCGTCGTCTGCTTCCCTCTGACCATTCCGAAGCAGTACCAATTCGCCTGCGTTTCCCTCGTATTCTCTTCCATCCTCCGTGGTTTCTTCACTGCTACCAAACTCAAGGCGAACAAAAATCTGGTTGGTACCTGGGCACACAAGTCTCTCAGACCCTCGGATCACCATACCCTTCTCCAGTATGATGTCCAGTATTTCAGCTTTAAAGTATGGCCGGCGGCGTGCTCGTAACCCGATAAGCACGCGATAAAAGAACCGACCGCGCTCGACGTATTCAGGGCTCACACCCGGGAGGAAGATTGCACTCGTGAGCTCATCTCGACTTACACCTTTTGGTGTCACAGTTCCTGACATTGGTGTTGATGCACCTGCTGTTCGGTCATCCAGCGTTTTGATGGAACCACTGGACAGACTGTAAGGTCCCCATCGCTGGCCATCTCCGCAACGCACTCGGAAAACAAGCGACTCGCCCGGGTCAAGCCCGACCATGGTACCATTTGTCTGATCCGTGATACCTGTCGAATTCATCTCGGCTGTCGTTCCCTCCTGCTTCATGGCTACGGGAAGCCAAGGATTGAACTCATCACCCGATTGCTTTGCAAACTGAAGCTGATAGCGCGCCGCTGATGACGGCGCAACAGACGCAGGCAATTTGTCCCACGTGATACAAATTGAGTGTCGCGTTGCACTCACTAATGTCGGCGCCAGAGGTGGAATGGCAATTGCGTCCGACGCATTATCTTCATTGTCCTTGTGCGTACTCACTGGCGTTAGAAAGCGTAGCACTAGCGGTCGAGAGGCTTCGATCACGAGCTCAATGACACTGAGAAACCCGACGTCCTCTAAGCTTTCTCCATTAATCGCAACGAGCAAATCTCCGGTGTTGATCAATCCAGTCGCGGATGCCTGGCTGTCCGGAACCACGCTATCGACAACGGCTTGGTATTTCTTCGACGTTCGCGACTTCTGAAACAGGATCCCAATGGGGCCTGGTTGTAGCTCCACATCAATTGTAGCCCCGCCACTCTTTTCCGGAACTTCATCGGTGTTCACGCGTACCTCAACCCAACCCTCCTCATTCTTCTCCTCAGCGACAACTTTCGCCTCAACAGACGCGTTGCTGTTACTCCGGGAAATAGAGCTTGACGTCGATGATACTACATCTTTGGCTGCAGCTTTGAGGAACATAAGGCGCTGGGACAACGTCGATACAGCAGAACTCGTCGTGATCTTCGTTTTCGTCTTCTTCACCTCCTTTATCTCCATCACTTCTTTCACTTCCTTGGAGGTACTGCTGCTCGGAGCTGATGAAAGTGGTGTGGCCGTAGTTGTCGTTGTAGTCGAAGAGCTGCGGCTGCTACTCGTTTCAGACATTTCAGTGCGTGTGCTGCCAGGAGCTTCCGCCACAAAGTCATCATGTGATGGTGCTCGGGAACGATTTAGTCCAATCTTGGCGAGCAAATTGAATCCTCCCGAAGACGAGCTGCCACTTGAATCAGGAGCGGTCGCTACCTGCTCAGTAGTCGGTACTGGCAATGGTGACGACACAAGAAGCTGCTCCTGCGCGAAGGTATCCATACTTCGGATATTTCTTTCCAGCTCGTCAAAACCTCCATCGAGCCGGCTTACGAACTTGAAACCTTTTTGCAAGAACATGAGCACAAGACGAGTCACGGAAACGTGCTCCGCATGCACCTTTGATGCCCCACTACTGCCAATTTCGCTGGCTAATGCACCAGGCTCCCCAGGGCTCTGCTTCCGAGATAAAGCAACAGGTTCCATTGAAGTCGAAGATGAAGGTAGCATATCTCCAGCGACTTCTCCTGCGATACCGCCTTCACCCGACTTCTGAATCGGATCTTGTATTGGTGGATGCTGTGATCTATCGCTCGAAATGACTCTGGCCAAGCGCGCGATTGTGGTGAGTGCCCCGTTGTTGGAAGACGATCTCGGCAGGATCGAGGGCGAATCAACCGACGGCCCAACAAAGCAGAAGTGGCAGCCTTTCATGTGTGAGAAGCCCTTCATGAGTCCAT
This sequence comes from Phytophthora x cambivora, assembly GCA_033557925.1. Classification (NCBI taxonomy): domain Eukaryota; phylum Oomycota; class Peronosporomycetes; order Peronosporales; family Peronosporaceae; genus Phytophthora; species Phytophthora x cambivora. Next base: position 3,670,657 of record JAUCEB010000008.1, on the reverse strand, counting down.
CGAGAGCGTCTGGCTTCGACATGATGCTGGGGTCGATGTGGTGCGAGAGACTCAAGTTGGACTTGTGATACTCTTCCGCTGGTCGACAATCCAGCACGATAAACTTGAGAGCAGTGGATTCCTCTCCGTCGTCAGTTCCAGATGAATACAACTGTGGAGGTTGGTCACTCGGTGACAGCAATGGATTGAGCGAGTCGTCCCCACTTGTGCGTTCTTCTTGTACCACCGGAGCAGCTGGAGCAATGCACTTCTGCTTCGCTTTCGTCGCTAACCGGTCCAGTAAGTTGCGCACCAGCTCCTCCGGGTACACCTGCAAGCTGGAGCACGCGTACAGTTGCTCGAGGAATGGGATCATCGCGTCCGTAAACCCGCCGTAGCACACCGAGTACAAGTCGCGCTTGAACGAGCGCGGCGTGGACTCTGAAATCACGAGCGCACTCGCGCACACCTGCTCCAGCTCCTCCCGAGAAGAAAACGTCAGCGAGCTCAGCACTTGGGGCAGCATGGCGATCTCCGCTTGCAAAATCCTGTCCCTGTTCGCGGCCACGAGCGCGTAGGCCACAAAGTGCAGCAAGTACGGGTCCTCCTCCAAGAGGAAAAAATCCCACAGATAAAACACGCACTCGGGCGACAAGGAGCGCGCGAAGAGCGTCATGAACCACGGCGTCACGTAAAGCTCCGGGGTCATGTCATGCTGGTCCAGATAGTGACACAACTCGGGGTCGTGGTACAGCATCAGCAGCTTGTAGAGCTGGAACGAGCTCTGCAGCGACCGGAACTCCTTGTCCACGAACACGTGCGGCATGAACCTGTCGATGAGCGCGTAGAAGCACTGGAACACGACGCCCTCAGCCAATGGCACGGGCTCTTCACACCCGTCACGCTGCTCTGTGAGCAGCAGGAACGGGGCCAGCACCTCGTTCATGCCCTGCTTGTACCGGATGCTGCGGCACTTGCAGTAGTACGTGAGCAGCTTGACCACGAGCTCCACCGTCTCGGGCTGTTGGAAGCGCGGCTCGTTGCCGCGTGTGCGCGCCGCGTCCGCCGCGATCACGCGCTGGTTGTCCAGGTCTTCCTGGACCTGTAGGATGCTGCGGTCGAGGCACAGTCGCTGCTGTTCACTGCGGGTGACGCCGAGGAGCTCCTTCCACACGCGCGCGCGCAGCTGCGAGGGCACGCCGCCCAGCGCGCGACATGTGACGCCAAGGACGAAGTGGTCGGGCCGACGTTTGTGCATCTCGCGCTCCAGTTGCTGCTCGAGCGCGCTGCGCGTGGACGCGGATGTGGCAGTAGCCATGAGGTTTGAAGTGGTAGTTTGAACGGGCGGTTGCGTGGCTTGTACGGGGAGTTCGGGGGTGGGGGTGGTGGATTCGGGAGGAGGAGCGTCTTGGCTTGTTGTGGATGGAGGGTGGGGTGCTGCGGAGGCGCGGGAGGCGTCCATGAGGGAGACGCCGCGTGCCCCTCCGGTCGGTTATTTTGCGCTCTTCCGCCGACTGACGATGAGATAATTCTGATCTGATGCGGGCGGTTGCGAGCGGACAGAGGGGTTAAGTGGAAGAGGAGTCAGATGACGTGTCCGAACAAGTGTCGTATGTATTGCAACTGCAAGGAGGGTACAGTGTACCCCCGACGTGACGTGCTGTTCCTCTCAAAAGAAATGTTTTGGGTACGGTTCACTGTACCCAAAACATTCTGAGAATACTCACTAAGAATGTCTGGATGTGAAGAAGCTTGGGGAGAAGTTGCAGCAGCGTTTCCTGGATAATTGGGCGAAGCCCCATTACGGTGAGATTGCTGGTGACTAGCTTTCGACGTTTTTGGCGTCCCTCACTTTAACTTCCTTACGGTCCGTAACATACTTTTCTTTTCCTTCTGTCCCGTTCCTAGTGGTCTGCAAATCTGACACGGGTTAGGTCGCGTCGCTAAATGGGGGTTCTGGGACCCTGCGATTTGCCGTGGTGTCCCTCATGGGTATGACTTTAAGAACATTTACGATAATGAGATTAAGGAGAATAACAGCTAGAACTACGGTGCTCTTATCTGACGATGTCCTTAAACACCCCCAATCTGGGATGGGAAGTATATTTAGGGCTAGCTAGGATTAAAGCTGCTGGATTCGCTGATGTAAGACTGCTGGCATTGGAGCGACTTATAAACCTGCGTATTACAGCACTACTAATATATATTACAGAACAACCGGAGAATATTTTACGACTGCGCCTCCAAATATATTGCCGCTCATCACTTTCTCGCGTTCGTCGCTCAGGGCCACACGCATTCCGGTCTTCATGTCTGCCGCTCGTTGCGCTTCCGCCGTCAGAGCACTGCGGACTACATAAGCATGCTCCTTGAGCTGCTTTAGTTCCTCGTCCTTGTTCTCCACTAGCCGCTGCTCTTTCTCCTGGTATTATGCGCAATGCTTTATCGACCTACAGGCGCGACATTACTCGACGACACTTTACATGTAAAAGGCGCGGTTGTTTCCGGCGCCACTTAAATTAACTGAGTGAACAACACGGAAACCCATTTGCGAAACTCTCACCATGAACTCTACATGTACATATTATCCTGGGAGGCCAGCTTGCTGGCTGGACAGCCTCACCGCTATTATATCGTTCACGAATTGTCTTCCGATCCTCTTACGACCTTCGCGTGACATTTCCAAAATGTTTAATGCTATTTCTATTTTCTATGAAAAATGCAGAAATCCATCAGATTTATAGTTCCTCTATCTTCGCATATCCTCCTGGAGTCGATTGTCACTGGTATCACTTATTCATGAATTAGCTCGCTACTTTTCCCATATCCTTCTTTTCAAAGTGGATTATCACATAAAAAATCGTTTCAGCGCGTAAAGAGCGAAACGCTTTATGCTGGGAGGCAGATATGAAGTTGTATAACGTACGAGGTGTGGCTACTACATATTATAGTGGTTTGAGAAACAACCGCAAATGTAGACCAACACAAAATGACAACTAACAAGCTAACGTGGTCTGCCAATTCATGAGCCAACCAACCGCTTTATATCCAATTATATAGCTCTGTTACACCCTAACTGACGCTGATTGGTTGAAAGTTTGGTGTATCAATTCATGAGCCTTCAGGATCAGATCCACCATCGTGAGTTTATGCTAGGGTAGCTGAGCTAGCAAGCAGCGATGTACGCGTTTCACGCGGGCCAGTCAAATGGCACGAATTGCGGTGAAGCGGTCGAATTTTGCAGAGACCGCAAAATCGTCTCTGCAAATTGCGATTCATGTTCTTTCATAAGACAAAACTTGCGTTTTGAGAGGCGCCGTAAGACACGATGTCTTATATTTTCCAAACAATGAAAATTGTAAATATCTTGATTTCAGTATGCCAACGGAAACAACGTCCATTGATTGTCAAAACATAAGACAATTTGCCTTACGGATGGCTTCGCTCTTCTATAGGTTAAAAAACGAAGGTGAATCCACTCCGACCACTCGCACATCGCAAAATCTCAAGCACTGCACAGCCACACTACCGCGCTCCCATGGCGTCTTCGTCCACCCAGCCAAGCAGCAACAGTTCCGATGAGACCAACGTCGTGACGCCAACTCCCCCCTCCTTGACAGACCAGTCTCTCAGCGCTGAAAGCGTTCGCCGTGCATGCACCTCGTCGAGAACTCAAACGGCGTACCGAAGCTATCGCCGAGGTGTCGCCGCGTGGATTCGTCAGACTAAGGAGGGACCTGAACAGTATTTTGAGCCAGGTGGCGGCATTGACATCAATGTCTTCACGCCCAAAGATTTTGAGGAGTTTCTGCTATCCAAAATGAGCGCCAGTGGTAAAACACTCAAGGTCACAACTCTCGGCGGCTACAGGAGCGCGATCAAGGACATCTACAGAGAAAAGAAACTCGCTCTTCCTGCTGCTTACGCTGACGAAATGAAAACGTTTTTTGCCGGGCTCAAGCGCATAGAAGCCGAGCGCAACCAAACAGGATCAGGAGAGTCAAAAATGGCAGGGAAAATGGCTCTACCGTACTCGGTGTACGAGGCAGCGTGTAAGAAAATGATTGTTCTCGGGAACAATGGGTTTGCTCATCTCTATCTTACTTTCCAGTGGAACCTAATGTGCCGGTCGCAGTCTGTCGAAACTATCAACTCCGGCCACATCAGCTATGAAGACGACAGCATCGGCGTTGTGTTTCACAAGAGCAAGGCCAATCAGGACGGCAATGGCCCAAAAGACCCGAGGCATATTTATGCCAACCCGTTTTCTCCGTGGACGTGCTGTATCACTGCTCTCGGTATATACTGGGCATGCAGCCCGCGTCAGGATGCTGGTCCTATATTCCCTGGTTCTCTGCAGCGAAATCGCTTTCGAATGGCTTTTTCGCGAGCCTTGGATAATGGAGACAACGAGAAGAACTACGGTACTCACTCGGTGCGGAAGGGCGTGACTACATTTGCTTGTAACGGAAGTACGGGAGGTCCGTCTATCGTAAGCGTGTGTCTGCGGTGTGGTTGGTCACTTGGTGGTGTCCAAGACAGGTATTTTCGCTACGAGGCTGCTGGAGATCAATTTCTTGGTCGCGTGGTAGCAGGACTTCCTTTGAACAGTACAAGTTTCGAAGTTCTACCTCCGCACTTCAAGGACAACATGAATCCAGCAGTAAAAGATGGCGTGCAAAGAATGTTTCCCGCACTGGCAGCAGACTGCCACTTGCAGCCGACGCTCAAGTTGTGTCTAGCCTCGCTGGTTTTTCACTACGATTACCTCCATTCCGTATTACCAATGACACACTCGCTCCGTGGAACCATTCTCTTCCGAGTTAACAGCACGAAGCAGCTGCTAGAAGACCAGCTCGTCCGATCCAATATGTCTTGGATGACCGCAACTGGTATTCCGCCTTAAGTTATAATGTTTGGACTTCAAGAGCAGATAAAGCGTGCAGTATGCGCGCTGCCAGAAGCGCTAGCAAAGAGATTTGTTAGGCTTTTAGAGGAAAAAGGCATTGGCGGGGGCTGTATATCACTTCTTCAGCTCGAATCAACAATTCAGCGAATATGGGATGAGAGAAGCCAGACGCAGCACCCTACGGCTTTGGCCACAAGCGCCGTAGTGCCGCGCACAACCGTGCACTTGTGGCCAGGTGATGGCAAGCTTCACACACTGCCAGAGTCATTCGAGTTTCCCAGCACGGATGTGTTGCATGCGTGGCATCTATGGTGGTTCGGAAGTGAAGGGGCTGGTCAGCCTCCGTACAGATCGATCTGCACGAGTGATCTTTCTACACGAAAGAAGCGGCAAACATATTCAGAATGGCGAGTTATGATGCACCACATCAGCGCAGCAATTGAGCGGCAGACTGGAGCACCGCCGCCTACCTCCATGACTGAGCAGCAGGCAGCCTCCCTCTGTGTCACCGGTGTGACGAACCTGGCGCTTGGCTCAACCCACCGAACACCTCGACCTACCCAGCTCAAAATCACCACGATGCTGCGCCTAGTCAGAGAAAAAGAGCACGCAAACAACACCAACGCACGCGGGTTACCGTTTAAGCAGCGAAAGAGGAAGAGTAGACTCACCGTAGCGCTCTGTTGTGCTCTGCATTGCTCCCTTCTCGATCTGTGCTTCCCAAGCTGGTGCTATAATTTCGGCCAATTAGATCGCGCCGCCCCTGTTGTCGTCAAAGTGTCTTATGAAAGCTCGACACAAGTGAAAGAATTTGCGTTGCTTTGTCGATTTTGCTATCGCACCGTTTCGCGATTTGTGCTATTTTCTGAAGTTTTACATAACAAAAACATCACACAACAGAGGCGCTATTTCCTTGTGCGCCAATCCGGCCACGAAAACTACAATCATTCAGTGGTTCTCGTTGGTCGAAGTAGAAACAACTTGTCTAATGCAATCTTCAGGTAAGCTTAATACAGAGGGGAGCATGGTACATATCTCGACATGATTTACAATATTTCTGCAAAACCAAATCAGGACAGCTCCGCTTTTTGCGAGTAAAGTTCAAAAATGCAACTAACTTGCGCTTTTTGCGAAAACACGTTCTTGCTTATAACTGCATGCAACTTAGATTGACATTCATCGGGGCAGATGGTGCGCCTGCTTCGCAGCCGCACCAGATGCTCCTCTCGGTCGCTGTATTCCTACACACATCGTAATGGCCTCCCAGCATAAAGCGTATCGCATCTTGTATTTTTTCCGAAGCAGGGGGGTGAGTCCTAACTTTATGAAGTACAGTTCGAACAGCCCCTCTCCAACAATAATTTGGTGGATCTCTAGTACGATAGAATCGAAAAAGATGAAGAATTATGGAATGCAGAACATCACTCTCTGGTTTTCGATTTGAGAGTCGAGAGATGAAAAAGCTGTAGCGAGACATCGACCCAGGGCAGCCTATGCCAAGTACGCAAAAGTAATACGGTAGGGCTCTTGTATGAAGAACGAACGTGTTTATTTCCTCATTGGAAAACTGGGACGTTCGCTCGTCCTCGTATTTCTTCGTGAATCGAAGCCACTGCACCAACTTCGGATTGTCCGACAACTTTACTCCGGCTGCAGCGTCTTGAAGAAATCACTCGGTGTTCTTGGGGCCAACTGGTGCAGGTTTTCCATATCCGCTCCACATTTTTTTCAGATCACGCGATTGAAATAGAGCTGCGCCAGAGCTTTATTTTCAACTGCATCGTGTCAACGGTGCCTTCAGGAAATGAACCCTCCCCAGTCCTAGCATTGTAAGTTGACGCGAGTGCCCTGCCTCAAAATGGGCTGTGCTTCGTACGTATGGAGGTGTTCCTATAACTTCGTGTGCATCAAGGGTGCGTTGTTAGCAGCAATGACATGACCTAGTTTAAATAAATGTAATTGCCCTTGTGGCGTCACGGGTTTCCACCCTTACACACGCGCAGACTGTGCTTGCTTGCTACACACACGTGAATATCCGCCTCACGAATATCGTATTGCAGCAGACACCCAAACACACCACTCAAAACATCTCCAGTCAATTGGCATACACGTGCACCGTGCCGTCCGCCAGCGTCAATTTCCCCTGACCATTCAGCGCTACGTGGTTATTTTCCCACTGACCCACGAAGCTCTCGCCGTTTGCGAAGAACCCTGAGCCTGCGCCGTGACGCTTGCCATGTACCCACATGCCGTCATACAAATCGCCACCAGCGTATTTGCAGAGACCGCGTCCGTGAGGTCGCCCTCCAACACACTCGCCAGTGAACTTGCTGCCGTCTGGAAACGTAATGGTCCATTCGCCGTCCACAGGTTCATCGCGATACCACTGACCTTCTTTTATCACGCCCGAACTACCGACCGTGAGTATACCCGCACCTTCGCGGAATCCACGGTGCCATTGGCCCACGTACCGATCACCCTCCGTTGATGTGAAAGTGCCCTCGCCATCCTGAAGATCATCTTTCCACTGTCCGGAATACCTTGACCCGTCGGCAAAGACCGCGTCGCCCACGCCCTCACGGCAACCATCACGCCACTCACCGGAGTATTGTTCTGTTTGATCATTTTCGGTTGATTCTGACTGCAGCTCCATGACAGGAGCGGTGAGCTTTCCGACGCCATGCTTCTTACCCCGCACAAACTCTCCTTCATACACACTACCCTCAGCATCAGTGTACTTTCCAATTCCATGGAAGGCATTCCCGCACCATTGTCCACTGAATGTTTCACGACCCCCACTTATCACGCAGTGACCGTAGCCACAGCGTTGGTCGTTCTCCCAAGCACCATCATATATAAAATCCTTAGAACCGGACGTCAGCACCCCGTTCCCATGACGTAAATCTTGGACCCATTGTCCTTCATACATAATACCCGTCGACCGCTCGGTGAAAATACCAAAACCATCACGGCGCCCCTCCTTAAATTCTCCTTCGTACACATCTCCGCTTGGATACACATGACGATGAAAACCAAACATCGGGTGGTCTGTTTCGCCTTCGCTTTTTGCTGCAATGGATGAACGTCTTGGAGAAGAAGGAGGAGTATTAGACGAAAGCGAAACATCCACAAACCGAGATGGGGATCGCACAGCCTTTACAAATACACTGTGCTGCCATTCGCCCTCGAGCATTGCCCCGTCAGGGTTCACACATATACCGCGGCCTTCACGGAGTCCATCAATCCAGTCGCCACTGTATACGGCACCGTTGGCGAATTTACACGTTCCTTTGCCCCATGGCCTTCCACGACGGCATGCACCGGAGTATTTGTCACCATTGGCGAAAGTGATGAGCCACTCTCCATCGCTTACCTCGACACCTCGCTTCCACGTACCTTCACGAGTTGTTCCTGAGGCTTTGGAAAAGGCGACACCCTGTCCGTGACGCAATCCTTGCCACCATTGCCCTTCATACCGATCACCCGATGCAAGAACTAGAATACCATTTCCGTGTCGCCGACCTTGCTGGAAAGTGCCCGAGTACTCAGATCCATCAGCGTACTGGCACGATCCTACTCCATGAAACTTCCCGTCTGCCCACTCGCCAACGTATCGCACCACACCTCCCATCTCACCAGGTCTAGTTTTCACCGGATTCACTATGGTTAACTTGCCGGCACCATGCCTAACACCATCTCGCCATTCCCCGTCGTACACATCGCCCTCACTATTAACGTATACTCCACGTCCATGAAAGTGATTGGCATACCACTGCCCCGTGTAGCTCTCTCCACCGCTTGTACCTCCACCTCCCCGCCGGGTACTATGTCCTAGTCCGCACCGCATGTCATGCACCCATTCGCCATCGTAAATATAGCCCCCACTTGCTTTGGACGTAAGCACACCTTTTCCATGCCGTTCGTCTGCCAGCCACGAGCCATCATACAGATTTCCCGTCGCACGCTCCAGGTACATACCATAGCCTTCGCGCATGCCTTCCCTAAAATCACCTTCATACTCATCGCCGTTCGGGTATGTGTACCTTGCGTGTCCTTCATGAGGTGGAGGCTTGGGCGTCCGAAATGGCCCTTTTGAGCTACTTCTCGTAAGCCTCCGCTGACGCAGCTCTTGCTCAATCCACTTCGCATAATTGCTTGTAGACTGCCACGAAAGACTCCAGCTCCATCCGTAGTCGGAGCAAAATGCCGTGCGTGGGTTGGGAGATTCGTCCTCATCGTTGACATGAACTAAGCTACCAAGCACTGGTGCCGCTACTCCCTCAAGCATCGAACGGAATGACTCTGGAAACAAATCAACCATCCCAGAGCTTGGCTCCGAATAGCTATCGTTTTCTTCACTTTCGACAAACATGCTGGCAGTCAGCTCGGCGTTCAGTAGCTCTTCGAAATACAAGCGGCATTGCGCCAGAACCCACTCGTTGTCGCGAGTTCGCTGACCCGCAATCCGCATGTGCAGCGGGGCTACTGGATCTGTAAAGCGTCGAGTGAGACCATCCGCCAGCGCTGCTGTTTTCGTACCAAACGCAAAAGCGCGTTCACTCGTCGGCGTCGGGTGCGCGGTGACCTGCCCCGCATCCAGATCCAGCACGAGGTCAAACTGCGCGTCCTCGTTCTTCAGCAGCAGCGGATTACTCGTCCCGAGCAAATAGCCCCCATTCCCTGCAACAAATTCCTCTCCACACTCCAGTGAGCAGCACGGCTGAACCACAAACACGCCTCTACGTTCTTGCAACAGTGAGTGCGCCAATTGCGACGGTAACATCGCCAACAACGCAATCACCGCCGCCGACGCTGCACTTGCACTGACCGAGTAGCACACCACCCTCCCTTGCAGCAACAGCGCATGCAGCGTTGCCACCACATCACTCCCACCAAGTCGCCTCACCATCGCCGCGTTCGGCAGCAGTCCGTTCACCAAAACTGGCTGCTGCTTCTCCAGCTCCTTGTAAAACTCGTCCACCACTGCGCACTCTCCGTCCTCCGTCCCTTCGTCAAAGAACCTCCTCGCCACAGCTCCCAACTGAGCTCTCAGAGCTCCGAAACCCGCCATCGACTCGCCCTTACTAGGCGCGAGCAGCAGCATCAAGAACCGCTTCTGCCTGCTCTTGCTCGTGGACATTCTAGTGTCCACAAAGGCAACGCCCACCGCGGCCCGGTACTTGTGGTTCACATCTCTCGGCAGACAGAAGAACACGCCCCCACCCTTGGCGTCGGCGTCTGCCGCCTGCATCTCCTGACTGAAGATTTCTTCCTCCTCTTCCTCGTCCCTGGAGCCCTCAGCCGGCGCTTCGTCCTCCTCCTCGTCGAGTGCGAAGCCCCATCCGCCACGGTTTGAGGCCACAGACGGACCAATCGACGCAGCTAGAAGGCGACCACAGCTTAGCAGCTGCTGTTCGTTTAGTATCAACGTCTCCGAGTCGAGAGGCGGCCGCGCAAACTCGACGGCGTCCGTGGCGTCCGTTTGCGCGTCGTCAGCGTCGCTTGCAGTGGGATTTAGAGTCTGAGACTCGCTACATACACGCACGACAGCTACGGCGAGCACTTGGGGCGTCCATGGAGCTGCGCGGCTGCTGCTGGAGCGAGATATGACGCGTGGACGAGCGCCGACACCTTCGTGATCCGCCATGCGCGCTTTGCAGTAATTTGTGATTTGAGAAGTGAGAGTGAATGTTTTTGGGTTTTGTGCACTTCAACTTGCACAATATTTGGTCCAGGAAAAAAGGCAACAAGTTCGAAGAGCTGCTGCTGATGAGGAAGGTGCAGATGCCATTGTCCAAAGTGCAACGCTGTTTGGTCTGCTGTTAGTGGAGCGAGATGGCGTTGACAGACGAAGAGGGCGCCAGGTCCTTCGACATGTTTAATTGCAGCAGCGACTTCAGCAGAGACTGCTACGCGTCGCTGCGCACTCCACCGCCCCAGTCGGTGCCTCTGAGCGAGTCAACGCTTCAACCACCGAGCAACTGGACGGTGATGTCTTCACTGCGTCACACAGCCGTTCTAGGCGAACAGAAGACCAAGATGCCGCTACTGATCCGTATTCGTAGCGTGCGCGTTCTGGCTGGGACTGCTGCATTCGTGGTAGCTCTGATGCTGGTTGTCGGGATCTTCTCGGGTGGAGTTCCTGTCGGCTCTCGTGAGTCGGTGGCATCGGTGGGTACGCTAAACGAGTACAACTTCTACACGGGCACGGCTGCTGCTATGCTGGCCAAGCCGTTCGAAATGGCACTCGCGTTGTTCGTGCCGGTGTTGAGTCTGGTGCTCTCGCCACGAAACAGTCTGCAGAACGAGTCAGTGACTTGGAGAGCTCTGCTTTTCTGTGGTCAAGGAACCCTCACAGCTCTACTCACTGGAGCGTTCAGCACGCTCAACGTGCAGCAATTGGAGCCGCTCGTGGTGCCCGTGATCGTCGCTTCTGACTTGTCGTCATCGTTGAATTTGCCCGGATCGACACCTACCAGTAATGACTTGGCGTTTGAACTGCGGCCCACGGACGACACACTGCTGCGAACTGCAATGCTCCCTGTCTACGTGAAGTCGAGTGGTAGCCGTTGCCAAGGGCGTGGAGGTTGGCCGAACATCGCCACGACCTACGCATTCTTCGCCAACGACTGGTTGGTCGACCTGCTGCCGGATGGCCACGACGCAGACTTCTCGCTGCACACAAGGATCGGTGAGGCATCGTCCGCTTCGAGCGATGCCAGTGCAAACGGAACAGCCCAGAGCTCGTCTCCTTCGTCTCTTGAAGGCTTCAACGCGACCCAATCGGCTAACCTGCTGTTATACGCGATGTTCTTCTCGCAGACTTTGCTGGCATGGGAAGGTCTCTCCTACCTGGAGAACAACTCGTTGGCCGAATTCCAAGCAAAGGTCGCTTCGTGGCGATCAGCTGAAGGTGAAGGTGTGGGCCGCATTACCGCCATCGACTTCCAACTTGCAGCCAGCACAATGCTGCAGAAAACGCTCGGTGAGCAGTCCTCGCGTGCCGGGTTAGCATTCGACACTGAAGCTGCAACGTTCAACGTCTCGCACTTGGCGCTTTCTGCCGACATTGACTACGATGCTGTGACGATCGAGATTCCTTTTGACGAGCGCGCCATCATCGGCAATGGATCGAATGCTGCAGCGACAGCATCCGGTTCAACGTCCACCTCGAACTCCAGGTCGTCTCTTCTCTACAGTCTCAGCTCCATTACCGAATGCGGTGCAACGGCGTGTTTGATCCCGCCATCAGCGGATTCCTTCACAGCGACGGCGGCGCTGGGGGATGCAGACTACTCGCAGTGGAATGTCGAGCCCCAAATCCAGGCCTTTGCGGCGTGCATCTTCGACGACAACACCGAGTACATGACGAGGGGCTATCTGCACGGCGCTAGCTGCACTCGTCGCTCCACGACGTCCTTCCTGGTGTACAGCTTCGCTCGTCGGGTGGTCGCGGACGATGTGACAGTCGAGGTGTCGACCTCGACCAATTCCTCGACAGTCACCGTGACCAATATCCAACGCATCCACACGATCACCCTGGGACGGCTGGCCTGGCGCACGAAAGACTTGGCCAGCGAGTTCAACGCGACGTGCGATTCTGTCACCTGCACGGGGTTGAGCTTCCCTTTATACACCACAAATCCATCGACTACATCGACTGCAAGACACCTGATCGTTGGTGAAAAGCACCTCCCAGTCGATTCGCTTGGCGAATTCGACGGTCTCTACTCGCGGTGGACGCCGCTGGCCATGATAACGACACCAACCGACATACAAGGCGACCTGCTGCTCAAGCGCAACGTCCGCCATGGCCAATGGAGCGACCTCGACATAGACGGACAATGCTCGACCAGCGTGGACGTGTTTGCAACGCAGGTGGAGCAGAATCACTGGTACATGGGCTTCGGCTTGCAGGAGTCGTACACCGCCGCGCTTTTCCTGCTTTTCCAGAACGCGGTCGTGCGCGAGGAGAAGCAGAGCGTGGACGGATCTCGAACGCTCGACTTCGCCGGCAGTGGCATGCGCGTGACACTGGAAGCGCAGATCCCACTCCCGTCAGCTCTGATTTCCATCGTCGGCAGCGCGATCGTGCTCGCTGCGGCCGTGTGCGTCGCCGTCGCTGGGCGCCGCAAGGAAGGCGCGATCCAGCGCGACTTGGGCGTGGAGGACATCGCCAAGGTGCTGCTCGTGGACACCCGCTTCCCGAGGCTCTTCCTGGACTGCACGCTGGACGACGCGGACAGCCAACGTCGGCGTCCACTGCACACGTTCCACATCACCGCGCTCGTGCTGCACCAAACGGAGCGACCGGCGAGCGACGTCAACGAAGGAGGCGTCTTCATCCAGTACCCGACTCACGCAGCTCAGTGTAATATCACCGGTTCAACTTGACCGCAGATTTGGCTTGAACAATACAAGGCCGATCGATCGATGTATTCATACAGTAACCAACAGTATCATTAGTTTAAAAAGAAGCGCAACTACACGAACGAAAATCTGCTGCTGTCTTCCATGAACCGGTACTAGTAGCTCACATCCAGGCCGCAATCCGGTCAACTCAAGTCGCCAACTAGCAACTGTATCCTACAGTAGTCACCGCCGTTATGGCGAGTCTCCGCGATGAAGGCTGCACTGGTGATGCTGATGTTCTCTCTGCTCCTGTGATGCTGTTCACATTGTGAAACTTCACAAGAGTCTGGTGGCGGCATTCGAATCGCCAAAGTCTGGTGCCTCGAGTCACCAACCGTCATCCCCATCACCATCGCCAGCTGAATCTCGGCATACAAATGTCAAGTGCAACAACTGGCCCGATTCCGTACTTAGCACGAGTGACACTCCCAGATAGGGCTTGTTACCCCAGACCTCCCTCAGAGCAGTGAGGAAAAAGCAGGACAGCTACCAGTACCGACACCAGTCCTGCCAATCCGGAGCCTGCCTGCCAGACGCGCGCCATGTCCAGCAGCGACAGCGGCAGCGGAGGCACAAGCGCCACCATCACGAGCGAGGACTATGGCAACGTGGCGCTGCTGTACGCGAAGCTGCTGGCGCAGTTCCTGTCCACGCTCATGAGCGCCTTCGTGGGTTCGCGTCACGTGCTGCAGGTCGTGGCACTCAAGAAGGAGGAGCGCGCGCGGCGCCAGCTGCAGACGCCCATGCTGGCGGCCGGCAACCACCACCACCACCACCGACGCGGCGACTGCGAGCCCACGCCCCCGGCGCTGCTCAACGTGTCGCGCGACGCGCCCACGAGCCACCGCACGACGGCCACGCACTCCAACTCGTCGGACGAATACCGACGCAACCGACAGGCCTCGTACCTCATCCGCGAGCGGGAGAACGCGCTGTACGCGCCGGTGGGGGGCCCCGACCTCACCACGAACGAGAGCGACGACGACCGGCCGCGCGTGTCCGTGGCCTCGCGCATCCTGCGCGTCATGTGCATCACCGACTTCATCTTCTCGCTCTCGGGCGCCGTGGTGACTGCAGTGGAGCTCTGGGCGCCCAAGGCGGCCGACAGCTTCCAGCTCACGTTCTGGGCGCAGGCGCCGCACTGGTGCTCGCAGGTCGCGAGCTTCTGCTGGGTCGCGACGCTCGCGCTGTACATCGCCAAGCACCGGAACCGCGCGAGCTTCGACGTGGCCATCGCGCACGCCATCATCTGGATGGTCGTCGTGTTTTACTGGGTGCTCGAGCTCTACTCAAGCTACTACGAGACCAAGGGCTTCGTGAACGCCGCCAAGATCATCTGGAAGATCATGGCGGTCGGCTGCTTCATGATCATCACGTTCTGCTGGCTCAATTTTGCACGGAGGTGGAGGAGGCAGGAGCGCCGGAAAGGCGCCTACGTCGTCTCCAAGCTGGCGTCCTACACGTTGGCGTTCTTCGTGTTTGTGGGGCCCATTGTGATCACGGACTTGGCGCTGGGACTGCACAGCTACGGCGAAGTCATGGACACGTGCTCCGTCGTGCTGGCCATGTGGCCCTTTGTGAACGCCGTCATTTACCTCACCAAGCCGACGCTCTGCTTGAGGATTTTCCAGGCAAAATCCAACCGAAGTTTACGTGGACAGTATGATTCAGGGGAGGGACAGCATGCCAATGGACTTAACCGACTCGGAAGTCGCCGGTTTATGAGTGGAGGGACCAATGGAACAGCAGGCACGGCGAACGGCATGGGGACTGGAAACACAGGCGACGGCACCATTCCAAAGCTCCTCATGTCGCCGTCGCATCACGAGCTCAAGGGCTTGGAGATTGGCGACAAAATCGGCGAGGGTGTGGCAGTTGTGTATCTCGGCAAGTGGCGAGGAGCCAACGTGGCTGTTAAGATGAAGGCGGTGCTCGCGGCACTGGAGAGCGCAGCCGACCTGGCCGAGTTCCAGCATGCTTGTAATGTGGAGATTCAGGCGGAGGCTGAAGTCATGCGCGGCTTGTGCCACCCGAACATTGTGCTGTTCATGGAAGCTGGCTTCTACCGTGGCTCGATTTGTATCGTTTCAGAGTACTGCGCTCGTGGCTCTCTGCGCGATGTGCTAAAGCAGCAGACTCCAGATGTCAAGAACCTGAACTGGCCGACGAAGTTGCGGCTTGCACTCGGTATCTCACACGGCATCCAGTACTTGCATAATGCGAATCCGCCCATGATTCACCGAGACCTGAAGTCTCCGAATGTGCTGGTGGATGACTCGTGGCATGCCAAGATCGCGGATTTCGGTACACTTCGCTTTTCCGAGATCGTGTCATCAGCTGCGCAGCTTCAGGCGTCCCAGACTAAAGCTAGGAGCTCTGCGAAGACACCCGTTGTCGAGATGACGGGGCTAGTTGGTACCACGCGTTGGATGGCGCCGGAGGTCATGCGAGGAGAGCGCATCTACACTAGCAAGGTCGACATTTACAGTCTTGCGCTTATCTTATGGGAGCTCATTGAAGGGAAGCTGCCGTTTGAAAACACCCGATGGAACCACGAAGTCGAAGATTTCGTGCTCAAGGGCGTTCGACCGAATATTCGCTCGGACATGTGCCCTCTACGCTGGAAACTGTTGATTGTGACGTGCTGGCAAGCTGACCCGCGCGAGCGCCCTACCATTCAGCAGGTGATTAACAGTCTGCAGCGAATCGGCCGGGAGGAGGTTTGGGACCCAACAGGTCCACGATTCACAGGTGTGAGCCAGTTAGGAATGTCGATGTCGTCTTCGATTTCGCAGTCGCCGTCATCATCGTCATACCTGGATTCGCCCACTTCCATGGGGCCCATTGGAGGCTTCGATCGGCGCAATTTCAGGCGGCCACCGGCTGCACTGGACGAAAACCATGCGAGTGAATCCGACTCAGATGCTGAGAGTTTCGCTGAAGAGTTCTCTTACGTCCCGACACTGGAATCGCTGGCTTCTCCAGCCATCCTCGGAGCGTCTGGTGCTAGCTCCAAGAGCTCCAAAAAGTATCGCTCCAGGTCGCGTCACGGCTCCATGGACACTTCTGCAAGCAGCCGACTGAGCTCGGTGAGCTCTAGCAGTAGCACGGTGAGCATGGGTGTCAACGATAGCGGGTTTTACCCGTCAGACAGCTTTGGTATTAGCATCAACGACCCAAGGGCTAGCTCCATCAGCGTTGGCACTCTACACGGCAGTACGAGCTCCTCCATCAGCGGTCGGTCGGTGGGAAGCTCACGCACACCGAAGATCAAGAAGAAACGCCCCGAGTGGCGACGCCGCACCGGCACTATCCAGGAAACACAGCCCACGGATCTTATTAACGCGCCACCGCACACGTTTGTCGAGTCCTCTCCGAATGGGACGCCGTTCATCGTCAATATTTAAACTCACATCCGGTGGGGTGTAAGGTATGAGGGAAGCAGCAATCGCATAGCCAGTGTTTGTTGCTGTTTTACAATGTGTGGTGCTCCAGTATACACCTCTTTTTGCTCCTAACTTGTGTTGTTGATTATTTCTTCTTTTTGCCGCCTCCTTTCTTCCCCTTCTTTTTGCCTTCAGCCTTGCGCGCACGGTTGAGTTGCTGGAAAATATCCCCTGGGAGCGACGAATCAACCAGGAAGGACAGAAGTTTCGTGTTGTCCTGCAAACCAACATGTAAGCAAGATTCTTAGTGCGATGCTCAAGTCAAAATCATCAAAATGAACCAGGATCGTACGGGTGCAAGAGCAGGTAACAGGACGTTGGCGCCTTCGGGCTCTATCAGGTTGAAGGTGAAGTCCACATTTGCCAGAGCCTTGCTTCGAAGAAGCCCGTCACGAAAAGCTGTGAGCGCCTCGATATTCTGTATGGATAGCGCTGAAAGTTAGACTCGGACTTATTATGCTGTTCATCTTGTCAAGACATACATTACGGATGCCGTTGTCCGACAAGTTTAGCGTGACCAGCTTGTGTGAGCGCGCGAGCCCAAGTGAAAGGTGTTGGAGGCCATCTGCTTCGACAATGTTGCCCTGTAAGGACAACGTCTCTATTGCGCAGGTTGGCATGGCTATCAGTTGAGCGAGCTTGATGCAGCTGTCCGGTCCGAGACTGCAATAGTTCAGGTGGAGTTGCTACCAGAACCATCAAGAATGTGAGACGCTGACGGTTAAATATCAAGAAGTGAACCGAGTCGCACCTTCATCGCCGTGTTGTTGAAGAGGCCGTCTACAAGAGCGCTTACGCCAGCGTCACCCACCTCCCGGTTGTAATCGAGATGGAGCGTGAGTAGCCCAGGTGCCTTTTGTTGGGACAGCACATCTGCCAGTACTCTGCATCCGTCCTCCCCAATGCCACAGTCCAGTAACTCCAGATACGCGATGTTCACTCCTGAAGTGGCCTGCAGCAAACTTGCCTAGTAGCAGGAACGTGCTGTAAATGGAAAATGCAGAGCTCGAAACCACTAACTTCCAACCCACATACGATTGCAGCGGCGCCCTCGTTGCCGATCTCCTGCTTCCAGATACGAATATACCGCAGCTGGGTGTACGGCCCATTGCTGAATCCTGGACCGACGCCGTGAAGATAATGCCGTCAAGGAGAACTTTAATGCCCCCCAATTTTTTTTAACATCAATGCATAATAGAAAGGTGAAAAGGATATCATGATGGCCAATGCGATCGCGCGAACACCGCCAGGACCAAGCGTTCCTACGTCTTCCCCTTCCAGAATAAACTGCCGGTGACCATCAAACACTTAAAACGAGTCCTTAGAATTCACTAAGAACATGTTTTCCTCACATTCACAAGGTCTCCATCTTCTTCTTTGCCGCGGAAAATCTCGTTCACGTGCGGGTTCACCTGAATGCCGATGGCTCTAGCAATGGTGGGGACAATGCGAAAAAGTATCTTCCGAGTCAGTTTCTTGAACCGTGCAACTTAACTTGCCTTGCAGCAACATATCCGTACTTGCAGGCCTTGCCGTAGTTGGCCGCGACGATCTGCCGCGTCACGACGTTCTCGTCCACGACCGCGGCCTTGGGCTTGGGTTTGGCCTTCTTGCTCATCGGCCTGAAGTTGAATTTGTAGCACGCGAAGCGACGCCGTTTACAACTTCGACCATAAAAGTGTAGCCACTTTCGTATCACCCAGACTGGGTGAATTGATACTGTTATCACCCAGTCTGGGTGAATTAATAAGTTGAAGTGCACAAATCCCAAAAACATTCACTCTCACCTCCCAAATCACAAAATACCGCAAAGCGCGCATGACGGATCACGAAGGTGCCGGCGCTCGTCCACGCGTCATATCTCGCTCCAGCAGCAGCCACGCAGCTCCGTGGACGCCCCAAGTGCTCGCCGTAGCTGTCGTGCGTGTCTGTAGCGAGTCTCAGACTCTAAATCCCGCTATAAGCGACGCAGACGACGCGCAAACGGCCGCCACGGACGCCGTCGAGTTCGCGCGGCCGCCTCTCGACTCGGAGACGTTGATACTAAACGAACAGCAGCTGCTAAGCTGTGGCCGCCTTCTGGCTGCGTCGATTGATCCGTCCGTGGCCTCAAACGGTGGCGGATGGGGCTTCGCACTCGACGACGAGGAGGACGAAGCGCCGGCTGAGGGCTCCAGGGACGAGGAAGAGGAGGAAGAAATCTTCAGTCGGGAGATGCAGGCGGCAGACGCCGACGCCCAGGGCGGGGGCGTGTTCTTCTGTCTGCCGAGAGATGTGGACCACAAGTACCGGGCTGTAGTGGGCGTCGCCTTTGTGGACACTAGAATGTCCACGAGGAAGAGCAGGCAGAAGCGGTTCTTGATGCTGCTGCTCGCGCCTAGTAAGGGCGAATTGGTGGCGGGTTTTGGTGCTCTGAGAGCTCAGTTGGGAGCTGTGGCGAGGAGGTTCTTTGACGAAGGGACGGAGGACGGAGAGTGCGCGGTGGTGGACGAGTTTTACAAGGAGCTGGAGAAGCAGCAGCCAGTTTTGGTGAACGGACTGCTGCCGAACGCGGCGATGGCGAGGCGACTTGGTGGGAGTGATGTGGTGGCAACGCTGCATGCGCTTTTGCTGCAAGGGAGGGTGGTGTGCTACTCGGTTAGTGCAAGTGCAGCGTCGGCGGCGGTGATTGCGTTGCTGGCGATGTTACCGTCGCAATTGGCGCACTCACTGTTGCAAGAACGTAGAGGGGTGTTTGTGGTTCAGCCGTGCTGCTCACTGGGGTGTGGAGAGGAATTTGTTGCAGGGGATGGGGGCTATTTGATTGGGACGAGTGATCCACTGCTGCTGAAGAACGAGGACGCGCAGTTTGACCTCGTGCTGGATCTGGATGCGGGGCAGGTCGCCGCACATCCGACGGCGACGAGTGAACGCGCTTTCGCGTTTGGTACGAAAACAGCAGCGCTGGCGGATGATCTCACTCGACGCTTTACAGATCCAGTAGCCCCGCTGCACATGCGGATTGCGGGTCAGCGAACTCGCGACAACGAGTGGGTTCTGGCGCAATGCCGCTTGTATTTCGAAGAGCTACTGAACGCCGAGCTGACTGCCAGCATGTTTGTCGAAAGTGAAGAAAACGATAGCTATTCGGAGCCAAGCTCTGGGATGGTTGATTTGTTTCCAGAGTCATTCCGTTCGATGCTTGAGGGAGTAGCGGCACCAGTGCTTGGTAGCTTAGTTCATGTCAACGATGAGGACGAATCTCCCAACCCACGCACGGCATTTTGCTCCGACTACGGATGGAGCTGGAGTCTTTCGTGGCAGTCTACAAGCAATTATGCGAAGTGGATTGAGCAAGAGCTGCGTCAGCGGAGGCTTACGAGAAGTAGCTCAAAAGGGCCATTTCGAACGCCCAAACCTCCACCTCATGAAGGACACGCAAGGTACACATACCCGAACGGCGATGAGTATGAAGGTGATTTTGTGGAAGGCATGCGCGAAGGCTATGGTATGTACTTGGAGCGTGCGACGGGAAATCTGTATGATGGCTCGTGGTTGGCTGATGAACGGCATGGAAAAGGTGTCCTTACGTCCAAAGCAAGTGGGGGCTACATTTACGATGGCGAATGGGTGCATGACATGCGGTGCGGACTAGGACACAGTACTCGGCGAGGAGGTGGGGGTACAAGCGATGGGGAGAGCTATACGGGGCAGTGGTATGCCAACCACTTTCATGGACGAGGAGTGTACGTTAATAGTGAGGGCGATGTGTACGACGGCGAATGGCGAGATGGTGTTAGGCATGGTGCTGGCAAATTAATCATAGCGAAGCCGGTGAAAACTAGACCTGGTGAGCTGGGAGGTGTTGTGCGATACGTTGGCGAGTGGGCAGACGGGAAGTTTCATGGAGTAGGATCGTGCCAGTACGCTGATGGATCTGAGTACTCGGGCACTTTCCAACAAGGTCGACGACACGGAAATGGTATTTTAGTTCTTGCATCGGGTGATCGGTACGAAGGGCAATGGTGGCAAGGATTGCGTCACGGGCAGGGTGTCGCCTTTTCCAAAGCCTCAGGAACAACTCGTGAAGGTACTTGGAAGCGAGGTGTCGAGGTCACCGATGGAGAGTGGCTCATCACTTTTGCCAATGGTGACAAGTACTCCGGTGCGTGCCGTCGTGGAAAGCCATGGGGCAAAGGAACGTGTAAATTCGCCAACGGTGCCGTATACAGTGGCGAATGGGTTGATGGTCTCCGTGAAGGTCGCGGTATATGTGTGAACCCTGACGGGGCAATGCTCGAGGGCGAGTGGCAGCACAGTGTATTTGTAAAGGCTGTGCGATCCCCATCTCGGTTTGTGGACGTTTCGCTTTCGTCTAATACCCCTCCTTCTTCTCCAAGACGTCCATCCATTGCAGCAAAAAGCGAAGGCGAAACAGAACACCCAATGTTTGGGTTTCATCGTCATGTGTATCCGGGCGGAGATGTGTACGAGGGAGAATTTAAGGAGGGGCACCGTGATGGTTTTGGTATTTTCACCGAGCGGTCGACGGGTATTATGTACGAAGGACAATGGGTCCAAGATTTACGTCATGGGAACGGGGTGTTGACGTCCGGTTCTAAGGATTTTATATATGACGGGGCTTGGGAGAATGACCAGCGCTGTGGCTACGGCCACTGCGTGATAAGCGGGGGTCGTGAAACATTCAGTGGACAATGGTGTGGGAATGCCTTCCATGGAATTGGGAAGTACGCGGATGCTGAGGGCAGTGTATATGAAGGAGAGTTTGTGCGGGGTAAGAAGCATGGTGTTGGAAAGCTCACCGCTTCTGTCATGGAACTGCAGTCGGAATCAACCGAAAAGCATCAAACAGAACAATACTCCGGTGAGTGGCGAGATGGTTGCCGTGAGGGCGTGGGCGACGCGGTGTTTGCCGACGGGTCAAGGTATTCCGGGCAGTGGAAAGATGATCTTCAGGATGGCGAGGGCACCTTCACGTCAGCGGAGGGTGATCGGTACGTGGGCCAATGGCACCGTGGATTCCGCGAAGGTGCGGGTATACTCACAGTCGGAAGTTCGGGCGTGATAAAAGAAGGTCAGTGGTATCGCGATGAACCTGTGGACGGCGAATGGACCATTACGTTTCCAGACGGCAGCAAGTTCACTGGTGAGTGTGTTGGAGGGCGACCTCACGGACGTGGGCTCTGCAAATACGCTGGTGGCGATTTGTATGACGGCATGTGGGTCCATGGCAAACGTCACGGCGCAGGTTCCGGGTTCTTCGCAAACGGCGAGAGCTTCGTGGGTCAATGGGAAAATAACCACGTAGCGCTGAATGGCCAGGGGAAATTGACGCTGGCGGACGGCACGGTGCACGTGTATGCCAATTGACTGGACAAGTTTGAGAGGTGTGTTTGGGCGCTTGCTGAAGTACCATATTGGTATTATTCTTGTGGCCAACTGATGCAGGTTCTCCACTTACTGAAAAGTAAGCGAATAAAAGAGCTGAGCCTGCTTCGACAAACTTTCTTTCCGACAGCATCGTGTAATAATAATAACGTTCCGGTGTATTGTGTCACTTACTCCTAAGAATTGGACTCTAATAACCATCCCCGAGCGATCTGCTTCACCACTCGAGTATCACCCTCTTCCCCGCCTTCATTACTTTCACTTTCTTCCTTTCTTGCTTGGGCTCGTTGCAGCTATGTTGTCCCTGTTCTCCAACCATCGCCGTACGTCCCCGCCAATCCTCGCTTCCACTCCTTGTCTGATGTGATGCTCGTGCGGCACGTCTGCTAATGTTGCCATATATCCGCTAGCTTTCTGGTAAGCCTGTACCAGTGCTGCATTTTTTGGTTCCTCGGTGGTTTGCGCTCCTTCATCATTCCAATGATCATGGCACTATCTCCGATGACGTGTAGTCCTCTCCATTTACTTTCCACCGCCTTGGCTAGAGCTCTATGCAACCCCACAAATTCTGCCACATTGTTGGTAGTTGTCTTAAGGCCGAGTGATGTGGCCGCAGCCCATATGACTCGAACCGCTGTGCTTTCTTCTTGTGCCGTTGCAATGAGACTGCCGCTTCCTCCTGGTCCCGGGTTTCCACGTGAACCCCCGTCGAAGAAAATTAATCTCTCCGTCGATCCTGAATCTTGCAATTCCGCCGGCCTGGCCGCTCTCCGCCTTGTTTGGCTCTTTATGAACCCCACGATGTCCATATTGATTTTGGATTGGGGAGTCAGCGGAAGCAGGCTGATCCTGTACCTGTCCACCGCCTCGTGCAATGATCTTTCGTGCCGCTGTACTGCTTCTACCACGGTCATCTGTTCTGTTCCGTCTGGATGCATCGTCTTGACATTGTATATCCATATAGCTGAGATTGTTGCCGCACACGTAATCACCCACACATCCTGTACGATCTTTTGAACTTGATCCCACACCTCATCTGCTTGGTCTGTCGCCCACTCCGCTATCCATCCCGGTAGGGTACGTAGCGTTAGGCTAAATATGTCCTTTACAGCGTGCTGGCGGCTTGCCGATCGTTCGCGTGCGGTTCCGTCGCCCCCGTTCCAGAAATTGAGTACGCAGTCCCAGAATTTCTCCGCCGTCGTGCACGACCAGACGAGATGCCCCGTTCCCGCCTGCTCCCTTTCACCGCAAATCGCACAACTGTAGCTTTTCGTCGCCTTGTTCCATAACCTGAGTCGGTCGTGCTTTAGTCTGTGTAGATTTTGTTGCTGGTATGCTTGGACCCCTTGCAATTTTTGCAGTCGATGCCACGAGAGGTGTTGTAAAGCGGCTGCCACCTCCTCATTCTGCTTCATCCAGTTAGTCTTCGTCTTGTTTGCCGTATTCTTCGCTTTCTTTTCTCTCTTGATTAGGTACAGCCGCCTGTAATCCTTGCGCTGGTGTTTCCACCTCCTTCTCCCTGCCCATAGCGGTCTCATCCTGTGCAGTGCTGGGTGTGGTGTGATCCACACCGTTGTTGGCGGTACTTCCAGTGTACGCGCCACTGCCTGCTCGTATGTCCCGCCGCCCGCTAGGGGCTCTACTGTCGTTGTTATCCGTCCCCACGAATGTGTTACCCCCCGATTGTCTGCATCGATTTTGAACACGTGATGTGGGTCAGTAAGTCCGTGATGCACCCTCAGTACGTCCATGTTGGCCGGCTTGAATGCCAGCTCCGGCCACGTGGCAAGCAAGTTCAGACTGAGTTCCCTGAACTCATGTGCCATCTTGCTTGTCATTGACAGCACATGTTGTACCGGTCTGAACGTGATTTCGCCGACATCTTTCCATTCCATTGTCACTACATCTCCGATAATCTTATTTTTAACCCTGTCGATCAGGTTCTTGTATTGACTCCATTTCACTGTCTGCCCTTGCGCATTCCAAAGCTTCACCGCCCTAAGCGGAATGGCGCCCCAGCCATCAAGCAGGAATTCCCCATTCTTGCCTTGCCGCTCTGCCCTCATCTTGGTCATGTGACCCTGCGCCAGTGTGTTAAAGCTGCAGTGAAGTCCTGTGTTAGTCCACCGAGTGACCAACCCTTTGCTGTGTTTGAGCATTTTGCGTAACTCTTTTCCTTCGTCTATGTCTCCTGCGGCTGTGTACTGCTGCTTGGCAAAAGCATACTTCGCCCACGTCATTCCCGATCTCCATAGATCTGCTGTCACCCTCTGGTTTGGTTCTTCATCTATTGGCGTGAGGTGCTTCCACTGGGATCCACCTTCAGCTTGTAGTATATCGCCCGTCACCTGCACTACTTGCGTCTCCGTGGTTGCCCACGCTCCCACCGTCATAGCCCCCAGTGCTATTAACTCCGCTCTGATGTTAGGCATACCAATGCCTCCTGCCTTTGGTGATTGCTCTGCAACTTCCGCGGCGACCCACCCAGCAGGTGTTGTATCCGGAAGTGCGAACGTCGATTTCCATACGAAATTGCGTATCCGCTGATCTGCTGTTTTTATAATGCGCTCCGTCGGCCACGCGTGCCTGGCTACGAAAAGTAGCTTGGGCACAATGATGGCTGACGCTATCATTGCTCTTTGTTGGGCTGTGTTCGTCTTTCCCACCGCAAGTGCTAGCCTGACGGTCAAAGTTGCAAAGGCTTTGCGCCAAGCCTCCTCGGTGGTGCCCTCCTTTCCTGCGATGTGGCCTAAATATCGAGCACTGTCCACTTCATCCACTATCCCACTTGGAAATGTCTGTTGCACATCGTGCGTGTTTGCATCTTCTGTCGTTGATCTGTCTGGTCCTAATGATATTGCGGCCGATTTCATCAAATTGAGCTTTAACCCCGATATCCTGGAGAATCTTCCCACTGCTGCAACGGCCGCAGCTTGCATGCTTTTGTTTGCCAGGTATATGGCGGTATCATCCGCATAACCTGCCACTAATAATTTCAGTCTTTGTCCTGCCGCTGTGATCTCCAGTCCCGAAATTGCAGCATCCTTCTCCAGTTCATCGTACAAAATATCCACTGCAATGATGAATAGAAGTGGTGCCAATGGGCATCCCTGTCGGATGCCGCTGGTTACTCCTGCTGGGCGAGACAGGCTTCCGTTTGCCATGAATTGCACGTGTGTGTCCCTGTGGATTGCTTCGACGATGGAGCAGAATCGGGGTGGGAATCCTTTCGCCCTGAGTACTTTCAATAGGAAATCTCTGTCCAGCGAGTCATATGCCTTTGCGAAATCTAGCATTAGCACCTGTGCCGCGCTGAGTTCTTGCCTGGCTTTGCAGAATACCTTGGCTGCTTCGAGTAAATCGATAGCTTCATGTATCGTCCGCCCGGGGATGAAACCAAATTGCGTCTTGTGTACTAGTCTCGCTATGTATTTTCGAACTCTCCAAGCTAAAACTCTTGTGAATATCTTGTAATCCGTGTTTAGCAGCGCGATTGGTCTGTAGTTGAGAGGATCGCCCGTATCACCTCCTTTGCTGATCGAAAAGATGTATGCGTCTACGAATGTTTTCGGCGTTGTTCCGTTCTTCATGCAAGCATTGAATAATTTCGTGAGAATTGGTGCGACCGAGTCGCAGTGATCCTGGTACCAGTCGTTGCTTAGATCGTCGGGTCCACACGCCTTGCCCCGCTTGCATTTCTTGATTGCTGCACATACCTCCGCTTCGGTGAAGTCGTCGTCAATGTCTGCCATGTCAGGCAGATGCCACGTGTCTTTGAGTCTGTCCAGATACTGCTCTACACTTTCACTATCCTCAGCAGCTCCATTAAATATGGGCTCCCAGCTCTCTGCCAGTATCTCAGCTTTGTCATGTGCACCCCATCGTGAGTTAGGAACCCTGGATGTCAGCGTCGGAATGGTGTTATCTCCAAATTTGGTACAGATTCTACGAAAAAAACGTTTCGTGGAGGCTCTCGAATTCCAGGCGTTGGAGTTTATTAACACCTTCGTTCGTAGCCCACTCCTGTCCTCCTGCAGCCTTCGCAGCTCTGCCAGCACTGATCTTCTTCCTTCCTCTTCATCTCTTCCTCCTGTGTAACTGTAATGCTCCAGCTTCTTCTTTAATCTCCTAATCCGTGTTCGATATCCGTTCGTCATTTTTTGTCTAGTCATCTTCTTGAAATTGGTCATCTCCTTGATCAACGCTGATTTGAATTCGTCCCATTGTACGACTTCCTTCCCGTCCTCTATGTTGTCGAGACTGTTCTTCAGCTGCTTCAATCTCTCCATAATCATACTCTGAGTTGCTGCTTGTGCGTACGAGGGCGGGGGATATACGGTTGGTCTTTTTCGCATTCTCACTGGACCTGCAGGTCGATGCAGTTCCAGTACCACGCCTCGGTGGTCTGTATGACATGGTGCCTCTTCCACGACCGCTCCTCTTATGAGCTTTCTTGCTTCTGCTGATATGTAAAATCTGTCGATCCTCGAAGTTGATACAGAGCCGTCAGCTCCTGTGTGCTTGTATGTGTGGTGCGCGTTCGCGTACTCCCGTCTCTCTCTTGTGCTGTATTTGTTCGGTATGTTCGAGTGGCCCGTGTCCGTCAGCCCTGAAGTATCAAGAAACTTCTGTAATACCGTTGCTCCCATGTCCTCCCTTTTGCTGCCTCGATATCTGTCAATTCGTGGTTGCGTGACGCAGTTGAAGTCTCCCCCGCAAATGATTGTCATTGTAGTTGGTAGCTGTATGGCCTTGAGTTGGTCGAAAAACGCTATTCTTGCAGGCCCCGCGGATGGGGCGTACACATTCACAAAGAGAAAAGTCTGTGCTCCAATTGTACCTGTAACCATGATCAGGTTCTCTGACCACTGTTCTGCGTTCCACGGCTGCACTTCCTTTATGGCGCCGTATGGATTCACTAGTATCGCTACACCTGCCCTCCGGTGCTGCCCCGAGGACCAGTACGACATCGTATGCGCAACCGCGTACTTGAACCCCCACAGCGCTGCGTATTTTGTCGCTGCCTTTGCATGTTCCTTCTCATTGAGGTGAGTTTCTTGTATAAATATGAGGTCTCGCTGTCCCCGTTCTCTCAATTCCCGTATTCGTTGTAGATGTCGTCCTAAATGTTTCAGATGCGTCGCCAATCCTCGTACATTGTAGGTCGCTAGGCCTATGGTCTTATCAGACCTGTGTTGTTGTGTCCGTGTTGCGTTCTCTCTCTGGCGCCTTCGGATCCGTGCTGCTCTGATTTGTCGTGTAAGTTTGTTGAAATTTTTTCTTGTGTATTCCCCTTGCTCTGCTTCGTCTACCTTTGAGTAATACCTCGTTAGTCGCGTCTGTCCGTCACCTGCGCTATTGCCGGTATCCCCTCCTGCAAGTCTCCACCTAGTTCGTGAGCTCTCCACCATGGTTAGCTCCCTGTTCCTCATCTATCTCGCGGGTTGTGACTCCATAATTGGTTTGACTGTGTACACCGGTAGCCGCGCCCTCCTTTTTGCTTGCGTCAACTTCCCCCCTTTGGGTTGGCACTGTGCTGTGTCCTGTTGTTGTTCTCCGGTCTCCATCGCTTGTAGCCGCGGCCTCCCGTTTGAGCGTCTCAGTGTCGCCGCCTTGATGTGGCTCCACTGTCGGCTCATGTTCTTCTGTCTGCGCCTGTTTCTCCTCCAGCGCATCAGCATCCATCTTGGACTGTTCATCTTGAGAGACTTTGCTGATCTTTGCATCTGTTTCCTTGTCCGTGAGTTCTTTCTTGGCTGCTTTGGTTATGGCTGATAGCTCATTCTTAGCTGCGCTCGCGGTCATATCACTGTCATACGGGACTCGGTCCAAGGCCCATCCGCCATGTTTGACTAGTATTTCGTTGATTTTGTCGTAAGTCGCCTGCTTTGCGTCCTTGCACCGTCGGTGTCTGTCTGCTGCGTAGGTCACCGCCTTGAAATGATTACCCATCTTCTGCCACTGCAAGATCATCACAATTGGACACCATCCCACTTCCGCAAGAGCTCCCAGTCTGTCCATTGCCACTTTCGTCTCCAGTGTGGTTACCGTCCCTGTTTCCACGCGTTCTCCAGTAGGTAGGTCCTCTTCTTGGTACGCATACACTTGCACGTGCGCTATGTTGTCTGCGTCGACATCCAGTACGTAGATCTCCTCTCTGGCGTGCATTGCCATGCCTTTGATGTGCGTCGGGCGCACCCATAGCTCTGGTGTAGCTTCTACCCGGACTGATCTTTTCCTCTGCTCCACATAGTGCGTAGCCAGCACCTGCACTTGCGTCTCTGAAGTCAGCGGTACTGCGTCGGCGTTCGAACTTGCCACTAGCTCCGTTTGCAGCAGTGTTGGGTGCAATTGTAATTCGTCACGTAGGTTTGCGATGACATTGTTCATGATGTCCTTCTTGAACTCGTTTGCTGCTTTCACATTTGGCGCCTTTAGCGGGATGTGCCCCAATCGCTGGTTTGTGTACGCCGCATGATAAGCGAGCCATCCGCAATGTCCATTTAACACCACATCTGTCACTTCTCCTTCTAGCAAATCGAGAATCGTTTGCAGAGCCATTCCCGGGTCCGTTGGTGGCCGACAGCATCGTGTACAAGGCGAAGTGGGGAGGGTTGGTTTCCTGAAGGCACCGTTTAAGTGTCCTGCCTCAAATTGGGCTGTTGTGCCGCACGGAGGTGTTCCTGTAATTTCGTACAGTATGTGCATCAAGGGCATGATCAAAAGGTAGCTATCGTGACGGCACGGTTTTCCGAAATATCCCGCATGGTGTGCTGCGTGCGCATTCAGTGTTGCTTGCGAGACACACATACCGAGTGATTTCGTCAAGACGCTAGGTCTCGACGCAGCCGGGGTCAAGTTGTCGGACGATCCGAAGTAGTTGGAGTGGCTTCGACACATGAAAAACTGCATCGAGGCCAGGGAACGTCCCCGTTCCCCGATGAGAAAGTAAACTCGGTTTTGAGGAAGAAATGTCGAATGCTGAATTGGAAGATGTACCGGATCTAAAGTTGGGGAGAAGCTGCAGCGCCTCCAGTTCAACACAAGTATTGATGGCGTATAAGGCCCGATTCCGCCGAGCGTTTCCTGGGCACTACTTACGAAAGAAACGAAAAAAAAACAACTTCTTCAGTATGAAAAATTATCGAATGCAGTATCCATATGGTTCTCGAGCTGAGACGACCACCCAGGGGCTCAAGGCTGTATTACCTCAACGGTTACCCCTCCAAATAACCCGTTCCAACCTGGGTTTTATCCTGCCACCCATCTCCTACCCAAATTTTATCCAGTATCCATCCAATAAAACCCACCCACCGCCGTTAGTTGAAGCTTCGATTTCCTAACCAAAACGCTACTCAGAAGACCCCAGCCAACCCGCCGAGCCGCCGTCTTCATGCCGCGCGACGCCGAGCCGCCCGCGGACGTGTGGACGCCCGAGACGCCTGTGATCATCGCGGCCAACCGCCTGCCCGTGCGGCTGTTCAAGGACGCGTCGTCCCAGTGGCAGGTCGAGTGGGCGGGCGACCGCATGATCGAGTCGCAGAACACGCTGTCGCACTGCGAGATCTCGGAGCGCGCCACCGTCAAGTTCGTGGGGCGCGTGGCCGACCTGGACGTGCCCGTGGAGGAGCGGCAGGCCGTGGAGCTGCTGCTGCGCGAGCTGCACTGCTACCCGGTGTTCGTGGAGGCGGAGGAGGCCAAGCTCTACTACGAGGACTACTGCAAGCAGACGCTCTGGCCCACGTTCCACAACGTCGTGGACGTGTACAGCCCCGTGGACGTGGTGCTGGATGTGGACGCGCAGCAGCAGTTGGCGCCCAGTGCCCAGTTCTGGAACCCGGGCTGGCAGAAAGTGGCGTGGCAGGCCTACGCCAACGTGAACCAGTTGTTCGCGCACAAGATCTGCGACGTGTACGAGCCGGGGGACGTCGTCTGGGTGCAGGACTACCACCTGCTGCTCACGCCCAGCTACATCGTGCGCAAGCTGCGCGCGGCCAACGTCGGGCTCTTCCTGCACGTGCCCTTCCCGTCGTCCGAGGTCTTCCGGACGCTGTCCATGAGGAAGGAGCTGCTGCGCGGCATGCTGAACGCGGACCACATCGGCTTCCACCTGTTCGAGTACGCGCGCCACTTCATGTCGGCGTGTCGACGCATCTTGGGGCTGAGCTACGAGCCCATTCTGAGGGGTCAGTTGGGCATCGACTACGGAGGACGACGCGTCGCTGTCACGTGCAGCCACATGGCCATCGATGCGCAGAGGATCGAGGAGACGCTGGCTAGTGACGACGTCCGGGAGATGGTGGTCGAGCTGCGCCAGAAGTACAGAGACAAGAAGATCTTCGCGGGCTGCGACACCATCGAACGCTTGAAGGGCATCCCGTCCAAGATGCTGGCGTTCGACGGGTTCCTGTCGAGGTGCCCGGACTTCATTGGCAAGGCTGTGCTGGTGCAGAAGGGGATCCACAGACGCGGACGAGTGACGGACTACATGCAGAGCAAGAGGGAGATCGAGCTGGCTGTGCAGGCCATCAACAACAAGTACCGTGACGTGGCGAAGGGAGATGTCGTGGACTATGAGGAGGTGGACGAGTTCCCGTACAAAGAGCGGGTGGCGCTGTGGCGCGTTGCCGACGTGCAGATCACGACTGTACTGCGGGACGGACTCAACACGACGCCTTTCGAGTATATTGCCACCCACAAGTACGTTGCATTCCTCTTTATTGTTGTAGCTACAATAGGTTTCTAACTATGATTGTCCCTGGATTTCTTGTAGAACTTCACCTGGCGTGCTGATCATGAGCGAATTCTCCGGCAGTAGCCGATTGTTGAGCGGCGCGTTGACTGTGAACCCATGGGAGTTAGACCAAGTAATCGATGCGCTCCGAGACGCTGTATACATGCCGGCAAACGAACGCGAGCATCGGCGTAACTGCGACTTCCAGTTCGTATCTGCCAACCCTCCTCGACGCTGGGCCAAGTGCGTGCTTACGGACATCGTGAATGCACGAAAGAAAGAGGAATCTTTTGTATACATGGGCACAGGTTTTGGTCTGGACTTCCGTCTCATGGAAGTTAGCGCTCACTTCCGGGTAAGTTGCATCTTCGACATGCATAGTTACCGACTCCTTCACTAATGCTTTTTATCGTGAGTGTTAGAAACTAACGGACCAAGAGATAGCACCCGGGTATCGAACCAGTACCAACCGCGCAATTTTCTTGGACTATTATCGAACACTTGCTCCCGACGTATCGAAGGTGATGGGGGTGCGATGGCCTGACGTACCTTTGAGTGCATTGGCCACGCTTGAGCAGTTGTGCAAGGATCCTCGCAACACTGTGTTCATCGTAAGTGGCTGCAATTGCGACCTACTTACGCAGAAGTTTGGCGGTGTGCCCGGCTTGGGCCTCGTCGCAGAGCACGGGTACTTTATCCGACGCGCGGTTCTAGGCAACAACGCTCGCATTGGGCGTCCGTGGGAACGACACGGTGACATTTTGCAGACAGAGGGAGGTCACCAACAGTGGCGCGTCAAGGCGGAGAAAATCATCCAGCTATACGTCGATCGAACGAATGGGTCTACACTGGAGCTGCGAAGGAGCGCCGTGCTGTTTCGATACGGAAAATCCGACTTCGATTTTGGCGCACTGCAGGCAGCTGAGTTAAAGGAGCATTTGGAGGGTGTATTTGAGGTACATTGTGGATTTGTGAATTTTTGATGACACACGGGGAGGCACGGAAACTTACGATTACTGGATGTTGTTCTGATTGCGCTGGAAACAGGGATGGCCATTGAACATTATTCAAGGCAAAGATTACATCGAAGTGCGACCGGAGGGAGTTGGTAAGGGCAAGATTATTAGCTACTTGCTGAACAAAATGCGTGTCGACGGCAATGCAGCAGATTTTGTTCTGTGCATTGGGGACGACGTGGCAGACGAGCTGATGTTCGACGAGCTCAAGAAAATGGTAGCACACGAAGAACTTCCACAAGGTAAAAGAGACAGCTTTTTGATAGTATACACTGTTGCTAGCTGATAACGAGGTGCTTACGGTGCCGTGTTTCGCAGGCAAAGTATTTACCTGTACTGTGGGACAGAAACCCTCCAAGGCTGAGTTCTTTGTGGATGACTATACCGACGTCATTGCGTTGCTGAAGTCCATGAAAGTGGTTGCTACAAAGGTGATTTTCACATCGACAAGAGCTTAGCGTTGATGCATACTAACATCTTATTATGTAATACTTGACCAGTCCAACCGCAATTACTCGCTCTCGGATATGCAGTCTTTCGTGCGAGACACACGTCCATTCCTCTCGTCGTCCTCACATGGCAACACTGGAGTACCAAGGAGCGCGACATCAGACTCGGTGATCCGAAAGTCATCAAGTCGCCATGGACTCCACAATCATTTGTAAGTCTACTTACACGATTGTTACCAGTCGAGCCAAGCTCACGTATTTTCTGCTGTCAAATAGGACGCCTGTGATTGAAGACCAAATTGTTCCCACGGATCTCGCTGGGGGTCGATATCCTTCACCAACGCGCCGCAAGAACCGGAACAAGTGGCTCAATCGTCTCCAGCAGCTTGGAGTAGTCGCCATATTGGTTGGTATTCTACGATGGCGCAGCGGTGTGAAAAATCCTCATGAAAAGAAGCTGCTGATGTATCTTGTGGCATCATTGGGCATCGCGTGGTCAATTCAGCGTGTGCGCTCAAAGTCGCAGAAGTAAGCAGAGATGAAGACCTTGGACGGCCTAGAAGCTGAGCTCCGGTCAGTAAGGTAACCGTGGCAATCATATTGAAGTGAATAATGGTAAATTGAGGTATTAACCCCTAGCAGGGTGTGTAGGCTAACTCATCAGACGTTGATGCCGTTTTCAGCCCCCCATTTCTTCATGATGCGCACAATGTACTCGACCTGCGGGTTGTTGTTTGCCTTGAGAATGCTGAGCACCTCCTCGAGCTCCACGCGTGTGGCCTTACCGGCTACCGCACGCTGGAAGACTCCGACACATGCGCCACGCTTCCCCTCCCAGTACTCTGGATCCGGGTCGAGTCGCTCGAGGATGTCAAAGGCCTTCGCAGCGTACAGGAACTCGCCCATTTTGTAGCAGTCATGAGCGATGAGCTGCAGCAAGTTGAACGAGTCGTCCGAGTTGTCGAGCTTGAGGTACAGGTCCCAGGCTGCAGACGGGTTGTGATTCAAGATGTAACATCTTGTGAGCCAGCTCACATAGCAGTAGTCGTGGCGATACTCCTCCTGCTGGACTCGTAGCAGTGTCTCGAGCGCTTCTTGGTGCGACCCGGTGTTGCAGAGCGAGACGCCGAAGTTCCAGTTGAAGTCGTCTTCGTTGTAAAGGTACTGCTTGATGGAGTTGAGGTATATGTTGACGTCCTCGAATTGCTTGAGCAGGTAAAAGCACGAGGCCATGCACTGACGTCCAGGAATGGTGTCGCACTCGGTGGGGGACGATCCGACAAGCTGAAAGTATTGTTGCGCCGTCTTGATGTGCTGTCTCGACGATGTGGACTGACCCAGTGTGGCATGCACCACACCCTTTAGGATATACTCCTGCGGCGTGGACGGCTCCACGTCTTTGATGAGATCGTATGATTCCTGCAGCTTGTCGTGCTTGAGATAGTACACCACGAGGTTGAGTCTCGCCTCGGGCAGTGCGTCCACGAACTGCGGTAAGACTCGGAGCGCGTTCTGTCCGTCTTCGAAGACGACCATGTTGTGGCTCACGAGATCGTTCTGCTCGATATTGTAGCCTCTGTCGGTCAACGTCTTGATCTCATCTTTAGCCGCAGCTCCGTTGTAGAGCTTGAACTGGTTGCAAGCTTTGACGTTCACGGCCACGACGCTATCGGGGAACGCCTGCAGATAAGCCTGCATGATCTCGAGCGACACGTCGTAGTAGTCGAGCTTGTAGTAGCACATGGCCACGTACACATTGAGCGCAATGTCGTCGCGGTTCTCCAGCAGCAGTCGCTTGTAGATGTCCGTGGCCTCCTGGAAGTGGTTCCGGAAGTAGTGAATGGCCGCAAGCGACAGCTGGTCCTCCTTGGAGTCCGTGAGTTGCTGATGATACACCAGCAGCTTGTCTTCGTCGCCCATCTTGTGGGCGCAGTGGAAGAGCAGTCGGTTCTGCAGCTGTCCAGCGGGCCCCTTCTCGGCGTCTTTGGCCGCCTCCTTGTACATCTGCAGGTAGAACAAGCAGCACGCTCGGTAGAGGTGGATCTCAGGTGAGTCCTCCACGTCTCGCAGCTGCGCGTAGGCGTCCAGCGCGCGCTGGTAGTTGCCCAGGTGGAACGAGGCGTAGGCGAGCCACAGCAGCGTCTTGCGCTTCTCCTCGGCCTTGGCGGGGCCCGTGACGGCCGCCGCGTCGTCGCTCTTGAGGTTGAACTCGAGGATGGCGGACGCGCCCGTGAAGTCCCTCTTGGCCACGCATTCCTCCACGCTCGGGCCCTTCTTGGTCTTGACGCGCGCGATCTCCTGCGCCTTGGCGCGCTGCGCCTGCTTGGGCTTGGCGACGTACATGGCGATCTGCTCCCAAAATGGCTACATACGTCGCTTCAAGATCGCAGCAAAATGTAGCCATGTATCCACACAAAATGTATCCATATGTGCACCACATCAAATTACGTACGCCTGGTGTGCAGTACTTACGTACCATACACCAACCGCCCGAGCCCTCCAGTTTCATTCCGATCCAGTAGTCGACGAGCATGGGGCGGCGCGAGGAAGAGCCCGAGGCGAGTCGTCGCCACGCCCGCCACAGAGCAACCCCGAGCCCCGCGCGCGGCGAGAGCGAAGAGGAAGCCATCCGCAACCAGCTGCGCGAGTCTGGCTGGAAGAAGCGCCGCGCCGACAGCGTCAGCACTGCGGACGGAGAGGCCTCGCGCGCCAAGGACACGCCCAAGGACCGGGCCGACAAGGGCTCCCCGAGGCCCGCGGACGAGCGCCGCAGCTCCAGATCGTCGCGCGGCGTGCGGCGCTCGCGATCCCCGCGGCGGCGCGACCGGGAGCGCCGCAGCTCGCGCAGGAAGTCGTCGGGCAGCCGCCGCCGCTCGCGTTCGCACTCGCGCTCGCCCGCGTCCCGCTCGCGGTCCCGCTCCCGGTCTGCGGGTCGACGTCGACGTCGTCACTCGTCGTCCTCGAGGAAGCGGCGGTCGTCGCGCTCGCCGTCCAGGAGCAGAGACGCGCGCGAGACGAAGCGCTCGAGACGCTCGACGTCCGCGTCGAAGAGGAAAGAGGAGAAGGACGAGAAGAAGGAGGAGAAGGACGTGAAGGAGGAGAAGGACAAGAAGCAGGAGGACGACGACGAGACGGAGTCGGAGAACGAGAACGAGGACGCAGGAGAGAAGAACGAGAAGAAGCAGGCTGCGGACAAGGAGAACAACAAGGAGGAGAAGAAGGACGACAAGGAGAAGAAGGAGCCGGAGGACAAGAAGGAGAAGGACGACCGACACCGACCGTCGTCCTCGAGGAAGAGCAGTCGTCGCTCCCGCTCCGGCTCGCCACGCTCACCGTCGAGATCCTCTCGACGTCGTCGCCACCGCCGCAACTCGTCGTACTCGCGGTCGCCGTCTCGCAGTCGACGTGCTCGGCGTGGCGGGTCGCGCTCACGCTCGCGCTCTCCTAGAGACAGACGTCCGCGTGGTCGGGACCGCGACCGCGAACGTGACCGAGACCGCGATCGTCGCAGCCGCCGTAGAGGCCGAAGCTACAGCCGCAGTCGTAGCGCCAGTTACAACCGCCGCCGTCGTCGCAGTGATCGCTCCAACTCGCGCGACCGACCGCGTCGTGAAGCTAAAAAGTCTCCTGAGCCGAACCTGCAGCCCCCGGCTGGGACTGAGGCGGCTGCCCCTACTGTTGCTACTGCTGCTGTTGCACCTGGAGCAGCGCCAGCCGCTCCTCCGAGCTCTGGCGTGAACCCGACAATCACGCAGCTGATGGCCCAGTACCCCACCATGAGTCTCCAGGACATCATTGCCAAGATGCAGGCGTCGAACGTGACGATGGCAGCTGCGGTGGCTCAGAAGCCGGCGCGGGAGCTGTACGTCGGCAACTTGCCACCGAACGTGACGGGCCCGCAGCTCCAGGAGTTCCTGAGCACGATCATCCAGCAGGTGGGGCTCACGACGCAGCCTGGCAACCCGATCATCAACACGTGGATCTCCACGGACGGCCATTTCGCTTTCTGCGAGATGCGCTCCGTCGAGGAATGCAACTTGGCGCTGCTGTTGAACCAACTGTCGCTTCTGGGCCAACCGCTGAAGTTTGGCCGCCCTCGAAGCTTCATGGGGCCACCCCAACCGATGCCCCAGATATCGGCGCGGACGCAGACCGCTCTCACAAACTTGGGCTGCACACCGAATCCGGCCTGGTTTGCTCAGCCTGCTGTGCCGAGTCTTGATGGAGTAACGGCTGCCCCTCTTGGAGACTCGTTGACCTTGGCGGAGGCCACCATGACTGCAGTTTCAGCAGCCCAAACCACCGTCCCTGCGGTGGCTAGTGCCACGGCTGATGCTGCTTCAGCCTCCCACCGCCTCATCATGTCGAACATTCCTGTTGTGTTGGCGGAGGACCAAGTGAAGGAGCTGGTGGAGCCTTTTGGAGCGCTGAAAAGCTTTACGCTAGTCAAGGACACGGCAACGGGGGCGTCTATAGGCAGTGCCTTGTTCGAGTACGAGGATGACAGCGTTGCTGCGCAAGCAGTGGAGGGCTTGAACGGGCTGAGCATTGGTGGCATTCTGTTGTCGGTTCAACGCCAGCCACCAAGTGGTGCAGCCCTTCCAACTGCGCCGGGCGCTACTCCCAATTTCGAGGACCAACCCAGTGCTGTTTTGAAAATGGTGCGTTACACGATCTCGGTGTTATACCCTGCGCTCTTATGCTAACCTATGTGGTGCTTTCGTGTTTTGAACAGGCGAATATGGTTTCTATCGATGAACTAAGAGATGACGACGAATATGCTGATCTTGCTGAAGATGTAGAGGAAGAGTGCAAGCGCTTCGGAAACGTGATTGGCATGGAAATCCCGCGTCCCAAGGTTTGTCGAACGAAGTGGCTGTAACGTTTTATTCGTTTTGATGTACTCACATCTGATTGCGTTACGATGCGTGTGTGCTTGCAGGATGGCGAAGAGGTTCCCGGACTGGGCTGCATCTACGTCCGTTTTGAAGAGGAAGCGAACGCGGTTGCTGCTTTGAAGGTGCGATATGATTCTGTCTATCTCGTGTATTTCTCTTGTTCACCTGTGCTTTGTGCTACAATGTCGTAACGGGTAGGCCTTGAACGGGCGCAAGTTTGGCGGCAGCATCGTCAAGGTGACCTACTTCCCCTTGGACAAGTTCGACAAGCAGGAGTTTTCCTGAGCGAAGAACCACAAGACGCTGGATAGCGGTCTATTTCTTTCTTATTTTTTCTGTACCTGCGCTAAGAGAGTTGCGGAGTTGGACTACAAAAGTTGCGACGGACCGGTGATTTGCGCACAAGCACGACGGAAGGTTTGTGCACGGTGACGTCCCAGGACGTTGCTCACAAAGGCTTCGGCTAACCAAAACGTGCTGTGGCGATGTGTAGATCGAATCCAATGAACTTGGCCTTCACTGTTGTGTGCGCATGAGCTTCCGATTGTTGGGAGTTCTGCCTAATGTCTGTTTGTGTTCACGATTCCTTACTGTGCTAATGTAGAAGCTTGAATGAAAGCAACGAAACAACAAACAGGAAGCAGGCTTCGGGCGAGCGCTAATGTCCAGCAAGCCACACCAGAGGACGTTGGCACAATCCAACGCGACCTTGAACACCCAGTGTGGACGACTTTGGACGGCAAATCCTACATTGTGAGCGCTGCACCTTGCTCACAAGTGCGTGGCTAGAAGTCTTGTGCAAGACTCAACCAGGTACGTGGATGGTGACCTGAGTGTTGAAGCCTCTAGACGGAAGGAGCGACGTGAGACGAAGCCGTAGCACCATATTGACGTGGCTTAGCATGTTTTTAACCAACGAGTGTTTGAACTAAGCGGCAAGTGCGTGTTCACGTTATTTACTGTTGTGCCAGCCCTGGCAGTTGTGTGACAACGCGCTTGGAGATGCGATGGTAGTACCGGTACTCTTCTTGACCGTAGTCGTAAAAGCTTTCCCAGAGACTCACACCGTTTTCATCGAAGTCTTGTTCGCGATAGAGCAGGTGGTGCTTAGGTCCACTCGGTCGGCCCAAACCATCGCTATCAGTGTCGGTAGTTGAAGTGTTGTTCGGTTTGGCGCTGGCACTCTCGCTCATCATGGTCGCGAATGCAAGAGCAACGGCAGGAGAAGTCGCAGCTTCAGCAGCTTTGGCAGCTGCCAGCTCATCGTCCCAGTTACCCGTGGACACCGGCACGAACCGCGAGATCTCCCAGAGCATGTCCTGGTAGCTGTCGCGTGGGACCAATTTCTCGAAATCGTAGCCTCTGGCTGCATCCTGGAGGATTTCCAAGGGCCAGATGGATGGGAACTCGCCGTCTCCGTAGTCCCGGCGCCGTCCGTAGAAGTCAAACAACTTGCGCTTGTTGTGCAGCCGTCGTTTACCTCCACCATGCACGACAACATCACACTGTTCACGAAATTCGAGTTATGGGAACAATCGATCAGTGCCAATAACGGGAAAACTCAAAACACGAAGGAAGCAACGCACATGGTCGCAGAAGAACTCGGAGCAGGTGGCACACTCAAAGCTGGCACTTTCAGGAGTTTCTAACACAACATCGGACACCTCAGACAAGGAACAAAAGTGTGCTCAAGGACATACAATCGAGGATAAACTCACCACATTGAGCGCATGTTGGACGGACAGTGAGTGACAGCAGATCGCGTGGCAGTCGCCACCGAATTTCACCGTTGACCTGATTCTGTTGTCCAGGAAACGAACGTGTGAGTGGACTGACGTCGAGTTATCATGACCCGCGAAACTTACGTAGAAAAACGGTGCTCCATATCCAGCACCATGTTGGTTGTAAGTATCGACGAGCTGTTTCCAGCGAGTGCGTTGGATTTTACGCTCCTCCCGAACGCGGTGATATGCTTGCCGTCGTCGCCAATATGATTGAACCAGAGTGGAAGCCCACCGCTTCATCTCTTCAGCGCGTTGCTGCACTTCGAGCAGTTCGCGAACGATATTCCGTGCCCGACGACGCAGCAAGAACGTCCTGATCGCGCGCTGCAACACCGTAGCTGCATCAGAGCGTTGCTGGTTACGAATCCGTCGAGCCTCAGCTACCATCACCAGCGCCAGACGATCGTGTCTAGCTCGCCAATGTCGCTGCAATCGTCGGGCTGCCACATCCTGCTCACGTCGCTGCTTCGCCAACGCAAGTAACCCGGCAGCCTCTCGACCGCGTCGAGCTCTGAAGAGGGTCTGGAGCTTTGTCGCAGCCAATTCACGGTCCGTGATCGCATTACGCCGCCTCGCAACTTCACGCAGCGCATGAACCCGTCGGAATTGCGCTTGCACTCGGACAGCGCAGCGCTGTTGAAGCTCGAAGAATAGCCGTTGTTCCTCCCGGAGATCGAACGCTTGACGCCGCCCCCGACGCCCCCGATAGCGACGTTGGATCTGTATACTGGCCGCACGTTCACGTCTGGAGCGCGCGAGCTTCTTCGCTTGCATCAACCGGAGTGTGTTGCGTTGAACGCGTCGACGGAAGTGTCGCTGCACTTTAACAGCGGCTTGCGTCTCGCGTGCGAACTCGCGTCGACGTCTTGCAACAATTCGACGTGCCTCACGCCCTGCACGCGTTGCTCGGAATCGCCGCTGCACTAACGTCGCTGCCACCAGGAGCTGCTTTTCATGGCTATCACGCATTTCATTCTCAACGCGTCGGGCTTGACGAGTTGCTCGATATCGCCGCTGAATCAACGTGGCGCAGTATTCCCGATGCGAGAACTTCATCTTGAGGATCAACGCTTCTCGCCTCGCCTGCCGTCCACGCCAAATACTCTGCAGTTTGCGGACGACTGCGTTCCGAAATGCCACTTCACGCCGTGAAAGCGCGTGTCGTCGAGCTACGCGAGCGCGGTAGAGGTTCTGAAAAAACAACAACAACATTAGCTCAAGCCTAGCAAGATGTCAAAACAACTCAAAAGACCTGGATGGTAGCTGCGGCAGCCCACAAGGTGCAGAACTCGGCGACAAAACGACGATCTTTAGCTCTCGGAGCAGGGAATATGCCGACCGGGGTGTTGCTTCCTGCTTGGGTACCAGACGGAGGTAAGTGCAGCTCACCAAATGGCCACGACGAGCTGAGACTTTGAAGCACTCGAGCTGACACACGACAACCATGGACGCTAAGGGTTAGTAGCTGTGGACAGGCGAATGCAAGACGCGCGATAGGGTCTTGCGTGACGACCGGACAGTCTGCCAGAACTAAGTGCGCTAGCTTTGGTCGCTGAAAGGCGTCACAGAGCGCGTTGATGCCGGCGTCCGAGATCAGACGACACCCCGTGAAGTCCAGCAGCTCCAGTTGATCAGCGCGAGCACCTGCTAGATAGCGAAGTCCGGCATCGCCCACTCGATCACAGCCAGCGACTGCGAGCTGCGTTATGGCGGCGCCGTGTTTGGCTATGGCTCGCAGCATGCGGTCATCGCATCTCCTTACACCCGAGATATCGAGTCGCGTTAACTTTTTGCAGCCTTTGAGCACAGCGGTGACCGCAGCGAGAGTGACATCAGGACACGCCTGAAGACTTAGCCTACGCAACGCAGGACAACTCGCCCCAATGGCCACAAGAGCGCGCTCTTGCAGCTGGAAGCAGCCACTCAGGTTGAGGTCTTGAAGCTCTGGACACCGACTTGCAATGGCTCGAAGACCTTCAAGACCGAAGTCGCGGTTGCTACCGTCCGACACGAGGTACAAATTCGCTGCATGGAGTAGCTCCAGCTTCGCGCAGCCTGCAGCAAGAAGCCGCAAACCGACATCCGAAATGCCTTTCACGCCATTTATCCGAAGAACCCGCAGCTCCGGACATCCCGCACCCAGCGCTGCACAAGTTGCATCGGTAAGTCCAATCGCCCCAGTGAGATCAAGTCGCGTCAGTTGTGCGCAGCGAGATGCCATCCACTGCACGCCCGCGTCCGTCAGAGCACTATTCCCCGCCAACGACACAAAGCGCAGACTCGGACAGTACTCGCCTAGAGCCGAACACGACGAATCGGTGAGTTGTTCTCCGCCTCGGACACCAATGGGTCGGTCCAGCGCCACGTACTCGAGATTGGGACTGCCCCGAGCAATACGAACCACGCCGCGGTCCGAAACTTGCAAGCATCCGCTCAGCTCCAGCTTGCGCAAAAGGGGGCACTGCGCTGCCAGCGTTTCAATCAACGCGTCGCCGACTTGAGGACATCGCGAAAGGTTCAGATGTGTAAGTTTTGGACAAGCGTATAAGCATCGGCGAAGCACCCAGTCACCCAGTTGTGGACAATCCGCGAGGCTCAAATGTGTAAGTGACGCCCCGCAGTGATCAACAAGAGCCGCCAGTCCGGCCCCGCGCATTCCGGAGAGAGCGGAGACATCCAATCGCTCAAGACTCGGGCAGTATTCGCCCACAACACGTAAAGAAGCATCTGTGACTCGTACAGCGCCTGCAATCGCCAACTCTTTCAGCTTTGGCACTGCCAGCGCAATCGATGCCAAGCCAGCGTCCGTAATTGTCTCCGCTCCTGTGAGCAGCAAAGACTCGGTTGTTTGATTTCGCGTATCCAAGTACGACGAAGAGAGATCCTCCACCTGCTCCGTCCTCAAGAGGAAGCTACTTTGACGCTGACCCGCGAGCAGACCTTGCAGCTTCTGAGCCTTGCGGTTAGCACTGGAGATGCGGTGGTTGTGAGCTGCAATACGCCGCAACGTTTGATCCGATACGATCACGCTCCACCGTCGTAAATCCACTCGAGCGCCTTGCAGTAGCTGCAAAGGAACATCCGTCATGGTAGATCCCGACGTGTTGCTGGTCGCTTGCTCCGGTCCATTGGGCAGTATTAACTGTGCTATTTGGTCCAGAGCAGGTTTTGTGGGTTGTTGGTGCGAAGAGCGTTGGCGGCTTGAAGCAGAATCATCTTGGTTTGACGAAATGTCGTCGGACGACTTTGTATCTCGAACCAATTCCGGGTTTTCAATCGTTTTTGTCGGTCGAGACACCGGAAGCTCTTGGAGCTTGACGTTGTTAGTCGCTCTCAGCTTCAGCTTCCTGGTATTGCGTCGTCCAGTGCCACTCTTTGGGTTGAGCTCAGGTAACTTTTCATCATTCGGTGGAGTTTCGGGCGTACGGCGACCACTTTCACTGCCTGTCAGACTACAAACACGCGAGTTCGTACATTAATTCGCAAGCTAGAAGAAGTATCTGCGCTAGTTTTTATCGTAAAACTTACGGTGTAAGTTGGCGAGATCGTCGACGCTGCTCTTGGTTAGAGCGAGATGCTGCTCGAGTCTGAATGGAACGACGATACTCGTTCAGCAGCGTCATGGTCGTGTCAAAACTGCGGATTTTGGTCTCGTTCGGGCAGTTGCAGCGTAATAATAGCGGTTCAAGTGGTGACTTGACTGCGATCACGGAGTTCTCGTCACTGATCTTGACGGTGCTGACTTGGGGCGCGACGGTGGGAATGTTGGTGTCATAGTTGAAGTTGAAGTCGCGTGTTGGGCAGCACTTTGGTGTTGAATGGTGGCCGCCAATTGCCTTTGCCCGTCACTTGAGTGTTTCGCTCTGGTGGTTCGACTTCGACCAGCGTTAGCTGCACTCGAGGGTCTGAACTTGTTCGGCGGTGCACTTGGCTTGGGTCTTGGTGGTTGGTTTTGAATCGAAGGAGATGTAGCGAGAGGAGCTTGCAACACTGTGAGCCGAGACTGACGCACCATTGAAGCGCTTGAGCATCGAACACGATGCACTGTGCCGTCTTGACGCTTCTCGTCGTCGTCTTCTCCATCTTTACTCCTGTTAAAGGCTCTGGCAGTCTGCGGCCTGCGACGAACCGCAAGCTTAGCATCCATTGCTGCATCTTGGTCAATCAGTGACTGCAGAAGCAGCATCTTCGTTATCGTTTCGGTCGCTGGATCCAGTGGAGGTTTGCGGCGTCTAGCAGCGATAGCTCGGTCCAATTGTTGACGCTTGGCGCGCTCAAGCACGTGAGCTCTTCTCATTGCGTCGTCTTTGACTGCATTTTCGTAGTGTTCCACAAGCTGAGCGTACTGCGCAGGCTGCGTTCGCTCTAAAGTTTCCAGGTGGCGGTGGGCGTGGCTCGTTAGCACCGCCGAGTGAGCTTCACCCGCTGCAATTTGCGTGACTCGCAGCCCGACGAGTGAAGCTACGAGATGTGGCAGTGTGTAGATTTGAGGACACGAACTCAAGCCACACTGCCCCATTTCATCGTTCCCCCAGGCAAAGAGGCGACCATCAGGAGATGAGGCTAGAGAATGGAGTGCGCCTGCAACCACCGAGGCGATAGTCAATGCAGGCAACATGACACCGCGAGATTGGGACACAGTGTCGAAGTACGTCACGCGCGTGGGGGTGAATCGGTCTCGACAGTCTCCAACACCGAGTTGACCGCTTGAGTTCGAGCCAAAGGCATAAAGTTCATGCGGACCGCCAATTACCAGCGTGTGCGCCGCTCCACAAGCGATGTAAGTGCATTTCACGCCTTGTTGCGGGAAAACCACAGGAGCAAACCACGACGAACACTCTCCACAGTCCGCACGCTGTGAATTTGCGATTCCTCTCTGGGTTGTGTCACTTTGTCGACCAAGACGACCATGGTCACGCTGTCCACATGTAAGCAGCTCACCACTAGCCAACAAGGCGGCGCTGTGCATATCACCGCAGGCAATCTGCACCACTCGACGGCCTTTTAACGTCAACACTTCCATCGGCGAGGACACAGTGTCGAAAGTTTGCTCGACAGCGTTGAGGCCGTGACCAAGAGCGCCACTACGACCAACACCCCACGAAAACACGTCGCCGTCTTCAGCGAGAGCGAAACTGTGGCTTGCACCGCAAGCAACCTGAACAATTCGCTTGTGAAGCAGCGAATGGACGACTTTAGGGAACCTCATTGCACTCGCAGCCTCGACATCTCCACCTACAAGTGCATTCCTCGGTCGAGTCTCGCAGATGTCACCCCACGTGAGTAAATATCCCTGTTCACTCGCCCCCACAACGTGTTGGTCGCCACAAGCCACATCCAGCAGCATGCGACTCAGAGCTGCATCCATTCCGCTATCTCGACGCGAATTCCGAGTACTGGAGCACGAAATCTCGCTCGACCCTAGCACAAGCATCTCGCCGTCGTGATACAGCGCTAACGTTTTATCGCCGTGTGACGTTAACCTCACCAGTGTGTTGTTGTGGTCCTGTGATACCCTTGCAGCCGTCGTTGGTCCCTCCAAATTCGCAGTAGCTGTCATAGCCTTCACAACAGCCACAGGAGCTGAAAGCTTCCGTCGCGACTGAGCCAATGCAGTAGCTTGGTTAGCAGCTTCCACGGCTGCGACTGCCGCTATCGCACCCGGTGCCATTGGTACGAGAATCGAGCACCGAGCGACCAACGGACGGGATCCCAATACACTGCGTCGAAGCTCCACCTCAGTGAACTCATGCACCGTCAAAGAGTGTTTTGGCTTGGGCGGAAGGGAGAATTGGGTTTTCTGCGAGGCGAAGGCTGAAGTTTTACCAGTGGCAAAGAGATAGTAGCCATCACGAGGACTCACATGAGCCTGCACTGCACTGGGAAGGTGAAGCACACGTCGACCATGGAAA
This sequence comes from Phytophthora x cambivora, assembly GCA_033557925.1. Taxonomy (NCBI): domain Eukaryota; phylum Oomycota; class Peronosporomycetes; order Peronosporales; family Peronosporaceae; genus Phytophthora; species Phytophthora x cambivora. Next base: position 3,625,730 of record JAUCEB010000008.1, on the reverse strand, counting down.
CGCGGGTCTAAACTGCTGGTTGTATGCTCGATAACAGCAGCAGACCCGCGGAGTTCCTCGAACACTCCACCGTTCACTGCCGCCACACGGAAGAACTGCGGCTCGAACCAGTTCTCTTGAGTGAAAACGTGCATCGTCGGGAACACTCGCAGTCCAGACGGCAGATTGACTGGCGCCACCGTCACAACTTGCTCCGGTGCGGTCGAACAGCGCAATACGACGGAGTAAAAGGCTGCCATCCCGCCAACTGTCACATTTACTGTAGCTGGTAAAAAGACCACGCTTGCCACGCCAGGAGTGAGACCGGCCCGGCGTACCAGAAGCCCATAGTTTTTGGGCTTAGTTGACGACATTGAAGATGAAGCCACAGAGAGCTGACCACCAAGTCCAATAATACAACAGCTTCACGGTTTATTTTGTACTAGGTCGAAGGAAATTTTAAACTTCATAGGTTTGAGTACTATCACTGACCATGGAATTTGTGAAGTGTGGCATTTCAGCTCCAACTTCATAATTTGCACGCCAAGGAACACTCGTCAAAGCCATAATGCGCAAGAAATTTGCCGTACTGGTCGCGGTCGTCGTGTTTTTGGCGGTCATTGACACCGTTTCAGCATTGGAGTGTGCCTGCCAAGGCTCTGCATCAAAGGGTATTGATTGTCGTTCGCTCAGTGACGAGGAGAGGGCGTCGGAGGAGTTAAAATTGGTCGTTCTGAAGGTGATTTCAGCTAGCAAAAAGTCGGTTCTTGATGGAGTGAAGAAGTTGGAGCGGTACCCGAACTTGATCGGGTGGTTGAAGATTCAGTGCACGAATCTACTCAGAACAAGCGAAAATGATGCGTTTAAGCTGAAGTCGATCGACGGTGGCTTGATGCTAAAAAAATCGACAAGGGCATAATAATATGCCCTTGTCGATTTTTAACCCTTTATGCCCTTGAATCTTTTCATCCTATGATGATAAATATGTACTGTACGGCTTGTGAGCTCGATCATTCGAGTTCCCAAACTGAAGAATCTGCGTGAAATCAAAATAACAGACTCGACACTAGTATCCGGGCTAAGCGCAAGGCCCACCAGAAAAAAGGTTCGACGTCGGACGTGACGATGTCTTGAAGAAACTAACTAAACTATTAAAACCAGGAAACGAAGATGCTGAAGAAGTTCCGCGACTACACGAATGGTCTGTAGTTGTTGGGGTAAGTACATTTGCGTTTCGGGTTTAGCTGTATAGTTTGCTCACGAGTGGAGGGTATCCCGTAGCACCAAATCAATTAATTCTTAAACACCCAAACCATTTGAATGCCGTCATTCAACCCGCAGTGCTTTCGAGCACAAGGCACTCAAGTGTTCAAAGTTCTAGTGGCGCCATGTCACAACACTCAACACTCCATTTTCGCGCCATTTACAATAATTTTTATTCTTCATCAAGAAGTATTAGAAGTGAAAGCTTGCTTGCATTCCGAGATACAGCACAGATGCCCTCTGCCAACACCTTCCGTAGCAACCGACGCCGCTTTTGCCTCCTTTGTGCGGGTCATCGACCTCGCCCAGCAGCGGCTCGCCTCTTCCTGGCTTCACGAACTTGACCTGTAGCGTAGTGAGCACCTTGGCAGTGGGCTGGCGGCGCTTGCCCAGACACAGGTCGTAGCTGCCGGCGTCGGAGTCGTCTCTGAGTGCTGTGGGGATGCTGTACTCGTCCACGAGCCACTTGGTGCAGTCGTCCGCCGCCTCGTCGTCGATAGCACGCGCCAGTGACATGATGGACTTGTACGTAGGCGCGAGGTTGCTTGGGCTCACCGTTTGGCCAGTCGGTGCGAACTGCAGCTCGTAGAGCTCCTCCTGCGGTTGGATATCGACTCGCTGCAGGCGTGCGAGGATGACGCCGATGGTTACGACGCGCGCCGACTGCTGATGATGAGCCAGCAGGTGCTGCTCAAGCTGCTACCGCACGTGTGAACAGCACGCGGCCCGAGTCCACCTCGCGCACCGCGTAGCCGCTGATGTCCATGGTGTGCGTCCAGATATTGTCGGTCGGCTCGAGCATCGTCTCGCACCGCCGGTAGAAGCGCGGTCTCATCTCGAACGAGAACTTCCACTGCGTGGACAGCGGCGTCGCCATAAACTTCTGCATCGACAGCGCCGCAGGCAGATGCGCGGGCTCACCACGAACGGGAGCTTCCACTGCTCGGACAGCGGCGTCGCTGAGAGCTTCTCCATCGACAGCGCCGCCTCCGAGTTGCTGTCTGTCGTAGTCGGAACTCGAATGGAAAGAGAGAATATCTGTCATTTAGAGCCGCTTTTGACCATTAGGCTGCTTGAAGGGGGGTCGGGGGGCCCCTTCAGATTATAAATCTGGAGAGGGGTCTGCACGGACGTGCGTGCGTTTTATGTCCACCTGAATGCTCAAATAATTGATCTGGTGCTGCGGGATACCCTCCAGTATGTGCCCGAGCTTGATTCGTGCTTACTGCAATCTCGAAAGCCTCTAAATATTTCTGATGAAAATAACGTGGACGCAGAGTCAGCAGTTTTCTTCTACATCTACACAGGGCACTTAAGAAAACTTTGCACCTTGCTGCAGCAGGTGGCAGACCTGAATATGTTTGCCGCGAAGTTGCAACTTACTACTACTACACCTTTGCCACTTCAAAGTGGCTACACTACATGTACAATGCAAAGTATTATAATAGATCGACAATTACATGTATACCTCGAAGAACTTCGATGACGTAAGATAACTCGTTGATCGTCAAGAAAGCTCGATTTTTCATCTCGCAAAATGTTGCCCAATGCAAGGTTAACGGCAAAGGAGGTAATCATGACATCCCCCCCCGCTCTTTCCTAGTGGCAGAGCTCAGCGTTCACTTATTGTCCTCGCAGAATCTCACGCAGTGCGTCGCCGGTATTTCTGTTGTTGCGTGCCACCCCTCCCGCGACCTCATGGAGGATATTATGATCTTGGATTTGTGCATTCCTTTTTTCAAACTTACCAAACGCCACGTATCTCGGATCGCTCCTCTTCATACTCTCTGTGACTCCCAAGAAGCCTTTAACATCATCCAGGCTCAGATTCTTCCTCGCCCACGTATCGATCTGGGTTTCCTGCACCTTTTTGGCAAGCGCCGATAACTCCGGGACTTCTTCAAGCGAGTGCATAAGTCTTGTGACTTCGCCCTCCGAGTTTGTGGTCTTCAATAAATTCTTATAGAAATCGTCGGCAATAAGATAGGAGTAATACTCTCGGTGATAAGCAGGCTGCTTCTCGATGTACTTCGTAGTGTAGCTGGCCCACTGAAAGAACTTCGGGTTTTTCTCCAACTCCAACGCGTTCTCTCCAAGGCGCAACTTTTTGAAAACATGGTCGGGTTTCGTCCCAGACGCCAACCACATTTTTTCAGCAACCGCTGAAAGGCCACTGGACTTCGACGACATCTTCTCGGCCGCATCTGCAAACTTCGACAGACCCGGTACATTAATAACCCTCTCTTCGCCAATGGTAGTTTCTTCAGCAATATGTGGTGCGGTGTGGGATCGTAGCAGCCTTTTCGTGGTGGCAGACGCATGGTTTCCCACGGTGAGAGAGCGACTGGAGATATCGTTGTAGGAATCCGTTTTGGACACGATTCGTTGGTCAGCATTCAGGGATACTGGGACGGCATCCGCAATAATGACCAGGACAGCTACCAGCAGCACCGTAAGTTTACACTGGGAACGCATAACCGCCGTGGCCAAACTTTGTTGGTGATGAAGTCTTTCGTGTGGTTCTTCAGCGCGAATTGAGAAGTACCGGTAAGCAGGAACGGCACACAAAAGAATAGCCAGACTGTTTACGGGAATTTTGGACCCCGGTTAGGAACGCGATACAGGACTATTAATAGGCCTAGCTAGCTACAGCAGCTTAAAGAATCCTACTGATGGGACAATAATCTGCCAACATAAAAACTCAAAGGTTGGGCTCGTATTCTCATGTGTCATGTGCACACCTTACCTAACGTATGGGGTCAAAATTTGACCATAATCGCGTTTAAAATTGACCAATCAGATTTCGTACATAACCAGAAATAAAAATTCAAAAGTGAAGCTTACTTGACGATAGTTTTAAATAATCTAATTCGGTTGTTTTACACACGAGATTTTCGACAATATACAACTCATTAAATAAGAAAATATTGCTCGAAAACATATGATCCCATGAAAATGGTGAAATGTTTTATTCCCAGCTAAAACGTACCGGTAACTTCTTGAGGATTTTAAACATGCAATACCTATTACCGGGAGGGCTACGTAGTAGCCTGTAGGGCATCACCAGCTTTATTTCGTTCAAAAAATGTCGACTGAGTTACAGGTAACATTCATTGTATGTTCCCATGTCACTCTTTGCGACCTTCGGTCAACTGTGAGCTCACACGTCACATATTACATTTTTCTGGGAAGCGGTGAAGCGGTGTATAGTTCAGCTTCCCACATTTTGTAGAAGGTGTTCGGCTTCTCAGCATGAATTTGCTCTGTGTGTGTGGCTGTGAGAACGAAGCCAAACGGAGTGGTACCCAGAAATGTAAATATCTGGACTACCACTCCGTTTAGTAGTCCAGAAATGTATTATAAACAGAAATGTATATATCTTTACTACCACTATAGAGACACACATAGAACAAATTCATGGGCCACCGTAAATTTGTGTGAAAGAGGAAGGCATCGGACGTGACCACGTCCGATGCCTTCCTCTTTCACACCAATTCAAACCAGCGCGGCTACGCTATTTGCGGCCAAGTACTGTATACAGGTACTGTATACAAGTGGATCATGGACATTCGAGAAGACGGCTATTGGCACCACCATTAAATCTAGGGGAAATTGCTAATCGGTACCAACTCCGTGTGGGAATTTGCTAATCAGTACCATTGATGCTCTACAAGTGTTTATTAGTTATGTAGCACTTTTGTGTGTGCACGGTTGCACAGCACTACAAGCATTGACGCATTCGGTTGAAGATACAGTGGCGCCATATTATCGCTATGCCTGTTCACATTCCGTGTTCCAGAACTCACTTACACCTGGTCACATCAATTCTGCATTGCGAGACGAATAAACACTATTAATACCACCGCCGAGCTACAGACCCGCTAACAGAGTCGACTTCGTAGCCGCGGTGAAATCGACCCTGATGCTTCCTTTTGTATGCTCAATAGGTGCGTGTGTAGAGTTCACAACATCCTATCCTGTGTGCGTCAGTAAGCACTTCGTGAAGAAGGAGCTAATGCCCACCAGGCAATCAATCGCTAACATACACCCAAAGTACAGACTCATTACATTGCATGGAATGTACTTAAAGTAATGAGTAATGATTTCTTTACCGTCGTCTTGATTTATAATCGTTGCTTAGCCGCTAACACGTCGCAGACAACACGAAATAGTGTAGCTGTCCGGGAATCGCTCCACTGTTTGGTCAAAAGTCAAAAAGTGCTACATAACTGATAAACACTTGTAGAGCATCAATGGTACTGATTAGCAAATTCCCACACGGAGTTGGTACCGATTAGCAATTTCCCCTTAAATCTACCATAAAACTAAAAAATATTACATCTGCACCGTTCACGCTAATTAGTCGGACCCTGACTAATAATGGTTTACGATTTTTGTAGTTGAAAGTCGAACAATTGAACAGTTCTTGTATCCGTAATATTTGCTCTTCACAAAATGTAAGACCATGATTGGCTTCAGCTCGATGAGATCTGTCCAAATCCGCAGTCTTTGAGTAAAAAGCAGCTCTTTGAAGAAATTTTGTTGTGCAGCGTGTCATGAAAAAGTACACAAGCACGACTAATTGCGAAGCACGACTAAATAGCGTGAACTTTCACTTCATGTTTTCACTTGAGAACCACCCTCCCGGTTTAAGCGCCAGCGATCTAGTATAGCTGCAAGACACATATTTTTCGAATGGTGTGTGTGGTTAGATGTCTTCTACTCACGTTTTAAATTTTAGACTATAGAGAAATATATCCTGTATTAATACATGTGTTCCTGATAGATCTCCTGTCCTGTCCCAAATGATATCAATGCGCACTTCGACTTTCAGTCTGAAAGTCGAAGTGCGCATTGATATCATTTGGGACAGGGTTTGGAACTTATCTGAAAGTTTCAGATAAGTTCCAAACCCATTTCTGGCGTCCAATCATGGCGGACACCAACCACAGAAAACTCTTTGATGTCGAAAATACCAGGGAAATACTCTGGTATGGACCGCACTACATGTTCGTGAAGCTGCCCTTGAGAGAACTTCACATATCGCCTATTGTATAATACTTCGAAGTAATACCCCATCTCTTATAAGATCCAGGGCAGATTTGTGCTAAGCTTATAAATATATTCTAATGTACATGTAGTACATGTAGTTTGAAGTACGCTCACTACCGTCGCATTGAGCAAGAAGAGATCAAGATTATGCCCTCACCAGTTGAGTCAATACAGGAGAGGTCTGCAACACCGACCACACCAGTTCTACCCTAATCGACGTCAGCACGCTTTCGTCGATTCCTCGTACTTCAATCGTCAACGATTGTCGATGTGTGGTATTCCATCCAACTAGCTCATTACGGTGGGAAATACTCGATCGAGCGAATGCTGGCGCTCGAAGAGTACGCCCGAAACACATCGATAGTCCGTGTATTATTGGTGGCCCTCGGTGCTCCGCTCCTTGTCATTTTTCTATTGCTCTGTCAAGAAAGTGTTCCTCTTCAAGACCCAGTGGATGGTTGGAAGGCAAACTATGGATTTTGGATTAACGTGGGGTTGGTTGGAGCTGGAGTTGGAAATGCGGCGGCAATCCAAATTGGGGTTTGGCTGGACGTCCCTGCACTAACGTTAAAGCAAGTCGTGGCCTATTGTGCGTTGGTGGGAGTCGGCTACGTTGCTGTCGGAATTGTGACTTCGAGCCTCTGGGTATTTCCAATCCCACTTTTCATGTACACACTTTGACTTCCGCTGGTTTTACTTGTGGTAGTCTCAGCACGACTTGTGGTGGGAGCTGAAACCTTTAGACAGATTGCGTCTCGCCACGAGCAGCTTCGGCGGCTGATCAAAATAGTGATTGTCCAAGGTATTATGTACATAACGTACCCAGCTTACCAAGTGCTTTTGAATCAAGCAATCAAAACACACTACGAGCTGCCCGCGCTTCTGGTGCTTCCTGTTATCAGAATTGTACTAAAGATATTACTGTACATGTATTCACTTTTGCCGCTTCGCACAAAGAAGACTTGATCCCAGCAGAAGTTGTATTCACTGTGGATTTCTTCGACTCGTACTACTTCGCTACGTTTATCCAGTCCGCATCTGTGAGGTCACTAGCAGCAGCGATGGCTGTGGATTTTGTTCAGACAGCAAGCGAGATGTTCGAGCTCCGCCAGAACACGCAAAAAATATTAACTCAGCTTCAGCAGCAAGGAGGAGGAGAGCAAATAAATGAAAAGGACACACTTCTCGACGCTATCCGCGCGCTGTGTAGCACCCCTGAAACCCTCCGGATTCGACCGCGCAGCAGTATCAAAATACGTTCATGTGTTTATCACCAACTGTCTGAGGAGAGCAGGTTATTGCTGCGTAAGATTGAAGGCTGTTCGTGCACTGGATTATGCTTCAATTCATACCAAAGCAATGTGAAAAGGTTCTCTGCTGCACTGATCGAGCCCATACCTGTACGTGTCTCGGCAAAAGATTGGTGCAAATCTATATTTCGAAAGCGAGACACCGTTGAGCCGCTTTCTCTAGCTGCAGCACCGCTTACCTCGCGAACAAAGAACAACATTCCTAAAAGGGCTGAAACAATAGGCAAGAATGACATCCAAAAGATGGAAAACACTTCCATTATCTTGGAGAAGGCTTTGGAAGTGCTTTTCACGTCCGAGTGTCTCGTTCTCTCGGAGTATATGGAGGCTATCGTCCCACTTATTTATGGTATGTTTGTGCTCGCGGTGACCCACACTCCGAGTGCGAAGTACCATACAGATTTGGTTGGAATTACTCAAGACAACGTCGTGGAGATCGTTTCTCGAATTTTTGCGTATGCTTTGTCGGAGTTTGCCTCATTTGTCGTATTCGCATTGGCCAAGAAGAGAACCTGTGGCATTAGCGCGCTGTACCAATTGGTTTTTGTTCTGGAAACGCAAACATTGTTCGTGCAATCGACGCTAACGATGTGGATTTTGATGACCTTGCCATACCGCGTGGTGCACTTCGGTACGCTCAGTTGTCCGAATTGTGTGCTTGCACTCAGATATCGTAACTACTTCGAAGCACTTAAGTATGTCTTCATGCTTGATCAGGTTATGATTTCTCCTTCAAATTCGAGTGGATTGGGCGATGAGCAGATCAATGTCCAACTCGTGGATATCTGATCACTTTGTAGGGGCTTTATACTTTGGGACAGAGTGCGGTCCTGGAGATCATTAGCTGCTCGTTCAATAGATCCTCCATTCAGCTGTGGGTTTGCTTGCCAAGCAAGCACCCTGAGCATTGGTGACATCAGCGAAAGACTTGACATCTAGAGCAGATATGTGGTCGCTCAGCGCAACTATAGAAGCCAACGTGTCATAAACTATTGTAACCTCGTACGCAGGTCTGGGTCGGGGTCAGGCTGACCAGGTACCATACCCGACCCGCAAAAGACCCATTTTATAATCTACCGCCCCACACGCGCGGTCAGATCCCATAGAAACTCAACCTTTTCGAAGCGGTCAAAGCCATTCTGTGGCGAACAGACAATCAACACGCACTCAAGCAGCTTCCCCTCTTCTTCTTTTAAGCCAGAGGTCTGCGTCCCCCACCCACGAACGAGCCATCCACGCACCACGCACAGCCGACATCTTCAAACCCGGCCCGCTCCAGCGCCTTGAGCTGCTCGAACAGGGGCAGCTGACCCACATGGTCCGCGAACACGACGTGTCCTCCTGGACGCAACGAGCGCCACACCACACGGAAGAGCTGCTCGTACTTGTCCACCGTCGGCATTGCCTCCTCCTCCTCCTCATCTCCTCCCTGCGCGTAGTGCGCGGGCTTCTCCACCAGCACGTGGAAGGCCAGACAGCCCACGACCACGTCCACCGGCTCGGACCAGAGCTCCGTCGAGTGCGTCGGCGTCACCTCTCGCGTGACAAAGTGCGTCCTACTCCTAACTCCTGGCTGCAGCATCTCCAGTCGCTGTGCCGCCATCTCCAGCCGCTGCTCCGACGAGTCCAGCAGCGTCAGACGCGCTGTCGGGTAGGCCTCCAGCACTGCGGCGGCGGCTCGACCGCTGCCTGCGCACAGGTCGAGCACGAGCTTGCCGTCGCAGGGCGGCAGCGCCAGCACCAGCTGCGTGAGCATGGCCTTAGCCTGTGGCAGGCGCCTCTCCAGCTGCAGGTCGTACCAGTAGGCGTTGCCCCAGAAGCCGCCGCCGGTGCGCGTCAAGTTCCGGAGCCAACTGTCAGGAGATACGCTGGGGCTTGTGCTGGTGCTGGCGCTGGGCTTGTCGGCTTGGTCCGCCTTACGCTTCTTGGGGTTCTTGGTGGTCGTGGCGCCGTTGTCGTTGAACGGGGCTAGCGTCATCTTGGAGCCGCCGGGTGTGCTCACGGACACGAAGTCCAGGTTGGTGTCTGCGGAATCTGACATGGCAGATCAGATTATGGCATTGTGAAGTGTCGGTTCGGAGCGAACTTTACGTCGTTCTTGATTGGAGGCGTTATACACTGTCAGCACTTCAACGAACAGCTTTCGAGCCGAGTTGTGGTTAACGCTTGCAAACAAAAAATGGAGCAATTCCCACAGCATGACAAAAAAATTGGGCCGTTTGTCCAGTTTTCCTAGACAGCTACCGCCACGAGCTATCAACACAACTTTCATCGATACAAGGCGAAGCACGCTGCAACTCACGCAGGCGATCAGTAGCCTGCAAGCATTTCGGCGGGTCACGATGACTGCACACACATGACAAGCCGATTGAACTGCAGGTAAGCTAGCCGACTGACGCAGACGGCCGCGAGTACATGCATTACGCCTGTGCTGAAAGAAAGCGACAAAAAGCGTGAACATCAGCCCTCCGCTATGCCAAAATGATCGCACCGCCATCTCCGATACTGTACATGTATGAATGCTTGGAGCCCGAAGTATAAAGGGGCCGGATGCCCTGACGGCGTCGGCAACGTGGCCGAGCCGCGTGCGTGGCGCCGAGACGTCTTTGCCATGGCTGCATAGAGGCGCTGGCGATGGCTCCACAAAGTGCGTCCACGGCGGACCGATTGCAATTTGCAGCGAGAACCGTTGGCCGCCACCACTTTTTATCCAGGACGAAAAAATACTCAAACGCTTCATCGAGCGCTGCCGCTGAAGACCTGCGGGTCCCGTCAACCTCGTCATCGGGCGAATGTCGCGCCTGGCAGTTTATGTGCCACGACGACGAGATCTCGCAGTGTCGAGCCAATCGCAACGTCAATGGCCCATATACCTCTTATCACCCAATACCCTGTCATTCCCGTTTCAATCTTAAAATCTCCTTCTTCAGGATTTCCCGTCCGTCCTGCATACCACATACAAACACCAAGTCAACACCCTCCCCACTTCAAGTGACGCGCTCCCTGTCTCCACCTGATCCGCTCTCAACGTCAGCAGCTTTGGATCCTCCCTCGGATCATTCCGCAATTTGCTTCCTAGCGCGCACATCTCGCCGCTTCCTCCTTTCGCCCCCCATTCCCCCCACCATGATCAGCGACACGCCCGCCTGGAAGGCTCTGGCCGAGCACGCCGCCGAGATCAAGGCCACGCACCTGCGCGAGCTGCTCGCCGACGACGCGCGCAACGCCGCCATGCGCACGGAGCAGCAGGGCATCTACCTCGACTTCTCGCGCCAGAACGCCACGTCCAAGACGCTGGACCTGCTCTTCGAGCTGGCTGAGACCGCCGAGCTCAAGAAGAAGCTGCAGGCCATCGCCTCGGGCGAGCACGTGAACGCTACGGAGGACCGCGCCGTCATGCACATGGCGCTGCGCGCCCCCAAGACGGAGAAGATCGTCGTGGACGGCCGCGACGTCGTCCCCGACGTGCACGAGGTGCTGGACGCCATCCGCGCCTTCTCCGACAAGGTGCGCGGCGGCCAGTTCGTGGGCGCCACGGGCAAGCAGCTGAAGAACGTCATCTCCATCGGCATTGGCGGCAGCTACCTCGGCCCCGAGTTCGTGTTCGAGGCGCTGCGTCAAGAGGCTGTGGCTAAGGCCGCTGCTGAGGGCCGCAACCTCCGCTTCCTGGCCAACGTGGACCCTGTCGACGTGGCGCGTGCCACCAGCGGCCTGAACCCCGAGGAGACCCTCGTGGTGGTCGTGTCTAAGACCTTCACGACGGCTGAGACCATGCTGAACGCCCGCACGCTGCGCAAGTGGATCGTGGACGACCTCAAGCAGAAGGGCGCGAGCGAGGCGGACGCCGTGGCCAAGCACATGGTGGCGGCCAGCTCGGCCGTGCCGCTGGTGCAGCAGTTCGGCATTGACCGCGCCAACATCTTCGGCTTCTGGGACTGGGTCGGCGGCCGCTACAGCGTCACGAGCGCCGTGGGCATCCTGCCTCTGGCTCTGCAGTACGGATTCGACATCACCGAGAAGTTTCTGGCCGGCGCACACGCCATGGACAAGCACCTGCTGGACGCCCCGCTGCGCAGCAACCTGCCGGTGATCATGGGTCTGCTCGGCGTGTGGAACTCGTCGTTCCTCGGCCACAGCTCGCGCGCGCTGCTGCCGTACTCGCAGGCGCTGCTGCGCTTCGCCGCGCACATCCAGCAGGTGGACATGGAGAGCAACGGCAAGCGCGTGACCATGGAGGGCGTGGACCTCCCGTTCCAGGCTGGCGAGGTGAACTTCGGTGAGCCCGGCACGAACGGCCAGCACAGCTTCTACCAGCTCATCCACCAGGGCCGCGTGGTGCCGTGCGACTTCCTGGGCTTCTGCGAGTCGCAGAACCCCGTGCAGCTCGCCGGCGAGCCCGTGTCCAACCACGACGAGCTCATGTCCAACTTCTTCGCGCAGCCCGATGCGCTCGCCCGTGGCAAGTCGCTCGAGGACCTCAAGGCCGAAGGCGTCCCGGAGAACCTGCGCAACCACAAGCTCTTCCCGGGCAACCGCCCGTCAGTCTCGCTGCTGTTCAAGAAGCTGGACGCGTACACGACCGGCCAGCTGCTGGCTCTGTACGAGCACCGCACGGTGGTGCAGGGCTCGATCTGGGGCATCAACAGCTTCGACCAGTGGGGCGTGGAGCTCGGTAAGGTACTTGCCAAGCAGGTGCGCACGCAGCTGAACGCCTCGCGCACTGAGAACGCCCCCGTCAAGGGCTTCAACAGCGCCACCACCAGCATGCTCGAATCATACCTGGCGTACAAGGCTTAAAGCAACGTCGACTGCGACAACGACAACGACTCGTGCTGGACGAACTGTCGCCGACGCGAGCGTGTACTCGTTTAGTGCTTGTTCTCTCTTCTAACGGAAGGTCATAACTATCAGAAAAACATCAATTCTTTGCCAAAGTATCCGACATGTTTCGAATTGGCCACGCCACGTCAGTGTGGGATCACCGATGATGATTCAGCATGATGGTGGTGAAAAAAATCACAATCGAGCTCCATTCGATCATGGCATTCAAAAAAACTAGATGGAGATTCGTGAAGGAGTGCTACAAGTCGTGTTGCACATGCAGTCGAGGGCGTGCGTGTTACAGTAATTGATCCGACATTGCCACTTCCCCCGATCTACATGTACCGGTATTACATGTAGCGATATGAGGCTTGAAATGCGAGTGTTGCTCATGTTGTGATTGGTCCACACCTGGTCAAGAGTCGCACCGAGTAAGTCAGACTGCTTCGAGTGCCGCTACATGTACTGCGTAGCTGTCATTGTCGGTGTCCAGCAGACCAGTGGCGACGGCTTCCTGCAGCGTATGTACGCCCAACAAGCCCCACAATCCGCGGGACTGTTTACCCTGCTGTCAGGGGTTTGCAGTAATCCGCTGGCCAGTAACTAATAGTACTGTAGTAGCAGTACTATTACACAAGTCAACAGTAGTTTGGAACAAATCTAAACTACTGTTACTATAGTAATCAGTTGTTCACCCTATCCCCCTGATAGTACTGTAAATTACTTCCGAGGTCCAGAACAAAGTTTTGGTGGATGCTCGAGTATAACGGCTACCTCAGATGCTCCCGTCACAGCAGATGTGGCAGTTAACGGTTCTGAGGACGTCTACATAGCTGAGATCGACGAAGTGATCAAGGAAGGACGTAAAATCTTGCGTGACGCGCTCCGCGAAGTGTTCGGGAAATGTGGACACAGCTTCTCCCATGGTTGTAAGCACGTTGCAACCCCCGAATTTAGATCTGGTGCCCTGCGGTGTGATTTACGGCGTCGCCAGATGAGAACTAATCATTGAGGTGTCTATAAGACCAAGCAGATACCGAACTTAAGAAGTGATATTAAAACAACTAGACTGTACAATCGCTGGGTGAAGGTTGTGGTATAACAAGCTGCAGATGAAGAGCTTCGCGCTGAAGACTTCATACGTCTGCTTCTGGCGCGTCAAAACGACAAGGTGTGCTGGAGTCTTCATATACGTTGACGTTTGCCGCTGACTCCGAGCAAAACCGTTTCCTCATTCGCCCGAGTTTTGCTCGGACGAGCGTCTTTTTAAACGCTTTTAAAAAAGCGTTCCAAGAACGTGTCTTCTCTACCGGTGGCTTCGTCATGAACTGAGTTCGCGCCGAACAAGAGCACGGATAACGACCGTGCAGAAATGCAAGTTCTGTTGAAGCACAACGCGCTGAGACCCGTTGTCGGCTGCGGTCTCCAAGGACGACGCTTAAGGTTCGACACCCAGTAATTGACAGTACTATAGTACTACTACTGCAGTAGTTGAGATGTCTCCAACTATATTACTAAGTACTATAGTAGTTTAGGATGTTGAAATGGCAAACTACTGCCAGTAACAGAGAAAAAGTGCCAGTACTGCAAACCCCTGCCTGCTGTACTAGCAAAATGCGGCGTGACGCACCCAAAGCGTGGTCATGATGACATCACATGGATACATTCGTCTCCCTCCCCATAGGCAGAAACCCGTCTCAAAATCCCCCCATTGGTCAATCCCCATTTTAATGTGTGACACTCAAATGTCCCAATGGCGACCCAAACGGCGCGTTGCTCCCATCACCCGCTAATCAACCACAGCATTCGCTGGCAGAGAGAACGATCGAGAAGATAACCAACTAACGTCCTTCTCTCTTGAGAAGACCAAATACAAGGCAGCTCACTACCGCTTCAGCAGCCAACTGGACACATGGCCGCGTCCAACGCGCGCGCAACAGACGACACTTCCAGCGCCACCACGAGCAGGTCACGCCGTCCTCCACCTTCGTCGCTACCCGAGCCGGAGCCTCCTTCATCCATCGGCTGGGAACACGCAGCGGGTCGACACAATACAACGCCCACGCCCACTTCCAAGACGAAGAAGAAGAGCAATACCATGAAGCGTCGTGCGTCACCCCGCCGCAAGCTCGAGGCCTTCCGCGCCACGCAGCTGGTGCAATGGCGTCGCCGCTACTTTGAAGGGATTCTGCGCTGGGAGGCGGCACTGCGTCTCGTGTTCGTGGCCTTCCCCAAGCTGGCATTAAAGCGCTTCGAGGGCGCACGTACTGTCGTGGCCTTCTTTTTTGTCTACGTGATGTTGCAGGCGCTGGCCATCCTCTGGGGGTTCCTCTTCAACGTGGGGGCCGTACTGGGCGAGAACATGAGCACCATCATCACCATGCCCTTCACACAAGCACTTTGCGTGCTGGCAGTCTACGTGTCGGTCATGGGCATCATTTTGTCCTTCGGCCGCGCGACGTGGATCCTCACGTGGCAGTCGCTGCAGAACTTCCCACTTATTCGCCGCATCATCGCGTGCGAGTGTCGACCTCAAGCTGTGATCCTGACAGTCGCCATGCCCATGCTCATCATCCTGCCCAGCTTAATTGTGGTACCGTCACATTGCAGCACTGCTGCGCTACAAGAGTCGTCCTCGTTGGTGCACGTCATGTGCGAGGAGTCGTATCTAAAGCTCTTGACCGACAGACACCCAGTATTTCAACGGGCTCTGCGTATCTCGACTGCCATTGCAATCTGCCAGTTTATTCAGCTGTGTTTGGAGATTTTGCCGCGGTGGCGGTCAGCACTTGCTGGACTTAGTACGGTTAAGACGTTTCTGTTGGGTGGGTGGTTGCTGGGCATGAACTTCGTGGGTGGATTGTGGACGGTTGAATGGAGCGCGAGACATTTCAACCTCAAGATCACGCCGTTGAGCGACCTTACGAACTATCAGTGGGAGATCTTCGGGATGACTTTACTCGTGGGGTGGATTCTGTGGTTCTTGGTGATCTCGTGCTTTACACTTCCGAATGTAAGCGAGTGCGATTCAAACAAAAAGGCGCTGTCGGGGTTCTTTGAGCGACTTAAGTTTACTTTCGTCATCGGACAGGGTATTGTGTTCTTCAGGGCTTGTGTGCACCCGAACATGGGCTTCGTGCACGCTCAACTGGAGCTTACCATTATCAACCTGCTGCTGCCGTCGATCTACGTGGTATCACTCATCTGTCTACGTATGGTGAGCCTCTTGAGCACGCGCGCGGTGCTCATCGACGGCCCGCTAGCACTGATTTTGGCTGGTATCGTCTCCGTTGGCTCCAAGATGACGGAGAAACCGCACGTGTTCGTCGTCGTAGGACTGTTCTTGTTCGACCGATTTTTGAGATCGGAGGCTGCCTCATCCTTGAGCGAAATGGGACAGACTCTCCAGCAAATGCTCCAAGAAACATCGACAGACAAGAAACATCCTCTTTTCGGCCACCGCACGGCAAAGAAATTCGTCTACCTTGCAGTCGCCATCTTGTTATTATTCGTCGGAGCTCTCTCGGGATTTAGCATCCTTTCGGTGTTTCAAAAGAGCGTGAAGTGGTTCCCCGACGCGACGTCAGTGGAGTATGAAGACAACTCAATTCACATTCACCACACAGGTGTTGTCAAACTGCACCTCGGACTTGCCAACAAGACCAATCCTGCGATAACAGTGGATGACCCACTCTACGCAAGCTGCTCAAACCGCTGGAATGGACTCAGTCTGATCGACCTGGCTTTCTTTGCTGAGGCTGCCTACTTTGATCCATTGTCAAATGACACGGCTGAGTTCATTTCCACCATCTTTGACAATGAGCTTGGAGACGTCCACGTCCATTTGCCCGCGTTGAATACTAAGACTGGATCCAAGCTCGATTTCTTCGAAGCGTATATCCCGAAACTCAACACAAGTGTCATTTCAGTGCGCGGTACGGATATCTGGAGGTTCACGGATTTCGTGGAGGACGTCAAGATGTTTTTCGAGCCCGTGGTATTCTCGGTGTTGTCATCTATCTTCCCGACTATCCGCATTTGGCCAGACGTCACATTCTCCACTCTGATCGAGTTGTATAGCGAAATGATTGGTCTTTTCGGATTGCAACACGAGTCGTGGTATTATCACGAGTTGCTGGACTACGTCACGTCCCTGAGTGACCGAAAAGTAGTGCTCACGGGTCACTCAATGGGTGGCGGTATTGCACGCCTGGTTGGATCTATTGTCGGGACAACTTCGGTGACCTTTTCGCCGCCAGGCTTCGTCCAAAGCTACAGCAAGTTGGTGCATCATATTGGAGGAACGTCAATGAAGGTCGACCGAGCAAGTCTGCACCATCGTAGCTTTGCAGTCGTACCTGAGTATGACCCGATCACAATGATCGATGCCCAAGCTGGAATGATTCAAAAGATTTCGTGCGATACCCCGCATCTTTCGATGCAGTTGTCCTGCCACATGCTTGAAGGAACGCTCTGCAACTTGGTGGAGCACTGTGGTTGTGCCCGGCACCGAATGTCTTCGTGCCTATTCGAGCACAACATCGCTGGAGCCACAGAAGACATGCTTCCGAGAGTGTTCGCCACCGTATCCAAGCCCGAGATTTACGTTTCATTCGCGGTGACGATATCGATCGCGCTGTCCATGTTGCTCCGTCGCCGCCATCGCAAGATGCGTACGCCATTATCGTCTCCATCTCATCGCAGCAGAAAGAAAAGCAGATCGCCAGGCCGCTTTCCGCATAGCTCCAGTGGAAACCTCCAACCGCCTCACCCTTCATTATACGTCCGACGCAACTCGATTATTTAGTTTAGATAGATTCACGCTACAACCAACAAATATAAGTCGGTAGAGTGTCGATAGTTATCAAAGTTAGATTCTTTTTTTCATTCTTTTGCTTGCTTTGTGAGTCCCTATTCGTATCCACGATAAACCGCTATGAGTGCATACAAGCGCGCAGCGGTAGAATCGCACAAAATCTTCTGAGCCATTCCAACCGAGATTACGTTTTGAAGTAGGAGTACTCAAGATACAGTAGAAAAGCAGTCCACTTCAGTAAAACCCGTCAGTATACATGTACATGTTCTGTAATACTTCATCTCCTGTTGCCAACAATAAATCCGGAAGAGTAGTTAGGAGTTGGCTTTGTTCTCTTGTCATTTGGTGCCGCTCTTTTGACTTCAATTTCATGTGCTGAGTTCAAGTTGACTGACTTCATTGTGACTTCATGACTTCACTTCACAATGAAGTCAGTCAATTTGCATGTTTATTTCATGGAGTTTCAGGGCTTCTGATGCGTTCTGGTTGAAAAATGAGGGCGTAATGTCGGAAGTGACAGTCGTTCCAAGTGACGAGAATGGATAAGAGATTTTCAATCTGGAAGCAATGGAAACAACAGAGACTTCGCTGGAAAAAAGTTCATTAAGGATGTTATCTCTTGAGTCATGCATGCGTCCGACTCGGTCTTGGAAGGATGACGCTATCCCCACAAGCTATTCGGATATTGCGGTGTGATTCTGCTTAGCGTATTCGAACGAGGACGTGGCACGTAGACGCCTGCGATCGGCAGCGAATTTGGCACTCCGACGGCGATGATGCGCTGGATCCACGGCTCCACCTCCAGCATATGCAGCCTATACACCACTAGGCCGAACTCATCTAGCGAGCATGGAAGACACGTGGTGTCAACACGAGCAGCAGCTCCTTCAGCTCGCACATACTCAAGCACGGCTTCCTTGAAGCTCTGCACGTTCACTGCGCCAGGAAGAGCAAGCGGATTAGCTGGTAGTGGCACACCTCCTGGAGCAACGGCTTGCGCTTGAGCCGTCTGAATAGCCTGAACGAAGATTTCCACGTTGTGCCAGCCGAATATCACGGGCGGGTCATCTTCCACGTGAACAGATAGCTCCATGATCTTGTCGTAGAGGTGTTCCTCTCCATTCGCCTTCAACACATCTTCGAGCAGAGCAGTTTTGTTGATCGCGCTATACACTTGATCACCGCGCACCGCCGAAGCCGAAAGAGCAGGCACCACCTCGGTCATCGTCTTGCCCTTCTTCTTGCCCTTCTTCTTGCTTTTCTGCTGCGTCGTTTGCGGCATCTCGAAAGATGTTGAATGACAGCGAAAGGAAACATGAGAAAGGAAAGCCAGACACAGTCGAGTGTACCAGTTTCCTGTACCATCTCATGTTCTCGAAGCTGGGTGCGGGAACACGTTAAGTACGATACATATTGATCAACTTCACCGTTCACGCTATTTAGTCGTACAGTAAATGCTCGTGATTCCGGTACTAATTACAACTGATATCCTCTTCAGTATTAGCACGCCCGGGCGGGCGCGCCCGGGGGGAAACGTAGTTCGTAAGAACATGCTTTGCTTTGCTTTGCTTTGTGGTTTAAACACATACACATAGTAAAAATACACATAGTAAAAAATAAAATAGTACTTTTCTGGTCACCGTACTATTACCACATTGAGGTTTTATGTGGCCCACATAATGCCGTATCGGCCAATCCATGACCAAAATGTAATGTATTACGCTTCGCGGTTACCCTACGTTCCGCCAGGGTACAAAGCCTATTGTAACTAAGGTTATGGTTCACCGGTACACTGTACCGAGGTACGATGTACCGGTGTTCCTTCCGCATGCGTCGGAACTGCTGGCTCTCCGCGCCCCCCCCTCCCTCCTCCTCATCCTCGGCGATGATGGCGCTCGCTGTGTCGCTCTCCTGGCCAGGTCTCTTCGTCAACATCGGGCAGCCGTGGGTCCTGCCGCTGGTGGATGGTTCTCCTGCACCGTGCCTTGATCTGTAGTATCTGTTCTTCTTTTTGCACGTCGACTCTCATCCACCGGCAGCAGGTCCGGCTTGCCCCCTGTGCCTTGATCTGTAGTATCTGTTCTTGTTCCTTGCACTTCTCTCGAGCCTGCCCCCCGTCCGCCGTCATATTGAGTACAAAGTCTTGATCAGGAGCCCGCCCCACGCCTTGGTCTTGCCGCACGTCCAGTTCATCTTCCTGGGCCGTGCCGTTAACAGCCCGCCCGCTACGGCGAGCCCGGTCACAGCGCAGCGAAGCCTTCTGCACGACGAGTCCTTGGCCACAGCTTGCACCACTGTCACCTCCATGCCCGCGGAGACACCGCAGGCCCGCACGGGACTAGACGCTGCCACAAGGACAGCGCCCACAGAGCGGCGCCGAGTCTCAGCTCGACGCCGTCTGCCAGGAGGGCGTCACCCCAACCCGACCAAAAACATGACCAAAATATTGGCTTAATTAAATTGTGATGAGAGATCGTAAGGCAGGCGTCCTTACGCAGACCATCGGTGCGTGATTGGTCAAAAATCATACAATGTTTGTAAGTGCGCTTATTGCTGTATTCGCTCGAAGTCAATGTGTCCCTAGGTATCGTCGCGTGTGAGCCCCACACTCATCCGCCAGTCGGCTACACTGCTCTACATCTCGCTCAGGTTGCTGGTCCTGCTGCTACTCGACGGGTCGCTCTGGTTGCTGGTCTGCTCCTGTCCGTGGTGACGCTCGTTGGATCTGCTGGTCCCCGTGGTGGCGCTCTGGTTACTGGTCGAGTTCGTGCGCGTGTTGGCGCTCTGGTTGCTGGTCGAGTTCGTGCGCGTGGTGGCGCTCTGGTTGCTGGTCGAGTTCGTGCGCGTGGTGGCGCTCTCGTTGCTGGTCTTCTCCTGCCCGTGGTGGCGCTCTGGTTGCCGAACATGTTGGTGCGCGTGATGGCGGTCTCGTTGCTGGTCGGGTTGGTGCGCGTGGTGGCGCTCTCGTTGCCGGTCGGGTCGGTGCGCGTGGTGGTGCTCTTGTTGCCGGTCGGGTTGGTGCGCGTGGTGGCGCTCTCGTTGCCGGTCGGGTTGGTGCGCGTGGTGGCGCTCTCGTTGCCGGTCGTCTTTTGGCGTTTGCGACTACGGAAAGGCAAGGACCTTGCATTTGGGTCACTGGCCTTGTTTGCTTCGCGCATTAGGCGAACAACCGTTGTAACCTTAAGCTGCGAGTGGCGACGCTTTCGAAAGGTTGGTAGGAGCTTGAGTCGGCTCATCCCGATTTCGAATAGATTATCGGCTTCTTCTTCGGTCTGCACAGCCGAGACGGCAGATCCTGTAGCCGCCTCAACTTCAGCGCAGATACGTGCCATCAGCATTGACCACTCGGATAGTGTGTTGGCTTTTTGGCGGGTCGAGAGATCCCGACTAGTTACTCGGCGAAAGGGTGGGTATCCTAGCGCTACGTTCCCCAACCACCACAACTTCCAAGCTGTAAGCGGGTCGGCGCTGGGGAACTCGAAGCTGGCGGGGAGGAAGTGGAATTTGTTGTCCCAGAAATGGACGCGGGTGTTGTTGCTCTCAAAGCTTGCCGACGACGGTGGTGGATTCGCGGCAATGGGAGCCCCGATCCCGGCTTCTGCTAGCAGCTCCTTGATCGTCTGCTTCAGAACATCGCGCGTTATATTTCCAGACGATACTGCTTTTTCGTCCAGCATTGTGCTAATGCCTCGCAACAAAACATCAGGCAAGTCTTTCACTGCCGACCTCGTCTCTTCGAGTTGCTTGTATATCACGATGTAGGGCGGGATGCCCGTGGGTCGCATCCATGGTGAATCGCAAGTGATGACTTGACTTCGAAGTCGTGCCATTGCTATTGGGTCCCGAAACAAGTACGTGGATAGCAACGCGTGCGAGGGCGGCAGATTTTCCACCAAGTAATCGCCGTGATAAACCAGTGATGCTAGGCATAGATGCAGTATTGGACGGAGTTCATCAGCGTCAACCAGTCCCGGAAATACCCGCGCCACATCCACTTCTACGGTTGAACTCACCGGCGACGAAAAATGGGGCGGTAGTGCCGCAAAGCGAGCCTTGTTGAGGGGAAGTCCGGCAATGACGCGACCAAGGAACTGGTCGCCGGCGCTCTCGTATCGAAAGTAGCGGTCTTGAACACCACCGAGGGACCAACCACAGCGAAGGCACACGCTGACAATTGATGGCCCTCCCGTGGAGACGCTGCATGCATACGAGGCCACTCCCTTCCGAATGGAGTGTGTACCATAGGATTTTGCGTTGTCATCACTTTTGAGAGCTTCTGCCAGTGCCTTCCCAAACCGTAGCTTTTGGTTAGACCCCGGGAAGAGAGCCCCTGGTTTCTGACGCGGGTTACATGCCAAGTATACTGCCAGAGCTGTTACCCAACACGTAGCCGGCGCATCCGGATTGGCATACATGTGCCGGGGGTCTTTGGGCCCACTGCCTTCTTGGTTGGTCTTGGTTTTATGAAGCACGCAGCCAATGCTGTCCTCCGCACTCAGTAAATGTGACGTACGCAATGTCTCGACAGACTTGGAGCGGCACATCAGGTTCCATTGCGTCGTAAGGAAAAGGTGAGCAAAGCCTCCGTCGTTTCTCCCCAGCATCGTGCTACATAGCTTCTCGTACATTGAGTACGTCAGCGCGCGCTTTCCAGAGCTGCGAACGTCAGCAGTCTGCTCGGTCTCGGCCTGCAGGCGCTTAATCCCGGAGAACAGCGTCTTCATCCCCTCGCCGTACTCGTCCGGGACGGGCACGTTGTTCCGTCGATACAAATCTTTCATGGCGCTGCGATAGCCGCCCAGAGTGACAGCTTTTAAGTCCTTCCTCTTGGCCAAAAGAAACGCCTCAAATTCCTTTGGAGTGAACACAGTGGGGTCCAGCTCTCCTGATGCAGTGAAGAAGCGCTGAGGGTTACCAAATTTCTTGTTCGCCATAATCCATTTGCGGATGCCCTTGAGGTAGCTTTTGTATGTGCTTGTTGTGCCCACCGCAATGCACCGGGCACGAACGCCCGCACCATCTAGCCCCATCGCGTGGGTGAAGGGCACGGGCTCTTGTTCTGCAATGCCATCATCATCTCCACTCCATGAAGCGCATGAAACATGCTACACGCAGTGCCGCGAAGCGTTGGAGCGCGACCTGGACCGAGGCGTCGATATTGTCATCGTTGACAACACCAACCCCCGGGAGCACGAATTCGAGCGTTATCTGGATCTCCACATACGTCCAGACAAGCTTGCAGTTGCTGCGTTTGAATGCCCACGTGGTCCAGCCGAAGCGACCATACTTTTGGGACGTGCTAACGCTGTTGGCCATGACATCCCAGGGCACACTTTTATGGAGTACTATGAGATCTGGCGCAGCAACTTCCGAAACCGGCTGCATAACTACTTTATCGAGCTGGAACTCTTCATGCGCGATCGCTAACCTCCAGCACAGTAAGCAATCGACACCTAGGACGAGGTTACTTGTTTCAAGCGCTAATAAACCCAACAATGTTTTGCTCGAACTTCATCTTATGTGCCCCGATCTGCTGAGCGATAGCTATAGTCACTCGAAACATAGAACGGAGCAATGACGGCAAGATCGCAGCAACTTTGCAAGCCGAGGCAATGTTGACAGCGTTATCATTAGGACTGACAGTCGTTATGATTCACAGAAGCTGATCTTCAACTAATCAAAGCTGCACTGCTGTATTATTCAGGAAAAATAGGCAATGCTGGTGTGCCACATATAAGTTGTATATAAGAAATACAACAACGGGGTAACTTAATTCAACAAAGTGTATTGTTCGATTAGTAGCGACATCGCCGCCCTGCCACTTCCGGGGTCATGAACCACCTGCTCGGTGACGGCAGCTCGGCATTTGTGGCGCGGACGCCATCACCGGCTTCAACCACGCTGCCGGACACTGCTGCAAGCATCATAGCCACAACAATACATAGCAATCGTTAGCACCTCCATCTCCGCTATGCACGTCACCAACAGCCGCGCACCTTGCTGGTGGGCAGCCGCAGCTTGCCATCCGCGAGCGTGGACACCATCACCAGCTTCGGCCACGCTGCCGGATACTGCTACAAGAATCATAGCCACAACAATACATAGCAATCGTTAGCACCTCCATCTCCGCCATGCACATCACCAACAGCCACTCACCTTGCTGGTGGGCAGCCGCAGCTTGCCATCCGCGAGCGCGGACACCATCACCAGCTTCGGCCACGCTGCCGGACACTGCTGCAAGAATCATAGCCACAAATATATAATACATAGCAATCGTTAGCACCTCCATCTCCGCCATGCACGTCACCAACAGCCACGCACCTAGGTGGTGGGCAGCCGCAGCATGTCATGAGCGAGCGCGGACGCCATCACCAGCTTCAGCCACGCTGCCGGACACCGCTCCAAAAAATCATTTTAAAAAACCAAATGTTACAAGCAAATCTTGCTTTATCTTATGTTGTTGCAACTTGCATGTATACCAGGCTATCCGGATACCGGTAGCCACAAAAACTTAAACAACGAGTGAAGTATGAATTTGAGACAATTATGTATTACAAGTAGACAGTCTAGTTGCCATAGCCGTAAATCATTTTCCCTTGACGCTTTAAGGCGTATACGACATCCAAACTAGTTACGGTCTTTCTGTTTCCGTGCTCCGTGTAGGTCACAGCATCTCGAATGAGATTCTCCAGGTAGACTCGTAGTACTGCTCGTGTAGTATCGTAGACGAGTCCAGATATTCGTACTACACCAGCGCGGCGAGCCAATCTGCGGATAGCCGGTCTTGAGATGCCTTGAATACTATCTCGAAGTATCTTGCGGTGACGCCTGGTGCCGCCTTTGCCGAGACCTTGTGCCTCTTTGCCTCGCCCAGGCATGTCTTGCACTGACCGGGCAAATGATGAAGTGATGAACGAAGGGCGATACGGCGATGCATTGGCCTCCATGAATGCAAGTCGTAGAAGTGATGAGCTGGCTCGTTATATTTTTTTCGGACCATTGAAGTAGCAAGCAGGGGAGATGTGCTGGCTCATGTTGTTTTTATTGGACCACAAAGTATACCGTAAGTCATGCTTCATCAGATACTTTATGCTACTTCTGGCGGTAGGCGAACGTCTCCAGAGACACCTTCAACGCACGCATGCACTGTAGTAGCTCTTTGTGGTGGCGACGGGCCACCCTTCGGTTAGACTTATACTGGCGATGCACGAGTAGTTGCACCTGATCGAGTTCTGGGTGACGTTCTTCTCGCGCAACGGTGTCCTCTGGGCAAAGTGACTGTTGCTCAACATCTCGAACGGGGCGTGAAATTGGCGCCTGGACCAACAGCTCTGGCGACAACATACCATTCGGTTCCATTCCGGCATGACTCTCACATTGGCAGAGGGTTTGCGCGATCTCCTGCAGTCGCGGCGGGGTCCTGTGCAGTTTCATCTGTTGCTGTACTCGGCTTGCTGCACTGGCAAGGTGTGCACGCACATCACCGATCCCATGGTGTGAAGCCAAGCTCATACTGCGGAACTTTCTCTTCAGGCTCATCGCATCTCTCCGTTTCCATTGGGGTTCCTTCACCGCGTTGTAATCCGCAGCTACAGCTTCCCAGTCAGCCCTCGAAGCTGGTAGGCTTGCCTGCACCAGCTCAAGCAAGTGTCTCATCTCGCCGATACTGTAGTTGGTTGAGCCGTGTTGTTTTGTCATCTAGTCGATGCGCACAGACGAAGTTAGTGCGTATAATGCCAATGTAGCTTGCAAGCCCAGCGTATTCTCCCACCTACTCTCCTCCCTGCGCTTTGTCAATGATTCAAGTGGTGGAAGGTCGCAATAGTGTATCCATATGACCCTGTGAATCAGACCAGACTCAGATGCATTATTTACATCGAGCCTACTTCAACTGCACTTCTGCGTTGGCCTGCTCCCAGCTTAACTAGCTGAGGCGGGTCGTGAGCTGACACTGCGTGTCATTGTATAGCTGTAGATTCGAGTACTCGTTGATGTCGACAATGGTCCCAGGCGATGGAAGAAGCTCGGAATCACTTTCAAGATTCCAAAGCGTGGCAGTCAAAAGCAGCGAGTCAATGTCCTGCCGGTTAGCTTCGTATGGCACCTTAAAAACCTACCAGAATAGCAAATAAGTTAGTAGCAGTCAAGCCGCAAAACCATTGTAGGCCAACGTACACTGAGCATATCATCCAGCGTTTCAGGTGCCTGAGCGTCCACAAAGTGCATGCGAATCAGCTTCCACTGCCCGTACGCATGATCCGAAATCCAGAGCAGCTTCATCCGCAGCAAGAGCTTGAACGTGGGTTCCTTCCTCCGAAGCACTTCCCGTAGACCTGCCGAATGATGCCAAATAATCAATCATGCCAAATTCACCATTCGTGAGTCGTACCTTCGACACTGTCGACCACTGTCGCTCCTTGCTCTGCCTCAACAGCCCTTGCCCCCAGCAGCTCTCGCATGCGTTGATATGGCGTTGATTTTGTTGACACCACTTCTGCACTCGTACTGGTACTGCCGGTAGGGCCCCCAGGGTCATCCTGGTGCCGCTTTGAAATACGCGGGCTGGTCTTCATGGCCACCTTGACAGACTCGCGACGTGGCTTTCCCACCATCTTAGAAAAATCACAATGGCACTCGGAGTCGAACGGGCTTATGCATGCGGTTTTCCATATTTCATGCTTAAACCCATCGTGGATCACGCTGCACTGTACTGTACTATACTGTACAGTATTGGCGCTCTAGTTGAGATACGAGCCTCTGCATGGTAGACTCAAGCCTCTTGGGGGGCACCAACAGCCCCCCCCCCTCTCGCACACAGAGCATCTCTAGAGAATCTTCTGTCGTGGGTTTCGCCATGCCAAAGGACTACGCATACACACACGAAACTCATATATTTAAAGCCGAATGAAGCTCCCTTCCGGTCGGGGTACATATCCTATATGGAACTTATACAACTAGATTTCACCCTCGCCTGCAGGGTATTTACGCGTTAGGCGTGCTTAGACTGCGTGCACTCTAGCAAACGAACGCACCTCACACACGACGGTTCTCTAAGCCCAATGGATCACTGCTTTTTCGATGGACCAAGTGGGTGGATACCTCACCCACGACGGTTCGCCAAGCCCAATGGATCACTGTTTTTTTCGGAGGACCAATGGGTGCAGGCGCAGCGCATGATGCGCTACGAACGAAATCTAGCTAAGACTTCATCCTTAGAAAAAACACAATAAATTATGCGTTGCTAAGTCTTGTAGCTGAGGAAAAGTACCGTCATCGGCGATTGAAATCGTCGATAGCTGTATTGATTTATAAGTTATATGGCACAAACACCACATTATACATCTTCTAGGATGCCTAATGTCTAGGTTGATAGATTTATTCGTGTCCGCTAGCACGAATTGTAGCTTACGACGGCAATGATGTCATGGCTCACTATTTTTTCGATAGACCAA
This sequence comes from Phytophthora x cambivora, assembly GCA_033557925.1. Taxonomy (NCBI): domain Eukaryota; phylum Oomycota; class Peronosporomycetes; order Peronosporales; family Peronosporaceae; genus Phytophthora; species Phytophthora x cambivora. The sequence goes on along the minus strand of JAUCEB010000008.1, from coordinate 3,599,037 downwards.
TGGGTACGAGGGACGACCTACCTACGAACTGTAACCGCTTGAACCGAACCAAGCGCTCAGCAATGTTTCGACGGACAGCCAGAGGTGCTGCCATGGAGCATTCCATTTTCAGCGGACCAATAGGTACATAATCCTTCAGTGCGCTCTTGTATATGTAGTGTGGTTCAGATAAGATATGCAGCACTGCTGATAGCTGGTTTGCATGAAAACCTTGAAAAATGACCACCCTCGAGTCTCTTGAGGTCTCGGGCATAAGTATAAGCAAGAATCAGCGCTTATTTTCAAATTCGCCACGCACTGCTCACCCCCCCCCCGCCCCCACGCATCATCGCCGCCATGAACATTCGTCAGAAGTTTGCTTCGGATGGCAGCATCATCTTCTTCGCCGCTGTGGCCGAAGAGCAAGCGAACGCGTGGAGAGCTATGGCCCGCCCCGTCGACATCTGGTTCACCGACATCCTTGACAACATCATGGAGGATCGAGGTCGTCTTCAGTCTCCAGTGCCTGATCAAGAGGCACGCACCATGGCGCGCATGCTGCAACGATTCTACAAGACTTTCATCCCTGATTCGGAAGCCAACGATTTGCGCTGGGTGAAGATACCTGCTGGCATGGGTGACCTACCTGTGCGCCGCGAGTTTCGACCAGGTGATGATCCCCTCGATGTTGCCGCTATTCCTGGTGGAATGGTTGTCGCTGTGGATGACGACACGTGCTTCTACGTGTATGGGTGGAACCACAACGTTGCTCTCCGGTCCAACCGCAAAGAGATCAAGCTGAACAAAGGTGATGTATTCGTTTATCGTGGCGATTTGATTTTTGCCCCCGTCGGCAACGACACCAACAACGTGTGCATTCATGCATACCTCGACACGCCGACGTCGGACCGTCTCGAGAATCATCAGCCCATCATCGTCCCAACGGTCAATGACACTGCTCGGACGGACGACCCATTCTGCTTTGCGTGGAATTGCACGTTCCGGGGTTCCGGGACCATAGCAGTTCGCCACCACCTGACTCGCTTCCACGGATTCCGCTTTCACGATGCGCCTCTTACTGGGGCGTAAGCCTAGTTGCCAAGCCGTGCAACCTAATGACCACCTGGCGCCTTTCGATTAGTTTTTACTTCTGCCTGTTAGCTAGTAGTTACAATGCAACTAGGGCGCAATATATTTCTTGTTGTCTACATGTTGTTGTTCTGGTAATCTGCTGTCGATGGTAGCCAGACCTTCCGATAATACCGCCTCATACGGATTGCCATGAGCCTAGAAAATAAGTTACTGCATCAAGATCACTCTTCCTGAAAAATAATTATTTTTGGTGAGCTGGCAATACTAAGCAATATCAGTTACCAGAACATCTATTGCAAGTCAGAGTTAGCTACCTTCACTACCGTGCTAGAACTCCAGAAGCGTCTATTCTCCTTCAGAAAGAGAACCGCCTCCCGATTCACTGGCAAAATCCCGTGGTGATGATGCGAAAGCGTATGCTTTGCGGCTGAAAAATCGAGCTACGCGAAATTACTAATAATTTACGAAGCTGTGGGTAATAAATAATTTTACGTTACGCAAATTTTGTCAGAATAAGTTATTGTCAAGTTCCAATACCGTAAAAATTGCAATACAGTTATTTATTCGGAGGGTCTGATGGTAGCAAATCATAGTTTTAGGAAAGTATGTGTTTCATGTGAGTTCCTTGTTTCCAGCCAATTCGCTTTGGTATCTCCACCAATACTGCTTGAATTTCTCGGAGTTAACTGAAGTTATATACTGCTGCTGTAGTCTTTGAATTGTTGTACAGCTAAGAAGTTCCTGCCAGCCTTCTTCATTGAAATAAAATAAAATGTTTTGCTATTTCATCGTGCTCAAGAATCCTCAAGTTTAGTGTGTTGTGCAGTGTGCAACACCAACAGGTCAGTGCCTAAAGAAGACCAGGGTGCTGCTACACCGGCAACAACGCGTACACTTCACCCCAACTCAGGATCAGGTCGCCACACCCACGCATCCGATTAAGTACTTGCAGTTTGGGGCGCGCTGTGTGAGTTCTATATGAATATGACTAAGATGAGACCCAGTACTGTACTGGGTGCCGTGCCTTTCAGCGAACTTTCACTGAAAGGAGTGAAAACTTTTCTTTCACGGTAGTTTTCTTTTGGTCAATGGGGGGCAACCTTGGCGTGATTGAGGGGGGGGGGGGTGATCGACTGCCCTGACCAAGCAGTACTTAGTTGACAACACAACAGAATTCGCAACGGCAAACAAAAATGGAGGCCCCGATCGACTGGCAACATGGGATCAACCAGATTCTAGCGGACACCGTGGAGGGTACCTGGGCTTATGCGAAGTATGTGGTGCTACTCTGTGGGCTTCCTGGAGCGGGAAAGAGCGTGTTTAGTGGGTTTTTGGCAGCGGAATTTCGTGAAGCTTTCGAACGGCAGCGAAACACGGACGGCATCACTCGCCAAGTGCGGGTGTGCGGCTCGGGATTTCACGAAGACCGCAGAGGATGGGGGCGACAAATGGCAGAAGCTGATGTTAGAGTGTCGTTGCAAGCAGCGAATGTAGTGATCATCGACGAGATGAACTTAACGGCAGCCGATAGGCAGCGAATGATTACCATGGTGACCTCTGAATGGGCCAGGAACGGGTACAAGGGAGCGGTCGTCACGGTTAAGCTATCGTGCCGTGACGAAGCCCATGCGTTAGAATTGAATGAGCGATCGACGCGCCCGCTGCCGCCAGCTACCGTTCAAGTGCTTTTCCAACAATTCGCCGCCGATACGGAGGTGCCCGCAGTCACCGTTGAATCATTCGCACAGCCAGAGTAAGGCAATTCAGAAGATGTGAACCTCGCCAAACACGCGGAAATAATTGGCCAGATTATTTCAACGTTGCCCAGGTTGCCGGAACCTCGAGGTGTTAGCCTGCTGCTTGCAGTAGCTGTTTGTGAGTTGCGTAACGATGATTCAATAACCTTTTTCATCGCTCTTTAGTATGCTGAGATCTAAGGCCATAGAATGTGAGCTCATACCAGTAAATCCAAGTCAACGCCGACACAGCGTGACACAACGTTGACTGAAAAAGCAAGGCGAAATGCACTCGATCTGCTGCTACTAATACCAGCAGTACAATCATTATAGTAATTAGTCAATACAGCGGCTCCCAGCTTGAGAGCGCAGAATAGAAAGCCTACTACAGCGACGACAAAAAAATCGTCAACCAGAATCGAGTCCCCACACGCCGACAGCGCCTATTCGCCGAAGGTGTTTTCGCCGCTGTAGGTGACGTAGAGAAAACCATCAGAGTCTTTCTGCTCTTTGTAAATGTTCGACATTAGTGCCGCTAAACCAGAAAAAACATTTAAAAAATGATCAATGCGTATTAGATAACACAAATAATGGCATAACATAGTCACATACCTGTGGGTGGGAGGACGCTGTTGATGAAGATGAAGATTGCCTTCTCTGGACTCAGTTTGATGCGCTTTCGGTTCACGTACACGAATTGGCCGACTGTCAGATCCGCCGGCACCAAGTACTTCTTCTTGTCAATGTCCGGGATGTCGCTACGGTCTGCCTTTTCACAAATCACCTGCACCACGATAACAAGAATACACGAGTTAGATATCACCAGTGAATCTATACCGGTAAATCATACACACCGGAATCCGGTCAGAGTACTTGAATCGAATGCGTTGGGCTTCGGCTTGGCGCTTCTCTGCAAAATGACATCGTTGGCTTAATTCTGTGACCGTAGGGGGGGGGGGTCTCGACCAGCTCAAGAGCTACGCACCGAACGGGTGTTCCTTCTTGAACGAGCCCATCGTCGCGACGAAAAGGACCGATCCTGAGTCTTCCCAGTATTCGCGGGTGGCGGCCCTGTAGTCGTCCGTGTTGTTGAGCGGCTCGGCGGTACTGGTGCTGGTGGCGCTTCTGCTCACGGAGGCGCGGACGCGGTAGTTCAAGCGATTAGGAAACGTCATCGGCGGCGACGGAGGAATTAAAATGGCTAACTGTAAGTAGATTACAAGTACCCCGGATTGTCAAAACGTAAACTGGCTAAGTTGATTACCCCGAATTGTCAAAACGTATACATAAGACAGTTAAGCTGCGCGGCTGTGGCGACTGAAGAGGCTCTTGTTTGATCGTAGCGAAACAGAATAGAAGCAATGACAGCTGAAAACAGTACAACAATTCAAAGACTACAGCAGCAGTATATAACTTCAGTTAAGTCGGAAAAATTCAAGCAGTATTGGTGGAGATAGAAAGCAAATTGGCTGGAAACGAGGAACTCACATGAAACACATACTTCTTTCCCCAACAAGAAGTGATCACGAGCCTGTTACATTCCGTTTGAAGTCGAAAAACTTGCACGTATTCGCGGAGACGTCAGTTTCTAAAATGAAGTGCGAGCAATTGGAAGCACAGTGCGAGGTAGCAGATAGGAAGTTATAACAGCAAGACCAAGAGACATTATATTAAAACTATGCATCAGTCGACATACATTTGTAGGGGAAATCAGAACTAATTCAAAGCCAAACATCACATTCAATTATGGTCGAAAGGCACTTTCTTAACATTGGCACTTGTACTCACCGCCATAAGAAGTAGCATGCACGACCGCATTGCTCTTCTTCGCGACCTTGGAAAACTCACACATTGATCTTGTCTCGGCAAGCCACACATCGCCCGGATAGCTGCTGGAGATGCCACCGGCTACTTGTCTGGCAGTGGGGATGGCTTGGGCTGTTTAAACGAACGCGCATGGGCAGCCATGCGTTGACGCAGCTCCAGCAGTTCGCGACCTGCACATAAACACAATATAGCACATTAGACAATCGGTAATATTCAATACACCACCAAACTGCATTTCGTACGGCGTTGCATCTTCTCGGCTTTCACGCTTCGAGCGTGTGCAGTCCGTTGCTGCTGCGCTTTGGTAGACGAGCTCGCCGACGGATTGCTGTCGGGACTGGCTCCTTGACCGTGCGTCGAAGCTTGCTGCGAAGATGTGCCATCGGCACTGGCGGCGCTCGCAGCACTCGATCTACCGATCTCCGTACTGCCCTCAAGGCCGCTTCCTGCTAGCAAGAACTGTCAGGTTACGCAGGGCTATTAGAGAAAAAAGCGTATTAACGTTCACATTCCTGAACGAGAAGACTTAGATCTGGTAACGACCGAACCAGATCCAGCTAGTATTCACATAATTCACAGCACAATGTGTCAAGTTCATGTAGAGTGGCACATCTACCCCACACACATGTTTCTCACTGTGCTCACCTTTGACGGAGCGCTGCTTGCTTCCGCTCGCTGGCGTCGTCTTCATTTTCGCCATCTTGTCAACTGACGTCAAAGCTTGCGCCGCCCAAAACTTTGTGGACACACAGATTTAGTTGCCGCTCGTGGCTGTTTTTTGTAAGGAGAAACAGGCAATGCTGTTTTTTTAAGAAAAAAGAGGCAATGCTGTTTTTTGGAATGCTGTTTTTTTAAGAAAAAAGAGGCAATGCCTTTTTTGTAGGGAAAAGATGCAATGCAATTCTCTGGATTTTATATCCAGAGTCCATCCCAGGAGGCGAATGGGGTGGTAATCCTTGCATAACGCATACCACCTGTAATCCGATAATAATTGGGCGTGCAATATAATAGTTGCAGCCTCCGTTATATACTTACCTCTATCTTAAACATATTATGGTTGTATGTTGACCCATCCACTCAACATTAGGTCAAACTACCCATGATAAATAGTATTCGGTAAAAAGTAATAATCACTTTAGCATTCAATATTATCTTACTGTAAAACCCGTATCCCCGTGATAAATGATTGATCTAGACTCCAATTGAGCAACATTTCACTCGCGGGTTTTGCTCCGCAATATCAGCGGTGCTCGGCAGCAAGATCACGAAGGCGCTGCGCAGGACACGCTCAAGCAGCCACGCAGGCCATGAGCAATGTGCACCACTACCCGCCCGCGGACTTCCAGCCGGCCATCAGTCACCTGACCGAGTCCCTGTAGCCCAAGAGCTGAAAGCAGAACCTACAGCTGCTGCTCATGGGCAACGGCGCCAGTGAGCTCATCGACCTGGTGATCCGCAGCGTGCAGCCTGGCAGCTAGCGCTCCAGCAAGGATGACGGCCGTGAGATGATCGCGTGGAGCGACCCCAAGTCCGCGCTCACGTGCCTCGTGAATCCCACGAACCCCGCGGGCGACAAATATGGACGTGGGGCAGATGAAGAGCTACATCGAGACCACGTGCCCCGACGACCACACCATCATCGTCAACAAGATCATGCAGCCGTGGGTGGAGCCGCGGTGGCGCCAGGACTCGACAATCAATACCGCGAGTGGGTCAAGTAGCTCAACAAGACTCGCCCCATCAACGTCTGGGTCATGACGAGCTGGACCAAGATCTGGTCGTGCAAGGGGCAGCGCATCGGCAGCGTCGTATCGCCCACGCCCCGCACGCCGCCAAGATTAAGCGTAAACAGGTGCCGTGGTCGGACACCTTGATGACGCTGGCCTTTGTGTTCGCCGTGGTCAAGGACGACGCCTACCTGCAGCAGACGTCGGACGTGACCCCCCCCCCCCCCCCGGTGGCGCAGCAGCGCCGTCCAGCAGCTGTCCAAGCACTTCCCCACGCGGGAGTTCTTCGGCAAGCCCTTCCTGTCCTGAATCTAAATCGACACCAAGTCCGTCGACACGTGCGAGCAGGTCTGCAATCTGGCAAAGAAGCACGGTGTACCCGTGCGCAGCGGCAAGCCCGGCTACAACCTCCCCGCCTTCTTGCGCATCGCCGTCCGCAGTCCGAAGCAGACAGCCGTGCTGCACCGGGTTGAAGCGGCAGTGCGGCGGGTACCGGATGGGGCCCATCCGATGGGCACGTTCGCGAACGCCGCATTCATCTCCGACAGCGCCATCTCGCCCGCCGCATCAAACAGCGACAGCAACGAGAACAATTCGCGTTCAGAGGTGTGCACTGCTACTGAAATGAATGAGATGAAGAAACAATTCGAGCAGCAAGCACATGAGATTGGTGCGTTGTAGCAATAACCGCAAGCGCTTCACAATCTGGTTGCTATGTACCCTTCCTGCTACTGTAACAACTATTCACAGTCGTTCGTGCTATTAACGAAAATCGTTTTTACAATCATCTTGACACATTGTTTACATTGTTTATCAAAATTACTCTTGGTGATCAATCTTTGCAGCTGAAACACCTCGTGCGCTCACAACGCGCTGCTGTTTGTGTAGAGCTGTTCCGTGCGAAGTCGCAGCTTTGTTCGTCTAGCGCAGTTGAAATGGCTACGCCCATGAAAAAACGATAGTTTGAAGGAAATCACATATTACAGGTGTTGTTTTTGATACACCAGTTATCTCACACGAAACACATAACCTTGAGCTACTGCGCGACAACCGGCAGAAGACAGCAGCCACGATGGAAAAAGACGCCGGCCACATCGATGGCTCTTCCGAGGGCCCAGCGTCACCGAGTAGTTTGCTTGGGGCGTCCTCTTCCGGAGCCAAGCGCAAGCGCGACCAAGACTCCGGGCCGATCGACAGAGCTTCGGCGACAAGCGGCAAGAAACCCCGCAAAGAAAGATCGGCGAAGCCCACCAGCAATGTAAGGATGACGACCCGACAGGCGGCTAAACGTGCTGAGCGTGAGGCGAGCCTCCCAAGCAATGCTGGTGACGGCGGTGTGGCCAGCGGTGCTTCCGGCGACAACGACTGCGAGGCAGCATCAGTTGCAGGAGCAATCCAAGACTCGGACGACTCCATTTTGACGCTGGACGAGGTCGAAGAAGCTTGCAAAGCGTTGCAGCAAATGTTCGATCGGCAGAAGGGTGGCAAGCGCCAAATAGGACGGAGAAGACAAGCAGAGAAGTTCAAGTTGAGCTCCTCGCAAATTGTGCAGCTCGCGAATCGATACAAGGCGGCCAGAAATCGCGGCGGCCAAGTTGACTACGAGAAAGCATCAACAAAAAGGAATTTTGATAATTTCACGGGGCATGCTGACAAGTTGAAAGCCTATGAAGGCCATGTTATATCGATGTTGAAGAAGGCGCTGCAACAGAAGTGAGCACTTGACGCTGGGTACCGCAAGAAAACACAAGAGGAAGGGACTGAAGAGCTGGTAACGCGTGAGGCACAGCATCTACAGCAAATCGCAACGCTACAGAACCACATACAGAACCTGGAAGCTCAAGCGAACTCTGACAACATGCAAGCAGAGAATCGCGATTTGGAAAACACCAACAAGCAGCTTCATGCTGCCTTGAAGCGATCAGAAGAAGACTGTAACAAGGCCCAGGGAAATGCCCGTCAGGCAAGTGAGCTTCAGTTGCAGCTCGCAACAGTTCAAGAAAAAAACACCAAGCTAAAGAAGAAAAACACCAAGCTCAAGAAGAAACTACAGAGCCAAAAAGCTGCAAAACAGCCGAGCCAAACCACAACGTGGCTGGAAACCCGAGCATCTAAACTGGAATTGAACGAGCAGCGGTTGGAGACTGCCAAGTTCAAGCTGCAATTGAGAGAAAACAAGTTGAGCAGCAAAGAAGAGGAGCTGGAGAAGAAACGTGTAGCACTGGAGAAGAAACGTGTAGCAGTGGAGAAGAAACGTGTAGCATTGCAGCAACAAGAGCAAGGCCAAAACGATGAGCGAAGTCGCTTGAAAGCTCAGCGCTTTATGTTGGATAAGGAAATCAAACGTCATGACGAAAAGGCGACAACGGATAAACAAGCACATGAAAAGGATATGATGGAGCAAAAAGCAATGCTGGACGAGATTACGAAGAAGAAGGACGCGCTAGCTTCACATGAAAATCTTAAGAAAACTGCCGACGACTGGAAACAGAAGTGTATCCGAGCTGAAAACGAGGCGGAAGCGGCAAGGGTGCCCTACGCGACTTTGGAAAGTCTTCAAGATGATAACCGATTCATGAAAACAATTGTGGATTCGCTCGATGCCTGCTGCAGCACCGAACGGCGCATTGACGATTTCGCCAAGCACCGGATTAACGACTGTACGTAGCTGGTGCTCTGAATTATTGCGGTTTATTTTTACTAACAGCTATAGTTCAAACAATGCCAAGAAAGAGCAGACGCGAGTTCATCATCAGTTGCCTGGAACGTTTTGATCACCATCACGCAAGCTGGTTAAATGTTCGGTTCACTGCGTTTGTCCGCGACCGGAATCGCATTTGCCATGATAATGGTGTGTTGCAGGTGGACCGCAACAGATTCCTTCGCGTGTGCGACGACATAAAACAAGACTTGGATCAGCTCGATGGGGACACGCGCCTTGCGCACCTGCTTCTCTAATTTGAATTTGAATTGATGTTTCATTTGACTACTTCGCGAGATCTTGTTTCATTTGACTACTTCGCGAGATCTTGATAAAGAATTATGACTTGTTGTATATGAAAGACAACAACGGGCAATGCTGTTTTTATGAGGAAAAAGAGGCAATGCTGTTTTTTTTTAGAAAAAAGATGCAATGCTGGTTTGCCACATATGAGTTGCATATAAGAAAGACAATAACGGGGTAACTTAATTCAACAAAGTATATTGCTCGATTAGTAGCGCCAGCTCCGCCCTACTTCCGGGGTCATGAACCGCCTGCTCGGCAGCGGCAGGTTGCCATCCGCGGCGCGGACGCCGCCACCAGCCTCCGCCACGCTGCCGGACACCCCTGCAAAAGTCATAGGAGCAAAAACACATAGCAATCGTTAGCACCTCAATCGCCGCCATGCACGCCACCAAACAACCACGAACCTTGCTGCTGGCCAGCCGCAGCTTGCCATGCTCGAGCTCGAGCACGGACGCCGCCACCACGCTGCCGGACGCCGCTGTAGCACACAAAACCAATGCAGAACAATCGTTAGCACCGCCACCAACGCCACCAACGCCATCGACGACCACGAACCTTGCTGCTGGCCAGCCGCAGCTTGCCATGCTCGAGCTCGGACGCCGCCACCACGCTGCCGGACGCCGCTGTAGCACACAAAACCAATGCAGAACAATCGTTAGCACCGCCACCAACGCCACCAACGCCATCGACGACCACGAACCTTGCTGCTGGCCAGCCGCAGCTTGCCATGCTCGAGCTCGGACGCCGCCACCACGCTGCCGGACGCCGCTGTAGCACACAAAACCAATGCAGAACAATCGTTAGCACCGCCACCAACGCCACCAACGCCATCGACGACCACGAACCTTGCTGCTGGCCAGCCGCAGCTTGCCATGCTCGAGCTCGGACGCCGCCACCACGCTGCCGGACGCCGCTGTAACATGCAAAAGCAATACAGATCAACCGTTAGCACCGCCACCAACGCCACCAACGAGCACGAACCTTCCTGCCGGACGCCGCTGTAGCACACAAAACCAATACGGAGCATACGTTAGCACCGCCACCAACGCCATGCACGCCGCCACCAACCACGAACCTTGCTTCCGGGCGTTGCGTTCCGCGGCGACGTTCCCTGTAAAATGCAAAAACGAAGAATGAGGGTGAGCCATGCACGGCGCTCGCCCGACCACGTACCGTAGTGGTCCATTAATTTTTCCATGGGCCACGAGTACGTACCGTATTGACCCTTGGCCGCCCTCCCATCACCCTTGGTCTGCTTCTTCGGCGCTCTGCGGCTGCATGCGCGTCACTTGCGTGCGGCGCTGTGGCGCTCTGCGCCGGGCATGGTCCCTCGCATCCCCCCGCGCGCCGTGCTCTTCAAGGTGACGTGCCGGAAATGGAAGTTTTGCATGTGTGCCACACGAAAATACCGCGGTACCGGGTCGGTTTTGGTGCGTTAGGGACCAATTCACCTCGTTATTCTATGTACGCTACACACTATTGTGTGGTTACACGATTTGTGATTACACTAATACCGGTATTTGTGTCAAACGTTAGATTTTGGCCCTACGATGTCCGATACTATACATAGTTCTTACGAACTACGAATAGTTCTTACGAACTACGAATGATAAAATCGTTTTATGGAGGGTTCGTATAGGCGGGAAGCCGACAGCACCACCAATAAAGCGCGCGGAGCAGGAGCAGTGTACCCACACCACCGACCAGTCATGGCCTGACTGGTGCCGCGCTCATGTGTCCACGCCTCACTTCTCACAACCGAACTGGAGCCGTGCAGCTCCTACAGCACGACATGGGGGCCTGGATGAGGATCCACCAGAAGCGGGACCTCATCCAGAAGGCGTATAAGTGTCCAACGATGACGCAACACGAACTGGGCGCGTGGGCCAAGGTGGCGTTCAAGCTCAAGCGGGCGCCCGCCCAAAACGACAATCTCAGACATCTTGCGGAAGGCGCCCGGTATCCTGAGCGAGGCGTACGGAGACGGCAAGTGTCGCAAGCCGCTCGAGGTGACGTCGTTGGCGCTCGAGGAGAAATTGTGGGCGTGGATCCAGGCCGTTGAGGCCCAGAACGTGTGTCTCTCGCGGGAGCTGATCAAGATGAAGGCGCAGGACCTGCAGAAGGAACTGTGCGACGCGTGGGAGTTGAACTTCTCTGACGGATGGCTCGGTGGGTTTCAGCGCCGTCATGCCCTACGTTATCGCATACGTCATGGCGAGACCGCATCCGCCGACGCTGCGGCTGTTTATCTAGGTAGACAGCAGCTGCAGGACCTAACCGACCAATACGCCCCCCACGATGTATTCAACATGGATGAAACGGGCCTGTGCTACGCCATGGCACCGGCCCGTTCCATCTGCACAAGAAGCACCCGAAGACGAAGAAACGGATTACCATTGCGCTCACGGCTAATGCCGACGGCTCCGACGCCCTACCTCCGCTCTTTTTGGGGCGGGCCAAGCAGCCGTACTGCTTCAAGAAGCGCTCAGCGTCTCAGCTCGGCTTCGAGTACAAGGCAAATCAAAAAGCGTGGATGACGTATTCCGTGAATGGCTGCTCAATCTCGACCGTGACATGCGAGCGGCGGGAGGGACCATCTTGCTGTTAGTCGACAATGCCCCCTCGCATAGTATAGGTGAGATTGTATGCACTAACGTTCGTCTAGAGTTTCTGCCACCAAACACGACTGCTTTTCTGCAGCCAATGGATGCGGAAATAATTGCCGAGTTCAAACGTGCGTATCGTCGAAAGCAGCTACGCTGGGTGTATGAGAAGATTAAGCGTGCCGAGCAGATTAAGAAGAGTGACGTCTACAAAGTCGACCAGCTACAAGCCATGAAGTGGAGCAAAGAAATCTGGCAGGAGCTGCAGGGCAAGGCTACAATTGATTTTTTTTTTCGCCACACCGGTATTGTCTTCAACGGAGTAGACGAGCGTAGCAAGATAGAAACTAGCTACTCGCATGGTGTAGAGGTAGAGGATATTATTTTGCGCACTGCAGACCTGCACCTCTAAGTTCTATAAAGCAATTGCAAATCCCACGATGTGGTCGGACCATGGTACCGGAAGTGGTAGAATTTGCTGTAGTTCGGATATAGTCGTACTTCGTACCTAAGGGGGATAGTTTGGTAGTCTCACCACAATTAGTCGTGCACCAGATATAGTCAGCCAAGCCCCCCACCACCACTCAAGCCTTTTGTCATTCGAAGATCAAAACCAAGTCCACCATGAGCCTCGAAGGGAAACGCTCTCTGCAGCATGTCGTTGCTGTCAGCGACCGCGTTAAGTGCGTGGAGTGGATGGTGGCGACGGCAGCACTAGATGGCGAGAAAGGCCTTCCCAGTAAGACTGTTGACGCGTTTCCAGCGTACTTCCGGTCGGACGATCGCCGCATCAATCTCAACAAGGCGCGGGACTGGTGGCGGAAGCGTGAGGCTCTGCTTAATCCGGAAGGTGAGCGCCAGCGCAAGTTTGCGCGCAGCGGAGCCGGTAACCGGCATCAGGTCGCATTAAAGTCTATAGGTGGGAGGGGACCCAAACTCGGAGAGCATTGGCTATGGCTGTATCCTATATTGCTCTCTGAGTTTGAGCGTTTGCGTAAAGCAGGCGTGAAAATGTCCTCTAGATTGGTTTTAGATATTGCTGTGACTTTGATAGAGGACAGCGTCACGAAACATACAACAAACTTTTCAAGTTTAACGGCAAATGTTTCATTAGACTAGTGACTCCTCGTCGAATTCAAGATTTTACGGACAGACATAACATTGTCTACCGACGTCTCAAGGGCAAGAAGCAAGTCAGCAGTGAGAAGTTGCGCGAGATTCACATCTTGGTAGCTGCGCATCTCGGGAGCCTCAATCGCCAGTTTGATGACGGCCTTATCGACCCCTACTTTCAGTACAACATGGACGAAAGTCATTTTCTCATTGACTTGGATGATGGCAAGACGCTCGACTTCCGTGGGGCCGCCCAAGTTAAATATCGCAGTGTGGTATCCGGTAGGTTAACATTTTTTATTTAAATGTCACAGTTCCTAACATAAAACAATGTTGTTTTAGGGCGCGAAGGAATCACGATGTGTGTTCTGCTTCGAGGAGGAAGCAACGCTCGAGTGGAGTGCCCGATGCTCATCTTTAAAAACAAAAAGGCCAACTACCCTATCCAGGGCCTACCAGATGCAACACCAGGGGTGGCTTACCGGACGTCGCCAACAGCCTTCATCAACAACGTCCTAATGCAGGAGTGGCTGCAAGAAGTGCGCTGCTGGGGGCCAGGCGGACCGTTTGTCAAGGCACGCACGCTGTGGATGGACAATGCGAGTGGCCACAGCGGGGATGATGTCGTTGCAGCTGCAAAAAAGCTACTTACAGATGTGAAGTTCTTTCCCGCTAACGCGACCGACCTGGTGCAGCCGGCCGACATGTTCCCCATTCAACGGATTAAAGAGCACTGGCGGCGACTTTGCGAGCAGCGGAATATGACAGCAATTCGGCGGGGGGACTGGCGCAAAGGATCGGGCTCGCTGCAGAACCCGGTAAAAGATTCTTCCTCGAAACGGCTGCTGAGTGCGTTCGACTAGTGAACGGTGAGCGCGATAAGAACGGCCTCAACTGGGCTAAGAAGTCCATGATTCTCGCCGGGTTAGATGTAGGCCCTTCGGGCCGCTGGGAAGTCAAGCAGCTAGGGCATCATCTACAGGACATCGTTGCAGCGTTTCCGGACGACTTCAAGAAGGGTTACGACGAAGCTGCACAGTCAGCACATCTTTAGGCTTCTAGGTTTCCACCACTAATAGTCATACACCATAATTAGTAGTGCACCACTATTAGTCGGTTTAATTTTACAGGGCTGAGCTCGTACACCACTATTAGTCAGGGTCCGACTAAATAGCGTGAACGGTGTTGTGATTCAGGCTGGTATACAGGATATAGCACATGAATTGACAGATTATGGATCTCCAGAATAGTAGCTTTTGTTATTGTGCCTTTCACTCACTTTGTCGTATTCGCGTTCTTAAACCGGGATTAAGCCGGTTTAGGGCATGAGGGATTAGGGCACCACCCTACCTTTATTAAGGCGGTGAGCCCAGATAAGAAGCGGAATAGCAGAAGCCGAAGCCGTTTAAGACGGGAAAACCCCGAATGTCGTCGAGGTCAGCGACATTCGGGGTTTTGCTCTGCAGTTATGGCGTACTCATACAACATCCGCTGGAGAGCGATTATTCTACTGTGCGCGTACGACGTTCCTGTTCGGATGATCTCTGTCGTGCTGGGCATCACGGCGCGGACAGGCTACGCCGTTTCCAGAAAATAAGAAACGTCGGCATCAAGCTTAGAGAAGCAGCGTTCGTCTCGATGGCCTCGAAAAAAAAGGTTCTCAGCTTTGTTGACAATTATATGAAACTGCATCCGTTTTTTAAGGAATAGAGAAACTATTACGAATAACTTTCCCGACCTCGATAATGTATCGGACGCTAGAATGTATATGACGCTACGGTATGTCGGGTGCTGCGCTTTGGTTTCGACGTCGAGCACACCACCACAGCCTCCTAATCTTCTGATTCAACTCTTCTTCGTTGCTTTTCACTGGCTCAAATACTATTTTGGCGGCACTGTTGTACGTCTTCACATATAATAATTAGTTGGGGTTACTTTCAGTGTCTTTCGTGCTAAGGACTCAAACTTTGACGCAATGTTTGCCCGAGAAACTGCATAGCCGCCGTTAACGATGAAGTCATGAAGTCAAATTTAACCTTAGCATGGCATCTAGCCCGCGCCCCCCTTTCTCGATTTTTAAACAGCATCGAGCCTGCAAAACATGAAGGTCTTCACTCTTAGAATCAGAAAGAGCTGCTTCGGATGAAACATACTGCTTCTGTTGCTGTAGTTGCTCCATTCTGTCGCTAGAATTGGAAGTGGTAATACAGGCAGCTATTGTCCGTTTTGCTAATTGCCGGTTTAAGATTACAGTAACCCTAACCACCCACCAAGCCGGTTTAAGAAAGCTTAATATGGCGACAAAATCAATGAAAGCGACAATAGCATAATAGCACTACTAATATCAGTAATATGCTAAGGTTTCTGTTGATTAGTAGTGCCAATTGAATACAAGCAGTAGTGGAAAAAGTCGCACATGTATTATATTACTTCGAAGTAGTAGTGCTACTAGTACTATGGGTACTATGGGTTGAAGTTCAGGAGTTTTTGGGGCGAAGCCCCCCCTATAATGAAAAACGAAATATGTCACTCTTTTTTACCACTTCATTTACCCTTTTTACGGATCCATTTATAAGATTTGGAAATGGGTTAGGGTGGATGAACTACCGCATTCCTCGATGAGCTGTCCCCCCGTGGTACACCGCCAAAGGGGACAGCTCATCGAGGAAAGTACCCAGAGCGTAGCAACATCTCATTGGTCGAAATAAATTGGATTTCTGGGGTGCTGGCCGAGCGCCATTTCGAGGTACAGTATCATAGGGAGAACATACTTGAGCGCGAAGGCGAAGCTTCTCAACGTGTTGAATCCCAAAGAGGCCCGGTGAAAAGCGTCGCGCGGCGCCACAACGTGGACCCTTCTCAGATCAAACGCTGGGCGAAGAACATGGCTAAGCTGGAGGCAACAGTGATGCGGAACCCTCGAACCAAGACACTCAACGCTGGACGGGCCCGGAGTGATGCTGACCTAGAAAAAGAATTAGCCGCGTGGATACTGTATCGGCGAGCGCATGAACTAGCTGTCTCAACGAATCACGTAATAGCTAAGGCTGTAGAAATTAATCCCTCGTTTCGGGGTGGCAACAGGAAAGCTATGTGGAAATGGGTTTACCCATTATTACATCGTCATCGTCTTAGTGTTTACAGGAGGACGCGTGTGACCCAGAAGCTTATTCGGAGCGGATAACGTTCGCTTTGACAGCGTACTCGACCTCGCCATCACCTTTGAAGACGGCCTCCCCTCTAAAGACGATGGTGGCGCGATTTTGAGATACTTCCCGAATACTTCGTGCGATGTACAGCTACGGCCAGCTGCAACCAACGAGATCTATGTGGCGAGGCGGGTGAACGCCTTTCGACCGCCCAGGTGTACAGTGCTGTGCTCCAGACTCTGGAAGGTGCTTCCGGTTAGGAAGTCCTCCACTGGGAACGCCTGAACGTAAACGTCCAGGTAGCGTGTGCTCCTTGTGGTAACCCCTCTAGGTTCGTTTGTCTTCGAACCGGGAGATGCACCGCGGGGATTAGTTGTTTTGTATACCAATATTGGTCTTTGGAGAAGAGCGTAGCGTCACCAACTTAGACGTAGCTCCAACAACCAAGATAACCAAAATCAATACAGAGTTATACACACAAATATACAACCGTTCTTATTCTTAGACCCTTGAACGGTGGGTCGTACACCAGTCAACTTAGCTGCACTTCCAGGACACTGGTCAGTCCCGGTCAGCTTTTACAAACGCGCACCACCCTAGAAGTACTAGGGATGGTTCAATACAATCTCACTACCTATCACACAAGATGTCCTTCGATCACGATCCTGAATGGGACTTTCTTCCACTCTTTTCAGGATGTATACAGAATATGGAATGTAGGATCGCCTAAGCGCACACTACAATTGGAATATGAAATAGGGCAGATTTACCACGGGCTCCACACCCGCTACTCACCCTAATTTGGACTTGGAGTTTTTGGGGGTGGAGTCCACACCTCTGGATGTCCTTCTACAGAGGGCCTTTCGCCTTCAGCACTTGATCGGGGCCGCCGGTATTTGTCCGGCCGAAGCTGTCCGAGCGCTTGCGGGGTACACGGAATATTGAACTCTGTTTGGTTTTTATCTCTTGTGGCTATCTTCCTGCAATAGACACGTAATCAGCTTTTTGACTTACTTTCAGTATACCTTGAGGGGGCGTCATCATCTTAGGCATCCTTGATTTCATCGTGATGTCGTGGGTACAGGCGTAGGACTTCAAGGTTCCACGGAATCTTCCCGGAACCTGGTTGGTCGTCTTGGTCGGTCGGATATCACTTGGCTTGGTTATACCTTGATCCTCTCGTCCAGAGTACCCATTGTTCTTCGGTGTTCTTCGGTGTTCTTCGGTGTTCTTTGACACGTCCAGTCATGTCAAGACGGGCGGCCGCCAGTTCAATGTGAACTGGGGCTCTTGGTCGCTCCTGTAGGCTTGACCCGTCGTCCGGTAGTTGACCCATCCAGACTCATTACGTCTGGGGTATCCAACCCGATCCATGACTGAACGTAAGAACGCCACGTCCCGCAGATAACGCCAAGTCACACTTCCACATCCACTGATGTATCAGCTTTTTAGCCAATCACCATACTTCACAATAGAAAATCTCGAATCCCATCGTGTCAACCGCCCCTCTAGTCTTGGTCCATCATTGAGGTCATTTGCCGAATTGGTCGAACATGACTAGATCACACGATCCACGGTTGTCTAGACGGAGCAGCTGTCTGGCCGTCCAACCCGTTGAGAATCTTCCTGCTCTGGCGACCGTTCTGTGTGCCCTTTCCCAGCCGGGTCCCAGACCTTCGCTTTCGCTTTCAGGATCACGACAGTACGCCTTCAGTTCACAACGCAATCTCCCTCCACGTGCGCACAAGATGAGCGCACCACTCTCCGCCGACGCTAGTACCAGCGGTCCGCGCCACGCCCCACGCATCCTGGACATCGACGATGACAGTGAGAGCCACGACGGCTCGACTCCTCCGGGCGCTGATGCCCCACACGGGGCACAGTCTCCAGTTCCAGCGGACACCTCCCAGGAATCCTTGCCCCCCAACCGGGATGTTGGCAACGATGAGCCTGCTGGTGTTGAACAAGATGCAGCTTCGCGCCCCACGTCGCCACAACCAGTCGTCTCTCGTACCGGGGTGCTCAACTTCGACGACGTAGTGCGTCACGTCCGCGCTGGCAACTTACCCAGTCGTGACCAGAGTTCGCCTGGGATCCAGAACACTCCGCCTGCGCGGTTCACGCTCCCTCCGCCTCGAAACCTGGTGGGGGAGTCCTTCATTGTCGGTATCCCTGCTCACGCTCTGGCGTATCGCAATGGGGCATACGTCCGGGAAGGCTTTGGCGGCGTAGAAGCGCTATTCGACGGCCTGTCCGAACCTGACATGCAAGACTTGTGCGCCCTGGTTGGTGATCCAGCAGAGGTCCGCGAGATGGTACTCCGCCCGTATCGAGATCAGCCGACTCCCATCCTGGATTCCTTGGAGACTACTTGGGGATCTCTCATGGCTCGTCGAGAGTTTGCCTCATTGGTGACTCATTTCTCCCCCTTCCAGCTTGCCCAACGGACATTCTACACAGTCTCCCTTTTGCATCGGGTTCTGACACGCGACCGACAGCGTGAGCATGTTCTCCAAGGTATGGACGAGAACTCTGTTGCTCGGCGTCTCCTGCAGCTCCAAAGTGAGCACGATCGTCTCAAAGAGGACTTCGTCTTCTTGTATGGTTATCATGAGCAAGAAACGCAGTCCGTCCGGGATGAGGCGAGCCATACTCAAGGTGTGTTGGAGGCTGACTTTGCTCGTCTCGCTCGGGAGAACCTGGAAGAAACTGCCGCTCTACGCCAGCGCAACGATGACCTGGAATCTCAGCTGCGGTATGCCCAGTCACAAATTTCCACGTTGGAGCAGCGCGTTCGAGACAGACGCTTCGACGCAGATGGACTGCTCGCCTTCCTGAACACTGGCACCAACGAGGTTCGGGGGAACTGGCCGAGATTTCGAAAACTCTTGGGCCAATTCCAGCGTGGTGTTGCTGCGCCTCCGTCCTGGAAAACTTGGATCACGGTGGAAGCTGCGGACAAGTCCTTCCGGATGATCCCACCGTATCCGGGTCCAGCCCCTCCAGACAGTGATGAGAACGATGACGACATGGAGCAAGAGGAGAAATCCGAAGACAACCCTCCCTCACCTGACTCCAAGCGGGATGTTCCGCGTGGGAAAACACCTCGTAGGAAGGAGCCGCGCAAGTCTCAGTCGGGATCCAAGCGTCGCGCGTCCTCTCAACCCAGGGTTGACGTCGAGGTCCAGTGTCGTCCCACCGTCCATCCAGAGTCGGACGTTGGTCCACGACCCTCGTCTGAGGCGCTCCCTTTCACGATTGGTGATGCTTGTGCTCTCCTGCCCGAGTTCATCGCCTGGGAGGACTTACGTCCGGACGTTCAGTGGGCTATGCGTACTGGATTGGGGTACGACGAGGCTGTTGAAACAATGTTGGCCGACGCTGCCCAGCATTCGCTCTTCCACCGAGACAGTCTGTGTGACATGCTGGCCACGATGATGTATCATCACAGGCTGGACGACACACCCTGGGCGAGGTATGTGCCAACGGCCTACTACGTGATGGCTGAAGTGGTGCTGGAAAACTGGCTCGGACGAGGAGTGGTCCGTCACAATGGCCAGACTTGCACAACCTGACTGACGATCTTCCAGAGGTGATTGAGAGCAGCTCTTCGGAGGAGGTAGATGATCCGGAGGACCCTGATTTTGCTGGCCCCTCTCCAAAAGAAGAAGAGGTAGACCCGCCCCAGACAAAATCCGATGACGCTGGGACTTCTCCGCCGGACAGTGAGGCATTGGTACTACGTTCCAAGCGCAAGGTTCCCGTCCAACGGGTCTACTCTTCATCGGATTCTTCTGAAAGCAGTGCTGAAACCACAACCAAGGCTCTCGTCTATTCTCCATCCCCAAAACGTCCCCGTCACTCGCGTTCAGGCACGAAGTCGGGCAAGAAATCGGGCAGTCTTCGGGCCAGGGCACGTTCAAGTCTTGATCGCATGCGGTCATTTCTCGCCCGGAAATCCTATGGTGAGCTGAGTCCGGCTGAGTTGGCTATGATCGAAGTGCCGGACCCCAACATTTCGTCGTGGCGTCGCCGCGGTATCCTGACTCAGTACACGCCTCGGAAGGGTGATCATGAATATCAGACCGCTGGCTTCCCCGACTACTCGCCTCAGAAGACTGAGATCCGGTATCTCGCCCAACGTTGGACTCCGTTCGAGGGCGCATACATCACTTTTCGGGCCAAGAAACCCTGGAAGACAATGTTCCGGAGCCGCGTCAAGGAATTATACTTCCATCGACGTGCAGACTTGGACGCAAAAGTGTGGGACCTGTTGGACGAGTACTTGGAGTACGTTCGGGACCACGCCGAGGCATTCTGGGAGGTCCTCCACTGGTTCACGATCAAATACAAGCCTGAGCGGGATGAGGAGGACGATGACTTGGACAAGTACTCTGTCTCTGCCAAGCTCTACCGAGAGCGTGCTGCTAGACATGAGAGTGTAGGTCGTTCCATGGAAGCTCGCATCCGGAAGTACATCTCGAAGGGAGTTCCAGTGTCGCTCTTTGAGGAGCCAGGAGTCTGGAAATATCCTGTCAAGATCTGCCACCTCTATCTCGCCGACAAGTCTACTCTGAACGCGGCTGGAAATCCTCTCTCGTTGGAGGAACAAATCATTCTGGCGGAACAGGCGGAACCCAGCCGGACCCAATGGACGAAGTATTGCACGGACGCCGAGCGGATTGCCCATGTCGTCCCCAAGGAGCTTCAACAGAAGCTGCTTTCTCCGGAGGAACGCAAGAAAAACCCGGTTTTGCTGACGTTGTAATGCTCCGTCTAGCAAGTTCATGTCCAGGGAAGCTCCCTTGTAGGTGACCTCTTTCCACTTTAAGTAGCGTAACATTATAATCACCTTTGAGCTTCTCTCGTTCGTCTCTTTCCGGTCGGCCTTCTTTGTATGTCCATCCAGACTTTCTGGACTCAGGGTCTCAGCGGATTAATCTCATCTTACATAGTCGTAGAACACTTCACACATTCTCCTTCGCATTTCACATTCACTTGCTTTGTCACTTCACTCTGGCGGCGGTCTGTTGCATTTCAAGGATGTCCGGCTGGACTGCTAGACTCTCGGGTGGTCATCTCCGGCTTGCATAGCCTGGAATCGCGCCCGAGCCTTCGCTCCTTGGTTAAATTCATACAGCAACGCCCCACAGCTTAATTGTGTCATTGGGAGCCATTCGGGTTCTTCGTATCCTTTCCATTTGATCAGGTACTCACGAGCCCTTTTAGATGTGCGTGTTCGTTTGGACCATCGAAGATCCAAGATCTTCTCCACTTCATACTCGTCATTGTCGTTGTCAGCCTCCCAGCTGTCTTCCGGTAGCAGTGCAGTGTCAAAGTCATCTTCTTCTTCGACGTCTATCTGGACGGAGGGTCTTCTGGGATACAACGCTCGTGGCTTCAGTCGGCTAACATGCACCCAAGGGTTAACTCGGTAGCCTGTGTCTTCAATCTTGAGTTTCACTCTGAAATCGTCATGTATCTCAGCGATCCTGAATGGGCCATGCCAAAGGTGGGCCAATTTGCGACTCAGTCCGGTCTGCACTTTGGGGATGTATAACCAAACGGCATCTCCAACGTGAAAACCTGATTTGAGTCGGTCAGACAATTCCTTCCACTTTTGGGTTTGTTCGTCAGACCTGGCTCTCTTCGCTTTCCTCTGAAGGTCCTCCGCACAAGCTTGGGCGTAACTGTAGTCCCGTTGGAACTTCCTCCGCCATTCATACGCTGTACGTTCAGGGACACTGGAAGGTCTAGGACCTAGCATGGCCGACACTGTTCCTTTAGCGTCCCACCCGTGGACCAGATAAAATGGGGTGTCTAGCCGAGTAGCATCGTACGAAGTGTTCAAAGCGAACATCAGCCTCTCAGCATGTTCATCCCAATCACTCTGGTCGGACTCTGCAACGTAGGCGCGCACACTTCGGATGACCGTCTGGACAGATCTTTCCTGTTGGCCATTCGCCTGAGGGCGGTAGGCCAAAGTGGCTCTTTGTCTGCTACCCAGGAGTTCCCGGAAGCGGGTGAATACTTCGCTCATGAAGCGAGGATCCTGGTCGTGACGCAACAACGAGCTGGCTCCGAAACTTCGGAACACCCTCTCTTCATATGCTTCTGCGACGTCTTGAGCGGTAGTTGAATCCATGGGCTGGCACATCACGTAGCCTGAGAACGTGTCCTGAAAGAGAAGCAAGAACGTATTACCTCGTTCGGACCTCGGCAGGTGAGTGACAAAATCCATTGAGACCACTTCGAAAGGATACCTCGGTTCGATGTTCCCCGGGGATGGACCTGGATTGGGCGGTCGCCCCTTTCCACTTGCACAGTCCACACATTCTTTCACGAAAGTCTCAACATCAGCGTACATCCCGGGCCAGTAGAACTCAGACCTCAACTTCTCGTGCGTCCGGGTTATCCCTTGGTGTCCACCCTGAAAATCCTCATGAGCATAGTGGAGGAGATCTGGGCGGAGTGATTCTGGCACAACTAGACGCAGCTCATTTGACATGTCTCGGGGACGATCCTTTGTAGCACGGCTCAGCCGGTAGAGCACATCTCTCACGTCCAGAGCATACAACTCTGCTTGTTTCGAGATTCTGCGTATCTGGCCACGAGAGAAACTGTCCAGATCACCCTTCAGGAATCTCTTGATCTCCATGAGCTGGTCGTCGCACTCCTGGTGGGCCTTGATCCTACGCCATCGTTCAGCCTGATACTCTAGGGGTCCCATTGGTTCTCCATGTTCGGGCTGTTCTTGGACACGGCTCCGAGTCACTGCAACCATGATTCTAGCGGCTGTAGACAGTGGCGCAGACTCCGGTCCTGGGCGTATGCCGTTTGGGGTTTCTACGGGCAGGCCTTCCTGAGGGGGGACATCCTGGATGCCTTCGTCCACGATCACAAGTGGCTTCACCAGCTTTTCGTGTATCTTGGACACCTGCACCAGGTGCTTCAACTCCTCCGGGTCTTCAGTCTGCCAGGATATCCCCAACGCTAACGTCTTGGAAGTGAGGTAATCTGCTGCCTGGTTGTATTCCCGTTTGACATGAACCAGCCGCATCGACGTGAACTTCTCCTTCAGTGTTCCCACCTCGGATAAGCGTCGCTGTAAATTCGGTTGGTTGCAATTAATCAGCCCTTGCACTTGTTGGATGACTATGCGAGAGTCTCCGACCACTACCAGATCCCGAATGTCTCGCTCGGTCGCGAGCATGAGCCCTTTCAGCAGCCCATAATACTCAGCATCGTTGACAGTGACATCCTCCAGGATAAAACCATGTGCGGCCAGAATATTCCAACCTGGTAACTCCCAGATGATACAACCACAACTACCTTGACGCGTTGAAGTCTTTGCTGCTCCGTCGAAACTTAGGACATAACCGGCGAAGTCTGCCTCCAGCATCTCCATGCTGATCACTGGTGGTGCCTTGACTCGCCCCTTGGCCGGAATGAGTGACTCGGCAACTTCGTCCAAATGTTCGCGTGGAGTGATGCCTGCTCCTAGAATGGCAGGTAAGCCATCTTCGTCTTTCTGAATCTTACACACTTCCAGGTTCCAGTGAGATAATATGACTCCCCAGCGAACACACCTCCCATCAGCCGTCTTGGACTTCAGTAACCAGCTCAGGACGGAGTGTCTAGTGAAAACTTTGATCAAGCAATTCTGGACAAGAGTCTGGAAAACATCCAGGACTCTCATCACGGCCACCACTTCTTTCTCAGCGACATGATATCGGAGCTCTGCATCGTTCAGGACACGCCCCGTGAACCTGACTGGGTGTATCACGCCATCATATTCTTGACCGAGGACTGCACATGCAGCCCACTGGTTGGCATGGGGTATGATCACAAAAGGTCTGGTCCGGTCGGGATGTCTGAGCAACGGAGTGGATACAATCTTCCGCTTCAAGATTTCGAAAGCTTCCTTTGCCTTGGACAAGTCTCTCCCTGCACGTACTTGTTCGTCCGTGAGCTCATATAGAACTGCAGCTACCACCGGAAAGTCTTCAATGAACTTGTGATAATAGTTCAGACTTCCCAGGAAGGACTGGACTCCTTTCAGTGTTTTCGGGAATGGGAGGTCCTGGACACCTTTAGCAATCTTGGGCGTGGCTCGAAGTCCTTCCGCACTGATCTCATGAGAGAGGTATGGGATAGACAATTTGCCGAACTCACTCTTGGGAAGGCTGACCGAGATATTCCAATAGCGGAGTCTGAACAACAACGCGTTCAGATCTTCACACAGCTGATCCCAGGTTGGCGCCCCATGAGCAATATCGTCAATGTACGAGCTACGTCCAATCACTGGGCCCACCTGGGACGGTGCTGGAATATCGCGCTTGAACGCAGTGATCTTATCCGTTAGTATCGGCACTCTTCGTTCAGCTTTCTCTCGTTCGGACTCGTCTCGTTCAGACGGGTCTAACCCGAGGAATTCCAGCACATCCGGATCTACCAGCTTCTCTTCGTCTGCAGGTAGTCGGACGAACCCCCACAGGCAGTTATTAATTACTGCCTGATACACGAGGGGGGCATTCTTCAACCCGAAAGGCATCCGCACCCACTGGAAATGTCCGAATGGACACACAAAAGCAGAAATCAGCTTCGCACGTTCAGTCATTCGTACTGCCCAGAAACCACTCGCCATATCGAGGCTCATGAACCACATTGCACTCTCGAATCCAATCAGCAGATCATCTATCAGGGGTAGCGGGTAAGTTGAGAGTTGGATGAAACCATTCACCACCCGGTAGTCAATACACATCCGGATGTCCACACCGTTCTTCTTTAAGACGATCACAATCGGGGAGGCCCAAGGGGACACCGAGAATTCAACCAATTCCGCTTCCAACAGCTTCTTGAGCAACTCGTAGACCTTCAACATGATATGTGGAGCAATGGACCTCGGACGTTGAGCTACTGGTTTGGCGTCTCCCACCTCCAAGTCGCACACTACTCCTCTTGCCGGAGCGGGCGCTGCATTGCCGTCGCCCAAGAATATCTTCCGGTGATAAGTCAGAATAGACCGTAATTTCTTCTCCTCAGCGACGGTAGTCCGATCAGGATCGCCGACGTCCGCTTTGGAGATGTCACATTCAGGACTCAAGTCCTTCAACTCGGGCAACATGGCCAGTTCGTCACGCAACTGTGATAGAAGCTCACTGCCTTCCTGAAGGTAGATGGCCGGCTCCAAATCCAGGTCTTCTTGACTGACTCTCATGCATCTGGCATATTCCTCTTCCAGTCTGCGGAGGGGAGTGGATGGCCATGCACAGCTTGGGAGGTCCATCTCTTCATCCTCCTGATCTTGACGTTCCTGAACCTCTGCATCCAGAGATTCTGGGTCAGAATCCAGTTCTGCTTCGCTAAGACTAGCCTCGGTACTCTCCGACACGCTTGCGTTCAGCATTGTCACTTCCATGATCTCCTGGACCTCGTCTGTCTGAGTGCCGACGTCTGTCAGCTCTATCGTTTGAGTAGCCACATTGCATACAACTTTGATCGGAGGTTCCGCAGTCGTCGGGTGAAGCTGCCTGGGCGGGTCTTGTAGCTGAACAATTCTAGCCGCAGTTGCTCCTGGACGGGGTCGTAACATGATCTTGGAAGGCCATTCATATTGGGGCGTGGAAACGGCCGGTGGTTCCTGGTCCTGTCTGAGTTCATCAAGCTCGCGCTCGCGTTTCCTCATTTCAGGAGACGGGGTACTCTCATAAATGAGCTGCTTCCACTCCTTGTACTTCTGGCATCCTGGGCGGACGAATCGTCCGGATTGAGGAAAGTTTCCAAACTCTACTATTCGCGCAAGCGGGGTTCGAGTATCAATCCACACCATCTGCTCGGAAATGTTCACCACTTTGACCGCCGTAGCTCCTGATTGTGCCGTGTAGATGACCTGAGTCACCCAGCGATCTCCTCGTCCAGCCCAGACTAGATCTTGCTGAGGGCTGCTTTGGCCATATTCAATACGCACCATCGCGTGTTCCCCCGGGCGTAGATAGAGACTGCGTTTAGACAACACAGGTAGGTCTAACCCCAGGTGCTGGCGTGACGCCCCTCCACTCATCAGGATAGTTTCCTCGTCCGGGAGTTGGACGAGCCCTTCGCGCACACATAATCGAACTCCAGCAGCGTACATGAAATTCATTCCCAGAAGCACTTCCACATCCTCGCCAATGTTCGTCACCCAGACATTCATGACATAAACCACTCGCACTCCAAGCGTGATCTTGACTCTCGAACTCGCAGTGATATACGTCGGGACTCCTCCCAGGCCGGACACCTTGATAGGTTCTGGTAACATCTGGAGCTTCAGCTTGAGCCTACGCGCAAGGTTCAAACTGACCATACTTCCAGACGCACCAGTGTCCAGCAGGATCTGTACCCGAAGATCATTCACTGCTCCATGTACTGATGCAACATCGCGACTGTCTTCTTGTTCGTGATTTGCCCACCAACCGTAACGTTGACCGGGACCCAACTCGATCTCGGTCGGAGCGTCTTGGTCGTTCAATCTTGGAGGGGTCCGTTCAGGGTCACATCCTCCAGACTCAGCGGTATCATCTTGAATAGAAGTCATGCATTGTTGGTTATCGTTCATCTTCTTTCTCAGCTCTGGTCCGACATACACTAAGACACACAATCGTTGGGGATTCTTCAGCCCGACGCGTTCTGGACCCCTGTCCAGCGGGCTTACTCGTTTAACGACTTCCCTTGATTGGCCTCTCCACCCAATAATTTCTTGAGGATGTGAGGGGGCAGGTCTTTTAGCATGCCTTGACGAGCGAGAGTCTTCACAGCTTGAAGGGCTTCATGGTCTGCACACTGACCGTCATGGAAATCTCCACAATCCTTGCACGGAGGGACTCTGCACGCATGTGTCGGGTGTCCTGTCCGTTTGCATTTGTCGCACTTCAAATCCCTCCAGCAGCTCTCCTCCTTGTGGCCGAACTTGCTGCACTTCTCACAGAACTCGTTCTTGTTCGGGTTATCCGGCCGAGGAGACTGCCAACCAGGGCGAGGCGACTGCCAACCCGGGCGAGGATCCGCCTGTGGAGGCGGTCTCCACCCAGAATGCTCCATCACACGAAACACTGCTTTACGGATATCTTGTTCCGTTGTCACTTCCTGGGTAGACACACTTCGAGTTGGCACTTCCAGGCTAGGGACTTCTGGCTTGCTTCGTCCTGAACTACGGGGTTCCGGAGGGGCTTCATCTGAGTCATCTTCTTCATCTTCAAAACGCACTCGCCCCTCGACTTCGCCTTCCGATTCTCCACCGCTTAAACCAATGTACGCTCGACCTTGTCGTCCGGGCTTGAAACGTCTGGGCGGAATGTTATCCGCCCTGAAATCTCTCGTCCGGTGTGGGGGGGTGTCATACCCTCCGTCTAGACCCAGGTCTTCATCCTGTTGCAGGACGTACTCGAGGTCGTCCAGGTTGTGGAATCTCGTATTGCGCAAGATGGCCTTGAGTTGCTGGTCTCTCAGATTCTTGATGAAACGCTTGATATGGTGAGCGGAATCCTTCTTGCCCTTCTTATAGCGAATGCCAGCCTTGACTGCAGCTTCGTTCAGCCTGTAGAAGAACTCCATAGCACTCTCGTTCGACTTCTGCCGCATAGTGTAATACCGTTCAGACTCAGACGTTCGAGCCTTCAAGTACTTGCGCTTGAACTCTCCCGAGAGTCTTCTCCAGTTGCTTTGCACATGCTTGGAGAGCTGACCACGCCAATTCCGTACAGCCGAGGACATCTTCATCTTAAGCTCGCTGATCTTCATCTTGTCCGTCCAACCACCTTGAACTGACATGTTGACAAAACGCTCCCACCAGCTCCGACGATCTCATGGAGGCCTTCTCGTCGAACTTCTCCAACGTACTGGAGGAGACGTACGGGCGGAGAGTCAAGAGTGTTCCGCCAACCTTGGTCGCGTCCGAGGCATCTACACCCGTTGACAGGTCTTCATCCAGACTGTCCTCAGAGTCACTCGAGCTTGAGTCTGAACTCGAACTCGAGCTCGAGCTGGAACTCGAACTGGGGCCAGATGGGGGACCACGTTTGGACTTCTTTGGGGGAGGAGGCTTCTTGTTCGGCTTCTTCGACCCCGATTGGCGTTCTGACTTCACATTCTTCTTGTCGTCCGCCTTGGGCGTCTCCGTCCGGGTCCTCTGTGGCACGTTCGTCTTGATCGTAGCAGCATTCGCATCAGTTTTCCTCGGGGCTGGTACACTTCCAGCACGACGCGTGACTGAGGGGTCTGGTAACGCCCCTCTGATTTGTGCCAACAGTCGTTCGACTGTGTTCCTCGAGTCAGCTCCAGCTTGATTACTGCTAGTAACCTCTCCCATGGTCACGC
Source organism: Phytophthora x cambivora (assembly GCA_033557925.1). Classification (NCBI taxonomy): domain Eukaryota; phylum Oomycota; class Peronosporomycetes; order Peronosporales; family Peronosporaceae; genus Phytophthora; species Phytophthora x cambivora. The sequence goes on along the minus strand of JAUCEB010000008.1, from coordinate 3,570,450 downwards.
CACTTGTCCCAGCTGCTCGTTCAGAGTTAGTCCTTTCGGTCTTGACTTGTGTCACTGGGTTGGGTGGTGGTGTCACGTGACTCACTTGTCCTGGAGTAGAGCTTGCTTGAAGATTTCGGATTTGTTCAGCCTGGTATCGCTGCATATTCCTTGCAGTCACTCGCTCATCTTCCAGACGTTGCTCAAAGGCAGCTTGCTGTTCGTCTAGATTCTTCTGGGCTCGTTGGAGCCACGCAGCTTGTTCAGCCTCCCGTCTTGCATCCACTTCTGCTTGTTGCTGTTGCAAGAGCTGTATCGCCACAGCTTCCACACGTTCCCTTTCGGCATTGGCCGCCTGGAGACATGCTGACTGGATTGCAGCCGCCACATCTTCCTTTTGGGAAGTAGCTTCAGCGTGTTCAGCAGAGAGTCCAGTCAGACGTCGTTCAGCCTCTTGAGCTCGCAACTCCGCTTCACGGGCACGTATTCCGGCTTCTGCGAGTACTTGCTGGAAGTTCACGTCTGGCTGGCTCACCGACTTCTGAACTGCAAGTTGTTCGGTCAGCTTCGCCAGCTCTTCACGGACTTGTTGTGCCTCACGTAATGCGCTCACAGCAGCTTCAGCCACTCCCGTCGACACCGACCATCCGGATCTTCCCGAATGATGGGAGTGTCTAGAGTAACTCGAGTGTCGTGATGAGGATCTCTTCCTTGACGGTTTCTTGGACGAGCTACGTCGGCTTCGAGAACTCCGATGATGACGACTTCGGTCTGAGTCCGATTCAGATTCACTAGACGAGTGTCTCCGGTTGGAAATCCTGCGTCTTCTTGGGTCGGGTGTCTCACTGGCTTTGGTACCCACTGCAACTTCGGGCTCTGTCATGACAACGTCATCTTGATCCGGTAGGATTCTTCGTTCTGGAGTAATCGTTTGACGGGTCAAGTAATATCCCAGATCTCCACTTCCAAGAACGCTTGAGCTAGCAGTCCTGGCAGACATCACCATTGGGCCGTAAACGGCGAGCGGCATGTGCGCCCCTCCACCAGACTCTAGCGACGTCGACGAAGATCCTGGGGAACTGTTCCTGGATATGAGAGATTCGGACGTCGTGCCACGGGCAGACCCATCAGTGGTGCCAACCAAGCTCGGGACAGGGTCCGATATTGGCACCATAGACAAGTCTTCCTGATCGGACGTCGCGGTCGACGGAAGCTCGGATGGTAAAGATGCGAGTGGATCTTCCGGTCGAGGTGGGCGATGTTGTTGACGCTTCGATGGTGGTTCTCCAGCCGAAGAACTAGTCGTGCTTCGGGCAGGGCGGAGACCAGTCAAGTGCAAGCGTAGAACATAACTTCGTCCAAGAAGGTTGATCTCATAATCGTTCATCAGCAGGTCTCCATCTTGATCCTCTGCATGGTAATCCAGGAAGGGTGTTTCTTCCACTTCAGTTTCTCGTTCAATTGCAGGAGTCACCTTGAGTGTGGCTCCGACACAAAGTGTCCGCCACTCCGTTAACTCAGCGGCCAGAAGACGTTGTAGATCCCCAACTAGACTTCGTACGAGGTCCGCTGTGATCTTGGACGCACGCGTCCTGAACCACACTGGGACCAGGTTGTCGAAGTGGAAACCTGCCTCGAAGAGTAACGTCTGTAGAACAGCGATACATTCTCGGGGCGAGAAGATGCTGACCGGAATCTCGGCCGCAACCACATCTTGGGCCGTAGCCAAATCACGTCGGTCCAGATTGAGCTCGACCACACAAGCTTGGATGGCATCACCCAAGGTTGCACGGGCAGCCATGTACTTGGACGTCGCGAGTGTGGCTGCAAGCCATGGCAGAGAGTCAGGCCGAGAACTCGGCCAGTCATACCTCACCGCGGGGGGAAGAACTCGTTCAGAACGAACTTGTTCCCACCGGGAAACTTGCTTCGCCACGTACGCCTTAGCCAAATCATCGCTCAGCCGTTGCGAACTTGGGGCCACAGCCCCTTGCACCGTCGTCGAGAGTTGTAGACTCGGCGGGGCCTTCTCTTCCAGGAGGGCTAACGCTTCCATGTCTTCGCCAGACACGTCCTCCCGGACTGTCGGCAGGGGCACATCTTGAGCGGGTGCCCGCACGCTCACATCTTGCTCAGGTAAAGGGGAATCCGAAACTCGACCCTCCACCTGGGACTCTTCCACGTCGACGCCTCCCACAGACGCCACTTCGGGTTCACCCAGACCGGGTTCACCCTGACCGGTCTCTGACTCGCCTCCAGCATTCCCCTCCGTCGACACTTGGTGCGCGTCATCTTGGACGGGTGGCTCTGCAGCCGGCTGGTCTTGACTCAAAGACCGCTTCTTCTCCTCTCGGGCTGCCTTGCGCTTTGCAGCGCCCGCCTTCCGAGCCGTCCGGACAACCTCCTCCAGACTCGCATGCTCCTCGGGCGGCAGCCCTTCCGCACGTCGTGAACTTCGCGTAGCTTCTTCGTGTTCGCGACCCTCACGACCGGCGTCTCGCATGTCCTTCTTGCTTTTAGCCATAAGAACTAGTTTAGTGGGTTAATACGCTTCCTCGTAGTAAACCAATACAAAATATACAAACAACTTCGCGGTGAAATCCCTGGTTCGAATCCGGGCACGCGCACCAGCTGTGGCGAGGCGGGTGAACGCCTTTCGACCGCCCAGGTGTACAGTGCTGTGCTCCAGACTCTGGAAGGTGCTTCCGGTTAGGAAGTCCTCCACTGGGAACGCCTGAACGTAAACGTCCAGGTAGCGTGTGCTCCTTGTGGTAACCCCTCTAGGTTCGTTTGTCTTCGAACCGGGAGATGCACCGCGGGGATTAGTTGTTTTGTATACCAATATTGGTCTTTGGAGAAGAGCGTAGCGTCACCAACTTAGACGTAGCTCCAACAACCAAGATAACCAAAATCAATACAGAGTTATACACACAAATATACAACCGTTCTTATTCTTAGACCCTTGAACGGTGGGTCGTACACCAGTCAACTTAGCTGCACTTCCAGGACACTGGTCAGTCCCGGTCAGCTTTTACAAACGCGCACCACCCTAGAAGTACTAGGGATGGTTCAATACAATCTCACTACCTATCACACAAGATGTCCTTCGATCACGATCCTGAATGGGACTTTCTTCCACTCTTTTCAGGATGTATACAGAATATGGAATGTAGGATCGCCTAAGCGCACACTACAATTGGAATATGAAATAGGGCAGATTTACCACGGGCTCCACACCCGCTACTCACCCTAATTTGGACTTGGAGTTTTTGGGGGTGGAGTCCACACCTCTGGATGTCCTTCTACAGAGGGCCTTTCGCCTTCAGCACTTGATCGGGGCCGCCGGTATTTGTCCGGCCGAAGCTGTCCGAGCGCTTGCGGGGTACACGGAATATTGAACTCTGTTTGGTTTTTATCTCTTGTGGCTATCTTCCTGCAATAGACACGTAATCAGCTTTTTGACTTACTTTCAGTATACCTTGAGGGGGCGTCATCATCTTAGGCATCCTTGATTTCATCGTGATGTCGTGGGTACAGGCGTAGGACTTCAAGGTTCCACGGAATCTTCCCGGAACCTGGTTGGTCGTCTTGGTCGGTCGGATATCACTTGGCTTGGTTATACCTTGATCCTCTCGTCCAGAGTACCCATTGTTCTTCGGTGTTCTTCGGTGTTCTTCGGTGTTCTTCGGTGTTCTTTGACACGTCCAGTCATGTCAAGACGGGCGGCCGCCAGTTCAATGTGAACTGGGGCTCTTGGTCGCTCCTGTAGGCTTGACCCGTCGTCCGGTAGTTGACCCATCCAGACTCATTACGTCTGGGGTATCCAACCCGATCCATGACTGAACGTAAGAACGCCACGTCCCGCAGATAACGCCAAGTCACACTTCCACATCCACTGATGTATCAGCTTTTTAGCCAATCACCATACTTCACAATAGAAAATCTCGAATCCCATCGTGTCATCTACTCCACGGATCACCGGTGCTGCCTCGCCCTCCTGTACATGCGTAGATGTTAGCGGTGCCGAAAGAGCTAGGGCGCCAGTATGGACACCAACGAACGTACCATTAGTGTGCTCAAGTCTTTACTAAAGTAGAAATGAGCTCTCATTGGTTGAAATCACAGCAGGGGGGGACAGCTCTTCAAGGAAGACCTTTCAAAAGTTGCCCATCACTTTATATTGAAAGCTCAAGGGAGGGGGTCAGCTCTTCGAGGAGAAATGAGGGGGACAGCTCATCGAGGAATACGGTAGCATAGCACGACATGGGGCACTTTCAAACATTTTTTACCTGCAGTATAAGGACATAGAGAATCCGATGTCCCACGCTTTAATTAGAAAAGCGCGGTAATCACCCATTACGACTGACCATAATGGCATTAAAGTGAGGGCGATGTTTTATAGAACCCTGAAGGGTCGCGTTTGTATCGACGGCTGGTCAATTACATAAAATGCTACACTTTTCTAAAAGAATTGAGACGACCCTGTAGCTCTCCAGGTCGAGAAATGCACCTAAGAGAGAGAAGCGTCACTCCGATTAGTACACAAATCGCGGTGACGCACTCTATGATCTTATGTGTAAAAAGTCGTAAAAAGTCTGCGGCTTGAAGAGGCGCAGCGTGAAAGGGCGTGGCGCCCGCTGTCGCCAGAATGAACCGTGCGGGATCGCTGGTAGCGAATTGCTGCCACTTGGTGAGCTCATTGTGAAATGGACGACCTTACAGTCCAGGTTTTTTGGAGAATCAGATACAGGTATATTCTCTGAAATTTATTTCAGAGCTAAAGAGCGATGCGAGTGGAGGTGCGATTTTGAAAAAGCATATACCCTTGCACTATATGATGTGATCGTTTTAAAAGGGGAGACAGAAATACGAACAGCAACGTTAGCTGAACAGAATACCCCGCTGAAAATGATAAATTACCTGCGTGTTGCCTGTGTCGTCCACCTCAGCTAAGTCCGAAATCTATTAGCCAATTAGCTCTGATCGACGAAATGTATAAACCAATTAGAACGCATGGGTGTTGCGCGAAGGTATGAGATGTAGTCGAGTCCCGACAGATTTCCAGATGTATAGATCGAATGGGTAGAATGGCGAAGATATCCCACTAGCTCACTCAATGACGCTGGCAAGCGCAATGCGATTGACAGATCACACGGACGACGAAGACGAGTCCGTCGAAGAGTCGACGAGTGCTGCCGCCGCCATCCGCAAACGGCGGCAGCGAGACAGAAGTCTGACGAGGGCAGGTAAACCGTCGCAGCGCTCTCTCTGGAATGCTTCATTTTCTGAACTCTACCACTTCAAAAGAATATATGTCGTTCTTCTTCCGAGTTGTGGTCGTGACCTCCGTTTGCCCGCCCTTAGCTGTAGAGCCTCTGTTGCCACCGTGTTTGCTAGCAGGTGCCTTGCATGATCGCTTCTGAGTAGTAGGGAGTGCGTGAGTGAGGGTCACTTCGACTTCAAAGTGGCTCCTCGGATCTGTACCGAATCTAGACATCTAGACAGTAAGTGCCTGAGATCTGTACACGAATTTTTAGACACGAAATCGGTACGAAACGAATCAAAACTCATCAATTGGACCGATTCCCGTAGGCTATTTTCGTACAGATTTCGTATCTAAAAATTCGTGTAGCCCGCAGGCCACTTACTGTCTAGATGTCTAGATTCGGTACAGATCCGAGGAGCCACTTTGAAGTCGACCACGCACACCCACGCACGTCAATTGCACTCCCTGGCGAGCCCCACCACTCAGCAGCGATCATGGCACCTGCAAGCGCGGGGGGCCCACAGGACCGCGAGGCTATAGAGATTTCGATACGATACTATGACACGGCTAAGTTAGCAGTGCTAACTATCATCAATGAACCACGTGGCTCGAACGGGTCGGTTGCCCGCACATTTATCATCATCACCAGCGACCCGACAGATTTCACTTCTGTCGGAGGGTACCCCAGATTTCTAGATATATAAATCGAATAGCTAGAATGGTGAAGATCTTCCACCTGCTCACTGAATGACGCTGGCAAGCGTAATGCGGATGATAGATCACACGGACGACGAAGACGAGTTCGTCGACGAGCGCTGCCGCTGCAATGCCGGCGCAGGGCGAGGCCATCCGCAAGCGGTGGCAGCGAGGCAGAAGCAGTCTGATGAGGGCGGATTTGTCACGGAACTCGATTTCACTGTAAATACGCCGCATCAGACTGCTTCTGTCTCCTGCCAGGAAATGACGCTGCGTTTAACCTGGCCTCATCCTCCACAGTCACGTGGAGGTATTTGGCTAATTTCAACCGCTAGAACACGGGTGACAGGGCAGCGAGTCTTCCCACTAGGTGACACCGGCATTAGAACGTAAATTAATTACGCAGTCGAAGGCTGTGATTATGTCACGGCCCTCGACTACCGCAAGACGCTCATCGTACAAATGGCGAATATCCATCCATTGTGCGTTTGAAATGACCTCCGAAGCGGTCATCTTGTCGTTGGGGTTAAACGTTGTCCTCAAAAAAGGACCAAAATGACTTGAAGTTTGTATAGCTGATATTGGACTTGATGGAATCCGAGCAGGTCACTTATAACAAATCAATGATAGTATCGGAGGCCATCAGAGTAGAAGCCACATACTGACCTCAAGTCATGTCAGGAGTTTTGTCCTAGAGGCAAGGACAAAACTCAACATGGATATGTTATTAGTGACACTTTTCAAGCTGCGTTTTCGACTTGAAGGACAATAGAGGACACAATGGCAGACATACCCCTTATAGATCTAATCATGGTGTTACTGTCCATAATAATAAGCACATGTATCTCCTAAAACTCTTGGCTACGTAAGCCTCTAACTTTTGGTCCTTTTATTTGTCCTAGATTTCCGAGCTGTTGGGGCTAAGAGAGGTGGACAGACCCTGCTGTTGGCCTGTCATGCTAGCTCACATAAACATATAGTATCAAGGAAAACAATTCGGATGCCAAATTTCAGAGCTTCTTCGTGCGAAGCGCGACTTTGTTCCAGGTGTAACAACAGGTATTATCCAGGTTTCTCAGATGGGTAGAGGACGTGCCCGAAACTGGCGTAATATATTTTTAAATTACCAAAACAGGTATTGTCCAGGTTTTAATGCCTGGAAACCTCACATACGCAGAACATGAAAAAAGTGGAAACGACACTGGCGACCATGACCTGACTTTAATATCTCCAGGCAATCCACAAGCATCATCCAATTATTAACCCGGTTTCTTCGTGGGCCAGCTGAAGGTGTATTCAAGTTGCTGCTATCGCTGCTACAGTCATTACGGCGCAAGTACTTCGTAAAATGCACGAATAGAGTCGCCACTAAGCTATTTACTCGATCGAAAGCGATATGTCTCTGTGAAAGTGAAGTCGAATAACATGTTAGCCAATTTAAGGTACAGCCAAGTCCTACGGATGCCTCCCCCGCGCTCTGTTCTCGCATTGCGACGAACTTCACTGCTAGAAGCGAACGCTCCACGTCCAGCAGCCGGTGAACCATTTCTCGAGCAAGTTGCGCGGCACCTTCAGGTCTGAGGATACCCCCCCCCCCCCGCCACGCTTACGACTGCTGTGTCGTTCAACGCCACCTCATTTACGTCTGAAAGTAGCCTAGAACTGTACTTTACCTCTCTGAGTGCGTGCGGGCCCCCGTGACGCGTGCTCTGCGTGCTGCTTCTTCGGATCGGGCTTCTAAAGGCTCTTCGGCCATCCGCTGCTTGATCTTGGCCGTGTTGTGCGTGCGCGCCATCACACTGCTTCCTCCTCATACGCCGTGTGTCGTGGGAGGGAGGGTGGGAACTGAGTTATTGGTGGCTGAGCGCGAAATGAAAACTAAATTGAATCTGGTAAATTAAGAATAAATTCCGACCTGGACAATACCTGGATGTCATACCTGTAAAAAACCTGACGGAAAAAACTGGACGCGAAGGATGCCCTTGTGAAATCCGCTCCCTTGGTGCCAACCCATGGCAGGCTGTAGGATGGGCGTCGACTTATTATAGAAAAGCTGTACAATTGGCGCTCTCACTTCCGACGCCGTGGTCCACCTTTAATTATAAGAATACTATTTCCGATAAAAGTCAATAATTTCTGGTACCAGGTAAGGTAAAATTCGTTCATTTACAGGACGAATGATGATCTCGTCGGCGCGCATGTCTTCCCCGTAAGTGCACAGCGCTCTCCTGTCGTGGCTTCAGCCGTTCCAGAGCGGTTGGTCCACCTCGCAGATGAACTTGTCGCAGTACTATTATACGACACGGACCAGTGCAATGCGCGCCCCGTGGCCGAGGGCTCGTGCCTCATGTTCCCGGGTCACAGAAAGCTCGAGCGGACGTTCGCCGTGAACGCGTGGATCTTCGGCGCCATGCTCGGCTCGCTGTGCTGCGGCCACTTCAGCGACAAGTACGGCCGCAAGAAGACGCTCATGGGCAACTGCATCTTAATCATCGCGGGCGGCGTCGTGCCGACCGTCGTTTCTAACATCTGGGTCTTCTTCGCCAACACGAGCTCTGGCTGGCGCTACCTGGCTGCGTTCCCCGTCGCGCTGGGCGCCGTCTACCTGCTCCTGGCGCCGACCATGTCCGTGGAGAGTCCCGCGTGGCTGCTCACTCAGGGCCGCACGGAGGAGGCCAAGTAGGTCATCGCGCGTCTGAACGGCGAGGAGCACGTGCAGACGGCTCTGTCGTGGCTCGAGGTGAGGAAGAAGCCCTACACGGTCGAGGAGGGTCTCGCTGCGCCGAAGAGTCCATGTTCAATCCGCACTACCGCATGCAGCTTTTAAGCGGCATCCTTCTCTTGTGCGCGCAGCAGCTGTCCGGCATCAACGCCGTCTTCTACTAAACATCTTCTCGTACGCGGGCATCTCGGACTCGCGGGCACAAAGGTAAACAACCCCCGCATCTGTATACACTACCGGATAAAGAAAAAAAACGGAATGTATACTTATGTTTATACAGTGTAGCAATGCAATTGGGCCATTTACACCTGGTACTTACGGCGAATGCCGATCACGAGGCCGTGAAAGAACTCGGTCGTCCTGGTCTTCTTGGACTGGTGAAAGAACCACGAGCGCCACAGGCACTCGTCCAAATAACTTGGAACCTTGGTCTTCTTCATACCGCGCTCGCTCTTGACGCGGGCCTTGACCTTGACTTCCCAGACCCCCTCGATTCTATTGGTACAAGCACCAGTTACTGGATCCACGAAGTTTTTCGTGTGGTTCACCCACTGGTGCTTGTACCCCATACCAGCCAAGATGGTGTTGTTCTCCAGAGTGTGTAGTGTACCCTTGCGAGGGCCTCTCTGCACCTCCGTAACGTAGGACTTGAACTGGTCGGACATAATTAAGGTGCTAAACAGACGTTGTCAGTAAAGTTACGATGGCGAATGCGTAAATAACAAAACTAACCCAGGTTTGATGTACGTCTTGATGCACTGCGACAGGTTCGGCTTGGTCCGGTCGTCGAACACAACTTTCGCGAACCATTTCTTCGTGGTTCGATCGACGCCGCCAAACACCCAGTAATCGGCGTGCTTCTTTCCCCGGTTGTATTTTTGTTTTTTCTTCATGCTTGTTTCGTCTATTTCGACTACATGTCCTTCACCGCCTACCTGTAGCATGCACAAACAGTCATATACAAATGTCAGATACAAATGCGTAGATGTAGATACAACTACAAGACCGTTACCTGCATGTCACACCGCAACATCTCCGCCGTGCAGATATCGCGCGCGAAGGTGTACCATTGCCCGGCGGTTTTAGGCGATAGCTCCGCGTGTTGCGCCGCCTCCATCACATGAGTGCCGCTTGCCCAAAAAAATAGGATCTTCACCAACTTGGAGAGGGGAGCAGACGACCGGGCGAAGAAAGAGTTCTTCCGGACAGTTCTCTCAACACGACAGCCCGTTTTGTTGCAGCGCCAGCGCGCGCCATTGCGCACCATCGCGCCAGCGCACTTAGAGCAGAGAGCCGAAGACGCGAGTAGCCCCGCTTGCATGCACCACGTAAGAGCACCCTCTTCCGTGGTGCATGCAGCCATCACGCTGTTAAACGTGAAGGCGTCGTTATCCCGGTCGACGTCGTACTCGTACGACGTCGCCATGGTTGGAGGGGGGCGAGGGCTGGTGGGGAGGGCTTGAGGGTTGCGGGGTTTCTTTTGTAATGAGCCCCTGCTGGACGCTCGCCCGACAGGCGTTTGGCGGGAAAACCAGTGTGTGGATTGCGGTGTGTAGGTACACCATCTATACACTGAGTATACATATCCGGTTGTATACAGATGCGGGGGTTGTTTACCTTTGTGCCTGGAGGTATTTGGCTAATTTCAACCGCTAGAACACGGGTGACAGGGCAGCGAGTCTTCCCACTAGGTGACACCGGCATTAGAACGTAAATTAATTACGCAGTCGAAGGCTGTGATTATGTCACGGCCCTCGACTACCGCAAGACGCTCATCGTACAAATGGCGAATATCCATCCATTGTGCGTTTGAAATGACCTCCGAAGCGGTCATCTTGTCGTTGGGGTTAAACGTTGTCCTCAAAAAAGGACCAAAATGACTTGAAGTTTGTATAGCTGATATTGGACTTGATGGAATCCGAGCAGGTCACTTATAACAAATCAATGATAGTATCGGAGGCCATCAGAGTAGAAGCCACATACTGACCTCAAGTCATGTCAGGAGTTTTGTCCTAGAGGCAAGGACAAAACTCAACATGGATATGTTATTAGTGACACTTTTCAAGCTGCGTTTTCGACTTGAAGGACAATAGAGGACACAATGGCAGACATACCCCTTATAGATCTAATCATGGTGTTACTGTCCATAATAATAAGCACATGTATCTCCTAAAACTCTTGGCTACGTAAGCCTCTAACTTTTGGTCCGTTTATTTGTCCTAGATTTCCGAGCTGTTGGGGCTAAGAGAGGTGGACAGACCCTGCTGTTGGCCTGTCATGCTAGCTCACATAAACATATAGTATCAAGGAAAACAATTCGGATGCCAAATTTCAGAGCTTCTTCGTGCGAAGCGCGACTTTGTTCCAGGTGTAACAACAGGTATTATCCAGGTTTCTCAGATGGGTAGAGGACGTGCCCGAAACTGGCGTAATATATTTTTAAATTACCAAAACAGGTATTGTCCAGGTTTTAATGCCTGGAAACCTCACATACGCAGAACATGAAAAAAGTGGAAACGACACTGGCGACCATGACCTGACTTTAATATCTCCAGGCAATCCACAAGCATCATCCAATTATTAACCCGGTTTCTTCGTGGGCCAGCTGAAGGTGTATTCAAGTTGCTGCTATCGCTGCTACAGTCATTACGGCGCAAGTACTTCGTAAAATGCACGAATAGAGTCGCCACTAAGCTATTTACTCGATCGAAAGCGATATGTCTCTGTGAAAGTGAAGTCGAATAACATGTTAGCCAATTTAAGGTACAGCCAAGTCCTACGGATGCCTCCCCCGCGCTCTGTTCTCGCATTGCGACGAACTTCACTGCTAGAAGCGAACGCTCCACGTCCAGCAGCCGGTGAACCATTTCTCGAGCAAGTTGCGCGGCACCTTCAGGTCTGAGGATACCCCCCCCCCCGCCACGCTTACGACTGCTGTGTCGTTCAACGCCACCTCATTTACGTCTGAAAGTAGCCTAGAACTGTACTTTACCTCTCTGAGTGCGTGCGGGCCCCCGTGACGCGTGCTCTGCGTGCTGCTTCTTCGGATCGGGCTTCTAAAGGCTCTTCGGCCATCCGCTGCTTGATCTTGGCCGTGTTGTGCGTGCGCGCCATCACACTGCTTCCTCCTCATACGCCGTGTGTCGTGGGAGGGAGGGTGGGAACTGAGTTATTGGTGGCTGAGCGCGAAATGAAAACTAAATTGAATCTGGTAAATTAAGAATAAATTCCGACCTGGACAATACCTGGATGTCATACCTGTAAAAAACCTGACGGAAAAAACTGGACGCGAAGGATGCCCTTGTGAAATCCGCTCCCTTGGTGCCAACCCATGGCAGGCTGTAGGATGGGCGTCGACTTATTATAGAAAAGCTGTACAATTGGCGCTCTCACTTCCGACGCCGTGGTCCACCTTTAATTATAAGAATACTATTTCCGATAAAAGTCAATAATTTCTGGTACCAGGTAAGGTAAAATTCGTTCATTTACAGGACGAATGATGATCTCGTCGGCGCGCATGTCTTCCCCGTAAGTGCACAGCGCTCTCCTGTCGTGGCTTCAGCCGTTCCAGAGCGGTTGGTCCACCTCGCAGATGAACTTGTCGCAGTACTATTATACGACACGGACCAGTGCAATGCGCGCCCCGTGGCCGAGGGCTCGTGCCTCATGTTCCCGGGTCACAGAAAGCTCGAGCGGACGTTCGCCGTGAACGCGTGGATCTTCGGCGCCATGCTCGGCTCGCTGTGCTGCGGCCACTTCAGCGACAAGTACGGCCGCAAGAAGACGCTCATGGGCAACTGCATCTTAATCATCGCGGGCGGCGTCGTGCCGACCGTCGTTTCTAACATCTGGGTCTTCTTCGCCAACACGAGCTCTGGCTGGCGCTACCTGGCTGCGTTCCCCGTCGCGCTGGGCGCCGTCTACCTGCTCCTGGCGCCGACCATGTCCGTGGAGAGTCCCGCGTGGCTGCTCACTCAGGGCCGCACGGAGGAGGCCAAGTAGGTCATCGCGCGTCTGAACGGCGAGGAGCACGTGCAGACGGCTCTGTCGTGGCTCGAGGTGAGGAAGAAGCCCTACACGGTCGAGGAGGGTCTCGCTGCGCCGAAGAGTCCATGTTCAATCCGCACTACCGCATGCAGCTTTTAAGCGGCATCCTTCTCTTGTGCGCGCAGCAGCTGTCCGGCATCAACGCCGTCTTCTACTAAACATCTTCTCGTACGCGGGCATCTCGGACTCGCGCGTAGGCACGCTCATCATCGACTTCATCAACACCTGGCCCGCCTTCTTCACGGGTGTGCTGGCCAACCGCTTCGGCGCGCGCACCATGATCCTGTGGGGCCTGGCGGGAATGGTGACCATGTCTGTGGGCATGCCGGTGGCGTTCATCGTGGACGTGTCGGCGCTATCTATCGTGTTCACGGCGCTGTACGTGATCGTGTTCGGCGTGACGCTGGGGCCGCTCGTGTGGGTCATGACGGCCGACATCTTCCCGGACTCGATCCGCGCCAGCGCGTCGTCGCTGTGCATCGGCATCAACTGGCCGTGCAACCTCATCGTGGGCGTGTCGTACCCGTACATCTCGGACGCGCTGAACGACTACGTGTTGGTGTCTTGAGGAGTGCTCTTGATGTCTGGTTTGCAAGTGAGCTGCATTTCCCGTCGCGTTTTTGATTTGAATGTAATCTATCCTATATAAATTTATAACTTGAAACGTATTAATTGTTCAAATAAATCACGAGAGCAAGGCCTCGAGGCGCTTTTAGGCGTTCCTGGCCCGGCGTCGGAAGTGAGAGCGCCAATTGTACACACCAATAAATATAAAGTATGCGTTAGTATGCATTCTAAAAGCTTACGTACAACTACATTCAAAAAGCTTCACAGGACGCCTGCCAAAAATAGCTTAAAACCGCCGCGTACAACTACTAAGGTCCTGTCCGAGAAAAAGATAAAGTCGCTCTCTGCAAATATTTTTCGATTCCGCAGAAGTATCCCTCGGTTCCTGACTCAGTTGCCAACGCGCCAGCTAATGCAGCTACGCATAAGCCAACAGCAGCTGAGGCGACATCTTCAAAACACAGGAGAAACCCCAGTCGCCCAAAGAAAAGAAAGAAGGTGAAGACTAATCGATGTTACAATTCTCCAGCGCAGCAAAATAACAAGGAAATAGTTAAAATCAATTTATACCTGATACATTTTTCAATACCAAGATACTTAGTAATATCGGAAGTTTTTCCAGCTGGCGGGGCAGGCTGGGACCCCGGGTTCCGACCAAACACTTCAGTTGCACAATGACAGGGTGAAGCGACCCTTCCTTTCCTCAGACGAGTTGTTCGTGAGCAAATATAAGTTGTCTTAAATACATTTATGCGGGTGCTTACTCTGTTTTTGGAAGGCGACCACAGGGTAGCAATTGAGAGGGGAATGATGAGCACTTGAAGCTACCTAATGAGCATCTGTACAAGGCCGTGCGCAAGCGCCCGGGCGAGCTCTGAAATTTACTACGGAGTAAAATTGAAGAATGAGTGAGTTGCAGCGAAGTATGTTGGTCGCATCGTTGCTTGGGAGTTTGAAGAGAGAGAGTTCTATTTACATGTTACTTATGTGCAAGATCAGCTGAAAAGTTTGGAGTCGTTGTCTTACTCGAAGATCGTGAAATCCTTGCGGGGCCTTTTTTCGTTTCTGTCACCTTTCCTGGTTACGGTGAAGTTACTTCATTCAAGTTGTACATACTACTAGTACTGAAGTACATGGTGGGCTACCGGCGGCATCATTCTGACCGTCTATAAAGATTATCTATTCGTTTTTATATACATTTGAAGTGCTGCCCGAACGTCCGTGTAATGTAGAGGAAAGCGCCAGACTAGCATGTACGAGGTCGATGGCCTGCTCACCCTCGGCGTTGACGTTAGCATTCATTGCGCGCGCCGTGGCCTCATCGGTGGCGACGAAGAAGTCGCAGAGCTTCTGAAGCCGCTCGAAGTCCGTGTTGCGGTCCGCAACTTGAGGATCAGGCGCGCGTATTGCACACTGCCCGCAGTCACATCGTTCAGCGCGAACGGTGTGGTGCTCTTGGCGTTCATGTCCGTGTTGGGCTTGGTGGCCTTGGCGGTGGCATTAGTGCTCGCGCTCTTATTGGTGCGCATTCTTGCCGTCCTTGTAGTTCTTGTTGGCGGTGGGATTCTTGCCGGCCGACGCCACGCCACGTCGGAGCTGCAGTGATGGTCGTGGAAGAAGTGTCCGCAGGGCGAGAGTACGAGTCGGTTGCCGTCGAGCCCAGCCCACTCACAGAGACAGATGGGGCACGAGTCCGAGTCCACTTGCACATCGCGCGGGTCGACGTATTTGAGCTGGCGAATGGATCGGACGTGTTGCTGTTCGTGCTCCAGCGAGAACTGCGAAAACTCCTTGACCATGAACCTCGTGGATGCGATCTAGCTGCACGCCTCCACCTCCTGCTCTGCAGAGAGGTACTTGCAAATGGCGACGATAAACTCCTCGAGTCCAGCGGTGCGTCCCCCCACCAGCGCCGACGGGTCCTTGAACATGACGATGCGACGAGGAAAGCCCACGTCCTTGAGCTGGTCGTGCCGCACACTCCACACTCTCGGTTCTTCTTGTGCGCCGCCAAGCGCGCGAGCAGGCGCTTGCGCAGACGGTAGAACTCGGAGTAGCCCTTTCGGAGTAGCCCTTGCACACGACCCACTTCTGGTTGTAGTAGTCGCACGTGATCTCCAGTTGGTACACATAGTAATTGCCCGAGGCGCCGCGCACGAGCACAGCCTGGCAGCGCATGGTCAATTGCGTCATAGACTCCTGGTGGATGCGGCGGATGAGCACGCGCTTGTTCGCTACGCCGTGGTCGGCCACGAGGCCGATGGGCATGTCTTGGAAGCGCTGCTGGCCCATGGACTTGGCGGGCATGGCCGCAGCCTTCGGTGCCTGCGTTGCAGCAGTCGTGGCCACGGCGCCAGGCGGCTTCACCTGTGCGTTGCCGCCAACTTAGTGGGGACTGGGGAGCGACGGGGGATGGGTTGGAGGCACCGATGCAAACGAGCGTGCTCTTCACGTTGCTGTCTCGCCATCCTGACGCGCTTTTGGATTTGTTTTTGAGTTTGTTTTTGCAGCTCGACCTATTGTCATAATTGACAGTGAAATTGTGAGATGTCGCGTGAATGTTGAACTAGCACGCCACAGGCAACATCCAGATTTTTTATTAGTTTTAGATATATATTCGTTATTGAAGGTAGATGTGATCATTTTAGTGTCGAAATCTCTAGAGTCTACAAATTGAAGTTGGTTTATGAGAGGAGCATGACCAAAAGCGTTTATTTTTGTTAGATCTTGGAGGCATATTCAATTTGGAGGTGAGGTTTTGAGCGAGAGCTCATTGTGCTTTTTTCAGATCTTAGACAAGTATGGATTGTGAGCGGTAAATGTGATCACTGGTATACTCTGAAATAAATTTCAGAGAACATGTATTCGCAGTCCGAAGAACTGTCGTTAGGCGGCCCAGCAGGGTTTGTATGTTTGTTTGCATCTGGCACATTCTGGCAACATGCAACCAGACCCCGCGAGTAAATTATCGCCATGCCAGCTTTACATGGATGTTACCTGTGTCGTGCACATGCTCTTGCTTATACATGCATAGCTTGTCAGTCACGGGGAGATGGTGCGGCTGCGAAGCAGACGCGCCAGATGCTCCTCTTGGTCGCTATCTCGGTCCCCGCGAACCCTAGTATAGCACAACGTATTTATCGTACTTGAATTTCAGAGCTTCTGAGCGACTTTATATATGTTTTTTACTGCAATTCCCTGTTTGTCGGGCGCGTCCCCAATAATTCTCTGGATTTTATATCCAGAGTCCTACCCGGGATTGGAATGAGGTCGGAATCGTTACTATTTTTATAACCTGCTTAAGCGGGACGACTACATCCAAGATATATCATGAAAATCTACCTGTATCTTTGGATTACCTGTTTGGTGTTAAAATTATGCAGTTATGTTGACCCATCCAGTTGAGATTAGGATTAAATACCTGTTGCATTTTGTAACTTTCATCGAGTTATAATACCTGTTGTAGCTTATGCACTCGAGAGACAACGGACTATATCTAATACACTCGAACGACAGCGATGTGTATTCCTGTATTACGGCGACGACGTGTTGCAATCCTGCCCCCGCAGCAACGTTCGTACGCAGAGCGATTCTACTTCGACCGTACCTCGTTTATTAAGCCGTTGTGAGGTGGGCATTGCGATTGTTACGTGTGAATAAGAGCGGAAAGAGTGAGATGTAGTTGTATGCACGTTTCAAGGATGAATTACCTTGTCGCCTTACGCGGATGGTGTTTTACTCGCCACCGATTGATGGATCTTGATTTTACTGAGGGCTCAGCATGAGTGTATGCTTTAGTGCTGAGAAATTGAAAAATAAGTGTACATGTATTACGAAGGCATTGTAGAACTGTACGAGTGCAATGCTGCTTGGGTCAAGGTATCAAGGCTTGACCCCTATACCGGCGCAAAAATCCAGAGCTGTTCCGTGCTAGCGCGGCTTTGTGTATAATGTGATTCGATTCAGTGTAACGGTTTTTGTATAGTTTTGGGGGGCGTCACGCAAATTTTGTATTTTAACCCTTTCGCGGTAGAAGGGCACATTTTTCGCCCTTTAAGGGCGTTTTCAAAACACGGTGTAAAAGCACCGCCTACAAGGGCGCATCCTGTGCCCTTTTACACAAGTTCAACCGTGGATGTACCATCTTTTATGACAAATCATAAACAGTACAATCAGTAATCATCAAACCATACAAATATTAAGTAGGATGCATATGATCGTGGTGCATCAGCAAATCACTGCAGGTACTTTGTTACAAGAGTCATGCAAAACGAGTACCGTGATTATCCTTATGGGCGCATTCTGTGCCCTTTTAGAAGCTAATTACTTAGGCTTGTATAATATAATTAAGACAAGAGGCTCGCGAAAGGGTTAACCAATACAAAGCTTTCCGTGTTGCCCCCTCAGCAACCTAGGCGATTTATCGCCTGAAGGATGCTAGGCAGCTTGCTGCCATACTAGTAGTAGGTATGATAGTGCCAATAGCACTATACTAACACTCCAGAACTTCAACGCAGTGCCAGTGGCACGGTGCAGTGCACGGCGTGCACTACTCCGGCTCGTCTTTTGTCATGAGCCACGTCAACCCGAGCGAGGGCATGACGCTGGTGAGTCACCACGCCCAAGGACTATCCGTACTGGACGACCGTCAAGTCCATGATCCTGCCCAAAGGCGTGCCCAATCAGTACATGCGCTGTTTTCGGGTGAAGGATGAGGCGGTTGAAGGTTTCCACTGGAGCTATGCGGAAAGCGGCCTGGCGATCTGCCTGTTTTTCTTTCTGGTGCGATGAGATGGAGATGATAAGAGCGTACGCATCTTGCGATGGCGGCGACGGAGCAACATGGACAGCGCGATCGATATCGCCACCGCGAACGAAATGTAAATCTCGGGCTTGGATATGGCGGCGAACACTCTCGGAAGCATGTCTTCTGTGGCCCCAGCGATGTTGTGCTCGAATAAGCATGGCGAGATTCGGCGCCGGGCACAACCACAGTGCTCCACCAAGTTGCAGAGCGTTCCTTCAAGCATGTGGCAGGACAACTGCATCGAAAGATGCGGGGTATCGCACGAAATGTTTTGAATCATTCCAGCTTGGGCATCGATCTCAGTAGTAGTAGTATCACTACTAATGTACTGATGTATTCATATCGACAACTTCGCTACTCTTTCTCGATACTTCTGCATACTATTTCAGGAAAGCACGGTACTAACCCGTTTTAATTTTAAGCGAACAGCGGTATTGTTATTCGCATTAAGAGAAATGAACCTTTCCGGGGTACTGTACTAGAGTACTACGGTAGAGTTGAAAGGGTCGCCAACTCCCTTGTACATGTAGTAGTCCGAAGACGCCACTGTACGTCCGGCGCAACTCGATAATTTAGTTTAGTTTAGTGCAGATAGATTCACGCTACAACTAACAAATAATATTTGTTATATTATAAGTCGGTAGTGTCGACAGTTCAAAGTTGGTTTCATTCTTTTGCTTGACTTTTGAAAGTTGAGTCCCTCTTCGTATACAAAGGTGAAGTCCCATGATAAACCATTCTGGGTGCATACAAACGCGAAGCCCAACCACGCGGTTGAATCGCACAAAATCTTCTGAGCCATTCCAACCGAGATTACGTTTTGAAGTAGGAGTACTCAAGATACAGTAGAAAAGCAGTCCACTTCAGTAAAACCCGTCAGTATACATGTACATGTTCTGTAATACTTCATCTCCTGTTGCCAACAATTCGCAGTTCGAAGAACTGTCGTTAGGCGGCCCAGGAGCGTGGGTTTGTTTGTTTGCATTTGGCACATTCTGGCAACATCCAGCTTGGCAACATTCTGGCAACATGCAGCCTGATTTCTATGCGCCTCCAAGTTGAAGGCTGCATTATCGGCATTTATCGCCAAGCGAGCACCCATTTTCATACGAGTTCGACTGCATCATCGTGGGCCCGGTTGCGTGGCTGAGAGCCGACTCGGGCCACTCGGTGCTGCTAGTGGAGAGTCTCCACTGGAGACTGGCCCGAAGGATCGCGGGCTCTTGGACTCCACCCGCCTGGCGATTCCCGCCATGCTCACGGCCAACTTCGTGGGCAGCGCTACAACTGGAACTTCGTGACGGAGCCGCAGCGGAACTTGAACGGCCGCCGTCTGACGTGGCCACGGGGCCGAGTGCTCGGAGGCTCCTCGTCCATCAACGTCATGATCTACAGCTGAGACCACGCCCTGGACTACGAGGACTGGGAGGTTGTCGGAGCTGCCGGATGGGGCTATGCAGACTGCTTCGAGAGGGCGCAGACGCACGCTCTCGGGGTCGACGACTATTGCGGCGGAGATGGGCCCCTTCACGTCACGAGGAGACTGCAGCGAGACCAGCCGCTGTACCAGGCATTCCTCGACGCTGCAGTGCAAGCCGGGTATCCGTTTTCACGGAGAACGTGAACGGACACCAACAGGAGGGTGTGGGTTGACCATCCACAAGGACGAGATGCAGCGCGTCGGCGGCGTATTTGACGGAATCCGTGCTCTCGCGGAGCAACTTAACCATTCTGACCGACGCGTTGGTGAGCAAGCGATGTTTGAAGGGAAGCGCACAGTTGGAGTCGAGGTGAAGCCTTTCAAAGGCCCCGGCGGCCAAGTACCGACACGACTTCGAGCGGCAAAAGTGGTCATTTTGTCGGGCGGCGCGATCAACTCGCCGCAGCTTTGCATGCTGTCGGGTGTGGGAGACGCCCAGCACCTGAAGGAGGCCGGGGTGCCGCTTGCGCCCCAAACTCGGAGGACCACCTGGGCGTGTACCTTCATGTCACGTGCAAGAAGCCGATCACGCTCTACCACGCGACGCCGCACTTCCCTTATCGTAGCCACAAAGACCGTCATACAGATAGCTTTGGGAGTAGGAATAAGGAGATGTGTCCTAGACGCCGTGCGTGAGTGATTATGAAAGCTGCATGATGGTCGCATTATTAAGTTAATTCAAAACATCTATGCTCAACAATCGGTACCTAGATACTCGTACGAGTAGTCCAGACAGTGATGTTGGTCAACGGTGGATTGGGGCAGCTCAACAAACCCACTCTCTTTTCGTTTCTTTTGCGCAGCTTCCTCTGCTCGATCTAGCAGCACGCGCTTCCTCTTGTTCTTCTCCACCAACGTGTACCCAGTACACTTCGTCAAATGGCTTTCCAGTTTCGCGCACTTCGGGTTCTTTATGACGGCGTCGCAGCGATTACACTTCACATTGCCATCAGCATCCTTGTCGCTCCCAGGTCTCGCTCCTAGGGCGGCCTCCAGGATGGGACATCGCGGCTCGGCCTCCAGGATGGGGCATCGCTGCTCCAGTGTAAGGACGGATTAGCACGCTCCATCTCCAGCACCTTCACCGCCGTTTGCTCACCTTCCGTCTCCTAGGGCTGTAGCACAGACCTCACACGCTTCCTCGCCTGCAACGGCGATGCGGAAGAAGAGCTGAAGTTGAAGTGGCAGTGAATGTCAACATTCGTAGTTAGTATGGTTTGCAAATGGCAAAAGTAGCCGCAGGGGCGTGGTGGCCGCGGTGCCGCGTTGCAGTAGCACATTGCCAACTGTTGAAATGAACAGAACACTAGTAGTAGGTAACTCACTACAGTGTATTACTTTTATTCCTCTATCCTCTATTCCTATGCCTATGCTCTAGATCCGTGCTCGGTACCTGGAGGCAAAAGAGGAAGTGAGCTCGTCTTCGGACTGCGTCCTCGACGGCCCCACTCCTCAGCCTCATGTCGTCATCACACTATATAATATGTATGGCAGGCAGCTCTCTGCCTGTACTATCCAGATCACATCTGGCGATCTGAACTTCCTCTCGTACTTGCTAATCTATAATTAACATGTTTAAGAGGCTTTACTTTCATTTGGAGTCCACTCGCTCTGGCACACAGGCGATGGCTGCTGCCACTGTGCGAGTGGGGCGCGCTCTGCGCGCCTCTCCATTCAACACTCCCACTAAGTACTAGGGGCAGTTTAGATCCCGCACTCCTAGTTTCTCTCTTAGTTTTAGGAACTGTTTTGTGGGGAGAGCTTTAGTGAGAATATCCGCAGTCATCTCTGTTGTAGAACAGTAGGCTATCTTGAGGCGACCGAGTTCAACAAGGTCCCTCGTAAACAGATAGCGGATTTCAATGTGTTTGTTTGCTTTGTGATTTCCAGGGTTCTTTACAATGCTGATGGCAGCGTTGCTGTCACACCATACCTGCACTGGTACCTTTTGAGGAAATCCCATTTCTCTCAGCAAATGCCACAACCATTCACTTTCCTTAGCTCCCTCACTTAGTGCGATGAGTTCAGCTTCAGCAGTCGAGAGTGACACGCCTCCCTGTTTGCTACTGCACCATGACACACTGGTTCCGGCCATTTGGATCACGTACCCAGTTATGGATTTACGTTCTTTTGGTTGACACGCGAAGCTCGCGTCAGTGTACACTTCGTAAGTCACGTCTCTCGTTTTTCCATCGAGAAACAGACCGTACGTTGACGTCCCTTTCAAGTATTTGAGTACTCGCCTAGCTGCATCCCAGTGCGTGCGGTTGTAGCAAGAAAGAAACTTGCTAAGTTCTCTAACCGCATTGGCGATATCCGGACGTGTTCCTCGTACCAGATATTGTAGTGATCCGACTATGCCTCTATAGTCAAAAGGCTGCGCAGCAATCTGTGTTGCGCTCAGTTTCGTCTCCGGCTCGAGTACGAGGCCAGGCACTTGTGGTGTCATTACCGGCGAGCTATCGACCAATTTGTACTTTGTGATCAGCTCTGCAATGTATTTGCGCTGTGAGAACATCATCACACGCTGGTTTCTATTGCGGTGTACCTCCATCTTGAGGATATAATGAATGTCGCCCAGGTCCTTCATTTTGAACCGTTTTGACAATTCGGCTTTCAGCCTGTTAATGAGTCGCATGTCTCGCGACATGATCGTCAGATCATCGACATATACCACGACTATGAGCCATTCTTCTCCCACTTTTTGCACGTAGATGCAAAACTCTTTGTGGCAGCGTGCAAAACCCATCGACGTCAAAAAGGTATGTCAGACTCTATACCAGATGCGAGGAGCTTGTTTCAGGCCATATATGCTCTTCAAAAGTTCACAGACCAGATGCTCTTGGCCTCTCTTCGCAAACCCGTGAGGTTGCCTCATGTAGATCTTTTGCTCTCCTTCCATCGTGCCGTTAAGGAACGCCGTATGGACATCCATCTGATGGATATGACAGTCCAAAATGGTCCCTATCGCTAGCACAAGTCGTAGAGACTCGAATCGTGCCACTGGCGCGTATACCTCATCACAGTCTACCCCAAACTCTTGGTGGTTACCTTGTGCTACGAGGCGTGCTTTGAACCGCTCGACAGTCCCGTCAGCGTTATACTTTACGACTAGTACCCAATGACATGGCAAAGCCTTACGCCCAGGCGGCAGTCGAACGAGTCTCCATGTCCCATTCTCGATCAAGGAGTCGTACTCAAGTTCCAGAGCCTTTTTCCATTGCTCTCTATGAGGCCCACTCAAGGCTTCTTTGAGTGATCGTGGTGTCGGCACTTTGTGCTCTAATATGTCTTGTGCAATGTTTCGATCTAACATTGCCTGAAAACACTGATAGTCCGAGTATCTCTTCGGCTTCTTTGTATCTCGACGTGGGCGGGGTTCACACCTGGGAGGCGTGTCCACGATTCCCGTACGCCGTCGCTTCTTTTGAGCTCCCACTGCTGGGTTACTGGCTTCTGTGGGTTCTTCAGCTCCCACTGGCTCAGTAGACTCCTGCGCTGGTGTTTCAGCTCCCACTACCTCCGTAGACTCGTTGGCTAGTGTTTCAGCTCCCACTGCCTCCGTAGACTCGTTGGCAAGGGTGGGTGCTCCCTCTGCTGCGGGTGACTCTCGCGCGGCAGATTCAATTGTGAGGGCAGACTCGGTCTTGCCAAACGCTCGCTCGACCATGTTGGCTACATTGGTTGTATCGAACAGCACATCTCGCGATATCATGTGCTTATTGTTGTACATGTCCCAGAGTCGGTAACCTTTCGTTTCCTCCGATATTCCGAGGAACCGGCACTTTAAGGCACGAGCAGACAGCTTTTTGTCCCTTCTTATGGCTGCAGGAACGTGCGCAAAGCACACAGATCCCCATACAGGTAGCTTGCTCACGTTAGGAGGTGTCCCATACACCATCTCATACGGTGTCTTGTTTCTCAAACGTGCCATAGGTGTGCGATTCTGCACATAAGTCATGTACATGAGTGCTTCTGGCCACCACCTGTGCTCCATATTGGCATCCTTCAAGGCACAGCGGACTCTATCGAGCTTACTCTGATGGTCTCGCTCTGCAGCTCCGTTCTCTTCAGGGCCGTAGGCGTTTGATGTCTGGAAAACAATGCCCTTGCCTTTACAAAAGCTTTTAAAGGCTGCGTTCACAAACTCAGTGCCTCCATCGGACCTGATCCGACGAATTGTGAACTTCCCCTCGCGTTCCAGCTGCAAAAGTAGCCCCTCTACTTTCTCAAATACTTATTTCTTACTGCGCAGGACATACGTCCAGCGCCACGACGTGTTGTCGTCAATGATACACAGGAAATATTTGATTTTCCCGCAGCTGCCATAGACCCCTATGGTCTTCATGGGCCCATTTGTGTCCATATGAATAGTGCTGATCGGGTGTTCATCTCTCGAACCCGTCACATTCCGGTAGGACATTCTCCTCTTCTTCATCTCTGCACATGTTGTGCAAAAGAACGGAATCTTTCTTAGACCTGACGCTGGTAATTGCGGCATTCCAGCCACCAACTTAGTGCTTAACATGTTAATAACTGCCTCTTTGTTAAGGTGGCCTAGTTTAACATGCCACTTCTGCAGTGTCCGCTCAAACCTCTCAGTACTTAGGTGAGCTAGCGGTTTACAGGGCTCCTGCTTCACTGCATTACACAGCAGTTGACGCTCTTGCAGGGTTCTATTTTGAATATAGTATGCCCCATTGATCGCTTTAGCGATAAACACTAGTTCGTTGGCAAAGCACACAAATTTGTACTCACCTGACAGGGAACCAAATATCTGGTACCCACCACGCCTGAGCCAGAACTCGCTCAGAATGTTCGAGGTAGCGTCCGGTATCAACGCTATATTTCCGAACAAAAACGGTCTAATTCCTTGTGGACCACGTAAATACAATTTAATTGTACCAAGATGTGTATTGGAATGTTTAGAGCCCTGTGCGAATGTAAACATGTACTGGGTGTTCGGCTCCTTCTGCACAAACCGCGCTGTCTCGCTGGTTAGGCCGTGTCCGCACCCTGAGTCAAGTACCCAAGAATCTGAGGTTAGATACAAATCATCATCTAACAAAAATGGGTACAGAGTTCGCACCTTTTTCTCGAGCTCGTTCATCATACCGGCGAAACGCTCAGTCGTCGCAGCAATCGTTTGCTTGCTGTCCTCGCCTTGATGACCTTCCATATCCACGTCGCCATCCGATTGCTTATCGGTGGCTGGAGCCTTGCCCGGGGCGTCAGCATTCACTGCGTTGACGACGCTCTCCATTGGCTCGTCTTCGTCACTGAAGGGCGTCATGTCTCGTCCCGGTGTCAGGGGCAACTCTATGTTGCTTGGGGGAGGGCTCGTGTACCCATCATGACTCGCGAGTGGATTGCCATGTTGCGCATCGCACGCATCCACCGCCACGTCTTTACCCATGCACTCGTCAAGTGGGATCTCGCGGCGCACCTTGGCCTTGGCCTTTCCCTTGAAGTTGCCCTTCATCTTGGGGGTTGGCTCATACGCCGCCTTTCGGGCCTGGCGACTCGGCCTCGACCAGATGTTGCGTCGATGCACGCCGGCCGCCTTGTCTTCGGCACGCTTGGGGCAATCCAACATCTTGTGCGGGCCAATATTCTTCATGCTGTTGTGCACTCCACCACAGTAGTGGCACTTCATTACACCGAGGTTGTGGTGAATGTCGCGCACCGGCCCGTCTACGGCCTTTCGCTTGCCCAAAGCCGATCCACTTGGCTTGGCAGGCGCAGCGTTGACATGGTTGACCGCCTTCCCGCTGGCCAGAGCCAAGATCTCGGACCTGCTCTTGTTACCGAAAATGGCATTGAGCTTGTCGCTGACCTTCTCGAGCGTAAACCCATCCGGGGTGAACTCGACGGAGGAACCCCACATGTGCCTTGGCAGTACTCCCAGCACCAGCACCAGCATCAGCTGAGACGACAACATGTGGGTATGCAAAGCCTCGTGAGCATTCACGTTGACCTGGCTTCGCACGCTGTTGAGATCTTGGAAAAGCTGACCAACGCTCTTGAAGTCAGCATTCACCATCTCGTTGAACTGGCGGACGAGCCCCACAACACCAGCCGCATTGCTGAGGCTGTACTGTTTTTCCACCAGTCGCCAAATCACGTGGACGGGCTCGTCCATACGCTTGGTCGCGATGCCCTTGAACCCGCTTGGCAGCGTTTCACACAGCAGCTTCTTGATGTACGAGGACTGCGTGCTGAGCAGCGTCTCGTGCAGATCATACTGCCATGTCGCTTCCTTGTCCCCAGCTGGTGGGCGGGCAGGCATGGCTGGCTGACTCTCCAGCAAATCTTCAAACCAGCTCAGCGGTTTCTCACGCTTGTGCTGCAGCTCCTCGAGCGCGCGTTGTTCGCTCAACGCCTTGAGGTGGATGATCAGCTTGCTCTTCCACGCGGCGAAGTGCAGGGGCTTTCCATTGAACCGCAGCGAGTCGACAGAACTCTTGTCTAGCGCAGGCTTGCTCATTGTACTTGAAATGTTGAAATGAACAGAACACTAGTAGTAGGTAACTCACTACAGTGTATTACTTTTATTCCTCTATCCTCTATTCCTATGCCTATGCTCTAGATCCGTGCTCGGTACCTGGAGGCAAAAGAGGAAGTGAGCTCGTCTTCGGACTGCGTCCTCGACGGCCCCACTCCTCAGCCTCATGTCGTCATCACACTATATAATATGTATGGCAGGCAGCTCTCTGCCTGTACTATCTAGATCACATCTGGCGATCTGAACTTCCTCTCGTACTTGCTAATCTATAATTAACATGTTTAAGAGGCTTTACTTTCATTTGGAGTCCACTCGCTCTGGCACACAGGCGATGGCTGCTGCCACTGTGCGAGTGGGGCGCGCTCTGCGCGCCTCTCCATTCAACACCAACATGGCCATCTACAAGCGCCGTTGCCAGCAGCGCGTCTAGCAAGTGGGCGTACAGGTGGCTGAGAACTGCGAACTCCCCCGGACGCTTCGTCCGGGTACCCCAATAAATCCGGAAGAGTTCGCAGTTCGAAGAACTGTGTTAGGGGGCCTAGAAAAGTTTGTCACCTAGTGCACCTTAAGACCCTCTGACCCAAAGTTGCACAGCCAGCGGGGTTTGTCATTCAGGCAACATTAACATCCATTTAACCCTTTCGCGAGCCTCTTGTCTTAATTATATTATACAAGCCTAAGTAATTAGCTTCTAAAAGGGCACAGAATGCGCCCATAAGGATAATCACGGTACTCGTTTTGCATGACTCTTGTAACAAAGTACCTGCAGTGATTTGCTGATGCACCACGATCATATGCATCCTACTTAATATTTGTATGGTTTGATGATTACTGATTGTACTGTTTATGATTTGTCATAAAAGATGGTACATCCACGGTTGAACTTGTGTAAAAGGGCACAGGATGCGCCCTTGTAGGCGGTGCTTTTACACCGTGTTTTGAAAACGCCCTTAAAGGGCGAAAAATGTGCCCTTCTACCGCGAAAGGGTTAAGGTGACCTGTTTAAAACCTTTCGACGTATCCTGTATCTTATAACCAGCTAATAGACGATCTACATGTAGTTTGGGAGCGCACGTCAGGCTTGATGACAGCGGCGGCCCGGAACTTAAACGTCGAGCAAGTGATCAGCTCATAAAGCAAGATGCAGCGGCGGGGGAGCTCGCTCACGAGCTTCTTCGGAGCTTCGGGAAGCACAGCGTCGTTGTAGGGGTCGCAGCGCTCCTTGAACCACAGACACTTGTCGATGTTATCGGGTGAATTCCCTCGGTCATGCGCTGCTCGTACGAGTCGGCCAGTCAGTAGCGGCTCGAGTCGGGCGTGTGGGTCTCATCGATCAAGAGGATCTCACCCGTGGCCTCGTCAAGGCCGAACTCGTAAGTACTTGGTGTCGACTAGAATGAGGCCGCGCTTGGTGGCCTGCTCCTGGCCGCAAGCGAACAGCTCGAACGTCTTCTTCTCGCTGAAGCCGCACTGCTCCTGAGTCATACGTCCGCTGCCCACCACCTCCACGCCTGAGATCAGCTCGTCGTCCTTAGTGGCGGGGCGGCCAGGCTCGCGGGCAGCTTCTTGTGCTGCTTGAAGCCGTCCGGCAGCTTGTGGCCGCAGAAGTCGCGGCTACCGTTCTTGTAGTTGGTCCACGTGCTGGTGCTGGTCGAGTCCGTGACGTAGTCGCGCACCATGAACTCCACGGAGAAGACCGTGCGCTTCTTGCAGAGCATCACGGACGGGTGCGGCACGCCCAGCAGGTGGTTAGCCACGATGCGCTGCGTCTGGTTGAGCTCGTGAGCGTCAGCATGCGGAACTTGAAGGGCGCGGAGGCCAGTGGGCAATCGAAGGCTGACTGCCGTCGACTCGAGCAGCACGCGGTCCTCGAACATACACGTCGCGCACCTTGCCCGTGAATCACGGTCACGGGCCGTGATCTGGCGGAAGGCCGGGTCATCGCAGGCAGCGACGTGACCGTCAGCGCCCGCCCGCTATCAATTTTGGGCAGGTATGTACGCGTCAGGGCTCGGAAAATACAGTATACTAATATTGAATTGGAAAAAGTTAAACGCCGTAATAATCATTTCAATATTCACAACGACAATAATATGAATTTATTGCAATTACTGATCATGTTGATAAACGATTACACTTATCTTTTGTATAGGAGCTCAGTAGATTGTACAATTGGCTTCAATAGTAATACATTTAATATCGTGTCAACCAGTAATACATATTTCCGTACAAAAAATACAGTAATTGCAATTCCGGCAATCATTTTTTCTGAGGCCTGGTACGCGTGCGCTTCTCGGCTTCAGCAACGACGGTGCTCATGATGGTTGCGGTAGTGATCAGCTGAGCTGATTCCCGGTTTGTCTGGGGGGGGGGGGGGGGCAACGTGGTGTGGTTGCTGCTAACTGCATGTACTGTTACTATTACGCAATTCTTCAGCGGTAAGCTCTAACACTAGCTTTTTTCGCATAAGTAACGCTGTTGAGACTTGAGAGAGATTTAATTCTCGCACCGGTGAGTCGTATTAACTTCACCAGGGTATATACTTTGACTTGCTCGAATTCTAACCTCTGACTTGTTTTCACTAATAGTGCCCATAGTCTATGGCTGCTCACGACGAAAATCGTGGCCAAGATGTGACTATAGGACCATACCGTATTGTTGCCGACGAACACTACACGTGGAAGACGTGGTGCGTGAGGCCTCCATCTTCACTGTGGACTTTTTCACATGTCTTTGACTGCCCCTCTCGAGAACTGCGATCCCCCGGACCTCGGGTCCGGGTCCCCAATAGTTAGGAGTTGGCTTTGTTCTCTTGTCATTTGGTGCCGCTCTTTTGACTTCAATTTCATGTGCTGAGTTCGCATAGACAAGTTGACTGCTTCATTGTGACTTCATGACTTCACTTCACAATGAAGTCAGTCAATTTGCATGTTTATTTCATGGAGTTTCAGGGCTTCTGATGCGTTCTGGTTGAAAAATGAGGGCGTAATGTCGGAAGTGACAGTCGTTCCAAGTGACGAGAATGGGTAAGAGATTTTCAATCTGGAAGCAATGGAAACAACAGAGACTTCGCTGGAAAAAAGTTCATTAAGGATGTTATCTCTTGAGTCATGCATGCGTCCGACTCGGTCTTGGAAGGATGACGCTATCCCCACAAGCTATTCGGATATTGCGGTGTGATTCTGCTTAGCGTATTCGAACGAGGACGTGGCACGTAGACGCCTGCGATCGGCAGCGAATTTGGCACTCCGACGGCGATGATGCGCTGGATCCACGGCTCCACCTCCAGCATATGCAGCCTATACACCACTAGGCCGAACTCATCTAGCGAGCATGGAAGACACGTGGTGTCAACACGAGCAGCAGCTCCTTCAGCTCGCACATACTCAAGCACGGCTTCCTTGAAGCTCTGCACGTTCACTGCGCCAGGAAGAGCAAGCGGATTAGCTGGTAGTGGCACACCTCCTGGAGCAACGGCTTGCGCTTGAGCCGTCTGAATAGCCTGAACGAAGATTTCCACGTTGTGCCAGCCGAATATCACGGGCGGGTCATCTTCCACGTGAACAGATAGCTCCATGATCTTGTCGTAGAGGTGTTCCTCTCCATTCGCCTTCAACACATCTTCGAGCAGAGCAGTTTTGTTGATCGCGCTATACACTTGATCACCGCGCACCGCCAAAGCCGAAAGAGCAGGCACCACCTCGGTCATCGTCTTGCCCTTCTTCTTGCCCTTCTTGCCCTTCTTCTTGCTTTTCTGCTGCGTCGTTTGCGGCATCTCGAAAGATGTTGAATGACAGCGAAAGGAAACATGAGAAAGGAAAGCCAGACACAGTCGAGTGTACCAGTTTCCTGTACCATCTCATGTTCTCGAAGCTGGGTGCGGGAACACGTTAAGTACGATACATATTGATCAACTTCACCGTTCACGCTATTTAGTCGTACAGTAAATGCTCGTGATTCCGGTACTAATTACAACTGATATCCTCTTCAGTATTAGCACGCCCGGGCGGGCGCGCCCGGGGGGAAACGTAGTTCGTAAGAACATGCTTTGCTTTGCTTTGCTTTGTGGTTTAAACACATACACATAGTAAAAATACACATAGTAAAAAATAAAATAGTACTTTTCTGGTCACCGTACTATTACCACATTGAGGTTTTATGTGGCCCACATAATGCCGTATCGGCCAATCCATGACCAAAATATTGGCTTAATTGAATTGTGATGAGAGATCGTAAGGCAGGCGTCCTTACGCAGACCATCGGTGCGTGATTGGTCAAAAATCATACAATGTTTGTAAGTGCGCTTATTGCTGTATTCGCTCGAAGTCAATGTGTCCCTAGGTATCGTCGCGTGTGAGCCCCGCACTCATCCACCAGTCGGCTACACTGCTCTACATCTCGCTCAGGTTGCTGGTCCTGCTGCTACTCGACGGGTCGCTCTGGTTGCTGGTCTGCTCCTGTCCGTGGTGACGCTCGTTGGATCTGCTGGTCCCCGTGGTGGCGCTCTGGTTACTGGTCGAGTTCGTGCGCGTGTTGGCGCTCTGGTTGCTGGTCGAGTTCGTGCGCGTGGTGGCGCTCTGGTTGCTGGTCGAGTTCGTGTACGTGGTGGCGCTCTCGTTGCTGGTCTTCTCCTGCCCGTGGTGACGCTCTGGTCGTTGGATCTGCTGGTCCCCGTGGTGGCGCTCTGGTTGCTGGTCGAGTTCGTGCGCGTGGTGGCGCTCTCGTTGCTGGTCTTCTCCTGCCCGTGGTGGCGCTCTGGTTGCCGAACATGTTGGTGCGCGTGATGGCGGTCTCGTTGCTGGTCGGGTTGGTGCGCGTGGTGGCGCTCTCGTTGCCGGTCGGGTCGGTGCGCGTGGTGGTGCTCTTGTTGCCGGTCGGGTTGGTGCGCGTGGTGGCGCTCTCGTTGCCGGTCGGGTTGGTGCGCGTGGTGGCGCTCTCGTTGCCGGTCGTCTTTTGGCGTTTGCGACTACGGAAAGGCAAGGACCTTGCATTTGGGTCACTGGCCTTGTTTGCTTCGCGCATTAGGCGAACAACCGTTGTAACCTTAAGCTGCGAGTGGCGACGCTTTCGAAAGGTTGGTAGGAGCTTGAGTCGGCTCATCCCGATTTCGAATAGATTATCGGCTTCTTCTTCGGTCTGCACAGCCGAGACGGCAGATCCTGTAGCCGCCTCAACTTCAGCGCAGATACGTGCCATCAGCATTGACCACTCGGATAGTGTGTTGGCTTTTTGGCGGGTCGAGAGATCCCGACTAGTTACTCGGCGAAAGGGTGGGTATCCTAGCGCTACGTTCCCCAACCACCACAACTTCCAAGCTGTAAGCGGGTCGGCGCTGGGGAACTCGAAGCTGGCGGGGAGGAAGTGGAATTTGTTGTCCCAGAAATGGACGCGGGTGTTGTTGCTCTCAAAGCTTGCCGACGACGGTGGTGGATTCGCGGCAATGGGAGCCCCGATCCCGGCTTCTGCTAGCAGCTCCTTGATCGTCTGCTTCAGAACATCGCGCGTTATATTTCCAGACGATACTGCTTTTTCGTCCAGCATTGTGCTAATGCCTCGCAACAAAACATCAGGCAAGTCTTTCACTGCCGACGTCGTCTCTTCGAGTTGCTTGTATATCTCGATGTAGGGCGGGATGCCCGTGGGTCGCATCCATGGTGAATCGCAAGTGATGACTTGACTTCGAAGTCGTGCCATTGCTATTGGGTCCCGAAACAAGTACGTGGATAGCAACGCGTGCGAGGGCGGCAGATTTTCCACCAAGTAATCGCCGTGATAAACCAGTGATGCTAGGCATAGATGCAGTATTGGACGGAGTTCATCAGCGTCAACCAGTCCCGGAAATACCCGCGCCACATCCACTTCTACGGTTGAACTCACCGGCGACGAAAAATGGGGCGGTAGTGCCGCAAAGCGAGCCTTGTTGAGGGGAAGTCCGGCAATGACGCGACCAAGGAACTGGTCGCCGGCGCTCTTGTATCGAAAGTAGCGGTCTTGAACACCACCGAGGGACCAACCACAGCGAAGGCACACGCTGACAATTGATGGCCCTCCCGTGGAGACGCTGCATGCATACGAGGCCACTCCCTTCCGAATGGAGTGTGTACCATAGGATTTTGCGTTGTCATCACTTTTGAGAGCTTCTGCCAGTGCCTTCCCAAACCGTAGCTTTTGGTTAGACGTCGGGAAGAGAGCCCCTGGTTTCAGACGCGGGTTACATGCCAAGTATACTGCCAGAGCTGTTACCCAACACGTAGCCGGCGCATCCGGATTGGCATACATGTGCCGGGGGTCTTTGGGCCCACTGCCTTCTTGGTTGGTCTTGGTTTTATGAAGCACGCAGCCAATGCTGTCCTCCGCACTCAGTAAATGTGACGTACGCAATGTCTCGACAGACTTGGAGCGGCACATCAGGTTCCATTGCGTCGTAAGGAAAAGGTGAGCAAAGCCTCCGTCGTTTCTCCCCAGCATCGTGCTACATAGCTTCTCGTACATTGAGTACGTCAGCGCGCGCTTTCCAGAGCTGCGAACGTCAGCAGTCTGCTCGGTCTCGGCCTGCAGGCGCTTAATCCCGGAGAACAGCGTCTTCATCCCCTCGCCGTACTCGTCCGGGACGGGCACGTTGTTCCGTCGATACAAATCTTTCATGGCGCTGCGATAGCCGCCCAGAGTGACAGCTTTTAAGTCCTTCCTCTTGGCCAAAAGAAACGCCTCAAATTCCTTTGGAGTGAACACAGTGGGGTCCAGCTCTCCTGATGCAGTGAAGAAGCGCTGAGGGTTACCAAATTTCTTATTCGCCATAATCCATTTGCGGATGCCCTTGAGGTAGCTTTTGTATGTGCTTGTTGTGCCCACCGCAATGCACCGGGCACGAACGCCCGCACCATCTAGCTCCATCGCGTGGGTGAAGGGCACGGGCTCTTGTTCTGCAATGCCATCATCATCTCCACGCGGTGAGCGCGGGCCACTTGTTGCTTTCATGAATTTTGACGAATGAGAGGGGTTTCTGCAGCGTAAGAAATCCGCCTTATGTTTTGCCCTGCAAAACGTGTTGATGTCTTCCTGTAGGATAAAAGTACAGCTGTGGGGTGAATCATTTGCTCGATGACGGAAAAAATAGGGCCCTTGCCTTACGACAAAGCCGCGACTTCGCACGGAACAGCTCTGGATTTTACTTTTAACCTGACGAGATAAAGCACGCAAAACCGAAGTTGTGAGCAATTTCATTTACTATCCATAGAAGATTGCGCTGGTAGCGTCGCTCATATAACTCTATGTTTACTTGAAATTGCGCATCTACTGCGCCTGCTTCGCAGCCGCAGTATCTGCACGCTAACGTAACATAAGCTTACGAAGTACTCCTCCTTTTAAGATAAAATCTTAAATGTTGCGCGAACGCGGATAATCCCAAATTGTTGCGCGACCGAATCGTTTCTCGCAGGAAACATAGGCTGTGAGCAGGTATCATAATAGACAGGTTTTGCGTCTTTTTGTTTTGTGGATGGGTCAACATCCCGGTACAAAATTCATTTCTGTAAGGCAATATTATATTGAGAGTTATTATGGTAGTTTCCAGAAAGCGATGGCACCGAATTCAGCGGGGTACAAACTATGTGCTCATTCTGACCCTCGTTGCAATCGTGGGATGGACTCTGGATTAAAATCCAGAGAATTCACTTATTTGTTGTATGAGCACCTTACATTTTCGAACGAATGGTCAAGTTATTTGATTCTGTGCGAATGGTGATTGGCTCAGAAATGTAGGGTTTGTATCCGTGAAGATAAGCTCTCGTTAGGTGGTCTTTTTGTTGAAAACAAAGTATAAGTACACAAGTTATTGTAAAATATATGAAATGGTAATAGTACGGTGGACCAGAGAAGTAGACTGAAGTAAATGATCCATTTGAGGCCACTGAGCAGCCTAAACAGACCAGGCGCATCCCTCCCATCATCCTTGGTCTTCTTCCTTGGCGCTCACGGCAATTTTGAAATCAGCTATTAGATCTCAAGAGAATCAATATTGAAATTAGCTATTAGATCTCAAGAGAATCAATTTTGAAATTAGCTATTAGATCTCAAGAGAATTATTTGCAAAGGAGCTTGCACAATTACTTCAACTACCTCATTTACCAACTGTCAAGAATGGAGCGCAAAGCATACCAAGTCGTCGACGACTACAGGGCGCACTGTGAAAGGTATCGCGAACACATGGATCACCGGCTTCGATTGTTCCTGATCATGAGGGGCCTCCCAGGAAGTGGCAAGTCGACGTTTGCACAAGAGGTTGCTCAATATGCTGATCAGGTCGGCTTGCGCACGCTTATCTGCTCTGCCGACCAGTTTTTCCAGCGTGGGGGGGGGTCTACGCGTTCGATCGGAACCGACTCCATGAAGCGCATGAAACATGCTACACGCAGTGCCGCGAAGCGTTGGAGCGCGACCTGGACCGAGGCGTCGATATTGTCATCGTTGACAACACCAACCTCCGGGAGCACGAATTCGAGCGTTATCTGGATCTCCACATACGTCCAGACAAGCTTGCAGTTGCTGCGTTTGAATGCCCACGTGGTCCAGCCGAAGCGACCATACTTTTGGGACGTGCTAACGCTGTTGGCCATGACATCCCAGGGCACACTTTTATGGAGTACTATGAGATCTGGCGCAGCAACTTCCGAAACCGGCTGCATAACTACTTTATCGAGCTGGAACTCTTCATGCGCGATCGCTAACCTCCACCACAGTAAGCAATCGACACCTAGGACGAGGTTACTTGTTTCAAGCGCTAATAAACCCAACAATGTTTTGCTCGAACTTCATCTTATGTGCCCCGATCTGCTGAGCGATAGCTATAGTCACTCGAAACATAGAACGGAGCAATGACGGCAAGATCGCAGCAACTTTGCAAGCCGAGGCAATGTTGACAGCGTTATCATTAGGACTGACAGTCGTTATGATTCACAGAAGCTGATCTTCAACTAATCAAAGCTGCACTGCTGTATTATTCAGGAAAAATAGGCAATGCTGGTGTGCCACATATAAGTTGTATATAAGAAAGACAACAACGGGGTAACTTAATTCAACAAAGTGTATTGTTCGATTAGTAGCGACATCGCCGCCCTGCCACTTCCGGGGTCATGAACCACCTGCTCGGTGACGGCAGCTCGGCATTTGTGGCGCGGACGCCATCACCGGCTTCAACCACGCTGCCGGACACTGCTGCAAGCATCATAGCCACAACAATACATAGCAATCGTTAGCACCTCCATCTCCGCTATGCACGTCACCAACAGCCGCGCACCTTGCTGGTGGGCAGCCGCAGCTTGCCATCCGCGAGCGTGGACACCATCACCAGCTTCGGCCACGCTGCCGGATACTGCTACAAGAATCATAGCCACAACAATACATAGCAATCGTTAGCACCTCCATCTCCGCCATGCACATCACCAACAGCCACGCACCTAGGTGGTGGGCAGCCGCAGCTTGCCATCCGCGAGCGCGGACACCATCACCAGCTTCGGCCACGCTGCCGGACACTGCTGCAAGAATCATAGCCACAAATATATAATACATAGCAATCGTTAGCACGTCCATCTCCGCCATGCACGTCACCAACAGCCACGCACCTAGGTGGTGGGCAGCCGCAGCATGTCATGAGCGAGCGCGGACGCCATCACCAGCTTCAGCCACGCTGCCGGACACCGCTGCAAAAAATCATTTTAAAAAACCAAATGTTACAAGCAAATCTTGCTTTATCTTATGTTGTTGCAACTTGCATGTATACCAGGCTATCCGGATACCGGTAGCCACAAAAACTTAAACAACGAGTGA
This sequence comes from Phytophthora x cambivora, assembly GCA_033557925.1. Classification (NCBI taxonomy): domain Eukaryota; phylum Oomycota; class Peronosporomycetes; order Peronosporales; family Peronosporaceae; genus Phytophthora; species Phytophthora x cambivora. Next base: position 3,534,556 of record JAUCEB010000008.1, on the reverse strand, counting down.
AGTATGAATTTGAGACAATTATGTATTACAAGTAGACAGTCTAGTTGCCATAGCCGTAAATCATTTTCCCTTGACGCTTTAAGGCGTATACGACATCCAAACTAGTTACGGTCTTTCTGTTTCCGTGCTCCGTGTAGGTCACAGCATCTCGAATGAGATTCTCCAGGTAGACTCGTAGTACTGCTCGTGTAGTATCGTAGACGAGTCCAGATATTCGTACTACACCAGCGCGGCGAGCCAATCTGCGGATAGCCGGTCTTGAGATGCCTTGAATACTATCTCGAAGTATCTTGCGGTGACGCCTGGTGCCGCCTTTGCCGAGACCTTGTGCCTCTTTGCCTCGCCCAGGCATGTCTTGCACTGACCGGGCAAATGATGAAGTGATGAACGAAGGGCGATACGGCGATGCATTGGCCTCCATGAATGCAAGTCGTAGAAGTGATGAGCTGGCTCGTTATATTTTTTTCGGACCATTGAAGTAGCAAGCAGGGGAGATGTGCTGGCTCATGTTGTTTTTATTGGACCACAAAGTATACCGTAAGTCATGCTTCCTCAGATACTTTATGCTACTTCTGGCGGTAGGCGAACGTCTCCAGAGACACCTTCAACGCACGCATGCACTGTAGTAGCTCTTTGTGGTGGCGACGGGCCACCCTTCGGTTAGACTTATACTGGCGATGCACGAGTAGTTGCACCTGATCGAGTTCTGGGTGACGTTCTTCTCGCGCAACGGTGTCCTCTGGGCAAAGTGACTGTTGCTCAACATCTCGAACGGGGCGTGAAATTGGCGCCTGGACCAACAGCTCTGGCGACAACATACCATTCGGTTCCATTCCGGCATGGCTCTCACATTGGCAGAGGGTTTGCGCGATCTCCTGCAGTCGCGGCGGGGTCCTGTGCAGTTTCATCTGTTGCTGTACTCGGCTTGCTGCACTGGCAAGGTGTGCACGCACATCACCGATCCCATGGTGTGAAGCCAAGCTCATACTGCGGAACTTTCTCTTCAGGCTCATCGCATCTCTCCGTTTCCATTGGGGTTCCTTCACCGCGTTGTAATCCGCAGCTACAGCTTCCCAGTCAGCCCTCGAAGCTGGTAGGCTTGCCTGCACCAGCTCAAGCAAGTGTCTCATCTCGCCGATTTTGTAGTTGGTTGAGCCGTGTTGTTTTGTCATCTAGTCGATGCGCACAGACGAAGTTAGTGCGTATAATGCCAATGTAGCTTGCAAGCCCAGCGTATTCTCCCACCTACTCTCCTCCCTGCGCTTTGTCAATGATTCAAGTGGTGGAAGGTCGCAATAGTGTATCCATATGACCCTGTGAATCAGACCAGACTCAGATGCATTATTTACATCGAGCCTACTTCAACTGCACTTCTGCGTTGGCCTGCTCCCAGCTTAACTAGCTGAGGCGGGTCGTGAGCTGACACTGCGTGTCATTGTATAGCTGTAGATTCGAGTACTCGTTGATGTCGACAATGGTCCCAGGCGATGGAAGAAGCTCGGAATCACTTTCAAGATTCCAAAGCGTGGCAGTCAAAAGCAGCGAGTCAATGTCCTGCCGGTTAGCTTCGTATGGCACCTTAAAAACCTACCAGAATAGCAAATAAGTTAGTAGCAGTCAAGCCGCAAAACCATTGTAGGCCAACGTACACTGAGCATATCATCCAGCGTTTCAGGTGCCTGAGCGTCCACAAAGTGCATGCGAATCAGCTTCCACTGCCCGTACGCATGATCCGAAATCCAGAGCAGCTTCATCCGCAGCAAGAGCTTGAACGTGGGTTCCTTCCTCCGAAGCACTTCCCGTAGACCTGCCGAATGAGGTCAAATAATCAATCATGCCAAATTCACCATTCGTGAGTCGTACCTTCGACACTGTCGACCACTGTCGCTCCTTGCTCTGCCTCAACAGCCCTTGCCCCCAGCAGCTCTCGCATGCGTTGATATGGCGTTGATTTTGTTGACACCACTTCTGCACTCGTACTGGTACTGCCGGTAGGGCCCCCAGGGTCATCCTGGTGCCGCTTTGAAATACGCGGGCTGGTCTTCATGGCCACCTTGACAGACTCGCGACGTGGCTTTCCCACCATCTTAGAAAAATCACAATGGCACTCGGAGTCGAACGGGCTTATGCATGCGGTTTTCCATATTTCATGCTTAAACCCATCGTGGATCACGCTGCACTGTACTGTACTATACTGTACAGTATTGGCGCTCTAGTTGAGATACGAGCCTCTGCATGGTAGACTCAAGCCTCTTGGGGGGCACCAACAGCCCCCCCCCCCCTCTCGCACACAGAGCATCTCTAGAGAATCTTCTGTCGTGGGTTTCGCCATGCCAAAGGACTACGCATACACACACGAAACTCATATATTTAAAGCCGAATGAAGCTCCCTTCCGGTCGGGGTACATATCCTATATGGAACTTATACAACTAGATTTCACCCTCGCCTGCAGGGTATTTACGCGTTAGGCGCGCTTAGACTGCGTGCACTCTAGCAAACGAACGCACCTTTCACACGACGGTTCTCTAAGCCCAATGGATCACTGCTTTTTCGATGGACCAAGTGGGTGCATACCTCACCCACGACGGTTCGCCAAGCCCAATGGATCACTGTTTTTTTCGGAGGACCAATGGGTGCAGGCGCAGCGCATGATGCGCTACGAACGAAATCTAGCTAAGACTTCATCCTTAGAAAAAACACAATAAATTATGCGTTGCTAAGTCTTGTAGCTGAGGAAAAGTACCGTCATCGGCGATTGAAATCGTCGATAGCTGTATTGATTTATAAGTTATATGGCACAAACACCACATTATACATCTTCTAGGATGCCTAATGTCTAGGTTGATAGATTTATTCGTGTCCGCTAGCACGAATTGTAGCTTACGACGGCAATGATGTCATGGCTCACTATTTTTTCGATAGACCAATGGGTACGAGAGACAACCTACCTACGAACTGTAACCGCTTGAACCGAACCAAGCGCTCAGCAATGTTTCGACGGACAGCCAGAGGTGCTGCCATGGAGCATTCCATTTTCAGCGGACCAATAGGTACATAATCCTTCAGTGCGCTCTTGTATATGTAGTGTGGTTCAGATAAGATATGCAGCACTGCTGATAGCTGGTTTGCATGAAAACCTTGAAAAATGACCACCCTCGAGTCTCTTGAGGTCTCGGGCATAAGTATAAGCAAGAATCAGCGCTTATTTTCAAATTCGCCACGCACTGCTCACCCCCCCCCCCCCCCCCCCCCCCCGCCCCCACTCATCATCGCCGCCATGAACATTCGTCAGAAGTTTGCTTCGGATGGCAGCATCATCTTCTTCGCCGCTGTGACCGAAGAGCAAGCGAACGCGTGGAGAGCTATGGCCCGCCCCGTCAACATCTGGTTCACCGACATCCTTGACAACATCATGGAGGATCGAGGTCGTCTTCAGTCTCCAGTGCCTGATCAAGAGGCACGCACCATGGCGCGCATGCTGCAACGATTCTACAAGACTTTCATCCCTGATTCGGAAGCCAACGATTTGCGCTGGGTGAAGATACCTGCTGGCATGGGTGACCTACCTGTGCGCCGCGAGTTTCGACCAGGTGATGATCCCCTCGATGTTGCCGCTATTCCTGGTGGAATGGTTGTCGCTGTGGATGACGACACGTGCTTCTACGTGTATGGGTGGAACCACAACGTTGCTCTCCGGTCCAACCGCAAAGAGATCAAGCTGAACAAAGGTGATGTATTCGTTTATCGTGGCGATTTGATTATTGCCCCCGTCGGCAACGACACCAACAACGTGTGCATTCATGCATACCTCGACACGCCGACGTCGGACCGTCTCGAGAATCATCAGCCCATCATCGTCCCAACGGTCAATGACACTGCTCGGACGGACGACCCATTCTGCTTTGCGTGGAATTGCACGTTCCGGGGTTCCGGGGTTCCGGGACCATAGCAGTTCGCCACCACCTGACTCGCTTCCACGGATTCCGCTTTCACGATGCGCCTCTTACTGGGGCGTAAGCCTAGTTGCCAAGCCGTGCAACCTAATGACCACCTGGCGCCTTTCGATTAGTTTTTACTTCTGCCTGTTAGCTAGTAGTTACAATGCAACTAGGGCGCAATATATTTCTTGTTGTCTACATGTTGTTGTTCTGGTAATCTGCTGTCGATGGTAGCCAGACCTTCCGATAATACCGCCTCATACGGATTGCCATGAGCCTAGAAATAAGTTACTGCATCAAGATCACTCTTCCTGAAAAATAATTATTTTTGGTGAGCTGGCAATGCTAAGCAATATCAGTTACCAGAACATCTATTGCAAGTCAGAGTTAGCTACCTTCACTACCGTGCTAGAACTCCAGAAGCGTCTATTCTCCTTCAGAAAGAGAACCGCCTCCCGATTCACTGGCAAAATCCCGTGGTGATGATGCGAAAGCGTATGCTTTGCGGCTGAAAAATCGAGCTACGCGAAATTACTAATAATTTACGAAGCTGTGGGTAATAAATAATTTTACGTTACGCAAATTTTGTCAGAATAAGTTATTGTCAAGTTCCAATACCGTAAAAATTGCAATACAGTTATTTATTCGGAGGGTCTGATGGTAGCAAATCATAGTTTTAGGAAAGTATGTGTTTCATGTGAGTTCCTTGTTTCCAGCCAATTCGCTTTGGTATCTCCACCAATACTGCTTGAATTTCTCGGAGTTAACTGAAGTTATATACTGCTGCTGTAGTCTTTGAATTGTTGTACAGCTAAGAAGTTCCTGCCAGCCTTCTTCATTGAAATAAAATAAAATGTTTTGCTATTTCATCGTGCTCAAGAATCCTCAAGTTTAGTGTGTTGTTCAGTGTGCAACACCAACAGGTCAGTGCCTAAAGAAGACCAGGGTGCTGCTACACCGGCAACAACGCGTACACTTCACCCCAACTCAGGATCAGGTCGCCACACCCACGCATCCGATTAAGTACTTGCAGTTTGGGGCGCGCTGTGTGAGTTCTATATGAATATGACTAAGACGAGACCCAGTACTGTACTGGGTGCCGTGCCTTTCAGCGAACTTTCACTGAAAGGAGTGAAAACTTTTCTTTCACGGTAGTTTTCTTTTGGTCAATGGGGGGCAACGTTGGCGTGATTGAGGGGGGGGGGGGTGATCGACTGCCCTGACCAAGCAGTACTTAGTTGACAACACAACAGAATTCGCAACGGCAAACAAAAATGGAGGCCCCGATCGACTGGCAACATGGGATCAACCAGATTCTAGCGGACACCGTGGAGGGTACCTGGGCTTATGCGAAGTATGTGGTGCTACTCTGTGGGCTTCCTGGAGCGGGAAAGAGCGTGTTTAGTGGGTTTTTGGCAGCGGAATTTCGTGAAGCTTTCGAACGGCAGCGAAACACGGACGGCATCACTCGCCAAGTGCGGGTGTGCGGCTCGGGATTTCACGAAGACCGCAGAGGATGGGGGCGACAAATGGCAGAAGCTGATGTTAGAGTGTCGTTGCAAGCAGCGGATGTAGTGATCATCGACGAGATGAACTTAACGGCAGCCGATAGGCAGCGAATGATTACCATGGTGACCTCTGAATGGGCCAGGAACGGGTACAAGGGAGCGGTGGTCACGGTTAAGCTATCGTGCCGTGACGAAGCCCATGCGTTAGAATTGAATGAGCGATCGACGCGCCCGCTGCCGCCAGCTACCGTTCAAGTGCTTTTCCAACAATTCGCCGCCGATACTGAGGTGCCCGCAGTCACCGTTGAATCATTCGCACAGCCAGAGTAAGGCAATTCAGAAGATGTGAACCTCGCCAAACACGCGGAAATAATTGGCCAGATTATTTCAACGTTGCCCAGGTTGCCGGAACCTCGAGGTGTTAGCCTGCTGCTTGCAGTAGCTGTTTGTGAGTTGCGTAACGATGATTCAATAACCTTTTTCATCGCTCTTTAGTATGCTGAGATCTAAGGCCATAGAATGTGAGCTCATACCAGTAAATCCAAGTCAACGCCGACACAGCGTGACACAACGTTGACTGAAAAAGCAAGGCGAAATGCACTCGATCTGCTGCTACTAATACCAGCAGTACAATCATTATAGTAATTAGTCAATACAGCGGCTCCCAGCTTGAGAGCGCAGAATAGAAAGCCTACTACAGCGACGACAAAAAAATCGTCAACCAGAATCGAGTCCCCACACGCCGACAGCGCCTATTCGCCGAAGGTGTTTTCGCCGCTGTAGGTGACGTAGAGAAAACCATCAGAGTCTTTCTGCTCTTTGTAAATGTTCGACATTAGTGCCGCTAAACCAGAAAAAAACATTTAAAAAATGATCAATGCGTATTAGATAACACAAATAATGGCATAACATAGTCACATACCTGTGGGTGGGAGGACGCTGTTGATGAAGATGAAGATTGTCTTCTCTGGACTCAGTTTGATGCGCTTTCGGATCACGTACACGAATTGGCCGACTGTCAGATCCGCCGGCACCAAGTACTTCTTCTTGTCAATGTCCGGGATGTCGCTACGGTCTGCCTTTTCACAAATCACCTGCACCACGATAACAAGAATACACGAGTTAGATATCACCAGTGAATCTATACCGGTAAATCATGCACACCGGAATCCGGTCAGAGTACTTGAATCGAATGCGTTGGGCTTCGGCTTGGCGCTTCTCTGCAAAATGACATCGTTGGCTTAATTCTGTGACCGTAGGGGGGGGTCTCGACCAGCTCAAGAGCTACGCACCGAACGGGTGTTCCTTCTTGAACGAGCCCATCGTCGCGACGAAAAGGACCGATCCTGAGTCTTCCCAGTATTCGCGGGTGGCGGCCCTGTAGTCGTCCGTGTTGTTGAGCGGCTCGGCGGTACTGGTGCTGGTGGCGCTTCTGCTCACGGAGGCGCGGACGCGGTAGTTCAAGCGATTAGGAAACGTCATCGGCGGCGACGGAGGAATTAAAATGGCTAACTGTAAGTAGATTACAAGTACCCCGGATTGTCAAAACGTAAACTGGCTAAGTTGATTACCTCGAATTTTCAAAACGTATACATAAGACAGTTAAGCTGCGCGGCTGTGGCGACTGAAGAGACACTTGTTTGATCGTAGCGAAACAGAATAGAAGCAATGACAGCTGAAAACAGTACAACAATTCAAAGACTACAGCAGCAGTATATAACTTCAGTTAAGTCGGAAAATTCAAGCAGTATTGGTGGAGATAGAAAGCAAATTGGCTGGAAACGAGGATCTCACATGAAACACATACTTCTTTCCCCAACAAGAAGTGACCACGAGCCTGTTACATTCCGTTTGAAGTCGAAAAACTTGCACGTATTCGCGGAGACGTCAGTTTCTAAAATGAAGTGCGAGCAATTGGAAGCACAGTGCGAGGTAGCAGATAGGAAGTCATAACAGCAAGACCAAGAGACATTATATTAAAACTATGCATCAGTCGACATACATTTGTAGGGGAAATCAGAACTAATTCAAAGCCAAACATCACATTCAATTATGGTCGAAAGGCACTTTCTTAACATTGGCACTTGTACTCACCGCCATAAGAAGTAGCATGCACGACCGCATTGCTCTTCTTCGCGACCTTGGAAAACTCACACATTGATCTTGTCTCGGCAAGCCACACATCGCCCGGATAGCTGCTGGAGATGCCACCGGCTACTTGTCTGGCAGTGGGGATGGCTTGGGCTGTTTAAACGAACGCGCATGGGCAGCCATGCGTTGACGCAGCTCCATCAGTTTGCGACCTGCACATAAACACAATATAGCACATTAGACAATCGGTAATATTCAATGCACCACCAAACTGCATTTCGTACGGCGTTGCATCTTCTCGGCTTTCACGCTTCGAGCGTGTGCAGTCCGTTGCTGCTGCGCTTTGGTAGACGAGCTCGCCGACGGATTGCTGTCGGGACTGGCTCCTTGACCGTGCGTCGAAGCTTGCTGCGAAGTGTGCCATCGGCACTGGCGGCGCTCGCAGCACTCGATCTACCGATCACCGTACTGCCCTCAAGGCCGCTTCCTGCTAGCAAGAACTGTCAGGTTACGCAGGGCTATTAGAGAAAAAAACGTATTAGCGTTCACATTCCTGAACGAGAAGACTTAGATCTGGTAACGACCGAACCAGATCCAGCTAGTATTCACATAATTCACAGCACAATGTGTCAAGTTCATGTAGAGTGGCACATCTACCCCACACACATGTTTCTCACTGTGCTCACCTTTGACGGAGCGCTGCTTGCTTCCGCTCGCTGGCGTCGTCTTCATTTTCGCCATCTTGTCAACTGACGTCAAAGCTTGCGCCGCCCAAAACTTTGTGGACACACAGATTTAGTTGCCGCTCGTGGCTGTTTTTTGTAAGGAGAAACAGGCAATGCTGTTTTTTTAAGAAAAAAAAGAGGCAATGCTGTTTTTTGGAATGCTGTTTTTTAAGAAAAAAGAGGCAATGCTCTTTTTGTAGGGAAAAGATGCAATGCAATTCTCTGGATTTTATATCCAGAGTCCATCCCAGGAGGCGAATGGGGTGGTAATCCTTGCATAACGCATACCACCTGTAATCCGATAATAATTGGGCGTGCAATATAATAGTTGCAGCCTCCGTTATATACTTACCTCTATCTTAAACATATTATGGTTGTATGTTGACCCATCCACTCAACATTAGGTCAAACTACCCATGATAAATAGTATTCGGTAAAAAGTAATAATCACTTTAGCATTCAATATTATCTTACTGTAAAACCCGTATCCCCGTGATAAATGATTGATCTAGACTCCAATTGAGCAACATTTCACTCGCGGGTTTTGCTCCGCAATATCAGCAGTGCTCGGCAGCAAGATCACGAAGGCGCTGCGCAGGATACGCTCAAGCAGCCACGCAGGCCATGAGCAATGTGCACCACTACCCGCCCGCGGACTTCCAGCCGGCCATCAGTCACCTGACCGAGTCCCTGTAGCCCAAGAGCTGAAAGCAGAACCTACAGCTGCTGCTCATGGGCAACGGCGCCAGTGAGCTCATCGACCTGGTGATCCGCAGCGTGCAGCCTGGCAGCTAGCGCTCCAGCAAGGATGACGGCCGTGAGATGATCGCGTGGAGCGACCCCAAGTCCACGCTCACGTGCCTCGTGAATCCCACGAACCCCGCGGGCGACAAATATGGACGTGGGGCAGATGAAGAGCTACATCGAGACCACGTGCCCCGACGACCACACCATCATCGTCAACAAGATCATGCAGCCGTGGGTGGAGCCGCGGTGGCGCCAAGACTCGACAATCAATACCGCGAGTGGGTCAAGTAGCTCAACAAGACTCGCCCCATCAACGTCTGGGTCATGACGAGCTGGACCAAGATCTGGTCGTGCAAGGGGCAGCGCATCGGCAGCGTCGTATCGCCCACGCCCCGCACGCCGCCAAGATTAAGCGTAAACAGGTGCCGTGGTCGGACACCTTGATGACGCTGGCCTTTGTGTTCGCCGTGGTCAAGGACGACGCCTACCTGCAGCATACGTCGGACGTGACCCCCCCCCCCCCCCGGTGGCGCAGCAGCGCCGTCCAGCAGCTGTCCAAGCACTTCCCCACGCGGGAGTTCTTCGGCAAGCCCTTCCTGTCCTGAATCTAAATCGACACCAAGTCCGTCGACACGTGCGAGCAGGTCTGCAATCTGGCAAAGAAGCACGGTGTACCCGTGCGCAGCGGCAAGCCCGGCTACAACCTCCCCGCCTTCTTGCGCATCGCCGTCCGCAGTCCGAAGGAGACAGCCGTGCTGCACCGGGTTGAAGCGGCAGTGCGGCGGGTACCGGATGGGGCCCATCCGATGGGCACGTTCGCGAACGCCGCATTCATCTCCGACAGCGCCATCTCGCCCGCCGCATCAAACAGCGACAGCAACGAGAACAATTCGCGTTCAGAGGTGTGCACTGCTACTGAAATGAATGAGATGAAGAAACAATTCGAGCAGCAAGCACATGAGATTGGTGCGTTGTAGCAATAACCGCAAGCGCTTCACAATCTGGTTGCTATGTACCCTTCCTGCTACTGTAACAACTATTCACAGTCGTTCGTGCTATTAACGAAAATCGTTTTTACAATCATCTTGACACATTGTTTACATTGTTTATCAAAATTACTCTTGGTGATCAATCTTTGCAGCTGAAACACCTCGTGCGCTCACAACGCGCTGCTGTTTGTGTAGAGCTGTTCCGTGCGAAGTCGCAGCTTTGTTCGTCTAGCGCAGTTGAAATGGCTACGCCCATGAAAAACGATAGTTTGAAGGAAATCACATATTACAGGTGTTGTTTTTGATACACCAGTTATCTCACACGAAACACATAACCTTGAGCTACTGCGCGACAACCGGCAGAAGACAACAGCCACGATGGCAAAGACGCCGGCCACATCGATGGCTCTTCCGAGGGCCCAGCGTCACCGAGTAGTTTGCTTGGGGTGTCCTCTTCCGGAGCCAAGCGCAAGCGCGACCAAGACTCCGGGCCGATCGACAGAGCTTCGGCGACAAGCGGCAAGAAACCCCGCAAAGAAAGATCGGCGAAGCCCACCAGCAATGTAAGGATGACGACCTGACAGGCGGCTAAACGTGCTGAGCGTGAGGCGAGCCTCCCAAGCAATGCTGGTGACGGCGGTGTGGCCAGCGGTGCTTCCGGCGACAACGACTGCGAGGCAGCATCAGTTGCAGGAGCAATCCAAGACTCGGACGACTCCATTTTGACGCTGGACGAGGTCGAAGAAGCTTGCAAAGCGTTGCAGCAAATGTTCGATCGGCAGAAGGGTGGCAAGCGCCAAATAGGACGGAGAAGCCAAGCAGAGAAGTTCAAGTTGAGCTCCTCGCAAATTGTGCAGCTCGCGAATCGATACAAGGCGGCCAGAAATCGCGGCGGCCAAGTTGACTACGAGAAAGCATCAACAAAAAGGAATTTTGATAATTTCACGGGGCATGCTGACAAGTTGAAAGCCTATGAAGGCCATGTTATATCGATGTTGAAGAAGGCGCTGCAACAGAAGTGAGCACTTGACGCTGGGTGCCGCAAGAAAACACAAGAGGAAGGGACTGAAGAGCTGGTAACGCGTGAGGCACAGCATCTACAGCAAATCGCAACGCTACAGAACCACATACAGAACCTGGAAGCTCAAGCGAACTCTGACAACATGCAAGCAGAGAATCGCGATTTGGAAAACACCAACAAGCAGCTTCATGCTGCCTTGAAGCGATCAGAAGAAGACTGTAACAAGGCCCAGGGAAATGCCCGTCAGGCAAGTGAGCTTCAGTTGCAGCTCGCAACAGTTCAAGAAAAAAACACCAAGCTAAAGAAGAAAAACACCAAGCTCAAGAAGAAACTACAGAGCCAAAAAGCTGCAAAACAAGAAGCTTGCAAAGCGTTGCAGCAAATGTTCGATCGGCAGAAGGGTGGCAAGCGCCAAATAGGACGGAGAAGCCAAGCAGAGAAGTTCAAGTTGAGCTCCTCGCAAATTGTGCAGCTCGCGAATCGATACAAGGCGGCCAGAAATCGCGGCGGCCAAGTTGACTACGAGAAAGCATCAACAAAAAGGAATTTTGATAATTTCACGGGGCATGCTGACAAGTTGAAAGCCTATGAAGGCCATGTTATATCGATGTTGAAGAAGGCGCTGCAACAGAAGTGAGCACTTGACGCTGGGTGCCGCAAGAAAACACAAGAGGAAGGGACTGAAGAGCTGGTAACGCGTGAGGCACAGCATCTACAGCAAATCGCAACGCTACAGAACCACATACAGAACCTGGAAGCTCAAGCGAACTCTGACAACATGCAAGCAGAGAATCGCGATTTGGAAAACACCAACAAGCAGCTTCATGCTGCCTTGAAGCGATCAGAAGAAGACTGTAACAAGGCCCAGGGAAATGCCCGTCAGGCAAGTGAGCTTCAGTTGCAGCTCGCAACAGTTCAAGAAAAAAACACCAAGCTAAAGAAGAAAAACACCAAGCTCAAGAAGAAACTACAGAGCCAAAAAGCTGCAAAACAGCCGAGCCAAACCACAACGTGGCTGGAAACCCGAGCATCTAAACTGGAATTGAACGAGCAGCGGTTGGAGACTGCCAAGTTCAAGCTGCAATTGAGAGAAAACAAGTTGAGCAGCAAAGAAGAGGAGCTGGAGAAGAAACGTGTAGCACTGGAGAAGAAACGTGTAGCACTGGAGAAGAAACGTGTAGCATTGCAGCAACAAGAGCAAGGCCAAAACGATGAGCGAAGTCGCTTGAAAGCTCAGCGCTTCATGTTGGATAAGGAAATCAAACGTCATGACGAAAAGGCGACAACGGATAAACAAGCACATGAAAAGGATATGATGGAGCAAAAAGCAATGCTGGACGAGATTACGAAGAAGAAGGACGCGCTAGCTTCACATGAATATCTCAAGAAAACTGCCGACGACTGGAAACAGAAGTGTATCCGAGCTGAAAACGAGGCGGAAGCGGCAAGGGTGCCCTACGCGAATTTGGAAAGTCTTCAAGATGATAACCGATTCATGAAAACAATTGTGGATTCGCTCGATGCCTGCTGCAGCACCGAACGGCGCATTGACGATTTCGCCAAGCACCGGATTAACGACTGTACGTAGCTGGTGCTCTGAATTATTGCGGTTTATTTTTACTAACAGGTTGCTAAATTTGCCTCTATAGTTCAAACAATGCCAAGAAAGAGCAGACGCGAGTTCATCATCAGTTGCCTGGAACGTTTTGATCACCATCACGCAAGCTGGTTAAATGATCGGTTCACTGCGTTTGTCCGCGACCGGAATCGCATTTGCCATGATTATGGTGTGTTGCAGGTGGACCGCAACAGATTCCTTCGCGTGTGCGACGACATAAAACAAGACTTGGATCAGCTCGATGGGGACACGCGCCTTGCGCACCTGCTTCTCTAATTTGAATTTGAATTGATGTTTCATTTGACTACTTCGCGAGATCTTGTTTCATTTGACTACTTCGCGAGATCTTGATAAAGAATTATGACTTGTTGTATATGAAAGACAACAACGGGCAATGCTGTTTTTATGAGGAAAAAGAGGCAATGCTGTTTTTATTAGAAAAAAGATGCAATGCTGGTTTGCCACATATGAGTTGCATATAAGAAAGACAATAACGGGGTAACTTAATTCAACAAAGTATATTGCTCGATTAGTAGCGCCAGCTCCGCCCTACTTCCGGGGTCATGAACCGCCTGCTCGGCAGCGGCAGGTTGCCATCCGCGGCGCGGACGCCGCCACCAGCCTCCGCCACGCTGCCGGACACCCCTGCAAAAGTCATAGGAGCAAAAACACATAGCAATCGTTAGCACCTCAATCGCCGCTATGCACGCCACCAACGACCACGCACCTTGCTGCTGGGGAGCTGTAGCATGCAATCCGCGGCGCGGACGCCGCCACCAGCCTCCGCCTCGCTGCCGGACACCCCTGCAAAAGTCATAGGAGCAAAAACACATAGCAATCGTTAGCACCTCAATCGCCGCCATGCACGCCACCAACAGCCACGAACCTTGCTGCTGGGGAGCTGCAGCATGCGATCCGCGGCGCGGACGCCGCCACCATCTTCGGTCCCGCGTGCACGACACCGCTGTAGCATGCAAAAGTAATGCAGAACAATCGTTAGCACCGCCACCAACGCCATGCACGCCACCAAACAACCACGAACCTTGCTGCTGGCCAGCCGCAGCTTGCCATGCTCGAGCTCGAGCACGAACGCCGCCACCACGCTGCCGGACGCCGCTGTAGCACACAAAACCAATGCAGAACAATCGTTAGCACCGCCACCAACGCCACCAACGCCATCGACGACCACGAACCTTGCTGCTGGCCAGCCGCAGCTTGCCATGCTCGAGCTCGGACGCCGCCACCACGCTGCCGGACGCCGCTGTAGCACACAAAACCAATGCAGAACAATCGTTAGCACCGCCACCAACGCCACCAACGCCATCGACGACCACGAACCTTGCTGCTGGCCAGCCGCAGCTTGCCATGCTCGAGCTCGGACGCCGCCACCACGCTGCCGGACGCCGCTGTAGCATGCAAAAGCAATACAGATCAACCGTTAGCACCGCCACCAACGCCACCAACGAGCACGAACCTTCCTGCCGGACGCCGCTGTAGCACTCAAAACCAATACGGAGCATACGTTAGCACCGCCACCAACGCCATGCACGCCGCCACCAACCACGAACCTTGCTTCCGGGCGTTGCGTTCCGCGGCGACGTTCCCTGTAAAATGCAAAAACGAAGAATGAGGGTGAGCATGCACGGCGCTCGCCCGACCACGTACCGTAGTGGTCCATTAATTTTTCCATGGGCCACGATTACGTACCGTATTGACCCTTGGCCGCCCTCCCATCACCCTTGGTCTGCTTCTTCGGCGCTCTGCGGCTGCATGCGCGTCACTTGCGTGCGGCGCTGTGGCGCTCTGCGCCGGGCATGGTCCCTCGCATCCCCCCGCGCGCCGTGCTCTTCAAGGTGACGTGCCGGAAATGGAAGTTTTGCATGTGTGCCACACGAAAATACCGCGGTACCGGGTCGGTTTTGGTGCGTTAGGGACCAATTCACCTCGTTATTCTATGTACGCTACACACTATTGTGTGGTTACACGATTTGTGATTACACTAATACCGGTATTTGTGTCAAACGTTAGATTTTGGCCCTACGATGTCCGATACTATACATAGTTCTTACGAACTACGAATAGTTCTTACGAACTACGAATGATAAAATCGTTTTATGGAGGGTTCGTATAGGCGGGAAGCCGACAACACCACCAATAAAGCGCGCGGAGCAGGAGCAGTGTACCCACACCACCGACCAGTCATGGCCTGGCTGGTGCCGCGCTCATGTGTCCACGCCTCACTTCTCACAACCGAACTGGAGCCGTGCAGCTCCTACAGCACGACATGGGGGCCTGGATGAGGATCCACCAGAAGCGGGACCTCATCCAGAAGGCGTATAAGTGTCCAACGATGACGCAACACGAACTGAGCGCGTGGGCCAAGGTGGCGTTCAAGCGCAAGCGGGCGCCCGCCCAAAACGACAATCTCAGACATCTTGCGGAAGGCGCCCGGTATCCTGAGCGAGGCGTACGGAGACGGCAAGTGTCGCAAGCCGCTCGAGGTGACGTCGTTGGCGCTCGAGGAGAAATTGTGGGCGTGGATCCAGGCCGTTGAGGCCCAGAACGTGTGTCTCTCGCGGGAGCTGATCAAGATGAAGGCGCAGGACCTGCAGAAGGAACTGTGCAACGCGTGGGAGTTGAACTTCTCTGACGGATGGCTCGGTGGGTTTCAGCGCCGTCATGCCCTACGTTATCGCATACGTCATGGCGAGACCGCATCCGCCGACGCTGCGGCTGTTTATCTAGGTAGACAGCAGCTGCAGGACCTAACCGACCAATACGCCCCCCACGATGTATTCAACATGGATGAAACGGGCCTGTGCTACGCCATGGCACCGGCCCGTTCCATCTGCACAAGAAGCACCCGAAGACGAAGACACGGATTACCATTGCGCTCACGGCTAATGCCGACGGCTCCGACGCCCTACCTCCGCTCTTTTTGGGGCGGGCCAAGCAGCCGTACTGCTTCAAGAAGCGCTCAGCGTCTCAGCTCGGCTTCGAGTACAAGGCAAATCAAAAAGCGTGGATGACGTATTCCGTGAATGGCTGCTCAATCTCGACCGTGACATGCGAGCGGCGGGAGGGACCATCTTGCTGTTAGTCGACAATGCCTCCTCGCATAGTATAGGTGAGATTGTATGCACTAACGTTCGTCTAGAGTTTCTGCCACCAAACACGACTGCTTTTCTGCAGCCAATGGATGCGGGAATAATTGCCGAGTTCAAACGTGCGTATCGTCGAAAGCAGCTACGCTGGGTGTATGAGAAGATTAAGCGTGCCGAGCAGATTAAGAAGAGTGACGTCTACAAAGTCGACCAGCTACAAGCCATGAAGTGGAGCAAAGAAATCTGGCAGGAGCTGCAGGGCAAGGCTACAATTGAATTTTTTTCTCGCCACACCGGTATTGTCTTCAACGGAGTAGACGAGCGTAGCAAGATAGAAACTAGCTACTCGCATGGTGTAGAGGTAGAGGATATTATTTTGCGCACTGCAGACCTGCACCTCTAAGTTCTATAAAGCAATTGCAAATCCCACGATGTGGTCGGACCATGGTACCGGAAGTGGTAGAATTTGCTGTAGTTCGGATATAGTCGTACTTCGTACCTAAGGGGGATAGTTTGGTAGTCTCACCACAATTAGTCGTGCACCAGATATAGTCGGCCAAGCCCCCCACCACCACTCAAGCCTTTTGTCATTCGAAGATCTAAACCAAGTCCACCATGAGCCTCGAAGGGAAACGCTCTCTGCAGCATGTCGTTGCTGTCAGCGACCGCGTTAAGTGCGTGGAGTGGATGGTGGCGACGGCAGCACTAGATGGCGAGAAAGGCCGTCCCAGTAAGACTGTTGACGCGTTTCCAGCGTACTTCCGGTCGGACGATCGCCGCATCAATCTCAACAAGGCGCGGGACTGGTGGCGGAAGCGTGAGGCTCTGCTTAATCCGGAAGGTGAGCGCCAGCGCAAGTTTGCGCGCAGCGGAGCCGGTAACCGGCATCAGGTCGCATTAAAGTCTATAGGTGGGAGGGGACCCAAACTCGGAGAGCATTGGCTATGGCTGTATCCTATATTGCTCTCTGAGTTTGAGCGTTTGCGTAAAGCAGGCGTGAAAATGTCCTCTAGATTGGTTTTAGATATTGCTGTGACTTTGATAGAGGACAGCGTCACGAAACATACAACAAACTTTTCAAGTTTAACGGCAAATGTTTCATTAGACTAGTGACTCCTCGTCGAATTCAAGATTTTACGGACAGACATAACATTGTCTACCGACGTCTCAAGGGCAAGAAGCAAGTCAGCAGTGAGAAGTTGCGCGAGATTCACATCTTGGTAGCTGCGCATCTCGGGAGCCACAATCGCCAGTTTGATGACGGCCTTATCGACCCCTACTTTCAGTACAACATGGACGAAAGTCATTTTGTCATTGACTTGGATGATGGCAAGACGCTCGACTTCCGTGGGGCCGCCCAAGTTAAATATCGCAGTGTGGTATCCGGTAGGTTAACATTTTTTATTTAAATGTCACAGTTCCTAACATAAAACAATGTTGTTTTAGGGCGCGAAGGAATCACGATGTGTGTTCTGCTTAGAGGAGGAAGCAATGCTCGAGTGGAGTGCCCGATGCTCATCTTTAAAAAAAAAAAGGTCAACTACCCTATCCAGGGCCTACCAGATGCAACACCAGGGGTGGCTTACCGGACGTCGCCAACAGCCTTCATCAACAACGTCCTAATGCAGGAGTGGCTGCAAGAAGTGCGCTGCTGGGGGCCAGGCGGACCGTTTGTCAAGGCACGCACGCTGTGGATGGACAATGCGAGTGGCCACAGCGGGGATGATGTCGTTGCAGCTGCAAAAAAGCTACTTACAGATGTGAAGTTCTTTCCCGCTAACGCGACCGACCTGGTGCAGCCGGCCGACATGTTCCCCATTCAACGGATAAAAGAGCACTGGCGGCGACTTTCGAGCAGCGGAATATGACAGCAATTCGGCGGGGTGACTGGCGCAAAGGATCGGGCTCGCTGCAGAACCCGGTAAAAGATTCTTCCTCGAAACGGCTGCTGAGTGCGTTCGACTAGTGAACGGTGAGCGCGATAAGAACGGCCTCAACTGGGCTAAGAAGTCCATGATTCTCGCCGGGTTAGATGTAGGCCCTTCGGGCCGCTGGGAAGTCAAGCAGCTAGGGCATCATCTACAGGACATCGTTGCAGCGTTTCCGGACGACTTCAAGAAGGGTTACGACGAAGCTGCACAGTCAGCACAGCTTTAGGCTTCTGGGTTTCCACCACTAATAGTCATACACCATAATTAGTCGTGCACCACTATTAGTCGGTTTAATTTTACAGGGCTGAGCTCGTACACCACTATTAGTCAGGGTCCGACTAAATAGCGTGAACGGTGTTGTGATTCAGGCTGGTATACAGGATATAGCACATGAATTGACAGATTATGGATCTCCAGAATAGTAGCTTTTGTTATTGTGCCTTTCACTCACTTTGTCGTATTCGCGTTCTTAAACCGGGATTAAGCCGGTTTAGGGCATGAGGGATAAGGGCACCACCCTACCTTTATTAAGGCGGTGAGCCCAGATAAGAAGCGGAATAGCAGAAGCCGAAGCCGTTTAAGACGGGAAAACCCCGAATGTCGTCGAGGTCAGCGACATTCGGGGTTTTGCTCTGCAGTTATGGCGTACTCATACAACATCCGCTGGAGAGCGATTATTCTACTGTGCGCGTACGACGTTCCTGTTCGGATGATCTCTGTCGTGCTGGGCATCACGGCGCGGACAGGCTACGCCGTTTCCAGAAAATAAGAAACGTCGGCATCAAGCTTAGAGAAGCAGCGTTCGTCTCGATGGCCTCGAAAAAAAGGTTCTCAGCTTTGTTGACAATTATATGAAACTGCATCCGTTTTTTAAGGAATAGAGAAACTATTACGAATAACTTTCCCGACCTCGATAATGTATCGGACGCTAGAATGTATAGGACGCTACGGTATGTCGGGTGCTGCGCTTTGGTTTCGACGTCGAGCACACCACCACAGCCTCCTAATCTTCTGATTCAACTCTTCTTCGTTGCTTTTCACTGGCTCAAATACTATTTTGGCGGCACTGTTGTACGTCTTCACATATAATAATTAGTTGGGGTTACTGTCAGTGTCTTTCGTGCTAAGGACTCAAACTTTGACGCAATGTTTGCCCGAGAAACTGCATAGCCGCCGTTAACGATGAAGTCATGAAGTCAAATTTAACCTTAGCATGGCATCTAGCCCGCGCCCCCCTTTCTTGATTTTTAAACAGCATCGAGCCTGCAAAACATGAAGGTCTTCACTCTTAGAATCAGAAAGAGCTGCTTCGGATGAAACATACTGCTGCTGTTGATGTAGTTGCTCCATTCTGTCGCTAGAATTGGAAGTGGTAATACAGGCAGCTATTGTCCGTTTTGCTAATTGCCGGTTTAAGACTACAGTAACCCTAACCACCCACCAAGCCGGTTTAAGAAAGCTTAATATGGCGACAAAATCAATGAAAGCGACAATAGCATAATAGCACTACTAATATCAGTAATATGCTAAGGTTTCTGTTGATTAGTAGTGCCAATTGAATACAAGCAGTAGTGGAAAAAGTCGCACATGTATTATATTACTTCGAAGTAGTAGTGCTACTAGTACTATGGGTACTATGGGTTGAAGTTCAGGAGTTTTTGGGGCGAAGCCCCCCCTATAATGAAACACGAAATATGTCGCTCTTTTTTACCACTTCATTTACCCTTTTTACGGATCCATTTATAAGATTTGGAAATGGGTTAGGGTGGATGAACTACCGCATTCCTCGATGAGCTGTCCCCCCGTGGTACACCGCCAAAGGGGGACAGCTCATCGAGGAAAGTACCCAGAGCGTAGCAACATCTCATTGGTCGAAATAAATTGGATCTCTGGGGTGCTGGCCGAGCGCCATTTCGAGGTACAGTATCATAGGGAGAACATACTTGAGCGCGAAGGCGAAGCTTCTCAACGTGTCGAATCCCAAAGAGGCCCGGTGAAAAGCGTCGCGCGGCGCCACAACGTGGACCCTTCTCAGATCAAACGCTGGGCGAAGAACATGGCTAAGCTGGAGGCAACAGTGATGCGGAACCCTCGAACCAAGACACTCAACGCTGGACGGGCCCGGAGTGATGCTGACCTAGAAAAAGAATTAGCCGCGTGGATACTGTATCGGCGAGCGCATGAACTAGCTGTCTCAACGAATCACGTAATAGCTAAGGCTGTAGAAATTAATCCCTCGTTTCGGGGTGGCAACAGGAAAGCTATGTGGAAATGGGTTTACCCATTATTACATCGTCATCGTCTTAGTGTTCACAGGAGGACGCGTGTGACCCAGAAGCTTATTCGGAGCGGATAACGTTCGCTTTGACAGCGTACTCGACCTCGCCATCACCTTCGAAGACGGCCTCCCCTCTAAAGACGATGGTGGCGCGATTTTGAGATACTTCCCGAATACTTCGTGCGATGTACAGCTACGGCCAGCTGCAACCAACGAGATCTACTCCACGGATCACCGGTGCTGCCTCGCCCTCCTGTACATGTGTAGATGTTAGCGGTGCCGAAAGAGCTAGGGCGCCAGTATGGACACCAACGAACGTACCATTAGTGTGCTCAAGTCTTTACTAAAGTAGAAATGAGCTCTCATTGATTGAAATCACAGCAGGGGGGGACAGCTCTTCAAGGAAGACCTTTCAAAAGTTGCCCATCACTTTATATTGAAAGCTCAAGGGAGGGGGTCAGCTCTTCGAGGAGAAATGAGGGGGACAGCTCATCGAGGAATACGGTAGCATAGCACAACATGGGGCACTTTCAAACATTTTTTTACCTGCAGTATAAGGACAGAGAGAATCCGATGTCCCACGCTTTAATTAGAAAAGCGCGGTAATCACCCATTACGACTGACCATAATGGCATTAAAGTGAGGGCGATGTTTTAATATCAAAACATCGCCCTCACTTTAATGCCATTATGGTCAGGGTTTTTATAGAACCCTGAAGGGTCGCGTTTGTATCGACGGCTGGTCAATTACATAAAATGCTACACTTTTCTAAAAGAATTGAGACGACCCTGTAGCTCTCCAGGTCGAGAAATGCACCTAAGAGAGAGAAGCGTCACTCCGATTAGTACACAAATCGCGGTGACGCACTCTATGATCTTATGTGTAAAAAGTCGTAAAAAGTCTGCGGCTTGAAGAGGCGCAGCGTGAAAGGGCGTGGCGCCCGCTGTCGCCAGAATGAACCGTGCGGGATCGCTGGTAGCGAATTGCTGCCACTTGGTGAGCTCATTGTGAAATGGACGACCTTACAGTCCAGGTTTTTTGGAGAATCAGATACAGGTATATTCCAGGTGTAACAACAGGTATTATCCAGGTTTCTCAGATGGGTAGAGGACGTGCCCGAAACTGGCGTAATATATTTTTAAATTACCAAAACAGGTATTGTCCAGGTTTTAATGCCTGGAAACCTCACATACGCAGAACATGAAAAAAGTGGAAACGACACTGGCGACCATGACCTGACTTTAATATCTCCAGGCAATCCACAAGCATCATCCAATTATTAACCCGGTTTCTTCGTGGGCCAGCTGAAGGTGTATTCAAGTTGCTGCTATCGCTGCTACAGTCATTACGGCGCAAGTACTTCGTAAAATGCACGAATAGAGTCGCCACTAAGCTATTTACTCGATCGAAAGCGATATGTCTCTGCGAAAGTGAAGTCGAATAACATGTTAGCCAATTTAAGGTACAGCCAAGTCCTACGGATGCCCCCCCCCCCGCGCTCTGTTCTCGCATTGCGACGAACTTCACTGCTAGAAGCGAACGCTCCACGTCCAGCAGCCGGTGAACCATTTCTCGAGCAAGTTGCGCGGCACCTTCAGGTCTGAGGATACCCCCCCCCGCCACGTTACGACTGCTGTGTCGTTCAACGCCACCTCATTTACGTCTGAAAGTAGCCTAGAACTGTACTTTACCTCTCTGAGTGCGTGCGGGCCCCCGTGACGCGTGCTCTGCGTGCTGCTTCTTCGGATCGGGCTTCTAAAGGCTCTTCGGCCATCCGCTGCTTGATCTTGGCCGTGTTGTGCGTGCGCGCCATCACACTGCTTCCTCCTCATACGCCGTGTGTCGTGGGAGGGAGAGTGGGAACTGAGTTATTGGTGGCTGAGCGCGAAATGAAAACTAAATTGAATCTGGTAAATTAAGAATAAATTCCGACCTGGACAATACCTGGATGTCATACCTGTAAAAAACCTGACGGAAAAACCTGGACGCGAAGGATGCCCTTGTGAAATCCGCTCCCTTGGTGCCAACCCATGGCAGGCTGTAGGATGGGCGTCGACTTATTCTAGAAAAGCTGTACAATTGGCGCTCTCACTTCCGACGCCGTGGTCCACCTTTAATTATAAGAATACTATTTCCGATAAAAGTCAATAATTTCTGGTACCAGGTAAGGTAAAATTCGTTCATTTACAGGACGAATGATGATCTCGTTGGCGCGCATGTCTTCCCCGTAAGTGCACAGCGCTCTCCTGTCGTGGCTTCAGCCGTTCCAGAGCGGTTGGTCCACCTCGCAGATGAACTTGTCGCAGTACTATTATACGACACGGACCAGTGCAATGCGCGCCCCGTGGCCGAGGGCTCGTGCCTCATGTTCCCGGGTCACAGAAAGCTCGAGCGGACGTTCGCCGTGAACGCGTGGATCTTCGGCGCCATGCTCGGCTCGCTGTGCTGCGTCCACTTCAGCGACAAGTACGGCCGCAAGAAGACGCTCATGGGCAACTGCATCTTAATCATCGCGGGCGGCGTCGTGCCGACCGTCGTTTCCAACATCTGGGTCTTCTTCGCCAACACGAGCTCTGGCTGGCGCTACCTGGCTGCGTTCCCCGTCGCGCTGGGCGCCGTCTACCTGCTCCTGGCGCCGACCATGTCCGTGGAGAGTCCCGCGTGGCTGCTCACTCAGGGCCGCACGGAGGAGGCCAAGTAGGTCATCGCGCGTCTGAACGGCGAGGAGCACGTGCAGACGGCTCTGTCGTGGCTCGAGGTGAGGAAGAAGCCCTACACGGTCGAGGAGGGTCTCGCTGCGCCGAAGAGTCCATGTTCAATCCGCACTACCGCATGCAGCTTTTAAGCGGCATCCTTCTCTTGTGCGCGCAGCAGCTGTCCGGCATCAACGCCGTCTTCTACTAATCGGACAACATCTTCTCGTACGCGGGCATCTCGGACTCGCGCGTAGGCACGCTCATCATCGACTTCATCAACACCTGGCCCGCCTTCTTCACGGGTGTGCTGGCCAACCGCTTCGGCGCGCGCACCATGATCCTGTGGGGCCTGGCGGGAATGGTGACCATGTCTGTGGGCATTGCCGGTGGCGTTCATCGTGGACGTGTCGGCGCTGTCTATCGTGTTCACGGCGCTGTACGTGATCGTGTTCGGCGTGACGCTGGGGCCGCTCGTGTGGGTCATGACGGCCGACATCTTCCCGGACTCGATCCGCGCCAGCGCGTCGTCGCTGTGCATCGGCATCAACTGGCCGTGCAACCTCATCGTGGGCGTGTCGTACTCGTACATCTCGGACGCGCTGAACGACTACGTGTTGGTGTCTTGAGGAGTGCTCTTGATGTCTGGTTTGCAAGTGAGCTGCATTTCCCGTCGCGTTTTTGATTTGAATGTAATCTATCCTATATAAATTTATAACTTGAAACGTATTAATTGTTCAAATAAATCACGAGAGCAAGGCCTCGAGGCGCTTTTAGGCGTTCCTGGCCCGGCGTCGGAAGTGAGAGCGCCAATTGTACACACCAATAAATATAAAGTATGCGTTAGTATGCATTCTAAAAGCTTACGTACAACTACATTCAAAAAGCTTCACAGGACGCCTGCCAAAAATAGCTTAAAACCGCCGCGTACAACTACTAAGGTCCTGTCCGAGAAAAAGATAAAGTCGCTCTCTGCAAATATTTTTCGATTCCGCAGAAGTATCCCTCGGTTCCTGACTCAGTTGCCAACGCGCCAGCTAATGCAGCTACGCATAAGCCAACAGCAGCTGAGGCGACATCTTCAAAACACAGGAGAAACCCCAGTCGCCCAAAGAAAAGAAAGAAGGTGAAGACTAATCGATGTTACAATTCTCCAGCGCAGCAAAATAACAAGGAAATAGTTAAAATCAATTTATACCTGATACATTTTTCAATACCAAGATACTTAGTAATATCGGAAGTTTTTCCAGCTGGCGGGGCAGGCTGGGACCCCGGGTTCCGACCAAACACTTCAGTTGCACAATGACAGGGTGAAGCGACCCTTCCTTTCCTCAGACGAGTTGTTCGTGAGCAAATATAAGTTGTCTTAAATACATTTATGCGGGTGCTTACTCTGTTTTTGGAAGGCGACCACAGGGTAGCAATTGAGAGGGGAATGATGAGCACTTGAAGCTACCTAATGAGCATCTGTACAAGGCCGTGCGCAAGCGCCCGGGCGAGCTCTGAAATTTACTACGGAGTAAAATTGAAGAATGAGTGAGTTGCAGCGAAGTATGTTGGTCGCATCGTTGCTTGGGAGTTTGAAGAGAGAGAGTTCTATTTACATGTTACTTATGTGCAAGATCAGCTGAAAAGTTTGGAGTCGTTGTCTTACTCGAAGATCGTGAAATCCTTGCGGGGCCTTTTTTCGTTTCTGTCACCTTTCCTGGTTACGGTGAAGTTACTTCATTCAAGTTGTACATACTACTAGTACTGAAGTACATGGTGGGCTACCGGCGGCATCATTCTGACCGTCTATAAAGATTATCTATTCGTTTTTATATACATTTGAAGTGCTGCCCGAACGTCCGTGTAATGTAGAGGAAAGCGCCAGACTAGCATGTACGAGGTCGATGGCCTGCTCACCCTCGGCGTTGACGTTAGCATTCATTGCGCGCGCCGTGGCCTCATCGGTGGCGACGAAGAAGTCGCAGAGCTTCTGAAGCCGCTCGAAGTCCGTGTTGCGGTCCGCAACTTGAGGATCAGGCGCGCGTATTGCACACTGCCCGCAGTCACATCGTTCAGCGCGAACGGTGTGGTGCTCTTGGCGTTCATGTCCGTGTTGGGCTTGGTGGCCTTGGCGGTGGCATTAGTGCTCGCGCTCTTATTGGTGCGCATTCTTGCCGTCCTTGTAGTTCTTGTTGGCGGTGGGATTCTTGCCGGCCGACGCCACGCCACGTCGGAGCTGCAGTGATGGTCGTGGAAGAAGTGTCCGCAGGGCGAGAGTACGAGTCGGTTGCCGTCGAGCCCAGCCAGAGACAGATGGGACACGAGTCCGAGTCCACTTGTACATCGCGCGGGTCGACGTATTTGAGCTGGCGAATGGATCGGACGTGTTGCTGTTCGTGCTCCAGCGAGAACTGCGAAAACTCCTTGACCATGAACCTCGTGGATGCGATCTAGCTGCACGCCTCCACCTCCTGCTCTGCAGAGAGGTACTTGCAAATGGCGACGATAAACCCCTCGAGTCCAGCGGTGCGTCCCCCCCACCAGCGCCGACGGGTCCTTGAACATGACGATGCGACGAGGAAAGCCCACGTCCTTGAGCTGGTCGTGCCGCACACTCCACACCCTCGGTTCTTCTTGTGCGCCGCCAAGCGCGCGAGCAGGCGCTTGCGCAGACGGTAGAACTCGGAGTAGCCCTTTCGGAGTAGCCCTTGCACACGACCCACTTCTGGTTGTAGTAGTCGCACGTGATCTCCAGTTGGTACACATAGTAATTGCCCGAGGCGCCGCGCACGAGCACAGCCTGGCAGCGCATGGTCAATTGCGTCATAGACTCCTGGTGGATGCGGCGGATGAGCACGCGCTTGTCCGCTACGCCGTGGTCGGCCACGAAGCCGATGGGCATGTCTTGGAAGCGCTGCTGGCCCATGGACTTGGCGGGCATGGCCGCAGCCTTCGGTGCCTGCGTTGCAGCAGTCGTGGCCACGGCGCCAGGCGGCTTCACCTGTGCGTTGCCGCCAACTTAGTGGGGACTGGGGAGCGACGGGGGATGGGTTGGAGGCACCGATGCAAACGAGCGTGCTCTTCACGTTGCTGTCTCGCCATCCTGACGCGCCTTTGGATTTGTTTTGAGTTTGTTTTTGCAGCTCGACCTATTGTCATAATTGACAGTGAAATTGTGAGATGTCGCGTGAATGTTGAACTAGCACGCCACAGGCAACATCCAGATTTTTTTATTAGTTTTAGATACATATTCGTTATTGAAGGTATATGTGATCATTTTAGTGTCGAAATCTCTAGCATGACCAAAAGCGAAAATTGACGTTTATTTTTGTTAGATCTTGGAGGCATATTCAATTTGGAGGTGAGGTTTTGAGCGAGAGCTCATTGTGCTTTTTTCAGATCTTAGACAAGTATGGATTGTGAGCGGTAAATTTGATCACTGGTATACTCTGAAATAAATTTCAGAGAACATGTATTCGCAGTCCGAAGAACTGTCGTTAGGCGGCCCAGCAGGGTTTGTATGTTTGTTTGCATCTGGCACATTCTGGCAACATGCAACCAGACCCCGCGAGTAAATTATCGCCATGCCAGCTTTACATGGATGTTACCTGTGTCGTGCACATGCTCTTGCTTATACATGCATAGCTTGTCAGTCACGGGGAGATGGTGCGGCTGCGAAGCAGACGCGCCAGATGCTCCTCTTGGTCGCTATCTCGGTCCCCGCGAACCCTAGTATAACACAACGTATTTATCGTACTTGAATTTCAGAGCTTCTGAGCGACTTTATATATGTTTTTTACTGCAATTCCCTGTTTGTCGGGCGCGTCCCCAATAATTCTCTGGATTTTATATCCAGAGTCCTACCCGGGATTGGAATGAGGTCGGAATCGTTACTATTTTTATAACCTGCTTAAGCGGGACGACTACATCCAAGATATATCATAAAAATCTACCTGTATCTTTGGATTACCTGTTTGGTGTTAAAATTATGCAGTTATGTTGACCCATCCAGTTGAGATTAGGATTAAATACCTGTTGCATTTTGTAACTTTCATCGAGTTATAATACCTGTTGTAGCTTATGCACTCGAGAGACAACGGACTATATCTAATACACTCGAACGACAGCGATGTGTATTCCTGTATTACGGCGACGACGTGTTGCAATCCTGCCCCCGCAGCAACGTTCGTACGCAGAGCGATTCTACTTCGACCGTACCTCGTTTATTAAGCCGTTGTGAGGTGGGCATTGCGATTGTTACGTGTGAATAAGAGCGGAAAGAGTGAGATGTAGTTGTATGCACGTTTCAAGGATGAATTACCTTGTCGCCTTACGCGGATGGTGTTTTACTCGCCACCGATTGATGGATCTTGATTTTACTGAGGGCTCAGCATGAGTGTATGCTTTAGTGCTGAGAAATTGAAAAATAAGTGTACATGTATTACGAAGGCATTGTAGAACTGTACGAGTGCAATGCTGCTTGGGTCAAGGTATCAAGGCTTGACCCCTCACTGTTAACCCTTTCGCGAGCCTCTTGTATTAATTATATTATACAAGCCTAAGTAATTAGCTTCTAAAAGGGCACAGAATGCGCCCATAAGGATAATCACGGTACTCGTTTTGCATGACTCTTGTAACAAAGTACCTGCAGTGATTTGCTGATGCACCACGATCATATGCATCCTACTTAATATTTGTATGGTTTGATGATTACTGATTGTACTGTTTATGATTTGTCATAAAAGATGGTACATCCACGGTTGAACTTGTGTAAAAGGGCACAGGATGCGCCCTTGTAGGCGGTGCTTTTACACCGTGTTTTGAAAACGCCCTTAAAGGGCGAAAAATGTGCCCTTCTACCGCGAAAGGGTTAATACCGGCGCAAAACTCCAGAGCTGTTCCGTGCTAGCGCGGCTTTGTGTATAATGTGATTCGATTCAGTGTAACGGTTTTTGTATAGTTTTGGGGGGCGTCACGCAAATTTTGTATTTTAACCAATACAAAGCTTTCCGTGTTGCCCCCTCAGCAACCTAGGCGATTTATCGCCTGAAGGATGCTAGGCAGCTTGCTGCCATACTAGTAGTAGGTATGATAGTGCCAATAGCACTATACTAACACTCCAGAACTTCAACGCAGTGCCAGTGGCACGGTGCAGTGCACGGCGTGCACTACTCCGGCTCGTCTTTTGTCATGAGCCACGTCAACCCGAGCGAGGGCATGACGCTGGTGAGTCACCACGCCCAAGGCCTATCCGTACTGGACGACCGTCAAGTCCATGATCCTGCCCAAAGGCGTGCCCAATCAGTACATGCGCTGTTTTCGGGTGAAGGATATGGCGGTTGAAGGTTTCCACTGGAGCTATGCGGAAAGCGGCCTGGCGATCTGCCTGTTTTTCTTTCTGGTGCGATGAGATGGAGATGATAAGAGCGTACGCATCTTGCGATGGCGGCGACGGAGCAACATGGACAGCGCGATCGATATCGCCACCGCGAACGAAATGTAAATCTCGGGCTTGGATATGGCGGCGAACACTCTCGGAAGCATGTCTTCTGTGGCCCCAGCGATGTTGTGCTCGAATAAGGATGGCGAGATTCGGCGCCGGGCACAACCACAGTGCTCCACCAAGTTGCAGAGCGTTCCTTCAAGCATGTGGCAGGACAACTGCATCGAAATATGCGGGGTATCGCACGAAATGTTTTGAATCATTCCAGCTTGGGCATCGATCTCAGTAGTAGTAGTATCACTACTAATGTACTAATGTATTCATATCGACAACTTCGCTACTCTGTCTCGATACTTCTGCATACTATTTCAGGAAAGCACGGTACTAACCCGTTTTAATTTTAAGCGAACAGCGGTATTGTTATTCGCATTAAGAGAAATGAACCTTTCCGGGGTACTGTACTAGAGTACTACGGTAGAGTTGAAAGGGTCGCCAACTCCCTTGTACATGTAGTAGTCCGAAGACGCCACTGTACGTCCGGCGCAACTCGATAATTTAGTTTAGTTTAGTGCAGATAGATTCACGCTACAACTAACAAATAATATTTGTTATATTATAAGTCGGTAGTGTCGACAGTTCAAAGTTGGTTTCATTCTTTTGCTTGACTTTTGAAAGTTGAGTCCCTCTTCGTATACAAATGTGAAGTCCCATGATAAACCATTCTGGGTGCATACAAACGCGAAGCCCAACCACGCGGTTGAATCGCACAAAATCTTCTGAGCCATTCCAACCGAGATTACGTTTTGAAGTAGGAGTACTCAAGATACAGTAGAAAAGCAGTCCACTTCAGTAAAACCCGCCAGTATACATGTACATGTTCTGTAATACTTCATCTCCTGTTGCCAACAATAAATCCGGAAGAGTAGTTAGGAGTTGGCTTTGTTCTCTTGTCATTTGGTGCCGCTCTTTTGACTTCAATTTCATGTGCTGAGTTCGCATAGACAAGTTGACTGCTTCATTGTGACTTCATGACTTCACTTCACAATGAAGTCAGTCAATTTGCATGTTTATTTCATGGAGTTTCAGGGCTTCTGATGCGTTCTGGTTGAAAAATGAGGGCGTAATGTCGGAAGTGACAGTCGTTCCAAGTGACGAGAATGGGTAAGAGATTTTCAATCTGGAAGCAATGGAAACAACAGAGACTTCGCTGGAAAAAGTTCATTAAGGATGTTATCTCTTGAGTCATGCATGCGTCCGACTCGGTCTTGGAAGGATGACGCTATCCCCACAAGCTATTCGGATATTGCGGTGTGATTCTGCTTAGCGTATTCGAACGAGGACGTGGCACGTAGACGCCTGCGATCGGCAGCGAATTTGGCACTCCGACGGCGATGATGCGCTGGATCCACGGCTCCACCTCCAGCATATGCAGCCTATATACCACTAGGCCGAACTCCTCTTGCGAGCATGGAAGACACGTGGTGTCAACACGAGCAGCAGCTCCTTCAGCTCGCACATACTCAAGCACGGCTTCCTTGAAGCTCTGCACGTTCACTGCGCCAGGAAGAGCAAGCGGATTAGCTGGTAGTGGCACACCTCCTGGAGCAACGGCTTGCGCTTGAGCCGTCTGAATAGCCTGAACGAAGATTTCCACGTTGTGCCAGCCGAATATCACGGGCGGGTCATCTTCCACGTGAACAGATAGCTCCATGATCTTGTCGTAGAGGTGTTCCTCTCCATTCGCCTTCAACACATCTTCGAGCAGAGCAGTTTTGTTGATCGCGCTATACCCGTCTTCATCGCGCACCACCAAAGCGGGTAAAATAGGCACCATCTCGCTCATTGTTTTTTTTTCTCGTCAGGTTCAATCCGGAAACTGGTACACTCAACTGTTCGCAGTTCGTTAGAAATGTTGCTTGCGCTACGCGGTTTGACATGCGACATTATAATTCTGATGTTGCGAGCAGGGATTGACAGTAGTTTGATTTTCGTCTGAACTACTATATCAATACCCGCGCAGAGGCGGGTAAACTACTACAGTAATATTAGTATCACTTCAGAGATCTCCGCTACTATAGTAATATTAATATAGTAGAAGATAGTATTTCCTAGTAGTTTCGGTGGTCGACTTCCTGATCCATATCCTAGTAGTTTCGGTGGTCGACATCCTGATCCACGACCCCGCCCCTACGACGGAACTCCGCTCGGTTATGCTTCTGAAGCACCTGCATTTCTGAGCGCTGGTTGTCCGTTCTCGTCCGAAGGTTACTCATCACGAATCCTCCAGTAGAGAAGACGCGCTCTTGGAACGCGTTGGACGGTGTCCCGTGCCAGGGCAGGACGGGGTCGTACCAGGCGACCGTGTGCTGGGCTCGGAAGGAGTGTCCGGCGTGTCAAGGCCCGAGGCGTTCGGACGCCGTGCTTAGCGTACCCCTCGGTGACACACGCGCATGGGCGTGGTCCCTGATGGCGCGAGGCCCCGTTCGAGAGGTCTCCGTTGTGGTCATAGGAAGCCCGGCGCGCTGCGAGGACGGATGTCATGCACGTGTCAGTATGTAATCTACTGTGTCTAGTAGGAGGTCTGTCGCCCCAAGGTCCAGGAGACGTCGTGAAGGTCCTTGAGGACGGTCCGGATTAGCTAGAGAGATCGGCAGCTCCGATCTCGTTGTTCCCTAGTCAGTCGTGAATCTTCCCTGTCGAGATCAAGTAACAGAACCAAAAGACAAACTTTACATTTCTTTAAGTTTACTCTTTCTACATCCCTCTTCCAAGCGTCTACTCCACCGAGCAACTACAACTTCTACCGTTCCCGAACGCCCCAGCGTACTCGGCCCCGAGGTAGGAGAAGGCACGCGACAACGGACTCCGCCCCAACCAAACGCGTGCCAAAGCCGCGATAGAAGGAAAGTGTGCTCGTCCGACATCGCGAAACCAGTGGAGAATGTTCACTTGCTTGCAGACTGCCTCCAAAAACGACTCCATTGCGGTGAACCAGTAGAAATCAAGTCAAGTCATCCTTGGTCATCCCATCTTTCCCCGATGGATGCAATACGACGGGTCACTTGCAGTCGACACAACGGTCGGTCGTCGTTAGCTCGGCGTAGAAGGAGTCGGGATTTGCGCACTTCATGAGGACGTCAGAGAAGTGTGAGTTCTTGGTCGTTGCGGTCGGTTTGAGGGCTTCTGGGCTAGCCTGAAACTTAAAGAATGAGATCTTTCTGTTAAGACAGAATCTTCGGCGTCTGGCCCTCCGAAACAGTCCTCTGAGGCAAGCTTCTTGCTCGTGCGACGATTTCGCTCTTGCGGACGTTGTCAAGACCCACGCCCTGCCATTCTATCAAACAATGAAATGCCTCAAACGCGTCGAAGTAAGCTAGAAAGCGATCGAGCCAGACTGTCCCTCCCTTGCAGATTGCCACACGCGCCTGGATTTCTTCAGGCACGCACTAGTAGTCACTATTAATATGTGGCCTCCGATCTGATCGACTAGTTACTATAGTAATATTAGTTTCGCTCCGTCCCAAAATAATAATTACTATAGTAGTTTGCGGCATCACTTTAATAGCGCTATTAATGGATAGTAATCCAAAACAAACTACTGTCAATCCCTGGTTGCAAGAGCAACTTTAGGAGCAATGGTACAATGGTACAACTGTACAGCTCTGCAACAACAGCAATGAATGCAATAAGAGGCTACAGCAACACCAAGCAAGGTATTATAACGAGCAGCCTAGCAGCATATGATAATCTACTATCTACGGGGATGGGAGCGTCGGTGGAGCAAGTATGCAACCAGACAGCTCCGCAACGATGTCAACGATTACAACAGCAGCAGTAACAAAGGCAACTGGAATGGAACCATTTAGTTTTAAGAGAAACAGTCCTATGGTAGGTGTGCATATTCGTGTTGCTTATTTGGCTGTGAGCTATTGATTTCTAGTTATGAGCATCGTCCAGTACTAACCGCTCTGTTAATGGTTTCATCCCGGCTCGAGTACCGTGCTAGGTCAAAATAGCGTAAAACAAATAACGTATATGATCATTTAGCATACGCTTCGCAAAATGAATTTATTTATTAATAGACGGATAGACAGATAAAAGCACCCTCTGGAATTATTGGGATTAAAACTATTTTGCACAAGATTTGACTAAGATTAATAGAAGTTACGAAAAACGTCTACAGGAAAGAAAATCAGTAAGTTTAGCAAAACTGTATGACCCCCGATTCGCTTAATCAGACCTCCAAACTAAGTATAATGCCATCTAGACTGCGATGCACTATTGCTATGCAATAAAATGTACCACATAAGGACTCTATTTTAGTGCTTCTCACGGTTCGGAGGTACCTGACGAAGGGAAAACGAGCCAATCAGAGTGTACCTGCTGCCTGGCATTGTGCACTGCAGGATGCTTTCATTGGACCGTTTTTATCTGTATTACCTACAGCGTCGGACGCTGCAGGTCGCCGGCAGGCGATGGAGGTACTTGCTGATTGTTCAATTTGCATTTCTCGTTGGGACCTTTCATTTCGACAACAGAGCCGGGCAGTCGCGAGCTCTCAATATTTCCTGCAAAACGTGAGGGTCTTCCCACTTACTCCTCATCGCATGAGTCTTCTAAGGCTTGGCTTAAGGCCGTCACTTCCAAGAAAAGAGTCGTCGCTGCACGTGTGCTCTCTCCAACCATTGACGCCTGCTCAACCACCAGCAACGCGGTTTGTGATTAGTAGAAGTTATTTAATCAAACATTCAGGCTCCCTCGTCGCTGACAGGTTGGAGGATATCCTTGATATGTTGGTCATACCTACCTGCGTCCTGCAAATCTCTGAACCGTGAGAAACAGTTTTTACAGCTACATATTGTACATGTCATCTCTTTTGTCCAGACGGCAATGAAATACCATATTTTTTGGTAGCGGGGTAGATTTGTCACACCAAGTTAACACCACAGAAGACCAGATTAGCGTAACCGGCAAACCATCACGGAAGCACCCTCCTACGACTTTGGGAGGCCCTGTGAAGGAGAAAAAGCCCGTTTAGCAGCACTGAAAGTGGTCAATCGGTCATTTCAACAGAGGAGATACCTTTGTAGGTGCATATTACGGAAGTAGGGGTTTACAAGACTGACAACAAAGCAGGGCGATACGAAGCAGCCGGGTCACAGAGTCATTTAGTGAAGTAGATGAACGAAATAATATGGTAAAAATATATAATTCTAGCAAAAAAGCGGTAGCTAACCGCTAGGTACTCGGTTAGTTTCTAGGGCATTTACCTGATAGCTGATTGCTGCTTCGTTTAACATGTCAAATCTAAGATCATAGTAATACAAAAGTACATTCTAAAGTCCTCTGAAGGACACTGAAAAAGTGGGGAAGGCACAATGACATTAGTATTATTTCGTGTATGTGCTTGCTGGTGCCCTGTGGTGCGCTTGGACGCCAAGGTCAGTGCGTATGTTGCGGGAAATGGCTACTGAGGAGGTAGGGCTTACGCTTCGCGTTTGTCTGTTATATCTTGGGGGGCGAGTCGTCGCGGTTGGGACTGATGTCCCTACAACGTGCTTTGAGTTGGTTTGTGTCTCCGTGTGCGCCATGTGCGGATACGTGTGTGTGGATTGATGCGGGCAATGACTTGTCGCCGTTCGGGACGTTGACGAAATGGAGCGATCCGACTTGAAACACAGACCGTAGTACACATTACGCAAACGATGAGCAAGAATCCCTACGGTGTCAATATCAAATATACCCATCCGAACTGCGAGCCCGGCGGGCCAACAGGCCGCGAACCAGTCGTTAGGCGCAGGATTCCGGATGTCATCGAGTAACTTTGGTGCAATTTACCTGATAGCTGATTGCTGCTTCGTTTAACACCGTGGTTGCCATTACGATTGGCTTGATGTGGGCCAATGAATTTAGGTAGGGCTAGGTGGACGGTTTCTGGCAGCTGGCGACCAGTGCGCGATGATTTTTCAGGCCAGTTTGTGATCAAATAGTCGAAAGCTGAATGAACGAACAAATACATGTAATCACAAACATCTTCGAGTACACACGATCTGATTGGCCATTTAGCCGAGAATTTAGCACTGCAGTGGTTACAGCAATTAGTCTGAGTGAGACTAATTTGTGTAAGCATATTTTCAACGACCCCACCACAAAATAGTCTAGCGGAACTTCACATAGACTAATTATGAGCACAGACTAATTTTAAATGCTCAAAATTAATCTAATCGAACGCAAAATAGAGAATGGGTA
This sequence comes from Phytophthora x cambivora, assembly GCA_033557925.1. Taxonomy (NCBI): domain Eukaryota; phylum Oomycota; class Peronosporomycetes; order Peronosporales; family Peronosporaceae; genus Phytophthora; species Phytophthora x cambivora. The sequence goes on along the minus strand of JAUCEB010000008.1, from coordinate 3,500,232 downwards.
CTAAATGGGCAACGAAAAAGATAAATATAATAATTGGGCAAAACTGCCACCCCAATCTTAGGATTGAAATAAATCCATTTCCGTCTCTTATGCCTATGGAGATAAAGAGGAGTGAAGACATAGAGGGACAGCACTAATGCGTCATTTGTGAGCAAGGAGGAAGCTACTTCGCTATACTAGAGGCCTAGGTGATGGAGGTAAGGAAATAGAGCTAGTGTATTGGAGCTGGTAAAAGGCGAAGTGAGGTTACTGGTGGAGAACCAACCCACCAGGTGTGTACACTACTTAAGTACAGCGTACTATTAATATACAATATTATATATAGATAGTGAAGTTTAGTAGTACCCCCTTAGGATGAAGTGCAATATAGAAAGAGGCAATCGGTATCCTCAACAGTGCCGAATAATCATCGCACACAGGGTCATGGAGCAGGCGAGACCAAACCACTTCCTCAAGACGTGCCCATTTCAAGCAGACTAATTTTGAACTCAGACTAATTATGATTTATTCTTTCCTGGCTCACATGAATTAGTCTGAATTTTAAACGAAGACTAATTTTGTAGTCAGACTAATTACTGTAAGCACTGTAGCAAATACTTTAACCCCTTGGTTACCAACGTCGTAACTTATGACATATGTCATAAGTTACGACATTGCAACAACAATAGGGAATGGCTCGAGCCATACTTTCATCAAGTGATTTAAAAAATAAGATCGGAGAGGTCAAAAACGACCTCCCCCAGAAACGGGACAAGATGGAGGGAGCGGGATGTAGATTAGGGGAACAGCGAGCTGATCGCAAAGATGAGTGGTCGACCTCCTCATTCGAGAATCTGCCGGATGGCGCCCACCCGCCGCACCACTCCCGCTGCAGTCGCCGCTGCCAACGGATATATCGACTTCCCGCATCTGTGGCGGCAGCTGCGCAATGCTGGCTGGAAGGCTAAACGACCAAGCGGTCTATCAAACGAATGGAGGTACACGACGCCTGATGGCACCCGCTTGCTCATCGGGGAGTCTGCGGTCGTGGAGTATACGTTAGCGTCGAGCCTGTCGAACAAGAACGCGCACGTCAAGAGCGCTCAGGACGTCAACGAAGGTGCGCCGGGCAAGGGCGAGCAGGACGCGGACGAGAGAGCGCTGATCAAGATTGCTCATAACGTGGACGAGAGTGCGAAGGACTCAGAAGCGCACGACGTGAGAGCGCCGGCCGAGAGCGCGCAAGGCTTGGACGCGCACGACGAGAGCGCGCAGGAGGAGGATGAGGGCGCTCAGGACGTGGTCGCGCTGGGCGAGGGCAAGCAGGACGCGAACAAGAGCACGCAAGACTCGGAGGCGCACAATAAAAGAGTGTTGGCTAAGTGCAATCAGGACGTGGCCGAGAACGCGCAGGACTTGGCCGCGCACGACGAGTGCGTGCTAGTCGAGGGCGTGCCGGACGAGAGCGCGCAGGACTTGGTCGCGCACGGCGAGTGCGTGCTGGTGGCGAGCGCGCAGAACGTGGTCGGGCACGACGAGAGCGGGTTGGTCGAGAGCGCGCTGGACTTGGTCGCGCACGACGAGGGTGTGCTGATCGAGCGCGCACAGGACGTGGATGTGTCAGACTAGGGCGAAATCGCCCAGGACGCACCGGGCATCCGCGCGTTGAATGGGATCAAGCAGACGCCTCATACGATGAAGTTCGTTCGTCCCAGATTGACACTAGCGTTGTGCTGACCCAGGGATCTGTGGACGCTGTGTTCGGGCCGCCGAGCGGTGAAAAGAAGCGCCCCGAGCTGGGGCAAGTTGAACTTTCGCAAGGGGCCGTGACGTGAGTGGTCGGGCTGGCTCAGAGCAAGTGGATGATGCGGAGCGGGCTGCGGCAGCTAGCTTGCAGCAACTATCCGCTCCGTCGGGTCCCGACAGTGATCACGAGGAGAAGACTGAAGCGACTGCAATCCGCCGTCGGCGCGTGAAGGTAGACGTTAACTATGTGGCGGACGACGAGAACTCCAGTGACTACGAGAGCATCAGCTCGGGTGACAGTGACTACGCCGTCGTCGACGATGATGACGAAGAACCGGATCACGACCAAGATGACCTTGACGACGACGCTGTGTTGGACAGTGATGCTGCCCAGATTGACGAAGCGTTCATCGTGTCGTTGATGATCGGCGCCAGCGATCGAGACAAGCAAGCGATTAAGCAGCGGGAGGCAGCGCTGCGAGAGATGCAGTCGTCCTCCGAGTTCGAGAATGGCGTCGTCGCGTACGACGGCATGGTCGTTGAAGAAGCGCACCCTGTGGTCGAGCTGCGGGAGGTATGCGACTCGCCATTGCTGACCTTCTTGTACTTTATGCCGAAGTCGCTTTGGGTCGCGATCACCACGGAGACCAACAGGTATGCGGCCCAGCAAGTCGATCATCGGGCCCAAGCTAGACACGCGAAGAAGCGGGAAGGCAGGCGCGAGACGCTCCAGCAGATTCGCAGGCGTTTCAAATCGAACAAGGGGTACGAGACCCACGAGATCCTGCATGTGGTCGGTCTGCTTGTTGCACGCCTGCTTTGTCCACAGCAGCGTCGGTTCTCGGCCCACTGGTCAATGGTGGAGGACGGTGCCGTACCAGCGGGCAACTTCGGGAGGTACATGGCGCGCAACCGGTGCACCGATATTCTGCGCGGTCATCACTTTGTCAATAACGAGGCCCCACGGTCGGGTGACAAGCTGTGAAAGCTTCGGCCTGTCGTGGACAAGCTCCAGCAGCGGTTCCTGGCGGGGTGGACGCTGCCAACAGTGTTCAGCTTCGACGAGGGTGTCCTCCCATCGACGTCCCGCCAGAACACCACTCGTATGTTCATGCCCGACAAGCCACACCGCTACGGCTCTAAAATGTTCATGACGTGCGATCCGCGAACCGCATACTGCCACAGGTACGATTGTTTTTGTTCTACTACTCCTCTGTTGTAACGTATGCTTGCATCGAATGATTGAAACTCTGTATCCCCTTGCTTTCTAGATTCGAGATGTACGCGGGCAAGCACAGACCTGAAGATCGGGGTGACAGCAAATTCGACCACAAGACGGGAGCTGCCGCGGTGGTGCGCAATATGAAGTCTGTTCTTGCCGGCAACCGGCATCACCGGCACGTCGTCGTTGTCGACCGGTTCTACTCGTCTGTGCTTCTCTGCGTCGAGCTCCTAGGCATGAACATCTACGTTGCCATGATCAGCTATGTAATGGGCTTACTTATCCCAATACTTTAGCTTACACATGAGCGCACGTGTATGAGGAAGCGTAAGGTGTATTTAACTTAGATTAAGTATACTTGTATCCACAAGTATAATTAGATCTAAATAAAGGTACAAATAGTAGCTTTTGCGGTAAAATGAGAACTGAATTGTTTGTTAACTGTGGTTTTCCTCCTAAAACTGATATCTATAAAGAGGGGTTCTGCCAACGAGTGGTTGGCAGAAACCCTGACTTAATGCTTGACTCTTATTGGTAAAAAGACCCTGCTTTCTGACCAATAGGACTATGAATGGTGACCACACTGCGATGTGGCCCACCTGAATGTATCCATTAGTGCGTGTTGCACTAACGTGAGGTTAGCCGAATGTGTAGCCCCGCTACACCATCCCCCCGTTAGGACTTGACGTGCCGGTCTCGGCACATCAATCCAAAGTTTTCTTCGGAGAGAAACTCGTGCTCATTTCGAAATGAGCACGCCAACGACGTAGACTTCCGACGGGCCTACTGCACCTGCAGCGGCGGTCGCGGTCGTCACCTCTGCGGTGACGACTGCTACATCTTCAGCCTCTTCGGCGTCCGTCGTCACTTCCACGGTGACGACGCAAAGCTCCCCCAAACGTACCATCTCGGTTGAGGAGTATCAAAAGTCGCGCAAGCCAATCTATGCTCGCGACTTGCTCTTCCAAGAAATCGATGTCGGCAGCGATGTCGACATGGTGGAGGGCGAGGAAGCGAAAGAATCCTCGTCCTCAGGGCGTGAGGAATCAAGCGTGGGGACGCGTCGTCCTCGCGAGGATGACTCGGATGCTTCGAGTTCAAAGCGCTCGCGTAGCGACAGCGGCAGGCCGCTCGCTGATGCTGGGGCGCTAACTACTCCGCGGGGTGGAGACGACGACGACTCTACTCCGTCCGCAACTGTGACGTCGCGCACTAAGCCGGTGCGCGACCCGTGGATGCCGTCTCCGAGCGAGATCCAATCTCGCTACGGCAGTACCACGCCGGTCAGCAGACACACGTTGTACTCCTGCAACGCCATCGTTGATGACGATGTCGCCAAGGAGCTCGACTTTGATCCGGCGACGGATCAAAGCCGTGATTATTACATCGGGCTCTTCGATGAGCTCCGATTCTACGGGAATAAGAAGCATTCCCGTAAGAGCAAGGTGACAGAGTGGGAGGCACTCTGCCAAAGCTGGGGCGCGTTCGTTGAGAACTTCAACCGCGACCCGGCTGGTTACCGTGAGCGAGTCCGCTCTGCGAGCGAGCGCTACGAGCGCTTCTCGAAGCGGCCCAAGATTTTGCGGCTGCACGAAGGTGCAGTCGAAGCGGGGATTCCGTGCGCAGTGCCGTCTGGCGTTGCGTGCGCGCAGTGCCGACCCAGGGCAGTGCGGCTTTCCGAACGGGACCTTAACGAGTACACTGGTATTAGTGTGCCTGTGGTGTTGAAGACACTGCGTGAGAAGTTAGTCACGCAGTTGTCGTCCGAGAGTGTTGAGGGTGAGCGCAACACTCAGTCGAGGGCTGTAGGCGACTACAACTCTCGCTCAAGTTTTACGCCCTTCGGCGGAGCTGCTGGTGGCGGGATTCGAACTCCGTCACCATTTCCGGAACGTCGCGCATCAGGGCGTTCCGCGGCTCCCACGTATCGTGGTCAGGAGAGTATCCTAACCAACGAATACGAAAATGAACCGGACCTTGGGTCTTGATCTGATGATCAACGATTCGCTGGACAATCCAGCGAGTTTCCCCGCGTGCGTCTCGCAACGGGGGCGGCGGTGGTGGGAAGACGCCACGGGCCGTCGCCAGGCGAGGTCTGGGATCGTCTGGAGGCGGCTGAGCTCGCCGAGATACGGCAGGAGCTGACCCTCTTGAAGGCCCGAATCGGTCAGGCCGCGCAGACCGCTTCGAACGTCCAAGTGAGCTTGGGGACGGTCGTTGCTCGCGTGGAGCAGCGTGTTTCCGCGCTCGAGACGAGGATCGCATCGAGTCACCGGGAGTAGGTGACTCGTGTTGTGAGTAAGGCTTCAACCGCCCAACGTAAAAAGGTTGGGTGGAGGCGCATGCTGGACGGTATGTCTAGCGTGTACGCGTTGCCATGCTTCGCCAACACGGTGAATGGCCCGATGAAGTGCGGGCCAAGCTTGCTTGCTCCGAAGTCGGAAACTGCATGTTTAGCTAGATTCTGTGTAGCTAACAGAACTAATGAACCCACTTTGAATTCATTTGTGTTTCCTCTGTCATGGTTGTCTGCATTCAACTTCTGTCGATCGACAGAAGCTGCAATAGCATCTTGCACAAACCGTATTACGGCTTGGCGGCGCTGGACAAAGTCCATTGCCTTCGAGTTGAACTCCTTGTTCAACCCGTTGTCCTTGTTCACAACAGGCCCAGCCTGTGTGTGGTTGTTGTTTAGAGTGTCTACGCCCGGCGTAGGCACTGAACTCTCGTCGATTGGACTACGCGCAGTCCGTGCGCGTGTCGACAAAGCTGATATGTTGCTCGTATCAGCGTGTTCATTCGGTTTGTTTGAAACCGGATACCCTCCCCCACTTAAAGAAGGAGCTACCACACCGAGTACGCTCGGTACGCGTTGGGTGCCTCATGGCGTTCACGTAAAACGGTGTGTCCGGTGGAGACATGCCCCGAGTTGTTGATGGCAACTCTGCCATCGGCAAGCAGTCGCTCCATTGTTTGAACGAATGGGCGTAGCTCTTCAGAGCGTCAACCAAGGCTCGGTTGACGCTCTCGGTTTGTCCGTCGGTCTCCGAATGATCCGCAGTCGACATGCGGCACGACAATGCGATCATCGTTGTCGTCGACTGCGCTGTAAAGCAGCAGACCATTGTGTACACGATAACGGTGTACACGTGCACGGAGATGTTTCGCAAGCATCTGACGGGACTTGTCAGAAGGTGCAGTGAAGTAGTCTAACAACTGCTTCGCGTCCGCATCGTTTTCGTATGCGGACCGCACGTCGTCTAACAAAGACGACAAGGGCGTAGACGTCCGTGCGACGCCAATTGCATTGGCGTCGGCCTTGTGCGCCGCATAATCAGGTCGACGCGACAAGGCGTCGGCCACGACATTCAACCTTCCAGGTTTGTACTCAACCTCGAAGTTGTACTCCGCAAAGAATGAGAGCCATCTTGCCATTATTTGTGAGATATGGCGGCTCGATCGCCGTACGCAATGATGCGTGGTCGGTGTAGACCACAAATGGTCTACTCCCAAGTAGATACACTCGAAACTTCGCGAGTACATACTTCATGGCAAGGAGTTCCTTGTCATGTACCGGGTAGTTGCGCTCAGCTGGCTTCAGCTGACGCGACTGATAGTAGACCACGCGATCACGTCCTTCGTGATCGTGTTGCATTAAAGCGCATCCGATTGCGAAATCGGACGCGTCACACACGACGTGGAACGGACGGTCTTGGTCGGCCACCGCCAAGATCGGTGCCTCAGTCAAGCCCTGCTTGACTGCATCAAAGGCCTGCTGACAATCAGCAGTCCAAACCTATGCAGCGTCCTTCTTTAGGAGCTGCGACAGCGGGCGAATCTTGCCCGCGTAGTTGCTCACGTACTTGCATAAGTACGTAGCGAGTCCAAGGAACTGCCTCAGTTCCTTGACATTGGAGGGCGTAGGGCATTCATTGATCACTCTGACCTTTCCCGGGTCAGGGCGTACGCCATTCTTCCCTACGAGACACCCAAGGACGCGTATCTCGCTAGCCCCGACGATACACTTCTTCAAGTTCGCATAGAGCTTGTGTTTGCGCATGAGTGCAAACATCTTGCGGAGATGTTCCTTGTGCATCTCCACTTCCGACTTGCCGTCCACAGCCCGGCTGTGGATGAACACATCATCGAAATAGCTCGGTGCGAAGTCGCGCACCGAGCGCAACAAGTGCGTGACGCACCTGTTGAACGTCGCAGGGGCATTCTTCAATCCCTGCGGCATTACAAGCCACTCCCAGAGCATACCGCTCGGAGTGCTCACAGCCGTGAGAGGTATATCACTCTTACGCATCATGATCAGATAGAATCCGTCTCTCAGAACCAGAGCACTAAAGATAGTACTCAAAGCCATCGAATCGATAATCACATCTCTTCGTGGTATCGGCGTCTGCGCCGGTACCGTTGCGTCGTTCAGCTTATTATAAGCATTAACGATGCGCCACCCGCCCTGTGCCTTCTTGACACAGAACGTAGGCGCGCTGTGCGGGGACTTCGATTTCCGCACTTGCCCAGCCTTGCGACGACTCTCAAAGAAGTCGTCGATCGCCTTGACTTGCTCCCGCGGCAGTGGCCACTGCCGCGGCACGCAATACTTCGTTCCCGGTACGAGATCAATCTCGTGCTGAACGCCCTTGTCCTGCGGCAACTCCGCAGGGATATCGTCCGGGAGTACGTCTCTGTACTCACGCAAGATCTCGTAGAAGGGGCTCGACTTCAGCGAGTCCCAGCTCTGCTTGTCGAAGCGTTCTTTCTTCGACTTGGCGCTGAGGGCGTCGACGCCCTCAGTGACGAGCTGCTTCAACTCTTCCGCTTCACACTTCATCCTCTCGATATCCGAGAGGATGCAAATCTGCTCGATGTGTCCATCGTGCAGGTCGCGGGCGAAGCGCCTCCAGCTCGTGACTGGAAGCGAAGTCAACTCCGACGCCAATGTTGGAGGGTTCTCCAACTTAATATTCTTATACTGGAGACCAGTATTCGTACGCGTCAAGACACTCAGTGTCTCGACGGTCGTCTCCAGTTTCTGTGTCTGCCCGGCAGACACTGCGAGTAACGCCTCGGTCCCTGACCGAGACTTGCGCAGCTTGGCTCGCTTGCGCCGTTCGCTTCTAGTGCGGAACCCAGTTCCGCGCTTCTTGTTTTGTCCAGGACCGGCCGTGGGCAGATTTTCCTTTTGTTCGCCGGCGGGTTCAACCCGCGGGCACACGCAATCAAGCACGGCTTGATCGCGTATCGCTTCTTCGTGCAGCCCTGCTGCACGCGAGCGCGCAAGCATTTCCGGTGCGGGACGTTTGCAACCGTCCGCACTGCCTGCAGCGTCGGCTCCCAGAGCCGGTGCGCTTTCTTTACCTCGACGCTTGACGGCGGAGCGTCTTTCGACGTTTGGGCCAATCGCATCAGCTCCCTGAGCTGACGCGTCCGAGTCACTGTCCTTACTAGTGACTGGCTCCTCTTGTTGAACTTGTGTGTCGACACTAACAGTCGACATGACCGCGTCATTCTTGACGCTTCGAGAACCTCTCGAATCCGATCGAATCTGAGTCTTCTGATTCGACTCACATTTTCTCCCGACGACCCTCTCAGTCGTCGGTGTCCGTGCGGGGTGACCGGAGACAGCCGGGCGTCGCGCTGTCTCTCCTGGTGGGTCGCGTGCACCGCGAGGTGTACGTGCTGCGCCGACAGAGCCATCGCTCACTGTCGCGCTGCTACTCCCGAAGTGCACGATCGTGCGCTTCGTCCAGTCGATCACCGGATCATGACGTGCAAGCCACGGCATGCCCAACACCATGTCGAACTTATCGTCTAAGTCAAGCACGATAAGCTCGTCCACGAATTTCTTCTCCCGATACGAGAAGTGTACGCGTACGACACGCTTCTCGGTTCTAACAACGACACCCGTTGCTAGTCTTACTTCCAATAGACTTCGAGGTAGTTCAACTTCCTCGAAGTCAAGCCTCGCTAGGCTCTGCAGTCGAACAAACTTGTTCGACCCACCACAATCCACCAACGCACGAAGAGACTTCTGTCTCTTCGAGTTAACCTTCAGGATGACAAGGTTTGACCTGTCATCCTGCTTCTTACAGTGAGAGTGACTATCACTGGGGGCAGCAGTCTTTAATACGGCGTGTCCAATATCGACACGCTTGACTGCATCACCAGCAGGGAGCCCCACGCCTGCTGGTCGTTCTAGTTTTTTTATTGCCCGTGGCGATACCTGGTATCGTCACGCCGGCCCTTGGCCGCCTGCACAGGCGCTGTGCATTCACGGGGGTAGTGACCGTTGTTTCCACACCGGAAACAGCGGACCCACGACGCTGCTGAGATCCAGCAGCTGTCGCACTCGAGAGGTCCATTGGTTCGGGACCTCCCGTCGGCTTTACCATCGGTCGCGGCATCGGCCGCGGGACGTTCACATGGAGCTTAGCCTGTCGCAGGCTAAACTCTTCTTGCATCGCAAGTGCAATCGCAGACTCGAGAGTACTTGGGTACTCTCGGAAGAGATAGGTCATCACAGGCCCATCTTTCAGACCCTTCATGAACGAGACGACCTTAGTCGCCTCGTCTATCGGGTTGGTCACGATGTTCGAGACCAAGTACCGAGCCCTTTGGGCGTAAGCATGCACGTCATGCTTGCCCTCAGATCGAGGGCTCAAACGCTTGTCTGAGCTCCTCCTTGAAAACCTCGTACGTGCTAAAGCACGTAGGATCAGTGAGTCGGCGTCCGTACGCCCAACTCCTGGCTCGTCCGCCAAGGCATGGCATGGCGAACGCAACCTTCGACAACGGGTCGACGATGCGTCGAGCCGTAATGGCAGTCTCAACTTCGACAAGCCAACGGAGGAGAGGCTCGCCCTCTCTTCCAACGTAGCTGTTCACGTGGAGCTTTAAAGACTCCACCCGCGGTGTGGACGGAGTCGACACCGTAGCGCGAGCAGCGGTCTCGCGCTGTTCCTTCATGATGAAGCCTAGAGCAACACCGTGTTGCTCTGTCGGCGATAGCGTGCGTAGCATTGTCGCTACGGTCGCTTCTCCAATGACCGTCGACAGTCGTTGGAGCGCCTCCCACTCTGGATCCGCCAGGAGACAGTCCTCGCGTGCAACATGCGTTGCACCCGTGTTTGGGTTACTAGTGGACATACTCACGTCCACAGGCAGGTCCTCGGCCCCCGTATCGAACTTCATTCGATACGTAACTAGTCGGTCGTTGGACGGACTACAAAGTGCTACCAGGTGTAATGGGCTTACTTAGCCCAATACTTTAGCTTACACGTGAGCGCACGTGTATGAGGAAGCGTAAGGTGTATTTAACTTAGATTAAGTATACTTGTATCCACAAGTATAATTAGATCTAAATAAAGGTACAAATAGTAGCTTTTGCGGTAAAATGAGAACTGAATTGTTTGTTAACTGTGGCTTTCCTCCTAAAACTGATATCTATAAAGAGGGGTTCTGCCAACGAGTGGTTGGCAGAAACCCTGACCTAATGCTTGACTCTTATTGGTAGAAAGACCCTGCTTTCTGACCAATAGGACTGCTTGCTAATATGAATGGTGACCACACTGCGATGTAACCCACCTGAATGTATCCATTAGTGCGTGTTGCACTAACGTGAGGTTAGCCGAATGTGTAGCCCCGCTACAAGCTACGCCTTCAGAAGTACTCGCTCCAGACGTCGACTAAGTTCATTAAATACTACAAGAGCCTGTTCTTCGGCTTTGTAGACCTGGCACTTGTGAATGCCTACATCTCGCACAAGGAGGCGGCCGCGATGACCGGGAAGCCGCAGCGAGTGGTTCGGGGTGCTGCAGAACCAGCTTCTACAGCTCAAGGCTGCGGACTTCGCTGGGGTCGTAGCGACCCCGCCACCGGGAAGCCAGAAGCGGAAGCGCGCCCCTGTCCGCTTCACGCACCAGGTCGAGCAGAGTGACGACTGGGTCACGGTCAGCGGAGTGCAGAAGCGCCGCCAGCGTTCTTGCAAGGTGTGCGCTCTGTTGCGACCGGACACCAAGAAATCGTTCGCCACCACCTTCTTCTGCTAGCGCTGTTCCCTGGACGATGCGAAGATGTGGCTCTGCAACAGGATCCGTCGCCAGTACAAGGGCGTGAACAAGACGTGCTTCGACATCTGGCACGACGACTTCGACGCAGGGAAAAGCATTCCAGAAGTACTTGCAGAGACTGAAAGGCTTCGCGAAATGGAAACGGCTTAAATTCACTTTGTTGGGTGCTAACTTTGAATCTAACCAATTCGATTCTTATCCTGTCTACACATTCGCAGCATTTCCATTCCGAATGCAACGCGGGCACATACACACTTCGATCTTGTAATCTGAACCATGGTCAAACCCCAATTCTTCCCCGGCTGCTATCTCGCGAATCGCAATAATGCCTATCCTGGCAAAGCCCCCAGCCGTCCACTCTTGTGCTTCGCAATTCGGTTCGCAACTGTGGTTTATAAACCACGCCACGTTTCCTGCCCATCTTGTATCAATAAATTTGTATTTACCATACTGCATCATGTATTCATCATTGGAACGCGCCCTTCTTTCCTGTTCGTCAATAATTTCTCCCACATATTCAGTGATCAACGATCCTTCTCGTATACGCTCCAGTGCAAACACTCCAAATCGTTTCCCTGTTACCGCCCCAACGCCTAGTTCCACAGCAGACCCGTCCGACCACCTCCTATTTGAGCAGTTCCCTTTCAGGTTGCACGTGCCCCTCTCGCACTCTACTTGTTGCAAACGATTGTAGCACCGTCCGTCGCAATCCCTTGCGCATTCACACTTTCCGTTGTCTGCCCTAACTTCCGCCAGGTTTCCAATGTTGGCTACGATTGCTTTGTAATTCGCAATTGCTTCAATACTGTTTGCCACCATGGCCATCGGCGTTCTTATGTGCTCCTCCTGGTCACCCGCTCTGTACACGAATGCATCTAACGTTGTTTGCCTCCATTTTCCCTTTGCTTCATTTCTTCCCCCCATGACTGCTTTCTCTATTACTTCCTAGCGCTCCTTCTGCGCTTGTCCCATTCATGGTCCACATCCGTCCACCCCTTCCGAAATTTCTTCGCCCTCGTATTGCGGAAGTTCCCCCTGACAATACCGATTCTTCCAGTTCGTACCCCGTACGTATAACCTATTGCTACTGCCTATATCAATACAAACACCTTACATCCCTCCCCACAGCTTCAAATCCAGAGCTGTTCCGGGCTACTGCACGGCCTTAGTTATTAATCAAAGAGGAATACGTGTGTGATAAAACAGAAATACCTACAAACCGCAAACATTTATGGACCTTGTTAGAGTCACCAACGAGATTGCATAAAACGTCGTTACTGCAACCTTCCTGTAACTTTCCTGCGACTTTCCAGCAACATCATGTACCTTATCACCCTGCCCTAACCCCAAAAAACCATGCGGGACCCTGCTGGAAAACGGGTTAATGTCGAGGTTTAGCACGCCGCGCGAAGACTTCGCTTCGCACGTCGATGCTAAACCTCTCTGGCCGAGTCCGGTAGGCTCACCCTAATCTTGCAGCGCTACGCGCTGCGCTTGATCTCGCCGGCCGAAGGCCGGCGACTTTGGTGGTTAGGGCAAATGCGTTGGTTTTATGCAATCTCGTTGGTGACTCTAGTCACTTCCAACATTTATTGAAATAAGCAAGTCGTGAAGGGTGGTACCTAAACGTTTCAGCGGATAGAGCGCACAGGCGAGTTTCATCTTGTAACGGAGCTAATGGTCCAGCTTTTCTTAAGCGCTCACTTAACCCCTTAGTTCCCGGAAATATGTACACAAAACGATAAATTGTATGTCGTATCTTACGACGTAGCGGTTCACTTAAAATTTGTATTGGTGTATATGACCACGTGCGGATAGGTGTATAAATTCTTGAGAGGTTTCTCTGGCAATGACGTCTAATTGACTGCATTGGCTCGACCTTGATGTGACCAATGTCATAACATCCGACAAAGCAGTCGAAGAGGAGGGAAGGAAATGGTGGGACTGTTGGACAACGAGGAAATTCAGTTCGGATAATGAAGCACAGAAGGTACGTTGCTCAAGAAACAATGCATTGCGATCTTACGAAAGCGCCCACTCATTATTGCTGATGCGCTCACTGCCACTCCCACACGCGCTTACACATCGTCGCTGTCGTCCGTGTCCTTGCTGCTCAACCTACGGGCTCCAGGAAGCTGCAGTTCGCGACGCGACTTCTTCCGCTTACCTGCGCACTGTCCGGGGCGACGAAGCACGACCCGCTTCTTTAAGGTTATCAGGTGTAAAATATCTGAGGTATTGCAAGGTAAGCGGCTGCGTCAAATACAACTCCGACATGGCAGTGACACGAGTTACCGCGACGTAAAAAGATGACTTTTGCGGGCAGCGTCTGGTATGGTGACGAAGCGGTGCTAAGACCATTCGATGTACTGTCAGTCCTTGGCACTTCTCAGTGGTTAGTGAAAAAGCGGGAACAAGAGGCACTTGCTGGATACGAATCCGGAATTGTCTGTCGGGCATCTGTACGTCGACGGAATTATCCTTCCACGGGCGAATCGGGACGAAGCCGGGTGGTAGCTCGGGGGCAAAAACGCGGCCGGCGTGTTCGGTGATTTGCACGAAAATAATCTCAGGTGGAGAGGAGTGAGTCCTGAAGGTAACACCGTCGTCTTCTAAATCTTGTGAGACATCCTCTAGGGATGGTTGTATGGCAACAACCTGCGCAATCGTACCGTTAGCTAACATCAAAGATAAACATACGTTCTTCGAGCACTGGACGGGCATCCCGATGGCGATGCGGAGACATAAAGCCAAATTTGCAGTTTTGTCGTCACGGATCCAATCGAGATTGTGTCGTTCACTTGGAGTCAAGCATTGTCCTTTGCCCCTGGTAACGACGACTGAAAATTCGTGGAGAACTTGGTGTCGCGATTTACAGAACGCTATGGCACACTTGTGGTTAAACTCTGATCGGAGAGTGTTGGACGTAACTATGATAGGACAGTATGTGCCCTCATCGGTTGAAGGGGACCAAGTTAGGCGGAAACACGTAACGTTTACGAGCGCAATATCCTCTTCGCGAAAGTTTCCTACTCGCCATCGATTCAGGATATCTCGCCAAACCGGGTCGCGGCGATGCCGCATGTTTTCGTCTAAAACGACGACGTAATTGATCGCGCGGTATGCTTGATGGCCTCGAATACGGTCCAGGTATTTGCTAACTTCCGCCTTCTTTATCTTGCCGAGTACCGTTTCGGGGATAGGCGCTTTGAATGCAGGCATACCGGCTACAGGAAGCTGCTGCAACCAATCTCCTACCAATAACACGTTGATACCACCGAAGCATCGGTCTGGTTTGCTATTGAGCTGGCGCAACGCCGCATCCGCCATTCCTAGAAAGCCACTGTCCATGGTAGATATTTCATCGATAATGAGCAATTTTAGCTGGGCAAATCGTTCACGCTGCGTCACACTGTACTGCCGTTTTGGTGTGAACACCCCACCCGAAAAACTTATGCAAGGTTTGGCCATTAGCCGCTTGAGCAGCTACACCTTGACATGCAGTGGTACCCACTGCATCGGTACTGTTCCAAGTTGAAGCTAGTTTTTGTAGCGCTTTGATTACCTGGCTCTTCCCTGATCCTGGCAGCCCACCAAGAAACCCGATTAATTGTTCGTCCTCTGAAATGTGCTCCTGAGTAAGCGAGTCTAAGAGACAGCGCCCGGCGCGAATGAAAAATTTGTGCTGTTTCCTATTGAGCCGAAAAGATGCCGCGACAGTGCGCAGGGACGAATGGGCTTCAAGTAAATGAGGAGGCACAGAAGACACACTTGAAGGATCGACCCACTCGTTTTCCATCGCGGCGTTCCGTAAGAGAGCTACTTTTGTCGGTATGTCGATTGCTTGAAAGGCACCGGGCGAATTCTCGGGCGGATCCCGGAGTTCAGGCTTGGCTGAAAACCGATCCAAAATTGTATCAATTTGCTGGCCGGTGAATAGTGATATGCTGTCTGCAGACGGAGGCATCGCAGAGGAAGTGGCAGCCAGCATTGCAGCTCCGGTTGCGTGCGGAAGAATTAAAATATTCGGGATTCGAGGCGCGTGTAGCTCAGGCAGCCAGGTAGTTAGTTCTGCATCTGCATCGAAGGCATACTCGGATATATCGTTGGGATCGCTGACATGAAACGAGTCGCCCATTGCAGCATCCATATCCATGCATTCGGTATAGCGTAACATATCAGTGTCAATTTTGTTGCTTGCCAATTCGCGAGAGGCATAATAATCCATGGTGAACATATTAAAGCGTCGACCTTGCGCAGGCGCCGCTGACTCCCACCAACTTTCGTAAAACTGGCATAGCTTTCTATCGCCGGGTTCGAAATCGGAGCGGCTGCGAAACGGGCAAAATAAAACAAGCATCGCGCGCTGATAAGTGACCAAGGCTTCTCCAACGAGTTTATCGTGTCTGTTATCTGGGAATTTGTACCCAATGATTGTAGCGATAACCGGGAAGTCGCGTTGCCTTAAAGAGTGGGTAGCATATTGGGAGTGGCACGTTCGAAACCTCGACCCGATAAGCAGAGGTCGGAAAAAAATTAGTGCAATTCAATAAATTATTGGGTCTTCCAATATAAATATTTATTATTGGGACATGCCGGTCCCAATACAATATCATATTGACCCAATTATTGGCAATAAATATGAAAAAAGAGCTGAGGAAGGACCCCAAAGCCCCATAAATGAAACACCCGTTTTGATGACATCGTTCCCCAGATCTGATGACATCATTGATGGAGTTCCTCACACCACACTCGCGTCAGTTGAAAAGCACTGGTCAGAAGCTCCCCGAGCGCTAGCTTCCCCGACATTCGCTGGCTCACAACTACATCTTCGCCGAACTACGATGACCTCAAACAAGCAGCTCACCGCCTTCTTCTACGCACCGTTTGGCCAAGGACTGTTCCGTTGCAACATTTGCGGCAGTGAGCGGAAGCAGGTGGCGCAGTCCGGATACTCCAACCTTCTGGTGCACCTGGCTGGAAAACACGAGGGTTACGAGGCTCAATACGCGGCCTTCCAAAACAACACGGGGTGCCCTCTTCAAGCTTTTGGATTCGTGCCAGAGGAGTCGAGCCATCTCTTCCAGTGGATCCAGTGGATCGTCATGCGGAACATGCCCATCCATGAGGTTGAAGACGCGCTCACTCGCGCGATGAGCAGGTTGCGACCTACCACAGTCAAGGCTGTGAAGAAGTGCATGGAAGGCATCGCGATCAAGGTCGGACAAGAGCTTGAGAAAGAGCTGGGGACGCTGTTCGGGCTGATGTTCGACGGCTGGTCGCATGCCGGAGTGCATTACGTCGGACTGTTCGCTGTTTTCGAGACAGATGGAGAGCTGCGTATGCCACTGCGGGGCTTATCGCCCATCGATGAAGGGTCGCAGACAGCAGATGTCCACATCAATCTGTTTGAAAACATCCTGGATGTCTACCACAAGACTACTGCCATGGTGGGATTTTTGGTGGGCGACAACTGCAGCACAAACCAGTCAATCGCGACGAAGATGGGCATCCCACTTATCGGCTGCGCAAGCCACAGGTTCAACTTAGCCGTCAAGAAGTACCTGGAACCACACGAGACACTGTTGTCTGAGGTTAACGACCTCATGGTGGAGTTGCGACAAGAAAAAAATCGGGCAGAGCTCAAGAAGTACACCGAGCTGCTTCCAGTCAAGCGGAATGTTACGCGTTGGTCGTCTACCTTCACGATGGTGCAGCGGTACATTCGTATTCGACCCGACATCAAGAAAGTGGAGGCGGTTGAAGATCTGATCCCTACTGGTGCAAAGCACAGGAAGCTGGTCGCCCTTTTCGAGCATCTCAAGAAGTTTGAGAGCGTCTGCAAGCGGCTGCAGTGCGAAAGGACGGACATGGCAGAGGTGCGCGTGATGTTCGACGCTCTTGTCAAAGAGTACCCAGTCATGGCAGATCATCTGAAGTCCACCTCCAAGATCGTTCACACACCCGCGTTCGAAACAGGTGTTGTCAAGGTCATTGCGGGGTCGGTGTTGTCGTCGGCAGAGGAAGTTTTTCTCAAGCGCTTTCAGGTGACCCCAGCAACAGGTAAGAAGCGAAAGGAGAGGGAGGAGGACTACGCCTCGTTGCTTCTTCGAAGCGGAGGGAAGAAGAGAATTCAATCTGCAAGTACAGCCAGCTACGCGCCTCCTTTAAAACTGGTCCCTCCAACATCAAACACTGTGGAGCGACTTTTTCGCAGTACAAGCTCGTATTGACGCCGCAGCGACGTGCTATGCTACCGGCGAACTTCGAGCAACTGACATTCCTTCGTGTCAACCGCAGCATGTGGAACGTTGGTACTGTAGCTAGTGTCGCTGCAGGAGAAGGTCTTTAGAACATAAAGTCAAGAATGAAACCCTGATTGCTTACATCGCTTTTATTTTTAGTGATTTTTAATTTATTTTCTGTCAGCAATCGGCCTTTTTCTAGGAAAAAATCAAATCGTACTTGTATTGGGGCACCCCGTAGCTACGTGTTGCAAGTTTTCCCGAGCTCAGCACGTGCATATTGGTGAAGTAGATGCACTTTGAAAAGAGCTCCTAGTCGCCACTTCATGTATCCCCTCTTTAAGTTGATTGGGTAAAGTATCATCAATTATGTGAAGCGTGGTCCAATAATAGGTGCGGTTGTTATGATTGGATGATTTTAAATAGCTGTCAGAAGCCTATTGCATGTTGTCCAATCAAAATCCAGTAATTATTATTAGTGACAAAGCGCCACTTCAACTTAAAAATAATGACTTATAAATAATGACAGCAAACCACTTCAACTTCAACAAGTGGGTCAAGATGACATGGTGCATTAGCCAATTTGAGCAATGCCGAAGAAGAACAAGCGACACTCACACATAGCTGCGCTAGCAAACGCGAGGCGCTCAAAAGAACGTCGTCAACTCCAGCAACAACGGCGGCTGACACTCGCTGAGCTCGTAGGAGGGCCCATGCCGCCGGCGTCGTGCTCCACCACCCCACTCGACATGTCAAGTAACGGAACCTCGTCGGAGGAAGACGGGTCCGACTTTGAAGGCGATCACCTGTACACTTTAGACGCAATCTATGCAAAGAAAACAAGCGAGTCTGGCGATGCATATTATTTCGTTGGTTGGGTTGGATACGTTCCACTAACATGGCAACCTGCAGCTGATCTGCCACAAGATGCCATCAACGAGTTCGAAAGAGAGGAACTAGGTATCGTGTGGCCGATCGACCACCGAGCTCGAATTCCCACTGGAGTTCCAACTGGCACGGAAGACGTAGGTAACTACTACCAATATACTGTAAATTGCGGCAATATTTATTATTGCTTCGCTCTATATTGAAATCTTTATTATTGAGTCGTGCTTCAAGCAATCCAATTTTTTATTGTATTGGCGGACCTCTGCCGCTAAGTGTTTTGGCCTTGGACCACAGTTGAAAAAAATCCAGTAGACAAACGTCGGACAAATCGTCCGAGCGGTGAATGTAGTCAAGCAGAGGGCAGCATGGGCGATATGAGGACCCAGCGTTGAAAGGCTGCAGCTCTACATCAATGTCTTCTTCCTCAAATAAAACTTTTTAAAAGGAGCCGAGAAATAGTTTCGTGAACGAACGCGAAGAAAAGAATGGACTCCCCCTTAGCACGTATAAAGCCGCCATCGGCCCAGACACTTCTTGGGGTTGTGACAGAGACGCACACATCGATTGGACGAGTCGTCTTCCTTCCAGCATCGGGTCACTTGTGTCGGCTCTTCTCGAAATCGCCTTATCAAATGCATGAACATGAATCGCGACGGGGTTCTCGACTTCATTTTGCGGCTTCGTACTGTATTTCATCATGTAAAAGGCCTTCTCGATGCCTGCACAAAACCCAGAAACGCGAAAACAGTTAAGAAAACGTCTATGTATCAGTCAAGTAGAACAAGTAGAGATTCTTACCTTCGCCAGCACTTAAAAAATTGATATCATGATTGGTTTTTAGCACAGAGTTAACCATTGGAACGTACGTGTTCAAGTATTCACTACCCACACGACGGCGGAATTGTAATGTGCCAATTTGGGCACATTCCGTTCGATCACATATATGCTTGGGGAAAAACATTCTGCAAATTTTACCTTTGGGTGTGCGCTTGGTGGGTTTGAAGCATGATTTCGAATGGGACCACCGATGGGTTTGAAATGCCAACAATGCTTTGGAAACAACCAATGCTCGAATCGGATCTGGATCAGGCGACAATTCCAAAGATTGCGGCATGGCAATTCGGTAGTGTATAGACGCATCGTTAAGGCGGCATGGCGAAATATTATCACGTTTCGCCACACGAGCAATCTCGGCCTCCACCAATTCGGACCCACCAAAAATCTCACCACATTCGGAGCACTGAGCTGTTGCAGGGCGGTCTGCCCCCCGACCTGGTTTTTCAAAGGCGCGCTTTTCCATTTCCAGTGGACCCAATGAGTCTGAATTGCAGCACGGACACAGTGTTGGAGAAGCCGGAAAGTCTGAGCACGCCAACGACGAGACGTATTGTTCAACTCGCTGACAGAAGGATTGCTGCTCAAGCAACGCATAATATTCGGTTGTTGTTGTTGGCATTCCTTCAATCCATACTAACATGTGGGCATGAAGGTCACCGGTCGAATTCTGAGATTCTGTTGATATGTAATAGGCTTTGGTTGTACCAAATATTCCAGGACTTGGGCGGGGACACTGTTTGGTACAATCATAATTTAGCAATACATCAATGAATAGCGTCAAAACGGCGTCGTAATATCTGCAAAAGTTACGAAACAAGGAATTAACAATGGAAAAAGGAAAATGTCACCACCATGATCTCGTACCGTGCACATGCGGAAGGATTGGAGGCTGCAACAGCACCCAGCTTTGACTTGGTTAAATGAATCGATGAGTCCAATTGTTCAGTCACAACATCTAGAACATCCGCATTCACTTCACCAGCAAATGCAGCGACACGATATGACGTTGAACTGCTAGGAGATAGCGTGAAAAATATTGACAGCTGTCCATATACCAGTTGCATCGCCAGTAAGTCGGATCGGGCTCGCGAGCGCTCCTCGTTCGAGCCATAATGAGCCCTCATTCCAGTAGTAATAAACGAATACAGATTTCGAATATTCTGCTCTGTTGCCGGGGCTCCCCCTACCGGAGTATTCGTCGCGAGATTCTTGAGCCGATCTTCTTGCCTTTCCAAATGCTGAACCAGCTCAGCCCTCCCCACGCCGGTTGCGGTAGCAATTGTCACAGGAGACATTTTCACACGCAAATAAATAGCATGCATTGCTTTATGCCCAGCGAGGACATCAAAGGCGACTAGCGTGAACGAGTGGTGTCTTGCGTGGCGGCGAGACGACAGCCTCAGACAATATCGAAGGTATTCTTCTAGCCCGATTCCAAGCTCCCGCGGCTCATCCAGACCTCCACGCCCAAAGGGAAAAAGTTCGACGAACGCCACAGTCCAAAAGCCAGTATTAAAATCGGAAACAATAGCTGATGATCTTCGAACCACGACGGTGTTTTTGTGTTTCTTGCTGAAAGCTTTTTGTATCATTTGCGATTCAGTTCCATTCTTGAAATTTGTCAATATTGCTGTTGAGTAGTGCTCATTTTGTTCATCGGATTTTTCCACGTTAATATGAGCAGGATCAGGAGCATTGAACCGAGAACAAGCTGCATCGAGTTCATCCGATGCAGCAGTAGCAACTGGATCGGAAGTCTCTGTCGAGCGATCAAGTATAACTTGGGTTTGAAACATTGAGGTCGACGTCGTAAAACTTGGCGAAGTCCGAACTGTCTTAAACAAAATGTTGTTATCTTTGTACCACTTCATTTGGTCTTCAAGGCGTTGTACACGGACATTGTACCGCTTAAATGTTGCCGCCTTTTGATGAGGCGTCATACATCCGACGATGGTGACACCAATTGTCCCATCGCTCACTACTTCTCTCGGCAACATCGCCGCGGGAGTGGTCGGATCCGCGCGGAAGTAATACGCATGGGCACGAATCGCGGTGTGCCGCCCACCCCTGACCACAGACAACATTTTTGTTGGTTGTGCCAAATTGAGCATGGCGTGCTCGGTGGGAGTTGTATCGTTAAACTCGTCATCTTGCCATCCAATATATAGTCCATTCGCGATCTCAAATTTGGGAGGATTGACCAGATTCTTGTTCATCAGAGATTGATTACACGACTTGCATATCGATAGAACGTAAGACTGTCCAGCCGAGATAAAACCTTCTGGCGAAAGCAACACACCGCGAAGATCCGGTAGTAAGTCCGAGACATCGTAGCATTTGAGCAGGTTTGGGTGTAAACCTGGTGGAGCTCGTAGGCGGGATTTGATTCTGGTCATTAATACCGGAGAAGCTGGAACTTGTTTTTTCAGGGAACTCCACTGCGGGTGGAAACAATCGCAAACACAACACACAACCTCACCAAGATGCGAGTTTGATAGCCTGCGCGAACATTTCTGATGAATTCCATGTAATATTTCCGCAGATGGAAGAACAGGAAACTGCACGCGGTTGTCAAATTCATCGGCGGATTGCGAAAGCCTCTTTTGACGTTTTCTAGCACGGTCTGATGTTAGCCGTACTTCGTCGTCACACGAAATCGATATCTCGTTTGTTCTTGCTGGCATTTTTCGTTTCCGGAATGAACTTCACAACATAGATAATTGGCAACGTGGAAGAACGACCGTGCAAGATTGATGTATGTCGACAATTCAGATTGTATTGGAATTTCCCTGTAACAGGAAGGAAATTACTTTGTGCTTGATTGATACCTACAGACAGCCATGCTTAGCGACGCGAAAGTATGCGGGTTAGTTCACTCTTCGATTTATCAGCAGAACAGCTACCATGGACACTAATAACGTACGTCAATTGGATTCGGCACCGTCGAACCACGCGAATAACGACAGTGATGACGACTTGGAGCAAGTCGCTGCCGTCCAACGATCGCTGGTAATCCCTCATATCACGACCGTCAAAGAAGCCAATGCTTGGATTGCAAAGCCCAACGCTGAAAAAACTGGATGGGTGGATATATCGATGTGCTTGTTTTCCATGCGCAAGTTTGCGCGTGGGTGGTATTTAACTCTAATCGACCGCAAGCGCAGCGCAAATTTCGCCACAGCGAAAACCTCCCTTGAATGCCTCCCATTTACAATCCGTAAGAAGTACCTGGTTTCTATCACACTGTATCTCGCTTTAACTCGAACGGACCGGTGGAGATCCCTGATCTCCCGTATTTAGAAGGCTCAATTCTGCATTGCGTTCATGTCACCGGGCTTGGTATCCAGCAAAGAACCGGTATGCCAAAAGGGAATGTGAGCGGTCCTGATCGGGTACGCGAAGAACGTATCGGGGGCCAGGGAAATGGTAGCGTCGCTCAAGCCGCTGGGAGCGAACCCGTTACCTCTCCGGCGCCGCAGATGGAAGGAGGGTGCGCATCTGGAGCGGGTTCAGATGCATCTGCCATGGAACACGCGAGAATCCGGCAGCACGAGCAGCGTAACAACCTCGGTGGCGACAAAGACCTTGTCGTAGTTCCGGGACAACGGGGCAAGGACAATATGAAGCACTCCATTACCGCAGCCGTATCACAAGGCGTGAAGCAAGCTCCTAAACGATCTGCGCCTGCAGCCGCACAAAACGGCAACAAAAAAGCGAATACACAACAGTGATACGTCGAGCACTCAATCCTGTTTTCCCAAGGAAGATTTACCCGAGATTCAGAATTGTTCAAGCTGTCGACGACAGCATGCAGCGACAGCGCCGCACGCAGAACAGCCCGTAAATTTGCGTAATGCATGACAGATCTTTTTTGTTTGTTTGAAGGTCAAGTGCGAGGATATGCGAGCATAAAAATGCGACTTAAACAAACCGAACAGTTCCTTTTGATAGCCTATATTAATACCTACAACCCAGGCAATTCTGATGGTGGATACTGAGACGAAGGCGTGACTGAAGGTGGAGCTGGTGAGCACTCTGGGCTTCGCGGAGGTGGAAGCGTTCGTGACCTACGTCACCAGCGCCTCCCGCTCCGAGCAGGATGCGTCCAACTACCCCGTTGAACTGCTGGGCATCCCGACCGCGCGCGCGGAGCACATCGGTACGCGGTTTTTTGCGCCGGCGTCGGCAGCGGCTACCCCCAAGGATATGGAGGGGTTGGTGCCCACAGCAGTGAACTCTCGCCTCAAGCTCAGCAAGAAGAGTAAGAGGGGCACGGACAAGGCGGCGGAGCTGCTGAACAATGCGCTTATCATCAACTGCCGGTGGTGCGGCCGCATTGAGTACAACGGCGCGCGCCGCTGCGATTTCTACGATTTGGAGCTGCACAACGGGGCAGACGCAGCCACGGTAAACCACGCATCACAGCAGCACATGGTGGAGCTGGTGCAGCTCGACGAGACGGGCGCTGAGCGCATGCGTGTGTTTGATGCCAATCACTCCTTTTACGACGAAGAGCAGGAGAGTAGCGCCGCAAGGAGGACGAAAACAGCAGCAGCGACAGGGTTAGACGATCTCGATTGCGCTGGACCTGTTCCCCAGGTCCAGCAGGCTAAGCAGAAAAAATATAAGGAAGGAGGGGGGTCCACTACGTGGACCGTTGATAACAACGACGCACTGCAAAGACTGCAGCAGTCTCTCTCTCTCTAATACATCGGGCTTTCGGAGCTCTTGGAGTTGGTATCGCGACGCTTGGTTTCCAAGCGTCGCAATATCATTTTCAATTGTAATGATCCCCATTCGTGTGTGGTTAACGGCTCACTTCTTATTTTCAGATTTGAAACTATAGCGTCCTGAAAACGCTGTAGGCTGTACCTGATGGATCTTCTGTCCTACCCAATTCAATGAATGTGTAGCAACTTCTCTTAATAAGCGCTCTCCGGCTTAACTGGTTCAATCGATGCGAACTTCCGAGTTTCAGAGAAGTTCCAAAACCATTTCTGGCGTCCAACCATGACGAACACCAACTACAGAAAACGCTTCGATGTCGAAAACGCCAGGGAAATGTTCTAGTATCCACCGCACTACGTGTAGCCGTCCTTGGACTAAAGCAAACAAAAACGCGCGTTGGAAACAACCTTCGTGACGGTTGAGGCGCAGCCATTCAAGAACATGAGTATGCCCATTGGCAGAAGCACTGTCCATCGCAGCCGTTGTACATCCTTCAGCGCGGTTGTAGTGCAGCCATTTTATCGTATCCAGATGCCCGTTTCGTGCAGCATTATCAATTGCCCGCGATGTAGCCACTGCTCCAAGTTCGTGTGCCCAGACGATAAACTGCAGGTCGCCCCTATAAGCGGCTGCATCCAACGTCAGAGTAATAGGAGTATTGAGCGTGTCCCACATCCACCGCGCCAACTGCAGCGGTGATCCGCATATAGCTTCTTGTAATACAGGTTCTGGTCATTGCATCTGCACTGCGGTTATCCAAAGCCAGCGAACGGCACTCTCATCTCCTCCAACGGTTAAAATCCGCTCAACCGCCGCCATCAACAACTCTGGGTCCAGACCCATAGGTTGGGTTCGTTGCAACCAAGCCAATATTGATACACGCCCCCCATCTACAGCCTCCCGAAACGGCGGTTGACCCCATGCGACAAATCCGTGACGGCTGTGCAGCCATTGTAGCACATGCATATGACCATTACCAGCGGCTTCTCGAGCAGCGCAGCTCATGATCATTTCCGGAAACAAGTTATCGAAATCAGTAATTGTGCTTAGGTCGCCATTTCTCGCTGCTACGCCGATGCGCGCGTCACACATAGCTTCCAGCTCATGCTGTTCCACCGCTTCATTCTGCTCGCGATCTAGTATGCGGGCCACTAGCCGCACAAATCCGCTACTGATCGCGGCCTTAATGTTCCACTTCGATATTGGATCAATAAAGGCACTAATCGCCACCGCGATATTAGGTATTCCCCCTGCGACCGAGAGACAGCGGCAAACGGCCAACGGAGCGGTCATAATACGAGACTCGGGTATCTCTTGCATATTCACCTACTTGTTTCAGGTTGAGCGCGAAACCCAAAGTGTTACTATAACCTTTCTCGTGGTAAATATCCCATGTACCCACCTTTTCATCACGTTTTATTACTCGATTGATGGCCAGTGATCCGCCAGGGCGAGAAAAAATCTCCGCCCACGAGGCACGAGAAAAAATCCTCGCCCACGAGGCATCCTACTAACTGAGGCATCACTCTCTTCCTGGGAATCTTCGTTAGGGCTATCTATATGTACACGAACTCTTTCAGCCTTTTCACCGGGTTTTCCATCAGTAATATTTTACTAGTTTGTAGGCTAGGACGGATCCTGAGAATGTAGGTCGCAAGTGGGCGGAGCGGCTTCGACGCTGAGTCAACTCGCCGAACATATCGACAACCATCAAGGTAGCATTCTGCGCTGCAGAGGAGCAGCGCAGACTCGTGCTGGAGCTGGAGTCCAGGCTGGCTGAGCAGAAGCAGACCCACGTACTCGAGCAGGAGCAGCACATGGCCGTCGAAGCAGTCGTCACCTCCGCCCGATCTCTCAAGATCCTCTGGACCGGTTCGGTGCGGAGGATCCCGCTGGTATCGTACCTCTACAAACAGTACCGATACTACCAGAACGATAGATTGCATCACTAGCAAAATTCGTTTATCTTACAAAATATGGTATTAATACAAGCTGCTCCAGCAATATCCACGGATATTATTATCGCAGACAAGTTTTTATTTTCATCTGGATGGGCTAACATACCAGCATAGATTTAATTAAAATCCGCCTATCTAACAAAATACGGTGCATGTTGTTCCAGCAGCATAGGTTTATACTGGGAATACCGAAGAATGAGGGATGGACAGCCCTCAAGGGATTAATTCCACGGTACTGCGTAAGCGTAACCTGGGTAAACATTCGTACAACATTAGAAATGTTGCATGATAGCAACGAACGCAGTAGCGCTGCTACTACCGGTGTAGTAGCACTGCTACTGGCAGAGCAGCACAGCATGATAGCAATGGATGCAGTAGCACTACTAAGCACAGCAGGACAGCATGATAGCAATGGAAGCCATCGGTACAGTAGCACTGCTACTAGCAGAGCAGCGAAGCATCATAGCAATGGACGTCATAGGTGCAGTAGCACTGCTACTAGCAGAGCACCGCAGCATGATAGCAATGGACGCCACAGCATGATAGCAATGGATACAGTAGCACTACTACTAACCGGGCAATACAGCATGATAGCAATGGACGCCATCGGCGCAGTAGCACTACTACTAGCAGAGCAGCACAGCATGATAGCAATGGACGGCGTCAGTGCAGAAGCCATCGGTACAGTAGCACTGCTACTAGCAGAGCAGCGAAGCATCATAGCAATGGACGTCATCAGTGCAGTAGCACTGCTACTAACGTTAGCAGAGCCCGATCGGTCGCATGCAAAAGCGCTGCTTATATTAAGTATTATTATTAAGAAAATTGGTATTCCCAGTCTAAGTCGCAGACGCCCTAGTCATCTTCCACAGGTATTATCGTAAACAAGTTTTTTATCTTAATCTCAACTGGGGGTGGGTCAACATACCAGCATAGTTTTAACACTACACAGGATATGAATATATACAGGTCTTACCGTATTTAACTTTGGCAATGTCAGGTTCGATTTAGACAGGGTATTAAATCAGTCAATAATCGTACGTCAGTGCGATCCCGCCTAGGACTCTGGATAAAATCCAGAGAACTTCACTTTCGATTTAGCCGAGCAGAGAGCAGAGCCCCGACAGCCCCGTACCAGCTGAAGGGATCGAGAGTGGAGCCAGTACAAGACCCTCAGACTAATACCTTACTCTGAGTATTGCAACCCTACCCCGGACGACGAGAACCATGACGGACTCGGCGGATCCTGGGCGCGGCGAGGCGCCAGGGTCAGCAGGAAGACCCCCGGACCCAGGAGAAGACCGGCCAGGTGACCCGGGCGAGCCGCAAGAGGCGACAGGAACCGAGGGCAAGACGGTATACAGCCAAGACTCCGTCGTCCCAGAGACGCAGGACTCGCAGGTGGAAGGCGACCAGTTGACTCCGCAAGGATCAGCAGAGGCGGCAGCCAGTTCTCCAAGCCCGGACGAGTCACAAGGCTCAAACACGGCAGCCAGCGAAGAAGCCCCGAGCACAGAAGCAACTACGATGCCAGCCAGTACGCCACAGGTGCAGAGAGGCCAGAGGACAGCTACCGAGAAGAGCAGTACAGGTCCAGCTGTAGGCCCCGAGGAGATGTTTGATGCAGTAGTGGCGGCGATGAAAGCAGCGCCGCAGGAGCAGCCGCGGAACGAGTGGACGGAGACTGTAGCAGCACTGTACAAGATGGTGCATGCGACTGTGGCCTACGATGAAGATCTGGTACCGACTAGCAAGTCGCGATATCCTAAACTCCGGGGAGATGAAAAAGCTTGGCTGTGCACGCTGTTCCAAGAAGCGTGCGTTCTCTCGGACGGCAGCTACGTCGAATGGGGGAGACTGGCCACAGCAGTGACGCAAGACCTGTACAACACGAGTTGGTCGTTTGTGCACATCGTACAGACTTTGATCAGCAGAGTCAAGTGGGCACACGCAACACCGCTTAATCAATGGGCAGAGAAAGTTAAGAAAGGCACGAAGGCTGAGCAGGGTCAGGCCCAGGCTCCAGAAAGTAGAGCACAAGCGGGGTATACACCCTTTATGTTTAATCCAGCCGTGTATTCAAAGGAGGAGATCGCCGGTATGCGCAAGCTTTGTGAACAACCTCCGGCAGCGAAAACTGGACGACGCCTTCGGGAAGGGACGAAAGAGGAATGGAAGGTCATCGCCGGGATGGTGGAAGGCAGTATTGTCTGCCGGCGAAGCCCAGGTTTCCTGAAGAGTGTGCTTGATTCCAAGGAATGCATCAGACTCTACGGCACGATTCAAAAGCAAGTTGAAGGGGAACTCGTTCTCCAGCTACGAGGATGGATCAAGATCAAGAAGAGTCGGCAGTCCACTCGAGCCATTAAGGATGACATACTTGCAGCAGCAGTGAACCAAGGCATGAACCAGGCAGATATCAGGCAACTACTGCATCTAGCCAAGACAATTAGCTACAATCACGTGCACCGCAGCATCCACTTCCACATGTTTGATAGGGCGACGGCAATTAAGTTCCAAGACACGCAGATACCTTTCCGGAAAGCAGTCTACCGCTTGAGGAATGCGCATCGACCGGACTCGGGGTCTATCTGGGCCAGGCAGCTGGGGCGTGACGGCGTACGTATGGAAACCCAGCGGGAATATGAAGTCGACATCTTCAATGTCACCAGGTTCACGGATGTAGGCAGGTTGAATGCGTACCTTCAAGTTCACATCAAGGCAGACATTGAGTTTGAAGCCATGGACACATGCACGCCGGAATCGGACACCTCCACAGTCTGGCGCCTGACGATGAAGACAGCCGAATGTCCAGAATTCCTGAGAGGAATTGTCCGCTTGATGTGGTATGGACGATCGCTAGTGCTGAAGCACCCTGCAGTTAGACACCGGTTGCAATGTCTACAGTGTGGGAACGTGGGCCACACTATGGCCAGGTGCCAATATACCGACGAACAACTCAAGGGAGAAGGGAGTCGAGTCGCTCACGATAGTGAAGTAGCCCGGCTGGAAGATATGGCCAAGCCCTTCGCAAGTCTTGACGAGATTAGGAAGTCAGCAGCCACGAGACTATCCCTGCAACAGGAAGTCGACCGGAAAAACCAAGCGGCGGTAGCGCCGTCGGCAGAACAACCATCTCCACCGACGAGTAGGGAGCAACGAGCAGAGAGCAGCCACAGCCCGCGGATGGACCCGAACGGGGCAGGAAAGAGCGCCAGTGGGCCCCCGGAACCAAAGCCGCCGCGCAAATGGGTGACTGTGCCTCAAGCGCATGGTCGAAAGTTGTATGCACACCAAGCCACGCTGCAGCAACGGCAGGTGGGAGCACCATCTCGGTTCGCCGAACTGTTTGACGATTCGGAGGATGATGAGAACCAGGAAGAGAAAAGGCCGGTGCCTCAGCATCAACCCGTGATCGAAATCTCGTCAGGCGACGAGAACGAAGTCAACAAACCAGCACCGATCACTGCGGAGGCGAAGAAACTGCTGCATCTGATAACAGCGAAGCCCCCCAAGCAAATCGACAGCCCACAGTTGGTGGCGTTAAAGCAGCGTGAACGGGACGAGATCCAATTAGCATTGGCAACAATTGCCGACTTCAAAGGACCTAGGCTCCCGGGAACTCGAGACACCGGTAAAGGAATCACCTCGTTTGCAGAAATAGAGGAGCTACTGGGTATGCGCGAAGTAACGACTCCGTCGACAGGCAATTGCATGGCAATGGCGCTGGCACAAGCAATAGCAGACCATGACCTTGCTGCGCATGGGGAGTGTCTGGAATCGCTCACTACAAGCCTCAAGAAGGGGATTAAATGGACGGCTCTAATGAATTGCACGGAACAATTCAACCATTTCGCTCGGACAACGACACTAATCAACGTCGGCCGAGGCTGGGAAGGCATGGATGCTCGCGAGTCGGGCAAACAATTCCGCTGGTTTCTCCATGAATACGCGGAGTCATCCTCCGATCGGCAAGAGACGATACCAAGACATGTTTGGGGCTGCAGCGAGCTCATGGCGACCGCAGCAAACTTTCTTCAACGACAGATTTACGTGTTAGCGTACAACACGGATAAGACAGAGCAATGGTATTGCTCAAAATACCGCCCGAGCACGATCTCCCGGGGACGTAAGCTGTTCAACACGGGGCAGCAGATCCCCTTGCAGGTTGGGAGGTGTCTGGCAGAAATCAAAAAGGCAAAGCAGCGCAACAAAGTGCCTCCCCTCGTAGTCAGATACTGGGGAGAACACTACTCGGCATTCGTTCACTCGGGCCCAACATCACTTCCGACGCAAGCCCCTGCAGCCGGGGAAACTAAGCAGACGTCACAGCCAGTACAAGCCGACGTAGGTGGGCTAGGAAAGTCGGTACATGCAGCTTCGAGCCAAGGCAAGGAAGCAGATCTGAACCCATGGAACCCCAGTCAGTGGAACGGGAATATCGAGGATCTCCGGGAGCGGCTGACTGGCATGACGATTCCCCACGACCTGAAATGTGAAATACATCTCATCCTGGAACGCGCAGAACCTGACCGATACGCAGAACTTCTAGCCTTCCTCGTCAATACAGCCTCGCAATTGTCCCTTGAGGAAAGAGCGACCCTCCTCAAATTGGATCTCACGCACGAAGCATCAGAGGACGTCCGGCAGTGGCTCCAATTCTATCAGGTGTCAATAGAGGTTCTACGCCAGTGGCAGCGGTCAGCAGCGGAAACGGAACGAGAGGAAGAGCAAGCCCAAGTAGACCCAGAGCCGACCACGGAGGAAGACAGTGATCAAGCATACGAGCCGTTGAGTATGAGCAGTGTAGCCAGCTCCCAAAGTGCAGAGTCGGCAACGTTACGCCTCACGCGAAGTCAAACAGCGTCGCAGAAGAGGCCCCACTCGATCACACCGACAGAAGGGGAGCAAATTCGGATCTTGATGAGGGTGAAAAGAAGTACCCAGACCGCAGAGGACGTTCCAGAAGCTATGCAAGATGTGGCACAATTGCCACCAACTCAGGAGCAGGCAATCACGAGGGATGCATGGCCGGAGTTGTGGCAGCAACTGGGAAGCACTTGGCCGGCCACGGCAACGATGACATTTCCACGGGACACGCGCAGTGCGCAGCAGTGGTCGGAAGCGGCCAGAGGGGAACCAGCCAGATTGTTGCGGCTACTGCAGAGGTTTCCCTTCCCGGATGAGGTACTGGTGTCGATTGACGATCCGGTGCTAGAAGACTGGACGGCAGCATGGCGACTGGAGTGTTTATCCGGACAACTCGGAGTCTACAGGACAAAAACGACAGACCGCAGTACACAACGCTGGATCAAAGACTGGAGGAACAAGATTAGCCGACCGACGCCGCCCAATACCGTGCCGGCAGTAGACAGCCCGGAAGACTGGGCCCGTCTTAGAGGCAACGGGTACGGCAAGGACGAGATTCTAAAAATGTGTGACGTGGGCAATAAACTGAGGCTCGCTCAGCATATCCTATGCGCACTCCTCTACGAGAGAGAGATAAGAGCGCTAATGGGCCAGGAATCCGACGGAGACCAGGGTGTCAGGTCCAGATTGGCCAGGCACTTACAGGCGCTCCGTCAATTGGAGTCGTACAAAACAGCGTACGCGGCGGACGCTCGCCGAGTGGACTGGTTCAGAGTCGCCAGATACTTTGCCCAGGCGTTGGAGCACGGAGGACCGGATCCGATACTCCGTAATGATTAGTAGCCCAAGCGCGCTGCCAGCAAGATTGAGCGAGGTGGATCTTGAAGCAACTGGCGACGCCTACGGGCGCTACAGGCACATGAGAAATGAAGATCGAGCAAGAGACAACCAGTCCCGCCGACCTGGAAGGCCCGGCGATAAGCGGCTGGAAATTCAAAACGTTCTGGGCTTTACGAAGGATAGTAGACAGAAGTGGTTACAAGCATGGAGACGAACACCACTACACGACAGGCCGCTGGCATGGTTAATACAAGAGACCCACGTCAAGTCGGTGGAAGAAGCAGCGGACTTACAGCAAACATGGCGAGGGCTCTGGGGG
Organism: Phytophthora x cambivora; assembly: GCA_033557925.1. Lineage (NCBI taxonomy): Eukaryota > Oomycota > Peronosporomycetes > Peronosporales > Peronosporaceae > Phytophthora > Phytophthora x cambivora. The sequence goes on along the minus strand of JAUCEB010000008.1, from coordinate 3,468,523 downwards.
CGAAAGCATCAGAGGGGCAGCCCCACCCTGTCGTACTGGAGTGTGCATGATGCACGGCAAGGAGGGGTAGCCATCCTGTTAAACCCCAGCGCAGCAGACAAAGTGCAGCCATGGGAGCAAGCAAGATGGACCAACCGGGCCATGGCGATCACTATTGGCGAGCTGCTAGTGATTAATATATATGCGCCCAACGATCACAGAGACCGAGAAGCGTTCTTCACGCAATTACAAGCGTGGCCGAGTCATCAACAGGACACCATACTAGCTGGGGACTTCAACTGCGTCCAAAGCCCACTGCTTGACAGGCTCGGAGGACACAGGTCCAAACGGCCCGAGAGCAAAGCACTGGAGCAGTTACTGGAGCAGCGCCAACTAGAAGATGCCAGAACTCTTGAAGAACACGCAGAAGCCGAAGAGGTAGAAGACCAAGACCCAACAGAATTCTTCACCTATTGGGGGCCCGAGGCCGCCAGCAGAATCGACAGGTACTACGTACCGACAACGTGGACTGCAGTGGTGGAGCGAGTGGACGTGGAAGAACCAGCCATAGCCTCGGATCATCAACGCGTCACGCTGCACATGCGCGAGGCCAACCCAGCCCACCGGAAACGCCGACGGAAAACTGGGGTCTCCTATCCGATTAAAACAGCGAACCCGGACCGAGTGCAAAAGGAGGTGCTAGCGGCACTATCAGACCGGGGAGTGGGCCACGCGGAGACGGCCAAGACGTGGGATGAGACCACGGCAATATGTGGAGAATGCATCAAGCAAGTCGCGCAACAGGATAAGGCGCGACGGAAAGCGGTAATTGGGGTCCTGAATGCTCAGCATCGAGCTCACTTACTCACTCGGAAAGATCTCCTAGCCGTCACGGAGGAGGACATCCGAGAAGAGCACCTCGTACGATTGGGCCAACGACTAGATCGGACACTGGATCACATGCGCTGGGAATTTAAACGAGTGTCGAATTGGGAGAAGGATCAAACGATCTCAGCAATTAAGCAGATTCATGGGGAGCAATTTCGACGAGAGATGAACCTAGCAAGCAAATTTGGATCCGAGTGGAAACCGGTGCTCGGCACAGCTCACAATGCATTTCACGGCACAGCGCTCGAAGTCGAGTTTGATAAGTTTGTGACAATACCCAACGAAAGACAACTCACACCGGAGGACAACCACCACCTAATGCAAGAGATCACGCAGGAGGAAGTCATCCTTGCGATTCGGTCTCTCAACCGGCACAAGGCGGCAGGACAGGACGGTCTAAATAATGATTTCTTCAAAGATTACCAAGCTCTGCTCGTGCCCGCGATGGTGGCAATCGGGAATGAATTGCTGAAGGGAGGCGACCCACCACCATCATTTCTGGAAGGGTTGATCATCCCTCTTCGTAAGAAGGGTGACTCGGATGACGCGATGGACTTCCGCCCCATTTCGTTACTACAGACGGGTTACAAAGTATACACGAAGGTGATTGCAACCAGAGTTCAGCGAGTGTTAGGCAAACCAATTGGGGAATCCCAACAAGGCTTTGTCCACGGACGTCAGATGCTCAAAACGGTCATGATGATGCTAGCAGTACTAGCCACTGCGGCGGCAAAACCAGAGGTAGCAGCAGCCTTCAGTGAGCTGATCCTGCTGCTCGACTTCCGCAAGGCGTACGACACGGTGGCTAGAGACTTTCTTTTCCTCACTCTGATCAAATTTGGTTTCTCGCCCGAGTTCGTGGCGATGATACAGCGGCTTCACGTTGGTACAACCGCCAGATTTCTAGTCAATGGAGAACTCTCCGACCCACTACAAGTCAAATCTGGGATCCGTCAAGGATGCCCTCTGGCACCCTTACTGTTCTTATTAGCAGCTGAAGTATTAGCACTAGCGATACAACAGGACCAAGACCTAGTTGGGATTACTGTGCCGGGGAGTGCGGGGAGCAAACACAAATTCTCAGCTTTCGTGGATGATTCCACGGTGTTTCTCAGCCAGGCGCAGCAGTTGCCACGCGTCATGAAAATCGTGAAATGGTTTGGCAAACTGTCCGGGCTGCAAGTGCAACCGGCAAAGAGCTGTGCCATTTTCCTTAACACAGCAATCGACATGCGAAAGTATCACGGGATTCCGGTGTTGAAACATGGAGACACAATCAGGTACTTAGGCTATGCAGTCGGAACGGGGCCACTCACGGACATCAACTGGGCGACGAGGATACGAGCGGTGCAACGACGACTTGCCACGGCGTCACAGCTGTCCACAAGTGTCGAATTCCGCGTGCTCATGCTAAATGTAATAATGCTCCCGGCCATTCTGTTCACAGCAGCGGCATTTGACATGCCGCACTGGGTCAACACCCAGATTATGAACATACAGAAGCAATTTCTATGGCATCACTCGACGGCTGCAGACGCATCGAGACACAAAGTAAACCCGGCACTGCTCTACACTCCGAAGCAAGCCGGAGGCGTGGGATTAGCCTCAGTCCAAGTGGCCTGTAAAACGCAGAGAGTGAAGCACACTCTGCTGTGGATGCTACAAAAGAAGGACATCTACCACGCAGCATGGAAGTCATGGGTGTTTCGAGGAGCAGACGTCCCGAGTAGCGGCGGCATCACCCCTCGCCAAGTGCAGAGCAGGCAGAACCGGCGAACGATGAATCAGCCAGGACGAGTATTGATGCAGGCAATGGGGGAGTGGATCCGGCCAGCAGTATCACGCACCGAGGCGGAACTCAACCAATATAAAGCTGACTTACAAGACTTGGCGCGCAGAGCAATCAGCTGGACAACAACTGAAGAATGGGTAGTTGAACTTTCGAGACCACTGCCGCGAACGACAGGGATATGGTCACCGGAAGAGGAACGGTTCTGGCCGACATACTCGTGGGCAGACAACCCGTGGATACTTGATGCCAAAGGAAAAACATTAACGGGCAAAGTATACGATAAAATCCAAAGGTGCTCACTTGCAGAACTGGAGATCCAGCGGATCGGCAGGTGGACATATTCCTTTATCATCCCGAAAGCGAACGGCGGCATGCACCAGCAAGCGAAACTTCGACGGTGGGCAATTGCCATATTGCTCAGCTCGCCGCCAATAGAAATAGGTAAGGGTTTGCAGGTGAATGCCGAGATGCAACTCAGGCACCAACCCAAACTGGAGCACACCTACCGATGGGAATGCACAGCACCTGGAAGAGCCAAGGGCGTACGACTGGACCAGCCTGATCAGACGATGACGGCTATGGAAGTCGCACAAACCGCCAACGGGATTCATTGGACGGTAGTGGAGACAGGAACAAAAGACAACGCTGCAGCGGCAGATCGAACAAAGTTGCGAAGATTCCAGGATGCGGGGAGCATTGTGTTCTACGCGCACCCTAGAGTACATAGCATCCAATGGAGCGTACCAGACAACATCGCGAACAAGCACGTCCTCACAGCTCTCAAGCAACAACCATTTCGCAGATGCAAGGAGGCCCAGGCCGGACTAGCGGCTCAAATTGACAAGTTGCACGGGCTAGCAAGAATCAGTCCTTGGCAAGCGGCGACGCTCCACCAGACTCCGAAGAAACTCTGGACGCATGGGCGGGAGCTCACAGCCTACCAGGTCTGGGTCTCATATCGAGTTGCAACAGCGCAGTTGAACCTCTACCACAGCGGACGCCAATATGATAATAGTTGCTGCAAGCTGCAGGCATGCAAAGGAACGAAGGAAACACTAGCCCACGTGATGTGGGGCTGTCCGTGCGCTCAAGCGTGTTGGCAGAAGCTTCTCAGTAACTGGACGGGCAAGCACTGGACAGGGAAAGACATCGAGCGATTCATCACCAACTGTGCAAGTCGGACAGCACCGGCGCTCGCACAAGGCATAGCAGACCGCTTCAACCACGAACATCCAGACGACGCACAGCAGTATGTGGCGATCTGGAAACGGATATGGCACATACTGTGCAGTGTGTGCATCACAACGCTATGGATCCAGAGGAACCGGGTCGTGTTCCAACAAGAGGAAGTCACGGAGGAAAGCAGTGTCCAGGAATTCTGGACAACAGGAATGAGGCAGCTCACGGCGCTCGCTAAACGCGAGCGCCGGAACCCCGACACGGTCATTCAAGGAACTCGGATGTTTGTGTGCCAGCAAGCACTAGAAGAACAACCACGAGAGCAGTCAGCAAAGACGATAAGCCCCGTACAACCACCGGATCTCCCGGAGACACCGGCGTTGCTAACCAGGCTTAGGCTGTACCAGACATCTAGAAGCCGATAAGGTTAAATAGACCAGTCTCTCTCTCTCTCTGAAAATCCAGAGAACTTCGAACTGCGCCTCCCCCCGGGTCCACCACCCGGGTCCCCAAATTTTCTTTCTCATGTTTCTTTTCGCAGTCGCTCAACATCTTTCAAGGTGCCGCAAACGACGCAGCAGAAAGGCAAGAAGAAGGGCAAGAAGGGCAAGAAGAAGGGCAAGACGTGGTGCCTCCTCTTTCGGCTTCGGCGGTGCGCGGTGATCAAGTGTATAGCGCGATCAACAAAACTGCTCTGCTCGAAGATGTGTTGAAGGCGAATGGAGAGGAACACCTCTACGACAAGATCATGGAGCTATCTGTTCACGTGGAAGATGACCCGCCCGTGATATTCGGCTGGCACAACGTGGAAATCTTCGTTCAGGCTATTCAGACGGCTCAAGCGCAAGCCGTTGCTCCAGGAGGTGTGCCACTACCAGCTAATCCGCTTGCTCTTCCTGGCGCAGTGAACGTGCAGAGCTTCAAGGAAGCCGTGCTTGAGTATGTGCGAGCTGAAGGAGCTGCTGCTCGTGTTGACACCACGTGTCTTCCATGCTCGCAAGAGGAGTTCGGCCTAGTGGTGTATAGGCTGCATATGCTGGAGGTGGAGCCGTGGATCCAGCGCATCATCGCCGTCGGAGTGCCAAATTCGCTGCCGATCGCAGGCGTCTACGTGCCACGTCCTCGTTCGAATACGCAAGGCAACAGGAGATGAAGTATTACAGAACATGTACATGTATACTGACGGGTTTTACTGAAGTGGACTGCTTTTCTACTGTATCTTGAGTACTCCTACTTCAAGACGTAATCTCGGTTGGAATGGCTCAGAAGCTTTTGTGCGATTCAACCGCGTGGTTGGGCTTCGCGTTTGTATGCACCCAGAATGGTTTATCGTGGCACTTCACTGTGTATACGAAGAGGGACTCAACTTTCAAAAATCAAGCAAAAGAATGAAACTAACTTTGAACTGTCGACACTACCGACTTACAATATAACAAATATTATTTGTTAGTTGTAGCGTGAATCTATCTGCACTAAACTAAACTAAATTATCGAGTTGCGCCGGACGTACAGTGGCGTCTTCGGACTACTACATGTACAACGGAGTTGGCGACCCTTTCAACTCTACCGTAGTACTCTAGTACACACCCCGGAAAGGTTCATTTCTCTTAATGCGAATAACAATACCGCTGGATACACGTTCGCTTAAAATTAAAACGGGTTAGTACCGTGCTTTCCTGAAATAGTATGCAGAAGTAAATGGCTTCAAGTCGACACGAAGTTGTCGACATGAATACATTAGTACATTAGTCACTACTCCGGCTCGTCTTTTGTCATGAGCCACGTCAACCCGAGCGAGGGCATGACGCTGGTGAGTCACCACGCCCAAGGACTATCCGTACTGGACGACCGTCAAGTCCATGATCCTGCCCAAAGGCGTGCCCAATCAGTACATGCGCTGTTTTCGGGTGAAGGATGAGGCGGTTGAAGGTTTCCACTGGAGCTATGCGGAAAGCGGCCTGGCGATCTGCCTGTTTTTCTTTCTGGTGCGATGAGATGGAGATGATAAGGGCGTACGCATCTTGCGATGGCGGCGACGGAGCAACATGGACAGCGCGATCGATATCGCCACCGCGAACGAAATGTAAATCTCGGGCTTGGATATGGCGGCGAACACTCTCGGAAGCATGTCTTCTGTGGCCCCAGCGATGTTGTGCTCGAACAAGCATGGCGAGATTCGGCGCCGGGCGAGGAATTACCATGATCCAGTAGAAAAGTACTGGATTGTCCCCCAGACCGACATTTTTTTCCTTAGCACAGAAGAAATCTGCTAAGTGCAAACTGCTGTCTATTTGAGGAACACAGCAAGCTCTGTCTCGTTGTTCTCTTTTAAGGTTAAGAAGGCGTCCGCGCCCAAATGCTGCCCGAGATGTTTCGGATGGGGACCAAGGTATACATGCTAAGGGCAGAATCAGGAAGCGCCGTCCACACCGAGCGGAGTGGCTCCCGAAAGCTTGGTGTGTCGCTTGTTGACTCGGTGGTCGGTTGCAAAGTGAACGAGCTCAACAGCAATCGAACACAAGAGCATTGGAGTGCAGGAAGTGTCGCCCCGATCCGCGGGATCAAACCGCACTGTAGTGAGGGTTTATCTAATGTATGCATCAAGCTGGAGTTGGCCGGGTCGGACCGGCAAGCAGTGGCTACACGCTCAGCGAGTTTGACCGCCCATGGTCCTGTGTTCTCTTCGTTGTCGGAGACAACTGTTCTGTCAATCAATACCTTGGTGATCGAGGTGGCATTCCATTCATCGACTACAGTCCGGCCGGAAGCTGACCCCAGTCGAGAGAGAAGCGAGCGCAAGGGTTCTTGCACCCGCTGTGGAGGAGACTTCCCTGAGCGAGGAGGACAGTGAGTCGGAGGAGACGTTCGCTATTTGAGATGAGCAGCCCATCTCAAATAGCATACCATAGCTCTAATATATACAAAGTCGCGCTTCGCACGAAGAAGCTCTGAAATTTAAGTTGTTAGAAACTGTGTTGATAAGGTGTGCTTCGTGCTCACATACCATTGACCAAGAGGAGCATTTGGTGCGCCTACTTCGCAGCCGCACCATCTGCATCGTGCCAGTCACCTGTATTTCAAATGCACGTATATTAATAGTCCCAAACCAGTTCTCAATGCACTTTGGTGGAGGAGGCACCACGTGGACGAAGTAGCATTATCAGTACTTGCTATCTTAGTAAAACTAACCAATATATAAACAAAGCCGTGCTATGCCCGGAACAGCTCTGGATTTTATGTAAGAGTGATACTTCAAGTAACGAAGAGCACGTGAAGTGCACAAATTCATGGCGAAAATGCCAGCAAGTCATAGGTTATCGAAAATGCCAGCAAATCACAGGTTATCGACAGGTATTGAGTTTTTCGGTTATTCTGGTGTAAGGCCTGCTGCCACTTCTTCGTTTCAGTAGATAATTACGACTCGCAGCGAGGGTTTGGTACGTGTAGTACTACCGTCTTACCCCGCACACTACGCCTAGGCGTTATGCAACGAATTGGAACACTTAAGGCAAATATTCGAATAGAGCGCCTAGGCGTTGTGCAACGAATTTTTATACAATCTTTGAAGGATGCCGTCTCGGGTCCAAAAATCTAGGCCAGTGGTGAAGGCTTGTGCGCTCATATCCCTTTAAAACAAAACAAGATGGGCTATTGCTATTAGCAAGTTTTGACCGGTGTACTTGAAGATACATGTACTGCGTCTTGCTGTATCGCTGCAGTACGCTCGAAGGGGGCACGGTGTACCGTCAAGTTAATTTTCCGTGTGCCTCACGTTTCTCTCGCAAGCGTCCACGGCACAGGTTGGAGCTGTTCTTCCTCCTGCGCACACGCAGTCCCAGGTTGCTGGCGATATTTTGTACATATCATAGGCCTGGTCCGGCATTGGCGGGCTGCCGCTGTTATGGGACCAGAGCAGGTTGATGCAGCTGTGGGGGCAATATGTGAGTATCTGGGGCTATAGTCGAATATAACATACTTAAGTATTGCTTCGGTATAAGCTAAACAAACACAATACACAGAATTCGAAATGGAATTTGCAGTTGGGGAACTTGTCCGCGTCGTCGGAGTTAGAACGAGTGGCAAGGGCGCCCGTACTCGACTTGGACCAAGTCACTGGTTGACAGTAGAACCGGACTTAACCGAGAACGGCGTTCGGCGTTATATTCCAACGAGCGTTATAATCGAATTTTTATCTCCAAACTTCGAAATTCAAATATTCGAATAGAGCGCCTAGGCGCAGTGTGCGGGGTAAGACGGTAGTCTGAATATCACCAATATCAGTGATAATTATCACTGATAATGATAATGATATACGTAGTATCACTCAGATCGGGCTGGTGACAGTGACCACGTACGCCAGACGCACGGCGTGGTGCTTCGATGCCCGTGTCGGGAGACGTCTCCTGCACGGGCATCTTGATGCGCGTTGACTTACCGGCGCCGTTAACACCGATCACAGCCACACGCGATGCCAGGCACAGCTTCACCGACACGTCGCTCAGCTGCGGTTTGGAGGCGCCCGGGTACGTGTAGGTGGCGCAATCGAGCGTCAGAATGCGGCGAGTTGATGTCCTTCAGACGACCAGGCTCAAGCAGGTTGAACACCATGTCGGACGACTTAGGGTGCGGATTTCTTGAAAGTGCAAAAGAGATTTCTTGCGAGTACAGGCACATTAGCGAGTGCTGCACTCAGACGGATTATCCGTCTGAGTCGTAATGGCGAATCCAATCGATTATATTTTTAACATCCCGCAGGAATAAATCTGCGCCTTGCAAATTTTATCCATTTATGTTGCGCGAGTGTACCAGATTAATCAAGTGTTTGCATATACAATAAAATTGAAGGGTGTATACCTCCTAATAGGATATGAATCTTAATTTTCTCCGGATGGGTCAACATCAGAGGTCGCAAATGGTTACCCGTACCCGAACGGGTTGAAATTACCCGTGACCACGGGTAACCATGGTCAACCGAAACCTGGCAGAGAGTAACAACGGACGGTTACGGGCAACCGAGCCGTCGCACCTATTGGTTACGGGCGGCCGAGCTCATTTTGGGCAACCGAGCTTTTGGACCGAGCTCATTTTGGGTTTTCCGCTTCGCAACGCTGCAGGCACCAATCGCCCTCGCAGCGTTCGAGAATGGATTCGTTCCTGATTCGACCCGCTGCTGTCGATAGCGGTACTCATTACGATATTGAAGATGATGCGAGCTCTCGGATGCCGGAAACACGTTTTGTACAAAGCGGACGATGAGCCCTTCCATGATATCCTTGTTGCTCGCTCGAATTCAGACTTACTCTAAAAAATTCCCCTTAATACACTTTTTCGGTTAACCGAAACCAAAATCTTGGACAACCATGGTCGTCCGTGAGATAACTACGGGTGGTCGTGGTCATCCGAACTCAGACTAAGGTAGGTCTTGGTCGGGTACGGTCAACCGCAGCGCAGCGTTTGCGACCTCTGGCCCAACATTCACCAAATAATACAATTTCCTCGCAGGATATCAAATAAGCACGGTTATTTGAATGAATTTGTGGTCTTGTGGTTATCGAATTTATAATGGTATCTGCTGTACGTAGAATTCATACCTCTGGTAGGACTCTGGATATACTAGGGCTCCGCGAAGGCTGAGATAGGATATAGTATCTCACTTCCTAGTGCCGTTCTTATTGCTGCGTTTACGTGAAATTGCGCACACATACCGGTGGGTACCGGCCCACACAAATAAGCCTCCTGGGGACTCCCCAGTGGGGAGGCAGATTGGCACCGATACATACCGGTACGTACCGGTGGGTACCGGCCCACACAAATAAGCCTCCTGGGGAGGCAGATTAGCACCGATACATACTGGTACATACCGGTGGGTACCGGCCCATACAATTAAGCCTCCTGGGGAGGCAGATTAGCACCGATACATACCGGTACATACCGGCCCACGGAAATAATCCTGTTTGGGCTGTATAGCAACTTCGTTCCAATCTCAGAAAAATCCAGAGAATTAGTATACGCGTTTGATATGGTTACACGTGTAGGCAACTCGTGCGTATTTAAGAAGCGCAACCGTTGCGGGCCAGTATTTTTAGCTCTGAAACCATACACGATTTCGTACTGGTATACATCCAGGATTCCAATTTTAAATTTCTTCCCGACTCTGCTAGGTCCGATTCTCTTATTTCCGACAGAAACTAAAAGGAAAAGAACCATTCGACTTTTGGACGCGAGGACGAGACGCAGCGACGGGATGAGCTCAGACCGGAGCGGACGCCAGCCGCCGCAGCAGGCGCGGCAGACACGAGGTGCTTCGCGTGGAGGTTCGCATGGTGGTTTGTATGGTGGTTCGAGTGGTGGTTCGAGTGGTGGTTCACGTGGTGGTTTGCGTGGTGCTTTGCGTGGGGACGTGGATGCTGATGATATGGCCGCAGACGATGATGTGGCGATGTGGGAGAAGGTGGCGACGTGGCAGATGAAGAAGAAGACGCAGATGATGCAGAGGGATCGTCGGATGTTGACGAATCTGCGGAGGAGAGCAGCTCGCGCGAGTTAGTAACGGTTGAGAGCAGTTCGCGCGAGTTAGTAACGGTGGTAGGCCCTGAAAAGGTGCACGCCAGTTGGGATGCGTGGGTGCAGTATTTCACTGGATACTGCGAACGCACCATGCAGGTGCTCCCGGTCAAGGAGACCATGTCTCGGGCAGAACGGAACAAGCGAGTTCTACGGTCCAAGAAAGGATATGATGACTCGCTCCTGATTCCGGAAGGGATCGACCCTACCAAAGGGCCTATATCTGCACGCACGGATGGAGGAAGCGCAAGTCACGCGGGGAAGGCAGCCGTCCGCGCCAGTACATCAGGCTTACGGATTGCCCCTTCCGTTTCGTCATCCAGTGGAACGTGGCTAAAAATTCGCTCCAAGTGAAGAGAGGGAACTTCGTGCACAATCATCCCGTGTCGGCCCGTGCCTTTGCCACGTATCCTTCATCTCGTGGACTCGACAGCGCCACTGTGAGTGCTCGTGTGGAAGGGATGCTGGCGGTCGGCGCGAGGCGCTCGCGCATCTACGACTACCTGCTGGAGCACGATCAGAACGTGCTCCAAGTTGATGTCGACAACATGGTGCGCGCACACACAGCTTTAATCGTTGGCGGGGATGATAACGAGGCCACTGCGAGGGAGTTAGCGGGGTTTGCTGCGGCAGACAAGGAGAACGTTTCGTCTGTGGCTGACACGGCGGCTGGAGAGACTGGGGTGATTTCTTTGGCGACGGCGCACATGCGCAGGCTTTACAGTCGCTTCAGTGAGCTTCTTCTTGTAGACTGCACCCACAAGACCAATCGGTACGTGCACTTGTATTCATCCAGGGTTTTACCTGGTTTTCACCAGGATTTTACCAGTACTAACCAGGATTTACGTCTTTCTTTTACAGATACAACTACCAATTGTTGACGTTCATGACGATGAATGAGTTTGGCGAGGGTGCGGTTGTTCAGCACTCCCTTCTAGAAGCGAATGGAGATTGGCACATGGACAAGGCCATCACGCACTTCAAGCGACTGCATCCAGCTAGGATCAAGCTGCTTCGTGTGATTATGGTGGATAAGGACATGAATGAGATTCGCGTTCTTGAAACCCACTTCCCGGAAGCGCGTGTGCTCATTTGCCACTTCCACGTGATAAAGTATCTGAAAGAGATGCGGTCCAAGCCTGAGTTTGGAAAGATTTCTTCGGACGACGCCGTACAGATCGACGCCTGTATCCACAAGTTGGTTTATGCTGACTCCGACATTTCGTACGAAGCCGCGCACCTTGCTTTGAAGGGTTTGTGCGAGAGGATCGGAAATTCTGGCTTTTTCGACTACTTCGAGAAGAACTGGCGCGACTGTCAGGACCGGTGGGTCATGCACCGCCGTGCTGATCTCCCGCACTTTCGGAACCACACCAACAACCGTCTGGAGAGCTTTTTCGGGAAACTGAAAGACGGGGTGGACGGTTCGAAGAGCATGGCGGAGTGTGTTAAGACTTTGGTGGCTTATGATCGCCGAGTGGAGAACGAGTATCGTTATCGTCTTGCGCGCATTGGCCAGTTCGTGCGCAGTGGATACGACGAGGAGATGGCTAACGTTCTACGATTCACTACACCTTACGTTGCCGGTAAGGTCGCTGAAGAGTATGCTTTCGCGTTGGATCGTTTGGGGACGTACACTTTTCTGCGGGATGACGAGGATGGCCACATATTGCACGTGGAGGGGGGGGAAGAAGTCTTATGTCTTTCGCGACGACGACTGGCGCTGCGATTGCGAGTTCTCAGTGTCGATGAGGTTGCCGTGCCGCCACGTCATTGCATTTCGAAAGAGTGCATCGGCGGAGGGTCCTGATTCCTTGGGCAAGTATCGACGAAAGGTATGAATCGTGATATACAGGATTGTACAGAATTATCCAGGATTATTGTAGGATTTGTCCCCGATTTAACTATTTTGTTGTGATTTGCATAGATGGACAAGCCCTGTGAGAGAATTGAAGAAGGTCCGACAGTTTAGCTACGAACGCTATTCGGACAAGGAAGCTGGGCGTGAAGTTTTGGCAACAATGACTCAAACGCAGCGGTACGCTGAGGCTCTCCGTGTTACGCAGCGCATTGCGTCTGAGCTATCTGACATCGACGAGACCGATGAATTCCGCCGATCCCTGGAGTTTTTGGAGCAGCAGTGGCGCAACTTCAGACAGAAAACGTGCGAGGTCGCCACTCCAATAGAACCAGACGAGACGGGCAAGCGCAGATCGGCAGCACACAACGAGTCCGCCAAGATCGACGAACTCAAGGACCAAGAAATGAGCAGCGAGGGAGATTCAAGCGAGGACAAGGAGGTCGAAGAAGTTTTGGCGGGGGCACCAACTATACGCCTGAACCCAAAGGCGCGCAAGGTTGGACGCCCCAAGAAACAGAGGCAGAAGACCGTCGCATCCGAAAAGGAGGGTCGAAAATGGTTCGAGGCTGCTGAAGCGGGCCGGAAGACTGCGGGGGATGTCACGCTGGTACGGGTTCTCGACAATCTGGACCGTGATCAGCCAGGTCTAATTGAAACGCAGCGCCGTCGCTCCGGCGTTCTGGTGAAGTTCGCAGAGGCAGATGCCAAAAAAGCCAAGTTCAAGCGCATGAAGAATCCTGTATTGATCCAGGACGCGTTCACCTGGATGACGGACGCCGCAATTCGAGCCTGTTGCGAGCGATTGGTGGCTGGCACAGGGACATGCAGGTTTGCAGGGGAACTTAAAGGACGTACGATGACGAAGAAGACACGTAGCAAGGACGCTGTTCAGGTGGATGTGGCCCTGCGCAGCAGAATTATGGGGTACGCGAAGGAATCAGGCGTGGAGTCGATCTTTGTCCCCGTTAACTTCATGAACGCGCACTGGTGCTGCTTGGTGATCAAGGTACAGGCCAAGAGGATCTACGTCTACGATCCGCTGAAACAAGCGCTGTACAAGAACGCCTGTACGGCGCTTGCGACTCATCTGAAGGTTAGCGGGCTGCAAGAGTACGACGTTGTGGGGCAGAACAACCCCATACAGTTTGACGCGTACTCATGCGGGGTATACGTCTGCTGGATGTCCATCCGTCACGCAATCCAGGGCCTCAGGGTTGACATGACAGCGGCGTCGCTTCCAAGACGTCGCTTCGAGTTGTTCTTCTACCTGATGAATAACCGACTCCTCACTGTGGAGACTGCGACCGATACAGAATCCCCCGCGACAGGTGACGAGCTGAAACACCCACCGCAAAACGAATACCAGGAAGACGAACAAGTGCCAGCGACTCAAGTCGCCCAGTAGCTGCACCAAGTAGTTATTCAGCGCCGTCCATTTCATTAACTACGTGAATTCAACTTTATTTTCCGTTTCCTTTCATCTTCACAGCATTATTTACAACTACTCACTGCACACAAACTTCGGTTAGCTCACCCTCGATCCTGGGAGGCCCCACTTCACACGTCTTCCATCATCTTCACGATCGGACTCTACAAAAATACGAAGTAGTGTTCCACCCAGGATTAACCCATGCGTTGTACAGGATTAGTCCTGGATCTTCCACCATTATATCTTTCAAGATCTGCTCGAACTTAATCGAATATTTCCCATATGATCACGATGCTTTATACGAACGGATGTATACAGGATTAATCCTGTATACGAATCGCGTACATTGACATGATTATAAATCCTGGACTCCAACACCCGCCTTTAAGAAGTGCTCCAGATGGAGGGCGAACGGAAGACTTCTTGTGGGCTCAAAACAACGGATGATCCCTTCGTGCAACCTCCAAACTCGTACCTAGACGAGGTGGACGTTACAAGCAACATCCCAATAATGTATCATATTCAGAGGGTATTATAATTCATGAAAGTAACTGTAGAGTACTTGCCTGGTTTTTCCACGAAACCTCAATACACAAATGTCACCTATCACCCATAAATTACCAGGTCATCGTGTTTATGAAGAATAAGACGTCCACTCGGATCCCTCCTTAGCTCTGAAATAAATTTCAGAGAACATTTTCAAAACTTAACAACTACTGTGACAGTAGTTTGTTTTCATGGCGGTCTGGGGGACAATCCAGTACTTTTCTACTGGATCATGGTAATTCCTCGCGCCGGGCACAACCACAATGCACTAAGTTGCAGAGCGTCCCTTCAAGCATGTGGCAGGAGAACTGTATCGAAAGATGCGGGGTATCGCACGAAATGATTGTTAGACGGAAATTGCAGGACATCTACAGGACATTGAAAACGTGGTCTTTTGAGCCAATCACAGCAAGAAATGAATATGAATTTGAACCAATCACTTAGTTGTGATTTTGTGTCCTGCGGTGCAGCGCTACTATGGTAATCCAAGAGAGCTGACCACGACACCGCTTCCGATTGCTTGTTGTATGCTGGGGAACAGCAACGCTATTTTCACACGCAGCAAAAGTCTTCACAGCATCTTCAACGCTCTGATGAGCACGCCACGACCCGGTACGTTTCGCTTCATCTTCAACCATGCGCATCAGATAGCTAGCGTCGCTGAGTCGCTTCTGCAGGTTTCTTGTTGGCATGTCACGCCCATCGAGCATCCGTAATGGAGGTGTCTTCTTGCTGGCATTACCACATTGCCATAAGACCCACATCATTGCTACAGAGCAATCAGGAAGCTCGAAATCCGAGGGGACTCGCCGAAATCTGCCTCCCCAAAAATATGACGGGGTCGCGGGAGTGTCGTCCGTGGGTTGGTGACTGGTGGCTTGCAGCGGGTCCGCATTCAACTTCTCTACCAATCTGGTTACGCCTGCAGAGTCTAGGCACTGTTTGAGCGCGCTGTCAAGTCCGTCGAACGTCACTACGCCTGCACCAATTGCTCGCTGCTCGAGTTCTCCCATAATATCTTTCACAGTAGCAGATCTTGCTGCATCAACGTGCTCGACAGTTTTCAGAGCCACTTCCAGCAGAGATTTAGTCTCCCGTAAAATAGCTACATGCGGCGGTACTCCTGTGGCTTGTAGACGGTTGCTGGTGTCGTCGACACCACATATTTTTGCTGACAGCTCAGTCAATAGGGTAGGATGCTGGAATAATGGTGACTCCAGCAACGGGTGCTTTACAGTAAGCTGTGATCGTAGATATGGTGCATGATAGACGAGTGACGCTAAGCAAAATTCACCGACGTATGCTAAGTGCGATGGCAGGCCCGGAAACACGCACTCAATTGCCTTCTCGACGAGATCGTCACGTTCACCAAAATGCGGAGGTAGAACTGCAAATTCATGGCTTCCTGGTGGGAGACCTGACACAGTTCTTCCGACATGCATGTCGCCAGCTGACTCGTAGCGTAGGTATGTATTTTGGACTCCTCCTAACGACCATCCTGCTCGCAGATGAACTGCAGTAGATGACGGGCATGCTGTCGAGCCTGATGCGCAGTACGTTGCAGCTCCTTTTCGCATAGAATGCGTGCCGAGGTCATCGCGATTGACACCACGCCGGCGTAATTCATCAGCTGCATCACCCTTTTCAAGCAATCGCTGCAAACACTTGCGGAATCGTTCATATTGGTTGCTTCCAGGAAACAAAATATCACTGCCATCAAACGACGATGTTGCCCAAAACATAGCGATGGCAAGAACCGGGCATATCCCTGGGTTGAACGGATTAGCATATATGTGTCTTGGGTCACGGGGTCTGTTACCTTCTTGGTCATTTTTCTGATGAGCAAAATAAATGCAAAGAGCATCTCCATTCCACTCCATGTGTCCGTGGTGAATACCAAACGCATTGGCCGACCGGCACATTAAATTCCAGGCGACAATCATGTATGTCCGCGCGAAAGCCATGTCTTTTGATGGGTGCTTTAAAAGCTGCCCACACAAAAAAAACATACAGATCAAACGATAACGGGTCCTTGCCTGTCTTCGCCCGGACTTCTCCTCGTGCTGCTGCAGTTGCTCTCTCTCGCTTCAGGCCCTTGAAGTAGTTTTGTAAATCTTTCTCCATTGCTGGCGGTATTTCACGCCCGTAATCTCGATACAAATAAAAAAACCGCCCTGTGCGTGTTCAGCGCGGAGTAGCTGAGCCTGCTGCCATCAGCCTTTTCCAGAGTCAGCAACCAAGCACCAAATACATCCATCTGCATAGAGTCAAACCGAAGAGGG
This sequence comes from Phytophthora x cambivora, assembly GCA_033557925.1. NCBI lineage: Eukaryota > Oomycota > Peronosporomycetes > Peronosporales > Peronosporaceae > Phytophthora > Phytophthora x cambivora. The sequence goes on along the minus strand of JAUCEB010000008.1, from coordinate 3,452,003 downwards.
GGTCTAGTTACGTTGCGATCGAGCAGGGGTTTTATGCGCTTCCGAAGCTGCTTGAAAGAGAGACCCGATACATCGCCAAGACGCTGAGCAAACGCCGGAGAAACCAGGTGCGGCTTGTAGAGGATAATCCACGTAATGAAGCGGCCGTAAGAATTCTCGTACACGGCTCGAGAACGCGTGCTCACCGTATTGCGCTGTATCTCGGTCACCTTTCTTGCTAGGTCATCCCAGTCGACGTTCGCCATCGTTTTGCTCTGAGGGGGAAAACACGTATGGAGTTTTGTATGCGGGATTCACAGGACACGTGTCCAGCAAAATTGGTGGAAACTACTATTTGCCATGTCACTATAGTGAATCCCTGTTTATTTACTGATTACACCGCTTTCCATTTGGAAAATACAGGACACCCTGTCCTGCAACAAACAAATTAATGGGTATACTGTCCAGTAAATTCTGGAGAATATTTTGAATCATTCCAGCTTGGGCATCGATCTCAGTAGTAGTAGTATCACTCACGCCGTGCACTGCACCGTGCCACTGGCACTGCGTTGAAGTTCTGGAGTATTAGTGTAGTGCTATTGGCACTATCATACCTACTAAAACTCCTGAACTTCAACCCATAGTACCCATAGTACTACAGTGATCACCGTAATTAGTCTCAGTTCCAAAATAATCTCATACGCAAAATAATCTCACTGCATTTTGATGAGACAAATTACCGTGAACAAGAATTTTGGATATTCAAAATTAATCTCACACCGCGAAGTTCAAAATTAATCTCAGTTGAAATTGGGCTTGGCACTGGTGCAGTGGTTTGATTATCGCCCTTATAATCACTGCGCCAGGGTTCGAGTCCCGCGGTGGGAAGTAGATCGGGTGTCAAATGTCCCTTTTAGAGTAGGTCTGTGGTGTGTGTGTCCCGTGTGTGTCCCGATTTGGCACCCGTTTGCATCCTCGACCGTAAGACGCCATGTCGTACTTAACAGGATGCATACAATACTATTTTACAAAATATTTACACGAATCTGTGACGTGTGCATCTGTGACGCGCACAATAGAATTGCTGGCTGTCAACAGGCCAATAACCATGTCCAGCCATCTCTCGTCTGGGGGGTAGCCACAGCTCGACCTCTTTATTTTATTTCAGTATAAAAACTTTCAAGCCAAGCACTACAGTGTTGTTCGCCGCCACCGCAAGAAACAGCAGAACATGAGCACGTCAAGCGAAAACTCTCATTGTGGAGGATGTGGGAATCTTGTGGGAGGGGTCCACACTTGCCCGGTGTGTTCTGTGCACATGCATCCATTTTGCGGAAAGCCTGTCGGAAAGGAAGGCTTTGGACAATCTGTTATCTGCCCAAAATGCGAAGAGAGCAAAATTAGCACCAAGATTCCGTCCGCTTCTCCCATTATTGCGGCTTTTCAACGCACCGCTGTGCGCAAGCCATTGGCAGTCGCCGTGGAGGAAATACTCGACAGCAGTGAAGCTGACATGCCATCAAGTGAGGACGAATCTGATCTGACTTCAAGTGAGGTTCAAAGGAAGGACGAAAAGGACAGGGCCGCCCCGAAGCCGCCGATGCGCAGTCGTCCAGCCGTCACACCCATCCATCAGCGTGAAAAAGTGGTGCAATGGCTGGCTGCACGTGTAAGTCAGCAAGGCAAGGATTGCGAGAAGGGTATGTTTGCTGCGGCTATTGATGCTTTCCCGGGATTTTTTTCTTCACGCACGCGTAACGCCAATATCGCGAAGGCAATGGATTGGTTTCGAAAGAAGGACATGCTGCTCAAGGTAAAACGAGGAGCAAAGTCGCTATCAGCAAAAAATGCGGATGGTCACAAGCGTGTCAGCTTGAAAGCATTCCCCGGACGTGGCCGCCGGCGCAGTACGTGGGTAACGTGGCTCTACGGTCATCTGATTGACGAGTTTGATTGACTCCGCAAAGCTGGTCTCAAGTTTGATGCCCCACTGTTGCGTCAGTTGGCGCTTCGTATCCTAAAGTCGCAAGGAGAAGGCTACGACGAGCTAAGTGTTGACGAGCATGGATCACTGCTGACAGAGAAGATTACTGCACGTTGGGTGCAGACTTTCATGGAGTGTCACGGTATTGTTCTCCGAGCTCAAACCGGCAAGACACAGATCAGTCCAGCCAAGCAACAACAAATAGAAGAAGAAGTTGCTCAGCACCTGGGAGAACTTAAGCGCGGCTTTGAAGAAGGCACACTGAATGAAGAAACGGTTGAAAATATTGATGAAACTCACTTTGTGATCGACTTTGACAATGGGAAAACGCTTGGGTTCATCGGAGAGACGAAGGTGACATGTGCAGACGTTGTGTCTGGTGGCCAGGGAATGACGATGGTGGTTAGAATTTCAGGTGGACCCAGTGCCCGAATTCACCCACCAATGATGATCCTTACGAACCAAGACTCTAGCTACCCCATTCGCGGAGTCAAGGATAACATTCCTGGTGTTTGCTATCGCACGGGCCCAAAAGGCTGGATGGACAAGAGGGTGTTTCGGGAATACCTTGGGGAGTCGAGAGCTATGAATTCGGATAGGCAAGGACGGACGAAAACTATCTATCTCGACAACTGTTCGTCGCATTTGTCTGAGGAAGAATATCAAGAGGAACTGAGCAAGCTGAATGCACGCCTGAAGTATTTTCCCGCAAATGCAACCGATTTATGTCAACCAGCAGACTCGTTCGTTATTGCAAAGATAAAAGATGTATGGGCGAGAAAATGGAACGAGAAGAAAATTGATCTTATTGAAGGAGATCAATGGCAAGACACCATTCGGAAGGATGGTTCCTGGTCGGGAAAATTAAAGAATCCGGGAAAGGCGTTCTTTTTGTCGCTTGCAGCGGAGGCAGTAAGAGAGGTCAACTCCAAGCGAGACAAAAACGGTTTAAGCTACGCGAGGAAGGCTGTGATACGTTGCGGGCTGTCTTTAGGTATTGACGGGTCGTGGAGAACGAGCCAACTCTTTCCCCACTTGCAAGAAATCATCCGCAAGTACCCTGAGCAATTTAACAAAGGTGCGGCACATGGCGATGATAGCGCTAACGACAGCACTGGCGGCTCAACCATCAACCCAACTATCCAGACTTTGCCTGACGGTAGCCTTTACTGGGACCTCTAGCTTTAGTGAGACTATTTGGTTACACCTTAATTAATCTCAATTCGTAATTAATCTCACTCAGATTAATTAACGTGAACTTCTCAAAAAGCACCTCACACAAAATAATTTCAATGAGATTAATTACGGTGACCACTGTAGTAGCACTACTACTTCGAAGTAATATAATACATGTGCGACTTTTCCCACTACTGCTTGTATTCAATTGGCACTACTAATCAACAGAAACCTTAGCATATTACTGATATTAGTAGTGTTATTATGCTAACAAAAGCTACTATTCTGGAGATCCATAATCTGTCAATTCATGTGCTATATCTAGGGTTGTTTTTTAGGAGCAAAAAAGTGAAATCAACGTTAATTTCAGTTAATAACAGAATTGCACACAGTTAATAATAATTAAAAGGAACTTTTTTTTGAACCCATATCAGACAAGCTTTTCCGTATTTACAGCCATACTCAAGCTCTCAGACTGAGCATCGACGACGGAATCTGAGGTTGATAACCGCCTGGAAGAGTCAGGAGTTTAAAATGACAGCAACAGCAAGGACCTGCCACAGAACAGTGCACGCTGCAGCGTCAGCGTACCGCGTATGAGCGCGCGCTGTCGTTGTCGGCACAGACGTGCATGGAAATCGACTCGTTACACGACAGCATGACCTCATGAACGAGGAAGTAAACTCGTATGAGAATGGAATGCCAGTTAGATGACATGCAAACCCACATACACGAGGGGCGCGACTACAAGCTCGGCAGCGAGTCTTGCAGAGTGCGTTTCGCATCAATTCCAGGCTGATCGGAAGACCTCGAAAATTACGAAAATGGCCGAATATGTTTTCCTCCCGCTGAAAGTATTTAACGTATTTAACGTTAAAAACATTTTTTGCAATCATAGCTATTAACTCATTTTTAGCTAAACAAGGTTGCTTCGCTTTGGCTGGGAGACCACGTTTGATAATTGCTGTAACATTGAGTACATGTACTAATACAAATTCTCGGTAATTTATTTTCAGAGTGCGATTTTGCGAAGTCGAATACCCTGTGAAACTAGTCAGCGATTACCGCCTTGTTGGATACAATATCCTGCGCAAAAAGATAAATTACCCGCATGTTACCTGTGTCGTCCACCTCAGCTAGTGCGAAATCTATAAGCCAATCAGCTCAGATAACTGAAATCTATTAGCCAATTAAATTAGCTGAATGTTGCATAAAGGTCAGCCCAGTGTTTGTCAAACACGACTTCATGGATGTTATCGGATACCGTGCAGCCCCATGCGGATTAATTCCACGGTAAGCTTACTGCGTAAACGTAAGCTGACTTAACATTCGTACATTGTACAGTGATCTGCTTCCTTAGCGAACAGGTAAAACCTTATAGTTTCCAAGAAAGCATGGCGTTGAAGAAGTCCCACTCTTCGAGGTACATTCTACAGTAGCTGAAGTCATGGACTTCATTATCCTTTGGCAATAGATATCCTCGAATGGTTTATATATATCAGGTGTTCGCTGAGGAAGCAGATTACTGTACAACATTAGAAAATGCTGCATAAAACGCGCGCAGATGCTGCGGCTGCGGAGCAGGCGCAGTAGATGCGCAATTTCATGTGAATACAGTGAAATGACGATATATTTTTCAAAATATCACCCAGAGAGATGGCCGCAGTGAACGGCAAAAAGGCTAGATGGCTGCACTTTGCTGCTCGCGCCTGCAGTATGGCTCAGTGAACGAAGTGAAACCGGCCGACGAGAACAACTAGAGCTTGCGTGACTGGGTCCACACAGCGTAGCAACGCTTTCTCTTTTTTCTTAACTAATTAGCACTCGATCACCACATTATCGCAGCTAAAATTTCAGAGCTTCTCTTCGTGCGAAGCACGACTTTGTTGTACCGTACTTGAAGTAGTTACAAAAATACAATCTCGTGAAAATGCCGCAGTCCTCATATACTGCACCGCAATGCGTCATTCAGCCGCCACAATTTACCCCAACTGCGGCCAAATATTTCTACGGTGAAGTGGCTACAAAGATCATAGGTAATGAAAGATACTGGCGCCAACTCGAGCAGAATCAATTCGTGATTTCACTATAACATTTCATGTGTGAGGTACGATACATCAAACGTGGTCTCTCAGCCAAAGCGAAGCTGAAATTGCGCATCTACTGCGCCTGCTCCGCAGCCGCAGTATCTGCTCGCGACACAGGTTGTACATCTTTCTTGTAACGCAGCGCTCACTTGAAATTGCGCAGATACTGCGGCTGCGGAGCAGGCGCAGTAGATGCAAATGGTGTTAACTCTCATTGCCGCGGAGCTCCTTGCACTGCGGTCGGCAGTCTGCAAATACATCAAAACTTCCTTTTCGCTCTTCAGAAGTTTTTCGCTCATCAGAAGTTTTTGCAACCTTGCTAATTGCGACTTCGATGTCTTCTGAACGTTACCTGTAACTGGGAATACATTGCGTGACGAATTAAAGTTTGTGAGGCTGGTAAACCAGCAAGCTGGTCTCCCAGGATAACAGTTCTAGCTATATCCTGTATACCAGCCTGAATCACAAGTTGATCAATATGTATCGTACTTAACGTGTTCCCGCACCCAGCTTTGAGAACATGAGATGGTACAGGAAACTGGTACACTCGACTGTGTCTGGCTTTCCTTTCTCATGTTTCCTTGCGCTGTCATTCAACATCTTTCGAGATGCCGCAAACGACGCAGCAGAAAAGCAAGAAGAAGGGCAAGAAGGGCAAGAAGAAGGGCAAGACGATGACCGAGGTGGTGCCTGCTCTTTCGGCTTCGGCGGTGCGCGGTGATCAAGTGTATAGCGCGATCAACAAAACTGCTCTGCTCGAAGATGTGTTGAAGGCGAATGGAGAGGAACACCTCTACGACAAGATCATGGAGCTATCTGTTCACGTGGAAGATGACCCGCCCGTGATATTCGGCTGGCACAACGTGGAAATCTTCGTTCAGGCTATTCAGACGGCTCAAGCGCAAGCCGTTGCTCCAGGAGGTGTGCCACTACCAGCTAATCCGCTTGCTCTTCCTGGCGCAGTGAACGTGCAGAGCTTCAAGGAAGCCGTGCTTGAGTATGTGCGAGCTGAAGGAGCTGCTGCTCGTGTTGACACCACGTGTCTTCCATGCTCGCTAGATGAGTTCGGCCTAGTGGTGTATAGGCTGCATATGCTGGAGGTGGAGCCGTGGATCCAGCGCATCATCGCCGTCGGAGTGCCAAATTCGCTGCCGATCGCAGGCGTCTACGTGCCACGTCCTCGTTCGAATACGCTAAGCAGAATCACACCGCAATATCCGAATAGCTTGTGGGGATAGCGTCATCCTTCCAAGACCGAGTCGGACGCATGCATGACTCAAGAGATAACATCCTTAATGAACTTTTTTCCAGCGAAGTCTCTGTTGTTTCCATTGCTTTCAGATTGAAAATCTCTTACCCATTCTCGTCACTTGGAACGACTGTCACTTCCGACATTACGCCCTCATTTTTCAACCAGAACGCATCAGAAGCCCTGAAACTCCATGAAATAAACATGCAAATTGACTGACTTCATTGTGAAGTGAAGTCATGAAGTCACAATGAAGCAGTCAACTTGTCTATGCGAACTCAGCACATGAAATTGAAGTCAAAAGAGCGGCACCAAATGACAAGAGAACAAAGCCAACTCCTAACTACTCTTCCGGATTTATTGTTGGCAACAGGAGATGAAGTATTACAGAACATGTACATGTATACTGACGGGTTTTACTGAAGTGGACTGCTTTTCTACTGTATCTTGAGTACTCCTACTTCAAAACGTAATCTCGGTTGGAATGGCTCAGAAGATTTTGTGCGATTCAACCGCGTGGTTGGGCTTCGCGTTTGTATGCACCCAGAATGGTTTATCGTGGGACTTCACTGTGTATACGAAGAGGGACTCAACTTTCAAAAATCAAGCAAAAGAATGAAACCAACTTTGAACTGTTGACACTACCGACTTATATTTGTTAGTTGTAGCGTGAATCTTTTCAGTGCTCCTGATGCGTTCTGGTTGAAAGATGAGGGCGTAATGTTGAAGTGAGAATTTATTGAGAAGAAATCATTCGACATACTGGACGCAGGCATATTCGTTCCAAGTGACGAGAATGGATAAGAGATTTTCAATCTGGAAGCAATGGAAACAACAGAGACTTCGCTGGAAAAAAGTTCATTAAGGATGTTATCTCTTGAGTCATGCATGCGTCCGACTCGGTCTTGGAAGGATGACGCTATCCCCACAAGCTATTCGGATATTGCGGTGTGATTCTGCTTAGCGTATTCGAACGAGGACGTGGCACGTAGACGCCTGCGATCGGCAGCGAATTTGGCACTCCGACGGCGATGATGCGCTGGATCCACGGCTCCACCTCCAGCATATGCAGCCTATACACCACTAGGCCGAACTCCTCTAGCGAGCATGGAAGACACGTGGTGTCAACACGAGCAGCAGCTCCTTCAGCTCGCACATACTCAAGCACGGCTTCCTTGAAGCTCTGCACGTTCACTGCGCCAGGAAGAGCAAGCGGATTAGCTGGTAGTGGCACACCTCCTGGAGCAACGGCTTGCGCTTGAGCCGTCTGAATAGCCCGAACAAAGGCTTCCACGTTCTGCCAGCCAAATATCACGGGCGGCTCATCTTCCACGTGAGCAGATAGTTCCATGATCTTGTCGTAGAGGTGTTCTTCTCCATTCGCCTTCAACACATCTTCGAGCAGAGCAGTATCGTACGCGGCGTCGATCGCGCTATACACTTCTTCACCGCGCACCGTCAAAGCGGAAAAAATAGGCGCTATCTCGCTCATCTTCTTGCTCTTCTTCTTTTTGCTTGTATTTCTTCGCTCTCGTCAGGTTCAATCTGACCAACCATATAAGAAAATACTTCGAAAGTACTTGAGCTCAGTATGCGTTCAAACAGTGTTTGACAAATACAGTATTTAACTTCAGAGGTAGTAATACTACCTCTGAAGTTCGATCAATCCTGCAAGGCCGCAGTTTGAAAATTGCGCGCGCAAGAATATATCCTCGCTCCATAAGCCGCGACGAAGAGTGCTGTACTACGAAACGTAATCTCGGTTAGAATGACTTAGAAGATTGCGTGCGATTCAACCGCGTAGCTGGGTTGCGCGGTTTGTACAGAGCATGTATTTATCGTGGGACTCTTTTTACTGAATACGAAGAGAAACCCGGGCCTCAAAAAGCAAGCAAAAGAATGAATCCAACTTTGAATTATCGACACTCTACCGACTTATATTTGTTGTTTGGTTGTGAACACCAACAACTTTTGCCCAACACTAGACGTACCGGTAGCGGCATTATGAGGTACGTCACAGGCGAGGCTCCGCACTCGCTGTTGTGGGAAAAGATACGATCCAGTTAATAATCCGAAATGGTCCGGATGCTAGCTGACGGGGGCTCATTGATCCAGAGAAGTACTTCGTACTTGATAGAAAAACAGACCCTTCCAGTGAGGCCCGTCATTATACATGCAGTCCTTCATCTCCTGTTGCCAACAATTAAATCTGGAAGACTCGTTGGGAGTTGGCTTTGTCCTCTTGTCAATTGGTGCCGCTCTTTTGATTTCAATTTCATGTGCTGGGTTCGCATAACTGGGACGTTGACCGATTGATCACGTTCTGTACGATCTGCTCCAAGAAACACACCAGTAAATGCTGGACTGTTGTTACTCTCTTGGTGTCGTTTCCGACGCTCCTCCCGTCGTAGCCGTTGCTTTTGAAGACGCTCCCTCTCGATAGCTTTCAGACCGGCACGAATTTTCTCGGCATGATTGAGGCGGGTTTCGGTCACATTTTCGTCGCTTGAAAGTGAGGGGACCGGCTGACGGTCGAGTGGAGGGAGGGTGTTTTGTATTCGAGCCACTTTGGTTAGCTTTCCTCTTGCGGGCACGGAGCTTTTGTCGCAGTGCAGGGGTGCGACGCGTTCATGATCCAACTGATTGGGCGCCGAAGTTGATCCCCGTTCACTGTTATTTGATCGTTTTTGGGGCGCAATACCAACCGAAACCAATCCGGGTAACGAAGAAACACCATCACAATGTGTTTGTAAAGCAGCTCCTCGCTTTGATCTGTGAGAACGTGACGTCTTCAAGGCAGTGTTTCGTGTTACGTGTCCCTGAGAGTGTTTCTGCTGAAGCCCTAATACGGTGAAGGAAGGACCCAACACCGGTACTGTATCGGGAAGCTCTTGCTTCTGCTCGCTCGGCTGGTCTGATTTACTGTTCTTCTTCTTTTGCTGAAGATACAATAATCCAGGTAACAGTGCTTGATCACATCCAGGATAAGGGCATGCGTAAATCTGGGACAAAATTGACCTTGCAAGACAGCTCTCGTGGAAAACGTGCTGTGCGCATTTACAGCGGTGATGTTAGAACGCCACATCACAAATGGTTAAACACAGTCAAGCAGGATCTACAAACCCCACAGAGTGCCGAGAGCAGAGCGGCTTTTATCCGGAGACTTTGATCACACAACGAGCACATTGATCCAGATTCTCCAAACGTCTTGGCGTTTTCAGCATTTACCTTGGTTCCCGAGACTACTTTCACAAGGTAGTCTTGAATGGGGTGCTTGTCTCCTTGATCAAGCTGCAGTAATACGTCATAGTCATTTGTTGAGAGCTCTCGGTTTTCCAAGTCCCGTATTAAATCCGAGCTGATAGCTGTGCGAGGTTTGCTTTCACGTATAGCAGGTACCCAGGCATCTGGCACATTATGCTTCACCACAAAAGCATGGTTGGAATGGGCGTTCGATTTGAAACAGCGCGCACACAAGTCCACATTCTTGCATTGCACACAGCGATATCGCTCGCATCGAATTGGTTTCGTCTTGCATTTCCTGCACGAGGCTCCTTTATGAACATTCGGAGCCCTGTTGGCCGTATCAATCTCTTTTCGCAATGACGACAAGGCCGTGTCGCCCCAGTCCTGACGGCACAGCGGACATATAATATTCTCTTTCGACTGTCTCCGACTTTCACCAAAGACCTTCATACATTCAACGTGAAAGTTGTTGCCACAACTGCAACGGAAAAAATCGTTAGCAAGGATACTCCAGGTGTATATCCACCTCAAACCACACAGAACACACACCCTTTGCGACAGAAAGTAAGCGGCTGGTTGTCGTCCATGTCCTCCTGGCAGATAGCACACACTTCCCCCTCCACCAGTTCGTGTCTTTCAACGTCTGCATCTTCAGGCTGAGCAGCTGCAGCTTCTTCCTTCCGCTTCCTCATGTACGGCTTCGGCACCGGCCTCGACTTCTCTCTGTATCCTCCACGAAGCAGCATCTCGATCTGCAACACAAACTCACGCTTAATTTTAATCTCTACATGTAGTGTATGTAATAGGGGTGCCCTCCCCTCCCTCCACCTCTATCTAACCTCTGAATCAATCAGCGACTTCTGCCACACGACGGGCGTCGTCGCTGGCACGCGAAGGACCTTGAGCATGACGAACAGGATGTGGATGCAGATGTCGGCTGTGCCACAGCTGCAGCTCTGCAGCGACCCGATGAGCACCTTGTGCTTCTTCTCACAGTTCTGCTCCTGGATCTGAGGAGGTCAAAGCGTTAGTTAAAGCCACACACTGCGCAGTCAACTGCTGGTAACTCACCACGTAGGACGTGGGTCCCGTCGTCTGCACCAGGTACATGGTCGTACTCAGCGTCTGCTCGATGCGCGCCGCCACCTCCTCCGACACCTTCGTCCGGTACGGCACCAGCCGACTCATCGCTTGCTCTCAAAATGGATGTGGGGAGTGCGCACAAGAGTGATGGTCACTTCAACTTCCGATAACGTACTCTATCCCACCCTAATAGAAGACCTACCCATATAGTGGGCTCTCAACCTATACCCTAACCTACAACTGTAGGTACGTTATAGTTACTTGTAGGTGGGCGATTGCCAAGTGGCGTCATTTCACAACCCGGCATCACGTAGGAAGAGAGCAGCAACATGAACGACCCGCTGGAATGGTACTACGAGATCCCCGTGGTGTCGCGGCTGTACCTGACAGGCTCGTTCCTGACGACTACGGCCTGCGCGCTGGACCTGGTGTCGCCCTTCTCGCTCTATTTCAACTTTAACCTCATCTTCTTCAAGGGACAAGTGCGTGGACAGCTCCGCCGGCATTGCAATGGGCTTTCGAGCGGTAACACTGACGCTATTATACGTGTATATGGATTTGCAATAGGTCTGGAGACTCGTGACCAACTTCATGTTCTTCGGACTCTTCAGCCTCGACTTCCTCTTCCACATGTACTTCGTGTACGTAGCTGCTGGGAGTTCCCTCGTTGCAGGCTGCATTGCCTACCGATTCTGACATTGTTGACGGTGATTTGATTGATGTGAGCAGCGTCCGCTATTGCAGATTACTGGAGGAGGGATCGTTCCGGGGTCGGACAGCGGACTTCGTGTACATGCTGCTGCTGGGCGCAGTGGTTATGATCGTACGTCCACGTGGCGTGGGCTGGTGAAGGTTGTGTTGAATAATGCTGACGTGTTTTTGTGTTGTGGGTTTCTTGTTTGTGGTGTTGCAGTTGGTGGCGCCGTTCGTGAACATTCACTTTTTGGGCTCGTCGCTGACGTTCATGATGGTGTACCTCTGGGGGCGACGCAACGAGCACGTGCGGATGAGCTTCCTGGGCCTGTTTCCCTTCACGGCGCCGTACTTGCCCTGGGTGCTGTTCTCGTTCTCGATTCTGCTGGGGAACAGCGCGACGACGGACTTGATTGGCATCATTGTGGGACACATCTATTATTTCCTGGAAGGTGAGGTTTAGTCGTTGTTAGACAAGGGTTCGGTCGAGCACTGATAATCTTGTGCGTTGAATTCGCAGACGTGTATCCTACGATTGCCAGCATCCGAGGCTGGAAGACCCAGCGGCCGCTTGCAACTCCTCGCATCATGTAAGTGTTATGTTTTATTTTGCAAATTATCTTAGTGGGTGTTTAGTTATTCATACGTGACCGGCTCGTGTTTATCTCCATAGTCGATACATCTTTGACCCGCGCCCTGCGGTCGTCGACGGTGAACAAGTGATCAACGACTTCGGCGCAGAGAACAATGATCACCCCCACATGGAGTAAAAATGTGTATGATCAAAAACGAGAACCAATTGAAGATAGGGTGGGCCGCAAGCCTTTCATCAACATCGACAATACCAACGCAGTTCGATCCCTGCTAAGAATGAATGATGGCAATGCAAAGACCTTTTCAGTCATTATAAAGTGATAATTAGATGGTCCGTGTAGCAAACCACAGCCGAATACTAAGCAGCCTCGAGCTCCTAGTAAATGGCAATGACGCACGGACATCGTCTTGCTTCCTTCGCAAAACTAAAAGAGTAGCTGGAGGGGTGTGGCAAGGCATAGATATACTGCGGTATGCAGTCGATGTGGTAAGGAAGCAGGCATTTCGTCCAACCTGCTTCTCTTACCAAGCCTCACCGACCGCCATCAGCGGAATCAGCGAATTCCTCTGAGTTTCGGGCACCTGCATCATCATGAGCAGTGAATGCCGTTCGTTCTCCTCGAAGTCATCTTCAGGGAACTGCCCTCGAGGGGTGGAATCTTCGCTCGTATCCGGCGACTTCTTCTGTGTAGCAGCAGCATTAGCCGGTGTATTGTTCGAGACTGCGCGTCTCAGCAACGTGGGCATGCCCATAACGAAGCGCGAGGCGCTGTTAATCGCCGACTTCTGCGACTGCGTCGTAGCCTCCGGCGACGTCGATTCCACGTCGTTGTCACCTTCCGTTTCGCTGCTGCTGCTGGTGTCATTGTTGCTCTGCTCGGACTTGTCCTCCGTCGAGTGCTTGAGGTCGTCGGACTCCGTGGACTTGTGCGTTTTCTCTTCCTTGGACCCGGTCCTGCGCATCATCGATGGCATGCTAAACATTTTGTTGCTGTGCTGCTTGGCGGAAGATTCGGTACTGGACGTCGACAGCGACGGAATCGTCGGAGCTCGGTCGACGTTCGCCTTGTTGTCGTCGTTAGACGGCATCGAGCCGCTCCCGGAGTTCGTCGCGGATCGTTTCAACGCTGTGGACAGATTCGACTTGATCTTTGAGGCGGCTGAAGCTGCTGCCGCGGACGACGCAGTAGCTGAGCGGCGCAGCAACGGCGACGAGAACATGCGTCTCTTGGTCTTGGCCATGGTCTCCGCTGTCGCCTGGTTCTGTCGGAAGGTCGGACCACTGAGTGTCGAGTGCACCGAGGCCGGTAGCTGCTGGAGCTGGAGCTGGAACTGCTGCGGCTGTGCTGGTACGTCGCTTCCTGGAGAGTGAAGCGGGTCCAGCAGCGGCGAACGGGTCTCTTTCGAAGCTGGCATGGTTGGTGGTCTCTCTGGTCGATCCACAAGCCTACGGCCTCCCAGTGTTAGCTACACTTGTGTGGCTTTGTATTGCCGGTCTCTGCACGTGCACTTCCTGCTCTTCTTCCTCGGTTTTCCCCGGCCGTGCAGCGCCACAAATGCCAAACGCGTTAGGCGACAGAGTCCCTTTTGCCAAATGAGTGAAGAAGCCTTCGACAAAGGCGAAGGATACCGGACCGGTACTGTGTGAGCAGCGAAGGCGAGGCGTAGACCCTGGAAGAAACCACTGTGCACCCTCCGGAATTTGTGTGAACCGCCCCGCCTTTCCCGACCCATTGCAAACGCTGGCGGATGCACTAAATAGATTGCTGCCAAATGGACAAGAGCCCAACTTGCAGCTTGTCCTTGTCCCTACGCTGCAAGCTGCTCCTCGAACAAGCTGCTTCGGCAGACTTTGCCTCGCAGTGCCGACTTGCAGAGCCGCCATCCATACCGTGTGCTCCAGCACCAGCAGGAGGCGAAAGAAGTGCTTGCAGCCCGGCTCTCGCCTGCAAACAGCAGTGCACGCATAACGGATGGCGTCGTCAAGCACAAGTGTCGTTGTTGAAGTGCCTGTAGACGAGCACATGGCGTCGGCAACTGCCGCCGTCTTTCGTGACGACAGCGGAGTTCAGCCGTTAGCCTCCATGGTTGAACTGAACCATGTGACGCGTAGCCAACACTATCGCCAAACGCCCTCAAGCAAAAAGTTCACAACGCTGCACGCCATCTGCCGTTTGGAGTGCTCCAGTGTCCGGGCGAACTTTCGGACGCTGGCAATCAACGCTGCTTGGGTCTGGCTCGCTATCGTCGACAGTGATTACCACCTTGATGCGAATGCGATCCAGTATCTGGATGTCTGTCGACCGATACAGTATGGCATTGGTGGATGCTTGTCAAAAGTTGAGGAACTCGTGCCGAGATCCGTCGTTGACTAGTGGCGGGGTCTCCTCGCTTGAACTCGGATAGTCGTCGAAGTTGGACGTGTCTCCAGGACAAGTCAAATTGGGGATGTGTGGTGCAATGACTTGACGAAGCGGGACAGCGTCCCAATCCACGTTCTCAAACCACGCGTGCCCCTTGATAGCGCTGACTTCGCTCAGCCGCTTGGCAGGGTCGCACTGCAACATGCTCCGAAGCAGGTCCTTCAACGTGCTCTGCATGTACCGCGGCCAGTAGATTTTGCCCGAGAGAATGCGGTTGTACAGCTCGAAGTGAGACTCGTTGCGCCGTGAAGTGAAAGGCGGTGAGCCGCTCACCATTTCATACACCACACAGGCGAATGCCCACCAGTCCACAACTCGCGAATAGTTGCGTGCTTTGTGAGATAGCGTGAGTTGTTCTGGTGCCAAATACTGAGGTGTCCCCACACTGGACGAGGTCCGATCGTTTGGACTGCGAAGCCGCTTGGCGAAGCCGAAATCCACCACTTTGATGTGCCCACCAGCGTCCAGCAAGATATTTTCAGGCTTCAGATCTCGATACATGTAGCCATTTGAGTGGCACGCATCAATGAATACCACGAGCTCCGAAGCGTAAAACTTGGCCTCATCGTTGGATAGGCGCCCGACGTTGTGTAGACGGTGAAAAAGCTCGCCCCCTGGCGCATACTCCATCAGGAAGTGTACGTGCGATGAAGTGGCCAAACTGCCGAAGAACCGGATGCTGAAAGGATGCCGAATTGACGTCATCTGTTCCATCGCGTCGCGCTCGGCTTCAAGTTGCGGGGTCATCTTCTTTGCGATCACATCCTTCTTTTTGATCGACTTGAGAATGTAGTAAAGACTTGACCGCTTGTGTCGAACGAGACGCACCTTTCCCAGCATGCCCGTGCCTACGATATTCAGCATTTCAAAGTAGTTTTCCACGCTGAATGGTTTTGGTGGCATCTCCAGCTTCGTGCCAATCCAGGACACGACGTCCTCCCCTACCGTGTCGCCCTGTGCGTCAGTAGCCTCACCATATTTGTAGTGCGAGTTTGAAGCTGAATCGCCGAGGACAGACACTGCACCGCCCATCTGCAAAGCACGCCTCTGGATGAGGTTGACCTCATCTGGATGGCTTGACGCAGGAACCGTTTCGCAGGAGGGAATCTGGTGCTCAAAATACAAACGCGGAAAATAGAAACCATCACCTCCGTTAGACAACAAGCTCCACTCATCAACTTACGGGGTACAACGGTAGTTCCTTGAATTGAACACGGCACGGGTATTTGAAGATGGGCACTTCACTGGTCTATGCTGTTTTGTCTATCGGGAACGGGTGCGCTTCCGTGTTGAACACGACCTCATCCAACGCCAGCATTGAATCGTCCGAAAAGAGCAGGAATAGATACTTGAGCGTCTCAGCGATGAAGAAGCTCTCCATTTCGTTGCGGAAACCAATGTGAATGGGGCCCTTGGCCACATTTCCAATGCTTGCATATCCACCGCGCTCTAACCGGCAGTTCTTTTCAAATGCCTTCATGATTTCTCGGCCATACTCACGGTATTTCTCATCTTTCGTCACGCGATACAGCACCATCAAGCTTTCCACCGTCTCGGGACGCAGCAGATTAAAGGCATCAGTTGCACTGACGGCAAGGTCTTCCTCAACGTTCTCCTTCATGTTGAAGTACATAATCTCGGGGGCGAGCTTGGACTCCATTTGCGCATACATTTGGTAACAAGTCTCGATGAGTTGTTTCGCAAGCGTGAGGTGCTCTTCCGGCATACCGTTCATGTATCCAAGGGCCAGCATACCCGGCACAAAGCATACCAAGTGGTCCATTTTGGGTTCAAATTTGCCATAGACCAGCTCGCCAATAAACACCAGGCCCTTGGGTTTCGATGTGCCCAAGAGCTTATCCATGATTCCGTCTACCGCTGTCATGTACTGCGTCTTGAATTTATCGTCCTTCTTGCCAGACAACAGCCACTATAAAAACATAAAGTCAGACTTGGTGGCTCCCGTATCTCGCTCGACACCATTTTCTTCGTACCTGTTTCAGCAGGTACTCGTAGTAGCTATCACCGTTAGCACCCAGTGTAATCTTCGACGCGGTGATTTTTCCGCTCTGTTGGTTAATTTGAACTGGCAGGAGACCGTTCGTGTACTTCTCCTCCACTTGCTTTGCCAGCTACGAATGCAAAATAAAAAGGTGAGCCCCTGACTTCAGACCCGCCAGAACTCGCGAGTCGTACCGAGTCGGAAATGCGATCCACTTGCTCCTGGTACTTGGAGTATCCCGTGAGCCGGGCGAGATACTTAAACTCCATCTGCAACGTGCCAACTTCTGCAAGAGACGGGGCCGCTCGTGTCCGCTTAGTCTATGCATCACCACAACACCGAAAAATCAGTCTCCCTCCAGGATCTACAACTCCACACTCCAATGATCCACCTACCACAATATCAAAGTCCTTGGCCGGCATGCCGTGCTCGTACACCTCGAACGCCGGCGAAAGGGCCATGCCCAACTTGTTCGCAATCGTCAGCAGATGCACATGGCCCGACATGTAGTACGACGACAGGAGTCCTCCCATGAGACGGATCGTCGTCTCGAAGAAGCTGATAAACCCACTCAGGAAGATCCGCTGCTCCATATTGTTGGCGACCCACTCACTCGCCCGGTCGAACTCGTCGAACATGCCCACGAGGTACAACGTGTCCAGCGCGTCCACGAGCGTGAGCGCCATGTCGTGGTCCGGCAGCCCCGTGCCCTTGTACGTCTTGACGTTGAGCGAGTCGTGGCCGTAGGCGTACGTGGAGTAACCCTTCCAGGCCCACTGCACCATGTCCACCACCTGCTTCTGGTCCTCGTTATGCATCGCCGGGTCGTAGGGCGCCCGTCGTCGCTGCTCCTCCTCGTGGGTCGGATCGCTGGCCGGCGGCTCGAACTCGAACGTGTCGACGGGTGGCGCCGGCTCGGGCGTGTCGGCCGCGTGCTCGATGCGGCGCAGGTGGTTCATCCACCCGTTATTAGGGGTATTAATTGCAGCGCCGCGCTGCGGATCCACGACGCTGGAGCTCCAAACGACCCACTGCACGACGATGCCGACGCACAGAATTCCCAGTAGCAGACGCAGCACCACGGCCGTGGACAGCGAGCGCGACGTGGAGACACTGGTGCGACCGGTGTTGCTGCGGCTGAAGCTCTTGGTGGGGAGCTGCGCCGGGGCCAGCGGCCCTAGAGGCGGCTCGCGGATGTTGCTGAGACGGCGGGCACGCGGCTCCATGCTAACGTGTTTGAGGGAATGGGGTTGTCAAGCGGATGTCATTGTAGAGTGGGAAGAGTCATTGAAAAGGGGGAATGGGTTTTGGCCAATGAGGAGGGCATACACTTTTGTTTCGGGGCTTATTGGTGTAGGAAGTGGATGGATGGACTGGAGAGGGCAGATGACGAGGAACAACTTGTTTATGCGTGTCAATTGAGAGCGAGCTGGGTCTGTTGGGTGGAGTAAGGAGGCGGAGGGGGTGATGCTTCCTTCGCCTCGTTGCTTGACTTGGTGGACTTGGCAAGTTCCTTGAGAAAACAACGAGTGAGCGATCCGGGTCTAGCGACCGGGATCCCGATGCCCAATACATATCCAGTGCTTGTATCTACTCAAGAGTGTTTCATCACGAGGATGAAGAAGCACAACGTGATGAGGGACAACAGCAAGAAGATGCAGCGCTCCGGCCTCGTGTTGCGCTGATATTTCTCGGCGCGGTCGAGCTGGTTCAGTCCGGAGCGCATTCTATCCACCACCTGGTAGAGCAGTAGAAAACAATCGTTATGAGTTATTGTTAGTGTGGTGTGTTGCAAGAAGCATCGAGTACAGCGGCGCTACCTGCTCCATGTTGTAATCGATCCGGTCGATGAGTGTGCCTTGATCGATCACCATCTCCGCGACTTCCTTGAACATGGTCGCTAGAGTTGCGACGGACTTGGCGATCCGTTGGATTTCGATGTCTCGGGTCCGGATATCGTGCTCGGTCTGGTCCATTGCGTACGCGGTGGCCTTGTTGCCGAGACGAAAACTATCGCCGGACCTTCCCGCGCCCTTTTCCATCTCATCGACGTCGAAAATCTCGCCCCCGAACTTCTGGAGCTGAAGACGCTGAAGGTACTCGCGCTGTCGTGTGCGAAACTGAATGGAGATCTCTTGCAAGCGCCCTGCAATAGCACGCTGCGTATTCAATCGCACTAGCCGGTCTGCAGGGGACGGGCTGGGCTCGCCGCCGACAAAAGCGCTCGTGATCTTCTTGAGCGAGCGATCCGCCTTGTGGAACAGCGCTGTAATCTCCTCAGTCAGACAATTGATCTCGCGCTCTTGCTGCATCTCCGAGTTGTCGAACCGGATCATCAGTCTTCTCGTATGCAGAAGCTGCAAATACTCCACTGCACCACACAGACAAGGATTAAAACGGCAATAGAGTAACTGGGTTAATAAAGACTTGATGAAAGAGAGTAAACTGTCGTACACTTGGCGTGCAGCAGGCGGATGGATTCGTCTGCGCTGTCAGCGAACCGTGTCCACTCGGGCTTGTGCATGAACCCATGCTCTCCTCCCGGAAACTCGTGTGCGTCCTGTAGCAGCGCCTTCTCCATCGCGTGCGACTTGCTCCTCTGCAACACATCACCAACACAACCATTAGGATAGCCATCTAAAATACGCGCCGCCTACGTGTGCGCCACCTGCTTGGACAGGAAGAGTGCGCCCAGCAGCGGCGAGTTGTCAAGCCTCGGCCTCATCTGGAAGCGCAAGTTGCGCTTGCGCAGGTTCACGCGTCGCTCCTGGAAGCGGCACGTGAGGTCCCTGTACGCCATTCTCGCTGTGTTCGCCGCTTGACCAGAAGATACCTCGGATCTTGAAGCGTCGCACACTTATTTCATTGGTGTAAACTCTCATTCTTTCAACCAATCCACGTCCAGAAATCCAAAAAGTTCAACTTCAAGGTGCCCATTGGCACGCGACCTTCACTCTTCACTCCTCACCCCAATTGCGCACTCGCAGTCATGGCGGATGCTCATGGTGGCGTGGGCTCCGCGCCGCCGACACTGCGTTGGAGCAAGCTGGAGACGGCGGCCAGGCGCAACGGCGAGATGCCTACGCGTCGCTCGGGTCACTCGCTGTCGATCGTGGGCTCCAGCGGCTACCTCTTCGGCGGCTGCGACTACGCCGAGCCCCCAGGCCCCACCAACGACCTGTTCGTACTGAAGATAAACGCCAACGCCCCCAGCGAGTGGGAGCGTCTGCGCTCACCGCTGGGCGGCGTGTGGCCCCCTCCCAGATGGAAACACTCGGCCACGGTCGTGGACAACAAGATCTACGTCTTCGGCGGCTTCCACAGCAGCTCCACGAGGTTCAACGACCTGTGGATCTTTAACCCCATCACGCTGGATTGGAGTCAGCCGGGAGGTGCCGGCGCGGTGAATTCACCTCTAAATAGTAATGCCCTTCATCGTGCTAGTGTCGCCAAGTCCGCGGCCCTGACACTGCCAGCGCCGAGAGGAGCACACACTGCAGTGGCGATTCGACGATCCATTTACGTGTTTGGAGGCTACGGAGGCACGGGATACGGCAGGAGAGACTTTGATGACTTGTATATGCTACGTACGGATGACCTGAGCTGGACTAAAGTCACGTGCAAGGGTAAACCACCCGAGAAACGAGCAGGGCATCAGGCGTGTGCCGTGGACGATCTGATGCTGGTGTGTGGGGGGTGGAATAGCGTCGCGCAGTTTAACGACTTGCACATTTTCGACTCGACGGTGAATTCGTGGACACTTGTGGAAGGCACGCACATGGCCACGACGCTGCCGAGATGGAACCACGCGTGTTGTGCTGTGCTGGCCATTCCACACGCCAAGGTTTTCGTGTTTGGCGGTGTAGTTGGAGAGGCAAATAACTACAACGCGCAGGGGAACTACATGAATGACCTAAGCGTGCTTGACACGGGTGACATGAGCTGGACCATCCCGGAGATCGAGGGCACGCCACCCTGCGGACGAAGCGACACGACACTTGCTTATGACGATAAGGGCAGTCGACTGATTGTTTTTGGTGGGTGGGCCAATGTATGGCTTAATGACGTGTTCTATCTCGATGTAAGCTGCGTGGTAGGCCCTCCGTACGGCATTACGGGGATCTTCCCAAACTTTGGACCGATCACTGGTGGCACGTCTTTGGTGATTGAAGGCATTGATTTTGTCAACAAACCTGTGACCATCAGATTTTCGTGTCGGAAAGGATCAGTAGACATTCCGGGTGAATACGTCAATGATCACACGCTAAATGTTGTAACGCCAGATTTTACGGCATTTCCGGCAGGGGATGTCCAGGTTCGAGTGGCATTGCAGGGTGACTCATTCACGACAACTTTCCAGACCTACAGCTATTTTTCTGTTACGCATGCACCGCTATGCTTTGCGTACGGTCCTGGTGTGCTCTCAGGAGGTGCGAGTGGCGAGCCTACGTGTTTTATTATCCAGGCAAGAGATGCTCAACGCAACTTGCGCACGCGTGGTGGCGATGAATTCACCGTTGAAGTATCCATTGACGAGTCGGATCCAATCTTTATGCCGAGTCTACAGATACAGGACCTTTTGAATGGTAAGTATCTAGTGAGCTATACAGCTCCAAATCCGGGCGAGTACCACGTTAAAATTGAGTTCCAGGGCACATTTGGTGGCAATGCGGGGCCAATTCGCGGATCGCCTTACACTGCCACGTTTGATGACATCGTTACGCGAGAAATGAACTTGATGACAGGGAAACTTGTCCTAGATCAGGTTCTGCATGACTTACAAGGACTCCAGCAATCGACACGAGAGTGCAATATTGGCCTGGAACAGCCTCTGTCGGATCCAACATGGACGCCTGAACAAGCCACAGCTGCGTTGATAGGCTTGAAAGAGCACGTGTTCATGGTCGAAAAACGTGGAGAGCAGATATCGCTATCGATTGAAGAGCTCCGGGCAGAAATCGCCTTTCTGAAAGATGCGGGTATTCTGGTCACGAAGGAGCTTGATATTTTGATGGCAATTGAAATGGCCTGGGCGGAGGTCTTGAAGAAGGTCCCAGCTGCAAGTAACCGTATTGCGCCATTAATTGCTACACAGAGTTTGAAATTCCGCGATGAGGTCAGTGCCTACATGGAGAAGCTGCATACAAAAGAGACACATCTCAAGTCTAAGAGCTTCTGGAGTTTCTCTATTGGTGTGGATGCGGCGCTAGCTTTGATCACTGAAGAGCAGACAAATGCAGAAAAAGATGACACGGAGTTTCAGCAGAAGAAGCATATCGCGGAGATATTAGAATGCGAAGATTTGATGGAGCCGTGTGCATCTGTGCTGATGGCTATTCAGCGGACACTATCGCATTGTCACCAAATGTGGGATGCAATATCGGAGGTGACGAGGAAAATTGATCTGTCAAGAGATATTCCGTGGAGTATGATAGATGGTATTGTGTTGGAGGAAGAAGCAAAGGCGTTTCTAGCGCTTGTAAAAGCGACTCACAAAGATATTCGGGACTGTGACGCGTTCAAAAAGTTTGAGCGGCTTGTAAAAGACTTCCTCAGTACATGTCCGCTTTTTCAAGCCCTACGACACCCATCTATGCGAAGGCGTCATTGGCAGGATCTTATCGCAGTGACTGGAAAAGACTTTGAATGCCCCGAAGACAACCCTTCCATGAAATTTGCTGACATTTTAGCTTTGAATTTGCACGAATTCCAACGAGACGTAGAGGAGATAACGGACCGTGCTCAAAAAGAAGCCAAACAAGAATCCGTCTTACAAGAGTTAGAAACCCGCTGGTCTAGCATTTGCTTAACCATGACCCCATATAAAGAAACGACTGTACCATTACTTGCCATGACGGAGGACGATGTGGAAATGCTGGAGTCAGATCAATTGCTAGTACAAGGGATGGCGGCAGGACGGAACAGCTTTTTCCAGGAGCAAACCCAGCTGTGGAAGTCAAAACTTATGCTTGTATCTGAAACGGTTGGAGCACTACTTGACATTCAGCGATCGTGGTCATATCTCGAGCCCCTCTTCATGCAATCAGAGGAGGTAAAACGCGAGCTCCCAGACGAGGCTGCAAGGTTTGAAGATGTTGACGAGCTCGTTCGGCAAACGCTTCAGCAAATGTGGGAGCAAGAACCACCAGGAAATGTCTTGCTCGCTTGTCAACTTCCTGGCTTGCTTACATTGCTCAATGATCTTCGCACACGGCTCGAAAAGTGCCAGCAAGCTTTGAAAGAGTACTTGGATTCGAAACGCCGACTATTTCCGCGATTTTATTTCATCTCCGAAGCTGATCTGCTTGATATTTTGTCAAATGGTAGTAGCCCCCAGAAAATCATGGTTCATTTGGAGAAGGTGTTCTTGGCTACCCATACACTGCTTCTAGAAAAAGCAAATGCTGGAGCAGCAAGTTCGATGTTCGCCACCCACTTCATATCGAACGATGCTGCAAAAGAGGTCATTTCATTTGAGAGCAAGGTACTGCTCGACGGAAAAGTTGAGCTTTATATGCAAACGATATTGGAAGCTATGCAGTGTACACTAAAGGAGCATGTGACGCGGTCGATCAATAGATTTCCTGAGCAGAATCGCGTGGATTGGCTGCTACAAAAGGCCCCACCGGTTAATGAGGGTGCTGTTTCCAAGGACAATATGGACGCAGCTCAGATTGCACTTCTGGTCGCTGGAATTGAATACGCAAGAAGTGTAGAAAATTCGTTTGAGCTGATTTCAAAGGGCCATGCGACTGCAATGAAGGAGCTTCTGGAGAAGGTTGTGATTCAGCTCAACGATCTTATCAAGCTTACCCAAACTAATTTACCCAAAGCTGATCGCCAGCGTACTATGTGCATGATCACAATGGATGCGCACTCACGAGATATTATCCAGAAGCTTCTTTATGAAGAAATCACAACTCCTAGCTCGTTCCTCTGGCAATCGCAGCTGAAACAACGACGGTCAGATCAGCTGAACAAAACGTATTTGGAGATCTGCGACGCAACTTTCGATTACGGGTTTGAGTACTTGGGGAACGGTCCTAGACTCGTAATCACGCCTTTGACTGACAGAATTTACGTCACTGCTACTCAGGCGCTTCACATCCAAATGGGATGTGCTCCTGCCGGGCCTGCCGGAACAGGCAAAACAGAAACGACCAAAGACTTGGCAAATATGGTTGGCAAAATTTGCTATGTATTCAACTGCTCGCCCGAAATGGATTACAAAAATCTGGGAAACATTTTCAAGGGCCTGGCAAGCGCAGGAGCTTGGGGTTGTTTTGATGAGTTTAATCGTCTTGCACCAGAGGTATTGTCTGTCTGTTCGGTCCAATTTAAAGCTGTCTGCGATGGGATTCGAAGCGTAAGCAGTCATGTAGTCGTAGAGGGTGATTCAGTTACGCTTGATCCCACCTGTGGCACGTTTATCACTATGAATCCTGGATATCTTGGTCGATCAGAGCTTCCAGAAGGGTTAAAAGCTCTCTTTCGACCAATTACAGTGATGGCGCCCGATCTGGTACTGATCTGCGAAAATATGCTCATGGCAGAAGGATTCAAAGAGGCAAAGCTGTTAGCCGCAAAGTTCTTCAGCTTATATTCTCTGCTCCGAGAGCTTCTCTCCAAGCAAGACCATTATGATTGGGGTCTGCGAGCTGTAAAAAGTGTACTTGTTGTTGCTGGATCTTTCAAGCGAGCAGAGCCCAAGTTGTCTGAGCAGGAAATTCTGATGCGGTCTCTGCGAGATTTTAACTTGCCCAAAATCGTGAAACAAGATCTACTAGTTTTTAATGGACTGCTCAGTGACCTCTTTCCCGATATGAATCTACCGCGCAAAATTGACGAGTCGATGGAAAAGTACGTCCATGTTGCGTGTGAAGATCGAGGACTTTGGCCTCACGAACAATTCCGCCTGAAAGTTATTCAGCTTGAGGAATTGCTGGCCATTCGCCACTGTGTTTTTGTGATGGGGCCGCCAGGAAGTGGAAAGACGGAATGCTGCGAAACGCTGATCGCTGCTAGGAAGAAAAAAGGTGAGGATTATGTTACAAAAGTGGTTGATATCAATCCCAAGGCCGTTTCCACAGAAGATTTGTATGGATACATGGTGCTGGGGACACGGGAGTGGAAAGATGGTCTGCTTTCCAAGATTATGCGCGACGTCGCAAGTAGTTCAGTAACAGACACCCGTCCAAAATGGATTGTGCTGGACGGAGATCTAGATGCCAATTGGATTGAGTCGATGAACTCTGTCATGGATGACAACAAGATGCTAACCCTTGCATCAAATGAGCGCATTCCACTCAAGCCCAATATGCGGCTTCTATTTGAAATACGCGATCTGAAGTTTGCAACGCCTGCCACGGTGTCACGTGCAGGTATCCTGTACATATCGGATGACGATGGATTCCAGTGGAGATCGTTCTTAGCAAGCTGGGTAGCCACTAAAGGAACGTCTGTTCCACAACGAACTGCTTTGGGAGAGGCTATGAACAAGTACATCGATCCGATTCTTGCATTCGTCAAGCAGTGTTGTAAGACTATCGTGCCGATGCAAGAAATCACCATGGTGCACACTTATCTCTACTTTCTAGACGCAGTCCTTGACGCTGAAACCTTGCGTGATTCGAAAAAAGTGGATGTCCTTAGTGGTTTTATATCCGTGTGGGCATTTGGCGCAGCCCTGACAATCACTGATGACGGGACAGACTACCGCAAACTGTTTAGTGAGTGGTGGCGCAGCGAGTTCAAGCACATTAAATTTCCAGCTCGTGATACAGTTTTTGATTACTGGCTTGACCCGAATACGCTTTCTTTCGATACATGGAGAGCATCACCATACTTTAAACCTGTCCACTTCGACGGGTCCGTTGCCATGTCATCAGTTACCGTTCCAACCCCCGAGACTGCTTCCATTACAAGCTGGATGAGTGTAATGGTCCGTGAAGAGCGTCCGTTCATGCTTTGCGGTAATGCAGGCACTGGCAAGACGCAATTAGTTCAAGGATTATTGAAGAGCCTTGACGTTCGAGTCCCTTCAACTAAGCCAGGGGCTGCTGCACCGAATTCATCTTCAACAGCGTCGCCAGCTGGCGCCACAAAAGGCCCTGCAGCTAGCATGAACATCAACTTTAACTATTACACTAACGCGTACGCGCTACAGACTATACTGGAATCAAAACTATCGAAGCGCGTTGGTTCGACGTTTGGACCTACCATTGGAGACCAGTTAATTTACTTCCTGGACGATCTGAATCTTCCACAAGTCGACACATATGGAACGCAAAGTGCTATTGCACTACTGCGTCAGTACTTAGATTACGGCCACTGGTATGATCGCGCGAAGTTTTCGATCAAACAGATCGTGAATGTGCAGTTTGTGAGCTGCATGAACCCTAGCGCCGGTAGCTTCAGTATAAATCCGCGCCTCCAGCGGCACTTCGTAACATTCGCGCTGCCTCAGCTGAGTGCTGCTAGTCTGCAAGCGATCTATACAACATTTCTCGAAGGCTACGTGGCTGATTTTGTCGAAGATATCCGGAAGATGTCCCAACCTATTATGAAAGCTGCTCTCAATCTTCACGTGCAAGTGTGCAGCACCTTCCGTAAAACAGCGGCAAACTTCCACTACGAATTCAATATTCGACACGTAGCGAATGTCTTCCAAGGGCTGCTCATGGCAAAGCCACCAACGTTTGAGGATCCGCTGAAATTTGCGCTTCTATGGGCTCATGAAACCTCACGTGTTTACGGCGATCGCATGGTATCAACCCAAGATATAGCCAAATTTACTTCCATCGTGCAGCAGCAAGCTCGCAAATGCTTTCCTGCGCTCAACTTTACTCGTTACTTCGCTCCTATTTCGTCTAGCAACGAAAGCGCGAATGAATCAGCACTGCTCCAGACCGACCCAATTCTCTTTTGTCATTTCGCAAATGGTTTGCGAACAAATGAATACGACCAGGTTGTTTCGTATCAAGTGTTGCATGCCACTGTGGAAGAAGCGTTAGCGGAGCACAATGAGTTGAATACGAAAATGGAACTGGTGCTATTCAAAGATGCACTGGAGCATATAGCTCGTATCGTTCGTATCATTTCGAATCCATCAGGCCACGCACTTCTCGTTGGTGTTGGTGGAAGCGGTCGCAAGTCACTGGCCCGTTTGAGTGCATTTATATGTGGTTATGCGCTAGTGGAAATTGCGATATCTCAAGCATATTCACTTTTGGATTTCAAATCTGATCTTCAGAACATGTTTATGAAGGCTGGAGTCAAAGGTGATGGCGTTGTCTTCCTGTTTGATGACAATCAGATAAAGAATGAGCGCATGCTCGTGTACATGAATGACCTGCTGTCCAGTGGAAATATTCCTGATCTTTACAGCTCTGATGAGCAAACGAATTTAATTCAACAATTCCAACCAAAGATGATGGCAGCACTAGCAGCTAGTGCCACTGCAGATCCTTCAGGTGACTCCAACGGTATAATTGGTCTTGGGTCTGAAGGGTCTGAAAAAGAGCGTGCTTGGCGGTGGTTTGTGCAAGAGATTAAGCGAAATCTGCATGTCGTACTCTGTTTTTCACCAGCAACGCCTGATTTCCGGATGCGAGCTCGAAAATTTCCAGCACTAGTAAACTGTTCATTAATTGACTGGTTCCAGCCATGGCCGAAAGAGGCGCTGCGCTCAGTTGCCGCTCGCTTCCTATCGTTTGATAACGTACCTCAACTGAACACGACCGATAATGTCGCGATGGCCATACAAAATTTTATGCCATTTGCATTCCAGAGTACTAATATTTTAGCAAAGGAGTTTTTTGCGCATGAAAAGCGTCACGTATACTCTACTCCGAAGTCATATTTGGAGTGCCTGACGTTGTACCGTCGGCTGCTAGCACAGAAACACTTAAGTCATCAAAAGGCTATACAACGCCTTCAAAATGGACTCGAGAAAATGGAATCGACAGGAGAGATTGTAGCAACGATGGAAGAAGAGTTGAAACGCACTCTAGAAGAAGCAGAAAAGAAGAAAGTGATCGTTGAGGAACTTGCTGCGCGCCTCCAGAAAGACAAAGAGATCGTTGAAACTGAGACTGCCAGAGCAAATGTTGAGCGCGAAAGGTGCGCAGTGATCCAAGCAGACGTCTCAATCAAAAAGGCAGATACAGAAGCCGA
The DNA here is from genome assembly GCA_033557925.1 of Phytophthora x cambivora. Lineage (NCBI taxonomy): Eukaryota > Oomycota > Peronosporomycetes > Peronosporales > Peronosporaceae > Phytophthora > Phytophthora x cambivora. The sequence goes on along the minus strand of JAUCEB010000008.1, from coordinate 3,424,312 downwards.
TCTTGCTCAAGCTCAACCGATGGTGGACGCTGCCATGGCTGCTTTGGACACACTCAATAAAAAGGATCTTGGAAATTGCAAGACTATGGCCAAGCCTCCAGCAGGAGTCGGAGACATTTTTGGAGCTGTCGTGGTGTTATTTGCTGGTGTCAATCCCAACATTATTGTCCAGAAGAATGGTAAGGTGAAAGATAAAGATCGGTCTTGGGAGGCCACAAAAAAGGCATTGTTGGGGAATATCAACGCGCTGGTCGAGGAGCTTAAAGGTTTCAAGACACTTGTCGACAACCAGCAGGTTCCCGAAATCAATTGGAAAGAGATTCGACCGTTTTTACAGCTTGAACACTTCAACGTGGAAATTATCGAGAAGAAAAATTCGGCTTCCGCTGGACTCTGTGCGTGGGTGATTAATATCGTTGCATACTACGATGCAATTATCGTAGTCGAGCCTAAGAAACGTGCACTAGAAGAAGCTAACGAAAAATTACGAGCAGCGAACGAGAGGCTGGAGCTAGTGAATCAAAAGGTGGTGGCCCTGGAAGAGAAACTGGCAACTTTGACCGACGAATTTGACAAAATCAACAAGGAGGTCCAGGACGCTGTTGCTCTACTGGAAAGGGGTCGTTTACGAATGGAACTCGCCAGAAGGTTGGCTAAAGCGCTTGGTAGTGAAAGTGAACGATGGGCTCATGAGCTCGAGCAGCTCCGTGCAAGTGCTGAACTGTTAGTCTGCGATGTCGTGATTGCAGCCAGTTTTGTTTCGTACGTCGGTGCTTTCACGAAGCCTTTCCGTGATATGCTCATCAATGACAAGTGGATGCCATTTCTTCGTAAATTGCTGACTGAGAAGCCATCTAAAGCCGATAAGGATAAAACTGCTTCAGCAACGACTGTAATGTCCGAAGATGGTAATCCCTTGCAAATTCTAGCAACACAATCTGAAATCGCTGAGTGGAGCACGAGGGGGCTTCCAAGTGACCGTGTGTCTGTTGAAAATGGTGCAATCGTACGGAATAGCACTCGCGCACCGCTACTAATCGACCCACAGCTACAGGGAATATATTGGCTGCGAGAGATGGAGAAATATACACGACGCACTGCGCCCAGTTCACTGCAAGTAGTGCGCCAGGATCAACCTAATCTGTCGAATTTACTGGAGACAGCTGTGGAGCATGGCTACTCTGTGGTTGTCGAGAACATGGGTGAAAAACTAGATGTATGTCTGTGGCCAGTGATATCCCGGTCTACCTCTGTGCGTGGTCATAAAACGCTATTGAAAATGGGTGACAAGATGGTCGAGTTACACCCTGATTTCCGTCTATACCTTCACACAAAGCTATCAAATCCTCACTACCCGCCGGAGCTACAAGCTGAGACCACTATGATCAATTTCGCAGTGACCCAGCAGGGTCTAGAGGACCAACTTCTATCACTTGTGGTACGCAAAGAGTGGCCCAAGATGGCAAAAGTTCGCACGGCACTCATCCACCAGCAGAACGAATTCAAAATCCGAATACAGACATTGGAGGATCGTATTTTGTCGAGCTTAGCGGATGCTGAAGGAGACGTGACGGAAAATGTGCAAGTGATTACAGACTTGGAAACGACCAAGGCTACTGCTCAAGAGATTGCAAAGAAGGCTGCTAAGGCCACGGAATATGAAGCTCAAATCAACGAGCTAAGTGCGAAGTATCAGTCTGTAGCAAACCGAGGAGCATTACTTTTCTTCATCATGGACGGGCTTCACCGCATGCACTCGTACTATGTGTATTCACTGAATGCATATGTAGTAATATTCCAGCGCGGTATCGACCTAGTTCAGCAAGAAAAAGACTCAGGAAGACCACCTTCATCAGGTGGTGGTGGTTTGCTAGGCCGATTAAAAGCTGCTGCGAAGAAAGTTATCGTATCGCAGCGCTTCCAGTGGAATGCAGACTTACTACTAGCAGATCGGGTTGTGGACAGCAATGGTGAGCAGGACCTTGACGAATTGATGAAAGAAACGGATCAGGAAGAAAAACCATCCTCCGCTCAGATTGAAGCACGATGCACCCAACTCAAGACATCCATTACAGATGTGGTTTTCAACTACATACGCCGTGGCCTATTTGAAAAGGACAAGTTAACGTTAGCTACCCAGTTATGCTTTTCCATTTTGCAAGCGGAAAAGAAAATCGATGCGATTGATATTCGGCAGCTGGTAACTTGTGGAACCGCAAGTGATATGGGATCTGGCATGGGGCTACTCAGTGAGTGGATGTCGGAGACAGTTTGGCTGCGTTTGCGTAAACTCGAGGAAAACGTCACTAGCCTTCAGAAGCTTACCACTTTCATGCGGTCTGATAGCGAGGAGTGGCGAGAGTGGTGTGACGCTGAAAAACCAGAATTGAAGCCTATGCCGGGGCAGTACAAGACCTCGATCACTCCTATTCAACTCCTCCATATCGTTCGAGTCCTGCGTCCTGATCGAATGATATTTGCATTGCGGTCATACCTGGGTGATACGTTCGGAAAGCAAATGGTACAGCAACCACCTTTTGACATGGAAGCTGCGTACCAAGAGACAAGTGCTTCGACTCCAATGTTCTTCGTGCTATTTCCCGGTGTGGATCCAACATCGTGGGTCGAGACATTAGGCAAAAAGTTTGATTTCACGTATGAGCGGGGAAACCTTATCAACATATCTATGGGTCAAGGCCAAGAGGAGTATGCTGACCATGTGCTAATGAAGTTTTCGCGAGAAGGCAACTGGGTAATTTTGCAGAATATTCACCTAATGCAGTCATGGCTCCCCAGATTAGAGCGAACGCTGGAAGTTTACTCGGTATCTGCAGACCAACGATTCCGCTGCTTCCTGTCATCTGAGGGTCCTGCATTGGCTTCACTGAGCAATCTCCCAGAGTCACTACTTCAAAGTTGCATCAAGGTTGCAAACGAAGCTCCGACGGACCTGAAGAGCAATTTACGGCGAGCTTGGGCAAATTTCTCTATGAAGCAACTGGAAGCGTGTGCTCAGCCAAACGAATACCAAGGCTGCCTGTTTGCGCTGTGTTTCTTTCATGCACTTGTTCTGGGTCGTCGACGATTTGGCTATCAAGGTTGGAGCCGCCCGTACAGCTTCAACACGGGTGACCTCTTGATCTGCTCAGATGTACTACGCCGATATCTTGACACTGCAGTGACTAGTAGATCCAAAGCCTTGCCTTGGGATGATCTTCGCTATATTTTCGGTGAGATCATGTATGGAGGCCACATTACCGATCACTGGGACCGCATAACCAACAACGCGTATTTGAATGAAGTTTTTACGCAAGATATTTTGAAGGGCAAGGAGCTCGCTGTCGGATTCAAGTGCCCGGACCCGTTCACTTTCAGCTATTCGAAGTATGCAGATCACATCGAAACTCAACTACCAGGCGAATCACCAACGGTTTACGGACTGCATCCGAACGCAGAGGTGGGTTACCTCGTCGAGGCGTCCAACGATCTATTCGCTACTATTGCAAAATTCCAGCCCTCAACAGGTCCATCAATGCCTGCAGAGGCTAAAAATGCGTCTTCGGCTTCAGCTTCAGGGCTGGCAAAAGAGAATGCCCACGTATATGGAGTAATTGAGGAGTTGCTAGGAAAACTTCCACCGGAGATTGACCTTGCAGACCTTCAAGCCAAAGCGGAACCGCTGCTGGCGACTGATCAATCGCCTTATGTCGTAGTTGCCCTTCAAGAAGCAACTCGAATGCACGCACTGCTACATGAGATTCAGTCCAGTTTGGTTGAACTGACAAAGGGAATCCAAGGAACGTTAAATATGACGGAGCCTATGGAGGACCTTATGGAAGCTCTCTCGATTAACCAAGTGCCCGGTCGCAATGTCCTGCACATGTGCTCATGGGAGCGATACGCTTGGTGGTCCCGCAAATCGTTGTCACTGTGGTTCGCTGACTTGCTGGATCGCATCCAGTTCCTCTTTAACTGGACCAGTGAGTTCCGGCTGCCATATTCAATGTGGATATCGGGTCTGTTCAACCCCACTGCATTCCTGACGGCGATCAAGCAGTGTACAGCACGAACTCATGGCATTCCACTCGACTCAATGGCGATCGAAACTCACATGACACCTCTCATTGAAGCTGAGGGAGCCGAGTCGTACCCTGAAATGGGTGCGTACATTCATGGTCTGTTCATGGAAGGCGCACGATGGGAGTTCCCGATGAAAGACGGTGAGAAGACGTCGCCGTTTTCGTACGAGATCGACTCCATTCCGTGTGGTGGCCATCTCGTGGACCCCATGCCAAAGGAACTGCTGCCATCTGCACCTGTAATCTATGCCCGAGCTGTTGTGATCGACAGCAAGTGGGAAGCCACTGCAGTGGGGCACTTCCGACGCAACAAAGATGTGTTCGATTGTCCAGTGTACCAGACAACACTTCGAGGACCAACTTACGTGTTCCTTGCGACTCTGAACACCATCAATCCGCAAGCAAAGTGGATATTGGCAGGCGTGGCGCTTGTTATGCAAAGGGATTCATAGTTCAATCATAACGCAAATTCATTTTTAAGAAGAAACTACTGGTAGTAGAACGGTTAGTTTCGTCCAGCCATCAAACGCAGATAGGTCTGTGCTCTTCCTTATGCCTGCTTGGGGTTGAACAGCTTGGGCATTTGCTGCCAGCACTTCCAGTAGTTTTCATCGTTGTGGTCGCATTGAAGCGCATAGTCTGTCAGCTTGAGCAGATACGTCGACTCGAACATGAACGCCAGTCCGCCATCAAACTTCTCCGGCTTGAGCTGCGCGTTCGAAGCACCAAGGAACGTCGCGGCATCAGGTCCGTGAGGCGTGTCGACGCTGTGGAGAGAAGCGCCACCAGGAGCAAAACCGTCCTCGCCGCCCTTCTTGGCGTCGTAGGTGCCGTAGATCATTCCCATATACTCGCTCATGCAGTTCCGGTGGAAGTACGGAGGGCGGAACGTGTGCTCTTGGACCTAGATATGGCAGATATGTTAGCAGGGTTGAAGGGCTCGTGCAAATACTGGAAAAGCTCACGTACCATCCAACGGGGCGGGAAAATGACGAAGTCTGCGACAGCATTGCCCGCTTCCTCCGTTTGGCACGTAAGAACGCAATAGATAGAGGGGTCCTATAGCAAAAACAAAGATATGTTAGTGCAAAACAAACCCTTGATACTGGTGCCGCTTGCAATATATGCAATCTTACCGGGTGGTCGTAGCTCACTGAGTTCATCGTGCAGAACTTGTCGAGGTTGTACTTGTACGGCACGTAGTTTCCGTGCCATGCGACGACATTGAACGGCGAGAAGGCCATTCGAGCGGAAAACACTTGACCACCAAACTGTTAGGAACACAAAAGTCAGAGTAATGTTTCATATCATAGTTTCCATACACCGCGTACCTTGTTCACCACCAAATATTCGACTTCCCGGTCTTCGTAATAAGCACTCGGGTGCTCGAAGTCACGCGGGTTGGCGAGTCCGTTGGCTCCAATAGGTCCCAGATCGGGAAGGATGAAGTGGCGGTTGTACACTTCCAGAATGTAGCCGCGGGAGGGTCCGTCCAGCTCAACCGAGAAGCGAATACCGCGCTAAGAAAGATCACAAAACAGGTCAATCCAGCGTAGAATTTAACATCTACATGTATATCTGCACCAAAGTGTACCTGAATAACGCATATCTCGTGCGGCGAAACCTTGAGTCGACCAAACTCCGTCGTAATCTTCAGATCGCCAACCTGGGGGACTGAAAATTTGCGTAAAAACAGAAACGTCAAAACCCAAAATTTCCACCAAAAGATACAATTCTGAAAAATATAAACGCACCGATCAAAAAGTCGCCGTCCGAGTTGTAGAAGCACTTTTCTTTCATCGACGTGTTGGCGGCGTACATGTGGATGGCCATGCCCGCCTTCATGGTCGGGTCTCCAGCACCACCTTTTTTACGATAAAAACAATAAAACATCAGATTTTGGCACACACACACAAAAAAATGAAAAATACTGCAACAATTGACTCACCGATCGTGCGCAAGCCGTCGATGAAGTCCACTTTTTCCGAGTCTGCCGGGAACGGCATGGGCTTCCATCGCATCTGCTGCGGTGTGAGCTTCTCCTTGGCAAAGTCCGCCTTGACGAACGGGTGGTTCACCTCCTGGTACTTCTCGTGCACGACCGGTGGCAAAATACGGTACAGCCAGCTACCGATGCAAAAAAACAAGATTTTTTTTTCATTTTTAGTTGCAATGTTTTCTCCATGATATAGGTGAAAAATACATGGATAGGGTTTGCACGCACCTGCGCTGGTTCTTGTGACGCGGCAGAGTGAACGCCGTACCCGAAAGTTGCTCGGCGTACAGTCCATACGCACACTGCAGCAACACAGAATGCAAAGAGGTTAGACTAGTGCTAACCTGGTTAGGCTAGTGTTAAACGGGTGTGTGTCACAAACCTTTTGCGGATTGTTCTGGCCCTTGGGCAGCGCGTCAGGCAGCGCTTCCGAGCAGAAGTCGTTGCCAAAGCCTGGCAGATACGACAGGGAGTCCCAGGAGGCGTCGGTCATGGTGCTGAAAGGTGGATACGCTTGTCTCGCCGAGTGCTTATCGGCAAATGAGCTCCTCGAGGTGGAGTGTGCGCAGCTGGTATTGAACTAACCGGCGGTATACAAAATCCAAGTTACGTGTCGAGGTTAGGGGAAACTACTTCAATATTGGACGCTGGCAAATTCGAGACGCCGCCGACATGGTCATCCATGCATTGAGACGCTTGAGTCTCTTCCTAGTGCTAGTGTTAAGTTAGCACGCTTGCAACCACGTTTCCTGATGAATCGCTTCGAGCCGGCAGGTTACATGTACGCACAAAAGTGCGTGTTAAAAGGCTCGTTAGGTTTCCATCTTGGAAATGTATACTTATGGAGGCATGGGTGTATGTGACTGTTCAAAACATGGCTACATTTTTCACATCAGTTACCATTGATTTGCTAGTTTCGGCTGGTTGAGTATCCGTTCATCAAGGGTGTATCGTCGATATCGATCTGCAGCGCGGTCTTCGATGTGGTTTCCGCCCCTCGCGTCGAATGAGCTAATTGTCTTCGCAGGGGATGCTTGAGGAGTTGGAACCACCACTTTTCGCGTCATCGCCTTGACCCCGGCACACAAAATGCAGTTGGCAAGCGAGTGGAGAGCACACTTTGATGACGTCTCCGTTTGGAATGCACAAGTCTGGTAGCTAGGGGGCTTTCCAGTCGCCCAATTTGCTGAACTGCTGTAGGTGTGGGTCGAAGGTGCATTGATCGTCACCGCGGACGAAACTTGTACAACGCTAGCAGTCGCGCTGCTCTTCATGCAGATAAAGCACCGGAGCAGTTGATGCCGGTCGCACGGTCCATCTTGGAGCTTACGAGTCGCGTCAGTACCCTTGGCAGTCACGACCGGCTGTCGGGTTAAAGCAACTTCGGTTGGCCGAAAACTATCAGTGACCGAGCACAGCATGCATCCCACAAGCTTGTGTTTTTCACACGGCTCGATTGCGCCGGCTGCTTGGGCTCGCGGTAGTGAGTTGTAGTTGAAAGTAGCGAGGCTTGCACTTTTCACCAGCGCCACGGGCTCTTGTTTCGAAGCGGTTTTATTGCAACCACTTGCGGGATTCGGCGACCATGACTCGTCGCTGTTTCCATTTCGTTCATGTTTTTGGGCCAAAAGTACAGGGGTTGACTTGGAGAGCACTGAGGAGGCCCACTCGGGGCTAAAGCTTTTCGAGCTCGCAGCAAGATTAGAATAATTCCAGGAATTCGTGATACTTGAACAATGTGATGCAGCCACGTCATTCCGATCCGGAGGACAGGTAACAGGAGATACACACAACCCAGAGGCTTGGTGCCATGTTACTTGGGGTATGTCTAGAGTCGGCGATTCGTCAGTTCGACCACGTTGCACCGTTGCTTCCCACCGTTGCATCTCAATAGCTGACTGGGTCACCTCTAGGAACTGATTTCCCACTTGTTCTTGTGTTGCATCGTACGACGGATCAGTGAGCGCGGCCTGCTCAAACGCCACCTTGTTGGCCGCTACAGCTTTCTGCGGTTGCTCTTTACTTGACCCGAGTGCGTATCGCTCCAGCACTTGTTTGTATGTTCGAGCAGCAGTACCACTATCACTCCCGACCCGAATTAGACTTGATCGTGATCGCGATTTTTGTATAGTAGTATGCCTTGTCGAGGAAGAACTTGACGCAGGAATCGTATTATGACGTTTCGATCCCTGGACAGGTGTGCTGGTAGAAAGGTCCTTGGGAGGGTCGCAATTCTTCGAGTCAACAAACTGTTCCAAGTCCTTCACGCGGCTCTCAAGTGCTCGGATTTTCTTCACGTCTTCCTCTCTCCACCTCTGAAAGACGGCATTATCTCTCGACAGCTTCGTGATTTCTTTGTCCTTCCCCTTCAGTTTTTCCTGAAAGTCTCGTTGCAATGATTGGTGCTCCTTAAGCCGAGTTTCGTGTCGCCTTCGTTGCTCGCATTCCAACCGTTCGCGTAGCTTGACAATCTGTATCTTCGCCATCAGCAGTTCTGTTGAGCCATCCGCCACTTCATTTACTCGAATTGTCTGCATCACGGACCTCGCTCGATCGGCAAAGTGCAATGTCCGAATCGTTTCGTCACACGACTGCTGCGTTGCGTTCACAGTAGCGATCAGACACGACTGCGTGTTACCGCCAAAAGAATCCTGTAGAACGCGGGTCAATGTTGAATCGCGATATGGAATGTGCTTCCTTCCAGCTTCTGTAAGCGCCGCAATGCAGTTTCCAAGGGCCGATAAACTCGTATTGATGTTCTTGAGCTCTTGTGAGTGCGCGTCTTCCATTTCCACGTCCGTATTCCACTTCTCAGAGCCAGCTAGGTCCACCAAGTTTAATCTTGCTCTTCGGAGAACTTGGCCGTCACCATTTGGCGCTGGGCATTGGGTCGTGACGTGGAGCTGTACAATTGCATGGCTTCTGCTGCTCGATAGATTTGATTCCGTTTCGCGCACGCACCGATTAGTGTGGCCTTGATGGATTATCTGCATGGCGTTTGAGAACGACGTTATACGCACACTTGACAGTCCTTGAACGGTGACAGTTGTCGTGCCTTCCAGCGTAGGTTGCTCGCGAATAAGCAGGGGCTTTTGCCGCATGCGATCAGTGAGGAGATCGAACAAACGATCATTGTAGATCTGCAGGAAGCTGAGATGCAGCTCGATTTGGCAGTTTTTCTCCTTCAAAATGGCTGCTCGGTCTAGCAGATAGCTGAGTGTGCGGGGAACAATCCCCCAAGACGACTTAACCATTCGAAATGAGTCACTTTCTGCTTCAGCTGTAGCCCCCTCACAAGCGTTGTTGTCTCTAGGAGAACCCAAATCACGCCCAAAAAGAGTGTGTGTTTTGCCCGTGCCGGTTTGCCCATACGCGAAGACGGTAGCATTGTACCCTTCTAAACACGCCTGCACACTTGGTTCTACTGCAGCAAACACGTCTTCTTGCGTCGCAGCTCCCATGAACACGCGATCGAACGTACACTCCGTGACCGTGCTGATGCTTCCCTGTGCAGTTGTTGCTTGCACACACAAAGTAGATCCTTCCTTCTCGCCCATCGTGACAACCACCTTGCCTTCAGATTCGGAAGGCGGACGGACGCGGACAATGACTTGGATCCTTCGACGCATGCTCGTGTCCATATTTTCTCCACCGTCGGAAGTTGGTCGGTGTTCCTCATCCACCGACTCCGATACAGCATTGTCACAATCGTCAGAATTATGGGGTGATGGCTTAACGTCATGGTGAAGTTCCCCAGGGTCTTCTTGCCTATCGGTATCGTCCTGCTGAGATCTTTTCAAAGCGATTGCAGATTCAATTCTGAGCTCTGTGGTTGCTTGCTGGCAGTTGCTGATATCCACCTGGTCAACTCCCGCGCCACCCTGCTCACCTACTGAGGCTTCATCGTCAGAAGCGTCAGACTTCGTGTCAGAAAACAAATCCCATTCGTCGCAGTAGTGAGCCTCTTCTCTGCTGTCAATGGTCTCTGTGATCGAAGCAGCAGTAGATGGTGGAGGGCTGTCAAACACAGTAACTGGCCCACCACCGGTGTTCGGTTGCATTTCCCCGGTGAGTTCCCCCTCATCTGCAATTGTCTCCACTTCACTCGTTTCGCTCATGTTGCCACCGGAAGCACGTGCCTGCTCTATGACATCGCCAGCACATCATGTCACTCAAGAACTTCAATATCCGCAAATATCACTAAGTACTCTAAAAATATGTGGCCGTGTGGCCACGTGCGCTGTTATTACCACAAGTCTCGTACAGGAAACTCATACTTAATCCTGTGCAGCAGACAGCAAAAAGAATGAGAATCAAGACACATAGCTGGCCTTAGACGCATTGATCTGTACGTACCACCAGTTCAGGAAACTGCTCAGCGACGGCAAGTTCAAAATCGCCAAGATCTTTGGGCACTGCGAGACTTGCCCACAACTTCTTTTGAGCCTCCAGCCCGTCTTCTTCTTCACTGATGTCCACGCCATCATCCTCAGAAGCCCCTTCTTGATTGAAGCGCAAAGACTTTCGCCGAGAGCTCCGGCGGGCAATATGGTCACCGCTACTCGATGTTTCCGAATCTGCGCGTGTACGTCGGCGCTTAGGGCTTCTCTCAGGGGTGGTTGCAGATTGGGGTGCCGAACGTTTAGCTGAACGAGTGGGACGACTTGCCGCACGTGGACTGCTTCTGACGCGGCTTCGCGCGTTGTGTGGAGACGGTGGTGCCGGCTTAGCGCGATGTGGTACGTCGGTTAACGTTTCTCCCGTAAGCTCGTGATAAACTTCCTTCATCTGGGGCGACGGACGCCTTTTCAGGACCACCTCTATCGATGCCTCCATGAGTGGCAACTTGCAAAGATTCAGAAGACGCTTTTGCTGGCGGTCGCGCTGGCGAGACATTTCAAGCAGCATTCGTCCGCGCTCAAGCGAGCGGCGTAAGTCTTGGAGCTGGCCCAAAATCTCTTGAGTAATCCAGGACTGGCGATTTACATCGAAAGCGGCATCCGCTGGCGGATGCGCTTCACAGTAAAATTTCCACTCCGTGCGATTAGATCGAGCACAATACAACTTCTTCTGTGCGGCGCAAATCGGGTGAAATCGACGGTAGCACTGAGCGCAATTCGCAAGGTGCCCTTCTTTCTTGTCACACAGCTCGCATCGCGCCGACATACCATCTGACTTCAAGGTTGGAGTGTACGAACACAGCATGTGATGTCGCTTAATCGTTTTCGTCTTCTGCCACTTGCTGCAATAGACGTGAATCCACTTGTTCGACGTTGAAGAGCTGGTCGCCACCCCATTGCTCTCCTGCATCTGTTGCTGCGGCTGCAGATTCTTGATCTCCGAGATATTCTGACCCTGTTGTTGTCGCTGCATATTTTGATGCGCTTGTAACCATAGTTGCTGGCCCCCACCAGGCGCCGGTCGAATTACCGCACTTGTTGGCTTCGCATCGAGCAGAGTCTGAATAGTCGAGTGGTTCGCTGCAGTGGGTGGATCAACACAAGGCATCAGGTAATCCGTTGCCTTCGCACAGACGACACACGCGGGTGTTTCCTTGCCACCCGTTTGCGTACACCGCTCGCAGATCCAGTTGCTTCTAAATATCGAGGCGGATGAACCAATGTCGGAAATGCAGCACTCAGGGTGGATGTAGACGTTGCAATACTGGCAGCGTATCATAAACTGCCTTCGATGGAGCATGTTCACGTCTGTAAGCTCCCCGGCAATAGGTGCGCAGTACTCGAAGCACGCAGAACAAACTGTCATGTCGGTCCAATCCGTCGCATTCGGGTCATCATCAGTTGCAGTTATTTTGCTCTCGGCCGACAACACAGCTTGTACAATCGATCCGGATAACAAGGATGACTCAGCATCAGCTTGTTTGTTTCCGGTACTGTAATTATCCTTGTTCCGCATGACGAAGTACGAATCAATCCGGAACCGCGTTCGCCGACGTCTCTGAGCAATCTGCTCGGACACTGGATAATGTTCCGGCAAATGACTCGAGCAGTACATCTGAAAGTTTAATCCAGCCCCACCACCAGCGTACATGTATCGCCCATCTCCAAGTGAAATCGTCATGGGCAGTCCTTCATACCATCCGCAAAGAGAGTGGAAGGACGTATGGCACCCAGGATGGCAACATTGGATGGTGCGTCCGCAAGCTACTCTGCAGTGCACGCACAGACTGCCAAGCTCTAAGGCAGGAACTTCAGGGGGTTCATCACTTTTCAGGGCTACATGCTGCCCGCCTGGTGCTTGTTTAATGCGGGTGTCGATTTCTTCAGCCGAGTTTGCAAACCGTACTTGAGTCGTGGTCCCCACTAAACTGATATCCGTAAGCTCGAACAGGTTACCAATCCACACTTTCGGACACCACAAGGCACACACAACATGTACCCACTTCCCGTCAATGGTGCGTTTGAATGCACCGTCACTCAAAGAGCAAAGTTGGCAAAATACATCTGTTGCCGGGTCGAGTCCTTCCCGGGTGGCGCGGCATCGATCACAAATGAATTCATTGCTGGGAACCTTGGCCATGCCATAGCAGCGCTGGTGAACTGCTAACTCACAGCGATCGCAGAATATGATCGGATTCGTCTCGGGAGATTGTCCATCGAAACAAACAACACAGGTACCATCGTCGATTGCGTCATCTTCATCCTCCGTAGATCCCTCTTGCTCTTCACTTTCTGCTGTCTTCTTTACGTCCTCTTCAGGTTCACCCCCACTTCTGTATCCGATCAATAAACTTGAGCATAATCCCTTCCACGCTGCGAACTCGCGATAGTACATGTCAGTTGTTTGCGCTTTAAGCTGGAACTTGCTGTCGTCACCCTCTTTTCCTTGCAATCTTTTGTATAATGTGCGAATACGATACCGATTTTGCTCCGTTGTATCTTTCAGGTACTCCATCAGCAGGTTAATTGCGGGTGTCAGTTCATCAGTTAGCGGGGTATCAGCAGGGAGAGTCAAGATCGAAGTCTTGAGAGCGTTAGTCTCGGGGGATTTCTCCACAGGGGCTTCCTTCACTTGATCACACGCGTCGAGAGAGATCAACAACTGATCATCCTTGGCTAAGGGAACCTTCTTCGTCTGCATGTCGAAACCAACCAATGTGGACATGGCATCATGCTGGAAAATGCTAGCAACCGTCCCATTACTTGCAGCATGCTGATGCATGGTGGCTCCGTTGTGCGAGACACGCAGTGAGTACTTGCAGCTCACTGCTGTGTTCTCTCCGTTCGTGAACTGCACGCGAATGTCCGCTTCTGACCCTTCGAGGACGTTCTTTGAGCCAGAATCAGCGGGTTGTTCGCTAATACGCTGAGTGCACTCGGGGTTATGGCAAATCTCGATCATCGGTTTGGCGAGCGGGTCACTCAAGCAGCGGCAATGACTCGCTCGCATGAGAAAATCACACTTGTGCGCGAATTTCCTGAGTGTCAGAGCCTGCTTTGGGTCCTCAGCGCTTCGTTCCAATCGCAATGTGTCTCGACAGTGAATATCAGATGCTTGCAGGGGCCGCCGACGCGAAGCCTTGGCAATATCCTCCAGCTTCACGCCGCACAAACTCTTGGACAACTGGTCCATCCGCTTCTTCTCGAGCACGTTACTGCTGAAAAAATGGTTCTCCACAACCCTCCAAAAGTACGTCGAGTCCATGGGAGCTCCGCTGTTCTGTCCGGGCCACGAGGCGAACAGCACGTCCGTGAGATCCGCGGGCTCCGTGTCTTCCAGCCCGGCTCCGAGATTCCTCGGCGACGTCATGTTATTTCTGCGCTTCATAGCATGTCGGCTCTTGGGGCACGTGTTCTTCAAATGGCCCATCATATGCGTCTCACGCACAGCTTCTCCACACTCTGGACACGCGCGCATGGGCGGCGTCTGGCGCTTGTCTCTGCTGCTCTTCTTGGGGCTGCTCTTGCTGCGCGTCTTGCCGCCGCCCTTTTTGGACGGAGATTTGGTCTGTTTGTACGAGACTTCGACGGCTTTGACGCCGAGTCGCTCCAGCTCCGCCTTCCTCTTTTGTGCGTCCTGCCTGGCCAGCCAGCCCAGCAGACACTGCGTCTCATGACTCTCCTTATTAGGCGGCGTGACTTTATTGGCGCAGAAGCGGCACTTGGGCTCCTTCGTCGGCGGGTGGGCGGCCTGGAACTGCTTGGCCTCGGGCAGCGCGCGCCACGAGTTGTCCACCATCTCGTACCGCGTGGAGACCACGTCCGACAGGTGCGTCCTGCAGTGGTAGACCTGCTGGTTGTCCGGGTTGTAGCCCGTGAAGAGCAGACTGGACGGCGCGCGGAAGGCGCACAGCACGTGGAAGGCCTTGGCGCAGCGCCCGCTCACGCACTGGATGCAGCCGCCGCGCAGGCCGCACACGAGGCAGCGCAGCGAGCTGCGGCTGCGGTCCAGCAGTGAGATGTCCACGGCCTCGTCCATGGCGCCCGCCAGGCTGTGGTAGAGCTCCGGGATCCAGTTGATACACAGCACGTGGCACCAGACGTCGCGCTGCGTCGTGAGGCGCAGCGCGCCGCCTGCGATGGGGCACACGGCGCACTGCGGGGTGACGCACGGGCTGGAGGAGGAGCTGAGGTGCTCGCAGGCCTGGCAGAGCCACGCGGACCCGTCACCGTCCGCGAGGCTGCGGCCGTAGCACTTGACGTGCACGCGGATGGCGCAGCGCGCGCACTGGACGAGGAGCGACGCCTGGTAGTCGATCACCTCCATGCAGATGCAGCAGGGCGCGTCGGGTGTGGTCGTGGTGGGGGCCATTGGGAAGCGGTGCGGTCGGTCCACCGCCCAGAGCGAACAGTGCTTAGTTGCGGTAGCTGCTCGAGCGCGGGCAGTTCTTGGACTCTTACGGTGTGGTCCACTCGGTGAAGCTAGCTTGTTAAACAGCATAAAACGGGGTCAGGACATACCGGTACCTGGATGCGTACCGGTGAAGGACTGGTACGGTACCAGTCCAAGTGGTGAAGCCGCAGGTGAGTGGAACAGCGGGCCTGCATTTAAAAATGTGAAGCGAGCGTAGTGAGCTAAGCGACTCCCAAATAGAAAAACTACCACCGCGTAGCGGCGGCGCTTGGCTAGCAGACATCAACAGCAAAAGAGCCTACATTTCCTGTGGCCGCACGTGGAGAACCTATTGGAACTCACGCAATTTTTACAGCACTGTAATGCACTGTAAATCCAGAGCTGTTCCGCGCGAGGTAAAACTCAAAATGAAGTAACGTTAGTCTGCTCCTCTCTCAGGACTGGAGACTGCGACAGTAGAGGATAAATACTATAGTAGTAGTAGTATCTAATCGATATCATTCTGAATTTCACAACATAATTATTTTAGTGCCGCGATAATCGAGGGTTGTGTCAGCCTACTCTGAGCTCGGCCTGAGTCGCCAAAATCACTTCATACGCGTCTGCTCTAGATGCATGGTAAAATTGTTCTTACGATCCTGATTCACCAAATTTCCAGCACAAGGAATTCGTGACCAGGGGTTAGTAGTACTTGCAGAAATAGTACATATGAGTAATAATACTATTAATAACCGATTTTGTGCTGTTGTAGTATTATTACTACCGAATAGTGTGGTACTACCCAATAGGAGTGATACTATGATCTCATCAGATCAGTACTATAGTATTACGCTTCAGGTAATGCACTTCGAAGGACCCTAAACAAGCAAACTCGGTTCCCATCTTGCAATTCTTGTTTGTAGCTCTCAATTAGGCCCTCATTGATAAGGCCTCGGGGAAGATCACTATTTTCGAAACCGCGTGAAAGCACGATGAACGATGAAGAAGGATTGTCAGGAAGACGGGATCAAGCGTCGTCCACGGACCCGTGACGGATGAATACACGGATAATATCCGGTTCTTGCGGAGCAAAGTTCCCTCCAGCTTCGAATCCACCCAGCTTCCCGAACTTGCCGACGGACAAGCATTGCCCGCTCAACAACCGCAAACAAGCAAACGAACGCTCCGGGAGAGCAGATACAGTTTGTTGTAGTCGGGCTGCACTGATGAGTGTGCTCGGATCGGCGCCTCTGGAAGCCCCAATGCGCCCGATGCTGGTTGCAGATTGCGACCTGTAGGCGGCACCAGCGAAGCACCAATCGTGTAGGCGCTCGGCTGTTGCTGCAACTCGAGCCAAACGGTGCTTGAAGCACTGGTGCAAATTGACTGTGGCGTTTGCGTCATGCTGCACAGGATGCGCGTACATATGTGACGCGGCAGATGAACCATTTGGCGGTGGCCCGGGCTGCCATAATAGCCCGGTACTCAAAAATCCTGAGATAATGCATATGCTAAACATGAGGTGGTATACGTATTCAGTTACTCAAGAGTCGCAGTTGGAGCACACCTCCGAAGCTGTTTTCACTAAGCTTAGAGAAAAGAAGGTGACTATCGACGGGCTCTTGGTGATGTAGTGTGGCAGCTTGGGTGGACATCCAACTCGTTTTATGTTTTGAGAGGGACGCCAACCGCTACTTTTATTTTGCTGTCAGGTGTCTCGGCGCTTGAATTCGTCTGCTTTGATCCGCACGTGGTTCCATTCGGCCCCAGTGTATACGCTGGATCCACCACATAATATGCAATGTATCGTGGTAGGATCAATAAATATTTCCTTGACATACTACATCGTCAGAGAGAGGTGCCTCACCAAGCCTAGCTTACGCCCGCTCTACATGTATATAGTGCCGTGGGGTTCTCTCGCGGGACACTGCTTCACCTTGGATTCGTCTGCGCGGAGCCTCCGCTAGGACTTGCGGGGGCATCGAGCATTGCAGTACGCTCGTCGTCTGTCCGATCTTTCAATGCAACCTTGGCGACCTCTCAAAAAAATAATTAAGTCAGATGGGGGTGCTTTTTTTTTGCGGTGGCCCGGGCCACCGCCAAATGGTTCAGATGTAGACGGACCGCAAAACTGGATCGCGATCTGGCTCTGGATCAGCGTGTGTACCGCCTCCGAGACTCGGAGTCCGAGCGGCCAAAAGCACCGGCATTCTGGTGCGGGAGCACAACCGAAACGCAAGCAGCCCCGCCGCCGAGAGAGC
Organism: Phytophthora x cambivora; assembly: GCA_033557925.1. Lineage (NCBI taxonomy): Eukaryota > Oomycota > Peronosporomycetes > Peronosporales > Peronosporaceae > Phytophthora > Phytophthora x cambivora. The sequence continues at coordinate 3,407,183 of JAUCEB010000008.1, read as the reverse complement.
CCGACAACGGCGCGTGCTGGCAGCGGCGTGCTTCAAGGAGTGCTGATGCGGGTGAGGCCACGTGCGCCAGTGAGTGGCGCCCAAAGACGGCGCGCGATGGCGACGCGCTGTCCTCGAGACGAGGTGGGATTGCACGATGTATCGCTCTGCAGCAAGGGGCGGTTCTGCGCGCACACGCGCCGTCGGAGGGGCCGCATTTCGCATAACTTATCCGGTACGCGGTGGAGCCATCTCCCCACCAAAGAAGAGCTGAGCCAGTGGCTTCGCAGGGCAAGTGGCTTGGCTGTGCCAAGCCCCTTTGACCGAGACCTTCATCATGAAGTTCATGCCATGAATCATGGAGCCCGGCGCTGAGAAAGTCACCGCGCAAGGGGAACTCGCCCCAGAGACGAAGCGCGTCCATCCGCCTCTACCGGCGCTTCGGTCCGGCTACCAAAAACACGCGCCGCAGTCGACAGGTCAGCGAGAACAGGACGTGGCTCGTCCCCGTCAAATCCCCTGCAGCCCAATTCATCAGGATATGCGGTGATACAGGGATTTGGACCCGCTCCTTGCTTCCCAATTGACCAATCGCGTCATTTCATTAATGGAGCCACGAAAGTGGCACTCGAGTTACTGCCAGCAACTTGCTGGTGGCAATCGCAGGGACACTTTTAGATTCACGACAGGCGTTGGCACCTGACACCTGATACCATGGGCGAGACCCAGCTCGTGCAAGTGGCGCCGGCTCCGGACGCCTGCAAAAGTCCCACAATATGCAAGAAGAGGTCACTACGCAAGCGCGCGGTGGACAGCCGCTGGCTGTTCAACAACATCCACGTGGGGGAGATCGTTATTGACTGTCGCTCGCGCGAGCAGTTCTTGGGCAACACAGTGATCGGAGCCATCAACGTACCGCCACCCGAAGACGAAGACGTTAATAAAGATTGCGCCGAGTATGTTGAGAAGCAAGGGCTGTCGGTGTTCAAGCGAGGCCTGCGCGACTTCTTGCTCTTCGCAGACCAAGACGACCTGGACAACCCGCAGTCGTGGCTCTACCGACTCGAGCAGTTCCTCATCGACGACGGTCGTGCTGCGACTGTGAAGAGTCTTTGCGAGGGCTTCTCCAAGTTCCATGGACGCTACCCGTTCTACACGACGCAGGGTGGCATCAGTGACGGCGTGCTGCAGAGTGGCAAGCACCAGGTCTCGTACCCGAACGAGATCATCGACAACTTCCTGTTTCTGGGGAATATGTGGCAGGCGCAATGCAAACAAGTTGTTCAGCACTTGGGCATCACGCACGTGGTGAATGCAACGCTGGACATCGGCAACGTCTTCGAGCAGGACGGGGTCAAGTACTTCAACGCCAAACTGCCGGACAAACCCGAGGCCAACATCGCCCGGTTCTTCAACGCTGCCTTCGAGTTCATCGCTGAAGCCGAGCGCTCTACCGCAACGGACGGGAAGCCCTGTCGCGTGTTGGTACACTGCACGCAGGGCATCTCGCGCTCGGCGACGCTCGTGATCCTGTACGTTATGCGCGCGTACCATTGGTCATTAGCGCAGGCTTTCAACTTTACGCGCTCGGGCCGCGGCGTCGTGGTCCCGAACGAAGGGTTCCTACGCGCGCTGATGAGAGAGGAGAGGCGGCTGTTCCACGGCAAGTGCAGCGTCACAAAGGAAGAACTGGACCTGTTGGTGAGTGGCGGACTGCCAAGTCGTCCGGCAAGACTCCTACGCAGGACATCTCCGCAGCTTGAGCTGTCCGCGGCATCCAAGGAGGGTCAGTGCTCAATTATGTGACCGCTATTGCTTCCCCCTTTGCTTCAACCAGAATCGATCCGCATGTAAGATACTTAGCGTAGCATAGTTGCACGCATCCACTTAGTAGACTGCAATCTGCAGAACTATAAACGCTGGAGAACGAATCTAGCGTGAATCTCCACAGTACGTTACATGTAACGATGCCTTGCATTGCGTTTAGCGTTGATTGTCGTGAGCGCGTGGTTATCACATCCGTCTGGAACAGGATGTGTGCTCTCTGCTGGTGTTGACAACATCGACATGTATAATAAGGGAAATGGTCAATAAAGGGCCGTTTCATTTCGCCCCTAGCGAATTGATCATGCCTCCGGATTGACTTGCTTGGGAAAACAAAATGCGGCAGTTTTGAAAAGACCACGATCTGTGCTTTCCCCCTGTATTTTTTGTCAAGGCAGACCAATCAAAATGGCGCGACGAGCGCTCTGCAAAGTTGCCACCTCGATTTTAGCGCATTGCCAATTAAGGGCCGGATTTAAGCTTGTCATTTGTATGCATGTCCCTACTCCAAAATGGACGAGAAAATTGAGATGATTTAGGGGTAGGCTGACCGTGATCATTAATATTTTCCATTTGTAATGCAATCATAAAGGGTATAAAATGAGAGGAGAAACAATTTATTTGACGGCACATTTTCTGAAGCGCCAACAAGAGCACAGACGGATTGCCCCGCCGGCTGGGGCTCAAGCGCTGCGCCTCCCCACCGGCGCCTGAGATGACCGAAACTCCGCAGAGCGTGTCGTCGCTGACCGCGCCGTGTGTGGCGCGACTGGCTGCGGGCATCCCGCAGCACGAAGATCGACGGTGCTTTCGTTGAAAGGGAGCTGGGCATCAAGTCGACCAAGCTCATCAACGACTTCGCCGCCATGGGCTACGGTCTGTTGACTCTCCGCCCGCACAACTACATCAGGCTGAACGACGCCCCCAAGAACGAGACCGCGCCGATGACCGATGGTCGATGACAGATGGTGGTCATCGTGCGGTCTCGTCCTTGGGGGCGCAGTTCAGCATGAGGGCGGCCTTAGCGCTCCAGCCCTTGGTGAACCCGGCGGACTGGAAGGTGGGTGATCGAGGGGGAGATCCTGCCGGAGACTGGGGAGGAGATCCGGTGGAGCTCGGCTGCGGCAAGCGCTTCTCAGGTGGGCGCATTGTGTCGGGCCACTGGCCAGGCCAGTGGCCCGACACAATGGCCAGTGGCCCGACACAATGGCCAGTGGCCACCATCTACGAGTTCCTGGCCAAGAAGTCGCCGAGTGCTCAACCTGCCGGGCGATCGCGCGTAGGAGCAGACGGCGACGCCAGTCATGTGCGCCAGCATGGCGCACCACTGCACGACGCTGAAGCGGTAGTGAGCAGCACGAACAGGAACATGGCGGTGGTGATGATCTTGAGCTGGTACACGATCTGGTAAGTGACCCCGTCCAACCTCGCAACGTCGCTGACGGTCGTGAGCTTGACACGCTGCTCGCAGCACAGGAACTGCAACTGTTTCGGCGCCACGCACCACTGGTTCCCGCCACGAATTATGTATAAACCCTGGCAGGCTTTTCGCCCATTCAAATTTTGGCCAATCAAAAACTCTAAACGGTGCAGCTTCGAGAGTATTGGCCATAATTGATAACGGCCCTAAATTGGCCGACGGCCCTTTATTGACCATTTCCCTTACATGTAGACATTGACGTTTCCATTGTGGACAGGGATAGAGTAGCTTGGTGATTGCTTTGGCCCCATCGCGTGATCCGTTGAACACAGTCACTTTGCAGTACATACCTGTACTCTACAAAAGTAACGTTAGACTCCGAGCTCGGGTCTCACCTCAGCTCTCGTTCTCGCCGTCACACACTTCCAATCGTTGTGATTGCCGATATTACCCCTGGCCCACTCCTTGGGCGAGGGGCCCCGGGCGCGTCCATGCTCAGAATGACGAGGAGCGTTGGGGCAACGGTGTCATGCCGACTTACAATAGCGCGGAGATAACCAAAATGATGCCATACCGGTATGTTGACGATTTGTAGTATTGTGAGTTCTACTCTAATTTTCCGATCGGGGCGGATTGAATCGACCCAGGCAAACCGCCGGCCAATCGACGAACCCATGATAATTCATAGGTACATATGCATTTGAGTAGGGTTTCCTTTGTATCCTTGTCATTGACTGACAGTCTCGCTTTCGACGGCAAGGAGATCAGGGACGGCAAGGAGATCAGAGACGGCACGGTCCCACGCCTCGCGCAGTCAGGCTGTCGACATGCGCACGCCTCATCGCGCTCCACCATACCAAGCACGCACTCCAGCAGTGAGACGATCGCCACGGCTGGCGTCTTCCCTGTCTCCGACCTCCCAAGCGCCAATAAGTACCGGAAGATCACTAGGTGTGCAGTCGACGGTCTGGCCCGCTGCAAACCTCCCCCTTTCAAGCTTCACCTGCACACCCGTCTCCAGCGACACCAGCTCTGGCACCGCCGACAAGAAGGCGATCTCCATGGCTGGAGGCAGCGTCGTCAAGTCAAGGATCAACCCAATCGAAAGCACTGAGGACCACCGGGCGAACCCAAGTCTCGTTGAGCCCTGAGCGTACGCCACCGCAATGGCGATCGCCTCGGCTCTCTGTGCCGGGCGCGGATCCTGTGGCAGAGCCGCTGGCACCGTCACAAGGCAATTCGAACTTGTTCCAGCTCGTAGTTCGGCCGATCATCAAGTCCACGATCGGCCAGCGTGACACGTCTGGCGAAACCCTCGCCGATGTTGCTCTGAATGGAGCATCCTTCCCGGATATCCTTCTCAAGCTATGGACGAGTTTTAGTCCGCGCATGAAGGGCCGAGCCATCAAGACCGAGGACGTGTGGTCTGTGGCAGTACCAGTGATGGAGGATTGGACCAAGCTCACGCAGTTTAAATTGAAGCGGCACATCGTCGATAACACAAAGTCACTCTGTGAGGTTGCCGTGAGTTCGCTCCTCGATGATAGGATAAAAAATGAATTAATGAGCTGGTTTTGACCAATGCTATTTCTCTGGCGGTTTGCTGGCGGTTCCTTCGCTCCCGCCAAACTGACCCGATTCGGCAAATTTGGGCGGAATCCACAATACTGTACGTGTAAGCATCAGTGCTTTTCAGGAAATGTAGTGGTGTTTTGCAAACGCTTTCTACCAAAAGTACAATACAAAGGGAGCAAAACAAACAACCTGGAGATCGACGAGTATAATCTAGCGGGTGCTAAGCACAATTGCTAAACGTTCGTGCTTTTTGATCTGCATCTACAACTTCACCTTCCGAGCCTCGATGATGGATCGAAGAATGCATCGTTTTACGATTGCTAAGATGGCGGAAATCTCACTTCTTCCAAACGAAAAGTGAAATCATTACAAAGAGCACGTTGACATCTCTATTCATGCATTCGTACCAGGCAGCACATTATATTATTAATTGCTATCCGCGCCATTCGAAGGTTGTCCCGTGCGTCAAGCGCAGGACACTCATCACGGTAACCTGCAGGATTGCAGTCTAGTGAACGTGTCCTCTATTCGAAGAGAACTTTGTGTATGCACGTAGGTACCTGCCGAATACCAAAATTGCAAATTTCACGAGATGAGCTGCTGCTCCAACTTGTCATTCTAGCCCCATACTGCTCGTGGAATACCAATACCGGTAGCCGCAGCACTTTATGGTTCGACGGGAGCTTTAAACATTGTTAAACATCGGAAAAAAGGTGGAATGCCAATATGATGGAGCCGCGGTACTTTATGGTTCGACGGGAGCTTTAAACATTGTTAAACATCGGAAGAAAGGTTGGCGCCCACGAATATTATCAGGCGTGCAGAATATTTGGCTCGAATGCTACGGTATTAAGCCACACAGGCCTCGGAAACGACGTAGTAAGTAGGGTTACCGTGAGTGGACTTCCTTCCGTATGGCATGCGACTGAAATCCGAATGTCGTCTGAATTCTAGATGCAACCTGACACATCAGCTATGGGTGTTATCGACGATAACTTATCGTGCAAATGATTTCCGCCAGCAAGAGCTGTATTCCTCTACAGTACTGATGTTTCGCGCCTCTTGGTCAACCTACTGTTTTGTGTTTACCTCGACTTTAGCGTTGCGCTAGAAAAGGCACGCTGCTTTCACTTGCGTCTAGTATACCTCCGAGAGCCGGAGAGAGCTGGAGAAAATGCTTTTTCTCGGCGAACTGCAAAACATGTTGAAACCTCTGACTTTGCATACTGCAATACATATTTTTACACATTCTATCGTTTATCTCAGCGTCCATAGTATAGTCTTCACAATCAGCTTCCATCAACATCTAACACCTGTACCATCGAATATCACAACTACGCAGTCAACCCATCCTTTGTTGCTGCTTGGGCCTCTTTTCGCCGCCGAGTTCCACGTCCAGTCCGAACAGCAGCAAGCTCCAGCAGTTATGAACCAGACCGCTACGGCAGGTCCGGATCTCTCTACCCTCGCCGCTCTGCCGGCATTTCGCCTCCGATTACCGAAGCAGCCAGCAGCCACGCGAGGCGCCCGCGAATGCCCGCAGCGCCCGCCCACTCCCTCGACGACCCTCCGGCCGGCACTTGTGCACTCGCGAGCGACATGTCCGTGGGCGATGACAGCAGCAGCAGCAACAAGAGCGACAGTAAGAACGCGGCGGACGTCGCCAAGGACGAGGCAGTCGACGTCGCATGCCCCACCGAAGACCTCGAGCCCGTGCCGCCGCCGCGTAAGCGCCACGTGCGCACGGGCGAAGTGAACTGCCGCTGGATGTACAACCAGGTGCAGGCGTCGCGCGGCCTCATCCTCATCGACACGCGCACGCGCGCGGAGTACGAGGAGGACTCGATCCCGTCCGCCATCTCCATCCCTCCTATGGCAAATTGCCGCTCGCTGGACGACGTGGAGGGCGTCCTATTGGAGGAGCAGCGCTACCTCTTCTCCAGCAAGAAGAGGAAGCTGCGCGACGTCGTGCTGTTCGGAGACGCGGTCAAAAAGAGCTCGGTGGATGATGCGGGGGAAGCTAAGAAGACGTGCAGCTGGCTGCGCACGCTCGCGCAACTTATCGTCGAGGACGGCCTCGTCACGAGCGTCAAGCTGCTGACCGACGGCTTCTTAACGTTCAAGTACCGGTACCCGTTCTACACGACGTCGGCGATGCTGGACGAGATCTCGGGCCAGCTCACGCGCACCAAGAGCGGCACGCACAACCTCAATTACCCCAATGAGATCCTCGAGGGGTTCCTGTTTCTGGGCAATATGTGGCACGCGCAGAGTAAGCAGGTGGTCTCCCACTTGGGCATCACGCACGTGGTGAACGCCAGCTTGGATGTGGGCAACACGTTCGAGAGCGACGGCGTCAAGTACCTGAACGTGACAATTAAAGACCGACCGGAGGCAGACATCAGCTCGTACTTTGACGCGGCCTATAGGTTCATTGAGTCCGCCAAGCGCACGCAGCACGGCCGCGTCCTGGTGCACTGCACACAGGGCATCTCACGCTCGGCTACTCTCGTCATTATGTATTTAATGCGTGCCAACAACTGGTCACTCGTCACTGCGGTTAATTTCGCTATGGCCAGTCGGGGCGTCGTGTATCCGAACCAAGGGTTCGTCAAGTCTCTGATGGTGGAGGAGTTCCGACTGTACAAGGGCAACAGCATCACGTCGGACGAGGTGGACACCATGCTGCAGAACCTGATCCCAGATCGACCTGTTCCTCTGCAGGTGCACTCCAACAAGACCGAGAACTGCTCACGCTGCCGCAAAATGTTCTCGCTGCTGGAGTGGAAACACAAGTGCAGCTATTGTCGTAAGGCTTTCTGCAGCAAATGCACCAGCACTCGACTGGCTAATCCAGAGCGTGAAAAGAGTGCAGCAAGCAAAGGGGAAGTAGATGAACAGCGGCCTCGACGCGTGTGCCAGGTGTGTGTGAGCAGGTTGTGGCAGATTAATCTACCGCGCTCGCGCAAAGGACTTCAGCCGCGGGTGCAGCGTTGCAAGCACCTGAACGTCAACAGTTTGTCGACCTTCGGTCGGACGGTGTGCATCTCGTACTTTGAAGGAACTGAAGCGCAGGTGATTATGGATGTTCTCAAGATTCGGTTTGGCGTCAAGGAAAACCAGATCATTGACATCTCGAGAGATGACGGCGAACCCATTCGCACGGTGGAAGAGATTGCAGAACTGCCGGATGAAGCCGAGGTGTTCGTCTCGGTTGGAAAAGCGGGAAATATTCAGGAGTATAGTCAGCGAGGAACGAAGCCACAGCAAACGATTAACGGTTCTACCAGCTCCAGATATGCCAATAGCAACCACCGGCAGCCGCACGCGCGTCACCAGCAGCAGGAACGTACGCGGCAACAATTTCGACGAGACCTGGAGTCACCCCGTGACCGAATTTTCCGTGAGCGCAGCTCATCTGAAGGCATCGTCGATACTCTGCAGCAGATTGAGACCTGTGGTCGTCACCCCGACGCACCTCGTACGCGGTCGTTCCAAATGGACACCACTAACGTGGAAACGCTTGCAATAACACCCCCAGTCGAGGATCCTGAGGTAGCTGAGCGCAAATTTCGCGAGCTGTGGAAGCTGTCGTTCCCGTCGATGGGTCTCATCGAGCGCGGAGCTCTGCTCAAGATCAAGCGGCCCGAAATCCTTATGGACGTGATGTTGGGTATGAGCAGCCTTTCGTGCGGCGCACTTACTCTCCAGGAATTCAGCCAGCGACTCATCGAACTGGGCTACGCTGACTCGGACCGGCAGGCAGTGATAGCACTGTTGGACACGGCTCGCCGCGCCACAGGGCGTGTGGTCAGTTGATCATCGCTGACGAAGCTATACACTAGAAAAAACACTCACGTATTCAAGAACCTCGGTAGGATAAGTAATTTATTTGAAGTTGCTTCGTTCGCTTCGTAACCAAACTTCCACGTTGAAGTGCACGCAGGTATGACGCACATTGCTCATATTTCTGCGCTGTCTACTTCTTGTCGCCGCTCGCTTGCGGGTAAATGTACTCCGTGCCCTCCATCTTTATCCGGCAACGATGAACGGTGAGAGTGAACTGCAGCTTGGGCAGCAAGTTCGTAGGGCTGGAGTGTCTAGGCGTTGTAGGCACTGGCGTCGGGGAATTTCTGGTGGATCCATTGAGGATCGTTGAAATGGCGAGCGCGGCACCGACCGTGAGGCAGCACTTGTGCGTCCAGTGGAAGCCGTCCACGCCGTACAGCAGGTGAACGAACAGGCACATGAGCAGGAAGCCAATGCTGGAGCCTTCATCTACCCACTCCACCCACTTCGGGAGCCCCTCCTGAGCACTTTGGGGCTTGGGCGACTTGAACTTGGTTTCTTGAGAAAGCACCTTGCAGGTTACGGAGACTTCGATCTCAGTGGGGAACTCGGCATCAGTGACTTCAATCCAGCAAACGCGTCCAGCGTCCCAGCTGCTCATGAGCGCCTGAGTGCCAATGCGGCCGATGCCACCATCCTGAAGAAGGATGACGCACGCCCCTCCCTGGGGAATCACACCGAGGTCCAATTTTTCGCCCCACTCGGTCCGTCGCTTGATCACCTTCTCCGCAGGACGCGCATCCCGCTCGCTCACGTGCACGACCGAGACCATGGCCACCCGCGGCGGCGTCGCTTCCTGTTCGTTGGCAAACAGGAGGACGCTTTTATACTCTAGTGAAACAGATCCACGACACGGCAGACACAAAGGCGCCGTAAGCCGACCTACTTACGAAATGGGAGAAAAGCTCATGGTTGCGTGCTAGCAGGGTGGGGCTGGGCAACGCCTCCGGACAAGGGACGGAGGACTCACGTTGATTGGACTTCCCCGATCGCAGCACCTTGCGCTGCTCCTCAATGGCGATCGACCAGCTCTCGCACGTCGACGCCTCGCGAATCGGCGTGCGCATCAAGTAGAGCCGATCCTCCTGCCCACACAGTCTCCAGTCAACAACCACATTCTACCACTGCAATTGTGTACGACTGACTCACCGTGCAGATCTCAAGGTAGTAGTGTTCTACCCCCGGTTCTATCGAGGAGTAGGGGGCTTCGTCTTCCGGCATGGCGCGCACCCTCGTGATGGAGGACAGCGCGATCTGCAGCACGACCCCATCAGTCCCCATACAAAAATCAAGGTAGTCTCGCCCTACATCTGACTCACATGTCCACGCTCTTCGCCCAGCAGCTCGAACTCCGTGGCCTTGCGGTAATAGTGCAGCATGTCGGGCGTGAGCACGAAGAGCCGCGAGGCCCAGCCACCGCGCACTGCGCCGTCGCGGCGCTTCTCCAGCTGTCCACAGAACAGCACGCGGCCATAGACGCCGTACTCGAGCTCAGTTGACCCTCCGTCGAGGCTCATGGACGACGTGGTCGAAGGCAGCGGCGGCTGCGACGGCATGCTACAGTAGCGGTCAAATGCGCGAGGAAGAGCTGCTCCGGATGTGACGATGATACACCACGAAGCCGTTACCTGAGTATTTCTGATGCAGTATCTGATGATTTCTGATCCTGCGACATGGGAGGGTTACGAAGTACCGGTATATCGGTAAGAAACCGATATGATTATGACGAGGGACAATCCCCTCATGTTCCCAGTTCGCATCTGGGAAGGTTTTCGTCAGTGAGCGCCATGCTGTTCCTCGAATCGGAGAACAAGATCATCAAGGAGGTGCTGGAAGGCCGCCTGGGCGAGAAGTACGTGACTCTGATTTGCACTTGAAGGGGGGTCTCTGCGCAGCGTTCTGGAGCTTATTTGTACCTGTGTGAATCGTGGCAGAGCTCCTCGTCCCGTGCCGCCTCTAGAGATCCGACTGTGCGACTTTGACGGTGAGTTGAAAAGCCGGGGGAAATAGCAAGAAGCGAGATAGGATAATGCAGTATAAGAGGGTGTGGGGGGGTACTGACATTAAGGTGCTCGCTGGGCAGATGTGCAGTATGACTTGTCGATCGTGGACAACCTCCTGACGATCTCCATGGCCTACCCGCCCTACAAGACGCTGGAAGGGTGCGTGCTGCTGTCGTTATAATAGTGTTTCTTAATGGTGAGCTGCTGCTGACTTAAGTGTTGAATGGTAGACTGGGTGCCAAGCAGATGTTCGCGGTGACGTACTCGGAGTTCCAGCTCGTCCCCGCGAAGGCGGGATTCGACTTCTCCCTGCAGGTCAACGTGGACTTGATCACTCCTGCCAATGCATGTAAGGGTGGAGTGGTGATTTTAAAGCCGGTGACGTGTTGAAGACGCGTTCTGACAATTATTTGACTCTTCAACAGCTTCGTTCATTGAGCGCATTTCGCTCCTGAAGCGTAACGTTCTGGGCGCTCCGTTCGACCAGTGCTTCGAGGCTCTGAAGAATGGAAACGCGAGCACCCTCGGACCGGTTCAGATCCCGTACCGCCGCAACGAGACCATCTACGTGCTCCCTCAGGCGGACCGAATCGTCATTGTGTACTCCGTCTGCTTTGATGACAAGACCGACCAGGCCATTGCACGCGTGTTCCTGCAGGTACGCCTGCTTTGTTCAACATCATACCAATAGTATCGAAACAATGACTAACATCTACGATTCGCATGCTGTGTCTCGTACTGCAGGAGTTTGTGGACACCCGTCGCACGGTAAACAACGCTCCTCCTGTTGCGTTTGGCAAGGACCCACCTCTTGAGCTGCGTGGTGCCCCGGGCCTGCGTAACTCGCCGGACCTGGTTGGCTACCTGAGCCTCGCCATTTTCCCGACGCATGTGGACACAACCGAGAAGCGTATTAAGGCGACCACGCTCGTGCAAGGCCTGCGTAACTACTTGCACTACCACATCAAGGCGTCCAAGACGTACCTGCACATCCGCATGCGAAAGCGCGTGGACCTGCTGCTGCAAGGTTCGTACTCCTCCGTGTTGCGTTGGCCCACTGCATTCTCTAACTGGTGCATTGTATTCTGCCTTTATTGCATCAGTGCTGAACCGCGCCCGCCCCGAGAAGGACCAATCCAAGACCCAGAAGAAGACGATCACGGGCCGAACCTTCGCGCGTGCTTAGACGAGAGACAACGCGCCGTCGGTTGCTTTTAACGAGGCTGAAGACATTGACGTCGAAGATGGAGTCAATGCCACCCAACATTGTTTTTTTTGCTGTAGGCTAACCAGTCCAGTCGCACACTTCTTGCAGCGCTTTCTAATACACAAGACAAGATGATAAAGTCGGCCAAACTTCAACTTCTTGACCAGGTTACTTCTCGGTGTTCGACAGTGTAACCCGGTTACAATTCCGGTTACGCCTGTCATTCCCAGCCTCTCGCTCATCATCAGCCATGATGCTTCGGTCGCTCCGCTGCCGGCCCCGCACTGTGTTGCTGCGCGGTCTTCGCAGTCAGTTCGCTGCCTTCAGTGAATCCACCAGCTCTGAAGTGGCTGCGGTCGCGGAGAAGAAGAAGACTCCGCAGCAGCAACAGCCTGTGGTGGAGACGACGTGGAACACGCTGGTCGTGGGCGAGATCGTGGACTTCCACCCGCACCCGCAGGCAGACCGGCTGAATGTCTGCGCCGTAGACATCGGGGACAAGGAAAACCTGCTGCAGATCATCTGCGGCGCCCCCAACGTGCGTCAAGGCGCGCGCGTCCCTGTGGCGAAAGTGGGCACCAGGTTGGCTATCAAGGAGCCCGAGACCGGAGAGCTGTAAGGCTTACGTCCAGTCGGTATTGACGGTTGTTGCAGTGGTCTCACAGATGCCCGTTGCGTGCTGTTGTGACCTGCAGGAAGAAGCTGAAGATCAAGAAGTCCAAGCTGCGTGGAGAGGTCTCGCAGGGCATGATTTGCTCCGAGGCGGAGCTGGGCTTGAGCGACGAGAGCGACGGTATCCTCATTTTCGACGACGACGCGGAGGTTGGCGGCCTGGTGTTCGAGCACGGGACCATTGCCAGCCGCCTGAAGGCACGTGGTATCAATGTCCCTACGCCCCAGCCGAAGGTCACTGCTGCACCTCTTGAATCGGAGTCAACGCAGCAGGTGTGAGACGTTGCAACTTGCAACTTGCAATACCTCTTCCCAAATGAGGACGTAGACCACATAGTCGAACGCTGCACTAGAGTGAGAGTAGAGCTAGAAATACATGACATGCGTGGAAAGCAAAATCGGTCGTTGTCTTCTTGCGATTAAATTGAAAAGCTAGTGAAAATGAAAAAGTTAAAGAGACGAAAGTAAAGAAGTACAGGCGTCGACGGCAGCGGGTGGAGCTCGAACTGCCGATAAAATACACACAAAAGAAACGCTAGCTGCCTCTGGCTGGCTTTTGGCTCACGAAACTTGACGCAAAACACCACGATGACACGGACGAGAAGAGTTTCTATAGCGTTCCGCCACCTCGTTCACTTGGTTTCCGACGCTTGCTCTGGGGATTCTTCCATAGTGTGGTCGCAGTTGTCCAGGAATCCGCAGAGGGCGTCCAATCATTACTTGGCGGCTTGAAAAGTTGGAGATAGAGGAGGAAGGGAACACGGCCCGTCTTTTAGTCGCGATGCTGTCACGTTCATCTTGAGAGGAGGCAGTAGGTAATCCTCTACCGCTTCTGCGGCATGTTGGCGACGCCGTCGAAGAACTCAACCGTCTGGTTCCCCACCGTCACGTGCAGGAAGCCGGTGGGCTGCTTGTTCTCATAAATAGACAGCTCTACGGGCGCGGGGACGCCGGGCGACACGAGCAGCACGTCGGTCTGCTGCTGATGCTGATGCTGGGGCATGTCCATCGGGGGCGGATGGGGCTGCTGCGGCTGGTACATCTTGCTCATCATGGACTGCATGTACATGGCGGCCGACACGTTCTGCTGGTTGCTGTACACGGGGGACGACAGGCGCATGGCGCTGGACTCGGCGTACAGGTGCTGCTTGCTGAGGAGGCCGAGGCTGGAGCCTGGGGGTGCTAAGGACGGCGGCGACGAGGCCTCCATCTGGTTGTCCATCGCGTAGCCGCCGTACCGGAACTGCTGCATCTGGATCTGCGCGGCCGCGTCGGCGTTGGACGTGTAGTGCGTGTGCGCGGAGAACGGGAAGCGCGGCGGGGAGTGCGCGCCGCTGTATATGGTGGCCATGGCAGTTGCTGTGGTCTTGGGGGAGTCTTGGAGCTGGAGAAGAGAGCGACCTGGTCACGGAGGTCGGACGAACGCTGGAGGCTTCTTCGTGGGCTTTTGCGCTATGGCCGGCCGTCTTTGCGTTTCGAGAACTGGCGGTTCATTTGAGAAGGTATTTTTAGCCAATGCCAAATCGGGAGAGGGAATTGCAGGGTGCGGATTGGTTCGAAAAGAATATTTTTATTTTTAGAATCAAGGGTGATGCATCATCCAACTTGCACATCGCATAGCTGTACCTTGCCCTGGATGGACGCAAACATGAGAAAGTCTCAGATTAAAGAGCGAAATCAGATTCTCGGCTTAGAGCCCCAGCTCGCTGAGCTCCGGGTGGTCGTCGGGTCGGCGGCCCAGCGGCCAGTGGAAGCGGCGGTCCTTCTCGTGGATCGGAACGTCGTTGATGCTGGCGAAGCGCTTGGCCATGTAGCCCTGGTCATCGAACTCCCAGTTTTCGTTGCCGTACGCACGATACCATTGCTGCTGCTCAGCATCCAGCCACTCGTAGGCAAAGCGCACGGCGATGCGGCTGCCGTCGAAAGCGAAGAGCTCCTTGATGAGTCGGTACTGCGTCTCGCGCGCCCACTTGCGGGTCAGGAATGCCTCGATCTCCTGCCGCCCGTTCACGAACTCGGAGCGGTTGCGCCAGGCGCTGTTAGCAGTGTAGGCGAGCGCGACGCGGCCCGGGTCTCGGGAGTTCCATGCGTCCTCGGCCGCGCGCACTTTCAGCGCCGCGGACTCGCGCGTAAACGGAGGCACCGGCGGACGGGCGGACTCACTCATGGCTCTCGCCAGAGTGTTCTTGTTGACCGCGGTCACGCGGCAATCGACCAACTGGCGGGCACGGCGGAGCAGCATTGACTTCGATCTTGGACAGCGAAACAGTGAGTGTGTGTCGGAGGCTTCTTCCACGGGTTAGTAGTACTTTCTGAAATAGTACACCTCAGTAATACTACTACCCAATTTTTTGTGCTAGTAGTCATACTAGTGCGGTATTCAATATGAGTGATACTATTCTATCACCAGCTCAGTACTATAGTACTCTTCAAGTAATACTTTTGAAGGACCCTAAATCTCATGACTAACGTGGGTTATCAATTCATGCTGTTAAAAATTAGGGGAAATCCTGTTTCGGGGCCGTAATTTTGAAATAATTCCATATCGGGGCCGTTGTATTCAAAATATACGTTAGATTCAAAACACACCTTGTTTTCATAGTGTATACTGTAGCCTGCTGTCAAATTGTATCGGAAGCGTTTCCTGTTTCCCAAAGGTTACCTGTCACCGAACTGTGACGTGTACCCTAAACGTATAGTGTAGGCTAACCGTAGTCTAGCGAAAATGCAGGTATTATATCCACGTGCGGTGGAGTTCTTGAGCCATATCGGGCGGTCTCGCGGGCTGCCATTCTCTTTGATGTGTTCCTTTTGGCGTCTCTTACTTGTTCGCGCGTTGTGTCCAGGCTTGGAGCACCAACTGCAGTGAACGGGGGGGGGGGGGGGGGGGGCATTGTTGAGAACCTCTCAACGTTTTCGGATTCTCACCTTCTTAGGCCGACTGCGCGTTACTTGGATTACGCGAAGATTAGTAGATCCAGTGGTGAGAAAATCTACATCTACAGGCATCGCTCTCTCCGCGTAACAGCTACGGAGTGGCTCAACGGAACGGAGAGCCTTTGATCTTGCAGCGTACTGTGTTTTTGACAAAGGTGTTAGCTGGAAAATAGCAGTCCCGCTTTCTCAGCCATAGATACGTTAGGGAATAGCATGTACACATAAGAGGGATATGTACCAGAACGATGTTAGTCACCACTATAACCTTGAAAGCGTTCATGTCCGAGTACAAGCGCCCAATCGGGAAGTCATCAAATCTCTCTTCCTCCAAGCCTCGACTGAACACAACTAATCGTCGTACCAGAACTGGTTAAAGTACCGATAATACCGGTATAGGTTACACTAAGGTTACATTAGCACGCCCGGGCGGGCGCGCCCGGGGGGAAACGTAGTTCGTAAGAACATGCTTTGCTTTGCTTTGCTTTGTGGTTTATGCACATGACGCCCACGCAACTTAGTATTAGATGTATGTGGTATCGGAATTTTCGGGGTATCATTTTGCACAGGTATTTGGCGTTGAGGTTGCTGTATCCTTGTCGTCAGCGGTAACGCCATTCTGCGGAGCAGAACAGTACAGTACTGCTCTTTTATTTAGAAAAAAAAACAGGCAAGGCAAGCTGGCCGCCGCAAAGCAGCACTGCTGTTTTATTTAGAAAAAAGAGGTATTGTTGGTTTGCAAGTAACCTTAGTGCCGTGTTTTGTTGTTTTTTTTTTATCTTTTATTGAACCAATAAAGTATACCGTAAGCTATGCTTCGTCGGGTACCTTGTACTACTGCTGGCGGCAGGCGAAAATCTCGAGAGACACCTTCAACGCACGCACACAGTGTAGTAGCTCTTTGTGGCGGCGGCGGGCCACCCTTCGGTTAGACTTATGCTGGCGATGCAATTCGAGTAATTGCACCTTATCGAGATCTGGGTGGCGTTCTTCTTGCGCAACAGAGTCCTCTGGGCAAAGTGACCGTTGCTCTGCATCTCGATCGGTGCATGAGATTGGCGCCGGGATCCACAGCTCTGGCGATAACATACCATTCGGTTCCGTTCCGGCATGACTCTCACGTTGACCGAGGGTTTGCGCGATCTCCTGCAGCCGCGGCGGGGTCCTGTGCAGTTTCATCTGTTGCTGCACTCGACTTGCTGCACAGGCAAGGTGTGCGCGCGCCTCGCCGACGCCGTGGTGTGAGGTCGAGCTCATACTGCGGAACTTTCTCTTCAGGCTCATCGCATCTCTCCGTTTCCATTGGGGTTCCTTCACCGCGTTGTAATCCGCAGCTACAGCTTCCCAGTCAGCCCTCGAAGCTGGTAGGCTTGCCTGCACCAGCTCAAGTAAGCGTCTCATCTCCCCGATACTGTAGTTGGTTGAGCCGTGTCGTTTTGTCATCTAGTCGATGCACACAGACGAAGTTAGTGCGTTTAATGCCAATGCAGCTTGCAAGTCCAGCGTATTCTCCCACCTGCTCTCCTCCCTGCGACTTTGTCAATGATTCACTTGCTGGAAGGTCGCAATAGTGTACCCATACGACCCTGTGAATCAGACCGGAATCAGATGCATTATTATTATTTACATCGAGCCTACTTCAACTGCACTTCTACGTTTGCCTGTTCCCAGTTCAACTGGCTGAGGCGGGTCGTGAGCTGGCACTGCGTGCCGTTGTATAGCTGTAGATTCGAGTACTCGTTGATGTCGACAATGGTCCCAGGCGATGGAAGAAGCTCGGAATCACTTTCAAGATTCCAAAGCGTGGCAGTCAAAAGCAGTGAGTCAATGTCCTGTCGGTTAGCTTCGTATGATACTTTAAAAACCTACCAGAATAACAAATATGTTAGTAGCAGTCAAGCCGCAACCCCATTGTAGACCAACGTACACTGAGCATATCGTCCAGTGTTTCAGGTGCCTGAGCATCCACAAAGTGCATGCGAATCAGCTTCCACTGACCGTGCGCATGATCCGAAATCCAGAGCAGCTTCATCCGGAGCAAAAGCTTGGTCGTATACCCCTTCCTCTGAAGCACTTCCCGTAGACCTGCCGAATGCGGTCAGATAATCAATCATACCAACTTCACCATTCGTGAGTCGTACCTTCGACACTGTCGACCACTGTCGCTCCTTGCTCTGCCTCAACAGCCCTTGCCCCCAGTAGCTCTCGCATGCGTTGATATGGAGTTGATTTTGTTGACACCACTTCTGCATTCGTACTGGCACTGCTGGTAGGGCCTTCAGGGTCATCCTGGTGCCGCTTTGAAATACGCGGGCTGGGCTTCGTTGCCACCTTGACAGACTCTCGACGTGGCTTTCCCACCATCTTAGAAAAGTCACAATGACACTCGGAGTCGAGCGAGCTTATGCCCGCGATACTCGGCGCTTAAATCCACCGTAGACCACGCTGTACTGTACGGTGCTGCGTTGGCGAGCCTCTGCATGGTTTGAGGTGGACTCCCCCCCCCGTCGTACCTAGAACATCTCTAGAGCATCTCCTGTCGTGGGTTTCACGAAAGGACTACGCATACACACATGAAACTCATATATTTAAAGCGGAATGAAGCTCGCTTCCGGTCGGGGTACATATCCTATACGGAACTTATACAACTAAATTTCACTCCCGCACGCAGGAAATATACGTGTTAGGCGCGCTTAGACTGCGTGCACTCTAGCCATGCTACCAAAAGAACGCACCACATGCGCGATGGTTCTCTGAGCCCAATGGATCACTGCTTTTTCGACGGACCAAATGGGTGCATGCGCACCTCAACCACGACGGTTCGCCAAGCCCAGTGGATCACTGTTTTTTCGATGGTCCAGTGCATGCTCTACGAAAGAATTCTACCTAGACTTCATCCTTAGAAATAATGCACTTGTAGCTGAGGAAAAGTACCTTCATCCGCGACTGAAATCGTCGATAGCTGTATTGATTTATAAGTTATATGGCACGAACACCATATTATACATCTTCTAGGATGCCTAATGTCTAGGTTGATAGATTTATTCGCGTTCACTAGCACGAATTGTAGCTTACGACGGCAATGATTTCATGGCTCACTATTTTTTCGATGGACCAATGGGTACGAGAGATGACCAACCTACGAACTGTAACCGCTTGAACCGAACCAAGCGCTCAGCAATGTTTCGACGGACAGCCAGAGGTGCTGGCATGGAGCATTCCATTTTCAGCGGACCAATAGGTACATAATCCTTCAATGACCTCTTGTATATGTAGTGTGGTTCAGATAAGATATGCAACACTGCCCTGATAGCAAGGTGGTAGCTGGCTTGCCGTGTAGTAGCATTCACCCAGACTGAGACCCTCCCTCGACTCTCTTAAGCTATGGGCATAAGTTTAAGCATGAATCAACGCTTATTTTCAAATTTGCTGCGCACAACTTACCCACCGCCCCCCCCCCCCTCCCCCCCCCCTCACCACCACCACCACCACAACAACAACCACTACCACTACGCGTCAACGCCGCAATGAACATTCGTATGAAGTTTCTTTCGGATGGCAGTATCGTCTTCTTGGCAGCTGTCGCCATGGAGCAAGTGAACGCGTGGAGAGCTATGGTCCGCCCCACCGGCATCTGGTACAGCGACATCCTAGACAATGTCGTGGAGGAGCTTGGTCGTCTACAGTCTCCAGTGCCTGATCAAGAAGCACGTGCCATGGCGGACACGCTGCAGCGATTCTACAAGACTTTCATCCCTGATTCGGAAGCCAATGATTTTCGTTGGGTGGAGATGCTTGCTGGCAGGCGGGACCTACCTGTGCGCCGCGACTTCCAACCCGTGCAGCCAGGTGATGACCCCTTCGATGTCACCGCTATTCCTGGGGGAATGGTGGTCGCTTTGGAGAATGACACGTGCTTCGACGTGTATGGGTGGAACCACACCGTTGCTCTCCGGTCCAACCGCAAAGAGATCACGCTGCACAAAGGCGACGTATTTGTTTACCGTGGCGATTTAATTTTTGCTCCCGTCACCAACGACGACACCAACAACGTGTACCTTCATGCATATCTCGACACTCCGACGTCGGAGCGTCTCGAGAATCATCAGCCTGTCATCGTCCCAACGGTCAATGATACTGCTCGGATGGACGACCCGTTCTGCTTTGTGTGGGATTGTAAATTCCGGGCTGCCGATATCATAGGGGTTCGGCGCCACCTGAATCGCTTCCACGGATTCCGCTTTCACCACACGATCCCTCCGGAGGAGTAAGCCGAGTGTCAAGCCGTGCAGCCCGATTACCACCCGGTATTTCAATTTCAGTTTCTGCTTGTTAGCTAGTAGTTATATTGCAACTGGGCCGTAATATATTTTCTTGTTAGTGTCTACGTGTAGTTGTTCTGGCAATCTCCTGCTGATGGTAGCAATATCAGTAGCGCGGTTGGGTTTAGGAAAATGTTGCTGACGATGAGCTTACCGTGCTATGACCAATTCAACTCGACTTGTGTTTTTGTATTTTACACATGGATTTATCCAAGTGGGACAACCTATGACTCGAGGCTGGGGACAGTGAAGTGGTTCATTTCATACCTTATACATGGTTCACCTCTAAAGATCCAGAAGCAAGTGGTCGGTCTAAGCCTCATTGATAGCACTATTGACATCAGATGAGAATGGGCTCTACACATTAATGTACCTCAATCCAAGATCAAAAATCTAAACACCCAGCAGAATCCCGAAATCGTTCTCTGCTTCAAGCAGAGCAATTATTTGGGTTCACCTCAATTAAGCAGAGGTTCTGAGGAAAAGAGTGGCAAAATCTCAACCAACCGGATGCTTAGACCGGACTCATATCATTTCGGCAGGCAAAATAATTAATGGAAGTATTATATGTGTTTCATGTGAGTTAGCCAATGTTCCGCTCTTGTGCATTTATCGTCGTCGCAGGCAAAATAATTAATGGAAGTATGTGTTTCATGTGAGTTAGCCACTATTTCGCTTTTGTATCTCTATCAATACTGCTTAATTTTCTCATTCATCACACTATCCGAGTCAACTGAAGTTATCTATCCGACGGCTGCTGTAGTCTTTGAATTGTTTCACAGCTAAGAAGTTCTAGCCGATCTTCTTCATCCAGCGCCGCTTGCGAAGGATGAGCCCAGCTCATGATATCATCAGTCAGTGGCTGTAAAGTTACAAATGCTTCTCTGGTTGTCACTCGCGACACCAGAAGATACGGCTGCTCTCTTTTATTTGCAGCAGCCTTCTTCGACCGCCACTCAGTGACTACCATCGAATCTAAAGTTTCACCTTGGACTTTGTAAGCGGTTGATGATACCGCACAAACAAACGGAAACTGCTGTATTCGAAGCGAAAGTGAACGGGGAACCCCACCAACAGATCCTGGTAGTGCTATATCACATGGGCCGTAGGCTTGAGACTCAAAGAAAAGAGGGAATAGGTTTGCGTGAGGACAGCCGTGCATTGCAATTGCAGAAGAACCTCGGTCGATTCGCACTAACACAGCTGGTGGTGGCATGCTGGGGACTTTCACTGTAATGTCAGCAACACTGTCATGAACTAATCGAAAGTCGGTATCTGGATGGTAAAGTATAGCTTCCAGGTGCCCAATAGTTCCATTAGCCACCATTTTTTCTGCTCGCACGTTTTGAGATACCTGAATCGGCATACCAACGATCAGATCAAGATATGGAGCCATTCTACCAAACTTGGTATCCGGTAAACCCATAATCATTGTCACCTCTGAGCCGCTCAGTTTTCGCAACTTTCCTTTGAAGTTTGCAACGACTCGAACGGGATATTCACCTTCAGGTAAATATTGAGCTGTCGTTCGAATAAACAAATTGTTGATAGCCACTCTAGTCATATTATCTGGTGTCACGAACGTCCCGACTTTTCTTGAAGCAATCGAGTTATTCATCGCATCTCCGTATGTCATCACGCGGGAGTTGATGATCCTAACAAACTCTGACGTCCAGACCCCACGACGAGCTTGCTGACAACCACGACCCCATTCAGGATCTTTATGAAACCTCACACTCTCTTTTAAAATGATTACGTCTTTAAACAGACGCCACAACTGGTACCCAGCAATTTCATTTGCCGAAGCCTGTTTCCTGCGTTGTGCGGGGTCTTGATACAACGGCGTACCTCCAACAGGGGGTAACTGCAAGAAATCTCCCACCAAAATGATATGAACGCCACCAAAAACAACACCCGGTACGCGCTTAACCGCCCGTAATCGTATATCTAACTGGGCGAGCTGGTACTTCATCATCATCGACACTTCATCAACTATCAGTAGCTCGAGATTTACGAGGGTATCAGAAGCTCGTCGTTTCCGAATTTGCAACAAAAAACTTGCTAATGTCCGCCCACTAATAATTGTCGCTGCCTTGCCTGTCATTGCGGTTTTTACAATGCAATGAGATCGGCCCCAGCTTTCGCAAAGAGCCTGAACGGCATCGATTACTCTGCTTTTACCTGTGCCGCCTTCGCCACCAAGAAAAAGAAGCAGTTGTCCATCACGAAGTGCTGTCTCGAAGCTAGAATCTTGTAAAATGAAGTCTTCAGCTTGTCTCCAACGCGAAATTAATGCTTTAGCGATAGCTTTAACAGCGTAATATTGTCTCTCGTTCAGAGAAAATGCCTCTGATACGTCACGGACGCACGCAAATTGCTTAGTGAGCAGTGGGGATCGGATTAGGGACATAACGCGTTTCCATTCCATGTTGCACCCAAGAAGCGCATCATCCAGAAGTTCTATAACTTGCGTATCGCGCATATTGACTGTAGACGACACTTGAGAAATTACCGGATTATCCGTTTTTCCGTCACGGACCCACTTTTTCATGAGCTCGACCGGAGGGAAATCCTCTGTTCGCCAAAGCGGACGCGCACTACCTCCTAGTGACTCTGAAATACCTTGAAGTATTCTATGTTTTTCGAAAATTTTTATAATCCCAGCAGCTTCACCACCCGGTGCAACTGAAGTAGGACATGCGGCAGGATCTAATGACGTACTTTCTAAAACAATATCATCATCACCAGTCTCATCCCACATGCACGTGTAGTGCTCATGCTCGTCTGAAGATTGGTACTCAGCAAAATCACACGGACCTTCATCTTGGAAAACGCCACCGTCGCTGGCACTATTATCAGTTCCGGACTCACTATTACGACAATTTGCTGTTTCGGCAGCCGCTCTGTGCTGAGATTCAGCTTTGTGCAAACCGCGGTAATAATCCTCCATATTGTCCATGATAGTTTCTACAAACTTGCTTCGGGTACCTTTCCAAACTTCATATGTGGCTAACCATGCCTCTGAATTTTCGAAATCAGATACTCCTATAATATCTTCTAGTGTTCGGAATGGTTTAAAGAGCACAAGGGACAGCACGGCGCGCTTACATGCCAATTCAGAGGACGCTTCGCTATCCACAGAAGGCATTCGAAACCCCTGAATAACAGGGACAACTTCTTCATACCTTTCACCAAGCACGTGAGTTTCGTGAAGCGGGTGCTCGCTAAGAAAAAACAGTTTAGATCGTGTCGAGCTTCCAACTTTTTTTTTTGAAGTATCGCATAGAAAACTCATACAGATTCACACTCTGCAAGATGCTCGGTCGGTAGATATAGTCATCTAGAAACGATACCACGTGATATTTAGAGTCTTGACGGTCTTCAGTCTCCCTTATCAAAGTGCAGCAGTACTCGTCCGCACTTGTTAGTTGTCGTACGACGTCCCCAAGAGGCAGCGTGCCACACAAATTACTTGAGTAGCAGCACGAACCCCGATAGAGATACAACGCCGCCAACGGCCCAGCCATTTCTTGTCGATTGGTCATGTTGTACATTAAAGCAGCGACACGTTTACGAGCTACGACATGTGAATCCTGTGCACCAAACGTTGATATCTCAGTATTTTCTCTGTCTTGACGCCGCTTTAGCGCTGCCACAGCGACGGCTACTTGAGAATCGAGCTGTTTTTGTTGTTTAGTTACGTATTTACAGCAGTAATGTATTCGGTCAACGACATCCTTTCCACCCAACAGTACTTGGATATCGTGATTACACCTGAAAGTCGCCATAATTTCATAGTTGAATCCGTTGATATACTCGTGACCAAGCTTTCGACTCAATTGTACGCCCCCGGTCTCAAAGGTTGTGTTCTCCACCCGGTCGCGGGGAAAGCGGTAGCGGCAATATAAGTCATTCGCTGTTGCTCTGGACTGTTTGAAACAACTATTCGTATGATTCCATAAATGCTGATTCAGATGAACGGCCAAAGCGGAAACCATGTAATCTACCTGTGATCTAGGTATCCTTCCATCAGACAACGATGGTGGAGATATTAGAAAAAGGCGTGTTAGCTCATCATTGCGGAATGGATCGTCATCACTCTTACATAAAGCCATCCGAGAGTTGTTATGCTGGTGCAACAACTCGGATACACCACCACCATACTCATTGCTACCCCTCAGACTGAAGCGGCATATCTCTCGATTGTCGATAATATCCACAGCCTCCTTTATGGTATCGCGACATCTAAACTCCTCCTTGGCCTGCTCGTTGACTTCATTAGCCACTAACCCACGCTCCCAGATAGGCCACATATCAGGTCGAGATCGTAATAAGGCATAGCGCAGGAAGTGTTGAGAGCTAAACTGGAAGTCACAGACAGAACACTTCATCAGGGCAGGTTCAATGGCTTTTACTCGTGCGTGAGTACCTGATTTCTTTGCGATAGGATCTCTGCGACTACTATCGGGAATGACCAATTCACTCAAACACGAGAAAGGTGCTCCACACTTAGAACACCCACTCTCCTCGATAGAAATCGGCAAATCATTCGTAACAATAGTTCGAGCGTATGATACCACTTGTTCACGAAACGTATTGCCTTTAGGGCCGTTTAGCACGCGTTCAACAGCGATAGAGTTGGGTGGGCAATTATTCAGCCATATTAGCAAATGGATGTGTAATGTCCCTCTTCCCTGGGTTTTTACCATCCCGAAGTACGCTTTCACATCTCCAAATAATCCTCGAAATGGCATTTTCTTCCGAGTCGCAGGATCAATACCCAAGGCATATTTTATGAAAGCATCCACCTGCCTCATGAACAAACGTGTAGAAGCACAATCATTTCCTAAACTTGCTTCTCGTAGCTCTGCCTTTCCTGGCAAACGAGCTTCTAGAACGTCAAATAGTGTTTCCACAGACAAGGTTCCAGCATAATGGGCGAGTGTGAGGGAATCGTCAGTGTTGGGAGTTAAAGTGACAAATAAAGCTGGCTGTCCGAACCGAGTTTGATAGGCGAACGCTTGGTGTCGACATTGTGACCGTTCACTGCCACTTCCCCAATGCGATTTCGTCCCGATTTCCACAGTCTTCAAAAATCTTTGGGCAACATCGTCACCTTGAGGTCGCCATGGTAGTCGGCCCTGACGTCGTTGTTCATTTTCAAGCAGAGCTCGCCCTAGCTGGTCACTTGTGAGCGTATCATATCCATCCAAAATACTTGGAAATCGCTGACAACGAAAATGATTCTGAATGTACATGTTTCGCAACGAAATACGGTCAAATGCAATCAGCAAAAACAATTCATCTTGCGCAAATTGGCGGTCACTTAGCAAAGTGTAATATTTCACACACTCCAGAACCGACACCGGGACTTCACGATTCTCACCTGGGTGTCCATGTCCAAACGGAAAAAGATGAGGAAACATGCGCGCGAAAAGATCGCCTGATGAATCGTTTGATATGGTGTCTGACCTTCGAATTTCAAATTTGCTTTCGCGTGGGTCTCTCACTTGCGCTGTAGCAGGGTGCTCATTTGCCAAAACAGGCGCCGTGCTGTCAAGCAGCCCTTTCTATGACAGTAGATTCTTCTTTCTCACTCATTACACACCAAGCATCGGACTCGCCGCGAATATTTTGCTGTTCTTTACTTATCGCATCATTTATTTCGCCGCTATCATCTTGAACATGCTCCACTAAATATTGCTCAATAGAATTTTTCAAACCTTCTGAGTTCAGTACAGATTCATTTGTGGCCACCTTCGAGTAGAGATGATTTTTTTCTTTGTAAAACTGAATCACTTCTCTCACCTTCTGGTTTCTGATGCGGTGCATCTTTCGTATTTTTGACGATTGTTTGGGCGTGAATTCGCCGACCATTACAACTTGGAATGAAACCACATCTGTAGCTGAACGCGGCAGCAGTAAAATCGGAGGACCCGGAGTACAATCGAACGCAATGCAGTGAGAACGTATACAGCGGTGTCTTCCTCCTCGCATAACACGGGTAAGTGCAACTATACTAACTAGTTGTGTCATAAATCGCTCCGGCAACGTAAGGCCACGTAATTGTTTTTCCAGTCGTCCCACGAAGAAGCCATTTGCGATCGAAAACTTGGGCAATTTGCCAAGCCTAATGGACTTGTCACATTCCAAACAAACTGAAAACCATGCGCGTGGCGTATTCATACCATCAGTATAACAGTGAATTCCACGTGGTGACACCATCACTCCTTCTAAAGCATACAAGTGGGGTGGGGACCGGTACTGATTAATAAGATCGTCACACAATGTTTTGTTGGACACCTTTAAACATTTCTTCATCTCAAGCATATAGCGCCAATCCGAATCGTCCTTTCGACACGTTTTATGGCGAAGAACTAGTCGATCACAAACTGTGCAGACACATTCATCCAGTTGTTCAGCGCCCAACGCACGTTGCAGGCGCGTCATGCATTCAACTCGCTCATCACTAGTCAGCTCATTATCGAACACGTCTTCTTTGGTGTTACTTGCACGCGACCGCGCCCTACTAAACGCTCTTGTTTGATGAGGTTCCGCGCCGTTGCTGTCGCCAACACTACGAGTGTTAATCCCGTCAACACCCACTTTCAGTCTGTTTGGTTCAGATCGCGTAACATCCTCATCATCAGTTTTGCTCTCGGCAGCAGCAGCATCAGAAGACGTACGCCCACTTCGCTGTCGAACCAGCTTTCGTTGTTTCCGACGAGCTCGCCATTGGCGTTGAGATAGTCGATTTAATTCACGTTTTCTCTCCACAACCAAATGCTTCAGTAAGTCACCATCATCATCGCCATTCGTTCCTTTCAAAAGTGGACTAGTTTGCTTAATTTCTGGCTGAAAAGATAGCCGACGGAAACACTCTTGCCAAAGAGGTAGAAAGACCTGAGCGGCTGTAAATTCGCCACTCGCAGCAGGGGTGATATCGCCTCTGCTCTTAGTGGTGTCGTATCTACAGCGCTTCTTCTTCCTATCTTGCTCCAGTTCATTCAATGGCATGACAACATTGCTGTCTCCTGACACCCCGCCCTCTTGGTTTTGCCGCTTTGCTCCCCGCCTTGACATTCACGCGTAACCTAGTGAGTGACTCACCACTGGCAGTGGCACTGCGTCACAGAAGGCAAAACAAACTGTGGTGATCGGGCCACAACCATACGTTTGGATACATTCGTACTGTATTGGTCTAATCATAATTTTGTGGGCCAGCCCATCGCTAGCTGATGCTTTCGTGGAACAATCCGTGTAATATTATGCTGCAAGGTGATCGGTCCCCGCAAATGCTGCTAGCCAGGATCGGGGGGGGGGGGTGACCCCCGCAAGCAGTAGAAGCCGTGTTCAAGTAGCCTTAAGTTCAGTATGTAGTGTGTACTGTGCAACACGAGTAGGTCCGTGCCCAGAGAAGATCAGGGTGCTGCAACGCCGGCAACAGCGCGTACACACCAAATGCAGCACAGGGTCAGGTCGCCACGCCCCCCCCCCCATACGATTCAATAGTTGATTTTTGGCGCATGAATTGATTCGATTATGATGTGTGAGTTTTATATAAGTACGCCTTTCACATCACCAAGTACTGTATATCGAGTGATTAGCTTTATCACTGCGGTCAGGGATGTCCACAAATGCAAATTCATTCTGATACTACACATACTCTGACTGATAGATCATGCACTTAGACCACAACGCTATTATTCAGTGCATTAGCCAGTTCGTAGAGTTTTATTTTTTTAGCACTTCAAAGAGGCAACATTAATCCAGGAACAACTCCACCAGACGCTGACGTTGGTCTTCTCTGCCACGCTGGACCAGGCAGCAGGTAACCAATGCGCGCGCAAACTGGTTATCTGCGCGATTCGCTTCTGCACATGCTTCCCTCCAGCGTCGGCGCATCGCAGTTGAAGTCTCATTAGCATGTCGTTGGGTTTCGGCATCTGCAGCCAAAAGGGCAAGCCGCTGTGCGTTTCTCACGGCTTCCAGAAAGTTGTCAAAGTCAGTGCATTCAGCACTGATTGCTTCTCTCCTAGCAGCGGCGGCTTGCCTCCCATTCTCGAGTGCTTGATCTATATCCATCCTTGCATCCATACATGCATGCACCTGTTACCGCACAGTAAACATTAATACTGCGTCCGCATCATAGTCTCGCACAGCAACACTCACACGCAGAGCTGCAAAACCTCCTCCCCGCCGGCGTCCGTGTTGTCCGTGCGACTGCCCTCCTTGCTGCCC
Source organism: Phytophthora x cambivora (assembly GCA_033557925.1). Taxonomy (NCBI): domain Eukaryota; phylum Oomycota; class Peronosporomycetes; order Peronosporales; family Peronosporaceae; genus Phytophthora; species Phytophthora x cambivora. The sequence goes on along the minus strand of JAUCEB010000008.1, from coordinate 3,379,157 downwards.
TCCTTGCTCCCGGCGTCCGGGTTGTCCGTGAGGCTACCCTCCTTCCCGCCTGCGTCCGTGTTGTCCGTGCGACTGCCTTCCTTGCCGCCGGAGCCCGTGTTGTCAGTGAGGCAGTAAAGTGGAAGTGACACAGCGTTATGACAGAAGCTGATCTTCAACTAGTCAAAGCTGCACTGCTGTTTTATTTTGGAAAAAGAGGCAATGCTGTTTTTTTTAGGAAAAAGAGGCAATGCTGTTTTTTTTAGGAAAAAGAGGCAATGTTGCAAAGCAATCATTAGTATCTCCATGTCTGCCATGCACGCCACCAACAATCACGCACCTTGCCATGCGTGAGCGTGGACGCCATCACCAGTTTCGGCCACGCGGACGGACACCGCTGCAAAAATTATTGGCACAAAAATACATAGCAATCGTTAGCACCTCCATGTCCGCCATGCACGTCACCAACAGCCACGCACCTTGCTGTTGGGCAGCGACAGCTTGGCAATTGTGGCGCGGACGCCATCACCAGCTTCGGCCACGCGGACGGACACCGCTACAAAACTCATAGCCATAAAAGTACATAGAAATCATTAGCACCTCCATATCCGCCATGCACGCCATCAACGACAACGAACCTTGCCGCTGGGTAGCCGCAGCTTGCCATGCACGAGCACGGACACCGCCACCAACTCGACGCGAACGCCTCCACGCTGCCGGACGCCGCTATAGCACATAAAACCAATACAGATCAATTGTAAGACCGCCATCAACGCCATGCACGCCATCAACGACCACGAACCTTGCACAATCGTTAGCACCGCCACCAAAATTGACATGTATATGACCGTTGGTGGTGTACGACCGTTGGTGGCTTACTGAGAAAAGACCGACAAAAGACTACGGCCGTTAGATTTTGGTGTCGGTGCAGTACTACGAATTTTGCCTCAATAGCGCAGCTATCACAACTAATAACCTTGCAGACTATATACATACCCATTCTAAATCGTATACTAATATAACCTCTGTTGCGTCATTTACGTGAGAAAGTCAATACTACTAAGTACGACCGCGTTTTTGAGGCAAAATACTGTACATACTTCGAAGTTCAAAAGAACTCGTTCAGTCCTTCACTTCATTCATTCTTCTCACCGCCCACATCGCCAACAGTGACGGCATGCAGCAACTGGTGCGTCTGGGCCGTCTTGGCTTCGTGAAGCTCCCGGGGGTGCTCACGGCGCAGCTGCTTGAATTGCTGGACCGGGAAGTGGTCACGCCGGCGCAGCAAGACCAAGACGTGGACGATAATGGGGGCGGCGTGCTCGGCTTCAAGAAGATTTTTTTGAACGCTAATGTTATGGACAAGTATCGGCGCCAAGCACCAGTGCCTCCACGTATCGTACAAAGGCTTACAGAGGAGCTGCGGGATATATTCAAAACCTACTTCCCCGGGGCAATTCCAAGGAAGTGGAGTATCCTGAAGTCATATCCCGGTGGGCCTATGCAAGGTCCGCATCGTGACTTCTCCGTCAATTTCGAGGACGGGTTTGACTACTGGGATTACACAAAAGTGCCGGGCACGATTATCCTTGCTGTACAGGATGGAACTCGGATTCACGGGTTTGGGTGGAATCGGATCGTGGCTGATTTGACTGAAAGATTCGACATTGTGCTTAATCGTGGAGATGTGTTGCTCTTTCGTGGAGAATTTGTGCATTGCGGTGCCGCCTACCAAACGGTGCATATTCGTATTCATTGCTACTTGGAGCCGCGTCACTATCAGCACCCGCCGAACACGACTGAGATCGTTGCCGTGCTTGATCCCGATGAAATTCGCCTTCCAGAAAATCAGTGTCCGACTTGTGGGAATACCTATGCTACGCGACAGAACATGCTCCGCCATGCCCGCGAAAAGCATGGTTTGTTTCAGAACCGCCATCGCTAACAGGGCTACGATGTACAAGAGGACACTGAATTAGCGGATTTATTTGTGGTAATAGCGAAAAGTATTTTCTCCCTCAACCTCTTCCTACCCGACGTTCAATTCCGATCAATGTACTCTCAGAAACAAACTAAGACATCACTGCTACTTCTGCAGCTACATCTTTTACTGTACTAGTGTTGTCAGTGTTAAGAAAAGAAATCAATGTTTGCACGCCAGGCGTTGGCTAAATAACCAAATGAAGCTATCCCGTGACTTACGCTACTGCGGTGGGCGAGTAAGTGGCCTAAAAGCATCGGCTGGGTGCAGAGTTATTGTGGGTTACACAAATCGCAAGCTGCTATCATATGTGCCGCAGCAATAGTGCTGTTGTTTTAGAATAGTGCTGGGTTTTTACAAGAGGCAATGCTGAGCAGTAGTGCTGTTTTTTTTGGGAAAAAAGGCAATGCTGGTTTTTGTAGGGAAAATAGGCAACGCAAATGGGCTACGCCCATGAAAAACGATAGTTTGAAGGCAATCACATATTACAGGTTTTGTTGTTGATACACCAGTTATCTCACACGAAACACATAAATCTTGAGCTACTGCGCGACAACCTGCAGAAGACGACAGCCACGATGGCAAAACACGCCGGCCACATCGATGGCTCTTCCGAGGGCCCAGCGTCACCGAGTAGTTTGCTTGGGGCGTCCTCTTCCGGAGCCAAGCGCAAGCGCGACCAAGACTCCGGGTCGATCGACAGAGCTTCGGCGGCAAGCAGCAAGAGACCTCGCAAAGAAAGATCAACCAGCAATGCAAGAATGACGACCCGACAGGCAGCTAAACGTGCCGGGCGTGAGGCGAGCCTCCCAAGCAATGCTGGTGGCGGCGGTGTGGCCAGCGGTGCTTCCGGCGACAACGACTGCGAGGCAGCATCAGTGGCAGGAGCAATCCAAGACTCGGACGACTCCATTTTGACGCTGGACGAGGTCGAAGAAGCTTGCAAAGCGTTGCAGCAAATGTTCGATCGGCAGAAGGGTGGCAAGCGCCAAATAGGACGGAGAAGACAAGCAGAGAAGTTCAAGTTGAGCTCCTCGCAAATTGTGCTGCTCGCGAATCGATACAAGGCGGCCAGAAATCGCGGTGGCCAAGTTGACTACGAGAAAGCATCAACAAAAAGGAATTTTGATAATTTCACGGGGCATGCTGACAAGTTGAAAGCCTATGAAGGCCATGTGATATCGATGTTGAAGAAGGCACTGCAACAGAAGCGAGCACTTGACGCTGGGTGCCGCAAGAAAACACAAGAGGAAGGGACTGAAGAGCTGGCAACGCGTGAGGCACAGCATCTACAGCAAATCGAAACGCTACAGAACCACATACAGAACCTGGAAGCTCAAGCGAACTCTGACAACATGGAAGCAGAGAATCGCAAATTACAGAACGATTTGGAAAACACCAACAAGCAGCTTCATGCTGCCTTGAAGCGATCAGAAGAAGACTGTAACAAGGCCCAGGAAAATGCCCGTCAGGCAAGTGAGCTTCAGCTGCAGCTCGCAACAGTTCAAGAAAAAAACACCAAACTCAAGAAGAAAAACACCAAGCTCAAGAAGGAACTACAGACCCAAAAAGCTGCACCACAGCCGAGCCAAACCACGACGTGGCTGCGAACCCGAGCATCTGAACTGGAATTGAACGAGCAGCGGCTGGAGACTGCCAAGTTCAAGCTGGAATTGAGAGAAAACAAGTTGAGCAGCAAAGAAGAGGAGCTGGAGAAGAAACGTGTAGCATTGCAGGAACAAGAGCAAGACCAAAACGATGAGCGAAGTCGCTTGAAAGCTCAACGCTTCATGTTGGATAAGGAAATCAAACGTCATGACGAAAAGGCGACGACGGATAAACACGCACATGAAAAGGATATGATGGAGCAAAAAGCAATGCTGGACGAGATTTCGAAGAAGAAGGACGCGCTAGCTTCACATGAATCTCTCAAGAAAACAGCCGACGACTGGAAACGGAAGTGTATCCGAGCTGAAAACGAGGCGGCAGCGGCAAGGGCGCCCTACGCGACTTTGGAAAGTCTCCAAGATGAGAGCCGATTCTTGAAAAAAATTGTGGATTCACTCGATGCCTGCTGCAGTACCGAACGGCGCATCGACGATTTCGCCGAGCACCGGGTCAACGACTGTACATGTACGTAGCTGGTGCTCTGAATTATTGCGGTTTTTTTTGACTAACAGGTTGCTCAATTTGTCTCTATAGTTCAAACAATGCCAAGAAAGAGCAGACGCGAGTTCATCATCAGTTGGCTGGAACGTTTTGATCATCATCGCGCAAGCTGGTTACATGGCCGATTCGCTGCGTTTGTCCACGACCGGAATCGCATTTGCCATGATAATGGTGTGTTGCACGTGAACCACAACAGCTTCCTTCGCGTGTGCGACGAAATAAAACAAGACTTGGATCGGCTCGATGAGGACACGCGCGATGCGCACCTGCATCTCTAATTTGAATTTTAATTGATGTTTCATTTGACTACTCCGCGAGATTTTGATAAAGAATTATGACTTGTTGTATGAGTCGCATATATGAAAGACAACAACGGGCAATGCTGTTTTTATGAGGAAAAAGAGGCAATGCTGTTTTTTTTAGAAAAAAGATGCAATGCTGGTTACATATGAGTTGCATATAAGAAAGACAATAACTGAGTAACTTAATTCAACAAAGTATATTGCTCGATTAGTAGCGCCAGCTCCGCCCTACTTCCGGGGTCATGAACTGTCTGCTCAGGTTGCCATCCGCGGCGCGGACGCCGCCACTAGCCACCGCCACGCTGCCGGACACCCCTGCAAAAGTCATAGGAGCAAAAACACATAGCAATCGTTAGCACCTCAATCGCCGCTATGCACGCCACCAACGACCACACACCTTGCTGCTGGGGAGCTGCAGCATGCAATCCGCGGCGCGGACGCCGCCACCATCTTCGGTCACGCGTGCCGGACACCGCTGCAACAGCAATAAGCAAAACAATACAGGTCCGTTAGCACCGCCAAAGCCGCCATGCACGCCACCAACAGCCACGAACCTTGCTGCTAGGGAGCTGCAGCATGCAATCCGCGGCGCGGACGCCGCCACGATCTTCGGTCACGCGTGCCGGACACCGCTGCAACAGCAATAAGCAAAACAATACAGGTCCGTTAGCACCGCCAAAGCCGCCATGCACGCCACCAACAGCCACGAACCTTGCTGCTAGGGAGCTGCAGCATGCAATCCGCGGCGCGGACGCCGCCACCATCTTCGGTCACGCGTGCACGACGCCGCTGTAGCATGCAAAACCAATACAGATCAATCGTTAGCGACGCCACCAACGCCATGCACGCCATCGCCGACCACGAACCTTGCTGCTGGCCAGCCGCAGCTTGCCATGCCCGAGCTCGGACGCCGCCACCAGCCTCGACGCCGCTGCAGCACACAAAACCAATGCAGAACAATCGTTAGCACCGCCACCAACGCCACCACCGCCACCAACGCCACAAATCGAGCACGAACCTTGCTGCCGGGCAGCCGTAGCATGCCATGCGCGAGCTTGGACGCCGCCACCACGCTGCCGGACGCCGCTATAGCATGCAAAATCAATACAGATCCATCGTTAGCGACGCCACTACGCCATGAACGCCACCAAACGACCACGAACCTTGCTGCTGGCCAGCTGCGGCTTGCCATGCTCGAGCTCGAGCTCGGACGCCGCCACCAGCCTCGACGCCGCTGTTGCACACAAAACCAATGCAGAACAATCGTTAGCACCGCCACCAACGCCACAAATCGAGCACGAACCTTGTTGCTGGCCAGCCGCAACTTGCCATGCCCGAGCTCGGACGCCGCCACCAGCCTCGACGCCGCCGCTGTAGCATGCAAAAACAATGTAGATCAATCGTTAGCGACGCCACCAACGCCATGCACGCCACCAAACGACCACGAACCTTGCTGCTGGCCAGCCGCGGCTTGCCATGCTCGAGCTCGAGCTCGGACGCCGCCACCACGCTGCCGGACGCCGCTGCAGCACACAAAACCAATGCAGAACAATCGTTAGCACCGCCACCAACGCCACCAACGCCACAAATCGACCACGAACCTTGCTGCTGGCCAGCCGCGGCTTGTCATGCTCGAGCTCGGACGCCGCCACCAGCGTCGACGCCGCCGCTGTAGCATGCAAATACAATGTAGATCAATCGTTAGCGACGCCACCAACGCCATGCACGCCATCGCCGACCACGAACCTTGCTGCTGGCCAGCCGCAGCTTGCCATGCCCGAGCTCGGACGCCGCCACCACGCTGCCGGACGCCGCTGCAGCACACAAAACCAATGCAGAACAATCGTTAGCACCGCCACCAACGCCACCAACGCCACAAATCGACCACGAACCTTGCTGCTGGCCAGCCGCGGCTTGCCATGCTCGAGCTCGAGCTCGGACGCCGCCACCACGCTGCCGGACGCCGCTGTAGCACACAAAACCAATACGGAGCATACGTTAGCACCGCCACCAACGCCATGCACGCCGCCACCAACCACGAACCTTGCTTCCGGGCGTTGCGTTCCGCGGCGACGTTCCCTGTAAAATGCAAAAACGAAGAATGAGGGTCAGCCATGCACGGCGCCCGCCCGACCACGTACCGCAGTGGTCCATTAATTTTTCCATGGGCCATGGGCACGTACCGTAGATTGGTCGTGTTGACCCTTGGCCGCCCTCCCATCACCCTTGGCCTGCTTCCTTGGCGCTCTGCGGCTGCATGCGCGTCACTTGCGTGCGCCGCTGTGGCGCTCTGCGCCGGGCATGGTCCCTCGCATCCCCCCGCGCGCCGCGCTCTTCAAGGTGACGTGCCGGAAATGGAAGTTTTCCATGTGTGCCACACGAAAATACCGCGGTACCGGGTCGGTATGGGTGCCTTACGGACTATTTCACGTAGAATTCTATGTACGCTACACACTATTGTGTGGTTACACGATTTGTGATTACACTAATACCGGTATTTGTGTCAAATCTTACGCTTTCACCCCAACAAGTGCTATACTATACTGCAACCTCGGGACGGTGGTCCCGAGAGGAATCGTAGTTCGAAGAATTAGTGTATTATAATTTAGTGCGTTCTAGATTCGGCGTATCGCTGGTCAGTTGTGCCCCCTTCTCAGTGCTTGGGTGGTGGTGGTCTACTACGTACTACCGGCTTCTCCTATTGTGTTAATCTTTATTAATAACATCTAAAACAAAGTAACAACCCGAGGGTGAATATTATTCACCCTCGGGTTGTTACTTTGTTTTAGAATGAATACGTTAAGTGGCTGTTGATCGATTCTAGTGCTGCGGTCGGAGGTGCCGTAGATGATTTTCGCGTGGGAGACCGAGTCATTACCAACATTTTTTGTGACCTTTTCGGCCCGTTGAAGGGCCAGGGTCAAATGTTGTTGATTAGGGTTTAATTGGGCGTAGCCACAATTTGCTTTTACAACTCGCAGACCTCTCACTGTTTTCGCTTTGCAAAACTGACGCGGGTTAGGAGACAGCACTAAACCGAGGTCCGGGGACCTGTGATCGGCCGTGGGTCCCTCGTGGGTATGGTTTTTATGACATTTTTTTTAGTATGGGCTTGACTGCGTTGTATGATTTTACTAATAGTGTTCTTATCTGGCGAAATCTTAACCCCCCCATCTGCGATATGAAGTATATATAGGGCTAGCCGGGATATACGTCGTCTGGATTCGCTGGCGTTGACGGGGCTAGGCTGGGCAAGGTCGCCGGTGACGCAAATGCTTCATTGCTGATGTAGACGTGCGGCCAATGGAACAGTGTCGCACTGCTTTTAGCGAAACCTCGTTCTTCCGCGGAGAGAGCAAGTTTACAGATCGAAATATCTGTGTTTGGTCGCGGCAGAAAAAATGTAACTTACCAAAGTCGGGTACTGATACTCCTGCAATATAAACATCGGAAAACCTACAGCCCATGTTTTCTGGGGGGAGGGGTGAATTCCATTCCGAACCCATCTTATAGGGCACGCCAAAAATCGACGCATGCAGTTAAAGGGCTGCGCCCAGCATGCAGATTTAAACCCAGGACCAAGTATGATCTAAAAGGGGTTGGCTTAGGACTCTGTCGGCGCTTTTGGAGCTTTAAGGGCCTTAGCTTTGCTATAGAGTTAATGTTTCCCAGCAACGAATGTTGAGAATTGTGTAGGATTTGGAGACCATGACACCCGTCCTCTTGTATCGAAATGATTACATCCATGTTACCCATGTTTTCATTTTTACTTGGATTTATTAGGGCGAGTTCACCTAGCCCGGATAGAAAACATGGGCTGTATCGCCAGCCTATCCTCAACATCTACTACATGAACCGTCCAGTCTGTGTGTGTGTCAGTCGGTAACGTCACACCCTGCCCATGGGCCGCCGAGCGCAGCGATGGCGGCACCCTATTGGCTGCCTTGGACGCCGGAGGCGGCCCCCATTGGCCAAAAAGCTGCCGAGCGCAGCGAAGGCGGCCCCACCGGCGTTTATTGCGGGACCGCAGGGCCCGCCCTTCATCGGATTCATTGGCATAGCAATGCGAGTAGTGCAGCGAGCCGACGAGGCGAGCGGAACGGAGGCGGGATATCACTCCACCGCGCAGCGGCGGGACTCGGCTAATATTATAAAACTGACATAGATAATAATAACACCGCCGCGTAGCGGCGGCTACATGTAATATGAACATGAAGGTAGGTAACCGCGGAGCGGCGGCGCTCGGCTAGTCGAAAGCATCAATCAGAGCAATGTGCTGTCCGTAACGGAGCGTTACATGAATGCCATTGGTCGAAATTTGCGATCTACGACCTTCATTGGGCATTAATGCTAAAAATCCTTCATTGGGCACAAATACTGCTGCCGAGCGCAGCGAAAGCGGCCTTCATTGGCCAAAAAGCTGCCGAGCGCAGCGAAGGCGGCCCCATCGGTCGATATAGCGGGACCGCAGGGCCCGCCCTTCGTCGGACTCGCCAGCATAGCACCGTGAGTAGTGCAGCGAGCCGACGAGGCGAGCGGAACGGAGAGCGCTACTGCCGTGGCAGCCTGTACTTAATAGCGAAGCGAGCGTAGTGAGCTGAGCGGCAACTAATAAAAACTACCGCCGCGTAGCGGCGGCGCTTGGCTAGTAAACATCTAAAGCATCAATGAGAGCAGGGCGTTACACGAATTCCGATTGGCCGAAATTCGCGATATACGACCTTCATTGGGCATAAATGCTGCTGCCGAGCGCAGCGAAGGCGGCCTTCATTGGCTAAAAAGCTGCCGAGCGCAACGAAGGCGGCCGCATCGGTCGATATAGCGGGACCCCAGGGCCCGCCCTTCCTCGGACTCACCAACATAGGCACCGCGGGTAGTGCAGCGAGCCGACGAGGCGAGGAACGGGTAGCGCCACTGCCGTAGCGGAGCGTAGGCAGCCTGTATTTTTTTTTAGCGAAGCGAGCGTTGTGAGCTTGGCGGCTCCAACTAAAAAAAACTACCGCCGCGTAGCGGCGGCGCTTGGCTAGTTATTACCAAAATCGGGGGGGGGGTCTCTATCAGTTACATAGTAATACAGTACATCGCATATATTAATAGCTAGGCCTATTAATACAACAAAATACTACTATAATACAGTACCATAGACATGCATTTGCAGACCTCCTCCCACTTGCACTCCATTGTCAACTTGAGCTGGTTCGGGTAGTGAAAGGGTAAAGACAGACTCCCGTGTGCAGATCAACCTGAGGCAAGTTCGCACTAGAAATCCGTACTAATATATTATAGTTGCTGTGTTGATAACTCTTGAAATCTGCAGTACTAGTATAATACTAGAACTTGAGTACTATGATAATACAATCGTACTGGCTTATATTACATCTTTGTAATACAAATCTAAAATATGGACGATGGCCGACAGGAGACATATACTGGTGTTATATATTAGTGTCGATTCATACACTTGTATATTATCTCTCTTTGACCATTTTTCTTAAACTATACGATATAGTAATACACCAATGTATTTGCAAAATAAGTTACATTTGTATCATAATATGGAATTATTAACATTATTATTTTCATAGTATTAGTCTTTTAGCGCCATCGAAGCTATTAGCCCATCCTCGTTATCAAGCCTAATCGAGCAATATTAATATAGTAGTGAGTACTACCGACCATGAGCTCGTGTCGATTTAGTAATAATACATGCATTAATACTACGTAGTAGGTCCACGCACGCTATGATTATAATCTTAAGCTTAACGTTAGCTGTGATAGTCTAACGGACATGCGCAAGGAAAATCAACAAGTATCAAAACGAATGCCTTCGTTCTTATTTTGCTTACCAGATTTAAAATAACCCCCCCAACAGGGTCTTTTTCAGCAAAGACGACGAAAGCGACCCTTCATGATGTCCCCCCATTCGAAGTACGAAAGTCGCGTAACGATTAGATGAACGGCACCATGCTCGATGTAAAAGAGTGTAAGCGCGGTTGTGCATGCATTAATCGTTATTTTCTACACGGAGTGGCTGAATAAACTTCGGTGACGTTTCCCAATCTTCTAGAAGAACGCAGCAGACCACGTCTACCGCATGCTCTTCTTGGTCATATCGTTGGGCTCTACACCCATCGTCTTCATGAGCGCCGCCACCTCCTCGATCTGCAAAGACAACACGTGAGTAAACAGCAGTATAAGCACCATACACCTCACAACAAGCGCGCGCCTTGTCCTCCATCTCGTTGTCCTCGAGCTTGAACCGCAGATTGTTGCACGTCACTCGTTGCAGCTGATAGGCCTCTCTGTTTAGATAGAACAGCAACAAGAGTCAGCAGCTAACACACTGAACGTGCAGCAGCGAAGTGAGTACTCACGCAGTCGTCTTGAGGAATGCCACGGCCTTCTTGTACTCGGCCTGCCCAATGACCGACCGGACGAGGATGTCGTAGGTGCGCTCCGAGCTCATGACGTTGTACTTGCTGTGGCCGATCTCGTGCAGCGTAAACACCTTGTCGATCTCGCCGCCCTTGAGAAACTCGGTCAGCAGTTTGTTGAGCGTGGTTGGCTCCAGGAAGTGACCGACCTTGAGCACGTCAAACGCTACGTAGGTCCCAGCACTTTCTTGACGAAGATGCCGGCGGCGTTGGCTTCCGGAATCATGCGCTTCTGCTCGTAGATCTTCGTGACCTCCTTGGGGCCCTCCAGCTGCTCGCTCGTGGTCACGGTCTTGAAGAAGGACGCCAGCTTGGTGGGCTTGATCAACACGTCCTTCTTGGCCGAGAAGCGGATGTTCTATCCACTCCTCCGCCGAGCGCGTCTGCACGGCCGCGGCCGAGAACGGCGCTGCCAGCTGCCTGCTGAACATTGTCCATTCTCCCTCCAGACTGGCAAACCAGCAAAATATTGTCAGTCCAAATCGAACAGCCACTAGGACCACAGATGAGCTTACCGGTGACAGCGCTGCTATCTTCCAGAAGCTTGCGCTAACCATCTAGGAACCACAATATCGTTAGCATCCAGCAGCTACCCACAATTGCACCAATGCTGCCGTACCCCTCGACTCGTAAAATGAAGAGATCGGCTGACCACGTTCGTCGTTCTTCCGCAGAAAATGTACCCACCCTTTTAAAATAAACCCCTCAACGGGGACTCTTTCAGCAAACACGAAGACAGCGACCCTTCATGATCTTAGTATCCTAAGTACGAAATTTGCATTAGCTTTCGATGGACGGCACCATGCTTCATGTAAATGCGTGTACGCACGTTGGTTCTCAATGTTACCTCCGTCTTCCTCGTGAATATGATAGCTACATACTGTGGCTACGACCTGCCAGCGCAATTGCTTGTGCATCCTTCTCATAGTTGGTCAAATTTGGCCGTGAAGTGGTCGGCGGCGCCTTGAACAGCATGCGGTTTTCGTGATCTTGTCCAAAAGATGGAGAGTATTAAAAGTGAGGAATTCTTTCCTATGAATATCTATATTTATTATTCATGATATGGATCATTCTATGCGGGATATTCATTTTCAGTAGACAAAAATACCGATGCATCCTGACCCCCAGGAGGTGGAAGCGACCCAATACAAATTTCAGTTGTTAAGCCAAATACCGACATAATATCGGTTTGTTACATCAAGTGACCACAATCGATAGTTCTTCGAACTACGAACATAGTTCTTACGAACTACGAATTATACGCTAAGGGTACGGTGTGCCGTAAGTGGTACACATCACAATATGCTATCTAGATTTGAGGCTATGGTCAATCGTACTCCTGACCAAGCGAAACAAGACCATGCCAAGCAAGCGAACTGCGGCGTCATCTGCACGGTTCCCGAGTGCAACACGGCGCTGACAACGCCCAAGTTCAAGCAGGACATCACTTGTCTGAAGGGGGGGGGGGGCTACGAGGTCAGCCACCGCGGCTGCTACGAGCGTGCGCTCGACGATGCAAGTCTCCTCATCGAAAAGATGGAGATGGAGCTGACGCTTTCCTCGTCGCCCAGCTGCGTACGATGTTGGCCCGCGTCCAAGCCGTAGATACGCCACTGGGGGTGATGGAGACGCGAATGGCTTCAATTGAAGAACTGCTGCGAGTTCGCCCCGCGAACCAAGACCGCCAGGAAAGCGTAGCCAAGGTGATTGAAGAATCCTCTTCAAGTGTAGAGGAATCGTCTTCGGATGAAGGCGCAGCGTGGAGATGGTGGCACCTGCTGAAACGCGTAGCGCAGAAGCTGTCGAAGATAAAACTGCAAGCTCAGATACGCGCAAGGCACAGCGGTGTGTCTTACGCGCGTTGCGCCAGCTTAGCTAGACTATGTTTAGGCTACACGCTACGATTAGGCTGCACACTTCGTTTAGGGTACACGTCACAGTTCGGTGACAGGTAACCTTTGGGAAACAGGAAACGCTTCCGATACAATTTGACAGCAGGCTACACTTAGGCTACAGTATACACTATGATGATTTCTAAAACAAGGTGTGTTTTGAATCTAACGTATATTTTGAATACAACGGCCCCGATATGGAATTATTTCAAAATTACGGCCCCGAAACAGGATTTCCCCTAAAACTTATTTTGTTCCAGCTAACGTTATATTTGGATATATGGGGTCCTCTGATTGGACAATACATCACGATGGACCATGAGAACAGGCCACCTACCCAAATTGTTGTCACCAGGAAAATCCCAAATAGGTATTGTAGAATACCGGTATCGTGTCTGCTCGGACAGTGTCCGACGGACACAGGATTTTGACAGTGAAGTTTTACAGTAGGAGCTGTCCAATAGAAATCGGCAATGCCCAAATTCTAGTTAATCAACTGTCCGCAATTTAGTGTGTCTTGTGAAAGGCCAACGTCGGACATCTCGGACATATGTTGTCCGAATCTTTTAAAAATATTTGATATTTTTATGGCGGGGGATACTGCCCATGTTTTCAAACCATGTTTCTAGTAAAAAAACCTGGGCAAACATGGCATGTAGTCCATGTTCTCTGGATTTATCCAGAGTCCTAGGCGGGATCGCACTGAGATACGAATCTTCTCTGATTTAATACCTGTATTTTACGATATATCAATCTTAGTACTCGTAACCACGACTATCTGTATCTTTAGATAACCTGTTTGATATCTATATTGTGTTGGTATGTTGACCCATCCAGTTGAGATTAAGATAACATACCTGTTGTATTTGGTAGCTTGCATTTGGCTATAATACCTGTGACATATTATGTGTTTATAGCGCTGGAGCAAGACGCATCAGATTTTGTTTAATGCCGATTATAATAGCAGGCATTACTAGATTTTTGCTGCGTGGCGCAAAATTCGTGCTACTGGACACCGTGGCGTTGAGTTCGGTGAACATAATATGTTACTATATTATAGTAACAAGAAGAGTTATAAATATACGGAACGAGCGGTTGATGGACAGCTTTTTATTGCCTTTATCGTCCTCGCGGCTGTCGTTGTAGTATACGTCGAAATAAGACACAAAACAATTTGAAAATCCAGAGCTGTTCCGGGCAACTGCACGGCCTTGTTTTGTAAGATTGTTTCAGTAGTCGCATTTATAACCTAAAAACACTCATTTAAATACGAAACAAGTCCCAATCTCAAATCCTAAAACCCTTTTGAAAGACTTACCTGGTAGTGGGATACCTGTACGAACACCACAATACCTTCATCGAAAAGGCCATGAAATATGCCGAACGGAAGATGTACTGAGTTTCTGATTAAGTCCTTGTACGGCGAGCACGGTGGGGCTTACAAAACGATGTCCGGTCGTTTTATGCACGAATTTAGCCAATCAAAATGCAGGATTGAAAACATAGGCTGTATATTTCCCGTATTTTTATAGTTAGAGTCAGTCTGGCAAATATGTTATAAATATCGTCAATATTCGAACACATATCATCTTCGAGATGGTCTGTCAGACGAGGCTCCATCGTAGCCACTCAAGAACCCGACTCATTTCGACGAAAGCGCTGATACCTGGGAACCCCCCGCGGGCACGCTCGACAGCTCTCAACGTATTTGAGCGCTTTGCGGTCGCCGAGGGGCTTATTGCCAAGGAAACTTGTGAACTCGTAGGTGGTGACTCAACTGGAGTTGGTCTCGGTGACACTGCGTTGAATCTTGACAGGCATTCGGCACGCGCATCTAGGAGTTCGCGGAGAGGTGTTTCGCGAATTCCAGTAAGCACGACCTGTGTGTATCTCGGGGAATTTGATCCAGGAAAAACTCGCTCGGAGTGCGGACGGCCTAAGCTTGCGAGGCGATGTTCTCGACGTGCTCACCACCACCGCCATTCTCCACTACCCCGAAATGCTGCTGATTCTCCTGAATCACCGTACATCAAACGAGTTTGACGAACATTGAATCAGGTACAAGCGACGGAAGATGAGATTGCTGCCTGAGCAATTGTTATTCATCGTACCTTAAAACAACCCGAGAAGGACGCACTGTACAGCCTCACGCCGCGGCGTACTCTTGCGTAGACAGACGTTGCTACTGAAGCAACATGACTAGCTACTTGGTGGCTTGGCAGTCGATATAAAGGAGATGAAGCAGCGCCTTCAGAACCTGTCGACAGAAGACAACACTCAGCTTGCACCCTGCGCTGCTGACCAACCAATACTTCCATCCAATGCTTCATGCTCCACTCCAGTCCGAGACCATTCACAGGCGAAACCACTGGCATCCGTGTGGTACGAGTGGTTCCTTCCCACGCTGGCTAACGTGCGCCAAAACCATCAGCGCCATCACGAGTGCAAGGTCGCAGTTTCCTTCATGCGGATCTTGGGTAAAACGTGATAGGAGAAGTGAGCGACGCCAAGGGACATATCCTTGTGAGATGACGCAGGGTGCGTCACAGCACTGTTCGCTAACTGTGTGTCACTCCTAGGCATAGTAGTCATTACAACTAATATACTACTCCGTTTCAAAACAGTTTGGACATTTCAGCCGGGTTTGTGTTTCACAAAAGTTTGGACAAAATTTGATTGGACAAAATTGCGTTAATGGAACCGTATGATTGTCCAAAGTCGAGGTTTTGTCCAGTTGTTTGTCTTCATTGTTTTGAGCGTTTTAGGCCATCCAATACGGAGTGGTCAGGACGTGATGGTACGCTTTCTCTGCGAGTGCTACCGTAAAATTCGGATTCATTACGACAAACGGATTGAATACGACAGTCGTAAAGATACCATGATCTCTAACAAAAAATAGGGATTTGCACCGGGCCCATGGGGGTGTCACCCCTTCGCACGATACATTGTACAGAGTGATCAGTAATAGAAAAACATGTATTAAGAGACCGTTATTTCCTAGCTGCCCTGCACTACTGGGGCATCTGGAACTGCAGCAGGGACTCGAAAGCGACCATCTCGGCCACGAAGGCCGGTTGGAATCACGCCTGCTCTCGCAAATCCCTTCACGATGGTTTCGGGCTTGACTTCCGCCCATGCATCGACGACTAAGCGCGAAATGAGCGACCGTTTCTCCGATGTCGTAGTCGGGAAGCGGTTCTCAAGGTGGTAGGTGAGATAAATTCTCCTAAATAAAAAACACAAACAAAAATTTCTGCGACAAATATTCTAACATATATTGTAACAAATAAAACCATACCCGAAAGCGTCGTTGAATGGCTTCATCACTGCAACATCTAATGGCTGGCACAAACCTGTAATGCCTGGGGGGCGAACTGGACTCGCGTGCAGCACTGCTCGAGCGAATCCCTCACCGACGACATCTTGTGGACTTTCAGGCTGTCCAATATCAGCAGGCGGCATCCGTCCACACTCGACTTTCAAACCTATTTCAAAAAATTAAAAAAACATAGGGCAAACAAATTAGCTCCCGAATAAATTATAAATATAAAACTTGACTCTTACCCGCTCAATCCATTCCATCATAACGGCCTCGTTGCAAAAAGCTTTCTTGTGCACGGTATGCTCAGCTTCGGGCGACTTAAACGCCAGGCTCCATACTTCCTGGGACACTGGGCCTCCTGGAATTCCGGCGAAAACGATTAGCGGGGGCAGCTTTAACCCCGTCGCGGACGCGGTAAGAAACACTGACGCTCGAAAGCCATTGATTTCACTTCCTGTAAAATATAAAATAGAGTTCGAAAATCATCAAAAAAATATAAACAGCAATATTTACCTTGCTGTACGTCGACGGTAGCATTCCCAACGAAGTCGATCGTTCTGTTGCCGACCATGGCAATGTATACCGCCGTTCGGTCCATGTTAAACACAGCAGCAAGCTTGGCATCGCCTCGTTCAGATAAAATGATGCCGTCTTCTTCAATAGCATGCTGGATTGTCCGCGAAAAGGCATTGGCAACAAGTATTTTATAATTTGAAATTAGTTAAACATACATTTTTAAAACCAAAGCGTAATATGGTATTTACCTCCATGTCGGGGCGCTTCTTTCTACCCTTGTGGGTGATCCGTCGAATCGAAAGCCGGTTGCGTTTTGGATAGCGTCGAATGAACGACATGTTCCCGTTTCGGGAGCGCGTTTTATCGCTTTCAGGGTCATACCGACCCAACATTAGCAACATACATTCCATTCACACGCACAGATAGCGGGTTTTCCTCATTTCTGCAATCCAGTCAAGAAGTCTAAACCACAAAATTAGTCTAAACATGTCCAAAAATACAAACTCAACCGTAAAACGTACTTTTCTCTAAGCTTGGGTTTCGAATCTACATTTCAGTACTGCGATGAGTGTAGAACTTGGCAGGCGCGTCCTCTGTAGCCGACTTGATTACCGCCTCTTGCCTTTCCAGCGATACCACATAGAGCGGTGGACATCCACCGCCGCTGCCGCAGCTATCGCGGTCTTTGTCCCACGGTCGAGCGCCTTTGGCTTGACTTTATTCTTGTTTTTGGGGTGGCAGATCATCGCAGAAGAAGGAGTGCGGGACGGAAAACATGCAGACGCCGGCACGGGCTGGTTGGTGTGCACGCTTCAAACTTTTTACCACTCGTAAAACTGTAGTCTTTTTATGAAATTTATATTGACGACAACGTTTTTACCACTGTCTCATTGAATCCCAATTTTATGGTACCATGATAGAAAACTAACATGGGGCGCACAGAAGGCGGCAGCGCAGCATTTTTGAGTCGACCGCAAGACTGTTCGTGTAATATGGAAGGTAAAAGATGACTTTTCCAGCAAAATGAAAGGAAGGGTGGGTAGGTAAAAGAAGCGCACGCTCGCGGATGTCGAGCCGACGATGGAGGCGGTATCTCTGCTAAAGCGACAGTCACATCGAGCCCAGCATTGGCATGGCTACAACGAAGCTGTGGCGGTTGGTGAAGGATGGCTCACTCCATAGAGTGTCGTCGCGCAGCAAGCGGGCTGGGTGGCTAGGTACCTAACATAATAGATTGGGTAGTGTCTATTTTCTAGTTTAGGTAACCGCTTTTGAATTTTGTGATTGGAGATATTTGCGTGAACTTACAACCAATCAGAACACAATATTGCGCTCGATTTATTTCTTGATTTACTTGTGATTGGCTTCGTTTAGGGATATGTTGTGATGCTCCCCTGAAAGTTCGCAACTTGCGGAATTGGGAACAATGCCCCAAAACCGGTATTGGGTTTTGGGAGGATCCAAACCGGTGCTACAAAAATTGCGTGTCCGTTGCCTTCTCCGTAGCCAACATTGTAGAACATCAAGCAAATATTTCCAGGATAGAGTGCTACATGTAGTATACTCTCCTGAAAACCGCACTAGAATCGGACACGAACTCATATTAGAGGATGGTTTCAAAAAAAAGTCCAAACTTTTTGAAACGGAGTGGTACGCTTGTAGAGTAATTGAAGTAATCAGGGAAAGTCGTAAGCAACTTAGCGTTTGTATGTTTAGGCTTGCTTTTACTATATTAACAGCTTTGCGGAACGGCGTGCTCTGGACTCCCTCTCTCACTTACGCTTTTGCAGCTCAGCTTATACTGCAAGAGAGAGAACCTTCTGCGCCAAAACACGCTGGTCCTGCCGTGGTATTTTGCCCGGCACGCAATTGCTTACGACTTTCCCTGATTACTTCACAATCCCGCTGCACTGCACCCTCTCGATCTTCGTCCTTGAAGGCGGCTTAGTAGTGTCCCGTGTTGTGGCTCTGCCACACAATTCTAGGGCAGCTAGCTTGGCCCGCACGGCACACGCCACCACCGTCCATTGCATGCTGTAGTTGTCATTGTCTAGCTGCGGCTTTCAGAAGCAGTCGTTGATGCTCCTGCCTCGTCCGTAGTAGTTGAAGTTGTAGCACCACCGTCCTCACTGAGAACGGGTAGGACTTGTATCGCCCTTCAAAAAACGCTGCTCCAAGTGTGATGGTCATGATGTATGCAACCATGGCCTCGGTGCCAATGTGTTGAGTAGCCAGCAGCTTTTACTCCACATTGTGACACACCATGTGCCGCTTGTTATTAATGTGCTTGGACTTAAAGTGTTTGCCGGGCTTTGCTGTCAAGGCAATCGCGCCCTGGTTGTCGCCCAGCAATAGCGGCACGCTGTGCTTCCACTCCAACTCTTTGCACGGACCACATAACCACAATAAGTTCTTTGTAGCCTCCGACATTGCAATATACTCTGCTTCACATGTGCTCAACACGTTTATCTCTTGCTTTTTTGACGCATACGACACGACACGATATTGCCGTCGAGAGTAGTGATGTATTCACTCACGCTGCATCGATAAACAAGATCGTTAGCATAATTTGTATCATAGTAAGCTGCAACACGCACTTCGTCTCCGGATGTCACGTTCATCAGCAGACCAAAGTCACTGGTGGCTTTCAGGTAACGCAGCACCCTTTTAGCCAGCACGTAGTGTGTATGATCGTAGCACGCGAGGTACTTGCCCTGGCATGGGCGATGCCAGGTCTTGACGCGCCCACGAGGTACTGGAGGGCTCCAACTAGTTCTCAACATGGCAATTAGTCACTCGTAGCAGGCACCACCGCAGTGGATTCACTAGTCGATTCGGCGGTTACACACCCGTTGCTATTTTCCATGTGAAAACGTTTAAACACTTCCAGCACGTACTGCCGATGGCAATACACAATCTCTCGGCGCGGCTAATTGATCAAAATTTCAACACCCAGAAGATACTTGTCATTGCCCATGGTCGTCAGCTCAAATGTCTCGATGCAAGGAAGCGGCGCACAGGCCTCGCGGACCCATCACAAGTAGGTCGACCACGTAGAAAGTCAGCAGCAGTTTGACCTCTCTTTCTGCAGTATGTATAATCCGTAGTCGGAATCAGTCCATTCGAGTCCCCATCGCCAGCTGTTTGGCATGTAGCGTCTTATTCCAAATATACGGGGCCTGCTTAAGGCCGTACCAGCTCTTGAACAGCTTGCAGATGAAACCTGGTCCGTCAACTTGGAAGCCAGAGGGCTGTCCCATGTTGATGAGCTCCTCCAATTCACCGTGGAGGAACGCCGTCTTCACGTCGTACTGCAGCACCTCCCAAACGCTCTGCACTGCAAAGTAGATGACAGCGCGGATAGTCTCAAACCGGATAACAGGAGCGTAGGTTTCAGAGTAGTTTATTGGAGTTTGAAGCCATGGATGACTTGCCAGGCTTCGAACCGCTTGATGTGTCCGCGGTCGTCGTGTTTAACAGCGAACACCCATCTCCATGTAATCACCTTGAGGTTCTTGGCCACACTGCGAGTCTGCAGTTTCCATGTCTTGTACCCTTTAGCGACTCGAGCTCTGCCAGCATGTCCGCCCTCTACTGAAGCCAATGTTTACTCGCACATGCTTGCTTGTACGTTGTAGGAATCAAGATGTCAGTGATGTACATCCCACTGACCACCACATAGCCTTTCAACCGAACACTGGGCCTCTGCGTCTGTCGTGGCCGCTTGAGGCAGGGTTCCATCGGCGGAGACTGTACCGTAAATCCGCTTGTCTTCTCCCCCGCCTCTACTTGCTTGGGCGTACGACGCTTTCGGCGCTTCTTCGCTGCCTTGGACACCGTCGGTGGTGTCTCCACAGAGGCGGCAGCATGAAAAGCAGTTCCCGGTTGAGGCTCAGCACTTCCACTTGATGGAGGCAAGCTGCTCTCGATTGAACTCCCACTGGAGCTTGCCGCCATCTCAGTTGATGCACCAGCAATCGGCACCTCTTCAATGAGATGCCCCAGGTTCACAGCACTCACATCATTCTGTATTGGCAGGTACTAGTCCATTCCCGTCTTCACACGAGCTACATGTACCTTATCAGGTAGGTGATGGTCTCCATCACTGTAGGCATTCTCGAGTAGCTTCCCCACGTAAGTTCTACCAGCAGTAAACTCTTCGTATTTAGCGCACATTCCCACCTTGCGCAGTAACCACATGCGCCGTCTTCAAGTCCAGGAACTTGTAGCCAGGTGACGTCAGGCTGTATTCCAGCAGCAGGGTCAGTCTTGCTCTTGCCTCCATCTTGTCCTTGCGCTGCCCCGATTCTGGGGGTATGCGACACGTGGGCAATGCAGTCCCACATGCGCAAGTCCTCAAGCTGCGGCTCGTTGCGAAACAAGCGCCGACGCGGCGACGTAAGCCCCAGCGGCTTGGTCGGTAAGTTGTTCAGTGTGGAGTAGCGGCCCCGCAGAAATCTCGCGTGGTCGGTCTCGCACAAGCTCGGCGCGTCGTGATCGTGGTCGCGTCGAGTTGTTTACCCGGTTGTTGGAGTAGCGTATCTTCGTAATACAGGCCCAAGTCTTCGCAGGCTTCAGAGTTGGGGGTTCTTGGTTGACGCTTGTTCCTTGTCGTAGGGCGTCGAGCCTTGGGCGTGCGGCGTTATCGGGCCGGCGTTTCCTTGGCGTTCCCGTCGGGCGTGCGGCGTTATCAGGCCGGCGTTCCTGGGGCTTGCGTGGCGTTATCGGGCCTACGCGGGGGGTCTTGTGCACGGCGGTTATCAGGCCAGTGCGGTCCTTCGCCTAGGCAGCGCGTTATCGGGCGCCACCTAAACGGTATACGTTTAACGTGCCGTTGTCGGGCACGGGTCTGTGGGGGGTGAGTACCCAAACCAGCAGGCGTCGGGGGGCCGCGATATCGGGGCGGCTCTACTTGCCGGCGCTTGGTGGTTCCCCTGGAACCGAAGGGAAGACGGGAGGTCTTTGTGGTTCAGAGAAATTTCGGGACTGAGTCCTTACCCTATCCTACGTCCTTCCTACTGGCTACTCCGTACTACTGCTTACTAAGCCTACCGATCTGTGCCTGTCCTTACTCCTGTCGTGCTTGCACTACCGTCCTTCAACCTGATTTACGTGGCGTAATCAAGATCTTACCTCGTCGCGGTTTGGTCGGCGGGGTTTAGGGTCGGCGCGTTTTGCTCGGCGGGTTTTTCTCGACGGGGTTTAGGGTTGGCGAGTTTCGTCGAAACGGGTGCGTGAGTTGACCTGTCGGATGATTGCGCGCCGTACTGGCTTCTGGCGTCGTGTCCCACGGTTCATCACTCATGTCGCATCTCTTCGTCGCCCATCAAACCGCGTCGCGTTTTCCCCGCCGCGTCGAAATCCGTCACTCACATCCGTCAACCTCCATCCCGGCGTCCTCCTTCCCCGCCGTCCGGTGTGTCCGCTTCCTCCGCGAGGTGCTACACCACATCAGCGTTTCCACAACATGTAGCAACGCTTCACCCACAGAATGTTCGGCAGATGCGTCGCAACCACCATGACACGGATGCGCGGCAGTATCACACCATTGGCGCGCTCTACAATGTCGTTCTCCTGTGGTGAGTACGAGTTGGTCGTCTACAAATTCAGCACCACGCTCATTGCAGTAAGTCTCGAGCTCAGTGCATATAAACTCACCACCTTGGTGACTCCACAGCCGTTCGACTTTGCACTCGCGCAGATGGATACATTGTCGATTCATCAGGATCGTGAAATGCAATGTTGCCTCACTCTTGTGGTGCATCAAGAACGCTCACTTGAAGCGCGTTGCTTCATCCACTACGAACAGAAACATGCTGCATCCTCCAATAGTGGCAGGCTTAACCGAACAAATGTCCATCATCAACACTTGCAGCGGTTTGGAGTCTCGTTTTCAATTCTTGCATGAGTCATCCGCTTGGATTTCGCCTCAGCACACGCAACACACTCGTAGGAAGTAAACCCTTTGCATTTAGCGTTACTCCGACATCAGTTTTGTGCGCAAGTCGCTTCACAGTGTCTATGAACGCATGCCCAAACGCTGGTACAGCAGCTCCATCTGCTTCTTGCTGTACATGTCTTGTCTCAGAGCTGCAATCACCATGACACCAGGGATGCGCTCGGTGCGCAGGCGATAGATATTATCATGCATGTCTAACTTCAGCAAAGTGTCCGGCTTGAACAACCACGCTGTGCGATGGTCGGGAGAGCACGTCGACCGATAACGACCGGTCATCTGCAGGTACCCGAGGCTGATGAGGTTGACCTTGGCGTTAGGGGTGTAGACCACTTCGTCCAGCAGGCGGCCTTCCACCATTACAGTGATCTGGTTAACAACACGCAGTAACACAGACCCGCGATTGCACGCGTGTTCAGTCGTTCTGTTTGCAAAATAAATCAAGACGGCTCGTCACATCTTCATGAATCGTGGTGAAGAGCGCGAGGTCGCCACACACGTTGGCCTGGGACCCTGAGTCCAGGATCCACTCGACCCCATCTGACTGACTTGCTTATATACCTGCATTGTTGTGCTCCACGGCATACACTTGCAGTGGTTCGGTGTAGCGAGGCGGCGAGTATCAACCAAATTCAAAACGTCTGGCCTGCTGCCTTTGGTTCCTATAATTACGGCGTGACAGCATGCCACTGCTTCCTGTGGCCTACCGCGCCACTACTGCTATTGTGGCTGCGGCCCGTAGTGACTTGGGGGTGGTCCATCACGCCGCTGCTTAGGCGGAGGTCCGCCTTGGTTCATGTGCGGTCCACGAGTTGGCGAGCATCCAAAACTTTGAGGCGGCGGCGGGCTTCTGCTTCGTCTTGGTGGCCCGCGTGGAGGTGCATTATAGTGTCCTCGCGATCAAGGCCGGCTGAGCCTTCTTGGCGGAGATCTGCTACGTCCTCGTAGTGGTCCATCATCGGCGTCATCACGCCGCTGCGAGCGACTTCGTTCAAATTCACGTCGTTGAAAATCATCACCTCGTTGCATTCCATCGCATTCTTGGCGTCCAGGTGCGCCAACACGGAAACCTTGCCGACCATCCTCAGGCGCAGGCGAACCCCCTCGTGATTCGCCTTGGTTGCACCCTGATTCAAGTTTCGGTCCACCCGTCAGTACCCCTTTCAGCCCTTGACCAATGTGGTAGAGCACCTGCTCCCACGTAGGAAACGGTCCACGCGGCGGTGTCCACTGTCATTCGATGTCGTCGCTACCAATGTCTTGCTGGACTTGCTTCTCTTCAGTCGTACGACTGGCGTAGTCTGCTGTGGCTCGTGGCCCTTTGCTTCCTCGCCATCATCACTCGCAGGCGAGGTTGGCGACTACACGGGCGACGTAGCAGCGGCTGGCGTCCTACTTGCACCTTGCATCGTCTCAGCCGCACCAGGCGGTGATGTCAATGAAATTCCATCAAAGAGTTGGAGGAGTGCAGCTGCATGTTGACCAAGTTGAACAACTCGCACTGAGGTTACGAGAGGGGTGGGTGGCTGTCTGCCATGCAGTCTGTCCTCCTTCCTCTTCTCTAACTCGGGCGCGAGGCGGAGGCAAACATCCTTGCATTCCTTGAAGCTAAGAACATCAAGGCAAAATCACACGGAGCGATTGTTTGCTAAGGTTCTCAAGCGAATGCATGCAGAAGACAAGCTAAACCAACACGTCAACAGGTACTAAAAGCTTCACCAGGAGGGTAAGTCCGTCGAAACATCTTCGCTGCACGTGATCAAGCTCTGCAACAACCAACAGGCAATGTGATTCAAGTGTGAGACGCTATGCTATTGCATTGTTAAATCATTCATACATGTATTGGTACACAAGGTTGTCTACTTCCGTGAAGCTCATCCCATTCCTTCTCATCTCGATCTCGTCGTGGTGCGGCAGGCCTTGATCGCCGCGCAAACCCGATATCCAGCCGAAATCTCCGTCGACTCCAACTCATTCGTGCCGCCGTCCACTTGATCACGCTGCTGCAGGTCCGAGGGCCGCCGCCATTTAAGGCTCAACACCAGTCCGCGCCGCCGTCCACTTGATCATGCTGCTGCTGGCCCCCAGGGCCACCACCACCCGAGGCTCAGCAGCAGCCCGCGCCGCTGTCCACGCTGTCTTGTGTCGGAGGGCCGTCGAGATCTGACAAAATGATTTGATGTAAACCACACCCACCTATTGAATTAAATAGATTGATTTTGAAAGGTTGTTCAAATGCCCAAACATTGGCTCAGATGTCCGAACCTGCACGGTATGGCATGTCGTAATTCTCTGGATTATTAATCCAGAGTACTTCCGAGAACGCAGCTCGACGTAAAAAAACTATATTTCTCAATACTTGAATCCTTAGAATAAATACGTTGTGTCGAGAACACTTGCGAAAATATCTTCACAAGATTATGCACCTGTTATCTCAGAACCATTCCTGTTATTTTTTTCTCGAAAAGGGCGTATATCCCTTCGAGATAGCATCATCTAGGCTAGAACTGTAGATTCTTGTATTATATCCTTGATACAAATGGTTACGGAAGAACCTGTAAGATAATATAGCCGGGCCACAATAAAAAAAACTGGTGAATGTTGACCCTGCTCGACACGAGCAACATCAAAACCCACCCACTCACTGAATGTTGCGCGAAGCGTCCTGGGTAAAATCAAACGCAACTGGTATAATTAAAAAAAACACTGGGTTTTACGTTGCTTGTGCGGGTTATAGAAGTACATACAACAGACACTGCGGCTGCGAAGCAGGCGGTGCAGATGTGGAGGAAACTTATCTCGTCCTACAACTATGACAGCTATAACGTCTGCCCAAATTCTTACGTTTTTTTTTGGTTTGGCAATAAAATCCAGAGATTCACCGTGTGGAGCACGGCGTTAGTAATGTTAATTCTACCAAAACTGTTGGAAAGCCCAAATAAGCACGTAGATCGTACAGTATGTAATTTTTTAACAGGAGGTCCCGCTATAGTAGAAAAAAAACGGACCAAAAAAAGGGGGAAACAGGAAAAATAACTAATTGCGGTCGTTACCTTCGTACCAAGAAAATGCCACCACAAGTTAGCCCTTTATCTTAAACTTCATACTGTGGAACTCATACTGAAGCAACGCTTCTCCCAGTCCAATGTATTGACGTCAACGACGCAACTCGGTTGGGCCATATGATAGCGTTTTTAGCATTTTGGAAAAATTGAGAGTGGTACCGAATAAGCTATGTCAAGGTGTTCTATATGTCAAGGCGTACAGTGCCATCTAGCCAATAGAAACCCAGAAAGGAGAGCAGGCCGTGCAACCTATGTCATGGTATACAAGCCTCTTTTGGCCACCAATTCAGTGTGATATCGTAGCAGAAGTTCTCTTGAGCGGACATATAGTTGCTGCGGTCGGTGAGTTTAGTTTAGATGACAATTTTGACGACTTTCTTAGAGCTCTCGTTCTTACCAACATTTACAAAATTAAAAAAATATCTTGTCATATGAATATTTAATAAAAAAAATGTCCGACGAAGCTCGTTTACTGGTACCTCAAGTTAACCGGAGCATGGTTTCTACATTCACTTTTGCTGTGTGCGATGCCATAAGTTATTCTGTATGCACACGTACATCTATTGCACGTTTTGCCCATCCACCGCTTCCTTGACCTTCACGGGCTTCGGTTGGAGCTCCAGCATCTCGAATAGAACAAGCTGTGCAGCTGTCAGCAGGGCAGCGCGGGGGCTTGTATATCCACGTTATTATAGCCCCCCCCCCCCCCCGCGCCCGCCCGTCCGGTGAATGCCGCGTGATCTTCTATTTGAATTTGGGGTTGTGCAGAGATCCAAGAATGGACCTCGGATGTGAGTCGAGCTCATGGTACCACAATAAAAAATGTCTAAAATCGCAGATTTCTCTACGAAAGCAATACCACCTGCTAAAACACGGTGCTTCATGCACTGCAGCCTGCTCCAACGTGACAGTCGTACAACTAAATGTCAAATGATACCACTACTGGGCGAAAATCCCAAGTCCATACGACTGTTTCCGTATTTGAGTTTTTCTGCGTTTCCTTCGATCGCTCCCTCCTCTTAACGGGAATGCGTGTTAAAGTACAGCTGACGAAGCATTGTTTCAACCGAAATACTAGAGAAGTCGTATTGATAGAGCACCTCTTATATTGAAAAATGCCAGGTGCTCTATTAATCCGACAGCTACGGCACCCCAATGATATGGTGATAATCGGTTCTAAAACACGGTGCACTCTCTTTCTGGAGAGTCAAAACATGGTGAAAAACGACTGATGAGCGTGTGCCACAAGCACAGCTCAAATTTCCAGCAGCATCACAAGCCAATCCGACTTCGAGCCCCCCCCCCCCCCCCTCTGTGGCGTCGCGTACATCATGTCTGACGCTTAGTGGCAGTGGCCGCAAAGCCGAGATCACGCCCATTGAGGATACTCTCTGTGTGTTCATTAAGGACGAGCGTCGCCTCGAACACACCGTGACTGTGGATTTCATTATCGACACGGCTGCAGAGCTCATGCCGGGTGTGATGGGCTCGAAAAGCCCAGAGGCAAAGAGGTCGCGGTGCCAGCGATTCATGCGCCAGCACAACCTAACCATTTGACGAATCTGCCAGGACGAGTGAAGGGCTGGAGACTTTACGGCTTCGGTTTGTTAAGCTAGTGATAAGCATTACTATTATGTCGCTAACACTCGCCTTACAGCTGCCCGAGCGCTGTTCAATATCGACCAAACTTCTCTCTACTAGGACATGGATACGAGAACGACCGTGGAATTTACTGGCGTCTCTACAATAGTGAAGGATACAGATGCACGACGACGTTCACAGTGACAGCGGACGGCAGAGTGCTCCCGCCTCATTTTTTTATATTTTGTCTACAATGGAGTTCTAGGCGGTGACGTTGAGAAGGAAGTGACTTTACTTTGCCTTGGAGATGTGGCAACATTTTCTATACGACAGAGCGCTTGGCTCAATGATATAGTAATGCTGGAATGGATTAAAAAGTGTTGGAAGCACGTTGTAATGGAGCCATCAGTCCTCATTCTAGATAGCGTATCTGTACACAAGAAACCAGAGATTGCCGAGGCGCTGGCCTTCACGGGCACTTCGGTATTTTATGTACCCGGTGGCTGTGCAGGTGTTGCACAGCCACTCGAAGTAAGAGTGATTACCAGTGAAACAACATATTCGTCGCCTGAACAGTTTGCATTCTGTCGCCGACGCAAAATGTTTGAGCGAGCAATGGAGGGGCTACTCTGCCTAGACAGTAAAAAAAATCGTTTCACAAGGCTGGACCGTTCGTATCGCACGGACCACCAAGCAATCCCGCGGGCTCACCTTTTGCCTGGAGGAGGAACAGTGTAGTATACTACACGGAGACTGTAGAATAAGCCACCGTGTGACCACCTCACCGAATTTTAATAAAATTAGTTTTCCCTCTTTCAAATATCCATGGTTGGGCTATGTCTTTGTACCGTGGCAGCATCTGAAATTTACTTAGATCTCATGCTTGGTGCTATATCTTTTCGGGCGCTTTGTCAACCCGGTACGCATACAGATCGTATGCATTTTTTTAAGTCAATCTGACGAATCACTGCTCTTCATGTGCACGTCTATCACCGCCTCGCCTGTCGAGACAGGTATGATCAGCACGCTCGGTCAGACGTGTACGTCAACTTCGTCCCTCATACGTATCAAATGGGACCGGTTGAGGGCACCGCTACCAGGAACATCCGCGTCGAGATGGAGGAGTACACAGGCGTCCTCGCGGTGACACAGCTGCAGGAGACAGCGGCGCACCGTCAACACCGAATTTTACCTCGGGCAAGCAAATGCTGTTCTGGCTGGCCTCACAAGAGCAAATTCAGGTTGAACCTCTGGAAATGTCGGCCGGCACCGCGCTTAATTTCTTTCAGTTTCACTACAGCTACGTGGAAGACGGCACCCATCGGATGGGCGACCCCTGGACTGCTTCGGCTACCCAGGTACCATCGAAAGACGCTCTTCGTTGATGGTACCTTCCGGTATGTCATTGAACCCTTCCACCATTGCGTGGTGGTCATGTTCCTTGACAACGCTACCAACTGCTACGTCCCAGTCTTCTACTCGCTCGCCACAGGTTGCTCACGATCAAGAAGTGACCACCGACCACCAGCTTGATCCTGAGTCGGTCACATGCGATTATGAAGCTGCACTGATTGCTGCCAGCAGAGACCAGCTCCCGAATACTACTATCAACGGATGTATCTTCCACTGGAAGCAGGCTATCCACCGACGCATCAAGAATCTTCGCATCAGTGATATTGAAGCCGGATTTGCGATGGATCGTGGTGAACATGATCACGTTTATCTCCACAGGACAAGTCTTGACGCTGGGTAACTATATTCAGCGCCGTTGAAGGGAGGAGAATGTGACGTACTCCCACAGGAAATGGTCTTCCTCCAGGTTGTACTTCGACTGCACATGGCTGGCGATGATTCCCGTCGAACTGTGGAACGGTCACGACATCAATCATGCTGTCATTAATTGTACAATCAATCCCCCCGAACCGTTCAACATGGAGCTGAGCGACACCGCCCCACTAGCCTGCCGCTGTTCATTTTGATGATCAAAAGAATTTTAAGCCAGCACATCAGTGTCTCACTGATGTGCTGGCGTGCAGAACGATAGCTCCTCGACACCAGCCGTAAGTGCTTTCCGTCGCCACCAGGTTGCTTAGCTCTGCGCCGCAGATCGGCGTTCATAAGCTTAAGCCTGTTTCAAGTCAGTTCCATTTCTAGTTGTCCACACCAGTAGCCTTAGTCCAGCTCATGCTGCATGTCATGCACCGCAAGTTATCCGGCTAGCATTGCATATGCTGGATTTCTTCGTAGCGCATAAGCTCGTAATCCACCACTTTCAATACTCTACTAAAAAATATCGCTTGTCGCCCCGGCCCTTCGAAAATATTCACCGCATGCTAACCGTCTGCAGCTGTTCTGGTACGTTGGTAGATCCCATGAACGAACGTAGTATCATGTTAAACGGTGATCACCGATGGCGCATGTAACGCGTGGAATTCCTCGTTGCACTACATCTTAGATTCCGGCGTTGTATAGTGGATTCTGGGCGTTGCAAGCTTGGATTTCTCCTCACTTGACACTAGAGGACTATCATAAGGCTGCAAGCCGGGGACTATCTGTTATATCGCATCTCAGACTGCCAGTGCCTAGTCCAGCTTGCATAAGTAAACGGTAGTCTAGGATGCATGCTCGTCAGACTATTCGGTGTGGAGGAATCACTTCTACGTCGGAGAGAGGCCTATCGAATCTCACTCATTTCATCTTGTGGCACCAACGAAAAGGCTAGTGACCTCTATCAATATGCGGTTTGCCCCCCCCCCCCCCCCCCCCCCCCCCGCCCGCATTGCCGTACATTGGTACTTAGGTGTACCCAGGGGACACACTTCACGTTGACACTCATCTTAAAGATCGGAGGTACACTGCTTGTTTTGCAACAATCAGTTGCTCTTAAAACCAGGAACCATATTAGGCAAATTTTAAATCAAAAAAAAGAAGCGTACCATTAGCGCGCTTATACCGAATGCATTATGCACTCTGTAAGCAGCATACCATGATGAGTTTTGTGTCCCAACGATGAGGCTTGCCCTCTGTATTGAGCTTGACCACGGCGACAACATGGCTGAATCGACGGATATCACGCGGGGGAGGGGGAATTTTCCTTGAGTGACATGCTTCATCGATAGTATCACAGGAAGTTGGCCTTGAATGAGACACCACCCGCGCAACTGAATCTGCAAGGTTCGGTTGAGGCTAGGGCGCTTCTAACAAGGCAGTGAAACTTTCATATTCAAAACCACTTTGATGAACCGCAGAAGAAAAGCGTAAGCATTACCAACTGATCCAAAGCCTTGTGGTCGGGATGCATAACTCAAAGAGTGATCTTGTTTCCTACCACGTGCAGTGAAGCGACTATGTGCTGCTCTTCGTTTTGACGAATTTCAATTCGGAGTATCATGTATGATACACGATAGGGTTATAGCCAGAATTGGTATGATACAAGCTGCTCGTTACATTTGTGGCATTGACGGCGAATTCTGAGGAATCATCTGCTCCACGTCAAATCTGGCGTCGGCAGAATCAGTCGCTTGTAGACTCGCATTATACATTATAGCGTGTGACAGATCGGTATCATGCATGCCACTCACCCGTACCTTACTGTTCCCTTGCGCAACGCCATGATCTACATGTTGATCAGTCTACTCGAATGGGAAAAGTGCTGCAACGTGTCTGCTAGGTAGGATCAGTACTCTGACACTGTGTCAGTGACGAGAAGCCCCCTCTGACTAGACGACCACAGTTTTCGGATGTGAAGGCGCGTATCGCCAACACAACAAGCAGCCCCTTGATCTGGATATGTTGTTGATCTCCAGCTGCTTCGACTCTCTACATTTCAAACAAATTCTTGGAATATCTTAGCACTGCCCTCGAACTGTCTTTGCACACCATATACGTTAAAATTTGTTGGATACACATCTTTGACATGAATACTGACAATGACACAAAAAGCGGGCGGGACTGAATACCATCCCAACACAAAACGATCATACCCAAAAGTCAGACCAATTTGATTAAAATCACTGATGGGCTAAAACAACTTTAACCCCTGGCATCCCAACACAAAAGGCTCATACCCAAAAGTCGGATCGTGGGCGTGAGTGAAAACTTATTGCTCGCTCACACGTCGGAGGTTCTGACAACAACTATACTTGAAAAATGTATTAACCCTTTTAATACGCTTCCCGGCACCCCTTTTCTGTTGCTTTGATAATACCTCCGACATGACAGGGGACACGATCATCAAATCATATAATGATAGCAGAAATACGTCGGAGCCTTTGACGTTCGAATTCGTTTGTGTAAACCGTATGGTAGCTCCACATCGCAGAAGGTGCATGACTGCACCTGCTATTCATATATGTACATCGGTTGCAGTATATGTACCATCATGGATGGTGCAATCATTCTCAAGTGGGCCAGGGCCACTCACGACTTTGTGGCCTATGGCGCCAGCAACATCGGCACGCTTGACAGCTACGTGACCAAGGGTAGCAGCTTCGTGGGTTTTGGCGGCAGCTGCGAGGGCAAGCATGCTGAACACGACGAGGGAGGGCGGCAGCTTCATGTTATTGGGTGGATACATCCACAGCAGTAACCAAGTTCGTGCATGATCAGGGCTCCCTAGACGAGCCTTCAAGTAGCTCGTGGCGCAAGGCACGGTGCTTTGCCGGACGCACAAGTGTCCTGGTTCATTTCATTATGACCACTCGCACCCAGCGAATACTAAGAGGTGACGATGCTGGTCTTACTGTGAGTGGAACAGAAGGCT
Source organism: Phytophthora x cambivora (assembly GCA_033557925.1). Classification (NCBI taxonomy): domain Eukaryota; phylum Oomycota; class Peronosporomycetes; order Peronosporales; family Peronosporaceae; genus Phytophthora; species Phytophthora x cambivora. Next base: position 3,347,198 of record JAUCEB010000008.1, on the reverse strand, counting down.
GACCCGTGGTGACACTTTTGGAGGTATATCATGTCTACTGTCCTGTACCTTCCTCGTGCTCGATACATGTAGTACGCTGCTCAAAGTGCTCTTCCTCGACTCGTCCAGCCAGATCTTCTGGACCATCTACATGACATCATGCCCATCGGCTTCGACGTTACTCAGCTTGGTCTCGCTGCTGGCGCTGTTGGTCGCGGAGCTGCCCAGCTTGGTCTCGTTGCTGATGCCACCCTCGGCCTCAAGTCGCTGAGCTTGGTCTCGTTGCTGGCACCGATGGCCGCGGAGCTGCCCAGCCCGGTTTCGAAGTTGCCGCGTTTGCCGTCGTTGCTACCGCTGCTCCTGCCCCCCCCCCCCCCCCCCATGGTTACGAGCTTTCGCCGTTGGATTTCGGACTGCACTGGCCCCACCGTGTTCCGCTACACGATGATCTGTGACCGACGAGCTGGCTGTCGTGGCGACGTTCTGAGACTCTATATTCTCTATTATTGTGTAGGACACACGAATATCAAGTTCAAAGGATCTCGAGACGACAAATATGCGAGTACAGAGGACCCCTCTATGAACGCATTAAATATTGCAGCTGGGCGACCATCTGCACGTTGATCGAGCGCAAAGTACATTGGGTGCCGCAAGTCTAAGCTCGACAGTACTGGCCGCGTATATTACGAGCTCAAGAGCGACCCGCTGCTGCTGGACAGTTTCCCTCTTGAACGACTCAAGATACACCATCAGCAGCGGCTCGGCTATCTGGCAATTTACGGCTCTCGTGCTGCCGGCTTTCGTAGTGCGCGCGCAGGAGGGAGAGAAAACACCTGGCAGAACATGTAAAAGCGCTCAAGCTCGTACGGCGCGTCATGGACATCGATGTGGCGCAGATGCCGACGGGCCTCGTGGTCTCATTAGTGGCCGTTGCAGGCCATAAGGACGACGACATGCGTCGCGTGGCGCTCGAGACGCTGCGTGAACTGACGCTGCTCAATGTGGAGGCCGTGGTCGAGGCCGACGGCACTAAGATCCTCGTGTACCAGCTTCTGCAAGCGACTACAATTGTGGATGATAGGGGGCTCCAAGGCGCGGCGTCTATATGCAAGGTGTCTGCTGTGTGCCTGGCTGTGTTCAGAGGTGGGAGATTTGCACAAGTGGGGAATCGACGCGCTGGTGACCCTGCTCACATGAGAAGAAGAAGTCGCCAAGACCGCTCTGAGCGTACCGGAAAAAGTTGACAAAACATTATAAGCAACTTTCAAGCTGCCGAGGCGCCTTCGGGTCTTCTTGCTATGATATTGAAGTGACCAATGAAGCTGCTTCGGATGAAGGATAAGGGCACCAATTCGCTGCTTCTCAAGTCGCTCTCGCAAGCTGAAGGGATGACCTTTCTGCGCGACAGTGGGGGGCTGGATTCATCCTACGCTGACAGCCTGGCGTCGCGACAAGCACATCTCGTATGTACATGCAGTGAAGAATGTGTTGCCCTGTTGCTTGCACCGCGACGCTACGGGGCGTGAACATGGGTCGAACAAAACGTCACCAAACACCCGTCAAACCTGCTCGCCAACCCCTATCAGTGAATGTTCCTACGAAGCGAGGCGGTGGGGTCGGGGCCAAGCCTCCTAGCGATGGCTGTGGTCCCTGCCGCTGGATTGGCCTTCCCGTCGTATGCCGTGGAATATGGAGGTGAAGATTGTGGCTCTCCAGGGAGCGGCCCTTCGTCTAATCTCAATTTGGAGACGTACATTGACAGCGCCATGCGCGATGAGGGCGAGGCGACAGACATTGACGGTGAGCTATGCATGAACTAGATTCGCGCCCAGGGAACTGTTGTGGATGCGCGCAATAGGCCACAATCTGTGGTAGTGAAATTGCAGCAAACACGGCAAGCTTGCTTGATCCTTGGCACGCAGCCGTTGGAGCGGCATGGACTCGCGAAGCCAGCAATGGAGGCTTTGTTTCGACGAGCGGATCGACCGGTAGCGGCGACTGGACGCTCGGCCTCCAATTCGGCTGGTGGCAGCATGGACTGCTCCTCGGAGACGCTGATGGCTTCGTCGCTGGACTTTGCCGATACTGGGTCGTCTTCCATTGATCGAGCAAAGGAAGGAAACAAGGATTGGAGTTCATGCAAGCCCAAACAGCGCTCCCCGCAGTACCTGGACCTGAGTGCTCCCGAATGCTCGCTTTGTGCTCCTAGTGAACGTGCAGTGCTTCTTCTGCAACAGGCACCAACACTTCCGATGACAGCGGAATCGTCTGCTGCTCAAGTCTGTCGCGTCCAAGCGCGTGCCGCTGCCAGCTCTGCAGGCCAAAACCGTGTGCGTGCACACCACGCGAGGAGTTCTGCGAGCATGTGCTGGAACAGATCGCAAGCGACATCGAGGAACTGCTGCCATCTGAGCTCACGATGGCCCACCGCTGGCGATTTGTGCGTACGTGAGGTGCAACGTACGGCGTGCAGCTCGTCCTGCTCAACTACATCGATGCCAACACACGGTTCATCGTGCTTGCAAAATGCGGTCTGGATGGGACAAACGGATGTTGTGGCGCTGTATCTGGAGGTAGGCACGGACGTCAACAAGGCAAACGATGCCGGGTAACTCCCGCTTTTTGCCGGGGCCCGCAACGGGCTCGAATCCGTGAAGACGCTGCTGGACCAAAGTGTCGGTCTGCTCAAGTGCAGCACATTCCCTATCCACGCCAACATCGTTTTCCAGAACACCGAGATCGTGTCGCTTCTCGTCGAACACCGCGCGGACGTGGTTGTCATGAGCGTTGAGTCGCATGACGCCACGATGCACCGCGCTACCAAGCTGGCCATCTCTCAAGTGAGCTCATGGAAATGCTATTGCGTCGTGTTGAAGTACCCACGTTTGGCATCTTTTCAGTATCTTCCACAGCCAGTTCCCAAAAGTTGCACGGCCACGCGGAAGCCATCAAGTTAGCTGCTCCGACTTTGCCTGCGCAGCCATGCTGTGCAGGTAGAAGGTTTTTGATGGCATGCTGAAGGACAAGGGCAGCGAGACGTACAGCGAGGTAACGCTTGCAGCAAGGCCTGCATCGTGCGCGACGCATTGAATGGGTTGGAGGGAGGGAGGGGAGGATTACAGTCGCCAAGTTTGCGGGGCCTGTACTAGTGTTGATGAGGAAAATCATGGTAGGCTCGACCAAGCAACTTCCCGGCAATGTCGACAATGTTCGCCTCCACCAAGATCTCCACGCGTCTGGCCGCCTGCTCCGCCACCGCCGGGCCACTACGCACAGCCTCACCCCAAGCAGATGAAAGCCGTTTGCGCGATGGACGAAGGGCGGGGGGGGGGGGGCGACAAGCAGAACTTCATCATCTTCGGCTGCGTCGAGACCGAGCTGAGTCTGCGCCAGTTCCTGGAGGACCGCAGTCACAAGTTTGTGCCGCAACATCATGGTGGCCGAGGTCACAAGCAACGTCGTCAATGTGGCCGATCACGTTGTCATGATGATCCTCGCACTCATGCACAACGACATACCTGCCTACAAGAAGGTACGACATCGCAGCACCGCGACCAGCTCCTTGTGTGCCCCGTGTGGACGACGACCTGCATTGTAGAGGCAGCAGCGACTCTCCTATATCTCGGATGGCTGACTGGCGACGCTGTGAGAGCGCGCGCGGTGACTGTGAAGTCGAGTGTGATACGGGCACGCTTGACATGTTTGCCGATCACTTGAAAATTCTTCTCGTGGGCATAAGTGATGACAACAAGTTGACGAACATTGGAAGTAAGAAAAACTTATGCTGTCGTATTCGCTCGCAAATTCTGCAGAACGCGTACACCATGCCGAGACTCCAAGTCAGTCATGGGTTGGATGACCAACATGTTCAGCGGAGGCGGGTCATCTTTTTCCTGTAGGTTTGCGATACGGCAATGATTTGCCAGCATGTACACCGTTCACCCTTATTAGTCGTGCCACTTTATTAATCGTGCATGGGCCCTTCAGTGACGTCACAAAACTGGGAGTTTTCACAAAAGTACACTTTTCGCAGAAATAAGACCGGATGTAAAGGCCTGGTGAGAATATCAACATATCATTGGATAAAAAACTGCCAACGCTATGGTCAATCAAAAACTGAAAATTTCGAGCCAAAATCCTTTCACCAGAATTGGTCAGGGACCGACTAATAAGGGTAGGCGGTGTACCGGTGTCTTTCTTCCACAGTCGCAACTTTCAAGCCTAACTGCGAAACAAAAATTTTGTACACCGTACGACTCGTGGCGAGCTAGTTGGCACAGGTACACACTTTCACGACGAATGTTAGAGCCATACGTATCTGCCTGGGAACGATTGAAAGTTTAATTACGCCTCAGTGTAGACTTCCGAGCACACTTTGCAAAACCACTTGCTGTTTCCCCTCTCTGTCCAGGTGGACGAAGCAAGCTACAAACTATACACGCTCGTTGCATTCGTTTCTGATTTGGGTCACCGGATTCACCATAAAAGTCCTTTGTTTCTGTTGGCGCATGACCAGACAAATTTGTCGAGCGAGACACCGACATACATGGCAGGGGTATTTGGGGCGTCGATGCCTACAACGTATGCACATCGGTTAGTATTTCCCAGTAACGTCAAAACGTGAAGGCATACCAGAGTGATAAAAAACTCACCATGTGCCAATTTTTGTTTTCCGATCTGCTTGTAGTGCTCATGGCGTATGATGTATGCATTTACAAGTGCCATATCGAGAAGACCGAGGAAGAGCATGTACCGAGTTGGTGAGGTTAGTAGTCAAATCAGCAGAGATCGCACATTGCCACACCCACGTTTTGTAGTATTTCTTGAACTTGAACGCCATTTTAAGCTAATATCTCTGCAGCCACAGCTGATCGTGCATGTAATGGGGCCAGGATTGGCCAGTGACCTTTTCAAGGAAAAGAGATGTTCTCTAGTGTGGACCACACAGACTGGGTATCACCCACTATGATGGGTACGGTGTACCAGTGATCCTTATATAGAGTGTTCACGGTAGTGATCCTTATATAGAGTGTTCTCGGTAGACCCCCTCCATGTACTGAGTTAAGTTAGCTCGGTCGCACTTAGGACGAAGACGCACGGGAGCCAACCGCTGAGGAAGATCGCCATTTAAACAGGGATTCAGTATGCAGATAGAAAGCTGTAGATATAACCTTTAGAGTGTTATTAATACAAGACAGTTTAACTCCAACCTACAAGTGTGCAAGTCTCTTTAAGTACTCGGTACTAAAGAGGACCGATAAGGCAAGGCCTTTTGCACAAGTAACAACAGAGACGCCAGGCGTCTGTTGTGGTTAGCGTGTTACGCTTCCTCTTAGCTATTGTGCGTGTGACCCCCGTCACAGTGCACATCTACGCCACCCGTATTTTTGTGATAGTCTTTCACCAGTTTCAGACAGGAACTTCGGCATCTTCACCCTCCACCCAGGTGTTCCGAACTACGCGTGAAACATCGAAAACGATTAGTGCGACAGCACAATTTTTCGGAAAGAGCAGCACAAACATGTTGTTAGCTGCTGCAAACTTGCACCGGTTTATAATAAATGAGCAGGTTTAGAGTCCCCTCAGCAGCATGCGTTCATTTCTGGGACGGCCCTGCTATGCGCTTCAATGTGTACGACCTGAGTGGAATGTCTCTAGGTCTTTTCTTGCGTCTGTCTTTCAGGTTTGACGAAAACCCAATCCGTCGTGTTTGAATTGTGTCGCCCATGTAGACGTTGTTTGACAGCAGCTCAAGCGCCAAAGGAAGTGATGTGTAGAACCTATCAATAACAACAATCCGATGTTGTTCACGACCTTTTAGAAGAACAATATCCAAGTTGCGTAAAACCGCAGCCGGGCCGGATGTATCATCAATCGTTTGCCCCCCACCCCAGGTGAGCAATTTTCACTTCTAAACTGTTTCCCAAATCATTCATAACAAAACGCTGAGAAGCATGAAACCGGAATGCAAAACTTGAAAATGATCAATCTCACCTCATGCACTAGGACAATCTGGGACAACAAGTAAAAAAAAACGTTTGGTTCCGGATTTATGGGGCTTGTCACGCACGAACATTCTTGTGTCATTGTTTTTCGAATGCAAAGGAAGCATGCCCTCATCAAACGACAACACGGGGCCTGGGTTGTAGACCTGTTTGAATGTCAGCTGAAGCGTTTCTATAATTGGTTGAATCTTCCAAGCTCTGTCTTTCAGTGCCATGAGATTCGTGTTGTCCGAAAAGTGCAGATGGTGCATTATATTACCGAACCTGGCGCATTCATAAGAATCGGTTAGGCCAATACGGTAACCATGACATGAGCGGTGTGTGTACAAACCTATTGTGTGCCATCCATGCCCCAAACGTTCCTCCTGCGCGCACCATTTCGACAAAAGTTTGTAGCGAAGCACCCGACCGCCGTGCATACTCTGACAGTGGTTTCCGTAGCGGAGTATCCAGCAGAAACTGGGGACCTGCATCTCCCGGTCGCGACAGCGGGTAATTGTCCGGTGGCAGCGTAATGCCCAATTTCGTCATTGACCGAGCCAGAGAGGCTGTGCGAGTCGCGCACACCAGATCACTTCTTGCAAGGGCATTCGAGTGCATCATTGCAGCGGTGGTGACGCTGACGACCGGGCACAGGAGGCTTGGCCGCGGCGTAGTTCTCATTTCTTCCTCTTCTGCAGACGAGAACATGACGCCTCGGCGCGGGAGTCGGCACACCGATCCCGGTGGCGTGGATGAGACTGGTTGTGTTGCAGCGCTCAACTCGCTCACGCGAAATAATGCATACGGAGCATCGTGCGTTCTAGTCACTCTACGTATATGGTTAAGTGAATGTACCGGCTGTATGACCGGCACTGGCTGTATGGGTAACTGTATAGTCGAAAGTAGCTGTATAGCTGTAGTGGCTGTATGGCCGACCCGGACCGTAAGGTCAAAGTGCTCGTGCGGGCGGCGCCAGTGTCTGTATAGTCGAAAGTAGCTGTATAGCTGTGGGTGGCTGTATGGCCGACTCGGACCGTAAGGTCAAAGTGCTCGTGCGGGCGGCGCCAGTGTCTGCATAGTCGATAGTAGCTGTATAGCTGTGGGTGGCTGTATGGCCGACCCGGACCGTAAGGTCAAAGTGCTCGTGCGGGCGGCGCCAGTGTCGGTACTGTCCTTTCGACTGCTCAGCAGTCTGGCTGAATTGGCGTCGGGCGAAGCTGGGAGATGAGCAAAACAGACGCTATCGCGGAAAATTTCCCGCTCGCGCGCCGATTTTGCGAGAACGACGCCATGAACTCGTGCAGGTCGAACCCGCCGTCGGACCTGGGTGGAGCTGACGGACGCTTCGCAGCGGCGGCCGCTTTGGCAGGCTTAGCCTTCGCTAAGGCCGCCGCCGTCCTCGGCCGCTTGGCAGGTGGAGCGAGGGCTTGTCCTCCAGGTCGGAGCCGGAGTCATCGTCACCGTCGCCTGCAGTCTTCCTTGGTAGCCCGGAGCTCGATGCCACCGTGGCGCGCTTCTTCCTGGTCTTGCTGGCGTCGGCCGGAGCTTCACCAGGGACCGCCGTCGGTGTCGCCCGCTTGCTGGTGCGCAGCGGCGCGGCTTCGGTCGTGCGCCGTGCAGGCGCCGTCGTCCACGGGTTACCAGTGCCCGTGACGTCCACTACATCCGGAGGCGCGACGGCAGCAGCAGCTGGAGGGAGCTCCCTATCCGTAGGAGCCGAGTCAGCTCTGGATGAAGGGGGGCTGGGCGAGGCTTGATCGGTGGTTCCGCGGGTGATCATAACGTAGTTGCGTTTGGAAAAGAAAACCCCCTTCTTGCTTGCTCGCGTGTTGGTGTGAATTCCAAAGTGAGGGGGAACGAACGCCACGCGTCCATCGGTTGGTCTGCGGTCAGCGGCTCGTAGTTGTCGCCCCTGTACCGGTAAGTACTGGTCAGTACCGGTATACCGGAAATACGTATTTAAAGTGGAAAACATAATTCCCTGGCTCTGCCATGGAATACAGCTGACGATCACATCCCAAAACGACACGGCGTCGGCGACTTTTCTTGTCTTTTTTGGTTGATTTGTGCACGAGAGCGTATCCATAATCATGTGCCAAAGCGTTTGCAGCAACGTGAGCCTCCTCAGGGCTGGTAAAACTCGACTCTGGATGACATGGTAAAGCCCACAACTTGCGGGTTGATGTTTGTGCAGTTAATTGCCGGGCAGGTGGCTCCAATGACGAATTGCTCCTACGCTTGTTGTGCTCCAATGACTCACAAGTCGGCGCTTTTGGGGGCATAGCATCCGCTCGGTCATGAGTTCAATCACAAAAGTTATCTAATGATTCCCAATGTTAACCATTCGACTTAACCGATCGCGAATCTGCTTCAGCGTTTCAACCTCCATCTGACACGAAGTGACTGAACCAAAATTGCCAAGTCCTGCGCGCTCGGATCTGGGAGCCCACGTACGCAGAAGGGAAACCCACGGACGACCAGTGATCAAGGAGTCCCAGAGTCAAGGTGCGAGTGCGAATCCCATAGTCGAGTATGACGAAGTTTAGTCATCTGCAGGTATTCCAAGCTGATTTGGTTTACCTTCGCATATGGCGATTAGACCACGTTGTCCAACAATCTTCCAGCTCGCCAGTTGCCTGTGTGGTGAGGCGGGTGAACGCCTTTTGATCCACCCAGGTGTATTGTGACGCGCTCCGGTGACTGGAAGTTGCTCCCGTTCATGAAGCCCTCCACTCGGAACACCTAAACATGAAACGTCCAGGTAGCGTGTGCTCCTTGTGGTAATCCCTCTAGGTCCGTGTGTCTTCGAGCCGAGAGATGCAGCGCGGGGAGGGTTGTTCGTATACAAATATCGGTCTTTGGAGAAGAGCGGAACGTCACCTACTTGGACACAGCTCCAACAGCAAATATAACCAAATTCAATACAGATTTATCTCGTTTTTTTCGGGATAATCTTTTGTGCAAAATAGCAACTGATAGTAACCGTTATGCATCACAAACGGTGAAAGCACGAGCGAAAATATCAGAGACCGGGAGATAGGACGTAAATCATGGAGCGCATGGGTGATGTGTGGCGAAGTCGGTGACAACTTTTTGCCGCCCAGGTGTATAGCGCTCGCGTGCTACCCTCGTTAAGACCTGTCCCCCCTCCAAAAGTAGAACTTCCAGGTAGAGAACAGGCGGGTATACCTCCAAGCGAGAAACCTCGTTCGGAGTGGCGTATGTACCTTGCGTAATCCCCTTCTCGGGCCGTATATCTTCAGCGGATCGGATTCCACCTAGGGAGTTGTTAGTATGGATATAGAAAACATAAGAGTACTGAGCGTGGACGTATACCTCCGAACGACGCTCGTACAGTTAGTTGAGAAGTAGTGATCTACTAACCAGGTCCACTCCCAGAGTTAAGATAACCAATCTCAAAGTCTACAGAATACAATACACGCAACTACCCGTCACTTATTCGTTTGGACCCTCGGACGGTGGGTCAACACGCCAGTCAAATTGGGTTCTCCGCTTGGAGGTACTGATCAACCTCCAAACGAACCCTGACCAATATTTCTTCTCTTCGACTCACAGACCTAATACACAGTCCTATCACACAGAAATCTATCAATAATTCCAGGGGCCGATCACTAACAAACCTCACAGACTGCTGTTAACATGGAATGGATAAAGCTCATCTGCGAAAGAGTGTACTCCCCAACTAATAATATGGAATAGAACGGTTCACTCCCGGTGTGCGAGCCCGGGTCCCCGCACTAACTGTGACTTGGCCTTTGTTTGGGTGAGAATCCTCACACGTCCCCTGGCACGGTCGGTGTGTCTGGATGTCGACGTTCGGGCAGTCAGACCTCCGGGGGCGGTCCCTAAAAAAAGCGGTAGGCTGCTGTCCTCTTGTCCCAGGCGATATTCGCCTCGCTCCCGTGCTCGGAATTACGATGCACTTGCGGGTCTTGAGGCAAAACGGATTCTGTTATTAAGGTTATCTTGGTTTCTCTCTCCCTCTCTCTCTCTCTCTCTTTCTTTCTCTCTTTTATCTTGGCTAGAAGATCTCTGCTGGAGGTCTCTTGCGCTCTGGGCGTTGATCTTCGACATATACTCTTCTTTTATCTTGATCTTTGTATGGGACGCGTCCCAGCTTCAACTTCGGGGCGCGCAATCGTCCAACACGTCGGGTTCGCATCCTCATACGTGGACATGACTCAGTGGGTGACCGTAGTACTTTTTTACCACTTCGCTCCGGACATATCTGACTTGACTTGGACTTTGTATGGTGACTCATCTTGGAGCATCACCCTCTTCGTGACTTCGCTATATGACTTCCGCCTCTGAGACATCACGTCACAGCTTGACTCTTGGACTTCTTCCGACTCTTGGACATTTTCCTTCTCTTGGAAGTCTTCCTTCTCTTGGACATTTACTTCTCTTGGACATCTTGGTTCTTGACTTCTGGACTTCTCGATGGTTTGAGTCTTGGCCGCTTCAAGATGATCTGCTCGCACGAACAGCAGTCAGCATGGCTTTCCAAGCCGGGTACGACGCTAAACTCCACATTGCGTGATAGCATTTAACGTCTGCCTGCGAAACGAGTACCCGATATGATGGTGGTGGTCGCTGCGAAGCAAAATCTAGACAACAAAAAGACAGTGGAGTCGCTGCACGACGCCTTGGTCACCTGAACACGGACTCAGAGAAAAATATCTCGCGCAAGATCAATGTTGGAGTAAAGATCAATAACTAACGTCCTTAATCTCTACTCCCCAGCGTAGTCGTCCCACGCATCAGCCCCACTCATAGTACAATGTGATTTTAATTGCAATACAAACTAAAAGATTAAATCTGATTTTATCTGAGCGGATCAGAAGAATGTGAAATGAACATGCAAAATGCATGTGTCGCGCTGGTTCGCCCCGCCTTACCGAGAAACAACGACTCTTACGCCCCATCGGCGCATTGGCCCCGGTTCTTACATGTATGAGTTAGATGGCTCTAAAACTTTACGTACTACATCAAAGCGGGGAGCCCACAATTCGCATCCAAAGACACTGCTCTGTTGGCCGTATTCTCATTGCGATCGCTTCCGCCGCCCTAGTCGCACTAAACTAGGCAGGAAATGCATAAGAGGCGTAGCGGGGTTGTGTCCGTGCCTACGGCACGCGCTTCGGGCGCTTGGGGGCTATACATGACGTGTTGGCTCAAATGCATGTTTGGGTACCTAGTGTGGGATTGCGAGCCCCTGTAAACCTGCTGCCCAAGCTACAGGGGATTGAAGCCCTCCCCTTACACTTAGGACGCTATTAATGCGTTGTTAGTAGCAACTTGCTTCACTAGAATGCATTATCTGGGTTTTGCATGCATCACTAACTTTGGGGCAACACCATGGGCGGGTCATGGAGCGGATTTGAATGGTTCAAACGGCGAAAGTAACCTCTTGATTCGGAAAAGGCGTTAGAACCAGGCTGAGCTTAAAATCCAGTTTACTAGAGGATTTTGGAATCTGTACCACGCGTAGTACAAGTGTACCACGCGTGGTACACGTGGGGGGTAAATAATAACCTAACAACTTAATACATGCATTTCGAGTAAGATGAAGTGCATGAACTATCCACGCCAGATGACTCGCAAGGTTGAGCCACTCGACACACTTCGTTTTGCCATTTGTAGTGTCAATGAGGGGACAACTCATCGCGCGACAATGTTTCTCTTTGTGATTGATGAGTGCGAGTGGATGTACCTCTTGAAGCTCAAGAGCAAAGTTGTGTGGCACGTGAAAGTGCTGCTGGTGAGACTGGACATACAATATCCCGAACGCATTGTGCTGTACTTCGATTAGGCTGGTGCGTTCCTGTCTAATGGAATGTCTGCCTACGGTGACGAACATGATATTACGCAAGACTACACGATCTCCTACTCTCATCAAGAGAACGGTGTCGTGGAACGAGCAAATGGGAATGTGTTATCGTGGATCAGGGCCATGCTGGCCCCCACTGGCTTGTCCAACGTAGGCCCTTCATCACGTGGTGATGACGCTGAATTGACAACTAAGCTGGCGATCGAGCTTACTACTGACAACAACAAGACATCCAGTCGATCCACCCGGAATCATCATGGGCCGATGGCCAAGCAAGATGCGCTATACTATTGCATTTGCGATGCAGCATGGTGATAGATCCGGCTGGGCGTCAACTGCGGAGACAAACTACGGCTGAAACAGAGTGTTATTCTAATAGCTGTACGACTAGTGCTTGCTTTCGATGTACTGCTTCCTTAAACGATATGGCGACTACCGATGGTCACCCGCTGTTTGTAATCGTGTCGACTTGGCTCTCGTCGCCAAGATCAAGTGGAGGTATGACATGTAGAAGTGCAGTCTGCCGGTCCAACTTCAAAGCTTTCGCGTGCCTGTCCGCCCGCAGTTGTTGCTCGGTTGCAGTTGTATACATATCGTGTATATCGAAGGCTTGCAGAACCAAGGATAATATGTAGACGAGGATCGTTGGTCGTGAGCGACCGAACATCATGGAGCACGGGATGGGCTTTATTATAAATCTATAGGCTGTGTGTATAGTGGAATACAACTTTGCGGAGCGGTGTGTGTGCTGGCGTGGGTCGAGCTTTGCTTACTACTGTTTTGCCACGTAAATCTCGATCCTTAGCCACACACTGCTATGTCATATTGAGTTGTTTGCGCGCGAGACACGACGTAAAAGCGAAAAGGCGCGAGCTACAAAAAAACGGCTTGTGCAGCTGGCCGCCGAAATGCCCGCTCAATACACAGCATGCCCTCCTCGGTATAAATTCTATCGAGAAGACGCGATCGTAGAGAATGGGTGTAGAGAGGTGCTGGTTATTCTGACGGAGGGCGCTTGTTGTATGATGCCATCATCACCTATGCTCTAGCTGTTACGGCGAGGGCAATGAAGATGTGCATATATGATCGTCGCTCGTTGTCAGCTAAACCAAGTTGCCGATTCAGCCTCAATTCAGCCCGTTGCTACTTTTAAAATCGAGCTTGTCATTACTGGATACTGATTGTGGTGGAAGCTCATCGTTACTGAGTATTTTTTTTTATCTACGATCGACTTCCGGATGGACTATACAATGAAAAAAATGGGGATTATATGGAGCACCAAATATCTTTCATATTGGGACACGAGATATCCGTTTCCAACAAGCGTTGACATGGAATGGAAAATGTATCCTTAGCAACTGATTGATAGTAGCTTTGTGGTTATGGTAACTGCGGTGACACAACCCCTTATTGGTGGTCAAAGACCCGTGGATGATGTTGTTACAAAGGGCGTCATCAAGGTGATGTGACTCCTGTTGCTGTCGATCATCACGCGCAGAACGCTCATCATGGTCATTTGCACAGCGGTAACGGGGTGCTGTCGAGATCTGCTAGCCACTCGGGATAGTCCTTGGGAAAGGGAGCAGGAAAAGGATTCAAAGGAAATGCGACGCGTTTTCAACTACAGTATTATATTTGCATTATGAATAAAGTTGATTAATTCAGCTTCAGCCTCACCGTGGTATTTTGGATCACGTTAATTTTCTTCTAGTAGTCGATGCCGCTCTTTGTCATATTCAACTGTTTTACCAGTCGAATCGATAACGTTATCGGCGGGTCGGTGATGCTAGCTCTACCTGATACTTGTCGACACTTTGTGTTCACATGTCTCGCGTGGAACATCGTTGAGTGGGCGTGCGATAGGTTCGTCGTATACATCAGTCTGAGAGCTTCGTGGTGTGTATTCTTGATTTAGGCTCTCAGGAAAATGTATTATCTCTGATCGAAAAAAACGTTTTTGCATGCTACTTTTGACGGGTTCCAATGCCAATGGAATCAATAGCATTCCAGTCGGATGAATTGCATTCCAACCGATTGGAATGCATATCACATGCGCTTTATGATGGCGTTTCCGTGCAGGCAGGATATCAGATGCGCTTTATGATGGCGTTTCCGTGCAGGCAGGTACGTCTGCTTATGGCAGGCTAAAATGATATCCCAGCCGTTCGGTATGAAATATATAACGGGCTGAAATGCTATTACCTGCAAGTCCACTACCGTCTTCCTCCACACACCGCACCTAGGCGCTCTATTCGAATATTTGAACTTTAACATTTAGAGATGCATATTCGATTATAGCGCTTGTCGAAATATAACGCGCAAAATCTTGGGATAGAGTTGCTACCGAAAAACTGCATGATCTAATTGGCTATAAGTCATTTACTTGTTGACTGTACTCCCGAATCAGGCAAGCTGACGCTATGTTTGCAAGAATACTTATAAATCGTCTTCAGAGGGTGCGTAGTGGTAGTGACGGAAAAGCAGGCCATCAAATAGGTGGCTACCACATTAATTCAGCGGTGATAGTACACGCATAATGCCAGGTGCGTCAACTGCTGCGCGTAGATTGTGACCAACGCATTTCGCTGTCAGTCAGCCGCACAACGAACGAACGCATCAGTTCTCACCTTGACGACGGCACGTAGGAGCCACCTTGCGTAGCCCTGCACCTGCTTGCTCTCCATGACGCCAAAGTACACGACGATGACCACTTGGTCGCCACTCACCGGACCGACAGCGAGATTATTTTTCAATTTTATGAAATATATACGACAAGCACTGAGATTAACGGACCCAATTAGGCAAACTTCAGACATTGTATAAATATTCGTTGCATAACGCGTAGGCGCTCTATTCGAATATTTTGCTCACGCATTGCAATTTTAAGCATAGCGCCTAGGCGCAGTGTGCGGGGGAAGACGGAATGTCGGTAGGGACACTCTAACAGCGCATAAACAGGTAAATAATCGTGCCTGTTGTCGCGTCGACGATTGAAATCTAGCATAAGATGCAAAACGCGATTTTTATGCATGCTGGAATTTGCTAGCTTCGATTTTGTTTTTCACCTGCTGTACAAGATGATAAAGCGTACGCGGCAACTTAACAGTTTATCTGGGGCGATGGTGTACAAGAAAGTTATCGCTATGCACTACGCCAAGGTTTAATTTTAATACTACCTGATTTGTGATACAATTCTGGCTCAGCGGAAACATAACGTCATTCGTGGGCTTCATTGAAAAACGGATGATTAACAGCGAATACTGACGATGGCAATCTTTGCATACACCAACTGGGCATGCTGAAGCAAACCACCCGTGTGACACAATTAACGCAAGTGTAAGTGTCAAAATACATGTTATGCGCAATATGTTTGACACGACGCATTTACTAAAAAAAGATAATCGCCGAGAACGTCACGGCGGATAAACTCAGTCTATATTTGCAAGGGGTGACCTACAACAATGTGAATGCTGCGAAGCGACTTGTTCACGTACCAATTTGGCTTTTTTTGATACCGACGACCCAAGTATTGTCCGAATTGTATCTCGGGGCGGGGGGGGGGGGCAATCACGCCAGTTAAAGCATTACGCCAATAACGATTGTGTGCGTATCATCACCACGAAGACAACTGATCAGCTACGCGAACCTTTAGTAAGAAGTCAGCGGCGAAAGGCCACAGCAAAATTATTATTTGGCCTATGTTTCTTGCGCATCAAATGCACATGCTCGAAACAGGCTGGACTGTAGATACGGACAAAGGATTTTGGGAATGTCTCAACGTTTTAAAAATGGGATAATGCTGTCATATTATCGGAGCACGGATGATTGTAGGCTTTGGTACCATGCTGGCTCAAGACACTACATCCGACTAAACGATGGAGGGTAGGGAAACCACATGAGAATCAATCTCAGACAGTCGACTGACCTATTTTCGCAACGACTATGGAGCGTATCAATTCGAGATATTGATGCAAAGTGGGGCTCTTCCAAAAAGCACAGGAAACACTGCTACTGTCACATCTCTCACGCAAACACCAACGCAAATTGCCAGCAAACTGTGCAGACGGAAATTGGGTCTCTGCACATTGTGACATCCGTCGCACTTTCCGTACAGTACCACAAAAAAGGTACATGATCTATGGCTGGTTTGCATCAATCGCCAGTCAGACGCAGGCCTTCCGATAATACTACTGCAATAATGTTACCACAATGGTAAGAAAGTAAATTATTGGAGTGGAAAGTATTGTATTGATCATCACCTTCGTCACTATCGAGTGACTTACTGTCCGTTCACAACCTTAGTGACGGTACCAACCGCCAATTAAGCTTCAAGGGCAGCACCGTTTCAAGGTGCACCGGTAGCATACCCTGTCGGTGGTTCGACAGCGTGTGCGCAACACTGAACAAACGTTCGACAGCGTTATAGGTTGGAGGGATGTGGCGTACCCTCCAAACTTCTTCTGCGCCGTGCGCTGCTTCTTCCTCGCCGACAGGACCTGGTCCGCGAAGCCTTGGGGGCGCCCGCCGGGGCTGGGAGTTGCGGTGGCGGCGGCGACGGTCTCGAACGGACTCAGCATGAGTTCCTGGTCCTCCGTCAGCTCCTCGGTCTTGTCCGCCAGCGCTAGTACGCACGCCGCTTCGAAGTCTGGGTCCTTCACAATGGCAGCATCGGCTGCAAGGTTCTTGTCGATAACGGGATGCTTCTCGATGAGCGCATCAAAGATGTCGCGCACGCCGCGAAGCGTGGTGCTGCCCACCTGCAGCTTGATTGTCGCGCTCTGACAATCACGAAGCTGGTCGCGCAGGCCATTCTCTTGGCGGCGAGTCGGTATCAACGACACGATGTCGTCGTCGTCCGTGTCGTTGATACCGACTCGCCGCGAAGCGTGGTGCTGCCCACCTGCAGCTTGATTGTCGCGCTCTGACAATCACGAAGCTGGTCGCGCAGGCCATTCTCTTGGCGGCGAGTCGGTATCAACGACACGATGTCGTCGTCGTCCGTGTCCAGCGCGTCGCGCAGGTCAAAGTAGCGCTCGGGCATCTTGAATGTGGTGCCCCATCGAGTCGCCTGATGAATTCAGAAATGGTAGATATGGTGCTGGTAGTACGCTAGAGTGGATGAGATGAACAGCTCTCTTGAAGGCATGCCCTGTGGCGTAATTACGGGCTATCTGGTAGCTGTCGTGAAGAGTTTAGCAAAACACTTTTTTACAGTGTTATAAAAAAAGTGTTTTTCGTAAAAAAAAAAAATAGGGGTAATTAACTGTAAAAATACTTTATTGACCAAGAAATGCTTTTTACAAAAAATAAGTTTTTTACTGAGAAATATTGTATTGGATCTGCAATACAATGATTATTTCGGAAGACCTGGTCAGACGAGAGCGTTGCAGCTCCAGCCTACATCTTATCGGCACTTCTTGGTTCGCATCACGTCCAGCCCCCCCCCCCCCCCCCCTCATGACCCGCCGCCCGATTGCAGGTCTCGGGGAATGCTTCACCAAGGTACAAGTCGACGTACGTTACTTCAAGCGTTTGCTATTGTGTGTTTAATCCTGATAGTTACATGGTGTTATGCTTGGTAGGTCTGCTGGCAATCGTCGAGCAGTTTCTACCGTTTGGGTCCGCATAATAGGATGAAGTACAGTATGCTTACATGTACAGCAGCAACCTGCAAACGGACAGGCCATAGTGTGGCGCGGAGTCTCTTCGCCGTAAATTCTACGCGCTCAAAACCGTAAGAGCCAACAGGTAAACTATAAAAGTTGGACATGCTCATGCGACCCAATCTCACGCCATTTGAAGGGCATGCTCTTCACAGTAAATCCAATTGTTTTTTTGTTTATTTTACAGTGAAGGCTTAGGGTCAGTCTTATATCGGCCCGGGAGCGGGCTGGGACCAATCAGCTGTCGAGGTTGCGGGTTGAGTACCACTCCTGTGGGGGTGACACCCCTTCTCGTCCCGCTGGGATGTAGTGTGGCACGGTCGCGGGGATACACCAAATTAGAGAGATGACAACCGGGATGCCCATCGCTCGAGCCCATCGCTGGGCTGGAGGTCGCTCCAATCCAGCGATTACAGCCCCAGTCCCATCCCGCTGCGCGGGGAGATATAAGACCGACCCTTAACGTGTAAAATACCCATCTGAGGATCTGCGAATGCACGTGCATATGGATACACTCGCGTCGAGCTGACTACCTGTAACAGCGACGTGAACAAAGAAAAACGCAAGGAGGTCGCCGAAGCTCTGATCAAACACCAAGACGGGTGGTGTATTTCGATTAGACAGACTTCAATCCCTCAGCGATGTGCACCCGTGGGCACACAAAAGGGGCAAACGCGTCATTGAAAAGTTGCCGCCGTCGAAAGAGGCAAACTTTCTAATTCAGTGTGCGGTTTCATCCGCGGTTGGTGTAGTTGCATATCGCACCCACCCAGGCAGCATCGCCATGCAAGCCAACGCTGGCTTCGTGGGGCTGCTGTACGACGCGATCAAAGAAGTACGCCCACAAGAAGATTGTCGTTGTTTTCGACAATGCCCCTGCGCACTCGCAAACGCATACCCTCGCACCAGCCCAAGTCGGCTCGGCCCTGTTGCGCCTGGGGCTGTACGGCCGCATCGCCCAGTGCATGATGCAGAAGATGGAGCTGCATGCTTCGAAGTTCGTCGATGTCGCGATCCGAATGTAGGGGAGCGTAAGTTGGGTACGTGCACAACTTTCTCGACTTTGACTGGAGTTTAGCCGAGTTTAATTGAAATATAAGAGTGGTACTCCTAAGTTTTGATACATTGAGTGTACCCAATAAATGGGAATATCACCCTTGGTTGCTGATTAACCCGCAATGGGCGGTAACAGGCGTACTAGTAGTATATCAAGTTTACACGGACTATACACTTTGTGCGTAGCACGCACCACTCTAATCGTATGCCTCAAAGCGTACTGGTATGCTTAGTTTTAAAATTATGCTTTAAAGCATACTGGCATGCGCATTGGGAAGGAGGGGCTAAAAAACGTAGCTCCCTGCTTGCAATCCTTCTTTTGCCGCTAAAAAGATGATTGGTGGCCACCTCGCGGGTCACAGTCCCTCGAGACAGCTTATCACTACCTCGCCGTGGGTGATGTATATGATCTTCACATAGAAGGGGTGGTCGAAGTCGCTGATGACGTCTTCAGGAAGGCGAAGGAAGTACCGCGACGTAGACGAATCATGATTCTGCAGGTTCAGCGGCGCGAGCGCTTTTGCGGTCGCGAAGAAGTGTTAAACTAACTAGCGACTCCCCCTACGACCTCGCGCGTCGGTTTCATATTGTGCTACTTCCTCTAAAATAATAGTTTCGCTATCATCTCCAAAGTTTCCACTTACTTCGATTTGGTTGCTATTGGCCTCACTGGCATCAATGTCAAAGCGCGCGTGCACCCAGCGTACTGAGCGGTGGGGGGGGGGGGTGATCAAGCAGTGAAAAGCCAACCCTCGTTGGAGCCTAGAAGAAGCTACTCAGAAGCTTGTCGTGAAGGCATATATGTTTCAAGACTGGTGCAATTGGAACTGGGATGACCTGGGCAACATAGTTGCCTCAGGCTGTAAAAAAGACCCTAACGTTACGAAGCCGATGTGGTTCATTACTACACGAACGAGAACGGTAGCTGCAGTTCTAAGAAGATGACTGATTTTGTCCAGGCCAAGTCGAATCCTAAGGCAAGAAGAGTCGGTCCCACAATAACGTTCCTGAGTTTATATCTACTGCTATCTATCTGCAAGTTAAACTCGTATATAAATGACATTCTACTGAAATGAATCGCTCTCGTGACCCCTCACACTTAAGCACTAATGATACGGTAGGTTCGACGCCCCTCTAGAAGTATTACATGCTGAACCCCTGTAGAATATATGACATCTAGGTGGCCCTTGCGTGTCACACAAGTTGGCGCGGACTATATCGAAACACCCTCGAACCACCAGACAGTCTTGAATCTGTTACATTACCTGGAGGAAGAACCGAGTTAGGGTGTAACTCAAACTACTGAGGTTACGTCGTCAGCCGAGCAGGCGTACAAGTGAGGTCAAATATACGCAACCTTCCATTGTCGCGCACGTGCAAGTGCCATCCATTTGATCTTGAATGGCCATAATCTCAGCTGCCTTCAGCTGCGAACGTATCCAGTAAGTCCTTGAGGCGTGCCTGTGTCTTGCCTCAACCTTGTAGCTTTCTGATGAAATTGCGTGCGAGCTAAGAACTATCCGGGCAGTCTTGTCGATACGAAAAAATACACGAGTACATTATAATACCCAAACCGAAACTAATTAAAACGCGATGATACCTTGCCATTCTGCTCACTTAAATATCCAGCAATTTGACCCGATCCCATAATGTTTATGATGAGCATTTTCACCCCTCACTCGGAACGTCTTGAGCACGTGCGCTTGTACCGGTGTTCTCGGTGGCGTGGCTGTGCATTAAATCTAAATGAGCCAATTTTGTCACTGACAACGAGGTGATGTCGAGGGCGTTCACGTGGAGCAGCAACATAAATGGGCTGACGTTCAACGGAGCACAGCAACCGGCGTAGTTGCCGACAGAGGTTCGCTTACAAGTTCCACGACGGTCCTGGTGCACATCGAGCTTACAGCGTAGTTGATAAAGCTGCGAACAAATCGAGCTTCTGTCAAATTCACGTTGCGCTTCCTGTATTTTTTTCAAAAATAAACAAATTAGTATTAGATAAAGAAACAATTTATACGCAATGCTCTTGAAGGCTCGCGTCCGAAACCCCACATGGATAGCGGAACAGTACTGTTTGTGTGTCAACACCAACTGCTGTATCCTTTGCGTGGAACAGGGGGGGGGGGGGGGGTAGTATCGACGTGCGCTGCTATCATCGCGTCGATCTCTGGCTTTGTTTTAGTGTCGCCATCAGGAGTCGCCGAAACATTATTTTCAGCTGGAGCTGCTGAAGCTAAAAGAATCGCTGTCGCGGCAGGTGTAAAATAAAAGCGATCAACAACATGCTCACCACGATATCTGCTCGTGTTCTAATCGTTGCCGTTATCTTGTCTGTCAACCCTGCATTTCCTTCGTCTTCTTCGTCAACGGCCGTGATTTCTGGCAACAGCTGGTGCTAGTACCAGCGGTTACTCATGTCAAGATGGGACTGAGGTTTCTTCCCCTGATATAATCATCGGTGGAGGTGATGCTTCGGTCTGCGCTTGCCAATACTCGCTATGCGTGGATAAATGGCTTCATTCTCTTGTTACCGAAGGAATGGTAGCAGTAGCGCATTGCTTGACTGCTCCGAACTAACTCATGTCGCCATTCCTGATTGTATATCCTCTTGACCTATTTCTTTCGAAGGGGGTTTACGCCACGGCGAACAGGATACCATTGCATATCCGAGCCGCTTCGACTCCAAGGGGGGAGCTAAATTTGTATGCATCGCATCAATTCCTGGAAAATAGCGTAAATAGAATAAGTTTCGCCATATTTGCTTTTGTGGATTGTCACTGTACATTAAAACCATCTGCCTCGCGCGAACCTTCTAACAACCTAGCCTAGCGTATATCGGTTCTTTTGAACTTCCTCACACAAATTCACAAGACAAGGTGCAGGAAAACATATTTGCCTTTCGTGTACGTGTGGGAATAAATTCACAGTAGCTTACTGCATATAACAATGCATCATCCTGTCTTCGTCGTATTGTACGCTCTTAGAGCCGCATCGGCACAAATTACATAGCTGCCGAAAATATGTGTAGATTATCGTTAATACAGGTCTTCCGCTTTAATCGCCTTCTCCTCGAGGTTACGATGATGCTTGGTTAAAGCCAACAAGTCGTTGGCTTGACCTGTTCAACTGCCGGTTGGACGACATCCCGCCCCCTCGCTACTGGCTGTGATGATGCAGGATGCGTGTTGCGTACAGAAATTGTAGGTGTAGTGTGTAGTTGCCGTCAGTTTCGGAAGTGATGGCAATGAAAGCCTGATTCCTTCACATCCCTCGGCTTATCATATTGCTGCCAGCAGCGCTGGCTTCTTTCCTTTTGAATGGCTCATAATGCCTTTTGTATTATCCAATCAGATACCATAAACATATTACTTCTTTTCACTATAGCATACAAAGCAGTAGTATATATGGTGCAACACTCCCACTAAAGATGCCAGCGCGCCCTTCGAAAGATCGCTTCTTTTTCTTAAGTTCCCTCCGCCTTTTCCTTTTGCTTCTCACTCTCTCTTCTGCCTCCGTGCCGCACAAGTGCTGATCCGACCAAAACTCCGACAGGGGCGGGTAAGCCGTTCACATTCTCCTGGCTACAGTTGTGCGACCTAGGCCACATAGCCCTGAAGGTTTACATGCAGCCAACAGCCCAACTGGACGGAAAGTCTCATTCTTTTGAGCTACTCGCGGTCATCCAGTCTATGATCACAGCGCTTTTCCGCCGGCGACAGATCAGAGAGTCAGAGACTGAAAATTAACTTAAAGTTGAGTAAAATGTTTTCAAGAGTGCGGGGCTTGAAGCTCAGACCGGCAAAAGGCCCACAAATAGGGTTAGGTTGCACCTAAACATGAGGTTTTAGCCCATTAACTGACCTTAACTCGTAATGTTGCTGTAAAACTGAACTCTGCTTTTCTTGTTAACTTTAATCCTCATGTTGTACTTGTACTTGTTCTTATGTTGAAAAACTTCCCTTAAAGTGTTTCTTTATTTGTGGCTTATCAAAAATTGCTTTTGACACAAAGTCCATCTTTATTTGAGTCCGAAACCAATTATTTGTGGTGCAAAGTATTTTATTTCTCGCGGTGTAGTTTATCGGTAAGCTTGTACCTCAAAATTCTTTACGCCCATCATCACGCGAAGTTTCTCAAATTGACCTTGACTCAGTGGCTTTGCTAAAGCGTCTGCTATCATATCATTGGTATTACAGTAAGTAATACTAATACTTTTCTCTTCATGTTTATCACGGGCATAGAGATGCCGGATATCAATGTGCTTTGTTGACGAATGACTGCATGGGTCCTTTATTATTCTAATGGCTGCAGTATTATCGCACCAACATTGTGTTGGTAGTACTTTGTCATAACCCAATTCATTCAGTAGTAGTCGTAGCCACATTGCTTCTCTTACTCCTTCACTTACGGCTTCCAGTTCCGATTCCGCTGTATTAAGACTAATACAATCCTGCTTAACACTCTTCCAGGTAATGCATGCGCCAGCAAGTATTGATACATATCCTGTAATAGATTTCCTTTGTTCAGTAGCATTCGCGAACCTCGCGTCTGTGTATAGCTCTAAATTAACAGTACTGTTTCCATTGTACTCTAAGCGCCATCATTACGTTCCTTTCAAGTACTTTAGTACTCGCTGAGCCGCTCTCCAATGAGTTTTATTATAGCAAGATAAGTACTTACTCAACTCTCTTACAGCATTTGCTATATCAGGTCTAGTGCCTCATACTAAATACATTAATGAACCAACCAAACCTCGGTAATCAAACGGCTGATCCGCTATCTGTTCGGTGTGTCAGATTAGTTTCCTTTTCTAAAACCACACTCTTAGCTTGCGGTGTAGGTTCTGTATTACAGTCCCTCATCTTAAACTTTTCTAAAAGGTCCTGAATGTACTTTTGTTGCGACAAACGCATTGCGTTCCTTTCTAATTCTCTATGAATCTCCATTTTTAGCAAATAATGCTACTTTTGTTGCGACAAATGCCTTGTTTTCCTTTCTAATTCTCTTTGGATCTCCATTTTTAGCAAATAAGTCTTTCATAGTGAACTTTGCAGACAATTTAGCTTTCAGACCATTGATCGACTCCAAATTTTAGCCGTGATCGTAAGATCGTCCACATAGATGCTCACAATTAGCGTGTGTGTGACTCCTTGAACCTCCCACCTTTTCAGATACAAGCAATGTTCTTCTTGCATCTAGATAAGCCTAAATCTGTTATAAAGGCATTTATTATTTCGTACCATAATATGGGGGCCTCCTTTAGGCCGTACAAACTTTTCGCAAGCTTACAGACAAGCTCAAATCCAATATGAAATCCCAATGGCTGTCTCATGTAAATACTTTCACTTAGTACACCATTTAGGAACGCAGTAGAAACGTCCATTCGATGTAGGTGTAGATCTAGAACAGTCGATAGTGCGAACAAAAGCCGCAGAGATTCATACCGAGCTATTGGGGCAAAGACTTCCTGGTAGTCAATGCCGTACAGCTGGGTGTTCCCTTGGACTACCAACCGTGCCTTAAATCGATCAACTGTACCATCGGAATGGTACTTTACGTCAAACACCCAATGACAATCGAGTGCTCGTCGTCCTTCTGGAAGAGGCACCAACGTCCATGTGCAGTTCTTGTGTAAGGCCTCAAACTCTGTCTATATTGCGCTCTCCCACTGCGCGGCAAATTCGCTAGCCCGCGCCTCCTTAATATATCGCGGAATGAGAATGCGTGTCTTACCAGTTGTAACATTATTTAACTGAGCGACATAATCTGTCAGTCTGACGTTACGCTTTCTTTTCCTCTTAGACCTCCGTCTGTCACCACTGACTCCATTTTCTGCTCCCACTATTCGGGATGTCGGTGGTCGCGTGACAGGTGCTGACGTTGAGGCTCCAACTTCGGTGGTCGCTTCAGCATCAGCCTCCGTTCTAAGTCGCTTGCCTAAATTCTGTATGATCTGTTCCTCTGCCAGATCCACGCTACTGTCTTTTAGTAGGGAACGATCTTTGTATCACTGCCTCTGTACTTGTTGAGCTAAATTTAACGTCGCGACAGGTAAGGTACTTATTTGCCTTGACGTCTAGCAGCCGATACCCCTTATATTTAGGTGTCAGCCCCTAAAGCTTACACTCGGTTGCTCGATCACCGAGCTTTGGGTCTGTTCGCTTTGTTTTGGGTACATATGCATAGCATGTTGTGCAACAAATTCTGAGTGCCAAGTCATTTGGCTTCTTACGGTGCAGTAATTCATACGGGGCCCATATCCCTAGCCGGGCCATTGGTTTTCTGCACTCCCATTCTCTTCTTGGGGCTCTACATTTGAACTTTGAAAGTCTAAACCGAGTCTGGGACATAATTTAGATACCTCTGGATTTGGAAATTCAGAATCACCGTCGGTTTTAATTCTCTTAACATTAAAGGAAATTGTACTGACAAATTCTTCAACAAGTCCCGAATTTTACCGGAAACTTCTTTCAGGGATTTTACCACAAAGTACCACTTAAAAGCGTTAGCATCATCTACAACGGACAGGGAATAGTGATAGCCAAATGAGCCATATAAGCCATTCACCCGTAATTTCCCAGTTGAGTCCATATAGAGTGTATGGAGTGGCTCGGCGGTTTTGGCTCCCACCATGTTCTTAAAGGACATCCTTCTGTCTATCATTTGAGCGCATGTCTTACAAAAGAAATGAACCTTCTTCAGTTCAGAGTAATGTATTTTCGGCAGCCCTGTAATTTTCTCGTTACTTAGCGTTCGAATTAATCGTTCATGGCCGGGCCTCAAGTGCCATTATTTCAGGATATTGCCATATTTGTGGGCTTGGACACTAAAAACATTCGACCACACGGGTTTAACGTTTAGTAATATAATTACCTATAGCTAATGCAGTAAACAGTAACTTAAAGTTCTTTCCTATGAAAAAGAGGAAATCTCCAGATTTTGACTGGATGTGCCTGTAACCTTGCTTAGCCAAATAGTATGCACTTAGTAAATTACTGTCACCATTCCGGTCATATCAAATTTCCGTTAACTTTAATGCACTCAAATATCCTTCAGGGTTCAACACATTCAGATTTATTGATCCCTTAAGTCCACTATGCGAAACGGTGCCATTACCGTAAGTGAAGACGTGAATTTGGTCGGGTTGCAGGCTTCCCATGAACCAGCTTCGGTCTGAAATTATTCCTCGGCCTGCACCAGTGTCAACGACCCACATATCATCCGTCAACTTTAGCTTCCGTAAATAACGTAAATATGGCGAATGAAATTTACGTACCATGGCCTCGTATTCGTCCATGTCATTTGGTGGCGGTGTCTCAGCCGACTTTCCTTCGTCCTGCATTTCGGGGTCCAGGCTGTTGATGTCGTCCATCAATTGGTCCTCCTGGATCTTCACATGCGACGTCCTATCGTCCTTGCCGAGCTTCTTTTGTCCTTCAGCCACCACTGCCTTGAGAGTGTTGATCGCCGCCATCTTGGCCGTCTTAGCGCCCGGGCGGTCTTTATGTCCGTCCGGAAAATAGACCCCCCCTTGGCGGTTCGGGTCCCTGTCGGCCGCTTTCGCGGGGCAGTTCGTGTAACGGGCCTAGTGAGTACCCGTCACTAGCTTACACGTAGCGGTGAGGAAGCGTCCAGTGCTCAGTAATACTGAGACCAAGTATTAAGTCCGAAGTAAAATCAACTCTGTTTTATTATTGGGACCAGGGCGGGGGCCCGTGGTCTAATGTGAACCACTCAAATGCAGGTCAGCAGCTGATTGGCTGGAATGGGGTCTGGCTCCCCCACTTTCAGCCAATCAGATGATGACATGTCAGCACACGCTAGCCGTGTGCTGCCGTGCCTACTTATGTAATATCTGTAAGAGATCTACCTACTTATGTAAATGGAGGGCCCATTACAGTTCGACTTGAAGTGTCCCGCTTCGAAGCAATAGAAGCAAGTTCTGTCGCCCTCGGTTCTGGCGAGCTTTCTTTTCTGTCCAACCACCTTGGCTCGGACGTTGTTGTGGGTGACTTGAGTTTTGTCCCTAAGGCCCACGTCCTTCTTTGAATTTTCGCCGAAGATTCGGCGCAAAGCCTTCCACCTTGTCTACCGTGAAGTTCTCCTTGGTTCTCGAGATGGAGGACGCCCAGTACTCACTTGACAGTTGCGACAGGACTACGACGCAAAGCCAGGACTCGGACACCATGTCTTGGCTAAAAAGTTCCCGAGTCTTCCTGTTGATCTCATTCCTAGCCTGCTTAAAAATTGCCCGAACAGGGTCCTTAAGTCGCGCCAGGGGGTGCGCGTCAACTTATATTGTCAACTCAATCAAGCCAGCCGCGTCACCTTGGCCGAAATCTTTTTTGAGGAGCCGAATCACCTCACATGGGTCCTTTGAGAACACCGCGTCCGGCAGCGTCGACAAAAAGAAATTCGGCAGAACGAGGTTGGGCAGGTTCTGCAGGTCGCCCCTTCCTCTCTTCCAGTGCGCCACGTCCTATCTCATCTCGAGCGCCTTTCGCCCAGAGATTTCGGTGGTCGACGAGGCTGGCTTCACCGGATTGCTCCGCAGGAAGTCGGCCATGAGCACCTTCGCTTCAGGCTGCCTCTTCTCAAGCAGCTTCGTCTGGTACTCATGATCCAACGAGTTGACTTGTGTAGGACTTGCCGTTGAACTTCTCAAGGCCGTCGCCAAACTTCTCATCGGTAGCCGTCATAGTGCTTGAAATGTTGCGTACAGCAATTGTAGGTGTAGTGTGTAGTTACCGTCGGTTTCGGAAGTGATGGTAATGAAAGCCTGCTTCCTTCACATCCCTCGGCTTATCATATTGCTGCCAGCAACGCTGGCTTCTTTCCTTTTGAATGGTTCATAATGCCCTTTGTATTACCCAATCAGATGCCATAAAACATATCCTTTCCGTCTTACTTATTTTCACCATAGCATACAAAGCAGTAGTATATATGGTGCAACAATGCGTCACCGTTCTCTCTAGCTGTTGATCACTAAGCCATTGGAGCTGCGTCCAGTAGAGCAATTAGGAAGATATGACAACAAAGTAAGTGTCGGGTGCAAGATGCCACGACATACCATTCATCTTTGTTCAATCCTGCGTGAACCAAGGTATACCTTGGGTCCATCATATACAACTTAATACTGGGAGGACATATTTAGCTGGCTGAACAGCCTAACCAATTTTATTTCAGCGGCCGCCCCCCCCCCCCCCCCCCCCCCCCCCGATGTTTAATTGGCAAATGTCGCCTGAGTCCATAGTCCACAGATAATGGCTACCGTAACACGACGAAGTTGGTACATCTCGTGACTTGTTGTTTCCGGAATGTCGACCGAATACATGATGTGGAGCACACCAATTGTCAAAACAAAATACAGACAACCGCTGAGAAACTGAAAGGTGGACCTTCCAACCTCTAAAAGGTTAGAAAAAAATGCGGGAAATCGAATATTACAGTTCAAATCAACAACTGGATCGCATATGTCCAGATCTTCCTTGAAAGTGATACGTCTGATCCGAGTCATTTAGAAAGAGTACAAGCTGTATGTGCATTTCAGTTTCTCAGCGGTGTATGTATTCTTTCAAGGTGTGAACTTCATCGTCTCACAAAGTCGCGCTTCGCACGAAGAAGCTCTGAAATTTGGAAAGTTGCTAGAAACGTATTGTTTGTTGTCCATCCCCAGTGGTTTTACATAAAACATTAAGAAATTTTCGTGTTCACATACCATGGTCAAGAGCTATGCTGATAGCGCTGCCGACAAGTGACTATCGTAGTAAGTCGGGGTGGCAGTTTGGTTTAATGTATGGCGCCATTCTAATGCCTTCGCATTGCAGCATGATTTGTTTAAGGTCTGTATCCGATTCTGGTGGCGACCAGAGCGCTGTCAACGAGGGAGCGCTGTCGACGAGGGTCATGCTGATAGCACTACCGACGAGGGCCATGCTGATCGCGCTGCCGACGAGGGCTATGCTGATAGCGCTGCCGACAAGTGAGTAGCGTAGTAAGTCGGGATGGCAGTTTGGTTTAATGTATGGTGCCATTCTAATGCCTTCACATTGCAGCATGCTTTGTTTAAGGTCTGTATCCGATTCTGGTGGCGACCAGAGCGCTGCCGACGAGGGTGCGGCTGCTTCGCAGCCGCACCATCTGCATCGTGCTAGTCACCTGTGTTTCAAATGCAACCAGTTCTAAATGCACTTCGAATATCAAACATACAACTAACCAATATATTGCAAATCACACTGTCCTCCCAGACCAAAGCTTCGCCTCTAGTTTAATTCTGTAGAGGGTGCTCATAACACGAACGCACAACATACACTCGTTAGCTATAGGCGCTAAGGCAACATTATCTGGATATGGCAACAATATGTGCGAAACGATGTCGTAGCTGTGGCGGTGGTCATACGCACCGTAGCGGAGAAAACGGAATACGCCAACCGCAACAGACGCCTAGTGTCTCTGTTCTAAGTGTGGAAAGGTCCTGTCTTCCAGTCGCCTAAGGTACCAAGTACCGAACGACTTGCGCACTGGCGTGTTAGTGTTAAACTGACGGTATTATTGTGATTTCCTGGATATCGGGGGGGGGGGGGGGATTGGTGAAGTCTCTAGTAAATCGACCTATACCCTTCGAATTGGACAAAACAACACCATAGTATACTAACCAATTTCTATCGAATATCACAATTGTATGCTAACCAATTCTGATAGTATAGTAACCCATTCCGATTGGACAATAAACCATGCAAATGCCCTTCAACTTTAAAACCAATATGACCATGCATATTTGATGCAATTACAAAGTGATATCGATTGGCGGGCGGTTGATTCAAACCAACCACCCGGTCGAGTTTCGAGTATAACTAGGCAGTTTGTCAAGCATTATTCCAAGGTTGAGAACCGATGTGTTTCATTACAGCATGAGCGAAAACGGTAGCTGCAGTTATATGGAGCTGACTGATTTTGCTCATGACAAGTCGAATCCTAAGGCCAGAAGAGTCGGGTTAGGCAGTTCGTCAAGCTTTAGGTTGAGAACCATCCAGTGTCAGCCGTGAGAACCATCCAGTGTCAGCCTTGAGAGACCGTGTGCCCTCCCACTCGAAAGGTGCTGGACAGGGAGACGTTGGTGGTGCCGAAAATCCGCGGCAGCGACAATAATAGTATCAGCGATTATAATGGTAGCAGCGAGCGTGCTATTGATGGACGCAGCGGTGGCAGTGACAATAGTGGTGGCAGCGAAATTGCTAACGGAAATTCCAGATTAATACTCTCTATATCCAAATAGTACCCTCTCAGAGTAACCCGATTGTAACCCTACAGTAACTCACGTACCCTACCCTGCTCTGATGACCAATCATACTGCTACACCTCTCTTCACTATAGAACGTAGTCTCAGTCATTCACCAGCACTATCTGCACACGTTCGGAGCACCCCAAGACCGCCTCATTCGACAAAGTGCCATCAAGAGTCCCCATCAGCAACTGGTGCAAGCAGCAGGTTCTCCGCTGGATCGAGAACGAAGGCGGCCAAGTTCCTACCCGAGCAATTAGGCACTTCCGTGGGCAGAGTTTGAAGCTGGACGGTGGCAGAGTGCGACGGTGGTGGCGCGACCGCGAGGAGCTGCTAGCAGCAAAGCCAAGCATCATCGCCTTCCCGGTGGTGGTCGGCGTCCCCTTTTAGCTGCCGTGGAGGACGCTCTGTACGACGAGATTGTCGCCAAGCGGCTACGGAAGGAAAAGTTTACGCGCCTGGATTAGTCACATGGTCAGGGTGATATATGCCTCTCACCACGATGATGACGCTGTGTTCGGTGGTTTTGCAGCCTTCCCACACTGGATCACCGGCTCCATGCGCCGCTACGGCCTCTCCTTGCGGTGACGTACGAACCATACCACCCTGATGGACGAGCCGCTCGTGAAGCGCTCGGTTTTTTACAGGAAGCTCCTACGCAGCGCTGTTCCTGTCATGGACTTGAACTGCACTATCATGATGGATGCAACGGCCGTGTAAGACTGTGAATATAACCTACAGCCGCCACGTTGTGGTACGCTCCACGGGTTTTTCGTCCATGCGGATTACGGCGGTGCTGGCTGTATCAGCCCCGGGCAGAAAACGTCCATCTCTTTTGATTTGAAAAAGCAAAGTCTCATCCACTTCTGCTAAAATAAGTGGAGTGTATGTGGCGTATCAGCCGCGCGCATGAGTTGACAGTACGCTGCTTACGCGCTGGATTGATCTGGATTTTCCGCTGGTCGACATGCGCAAAGGAAAGCATCTGGTTTGGGGTTCGATGCGCGCTCACATCTCCAAGGATGTGAAAGCGAAATGCGCGACTCGCAAGACCAACGGGGCTTTATTCCTGGGGGCCCACGTCATATCTATAAGCAGGAGACATTTATATCTACAAGACGTTCAAGATCTAAGTGGGGATCAACACCTGGAAGGAGAGCGACAAGGTCGAGTACACTCGCTTCGGCAACCCCGCATGCCGGTGGTGGCTGTAAATTGTGAGTGGGTTAGGAAGGTACTAGATGTAATGGTCTTACTTAGGCTTAATGTATTAGTTACACGTGTGCACATGTGCATAGGTCATTTTTACTTACGCTATTTGCGTACTTAAATGAAATTGAACTGTAGTCTTTTGAGACCAATCACGACAGTCTCCGCCATACTGAAAGTGAGTCAAAACGCGGCCTTAAATTGGCACACAGCCTACAAATGGACGCTGAGTTTGGACGCCCCGCAAAGCGTGTAGCCCACACCCTGGCAACTGTTGGTACCCTCTAAAAATCGTCCGAATCGCGAGGATTTAGGATATGCTCGCAATATCTCGGATAGTCATCTGGATGATGAGCAATGTGCAACTGAAGTTTGACACCGATATGTCGGTCTTAAATTGGTCATTAACCTTAAGTTAAATGTAATTGCGTCAAAAGGTATAGTTATTCGAATAAAGGGATAATTGAGATTTTTGCATTAAAACGATTAGTGAATGGTATGTTAATAAATTTTCCTCCTAAACTGATATATCATGTATGCCAACGGATCGTTCTCAGAATCCCACTCAAATGCAAGAAGGCGCTACTTTCTACAAATAAATAGATTTGGTATGTATGTTGACAACTCTGTGAAGTGGCCTCACGAACGTTGCCATTAGTATGAGTTGCACTAATGTACAAGGAGGTGGTCGTGGTTTATATCACCGCCACACTGGTCGTGTTCCTAAAAAACACCAGAGCCTATCCGGGCAACTGGTTTGGCTACGTTGTACCGATAACATCGTCGTCGACTTCTCTACACTGTTTCTTCATACTTATTCTCAATAAAAGTCACCTAGAGAGTTTGGGGTCACCGGTTAACTCCTTTATACATGTACCCTGATCGTAAGAAACAACCGGATGATGTCCGAGTGAATGATTTGACTATGTTGTACCGGTAGGTCTCAGTAAACCGCTAGAGGTTTTTCAGTGGTTGATTTTAGTCTTATATACGGGTACGCTAGTCGTGCAAAAGTGTTTTCGGATCAGTGGTTACCCGCCGGTTCACTTGGTCAATAGAGTTGCTTCTATCAACAAATCCGCGCTACGAGATATATCGCTTCTGCTCCTTTAGACATTTTATGCCCTGAGTCAAACCATGTTTGGTAATATTTTTAGCTAATCAGAAATGTTCATTTCACGTGGTCCTTTTCCATGTCACTATAAAAACTAGCAAATGGTCACTTTCGATGTCGCTGAAATAATATAGCAAGTGATGTGGCTCTTGGATATATGTAAGTCATCTGGTCCAAACGGTATGTGACCTATCCAATCTCGGCTGGAGCTGCCAGCTCTCTATTTTTCGTTTAGTAGTCAAGACCTTATGTTGCGGCTCCAATTAGCAGCAATTCCAGCAGCATGAACGGAGTCAACAACGACGAGTAAGTACAGGCCGCTTCTGGTGAGTGTTTTTATCTCCATCTGCTCAATTCAGTATATTACTGTGTGTATTTGTCTATTATCCAGAGCAAGGAACTGGAGACTTAGAGGTGCGTACACTGGCTGCACTGTAAGATACTCTGTGGATGTATTGACCTGTGACTTGGCATTTAAACGTAATGAGCATTGGGGTTTACCAATAGTACGAGTGGCGACTCAGTTTACACTGCCGTCGGATCGCCAAGGACGGAGCAACTGCAGTTAACGTGGTGTTGTGGTCCAGAAATCCGTGAAGGGACGACACATAGGTTTTGCTGCTGGTGGCACTTCCAAAGCCAACGCCGTTCCCTTGTGCACACGGGTATCATTGCGCCATGCATGATGTGGGTGTGCCACTTTTAATGATTTCAAGTGGTGCTTCTAGCGATCATCACGGTGATTGTGGGGGTCCTCACGGTGATGCTCAGTCTGAACACCAACTTGAAGACAGTGCTTTGTTGGGAGTGGGGTTTCGCTGGCCTCGACTTTGTCCACAAACGTTCGCTCCTCATCTAAAAGGTAGCGATCGCCGACCCTCGGGACCACCTGGGTATTGTCCTCAGTGGTTTTTGTTTGGTGACCGATACATTTTTTTGTGTTCCTTGGAACTGTTGTCACTGTGCGGACCCCCGCGCTTTATACTGCTGCGATGTAAGTGAAGACGTATAACATTTGAGATCCAAAAAGTCGTATCCTATCAGGAAGTTTTACATCCGGTCGACAAACTTTGAAGGCGGCAGTCAGATGGGGCTCCTAGACTCGTTGAAACGAAGTACCAGCGATATAGTAGTGCAGCGCGATAATTTGAACGTCTTCATTATGTTGCGGGTGGGTCAGGCGTGGGTAGGAATACTCCTTTATTTCCGTCTTTCGGGTGTGGGGGGGGGGGCGTTGGACTTGATTTTGCACAAGAGTCTGTCGGTTGGTCTGGTTTTGCTTAACAGAAGGGGACCAAGTTTGGCGGTCTTCAGTATTACAGCCCTTCATCAGCTTTACGCTTACCGAATTTCAGAACACTTGTTGTGATGCGACTTAACCTGCTCGCTCTTATGTGGTAGCGGACGTATTCTTTGCACTGTTTGCAGACAGCCAATCCGTTCTGCCAAGGCTAGTCCTCGCCGGTCAAAAGTGCCCATGGTGGAGATGGTGGTCAGCCCCCCCCCCCCCCCCCCCCCCCCCCCCCCCCCGAACCCGACAGTATTCTGCGCTATTGCATCCATCACTTGAGATACAGCGAAAAAAGTCTCCTTCGACGACTCATCATACCATATATCCAAAGCAGGTACATGTCGCGTGCGGTGGTTGCGTCTGCAGTGGTTTCATAGTGATTCCCCTATTTGCCTAACGCATAAACGTAAAACCCGGTAAATTTCGAGCGATAGGTTTTGAGTTTCAACCGCACAAAACCTAATGGTTAAACACAAATTATCAGCCCTGTTGGTGACATCATTTGGTATCGTGTGTGTTGGATAGGCACGATAATCTGTCTCATGTCATATCATGAATCACCACGATATCGGACGCTCAACATACAACTTCGACGTCTAACTTGTGTGAGTAACGTACAAAGCCAAAACGTGTTCTGGCCAAAATACAAATATCTCCAAAAGGACCGAATAAAAACACGGCTACACATCAGCGTAACCGTGCGCCGGTCTTTCCATCGCCGCTTAGCCAAGCACCCACAGTTGACCATATATATAAGCCATATTAAAGCGTCTATCCTAGTTGACTTCAGGTTGGTTAGCCCTCTCGTTGATTTTGCCGGCGTTCTTAACTATTTGATCGTGCAATTTTGTGCGAAGGTTGTCTGTTGCGGCAACGTTGAAAGACCCACAGGTCGACTGCTCCATTTTCTCGCGCATACATCGCAGCGCTTGCAACGATCGTCGTAGCTCCGTGGTGTATCTCGATATTTTGTCAATGCAGTGCAAAACATACAAACCACAATCAACAATATTTGACTGCAGTGGCTTCGTGTGCATAACGTATCGTTTCCACGGTGCCGTGAGCAATGTATTTGCTTGCTGCTTGCGCTCGTGAACTAAATCACTTCAGAATTTCAAACACATCTCCGGAATCGTGACCACTCATCAAGCTAATACAACCGCGTCGGGCCGGGCTGTGGGGCACTCTCAACTACCCTGAAGCTCCAGCAAGTATCTACCGGAGACATGAATCAGTACAAATGGATATGACCCCCATGATAATAGACCGCATGAATGTTTTAGCCACGCCTCCAATTTCTTGGGGTTCTGCATTTTGCAAACACGTTGGATCGTCGGGAATAAAAACGTGGAAGACACGTCCACTATGCCTTTCCGTGGCATGTAGCAAATAATAAAATAATCCATAATAGCCCCCTTCAGATTTTTACCCTGCATAGCCTCCACTTCGGCTTTCAGTACGAAACGTCTTTACAAATTTCACAAACAATCAACAGTCCGAGGCAAACTCCGCGAGTTTTGTGAACGGAAAAGGAGGAGTACTATCACGCGCTGTCGCTGTTGAACGCTTCGGTTTGTTCGTACTATTTTTTCTTCGCAAGAAAAACATATCCCGATCAAAAAGGTAAAGATCATGAGGAGCGCAGTCGTAAAATCATCTTCGTAAAGGAAACGAGTTCTGTGGAATAATCTATGCCACTTTGTTTACTTTTGGGTGATCCGTGCAAACACCACACCAAATCATGCATGACTCGAGCACTCTTGTCAGATCTTCAGAATTCCATTCAGCAGTATGACACTGGGACCGATTGCTACAGAATCGAGAAACTGGGTACCGTTTTGACTTGCATATATGTAGTTCACTTATCGAATTACCAGAAATGTCTGTCTGTCTATCCGACGGTTGATATACATCCTTTCGCTCTGGCCTCGCTGCGCTTAGCATCGACTGCTTCCTTACGCTCATTGAAGCATGCGTAGAAGAGGGCAAAAAAAAAACATTTTTTTAATTCCACAGTATCATCCTTGGTATATTTCATCTTTGTCGAGCGCTCCGCGTCCTCCGCCTCTCTCCGGGTCACCTTTTTATTCTCAGTGATGACGTTCGTGAAGTATCCTGCCTTCTTGGTCTTCAACTTCGTATTTGCTACAGCAGCTGATGTATTCGCGCGAGTTGAACTGGAACGTATTAGGGAATATATATTAGAGGTCAACAGCAGCTTGAACTAGATCTCCCTTAATCGGCATATCCTCTTCTATATCGTTCCGCGAGTGCTGTAGGACTGAAATCCTCCGTTTGTGTTTCTATGACAGGTTCTAACCAGCCAGAGGTCATTTTCCTTGACGTGGTGGGCATGCTTCTGTTACACACAGCCATTAAAGCAGCGACGCTCTCATGTGGCTCGATGTCCACCACACAGGTACAGTGCATCCCAAAAACGAAACCATGAATTCTCAGCATGCGGAGGGCTGTGCAGATTGAGGAATGGCACAGAAATGATGTATACTCCCACGAAAAATACATCAACTTTATTCCGTCAGAATTATTGACAGCTTTAGACCTCTGGCTGTGGAAACCAACATCACCAATCCATACACATCGGATGAAATGAAAAGTTCTGCGTGCGAGATTGCTACGTTTGACCAAACTACTAGCGCGTGTGATATCCATGGGGTCGTACGTAATTAGAGTCGGCACGAAGTCATCTCCAGCAAGCTTCCGGTGTGGAATCGAGCAGACCAAGCTCTTGATAATACCTGCGTATTCCAGTACACCGCAAATGAAAGGTCATGCTCGTTCCGTGCGTGCATCTTGCGAACTTCATTTTTTTATAAAAACTCAACAGTTTTTTTTCCACACGGTGACTCGCCGCACAAAGCAATTGTTTTCAGATGATCCCTTCACGCATTATTCAAAACTTGTATCGAGACGAGGTGGGTGTGACAAGCAACATCCAAGTATTTTATTATGTTCGGAGCGTATTAAAATTTATCCTGGTAGTGCAACGGGTATTGTGCTTTGCAGATATTTTGCCGTCTATTATAGAGTTGTAAAATCGACCCAGTCGTGACTCTAAAATTGATTTTTACCCACAGCTCTACAGCTATTGTTGGACAAAGCCAGCTTCAATTATCCTAATAAGCACACCTATCAATAAGCATAATTACGTTACACGGGATTTTCTTGACGTCCATTCATTTCGAAACACACAATAAAGATGAAGCACGGAGGTAAGGCTTCTTGTCCTGAGAGAGACATTCGCCTGCTCATCTAGCTAAACACTTACTTCTTGTACTTTAATGTTCGGCTACCTCGCGTTGAAAAGGTGTCGAAGCCTTGTTGCTGTTGCCGGCATCTAAATACGTCGCGGGAGCCCCTGTAAGATCTGACTAACACGCTACACTGCACCAAGTTGCTGTCTGGACTAATGTTGCTGTGTGTGTGTCATGATGTTACGATTACCAGTAGCACCGAGCCTAGCGGTACCTCAAGGAACGTGTTGAACCCGTTGACTTACGGTATATACAGTGCTTTGAATTGATTTTAGGGCGCGCTGCTGTGCGCACGTCCCTATGACAATGCCACTGCTCATGATATTAAATTTCTCTTTTGTGTACCTTGTGCAGGTGCTACAACTTTGTGCAAGAGCGCGAGGTGCGCGCCAGCACACATATTGAATCGGTAAGGCGCCTTCGGGAAAGCTCGCGGTCACGATTTCACAAATATTTTTTATTTGGGCTGCTAATTATTGTACTGGGGTATTATATTCTACCAGGCAGGCAGGCACAGCGTTATAAACTGAAAACGGTGTGGTGTAGTACTGACCGTATTGCTGTTGAGGGTAAATAAAGCATGACGATCTCACTGATTTGGTTTGCTATATGTTATTTGATTAGAGCATGTCAGCAGTGCATGATATCCCTGGAGACACCGAACTTTAGGTTTTACTTGCTCGTAAGGGCCAAATTAAAAACCATCCGTGGGGTGGACGAAAGAAGAAGTTTTCGTTCAAGTTAGAAGGTGGATTTGCTATCCCTTGCGCTAAACTGATGAGTTACTCGGAGAAGGACCCATTTACTGGGTTTCTGCTAGTCGACGACCGGGTGCACTTCAGGGCAAGTAAAGGAGCAACACAGAGTCAGTTCTGTATGATGACCGCAGATAAGTTTGCGGCATTACTCGTGCGACGAGTAAAGCAAGTGTCTAGTGATACACGCACAGCTTGGAATAACGATGTATTTGAAAATCTTCGCTTCGAGTTTTTTTTTCATATTGCAAAGCACGACCTAAAGTTGTTCCAACGCTCCACCGTGCAACTGCTGCTCGGATTCGGGTTACTACAAGAGAAGTGAAACGTTACCAAGAGGAAAGTGGCAGCGTTTTGGAACGTACTGTGTTCAATCATGCCGTCACAACTCACGCAAGACAACCTGATATTACTGATTTCACAATCCCGGACGACAACACGGTCCGTCAAGCCATTGCGCTTGACGCTGCAGCTGCTCAGTTAGCGACGGAGACCCCCGGTGACCAGCAACGGCAGGTGCCATCGATTCGCCTGGAGCTCAACGGGATATGGGGCAATTTTAAAGTCGATGTTGGGAGCTTAATATCTGCTGTAGGGCTACCGGATTATGACATTTTTACACAAGGGATTTACCGTGGGTTTGTTCCTGTGGCGTATGATCTTCACGACGACGGCCACCTGCAACCTGGAGACGCAGGAGTGCAGCAAGACGATTCTCTTCGACAAGTAGTCACTGGCGGACACAATGACAATTAGTAAATGCAATAGCATATCTAGATAACCTCATCATCAATATAAACCTGAAATCATTTACTACAGCGGTGGTGTGGTATGTTTATATAATCAAAGTACTGTATATTGTTTTTTCTTGAGTACTGAGAGAATCGAAAGGACCACTACGTAATGCCGTAGAATCGTAGCCACGATGTCCGTATGCATCTAAAAGACCTTGGAATCTTGCCTAGTGCACATCTTCATCGCCATAGCTAAAACGTCCTTGGGGTACAAGGGAAATACAAGAGTAGCATGTCGTTGTCTCCACTTCTTGAGATAACCGAAACACAGCTCAATTGGGTTGAGTTCCGGGAAGTACGGCGGGAGAAACAGGAGTCAAGCGCCCGTTTGATGAACAACCAATTTCAACTCCTTGTACATGTGGTGAGATGCGGGCAACTTCCCAGTGTCCAGAATATACCTTGATCAAACTTGAATCAGCAAACCTTCAATCTAAGCTCAGAGGGGTTCAGGGTCTTAGGGTCTCAGCTGAAAGATCTCAGCTGGACTCGGCAAAGACTCGGCCAGCATCTCTAAGCCGAACTCTTGACTTGACGCGGCGTGTGCGCCTCCCTTGCGAACCCCTTGAAGGTTCTTGCTGGGGCTACGCTTTGGGCAGCAACACACTAACGCTTTTGCCTTCGGAGCAAATTAGATTCTGATTAATACTTTACACATGCAAACAAAGACATATCATGGGGGGCTCGACTTCCTTCGGAGCGCACCCACACAAAGATAGATAGATTATATGGTGAGCGGCCCGCAGCCTCTTGACGAGCGACGCTTCAGCATTGTCGTAGTTCGGGAACCCGCGGTGCTCAGTGCCTTCACTTGGGGCTGAGCTCAGGGATTCGCTGAGCCTCCTTAAAGTCACGCGTGGTGTCAGCAAACTCTTGATCTCATGCCAGCAAACCCGTGATCGCATGTCAGCGGACCCGTGATTATCCCCTTCTCCGTGTCTCTGATTGGCTAGAGGTAGCCTGTAGAGGGTGCCCGTCATGGAAGGCGATAATCGCAGACCCCTTAATCTATTCGCAGCCCCCCTCATAGTTAATACGAGTTACTTCTGTGTCTGCCGGGTCTTGAAGGCGTATGGAAATCCAGCTGAATACAAGCGCAGGCGTCGTCTACGGCTTACGTTATGTACAAAGGGCAGTAACACGTGGCGTTCAGTTGCGTGAGCGACTCCATGATTCGCTGTGCGCGCTCGCATTCTGCGAGCCGCCACAAAGCCACCACAGATTCACTAAGCCTCTTCAGCCGCAATGGCATCTAGCGCCTCGCCCGCCGTCATTACTATCACAAGCCGCCTCTGGAATGACGGCTATCATGTAGCCAAGTGCTTTATGGAGGCCGACGAGTTTGCAGGATCTAGCAGACACCCGGTGGTTCAGAGACACTGACAACGCTCTCCGACGTCACGCCCCCCTCAACCTCTCAGACAACATTACTGCAAACGCACCAGTGTTTCGCCTGGTGCACCAGACCTGGCGTCGCGCTTGCATCCTGCCTGGTCTGTCGCGAGTCAGTGGTGCCCTGTGGAGCTGCAAGAAGGTTCCCCTCTCCAACACCTCCACCGCGACTTCTGGGCGGCGGATACTTGCTCCGCTATTGTAAAAAGTGAATGGGTACAGGGGTCAGTTAGGTCGCGCTCACAGCAGGACCAAAACTGATCACTGTACCCGGGGCTTTTCCTGGTAGTGCGACGGGTACCGTTGTACGGACCCAATAGGGATTAATTCGCTCCAGGTCAAGTAGGTATCGATTCAATGCAAATTATAAATGAGAGGGTCTTATAAATGCTCCTTTTGCATAAGGTATTGAATTTTTGGAAAGGATAGCAGGTCAAAGTATATGATATAGCAGGTGAAAGTGGAGGCATAAATGGAATCATACGTTAAGCTGGGTGAGTTTTAAGTTTCATATATGTACTATTCCGATGATGTGCGTTGCAATGACAGTCCACATGTGCATTAAAACGATAATAACCGTTAGATATCAAACTATGCAAAAGCGATCGCTTCGTCACGAGTCGTGACTCACGACACGCTGTCTTTGCAAAACCGAGGACTCAGCTGCGTCGGTTGGCGCCGGAGTTGCAATGACACGTCCAGCTTCTTCTCTGGCTTCTGGGTCTCTTCGACAGTAGCCAACTAGCAATGCGGTAGATGGGAAATAATAAACATGATACGTTGCATATTGGCTCGCTCGGCGCCGTGGCAGATCAATATAGAGCCCCGCAGGGTTGGGTGGCTGCCACGACGGCCGAGTCCGCCTGTTGTATGAGTATGGCACGTGATGAGTAGATTCGATAGTAGCGTGTTCTGATGAGTATACGTTGCATATTGGATCGCTCGGCGCCGTGGCAGCTCAATATATGGCCCCGCAGGGTCGGGTGGCTGCCACGACGGTCGAGTTTGCTGTATGAGTATGACGCGAGTATGAGTAGATACGTTGCTAGTGTGTTCGGATGAGCCTTGCCTTCAGTTTGCGGGCGCGATTGCGAATATGGTTGTGACTTGGCACGGGCCGACTGACAGGTACCGACCGAATCTGTTTCTATCATATATTACCCACGATACCGGCACCCCGCAATCGTACTGTATCTACTGTATAAATAAACAACACTACAGTTAACGTGGGTCAACATTCGTACAACATTAGAAAATGAAACGCGCGCAGATACTGCGGCTGCGAAGCAGGCGCAGGAGGTGCGCAATTTCATGAATGCTAAAGTTATACAGTCTTGTAAATTGGCCGGATCAATGCGGTTGTTCGTCAAATTGCTAAACTCAGTAGTAGCCAAAAATAATGTCGTGTTAAATCATATTTAGCCTCCCAGCATACAAACTGCCGCATCTCGCAATCGTGCTTATCAATAAACAGCACTACCAGCCCAATCCTCTAGTCAAGGATGTGCTCTACGGAACGATGCCCATGTTGTTGAAATGGACGCGGGGGTCTACTCATTTATCGCGGGGATCCACCTCATGCAAACTCAGCTGCCAAGACTCTCGATATTCGACTCGAAGGCACCTTGCTGGCGGACGGCGTGGCCCACATCCATGTCATTATATTATTTTAAGTATCCATGACGTTTAGCACTAGCCATCAAGGATTCATGACGGTAGTCTCACGGATCCATGATATTATTTTAGGTATCCATGACGTTTAGCACTAGCCATCACGAATCCACGACGTTGGATACGCCGGTCAGTTATTGTTTCTGGTTTGAGCACTCGTGCTGGCGGAGGCGGGGGTGTCTCCCCTCGTCTGATCCACCAATGTGGATGAAAGCCGGTCGGTGAAAGCATTCTGCCACTACTCGACATCTCGTTCAGCATATGAGCATATGAGCACATGGTATGACCATAGTTCTAGCGTAGACACCAGTACAAGGACGAAGTATTAGAGCCTTCTGCCTTCGTAAATCGTCCGTACTACCCAACGCGTAGCTGTGAATAATCTTGACGACTGCGTCGAAATTTCCGATGGACTCCAACCACCAGTGTTGTAGTCGTGTTTGTATAAGTAGAATATCACCTTTGCTCGTCCCCAGCAATGCATTTAGTGTTGCGTGGTAACCCTCCACACGAGAAGTCGCTTGAACGCCAAAGTGCACAACTGAATTCGTCCAACACCGAACAATACGGCGCTTCCAAATATCTAACCACACTTCATCCACGTACGCAGCTTCCACTGGTGGAAGCATATACAATTCGCCGAAACTCGTATTCTTCATCAGTGGCAGACATAACCAATCGTAGAAACGCATCACAAAAATTGCGATGTGCATCAGAGTCCTTGTATTTGGGGTCTCCAGATTCAGAAGCTTCGGTATCACGTACAGCTTGAAGATATGAACTCGTGCATGGGTCTCCACTCACTTAATTACATGTCATAGACACAGCAAAGCAGGAACGAACGGGAAAATGACTTCCAACGCGTTTAGAAGGGCTTCTTCGGGATCAGTGAAGAACACTTGCGGGGGTCTCATGTCATTGTCGACCGTGAGTTTTTAAAGCTGAATTAAGGCCCACTGATATGGTTCCTGCCTTTCATTCCGGAGAAATATTTGTGCGATATGAATTGTCTTGTTGGTACCGGTCAAACCAACCACATTCAACAATGGCATACGAAACTTGTTCGTTTTGTATGTGCAGTCAAAAATACGACGTCGAAATTCTCCTTGAAGATTTCAACAGCAGGTCCATAAGCAAAGAAGAGGTTTGTGGTACGGGCTTCTTGGTCCGTCGTGAAAGCTACTGTGCAGTCACCGCGTTGAAGCAACTCAAGCAGATACTCAGTGCGACTCTTGCCTGCGAGTACATCCCGGACAGCACGCTGACGTTCGTTGTAAATATCGTGCTGCACCATCAGAATGTCGGGCTGCTCTAAGCGTAAACGTGCTGATGTCTGAGCAGCCCGTGTGCCGGTTTGTGCATCCGTAGCAATAGTAGCTCTAACCGAAGCCGAACGGGATGCCTGACTGTGTTTTGGGTGTGCCGTTGGATGAGTTGACGGAGGGTGGTTGTGCACAATAGCACGGTCTCGATGCTGCAACGCCCAACGCTTCGACGCCGTTCCAGGATCCCCAACACGTACAATGTTTAACTCCATGAGACAACCACATTTTCGAGTAGTCGCGTTCGGCCTCTTACGTTCAGCTACAGAAATATATTGGCGTTTCGAACCGTTTCCACTACATTGGGGGTTAAACGAAGTTTCATTAATGGGAGCTTATGCTATGGCCATCAGCTCAGTCCGATAAGGGACGAGGAGAGGCGGGTCTTGCTTGCTTGTGTGTTGGTGTGAATTCCAAAGTCAGGGGGAACGAACGCCACGCATCCATCGGTTGGTCTGCGGTGAGCGGCTCGTAGTTGCCACCCCTGTACCGGTAAGTACCGGTTAGTACCGGTATACCGGAAATACATATTTAAAGTGGAAAACATAATTCCCTGGCTCTGCCATGGAATACAGCTTTCCACTACATTGGGGGTTAAACGAAGTTTCATTAATAGGAGCTTATGCAATGACCATCAGTTCAGTCCAATAAGGGACGAGGAGAGTGGTGCCCCCAAATGGTCATACTGTAAGCCCCCACTAATGCAACGTCGAATCACCCCGTGGACCTGCTACCATGCTTTCCGCCAGAGTAGCCACCGACTCCTTGGATAGCCTGGTGTAGGTCTTGAACGCATCGGATACCCAACGGCCGTGAAACTGGATTGTGAGGGCATCCGTGCCAGCTCGGTACATATGAGTTGCCCCGCCGACCCGTAAAGAGTGCGAGCTGAAACATCGCGGATCTTGACCTGTGCTGGCAGCCACCCGCTTGATAGCTTCTGCCACGTCGACCGTTCCCACGCAGGCCTGTTTTCCGCGGCGGTCCAGGTACAGTACAGCCGGTATGCAGGCGGGCAGGTTCTTGCGGACTTGGAGAAGGATCAGGGCGCCAAACACGGCACACAAAAATGGGTGCCCAGAACGCGACAGCATTCGCTTGTGGGGGGGGGGGTCATGGTTTGTCTTGGAACCAATCAACCGCATACACACCGATTGAGCCTTCGACGGAGACAATGTTGATCGACCTTCCTCGTCTAGAACTGCGATGTCTTGAGCTCGAACGGCAAACCACTTGAAGGAGCCTCCGGCAATTGCCACGATTTCCGATCGCATCAGTAGAAAAAAAACGCCAAGCACATGACCCCCCCCCATAGGGCTTGCTCAAAGGGTTCAGCCATCGCGGGGCTGCGGAAGCACACCTCGAGGAGGCCGATCGACACTGGGGCTTTTCGTCGCGGTGGCGAGTCGAGGCGGCTGATTCCCTTGAGCAGCATACGGATGTGCGGGTGTGCAATTGTGAAGTCATGGGCGGATACCGCGAAGAAGTGCCGAACGCCGAGGAGGGCCGCCATGATTGATTCGCTGAAAATGGGCCCTCCGGACCCGAGCCATACTGGAAGCTGTGGAGAATAAAATTCGAGATGTGTTGTACTTGGACAGCGAGAGGCTTGCCGGCAAGCGTAGGGGGAATACCGTGACGGGTCGTCCAGGTCGTCAACTTGGTCAGAGCTCGCCTGTATTGATCGAATGTGGGGTCGGCAACCGAGTGCGCTCGGAGATACGCAGCCAAATGTCGGCCAGACCTTGAATATCCACTGCCGGGGATACCTGCGACCAGCCGGTGGTTAGTGATGAGAATTTGGCCGCATAGGATGGGTTAGCGGCGAGTCGGGAGCCGGCGTCTGCGCGTTCGTTGTCAGTACCGGTCACGTGAGATGCCGAAAACCGGAGCTGGAACGAGATTTCCCACCAGCTA
Source organism: Phytophthora x cambivora (assembly GCA_033557925.1). Taxonomy (NCBI): domain Eukaryota; phylum Oomycota; class Peronosporomycetes; order Peronosporales; family Peronosporaceae; genus Phytophthora; species Phytophthora x cambivora. The sequence goes on along the minus strand of JAUCEB010000008.1, from coordinate 3,302,641 downwards.
AGGAGCCGTATAATAAGTTGGGCGCGTGGGTTCCGCGAGGCGAGCTTGTTTGGCCAAGCGACGGCAGAGGTGTTGTCGATGCGAAACTGGACGTAACATGAACGTCCGCTGCGACCAACGCTGCAGCCCCAACGGCGTCCCCACGCATGGACCGCGAAAGCGCAGGAGAGCAACTCGCGGAAGTTGATATCGAATCCGTTCGGCGCGCCCTCCTTGAATGCGGCAATCAACTCGCGTTCGTCGGCCGTGAACCGGTACGTGAGGGCCGCCAGCGAGGGCACATCCAACGCACAGAGCCCGTAGTCTGACGCATCCATTTCGACTGTAATATCCGGCGCCGGGAGCGCGTTGAAGTATTCCAGCGACACCCCGTTCAAGTGGGGTGTCGCCACCACCATAACAAGTCCTTCTGCATGTCAGGTGTAACCGGGACGCGCTGAAACCGGTGTAGATGACTCACGCGCTGGCGCAGACGCTGTAGAAACGGCCGTGCAGCACGGATGCATGTTGCCACGTGCTGAAGGCTTCCCAACAGCGAACGATAGGCCTTCCGTGAGAGCGACGAAGCTGCGAAAGCGACTGCCACAATTCCCCGAGCCTTGAGTATCTTCTCCATTGGCATAGATACCGTTTCCGCCTCAGAATCGAACACGAGGCCCAGTACGCGTTGCCGTGTGTTCCAGTCGGTGAGCTTCTTAGCATTAATGGCGGCGGCACCCATGACCGCCACCATGGCGTTCCGTAGCGACCGGTTCGCGTCATCGCAGGCTGTACCAACGTCCGCAGCCACATTGATGTGGTCGTCAACCCAGTGGTAATTGAAGATACCATCCGGGAACGCGTCCGTGGTGTGAGACCCATGCACGTACGCGACGGCTCCACCGGCAATCTCGTAGAAACCCGGTGACCCGGTCCAGCAAAATGGTGCGGCGAGCTCGATCACGATGATGTCATCCTCCCCGATGTGCCCAGCGAAGAGGTACACGCTGTTGCTGTGGATGCTGATGTTGCGGAAAGCAGAGGCGACGTCACCAGCCAACACACATACGCGAGCATTCGGTGGGCGCGCTTGGACTTCAGGATCTCGGTTGCCACTGCGTCGCAGTGTGTGTAATCCGGCTTAATGATGCTGTCCTGGTCCGTACAGTCGTTGATGGATGTGCCTTCCGGGTATGACAGATCGTGAATCGTCCGACCCGTAACGCTTGCATCCTCGCCGCCCTTGTCAACCACTCCGAAAGGACTGATGATAATCTCGGGCTATTGTCCCAGAAGATCTCTGACGAGCACGAGGCATCGCCCTGCGTCTTGCTTCTTGCGGATGTTCTTGCGGAGCACATTAGCGCGGTCTCTCGTCGACCCGTGGTGTTTGAGGGCGCTTGACCTGTCGCGGAGGCGTCTTGCTTAACTGGACTTTAACACCGCCGTGAACAATCTTCTGGAGCTCATCCAGGCGTTCGTAGCCCTTGCATATTTTGCTCAGCACGGCTGGCACCAGGTTTTTGTTTGGTCGGTAGTCGTTAGCCGTCTGTCTTATCAGCGTCAGCGGTCACACGTCGATCATCGGCAATATTTGCACCGTTATCAATACACGGGGGTGGCTCAAGTGGGCAGGCAACGAATCCGTGCAATTCAAAAGACAGTGCTTCGTGCAAAAGCGATGGCGGTGCTTCTTCGTCATTGTTTTCAAATAGCTCCATCATTTGAACCAAGGCGGTGTTGCTCTGTTCGACGATATCATTTGGAGGAGAAACAGCAAGAGAGATCGCTTCGTGGTTGTATTCTCGCCCGAGTGTAGCCATCTCGGAGGGTCGTGATTTCGCAAATTCGTTGTGAGGAGTAGTGAGCGATCTACCGCACAGAAACATGTGTTGTGTCTTATGAGAGCATATAATGTGTTATGTAGCTGGCTTCTAATCTGTTCAGGTGATTTGAGTTAGAAAGGCCTCTGTCAATCAAATCAGGTGGTATTAAATCTTAATAGTATCCACCAGCAGTTTCACTTGCTCCATCTTCAGCTGGGTTCTGCTCTAGTTCCTCATGATATGACGGCATATTTGGATGGCCTGTCGCTTACTCACCGTATGCTAGAGTCGAAGCGAAGTTAAACAGTTCGGTAAATGACATAGATAGGGGGAATGTGGGGCTGGGTGGTTGCGGTCAACTCGCTCACTGAATGTCGAATCGCGGGCAGTTCAGGATTGTCCTTGGTTTCTCTCGTGACTTTCAGGTTTGCGGTGCTTGTTAGACTTATTCATTCGTCATGGTTCTGGTTCCAATACGCGCATTTCAGTATGACCTCGTCGCGTGTGCCAATGCAGGTCGAGATCTTCCGGTCGTAGTTTGAGTTGGCGCTCGGACAAAATAATCTTAACAAGCTCATGAACACATGGCCTGCCGTTTGAGCGACGAAACTTCCCCGATCAAGGCGTTACAGGTTTGTGTTTGCGGACAACCTGCTGTGCCTCTTTCCAAAGTTCTGCGGCGGCATTCAATGCGTACTTGCTGGTGAACATGATAACGGCTGAATATCTCTCATCCTGGAGTGCTTGAGGAATGTTGCCGATGACTCTCTCCGTGGCAAGGCTGATAGAGCTGATACTGGATTTCCACCACAGCAGAAGCTTTTTAAAAGCATTCAACAGATCTCCATGATTCGGTTCAAACCGGTGTTTGCACTTGTAATGTGTACCTTTCACGGCCGATTTGTCACGGTACCCAACGTGCAAATACGCGGAGGTCCAGCAATTTACTAATTTCGTCTTGTACTTCCACCGGTGCTTGTTCAGATAGTCTGCCAACGTCACATTCAGAGAGCGGATGGCGGATCGGCAGTCTTCAAATTTGGCTTCGGTTTTGGAGGAGACGGCATCGTAATACAACTGCATGAACTGGTCTGTCTCGACTGTATTTTTGTGTGTGTGTCCTGGTCAGGAGCTGGATTGACAATTTTGATATGGTCCAGGATCGTCATGGTGTTAGCCAGAACATTGTGACTCATGTGCCATCTACAGACCAACGATGGAACATCAGGAAACAACTTGTCGATGGCAGGCTTGTTCTCGGTCGGTGAGAATGATAGAAGGCCGCGGGATTTCGTACAATTCCATCATGCTCGGCAATTGTTGAAGCGCCCACGTATAGCCTTCATCTTTCTCACCAGGCAGCCAACACTGGGCAATCGGCATGACCATGTGACGAGGTACGCTCGAATCTCAGGCCCAGCAGACCTTTCGCTCGGCCGCCGTACCCCCTCCGCACCCATCAAAATGGATGGTGATTGAAGGAAATGTGGCCAGCTGGTTATGTGACAACTCGACTCCGCCGACTCGTCCCCACCATGACTGACAGCTCAGCGGAAAACAGCTCGCTGAGTCACCGGACTCTCAGCAAAGCCCCGTTGACTCTAAGAGGAAGACATTGATGGACATTCTGAGTCATTTCGAAGCTCAGCGAAGTCTCTCTCAGTCCATGAGGACTCAGAGTAGTGGTAGTGGACGTTCGGAGAGACTTCAGCTGGCGACTCGGCGAGAGCTCAGAGGCTCAGAAGTGGTGTGAGCGATGGGGCGCTGGGAACAGTCGCTGCGAAGAGGCGGTCATTAAATGATTGCTGACCGCAAATCAGGCTCGGCCCATGTCCGAACCCATATGACGCACTGTCTCATCCCCGTGACGCGCACTCTTCGGCCAATCAGAAGCGTGGAGTGAGGAATAATCACGGGTCTGCCGACATGTAATCACGGGTCTGCCGACATGTGATCAGAAGCTTGCTGACATGTGATCACGAGATTGCTGACGCCACGAGTGACTTTAATGAGGCTCAGCCAATCGCTGAGCTCAGATCCAAGTGGAGACACTGAGCACCGCAGGTTCCTGAAAGCTAGGACAACGATGAAGAGCCGCACGCCGAAGGGAGTGCGAGCCGCTCGCCATAATATCTTTCTGTCTTTGTTTGGGTGCGCTCCGAAGGAAGCCTAGCGCCCCCCCCCCCCCCCCCCCCGATAGGCCTTTGTTTGCATGTGTAAAGCATTAATCAGAATCGAATTTGCCCCGAAGACCGTAAGCGTTAAGTGTGTTGCTGCGGAAGAGGGTGTCTGAGGAGACTCCAACCAAAACTCAAGCCCCATATATTGTACCCGACATTGAACAATGTGCCAGGAATTGTAACATCCGCGGCAAAAGGCCGTTGCGGATTCAATTCTTGGTCGACAAAACTATTTAGGGGCTCTATAGACAGCTGAGTGTGTCCACAACGTAAATAGTATGTGGCGAGGTGGCCAGCACACTTCGTAGGTCACAAAATATGGAGTCGAAGCGTGAACACACACCCAGCGATAGGTGAATAATCACGAGCGAGAACTGGTTTTTCGAATCGCAGACAGCCCAGGTGAATTGTAAGGGAACGCTGACAAGGTAATTAGTTGCTACCTGCCTAAACTATCGTCCAAGCACATTTAATGCAGTGATGGAGGACTAGAGCGACTCTTCCGGTACCGACTTCGAGGTCAGCTCAGAGCCTTCTTTCAACAACTGCAACGTAGCTGATAACTTTGACTTCTTATATCGGTACAGAGATATGCGAGTATATAAAATGATATGAGCTTGATTATGCAAATTGCACGCCATAAATGCATAATCTGGTTTATATGTTACATGTCATGTTATAATGGGAAAGCCTCCATACGACAACACGCTGGCTCTGAGCATATGATCTAGACTCTAAACCAATCCGGTAGCTCTATATTGTTCAGTGCAATTCCCTAAACTTGCTGCGTTTGGAGTGGCTGTTTTCGAGCGCTTGTAACTTCTAAACGGCTTCGAATTGGCTGAAACTGACCTCGGAATCGGAATCTAAATGCCGGATTGCACCCTATATCTAAATGTCGATATAAGTTTTCCTAGAATTAGTACCTCTTATGCTCACAGACATTCTGGCACATTGTTCAATGTCGGGTACAATAGACCTTGTGGGTGTACATCGGTGTGAAGGGGTACTCATTTGGCTATTTCATTTCATTACACGTCGACAGGTCGAACTAGGCGACTGCACTCAGCGTGTATTTCATATTTTCGTGTAGAAGGTGATCTACTCTGAGGTTTCGGCAGAACGGCATCTGGGATAGTAGTTCTCAGTGCTGTTGGGAGGATTTCGTGTGGCGCTGAGCCTGGGATAGTGGTTCCCCGCTCAGCCGTGTCGTCTACGTCAAGACGTGGTGCGCGGAAGTCCCAGGGCGCAGAGGCGAGAGCCCTGGATCAAGACTGGCTCAATGTTATATTGAGAGTTTTGTTGGTAGTTTCCAGAAAGTGATGGCACCGAATTCGGCGGGGTACAAACTATGGGCTCATTCTGACCCTCGTTGCAATCGTGGGATGGACTCTGGATTAAAATCCAGAGAATTTTTGGGTACGTGTTGTGCAGACCTAAACATTGTCCAGCAAGTTGAAGCTGTTGTATTGTGTTGACCTAAAAATAGTCCGGCAAGTTGAAGCTGTTGTACTGTGTAGACCTAAAAATAGTCCTGCAAGTTGAAGATGTTGTTGTCCGTGCTTAAAAAAGGATGCCAGGTGGAGGGTCGAGGCTCTCGACACATTTTTAATAGCAAAGAGTTTCAATACGACACATTTCTCGATCTGGTCGTAGCATGCACTTATAAGTAGCTCCGGAAGTTGGTTGCTCGTGCGCATTCCTTAAATAGGCTTGCTTGTACAAATGTTCTCAGAACAGCCCTGAATGTCACCTTGTTGGTGTATTTTTGAACGTAAGAGTCGCAACTTTCAGTGCAAGCAGAGCCTCTGTCCTAAAAACAAATGGCATCGCCTCCCACCACCCCACCATCCCCACGTCGTTTTGCGATCGACCCGCTACCAGAGCAAGTTTTCGACTCGTACGAAGAAGCAGAGGGAGCTTTGCAGGCGGGAATCGCAGGCAAATCATAGACGTGACAAAGGCCCACAACAAAAAGAATTGGCTCAAGGAGATACGCCAGCGCAACTTTCAGTGCGATCACTACGGCAAGACACATAATACACGAGGTTTACGGGACGAGGATCGCGATCGAACTCAGCGCGCGACGAGCAAAATCGGGTGCAAGATGAAGATTTGCTTAGATGTCGTCGACGAAAACAATGGTGGTGGCAAATGGCGGGTTGTCCACATCGACGGATCGCTTTACCACAATCACCCACCGTCCGAAGACGTCCCATTTCACCCAGGGCATAGGCGTCGCGACATGGCAAGGCTGGTATCTCAAGAGCTGACTACGGCTGATTTGGTTGCCTCTTAAACTGCCATTGGTATTCCTCCTGAAATATTTTCTGCAACGATCCGCGCTGCCGATTCCAGTATGCCGATCACGACAAAGGACAGGAAAGACGCAGAAAGGAGGAATGAAATGGCAAATGACACGCCGATCGAGCTTCCTCTCAAGCAATTGACACAGAGCGACGTTTTCTTCAGTGGGAAGTAAACCCAGAAACGGCAAGACCTCAGTATCTGTTTTGGTCTCACCCGGAAATCAAGAAGTTCTATGCGCTGAACTCAAACGTTTTGATCATTGACTGCACCTACAAAACGAACACTTACGATGTGCATTTACTGAACATCATCGCACTGACAAACATGAACGTGGTTGTGGTGAGGTGCGCGCAACTTCCCAGCGTCCAGAATATACCTTGAGCTAAACTTGAATCAGCAAGTCTTGGGTCTAAGCTCAGAGGGGCTCAGAGTCTTAAAGTCTCAGCTGAATGACCTCAGCTGGACCCGACGAAGACTCAGTCGGCACTCGGACTCTTGGCTTGACGCGGCGTGTGCGCCTCCCTTGCGATCCCCTTGACGGTTCTTGCTGGGGCTACGCTTTGGGCCCAGACGTCAACCAATCACGTCTAATTGATGCCTGTCCAGTCGTCCTCAGATGTTCCCCAAACGAAGCCGGCTCCCCGCTCAACAGGCCTTCGCTTGCACGTGTCTTGACCCGATTTGCCCCGGGGTTTTCTTTATGTAGACACGACTCCACACGCACTTGTCCGCTTCTGTGGTGTAGCACCTCGCGGAAGAAGCGGGCGCACCGGGCGGCGGAGGAAGAGGACGCCGGGATGGAGGTTGACGGATGTGAGTGAAAGACTTCGACGCGGCGGGGAAAACGCGACGCGGTTTGATGGGCGACGAGAGATGCGACATGAGTGATGAACCGTGGGACACGGCGCCAGAATCCAGTACGGGGCGCAATCATCCGACGGGTCAACTCACGCGCCCGTTTCGACGAAAGACGCCAACCCTAAACCCCGTCGAGAAAAACCCCGCCGAGCAAAACCCGCCGAGCAAAACGCGCCGACCCTAAACCCCGCCGACCAAACCGCGCCGAGGTAAGATCTTGATTACGCCACGTAAATCAGGTTGAAGGACGGTAGTGCAAGCACGACAGGAGTAAGGACAGGCGCAGACCGGTAGGCTTAGCAAGCAGTAGTACAGAGTAGCCAGTAGCAAGGACATAGGATAGGGTAAGGACTCAGTCCCGAAATTTCTCTGAACCACAAAGACCTCCCGTCTTCTCTTCGGTTCCAGGGGAACCACCAAGCGTCGGCAAGCAGAGCCGCCCCGATATCGCGCCCCCCCGTCGTTTGCTGGTTCGGGTGCTCACCCCCCCCCCCCCCCCCACAGACCCGTGCCAGACAACGGCACGTTAAACGTATACCGTTTAGGTGGCGCCCGATAACGCGCTGCCTAGGCGAAGGACCGCACTGGCCTGATAACCGCCGTGCACAAGACCCCCCGTGTAGGCCCGATAACGCCACACAAGCCCCAGGAAACGCCGGCCTGATAACGCCGCACGCCCGACGGGAACGCCAAGGAAACGCCGGCCCGATAACGCCGCACGCCCGAGGCTCGACGCCCTACGACAAGGAACAAGCGTCAACCAAGAACCCCCCAACTCTGAAGCCTGCGAAGACTTGGGCCTGTATTACGAAGATACGCTACTCCAACAACCGGGTAAACAACTCGACGCGACCACGATCACGACGCGCCGAGCTTGTGCGAGACCGACCACGCGGGATTTCTGCGAGGCCGCTACTCCACAATGGTGCCGCGACCCGGGAGTACTACTTCGAATGACGGGCTAACGATCCAAGAGGCATCGGAGGCAGGTGCGCAGTCGGCTGGAAGGTCGCCGACCGCAAGAGAGCACAGTGAGAGACCTGTCGCGTCGTGGAGCTCTGAGGGAACCTTCACGACAGGCCACGGGGCCAGCGACGACCCGGAGGGCTACGAAGAACAGTTTGCCGTTCCCGATACGGCTCCCGACGAGGGAGCCGCCAAGGGCCGCGACGCAAGCCGCGGTCCTACCGGTCGGAAGCCTGCAAAGGCCGACGACCAACAAACAACCACCACCAAGGCAGCCGCGAAGCGCAAGTCGTCCAAGAAGAAGAAGAAGAAGCTACGCGCGCCGGACTCGGCGGAGGAGTCCGTGTCCAAGCCGAAAGGCAAGGACGCGGGACGCCAGTACACTGCCGAAGAGCTGCGGTACGTCGTGGCGCGCACAGAGCTCTTCCGTCTGCTAGAGCAAGACCCAATCTTAGCTTTCCTCGAGCCCATGCTGATGAGCGACTTCACGGGCCCTTTCGTGGCGCCAGACTTCGAGGGTCTCACCAACGTAGCCTACGCCGCGCCGACCCTCTTCCAGATGTTGCGTGATTCGGGGTTCGTGCTGGGAGCTTTCGAGATGGAAAGGCTATGCGACTGGGACCTCCAGTCTTGGTTGCGCACGATTCGCGTCGTACAAGGGACCTTGACGATTCTGGCTGGATCAGCCAAGCAGGCCACGACGAGTCCCGCAACGGGCAAAGTTGCGCCGGGTCCCTCGGCGGGCCCAGCTCAGACCTCGACGACCACGCCTTCGCCTTTGCTTCGATACCAATCGAGCATAGACTCCGACAGCAGTTTCGAATCGCCCAAGCGCATGCCAATGAGCCGGCCGCCGCGCGCCATGCAGCTATCCGCAGCCCCCGCGCGCACGGAGGTGACAAAACCCGCCGAAGAGGTGCTCCCCAAGGCTTTGAGAGATTCCATCATCAAGCTGATGCAGACGACAGTAATGAGCACCGCACACGCCGACACCGCCGCAATCCCCACGGCGGCTCGACCCCAAGAGACAGTGGATGTCGCAATGGAGTCAGTCAGCTCGCACTCTTCGACGAAGCCCAAAGTTCGACGCGCGGACGAAGATCCCGACGACCTGTTCGACTTGGACATCGGAGCGCCGAGGACTGCAGCCGCCATCTCGACGGCGACAGCCGGCGGCGTGAGTCTCGCTCGTGTACGCCTCTCAGCATCTTCAGAGCTGAAGGAGTTCTCGGGACGGGACGCCGGCGAAGAAAAAGCCAGGCTGTGGCTCAACCGGCTGAAGTCCGCCGCGCGACGCGACGGGATGACGGGTGAAGAAGTGTGCGGGCAGTTCAGCGACTTGATGAGCGGCCCAGCGCGCCAATGGTACCTCCAGTTGCCCAAGACGGTCAAGAAATCATGGACCGAGCTGATGGAGCAATTCCGAGTACAGTACTGCGGCAAAGGCGTGTCAATGGCCAGCCGCTACTACCACGCGGCTCAGCGCCCCGACGAGACCCCTCTGGATTACTTGTACCGGCTCAACGTCGCGGGTCTGAGGGCCAACGTTCCATATGCCGATGGGACGACGGAAGAGAAGCGCGAACACGTCGAACACTTCATTCGGACGCTGAACACGCAAGAAGCCGAAGTCGCCTCACGTCTCACGCTGATGGAAGTCGCAGACTCAGAGGCGCTGGAAAAGAAGTTGCGCGCCCGACAACGTGGCTTGGCTCACCAGAAGAAAACACTCTTCGGCTCGAACAAGTTCCGCCAAAAGGCGCCGACCCCACCGGCCCCGCCGGCGCGCGCCGTACATGCGATCCACGTCGCACAGGACGAGTACGACTCGGAACGCGAAAGTCGCGACAGCGACGACCGCCAGTACGACCAAGACGAAGAAGACGAGGAACGCGCCAAGTTGTTCGTCGCGGGACAGGCCCCGCCGGGGGAGCAGGCGCGTCGCAACTTCGATCTTGATGACTCGGGACGCGACCGCCCGCGGTGCCGCCACTGTGGCTCACGTCGCCACGCTGAAGGAGATTGCTGGAAGATGTTGACCTGCCAGAAGTGCGGCGGCCAACACCCGACGGAGCGATGCTTGAAGGTGTGTAAGGCATGTGGTGACCTACACGAAGCCGGAGAATGTCCCATGGAGGAGTTCTTCAACCAGTTGCGCCAGTGGTTTGACCCGAACAAACACGCGGGAATGCTGCCGCCGGCCGCCGAGAAGATGTTAAACTAGGCCGCTCGCTGGTTTGGAAACCAGTACGAGACGAGCGACCTGTTTCCGTCTATGCATATGTGACCAAGAAGTCGCAAGAAGCGTTTAGTGAGAACCGGACTTCCCTGAATGATAATACATGTGAAACCAACCTGGAGAGCCCCATGCGAGAACGTGCGCCGCAAATCGTGGCGGTCCGACGTACACCGGACGACGAGTTCGCACGGGAACCACCCTTGGACGAAGTCGACTTGCAACCAGGAGAACGACGCGGATACTGGAAACATTACGCGCCGCATAAGTGGTACAAGCAGGCCAAGATTCATGGAAAGCTGAACAACCACCGCGCTGTGTTGTTGCTCGATACAGGTGCCGAGGTGTCCATCCTGGACACCACCTTTGCTCGTGAGGTAGGCTGTCTGATCGACACGGAGATCACGCAAGAATGTGTGGGAATTCGTGATGAGACATATTACACGGTGGGGAGAACCAGAGTCAAGATTACCTTGGCGGGGAACTTGGTGTACTACATGCACCTGTGGGTCGGCGACTTGGTCGGCCAACACGCAATCCTGGGAATGAACTTCATGGTGCCAGCTGGGGTGCGCATCGACACTGCGGACGGCACGGCGTGCCTCCCCGACGAGGTGCACATCCATATGATTGGGCGAAGACCACTGTACGGCACACGGATGAGCCCGGTCAACGTCAAGGCGCCTGTGAGGCTTGAGCCGGGTGAAACACACGAAGTCCCGCTGAGGCCAGATCGAAACGCGCCGTTCCTGTGGGTAACGCGGGCAGAATCGTGGGTGACGACTTTTGTCAAGGGGAGAGCCGGAAGGAAGACTTACCTACGCGTCACGAACATTGGAGACGCAGCGGTAACCCTCGACGCACATGAGACGTTAGGGTGGTGGACGCCGTCGGACGCCCAGCCTCGGAGTCGTGGGTTTGTTCGACTGGGCTCCCCTCGGTACCAGCAGTGGCAGAATGTGGCGTATGGCGCGACGCGTGATGCAGAAGAAAACTGGATCCCAGCCGAGCCCGACAGACAGATGACGGATCGTCCCTCATATCCGACGCCTAAGGCCATTTTGCGCCCGGAACCGAGACAACTCGGGGCACGACGTGCTGTGACCCCAGTGTTGGCGACAGTCGCGAGAACACCGAAAGTGAGCGAGGTGGAGGTGCCAAACCAGATGGATGCAGACGAAGGGACGGTGGAAGGCGGACCCGATGGGCTTCCAACTGTGGCTGAAGACGCCACGGCGAGGAAATCGCCGGAGCCGGAACCCGCCAGGAAAAAACCCGCCGAGCCAAAACTCGACGAGCCGAAACACGACGAGCCGAAGTTTGTTGAGCAAGAGGAAGACGACGCAGTCCTCATCCACGAGGGGTCCGACCTCTTCGCAGAGGACCTCGAGGCGGAGATGGCGGTGCTGCCAGACCTCTCGCTGACCGCCGAGGTGAAGATCGAGGATTTGAAGGTCGGTATGCCAACAGGACTTCCTCCCGAGGAAGCCGCGAGACAAGAAACGCGGCTACGCCAAATCATCTGGAGGCGACGGAAGTGGTTGATCGGCAAAGGAAACGCCTTGCCGCCGGCCGCCCTGGGGGTAGTCTGCGACATCGACGTGGGCGACGCAAAACCCGTTGCGCAACGCGTCCGAAAACTCCCGCCGCAGTTCAGAGAGAAAGTCGCTGACTTGATCAAGGGACTACTGAGCGCAAGGATAATCCGGAAGTCGAAGTCACCGTGGGCGTCCCCCATTGTCGTGATTATAAAAAAAACGGCGTCGACATTCGGCTCTGTATCGACTACAGGCTCATCAACGGGCTGACGCAACTGATGGTTTACCCCATGCCACTCGTCAACGACTTGCTCGAAGACTTGGACAAGTACCTGTGGTACTGCTCCCTCGACATGGCAAGCGGTTTTTGGGTCGTCCCCATGACCGACCGGGCCCGACTCATCTCGGCCTTCATCACGCCGATAGGCCTGTTCGAGTGGCTACGTATGCCATTCGGCCTGTGCAACGCACCGCAGATTTACCAACGTTTAATCGACAACGCGCTCTACGGGTTCATGAAGCTGTCACCGGAGGACAGCACCCTGGACGTATTCGAAAACGGCGAACCAGCGAAGCCAGGTATTCACTCGGTACTGGGACGGAGGTCGTACATCGACGACATCCTTATCGGAGGCACGTCGTGGGACGACCTGTGCGAAAAGGTCGAACGCTTGCTGGATGTCTGCGAGCAATGGCACTTGTCCATCAGCGTCGAGAAGAGCGAGTGGGGCATGTCCAAGGTCGACTACCTGGGCCATCGAGTCTCTGGACTCGGCCTCGAGGCGAAACCGAAGAACCTGGAGTCGCTGACAGCACTTGACTTCCCGCGCACGCTCAAAGGTCTGCAATCGTTTCTGGGTAGTCTCAATTACTACCACCGGTTCATCGCAGACTTCGCGGTGTACGCGACCGCGCTGTACTCGTTGACGGAGACTGATTTTGACGAATACGTCACGCGCCCGGAGTTCCGCGAACAAGAGAAGTGGACCCACGCGACGCGCGCCTTCGACGTGCTCAAGACGAAACTCGCCGAGACCCCAATGCTGAAACATTTCGACGAGAACCGAGAATCCGTCGTAATTGTGTATGCTAGCGACTGGGCTATCTCCGGGGTGCTCTCGCAGGTCCACGACGATGTGTACATGCCGGTGAAGTTCACCAGTCGCACGTTGAAGCCCAACGAACTGAACTACGACATCGTCGAAAAGGAGATCTTGGCCCTGCTGCGTGTCCTGAACGAGTGTTACACGATGCTAGCAGGAAAACCAATCCGTGTCTTGACACGTCACACGACGCTCGCCTAGTTGTTCCGGTCCAAAGGACTACAGGGTCGACTGTCACAGTGGGCCGCAATCCTCTCGCCGTGGAAGTTGGAAATCTGCCGATCCATGAAGGGAGAAGAGGAACTCCTCGGCACGCTGGCCGCGAGCATCACACCGCGAGCCTTCGTAGACGCAGCACTGGAAGAGATCGCCCCACGGAAGCGGGCATCCAGGATTGTAGTCATTCCAGTCCCTAACGTGACGCACGACGAGGTCCTACATGTCCTGAGCTTCGACGGATCGGCTAAGCCGAAACGAGAAGGTGGGGCGTACAGTGCCGTCATTTGGCAGCTGCCGAATTGGGAGATCGTGCGCGCCGCGTCGGGATATGCGACGGACCTCACGGTCAACGAGGCGGAATACCGCGGACTGTTACTCGGATGCTCGCTCCTAGAGGAACTCGACGACGTCACCCGACTCGTCGTATGCGGAGACTCCAACCTTGTCATCCGACAGATGCGAGACGAGATGGATTGCAAGTCACCCGGACTGAAGCTACTGCGGCAAAAGACGCGGAACGCCCTCCAGGCATGGCCGCACTGCGAACTCTTTCACGTACGGCGAGACTGGAACGCCAGTGCCGACCTGCTGGCGGGACAAGCTCTGTAACGTCAAGGGGGCCGCAACGTGCACAGTCCCGAGGAGATCCAAGATCTGAAGACGCTGAATCGCTTGGAGGAAGTCATCCGGCCGCGGACATCGAGTCCCGAGAGGGAGGCTCCAGCCAGTCTCGACGCAGATAATCTCGACGCGAAAAATCTCGACGTAAAAAATCTCGACGCGAAGAATCGCGATGCGGAAAACGGCGACGTGGGAAATGTCACGGACGCGGGACGCGTGAAGGCGCAAGTCCTCGCAGTGACGACACGCTCGGCTGCCGCACGCGCGACAACACGCAGGAGTCGACCGCCCGAAGTCCTAGAAGAGCTGGTGGTACAACGACTGCGCCTGGACCGCATCCGCGTCGCCCAAGACGAGGAGGTCTGGATCGTCAACCTCAAGAAATATCTCCGAGGCGACGTCGGAGACCTGTCTCGGCGCGAAGTGAAGAACTGCCAGAAACTGGCGCCTCAGTACGAAGAAGGAGAAAGCGGACTGCTCTACTACCAGGCGAGAAACGATGACTCCGCCGAGGGACGTGACGAGATGATGAAGCTGGTGATCCCAGAGACTCTCCGGGAAGATATACTCCATCACTATCACACGAGTCTGGAAGGCGGGCACCAAGGCATTGGTCGCACATACCAACGCGTGAGACGCCACTTCCATTGGCCAGGGATCTTCAGAAGCGTCCAACGCTACGTCGGTGAATGCACTGACTGCGAGACAGGGAAAGGTCGGCCGACCATCCAGGGAGAGTCGCCAGGCAATATTGTCGCGACATACCCGTTCCAGGTCATTGCCATGGACCATATCCCGTCGTTGCCTGCGTCCTACAAGGGCAACACAGAGCTGTTAGTCTGGGTGGATCTCTTCACGGGGTTCGTCGTGGTCAAAGCGAATGCGTCACGGACCGCGCAGACGGTGGCCGAGGCGTACGAAGAAGCGGTATTCAGACGCTTCGGCGCGAGCGAGGCTATCCGCCACGACCGTGAGCCGGGTTTCATGTCGGACTTCTTCAAGGCGTTCAACCGACTCATGGGTCAGAGACAGCGAGCAACGCTTGCTTATCGTCCACAAGCCAACGGCGCTGCGGAACGGATGGTGCAGACGGTTACAAGAGCGATTAAGATGTACATCGCAGACGTCGAGCAACGCGATTGGGATGAATACGCTGAACGCCTTACCTTCGCGCTAAACACGTCGCATGACCGGACAAGGGACGAGACCCCGTTCTTCTTGGTGCACAGCTGGGATCCCGGTCGACGTTGGAAACGACGCTAGCCGTCGGAAACACGTCGACCCGAGACGCCGAGGCGAGGCAATGGAGGCTCCGTATCCAGCGACACTACAAGGTGGCAAGAGCACAAGCATTGGAGTTAGTCCGAGAGGCTGTCGAAGAGAGGGCGCGCCGACAAACCGAAAGAGCAACGCAACACGAGATTGCGGCGGGCTCACAAGTTTGGCTGTACCTGGATCGGGTGAAGCCCGGATACGCGCGCAAACTCGCGCACATGTGGCACGGGCCATTCCGTGTCGCGGAACTGGTCAGCGCGTTCGCAGTACGCCTCGAGACGACGGGTACACCTTATCAGCTGTACCCCGTCGTCCACATCTCCAAGCTGAAGCCCGTCCGAGAATTCCCGTCGCGGCCCGCGACGCAACTGACGACGCCGGTCGAAGAGCGTTTCGACTTCGACGAGGAGCTCTTGCCCGAAGACAGCTGGGAAGCCACACGCGAGCTGGAGGACGACGTCTTCGAGGTCGAGAAGATCTTGGACGTACGCGAGGGGCGAGCCACACGATATGGACGCACGCGACGCGAGTTCGAAGTGAAGTGGAAGGGCTACCCGGATACGACGTGGGTCGACGAGCTTGACCTGAACTGCGGCGGGCTGCTGTACGACTTCCTGCGCGAGCGCACAGGGCGCCACCGGTTCGAGGTGATGCAATCGCATGAGAACGCGGAGGCAGCGGGGCCTGGTGGGTAGGTGCCCACAGGCGTGATTAAGTCGGCAGGGGGGCTGCCGATGGGAGGACCGGTGGGAAGCCTCGACTCTGGGAATGGCTGGAGCGAGGGATTGGGAGAGGGAAGTGAGGAGGACCAGCCCGTGGCTGAAGATGGGACGGCGGGGGGCCGTCTCATAAAAAGGATGTGACAAAGTGGAAAGAAACGAAGGATGGAATCAAGGTTACGCGTTAAGTCTTAAGGCTACGGCAAGCTAACTTCAAATCTGCTGGACGAACTTATCGGCAAGACGCGGCACATGGAAGGCGGGATGGTCGCGCGTCACATGGCAAGGCACTTGGGCATCCATCTCGGCCACAGTGAGCGGCGTCCGGTAAAACCGACGCCAAGGCTCCTGCGCATCGATGTCGTCGAGCGCAGCCTGCAACGTCGCGTGCTGCGGGCCGGGATACCACCGCCCGATCGGCGTGTGCGCAGGCGGGAAGTGGAGCATCGTTGGATCCAACAGTAGATCCATATCGGCTAGCCCCTGCCTGAACAACGCGATCGCCAGCTGCAGCACGCTGCTGAGGTGACTGCCGGCGTGAGAACGACGCGAGTTGCGAGCCGTACGCCACCTCTTCCATGCCGCGCCCTGAACTGGGAGCTCATGGGTAGACTCCCAGTATGCCTGAGCCCAGTTCTCGAGGTGACGCTCGAGCCTACGCAGAAACGGACGGAACGCCGCATCGCCGGACGCGAAGAGAAGCGCCTCAGCCGTCTGAGCGAGATACCGCCATGGCCGAGTCGCATACAATGCGTCGACGTTGGCCGGGGTCACGAGGGCGCGGTTCCAGTTGGTGGGCTCGGGCGAAGCGAGGCGTGGAATGATCCAGCCGGGCGGCGGCAGGAAGAGGGTCCTCAACTCTTGCACGGTGATAAGGTGAAGACGAAGGCGTCGCACTCGCTTGGGCCAAGGGGCGTAACGAGGCTGCCCCCAGCCAGATGGGGCTCCGGCGGGCGGGATCACGGGGTCGAAGAAGGGAACCAATGGTGAATTCCCTGCCGAGCCACTGGAAGCAGCGCTCGAAGACGAAGCGCGGGACGACGAAGAAGAAGACGAGTCGTCGCCACTAGAGTCGCCCGGACTACCTGGACCGGGACTTGAACCCCCACTCGATGCTCCATGACCCCTCGGCGAAGAGCGCGTCGGCGGCGCAGGAGACCGACGGCGCCGAGTTGCCGACCCCGCGGAGTGCGTCGACCGCGCTGAGTGCACCGAACGCGTCGACCCCACCGAATGTGTTGAAGCCAAGGAGGCCGAACGCGAGCGTGAACGCGAAACGGGCCGTGAACGCGGAGACGGGCGGGAAGGCGACGACGAACGAGGAGGCTGGCGTGCCGGAGACGACGAGCGAGACCCAGGGCCATGTGTCCGAGCACGCTTGGACGGGGGTGGTCGCGCTTGATCGTCACTATCCGAAGACTCGAAACCAAAGAGCGCCGCGTCCTCTCGGGCGCGCCTCGCAGCTGCGGCAGCCGCCGAGAGCGTAGCGGCTGAAGAAGCTTGGGCAGCAGCACGGGACGAAGCCGCAGTGTCGGCTACCGTGGAGGGCCGCCGGCTGCGCCGAGAGGGGGAAGAACTAGACGACGGAGCGGGCACCGCTCCTGAGGGCCCCGACGCACGCGCCCGGGAGCCCAAATGACTCGACACGCCCGGACGAGGCTGCTGGGAACTTGATGAAGGCGGGGCCGGAGTCGAATGGAAACCCGAAGGACCAGCCGGAGGAGTGCCAATTGGAACGCCAGCCGCCGCGGTCGACGATCCCGTACGAGCACCAGAGCTCGACGCAGAGGGAGCAGGGGCGGAGGCGGCAGGGGTCGGCGCGACGGATATTGCAGGGGCCGCTGCAGACGTCGGGATAGCAGGAGGAAGAAGGACGGCAGAGTCGATCGCCGCCGCGAAAGTGGCTTCGAGTTGACGGATTAGACCAGCAGTATCGATATGCCCGCCGGCGCTCATCACGACGTCGGCGAGACGATCGGCGAGCTCGTCCCGTACCCGCTGCGCCAACTCTCGGCCCCGACGTGCGTCTCGGAGCATCCGACGCCAAGCCAGAGCACGCTCGTCGCGCTCTCGGACAGCCAAGTCGCGTTCCCCCTCCAGCTCGACGACCCGGGCGTGGAGACGGTGGACCTGAGCTTCAGCGGCTCCTTGACGCCGCCGAGATGACCGCCGCACGGATATCCATCCAGCTCGATATTGCGCCGCACGGGATACGGCACCGAGTTCGTCGGCTTGGGCTCGTACCATCTCGGACTCGGCAGTCACCCGGAGGGTCGTAGCGGTGGCCACGGACCCCTCCAGCTCGTGGATACGAGTCGCGCCGCGGCGAAGCTCCTCGGCGTGGGCCACCAGGAGTGCGTTAGCACGCCGAAGGTCGTCCTGTAGCGGGACGTTCAAGTTTTGGGCCGCCTCACCTTCCGCCCGGCTCTGCGAAAGTGACGTGCGAGCCACGCGGAGCTCCTCGACGACCGTAGCGCGCTGCTGCCTCTGGGCGGCCAAGGCTTGACGGGCCTGGTCCCTCTCAGCGATGACAGCGTCCCGCTGTTGCTCGAGGACAGCCACGGCTTGGCGGGCTTGGTCTCTCTCGACGATGGCAGCGTCTCGCTGCTGCTCGAGGGGTGCCACGGCGTGACGGGCCCGATCTCGCTCGGCGACTGCAACGTCTCGCTGCTGCTCAAGGGCAGCCACGGCTTGACGGGCCCGATCTCGCTCAGCGACCGCAGTGTCTCGCTGCTAGCCACAACTTGACGAGCCTGATCCCTCTCGGTGGTAGCGGCATCTCGCTCACTTCTCAGGACTGTAGAGAGTCGGCGCGCTTGATCTCGCATGTCGAGGGCGGCGTCGCACGCTTGCTCCGCGACCACAAGAACGTGGGCCACGCGGTCTCGCTCGGCGAGAGCGTCATCACGTTGCTGCTCAGCAGTGGCCACCTGCTGTCGCACCCGATCACGCTCGGCTTCGGCGGAGTCCGCGCGCGCTTGAGCAGCCGCGAGGGCCACGCGAAGGTCGTCACGCTTGGCGAGTGCGTCATCGCGCTCGCCCTGTGCAGCGAATAGCCGCGCCAGAGGCACAGACGATGAAGGCGGCGCCGCAGCAGCACGCGCGAGCTGAGCAGCATAATCGGCGGCTTGGTCTTGCGCCGTCTGGAGCTGAGCCTGAAGATCGCGATACTGTTCGGCTGAGGGGTCTCGCTCAACCCGAAGGAGAGTCTCGGCAGCCTCAGTGCGGTCAGCACGAGCACGGAAGTCAGCTACCCGACCTTCCAGCTCGGCGTAGTCCCGCTCAACACGGTCCTGAGAGAAGAGCGCCTGCTCAAGCCGGACCATACCCGCACGATAACCCTCGCGAGCACGACGCAGGATAGCAAGGTTGCGATCGTGCAGGACGGACGCGTGAGCAGCCAAGCCGGCATTGTGAGCCGAGACGAGTTCGTATTGGGCGCGCAACTCTTCGTTATCACGCTGGAGGGCATACGCGTCGGCGACGAGAGTCATCACCGAGTGAACGTGGGCGCCCGGAGTCGGAAGCTGGACTTGAGGCGCGGTGGGAAGGCGAGGACGATGCGCGCCGAGAGCACAGACCACGCAGCCAGCAGCTTCGAGGTCGTTGGTGTCGAGCTCCCCTTCCACCAGGTTGATGCCGTCGGCGGCGACGTTGTGGCGATGAGCCATGAAGCTGGAGACGCGAGGCGGGCGACGAGGCAGGAGATGCAGCGGAGTCAAAGGCGCGAGGCAGGTTCTGCGACGACACACCCACCTGGGGAGTGCGCGTGCGTGGCAGCGGGACGAATGTGGTGTAGCACCTCGCGGAAGAAGCGGGCGCACCGGGCGGCGGAGGAAGAGGACGCCGGGATGGAGGTTGACGGATGTGAGTGAAAGACTTCGACGCGGCGGGGAAAACGCGACGCGGTTTGATGGGCGACGAGAGATGCGACATGAGTGATGAACCGTGGGACACGGCGCCAGAATCCAGTACGGGGCGCAATCATCCGACGGGTCAACTCACGCGCCCGTTTCGACGAAAGACGCCAACCCTAAACCCCGTCGAGAAAAACCCCGCCGAGCAAAACCCGCCGAGCAAAACGCGCCGACCCTAAACCCCGCCGACCAAACCGCGCCGAGGTAAGATCTTGATTACGCCACGTAAATCAGGTTGAAGGACGGTAGTGCAAGCACGACAGGAGTAAGGACAGGCGCAGACCGGTAGGCTTAGCAAGCAGTAGTACAGAGTAGCCAGTAGCAAGGACATAGGATAGGGTAAGGACTCAGTCCCGAAATTTCTCTGAACCACAAAGACCTCCCGTCTTCTCTTCGGTTCCAGGGGAACCACCAAGCGTCGGCAAGCAGAGCCGCCCCGATATCGCGGCCCCCCGTCGTTTGCTGGTTCGGGTGCTCACCCCCCCCCCCCCCCCCACAGACCCGTGCCAGACAACGGCACGTTAAACGTATACCGTTTAGGTGGCGCCCGATAACGCGCTGCCTAGGCGAAGGACCGCACTGGCCTGATAACCGCCGTGCACAAGACCCCCCGTGTAGGCCCGATAACGCCACACAAGCCCCAGGAAACGCCGGCCTGATAACGCCGCACGCCCGACGGGAACGCCAAGGAAACGCCGGCCCGATAACGCCGCACGCCCGAGGCTCGACGCCCTACGACAAGGAACAAGCGTCAACCAAGAACCCCCCAACTCTGAAGCCTGCGAAGACTTGGGCCTGTATTACGAAGATACGCTACTCCAACAACCGGGTAAACAACTCGACGCGACCACGATCACGACGCGCCGAGCTTGTGCGAGACCGACCACGCGGGATTTCTGCGAGGCCGCTACTCCACACTTCTTCCGAGACTGCAGACCCAGTCTCCCTTGCTTCTCTTCCCCCAGGCGGCTCCAGCTGAGAGCCGCGCACACAGGTCTTCACTCGCCCCCTCCGACCTAGGGTGGCTCCGAGAGTTGGCTCGGCTGCCTCATAGAAATGAAATTTGTACCGGGATGTTGACCCATCCACAAAAGAAAAAGACGAAAACCCTGTATATTATAATATCAACTCACATTCTATGTTTCCTGCAAGAAACGATTCGGTCGCGCAACAATTTGGGGATTATCCGTGTTCGCGCAACATTTTAGATTTATCTTCAATGGAGGCTTAAAAAATATGTTACGTTTAAAAATTCTATAATCCCGCGGAGGGGACGAACCGAGCCCGAACCCGTACTCCCCACTCCAAAAAGAGCCCGAATTTTGAGGGAACCGGGCTCCATGAATGATTGGGCTCCGTTTCAACCCGAGGGACCCAGATTTACCAAAATCAGGGCTCTCAAGACCCCGAGCGAGCCCTTGCTGCTATTTGCTGATTTGCTTAAGCCCTGGCACTAATTATTGGCGAGCCCAATTTTGTGGAGAGCCCGGAGCGCTAAATCAGTGGAGCACATTTCAAGGGCTCCCAAGAGACACCGAGTCCTGAAAAAGTGCGATTGTTGGGTCGGTTCGTCCCCTCCGTGTAAAATTCTTCGGAGAGCGATTGTATGATGGCTTCATCAAACATGTGCATTACGAACTTCAAAGTATTAATACATGTACACTATTTCGCGTGCAGATACTGCGGCTGCGAAGCAGCCGCAGTAGATGCGCAATTTCAAGTAAGTATAGCGTTATAAGAGCGGCCCTACCTGCCCAACCTTCTAGTTTATGAAATTGCTTACAACTTCGGTTTTGCATTATCTCGTCAGGTTAAAAGTAAAATCCAGAGCTGTTCCTGTGAAGTCGCGGCTTTGTCCTAATGTATGTACCCATTTTGGGGGGGGTACCTCGAGCTCCATAAGCTCGAGCTCCATAGATTTTCCCGTCATCGGGGTACAAGGGAAATACAAGATTAGCATGTTGTTGTATCCACTTCTTGAGAGAACCGAAACACAGCTCAATTGGGTTGAGTTCCGGGAAGTACGGCGGGAGAAACAGGAGTCGAGCGCCCGTTTGATGAACAACCATTTTCAACTCCTTGTACATGTGGTGAGATGCGGGCAACTTCCCAGTGTTCAGAATATACCTTGAACAAACTTCAATCGGCAAACCTTGAATCTAAGCTCAGAGAGGATCGGAGTCTTAGGGTCTCAGCTGAAAGATCTCAGCTGGACTCGGCAAAGACTCGGCCAACACCTCTAAGCCCGAACTCTTGACCTGACGCGGCGTGTGCGCCTCCTTAGCGATCCCCTTGACGGTTCTTGCTGGGGCTACGCTTTGGGCCCAGACGTCAGCCAGTTCCGCTAGCTTGTTCCTAATCCAGTCGTCTCCAGATGCCTCCAAACGAAGCCGGCTCCCCGCTTAACAGGCCTTCGTCTGCACGTGTCTTGACCCAATCTGCCCCGGGTTTTCAAATGTAGACACGACACCACAATACGCTCCATACGCACTTGCCTGCTTCCTCCAAGACCACAGGCCCGGTCTTCCTTGCTTCTTTACTTCCTCCAAGCGGCTCCAGCTGAGAGCCGCGTAGGTCTTCACTCCCCCCCCCCCTCCGACCTAGGGTGGCTCCGAGAGTTGGATCGGGCTGAGCCTGTCTTGATCCAGGGTTTTTGCTGGGACTTTCGCACGTCACACCTTGACGTAGACGACACGGCCAGCTGAGAACCACTATCCCAGGATCAGCGCCACACGAATTCCACCTAACAGCACTGAGAACCACTATCCCAGATGCTGAAGTCGCCTTCTACCCGAAAATATGACATACACGCCGGGTACAGTCGCCTGGTTCGACCTGTCGTCATATAATGAAATGAAATAGCCAAATAGGCACCCCCCCCCTTCACACCGAGGTACACCCAAAAGGTCTATATGGGGTTTGAATTTTGTCAGAGTCTCCTCAGACACCCTCTTCCACAGCAACACACTAACGATTTTGCCTTCGGAGCAAATTAGATTCTGATTAATACTTTACACATGCAAACAAAGACATATCAAGGGGGGGCTCGACTTCTTTCGGAGCGCACCCCAACAAAGATAGAAAGATTATATGGCGAGCGGCCCGCAGACTCTTGGCGAGCGACGCTTCAGCATTGTCGTAGTTCGTGAACCCGCGGTGCTCAGTGCCTTCACTTGGGGCTGAGCTCAGGGATTCGCTGAGCCTCCTTAAAGTCACGCGTGGTGTCAGCAAACTCTTGATCTCATGCCAGCAAACCCGTGATCGCATGTCAGCGGACCCGTGATTATCCCCTTCTCCGTGTCTCTGATTGGCTAGAGGGTACCCGTAGAGGGTGCCCGTCATGGGGATGCGACAGCGTGTCATATGGGTTCGGCCGTGTGTCGAACCTGATTTGTGATCAGCAATCATTTGATGACTGTCCCTTCGCAGCGACTGTTCCCAACGCTGTATCGCCCACGCCATTTCTGAGGCCCTGAGCTTCTGAATCCGATGATGTATCCAAGTGTCCAACTCCACCAAACTGAACTTCCGACAACTCGGCGAATCTTCTCTGAGCTCCATTTAGACTCAAGGGTGTCTTCAAATGTGGAGCTACTCGTGAACGGCGGAACTTGCTGAGACTTCAAAGGTTCAGCGTCTACTCCGCTGAGCTTCCCAGAGCCCTGGGCGTCATAGGTAAGCTCAAGCCATCCAGCAAACCGGGTTCTTCATGACCGCGGGGTTCACCTGACTCTCAGCTGATGAACAAAGTTGAAGCTCAGTGGTGCCACCAGTAGCCGTATAAGCTGCATTAGTATCCTTAGGGCTACTAGAATAGTGCTGTCGCTGGAAATTAATCCTTAGCGCTACTAGAACAGCGCACTGCCACCGGAGATATCGCTGGCAATGAATAAACATGTAAATACACATACTGCTAGCAACGAAGGACCACTGGCGCTGTACCTGGCCCCAGTCGGCGCCACAGCAGCAGAATTTTACCGTGAGTACGGGGGGCGTTGCGGCGACCAAAAAAGCTAGACTAGCGGTGGTGGCGGCCAAGACTTCTCGCTAGATTGATTGATAGTGTTTTGATTGATATATGACCGGTTTAACTCGGAATTCCAGGAACCCAACGGATAGTTTCCACGAAACCTGTGGGTGGTACCGCGATTGAGTACAGACGTCCCCTTGTTTAGGCCAATACCCTATCATATCCGATTACCCATATTTGTAAATTCAGCAGTCAATTAGCGCGTAGAAGTGATCTTTGTTATTGTGCGTGCTACTCAAAATGTCCATGCGCGGTTCTTCGAATCAACCAACACGCAATCGCACAAGCCTGTATAAATGCATAAATCATTTGTTTAGGGGCCTGCGATAGCATCAGGGCGACCTTGCTTGAATTGTGTATGGTCGAAGTAGCGTAAATGGTTACGAATAGTTGTGAGCCGCGAGTCCAGCTACTTAGGTATTTTGTGCAAAACACAGTCAAAGCTATGTTCATTACACAACAGAAGTCACAGCGACAACACTGTACCTGAAGCCACATCCTAATAGGGTACATGGTACCCGTTACAGCAATGCTGGCCAGTAAGAGTGAAGCGTCGGTTTGATGGCGGTTCCGTAAATAAGGTAAATAATCAATCAGGGGCCACTCTGTCAGCACCTCATTTATCGTCGGTGTATCTCGGGACGCATCTCGCGTTTAAGAATTTTGACAGTTCTAGAAAGTCCGCTGTCTCTGCTTTTTATAGATCTATTCGAGCCGAGAACTAATATTTTTTGACAGAGTAGCTCTCATTGAATGTAGCCACTACTGAAAGGTCCCCTGCCAGTCAAAGGCCGGAATTAATCTTGGTTTTAGTATACCATTTGGGTCGCTGCCCACACACCTTCATCAGGGCTAGGTATCATGTAAAAGTCAATTTCAAGGCAGACTTAACGCCTAGCACAGGGTATTCAGTTCTAAGGATGTAGCCTCTTTTGCGAATGCAGCATTTTCAGGCGCACGCAGGGACAATCAAGTCTGCCGGGATAGCACGCGGGGCGGCGGCCCTCCTGATGCCCCCAGGACCCCGTCGGCACCCCTGACACTTCGTACGGCTGCTCGAGGACCTTGCCTCGCTGCTCCCACCCTCGCCCGCAGGCAAGACGCCTCCTGTGATGTGCTACAAACACGGCAGGGCGGCCAAAATGCTGCTTAAAATGCCGGTCACGCGCGGACAGCAAGCCTATCAGGGTGATATACACTGGTAAGCATTATAATGCATTATGTGTATGTCGAGTCTAATGCAAATGTTCCTGTTGTTGCTACACTGCCACAGATTCCACGATGCTCGTCGTGGTCGATGCACCAGGCAATGCTGGTGTCGGCTTCTTGTGCATGCTAGCACCCGAGCTGGCGGTACCTGCTGCGATTTCCTGCAGCACTTTGTGAGTGAGAAGGCGCACGCCCACATGCACTCGATTTCGCTTTCAGCTAGAGTCCTTGTGGGGTGGCGTCGGCAGCTTGAGTATCTCTCTTTCAACCAGCGGCTTCAGCTGCAGCCACGTCGCCAGCTGCACATGCTGAGGAGCTCCGTTGCGCGTAAAGGTGTTCAACCGCGCGTTCATTTTGACAAGTGAGAGCGGAAACAGCCCGCAAGCATCGAAGCCTCGCTGCACGTTGCGACCCACCTTCGATCCCCGCCAAGCCAGCATTTCCAAACAAAAACGTTGCCGAAGACGTACACAATCGAAACGAAGTTCGCTGCCGTCGCTTCAAGTCAAAGAGGGGGGGGCACCGCTACTGCTGTCGCCACCGCTACCAGCGTTCACTAGCGCACCATCCGGAAGTGTATGGTGGCAGCAGCACAGCGTGGTCTACAAAGTCCATTTGCGCCCTGGGCCTAAGCACTTCTTCCCGGATCAGGCCGAGCGCCACATCTACGACTGGGCGGTCGGCAGACAGCTTGTAGACCACCCCGTTGGGCGTTCTGTTATCATTCACAAGGCCCAGGAGGTGGCTTTACTCGCGTACGGTAGGAGCGTTGGTGGGTGGATGGGTGGGTGGGGTGAGGGGGGGGGGGGGTATCGACGCTTTATGCAGCGATTTCCCCAGCTAACGTGGAGATCGGCCCAGATGCTACCATTAAAGCGCAACTTTATTGTCTCCGCTGACCTTACCACACTTTTCAACGCTCTAGCCAAACTAGTGATTGAGCTCAAGTTAGACGCCTCGCGTGTGTTTAACATGGATGAAACTGCTTTTCAAAAGCAGCTTAAGAACAAGAAGGTTGTCGCTCTTCGCGGTACAAGCAACGTGTGGGCTACGATGTCTACAACCAACTTTCATATCTCGATTGTGGCATGTGGTAGTGCTGCGGAATTCGTCGCACCTCCGGCGTTCATCCTGCCAGGCAAGACAGACCTAAGAGAGAGAAGCGTCACTCCGATTAGTACACAAATCGCGGTGACGCACTCTATGATCTTATGCGTAAAAAGTCGTAAAAAGTCAGCGGCTTGAAGAGCCGCAGTCTGAAAGGGCGTGGCTGCAATGCGCCCGCTGTAGCCAGAATGAACCGTGCGGGATCGCTGGTAGCGAATTGGTGGAGCGCATTGCCACTTGGTGAGCTCATTGTGAAATCCGCTCCCTTGGTGCCAACCCATGGCAGGCTGTAGGATGGGCGTCGACGTCTTCTAGAAAAGCTGTACACCTATAAATATAAAGTATGCGTCATTCAAAAAGCGTACGTACAACTACACGCCACAGGGTAGCAATTGAGAGGGGAATGATGGCCACTTGAAGCTACCTAGTGAGCACCTGCACATGTATTTGCAGTTCGAAGAACTGTCGTTAGGCGGCCCAGCAGGGTTTGTATATTTGTTTGCATCTGGTATATTCTGGTAACATGCAACTACACCTTTTCTCGGCCTACCTGAGATAATTAGACAAGCAAAGGTGGCATGCTTTAGTTTGGGGTGCACAGGAAGCCCAAATTAGAAAAAGGAAACCTGAGTTCGACAAACAAAGCTGTCTAACCTTCATTCAATGTGAAGTGGTACAGTGTACCGAAAAGACTACTCGCCGTACTTCATGTCCTCCATGCGGATCGCCGCGACGACAAACTTCGCTGCGTGAAGCTCCATCCTCTGCACCATCACCTAGGTGATGCGCGGCATACTCACATGTACAGCACGCTCGAGCAGCTGCATGCGAGCTTCGGTCTTCGAGATGCGAGGGCCGGAGCTTGTAGGCTGCGTTCGGGGGCGGTTCATCTCGTCGCGCATCAGCGCCAGGTACTGCTTGATGTGCGCCTTGAGAGCGCTGAAGCAGTTTTCAATAGGATTGCACATCGGGCTGTAAGGCCCGAGGCGCAGTAGGACGAGGTCGTCATGAGCAGGCACCAGCACTTCTGTCTGGGAATGCGCTGGGGCGTTGTCAAAGACGACAACGATCTTCTTGTTGGCGAAGTCGTTCTTGTAGACGTCTGCCTCCTTGATCTCAGTGTACAGTGCCTCCACGAACGCAGCGTTCGTGTCCATCTTGATGTTGCCACGGTGCGTACGGTACGCAACCACGCCGAACGCAGAGGACACTGCACACTGGATCTGCAGGTAACCTCCTTTCGAAGGCGGCAGCTTCTCGACAGCCCGCTTCCCCTTCTTAGCGCGTCCGCGCGTGCGCTTCGTGTACAAATTGAAATTTGTTTCGTCGAAATACACCACGAGGTCGCCATCATCGTTGTGGCGGACGAGAGCTTCGGCAAAAGCCTTCCTCTTCTCCTTGTTCACCTCACTATTGCACGTGGTGGGCTCGACACGAGTCTGTAGTACAACAAAAAAAGCACGTGTGATTACAACTGTAACGTTAAAATATACTCATGAGATCACATGTTTACCTGTTTGACCGTAAAAAACATGCCCACGAGGTGGCGCGAAATCGTGGCCTCAGAGAGAAGCACATTAAACTCGCACATGACCATCGTGCGTAGAGTGCTAAGCGTGTATGTGCAGCACTCGTCCAGCCACAGCTCCAAAGCCGCCTTGATCTCGGGCGTGACCTTAGTGGCCCTCGCACCACCGCGTGGGAGGTCTTCGACGCGTCCAGTGCGCACAAGGCGCTCCGCCGTGGTCCTGGGGAAGCCATTGTGACTGGCTACAGCACGCCAGTCGCCACCTGAGCTGTACGCGTCGAGGACGCGGCGACACTCTTCACGCGTGTGGGGCTTGGGGCTGGACTCGGGGGTGGCCTGCGAGGACATCTGCGGAGCTCGGGGAAGATCGAAGAATGAAAACTGAAGCAGCCCCGCGGCGTCAGCCTTCACGAAGCTCGTTTGGCGCGCGCGTGAAGTCCCCGTACGCGAGAAATTGATGGTTGTACGGCGAGTAGTGTTTTCGGTTAACTATACCACTTCACATTGAATGAAGGTTAGGCAGCTTTGTTTGTCGAACTCAGGTTTCCTTTTTTCTAATTTGGGCTTCCTGTGCACCCCAAACTAAAGCATGCCACCTTTGCTTGTCTAATTAGCTCAGGTAGGCCGAGAAAAGGTGTAGATCGCGCGAGTAAATTATCGCCAAACCAGCTTTACATGGATGTTACCTGTGTCGTGCACATGCTCTTGCTTATACATGCATAGCTTGTCAGTCACGGGGTAGATGGTGCGGCTGCGAAGCAGGCGCGCCAGATACTCCTCTCGGTCGCTATCTCGGTCCCCGCGAACCCTAGTATAGCACAACGTATTTATCGTGCTCGAATTTTAGAGCTTCTGAGCGACTTTATATATGTTTGTTTTTATTTTACTGCAATTTCATGTTTGTACATGTATTTCGAACTGCGAACCCCGGGCGCGCCGTCCGGGACCCCAATAATGTATAATGTGATTCGATTCAGTGCAACGGTTTTTGTATGGTTTTGGGGGGCGTCGCGCAAATTTTGTATTTTAACAAATACAAAGCTTTCCGTCGGCAACCTAGGCGATTCATCGCCTGAAGGATGCTAGGCAGCTTGCTGCCATACTAGTAATATAATATTATAGCCCTCTATTAACGAATTAACGAATATTGCATATCACCCATAAATTACCAGGTCATAGTGCTCTGAAGAAAAGGGCGTCCACTCCATATTTCTGAAATATAGAATTTCACGTTGAAATGTTCGTAGCAGTACGTCTGGTGGTATAAATGTGGTCCACACCACACCCTTTTCGAGAAAAAAAACTGTCCATTCCTTCTTTCGTTCCTGTCTGTAGCATGAGTCTCGCCTCGTGCCCGTTGGAGGAAGGGCTCGCGTTCGACACGGGGCCGGAGAGCGTCTACGCCGTGCAGGACTATGCACTCGCGCTGGGCAAGTCGGTACGCGTGGAGCGCGCGAGCGGCGCGGACCGGCGCATCGTGTGCTCGTCGGAGCAGCCGTGCGCCTTCTTCGTGCAGATCTACAGGCAGCGCATGTCGGACAAGAAGACGTACGGCAAGTGGTACATCGCGTCGCTGGAGCTGACGCACTCGGAGGCCTGCGACTCGACGCGCCGCCTCACCACGCGGCAGATCGCAGGGCTGCCGGCCTTCGTGGAGATCGTGCAGTCCAACCCCAAGGCCTCCATCGACGCCTTGTTGGCGACGGTGCTGGAGCGCCACGGCGTCTCGCTGGAGAAGCAGATCCGCCTCGTGTACCGAGCCAGAGACCTGGTGCGCAACGGCAAAGCCGCGGTCCGGAGCTCCCTTTTGTCCAGTCAGGACGCGCCGCTGCCGCCGAGGCAGTACGTGCAACGGCGCGTCAAGACGTCGCAAGAGGTCAAAAAGCTAAAGAACCCGGACAGGATGGCGTGGACGCAGGCACTGGTCGAGTCGCTGCTGATTGAGAGGATCGTCAAGCACGGGAGGGAGTTCCTGGAGTCTGTGGAGCCATCGCAGCATCGACAGCTGTGGGACGTGATTCTCAGGGACTTCAATGCGATGCATCAACTGTCCGTCACGGTGACGCAACTGCGTGCCAAGTTCCGGTACTTGCAAGAGCAGTATAT
Source organism: Phytophthora x cambivora (assembly GCA_033557925.1). Classification (NCBI taxonomy): domain Eukaryota; phylum Oomycota; class Peronosporomycetes; order Peronosporales; family Peronosporaceae; genus Phytophthora; species Phytophthora x cambivora. The sequence goes on along the minus strand of JAUCEB010000008.1, from coordinate 3,272,914 downwards.
TAAAGTTCGAGCGGAAGAAGAGGAGGCCGAGAGAAATGCCGAGAAGCTCGTGGTGTACCCGCGCTGTTGGGATATGCTGGCCGAGTACTTTGGAGATGAGGTGCCGCACAGCAGTCCAAGCTTGGAGGTTGAGAAAGACGAGGTGTTAGTGGCGGATACTATGGACACCCAGGCAGTGAGTGCTGCAACTAGTACGGGGGACATGGTGGCTGTCCAGTCAGCTCCTGTTCCGTTCGTCCAGTCGGTCCCTCTACAGGCCGTCGCGTTCCAGTCGGTATCGATGCAAACCCCGTTCCAACCGATCCCTTTGCAGCCAGTCGCCCAGTCGGCACCTGTCTACTCTGTTCCTACGCAGGTAGTAGTAACCCAAACTCAAGCTTCAGTTATCAGACAGGAGATGTCACCTGAGGGGGCTTTGAAAAGGAGGAGGGTGAATGCTCCGGTTACCCAGCAAGAACCACGCACTGCTGTATCGCCCTACGCAATCCCATCCAACGCGCCTCCTCTTCCTAGTGACGTCGTGGAGAAGCTCGAGACGATTCAGAACACGCAGAACGAGATGTCGAAGTCTATGGATGGCATGAAACAAGTAGTGGAGCAATCGAACGAGGCCATTCGAAGTTTGCAGCAAGCACTAAATCAGTCAAACCAAGTTAACGCGGCGCTGCTGGACTTCCTGAGGCGTCAACCGCCTCCTGCGTAGGAGAACATGCATCTGCTGATCCACAATGTATGTATGTATACCTTATCTTCAAACTGAAAGTGAAAAGGACTCTGTTGTGAATAGTTTTCTTTTGATACGAGGACTATCTGCAAACCACACTACACACACGTGCTTACTTCCTCTTAAGCCGCGGTGGCCTGTAGGTGGTGCTGGTTTTCGTGAACCTGGAGCTCGCGTCGCAAAATTTTGCCGGTGGCGCTCTTCGGAATTGCCTCAATGAACTCCACCTGGCGCACCTTCTTGAAGGGGGCAACCTTCGAGGCCACAAAGTCCATCACGTCCTGCTCCGTGATTCCCGCCGCGTTCGTAGGGTCCTTCAGCACTACGTAGGCCTTGGGGATCTCCTCGCCGACGGCATCCTTACCTCGGACGCAGCAGGCATCTGAGATCTGCGGGTGGTGATTGAGCACGTCCTCCAGCTCAGCTGGTGCGACCTGGTGACCCTTGTACTTGATCAGCTCCTTCACGCGGTCGACAATGAACACAAAGCCATCCTCATCGATGAAGCCGATGTCACCTGTCCGCAAAAACCTGTCTTCGGTGAACACGTTCTTGTTGGCCTCGGCGTTATTCGAGTAGCCCAGCATAACTTGTGGGCCCTTGTACAGCAGCTCCCCGTGCTCGCCCACGCCCAGATCCTTGTCGGTGGCTGTGCATTTCACGCGAAGCTGGGTATTCGGCAGCAGACGTCCAACGCTTCCCTGATTATGGCGAAGCATTGTCAGTCAATTAACCCCAGCACTGCCTCAAGAATTCAAATGAATCTCTTACCGGTTTGCGATACGCATCTTCAGCGTAGTTGACAGCTGGCGAAGCTTCAGTCATTCCGTACGCTTGCTTCACAGTAACCTTCAGTCGGTCCTTGACCAACTTCTCCACTTCCTTGCCCATCGGCGCCCCGCCAGACACGAGAAATTTGGTTGCCGAAATATCGTATTTCTCAACAAGAGGGTGGTGGGCGAGGAACAGTGCAACAGGCGGAGCAATGTGTGCTGCTCGGATCTATACAACCGATAGCAACGACGAGCGATTAGTCTTTGTTGCAGCCAGCCAAGCAAGTAATGCACGCTGCGTACCTTGTAGGTAGACAGAGCGTTCAAGAACGTCTCCGGGTCAAAACGCGGCAGAACCACCTTGGCAGCACCTTGGTAGAGCGACAAGTGCAGCATCATCATGCCGTAGATGTGGAAAAACGGCAGCAATCCCAGCGAGCACCCGCACAGATCCTGAACATGGTCGACTTGCACTGCGTTTGACAGGATGTTCTTCGCACTCAATGCAACGCCCTGAGGTATCGTATATCAATGTCAGTTAAGGAGGTTCTCGTAGTTCAAAGCGTGTTTAGTCACACTGCGCGTACCTTGGGGATGCCCGTCGTTCCGCTGGAAAATGGCAGAAGAACGTTGCTCTCCGGGTCAATTTTATCGAACTGGAACGAGGCATCGTCGTGTTGAACCAGCTCGCTACAAAACAAAACCCAGTTAGCTATGTCCTTGAAACTTGGTCCAAATGGAACGCTGAACGTACTCGATGCTGGAGAGGCCTTCTTCCGTGTCTTTGCCGTGGCCCATCGTGTAGATGAACTTCTTCTCAACGCCACACAATTGAGCCGCCTCGACTGCAGTTTTCTCCAACTCTTTGTGGGTAATAATGTACTTGGCCTTAGCCGCCTTGATCTGCACCTCCAGCTCGTCCGGAAGGAACATGGGCGACGCAGGGGAGCACACCGCACCCAGCGAAGTCAAAGCTACACCACCGGAATGGCACAATCAACACGTACAGTCAGCAATCCATTGCCTCTGGTTAAACAGAAGCAAAGAACGTACCGAGAACCGCCGTGGGGTAGTCCAAGCAGTTGAACGAGTGCACGATGACCGCCTGTCCAACCACAACAATGTCAGCTTCTCAACACACACAGCAATGCCCGCTAACGTCTCTGTAGATGCTGCCACGTACGTCTCCCTTCTTGACGCCGTCCTTTGAGAGAGCGATGGCAAACCTCCTTGCTCGCTCGTGGAGCTGCTTGAAGGTGATGCGCTCGTGCGTGATGCCGTCGATGAAGGCCGGCTTGTCCGCGTGGACGCTCAGCTGGTCGCTGACGATGTCCCAGATGGTTTTGTTGGGGATCTCCACCTCCGGGTGTGGCGACTCGTGCACGACCATGGAGAAGGATCGGAACGTGAGCGGGGACGTTGACGTTGACAGTGGGCCGGGACGCCGCAGGATGCGGGGGGCGGCACTGCGGAGGCTCGAGCGAGCGGATGCAGCGCGGAGGAATCGGCGAGCGAGCATGACCAGTGGGGGGCAGAGGTGTCTCTGTGGAGGGGGGGGGGGGTGCGCTCGGGGAGCTGCGACTTGGGGGCTATGAGGCGAAATCGCGACTGACGCACGTCGAGCACGGCTGGCCAAGTTGAACTTTATCGGCGGTTCAAATTGGCCAATGGGAGCATGGTATTTGCAGCTAGATATGTAAATATAGAGATTAGATATGTAAATAACGTGTGTTTAACAGGTTGAAGTTGTCGTGATATCGTTAATCAGCTTCGTTTGCAAATCACCGGGACAGTCCGCAGCATCAATCGCCAAAAGGGATGATCCCTCTCCGATTCGGAGCGATCAGCATCTGCGAATTGGTGCTCGGCAGGTACTGTATGATTCTGTGTGGCGACGTCGTCAACATCATCGGGAGATCGATACAACTGTGGAACCTTGACGATCCAGCCGTCCAGATGCACTCTCTCCGAGTCGGAGAGAGTCCGAGGGCTTCCGATGAGGATACCGGTGTTGATTAGGCATACTAGCTAGCAACACTCGAGGTGCGCTGCTAGAGCTTTGAATTGAACTCCGATCCCATCAATGGTACTGTACTGTATGATTCTAGTGCTCATACATGTACATGTGTACAGTATGATACTGTATCATTGATACATCGCACCGAAAACGCCTACGTCGACATTGTTGAAGTTGCAGCGGTTCATGTCAACGGCTTGATTTCAAATCGCAGGGACACAGGACAACGAATGCTCGGTGAGCACGACTCGTGCAGCACGAGTGCCGGATATCCTCCCCGAGATGGCTACACTGTGCGTCGATTCGACGCCGTTGTAGCGCGGGATACATGTATTCAGCGGGGGAGGCGCGCGGAATCCGCGGTGGATGTGCTCCAACTCAACTATCGGTGCTGCTACGTTGTGCAAAAGGCAATTACACCATGATATTTCCAGCAGAGCGACACGAGATTGGCGCCTGGCAAGAGCTCGCGAGGTGGCAGTGCTTTGGAAGATGGCACCGCGGACACATACTTTCAGAACGCTGCAAGCTTCGTCGCTAGCGCTCCGTCCCGGCAAGTCCTTCGCAACCAACTTCGTGAAGAATAGATGGCGCTGAAAGCCAGAGCTCCCGGTCGGCATAGCACACGAACGAACGCTCCAGGACGCGTTCGGGAACTGCCCACGCAAAAGGGCTCTACAGCATTTTGGGAAGTTACGCGTAACGGCGAAGTCTGAAATGTCCTGGCGTGGGCGAGTCAGCATGAACACTTGTGCCCAGGAATTCAAGTCTTTCCAACTCGGGCTGCCAGCGAACCCGAGCATTGCTTCGCTCGAATTGTCCGACGCACTTTACTCGGGGCGTCTTATGCTGATCACGCTCTGGACTGAAGCTCGGCGGAACAACTATCGGAGCCCGACACCAATGGAGCGGTGACGAGATCCGGATCCGCTCACTTTGACGCTGCCAACCTACCCATTACGGACCATGCTGTTGCGGGCTCAGCTTGTTCCGCGAGCGGCTCAGCTTGAAGTTGGCGGACTGGGCGACGATGCCATGGCCGATACTTTCCATGATCGATTTAACGGGTGCTGCATCCAGACTGCAGCTGCAGACCGAGTCAAGTTGGTGCTTTTTCCGTCCACGGTTCACCGTTCGGGTTGAGTTTCTGCCGTTATGTAGATTTTCCGACATGGCGGACGTTTCCGAGGAGTCGTGTGGGCAGGACTGCACCGTTCTCCGCAGGACTCTCCGCTCTCGTGAGTTCGGTCGCTCCTGGTGGTAACTTCTGCTATCGCGTTGGCAAAACGATCGGTCTCATTGCCGCTTTTGCACTCGACTCCTCACTCCTTCAGCAACGCACGACCACAGAACGCCACACCTCGGTCACTCCTGTTGACTTCCTCGTCCGATTCGTAGTCCGCTTCGACGATGAACCACGGGTACGCTCACAGCCATGCCGGGTTCCCATTGCGCTCCGACTTCTTCCGCAGCCTTCCCCTGGCCAAGTTCAAGAACGACAAGCTCTACCGGTTAGCCAAGTCCAACGCGCTCGCGTGCTTGAACCAGTCGTTCAACGAGCAATGGAGATATGTGCCACCCGAGAAGGACGGCACGCAGATCCGCAAGGACACGAGCAACATGGCGGTCTCGTACCGACTTGTGCGTGCAGCCACGGTGCTGCGCTGCCAGGAGCACGAGGTCAACCAGGTGATTGCCAATACCCACTCCGAGAGCTGGCGCGAGTTCATGCGGAAGTGCTTCGGCAAATACTATATCGACACTCTCATCCTGCACAACGTTATCAAGCCCAACGACGTCAGCCCGAACTCCACGTTCACCAATAGCTCCAGTGACGGTGCCAAACAGCAAGAGCGCACTGCTCGTTCGAACAGTCAACCGGAAGGAAGCAGCACTGGAGAATACGTCGAGATCAATCTGGATAAAGACACTCCAGTTGAAAGTGACGGAAGACGCGGGAGTGTCTGGGAGAAAGGAGCAAACCACAACTCCGACACGTACCAACGTCGAAACTCAGACACGAGCTCGGTGGATACGCCATCAGGCAAGCTGCCGTCGGAATGTAGCAGCTCCAACACTGAAGAGCGAATAAAGGAAGAGGCTGCGGCTGCCGCGGATGGTCTGGGCGAACAAGCTGAAGAAATGTTGACTGTTAAGTGGGCGGCTTTCGAGACGGGGGTCTCCGGGAAGCGTGATATCTGCCTCGTGGACTACCTCTCCTTGGCTTACATCCCGAACTCGGAACCACGCCAGCGTGTCCATGTTTGGTGCTTCACGTCCGCGGATGGCGAGCGCGTTGGCTGCATGGGGCTCAAGGACACACACCACGTGACGCGCACGACGCTCACGAAATTGGGCGTCTTCTGGCGCAAAGTCTCCGAGGACGAGACGGAAGTGATCGTTTGTGGCAGTTTCCCATCCAAGCACGCACCGATGGTGAGCGCTATTTTGCTAGGCTGTCTCAACCGGCTACAGGGTATTGTGGAGGATCTGCGCATGAGTAGTCAGCTCTACATCCAACGAGCTACGTGGGTCAAGAACAACGAGCGCACCACTTGCAACCTCTGCACGCGCAACTTTCACGCGCTTCGACGCAAGCATCACTGCCGTCGATGCGGGGAGGTTGTGTGCTCAGACTGCTCTACGGTCGCAACGATCGACCTGCCAGCCATCGGCTACTCCAAACTGAGACTGTGCAAAGTTTGCTCCATCCGAGCACGCACCACTCCACTCAGACAGGTTGCCAAGACCAATGTCTTCGATCACCTCGTGCGTGCACGCAGCCTCAGCAATGTTGGGTCATCAGGGGCTGCTTCATCTTTTACTCGCTCGTCGTACACGGAGAACAACCAAATGAGTCACGAGGACAGCTACAGTCACAGCGTCACCTCGGACTTGGCCCCATCGTTTACTGCCCACGGGGACGGACGCTCCAATTCGACATACGCCGCGAATAACAGCACCAACAACAACAACCACGAAGATCTGGTGTCTTCGTGCGATTCCTTCAACGAGTACACCATCTCCACGCACAGTCCTGAAACAAGTGATGCCGCCATCGATATCAACGACGTCACAGCGGTGGTGCACCCCATGACGGCGTGTTTGGGCACCCCTACCGAGGAATACGACGACTTCATCGATGAGCATTGTCTGAAGACGCAACTGTGCGCCATGGAGCAGAAGAAGCGCTCAACCGGCAGCAACAGCAACATGTTTGATCTTCTGTGCGAGTTGGCATGCCAGACTCTCAACTGCCCCGTTGCTTCGGTCTCGATCGTGGACGACAAGGACAACTTCATCCGCTCCGCCGTCGGACTCCAAGGAAACTCCGCGCTCGAAGGTGAGATGTCCGTCTTCATCGAGAAGATCATGGGCTCGACTCCGACCATCGTGCTGGACGCCAGTGTCGACAAGCAGGCGCTGAAGTTTTTCTCGCTACGGTCACTGCCAGCTATTCGCTTCTTCGCTGGTTGTCCGATCTACTCGCGTACTGGGAAGAAGCTTGGGTACGTCTGCGTGGCCGACTTCTCCAAACGCGACACACTTGGGGCTAGTTGTGCATTCACGATGGAGAGACTCGCCACACTTGCTGTCACCACGATGGAGCGCAACATCACCATCAAAAACAACAACGCCAGCAACAACGTCGAGGAGGCCGACTTCACCAAGCGAGTGCCACCACCGACGCCCATGCACCCGGCAATGCTCTTCGATCGACCTAATGGCAGCAGCGCTACGGCTAGAAACCACAGCAGTGGTAAGGATCAAAGTGCTCACTCGGAGGCATTGGTCGGGCGTGTGTACGAGATTGTGGAAGATGAGATGCCGCCGGTGACGACGCCGTCAACCGTCAACTTGAATCCCTCACCGAATGCAACGCGGTCTGGCCCAGGGGAACGAAGTGCGGGATACTACGAAGCGCAAGAACGCATGCGGAAGCTGTTGCTCAAGTCTTACAACACGCAGCAGCAACTAGCGACCGGCGGATCGCAGTAGGCAGCGTCACTGTTCACTGTAGCATTACATTTTGTGTGTCCTGAGGACATCACAGTGCTTTCGTTGGTATGGGTAGGTTTCTCTAGGTATTGTAGCTAAGAGTTTTCGTGCATGGGAGTCGTGTTTTTTTCTTCCTACTACTTCGCACGCGCTTTGGCTATGGCACATCGACGCCAAAGCCGACCTAACGAATATGAGTCCTGTGTGATAGCTTACTCGTCCGTGACGCAGCCCTCCGAGGCAGACTTCACGTTCTTGATGAACTTGTACAACGTACCGCGAGTGGCCTTCAGAGGAGGAGCAACCCACTGCTTCTTACGCTCCGCCATCTCCTCAGCAGTCACATCCACCAGGTCAATGCGGTTCTTCTCCGCGTCAACCGTGATCTTGTCGCCGTTCTTGACCAGAGCAATGGGGCCACCAACCTGGGCCTCGGGCGTGATGTGGCCGATGATGAAACCGTGCGAGCCTCCGGAGAAGCGGCCATCAGTGAGCATGGCAACGTCCTTGCCGAGACCAGCGCCCATGATCGCAGACGTAGGCCCAACTGTATCATAAGAAAGAAACTGAGTTAGTGGCAAGAACATTCCATTGCAATGCTCCGATAACTTGTACGTACGCATCTCCGGCATGCCGGGGCCACCCTTGGGGCCTTCATAACGGATAATGACGACGCTGCCCTTCGTGATCTCGTTGTTTTCCACAGCCGCAAGCATGTCTTCTTCGCAGTCGTACACCTTCGCCGTACCAGTGAAGACAAGACCCTCCTTACCAGTAATCTTGGCCACCGAGCCCTCCGGAGCCAGGTCACCGCGAAGAATACGCAAGTGCCCGCTGGACTTCAGTGGGCGATCAACCGGGTGAATGATCTCGTGGTTGTCTGACAGATCCGGCACGTTCTCGAGATTCTCTGCAAGCGTCTTGCCGGTCACCGTGAGGACATCACCATTAATGTAACCTTGCTTCATAAGGTACTTCAGGACAGCCGGGGTGCCACCGACACGGTGGATATCTTCCATGACGTATCGACCACTCGGCTTGACATCGGCCAGGAACGGCACACGCTCGCTGACCTTTTCGAAGTCGTCGATGGTCAACGGAATGCCGGCCGCACGAGCAATTGCGATCAGATGCAGCACCGAGTTCGTCGATCCGCCCAGCGCCATCGTAATCGTGATAGCGTTCTCGAAAGACTCGCGACAAAGAATATCAAGCGGCCTGATGTTCTTCTCCAGCAACAACTTGATAGCTTCACCAGCGCGCAGACACTCGTTCTGCTTGTCCTCCGACGTGGCAGGAGCGCTGGAAGAGTATGGCAGACTCAGACCCATCGTCTCAATGGCTGTAGCCATCGTATTAGCAGTGTACATGCCACCGCAAGCACCGGCACCAGGGCAAGCGTGACGAATGATGTCGTGACGCTCTTCCTCCGTGATCTTGTTGGTCAAGTACGCACCGTAAGCCTCCGAGGCGGAAACGTAGTCAATCGTCTGTCCCTTCGACGTGCAGCCAGCACGGATCGTGCCGCCATACACCATGAGCGACGGACGGTTCACGCGGGCCATGGCGATGACACACCCAGGCATGTTCTTGTCGCACCCGGGGATGCAGATGTTGGCGTCGTACCATTGGCCGCCCATGACCGTCTCGATCGAGTCGGCGATCAGGTCGCGCGACTGCAGACTGTAGCTCATGCCGTCCGTGCCCATGCTGATGCCGTCGCTCACGCCGATGGTGTTGAAGCGCAGACCCACGAGGCCCGCGGCGTTCACGCCCTTCTTCACCTCGCCCGCCAGGTCCAGCAGGTGCATGTTGCACGGGTTGCCCTCCCACCACATGGAGGCGATGCCCACCTGCGGCTTGTCCATGTCGTCCTCGGTCATGCCCGTGGCGTACAGCATAGCCTGCGAGGCGCCGCGCGCCTTGGGCTGCGTCACGGTGGCGCTGTAGCGGTTGATGCGCACGCCGTCGACGGACTTGGGCGTGTCGGCGCCGGAGGTGGCGAAGGCGCGTTGCAGCAGCGTCTTGCGCACTGGAGATCCGGCGCTGGGACGCAGCATCGTCTTGCTCAGCATCTCGAGGACTTGCGGGGTTCGAGGTGTCTGCAGGAATGAGCGCTGACGTCTGCGGATACCGTGTGAGGGGATCTTTTCTGGTGGTGAGGTGGTCACTTCAACGGGAAAGAGACGGGACGGAGATACTTTTGACTGGCGAAAATGCGGGATATAAATCGGGGATTGGCGGAAAAGAGCAGGGTGTGGTCCACATGTCAGGATGTTTGCGCGCACACTTGACCGATTGTGGTGAGCGTTGAAAAATGCAAGGCTTGCGGCGTTGAACGAAGTCTATAGGGCAACTGCTTCATGTTCTGCATCTTGAAGAGATTATCTAGTGCTTCTAACGTATATTTCAACTGTACTTTCGCACATAGGTTCTAACAGTCTTACTCGTCCGTGACGCAGCCCTCCGAGGCAGACTTCACATTCTTGATGAACTTGTACAACGTACCACGAGTGGCCTTCAGAGGGGGAGCAACCCACTGCTTCTTACGCTCCGCCATCTCCTCAGCAGTCACATCCACCAGGTCAATGCGGTTCTTCTCCGCGTCGACCGTGATCTTGTCGCCGTTCTTCACCAGAGCGATGGGGCCACCAACCTGCGCCTCGGGCGTGATGTGGCCGATGATGAAACCGTGCGAGCCGCCGGAGAAGCGGCCATCAGTGAGCATGGCAACGTCCTTGCCGAGGCCAGCGCCCATGATCGCCGAAGTAGGGGCAACTGAAACGATGAAACATAACAAATGATGTCAGAAACATGGCAACTCAAGCGTCAAAATCGAGAGCTGATGACACAAAACTTACGCATCTCCGGCATGCCAGGGCCACCCTTGGGTCCTTCGTAGCGGATAATGACGACGCTGCCCTTCGTGATCTCGTTGTTCTCCAGACCAGTCATCATGTCCTCCTCGCAGTCGTACACCTTCGCCGTACCCGTGAAGACAAGACCCTCCTTGCCAGTGATCTTGGCCACCGATCCCTCCGGGGCCAGGTCACCGCGCAGGATGCGCAGGTGGCCGCTGGACTTCAGCGGGCGGTCCACGGGGTGGATGATCTCGTGGTTGTCCGAGAGATCCGGCACCTTCTCAAGGTTCTCCGCAAGCGTCTTGCCCGTCACCGTCAAGCAGTCACCGTGGATGAAGCCCTGGTTCATCAGATACTTCAGGATAGCGGGCGTGCCACCCACGCGGTGGATGTCCTCCATCACGAACTTGCCACTGGGCTTGAGGTCGGCAAGGAACGGCACGCGTTCGCTGATCATCTCGAAGTCGTTAATGCTGAGCGGGATGTTCGCAGCGCGAGCAATGGCGATCAAGTGCAGCACGGCGTTGGTGGATCCACCCAGAGCCATGGTAACCGTGATGGCGTTCTCGAAAGCCTTGCGGCTCAGGATGTCGAGCGGCTTGATGTCCTTCTCAAGCAGAACCTTGATGGCCTCACCGGCATTGACGCACTCGTTCTGCTTCTCGACAGAGTCAGCAGGGTAACTGGACGAGAACGGCAGACTCAGACCCAACGTCTCAATGGCCGTAGCCATCGTGTTAGCAGTGTACATGCCACCGCAAGCACCAGCACCAGGGCACGCGTTACGAATAATGTCGTGACGCTCTTCCTCAGTGATGCGACCGGCGATGTACTCGCCGTACGCCTGGAAAGCCGACACGACGTCGAGCGACTCGCCCTTGGAGCTGCAGCCAGCACGGATCGTGCCGCCGTACACCATCAACGACGGACGGTTCACGCGGGCCATGGCGATGACACACCCAGGCATGTTCTTGTCGCACCCGGGGATGCAGATGTTGGCGTCGTACCATTGGCCGCCCATGACCGTCTCGATCGAGTCGGCGATCAGGTCGCGCGACTGCAGACTGTAGCTCATGCCGTCCGTGCCCATGCTGATGCCGTCGCTCACGCCGATGGTGTTGAAGCGCAGACCCACGAGGCCCGCGGCGTTCACGCCCTTCTTCACCTCACCCGCCAGGTCCAGCAGGTGCATGTTGCACGGGTTGCCCTCCCACCACATGGAGGCGATGCCCACCTGCGGCTTGTCCATGTCGTCCTCGGTCATGCCCGTGGCGTACAGCATGGCCTGCGAGGCGCCGCGCGCCTTGGGCTGCGTCACTGTGGCGCTGTAGCGGTTGATGCGCACGCCGTCGACGGACTTGGGTGTGTCGGCGCCGGAGGTCGCGAAGGCGCGTTGCAGCAGCGTCTTGCGCAGCGGCGAGGAGCTGCCCGAGCGCAACATGGTCTTGCTCAGCATCTCGAGTGGCTCTGGGGCTGGGAGCGGTCGGTCGGATCGAAGAGTGAGCAGCTTGGGGTCGAGAGCTGCTGATGCTGGTGGTGCAGAGTCTGGCCAACCGTTTGACCAAACAGTGGGTGGAGCTGATTGGATGGAACTCCGGGTAGAGATGGGATTGGCCGAAAAGAGAAGAGCCAAAAGAATTTTCTTGCACGCTGACTGAACAAAAGTCGCCACCTCTCTAAACCGATCGTTTTACACGTTGAAGTGCTAAGCGCGAAACTCCTGCAAACTCGACAAGGCCGATGCAGCGCAACAACAACAACAATGAGTACGACTTGGATGGCGTCACGGCAAGGTTGGCATCCATGGAGGCCAGGCGACGAAAGCGCAAGGACCAGCAGAGCGCAGAGGCGGTACAGCAGGAGCTAGATAGAAAGATCAGTTGTGCGTTTGACTTGGCGCCCGCTGAGCTATCGAGTGGCGGGTCTGACAGTGACGACGCCGGCAATGACAGCGATGAGGGGTCTCGTTCTAGCAGTACAAATTCACTACCAAGTGACGATGAGAGGGCTGTGAAGTGCTCGGGGGGACGAACCAACGCACCGAAGCTACGGGTGGTAGACAGTCTGGACCTATCCATGTCAGTCTCTATGCTTGGTGGAGAACAAGGTTTTCCGCGTCAAGGAGACCCAGCGTGCGATAGCAAGACGGATGAACGATCAGGTTGTTTGAAGGTGCCTGGCGGAAAAGCTGACAGGAAAATCTCTGGCGAACAGCTAGGGCGTAAAGCTGTCTGCAAAGTCTCTCGAATTCCGAAGCTAGTAGAGCGGCGTCGGCAGATGCAGGCGGTGGAAAAACGAACCGATGAGTCAGTGAGTTCGCAACGGACTTCGTCGATGGTAGCGAGCTACTGTAAGAGGCTAGACGAACATTCATCGTTGTCTGGTGAGCGCTCGAACCGAGCAACATCGACTCAGCTTCCCACCAACAAGCCGAATCAAGCCACTTTTGGAGTGAGAACGAGAGGTAGCGAGCAGGCTTTCATGAATGCACAATGCATTCCTGATGACATCGACTCCACTACCGTGGAAGAGCAGCAGCTGCTGCAATCTCTGGAGAAGCTCAACCAACGGCTAACAAACGTCAGTACTCCTGCTGTGGCTGTACTCGAGAGTGGTCAACAAGAGAATCAAAGCGAGCTGCAGCTCAATGCCACTTCGAGCTCCAGCTCACTTGATACCGTCAAAGAAGAAGTCGACGAAATAAAACTACGAGCTGCAGCGTACGGGGGAGGTACGCACTGCAAACTCCGCCAGCCTTCGTCTGCATCGCTGCGTTCATCCTTTGTAAAGCGCGCTGAGCTGTCTGGAGGTATTCACAAATCTCGAGTTCGCGTCGGCGGCGCGATCACCCCTGACGGGGCCACAAATGGAAGCGGAAAACACAAAATCGTAGTGAAAAAAGACCTTGCACATTTACTTTTCTAACAAGATTCTTTGATGCGTGTTGGTGACTATAATCTGACTACAGCTCTCCACAATCAACGATTGCAACTTCATTTTCGGGCAGAGGGCGACTATTGCCCTTGCTTACCTTCACATTCTGCATCGCGTCCACGACGTCTAGACCTTCAATCACCTCACCAAATACCACGTGCTTTCCATCCAGATTCTTGAGGTTTGCTTTCGTCGTAATGAAGAACTACACGCGATGAAATAAAAGCCAGCGTGAACACAATGAATATAAGCACACAGCTTTACAGCCTTCGAGGTTAGGCTGGTGGAATTTAATACCTGAGAGCCGTTGGTATTCTTGCCGGCATTCGCCATCGACAGTAATCCCACGTCATCGTGGGGCATAAACTTCTCGTCCTTGAAGTTTCCCCACAAATCACCGTGTGGGGTACCGCGATAAATGCTCTGGCCACCGGTGCCGTCACCCGTAGTGAAATCTACATTGATATGCAAATCAGAGGTCATACAAAACATTGTCAAACGAGAAATGCGGGCGTAAGCGGAAACGAAGCGATGTGTTTACCTCCGCCTTGGACCACAAAGTCTTTGATAATGCGATGGAACTTGCTGCCTTTGAAGTGCAGGATTCCACCCTGCATGAACGAGTTGGGTTAGACTGGTTCCACCTCAACCGTAAGCAGAAAACTCAAATACATACCTTTTCGCCTGTGCACAGAGCGCGGAAGTTCTCAGAAGCAATCGGAATGTCGTCCTTCAGCAGACGCATAATGATTCTTCCCGCAGGAGCCCCAGAAATCGAGATATCCATGTAAACAGTAGGGTCACTGTCTTTGGTGATAAACTTCTTCTTGCGCTGTTGCAGACTTAAGCCAGCATCGACCACGTAGCGTTCGTGGAGCTTCTGAAAAAGCTCTTCTTCCCGGCCGTTGTACGCCTCCAGCGTGCGATCGACTCCACCAAGCTTGGAAGGGTTGTACTTGGTGTAGAACGCCACCAACCGATCCCTGAAATCATGTCGAGATGCAAGGGGTAGTGAGGACCCCTCGCTCTTCGTTAAATTTCCAGCTACAGCGTTCGATTGCATTGCATCCGCCTTGGACTGGGTGGAGCCCAGTCCGTAGCCTCTCTGCCGCAGCTTTTCAGCGAGACTTGCATCCAAGCTGCCGCCTTTCACGTGCGAAGCAGCTCCCTTCTCGCCAATGTGTGAGGCCTCATCCACCAGCTTTTCGTGTTGTTTGCGCCACGACTGCTGCGACCGCTGACGAAATGTTGTCTGCGACTCGGAGTCCGGGCCGAAGGAGCTGCTGAGGCCGCTCGAGCCTCCTGACGAGCTAAGCTTTGACTTGACATCTTGCACAGCCCGTTCCAGATTCTCCAGCACTGGGTCGTCGCGGAGTTTCTTGGCCTCCTCCCACTTCTCCAGCGACTTCTTCTTGAACGCCATCGCCAGCGCCACACTCTCGGGCTCCGTCACCACCTGAGCGTCTGCATTCGCCCACTATCAGACAGCAGACACCACAGTCAGTTGAGCCATGTGAATCTACATTGAATCCCCCCTACTCACGTCGAACAGCCGCACCGGGTGTCGCGGCAGCTCGTCCATATTTTTCCTGGTGCTAATGACAACATAATGGTGTGGCTTTGTGTGCAATTTATGTGACCCACATGAAATATATCGCCATCTGTGATTCGCCGAAACTCGTTCCGAGCCACCGATTGGCCACAGGCAGCGGGTGGCTCGGAGCTGCCCCTGTATGGCGGAGCTCAATGCTGGTCCATTTCCTCTTCCCCGGTGAAACCTCGAAGTAAAATGGTGTTTGAGAAGCCGATCGTTGTCGACTGCCGCGGCCACCTGGTGGGCCGTCTGGCCTCCCTGATCGCCAAGGAGCTCCTGAAGGGCCAGCACGTCGTGGCTGTGCGTTGCGAGCAGCTCGAGATCTCCGGATCGCGTACGTATTCCCCCTAAACTATCCCATTAGATTTATATCCAGCAGAGACAGACAGGCTCCAACATGCAGCTGCACGCCCGCGTTCAGCACTCCCTGCCTATGAGCTTCTGGGCGTGCGGCTGCCGGTGTTGCTCTAGTCGTGTCGTTCAGTGAAGCAGAGTGTCTCGCTTCGTAGAGATTGTTTGAGTGTGGCAAGGAGATCTGCCAGTCGAGCGCGTTTGACTTTCCGTCGACCGCCTGCGCCGACTCGCCCGACTCTCAGGTCGCTCGTCGTCTTCGGGTTCTTCCGCTGCTGCGTCATTGCGTTCCGCGTCGGATTTCGCTGCGAGGTGGAGCGTGAAGACGCGGGATTCGCGCGTTCAGTGAGTAAAGCGTTGAGTGGTTGTCCATGGAGAAGCTGGAGATGATTTGAGTGACTGCGAGCGAGTCGACCCAGACGAGGAAATGACGATGGCAATCGCTGCAAACCTCCCCAAACATGCAAAAGTCGCTGCGTGCAGACACCCTGTGGAACTGCTCGACATCTGTGGATGTTGTTGTGGCGAAGCAGCGGTGTGTCATGCCGTCTGGCTGTGTGGTCTCGAGAACGGATTATTCACGTGATCTGCTCTTGCTTCCACGAATACAACAGACGTGCGCAACAAAGTCAAGTTCTTCCAGTTCTTGAACAAGCGTACGGCCACCAACCCCAAGAAGGGCCCCATCCACTACCGTGCCCCGTCGCGCATGCTGTGGCGCACGATCCGTGGCATGCTGCCGCACAAGACGGCCCGTGGTGCCGCCGCTCTGCAGCGCCTTAAGGTACGAAGACGCGGCATTGACTGTCGTTTTGAGTGTTGGATTCTCACCTTGCTTGGACTTGATGATTGTAGGTGTTCGACGGCATCCCGTCGCCGTACGACAAGCAGAAGCGCATGGTCATCCCTGCCGCTCTGCGTGTGCTGCGCCTGAAGGCCAACCGCCGCTACACCGTCCTTGGCGCCCTCGCCTCGGAGGTCGGCTGGCGTCACGGCGAGCTGGTCAAGCGCCTCGAGGCCAAGCGTGTGCTCAAGTCCGACGCCTTCTACAAGAAGAAGGTCGCCCAGCAGAAGCGTCTTGCCGAGGCCGAGGCCAAGGTGTACGCCGAGAACTCGGAGCTCAAGCCCACGCTTGCCAAGTTCGGCCACTCTCTTTAAGTTGGTGGCTGCTACGTTTGAATTCTTGGTTCAGACAATGGCAAACGCTTACTCCATTGCGTCACTTGCTTCTAATACACAATGGAAACGTTGAGGAAATTTCACCGTCATTAGAGAGTTTTCGCAGTGCGACCTATTCCCATTCCCACATAAAATCTCCGAATCGACTCATACCCTATTGGAGGTTTTCGTGTGTGGGGATGGAAAGTTTGTCTGTAGATTTGGCGAGAATACGGGAAACAAGACCTTCTCCCACAGATTTGAATCCAAATCCTTACGGATACCTCTTAGATTTTATCGATGCGTGTGGGAATGGGATTGGAAAAGTTGCGAAAACTCTCTATTATCTCTTTTCAAATTTCGTTGCAGTGTTGGGATTCTAATCTCTCTGTATTCATTTCGCTATTAGCTGAAGTCTGGTTGGGTAATCTTTACTTGATCATTCACAACGTTAACCGCTGCCCCGGGTTCCTTCCTAGCATCTACAAACACGAAAATGAATCAAAGTGCTGACTACAAGCCATCGAAGGCGCTAAACTTGTCACCACTCTGCTGCTGTGATGCATACTGGTCGTAACCAGGAGCTTGGATCTGCAGCATTTGGCCTGGGCCGGCAAGCCCCATGTTGCCACCTTGACCGTAACCACCACCGCTCATAGGGGCTTGCTGTTGCATCCCGTACGGAGTCATTTGCATCATGCCAGGGTTGTACTGCTGCTGGTTCATCATGCCATTGCCCGTGTTCAGGCCATAAGGCACCATGCCTTGCTGCTGGCCCATCGGGTTCGACTGCATTCCCATGGTATTCTGGCTTGTGTATGTTGGTGCCCCCGGCTGGACACCCCCACTCATGGCCACGCTCATACCATTAAACATTGCACCACCACCACCGTTGGAAACCGGTGCCGCAGCAGGTGCTGGTGCAGCAGGAAGAGCAGTGAGCAGATTTCCAGTGTCAAGGAGGTCGTTTGACGTGGTAGACGGCTGCGTGAATTGCATGAATAACAACACAAGTGAGAAATCAGAGCCGTTTGCAAGCACCAACCAACAACTGTACGCACCTTCGAAGGAGTAGCATCAATGCCTAGTAGATCGGCGTTTCCATCATCCTTCTTGCCCGCGCGACGGTTGTTGGACCGTGCACTCCCCTTCTTGCCTGCACGACGGCGTGCCGCGAATGACTCAGCACGCTCCGCTGCCGACTCGCGGTGACCCGTCGAGTCACGCCGCTCCGTTCTGGTGCTCTGAGTCCTGCTGCTAGAAGAATCGGAATTGCCGAGGTAAAACGGGTCGTCCGAGTAGCGCTCGGGCCTCTGATTCTGTCCGGCCTCAGGTTCTGGCTGCTTTTTCGTCGGGACGTACTCTTCAGACAGCAACTTATTTGCCGCTGCGACACCTGACTCCCTCTCCTTCGAGGCCTCCGCGGCACGAACGGCATCAGACATACCTGAAGCGGCCGTAATGCCTGTAGTCACAGAGCTAACAGAGCTCTGCGAGGTGAAAGACTTGTCACGATCGCTAATCACCGACTTCAGCATGTCCTGAATTTTCTCGCACACCATGTCGAACTGCGAGTTGTTCAATGTCTGCTCCCACAAAAGCGGAGCCACCGCCGGGATAATCAGCTTTGCCGTGAACTCCGGGCCCAAGTGTTTCCCGAGGTTATCGTAGCACCCAAGAATGCACATACATGCGGCGGGAGTCTTGTCTTCATGGAGGGTCTGCTGGAGAGTGGGCAGCACGCTCTCAATCAGCAGGTCCTTGTCAAACACGTGGAACGACTTGGCCAGCCAGAGCAAGGCGTTGATTCGCACGGAAGGCTGCGGTGGAGTAAGAATGAGTTTGTTCACACGAGGCAATATTACCTGCTTCAAGATGCGGTACTCGAACAAGCTGGCTTGGTCCACAATCTTGTTCAACACGGTGTCCAAGATTTCAGGCACCGTGCTATCCAGAGCACGACAGAGCATAGGCACAATGTGGTCACGAATGTAGCCATCCTCAGCCTTCGGGATGAGCGTTTCCAACTCGGACACGAACATAAGCATGCACTGCACAGGCTCCGTGATAGCCAGTAGTGGGACCATCATGGGCGCGATCGAGTACGAGAACGTCTGCTTGTCCACCTTGGCCACAATTTTGAGCAGTGGAGTGATCACGAACGGAGCAACAGCCTTGTTAATGACGGCCGACTGAAGCCCCGGAATGACCATATCACGCAGCACACGCGGCGAGAATGCATCGATAGCATCGGGCAGCGTCGTGAGGAACTTCGCTTGCGCCGCTGGCTCCTGCTCCACCAAACTCTGCAGCGTACGCAGGGTCTTGATCGGACCCGAATCAAAGAACGGCGACGCGAGGAACGCGCGGGCCTCGGGGCGCTTCGCCGGCTCCAAGGACAGTAACGAGCGGATCGTGTTCTGCAAGGCCGTCGGCACTGAAGTCGGGAACGAGATCGGGTGCAGAGATTGCACCTTGTAGCCGTGCGTCATCTTGTTGCCGTCGCGCACATCCAGCACCGGGTTGCGTCCGCCGTCGGCACGAGGCGGCACGAAGAGTTCATACACCAGCAGACCGAGCGAAAACATGTCCGCCTTGCTATCGAACTGACGTGGCTCGGTGACCAGCTCCGGCGCGCAGTACTCCAGCGGGGGTTCCCAGCTGCCCTCAATGGCTCCAGTCGCCGGGTTCCGCACGCCCGTGGAGGCGTCGAAGCTGTAGTACTCGCTGCGCGAGGTCTGTCCTGGCTCCACAACGCGGCAGAAGCCCATGCCGCCCAGCTTCCACTCGCCCTTGGGCGTGATGAAGATGCTGTGCGGCCCGAGACTGAGGTGCACGCGGCGGCCCTCGCGGTGCAGGAAGCTGAGCGCCTCTCCCACGTGCATGAGGCCGCAGGCGAGCTCGAACTCCGTGAGGCCGATCTCCAGCACCTCGGGCGTCACGTTGGCGATGTTGGTGAAGTTCTTGCAGGCGTTGGCCAGAGAGCACGTGACGCGCTCCGTGACGAAGCACAGCGAGCGGCGGCTCTCCTCGAAGACCTCCTCCACCTTGAGCACGTGCGGGTGGCGGAGCACGCGCAGCGTCTTCATCTCCTGGCGCAGCACCTCGAGCACGCGGTCCTGCGCCTCCTTGCTCTTGAGGCGCTTGAGCTCGTCCTTGTCGAAGAGGAACACGCTGTACTCGTGGTTGCTCTTGCGGTGCACGGCCGGGAAGATCTTCCAGCTCAGCTCGTGGCCGCCCGACGCCGTGCAGTCCTTGGGCGTCTCGTAGTGCTTCAGGTACTCCTCGCTCAGCATGCCCTGCAGGTTCTGCGCGCCCGAGACGGCGGCCGACGCCGCGCCGGACACGGCCGTCTGCACGGCGCTCGAGAAGCGGTTCAGCATGCTCATGGCCGCCCCTGCACTTGGAGAATGTATGACTGACGACGCAGTGGGAGCTTCCCGCGTGTCAGAGGCCTCACCTCGACGAAAAATTCGCAATTTTGGGTATTTTCAAGATATTTAGAGCTGCAACCCCACATGGCTACAGTCTCTATCCGGAATGGCTACAGTCTCGCTGCAGTGGCAATGGTTTTTATACTCTACTATACGCTGGCATCGGAGGATGAAGAGAGCAATGGCCTGGTACTGAGTTGATGGTGGGCATTCAACACCATCGGCGAAGGTTTCGAGCTGCAGCAAGTTGACATCTTAGTACCGTCGGTACTGTTCGTGGTCCCACTGGGACGCGCCAAAGTCTGCTTGGTGTTGCACCGTTGGTGTCGAGGCGTGGTTGTATGCTGCCTTCAAGTTGAAAAGCTCGCAGGCGCTCGCGGCAAGTCCAGCACACTACTGCGGACGGAGCACGTTGCCTTTGAAGCGAGACCGTGATCAAAGTGGGTCACGCGGAGTAATCCATGCGCGCGACTTGCGCAGCGACACGCGGACTGCAAGAAGTGCAGGTTCTCACTCCGAGGGGGCATTTCTTCACTTGCGCAGATGCCACCGACAATGCTGCAGACGCGACCAAAGTTCACGGACGCCGAGCTGCTAGATCTACTCGCAGCGCTGGACGACACAATGGACAGCTCAGGAACCGAGGTGCGTGTGTAAAAGTCATAGAATCTTTAACCCGCGTAATTATCCGAGTGTCGTGTTGCTTGATGTACGCAGCAGGACGTAAAGATGAAGGAGCAATCCAGCGCGTGGAATCCCTCAGTGAATGTAGTCCTGGACGGGGCCATTTTCACGTCGGAGCATGAATTGGAGAAGTTCGTGGAGGCACTCGCGCCGGTGGATTTGGCAGCGACGGCAGGAGTGCATTCAACTTGCGAGCCCCACGTGGGAGCCAAGAGGTCTACGCCCATGCAGAGGCCAAAGCGTTATCGGAAAACCCGCAAGCAGGAGATTGGTCACCTTCGAGCTGTTGCGGCGGAAATGGAGAAGAAGCTCAGGGAGCTGAGTCAGCCACACACCCAGAGCAACATTGGCTCCGACCCATTCTGGAAGTGCGTGTCCAATCGCTTGCTTAAGCAGCGACAAAAGTCTGCAGTGGAGAATGCCCGGCTGCGAGGTCTGGTTCGTGAGCAGATGACAATGCTCAAGGCTTTGCAACGCTCGTTTGAAAAGACTCCTGCCTTAACCGTAAGTCGGCTGTCTGATGCGTGTTCTCGCTTGGTCTTCTAACGTATTTGCTGTGACGTGTTGCAGCAAAGGGATGTTTTTCCAGAAGCGGAGGAGAGAGCGGTAGCCCCGCGCCAGTCCAAAGAGCTCTACAAAGACCTGTTTCGAAACTTGTCAAATTTATACAGCATTGGGGTGGACACCATGCTCCCTCAGTTGAGCACCGCTAGCCCAAGTCTAGGCGGCAGCAAGAAGGTGAACATTGAGATTGAAGCTGACAACAGTGATGGTCTTCGAATGTGCCTCCAAGTCGTGGAGAACAAGCTTGTCCCCCTCAGTTTCAAGAAAATCAGGGAAAGAGCCTGGAAGATCCTCACAGGGACAAACGGACATGAAGACTTCGAGCTGGTGCGGAGGATTTTGTTCGTGCAACGGGTATTATGTCGCTACGGTTGTCTAACCCCTGTAATCTTGTGGCAGGCTGTTCAAAACCAAGGAGACGAGATGTTTGGTTGGTGCAAGCTGGACAACGCGATGGGATCCATGCAAATGTTGGGGAACGTCGCTGTCCGGCAGTACGTGGAGGCGAATAAGTTGACGATTATCTGGGAGTGCGAAGGGGCCGTCCACCAAGGCGACTCGAAGACTCGCATCCAGCCTAAAGGATGGTCAGTTGACATGCACAGCTCAAGCTTGCTGCTATATGCGTTGCTAACTCACGCCACTTTTGACGCAGGTGTGTGTTCGAGCCCGCAGAGGAAGACCCCACCAACGCCACCATCTTCCGACGGTGTGCGATTCTCAGCCCGATCATCTCCGAAGACGCAAACTTGGAGGAGTCCATCGGCACGACCACGGAGATCGTCCTCGAGAACTACAAACGCTCTGTCGTCTACATTTTCGACGGCATGTTGGCGTCGCTGAATACATGCACTTCGTAAAGTTAGGCCCACTTCAACTTTGATATGATAATAGTATCGCTTTTGAGAGGGAGACTGTAGTGTCCTAAAATTTACCATCATTCCTACATTGCTCCACACGATGGCGCTCTTCTCGGAGGCGGAGCTGCTGGACGTGCTCACGGGGATCGACGCAGGCAGCACGAGGGATGACGGACTGGGACCCTCAGTGAATGTGGTGCTGAGCGAAGACGCGCTGTCGTCCGAGAAGGCGTTCGAGGAGTTCATGGAGTCGCTCGCCTCGGACGACGACGCCGCTGTCTCGAAGGTCTCCGACGGCAGCCAGTCAGAGGCCACCAGCACATCGTCTCCTCCTGCTTCCAGTAGTACAAACAAGAGGAAGGTTGACGCTGCAGCGTCGACAGTGAAGCCCAAGCGGAAGCGACGCAAACATGAGCTGGACCACCTTCGAGCGGTGGCAGCGGAGCTCGAGAAGAAGCTCAAGGCCCTGAATCAGCCCTCGAGCGAGGAACAGACAGGCACCAGCCACGTCTGGAAGCACATCTCCAGCCAGATGATGACAGAGCGACAGAAGTCCGTCGGGGAGAACGCTCGACTGCGACAGCTCGTTCGAGAGCAGGTCAAGTCGGTCAAGGCCATGCAGCGCACGCTGGAGAAGACCCCAGATCTAAGCGTGAGTCACAGTGGTCCACTGGCTGTGTGCTTTGTGTAGTTAGTTGTCTCACTGTGACGTGGTTGTGTCTGGTGCTTAGAAAATGAGCTTTGGAGCCGAGTGCTCTGAGTTGAACCCAGCAGATCGTCGCCAACCGCCCACGTCCAAGGATCTGTATAGGGAGCTGTTCAAGAACATATCGTCATCATACAGCGATGGCGCGGGGAATCTCCTCCTACAACAGCAGGCCATGCCGACGCCCAGCCCTGTAGTCCAAAGAAAGATGAACATGGAGATGGAAACGGTGGGGGAGCGCGGTCCTCAAATGTGCCTGCAATTTGTGGAAAGCAGACTGATTCCGTTCGGCCTTCGGCTCATCGGAGATCACGCCTGGGAGTTCCTCTCGGGATCGAGTGGACACGCAAATTTTCAAATGGTGCGTGCATCCCTTGGTGCGGCCGCTGTGGGTCTTGTTATCCTCACTCTCGTCGGTATAACAGGCTCTTCAAAACCAAGGCAACGAGCTTTTCGGACATTGCACGGTGAACAACCCCTCCGGGTCCATACAAACCTTGGGCAACATTGCGGTTCGGCGGTATGTTGAAGCGAACAAGCTGACATTTGTGTGGGAATGCGACGGAGCGTCCTCGAACGAAGGCACCTCGATAATACGTATCCGCCAGAAAGGATGGTCGGTATCTATCGTTAAGTCTACCTTGGAGTTTAGCTGATGGTCTAACACTTCGTGTCGAAAAAATGTGTTGATGAGCAGGTGTGTCTTCGAGCCATCCGAGGAGGACCCACAAAACGCAACGATCTTCCGCGCCTGCGCTCGCATGACCCCCCAAATCGCTGATAATAATTCCTTCACAGATTCGGCCAAGGCGGTGGGCCAGACCACCGAGATGATCATCGAGAACTACGAGAAGACCATCGTGTATATTTTTGACGCCGTGTTGGACTCGCTAACGAGCGATAAGGTCAGTAAAGTCGTGTAGGCTTTCGCAGTGGTCGCTGTTATCTGCACCGGCGGCAATGGGTCAGAAAAATACATGTAGATGGTCGCAGCTATCTGAAGATATGCTGAAGCGACCCGGACGAATGTTCACCTCATAGCTTCCACTTTCTCTTGAGACGAGTCGCGAGAAGAAGCGCTATGGAGCAGACTCCCGCGCTCTCGGAAATGCTCGAGTTTTTCAACGACTTCCTGTCGGAAGAGCACCCTGAGATCACTGCGTCATCGGCGCATGTCATCAAAGTTGCAGCGTCGCCGACGCCAGCTCGAGCTACCTCCAGCAACCAAGAAGAGCGGAACGCCCAAGACAGTGACGAAGACGGCTGGGAGGAAGGCTACACAGCTGGAGACGTGGGGGAGGCTGCGGGGAAGGAGTCGCTCGACGACTGCCAGACCAACTGCCGCAGCTTGGACATGAAGGGGAAGTCGTTCCGTTGCGAGACTCCGGGGAAGAAGCGACAAAAGGAGGAGCTCAAATACCTCAGGAGCAGAGTGCGAGGGCTAGAAGATGAACTGAGGCGCGTGGATGAGGAGAGCCACGCCAAGCTGGGCAACTCCATGTGGCAACGCATAGCCCAACAGCAATCAGTGGCACGTCAGCAATCTCTTAGTGAGAACGCCAGGCTGCGCGAGGAGCTGAGCGAACAGATCAAGTTCTCCAAATCGCTTGAGAAAATGATCCGCAAGCGATCAATTTTCCTGGTAGGAGGAGGGGTGGTCTCATTTATTGCTTTTAGATGGATATACTTATTGTCTTTTTGCTTGTCGATTGCTGCTCCAGGCGATTGAGAACCCAGCTATGCTGAAGTGCAGAACGTGTTAATGAAGCAGCTACTGGGTCGAAGTAAAGCTACTTAACCAGGCTAAGTTAGCCTTGACAAAAGACAGCAAGTGCATTTTTCTAACAGATAAATATTACGTACAACATTTTCTGATTAGGACCTGTACCGGTAACAGACATCACCGGGCTTCTTCGTTCATCGTTCATCGCCATCCACGCGGACTTCGGTATTGACATTCACAACATGCGACTCGGCTGATCGAAGCTCTTCTTCTTTGTTTGATTCTGAGTCTGCGGATATCAGTATGTCTTCAACGGCGGGGGACTCTCTCGAAAGCTGACGCTGCGATTTGTTGATAGCGGCCTCGCACAGCTGAAGCAGTGCATCTTGCTTATTGCGAGCGAGCACCTGCGTCGCGGTGTTCCCACCTCGGTCAGCTAGCTCTGCATCCGCCCCCGCTTCCAATAGTAATCGTGCGACTTCATGCTGGCGTTTCCGAACTGCGAGTAGTAGTGCGCTCTCGCGTCGGGCTCCCGCACGGGCATTCACAAAAGCTGCCGCCATGACCTCATCCTCAAGACAATTCTGCTGGTCTTTTAGAGCTGATAACAAGGCATTGCACACATGAAGCAACCCATTCGCTGCTGCAAAGTGCAGTGGTGTAAATCCCTGGTGGTTAGGAACTTGCCATTTCTCGGTCACTGTGTTGCTAGAGAGCGGGGGCTTGCTTTCCGATGCCATTGCTCTAAGTAGCAATAGAGCACACTCCTCGTGGCCGCGCTCACATGCTGACAATAAAGGTGAGGTATCCATTGTTCCATCTACATAACTGTAATCCGCCTGTCGTAGCAGAAGTAGAGCCACCACGTCAGCGTGTCCATATCTCGAAGCGAGTATCAAAGCTGTTGATCCTCGAGAATTATCGGTACTCAGTGAGGTTCCAGCGCCAACCGTGGTCGGCACCTGCTGGTTCACAGCAGCACCGTGGTCTAGTAAGAGTCGAGCAATCTCAGCGTGGCCATTCATGCTCGCTGCCAGGAGTGGGCTCAAACGGACATTGACGTCTGCAGCAGAATTATACACAACGCCGATTTGATTGTCGATCGGCGACACTTCTACAGTTGAATTTATAGTCCGAAGAAGCTCGACGACGACCGGAGTCAGGCCTTCCAAGCTAGCCAACAACAGAGCCGTCACAGATTTTTCGTTGCTAGCGTGCGGCTTGGCGCCATGGCTCAGCAACCACAAAGCAGCCTCACAGTGTGCGTACTGCGCAGCAGAGATCAGCGGGGTACTTTCCCACATGCCTCGGATGTTAACCAGCTCTTCGACGCTTTCTTCACTCTCATCCTCATGGGAATCTGGGCTCTGTGGACTTGGTTGTTGGTACCGCTGCAATAAGTCAGCCATCTCGGCAACATTCCCACGCTTCACAGCCTTAAGAAATTGCACGCGGAGGTCAGCACGAGTCAAAGGTTCATTTGTTGCTGAAATTCTGGAGGTATTTGGGCTTGGTGTTGGACTCTGTGAAAGTTGCATAGACCCTTGTGGCTCCGGTACCAAAGTGTTGAATTTGTGGTGCTTGTTTCTCTTGGACTTGGCGTTTTGAGGCGCTGCACTAGCCGCGACAATGGAGAGGGGTTGATGGGGAACCACCGAGTTCCTGGAGAAAAATCCTCCCATGTCGCCTTAGTTGGTGAGATCTGGGCCGAAGACTGGTATACTCACTTGTCCGTCGGCTATCTCCCTTGAGCAAGGCGAGGTGCATTCACGAAGGAGATTGAACATGGCACCGCTCCTCTCACAAATGGACTCGCCTATTTTTATATTGATCTATTTTGGCTCGCGATTGGGATTGCGTTTTGCGCGCAAACAACAAGTTTCTTGATGATGATGATCACAGGTGTCTGTTTAACTTTAGTTAATAGCTTCCTGAAAAGTCCTAAGCCATTGAACAATTGGCGGTCTGTGCCGCGGTTTGTCTTCAGCTGGGTTGTGTGATCCTTTCAGAGCATCTCTATATTCGAAGCAGTCAAGTACTTGCCGAAGTCGTAAACCAAACATCCGCCGTTCGATGCTTCTCGAATCTCGGTGAGCAACCGCTCTGAGTTGTCGCAAGAACAACAAGTTTCTTATTTTTGACTTCCTGAAAAAGCTTCTTGCTGCACAATTGACTACTGCTATTGATACTTTCTTAGGATTTTTTCACGGTAACTTCTTCACTGTACAAACGCCAGGAAACACTGACAAATTCTCTGGATTTTATATCCAGGAGTCCAATGGGGGGTTTCGAGCTAGACGGTATCGAAATATGCTGCCGAGCAAATCCAAAGTCTATACGAGAGTTCAAACTGTCGGAACGATCGGAATGCGTTTTTTAAAACGTTTTTGACAGTTTAGAGCACCCCCAACGGTCACGCTAAACGCCTGATATTAGCGACTCTCGCCAAAGTTTAGAGTTTTTGTGTTTTCCCATGGAAGACGCTATTAACAGGAGATCCCGCTAAGAAGGGAAAGTCGGTCGGTCGGGAATTTTCAGCTGGTCCGTTTAAATCCAGTATGTTGACCCTATCGTATATTGTGTTGAAACGTTTTAAGCCAATCAAAAGTCAGCTCGATTGGCAACTTCATTTTTAATATATGAAGCAAAGTCTGCGGGACGGATGTCGATCACCATCCCAAGGGATCATTTTTGACTTAATTAAAGTATGGTACCACTATCAATTCAGATTTGTACCACATTTCACTAGCGACCGACCGGACATTCGTGCCCCAATAGCTCCAGCAATAATCTTTATGCGAGAGATAGAGTGCCATAAGCTGTAATGAGAGGCCCCAATGCTTACAGTCACGCGTGGCCGGATTTTTATATATGCTCGGGTGACCATGTTAGAACCGCCTATTTTAACTTCCGAGCCAAATTTCTGAAACATGGCTACGTTTATACTTGATTTTAGTATGGAAGGGGTGAATGAGTTCCCTTCTTAGCGGGATCTCCTGTTAAATAAACAAATTTTGTTAGCAACCCGCTAAATCTGATCATCCGCCAGAATTTCCGCCAGATCTGGCGGCCAATCTGGCGATTTGATCCTCACTCGGTGGGTGTGACACACCACACACAAGTCGACAAGAGGAGCAATAGCGACCTGAACACGTTTGACTGGTGTTGAAAATCGTTGAAATTTGGCTTACTGAACCGTCCAGATCGTCAAAATGTTGAATAGCGTCTTCAGAAAATAGCGTGACCGTTGGGGATGCTCTTATGGTCTATTTGACATAACCAAATTATTTTGACACTTTTCATACAGGCGGTTCACCGAACCAAACTCATTTTGACTATAACCAGTGGCAGTGCCCGTCGATACACGACGACTGGCTGTCACGTATTTCGGCTGCGCTTCGTGTATATTTATCGACACAAATAAATTCAAGAGCGGATGATGCGCACGGGTAAGAGCACACACGGCAAAGCATGGACTAGCGACGAGGCCCTGGTGCTGGTGACTGCGTGGAAGCACGCTCTTGCTGAGACACTGCCTGTCTGTCGAGCACACAACCGACCAGTTTGACGCTCGCGTGTATGATCTCTACGTGGAGGCCCTCTGTGAGCTTCGCGCTGAGCTTTCAGGCTGCGCTAAGGAGACTAACGAGGTGTTCGTGGAGCGGACCGTTACCACGAGAGGTCCCGAGGGCGGATTGGCCGTGATGGGGGCCAAGTTCCGGCCGCGTTCCGAGCGCCCCATCAAAGACAAGATGGGGTCGCTACGACAGACGTTCACACTCAATTCGGGCCACAACAGCGGTCGACTCGTTGGCAGCACGGGTAAGCCGGCATGGTTTGACCTAGAGCCCGACGAGCGCACTCGTGTCCTCCAGAAATTGAAGCGTGTGGCCATTGTCGAGCAGTGCTACGGGGCGCTTAGTGGCGTCTTCGAGGACGACCCCAGTGTTCATCCCGTGAATGGAGGTGTGGAAGTCGGAGCTGTCGAGACCGAAGCCTTGGCCACCCCTGTACCACCGGACACCACCCCCAAGTCAATGAAGCGGACTCGCAACGCAGCGGATGTCATGGAGGAGGTCATGGACAAGGCTGTCAAGGCAGTGCGCGAGGCCTCGCGTCGTGAGTTCGAAGAGTATATCAAGCACCAAGAAAAGGAGAACTAGAAGACGCGCGCTCTGCTACGCGAGCAGTTCGGTGGTAACTGAGCCGAAGTGTCGTGTTTATCGCATAGTGCGCTTTAACCTCGAATAGAATCCTGGAATCTCATCCACTTCAGTAGTGCATCTCTAGTCTTGGTGTCAGTATGGCAAGCGCCAAAGTGTTGCCCATCGTTCATCATCGTCAGAAAGTTAGCAAAGTAGAACGCCCGCTGATCTGCCTCGGCATCACCCCGTCTCCTAGGTCGATAGCGAAATTGTGCAGTATACACACAGCCGCGATCAGTGTAGGCACCGCCTCGACGTTGGTGCGCGCCATTTCCACTGGCTTGCCGAGGACGCACCATCTCGATTTCAGTATGCCGAACGCACACTCCACCGGGTATCGCATCCGTCCGGACCGCCTAGCTTGTCTAGTAGAGACGCATGCACGCGCCCGACGGCGCTATTGCTGAAGAATCTGCTGTCGCCAACTGACCCCGGTCAGTGCACGCCGATATCGAGGAAGCGGTGCCGTTTGTCGACCACAGCGCCCATGTTGAAGCTGTAGAAGCACTTCCTGTTATAGAACTTCTTGCTGTTGCTGACGCTTGGCTGCACGATGGGGATATGGCACCCATCCAACGCGCCAACGCGCCAACGCACCCTGGGATCCCGTACCCGTCCGCGAACTCGATGGACAACTTCAGGAGTTGATCCCTTGCCGTCGGGAACGCGACAAGCGACTTCATACAGGCCACTATCGCTCTTGCCACCTCGTGTATAATCGACGACGCCGTCGACTTTCCGATGCCAAACTGGGCGCACAGCACCTGTAGCGAGCATCCATGACCGCAGAAGAATAGGAACACGGCTAGGTGGACGGCAGCAGGCAGTGGCTTACCAAATCTGGATTCTTGCTTGAATATGAGCGGTGCTAGAACCGCCAGCAACTCTGAAAATGCCGCCCTGGTCAGACGGAAGTGGCTCAGAAACTCTGGCGGGGCGGCGAAGCTCATGAACACGAACGCGCGCCACTGCAGGCTGCGCGGGACGAAGATACGCGTACATAGTGCCACGCTGTCGACCGCACAGCCAAGCAAACCGGTCATGAGGGCAACGACCTCCTTGACGGGCTTGAGGATGAGCTTTGGCGGGCTTGACGGAGTCAGCAGCAGCTCGGAGAGCACGAACGCCAGTTGGGCTTGCTGCCTTGCGACGCGGACTAAACTATAAGTCCTAATACCAGTTGGCGTAAGGGCTTGCACTACATGTAGATCGCGTCAAACAGGTACCGGACGAACCTCATTTTTATAACCAGTCAGTACTTCTATCACCCTCCGCTGCTGAAAAGCTGGCCACGTGTGGCGCGCGGGGCCATGCAGCAAATTGCGCGGGTCTAGATGAAGCGAATCGCACCACCCGCGTTAGAATTAGTACAGTACAGGTCGAGATACGACCGCGAGTTCACCCCGTACCTGGAGCAAAACGGACAGCGCTCCGCCTCGTTGGCGGCGAGAACGACGCGATCCTGGCTTCCTTAGGTGGCGCGCGGGGCCGTGCAGTAGGGTGCGGGGGCTTAGAGGAAGAGAAGCGCACTACCCGCGTTAGAATTTGTACAGTACAGGTCGAGCTATCGGTGTCTGCGTGAGGCGTCATACCTCCTCTCGACAAGTGTCAAGCTGCGCATTATGGATGGCCGACGGGCACGCCGACCCAGTATCAATTTAGAGATGGGCTCTGTGCCGGACCGATACCACCCGCCCCACAGCAGGGGTATATTTGTGTGTTTTATGTCCACCTTCCGGAATAGTGTATACCGATGCCGGATAGCTTGAGCTCCCCGGCATCGGAATGACCATGCCGGTGCCGTCTAGCTTGAAGCCCCCCAATGGGGGGGGGGGCTAATACCGACGTAATCAATATCTGATGTAACGGGTTCTTCCGATTAATATACCCTCTCCAAATATTATACCCGTCCTAATACAAAACTCCAGCGACTGGTATAATAATAGTTACAATACCCTCCAAATATTATACCTAACGTGAACATGGCGAATGTTCACCTAACGTGAACATGCATTTTGTGCGGAATGAAGCGCCGAGGAGTTTGATGATATACATGTAGATGAGGACGGCGAGTTGGTCTGCGAGCTGTAAACCCTCCGAATAAAACAACCTCCAAGTAGAATATCCGTTGTCAATGGTGCACTATTGCTATTATACCGGTACACTATTCGGAAGAACCCGTTAATCCGATGTTAGAAGTGCGTGAACTACAAACGTTACACCCCCGTTATATAATAACCTCTATCGTAAAGCTAAGGTAAAGTGCCAATCCTGGCACGGTGCCAATTATGGCTCGGGTTTTGACTTGATTTCACTATACCTTTCGGTGTTTTTAGCTCTCTAAACGTATAAGTTATCCGAGGGATTTGCATTCACTTGAATTGTGTATGACCGTGCCCCGAACTGGTCCACTCTTTTTACCTGTATATTTTTTTATAAAATACGGCTAGCTCTGGCTCTAACGTTAATTCGAGTCTCATCCGGATCTATTCACCACGTGCGCGTTTATCTCCCCTTTTGAGGGATACCCTTTACGCTCAGTACTTTTGTGAAGTTAGGTAATTGAGCCCCATTTTCTGACACCATCCAAACCGTGCCATAATTGGCATCTTACCTTATTATAATAATATGTTGACCCACCCGCTGAACATTAGGATGAATTTCCAAGATGTATACACCTTTTCGCGGCCAAAGTGAGCTAATTCGACAAACAAAGTTGGCAAGTTTTAGCTTGGGTGCCACGAGACCGCCCAATTTAGGTAGTGCAACTGCCGACTTGACAAACAAAGTTGGCTCATCTTCATTCAATTTTAGGTGGTACTGTGTACCAGTACTTACGGTCCAACGGATTTCTCGCGTGCTTGGACTTCGCGCGCGCGCCAAAATGCAGCGCTGTGCTGGTCGATGGAAGCGACCCAGGGCTGCTCACTCTTCAATTCTCCGCAAGTCCCAAAGGTGACCTCCCCGCCCCCCCCCGCCGACCTCGCCGCTCAAGCGCCACACGCCCGAGGAGCGTCGACGCGTCGTAGACGCTTACCACTCGGGGGGGGGGGGGGATGCCTGGCTACGCGCCCAGTCGTTTTGGCATATGCGCCGAGTATCAGCTCTGAAAGAATGCCAATTTCCTCGGAGTGTATCCCACCATCTTCATCTGGATCAGTAAGGGGCGAGTTCGATTGATCGCTGTACGTGTTTTCGTCGTCTTGCGCACTAATTGTTGGATCAAGTTGGGTCACCGTTCGGAGGATACAGCCACCGTCGTGACCTGGAAGCGCCTCGATTTTTGTTCTTGCAGCCGAGACAAACATGTACGCAACTTAGTCCAGAAGTCAACCCATAGCACTGGCGCTCACACTCCTACTTACCACCCCTTTTAAGCACTTTGAATGCATTCTTTGTGCCTCGCTTTGCCCGGCACTCCCCATCAGAAACCCAGTTCACATCCACGAAATCTGATTCGATGGTCCTCTTAAAAGCAGCAGTAGCTTTGATTTCCGCTGAGCGCTCTCCAACGGGGAACGAGAATGTCGTCGTTGCGAGCATCGAGTCCTCCAAAGTGTCGACCTCCTAAAAATCAGAAAGCAAGACAGCGTTAGGTGACAATGCGAGAAAATGGTTCGGGCGACGCGACGCTTACTCGATGCAAGCCCCCATTTTCGTGAGATTACTGGCGTCTGAAAGGAATGCCCAAATGACTTCCGCGACCGACTCAAAACTAAACGGAAATCGTCGCGCCACAACCATTTCAACACGTTGCACGTCCCCTCTTGACGCTTTCGGGTCGCGTTTTGACTTCACGCGTACGTTGTGGCGATCTGTTGTGAGCTCCTCCACGCCAGTTATTGTCATCACTCGATGCAGACGAAGAAAATTCATTCGCGACTTCAACTTGAAGCTCGTTATTCGGAGTGAGCTTTCGGCGGCGGCGAGGTTGGCTGGCTGCAGCTCCACGGCGGTCCACGTCTTGCTCACACCCCACGCATCCGTGATACGAAGTCGGTTAAGCGCTCATGAACAAGGCGGAACGCAGGAGCGCTCGCGTTGAGATTATCCGCCAGATTCAGGGGGGGGGGGGGGGGGTGGCGGCGGTTTGGGTCGGTAGCATCACGAAACCATATGGTATCAGCAAGGTCCGCAACCGTGCGCAGTGCGATCGCCACTTCGTCCTCACTGAGAATGCCCTGTACCACTTTGTACCCGTCGTTCCATATGCTACTTTATAGCGCGGTCTTTATGCAAGATGCTGGTGTGCTCATGGTTGTTTGCCGTTGCTTGATGTGGGTCGAATGCGGTTGAAAAGTGAGATCCAAGTCGGGAGTCATGGATGGTGGTCATAGGGCGCACTAATTATGACCAATCAATGGTGATAACTGTGTTTGAGGTCTCTGCTGAAACATTTGTTGCTCGTTGTGGTCTCTACTGATAAATATCCGCTAAATCGTGCTTGCCCACAGATTTGCCATATCGGCAATTCCTTACCTGCTAAAATGATCACCTCGGTGGCACCGAAATATCGCCGGCCACTGACGCTCTAATACGGCTATGTTGGTGGTGATGGCTCTTTAACTTCATGCATGCCGCCGCTGGCGGTCAATCAGAACTTCAGCTCCGAGGAGGTACTTGACTTGTCCAAGAGCTGTCAGCTCATACTGAGCACTGAGTTGTGGCTTAACTTCACCGCACAGATCACTGGGTTTCATTAGCAGTAGACTGTCGACGTAAACAATTAGTAGTAATGTCACTTCACCTTCCACTTTTCGGGCGTAGAGACCGCAGTCAGAGTCGAGGCGCTCGAGTCCGATCTTGGTCAAGAACTTGTGCAGGGTCCGGTTCCAAACGCGCGGCACTTGTTTGAGTCCGTAAATACCCTTTTTCACGCGGTTGATGTAGCGGGGCGGATCTTTACCAAAACCGGGCGGCTGCTCCATGAAAAATTCCTCCGCAAGGTTACCATACAAGACAGCGACCTTGCGGACACTGAGAATTACGGCCTTGTGATGGACGTCCTACCTGCGAACGACGCTGAACTGGCGTGCTACACAGATGTGGACTATGCAAACGATCCTGGGGATAGAAAGAGTGTGAGCGGAATCGTGACATTTGTGAACGGCAGTGTCGGATCGCGAAAGCAGGAGATTAACGCACAAAGCACCACGGAATAAGTCGTGCATCTTTCTTCCTGCCAAACCGAGAAAGCACAGCAAAATCAAGCACATGTAGAATAAGGTTCATCTTGTGCGCCATCTCGTGGAAGGCGAGCGGCCCCGCATACACCATGTGGAATAAATGACATGATCACTAATACAATGATTAAACCATTATGCAAGGAGTTTGAGTGTTGCCGCGATGGCATGAAGGTGCTGCACATCAACCGCGTGCAGACCTCAACCGCAGCGGGGCTGCCGTAGCCTATTGCATAGAGGAAGATTAACGACTCTTACGAGTCCAAACAGGGTCCTATACGAGGACCCTCAAAACAAGTCAAAGCCTTCAGGTAAAATGTAAACTGTATTCATTCTAATCTGCGGCGGAAGATTCCACCAATCAGCGCTTAGAAACCGTGCCATTCGGAAGATTCTCAAAGTTTGCGCATTTCGAGCCATGCCCAGCATTTCGAGTGGCGGCCAACGCACTGTTCAATTTGACCCGATCCACGCAAGCGCCCCCCCCATGACGCCATCCCCTCCAGGCCGTGCTCCCAAGTCGGAGAGCCAGCTGCGCTGCGACACGGCCGACTGCCTGATGCGCCAGAGAGGTCGGCCGAGCTTTCAACTCGTGCTCGACCAGTGCATGATCGAGTTCATCGTGGCAAGCGAGAGCTGGGGCATTTCTCTCTCGGGCATCATGCTTATTGATCAATCAAGGAAGGCATTACAGCGGTTGAACGTTCCCACCCGCGTCATGGCCTCGCCTCGGACGGTCGTGGTTTCGCAACTTTCAAGACCGCTATGGTATTCGGTGGCGCATGGCGAGGACGGTTTGGTCGATTTAGACGCAGTCGAGGAAGAAGTGACGGAGCTCCGTCGACTTATACGTACCTACTCGTATACCGATGTATACAACATGTATGAAACCGGATTTTTCTTCATTAATGTGCCCCGTGGTTCGCTATGCGTTAGCAGCGCCCCTGCCCTGAAACAAGACAAAGCGCGCATCACGTTTGCGCTGTGTACCAACGCTACTGGGACGGACAAGTTGCCACTACTGTTCATCGGCAAGTCGGTCAAACCCAGCTATCGTCACGGGCCTGGATGACAACGACGACGTTCTAGGATTGGCTTCGTGACGTCGATCGGTCCATGCGAGAGAAACGCAGACGGTCGTTGAAAACGCTTCATCGCACTGTGATTATGGTGTTGCTCTCACAAATGTGCGGCTTGTCAAGCTACCCCCAATCACGACGTCCACGCGTCAGCCGCTGGACCAGAGAATCATTTACTCCGTGAAGCGGGAAGTGCTTCGTAAGAAAATGGAGCATGCTCTGGATCGGATCGAGGAGGGTGAAGAGAATCCCTACAAGGTGGGCATGCTCAAGGGCATTGAATGGTGTACTGAGGCATGGCAGCAGTTGTCTGCGGAGCCAATCCAGCACTGCTGGCTGCATTCCACGCTAGACATGAACTTTGTACTGCACTAGCTTAAGTCAATACATTGACCTTGTGTGAAAAGCTACACAATCCTTTCATATTTTGTATATGTTGTTACTTTATATATATCAGGCGTTCCTTCAGCAAGCACATTACTGTATACTATTTGGTAGAACCCGTTAAATAAAGAGAATGAAAGAGACAGTGCAACTCGACCATATTATTTCTCACAAGCATGGATTTGAATCCTGATTTATGGCAACTGTGCTGGAATTGCCGGTTTGAATACGCGATTTCTTAAATGAAAGAGACAGTGCAACTCGACCATATTATTTCTCACAAGCATGGGTTTGAATCCTGATTTATGGCAACTGTGCTGGAATTGCCGGTTTGAATACGCAATTCTGGCCGATTTCTGATACTCGACCTCTCCTTCTGTCCGACACAATAGGCACACATCATGTAGGAAAACCCCTCAAAACGGGATACCAACCCTGGGACAGAGAAATTGGTGGGTATAGAAAATCATCGAGTTATCTGCTGCATGATGCCCTATATCTTTGTTCGTGTATTGTGTACTAAGTGTCGAGCCATTTATCGTATCCATATGCATAATATTTGTGTACATACGCTAGCTTTCTGTGTGTATGAATGCTGCAGTGTAACTAGAGGTGCCGTAGAAGACGGAAAGGATGACCATGCGACGTATAATAGTGTCCCAGTACGTAAAAACGTATTTGTCAAGCAACTTAGACCAAAAGCTACGAAAGGAGCACCGAAAGCGCTCCCACTTGACCAAGCTACACGCGCTGCAGATCTGTGAGCGCCGCCGCCAAGTGCTGTCCGCCACGTACAAGTTAGCAGCGTGGGATCAGGCTTAGTTTTCGCTTGCGCCGCCACCGTCCAAGCAGACTACTGTATTTGAATGAATTAGGGTGGATATATACTGTGGTGCCGACAAGCAAAAACCGCGCAAGAAGAAAGCAGCAGATGACACATTGGGTGTCGGTCCCAAAGCTGCAGTTCGGAATATTTCGAAGGCGTTGATCGGTCAATCGCCGAAGCGGCTTGTGGTGACAGATATCTTTTACTCCACTGTTGCGCTGAGCTTGGCGCTTCTGGAGATGGGGCATTACCACGTCGGGACAACCCGTATTGACCAACTGAGCAGGTGTCCAATCGTTTAAGCGACATAAGCGAATGCTGCGAGGCACCTACCGCATTGACCAATCCCACGATCACCCCGAGCTCATTGCACTGAGCTGGATGGACTCCAAACCCGTCAGCATGCTGGCTACTGGCTGCAGTACGCAGCTTTCCAGCGTTGAGCGCACCGAGAAGGACGGCACGCGAAGCACAGTCCCCTGCCCACAGCTGGCCGTGGACTACAGCCTTGGCATGGGTGGCGTAGACGTCCACGACCAGTTGCAGCTTCATCGCTACAGCATCCAGAAGACCATTTCGCCACGCAAGTACTACAAGGAACTGTTCCTGTGCATCGTAGACATGGCCATCGTTAATGGTTACATCGTTCACCGCATTACACGCAAGCAAAACGGAAAAACGAAGCCTACACATGCAGAATACTTACGCCGCTTACACATTCAATTACTGGCGCTTCGCACGATCAACTTCGAGACACACATGAATGCCTGTATCAGTCCCTATCCCACACCAAGAGCACACGTTAGTGAACACGGACGAGTTTTACTCTAAGGCCAAGCGTCACAAGTGCCGCCAGCGTGTCCAGACTCGTCTGTGCCATCAATTCGATGAGAGCCAGTATTCCTGAATTTGCCCGTGTCACAGCCCCACTCTACGATATTCTCGAGAAAGCAATATAAGTCAGCGGTGCGCGTACCAAACGTAAGCTTGGCAAAGTTTCGCTGGCTAGCGTTGGTTGGGGTGAACTAGAAG
Source organism: Phytophthora x cambivora (assembly GCA_033557925.1). Lineage (NCBI taxonomy): Eukaryota > Oomycota > Peronosporomycetes > Peronosporales > Peronosporaceae > Phytophthora > Phytophthora x cambivora. Next base: position 3,235,823 of record JAUCEB010000008.1, on the reverse strand, counting down.
AGGACTGTTTGGCGCAATTTAAGAGCAAACTTCTTGGGATTGTGCCACTTGCCCACCTTAAAGCTGACTGGGACCTTGTCCTGGTAGCTGCTGCCAGTTTGGATCGTTGGGGCTCAGTTCTAACTCAACTGCCTCCCGAAGATGGAAGTAAGCCGCTGTTGGAACATCCACATAGCGGCTGTAAGCTGAGGAAATTGCTTGTTTTGAGCAATCTTTGTGGTCCCTTGCGGCGGGACCACAAACTTTCTTTTGTTCACGGTCCGAGTTTTCTTGGCCGTGACCACTTCCTTGGCGTAACCAGCCCGATCAGTTTGAAACGTTCCAGTAAGATACATCCGTCGATAGAGTAGCTCCAGGGCTAGTCTGACGGACGTGTAGAACCGGTCGGTAATCACCAGGCGCCAATGCGACGTAGGAGAAGGCGGGCATAGCATATTCATGTTGCGAAGAACTGCAGCTTCTCCACTGTTGTTGTCCCTTGGCACAGGTGTACGAAGATGAGCTTAAGCCCCGCAATACACTTCAAATCTGCATGAACACAAGCAACATGAGTTAGCATAAGACTCGTAGGCGTCTTCATTATGTTGACAACTGGTCAACATAAGGACTTATGCCAAAAAAAGGCAAACTCTGGCTTGCCTGGCACTTGAACTGAACGACACGCACCTCATGCAATATGCTGTCTTAGCACACGCAGCAACGAATACCTTGGTCCTCCACTTGTGCGGTTTGTCCTTGTTGAACTGACGCGTTGGGTTGTAGCGCGATCATGACGGCAGGGTCGCTTCGTCGAAGCTGATGATCGGAGGTGTCTGGTAGCCGCGGGCAAATGTACGCTGCAAGACGTCAACGACGGGCCGTATTTTCCACGCACGGTCAATCTTGGCTTGCGACGACTTGTTGTTGGAGAGATGAAGGTAACCCATGATGTGAAAAAAGCGATGCTTCGCTATGAATAGTCCGAATTGGTTTGCGGGCAGACAGCCCACTTTCTTCGTAGACCAGTGTGCAGCTATACCCTGGCAAGCATGTGCCCAATCAGCAAAGTCACGACTCGAAGTACATCCCATGGTTCAATGTCATCAACTCCAGCGAGACGACTGCGAATGACGCCCAATTCTTCAACCTCCCCACCATTTCGACGCTGTTGCGTGCGAATCGCGCGTGCACGCACTGGAATCGACTGACCATGGTAGCGATTGCTTTCAACAGCAATCTGTCTCCATAGTTTCGGTGGCATAAAGTAGAATAGAAGTGCCAAAGTGTCGTCCGCAATCTCCAATACACTATCATATGGCCCGTATGGCCTATCATAGAGATCAGCATATTCAGGATCTGGGCCGAATCGGCTTCTGTCTACAAATGCACACAAAAGATTATGTTAGTCCTAATGTTGGTTGCGGGCATCTCAATCGTGACTTATGTTGACAGAGCAACACAACTCACCATACTCCCAGCCATGCTCTCTCATCGCTGAGATTGCCTTGCTGTCCCGGGCGAAAGATGTCCAGAGAGAGTCAGGAAGCTCATCGTGATCTTCTTCGGGGTCTTCATCAGTGAGGGCTCCGATGTCCCAGTCGCCATCCCAACTGTCGGTGCCGTCTTCGTCCTGATCTTCGGGTTCCTCACGCAGGTCGAGGTCTTCGTCAGAATTGAGGCCCGTACATTCCTCGGCACCTCCCTCCATCAAATTTGGATCTCCGTCGATAACACAATCGGGGACCGGGGTAGATTCTGTTTGCGCTCCTGCTGCTACCCCGTCGATTGGCGATGTCTGTTACCACAAAACCACAGGTCAGCTTTATGTTGCATGTGTGTTCATAAGATCTTCATGAGCACATGCATATGTTGGATATTACCAACATAACGTACCTCAGCACCACCTTCAGACGAATCTTCATGCAGAATGCGACGGCGACGCTTACTGCTCCCTTCTGCCGACCGTCGCTTGCGCTTGTTGCTTCCCGTCTTCCCATGCGCAACAGAAACTTGACTTGGAGTCGCGGTAGCCTCATCACCCGCGATTGTCGCCAACATGCCGTCGACCACTGCCTTCACGTCCTCTAACACATTCGAGGAACCCGACTGGAAAGAGGACGAAGTGCCGACCGTTTGCTTGCCCGTTGTTTCCTTGCCCGTCGTCGATATCTCCACCGCCTCCTTGTCGTCTGCCGTTTCCTTGGCGTCAGACGCCACTTCAGCAGCCGTGTCCTTCGCCTCCGCGGTGATCGTGCGCAGCGCGGTCTCGGCGGACGGCTCGGTACCCTTCGACTCTGCAACCTCCATGCCCGGAGTGGTGTGTTTGGCTGCCTTCTTCCTGGAGGCCTTTTTCGTCTTTGCTACCCCCTCCACACTATCCTTCTGCCCTGCCCGTCGAATGCGCCGTTCGTGGCGATCACTCAGGAGTGCCTTGCGACAGAGCAGGCGCTCTTTCTCGGAAAGCGTGTACCGCGGGACCTTGGGTGTCGGCGCCACCATCTTCTTTCTCCGCCGTCGTTTTCAAGAATGAGGCTTCGGTAGCTGTGAGCCACTCGGTTGGTGGGTGCGGGCACTGGTTTTTGTCCTGTAATAACCGACTCCTTTAGCTATACCTAAACCTGTGCATCCGTCCGTTTTACACTTAAAATTTTATCTTAGTTTTATTATAGCTGTACGTGGACGCTTGTTCCATACAATATCCAAGTATAAGCACCTCTTATGTTGGAGGTCCAACATAGCATAGATGCTGCGACGGGAAGTGAGTTAGGGTATACACCTCTTATGTTGGACCGTCCAACATAAGGGAAGTAAGGGGTTAAAAAGGGTGTCCGTGGCTTTCGACACCTTTTGAATAGCACAGAGTTTTAATACATTCCTCGATCTGTTCGTAGCATGTACTTATGAGTATATCAGGAAGTTGGTTGTTCGCACAGATGCCTCAAACAGGTTGGCTTGTACAACTGTTCTTTGAATAATCCTGACTGTCGCCTTGCTGATATAATTTTGCTCGCTAGAGTCACAACTTTCAGTGCCAGCAAAGCCTTAGTCCTCAAAACGGCTCGCGTTTCACTACCCCACCATCCCCACGTCGTTTTGCGATCGACCCGCTACCCGAGCAAGTTGTCGACTCGTACGAAGAAGCAGAGGCAGCTTTACATGCGTGGAATCGCTGGTAAATCATCGATGTGACAAAGGCGCACAACAACAATCCACCATTTTCCAACACAATTGTTTTCGTCGACGGCCTCTAAGCAAATCTTCATCTTGCACCCCATTTTGAGTTCTAACACGATCCTTGTCCCGCAGACCTCGTGTATTTTGTGTTTTGCCGTAATGATCGCACTGAAAATCGTGCAGGCGTATCGCCTTGACCTTGTTCGTCTCCACATCCATGGATCGCTTTACCACAATCACCCGCCTATCGAAGACGTCGCATTTCAGGCGTCGCGACATGGCAAGGCTGGCATCTCAAGAGCCGACTACGGCTGGTTTGGTTGCCTCTCAAACTATCATTGGTATTCCTCCTGAAAGAGTTGCTGCAACGATCTGTACTGCCGATTCCAGTAAGTCTATCACGACAAAGGACATTTCGAACATGAAAGGCGGAATGAATTGGCAAATGACACGCCGATAGAACTGCTTTTCGAGAAATTGGCGCAGAACCACTTTTTTCTTCAAGTGGGAAGCAATGGCAAGACGTCGCTTCAATAATTGAAGAGCATGATAGAATTGTACGAAATCCCGTGGCCGTCCATCATTATCTCTGACCGAGAACAATCCTGCATGAATGCAATCAACAAGTTGTTTCCTGATGTTCCGTCGCTGGTGTGTAGATGGCACATGAATCGCAATGTTATGGCTAAGACAAGGACGATCTTGGGCCAAATCAAGATGGCCAATCCAGCTCCTGGCCAGAACACACACAAAAATACAGTTGAAACATATCAGTTCATGCAGTTGTATTACGATGATGTTTCCTCTGAAACCAAAGGCGGTTTTGAAGACTGTCGAACCGCCATCCGCTCCATGAATGTGACGTTGGCAAACTATCTGGACAAGCACTAGTGGAAGTACAAGACGAAGTTTGGACCTCCGCGTATTTTGACGTTGGATTCCGTGAAACGTCGGCCGTGGAAGGTACACATTCCAAGTGTAAACACTGGCTTAAACCTAGTCGTCGATATCTCCGACATTTTGGTGTACCGCAGCACACTGTTCACAGGGTCTAGCATCTTAAAGATCTTGTGGGGAACCCAATTTGATCTGCTGACATTGCTCCAAGGTGACCCTTAGCCACGAACCGTCCAGCTTCTTGGCGGTATAAAATCTCGATCCCACCGCCGCCACGCTTGAAGAATTCCGGATCCTGTAGCCTCAGGAGGGACCTTAGATCTTTTAGTTCTGCATCTTCCCTAATGGTCAAAGTAAGTGAGGCACCATTGTTGGCCAAAACGTCTTCAGCTGCGGCTTTCGAGACTGCGACGGGCCCATTGCCACTTGGTCCTGAGAAATGGAAATGGAAGTGGCTCATCTTTATCTCGGGTTCTGATGTAGATTGACTGATCACATTAAGTACGATACGCACTTAACGATACCGGCATTGTCAGACGTTCGTCTTCAACCTCGGTGGATGGCATCCTTCTTACATCTTCTTCAATCTCAATTCGTCAAACTCAAGCATGTCGTAGTAAAAGACGGTACTGGCGCCGAAGTTAAGATCCGCGAAGCAGCAGATGCTGCGTTCGTCGTTGACATTGGTGATTGCCGAGGAATCTCATGGTCAGCGTCTGAGGTGGCGCTCTTTCTTGCAATGAAACGATATGGCTCCTGGTTGACAATCACTCCCGCGCATCGGCGACATATGGGCAGAGGTGTTGTGCCGGAGGAGATCTCAGCGGCATTGTAAGCGGAGAATACGCTGCCTCCATCGTCGATATTCTCGGACTACAGGCTTCAGCAAGCTGCGGAAATGGGAACAGACAAGGGGAACAGTCAAGGGTTCTGAGACCTCAGAGGCGACGAATTACTGCCACTTCAACCATACCTAGTACGCCCACCTGAATGAGCATAGTTCCACTCACACGTTCACTTCACAATGAACTGATGCACAATGTGATTCGACACGCAGCTGTAAGGTATTCGACCAGTCATTCGCAGATTCTCCAAAGTATGTATTTAGAATTTATAGCTCGTCAACCAAAGTTCGCCAGAAAAAAGTAGCCCCCCCCCCGTCAAGCAGGGAATATCAGCTGTAATGTCATTTTTATACGCGCAACAGAGTCGTTTACGGGCACTAAAATGCGAGCCGGACGCTCCGTACCATTTTGGGGTGGGAACCAGTTGTCCGCAGATCCAGGATAACATCAGGAATTTGTGTAGAATGCTCTTCATGAAAATTGCTGCGGCTGTTTGGCGCCACCCAGCTGAACAATGGCGCTGGAGCCAATCGCGGTGTCGCAGGGCTACCGATTGGTAAGAAAGCTTGTTGTAGGGGAGATGGCAGCTTTCCTGCACTACCTAATACACATCACAGCCTGGCATCACGCCAAAACCGTTGATGCAGTTCTTGTCACTTAGCAATGGCCCTCCATCATGGCAAAGCTAAAGGGAAGCAACTCGAGGACACGGTAGCCTGCATGCTAGCCGGACAGAAAATACCAGCAGCGGCTACTGAACATCAAATTCCATATCGGACACTATTCGACCATGTCAACCTTGCCAAAACCGGTGAGAGAAAAGCGCCGACACGGCCGGGCCAGCGCCCGTTGCTACCAGAGAAGCCAAGGACAATTGTTTTGGATGGATTATTTCTCGTCAATAAGTCGGTCATCCAGTCGACCGGTGACAAATTGTTGCCGGACTAGTGAAAAGGCATCGTTGATGTACGGCAAAATACTCTCTAATGGCTCGTACACGCGTTTAATCGATTGACACCTAGTCCTCTCCGTGAGAATGGCTCAAACAATTACCAAGACCCGGAAAAATGTTGATGAAGCACAAGTAGATGCGCGCTATCTCAGACTCTAGATAATTTTCTGACAAGCAAACAACTGGACGCGACTCGAATTTTTAATGTTGACGAAACTGCATTTCAGTCTCGCAACAAAAGTTCATCTGCGGTGGTAGTGCGGGGATTGACTTAATGTGTGGAAGACGGAAGTAACGACTGGGTTTCATATGCCGGTTGTCGCTTGCGGTAGTGCCTCCAGCTTGTTTGTTCCTCCAACATTCATATTTCACGACAAGTCTGTCGATGTCACCATTTTAGAGAAGGGAACGTCGGGTGCACGAGTAACAACGACAGATTCTGAATTTATGAATAAGTGACTATTTTTTCGATGGTTGAAGTATTTGTTTTTGAGATGGTGTCTGTGCTCATTCTGAATTTCGACCCGTCCGACCAATTAGGAGGCATGAGCCACTACGTCTTCGAGAGCGATAACGACAAGGCAACTTTTGCTGCAGCGGATCTTACCCACCAGAACAAGTTGTTGATTTTAAATTCTTTCGACCACGCGTTTGTTGGAGAGTCTGGTCCAGCAATTTCATTCGGACTCATCTTTACATCGCGGAGATTACTTCGGAATATGTACTACTCGGTTCAGGCCCAAGACTGTATTGGAGTGGTTGGTGTCACCGATGGCACTTATAATATCGATTTTAGTAAGTTTTGTTTGTGTACGGACGTCCTACGATGTAATCTGACTAACATTTAAATATTTGAATTACAGATATATGGACGTTGATGTGCTTCGGGTTATCTGTCGAAGTATATGATCCCAGACAATACCGTCATAGATACGGGCAATAGCTGTATATGTATGTGCGCAGCGAACACGAATCCGCTTACAACCAAATGTTATCACTGCAGTTGAGTATGCGTCCTTCGTCTAAAGTTTGGAAGTCAAGACCATGCTTCTTATATTACCATCGCATTCACTGCTGTGTGGCCGGGCATCAAAATTCTGAATTGCTATCCCCATTTATCCCGGAATGCCTCTAAGGTGATACAACTTCTCCATCCCACCAGCTTCTACGACGACCACATTGCTATCAACATCAAACAACTCGAAATTGCCAGATCGTGCGCCCGGCTATGGCGACTCGAATTACGAAATACTGGATGTCAAAGAAGGAAAAAGAATACGCGGAATGGTTCGGCTCTCAGGTTTTGGAGGAGCATTGGTGGTTATGGTGTTGTACGGCAGCTAGGGATGGTTTTGGATGACTTCTAAACTGTCTAAAACACTTCCAGAAAACGTCTGAAATTCCGTTCACCAAAAGCATGCCAAACTAACATCCAGAATATTCTCAACTTGAGGTACGGACTTTCAGACACTTTTGGACGCGTTCCCAATTCCCGCTAGCACCTACCAGCGGTAACAACGAGACGCCCGTGCACGTTTTCGTCTTCATTCTCACGTGGAGTGACCAGCAGCTGCGCGACTAAGGTGGCTGCCAGATATGAAATCGCGAAGACCACCACGGGTACGAGTCCGCGTGGCGTGGAGATCCCGGGTGACGAGAACAACTAGACCATAGCTGATCGAGGCCGACGTGGTCATCTTTCAGCAATTCTGACTAAGCATGGCGCCTCCTCCTCCGCCGGCACTAGGAGCCGTGGCACCCTCTGTGCTGATTCCCATCTTCCTGGCGTGGGCGTTCGAGGGTATGTGGGCTTCCTGCACCCGGACTTTAGCAACGGCCACACCAGGAACCTCGTGGTGAACGCGGCGGTGGCGCTGCAGCAGCGCTGCGCGCACGCGACTGTGTTCACGGTGCACCACGACATGGACCACTGAGGATACGCGCACGGTGTGGGGCAAGCTATACACCCTTTGCGCCGTGCTGCTCGTGCTGTTCGTGACGTGGTATGTGGTGCTGTTCTACGTCAACAAGCTGGGTGTGTTCGGGGTGGCCAAGGCGTCCGTCTCCGTGCTCTTCTTGCGCGCGCTCGGCAAGCCTTCCGCTCGAGCTCGCCATGAAGGGCCTGTACAACATGCTGCTGGGCTCCTGGGAGGAGATCACGTCCGCGGCATCGGACATCCTCGTGGCGAACAAGAAGTTCAAACGCGGGGTATTCCAGGAGTACTTATCGCGCCTGCAGGACAAGAAGGTGTGCGTGTTGTACTAACCCGTGAGGCCAAGAACAAGGAGCATATAATTGAGCTTCAGGATGTGGTGGTGAGGCATGGGCTTGGAGCACTAGCGTTCCGCACGTCTTGCGAACGAGGCAAAAGGTGACCATATCTTGAGATACAATGACGCCGTGTCGATGCCGCAGTTAATTTACATAATAAAGACGGAGACAAGACTATTGTGAAGACACTGTTAAACAATCGTAAATTTAATCATCATCTACATTCTTGGGACACGACTGATGGCGTGCGAGATCGATCTCTTCTTTCTTGATTGTGCCGTAGTTGATGTAGACGTATGCAAGCATTTCCACCTTTTCCACTGATAGCCCGTTTCGCCGCTTTGAGTGAATATGATCAAAGATACCCCAGGCTCTTTCTCTTGCTGCCGATGATGTCGGAATTGCGAACACGACATCAGATACCTTCTTGAGCAATGGAAATCGCTTCGCACTTTTGGAGCCCCAATTGTCCTGGGGGTTCGATTCGGAGTACTACTCTCGTAGCGCGCCACCTCCCTCTCGCTTAATCCTCTTAAATTTGAGAATCTCGGCAGTCAGCTTGGCAACAGCAGTAGATAGAATCAGTCCACAACGCACGGTCAGCTTACAAACCTGATCATCTACGTTTTCGTCGTCTGAACCAACGAAATCGTCGAGATCCGTGGCTGGATCCAGCCTGAACGCGACCGCCATCGCGTTTGTGTGAACGTATTGCCATCGCTTCTGAATGCGCTCACGAAATATGCTTTGGAGGTGGTCGAGCGGAACAGTCATGATATGTGTGTACGTACCGTCGGCTGGTTGGAATTCACCAACCGCATCGGAGATTTGGGGTTGGCTTTCAGTAGGTGTAGCCGACGCCATTAACTCCACTGCATCACTGAGCACCCCGATCCCAGCTAATGCCTGATCATGCCTTGTTCTGGGTCGCTTTCCGCTGATTCAGCAAATTCTGCTTCCGGTTCATCTTCCGGCAACATCATACCGTAGGCAGCGTGGTATCGCAACCATCTAAACCATCTGTAGACCCCCAGAAACGAATCCACTGTTCGCTTCCAGCGCGCACAGTGCCTCAATAATCGGATCAAATAGACTCACGATAGCTCGTAAACTGCTCCAGAAGGCATCGTCGCGAATTATGTCGGTCACATACTGGATTATTTTTTTGGCCTGAGTTCCACGATAGCGGTCTCTGAATTGCTCGTAACTCGGGCTCAAAAAACGTTTTTCCAGCACCACCTCGCTATTTAGCACATTGCGCAGGCAAGCTTGTACAGAATACCAACGCGTCGGCACAGGTAATGTGAGATTTCTAGCCCTCAAGCCTGCGTTTCTCACGCCTTGCTATAATTGCTTGAACTCGTCAAAAAGCGCTAGGTGGTCTCTTACAAAGCGAGTGACAACCACAGCTTTTACGGCAGGAAAGCGGCCAATATCTTGCATCAGTAGGTTTAAAACATGGGCTAAGCATCCACTACTGATCACGTTCGGACACCTAGTCTCGACTTGACTCGTTGCACTTCTCATGTTTTTGGCATTGCCAGTTACAACACCAACAACTTGCGCCGTCGTCTCGTGCTCGATATCGGCAATGACTTTGTCGATTTCCCCAGATATATACATCGCAGTATGATGTTTGGACCTTGTCGACCACGATGACCAGAATAGTGAGGGCATTCCAGGCGCAACCACCATGAAGTTTATTATGCTTGAGCCGTTGGTATCTGTCCAACCTTCAGTGACGATTGACACGTAGGTACATCGATTAATCAGCCTGATAACCTTTGAATGGATCTCAGCTCTCACCCGTTTTAAGGACCGTGCTCAGCTTGTGCCTCGACGGCAGCTTGATGGAAGGAGCGACCATTGCAATAAAGTCGCAAAATACTTGCGCTTCAACAAGTATGAATGGAAGCATCCAGACGAAAACCACCCGCGCAAGTGCCATTTCACAGGCATCTTGGTCAAGCTCACGCCTAACGGGTTGCCCGGTTCGATCCGCCATAAGCGCCGTTGTTGGGGTTGGCGTAGGTCGCAGCGAAATTTGAACATCTTTGGATACATTAGGGCATTGGCCAGACTTCCCCAAATGGTTAAGCAACTTTCCGCTAGGCTTTCCGTTCTTCTTGAGAATGCCGCAGTAGTTGCAGCGTCCGTTCTTTTTCCCATTTTCTCGTTCAATGGTAAAAAGCAACCAAATCTCGCCACGAGGGCGTCCGGTCTTCAATGGCGATGCTCGTGACCTAGTAGCTGACCCTGGGACACGATTTGTTCGGGTAGACCGCGCAGGGGTGGATGAGCGCGACGAACGCGCTGGAGTTGGCGCGCTGGGCGATCGCGCAGATGTCGATTGTCGAGGCGAGCGTGCTGGGGAAGGCGCACGGGGCGATCGCACAAGGGTTGATTGTCGAACCAAGCGCACTGATGCTTGCGATGGGCGGGGCGATGAGGGTGATTGTACTGGACTTGGCGAGCGGGGCGGCGGTGAAAATACCACCCTGCGTGTGACCGCCGACGAATCCAGGCGATTCCCTGACGGGATTGACTGAGAAGACCCTCTTCGATACGGGCTGTAGCGATAGGACCTACGTAAGGCCGAGTCGGTTGGCGACGGCAACATGTTTGGATGCATGCGCGAATCGTGCGAGGCGGCAGCAGGTGGCCCTGGTAGTAAATTCGTCGGGAGGTTGGTCGCGTCTTCCTCTTGCGTCGCTATGGAGAAGATCCGTTCACGCTGACGTTTGGACTTTTGGATGTGGCGGTCACTTTTGGACTTTTGGACGTGGCGGTCACAGTCAGCGCTGACCTGCAGCTGCAAACGATCCCTTCACATTGTCTTTTGGACTTCTGAATACTTCTAAACTGTTTTAAACGTGTTATAAACGTTCTTTACTCTTCCAATCCAAAACCATCCCTAACGGCAGCAGTACCGGGCGTCATGCCATCGTAAAACCCACCTGAATCTCACCACAAGATGACCAAGGCTGTGTGTGCCCCCTACTTACGCGCGGCAACATCTGTGGTGCTAAATCATACTTTATCAGCCGAGTTGTTGCTCGATTGTGACAGCCCCCCCCTCTCCTCTATGCCGAAGGTAGGAACTCTCCTGAATTATCTCAAAAGACCGCATAATGGATGAATTGTCTCAAAATTCCGCATGATGGTGAAGCACAACCTCCTGAAGGTGATTGGACCGGAGGCATGCATTGTCGTCTTGGTGGTGGTTAAATACGCGCGCATATGCCGTACGCTCGAGCAATACGGCTGGTGTCGAGGTTTCGCGCACCCGGGCTTTAAGGTACCGATGATATCGATAAAGCTAATGAAGTTCTCACTCTATGTGTATATTTATCGACTCGAAGAATGGGATTCTACGAAAAGGATCCATGGTGACCGATTTTAAACTCTACTATCTCTCTTATACACGAGGTTAAAATCCTTCATTCAGCACGGGCATCCGAGCTCACGATGGAATTGAGTCCATGTGTAGCGAAAAATGACGGACGTATCAACTTTATCGAATTGTACAACGATACACGTGCGCAATAGCTTCATTTGTTGTGTGTTATGCTTAGATCGAAAGGATTTGTTCGCGTTACGAATGTGATTGCAAAGGTTTCAGGTCCACCGGTTGGCTATGTAGTCATATTATCGCTACGCTCACATTAAGGGATGAATATCACATCAAGCCTGCGACAGCTCACTTACCTACTCGCAAAGTTCCCGGAGGACAACGGAAGCCTCGAAGTTGTCTGTCGAAGGAAGGAGCGAGTAATTTTGCGAATGATAAGCTCATGGTAGACCTCGTCAAATTACCAGCGATGTCTATGAGTTGGAACGTCATTAAGCAGCTTCCAGTTCAGTGTCTGAAACGAAACGTAATGAATCGACATGTGTCCGGCCAGATCATCGATTGGCTTGACTGCGAGGGTCCAACAGAAATTTTCATATGGACCGTTCGCTTCCAAAACCGACATGAAGCGCAATTCGAGCTCAATGAAATCACAGAGCTTCTGGGATCGTCAGCCAGCTTAGGTCTCAACATCACAGGCAAGATTTTCTAGCTTGACCCCTTTCATATGGAGATTACATATGCATCATGGTTGAATCCTTACATTGAAATCCCACTTGAAATCCCACCTTTGTATTTGAAACATTGAAACTCCACCTTTCTAATATTGGAAGTAATCCGCACCCTAGACACTTATCAATGAATCTACCGATCTACGCATCTACCCATTAGGCGTGCGAGCTTGATGGGACGCCTGTCCCCACCCTCTGAGGTTTATACTTTGCTACCGTGGTGTCGGAGCAAGCTGCCACAACACCCACATACCATTTTTTATCATGACTCTCTATGTTTAAAATGGCTGGTCCTCGCTGACGAAGGACGTGCCTCCGGCGAAGGAGGGCTTCTCACTGCGAGTGAAGGTCGCCACGCGCAGAAAGTAGACGGTTAGGATGCCATAGGATCCACGCCCGTATGTTTTCTGTAAAGCTGCAAGTCTGGCGACCTCTTTGGGCCTCTCACCAACAAGGCCCCCGAGCTTGCAGCTTTACATGATCTGGTTGCAACACGTAGATGCTGGAAGCAGATTCGCATCCGTGGTGTGCTTTCAATGTACTTGCAATCGCTGCAATATGCAATGCTCACAGCTAAGCGTGTCTAAACCGATTATGGTATATTTCTTTCTCCAGTGTGATTTTATATCATTCTGTACAAAGCCGCTAGATGCCTGCAACAATAGTAACATCTGCGATGTCTGTGCGAAAAAAATGTTTATTAGGGCGTTATTTGTACTGAAGCGATATCTACTTTTTCTGTAAACTACATTTTTTCATTTGTCGAACTAATCCCCGTTGGACTGTCTGTCTTATCTCGGCATTTAGCACTACCAGGAAATTGTCGATATAAGGTCGACACTAAACGATGTTGAGCACATCCGAAACATCCATGATGTTCTTCTGGTGGATTTGACAACTCCGATTAAGCGAGCTGAGACTTTTTGTTTCGCTACGGCATTGACACCTGTCTAACAAGAAGAAAATAGGCGGCTGAATGAAGCCGTCAACGACATTGTCAAGAAGTGTGTACCCGATATTTAGCGATATCAACGCGTGCCCTCGCCCAGAAGACTAGTTCTCATTGGGCGCGACTGTAGACCATAACTTTGACTCGCTCAAAAGATACTTCACCGGCGATGTCCCCGAGCCCCGCTATATCGCTTGTGTGGCTTTATATTTCGACCAAATATATGTTCGGGTTGTTTTCGCTGGGGCAAGCGTCAGTTTCTGAGATGGTGTGAAGTATACGTTCGCAGCCATGAACCATTAGACTTCCCCGTGTTGCCGAATTCTAACGCGACGATGGCCGGCATAGCCCGGATATATGTACAAAGACCGTCAAACCGCATGTGGGGGAGTACCGGCCCCTTGTGTAAATCGAAGCTACTAAATAATGATAACGAATCGCATGCCCGGATCTAGGAGCCCAGTTGGCTAGGGTTGAGGTCATCACCATGCTGCAGCTGAATGCATATGTTGATGTCCATGCACATGAGGAGATCGAAGGTGTACTCCTTGTCCTGGCGGTACTGCGCGTGCTGTTCCAGCTCCGCCTGGCGCTGTGTCTGGCCTGGCTGCTGCCGTCGACGGCCGCTCTGTGTACTGACGTGCGGCTTGTGCTTCGGATCCCGCAAGCCTAGCCCCAAGACGAAGCGCAAAAACACCAAGAAGACGGCCAGTGTCAATTCGAGCTTGAACGCGCCTCTGAGCGACCCTACCAAGAAGACCACCACTAGCAAGACGATGACTTCTCAGAAGTACAGCAAGAGGGGCAAGAACTAAGCCAACTCGATGCCGTCACAAGAGCTCACGCTGGTGCGTTTTCCGAGCCAAGCGGAGGCTCAACATAAGTACAGATAAGAGCGCGTTGGAGCAACGTGGGTTCCATAAAGGGATATGAAGGTTGCTTGACTTAGAGGGGGTTGAAGAGATGTGATGGACAACATGCCCCTAGCGCAGTTTTATAACCTAGGGGGTTCAGGGGTTCAGGATATCCGCGATCCTGATGCGATTGACGTACAGGTCGGCGTACTGCCAGCAACGCCTGATGGCGTCCGTGGAGACGCTGTCCCGGGCATCCTTGCACCAGTGGTGAGCCTCCTCGATGGCAACGTTGTGGGTGTCCTCGTGGCCCTCCATAAAGCGCTTCATGATAGCCGTGGTTTGACGGTTGAGGGTGGAAGCCTTCACGGCCGCGATGGCATCGGCTGGGTGACCGCGGTCATGTTGGGTGAAATTACGCGGAAGGTTCTCATCGTCTCGTTAGTGGCTTTGTGCAAGGGAGCGTCGTCGACCAGAAGCAAAACCCTGCGCCCCGCCGCGACCATCTCCACTTTTAGGTCCTCCAACCACTGCTGGTGGATCGGCGAGGGCATCCAGCCCTTGTGTGTGCCCACATAGTGAATGCCGATCGGTTTGTTCGGCAGCCATCGCGGCTTCTTGGCCGTTCCGAGCACCGTCAGAGGCGGTTTGTGCGTGCCGCTCGCATTGACAGCAGCCACCACCGTCACCCTGACATTCTTCTGTTTGAGTGCGAGTGTAGTGTTCACGCACAGCGAGCGCTGCACCAGCAGAAGAAGGCCGCCTCCTAGATGTTATAGACGTCGTCGGGATGGTAGGCCGCGCAGCTCCTCCACAGCAGTCTTGGCCGTGGCTAGATCGACACTGCCTATCACTCCATGCGCACGCCGGTTGTAGATGTCGTGACGCCGCGGGGGTCTGCAGCCGGTCAGCGCAGCGCTGTATCAACCAGATGATGAGGCGACCGTTCAATCCAACATCCCCAGCCTCGAAAAATCTCATTACGTCCGGCAACATGGTGTCGAGCGCCGTGATGCTGTCTGACTGCGTCCGGTGTGATCGCGGTTCAGGTGTTGAAGTGGTCGCTCCTGTCGGAACGCCCTGTTGATCATGGTCTTGCTTGGTGTCTGTGGGAGTGCGAAGGTTGCAGCTGCCCAGTTGCACAGCTCTTGGAAGCTTACGTGCGCGGTAGTGCGCGCACAGCGCTGCTTCATTGGGATGGTCATCGCAATAGCTGCGGGCCCTCGTAAATAGTGACTATATGGTGAAGTGTCGCTGTTGGCACAAGAAGCCCGCCAGCCAGCGCGCAGCAGCCAAACCGAGCGCGAACAGGAGCCGTCAAAAAGGCCAAGCAAAGAGCAGAGCCTTGCCGGAGATCGAAAACGGGACCTCTCGCACCCTAAGAGAGAATCATACCACTAGATCGACCAACAAACCCACATGTGGCGCTGCCAGCACGTGTCCTACGGACCTCACGCATGCATCGGTGCGAGAGGTCCCGGATTCGATCTCCGGCGAGGCCGTCTCTTTGCTTGGCCTTTTTTACGGGTCCTGTTCGCGCTCGTTTTGGCTGCTGTGCGCTGGATGGTGGGCTCGTTGGTGACCCAGCTGCGTCGGCATGCCGGAACACCGGTCAGCACAAGCAGCAAGGTGTCGAAAACGGTGGGGCTTGTAGCGTCGGCCGTGAGGCTCGGGAACGGGAGGTGGGGGTTGGCGTGGGTGGGCGTGACGACGGTGAGGGGTGGGAGAGGCGTGCGATGCGTGTCGGTTTTTATGCGTGATGAAATTCTAAATTTTTGGAAGAAATCATAGCCAATTCAGCAGTCGTCGTCGTTGCTACACGTCTCCGCTCCGACCAGCGACTCCGATGCCTGTATGACACCAACCTGCGCGCGTGTGACGATTCTAGCGGTAATTGCACTTCCGAACATCTTGGACAGCAGCTCTTCTGACGAGGATGGTAACCCAGAGGATCCTGAGTTTGACGGTCCGGTCCCTGAAAGCGTAGAGACAAACCCTTTCTAAACAGACCCGGCAGGTGTCGAAAAATCTCCGCAGGATAGCGACGTATTGGTCTTGCGGTCCAAACGAAAGCTCAAGGTCCGGAGGTATATTCTTCATCGGACACCTCTGGGAGTAGCGTCAAAACTTCGTCCAAGGCTCCCGTGTACACTCCATCTCCCAAGCGTCCTCGTCGGTCACGTACTGGCAATGGTTCGGGTAATAATTCTGGTAGTCTCTGGACGAGGGCCTGTTCCAATCTGGATCGAATCCGGTCATTTCTCGCCCGGAGGCCCTACAAAGAGCTGAGTCCGACCGAGTTGGTGATGATCGAGATTCCTGACCGGGGTGTTCTTTCGTGGCGCCGCCGACCACCGTCAGGGGCGGCCGGGAACGAAGGCCGCTTGCTGGGGCTGCTGCTTGTCGAAGAAGATGGTGCGCTTATCTTGCGCGCACGCGGACAAAAGTTGCGTCCGCCAGTGGCTTGTCGAGATGGTCCATTGGCACCCCCGCGGAGACTCTCAATATTCTGTAATATGACGTCATTGTGACATCGCCGGTGGCCACTCCCGCGCTTCGTGATGGTAGTGTATACTACTCGGGTTCTTCTACCGCGTCCGATTGCGAGTTGGCAGCATAACCATCGATTCCGTACTCCACGTGAATGTGCCGTTCCCCTTCCTCCAGGATTGCGTCCCAGTCCGCCTCGATCCCGTGGCGATCCAGAATTGGGAGACCTAGCCTCGCATGCATTCGAACCCGCATCTCGCACCTCTTCAGCATCAGTGCATTGACCTTGTCACTGTCGACGAGTTGATAAAACAGTGTTCAGGTCTAATGCTTGTTCGTGCTCATTCATATCATTGACGTACTCCTTCCAGTCATGCTCGGCATTGATGGTGCCAGTGTAAGCTGAGTCCTCTTCCGCTCTCCATCGTAAGTAAAGTTCGCCATGGCTCACGCCGTAAAAATGACGTTCATGGTGACGTAGCACGACGAATGTCGGTAGCACGTGCAGGCGCCAGCAAGTCCGCAAGTATTCCGTGGCCTCCCTGTCCGTCGCCGTATTGCAACAGCCACTTTCGTGATCGGTGCCATCCTTAAGTCTGAGCTTTCCTTAGGAGTATCGTTGTACGTGTGCATCACCGGCGGGGTTGACATCAAAGACCATGATAGGTTCCCGCAGATACTGCGCTATTGCTCTTAGCTCATGAGGCCCAGCCCAAAAGGTAGGCGGGACTTGTGTCCCAGCTGAGCGCCGTCGAGCCGCGTCATAATGCGCGTACAGAACTGCAGTCGCCCCCTGTACTGACCCATACATCACTAGGTCCGGATACAGTTTGTTGCACCCCAAAATCGGATCAACAAGATGTAGTTCGACGTCTTTGCGCAAGTTAGCCATCATGAGGGTATAGACATACCACTTCAGCTCAGTCGCTTCCTCCACTACATCGGTCGAGTTCTTCATCTCCCGGCCTTGGTGGTTCATGGAGGTGGCTTTAGTATCGCCAGTATCGCACACTGTCCATTAGCCGTAACGGCAACTTCAGTCCCCTGAAAGCTTTGCAGCCACTGACCGAGCTGTATCGGTAGATCAGCATCACCATCTGCTGTCCCTACTTTTTCACCCCTATGATAACGCCGTCCTGCGAGTCAGGGGTTGCAGACCCAATGTTGTCGCCGCTGGACTGAGCCTCTGCTAGAGTAGCCGGCAGTTGCGATTGGCCTGGAGGCGCCGGAGTGCACCGTGCTGCTGCATTCTGCATGTAGCTCGCCATGCTCGTCTGCATGCCCTTAATCGCTCCATCCGGTAGCCCTACTCCAGCTGCCGCATGTTATTGGCGTCGGGCTGCTTTCCGCCGGATCATGGCGTTGCCTTCCGTCGTGGTGGCAGTAACGTCTCCGCCTCATGTTGGACCGGAGGCTTGTTCTCCAGCGTCAATCCTTGTGTATCCACTTCCATTTGGTCAATGCCTTCTATTGGGGTACCTCAAGGTTAGTGTCCTTCGTAGCAACGGACGGGGGCATCTGTTCAGAGGTAGACTCCGTCGGGGCTTGGTTCCTGTCTTCCGGATACGCGTATGGGGCGTCATCCTCGATACCTTCTGTTACGGTGGGGTCTGCGATTCCGGCGCTAGCCATCTCCTCGTCAGCATCCATTCTATCGATATCCCCCTCTTCGCTATCCAAACTTGTCAGGACCTCATATTGACCAAAAGCTTCGACTCGCTGAAACTTCTCGAAGTGGTTTGGTTGGCTTAAGTTTGACGTTGTTTGCCCACCTCATGATCTTCACCGCAGTGGCTGTGCCGTTACACCCCGCTGTTCGGACTTGTTGGGTTGAGTGCGACTGCAGCTCACCAGAGGTGAGGACTGACTTTGCGACTCCTTCTTGGAGTGCCTTCCGCGCCTTCGCCTTCGCTCCTTTCGACTTCTTGGGAATCTGGGTGTCTGCGTCCAAGTTGTGGACCTTGGGAGTTGCTGACTCCTCCGGTCCGATGTTTCCGCCGGCATTTTCTTCCTGTAGCACTGCTGCGGCCTATGTCGAGGCACTTTGACGCTGATTCGCGGTCACTGTCTGCAGGTCCAACGGTGACAGGCTCATCTCCGGTGGTTGGTGAGATCTAAGATCAGTAAATAGTTCTTCAAAAGAAGCCACTTGGTATGCAGTCTTAGGGGCAAGTACCGTGAGCGTTACCTCCCCAGCAAGGGGGCGTGTGCTTTTCGCTTGCATGGCGGACAATTTTGTGGAGGCAATGGTGCACTTCATTGTGCCATGTCGTTGGCCATAGCATCTCGCACGGTCGTCTCAGGTACCGTTGGTAATGATGTAGCGTAATTTCGTGTCGGGCCATGCCGATTCGAGAAACCCCTTCCAGTGGTGTCGGGCACGTGCGCTGGGCAAAGCGTATCGTGTGATACGTGTTGTCGTAAATGTTTGTCCGTGTCGCTCTAGCATACTCCACGTCGAGCACCTTCCCGCCCGCAAGTTGAGCGAATATTCTGGCGAGCGCCGTTAGCCCTAGCCGTTCGCCACCGTAGACTCGGATCGCATATTGCAATTCCAGCTGGGCAACTGTAATGGGGCCAGGATTGGCCAGTGAACTTTTCAAGGAAAAGGGATGTTCTCTGGTGTGGACCACACCGGCCGGTGTGGCCCACTAGAACTGAGTGTCACACACCATGACTGGTACGGGGTACCATGTTCCTTATATAGAGTGTTCACGGTAGACCTCCCCAATGTACTGATTTAAGTATGTTCGGTCGTACTTAAGGACCACGATGCACGAGAGCCAACCGCTGAGGAAGATCGCAATTTAGACAGGGATTCAGTATGCAGATAGGAAGCAGTAGATAGAACTTTATGAGTGTTATTAATACAAGTCGGTTTAACTCTAACCTACAAGTGTGCAAGTCTCTTTAAGTACTCGGTACTAAAGAGGACCGATAAGGCAAGGCCTTTTGCACAAGCAACAACAGAGACGCCAGGCGTCTGTTGTGGTTAGCGTGTTACGCTTCCTCCTAGCTATTGTGTGTGTGACCCCCGTCACACCTGGTAGCACTTGTAGTCAATCCCGGGACCGACGCGGATCTCTACAATCAGGGTCTCTTTGAGTATGGAGGACACAGGGAGTCGGCTGCCGGCGCGGCAGGACCTCTTCGATGCCCACTGGGCTACACTGGAGAAGATGGTCAGCCTCCTGGGCGAGGCAGCCTTCGCTGGATTCCCCAACCTTCCTGCCGAGCAGCAAAGCGTGGAACGCTTCGACAAGTACAAGTCGTCGCTGATTGCTCACGTGAGCGCTGCTGCGCAGGAAGCCGCTCGTGCGACGATGCGAGCTGAGGCACAGAGTGCGGCACAAGCGTCCGCCACGAACACGGCCTCATTCGCTGCGCGTCCAACCACGACGAAGCCCGTCAAGATATCGGTTCCGACGTTCGACGGCAAAGACTCAGACAGTCTCGTGTTCTGGGTCCGAGAGATCGAAATCGCGCTAAGCGCTGGTCAGATCTATGATGCGCGGGCTCAAGTAGCGTTCGCGCTATCCAATCTTGGAGGGCGCGCACGCGCATGGGCTATGGCCCGTGAAACGGCGACGCCGGGGTACTTCACCTCGTGGTCGTTCATGGAACAGGAGCTACGCTCCACCTTCCTCCTCGCCAATGTGGCATACCGCCACCGCTCCAGTTTCTTGCGGTGTAAGCAAGGCGAGCGGTCGCTTCAAGACTACGTCATGGAGCTCCATAACCTCGAAGCCGCTATGGCCGATGCACCCGTCTCTGAGGACGTCAAGGTGACGGTCTTCGTGGACGGTGTCCGCACGGGTCCGGCTCGGACAGAGCTCTTCCGGCGTCAGCCGAAGACCTTCAATGAGGCGGTCCACATCGCTATGCTGGAGGACCACTGCGTGCGCTCAGCGCAAGGGCACACGCCTCATGTTGAGGCCAGTGAGGGTCCCACTCCGATGGAGATCTCCCTTGCCGAGTCGGCACGCTCTCAGAAGACGCAACGGGCGAGTGGGCGCTGTTTCGGTTGTAACCAACCTGGTCACTTCCGTCGAAACTGCCCCACCAACCAATGGAAGGCGCCACGCGACAAGAAGTACGCGGCGCGTCCGGCTCTAAACCGTCTCGAGGAGACAGAGTCGGAAAGCGGCGACTCCCAGTAGGGGCGGGACGCCCTGCTGGGAGACTTCGCTCCTCTTCGAGGAAGGTGAGTTCCTCATCAGCCTCTCCAAAGGAGCAAGTCCCTGGGACGACACTTCTGTGTCTCTCCGTGGCCGCCGCGCGGTCTAATCTGGTGGTCGTCACTGCCAGCGTGAAAGGGTATCCGGAACCAATGACGGTCCTGATCGATTCGTTTAACTTTGCGACGAAAGCCAGTGTGGCTAGGAACAGTGCATTGTATGCTAGTGCTTTAGAAGCTTCTAAGAGTAATAGCAATCTATCTGTTCGCATAGCGACTGGCTCCATCGTGTCTACACGCAAGGTTACCATACCCTTAAGCGTGAAGTTTGACGACTTCAATTCGGTCGAACCGTTCATTGTCTTGGACATGGATGATCGGTACGATCTTACCCTCGGCATGCCTTGGCTTGCTAAGCACGAGCCGTGGATAGACTGGCGTAGTCGCACCATTGGTGCCAGCCACAACCCCCTCGCGGACGGAGCCCTGGCGGTTCATGTCCCCTCCTCTTCCCGAGACGGGTTTGTGCATGAACACCGTGTGCCACGCGGCGAAAGGCAATTTGCCGGTACTTCGGAAGTGTTGGAATTGCCCACGGCAT
Organism: Phytophthora x cambivora; assembly: GCA_033557925.1. Classification (NCBI taxonomy): domain Eukaryota; phylum Oomycota; class Peronosporomycetes; order Peronosporales; family Peronosporaceae; genus Phytophthora; species Phytophthora x cambivora. The sequence continues at coordinate 3,214,550 of JAUCEB010000008.1, read as the reverse complement.
TGCCTCCACGAGCACGGGAGCTCGGGGTAGGTGGTGGCGAAGATCCGCAGGATCCTAGTACCTCTAAGGATGGGGACAAGGGTTCTGTGTTTGGCAACCGAGTTGCACTTGCCCCCGGGGCAGTGAAGGCTCAAGGCGCGGACGCTGTACCAGCTCGCGCAGGAAGGGGTGGTAACGTCCGAGTTCCCCCTACGCAAGGCGTGGTGGCTGGTTCAGCCCACGTCGAGCAAGGCGCTGGAGTTGTTGCTCGCGCAAACAAGAGTGGTCGAGTCGGAACTCCCAATACGCAAGGCGTTGTAGCTGGTTCAGCTCGCGCGACAGAAGGCGCTAGAGCTGGTGCTCGCGTAACCACGAGTGGTCGAGTAGGGGCTCCCACTTTCAAGGATACCAAGCGTGACAAGGTCACGAGCACGCCCAAGGCAGAGGCGTCTAGCCGCGATGCGGATTCCGCGGCTGAGGACAAGGTTCCTCAAGTAGTCGACGTCTTCACGGGCGAACCTAAGGTGGGGGAGGTGTTGACTCCGTTACCCACAGTAGCAGAGCTACTTGAGCTCGAGGAGCTTTCGTATGTGGAGTTTATGGATTCTCTCAAGGCGGGAGAATTGGCAGAAGTGGTTCTGCTTCGCCCTGAAGGCAGCTCATTGGAGCTCAACTCCTCGTCGGTCATGGACCCCGAGATGTTAGAAGATGAACGCACCTCTAAGAGAGATTTAAGCTACCGGAACCCGTACACCAGGGCTTAAGCCCACCTCTGGTGCAGGTGCTGGTAGCTATCCGACCCATTTCTGGGACCGGGTTCCGAACCCCGTCATTACACTTTGGGGATTTTCGGCACGTAGGGCCTCCAGCCCACCCAACTATCACACAGCCCTTTTTATGGGTGCGGGTTGGCAGGGCGGCCACTCCTATGGGGGTGGTTGCTCGTCCACGAGATTGCCTATCTCCGGCTTAAGGTGAAAGATCCGCACTCGGCGGTATCGATCCCTGTGCCTCCCGGTCTCAATGTCAGGGTGACACATCTCTAAGAGATTTAAGCTACCGAAACCCGTACACCAGGGCTTAAGCCCACCTCTGGTGCAGGTGCTGGTAGCTATCCGACCCATTTCTGGGACCGGGTTCCGAACCCCGTCATTACACTTTGGGGATTTTCGGCACGTAGGGCCTCCAGCCCACCCAACTATCACACAGCCCTTTTTATGGGTGCGGGTTGGCAGGGCGGCCACTCCTATGGGGGACACATCTCTAAGAGGCAGACGCGGTATGGCGCTGCCATTTTGAAGTACCCCTCGGATCCGTATTACGGCCTTCTGAAGGAGTTTTCGGATGTCGTAAGCGACGATCCCCCTTCGGTCCTTCCCCCGGATCGGGGTGTGAGGCATGAGATCGACCTCGTGCCAGGCACTAAGTACTGTATCACGCGGCAATGGCCGCTTCCGAAAGAGCAGGTCGACGTCATCGACGCCTTCTTTGCAGCAAAGCACGCCGCTGGCATGGTGCGCGAGTCTAAGTCGCCACATTCGTCACCGACGTTCTGTGTGCGCAAGCCCAATGGGAAGTGGCGCATGGTGCACGCCTTCAACAAGTTGAACGCGGCAACCATTCCGGCGTCGACGCCTATTCCTCGGAAGGATGTGTTGCAGAACAACATGGCTGGTTGCACGATCTTTAGTGCACTCGACATGGTCGACGGCTATTATCAACTGTTGATGCGTGAGTCGGACATTCCGCTTACTGCTGTGAGCACTCCCAGCGGGATGTTGTGGGAGTGGTTGGTCATGCCCCAGGTGCTGTCCAACGCACCCGCCACGTTCAACAGGCTCGTAACGCAGCTCTTCAGGCCGATGCGGCAGTTCGTACAGACGTACTTCGACGACATCTTCGTGCACAGTAGTGCGTCAGAAGGGAAGACGGCCGTCGAAGCCCATCTTGGCCACCTCCGTGAGGTTCTCTTGTGCATGCGCGACAATCGCCTCTATGCGAGCATTAACAAGTGTATCTTCGGAGCCGAAGAGATCCCCTTTTTGGGCTGCTTCCTTGGGAAGGACGGTGTCCGTGCGGATCCGGAGAAGGTGTGTGCCATTGCACAGTGGCCGGTGCCCGTCTCGCAGAAGGATCTGCGTAAATGGCTCGGCCTGGCCAACTACTTGCACAAGTATAGCGCCAATTACGCCGAAATGGCAAGGCCACTTACGAATCTTCTCAAGAAGGATGCCGTGTGGTCATGGACCTCTGAGGCTCAACAGGCTTTTGAAGCCATCAAGAGTAGCCTTCAGAGTGCCCCGATCCTGGCACTGCCCGACGAGGATCGTCCTTTCAGTGTGGTATGCGGCGCATCCGACTTTGCCATTGGCTGTGCCCTGTAGCAGGTGGATGCCGAAGGAAGAGAGAGGGTAGTGTCTTTCCAGTCTCGCCAATTGAAGGCAGCGGAAAAGAACTACCCTGTCCACGACAAAGAGCTCTTGGCAATGAAGTACGCCTTGGTCAAGTTTCGGGTGCACCTGTTAGGTCAAAAACCCTTTGTGATCTACACAGATCATGCCTCGTTGAGGACGGCGACGTCGTCGCCTCACCTCTCTCAGCGCATGGCGCGGTGGCTCTCCTTCTTCGCGGAATATAACTTCACGGTGGAGTACAAACCGGGAAAGCAGAATGTCCTAGCGGACGCGCTCTCCCGGCGGCCAGACTATGAGTTGGCACACCTGGTCTACCTTGAGTCACCGCTCTATGAGCTTATTCGCGAAGCGTATGCCGAAGACGACGACCTTGCAGGTCTAGTGGAGGCACTGAGTGCTCCAAACAAGGCCGTCGAGCTCACGGCGCGTCAGCGCTCACGTCTGCACCGCTACTCAGTAGTGGAGGGTGTGCTCTACTACCAAGTTGCAGGGGGCGACGAGCCTCGCATTGTCGTTCCAAACGACGAGGACCTGCGTCATCGTGTCCTCTATGAGGCCCATGACACGCCGCTTAGCGGGCATCTTGGGCGAGAGAAGACGTACACGTCTGTGGCTCGCCACTTCTGGTGGTCCCACATGTACAAATGGGTACGTAAGTACGTACAGACATGTGAGACGTGTCAGCGCGTCAAGCCTGCGCCTTCGGCGTCCGCTCCGGTGATGAGCTTGCCGGTACCGGCGGACTGCTGGCGCTCGGTGAGCATGGACTTCATATTTGAGCTTTCGGCGGATGCAAGGGGACACACTGGCATATTGGTGTTTGTGTGCCGCCTTAGCAAGATGGTGCGGCAGGCCGCTGTGCGGTAGAGCGTGACTGCGCCCCAGGCGGCTCAGCTCTTTGTGGACAATGTCTTCCGTACTCACGGCCTCCCCGAGGCCTTCGTGAGTGACAGAGATCCGAGGTTCGTATCTCACTTCTGGCAACACTTCTTCCGCCTTCTAGGCACGAGGTTGGATATGTCCACAGCGGACCATCCTCAGACCGCTGGTCAGACTGAGAGAGTGAACCGGGTCTTGGAAGACTTTCTTCGCAGTGTCTGCGCAGCAGAGCCCACGAAGTGGAGTGTACTTCTTCCACAAGTGGAGTTTGCGCTCAACAATGCCGTGCATTCGTCCACGGGCTTCACCCCGTTATATGTGAACGGGCTGCGGCACCCGCGAACGCCGCTGACGTTGCCCCCAGCCTCGAGTTTGGGTGGGGGGGGAGGCTAATGCCGAAGACCCAAGGGGTCTAAAAGGCCTACGAACGTCCGTCAAACGGAACCTGCTCTCGTTTATCGAGACTGGTGAAGCTGTCAGACAGCGCGTTCGCGAGGCAATGGTGGCCGCTCAAGACACTCAGAAGGAACACAGTGATCGCCAAGGGCGTAAGAACACGCAAGTGTTTAAGTTGGGAGACCAAGTCTTATTAAATGCCAAAAACCTCCCTACTCAGGCGGTCTCCGCTGTAGGCAGCACCAAGCTGTGACCTCGCTTCGTGGGGCCGTTCACGGTCATCGGGGTCCACGGCCACGCCTACACGTTGGATCTGCCATCGTCCATGGCCACGCACCCGACGTTCTACGTTGGCTTGCTCGTTGGTCCTGAGGAGCCGACTGCGCCGCAGAGTACTGCTTGAAGGCGTTCGCCATCATCCGAACGAGCTCTTCCGAAGGAAGCTGGACAGGGGCAGGCGCAGGCGCAGGAGCAGGAGCCGGAGCCGGAGCCGGATCAGGAGCACGATCCGCTACGCGGCGAGCCTCTTGCGCCTCCAAGTAACCCACACGGTCGTACAGATCACGGAACCAGGCGACGTGCCGCTCAAAGTGCTGGCGGACCCGCTCGTCGTTCTCCTCGCCTTGCGAAACTCGGCCACGCAAGCGTGCAACCTCACCACCAAGCTGCCGAGGCAGATCCCAGACGCGATCCCGCAGGCGGTCCAGGTCCTGTCGGACATCCCGGAGCTCTTCCAGGCGGGCCTCCGCATCTTGGACTCGAGCGCGAAGCGCTACAGTCTCGGTCCGCTGACTATCCAGCAGTCGCTGACATGACTCCACCCCGAAGAGAAGCCCCTCCAGGTCAGGACGGGAGCCAGTCAAGCGACGCTGAGCGTCTTGGTCGGAGACCACTGCCGCCGCGGGCTCCGCCGCCTCTGCTTGGTAATGAGGGCGTCCTCTACTACCATGTCGAGAGGCTACTGAAGCGCCGCGGGCGTAGCGGTCAGTACCAGTACCTGGTGAAGTGGCGTGGCTACCCGAGTAGTCGAAACTCGTGGGCGCCTGGGTCTCGCCTCGAGGAGGACTGCGCCGACCTCGTGGCCTCTTTTGAGAGTGCCCACGGACCTGGTCGGCGCTGACAGGTCCGAGAACACTCTTTGGCTCTATCGGCTGCGACTGCCAAGACTTCTGAATCTTCTGAAGAACCTCCTCAAGGATGACGCCCGGCATGGGCTTGTGGCGATCAAAGTATCGGTTCGACCACGTGTTGTCAGTGATCATCTTCGTCATGCGAAATCGAAGACGACGCTGAGCCAGCCAATCGATCCGATAAGGAGAGTTCAAGAACTCAGGCCTGGGATAGCCCAAGTGGTCCAACCACCCCTCGAACTCAGTCTCATTCCTTTGGCGGGAGAGACCGGTGCCCACCAGGAACACGACCGGACACTTGTCGCACTGCGGCGCGCCTGGGCCAGGCATGCGACTCTGACGCAGGTGTTCGCGGTACTCGTCCCGAGTCCAGTATCGCAGTGCGAGTAGCTGGTCTTGGGTACGATGGGCGTGGGTCTCGCGATCCCGCTTAGTGTCCACCGCCTGAGAGGCCTCCTGATGAGTACGATCGGCCAGGTGATGCCGATTCTCGGGCTGAAGCAGCTCAGGAGGGACCCCCTCGTCGACACCGGCATTGGTGATGACCTGGGGCTCTGACACCGCAGCGGGTGGGTCGTCTCGGCGAGACATTGACGCCTCCTTGGCCTTGGCGCGTGCCACCGCCTCCACAGTCCTAGGAGTCATTGGGCTCCCCGGGTGGAGAACCCGTTGCTCATCCGTGTGCTGCGGCGACGACCAAGGGTCCTCGACCTCACCGTCCTCGTGGTCAATGTCGGGCTCCGACTCCTCGTAATCCACCTCCAAAGAGGGATGTGGCGACGGACTACGCCCCGGAGGGGAAGTGGTCGCGTCCTTCGAGGAAGTTGCATGGTCCTTCGTGGACGCACGAGCTCCAGGAGCAGGCGAGGTGGCACCACTGACATACCCGGGGTTCGGGATGTCCGTGTCGGACGAGTCACTGCTCACGTCCTCGTGAGGGCCGGGCAGCAGCACATCCGTGCGCTTGGGCGGCAGCTTCAGGGTCTCCGGACTCTCCTTCGGAGTGTCCTTCTTCTTGGACAGCTGCTTGGTAGCGGGTTTCTTCACTGCGGGCTTCTTCGAGGCGGGCTTCGACGAAGCGGCCACCTTCTTCATCTTCCGCGTGCACTTCCGCGGGGCGGGCGTCTTCTTCGCCTTCGCCTTCGACTTGGTCGCCGCGACCACGGGCTTCATAGAAGCGGACGGTTTCTTCGCTTCAACCGCGGCCTTAGCGTGCTTCTTTGAAGCCGGGGTCTCCTTCGCCTCCTCCGTGTCATTCGCGGGCTTCTTGGAAGCCGACGCGGCCTTCGCCACCTCCGGATCGCCCGAGTGCTTCTTGGAAGCAGGCACCGGAGGCTTCTCTTCCATGTCGCTTGGAGCGGGCGCGTCGGCGTGGGTCTGGATGGGGCCTACAGCCCGAAGGGTGTCTTGGGCGGGCCGCACGATGATCCGGGTCTCCGTCGTCATGCCCGGTGGGCGTAGTGGCGCGCGCGTGTGCTCGGTTGAGCGGGAATTGCAGAACGAGCCTGTGCTCGTGTTTCCGTTGGATTCCCCACTGGGAAAGGTACTGAAGGAGGGTGTAATGGGGCCAAGATTGGCCAGTGACCTTTTCAAGGAAAAGGGATGTTCTCTGGTGTGGACCACACCGGCCGGTGTGGCCCACTAGAACTGAGTGTCACACACCACGACTGGTACGGGGTACCATGTTCCTTATATAGAGTGTTCACGGTAGACCTCCCCAATGTACTGAGTTAAGTTAGTTCGGTCGTACTTAAGGACCACGATGCACGAGAGCCAACCGCTGAGGAAGATCGCAATTTAGTCAAGGATTCAGTATGCAGATAGGAAGCAGTAGATAGAACTTTATGAGTGTTATTAATACAAGTCAGTTTAACTCTAACCTACAAGTGTGCAAGTCTCTTTAAGTACTCGGTACTAAAGAGGACCGATAAGGCAAGGCCTTTTGCACAAGCAACAACAGAGACGCCGGGCGTCTGTTGTGGTTAGCGTGTTACGCTTCCTCCTAGCTATTGTGTGTGTGACCCCCGCCACAGCAACCGTGTAGTGGCCTGTGCCGTCGTCGGCATTATGTCCCGCAGAGTGAAGACTGCTTTTTGGAGGCGAATGGTCTTTTCCGTCCAGCGGTCGGCTGCCGTCCGCGAAGAGAAAACCACGTCTAGCGTTTGAGTCCCATCAAATCGAAGCCGTTTGGCGTCACGCTGGAAGGCACTCATCATGTCGTGGCCCGTATTCTTGTCCGTATTTGCGTGGAACAGTTCTCGAAAAATAGTTGCATGCGCTGCGTTTTTAGCTAGCCTCATAGTCACACGGATCACTACCGTGAGTGTGGCGTTAAGGTACGCTTCATGGATATCCTCGATCATGGCCCGATGCTCCCCGATGAGTACCTCTTTGAGGAAGTTTGGCGAATGCGGGAGGTCCAAGCTGCCAGCTAAGTACGCTTGGAGGATTTCGCTCTCTCTCTGCGTCCAGGCCCTGATGCTTTCGTCGCAACTAGCCTTGGCTGGGGCCAGTGCCTCCTGCCGCATTTGAGACTCTTCTGGGCTCCAGTGTCTGGTCGTCACCTGCGTACAGTCGGCCATTAGGGTCCCGAGTAGTTTTTCGCTTGAATTGGGTTCGACACACCCGACAACATGTGGGAGGCTCGAGCCGCGTCCTCAGAGATCGCTGCTGTGGTCGGGAGGTGAGACCGCACCATGCCCCCCATGTTGCTTTAGCTGGCATTGACTGATGCAACTCGTTGTCAGGTTTACCTGCAGAGATCCTGTCCGTCCCGGTCTTGCTGTCGTCGTGTTACCGCAAGCAGCCTCGGGCACCCCACTAGGCCGGTGGATATGGGGCGCCGCGCTGCCGCCTTCCTCAGCCAGGCGCCCAGGCGGCGACGCCATCGCCTTTGTCCTAGCACTTGGTAGCTGTCCTGCCGCAGGCGGCTCTGGGCCTGGCCCGCTCTCCTTGAGCTGCCCCATGTCCCAATGTCTGCGCGTGCGGCCGCGCGTCGGTCCGAACCGTCAATTTGCTCACTCCTGAGTGCCCTGTCCCTGACGGGGTAATTTTACGAGTGAAATTATATTTTATGTATTGTATGAAACCATTCTGTTTCCTTCGCGGGGGAGAGTTTAGGAGGCAGCGCTAATGAACAAAATAAAACTGGATCGGATGGACCCAATTGTATATCGTTTTCCAGATACTTCAAACAATACGATGTCATCGCCTGCGTTCGTTCTGTCCGCCGCAATCAGACACAGCGGCAGTACTTCTGAAAGTACTTGCCATCGCAGTTTCTTCCAGTCAAACCAGTCAACGATAATGGCCTTCTGAAGTGTCAGTCTGTTAATGATCAACGCAGACGGCTTCTGGGCCGGGTATAAGTCCACATCAATGCCGCCTTCGGACTCCACGATCGACCACATCAGAGTATCCATCAACCGACCCACCATCTCACCGCGAGTCATCAGGTGTAACACAGTGAATCCGGCACTACTTGACTTTGTTGGAGATCCGCCCAACGACTCTACCTAACGTGACAGCGCAAAACAAAAGTACAGCAGACCCACCGTATCATATGTACCACCCTCCATGCATCAGTGCAGCGATAAAAAACCGGCGTTGCCCTTACAAAGTGAGCGTCTAGGAAGCGTCTTAAAGCATAAAAAATATACAGCAAGCAGAAGCGATAAAGCTGGCGCGGTTCAGAAGCAATCGCAAAAACAAAAAAAAGTTTTGAGTCAGTCGAAATTATAGCCGGACTCAGCAGTTTGATGTACTGGTGGCCTGTGCTGTGATGCCCATGTTCGCTGAGCGCACTGACAAATAAAACCTTCGCCCCCTCATGCGACGACCCCCTTCGTAGCTAGCTAGTTCACGCTGATCCATATCCTCGTATTCTACGTATGGTGTTATCACGTCCCATCGTTTCACGTCCACTGATGTACTGACTTTATGCCAATCACAATACTTCTTGGGCCCACTTCAAAAGGACGATTTCGGTTTTCGGCAAGACATCGAGAACGAAAAGTTATCTCAAAAATATAAAGGTATCATGTATTGTGGCTTTCATCATTTTTGGCCAAACGGACTGTCCGAGATCCGATATGTCGGGCCCGATTTGTAACTCTGGTCCGATATAGGTAGTAGGGTTGTGGGAAGCTAGCTATATCTGGCCCGTTTTGCTGACAGGGGCTCCGAGTTGTAAAGCCGGTCACAATTGCCGTTTTTCAACGGCAAAAGTGACCGCCGAGAATGCATCCCTGATCATTGCCCGAACCACCTCGTGGCCTGATATGGCATCAGTCTAGCTACTGTTGTTAGATATAATAGCAATATTACCTGAGACGAAGCTACACGGTGCATGTATATAGCCTCCGATCGCTTTGAAGCTGAATGCTTCCTAGTCTGGAGTCATGGTGACCTCCGGAGTGCCGGTCCGATATGCCTTACGCTCCTAATTATGATCCGACTCGGACTCTCTTACCCTACCCTCCGTCTGTTTTATATAAATCAGACTCCAAGATAAGGCGTCAAATCGGAGGGCAAAAAGCTTGAAAACCACAATAAAAGGTCTTCTACCAGCGCAATCGCGCATATTTTTTATGCTGCCGTTTCAGTAGAGCTCCCTATTAAAACACACCTTCAAAATCGTCGTTTCTGGGGGCCATAGATTTGTTTTCGCAGTTCAATCAATATTTAGCGATATTACGCCAGATTGGAACGGTGGGCATTTCGTATCGATTAGAACAGCTGGGCTTATTTTCGCACCGGAAACGCGCAAATAGGCGCTACACCAAACCGAGGTTTTACTCCACGGTATATCGATATGCAGTTATATACCACGTTAAGTGTCTTTTCGACAAATCATATCGCGTATCTAGGAGAATGTGTACGCATAAAAAACAATCTCCATTTTGAAGTGGGCCAGAGAAGTAAGAAATTCTTACTCCGATCGTGTCAACCGCCCCTATAGTCTTGGTCAGCCACTGAGGTCATTTGCCGAATCGGTCGAATATGACTAAATTACACGATCCACAGTTGTCTAGACGGAGCGCTGGTCTGAACGTCCATCCCGTGGATAATCTTCCTGCTCAGTCGACCGTTCTGTGTGCCCTTTCCCAGCCGGGCCCAAGCCTTCGTTTTCAGGGTCACGGCAATACGCTTTCAGCTCACACACTAATTGAAACAGCCAACAGGAACGCATTCATGCACTGGTGCACGCTGTTTCGAACGAGTTGGCAGATACCTGCCACCAAACGACGAACGCAAAACGCAGACATACGACAGTGGTTGCTCTCGAGAACAGATGCACTTCGGTACTTGTTTGTCTTTCTGTCCTACCCGGAGCAGGAGGCCAAAACGTTGCCGATGGATATGCTGGAGGAGTGGGGGCTCAAGGAGTCTTCCTCGAACAGACAGCAGCGTTGAAGCGCATCGTGATACCCCCGGACACACGGACCTCCACTCAAGAATTCTGTACGGAGTGGTTACAAGCTGTGATGGACTCCCAGATCCACCCAAAGACAGCACAGGCGCTTGCGCGGTCGCCGGACCAATGGCGAAGATTGGCCAACTGGCTGCCACAAAGCTTTTGTAGAGATCAACCTCAGCATCTGACGGAATAGGAGTGGAGGGTACTCCATACGATACCCTACACGATAACTGGCTGGGGTGATACTATGATGGGTAGAGCACCGGACGGGGCCAGGGCAATTTGGTATGCCTTTCCTACTGACACTATGTCACGGTGTAGTGGAGCGAAATGACCGCCTTTCCTACTGACACTATGTCACGGTGTAGTGGAGCGAAATGACCGGCGTGAAGCAACGCTAGCACCGATAGGCCAGGCGTGGAGGGAGAGTGCAGATGAGGATTCAAATTTGCACTCACCTCCATCGAGACACTAAAGGTACTCCAGTGCTCATCGAGGACGTGGGGAGAAGGCAGACCTCACGCGGTCCTCAGTTCCGGACGGAACTAACTACGCCACAACCAGCACCAGACAAAGAGGGGGCGCAAGATCGGAAGCGAGTAGACTCAACTGCGCGACGGTGCGAGCAGTTGGCGGGGAACCACCGGACTGGGGCTCAGGGGCACGCTGACAAACACCAGCGACGCTTAGCAGACTACTACCACCGAGTCACTGATGATGACGACAAACTCACCGGCATCAGAAGGTGATTTCGTGAGTACAAACATGACCAAGTTCTCCAGCGGAAACGCCAAGAGAAGGATCTCGAGCAAGCCCGGCAACACAATGTACTACACGCCAATGAGCAGACAATAGGGTTCATCGCCCAGAACGTTAATGAGCTAGGCGCGACCGACAGCCCTAGAGATCGATGGTTTCAAGCCTTTGGTGAACGGGACGATCATGGCCGATCAGATGTCATGGTACTTCAAGAGACTCATGTTGAACCGAAGGAGGTAGAACGCTTCACAAAACTATACGCGTCCAGGTGGGGCTACCGAACTGGACCGAAACAACCTGCACATTCGTTCTGTGCACCGTCACAAGATCAGAAATGAGGACTTGCAGTCCTAATAGACCCATACGGCTCTTTCAAAGACGCAACGCCGTGCATGCATGGCCGGTGGACTGCACACTTCATGGCTGTCCGTGGCAAGATCGACGGCAACCCCGTTGACCGTCTGCAAATTTTGTAATTTCGGCAAGAGAATCCTTTTTTCGTCACTCCAGGATCTTGCGTTCGTCGACGGTGACCTCGTACTCATTGGCGGAGACTTCAATTGCACGTTGAATGATCTAGCGGAGCGAAGTTATCACGGCACACATTGCAGCCATGATTAACCGGAATTGCGCACACTCCTAGTTAGATAGAAAGTACTCGACCCAGTCGCGATTGCGAGGCCGACGAGCTGGGACGAAAAGGGCCTGCGCAGGCACCATGCAGAAACGCACACATACACCTACTCAATTCAGGGCAGGGGGGGCTACCTCGAGGCTTGACAGATGGTACGTAACCGCGGCAGCAATGCCATGGGTAGCTGCATGGAACAAAGTACAACTGGCTGCCGATTCTGACCATCAGGAGACCAAGCTACACGTGAGGTCACCTGATGACCCTATCCGCGTCAAGCGGCCAGCGCGGATTCACCCCGTGTCAGATTATGCTGCAGACGCGGTGATTACAATGATCACAAAACTCTTGGACGACTTTGCGCAGCAGCTCCGGACACAGGAGATGGATGTGATAGTCGCGGCAGGACGATGGGAGAAGTTGAAGGCGTCGGTCGCCCGACGCACGCGTCTATGCGTGAGGGAACGACGCCGGGCGCTGCGCAACACGCTCAAACAGAAATTAACGAAGTTAGTACGGCAGCAACAACGCCTCGCTGCTGAACAGGCTGGAGCCCCGCTCACGGTGGAAGGTATCACTGAGGATTTCGACGCACTCACACTGGATGACACAGTCGGCCCCACGAGGGAGGCTAGGCTGCGTAGTGCGACAGCAGACTGTAAACAGCATCGAGCAACCAACCGACAGCACAATCGCTTCCGTGCGAATACGCACTGGACAGGGAAGACTACCAAGGCACTGTTCCAGCGCATATCCAACAAATTCTCCGACAATCGTGTTCGCAGACTAGGCCCAGTACCCGGGGCCCCGCCACGCTCGGTGCACGATAAAGCGGATCTTAGCAGACGTTTGGCAGCCCATTCTGCAGCAACCAGCTGCGGCAGTATCGTACGTCGACGAAGTCGTAGGCTGGAATCGGCCCAACGACACTACCAGCCCGGAAGAAGCGGCAATTGCGGCTGACATCTCCGAGGACGAAGTAACGGCAGCCCTCAGATCATGCAAGCAGGGCAAAGCAGCGGGGCCGGACCGACTCGGCAATGGGTGGTACCGGGACTACGAGGACATGCTGGTTCCCATCCTAGCCGCCCTGTTCAACATATGGTACACTGCGAGACATTTTCCCCAGTCCTTCGTGGAGGCCGACATATTTTATCTGAAGAAGGGGGGGGTCGTCTGGAGATGCCCTCAACTTCAGACAATTGGCATTACTCAACACTGACTATAAAGTTTTCACCAGAATCCTGGCGAGTCGAGTAGGTATCACGCTGCCAACCAAAATCCACCCCAATCAAAACGGGTTCGTGTCAGGGCGTACGATACACGAGACTTTGGACCTATACGAGGCGGCGCAGCGGATGGTCATAGCTGATCCTGACCAACATGATGCTACAGCGCTCTTACTGGACTTCAAAAAGCCTATGACTCGCTGGACCGCAAGTACATGATCGCGGTGCTGCGTAACAAAGGCTACCCAGAGAAGTTCATACGAGCCGTGGAGGCTACACGAGAGCACCACCGTACAATTCTTAGCGAATGGAACAAAGTCGAGGAAGATCGAGGTCACGAGTGGCATTCGGCATGGATGCCACTCGCGCCACTATTATTCATACTCGCTCTGGACCCTCTATATCGGCGGCTGGACGGATTTATGGGCATACGGGGCGTAGTGGCACAATCTGCTGCTGGCACCTTCAAACTCCGCGTCGCTGGCTATGCGGACGATACCGCCACCATTGTACGACACCCGAGAGACATTCCTCTCCTCCCACAGGCCCTCGAGACTTTTGGTAACGCTTCGGGGCTGCAGGTCAATACAAGCAAAACGATGGTCATTGCCCTGCACCCGGGTGGACCTCAATCACACATGCACCTACCCAGCCAACTCCAGTACCAAGATCGGACAGCTGCCTGCCGATACTTGGGTCTCCAAGTAGGCAGCAAGCTAGCGGGAGGTACAGCATAGAAAAAGACAACCGAGAAGCTGGCTGTTCGTTTACGGCTCGCCAGTCAGAAAACACTCATCGTCGACCAACGCAGTCTCATCGCTGGGGCCATCATCGTCCCAATCTACTGTATATTGCGCTGGCCTAGCGCAGCCGATGTGAATGACATGGACGCGCGAATTCGCCATTACGTCTGGCACGGCCAGTTCAAGACTGACGTATCAGGCCTACGAGCTTGGCTGGATGCAGATATGGCAGCACCTCCCAGGACGACTGGAGGCCTCGCCATCCCGCATTCGGGCAGAACTCTACGCAATCGCAGCGGTCACGGTGAGCAAATGGGTGGTCACAGGAACCGCTCAAATGCACATCGTCGGCGACAGCCTGTTCCATAACAGGGCGGGTGGACTGGCGCCAGTCGTCTACATCACGCCTGAGTACGCCCCTGTGGCACCATCTAGGATACACAGACGACCCATTCTGTGGTCGATGGGAAGAGTGATGTTGTCACAGGCTGGAGCACCGGACCAGCAAGACACGGATACGGTGGGCGCATTTGCCGCTGCGGCATACGCGTGCGGGGGGGTACAGGGCATACTGGAATGGGCCGCACTTGATCGTCGACTGAACAGCCATGCTAGCGTCTCTCGTGGGGGACAAGTGTTCTCAGGTCCTACACGAGCGATGGCGAGTTCAAATGGAGTGGCTGCCGTACGCAGACATTGGCACGCTGCAAGTTTACGCGCGCGACAGCAACAGAAAAACGCTCGCAGCAGATTGTAGTCGGAAACCGAATGCTCACAACATCCTCAAAGATTTCGTCAAGTGGACCCGGAGGGACACAGGCCACATCGTTTTTACGTTCAACACCCCACATCTGGGAGTGGCCCAGCGAACTATGGCGGAGGACTTAACTCAAGTCTTGGTGACTACTTTCACGGAGATAGCCACCCACATACTCCACCCTAATGAAGTAAGATTCACGGCGACGACGGACGACCACCCCGTAGTTGCTGTGCTGCGGGCCCGTGACGATGTTGAACTCGCGATCCACTCCAGTGTCATCGGTCCACCAGCGTTGCGAAAGGTCGCAAGCCATGGCAAATTTACAGCCGCACTGAGGGCCTTCATGGCACCGGATATCGTGGTGCACACTGTACATCTACACCCACTACTGAGCCGGCAAGTATGCCTATGAGTGGGACACCGCCGCTGGTCGCGGCGCCGGAGTGAACTCAAAGCCAGGGCTGCAGCAGCGTCAGTACGCAGAGGAACCATTAATCTAGACGAACGCGCAGCGAAATGGAACGAGCAGAACGGGGAAGCGGCCTTGGGGATGGGCAAGCTGGAGTGGAACCGCATCCGACGAGTGATTGGCCTGAGACCTTGGGGTGAACAGGTGCTTCTCAGACTGAAATGGCACGCATTATCGCTATACGATGCTAAACACGGCAAAACCGGGTACCCGCACGGTCAATGTGTTCATCGACATGATGTAACCCTCCAGCATGTCTTCTGGGACTACGCGGCGGCCTCATCCCTACGCCGACATTTCTTACATGCATGGCGACGCCTCGGACTCCGGGATACGGGCCTTGGGCGCGCAATATTTAGCCTCAACCTACCGGAACTGCCGCCTGGAATATGGACAGTAGTCGACGAAGCCAGAACAATTTCTTTGGGCCCACCGCTACGTCTTGCGGAGGCGGTCACAGCGATCATGGGGGACTGCTGGTGCCTGGGGGCGGCCATCTACTTCCAGTCCGTATAGCGGTGACGGGTGAATTATTTCGATGATTTGAATAACGTCACTGAGGGCCACCATATTGCCATGCTGCATAGGAAATTAAATCACGGTTACCGGACGGTGCACATGCATCTACAGAAGACGTATCCAGCCGGCCTTGGAGAGATGGCGGCTACAATTGTGCGACGAGCACTATACGAAGGGCGAGTGGGATGCAACCCACAACTGTCAACACTCCACCGCAGACATTATGTGCTGTTTTTCAGCGGATGGGTCAGGGGCAACACCGGGTATGCAGGCAGCGGGGCGGTACTGATACGGACATCGGCCACAGGCATGGTTGAGGGGATCTGTTGGATGGCTCACATGAGCTACTCGACCTCCCACATCACCGTCGCCATGGCAGGGCATCTCGGCCTACTCACGGGACTACAGGAATGCGCAAGGAGAGGACAAGTGTGGTATAGCAGAACGCACAAAATTAGTTCTTGCCACAGACACAACAATCGCCGAGCTAGTCGGCGTTTATCGGCCTGTGCTAGGTTGTCCCCAGCGGTTCGGCCCTTCCGGGACAGTAGTGGCGGTTCTCGCCGAGACCAGGCAACCAAGCCAGTCAATTCCTTCCGAAAGTCAGCTGAGCTCACTGACTTCGTTCCACAAAACCCTGTGCCCTCCACCAAAGGATGGACGACGGCGCGCGAGCGCTTTTACAGGTCACCGAGAGCAAAGGCTTCTCGGCTGGAAGAGTTACGGCACCCCGGCTGACGGGCGTACCGGCTCGCTGGACTCAGCGAGACTTGCACTAGCGCACTTGGCGAACCTTGCCCTCCCCGGGCCGACTTAGTCTCTTGGCGCTACCTGTCAACACCCTACAAGCTATGCCTCTTGGGTGGTGACGGCAGACATAATCCAGCCCACGCAGGGACTTACCGGAGAGTGTACGCTTGTCTTGGACTTAGAAAATTCTGCTCTGTTGGTTTGGTTATATCTTCGGAAGAGCCCCTTGGGCTCTATCTAATCTTTCCTATGGTCATATACAAATATCTAGTGAAATGAGGGAGTTTTGGATCCCAGCCGACCTCTCGCGGAGCCTCTTCGTAACCCCCGCAAGATCTCAGCCGACCCTTCGAGCTCAGCGAGACAGTACCGTGGTCGCTCACAATTTGAGACGCATACCACACCCAGCTTAAAGTCGCAGACCGCTCTCACTCTGAGACAGTGACGACTTGCTTGGGTCACCGACTGTCGGTCTGGCGTCACTGGGGGCCCACCGAATTTTCGGTGTGGCACTACTCCATAACTGCCCCGGTCATGATACGAACCCGGCTGGTGAGTGTCTTGACCCAACTGGTGTGTCGTCTGGATCTCTTCCCATCACTCAGCGTGTCAACTTTGGTTGCCACAATTTTCCTACCCACGACGTCGCCAGGGGCCTTCCGCGCGACTTCTTGCCGGTAAGCTTGCGTCGCTGCGTCTTCCATGTTCACTCCAGCTGACTGCTTCACCCATCGTTCATTCGCAGCAATCTCCCATGGCAGACCCGGCTGTTCCCGACTCCGCTGAGGCTACGCAGGTCAGCGACTCGGCGGTGGCTGGTCCTGCTTCGTCCGCTCCTCCTGCGTTGGACGCTGCTGGGGCAACTCCGGTCAACGACCCTCCTGCGGTTGCGGATGCTGACGAGCCGAATCCCCGAGTGGATGCTCGTAACCAGGTGCGTTGATCCGAGTCAGCGGCAGCTTGAGTATTTGAAGCTGACTTCATCGTGGTTGCTTACAGGTCGGTTCGGCTTCTGCTCGCCCACTCTTGTCTCCAGTCCCTTGCAACCCCTCGGTCTGGGCTCCTGCCATTGGCATTGCGTCGGGACCCAGATTTCCTGATGCGCCACTGTTCGAGTCGCCGTCGGAGCTAGAGGAGTTCTTCCGGGCGCAGTCGCCGAGCCCGCCGCCTTCACCGGGTGTGTCGTCGGGCCCTGAATCACAGCGGCCTGGGTTTCAACTTCGTTCCATCTTGAAGGACCGTTCGGCTGGGGATTCTTTTCCTCTCGTAGAACCTCCCCAGCAGCCGACTCGCGATGACCCTGCCATGCGGCCGATCTCGCCGGCATCCCCGGCAGATCCCGATGAGTCTGGCTCTCCGTGTTCGTCCCCGGCGTACAGCAAGACAAACTCGTCGCTGTCGTCATGCTCGCCGAGTCCTCCTCGTCCTCAAGTGCCTCCCGGATTTCGACCGGACGGGTTGATGGAAGCGGGAATTCCGAGTCGGCCATCCGCTGACTCTTCTGGATCTCCGCCGAGATCACCTCGTCCGTCGTCTGGGCACCTCGCTCTCAGTGACTCGCCTCCCTCGCTGGTTGGCTCGCCGTGTTCGGTCGCCGAGGACGAGTCCACGCCCACCACGGTGGCGGATCTGTGGAGTCTGCTCCAGCGTCAAGAGCGTGCTCGCCGGGACCACGAGAAGAACCAGGCTCGGCTGACGGCGTATGCTCTTCTTCGTCCTCCCACCTCGTCGGACGCTGCGTTTCGCCGGGATCTCCTCTCCGCCGATTCGTCGTCCCAGATGCTGGAGATTCTCCAAGCCGACGCGCCGGAGCCTCCATGCTCGACCAAGGAGCTCGCCGAGTTGCGAGTCCGAGACGCTCAGCTGACGCGCGAAAACAATGCGCTCGCTCGTCGAATGGAGACGGCGGTGGCTGAGTCTACTCGGCTGTCTCACGAGCTGGCGGTCTTGGTTCGTGAACGGGACGAGTGGAAGAAGGAGGCTCAGCGACACACAGAGCTGATCACTTCCTTCCGCAAGATCGTCTGCACTCACGAGGCCCAGATGCGGGAGATGTCTCGGCAGTCCAACCGCCGAGTGGATTCCTCTCAGATGCTCGTGGATCATCTCCGGAACATGGTCGAGATGCGCGACAAGGACTTGGACCGCCTGATGGGTCACCTCAAGGAGCGTGACGTTGCGTATACTGCTCTTCAGGGGGTGTCGTCGTCGTACTTCGCTCAGATCCAAGAGGCTGCTGAAGTCGTCTCGTCTGGTGGTCAAGCTCGCGCCTTGCGTTTCGCCAACCAGACCATCCACGAGCAGCGCCGAGTCATCCAGCAGCAGAAGAATATCCTCCGCCACCATGGTCGGATCGCTGTGACGGATCCAACTCTGGCAATGGCTGCTGCCGCCGGACTGGAGGCTCCTGGCTTGTCTCCGAGTGAGCTGTCCATCAATGCTCGGTTATGTCGGCTTCTCGAGGCTCGTTGGCCTGAGCTGGCGCGAATTTCGGATGACGAACTCCGTGAGGTGACTCTGCGAGTCAGCGGGCCTGTGGCTCCCGTGAATCCTCCAGTAAGTGTGCATACTCCGACTCCTGTAGTCTCAGCTTCACCCGCTGAGCTCGACGAGTCCACTCTGGACCTTGACGTGCCGTCTGTGGAGCCTCGCCGAGTTCCTGGGAGTCGCTACGCCCGCGACCACCTAACTCCAGCCACTCGGCCCTCCGTGCATCTCCCAACGACTTCGACTGCTCCGGTTGCGACTTCGTCTGCATCTGGAGCTGCGGTATCGGTTGTGTCAGCGTGTCAAGTTGGCGACCAGGCATCGCTGGTACCGACGAACTCGAGTGCTGGTTCGGTTGTCGTTTCCTCTGCTGCTGGTACCAGCGTTCCGCCGAGCTCTACGCCTGTTCCACCGACCGTCGCGACACCCGGTTCGACTTCGAGTTCGGCTACACCGGTCCCCGTGGGTTCGGTTTCCACGAAGAAGAAGAAGAAGGCTCCTCCTCCGGCCGCTTCAGCTGCTTCGGGATCCGCGTCAACCTCGTGGAACGTCAAGTCTTCTCAGCCAGGTGCTAAGTCGGCCAAGTCGGCTGGGGCGAAGAAGTCAATTTCTCCACGCACAACTGGGAAGCGGATGGCGGCCCAGAACGCGCGTGTTCTCCAGGCGCTCGAAATCCAGACCCTGGAAGCTTCGGATGATGCCGTTCTGGGCAATGCTGATGGGACTCCGTCGGCTTCCGCTGACAACCCAGTAATCGTTGGATCGTCGAGTGCTTCATCCGAGTCCGAGGAAACTAAGGAGTTGGTCTCTTCGGCCTCTCACTCAGCGGAGTCTTCCGCCGACTCCGACTCGGAGTCAGGCGATTCTGCTAATGGCTCGGCCCGGCGTCTAAAAGACGCTAAGGCTCTGGAAACCCTTCACGCGTGGAGCACCAAGATGAAAGATGCCAACGCAGACGACGATGATGACGACGATGAAGAAGAGGATGAAGAACTCGAGGACAAGCCTGCACCTCCTGCTACAGTCAACGACTCAGCTTCTGTGACTCCCGCCGCTTCTTCGTCTTCTCGGGGAGGAACTAAGCGGGCTCGCCAGTCTTCTCCCCAGTCGTCGTCCAAGAAGGCTCGGAAAACTCCGACGGCTGTGAAAAGTAAGTCTTCGTCGGCCAAGCCTGCTTCGTCCAAGTCGGCTTCGTCCAAGCCTGCTTCGTCCAAGTCGGCCGCGCATAAATCGGCATCTTCCAAGTCAGCGGCGACCAAGTCAGCGCCATCCCAGTCTACTGCGCACAAGTCAGCGCCCTCCAAGTCGGCAGTGGCTAAAGCCACCAAGTCGGGTTCGGCGTCGTCTGGCCCGTCGGCTGGCAGCTCCGCCAGCTCTGATCTCCCCGACGTATTGACGCTGCCGATTGCGATTCTGAGGACTCGGGCTTCTCAGGCTGTTGCGCGTGATTCTCGTGTGCCGGCCCAGATGAAGATATGGAGGAATCCCCCCTTCTTCCACTTGGGGTCAGCCAAGTGCTGGGACAAGATCCTGACTTCGTGTGTTGTCACTATCGAGATGGAGACCGTCGGCAGCAAGTCTTGTGTCAAGCCGACTCCTTCGTCTCCCGAGGGTATCGCTGCGTTCCTGGATGTCACGTCGACTCAGCACCCGTGTCAGCGACTTCGCTCCAAGCTTCCAGAGCTGGGTTTCTTCATGTCGCCGAAGGTGCTTCACCGAGTCGAGTCTCGGCGGTCATCTCCCAAGACGGCGCCGCCCGTCGAGATCGTCGTCGAGTGCTGGCTCAAGTGTCGAGGGGATCGTCCGGACTTGATGAAGATCTTCATTGCTCTGTACGAGCGTATGCACTGGGTCGTGGATTCAAGCGTCATCCTCGGTCTGCATCCTGATCTCAACCCTGGACGGACTCCAGCCGAGCTCGCACTGGCTCTCAAGTTGTGGCAGCAGTACAGCCACGAGCGGAAGCGTCGTAGCGATGCGCTGCGCCCAGTCCTCAACGAGCTGTACTGCGCCTTGTACCAAGCGTCGAAGGTCGTCGACTCGGCGAATGACCAGCCTGCTCCGACTCTGGATCCAGAGTTGTATTTCGATCCGTCGGTTCCTTTTGCGCCTCCAGCCATCTTCCGTGGGTTCCTGAGAGCGCTGATTGGTGTGCAGCGTCGGCGTCGGTCGATTGGGCAGAACCGTGGCGTGCTTGGTGGCTCCGCCAACCGGCTTTGCACCCGTACAACAAGTGTTTCCTGCCGCTGCATCCGGAGTTCCCGGTGTTTACTTCGGCCGATTTCGATCACGCCCATGTTCGCAGCCTGGTTACCGAGGACGTGGATCCAAATGCGCCGACTCCGCCTCTGTGCTCTGCTCAAGCGCCGACTCCTGCCAATCGTGAGGAGCTGAGCATCTTCGAGAGCATTCTCGAGGCTTCGGACGACGCGTCTGCGTAAGTGTTCTTGTTTCATCCAGCTGAGTAGTAGGTAGTTCGTAAGTAGTCCCGAGAGAGCTCCGCTAGGTCCGTAATTCCATCATTTCTTCCACACGTATCACATGCATTTGCAGTAGCTGTTCCATTTCCGCCGAGCCTGCATAGTCACTCGGTGGTGGTTAACATGTGGTGCAGTAGCTTTTAGTCTTCGTCTGCAACCTGCACCATTTGCAGACGACTTTCACGTTTCTTGTTTCGCAAGTAGTCGAACAGGAGTCCTCCGCACGACAGATTAGCGAGCGGTTCCCAAGTTGGTTCGTCGTACCCGATCCACTTGACTTTGAACAATCTTTGAGCTCGACTGTTACTCGTTGACTCTGACATCTCGTCACCGAGGATTGCTTCCACTTCGTACTTGTCAGCGTCCTCACCGAGCTCCCAGCTGTCTTCCGGCAGTAATTCCTCGTCGAAATCGAACCGTTGATTCTCGCTGAGCTCGTCGACTAGCGGGACTGTGGGTCTCTGCCCCAAGTCGGTGACCTTCTTTAGCCGGGACACATGGACCACTGGATAAAACCTGTAGCCACTCTTGTCAGGGAGTTCCAACTCATACGCGAATTCTTCAACCTTCTTCTTCACCCTGAACGGGCCGTGCCACCGGTGAGCCAACTTCTTCTTTAGGCCCGGCTTGACTCTCTCCATGAACAACCACACTTGTTCTCCTGTCTGGAACAGTGACTTACGGGACTCAGCTGAGTCCGTGGGCGGACCTTCTTCTTCCTCAGCTGACTCCGCCGAATCCGGCCGTGCTCTCTGTTCTTTGCTGCTGAGTCGTGCATTATGTTCCTCAGCTCGCCGAGCCTTCTCGGCTAGTTGGTATTCCTTTGCAAGTTGTAAGGCGATTTCCCGCTGACGGTTGGCCTCTCGTCGCCATTGCTTGGCGTCAGCAGAACTCGCTGGGTCCTTTTTGATAGTAGACGTCATGGCCTTCAGGGTGGACTGTGCGTCCCACCCGTGCACGAGATAGAAGGGCGTCTCCCGTCGAGTGGTGTCTCGAGAATTGTTGATGGCGTGCACCAGTTTCTCGGCGATATCGTCCCAGTCGGCTTGTAGCGGGTCCTCCACGTACACTCGAACAGTCTGAATCATTGTCTTGACTGAGCGTTCTTGCTGGCCGTTGGCCTGAGGTCGGTAGCTCAGCGTGGCTCGAGATCTCGACTGCATCAGCTCGGCGAACGCCTGAAACACTTCACTCATGAACCGAGGGTCTCGGTCATGGCGAATGAGTGACGGCGCTCCGAATCGTCGGAACACGCATTCTTCGAAAGCTTTGGCCACCTCGAGTGCCCCAGTCTCACTCATTGCTTTGGCAATGACGTATCCAGTGAAGTGATCTTGGAATAGTAGTAACGCAGTGTTGCCCCGCTGAGTCTTAGGTAGCGGGATTACAAAATCCATTGACACCATTTGGAACGGGAACTCGGATGCCATGTTTCCGGGAGAATATCCCTTCAGCTGAGGCTTGCTTTTGCTGGTACTGCAGTCTTCACAGGCTTGGACATGTTTTGCTACGTCGGCGTACAGTCCAACCCAGTAGAACTCAGCTTTCACCCTGTAGAACGTCCGAACTATACCTTGGTGGCCACCTTCAATCGCGTTGTGGCAGCTGTGGAGGACTTCGTCAATCAATGTCGTCGGAACTACTAGTCTGAGGGCGAGATCTGCCGAGTCGAGCTCAGAGCGATGTCGTTTCTGACCTTGGTAGTAAAGCAGTCCGTCCTCGCTGAGTACAAAATTATCCGCGACCTTGCTGGCGTTCTGAGCTCGGCGGTGGGTGAGGCTGTCAAGCTCTCCGCGCAGGAATGCTTTCAGGTCTGCCCACCTGAGCTCTTCGTCTTGAGCATTCGAGATTCGTCGTCGTCGCTCGGCTTGTACCACTGCTGGGTCGATGTCGGCCACGTCCGGGGTTCTATTCTCGTCGACTTCGACTTGGGCTTGTCCTTCGACTCGGCGGATCCGAGATGGTACACTTGGGAATTCAAATTCAGTGTCTTCAGTGTCCGCTCCTGGTAGGGGCGGTATCCTTGGCTCGTCGTCGAGCTCGCTCTTCATTTCATCTTCAAAGTGGACTCGGCGCTTCTGGTTCCGTGTCATCACTGTCACTCTGGCTTTGGCTTCTGCTGAGTCTGTCTTGACTTCGGCATAGAGTATTTCGGATATCCTGTTTAGTGCTTTGAGGTCGGTCTTGCGTTCTCCGCTGAGTATCACTCGGCCGGCTTTGTCTTCCAGAGCTTCAGTTGCCAGAGAGTCGGCGGCTGCATTGTAGTGGCGTACTACGTGCAGGTAGCGGACCGAGCTCAGTTGTTCGGTCATTTGCTTGTGGCGTGCTAGTTCGACCTGCAGCGTCTCCTTCCTACATGCGATCACCCCCATGGATTGCTGGATCGCTAGCCGAGAGTCGCCCACGATAATCAAATCCGTGACACCGCGCTCTAATGCAGCTTTCACTCCATTGTTCATGCCGGTGTACTCGGCGATATTGACCGTGGTCGACGAGAGGTGCGCGCTCGCAGCGATCTCAATGTCCCAAGAAGGTAGACGCCACAATATCCAAGAGCAACTGCCATAGCCGCCATGCTTCTCAGTCTTGGCGGACCCGTCAAATGACAGCAAGTACCCTTCAAACCCACGGGGCACATGTGCATACAGTAGTTCTGGGTCGAGTCGGACTGTAGCCGAGTTCTTCGAGGGCGGGGCCAGGTGTGTCAGGGACTCGTCGAGTCCAATGTGCGGCGTGACGGTTGCCTGTAACAGTTGAGCGAAGTCGACGTCTTGTTCACGAACACGCTTGATCTTCAGGTGGTATGGTGACAGAAGTACTGCAAAGCTCACTGCTCGTCCATACAAAGACTTCGACTGGTAAACCCACTCCAATGTGGAAAATCTCGTGTAGATGTGAAGCGTCTTTCCGGCGAGAAGAGTGTGGCAGATCTTCAATAGATGTAGCAAAGCCAACACTTCCTTCTCAGCTGGATGATAGCCGAGCTCGTTTTCCTTTAGCACTCGTCCACAAAACCGCACTGGGTGAAGTTTCTCCTCGTGAGGCTGTAACAGCGTGCTGCTCAGCGCCCACTCATTTGCGAAAATCATGACGTGGACCTCTCTGGCCGCGTCGAAATGTCGAAGTATAGGAGCGTCAGCTACCCTTTTCTTCAACTCGGCGAAAGCCACCTTGGCAGCAGTGAGGTCACCACCTTGACCGAAGTCGTCGTCTTTCAGCTGATACAGGACTGCCCCGTACACGGCCATGTTCTGGATGAACCGGTTGTAGTAGTTCAGCGCCCCCAAGAATGCTTGCATTCCCTTCTTAGATTTCGGGAACGGAAGTTCGGCGATCGCCGTCATCTTGGCTGGATTCGCCCGGATCCCACTCGACGAGATCTCATGCGACAGGAAGTCGACTGCCGGTTGCACAAATATGCTCTTGGTAAAACTGATGCTGATCCTGCACTCGGCGAACCTGGCTAACAGTCGGCTCAGCGTGTCCAAACACTCGTCGAATGTGGCTCCACCAAAGCAAATGTCGTCGACAAATGACCGGCGCTTGAATACCGGGGTCAACGCCGACTCATCGGTTTCGCCATTGGTGAACATATCACCGTCTGGCCCATTGACGAGATCCTGTAGCGGATTTGACTCGGCTGAAGCACGATGATCCGCTTCGAACTTGGATGCTGCATTTGGAGAAGGCTGGGTCAGCTGGCTGCTCGTTTCCGCCTGCTGGCTCCGCTGGATTGCTGAAGCTGCCTCGGCTCGGCGAACTTTCTCGGCGTGAGCTGCCCAGCCACCGCGTGGCTGCACGTAACCCCACAAGGCGTTGTCTATGATGCGTTGGTAAATCATCGGAGCGTTCTTCAACCCGAAAGGCATCCTGAGCCACTCGAAATGCCCCAGTGCGCATACAAACGCCGAGATCTCGCGGGCTCGCCGAGTCATCATGACCGCCCAAAATCCGCTAGCTGCGTCGAGCGAGCAGAACCAGAGGTAACTTTCCAGTTCAGTAAGTAGGTCGTCGACTAGAGGCATGGCGTACTCCATCAACACCGTAATAGCGTTGACCATCTTGTAGTCGATGCACAGCCTGATGTCGACGCCATTCTTCTTCAACGCAATCACAATAGGCGACGCCCAAGGGCTTTTCGAAAAGGCGATCAACCCGGCCTTGAGTAGTCCCTTAAGCAGCTCGTACAACTTCTTCAAATGTTTGAGCGGAACTCGGCGGGCGCGTTGTTTGATCGGTGTGTGACCTTGCACGTCGATATCACAAATTGCTCCGTAAGCTGGCGGAGGCAGCGCATTCCCGCTCGCGATCATAATTCCTTCTTGTTTCTTCAACATCGCCACCAGCTTGGTCCGCTGACTCTCCGTGTGTGCGGTGCACACCACATTCTTACTGGCGTAATCCAATACCGTCGGCGCCGAGTCGGTTAGGTCAGGGAGAAATGCCAGTTCGTGAGCATAGTCGGCGAGATCAATCTCGTTAGCCGAGCTCTCGAACTCAGCAGCTTCCTCATCCGTAGCACTTATCATCGTAATGGCTTCATCTTCGCAGAGTGTCATCGCAGCGACAAACCGGAGACGGAGGTCTTCTTCAGGATCATCGGCCAGGCACAAATCGCTGACTTCAATCTCATCACGAAGAACCTTGTCCATAGCGGCGCTACAGGAGCGCCCACCATTGATTTCATCCGTCTCCAACTTGGCGCCAAGCTTCCGAGCGTTATCCAATAACTGCGTCAACTCGGAGATAGAATCCTCCGCTTCACGCACTCGACTGCGTCCTGACACGACAGTGGCTTCTTCAGATCCCGCGTCCGCGGTTATCGCTGAGTCCGTTTCGCCCTTGGCGTCGTCTGTAGGAACTGGTTCTGCCAACCCGTCGGTCTCGCTGGTCACCCCAGCCGAGTCTACCGAATGGGAGGCTGGCTCCTCAACACCACTCGACTCCATAGGAGCTGCAGTCAGCCGGTCACGTTCTCCATGACGCGTTGCGTTCGTCCGTCCGGCGCCGTCCTCGCCCGGCTGGCGTGGATCTCGATTCATCACCCCTTGTGGTCGGGTATATCGCCGCCGTTCCACTGCCGGTGGTTGCTTGGCCAGCCACTCATCGTACAGGCGCTGTTCGCGTTTGAGCAAGTCTTTGTCGATTGCGGCTTCGTAGGCGAGGACCTGCCAGTCGCGGTATCTCGCCGATGTCAACCTGACATATCCATCGTCAGGAGCCAGCTCGCCATATGGGGCCCAATGGACCACTGGGAAGTGGGCGGGACACCATACGAGCTTCCCACTAACATTCGTGAGTAGAATTCGAGTGGGTCTCCTGTGGGAGTTGTGTATCAAGGTTGGCACCCAGTCCTTCGTTCGTCGCACCCATAGTTCATGGGTCTCGTCACTCGGCTGCTTGCGTCGTAGCTGGAACTCAGCGATCATCCTGGCCTGAATGCTAGTCGACTCAGCTGGACCGTCGGTAACGTGATCACCATATGACGGTCCCGTAATCTCGGCTGCACGTTATTTGAAGAGCGGGATGATTACCTCATCAGGTAGCCTCGCTGTCGAATTGTACAAATCAAGCCGGATACCAGCTGGAATCATGAAGTCGGTTCCCAAGATTAGGTCGACACCGGCATGATGATCCATAATCCACACCTCGAATTCGTAAACAATCTTCCAGCCGAGTGTCACCTTCACTGTCGTGCGGGACGTCGTGAGCAACTTGCCCTTGTTAATGCCTTGTACGTCGATCTGCTTATCCGTGCTTGCTCGGGCCTTCAAACGTAGCTTTTTAGCAAAAGATTCGCTAATAGCTGAGACGTTTGCCCCAGTATCCAGCAGTATCTTCGTACGCACATCATTCACTGCACCCATCACTAAGGCACGCATACGGACTCGGCGGTCGAACTTCTGCGCTGACCACCACCCCATGCGCTCGCCTGGGTACAGTCTCATCGTCTTGGAGCCTCCGCTTGCCCCAGCCTGCCGCTGTGGCTGAGGCTCCATCATTCCACTTGCCATGACTCGGCGATCTTCCTCTGGATCGTCGAGTTCATCATCCACGTCACTTTCACGTTCAAGTCCGTCGTTTTCGCATTCAAATCCCGCGCTCTCTGCTCCACACATCTCGGGCCGTTGCGCTTCGCTGACAAAGGCGAACACATAGTTCGCCTCTACTGCCGGCTCAGCTAACTGTGGCAGCCCGATATTATCCAACCCAGTCGGTGTTGGCGGGCCACCTAGTTTAAATTCTTCGGCTCATAGATGTCTTGGAGGTCGGCGGGGACCGTGGATTTGTCGACGGAGGTACGGACGAACTTGGTGAGCTTTTCGAACCGCTGGAACATCTCACAACGGCCAACATCGTGGACCTGCTTGCAGAACTTGCACCGGCGGTTGCAGAAGTGGGCTGAATGGTTGGCGCCGCCACAAGCGGCGCACGGGCCGTAGCGCGGGCGCTCACCAGAGTCACCCCGGCTGCCACGTCGGTCAAAAGATCTTCCCTCGCGTGAATCATCGCGGCGACCACGTCGTTGACGCTCGGCGGAGTCATCACGGCGGGGCGGACGGTCATCTCGGCGTCGTTCCACCGAGTTGCTTGGTCCGTTCATCCGCTCACTTCCGGCTCCTGCGTCCACGTAGTTCTGGTCTTGATCAGACTCGGAATCGCTGTACTCGCTGCCACTGCCGGCACTGCTTGAAGACCCAAGCGCGTTAATCCGGCGGCTCGGTTGGCGGGAGTCAACCCCATGGTACAAGTCATCGACCGATGCTTCAGCCACTGCGACTCGGCGATCGCGACTATCGTCTCGGCGGTTCCGTCGGTCATCTCGGCGCGGGTCGCGTCGGTCATCCCGGCGGGGTTCACGTCGGTCATCTCGGCGGGACTCCCCTCGCCGAGAGTTATCACTTCGACGAGTGTCTCGCGTCCGGTTGGAGACCATGCGATCACGCTGCTTCTTCCTCTTCTCGCCGAGTATCTTCTTGTTGATGATCTGTTCCACCCGCTGGATGTCGGCGAGTTGAAGTGGATACAGTAAATCCATCACTTCGTCGTCGCCACAATTGAGGAGGAACTGCTCAACGTGATCGGACGCATCCGCGCCACCCTTCTCGTATTGGATCTTGGCGGTGCGGGCATATCCGTTGAGTCGGATGAGGAAATCGCATATGGGTTCGTTCTCCTTCCGACTCGCCGAGTAGTACCGAGTGCGAGCCAACTGGTCAAACTGCGAGCAGTAGTAATCCAGAAAGGCTTCGTTGAGCAGGTTCCAGCGCTGCTGCGTCTTCTTGGGCAACTGCCGGTACCAGCTCTTGGCCGCTCGGCCCAGACTCAGCGAGAAAGGCTCGCACCACGAGTTTTGAGGCATTCGGGTGCCTTTCATCTCGTAGATGAACCGCTTCAACCACTGGAGAGACGCATCCGAGCGGTATCGCTTTTCATCGAACTCGGCTATCTTGTCGAGTGAGAAGTGAGTGCGAATCTCCAAGTACTTGGTGTCATCTCGCTCATCGTCATCGTAGCTGAGTCGGCGGATTTGATCTTTTACTGTCTCCTCTTGGTCACCCCTGTTGTAGAAGTCGTCGTCGTCGCCGAGTTCGGCGTTGTCGCTTGCATCATAGAGGTGATCGAAGCGGCCGCTGTTCGGGCGGTCTTTCTTCGGTGCTTGCATGTGCGAGTCTTCAAAATACGGGGTGCCCACTGTCGACCGGAACTTCTCGGTTTTCGCTCCCCTCTTGGTTTCCGGTGTCTTCGGCAGAGGCACCTTGCTCGGATCCGCAGTGAGTTCCAACATCTTGGCCGATCGGTCTTGAATGAGTTGGCGGGATCCCGGTGCTCGTTCAAGCCCGAACTCAGCGCGGAGACGACGTTTCCACCGAGTGATCTCAGCTCCAGCTCGGCTCAGGGTCCACCCGCCCAGAATCAGGCTGTTGGGTCGACTGTTGCAGCGGAAACCCATGGCTCTCAGAAGCAGCACCGTGTCTTCGATGAGCTGGTTGATGCTGGTGCTGTTTACTGGCTGAGTCAGCTCAGGCCCAAGCACCGGCCACTTCGATTGCGCCATAGCCACTGGCGCGAACATCATCATCCACTCACTTTGTGTTCTCATCTCCTCGCCGAGGCGCGCAAGTACCTTATTGGCACTCGGCGTGTCGGCGTTCCGGGTTGCTCTTGGGATAAGGGGCGGACGTTCCCCTTGAGCAGCCCCTTGTTCTTCATCGTCTTCGTCCGCACTTGCATTCAGTTCGGCGACGAGGTTGCGCTCAACTGGGCGCGGAATTCCCATCCGGCTCACTTGGAGCGACAGCTCGTCGACCTCGCTGAGTAACTCCGCTGTCGACTTCACATCGTCGTCAGCTTCCTCCTTCTCTTCATACTCTTCATCACTTCCTTGGCCTCGAGTATCGTCGTCTTCAAACTGGACACTGCGAGCGGTGTTTGCATCCACGTCTACAGCCCGCTCACTTGCCGAGTTCGGAGATCCGGCCGGGGATCCTCCAGCAGTAGCTGGACTTCCCGGGCTCGGCGGTGACGATCCTTTGGCCATCTTGCTCACTTGTTTTCTCGAAACTTGGTTACTTGGTACCTGCGACAATTCGCACACCCTGTTCCCGGGTCGCGGCACCAGTTGTGGTATAGCAGAACGCACAAAATTAGTTCTTGCCACAGACACAACAATCGCCGAGCTAGTCGGCGTTTATCGGCCTGTGCTAGGTTGTCCCCAGCGGTTCGGCCCTTCCGGGACAGTAGTGGCGGTTCTCGCCGAGACCAGGCAACCAAGCCAGTCAATTCCTTCCGAGAGTCAGCTGAGCTCACTGACTTCGTTCCACAAAACCCTGTGCCCTCCACCAAAGGATGGACGACGGCGCGCGAGCGCTTTTACAGGTCACCGAGAGCAAAGGCTTCTCGGCTGGAAGAGTTACGGCACCCCGGCTGACGGGCGTACCGGCTCGCTGGACTCAGCGAGACTTGCACTAGCGCACTTGGCGAACCTTGCCCTCCCCGGGCCGACTTAGTCTCTTGGCGCTACCTGTCAACACCCTACAAGCTATGCCTCTTGGGTGGTGACGGCAGACATAATCCAGCCCACGCAGGGACTTACCGGAGAGTGTACGCTTGTCTTGGACTTAGAAAATTCTGCTCTGTTGGTTTGGTTATATCTTCGGAAGAGCCCCTTGGGCTCTATCTAATCTTTCCTATGGTCATATACAAATATCTAGTGAAATGAGGGAGTTTTGGATCCCAGCCGACCTCTCGCGGAGCCTCTTCGTAGCCCCCGCAAGATCTCAGCCGACCCTTCGAGCTCAGCGAGACAGTACCGTGGTCGCTCACAATTTGAGACGCATACCACACCCAGCTTAAAGTCGCAGACCGCTCTCACTCTGAGACAGTGACGACTTGCTTGGGTCACCGACTGTCGGTCTGGCGTCACTGGGGGCCCACCGAATTTTCGGTGTGGCACTACACCATACAAGACTCCTTTCGTATCATTGGCGATCATGCACAAGTGGTTGGACAGCACCGGCGTCGGATTCCCCCTCGTGCACCTCACTTGAAACCAATTTATTGGAGATGCAGACGCATAGCAGCTCGGTTGAACATTCAAGCGTGGCACCACCACTCGGTGAACACTAACATGATGGCGGGTCATCTGGCCCTGCATGCTATGACTAGTCAAATCAGCAGGCAAGTGCGCTCAGACGGGTCATCGAAAGTGATTACCAAATGGGAAATGGTGACAAGGCACCTGGTGACAGACATGTCACCCTGGATTGCACACATGGAAGACGCAGCGCAAGAGGACGCTGTGGCCGCCTGCCAGCTTGGCCGTCGGCACGAAGCGGGAAGACGAAAGTCTGGACCGGGCAGAAAAATAGGCTAGTGATCGGCGCACGGACGATGGCTAGGACGGACATAGGAAGTCGTTACTTTAGCTAAGTGGCGTCAATGTACCTCACTGAAAAACTAAAATATAATTTCAGCAGCACGCGTCCTACAGACCTTACACACGAGTCTTCCATCCCTCACCGTCGTCGCGCCCATTCATACCGACCCTCACCTCCCGTACCCGGTCCCACCGTCGACGCGGCAAGACCCGGATTTCCGACATGTCACAGTTGCCAACGAGCCCGTCAGCCAGTGCGCAGCAGCCAAAACGATAGTGAACAAGATTCGTAAACAGGCCGACAGCACTATCGAAGTTCAAAGGCGTGTCTTCGACGCTTCTATTGGCTTACCATGAAGTGCTTTTGTATAGCATGCGGCTGTTGTATTGATTGGCACGCAGATGACTGGACTGTGTCCGCAGTAGATCGAGCGGATTCCCATTTCTGAATTTCGCCATGGACCGCAAGCGAGGTGGTGTGTGAGATCACTTCCACAAGCATTCGAATGGTAAATACAAGCCTGCTCGAGTGGCATATAACTACTGTGATGGGGGCGTCGGCAACCGGAAAAAACATGCCCAACCCCAAGTTTCGTGCTCCAAGATAACGCGCTCGATCAGCCGTCTCGCGAATCTCTCAACGACTGCAGTGAAACGCACAGCATTGACTCGTCCATTGTGGATCAGCTGAAGTCAAAATCGTTTCCGCATTATCCACGCCCGGAATCTGCCACACTCGACTAGGCCTTTGCACGAGCTGTACACAGACCTGGAATCAAGTTTTCACTGTTCGACCACCCCGAGTAAATCAAGTTTTTCGTTTCGAGTTGCTGAAACCTGTGTACACGCCGCCACTTTCTGGTGGGCTACCTACTGTCTGACAGTTACAAAGACATCATGATGGTGGTGCGAAAATCACTGCGAAGTGCTCCATCACTTACTATCGATGTGGATGGAGCAACCAACGTGCTGTCTCGCAGCATGTTGAATGTGATTGTTCGCGACCCCCGTCCATACCTTGCCGAGTGCTCAACTCGCATCTCACGAAGGAGGGTGTTCGGGAAGATCGCTTCGGTGGTTTTGCATTTGAATGAGTTCATTAATCCAGTGGACTCATCCTTTCACATTGACGTACGGCAGCAGCGGGTATTCGCTTTCATATGGAATTCGTGTAATCTAATATGGTTCGTACAAAGCTATTCAATCACGAGCTGACGTACGGCTGCAACACTTATGCTCTCAACAATTCCGTGAGGTTATTGCCAAGAGGGTTCGTACAAAGCTGTTCAGCCACGAGCTGACTTACGTTTGCAGTGCTCATGCTCTCAACAACTTATGTGAGGTTATTGCCAAGATTGCTTCGGTGAAAGAGGTTATAGTTATTGGAGTGGACGTGTCTAAGACGATCCAAAACCAAAATCTGCTGAGCAAGATCTTCAATATGATGTGCGTAGAGCTGGTCGGTAAGCCATATGCGATGGTTCTGTATTCAGCTTCTCGATAGAATAGTATCAATTACGGCTAAATATGGCGAAGCGAGCCGTTACGGGTGTGGTCTTCGCTGTGGTCAATGAGAAGGATGAACGCCAAATTGACGAAATCTTCCAGCTCCCGACCAACTTCGTGGCTACCGTCATGGACGGCAGCTTCTGGCGTAGCGTCGCGACGATTGTTACCGTATTCGATCCAATTTGCAAGTCCATCGGAAACCTGGAGGGGTGAGACTAACGACACACAAAAATTGATGATCCGCTGTCAAAATCGGGCAGTCCAGCGTCGAAAATTGGGCCGGGGATATACCAACCGGACAGCTAGATTTAACGGGTTATCGTTCTCGTATTGCATGCGCAGAATGCGGTGGTGGGCCAGTCTCAGCCATGGTTAGTATCATCTCCATGTCGTCGGCTTGAAAGCACTACGAAGGGCCCATCAGGGCGAGTCCTGCCGACCGAGTTCCAGGATCCTCCACGAGTTTGCAGAATTCAAGCACATTGATTAATTACTTAAGGTTTGGGGCAACAGTAAAGCAATCATGGTACCATTATCACCAGCCCGAAAACTGTGTTTGGTCCCCGACAGCTTCGGAACGAATATACTGGCGGAGGGTTTGAAGTGGGGGTGAATTCAAACCCGGGAATTCCATGCCACGTGACTGCTCGGATTTCGCGAAGTGTGTATATTCAAGAAGCGTGGTCATAGTTCTCTTCATGGTTCTCTCTTGTGTACGGTTAAATTCGCACCGTAATTCGCAAGGACGGAGAGGAGGTGTCGTAAACCTCTGCAGTCTTCTCCGTGTTGAGAATTCGTATGGCAGTGCCATTCGTATTCCTACCGCTGAAATTGGTTAGGGTTTTGGAGATTCTTGTCCGGTGTAATTATCATCAGCCATCCTGGAGACAAACTCCGCCACAGTAGGTATTGTCTATGTCAGTTTTGTAGATGTGTACCTACATGTCGGGCGGTTCATAGAGGATGAAGACGCAAATCATCTCATGAAGAAGCTCGAATATTGGTTCCCTTGCGTTTGATTGCGACTCGTTTTATCGCCCGTTTCACCGCGGTGTCGCTCGTCAACAAACGATCTCGACGTGATGTTCTTAAGCTTGGTGATATTTTGATGTAGTGTAGAACTGCTATCGAGAAGCTGTGTCGCCTCGATGACGATAACGGGGTGAAATATTACAGGAGGTCTCGCTTCAAGCGAAAATGACGGAGTCGTTGCGAATGGGGGAGTGGTCAAGTTTCGGCCCCGACAGCTTGGACGAAAGGACAGCCACATTTCCGTGTTGTCAGAACTACTGATGAAAGTATACTCTGTTATGGCATCCAAGGCCGGCGCCAAACGTAAGCACAAGGTCGTTAAGAAGATTCATGCTGCCGTCTTGCCCACCGGTGTTCCGGCATGCCGACGCATATAGGTTACGAACGAGCCCGCCAGCCAGCGCGCAGCAGCCAAAACGAGCGCGAACAGGAGCCGTAAAAAAGGCCAAGCAAAGAGCAGGGCCTTGCCGGAGATCGAATCCGGGACCTCTCGCACCCTAACCCCAACTTTTTTTGTCCTGGAAACAAGGACCAAAATCCTACTAAGTACGTCGTAATTAAGTGGAGTTTGTCCTGGCTCTCATAATTGATAGGACGAAATCCTCGGCTTGGACTTCAAGTTCCGCACTCGAGTTCTGCACGGAGTGCGCACTTCAACTTCCGCACCGAGTGCGCACTTCAACTTCCGCACCGAGTGCGCACTCAGCCTTACCTCCACCGCACCGGGCCCCCACTCAACACTCACACCAGGCGCACACTCAGCTTCCCCGCAAAGACCTTAACTTCGGCAGAGGGGACTCGGCGCTACAAGAAGATGTCTGACGACGCCTCTAGTGATGCATGTCCTGAGGACCTTGAAGCACCAACAGGATCATGCAGTTATGTGGAGGATGTTGAGGTGAAATTGCACGTGAACGATGTTGAAGAACTTCTTCTGAACAAGGCCCGGGCTGAAGCCGACACTGTAACCAGCCGTCTTCTTCGACGCAGATTTGGTGCTTGTTCGTCATCCCGAGCACAAGTCACAGTGACCGACCTACTCCAAACCTGGCTTGAAGACTCTCTATTGACCGCTATAAAGAACTTTGTTAACGCCAGCCTGAGCCAGCCGGCATTCGTGACCAATGATGATTTGCTGAGCTTTTTCGAGGTGGAACTCTGATTGTGCTTCTACTCCGCAACCCCTACTTTCTTTTACGATAGTGCCAACAGAGACCTGTACCCTCCGGTGTGGACGGCAATGCCCCAGTCACGGTATATGCAATTTTACATGCATTGGGGGCTCCCAATCAGCGTAGGTGCAGATCCGACGAGTGGAGTGCTCCACTGAGTCCCGATCGGGACATTGCTCATGCAACTGATTTACTTCGCCGTTTGTGTTCGGAAATCGGCTTCGTGGGGCGTATTTCGATTGCTTCCCTTGATGATGACTTGATTCGACTACGCTCACAAGAAGTTGATGAGCTTGGCTTATCCCATGTTCGGAATCCAAAGAAGGGGTGAGTCATGGTGCTGCTAAGTTAAAAATCTGATGAGGAGCTCATAAATGGATTTATTTGTTTACAGTGGTCGACAGCATCGAGGACGCTTTTTTTACCCCACTATTTTAACACATGGATCGCTTCCTTTTTGTCTCGTGGGTTTATTTATGGTGTTTTGATTGATTTTTATCGAGCGGTTATCGAGAAAATGCCTTGAACACATCCACAATTTAAACTTTGTTCTTGTATGCAAAGTCAAATCCCTCTGTAACCGCTTAAAACGGATCATCATTGTTTAGAGGGTATTAATGCGTGAGAGTGAAATACTGACCTCTCATTGGCTTAGAAGGCACTCAGGGGTAGGTGAAAATTTATCTTGGGATTAATACCGCTAGGTTTTAGCGCTGATTACTGTGGTTTTGTGCATACCATGCGGAGGGCAAATCAAAGCCCTCCCGAAAGTTTGAGCAAAAATGGACAAAAAATAAAAAAGCTACGACTAAAAGCGTCCTCGACGCTGTCGACCTCTGTTAGGTTTGGCCCTATTCAGCATGGAATTGTCTCGTTGACAACTGGTCTATTTCTTGGAGGTCACTTGGCATCCCGAGGAGAGTCTACGCTGGATATCGTGAAAATTTTGCAGCGTTCTCTATCTGGTGCATCGACGGAGAGCCGAATCCAACTTCCAGGGATAATACACGCTCTAGATAGAGGGTACCAGTCCGCCGCCATGAATGAGCAAATACACAGCGTTGGGGGCAAATTTGTCGGGACACACAAGCGCACTGGACGCTTTCCATTCACATACGGATAAAAAGGAAACGCCTACCAGAGAGAAGTTGACGAGCATGGAGAGCTGTCGGCCTATTGGGCAACACAAAAGCTAGCTCGCTCTGACAACCACACAGCATCAAAGGCTTATGCGCTTGCATTTAGATCTGGTCTTGCAAGCGTTGCACTCTGTTACACAACAGATCGTGAATTTGGGCCGGGCTGCTGGACGTATATTTACAGCCCCAAAAAGCTACTGGACCAGCAGCCTGATAATAATTTGTTTGCTGAGTTTGGGGAACGAGTACAACAATTGACGCAGACACAACGTACGCCGGACTGGTTCCTCCTGCGCAAATTTCGAGTTACTGGCTCTGTTGCGGAGAAATTATTTCGGCTAATTGCTAAATCAGCACCTGAAGCAAGCAGAATGCGAGATCCAGTGTCTGATCCAGACGTTCAGACAGTGTTGATGACTCTCTCCATTGATTACATTAGACCAGTGGAAGAACCAGCTGAACCGGTTGTTTTGATGCGTGGTGAATTGCAGTCGAAGACGTGCGACGAGTTTAAGACGCTTTGTCGGCAAAAGCAGCTTCCAGTTACGGGCAACAAGGGCGCGCTAATTGATCGTCTCCTTGCCGACTCGGTTTCTAGTAACAGCACAGATACATACTCGTGGGCTAGCGCTCTTCTGTCGTGTTGGTTTATGTCACCCAGCTCCTCTACAGCGATGAAAATTGGGACACACAATGAATCCAACATTGAGGAGCATGTTGAAGCATTTTTCGTGAAGCACTCACCATTCAAGATCGAGGGGAAAAGGGCGTACGGCTTGTTGTGTTTGTAAGTAAATTTATACATTATTAGTTGTGTATTGAGCTAACTGCATGCTTGAACTGTTGTAGACGCGAATTGCCTTTTGCAGCTTTCTCTCCGGACGGCATTGGCGTTATTGAGTGTGCGACGCGTGGGAGATTCAGCGCGGTCTTGGAGTACAAGACTCGGGTAACAGAGCGTACGAAGCAGAGTGAACTGCTACTGGCGCAGCGTTGTGGTATATTTGCCATTGTGGAGCTGCAAGCAAGTGGTTTCGGGTCGCTTTTTAAGCAAATGATTCCTGACCCAAGTCACAGAAGCCAAATCCTCCACAACATAGTTTGCGGTGACGTGAAAGACGGCTTCCTGATCTATGCATCGCAAACAGAAATTATTCGTGTTGTTCACGTACGGGTTGGTGTGGATGTGGCGACCACGTACCGCGCTGCTCTTACCGTTATTCGGAGTGCTCATTTGAAGTGGGTATACGAGGAGAATGTTGCAATTCCTTGCTTTTCCCAGGGGGAATTTGGCCACTGTGTTGATTTCAACACTCTATCGCAGAACCTGCAACTTTGGAGAGCCCTCGTTAGAATTATTGATGATCGCTGCCGCACGCTACCACCTGCCAAGCACATTCTACCTTCACTTGTGGGGTTCTGGAACAGAATTAAAGGTGGCATCGATGTTTATTCGCGGCACTTGACGAATGTGAAATCGCGTCATTGCAGTCTCCCACCAATGGCAACTATTTGGTTGCGCATAATTATGACTTTGTTTTACAACGCGCATCAATCTGACAGGCTTTTCAAGGTACGGAAGTACGACCTCCTGAACAAATTGCGAAGTGCTAAATTTCCGTTTTGATTTAGGCTTCTGCTTACCTAAACGACGAACGCCAGTGTTCAACGTACACCGCGTATCAAAAGTACAAGCAAAGTCTCCTCAGCTTCGCTTCTTTTTGTCGAGATGCCGCCCGAAGTCTTGGCCAGCGCTCGCGGCCGCAAAACGCAGCAATTCCAGTTGCCCCAAGCAACGGCGACCTGGATCCACTGAATCTACCAGGCTTTTCATACAGAAAACAAAAGCATTTCAACACGGACCCTGACTGGATTCGTCTTCGGTTGTCAAAGCGGTTCAAGCACCAAGTCGTAAGTACCAGTACTAATGCTCCGTATAACGTAGAGGGAAGCTGCATCCAACTCTCTTGTATGCTTATCTAGATTCGCATTGAAGGCGAAGCCCAGAACTGTTGCGTTTTGTGTTGCCAAATCAGTCATGACGCTGAGAACGTTGGTCACACTCGAAAAGGCTTCAAAACACGCTTCCAGTGCAGCGACTGCAAAGTAGCTCTTTGTCAGGTGGCTCGATGGAATGGTGAGATTTCGTGCCACGAGAAGTTCCACTCAGACAAAGAGCTCCCCGACCCGTGCAAAGGACCCGAGCAGGTGATCTCAACTCAAGTGCACACCAACCGAGCTCCACCGCCATCGCGCAAGCGGCAGCACTCAATTAAAATCCCGAATCGACGTGCAAGCAGTACTCGCCTGGAGATCAAGGAACGCAGGCGATCGCTGCGTTTGAGAGAGCTGCAATGAGCTGCAATGAAGAGATACGCCAATTTGTCCTTGAATGCAGGACCAAAGTTTGTCCTTGAATCTAGGACAACACCACCAGCAAACTGCATAACAAAACATCAATATTCCTTTGAATGCATGAAAGCACAGCTAAGTCATGCCCAGGTATAACGCACGTTTCTAGGTTGATTTATGTGTCTTTCTTCTGTGGCAGCCAGGATTCAGGCTCTCAATGCGTATCCTTGCCCAGCGGCGGCGTCCAAAATCGGTCCTAGTTTTTGACCTAGATTTCTGAGCTGTTGGGGCTAAGCGAGAATCATACCACTAGACCACAAGGCCACGCAGACCGACCAACAAACCCACATGTCGCGCCGCCAGCACGCGTCCTACGGACCTCACACACGCATCGCACGCCTCTCCCACCCCTCACCGTCGTCACGCCCACCCATGCCAACCCTCACCTCCCGTTCCCGAGCCTCACCGCCGACGCGACAAGACCCACCGTTTTCGACACCTTGTTGGCCGTGCCAACCGGTGCTACGGCATGCCGACGCAGCTGGGTCGCCAACGAGCCCGCCAGCCAGCGCGCAGCAGCCAAAACGAGCGCGAACAGGAGCCGTCAAAAAAGGCCAAGCAAAGAGCAGGGCCTTGCCGGAGATCGAATCCGGGACCTCTCGCACCCTAAGCGAATATCATACCACTAGACCACAAGGCCACGCAGACCGACCAACAAACCCACATGTCGCGCCGCCAGCACGCGTCCTACGGACCTCACACACGCATCGCACGCCTCTCCCACCCCTCACCGTCGTCACGCCCACCCATGCCAACCCTCACCTCCCGTTCCCGAGCCTCACCGCCGACGCGACAAGACCCACCGTTTTCGACACCTTGTTGGCCGTGCCAACCGGTGCTACGGCATGCCGACGCAGCTGGGTCGCCAACGAGCCCGCCAGCCAGCGCGCAGCAGCCAAAACGAGCGCGAACAGGGGCCGTCAACAAAGAGCAGGGCCTTGCCGGAGATCGAATCCGGGACCTCTCGCACCCTAAGCGAGAATCATACCACTAGACCACAAGGCCACGCAGACCGACCAACAAACCCACATGTCGCGCCGCCAGCACGCGTCCTACGGACCTCACACACGCATCGCACGCCTCTCCCACCCCTCACCGTCGTCACGCCCACCCATGCCAACCCTCACCTCCCGTTCCCGAGCCTCACCGCCGACGCGACAAGACCCACCGTTTTCGACACCTTGTTGGCCGTGCCAACCGGTGCTACGGCATGCCGACGCAGCTGGGTCGCCAACGAGCCCGCCAGCCAGCGCGCAGCAGCCAAAACGAGCGCGAACAGGGGCCGTCAACAAAGAGCAGGGCCTTGCCGGAGATCGAATCCGGGACCTCTCGCACCCTAAGCGAGAATCATACCACTAGACCACAAGGCCACGCAGACCGACCAACAAACCCACATGTCGCGCCGCCAGCACGCGTCCTACGGACCTCACACACGCATCGCACGCCTCTCCCACCCCTCACCGTCGTCACGCCCACCCATGCCAACCCTCACCTCCCGTTCCCGAGCCTCACCGCCGACGCGACAAGACCCACCGTTTTCGACACCTTGTTGGCCGTGCCAACCGGTGCTACGGCATGCCGACGCAGCTGGGTCGCCAACGAGCCCGCCAGCCAGCGCGCAGCAGCCAAAACGAGCGCGAACAGGAGCCGTCAAAAAAGGCCAAGCAAAGAGCAGGGCCTTGCCGGAGATCCGGGACCTCTCGCACCCTAAGCGAGAATCATACCACTAGACCACAAGGCCACGCAGACCGACCAA
Organism: Phytophthora x cambivora; assembly: GCA_033557925.1. NCBI lineage: Eukaryota > Oomycota > Peronosporomycetes > Peronosporales > Peronosporaceae > Phytophthora > Phytophthora x cambivora. The sequence continues at coordinate 3,174,606 of JAUCEB010000008.1, read as the reverse complement.
CAAACCCACATGTCGCGCCGCCAGCACGCGTCCTACGGACCTCACACACGCATCGCACGCCTCTCCCACCCCTCACCGTCGTCACGCCCACCCATGCCAACCCTCACCTCCCGTTCCCGAGCCTCACCGCCGACGCGACAAGACCCACCGTTTTCGACACCTTGTTGGCCGTGCCAACCGGTGCTACGGCATGCCGACGCAGCTGGGTCGCCAACGAGCCCGCCAGCCAGCGCGCAGCAGCCAAAACGAGCGCGAACAGGAGCCGTCAAAAAAGGCCAAGCAAAGAGCAGGGCCTTGCCGGAGATCGAATCCGGGACCTCTCGCACCCTAAGCGAGAATCATACCACTAGACCACAAGGCCACGCAGACCGACCAACAAACCCACATGTCGCGCCGCCAGCACGCGTCCTACGGACCTCACACACGCATCGCACGCCTCTCCCACCCCTCACCGTCGTCACGCCCACCCATGCCAACCCTCACCTCCCGTTCCCGAGCCTCACCGCCGACGCGACAAGACCCACCGTTTTCGACACCTTGTTGGCCGTGCCAACCGGTGCTACGGCATGCCGACGCAGCTGGGTCGCCAACGAGCCCGCCAGCCAGCGCGCAGCAGCCAAAACGAGCGCGAACAGGAGCCGTCAAAAAAGGCCAAGCAAAGAGCAGGGCCTTGCCGGAGATCGAATCCGGGACCTCTCGCACCCTAAGCGAGAATCATACCACTAGACCACAAGGCCACGCAGACCGACCAACAAACCCACATGTCGCGCCGCCAGCACGCGTCCTACGGACCTCACACACGCATCGCACGCCTCTCCCACCCCTCACCGTCGTCACGCCCACCCATGCCAACCCTCACCTCCCGTTCCCGAGCCTCACCGCCGACGCGACAAGACCCACCGTTTTCGACACCTTGTTGGCCGTGCCAACCGGTGCTACGGCATGCCGACGCAGCTGGGTCGCCAACGAGCCCGCCAGCCAGCGCGCAGCAGCCAAAACGAGCGCGAACAGGAGCCGTCAACAAAGAGCAGGGCCTTGCCGGAGATCGAATCCGGGACCTCTCGCACCCTAAGCGAGAATCATACCACTAGACCACAAGGCCACGCAGACTGACCAACAAACCCACATGTCGCGCCGCCAGCACGCGTCCTACGGACCTCACACACGCATCGCACGCCTCTCCCACCCCTCACCGTCGTCACGCCCACCCATGCCAACCCTCACCTCCCGTTCCCGAGCCTCACCGCCGACGCGACAAGACCCACCGTTTTCGACACCTTGTTGGCCGTGCCAACCGGTGCTACGGCATGCCGGCGCAGCTGGGTCGCCAACGAGCCCGCCAGCCAGCGCGCAGCAGCCAAAACGAGCGCGAACAGGAGCCGTCAAAAAAGGCCAAGCAAAGAGCAGGGCCTTGCCGGAGATCGAATCCGGGACCTCTCGCACCCTAAGCGAGAATCATACCACTAGACCACAAGGCCACGCAGACCGACCAACAAACCCACATGTCGCGCCGCCAGCACGCGTCCTACGGACCTCACACACGCATCGCACGCCTCTCCCACCCCTCACCGTCGTCACGCCCACCCATGCCAACCCTCACCTCCCGTTCCCGAGCCTCACCGCCGACGCGACAAGACCCACCGTTTTCGACACCTTGTTGGCCGTGCCAACCGGTGCTACGGCATGCCGACGCAGCTGGGTCGCCAACGAGCCCGCCAGCCAGCGCGCAGCAGCCAAAACGAGCGCGAACAGGAGCCGTCAACAAAGAGCAGGGCCTTGCCGGAGATCGAATCCGGGACCTCTCGCACCCTAAGCGAGAATCATACCACTAGACCACAAGGCCACGCAGACCGACCAACAAACCCACATGTCGCGCCGCCAGCACGCGTCCTACGGACCTCACACACGCATCGCACGCCTCTCCCACCCCTCACCGTCGTCACGCCCACCCATGCCAACCCTCACCTCCCGTTCCCGAGCCTCACCGCCGACGCGACAAGACCCACCGTTTTCGACACCTTGTTGGCCGTGCCAACCGGTGCTACGGCATGCCGACGCAGCTGGGTCGCCAACGAGCCCGCCAGTCAGCGCGCAGCAGCCAAAACGAGCGCGAACAGGAGCCGTCAAAAAAGGCCAAGCAAAGAGCAGGGCCTTGCCGGAGATCGAATCCGGGACCTCTTGCACCCTAAGCGAGAATCATACCACTAGACCACAAGGCCACGCAGACCGACCAACAAACCCACATGTCGCGCCGCCAGCACGCGTCCTACGGACCTCACACACGCATCGCACGCCTCTCCCACCCCTCACCGTCGTCACGCCCACCCATGCCAACCCTCACCTCCCGTTCCCGAGCCTCACCGCCGACGCGACAAGACCCACCGTTTTCGACACCTTGTTGGCCGTGCCAACCGGTGCTACGGCATGCCGACGCAGCTGGGTCGCCAACGAGCCCGCCAGCCAGCGCGCAGCAGCCAAAACGAGCGCGAACAGGAGCCGTCAAAAAAGGCCAAGCAAAGAGCTGGGCCTTGCCGGAGATCGAATCCGGGACCTCTCGCACCCTAAGCGAGAATCATACCACTAGACCACAAGGCCACGCAGACCGACCAACAAACCCACATGTCGCGCCGCCAGCACGCGTCCTACGGACCTCACACACGCATCGCACGCCTCTCCCACCCCTCACCGTCGTCACGCCCACCCATGCCAACCCTCACCTCCCGTTCCCGAGCCTCACCGCCGACGCGACAAGACCCACCGTTTTCGACACCTTGTTGGCCGTGCCAACCGGTGCTACGGCATGCCGACGCAGCTGGGTCGCCAACGAGCCCGCCAGCCAGCGCGCAGCAGCCAAAACGAGCGCGAACAGGAGCCGTCAACAAAGAGCAGGGCCTTGCCGGTGATCGAATCCGGGACCTCTCGCACCCTAAGCGAGAATCACACCACTAGACCACAAGGCCACGCAGACCGACCAACAAACCCACATGTCGCGCCGCCAGCACGCGTCCTACGGACCTCACACACGCATCGCACGCCTCTCCCACCCCTCACCGTCGTCACGCCCACCCATGCCAACCCTCACCTCCCGTTCCCGAGCCTCACCGCCGACGCGACAAGACCCACCGTTTTCGACACCTTGTTGGCCGTGCCAACCGGTGCTACGGCATGCCGACGCAGCTGGGTCGCCAACGAGCCCGCCAGCCAGCGCGCAGCAGCCAAAACGAGCGCGAACAGGGGCCGTCAACAAAGAGCAGGGCCTTGCCGGAGATCGAATCCGGGACCTCTCGCACCCTAAGCGAGAATCATACCACTAGACCACAAGGCCACGCAGACCGACCAACAAACCCACATGTCGCGCCGCCAGCACGCGTCCTACGGACCTCACACACGCATCGCACGCCTCTCCCACCCCTCACCGTCGTCACGCCCACCCATGCCAACCCTCACCTCCCGTTCCCGAGCCTCACCGCCGACGCGACAAGACCCACCGTTTTCGACACCTTGTTGGCCGTGCCAACCGGTGCTACGGCATGCCGACGCAGCTGGGTCGCCAACGAGCCCGCCAGCCAGCGCGCAGCAGCCAAAACGAGCGCGAACAGGAGCCGTCAACAAAGAGCAGGGCCTTGCCGGAGATCGAATCCGGGACCTCTCGCACCCTAAGCGAATATCATACCACTAGACCACAAGGCCACGCAGACCGACCAACAAACCCACATGTCGCGCCGCCAGCACGCGTCCTACGGACCTCACACACGCATCGCACGCCTCTCCCACCCCTCACCGTCGTCACGCCCACCCATGCCAACCCTCACCTCCCGTTCCCGAGCCTCACCGCCGACGCGACAAGACCCACCGTTTTCGACACCTTGTTGGCCGTGCCAACCGGTGCTACGGCATGCCGACGCAGCTGGGTCGCCAACGAGCCCGCCAGCCAGCGCGCAGCAGCCAAAACGAGCGCGAACAGGGGCCGTCAACAAAGAGCAGGGCCTTGCCGGAGATCGAATCCGGGACCTCTCGCACCCTAAGCGAGAATCATACCACTAGACCACAAGGCCACGCAGACCGACCAACAAACCCACATGTCGCGCCGCCAGCACGCGTCCTACGGACCTCACACACGCATCGCACGCCTCTCCCACCCCTCACCGTCGTCACGCCCACCCATGCCAACCCTTACCTCCCGTTCCCGAGCCTCACCGCCGACGCGACAAGACCCACCGTTTTCGACACCTTGTTGGCCGTGCCAACCGGTGCTACGGCATGCCGACGCAGCTGGGTCGCCAACGAGCCCGCCAGCCAGCGCGCAGCAGCCAAAACGAGCGCGAACAGGGGCCGTCAACAAAGAGCAGGGCCTTGCCGGAGATCGAATCCGGGACCTCTCGCACCCTAAGCGAGAATCATACCACTAGACCACAAGGCCACGCAGACCGACCAACAAACCCACATGTCGCGCCGCCAGCACGCGTCCTACGGACCTCACACACGCATCGCACGCCTCTCCCACCCCTCACCGTCGTCACGCCCACCCATGCCAACCCTCACCTCCCGTTCCCGAGCCTCACCGCCGACGCGACAAGACCCACCGTTTTCGACACCTTGTTGGCCGTGCCAACCGGTGCTACGGCATGCCGACGCAGCTGGGTCGCCAACGAGCCCGCCAGCCAGCGCGCAGCAGCCAAAACGAGCGCGAACAGGGGCCGTCAACAAAGAGCAGGGCCTTGCCGGAGATCGAATCCGGGACCTCTCGCACCCTAAGCGAGAATCATACCACTAGACCACAAGGCCACGCAGACCGACCAACAAACCCACATGTCGCGCCGCCAGCACGCGTCCTACGGACCTCACACACGCATCGCACGCCTCTCCCACCCCTCACCGTCGTCACGCCCACCCATGCCAACCCTTACCTCCCGTTCCCGAGCCTCACCGCCGACGCGACAAGACCCACCGTTTTCGACACCTTGTTGGCCGTGCCAACCGGTGCTACGGCATGCCGACGCAGCTGGGTCGCCAACGAGCCCGCCAGCCAGCGCGCAGCAGCCAAAACGAGCGCGAACAGGAGCCGTCAACAAAGAGCAGGGCCTTGCCGGAGATCCGGGACCTCTCGCACCCTAAGCGAGAATCATACCACTAGACCACAAGGCCACGCAGACCGACCAACAAACCCACATGTCGCGCCGCCAGCACGCGTCCTACGGACCTCACACACGCATCGCACGCCTCTCCCACCCCTCACCGTCGTCACGCCCACCCATGCCAACCCTCACCTCCCGTTCCCGAGCCTCACCGCCGACGCGACAAGACCCACCGTTTTCGACACCTTGTTGGCCGTGCCAACCGGTGCTACGGCATGCCGACGCAGCTGGGTCGCCAACGAGCCCGCCAGCCAGCGCGCAGCAGCCAAAACGAGCGCGAACAGGGGCCGTCAACAAAGAGCAGGGCCTTGCCGGAGATCGAATCCGGGACCTCTCGCACCCTAAGCGAGAATCATACCACTAGACCACAAGGCCACGCAGACCGACCAACAAACCCACATGTCGCGCCGCCAGCACGCGTCCTACGGACCTCACACACGCATCGCACGCCTCTCCCACCCCTCACCGTCGTCACGCCCACCCATGCCAACCCTCACCTCCCGTTCCCGAGCCTCACCGCCGACGCGACAAGACCCACCGTTTTCGACACCTTGTTGGCCGTGCCAACCGGTGCTACGGCATGCCGACGCAGCTGGGTCGCCAACGAGCCCGCCAGTCAGCGCGCAGCAGCCAAAACGAGCGCGAACAGGAGCCGTCAACAAAGGCCAAGCAAAGAGCAGGGCCTTGCCGGAGATCCGGGACCTCTCGCACCCTAAGCGAGAATCATACCACTAGACCACAAGGCCACGCAGACCGACCAACAAACCCACATGTCGCGCCGCCAGCACGCGTCCTACGGACCTCACACACGCATCGCACGCCTCTCCCACCCCTCACCGTCGTCACGCCCACCCATGCCAACCCTCACCTCCCGTTCCCGAGCCTCACCGCCGACGCGACAAGACCCACCGTTTTCGACACCTTGTTGGCCGTGCCAACCGGTGCTACGGCATGCCGACGCAGCTGGGTCGCCAACGAGCCCGCCAGTCAGCGCGCAGCAGCCAAAACGAGCGCGAACAGGAGCCGTCAACAAAGGCCAAGCAAAGAGCAGGGCCTTGCCGGAGATCGAATCCGGGACCTCTTGCACCCTAAGCGAGAATCATACCACTAGACCACAAGGCCACGCAGACCGACCAACAAACCCACATGTCGCGCCGCCAGCACGCGTCCTACGGACCTCACACACGCATCGCACGCCTCTCCCACCCCTCACCGTCGTCACGCCCACCCATGCCAACCCTCACCTCCCGTTCCCGAGCCTCACCGCCGACGCGACAAGACCCACCGTTTTCGACACCTTGTTGGCCGTGCCAACCGGTGCTACGGCATGCCGACGCAGCTGGGTCGCCAACGAGCCCGCCAGCCAGCGCGCAGCAGCCAAAACGAGCGCGAACAGGAGCCGTCAACAAAGGCCAAGCAAAGAGCTGGGCCTTGCCGGAGATCGAATCCGGGACCTCTCGCACCCTAAGCGAGAATCATACCACTAGACCACAAGGCCACGCAGACCGACCAACAAACCCACATGTCGCGCCGCCAGCACGCGTCCTACGGACCTCACACACGCATCGCACGCCTCTCCCACCCCTCACCGTCGTCACGCCCACCCATGCCAACCCTCACCTCCCGTTCCCGAGCCTCACCGCCGACGCGACAAGACCCACCGTTTTCGACACCTTGTTGGCCGTGCCAACCGGTGCTACGGCATGCCGACGCAGCTGGGTCGCCAACGAGCCCGCCAGTCAGCGCGCAGCAGCCAAAACGAGCGCGAACAGGAGCCGTCAACAAAGAGCAGGGCCTTGCCGGAGATCGAATCCGGGACCTCTCGCACCCTAAGCGAGAATCATACCACTAGACCACAAGGCCACGCAGACCGACCAACAAACCCACATGTCGCGCCGCCAGCACGCGTCCTACGGACCTCACACACGCATCGCACGCCTCTCCCACCCCTCACCGTCGTCACGCCCACCCATGCCAACCCTCACCTCCCGTTCCCGAGCCTCACCGCCGACGCGACAAGACCCACCGTTTTCGACACCTTGTTGGCCGTGCCAACCGGTGCTACGGCATGCCGACGCAGCTGGGTCGCCAACGAGCCCGCCAGCCAGCGCGCAGCAGCCAAAACGAGCGCGAACAGGGGCCGTCAACAAAGAGCAGGGCCTTGCCGGAGATCGAATCCGGGACCTCTCGCACCCTAAGCGAGAATCATACCACTAGACCACAAGGCCACGCAGACCGACCAACAAACCCACATGTCGCGCCGCCAGCACGCGTCCTACGGACCTCACACACGCATCGCACGCCTCTCCCACCCCTCACCGTCGTCACGCCCACCCATGCCAACCCTTACCTCCCGTTCCCGAGCCTCACCGCCGACGCGACAAGACCCACCGTTTTCGACACCTTGTTGGCCGTGCCAACCGGTGCTACGGCATGCCGACGCAGCTGGGTCGCCAACGAGCCCGCCAGCCAGCGCGCAGCAGCCAAAACGATCGCGAACAGGAGCCGTCAACAAAGAGCAGGGCCTTGCCGGAGATCCGGGACCTCTCGCACCCTAAGCGAGAATCATACCACTAGACCACAAGGCCACGCAGACCGACTAACAAACCCACATGTCGCGCCGCCAGCACGCGTCCTACGGACCTCACACACGCATCGCACGCCTCTCCCACCCCTCACCGTCGTCACGCCCACCCATGCCAACCCTCACCTCCCGTTCCCGAGCCTCACCGCCGACGCGACAAGACCCACCGTTTTCGACACCTTGTTGGCCGTGCCAACCGGTGCTACGGCATGCCGACGCGGCTGGGTCGCCAACGAGCCCGCCAGTCAGCGCGCAGCAGCCAAAACGAGCGCGAACAGGGGCCGTCAACAAAGAGCAGGGCCTTGCCGGAGATCGAATCCGGGACCTCTCGCACCCTAAGCGAGAATCATACCACTAGACCACAAGGCCACGCAGACCGACCAACAAACCCACATGTCGCGCCGCCAGCACGCGTCCTACGGACCTCACACACGCATCGCACGCCTCTCCCACCCCTCACCGTCGTCACGCCCACCCATGCCAACCCTTACCTCCCGTTCCCGAGCCTCACCGCCGACGCGACAAGACCCACCGTTTTCGACACCTTGTTGGCCGTGCCAACCGGTGCTACGGCATGCCGACGCAGCTGGGTCGCCAACGAGCCCGCCAGCCAGCGCGCAGCAGCCAAAACGAGCGCGAACAGGAGCCGTCAACAAAGAGCAGGGCCTTGCCGGAGATCCGGGACCTCTCGCACCCTAAGCGAGAATCATACCACTAGACCACAAGGCCACGCAGACCGACTAACAAACCCACATGTCGCGCCGCCAGCACGCGTCCTACGGACCTCACACACGCATCGCACGCCTCTCCCACCCCTCACCGTCGTCACGCCCACCCATGCCAACCCTCACCTCCCGTTCCCGAGCCTCACCGCCGACGCGACAAGACCCACCGTTTTCGACACCTTGTTGGCCGTGCCAACCGGTGCTACGGCATGCCGACGCAGCTGGGTCGCCAACGAGCCCGCCAGTCAGCGCGCAGCAGCCAAAACGAGCGCGAACAGGAGCCGTCAACAAAGAGCAGGGCCTTGCCGGAGATCGAATCCGGGACCTCTCGCACCCTAAGCGAGAATCATACCACTAGACCACAAGGCCACGCAGACCGACCAACAAACCCACATGTCGCGCCGCCAGCACGCGTCCTACGGACCTCACACACGCATCGCACGCCTCTCCCACCCCTCACCGTCGTCACGCCCACCCATGCCAACCCTCACCTCCCGTTCCCGAGCCTCACCGCCGACGCGACAAGACCCACCGTTTTCGACACCTTGTTGGCCGTGCCAACCGGTGCTACGGCGTGCCGACGCAGCTGGGTCGCCAACGAGCCCGCCAGCCAGCGCGCAGCAGCCAAAACGAGCGCGAACTGGAGCCGTCAACAAAGAGCAGGGCCTTGCCGGAGATCGAATCCGGGACCTCTCGCACCCTAAGCGAGAATCATACCACTAGACCACAAGGCCACGCAGACCGACCAACAAACCCACATGTCGCGCCGCCAGCACGCGTCCTACGGACCTCACACACGCATCGCACGCCTCTCCCACCCCTCACCGTCGTCACGCCCACCCATGCCAACCCTCACCTCCCGTTCCCGAGCCTCACCGCCGACGCGACAAGACCCACCGTTTTCGACACCTTGTTGGCCGTGCCAACCGGTGCTACGGCATGCCGACGCAGCTGGGTCGCCAACGAGCCCGCCCGCCAGCGCGCAGCAGCCAAAACGAGCGCGAACAGGAGCCGTCAAAAAAGGCCAAGCAAAGAGCAGGGCCTTGCCGGAGATCGAATCCGGGACCTCTCGCACCCTAAGCGAGAATCATACCACTAGACCACAAGGCCACGCAGACCGACCAACAAACCCACATGTCGCGCCGCCAGCACGCGTCCTACGGACCTCACACACGCATCGCACGCCTCTCCCACCCCTCACCGTCGTCACGCCCACCCATGCCAACCCTCACCTCCCGTTCCCGAGCCTCACCGCCGACGCGACAAGACCCACCGTTTTCGACACCTTGTTGGCCGTGCCAACCGGTGCTACGGCATGCCGACGCAGCTGGGTCGCCAACGAGCCCGCCAGCCAGCGCGCAGCAGCCAAAACGAGCGCGAACAGGAGCCGTCAAAAAAGGCCAAGCAAAGAGCAGGGCCTTGCCGGAGATCCGGGACCTCTCGCACCCTAAGCGAGAATCATACCACTAGACCACAAGGCCACGCAGACCGACCAACAAACCCACATGTCGCGCCGCCAGCACGCGTCCTACGGACCTCACACACGCATCGCACGCCTCTCCCACCCCTCACCGTCGTCACGCCCACCCATGCCAACCCTCACCTCCCGTTCCCGAGCCTCACCGCCGACGCGACAAGACCCACCGTTTTCGACACCTTGTTGGCCGTGCCAACCGGTGCTACGGCATGCCGACGCAGCTGGGTCGCCAACGAGCCCGCCAGCCAGCGCGCAGCAGCCAAAACGAGCGCGAACAGGAGCCGTCAACAAAGGCCAAGCAAAGAGCAGGGCCTTGCCGGAGATCGAATCCGGGACCTCTCGCACCCTAAGCGAGAATCATACCACTAGACCACAAGGCCACGCAGACCGACCAACAAACCCACATGTCGCGCCGCCAGCACGCGTCCTACGGACCTCACACACGCATCGCACGCCTCTCCCACCCCTCACCGTCGTCACGCCCACCCATGCCAACCCTCACCTCCCGTTCCCGAGCCTCACCGCCGACGCGACAAGACCCACCGTTTTCGACACCTTGTTGGCCGTGCCAACCGGTGCTACGGCATGCCGACGCAGCTGGGTCGCCAACGAGCCCGCCAGCCAGCGCGCAGCAGCCAAAACGAGCGCGAACAGGAGCCGTCAAAAAAGGCCAAGCAAAGAGCAGGGCCTTGCCGGAGATCGAATCCGGGACCTCTCGCACCCTAAGCGAGAATCATACCACTAGACCACAAGGCCACGCAGACCGACCAACAAACCCACATGTCGCGCCGCCAGCACGCGTCCTACGGACCTCACACACGCATCGCACGCCTCTCCCACCCCTCACCGTCGTCACGCCCACCCATGCCAACCCTCACCTCCCGTTCCCGAGCCTCACCGCCGACGCGACAAGACCCACCGTTTTCGACACCTTGTTGGCCGTGCCAACCGGTGCTACGGCATGCCGGCGCAGCTGGGTCGCCAACGAGCCCGCCAGCCAGCGCGCAGCAGCCAAAACGAGCGCGAACTGGAGCCGTCAACAAAGAGCAGGGCCTTGCCGGAGATCGAATCCGGGACCTCTCGCACCCTAAGCGAGAATCATACCACTAGACCACAAGGCCACGCAGACCGACCAACAAACCCACATGTCGCGCCGCCAGCACGCGTCCTACGGACCTCACACACGCATCGCACGCCTCTCCCACCCCTCACCGTCGTCACGCCCACCCATGCCAACCCTCACCTCCCGTTCCCGAGCCTCACCGCCGACGCGACAAGACCCACCGTTTTCGACACCTTGTTGGCCGTGCCAACCGGTGCTACGGCATGCCGACGCAGCTGGGTCGCCAACGAGCCCGCCAGCCAGCGCGCAGCAGCCAAAACGAGCGCGAACAGGAGCCGTCAAAAAAGGCCAAGCAAAGAGCAGGGCCTTGCCGGAGATCCGGGACCTCTCGCACCCTAAGCGAGAATCATACCACTAGACCACAAGGCCACGCAGACCGACCAACAAACCCACATGTCGCGCCGCCAGCACGCGTCCTACGGACCTCACACACGCATCGCACGCCTCTCCCACCCCTCACCGTCGTCACGCCCACCCATGCCAACCCTCACCTCCCGTTCCCGAGCCTCACCGCCGACGCGACAAGACCCACCGTTTTCGACACCTTGTTGGCCGTGCCAACCGGTGCTACGGCATGCCGACGCAGCTGGGTCGCCAACGAGCCCGCCAGCCAGCGCGCAGCAGCCAAAACGAGCGCGAACTGGAGCCGTCAACAAAGAGCAGGGCCTTGCCGGAGATCGAATCCGGGACCTCTCGCACCCTAAGCGAGAATCATACCACTAGACCACAAGGCCACGCAGACCGACCAACAAACCCACATGTCGCGCCGCCAGCACGCGTCCTACGGACCTCACACACGCATCGCACGCCTCTCCCACCCCTCACCGTCGTCACGCCCACCCATGCCAACCCTCACCTCCCGTTCCCGAGCCTCACCGCCGACGCGACAAGACCCACCGTTTTCGACACCTTGTTGGCCGTGCCAACCGGTGCTACGGCATGCCGACGCAGCTGGGTCGCCAACGAGCCCGCCAGCCAGCGCGCAGCAGCCAAAACGAGCGCGAACTGGAGCCGTCAACAAAGAGCAGGGCCTTGCCGGAGATCGAATCCGGGACCTCTCGCACCCTAAGCGAGAATCATACCACTAGACCACAAGGCCACGCAGACCGACCAACAAACCCACATGTCGCGCCGCCAGCACGCGTCCTACGGACCTCACACACGCATCGCACGCCTCTCCCACCCCTCACCGTCGTCACGCCCACCCATGCCAACCCTCACCTCCCGTTCCCGAGCCTCACCGCCGACGCGACAAGACCCACCGTTTTCGACACCTTGTTGGCCGTGCCAACCGGTGCTACGGCATGCCGACGCAGCTGGGTCGCCAACGAGCCCGCCCGCCAGCGCGCAGCAGCCAAAACGAGCGCGAACAGGAGCCGTCAAAAAAGGCCAAGCAAAGAGCAGGGCCTTGCCGGAGATCGAATCCGGGACCTCTCGCACCCTAAGCGAGAATCATACCACTAGACCACAAGGCCACGCAGACCGACCAACAAACCCACATGTCGCGCCGCCAGCACGCGTCCTACGGACCTCACACACGCATCGCACGCCTCTCCCACCCCTCACCGTCGTCACGCCCACCCATGCCAACCCTCACCTCCCGTTCCCGAGCCTCACCGCCGACGCGACAAGACCCACCGTTTTCGACACCTTGTTGGCCGTGCCAACCGGTGCTACGGCATGCCGACGCAGCTGGGTCGCCAACGAGCCCGCCCGCCAGCGCGCAGCAGCCAAAACGAGCGCGAACAGGAGCCGTCAAAAAAGGCCAAGCAAAGAGCAGGGCCTTGCCGGAGATCGAATCCGGGACCTCTCGCACCCTAAGCGAGAATCATACCACTAGACCACAAGGCCACGCAGACCGACCAACAAACCCACATGTCGCGCCGCCAGCACGCGTCCTACGGACCTCACACACGCATCGCACGCCTCTCCCACCCCTCACCGTCGTCACGCCCACCCATGCCAACCCTCACCTCCCGTTCCCGAGCCTCACCGCCGACGCGACAAGACCCACCGTTTTCGACACCTTGTTGGCCGTGCCAACCGGTGCTACGGCATGCCGACGCAGCTGGGTCGCCAACGAGCCCGCCAGCCAGCGCGCAGCAGCCAAAACGAGCGCGAACAGGAGCCGTCAAAAAAGGCCAAGCAAAGAGCAGGGCCTTGCCGGAGATCGAATCCGGGACCTCTCGCACCCTAAGCGAGAATCATACCACTAGACCACAAGGCCACGCAGACCGACCAACAAACCCACATGTCGCGCCGCCAGCACGCGTCCTACGGACCTCACACACGCATCGCACGCCTCTCCCACCCCTCACCGTCGTCACGCCCACCCATGCCAACCCTCACCTCCCGTTCCCGAGCCTCACCGCCGACGCGACAAGACCCACCGTTTTCGACACCTTGTTGGCCGTGCCAACCGGTGCTACGGCATGCCGACGCAGCTGGGTCGCCAACGAGCCCGCCAGCCAGCGCGCAGCAGCCAAAACGAGCGCGAACAGGAGCCGTCAAAAAAGGCCAAGCAAAGAGCAGGGCCTTGCCGGAGATCGAATCCGGGACCTCTCGCACCCTAAGCGAGAATCATACCACTAGACCACAAGGCCACGCAGACCGACCAACAAACCCACATGTCGCGCCGCCAGCACGCGTCCTACGGACCTCACACACGCATCGCACGCCTCTCCCACCCCTCACCGTCGTCACGCCCACCCATGCCAACCCTCACCTCCCGTTCCCGAGCCTCACCGCCGACGCGACAAGACCCACCGTTTTCGACACCTTGTTGGTCGTGCCAACCGGTGCTACGGCATGCCGACGCAGCTGGGTCGCCAACGAGCCCGCCAGCCAGCGCGCAGCAGCCAAAGCGAGCGCGAACTGGAGCCGTCAACAAAGAGCAGGGCCTTGCCGGAGATCGAATCCGGGACCTCTCGCACCCTAAGCGAGAATCATACCACTAGACCACAAGGCCACGCAGACCGACCAACAAACCCACATGTCGCGCCGCCAGCACGCGTCCTACGGACCTCACACACGCATCGCACGCCTCTCCCACCCCTCACCGTCGTCACGCCCACCCATGCCAACCCTCACCTCCCGTTCCCGAGCCTCACCGCCGACGCGACAAGACCCACCGTTTTCGACACCTTGTTGGCCGTGCCAACCGGTGCTACGGCATGCCGACGCAGCTGGGTCGCCAACGAGCCCGCCAGCCAGCGCGCAGCAGCCAAAACGAGCGCGAACAGGAGCCGTCAAAAAAGGCCAAGCATAGAGCAGGGCCTTGCCGGAGATCGAATCCGGGACCTCTCGCACCCTAAGCGAGAATCATACCACTAGACCACAAGGCCACGCAGACCGACCAACAAACCCACATGTCGCGCCGCCAGCACGCGTCCTACGGACCTCACACACGCATCGCACGCCTCTCCCACCCCTCACCGTCGTCACGCCCACCCATGCCAACCCTCACCTCCCGTTCCCGAGCCTCACCGCCGACGCGACAAGACCCACCGTTTTCGACACCTTGTTGGCCGTGCCAACCGGTGCTACGGCATGCCGACGCAGCTGGGTCGCCAACGAGCCCGCCAGCCAGTGCGCAGCAGCCAAAACGAGCGCGAACAGGAGCCGTCAAAAAAGGCCAAGCAAAGAGCAGGGCCTTGCCGGAGATCGAATCCGGGACCTCTCGCACCCTAAGCGAGAATCATACCACTAGACCACAAGGCCACGCAGACCGACCAACAAACCCACATGTCGCGCCGCCAGCACGCGTCCTACGGACCTCACACACGCATCGCACGCCTCTCCCACCCCTCACCGTCGTCACGCCCACCCATGCCAACCCTCACCTCCCGTTCCCGAGCCTCACCGCCGACGCGACAAGACCCACCGTTTTCGACACCTTGTTGGCCGTGCCAACCGGTGCTACGGCATGCCGACGCAGCTGGGTCGCCAACGAGCCCGCCAGCCAGCGCGCAGCAGCCAAAACGAGCGCGAACAGGAGCCGTCAAAAAAGGCCAAGCAAAGAGCAGGGCCTTGCCGGAGATCGAATCCGGGACCTCTCGCACCCTAAGCGAGAATCATACCACTAGACCACAAGGCCACGCAGACCGACCAACAAACCCACATGTCGCGCCGCCAGCACGCGTCCTACGGACCTCACACACGCATCGCACGCCTCTCCCACCCCTCACCGTCGTCACGCCCACCCATGCCAACCCTCACCTCCCGTTCCCGAGCCTCACCGCCGACGCGACAAGACCCACCGTTTTCGACACCTTGTTGGTCGTGCCAACCGGTGCTACGGCATGCCGACGCAGCTGGGTCGCCAACGAGCCCGCCAGCCAGCGCGCAGCAGCCAAAGCGAGCGCGAACTGGAGCCGTCAACAAAGAGCAGGGCCTTGCCGGAGATCGAATCCGGGACCTCTCGCACCCTAAGCGAGAATCATACCACTAGACCACAAGGCCACGCAGACCGACCAACAAACCCACATGTCGCGCCGCCAGCACGCGTCCTACGGACCTCACACACGCATCGCACGCCTCTCCCACCCCTCACCGTCGTCACGCCCACCCATGCCAACCCTCACCTCCCGTTCCCGAGCCTCACCGCCGACGCGACAAGACCCACCGTTTTCGACACCTTGTTGGCCGTGCCAACCGGTGCTACGGCATGCCGACGCAGCTGGGTCGCCAACGAGCCCGCCAGCCAGCGCGCAGCAGCCAAAACGAGCGCGAACTGGAGCCGTCAACAAAGAGCAGGGCCTTGCCGGAGATCGAATCCGGGACCTCTCGCACCCTAAGCGAGAATCATACCACTAGACCACAAGGCCACGCAGACCGACCAACAAACCCACATGTCGCGCCGCCAGCACGCGTCCTACGGACCTCACACACGCATCGCACGCCTCTCCCACCCCTCACCGTCGTCACGCCCACCCATGCCAACCCTCACCTCCCGTTCCCGAGCCTCACCGCCGACGCGACAAGACCCACCGTTTTCGACACCTTGTTGGCCGTGCCAACCGGTGCTACGGCATGCCGACGCAGCTGGGTCGCCAACGAGCCCGCCAGCCAGCGCGCAGCAGCCAAAACGAGCGCGAACAGGAGCCGTCAAAAAAGGCCAAGCAAAGAGCAGGGCCTTGCCGGAGATCCGGGACCTCTCGCACCCTAAGCGAGAATCATACCACTAGACCACAAGGCCACGCAGACCGACCAACAAACCCACATGTCGCGCCGCCAGCACGCGTCCTACGGACCTCACACACGCATCGCACGCCTCTCCCACCCCTCACCGTCGTCACGCCCACCCATGCCAACCCTCACCTCCCGTTCCCGAGCCTCACCGCCGACGCGACAAGACCCACCGTTTTCGACACCTTGTTGGCCGTGCCAACCGGTGCTACGGCATGCCGACGCAGCTGGGTCGCCAACGAGCCCGCCAGCCAGCGCGCAGCAGCCAAAACGAGCGCGAACTGGAGCCGTCAACAAAGAGCAGGGCCTTGCCGGAGATCGAATCCGGGACCTCTCGCACCCTAAGCGAGAATCATACCACTAGACCACAAGGCCACGCAGACCGACCAACAAACCCACATGTCGCGCCGCCAGCACGCGTCCTACGGACCTCACACACGCATCGCACGCCTCTCCCACCCATCACCGTCGTCACGCCCACCCATGCCAACCCTCACCTCCCGTTCCCGAGCCTCACCGCCGACGCGACAAGACCCACCGTTTTCGACACCTTGTTGGCCGTGCCAACCGGTGCTACGGCATGCCGACGCAGCTGGGTCGCCAACGAGCCCGCCAGCCAGCGCGCAGCAGCCAAAACGAGCGCGAACAGGAGCCGTCAACAAAGAGCAGGGCCTTGCCGGAGATCGAATCCGGGACCTCTCGCACCCTAAGCGAGAATCATACCACTAGACCACAAGGCCACGCAGACCGACCAACAAACCCACATGTCGCGCCGCCAGCACGCGTCCTACGGACCTCACACACGCATCACACGCCTCTCCCATCCCTCACCGTCGTCACGCCCACCCATGCCAACCCTCACCTCCCGTTCCCGAGCCTCACCGCCGACGCGACAAGACCCACCGTTTTCGACACCTTGTTGGCCGTGCCAACCGGTGCTACGGCATGCCGACGCAGCTGGGTCGCCAACGAGCCCGCCAGTCAGCGCGCAGCAGCCAAAACGAGCGCGAACAGGAGCCGTCAACAAAGGCCAAGCAAAGAGCAGGGCCTTGCCGGAGATCGAATCCGGGACCTCTCGCACCCTAAGCGAGAATCATACCACTAGACCACAAGGCCACGCAGACCGACCAACAAACCCACATGTCGCGCCGCCAGCACGCGTCCTACGGACCTCACACACGCATCGCACGCCTCTCCCACCCCTCACCGTCGTCACGCCCACCCATGCCAACCCTCACCTCCCGTTCCCGAGCCTCACCGCCGACGCGACAAGACCCACCGTTTTCGACACCTTGTTGGCCGTGCCAACCGGTGCTACGGCATGCCGACGCAGCTGGGTCGCCAACGAGCCCGCCAGTCAGCGCGCAGCAGCCAAAACGAGCGCGAACAGGAGCCGTCAACAAAGGCCAAGCAAAGAGCAGGGCCTTGCCGGAGATCGAATCCGGGACCTCTCGCACCCTAAGCGAGAATCATACCACTAGACCACAAGGCCACGCAGACCGACCAACAAACCCACATGTCGCGCCGCCAGCACGCGTCCTACGGACCTCACACACGCATCACACGCCTCTCCCACCCCTCACCGTCGTCACGCCCACCCATGCCAACCCTCACCTCCCGTTCCCGAGCCTCACCGCCGACGCGACAAGACCCACCGTTTTCGACACCTTGTTGGCCGTGCCAACCGGTGCTACGGCATGCCGACGCAGCTGGGTCGCCAACGAGCCCGCCAGCCAGCGCGCAGTAGCCAAAACGAGCGCGAACAGGAGCCGTCAACAAAGGCCAAGCAAAGAGCAGGGCCTTGCCGGAGATCGAATCCGGGACCTCTCGCACCCTAAGCGAGAATCATACCACTAGACCACAAGGCCACGCAGACCGACCAACAAACCCACATGTCGCGCCGCCAGCACGCGTCCTACGGACCTCACACACGCATCGCACGCCTCTCCCACCCCTCACCGTCGTCACGCCCACCCATGCCAACCCTCACCTCCCGTTCCCGAGCCTCACCGCCGACGCGACAAGACCCACCGTTTTCGACACCTTGTTGGCCGTGCCAACCGGTGCTACGGCATGCCGACGCAGCTGGGTCGCCAACGAGCCCGCCAGTCAGCGCGCAGCAGCCAAAACGAGCGCGAACAGGAGCCGTCAACAAAGAGCAGGGCCTTGCCGGAGATCGAATCCGGGACCTCTCGCACCCTAAGCGAGAATCATACCACTAGACCACAAGGCCACGCAGACCGACCAACAAACCCACATGTCGCGCCGCCAGCACGCGTCCTACGGACCTCACACACGCATCACACGCCTCTCCCATCCCTCACCGTCGTCACGCCCACCCATGCCAACCCTCACCTCCCGTTCCCGAGCCTCACCGCCGACGCGACAAGACCCACCGTTTTCGACACCTTGTTGGTCGTGCCAACCGGTGCTACGGCATGCCGACGCAGCTGGGTCGCCAACGAGCCCGCCAGTCAGCGCGCAGCAGCCAAAACGAGCGCGAACAGGAGCCGTCAACAAAGGCCAAGCAAAGAGCAGGGCCTTGCCGGAGATCCGGGACCTCTCGCACCCTAAGCGAGAATCATACCACTAGACCACAAGGCCACGCAGACCGACCAACAAACCCACATGTCGCGCCGCCAGCACGCGTCCTACGGACCTCACACACGCATCGCACGCCTCTCCCACCCCTCACCGTCGTCACGCCCACCCATGCCAACCCTCACCTCCCGTTCCCGAGCCTCACCGCCGACGCGACAAGACCCACCGTTTTCGACACCTTGTTGGCCGTGCCAACCGGTGCTACGGCATGCCGACGCAGCTGGGTCGCCAACGAGCCCGCCAGCCAGCGCGCAGCAGCCAAAACGAGCGCGAACAGGAGCCGTCAACAAAGAGCAGGGCCTTGCCGGAGATCGAATCCGGGACCTCTCGCACCCTAAGCGAGAATCATACCACTAGACCACAAGGCCACGCAGACCGACCAACAAACCCACATGTCGCGCCGCCAGCACGCGTCCTACGGACCTCACACACGCATCGCACGCCTCTCCCACCCCTCACCGTCGTCACGCCCACCCATGCCAACCCTCACCTCCCGTTCCCGAGCCTCACCGCCGACGCGACAAGACCCACCGTTTTCGACACCTTGTTGGCCGTGCCAACCGGTGCGACGGCATGCCGACGCAGCTGGGTCGCCAACGAGCCCGCCAGTCAGCGCGCAGCAGCCAAAACGAGCGCGAACAGGAGCCGTCAACAAAGAGCAGGGCCTTGCCGGAGATCGAATCCGGGACCTCTCGCACCCTAAGCGAGAATCATACCACTAGACCACAAGGCCACGCAGACCGACCAACAAACCCACATGTCGCGCCGCCAGCACGCGTCCTACGGACCTCACACACGCATCGCACGCCTCTCCCACCCCTCACCGTCGTCACGCCCACCCATGCCAACCCTCACCTCCCGTTCCCGAGCCTCACCGCCGACGCGACAAGACCCACCGTTTTCGACACCTTGTTGGCCGTGCCAACCGGTGCTACGGCATGCCGACGCAGCTGGGTCGCCAACGAGCCCGCCAGTCAGCGCGCAGCAGCCAAAACGAGCGCGAACAGGAGCCGTCAACAAAGGCCAAGCAAAGAGCAGGGCCTTGCCGGAGATCGAATCCGGGACCTCTCGCACCCTAAGCGAGAATCATACCACTAGACCACAAGGCCACGCAGACCGACCAACAAACCCACATGTCGCGCCGCCAGCACGCGTCCTACGGACCTCACACACGCATCGCACGCCTCTCCCACCCCTCACCGTCGTCACGCCCACCCATGCCAACCCTCACCTCCCGTTCCCGAGCCTCACCGCCGACGCGACAAGACCCACCGTTTTCGACACCTTGTTGGCCGTGCCAACCGGTGCTACGGCATGCCGACGCAGCTGGGTCGCCAACGAGCCCGCCAGCCAGCGCGCAGCAGCCAAAACGAGCGCGATCAGGAGCCGTCAAAAAAGGCCAAGCAAAGAGCAGGGCCTTGCCGGGGATCGAATCCGGGACCTCTCGCACCCTAAGCGAGAATCATACCACTCAGAGGTCGCAAACGGCCAGCCGCAGCCGTACGGATGTTTTTTGGCCGTAGCCGCGGACAGCCGCGGACAGCCGAAATACCGCACCGGTAAGATCACGGATAGCCACGGCTGCCCGGTTGGAATCCACGGCCGGCTACGGCTAACCGACGCCCCAAGGCACAGTTCTATATATAACTTGGTGACATTCGACATTAACAGTTTGGACGTGGTCCGTGTAGGCACCCGTCTTCTTCTACGTGCTATCCTGGCTGCTGCTATCTGAATGGAGTCGTTCGTAACGCGGTCGGCACGTCCGCGAGCCGGAGCGATCGAAGACGGTACCAATGTGCAGAGCGACATCACGGAAAAGCTAAGGAAGGTGCGGTCGCTAGATCTAAAGTCTCTTAAGCTCGCGATTGAGCACGAACTACAGGCCGGTCCTCCTTCCGCAGTTTTTACCCTACAGGCCAACTGTTCCGCCACTAAGTCTGAGTGTTGGAATTTCTTTTCTCGTGTCATGGAGAGGGGCAGCGGATCTGTTTTCGTGGCGAGTGGTCGAGAATATGTTGCATGTAGGGCGTGCTTTCGGGCGTATGCGTATGAAAGCGCAAAGGAACATCGTCGTTAAACAACCACATCAAGAATTGCTCCGTTCAAGACGCAAATGCAGCTGCGGGCTCGATAGTTGGGTTTGTAGTCCCGCAGCCGGTGTCTGCAAAACTAAAGCGGCAAGTCGCACGAGCTGCGGCTATCATGTGCTGCAAGGATCTCAGACCCTTTAGTACGTTTGAGGGTGACGGGTTCAAATTACTTGCATCTACACTGCTTGAAATTGGATCAAAAGCCAAGGTACCAATTGCTGCTCACGACCTGTTGCCGGTTGGCAACACCGTGAAGAATCACGTCGTGAAAGTGGCAAAGCACAGCCGGAGCAGTGTTCAAAACATGTTGGTTGTGCACTTCAACAGTGGACACTCAGCAGGATTTACGGTCGACTTGTGGACCGATAAGGCGCGTAAGTTGTCGTTCGTTTCGATAACGGTGCATTTTATCGATGATCAATTTAAGCTGCATGCGCGCACACTCCAAGTCCAGCATTTTAAAGCCAGATCTCATACCGCTGAGGCGGTGTTGCAGTATTTCGATGATTGTCTTAGGTCGTACCACATCTATGACAGGAGAATGTTGACTGTTGTTAGTGACAGCACTGAAAACATGCACGTCCGCGGGTTGGTTACTGTTGTTACGGACAGTGGATCAAACATGAGTGGCAGGTGTGGCTTTCGATCTCAATATGACTGGATCGCGTGCGCGGATCACAAGATTGCCACTATCCTGACGACAATACTGTGCAAGACTACAGAGGTTGTTGACAAGGTTAGATCGGAGCCATTTTACAAATTTCGGCAGGATGCACCAGATGTGTTTGACCTGATCGACGCATGCAAGACGTTAGTTCGCTACATCAAGCAAGCCAATCTGCAGCACGAGCTATCGAAAACATTGAAACAGGAGAATATTACGCGTTGGGGATCTCAATTCCGGATGCTTTCAAGTGTGCTGGAGATGTTTGATGAACTGGCGGAAATGCTAACGGCACGCAAACGGATGTCGCACTTGCAGAGTATCGACCGTTCTCTTTTGGATGAGCTAGTGCGCTTTCTAGCCCATTTTCAAGAATCAACCCTCAAACTAGAATGCTGGAAAAAACCTACTCTGCATCTAGTCGCTTTTGAAAAATATCGATTGGTAGAGCTGCTGAAGCCGCAGCGGGGGACGGTCGTGCTTCCAGCTGATGATGACGGGGATGAAGAATCTATTCCCCCTGATTCAGAGTCGCTGATTGTCGTCAAACAGCTTATTTTGACTCACTCGCTGCCTAAGTGGAACGTGACGGAGAAGCATATCGTCGCAGCCATGCTTGACCCCCGACAAAAAACTAGGCTTCACCTGTTTGGAATTGACGAGTCCGCCATCAATAATGCACAAAATGTTTTGAAAGCATTAATGCAGGAATACACAGATCGGTCCATTTCTCGCTCGGCCACGTTTCCATCAGTACCAGCAAAACGAAGCCGTAAAAACCCAAGATCGCTGCCGAGTTTGGACGATATCGAGGAAGAGAAGGCTGAAACAGCACCAAACATCTCTCCCGAGCAGCACGAGCTGGACAAATACCTAGCTGCTAAACTGAGCGACACCGAAAGAGTGAACTTTGATTTGCTCAAGTGGTGGAAAACGGTATCAACGCCTGGTACAAATGGCGAGCCCGCTTGCTTTCCTGCTTTGGGATTTGTGGCCCGATCTATCCTGGCAATCCCAGCTTCAAGTGCAATGTCAGAGAGTAATTTCTCTGACGCTGGCAACGCATTTGGAGTCAAACGAAGCATGCTAAGTCCATCGATACTAAACGATATACTGGTCGCGAGGTCAAACGTAAACGCCATGTAGGAAAATTTACTCAAAGCCATGTAGGTTTA
Source organism: Phytophthora x cambivora (assembly GCA_033557925.1). Classification (NCBI taxonomy): domain Eukaryota; phylum Oomycota; class Peronosporomycetes; order Peronosporales; family Peronosporaceae; genus Phytophthora; species Phytophthora x cambivora. The sequence goes on along the minus strand of JAUCEB010000008.1, from coordinate 3,151,842 downwards.
AGAAAAAATACATATGTTTCACGGCTAACCGAACTCAATATGGCGGCCACCCCCGGCTGCCCAAAACATGCCAACGGATGTCCACGGACACCCGGATCGGATCCTCGGCATGGTACGGCCGGATACGGACAGCCTGTTTTCAGCGTTTGCGACCTCTGATACCACTAGACCACAAGGCCACGCAGACCGACCAACAAACCCACATGTCGCGCCGCCAGCACGCGTACTACGGACCTCACACACGCATCGCACGCCGCTCCCATCCCTCACCGTCGTCACGCCCACCCATGCCAACCCTCACCTCCCGTTCCCGAGCCTCACCGCCGACGCGACAAGACCCACCGTTTTCGACACCTTGTTGGCCGTGCCAACCGGTGCGACGGCATGCCGACGCAGCTGGGTCGCCAACGAGCCCGCCAGTCAGCGCGCAGCAGCCAAAACGAGCGCGAACAGGAGCCGTCAACAAAGGCCAAGCAAAGAGCAGGGCCTTGCCGGAGATCGAATCCGGGACCTCTCGCACCCTAAGCGAGAATCATACCACTAGACCACAAGGCCACGCAGACCGACCAACAAACCCACATGTCGCGCCGCCAGCACGCGTCCTACGGACCTCACACACGCATCGCACGCCTCTCCCACCCCTCACCGTCGTCACGCCCACCCATGCCAACCCTCACCTCCCGTTCCCGAGCCTCACCGCCGACGCGACAAGACCCACCGTTTTCGACACCTTGTTGGCCGTGCCAACCGGTGCTACGGCATGCCGGCGCAGCTGGGTCGCCAACGAGCCCGCCAGCCAGCGCGCAGCAGCCAAAACGAGCGCGAACAGGAGCCGTCAACAAAGAGCAGGGCCTTGCCGGAGATCGAATCCGGGACCTCTCGCACCCTAAGCGAGAATCATACCACTAGACCACAAGGCCACGCAGACCGACCAACAAACCCACATGTCGCGCCGCCAGCACGCGTCCTACGGACCTCACACACGCATCGCACGCCTCTCCCACCCCTCACCGTCGTCACGCCCACCCATGCCAACCCTCACCTCCCGTTCCCGAGCCTCACCGCCGACGCGACAAGACCCACCGTTTTCGACACCTTGTTGGCCGTGCCAACCGGTGCTACGGCACAGCTGGGTCGCCAACGAGCCCGCCAGTCAGCGCGCAGCAGCCAAAACGAGCGCGAACAGGAGCCGTCAACAAAGGCCAAGCAAAGAGCAGGGCCTTGCCGGAGATCGAATCCGGGACCTCTCGCACCCTAAGCGAGAATCATACCACTAGACCACAAGGCCACGCAGACCGACCAACAAACCCACATGTCGCGCCGCCAGCACGCGTCCTACGGACCTCACACACGCATCGCACGCCTCTCCCACCCCTCACCGTCGTCACGCCCACCCATGCCAACCCTCACCTCCCGTTCCCGAGCCTCACCGCCGACGCGACAAGACCCACCGTTTTCGACACCTTGTTGGCCGTGCCAACCGGTGCTACGGCATGCCGACGCAGCTGGGTCGCCAACGAGCCCGCCAGCCAGCGCGCAGCAGCCAAAACGAGCGCGAACAGGAGCCGTCAACAAAGAGCAGGGCCTTGCCGGAGATCGAATCCGGGACCTCTCGCACCCTAAGCGAGAATCATACCACTAGACCACAAGGCCACGCAGACCGACCAACAAACCCACATGTCGCGCCGCCAGCACGCGTCCTACGGACCTCACACACGCATCGCACGCCTCTCCCACCCCTCACCGTCGTCACGCCCACCCATGCCAACCCTCACCTCCCGTTCCCGAGCCTCACCGCCGACGCGACAAGACCCACCGTTTTCGACACCTTGTTGGCCGTGCCAACCGGTGCTACGGCATGCCGACGCAGCTGGGTCGCCAACGAGCCCGCCAGTCAGCGCGCAGCAGCCAAAACGAGCGCGAACAGGAGCCGTCAACAAAGGCCAAGCAAAGAGCAGGGCCTTGCCGGAGATCGAATCCGGGACCTCTCGCACCCTAAGCGAGAATCATACCACTAGACCACAAGGCCACGCAGACCGACCAACAAACCCACATGTCGCGCCGCCAGCACGCGTCCTACGGACCTCACACACGCATCGCACGCCTCTCCCACCCCTCACCGTCGTCACGCCCACCCATGCCAACCCTCACCTCCCGTTCCCGAGCCTCACCGCCGACGCGACAAGACCCACCGTTTTCGACACCTTGTTGGCCGTGCCAACCGGTGCTACGGCATGCCGACGCAGCTGGGTCGCCAACGAGCCCGCCAGTCAGCGCGCAGCAGCCAAAACGAGCGCGAACAGGAGCCGTCAACAAAGGCCAAGCAAAGAGCAGGGCCTTGCCGGAGATCGAATCCGGGACCTCTCGCACCCTAAGCGAGAATCATACCACTAGACCACAAGGCCACGCAGACCGACCAACTAACCCACATGTCGCGCCGCCCGCACGCGTCCTACGGACCTCACACACGCATCGCACGCCTCTCCCATCCCTCACCGTCGTCACGCCCACCCATGCCAACCCTCACCTCCCGTTCCCGAGCCTCACCGCCGACGCGACAAGACCCACCGTTTTCGACACCTTGTTGGCCGTGCCAACCGGTGCTACGGCATGCCGACGCAGCTGGGTCGCCAACGAGCCCGCCAGTCAGCGCGCAGCAGCCAAAACGAGCGCGAACAGGAGCCGTCAACAAAGGCCAAGCAAAGAGCAGGGCCTTGCCGGAGATCGAATCCGGGACCTCTCGCACCCTAAGCGAGAATCATACCACTAGACCACAAGGCCACGCAGACCGACCAACAAACCCACATGTCGCGCCGCCAGCACGCGTCCTACGGACCTCACACACGCATCGCACGCCTCTCCCACCCCTCACCGTCGTCACGCCCACCCATGCCAACCCTCACCTCCCGTTCCCGAGCCTCACCGCCGACGCGACAAGACCCACCGTTTTCGACACCTTGTTGGCCGTGCCAACCGGTGCTACGGCATGCCGACGCAGCTGGGTCGCCAACGAGCCCGCCAGCCAGCGCGCAGAAGCCAAAACGAGCGCGAACAGGAGCCGTCAACAAAGAGCAGGGCCTTGCCGGAGATCGAATCCGGGACCTCTCGCACCCTAAGCGAGAATCATACCACTAGACCACAAGGCCACGCAGACCGACCAACAAACCCACATGTCGCGCCGCCAGCACGCGTCCTACGGACCTCACACACGCATCGCACGCCTCTCCCACCCCTCACCGTCGTCACGCCCACCCATGCCAACCCTCACCTCCCGTTCCCGAGCCTCACCGCCGACGCGACAAGACCCACCGTTTTCGACACCTTGTTGGCCGTGCCAACCGGTGCTACGGCATGCCGACGCAGCTGGGTCGCCAACGAGCCCGCCAGCCAGCGCGCAGAAGCCAAAACGAGCGCGAACAGGAGCCGTCAACAAAGAGCAGGGCCTTGCCGGAGATCGAATCCGGGACCTCTCGCACCCTAAGCGAGAATCATACCACTAGACCACAAGGCCACGCAGACCGACCAACAAACCCACATGTCGCGCCGCCAGCACGCGTCCTACGGACCTCACACACGCATCGCACGCCTCTCCCACCCCTCACCGTCGTCACGCCCACCCATGCCAACCCTCACCTCCCGTTCCCGAGCCTCACCGCCGACGCGACAAGACCCACCGTTTTCGACACCTTGTTGGCCGTGCCAACCGGTGCTACGGCATGCCGACGCAGCTGGGTCGCCAACGAGCCCGCCAGCCAGCGCGCAGCAGCCAAAACGAGCGCGAACAGGAGCCGTCAAAAAAGGCCAAGCAAAGAGCAGGGCCTTGCCGGAGATCGAATCCGGGACCTCTCGCACCCTAAGCGAGAATCATACCACTAGACCACAAGGCCACGCAGACCGACCAACAAACCCACATGTCGCGCCGCCAGCACGCGTCCTACGGACCTCACACACGCATCGCACGCCTCTCCCACCCCTCACCGTCGTCACGCCCACCCATGCCAACCCTCACCTCCCGTTCCCGAGCCTCACCGCCGACGCGACAAGACCCACCGTTTTCGACACCTTGTTGGCCGTGCCAACCGGTGCTACGGCATGCCGACGCAGCTGGGTCGCCAACGAGCCCGCCAGTCAGCGCGCAGCAGCCAAAACGAGCGCGAACAGGAGCCGTCAACAAAGGCCAAGCAAAGAGCAGGGCCTTGCCGGAGATCGAATCCGGGACCTCTCGCACCCTAAGCGAGAATCATACCACTAGACCACAAGGCCACGCAGACCGACCAACAAACCCACATGTTGCGCCGCCAGCACGCGTCCTACGGACCTCACACACGCATCGCACGCCTCTCCCACCCCTCACCGTCGTCACGCCCACCCATGCCAACCCTCACCTCCCGTTCCCGAGCCTCACCGCCGACGCGACAAGACCCACCGTTTTCGACACCTTGTTGGCCGTGCCAACCGGTGCTACGGCATGCCGACGCAGCTGGGTCGCCAACGAGCCCGCCAGCCAGCGCGCAGCAGCCAAAACGAGCGCGAACAGGAGCCGTCAAAAAAGGCCAAGCAAAGAGCAGGGCCTTGCCGGAGATCGAATCCGGGACCTCTCGCACCCTAAGCGAGAATCATACCACTAGACCACAAGGCCACGCAGACCGACCAACAAACCCACATGTCGCGCCGCCAGCACGCGTCCTACGGACCTCACACACGCATCGCACGCCTCTCCCACCCCTCACCGTCGTCACGCCCACCCATGCCAACCCTCACCTCCCGTTCCCGAGCCTCACCGCCGACGCGACAAGACCCACCGTTTTCGACACCTTGTTGGCCGTGCCAACCGGTGCTACGGCATGCCGACGCAGCTGGGTCGCCAACGAGCCCGCCAGTCAGCGCGCAGCAGCCAAAACGAGCGCGAACAGGAGCCGTCAACAAAGGCCAAGCAAAGAGCAGGGCCTTGCCGGAGATCGAATCCGGGACCTCTCGCACCCTAAGCGAGAATCATACCACTAGACCACAAGGCCACGCAGACCGACCAACAAACCCACATGTCGCGCCGCCAGCACGCGTCCTACGGACCTCACACACGCATCGCACGCCTCTCCCACCCCTCACCGTCGTCACGCCCACCCATGCCAACCCTCACCTCCCGTTCCCGAGCCTCACCGCCGACGCGACAAGACCCACCGTTTTCGACACCTTGTTGGCCGTGCCAACCGGTGCTACGGCATGCCGACGCAGCTGGGTCGCCAGCGAGCCCGCCAGCCAGCGCGCAGCAGCCAAAACGAGCGCGAACAGGAGCCGTCAAAAAAGGCCAAGCAAAGAGCAGGGCCTTGCCGGAGATCGAATCCGGGACCTCTCGCACCCTAAGCGAGAATCATACCACTAGACCACAAGGCCACGCAGACCGACCAACAAACCCACATGTCGCGCCGCCAGCACGCGTCCTACGGACCTCACACACGCATCGCACGCCTCTCCCACCCCTCACCGTCGTCACGCCCACCCATGCCAACCCTCACCTCCCGTTCCCGAGCCTCACCGCCGACGCGACAAGACCCACCGTTTTCGACACCTTGTTGGCCGTGCCAACCGGTGCTACGGCATGCCGACGCAGCTGGGTCGCCAACGAGCCCGCCAGTCAGCGCGCAGCAGCCAAAACGAGCGCGAACAGGAGCCGTCAAAAAAGGCCAAGCAAAGAGCAGGGCCTTGCCGGAGATCGAATCCGGGACCTCTTGCACCCTAAGCGAGAATCATACCACTAGACCACAAGGCCACGCAGACCGACCAACAAACCCACATGTCGCGCCGCCAGCACGCGTCCTACGGACCTCACACACGCATCGCACGCCTCTCCCACCCCTCACCGTCGTCACGCCCACCCATGCCAACCCTCACCTCCCGTTCCCGAGCCTCACCGCCGACGCGACAAGACCCACCGTTTTCGACACCTTGTTGGCCGTGCCAACCGGTGCTACGGCATGCCGACGCAGCTGGGTCGCCAACGAGCCCGCCAGCCAGCGCGCAGCAGCCAAAACGAGCGCGAACAGGAGCCGTCAAAAAAGGCCAAGCAAAGAGCAGGGCCTTGCCGGAGATCGAATCCGGGACCTCTCGCACCCTAAGCGAGAATCATACCACTAGACCACAAGGCCACGCAGACCGACCAACAAACCCACATGTCGCGCCGCCAGCACGCGTCCTACGGACCTCACACACGCATCGCACGCCTCTCCCACCCCTCACCGTCGTCACGCCCACCCATGCCAACCCTCACCTCCCGTTCCCGAGCCTCACCGCCGACGCGACAAGACCCACCGTTTTCGACACCTTGTTGGCCGTGCCAACCGGTGCTACGGCATGCCGACGCAGCTGGGTCGCCAACGAGCCCGCCAGTCAGCGCGCAGCAGCCAAAACGAGCGCGAACAGGAGCCGTCAACAAAGAGCAGGGCCTTGCCGGAGATCGAATCCGGGACCTCTCGCACCCTAAGCGAGAATCATACCACTAGACCACAAGGCCACGCAGACCGACCAACAAACCCACATGTCGCGCCGCCAGCACGCGTCCTACGGACCTCACACACGCATCGCACGCCTCTCCCACCCCTCACCGTCGTCACGCCCACCCATGCCAACCCTCACCTCCCGTTCCCGAGCCTCACCGCCGACGCGACAAGACCCACCGTTTTCGACACCTTGTTGGCCGTGCCAACCGGTGCTACGGCATGCCGACGCAGCTGGGTCGCCAACGAGCCCGCCAGCCAGCGCGCAGCAGCCAAAACGAGCGCGAACAGGAGCCGTCAAAAAAGGCCAAGCAAAGAGCAGGGCCTTGCCGGAGATCGAATCCGGGACCTCTCGCACCCTAAGCGAGAATCATACCACTAGACCACAAGGCCACGCAGACCGACCAACAAACCCACATGTCGCGCCGCCAGCACGCGTCCTACGGACCTCACACACGCATCGCACGCCTCTCCCACCCCTCACCGTCGTCACGCCCACCCATGCCAACCCTCACCTCCCGTTCCCGAGCCTCACCGCCGACGCGACAAGACCCACCGTTTTCGACACCTTGTTGGCCGTGCCAACCGGTGCTACGGCATGCCGACGCAGCTGGGTCGCCAACGAGCCCGCCAGTCAGCGCGCAGCAGCCAAAACGAGCGCGAACAGGAGCCGTCAACAAAGAGCAGGGCCTTGCCGGAGATCGAATCCGGGACCTCTCGCACCCTAAGCGAGAATCATACCACTAGACCACAAGGCCACGCAGACCGACCAACAAACCCACATGTCGCGCCGCCAGCACGCGTCCTACGGACCTCACACACGCATCGCACGCCTCTCCCACCCCTCACCGTCGTCACGCCCACCCATGCCAACCCTCACCTCCCGTTCCCGAGCCTCACCGCCGACGCGACAAGACCCACCGTTTTCGACACCTTGTTGGCCGTGCCAACCGGTGCTACGGCATGCCGACGCAGCTGGGTCGCCAGCGAGCCCGCCAGCCAGCGCGCAGCAGCCAAAACGAGCGCGAACAGGAGCCGTCAACAAAGAGCAGGGCCTTGCCGGAGATCGAATCCGGGACCTCTCGCACCCTAAGCGAGAATCATACCACTAGACCACAAGGCCACGCAGACCGACCAACAAACCCACATGTCGCGCCGCCAGCACGCGTCCTACGGACCTCACACACGCATCGCACGCCTCTCCCACCCCTCACCGTCGTCACGCCCACCCATGCCAACCCTCACCTCCCGTTCCCGAGCCTCACCGCCGACGCGACAAGACCCACCGTTTTCGACACCTTGTTGGCCGTGCCAACCGGTGCTACGGCATGCCGACGCAGCTGGGTCGCCAACGAGCCCGCCAGTCAGCGCGCAGCAGCCAAAACGAGCGCGAACAGGAGCCGTCAACAAAGAGCAGGGCCTTGCCGGAGATCGAATCCGGGACCTCTCGCACCCTAAGCGAGAATCATACCACTAGACCACAAGGCCACGCAGACCGACCAACAAACCCACATGTCGCGCCGCCAGCACGCGTCCTACGGACCTCACACACGCATCACACGCCTCTCCCATCCCTCACCGTCGTCACGCCCACCCATGCCAACCCTCACCTCCCGTTCCCGAGCCTCACCGCCGACGCGACAAGACCCACCGTTTTCGACACCTTGTTGGCCGTGCCAACCGGTGCTACGGCATGCCGACGCAGCTGGGTCGCCAACGAGCCCGCCAGTCAGCGCGCAGCAGCCAAAACGAGCGCGAACAGGAGCCGTCAACAAAGAGCAGGGCCTTGCCGGAGATCGAATCCGGGACCTCTCGCACCCTAAGCGAGAATCATACCACTAGACCACAAGGCCACGCAGACCGACCAACAAACCCACATGTCGCGCCGCCAGCACGCGTCCTACGGACCTCACACACGCATCGCACGCCTCTCCCACCCCTCACCGTCGTCACGCCCACCCATGCCAACCCTCACCTCCCGTTCCCGAGCCTCACCGCCGACGCGACAAGACCCACCGTTTTCGACACCTTGTTGGCCGTGCCAACCGGTGCTACGGCATGCCGACGCAGCTGGGTCGCCAGCGAGCCCGCCAGCCAGCGCGCAGCAGCCAAAACGAGCGCGAACAGGAGCCGTCAACAAAGAGCAGGGCCTTGCCGGAGATCGAATCCGGGACCTCTCGCACCCTAAGCGAGAATCATACCACTAGACCACAAGGCCACGCAGACCGACCAACAAACCCACATGTCGCGCCGCCAGCACGCGTCCTACGGACCTCACACACGCATCGCACGCCTCTCCCACCCCTCACCGTCGTCACGCCCACCCATGCCAACCCTCACCTCCCGTTCCCGAGCCTCACCGCCGACGCGACAAGACCCACCGTTTTCGACACCTTGTTGGCCGTGCCAACCGGTGCTACGGCATGCCGACGCAGCTGGGTCGCCAGCGAGCCCGCCAGCCAGCGCGCAGCAGCCAAAACGAGCGCGAACAGGAGCCGTCAAAAAAGGCCAAGCAAAGAGCAGGGCCTTGCCGGAGATCGAATCCGGGACCTCTCGCACCCTAAGCGAGAATCATACCACTAGACCACAAGGCCACGCAGACCGACCAACAAACCCACATGTCGCGCCGCCAGCACGCGTCCTACGGACCTCACACACGCATCGCACGCCTCTCCCACCCCTCACCGTCGTCACGCCCACCCATGCCAACCCTCACCTCCCGTTCCCGAGCCTCACCGCCGACGCGACAAGACCCACCGTTTTCGACACCTTGTTGGCCGTGCCAACCGGTGCTACGGCATGCCGACGCAGCTGGGTCGCCAACGAGCCCGCCAGTCAGCGCGCAGCAGCCAAAACGAGCGCGAACAGGAGCCGTCAACAAAGAGCAGGGCCTTGCCGGAGATCGAATCCGGGACCTCTCGCACCCTAAGCGAGAATCATACCACTAGACCACAAGGCCACGCAGACCGACCAACAAACCCACATGTCGCGCCGCCAGCACGCGTCCTACGGACCTCACACACGCATCGCACGCCTCTCCCACCCCTCACCGTCGTCACGCCCACCCATGCCAACCCTCACCTCCCGTTCCCGAGCCTTACCGCCGACGCGACAAGACCCACCGTTTTCGACACCTTGTTGGCCGTGCCAACCGGTGCTACGGCATGCCGACGCAGCTGGGTCGCCAACGAGCCCGCCAGTCAGCGCGCAGCAGCCAAAACGAGCGCGAACAGGAGCCGTCAACAAAGAGCAGGGCCTTGCCGGAGATCGAATCCGGGACCTCTCGCACCCTAAGCGAGAATCATACCACTAGACCACAAGGCCACGCAGACCGACCAACAAACCCACATGTCGCGCCGCCAGCACGCGTCCTACGGACCTCACACACGCATCGCACGCCTCTCCCACCCCTCACCGTCGTCACGCCCACCCATGCCAACCCTCACCTCCCGTTCCCGAGCCTCACCGCCGACGCGACAAGACCCACCGTTTTCGACACCTTGTTGGCCGTGCCAACCGGTGCTACGGCATGCCGACGCAGCTGGGTCGCCAGCGAGCCCGCCAGCCAGCGCGCAGCAGCCAAAACGAGCGCGAACAGGAGCCGTCAACAAAGAGCAGGGCCTTGCCGGAGATCGAATCCGGGACCTCTCGCACCCTAAGCGAGAATCATACCACTAGACCACAAGGCCACGCAGACCGACCAACAAACCCACATGTCGCGCCGCCAGCACGCGTCCTACGGACCTCACACACGCATCGCACGCCTCTCCCACCCCTCACCGTCGTCACGCCCACCCATGCCAACCCTCACCTCCCGTTCCCGAGCCTCACCGCCGACGCGACAAGACCCACCGTTTTCGACACCTTGTTGGCCGTGCCAACCGGTGCTACGGCATGCCGACGCAGCTGGGTCGCCAACGAGCCCGCCAGTCAGCGCGCAGCAGCCAAAACGAGCGCGAACAGGAGCCGTCAACAAAGAGCAGGGCCTTGCCGGAGATCGAATCCGGGACCTCTCGCACCCTAAGCGAGAATCATACCACTAGACCACAAGGCCACGCAGACCGACCAACAAACCCACATGTCGCGCCGCCAGCACGCGTCCTACGGACCTCACACACGCATCACACGCCTCTCCCATCCCTCACCGTCGTCACGCCCACCCATGCCAACCCTCACCTCCCGTTCCCGAGCCTCACCGCCGACGCGACAAGACCCACCGTTTTCGACACCTTGTTGGCCGTGCCAACCGGTGCTACGGCATGCCGACGCAGCTGGGTCGCCAACGAGCCCGCCAGTCAGCGCGCAGCAGCCAAAACGAGCGCGAACAGGAGCCGTCAACAAAGAGCAGGGCCTTGCCGGAGATCGAATCCGGGACCTCTCGCACCCTAAGCGAGAATCATACCACTAGACCACAAGGCCACGCAGACCGACCAACAAACCCACATGTCGCGCCGCCAGCACGCGTCCTACGGACCTCACACACGCATCGCACGCCTCTCCCACCCCTCACCGTCGTCACGCCCACCCATGCCAACCCTCACCTCCCGTTCCCGAGCCTCACCGCCGACGCGACAAGACCCACCGTTTTCGACACCTTGTTGGCCGTGCCAACCGGTGCTACGGCATGCCGACGCAGCTGGGTCGCCAGCGAGCCCGCCAGCCAGCGCGCAGCAGCCAAAACGAGCGCGAACAGGAGCCGTCAAAAAAGGCCAAGCAAAGAGCAGGGCCTTGCCGGAGATCGAATCCGGGACCTCTCGCACCCTAAGCGAGAATCATACCACTAGACCACAAGGCCACGCAGACCGACCAACAAACCCACATGTCGCGCCGCCAGCACGCGTCCTACGGACCTCACACACGCATCGCACGCCTCTCCCACCCCTCACCGTCGTCACGCCCACCCATGCCAACCCTCACCTCCCGTTCCCGAGCCTCACCGCCGACGCGACAAGACCCACCGTTTTCGACACCTTGTTGGCCGTGCCAACCGGTGCTACGGCATGCCGACGCAGCTGGGTCGCCAACGAGCCCGCCAGTCAGCGCGCAGCAGCCAAAACGAGCGCGAACAGGAGCCGTCAACAAAGGCCAAGCAAAGAGCAGGGCCTTGCCGGAGATCGAATCCGGGACCTCTCGCACCCTAAGCGAGAATCATACCACTAGACCACAAGGCCACGCAGACCGACCAACAAACCCACATGTCGCGCCGCCAGCACGCGTCCTACGGACCTCACACACGCATCGCACGCCTCTCCCACCCCTCACCGTCGTCACGCCCACCCATGCCAACCCTCACCTCCCGTTCCCGAGCCTCACCGCCGACGCGACAAGACCCACCGTTTTCGACACCTTGTTGGCCGTGCCAACCGGTGCTACGGCATGCCGACGCAGCTGGGTCGCCAGCGAGCCCGCCAGCCAGCGCGCAGCAGCCAAAACGAGCGCGAACAGGAGCCGTCAAAAAAGGCCAAGCAAAGAGCAGGGCCTTGCCGGAGATCGAATCCGGGACCTCTCGCACCCTAAGCGAGAATCATACCACTAGACCACAAGGCCACGCAGACCGACCAACAAACCCACATGTCGCGCCGCCAGCACGCGTCCTACGGACCTCACACACGCATCGCACGCCTCTCCCACCCCTCACCGTCGTCACGCCCACCCATGCCAACCCTCACCTCCCGTTCCCGAGCCTCACCGCCGACGCGACAAGACCCACCGTTTTCGACACCTTGTTGGCCGTGCCAACCGGTGCTACGGCATGCCGACGCAGCTGGGTCGCCAACGAGCCCGCCAGTCAGCGCGCAGCAGCCAAAACGAGCGCGAACAGGAGCCGTCAACAAAGAGCAGGGCCTTGCCGGAGATCGAATCCGGGACCTCTCGCACCCTAAGCGAGAATCATACCACTAGACCACAAGGCCACGCAGACCGACCAACAAACCCACATGTCGCGCCGCCAGCACGCGTCCTACGGACCTCACACACGCATCACACGCCTCTCCCATCCCTCACCGTCGTCACGCCCACCCATGCCAACCCTCACCTCCCGTTCCCGAGCCTCACCGCCGACGCGACAAGACCCACCGTTTTCGACACCTTGTTGGCCGTGCCAACCGGTGCTACGGCATGCCGACGCAGCTGGGTCGCCAGCGAGCCCGCCAGCCAGCGCGCAGCAGCCAAAACGAGCGCGAACAGGAGCCGTCAAAAAAGGCCAAGCAAAGAGCAGGGCCTTGCCGGAGATCGAATCCGGGACCTCTCGCACCCTAAGCGAGAATCATACCACTAGACCACAAGGCCACGCAGACCGACCAACAAACCCACATGTCGCGCCGCCAGCACGCGTCCTACGGACCTCACACACGCATCGCACGCCTCTCCCACCCCTCACCGTCGTCACGCCCACCCATGCCAACCCTCACCTCCCGTTCCCGAGCCTCACCGCCGACGCGACAAGACCCACCGTTTTCGACACCTTGTTGGCCGTGCCAACCGGTGCTACGGCATGCCGACGCAGCTGGGTCGCCAACGAGCCCGCCAGTCAGCGCGCAGCAGCCAAAACGAGCGCGAACAGGAGCCGTCAACAAAGAGCAGGGCCTTGCCGGAGATCGAATCCGGGACCTCTCGCACCCTAAGCGAGAATCATACCACTAGACCACAAGGCCACGCAGACCGACCAACAAACCCACATGTCGCGCCGCCAGCACGCGTCCTACGGACCTCACACACGCATCACACGCCTCTCCCATCCCTCACCGTCGTCACGCCCACCCATGCCAACCCTCACCTCCCGTTCCCGAGCCTCACCGCCGACGCGACAAGACCCACCGTTTTCGACACCTTGTTGGCCGTGCCAACCGGTGCTACGGCATGCCGACGCAGCTGGGTCGCCAACGAGCCCGCCAGTCAGCGCGCAGCAGCCAAAACGAGCGCGAACAGGAGCCGTCAAAAAAGGCCAAGCAAAGAGCAGGGCCTTGCCGGAGATCGAATCCGGGACCTCTCGCACCCTAAGCGAGAATCATACCACTAGACCACAAGGCCACGCAGACCGACCAACAAACCCACATGTCGCGCCGCCAGCACGCGTCCTACGGACCTCACACACGCATCGCACGCCTCTCCCACCCCTCACCGTCGTCACGCCCACCCATGCCAACCCTCACCTCCCGTTCCCGAGCCTCACCGCCGACGCGACAAGACCCACCGTTTTCGACACCTTGTTGGCCGTGCCAACCGGTGCTACGGCATGCCGACGCAGCTGGGTCGCCAACGAGCCCGTCAGCCAGCGCGCAGCAGCCAAAACGAGCGCGAACAGGAGCCGTCAAAAAAGGCCAAGCAAAGAGCAGGGCCTTGCCGGAGATCGAATCCGGGACCTCTCGCACCCTAAGCGAGAATCATACCACTAGACCACAAGGCCACGCAGACCGACCAACAAACCCACATGTTGCGCCGCCAGCACGCGTCCTACGGACCTCACACACGCATCGCACGCCTCTCCCACCCCTCACCGTCGTCACGCCCACCCATGCCAACCCTCACCTCCCGTTCCCGAGCCTCACCGCCGACGCGACAAGACCCACCGTTTTCGACACCTTGTTGGCCGTGCCAACCGGTGCTACGGCATGCCGACGCAGCTGGGTCGCCAACGAGCCCGCCAGTCAGCGCGCAGCAGCCAAAACGAGCGCGAACAGGAGCCGTCAAAAAAGGCCAAGCAAAGAGCAGGGCCTTGCCGGAGATCGAATCCGGGACCTCTCGCACCCTAAGCGAGAATCATACCACTAGACCACAAGGCCACGCAGACCGACCAACAAACCCACATGTCGCGCCGCCAGCACGCGTCCTACGGACCTCACACACGCATCGCACGCCTCTCCCACCCCTCACCGTCGTCACGCCCACCCATGCCAACCCTCACCTCCCGTTCCCGAGCCTCACCGCCGACGCGACAAGACCCACCGTTTTCGACACCTTGTTGGCCGTGCCAACCGGTGCTACGGCATGCCGACGCAGCTGGGTCACCAACGAGCCCGCCAGCCAGCGCGCAGCAGCCAAAACGAGCGCGAACAGGAGCCGTCAAAAAAGGCCAAACAAAGAGCAGGGCCTTGCCGGAGATCGAATCCGGGACCTCTCGCACCCTAAGCGAGAATCATACCACTAGACCACAAGGCCACGCAGACCGACCAACAAACCCACATGTCGCGCCGCCAGCACGCGTCCTACGGACCTCACACACGCATCGCACGCCTCTCCCACCCCTCACCGTCGTCACGCCCACCCATGCCAACCCTCACCTCCCGTTCCCGAGCCTCACCGCCGACGCGACAAGACCCACCGTTTTCGACACCTTGTTGGCCGTGCCAACCGGTGCTACGGCATGCCGACGCAGCTGGGTCACCAACGAGCCCGCCAGCCAGCGCGCAGCAGCCAAAACGAGCGCGAACAGGAGCCGTCAACAAAGAGCAGGGCCTTGCCGGAGATCGAATCCGGGACCTCTCGCACCCTAAGCGAGAATCATACCACTAGACCACAAGGCCACGCAGACCGACCAACAAACCCACATGTCGCGCCGCCAGCACGCGTCCTACGGACCTCACACACGCATCGCACGCCTCTCCCACCCCTCACCGTCGTCACGCCCACCCATGCCAACCCTCACCTCCCGTTCCCGAGCCTCACCGCCGACGCGACAAGACCCACCGTTTTCGGCACCTTGTTGGCCGTGCCAACCGGTGCTACGGCATGCCAACGCAGCTGGGTCACCAACGAGCCCGCCAGCCAGCGCGCAGCAGCCAAAACGAGCGCGAACAGGAGCCATCAAAAAAGGCCAAACAAAGAGCAGGGCCTTGCCGGAGATCGAATCCGGGACCTCTTGCACCCTAAGCGAGAATCATACCACTAGACCACAAGGCCACGCAGACCGACCAACAAACCCACATGTCGCGCCGCCAGCACGCGTCCTACGGACCTCACACACGCATCGCACGCCTCTCCCACCCCTCACCGTCGTCACGCCCACCCATGCCAACCCTCACCTCCCGTTCCCGAGCCTCACCGCCGACGCGACAAGACCCACCGTTTTCGACACCTTGTTGGCCGTGCCAACCGGTGCGACGGCATGCCGACGCAGCTGGGTCGCCAGCGAGCCCGTCAGTCAGCGCGCAGCAGCCAAAACGAGCGCGAACAGGAGCCATCAAAAAAGGCCAAACAAAGAGCAGGGCCTTGCCGGAGATCGAATCCGGGACCTCTCGCACCCTAAGCGAGAATCATACCACTAGACCACAAGGCCACGCAGACCGACCAACAAACCCACATGTCGCGCCGCCAGCACGCGTCCTACGGACCTCACACACGCATCGCACGCCTCTCCCACCCCTCACCGTCGTCACGCCCACCCATGCCAACCCTCACCTCCCGTTCCCGAGCCTCACCGCCGACGCGACAAGACTCACCGTTTTCGGCACCTTGTTGGCCGTGCCAACCGGTGCTACGGCATGCCGACGCAGCTGGGTCACCAACGAGCCCGCCAGCCAGCGCGCAGCAGCCAAAACGAGCGCGAACAGGAGCCGTCAAAAAAGGCCAAGCAAAGAGCAGGGCCTTGCCGGAGATCGAATCCGGGACCTCTCGCACCCTAAGCGAGAATCATACCACTAGACCACAAGGCCACGCAGACCGACCAACAAACCCACATGTCGCGCCGCCAGCACGCGTCCTACGGACCTCACACACGCATCGCACGCCTCTCCCACCCCTCACCGTCGTCACGCCCACCCATGCCAACCCTCACCTCCCGTTCCCGAGCCTCACCGCCGACGCGACAAGACCCACCGTTTTCGACACCTTGTTGGCCGTGCCAACCGGTGCTACGGCATGCCGACGCAGCTGGGTCGCCAACGAGCCCGCCAGCCAGCGCGCAGCAGCCAAAACGAGCGCGAACAGGGGCCGTCAACAAAGAGCAGGGCCTTGCCGGAGATCGAATCCGGGACCTCTCGCACCCTAAGCGAGAATCATACCACTAGACCACAAGGCCACGCAGACCGACCAACAAACCCACATGTCGCGCCGCCAGCACGCGTCCTACGGACCTCACACACGCATCGCACGCCTCTCCCACCCCTCACCGTCGTCACGCCCACCCATGCCAACCCTCACCTCCCGTTCCCGAGCCTCACCGCCGACGCGACAAGACCCACCGTTTTCGACACCTTGTTGGCCGTGCCAACCGGTGCTACGGCATGCCGACGCAGCTGGGTCGCCAACGAGCCCGCCAGCCAGCGCGCAGCAGCCAAAACGAGCGCGAACAGGGGCCGTCAACAAAGAGCAGGGCCTTGCCGGAGATCGAATCCGGGACCTCTCGCACCCTAAGCGAGAATCATACCACTAGACCACAAGGCCACGCAGACCGACCAACAAACCCACATGTCGCGCCGCCAGCACGCGTCCTACGGACCTCACACACGCATCGCACGCCTCTCCCACCCCTCACCGTCGTCACGCCCACCCATGCCAACCCTCACCTCCCGTTCCCGAGCCTCACCGCCGACGCGACAAGACCCACCGTTTTCGACACCTTGTTGGCCGTGCCAACCGGTGCTACGGCATGCCGACGCAGCTGGGTCGCCAACGAGCCCGCCAGCCAGCGCGCAGCAGCCAAAACGAGCGCGAACAGGAGCCGTCAACAAAGAGCAGGGCCTTGCCGGAGATCGAATCCGGGACCTCTCGCACCCTAAGCGAATATCATACCACTAGACCACAAGGCCACGCAGACCGACCAACAAACCCACATGTCGCGCCGCCAGCACGCGTCCTACGGACCTCACACACGCATCGCACGCCTCTCCCACCCCTCACCGTCGTCACGCCCACCCATGCCAACCCTCACCTCCCGTTCCCGAGCCTCACCGCCGACGCGACAAGACCCACCGTTTTCGACACCTTGTTGGCCGTGCCAACCGGTGCTACGGCATGCCGACGCAGCTGGGTCGCCAACGAGCCCGCCAGCCAGCGCGCAGCAGCCAAAACGAGCGCGAACAGGGGCCGTCAACAAAGAGCAGGGCCTTGCCGGAGATCGAATCCGGGACCTCTCGCACCCTAAGCGAGAATCATACCACTAGACCACAAGGCCACGCAGACCGACCAACAAACCCACATGTCGCGCCGCCAGCACGCGTCCTACGGACCTCACACACGCATCGCACGCCTCTCCCACCCCTCACCGTCGTCACGCCCACCCATGCCAACCCTTACCTCCCGTTCCCGAGCCTCACCGCCGACGCGACAAGACCCACCGTTTTCGACACCTTGTTGGCCGTGCCAACCGGTGCTACGGCATGCCGACGCAGCTGGGTCGCCAACGAGCCCGCCAGCCAGCGCGCAGCAGCCAAAACGAGCGCGAACAGGAGCCGTCAACAAAGAGCAGGGCCTTGCCGGAGATCCGGGACCTCTCGCACCCTAAGCGAGAATCATACCACTAGACCACAAGGCCACGCAGACCGACCAACAAACCCACATGTCGCGCCGCCAGCACGCGTCCTACGGACCTCACACACGCATCGCACGCCTCTCCCACCCCTCACCGTCGTCACGCCCACCCATGCCAACCCTCACCTCCCGTTCCCGAGCCTCACCGCCGACGCGACAAGACCCACCGTTTTCGACACCTTGTTGGCCGTGCCAACCGGTGCTACGGCATGCCGACGCAGCTGGGTCGCCAACGAGCCCGCCAGCCAGCGCGCAGCAGCCAAAACGAGCGCGAACAGGGGCCGTCAACAAAGAGCAGGGCCTTGCCGGAGATCGAATCCGGGACCTCTCGCACCCTAAGCGAGAATCATACCACTAGACCACAAGGCCACGCAGACCGACCAACAAACCCACATGTCGCGCCGCCAGCACGCGTCCTACGGACCTCACACACGCATCGCACGCCTCTCCCACCCCTCACCGTCGTCACGCCCACCCATGCCAACCCTCACCTCCCGTTCCCGAGCCTCACCGCCGACGCGACAAGACCCACCGTTTTCGACACCTTGTTGGCCGTGCCAACCGGTGCTACGGCATGCCGACGCAGCTGGGTCGCCAACGAGCCCGCCAGTCAGCGCGCAGCAGCCAAAACGAGCGCGAACAGGAGCCGTCAAAAAAGGCCAAGCAAAGAGCAGGGCCTTGCCGGAGATCGAATCCGGGACCTCTCGCACCCTAAGCGAGAATCATACCACTAGACCACAAGGCCACGCAGACCGACCAACAAACCCACATGTCGCGCCGCCAGCACGCGTCCTACGGACCTCACACACGCATCGCACGCCTCTCCCACCCCTCACCGTCGTCACGCCCACCCATGCCAACCCTTACCTCCCGTTCCCGAGCCTCACCGCCGACGCGACAAGACCCACCGTTTTCGACACCTTGTTGGCCGTGCCAACCGGTGCTACGGCATGCCGACGCAGCTGGGTCGCCAACGAGCCCGCCAGCCAGCGCGCAGCAGCCAAAACGAGCGCGAACAGGAGCCGTCAACAAAGAGCAGGGCCTTGCCGGAGATCCGGGACCTCTCGCACCCTAAGCGAGAATCATACCACTAGACCACAAGGCCACGCAGACCGACCAACAAACCCACATGTCGCGCCGCCAGCACGCGTCCTACGGACCTCACACACGCATCGCACGCCTCTCCCACCCCTCACCGTCGTCACGCCCACCCATGCCAACCCTCACCTCCCGTTCCCGAGCCTCACCGCCGACGCGACAAGACCCACCGTTTTCGACACCTTGTTGGCCGTGCCAACCGGTGCTACGGCATGCCGACGCAGCTGGGTCGCCAACGAGCCCGCCAGCCAGCGCGCAGCAGCCAAAACGAGCGCGAACAGGGGCCGTCAACAAAGAGCAGGGCCTTGCCGGAGATCGAATCCGGGACCTCTCGCACCCTAAGCGAGAATCATACCACTAGACCACAAGGCCACGCAGACCGACCAACAAACCCACATGTCGCGCCGCCAGCACGCGTCCTACGGACCTCACACACGCATCGCACGCCTCTCCCACCCCTCACCGTCGTCACGCCCACCCATGCCAACCCTCACCTCCCGTTCCCGAGCCTCACCGCCGACGCGACAAGACCCACCGTTTTCGACACCTTGTTGGCCGTGCCAACCGGTGCTACGGCATGCCGACGCAGCTGGGTCGCCAACGAGCCCGCCAGTCAGCGCGCAGCAGCCAAAACGAGCGCGAACAGGAGCCGTCAACAAAGGCCAAGCAAAGAGCAGGGCCTTGCCGGAGATCCGGGACCTCTCGCACCCTAAGCGAGAATCATACCACTAGACCACAAGGCCACGCAGACCGACCAACAAACCCACATGTCGCGCCGCCAGCACGCGTCCTACGGACCTCACACACGCATCGCACGCCTCTCCCACCCCTCACCGTCGTCACGCCCACCCATGCCAACCCTCACCTCCCGTTCCCGAGCCTCACCGCCGACGCGACAAGACCCACCGTTTTCGACACCTTGTTGGCCGTGCCAACCGGTGCTACGGCATGCCGACGCAGCTGGGTCGCCAACGAGCCCGCCAGTCAGCGCGCAGCAGCCAAAACGAGCGCGAACAGGAGCCGTCAACAAAGGCCAAGCAAAGAGCAGGGCCTTGCCGGAGATCGAATCCGGGACCTCTTGCACCCTAAGCGAGAATCATACCACTAGACCACAAGGCCACGCAGACCGACCAACAAACCCACATGTCGCGCCGCCAGCACGCGTCCTACGGACCTCACACACGCATCGCACGCCTCTCCCACCCCTCACCGTCGTCACGCCCACCCATGCCAACCCTCACCTCCCGTTCCCGAGCCTCACCGCCGACGCGACAAGACCCACCGTTTTCGACACCTTGTTGGCCGTGCCAACCGGTGCTACGGCATGCCGACGCAGCTGGGTCGCCAACGAGCCCGCCAGCCAGCGCGCAGCAGCCAAAACGAGCGCGAACAGGGGCCGTCAACAAAGAGCAGGGCCTTGCCGGAGATCGAATCCGGGACCTCTCGCACCCTAAGCGAGAATCATACCACTAGACCACAAGGCCACGCAGACCGACCAACAAACCCACATGTCGCGCCGCCAGCACGCGTCCTACGGACCTCACACACGCATCGCACGCCTCTCCCACCCCTCACCGTCGTCACGCCCACCCATGCCAACCCTTACCTCCCGTTCCCGAGCCTCACCGCCGACGCGACAAGACCCACCGTTTTCGACACCTTGTTGGCCGTGCCAACCGGTGCTACGGCATGCCGACGCAGCTGGGTCGCCAACGAGCCCGCCAGCCAGCGCGCAGCAGCCAAAACGATCGCGAACAGGAGCCGTCAACAAAGAGCAGGGCCTTGCCGGAGATCCGGGACCTCTCGCACCCTAAGCGAGAATCATACCACTAGACCACAAGGCCACGCAGACCGACTAACAAACCCACATGTCGCGCCGCCAGCACGCGTCCTACGGACCTCACACACGCATCGCACGCCTCTCCCACCCCTCACCGTCGTCACGCCCACCCATGCCAACCCTCACCTCCCGTTCCCGAGCCTCACCGCCGACGCGACAAGACCCACCGTTTTCGACACCTTGTTGGCCGTGCCAACCGGTGCTACGGCATGCCGACGCAGCTGGGTCGCCAACGAGCCCGCCAGTCAGCGCGCAGCAGCCAAAACGAGCGCGAACAGGAGCCGTCAACAAAGGCCAAGCAAAGAGCAGGGCCTTGCCGGAGATCGAATCCGGGACCTCTCGCACCCTAAGCGAGAATCATACCACTAGACCACAAGGCCACGCAGACCGACCAACAAACCCACATGTCGCGCCGCCAGCACGCGTCCTACGGACCTCACACACGCATCGCACGCCTCTCCCACCCCTCACCGTCGTCACGCCCACCCATGCCAACCCTCACCTCCCGTTCCCGAGCCTCACCGCCGACGCGACAAGACCCACCGTTTTCGACACCTTGTTGGCCGTGCCAACCGGTGCTACGGCATGCCGACGCAGCTGGGTCGCCAACGAGCCCGCCCGCCAGCGCGCAGCAGCCAAAACGAGCGCGAACAGGAGCCGTCAAAAAAGGCCAAGCAAAGAGCAGGGCCTTGCCGGAGATCGAATCCGGGACCTCTCGCACCCTAAGCGAGAATCATACCACTAGACCACAAGGCCACGCAGACCGACCAACAAACCCACATGTCGCGCCGCCAGCACGCGTCCTACGGACCTCACACACGCATCGCACGCCTCTCCCACCCCTCACCGTCGTCACGCCCACCCATGCCAACCCTCACCTCCCGTTCCCGAGCCTCACCGCCGACGCGACAAGACCCACCGTTTTCGACACCTTGTTGGCCGTGCCAACCGGTGCTACGGCATGCCGACGCAGCTGGGTCGCCAACGAGCCCGCCAGCCAGCGCGCAGCAGCCAAAACGAGCGCGAACAGGAGCCGTCAAAAAAGGCCAAGCAAAGAGCAGGGCCTTGCCGGAGATCCGGGACCTCTCGCACCCTAAGCGAGAATCATACCACTAGACCACAAGGCCACGCAGACCGACCAACAAACCCACATGTCGCGCCGCCAGCACGCGTCCTACGGACCTCACACACGCATCGCACGCCTCTCCCACCCCTCACCGTCGTCACGCCCACCCATGCCAACCCTCACCTCCCGTTCCCGAGCCTCACCGCCGACGCGACAAGACCCACCGTTTTCGACACCTTGTTGGCCGTGCCAACCGGTGCTACGGCATGCCGACGCAGCTGGGTCGCCAACGAGCCCGCCAGCCAGCGCGCAGCAGCCAAAACGAGCGCGAACAGGAGCCGTCAACAAAGGCCAAGCAAAGAGCAGGGCCTTGCCGGAGATCGAATCCGGGACCTCTCGCACCCTAAGCGAGAATCATACCACTAGACCACAAGGCCACGCAGACCGACCAACAAACCCACATGTCGCGCCGCCAGCACGCGTCCTACGGACCTCACACACGCATCGCACGCCTCTCCCACCCCTCACCGTCGTCACGCCCACCCATGCCAACCCTCACCTCCCGTTCCCGAGCCTCACCGCCGACGCGACAAGACCCACCGTTTTCGACACCTTGTTGGCCGTGCCAACCGGTGCTACGGCATGCCGACGCAGCTGGGTCGCCAACGAGCCCGCCAGCCAGCGCGCAGCAGCCAAAACGAGCGCGAACAGGAGCCGTCAAAAAAGGCCAAGCAAAGAGCAGGGCCTTGCCGGAGATCGAATCCGGGACCTCTCGCACCCTAAGCGAGAATCATACCACTAGACCACAAGGCCACGCAGACCGACCAACAAACCCACATGTCGCGCCGCCAGCACGCGTCCTACGGACCTCACACACGCATCGCACGCCTCTCCCACCCCTCACCGTCGTCACGCCCACCCATGCCAACCCTCACCTCCCGTTCCCGAGCCTCACCGCCGACGCGACAAGACCCACCGTTTTCGACACCTTGTTGGCCGTGCCAACCGGTGCTACGGCATGCCGGCGCAGCTGGGTCGCCAACGAGCCCGCCAGCCAGCGCGCAGCAGCCAAAACGAGCGCGAACTGGAGCCGTCAACAAAGAGCAGGGCCTTGCCGGAGATCGAATCCGGGACCTCTCGCACCCTAAGCGAGAATCATACCACTAGACCACAAGGCCACGCAGACCGACCAACAAACCCACATGTCGCGCCGCCAGCACGCGTCCTACGGACCTCACACACGCATCGCACGCCTCTCCCACCCCTCACCGTCGTCACGCCCACCCATGCCAACCCTCACCTCCCGTTCCCGAGCCTCACCGCCGACGCGACAAGACCCACCGTTTTCGACACCTTGTTGGCCGTGCCAACCGGTGCTACGGCATGCCGACGCAGCTGGGTCGCCAACGAGCCCGCCAGCCAGCGCGCAGCAGCCAAAACGAGCGCGAACAGGAGCCGTCAAAAAAGGCCAAGCAAAGAGCAGGGCCTTGCCGGAGATCCGGGACCTCTCGCACCCTAAGCGAGAATCATACCACTAGACCACAAGGCCACGCAGACCGACCAACAAACCCACATGTCGCGCCGCCAGCACGCGTCCTACGGACCTCACACACGCATCGCACGCCTCTCCCACCCCTCACCGTCGTCACGCCCACCCATGCCAACCCTCACCTCCCGTTCCCGAGCCTCACCGCCGACGCGACAAGACCCACCGTTTTCGACACCTTGTTGGCCGTGCCAACCGGTGCTACGGCATGCCGACGCAGCTGGGTCGCCAACGAGCCCGCCAGCCAGCGCGCAGCAGCCAAAACGAGCGCGAACTGGAGCCGTCAACAAAGAGCAGGGCCTTGCCGGAGATCGAATCCGGGACCTCTCGCACCCTAAGCGAGAATCATACCACTAGACCACAAGGCCACGCAGACCGACCAACAAACCCACATGTCGCGCCGCCAGCACGCGTCCTACGGACCTCACACACGCATCGCACGCCTCTCCCACCCCTCACCGTCGTCACGCCCACCCATGCCAACCCTCACCTCCCGTTCCCGAGCCTCACCGCCGACGCGACAAGACCCACCGTTTTCGACACCTTGTTGGCCGTGCCAACCGGTGCTACGGCATGCCGACGCAGCTGGGTCGCCAACGAGCCCGCCAGCCAGCGCGCAGCAGCCAAAACGAGCGCGAACTGGAGCCGTCAACAAAGAGCAGGGCCTTGCCGGAGATCGAATCCGGGACCTCTCGCACCCTAAGCGAGAATCATACCACTAGACCACAAGGCCACGCAGACCGACCAACAAACCCACATGTCGCGCCGCCAGCACGCGTCCTACGGACCTCACACACGCATCGCACGCCTCTCCCACCCCTCACCGTCGTCACGCCCACCCATGCCAACCCTCACCTCCCGTTCCCGAGCCTCACCGCCGACGCGACAAGACCCACCGTTTTCGACACCTTGTTGGCCGTGCCAACCGGTGCTACGGCATGCCGACGCAGCTGGGTCGCCAACGAGCCCGCCCGCCAGCGCGCAGCAGCCAAAACGAGCGCGAACAGGAGCCGTCAAAAAAGGCCAAGCAAAGAGCAGGGCCTTGCCGGAGATCGAATCCGGGACCTCTCGCACCCTAAGCGAGAATCATACCACTAGACCACAAGGCCACGCAGACCGACCAACAAACCCACATGTCGCGCCGCCAGCACGCGTCCTACGGACCTCACACACGCATCGCACGCCTCTCCCACCCCTCACCGTCGTCACGCCCACCCATGCCAACCCTCACCTCCCGTTCCCGAGCCTCACCGCCGACGCGACAAGACCCACCGTTTTCGACACCTTGTTGGCCGTGCCAACCGGTGCTACGGCATGCCGACGCAGCTGGGTCGCCAACGAGCCCGCCAGCCAGCGCGCAGCAGCCAAAACGAGCGCGAACAGGAGCCGTCAAAAAAGGCCAAGCAAAGAGCAGGGCCTTGCCGGAGATCGAATCCGGGACCTCTCGCACCCTAAGCGAGAATCATACCACTAGACCACAAGGCCACGCAGACCGACCAACAAACCCACATGTCGCGCCGCCAGCACGCGTCCTACGGACCTCACACACGCATCGCACGCCTCTCCCACCCCTCACCGTCGTCACGCCCACCCATGCCAACCCTCACCTCCCGTTCCCGAGCCTCACCGCCGACGCGACAAGACCCACCGTTTTCGACACCTTGTTGGCCGTGCCAACCGGTGCTACGGCATGCCGACGCAGCTGGGTCGCCAACGAGCCCGCCAGCCAGCGCGCAGCAGCCAAAACGAGCGCGAACAGGAGCCGTCAAAAAAGGCCAAGCAAAGAGCAGGGCCTTGCCGGAGATCGAATCCGGGACCTCTCGCACCCTAAGCGAGAATCATACCACTAGACCACAAGACCACGCAGACCGACCAACAAACCCACATGTCGCGCCGCCAGCACGCGTCCTACGGACCTCACACACGCATCGCACGCCTCTCCCACCCCTCACCGTCGTCACGCCCACCCATGCCAACCCTCACCTCCCGTTCCCGAGCCTCACCGCCGACGCGACAAGACCCACCGTTTTCGACACCTTGTTGGTCGTGCCAACCGGTGCTACGGCATGCCGACGCAGCTGGGTCGCCAACGAGCCCGCCAGCCAGCGCGCAGCAGCCAAAGCGAGCGCGAACTGGAGCCGTCAACAAAGAGCAGGGCCTTGCCGGAGATCGAATCCGGGACCTCTCGCACCCTAAGCGAGAATCATACCACTAGACCACAAGGCCACGCAGACCGACCAACAAACCCACATGTCGCGCCGCCAGCACGCGTCCTACGGACCTCACACACGCATCGCACGCCTCTCCCACCCCTCACCGTCGTCACGCCCACCCATGCCAACCCTCACCTCCCGTTCCCGAGCCTCACCGCCGACGCGACAAGACCCACCGTTTTCGACACCTTGTTGGCCGTGCCAACCGGTGCTACGGCATGCCGACGCAGCTGGGTCGCCAACGAGCCCGCCAGCCAGCGCGCAGCAGCCAAAACGAGCGCGAACAGGAGCCGTCAAAAAAGGCCAAGCAAAGAGCAGGGCCTTGCCGGAGATCGAATCCGGGACCTCTCGCACCCTAAGCGAGAATCATACCACTAGACCACAAGGCCACGCAGACCGACCAACAAACCCACATGTCGCGCCGCCAGCACGCGTCCTACGGACCTCACACACGCATCGCACGCCTCTCCCACCCCTCACCGTCGTCACGCCCACCCATGCCAACCCTCACCTCCCGTTCCCGAGCCTCACCGCCGACGCGACAAGACCCACCGTTTTCGACACCTTGTTGGCCGTGCCAACCGGTGCTACGGCATGCCGACGCAGCTGGGTCGCCAACGAGCCCGCCAGCCAGCGCGCAGCAGCCAAAACGAGCGCGAACAGGAGCCGTCAAAAAAGGCCAAGCAAAGAGCAGGGCCTTGCCGGAGATCGAATCCGGGACCTCTCGCACCCTAAGCGAGAATCATACCACTAGACCACAAGGCCACGCAGACCGACCAACAAACCCACATGTCGCGCCGCCAGCACGCGTCCTACGGACCTCACACACGCATCGCACGCCTCTCCCACCCCTCACCGTCGTCACGCCCACCCATGCCAACCCTCACCTCCCGTTCCCGAGCCTCACCGCCGACGCGACAAGACCCACCGTTTTCGACACCTTGTTGGCCGTGCCAACCGGTGCTACGGCATGCCGACGCAGCTGGGTCGCCAACGAGCCCGCCAGCCAGCGCGCAGCAGCCAAAACGAGCGCGAACAGGAGCCGTCAAAAAAGGCCAAGCAAAGAGCAGGGCCTTGCCGGAGATCGAATCCGGGACCTCTCGCACCCTAAGCGAGAATCATACCACTAGACCACAAGGCCACGCAGACCGACCAACAAACCCACATGTCGCGCCGCCAGCACGCGTCCTACGGACCTCACACACGCATCGCACGCCTCTCCCACCCCTCACCGTCGTCACGCCCACCCATGCCAACCCTCACCTCCCGTTCCCGAGCCTCACCGCCGACGCGACAAGACCCACCGTTTTCGACACCTTGTTGGTCGTGCCAACCGGTGCTACGGCATGCCGACGCAGCTGGGTCGCCAACGAGCCCGCCAGCCAGCGCGCAGCAGCCAAAGCGAGCGCGAACTGGAGCCGTCAACAAAGAGCAGGGCCTTGCCGGAGATCGAATCCGGGACCTCTCGCACCCTAAGCGAGAATCATACCACTAGACCACAAGGCCACGCAGACCGACCAACAAACCCACATGTCGCGCCGCCAGCACGCGTCCTACGGACCTCACACACGCATCGCACGCCTCTCCCACCCCTCACCGTCGTCACGCCCACCCATGCCAACCCTCACCTCCCGTTCCCGAGCCTCACCGCCGACGCGACAAGACCCACCGTTTTCGACACCTTGTTGGCCGTGCCAACCGGTGCTACGGCATGCCGACGCAGCTGGGTCGCCAACGAGCCCGCCAGCCAGCGCGCAGCAGCCAAAACGAGCGCGAACTGGAGCCGTCAACAAAGAGCAGGGCCTTGCCGGAGATCGAATCCGGGACCTCTCGCACCCTAAGCGAGAATCATACCACTAGACCACAAGGCCACGCAGACCGACCAACAAACCCACATGTCGCGCCGCCAGCACGCGTCCTACGGACCTCACACACGCATCGCACGCCTCTCCCACCCCTCACCGTCGTCACGCCCACCCATGCCAACCCTCACCTCCCGTTCCCGAGCCTCACCGCCGACGCGACAAGACCCACCGTTTTCGACACCTTGTTGGCCGTGCCAACCGGTGCTACGGCATGCCGACGCAGCTGGGTCGCCAACGAGCCCGCCAGCCAGCGCGCAGCAGCCAAAACGAGCGCGAACAGGAGCCGTCAAAAAAGGCCAAGCAAAGAGCAGGGCCTTGCCGGAGATCCGGGACCTCTCGCACCCTAAGCGAGAATCATACCACTAGACCACAAGGCCACGCAGACCGACCAACAAACCCACATGTCGCGCCGCCAGCACGCGTCCTACGGACCTCACACACGCATCGCACGCCTCTCCCACCCCTCACCGTCGTCACGCCCACCCATGCCAACCCTCACCTCCCGTTCCCGAGCCTCACCGCCGACGCGACAAGACCCACCGTTTTCGACACCTTGTTGGCCGTGCCAACCGGTGCTACGGCATGCCGACGCAGCTGGGTCGCCAACGAGCCCGCCAGCCAGCGCGCAGCAGCCAAAACGAGCGCGAACTGGAGCCGTCAACAAAGAGCAGGGCCTTGCCGGAGATCGAATCCGGGACCTCTCGCACCCTAAGCGAGAATCATACCACTAGACCACAAGGCCACGCAGACCGACCAACAAACCCACATGTCGCGCCGCCAGCACGCGTCCTACGGACCTCACACACGCATCGCACGCCTCTCCCACCCATCACCGTCGTCACGCCCACCCATGCCAACCCTCACCTCCCGTTCCCGAGCCTCACCGCCGACGCGACAAGACCCACCGTTTTCGACACCTTGTTGGCCGTGCCAACCGGTGCTACGGCATGCCGACGCAGCTGGGTCGCCAACGAGCCCGCCAGTCAGCGCGCAGCAGCCAAAACGAGCGCGAACAGGAGCCGTCAACAAAGGCCAAGCAAAGAGCAGGGCCTTGCCGGAGATCGAATCCGGGACCTCTCGCACCCTAAGCGAGAATCATACCACTAGACCACAAGGCCACGCAGACCGACCAACAAACCCACATGTCGCGCCGCCAGCACGCGTCCTACGGACCTCACACACGCATCGCACGCCTCTCCCACCCCTCACCGTCGTCACGCCCACCCATGCCAACCCTCACCTCCCGTTCCCGAGCCTCACCGCCGACGCGACAAGACCCACCGTTTTCGACACCTTGTTGGCCGTGCCAACCGGTGCTACGGCATGCCGACGCAGCTGGGTCGCCAACGAGCCCGCCAGTCAGCGCGCAGCAGCCAAAACGAGCGCGAACAGGAGCCGTCAACAAAGGCCAAGCAAAGAGCAGGGCCTTGCCGGAGATCGAATCCGGGACCTCTCGCACCCTAAGCGAGAATCATACCACTAGACCACAAGGCCACGCAGACCGACCAACAAACCCACATGTCGCGCCGCCAGCACGCGTCCTACGGACCTCACACACGCATCACACGCCTCTCCCACCCCTCACCGTCGTCACACCCACCCATGCCAACCCTCACCTCCCGTTCCCGAGCCTCACCGCCGACGCGACAAGACCCACCGTTTTCGACACCTTGTTGGCCGTGCCAACCGGTGCTACGGCATGCCGACGCAGCTGGGTCGCCAACGAGCCCGCCAGCCAGCGCGCAGTAGCCAAAACGAGCGCGAACAGGAGCCGTCAACAAAGGCCAAGCAAAGAGCAGGGCCTTGCCGGAGATCGAATCCGGGACCTCTCGCACCCTAAGCGAGAATCATACCACTAGACCACAAGGCCACGCAGACCGACCAACAAACCCACATGTCGCGCCGCCAGCACGCGTCCTACGGACCTCACACACGCATCGCACGCCTCTCCCACCCCTCACCGTCGTCACGCCCACCCATGCCAACCCTCACCTCCCGTTCCCGAGCCTCACCGCCGACGCGACAAGACCCACCGTTTTCGACACCTTGTTGGCCGTGCCAACCGGTGCTACGGCATGCCGACGCAGCTGGGTCGCCAACGAGCCCGCCAGTCAGCGCGCAGCAGCCAAAACGAGCGCGAACAGGAGCCGTCAACAAAGAGCAGGGCCTTGCCGGAGATCGAATCCGGGACCTCTCGCACCCTAAGCGAGAATCATACCACTAGACCACAAGGCCACGCAGACCGACCAACAAACCCACATGTCGCGCCGCCAGCACGCGTCCTACGGACCTCACACACGCATCACACGCCTCTCCCATCCCTCACCGTCGTCACGCCCACCCATGCCAACCCTCACCTCCCGTTCCCGAGCCTCACCGCCGACGCGACAAGACCCACCGTTTTCGACACCTTGTTGGTCGTGCCAACCGGTGCTACGGCATGCCGACGCAGCTGGGTCGCCAACGAGCCCGCCAGTCAGCGCGCAGCAGCCAAAACGAGCGCGAACAGGAGCCGTCAACAAAGGCCAAGCAAAGAGCAGGGCCTTGCCGGAGATCCGGGACCTCTCGCACCCTAAGCGAGAATCATACCACTAGACCACAAGGCCACGCAGACCGACCAACAAACCCACATGTCGCGCCGCCAGCACGCGTCCTACGGACCTCACACACGCATCGCACGCCTCTCCCACCCCTCACCGTCGTCACGCCCACCCATGCCAACCCTCACCTCCCGTTCCCGAGCCTCACCGCCGACGCGACAAGACCCACCGTTTTCGACACCTTGTTGGCCGTGCCAACCGGTGCTACGGCATGCCGACGCAGCTGGGTCGCCAACGAGCCCGCCAGCCAGCGCGCAGCAGCCAAAACGAGCGCGAACAGGAGCCGTCAACAAAGAGCAGGGCCTTGCCGGAGATCGAATCCGGGACCTCTCGCACCCTAAGCGAGAATCATACCACTAGACCACAAGGCCACGCAGACCGACCAACAAACCCACATGTCGCGCCGCCAGCACGCGTCCTACGGACCTCACACACGCATCGCACGCCTCTCCCACCCCTCACCGTCGTCACGCCCACCCATGCCAACCCTCACCTCCCGTTCCCGAGCCTCACCGCCGACGCGACAAGACCCACCGTTTTCGACACCTTGTTGGCCGTGCCAACCGGTGCGACGGCATGCCGACGCAGCTGGGTCGCCAACGAGCCCGCCAGTCAGCGCGCAGCAGCCAAAACGAGCGCGAACAGGAGCCGTCAACAAAGAGCAGGGCCTTGCCGGAGATCGAATCCGGGACCTCTCGCACCCTAAGCGAGAATCATACCACTAGACCACAAGGCCACGCAGACCGACCAACAAACCCACATGTCGCGCCGCCAGCACGCGTCCTACGGACCTCACACACGCATCGCACGCCTCTCCCACCCCTCACCGTCGTCACGCCCACCCATGCCAACCCTCACCTCCCGTTCCCGAGCCTCACCGCCGACGCGACAAGACCCACCGTTTTCGACACCTTGTTGGCCGTGCCAACCGGTGCGACGGCATGCCGACGCAGCTGGGTCGCCAACGAGCCCGCCAGTCAGCGCGCAGCAGCCAAAACGAGCGCGAACAGGAGCCGTCAACAAAGGCCAAGCAAAGAGCAGGGCCTTGCCGGAGATCGAATCCGGGACCTCTCGCACCCTAAGCGAGAATCATACCACTAGACCACAAGGCCACGCAGACCGACCAACAAACCCACATGTCGCGCCGCCAGCACGCGTCCTACGGACCTCACACACGCATCGCACGCCTCTCCCACCCCTCACCGTCGTCACGCCCACCCATGCCAACCCTCACCTCCCGTTCCCGAGCCTCACCGCCGACGCGACAAGACCCACCGTTTTCGACACCTTGTTGGCCGTGCCAACCGGTGCTACGGCATGCCGACGCAGCTGGGTCGCCAACGAGCCCGCCAGCCAGCGCGCAGCAGCCAAAACGAGCGCGATCAGGAGCCGTCAAAAAAGGCCAAGCAAAGAGCAGGGCCTTGCCGGGGATCGAATCCGGGACCTCTCGCACCCTAAGCGAGAATCATACCACTCAGAGGTCGCAAACGGCCAGCCGCAGCCGTACGGATGTTTTTTGGCCGTAGCCGCGGACAGCCGCGGACAGCCGAAATACCGCACCGGTAAGATCACGGATAGCCACGGCTGCCCGGTTGGAATCCACGGCCGGCTACGGCTAACCGACGCCCCAAGGCACAGTTCTATATATAACTTGGTGACATTCGACATTAACAGTTTGGACGTGGTCCGTGTAGGCACCCGTCTTCTTCTACGTGCTATCCTGGCTGCTGCTATCTGAATGGAGTCGTTCGTAACGCGGTCGGCACGTCCGCGAGCCGGAGCGATCGAAGACGGTACCAATGTGCAGAGCGACATCACGGAAAAGCTAAGGAAGGTGCGGTCGCTAGATCTAAAGTCTCTTAAGCTCGCGATTGAGCACGAACTACAGGCCGGTCCTCCTTCCGCAGTTTTTACCCTACAGGCCAACTGTTCCGCCACTAAGTCTGAGTGTTGGAATTTCTTTTCTCGTGTCATGGAGAGGGGCAGCGGATCTGTTTTCGTGGCGAGTGGTCGAGAATATGTTGCATGTAGGGCGTGCTTTCGGGCGTATGCGTATGAAAGCGCAAAGGAACATCGTCGTTAAACAACCACATCAAGAATTGCTCCGTTCAAGACGCAAATGCAGCTGCGGGCTCGATAGTTGGGTTTGTAGTCCCGCAGCCGGTGTCTGCAAAACTAAAGCGGCAAGTCGCACGAGCTGCGGCTATCATGTGCTGCAAGGATCTCAGACCCTTTAGTACGTTTGAGGGTGACGGGTTCAAATTACTTGCATCTACACTGCTTGAAATTGGATCAAAAGCCAAGGTACCAATTGCTGCTCACGACCTGTTGCCGGTTGGCAACACCGTGAAGAATCACGTCGTGAAAGTGGCAAAGCACAGCCGGAGCAGTGTTCAAAACATGTTGGTTGTGCACTTCAACAGTGGACACTCAGCAGGATTTACGGTCGACTTGTGGACCGATAAGGCGCGTAAGTTGTCGTTCGTTTCGATAACGGTGCATTTTATCGATGATCAATTTAAGCTGCATGCGCGCACACTCCAAGTCCAGCATTTTAAAGCCAGATCTCATACCGCTGAGGCGGTGTTGCAGTATTTCGATGATTGTCTTAGGTCGTACCACATCTATGACAGGAGAATGTTGACTGTTGTTAGTGACAGCACTGAAAACATGCACGTCCGCGGGTTGGTTACTGTTGTTACGGACAGTGGATCAAACATGAGTGGCAGGTGTGGCTTTCGATCTCAATATGACTGGATCGCGTGCGCGGATCACAAGATTGCCACTATCCTGACGACAATACTGTGCAAGACTACAGAGGTTGTTGACAAGGTTAGATCGGAGCCATTTTACAAATTTCGGCAGGATGCACCAGATGTGTTTGACCTGATCGACGCATGCAAGACGTTAGTTCGCTACATCAAGCAAGCCAATCTGCAGCACGAGCTATCGAAAACATTGAAACAGGAGAATATTACGCGTTGGGGATCTCAATTCCGGATGCTTTCAAGTGTGCTGGAGATGTTTGATGAACTGGCGGAAATGCTAACGGCACGCAAACGGATGTCGCACTTGCAGAGTATCGACCGTTCTCTTTTGGATGAGCTAGTGCGCTTTCTAGCCCATTTTCAAGAATCAACCCTCAAACTAGAATGCTGGAAAAAACCTACTCTGCATCTAGTCGCTTTTGAAAAATATCGATTGGTAGAGCTGCTGAAGCCGCAGCGGGGGACGGTCGTGCTTCCAGCTGATGATGACGGGGATGAAGAATCTATTCCCCCTGATTCAGAGTCGCTGATTGTCGTCAAACAGCTTATTTTGACTCACTCGCTGCCTAAGTGGAACGTGACGGAGAAGCATATCGTCGCAGCCATGCTTGACCCCCGACAAAAAACTAGGCTTCACCTGTTTGGAATTGACGAGTCCGCCATCAATAATGCACAAAATGTTTTGAAAGCATTAATGCAGGAATACACAGATCGGTCCACTTCTCGCTCGGCCACGTTTCCATCAGTACCAGCAAAACGAAGCCGTAAAAACCCAAGATCGCTGCCGAGTTTGGACGATATCGAGGAAGAGAAGGCTGAAACAGCACCAAACATCTCTCCCGAGCAGCACGAGCTGGACAAATACCTAGCTGCTAAACTGAGCGACACCGAAAGAGTGAACTTTGATTTGCTCAAGTGGTGGAAAACGGTATCAACGCCTGGTACAAATGGCGAGCCCGCTTGCTTTCCTGCTTTGGGATTTGTGGCCCGATCTATCCTGGCAATCCCAGCTTCAAGTGCAATGTCAGAGAGTAATTTCTCTGACGCTGGCAACGCATTTGGAGTCAAACGAAGCATGCTAAGTCCATCGATACTAAACGATATACTGGTCGCGAGGTCAAACGTAAACGCCATGTAGGAAAATTTACTCAAAGCCATGTAGGTTTAAGAAAAAATACATATGTTTCACGGCTAACCGAACTCAATATGGCGGCCACCCCCGGCTGCCCAAAACATGCCAACGGATGTCCACGGACACCCGGATCGGATCCTCGGCATGGTACGGCCGGATACGGACAGCCTGTTTTCAGCGTTTGCGACCTCTGATACCACTAGACCACAAGGCCACGCAGACCGACCAACAAACCCACATGTCGCGCCGCCAGCACGCGTACTACGGACCTCACACACGCATCGCACGCCGCTCCCATCCCTCACCGTCGTCACGCCCACCCATGCCAACCCTCACCTCCCGTTCCCGAGCCTCACCGCCGACGCGACAAGACCCACCGTTTTCGACACCTTGTTGGCCGTGCCAACCGGTGCGACGGCATGCCGACGCAGCTGGGTCGCCAACGAGCCCGCCAGTCAGCGCGCAGCAGCCAAAACGAGCGCGAACAGGAGCCGTCAACAAAGGCCAAGCAAAGAGCAGGGCCTTGCCGGAGATCGAATCCGGGACCTCTCGCACCCTAAGCGAGAATCATACCACTAGACCACAAGGCCACGCAGACCGACCAACAAACCCACATGTCGCGCCGCCAGCACGCGTCCTACGGACCTCACACACGCATCGCACGCCTCTCCCACCCCTCACCGTCGTCACGCCCACCCATGCCAACCCTCACCTCCCGTTCCCGAGCCTCACCGCCGACGCGACAAGACCCACCGTTTTCGACACCTTGTTGGCCGTGCCAACCGGTGCTACGGCATGCCGACGCAGCTGGGTCGCCAACGAGCCCGCCAGTCAGCGCGCAGCAGCCAAAACGAGCGCGAACAGGAGCCGTCAACAAAGGCCAAGCAAAGAGCAGGGCCTTGCCGGAGATCGAATCCGGGACCTCTCGCACCCTAAGCGAGAATCATACCACTAGACCACAAGGCCACGCAGACCGACCAACAAACCCACATGTCGCGCCGCCAGCACGCGTCCTACGGACCTCACACACGCATCGCACGCCTCTCCCACCCCTCACCGTCGTCACGCCCACCCATGCCAACCCTCACCTCCCGTTCCCGAGCCTCACCGCCGACGCGACAAGACCCACCGTTTTCGACACCTTGTTGGCCGTGCCAACCGGTGCTACGGCATGCCGACGCAGCTGGGTCGCCAACGAGCCCGCCAGCCAGCGCGCAGAAGCCAAAACGAGCGCGAACAGGAGCCGTCAACAAAGAGCAGGGCCTTGCCGGAGATCGAATCCGGGACCTCTCGCACCCTAAGCGAGAATCATACCACTAGACCACAAGGCCACGCAGACCGACCAACAAACCCACATGTCGCGCCGCCAGCACGCGTCCTACGGACCTCACACACGCATCGCACGCCTCTCCCACCCCTCACCGTCGTCACGCCCACCCATGCCAACCCTCACCTCCCGTTCCCGAGCCTCACCGCCGACGCGACAAGACCCACCGTTTTCGACACCTTGTTGGCCGTGCCAACCGGTGCTACGGCATGCCGACGCAGCTGGGTCGCCAACGAGCCCGCCAGCCAGCGCGCAGAAGCCAAAACGAGCGCGAACAGGAGCCGTCAACAAAGAGCAGGGCCTTGCCGGAGATCGAATCCGGGACCTCTCGCACCCTAAGCGAGAATCATACCACTAGACCACAAGGCCACGCAGACCGACCAACAAACCCACATGTCGCGCCGCCAGCACGCGTCCTACGGACCTCACACACGCATCGCACGCCTCTCCCACCCCTCACCGTCGTCACGCCCACCCATGCCAACCCTCACCTCCCGTTCCCGAGCCTCACCGCCGACGCGACAAGACCCACCGTTTTCGACACCTTGTTGGCCGTGCCAACCGGTGCTACGGCATGCCGACGCAGCTGGGTCGCCAACGAGCCCGCCAGCCAGCGCGCAGCAGCCAAAACGAGCGCGAACAGGAGCCGTCAAAAAAGGCCAAGCAAAGAGCAGGGCCTTGCCGGAGATCGAATCCGGGACCTCTCGCACCCTAAGCGAGAATCATACCACTAGACCACAAGGCCACGCAGACCGACCAACAAACCCACATGTCGCGCCGCCAGCACGCGTCCTACGGACCTCACACACGCATCGCACGCCTCTCCCACCCCTCACCGTCGTCACGCCCACCCATGCCAACCCTCACCTCCCGTTCCCGAGCCTCACCGCCGACGCGACAAGACCCACCGTTTTCGACACCTTGTTGGCCGTGCCAACCGGTGCTACGGCATGCCGACGCAGCTGGGTCGCCAACGAGCCCGCCAGCCAGCGCGCAGAAGCCAAAACGAGCGCGAACAGGAGCCGTCAACAAAGAGCAGGGCCTTGCCGGAGATCGAATCCGGGACCTCTCGCACCCTAAGCGAGAATCATACCACTAGACCACAAGGCCACGCAGACCGACCAACAAACCCACATGTCGCGCCGCCAGCACGCGTCCTACGGACCTCACACACGCATCGCACGCCTCTCCCACCCCTCACCGTCGTCACGCCCACCCATGCCAACCCTCACCTCCCGTTCCCGAGCCTCACCGCCGACGCGACAAGACCCACCGTTTTCGACACCTTGTTGGCCGTGCCAACCGGTGCTACGGCATGCCGACGCAGCTGGGTCGCCAGCGAGCCCGCCAGCCAGCGCGCAGCAGCCAAAACGAGCGCGAACAGGAGCCGTCAAAAAAGGCCAAGCAAAGAGCAGGGCCTTGCCGGAGATCGAATCCGGGACCTCTCGCACCCTAAGCGAGAATCATACCACTAGACCACAAGGCCACGCAGACCGACCAACAAACCCACATGTCGCGCCGCCAGCACGCGTCCTACGGACCTCACACACGCATCGCACGCCTCTCCCACCCCTCACCGTCGTCACGCCCACCCATGCCAACCCTCACCTCCCGTTCCCGAGCCTCACCGCCGACGCGACAAGACCCACCGTTTTCGACACCTTGTTGGCCGTGCCAACCGGTGCTACGGCATGCCGACGCAGCTGGGTCGCCAACGAGCCCGCCAGTCAGCGCGCAGCAGCCAAAACGAGCGCGAACAGGAGCCGTCAAAAAAGGCCAAGCAAAGAGCAGGGCCTTGCCGGAGATCGAATCCGGGACCTCTTGCACCCTAAGCGAGAATCATACCACTAGACCACAAGGCCACGCAGACCGACCAACAAACCCACATGTCGCGCCGCCAGCACGCGTCCTACGGACCTCACACACGCATCGCACGCCTCTCCCACCCCTCACCGTCGTCACGCCCACCCATGCCAACCCTCACCTCCCGTTCCCGAGCCTCACCGCCGACGCGACAAGACCCACCGTTTTCGACACCTTGTTGGCCGTGCCAACCGGTGCTACGGCATGCCGACGCAGCTGGGTCGCCAACGAGCCCGCCAGCCAGCGCGCAGCAGCCAAAACGAGCGCGAACAGGAGCCGTCAAAAAAGGCCAAGCAAAGAGCAGGGCCTTGCCGGAGATCGAATCCGGGACCTCTCGCACCCTAAGCGAGAATCATACCACTAGACCACAAGGCCACGCAGACCGACCAACAAACCCACATGTCGCGCCGCCAGCACGCGTCCTACGGACCTCACACACGCATCGCACGCCTCTCCCACCCCTCACCGTCGTCACGCCCACCCATGCCAACCCTCACCTCCCGTTCCCGAGCCTCACCGCCGACGCGACAAGACCCACCGTTTTCGACACCTTGTTGGCCGTGCCAACCGGTGCTACGGCATGCCGACGCAGCTGGGTCGCCAACGAGCCCGCCAGTCAGCGCGCAGCAGCCAAAACGAGCGCGAACAGGAGCCGTCAACAAAGAGCAGGGCCTTGCCGGAGATCGAATCCGGGACCTCTCGCACCCTAAGCGAGAATCATACCACTAGACCACAAGGCCACGCAGACCGACCAACAAACCCACATGTCGCGCCGCCAGCACGCGTCCTACGGACCTCACACACGCATCGCACGCCTCTCCCACCCCTCACCGTCGTCACGCCCACCCATGCCAACCCTCACCTCCCGTTCCCGAGCCTCACCGCCGACGCGACAAGACCCACCGTTTTCGACACCTTGTTGGCCGTGCCAACCGGTGCTACGGCATGCCGACGCAGCTGGGTCGCCAACGAGCCCGCCAGTCAGCGCGCAGCAGCCAAAACGAGCGCGAACAGGAGCCGTCAACAAAGAGCAGGGCCTTGCCGGAGATCGAATCCGGGACCTCTCGCACCCTAAGCGAGAATCATACCACTAGACCACAAGGCCACGCAGACCGACCAACAAACCCACATGTCGCGCCGCCAGCACGCGTCCTACGGACCTCACACACGCATCGCACGCCTCTCCCACCCCTCACCGTCGTCACGCCCACCCATGCCAACCCTCACCTCCCGTTCCCGAGCCTCACCGCCGACGCGACAAGACCCACCGTTTTCGACACCTTGTTGGCCGTGCCAACCGGTGCTACGGCATGCCGACGCAGCTGGGTCGCCAACGAGCCCGCCAGTCAGCGCGCAGCAGCCAAAACGAGCGCGAACAGGAGCCGTCAACAAAGAGCAGGGCCTTGCCGGAAATCGAATCCGGGACCTCTCGCACCCTAAGCGAGAATCATACCACTAGACCACAAGGCCACGCAGACCGACCAACAAACCCACATGTCGCGCCGCCAGCACGCGTCCTACGGACCTCACACACGCATCACACGCCTCTCCCATCCCTCACCGTCGTCACGCCCACCCATGCCAACCCTCACCTCCCGTTCCCGAGCCTCACCGCCGACGCGACAAGACCCACCGTTTTCGACACCTTGTTGGCCGTGCCAACCGGTGCTACGGCATGCCGACGCAGCTGGGTCGCCAACGAGCCCGCCAGTCAGCGCGCAGCAGCCAAAACGAGCGCGAACAGGAGCCGTCAACAAAGAGCAGGGCCTTGCCGGAGATCGAATCCGGGACCTCTCGCACCCTAAGCGAGAATCATACCACTAGACCACAAGGCCACGCAGACCGACCAACAAACCCACATGTCGCGCCGCCAGCACGCGTCCTACGGACCTCACACACGCATCGCACGCCTCTCCCACCCCTCACCGTCGTCACGCCCACCCATGCCAACCCTCACCTCCCGTTCCCGAGCCTCACCGCCGACGCGACAAGACCCACCGTTTTCGACACCTTGTTGGCCGTGCCAACCGGTGCTACGGCATGCCGACGCAGCTGGGTCGCCAGCGAGCCCGCCAGCCAGCGCGCAGCAGCCAAAACGAGCGCGAACAGGAGCCGTCAAAAAAGGCCAAGCAAAGAGCAGGGCCTTGCCGGAGATCGAATCCGGGACCTCTCGCACCCTAAGCGAGAATCATACCACTAGACCACAAGGCCACGCAGACCGACCAACAAACCCACATGTCGCGCCGCCAGCACGCGTCCTACGGACCTCACACACGCATCGCACGCCTCTCCCACCCCTCACCGTCGTCACGCCCACCCATGCCAACCCTCACCTCCCGTTCCCGAGCCTCACCGCCGACGCGACAAGACCCACCGTTTTCGACACCTTGTTGGCCGTGCCAACCGGTGCTACGGCATGCCGACGCAGCTGGGTCGCCAGCGAGCCCGCCAGCCAGCGCGCAGCAGCCAAAACGAGCGCGAACAGGAGCCGTCAAAAAAGGCCAAGCAAAGAGCAGGGCCTTGCCGGAGATCGAATCCGGGACCTCTCGCACCCTAAGCGAGAATCATACCACTAGACCACAAGGCCACGCAGACCGACCAACAAACCCACATGTCGCGCCGCCAGCACGCGTCCTACGGACCTCACACACGCATCGCACGCCTCTCCCACCCCTCACCGTCGTCACGCCCACCCATGCCAACCCTCACCTCCCGTTCCCGAGCCTCACCGCCGACGCGACAAGACCCACCGTTTTCGACACCTTGTTGGCCGTGCCAACCGGTGCTACGGCATGCCGACGCAGCTGGGTCGCCAGCGAGCCCGCCAGCCAGCGCGCAGCAGCCAAAACGAGCGCGAACAGGAGCCGTCAACAAAGAGCAGGGCCTTGCCGGAGATCGAATCCGGGACCTCTCGCACCCTAAGCGAGAATCATACCACTAGACCACAAGGCCACGCAGACCGACCAACAAACCCACATGTCGCGCCGCCAGCACGCGTCCTACGGACCTCACACACGCATCGCACGCCTCTCCCACCCCTCACCGTCGTCACGCCCACCCATGCCAACCCTCACCTCCCGTTCCCGAGCCTCACCGCCGACGCGACAAGACCCACCGTTTTCGACACCTTGTTGGCCGTGCCAACCGGTGCTACGGCATGCCGACGCAGCTGGGTCGCCAACGAGCCCGCCAGTCAGCGCGCAGCAGCCAAAACGAGCGCGAACAGGAGCCGTCAACAAAGAGCAGGGCCTTGCCGGAGATCGAATCCGGGACCTCTCGCACCCTAAGCGAGAATCATACCACTAGACCACAAGGCCACGCAGACCGACCAACAAACCCACATGTCGCGCCGCCAGCACGCGTCCTACGGACCTCACACACGCATCACACGCCTCTCCCATCCCTCACCGTCGTCACGCCCACCCATGCCAACCCTCACCTCCCGTTCCCGAGCCTCACCGCCGACGCGACAAGACCCACCGTTTTCGACACCTTGTTGGCCGTGCCAACCGGTGCTACGGCATGCCGACGCAGCTGGGTCGCCAACGAGCCCGCCAGTCAGCGCGCAGCAGCCAAAACGAGCGCGAACAGGAGCCGTCAACAAAGAGCAGGGCCTTGCCGGAGATCGAATCCGGGACCTCTCGCACCCTAAGCGAGAATCATACCACTAGACCACAAGGCCACGCAGACCGACCAACAAACCCACATGTCGCGCCGCCAGCACGCGTCCTACGGACCTCACACACGCATCACACGCCTCTCCCATCCCTCACCGTCGTCACGCCCACCCATGCCAACCCTCACCTCCCGTTCCCGAGCCTCACCGCCGACGCGACAAGACCCACCGTTTTCGACACCTTGTTGGCCGTGCCAACCGGTGCTACGGCATGCCGACGCAGCTGGGTCGCCAACGAGCCCGCCAGTCAGCGCGCAGCAGCCAAAACGAGCGCGAACAGGAGCCGTCAACAAAGAGCAGGGCCTTGCCGGAGATCGAATCCGGGACCTCTCGCACCCTAAGCGAGAATCATACCACTAGACCACAAGGCCACGCAGACCGACCAACAAACCCACATGTCGCGCCGCCAGCACGCGTCCTACGGACCTCACACACGCATCGCACGCCTCTCCCACCCCTCACCGTCGTCACGCCCACCCATGCCAACCCTCACCTCCCGTTCCCGAGCCTCACCGCCGACGCGACAAGACCCACCGTTTTCGACACCTTGTTGGCCGTGCCAACCGGTGCTACGGCATGCCGACGCAGCTGGGTCGCCAGCGAGCCCGCCAGCCAGCGCGCAGCAGCCAAAACGAGCGCGAACAGGAGCCGTCAAAAAAGGCCAAGCAAAGAGCAGGGCCTTGCCGGAGATCGAATCCGGGACCTCTCGCACCCTAAGCGAGAATCATACCACTAGACCACAAGGCCACGCAGACCGACCAACAAACCCACATGTCGCGCCGCCAGCACGCGTCCTACGGACCTCACACACGCATCGCACGCCTCTCCCACCCCTCACCGTCGTCACGCCCACCCATGCCAACCCTCACCTCCCGTTCCCGAGCCTCACCGCCGACGCGACAAGACCCACCGTTTTCGACACCTTGTTGGCCGTGCCAACCGGTGCTACGGCATGCCGACGCAGCTGGGTCGCCAGCGAGCCCGCCAGCCAGCGCGCAGCAGCCAAAACGAGCGCGAACAGGAGCCGTCAAAAAAGGCCAAGCAAAGAGCAGGGCCTTGCCGGAGATCGAATCCGGGACCTCTCGCACCCTAAGCGAGAATCATACCACTAGACCACAAGGCCACGCAGACCGACCAACAAACCCACATGTCGCGCCGCCAGCACGCGTCCTACGGACCTCACACACGCATCACACGCCTCTCCCATCCCTCACCGTCGTCACGCCCACCCATGCCAACCCTCACCTCCCGTTCCCGAGCCTCACCGCCGACGCGACAAGACCCACCGTTTTCGACACCTTGTTGGCCGTGCCAACCGGTGCTACGGCATGCCGACGCAGCTGGGTCGCCAACGAGCCCGCCAGTCAGCGCGCAGCAGCCAAAACGAGCGCGAACAGGAGCCGTCAACAAAGAGCAGGGCCTTGCCGGAGATCGAATCCGGGACCTCTCGCACCCTAAGCGAGAATCATACCACTAGACCACAAGGCCACGCAGACCGACCAACAAACCCACATGTCGCGCCGCCAGCACGCGTCCTACGGACCTCACACACGCATCGCACGCCTCTCCCACCCCTCACCGTCGTCACGCCCACCCATGCCAACCCTCACCTCCCGTTCCCGAGCCTCACCGCCGACGCGACAAGACCCACCGTTTTCGACACCTTGTTGGCCGTGCCAACCGGTGCTACGGCATGCCGACGCAGCTGGGTCGCCAGCGAGCCCGCCAGCCAGCGCGCAGCAGCCAAAACGAGCGCGAACAGGAGCCGTCAAAAAAGGCCAAGCAAAGAGCAGGGCCTTGCCGGAGATCGAATCCGGGACCTCTCGCACCCTAAGCGAGAATCATACCACTAGACCACAAGGCCACGCAGACCGACCAACAAACCCACATGTCGCGCCGCCAGCACGCGTCCTACGGACCTCACACACGCATCGCACGCCTCTCCCACCCCTCACCGTCGTCACGCCCACCCATGCCAACCCTCACCTCCCGTTCCCGAGCCTCACCGCCGACGCGACAAGACCCACCGTTTTCGACACCTTGTTGGCCGTGCCAACCGGTGCTACGGCATGCCGACGCAGCTGGGTCGCCAACGAGCCCGCCAGTCAGCGCGCAGCAGCCAAAACGAGCGCGAACAGGAGCCGTCAACAAAGAGCAGGGCCTTGCCGGAGATCGAATCCGGGACCTCTCGCACCCTAAGCGAGAA
The DNA here is from genome assembly GCA_033557925.1 of Phytophthora x cambivora. Lineage (NCBI taxonomy): Eukaryota > Oomycota > Peronosporomycetes > Peronosporales > Peronosporaceae > Phytophthora > Phytophthora x cambivora. The sequence goes on along the minus strand of JAUCEB010000008.1, from coordinate 3,108,685 downwards.
TTATACCACTAGACCACAAGGCCACGCAGACCGACCAACAAACCCACATGTCGCGCCGCCAGCACGCGTCCTACGGACCTCACACACGCATCACACGCCTCTCCCATCCCTCACCGTCGTCACGCCCACCCATGCCAACCCTCACCTCCCGTTCCCGAGCCTCACCGCCGACGCGACAAGACCCACCGTTTTCGACACCTTGTTGGCCGTGCCAACCGGTGCTACGGCATGCCGACGCAGCTGGGTCGCCAACGAGCCCGCCAGTCAGCGCGCAGCAGCCAAAACGAGCGCGAACAGGAGCCGTCAAAAAAGGCCAAGCAAAGAGCAGGGCCTTGCCGGAGATCGAATCCGGGACCTCTCGCACCCTAAGCGAGAATCATACCACTAGACCACAAGGCCACGCAGACCGACCAACAAACCCACATGTCGCGCCGCCAGCACGCGTCCTACGGACCTCACACACGCATCGCACGCCTCTCCCACCCCTCACCGTCGTCACGCCCACCCATGCCAACCCTCACCTCCCGTTCCCGAGCCTCACCGCCGACGCGACAAGACCCACCGTTTTCGACACCTTGTTGGCCGTGCCAACCGGTGCTACGGCATGCCGACGCAGCTGGGTCGCCAACGAGCCCGCCAGTCAGCGCGCAGCAGCCAAAACGAGCGCGAACAGGAGCCGTCAACAAAGAGCAGGGCCTTGCCGGAGATCGAATCCGGGACCTCTCGCACCCTAAGCGAGAATCATACCACTAGACCACAAGGCCACGCAGACCGACCAACAAACCCACATGTCGCGCCGCCAGCACGCGTCCTACGGACCTCACACACGCATCACACGCCTCTCCCATCCCTCACCGTCGTCACGCCCACCCATGCCAACCCTCACCTCCCGTTCCCGAGCCTCACCGCCGACGCGACAAGACCCACCGTTTTCGACACCTTGTTGGCCGTGCCAACCGGTGCTACGGCATGCCGACGCAGCTGGGTCGCCAACGAGCCCGCCAGTCAGCGCGCAGCAGCCAAAACGAGCGCGAACAGGAGCCGTCAAAAAAGGCCAAGCAAAGAGCAGGGCCTTGCCGGAGATCGAATCCGGGACCTCTCGCACCCTAAGCGAGAATCATACCACTAGACCACAAGGCCACGCAGACCGACCAACAAACCCACATGTCGCGCCGCCAGCACGCGTCCTACGGACCTCACACACGCATCGCACGCCTCTCCCACCCCTCACCGTCGTCACGCCCACCCATGCCAACCCTCACCTCCCGTTCCCGAGCCTCACCGCCGACGCGACAAGACCCACCGTTTTCGACACCTTGTTGGCCGTGCCAACCGGTGCTACGGCATGCCGACGCAGCTGGGTCGCCAACGAGCCCGTCAGCCAGCGCGCAGCAGCCAAAACGAGCGCGAACAGGAGCCGTCAAAAAAGGCCAAGCAAAGAGCAGGGCCTTGCCGGAGATCGAATCCGGGACCTCTCGCACCCTAAGCGAGAATCATACCACTAGACCACAAGGCCACGCAGACCGACCAACAAACCCACATGTTGCGCCGCCAGCACGCGTCCTACGGACCTCACACACGCATCGCACGCCTCTCCCACCCCTCACCGTCGTCACGCCCACCCATGCCAACCCTCACCTCCCGTTCCCGAGCCTCACCGCCGACGCGACAAGACCCACCGTTTTCGACACCTTGTTGGCCGTGCCAACCGGTGCTACGGCATGCCGACGCAGCTGGGTCGCCAACGAGCCCGCCAGTCAGCGCGCAGCAGCCAAAACGAGCGCGAACAGGAGCCGTCAAAAAAGGCCAAGCAAAGAGCAGGGCCTTGCCGGAGATCGAATCCGGGACCTCTCGCACCCTAAGCGAGAATCATACCACTAGACCACAAGGCCACGCAGACCGACCAACAAACCCACATGTCGCGCCGCCAGCACGCGTCCTACGGACCTCACACACGCATCGCACGCCTCTCCCACCCCTCACCGTCGTCACGCCCACCCATGCCAACCCTCACCTCCCGTTCCCGAGCCTCACCGCCGACGCGACAAGACCCACCGTTTTCGACACCTTGTTGGCCGTGCCAACCGGTGCTACGGCATGCCGACGCAGCTGGGTCACCAACGAGCCCGCCAGCCAGCGCGCAGCAGCCAAAACGAGCGCGAACAGGAGCCATCAAAAAAGGCCAAACAAAGAGCAGGGCCTTGCCGGAGATCGAATCCGGGACCTCTCGCACCCTAAGCGAGAATCATACCACTAGACCACAAGGCCACGCAGACCGACCAACAAACCCACATGTCGCGCCGCCAGCACGCGTCCTACGGACCTCACACACGCATCGCACGCCTCTCCCACCCCTCACCGTCGTCACGCCCACCCATGCCAACCCTCACCTCCCGTTCCCGAGCCTCACCGCCGACGCGACAAGACCCACCGTTTTCGACACCTTGTTGGCCGTGCCAACCGGTGCTACGGCATGCCGACGCAGCTGGGTCACCAACGAGCCCGCCAGCCAGCGCGCAGCAGCCAAAACGAGCGCGAACAGGAGCCGTCAACAAAGAGCAGGGCCTTGCCGGAGATCGAATCCGGGACCTCTCGCACCCTAAGCGAGAATCATACCACTAGACCACAAGGCCACGCAGACCGACCAACAAACCCACATGTCGCGCCGCCAGCACGCGTCCTACGGACCTCACACACGCATCGCACGCCTCTCCCACCCCTCACCGTCGTCACGCCCACCCATGCCAACCCTCACCTCCCGTTCCCGAGCCTCACCGCCGACGCGACAAGACCCACCGTTTTCGGCACCTTGTTGGCCGTGCCAACCGGTGCTACGGCATGCCAACGCAGCTGGGTCACCAACGAGCCCGCCAGCCAGCGCGCAGCAGCCAAAACGAGCGCGAACAGGAGCCATCAAAAAAGGCCAAACAAAGAGCAGGGCCTTGCCGGAGATCGAATCCGGGACCTCTCGCACCCTAAGCGAGAATCATACCACTAGACCACAAGGCCACGCAGACCGACCAACAAACCCACATGTCGCGCCGCCAGCACGCGTCCTACGGACCTCACACACGCATCGCACGCCTCTCCCACCCCTCACCGTCGTCACGCCCACCCATGCCAACCCTCACCTCCCGTTCCCGAGCCTCACCGCCGACGCGACAAGACCCACCGTTTTCGACACCTTGTTGGCCGTGCCAACCGGTGCGACGGCATGCCGACGCAGCTGGGTCACCAACGAGCCCGCCAGCCAGCGCGCAGCAGCCAAAACGAGCGCGAACAGGAGCCATCAAAAAAGGCCAAACAAAGAGCAGGGCCTTGCCGGAGATCGAATCCGGGACCTCTCGCACCCTAAGCGAGAATCATACCACTAGACCACAAGGCCACGCAGACCGACCAACAAACCCACATGTCGCGCCGCCAGCACGCGTCCTACGGACCTCACACACGCATCGCACGCCTCTCCCACCCCTCACCGTCGTCACGCCCACCCATGCCAACCCTCACCTCCCGTTCCCGAGCCTCACCGCCGACGCGACAAGACCCACCGTTTTCGACACCTTGTTGGCCGTGCCAACCGGTGCGACGGCATGCCGACGCAGCTGGGTCACCAACGAGCCCGCCAGCCAGCGCGCAGCAGCCAAAACGAGCGCGAACAGGAGCCGTCAACAAAGAGCAGGGCCTTGCCGGAGATCGAATCCGGGACCTCTCGCACCCTAAGCGAGAATCATACCACTAGACCACAAGGCCACGCAGACCGACCAACAAACCCACATGTCGCGCCGCCAGCACGCGTCCTACGGACCTCACACACGCATCGCACGCCTCTCCCACCCCTCACCGTCGTCACGCCCACCCATGCCAACCCTCACCTCCCGTTCCCGAGCCTCACCGCCGACGCGACAAGACCCACCGTTTTCGACACCTTGTTGGCCGTGCCAACCGGTGCGACGGCATGCCGACGCAGCTGGGTCACCAACGAGCCCGCCAGCCAGCGCGCAGCAGCCAAAACGAGCGCGAACAGGAGCCATCAAAAAAGGCCAAACAAAGAGCAGGGCCTTGCCGGAGATCGAATCCGGGACCTCTCGCACCCTAAGCGAGAATCATACCACTAGACCACAAGGCCACGCAGACCGACCAACAAACCCACATGTCGCGCCGCCAGCACGCGTCCTACGGACCTCACACACGCATCGCACGCCTCTCCCACCCCTCACCGTCGTCACGCCCACCCATGCCAACCCTCACCTCCCGTTCCCGAGCCTCACCGCCGACGCGACAAGACCCACCGTTTTCGACACCTTGTTGGCCGTGCCAACCGGTGCGACGGCATGCCGACGCAGCTGGGTCACCAACGAGCCCGCCAGCCAGCGCGCAGCAGCCAAAACGAGCGCGAACAGGAGCCGTCAACAAAGAGCAGGGCCTTGCCGGAGATCGAATCCGGGACCTCTCGCACCCTAAGCGAGAATCATACCACTAGACCACAAGGCCACGCAGACCGACCAACAAACCCACATGTCGCGCCGCCAGCACGCGTCCTACGGACCTCACACACGCATCGCACGCCTCTCCCACCCCTCACCGTCGTCACGCCCACCCATGCCAACCCTCACCTCCCGTTCCCGAGCCTCACCGCCGACGCGACAAGACCCACCGTTTTCGGCACCTTGTTGGCCGTGCCAACCGGTGCTACGGCATGCCAACGCAGCTGGGTCACCAACGAGCCCGCCAGCCAGCGCGCAGCAGCCAAAACGAGCGCGAACAGGAGCCATCAAAAAAGGCCAAACAAAGAGCAGGGCCTTGCCGGAGATCGAATCCGGGACCTCTCGCACCCTAAGCGAGAATCATACCACTAGACCACAAGGCCACGCAGACCGACCAACAAACCCACATGTCGCGCCGCCAGCACGCGTCCTACGGACCTCACACACGCATCGCACGCCTCTCCCACCCCTCACCGTCGTCACGCCCACCCATGCCAACCCTCACCTCCCGTTCCCGAGCCTCACCGCCGACGCGACAAGACCCACCGTTTTCGACACCTTGTTGGCCGTGCCAACCGGTGCGACGGCATGCCGACGCAGCTGGGTCGCCAGCGAGCCCGTCAGTCAGCGCGCAGCAGCCAAAACGAGCGCGAACAGGAGCCATCAAAAAAGGCCAAACAAAGAGCAGGGCCTTGCCGGAGATCGAATCCGGGACCTCTCGCACCCTAAGCGAGAATCATACCACTAGACCACAAGGCCACGCAGACCGACCAACAAACCCACATGTCGCGCCGCCAGCACGCGTCCTACGGACCTCACACACGCATCGCACGCCTCTCCCACCCCTCACCGTCGTCACGCCCACCCATGCCAACCCTCACCTCCCGTTCCCGAGCCTCACCGCCGACGCGACAAGACTCACCGTTTTCGGCACCTTGTTGGCCGTGCCAACCGGTGCTACGGCATGCCGACGCAGCTGGGTCACCAACGAGCCCGCCAGCCAGCGCGCAGCAGCCAAAACGAGCGCGAACAGGAGCCGTCAAAAAAGGCCAAGCAAAGAGCAGGGCCTTGCCGGAGATCGAATCCGGGACCTCTCGCACCCTAAGCGAGAATCATACCACTAGACCACAAGGCCACGCAGACCGACCAACAAACCCACATGTCGCGCCGCCAGCACGCGTCCTACGGACCTCACACACGCATCGCACGCCTCTCCCACCCCTCACCGTCGTCACGCCCACCCATGCCAACCCTCACCTCCCGTTCCCGAGCCTCACCGCCGACGCGACAAGACCCACCGTTTTCGACACCTTGTTGGCCGTGCCAACCGGTGCTACGGCATGCCGACGCAGCTGGGTCGCCAGCGAGCCCGTCAGTCAGCGCGCAGCAGCCAAAACGAGCGCGAACAGGAGCCATCAAAAAAGGCCAAACAAAGAGCAGGGCCTTGCCGGAGATCGAATCCGGGACCTCTCGCACCCTAAGCGAGAATCATACCACTAGACCACAAGGCCACGCAGACCGACCAACAAACCCACATGTCGCGCCGCCAGCACGCGTCCTACGGACCTCACACACGCATCGCACGCCTCTCCCACCCCTCACCGTCGTCACGCCCACCCATGCCAACCCTCACCTCCCGTTCCCGAGCCTCACCGCCGACGCGACAAGACCCACCGTTTTCGGCACCTTGTTGGCCGTGCCAACCGGTGCTACGGCATGCCAACGCAGCTGGGTCACCAACGAGCCCGCCAGCCAGCGCGCAGCAGCCAAAACGAGCGCGAACAGGAGCCATCAAAAAAGGCCAAACAAAGAGCAGGGCCTTGCCGGAGATCGAATCCGGGACCTCTCGCACCCTAAGCGAGAATCATACCACTAGACCACAAGGCCACGCAGACCTGTGGCGTGGAGATTTGGCCGCGGCGCGGCAGCTCTGTTGCCCATGCCGCCACCGTCAAACCTTTCAGTGAAATGCTGTTCTGGGTTCTGATTGGTGGATTACATTTCCCGCGATAGAGTGACATGGAACTCGGTAGTGACACAAGCCTCGGCGGGCCATAATAAATACCCGACCGAGGCTAAATACGCCGATTTATTAATAGGCCTCGGTCGTACCCCCGAAGCCTCGTCGTACTTAAGTGGAAGCCTCGTTCAGGCGACCGAAGCCTCGTTCGGACGACCGAAGCCTCGGTCGACCCTCCAGGTACCTCTGGCGTAATCACCGTCATTATTGATGAGTGTACAGAAGTCGCCACATCGAGATTCGTTTATACTAGATATTTGTATGTAGGATTAGGATTAGCTATAGGATGATCTGCAGAGGCTCTCAGAGCCTCTGAATATTCAGTAATAAATCAGCAGTCTTCCCCCCAAGTCTTCAGAGGTTAAGTCCGACTCCGGTAAGTGTTAGCTAGCTTGCTGTAGTGCCTGGATACGCCTGGCTTAGTGGTATGGCCGTTGACGGACTAGAGATTAATTAATTAATAGTCCGCCGAGGTCAAGCCAAGAGTTGGCGTGGCCGAGAGGCTAGAGCGGTACTTAGAGTATCGTTCTGTGTGTGTGTGGGGTGTATAAGTCCCCTAGAGTATATTTTACTACCGACCGAGGATTACCTCGGTCCCCTTTGTATTAGGCCTAATCCGCCGGTACCCTTCCATCTGAGGGACTGCAAAAGGGTTGCGCGAAAGCGCTATATTGCATTCTAGCCCTCGTTCGTGGCTAGTTAGTGCAGGTTTTGGGTTGACCTAAAACAACTTTGGTACACAGAGGCTTATATCCAACCCGGTGTAAGGGATCGTTCCTGGACCTCAGGTTTAGATTCCAACTTTCGTTGACCTAATTAGGGAGACGTGTGTTGTTGGTGGGACTCGTACCTTACGGTAGCGAGAATTTCAGCGTGTTCCTACACGACAACTGGTGCCGCGACCCGGGATTGGTGTAACCTTTTGTGTGTCGTGGTTGTGAGCGGTATCAACCCCAACGAACGAAAGAGGAGAAGAGGAGAGGAGAAGAAGAGAAGAAGAAAAAGAAGAAGAAACAGAAAAAAAGAAGATAAGAAGTGGAAAAGAAGAAGAAAAAGAAAAAAGAAGAAAAGAAGAAGAAGAAGAAGAAAACAACAAAGAAAAGAAGAGAATACGGCGAGTGGAGTCAAGTCAATGGTACCAGCTACGCAAGCGAAGTCAAGTCGGATGCTCACCGAGGGTTCGGTGGGTTCCAGGATCTCGTTTGTGGCTACACCGATGGTCGAGATGGACGGATGTTTGGTGAGCTGCAATTCAGTGGTTGAAGCCTCGGACGCCAACGAATATGATGAAGACGATGTCTGGGAAGTCAGGGGCACCGTGACCGAGGCCGCCGAGGCAGCGCTAGTGTCTGGAGGGCGAATCATCGGAGTGCGACCGCTCGCCCGAAGCCTCGTTGAGAAGCTGGATAACGTAACCAAAGCCGAACCTGCTGACGATGACCACGGCGGAGATTTGGCGAAGGAATGGGCGCGAGAAGTGAGAGATCTGAGTGTGGTGGACTACCACAGCACCCCTCCGAGGCTTACAATTGTCACGCACCTCCCACTCAACAGCATCGAGCCCTTCTGCGGAATTCGAAATCAGAGTGAGAAGTCCATGCAGTGGCTTCGGACTTTCGTTTACGGAATGAAAAGGACGCACAAGCCGCCTAACACGTGGTGCGTTCCGTTCGAGCTTAGCATGTACGACGGAGCACAGCACTGGTACCGGCAGCTTCCGCACAAGACGAAACGCACTTGGACATTGCTGAGTCAGGCGTTCATCAAGTACTACTGTGCAGAGGTTACTCGGTCGGCGAAGGTTCGGTACTACACAGCGAAGCGATATGGCAAGGAGCACGTGTGCGACTACTTAAACCGACTTAATGGCTACGCTCGCAACGCTGGTGTGCAGTTTGAGAGCGATGGACGCGATGCCAAGCACCATGTCGAACACTTTCTCGATACGTGCGACGACCGAGGTCTAGAAGAGCGTCTGTGCCACGTCCGAGTCTCGGATATCTATGAAATCGAAGGCATGATCGACGACATTTTGCGTTACCGCGAACGAAGCTCAGCCCGGGAACCCTCGTTGCGCCGCTACAGAGATCAAGATGATGATCGTCGACGTGAAGCCAGGTCGACCGAGGGTCCCCGGTGCGGCTACAACCGCGAACGAGGCTTCCGAGACAGTGATCGTCGACGTGAAGGCAGGTCGACCGAGGGTCCCCGGAGCGGCTACAACCGCGAACGAGGCTTCCGAGACAGTGATCGTCGACGTGAAGGCAGGTCGACCGAGGGTCCCCGGAGCGGCTACAACGGCGAACGAGGTTTCCGAGACAGTGATCGTCGACGTGAAGGCAGGTCGAACGAGGGTCCCCGGAGCGGCTACAACCGCGAGCGAGGCTTCCGAGACAGTGGCCGTCGTCATGACCAACCGAGGGTTACTCCCCTTGTCGAGGCTTTGACAGATGTACTCACAGCGCTGAGCGCAAAGAGCTCGGACGGGTCTCGGAGAGGTTCCCTAGCCGTACGCAGACATGAATACGATACTACCGAAGGTTGCGGCAACGTTGGACACCCGTACGAGCGTAGCCAATACTCGGACGAGAAGTCGGACGACGGTTACGGGTCGGATCCGACTCACGTGCGCATGGAGTCCACCACCGAGAACGAGCATCGAGTCGCAACGAATGGAACCTTGGACGTCATCAGGGGCATGGAGTTTTTGACCCCAGACGGGATCAACATCGACCTGTTCCACGGTACGCTGCCCAACGAGGCCATGATGCATCTGCAGCAGCGTAATGAACGCTGGGTGGCAGAACAACCGTCGGTTGTTGACCGCCAAGACTACCTGACTCCACGCAAGATCCTCACGAGAGCCACCGAGGCTTTGCGATCCGCGGATGGATGTCGGATAACGTCGGTTGAGCAGGCTGAACTAACGCCCGCCTTGACCGGCGATTTCGCTGGACCAAGAGTACGCAAACCCTCGGTGGTAGTCCGGGAGGATGTTTTTCGTCATGGCGATGGTGAACCTACCTCGTCCGAGGATTCAAATGCCAATGGACCCACTGCAGACCCCAGAGGAAGCGGTGTTGGGGGTATTGACTCGATTGGTGGTTCGGCGAAGGTTTTCAAGCAAACCCAAGGGTTTCAAGCCTCGGACGCAATAGTGGTCGGCAGTTCTCGAGACGGTGATGCAGATTATGGGCCGTCCGAGGGCTGGAACGATCATGGGGCAGCACCCACCAAGTACGACACGAGTGATTATCCTGATGACGGGGCGACAGATGGTACAGAGTGCCTATTGGATGCCGGTTATGCCTCGGTGGTAGATGCGATGCCACCAGAAGATCTTATTTGCGATGAAGCAGACGCTACCGACACGTTCAAGATGCGACCGAACGAGACCGAGCCCATGGAGAACCTGGAGAACGAGACCAAGCTAACGGGCTACGGTGACAAGTCGGCATTTATACCTGACTCTTTCGAGGCGATGCTGATGAATTCTGAACCGATTGGCCAGAGCAGGGGCATGGACGCTATTCAGCGCGAAATATTGATTACGAATGTTCCGACCCCGCCAGTGTGTGATCCTCGCGTAATGGGACAGATGACTACCAAAGGGGCACACCGCTCATGGACTTTGTGGATATTACTATTATGGACTGTAGTGATCGCTGCGAGTGCTTATCTCGAGGACAAAGCAGTAACCCTCGTTGGGTACACTGGAATGCGCAATGCTGTATTTGCTGCATTGGAACCCAAGACCGAGGCTTCAACCGTCGCCGGGGACTCGAGATTCGCAATCCAGCAATCCCTAGGGGCAATCCCATGTCTTTGGAAGTCATTTATCACGCAACCCAACCGCCACCGAGGTCTGATTACCAAACTTCGGTCGGTGACGTATCTACATGGGGAACGAGATTTCAATGTGGACGAGGTGTCGACGGTGGTATCATCCGACACCAGACTGTCGGAATTAAGTGGATTGAACCGAACCCGTAACATTACTCCCATAGGCGGTTTGACGTCGAGCGAACCCTCGGTCAATGTTGCACAAGCTTCCGTGGCCTCCATGAACACCAGTGGCAAGATTTTTTTCGATTTTGTGCGCGGCAGAGCCGAACGAGACTACGACGGAGATGACTCTGATTTTGAAGCAGTAATGCGGCGTCAAACAAGAGCGAAGGAGGAACTCGTCGGATTTTCAGATCAAGTGTCGGTCATGCGTCCAGGAGATGCAACTCGTCGAGAGGATTCGTATGAGGTACCGACCGAGGCTCTGGGCGGCATCAAACTGCACCGATCGAATTTTGAAGTCAAGGCAAGTGACTCGTGCAATATGGCACCGACTACTATTGTGAACGAACCCTCGGTCGGGACTTCCTCGGACGAAAGGGCAGCGCGCAATGCTCTATATGCACGACCGCGGCCCCTACGTCGGCGTATGCTTCGCGTTTGGCCTTACATGGAACGTGGCAAACCTGATGGAGCCGCAAAATTATCCCGCCGATGGAAGTGGACGAACTCGGAGAGTGGCCGAGGCGTCGGTCGACCTCTAAACTGATCACGAGCAACCGAACATTGAACTGCCTGCGAGGGTTATCCGGCTCGCAGAGACAGACGAAGAAGAATACCGGTGAACGAGTTGTCCAAGTTGCAGAGAAGGATCTGCTGCATGCACAACCGAAGAATGAACTGCCTGCGAGGAGCAATTGGCTCGCAGTGACAGACGAAGATGGATACCAAACGAGAACTGCATATGTGCATGTGAAGTGGACGGATCATGATGGATAACTACGAGCATGGGGATTAGATTTTCGGTTGCAGCGTTTTACGGCAAGCCTCGGACAGTATTTCGACAGTTTGTATGAGCGACTGTGAACCCGAAGATGCCACGACCGAGGCTTGAAGCGCGACAGATGCCGAGAAAGCAGCCTGAAAACGCAGGGGCAGCCGCAGGTCGGTGGAACTACATGAAAGGAATTTCGAACAAGCCACTACCGATACGAACCTCGGTCGACCCTGGAACAGCTTGATCGGGTGATTTGGAAGATGCGGGGTGACAGACCGAGGCCTAGACTTCTGTTGGTGCTACATGACGGACCAAGACATTCTCGGTGTTGGTGCTACATGACGGACCAAGAAGTCACGGTGAAAACGCAAGAGTGACGCTACAAGCCTCGGTCGATGCGCCAAGAGGGAGAAGGCACCAGTGCGAAGCCATTTGTGGGGCGACCGAGGGTCTAAATTGTGGAGACGGCAAAGGAGAGAGAACGACCGATGTTTTAATTCGCCGTAGAAGCCACGGACCCTTCAGGTGGACCCTATCGGGTGACCCTTCAGGTGGATCTTTGTGCGTGACCTTTGAACGGGTTCCCACTGAGCCACGAACGAAGTCTCGGTGGAGCGGATTCCGATGAGAGAAGATTCAGCCGCAAAAGCTGTGTTCGCTACACTACAATCCTCGGTCGGTACCTAACCAGTTCGAGTCGACGAAGCCGAGGCTGGAGAAAGAACGAACGAGGCTTAATTCGCCGCACAAGTCGCGATAGTGCTCAGGACGATCGTGGAGCAAGACCTCTAGGGTGACCCTTCAGGCGGTCCTTTGTACGACCCTTGGGTGACTACCCACGGACAGCCTGGGTGAATTTAAAGGCTCGGTGGGTAGATCCGCAGCTTTATGTGATTACATACAAGGCTATTGAAGCACCACCGAGGATTCTAGCGACGTAGACGCCACGGCAAGTGCCAACGAGAACAAGCTACCGACGCTCAAGATGCCAAGAACTGCCCGAAGGATGGATGCTCGGACAAGGGCTACAGAGCACGCCACGCGCACCAAGGCGGCGCATTCGAGAGGCGACACGACGCTCTCCATCGGGGCAGGCTCGCATCGCGCCGGGGGCAGTTGTGGCGTGGAGATTTGGCCGCGGCGCGGCAGCTCTGTTGCCCATGCCGCCACCGTCAAACCTTTCAGTGAAATGCTGTTCTGGGTTCTGATTGGTGGATTACATTTCCCGCGATAGAGTGACATGGAACTCGGTAGTGACACAAGCCTCGGCGGGCCATAATAAATACCCGACCGAGGTTAAATACGCCGATTTATTAATAGGCCTCGGTCGTACCCCCGAAGCCTCGTCGTACTTAAGTGGAAGCCTCGTTCAGGCGACCGAAGCCTCGTTCGGACGACCGAAGCCTCGGTCGACCCTCCAGGTACCTCTGGCGTAATCACCGTCATTATTGATGAGTGTACAGAAGTCGCCACATCGAGATTCGTTTATACTAGATATTTGTATGTAGGATTAGGATTAGCTATAGGATGATCTGCAGAGGCTCTCAGAGCCTCTGAATATTCAGTAATAAATCAGCAGTCTTCCCCCCAAGTCTTCAGAGGTTAAGTCCGACTCCGGTAAGTGTTAGCTAGCTTGCTGTAGTGCCTGGATACGCCTGGCTTAGTGGTATGGCCGTTGACGGACTAGAGATTAATTAATTAATAGTCCGCCGAGGTCAAGCCAAGAGTTGGCGTGGCCGAGAGGCTAGAGCGGTACTTAGAGTATCGTTCTGTGTGTGTGTGGGGTGTATAAGTCCCCTAGAGTATATTTTACTACCGACCGAGGATTACCTCGGTCCCCTTTGTATTAGGCCTAATCCGCCGGTACCCTTCCATCTGAGGGACTGCAAAAGGGTTGCGCGAAAGCGCTATATTGCATTCTAGCCCTCGTTCGTGGCTAGTTAGTGCAGGTTTTGGGTTGACCTAAAACAACTTTGGTACACAGAGGCTTATATCCAACCCGGTGTAAGGGATCGTTCCTGGACCTCAGGTTTAGATTCCAACTTTCGTTGACCTAATTAGGGAGACGTGTGTTGTTGGTGGGACTCGTACCTTACGGTAGCGAGAATTTCAGCGTGTTCCTACACGACAGACCGACCAACAAACCCACATGTCGCGCCGCCAGCACGCGTCCTACGGACCTCACACACGCATCGCACGCCTCTCCCACCCCTCACCGTCGTCACGCCCACCCATGCCAACCCTCACCTCCCGTTCCCGAGCCTCACCGCCGACGCGACAAGACCCACCGTTTTCGACACCTTGTTGGCCGTGCCAACCGGTGCTACGGAATGCCGACGCAGCTGGGTCACCAGCGAGCCCGCCAGCCAGCGCGCAGCAGCCAAAACGAGCGCGAACAGGAGCCATCAAAAAAGGCCAAACAAAGAGCAGGGCCTTGCCGGAGATCGAATCCGGGACCTCTCGCACCCTAAGCGAGAATCATACCACTAGACCACAAGGCCACGCAGACCGACCAACAAACCCACATGTCGCGCCGCCAGCACGCGTCCTACAGACCTCACACACGCATCGCACGCCTCTCCCACCCCTCACCGTCGTCACGCCCACCCATGCCAACCCTCACCTCCCGTTCCCGAGCCTCACCGCCGACGCGACAAGACCCACCGTTTTCGACACCTTGTTGGCCGTGCCAACCGGTGCTACGGCATGCCGACGCAGCTGGGTCACCAACGAGCCCGCCAGCCAGCGCGCAGCAGCCAAAACGAGCGCGAACAGGAGCCGTCAAAAAAGGCCAAGCAAAGAGCAGGGCCTGCTAGGGGAAGTGCTTACAATCATAGGCAGAATTAGCATTAAATGAAGGTAGGTCGCCCTTTTATGGATCTAATTCCGCATGATTTAACAGCCCACCTGCCAAAATCGGTGAAAGGCACAATAAAAGTTTGGCTTAGGGCGTCTTTGTTTTGCTCTTCCGTCTGGTGAAGTTAGAGAGAAACCATTTGGTTAAAGTTGGCGGTCTTTGTTTTGCGTCGCTTGGGCAGCCAATTATATCCCTCCCCCCCATTCGAGGAGCAAAGCACGCGATGGTAAGCGAGAGCGGAGAGGCCGACTGCGTCGTGTCTTCAGAGACGTACTCTGCCCTTCCAGGAGACGCCGCCGGTCAGCGTGAGCAGGCAACGATGACTATATTGTATAGTAGCACCAGATCAGGACCGGAGCGAAATAGCTGACGAACCGAGCACCCAGATGCAGACCAAGCGCGGCAGGCCTCCAAAGAACAGAGTAAAGCCGCCGCATGTATGGTCTGATTCAGACATTTAAGTCCTTCTTCGGACGCGCTATTAGTACAGGCTTTTAGCCTTCTTTTCTATTGCGAGTGCGCCAGCGTTAGCCGCCGCAACGACAGCACTACACACGCTAAGCGCTGCAGCTTCCTCTGTCAGGCTCATGCGAGGGATCGTTCGAAGCGACACTTCACCAGACAGTAACTACGTCAGGGACGTAGTTAAAGAAAACCCGTCTGGTGAAGTCCGTTTAGCCAATCAGGGTCGAGTCGCGTTAGGTGACTTAACTTAACTGGACGGCAAAACGAAACAAAGACGCCCTTATATTGTGAATTCCGGCTAAATTTAGAAATCCTGAGTGGTTCGCTGAATCGCCTACATACAATTCCCAAGTCATTAGCTGAATCACCCGCAATGGCTACACTCGTACTTAGTTGAACTTGTATACGCGGGGCGATTGTGGGCCGATCGATTCAATCAATCGGCCGAACCCACAATACCTCTGAACTTGTATCAGAAGATGCCAGTCGATACGTATCATGTATTAGTTATAGAGTTTAGCGCGGCTGGCGCAATGGATAGCGTATCAGACTTCGAATCTGGGGGTTGCGGGTTCGAGTCCCGCGTCGCGTACTGTTTTCGTTAAACATCTTTAGTTTTCTATGGATAAAGTAAACAGAAACTTGCGCAGCTAAGTGAGTGGCAAGAGCGAACAAACAAAAAGTTTGACACGAGTGGGATTCGAACCCACGCCCGAAGACTGGTGCCTAAAACCAGCGCCTTAGACCGCTCGGCCATCGTGTCGACACAACACCAAATCATCAACAAACAACCTGCTACTACATGTAGATGCAAACATCATTCAGCCTACCCTGTCAAGACCACCAGAAAAGCAACATCGCTTCCAGTACCTACACACACCAACCTCGTTCCACTGCTTGAATCTCTACGCGAGTCACATTATAACAATCTGACTGCGCTCATAGCCTACTGACTTACGAAGCTCACAACTTGTGGCCTACAATGTGCTGCTTACACTGCAAAGTCGCAGCTTGGCGGTGTCGTACCGTACGGTACCGGTACCGCATATCGCCCCACTAAGTACGTCACTGCTGCCATCAAAAACCAGCGGTCGTGAAGCCCCAGCCGCAGTCTCCAGTCTTCCGGCAGCGATGTCGTTCGTGGCGACAGCTCGTCTCGCAGCCCGCGCGGCCTCTCGCTCTCGCTCTCGTGCGTCTCCTCTGCTGGCCATTGCGGCGGCTTCTGCATCGCAGCTGCAGCTCCCGTGGGTGGCGCCTCCGCTCCTGTTGGGCTGCGTGCGCACCAAAGTGAGCGAGCGCGCGCAGCGACGCAAGAACCTGCGCAAGATGAAGAGCCAGAAGGGCGCCAAGCTGCCGATGCTCAAGGACACGCTGCGCAAGCTGTACCTGCGCACGCACCCGGACCTGTTCGGGCGGTACCCGGAGCAGCAGCGCGCGAACGAGGAGTCGTACAAGGAGCTGCTGGGCATCTTGGACGCCATCGAGAAGCACAACGAGTTCCCTCCGGCCAAGTCGCTGGTGCTGCCGTTCTACCTCAAGACGCCCGTGGAGGGCGCGTTCAAGGAGGTGGATCTGCAGCTGCGCACGACGGGCGGCGCGTGCAACACGCTGGTGGAGGAGGCTCTGGGCCGCTTCTTCGGCGACTGCGGCCTCCCGCAGGCCTTCCAGTGGGGCGAGGGCAGCTGGGGCAAGGCGGTGGGCAAGGACGCGGTGGAGAACTCCAACCTGGGCTTCGACCAGGAGGAGGAGGCGCGCGACAAGGCGCGCAAGGAGGCGGAGGCCGCGGCCAAGCGCGAGGAGCAGATCCGCCGGTCGGCGCCGGCCTACAACCCTGTGGACCGAAGTGCAGCTGTGGATCACTCGATCGAAAAGACGCTCAACGAGCTGGACGATACGCTGCAGTTGATCGCAGCGATGCCGTACCTTGATGACGAGGACGAGCAGCAGCGGGCGATTAAGGTTCACTTTGAGCAGGGCAATGGCCTGGATGACCTCGAGGCTCAGGGCTACACGGTCAAGGCGGGCGCTGTTATGATGTGGCAAGGCGAACGTGAACTGAACACGATTATCAAGGGCGTGGACGCGGACTCGGCGATTATTCTGCAGCGAATTCTCTTGCACACGCTTGATATCGAAAAGAAACTGAGCGAGTTCATCGCCAATGGAGGCATTGACGACGACGAGGAAGAGGACGCTGCCGCCGATGCTCAAAGCAAGTAGAGCGATTAGAGACCAGACAGAATAGACACCTCAATGCATGTAGCCGTCGTCGGCGTGTATTTTTCACAACCTATTTCAAGCATTTCATTTCGAGGCTCACCATGTCTCGTAAGACATGGTCAGTCTCGCGCTCAAACGTAAATGCGAGTATCCATGATAAAGACGCACCCGTCAAGGAGCGCTGGATCGAAGCGTGCCTCAGCTATTAGTGATAGTTGCTCTGGGACAGTGGTGCCGTATGGAGGACGGCAAGACATGCATCGTTTCGGTAGCAGAAGCGGCAACAGTATTCATCCAGTTGCACCTATCGTCAAACCATCGGTATCAAGGCCTTTGACGACAGACTACACAAGTATCCCAACACCCGTTAGTGACCCAAGAACTGGCGCTGTACTAAACTCCGAAGTCTACATCGTCAAGGTGCGAGTATTGCATGGCATCGATCTGTACATTCCGAGCACGAAACCATCATGTCAACACGCTGGACATCCAGAAGTGAGTATTGCAATCAACGGTTGCCCAGCGCAATCGTCCACAGCAGCTCAGCATGCTCGTAACCACTCCATTTGGAAGAAGCATGAGCTGAAGTTCCAAGTTAACGCTTCGTACCAAGCCTCACCGATCGCTGAAGAAATGACTGCACCTTCCTGCTTTATCTCGATGTATGTGTCACTATCTTATACTTGTTGCTCTTGTGCAACTAAGGAGAACAAGAACATGCTAAACTCCGTTGCAATTGGAGAAGTTGGAGAGCTCCAGTTGCCTACGAAAAAAAACGAGGGCTATGAGATTTCGCGGTTCTTTCCGATCATCAGACGCCTTCACAAGAGCTCTCAGTCCTGTATATTGATTCCTGCGGGCAAAGTCAAACTTTGGATCCGCGTAGAGAAACCCACTGCTGTTTGTACTGTTGCTCAACCAGAAATTCCCAAACGACCACTATTTGCACTGCCTACTAACTTTGGGGAAGCACTTCAGCTGAAGCGAAAACAACTAAAAGCTACCGTTGCACCGGAAGACAATTCTCAAAAAATGAGCAATCCGCAAGCGTCCCAGGCTGACGTTGACATCGCTATCGAGCTGTTGAAGGAGATCACTGCAGAGACAGCATCTGACCAGATTGGTGAAAACGATCTGACAGTGGAAGGGCAAGTCGGAGAAGGTATTCACTCCTGTGTACGTCTCGGGATCTTGCGCCGGGGCAACAACGTTAGCAATGTCCGGCAAGTGGCAGTAAAAGAGTTTCGACATCAGCATGCAGTCCCGCCCGTCAGTGTCCTCCGCGCTTTTCGACAAGAGTACCGGATTCTAGCGAGGTGCCGCAGCCAGAATGGTCACCAACATGTTGTCGAGCTGCTCGGTGTAACACTGGAACCTCGACTGATCATCCTAATGGAATACTTGGATCGCGGCAGGTGGGCAGTTTACTGTATGTTTGTTGACTGCAATTAATTCTCATGCGGCTCGGGTCATACCTTTCGCTTGAAAAGTTTGGCTCAGTGTTTGCAGGATGAAGCCACATGGGGACGAATGTCGATCAAGCAGGTATGTCTACATGCATACTTGTACTTACCTCATTTTCTACCAAATCCACGTAGTAATTACATGCATGAGCAGAAAGCTTCGCTTGGACTGAAAATTGCGCGTGGAATCGCTTGGCTGCACAAGCACGACATGATTCACCGCGACATCAAAAGTCACAATATTCTGATTAGCGGTGATCTGACGGCACCAAGCCCAACAGTGAAGGTACCGTAAGTTTTGCAGTGATTGACCGTGCAAAAGCATACCAGTAACATGCTTTCCTGTGGCGTAGATCGGTGACTTGGGTAGTGCCGTAGTGCGTCAAGAGCATGACTCACTATTGCAGGAAGAGGTCGGATCTTCAGGTTACACTGCTCCTGAGATATTTACCCGCCACGGATATGACAGCAAAGTCGACGTGTGGAGCTTTGGGATTGTTCTGTGGGAGCTATCTTCAAGTTGTCTGAAAGACCGAATCAACCCGTTCATGGGGATGGCAGGTGAGGAGTTTGTCACCAAAGTTCAGGACGGATGTCGTCCCAAACTCGCCCATCCACACCAAATCTGGTTCGGGTCTATTGTCGAGAAATGTTGGCGAGTCGATCCATCACAAAGACCGTGTATGAATGGAGTGATCAAGCAGCTAGAGAAGATCAGCGACGAGCTCTGACGAACTGTTCAACTAGATCGAGGACATGAATTAGGTCTGTAGTTGAACAGTTCGTCAATATTTCGTGCAAGCAACATGTATAATCTATTTTTTGGTTTCGCTGTTTTCCTCCGACTCCACCTCGTCGTCCGGGTCGACACCGCCATTGGTGATCATCTCGCGTACCTTCCGCTCAATGTTGAGCGTATGCAACAAGATCCGCTGGAGAATCAGAGCCGAGTCGGTGTCCACGCCCTCCGTCAACTTCGCAAGGTCGCGCTCCCCCTTCCAAATTCTATGCGTACCAGCCTTAATACTGTACCCACGCTCATCAATCTCGTCCAGTCCTGGGCCCTTCATGAAGTGTTCCCGCAACTCGCCGTACTCCTCTTCATCCATCAGCGGCACCGCAGCAACAATTTCAAACACCTCGTTCAGCTCACTCAGCAACTTCTCAATCGACGCATCCTCGGTGGTTGTTCCACTATCCACAGGGTTGTAGGCCGGCGCCGACTGGCGGATCTGCTCCTCGCGCTTGGCCGCGGCCTCCGCCTCCTTGCGCGCCTTGTCGCGCGCCTCCTCCTCCTGGTCGAAGCCCAGGTTGGAGTTCTCCACCGCGTCCTTGCCCACCGCCTTGCCCCAGCTGCCCTCGCCCCACTGGAAGGCCTGCGGGAGGCCGCAGTCGCCGAAGAAGCGGCCCAGAGCCTCCTCCACCAGCGTGTTGCACGCGCCGCCCGTCGTGCGCAGCTGCAGATCCACCTCCTTGAACGCGCCCTCCACGGGCGTCTTGAGGTAGAACGGCAGCACCAGCGACTTGGCCGGAGGGAACTCGTTGTGCTTCTCGATGGCGTCCAAGATGCCCAGCAGCTCCTTGTACGACTCCTCGTTCGCGCGCTGCTGCTCCGGGTACCGCCCGAACAGGTCCGGGTGCGTGCGCAGGTACAGCTTGCGCAGCGTGTCCTTGAGCATCGGCAGCTTGGCGCCCTTCTGGCTCTTCATCTTGCGCAGGTTCTTGCGTCGCTGCGCGCGCTCGCTCACTTTGGTGCGCACGCAGCCCAACAGGAACGGAGGCGCTGTCCACGGGATCTGCAGCTGCGATGCAGAGGAAGCCGCAATGGCCAGCAGAGGAGACGCACGAGAGCGAGAGCGAGAGGCCGCGCGGGCCGCGAGACGAGCTGTCGCCACGAACGCCATCGCTGCAGGAAGACTGGAGACTGACTGACTGACGGCGGCTGGAGCTTCACGACCGCTGGTTTTTGATGGCAGCAGTGACGTACTTAGTGGGGCGATATGCGGTACCGTACGGTACTGCACCGCGACTTTGCTTTGGCAGCTAGCTGGCCCCACATTGTGGGCCACCAGTTGTGAGCTTCGTGAGTCAGTTGTCTACGAGCGCAGTCAGATTGTTATAATGCGACTCGCGTAGATATTCAAGTAGTGGGGAAGGAGGTGGGTGTGTAGGTACTGGAAGCGATGTTGCGCTTTTCCGGTGGTCTTGACAGGGTAGGAATGGATGTTTTAAAGAAGTAAACTAGGTATTTTGTCGATGATACGATATGGTATGGACACGATGGCCGAGCGGTCTAAGGCGCTGGTTTTAGGCACCAGTCTTCGGGCGTGGGTTCGAATCCCACTCGTGTCAAACTTTTGATTGTTCGCTACTCACTTAGCTGCGCAATTTTTCTGTTTACTTTATCCATAGAAAACTAAGATGTTTAACGAAAACAGTACGCGACGCGGGACTCGAACCCGCAACCCCCAGATTCGAAGTCTGATACGCTATCCATTGCGCCAGCCGCGCTACATGTTGATGGTGATCAAAACTCTATAACTAGTAGATGATACGTATCGACGGGCATCTTCTGATACATGTTCAGAGGTATAAGCCAAACTTTTACCTCCAGTCAGCTGACATAACGAATGAGGAAGTCTTCGGCTTACCCTTTAGCTACCGGACTGGGAGATCCACGAGGACCTTACCTGCCCAAATCAAATCGCCGCCTTTTGTTTGTCGAGTTTTACGGTAAATCGGCACCAGCGATCACTTTGCAAGCATTCTGCGCTGGCCCGTAAGTACTTCGAGCGAAAGGTCTGCAAAATTGAAAGCCCATTTCTTTGAACGATACTCCGATTCTGCCGAGTCCTGTATGAAGCAGCTGATATGCTTGTATCAACGTCTTGTACTAAATATGACTATCTAGTGCGTTGCCAAAGGCAGCGAAAAGTGCTATCGTGGTACCGATAGGTGCGTCATGTTGGCTATAGGCAAATTCATATTGGGCATGCAAGAACAAAGACTTCTGAGACCACAGAAATGCAACCACTGGAATGCAAGATGTACGAAATAATCACCGCCCCGCGGTAATGGCAACGAAGACAGTCGAAGACGCAGCAAGCTCGCGAAGTCCCTACTTGCAGCTCTCCCGAAAAACTCAAGCAGCCGGTCCCCCAGTTCAACATACCTAACGTTAAACGCAAGAGGAATTACCATAATCCAGTAGAAAAGTACTGGATCGTCCCCCAGGCCGGTCGAAAAACAAACTACTGTCACAGTAATTGCTAAGTTCGCAATGCGCATTTATTAAAGCTTATCTACCAACTCTCTGCGATACTGGATCCTTGCGCTGCGGCGTGTTGCTCGTCGATGGCGTGTCCGACGCGTCCCTCTCGTTGATTGGTAGACCCATATGAAGTCGATAGATTCGCGTTCGAACTGCAGTTTTAGGCATATCGGGACGTGGCTTCCTGGTTCCCATGTAAGCTCCCGGTACCCAACCCATTGGGTGAGATTCTCTTACGTTGATCCACCTTTTGCGCATATTCGCTCTATCTCGTACAACTGCCCACCCACGCCCCTCTGGGCTCTTCGATTGCGTGCGAAGAGGCCACCACCCCTACGTCGTTCTTCTCGCAGTCCGCCCCCTACTGATGATTCTCTCATCGGTGTCTTCGTCGTTGACATCAGGAGCGGAAATATCACGATTCTGCCGGAGGCGAAAAAACGAGCCATCCAGGCGGCGCTGCATGCTCCTGGCGTGACGCTGTCGTGGGTTATGACGCGGCATTGAGAAGAAAGATAAATGAGGCTTTCTGCAGCGCTGACAGTGCAGTGTGCAGTCTATTTCTATGTTAAGTGTTGCCTTAAAATAATATATCTGAATATAATACTTAAGTAATAGATCTGAAGTCAGGCTGTGATTTGGCTAAATTTAAAGTAGTTGATCTGAAGAATTTAAGACTACAAATAAATGCAGCATATTGCACCATAGCGGCTGAAATTATACAAGAAGGGTGTACCATCTAGTGGAACATTCGTAGAGCTCCTACTCCTACTAGAATTTAAGAGATTTTCACGAAATATTTTACTTGCGTGCTCTTCGTGTACAACACGAGAGAACTGTCTCGCAAAAAAAAATGGTACCTCGAAGCTGGCCCATAAATAGTTGAAAGGTTCGTAACCTTTCAACAGGTGGCGTGCCTTGCGTACTTACGATATTTTTACTGTATGAAGAAAATGGCCGTCGGCCTGGGGGACGATCCAGTACTTTTCTACT
Organism: Phytophthora x cambivora; assembly: GCA_033557925.1. Taxonomy (NCBI): domain Eukaryota; phylum Oomycota; class Peronosporomycetes; order Peronosporales; family Peronosporaceae; genus Phytophthora; species Phytophthora x cambivora. The sequence continues at coordinate 3,086,129 of JAUCEB010000008.1, read as the reverse complement.
GGATTATGGTAATTCCTCTTAAACGCAACGAGCGAGAGCTTCCACCCTTCCACTGACATACGATCAGAGCGGTTTGCTGCGTAATGTATCATAGTCTGTTGTTTCACTTACTGTTGTTTCACTTACAGGCATTTCCACACTCCGCACTTATTAATAGCGGCAGTGGGTCGCTCTCATCAGTAAGTACGACTATAAATAAAAACTTGTGCGAAAAGATGGGTAAAATTAGCATCCTCATTCCCAAAACTGGCGTCCAAGGAGAAGGTCGGTCTTCTTCCGTCCGCAGCTATGGCCCCGCACGCGCCGGAGTCCTCGCCCTCGTTCGCCGCCGCCGCGGACAACGCTGCCATCGCCAGCGATGCCGACAAGGTCACTCTCGCCTCCTCTTCCCCGCCCCAGGGCTGGCAGCGCGACGTGCAGCTCGTGGGCGTGATCTTCCTGGCCAGCACAGCGCTGCTGGGTGTGACGCTGCACTCGCTCGTGGTCTCAGCGCTCACGGACGCCGAGTGGGCGGCGCTGCGGCTGCCCACGTCGCTGGAGGCGGCGCAGCAGCTGGGCGAGACGCTGCAGAGCTTCTCGGAGCGCCAGCCGGGCTCGCTGCTGCTCGCGCACATGGGCTGCTACCTGTACCTGCAGACGTTCGCCATCCCCGGCACCGTGTTCTTCAATCTGCTGGGCGGCGCGCTGTTCGGCGTGGCGCTGGGCTTCCCGCTCTGTCTGGCGTACAACACGCTGGGCTCGGTGTTGATGTTCCTGCTGTCGCGTCGCTTCGGCCGCCGCGTGGTCACGCGCTTCTTCCCGCGCAAGCTGGCGGCTCTGCGCGGCATGCTGGACGCGCACCGCGACGAGATGGCGCTGTACATGGTCTTCCTGCGCGTGTTCCCGTTCACGCCCAACTGGTTCATCAACATGGCGTCGCCGCACCTGGCCATCCCGCTCCGCCAGTTCACGCTGGGCCCGCTCATCGGCCTCATCCCGTACAACTTCCTGAGCTGCAAGGCCGGCCTCATCTTGAGGGAGCTGCGCTCGCGCGGAGACATCATCGACACGGCCACCACAGTGCAGCTCATTGTGGTGGCGGCCGTGGGCGGCCTTGTGCTGCCCAGACTCAAGAAGCACTTTGCCACGAGCGCCACAGTTGTCACGACCCCCGGGTCGGTCAAGCAAGACTAGGCGACTAGATATGTGTATTTCGTATATTCAGCGAGTCTCCCAAGTTATTTCACCCCATGGCGGCAGACATGAATTGGCTGGACTCGCTGTAGATAATCTATGAGAACTGGTGTCTTTTACTGATGATAGATATTTGTCGAAAATGTATCGAGATGAAAGGTCCGAGCCAGCTTACGAGGCAGCAGACGAGTTGTGGTATTCTTCCAGCAAGTGCGATATCTGAGACCGCTTGATCGGCAACCGGTAGGCTGCTGTCAAAACTTCGTCGGTGTCCACCTTGTTGGGGAGATCCCGGAAGTACTCCATGATGGTTTCGAACTTGGAGCTCAGCAACGTCTCTACACACACAAACCACGGTTAGCATGACATGTATCTCTCTCTCTTCACGATGAACCAGGAATTTCTTACTTTGTGAAACTTTGAGCAGCGCGAGCGCAACGCGATAGATAACCTTCCAGCCCTCGTGGAGGAAGGCATCCCAGACTCGAGTGACGAACTCGAATGGAAAGTTGTAGGTGAAGAGTGTGAGGAACCACTGTGTCAGGTACATTGTTGGATGCAAGCCTTCATTCTCGAGATGCGCCGAAAGCTGTGGCATGATCTGCTTGAAAAGCCCCTGGAGGACGAAGGTTACCTCGGGCACCTTTGGCATGCGTGGGCGGTAGAGGTCTGCCAGTCCGTAACGCTTGTGGTTTAAGCATGCCACGAGCAGCCAGAAGGCCTGTTGCTCTGGCATGTAGCAAAGAAACATAGCCGAGAGGAAGCCCATGCCTTGGCAATAGCCCACCTCTGGGTCGTGCAACGAGTAGGCTTTCAACACATTCATCAGAGCACATTGACCCAACGAGGAGCGGTCTCGAAACAGCGAGTGGCGAGGAAATGTGCGTCCGATATCGCGCGCGATTGTCTCTTCACAGGGAACTCGAACCGTCTGAAGCAGTTGGTGGTAAGCACCTGGGTTGTTCAGTAGCATTTGTGAGGAGCCAGCGAGGTGGCTCCACACACGGCCACGTAATGCCTCTGGAATGCCCTTGCGGATGCGTTTCTTGAGTGTGGCCGCATGCCGCAGCTGACAGACTTCCCAGTCCTCGAGTTGCTTGCCAATCATCTTGACCCATTTTTGGGTTCGTCGGTTCTCGAGCCACACTGCGTGTTTGTATGCATTAGGAGCCGTATGGCCTCCGTTGAAGCGTCTGCAACACAGCAACGTCAGTGTTAGACAGTGAGCTTCATTTCTTTGTGGGAGGAACTCACTTGTCGGTGACGAGGAAGCCATAGCGATCGATCGGTGCCATCGGGAAGGCTACTGCCAGCGCCTTGGCCTCCGTCTCCTCAGTCTTTGCTTCCTCTCCATCTGGAGGCGAAGGCGCTAGCGTCTCACGGTCGGCCGCGTCGCTCTTATCCCTCACGGCGGAGCGCTCCGCGTCTTCGGGTCCCATCGTCTCTTTCTCCAGCATCACTCGACTCAACTCCCCGGTGTATTTATGCTGCATCAACAGAGCATTTAGTGTAGCCATTTTTAGAGCTTCAACATCTTCAACCAATCATGACTCAGCAGATGTAGGTGGTCGACACCTCCACACGAGGATATCAGATCCTCATCGCCAAGTTGCACTTGCCCGAGTGTGAACACATCGCATCACTTAGCTGAAGACAAGCGAGGCTGAAGTTCAGCAGAGACGTATCCAGGATACTGTTCATGCCGGTGCGAAAGCGCCGTCAAGTATCGGCACGTTACAAACATGCAGCGCTGGCTGGTGCTCCATGCTCGGGTCGGAGGCCATTCGCCAGCCATGCCAGACAGATCCGGTCCCGCCGCGTACTGAACCGGGAAGGAAGAGAGGCGGCGAGGACTCGGGTTCTTATCGACTGGCTTGCCGAAGACGCGCAGATAAACAGTGCCCGCGCGAGAACTCGACTCCGAGTCCGATCGCACTTTCTCTATCGAATTTCGGCGCCGAATCTCAGGGACACATCGTTCTCAGGGCGTCTTTGCATCAGCGTGAGCCATCTCAAGCGCATTGCGCAATGGCAACCGCGAAGCGGTGCGCTTCCGCATTGCTTGAAGCAATTTGCTTCGCGCTCGCGGCAGTCCGGCTTTCAGTGCCCATCGGAGCTCCGTTATCACAGTAGCTACGCCAGCGATTATTTTTTTCTGTACGCGCACTGTATGTTGAAGCTCGAATGGCTACTCGTGTCGACGCATCATGTTTCTCCTCTTCCGCTCGACTGGAACTGCGACGCCTTGCGGCGGTTCTGTTAGGATCAGTAGTCTAGCTGTCGGGAGTTGCTATAGTCAAAAGCGCGTTGAGCCCCGAATGCCAACTGCATCACGCTGGCGTTCTTGCGGGCGGCAAAGCAGTTGAGTCAGCCGAAGGGGATCTCAAGGTTCTAACGCCCGTCGAGTTCAAGTAGAGGGACTTTTGCGTAGGGAGCTACATGCAGATAGCAAATTCGGGTAAGTAATAAATGTCGTGGGTCGCTAGGCATTGGTGGCATGCTGATCGGAGCACTTGTAATTCACACATGCTGTACGAAGCGTTTCAAAAGTATAGGCACTGACTCTTGCATGATGTTTTGTGCTTCCGCTTACTATCACGCACTCTTACAATCACTCATTGTACTTCATGTTTCTTGGGTAAGGGTGGTCAGCACCCGGTCCACTGACAAGCATAGTGCGGATGATCTACGCGGACAACGAAGGTGTATAAGTGCTGCCGTCGCTTGGCACTTCAGTCTACGACAAGGCCTCATTGTCGCTCTCCTCCCAATTGTGGTCGTGGCATTCGTTTACCTTTAGCTGTAGTGCCTACATCACGCCGCGCTTGCTTGCAGGCACCATTATTCCATGATTGCCAGGGAGGGCCGATAAATGCGGAATTGACCTCCCACTTCAAAGTGGCTTCCTATTCGGATCTGTACCGAATCTAGACATCTAGACAGCAGTGCTGGCAGCACTGTGCTGCACGCGATCTGTACACATTTTTAGACACGAAATCTGTACGGAAATAGATCACGGGAATCAATTTCTTTCTTAAGTATTCCGGTATCTCGAATAAGTTTACCGATATCTCGACTAAGTACACCGGTATTTCGAAAACGACCAAGAGCTATCCGTGGTAGACCTTAAAGGAGCCAGGACAAAAATAGTGCCACCTTGTCCATACAAAACCCAAGATGTCCGCCAAAGCAAAGGTGTTTTCGCGCGCGAATTTGAACGACTTGCACGTCGAATTCTGCTGCAGGTCTGGGCTCTGCTGTGAGCCGAGAGCTTGTGCTTTACAACACAGCCTCCAGATCGCGGCTTGCTTCGTAAATAGTGGCGCTGTGGACGGTTCCGTGTGGACGAAAATGAAGCCGCAAAAACAAGCTGTGCATCATGCACTGCATGCCCTTCTGAAGCGACGCCTCTTCAGCACATCACCCCCGGTCACATCCAATACAAAAATAAGGTCAGTAGGAGTGGCTCCTTTAGTGTCCCGCGGTGTATCGGTCGAAGCGACCTCACATACATTATTCAAGCTAAACACAAAGTGGCTCCTCATAGGTCTACCACGGATAGCCTAGGGTCGATTCAACCAATCGCGATGGAAGTTTCGAGTAGAACAAACAATATAATATATTAAAATTGCAAATTATGCGATTTTATGCCTGAACATCCCGTCGTTTTCGAAATACCGGTGTACTTAGTCGAGATATCGGTAAACTTATTCGAGATACCGGAATACTTAAGAAAGAAATTGATTCCCGTGATCTATTTCCGTACAGATTTCGTGTCTAAAAATGTGTACAGATCGCGTGCAGCACAGTGCTGCCAGCACTGCTGTCTAGATGTCTAGATTCGGTACAGATCCGAATAGGAAGCCACTTTGAAGTGGGAGGTCAATTCCGCATTTATCGGCCCTCCCTGGCAATCATGGAATAATGGTGCCTGCAAGCAAGCGCGGCGTGATGTAGGCACTACAGCTAAAGGTAAACGAATGCCACGACCACAATTGGGAGGAGAGCGACAATGAGGCCTTGTCGTAGACTGAAGTGCCAAGCGACGGCAGCACTTATACACCTTCGTTGTCCGCGTAGATCATCCGCACTATGCTTGTCAGTGGACCGGGTGCTGACCACCCTTACCCAAGAAACATGAAGTACAATGAGTGATTGTAAGAGTGCGTGATAGTAAGCGGAAGCACAAAACATCATGCAAGAGTCAGTGCCTATACTTTTGAAACGCTTCGTACAGCATGTGTGAATTACAAGTGCTCCGATCAGCATGCCACCAATGCCTAGCGACCCACGACATTTATTACTTACCCGAATTTGCTATCTGCATGTAGCTCCCTACGCAAAAGTCCCTCTACTTGAACTCGACGGGCGTTAGAACCTTGAGATCCCCTTCGGCTGACTCAACTGCTTTGCCGCCCGCAAGAACGCCAGCGTGATGCAGTTGGCATTCGGGGCTCAACGCGCTTTTGACTATAGCAACTCCCGACAGCTAGACTACTGATCCTAACAGAACCGCCGCAAGGCGTCGCAGTTCCAGTCGAGCGGAAGAGGAGAAACATGATGCGTCGACACGAGTAGCCATTCGAGCTTCAACATACAGTGCGCGTACAGAAAAAAATAATCGCTGGCGTAGCTACTGTGATAACGGAGCTCCGATGGGCACTGAAAGCCGGACTGCCGCGAGCGCGAAGCAAATTGCTTCAAGCAATGCGGAAGCGCACCGCTTCGCGGTTGCCATTGCGCAATGCGCTTGAGATGGCTCACGCTGATGCAAAGACGCCCTGAGAACGATGTGTCCCTGAGATTCGGCGCCGAAATTCGATAGAGAAAGTGCGATCGGACTCGGAGTCGAGTTCTCGCGCGGGCACTGTTTATCTGCGCGTCTTCGGCAAGCCAGTCGATAAGAACCCGAGTCCTCGCCGCCTCTCTTCCTTCCCGGTTCAGTACGCGGCGGGACCGGATCTGTCTGGCATGGCTGGCGAATGGCCTCCGACCCGAGCATGGAGCACCAGCCAGCGCTGCATGTTTGTAACGTGCCGATACTTGACGGCGCTTTCGCACCGGCATGAACAGTATCCTGGATACGTCTCTGCTGAACTTCAGCCTCGCTTGTCTTCAGCTAAGTGATGCGATGTGTTCACACTCGGGCAAGTGCAACTTGGCGACGAGGATCTGATATCCTCGCGCGGAGGTGTCGACCACCTTGCTGCCGCTACATCTGCTGAATCGTCACCCCGCTCGATTTACTGCTTCAATAATATTGAATCAAGCGCGGCTCGAGCAGGCAACACAACGCAGCTAGCTCAGTGGGCTGCTCGGCGGGCGTCAAGTCTTATCCATATCCATATCCGATACCGGTACATGTATTATAAATGTATCAATTGAAATTTGCGTACAGTGCCGCAGTGGCAGTGGTTGAATTGATACATTTTGTTCGCACAAGGAGTCCTTGTCAAGGACAGCGGAAGGTGCACCTCGAAGGTACCGGTAAATGACATCTCGCCAGCCGAGAGCTACAGCTCGGGCCGGATAAGCGCGGCTCGGCGGCTGACCTGGCGGCGGCGACATTTGCATTACGCGCCAGCGGCCCCATGAGAAAATGCTCGCGCGTGCGGGTATCGGCGGGCCAGGCCATGTTTCTGGCAGCACAATACATGTATGAGGTGTCGGCACTGCCGACTCGCGGCTCGGCCCAAGCAGTGAGTCAGTTAGTCGAGCACATCCGGGAGGTACCGCATGCCGCAGCTATCCGGCCGGTATTCGGAGCGACTGCATGGACCACCGCCTCAAAAACCTGCAATACTACATTTTCCTGTGACTTGCAGCGCATCTAGTTCCCCAGGAGTGACACAAAGGCCTGCACTCAGAACCTCCGAAAGCGCGTATCTGCGACTTGTGACAGGGTCTGAATGTCTGCCGAGAAATCACACGCGGCTTGATTCCGGGGCGGGTCCGAGTGCATGTCCTGTACGGATAGTCGTCGGTTTACGCCGGCCTGAAGGGTGGTCCATGGATAGTGTCAACCCAGACGGCGCGCGTCGAGGCCGATGGCGCGTTACCAACCAAACCCGATGGAGCAAGGCCGCGCAGCCTTCGTCCCGGTGCCCTGCGTGGCCCACGCCATGAGCGGCGCTGCGAAGCGCTGACCTGTCGCCAGCCAGCAGGTGAAAGGTGAAGCGAGGGAGGGAGCCGGAGTGAGCCCGAAACCTGCTCTTTGAATCCACCAGTGACAGTGAGCGCGGTATCAAGGCGTGGCTCGGCTCTGGCCGTTACCCTTCCGCGCACACTGGCTGTCTGTATTGACTGGCTGGTCCGAGAATCCAACGCCAGCAACTGCGGCGCACTCACTTCCTAAAGGTCGAGCTCGGTAGAACTCACCCCCTCCGTACCACACCATGATGACTGTGCTGCCGCTCGCCGACACAAGCGCGACCGCCAGCAAGAAGCGGCGCCGCAGCATCGAGCCCATGGACTCGAGCAAGATCCTGGCCATGCCGCTGAGCATGTCGCCGCGCGCCATGGCCGCGCGCCCGCAGCCGACAGCCACCAAGCCGCACAACAGCGAGGAGCTGCTGCGCCGCAGCCTCATGGGCCTCTCGCTGCAGCTCAAGCTCAAGATGATCCTCGTGGAGGCCTGGGCCTCCGACATGAACAGCGTCGTGATGGAGCGCAACCTGTTCGCCGTGGCCAAGGAGCTCGCCATCCTCAAGGAGATGGGCGTCTACGAGCCGCACACGTGCGTGCGCTTCCTGGAGCTCGCGCGCAGCCGCATGACGCAGCTCCTGGAGCAGACGGAGCGCCACGAGACGCTGCACATGGAGGCGGAGCAGATGTGGACCATGGCGCTCATCCAGGCGCAGGAGGCCGTGAGCTCCCCACCCGCCAGTCCGTCCGCCGTCAGCGAGTTCCCATTGCTCAGCGGCTTCGACGCCAGCAGCCGCGACATCTCCGTGCTCTGGCGCGCCATGTCCATCGCGCGCGACCGCGGCGCCCAGCTCTGGCACGAGAACAAGCCCGAGCAGGCGCTGCCCTTCCTGCTGGCCGCCGACTCGTACATGAAGCGCTTCACGCTCAAGTACCAGCGGCTTAAAGTGGACCACGCCATGGTGGACACGTTGCAGAAGGCGCCCGCGGTCCCCAAGCGGGCGACCGCGCGCGTGTCGTTCGCTGAAGAGCCGATGATCATGGGAGTCGCAGATGCTGAGGTGGATCGAACACCCATCTGCCCCACTAAGCCCTCCAAGCTCGAGTCTCTGCTGCTGCGCACGTCGCGAGAGTTCCCGACACCACCTTTCTAGATTCTAGATTTTAGATCTAGATTCTAGACCCACTCATGATTTAACTACCCTCAGGTCTCGACGGAAGGCCCACGTACTCTAGTTAGGTAACTTAAAACACGCAAAGGTTCAGACACACCACACCAACTCGAGCAATTGCTTGCTTCCAGCACGTCTGGCTCCGTCTCACAGTCATTGGCTCGTTGTGTCGCCGCACTGGAGCAACACAGATGTCAGGCGAGTGGTACTGCGTGTCATTACAGCGAGAAAGCGAGCCGGCACTAACGTTATGTGTGAGGGTGTACATGTACTTTTAAGTATACTTAAAAGTATGCTACTGTATTGTGTGTGATTTATCTATCGTCTGCGCGAGCCCGTTGCCGCCGCCGATATACTACGGTATCGGTATCACTTCGAGCCGTTAGTCGAACCGACGAGATAAAGAGTGGGGCCGCGCCGCCGTAAGTGCTCTTGGGCAACTTGGTGAGAGTGTTGTACAGAAAGCAGGCGAGTCGTTTCGCAACTTGGCGCTGAAGTTCGCTCCTTGCCAGCGACGTCGTCCTCTTGTGTGTCTCCATCGTTCCGACCCGCCTGTCCATCTCATTTCGCCGACGTCCTTCGTCGTCTACGCCTTGAGCTTCCAGAGTTTCAGCTTGAAGCCGAAGAAGTCCGAGGCAGTGGACGAGAAGGCGGATAAGACCACCACGCGCGTGAGGTTGTAGAGGAGCGGGTTCATGGTCAAGCCCGACACCTTGTTGGGTGAGTTCAGCTCCTGAACCGGCACAACAAGACACAAGACACACTAGGTCAGCGAATTCCACCGTTTCGCCTGCTGCACATTTCAGACAGACAGACAGGACGCACCTTCAGCAACTTGCACGCGAGCTTCAGCACGTTGTTCGAGACCAGCAGCTTTTCCTTCTTGTGAGGCTTGGCCAGCAGACGGAGGTAAACGTTCATCTGTTCCAAGGCAGCAACGCGGGTCAGCTCAGTACCACTTGACCCCGCAAAGCGACACAACGTAAACACAGCGTAAACACAAACCTGCTCAGTCAGAAGCAGCGATGTGTTCTGGTACTTCTTGTTGATGTTGGAGCCCAGCATCATGAAACGCAACATGAACACACTGCAGGTAGACAAAAATGTGATAGATATACCGGTCAGTGACGCGCGAGAAACACCACAACGAGCAAGCGACACAACGTACGTAGACAGCATACACCAGATAGCCACTTCGATGTGGATAATGCTCTCAGACGAGAGCGAGCCGGACCCGTCCGAGACAGCTTGCATGCCCATGACCACAAGGAGCACGAGGATGACCAGAAACGACGAGGACACGATTTCATCGGCCGCGCGTTGACGTCCCTGGCGCTTAAGCCATGTGCGTCCACCACGAAGTGAGATCCACGCCTTGATGTTGACCACATTCTTCAGACGGAAATGCGGCAGGTTCGCCAAACGCGAGCGCCGTGACGACGTTAGCGCTGTAAAACACTTGGCGTATCTGAAAGATCGACAAAGAACCGCAGCTCGTTAGCGTTCCACTTCGCACGCACAAACAATGCAGGAATGGGAAAATACTTACAGGAATCGACGGTGGTATGTGACTTCGGCATCTGCGAGCGCGGCGAAAACGATGGACGCCATGTAGTACGTCGACAGCATGCACGAGATCGCAATGACCGATGCACCGGATGCAAGGGCTTCGGCATGCCCGTACAGCCGGTCTACCGAGAGCTCTCTGGACAACTGTGCCATCCACGAGAGCACATCGAGAGGCTCCTGCGTCACAGCAAGACAATCGATCTCCTGGCACTTAATTGCGCACCGCAGTGCAATCGGCACCAGCGCCAGCGTTATCGCAGACACCTGCGCAACTTTGCGGTAGAAAATCCGAGGCGGTGTTGCTTTCACCTACATGTGATCATAGCACACCACACGCGTAAGATGCTACAACCGACCCACACTATAACTTGAGCTAGCGGGATAATGCTGTCTATTCTCACCTTAGCAAGGATCGTATTCCGAAGCTCAGTGATGGACATGGCTCGCTTTACCGGAAAGCCATCTTCCCATACACACACGGTGACGCGTCTTCTAGCAAACTGATCGGCAACGCTGTCACGATCCAATCCCCCATTCAACGACAGGGGCACTCGAGGTGGCAATGACATTGGCGGCTTGCCAAGCGAGGTTCTTATCACCTGCATCAACATGGAAACATATATATCAGTCTCAAAGTTGCATCTCAAACCATGCAACCAGCAAGGAAACGTACGCGTTTAGGAGACGTCGGCGCGGAGCTGCTCTTGTGTGGAAACATGTCGTCGTTCGGGTTCGATTCGTCACTAGATGACGATGAGTTGCCGCTGTCTTCGTCACTGTCCGTACCGTCCGAGTTCTCCGACTCGGCGAGCAAGCCCGACGTGGTGTGCGACGCCTCGGACTCGGAGCTGCACACGCCCTCCGTGGCCTGTTTGATGATGGGGGACAGGATCTTGCACGCCGGGTCCGTGTCTGGTGCCTGCAATGCGCTCGACACGCGGCCGTAGCCGACCGCCACCAGCAGCAGCAGAAACACAGGGAAGAACACCTCGAACGAGTTGTGCGCCGACGTGGTCTTGTGCTGGAAGATGTAGATGCACACGGCCACCACGTGCAGCGCGTAGAGCGCCGTGGCCGTCTCGTAGAACCAGGGCTTCTGTCGCCAGAACTTGGCGTGGAACGGCACGAGCAGCGCGCGGCTGAGTCCCTCCTGCAGGAGCTTGCGGTCGTGGCTTGACGGCTTTGTGTGGAAGAGCGCAGACCTGAACAGCAGCAGCAATCACGTTACTACGTCAGCACTGTAAGCAGTAGAGGAATATCTATGCAGCCAGCCAGCCAGCCAACGCCTTACCCTTTGATCAGGTCGAAGTCGATGAGCTCGCGCGTGAGGTTCATCTCGCGCTTGAGGCGCTGCTGCTGCTCGAGCATCTCGGGCGACGACTCGGCCTTGCGCTGTAGTCGCTTGGGGTTGGGACGCCGCGGCGGCGTGGAGAACTCCTCGTCCATGGCGGGCCAGTCAGTCCGTGAGTGTTTGTGTGAGTCTCTGCGACTGCGACTGCTTGCGATCAAGGTAAATTGGGAAATGACGGTTGTTTGCTCGCGCTGGGCGCAAGAGACCAGGAGGTGGGTCCACGTCGGACGTGAAGCTTATACCCTTTGAAATCAATGTGTATCAAATTACCATCAAACTGCGATCAACTGTATCTTAGACACGAGATTCCGTATCAGAGTGAGAGAACCTGCGAGGATTAATGTCTGTATTGTGTGCAGTGTCGCGAATGAAATTGCGCTCTCACTTTTTTATACAGCGAGCGAAAGGGTGCACGAAACCAACCGATAGTCAAAAATACTACTGTAGTAGAAAAACAAGCGCAGGCTCAGTTTGCTTGGTTCGCGTCCATTCGACGATCGTACAGCACTTCCTCCTCCTATCCATACTCACTCGCTGCGGTGTCGCTGGAGGTGCAGGACGCCACTCACCGCGCGACGACCGACGAGCGCAATGCAATGCACCCAAAGCAGTGCAATGAAGATCCCATGCGATGCCGGCTCCGCGACATTTGCGGGCGGGGAGGCTCGCTGAAACCAAGGCCATAGTAGCACTTGATGCTCGCCCGCTGCAGTCCAGAGCTCTGTGCACGACAGACAGCCACTCGGTCCGAGACTCCGTGTCACGTGCGTCTCTTGCTGGTCCTGCTCTTGACTTGCTGCAAACTCCTCGCACATACCCTCGCTAGAGTTTCCGCCTCTTGGAGCTGCCGGCGGAGCATCGGCGGCGGTAGAACAGGACCAGTGCCACCAACGCGCCGATGAGCAACGCCAGGTGCACCATAAATAGCAGCGGACTCGTCCAGAAGCCACACACCACACCCTTCCAGCCCTGCGGCACCGCACGAGTGAGTGTCAGTCAGTCAGTCACGAACAAGGAAACCGATCTGCGATCTGCGATGGGGTCTCCACAGTGGAGTCCACTTACCTTGATCTCGCGGCTCGTCAATGCGTTTTCGCCGTACTGGATCGTCAGAAACTGCGCCACAGCGGCCGGTACCGGCTGCTCCTGCACGGGGTCGACGCCGTCGTGGACGTTCACGGACTTGCGCTGCAGCGGGAACAGCGACTTGCGCGGCACACAACCACCGCAGCACATGTGCTCCGTGTGCGTCCTTAGACCCTCCGAACAGCACACGAGACTGTCTTCCTCGTCGTAGCCTGGTGGCACCAGCACATTCTCCCTGTCGGCCGCCACTTGCTCGTGCGTGAGCTCCACGTACCAGTAGATGTCCACCCACGTGCCGACGTCCGCTGTGTCGTACACGCGGATGCACGGGTCGTGCAGCCGAGGGTCCGACCAGTAGAACTCGTGGTTCTCCGTGTCGTACGTGAGCTTGACCTTGTGCGGGATGTCGTCTTGGCGGTCGTAGGCCGTGAGTCCGACGGCCTCGAACTCGCCCTTGAGCGCCGAGATGTCGGCGCACGTGGCGTTCATGACGCCCAGATCCACGTCGTACTCCCACGGGATGAGGCCGTCGTCGCGGTGCACGCCCAGCAGCGTGCCCTTGTCCAGCCAGTACTCGACGCTGTTGCGCGTGAGGATGCGCGACGTCTTGGTCAGCAGCGTCGACATGTGCGCGCGCGTATCGCACTTGCCGTACACGAACCGCAGCATCTGCAGCACCGCCGCAGTGACCAGCAGGCACAGCACGTAGTAGATGACCTTCTGGCGCGGCGGCGAGCGCAGCCGCCTCGACGTCGCTACGGGGACGCGGTGCGGCAGCATGGCAGCGGAGACAGTGACAGTAGTCACACCGAGATGCACCTGCCCCCTGTCGTTACAAAGTGTGTGGCACAAGCCCCGTGATAAGTACGACTCAGCCGTCAACATGGTGTTAGTTTTAAGGGATTTGGGCCTTGAAGCAGCGTGGACGTACGCATAATAGTAGAGGAAGTTGCCTTGCAGCACGTAGTGGCGCTTGATCATCTTTCGTAGACGCAGACCTCGCTTTCACAGGTCTCCGGACACACTGCACGAATCCATGTGCAGACAGATGGAGGAGTTCAAGATGCGGCAAATTCGGCAAGTTGCAATTGCTTTGTTGCCTTGCCATAAGCAAATACAAGTTGAAGTTGTCTTGTCATAGGCAAATAATACAAGTTATACAAGTTGCCTTGTTGCCATGTCATCGGCAAATGCAAGTTGAAGTTGCCTTGTTGCCATGTCATCGGCAAATGCAAGTTGAAGTTGCAGTATTGACCATCACTCCGCACCATTGGGTGCAGCGCGCCGCTCGTCCTGCAGCTTCGTTCATTCTCCAATTCTCCATCAACACCAAAGATGCCGAAGAAGAAGACCAAGCCGCCCAATCCCCGTCAGTCGTCGGCCAGAGCTGCTGGCAAGCGCTCCGGAGCACCATCGTCACCTTCGACGGAGCCCCCCAAGAGGAAGCGAGTTACCACCACGGGGCGGGAGCTCGTGGGGCCCGACGTGTGGTACTCGCACGCAGTCGCCGACTCGCTGCCGATGCCCCCACGCAGTGCTCTCGTGGCAGTGGTCAAGCCTCGACGGCCTCGCGCCATCAAGCGAACGAAGGCCAAGCTTCCGAAGCGCAAGCTGCGCAAGGAGCCTCGCGAGGAGGTGACGGCGGCTGAGGTGCCCGCTCACCAGGAGCTCGTGGCGCCGCTCCTCACCTGCGCCATGCTGGTGAGGAACTTCTCCTCCAAGAACATCCTGATCAAGAACATCGAGATGCTCTTCTAGAGTGGAAACACAAGCGGTGCTGCCTTCATCGCGGAGTCCTGCCGTTTTGAACGGCGTGAAAGGCCCAAGAGCCGGTAACTAGGGCAGAATACCGTAGTCACTAGAGCTCCATAGGTGATAAGTACGAGGCGCGGGTAAGTCAACTTGAAGTGGAAGTGGATGTTTTGACCTTCTTCGGCAGCTAAGAGCTTTTTACCACGTATATGTACTCCCTTGTTGCTCAAGTTTGTTGGACCATAGCTTGAAGAAATGGATACATGCACCTTCGGCAATACACTCCATTGTGAAAAGCTGCTTTTATTTTTAGTTCACCGGGGTCGTGCTTCTAGCAAAGCAGCAACACGTACATCAAGTCGGGATTTCCGATGGGGAAGTGATTTCTTGATCAACTTCGCAGCCATTTTGGGAGTGGGTTGATGCAGGGAGCGAATGGAGCCATTTATTTATTTCCATCGGCAAAGAGAAACCAGCAGAGACCAACATGCTGCGTAAGCTCTTCCACAGCGGTGGCGCGTTGGAGAGCGCTGCATCGCCCACAGGGCAGAGTACGGCCACGAAGGACAGCAATGGCAACGGCGCCACCGAATTCGCCGAGATGGTCGTGAGGTTGGAGCGCTTCGAAGGTGGTCGACGAACAATCCAATCAACGGCGTTGGATAAAAGGTCTGACGTTGGCCTTGTGTGTGTATAGTGGGACTGAAAGACACGATCAACAAGCTGTCACGCCACTGCCAAGCCATTTGTGGTACCGTAGCGCTGCTCAATTGTACCGACCGTATTATAGTTGCAACGTCCGACTTTCCGTGTTGACCCATTTCTTCCCATTCAGAAATCGTGGCCTCCAGTCGCGAATTAGGCTCGTGTGTCCACAGTCTCTATGGTGGCGAAGGAGACGAGCAGCAAGTGACAGCGTCAGAAGCACGCAAGCTCTTGGCGGATGTTGCAACGTTTAGGACGAGCTCTATTGCACCCCTGCAGGCCATCCTGGCTGACATCCCCCAACTGAAGGTACGAGCGCAAGCGAGTTGTGTTGGACTGTGTGATCGACTGACGCTTGTCTCTGTTTGCGTAGCTGAAGTGCGACCACCGCAACAGTGCCAAGAGCGTCATGCTTCGATATGAGCGAAAGTTGGAGGAAATCCAGTCCACGACGCGATACGAGTCTTCCCGCCTTCGACGCGTGAGTTTCAGCCGTAAAAACGGTTTGCTCTCCGCAATGACTGAACGTGCACGTGTGGTGGCTGCTTCACACAGAACCGAACCAAGTATCAAGCCACCCTCGCACGCTTCAAGGAGATCGATAACGAGGTGTTTGCCGACGTTGCAGCTGTGCTGGCAAACGACCTACCGGAGCTTGCTGGGCAGTCGATTGAGAAGGTAGAATGTGCTGCGTTCTGCTGTGTGTGGAACTGCTTGTCGGTTGTCTAACATTTTGCCATTGTTGATTGTTGCGCAGCTCCTGCTCCAGCACCAGGTCCTCACTGCCAAATGGATGCAAGCAGAAGTCACGAGTCTCCAGAAACACTTGGGCGGGTATCGCGCTCTTGCGACCGAGAAGAAAGCGCAGCAGCAGCAGACGCAGACTAAACTCGAAGCGAGCGAGGAGCGAACAATCGAACCCGATGCGGCTGACAGCTCCAGCTCCAGCTCCAGTGACAACGACGACGACAGCAACAACAATGCCGACGACAAACACTCGGACGATCCTGCTCGCAGCGAGAAGCCGTCGTCACCGCGGTACCCGACAGCGATGGTCCCTCCCAAGCAGCGTCACGCCCAAGACCCCATCCGACTCATGCCCAACCACGTGCTCAACCAGGAGCAGAGCGTCTGTCCCCGCAAGAAGCACGTCTCCGGGACGCGGACGTGGAACCTGCACCGCTACATCAAAGACTCGATGGCGAGCGGCCTGGACCTGGCCGACTGCATCCAGCTGCCCGAAGGCTGCCAGCTCGACGAGTGGGTGGCCGTGCACGTCATCGACTTCTTCAACGAGATCAGTCTGCTCTTCGGCACCGTCTCCGAGTTCTGCACGCGCAGCTCGTGCCCGCACATGTCGGCGGGCCCTTGCTACACGTACCTCTGGGCGGACGGCGTGCAGCAGGTGACGCCCATCTCGCTGCCGGCCTGCGAGTACGTGGCGCGGCTTCTTGGGTAGTGGTGTCTACGTTAACAAAAAAATGCGAACTTGTCATATAGCGTAAAAGCAGTGAAAAGTGAAAATAACGTATACAACCACTTGCACCCTGTATTGGCAAATTTTAGGGGCATGAGCCCCCACTTTCGGCATCGCAAGAATACGATGTGGTATCAAAGTGCCACAATAGCACGGGTGACACCAAGGGCCGCAAGTTCGTCAACTAAATGGGCCACGAGGGCAAGCTCGGCTTCTTCAACGGCTGGCTCGCCTCCTTCAAGACGCGCCACGGTCTCATCACGCGCTCCAGCAATCTGCAGAGCGACTAGGGCGCCAACGCCACGCTGACCGGCAAGGACGGCGCGGCCTACGGCGGCATCCTGGACGCCAACAACGGCATGCTGCCCAACGACCTCTCGGTGGACTCCAACTACATGCTGCTGCCCGTGTCCACGGACCTCACGCTAAAGCCGATCCAGGAGATGCTGCGCGACTACGTTCCCAGCGACATCTACACGGTGGACGTGACCGGCCTCTTCTAACAAGCTCATGCAGGGGGAAGAGGCGCAGCGCATGATGGACGACGACGCCAGTTTTAGCCAGTTTTAGGCCGTCAACGCGGACGCCTCGGACCTGATGGAGCCGTGCATCACCAGCAACGTGGTGCCGCCCAAGAACATTAAGATGGTCTCCATCTCGCAGCTCGGCTACCACCGACGTGCTGGGCTGCGTGTCGCTCTCCAATGTGTTCGTTGACATGTTCGAGCCGCACTTCGGCATGAAGATGCAGCCCATGCGCGGTGGTATTCTGACAGAGTTCAAGGGTAAGATATACCACATCATGCAGGCCCTAGCTATGAAGTGGTTGTGGATGCGTGGCAACAGCTTCCAGCAGAGCTACAAAATAAGCTTCCAGCAGAGCTACAAAATAAAGGGATGGATCCATTGCATTAGAGAACATTGAGCTGAGCTCCTGTGCAATGTACACTTCTAATATGCATGTGTAGAAGCGATCGCACTGAGCGATCAGTATATCCGATTGCTAAGCTAAGCGATTTTGTTATCCGCGATGAAGAGAATGTCGCGCACAGTGTTGGCCTTCAACGCACTTCGACGCTTTGTTATCGTGTTACCTGCTGTGGAAAATGCCCGTTCGGACGGAACCGATGTGGCGATGCACCCAAGCCACTTTCTTGCCAGTGGAGCAATTCGCGGGAAGTTAGCTCGGTTCAACTTCCACCACTTGAGCGGATCTATCTCGTCATGCACGACGGCCGAATCTCGAACATACTTGTTGAACTCCCATTTGCACTCCTCCAGCAAAACGACGTCCAAGTCAACTGTTGCTTCCGGCCGGGCAACAACTCGGCTTCCGTACAGTCGACTGCGGTACGCAACTCGCATCTTCTTCTTTGGCGTCGGGCGATCCTGGTTTGTCGGTGGAACGGGACTTGTCACGTCGCTGCTGGCATCCGCGGTTAGCTTTGCGGTAGCTAGCATTTCAGCTACCAAACGTTCTCCAGCAACGCTCCTCTCGGCTGCTGAAAGCAGTTCAGTATTAGTGAACCGCGGATCCAGCAAAGGAATCCAGAGTAACTCTTCATCTATCTCTCAAGACGCTCTTGTTCTTCACGCCGCTCGAATTCAAGGAGCTCAGTTGGATGGTAGTCTAGCATATGCTTGCCCGCGTCGTTGTTACCCTTTTCGACCTTAACGATCACGTTGCAGCGCGTGCACCAACCGTGCTTGGCGTGCTTCGTTCGGAGGTTTTGGTCTTGAACGTCGGCGTAGATTTCGTTTGCAACGCACCGGATGAACTGCCAGTGCGCCCGTTTCTTTTGTTTCTGCATCTCGAACAGTCGCATGCCGGGCCGAACCGCTTCCGAAGAAGTTCTCGACGAAGATGATGGCGTTGAAGAGATGCTGGAGAAGGTTAAGTTGGTCTCGACTCTAGCTTCGGTAATTTCACTACGATGACCAGCCACCATGTTGCCGGGAACGTTGTCAATAAGAGCCGAGAAGTTGGTGGTCGGAAGCTTGCCCAGAGACCTGCAAATTGCTTTGTGGAGTGCTGGGCGGGGTGGTGCTGCTAGACTCTATTGAACAGGCAGTGACGACACATGGTGCCGCCTCATACCGCCATTGCGGTAGCTTCGAACACAACTGAGCTGTGCGGTAGAGCTGTGCTACCCGTGGCAGCCGGCTATTTGTGGTGATATCATCCGATCTATATATGGCTAGCGCCGAATAATGTGGGTAGTTCATGATTGGTTAATAGATATTTTAGCCAATGAAAGGGTGACTGGCACCAAGCAAGTGGAAACGTTACTTTTTACTTTCGCTGAACTTTCACTTTTCACTTTCACGTCAAATGTAACGCAAAAACATTTGGCGTAGACACCACTATTCTTGGGTGGGTGGAGAAGCAGCTGGACGACCCGCAGCTGTTCCCGGAGGTCGACAGCAGAGCGGAATGCAGCGTCAAGTTCATGCGCGCGGCGCGCAACATCCTCAAGCGGCTCTTCCGCGTGTACGCGCACATGTACCACAACCACCTGCAGCACTACGCGGCGCTGCACGCCGAGTCGCACCTCAACTTGTGCTTCAAGCGGTTCGTGCTCTTCGCGCGGCAGTTCCAACTCATCGAGCAGAAGGAGCTCAACGCACTGCGCAAGCTCATCCAGACGCTGCTGACCTCTTCAAGTACTGTAGCCATGATGAAAATGTAGCCATCTCACGCGCGGCCAATCCCGAGGAGCTGCAGAGGAGAGGAGCGGCGGGTTTGCAAACCACTTGTGGTTTGTATAGCCGCCCACCCGAATGGGAAGAAGCAAGCCATTTGCACAGTGTGGTGGACAGGCACGGATTAGGAGTGTGACGGCGTACAGTACCAAATTAAATAGTGTGCAGTACAGAAGTGAGCAGCATCAGTTCCCAATCAGCGCCCCCTTCCCCTCCCACCATGGAGCTCATCGAGGCGCAGGACGCCGTCTCCGTCTTCCTGCGGGAGCTGCGTACGTCACCCCACCACCACCACCACCACAACATACTAATTCTTATTCTAATTCTTATAATTATTAACATTAATTCTTATTTATTGCAGTGGGCGGGAAGGACTACAGCGAGGCGGAGGCCACGCGCCTGCAGATCCGGCGGCCGTCACGCCTCCAGTCTCTGTTCACGCGCATCGTAGGCGCGGATCTGCCCGAGAGCGAGCAGATCCGCGCGCTGGAGGCGCTCATCAGCCTCGTGCGCAGCAGCTGCGGCAACGTCGAAGCGTGCTCCACCGCCGGCCTGCAGCGCGAGATCCTGAGCTTCCTGAGTGAGCGCGGGCTGTTCTCAGCCACGCGCCTGCCGCGCGCAGTGCTGAAGAAGCTGCTGCGGCTGTTCCTGTACCTGGCGGCCCACTCCGTCAGCATCGACGACATCCGCGCCATGCTCGCGGTCTTCCGCAGCCTGCGCCTGGTGCACGAGGAGCCGGACGACGAGGCCGTGAGCTGCTACCTGTCGACGCTCGAGATGATCGCGCGCGACTCGTTCGGGCCCGCGTCATTTTTCGACCTGAACGGCGAGTTCTCGGGTCTGTTGATGCCCGTGCTGCCGGCCTTCCCGAATAATGGCTACACTTTCTGCGCGTGGATCAAGTTCGAGCTGCTGCCGGAACAGGTCGCGCCGCTCTTCACGTTCTGCGGCAAAACGGGCGTCGGCATCATGTGCTCGTTCCTGCGCTCGTCGCTCGTGGTCACGAGCTTCGACAAGCGCAAGAACGACGGACACGTCGAGGTGCCCGACCTCGTCACGCCCGGCAGGTGGCACTTTCTGTGCATCACGCACACGCACCGCCAGTTCCGCGGCTCCAAGCTGGACGTGTATCTCAACTCGGAGCTGCGTCAGAGCGTGCGCCTCGCGTACCCGAACACGGCGCTCATGGCGCCGGTCGTCAAGGCGTATCTGGCCATGCGCGAGAGCAACGGCGCCAACGCGCTGCGTATCCTTCTAGGCCCGACGGCTCTCTTCGGACAGGCGCTTCCAGCCAGCATTATCAACAATATCCGCAGTGTTGACGAGTACGACGCGCTCGTGTTCCAGTTCAACTCGTACATTTCGTCGTCGTCGACGTCGTCCAGTGGAGGAGGCAGTGGCGCGCCAGGAACGCCTGGAGGATCGAACGCGTCCGCCAACTCAACTGACGGACTGCTGCTCGCGTACGATGCCCGGCATTGCGACCGACTAAAGGGATTGTGCTACGATTCGAGTGGCAACGACTACCACGCAGCTGCTGCGAGTGCGGGAGTCCGGTTGCGCCATGCCGGGACGTTCAAGCAAGCGGTGGCGCAGTTAGGGGGACCGTTGGTCTGTCTTCCGTTATTGGTGACGTCGACGACGGCTGCTGTCTCGACTGTGAATGTTTCGGCTGCTGATTTCAATGGAGACGACGCGTCGGAGACGGCTCCAGTGATGAGGGGCAGTTTTTCAGCCGCAAGTGGAGCATTGACAACGCAGTTCGACGAGGATTCGGACTTTCTTAAACAAATGAGTGACCTGATTGCACGCCCGATGGGTGTACACAGCATCCCGAAAGTTGTGCTGCTGATCGCTGAGATCATGCGCCATTCGCTTGTCAACAAATTTATCTTTCGTCGCAGTCAAGGCGTGCGTCTCATGGCTCTGCTGATGCGGTCACTTCCACCGCAGTACTTGACAGCTGATCTGTTGATCGCAATCGAGCGGCTGCGCAGCGCTGTGATCTCGGATCGAATTCTGGCAGACGAGATCTACAAATTCCTGCTTTTCAATTTCCGCGTTTGGGTGAATGCACCGGTGGAGTTGCAAGACACGATGTTCGACAAGTTGGAGATCATGACACGGAAGGACAGCAAGAACTTGTCCCCGGCCTCGACGCGCCACTTTTTGCGTTGTTTATCGTGGATTTATTGGCACGTTCCCTCATCGACTACCCTTCGACGTGCCCGAGAGTTTTCCCAGGAGGAGATCGATGCTTTGCGGAAACGTGTGCTGGCAATGATCAAAATTGTGTTATGTGAATCACCCCCGCCGAAGGTTGCAGGGTCTGTAATGGCGTTTCCTGGAAAGGGCAAAGAGGTGAAGTCCCAATTGTCGTATGAAAGCACGCGCTCTCTTATTTTCTGCATGATTGGCAAGCCGAGCAATCCGATGATTCCTGGAATGAACATCGATGGAACGCCGGTGATCCAAGAGATCGGATCGACGAATGGGTCATCGTCCTCGGCAACGGTAGCTTCGTCGTCAAGCTCGAAAAGCATGCCTGAAAGTGACCTCGATGGCAGTGGATCCGTCATCGAAAATGTGCCTGAATCGGATTTGCCGGACCTGCTGCAGCTATTGATTGAGCTGTCTGTCCAACCCACAGCGCCCGCGGGAATGCTGGATCTGTTTGGTCGTTTGGGCGGTCTCCGTATCTGGCTACCGCTGCTGGAGTTTTCGAGCGATGTGATTCGAGTCATGACGTTGCGCTTGCTGCGAACGTATTTGTTCTTGAAATGTGAGTGTAACCAAGACCATGAGATGGTCAACAACCCAGATAAAGTGCAGCTTTCCGTGGGCGACGCGAATTTGATTATGCATTCGCTGAAGCCCGAACAACGGCCGGTTTCGATGGGTGTGTACTCGGAGATTTTGCTTATGATTCTCGGAATCCAAGTAACCGAGAAGGACATGAAGGCACTGGACGGTAAAACTGCAGCGTTCGATGCTCTCATCGACGAAAATGTGCTAGCTACGGCGACGATTTGGCACGGGAATATGATGTCTGCATTCTTGGGCTTGGTGCGTGCCAGCTCTGTAACTATTCGCATGATTGCTATCCGCCATTTGAAGATTATTTTCGCTTCTTCGACGGTGGCCAGTGCGATCAACCGGCATGTGCTGATCTTTGGAAGTATTTCGAATATGGGTGGCACCGCCACGGAGTCATCAACCACGGAGCAGGTACCGATTATTGAGGCCATTCTCAGCCTGCGAGGTGATCCCCAACGTCAGCATGAAAACGTACCGTCTCCGCCATCATCGCTGTTTGGCATCGATTTGCATGGCTGCCCCGGTGTAACCATGAGCCGACTACGAGATATGGTCCTGAATACGCAGGAACCGGACGAAGTTCGGGTGAATGCGCTGTACTCTATCATCACGCAGGATGATGTTGACTTCGTGCGTGGTTTGCTTGCGTTGCACGGAGACGGCGACCGTAAGAAACAGGGTGTGAGTGCCAGTTGCTTCAATGACATGTCGAGCCGCATGAAGTTGGCACTTGTGGAGTTGATGTCCGTCTTTCAGCCAACTGGGTGCGTTGACTTCATCACGCACATGTCGTACGACGTTATTTCGTCCATGATCTGTCTAGAGGTGAAGACGAACGAGATGGCGTGGTTCTTGTTGCAGGATCCGTTCACCACCCTTTCGCGCTTTATCACGTCCACGGAGGAGCTCGAAGTGGTCGTGGTGTCATTGCTCAAGACCACTCTGGACAAAATGAACGAGATGCTGTCAGCTGAAATGAACCTGCGAATCAACGAAGGCACGCCCTCACGCGAATCTATTCTGTGGCGTAACGCAGAGAGTTTAGCTTCTCTGGCGGCAGCTGTCGTGCTCCATTACGACCCTGATACGCTAGGCGAAGTCGATCCAAGCAAATTGGCGAGTGCACCGGGTAATGAGGACGTGACCAAGAGCTTAGTCTTCTGGAAGTGTGAACGCGCGAGTTGGCATGAAGCCGAGCTGGTGGACTCCATTCTAGGCATTTGGCAGCACTTCGCATCCCACTTTCACTCTGATTCGGACGCCAGCTTTGCGCGGAGATCTAGCAATGCGCACAACCGCCGTGGCAGTACGCCATCGCGCCCGATGGAAAGCGGGCTGCAAAGTCCACCACCTTCGGGGTCTTCAGCGCGTTCTAACTCTACTACGAGTATGCTTGGCTTTGGCTTCAACTTGCTGCCTACCGGTGGTGCAGCCAGCGCACCTGCTTCCAATTCTCCGCCGACCCCCCTGTCTGGAGGAAGCAATATCTCTGCTCGACCCCACCCTGGTGGACCGATGCGTCAAATTCTGCAGTTGCTATTGCGGTGCTTGTACCTCGTACTGATCTCCGATGACGTCGAAGTGGCAACTAACGGTGAAGGCAACGAAACGGAAGAACTTTCATCGGTGAAACTGCGACTTCCGGCCAACTCAGTGTTTTTCGCGCGTATCAACAAGCTTGAATACTTTATCAACGCGATGGGTTTGGGCCACGAGATCGCGCAGTTTGACTCGTGCTTTGCCCCATCTCGCTCAGGTTCCAACGGCATGACTACGACTGCCGGGTTAGTCACAGCTAGTGAATGTGTGAAGGCTGCCCCCGGTGACGAGACAACGCTGTTGCTCTGGCTGATCCCAGAACTCTCGTCGCTGATTGACCGCGTACGTCGGAAATGCTGGTCGGAGTCGGCGGTGAAGCTTGCGAGCATTTTGGCCTCTTTGGTGTCGGTACCGCTTCGTTCATCGGACCAGCTGGTCGAATTGCTTGCTCGCAATGACTTCACCACGAATAACCAGGAGGTTCGACGTCGCGATTGTTTTTACCATGAACAAATGGCGCATGCCCGCGATATTCGTGCGATGCGTCGTGCTGGTATGTTCGATGCGGAGGCCGAAGAAAAGAATCGTGCGAAGTCTGAACTCGAACGAATTAGCAAGTTCACCCGCTCTGCCACTTCGCTAGGTGCAGCTTCCAGTGAAGGAGAGGACCACGTTTGGCTGGAGCGTGTAAAGGCGAAGGATATCGATGACTGGATGAAGCTGCGGGTACTGGCGAAGTGGGGCGTTCGTCACGTTTGGGGGGTACGAGACGAGTCTGTTGTAAGTTCTGTGGACGATGGTGGTACCATCATTGGCCTGTGGGGTGACAATGAATTCTGGCGTGTCGATATCTATACGTCGAGCAACTGGATCCGTTGCCGCCTGCTGCCGGATACGGATGATACCATTTCCCACAACTATAGCGCTTCGTCGAGTCTGAAGCACGAGATGCTTAACAACATGTCGGACGAGTTGGCAATGCCACCAGTGGATTCAATTGTCGTGGATGATGCGGCTCTTGCGGCATCGGGCGAATCGGCGGATCAAACTTTTGAGGAAGAGGAGGAGGAAGACGACGAGGCTCGTACTGTCAGTAGTGGTGGGGATGGAGAGGGATCAGAAGCCACGGAGTCCGATGAGCCGGGGTACGTTGGGTTAGCACGGCGTCTTAGCGACGTCGGATACCTGGATGACGACAGTAGCCCAACGTCCATGGATGCAAGTGGAGGTAGCGATAGTGCTGCACCACGCTCCATGCTGCGCGATCGCATGCACAGCAGCGACAGCGTTGGAGAGGTTGTAGATGCGGCTTCGCACATGGACGTCATAGGTCAGAACCCAGACCTTGTGCCAACCGCACCGCCTGATGTTAGTGAGAATATCACAAGTGCGGATGACTCCACCATTCGAGACCGTCGTGCTGTCTCCGTGGATGTGGCGACGACTGTCAAGTCTGCGAAGGGCCGTATCGGCACGATATCGACTCGTTTCTCCTCTGGCATCATGCGTCTGGCAGGTGCTCGTCCGGCTACTTTGTCAACAGCGTCGAATGGACCCGAAGGTCCGGGACGCCTCTCAAATGTTTCTGAGGAAGCTGACGATGTGCAAGATCCCCAGCATCCAACGTCTCCAGACACAGCAGGAGAGGATAGCGCTGCACCACTGAGTAACGATGCAGCGAAGCCCACGAGTCCGTCGGATCGAAACTCGTCAGGCCCAACATCGTCGTCACGAATGGTTAAGAAATCAGGCAAGCACGACCAGTGGAAATCGTTGGGATCTCCATACCGCACCAAGGCGTATTTGGTGCTCCCGTCGGGTGTCATGGTGCACGGTGTGCTGCGCATTGGTGCTGCAACGATCGTCTTTGAGGGTGAACGTGTGGTAACGCTACGAAGTATCGCAGACGCGTTCAAGTCAAACGACGACGGCGGTGCTGCAGCACGACAGCGCAGCGCCCAGCGCCTGCACGAGACGTACATCTCACAGCTAAAACGCCGTGTGTGGGGCGTTCGTGTGATCCGTGTAATTCACCGACGACGTTTCCTCATGGAGGGCCAGAATGGCCTTGAAATCTACTTCGTGGACGGCAGCTCGTGCTTTTTCGGACTTGAAAGCTATGGCGAGGCTGACCTCGTGTATGCCACATTGAAAGAGCGGAAGCCACCATGCCTCGCCAAGTGGGGTAAGCGATTATTGACAGCTGAACGAATGCTTGCCAAGAGCAAGTGGACGGAGATGTGGGTGCGGCGTGAGATCAGCAACTTTGAGTATCTCATGGCTCTGAATGTGTCAGCGGGCCGTTCCTACAACGACCCCTCTCAGTATCCTGTCTTCCCGTGGGTCATTAAGGACTATGAATCGGCGGAGCTTCGTCTGGACGATGAAGATATCTACCGAGACTTGCGTCGGCCTATTGGTGCACAATCGGCGGAGGCTATTCAGCGTGCGCGAGCAACGTACGAAGGATGGGACCCGAAGACGCCCATCCCGGCGTTTCACTACGCGAATACGTACTCGCACATGCAGTCCGTGTTGTACTTCTTAATCCGACTCGCACCTTTTACTGGAGCTGTCCTCGGCAGCGAGGAGCAACAGCTCCACCACAAGGCAATCGGTGAACCCACGTTTGATTCGGTGCCTGAAGCCTTCAGGATGTGTACGAGTGACGAGCGTCACATGTTCGAGCTGACGCCCGAGTTTTTCTACCTACCGGAGTTGTTTTCCAGTGCTCGGAATAAAACTTTGGCTCGCCACTTTACACCAGGACAAGATGTGAGTGCGACGGCGGGTCTAGCGCGTGATGTGGCACTTCCTCCGTGGGCTGCGTCGCCGTACGAATTCGTGCGACTGCACCGCCTAGCACTCGAGAGTGATTTCGTATCCAGTAACCTTCACTACTGGATCGACCTTATCTTCGGATACAAGCAAACTGGTTCGTCCGCCGTGGATGCATTGAACTCCTACCACATTGCGTGCTATCCAGAACGTTTGGATCTCAGTACCTCTAGCGATGGTGTGCGTGCCAAGCTTGTTCAGCGCGGTACAGTTCCGATTCAGCTCTTCCGCAAGCCTCACCCTGCACGCATGACGCAGGATGAATCATTGGAGGCACGGTACCCGGCATCACACAGCATGGCTGTTCTATCTTCGCGCAGACAGGTGCGTCGTCATGATCTACCGTCCAAGCATGCCGCTGCCGTCAAGAGCGTCCGTTTTTCCAATGCGCTGAACCATGCAGTGGCACTCACAGCGCTAACTGGGTCGACTCCTGGACTTGGAAGTGGAACGGGCATGGGAGCTCACAGCACCGGTAGCAACGACCATGGAGTTGTTGTGTACACTACAGATAGTGATGGTGTGGTTCTGGCGAAGCGCTACCTGAACTCAGTTCCTGATACAGTGCGTTCCTGCCCATTTTCGATGGTGGATGTGGACCAATGGTGGAAGCTTCCTGCAGGCTGTCTGGTGAATGAGGGCGTCGTGTTTTACGAGCAAATGATTAGCTGCGGCTACTGGGATGGTAGCTGGCGGATTCACTGGGCTGCTGACGGCGAGCTCCTGCAGCGGATCGCCTTCCATAAGAAGCCTATTCTTTGTATGGCGCGAAGTGAAGACGACTTCACTGGTGATCTGGCATTGGCCTTTGGCAGTGAAGATTGCACCGTGTCCGTCTGGGCGCTGTCGAAACTCTCGGCGTCTCGTTCACGACGGCTCTTCCTCAAAAAGGAGCTGCCTGTGGGAGGACTTCCTTGGGTTTTGCTGGTGGGTCACACAAGTCCTGTCGTCGCTGTGGCTCTAAACGTGGACTTGGACGTGGTGGTAAGTGCCTCGAAGGACAACACACTTCTGCTGCACTCGCTCCGCGGCTCAACACCACTTCATGCTTTGGCTCTTACACCGGGTCCGATGGAGACTTCAGCTGTTGCTCATATGGTCATCTCGGCGCAGGGCAACACGCTGGTTCACTCCATCACCACCCACAAGACCCAACGCAGCGGCCGCTATTCCCGTGCAAACTCGCTTTTCTCCGACGACAAGGCTAGGCTCACAGTCGGTGAAAATGGAAGCGGCAGCGGCAGTATGGTCGCTGGTGGTTTATCCAGTAGTGGATATGTAGCTACGAGTGATGACCAGCAAGAGAGTCAACGCGAAGATCAGCAATCCGAGCTGTACGTGGTGTCCATTAATGGGCATGTGGTCTCACACGACAAGCTGGTCGTGAGAGGCGAAGTTGACGAGGTGGCTGAGGGCGAGGACAACAAGCTCCCGGTGCCACATTTGCTGCTTGAGCGCGGTGTATTGTTTACACGCTCCGGTGAGTACTTGATCACGGCGTGTGCTGGTGCTGACGCAGCCATCGAGGTGCGTGATGCGGGCATGCCGGGTTCGGTGGTACGGCGCATCGATTGCAAACGCCCCGGCGCAGAGTTGACGAGCTTGAGCATGGGCCAGGACGAGCGTTGCATTGTATGTGGCTATGCTGATGGTGCTGTTGTCGCGTACGCGCTGCATTTCGGCGTTGCTGATGGCTGCAAGAGTCTGGTAGGGCTAGACAAGCAAGCCCGCGAACGCGAGCGCGCTGCGTTGGCACAAGCAACCAAGCGGGACTTGCTCCGTAACAAACGACGAGAGGAACTCCTACCAGCTTTCATGCGTGGAAATGGCGGTGCCGAAGGCACCCTGTGGGCACGTCAGGGCAAGTCTTCGATGCCCGAGGAGCCGTACATCACACACATGCAGGAGCGGTTCTCGCTGCTTAAGCAAACCTGTGTGAGTGGTGATGAGAAGTACGAAGGCATGCTGCGTGACCTCTGGCATGCTATCTATTCACAACAACCATTCAAGGAGCCCACATCAGAGCAGCCTCAGTCAATTGCGGAGGGCAATCTATTGGACTTCGGTGACGATGGCCAAAACGGTTATGATGTGGCAGCTTCTAAACCGTCTGAGCTGCAGTTCGAACGGGTTGGAGAATCGTGGAGTCGACTGGGTTTCCAGCGTCCGGACCCTACCACTGACTTCCGTGCTGGTGGCATGCTGAGTTTGGACTGCTTAGTCTACTTCGCATCGCATTACACGTCGCAGGCTGTGCGCATGGTAACGAGCCAAGTACCCGGGTCGCACGACCATACTTACCCGTGGGGCCCTGCAGGCATCAATGTGACGTGCATGGTAGCGCGTCTCTTCTGGAAGTTCGACGGTGAGCTTGTTCGTGAACAACAAGCCAACTGGCCCTTGTTCTACGACAGCGAGGCCTTCCACCTGCTCTTTTCAGAGGTGTTTGTGCTCTTCGACTTCCTCTGGAACGAGATGAATGCCAACTACGGCAACTTCTCGAGTAAGTTTGTGTCTGTATGACCCTCTGCTGTTACAAGTTTGCGTACTCACCTTGTGTGTCTTTCCTTATTCGTTTGTGCAGTGGTCATTCAAGCGACAAGTGATCGGATCATGGACGTTCTTGAGGAGGCTCAAGGCGACATCAATGTGATACTGATGGAGCTACGCTCGCAGAGTCTGTCGACTACGGGCAAGCAGCGACGAGCATCGTCGCGTTCAATGGAGGACTTCCTCACAACCATCAACACAAACATCATCGATGCTTCGGCTGCGGTTAACGAGGGACTTACCGCGTCGGACGGCACAAGCTTCCCGCCGTCCACCCCCCCTGGCAAGTCACCACGATCCTCGTGGTCATTCACGTCGCAGGTCTCACAGTCAGTGAACCGCTTGAGTCTCGGCGCCATCGGCTCGTCAAGCTCTTCTGCGACCACAACTTCGACTACAACTACTACGACCACAACGACCGAAGCGCTCCTCCCAGGTTTTGGAGGCAGCAATTCACCCAAGCCGGCGCCAGTTGCTACGGGCAACTTGGTGCCCGACTTGAATGACCCCTTCGCAGGCAACGATATCCGTGGATTCGAGGAGAAGCCCCCGTCACCGCCCCCAGTGCAGAGTGATGACCCCTTTGCGTGCTTGATGTAAGCCAGCTGCGTGGGGAATGATAGGTTGTTAGCAAGAGCGCTTGATGACATGTAGTTAGATCGTCTGTGCAGCGAGCGTTGCTGTATGTAAGAAAGCAATGCAGTTCATTCAAAAGAGACAAAATACTCGAGGGTTTGTTGGCTGCCTAAACAGCAGAGCAAGCAAGTGCCTTTAGCTGGATTCTAGAGTTCTTGGCTGCTTTTCTTTACCAGAAGAGGTTGTCGACAGCGACATCCTCGTTGGCCTTCCGCCGGAACACCGCGACGTACTTCTTGCCGCCACCACGAGCCACCTTCTTGCCTTCCTCCGTCTCTTCCGTCATGGCCTTCACGCAGGGGTCGGAAGCCTGAAAAAACAAGAGCACGCAAAGTGTTGTGTGAGTTTTGCCTTCCCGAACTTTTCTCAGCACAAAACTCGTACCAGCTCGCTGTCGGGAATGCGCGTGAAGCACGGGTGGCTCGAGCACTTCTCAACGTGCCACTCGTGCAGATCTTCCACATCCGTGATGGTGTACAGAATGCCGCCAGGAGCCAACAGGTACGCGTACTCAGCCAGCAGGGGCGTGCTACATACAACGACCACCACCATTAGCACTCGATCTTCGTCACAAGGCAACTCATTAGCCACGTACTGGACGATGCGGCGGCGGTGCAGCCGCGCCTTGAACTGCGGGTCCGGGAAGCAGAAGAACATCTTGGTGATCTGACCCTTGCGGAAGTAGTGCGGCAGGTAGCGCATCGCGTTCGTGCGCAGCGCCGACACGTTCTGGAACTGACCCGAGTGCTCGGCACGCAGCGCCTCAATGCGCAGACGCACGTACTCCGTCACCTTGGCGCGGATCTCGAGCGCCAGCGTCAACTTGTCCGGGAAAAGCTCCGCCAGCTTCACTGCAATATTGTCATCAGCACCGATAGGAGTACCTCATCAGCAAGGCCTCCTTCATTGCAACAATAGAAACTCGACAATGGTCGAACCTGTGAGTCCACCGAAGCCGCAGCCGATGTCCAAAAAGTCCACACTCCTGTTCATCAAATGACAATAATGTCCGATCAATACTTCAATCCAGCCAATTAATTTTAATAAAAAAAAGATTTTTCTCACGGGTTCTCAATGCCCGGGTAGTGGGTGGACCAGTCCATCTCGTCCGGTGTCTGCGGGCTGATAGCGATCAGAATGGATGGTTAGCGCATTGTGGGCATTCCACCGAAACTTTATAATAATTTCGCAGAGATGACAAAAGGGTACGCACTAGTTGAAGCAGTCATTGTGCGACAGCGGGTTGCAGTGCGCGCGCGAGCGGTAGAACTTCTTCTGCGGCAGCTTGGCCAGCGTCTGCGTCTCCTCCATCGTCGTGTCCGCCATTATATTCCACGTCCACTCAATTTCTGAAGTGTTCAAAAGCTGAAAACCGCAGAGAAAAACGTACCCCTGTCACTACTACCCCGATATACTGACATACGAATAGCCCATAATTTCTGGGTAATTAATGTAGTACAATTATGGCCCATAAATACAATTATGATCAATAAAACTATTATGCCCCATAAACAATTATGGTCCATAAAGAATAATGGTCCATAATTATTCTGTATTCGCAGCATGGACGACTTACCTGTGGGCCGCTGCATCGAGTGCGACAAGGACTCGCTGTACCTGGACCGCGTGTTGCACGAGCACTTCTCGCTGCATGTGTGCGTTGAGAAGTGGTGGGCGCGCTGGAGCTCGGCGTCTCCATGGTGCTCACCAAGCTTGTGTTGTGTTCGTGCAGGTGGCGATGACAGAGGAACACTACGTGGACACCAGTTGTGCAAGGCGCAGCCTCACAGGGACTTGAGGGGCTTTGGCAGGCTCAAGGTAAGTTGAGTTGTGAGCTGCAGCTCTGTGCGCGCAGCGCACGCTGCTCGCCTGCCTACCCTCGCAACCCATTGCAATGTATATTACGTATAGCTATGTGTACTCGCAGGCACACGCAATCGCAGCTTTACCAGTGAAGGCGTCGTCCTCCCAGTCTGGGCAACGGCAGCATCCGTTGCACCGCCACCGAGCTTCACCCACGCTGCAGTGTGCTGCAACTGCAGCTGGGCCAAGGCAGTGTCCGTCGGCACGTTGCTGTCCGGTGGGTTGGTGCTGGAGGGCGCCGAGAACAACGGCTACGCCGAACGGCTCGTTGCAGTGCGGTGCTCCGGAGTCTTGGGTCGCAGCCCGAGCTCCTGTTCACAGCGGACTGTTGCCCGCTCTGGTACGGTAGTACTTCACACTCCCACTCGCACACGACGCGCGCCAAGATTCCAGCATGCAGCTGGGCGTTGACGCTGTCTGCCAAGTGTCGGGGGCGTAGCGTAGACCGCTGTTGAAAACTGCACTTCATTAGCCAGCTGTTTTTCGTTTGCCCGTGTTGCGTTTGGTGGTGGCTGCGTGCAGGGCGTCTGCGGCAGCAGCAGCAGTTCCCGCAATCGGCAACACTTTGAGGTGCGACCGAAATTGGCTGTACTTGTCTCTGGCCAGCGGCTTTGTCATGATGTCGGCCGTGTTGTCGTTCGTTGGTACGTGCAACGTGCGCAGCTTGCCGTCTTCAACGAGATGACGCACCAGATGATACTTGTTGTTGATGTGTTTTGTGTTGGAGTGCTTGCCTGGCTTCGCGGCTAGATAGAGCGCTGCCTGGTTGTCGCCCCGCAGCATTGGTGTAGATGCCGGCCATCGCAGCTCCTCACACAGTCCAACGATCCAAAGAATGTCCTTCACCCCCTCATTCATGGCGATATACTCGGCTTCAGTGCTGGATTGGGCATTGATGCCCTGCTTGCGAGAGCCGTAGGATATGGCGTTGCCATCGAGGAAGGTGATGTACCCCGAGACAGACTTGGAGTCGTCTGGATCGTTCGCGTAGTCGGAGTCGGTGAACACAGTGATCGACACATTGTCGCCGGGAATCACATCCATGTGTAGCGCAAAGTCCCTTGTTTGCAGGAGATAGCGCAGTACTCGTTGGCCTTCACGGTAGTGAATCGCTGTGTAGCATGACAGGAACTTTCCGAGGTGACGCACAGCATGCGCGATGTCGGGGCGTGAGCCCGACACAAGGTACTGCAGGCCGCCGACAAGCTCACGATACGGGAGGTCTCCAGGCTCGGAGGGCTGTTCCTTGGCCCTGGACTCGCTCGTTGCTTGAGGTGTCCAGCAGCCGTACGAGTTTGCAAGACCAAACTTCTTCAGCAGCTTGTCAATGTGTGTCCGCTGACTGTACACGACTTTGTTGTGCTCGCGGTCAATTGTAATCTCGATGCCCAGAAGGTACTTCACTTCGCCCATGCTGGTCATCGTGAACTTGGCTTCCAGTTGAGCAGCCACCTTGTCGCACAACGCGGGTGGCCCCATCAGTAGGAGGTCATCGACGTACACTGTCAGCAGCATCTGCACCTCGTCGCCCTCATACATGGCATAGAGACCGTAGTCACTGTCAAGCCTGACGAGCCCCAAGCTGACCAGGAAGACGTGCAGTGTCTTGTTCCAGACTGCCGGTGCTTGCTTGAGACCGTAGAGAGATTTTATGAGCTGGCATATCACTTCGCCGCCTGGAGAGCCTTCATCCGATCCGCTGGGTATCTCCATGAAGATCAGCTCCTCCAGTAACCCGTAGAGAAACGCAGTCTTAACATCATATTGACGTATATTCCATCCGCGCTTTAGTGCGTACAGAATCGCCGCTCGTATTGTCTCGAAACGGATCACCGGCGCGTAAGTCTCTGCGTAGTCGACTCCTTCCTGCTGTCGGAAGCCATGGATCACAAGACGGGCTTTGAACCGCCTTATACGACCTTGCGCGTCGCGCTTGATCGTGTACACCCACTTGTTCGTAATCACACGCTGTCGCTTTGCTTTGACTCTTGCGACCAGCTTCCAGGTGCCGTGCTCGCGCAGCGACGCGAGCTCTTCTTCCATGGCCGCTTTCCACTCCGGCCAGTGGTCGCTTTGCTTGGCTTGTCTGTAAGTACTTGGCACCGGAATGTCAGCTGTCGAGTTGATGACGGACCCAACGACATACTCCCGAAGGTGGGCGGGTGGCTTCCTCGCACGGCGAGCACCAGCCTCACGAGGCGGCATGGCCGCAGGCATCTTCTTTGGAGGCTCGTAGTCGTCGTCCGGATCATCACGGCCAGCTTGCTGGCTCCGTCGACTGGGCAGGGCTGGGCGCTCAGCAGTCTCCACCATTTCGCGGCTAAGTACTGGTGCTGGTGACTGTGCTGTAGATGTCTGCACTTGCCCTTCTGCTCGCTCTCCCACTTGCTCTCCCACTTGCTCTCCCACTTGCTCTCCCACTTGCTCATCGACGGCAACCAATTCAGGATCATTACCGGTCGGCAGTGCCGGCATCGGTTGTTCGGGCAGTCTTCGAGAAACTCCTGCTTCAGGGAAGAGCCGCTCTTCGAGTGAGGTAACAATCGGCACAATTGGTATGTCGGCAGGTAATTCGTAGGCTCCGTGTTGATAGGCATTCAGGAGCAGCTGCCGCACGTAAGCTTGAGCTACAGTGAAGCGCTCATGACAGAATACATTTCCACTTCGTCTGTGGAACACTCCTCCAGTCTTCAAGTTCAACAGCTTGTAGCCTTTTGTATTCGATGAGTATCCCAGCAACAGCGCGAGCTCTGCGCGAGGGTCAAGCTTGTCACGGGTGGAAGTCTTCTCCGCCGGAATATGAGCGTGCACCACACAGCCCCAGGTTCGCAGCTCCCGCAGTGAAGGCTCGGAGCCATACAGTGCTTCATGAGGCGACTTGCCCTGCAGAGCTTCTGTCGGCAGCACGTTCAGAGTATCCACAATGTGAAGCGCTGCCTCTCCCCACAGCAGATTCGTTTGGTGCGTGGCGTGCAGCACCGCACGAAGCCGCGGTAGAATGATGCCGTTGGCTCTCTCCACCAGACCATTTTCCTCAGGCGAGTAGCCGTTGGTGTTCTGCACAGTGATGCCAAGCCTTTCACTGAAGTCAAGGAGCTGTTCACTGAGAAACTCTCCACCTTGGTCAGAGTGGAGGGTGATTACGATGTGTCCGGCTCGCTTGAATCGGGTGTTGAGCCGCAGGATCAGCTTCTTCAATCTGGGAGCAGCATCGCTCTTGTTCTTCAGGAGATAACACCACTTGTAGCGTGTGGCCTCGTCTAGCGCCAGCAGGAACATCGTCTCCCCCGTGATCGCTTCTTCGCTTACCGAGCACAGGTCCACAGAGAGTTTCTCCAATGGATTTCTGCGTCGCTCGGGGCCGCGCTGGTACGACATGCGCTTGAACTTTGCTGACAGACACGGTACACAGTCGTAGGCGGCAAGCGATTTCAGATTGACGTTAACTCCAAAGTCCACCTTGTTCGATGCCATCTCACGTATCAACTTCATGTTGACGTGCCCCAGCCTGTTGTGCAGCAGGCCCATCGCGTTCTTACGCGCTTCAACGGCAGCAACAAGCCTGAGCGATCTCTTCGTGCGAAGTCGATAGAGCTTGTCGAAGCGATCGAAGCGAAGTTTGATTGAGTCTTTAGTCAGCCAGGCCGTGCGTTGATCGCCACTGAAGTGTACCGAAAACCCACAGGATTGCATGTATCCCAGGCTCATAAGGTTCACGTGAGCGTTGGGGGAATACTGCACGTCGTCCAGCCGGCGAGGCTCCCACTGGCCCGTAAGTTCGTTCAGCACGCGCATTGCAACACTACCGCAAGTGTCCAGCACCTCAGTCTGGCCGAGCGCCATCTTCAGTTCACCAGAGTTACCACGCTGCACGTACGAGAAACAGGAGAGGTCACCGCAGAGATTCACCTGCGAACCGCTGTCGAGCAACCACTCCATCTCATCTGGTGCCAACGCGCGAGGCGCACTGTCATTGTTGGTGTCACGCACCATGCCCACTAATCCTCCTCGCGATTTCGTCGATGAGGGGGCAGGGGATGGCGGAGACGTCGATGATACTTCAGCTGACGCATCGAGCAAAGCGGGGACAGGACACTTCTTTTCATGTTCATCTTGAAGCTGCCTGGCAGCACGTTCACCCAACACAGCCCGAACTTCATCAAGCGAGAACCCCACCACGTGCTCGTCAACTTGGCGAGTAATATCGCTGCACGGGTCTTGACGTGGGGTGGGAACCATAATCACACCACCCGAGAACGCCTGCATGCGCTTTTCGTTTTGTGGTTTGCTGTTGTTGGAGCCTTGCTGCATAACCCCACTGCATTCCTTGTCGCCTTTCCAATGACCAAGCTCCCCGCACGTCTTGCAGCGAGAGTTTTTCTTTTTGGCAGCCAGGCTGGAGGCCCTCGAGCTCGAGGCAGAAGCACCCGATACAGAGCGCGCACGGTTGCCACCGTATTTGCCGCCGTTCTGTTTGGACTTCTTGCCCTTGCCCTTTTCGCTGTGCTGGATGGAGTTGACTTGCTGAGGTTTACCGTTGGTGAGGCCGCGACCCCCACTTGACGGTACCTCATGCTGTGCGCGAGCACGGGCTGTCATCTCTGCGTTCACCAACTCTGCACGCGAGGCGTAGATAGTGAACTCATCAGCCTGCACGCCGCGGCGAGTCACATCATCGGTGAGCTTGGGGTAGACCTTCATCGCGTTCGTCAGCATGAGTCGCGCGATTCGGCAGTCGGCGATGGGGTCGTTGTTCTCAGCCAAAATGCGCTGCATACGCAAGAGGTCATTGATGTACTGCTCGACCTTCTCGTCGGGCTGAAGCTTGCGCGCATACAAATCCGCTAACACCATGTCGGTGTTCACACCAGCGCCGCGACCGAAGTCTTGGTAGACGCGCTCCCACAGCAAGATTGGGTCGGCTTTGAACACGATGTCTTCGTAGCGAAGCAGCACCTCGTCAGAGATGGCGGAGACCAGCAGCCCTTGCGCCTTGCGCAGACGCACGTCCCTGCAGTTCTTTTGGGCCGGGGTCATCGCAGCATCATACTGTTCTTTGCCTTGCACGAGCTGCTCGAGGCGAGACATTCCTAGGCCGGCCATGACCCGCATCCTCCACGCTGGGTACTCCGACGGCTGCGAGAGCTTCTTGCCCACATCGAACTTGGTGATGGCTGGCATAGCACCGGGGGCGAGAGCAGCTTGGCTAGCAGCAGCGTCTTCGGTTGAGTCGGGTCCGTAGCTGGGGGCTTGGCCGTAGACGAGTGACCGTGCCAACGGGGCCGGCGGCACGCGTGCTTGGCTCCAGTATGTGTCTGGCCCCAGCAGTCGCCCAGACGAGAAATCTGGTACAGTTGGCAACGGGCGTTGGACAGGCACGGGACTGGTCGCGGGCGAGGAAACCTCAGTCGTCGACATGACGGAAGTTGTCGTTTGGCTGGATGTCGAGGTCGGTGTCAATGTAGGGTTTGGGCTCATAACCTGAGAAGTGGTGGGCGCGCTGGAGCTCGGCGTCTCCATGGTGCTCACCAAGCTTGTGTTGTGTTCGTGCAGGTGGCGATGACAGAGGAACACTACGTGGACACCAGTTGTGCAAGGCGCAGCCTCACAGGGACTTGAGGGGCTTTGGCAGGCTCAAGGTAAGTTGAGTTGTGAGCTGCAGCTCTGTGCGCGCAGCGCACGCTGCTCGCCTGCCTACCCTCGCAACCCATTGCAATGTATATTACGTATAGCTATGTGTACTCGCAGGCACACGCAATCGCAGCTTTACCAGTGAAGGCGTCGTCCTCCCAGTCTGGGCAACGGCAGCATCCGTTGCACCGCCACCGAGCTTCACCCACGCTGCAGTGTGCTGCAACTGCAGCTGGGCCAAGGCAGTGTCCGTCGGCACGTTGCTGTCCGGTGGGTTGGTGCTGGAGGGCGCCGAGAACAACGGCTACGCCGAACGGCTCGTTGCAGTGCGGTGCTCCGGAGTCTTGGGTCGCAGCCCGAGCTCCTGTTCACAGCGGACTGTTGCCCGCTCTGGTACGGTAGTACTTCACATGCGTGACCTGCAAGCAGGACCAGACGCTGCGCGACGGCACGTTCGAGCTGCTGTCCAAGTCTCGCGCCAGGGCCGAGTACGCGCTGCCAGACTCGTCCTTCACTGGGCTCCCGCACCTGAGCAAGCCCAACCCACAGCACGAGGCCTTTGCGCCGCTGCAGCTGTATCTGCGACGGACGCTGCTGCAAGAAGCCTACCGACTGTACGGCGACGAGGAGGGACTGCAGCGCGAGAAGCACAAGAGGAAGAAGAGAGCGTTCCGGTCTGCAGCAGGCAGGACCAAGCACTTGCTCAAGAGGCAGCACGTGGAGCTGGATAAAGACGCAGACGACGTGGCTGAAGAAAATGAGAAGAAGAAACAGAAGAAGAAGAAGAAACTTGAGTATGTGCCGGTGGCAGACAAAGACCATCGACATGAATTCGGAGCGGAGGCTTTTGATACAGAGACCAAAAGCTGGTCCAAAAAATGTGCGTGTGGCATGCAAGTGCAGTTTGAAAAATGGTGAAGGAAATGAAAGAAGACGTGTATGACAGTTTTTTTTACTATTCGTACGTGGGGTTGGTTAGCTGATTTTTGAGATAAATGATGAAGTTGAGGGTGCATCACTCACTCCCATCGTCGCGTGCGGCCGATGAACCCTTCGTAGCATGCAGTCATGTACACTGCCAGCCCCGTCAGAGCTGCCATGCGCAGGTTGGGACTCATCCTGTACGGCTGTGCGGCAACAGTAGCGTCCTCTCTTGAGGACTGCACGGGATTCCACGGTACTCCGCATACGTTCACGTAGCTCAGGCAGCAGTAGTACTTGGGTCGTCGGTCTTCTTCTGCGTCGAGAAGCTCTTGCGGGAACTCGAAGGTCTGCGCCTGGTGTCGTCCGCTGAGCGTGATCCGCAGCACCGTCTTCTTGCTCGCCGCCACCTTCCGCGGCAGCACGAACTCCTGCAGCGTCATGGCATTCTGGACCTCGTAGTCGTGCGAGGCGTAGAACGGCTTGATCTCCGACGGCCGCATCACCAGCCGCCGAGCTTGCTGCAATGTCGCCAAGTCGTCAACGTCGAAGAACTCGAACCGAACTCTTTTCGGCGCGTACGTGGGACTGCCAGGGTGCCAGAACACTCGGTACGGGACGATCTGCACGGCGCTCACGACGCACGGCCCGTTCAGCGCGTAGTCGATGAACTCGGTCGCGTTCTCGTTCGTGGACGCCGAGCTGCTCCAGTAGCACGAGTGGCCCGTCGAGCAGCCGCAGCGGTGCTGGACGCGCTCGCCCAGCGTCATCATCTCCTGCTCCTGCTGTGTCTCCATCGTCTGCAGCTGGTGCAGCTCCATCCAGCAGCGCGACGACGTGAGCGTGTTCACGGGCGACTCGCTGGGCCGGTCAGCGGACGAAAAGGCCTCCACGCCGCCCAGCAGTTGCTTGTCGTCGACCGCGGGGCGCTGCGCCAGACACGCCACCTTCTTCCCCAGCTCTGCGTGGTTCAAGGCCTCACTGCAGGCCACATGGGGCTCTACCAGCGCCCTCCACAGCTCTGCAGATAAGCCAAATAGCGGCGAAACGTCAGTGTTTTGTTTGTGTCTAGAGGCGGCAGGCGGGGAGAGGAGGACGCACCGTGCTCGCGCGTGAGCGTCAGCAGCGCGTGCGAGCTCTGCTCGGCTGCATGCAGCGCCGCGTGGTCCAAGAACTGCAGCACCTGCAGCAGCAGCACAGCAGGCAGCGCGTCCATCGTCGGGTCGGTCGGCTTTCGTCTTCTTCCTCCGCGTCTTCAAGTTGGCGAATGAACGTTTGAGCCCAAGCAGCCGCCGTTTTTCTTGCGACCCAATTGTCAGACCCAATTGAAGAAATGCTCGTTTTCTGGGCCAGAAAACGAACATTTTCGCAGGGCCGTCGCTCGTCGCAGACGATTATGCTCCACTTCAACATCGTTTGGGATCGTTTTGGGCTCGAGCCGAGTCTTTTGTGACGAGCCGCTCGACAGGTCTTTCCGGCGGTGGCAGCGGCCTCGGCTCTTCTTCCTGTATTTTACCCAACAACGAGGACAATCTTCAAGACTTAAAGGTCTTTAGGCGCGTGACCTCGCGGCAGCTCGTTGAGACAATCGGCGCGGGGGAATGTGATGCTAGTGCAGCGCGCTGGCCCAGCAGAAGCAGCACCAAGCGTTCGGACTTCAGAATTGGAGTGGTTAGCGACTTCATGCCATTGACATCACGCAACTACTGTTTCTTTATGGTGACGACACTAAGAAGGAAATCAATTGTTTGCCTCAGGTAAGAAGATGTACAGCACAGCTGTATCCGACATCTACACTTGATTCATTTCGTGTTCCGCCTTTCGCGTGTGTGCATTGTTCTCGCCTCGCTATTACCGGTACCGTGGTTACAGCCACGGGATTCGCGCTGTGAATCAATCGCACTGAGCTGCGGATGCTGTTCCCTCTCATTCTACGTGAATTGGAGCTGAGATGTCATTCCTTGCTGTTGGGTTCACTACTGTAGTATATAACAGCGTCTCGGGGGCCCCGACCCGAGTCGGGGCATCAGGATGTCCGGACTCGTAGAGGAAATGGTGGCAATGCGACTCGAAATTGGAGCTTGCAGCACAGATTTGCCGCTGAATAGCAATACATGTACATGTAGCATGCAAAATCCGCAGAGAAATCCTGCAGGACGTTGCTATACGTCGTAGCCTCCGACTGGGCGGTAGGCATTCTAGCAGTCATAAACCAGCACAATGTCTTGCCTTAAATCACGCTGCACAAAGGCAACAGTACAGTGTAGTTACGTCGCTATACGCCAAGTGCGCCGGCACTATTGCTGCGCGAGCGAGGGCCAGATCCTTTGCCGGAGCGGTCCGTGGAGCGCTGCGGGTGATACTCGTGCTGGTTCTGCTTTGTGCCGACATTAATGAGCACAAAACCGGAGATGACGAGCGCCGAGGCGAGCAGCGTCACGTGCGTGGGCAGCATGCCGTGGAACCAGAAGTCGGCCACAATGGCCAACGGGACTGTGAGCGACAGCCCGACGGTGGCCACGGTGGGCGACGTCAGCAGCACGGCACGCGCCCAGAGGTAGTCGGACAGCACGTTGTCGAAAAGCCCCTTCACGCCGATGAGCATCAGGATCTCGAGCGTCAGCCCACTCAGCGACTCGACGCTTGTGTAGTGGAAGGTCAAGACGAACGGCAGCAGACACACCATGTTGATGACGCCGATGAACCCGAAGAACAGCGAGATGCTCACGCTCTCGTCGTCCGGGATCAGGCGGCGGATGGCCGTCGTGTAGACGCCGTACATGAAGGCGGCGAAGAGCGCCACCAGGTCTCCAACCACGTGGTCGGCACCGCCGTCCGCCCCTTCGTCGTTGAAGATGGTCGAGATGTTTCCCGCCATGCAGAGGATGACGCCCGCAAGCTTGAGCCACACGAACGGCTCCTTCAGCAACACGACACTCAGCAGGAACGTGAAGACCGTCGACGTGGAGCTCACGATGGTGCTGCTGGACACGCTCGTGAGGTTCAGACTCATGTTGTACGTGAAGTTGGCGACGAACCAGAGCGGCGAGATGATGGCGCTGATGCGGAAGATGTGGCTGTAGCTGGCCTGCTTCCCGGAGCGGCGCAAGAGCTCACTGTGGCTCAGCTTGCCGTCCGTCGGCAGGCCTCGCAGCCAGGCTCTGGCCCTTGGCCACGCAACTTGCGACGCGTACCAGAGCGGCAGGTTCACCGAGAAGAGCGAGATGCCCACGTACGTGAGGAAGAACGGCCCCTGGAAGCTCAGATTGTGGAAGATGTACTGCACCAGCACGCTGGCGAACGTCCAGATGAGCGCCACGATGAGGAGGAAGGTGACGCCCAGCAGCCAGTCGAAGCTCGAGCGGTGGTGGCGAGGCTTCTGGTGCGCGCCGCTGTGGCTCGCAGCGCCTACGAGCAGCGCGTCGGAGCCCATGAGCGCGTCGCGCTCGGACGCCTCGTCGTCCGAAGAGGTGGTGGCGGTCGGCGACGTGGACAACGCGCGCTTGGCGGCTGGCGGCTCCGCGGCGGCGGCGTCGAGTCCGTAGGTCATGGCGAGAACGAAAATGGCTTCACTGGGTGCAGCAGAGACTGGTCTCACTCAACACGGGGTCTGTCAATGACGGTGTCATTGCAGGCGAGGACGAATCATCGCCAGCCAAGGGACCCAGTCACAGTACCGGTAGCGTGGACCACAGCTCCTGCACATCAACTTTACACGAGCCACGTCGCCGCTGTCATTATTGAGGCTGAAAATGTATCTATGAGCAGAGACGAACCATTTGTGAGGACTAAACAAGAAATACCGTGATTTATAATAAATGTTTGTATTGAGTTCTAATATTATATTTTGCTTCCATACTCGGTAATAGGGGTTTAATTAGGACTTGTGTAGGTGTTTTTAAGCTTAACCCTTTCACTACCAAAGAAAACAGCACGAATTATTAAAAACTACTGTAGGAGTTTATCTCTAGAATTATGCATTCTAAAATTCTCCCTCTTACTTTTTATCTCAAAGTTTGATCCGACCTAATGGCTCGTCTCTCACGTGAATCAGGTCGGAACAGACGCAGACGCACAAAGCAAATCGGCAGCCAACGACGAGTTCTCGGCGAGAAGCTCCGTGTGTCATGGCTTCCTGCAGCACCGCAGCGCCGGTGAGCAGCAGTAGCACTAGAAGCACTGGCAGCAGCAGCTTGGTGCTCACCGCGCAGCCGTCCGCTGGCCAGCTGAACGTGGAGATCCTCGGCGCGCGCAACTTGCCGCCCGCCGTGCTCGGCAGCCTGCTCAAGTGGACGCCCAGCTACGCCAACCCGTACGTGGTGCTGTCGCTGGACCGCGAGCGCTTCGTGTCCAGCGTCAAGCAGCGCGACCTCAACCCCGGCTGGAAGGAGACGGGTCGGCTCAATGTGCCGCTGCCGTCCGAGACGGAGGTGCTGCAGACCGTCGGCATCCCTGGCGGCGTGAGCGCTGGGTCGGCAGGCAAAGGCAAAGGAAGCAGCAATGGCAAGGGCAAAGGAGGCACTGCAGTGAAGAAGACGGGGGCAGCTGCGGCGGCGGCGGACGCTGCCATGGGCTACCGCCAGTACCATCCGTGCGCGCCGGAGCTCTACGTGCAGGTG
This sequence comes from Phytophthora x cambivora, assembly GCA_033557925.1. Classification (NCBI taxonomy): domain Eukaryota; phylum Oomycota; class Peronosporomycetes; order Peronosporales; family Peronosporaceae; genus Phytophthora; species Phytophthora x cambivora. The sequence goes on along the minus strand of JAUCEB010000008.1, from coordinate 3,043,583 downwards.
TTCCATCACTCCGACGAGAAGAAGGACGCTGCGGCGTCGGCTGCTCCGGCGTCGAACGTGTCGGCTCTGGGGCCTGAGGATAAACTCATTGGAGCTGTGGTGGTGCCACTGCTGCCGTGTCTGATGTCGAGTGCATCGAGTTCTCGTGGGTGGTACCAACTGATGGACGAGGAGTCGCAGACTGCGGGGCAACTGCAGCTTGCACTCGACTTTGATGTCTCCACGGCCTCCAATGAGCTGGAACCGCGGAAGGGGGATATTGTGAGACTTACGGGCTTTGGAGGACTCGAGTACTACTCCAAGCTACTGCCGCCGAGTGCACGACTCGAGGTGTTGGACATTTTCCAGGACCAAGTATTCGCACAGACTTTCAGTCAGGAGGGGTGGCCGCTGAGCTTCGAGCTGCATCGCAATCTGGTGCATGTAGAACGTCGTCCGTCTCTCCTCCACGACGCATCGCAGCAGCTGCACAGCCAGGTATCGCGCGTGCGCCAGCTCCGAGTGGTCACGGGTGCACAGCGTGTTTGGCGCGCTCTTCCTGACACACCGCGCATTCAGTTCGAGAACTCGGCAGCTTTTATTGGTTTCTTTGGTGCCCAAGCGTATTCTACGATGGTTCGCAGTGTGAACGAGTTGCTGCAGTCTGGTGTGTACTCGGGCGTGCAGACCTTCATGGCGAGCTCGAAGGATGCTTATGGTCAGGTCAAGCTCGAATTCGTGCGTGTGTATTGGGCTGCGCCGACACGTGTGACGAGTGGAAACTTTGACGGGGGCTACGACGACGATCTGATCGATTGCGGCCCGCGAACTAACCGTGGGCATATTGTGCGTGCATTTACGGCTGTTGATCGCTTAGCTGTGGATTATGAAGATCATCAGGAGGAGGTAATGATGATGCGATGGGAGACGTACGAAGACAGCGAGGAGTTCGAGGGTGATGATGGAGACGACGATGATGAGCCTACCGTGCCCGAGCAGCTTATCTGTCCAATTACCGGGTGTCCGATGATGGACCCCGTTGTAGCTGCGGACGGTCACAGCTACGAGCGTGAGGCTATTCTGCAATGGTTCACGAATAGTGATATCTCACCGATGACAGGTATGCACATGCCCACGACGCAAGTCTTCCCCAACTTCACTCTGCGCCAACTTTCAGAGGAGATGCAAGCCGCAGCCGCACGTCGCCAGCAAGCGAAGCGACGCCGTCATCGCCGTCAGAGCGCAGCTCTTGCTCAAGCAACTGAGCAAATCGCTCAGGTCGATGAAGATTTCGAGAATAAAGCGGCTTCAAGTGAAGAAGGCCAGGATGGGCGCGCTGAGTTGCAAAGCGTAAGTAAGTAGGATTTTGAGATGTATGTGTCTCCGACGGGTAGTTTGATTTATGAGGTGAGGAATGTGAAGGCACAACGCGCAGCACCAGCGCAGAATGGATGGATATCAACCAAGTGGAAGAGCGAAAGCTTCAAATAGAAGGTTTCTGCAAGCAAGCTTCCGCCTCGTACATTAGACATCGTTACGTAGATTCATTCTTGTTCCTCTGCAGCGACTACAAGCCCTTGGCAGCATTTTCTTCCGATTTCTTGATAATAGCGCGCAGAGTTTCGCGTGCGCTCACTGGGAGGCGAGTACCTGGACCGAAGATGGCGCCCACGCCCGCGTCGTACAGGAACTGATAGTCCTTGGGCGGGATGACTCCACCGCAGATCACCAAGATGTGCTCTGCATTTTCCTTCTTCAGCGCTTCGACAAGCGCCGGCACCAGGGTATTGTGGCCAGCTGCCAACGAACTCACCCCGATGCAGTGCACATCTGCGTCCACAGCTTGACGAGCCGTCTCTTCAGGTGTCTACAAAGCAGATCAAAAGTGCGTAACGTGTTAAGTTCATACGTAAAAAGAACGATGAAGATTGAGCTACGACGTACCGAAAACAGAGGCCCCACATCGACATCAAAACCCATGTCCGAGTATCCCGAAGCAATAACCTTGGCACCACGGTCGTGGCCGTCCTGGCCCATCTTGGCGATTAGCATGCGGGGACGACGACCAAAGCGCTCTGCAAAGTCATCAATCTCCTTGACGACTTCGTTGTACTCAGCTTCAGCCTCGTCGTTGTGCTTGTACTCGTTACGGTACGCACCCGACACAACGGAGCTCTTCGGGATATGCCGGCCCCAAACGTCCTCAAGTGCCTCCGAAATCTCACCCACCGTGCAGCGAGCACGCGCCGCATTCACAGAGAGCTTGAGGAGGTTCATCGGATGTTTACCAGGACCCGTGCTTTCTGTGAGCGCTGCGGAATCGCGGAGCTTCTGCAAGCACGCTTGAGCTGCAGCCTCGTCACGGTTGGCCTTGGTCTCCTCGATGCGCGCGATCTGTTTCTTGCGGACCGTCGAGTTATCGATCGTTAGCACTTCCACTGTGTCTGGGTTCTCGACCACGTACTTGTTCACACCGACAATGGTCTCCTCACGCGAGTCCACGCGCGCCTGCTTCTTGGTGGCGCTCTCTTCAATCCGCAACTTCGCCATCCCGGACTCAATCGCCTTGGCCATTCCACCAATCTCCTCCACCTCGTTAATGACTTCCAAGGCTGCATCGTACAGTTCCTGCGTTAACGTCTCCATGAGGTACGAGCCACCCCACGGGTCAGCCACACGCGGGATGCCAGTCTCCTCTTGCAGCACTAGCTGCGTATTCCGAGCCAAGCGAGCGCTGAATTCCGTCGGTAGTCCCAGTGCCTCGTCCAAAGCATTTGTATGCAGACTCTGCGTGCCGCCCATAACAGCAGCCATGGCCTCCACCGTCGTCCGCATAATGTTATTGTATGGGTCCTGCTCCGTCAGCGAGTACCCCGACGTCTGGCAATGCGTGCGCAGCAACAGACTCTTGACATTCTTGGGCTCGAACTTCTCCTTCATCAGCTTGGCCCAGAGCTTCCGCGCCGCCCGCAGCTTGGCCACTTCCATGTAAAAGTTCATCCCAATAGCAAAGAAGAACGAGAGTCTCGGGGCCACGGCATCCACCTCCAGGCCAGCAGCCTGCGCCGCCCTCACGTACTCGATCCCATCCGCGATGGTAAATGCCAGTTCAAGCCGCGCATCGGCGCCAGCTTCTTGCATGTGGTAGCCCGAGATCGAGATGGAGTTGTACTTGGGCATGTACTCGGACGTGTAGCCGAAGATGTCCTGGATGATCCTCATGCTTGGCGCCGGTGGGTAGATGAAGGTGTTGCGCACCATGAACTCCTTCAGAATGTCGTTCTGGATGGTGCCTGAGAGCAGCTTCTGGTCCACGCCCTGCTCCTCGGCCGTGACGATGTACATGGCCAGGATGGGCAGCACAGCGCCGTTCATGGTCATGGACACGGACATTTTGTCCAGCGGGATGCCGTCGAACAGCAGCTTCATGTCGGCGATCGAGTCGATGGGGACGCCCGCCATGCCCACGTCCCCGTGGACGCGCGGGTGGTCCGAGTCGTAGCCGCGGTGGGTGGCCAGGTCGAAGGCCACGCTCAGTCCCTGCTGGCCGGCCGCCAGGTTCTTCCGGTAGAAGGCGTTCGACTCCTCGGCCGTGCTGAAGCCGGCGTACTGCCGCACGGTCCAGGGCTTGGCCGTGTACATGGAGGCGTAAGGCCCGCGCGTGAACGGGAAGGCGCCGGGCGCCTGCGCGAGCTCCAGCCCCTCCAGGTCGCTCCGCGTGTACAGAGGCTTGATGGGGATGCCCTCGGGCGTCTTCCAGAGCAGGTGCGTGGTCGGATCCTTGCCCTTGAGCTCCTTGGTGGCCATCGCGAGCCACGGCGCAGGGTACGCGGACGCATCCAGCTTGGTGCTCAGCGCGCGCAGGTGGGAGGCGGCGCGGCGCGCGGAGGAGCCGCTCACGCGCCACATGAGTAGACGAAGAGCGACTTGCTTCTTGCGTGGCAGATTGCGGACTGGCGGTGCCGGTTCAAGTGCTGGTGTGTATAGCACAGAATAGGCGCGTTTTTACACTAAAAAACTTCAAGTTGACGCAAATCGACCGAATCTTGAAGGGTTTTAATCATGGAGAGCACAAGAACGAGAGGTTAACCAGGAAACGCAATGCGGTGCTGTACAGTGGTAGGCAAAATGGTAGATGCATGTTGACAAGGTTACTCACTGCTTAGATACTGGCCCTGTCAGCGGGTTGGTCGTCTGGACTTGGCCATTCACTCAAGAAGCTCAACTGAGTGAATAACTCCATGCCAGATGCACGCAGGAATGGCAACGGAGTAGACAGACCTAGTTGCAGGGGTGTCCGCCTCTCCGTTGGCATTTCTATCGTCCTGACGACGTCCAATGCAGGGTCAATGAGCATCCGAGCGGTTTAGACCGCGCGATCGTAGCCGAGGATCGGTGCCAGCCAACGCTCCGTCTCCTCGATAGTCTGGCCCTTGCGCTCGGCGTACTCCACGACCTGGTCCTTGCCGATCTTGCCCACTGCGAAGTACTGCGAGCCCGGGTGCGCAAAGCACAGCGCGCTGACGGCCGAGCCAGGCAGCATCATGTAGCTGTCCGTGAGGTTCAGTTCGATCAACTCGTCCGCCTTCAGCAGGTCCCACAGAGCGCGCTTCTCTGTGTGGTCCGGCTGCGACGGGTAGCCGGGGGCAGGACGGATGCCGTCGTACTTGACCTTGAGCAGGTCCTCCTTGTCCAGAACCTCATCGGCCGCGTAGCCCCAGTCCTTCACACGCATCTCGCGGTGAATGTACTCGGCGAAAGCCTCCGCTAGACGGTCTCCAATAGCCTGAGACATAATCTTGTTGAAGTCATCGTGATCGGCCTCGAACTTGGCGGCCATCTCCTCCACGCCGAACACACCGACGGCAAAGCCGCCGACGTAGTCTTGGCCACCGACGCCCTTGGGCGCGATGAAGTCAGCCAACGACATGTACGGGTCATTGGTCTCCTTCTCGGCCTGTTGACGCAGCATGCAGAACTTCGAGAGCTCCTGCTCCGGGTTCTTCGGGTCGCACACGATCACGTCTTCGCCCTCACGGTACGCAGGGAAGATGCCCGACACACCGCGCACACGGAGCAGCTTCTTGTCGATGATCTCTTGCAGCAGCTTCTGCGCCTCGTCAAACACCTTGCGAGCCTCGGCACCGACCGCCTCGTCGTCGAAAATCTTCGGGTACCCACGGTTCGGGTAGCGACCGCGCAGCTCCCAAGTCTGGAAGAAAGGGTTCCAGTCAATGAATGGCACCAAGTCTTCGAGGGGCAGGTCCTCGATGACGTGCAGACCCACTCGGTTAACCTTCTGGAATGGAGGCTTGGCAGTGTAATCGATCTGGTAGCTCTTGGTCTTGGCATTTCCAAAGCCAATAAGCTTGATGTCATCCAGGGACGCGTAGTAGTCCTCACGCATCTCTTCGTACTCCTCCATGACCTCCTCCACAAACTCATCACGCTCCTCATCCTGACGAAGCAAGTTACCGACCACAACCACACTGCGAGAAGCATCCAGCACATGCATGACTGGGTGCTCGGGGGTCGAGTAGTGCGGAGCGATCTTGACGGCTGCATGCATCTTCGAGGTTGTTGCACCTCCGACAATCAGAGGAATGTTGAGGCCTGCCTTGTTCATCTCGCGAGCAACGTGTACCATCTCATCAAGGGAGGGTGTGATCAGACCCGAAAGTCCGATCACATCGACGTTGTGCTTTTTGGCTGCAGCCAGGATGTCCTCACACGGGACCATGACGCCCAGATCGATGATCTTGTAGTTGTTGCAGCCAAGCACTACACCGACAATGTTTTTGCCGATATCGTGAACATCTCCCTTCACGGTGGCGATTAGCACCTTGCCAGCGTACTGCGAGTCCTCGTCCTCATCTTCGTTAGCGATACCGTTGGCCGTGTTCGCAAGTCGACGCTGTTTCTTTTCTTCCTCCATAAACGGAAGCAAATAGGCCACAGCCTTCTTCATGACACGAGCGGACTTGATGACCTGCGGCAAAAACATTTTGCCCGATCCGAAAAGCTGACCCACGACGTTCATGCCGTCCATGAGCGGGCCTTCAATCACATCAAGCGGCTTCTCAGCCACCTTCCGCATTTCCTCCACATCCTGGTCAATGAACTCCGAAATACCCTTCACCAAAGCGTGCGTAAGCCTCTCACCAATAGGTTTCGAGCGCCACTCCTGCTTGTTACCACCGCCGGCCACGACACCGCCCTTCTTCGCAGCGTCGGCTTTCTCCTTCTCAATCAGAGAGCGGTCCAAAAGCGCCTCAGTGGCGTCCGGATGACGATTTAGGACCACATCCTCGACCAGCTTCAGTAGATCCTCCGGGATATCGTCGTACACCTCAAGCATGGCTGCATTCACAATACCCATGTCCATGCCAGCCTTGACAGCGTGATAAAGGAACACGCTGTGAATCGCCTCACGAATGACGTTCACACCTCGGAAACCGAACGACAGGTTGGACACACCGCCACTGATCTTACAGTACGGGTTCTGCTCCTTGATGATTCGACATGCATTGATGAAGTCCACACCGTAGTTGTTGTGCTCCTCCATACCCGTGGCGACAGTCAAAATGTTCGGGTCGAAAATGATGTCTTCGGGTGGGAAGCCCACCTCGTTCACCAAAATGTCGTAGGAACGCTTGCAAATGCGCACCTTCTCGGCTTCAGTGGCAGCCTGGCCGTCCTCGTCGAAGGCCATGACCACCACGGCGGCACCATGGTTCTTCACGATGCGCGCGTGCTCCATGAAAAGTTCCTTGCCGACCTTAAGCGAGATACTGTTCACGATGCACTTGCCCTGCACGCACTTAAGCCCAGCCTCCACAATGTGGAACTTGGACGAGTCGACCATGAACGGGACCTTGGAAACGTCGGGCTCCGTCACAGCGATCTTCAGGAACCGCTCCATGGCCGCCACACCGTCGAGCATACCGTCATCGACGTTCACATCGATGACCATAGCGCCGTCCTCCACTTGTTGACGTGCGACGTCCATGGCTGTACCGTAGTCTCCCTTCATGATAAGACGCTTAAAGCGTATCGAGCCGGAGATGTTGCATCGCTCACCGACGTTCAGGAAGCTGAAGCGCTCCTTAGTAACAACCATGTCCTCAAGACCCGAGAGCCACATGAACGGCTCCTTGAGCTCGGGGAGCGGGCGCGGCTCGTACTTGGCCGCCATGATGGCGATAGCCTCAATATGCTGGGGCGTCGTGCCGCAGCAGCCGCCCATCATGTTGATCAGGCGGTCCTTGGAGAACTCCTCGCAGTACTCGGCCATCATGGCGGGGGTGTCATCGTATCCGCCCATGGCGTTCGGCAGCCCAGCGTTCGCGTACACGGACACGAAGCACTCGGCCACATTCGCCAGCCGCTGTAGGAACGGCTTCATCTGGTTGGCGCCCAGCGCGCAGTTCAACCCGATGCAAAACGGCTTCGAGTGGCGCAGACTGACGTAAAACGCCTCCGTGGTCTGTCCCGACAGCGTGCGTCCGCTCATGTCCACGATGGTACCGGAGATAAAGAGCGGCAGCTTCTTGCCCGTGGCCTCCTGGTACTTGTTGATGGCGAACACCGCGGCCTTGGCGTTCAGCGTGTCGAAGATGGTCTCCACCAGGAGGACGTCGCTGCCGCCGTCCACCAAACCTTCCACCTGCGTGTAGTAGGCGTCCACCAACTCGTCGAACGTGACGTTGCGGAAGCCCGGGTCCTCCACATTGGGCGAGATGGACAGCGTCCGGTTGGTGGGGCCGATGGAGCCGGCCACGAAGCGCGGAAGCAGCGGGTCCAGCGCCGTGACCTCGTCGGCGGCCTCTCGGGCCAGCCGGGCCGACTCGTAGTTGAGCTCGTAGACCAGATGCTCCATCTGGTAGTCGGCCTGGGCGATGGTTGTGCCCGAGAAGGTGTTGGTGCCGATGAGCTGCGCTCGACCGATCTCCATGTACTGCTTGTGGATGGCCTTGATGACCTGCGGCTGCGTGATGGACAGCAGGTCGTTGTTTCCCTTGACGAGGCACGGCGAGTCCTTGAAGCGCTCGCCGCGGAAGTCCTCCTCGCTGAACTTGTGCGTCTGGATCATGGTGCCCATGCCGCCGTCGAAGATGAAGGTGCGCTGCTTCATGAGCGCCGTCAGGTACGCGAAGATGTCACTCTCGCCGCGCACGAACGGCCGCTGCAGCAGCGCCACTTCCTCGGCGGTCACGTCGCTCCTCATGATTCGTTTGGGGAAGATGACGAGGAGCTCCTCAACTCAACTAACTGGGCAGAAGTGACGGAGGCTTGGAGACTGAAGCGAGTGGTGCAGAAGGGGCGGCAGAGGCCATTGGCCGACGTGCGCCACACGAACTTTTTCGGCCGAGTCGGGCGCAGTAGCGAGCGTCGGTAATTAATTTAAAAAGTCAAAAATAAATAATTACTTTTAAATTTAACAACGAATCCACGACTCAACCAGAGGTATTCAGGCTTCTGTGGTAGGTAGAGGCAAAAACGTAAAATCCGCTAGGAACTGCCACTACTTAACACGCAATGCCCGTAAGAACCCGGCATTTTTGGCTGTTTTTTACGGAATTTCAAAACACAACTAAATCCGGTCTTGATAATAGCAAGCTTTATTATGCATCGTTATAAAGATCTGTCCAATCCAAAATGACCCATGCAGGCGCCATCTTCGTACCGACAAGTAAACGATAGATATCGCTCATTGAAAATGCTGTCTCGCCAAGTCTCGCCCGAGGTGGAGGAGGGACCCGGGCACTGGAGTGGGATAATAATCCAACTCTAAGTTGTGCTGTCATTTCGATTGCCATTGCTTTCGGGTTCTTGACGCGGTAGCGCGGTAGCGCGATAGATACCACTCTTATCAATTAGCACACTACTAAAATGCATAAAACATCCATATTTAAGAAGATTCTCGACAGCTAGCGCAGTTAAATTAGTTATACACTCAAACTTTGCAAGCCTTCTTTCCGTATTTACGTGAACACGCATGCCAAAATTCAAAGCGAAGCGATAAATACTTATTTTTGCCTCCGTAAGGACACTGCGGGTTCTTACGGGCATTGCGTGTTAAGATTGCACACACATAACGACTACAAATAAAAACCAATATTCACGTCGGCCCTAGCTCGTTAGCTCACCTGGAAGCCGAGAGCTGGCGCCTTAAGCACTTCAGAGTTGCCTCATTGGTTGTATCAGCCTTATTTTAAATGGCCTGAAAGCTTCTTTTAGTACCACCGATGTTGGGTAATTTTGACAGACCGGGCAAACACACCCGTGCATGCCGTATCAGTGATACTGTATCACACAAACAATCCTACAAATCCTTTTGACTTGAATAAACTATGGTGACTGGGAGGGATGACGTGCACTCATAAAAGGACGAGGGGCCAGCCGCGCTATTTTTTATTTTTCACTGTTAACGCCGGTTGCACTCGGAGAGAGCACTGCATCTACTCCTGAACCTGTCACTGCATGACTAGGCACGCAGTGGTCGGTGGCTGCGGCTGCCCCTACCAACCCTGAAATATCGAATCACATGCATGGTGGTCTGGGGCTATCTCAATATACATCTTGGTCCTCTTCATCCCCGGGCGCCTCTAGTAGATTCTGTGGTCGCCTCTTCATTCGACTCGGCACTTTCTGTTCGCTGTTCTTGACGTTGTTGGTGCCATTTGTCCCGCCGTCGTTCAAGTATGGACGCATGGCACCGAAGGGCAGAGTCCATCGCTGATGGTTTTCGATCGTGGTCACACCTGCCGGTGCGTATTATTTCATTTGTGTCGGCCCATAGTTGTGCTGCCTCGCTTGCCTTGATAGCTTTAACCGTGGCGTCGCACGTCCTTGTCCAGTGCGCTCGGTTAGCTTCCCAGATAGTGTCTAGTAGAGTTGCGTGCAACTTGATTGCCTTTCTCTTATTGTGGGATAAGTCTTCTGCCAGAGCAGTTGTTGCAGGTGACGCCGACGGCCACACCCTCCACCCTATCGGTGCCTCGTATACGGTACGGTGGCGGCGGTGGAGCCATTGTTGATTGCGTGCGAGCGCCTCGTCAGTCATACTGGTCACATCGGTGTGTGCCCAAGCGACCATCGTCACTCTTTCATCAATGCCCTGGATCTCGGATCCGATGTCTTCCGCACATGCCCACTCCGTTTTATAGTAGTCGCCTAGCACGCGAATCCATTCTCTATAATAGGTGTGGTGCTCTTGGTGTGAAATATCGCTCTTCACCAGTCCAATCCATATATCTCGAGGGTTATTTGCCGTGAATAATCTTTTGCTCGTCGTTGCATGGCGCACGGCAAGATCTGTTCGCATTTTAATTCCGCGTGCAGGGATATGCACATACCATTCCACTCCAAGAGTGATTGCTGCTCGATACCCTTCGGTTCGGTCATAACACGCAATCCATAGGATGCCATCCCGCACAGGCTGCATTCTGAGCATCTCCTGGGTATCCCTCCACCATTGCCGTGACCCCGGACAGAATATATCGTCGATCCACCAGCTGCCATGGCATGCCGCGGGCTTCTGCACTTTAAGCGCTGCTTCGTAGCACGGGTAGTTACTGTGAGGAATACCGCGTCGCCACACCCCACATAGCTGGCTGGGGTGATACCCGAAGTGAGCCATCGTTGGGGTGCACATCTGGGCGGCTCGTTGTAAGCAACGTGGAAGTAGTCGTCCTGCCGGGCGTGGTAGGGTGTACTGACTCTCCAATGTAAACAAGTGGCTCCCATAGTCCAGCATGTTTGGGACGACTAGGTCAGTTAGGTTCCGTGCATTTATCCATAGGTCGCTTCCTACTGCAACAAGCGGTGTCCACGTCTGCTGCGATTGTGAATGATCCGGGTAAAGTGATTTCGTAGGGTATCCGATCGCCATCGCAATCGCGTGGTCCATCCCTGGTAAATAGTACTCCTGGTCTGGTGTCCACTGCTGGTTTAGTCTCTGTCTAATCTCATGTGTAATGGTGTGTTTGAGTTCCTCTGTGCTAGCACAGTATCCCCCACCTGCCCCAAAGCGGTGAGCTTGAGTGTCAATTGGGTGGTCTGGGCATATCCAGCAATGTGATGGCCATCTACTATTGAAAGAGTTTTTCCGCGCGTTGGTGTGCAAGACGTGACTAATCGCTCTCCAATAAAATCGTGCTTCGAAGTCATTCCATCCTAGTAAGTCCGGAGTGTTCACTGCATCAACTCTTATCGTTTGGCGATAGCCTTGTTTCTGGTTGACATGATCCACCCAATTCTTTCGTCGTCGTTCGCGGTCCATACTGGTGAGAGCTGCCCGAGTTTTCCCAAGGACGACCTTCCCGTCCGAACCCAGTAGGTGGATTAGATCCCATTCCATTATGTCACTATATGTACCAGACATTGAGCTCCTGTGTCCATCGGTTGCCGCTTTATCGGCCAGGGCTAATGCCTGCCTGCGCTCTGCTAGTACAGTGTCGTCTGTCTGGAGGCTTTCTTGGTGGGACTGGACCCATACTGCCCGAAATGAGCCCCCTGCATTCATTAGTTTGACCATTGTCCGGATTTCCACGCGGTGCAAGTTGGTGAATTTTATATGCGGCTGTCGAACTCCTGTTGCAATTGCTCGAGCCGTCTCTAAAATTTGAATTGCTGCCTTGTTGTCGCAGACTTGGGTTCCTTGATCTCTAGACAAATGCAATCCCGAGATCAGGGCGTGACATTCACACCGGGTGGATGTTATGTTCATCCAATGACAGTTGATCTGTCCGAGTGTGCGCTGTGTGGAGCTAATTGTTGCCCAGGATCCACTTGCCTCTACCGTGCCAGCGGCAATGACACTACCATCACCTGCCGTCGATGTAATTGACCCGGTATCTGGTGCCGCCATTCTCATTTGCCGGGTCCATCCATGTCGCTGGGGTTGGAGTGGGCGGACTGGACACCTTTTACAGTTCGTGTGATGCCAGGAGCTACATAGCGTACAGTGTAGCACGTTTTGCAACCGGTTGCATTCTGTACACGCGCGATTAGCTCTGGTCACCTCCCCAGAATTATACATTTCCAGGTAGCGTGCTTCCAGCCGCCTGAACGCTTGCTGGATTGCACTTCGATCTGTGGGTCCTGCGATATCGCCAATTTGTGTGTCCGACCAAATAATTACTTTGTCCAGACAATTCCTACTACGGCGGGGTAGATGTGTAACCTCCACAGGGTAACACGAGTCCAGATATTCTGTATCAGGGTCACCTGGTCGCACCGACCAGATATCACTGCTAGCCGTTCTTTGGTGCCACCACCGAACATCAATTTCATATCCATAAGGACCTACAGTAAGGCTTTCACCGATGCGTTCGCCCAACTCATAACCCCGGGGCTCCGGCCGATCGTCCTCGATCTCGAATTCGCACGCGATGAAAAATCCCCCTGGGGCGATATCCACAGTTTCCATTCCAAGGTGTGCGAGATCATGCACCGTGCGGCCAACTGCTCTCTGCAGTGTGCTCGTGTTGGTCCTACACAGTCGAGCCTTTAATATCGGGAGTATATGCTCGTAGTCACGTCGTTCGGTTTTGGACCAGCGATGTTTTTGGGTCATCGAAGTGCTACCAGCTATGGACTCCCCATTCGATGAACTAATGTCTCCCACGAACCGGATTTTGCTGCGATTGCGAAGGTTGTATGCCAATAACACCTCTCGCTCTTCGTTCGTTAACTCAGTCCAGATAGACCTGTCGTTCGGTCTGTCGGATATGCATTCTGGAGGATTGGTCCATTTAACACTTGATCGGATCCGCAGTCCAGCTGCTGCGCGTATTGTTTGGTGTATCCAGTCGGTTAAGTAGCTAGGTGGCGAAATCGGCTCTTCCAACGGGTGCTGCGTTAATCCAGCTCGTACTTGGTACGCTTCGAGTGCCTCTACTAACAGGTGATGCGCCGGTATATGTTGCGTGTTAAGAACTCTGAGGGCTATCTCCGTTCTTGCTATTCTGCATTGGTCAACAAATCGGTTTAGACCGATGCCTTGGATATGGTCGTGAAAAATATCCACCGGTGTTCCGAATGGTAGCTTCAGGGTTCGCCGTGCAACACGACGCACTAGCGTGTCTGCGTGTTTTGCTGTCTTGAGCGACGTATCCAACTGCATACGGTATGCGAATCGTGGAATCCACACATGATTAACGATGTATCGAAGTTGTTCTACCGATAATTGGCGCTTGCCAACTCGCTCTGCATCGGTCTTGAGTTGTTCCCACGTCTGACGAATTGTAACACTCCACACATCTTCCGTACTTTGTTGTATTCCCAGGTGCTTAAATCCTTCTGATGGACTGACCACAGTCACTTCCTTAGGCACTCCAAGTCCGTCGTTGAGAAATACGCTTCCCTCATGACATCCCTTTTGGGGATGGTAGTACATTAAAAACGATTTGGCCGCTCCAAACACGCCTCCTGTGCCATGTTTCCCAGTGAACAGATTTGATATTTCAACTCGCTCTTCGATTCCCGCTCTTGTTGTTGATACGTCGATTACATCGTCTACTAGCACAATACTTGTGATTGGATCAGGTTGCACTTCTTGGTGGTGCTGAACCTTGATTGCTCCACGTCCATGCTGCTGTCGTTCCAGTAGGATATCCATATAGTAGCCGATATGTCTGATCGACAGCACCGACCCCTGTCCAAGTCCGAATTCCCTGGTGCCAGTAGAAATCCAACCGTAGCATGTTCTAACGTCTATCTCTGCTGCATCTAGAAATGCCATCAGGATATTGTATGCTACCGGAGGTACCCGTATTCGTACATGATGCTGAAGAATCTTGTGCGAATCGAAAACGAGCAGGAGGAATAACTGATCTCGACCTCCGGAGCTACACCACATCACACATCACCGGTAGGTGGAGCTGTACAGCAGCCCCGCCTACGAGGTACGAGCATCCGTGGAAATACAATAAATGAAGGGTAACAAATACACGAGAAAACGTGTGATCAACAATGATCGACACACTCCAGATTGCTTATAACTGTAACGAGTGCGAGTCACCCCTCGCAGCGGGTGGCACGTTTGCTGCGGCGTTGCCGGATGGCTACATCGAGGACGTGGATCCTGGCGAAGATCTACAGCAGGGGGCAAATGAAGGGACGCCCGGACGCCTGGTAGTGCCGTACGAGCACCGCACATTGGTGATCTTAGGCGTCAACAGTCACCAAGACTGCTCGAAGAGGGGCGATCCGAGACTTCAAGCGACGCTGGCCGCTGAGTGGTCGACGGCACGTGGGTGTGGATCGCAGCGAGCGGCTGGAAGCGCTCAGTCGACAAAGTGCCACCTGAGAAGCAGGCGGCCGGAGGCTACAGACAGCAGCACAAACAACAGTGAGTGAGACGAGTGAAAGAAGCCGAAGTACGACCCGAGTCCAAGCTACCAACAGACTGTAACGTACACGTGTGCGGGGTGAGGCGAACGACGACTAGTGAGCCGTCTCCAGCCAACAGACCGGAACGTCCACGTGCACGGGGTGAGGTGTGCCACGACCAGTGTCTACCTAGGCAGATCAGAGTCGAACGAGAGGACGAGTGAACGAGACGAACGGCGGAACAGAAGCAATAGGTGTTGATAATAAATAGGAACGAGAGTTCCGGCTACTTTACGGTGGCCTGCACTTGTTGACGTCCTTGCTTCCCTGCGGACCTTGGCGGGGACGCAGCTATCAGCACTCTGGGCGACGACCCGCTGGCAGGCAAGCGTTATCAGACCTGTTACATGGTGGTCATTTTTTTGGGGCACTGAGTGGACTACAAGTGACGATTACCCGAATTACAACTACGACTACCATGGCACCGGCAAAGAAGCCCGTGAGATCCGGCAAATCTAAGATGGTGCGCCGACCGAGAACAAGGAGCGTCTCACAGGCGCAGAGTGACGAAGAAGACGACGCGAGCGAGCAGGAGAGTCCGGACAAGCTGGTAGCGAGGCTGTCGCCAGCACCTGCAACCCGAGACGACGACGATGAGTCGGAAGCAGACGCGCTAGCAGCAAGAACTCCAGCGGCACAGACAGCGAACACGGCTGCAGCAACACGAACACCACCGGCGGCGTCGGAAACAACCCGTCGCGACGACACCTCGGCAGCAGCAACGACGAACACCACGACAATGACGGCCATGGTGACTGCACTCCAGCAACTAACCGCACTAGTAGCTGGATTGCAGCCAACATCGGCCCAACGCGATGATGACGGGCACCGACGAGGAGAGAACAGAGCCACAGCTCAGCGGAACGTTGGCGACGCTACTGCAGCAACACGAACGAGCCGCACCCGCCGACTTCAACGACGCTCGGAGCGCCAGCAACGCACGATAACAGCGTCACCATCGGACCCGTCCAGCAGCAGTGAGTCGAGCAGCAGCGACGACGCTGACTCCGAGGCACGGCGGGCCCCACGGCGACAGACAGAAGACCGGGGCAATGGCGACGACCCCAGCAGCGAGAGCTCCAACAGCGATGCAGGCTCTCATAGTAGCAGCCATGATGATGACGCGCGGACCCACGGAGCACCGCGACGCCGTGGAAGACAACAACGACATCGACAAAACCGCCATGAACGGCGGCCGAGGAAGAAGAGCGTGAAGGACCTTGAGCTGCCGACCTTCACCCCATCTCCAAAAATCTCCGTGTCGACCTGGATCGATCGCGTGGACCTGGCCCTGAAAGGCGCAAAGGAGTCAGGACGAGGCACATGGTCGGATAAGTCACTGTACTTCATCTTGGGGAACAAACTGATGGAGAATGCGGCTAAATGGTGGGTCGACATGGACCGTCGCCTGCCCGAACGAAAGCGTACCTGGTCGAATTTGAAGAAAGCCCTCCTCAGACGCTATGGAGAAAAGCTGGACAAGTCCACGGCCGAGTGGAGAGTCAGCATGAGGAGGATGATGCCCGGAGAGACATACGCAGACTTCGCTGCCGGATTACGGGATGTTGTGGGGCGGAATCGAGTTCGGGAGAGAGTGCTACTTGCCCAATTTTATCGTTGCCTAGATAAGACTACGCGAAAATGAGTAAAACAGACGCCAAAGCCGACAACCTTGGAAGAGGCTGTGGAAAAAGCCACCGAAATCGATGAACCGATTGACAACGTGGCGCAAGGCATGATAAACATCGGGCAGGCGTGGGCCACCGCGCCTAGCCGATACGTCATACCGATGGATGGTACTATGGGGCAGACGAATGTGATTCCAGGGATCACGAGTAGCATCGGGGTAGCTACGATCATGCCCGGTGGAGTGGAGACGACTACGGCGGCACCAACCGACGTGCAAGCCATCGCACTGTTCACTAATCCACAAGGAATCTACAATAAGTACTCCGGTACGTGGGAGCCACCACCTGGTCATCTTTGGAACGGCAAGTATTGGTATGAGCCTCGCAAGGCTGAGCGGAGGCGCACGCAACCTGCAGAAACCACAAGTGGTGTCCTGAGCGGGAAACATCTTGCTCCTAAGGTCAAGCGGCCCCGTGAAGCCCAAGTAGCGAGTGAAAGTGAACCCGAAGCCTCGCCTCGGCCAAAGAAGGCGAAAGCCGCGGTCAAACAGGCCAAAGCTACCGACCACCCGAAGTCGAGTGGTCGGATCGTGCGCGGAGAAGGAGAGCGGGGTCGGAACCAACCTGCAGCCGAGCCCAGCAACTGTTTCAAATGCGGACAAGACGGGCATTGGGCAGCTTCCTGCCCGGTGAAACCTAAGTGCTATGCGTGTGGTCAACTCGGACACATGGCGCGAGATTGTACAGACGCGGAAGCCAAAGCTCAAAATGACGAGTACTTGAGGACGAGACCGCCGAAACCTCTGGCCGAGGAAAACTAGAGTCGGACGCAGTAGGGGGCATACGGCGTCCGCTGAATCATAGCGGTCCCCGACGACGAGGTGGTGGCGAGAGAGGCGAAGTGAGTGAAGTCGGCTATGTGGAGGCACGGGCCACACTGCCGAACGATGAACGAAGAGAGAGAGCGACAGACCTGACAGCCAAGGTGGCGACTACGAGAACAAGAGAGCACCAAGTGAAGGAAGTGCTGCGGCGGATGCGCGTCGACTCGCAGCAGCGGGACGGTGAGAAGGCAGCCATTTCGGTGGCAACAGCGCGACCAGCAATGGCAACGGCGCGATATGTGCACGCTGAGGTGAGAGACACGCGCGGGGAGGAAGACAAGAAGAAGAACGGAGAAGTACGACACACTGGGGAAGGCGCATGCGCGGCTCTAGACACCAAGGAGGAGATGACGAAGGTGCTCACCGCGACGACCGAGATGACCGAGACGACGAACACCGAGGGCGAGACGACCACACCGGAGATGGACTGCGCTACGGTGACAGACCTCGCGGTGGAAGCACCAGCGTTGCCGGACGTCGAACCCCGGCCGGCGACCACCGAGGACGGCGTCACTACGTTCGTGACGACAGCGGATGCAGCGGGGCTGAGTGAGCCGAGCATTGCAGTGGAGCCGTCGAGAGCCTCGGACTTCATGAGCGAGGATGCGGTGGGGCAGGTGCGTCTAGCGCGGCGGAGAGCGAAGAAACAGGCGAAGCGGCAGCGTGTGAAACACGCGCTGGCAAAGCGGCGTGCCGAAGCCCAAGCCAACGCAGCGAGGCAACATCACGACATGGAGCTGAGAACGGAGGAGCGGCGGCAACAAGCTGAGGATGCCCTCCGAGAAGCGGAAGAACGGCGCCAACTTCGACATGGTGGAGTTGACCAGCGTAGTGACGCCACTATGAGGGTGAGTTTGGTGCAGCGGCGGCGACACGATGAGGGTGCAGGAAACTTTGATGATGCTAGTAAGGCAGGCGAGGTGGAAGCTGATGACGGCCTGCCGACTGCCACGGTGACTGTACTAGGCGAGCGCCGGCACATCAAATTTGATAGCTGTGCACGATACACAGTAGCTGGAACAGAATGGATGCAGTATGGTGATAGGGTGACACGGAAAGCACCTGTCGACTACGTGGAAGGCATCGGGGGTTTCATGTTGGACGTAATTGGCGTCTGGCACTCTGAACTTTGCAGTACTTTCAATGAACTAATTGAAATCGACGCATGCATCGTAGCCGGCTGCACTAATGAATTTCTTGTTGGGGTAGACTTCGTGAAGACTCACGGTGCCGTCATGGACTTTAAGAAGAGTGAGGCGCGCTACCGAGATGGAGAGCGTGCTGTGGTTATACCGTTCCGGACCTACGGTGGGGAGGGCGGCGTTAGGGTAGCAGCGGTGCGCATGCTACGCAAGACCGAACTCGAAGGTCGCACTGTGACTCCAATTGCGGTATCGGTACCGGCCGAGAATGGCGAACGGGGGGTGTTCTTACCCACCCGATGCACTGGAGCAGTGATGCTAGCAGCTACGGTGACTACTGCGAATGAAGAGCGTGCGTGGATACCAGCCGTGAATGCACATGACAAAGCGGTGAAGATGCCCAGCAAGAAGGAGCTGGGCACCTGGATTCCTATTGATGAGGACACTACCATTCTAGGCCTAGACGAGGAGCTAAGCGAAGATCGACTGAACGAATGGATTAATGAGCTTGGCGATAGTGTAACCCCGTTGGATCAGGAGGAGCAGGTGAATGTCGGAGATCCCAGCGCACGGGGCTTAATCACCAAGCTGTTGAGAGTGTATCGGGGGCTGACGAATAGCACTGGGGATTGCCCTCCGGCGACAGCCCTGGATGTACAACACCATATATTGATACGGGGGAGTCGGCACCTATTATGTTAAAAAGACGCCGGCACGCGCAGATGGAGGACAGAGTTATCGAGGACAAAGTGGATAAAATGCTCAAAGCAAATGTCATCGAGGAGGGGAACGGAGCCTGGTGCTTCCCTGTGGTTCTGGTTCGCAAAAAAGATGGTGAAGTGCGTTTTTGCGTGGATTACCGTGCATTGAATAGCGTGACTAAGAAGGACGTGTACCCACTGCCAAGGATTGATGAAACTCTAGAAGCACTCGGAGGGGCACTTTGGTTCACTACATTGGACCTTCGAGCTGGGTATTGGCAAATCATGGTAGCGGAAGGGGACCGTGATAAAACAGCTTTCACTACCAAACAAGGGTTGTATCGCTTTATTCGCATGCCCTTCGGCCTTACTAATGCCCCGTCGACATTCCAGCGTATGATGAACTCTGTCTTACGTGGTCTGACCTGGAAGACGTGCCTGGTCTACCTTGATGACATTGTTGTATTCACGCGTGGCAGTATTGAGAAACATGTAGTGGAATTGGCTGGCGTATTGGAGCGCCTCTCGGTCGCTGGGCTTACTTTGAAACTTAAGAAATGCGTCTTTGCAGCAAGGTCGATGGAGTATTTAGGTCATGAATTAAGTTGCGAGGGCGTTCGACCGCTGCAGAGATTATGACGGCAGTACAGGAATTTCCACAACCCACTGATACTACAGAGGTGAAGCGGTTCGTTCATCTCACTGGGTACTACCGTAGATTCGTGAAGAATTTCGGCTCTATCATGGCGCCTCTAACTAAGTTATTGCGGAAGAGCGTAGACTGGGAATGGAGCACGGAGCAGGAGACAGCTTTTGGAAGAATCAAAGAGATTTTGACGACCAAACCTCTTTTAATTTACCCTGATTTTCGACTACCTTTTCGAGTAGTGACGGACGCAAGTGAGGTGGGCTTGGGTGCTTGTTTAATGCAGGACCAAGGTGAAGGCTGGCGACCGATCGCGTACGCTAGCAAAGTCAATTCCGTGACAGAGAGCAACTATGGAATTACCGAGTTGGAATGTTTGGCAGTGATTTGGTCCATCAAACTCTTCCGGCCCTACCTTTATGGTCGAAAATTTACGATCACGACTGACCATTCAGCCCTGAAATGGCTGATGACCAGCCCCAACCTGACAGGCAAGCTCCATCGGTGGGCTTTGACCTTGCAGGAATACGAATTTGACGTTGAATACCGTCCCGGCAGCACCAATGTCGTCGCAGATGCTCTATCGAGAGCACCTGTCTTAGCCGCGGTGGGCAAGCGACGGCGACGAAGGCGGCCTACCCCTACTACCGCGACTTATCAGGAGGAAGGGCGTGCTGCAGGACGAGACGAAGTAGCCAAGCAGCATACAAGTCGAAATACCGTGGAGCGCAGTGACTTGGGGGACAAGAACGCAAGTTCCCCGGCTAGCACCAACATGACGGCGCCAACGATTCAAATCCCGGTCGACTCTACCGGAATGGTCATGAGCAACAACCTCGATGGCAGTGACGAGACCACCACAACGATCCAGAGCACGAAGCAAACAGCAGCAGTGGCGGGACTCGAAGATGAAGACGCAAGGACGATGTCTGACGCGGCCGTGAAGGCATCGAGAACGGGGAAAGATGACGACGCCGCAGTGGAGACCCTGGATGCCACTGTACGGCAGCGACGTAAGCCAACGAGACGAGCGGGGGTCAGCTCCAAAGCCGAAGAGCTGGATGCGGATGCTCCCACAGGGATATCGAAAAGAACTCGTAGGAACGAGGGGTCATCACGGCCCCTCACAAGGTCAGCGAAGCGGCGGCTGGAGATAGCAGCGCTACGGATAGAAAGTGGGGGCACGACGACGCCGGCGGTGAGCGAAACGACGGCGGGCACGGTGCCGGATCGGGGCGACGAGCTCGTGCCGATTCACCCAGAAGAGATGAATATGTTCGGCAAAACCAAGCATGCCGAGCCGAGCTCGGCGACGAGACCAGCAGTGCGGCCACACAAGCGAGTCACGTGGGCCGACGGATGGCTAATGGCGGAGGAGGAAGCGCGCGACCCAACACCACACGAAGTGCCACCACCACCACCATTACAGTCGACCACTGCAATGACGTCAAGCCCTGCGACGGTGTCGGCGATCGATCGGCACGGAACAGACCGGCGCGACTCATCCGTGGCGAAAAGGGGGAGCTCGGTTCCCCAATTGGCGAAAGGCAAACAACGTGTGGCGGAGACCGCCAGCACCACAGAGACTACAGCGGCGAGGAAAGTCGTCAACTTGGTACCTCCAGAAAGGCGACCACTACCACGTCAGCAACTTCGAAGTCCAGGCCCAAACGTACCGGTGGGACCAGTAACTCCAAGTCGCCCGAAGACGAGTCTTGGCGAGAATCTACGGAGCAACCCACGAATGAACAGCGAATTGAGAAGCCAACAACGAACCGGGCGACACTGCAACTTACCGATGGAGAAATTGTAGCAGCTCAACAGAAAAGTCGGCTGGTGCGACGACTATTAACACAGGGCGCACACCGCGGTATGAAGGTGTTCAAACAGAATGATTTAGTGTTGATCGGAACCGCGCATGGCAAGCGAGTGCTCCTACCTCCACAACTATGGGCGCCAGTTTTTAAAGAACATCACGACTCTGTATGGGCGGGCCACCTTCGGGCTCCTCATACCTACGCGAGAATAGCTCAGCTGTATTGGTGGCCACATCTACAGAATGAAGTAAGTCAATGGGTCCGTGGCTGCCAGGAGTGTGGCAGCAGGAAGACGAAACCAAGATAGGTCATACCTCCTTTGCGGAGCATTCGAGGAGGTGACGTCGCCGACCGATGGGCACTTGACGTGGCTGGCCCCTTTCCAGCAAGCGACGGAGGAGAACGATATGTAGTGGCTGCAGTGGAGTACGTAACTCGATACGTGGTAGCCGCCGTAGTAATGCAGCACACAGCGCCAAATGTGGCAGAATTCCTGCTGAAGCAGGTAGTTTTGAAGTTCGGACCCTTCCGCGAGCTACTCACTGACGGGGCACCCGAGCTAACTGGAAAAGTGATTGACGAGCTGGTGACGTTGTTGCAGTCCGAGCAAACGAACCCGGTACCATATCGGCCCCAGATGATTGGACTAGTTGAAAGGTTTCATAGGACTTGGAAGGTTATGGTGTCGTTGTACATGCACGAAGGCAAACAGAATGACTGGAACACGTGGGTAGATTTTGCTGTATATGCCTACAATTCTGGTAGACATTCTACAGTGGCGCTTTCACCCAACGAACTGATGATGGGTAGGAGATTGCGAGCCCCAAATGAACTGCTACGCGCGACTAGCGTATCTGAGGCCGGGGAACTGACGGAGTATCATCGCCGGCTACTGCGGGCCATGCGAAGCAGTCATGAATGCGCGGAGAAGGCAAGGGTCCGTGAGCAGAACAGACAAGCAAAGTACTATAATCGCAAAGTGAGGAGCCGCCGAGCTTTTCAGACCGACGACCGAGTGTGGATGTTCCGACCTCCACGTGGCCCGAAAGCCACTAAGTTCGTGCACCAGTGGATCGGTCCACTGCGAATAGTAGAGCCTACGGGGTTTGAAAACTTTCTGGTAGAACGAGAAGATCAGAGCGGAGTCATGGAGCAATTTATAGCCCACGCATCCTTCCTGATCTCCTACCACTACCCAGTTGATCTTCTGCCGCGAGTTGCCACCGACTTGGAGGATCAGCTGGAATATGAAGCCCTGTGCAACGACCGCGACGATGAGCCGATCACAAGCGCGACTATTACACCAGCGACGGCGCCAGTACAAGCATCAACAGGTAGAAGTGGCGCGAAGCGAACTCGCCAGGCAATGGCGGGTGAGGCGTCAAGGGCAGACACGTGCGAGCAGCTGGTGGAGCTTCGGCGCAGACGACGACGCAACAAAGCCGGCCACTATGCGCTTGAGTTCGAGCTACGACCAGCGAAACCAGGCCGACAGCGTGACGACCTTGCAGAACGAAGATGGGTCTCGTTGGCCGAATACGAACAGCTCTTCATCGCCGGTAGAGTCGTGGAAGACTCTATTGGAGAGGAAGGCGTGTAACGAGTGCGAGTCACCCCTCGCAGCGGGTGGCACGTTTGCTGCGGCGTTGCCGGATGGCTACATCGAGGACGTGGATCCTGGCGAAGATCTACAGCAGGGGGCAAATGAAGGGACGCCCGGACGCCTGGTAGTGCCGTACGAGCACCGCACATTGGTGATCTTAGGCGTCAACAGTCACCAAGACTGCTCGAAGAGGGGCGATCCGAGACTTCAAGCGACGCTGGCCGCTGAGTGGTCGACGGCACGTGGGTGTGGATCGCAGCGAGCGGCTGGAAGCGCTCAGTCGACAAAGTGCCACCTGAGAAGCAGGCGGCCGGAGGCTACAGACAGCAGCACAAACAACAGTGAGTGAGACGAGTGAAAGAAGCCGAAGTACGACCCGAGTTCAAGCTACCAACAGACTGTAACGTACACGTGTGCGGGGTGAGGCGAACGACGACTAGTGAGCCGTCTCCAGCCAACAGACCGGAACGTCCACGTGCACGGGGTGAGGTGTGCCACGACCAGTGTCTACCTAGGCAGATCAGAGACGAACGAGAGGACGAGTGAACGAGACGAACGGCGGAACAGAAGCAATAGGTGTTGATAATAAATAGGAACGAGAGTTCCGGCTACTTTACGGTGGCCTGCACTTGTTGACGTCCTTGCTTCCCTGCGGACCTTGGCGGGGACGCAGCTATCAGCACTCTGGGCGACGACCCGCTGGCAGGCAAGCGTTATCAGACCTGTTACATAACGTTACTGTAACGTATTGTGAACCGGCAGTTGGGTTCTGTCGTGGTCCAGTCCCTCCTGTCGCAGTTGAACCTGAGTGTAGCTCATTTGGTTTTAGTATTGCATATTCTAGCGTACTGTAAACAAAGACTGTGCACGGTTGCAATTCTCCCGCAATCCCAAATACGCTGAGTGGGCGAGCAGTGTTCCCGGTCTTCAGCGCTCAAACGTAACAGGTACTGAGCCCAACCGCCTGATGCTTCTAGGGATAACACCCTGGAGCTTCCAACCCAATGACTACACCGCAAGCAACGAGTGCTGCGGCTTCGGCAGGTGCAAGCTCGATGATATCGAC
Source organism: Phytophthora x cambivora (assembly GCA_033557925.1). Taxonomy (NCBI): domain Eukaryota; phylum Oomycota; class Peronosporomycetes; order Peronosporales; family Peronosporaceae; genus Phytophthora; species Phytophthora x cambivora. The sequence goes on along the minus strand of JAUCEB010000008.1, from coordinate 3,019,720 downwards.
GTCCACTGCGGCTATTACTGGTCAGGTGACTGCTACGTGACTAGTGCTGTGTCAAGTGTGGCAATGGCTACATCTGGAGAGGTAACGTCAACGGTGACTAGTTGGATGAGTGGATTCACGTTCACGAATGTGACGAACAGTGGAATACCCGCAAGTATTACCTCGTCAGTGGTTCCAAGTGTGATGGCTACTCAACCTACGCTGGCTGGCTTTAATGCTACCGTACCCTGTGGTTCTGCTTCTGGGTATGGAGCTACGCCTGCAGGGGTGCTTGATGTTGCGTATGGACAAGGATTTGGTTATCCAGCTGCTGTGAGTGGTGCATATGCGGCCAGTGCTCCAGTGATGCGTCAAGGAGCATTTGGGGTGCCTGGAATCAAGGATATCTCCAACAAACCGCCGGTCATGAGAAGTAGCTTTGAACTTTATGCAGTTCAATTACAGACTTATCTCACTCGTTTGTGGTTGTGGGGCATTGTTGACAGCAGTGATGTTCATCCACTCTTTGATGTGAACCTGCTACGCGTGAAGCCATCCTGCGTGGCGTACCGGAATGTGATGCAGAGATGATTTGTCATGAGAGGTCGGCAAGAGAAATGTGGATTCGCTTTGAAAACAAGCAGACAAAGCGAGAGTTTGCTAACTACATCTTCGCGCGTGAATAGCTTTACTCCAACAAATATACTCGAGAGGTGAACATGAGTGATTGGTTGAGAGAAATGCAGTTACATCGACGAGAGCTTTCGCATTACGGCAAAGTCATTAGTGATGAAGAGTTTGCTGAGATTTTGCTCGCGAAGGTGACACGGACGCATAGAGAAGTGGTTCGTCAGTTCTCTCGACACTATGCTACCCTTGCTTTGCCCGGAGCACAGCAGATGACCCCCAATGCTGCGCAAGTGATGAACGCTTTGTTTGATGAAGAGGACTTGGACGAGAAAGTTGCTGAGGAAGTGGCCTCGAGCAAGTAATAGCTCGGCCAAGAAGAACCCCAAAAGCCAAAGTAAGCAAGGCAGCGGCAATTCTGGCAATGGTAACGCTGGAAAGGGTAAGAAACAGCGAGGTCGGGGGAGATACAAAGTGAAGAACAAGGACCAAGATGGGAGGTCCGGTGATGGCAAGAAGAGTGAAGGCTGTTGGAATTGTGGCGGACATGGCCACATACGGGTAAATTGTCCAAACCCGAAGAAAAGTGACAACTCACAGAGTCAAAAGCAGTATGCTGGCATGGAAGCCAAACGATTTCAAAATAAGAAGGGTGGTGATGCTACCGGCGTGAGGAAGAGTATTGACGCGTTGACACAGTGTAAGATTGGTGCAACTGTGGTTGGTGGTCGACGCCGGAAGTCTCGTGTCATGGAATGGGTCCTGGATACCGCTACCGACGTACACGTATGTACTGATTTGAAATTGCTGAATATCTCACGGCCTGATCGAGAGCATCTCTTCTTAGATTTTGATGGCCAACCGAAAGGGAATCGTATGGTTGGAGATGTGAATCTTCAAGTAATGAATGTGAGATCGCGGCGTGATGAAGTGTTGACATTGACTGGTGATGTTCACACACCGACTGGTCCTGATAATTTGTTGAGCTCTCATCTTCTTGAGGAAAGTGGGTGGAGCATCGAGTTCACTCAGATGGACGGAAATCGGGTTTGCCAGTTAGAAAAGGGTGACATGAAGTTACTGTTGAAGAAAACCAAAGACCGTTATCGACTTCAAGCGAGACCTGCAGAAGTACGAGAAGTACGTGCTGTTTCGCAGACTGCAATCACAAGATCAGATCCGCTGACTATGAAGTCGGTTGAGCTTGAGCGCTGGCATATGCGCTTTGCTCATCTTAAATATGCTGCATTGCGTCGAATGGCAACGCAAGGTACTGTAGTTGGTTTAGAAGGATTGTACAATGATGGGGAATGTCTGAGTGTCCATGACAGAAAATGCTGGACGTGCATAGCTTCAAAGCAGAAGCGCATGTACAAGAAGACCCTCACGAGACGTGCAACCAAACCTTATCAGAAGCTGATGTCGGACTTTGGTCCTGTTGGTGTGGAGACCTATGATGGATACATACACTTTTAACTCGTTCAAGATGGGATTTGTGGTGAAGGCAAAAGACGGCTCAAAAACTGTGGTAATTACTCATCTGAAATGGCTATTGGCACAAGGCGGTCGAATTGAAGTCTTCTCGACAGATCAAGGCAAAGAACTATTGAACACTAGACTGAAAGCATTCCTCAAGGGGAGAGGGATAAAGTTTCTGAGGACGAACGCTTACAGTCCAGAGGAAAACGGACTCGTTGAGAAGATGAATGGTGTTTTGATGGCGCGCGTTCGCAGTTTGCTGACAACCGCTCACATGCCTGATTGTTTGTGGGGCGAAGCCTTCAAGTATGCTGTGGAGGTAGTAAATGTGAGCCCGTCTACTGCTCTTGGTGGAGATACTCCGTATGCACGGAGGTTTGGAGAGAGTCTAAACGTAGAAGTGTTGAAGATCTGGGGTTGCATTGTTCACGTGTTTACTCCTAAAAAGCTGCGAACCAATAAGCTGGAGAACCCAGGCAAATTAGGTTTGTTCGTGGGTTTCGCAAAGAATTCCGACAGTGTTCGTGTGTTGAACTTTCCGCGAAGAACCAGAACTCGAGGTCTTCGTCGAGTTTACCCTAGTAGATTGGAGGTTGATGCTTGCGGGCCCCGGTTGGCCTTGCGGCGAGCGCGTCGATGCGCGCCTCGCTAGCAGTGTACTGCTGCTGTATCATGACCTGGAATTCGGCTTGTTGGCGGTCGAGAAGTTGAAGCACCTCTCCAACTGTTTGCGGCGTGTTGGGCTGTTCCATCACTGCGGCGCAAGTATTCAAAGTTTAACGGCTCGACAGTCGAGGGTGGGCAAGGCGAAGCTTGGACTTCTTCAAATACTTGGCTCCATGGTATAGGGTCTGGCAAGACGATGCTTCAACACGACAAGGGCTACTATGTAACGTAGAGAAAGCTTGGTTGTTGCTTGTTTGGCAAATTGCAAAGTGAATTTAGGATATACTACCGATACTCTTTTGCATCTACTTCTCCCAGCTATCCACTGCAACGAGGTTTTACGGCTCTCCGTAAACTTGTCGCATACCATGACCGTAAACTACTAATTGGACCATTCAAAAATGCAGTGACGAAATCTTCATGTCGACAGAGTAGCCCGTAGTGCAATGCAAGCAGCAGCACCAGCTTCACCGCTTCTGCACCAACGACTGGAGCATATGTATCCCAGTAGTTCAGCGCAAATTCTTGTTGGCAGCTTTTAATCGTAATCCGAGCTCGATGTCGCACAACTTCGCCATGTGCGTTGCGTTTACGAATAAACACCCACTTGCTTGTCAGCACCTTGGCTCCCTTCGGCCTCCCCACTAATTCCCAGGTGCTGTTTCGTAGCAGCTCTCCGAACTCATTGTATAACGCTTGGACTCATTTCTCCGCGTCTGGGGCACTCAACGCAGCGTCAACTGATGGAGGCTCCAAAACCATGTGTACTGCTTGTATCACTAAGCTTTCTGGTAACTCAATTTCATAGTCACTCATTCGTACATTTTTGCGAATACGAGTTGAGCGCCGAGATGACGCACCAGTACCATTATCCTCGTCATCTTCCTCGTCACTGCTTGGCAATAAAAGATATGCTCCCACTGAGCTTTCAATACTTTCCACCGGTTCGCTAGATGCAACAACTTCTCCATTTTCTGCAACCTCATCTTCATCTTCACTATGATCATCAGCACCAGGCGGCATCTCGATCAGGCTAGGTGAGCGGCGACGGTTTAGTACACCCTCAGCTTCTACAGATTCACTTCCTCGCTGATGATGATCTGCACCCACGAAGGGTTCGCTTTCTTGCTGCAGTGCACACGCTGGTGACGGCTGGGCAGCAGAAGCTGCTCCCACTGGAGGCACACTCCTTGGATCAGCCACGGGTTCCACCCAACTGACCGGAGCTTGTTCCACCGCGACATTCAAGCCAAAATCACTAACCATAGGCGCAAGACGTTGACACTTTCCAGGAGGTACAGTTAACTCATCATAAATTACTGCTCCATAACCGGGAGACGCGCCAGTGGGATCACGTCTGAGAGATCATAGCGACCTCGCCGATACCTGTTCGCAATCAAATGCTCCACGTAAGAACGTTCGACGGTACAGCCCTCATCAAACTCCACCGAACGGTGCTCTTGATCAACAATGATCGACACACTCCAGATTGCTTATAACGTTACATGTATTCCTCATCATCATCACGACTATCGTTGTTAAATACAACGTACTTCAAAGTACGGCGCAAAAAAAGTTTTAAATCCAGAGCTGTTCCGGGCCACTGCACGGCTTAGTCTGTACTTGTATGATACTAATTTGTGTAAGGACCTCACACAAACTAGACTACAGTATTGCAAATTGACATATACTATAAATAATTGTGAACACCGAATAATTTTGAATGTTCAAATTAGTCTGCATTCAGGTTTGGCTACACCCTAGCGTCCTCTATCTACAATGTAGATTCTACATCTAGACCAACGCTTCGTTGCCTGCGTGTTCATCACGACGATAGTTACAGTACCGGCTTGCTTCGTCGTTTCTGTTACCGGTTCGATGTATGCCACCTTCAGATCCAACAACACTTAAGCTTCCTGAAATTCTTGCGGATAAAATTTGATAATTTCTTGTAGATGAAGCAAACACTGCTAACGTTTGTGGGTGATAGTCGGCATAAAATTGTTCCAAGCATACAGTAAGCCGTACCGTAATCTATGGCGTAAACTTCAGCGGAATATAACACAGATGCGTTACAGGCAAGGCCTTTTCCTGAAGCTGGCGCGAGTGCAGTTCGCGTTTTAAGCGATGATGCAATGTGGTATATCACTGATGGCTAATGGAACCTGATCTACGTGATGACAGAAGAGTCTTCTCTGTTTGTGACTATGGTGTCGTGTCATCTCGGCGTTACCCCAATGATTTGGTACCGTCAATTCTTCAATTCATGTAGTGCGGCTGCGGCCTTCAAGTTGGACGCTTTTGAGGCGAGTGACGCTACCGAATCGATGGCCTTCATTACGCCAGACTGTGTATTCACAAAAAAATCATGGCCAGATTCAGCCTGTGGCACGCACATCCCAGCAATGGGATGTCTAGTATGTCGGCGGTTGCTCTGTTTGTCGCGCAGTTGTCGCCTATCAGGACGACCACATCGTGTAGTGTTCGGGAGTACACATTTAGAATCGAGACAAGAAGGTCTCTATGCGCCACGGCCGTGTAAGTTCTCTCGTCGAGAGGTGGAGAAAATCCCAATAAGATCTCCTTGACCTCTTCCCCTTGCATAAACACAGCGATGACTGCAACGAAATGCGTGGTGCCATCTTTCCAGCCGTCGAACACGATGGCGGACCGTTGCGGAAGGCCATCAGATATCAGCCTTTCGACTAACGGCAGTAGCGTCTGGATGTAGGTTGTGATTGATCTGCTGGATACGTGATCCGCAGACCCCACGCCGGTGAGCTCTCGTGTTAGCTCATTGTCCACCTCAGTAAAGGGCATATCCCTCATCACTACCCACTTGAGCCACTTGTAGATAACTAGCTCGCGTTCGCTGACGTAGTTTACCACCTGAAACCCCAGTTTGTTTTGCTGTAACGTGACCGCAACGTCGAACTTGTCCACGTAGTCCTTCCCGATGCGAGAGGCCAAGTGCCGATGCAGATTCGTGTAGCCAGTATTCAGGCGCTGGACCGGCTTCTTGCCGCACTTGTTGCACGAGTATACTCCGCTCCCCGTCTTCTTGTTGTTGATGTGGAAGTAGAACTTGATGACGTCGGGCACGCGGGTCAGATCGACCTTGGTCTTGCTGAGAGCCATCGCGAACTGGTGAGTGGGGTGAAGAGGGGCCTTGATGTACTTGCTTTCTTGAGAGACGATGGAAAAATGAAGCCTCTAGATCAGGTCATAAAGCGAGCTCGTCCTCGACAGTCTTTCCGTTGGTCTCTGCCAAATTAGGTATACCAGTGTGGTCTCATCCCGAGATCTTCAACTCAAAAGCTCGTCGCGATCTATAGTGCAGTAATCCGATGGCACAATAAATGTAGTATTGCGGCGGAGGTGTGTATTGCAATTCACGACGGGAACACGACTGATATTGCAGTAGCAAACTGCAGCATGTGAAACGACTGCAGTTAGAGCTGCAGTGCAGATTGCGGCTGCCAATCGTCTCAAATTCAGTTTTTTTTCGAACACTGGTGCAAACATTCATGGAGAAACATCGAATTGGGCTGCGTTCTCACACCGGCAAAGACCGATAAGCCCAGGGAAGCAAGCCCAAATTGAGCGCAAAGTTGCTTCTCATAATGCCAAATTGAAACGAGATTTCGAAAGCGGCAACCTGAATAAAACACGGTGAAGAACATCGACGAAACGCACTTCAGGATAGATTTCGACACCGGCAAGACCCTCGGCTTCGTTGGGGAGAAAAGGTTGAAGTATGGGAACGTTGTGTCCGGTGGAGAGGGTTTGACAATGGCATGCGAATCTCCAGTGGACCAACCCCACCTGAGGTGCTGATGATAATGTGGCCGGTGCACGCTATCGATCGGGGCCGATAGATTAAACGGACCAGCGGCGCTTTCGTGAATATTTCACGGAGGGGGATGGGAGCAGATCAATACGGTCGACATAAGACAATCTTTCTGAACAATTGCTCGTGCCACCTATTGCCAGGAAGAGCTGAACCGTCTGAATGCAGGTATGCATTATCTCCCCTCCAATGCAACTGATCTTAGCCTGCGGAATATTTTGTCATCACGAAGATTGAGGATGTTTGGTCGCGCATGTGGAAAGAGCCGAGAGCTTATTGAGGATAAGGAGTGACAAAACAAGGCGGGGATGGACGGCAGCTATTCTGGCAAACCCAAGAATCCAGACAATGTAACGTAGAGGAAGCTTGGTTGTTGCTTGTTTGGCAAATTGAAAAGTGAATGTAGGATAGACTACCGATACTCTTTTGCATCTACTTCTCCCAGCTATCCACTGCAACGAGGTTTTACGGCTCTCCGTAAACTTGTCGCATACCATGACCGTAAACTACAGTAATAACTTACCGTAAGCATACATTAAGCCGTACCGTAATCTATGGCGTAAACTTCAGCGGAATATAACGCAGATGCGTTACACGATCCCGTTTTAAAACGAGGGTTTACTTGACGGGGCAGTTTGGCGCGATGTGGCCTACTTTCTTGCAACGGTGGCAATTGGCAGACGCCTGCCAGTCGTTGTCCAGCATGAGAGCGCGTTTTCCAGCGTTATCAAATCTCATCGCGATTTGAATAGTCTCATCCAATGTCGATGGGGGATGCTCGCGGGCGTGATTGGCGGTGGCCGGCTTTAACCCCGGTTGGAAGTAAAAACGCAGTTCTAGATTGGCTCCGTGCACTGGATCAGCAAATTTTTGAAATCTGCCACGTAATCATGAAGTGACGATGTCTGGTTGAGCGCGCACAAATGTTCGCGTAAACGATACTCGCTGTCGGGCGGCAGAAAACTATGGCGCATGGCCTCCTTGAGCCCGGCCCATGACTTCACACGCCCCGTGGAATCGCACTTCTCTGAAAATCAGGGCGGGAAAAAGAGGACTTAGATCTGCTCGGACAGTGGAATGGACTGTGGTGATACGGAGACGGAAAATTTCAGCAAGAATATGAATGCTACGTTGCCTCCATAAAAGACGTTCATTCTGATACGTGTACATCATTTCGCAAAACCACGCAAAAAATGTTAGAAGCTACAGACTCGTTCATTGCAGATGTGACTTCCCACAAATCAGCTCAAATCAGCAGATCCAGTTGCTATCCCAAGAGCTCAATGGGGTAAATATTCAGCACCTTCGAAGTGTGTTGTTCAGGGCAATAGACACGGTTTGTCTCGCGTTGATGTGAAATGGTCAAAATCTTTTTCATTGATTCCTTCGCTGTTAGAACTTTTCCAAACGAAGAATCCAGGTTCACGGGTTGGTTTAGGTGTGGATCCAATGATCGTTTTTATCGGGCGTTTATCGCACTCGGTTCTGCTGTGAACAGTTTAAGGTCGTGTTTGACTTGAGCCCAAACCAGCTCTTTTTGTCAAAATACAGCTGTATTTCCCAAACGAGCCCGATTATGACTTGAAACACCCGAAATAGAAACCAGCTTGATGACCTAAAACGGCTAATTGTGAAATTCAGGTCCTGCCCTAATTTGGAATCGAGCTCGTTTGAAATTGACATCACTTGACAACCAACGGATGCAGCAGCACGTGAAGAAGCAGCGAGCTGTGCACCCAACTTAGTTAGCTATTGCCCGCCGGAACGAAGCGGAGGCCGACAGCCCACACTACTGGGGCCTAGACCAAACCGACCGCCGCGTAGCGGCCGCGCTCGGTTGGTTCTCACTGACTTCATTAGTTCTAGCTCTTTTTTACTGAAATATGATTCTTTCTTTTTTTCAAATGCATCGCTAATAAAACAACTGGCTTGTGGTTCCAGCCCGATTTACATCAAGCCCGATTGCTCTGCACAAGTCGAACACGGCCTAAGAGATTACTTTCCGATGTACGGTTTCGATGAAACGCATTCGAAGAATGATAAGTATCGTGGTGTCATACTGACTCTTATCGGTCGTGATGGGAATGGAAACAATATCACTGTCGCGTTTGCTGTTGTTCATTCTGAAAACGAAGACAAAATTCAGTGGGTTTTTTAGCACTGTGTTGCCGCTGGTATGTCATTCTCCACTATACCGATTTTCACTGATCGAGGGCACATTCTGGGAGCTGCTGAAAAACTTGCAGTACATGGTATCATTCTCAACCTTAAAAGTTTTGTACGATTCACATTATCCGCAATGTTCACAAAGAATTTAATATTAGAGGAAAAGAAATCGAGTATTTGATTTTCAACGTCCAGGGTTCGAAAACAAAGCACACGTTTGAGTCTGCATTGGACAAACTACAGTTGAGGTACGGCAAGGATGTCAGAGACTATATCAGTAAGATTGCTCCAGTTCACTGGTGTGTATGGGCTAATATGCCCGATTACGTGTCCGATGACCTGGATCGTTTTACGCCAGCACCTCTTTTCAACTGGAGGTCTACCAACTTCGTTGAAAGTGACAATAACGTAATGTTGACGAGTGGCCTCCGCAAGGCGACGCCTGTTGGTATGCTGTAATTTGCTATGAAGTCGATGATGTTACAAGCTACGGATCGGCGGAAACGTATTCGCAAGTGGTTAGCTCAGGATCGGCAATTTACTCCTCTTGCGAACGATTTGCGAAAAATCGAGCGTACCGTAATCTCGGTGTTAACTGTCACCCTTTGTTAATTGTCACCCTTTCGTTTCAACCAATCACCGGGGTACATTTGGCCAGCTGGCATATTTATGTTAATTGTCACCCCACAAAAAAACCTCAGTCATCCAACCAGTTTAGAAATCAACAGCAATCCGCCTCCACCCTCCGCACGATGCGAGTCTCCGTAAAGGGCAAGAGCAGAGTTCCTAGCAAGTACAAGAACGCCTCCGAAACATTCGAGTTGAAGGCGGTCGTCCTCGCATCGTACGATACGCAATCCATGCCCGCGGTAGTCGCGGCATTTTGGCCCGGAATTGCGCTGCGCAGCCCTGCCTACACGACCAAGAAACGGGTCGTCCTACGTTGGAGGCCGCACCGCGCCCACATTGAAAGCATGGCCGCCAGCGCCAAGACGGCGAAGATGAAGCGGTACCGCGCGGTAGGGTCCGCTAAAACCCTTACCGACGACGCCGAGCTCGACCTGCTCGACTGGCTTGTGGCTGTGCGCCGCAACGGCATGCCCGTCTCGGCGACCATGTTGCAGCAGGAGGCACTGGAGGTTGCAAGAATGTACGATGTGCCTCCAGCTGCCTTCGGTGCCTCTGCTACATGGATGAAAGCGTACCTCGCTCGCTATAGGCTATCACTGAGGGCGAAAACTCGCCAAGGGCAGTCTCCGCCAGCTGACTCCGCTGCTGTAGCGGAGGAGTTTGCTGCAACTTTGCGCCGCCGCATTGTCGAGGAGGGCATTGCGACCGTCTACAATGCTGATCAAACTGGTGTGTTCTTTGAGTACGTACCCAAACACACAGTTGACGAGCGTAGCTCTAAAACTGTATCGGTCAAATGTGGCGGTAAGAGCAAAGAGCGACTTACAGCAATGCTCATGGCCGACAGTACTGGACGCAAGTATGACCCGTGGGTCGTGTTGAAGATGCGACCATCTACCGTCGCAGTCACCCGTGAGGAGAACACGCGACTTCGGCGGGGGTTCAGCCGCTGGATGTGGCCGACCATTCAGAAGCTTGAGGAAAAGTATTCTATGCCAATCTATACGAATGCAAAAGGCTGGTGGAACTCGGATCTATCCCTCGCGTTTTTAAAGCACTTTTTTGATGAGCGCGATGAGCGGGACGCGCCCGTCATGCTCATGTGGGATGACTTCAGCGCGCATTGGACGGCCGAAGTCGTTCAATATGCTTCGCAGAAGAACGTGATCCTTCAGCGTGTACCCTGGGTACACGCACTGCTGCCAGCCCGCCGACATTGCGTGGAACAAGCCGTTGAATGACCGCTTGCGCGCGAGCTGGCTGCAGCATGTGAAGCGAGAGAGTGCGCGACTACTGACAATTGAGGAAGGCAAGATGCAAGCGCCAGATCGCGCGCAAGCGGTCCAATGGCTTCGTGAGGCGTGGGATGGCCTGAGCAAGTCTACTATCAAGAACGGTTTCAAGAGAGTGGGGCTGCTATTCGATGAGCGCGTAGAGCAGGAGCCGATATGCGAGGCGCCAAGTGTCAACAATGAGCTGGCCGCGATACTCGAGGCGTTGTCATTAGTAGACCCAGTCGTCGGCGAAGTGACCTGGGATGATGACGTTGTAGGTCGCTACCTTTAATTTTGGTGTACCAACCCCAACTTTGTGCATGTACTGTAAGTAAAGTTTTTCCTGAGATGGGGCTAGAATGCAGGGAGGGGGTGACAGTCAACACCGAGATTACGGTAGAGAAGCAGGGAGTTATTCGTTTGATGAGTACTCAGAAACAATTTTCACCGTGAGTAAAGCTGAGTTCGGGTCACGTCATGATGTCAATATTGCTAGTCTGACTTGCACGTGTGACACATTCGCCCAAATCAAAATTCCCTACCGTCGTTTAATTGCTGCTCTGAGAAAGACCGGTCACAACAATCGCGAATCGGAAGCATTTCACTCTGTGTATTTGCTTTCTATATACTGATCGGGATTTGAGATGTAGTTGTTGGAATTTTGGTTGACAATTGCATCTCGACAGATAACAATATTTTGGCGTCGCCTTTATACCGGCAAGCAAGTCGCCCCAAGACAAGGAGAATCCGAAGTGGCGGAGAAGCTACCGGAGGTAAAACGTACAGAAGCAGGGCTGTGGACAACGGGGCCGACACAACATAACAACGTGTTCTAAGCGCGCTGCGGGAGTGCACAACGCAGATATCACTGTCGGTAAAAAGATATTGCCAGCTTCAATCTCATCACCGCAGGCCACAACACCACTGACTGCCACGACATATCCTTCTCCAGCGGTTCTATCTAGCGCTGGCCTGAGCCACGCAGCACCCGACAGCCGTCTGGACATTGCATATCTTCTTTGATAGCAAACATAACAATAAAACGAACAAAACATTGATATCATCATGCACCGCTACATCTCTTCTCAGCCATCCGTGTCCAACATCAAGCTGCATCGACACCAACAACAGCGAGTCCTCTTTTTCCACCAGCAGCAAGCGACCAACAGCGCGTCCTCCACTAGCACCACGACATTCATGTCCACCAGCTGCACGTCGTCCGCGAGCAGCATGTGCTCCACCAGCACCACGCCCTTCATGTCTACCAGCAGCACGTCGTCCACGAGCAGCACAAGCTCCACCAGCATCATCCCCTACTTGTCCACCAACAACGCTTCCGCCCTGTCCGCAAACAGTGCTTGTCCACCAGCAGCGTGTCTTCGACTCGCACAAGCGCTCCACCAGCAGCGCGCTCTTCGTGTCCACCAGCAGCGCGTGCTCCTTGACCACAGGTAGCGCGTCCTTCGTCAGCACAAGTGCTCAACCAGCAGCGGCGCGACCTCCTCCATCAGTAGGGGCTCCTCCCCGGTACGTAGCAGTCACACAGCGCCGCACTAATACGGTGTGTGCCGCACAACTCTAGTGCAGGGTCCGTCTTTTGGGTGGAGGGGGTCCACATTTTGGGAAATACCCATTTTTGGTCTCTGAACAGCTCTAGCTTTTGCGATGTATGTGTTTGTTTTTATTGCTTTAATTAAGACGAGTCCAAGATGTTCACTTAGTGGGGGACTTCAGAAAATAGCACAAATCGCAAACGGTGCGACCGCAAATCCTGTACCAAAATCAACATAAAGCAACGCAAATTCGCTCGCAATTTGCAGAGACCATTTTGCGGTCTCTGCAAAATGCGACCGCTTCACCGCAATTCGTGCTATTTGACTGGCCTGCGTGAAAGGCGTACAGAGCTGCTTGCTAGCCCAGCTAGCCTAGCTTAAATCACGGTGTATTTGACGCAAAAGAAGTTGGCCTGCTTAGACCCTTGTATTAATACCACAATTGGGCTTAAGGAGCAGGTGCTACCCTTCGGCACAAACCACAACACTGGGCAGTCGAGTCTGCATCGGCAGTTCCGTCTGGACTGCCCAGTGAGTTTGCGCAACGCGGCCTCGATGAAGTTCCACACGATTGATTTATTGATGTCGCTCTTGGTAGGGATGCAACAAACATACTTGAACGATGTCATCGCGCCGTCTTGCTAGATGCAACAACAGCATGGACCTTGATATCCATCCGTGCAACTGCGTTAACCCTAGCTCACCGGTTTGTACCGATAAATTTGTGCGAATTTTGCGGCACGATCGCATTCTCACAACTCGCAAAATGCGGCGCAAATCGAAGCCAAGGCCATCGCTTTTCTGCTCTCAAATTACTACAAAAAGAGATTTGCGTTATTTTCTGAAGCCCCCCAGTAGTAGGAAAAGCGCAACCTGAAAATTGGTTTCTTTTTTTAAAGAAACCAATTTTCAGGTGCGGCTGTAATTTCGGCGCGCACTGCACAGCACCTCAAATCCGCGGAGAACCAAGCCCGGCACGTAACGGCCCAATCAGCGACCGCCAATCCAGCTCGGGACAGAGAATACCGTGGCGCTCTGCCGTGCTTCTCGTGTGTTACAGTATTAATAACTAGTATAGAGCATCTCAGTCGCTGCGCTCTTTTCGAGTTGCTTTAGGGTCAATCCCCGAAAATTGCGTGGGTCACCCAATTTCTGGCGCGCGCCCCCCGAAAGGTCACCACTACCTATCAAGACAAATCAAACAAACTGCAAAAGAGATGGCAAAGCTGAAGAAGCCAACGGCAACAGGCTGCAAACAGCGAGCTTTGAAAGGTACGCCGCAGCAACGAGAGGGGTTGGTAGCTATGGCTCACTAGTTCATTTCTACTGCAGGGCAAGCTTCCGCGGGTGCTGCCGCTATCTGCCGTTTTCAAGGAGCGCAAGGTAAGATAAACATTGGAGCTAAACATAACGATCCAGGTATCATTTAACTGACTAATGCATTGCGTTCGGGTTCCGCCGCTTGTAGGCATTGCGAGAGCTTCAAACGAAGCACTTGACCGAGCTACCAGGATGGCCGATGATCGCGATGCCGCTCCGAGCCAGGCGGGCCGAGATGTCGCGATGGCTGGCGGTCTCAAAGTCGCTCGAGCCAGGCGGGCATTGCTGCGGGTACCCTGCCTCGTACTGCAGCGGAGCGCGCTGCTCATGCACGCGCGGTGAAGACTGAGAAGCAAGCACACTGTAAGTTCCTATCCCGCTTGCTTACTACCTTATCTACATGTGTGGTGTGTGATCTAACCTAACGATGCGCCAATGCCCAGGCAAAGAAGTGCACGAGTTACGTGTGCAGCAAGCTGCGCACGCGCGCGATTGCAAGGCAGCCAAGCTGGGCAAACCGACCCAGCCGAAAGACTCGGACCATTAATCGGCGAAGAACACCTCGTGCTAGGACTGCTCAGCATTCCATTTCAAAATTTCAGCTTACTCTGTGAACATTTTATAGATTTCCCTTGCACATGTTGCCATTGGCCTTGCTGCTGTGTACGAATTAGCTATCCAGTGCTAGGCTCCCTCCACCGTATCTTGCAACACGTCGAGAGACGAGCTTATTATCGAGTATTCGCGGCGGTTCATCAAGGACAAGAAGAAAAACAATTGCTTGTGAAGGAGGTCTAGAAAAATACCGTTCATCAGAGACATAGATTGCTTGGTCGAGGTTACTTGAATAAGAGCGCTTTTGTGGCGATATATATGGAATTGTCCTGCATGCCATGCTATTGATTTTAAAGCTAGATAGCAGCACTAATATAGCCAATACCGCATAAAATTATCGCTTAAAGGTGGACCAGTAATAAACGTATGCCTCGGAAGTGCCCACAGCTACCGACAGGTGCCGAAAAAGCAAGATCAAAAAATAATATCAAAACAGAATAAATATTTTGATATTGTCCCTCTACAATTCTGTATTATTGGATGACGTCGTATTGCTGTTATTACTAGTATGGCAGCAAGCTGCCGAGCATCCGCACAGCGATAAATCGCCACGGTTGCTGAGGGGGGGCAATGCTGAATACTATTCAGTATTGTAAGTTTTCAGCACCGCCACCCAGTCCAAATGCTGCACATTCAAATCGCAATCGCTTTTCAATAAAATACGAGAAACTTTAACCCACACGGTCGAAAACCCTGAGTCTCGCAGACTAAGGCTCTATCTGCTGTCTCTCGGCTGTGTTCCCACCCCCTCACCGCGCTCACCGTGGTAACCGGCACTGTAGTATGTAAGAAAGGCCAGTCTACGACGGGAAATATGCGGAAGGAGACCCTATCGACACCAAAAACAGCTCTCATTTTATCGCAATTATTTCATTTAGGAAAACTTAATAACTAAGCGAGAACTATGAACTCCACCACCAACGTTTAATGGTTTCAACACCATAAGCCGAGCGAGAGGTGACCGTGCTTGGTTCTAGGTTTGACCTCGCGTGCTGCGCGCACGGATCTTGAACTGTGTAAAACCTCTCACAAACACTTCCTCGATTGAAAGCAAACTGTATTCAGCCACCTCTCCTCTGCTGTGAATGCAAGCTACTCTGCTGCTGCCTAATAGATCAACATCAATACAATGCACCTTGCCTACACGCTCTCACCGTACTTAGAGTGGTCGCCATTGCGTGCGTATATGCAAGCTCTTCGGCGCCCACCTCTGTGCGTCTTAAACCACCAGGGGGTTGTTGCTGCGTTTCCTCGCAGCCACCACGGCTTCCGCCACCTTGGTCTCCGAGTCCATGCTCACGTCATCGTCACCGCCGTCGGCACCGTCGTTCTCAAGCTCGTCGTCCTCAGGCTCATCGTCCGGATCTGTGTCCTGACTGGATGTTAGTTATTTCGCCTTGGCCTTGGCCTTGGTGTTCTTCTTTAAAGACCCATGAGCCGCCTTTGGCTTGTTCGACGGCGGCAAAAGCTCCACAATCTTGACGTTGTCGTCCTCAAATTGCGCCTGTCCAATCGGGATATCGGCGTAAAAGTCAACGCCGACAATCTGGCGGAACTCGTACAGCGCCCCAGGATGAAATATCAAGTTAGGCCTGTTCGGGAAGCCCTTCTCGAGCTGTGAATCCCAGACAGTGATTTGGGCAATATACGCCTTACACTTGCTAGCAGTGAGATCATTCAGCGTCTCTTGCGTCGAAGCAAAGACACCGCGTTGTGACGCTTCGATGACAGTCACGCGGGTGTCGTTGTTTTCTCTCAGACGTTCGGAAGAGCGGCAACCCATCTTGACAGCCACACTGGCATCAGCGGCTGGGCTCGTTGCGCAGAGGAACTGTCGGAAGTTGTACACCATAGAGAAGAAGTGGAGGCCTACTCATGTTTTTGCTTGAGCACGTCCTGGCGAATGGCGTCGAGTAGGTCCATTTTTGTTGGGCAGCGCTTCGGAGTTTGTGACAGCCGGTGAATTCTGGGGGGCGTAGTGTGAGTGAAACGCTAAGTGACGCGATAAAAATGCGAGGTCCCATGAGCGCGGAATGCCGTCGACAGCGAGCCTTTCACAGCAACGATCTATATACTATCAAAGCCAAGTCGTTTAATTAATTACACTTGACGCGTCGTTTTAAAGCGCCCATAAACCAAAGCTAAGTGACGTTGATGTTTTGCTTCACCTCGTAACCAACGATTTAGACATCCGTTTAGGCATCTTTAACTCAGACATGACAGCTTTCGCGGTGCTTGGACATTCACTGACAGCGCCAGCAAATTGAATCAAATACCGACTACCACACATAACTGCCTCACTTTGCAGAAACCACGAGCACCAATGCCTCGAGCCGCCGTCCACTGTCACAAGCTGGCACCCCCAGCGCATACAATTGAACTGTATTTTGCACCACAAGATTTTAAATCGCTCAAACACTAGTTGCTAGCTTACGTTACTAGTGTCTAGGCTTCAATTTTGCTCTGACAATCGAGCCACTGCGTGAATGTGTGGGATACCAAGCACCTGTTCGTCATATACTCCAGATTCTATCGAAGCTACTGTGGTATAAGCCCGACAAACCCATCGTAGATCTCTTGCAGTGCCTACTTGCTGCTGTGGCTACGGCCGCACAAGCTGTGGCTGATTCGGGCGCACTTCGGCCGCACATGCCACTCTATCTAGCGAACAGAACCATCTAAGGTGTAGAAAGTGTCGTAGCTCCAAATCATGTCAGCATTTAATGTCAAAAGCTGTCGTTTGGTATGCTTCAGCACTCAATGCTACCATCGAATAGTATTTTTGCCTCACAAGGCATTCTCAGTCGATTTGTACGTGTCGAATTGTTTCTGCCAAACACTCATCCCTAACCTACCAGTATCCAGAGTTTCATCATCGCTGCAACGAAGTGGATCTCTGGGAATCGAGCCACTACACGCATGTGTGCAATACCAAGCACCTGTTCGTGGAATGCTCGAGCTTCCATCGATGCTACTGTAGAGTGCATCCGGGTTTAAGGCCCATCATAGATCTCTACAGTACGTGCTTGCGGGTGGGGCTACCGCCACGAGCTGTGGTGGAAATTCGCTATCTAAAACGATATGCAGCATGCGCTTCGACCGCAAATGCTGCTCCACCCAGACTACAGAAGCTATCAAGGCGTAGAAGAGTAGCGTAGCTCCAAGTATATTATTATACAATGTCACAAACTGTAGGGTTAACATCGACTCCATACTGAAGTTGTCCTTCTCCGTGGCCTCCTTCACATTGTCGGCACGTCGGCCGGTGTCGCGTATGCGCCTTCATCCTCGACTTCACTAAGCCCTTCTCCTCAACCGTCGCGTTCAGCAAGTCCTCTTCCTTCGTCGATTGCTTCGTCACGCCCTGCTCACGGGCCCGAAGTACTGGATGCTAGATCGGGCGATGGATCGCGCGAAGGTGATGGACCTACAACTGTGTGGTAAGACAAGAAGATATATGTGGATTCTGAAAGTCGGGACGACTCTCACACAAACAGACTGACTTAATGAGAACAACAACAAGAGCAGCAAGCGCGAGGATGGCGATAAACAGACAACTAGGGAATGACGTAACTATGCGTGCACCTCGCAAATACCAGAGTTCGCCGGTGTCACTGGAAGTCTAGGAAGGGCTAGAGTCTAGTGCCCGTTCACAGCGCTTAGAGGAAACCCGGCAATGGAATGAGGCTGCGCAGAACTTGCCGAGGGTGAAGAAAAGGGTAAAGCGACGTGCGTCCGCTAGGCTTGATCAGGATGCCTTAGACGCAGATGCCGAATATACGTGGTATTTAATAAGCAGTCTGCTTTGACATCGTTTTTGACAATCTTGAACTTGGTAGCTTTCTTTGCAGCAATTGACGAGCCTCTGCTTAGGATTTGAGGAGGCTGTGATGAGCTAACTAAGTCGACACGTACGGTGCAAAACGTTTATGACCTGGAGAGCAAATACTTCAATTCTCTAAGAAATGAAGCTAGTGTTTGTGAGGTGATCCCTGAGGCCGTCACTACGTCTACAGGCGGCAAGCAATGTCTATTTGTATGTTGCCGCTGCCATACGTCGTTGGTTGAAGGCAAAAGACCTACTTCTCTGTCCCACCAAAGTATGATGATTGCTACTTCTGCGTCTAGTGTAATGTGAACAAAGAATTACAAAGCAAGTAGACCCTTATACGAAACCTCATGTGCTGCTTGTTTCATAGATATTTGTTTGAGCAACATAACGACAGTTTTAGAGAAAATAACAGCAAGGTTGTCGCCCCGAGTCTGAAGGAATATATGTTTTTTTTCGTAATTTCACTCCTAATTAGCGATATTAATCTGAAGTTTTACAGCAGCCTCCAATGGATTTGTGGATCGTATGGCTCAATACAAATCCTTGAAAACTGGCCTCAAGACAACGTTTTGAGCCCTTAATAAAGTGAGGTTTTATTGCCGGTTATGACGACGTGCGGCATATCAGAGAAACGTTTTAGCCAATGAGGTTTCTTTTCAGTTTTACATACGGAATTAGTTATCAAATCCTCAGAATTACGGCGACAAAAAAAGACAGTTTATTGATTAAGAATCTGCGACGTGAGCGCTCTGTAGCCATTTTCAACAATCGTGCTTGTGGTGGTCAGAGAGGTTGGAAAACCGCCATGACCACCGAGAAGCTTGCGAACACGAGGGAGTTTGAAGTTGTTACCTCCCTCGTCAACAATAATGCATTCCATCACTTTTTGTAAAGTGAGGAAGCATTTTTCTATAGTTTGATATTGAATACTATTAAATGCAGTTTGAACTGCATCGATGAGGCCGTCAATTTGGTTTGTCGGCTGGCGATACTGTACAGATTGGATACAATTAAATATACCCAAATCAAGTATGTTGCACATAGGCGACCGAGCAGGCTGACAAACCATTTTGATCTTCCACCGCCCTTCCTTCCCGGCTTCAACCACCTCATCTTCTTCAACATGAGGTCCAGCATTATCTTGCTGTACACGAATTACACGGTCCTTGCGCCCTATATAAGTAAACAAAATAAGCGTTAATATGAAAATATTTGGTAAAATGGTTTGAAAAATACATACCGGGCCATTTTTCGCGGATTGCCGGGAAAACTTTTTCCTTTAGCATTTTCACGTACACTTTTCTTGACATGTTGATATTTTTCGTGATCGGAATCCCTGCAACCCGATTTTTTTAGGTCCGCTTGGCCGTGGCTCTCTCAACAATTGGCCAAATCCCAATTTTAGGTTTTGGTCGAAAAATTGTACCGTGGCCGTGCGACAGCCGCAAGAAACATTACCTTACCGATGTAGCGTTTGTTGGGGCATGATCGGTAAGGTAATGATTCGTCGGCTGCCAAGTAGTAACGTGACGAAGCCTTGTACATGTTGAACCATTTTTCATCTATATGTACAACCTTATACATGGCATCAAAACGGTACAATGTACCGCCTACAAAAAATTAGTTTTCAAAATATTTTACCGAAATATTACAAATATCTTACCGATAGGCCTTTCAACATGCGCAAGGGCCCATGTGAGCCGCTGTAGCTTGTGTGCATCGGAGAGGGTCGGCTTCACGCGACAGATAAATCGCCGAAGAACCTTGTTCTTGAGATGACGCTGCAGCGTCGACTTGGGTATACCTGAGGCTGCCTCAAGCGCCCGCAGCGTCTGCCGTTGGTACAGAGGTACCGCCGCAACGCGTGCGGCGACTTCCTCAGGGCTGAGACGGGTCGCGCGTTTTGAGTACGGCTTGCGGGGCTGGACCAGCGCTTCGGGGTCGTCCCGGAGGGCCCAGATGCCTTGGATCGACGAGCGGCTCAGGCGGAAGAGCTGTTTAGCCCTAGCCACCGTGCCGTAGCGAAGGCGGCCTTCCTTACTAAGAGTAGTAAGGAAGACCGCCACGGCAACGCGAATCTTGGGCGTAATGTCGGTGGCGCCGAGCGTGCGAGTCATGCTGATAGTTTCTTGGGGTGGGGGTTGAAAGTAATAATGCGACGATTTAGAAGCCACGGCCACCCGTTTTGCAATGACTTTTGTAGCCCTAAACATATTGACTTTTGACCAATAAAATAATTCTAACATTTTTGTGTGGGACACAAAAAACCAAATGATTATACTTTGGTGGGACAGAGAAGTAAGTTTTTTCGGGCTAGTGGGTTTCGTAGCCTCCGTGTCAGATGAGTTGGCCACTTTGAACTGGATGGAGTCGAAACTGATAAGACTAGGCATATCGTTCACGACGTGTATTAATCTCTACTGTGATCAGCAAGAATTTACGAGGGGAAATGCAGTGAACTATTGGAATGACGTGGGTGATATTACTTTGTCATTGCCGAGACCAATAAGCGAGAGCGGAGTTGTACTATTGCGGCCAAGAACTAGTAATTGTGATTTTTGAGCCATCGTCCTAAGAACCTCTTTAATTATTTATAGCCTAGGAACCTCTTTAATTATTTATAGCCTAGGAACCTCTTTAATTATTTATAGCCCAAGCCAGACGTCAATGCTAGCATTGAGGACGCTCAAAGTCCAATTTGAACCCCAGCTCGACTGTCAGCTTGTCCAGTGCGTCTGCTCTAATCTCGCATCATGGGGAAGTCGAAGGCGAAAGCGCCTCCGGCGTACGGGTCTGTCCCCTTCGTATTAGACGCCTCGGACCTGTCAAGAGCGAACCCCCTGGGGCTTCTGCGTGAAGACACCCCCATCAATTCGACGGACGCACGGGTGGCAGACTACGGTTTGGCTAGTGATGGAAAACGCAACATCGGAACGGACCAATATGATTCTCAGCAATCTATACAACAACGATGTAAGCAGTTTGCTTTGCAGTGTGGATTCCAACTCCTGGTATCTAGCAGCAGCACAGCCAATGCAAAGTATGTCTGCAAGCGGTTAAATGGGCAGCAGTATTTCAACAGCAGTATACCAACTGAGCAGGCATGCTGCCCATTCTTCATAAACGTCTCTGGGGGCACGGGAAGGTGGCAAGCGACTCGAGCCAACTTCAGTCATAATCATCTGAAGCACGTTGGGTTTTCCGCGAAGCCGTTCGTCGAAGGGAGCCTTGCGCGTCCGACCAAGGCACTTCGTAACACCACACAGCAAACGAAGCGAGCTCAAGCGCTAGTGGAGGCAAAAATGCTTCCTTTGCATAATGGATGTACGAGCACCATGACGGGGTCATCAATTGCTCGGTTTTTGCAGTCAGAAGGCATGAAGCTGAGTCCAGCGTCGATCTCTCGAATCAAGGCATCCATTTCAGACAAACTAAAGGGCGATCGCATCATGAGTTTCCAGAAACTAGAATCCTATCTTCTGAAAATGGTTGATGAAAATCCAGGATCTCTGCTGCGATTCGAGAAATACAGTGATAGTACTTTTTTTAGAGCGTGTTTTATTCCAAGTATCGGGATTCACATGGCCAAGCATTCGCGAAAGATGTACGGATTCGATGGCGCTCATCTAAAAGGAGAGATGAATGGATACGGTGTCTATCTTGTGGCAACCGCAAAAGACTATCAGAAGCAAGTGACGCCGTGGGCCTTTGGGTCCCAGTTGAAAATTACGACAACTGGAAATGGTTTCTATTGGCCGTACAAGAAGCGCTGCAGCCGGAGGAGGTATTCACAGTCGTGTCTGACCGCGAGAAAGGTTTGCTCAGTGCTGTTCAGGAGGTGTTCCCACGTGCCGGTCATCGCTTTTGCTTGGAACATATCAAGAGGAATATTTGCAGTAAACGAATTCCGCTCGCCTCAAGCGAAAGGGGGATTATATCGGCAATGGCGGACAGTGACTGTGAAAATGACTTCGATTTATATCAGTCTGAGCTTGCCTGCACCAACAGCCGGGCTGCTGAATATCTGGATGGTATTGACCGCGTCCACTGGGTCAAATACGCTTTTCATGATCGCTATCGTGTCCCCACATACAACGAGGCTACATCTAATTTGTCGGAGCAAGCCAACAACTGGATCGGCAACGAGTGTCGGAGCGCGAAACCTTTAGACGCATTTAATCTATACTTCATGAAGCTAAGCGAGCGTGTGTCGTGTATGCGCCAACATGCTGCAAGCTGGTCTGCCAAATCTGGAGAAGACGAGTTGGTTCCCTTCTTGAAGGATCGCCTCGAAAAGATGGCAGCTGCAACTGAATTTTGCCAGATCAGCGCTTGTCTAAAGGGGTCTTATATGGTTCGTTACCTGGAAGCAACGAAGCAAGCTGGATTTATACATCCGTGGCGTCATGTTGATCTACCTGCAGGGCATTGCACTTGCGGAGGGTGGGAAGACTTCGAGTTCCCGTGTGTACACGCTGTATGCGCGGCTGTTCACGAAGGCACGCGCCTAGATGGTTTATACGATCCTGCAAGACTGTCAATCAAGCATTTCGCCGCCACCTACACGAAGCGATTTGTCTTATTGCCAGTTACCGGACAACTCGACGTAGATACTGCGTTGCGTGTGCCTGCACTACAAACTCAACCACCTGAGCAAGGCAAGCGCGGCTTCAAGCCTGGACCAAAGCCTAAGCACAAGCGCCGAAAAACCAAGGGCAGTTCGTAGTGCTGGTCGATAGAGCACAGGTCTTACGATATTCTGCCTATTTCATTTAGCTCTGATTTTGCGGCATCTAAAACCGATGATAAACACTCCATTTCAGACGATAATCGGTCTGATTTTGGTCATATTTGTGCTCGTTCAGGTGATAACAACGCCAGAATGGATGATAAATAATCCAAAGACGATCTTCGAAAAACCCTTCAAAAGCAATCAATATATGGTTATCGAAGGTCTCAAAAATGACAATAAACAATTTGTAGTAAAAAGCAAAATTTGAGTTTGACATTAAGTTTGGAGCACCACTGCGTTATTCTTCCTTCTGTTGCGTTGGCATGTTAGCAGCAGCAGCTTATCTTCGGTCGCCTGCCATTAGAATCCGTATGGCTTCTTACAGCGAGGCACGATAGCGGGCGCGCTCGCGTACAGTGGGGAACATGATCTTTCAAGCATCAAGAGGAATACCTGACTTCTTTCTAACGTAGTAGCTCTTGCTTGCAATACGTCTCGCTTCTTTGCACGCGGCCTCTCGAGCTGCAACAGAGCGCCGATCACACTTGAGCTTCCGGGCGAGGTGCTTCTTCAGGCCTTGGGGCGTTTTCGGCTTGAGGCCGCACTTGGAGCAGGTACCTTCCCAGATTTGCGCGGGCGTCCGACCTTCTTCGGCAGCGCAAGCTTCACCTTCCCACTCTCTCCACCGCACGACAGACCACTGCGGAGCTTCATCTCGACGACGCCAAAGTCCAAATGATTTATCTGCTACTCGGGCCTGCCTACACTCCACACTAAGGTAACGTGACATTTTTGATGTTTTTGGAATTTCAACTTGGGAAAGTGAGTGGGTTGCATTCAGTCGTCTCCAGGAAAAATCTGAGTGGATATCCACTCGGTTAAGATAATTCCTCGATTTAGCAAGGGTTGTGCACAGAGTTCAGCAACATTTGTGCGGCTCAGGCTCAAAATGCAGAAAACAGTCCAACATTTGCAGGTTTGGTTATCCCAAGGAACTCGGAGGAAACTGAAGTAGAAGTGCACGAGTCGACAGATGGCGTTCCATCCGTAAAATTGCATTTGAAGAGGGAGCCCCCCCCCCACTATTAGCAACTACTCTCCTAATCTTCTTTCAGTTTGGCGGGCGAACACGAATATTCGGTTACTTGGTAATGCATACGGAGCCGCCGACTACAAAGCAGCTTATGTTAGCAAAGCAGAGCCGGATACCCTAAGGTTCAAAAACAATTACACATATCGACGGAAGATATGGCCTGCGGACAGAATCTAAACATTTTGTGCAAGCACAGGCATTACGTACCGGATACACTTCTGATTGGATAAAACAAATCAACAACTTGCTGTCTTTACGAACTGTGGGCTCTGAAAGAATTGTGATTGGCTAAATACATTACGAACAGAAACCATGACGTTCAGGTTTTTGCCCAAGAGTCGGATTTTAAAGGATTTGTTGTAGGCCATATCTTCCGTCGATATGTGTATCGCCGCGGCAGTGAAAGGATACGATCCTAACCTACCAAATCATGGCATATTAAAGAGAGTAGCAAACGCGACGTTGTCCATACGTGAAGTTAGCGCACAAGAAGCGTATTATATTCTGTTGAGAGAACTACCCCTGCATGGGAAATCCCGTCAGGTGACTAGAGTAAAGGTTATGCGGCATACAGAGAGGTATTATCGTATTGAGCCGTTCGAATGGAGTGACATTCAAAACGGTGATATTCACGATAGTGAAATTCAAATCGAACCGGTCGAGGCAGCCTATATGGCACGTCCTATACAAGAACCGTTTGACAGCATGAGTTTCGCTTCGTTTGTTG
This sequence comes from Phytophthora x cambivora, assembly GCA_033557925.1. Classification (NCBI taxonomy): domain Eukaryota; phylum Oomycota; class Peronosporomycetes; order Peronosporales; family Peronosporaceae; genus Phytophthora; species Phytophthora x cambivora. The sequence continues at coordinate 2,995,177 of JAUCEB010000008.1, read as the reverse complement.
AGAAATATGAACTAGCAAAAAGCGTTTCCACTCTGCAGTCGAATGACAATGTCTGGAAAAGAACAGATTCGAATGGATATATTAAGGCTCGCTCGAAAGCGCACGTAGTCCGCGCAACACCCTAGATATTACCAGACTCCTCTAATCCTAGTTTTTGCTTTGCTGAGATATTTTTGCACAAGCCTTGCCGACTACTCAGCGACTTTCCTGAAACAGATGAAGAGTGCCTGAGCTTGTTTGCTCATGAGCAAGAAGTAATGTTAATGTCTGAGCTCAGAGAGGAGTCCAGCAACCTCATTTTGCGCAAGAAAAATATCAGTATATTAGAGGCAGTACATGCGAAGCCGTCTGTTGCTAACTTGCCAGCGTCCGACTACGCCTTTGTTGAAGCGGATGATACTAATTCCGATGCTGAAGTCGTGCACCTAATGACGATGATGTTGTTGAAAACAGTAGCTATTAAATGGCTAGTCGATGGGTATCAATCCGCTCGTACGGATCAGTGGATATTGATCGGGCTAGAGTTTTCATGAAGCAGTTCGTTCGTCTTTAATTAAGGATGCAGCGCGAATCCAGGCGCACAAGAGCATCGATGAGTGGGGTTAATACTTCTAAGAGTCACTACATCTATCCGATTACAGAAGACGACAGCAACGATAGCATTACTGGCAGCATAGATCAATCGCAATGGATTCCATTCGCGTTGGCATTGTAGCAGGCAAGACGGCGTTTGAGTTCGTCTGTTGAAAATGTACCTTGTGAGCCCTTACAAATGATAATCCATGGCGAAGGTGGGTCGTGGAAGAGCTGGCCTATACGCCACATTGTCAAAGACCTGCACAATGTATTCGGAGACTATACACTATCTAGGCGGAATTTGAAGCGTGTTTTACTGCTAGCACATCAAGGAACTGCAGCCTTTAATATTAAAGGTCGCACGATATGTTCTGCATTTGAGCTGTCTGTGTTTTCTCGGAATGTGTTCTCAACGTCCTATACTCCTCTGTATTCTTGGAAAGGTGGACAAACGAAGCTTAAACGCCTCCAAGAAGAATATGCTCTTGTTCATTTAGTGGTTATAGATGAGTTTACCGTCATTTCGTGTGGTATGCTTTATTGGATCGACCAGCGAATGCGCGAGATATGGCCAAGCTGCAGCAGTATGCCGTTTGGCGGACGAGATGTCATTTTTACTGGTGATCTAGCACAATTAGATCCTGTTGTTCCGTTTGCTTTATCAACGCCACTGTAAACAAAATACAGAACCCCGTTCAGCGGCGAGGGCGTGAGCTATGGGAAGGTATTGCTAATGTATGTGTCTTAACGATCAAGACTAGAGGTAAATCTGATCCTGAATGGTTTGCTGCCTTGAGGCACCTTCGCTGCAAATGCTCTAAACAAGAGGATGTCGATATAGTCAACACGAGGGGAGCCAACGAGAAGGATATGCCGTCATGGACAGCAACTGCGAAACACATTGCATACACCAACGCAGACGTTAGTGAAACTAATGCCCATAGCTTAAAATCGAGTACATCGCCGATTTTGCGCATCCGATCAAAGCACAAAGTGCAGCTAAAGCGCTTAGCTAAGAACCGTGAAATTAGTCAGAGCTCAATGCAAGATTTGCGAGGTTCCGAACACGAGTAGAGATAGAGTTGTCGGTACATCTGTGAGACTTGCTATACGTGCTCCCGTCAGTTTGGCATTCAATGTCGAGTAAGCACCAGGGATTTGCAACGGAACGAATGGAATAATTTTCGACTTTTTGTTTCCCTCGCAAGATGAGCTACCGATAACACTCGTACAGATCACGGATTTGTATCTAGGACCGTCGTTCCTGCACGATGTCCCAAACATTGTGCCAATTTTACCTCGTAGAATCAGCTGGAGTAAGAAGACGAGTGACCTGAGCATTTTCCGAGGTGGCATACCCTTGCGGCTGGCGTACGCAATGACCGTGCACAAGGTGCAAGGCCTGACATTGTTTTTCATTCGAATTTTATTCCTAGTTCTTCATTCGCATATGTAGCACTCTCTCGTGTACGAAGTCGCGGTGACATAGTGCTTACTTCACCCTTAACGTTATTTAAACTATCAGCTTCGTCAGCAATATGCGATGTATTAGCAATTGAAGAGGACCGGATAGAAGCAGCGGTTGTAAAACCAAAAAAAATAGCATCCGAATTCGTGCTAGGAATGAAGCATCTTGCCCTTGCACACAACTTAGCGCTACGGCCGCGTCAAGGAGCCTGTATTACCTTTGCTATCATATATTGTCTCAACGTCGACAACATATGACCATGTTCAGCAGCAGCAGCAGCAACAAGATAGCCGTCCTGTGCCTCGTCATCGCCGCGATGACATCGCGGCACTCTCAAACGGCGTATACTCCGAAAGAGAAGGTGCTCAGACCTTTGGTCTTCTTGGAGCTGACCGCTACGGCTACTTATCCAGCTGAACGCTATGGACTCGGCGCTGGTGTGGGCGTGGGTGGCATCGGCGTTGGCGTCGGCGTCGGTATCGGCGGGGCGGTGTGGCGAATCACTACATTGGCTACAACAACGTCGGCGTCTATCCAATGGATGTAATGGTTCCGCCGTGGTTAACGCCGATGCTGCTGGTGAAGCTGGCCACACCGCGAGGGCGAACATACCTGTAGAGCCGACACATCTCACCCCAGAGTCGATGGCAAGTGGGGAGCAGTAACCTCCAGATTTGACGTGCGCTCAACGCCAAGTGGCAAGTAAGTCATGAATATTAAATACTAGTACTTACACTCGCATACGTTCATCATTGTGTTCATCCAACCGAGCGAAACTTACTCTCCCTGTACAATATTACACTTTCGTTCCCGTTAAAAAGACGATGGATAGCCCGGCCGACCGGTCCTCGAGTCGGCGACTCCTTCGTATTCAAAGACTAACGCCGTGCTCCACGCGGGGAAGCTCTGGATTATATTGACGAACCAAAAATCTCGTAGAATTGGAGAACCGGTAGACCGTTATAGCTGTAATAGCTGTTGGACGAGGTATGTTTCTGCTTCGCAGCCGCAGCATCTGCTGTACCGACCTCTATAACCCACACAAGTACGGTAAAACCCAGTAGTTTTTTATTCTAGACGCTGCGTTTTGTTTTACCCAGGACTCTTCGCGCAACATTCAGTGGGTGGTTGGGTTTTGATGTTACTCGTGTTGAGCAGGGTCAACATTCACCAGTTTTTTTTTTCATTGTGGTCCGGCTATAATATCTTACAGGTTCTTCCGTAAGCATGTGTATCTAGGATATAATACAAAATGTACAATTGTAGCCTAGACGATGCTATTTCGAAGGGATATACGCCCTTTTCGAAAACAAAATAACAGGAACGGTTCTGGGATAACAGGTGCATAATCTGGTGAAGATATTCCGCAGCTGTTCACAACACAACGTATTTATTCTAAGGATTTAAGTATTGAGAAATAGAGTTTTTTACGTCGAGTTGCGTTCTCGTAAGTACTCTGGATTAAAATCCAGAGAATTGCCTCAGGGCTCAATTAACAACCTATTCTGGTAATGTCGCTTGAAGATGGGCCAGTAATGGCAAGTCCCTCAACGTACGCCTCGAATATGCATTCAGCTACCGGTAGTTCAGAATGTCTGGAACTGGCTGATCTACCGTTAGCCAGGTCGGACAATTAATATGTTATTGCATTGCAGACTATACTCAGTCGTAATAATGATTGCAATATGAGTGGCCCCATTAATCATTTTTTAGTGGAGCAATACCATATTAATTGTATTGGCCAACATGTTTAACTTGCTATTTGTATGAGCACGAAAAATCCGCAAGAACTTGGGATGACAAAGCTCAATAATTGGGGACAAAGCCCCCCCCCCGTATAATGAAATGCCACTACCCTTTTTACCACTATTTTTTACCCCATATTACAGAGCTCTTGTATATGTTTTCAGAACGGGTTAGGGTCGATCCCTGGACCCATGAGCAGGACGTCGGGCGAGCCCGAGAAGCAGGAGGGCGTGGACTTGGTGGACGGTAAGTGCGTGGAAGCTGTGCTTGCTTCTGATATAATATTGATAGTGCTAATGCGAGATGTTGAACAGGAGGACGCGGTGAAGGAGCATGGATTCACAGGGTGGTCTCACGCAGTGCTCACCTCCGCTAGTTCACACCGAAAGCAACTCAATGTGCAACAACGCATACCACTGACACAAAGGTAACAAACCAAATATCACTTCCACTCTTGCAACGGTGTATTTGCACTTCTAGCACGGCATGCCTACACTACCGCGTGCTGCATGAATCACTGCAAGCAACGACAAAAACCAGAATCCGACTGATGACGTAAAGTGCCACTTTTTACTCGACGATTTGTGACGCTCTTGGATGGATGTTTTATGTGCTCTGGCCGATCCATCCCTTTGTAAGCGTTCGGCTTACTCTGATTAGTCACAGGATGGGGGTTAAATCAGCGTCGAGGGCATTCGTAAATAATGTGTGAGAGGTCGCGCTGCTCGTAAGAAGTCTGCGACTAAGTACGGAAAGTGTACTGACTGTCAAATTGATATATGTTATTTATGCATAAGGAGCTACGCCCTCGCACTTCTATCAAGTCATTGAGCAATTTGATTCGCCGACCTCGCACCCACCTCACCGCACACCGCCCTACTAAAATTGACGTTATTAAAAGTTGACCTCAGTTTAGTGGATGTTAGAACCTTCTACGTTTCGTGACTTTCTGTTTGAGATCTTTAACAGACGCGATTGAACATTCTTATAAGGGGTAAATTTCGATAGAAATCACATTAGTTACCACCAGTGGGCGGCCAAGCCATCCAAGTGAGAGCTCAATGGACTTGAGCCGGAGGGCAGCATGCCAAGCACAACTAACGTGCTCCCAGCCGTCCATTCCCCATTCAAATGCGATATTAACGACCCCGACAGGTTCGTCACCAAATCAGCCCATCTCAAGTCAGGAAGTTAGGACACGTGACCGTAACTTGCAGACGTTACGTTATCTCCAAAGAGACTCTACATTTTCTTCTATTCTTGGCGGGCCAGCTTACAAGTCTCGCAGACATCCACCTGTGTATACACACATATATAGACGATTCTCTATCAATGCCATAAGCAATACACTCTTCATTAGCACTTGACAGGCCATAAACGCATGTTGAAATGTTCGCACAGCAGTTCAAACATTTCAACACCAATATGCTTTGTACGGCATGAAACACTAATATTCAGGCACATCAATCACTGTAACTTTTAAACATTATGACACCACCACTATATCTACCGCAATGGATTTATAGATCTGCAGCAAGTCCTGCCGAATAAATTCCACAATTGGCTTCCCAAAACGTCTGCCGCTGCGTATATTCTTCCACCTAATCATTGGGGATCGTACATACATGTAGGACTCAAGCCATTGATAAATTGAACATTGTTGTTGATAAATCACAAATTTGCTGCATCAACTATAGCTGTACCCTGCACGTAATTCTTCTTCTTCCCCATCTTACTTGCTCTCAGAGTGGGGGAGAGTCCGTAGTCATCTCGAGTTTGTTTATATCGTGCGCGCGTGGTCTGTCAGCCTGCCGAGGAAAACTAGTTTAGTACTAACGTCAACGAAGCCTATAAACAACCTTATGAAATCAGCATTCTCACCGGCACGCTGTCACTACGGCATAAACCCTTTGCAACATTGGCTGCCACACTCACATTGTCTCCTCTTCACAATACATTGTCAGTCGGCAGTAACCTAACACTCCTTAGAAGGATGAGCTTACATGTTGGCCTTGGACCCTGCTACCGTACTCGAATGTAATTTCCTCCCCTCGTAAAATGTCTGCTCGGGCGAATAGACCACAGCAGGCTTCTCCATTAACATCCCACTTCTGCAGCTCAGCGCTCGGGGCGCAGCTATGATTCGCAAATCTTGCCAGAGTGCCCTTGTTTCTTGCATCGATAACCTCACGCGAGTTTATGGTGACTCCATAAAAGTGTCGACCTCCAGTAAGCGCCTATTCACAAAAACATGAGCCAATGTCCATTCATTCAAAACGATTCGATGCAATGTTCACCTTTTCACGCAATTTGTACTCGCCGATCGAAATTACCTCGCCTGCGTACTGAACGATGAATTCGCCTTTCGGAATTGCCTGGTCCGCAACCAGAGCGATCTCTTTGTCACGAGAATGCTGCAACAAAAGGAGAGCAGATCCACCGTTTTGGAAGTTTTGATTGCTGCATTCTCTGTTCGTAGCGCAATAACCGCGTACGCACTCGACTTGCATCTGAAAAATACACGAATTGAAGAGTCAAATGTTTTTTGTGTTTCCGATCCATTAAATTACAGGGCAATCTTACGCTGCGATTTTCGCAACCCCACCGGCAATTAAATTCTTGGGTAGCTTGATTTGCATATGAGCACCGAGGGACCTTGTCCTGCCACTGCTATTACAATCGATTAAGTATGATAGCACGTAGACGCGACCTTACCTTTGGTAAGTCGGATCGTAATCGATGAATATATTCATTCTGGGGTATGGGGTCGAACTCTGCGAACGCATGGTCAATCGATCGCTGCTCAAAACGCTATATCAACAGATTAGATTTGGTATTTGATGCGCAACAGCATCTACTGCGAGCCGTACCAATGATTCGGTATACCATGCTCGCTTAAATCTAACTGCTTCACAACCTTGAAAGAAGCTCTCAATTGGTTGCTGGGCGAAGCGCTGCTTCGGCATCGGTGCCAGTCGATAAGTTTCGAAATGGCGCTAGTATCCAGTTGTATCTATTGAAGCCTGAACAGATTCCAAAGCCACATGCACGTTCTTTAGCCTCCTGCGTTTCTGACATCGTCGAAATAGACGCAGCTTGTTCGAGAATATAATGTAGAAGTACTGTGCATATGTTGCTATTTCATTTCTTCCGCTTAACCAACTTGCTATGCATCCTAAAAAAAAACAAGCCATATCACTGAACGAATTCACCGACAGGTTACCCTACCAAATGATCACTGTCACTACAGCGCTAGCGAAAGTGCATACAGCCACCTTTACTCCTGGCCTTCCTCCATGTCGCTGTCACTAGGTAGCTCACTCAATCTGGCACGCTTGGCCGTGGCAAAGTCAGGAAACTCCTCGATAAGCCCAGGATTCGCCGCATCCTCCGCCTGAATACACCCTTGCAAGATATTGTGGTAGAACTTGAGCGAGTGAACCTTCTTGAACTCGTACACATCGCCGCTGCGAAAGTGAGGCTTCCCCACTGAGCGATTCTTCGGATCCCAGACAGTAAGCTTGAAAACACGAGCGTCGCTGCGGAACGTGTCCATTCAAGACAGTGTTTTCCCGTACCTCTTGATGTGCCGCTGCATGTACCCCTCCACGAGATTCACGCGAGAACCTCTGTTGTTTTCCAGCCGCTCCGAGTCCAGCATACACATGATCGTGGAGACGTTCACCGTCTCAGCGGACTTTTCCGTTTTCGCAAAATGACGGATCTTCTTCACGGACACGAACCTGTTCGCTGCTTCTTCAGCACGCTGCTCGCGCAACTCTGCTTCGACTTCGGCCAGGAGCTCCGCGGCGTCGGCTTCGTCATCGTCACTAGCACTATCACGACCCACGGCGACAGGTTAGTTCTTGCTTGAGGTTTGCCAGCAAAAAATAAAATGAACGTTACTCGCACTGCTGCGGGTACAAGTTTCCTCACGACAGGCCCTCAGCTAACCCATCATCCCTATCGATGCAGCAGAAACCCCGGTCGTAACCGTCCATCTAAATTGCGCACTTCATTCGAATACGATCATAATCTAGTCACAGGCAAGGTGTCCTGCATCCAGAGGGTACTCACACCATTCCAAGTCGCAGTGCCGCCACTACACATACGAGTGGAACCGGTCAAGTACTACCACCACCACCGCAGAGGCACGTGGGCAATTCCAAGGTGACATCACATCCTGCTCAAAACTACGCATGTAATATATACTACCCCCCCCCCACTTCATCAAAGTCGAAACGCATGAGCGTTACACCACCTATCCAAAACCTTTCATCAACGAAGCATGCTGCCCCATCAGCCTGCAGTGCAGGCCCTGCACACGTGCTGCTCCAACAATAATGACCACACTAGCCTTGCACGCTCAACACTCTAAGCTCTTACGTAGATTGATTTTTAGTTCAAGCATCCTAGCAACTACTGATTTGTTTCATTGCATTGCAGTACGTCCCATCAAACTTTTGCTCACCACTAATTCCTACGCATCTGCATCTTGCACCTGATCAGCGACAGCCTTTCGTGCTGCTATGCTCTCCATCAGTAGTTGAAAGCTGACGTCGGCTCGAATCGCCATCAAGCGATCAGCTCATAGCGGCCTGGACCTCGGTGACGCGCCTTGTCAGCATCAAGTGCTGCCTGCATTCGAGCAGCTCTTTCCTGTCGCAGGAGCTTCATCCTCGTAGCTAGATTCGTCCTCTTTGCTCGTACAGGTTCTTAGGTGTCGCTAATGTCACCGCTTGATGCGGATTTACGCTCTTGCTGATATCGTCGCTATCCCCCTGCTGGAACAGCGACACCGGTCGGTCCAGAGAAGGAGAATCCGGCTTCTTATTTGCTTCAGGCGCGTTTTGGCGGCAGGGCTTGCGTGACTGTCGGATTTGCGCTGCAGTCGCGTTAGTTTTGGTGAGGTGAGCCCGCTGCTGTCAACCTTGCGTTTTCCGCTGCCAAACTCCATACTACCCTCCGATTCTTCCATCGGGTACGGAGCAAATCGAATAATGAATGCCTCCAGCGCTCGGGTCCCTGAAGCTCAGTTCGAACGCACGAAACGGCCGTCCAAACAGTGGAAGTTTTGTCCTAAGCATATCACCAAGGACATACATTCTAACGCGCTAGTTGCCAACGAGCTATTTCACTCTCACAATGATAAGCGAGTACGCAAAAAAAGTTTATGTCATTGATTGTGGTCATACCTATAGCATTTAAGCCTATGGTGCGTCATTAAGCTCGAACCCTGTCCGCCTCCGTCGCCATGGCGGTCGTATCAAACGTAGGCGCTCACCCTGTGCCGCCAGTAGCTTCCTCAAGCTTGACCCTGTCCGTCTCCGTCGCCATGGCGGCCGTATCAGATGTAGGTGCCCACCTTCTGTCACCAATAGCTTCCTCGAGCTCGACCACGTCCGCCTGCGTTGTGGCAAAAGCTTCCGTCGTGGTAAAAGCTTCCGTCCTCAAGCTCGACCCTGTCCGTCTTCGTCGCAATGGTTACCGTACCAGATGTAGGCGCTCACCTTGTGTCGCCAGTAGCTTCCTCGAGCTCGACCTCGTCCGCCTGCGTTGTGGCAAAAGCTTCCGTCGTGGCAAAAGCTTCCGGTACATGTCTGCAGGAGCCCCCCCCCTTGAAGCTGCTGATCCAAGCTCGCAATGGCGCCTCCGTTGTCGTGGCGGTTGTAGCAGACGAGGGCGCTCGCCCTGCGGCGCCAGTAGCTTCCTCAAGCTCAACATCGGCTGCCTCAACATCCGGCACATGTCTGCGGGAACCCCGCCTAGCAGCTTTTGATCCTAAGGTACGGTGCCAGTTGCGTGCCATTATTGCAGCATCAGTACATTTTCACCCGTAACTTGCCATTGGACTATTGGTTTTAAGAATAAAGCGCAGATCCGAAAAGAGCGTCATCTCTTCTATTTACACACTGTTTGACTCCATCGAGCAGTAATCGAGAGCTCAACTAGGAAATGCTGACTATAACAGATCCATTCCACGGAATAATCAGTTATCTGCCACTTTTCATCTTTGGTTTTGTATAAGGCGCAAATCTATATTTTCTTTCTCCGCGTTGTTGAACGAACCTGTGCAAAACGATACGTCCCCTTCCAAAATCGACTATCACAGGATATATTTTATCACAAGAGCGTACACAATATTATGCGATTTGGGTATTAATATAGTCCGATTTGTACTCAGAGGCAGCGCTGCCATAGCTTAGTGGTAAAGTCATCGGTTCACAACCGAGAGGACGGTGGTTCGATCCCACCTGGCAGCAACAACTCAACTCATCACTAACGTGCTGACTGTAAGTTAGAACACTCGAGGGCTGTCACAGAACTGCGAAAGCGACCGACGGCTGCCATCGAGTGAACTGATTGACCGCCAGTATGCTCAGTACCATGAGTCGGGCTCCCCTTCTGATAACGGTTTGAGAGGGTTAATTCTCAAAAACCGGACATCACAGCGGGCCCAGGCATACAGAGGGATATCGTATCACTATAGAAAGTAAAAAAAAAAAAGAAGTAGACATACAGAAGTCCGCAGCGCTCCCACAAGCCACCAAGGTGAGATGAAAATTCACCGCAACGTCTTGGTGCCAAACGTTCTTGGACCCCCGAACAGCCACGACCCGCTTGGAGCCCTTGCTCGTCTGAAATGCTGTTTCGTCCATGTTGAAGACGCGCGTTGCATCCAGCTGGTGCTCAACCACGGCCTTGATCAGCGAGTTGAAAAACATCTCCAAGTCGCCCTTGGTGACAGTTTTGCGTGCCTTGCTCACCCATGAGAAGTCCGGGTAGCGAGCAGTGGGTGTCGCGCCATGAATCGGCGATACCACCCGCTGCCAGCGCTTTGGCCAGTGATCATGGAGCTCATGGTGCCGGCCTTGTAGATGATCCCCTTGCGGCTTGTGGGGTGGTCAACCAGTTGACGCCCGACAATCCACTCGACCAAGCATTCTTAAGCTGGTCCGGAAAGCAAAGGGTCCGGGCCACGGCGGGCAGGTGCGCGAAAAAAAACCATTTTCCCCTTCGCGACCCATTTCGTAAGGGTCCGATAGGGAATGGAGGTGCTGCCACTGACATTGCGGGCCTTTTCACCGGCGAGAACGCGCTGCACAGAAGTGTTAAGGTCTTCGATCGTGTAAGCGGGCATGCTGGAGGTGGAAGTAGGCGAGGTTGTCGTAGTCTTCAGGAAAATAGGAAACTGAGCTAAAAATTGGCGGGGAAAAATTGGCGGGGAATGCGCATATAGTTTGGCGGGTTTTACTGGTTGGTAGCGCTTGCAGACTTTGTGCCAATAGTATTCCTGAAAAAAACGTTGTAGCCTTCTAATTGGCTGAAGCAAAACAGGCACATAACTGGCAGAGTACACGCAACTGGCACCATACCTTAGCTCGCAATGGTGCTCGTATTAGTACAGCATCAAAATCCCGTGATAAGTGAACAAAACTGTTGCACCAGCAACAGGAGCCCCATCTGGGATGGCACGGGAATAGCCCGCACATTATGACCGTCACTCTTGCATGCCAAGCCTCCACCAGTCCTCATTTGCGAAAAGGACGAGAAGGAAGGAAGCGCTGGCGGGGGAAACGTGCACAGGACCAACGGAGGCTCGCGGTTGCGAGGCGCGTAGCCACAGCAAACCCGCGCGGGGTGCCCGCGAAGCAGAGCCGCGCGGTATTTGCGGAGGCGGGCCCAGCGTCGAGCATTCCAGCGAGCCGAGCACTGCTCTCGCCAGGACATGTTATCTTTATAGCCCGAGCGAAGCGAGGCGCGGGGGCGCCGAAGGGGCGCCCAGCCAAGCGTAGCGCGGCTGGTAACGTTTTAGATCGCGTACCGTTGTTTAGATTGAGGTTGAAACATCGTAATGCAAAATGAAAACTGTGTTAGCATATGCAGGTTTCTTTATTCTCGTTCTACACAAAGGTGTCATTCAATGTTTCCCACGCTTAAGTTGGGGCGCAAGGTACACCTTGTGACCAGTACCAGTACAGTCAAAGGACACGTCCTACGGATCACCCCGCTGTACAGTCTAAGACTGTTCACATGTAATGCCAAACCAATTCTGTTGCGTACCAGTACACCGTTCACCCTAGTTAGTCGTGCCACGACTAATTACCGTGTATTGGTCGGATGGTCAAATTTGTGCATGACCATTTTTGGTGCACGAGCTATTACGGTGCACGACTATTTTAGGTTTATTGCAGTGAAGCCCAACACACCTGTTTATTTTTACATAAGTAACAAACGATGGCATTGGTGGAGTGGTTTAGCCGCGTCGCGCTACGCGCTATGTCGCGGGTTCGAGTCAGCGTGCAGTGATAACACAGAGAGATTCCCTTCGGGGGATCTTGAACCGCCCTGTAAGTCCTTTTGTCTGCCAAAGACATTTTATTATGTAAGACGTATCGAATAGATTTTATTATGCAAGACGAATCGAAGAGATTTATTATGCAAAAATGAATCAAATCTAAATGCTTCTAGACGCTGTGTCTTATTTGTTCTAGATGCTGGCACTCGTTGCGCCCTGCTTGTAGCCTTCTTCAAACGCCTCAGGATAGGCAGCGACCACTTGCTGCAGCTCTCGGCTAAGCTGCCCAATCTTCCACACTCCATCGCGGGGGACGTCGAGTCCGCACTGCACCATGGCCTTCTTGGCCCAGTTGTCCCCGTTCTTGTCCTTCTTCAAGTTGACGAGCCTGATGCACTCCGCTGCGAGCTTGAGGTAGAACATCTTACCAGGGTTAGCAAGCTTTCCGGACGACGAAGCCCCTGTCTTCCAGTCGCCGTTGCGAATTGCTTCCATGTTGCGCCGCTCTGCTAGTCGACGCCAATGCTCCTTGATGCGCTGGATGGGAAAACGATCTGCAGGTTGCACTTTGTCAGTAGCATTAGCAGGAAACAGTTTCACCTTCGTCCGCAGCTCGCGTGCAGTATCCTCAACCCCGTCACCGCAGTGGCCGCTGGCATTGTCCATCCAGAGCACACGCGAGCTCGCGAACGGGCCGCCAGGTCCCCAGCACCGCGGCTCGCGAAGCCACTCACACATGAGACGCCCGTTGATGAACGCGCTTGGGGAGGTTCTGTAGCAGACACCTGAGATCTTGTCCGGTAGATTCTGCATGGGGTAGCTTGAGGCCTTGTTCTTGAAGATTAGCATCGGGCACAGAATGCGGGCATCGCTGCCTCCCTTCAGCAGAACGCACATAGTAATACCTTCGCGTGTCACAAAGCATCACAATGATCACGTTAGTCACAGATTACAGACACAAAATTGTTTAGTTGCGTACCTGATACGATGCTCCGATACTTCACCGACTGAGCGCCCACAAAGTCGAGTGTCTTGCCGTCGTCGAGGTCGATGACGAAGTGGCTCTCGTCCATGTTGTATTGCTCATCTGGGATCAGCGTGCCGTCTTCAAATTGGCGCTTAAGCTCGCCCATGTGCTTGGCCACGTCCCTGTCGATCTGCATCTGCTTCTCCGGGCTGACCTGCTTCTTGCCTTTATGACGCCTGTAGACGATGTTATAGCGCTCGAGGAAGTCTTGGATGCGGCGCGGGGTCAGCATGCTGGTGAATGGCTTGCCCTTCACAGTAAGCCGAGCGTTGAGGCGTGGGTGCTCGCTGTCTTCAATGAAGACGACGCCCATTTCCGCCACCAGTTGGTTTGAAAGCTTGACTCCGGCTCGGCGCAGACGCTGGAACTCGGTCAGCAGCAGTGAATAGAGCCACGCCCAGTGCTTATCAAGCTTCGTTCCTCTTCCTCTGAGCGTCTTCACAACGAACTGGTGGCGGATGCGCTGTCGGCTGGTCGCAAACTTGAGCTGCGCTGGGTCTTCGCCGGTCAGAGGAGCGGAAAAGGGCTGGGAAGAAGTCCACCGTGCGCCCGTAGAGACGTTTCGAGCCGCGAAGGGCTTGGTCCAGCTCCATCCAGTCGATGCAGCGAACCCGGTCGCATAGAGGTACGACCTGCTGCAGGCTTCGTGCTGCGTCGTCGGCCATTGTAATTGGAGAATGGGGGTACCGTGCTATTCGAACAGCACGGTGCACCCGGCGGTGGAGTGGTTGGCTGTCAAGCTTAACCAGTGTTCTCCTAAGGCAAAATGCCAATTTGATGTCCATGTTGAGTGACCCGCACAGAGGAGTCTATAACTTGGCGGGCAACGGTCGTTTTGCCGAGCTATTGGTACCGTTGAAAAGAGGAGACACAGGCGAATTTTTGTGATTTTTTATGCATTAAGTCATGCAGTTTTGACAGCTCTAGGAGACTGACAGTGTGATGCATCGGATTGACGCTCTTGCCAGTTTGATGTCCATCTTTAGACTGGATTTCACTATGTGAGACGAACCTGCCCGATGCCGACGGGTCAAGTCAGGGCTAGCGGAACTCGAACCTCTCGCTAGTCATATTGACAGATGCTCACCACTTAGCTGAGTTTATTAAGTCCTACAACCTACACCCATGCTTCCGTCATGATCTCCGTCTGATCTACGGGAGATTTTAGTGCTGCCAGCGCACAATGTGGCAAACCTGAAGGCAAGCTGCATCACGGTGCCAGTTAGGCAGCCCGTTGCGCTCAAAGTTCGCCAGCTTAGCGTGCATATTCACGCGCGAAAGAGGGGAAATCCCACAGCTGCTAAAACCAGCAACGAGGTTGCTGCTGAGGCATGCATAGTTCCAGGCCAATGCTGCAACACCTAGAGCATCATTACGGCATTTAGACACAGACTGAGAAGCACGTAGGGTGAGGGACGGGTGGCGCTCCATGAAGCGACGCAGCCACCCTTCTCCCACCGTAGCTTACGGTTGATTGGCGCTGATGGTGTTCTGCACAGATGCATCTACGAGATCGCGCGGTCCTTCGACCTCTACAGCTCCTCGTGCGAGTTCACCCAAGCGTTCTTCGCCTCTTTTGAGCCCTGGTTGGTCTCGTGGCTTGCAGAGCTCAAGACGGCGTTCAAGACGGCGTTCAAGACGATGAGTGACGGCAATGTCAAGTTGCTGCTGCTGCAGCCGACGGAGCATCTTACCATCGCCTTCGTGCGGGACGAGAAGTCGCTGGCCCACTGTTCGACGAAGCGGAGGTGGACCACCGCATGGCGTGGCAATTCTCCGCCGGTCACTTGATGAAGCACGAGGCGGAGTCGTGGGAAGACCTGGACGTCGAAGACGTCGATATCGTGCAGACGCAGGAGGAGGTGCGACTGCTGTCGCTGAGTCTCGTGTCGTGCCTGGGTCTGTCCAGCCGCTTCCTTACGCAGTTAACGACGTCGCACCCGCACCTCGAGCACCTCAAGATCGTCGACTGCTTCGACGCTCGAGCAGGGCGCTGCGCTGCTTTGACTGGAGAGGGGGGGGGGCTTTTGACTTGGAAGTCGCCACGCGGAATGACAGTCAGTCACTTGAGTGCGAATATCAAGTGCTTCAGGTTTTCACCCTGAATCCAGCTGTCTCCTTTTTGGCAAATCAAATCTATAGTAAAATGGATACATCGCGAAGATTGGTAGAAACTAGTCTGGCCATCAAACTGGCAGTGGACATCAAATTGGCATTTTGCCTTATAGATGGGTTTTGGCCCATGCCTAATTCAGGTGCACGACTAATTTAGGTGTACATACTGTAAAATCTCGTATAAGTACGATGCATGACTATTTAAGTCACACGACTAATTAGGGTGAACGGTGTACATGTGAGCTCGGGGCTCAGAGCTCGGAGCTCTAACAACAACGGCCAGCACTCTTCGTGCGTGTTTTATTGTACTACATGTAGTGGTGTAAAGTGTGCGAACAAAATACGAACGGGGTGTCAGCAAAATACACAACGGGGTGCGAGCAAAATATGTTGACTTGGTCTCTCTATACTTCGAAGTACAAGCAATGTTTTTGCTCGCACCCCGTTTGTGATATAAACGCTGGTCTTTAGAGGCCTTAGAGAGGCTCCTTGACAACCGAAGCGTAGCGGAGGTCTGTCAGGGGACGGCGCGTAGGCCGGATGCGTGTGTCTAAGTAGTAGGTTCTATCTAATCCGCGCGGGCTCCCTTGCCCGCCACGAGCGAAGCGAAGTTGGCGGTGCAAACGCCGCGCAACTGAGGAGCGTAGCGACCAAGACCAATTATCCGTGGCCCGGCTGTGCAGCTGCAAATCGTTTTGCTGGCGCCCAAAAAGGACGTTATATTTTGCTGAAGCCTTTTTTTATTTTGCTCGCACCCCATTTTGTTTTGTTGACACCCCAAAACGGTTTTGTTCGCACCCCGGTCTCCATGTAGTGATTCCTTTTCTTAACACGTACCGCATCTCTTCCCCCCCCCCACAGTTTCATGCTGTGGCATGCTGTGCTGTGCCTACACAGACTCGACCCTTCTCTCTGTACTACAGTTTTTGTTTTTATACACGTTGTCTACTTTTTACGGGTGTAGCATTCGATCCGTGTTTTACGGTAATATCCTCTGTCCTCGAAGCTCGCTGCGTCGTCGGGGATTCGTAATAATGCGGCCGATGCGTGATTACGTATGTACCCTTTTCAACCAATTATAAAAAATGCAGGTTTTGCTACGTATTAAGACCTATTTTGCCCCCAATAAGGGGTCTTAAGCCAACATACTCCTGCTACAAGCCAGATAAAAAGTGCAGTTTTAAGCCTTTTCTGAGGCGTCGGGTACGAACAGGCGCTTAGTGTGGAGCTAAAAATCGATCTCTCTTTACCGACGAGACGGTCGTAAACAACAAGCCTGAACCGACGCCGTCGGTCCGACGGACGACTCTTCATCCTTATCTCAATGTCTAAACCAAGGTTTTTTGCCCACATTTAGTCCCCAGGTCTCACGAATCCAAATTGATACCCTAAACCATTCTCGAAATTAATCGTTACCGATTCGTAAAACTAAATGAGATACTTCTCTGGTCCACCTTACTATCGACATTGAGGTTTTATGTGGCCCACATAATGCCGTATCGACCAATCCCAACGCAGTAAATCCGTTTAGCGTTCTGATAAGCGATTAAACCTCAATTGAAAACGGTCAACTTGCGCGTAGTATGAGGAGATTACTTAAGGCTGGGCTAAAGCAGATAGCCATACTAATGCATCCTGAAAGTCCCATCTAATATCGCTTCATATCCATTGAATTACGACAAAAAACCTAATCATGTCCAAAATCTTGGCTCGAAAGATCAAGTTATTGGATTCTGTGCGGACGGTGATTGGTTCAAAAATGTAGGTTTTGTACCCGTGAAGATAAGCTATCGTTTGGTAGTATTTTTGCTGACAACGAAGTATAAACACAAATGTTATTGTAGTATATATGAAATGGCAATATTACGGTGGACCAGAGAAGTAAATCGGAATGTAAATAGGAGTTTCATGATTAATAAAGAATACTACGTAGTAGAAGTATATTGTAACGAGATGTTCTTGCGGATCACACAGCGTTCGAAGCTCAACCGTGGGAGTTATGGGAGATGTTCGCTGGCAACAGAAGGCTGAGCGGTGGCAGAGCTCTCTACATGTACCTTCAAATAAGTTGGTACTTCAAATAAATTGATATGGACCGATGGGTACCTACCGTACATGCTTGCCACCACCGCTTCTCTTCATCCCGTAACCTCCAAGACAACCATACTCAGCAATATTAAAATGTAGTCGACTGCAAGAAATGTCGTAAGCTTACGACGGCATGTACACCTGTGAGTCGATACACCAGCAGCTCAGTGCGCGATCTGCTACATACTGTACATGTATCATAACGGCCACTAACCAAGATAACGAATTGATCTCGAAGCTCTGCTGTTGTTAAATGGGCATCGGGGTCACTCCTGTGAGTGTCACACGCAGACTAATATCCAGCCCGACATCCTCCGAGCTGCGCCACTTCAGAATAAGCATCAAAAACAACTGGGACAAAGTTGGTATTAATCGTCTGTATTTATTGTTTACTTCGGCAGATGTACGGTACCCCGCAATTCGCGATTCTGGAACCGAATTCTGGCGAAAAGACGAAATGGAGGCAGTGGAGCGTGAAGATGCTGGGATTTGGAGATTTGGAGATTTGGAGATCACCTGTGTGGTCCCTGAAGCCAAGTGGGGCACACCGCAACCAGGCGTTTCCAGCGAGAAGTTGCCATTTCCATGATGCTTGTCCCTTAGGTACAGTACTGTACGTGCTAAACACCGGTGATTAATCGGAATGCACTATCGATGTCACCTGAAAAATGCATGTGACCTGCAATGACGGTGCAGCCAAGTCTCTTCTGAGAGCCAACTTGGCGACCACGAGCCGGACATCGTCCTCCCGCGATGCTGCATCCGAAGATGCAGGGCATGATGGACAGATGGCCTCCATCTCCGCATGTGTACAATGTTCGGGTACATTTCTCACCAGCCCAAAGCCAATCGCTCGGTCAAGCACGTGCGCCTTGGGCTTGGAGACACTTCCACAGTGTTCATTCTAGGATTTACCATCGGCAGCTTCAAACTCTCCACGAGAAAAGCTTCAAGGTGATGGCCACCCGTGCCTGCACAAGGGTGCTCTTGGCCGTGCTTTCGCTGGTCGTTGCCACTTCCTTGCATGTAGCTTCCGCCCACTCAGCTCTGCGGGAAGCTGAGGACGAAGATGTCTACTCCGCCCGCCGACTAAATGGAGGAGCGGTGCCGTTCAACTCATGGAGCGGTGCCATCGATACCCTCCAGTATGTACTCGCGTTTATTGTCGTGCTTGTGGCCGCCCACCCGCTCGGACTCTTCTTCCCTAAGCTTTTCAAGCTGCCACTCATCACGGGTTATCTGGTCATCGGCATTATCGCCGGCCCGTTCGTCTCCAACTTGTTGACGGAAGGCCTAGTGACCATGTTGTCGAGCTATGTGAGCGCTTTGGCGTTGTCGTTCATCTCGTTCCAGGCCGGCCAAGAGATCTACCTACCGGAACTTCGACCGCAGCTCAAGGCTATCATGATTCTTCTTGGCACTCTCTACGTGACGGCCATGATCATCCTGTCGTCCGCGATTTTGCTCGCTGAAGACGCCTTCTTCTACGCCGACATGGGATTCTACTGCCAGTTGGGCATTGCGCTCATGTTCGGGTCCATTTCGGTACTGGGCTCGCCTGCGACCGTGATGGCCATCAAGATCGAGCTCAACAGTGTGGGTCCGTTCACGAGTTTGATGTTGGGTGCGACGATGACGGCGGAGTTCGTGGTGCTGGTGTCTTTCTCGGTCTCGCGTATCGTGTGCTCAATTTACTGCGCGAAGTTGGACGTGTCCATGCTGAACCTGATGTATACGATGAGTATCGTCGGGGCCAACGTGCTGGTTGGCATTATCCTGGCCGGCGTGACGGTTCTGATTTTCAAAATCCCGGGTGGTGAGCAGCATCATGGAGCTGATCATGGCGAAGCAAGACCCGTCTCGACGTACTACGACCAGAAGACGGGTGAGAAGGTTTCTACTACGAACCCGGATATGACACCACACCCTCACAACGGCGCCGACGAGTGTACAGTGGATGAATTGCAGCACGAACCTGCTGCGATGTTGTCACCCATGGCCGTATTGTCTCTCAAGGGGTTCATTTGGTTGTCAATGGGGTACGCGTTCTACATCTCAACCAACCTCGTCGCTGAGATCACCGCAGAAGCCTACGGCCTCTCGTGGGAGATCAAGTTCGAGCCTCTGCTCGTGCTCATGATTGCGTCCTGTATCGCTGGACACTATTCGGCCATCCGTCACGACATGCACGTGATCCTCGATACGGTCGCCCCCTACATGTTCCTGCCGTTCTTCGTCATGACGGGTGCAGCACTGAAGCTGGATCAAGTGTTGGCCGCTATTCCGCTCATGAGTCTTTACGTGTTTCTCCGCTACGTGGCGATCTTCATCGCGTGTTACTTCGGTGGACGTTACCTGCTGAAGCTTACGCCGAGGCAGTACAACAACTTGTGGTTGACCATGACGCCGCAGGCTGGTGTGGCATTGGGTCTGGCCAACGAGGTGAAGGCGATGAGCGATGAGCCGTGGGCTGCTGAGTTTGCGGCGACGATCGTGGCTGCCGTTGTGGTGAACCAGATCGTGGGTCCTGTGTTGTGTGCTATGGGCTTAAGTCGAGCTGGTGAAACACTGCAGGACCGTATGGTGACGGATATGCCGAAGGAGGACATGGACAGCATCGACAAGAGCGTCCACGGTGGTCGATTCAGCAACATCCACGGCGGTGGTCTGAGCAGCATTAGTCAGTTCGAAGTTAGCCGTCGGTTGTCGAGTCCGGCGGTGACGCTGGGCAACGGAGACCCGCGGTCGCTGCTCCCGTTCTACAAGGTGCAGAATGCCGTCGTAATTGGTGATGACGAAGTCGCCTTTGAGGTCGCACTAGAGCTGTCACTGTACGGAGCTCAGGTCAACGTGCCTCTACTTGACGAAGAGCGCACCAGCAAGTGGAAGAAGATGAACGAGACCATTCTCTCGCGTACCGCCAAGGGCGACCTCATCTCGTACAAGAACACACTCAAGGACCGTGACACCGCACAGGCCATGTCGTCGGCCGATGTGCTCATTTTCACGGGTGATGCCAACCGTACGCGCGAAAATGTGCATCTGCTCAAATCACTGTTGGGTGCGTCGCACCCACGTATGATCGCGCTCGTGCCGGACTGCAAGTTCAGCAAGGAGATGAAGGCACAGGGTGTGCTGGTGATCCAGCCGTCCATTGCCTTGGCCAACATTGCAACGCGAATGGCGCTGCTGGACCAGAAGCTGGCGCAGGCCTTGTCGAACGAGATCAGTACGACAAGCGACTTCAGCACGGCGTCGTACTTCTTGCGGGCTGATGGCGGTGATCGTGGTTCATTGTCGGACATGCGTTTGGAAGGTCGTCGTTTGGCTCTTGGCCGTAACGTGGTGAGCCACCACTCGGTGGACTATGATCGGCTCGCGGAGGCGTTGACGACGGAGAACTTGCCCTTGCCTCCACCACCGTCGCGTGTGGCCATGTTCGGTACTTCATCCGCTGCTGGCTTTGACCCGTTTAGTCGCGAAAGAGCTGATTCCCAGTTCTTTGTCACGCGCGATGACGACGAAGGCGACGAGCTGGTTTTGGATGCACAGTACGGCCCGTACTCCTCGCGGGGAAACCCAAGACTCAGTCTACAGCGATCATCAATTCAATTTGGGGCAAGTCGCGTTCAACAGCGAGGCGGAGGTGGCCGTGGAAGACACACCCCAGGTCGCAAGCCCGCTTTCTAGGTAAACAGTAATACCAGTAGCTTGATAATATGTCAAACCTACCTAAAGTTTGTCTAGTTCTCTCGAGGCATTTTGCTTAATTCCCCATTGAACCGGGCGAGTTGAACTGATAAGGCGATTTTCATACCAGTACGCAACGTATTGTGGATAATACTGTGCAGATCTTATTGGTACACAACAACTTATGGCTCGGAAACGCCGCTTATCTCGGTGTGTTATCTGTAATGCTCCGTCGAACTCGCAAGAACCAGGAGGAACCACCGGGGTACATGTATACGGTGCTTCGTCCCCTTGAAAGATGTGGGAACTTGGAAGTCAAGGCACCCCAGCTCTCAAACAGAGCGATCCATCGCCTGCGCTGTCTTTCCAGATTATTTAGCAGCCCCCTGCGAGTTCATTCTGCAATTTACCACCGATATCCCATCCAGTTCAACATAACTACAGCGTTCAATTTCCAACACCAGCAACGAGCCGATGCCAAACGGTGCTTTGAAAAAGTGCACCAAAGGGCTCTCGACATCGATTCAACTCGTGCTGTTCGTCGTAGCCGCTTTCTCCTTTCAAGTCATCTCGGGCCATTCAACACTACGTGAAAATCCTGCCGCTAACAATGGGCTTGACGACACTATTCGTCGATTAAGCGGTGCCACCGGAGATGAGGACAAAACCGTGCCGTTCAACTCGTGGGGTAACACCATCGATACCCTCCGATATGGTCTCGCCTTCGTCATCGTCCTGGTAGCTGCACACCCGCTCGGACTCTTCTTCCCCAAGTTTTTCAAGCTGCCGCTCATCACGGGTTACCTGGTGATCGGCATTATCGCCGGCCCGTTCGTCGCCAACCTGCTGACGGAGGGTCTCGTGAATATGCTTTCGAGCTATGTGAGTGCTCTGGCGTTGTCGTTCATCTCGTTCCAGGCTGGTCAGGAGATCTACCTACCGGAACTTCGACCGCAGCTCAAGGCTATCATGATTCTTCTGGGCACTCTCTACGTGACGGCTATGGTGATCTTGACCTCGGTGCACTTGCTAGTGGAAAGCGCGTTCTTCTACGATGACATGAGCATCTACTGTCAATTGGGTATCGCGCTCATGTTCGGGTCCATTTCGGTACTGGGCTCTCCTGCGACCGTGATGGCCATCAAAATTGAACTAGACAGCGTTGGTCCGTTCACGAGCTTGATGCTGGGTGCGACGATGACGGCGGAGTTCGTGGTGCTGGTGTCGTTCTCGGTCTCGCGTATCGTGTGCTCCATCTACTGCGCGAAGCTGGATGTGTCCATGTTGAACCTGATGTATACGATGGGTATCGTCGGGGCCAACGTGCTGGTTGGCATTATCCTGGCCGGCGTGACGATTCTGATTTTCAAGATCCCGGGTGGTGAGCAACATCATGGAGCTGACCATGGCGAAGCTAGACCCGGCTCGACGTACTACGACCAGAAGACAGGTGAGAAGATTTCTACTTCAAATGCTGACATGACACCACACCCTCATAACGGCGCCGAAGAGTGTACAGTGGACGAGGTGCAGCACGAATCTGCTGGGATGTTGTCGCCCAATGCAGCTTTATCGCTGAAGGGTTTCATTTGGTTGACAATGGGGTATGTCTTCTATATCTCAACTTCCACCGTTGCCAAGGCTACCGCAGCGGCCTACGGTTTGTCGTGGGAAATCAAGTTTGAGCCACTGCTCGTTCTCATGATCGCTTCGTGTATCGCCGGACACCAAACAGCCATTCGACACGAGATGCATGTGATTCTCGATACTGCTGCACCTTACATGTTCCTGCCGTTCTTCGTCATGACCGGAGCAGCTTTGAAGCTGGACCAAGTGGTGGCTGCTATTCCGCTTATGACGGTGTACGTGCTGCTTCGGTATGTGGCGATCTTTATCGCGTGTTACTTTGGTGGACGTTTCCTGTTGAAGCTCACGCCGAGGCAGTACAACAACTTGTGGTTGACGATGACGCCGCAGGCTGGTGTGGCTCTGGGGTTGGCCAACGAGGT
This sequence comes from Phytophthora x cambivora, assembly GCA_033557925.1. Lineage (NCBI taxonomy): Eukaryota > Oomycota > Peronosporomycetes > Peronosporales > Peronosporaceae > Phytophthora > Phytophthora x cambivora. Next base: position 2,972,159 of record JAUCEB010000008.1, on the reverse strand, counting down.
GAAGGCGATGAGTGATGAACTATGGGCTGCTGAGTTCGCGGCGACGATCGTGGCTGCCGTTGTGGTGAACCAAATTGTGGGTCCTGTGTTGTGTGCGCTGGGTTTGAGTCGAGCGGGAGAAACACTGCAAGACCGACTTGCAGATGTAGACGTCCAAAAGGATGAATTGAGCAAAGACAACCACAATGGCAGTACGAACAGTGTCAGCCAGTTGGAAGTCAGCCGGCGATTTTCAACACCTACTGGAATGTTTGGCAATGAGGACCCTCAAGAGCTGCAACATTTCTACAAGGTGAAAAATGCCGTCGTCATCGGTGACGACGAAGCTGCCTTCGAAGTCGCGCTCAACTTATCGCTATACGGAGCTCAGGTCAATGTTCCTTTACTTGACGAAGAGCGCACTAGTAAGTGGAAGATGATGAACGAAACCATCCTTTCCCGCGCTGCCAAGGGAGACCTCATCTCGTACAAGAACACACTCAAGGACCGTGACACCGCTCAAGCCATGTCGTCGGCCGACGTGCTCATTTTCACGGGCGATGCCAACCGTACGCGCGAAAATGTTCGCATGCTGAAGTCGTTGTTGGGCTCGTCGCACCCACGCATGATCGCCTTCGTGCCGGACTGCAAGTTCAGCAAGGAGATGAAGGCACAGGGTGTGCTCGTGATCCAGCCATCCATTGCCTTGGCCAACATTGCAACGCGTATGGCGTTACTGGACCAGAAGCTGGCGGAAGCCTTGTCGAACGAGATCAGTACGACGAGCGACTTCAACACAGCATCATATTTCTTGCGGGCTGACGGTGGTGATCGTGGTTCCTTGTCGGAGATGCGCTTGGAAGGTCGTCGTTTGGCACTTGGTCGGAGCGTGGTGAACCACCACTCTGTCGATTACGATCGGCTCGCGGAGGTGTTGAGCACAGCGAACTTGCCGATGCCTCCACCGCCGTCTCGCGTGGCCATGTTCGGTACATCTGCAGCTGGCTTTGATCCGTTTCAACGCGAAAGGAGTGGATCGGAGTTCTTTGTCATGCACGATGATCACGACGACACGGAAGAGATCGTTTTGAATGGCCACCATGGACCGTACTCGTCTCGTGGGAGCTTTAGAGTAAGTCTGCATGGACCATCGTTGCAGCTCGGATCCAGCCGCTTGCGACGCGGTGGTGGAGGAGGCCGAGGAAGGCGCATCACCGGCAATGCCCTCATTTAGGTGGATGGCGACTTCAACATACGGAATTGACAAGTTGTCACCAATGCCATATCCCCTACCCGTATCTCGCTTTCATGCGCGCTTTAGGTACATTTTGCTGTTTTTAAAATGGCACCCGTTATTTTGCCCGATTGGGCGTTAAAAACGCTACGAAATGGCTTTTATATGCTCTTATTTTATACGTATAGAAGTATAGTACGGTTAATCACTTAGGGGTAGGCCACTAGCGCGTTGGCTCTCGTCTGCGGACTTCTGACCGTGGGCCCGCCCCTCTCTCGCTACGCTCGGGGGGGCGCCGCTTCGCGGCCTGCCCCACCCCGGCTCCGAAGTCCTCGACTCGGCCAGGCGCTGTGGCTGGGATTAGATATTAACTCCTGGACAGTGTTGCCGAGTCCAGGTTTTCGCTCATTTTATGCACGGTCACGTGTATACTTTTTGGTCGGATAGCCCATTCGGGCAATTTACTCACTTCCTTTTAAAATTTACCTTAAGGTTGGACGTACATATACTAGAGTAACCTTATACTGTGAATTCGGATGTTGGCATATGAGACTGCGTCAAACAAAATGATACTAAAGCGGCTTTTAGAGTTATCGAGATATCGGGCCTCAAAGATGTGCGGACCATAAACATACTTAACCGGAGTATCGAGATACAGCCGTTTTACTATTTTGCCTGAAAGGGTAGACCCCATATTTTTGGGGAGAAAGGGGCACTTTTAAATGGGAAGGAGATCGAATTAGCCAATGGGACCGCTCCCAATTGATTCCTTGGGGTGATTTACCCCCAAAACTGCCCCCAAATATTTTTGAGTTTTTTTTTTTCAAAATGAGATAATTTTTTCAAACGGTCGCCCCTTGGCGGGAAATTTGAATCTGGGGGCGGTCGATAGCTCAATCGACAGAGGAGACGCCCCTCTTTTCAATGGTGTGCTCAAATCGTGATTCGCACTTAGCACCTTAGTAAAGTTTTGTTTGACGCAGTCTCATATGCTGCTAACCTTTACGTTCTCCTACATTGGCCAACAGACGGCAACTCACGCCATGGTCCGGTAGGCCGCTTTTCTCTCCTGCTGAACTCGCTTGAACCAAGAGGAAGAACCCGGACGGTGGCGCCACATGGAGCCCATAATGGACCGTGCCTCATCCTGTTGAGGGATCGTGGAGGGGATAGACGACCAGAAAAGCGATACATCGACCGGAAATGTCAAGCCAGGTAGGTTCATTCCGTCTTTCACCTTCGGGTTCGGCATCGACAACTAATCACGCTCGGAACACTTGAAAGCGAGCCTGATGCCGACAGATTGTGCGTCACGCTCATCTGCGCTTCTACTTGTGCTTTTGGCAGTCGCTGCAGCCTCTGTGACCTCGGCCAGTACTAAACTGCGGGAAGATTTCAGCGTTCTTAATCATGATCACGACGTCACGGATACCCGTCGATTAAGCGGTGCCACCGGAGACGAGGACAAAACCGTGCCGTTCAACTCGTGGGGTAACACCATCGGCACCCTCCGATATGGTCTCGCCTTCGTCATCGTCCTGGTAGCTGCACACCCGCTCGGCCTCTTCTTCCCCAAGTTTTTCAAGCTGCCGCTCATCACGGGTTACCTGGTGATCGGCATTATCGCCGGCCCGTTCGTCGCCAATCTGCTGACGGAGGGTCTCGTGAATATGCTGTCGAGCTACGTGAGTGCTTTGGCGTTGTCGTTCATCTCGTTCCAGGCCGGTCAGGAGATCTATCTACCGGAACTTCGACCGCAACTCAAGTCTATCATGATTCTGCTGGGCACTCTCTACGTGACGGCCATGATCATCCTGTCGTCCGCGATTTTGCTCGTGGAAGACGCCTTCTTCTACGCCGACATGGGAATCTTCTGCCAGTTGGGTATCGCGCTCATGTTCGGGTCCATTTCTGTGTTGGGCTCTCCTGCGACTGTGATGGCCATCAAGATCGAGCTCAACAGTGTGGGTCCGTTCACGAGCTTGATGCTGGGTGCGACGATGACGGCGGAGTTCGTGGTGCTGGTGTCGTTCTCGGTCTCGCGTATCGTGTGCTCCATCTACTGCGCGAAGCTGGACGTGTCCATGCTGAACCTGGCCTACACTATGGGTATCGTGCTGGCCAACATTGTGGTAGGAGTTGTCCTGGCGGGGTTCACCTATTTGATTTTCATGATTCCGGGTGGTGAGCACCATGATGCACACACCGAGCACGGAGATGAACACGGAACCAACAACTCGATATACTACAACCAGAAAACGGACTCGAAGCCCTCGATAATTGACGTGGACAACCAACCACACCCACACAACGCTCACGGCGATCATGTGGAGCATGGGAAAACTGACACTGAGTCCTCCTCTCTGTTGACGCCGTATGCAACGCTATGTTTGAAGGGATTCATTTGGTTGTCAATGGGGTATGTCTTCTATCTCTCAACTTCCACCGTTGCCACTGCTACTGCCGCTGCGTTTGGGTTGTCGTGGGAGATCAAGTTCGAGCCACTGCTCGTGCTCATGATTGCCGCATGCATCGCTGGTCATCACTCAGCCATTCGACACGACATGCACGTGATTCTCGATACTGCTGCACCCTACATGTTCCTGCCGTTCTTCGTCATGACTGGAGCAGCTCTGAAGCTGGATCAAGTGGTGGCCGCTATTCCGCTCATGAGTATTTACGTGCTGCTTCGGTATGTGGCGATCTTCATCGCCTGCTACTTTGGTGGACGCTTCCTGCTGAAGCTCACGCCGAGGCAGTACAACAACTTGTGGTTGACGATGACGCCGCAGGCTGGTGTGGCGCTGGGTTTGGCCAACGAGGTGAAGGCGATGAGCAAGGAATCGTGGGCTGCTGAGTTCGCGGCGACGATCGTGGCTGCTGTTGTGGTGAACCAGATCGTGGGTCCCGTGTTGTGTGCGATGGGTCTTAGCCGAGCGGGAGAAACACTACAAGACCGGGTAGCAGCAGACCACGAAGACAAACCAAATCCCGATACGAAGGAGTTGGATACCAAGAATGCTGACAACAAAGACGATGGAAGTGACCAGAAACATCGTCACAGTCGCGCCTCTGTTAGTGTCAGTAGAGCCAGCAGGTTCACACTGCACGAAACAGCAGACCCTCACGCGGCATTACCATTCACCAAGGTGAAAAATGCCGTCGTCATCGGTGATGACGAAGCTGCCTTTGAAGTCGCGCTGAATCTGTCGCTCTACGGAGCTCACGTCAATGTACCTCTACTGGATGAAGAGCGCACCAGCAAGTGGAAGCAGATGAACGAGACTATTCTCTCGCGGACTACCAAGGGTGACCTCATCTCGTACAAGAACACACTAAAGGACCGTGACAACGCCCAGGCAATGTCGTCGGCTGACGTACTCATTTTCACGGGTGATGCCAACCGTACGCGCGAAAATGTCCGCATGCTGAAGTCGTTGTTGGGCTCATCGCACCCACGCATGATTGCCTTCGTGTCTGATTGCAAGCTTAGCAAGGAGATGAAGGCACAAGGTGTGCTCGTGATCCAGCCGTCCATTGCCTTGGCCAACATTGCAACGCGTATGGCGCTACTGGACCAGAAGCTGGCGGAAGCCTTGTCGAACGAGATCAGTACGACGAGCGATTTCAACACGGCATCATATTTCTTGCGGGCTGACGGTGGTGATCGTGGCTCGTTGTCGGAGATGCGTTTGGAAGGTCGTCGTTTGGCACTTGGTCGGAGCGTGGTGAACCACCACTCGGTGGACTACGACCGCCTTGCTGAAGCATTAACGACGGAGAACTTGCCGATGCCTCCACCGCCGTCCCGAGTGGCCATGTTCGGTACATCTGCTGCAGGATTCGACCCATTCACAAGTCGTGACAACGGATCGGCGTTTTTCGTCATGCATGATGATCCAGACGAGGGCGAAGTCGTTGTGGGCATACCTTTTGGACAACCGAAGTCGCATTCACGACGGATTAGTATTTCGCAAACCTCCCGGCATTCTGCAATTAGATTCTCCAGCGAAATCCGCCATAGGCCAAACAAGGCATAAGCATTGTAGAAAGATCTGCGAAATGATACAAACGCCGTTTCATTGACACCATCAGGTGTATTTCTTCCGTCTACCAGGAATGATGCTAAGTGTTCGAGCTCGTGAAAGCTCACTAACACAAAAATCCACTTGTTATTAGAGAGCTACTACAGTACATGTACGTATACAATATTAGACCGATGTTTTGGAGCAAGATTTGACAGAAAACGTATGAATTCCCGCTGGTTCAAAAATATATTCTAATACCCCTCGTTATTCCACTGACCTAAGTATTTTAAATGTTTTCAAAATATCAGCTGGTAATTTATCCGTCATCTACCCGAAGTCAAAGTGATGTTCCAGCATTTAAAGTCTTTATTATTATAAAGATGGCTATCGCACGGCAAACGGTGTTCAATCTCATTTTCATAGAATATTACTTCACAATAGTACAGTAATTTTAATACTCTTCTGATTGATTTTAAATTTAAATTCTCATAAAAATCCAATCCATAACATCACTAGAAAACATGTATGACCACCAATACAAGTAACAACATTAAGTCCATTTCTTTGAAAATTACAGTTTTGGTTGGAGTGCAATTTAGAATATCCCCTTTTTTGCCACTGCAATTCACGGAAATGTATTGTGCTCCCTGAGCACTGCCAGCACAATACGTAAATTAACCTCAAATCCAATTATTTTAAATTTAGCCTATCGCATTTCCCCTATTATGCTTTGAAGATAATTTAAAAAATAAGCGTATATAATAAACATTTTCAATTATATACGATTCTTTTTTAAAACATTTTCAATTATATACGATTATTTACTAGCAAAAATTAACCCTTTCGTGGTCAAAGGGTGCAATTTGACCCCTTTGATGCATGTTTCGAAACCTTGAAGCAAAATGGCTGTGAAAGGGGTCATTTTGCCCCCTTTTACAGAAGTTCAACTAGCCCATCACCGTTTCTTATTACAGCCAATGGGATCGCGTTTCTGCAGATGATTTGCCACGATATCTTACTTTATGTGGCAGACATCCCGTAATATATGCGCTTAGGTGCGAAATATATCGCGATTGCGTCAGCAAAACGCATACTTTACGATAACTTTGCTGACGCGCCTGCGTAATGCGATGCTTTCAGAGCAAGAGCCTTGTCTCCTCACATTACTTCATACAATTTTCGACCGAATTGCTATACAAAACCTAAGTCAAATGCCTACTTCCATAAGTGCTGTACAAAAACTAAGTCAATTGCCTGCTTGCCACAGCAACCATGCGCACCACGTGCAGCTAGCGTCCGCCCACGTAGATGCAGGGACTCGAATCTCATGGGCAGGCGTTGCTCAGTGGATGCGGCGCGCGGACCACAGTACCAGGGAGCTACAGCAGCGCCTTAGGACTCTGATGACTCTGATGAAGACGTGGGGGACGGACATCCGGCGGTTCCCTCTCAGCTTCTTCGCGCAGGTGCAACGACCCCGGGGTCGACCACCAGAGATGACACGCCAGTTGCGCCAAGGTGCTACGCAGCGACAACGGCGCGCGGCCGCACGTCGCCCAACTCCAGCGCCGCCAGCACCTCCAGCGGCTCCAGCACCTCCAGCGCTGCCAGAAACGCCAGTGACACCAGCACTTCCAGCGGCTCCTGCGTCTCTCGCGCTTCCGTCACCTCCAGCGCAGCCAGCACTCCCAGCGACTTCCGCGTCGCCAGTACCTTTAGCGCCACCAGCACCTCCAGCATCGTCTGCACACCCGTCAGAGCTTCAAGCGCGCTTGTGCAGACGCAAGTGTCGTCATCACAGCTTCAAGCGCGCTTGTGGTACGACCCAGACCAGCAGCAGCAACACCGGGGGCTCTGATTGCGGCCTCTCCTTCCTCTCTTGGTTCAGCTCCTTCCTCTTTTGCCTCGGCTCCTTCTCCTCTTGGCTCGACTCCTTCCTCTCTTGGCTCGGCTCCTTGTTGAGGGGTAACCATAGCTAGCGGCGCCTCCGGCTTCCACGCGTTTTCGGAAAATGGAAATGATTGCATCCGTCGATCAAGTATAACATATGACAAGATCAAATCCGGTAGAATAGCACAATAACATAATACTTTATAGCATTGACATTGCAAGGTAATAGTGTTTGAAGAGACAACATTTCAATAATGAAATCAAGTTATTTGCCACATGACTTCCAATAATGAAACCAAGACACTTGCACAACTGCCTGTTCCGCCAAGACTTCCAATAATGAAACCAAGACACTTGCACAACTGCCTGTTCCGCCAAGACTTCCAATATTGAAACCAAGACACTTGCACAACTGCCTGTTCCGCCAAGACTTCCAATAATGAAACCAAGACAGTTGCACAACTGCCTGTTCCGCCAAGACTTCCAATATTGAAACCAAGACACTTGCACAACTGCCTGTTCCGCCAAGGCTTCCAATAATGAAACCAAGACACTTGCACAACTGCCTGTTCCGCCAAGACTTCCAATAATGAAACCAAGACAGTTGCACAACTGCCTGTTCCGCCAAGACTTCCAATATTGAAACCAAGACACTTGCACAACTGCCTGTTCCGCCAAGGCTTCCAATAATGAAACCAAGACACTTGCACAACTGCCTGTTCCGCCAAGTTCTGAGCGGAAGAGCGAAGTCGTGTGCCCCTTTGACAGCGATGGTCATTGTGCCGCGATAATCAGACAATCGCACATGTATAGTTGTAATGTAGCCCAGACATCAATTGGGCCGTTATGATTCCTCTTGGCTCACGTTGTGGAGGCTGCAAGGCGGTGCGTGTGGCATACACGCCAGCACACGATAGTGAAGTTAGTGCCGTAAGATATGAAGTGGGACTCGTAAGTTATGATGTATCCGCACGTATCTGTCTCAGCTTTTCGTGCATTACGTGAACAAGCTTGACCAATGAGAATAATCGCCGTTCGATTTTGTTCGCGACAGCTGAAATATCAGCCTATGAAATCATTGTTCGAAAATATTGAAGGGAGTGCAGTGAGTTATGAAAGGGCCAAATTACCATATGTGCATCACGTGAGCGAGTACCGTGATTTATGAAAGGGGTCAAATTGCCCCACTTGATACGGTATTATGCTAACTTTGTATACCATACAAATCAAAGATAATAAGCTCCGTTCACGAAAGGGTTAATTGTCTTTCGACTAATTAATCGAAACCATGTTTTTTGGTTGGTAACACCTCACTGCAGGCTCAGTGGACATCAGCGAGTGCAGTGCATCCCGGGCACAGGTTACCTGTCAGGTACGCTGTACCTACGGAGCTTTCCTTAAGCTTATCACACAAGGATGCTGTCGCCGGTCAATGACCGCTGTCTGCAGTGCACCAGCCCACTTGCACATCAAGATCAGATGATCGTCAGCAGTCATCACAACTAGGGCACTGTATGTCTTCAAGACTACCGGGTGCACAGGATATCCGTGCCGGACATATTTCGGACCAGGACATATTACGGACCACTTGCCTCACATACAAATTTAAGTCAATAAGCAAAAAGCACCACCCTAGCGATCGTCGCGAATCTTCACCAATAATAGTCTTTGGGCCCTGAAATTTACCCAATCGCCAGAGGAAAGATACAGCTTTCGAACAAGCCCCCACCTGCATTCCTCAGATCCCTTTTGACTCCATAACAGCTCGTAGAAGTCCCCCCAAATGACCAAGGTCCCAGTGGAGACGTAGGAGGCTGCTATTGCCACTGTCGCTGGCGGATTGAATGTGCGCAAGGCCGCCAATGCGTACGGCGCCTCTAGTGCGCCTCTTCGCCAGCGCATCAACGGGCTTGCACCGCTTGAAGCTCGCATAGGGCCCCAGATGGTAGTAATGTAGCGCCTTTAGTAGAACCGACCGAGGCGTCGTCGAGATGGTGCTGTAGAAATGCGCGTTTTAGGGTAGAATGGAAAGTGAGATTCAGTCTTATCGGTAGCCTATCCTTAGCTCCTTACCTACCTGTCGTCTGACGACTCGTCATGCAGGTCACAGCTGCGCGGCGGATCCTGACGCCAGAGGGCCCCATCCCTCACGATCCTGACGCCAGATCGGAGGGAATTCAACACTCCTCCACGCCGGCAGCGGCGACTTCCCTCTCGTCTCAGTGGAGACCCACGATGACCCGCAGGTCAGCCAGCCTCGGCGCCTCCAAGGCCTTGGTGAGGACGTCTGCTGGCATCTTCGCGCTCTCCAGGTATTCGGCCTTGAGCACCCCGCGCTTCGCAAGCGCGCCCACGAACTTGATGCGCACATCAATGTGCTTCGCCTTGCTCGATGAGCCTTCACCGTCGAGCTGCTTGAGCGCCGCTTGGTTGTCGACGCGCAGCGTCATCGGGCTGGCATGCGTGATGTCCAGCTCGCCGAGCAACTCGCGCACGCCCAGCAACTCCGTAGCCATAACCGAAGCCGCAGTGTACTCGGCCTCCATGGTGGAGAGGCTGACGCCGGTCTGCTTTTTGCAGATCCACGACACGGGCATTCCGTCAACCGTGAGCATGCCGCCGGTCACGGACTTCCTGTCCGCCTTGTCGGCAGCGAAGTCCGCGTCGCTGTACGCGACGACCTTCAGCGGCTCCTCCAAGGCCCCCTGGCCCTTCATGCTTAGCCGCAGGCTCTTGGTCCCTGCCAAGTAGCGCGCGATGCGCTTGCCGAGTTTCCAGTCGGACATCGTGGGGCTATGGGTGCGTCGCGACGCTTTGTGCACCGCGTACGCGATGTCCGGGCGCGTGCAGCGCGCCACCCACATTAGGCTCCCCACGAGCGACTGGAACTTGCGCACAGTCACCACGTCGTCTCCTCCAGACGTGGGCAGAAGTTCATCTGACCCCTCGTCGATCTCGTTCGACTCGGCGCCGATCGGGGTGCGCACGCCGTGCACAGACTCCATCCCGTGCTCGCGCAGCATCTCCTCGATGGCCAGCTCCTGGTCGAGGTCGTAGCCCTCGTCGTCGTTGTACGACACCCTCATGCCGAGGAACTTGCTGGCGGGACCGAGGTCCTTGATGGAGAGCTCGGTCAGCTCGCCGAAGAACGCGTCGACGGCTTGCTGCTCCGTTCCCGTGACCAGCAGGTCGTCGACGTACACACCGACAACCACCAGGACGCCTTCTCGGCGCCTGTAGTACACGCACATGTCTGTCAGACTCTGGGCGAAGCCCAACTTGATGAGAGTCTTGTGCAAGAGCTGGTTCCAGAGGCGGCCGGCCTGCTTGAGGCCGTACAGGGCCTTCAACAACTCTAGCACCAACGCGTCGTCCGGCTTGCTGTCTCAGCTCGAAGCCACGCTTGTCAAGCTGCCCGTAGGATATGAGATTGTGGACCACGTCCTTCGCGTAGTACACGTTGGTGAGCTCCACCATCTGCTCCTTGCCACAGGCCGTGACGCTCAGCAGCACCTTGCCACGCTTGGTGATGCTCAGCGACTCGCCGTTGGGCTGCACGCACTCGTCGCTGCAGTCATCGACCTCTTCGAGGAGCGACTCGTCGTTGACGAGGTGGCGGCTGGATCCACTGTCCAGGATCCAGAGTCCGTCGAACTCGCCGGACTTCTCGCCGACAGCCAGCGTGATGTCCGCGCGCTGCTTGCGCTCCGGGCATGTAGCCCTCAGGTGGCCCACACGGCCGCACTCATGGCAGCTCCGCGTCTCCTTGCGCTGGTAGCTGCCCTCTCGCACTGCGTTGACCGTCTCACGGCCTAGCGACTTCTGCTTGGTCGACTCGGTCTCCCAAGACTGCGCGAAGTGCGCGAGCTCCTCGGCGTGCTGCAGGTAGTCGCTCCGCGACTGGTCCACCTTGGCCATCAGCACCGTGCGCAGCTGCGGGGAAGCGTACTGAACAATGTTGTTCAGCACCAAGTAGTCCGCGCTGCTCCCCGTGGCCTCGGAGATGGCCACGAGGTACATGTAGTGCTCCGGCCATGACCTCTTGGCGTCCTTCGGCGCCGTGAACAACTTCATGGCCTGGGCGGGCGTGATGTTGGTCTTGAACGCGTCCAGCATCCGCTCCATGACGTACTGCAAGGTGGGCAACTGGTTCCACCAGGTGTCCACCTGCTTGTTGTAGTACCGCTCGGCCGTACCCGACAGGTAGTGGCCGAGCAGGTCCACCTTCACGTCCTCGGACCATGGGAAGCCGCACGCCGACTGCCCGAGCGCCACCTGCCGCTCGAACCTCCTGCCCCAGTCCAGGAAGCCGGAGCCCAGCCCGACGTACAGCTCCTTGCCGTCGAACGGGCGGATCGCCAGCTTCTTCTGGCGGGCGTCCGGGTATCGGAGCGCCCCGCCCTGGTTCTGCTGCGGATACTGGTACTGGGCGGGGGCGGCTGGCGGCTGGGCTTCAGGCTGCCGAGGTGCTGGCGTCGGCGCCGCCGGTGGCGGCTGCGGTCCTTGACCAGCTTGGGCGGCGTGCTCCGCCGCGTAGAGCCTCTGCAGCTCCGACATGCCGTAGCCCGGCTCGTGGGACCCGACGTCCGCATGGCGCAGGCCGAAGTACTGCGGGGGCGGTGTCGGCCTGCGAGGGGTCTGCGTGTGCGGCGTGCCGCTCAAGGAGTCGATGTGCATCCTGGAGCCGCGGCCCAGGGCCGACGCGAACAGGCTCGTGTCCATCAGGGCCTTGGCGTCCTTCTTCGGCGGCTCCAGGCGCTGCTCGAGCTTGGTCTGGGACTCCTCCAGCTTGTCCAGCCGACCAGCGACGCCGCGAAGCAGCGCCAGCAGCTCCGACGCTTCGCCCCCCTCCGTGGTCGCCGACGCGACGTTCCCAGTGTTGCCGTCGCCCCTTGCGCGGGCGACGGCGGTGCTCTCCACTCCGTCGTCGGAGCCGGTCCTTGCGCGACCTGGCTCCGCTTGCATCTGGGCTCAAAACCTGTAGAAATGCGCGTTTTAGGGTAGAATGGAAAGTGAGATTCAGTCTTATCGGTAGCCTATCCTTAGCTCCTTACCTACCTGTCGTCTGACGACTCGTCATGCAGGTCACAGCTGCGCGGCGGATCCTGACGCCAGAGGGCCCCATCCCTCACGATCCTGACGCCAGATCGGAGGGAATTCAACAGGTGCGCTACCGCGCGCTGCATGAGACGTGTGTGGGGTTTGAAGAGCTGCGCGCCATGTTCAGAGTGGCGGTGGAGACGACGCGGGCGCGGCAACTAACTGATGACTTCCCTAACGACAAATTCACTTAGCGCTAGCTTGACAAACACCCTGACTTGTCAACTTACAAGGCTCAACTTGTGGACATTGACCGTGCTTCAGCTTCTAAAGCCGATGTCGTTTTGCATTACTTCAGCAGTCTCCAGGGCGACATGGCAAAGCTGGACGTATTAGACAAGTCCAATCATACGGGCATTTTGCAGGGCGAATTAGGGTGGGGGGGGGGGGTTATCTGCCCAACAGGGCTACGAGTAACTTTCGGGAGCGAAAGGCAGAACGAACTGCAGCACAACGTGCAAAGGCACAGCGAACCACTGCCCAGTGCGCGCAGCAACTGGACCAGCAGGGGGTGGTGGAGCGAGCGGCCGCTGGTTGTACGCTCTGAGTAGTTGTGTAAGCAGACTCGGCATACACAAATCAATATTAAAGCAGGGTGGTCCGAAATGTGTCGGGAGCGAATCGACCGGTATACAAAAGATAGTATAAATCGTTAAGTGGTCCGGCATATGTCCGGCACGGATACTGTGTACAGTAATACACAGTGTGTATGACAGTACAGTACCTATGTCCCTGCACGCTGCGGCTGCGGCACATCACTTCAGCTTTCACCACAGCCGTTTAACATCACTTTCGACTGGCGGACGGGATGCCCCAAATCCTGCACACTCGAACTGCACCACGCCTGGCAGTGCTCCTACTAATTCTTTCGGTCGTCGTCGCAGTCAGCTCCCAAGTCGTCCCAGCTAGTCCTGCGCTACGCGTCGAACACACCAGCGATCATGGCGACGACCACCTCATTGCACGCCGTCTCAACTCCTCCCCCACCGACGAAGACAAAACCGTGCCGTTCAACTCGTGGGGCAACACCATCGATACACTGCAATACGGACTCGCCTTTGTTGTCGTGCTCGTGGCCGCCCACCCGCTCGGACTCTTCTTCCCCAAGTTTTTCAAGCTGCCGCTCATCACGGGTTACCTGGTGATCGGCATTATCGCCGGCCCGTTCGTCGCCAACTTGCTGACGGAGGGCCTCGTGACCATGTTGTCGAGCTATGTGAGTGCGCTGGCGTTGTCGTTCATCTCGTTCCAGGCCGGCCAAGAGATCTACCTACCCGAACTGCGACCCCAACTCAAGGCTATCATGATTCTTCTGGCAACTCTCTACGTGACGGCTATGATCATCCTGTCGTCTGCGATTTTGCTCGCAGAAGACGCCTTCTTCTACAACGACATGGGATTCTACTGTCAGTTGGGTATCGCGCTCATGTTCGGGTCCATTTCGGTACTGGGCTCTCCTGCGACTGTGATGGCCATCAAGATCGAGCTCAACAGTGTGGGTCCGTTCACGAGCTTGATGCTGGGTGCGACGATGACGGCGGAGTTTGTGGTATTGGTGTCGTTCTCGATCTCGCGTATCGTGTGCTCCATCTACTGCGCGAAGCTGGACGTGTCCATGCTGAACCTGGCCTACACTATGGGCATCGTGCTGGCCAACATTGTGGTGGGAGTTGTTCTGGCAGGCGTCATCATTTTGATTTTCAAGATTCCGGGCGGACAACCGCAGCTTGACCACGATCATGATGTTGAGAACGAGAGACCAAGTATGATGTCGCACTACGACCAGAGGTCTAACCAAAAGATGGCCTCTGTGGGTCATGATATGGCACCGCATCCTCACAACGCATATGACGAAGGAACGGACTCGAAGAAGAACTCGTCGTGCTGGTCTTACAACGTGGCGCTGTCACTAAAGGGTCTCATTTGGTTGACAATGGGGTATGCGTTTTACATTTCAACCACCACTCTCGCCGAATGGACAGCAGCAACCTACGGCCTCTCGTGGGAGATCAAGTTTGAGCCTCTGCTTGTTCTCATGATCGCTTCCTGTATCGCTGGACACTATTCGGCCATCCGTCACGACATGCACGTGATCCTCGATACGGTCGCCCCCTACATGTTCCTGCCGTTCTTCGTCATGACGGGTGCAGCGCTGAAGCTGGATCAAGTGTTGGCCGCTATTCCGCTCATGAGTCTGTACGTCGGTCTTCGTTATGTGGCGATCTTCATCGCCTGCTACTTCGGTGGACGTTTCCTGCTGAAGCTTACGCCGAAGCAGTACAACAACTTGTGGTTGACGATGACGCCGCAGGCTGGTGTGGCATTGGGTCTGGCCAACGAGGTGAAGGCGATGAGCGAAGAATCGTGGGCTGCTGAGTTCGCAGCGACGATCGTGGCTGCTGTTGTGGTAAACCAAATTGTGGGTCCTGTGTTGTGTGCGATGGGCTTGAGTCGAGCTGGCGAAACACTGCAGGATCGTGCCATGGATAATGACGTGTCCAAGGAAGATATCGACAGCTCAGACTTGAGCTTGCAAGACGACCGGCTTAGCAGCATTCATGGCGGTGGTTTGAGCAGCATTCATGGTCGCAATTTCAGCAACTTCAGCCAGTTTGATGTCAAACGAATGTCGAATGCGTCTGCGACGATGAGCAACGGAGACCCTCGGTCGCTACTTCCGTTCTACAAGGTTCAAAACGCTGTCGTCATCGGTGACGACGAAAATGCCTTTGAGATAGCACTCAACCTTTCACTTTATGGTGCGCACGTGAATGTTCCTCTACTGGACGAAGAACGCACCAGCAAGTGGAAGAAGATGAACGAAACCATCCTTTCCCGAGCCGCCAAGGGGGACCTCATCTCGTACAAGAACACACTTCAGGACCGTGACACTGCACAAACCATGTCGACGGCTGATGTACTCATTTTCACGGGCGATGCCAACCGTACGCGCGAAAATGTTCGCATGCTGAAGTCGTTGTTGGGCTCATCGCACCCGCGAATGATCGCCTTCGTGCCGGACTGCAAGTTCAGCAAGGAGATGAAGGCGCAGGGTGTGCTCGTGATCCAGCCGTCCATTGCCTTGGCCAACATCGCAACGCGTATGGCACTACTGGACCAGAAGCTGGCACAGGCCTTGTCGAACGAGATCAGTACGACGAGCGACTTCAACACGGCTTCGTACTTCTTGCGGGCTGACGGTGGTGATCGTGGCTCCTTGTCGGAGATGCGTTTGGAAGGTCGTCGTTTAGCACTTGGTCGGAGCGTGGTGAACCACCACTCGGTGGATTACGATCGGCTTGCGGAGGTGTTGTCCGCAGAGAACTTGCCGATGCCTCCACCGCCGTCTCGAGTCGCTATGTTCGGTACGTCCGGCGCTACGTTCAATCCGTTTGCGAGTGAGAGAGACAACAGATCGAACTTTTTCGTCGTTCACGATGACCGCGAACTTGGGGGAGCCCACGTAGTTCCTCCAGGCCAGTTCGTGGCGCGCACACCTCGAATGAGCGCGTCTCCGTCTGTGCGTCCAGGGGCCGGATTCAATGCTCTGCGCACACCGCAAAGACCTGAAGCGCACCGTTCACTGAGTCGTTCTCGCAGCTTTGACCAGAAATATCGTTGAAACATTTTGGAGAAGATCAAGACTACATGTACAGGCACACAGTCTGAGCCGAAGTTGATGACAGCAGTCGATCTTTAGTACTACGTAGTAGTAGTAGTACTTCAAGTATTAATTAGGTAATTCAAGCACTCCCGGGTCGCTTGCTCATTCCATACTACATGCATTAATAAGTATTTATTTTAATACTATGTAGTAATACTACATGCATTAATAAATTAATGCATGTACACACACATGCATGAGTGTGCGTTCTCCGCAACTAAACGTCACGCGTTTGCTTCTTGGGGTCAATCAATCGTGTTACGATTAGAGCGAGAGCTACTGCGCTTCAGCCCGGGCCGATGGGCCGGGCTGCGCCTAGGGAGGTGTGTGGCGGGTTTCTTGTTCTGGATGGCTGCTGCAGGCGGCGACTTCGGAACTGCTGACTTCGCCGGGCCTCGCTGCGAGGGGTTTCGCACGGGCCGGCGCCGTCTTGTCGCGCCTGCCTTCTAAATGCGGAGAACTCATCTTCAGCACCTGAAACTCCCAGTGTAGTGTTTGAACTCTGTTGTTGTGCAAACACTACACAGCAAACGCTGCACCCTGTCGCTGAGTTACCAGAAACTGTATAACCAGGGTACACCGTCGACTGGATTGCCAACATTTTAGAGTTTTTATTTGTAGTACACAATGTGTACTACCTCCGTTCGGAAA
This sequence comes from Phytophthora x cambivora, assembly GCA_033557925.1. Lineage (NCBI taxonomy): Eukaryota > Oomycota > Peronosporomycetes > Peronosporales > Peronosporaceae > Phytophthora > Phytophthora x cambivora. Next base: position 2,955,613 of record JAUCEB010000008.1, on the reverse strand, counting down.
TAAAAGGCATGCGTACATGTCATGTACGCATGCTTATTACTCCGAAGTACTACGTAGTATAATATAGTTTCGTTGTGACCAAGGTATGACGTCTCAATCAGCCTTTTAACGTTTACCCATGAGAGTTCTACTTGCAATTTGCAAGTTTCAAGTATTTATAAGGTCATTTTGCAAAACGATGCTTTTGTAGCAACTACAGTACTGATTGTTGCAACACACGGTGTCCGCCCCGACATTGTGTCAACAACACCAGCAGCTTGCAGAGCAGCTATGCTAACTCACTTCACTTTGCCACAGTGAAGCGCTTATTTAAAAAGTATTATGGGAGTTGCACCCGTTCTACGACTGTAGTGTGAATAAATACTTTAGATGAGTGAAACTCAAAAACTGGGTTTTCATTTCGAGATAATAAAGTTGAAGTATTTCGCCGTAGGGATTTCTCCACCTCTGAACTGCCGTACCCCATGACTCGATTTGGACTCTGGAGGCGTAGCATCGCATTTGTCTGGCCAGTAGACCTTTCTTCGCTGTCTAGAAGGACGGGCGAGCCGACTCGAGATTAGGCATGAATGCTTCGTCGATGATAGGGGCAGCAAACCCTGCGTCGGTTAGGCCGCTACGGGCAGCATCGGTCAACTGTTCCCACATAATGAGGTCCTGCCCTTCAACTTCGCCCCTCACCGTAGTCGGTACCAGCCCGGTAGTCGTCTCACCCATTCCGTACACCAGCATAAGGCTTGTCCCGTTGAAATACTCGCCAAAGGGTGAAGTGCATCCATAACGATCGCACTCTTGTGTACCATCCTTCTTAATCTCATACACTCCGCTAACGCCGATGGTCGACACGGCAAGTATCTTCGGCTTCTCGAGGGCGGGGTTGTCAAGCCACACAACTGCGGAAACCCATTTGTGTCGCTTGCCCTTTGAGGAAGAGCCTTGTTCCTTGGGGAAGTACCAGGCGTACATGATGGCCCAGAGATCCTTGTGCCAAGAGGCTCGGCCGTACACTTGCGAGCCCAGAGGCGCCCCCTTGCAATCTCCGTTGGGTTTCCCAGTTCCTTTCAGTCCACCGCTCGTCTCGCCGGCAGCATTGACAGCAGGGTACGAGTGGCACCCATCGAAGATTTGGAGACTTGGTTTGAACTTAACGGCGGCCTTCTCGGACACGGTGACCGGAGCAGGCTGTGCAAATGGTTGCACCTTGTCGTGATCGATAGTGACGCCTCCCACAGAGCCGAGCGCACCAGCGACAGCAATAGCGGTGACAAGTAGTGGACGGAGGTTCATGGTGTGCTTGTTGGTGGCGAAATCGAAACTGAACTGGAGCTTGCGGTGACCACTAATTAATAACTCGTGTACTTGTATTATACATGGAACTATTAATACATGTACCATATATATATGGTATGTAGTAAAGAGATTCGGTACAGCCCATCACTCCCTGAATCTTCGTTTTTGAGAAACGTCGTACTGTACCGCATTCCTTTTGTCGAGGCATACAGACAGTGAAATAGATGCGTTTTATCGGTAGTTGGAATTCGAGAGAAAAAAATAGCTCAATACAAATGACAAGTATTATGTTATAAACGCTCGATGCACAGGAGGTGTGCTTTACTAAGTAAAAGATAGCATGCATCCATTTTTGGATTGCGGCCGTTGCACTGCCAGGAAAACGGCGTAATAAGAATACCTGCGAAAATGTCTCCACAAGACTGTGCACCTGTCATCTCGAAACCATTCCTGTTGCATAACCTGTCAGACTGATACATGTACTTACCGGTTCTCCGTAGTTGATTATTTTGACATATTGTGCGTTCTAATCAAAAAATATCTTAAATTTATCCTGGTAGTGCGACGGGAGCCCAATAGGGATTAATTCGCTCCAGGCCAAGTAGGTATCGATTCAATACAATTTTTAAATGAGAGGGTCTTATAAATGCTCCTTTTTGTATAAGGTATTGAATTTTTGGAAAGGATAACAGGTCAACGTATATGATATAGCAGGTTAAAATGGAGGCTTAAATGGAAGCATACGTTAATCTGGGTGAGTTTTAAGTTCCATACATGCACTATTCCGAAAATGTACGTTGCAATGAGAGTATACAATGTATAATATACATTCTCATGTATACTATACATGTACATTAAAAGATATTATACGTTAAATCTCAAACCATGCAAAAGCGATCGCTTCGTTTCCGGCTTCTTCTCCGGCTACTTGGTCTCCTCGATAGTATCCAACTAGCACTGCGGTTAAGTTCATAGCGTAGATGAGAAAAGATTGATAAGTAAGTATACGTTGCATATTGGCTTGATCGGCGCCGTGGCAGCTCAATATAGAGCCCCGCAGGGCCGGGTGGCTGCCACGACGGCCGAGTCCGCCTGTTGTAAGTATGGCACGAGATAAATAGATACGTTTGTAGATTTGATGATTTTCCTGGGATAGCAGAGCCTGAAAGGTGCTGTGGCCAGCCCAAATCAGGTTAATTAGGTGGGCCGGTATTACTGAAGCCGGTATTACTGAAGCCGGTATGACTGAAGCCAGTATACCAACAATCCGCGCGCGATATACTGGGATAGCAGAGCCTGAAAGGTGCTGTGGCCAGCCCAAATCAGGTTAATTAGGTGGGCCGGTATTACTGAAGCCGGTATTACTGAAGCCGGTATGACTGAAGCCAGTATACCAACAATCCGCGCGCGATATACTGGGATAGCAGAGCCTGAAAGGTGCTGTGGCCAGCCCAAATCAGGTTAATTAGGTGGGCCGGTATTACTGAAGCCGGTATTACTGAACCCGGTATGACTGAAGCCAGTATACCAACAATCCGCGCGCGATAGCGGGCCAGTGCACCCCAACCATCAACAATACCAACATCCAAGGCCAACAAAATGCGCGCGGGTTCTGGTGGCGCACTGGGTGTTCAATTTCAAATACTTCGCTCGGACGGTTGATTTTCCAATACCGGTAGCCTTCGTTCGCTTTTGTTACGTTAGTAAAGTGCTAGGCTTGTGACCTCATAGGCTAGGTTTCCACGATTGCCACCGTGTACATAACTTCAGTAGATATGCGTCGCGCGCAGATACTGCGGCTGCGAAGCAGGCGCAGGAGATGCGCGAATTCGTAGCATTTTCATGAACGCTATACGACCAGCGCTAGCTCAACCCTCTCATTTATGATCTCCAAACGCGGCAAGAAAGGTACCAGTACGATGTTCGTGTATTGCTCCTCATTCGAACAACATCACAATAGCTATCCCAGCCTTCGCTCCGCTCTCGTATGTTGCGTATTGGCTCGCTCGGCGTCGTGGCAGCTCAATATAGAGCCCCGCAGGGCCGGGTGGCTGCCACGACGGCCAAGTCCGCCGATTGTATGAGTCTATGAGTCTGGCGCGAGATGAGTAGACACGTTGGAAGACTCATGAGTTTTTGCGCTTTGCCTTTAATCTTTGCAATTTGTGAGTACCGGTAGACACGAGTCGATTGATACCGGTAGCTACCGACTGGGACACATCGTTTTCTATCACATCCTAGATCGTACATATCCTCCTGAAGTCGATTGTCGCTGGTATCACCTTTTCAGTAATTAGTCCACTATATTCATATACCCTCCTTAAGCACATTAACTCATATATATTGTTTCAGCGCATATCTCCACCTTCCTAACTATTAATAACCAAAAATGGACGTACATGATGCAGATGGTGCGGCTGCGAAGCAGGCGCACCAGATGCCCCTGTTTGCCGAAGAGCAATCCGGTTGTTTGTCAAACCGCTAAACTCTGTAGTATCCAAAAGAAATGTCGTGTAAAATCATATTTGGCCTCCCAGTATACAATCTCTGGCATCTCGCAATCGTACCTATGAATAAAAATAGCACTACCAGCCCAATCCTCTAGTTTCAGAGGAGGCTGGATGCGAAGTCGAATACCTTGCAATCTATTTTGCTTTCGGTACCATACTACCGGTACATGTACTGCTCAGTAACCTTGAAACGCAAATTTGCACCTATTTAAAATCAGGTTATTACATATCTAGACACGAGTAGCCACCTTCAAAAGTATCCGATCGAGCGTGTATTTTACTAAGTATCCGCTCCAAAATTCAGAGGTTCCTGATCCCAAGGTGATTTTCCAATCACTGGTTGAGCCACATGGTGCCAACCTTCTGGTACTTGGTACCCGATTCAAACTTCTGTTGCAAAAACGGCTGGAGGAACCATCAAGACGGCGGGTCGACTTTACATGTACCTCCGTGGGGCTCCTGCCAACGAATTAACCCCTCAATGCAAGTAGATTGAAGCCATTTGGTAAATCGTAAGTAAACTGGGGGGGGGGGGGGGGTAGACTTAGATCGTGAGTGTGCCAAAGTCTGAGGGTATAAGCGGCAGGCTACCAACGGCAAGCATTCCAGCGAGCCGAGCACTCATCATAGCGCTCTAGGGACCATCACAAGGTTTTCTTGAATACATGTACCTACCGCTCTCGCTGCACCGCGTTCTTGCGTTCCCGAGCCGCGTCAAGAAGTGGTGAAGTGTCTGCTGTGATTGACCGACCACACACGCGAAGATCACCCACAGATGGCATCATAAGACATGCGCGGAAAAAAATCTCCCACCAATGCGAGATCGATTACTTTGGACACGTGCACCTCGCTGTTCCTCTGCGCTGTGCGGTAACCAAGGTATTTTCCATATGACCGGCGCTCTCCGTCCCTTGTTCTGACATCGAGGGGCAGGTATAGATCGACGGAGCCATCCGCTCGACCTCGATCTCACCCTGGAGCGTTAAACCGCTCGCTCGACGGGGGTCTCCAATCTCCACTTCCGGATTCCCCTCGGCCGACCGAGGACCCCACCCGCCCGTTCGGTTGACCACCTCGCCGAACGACACACCCGCCGCGAAACCTCTCTCTAGCTGTCTATCTTTCCGTATCCCAGCGCATCGGAGTCAACGTCTAAGATGAGTCTGTTGCAACCGGAGGCGAACGATGCTGGCGAAGAGGTCCCCGGAGTGTACCGATCGCTCAACTTCCGTAGCCTGCAGGATCCGTACTCGAACCGGGCCGGCGACACGATGGCCAGTCGGTACAGTACGCTGCGCGCCGACAACCTCGAAACGATGCTGAACGGCGGCCTCGAGCGCTTCTACAAGAAGTACAACCACCTTTCACGCAAGATCAACCTGCAGCTGCCTACGCCCGAGGTGCGCTTCGAGAACCTGTCGTTCTCGGTGCAAGTGCCTGCGGAGGCTGGCGCCTACGGCACGGTGGGGTCGCACCTGAGTTCCATCTTCACTCCGTGGCAGAAGGTGCCAATGGCGACCAAGCACGCGCTGCACCCGATTAGCGGCATCATCAAGCCGGGCTCCATGACGCTGATCCTGGCCAACCCCGGCGCTGGTAAGTCAACGTTCTTGAAGGCGCTGGCCGGAAAGCTGCAGGACAACAAGCAGACTGAGATCGGCGGCCAGATTTTGTACTCGGGTCTGCGCGGCGAGGAGATCGACCTGATCAAGCTGGTGGGTCTCGTTGACCAGACGGACAACCATATCCCGACGCTTACGGTGCGCGAGACGTTCAAGTTCGCCGACATGTGCGTCAATGGGCGGGCGGAAGACCAACCGGAGGAGAAGCGCGACATCGCCGCGCTGCGCACGGAGCTGCTGTTGCAGATTCTGGGTCTGGAGGGCTGCGCGGATACTGTGGTGGGCAACGCGCTGCTGCGCGGCGTCAGCGGTGGCGAACGTAAGCGCGTGACGGTCGGTGAAGTGCTGGTGGGTGGCCAGAGCCTGTTCCTGTGTGACGAGATCTCGACGGGTCTGGACAGCGCCGCCACGTTCGACATCATCAAGGCTCTTCGGACGTGGTGCAAGACGCTGGGCGGCTCGGTGATAGTTGCGCTGCTGCAACCGACGCCCGAGGTGGTGGAGCAGTTCGACGACATCTTGATGGTCAACGAGGGTCACATGGTGTACCACGGACCGAGGACGGAGATCTTGGACTACTTCGATGAGCGCGGCTTCAGCTGTCCTCCACGCGTGGACCCTGCCGATTTCTTGATCGAGGTGACGTCAGGGCGTGGCCACCGCTACGCGAATGGCAAGGTGGGGAAGCAGGACTTGGCAGTGTCGTCCGAGGACTTCAACAACCTCTTCTGCCAGTCGAGCATCTACAAGAAGACGCACGAGGCCATCAGCACGGGCTTCAACGAACACCAGTTCGAGAACGCGGAGGACTTCCAGAAGGCCAAGAGCGTGGCCAACCTGGCGCGCTCGAAGCAGCAGTCGGAGTTCGGGCTGGCTTTCATCCCGAGCACGTTGCTGCTGCTGAACCGCCAGAAGTTGATCTGGTTGCGTGACCCTCCGCTGCTGTGGGGCAAGTTGTTCGAGGCGCTTATTGTGGGTCTCGTGCTCGGTATGATCTACTACGAGGTGGACTCGAAGTACTACCTGCGCATGATCTTCTTCAGTATCGCGTTGTTCCAGCGGCAGGCGTGGCAGCAGATCACGATCTCGTTCCAGCTGCGCGGCGTGTTCTACAAGCAGCGGCAGCGCAACTTCTTCCGTACGATGTCGTACGCTATCGCGGAGACGGTGGTGCAGATCCCGGTGAACTTGTCGGTGTCGTTCATTCTGGGCACGTTCTTCTACTTCATGAGCGGCTTGACGCGCTCGTTCGAGAAGTACATCGTGTTCTTCCTGGTGCTCGTGTGTTTCCAGCACGCTATCGGCGCCTACATGACGATGCTGAGTTCGCTATCGCCGAGTATCACGGTGGGCCAGGCGCTGGCAGGTATCTCGGTCAGCTTCTTCCTGCTGTTCTCGGGCAACATCATCCTGGCAGACCTGATCCCGGACTACTGGATCTGGATGTACTGGTTCAACCCGCTGGCCTGGGCGCTGCGCAGCAATATGCTGTCGGAGTTCTCAAGCGACCGCTACACCCCGCAACAGAGCAAGAAGTTCTTGGACAGCTTTTCGATCTCGCAGGGCACGGAGTACGTCTGGTTTGGTATCGGCATCCTTCTGGCCTACTACCTGTTTTTCACGACGCTGAACGGGTTAGCGCTTCACTTCATCCGGTATGAGAAGTACAAGGGTGTGAGCGTGAAGGCCATGACGGAGAATGCAAGCGAGGAGGACAACGTGTACGTGGAGGTGCGTACGCCAGGTGCCGGCGACGTCGTGCAGACAAAGGCGCGTGGCGCTGGGCTTCCGTTCACGCCCTCGAACTTGTGCATCAAGGACCTGGAGTACTTTGTGACGCTGCCATCGGGCGAGGAGAAGCAGCTTCTGCGCGGCATCACAGCGCACTTCGAGCCAGGCCGCATGGTGGCGCTCATGGGTGCGACGGGTGCCGGTAAGACGACGCTGATGGACGTGATTGCAGGCCGCAAGACGGGTGGCCGCATCGTGGGCGACATCATCGTGAACGGTGAGCCGAAGAACCCGGCCAACTTCAGTCGCATCACGGCGTACTGTGAGCAGATGGACATCCACTCGGAGGCCGCGACGATCTACGAGGCGCTGGTGTTCTCGGCGAACCTGCGACTGCCGCCGACATTCTCGGAGGAGGAGCGCATGAACCTGGTGAGCGAGACCCTGGAGTTGCTAGAGCTGTCCGCGATTGCTGGTGAGATGGTGGGTCGGTTGTCGGTGGAGCAGAAGAAGCGCGTAACGATCGGCGTGGAGGTGGTCGCTAACCCGAGCATCTTGTTCCTGGATGAGCCCACGAGTGGCCTGGACGCGCGTTCGGCTCTGATCGTGATGCGCGGTGTGCAGTCAATTGCTCGCACGGGCCGTACGGTGCTGTGCACGATCCACCAGCCGAGTATTTCGATCTTCGAGCTGTTTGATGGCCTGCTTCTGCTTCAGAAGGGTGGCTTCACGGCGTACTTCGGTGATTTGGGGGTTGACTCGGTCAAGATGCTTGAGTACTTCGAGTCGATCCCGGGCACGGAGCAGATTCGTCCGCAGTACAACCCGGCCACGTACATGCTGGAGGTGATCGGCGCTGGTATCGGTCGCGATGTGAAGGACTACTCGGTGGAGTACAAGAACAGTGAGTTGTACAGGTCAAACCGTGAGCGCACTCTTCAACTAGCCGAAGTGTCGGAAGATTTCGTACGGCACTCGTCGCTCAACTACAAGCCGATCGCGACAGGCTTCTGGAACCAGCTTGGGCAGCTGGCCAAGAAGCAGCAGCTCACGTACTGGCGCAACCCGCAGTACAACTTCATGCGCATGTTCCTGTTCCCGTTGTTCGCCATCATCTTCGGCACGACGTTCTACCAGTTGTCAGCGGCGAGCGTGAAAAAGATCAACTCGCACATCGGTTTGATCTACAACAGCATGGACTTCATCGGAGTCATCAACCTGATGACGGTGCTGGAGGTGACGTGCGCTGAGCGCGCCGTGTTCTACCGCGAGCGTATGTCGAACTACTACGGACCGCTGCCGTACAGCCTGTCGCTGTGGTTCGCAGAGGTGCCGTACCTGATCGTTGTGATCGTGCTGTTCGTGACCATCGAGTACTGGCTGGTGGGCTGGAGTTCGAGTCCAGGCGACTACTTCTTCTTCATGTTCGTGTTCTACCTGTACACGTCGGCGTGCACGTACGTGGGTCAGTGGATGTCTGCTTTGATGCCGAACGAGAAGGTTGCGAACGTTGCTGTGGGTGCGTTGTCGTGCCTGTTCAACCTGTTCTCAGGCTACCTGTTACCTCGCACGGCGATGAAGGCGGGCTACAAGTGGTTCACGTACTTGATGCCGTCGAGCTACTCGCTTGCGGCGCTGGTGGGCGTGCAGTTCGGCGACAACCAGGACATCATCGCCGTGACTTCCGGCAACCTGACGACCAACATGACGGTGGCGCACTACATTGAGAAGACGTACGACTTCCGTCCGGAGCGCAAGTACAACTTCATGGCGGGTCTGCTGGTGATTTGGGTCGTGCTGCAGGTGGCCATCTACCTCACGTTCAAGTACGTGAGCCACCTGAAGAGATAAGCTGGAGGTGTAGTCCATGCGAGCATTCTCGCAGTGCGTGTGCGTTTTGTAAAACATGCTTGTCGTTCGCAATGTCAATTTAGCCTTTGTATTGCCTGCATTCTAGGTTCTTGTGAATCTCGAGTAGTACTATTCATACTACTATCAGTAGTACTTCCCAATTGGTACCCAGTAGAAGTTGATACTAACTAGTCGTATTACTACTACCGAGCTTTGAGACTCCAATCCCGGGTAGCTCCGGTATAATAACAGTACCCAGCTTTCATTGCTATCCGGATATACTTTGTTGAAAACCATTTCAAACACTTATGTTCTCTGGATTTTTAACGTGCAGGCCAAGGAGGACGGCCCGAGTTCATCGAGAAGGGCGTGTTTGAGCATGATGACACTCGTCGAATCTTGGAGGCTGGCAAGTAGGCCGGACTTGAGATCAACTTCCACGGAGACGAGATGCACCCCATGCAGTCCGGTACCATGACCGCCGATCTCGGCGCACGCGCTATCTCACAGGGGGCAGCTCTAAAATAGGGGGACGGGGTGAGACCGATTGCAGAATTTGGCAGACAATGAAGCCATCAATGCGTAAAGAGTCGGACACAGCGTCCGACATTTTCTGAAAAACGAGTTTTGTTCCCACTGTGTGAATGGGTGGCGACGGTCGCAAATCTCGATTTGCACCGAATTTGGCAGACAAAAGTCCAACAGCTACTTCAGTACGATTGGTTCGCCAGATTCGCGAGAACACAGTACGAAAACGGCGTTGCGGCTAACATCGTGTGGAAAAAGCACAAAACCATCTCGATCAACGCCGATCTACATAGCTCCAAAAAGTGTATTCAACAAACGTTTCCTTTTAAATTAAACTCACGATAATAGCATTCGTTTGATCCTCTGTCGCCCTGTTTCCTGTGAAGATAGTAGGCTTACAAAAGTAATTGTTTGCTGCAAGATACTGAGAACCATTCTATCTTGATCGACAAAACTTTGAGCAGCATATCGTACATCTTACGAAAAGGAAAGGAAAGAAACACTTAAGAACGAGTATCACATCCAAGTAAAACACAGAATTGAACAGCAGATGCGATATTTTATTCATTGACTTCTATGATACATATACTTCTAGGATCATCGGGGGAACGGTCATCTTCTACAGCAGCGGAGACTGCGGCTGCGGGTGCTGAATCTCCACCAACACGCGGTACAGACCCGCGCCGTGCACGCCGCCCAGAGAATCGACCCCGAGCGAAATTCAGAAGTAGTAGCTGCGCGTGGTGAAGACCTTGGAGCCCCAGCCGGTGACGGCCGTGAAGGTGCGAGGACCCAGGTAAGCACCGAGTTGACAGCGTAGCCCGTGTTCGTGCTAAAGGGCATGCCGAGGGCTATGCTCATGAGGCAGAAGGCGAACGCAGCGCCCACGGGGTCGGCTGGACGGTTGCGCTGGTCCGTAATGGCATCACCACCGGACGGTTGCGCTGCGTTCACCTTCTGTCTCATGAGCAATAGGATGACTGTGCCGACCTCTTCGGTGTAGAAGGCCGTGTAGTTGGGGGTGTTGGCGCTCGGGTACGTTGAGAAGCTGCTCTGCGTCGTCTCGCGGTTCGGATCGATGACGTTCAGGTTCTGGTACTGCATGACGTTGATGACGAAGGCGCCGATAAAGGCTGCGACAACATGCAGGCGGCCGTACACGCAGTGCGCGAGCGTGTTAAAGTTGGCGCCACTCCCGCCATCCGAGCAGCACAAGCCGATGAGCACGCCGATGCGTGCTGAACCACGTGCCGTTGGCGTCCTGCGAGTTGGTCACTTGGCTGCTCACACCCATGCCGAACACGACCACGACGAAGGTGCTGAGGAACTCAGCGAAGCACTCGCGCAGTGCATGGCGAAGTGAGACAGTGGTGAATCCCGGTACAGTACCGTGGGTTTCTCTTAACTTATACATCGATTTGCTGTGTCTGCCAAATGTCCGACAAATTCCGTCTAAGAATCATTTTTTTGCCTAATCTCCGAGTCGCACTGCGGCACTGAAGCAGGTGCAGCAGACGCGCAATTTCACGTAAATGGCGCTACCAGCCCAACTCTCTAGTGTGAATGTTGCCTGTGTCGATAAGTTAACAGGCGATGTTGCACGAGTGTTCGACAATGGAAGGGAGGGTCAGATATTATCGTTTTTGGCAAACATTTCCATTATATTCGTCGAGCGGCTGACAACGATCTTACCACCTTGATGGCCCAGTCAATCGAGACCATGCGGCGTGCTCTGAGTCAAGCACGTGGGCCGAACGTTGACTGTTCACGGTCGCAGATGTGGATAGGCAGGATGAAGGAAGACTTCCGACATCAACCGGCACGGATGTTCTCTTAGCGCATTATTCAAAACACCACGCACATGAACGATGGCACCCTGTCACTCAACGAAAGTGCTGGCGATTTTATTCTTCGCCTTACACTTGACCCTAGTAGTCTCAACAAACACAAAACTGCGGGGGAATAATTCTGGCGAAAAGGACGACCACCTCATCGCACGCCGTCTCAACTCCTCCCCCACCGACGACGACAAAACCGTGCCATTCAACTCATGGGATAACACCATCGACACCGTCCGCTATGGTCTCTCCTTCGTCATCGTCCTGGTAGCTGCGCACCCACTCGGACTCTTCTTCCCCAAGTTTTTCAAGCTGCCTCTTATCACGGGCTACCTGGTGATCGGCATCATCGCCGGTCCGTTCGTCGCCAATTTGATGACGGATGGTCTCGTGAATATGATGTCGAACGACGTAAGTGCTTTGGCACTCTCGTTCATCTCATTCCAGGCCGGCCAGGAGATCTACCTACCTGAACTTCGACCGCAGCTCAAGTCTATCATGATTCTTCTGGGCACTCTCTACGTGACGGCTATGATCATCCTGTCGTCCGCAATTTTGCTCGTGGAAGACGCCTTCTTCTACGACGGCATGGGAATCTTCTGTCAGTTGGGCATTGCACTCATGTTTGGGTCCATTTCGGTACTGGGCTCTCCTGCGACTGTGATGGCCATCAAGATTGAGCTCAATAGTGTGGGTCCGTTCACGAGCCTGATGCTGGGTGCGACAATGACTGCGGAGTTCGTGGTGCTGTTGTCGTTCTCGATCTCACGTATCGTGTGCTCCATCTACTGTGCGAAGCTGCATGTGTCGATGGTGAACCTGACCTACACTGTGGGCATCGTGCTGGCCAACATCGTGGTGGGAGTTGTCCTGTCGGGCGTCATTATTTTGATTTTCAAGATTCCGGGCGGACGGCCGCATCAGAGCCACCACACTAGGGCTAGCCGAAGGATGGAGTCCGTGGATCATGTCATGACGCCACATCATGCATATGACGACGGAGCGAACACAGTGAAATCCTCGTCTTGCTGGTCCAGCAACGCGGCACTGTCACTTAAGGGCTTCATTTGGCTGTCAATGGGGTACGTGTTTTACATTTCCACCGCCACTCTTGCGCAGCTGACCGCCGCAGCCTACGGCCCGTCGTGGGAGATCAAGTTTGAGCCACTGCTCGTGCTCATGATTGCGTCCTGTATCGCTGGACACTATTCGGCCATCCGTCACGACATGCATGTGATCCTTGACGCTGCTGCACCCTACATGTTCCTACCGTTCTTCGTCATGACGGGTGCGGCACTGAAGCTGGATCAAGTGGTGGCCGCCATTCCACTCATGAGTATTTACGTGCTGCTTCGGTATGTGGCGATCTTCATCGCCTGCTACTTTGGTGGACGCTTTCTGCTGAAGCTCACACCGAGGCAGTACAACAACTTGTGGCTGACGATGACGCCGCAGGCTGGTGTGGCATTGGGTTTGGCCAACGAGGTGAAGACGATGAGTGATGAACCGTGGGCTGCTGAGTTTGCGGCGACGATCGTGGCTGCCGTGGTGGTGAACCAGATCGTGGGTCCTGTGTTGTGTGCGATGGGTTTGAGTCAGGCTGGTGAAACGCTGCAGGACCGTGCAGTAGACGAGAATGGCCATAAGAGCGAGCGCAACAGCAAATATCACGATGTCGGAGCCGAAAGTATCGAGCTGGGGGTGCATCAAGGTCGTGCATCAACCAGGAGCAGATTTTCCGTGTACACCAACGAAGAAATGCCGTCTCCGTTCTGCAAGGTGAAAGACGCCGTCGTCATCGGCGACGATGAGACTGCTGTCGAGATTGCGCTCAACTTGTCGCTCTACGGCGCGCACGTTAACGTGCCTCTACTGGACAAAGAGCGCGCCGGCAAGTGGAAGGAGATGAACAAAACCATCCTCTCACGTGCCGTCAAGGGCGACCTCATCTCCTTCAGGAACACACTCAAGGACCGTGACAACACGCAGACCATGTCGTCGGCCGACGTGATCCTCTTCACAGGCGACGCCAACCGCACGAGCGAAAATGTCCGCATACTGAAGTCGTTGCTAGGTGCGTCGCACCCGCGCATGATCGCTTTCGTGCCGGACTGCAAGTTCAGCAAGGAGCTGAAGGCGGAGGGAGTGCTCGTGATCCAGCCGCCCATTGCCTTGGCCAACCTTGCAACGCGCATGGCATTTCTGGACCGTACGCTGGCGGAGGCCTTGTCGAACGAGATCAGTTCGACGAGCGATTTCAGCACGGCGTCGTATTTCTTGGGGGCTGGAGGTGGCGGTCGTGGTTCACTGTCGGAGATGCGTCTGGAGGGCCGTCATTTGGCACTTGGTCGGAGCGTCGTGAACCACCACTCGGTGGATTACGATCGTCTTGCCGAGGTGCTGACGGCGGAGAACTTGCCGATGCCTCCGCCGCCCTCGCGTGTATCCATGTTCGGTACATCTGCTGCAGGATTCGACCCGTTCTCCGTGCGTGGGGAGCCCAAGTCAGTCTTCCAGCACTTTATCGTTGAAGACGAAGTCGTCCATGCCGGCACGCGCACGCCGAACCACGGACAACGCGGCTCCATCCCTAGCATCCACTTTAGGATCATCAGTACACCATAAAGTAGCCGCATGAATTAAACAACACACGTCGAAGAGCTCAGGTCGGAAGATGCGGTGCCTCCACAGCCGGAGCAAATAGCCAGGACGAGCCTCCGGGCCCCATGCATTGGTTCATGGCTCATGCTTAGCTCTCTCCTCCCGTCTCCCTACATACATGTATTAATACCTGTACATGTAGTGCGTGTGCATGTAGCAATCGTCCCGCGGGCGGCTACATGTACCGGGGCCCAAGTGCTCACGCTTGCGCCGCCCGTTCCGTCCCCATGCGTGTCGCAGGCGGGGAAGCTGGAGCGAATGGAGCGCGGGTGCGACGCCACGATTAGCGAGCTTACCATAGGTTGGCTCGCGCTTGACTGCCCCTTTGTATTGCAGTCGCCATTTGGTGTATTTGACGGCGGATGCAGACCATCTCGGAGGACTTCTTCCCGCTGTCGACGCCCGGCGCCTCCGCCCCCGCGCACGCGCCCGTGCCCGACAGCAGCACGTCGTCCACAGAATACGGCGGCGATCTCGCCGTTCCCGTGGAGCAAGTGTACCTGTCTGAGGATGAAGGCGCCGCTGCAAGTGACAGGTCGGCCGGAGCCCTCCCCGAGCTGGAGTGCCCCGGAACGTCCACCAACCGACTGGACAGATACCTGCCCGTCATGATGAGCGTCGTCATCGGCGCGTACTTCGGCGTGGGCGCGCGCGTGCTGCTCACCGAGTTCGCCGACGGCATGTACGCGAGTCAGACGGAGCTGCTGGAGCTGCTGGGCTTCGGCTACTTCCTGCCGAACGTCGTGGGCTGCTTCGTCATGGGCCTCGCGACCAGGATCAAGCCCGTGCTGCGCGGACAGTACGAGGTGCTGCTGACGGGCGTCACCACGGGCTTCTGCGGCTGCTGCACCACCTTCGCGAGCTGGGACGTGGGCGCCGCGCTCATGTTCGTCCACGGCCGCTGGCTCAACGCCATTCTGATGCTGGCTGTGCAAGTGGCGAGCGCCATGGTGAGTCTCCGAGTCGGCTTCCACGTGGCCGAGGGCGTCGTCCACCACCTCGCGCTGCAGGAGTATCCGTTCCGCAAACCGCCGGTGAACCTCGGACAGCTCAATCTGGATCTCGAGAGGAACATGAACCACTTCAGGCAGATCAAGATGCACACGTTCGGACCGCTCGTTGCACGACGAGTGCGTGCTACGGAGGAATCGCTGGCGATCGCTCGGGACTCGTGCAACGAGTTGATAGCGGAGATCACTCAGGTGGAACACGAGAAGTGTCCGGTGCACCACCACAACGCGGCGTGGATTGTGACTGCACTCTTGTTGACGGTGATCTTCTGGGTCTTAGCGTTCTGCGGCTTCGACAACTACTCGAGCTCGCGGTTGCTGGCGCTCTGCTTCGGCCCGTTCGGTGCGCTGCTGCGATGGTACCTGTCACTGCACAACAGCAAACCCATGTGCAAGACGTTCCCACTTTTCACATTCGTGCCGAACGTGGTCGCGTCTTGCCTCAGTTGTATTATGGAAATCGTCGCCAGCATTACGTTCCAGCACAGCGCGTCCGCTTACCGTCATTTCGTCATGTTCGGCCAAGGAGGTGTCGTGGTGGGATTCCTGGGGTCGCTGTCCACGGTATCGACGTGGGTGAACGAGCTGGATGGGCTCTCATCGCGGCGATTGTATTGGGCATACCGCTACGGCTTCTCAAGTGTCATCGTCTCGCAGCTCGCGAGTGTTTTTATTCTAGGTATGTACAACGCGTACGGCAGCGATCGTCTCATCGGGTAACGCTGTTGGAGTCGCCTGCTGTTATGTGGTTAGCGCAGCCGCGTGGTGCTCCTCAAGAGTACTATACACGTGGCTACAGTGAATAAGCTCGGTTCAAATACCGTGTGAATGAAGAGTGATTTACTATCATTCCTTGCCCACCTACATCATCCGGCAACCCGGTCGGTCAGTCAAGGGGCCACGTTGAACATTGCCCTCACAACAGCCTCGGTGTCGGCTCGAAGTTGTGACGATTCCTCGTAGTCACGGATGTCGGCTTCAATCGACGCCCTCGACGCCTCTCGAACAGCTTGCAGCGCAGCTTCGCCTCCTACAGGGTATGATATATATTAACCAAAGCCCACTCAAAGATATCCACTCCACTGGAAACCACGTACCAGCCATAACTGCGGCATCCTGCCCTGCCGAGGCGCCGATCGTCGACAGCATCGCCTCCCCGACCCCAATCACCTCCACTACATAGCACCAATAGCACCATTGTCCTCTTCTTAGATCGTCGTCACGGCTGTGAGTAGCTCCAAACCCAGTAGAATCAATCACCTCCGAAGCTCTGGAAAGTCTCTGAACACTTGGCCGCCTCCTCCTCCGACAGCAGTCGACACCTGCCAGCACCACACTCCCTGTTACCCACTGCTTATGCAGTATTTAGTATAGTATTAATATTATTGATTCCTCACGTGAAGCTGCGCTTGCCGTTGCTGGAGTACACACGCAGTAGTTTCCTGCCCATGACGCACTTCAGCGGCTGCTCGAACTTGCGCTGGAAGAACCTGCCGACGCGCGGGTATACGAGCTGCGCGCTCTGCGTGGTAGCGTCCAGCTCCAACGCCCCGTGCCTCTTAGAGTGCTTCAGTCTTGTCTTGCCGCCTGTCGCGTCCTCCATCACGAGCTGCGCGCTGAAAACCTGGCGCGAAGTGGCGGCGCGCGACATCATTCACCTCTCTTCACTTCAACTTGCCTTTCTGTTCTTAACCGCAATTACAACAGTTAATGT
Organism: Phytophthora x cambivora; assembly: GCA_033557925.1. Classification (NCBI taxonomy): domain Eukaryota; phylum Oomycota; class Peronosporomycetes; order Peronosporales; family Peronosporaceae; genus Phytophthora; species Phytophthora x cambivora. Next base: position 2,938,858 of record JAUCEB010000008.1, on the reverse strand, counting down.
TTCAAACAAAATGATTTTCTAACGGCAGTTTCGAACCGTTTCTGGTTCGTAACGATCAACGGTGAAGAAGAGGTCGACTTTTTGGATAACGTTAGGAAAAAAAGGCAAGCTGAGCCAAGAGATGCGCGACCGACGTGCAGCGCTGCTGCTGGCCCTCGTGGCTGCGTGCGTGGTGTCGAGTGTCTGCGCGTTCGAGATCCGGTGGGAGGAGGTCTGGGAGACGGCCATGTACCACACAGGGCTGGGCTGTACGTGCAGCGCTGAAAAATGTAGCCAAGAGGCTGTTACGTAGCTGCCCACTCACTCTAGACGCTTCTGTCCCAGCAGACCAATGCACGTTCGTGGACAAGCCGTCGCAGGTGGTGCGCAGCCATCTGCAGCAGAACTTGAAGGGTCAGGAGCGAGCTGTGGAGGCCGTGGTCGGCGCGATCGAAGCCTGGGAGTTCTCGTGCGTGTCGAGTGTCGAGTGCGGGTCGGTACTGCAGAGGAAGCTTCTGACTGGACGGTTGCTGTTTGTTTTATTGCTAGACGCACGTCGACGAAAGACCGCGCGCCGCTGGTGCTGGCGATCACGGGCCCAACGGGCACGGGCAAGACGGAGACGTCGAATTTGATCGCAGAGGCGCTGTTCAAACGCAAGAAGAAGCTTCCAAACAGCGAGAAGAGGGTGCCGTCGGGGCTGCTGATCTTCCGGTAGGGATTTATGCGGTATATGTGGCGATTATATTGTGTTCTGACGGACTCAATGTGCGATTTTGTTGGTGGTGGTGATTGGGATGGATAGGGGAGAAGATTTTAGCGACAACTTCACAAACCCCATCACGGAGTACCACACGCAGATCAAGACGAGGTTAGAATTTTGACGTGATGCGTTTTCAAGTGGCTATAAGGTGGTTTATTAACGAGGCGAGTTGTTGCAGACTAGCTGAGCACTTACATCATTGCTCAGGAAAAGCCGTCGTGGTGATGGACGAAGTGCAGAAGGTGATTCCGCACACCCTCGACGGTAGGAGTCTTTATCGCTTTACTTGCACTTTCCTTTAAAATGTTTCTTGTTCTAATTGCCTGTTGTTTGTGTGCAGTTCTGATGGAGGCTGTGAGTGAGAGCTCCCAGTTTTCTTATTACAAGCATGGAGTAACCAAGAACATCGACACTGCCAACGTACGTTAACCGCGGATCGATTCTGGAATGGGAAATTGAGTGGGATTATATTTCATGTGCTTCCAGGTGATTTTCGTGCTAGTATCAGACATTGGCGTAGCGGACATGGAGCAGGTCATGATTCAGTACGAGACTAGGGAGGAGATACCCACTGTACAACTTGAAAGGGTTGTCAAGTCGGCCCTCGATGATCAGTGGAAACGATTGGACTTTGGCAAAATGATCGATCAGGTACGTAGTAGTTAGCTATCCCTGTGTGCAGTGGACTGGTGCTTCCAGATCAGCGATAACCCTCGAGTTGCTTCTACAACTTTGCTTTGACTAGGTCATCCCATTCCTGCCGTTCGAGCACCAGCACATTGTGGAGATCATTGCCCTTAAGCTGAGGCAGCTGGACGAAAACTACCGCGGCAAGTACTGGCACCGTTTGTGGATCGAGGTACGCCTGCAAAGTTATTCTGCAGTGATGGTAGTGCTGGGATGCTGACTGCATCCCTTACGTACAGGATAATATCGCCGATTACATGTCTCGCTTGGACTCGGTGCACTACAAGGTTCGCTCCGCAGTGATCAACGGCAAGGTCACCTCCAGCAAGGTGTTTGCCAAATACGGCGCTCGAGACGTGGAGACGGGTCCGATCCAGCTGCTCAAGTCGAAGTTGCTGCGCTACCTACGCCCCTTCAACCCGGACGCGGAGATCCGGATATCGCAGGACCCCGACACGAAGGAGGTCTCGATCGTGTCATGCGCTCAGGAAGACGCGAAGAAAGCGTCCAAGAGCAAATCCAAGAGCAGCAGCAATAGCCCAGTCGACCCCAACTCCGACTCCGACTCCGATGATGGTGGGTTCGTGAGCGTCGACTGCGTCACGAAATGGTCGGGTCGGTTCGAATAGCTCGCATTTTGACACCTTACAGCCTGAATTCACAAAGTTTACATGTTGCATGTGCATGAACCGCATTTCCTGGCGTATTGCCCATTATATGGTACAAAGTGCGTTTCTATTTCAGCCAATAGGAAGTCGGTATCTTAGGGGGGAGGATTCAACAGCTCCATTAGGCAAAAAGACTCCACAAGTAGCAGCACTAAACTAACGTTAACTGTAAGAGCGATGAGCGGACTCGAGTCGTCGGAGATCTGGGGAGCGGACGAGGGGCTGGACCCGGAGATCCTGCTCATGTCGAACGAGGAGCTGCGGCAGCGCATCCGGCTGCTGGACAACGACATCCGCATCATGCGCAGCGACATCCAGCGCATCAACCACGAGAGCAACTCGCAGCGCGAGCGCATCAAGGAGAACAACGAGAAGGTGAAGCTCAACAAGCAGCTGCCGTACCTGGTGGCCAACGTGGTGGAGGTGCTGGAGCTCGAGGACGACGAGGACGAGCAGGACGGCGCCGCCACGGACGTGGACGCGCAGCGCAGGGGCAAGAGCGCCGTCATCAAGACGAGCACGCGCCAGACCATCTTCCTGCCCATCCCGGGGCTCGTGGACTCGACGACGCTCATCCCGAACGACCTCGTGGGCGTCAACAAGGACAGCTACCTGATCCTGGAGAAGCTGCCGAGCGAGTACGACTCGCGCGTCAAGGCCATGGAGGTGGACGAGAAGCCCACGGAGGAGTACAGCGACATCGGAGGCCTGGACAAGCAGATCCAGGAGCTCGTGGAGGCCGTCGTGCTGCCCATGACGCACAAGGAGCGCTTCGAGGCCATCGGCATCATGCCGCCCAAGGGCGTGCTGCTCCACGGACCCCCGGGCACGGGCAAGACGCTACTGGCGCGTGCGTGTGCCAAGCAGACGGACGCGATCTTCTTGAAGCTGGCGGCTCCGCAGCTGGTGCAGATGTTCATTGGTGACGGTGCCAAGCTCGTGAGGGATGCATTTGAACTGGCCAAGGAGAAGTGCAAGGACGAAAACCGGGGTGGAGCTATTATCTTTATCGATGAGGTGGGTATTGTGTGGTTGATGTACAGTGGGGAATAGTGTGGTGACTGACTTGTTGTGGTGGTTTGGGTATGTTTCAGCTGGATGCCATTGGTACGAAGCGATTCGGTGGCGAGCAGTCGGGTGACCGTGAAGTGCAGCGTACGATGCTGGAGCTGCTGAACCAGCTGGATGGCTTCACGAACAACACGAATATCAAGGTGATCGCTGCCACGAACCGTCCTGATGTGCTGGACCCCGCTCTTCTTCGTTCTGGACGTCTGGATCGCAAGGTTAGTAGAACGATCTAGTGGCCAGGTTGCCCTGGGAGATCAAGTAGGCTGACGAGCTTGTGCTGTGTTACTACAGATTGAGCTGCCGCACCCGACCGAAGAAGCGCGCGCTCGTATCCTTCAGATTCACTCTCGTAAAATGAACGTGGACACAGAAGGTAAGAGTGAAGACCCTGCAGTGGCTCAATGCCTGTGGATGTGTGGCTAATAGGTTTTGATTATGCACCTTGCCAGACACAAACTTTGACGAGCTGGCGCGTTCGACCGACGACTTCAACGGCGCACAGCTGAAGGCGGTACGTACACATTAAGTTGCTTAATGCCCTGACCGCCGTGAAGATGATCACTCAATCTGTTGCTGCTGTAGGTTTGCGTGGAGGCTGGTATGCTGGCACTGCGTCGCGAGAGCAACGTGATCAAGCACGAGGATTTCATGGAGGGCATTTCTGTTGTAGCAGCCAAGAAGAAGGCTACCCTGCAATACTACGCTTAGAAAGGAGCCCACCAAAATCGAAGTACTCTGCAAATGAAGCGTTTGATTTTCGACGAATCTGTTTTACCACACGCAGATTGATGATAGTAGATAGTGATCTCTCCACCACCAAGTACCTGTGCAGTACCCCCTTGTTGTGAAGACTAAATATGTTTTTTTTTTCATTTCGCGTTTTGGCACACGGGAGTTTCCCAGGTTGAAGCGCCGTTTTGCATGTATTTCAGTGCTGAGAGACTTCGTGTCTCGGATGCCCACTTGGAGGCAACAGGACCGCGTACCGACGGTGCCATCAAAACGCGGGGCACCCTGCCAAGTTATTGTGAGCAGGAAGCATGGCGGACTCCATCGGCGTCCAGCTGAGTGATAAGTCGCAGCCGCGTAATGAATCGGACGGACGCAAAAGGAAGTCGTATGATCAAGCAAAGGTGAATGGCAGTACTTCAGGTTCGTCAGCTGCACTTCACTGCTTTTCTCTGACTTGTGAGGCATGCATTTCCCATTTACACCAGCAATTAGTGCGAAAAGGCTCAGCACATTTGCTTCAAATACTTGATGCGAGTAAACCATCCCCAACAGAGCTGGTAAGGAAGTGATATCTTGTCAAACCTACATGTATAATGATAACGATCGTGCTAATACGCTACGATGCAGGATCTAGATCTTGATGCGTTCTACTACTCGCGATTGCGCCGTCGCACACAGTTTGCTCAGCAAATTAGCAATACTCTACTAGCCGCAGGGATTTCGACTGATGCCGCTGCGGCTGGAGCAGAGGAGGCTGCGAGTCCCAGCAAAAAGCGTGCAATTGGCATGACGCTTTCTCCCGGGGAGGAGTACGAAAATTACCAGAAAATGCAAGCCACAATAATGGGGGAAGACCGCGTAACTGAGGACGGCATGGATGCAGCACGAGCAGAAGATGACGATGATGACGAAGACGAAGAACCGTTGCCTCCTATTGTGGCAAATATAACGGGGCCTTCGCTCAGACGATTCGTATCAATTAAGGCTAAAATACCAAGCGATGATGCGGCTGAGCGTGAAGAATTAAGAAGAGCCGCTGGTATTACGATTCGAGCTGCTCCATCTCGGAGGAACATAGCACTTCACACGGAACGGACAATCCGTGGTAAAGAAGATCTGGTGCGACCAACCACTCGAATGATAGACCCACTTGGCCGCTTTCGGCTGGTCTGGGATCTTCTTAGTATCAGCTTCATTTTCTACAACGCGATCGTTTTGCCGGTAAGTGAATTCCCGGGAAGCTCAACACCGTCGCCACCTTCTTCTGACTGTTCTCGCTGTATGTTCATCCAGTTTAAGGCATCATTCGATGTGAACGCCCAAGACAACCCGTTCGAAACTTTCTTGGACGCGTTTTTTCTTCTTGATATTGTACGCGCTTGAATGGAGTTGTACGATGTGTGTAAACTGAACCAGGGACTAAAAAACATTGTTGTGGTGATCATTGTAGATTTTGACCTTTAATACGGCTATCGAGAAGGATGGCTCCATTCGCTACAATCGTCAATTGGTGACTGAGCGCTACTTGCGCACGTGGTTCATAGTTGACCTGACCGCGGCACTACCATACGGCTACATTTTCACTGAAAATGGCAACTACAGCGCCAAGTTGCGGAAATCCATCAAACTACTGAGACTTATCCGATTGCTGCGGCTGCTCCGTATCTCGCGTATCGTGCGGCGCATCCAGAATGCCGTTTTTATTCGATCAACTCTCAGCTCCCTCATGAAGTATTGCCTGATGGTAATCTTTATAAACCACTGGTTCAGTTGTACCTTTCACGCCATTGGAGACTCGGACATCGAACACAGTTGGATCAAAGTGCAGGGGCTTGAAGAACCCTATGCTAACAAATGGGATCGATATGTCGCCGCACTATACGTCTCCGTTCAGACACTGTAAGAACTCACCTGGTTTTCCATAGTGTAGTTTGATATTTACACTTGTTGTGTGTATTCTTGCCTTTGCAGGTCAACAATTGGCTTCGGAGACATATCTGCTCAAAGTCCAAACGAGCGTTTGTTTTGCGTCTTCGCAATGATTGTTGGTGGAGGCTTCTTCGCCTACGGGATTACGAATGTGAGGAAAGCACTGACATTGTCAAATTTGAGATTTTTGATGCACTTACCTATTATCTGTGTCCCCAGATTGTGGAACTCGTATCCAGTTTGACCATCCAGGAGACACACTTCCGGCAAAAGATTGACGAAGTAAATGAGTACATGTCTGCTCGTGAACTACCTGTAAAGCTGCGGATGGAAATCCGTGAATTCTATCACAACACACGGCAATCACGAGAAAGCAAGTTGAATTCGGAGCAGCAAATTCTCAACGATCTGTCGTCCAAGTTGCGCTCAAAGATTGCTTTGAGCATTAACGACCAATTCCTCCGCAAGTTCCCTTTCTTCACAGGCAGTGAACCCAATTTTCTGATGGAGCTCGCATTAAACATGCGCGTGATTCATTTCGCTCCGCTGGAAGACGCTATCATTGAAGGCGAGTTTGGACACGAAATGTTCTTCATCTTCCGTGGTGCTGTAGAAATCGTTAAGCAGAACGTGCGCGTTGGAATTCTCGGCGAGAACCAATACTTCGGTGAAATGGCGATCTTGAGTCCTGACAACCGCCGTACTGCCACCGTACGCACACTTTGCTTTTGCGAGCTCCGAATGCTCTCTCGTGCTCGATTTCTCGAGGCGCTGGCACTGTTTCCAGCGATGCAGCCGAAAATGGCGCAAATCGCGCAATGCCGAGCTACTTCGAAGCCTGAGCCGGCCAACGAGAAGCAAAAACAAAAATTATCTCAGTTCAGCGGGAGTAACATCATCGCCACAGCAGCAGCAGCGCTCTCTCTGTCACCTCCAACAACGAAACCTGAGCCGACATCCAGCACTGCGGGGCGACTGCACGTTGTTACACCTGCACCTGCGACTGCAGCAGGGGAATCATCCACAGCGACAAAATCGGCGAAGGTCGCACCAGCAGCGACATCGACGACGAGGGATGCAGTGACACCACCACCGCTACGATCAACCATTGCTTTCCAACCCCCTTCACCCACTCGTCACTCGTCAGCTGCACGGCTGCCACTTGAACAACGGCCCTCAGAACGATTTACTGCACACCTTCGCGCACCTACATCCATGCGCATCAACAGCAATGTCCGTCGAAGTTCAGCTAACCTAGGGGCAGCTGGAGTAAGTGCAGGGATGTCTATTATGATCAATGAGGTGTCTTCGCTACTGGAGGAGGCAACTCGACGACAAGACTTGCTCCTCAACCACGTGCTCAGGCTGCAGAAAGACCTGGACGCGATACGAAAGCCTGACCGGCACCGAATCGAAAGAAGAGCGAGCGAGAACTTGTCCGATCTCGCTGCAAATAGTGCCAGATGAGCTGTGGTGACTCGCCGATTTCTTGTCCAAAACAAGCAGCGTTATCAGATTGATGAAGGTTCTTCTTGTTGAAGAGGGACAAGGTACGAGTCCAGGTCTTCTCGGCCAACTCCCTCTGACAATTGCAATCCTCTTTTGCGTTCAAGTTGTTCTTGAAGCTGATCGTAGTGTGCAAAATCGTCCCATGCACTCGAGCGGCTATTGAACTCGGTGAAGATCGAAAGAAACTCGTTTGCCTGCAGAGTAAGCCATTGAACACGAATCCTTCGTCAATAGATCCCACCACTCGCCAACCACATATTCAGTAGCCCCACCTCCTCGAACAACACTTCTTCGCAATCTCGACAGGACGTGATCGACTTCTTCGTCGGCGTGTTGCTCATCTTGACCCCCGTGAAGACGTAGTTGGGCACGTCTTTGACCAGCAACCACTCGACATGAAAGAACCCCTCGTACTTGAGCTTCTCCCAGAGCTGGAACTGCGAGTCGGTCCGCACACCCGACGTCATCCGAGCCACTCCGTTAAAGTGCTTTGTGCCGCACACACTGACAGCCACACCACAACAATGTATATCAATACTACAGTACCACACCACTTTTTTATTGGTAGGGCCAACGCAATGACCGACCTGAAGAAGAACAGAACTGGCCTAACAGCAGTCAGGTCACTTTTGAAAACCTGATCTAGCAGCGCATTATGCAGTGTGGTGGTGCTCCAGACGCCGTACTTGAGGCTCTTGTGGAAGTTGGCTTCACTGAAAGACTTGAGCACGAAGCAGCGACACGTGGAGGTCGTGAATACCTCGCGCACTAGCTCTGCTTGCTGCGAATTGATTGCACGCTTCTCCTCTTCATCTTCCTCATTGGTTATATCTCCACTTCGAGCGTAACGCGGTGCGAGCTTCGGCCGCCGCTTCTTCCTCTTCGGCTGGATGCTGATGCTCGTCATTGCATTTTTTTTGGCTGGCAGAAATGGAGCCTGAATTGTATCATTTATTTATGCTCTTTCATAGGAATTGTATTTGCCCACAGTATGTTTGAGCAGCCAATCAGATTAACCCGCGTTGCGAATTACACTGGTTTCCTCCTTCGGGACTTCACTGCGAGGGGCAAGTTGACTTGATTAGCTTGGAGAGTGAGACCCCCTGTAGTTCCCCCTTCCGAGTGCTGCGTGTTCTGGGTCGGTACGATTCCTTGCTCGTGGCACTCCCAGGTTGAGGCCTTGATCATACAACTTGCCGCGTCACGAATCATTCCGGGTCGTAGTCTTGTGTAAACGATGAGACACCAGCTGGCCCACCGACCAAGTACAGTAGTAGTCGCATGACCAAGTCACTCTTACCGGTTGCCAGTAATGCACACGCTCCTCCGATGCGGAGCGAGTGGACTAGCCGGATCGCGGCAGACCCATGCCAGCAGCTGACAGTTTGATGATATTGGTCACTTGTGTCTTCTTGATTGTCCTGGTACATGCAGTCGAAACTGAAGTGATGTACGGCCCCAGCTTTCGCCCTGTAGCGACTCACTGTGCTCGGATGTTCAGGCATAGTCTGGCCGCTGCCACGGGGAACAGGGGTGCGTGGTTGGACTTGTAGTATCGTACCGGCATGCCTGGGCTACGCGGTTTCCCTTGTGTCACTCGAAGATCACCTGCACTGACGTTGCTTCCAGTTCTTCAGGCCCGACCTGTGTTTCTATGTTGCCTCGTAGAATGATGTTGGACGCTTTCACGCAGTGAGTCCGAACAACCCCCGTCGATTTGTCACTGGTCACTGGGCCCCACAGCTCTGAGCTTCGGTCTAGGAAGAAGAACGCTAGGACAATTGATCCCACTCCCCGTATCGTGTAGGGCACTGAGTTTGTACATCTTGAACAGCATCGGTGTTGTAACTGGTTGCTTCCAGTCCTGTAATGGGCCCTCGATTTACATAAGTAGGTAGATCTCTTACAAATATTGCATAAGTAGGCCCAACAGCACACGGCTAGCGTCTGCTGACATGTCATCATCTGATTGGCTGAAAGTGGGGGAAGCCAGACCCCATTCAAGCCAATCAGCTGTTGACCTGCATTTGAGTGGTTCACATTAGACCACGGCCCCCACCCTGGTCCTAATAATAAAACAGATGTGATTGTACTTCGGGCTAAATACTTGGTCTCAGTATTACTGAGAACTCACCGCCACGTGTAAGCTAGTGACGGGTACTCGCTAGGCCCGCTACACCTAGAATCACTATGTAGTCCTTACCAGCAAGTTCGAGATGAGTGAAGACCACCTCCAGCCATGACGCCGGAGCACGCGACCTTCCCACATCTGATGTCCATGGAGTGGCAGGCACTCCACCGCCCCGCGTCGGTGTCTGGAGAAGTTGTCGCCACGTCTCTGCTGAGCTCAGCGACGCCCGACCAACTGCGCCAAGCCATCCAAGAGTTTATGGATAGCGAGCTCGCCGAAGCAAAGCGGCGAGTGTCAACCCACTCGCATGCGTCCAGGAACAGCGCCGTGAAGATGAAGACGTCTTCGTACTCTGGGACTGGCCCATATCGCCTCCCTCTAAACAGCTGGTTCAGGGAGACTGACATCGCGATCACCTCAAGTTTGATTGAGGCGCCGTCAGCGAAGGTGGACTTCTTGCTGTCCCGTCTCTCCGTCAAACCAAGGAATGGACCCTCGGCAAGCTCGTCAACACATGCTCCTGACTCTGGAGGCGCTCCAGAGCGACCTGCGTCTCGCCTTCGAGCCACCTCAAGATGAGTCGCGCGTTCGAGCGACATTCTTCGCCCTCAAGCAAGGCAACATGTCCATGCGCGACTACGTCCAGAAGACGCGCCACCTCGCTTTGTGTATCTTCACGAAGCCGATCGACATGGCGTCTCAAGTCCACGTCTTTGTGTTCGGCATGCGCGAAAGCATGACGCGGTATAGTCTCAAGCGAACTGAGCCCGCCACTCTGAAAAAGGCTTTTGCCCTCGCGTTACGCGAGGACTACGTGGTGGCGTCATCGTACGCGAGGCAGGTGCCTGCGAACGTCCCCTCGTCAGGGCCTGAGCCCATGGAGATTGACGCCGTCGAGGCGTCGCAGCACCAGCAGTGGACGTAAGACGAGGTGCTCGTGAAGCGCGTCCGATGATCTGCTTCAGATGCTGGAAGTCAGGGCATCGCGCGGCATTGTGCCGCACGCCGGTCCCAGTCATCGCGCACATGGAGCATGCTGCGTCCGACGAGAAGACCCCGGCCGCACAACAAAAAAACGGCCGGACCAGTAGGGGCGGGGCGGCCTACTGGTTGGAACGGAGGTCCGGGTCCCCCGGTGGCAGCCCGACCACCTAGCCCCCCGTGCTTCACGCATACTTTAATGCCACCACTGCCAGTGGCGACTCGAGACTGATCATCGTCAGTCTTTTTGTCGCCCGTGCCCGGCAACCTCTCCGCGCGCTCCTGGACGCAGGCGCGACGAACTACTTCTTCCGAACTTCGTGCCTGCCGATACTCCCCGCGGGTATTCCCGTGCGTGACCTTCCTGGGGATGTGGTTGTCAAGATTGCGGATGGGAAACCTCGCCGTGTCACACGGCGAGAGGTGTCGCTGCCGTACACGCTTGATAGTTTCCACAGCAACGACAACTTCATCGTCTTCGACATGAACTACGCGTTTGACTGTATCCTGGGCATCCCATGGTTGGTTTGGTACCAGCCCCAGATCGACTGGTTGGCTCGGTCTGTCAAGCGTCGTCAAGACTTCGACGTGACCGAAGTCTTCACGCATCTCTTGGTCGCGCCAAGGGATTGGCCCCATGTCACAGTCGTGGACGGGGCGTCCTCGACGCACGTTGTGCGCAGAGCGAGCGATGGCCCTCTCTGCACGACATGCGCAGTGCTGCTGACTGGTGACGAAGTTGAAGAACCCGCGCGTGGGCGCGCGAGTGAGAAGCGAGCGGTTGAGCATCCGTAGCTTCCGCAGATCAAGAATGAGACGGCCGAGCAGATGCTCCCGTATGAGGAGGCGGTCGAGCAGTGGTTCCCGCATGCCAACGAGGCGCTTGAGCAGCGGCTCCACCATATCAACGAGGCGATAGAGCAGCGGCTTCCGCATGCTAACGAGGCGGTTGAACAGCGGCTCCCGCATGACGATGCCGCGGTCGAGAACAAGCTCTCGCGCCTAGAGGAGGGTGAAGCCTCGTCCAGCGAGAGTGACAGATCAGTCGAGAGCAGGGGCTCGAGACGCACGAGGACGTCCCTCCGATCGTGGAGGCGATTGAAGCCTCACCGTGCCCTAGTGGACCTGCCCCCCCCCCGACTGAGTCAGTCTACACGGTCGAGTATGTGGACGGCGCCCCGAACCGCGCTCGTGTTATCGAGGTCACGAGTCCGCCTCACGACGCCAATCCCATCACGAGTCTCCCAGACCTCTCCTGGAAGAAGTTCCTCCGAATTCGCAAAACCGGAGACATTGAGCAAGTGTGCTTGATCACCGATGGTGACTCGGTGTCCCGTGCGATCAACTCCGTCGACCCGACACACACTTCGTTGCGACCGAAGAGCGCTTCGCTGCGCAGTCTTGGGAGTCGCTGAAGGCGTCGGGCAACCCGATCTACGAGACGGCTCGTGGGTTCGCCGACGTCTTCCCCGACAAGATTCCTGTGGAACTGCCAGCAGATCGTGGCGTGCGCCACGAGATTGACAAGCGGACGGCGCCACTATCCCGGCGCAGATGCTGATCCCCCGCAAGGAGATGGTACTGGACTCCATGTCGGGCAGCGTCGTCTATAGCGCCATCGACCTGACCGATGGCTTCTATCAGATTATGATGCGAGAGAGCGACATTCCTCTCACGACCGTCAGCACTCCCAGCGGCATGCTCTGGGAGTGGCTCGTCATGCCCCAAGGCCTGAAGAATGCGCCTGCGCCGTTCAATCACATGGTGTCCCATGTGCTTCGCCCACTCCGTGACTTCGCACCGAGTTCTTTCGATGACATCTTCGTTCACAGTCGCGCTCAAGGAGATCTCAGCGCGGTTGAAGTTCATGTGCGGCACTTGAGCCAAGTCTTTCAAGTGATGAGAGAGAACAAGCTGTATACCAACCTCAAGAAGTGCGTATTTTGCGCGCCGGAGATTCCGGTACTTGGTTGTTACGTGAACAAGATGGAGTACGCGCTACCCAGAGAAAATTTCGTCTATTCGTTTATGGCGTCTAGCGAACTACTTGCACAATGTACACGAAGGACTACGCTGGACTGATCCAGCCCCTGTCGTCTTTGCTGCAGAAAAACGCCACGTGGTCGTGGCGCCCTGAGCACCAAAACCGCATTCGACTCGGTGAAAAGCTTGGCGTCAGCGCCAATCCTGATGCCTCCAGACGACTCAAAGCCCTTCCACGTCGTGTGTGTCGCTGGCGATTTCACTATCGGGCCGCGCTCATGCAGTTAGACGATGAAGATCGTGAGCGGGTCGTGAGCTACAGTACCAGTCACGACAGATGAAGCCGGCGGAGCGGAATTACCCCGTCCACGACAAGGAGCTTCTTGCGATGCGCTACGCTCTGATCAAGTTCATCTGCTAGGCGAGCGGACGGTCGCCGTGTATACGGATCACGCATCCCTGCGGACAGCGATGAAGTCGCCACATCTGTCGCTCGCTGGTTGTCGTTTTTCACAGAGTATCTGCTAGGCGAGCGGACGTTCGCCGTGTACAAGGATCACGCATCGCTGCGGACAGCGATGAAGTCGCCACATCTGTCCCAGCCCATGGCTCGCTGGTTGTCGTTTTTCACCGAAAGAACTTCGTCGTATAGGCAAGAACAACATCCTCGCCGACGCGCTGTGTCGGCGACCTGATTACGATCCTCGGATTGTGCTGGGTCGTCAAATAATTGATGACGAAGACGAAGGTGACGATCATTGTGCTGTGTGCATCTCGTCAGACGTCAGCCTGACGAACGTGTTCTCGGAGATGGATCTGCGCGACGAGATCGTTGCGGCGTACGAAGAAGACGCGGTCTACGCCGACATTTTGGCTTACCCCCGCTCTCCCAGTGATGATACACTGGGGGATCTGTCGCGCAACACGCGCAACCAGATCGGCTGCTAGGTGATGTGTTGCGCTACAACATCGACCAGTTCGACGCTCCTCGAGTCGTCGTGCCCAACGACGACGACCTACGGGCCCGGATTCCATGCTATCCCCATGGTCGCGCACTTGGGCCGCGAGAAGACCTTCGCGGCTGTGTCACGCGACTTCTACTAGCCCCACATGCACAAGTAGGTGCGCAAGCGGGTTCGCACTTGCGAGATCTGTCAACGGGTGAAGCCGTCGAAGTTTTCGCAGCCCCCCTGCGGTCACTACCGATTGCGACGGAGGCCTGGCTCTTCATGGACTTCATCCCCCCCCTCCGAAGCCGAAGATCGAACGGGCGTCTTGGTCTTCGTGGATCGGTTCACCAAAATGGTTTATGAGCGACACAGTCACAGCGGTCTCGGCCGCGATGCGCTTCATCGACTGCGTCTTCCGCCATCACGGCTTGCCCGAGTTGATTGTCTCCGACTGTGAAGTCCGAGATCTCCACCGTCGACGAGCTCCGGACCAGCGTGCACTCAGCCGCTTGAGTGCGTCCTCACGTAGAGTGTCTACGATGTGTCCAGCAATGGATCTGTGTCTCGGTGGCCGAGTGGTCGATGCTTGGTGATGTCGAAGCACGCGTGGAAAAGCTCTGAGCGCTTAACCATCGTGAATGAAGCATCTGTCCCACGTGGGGATTGAACCCACATGTACGAGGATGGCATAGTGCGTTCTTACGCACTGCACCGCCGTCAGTCACCGGCGATAAAGATGCCCAAGCTGATCCTGTTGGCGCGTCGATTCGAGTCGACGGTCCTGTCCTCACGCCAGCCGTTACTTCGAAGGGTCACTTCGAAGTGTCGTGCTGCGATGATCGCCATCTCGGGCCTCCACACTCACCGAGGCGCTACACTCCGTGCTCGCGCTCGTCGTCGAGCGCCGTGTCCGCTGTCCAAGCTGCGTCGGCTGCCTACTGTCGTGTTTGTCGTCCCACGGTTGGCTTCAGTTGTTTTCAGTGTTCTTTGTGCTTAGGATGCGTAAGCGCAACTTTGAGAGGAGGGTGATGTAATGAGCCCTCCATTTATATAAGTTGGTAGATCTCTTACAGATATTGGATATGTAGACATAACAGCACACTGTTAGCGTGCTTACATATCATATGATTTTGAGTGTCGTGCGTTGCACGAAGAAGCTCTGAGATTTAGGCGAGCACGTATCTCACTTCAAACTAATATATTGATGATAACGTAGGAATATTCGCTACACCGATCACGCTAATTAGTCGGGCCATCACTAATAATGGTTTATGATTTCTGGAATTGAAAGTCGAACAGTTGAACAGTTCTTGTATCCGTAATGTTTGATATATCAGAAATCGAAAACCATGATTGACCTCAGCTCAACGAGATCTATCCAAATCCGCTGTCTTTGAGTGATTTTCAGCTCCTTGAAGAATATTTCTTGTTCAGCATGTCACAAAGAGTACATAAGCATGACTATTTGCGAAGCACGACTAACTAGCGTGATCGGTGTAGCTTCCCTATTGCACAATGCTAACACAACTACCAAACCAAAAATAAACAGTACCGGAATTAACCCCGTTTGATGAGCTCATTTCCTTTGGTTGTAGGACGAGATCAGTTCCCAACACATCTGCTGCAGCTGCGAAGCTGCTGCAGCCCTTCGAAGTGGTAAGAAGAACACTCGTAGTATCGATAGTGACATTTGTATTAATAACCGCATCGGTGAGAGGCGAGGCAGAGGCAGATCTGCATACAAGTATGGCCGAACAGCCTTCCATTCTCGAGAAAGTACAGACAACGATGCGATTATCCGACCGAAACATAATTTGTGATATTTCAAGTCTTCGTGCTTGACCTTCGGATTTGTTCAGTAGACTTCGTCTTTGTATGTCATAACTACTTCATACGATTTTATGTGGGCTTTATGAACATCACTATGTAGTTTTTGTCATTTTAAAGTGTTTTTGCTGCAATCGTGAGAGGGGCCCTTGGCGATGGGCCTTCAGGCTCGATTTGTGTCGGTCGCTCGCACCACCAACCCACAAGCCGAAGTCGATTTTGAATAAATATCACGAGTGACCCTATTAGCGTCAAACTTTTCACTACTCACCCTTTAAGGAAGCACATGTTGTGGGACGAGGCGAGGAAGACTCTCACGGATATATCTTTCATTTCGATATAGGCGCCAGTGTACACCAGACAAGGACGCGAAGCATTTGCAGTCCAGCATTTCATGTGTTGTCACGATTATCTACCCTGTCTACGTGTGTCTCCAATTCAAGCAGTGGCAAGTTAGTGCGCACGATCGAGGTGGAGACCACGACGGAGACGGAGACTACCTCTGGAGGGAAGAGCACGCCCATGGAGACGGAGACCAAGGAGAGCGTAGTGACGTCTGGCAGCATGACGTCGTAACCATCACATCCAGAAGCATCGTCAATCCGAGCTGCTGGTAGGTGTTTCGCTGCGGTCGAGGACCGGTCATCGCTTGTCAAGACCAAAGAAGAGCTGGGAGGATCAAGGTTAGTTGCGCAAAACTATGGCGTTGAGGACTGTTGCTTATGAATGCTTCTAATGTATGACTGTGTTATCAAGTGCACCGAGCTAGGACATTGCAGCATTATGGGGTTGCCTTTTTCTCTGGAGTCCCTTTTGCTTGACCTGCATGCGAGGGGTGAGAGGTGTGGTAACAAGTCCCAGTGCCCCCAAACCCAGGAAGAAGGATACAAAAGGCGAAAGCGTAGCCCCCACGAGTGCAAGCATATACGAGGTATCACGTGTATTGATGAAAATGATTAGCTTCGTCTAAGTAGCCTTCGTTCTGCATACGCTCTGTAGGTAAATCCAAAGCCACCGGACTACCGACCGATTATATACTCGCTCACGATCGTCGGATTTCCCTGAACACTTGTATAAGCGCTACGCCACTGAAGCAGATCGAGCGGGCATGCTCCCACGATGTAATTACCGGGTTGGATGTCATGCTGGACGTTGCCAGTGGATTTGTTCGGGCATTTTGCTGCGCTGAGCCCTTCTGCTTTGCCACACCGACTGCACTTCTATTTCTGACGTTTCAGCTTCTGCTGAGCTCGAATTTCATCGCTGAAATGCTGGCGCATTTCGGAAGCAAGTGCAGCCTGATCATTTAGCGACACCGGTATTTTTTTGAAGTTCGATCGGCCTTCGATTTTCGAGGCTCACCTCGAGATAAAATTCTTTTCTCGCGCGCAGCAATATCTCGCCCTGTTAGATTGCGAACTGGTGCGTATATTGGTGGAGGCTGGATGCGGGGATCGGACACTAAGGCTGGTACAAAGGGAAGGCTGATTGTTACGTGCACGAATGCTCGAACATATGCCTCCACCGTGTATGCAGAGTGAAAGAACTTGTAAATGCCGGACGTAGACGTTCGGCAGCCACGCTGCAGGTAGGAATCAGCCACGATGTGCCGACACGGCAGCTGCAGGTGATGACGATCCGCACACCGAGTACATATACCTGTGGTCAGGTCTACCGCGTATGTACAATGAATGTTTTCTACCGACCTCAGTGGGCCAGTGGTCACACCCAGACATTGAGACCGGGAGGCACAGGGATCGATACCGCCGAGTGCGGATCTTTCACCTTAAGCCGGCGATAGGCAATCTCGTGGACGAGCAACCACCCCGATAGGAGTGGCCGCCCTGCCAACCCGCACCGCTGTGTGATAGTTGGGTGGGGTGGAGGCCCTACGTGCCGAAATTCCCCAAAGTGTAATGACGGGGTTCGGAACCCGGTCCCAGAAATGGGTCGGATAGCTACCAGCACCTGCACCAGAGGTGGGCTTAAGCCCTGGTGTACGGGTTCCGGTAGCTTAAATCACGAGGAATGTTTTCTGTGTGGTGGAGCGGGAGTCACGAAAATCGATGACGTGCACCCGGCTTATCATCAGCTGCCCAGACTGCCGACTAACGGAGGGGGTACTCCGATTGTCCGTGGGACGCTGAGCGTGGGGTCACCTTGTGTACCCGTCGGCTTGGGCTAGTTACGCTCTTCTTGGTGCTCTCAAAGAGACTTTGGGGTCTTGATCGGGTCCGTGCTGACGGCACTCGAGATCGGGGTTGTTGACACACGCGCGGGAATCTTCACGCGGCGTCGGGTCTTGGGATCGAGCTTCGCGAGAAGTCGATCGGGGCGGTCGTTCTTGACCGCGGTTGTCCTTTGGGGTTGCCTTGTCCTTTCCTTTTCGTTGCTTGCCGCCTCCTATGACGGTTGAGTTGAGTCGTTGAGAAGAGAAGAAGTGCGACGCTGGCCAAGCTTTCCAGGTGCCTCCGTGTAGATTCTTGTTAACTGTAGTGTCGGTTGTGGGTGGGCCAATATAATTCCCTCCCCGAAGGCCGAAGTCACTTGTGTCTTTCAAGGAAAATTTCTCTCTGATTAAGTACCTTAGATCTGCTATCTGTCTCTAAACCACACAGTTTCTCTCCAGCTCTTACCGATCACTTGCGTACCTCTTGCGCATCCGGTGATTGCGTCCCCTGTTCACTGGCTCTTGGCTGTGCACCAACCGTTCGCTGCGATTATGGGTTGTGCCAAAATGTTGGTACCAGGTAACCCTCGATCGGATCGTGTATCGAAATGTTTGTGCCGGGTCGATCTCGATCTGATCGTGTACCGAAATGTCTGCACCAAGTCGATCCGATCGTGGACCATCATCATTCCGATCGCCATCATTCCGATCAGTCTGATCTGCAAACCTGATCCCTCCCAGTCCACCAATCACCGTCGATCCAGAGTCGCTCCCAATCGATTTCCATCTCCGCTTTTCCACATCTGCACTACTCGCTGCCACAAGCGAGTCTGAGCTCGCACGGTTGGATGCTTCATCTTCAAGACTGATAACAGTGTCGTCGACGTGAAAGATACCCTTAGTGCTCTTACACACTGTGCATGCTGCCGCTACCCACGCTTGCTTGTTGAACATCGAATTTGCCCACCCGCGCTCGTGCAGTACTTACCCCGACCCTTGAAATCCGGGCAGATCCATCAACAAATCGGCAGAACATTGGCCTACTGAGTCGCAACTAGGTGAGTGGTGGAGATTCGTACCACGAACAAACCAGGCACCCGGTGGGCAAAATGAATTGTTGGTGTTCACACGCCTTGTTCTTCGTTTCACTTCGCTTAGTTAAATACACACTCCACAAAGCTTCGACGTACATACCCAAAGTTTTTGTGCCCTGACGAGACGAGCTGCTGGATCGACTTGTTTTCATTGAAAGCGTACGCGCGAAGAAATTCGGTGCTGACCCGAGCTGAAGCAAAGACGTCTGGCTTCTACCACGACCTCCCCTCGACGCTACAGCCGACTTGATTCGACACCGCCTGGCGGTCGTTCAGCACCTCACCGCCCAGCCATATTGGTGTTCGTTTACCGCCGTAGCAAGATGGTGCCGCCAACATTCTTGCACAAGCTTTCACCGCCCCTAGATATAGATTTGGGTACTCAAGCGGTTGCGTATGGAACTCCGCGCGGCACCAAGACGTCTATCGTTCAGGCGGCCTATGCGTCGAGGGTGCTCCATCTATCCAGCTCGACCAAAGTTCTCGAAGAGGGCGGATCGTCCCCGGACGCTTACACCATGCACGAGACGGACGACGTCGAGCTTCCGCTTCTTACTCGGGCCGAGGCCGACTTGACGCCAGACGATCAGTTCTCGACGCCGCTGCCGTCGCATCTCCGACAAGCGCCAGGCGCTCTAAGAGTAGAAGATGTTCAAGCCGCTACTACGCTAGAGTCAGGTCCTGTGACTATGGACCCGTCGACCGGTCAATCCATGGCTGACCTCCTCGGAGAGGCGCTCATGCGGGCACTGCTCCTGGACCAACGTGCAACCAACACGGCCCTACAGTGGTGACAGTTTTTGCTTCTCTCGGCTTCCATGGAGACTATCCAGGCGGATCTCCGACATGCTCGTCACCCGACCACACCGCGTGCACGTTCGCATGGTCGCTCGAATTACGACCCTGGGTCCGATCTTCGCTCGGATCCATCACATGATCGCCGATCTCTGCCCCGTTCACTGCACCGGGGTAACTGTTCCCAGTCTTCTCAGCGCAGACGGTCGCGCTCTCGGTCACGTCGGCGTGATCATGCTGACCGGCGCTCTCGCCGTGCCCCCCCCCCTGCTTGACCACCATAGCTCGCGATCTCGCTCCAGAAGCCGTCCCCGTCCGCGTTCACCTCCACCAGGCGCGATCGACTCTCGTTCTTCCCGGTCCGGCCGCCCCAGGGGTAACAACCGGCCGGCAACAACTTGTTTGGACCTCCTTCCAGTGATTTGGCTGTTCACGAAGCTGCCCGAGTCGGCCACCAGTTCCAAGACGGCGATGCCGGTACGAACTCTCTTGGATTCCAGTTTCCTAACATATATCCGCACGATCGAGTCTGTTTCATTCTCCGCCAAGAACGCTTCCGCAGCCAGTATCATGCCACCAAGGCGACAGCGAAGACGTTGTTTTCGGTTGAATTCTTCAGCCGACCCTTCGATCATTTCCTGTCTCCAAGTACACCAGCAAGATCGAACCGTAGTCCACGAGGACTCTCCGTGGGGGGGGGGGGTCCAGAACCGATGCCACGATGCAGGTCAACCGGGCGGATCGGTTGCACGAGGTGCTGTATACGATTCAGGAGGCTGCGCCGTTGTGGTGTCCCTCCGACCTTGCCGCTGTCTTTCGCACATTGCAAGGCGACTCTGTGCGGTCGCTTCAACCGACGGCACCAGCCCAGCTCCTCTACGCTATGCGCAATTTGTACCAAGCTATTTTCTCCGACCTGGTTGACGACCTCCTCCATGGCACGGACCTTCGTTGGGCAGGTTCCAGAGCTCTGAGCTCCATCCGCAGCGACTCGCTGACCTATCAGCGTCTTGTGACACGAGTGATGAATGATGCAGTCGTGGCTTCGGTGTTTTCCATGACGTCGTTGGGGCTCCCGGGGAGACACAACACGAGACGCCCTCCAGCACGCGGCCAGCCCCCCCCCCCCCCCCCCCATCGTGATACTCGTCGAACACGGGCCCGACCTGCTGTCGAATCCTCTACCATCCCCAAGCAGAGACCCCGGTGGTCAACGGCAAGCAAAAGTGCGTTCGGTTTCAATTGGTGAAGGTTGTTCCTTTCCGAGCTGCAAGCACCTTCACGAGCTTCACCGCCTCCCGCCTGACGTCCTGAAGTGGGTGACGGAAATGCACACGGGCTTGAAGGCGGCGCACCATCAGAGGGAATGAAGGCGTTGGGGTGGAGAGCACTTAGCGACCAGGTCGCCGACACGTAACTCAACAATGGCTGTTTTGTTATGTGTTCATCGCGTGTTTTCTACTGCGGCTGACGCATCCGCCTCGATCGGATCGACCTTCCAGGGGGACTAGCTCCAGTGGCATCGGATGCTGATCCATCTGCGGCTACGGTGCCCGGCACCTCGACAATATCATTGTATGTCGTCTCGGACGCACATGGCCTCTCCGTCTCAGGCCCATTGGCGTCACACGTCAATCTATATACTAATACGGTGCCA
Source organism: Phytophthora x cambivora (assembly GCA_033557925.1). Classification (NCBI taxonomy): domain Eukaryota; phylum Oomycota; class Peronosporomycetes; order Peronosporales; family Peronosporaceae; genus Phytophthora; species Phytophthora x cambivora. The sequence goes on along the minus strand of JAUCEB010000008.1, from coordinate 2,917,932 downwards.
GGTACCTCGACTTCATCACTGAGTGGTGTTTCGGACGCTCAAAGCGTTGTTCGCGTGGCCGGTGGAGATGTTGGCACTGGTCGACTGGGCTTTCGATCACGACTTTACGCCTCTTTTGACGGTGGGTTTCGGCCGTTAAGCGGTCGGTGCGCCTTTGCGTGGTACGTCTGGTCCAGTGACCATCATCTCATCCAGTGGCAGGCCACCACGTTCCTGGACTCTCACTCCAACAATGTCATGGAAGCGCAAGGGATTCTCGGGTGATTGGATTCGAAGCGCGTTTTCGATCCCCCGAGTGGATATTTACGGTGATTCTTTATCTCTCAGGTGGTGTATCAATTTGTGTGCCGGGTACCCCATTTGGCTTTGTTGATTGGTGAGATTCGGACCTTGGGCACCGTGGATACACTCATCTATCTTCACGACATTCTCGGGCTTCCAATACCACCGCCGAAGGACTCTACAATTGGGTCATGGACTCGTTTCCCCGACCGACCTCACCTTGTCGGGCACGCGCTGGTCATGCCCGCCGTTGTACGCATCGGCTCATAGCCGTACAATCCTACTTCAGCTGCCGCACACGATGGCGCCGATACTACCCGATCTCTTAGCTCACATGGCAGAGACTTGGTCGCTTGTTCTTCGCGTTCTCCGCCAAGTGGCACATCTTGTTCGTGCGCGCTTCGCGCTGTTCTCTGACAATCGGTCAAGTAATCCTCCTGTCACGCGTGTGCGTCCACACTCACGTAGCTTCGCGTTGGCGGCTTCTCTTCCGTCATGGTTCGACACACCAGCCACGCTGTCGTGCTGCGTTCGAGGCTGTACCAGGTGCGAGCCGCGGGCAGTTTTCGATGCCCTCGAATCTGCTGCAAGACGCGTTGGAGTACCGTTCCCCGTGGACTCGGTTTTTCTGGCGGCTGGGCCAGCCCCCCATATCGCCCCGGCCATTAATCTTCACCTCCTGGATGCCCTGGTGGCCGACTGTCGGGTTGGGATTCCAGGAACCCTCGCAGTCTTTCGCGGTCAAGCTGCGATCAATCCTCATCCGAACAAAGCACTACGTTCATGGCTGTATCGTGTCCACCTCGCTTCGTACCCGAATATCGACCTCCTGTGCACCATCGCGCAGACCGGGCTGATACCTCCCTGGAAGGATCCTTCCATCCAACGTGGATCGCGCCCAACACCCGCCAATTATCCTGGAGCCCGGACAGGTGCGGATCTCGTGGTTGACAACTTCTCGCCGATTATTACAAGGGTCGTGCGATCATTGCAACCATGCAAACATTCGAACGCGACCCCACGTTTCAGTCGAGCGCGTTTGCTCTGGTGCCGAAGAAGGGCAAGTCGCTGCACTTGGATGGCCGGATCATCCACGACCTCTCTGCGCCAGATGGACAGTCCGTCAACGCGCAGACGTCCCAGAGGCCTCTCCCAATGCGACTTGGGACCCGTTCGTCTCCATTGCGCGTCGCATTTGCGAGCTTCGTCGCCGGTACCCAGGGTACACCATTTACGCCATGAACGCAGATATCGCCGAAGCCTTTCGCCACGTGCCTGTACACGCGGATCAAGCGTCAGCTTTTGGGGAACGTGTGCCTTGCTCCTCTCATGGAATTGTTTCCGGCATGGTCGTTTTCGGGTGGACATCTTCACCGGGGTTCTTCGCCGTCTTCGGGAAAGCAGTCCGCCACTACTTGCGCACCGGCAAGTCCATGGTACTCCGACACATGGAGCCTATTTGGTCATTCCACTGTGTAGACGAAATTGTTCTCGTTGAAGTCGACGTCGGTGACCGGCTTCAGAAGGAAAGCGTCTCAAAGACGGGGTCAAGCTGGTGTTTGGCTCAGATGTCTGGCATGAAGGCAAATTATGACCTGGTCGCGCGTCTTTCATGCTGTGGGAATTGACTAGAACATTCCCGACGAGTACATCACAGTTCCACAGGAAGATTGACAAAATGCGATCCGTGCTGGCGGAGACGTTAGGAAAGGCCTTCCTATCGAGGAAGCGACTGGACAGCGTGATTGGCGTCCTCCGACAGGTGATCAGCTTCATCCTAATCATGAAGCCATTTACCCAGCGGTTGACTGCGGTTCAGAACCGTTGTCTGAGTCTCGCGAGTGCAGGCCCCCCGATTACAGAGTTCCTTCGGAAGGATCTACAATGGTGATAGACTCTCGTATTCCAGACCGAATTTGCTGGAATGTCGATGCACCTGTTCGACCATACCAAGGCATTCGATGAGGTCTGGTTAGGGGTGGTGGCGAGGAATACAATCTGCATCACAAGTGTGAAGCTCCAGGAGCGGCTACTCCTCAAGCAGCGGGACCAGGCTCGAGATGGCTACGATCTTGCTAATGCCTTGTCCAGCTTCACGGACGTATGGGGACCAAGCCTATCTACGAAGGGCACCTGGTGCCACGTCGTCATCCACAGTGAGCGGTGGATCTCAGAACTGATTCACAAAATGAATTGCAAATCCCCGGAAGGGCAGCAGGCCTTGCGGCGGTGGGTTTGAGCCAGGCTCGATACAGACTGCACTTCACGACACACGTGATTCGACAAAGAGTAGAGCAGACTTCGAAGTGTGACATCCACGGGAATATCAATCCTAATTATCGTTACATACAACAGGTTGCGTCAGACGCCGGCGAGTGGAGGAAAAGCGATACCAACTCAAGCAGGCCTTAGTGTCAGCTGGGACACTCGGAAGCTACAGCTGGAACTTCAAGTTTTAGGAAACCTTCTGCAGCAACTTCGAATTCCTCGTGTGGATGGACGAACTGCACAGGGCTCGACAAACACAGATGGCCGGACTGTTCGCGGCATTGTACGCCTCAGAAGGGTACAACAAGGCAAGGAAACGAAACAAGTAGCAGACATTCGACCATGATAATCGGCCACAAGTTGAGAGCACGGTACCACCTGAGGTTCGGGGGATCCTTTCTCCTTCCTGCTCACAGCAGCTGGGGTTGTTGTGCAGCCCGAGGCAATCATGCTCACAGGCTTATAGTCCATACACGAGACTGCAACCAATGAGGGGTGAGGTTTGCACTGCGCAATACGGTACGAACCACGAGCCATACGCTTTGACCGGTTTTCTGCGTAAACTCGAGATTCACTGGTCATCTCAGATGGTCGTTACGACGCGTGGTCCCAAACGATAACATCTGCGGAATGTCTTCTCCAGCGCCTGTAGGACGGGCCGCACCTTCCACGCTTTGTCCGCTAATCGCTCACGGAATTGATCTCAAAATGGAGATACCTCGTGATAGTTTTAAACCGATCACGAGTTATGAATCGATTGAAAGTTCCGCACGGAATCACACCGCCTTCATCGGTTTGCCAGTGTTTGGCAAGTCCATCCGCGTGAATGGACTGCGAACGAGCTATCAGAAGCCCACGACGTGAATAATTTCGTCCGTTTTTATTGGTAGTGCCAGCACCGTTTTGTTCGGGTATTTCGCTTGAGCGTCAAGCTGCTTGGTACATTGTTTCGCCGCGCCGGTTGATATACATTCCATGCGATAGATCTCGGTCTCATCGGCGATTCGAAACCATTGCGGCTTTGGAAGAAAGCAAAATACCATACCTAGAGGCGAGCGGGCATACAGAGCGCGTCTGACCGTAGTCTCCGTCGTACATATCACTGACCCCATCCAGTTGTAGGTTGCCTAAGTCAGGATCATACAGAATAGTGTCAGTCACCCTTAGCATATACAACATAACAACAGCGTAAACTACACAATTGCATGGAAGCACATCAACTTCTATTCTGTATTGTTCAGACTTACCAGAATGGTGTTCACCATACACATTCAACCCCGACGCTCGAATCCCACGCATCGCATCGTCATCGTGCTCGAATAGATTGCTCTCACCTGTAGTGTCGCTATCTGACTGACTGCACTCCAATGCCGTAAGAAACCACCACAGTAACAGGGTTTGAATAATTTCTCGGCGCGCATGGCATCACTGACTTGAGCACAGTCAAATGCAGTCCGTTCGCCTATTTCCTCCCCGTCGGATGAGTCCACCCCTCGCATGTTGGGGTTGGGCATCTCCAAATCAAGAGCCACATCCATAAGCAGTGCGGACATGGGCGTCTCCGCGTTGACCAACTGGACCGTCGGCGTCTCAAGCATGTTCGTCTCGGGCTGTTCGTCCCGGGCGTGGACGTTTCCCTGACGTGCATCACCGTCATGTTCGGCTCGGGCGTGAGCGCCTTAACGACGGGCAGCACCGTTATGTTCAGCTCGGGCGTGGGCGTCTCCGTTCCGGACTGCACCATCATGGTTGGCTCGGGCGTGGGAATCTCAGTGGCGGGCAGCACCGTCATGTTCGGCTCGGACGTGGATGACTCGGGCGTGTGTGTCTTGGGAGGGGAGGCTGCGTGCTGCAGTCCGGAGATCTCTAGCAACCCGACCTTGCGCCCAAATGACACCACTTCTTATTTCCCTGAATAGCACGTTATGGTTAGTATTGGGACATACTACGCATTCTTATAAACGAACGTACCAAGAAAAAAGTCTACCCCACGGCGGGACGCGCCGAGACTCCCTTTCACACCTGGCTTCACGTAGCGATGGTGCCGAAACATTACAGTAGGCAACCGGGCCTTCCATCCTCCAGCTCTCAGCTCGCGCTAAAACTGCGCAAAAGGTTTCGCACCTGGACCGTTCATTGTTGTCTAGTTTCCGAATTGAACGGGGGCGAGGGGACGAGATCCCAAACCTGTTGCAGGTTTATACCGATTTTTCTCGTAACACCTGAAATACTCTGCCTACATGATCGAGAACCCTACGCCTTGTTTATACAAAACCCGATATGCCACATTTTCGTGTATTGGTAAGGTGCTTTAATATTTTAGCCTGTATGTTCCCATATTCTGGATCATACAGAATACCACCCCACGAGGGTTGAGGAGGAAGACAAGCAGAAGCAGGTCTCCCACACTCGTGTCACTAACACTATTTATTCATGCCCTGACTAGTTGTGATGCAGCACTCGTGAGATCAAAAATAATAACAGCCAAAGCCGGTGTATGACTAAACCTGGTGCATGACTAATTGTGGTTAATCTCATGACGACCAAGATCATAAACTAATCGACTGCACTGTTTTTTCGTACCAAGGACGGGACCCCAAACTTGAGCCCGCGGACCGATTCCTTATCCAGTCCATTAAAGAGCATTGGAGACGACTGTGTGAGCATAGAAACATGGCTGCCATGTGGCGTGGGGAGTGGCGATAGGGCCCCGGACCTCTACTCAATCCGAGTAAGAGGTTCTTCTGGCGTTGAGGTGTTGTCTCGTCAATGCTGTAATAATTGAGCGAAGAAGTCGACGCCACTTTGCAGGCTGGACGTAGGCTGTGCTGGGATCTGGAAGGTGGAGCAGTTAGGTAAGGGCCTACAAGAGACCATCGTGGAGCACCAGGACGCGTTCAGGAAAGCCTTTACCATGAACTAGTGCTGCTTGCCCGCACCAACTTGCAAGGCGTAGACCTGTTAGTCTCGTCGCTGTCTGTAGGCTTCCTCTTCCACCGGTCGCGGGCTTTGTTCACGTTAATGCGACGGTTGCTCGACCGAAAAAACCCCCGGAAACCCGTTCACCGCCTCAGTCAGTCCGTTTTCGCCATATAAAGCAGCCTGAGCCGCCATCCACGCGATGACCTACTCCCTGTCGCGGATGACCACCACCTGCTGGATAGCACGCTTGCCATAGATGGGTTCAAAACCGGAGTTTCAACCGGTGCGCTAGAAGGTAAATGGCTGGGACCGACTCTGGCTAGCTGCAGACACTTGTTCAGGGCGGCGCTCTGTTGGTTCTGACTGGCTGTGAATGCGTTCTGTTGTGTATGCCTAATTTATGCGCACCACTTCATTCAGCCTTATGTACGACTAAATGCGGTATAAGCGGTGTACGCCTAATTGCGGATAACGGCGAAATAGCGTGGATGGTGTACCTGTTTCAAAGATACCCCCAGCATTTACAGGAGCAACCTTTCTGTCTGTAGGTCGGTCAGTTGGCGCGTCGCATCCTTCCCATGGGCCGCCGAGCGCTGTGACGGTGGCACCCGGCTGTCCCCATTGGCCCTAAAGCTGTTGAGCGCAGCGAAGGCGACCCTCATTGGCTTAAAAGCATTTTCGTAGACTACACCAATCGCACTTAAAAATGGAAACTAGGCCCTTTTGGCTTTAATAACTTTTGTGGACTACGCGAATCGCACTTAACGTTGATCACCGCCCCTCCCTGGGCTAGAAGGGTTCACACGGACGAGGTGCGCTGCTCCTGCGCTCATCAGCAGGCCATGATAACAGCACCTTGACCCAACGCGGGTCCACAAAGTGCTAGCGTGGATATTTGTGCGATCTGGGCCCTTACGGTAGACCTCAGCATATGGCACGCCCAATTTTAGTTACATTACACAAGTGAACGCGAGCATAGATACATTCATGCCAATATCATCGTTGCGGAACGCAGACACATAAGTGCAGGGAGCTCAAGATTAGGTAGAATGTAGACAAGTTATGGACACATGTGAAGATATAGTGGTCGTAGTGGGGTAATGACGCGTTAAGACTAATTAGTGAAGCAAGCTGGGACAACGAGCGAGCCGGGCTTAATTCGTGGAACGGGCTGAAACAAGCAAGAAGGGTTAAGACTCAATGTTGGCCCAGTAGTAACAGAAGCTGGGGTTAAGACTAAGAAAAAAAACGGAGTAGTGAAGCGAGCTGGAACAGCGAGTGGAACGGGTTGAGACTAAACATAAGCATGTAGTGAAGCAGAGAGCGGAACGGGCTGAGACTTAACATTGACTCGGTAGTAAAGCGAGCTGGAACAGCAGGCGAAACGGGCACAGCCTAAACATAGACCACGAATAGGTATAACTTAGTTAAGCCAAGTACTGCGCTGATACATAACCCATTCTGGAGGGATTCTGGAAGTTTATTGGAACACTTAGGGGCCAAGTATATGTAGAGGCATGCTCAGTAATGTAGCCAGCTGACACTCTCCTAATCACGACGCTGGTGCTTTTTACGGAGCTACAGAAGGGAGTTTGCGACGTTCAGACAGTGATGACCTCACTGCCGAGGTGCAGTCCATTTCTACATGGCTGGACGTCACGGGGATCACGACTGCGCTGGGCGGATTCTTCTCGCTGACTTCCGCTGGTATGAGAAGTATCAACAGCGTGCGTTATGGGTTGAGACTCAACATAGACCAACCGCCGCACAGCGGAGGTGCTCGGCTAGCTGAACAAGAGGAGGAGTATAGAATGAGATTACAGCCTGTTAGAATCCCTCTCCTGCTCCTCAAGCAGTACACAGGGAGTTAAAACAAAGGTTTACGAAAGCCCATGAGTTGATCATCCCCAAAAACCAACCACTCAAGTCAAATCAAAGTGCATCGAGCTTGATAGTACCTACAAGACATACAAGGCCAAGCTCGGCCTCTCCGGCTTTGACGTCAATGCTACCGACCCGTTCAGCGTCAAAGGTACGGCCTTCGTTATGGGATTGCATATTTTACGGCTACAACGAACTTTTATTCACGATTTTAATAGAAATCCTGTCCAAGAAATACAAGTATTTTTACGAGATGGAGGCATCTTCCCAACAATCACCCTAGAACCTGACACAAGGGTGCGGAATGACCTAACGCTTCCAATACGCCCGCCGACGCAGCGTTTACAAGCACATTAGCTATGCTGATTGCAGCCCACACGCTGGTGTCGACTAACCAACTGGCCTTCACGAGCATGGCGGAGAAGATGGCCGTCGTCTCCAGGATCACCTTACTACCTGTATCCATCGTGTAGCTAATCAACATCAGTAGAAACATGCTCATCATGCTCACTACAACCAACCCGCTGTCCAGGCCCTACAACAACTTGTTGTCTATACCCCCAAATACAATATTTTTGGACACTTTAATCAAGTCATCCTCATCACGAGTCCTTTTGCGAAGCCCTTCCAGCACCGTAAAGTGAGCCTTTTATATTCAAATGGTATGTTCAATAACAATACACTGCTGTCGACAGCTCTCACCGCATTCGAGCACTTCGCGGTCGCGGGGCGTCCTATTGTCAAGGCCGTTTGTGAAATCGTAGGTGGTGACTTAACCGGATATGTACTCTGCATTGTTCTCGACAAATTCGCAGTGTATTTAGCCTTTGAAACAAGTGTCAATGGCTGTCTGCTGTAGTAGAACGCAGGTACTAGCCACTTTGGCAACGTCAAGAACCACTTACTGGAGCTGCTTCCAGCTCTAAAGGCAGTGTCCGGTCGGTGTCTGTGAATTATTGCGTTGATTCTCGATAAGTTCTGTTCCAAGTGAGGCACGGAATGCACGCAGCAGGCTGCACTATGTCAGAAAAGCGATTTGCGCTCGCTTACATATGTTTTTTTTGAATTTGGCTGCATCTGCTCATAATGAAGCGATTCCCACAGCAGTCTGTGGTCCATAATTCTAAGTTTAGAAAGCCGGAACAGAGATGAGGAACTCATCTGCCACCCACAGCTCTTTGGAAGGACCATCATTCAGAGTCCGCAATGAGCACAAGCACGGGCGCAAAATGTGGCCGTACATCCATTTTCTGAGGGGTTTGGTTGCGAAGGGCAAGGGGTTGCCCAAATATATACGATTTAACAGCCTATTCTAGGCTATTCATGCCACATACCATCTGCGCAAGGCCCGCACATACCATGGATCTGTGTGAACCAGCCACAGGTCTGTGATTCCAAGGTGTTTTTTCTGCATGTATACTCCTGGATATGGGATTTATTCCGTCAAAGACGGGTGCGGGAATCGCTCTAATAGCCACGATGCAACCCTTCTCAACTTTCTGTGGTACTTTTTGGGCCGGTCTTCAGACACAGTTTCTCATGAAAAACCAGGTCGATGTTTATCCTAGTAAGTACTTGCGCTTTCAATTCGCATGGAAAAGTTATTTAACAATTTTAACAGAGACTTTCAAAAGGACCGCTTTTCCCAGAAAAACGGTAATGAAGTATACGTAGTATTGTCCACAAAACTTTTCAGGTACAAACATACGTATTTTACGCTTCCGTCAATCGGTAAGGTGGGGCCATATTACCACTTTTTGTAATCTACAAACACATAGCAACAAAACACAAGAAACCTTGCGAAATAAGCGATTCAAGGCAAGTCCGTCACTTATACCTGGGAAGCGATGGCGAGGACGTTACGATGCCACAGTGCGCGCCATGCTTGATTTTCCCCGCCCAAATGTGCTCAGACACCCTCGACACGAGCTGTTTCTACGTGCGTTTGATCGACGTATCATTGAACCTAAAACATTAGTACAAAACACACAGACAATAAGTCGGTATCGTCGGTGTGTGTATGTGGCCACGTGTTTTTATTCTGCGGTGCTTATGAAAGCATCTATGCATATTTGTTCGTATTGAGATACAGGTTCGTCAACCTTAAGCTTGTGAACTCTGCTTCGTGCTAAGGAGCGTCAATATTTCATGACCCATATCACTTTTCCTCCTGTCCAATTCATGCTCCAGCTGTGGCTGCAGTTATACAGTCGAGTTTGAGCGAGTTCTTGCACCAAATTCCCCGAAATACACACAAGGACTTCCCTACTGGAATCGGTAAAAACTCTTTCCGCGAACTCTTCTATGCGCTTCCCGAATCCTCGTCAAACTGCATCGACATGGAAGACATACTAAAACCCTTAAACCCTCCCGGACGGCATAAGAAACAGTATGGTGTATAGTATATATACTTTATTCCAGTACAAATTTGAACGTTTTTCGTGCTCATTGTAGCTAACCTCTCCGATAATAATTCCCGCAAAGCAGGTACGTTCTGACGGGATTTCATTTAAGCCAATCACAACTACTTGCACGCCGTCACGCAATCTCGATATTTTGTAAATTTGGAGTTGGGAAGTAGAGGCGGAAAGAGGGAGGCGGGAAGGAGGCAGGACAACACCGGGAACATTTGTGGTGAGTGACCATCCAACCTTGGACAATGACGTCTCCTAGCTACCGGACGTCCCCGCGCCGACACGGGACGACCGATCCCAGCTCGCCAGCCGAGATCAGAGCGGAGGTCTGCTCTGTCGCTTAGTTTGCCAAGCATCAACCGCATTAGAACGTACGTAGTGCAGCTACACCATGTGCAGTAGCTGCGCTGCGCATTATTGTACCGGTAACCTCACAAAAGCAGTCGACATGTATTTCCCAACACCAGCTAGGTTTTTGCTACTGAAAAGTAATACATCTACTCGACGACCTCCGTGTGCAGCCTCGCAAGAAACTAAAGTCTGATTTCTGTCTGGCCTTCGTCTTCCAAAGTCCCCCCTCATCAACGAGCCCATGAAAGAATCCATGACAAAGTCCTTTGCCGTTCTAATTGAATCTACCACACACAGCATGAGCGAGTAGCAATACAACCCATCGCACAAATTCGTGGGATGAAACATTTTGCATGCTCTTGAGCTTTCTCGGTGTTGCAGCTCTAGTTCTCTATTGTCGGTGCCTGACACTATTTGGCCTTGATCTTGATCTTTGGAAGCCTGGAGCCCAGGGGTTGCTTTCATGTGGGGTTCGTCTGTGTCCTTTGTTGAAGACATCATACGTTCGGCAAGAAATAGTAGAGGGGCTGGACACTTCGAATGACCTTGTCAGCATAACAATAGCGTTAGACATTGCTCATGTCGGCATACACAAAACCAAACCATACCACATTTGAACGTATACGAACGGTCTCGCTTGGATTCGCCCATCCGACTCGAAAACAAGTCAGATCTCTTTGAAGACTGTCGATCTCGCGCAGCTCGGCCTTCGTTGTGTCATTGTCCGTGTCGTCTCCAGCACTAGCGGAATCATCATGATCATGGTTGGTGATCATGTCAGCATAATCTATAACAACTAAGCAATCCCAGTCAGCAACTTTTCATCGGAAGTATTGGTGAAATGTGCTATAGCGGATGGAGTTTACGTATGCGCAGCCTACAGCTCACTACGAGTGACGCACTGCTTTGCTATCCAAGTTTCAAGTGGTGATAAGTTAATTTACGATGACAGCAATGTTGCGGTGGGAATTGAAGCTAATATCACGGCGTGGATCATGGGGGTCATCGTTTTCCTCGAATCTCGCTGTACCTCCTGTAGTGCGAAGTGTATTTTCGGCTACCAGCGTCTTCGTATTATGTATTGTCTTGCTCGTCATAGCCAGAATATGCATTATGGTAAGACGGGGTTTTTTCTAAATGAAGGATTCGGCTTTTTACTTGCGCGTTTCTTATATCCACAATGTTATACAGGCAAGACTGCAAAACGCGTTCATTCTACAATATCTTTGAGCCAACCGAAAAGGTCCTAGCACACCACTCCGTATGCGGGCACACAACGCAGTATGGCTGTTCGCCAAAGCGGTAGGAAACGAATACGCGCGTTGGTATGCAAACATTCCCCAAACTCTACCAGAATCGGAGCGGCGTGCGCGTGGCACAACCTTTTTGTGTGGACGTGGCGGAGATGAAATTCGGGACGCTTGGCGTGATATTGGGCCGGACGAACGCGAACGACTAATCCAAGCCACACCGGATTTCAGTTTCTCCAACGATACATACGGCATCATGGACGAACGTAGGGCTTATCCAGGCCAATGAAAGCAGAAGTCAGACGGAACTACGGCCACGAAGATTACGGTAAAAAAGACTGCAGCCAAGAAGAAAACGGCCACGACAATTTCGGCCAAGGAGACTACGGACAAGACGAATACGGTCAAGATGAGTAAGGCCAAGACGAAGACGACTACGGTCAAGATGAGTAAGGCCACGTCGAAGCGATCCAAGTTGTCTGGGTCGACGCATAAACACTTTCAACCGATTTCCATGATCAAACCAAAACGTGTTCGAAACAGCAATCGCGTGACTGATGAGCCGATACCACCACTGCCTGTACAGCATGATTCTCAGCTTCAAACACGAATCGCAGAGATGGAGCGCGCTCGTAACGAGTACTACACAGTGCTGAGCAAAGAACAGAATCTCCGTATACACGCAGCGTACAATGGCGGAAGTATGGTCGGTATTATCGAAGCTGCTGTGGCTGCTGCTCATAATGCAGTCGTCTTGGCCAGAAACATAAGACCGTGGGGGACGTTTTTTCCGCCGTCGCACTTTGTCTGGAGGATGTACTGGCAGCTCTAATGGGAACAACTCAATTCGAGCCGGACCCTGGGGACGAGCCCCCCCCCCGATCCAAGGTTTTCAGCGGCTCGGATTCGACGCGCCAGACAGCAATATGATGATACCAAAAGCGCCTTGGACAAGCTATGTGTTGAGATTGGAGCGGATGAACCTGCTGCATCGGAAATCGTACGGTCTGATTCTTTGGGGAGGTTTAAGTCCATAGAGGAACCCTTTGTGATGGATAGATTTAGGTTGTTTGCATCTTCAATTTCCACAGAATAAAGAAGAGAATACATGTATTCAATCACTTGAGAGTTCGACCTTTTCAGCGTTTTCAATTCTAATAAAATGTCTTGAACTGACAGTGCTGGTTCTGCATGACTAGGTCTTTCCTACAGACCCTGGACAACCTTCCGAACTGGGGGCTGCCGATGCAGTGGCACTTGCACTCTTCGTCTGCTTCGTTTTTTGGCGAGACGCTCTTCCCTTCGCCTTTTTCGTCTTGGTTTGCTTACGCTTTGAGCCGAAACGTTTCGCCTTGGGCTTTGCTATTTCTGTTTTTCAACTTCGCCAGTGGGTTGCGTACGCTACTGGTGATGTTAAATTTTCGGAGGACCGCTACAACATGCCAGCACATCAGCATTTTTGTAAAGTAAGGGCAGGTACATTGCTTGCGTGTGATACCATCGCCACCCCTCGGAAGGCATCTAAAACATCAATCAGAGCAACGTTGTCCGTAACGGAGGGTGACACGAATTCGATTGGTCGAAATTCGCCGTCTACGACCTTCATTGGGCATTAATGGTAAAAATCCTTCATTGGGCACAAATACTGCTGCCGAGCGCAGCGAAGGCGGCCTTAATTGGATATAATAATGGTAATAATAATTGGCTGCTGCCAAGCGTACCTAGAACCATTAGGTGAGTAGTGAAGCGAAGCCGTAGGCGGGCGGAACGGGGGCGACTGCACGGCGAGCTATATAGCGCGACGACGCGCACCTGGGCGACGAGTTCATCCGCCGCGGAGCCCGCGTATACCAGGCGGTGCGAGTGGCGAGCGCCAAGCCACGGCCTTACGGCCAGCGCGAGTCTCTGACGGACGAGCAGGACGACGAGCTGGACTCGGGCGCGCTGCGACTGCTCAAGCGCGTGCTGCGCGGCGACAGGAGGTTCCTGATAGACGACGAGCTGAAGCTAGCGAACGTGGAGCAGGAGGCGCCGTGCAGAGGCTGCTGGGCGCTGCGACGGTCGCGGAGGACGAGGAGCTGGAGCTCATGGAGCTCGCGACAGACGCGACCACGGGCGAGAGCATCGTGGATATGAGCTGGCACCGAGCAAGAACCTACTGGCTGTGGCGCAGCTGGATGTAATTGTGGCGCTATACCACGTGGAGATGCGACGTGGGTTGCGCGCGTGCTGGAGCAGATTAACAATGGCAGAATCGAGTGGGGGGGGGGGTCACGGGAGACACGCTGGCTGTGGTCTGCAGATCGGGAGTGTTCCTGTGGAAGATGCCGCGGAAAGAGAAAGGTGGGTGGGGAGGGTTTTGTGGTTGACAAAGGAGTGGGACGGATAGTTTGGTGAGTGTACATGTAGAACCTGTGCTACTGGAGATTTTGAAGAACCCGAGCAACGATCCGTTCAGTCACATGAGCTGGAATGCGGACGGCAGTTGGATGGCAGCTTTCGGGAAAAGTTCAAGATCGGTGATTGTGTTCGACGCCATCTTCTCGGGGAAGACCGAGCTCCAGAACCCGTATTAGCTGTCGACGCTGCATTGGTCGCCGACTGGCGAATATTTATCTGTGACCACGGAGTAAGGATTGACATTCGTGGCTTTAGTGATGGTGGAATGTTTACTGACTACTACGCATTTATTTTGGTTTTGCCAGGGTGGCGTGTCGTTGATGTGGGAGATCCTCGCGTGGAAGAGGGAGAGGTGGGAAATAGCTACCGGGGTATGCTCCAAGCTGAGCGGGGAGCGCCACTGCCGTAGCGGAGCCTGCTATTAATAGCAATAGCAATGCGAGCGTACTGAGCGGCTCCAACAAATTAAAAACCACCGCCGCGTAGCGGCGGCGCTTGGCTAGTTCATATGTGGTGCGAACGCCGTAGAGACCATGACGTGGCTTGCTCGAAAAGACTTTTCCAATTACTGATCGTGCCTTCGCCTTCTTGTCCATCTGAATCGGGCCTAGATCGTAGTATGGCTGGGACATCGCTGGCCGCCGAGCTTTCGGACAAATCTGACGTTGGGTTGCCTTGCGTGGATGTCATTGCAAGAAACAAAGCCAATCGATTCCTCGGCCCTGTTGCCGGATCCGTACACATGGAGGGAGCCACAGCGACTATCTCCAGGAGAAATCCATTTTTTTCCAGGTTGTTGGTCTGTGTCGGCGCGTAGAATATCAAGGAATCGTACTTGGTCCTCATCAGTTGTCCTGGTGATAACAACTCGCGAGGCTTCAATCATAGCTGCCGCTGCTTTCATAACTCGGATGTTGGTGCGGATGTATATTAGGCAGGCGCGGGCTTGGCTAGACTCGTCGTTTCGATTAAGGTTCCATTTTTTTCGGCAATCGACACATATGATGCTTTCGGCGCTGATGAAAATGTTTCAGCCCTCCATTTAGGTTGTCGCACGGATTGTTGGTTTGCGCGTAGCCCTCCGGATTGTGGTACATTTGCCATCGCCAATAGCGCCCTTTTAGCAACTGCTGCTCGAAGTGGTCCGCGAAGTTCTCTGGATTTTTAATTCAGAGTACTTTCGAGAACGCAACTCGACGTAAAAAAACTCTATTTCTCAATACTTAAATCCTTAGACTAAATACGTTGTGCTGTGAACAGTTGCGAAAATAGCTTCACAAAATTATGCACCTGTTATCTCAGAACCGTTCGTGTTAATTTTTTTCGAAAAGGGCGTATATCCCTTCGAAATAGCATCGACTAAGCTAGAAATGTAAATTCTTGTATTATAGCCTTGGTACAATTGCTTACGGAAGAACCTGTAAGATATTATAGCCGGACCACAATGAAAAAAAACTGGTGAATGTTGACCCTGTTCAACACGAGCAACATCAAATCCCAACCACCCACTGAATGTTGCGCGAAGAGATCTGGGTAAAACAAAACGCAGCTGCTAGAATAATAAACCTACTGGGTTTTATGTGCTTGTGTGGGCTATAGAAGTTGGCACAGCAGATGCAAACTATAACGGTCTACCGGTTCTCTAATTCTGCGAGATTTTTGGTGCGTCAATAAAATCCAGAGCTTCCCCGTGTGGAGCACGGCGTTAGTCAACGAGATGTGTCTGATTGCGCCATTTACCTAGTTCTTGATCTCGTGTGCGCTGGAACTCCAACAAACTTCGCATAAAATGCATGTCGACAATCGAGTTCATCACGTTTCTCTTATCATTAGAGGGCAGGTGCTGCGTGCCCTCTAATTTACGTACGTTATACGTACTTGGAAATGACACATCAGCTTTGAAGCGTTTACAAAGCTGGGCACGTGCCAAAAATTAGGCATCTTCAGCATCACTCATGGTTGCGTCGATACGAAGTGTTGCTCCTCAAACATGCCGAATGACGTCAGCGAAACTGCGCAAGCACTCTGTGTATTCGTGTTCCGTGCTGTAGCGGGGCTACACATTCGGCTAACCTTCACGTTAGTGTAACATGCACATGCGACGCACATCAACCCGCAGCCATCTCGCATGCGCGCAGTCGGCAACTCCAACAGCAACACGCCGGCCACCAAGCAGCGGGTCGAATCGCAACAGCCAGGGAACGACGCAGAAAAGGACGCTCTTATCGCGCACCTACTCATCGACCGCCCTGGTTTAACAGAGCGTTTCCTGCAACTCCGGTCTGACGCAGCACTGCAGACCAACTTCACTCACGCCCTCGCTTCAGCGCAACGACTCATTTAACCCTTCTACTACGCTATTACAGATTATCCGGAATAGCATTTATAGAGGTAAAAATATTCCGCAAAGTACACAACAGGGTCGTCGCCAACAAAACTCCGCATATAGAAATTTGTATGCGATAAATTTTAACAGTTCGACTCAAAGGAACCTGACTGCCTGTGACATGAGATTTGCAGATAGTGGCTAGGGTTACCGATATAAATACCCACGGGGGCGCTGGCAGCCCTTCATTTCAGAATCAGCGGCCGAGCAGAAACATTCACTCCAGGGAGATGTTCGCGGTCGAGAAGTCCTTCGCTCAGATTTGGCGCGAGCTCGTCAAGAAGGGCTGGAAGTACAAGAAGGCGACTCTACTCAGCTACGACCAGCGGTACCTACCGCCTGGTGGAGACCTGGAGGGAGTGGAAGGAGTTGATTTCTTCGTTGGTACGTATATTGTGTATGCATTGTCTGATCATGTCTAACATGTTTTCAACTGTACAGGGGAGGCGAGCACTGCCGCCGGCAAGGTTGGCTTGCGTTCGACTACCCCGCAAATGCGACAGCGCTTGCGCCGGCAGCCGCTGCAACTGGAGCGGTTGCCCCGATGGCGCGACCCGAGGCCGCCAACACGCCAGCACCTCACGCCTCCGCGGCAGCGACCGACATCGCGGAGCCGTCAGCCGATGCCATGACGACGCCAGCGCTTCACTCCTCGCCGCCGCCGACTGATACCGCGACAACGCCAGCCACGACGACAGCAATCTCGGCGTCACCGGGTGGCGCCTCCTCGACAGCAACGGTACCAAGTGAATTGGTGGTGGTGGCGGCGGACGACAGAGCTCCTCCAAAGACCACGGCAAGTCGATTACCGCGCCCGGCGGCTAAGGCGACAAGGCCCGCCATACCCAAACCAGTTCAACGACCTGTGGCGACAGGAAAGCGGAAAGCCTCCGCGTCCAACTCAACACCAAAGCGCTCAAGGAGAGGTACGAGTGATCTTTCATAGTACTCGTTTGAACTACTATTCATACTGACCCAATTCATTGTTACGGATCTTACAGTTGCTACACTTCCGGATACTTCAGAATCTGTTCCGGACACTACTGTACCACCTATTCCGGAGAGTCAAGTGCTGACTACGGACATCCAGGAATCGTCTATTCTGGAGAGACCGATAAGTGCTGTTGGTGGTGTATCAAGCGGTTCCAACACTCGGTCGGACCAAGTCGCACTCGACGAGTTTGATTCGGAAGACTTCTTGGACGCTCTCAGGCGCGACACGCTCTTCGAAGCTACGGACCCCGACGATCTCAATGTTGGTGTCGACGATTGGTTGCTTGCTCTCGATTCTGAGGGTGAGGGTGATGAAGAGTCCATACTGCTGGACGAAGGCGATATTGACGCGGATGAAGAAGTGGATGGTGAAATTCTGTCGTCGGAAGAAAACCAAGTTGATGATGAACACGCTCCCGCCACCGAAGCTCCTGTGGAGTTTGAGCTGACCGATGAAGCTTTGGACAGACTGCAGGCAGATGAGTGGGATGTGTTCCACGAGCCCGCTTCTAACCAAGTTCTTCATGATGCTGCCCCACGCTACGATGGTCCGTCGGGCCCTACACGAGCCGCGCTTGCGTATGCGAGTAGTCCGCTTGCAATATTTTACTTTTTCCTGCCCAAGGAGCTATGGCGAAAGATTGCCGAGGAGTCCGACAAGTTTCGAAAGGACAGCATCGATGAGATCGCGCAGGCAATGCGAGCTCGGGCTCGCCAGCGACGAGAGTCTGTTCCATCTACTGTTGTGCTGTCGGTGGACGAGTACAAAGCAAAGCTGAAGCGGAAGAACGCGATCCAGCCACACGAAATCGTTTGCTTCATCGGGCTTCTCGTTGCTCGTGCGCTTGAGCCTAGGCGCGAGAGCCTTAGTCGACACTGGATCACAAAGGTTGAGGGAGCGTTGTCGCGGGGAACATTTGGGCAGTTTCTGAGTCGCGACCGCTTTCAAGATATCACACGCTATCTACACTTCAATGACAACGAAAAGCAAGCTGACAGCGACGACCGCGCGTTCAAGATACGTCCTATTATACAAGCGCTGCAGA
Source organism: Phytophthora x cambivora (assembly GCA_033557925.1). NCBI lineage: Eukaryota > Oomycota > Peronosporomycetes > Peronosporales > Peronosporaceae > Phytophthora > Phytophthora x cambivora. The sequence goes on along the minus strand of JAUCEB010000008.1, from coordinate 2,899,739 downwards.
AAACCTTCTTCCGCGGCTACCGACTTGGCGTGCGCATTTCGTTTGATGAAGGCATGGTACCAATGAGGCACCGTAGGAACCCGATGCGGCAATTTATGCCGATGAAGCCAAACAACTGGGGGACCAAGTTCTACCTGACGTGCTGCGCGGACACCGCGTACTGCTCACGGTAAGGAATGTGATGTTACGGGCAATCCGGTGTATTTGTATTGCGGAGGATCCGTGATACATTCCGGATGTGTCGCACTATGTTCTGGATATCACTAACTACATTGTGTTGTGCTGCAGGCTGGACATTTACTGCGGCAAGGCCAATGATGACGAGACAGCTATTGCACAGCGAGCGGCGGTGAAGAATCTCGCGCAAGTGCTTCGCCGACAACCTGCACAACGATTGATCTGTACGGACAACTTCTACACGTCAATCCCGCTGTCGCACAAGCTACTCACTATGGGTCACTCTCACGTCGGGACTATTCGAAAGGACCGTAAGGGCTGGTGCACTGGGATCGAGTTCTCGCAGAAACGTCGGCCGAAGCGGATGGACAGGGGAACCTACAGAGTGGCACTGTGGAAAGATCACCCCGAGTACGTGGCGCTGACTTGGATAGATAACAAGCCGGTGAGATTTCTAGCTACTGGATGCTCCACTCAGCCAACTCGGGTTTCGCGCAGAGAGCGGGATGGTTCCGTCTCAGTAGTGCCGTGTCCTCAGCTGGTTCGTGACTATCATCAGGCGATGGGCGGCGTGGATGTCCACGACCAGCTTCGCCTTCAACGCTACTCGATCCAGCGCGCTATTCGCATGCGAAAATATTACAAGGCCATTTTTCTCGGGCTGGTTGATTTAGCCATGGTAAATGCGTTTATCGTTCATAAGATCGCGATGCGACGTCGCGGAAAACCTGTGCCCACGCACGCGGCCTTCCTCCGAGCTCTTCACTCAACCAGTCAAGTGAAGATTTTGCTGGGAGAGATGATATGGCGGATCTCGTCGCTGAGCCGCTCCCTCGCGTCCCGCACGCTTTGGAAAAGACTGGTGAAATGAACGGCGCCAAGCGTAGGCAGTGGCTCTGCAAGGTATGCTCAGCGTACGCGGGAGCGGGTGTTCGTAGCTTCGAGACCAGCTACTTTTGCGCTACGTGCTCGCGTGCCAAGAAATGAAGGGTGACTCTGTGCAATAAGCCTCGCCGCCTAGCACACGGCAGCTCGCTCACGTGCGACCAGGTATGGCACCAGAGCTGGAAGAACGGAACAGCGATCCCAGCGGAGTTGCAGCACAAAATAAGGTTTGTAAGCAAGCGTAGGGCCGAGGTAGCTAGCGAGGTTGACGAGGAATAATGATGGAATGCACAGTGGTTACAATTCGTGATGAATGATGGTTCTAGCATGTCCCGTCATTGCAGGAAGTGTAACAGTTTTGCAAGGAGATCGCAATTTGCAGTATTTTGGACAGATTTTGTACAGCAGATCTCTTACTTGTGCCCAATCAGGCGGCAGTGATTCACTACGTGGCATGCGAAAGGGCTTGAAACAGGGTATATTGTACTGCTTTTCAGGTATACGTTAATTCATATGTTATGAATTACGGAGAATCCGTAATAATCTTCGGATTAGAGGGGTTAAAACAATGTTCAATCTCTTCAGGACAGAATTCCAGCCCGCGAAGCTCCGCAGGCCGACCAAGATCATAAGGACGGTAAAAATACTCGTTTGTACAGTCAGTCACACAGCGGCGCATTCATGCACTGGTCACCGCACTTCGCCACCAAGGTAAGAGCGTGTCTGTTTTTCTGGAAGGGTTTGATCAACTCTGGGTTTGTCCTCTTCAAAACATTCCCAAGCGTTCTTGGGCGTGCGTTTGCCGTCGAGTTCGGTATTCTGGGCTCGTCGTTCAGGCACTTCATGCCGTTTAGTGACCTGAGTGACAAGGCCGTGTGGATTGCGACGAGTGGAGTCAACATACAAAACATTTCAGCCGCCGTTCCACTACCAGCAGCACCCGCTGTCGGGAGCATTGACGACGTCGTCGATGCACTACAGTCGCTAGCTACATACGCGTCAGAATATTTCTCCTCGGCGCTGAGAGAACTAGTTGACACACTCGTGACCTTCGCCAAGCTCAGCCTCCGCCAAATGAAGTGGGACCAAGCCGACCTAGTCCTGGTGGTGTATTGGATAAACTTCATTTTGGAAAGCTTTCGTATCGTGCTCGAATCGGGAACAAGCGACGGAACGCTCGTTAAGCTGCGCTGCACTGAAGACGACGCCGACTTTCGTCAGACCCTCATTCACATCCAGCAACGTCAGATTCACGACTTGCAAAATGCCCTCAGCGTGGCGCATCACAAGGGCGCGCCTAGTACCTCTAAACAGTCATCAACACCGCAGAGCGGTGATGGCGGTCACCGTCGTGTCCAGCGCATAGTCAAGGCGGAACAATCCATTCCAGCCGACGTATACGCCCAGCTACCAGTGCAAGATGGAAAACGTCTCTGTCTTCGTTTCCTGTCCAACGCCGGCTGCAGAGCCAACAATGGAAACTCATGTCTGTCCGTCAAGCGCGCGCACTTCGTTCCTAGTTCACTCCACCTTTTGGTAAAAGAATTCATCACCGAGCACTCCTCTTTATGATGCCACATCCAGTTTTCAGCGTCAACTGGTCCGGAGGGAAGCCCCGGCTCGATGTCATCTCGGAGCACTCTCGGTGCACTCTCCACTATAGACCACTTGATCCCAGACGAACCCAGCCCGTTCCGAGGTGAGCAGACGCCAGCATTGAGCTGTATTTCCCAGCAGTCGGCCGCACTAGTGAAAGCGCGACTCGAAACAGAGCTGATACGCGCAGAGACTCACCAGTCTGTTGCACAGCGGTGACTGGGGATTCGATTATCACCAGGTTCCACGGCAATAACAAAAGGGTTTGATGAAACAGCCAATGCATCGCTATCACGGCTCATACGCGAGCAGCATCTCGACATCGCCGAAACAGTGCGTCTGTATCGCCACGAAACCATGGCTGACAGTCGACCCAATAAAGCCCTCGACCCGGACCGACTCAAGTTTCTGTTGGGCGGATACCTACACCTCGCGACAATTATCGACATCGCTGTTCACGGAATCTCTCCCGTCTGGCGATCCGATCAGCATAGTGCGTGCCGTGCTCCTAAAAACCATTTATCGTTTGTGCGCCACCAAGACGCTGCTCTTCGAAGTATCCGTAGAGGTCAAGACAGCGGTAGATTTCTAGTTGTGGACGCGGACATATTGGACCATTGGACAACCGTGCACTGCAGCCCCTTCGGAGCCGTCGAGAAGAACGACGCAGACCCCCAGGTCGAAGTCAGATTAATTCACGACTTGTCCTTTCCGAGCGGAGCCTCTACAAACGATCTACTTGACAAGTCATGTCTGCCCGACGTCGAATACACCTACGTAACAATATTGGCGACACGGATCGAGCAACTGGCACGTGAATTTCCCCACTGCTCCATCAAGATACTCAAAGGGGACGTCAAAGGCGCGTACCGGCATCTGATGACCCACGCGCTCCACGTACATCGGTTGGCCGGTCTAATCCCGGAATTGAACGCGCTAATCATTGATCTCGCGGCCCCGTTTGGGTGGTCTGGATCACCCCAATACTATGGTGCCTACGGCCGAGCAATATCTTGGTTAGTCTCGAAGAACTCTCCCGCAACAGTAGCCAAGTCGCTCGACCAAACGCCCTTCTTCGGGTACGAGTGGGTGGACGATCACGTAATGATAGAAATCGACTCTGACAGGAGACTCCACGCGACACTCCGACACGCAATGCTAGCAATTCTCGGGCCCCGCTCCATCAACGAGGCCAAGTTTTCTGGATGGGAGACTCGTCTCACGGTTCTGGGGTTGACTTGGGACACCAAGAAGCGCACAATGTCCATTCCACGGGACAAAATTGACAAAGGGGTCCATCGCATCTCCCAGATACTTTGGGAGGGGCAAAGCCACACGGAATGAGCTGCAGAGGGTCCAGGGCAGCTTGCGGTACATCACGACGTGCATTCGGACGGCAACGCCGTTCTTTCAGAACCTGCAAACAGCTACTCGACGATGGCCTCGGTTCGGTCGGATTTGCTTGACCAAGCAAGTGATATCGGATCTACGGTGGTTCGACCACATCCTGCGTCACGGGCACCTGTCGGAATTACCGTTGTGCATGTTTGGCTCGCTGCCAACGCAGCAGTTTCACGTCTACATGGACGCATCAGACATGGACCGCGCAATACTGAACCCCGCTTTCGATGAGTACGTTCAAATTCGCTTCGATGGTGAAGAACTCCAGTGCATCGAGACGGGCTCACTCTCCATTAATGTACGCGAGCACATGTGCGCGCTTGCGATATGGACATGGGGCGAAAGGTGGGCCGCGCAAATGCCGGACATTATTCCCCACATTCGCTGCTGGAGTGATAACGCTTCTGCCGTGTCATGGACCAACCGCCTGACAAGCCGCTGTCCAGAAGCACAAGAGATCAATCGTGCAATTGGGTTGGGAGAAGCTGTATTCAATATTCGGATCTCAGTTTCACGTTTACTCGGATCAACGAACCGAATGGCAGACGCCGCCTCCAAAGCGTGGGTAGAACCACACGCGACCAATTGGGCTAACTTCTCTATGAAATGGCTACAGGTTCTGGTCCCGCCAAGCTGGAGAAAGGTTTACAAGACATTCTCGTCGAATTGCAGTCCAAATCTCTGGCCGGATCGTCAGCAGCAAAATACACTCGACCGTGGACCCAATGGACCGAGTGGTGCAACCTCATGCGGTTCTCACCCTGGTTGCCCAACGACCGAGCCGAACAATCCTACCAGCTCGCGCTATTCGCCGTTTTCTGCTGGCGCTACGGGTTCCGTCGACAGGAACGAGGCAACTCGGCTTCAACTATCCTCTCCAAGATCAGTCACATATCGCGGAATCATCAGTACAAGCGAGGCTTCAGCGTCGGGCTTCTGCCCGGACACAAATTGGCAATCACAGGGATGCGACGACAAGATAGACCTTCAGCAAAAAAGCACCAGATCACAGTCCAAATACTGCGTGCACTCCACCGCCGCCTCAATTTCTCCACCACCCACGACCTGGTCTTGTGGGGCGCTACGGTCCTGGGTTACTTCTATCTGATGCAGCGTTTCGAGTATCTCGCCAACGGAAGAAAAACTCAACCATACGCTATCACGAGTATCTATCGAAGAAAAACTCAACCATACGCTATCACGAGTATCTATCGTGATAGCGTATGGTTGAGTTTTTCTTCCGTTGGCGGGAGAAGACGTCGCAGTATTAGATGAATATGGTTAACCGTGCAACACTCTCAGCCGGGCGACGATGGTGATAATACGATTCCGCGGTAGCAAAACGGACCAGTTCGGCGAAGGAATATCACGAACCCTGCGTCGATCGGGTGCTAGATGGTGCTGTCCAGTCCAAGCAACCTGGTTCCTGACAACACATCACAAGAAAATCGGGCGGCACCCAACTCGCTGCTGTGCCAAATCTCTACGGGCAAGCGTTTGCAGGTCAGTGACGTGGTGTCGGCGATGAAACGTGCCGCGAGATCGGTTGGAGAAGATCCAGCGTGGATCGGATCACACTGTCTGCGCAGCGGAGGTGCGACGGCCCTGTTCAACGCAGGGGCGACAGCTTAGCGATAAAGAAGTTTGGCCGGTGGAAATCCGACTCTGTGGAAAGATACACAGTGATCAAAGACGACTTAACAGCTTCTCTATCGCGCAGAATGCTTGGCAAACATGCATAGCAGAATCAACGGGGCATCCTCCACCCACTCCCTGGCAGCGAGGCGCTGCTAACAAAATTTACCATCGGGCCACAACGTGGCCGATTCCCCAGAACGACTTGAAGAAATGGGGTTTTATGGAATGCTGGTGCAGAGTAAAATAGTTTTTCTGCAAGTCGTGGAAAGTTTCCCTCACCAGAGGACACAGCATAGTCGCAGAAGTGAAACTCCCCACAAGTAGGAAGGCTGTGGGCGACGAAGAGGCTTATTCCTCGATTTGTCGCCTCGCCAGATAGCTTTTTAACCCTCCACACAACTCCCTGGCAGCGAGGCGCTGCTAACAAAATTTACCATCGGGCCACAACGTGGCCATTTCCCCAGAACGACTTGAAGAAAATGCATGTCGACAATCGAGTTCATCACGTTTCTCCTATCATTAGAGGTCAGGTGCTGCGTGCCCTCTAATTTACGTACGTTATACGTACGTGGAAATGACACATCAGCTTTGAAGCGTTTGCAAAGCTGGGCACGTGCCAAAAATTGGGTATCTTCAGCATCACTCATGGTTGCGTCGATACGAAGTGTTGCTCCTCGAACATGCCGAGTGACGTCAGCGAAAAGGCGCAAGCACTCTGTGTATTCATGTTCCGTGCTGTAGCGGGGCTACACATTCGGCTAACGTTCACGTTAGTGTAACATGCACCAATGGATACATTCAGGTGGGCCACATCGCAGTGTGGTCATCATTCATATTAGGAAGCAGTCCTATTGGTTAGAAAGCAGGGTATTTCTACTAGTAAGAGTGATGCATCGGGTCAGAGTTTCTGCCAACCACTCGTTGGCAGACCCTCTCTTTATAGATATCAGTTTTAAGAGGAAATCCATAGTTAACATTCAATTCAGTTCTCATTTTACCGCAAAGCTACTATCTGTACCTTTATTTAGGCTTTGCTACACTTATGGATACACGTATATGGGTCATCACCATTATTGGTGCAGGTGAATTCAGTGAGCGACAACTGAAGGCCATGCATTACCCGGGAGACCTGGCCAATACCTGCAAGATTTGATTGCAGTGCTACTCGTGGCTAATGGCATCAGTTGACCTCCTTCTTGAGGGACGATGCCGAGCTGCTAGTGGAACGGTGCGCGGTGAAACAGAGGCGTATGCAGGTGCGAAGGAGCTGATGAAGAAATGGCTACATACATAACTTCCGGATTTCGACTTCCCCATGGAGTGGAGTAAGATATACTGTGCTCAACCAAACACACCTGAAGCTCCTGCAGGCGATTGCGAACGAGATTATCAGCACAACGCTCACGGGTTTCGCCCAAACGACGATGCACATCCCAAGAGAGAAATATAGCGACAGATGTGGGCTATTTGTATGTCTGTTCTTTTGGAAGCGACTGGGGAAGGAAGCTGGAAGTGATTACTTCCACGTGGGGTTGTGATTGAGACGATCGGAAGTTCTAGACGCTATCATCGAGTTCAGCAAACGGCAGGGCGTATAACCCCAACACCTCAGAAATCTAGGACAAATAAAAGGACGAAAAGTTAGAGGCTTACTTAGCCAAGAGTATTAGGAGATACACGAGCATAGTATTAGAGGTCTTTAGCAAAACCGAAAACAGCATCATTTCGGATCAAACATCTGCTCAACCCACCATGAACAGAAATTTTTGATCGGTAACTTCATATGGAACCGAAAACAACAGCAAATTTTTACGGTACGGCTCCTCAAAGTTACGGATTCTCTGCCGTCGCTAAAAGCGAGGTTCGCCCGGCTTAATTCTTGGCTACCACTCTGAAATCATACTTCGCAGATGCAAGCTGCACAGACCTTCGCTGAAGAGTCATTATTGAGCAGTCAAGTAACTTGGTTCGTTCGCTCTCGTTTACGAGGTGTACTCCATCACTACAAGAGCACCTACTTGTTGCAGCGGTGGCATCGAGCCCAACAAGCTCGCAGCCCGCAGTCCTGAAGCGATGCTAAGCTTACTGTGCTTGATGGGGCTTATTTTCAAATGGACTGCCCGGTGCCCTAACTTGAGCGGATGCATATCGTTATCTTTAGAATGACATCGAAGGGCACTAACCGAAAATACACCTTGGTCCGAGAACATCTGGTCCGGTGCCTCGAAAGTTCGATCGAACAGAACATAGGATAAGAAGTGCTAAAGACCTATATTATGGACAGTAACACCATGATTAGATCTATAAGGGATATTTCTGCCATTGTGTCCTCTATTGTCCTTCAAGTCATACACGCAGCTTCAAAAGTGTCACTAATAACATATCCATTTTGAGTTTTGTCCTAGCCTCTAGGACAAAACTCCTGAAGTGACATGATCTCAGTATGTGACTTCTACTCTGAAGGCCTCCGATACTATCATTGAATTTGTTATAAGTGACATGCACCAATGCCATCATGTCTAATATTATCCATACAAACTTCAAGTCACTTTGGTCCTTTTTTGCTGGTTCATGGACAAAGCCCTCTTAAGTACGTCGTACTTATTTGAGTTTTGATCCTTCTATCAAGGACAAAAAGTGTTGGGGATAACGTGGCACGGATGTGGAGTGTTAACTTTGAAATACATGCCATTTTGCTTTTACATTTAGAAAACATGTTTTCTGCAGGTATCCTCCAGACATTTCGGTCTTACTTAAGATTCTTAGATCATCTGTGATTGGTTGAGGACATGAGTAATTACGTTTAATATCAGATTAACTGATATACCGGCAGATACATCCGAGCATCACTCCATTTTTCGCGAAGTGGTGTCAACCTGATTCAAACAAGTTTTAAATCACGTCCGATACATAGAGGCTGATGCCGTGATAATTACACAAGTTTCGACAAAGAATACGCATTTATACCATAGAGCACCGTAGACAATTAATTACGCGCTAGTTTCTAATAAATAACCAAACATATCTCGGGGCTGGAGATTTCATGGGAAATACATGGGCATATATAGTCCTAACCATTATAGAAAAACATGGGCAATATTGCCTGCCTATTTTAATTAATGGGAAATTGCCGAATGCTGAGTCTCATTTAGGTCCAATCGACAAATTCTGGTAGCATTTCTGGGCCTCACCAAAAAGAGTTTGCCAAATGCTGCCACGCCCTCACCTTTTGTCAGTCAGTGTTTGCTGACTGTAAAGAAAACGCCAAGTTCGAAGTTTGAACGAAGAGAAAACTTTGATTGTTGCTGTACAGGGCCAGCGTGGGTGATAAGTTATAAGTTGGGTGTTCGCTATGTGGACCACGTAACCTGATATATAATTAATGTGGACCACATACACCAGCTCAACTAGGAAGCTCCAGCGTGCTCCGTGAGGCCGCAGGCCTCGTTCGCCCTGGTTGCAGAGCGCTTATAGTCGTCCAAGATCAACAGGATGTCGTCGGTCACGAGTGCCGTGGGTTGACAACGTATGTCTTCTCTTTGGCCTGACGTGTCAACTAGGCGCATCATCAAGACCCACCGCCGACGCCGACACGGACAAACTCATCTTGTCCAAAGCACAGCAGACAGGAAGCAACGGTACACAGTAGAAGCAGCGACGATATGCATCCCTGGAAACGGCAGCTGCCAGTATACAGGTACGTTCGGAGCTCGGAGCTGGGCGCCGGGTTACGAGTTGTTGAAGCCTCATGAACTTCTCGTATTTTGCCGACGACGTCAACGTGGACTACATCTGAGAGGCAATGATCATGACTGGATTTGTTGCCGCAGTACGAGATAGCCCAGCACAACGAGGATACTTCATGGACGAACAAACCCGGGTAGAAGACGGATTTCAGCAATTGCAAGTAAGAGCCTTTGGAGAAGAAGCAGGTGTCGATGCACCAAGGGTATTGGGGCGAAGTGCATGTACAGCAGCAATGGTGCGATAAATCAGTACGGTTGGAGGACCGCGGTGCAACAAGGCAGGTCGACGGTGTGAGATGGTAAGTCGTTTGTAAGGTTACTTGGTGGTGTTAAGCGGTGGCCAACTTGTAGATTGAGCAACAATAATCCTACCTTCACCAGGAACTGCGAAAACATGTTATCAGCACTGCAGCAAGCATCAGAGCGCAACAGCCAGGGCAGAAGGAGCAGCAGCAGACCCTGTATGGGGCGACGAGATAGCTGACCCAACAGTAGTTGCCGGTGCAGAAAACACAACAGCAGTGGTCGGCGATTCACCACGACTAGGAGCAGCCGGGTTGCATTCAAACACTGAAGACATGAGCGATGACCCAGCGTCGGCTGCGCTGGCCTACGCGCGCATTCTGAACCTGCAGCTACTGCTGATCGTCGAAGCCCCGTGTAAGTTGCAAATGACCCGTTATTTATGCGAAACATTTAGTTTTTAAATGCAAACGGTAAACTTATAGGCCTTACAAACATGTGGAAGCGCGTGCGGAATAAAGCAAGCGCCAAGCAGTTGTAACAAACAGGCTTTACATCCGACACTTGTCGCTCACATCATATCCCAGTCCGGCGTATTAGCCAACCTTACGGGGGAAAATACATTCTCAATTTCGGCGTCGGACCAACATGAGCAGCCAAAAAAAACCTCCAGCGAAAGTCGACGACACCTTTAAGCGACAAAATTTTCACGACGTTTTCAAAACTAAGACCACCCCCTCCTTGAATCCATGGCCGATGTCGCGCTCTATTGTGATGTTATATAACGCCAAGATCCACAGTTGCTCACACAACTGGTGCGCAGCTATTTTTTATGCCTCCCTACTCCCCTGACCTAAGCCACATCAAAGTCGGCTTGTCGTTGCTGAAACGATGGCTGTAGCGACACGCCAATTGGGCTTTCCGCTAGTGTCCCCAAGAAGTCTTGAAGACTGAGATGCACTGCTGCATTAAGAGTAGTGAAACAGTCAGGTTAAATTTGTACATTCACTGCGGCTATAACACAAATGCAATACACTTACTGGCTCTCTAGTCATTGTTAGAAGATCGCTGGTTGTCATTATCACTTTTTCATGGTCCACGTCTTCCATATCTTGTGCAGGGTCCGGTGCGTTGAGATTAAGTGGCTCCCAAAACGGGAGCCGCATGATGTATATTGGAAGGCCCAATTCGTCGCAAAGATCGGCCACGTTCAGGAAAAGCGGCACTACAACCCCATCCATGCGAGATCGAACAAAGTGATACCCTTCGGTAGCATCCAGCTGACTACGCAAAGTATTCTACATATGTGCATCCTTGCGGTCTATGAACTGCTGCTGTCGGAACGTAGCAAAATCCGAACCTGACATGGGCGCGTCGTCTGGCAATCGGGCTTGACTGACCGCTGCATAGTGAGTTGTAGCGGCTCCTCCGATTTGATGTTCCTGCATATAACCAGCAACTGCTCTTAATTCTGGGCATCCGTTGCATGTTTCAACGTACTCAACCGCTGAACACGTTGACGGGGATGTAGAGGAAAGTTGCAGCACCAAAACCGCGTCGCCATATTTGCGAAGTCGGGCCTTGCGCCATATCATAGACAGCTAGCTGGTTAATTCACTAGAATCGCTGGACAACTGTACGTACTTCCTCTGTGGAGCGTTGTTGTTTGGCTTAACATATACTACTATGGGATTGCTATATGAACGACCATTGGTGGACTTGAAAGTACGTTTGATATGACCGACGAGAACGTCATAGCAATCGGCTACCACGTACGCACAAACGGGTCCAGGCATCCGATCGTGGCACCGCGTGAAATGTTTACCCGACTTGATGCATAGTCAACAGCGCAGCTGTGGGTGTATTGAACCTTCTTTCATATTTCACCCGCAGCAATCAGATCACCAAATGACCCAGTAGTTAGTTCAGTTATGCCTGAATTACACCTGTACGAAAATAAAAATGGGAGCATAACGCCCTCATGAGGCGCAGTCACCATTTCGCCTCTGCAGCGTCTCGCTCCGCTGCGGTTGTGTGTAGGCGAGCTGCTGCAGCAATCAGACCACCAAAATACCCAGTAGTTAGTCCACACGACGCGTTGCCCCGCAGCGATTCCTGAGAGGGCTTTCCTGGCATGTCTGTTCGACTGTGTGTGGATAGTTCAGAATTACTGGTGCCACAGCCGTCGAATTAGCCTCTCCTAATTGGCGCTTTCAAGCCCAAATTAGAAGTCAGATTTGTCATAAAAATATCTTATTAGAGATTAGCTGGCAACATTGCTGAAAGGCATATTACGAACGACACTAAATCGTGTGCAAACGATAACATATCTTGTGCACCTTGTACCTTGCCTCTTCGCCGTTTTGCTTGGCGTTAAGGCCCTCAGCCTTTGAAGCTTACAATGCGCTCCTTGGTCGCATATGACAGGGGAGGTCTTAATATCAATATAATTAAAAGGGGAGAGGGCAACATCATAAAATGGGATTCCTTTAGAATATGAGATGAGCTAAAATGATTTTAGCAAATACACACACAGCGCGCGAAGCTCGAACGCCGCGTTTGTGCAGCCAGTCTTGTGATTTAGCTTCAACATCTCCTCTCTACAAAAGCTGTGTCCTCTGCGAATGATACCGACTACTGGAGCAGTAAAATACCGACAGAGACTGCGGCAGCACCTCCACGCTATACCTCATCACCGCGGCACTTCTCGAAATACGATTATGATTTACGTTTTACCCCCTCGAAATTCTCCCCTTTTGGTCCCTGCAGTTCTTTGCAATTGCGATGGCAGGAGAGTTTCTGAAGCCGCATATATTGTTGTTGAAGCTGCAGACACGCTGAAGAGTACACTGAGCGTCCTGATGGACGTCAACCGGTGCCAGGATGTGGAATAATGACCCGCTGCTCTCCATCGTCAATGCTGTGATTTATGACCGCAAGGAAACAGCCTTATCACGAGTATGTGCTTTACCTCATATAATCCAAAGACTGTCCCATGAAGCTGGTAGACTCCAAGCGCTTGAAGCGCTACAACATTTTTCTGGTGCTGGTTCCGCTCAACCTCACTAATGTGCTACAGCCACGGAACGTCGCTATAAATCGCAACTACTAGAAGTACCATCGGTCCATGTTTGACACCAACATCAGCGAGAACTTCATATTGTCATCCTGCAAGACGCAATCGGGGAAACCGAAAGCCCCTCCTATAATGCAGTACCCGGATTGGATTGTCTATAACGATACGTCGGCTGTGAAGTAGGCGTTCAGTCCGTGTGGGATAGTGGCGAAGGGGTACTTTGATATGGACAAGTTTCCTGACCCTCGGAAAGGCATACTCTGCTCCGACTTCAACAGGCACGCGTGTTTACCAGGACCTGGTGGATGGCAAAGATGAACAAGAGTTGGTCTGCGTATCCGCCCGGGACGGGTATCGTATTTCGCATGTAGAACGATATATGAGATGCACCTTGATAAGCACCAACCACTGAACGTCAAATATTATAGCTTTAATCGCATGCAGAGAGATGCAGTTCTCAGACACCTTATAATCTGATACAATTGTGAGCCATTCAATTCGGCGAAATTCCAAACACGCGCATCGCGAGGTTGCCGACAAATTTCTATAGCCGATGGCGCTCGCCATACCACAGCCAGTCGACAGGCCTCGGCCCAATGGCAAATGCCACCACCAGACCAAGATCGTCACAAAGAGCATCAATGTGCATACTCGCGGCGCCAAAACTATTTGGGTGATGTGCTGGCTCTTCGGCTCTTGGAAGGAGCGCGGACCGTGATGCTACTGAGGGACTCAAACAGGGTACGCTTCGCCTCATTTGTAGTCTTCAAAATGAAGCCATCCAAACATCCCGCCATCATCAAGGAGAACAACGAAAAGAGATGCGGCTTTGGCACGTGGACATGACCAGAGATCACGAAGAAAAAAGCTGAAACAGGATTGCAGATTTACGCCAATGACAAATGTACAAATTTGTGTTCAAAATGCTCTATTAAAGTCAACTGATTTTCTTGTCCGTGGGATATTTTTGCTGTTTGCTTTTTTAGGTTGGTGGACCAGTGATATTTCGGTTAGGTTCCTACAATTTCGCTTCAGTGACCGGACGTCACATCCCAAGTCCGTGCTTCTTCTCTGCGACGACTTTAGCGACCAATGGACCGCTGAAGTGCTGGCCTACGCTGCGTCCATTTAGGTGCTACTACTGCCCGTGCTACGTCTGTTTACCAACCTGCAGATGTAGCATGAAATCATCCGTTTAAGACTTTGCTGCGCAGGTTCTGGTTGTACGACCTCCAACGACACATGGCACAGCAGCGCGACGCCCCAGACAAGTTTAAGCCGACCCCGCCTGGCCGCTCCAGTATGTACCGTTGGGTTCGCGACGAGAGAGTCAGTCCGTTTTGCCGTCTGCATTTCAGCCTTGGTGTCTCGGCGCACAAGTAAGTATAGGCGCTTACAAACTAAATGAAAACATTGGAGGACTTCGATGAACTGTTGGACGAGTTGTAGCTGTATTTATTTGAGCGAAGAGGTGCCAGTTTGTGGCGAACTAGATATTTAAGCTGCGTCCAAAATGTACGGGCAAAACATCACCCTCAACAGCCAACAAAGCCAGTCGTCTGATCTCCAGCTTAAACTATCCTGGAGGGAACGCTTCAAGGAATGATATGCTAGTCTACGGTGGCGGGTATTTTGCTGTTGATATTGATGGATATCGATTATAGATCGCCACAGACCCAAATGCGCCTTCTGTATTAATCAAATACATAATCCAATATATAATGCTAATCATCTTAGTTCTATAACGTGGTTAATGGTACTGTCACTAGCGTACAATATATATATATAAGATGGAGTTTGCAATGGTAGGACCAAGTGATATGCTTGAGAAAAATGCAACTCTGTTTTTTATGGGACGAGAGCGGCCCCCCCCCCCCCGTCCTCTTGTGATCTAAGTTGGACCCCACTTTAACCCAATCAGATATTGATAACATTGCACACGCTAATCGTGTGCATATACCTACTGTTGTTAGCTATGTAAATGGATCCTTTACAAGTTCGTACTTTTTGTGTTTAAAATTGGCAAGTGTCGCCATAACTATCTGTGTGGAGCATTATTGAGTTTTGGCTCACGAGGCACTCCCGAAGATCAGGCCCCACTCCTCTTTTTTCAAAATTTTCAGACACTCATTATACATTTGTGATTTACACTCTACTCCTAAACGGGGTAGTGCTTGTGGGCACTCTGCACCAGGTCGTCCGAATACTGACCTTTCGGGACATGGCTTTTGAAGAACCAGGACTTTCACGGGTACATGTGCAGGTACTGGTGCAGCCGCTCCTACGCATGATTTCAATGTACCACTTCATGCGCACCTCCCAAGTACCTTCGATCCGATTAGTGTGGTCGACGAAGAACTTGTCGTGATTATCCCATTTCGAGGTGTAGTTCTTGCATTTGGCCAGTTGCCGTTCTCCAACGTATATTCCCATTCACAGAAACATACGAGGAGAACTGGTCGTAGATGATGGTCGACCCAGCCATGATATGATTGCCAATAAGATGGAGCAGCGTCTTCTTCTTTCGGTCTGAGCCAGTGACGACTCGAAACCACCACCTTGTGGTTTTGGTAGACTCGTCCAACAACCCAGTAGTCCTCGTGATGACAGACTTCTTTTTGAGGTTCGTCTCATCGATCTCCAGGTTGTGTGGTCTACACCTTCAATGTATCATATATCATGTACAAATACAAAATTAGCACAACCATACCGTATTCAGTACTTGCGCTGTACAGGTCGCACCGCCATGGTGCACTGCAGCATCTCCACAGAACAGATGTCACGGCAAAAGCCGTACCACACGACGGCTGTGACGTCGTAGATACCCAGGAACTGCCCCGTGGTCCCGACTGCGATGTCTGATACCCAAAATATCATCAGGCGCAGCCCTGTGCGGTATGGTAACTCCATATCGGCAAAGAACGTGCCCTTCTTGAAGCTGAATTGTTTATCCAGATGCCCGCTTTGGTCTGACCCATGGGAAATCCAGCGGAAACTTGACCTCGGACTCATTCCTGACTCCTCGCTCTAACGAGCAAGCAAGTATTTTGAGCGCATGCTCCCATCCATGGCTCCCTCGAGTGGGTCTTAAGATACCAGAAGTTTACAACTCGCCGAACGTGTACACGGTCGCGGAACCGGCGGTGTTCTGTTCACTTTGACTGCATCATCGGTGTAACGGTGGACAAGGACGTCGCCGTCCGTTTTCTAACGCGCTACCGTCGCCTCGCCTCGTCCAAGTTGTGCGAGTACTGCACAATCAGATGAACGTGTGGGAGTGCAAGTGCAGCTCGGACGAAGAGGACCGTCGCTGGCGTCGCCGTGCTATCTGTTTGGCTGTGGGAGGGTGTGATGGGTCCAATAATAGTTGCGGCCCTTTTCAAGGAAACGAAGAGTGACAGCTTTGGCTGAAGGTCACTTCCTTGTGTGGGCCACTTCACATCGGGTGACATATTATGTATACTGAATCCCACTCTAAATGGCGATCTTCCTGAACGGTTGACTTAGGTGAACTATATTATAGCCATCAGTGGATAGAAACATTACGAATGCTGGTATTACAGTCAAGTTTATAATGCCTTTCACTTATTCTGGCACATTCCGGCATAATTATAATCCCATTTTGGGCTTAATTATACATTCGGATAACTAATTCCATTTATATATCAAGGTTGGCCGAATGAAGGTGGCGATGATCAGAATGAATTGAAGCGGAAGTACCTTACCGTACGACGCGTCTCGAGTGCAGGACCGCTATATTTCCCAAACGCCCCGAACCACCATCAGCCGTTTTTCAAAACGCCCCGAACCGCCATCAGCAAATTGGGCTCGCCGGGGGCCCGAAAGGTTGGTGCCACCGGTACCGAAGGCAGTGGTGCTCACAGGGTAGCCGGGTCAGATGTCGATGCCATTAATGAAGGTGCACGTGTGCTGACTGCACTAGTAGCTGTATGTATACACCTTGATGGCGTCTCCTGAAACCCACGCAAGTCGTACTCCATCTTATAGCTCGGATACTACATGAACCTTGGATTCTTGTTCGTTGGGACGCTGAGAACAAGTATTCCGCTGCGACGTACAGCCTTGGCGACTAGAGCGACGAGAGCCCGGGGTGTGCTAGTGGAGCAGTCGCTTTTCCCCTCTTTCGCGATAAATTGCATGTGGCGCGCGCACCTTAGGGAGCTGGTGTGTCCCAAGGAAATTAGTTCATGTTTGCTGAAGAGGCTGCAGGGGTCGCGTCTGGGTTAGTTTCAAAATAGCAACTAGGTTGGTTTCGAAACGGCTATCGTCTATTGCCCTCATATCAAGTGGAAATTCATGTGGCCTGGTAATTTAGGTCACGTGACCTAACATCCATATGCGTGAACTATTTGCCCATCATTCCCGTAAAAATATCAGGGATCCCGAATATATATTTGTTTTTTTTGGGATCCCTGATAGTTTAAGAGGTGCCAACTTAAGCCGGACGAGAAAATAAAGTGTGTTTGGCCTTCAGCGAAGCAATAAAAAACCTTAATAATTCCACATACAGCAATGGAAATTTCCATGTTAAGCTTAGCTTGTATTGAAAGTTCCCTTTTGAAGGCAATACTTAATAGTAGCCGCGTGCCAGTTCGAGATATTCATTCTCAAGGACAGAGCCATTTCGAGGGTCAGCGGCGACATGCGGTGGCGCTCGTCGCGTAGCACCGATCTGAACGAACTGAACAGGCGCGCCACCGCGTTCGATGTAGGCAGTATCGCGTCTAGTAGGGGAAGGGGCTGGATGCGGCTTCGATCTTCCTGTGCGTCAGGATCCTCTTCGCGAAGCTTGCGACTTACTCTTTTGCGGGCGGAGTAGCCACGACCGTTCCTCGTTAAAAAGGCTGCAGGACCGTCTTCTCAGCAGGAGACAGCTGTCGCACCTACCCTCCCAGCACGTTACCACCGCGGACTCGCAATTGAGTGAGCGGACGAGGGGGGCGACGGGAGCTAGCTTTATAGCGCCAACAATACAAAACCCCATATAACTAGCCAAAATAATCCCAAAGCTCCTAAAACAAAGCCGTCTTACCGAGATAGCTTCGAAATGAAGGTCGCACCTCACCAAGACCATCAAGTAGATCACAAGCATCGAGTTGAGTTAAATCTCCGCTTTGGGGCTTCTAGGAGACAGATTCCACGTCGTGTAGCTCGTCGAAGCTCTTACACACGCTGCGTTTCGTGCATAGAGTAAGGATGAAGTCTTTTAGGCCCTTATCGTCCTGGCCAATGTGCCCGTAAAGGCGGAAAAGAGCGCGAGCATTGCAAACGTTACGGCCATCGCGTGTCTTAGCAGAGGGTTGGCTGGAGAGAGTTGTTTTTGCTGCAAACATAGTAACGACAAATTAGTGATAATCATTAATATCAGCAAAGTAGTAGGGAAAGTAATAGTCGTACCGAAGCTTCGTGGCTTGCTTGAGCGTGCGCAGCTTACGCATAAGCGCTTGAACTTGTCCTAGCTGTCTTCCTGGAGAACGCGATGCTCACGCACGGCGAGATTGAGACGGTGGCATGCACAGCCAGCAAGCGGTACATTCATGAGGTTAACCAGCGGCTTGTTGACTGCGCAATTGTTGCGAAACCGACAGCCTGAGACCGTCCAACAAATGGTAAAAGCCGCCGGACGACGGCTCCGTAACTGTCTGTATCGAGAACAGCAACTGGCTCGTCGATAATTGTGTCCATCGGCGATAGAGAGGAGCAGAAAACAAGAGCTTGTAGCATCCAAACATCTCCAGGAAATGCTCTGTTCCATGGGTCCAGCCGTGCCAAAGGCCTTGTGTATCTCCTCGCCGATGCTTTTCTGAACGTCCTTCACAACGCTCTCCAAGTCACCACAGAGCATCTCGACACCGATCGACGGTAAGATGGTAAACCTGCAGTGAACGCAGTAGTCAACATGTAAGCGAAACATACGCACAACATAATATAGTAACAATATCGTATCTGCAGTCTCTTCTGAGTCGCAAAAAATGGATGTATGTTTGCACATGACAATTTATCGGGTCCAACTAAACCCGTTTAACGCGTTTATGTGACAAATTGTGTCCCCCATAAAGGCGACAAAGGGAAAATGATGGGACAAAGATTGCCCCCATAAAGGCGACAAACGGGTTTGGGTGGACGCGATGAACATATCATGTTCCAGTGGCTGCTGCATTTTCATCGTGCCCTCGTAGTTAGAATGACTATCTCAGGCGTGTGACGCCAAGTTTGGTGTAGCCTGACCGAGGCGTATGCTTGCGATGCTTGCCGCAAGACTTGTAGACTTGGTACCACGTCGGTTCTCCTTGTTCGTCAAGGACCGGTGAAATGATGAACCGAGCGACTTGCATCTTGAAGAAAGGCCGGGGGGGGGGGGGGGGGCTGGGTTCGGGGCTAGCACACGCATTGCGGTGGGGGTTGCCGGGGGCAATACCATGAACACAGTGAACAGCTTCATGGCTAGCGGGCCCTAAGGATCGAGCTGTAGGTGTAACAGCCAGATTATTCCGAGCAAATAGAAGCGGAACTTTGACTTCTGAGCGCAAACCTTTTGCAAGTCGGGCTTGATCATCGTGACGAAGTTGGAGAATGCTTGAAAGTAATCATACTTAAGAGAAGGACTGCTCGTTGTGAGCTGAGTGCGGCAGGTAGTGTGGTTGGCTTGCAGTGGTGGCCCAAATATGTTGACTGCCAGGGACTCCCAAAATATGCTATGCCTTTTCTTTCGATATTAAAATAAAATGTGAACGGCTAGATGTTGATGAAATAGATTATTTCATCACAAACAATTATTATATGGGTTTAAATATTTATGTGTATGGATCCCTTCCAACTGCTAGGGTTGATCGGTTTTCATCTGTTCAGCCGCCGGCGTGTCCCTTAGAGTAGATCGACCAGCGACAGATACTTGGTGGATCGAACGACGCTTGAACGGTGCTGTACGAAAAGCACAAGTAGTCGAGGCGTCTATCTATTGTACTCCGCAGAAGTCGTGTCGCCAGAGTTTACCACGAGATAGAAGGTGCTTCTTCTCGGAAAACCCATAGCGATTGTTAGATATAAGGGGTTTCGCGCCCGCTGAGTCCGAAAATGAGGTCGGTTTTAGCTAATTTGCAGCCGTTTTCGCGCTACGGGCTTTCCAAAACGCTGACTCCGGCGCTCTCAAAAGTTGGTGAAAAGGGTTGGCCTAGCTTTGTAGAAATAGAGGCCCACTATTGGACAATAGATAAAACATGTGGTTTTACGGGAAAAGCTGTAAAGTATGTGGCTTTTGCGTGTTTCACCACAACCTGACAACTCAACCACCAGCTTAGATCTTACATGATGAGTCTGTATTTATGAAGGTGTAAGTCTGTTAGTAGCAATGTAGGCCTCCTCCTTCTCCTGTACGTGGCGGTAGACCTTGAGCCATTTATCTTCACAAGCGTCCAGCCCTTCAAGCACCTTTTCGACAACATCTTTCCCATTTTTCGGGGGAGACAATGCGATGCGCCCTTTTACAATACCCCATATTAGCTCGATTGGCTGTAAAGTAGGGTGGTAAGGAGGAGTAAAGTATACAAGGTGGCCGTGCTCCGTCGCAATATCCGTCACTTTGTAGCGTTTTGGGGGCCGATAGAAGTCGACCAGGTCGATTAGTGTGGGAATTGTAATCTGGGGCTAAACACCATGCCTGCTATTATACACAAATTAAAATACACAATATTAGAAAATTTCACCCCGTAGCACAAAATAGCGAACTCTTACCATTCAGACGAATCCATTCTTGTATGTCAGCTTTTCGCCAACCTGACCTTTTTGGACTGGGATTGAGCTCGCGCTTATGGTACGATGCACCATCTAAATAGATGTTACATTCCCCAAATTTACGCAAAGACTTGCATAAATCCTCAAACCAGCGCTCAAACTGGTCGGAGTCAAAGTTACCGTGATAGTCGTCGTCCCCTTGCTTGCGTTTCAGGGTCGAGTTCCATACCTTCATGGAATTCTCGACACCCCCCCCCGGTGATCACTGCACCTTTGCTTCTAATAATGCATGCTGCTAAAATGCATGCTCTAAAAATATAACAAAATAATTAAAAACAAGCGTTAAATACTCCATAGCATTATTCATAAGAATAGCATAAACGTAAAATACATACCGTGCACCTCGACCAGTCTTACCATAGCGAATCTTTTCTGCCGTCAACCACGTCTTGCCAGTGACGTGGTTGACGTTGCAGTAGGATTCGTCCAGGTAGACTTCTGGACGACGCACGCCCAGCCGGATGATCCGTTTGGAGCCCTTCATAGGCCCACGAGTTGCGACTCTGTTCGCCAGCTTCTTCTCCAAGTAGGTGCGCCGAAAGGCAATTTTTTGCCAGGCGACTCAGCATACATGTGGCGCATCTCGCCTTTAACATGATGATAGCCTAGCTCATGTAGTACACGTGTCATTGTGTCCACCTTGAGACAGACGCCACAGACATCGACAACCTCGCCACAGACGTGCTGGGCTGTGATCGGTTGGCCGGCCTTGTTTTGGCGAACAACGTAGTCACGGATTGCGGTCTCCCTCTGTTGTTCGGTGTAGGCTACGTCAAATGAACACGAAATAAATTAATTGTTAAAGGTTGTCGACATGTAACAGTTATATATCGATTTAGGAAAAATTACCTCAAAGTCGGGCACCTGGGTCGCGTTGTAGAGCGCCATCACGCGTGCGACGGTCTCAGGTGAGCAGCCAAGGCACTCGGCAACGAGTTCCCTCGAGCGCTTTCCGTCGAATAAGCCTCGTTTTTTCTGAAGAGCGAAAAAATGGTAGCTTCTCACCATCATTGTTTTCCTGCGCTGCTGTACTCGTGCTGCTTGACTTCCATTTTTGAATAATGAGAGAGATTACAGAGGAAGATAACTTAGGCTCGGTTCGATAGACGCTGAGCCATCCATTAAGGGTCTAAACGTGTTTGTATGTAAGATATTGACGACACTACGAGGTTAAACGTGACCGGTTAGAATAACCGGTGTCACGACTTCTGCGGAGTAGAATAACCGATATGTTCTGAGGTGTATGGTTGCTATGTACGTAATTATGCTGTAAGGCCGATTTAAAACAATGTTACGAGCTGCCATACGGGAGAGACCCTTAATTAAACAGAAAACTATCAGTGTATATGGGCGTCCGCGAGTGACGTCAGTTCTTAAAGGATAAGGGTCCTTCGATCTTCAAACGTGAACTTTTGAAGAAACTGTGCAGATGGTTTTGAGACTCGGTGATCGTCATCCCTCAGACGAAAAACACGCCTGCCAAGGCCAACTTGTGGCCAGCAATAGCCCACCCCACCCCAGACCACCGCATTCAGAGTAGTGGCGAGCCTGAGCCCCAGGGATGCCGAAAATTCAATAAGTATGGATTGTCCACCTCGACAAAAAATAAGCAATTGTCGGCAGCACGACTATCAATAAATGAAGTATCGATGCTTAGACAATCAAGATACTGAGCAATGAGCTCGACAAGTTTATGAACGTTCGTTGTCTGTGGGAGTGTTACAGGCATGCCTCAACCATACGAACATTCATGTACTTGGTGTTTACCTTTAGGAACAGAAGCATCTCAAGCATTATCGGTGAGAGCCGGTGGTACTCGTGCCGGAGTACAGAGCGCACAGAGCTGAACAGCCTCTCCACAGATTAGACGTACGCGGGATTGCTGTCGGCAAAGGATACGCCAGATGCCCCCCCCCCCCCCCCCCCCGAGGGTTCGATCGGCAAGACCTTTCTTCTGCAATCGCGCAGGCTGTGAGACCGCTGCCGCTCTAGCAGACTTGAAGGGCAGAAGTGCCGCTCGCTCGCCTCGCGTAAGCGAATCTGTCTTCTTGGACAGCACATTCACCGCCATTTTTGAACGCTAGCGAGTACACAATATCCGCTTCGCGCACTACATAAAACATAATGTACGCAATTAAACCCGTAAATAACAACAACAGTAGGTAACACACGTATACAAGTAGGAAGCAAAGTCGGGCTTAAGCTCCGGTAGCCCATCGAACCGATCGTGCGCTTTCAGCAACGTCAGGCTATCCGACTGGATCGTCTTCGAGATGGACTTGACGTCCTTCATCTCGCCCCACACTGCCTCGACACGGCGATGGGTTGCTAGCGTTGGCAGTAAGTCTGCAGTATCTAAAACTCCCGGAGTCGTACATATTGGTGCGGTATTGCAAATGATGACGACCAACGTGTTTCGTATCAGGATTGGAGCCAGTGTGTTCTTCGTCCTATTGTACACAATTTACACATTTTTACACATTTTCATAATAAATAAGCTAATTATCACAAACGATACAAATACAATTTACATTGCACCTCAGGTTAGCGGCTTGCGTACGCAGCTGGCGCATCAGGACTTGCACTTTCTTCAAATCATCTTTGTGTGGCTTGGTGTGGCTCGCTACAGCCAGGTTGAGACGGTGACTCGCGCAACCCACAAATGGCACGCCCACTAGGTTGGCAAGCCGCTTGTTGCTGGCGCAGTTATCGCCAACCAAAAATAAGCATTCACCCAGGATCTTACCTAAAAGGGCAGAAATCGCGCGATCGCCGCCATATGGCTTATATTCTCGTCCTGCATGACGGAAGCCATGGACAACAACGCATATGGTCCGTTTGACGTCTCGTAGCAGCCATACACCGCGAGATACCGATCCGTGCCGTGGCTTCATTCATCCAGGGCAAACCCCAGTTTCTGGGGCATCTCCGCTCCGATGAGCGATTCCACAGCTCGCGTCACACTCGATGATGGCACGGAGGGTGTCAACTGACACCTCGGGGAGACTGGTAAATCTGGAATTATTACCAATAATAAGAGTTAGTCACAAAGTTTACTAAAAAAAAAACGAATTGTACCGTACTGGCGCGTGGGTTCGGACTCGAAAAATGACAGCAGGGAGGTTAGACATAACAATCCAGCGGAGCGACTCGTAGCGGCTCGAGTTCTTTTAGCTCGGTCAGGACTCTAGAGTGCCTGTTGCATTGGCATTCGCATTTCGCATGCCCACCTCGAAGAAGGGGTTGGCTGAGCGAACTTGGGAGACCAGGTCGGTGTACCCCGTCCCACTCAATTGCTTGCGGCACTTGCCACGTGCTTTACACCACTTATATCCATTTGTCATACCATCCTCGTCGAGGCAAGCGTTAAAGAAGAACCCCGCAACGTGTCGGGGCGTGAAGGTTGCTTGAGGGTTAGTCGGGGTGAGGATGATGTCGGTCATGGCTTAGAGTGGTTGGAGTGGTAGGTGTTGTTTGAGTATGATAGTTACTCGTCAAAAGGCTGTGGCAATTGCGAGCAATCACATCCGTAAATTACCGAAATATACTCTTGGGCTAGCTGAATTACTGTATCCTTCCAGCAAAATGCAATTACAGTTTCCCTCGTTAAATAATAGTGATCGATATATTTACTATTCGGTATCCCTGCTGAGCACCGGCGCGAATATCTCCACAATCACCGTGGAGATCGCCAGAATCTCCATTTGAATGTACTCGGAATGGCGCACACTCGTCACAAATGACATAATGATCCCCGCATTGGTATCTACGATGACATGGAAACAACGTTAGTTGGAGAGACAAAAACATATAAACAATCTGAAAGGATATGTGGGCCGTGACATCTGCTAACCAATATACAGATGAGGGCGTGAATAAGGAACGCCTGATATATAACAATTCTCAAGTGGTATGAAACAATTAGAGAGCATAAATTGATATCGGAAGGCAAAACTACTCAATTTAGTTAATTATGTCGCTAATCTGAGTCCGATCTACGTATAACCCTGCGTGCCGCCAACAAGCTTTGATGGTGTCCGCGTCCAGCGCCCCCCACGCGTTGTTACACCATGTGACTGCGTCTGCGGTCTCAATAACAAAGGGGTCCAGCTCGCAGCACAATCTCCATACTGCCTCATCGCCGCAGTCCTGCAGTACGCGCCGCTTGATCCACGCGATCACACCTTGGTCCATTGGTTGTATCGCTGCTGTCGTGTTGGGGGAAGGAACTCCACCTCCACGTTCGCTAGTGTGTCGTCAGGTGTTATGTGAACAGGGGCGTTATCCATAAGTAGTAGGATCTTTCTCCCAGCCTCGCCCATTGACTTGTCAAGGTCCCGCAACCAGTCCTGAAAGACTGAAACAGTCATCCAGCCTTTGCTCGTCCCCTGGTACAGCGCAGTCGTGGGCTTCTTGGGCAACCAACGAGGCTTTTTGGCCTTTCCCAGGAAGAGTAGCGGGAGTTTCTCCGTCCCAGAGCTGTTAGTCGCCACTACGATAGACATACGGTCCTTCTTCTTCTTGCGAGCGGGCCCCGACACCAAACAGATGCTCGATGTAGGTGATGCCTTGTAGAAAAATGCTGCTTCGTCCATATTAAATACATCGTTCGGATGATACTTAGCGATCTTCTTGCGAAGGGTTAGGGCTGCCTTGCGCGCGGCCGGCAGGTCAACCGACCCAATCTCTCCGTGACCACGGCGGTGGCGAAGCCCATACCGGCGAAGGAAGTGCTTGAGCCAGCCGTCGCGCGTGAAGCGAGGCTGCTCAGACACTGGGATGTGGAGGGCTTCAGCGTACAGCCGACCGAGAATCATCAGCATCCGCCCGGAAATGGGTACGTGCTCCTGCTCGGCGTACAGCACCATCTCGACGAGACACGAGTCCAGGGCGACCATGGAGGCGCGAGGGATGTTCTTGCGGCAGCGAAAGTCGGCCGCGATTAGCTTGAGAGAGCTCTCCTTGTCGAGGATCCTCTTCACTGATGACTTGCCCGGTGCTTTCTCCAGTGCGAACTTCTCCCGAGCCCATTCTCCTAGCGCAGCGAGGCTCCACGTAGGCTCCCGGGTGTGCATTGCGCAGAGGTCGAGCTGCTGCTGTTTAGTAAGGCGCTCCTGCATCTTGGGTCAAATTCGAATTTCCCGCCCAGATTCAAATCCCCCTGGCCAATGACAGCAGTCAGTATCCAGGGGGACTGGACTATGACAGTACTTCAAGCCCTTGCCTCTACAATTACATAGTATTAGGTTTTATAGGTTATAGGATGACACCCGTTCCTTATTCACGCCCTCATCTGTAGTGCATGATACCATTCGTCCAGGCGGCATTCATCA
This sequence comes from Phytophthora x cambivora, assembly GCA_033557925.1. NCBI lineage: Eukaryota > Oomycota > Peronosporomycetes > Peronosporales > Peronosporaceae > Phytophthora > Phytophthora x cambivora. Next base: position 2,873,832 of record JAUCEB010000008.1, on the reverse strand, counting down.
CACCGAAGAAATTACCCATATTCTCTTCAATCTCTCCAGCCAATTTAGCAGCCCCGTCGGTGGTGCCAACCAAGCTCGGGACAGGGTCCGATATTGGCACCATAGACAGATCTTCCTGGTCGGACGTCGTAGTCGACGGAAGCTCGGATGGTAAAGATGCAAGTGGTCTTCCGGCCGAGGTGGTCGATGTTGTTGACGCTTCGACGGTGGTTCTCCAGCTGAAGAGCTAGTCGCACTTCGAGCCGGGCGAAGACCAGTCAAGTGTAAACGTAGAACATAACTTCGTCCAAGAAGGTTGATCTCATAATCGTTCATCAACAAGTCCCCATCTTGATCCTCTGCATGGTAATCCAGGAAAGGTGTTTCTTCCACTTCAGCCTCTTGTTCGATCGCAGGAGTCACCTTGAGTGTGGCTCCGACACAAAGTGTCCGCCATTCCGTCAACTCAGCAGCCAAAAGACGTTGGAGGTCTCCAACCAGACTTCGTACGAGGTCCGCTGTGATCTTGGACGCACGCGTCCTGAACCACTCTGGGACCAGATTGTCAAAGTGGAAACCTGCCTCGAAGAGCAGTGTTTGCAGAACAGCGATGCACTCTCTGGGCGAGAAGATGCTGACCGGGATCTCGGCTGCGACTACATCTTGAGCAGTAGCCAAATCCCGTTGATCCAGATTGAGCTCGACCACACAAGCTTGGATGGCATCACCCAAGGTTATACGGGCAGCTATATACTTGGACGTCGCGAGAGTAGCCGCAAGCCACGGCAGAGAGTCAGGCCGAGAGCTCGGCCAGTCGTATTGGACCGCAGGTGGGAGAACTCGTTCGGAACGAACTTGTTCCCCCCGGGAAACTTGTTTCGCCACATACACCTTAGCCAAATCATCACTCAGTCGCTGCGAACTCGGGGCCGCAGCCTCCTTCGCCGTCGTTGAGAGTTGTACACTCGACGGGGCCTTCTCTTCCAGGAGTGCTAGCGCTTCCATGTCTTCGCCGAACACGTCCTCCCGGACTGTCGGCAGGGGCACATCTTGAGCGGGTGCCCGCACGCTCACATCTCGCTCAGGCAGAGGGGAATCCGAAACTCGACTCTCCACCTGGGACTCTTCCACGACGACGCCTCCCACAGACGCCACTTCGGGTTCACCCAGACCGGGTTCACCCTGACCGGTCTCCAACTCACCTCCAGCATTCCCATCTGCCGACACTTGGTGCGCGTCGTCTTGGACGGGTGGCTCTACAGCCGGCTGGTCTTGACTCAGAGACCGCTTCTTCTCCTCACGGGCTGCCTTGCGCTTTGCAGCGCCCGCCTTCCGAGCCGTCCGGACAACTTCCTCCAGACTCGCATGCTAGTCGGGCGGCAGCCCCTCCGCACGTCGTGAACTTCGCGTAGCCTCTTCGCGTTCGCGACCCTCACGACCGGCGTCTCGCATGTCCTTCTTGCTTTTAGCCATAAAAACTAGTTTAGTGGGTTAGTACGCTTCTTCGTAATAAACCAATACAAAATATACAAACAACTTCGCGGTGAAATCCCTGGTTCGAATCCGGGCACGCGCACCAGCTGTGGCGAGGCGGGTGAACGCCTTTCGACCGCCCAGGTGTACAGTGCCGTGCTCCAGACTCTGGAAGGTGCTTCCGGTTAGGAAGTCCTCCACTGGGAACCCCTGAACGTAAACGTCCAGGTGACGTGTGCTCCTTGTGGTAACCCGTCTAGGTTCGTTTGTCTTCGAACCGGGAGATGCACCGCGTAGATTAGTTGTTTCATATACCAATATCGGTCTTTGGAGAAGAGCGTAGCGTCACCAACTTACCCGTAGCTCCAACAACCAAGATAACCAAAATCAATACAGAGTTATACCCACAAATATACAACCGTTCTTATTCTTAGACCCTTGTACGGTGGGTCGTACACCAGTCAACTTAGCTGCACTTCCAGGACACTGGTCAATCCCGGTCAGCTTTTACAAACGCGCACCACCCCAGAAGTACTGGGGATGGTTCAATACAATCTCACTACCTATCACACAAGATGTCCTTCGATCACGATCCTGAATGGGACTTTCTTCCACTCTTTTCAGGATGTATATGGGATATGAAATGTAGGATCGCCTAAGCGCACACTACAATTGGAATATGAAATAGGGCAGATTTACCACGGGCTCCACACCCGCTACTCACCCTAATTTGAACTTGGAGTTTTGGGGGGTGGAGTCCACACCTCTGGATGTCCTTCTACAGAGGGCCTTTCGCCTTCAGCACTTGATCGGGGCCGCCGGTATTTTGTCCGGCCGAAGCTGTCCGAGCGCTTGCGGGGTACACGGAATATTGAACTATGTTTGGTTTTTATCTTTTGTGGCTATCTTCCTGCAATAGACACACATTCAGCTTTTGACTTACTTTTAGTATACCTTGAGGGGGCGTCATCATCTTAGGCATCCTCGATCTCATTGTGATGTCGTGGGTACAGGCGTAGGACTTCAAGGTTCCACGGAATCTTCCCGGAACCTGGTTGGTCGTTCTGGTCGGTCGGATATCACTTGGCTTGGTTATACCTTGATCCTCTCGTCCAGAGTGCCCATTGTTCTTCGGTGTTCTTTGGTGTTCTTTGACACGTCCAGTCATGTCAAGACGGGCGGCCACCAGTTCAATGTGAACTGGGGCTCTTGGTCGCTCCCGTAGGCTTGACCCGTCGTCCGGTAGTTGACCCATCCAGACTCATTACGTCTGGGGTACTCAACCCGACCCATAGCTGAACGTAAGAACGCCACGTCCCGCAGATAATACCAAGTCACACTCCCATATCCACTGATGTATCAGCTTTTCAGCCAATCACCATACTTCACGGTAGATAATCTCGAATCCCATCGTGTCATTAGGTTGTTCTTGAAGCGACGGTCAGCAAAACATGAAAATTGCTATTATTACAGCAATTACAATTTATAGGAGAAATACAAATACTAACCGGAGTTTTGCAGAATGGCGCGGAACCCGCAGCTTGACCATCAGCGCTTGTACCAAGTCGAGATCCTCCGCACCCTCCCTGAGCCATGCGGCAACGGCTCGGTTGAGCATATCCCTTGCATGCCATAGTAGCACACATAAAAATGAGACCGAACTCCGCTGACTTTTTGTGACACTACTATATGCTCAAAGGAGCGCACCACCGTCTGTATACTCCGCTGAAGCGTCTCCGCATGTCTCTGATATGCACATTCTAAAGCAATGATGGTAAACATTTATTAAAACCGAAACCTGAGTGTTCCACCGTTCGAGTTTGATCTTGCATAACTAAAAAGGGCAGGTTACTCTTGACGATTATTCAAACAAATTCTGGGCGGAATGGCAAGGATAGGGGGTCAGCGACCTCTTATCGCTGGGTGGGGTATCCACCGTTGCCTCGGCTAGCTCAGCGTACTCGTACTGGATATGCAGTCGATGTCCCGGTGACGAACAACACCGTGGAAGTCTTCAAGCATGAAATCGTGTCGGAAGGAGATATCGACCGCATTTCTGTTGTTTTAGACAGCCGCGCGAGAGATAGGGTGGCCGACAGCAATCTTGGTGGTAGGGGGCGGGTACGTATGTTGGAAGTGCAGACATGAGGTGCGCGTTCTAGTCTTAGGTTTGTAAAAAAAAAGGCTGGCGATACAGCCCATGTTTTTTATCCGGGCTAGGTGAACCCGCCATAATAAATCCAAGTAAAAATAAAAACATGGCCAACATGGATGTAATCATTTCGATACAAGAGGACGGGTGTCACGGGCTCCAAATCCTACACAATTCTCAACATTCGTTGCTGGGAAACATGAACTCTATTGCAAAGCTAAGGCCCCTAAAACCCCAAGAGCATCGACAGAGCCCTGAGCCAACCCCTTCTAGATCATACTTGGCCCTGGGTTTAAATCTGCGTGCTGGGCGCAGCCCTTTAACTGCATGCGTCGATTTTTGGCGTGCCCTACAAGATGGGTTTGGAGTGGAATTCACCCCTTCCCCAGAAAAACATGGGCTGTATGTTTTCCGTTGTAAAAACGATTGGATCTAGAAACTCCCAATATTTAGAGCACATTATTGTTGATGGCTAGTCTTGCCCGAAAATTAACAGGTAACAAACTACACGTTACGGACAGGTTAATCAAGTATTAATTTTGGCAAAACAAATTTGTCGGCATCCCTGGCTCCGTTCCCGCTCACAATCCATATTGTGATTTGACCGCATATGTCCCGCCAAGCCTCGCAAGCCTTCCCGAGCTGAAACACCCGACTTCCTCGCCCCCCCTCGTGCCGGTCGCGCTGACTGGCTCTACTTAACCACAGCGACATCTCTAGACCTGTGACCTACCGCACCGTTATGCAGTGACTGCGTCGACAATCCGCCACACAATTCCGTTCGCAGTAGCGAGTCTAATACCTCGGTAGATGAAGCGGGGTGCATATTCGTGTCACCTCCTCCGTAAGTCCAACCCGCGCGAATGGTTACGTTGAGAGACTTCATCATAGTTCTTGTATACCGAATTTGCTTTGTAGAGGGATTCACCCATATATATATATATATATATACGTATGTGATACATGATCATTACAGCCAATAACACCTTAGTATATATATTTACAGTGCTTGACTTGTTGGGGGATACAGCTATTACAAACGAGTCATTTCTTACTCTTGTCACCACCACCTGGCTGCACCTCATTAAGTCACTTCAACAATAACACGAGTATCACCACCCGGGCGCTGGCGACCAAGGAAGGTGAACAAGCCTGTACACGACCGCAACCAAGAAGGTCGTAGTTGAGCACCTCCGACTGCATCGCAACATTCGAGTAACCATCGACACCTTCTTCCCTGACCTGCCTGTAGTCAAATATCAAGGACGGCGAGTTTTTGGCGCTAAGAAGGGCTCACCAGTTTACCACTATTAGGGCTAAATGTGAGGGAAGGTCAATCGCACATACATTATCGGGAATTGCACAGACGACGCCCCGTAAAAAGCACAGATGTTTTTACTGACGTCACCACGAGTATGCAATGACGTTATTCCCCTTCCCTCGCCCCCCCCCCCCAACTCTCGACTCGTAAACACCGCATTCCTTAAAAAGCCCGTGTCTCAGCGCCTCACCGCCGTCGACCGCGCAGCCGTTGACCACAGTCTCCCCACAGTCGCCCGTACCCAGAGCCTCGGAGTCGCCGCCCTTGTCCAGAGCCTCCCAGTCGTCGCACACGCCCCCGAGATCAGACCCTCGTAGTCGGCGCCCATTTAGTTCGTTGCAGCAGCCTCCCCGCAGGTATCCGCGCTTAGGGCCTCTCCACAGTCGACGGTTGATCCGGTTTCATTACACACGAATTATGTTTGGTAGCCAAGAATATGCACGCTTTTGGAACTATGGCTACGTTGTTGGTGACATTGATGCGGATTGTGATGTCTGACAAGATGCTCTTGCAGAGGTCGATTGGCTTCCCTTCTCCCCTTTTCGAGAAGTTTATGGGAAGACCCAAGACGATTGGGGAGGGGTTTTGGCATGCTTCGGGGTGGCGGTGACCAGCATGTCCACCAGTGGTACAGCTTTGCGTCAAAACGCTAGAAATTCCTGTTTATTCAACAGTGTTGACCACACCAATTACTGGGTCTACTTTAGAATAAAGGTGAGCGCTGCGGGGATCGAACCCACAAGCATGACTGTAGAATCCATGCGGTCAGACCGTACATCATACATTAATAAATGAACATAACCTTCATTCGCGACCCTTGCGAGCATTCCTAGTCTTCTTCAATGAAATACTCTTCAGTGAGATCAGCCACGGCGGCCTTTTCTTCATCCTCGGATGCCCAATTAGAGAGAATTTTGACCCGTGACCAAAAGATGTCGAAGATGTTGGCGAATGACTGGGTGGGCAAGGCTGCCTCGAAAAATAGTGGCGCGGGAGTTTTGAAAGGGTTTGTCCAGAGCTACCTCCCCGACACGAACGTATTCCTGCTGGAGTTCCCTGGTCTCAATGAGACTCTCATCGAGGCTCTAAAGTTCGACGAAATCGAAAAGTACGTGCAGCTGAAGAAACCAAAGGGTGGAAAGGCTCCAAAGAAACGAAAGGCAGAGGGGCGTGATGAAGGGCGCATGGAATCTCTGCGGTCTGCCAAAAAAGTGAAGACTGAACCTCCAAAAAAGTGAAGACTGAACCTACTGAAGCTGCGACCCCGACTCCTGATCCGCTTTTGACGCGATTCGTCGAAGGGCTGCCGGTCTTCACGAATATCTTTGACATTGCGGCTGCAAAGAAGAAAAGGCGGACGTCAGGTTTGGAGGGTTTCGAGACGCAGCCTCGTTCAGCACTCAAGAAATACACAAGGAACGACGGACTGAATTTCTTGGTCAAGACTCTCTCTAATTGGGCATCCGAGGATGAAGAAAAGGCCGTCGTGGTTGATCTCACTTAAGAGTGTTACAATGAAGAAGACGAGGAAGTTTTCCATAAAAAATATCCTTCAATTTGATGTTCCTTTTTTCGAAACGGCTCGGAAGAAAGGCTTGGTGCCAGGATCGCTAATTATAGCGTTGGTGAATGGCACGCAGCTACATGTGTACCCTGGATGGTTCGGCTCAACAGTCGAGCCCGTCAAATAGTCGACCCTACAATTGAGTGCGGGAGAAGTTAATATATTCCGGTGAGACCTAGTGCACGCTGAGGCTAACTCCACACGAGCTTAAACGTGCACTTGCACTACTACATTCAAGTAAAGGGTATTAAGCACACAAAAACTGTCTCGACTGAAGCGGTTGTGATCAACACGTACATTTGCAAATAATGCAACGACCTGCGATATCCCAGACGTTTCGTGGCTGGCCATCGTCGAAATTGTACTGTGGGCTCAGAGCACTTGTGCCCACTTTGTCCCAAACGGTTTCTAACCCCGAATTCGTTGCACCAACATCTTTGCGGAATCATACTCGACACCAATGCTTGAAAGTGATGAGGAAAGCGCGGATACCCATCACACTAGTGCAAGCGCGGGCGATTACGAGAGCGAAGAGGATGCGATTAAGGACGAGGGTGAAGAGGAGAGCAAAGAGGAAAACATCGAGTGAGGATGAGATCGAGGAGGAAATGCAGGAGACAGGTGAGGACGATCGGAGTGACGATCAATCGGACTAGTACATGGAATCCTTGTAGATACAGTTATATTCTTATTGATGCAATTAAAGGAGCTGTTCGAGCACTAGTCACTGGATAAATCCAAAAGGATATGGAAAAAAATTCTGTGTGACATATGTTTTCAACATGACATGACAAATTTAACAGACATGAGAACTCATTGGCACTTTCACATCACATTTGGCTGACATGACAAAGTATTCACACATGACATGACAATTTATCATTGGTTCGCGGGCTGTTAGCCCGCTTGATTCGCAGGCAAATAGATGGACTCTGTCCTCGCCGTGTGGCAGCTTGATATCTTTACAGCGATATTGACGGTGTTCTTACAGAAATTCGCATCAACATATGTATTGAATTCGTGTTTGATACGGCTGTTAACATGACCCAACAGGGCACGAGGCATGCTCGGTGACATGACAACACACTGGTACCGCACCGGTTGCGACTGCTGCTCATGGGGCTGTACGACAGCGTGGCCAAATGCTGGGCGGCAGGCGAGGTGCGCGCACGACACCGCTTAGTTCGGGTGCCGTTATGCGCGTACGTGGTCACACCGGGCTGTAGCAAGTAGATCCATGGACTATCGACCTGCTTGCTACTGCCCAGCCGTTTTACTTCCTAAAAATGCTCGTGTTTTACATACTACGCGGCATAGTTCATGCCTCGACGAGACAATCGAGTCCACTTCAACGTCAAATACTCCAACAACATCGATTGGCAGTACCGCGTCTTCTCGAGAGTCACGACCAGCAATAGGGGAAATGTTAGTCATACCGTCTTTTGCTCTTGCATTGTTCCAGGGCAGGAGGGGTCATTCAAATAGAGCCGAAGCACGTTGTAGCCATTCTTCGTTGTTTTAGGGGCTATCAAGATGATGCGGCCTTCGAGCGTGAGTGCTGCGGTAGCATCTGCACTGGCGATGTTGGTGGTTCCATGTTAGCTTGGATGTAGTCTCGAAGCACTACATGTTGCACATTAGAAACATTGAGGATAGCGTGGCGCGAGCACCCCGTAAACATTTAGTATGTACCTTCGGGATCACTTATGATACGTCGGTTTGCTGCTGTCGGTTGTCTTATATCAGCATTACATGGAGTTACTGCATCAGTATGGTGCTAGGCGAGGATGAGAGAAAGAATCTTAGCAAGGTTGCTGCAAGGCACTATTGCGCAAACCAAACGAAAGTTGAACGTGCAGAACGCCTAAGAAAACAGCGTGAATACGATCGTGAACGAAGACGTCGTGTTGTAAATAGTTGCCGGGAAGAACTGGAAGAAAGGTCTGGTTGCGAGGTGTCGTTGCTTCGGTCAGTTGAGAGCTCGATAAATCAAAGAGTTTTAAAGCGTTTGCAACAAGCACTTGGTGCGGAGGGACTCGATGAACAGGTATATGCTGTTTGCGATCGCGCTGTACTTTCGAGGGAATGTCGAGCTATCGGTACGATGGATTCAGCGTTTGTTGATCGGATGAGTGATGTACTGGATAGCGACAACGAAGATTTACCTGCTGGTTTTAAGAATGAATACGACTGTGTGTCGATGTCTTCATACCTTAGCGGTATTTTGCTGTCACGGCGTGGGGTCGGCGTTAAAGGGGTTTCGGTACGAGTAGTGATATGCTCAGATTGCGATGATAGTCTGAGTAAGGAACATGTACCGAAGTTTGCGATCAAGAATGGAGTTTCGTGGGAGCTTTACCAACGCGGATATCGACACAACGCTTCCCGAACGAATGATGGTGCAGCATGTCACTGTAGTGGCTGTGACCCGTGTAATGCGAGGTGGTGCGCATCGGGCTATTCGATCGCATTGCCTCGCCGTCGATGCATCTCCTGGCCCCCCCCCCGCCACAATGCTGCCTCGCCGAGTGGATAATGTAACCGGTTATCGAGTCGTTTTAGCTGGACCATTCACTAACGAACAGCGCGCAAAGCTGAACAAGATGTATCGTGTTCGTCGCCAGCGCATTGAAGAGCTTTTGGAATTGTAAAAGTTAGAGAATCAGTAATTTGCTGAGATCGGCGTCGATTCTTGTAATATGCCATCTGACGGTATTGCAGTTCCGTGCTTTTACGAGTCTTCTACTGCCGAAGTGGCTGAGGACATTGGCCATGATCACGATCGAGCTACTGATATCGTGGACGAGAGTATAACGAATGAAGATTCAGTGATTGAGAGAAGAATGATTTTTGCGGAGGATGGGTTTGAGCTTGGTGTTGACGAGAGGGCATCGGTTATTGACAGTGCTGGTGGAATGACGGAGCCAACAAATTTGGTGCGGCATTCAACTCAATTTGCACGTGGTGATGGAGGGTTTTTTTCGCAGATGTTTCCTTACTTGTTCCCGTATGGGTGAGGTCGCACAGACGAAGAGCGCTACGTACCAGTATCACTTCATGCGTGCATCCAGGATTATTGCTCGTTGAGTTCTCGAGCGTTTGCCGAAGACGAATTGTTTTCTTTGGTAGCTTCTGATCCCTTTCGATACGCAACATGTATCTCAGTGCTGGTCTTCGCTGCAAGAGGCATCCGCATGCATTTGATGAATACCACGACGTATCATTGGATAGTTTGGAGGAAGCACTGCGAGAGAACGAGCAGATACGACAAGGTCGCATTCGTGGGTCATTAGACCATTTATCAATGGCAACTCGATTTTTGAGAAGTGTGGAACTTTGTGAAACAAGTGTGTGGGGAAGTGATGCGGAACGCGAACAGTGCCGGCGTAAAGCCTTTGCATATCAAAAGTGTTTTGGCTTGCCAGCGTTGTTTGTGACTTTGACACCGAACCTGGCAAATTCATTCGTGTTAGCTCAATATACAGGTATTACGACGGTTGATACACTGTTTGATGCGTCCATTTCAGGAGTGCCAGAGCGGGCAGGGTTGAGGGGTGCAGCGTTCAGGAACAATTTTGTTTCAGCGAGGATATTCATGCGGCAAATGGATGCCTTTAGGGAGCACGTGCTAGGGATCCATCCAGCTCCCATGCGTCATAAACCGTTCAATGGTTTATTTGGAAAAGTAAAAACATATTTCGGAATTTAAGAGACCCAAGGCGTTGGCACTTTGCGTTCTCATTTTCTCGTATGGCTAACGGCGACACCGATAAATATCCCAGCATTGGACGGAATTATGGCGACACGTGGGGATTCGTTCTTGCGCGACATTGAGACGTATGTATATATTGTGGTGAGCACATCCTTACCTTTGAGTGCTTCGCAGGGATATTGTGTATTTTGTGGTCATTCCTACTCGAATTTGAGGCCGTTGAAGATATCATTGAGTGCTAGAACGAGAACAGATACAGGCGATCGCGAGCCTATCATACTCAAGTGTGGTCAATGTGCTATGCATTTTGGTTCACAGCACTTTGATCGGCAAGTGCTACTACAAAACCGCCCTGCTGTTTGGCCCCCGCCAATGCGTGATTGCTCTCATAAAGAAATGGAGGAGAAAGCAAGAATGGAGGAAAATCCCGCTGTAGTCGCGGAGATGCAAGAAGATTCATTTTTGACCGCGAGTTTGGTCTTTTTACCAATGCAACAAGTGACGAAGATGACGTTTACGGTGCATTTCTTCAGCCCATCAATGATGAGTGACATGCGCGAGGGTGATGTTTTCAAACGTGATGAGATGGCGATACTGGTTGAAATTATGCCTCCATCTCGAGATGACTTGCGTTGGTCAACTGATGCATACGCATTCATGGTATCGATGCTAGTGTTTCTCCTTGATTTGCATTGGTGGAGCCATGCATCGAGCTGTTTTAAAAAGTCACGCTCTTCGTCGACTGGTTCTTGTCGCTACGGATATCCACTTGACCGTGTTAGTTCTACTGAGTACACTACCAAAGGGGTTGAGCTGCAACGTCTTCCTGGTCATGAATATATAAATGGTTTTAACGATGTGATAATGGCGACGTTCAAGTCAAATCATGACGTTCAGGTTTGATTGGAGGTGAAGCCGTTTTAGAGAGGATTTATTATTGTTGCAAGTACGTAACAAAGCGGCAGAATCAAGTTGACTATGTCACCGCTGTAGCGCTTGCAGCATTTCGGTGCCGACAGGACAATGAAGCTAGAAAACGAGCTCTACATGATGGCCAAGATGAACGAAGCACAAGTCGACAGCGTGTGACTTCGATGACGTACGCGCTAACGGGCCGTCAAGAGATTGCGGGTCCATTGGCTGCACTGTACTTACTTCGAAAGTCGTGCTGGTATATGAGCGTACCCTGTGCAGTATTGCCACTGGCGGAACTACTCAAAGAGCTTTTCGAACATGAAAGTCACGGATGTGATTTGGTCGGGCTAAACAATAGCTATGGTGATCAAGACGACTTGGCGCACGATGAACCTTCAAATAGCATTTTCAGACCAGCGTCACTGTTAGATGATTATTGCTCGCGGTCAGAGATCTGCGGAGATGTTGGGCTATACGAGTTTTTTTCAGACGAAAGCGGACTGCATCGTCGAGTGAAGATATTATGTTTTCGAGTGAGTATCCTCTATACACAACCTATTGTATTGGCCGCCGTCGGGATGAAGTCGTCCCTGTCGTCAGTGGCATTCGAATGCCCTATATAGATGAGAGCTCGCCAGCAGATTTCGTGCTCAAGCGCTGTAAAATTGCTTTGGTTCCTTTTAAACCATTTCGCAGCGTTTCAGATCTCTCCAAAGATTTTCGAGAAGATGATGCTTGGCGAGTATCATACGCGCAGTGGGAACCTACTCGGTCCCAATTTGTGCGTCAAATCATGGATAACATGAATGACTATTTTCGTGCTAAGTATACGGTTTCTCTGACACGAGGTATCTCCGATGATATGAGTAGTGACGAGGACATCGAACGTACCTCTGGTGGCGATTTCGATGATATTGATGAGTGCGTGGCTTTGGTTGACAGCCACGAGGAAGGTGTTTATCCAGAAGATACCGAATTGGAGCTTTTAGATGACCTTCGTGGCGACGATATTCCTGAAACAGACACACTAAATCCCAAGGTGTACCCAGGGTCACAAAAAAGTTTTGATATTGTCGACGTACTTACGCTGCACAGTTTACTTTCATTGATTGATCAGTCTACAGCCGACATAGACCGTGATATTCACCGCTCGCATCAATTTGGTGATGAAGTTGGATATCTGTATGGTCAACTGTCTGTTGATGAACGTCGCACGTGGGTTGCCGACCCTCAGAATATCGATTGCCTAGGTGAATGCCATACTGGCATTGACGATAGACCGACATAAATACTAGAACTACTTCGGACCGCGCTGCAATCCGAAAATGAAACATGGACACCGAGTCGTACACCTCCTGCTTCGATTGACTCGTATGCGTCAAGTAAAGCAAAATCGCGTGCAAAAGAACTCAACGAAAGGCAACACGTAGTTTTTTGTATTGCTGGCAAAGCGCTGCTGAATCGTTTTTATAAGCAAGAGCTTGGAAAGCAGTGTCAACAAGATAGTTTTATATCCAATGATTTCGAGTGTCGCATTGAAAAGGATCAACTGCTCATGTTCTTATGTGGTGCTGGTGGTACTGGCAAAAACCGTGTGATTGAAACGATATCGGCATTATGTACGAGTTGGCATCGAGAGAGTTCGTTAATAAAAACTGCTATAACCGGGAAACTGCTACTCTCATCAAGGGTCGCACGTTATCGAGCTTCTTGCTTCGACTGCAGTTTGCGCTTAAACGGAAAGATTTTCTTGAGCTCGGTAAGGTGATTATTGATGAAGTATCGATGATGACTAAACCCGAGTGGGTTCGTATGGATAAGCTTCTTCGTCACTACAAAAAAATTTCAGGTGTTCCATTTGGCGGCGTCCACATATTAGTTGTTTGGGATTTTTTTCCAAATGCCCCCTGTGGGGTCGGATGTCATTTACATCGATCCGTGTACGAAAAAGAAAGCTGGAATCATCGATATCGAATGATTGGAACTTTGGCGGAGGTTCATTACGATAATTGTGCTCGAGTAATCGATGCGCTTCCGTAGTGATCCAGAATGGGGTGAAGGGTGCCGAAATGCCCGCGTAGGAATCTGGACTCCTGATTTTGTACAGCTTATCAACAGTCGACTGGTTAATGACATGACACACTCAGCTTTCCTAGCAATGCAGGAAAATCAGTATTTGTTACACCAGAAAATGCTACCCGTTTGTCTATTAACAAAGCTTTTGTCGTTGAGACCGCATCATTACTTCCGACGCAACAGTTTCCGGTCCGTGTTGTTGCAAATTTCAAAGGAGTACTTGATGGATTGAGTAATCCAGATATCGAAATGATCATGGGCCTGCCAGATAGTCGATTTGGGCGCCTGGCTCCGTATATCGATCTGATTGTTGGAATGCCCGTCCAGGTAACTCAAAACGTCGCAACATCAAAAGGAGTCGCGAATGGCACTTTGGGAACGCTGGAATACGTTCATTTTCCTCGTGAAACTGTCTTTCGTCTAGAGAGATAGCACAAGTGGCGTGATATTTCAAGTCCCAAGCAGCCCACAGGAGTATGCACTGCTTCGTGTTTCCAGAATTGATGCTGCCCGATCCATACGACCAGGAATTTCGCCTGAAAATTTTCCTGTATTCTACGACACTGAAGCGTTTGGAACAAAGACCATTTCACTACCACCGGCACTAAATGGCCAGCCGAGATCGGTGAACGTGAACATTCGTCAACCACCTTTTGTCTGTGGGGTCGGCTCCACGACCTACAAATTGCAAGGTGAGACGTTGAAATCAATGATTGTTGTGGATTGGAAGTCCAAGGTGTCGATTGTGAACAAACCCCAGCAAGCTTATCTGCTCGTCTCTCGAGTTGTATAGCGTGAAGCGTTTATGACGATGACACCATATACAGACGAACTCGCGTCATGGGCAAAACCTCCGATCGCTGCACTGAATGAAGAGCGTCATCTAGTTGAGCGCAGCGAAGATATTGTTGCAGAATACATCTCATTATGTGGCTGCATGTATACTCAAATTGTGTTTGCTCAGTTGATATTTAAACTGACACGCTTGCTCAACTGCATCAGTTAATTCTACCTATTATTTCACCGCTGCAACTGAACGGCTGCGTCTACATGAGAGTCAGAGACCGGAGCTCGTTCCCCAATCGGTGCTCCAGATTCCTGTCGGTATTTTCCTGCTTGTTGCTTCAGCGATTTAGGCGTAGATTTCACTCTTCAGTTATCGTTTTACCTCGCGACTGCACACGTCGAGCTCCAAGAGTTGGGTATGTGCTGCCCGGAGCTCCTCATTCTTGCGACGAAGTTCTTCCGCCTATCGGCATAACTGTGCACGAAGGCTCCATTTTCGTCAACTTCGTCGCAGTCGGCGTGTCTTCTTCTCTACCAACTGCTCGTCGGACGCAATTTCTCCCTCCGTGGTGCCAGGCGTCCGCGTCCTCTTCATCTTCACTCCCCCACTGTGAACCGCGGAGACTCGTGCGCCCCCCCCCCCCCCCCCCCCAGCCCAACTCGATCACTGAGCTCTACTGCCAGACAGCGGTCACCGACATGCGATCGCGTGGCAAGTCCAGGCCCTTCAGTCTCAACTACGTGTGTGTACGCTTTTGAGTCCAGCCGCCTGTAGAGCACTCGCAGTGCATCTGCTGCCCAGCCACGCTTAATGTGTGGTACAGTAGCACAGTATAGCATGTTGCTGTTAATTGCAAAGTCGAGCAAATTCGAGTTAGTTGATGTGTTGTACGTAGCATAGCATATCGTTTGTAAGTCGAGTTAAGGTTTCTTGAATGATGTTCGATGAGAAGTTTTCTGGCGTGGCAAACGATAGTTCTTACGAACTGCGAAATTTTAAAGGCATGACTCGTCGTATTAGATATACGAGGTGAAACATGTTGTCAGGAAATGGTGTGGGCAAAGTATGAACTGCTCGTCGACTGCTCTGGATGCTATTGGAGGTCGACCTTGAAGTGTTTCAACCAAGGGGAGTTCTGATACAGTTTGAACATCGTTTCTCGGCTTTTTGGCACTGGACACAGACGGCTTTGCCTTGCACACCGTGCGGTAGAACAACTTTTTGGGAGCATCCGCGCCTCCAGGGCGTCTAAGTTTATTCGCTTTCCTCGCAACAACTTCATGGCAGCACGACTTGAACTTTGCGTAATACTTTCACCCGCAAACGCACTTATCCACGTCAACGATTCAGCCATTCGTGGGCATACCGGCAAAATGCGCGTAACGTAGAGACCCGGAAACGACGTGTTTTGTAGAGTTGAGCCATACGCACGCGCTGTTCACGGGCTCGAAGCGCTGGACCTAGAAGTTCCGTATCTTGCCCTTCATCTTCACCATCCATGGTTGGGTTAAATGGTGTATCCACCGCTTCACCGAGATCTTTCAAATCTTGAGCTTCAGTGGTGTCTGTCTCGCAGAGCTACTTAACCCGACAAACTGACGGGTTATCAAAAGAGAATGCTTCAACCGACCTGCCAATATCAGCGCCGTAGCGGCTTTGGCTGTGACATTACTAGGGACCGGTTCCATGTGGGTCGATAGATAATCGCATCCTGAATAACTACCTGCGGCACGGTAACTAGCCGCTGCATGTGATATCGGCGGCGACCAGTGTACTCCTCCAAAATCGCGTTAAATGTTTCGCAGGATTGTTTGCAGTTGCGTATCTCGATGATGTGTGAAATATTTGTCAGCGCCAATAACGGCTTTCAAGTCACTACTGGGAAAAGTTGGACGCAACCGTGGTCAACCCTGGAATTGACTTCCACTCACTCATAACACTGTCCATTAATTCGTAATACGAGGTCATGTAACCAGCGTAGTGCAACCGCATTATTCCATCAATGACAGTGTTCCGATGCGCAGGTAGGAGATGCCTCGTTTGGTTACGAACGTTGTGAAGGACGTGGAAATTATTTTAGGTACGTAGCGGACGGAAATTCACAAACCTATTGAAATCCATTTACTTGAGCGTCTCCAGCGTCCCCCATAACGGCCTCTATTGCCAAAACTGCTGTCGGTCGAACTCGTTTCACAACACGAACAAATGCGCCCATGCCCATTGCATACTCTTGGGCAGTACGTCTACTCACCACAAAAATCACAGCAAGCTGGTATATCCTGGATGCATAAGAAAATCCGATGATGGGATATCCGAGATCGCTCAATTTGAAAGTTGCGTCCGCATGAGACTATATGAGAGAAACGACCCTCTGCCGAAAATACAATGGTAGCGTTGAGCAGCGCCCTACTCGTGATTTCAATACAATACGCGTCAGCATCTGTCCCCTTACATCCTACATAATAATATCCATCTTCACCGCCATGATGGCCGAAAATAAAAGCGATTCAGTTCTCCTGTTCGATCGTAGGAATGCTCCTTCACGAGACGTCGAACAGTCTTAACCGAGTTTTTAGTACCCTGAAGCCGGCGCAAATACTGGCGCAAATACTCTGCACAGTTGCGTTCTTGGTCAATTGTAGGATAGCCCCGTGGCTGAGCGATAATATTTACAGATCGGCGCAGATGAATGTGTATGAGTTGGGGTGGTATTGCAAACTCATCTTGCCGCAGAATGATTTCTTTTATCTCAGCAGTAATAACAGCCTTGTGTGGTCTTGACACTCAACGGATCCGCCACGGATGTGATCCAAACGATTGTGGTAAACATGCCAGTGGTCGGTTGCCTCCCAGCCCCATATTTTCCAAACATACTTGAACAATACGTAAATCCGACATGTTTTGCTGGTACACTTAAGGCGCCTCTCTACCATTTGATGAACACTCCATTCACAATTATTGCATTGTCGATCTGGTGATGTATGGTTCACGCGACTACTGAACGTCTTGAAATTTCCCCAGAGCCTACTTAGAGCCTACCGTCATAAGCAAGTCCGAACTATAGACAATCCGTGGCATTTCCGCTCCGTAAATTCTCTAGGTGTTACCACCCCTACTTCGGCTCCCTTTCATCCTTCACACACTCTCCACGCGGCTGACACCCCCATTTCGTCCGTCACGCACTATCCACGCGGCTGTTCCCTCCCTTTCGTCCGTCACCTGACGATTCTTGGGTGCTTGATGAATGGTAGGGAATCCAAGGTTCCCTAGTCTTGTAGCCCCCTAATCTAGGATGCAACCAACACTAGTGTGGGCTACTCTATGCCAGTGATGTTTATGTGCTTTTCTCACTGGAAGCTGTGCTTTTACACAATATGGCACGTTTGTATGTGCCATTATCGAAGCATCCGTGAAGCTCCAAAGGTTTGGTGTGGCATTGATTGGTTCTGTTTGTGCAATCCTTCCGCCCTCGCCAAAGGTGCTTCTAGCTGCGGTGGAAGAACTAAACCGGCTTGCTCTGGATCAACTGCGATCATACCTCCCGACACCGAACTTGATCTTTTGAACTGGATCAACGACCTGCGCGGCGAAGATGTCCCTGACACATCGTTGGTGTTGCGCTTAAAGGCGTTAAAGCTGCCGGTGTACAGTAATCTGCTTCCTTAGCGAATGGGTGAAACCTTATAGATTTTAAGAAGACATAGCTTCGAGCTTGTACCACCCTTCGCTGTCGAGTATTGTATTAGTAAATGAGATTCCACCAATCGTAAAAGACATTCCACCAATCAGCTACGTATATTTAGAATCCCGCCAATCAGATCGCGTAAAGGGGGCCCCAGGAAGATCGAAGGCCTAGCCAAACTTCAAGGCGGGAGCAGAACGGTAGCAATGCGGGAACGGCGAGCTCACAAGTACATAGTGTAGTGAACAAAGGGTGACGCATTCTCCAATTTGATTCAAGGAACGCACGATGTCTTCTCCTCGCCACCGGACCCAGAAGCGCACCCGCCTGACCTAGCTGCAAGAGCTGCAGATTTGTGACCGGCGCGAGCTACCAGCTGCCTCGTACCTGGTGCTGGCATCCTGGGCTCAGGCTGAGTTCGGACTCACGACGAGACCCCCCAAGCAAGCCATCGACCGGGTTCTCAAGGCGGAAGGCAGGCTGCGCCATGCTACGGCCGACTGTTTGGCTCGCCAGCGGGTGCGGCCAGACTACCAGCTCGCACTGGGCCAGAGTATGGTCGAGTTCGTGCTGGCCAGTGAGGCCTGGGGCATTGCGCTATCGGGGGCTATGATTATCGCCCAAGCCAAGAGGGCTTTGATTCGGCTGGGCATTCCGTTTTCTTCATGGCCGCGGCTGGGGTGGTCCTAGCTTCGCAGCCGACAAGAGCGCTACGGCATTCGATGGTGCCGTGCCCACGGCGAGGATGGTCGTGTTGACTTGGACGCAGTCGGGGAAGAAACGGCTGCTCTCCGGAAACTGGTCCGCACCTACGCGTATACTGACGTATACAACATGGACGAGACTGGATTCTACTTCAACAACGTTCCCCGAGGCTCGCTGTGCATCAACGAAGCCCCTGCCCTCAAGCAAGACAAGGCGCGGGTCCCGTTGGCTGTTTGCACAAACGCTTCGGGGACTGACAAGTTGCCGCTCCTGTTCATCGGCGCGTCTGCGAAACCACGCTGGCTTAATAAGAAGCCCACCGACGTTCTCTATACTTCAACACCCAAGGCATGGAACGACGTTCCAAGCTTGGCTACGAGATGTAGACCAGTCCATGCGCGACCAACATCGTCGCATTCTCATCCTTGTCGACAACGCATCTTCGCACTGCGACGAAGGCCTCGTCCTGACGAACGTGCGACTGGCAAAACTGCCTCCAAATACCACCGCCAAGCTCCAACCTCTTGACCAAGGGATAATCTACTATCTCAAGCGTGGGGTGCTGCGCAAAAAGATGGAGTTCGCGCTGGAAAGAACGACGAGGGAGATCCTAACCCCTACAAGGTGGGCATTTTGAAGGGCATTGAGTGGTGCGCTGAGGCGTGAAGAGACCTGCCTCCTGAGACGATTCAACACTGCTGGTTGCACTCCACGCTTACCGCGAAGTCGGACATGAACTTCATCCTACATAAAATAAATTCGTTAGTAAGTCAGAGTTGGTTACATTTTCCTTTCACAACAAATATACTCGGTTATTGTATACATATCAGATGTTCGCTAAGGAAGCAGATTACCGTACTCGGATTTTGAACTCCTTCCGGTTGACAACGTCTATACAAGTTACGTCATCACCTGTCACTTAGATCGCGACATGTCAAGACCAGGTTAGCCCCGAGCAGCTTGAAACGACGCCTACCTACGCCATGGGCTTGGCGTAACCGTGTGGAACAAAGTCGGATCAGCCCAGCAACGCGAAGACATCCCAGTTCATGGGAACATGAAAGATAAACACGTACGATTTTTTGTATATTTTCTTTTTTTCGTTTGTGCTAATACTATTGTTACAAGGTTGGTGTAATACGTCTCTTTTTGAAAAGTTTCTACGCTATCATTTCGGTGCACGATTTGAAATCGTGTAGCTGGGTTTCCTCCTCTGGGATGACTACTCTGAACAAAGGACCAGGACGTCATCTGATGCGCGACGAATCTCAACATGGAGATGCTCTAAATTCCGCCGGGGGTAACGTCTATATTCCAGTCGGTGGGTGTAACTTGGAGCCTTTTCAATGCTCGGTCTACCACTACGCTGGATCAAGCATATGATTAATCAGCTTCTGGATCGAGACTCGGCTGTTGGGTTCAACCTGCGCCCCCCCCCATCAAGGACCGGCATATGCAATTGGGTAGGCACGGCAAGATAAGAAAAGCCTGTACGTATCATCTGTGCGGGCTACCGCAAGTGCCACCTTGACAATGTGCCGGAGCTTTAGTCCGAAGCAGCAGCTGGCCAGCGATCTGATGGGCTTGGGGTGTATCAACAAACGCGTGGGTGAGATTCGGTGGACTAAGACTTTGGTGCAGTCGGGGAAGAGATAGGTGATGCCAATGAGGAACAGTTAGAATGCTTAGCTTAGTAATGTCTACATATATATAAGCTGTTTTTTGTTGATTGGCTGTTTGTCCAAAGGCGAGGTTTCCTCTCTTGCAGCTCCTACCGGGGCTAGGGTGTATTTTTCTATAAAAAATTAGGTATGCCCGTTCATTTTTAGGTGTACCACACCTTCAACATAATTGGCCGAAATAATGAAGAAGGGATGGGTTATACATTTGCTAACTTATGCATTGGGCGGAATATCGACTAACACAGCTAGTTATGACCCCCCCCCCCCCCTCGCGGCAATAATGCAATAAAAAATACGCTCAAGACATTCAGCCAGCTACCAAGGTCAAGATGCTCCTGTTTCTGACCCAGTATATTTTGGGTGACCAGCTAATGATATGAGTGCTCGCCGACGTGCACGCAAGGTTTGGCACCTGCCGTTTCATTGTGTGTAAACGTTCGGGGGCGTAAAATACGGCTTGAGCTTAGGGTTGTCATAGCTAGGGATTGGAGTGTAGACGAGTATGATCCGAATATAGATAAAATAGTCAAATCCGACGTGTTTTTCAGGGAGTAGATCCCCGTGTCAATGAAAATGGGGGCATCCAGATCGTTATTTCGTACACTTATGCGATATCGATGAGAGAGGCCGCATTTTCGTTGGCGTCTCCAGTATTAATATAGGATCATCGATAGAGGGTGCGGTGGATGGGTGGAGAGTGAATCGCCCAACCAATCGCTGGTCAGTATATTTCTAATGGAGCCGCGGTTAATTGCTGTACAGAGCGCTCTCGACCAATATTCGTGACAATGAAAACCTTCAGATGGGTTGCTACAGTGGGCTTAAGCGCTGTCAGTGTTCGAACTATCAAGGCGTTTGCACTCCTGATGGTACGGACAACTGTGAACATTTTAAAGTAACAATCTGGTTGTCTGACAAGCTGTGTGTAACATTGTTTTAGGTTTGTGCATTTCGTTTACGGACCAATTAAAGGTCGCCTACACGATCCAACTATGCTCCGCTGCTTTTCTATATTGCAGCCAATGATTCTGTTTAGGATCTTGACGTGCTTATATATGGCGCCCCAGCTTATGGAATCAATGACCTACTTTACAGCCCATTCCGAAATGCACATGCGAGCAACAATGAGAAGCAATTAAATGTGGTGATGAGCAAGGTTCGCGTATGGATCTAGTGGCAATTTCGCATAGTAAAGAAAAAAATAGGATTTTCTCGACTGGAATGACAAGCACAACATTTTGCTAACACCTGTCACGCGAATGGTACGAGTGGCAATACTTCTTAGGAACGCAATCACGTGTATTAAACGGGGGAATCAAATTAGCATGTACTTCAAGTGCACACCGCCAACATTGGAGGTATATTCCTGCAACCCTTTCCAGACCCGAGCACAACTTACCCAGTAGCTTTCTTTCTCATTTAGGCGCTCTAGCAATCGAGCACTTAATTGTGCCTGAATATCATGTTCCTTTTATCGCCCTACTATCTCCAACCGACGCTCTTCCCGGTCCCTTTCACGTTTTTCTCTCTCTCTCGAAATCAAACCGTTGCTTAAGTTCAGCCTGCTGGTGGTGGAAAAAGTCTTTCATCGCCTGGGTCGTTTGCTCTTTTGACCTCTCTAGCAAAGCCAACTTATCCGTAGGTCCCTATCCGCGACTTGATTGGCGCAACTCGATTGGGGAAGGACCTTCTTCTTTTTTTCATCGTTGTCATCATCAGTCCTCCCACGACGCTTGCCTAATTGAATGCGGGATAACGCAACCTGGCGCACAACTTCTCCCGACTGGTCCTTAGATTGCTTCTTCACTTGTTTTGCGTGTGCTACACCAACCACCACAGCTTCAAACTCGTCGACTTTACCCATAACATCGGTCATGACTTGGATAAACGCAGTTTTCGCCTCGTCCGTGCCTGACTTGCCCGCCGACTCGGCCTCCCACGCTCGATGAAATGGATAACAACTTTAGAAATCTGTTATACTCTCACGTTTTCATCAGGCTCGCCTAATCAAAGTTCCTCTCGGCGTTTTAGATGGGTGTCATGGCATCACAAGGCACACATACCAAGAAAAGCACGTCCATTCGCCCTGCAACGGACGGCGAGAATGAGCGCATCCATCGTTTCCTGAACGACTACCTAAAAGCCTTCATCTCGCCGCACCAGAAGGACTGATACGAGCTCATTCCCATGGCGGAGTTTGCGTACAATGCGCAGGACCGGGATGTCTCCCTTTGCGGTCGATCTGGGCTATGCTCCACATAAACGCCAGTCCAGCGCAACACACTCGCGTTCCTGGAGCACCAACAACCGGTTCTTCAATAGTGCCGCGCAGCGCTCGAGAAGGATCAAGCGCAGATGAAAGACGCTTTTGATCGGAACCGCTCCGTCACGACTTTTGCTGTCGGTGACATGGTCCTCCTCGATACCACGCACCCCAACCTCGCTCACGTCAGTACCGAAGGTCGGCGCAAGTTTGCAGCTCGTTCATCGACCCATACAATGTCGTGGAGTGCACTACACGGAACACTCACTGCCTCCCGGCATTCGCCTGAACGAGGAATTTTATGTCGCGTATTTGCACCTCTACCACAAGGACACCAACCCCTAGTCTGAACTCAGTTCCCACATGGACATGCTGGGAGAAATACCACCGAATATATCTGAAACTTGTAGAAAAAACGTACTTTTCACATGAAACCACGAAAACCCTGTGCAGATAATTAAGCTACCGGCACCCATCCTCCGGGGCTTAACCCACGTCTGGTACTGGTGCTGGTAGCTAACCGACCAATTTTTGGGACCGGGTTGCAAACCCCGTTATTTCATGTTGGGTATTGGTGGCACGTAGACCTCCAGCCCAACCAACTATCACACACAGAGGCGGACTCAGCCTCTGATGAAAGGCGGGCATAATCTAGATGCACTTTTATTGTTTGAAATTTACAGATGGATCCGCCTGGAAGTCATGGCGTTGAAAGCGTCGAGTACTTCATCTTTGTCAATGTTGTTCGTGGTGTCACGTTCTACAGCTAGAAGCATCCGATTCGACATCCACAATTCTCCCATTGTAGTTCGGAGTCTTGTCTTGACACGTATCATTGCAGAAAATGATCCTTCAGTACTGGCCGTAGAGACAGGAAGCACACATACTAGACGGACTAAGCGATGCAGAGTAGGAAACAATTCACTCGTGCCACTTCGAACCATCACTGAGAACAGTTCCTGTGCAGTCTTCGGGTTTTGAAATCTTTTGTCGATAGTAGCTAGCCCGCGAAATCGTACCGCTTCATCTCGTAGTTCTTCAAGACCACCATTGAAGTCTTCAGGGTATAATTCAGTAACAAGCACTCCGATATTGCTCGTTTTCCAGTTGCTATATCCCGCCCGTGGGCACAAAGCCCCAGTTAATTGCAGAAAGCTAAGACCGTCCCCAATAAAACGTGAGCTGAGCTCAGAAATGATGTCGTTCACAATAGTCAAATACACTTCGTCTCGATAATATTCTTCTTGGGTAGAAACTGTAGCATCTCTCGAGGCATCTGCGCCAGGAACGTCGGGTTTTCCACGTACACGGCTTCGAATCCCGCGTCTTGCCCATGGATCAGTCTTTGAGGGTACACCAGGTTGGGCGTCGATTTGAATTTGTTCACAAAAGCTTACCGACATACTCCATATCGATGATAAGCTAACAGGGCTTGCACTTTTTTCTTGACTGGTATCGCTCATTTCAACAAGCACCTCCGTAATTTGCATTACCATGTTGACGGCTGATACAATGTCAACATCAGCCTTTTGTAGGTACTGAGATAAGCGGTTGGTCTTTGCTAGAACAGCTATCAGAACTTCGACATGAAAGACAAAGTTAAATGTCCACATTTTGTTTCCAAAATTCCCATAGCTTCTGCACGCTATTGAGGGTTTACAGCATCAGTGGACACGCGTTCCAATACTGACGTGATTGGTGTCCAGAGCAACTTCACTTTCCTAAGTGCTCGTATATGACAGTTCCACTTAGTCTTACTGAAACTCTCTGTTGAAATTGGTTGATTCAGCCCCTTGCCAGGCTTCACCCGTCCTTGGTCCAGTAGATTTGCCAGCTCATCTGCGGCCTCGTCATGCAGCTCGTCTTTACGTTTGCATGAAGCACTTGCTGTTGTATGGATTCCCTGGACTGCGTTACAACAATCCACAACTGCTACTGTATTCATAGCGACCGCAACAAGAACTAGATTAAGTCGATGAGCAAAGCAGTGTACAGAGTATGCAAATGAACAGCAAGATCGCAACCGGCGCTAAAGACCATTAAAAGCACCCGCCATATTGGAAGCTCCATCATATCCCTGGCCTCGACACCGCGCAATTATAAGTCCCCATAATTCCAACTGAGCTGATAACGCATTCCACAAAGCCTCATAGTTTGTATCGTGCAGGTGCACTGTCCCAAAAAATCTCTCCTTAATGAAACAAGTATTTACGCAAACGAAGCGAATAACTATCGACATGTGCTCGTTTTTGGCTGCACAACTTGCTTCGTCAACGAGAACCGAAAAAAGCCGTTCGCAAGCTCGACCGAAAGGATATGCTTCCTTACAGCGTCTGCCGAACACTGAATCATTTCGTGTTGAATTCGTGGAGAAGTGTACAAAGCATTTTCACCTGCCATGGCCATTGCTGTTGAAAAAGCTGGTATGTGCTGTGCCATGAAATGCACAATCTCTAGGAAGTTGCCTTTGTTCTCCGACGTGTCCTGCACAAGATAGATACAACGAGTAATAGTAAGTATGGTATCAGTTAATATGGATGTGCCGATACGAGAATCCACCTTCTCGTTGCTGTCGCGAAACGCAATTTCTTGTTTAGCGAGAAGATACACATCGAGAATAAAAGTCAGTCGAGCCCGATTCTCTAGTCGCTGATTGTGCATTTGGTGTTGAAGTGCAATTGATACACCAAATGCACAATCAGCGACTAGAGAATCGGGCTCGATTGACTTTTACTCTCAGGTGGTCTTTGAACTCCAAGGCAGCTGCATGGTGGTTTGATGATTGTTGGCCGACGTATTTCCTAAAGCCATCCTTAGATGAGGCTTTCTTCCAGTTTCTATAGCCGAGCTCAAGTTGGGCGTAAGAACTGAGTTCATGCTCCACAGTCATCACATCGCGACTGAGATAGCAACACAAGCAATACACCGCATCGGTTGTGGTTGAATATTCGAGCCATCTATGTTGTTCAAACCAACACTTTCAACCGCCAATATCACATGCCGGATACGTAGAGCGGTGGGGTTGATAAGCTCCCAATCAAACGTATCGTTGTATCACTTCGCGCAGCAGCATGGGGTCGGCAGTGAGCTGATTCACGAAGAATAAGTTGGCGGGTCTTTGGGCAGGATCGCACCTTATGAAATCTGCGGCTGTGTAGTCTGCTGCATTCTCGGGAACTTGGTGCTGCACGCACCGATCGAACGCGGCTTGTGCGAAGTGTCAAAATTCTGGGCGCTGGAATTATCATAAAAAGGTGTGTGTGATTCACACACCTTTTTATGGGTGCAGGTTGGAAGGGCGACCACTCCTATGGGGGTGGCTGCTCGGCCACGAGATTGCCTATCTCCGGCGTCAGGTGAAAGATCCGCACTCAGCCGTATCGATCCCTGCACCCCCCCCCCCCCAGTCTCAATGCCAGGTATACGCACTAAGGTCGGTAAAACCCTGAGCAGCGCAAACCGGTCTACCACCGTGAGAGGTCGTGGAACCTCGTCAGCGAACGTCACAATGATGTGTCCGATGATTCGTCACCTTGTCATATCATTGGTAGTTCGTTAGCGTGGCGATATTCTTCGTCACAAAGAAAACACCCTAAGACAAACTACACGAGATTGCCTCAACCGGGCCGGCCCTGTCCAAGAATCATACGTCAGCACGTGCTCCCCAGGCGCACATGACGGACGGGGAGGCGAATCTTTTCTTGGAGGACGCTAGGGTCTTCCTATATCCTCCTAATCACGCGCAAACCGGACTACCAGACATCACTCGTCTGGTTAAGCTACACAACCGCTATCCGTCCGCTGCTGGGCGATTCAGTCCATTTGTTGGATACAAGCTCGCGTATATAATCCAGCATAAATTCGCGGTGCGAGTCACGGCTACCTGAAGTCCTTATCACTAGCTTCCTTACGTACGCGAGGCATCGGCAATGCCAATGACAACCATTTGCAAACGTTTTGTGCCATTTGTGGAAAGAATGGCCGTCGGTAATTGAAAACCTTGCGCGTATTTGATCCAAGCGACTAACACCTTGTATATACGTGACTGCTTCACACACATCGGAGCCTGATACTCTACACTTTCAGCACCTATCGGCCGTCGCACTGTAGTCATTCTCTACGCGTTTGGATTAGATACTACACACAAAATGTCTCCGTCGCACCACGCAGCATCAAGTTCGCCACGATCCGATTTTTTGCTGATCATTGTTACGTTCTGGGGGAAATGCTTGTTATTGCTTGTGACGGTAGCTCTGTCGCGCAGCTCCTCCAATTGCAGATGTTATAGCAGTTGAACAGACATATAAAAAATTGTCTCTGTTTATGATACGAAGATTGTTATAAATCGGTCAGACCATCTCGAGGACGTGCTGACAAATAGTGAGCATCTCGCTGAGTTCTGCGGCAAGAGTTTGAGCCTCTGCTGGAGACGTCACTGCTATTAGGGTCCTAATGAGGTCCCATCACTAACTTACACGTAGCGATGTGGAAGCGTCCAGTTCTCAGTAATACTGACACCAAGAAATTAGTTCAAAGTAAAATCAACTCTCTTTTGTTATTTGGACCAGGGCGGGGGCCAGCGATCTAATGTAACCACTTAAATTCAATTCAGCAGGTGAATGGCTGGAATGGATTATGGCTCCCCTACTTTCATCCAATCAGATAATGACATCTGAGCACACGCTAGTCGTGTGCGGTTGTGCTTACGTATGCATTAGCTTAAGAGATCTGCATACATATGTAAATAAAGGGCCCATTGCATCACCCTCCTCTCAAAGCTGCGTTTACTGAACGTAAGCGAAAACAACTAATGATAACTGTGGGACGATGGACACGGCAGGCGATGACTGATGCAGCTCGGACGACGGACACGGCGCTCGGCAACGAACATGAGCACGGATAGTAGCGACTCGGTGAGTGTGGAGACCCCAGATGGCGATCAGCGCAGCACGACTCTTCGAAACGACCCTCAGAAGTAACAGGTGGCATGAGGACAGGACCGTCAACTCGATGCGACGCGCCAATAGAATCTGATTGGATCTTTGCATCGCCAGTGACCGACGGCGGCGCGGCGCAGTGCGCAAGAACGCACTATGCCATCCGGGTATACGTGGGTTCAATCCCCACGCGGTAATGCTTCATTCACGATGCGTGAGCGGCCAGAGCTTTTCCACGAGGGCTTCGACATCACCAAGTATTAGGCACTCGGCCACGCGGATTTGCCGAATAAGTTAACTAGGACTCAGCGAAACCGAGATGCTTCCACGATGAATATGATCAGTCAGACGGCCCAGCGACGACGGCGCTTTAATGAAGCTATCGTAAAGGTGGCCAGTGATACCTGCACTGAAGACACAAGCGGCATGATGAACCCAGTGATGACCATAATGTTGATGATGACAGAGCGACAGGCAAGCAGCAAAGCTGAGTATCGGTGTTAAAGAGAAGGGCGCAAACGTGAAAGAGCTGAACATGACGAAAAGCTTGCGATCGAGAGAGCTAATCTCGAAGAGCGTTCACATCAATTGATGATGCTCTTGATGACGAAGATAATCGGCCGTCCTCAAAATGACAACCTTGAGAGTTGATTATCGGTTATTCCAAATGCGTGGAGTAGGTACAGAAGAACAAGCAACCTGTCATGTCGTAGTAGTTTTTGCAATTCTAGATCATAAACATGGATCTGATCTGATTGATTCCCGTTTTGAGCGAACTCAAAAGTTGTACAGGCGATGCATATTTGGGCAAAGGCAGTAAAAGCTGCCAGTAACACTTCGACACGCTGTACATTCCCCATTTTGTAGTTTGACGAATTGAGTTATTACTGCCCGCATTCGTATCTGGTTGCGTAATATCCGCCCCATCCTGGGACTCGTCGTCCACACGTTCGTCCTCACTCATTAAACTCGTCTTCATCGCCGCAATCGTCTGTGTCGTCAGGGTGGTAGCCGAAATTGCGCTCTCAACCATTCGCATCAGGCGTTTTTTGACGCGACTGATATGCGCCGGCCATTTGCCGTTGCCAGAAGGCTTGGGTACATTATACATCTTCTTTAAATTGCGGGAAATGATGTCGCCATCGCGCTAAGGCGTATATGAATGTTATATAACAGGGCTAAGTTTCCCCACTGCTCTCAACCAAAAGGCAAGAAGCGTTACACAAGATCCATCATCCTTGTAAAATAATATTGTTAGTTGTAACCCTTTAGTTTTTTTTGTGTATATCATAACCTCACTATTGATATCGCTCTGGGAGTAGTTTTTTTCCTTCGGCTTCCGCGGCATCAAGGTCATTGTTGATCCAGTGGGCAGGAAATAGAATAAGAGATCCGCGACCAAGAGGAGGCTAGATAAGACCTTGATGATAGCTTTTGCGGCTCTGGTCAGCGATATCAACATTTATATGTTGATAAGTTGCCTTATCGATCTTATCAACGCTTTGATCCGTGCTTGGTGCACATATGCTGCAGCGTTGGTCCAGATGATTTAACCCATATGGGTTATTATTGAAAGACTTATATTAGCCCCCGGTTGAAATCATTAGGTGTTTTTTAAAAGTAAATATTATTTATAGGCTTCCGACTTGTCATATCATCTCGGTGGCCTCCCCAGCCAATAGCCAGTGAAGCAGGACAACGTACATCACGTCGTTCGTGGACTTCCATGAAAAGAAGAAGATGACTCTGGAGGCCATACAACGTATTGCATATGATAGTGCAGACAGCACGTTGTGTTTTATTCTGAATAAATATAAATGCTTCTTAGAAAAAAACAGGAAGGTAAGGAGTTAGCTCTATCGAAAACACTGTGCTATCTTGATTTGTTCATGTTTTGAACTGAGTGGCGGGTCGCTACCCACAGCAGAGCCAAAGCGTAGCACAAAAGCTGGAAAAGAGCCTATCAACAACTTACGAAAACGAACCAGAGCAAGGTAGCACGAAACAACTCCCACCGTACACATCCCGGCTCTTTATATACGCGCGTTCGCCAATTTGAACTATTTGATGCGATATGATGTGGTGTAGTACCTCTACGGCTGAGGTTCCGATGGAGAAATTTTTTACAGCATAATACATGAAGATCAATAAATTGCACGTTAGTTGAGCGGACGGAATCCGAAAGCAGCCGCACGATTTCCAGACCTTACCTTCCTCAATGATGTTATGTCGTAAAGCTAAGGGGTTCATGCTGCTGATCATTGCTGCCGCTTCTGAATTTTCGGTACCCCCGCAGGCTGATAGCGACACTAATCTTGCACTTTCTGGAGATGGAACGTCATCGCCCGAATAGCATCTACGTGCTCCGCATAAATGAAATCCTTGTCGTTATGGCATTTGAGTATATGAGCTGTCGGCGGGGTACCTCACGCCCTGCGATGCATTCAGTCCAACTACAGATGATAATACGCACACATCAATCCGCGTACCGTATAACATACTGCTAGCACTTGAAACCTGTTGCGGCAACTTGACGAACTGTTGCTTGGTCAAACACGCGTAGAAGCAATTGTTGCAGCGTTAAAGCCGAATGCAGTATCTATTGGCAAGAAATATCATACCACTATTCAACAGCATCGCAACCAACTTTGGCAGGGCCAGCCAAAGCGTGGGCGCAAATGTTTATCTAAGGCACTGCCCGTGGTGTGGTTCAAGTTGTTTACGGCTGTACCCCGTATATTCGTGGCTCGGCAACATTAAGTAAAGCAATCCTACATGAGTCCAGGCACGCAATCGCATACGTGATGTTTTGCTAACTGTCCGGGTACAAGCTTCGCATATGAGGATTAAGTGCACGCGTTAGGAACAGATGCCGAAGAGTGGAAGGGTACATCATGGATCACAGGTTTTAGTTGCTGGCTCCGGTGTCAACGCCACGCATGCCCTTCAGGGGGGGTGATCGGTATTGCGAGCACTACTTTGGTGACAAAGTTGTCGACTCCATAGTCTGCCTTCCCGCCACTTCTTGACCTTACCTTAATTCCCAACCAGTTCGCGATGATAGTAGACATCTTGTTTCCTCCTTTTTGTCAACGGTTTTTCTTATGTACTGACGGTAAAAAAAACTAAACCCTTCATTAAGCGACTTCAAGCACTATTGATTTCGTAGTTGTAACATCAAAATACAAACAACGGCGTTTTTTTCTCTCTCGTAAAAGTAACTAAAGGCCCCAAAAGAAACACTTGAAGGCTGCACATCACAGGCTTCAGGTATAAAATGTATTCATTAATAAATAATGAGATATACTATTCTATATTATAGTTTAGTCTATGGTCTCGCGAATCCGTTAATACATTAAATACATACAACGTAATTTTTAAACATCCACGCATTCATGGTCAGTCTGGCGAACCAAGAAACAAAAAACATATAGTGTCCACGTTTAGATTGAAAGCATTGTGTTCAAACCAAATCACTCCATCAGCGCCGCGCTAGTCGCATGAGGTATTCAACACGGTAGCGGGGCGGTGACGGTACCAATAGTGCGCTGCGGGCACGAGTCAGTCTAGCCCACCCGCAACAAGCATGCGTAATCCAGCACCCCGCTTGACACAGCACCACATTACGCGCGACCAGCTCCGCACGCTGCATGTTACAGCTCGCTCCCGCGACCGGCTCAGTGTGTCACACGCCGCTCACTACACAATCCAGCACAGAAAGCGAGTAAAGCGTTTATATTCTACTAAGCAAGCGGAATTTTTGGACGCCGAATGGATGGTAACTAAGCAATATCAAACGCTCAAGACAATACATATTGCTGATAATGTTGATGATGAGGAGCGAGGGTCACTCTTATCATAATTATTAATGTTAAGTGCTCGTAAAATGGCTGCGGTTTTTCAAGCGAGCCATTTAACAGACCTGATATACGATCACAGCAAAATATATACCCAAACATTGTGAGCACATGATTTGAAACAAGTCAAGTGCCTAGAACCACGTGCGCTTCTTGACAAACGATAGCGAGGGGGTCAAACATTGGAGACCAGTAAATAATTCAACTGGAGCCCGATTTCCTAGCGATGGAAGAGCTGTATGGTTGAGATTAGCTTGGACCATCGGGACCAAATAAACCCAATCCTTCGAGCTAATCCCCTCTCCCTCCCTCCAGATTTACCATTTGCTTCTTCAGCGTGGGCGGCGCAAAGTCCCTGTTCATGTCGAGCTTGAGCTTCGTGGCCTTGCCGCGAATGCCGAACTGGTTGCCTCGACACCATGTCAGGCAGCGTCATCTACAGCGCGATTGATCTGACAGACGGCTTCTATCAGATCCTGATGAGAGAGAGCGACATTCCTCTCACGACCGTCAGCATCCCCAGCGGCATGCTCTGGGAGTGGCTCGTGATGCCGCAGGGGTTGAAGAATGCGCCGACCACCTTCAACAGGATGGTCTCGCATGTGCTGCGTCGGCTCCGTGCTTTTGCACCGAGCTACTTCGACGACATCTTAGTCGTCGAATGAAGTCAATGTTAGCAACAACAAACCAAAGCATGATCAGTCACGATCTGTACATGGTCTGAACTAGATAACCTATCATGTATCAGTTTGTGTACGTATGCCTAGCGGTATCTAACCATCACATAAAAATCAGATAAGAGTGGCGAACTCGTTAATCCGATGCGTCGTACTCCAGCAGACATCGAGCGAGCTTACCCCTCGCAAGAATCGATTTCTATGCTAGAACTCCATCAGCTTCTCATGTTGAAGGGGGTTACCGTTATCCACAGTTGCGTAGAATACCCTTGCCGCTGAGTCACTTCTGTTTCAAGTCGTCGACACTTTACAAGAAATTTGGGTCAAGTCGAGGTATTGTTGTTATTGATGATATCGTGCAATAACTGTTTTGGTTAGTTCATATAAGTTTAATGTGATTGATCATCCATCACCGCTTTTTTGGCGTGCATTTTGCTATCCTGTAGCACGCCCCACTTCATATTTAAACGAGATCGGCACTCCCGAGGGAGAGCCCCACATAAAAATCAGATTGAGAAATAGCTATGAACTTTATAGATGTATTGTGTAATTTCACTTGGTCGATCTTCCCGCAGCGCAATCATCTACTCTCCGCTCCAACCGAACGCAGATCACACGGTTTGGCGCACATTTGGCATTCCATCTCCTACATTGACCTCACGTCTTAAAAGAGCTCCAAGGGCCTACTGACAAGCCACATCCTATACTCTGAGTACGACGGCTACATGAGTCTGTGTGAAACCGCGGATCCCACAAAACGCTGGAGGTGGCGCTGCTTGCGGAAGGCTGCAGGAAGGAGCTCAGGCTCCTTATTCGCCAAGTCAAGGCGGACCCTCTGTCAGTGCCTACGCCTGATGTTATTTTGGACCTCGAGTCTCCCAGCTGGTATTGTCAAGTCGCGGGTCAGTATCAGCGACAAGAACGTGATGGACTGGTACTCATTTTGCAGGGACGTCTGAATACTGACGTATCCAACGCAGGTAATGGCTGCTGATTTTATTTATTTATTTGGCAATACATGTTAGTGCAACAGGTAGACGACACTTCAGGCACCGTTGGCATTTATGAGGCGAGCCTGAAGCAAAATATCAAGTATAACAGAGACGTGCACCATGAGAACGGTTGGCTCTTCAGCGAGATCGATCGTACGTCAGGTCACTTGCTCGGTGTCCTGACGTACGACAACCTCAAGAAGAAGCCATGCAGTCCCCTCATCAAAACCCACATCAGGGCTCACTCAACCATATTATCTAACCTATTCACTAGATACGTGTTGCACGCGTTGGAGAACAACCCGGTACTTAAAGCATGAAGTACATAAACACAAAACCTTCGTGGACCCTGTGACAGGGGGATGTACAAACCGTATTAAGGGCACCTGGGAGGTCCACACCAAGCACGAAATGAAGCAAATACGAGCCATAACGAGGTCCTGAAGCCCTCCTACCTAAATGGATACATGTGGCTGTCGTAGTACTTCGAAGACACCTTGAGTCCGTCTGAGTACTTCGAAAGACTGGTGAGGGACATCAAGAAGTTCTATCGCCACTTACACAGTACGCTTCTAAAGTGTTTATCCATTTTTAAACCTAATTTATATGTGGGGCTCTGCCTCTGGAGTGCCGCGAGATTGCTGATTATTTTGCGATAGCGCTCGTTGATGCAACGTTTCGCGATTCTACCCCAGTACTATCTGTCATGCTGATGCTGCTTGCCCGTCGTCGGCTGGAAATTTAGCCATAGCAATTCGTGCTTCGTATCTCTGCGAGCAGGTGCGAAATGGCGAGAGTGTTGGCAACCCGGTAAAAACTTAAGCGGGGTCTTGTTCGTCAAAGATGACAGCGGCGTGTGATTATTACTAGATTGCACTACTGCGATAAGCGGTACCTAGTCACGGTAGTCAAGTTTCTACTTAAAAATCATAGCACATTAACCCTGTAGGATATCCCTATTCAACCGTTCAATCGGATCATTGATCCATGGACAACACGTGGCCCGAACATTACTTGTCACGCGTCAACTTGAAAGTTCGCAAGAATAACCTCAGGTGTGGTGAATACTGACGTGCCCTACAGTTCTGTAACCTTACGCCATATCTCAGCTTGATGAGTAGTTGCGGTACATTGGCAGGCGGGTCGCCTCCTAGTTTAAGTCTCCAGATATTCTTCACATCTTTCGCGCGGGAAGCCGTTCTCTATAGCCTTATCCACAAGTTCCTCCACTGCGTTCTTCACATCAGCATACACCAACGCCCGGTCTTCGTCATCCATAACCCCACTCGCGACTAGCTACTCGAGCAGTTGATCTACGTCAATCCCGAGCGTAGCCAACACGTCGTTCTCGACGATGAACACTTTCTCGTCTTCATCAATAATCAAACATTTAACAGGCGATGTGATTCAAACAGGGCCTGCGGTCGTGTGAATTTGCAACTTCACCCCCACGCTGGACCTAGCGCAAAGAATGTCCTGCGGGGTTCATATTTACAGTTCCGTCGGTGTCACAGCCGCACCTTTCTCCATCAGCTTCGCGAACTGCGCTTTACTTATGACGCTAGTTTTTGCTCCTGAGTCGGCACCATAGGGCATTAGGTGCACCCCTTGAGCTCGACGAGCTTCCCAGGTCCAGAATGGCACTTTTTATGCGCTTTAACCTTCCTTCATGGTTAACTTGTCTTTTCTCCACTTTGTTACGATCACGCTGTTCGTGCTACTGCCGTAACTCACTCCCATATTCGTCATGAGTTGCGACCGAGCACCGTACCAGCCTATTATCACATTTGCACTTAACCCATCCGCCCTCTGGCTTCTCAGATTGCATCCTTGGTTTCGTCTGCGGGGCTGGCTTAACTTCAGTCTCCTCTAGTGCTGCATGGGGTTTTCTATCATCGGTGCAATAAGCGGGACAAAGAACAACACTGCCGTTAACTTGGCCTTCGCTGGGGGTTTCACACGCGCGCAGTTACTAAAGTCAACTTTGTGGCGGGTTTTGAACTTGAACACCAATTGGAGGAGCTGGCACACTTCTTCCTGTCTGGTGTATTGGCTAGCAAAACACAAAATGTTTCTTGCTATCGCTATCCTGCCTGGCGGCTCGGGCGACAAGCCTACGGTAGTCGTGCCATCAACTCGATGGTTGGCTGTGGAAATCCTACCACTGCCAATATGAAGGATACTGTCACCCACTGCGCGGGTTGAACGAGTCTATCCAACCTCAAACCCACTATCTTTGTATATGCATCCATGTCGCTTATACCGGCTTATGTTAATGGATTCTTACAAGTCATCACTTTGTTGTGTTTGAAATTAACAACTGTCACCATAAATGTCTGTGCGGAGCATTATTGAGTTTTTGTCCGCGCGGCACTCCCGAGATCAGCCCCCCCCCCCCCCCCTACGTTTCGTTTTCAATTTTCAGTCAGACACCAATTATACATATATGATTGATATTCTGCATCTAAAAGGGGGTAGTGCTTGCGTGCCCCTGCACCAGGCCGTCCGAATACGGATCCTTCGGGACGGTACCTTTGAAGAACCAGGACTTTCACTGGTATATGTCCAGGTACTCGTCCAGCCGCTCCTACGCATGGTTTAAATGTACCACTTCATGCGCACCTCCCCAGTTCCTTCGATCCTATTCGTGTGCACCCCTGTGCTGGGGTCGACGAAGAACTTGTCGTGGTTGACCCATTTGAAGGTGTACTCCTTGCATTTAGCCACTTGCTGTTCTCCAACGAATACATCCCATTCACTGAAACAGACGAGGAGATCTGGTCGGGTATGATAGTGGGGTTAGCCATGATATGCTTGCCAATGAGAGGGGGTTGTTGCACGAGTGGTTCGCAGAGTAGTCGTGTGATAGCGAAAAGTGAAATAAGGTATAGAGCTGCAGCGGGCTATTTGCTCGACGTGCCGCGTCGATTTCATAACTTCTACGGGTTATTTGGCTCCTGTGGTGATTACGAAACCGCGCTGCTGTGTACAAGCTGTGACGGCAGCACCGTGGCGCTATCGTCAGCTGATCTGTCTTCCAACAGGGGTGGCATGAGTGACACGAAGTGACTGCACCAAAATTGTCAATTCCTGCGCACTCGGATCTGGGAGCCCATGTATGCAGAAGTAAAATCCAGGACATAAGCAAACCCCAAACGACCGGCGATCAAGAGTCCCAGAGTCAAGTTGCAAGCGGCAATCCCAGAGTCGCGAGTAGTAAAGTCCAGGCGTCGAGCCATCAAGAAGTCCAAGAGTCAGCTGTGATAAGAGTCCAGAAGTCAAGAGTCCGAAAGTCGAGAGTCCGAAAGTCAAGAGTCCAGAAGTCAAGAGTCCAGAAGTCAAGAGTCAAGAACCAAGAAGTCCAAGAGAATGAAGATGTCCAAGAGGAAGGAAGTCCAAGAGTCAAGCTGTGACGTGATGTCCAAGAGGAGGAAGTCACAGAGTGAAGTCACGAAGGGGGTGATGCTCCAAGACGAGTCACCATACAAAGTCCAAGTCAAGTCAGATCTCAAGATGTGTCAAGAGCGAAGTGTGGTACTTTTGTACCACGGTCACCCACTGAGTCACACCCACGTGCGAGGATGTGGACCCGACGTGTTGGACGATTGCGCGCCCCGAAGTTGCAGCTGGGACGCTGCCCATACAAAGATCAAGATAAAAGAAGAGTGTGTGTCGAAGATCGACGCCCCAAACGCAAGAGACGCCCAGCAGAGATCTTCTAGTCAAGATAAAAAAGAGAGAGAGAGAGAGAATACAAGATAACCATTAATAACAGAATCTGTTTTGCCTCAAGACCCGCAAGTGCATCGTAATTCCGAGCACGGGAGCGAGGCGAATATCGCCTGGGGCCAAAGGACAGCAGCCTACCGCGTTTTTTAGGGACCGTCCCCGGAGGTCTGACTGTCCGAACGTCGACATCCAGACAAACCGACCGTGCCAGGGGACGTGTGGCGATTCTCACCCAAAAAGGTCAAGTCACAGTTAGGACGGGGACCCGGACTCGCACACCGGGAGTGAACCGTTACTATTCCATATTATTAGTTGGGAAGTACACTCTTTCGCAGAGGAGCTTTATCCATTACATATGAACTGAAGTCTGGGTGGTTTGTTAGTGATCGGTCCCTGGAATTATTGATAGATTACTGTGTGATAGGATTGTGTATTAGGTCTGTCTATATTCCTCCAAACAAAGGTGGTGCGTGAGTCGAAAAGAAGAATATTGGTAAGGGTTCGTTTGGAGGTTGACCAGTGCCTTCCAAGCGGAGAACCCTATTTGACTGGAGTGTTGACCCACCGTCCGATGGTCCAAAAGAATAAGTGACGGGTAGTTGTTTGTATTTGTATTCTGTATATTTGAGATTGGTTATCTCTACTCTGGGAGTGGATCTGGTTAGTAGATCACTACTTCTCACTAACTGTACGAGCGTCCTTCGGAGGTATACGTCCACGATCAGTACTCTTATATTTTCTATGCCCATATTAACAACTCATTAGGTGGAATCCGGTCCGCCGAAGATAAACGGCCCGAGAAAGGGGATTACGCAAGGTACGAGAAAGGGGATTACGCAAGGTACACACGCCAACTCCGAACGAGGTTTCTCGTTTGGAGGTATACCCGCCTGTTCTCCTCCTGGAAGTTCTACTTTTGGGGGGGGACGGGTCCCTACAAAGGGTAGCACGCGAGCACTATACACATGGGCGGCAAAACGTTGTCACCGACTTCGCCACATGAGCAGGCGACGAACCAAACCACCGCCCTGGATTTCGGTCGACTCGTCAGACAAGCCAGTAGTCCTCGTGATGACGGACGCGTCTGTACTTAGACCTCTTCTAAAGGATCGCCTCATCGATCTCCACGATGTGGATTACTCCTCCAATCTATCATGTACAAATACAAATACATTATTAGCGCAACTATATCGTATTTAGTACTTGCGCCGTACAGTTCATTCTTCCTTGTAGCACTGTTTAGCATTTCCGCCGAACATCTATGACGGCAATAGACGTACTACGCCATGGCCATGACGTCGGAAATTTCCAAGAACTGCTCTGTGGTCCCTGTTGGGATGTCTGGTGCCTAAAATAGCATTATATGCAGCCCAGAGGGGTATGACATCTTCAAGCCGTCGAAGAACGTGCCCTGCTTTAAGCTTAGTTGTTTGTCCTGATGCCCACTGCGACAGCAATTCCAAAGACAGTCCTCTTCGTCTGAGCCGCATTTGTACACCTAGACGTTCATCTAGTTGTCACAGTATTCGCACAACTTGGACGGCGTGACGAGACTGCAGTTCACTAGAAAACCACGACGGTGTCCTCATCCATCGTCACCCCCATGATGATGTCAAAGTAAACGGAAAACCGCCGGGTCTGCGACTGTACACGCATACGGCGAGTCGTAACGTTTGGCATTTTGGTCCGCGACTGTGCACGCATACGGCGAGTCGTAACGTCTGGCACTTCGAGGGAACCCTGGATGTAAGCAAGCGCTCCAAAGAAGGCTTACTCGTTGGAGCGCGGATTTTCGAGGTCGATTTTCTGCTGGATTCTCTGTGGGACAGGCGCTTTGTTTGGATGTGGGGGTGTAATGGGTCCAAGACTTGCTGCGGTCTTTTTCAGGGAAACGAAGAATGGCAGCTTCGGTTGCTGGTCACTCCCTCTTGTGGACCACTCCACATCGGGTGGCACACACCAAGCCATCTCCGATGGAATATCCTTCATCGACATCTCATAAATAATATTCCCACTTGGGAGTCAGTCGTACGTAAATGATTCAACTAAGCCAACTGCTCAGGAAGATCGCCATTTAGAGTGGGATTCAGCATACAGAAAGCCAGCAGTGAATAGAAACATTATGAATGTAGGTAATACAGTCAGTTTATTGTGTCTTTCACTAATTCTGCCATGATAATTCTGGCATAAATATAATCCCATCTCGATCTTAATTATGCATTGGATAAACTAATTATATTGTTAATTCAAGGTTAGCCGACGGAAGGTGGTGATGGCCAGAATGAATTGAAGCTGAAATAGTTAATCCAGCCCAAGTTAGAGGGAAACACGGCAATTGGCGATTTGCTGCCCGCCATAATGTTTTTATCTCGCCATATTTCCGTCGGTTAGCTTACAAAAGACGGTCGCAGGTATTAGGGGAATGGCTCACAATCATAGGCAGAATTCTCTGTTCCACGTGAATTAACAGTCAACTATTTTCTTCGGTGTCAACTTCTAACCAGCTCAATCATGTACATACTGCAAGAGCCTGGTATACGACTCCTTCTGATTCGAGGTAGCTAACGTGATAAAAGCAGGGATGTGCAACTCGGCTGAAGGACCGTGAAGCATTGCTGTGACGCACTGTATCGGTTTGGAGCACAACGCAATGTTCCATCAACAAACTCCGAAATGGCTTTAAAAAGCAACAAGCTGCATCCCCGGACGCGATATACCTTATATTTGTGTGTCTAGATGTCATCATTCCACGAGTACTGGAAATGAACAAAAAATGCATTGAACCTCTTACTGTCGACACTAGTGGGAGGTCAACTGTTCGGTTGCGACTACCACTGGATTGTTTTCGTTATGCATATATCATCCGGTTTTAAGTAGCGTTCTTCGATACCCGGTGAATAAGTGGGCCAGGCTGCATGGAGTACTTTTCCATGATGTGGACCATATCACGTTGAGTCATGCTTGTTTCAACAGCGAGCGGATCAACGTCCTCCAGTTTCGCCTTGTTAACATCTACGCAGGGACTTGACTAAGTCAGTGCTACTCCACCTTGTAGTGCACCCACATTGTAGAGCTAAATTAAACCGACAAGTTTGAGGCACGAGTTCACTGAAATCGAAAGACGCACTGTCGGGCGTTTATTCGAAACGTGTTTTGCACTTCCCTTGGTACGAGCTACAGCGATAAGAAATCTTTCTATCTGTAATGTTTGGTTTGTATACATGTAAATTTGGTAATAAATTTGCGTGTTTCCATCCGTCTCAGAATCGCGGATCGGACTGCGCCACTGTCGCAGCCGCACGACTCGTTGCGACCATAGTAGCTCCCATAATTTACAAACACCCCCGACCGCCATCAGCCGATTCTACTACGAAGAAATGGGCTCACAGGCGACCGGAAACGTCGGCACCACCGGTACTGAAGGCAGTGGTGCTGACACGGTAGCCGGGTGAGTCGTTAATGTCGTTGATGTAATTGCAAGTGTGCCGACTGCACTAGTAGAAGTATGGATACGCCTTGGTGACGTCTTGTGAATCACACGCAAGTCGGACTCCATATCATAGCTGTCAGATAGAGCTGCTAAGTGCAGAGCTGAAATCCGCATTAAAGTGCTTTCGTGTACTACACGAAAGTCCAACCCCCTTTTCGTGCACGGAAACCACAGTGGTTTATTACGATCATAGCCCAAAGAAAAACTACACAAAAACCATGAAGGAAAGTAAGCGTTTGCAGTCAACGTAAGGAATTTGAACGTCACTTAATTAAGTTTAAATTCCATTGCTAAAGTTTTCTCTTCCGGTTCCACACCACGAGAGCGAATTATTTCAGTTGCTGAAGCTGCCAGCATCATCCCAGAAGCCCCCCCCCCCCCCCCCCCGTTCTCAGTTGCTCCAGTATTACTCACGCATCTAGCAGCTTCTACTGAAAAAGCACGGTTGTCGAACAGCGAAGATCCTGCGATCGTAGTGTTTCCCACCGCGGTATTAACGCTGACCCCCCCCCCTCGTAAACTGATCAGCATCCACGCCCGCTCTAGCTGTTAATTTAAGTGACGTGACCAAATATCAATATGCGTGGCCTATTTGACCAGCATACCCGTGACCAAGTGAAAGGGATAAAAACCAATATTTACCAACTGAAGCCGATCAAGGAAAATAAATAGCGTTTGACCTGCTTCTGAGCGAAGCAATAACTGAATAATACCTCACACAGCTATAAACAATTATACGCCAAGTATATTTTGTATTCAAAGTTACCTAGTGAAGGCAAGAATTAACAGTATCCACGCTGCAGTACGAGCCTTCATCCTCAAGGAAAATATCATTTTGAGGGTCACTGGCTAAAGTCGGTGGCGCTGGTTGCACATCACGGACTTGACCGAACTGACCAGCCGCTTCACCACGTTCGACGTAGGTGGTATCCCGTCCAGCAGGGCGAAGGTGCTGTTTGCGGCTTCGATTTTCCTGTGCTTCGGAATCCGCTGGTGACATCCTCTTCGGCAGGCGGGGTAGCCGCGGCTGTTCATCGTCCAAAGGCTGCAGGACCGCCCTCTCTGTAGTAGACAGGCGTCTCGCCTCCCCTCCCAGCGCCTTCGCCATCGCGGACTCGAACTTGGGTGAGTGGACGATGGGGCGTCAGGAGCTTGCATTATAGCGACAACAATACAACCTCCCCCCATATAATCAGCTGAATAATATCATAGCCCATAAAACGAAACTATTTTACCAAGATAACTCCGAAATGAATGTTTCTCATCCAGAAGACCCTCAAGCAGATGACGAGTATCGAATAGAGTCAGACCTTTGCTTTGAGGCTTCTTGAAGACAGATTCCATGTCGTGCAGCTCGTCGAAAATATTGTGCAGGCTGCGGTGCGTGGTTAGAGTATGGATGAGTTCTCCATCGTCCTGGGAACCGCGCGCGAGCATTGCCAACGGAAACAGCACCCGAGCATTGTCAACGTTGACGACCATCGCGTGTCTTAGCCGAAGATTGGCTGGAGAGATGTTTTTTGGATGCGAGAATAGTAACGACAGATTTGTATTAGTCATCAATATCAGCAAACGTAGTATGGAACGTAATAGCCGTACCGAAACTTGGCGGCTTGCTTAAGCTTGCGCAGCTTACGCATAAGCGCTTGGTGTTGGACTAGCGCGTCGTCATGGCGAGCGAGATGCTCACGCACGCGCAAGATTAAGACGGTGGCTTGTACAGCCAACAAGCGGCACCCGCATGAGGTTAGCCAGCCGTTTATTCACTACGTAATTGTCGCCAATTAGACAGTCAGAAACTCTGGGAAAAAAATGGCAACAACCGCGTGAGGGGGTTCTGCATTTCGAGCATCATCTGGCTCGTCGATGCTTGGGTCATGAAGAGGTGCAGAACCGAGGGCCGTCCAGGGACTCGTAGCATCCATTCATCGTCAGGAAATGTTATGTCACATGGGCCCAGCCGTCGATAATGGGGCGAAAGGCCTTGGGCATCTCAATGGCCTTCACGATGCTTCCCATATCACCATAGAGCGTCTCGACACAGTTCGGCGGTAAGTTGGTAAACCTGCAAGTAACACAGTAGTGAACATGTAAGCGAAACAAACACACAACATAATCTAGTATCAATATCGTACCTGCGAACGCTTCTGACTCGCAAAAACCGAACGAAATATTGCACATGACAATCAATCGCATCCACTCAAACCCGTTTGTCGCAATTCTGGGACAAGTGTCGCGGAGGCTGCGGCACTTGCATCGTGCATCGTGCCCTCGTAGATAGGATGGCTATCTCGGACGTGCGACACCAAGTTTGGTGTAGCCCAACCGAGGTATGTGCTTGTGACTCTTGCCGCAAGAGGAGCAGACGTGGTAGCCTGTCGGTTCTCCTTGCTCTCGTCAAGGGCCGGCAACTTGTTGGGGAAAGGCCAAAGGGCTGGGTTCGGGGCTAACACACGCATTGCGGGGGGGGGGGGGGTTGCGGGGGGGGGATCTTTGTGACGGAGTTAGAGAAAGTTTGAAAGTGAGTGTTCTTGAGAGAAGTACTGCTCGTTACGGCAGGTATCGCGCGACAACGAGTTGGATCGCGGGGGCGACCACGCGCGGGTGATTGACTTGCACTAGTCGCCAATACGTTGGCTGCCTAGAGCTCACATATTATACACCTGTTCTTTCGATATCAAAAACAAATATGAACGGCTAGTATTTTTATGAAATATATTATTTAATATCAAACAATAAATATATTGCTTGGAAATTATTTTTTGGATCCCTGCCAGCTGTTACGGTTGATCAGTTTTCACCTCTTCGGCCGCAGGCGAGCGTAAATTGACCAGTGACGGTTATTGGGGGGATCGAGTG
The DNA here is from genome assembly GCA_033557925.1 of Phytophthora x cambivora. Classification (NCBI taxonomy): domain Eukaryota; phylum Oomycota; class Peronosporomycetes; order Peronosporales; family Peronosporaceae; genus Phytophthora; species Phytophthora x cambivora. Next base: position 2,830,980 of record JAUCEB010000008.1, on the reverse strand, counting down.
ACACCTGAACGGGTCTGGTCGAAAAGCGTAAGGAGTCGAGGTGTCCATCTAACCGACATTTCCAGAGGTATACGTGCAATGTATGTAAATATGCTGCGACACGCCGATGTGCCAGACAAATATGCCTTCAATCACCAAGCGAAAACTTCTGAAAAAATGTGTCAATGGCTCTGAGTCTCGGTGTGCGTCATCCCCCAGACAAAAATCGCGCCTGCCAATGCGAACTTGGCACCGCAGTCGGGGTGGTGGCGATCCTGATCACCGCCGCGAAAGTTGCGATCGTCAGAATCCCCACTTGAATGTACTCGGAGTGGCGCACACACGTCGCAATTGACGTAATGATTCCCGCATTGACATATCAACTATGTTAGCTTCAGAGGCAAAATCATTTGGACTATGTTAACGGATATCCGGGTCGTAACCTCTGCTAACAGCAGATTCTCCGTTCTTGGCGCGCCCATGGAAGTGTAAAATGAGCCCATCCGCTGTGTAGTATACGTTGCATTCCATATGTTCCTCTTCGGATGATCGTTTTTCCGAAGTTGCATTGCTTAGGTATCATCCATCGAGATCGAACGATATAGACATCGACTCATCGGAGACGTAATTGGGAGATAGTGTATGGAACTCGGCAAAAATGACCACTTCAGCACAATAAGGCTGACAATGAAGAAAAACAACAATGAACTTGCGATTCTACGGCATGACTTAGGGAACGAGAGAGCGACTGATGAGGGCACGGCACACGAGAACATGGTTATTTCCAAAAACACAACAACCGAGAAACTAAATCCTTGGTTCAACAACGTTTATTTCCGACAATTTCGAAGATCACTTTGCTGGTGATACATTTAATTCAATATTGACCTTAGAAAATTGGTTGATCACTAGTGAACCAATATTGATTCAAAATAAGAGTTGACACGAACTTTATCTGTGCAGCGGTTGGCATCATAGCATGATTGTCCCGAAGAACTTTCGCTTGCTTGTGCACGTGCTCTGCTACTTTATCAACTTAAAAAAACAATTGAGTGCGCGGTATCAGCTTAGTGCACGATAATCGCTCTCGTCCAATAAGAGCTCGATTTTCTTAAGTATCGGCGCATGATTGGTTGAACGGGTGGAAATCAGTTTAGTACACTGAAAATATTAAATTATTGCAATATTTTATGAGTTTATAAAGGTATTCAATTTGGGTGGAGGGCAGTGTTCCCTCGCTCCTCTTACGGCCTGCGCCGCAGTCCTCACAAGACAAAAAGCCAAGTCGCAAACATGGTGATCCGCCGCAGCTGCTACAACAAGGAGGATGTGAAGGAAGCTCTAGATAGGGTGTACGAGGGAGAAACCTTCGCGGCAGTTGCACGAAGCTCGCCTGTGCCACTTCGTACGCTATTCGAGAAGTCGAAGGAACTGCAGACGACCGGGGGGATCACCGAGCTTCGTCGAGGGCCAAAGCCGGCCCTTTCCGCTGAGCAGGAGGCAGATGTGGTGGCGTGGGTTGCCGGCATGCAGCGCGCTGGCTTTCCTGTGGGCCAATCCAGGGTGCTCGAGCGCGTCAACAAGATCTACGAGTGGCTACACGGTGCTACCACCCGCACTGGAACGCCGTTCCAACCGCTTTCAAAGGGCTGGTATCAGCGGTTTTTAGGTCGCCACCCTGTGCTAACCGTGAGAACGGCACAGAAGATTGTCCGCGTGCGCAACATGGTGGAGATGGACGCTGTTCGCAGCCTCTTCCACGCGATCGCAAAGCGCGTGGTCGAATTGAAGCTGTCGGCAGACCGTGTCTTCAACATGGACGAGACGTCCTTCATGCCCAAGGGGACGTCGTGCAAGGTGTTGGCTCTCAAGGCCTCTACTAACGTTTGGAGCACGGAAACGAGACCCAACTTCCACATGACTGTGGTTGCAGCTGTGAGAGCAGCTGGCGATGCGATCCCACCGCTTATCATTGTGCCGGGCAAGCGCATCAACAAGAAGGACAAGGCTGCTCTCTCTATTGAGGGTGCGTGCGTGACTGGCGCTCCTAAGGGATTCAGCAACGGGTCAGTCTTCCGACTGTGGCTCACCACGTTTGCTACTCAACTGAAGAAGCTCAAGGTGGCTTTGCCAATTGTCTTGGTACTGGACAACAGCTCCACCCACCTTGACCTCGGTACGTGTGATCAGCTGGCTCCATTGTTGTGGTCCTGTATATACTGATCATTTCATTTTGTATCAGTTTTCACGGGTTATAATATTTAGAGTCTATCGGTGACGCTCACGACTTGGGGATTTTGCTGCTGGCGCTGCCGCCGAATGCAACCCACATGTATCAACCCCTGGACGTTGCAGTGTTCAAGCCTTTCAAAGGCGACGTGAAGGATGCTCTACAAGCGAAGTTGCTCAGCACGGCGGACACAGTTCTGTCGAAGAAAGACGCAATTCAAATTGCCTGCTCAGCATACCAGTCGGCCATAATTGACCGCCCTGATAACGCTATCAGCGGCTTTAGATGCACGGGACTGTTTCCACCATCGTTCGTCAAGATGGCAGAGCGCTACAGCGTCTACTCCAACGGTGGGGCATCCGGGCGTATCGGCACAGAGGCGTGGTTGAAGCGCCGCAGGGAGAATGTCCAACAGGAAGCCCGGGTCGAGATTTTGACCCTGCCAGCAGCTCCAGACAGCGCGTCCAAGAAGGCCCGCCTAACGGTGGACATTGCAGGCGAGCTGGTGGGTAACGAAGTCACTGTATAGAGTAGGGTTAGTGTGCTTGCAGCTTAACCCTATTGCGAGGGATGGCGCTTAAAACAAGCCACATGACCATGTTTAGCAAAACGAGGTACCCTTTCGAAATTACTACTAGGATACAAACAGGGACAAGCGACGATCAACATTGTTTTTATACAGCAAATATCAATATTCACACTATTTTTCGTAATATATGCAGCTAGCATCCCTCAGATTTGAATTCTGGCTTAAAGGAATCATGTTTCTACCAATCAAAGCAACGTGCTGAAAGCGCTCTAAAACGTGGCATATAGCCATGTTTTACGTTTGAGCTGGAACTGTCTTCCTCCAAAACCTCCCTAATGTTATGGTTTTAGTTGCGGGAAGCGGGGTAAAACAGTGTATCTAGGCATGTTTTACGATTATTGTATGGATGGTTACCATACTGAAATCAAGTCAAAATACATCGCAATAGGGTTAAATCTAAGCTAATTTCAGCAGTATGCACTAAAATGATCACTCAGTATGGCTATCGCAATGTTCATTTGTACGGCGTTATAATCTTAACTACTGAGATCAGTTAAATGAGGTCTTCGCTCATCTTCTTTCACTGTTGTCTCGGCATCAGCCTCCACCTCGTCTCAGCTCCTCAAACTTGTTTGCTACACCGCCAGTCTTCGTTTTCGACTTTATCAAAAACCGCGCACTCAATTGGTTTTTTAAGTTATGGAGTATGTGACACTGTTCAAGACAAAGCTAGGCCCCATTTCAAGCATCGCGCGCTCGCCCAGCTTTTAGTGTAGATTCAGCATTATTTTCAGTATTTATCATTGTACTTCTGAGCAGTACTAACTAACATTGTAATGTATCTATAATATCCAGGTTTCTAACGGAGTAGGGCACAAGGCAGCTAATGATCATACAAGGTCTCAACAGCGCCAGCCGCCATGGGAGTCAAGTGCAAAAGTCAGGGCGGAGAGGGCAACGCGAAGAAGAAGATATTGACTACTTATGTCCTTGAGTGCTAAGAAGAAGAGCGCGGCATAGGGGGGGGGGCAATCGCTGTACTCATATTTACTGAAGAAGGTGTCACCTAGGACCAACCGCTCAGAGCGGCTCTTTTGCCAAACCAAGTTAGTAATCATACCGCAGCGGGTGTCGTAGTTACATGAAAATGTGAACAACCGGGCTGTAAGCTAATTGAGCGCAAATCGAAAAATAAGAAAGTTTATTCCTGGTATAAAGTTTTTTGTGGAGATGTAAGCTAACTATTTGCAGTCTGGCGAACTTGGTATCAGTGTATCAGACTGGGGAGCAACTCACAACAGCATTAGACGCTTCCACTAAAGCACTGTTAATTTACATGACATCGATGGGAATGATTCCTGGAAACGGTACTGACCAAGCGCCATTTGTTGTCAGCGAGACTACAAAGGCACTATTACGATGACTGGATCGTGCTCTCCAAAGTTTCATTTTTTTGACAGTGCAACATGCAAGCGTTATATAAAATCATCTGGAATATGTATCAACATATTATGTCTCAATGAAGCGGTGGACAGCGATTCCAGATGCCGTTTTTGTCTTCCTATTTTTCAAAAATATGGTTGATCACACGCTTTGTGATGTAACAATGCTTTAAAACTGCGCCGGGTTATGCTACAACAAATGACTCGGTGAATCAGCTCAACAGGCACCTCAAGCAGCATTCTTCGCTACATTTGAAACTGAAAACGAGAACATTGCTACGCCTACTATTTTAATGCGTGATTAGTGAATATGTAAGTGAGATAACCTTTCGTGAAATAGCTCGATCCACATCAACGCTGGCCACCCGGTTGCGAGAACTTACGCACGACGAGCTCTTAGTTGCGAACTCAGATTTTCAATACAACGATGGAGGTGTGGTAGTTGTAGTGGCTAAGCTTGCAATACGGGTATTTGTACCGGAGTGAAAACGCACTGAAGAGTTGTGCAATTTCCAGCTTGTTTTTTTCTGACGCATGACTGTTCCCCTTCATCGACAAATCCATCTACTTCTCGGTGGGCTCAAGAAGCACAACTTCACATCATTGCATTCGTGATGCCATCTTTAATGCCTGCCGCAATTATCTAGTATGAAACATTTTAACATATCATCACCAATAGCTCTTCGCGTCTGTTGCCACGTAGATTATCTACCAATCCTTCTGTTTAAGCCGTCCTGGTCGGGATGTTTATCACCAGGGTACCACAACGAAGGGCAAGATAATCACGAGGGATCACAAGCCGTCTGATTGAGCAAAATAGAAGACACGGTAACGCACCTATCTGCAGCCTGCCCTCCGTTGCGACGGCGTCGCCTTCATCATCCGATTCGCTAACACCACATCGATTCATGTCGGCCCTCCGTTGAAACTACATCGTATTGATCATCCGAACCGCTGCCCACCGCATCGCATAGCGTCTCCTGCTCGGGTTCAGTGTTGTTCTGCAGTTCCAATCCTGGTTCGTAGCGAGAGCACGCTCGCAGTTGTGGTGGATGGCGTCCTGCTGCCCGAGAAGGTGCGCCAAGAAACGCATGCCGCCAAAAATCACTATGTGTGTTGTTTCATCTTCACGCACCTCGGTTGGCGGCCCGTATTGCACGTCACACAGAGGCGGGTAATGACAAAATAGAGAGATAATATTATTGGTGAAGGTTCTTCACAAGAAGATGAGAAAGGTGCTTGCGATTTCGTCTCTCAGCTTCTGTTCTCTTCGTTCATCTTCCAGTCACAGATTATCCGGTAAGCGCTCTGATTTCCTTCGCTAGTACCGAGTTAGCAGCAGTGAGCGGTGTGGTATCAAGGCCCAGTGCTGTGAAAGCAAGGGAGGAGTTCGATTAGAGTGTGCACTGGGGGGGGGCATCCCCTTCGGGTCAGGGTATATATTGACCGTACTGGCTATCTGTCGCACATACTCTAAATGTTTGTTGCAATGGTGCGAGCCTCGATGAAGCGATATGTGTAAACTAATGCGTCGTCCATCAGGTACATCATGACTTTGGTTCACACTGGTTGCCATCACCTGACAATACTCTGTGTTGATTGTTATATGTTCCTTTAGGATGACACGGATGGCATTCGTACATGGATGGCAACAACCCATATTAATATTTCTTCTCCTGTAGCTAGCTGGCAGAAACATCGAATGTAATTATACATCTATACAGAAAATATATTTGGATGTCATTATTGATATTCGCTCCTTTCTGGGTTGTATACGCATGAATACCGCGCACCGTAAAATGGTATTCGCCAAGAAAATATTCCCCAGGCAGAATTCCTATACCTGCACCTTCTATCTCGCAGAGCGTAATGGCGCAGCTCTGAATATTGTGACCTGGAAGTCCGCACCGACTGCAATGGTAGCCTTGTTTCTTTTTCGTCTGCACATCAGTGACCTGACTATCCAAAAATGGCAGAAACTTCGGCGCTCACCTCGCCATAGCTTGGCGAAGAAAAATCCAATGACTGGTGATGCGTTGATCATGCTGTCGAGCTTGGACACTTGCCCCGATTGCATTTTTGTTTGCCACATCTGACGATATCAGCCCTGTATTTTGGTCTTAATCGTGCTCGCCCAACTTGTCTGTATTTCGGAGGTGGGTTCACTGTATCAGTTCGCTCGAGCTGGTCGTAAAGCGGTAGCCGAATTGTTACCGAGTCAAATGCTTTAACAATCTCCAGTACCGCATACGAATCATGAAGAAAACTTATTTACGTCCCAATGAGGCTGTTCACTGGTAGGTGTTTTTGACAAGTCGTACATGACGGCTTGAATATATCGACATGGCGCCTTGAGCTGTTCTGACACCGTGCAACGTGTGCATTTTCCCAACTCCATATTTACTTTGTAAAGGTGGACACTTCCGGGAGCATTGGGGTATCGAAGGCATCAAACACATAGAACATAGGAAGCGATCCCCGGATCACTGTCTGCGAGGACACACGCAACTTTTTATCACCAAAAAGCTCTTTTGTTTAAGGGGATACATCGAATCCAGCCTCATCCCAGTCATTGGCGAGTTTATCCGCTCCTCAAGCACTTGCCGTGCACGCGCACAGTACGTCATTTGCGATCCGACCACTAGTTTGTTTCTTGCTCCCTTTCCGAGGAGACCGTTGTTGTCATGCCGATAGCTCCAAACCGACCCATCCACTGCCTCATCGGCTACTACCTTTGCGATGCCACACGGATATCGTGCAACGCTGGTTTTGTTAAACGTTTGAGTCGATAAAGCTACTTGTAGGACCAAAATGTAGTCTTCACGGACTGCATGTTCAACCTCAAATACTTGACGCCACTGCAACTGTTTGCTTCTCATCATCTCTTTCGATTAGCGTTAAACATATTCCGTTGTAGAGACAGTCCTTGGTTGACCAACCGCCGTGCATACTCGGATAGTGATTTTCGTAGTAGAGTATCTAGAAGAGACTCGGGCCCTGTCAATTCCGGCCGCGACAACGGGTAATTGTCCGGTGGCAGTGTAATGTCCCATTCCATAACAGCCTGAATCATAGTGGCTCTGTTGGTCATGCGCAACAGATCACGTTTTGCATGGGGTCCGTGTGTATCACTGCAGTGGTGTTGATGCTGACGACCTGGCGCAGATGTCTGGCCCGTGGTGCGATTCTCGCGCGAAACCTGTCTTCTTCTTCAGATGGGGACCTGATACCGCGGCTCGACGGCCGGCACACCGATCCCAGTGACGTAAATGCCCGCGAGACTGGCTCTGTAGCAGCGCTCAACTCGCTCACGCGAAATACTGCGCACGGAGCATCGTGCGATATAGTCAGAGCTGACGCTCTACTTAAATGGTTAAGTGAATGTTCCGGCTGTTTGGCCGGCACTAGCTGAATGGCCGACCCGGACCGTAAGGTCAGAGTGCCTGTGCGGGCAGCACCAGTGCCGATACTGCCCTTCCGACTTCCTGGCAGACTCGATGTTTTGGCGTCGAGCAAATCTGGGCGATGAACAGACGATCTTGTGGAACTTTTCCGCTCGCGCGCCGATTTCGGAGAAATTTGCGTTCATCAATCCGTCCTCAAGAGTAGTCATCTCAGACGATTCCTTGAAGTGCATGACGGTTAGGCCACGCGACCAGAGACGGCCGCTGAAGATCGACATCCGCACTGCTGGCGAAGCGTAGAACTGGCGGTCTGGAGCTCCCGAAGCCATAACACAAACGACATCGCAGACAGGGACTTACCTGTCTCCATGCCAAAGACACTGAATATGCGACTCGCAGCCAGAAGGTGGGCTTGCGGGGGGGGGGGGGGGTTGTAGTCGCCCTTCGCCCGTTTCGCCCCCACCAGAAAGCTAACCGACGTAAGGAAGCACACCTCCGCGGGAGGCAGTCCGCCTTTGCTGTTCGGGGCAGTGAGGGTCATCGGGTTCGCATGCAGGACTGGAGAGGTACCCACTGGTAACTGGGCAAGGACCTGTCCCACCAACAGCGCACGCAGCCGTTCGACCTCGGTATGTAGTGCATGTACTTAAACACGGACAGCTGGGTCGTGCTGAGTTGCCACGCCTCCACTGCTCGCGTTGGCCTGGGCCGTGGGACTCTCCTCGGGAGCGGCGCGCTACTTGCAGGCGGTGCTGGTCGAAAACGACGTCATGAACTCGTGCAAGTTGAACCCGCTGTCCGACCTTGGCGCAGCTGACGGACGCTTCGTGGCCACCACCACTTTTGCTGGCTTAGTCTTCCCTGAGGGCACCGCCTTCTTCGGCCACTTGGCAGGTGGAGCAGGCAGTTCGTCTTCCACGTCGGTGCCGGAGTCATCGCCGCCGTCACTTGCAGTCCCACTTGGTACCCCGGCACTCGATGTCACCTGTGGCGCGCTTCACCACCTTCTTCTTGCCCTTGCTGGCGTCGGCTGCAGCTTCACCAGGGACCACCTTCGGTGTCACCCGCTTGCTCGTGCGTAGCAACGCAGCCCCGGACGTGTGCCTCGCAGGCGCCGTCGTACACGACTCGCCCGTGCCCGTGACGTCCACTATGTGCGGAGGCGCGACGGCAGCAGCAGCCGGAGGGAGGTCCCTATCCGTAGGAGCCGACTCGGTTCTGGATGATGGGGGGGGCTGGGGGAAGCTTGATCGGTGGTTCCGCGGGTGATCATGACGTAGATGTGTGTGGAGTAGAAACCCCCTTCTCACTTTCTTGTTGGTCTGAATTCCAAAGTGAGGGAGAACGAACGCACGCGTCCATAGGTTTGCCTGTAGTGAGCGGCTTCGTACTCACCGCACCTGTACCGGTATGCACCGGTATAACTTTGAAGAGGAAAACCCAATTCCCCGGCTCTGCGATGGAATACAGCTTTATGGTAAGCATCTCCATCGGTAAACGTTAATAAATCACGCTAAAAGGTTTAACCACATATTTTTAGGCACTTGCTAACTCGTCGCGTCTCATTATTTTTTTAAACTTAATGTTTGTATTGAATGTATCACACCTGTCTTTAACTATTTTTCCTCTTTCCACACGATCGGAGTACACCGCGGGGGGGGGGGGGGGGGGCTACCCGAAGTAGCCTCATGTGGCAGATGTCGTCCAGTGGGTTCAAACGGCCTGGAACGATGTTCCTGATGACGTTGTCAGGGGTTCTAGGGTTAGGTTTTCCGTGATAATGACCGAGAGCTTGTCCTTAAAAGGCTTGTAGATGCCAATGTACCCAGCACGTATGTAGGGCGTTAAGTCCCCGGAAACGACGAACATTTGGGCGTTCTTTTTCGCGAATTGCGTCGTGGCCACCTTGGAAATGTGTGCACGCATTGAATCCCAAACAACCGCCTTGCCTGGCGTTTCAGCATCCAGAACTGGAGAAAACGCGAGTTTATGAGTCAATCCACACGCGCTCTTGGTACGTCGCATACGAGTGGGTGATCCTCTAGCTCCCACCATCGCGACGAGAGCCTTTCCCCACAACAAGTGGCAGCATCTTACGACCAGGCGTTGACACAGCCCGTACGTCGGTCACTCTCATAGAGGCAAACGAGTTGACTTGAGCACGACGTGGCAAGCACCTGTAGTGTCGATTGTCTGCTTCGGTACACCAAAACAACCGAGGTGTCGTACCATTGAAAATTGTAGCACCACCCGAATAACGGTCAGGAGCACCCATGCAAAAAATAGGCACGTCCACCGAACAAAAAGTGTACTACCACCAAGGCATAGTGCACGACCACAAAAATAGAACTTCAACATCTTAAACATTGTATTTCATCGCTAGCACTGCGGCTCTCATCTCAATGGGCGTACAAGCATTATTTCCAGGTGCAACCCAGATGGCTTCACGCCGTGCTACCCTCGACGATAGTTCTGGTGGAATATTGGAGCTCGGTGACCCAGATTCCGGCGCAGAGGACACCAATTTATCGCGTCAGCGTCCCCCATAGACACGAATTTGGCGAGCTACGAACTCCGATGGTTTGACTGAGTTTTGGACATCGCTGCCAACACACGCTGTTGGTAAAAGTAATCAAGTTGGTTGTACTATTAACTATTTACTCGATCGTGACTACAATCTACATCGATACTTTCACAACAATGCGGTCTCAGATGGTTCCTTGTACCTCCCAGCGCTGCTAAAAGCTGCAACAAAGTCTGAATGATGGCCTTTCTGGGCCGACTCCGCGTTGTCCTCGCCGCTACAAGTTCAAGCTGTTCCTGGCGTCAAGAACGTGCGAGGTTGTCAAGCAAGGCTAGCATGCAATTGGCATACACGACCCCCAACTCCGGTCGAGCGAAAATTGACAGAAGCGATGAAGGATTATATTCGCAACATTCTTAGGGGTGGTGAGAAAACTACTGCTGCAAGACTGCAGACCCTCTTGGGCGCGCTTGTCGACGACCAAGTAATGGCAGGTCCCGCGCCCAAGCACGCGCAGGTGGCAGATTTCGTCAAAAATTGGAGACGCAGGAATCCCAAGGAGTCCATGGCTGTGCTGATTGCTCTGTGCGCCGGTCGACTCCATGACCAAATAAATGTTGCGGCGCACCCAGACACATAGATGGTGATCCTGTGCGATTCACAGACGACATCAGGTGAATCTGGAGACCTGGTTTCTCATCTCGGTGATGGATCTTCGACCTATCCTCTGCGAGTCGGCATGACCAGTCCAAGATTATGTTGCTGTGCAGAGCAGACCCGAGAGCACGACAATTCTGCACGTGGATAGAACGCACAGCCTGGTCATCAACGGCTACCTCGTTTTTGCCTTTGGATATTCAGATCGTGCCGGCCATTTTTTTTCGCTGGTGTTTTACTGCACGTCGCAAAAGAGAGCCATCGATATCGGCTGGTGCATCCGCTACCTGAGATGTATGTATGTGGTGTCGATTTCTTACCACAATTTGTGATGATGCCGATAAGGCACAATTTAATGTATGCGTGACGGAACTGCCACGCTCAGTGGTGCTTATGTGCTGGTTTCACGTCATGCAAAACGTGTGGAAGCATTCTCAAGCGATGAAAGTTCCTCACGTTGATTCAGCAGCTGTACTCTCTGACATATGATTTCCACTACGCTAGTGAGGTGGAATATACTGCTTTGAAAGACCAAGTTCTTACGAAATGGCAAAGTTACGGACCTGACACCCCAGCGCGCAAGTTAATAAATCTTATTACGAAGTTGTGGCTAGCAAACTTCCGGCTCAACCGCTGGCAAGCTTTTCGTACGCCGAGCGGGTATGCGGCGACTAACAACCCGCTGGAGCAGTATCACAAACTGTTGAAGATTCAGTGCCCTGGTGGCCCAGCTACCCCCAGCGAACTGCTTCGAAACCTCAACGGGGCGCGGACTGCGTTTCTGAACAGAGACGCCACGTTCTGCTTCGTGCCCACCACATCCGAGCGATTGACAAGTCTGTTCCGGCTACAGTACAGACGGGGGTGGTTTGCGGTGCATAGGCTTCCTGCTGTCGGATCGGTTGCAGCCGATCTGTACAGGGTCAACCGTAAGCCCTTGCAGTTCATAGCAGCGGAAAAGAAGCTCGTGGCCCACAATGTTCGCTCTGTCCATGCTCGTCGCATGCAGATCAAGGGCATGCCTACTGGTGGTTGGATCGTAGATATAAGGCGTAAGGCGTGCTCGTGCCCATACAGCCGGAAGCATGGTCTTTGTTGCCACATCATTGGCGCGTGTATACAAGCTGGTGTCGCTTGCCCCGGTATTAGCATGAACACCCGGCGCTTTGTTTGACTGAATCATGTTCATGATACCGAAGATTCGGATTATACACCATCTGAACATGATACAGTGGATACGGAGACAGCACCATCAGCTGGACCAGCGCCATATAGGATGCGCCCTACAGATTTGACTATGCCATTACGCCTCCACCGGCAAGCCCAACACTATCGGGGGCTTACACGGTCAGTTTTGCTTCGGTAGAGGAGGAACCGGAAGCACAGTCTTCCCCGGCAGTCGAGAGTGGTGTAGAGCTTGCGGTCGACGGTGTTGAAGACGCAGGGGAAGGCGCAAGCGACGCAGTACATGATTCTGTGCGCCGATCAATACGACGACGAAAGCTGACAAGACGTGCACTGGAATCGAGACTGCAAACCCTGAAGCGATTGCATCACTAGAGCACAGGCTGGTAAGTTGGTTCATAATATACATTTACTTTGCTGTCTATTTCATTGTGTGTTTGATTAAACTCAGCATGGGATTCGCCAGGTCAAGGGCCTGTTGTTCACGTACAGCGACCTCGACTTCGCTGAAGTGCTGGCCTTCACGTTTCATGTTTGGAAAACGAGTTCGTGAATTGTCCTAAGTATGTAACCAAACGGTAATCAATAGACCAAGTTCAATCGGCCGCTTGCAGAATAACTCGACCGTCTTGGAGAATGACTTGACAACCTTGCAAATTAACTCGACCGTCTTGCAGATCAACTCGACCACCTTGCAGAATAACTCGACCATTTTGCAGATTAACTCGACCACCTTGCAGAATAACTCGATCATCCTGCAGCAAAACTCGACCATCCTGCAGCATAACTCGACCGCCTTGCAGAATAATCCGACCGTCTTGCAAACTGAGTTGACACTTCTGTACAAAATAATGTTTATTTCTGTGTAAATAGCTTTATTTCGTGTATAATCATCCATAACGGGAAAGGAAGGGCATATATGCATCATCGTTCATTTAAGATTCATCCCTTCACGATGAAACGGTCACGTGCGAAAGAAATGGAGCAGGAGCCGCGGCGCTCTTTGCAAGTGCCAATCGCTACGAAAATCGCCAAGCTGAAGATCTGGAGGGACCATCCTGAGTGGAGCTCTCGGGTCGCGGCAGAGCAGCTTGGAGTAGCAAAAGGGACTCTGATGGGTGGGAAAATGTACTGGAGTCGCCCGGACGAGATGGATGACGCAGAGGATATGGGCACTGGCTGTCGAGCTGAGGGGGGGGGCGGAAGAAGCGGCTTAAGTCATACGAGCTCAGAGTCCTTGAGGTTTACGATTTTGTCTTGCGGATGGAGGCTCACGCACATGGGCCGAGCTACTAGCATACTCTCGAAACAATATTCCAGAATTCGCAAAAATAAAAGACATCACCCAAGATTCATGGATAACACGGTTTATTCAGCATTACCAGAACACTCCCGTAGGACGTCAAAAATCAAGTGAAACGGGCTCCGGTGGAACAAACGGTCCTGTCGAGATTAGTTGTGGTATCGCAAATGCAGGTGACTCAGACGCGCTAGCACAAGATCATGTCGGAATCCTGTCACCAGCACCGCCCACTAGTCAAGAAATACTGCGTGAACGTCTGGTCGTCGCAAAGAATAATTGTGGAGGAGAAGGAGGCGTCAGTGATAACGAAACAAATGATGATGCGGATGTTCGTGTCAACCTTGCTGTCAATGATGCGGAGCGAAAGGTATAAACCTACACTGGTAAAAACAAAACGGATCGAGCCCGAAGGTGTCGAAAATCAAAATCCCGCGACGAACCTGTCTTGATCGTAGTGCACCAACTTTCCGGAAGCAAAACCTGACAATACTAGAATTCCTCTTCATCAAGAAGACTTCGACAGTTTGTTGCCGAGCCAGTGATTGATGGATCGCGTTATTGACAGTTTGATCTAATAGCATATGATAAGAATGGTGTATCCACTGGGAAGTACGTTCGACACAGAAATCGCAAACGCATATCGCCTCCAATACATTGGCGAGGCTATTCCGGCCGAAACTACGGTTTTTTTTTACTGGGGCGCTCATAGATATGGAAAGCTGCCTATAACTGATGCGGATCACTTTAACTTCGTTATTATCGAGAAGACCTTGGAATCGACGAAGATGGTGTGCTATCATATTAACTCACTACGCGGGGTTCACGATTCAGCTCGCATTTTAGATGCGCTTAAATATTTTTTTAGCACGAGAGATGAAAAAGCGGAACAGTACGGATTCCGGCACAGAGCCACAGGCTTTTGCGTACATGACGAACCCTTGGCAATCCAATTCGACTGACTGTGGAGTGTATATGCTACACTATATGCAAAAGGTAGCGCGTCATATATCTGAGAGCAAGCCTGATTCGATCTTGGAGAACATGGAATCACTGAACCGCAGTCGATTTAACGTTAACAAGGCTACTCAATCACATGCAGCTCTACTCGAAGCTCTAGATCAAGATACGGTAGCGGTACATGTCGTCGAATAGAGGAATAATGTGAATAGAGAGAAGACCTTTCACTTTGTAGATTGTCGAGTAGCGGTCGACTTGTTCAGCAGGGTAGTCGAGTCATTCTGCAAGATGTATGTGGTCGAGTTGTTTTGCAAGACGTTAGCGGTCGAGTTATTCTGTGGTCGAGTTGTTTTGCAAGAGCGAGTATGAGAGGTCCGATCCCATACAAAGATTACTATCAGACCGGGTAGCCTCTTCCCATTCTTCTTCTTAACCCCTTAGTTCCCGTATGTTGTACGGTACTACATAAGTGGTATATACCCTAATTCACTTTGTTCGCAGCATCTCTGATATGTTGGAGGTACAACATAAGAGATGATTATACTTGATATTTGTATTGCACAAATCACAATAGATCATATACTCAAGTTAAGACGTTTGCCTTTCATAAAAAAATCAAATGCACAGGTTTAGTTTTTTTTTTGCGGAAGGGAGTCGGTTGAATGTGATAGAGAGGGAACACCGCACCCACCACAAACGAATGGCGCAGTAGCCGTGAAACGCTCATTCTCCAAAAGACGACACAAGGCCCGACATGGTTGCACCGGTTGGAAAGTCCCCGCGACGCCAGCTAACAAAGGAGGAGCGGCGTCTGTGCAGAGAAGCACAACTGACTGAGCGCCATGCTCGCCGTGTCCGACGCGCGCAGCAGAAGGGTACTGACGATGTGGGCACGGCGGGGAGGAAGCAAGCAGCCAAGCGAACAACTGCAGCGATGGAGAATGCAGAGTCCAAGGGGCGTGCTCCAGTAACAGAGACGGCGGAGGCGAAGGTAGAGACGGTTGTCCAAGAGTCAGCGGAGGCGAAGGAGTCGGCGGGCAAGAAGAAGAAAGCCGCTAAGGAGGTGGCGGATGTTGCAGCTACGAAGAAGATTACGGCGAGGGTCATGACGGGGCCCCTGCGAAGAAGGCAGCGGCCAAGAGCGGTGCCACTGCTTTGGTTTCGCTACGAGCTGGGTCAAGCGCAGTCCCATCACCCGAAGCTGCTGTTGGCGAAGTGGTATGGCATGGTGACCTCGGTAGAAATCAGTGAGCATCTTATTACTCCTGATCGTGCGCCCCGACCTGCAGCGGAGACTGTACCGACGACGGGAACAGCAACGCAGAGACGAGATCCGCAGCCCTCGTCACGTAAGCGCCGGCGCAGCGTTCTGTAAGACGACGAAGATGACGAGGTAAGTTACGTTGATCATTTACAACATAAGGTATTTTGTTACAAGCGGTGTCAACATAAGGAGTAACATAACACTGTGTGTTGATGTCATTTTTCTAGATTGTACCAAGTGACGATATCCTGGTCGGGTTGGGGTGACTCCCTCCCAGGGAGCGGCGCAGCGGCGTCGTTCACGGGGGCGCTAAAGCGGAAGACGCGGGCGCTCCCTGTTCTTAAGCGGTTAAGGACGTAGAGGCCAATGGTCTCCGGGCTGAGAACCTGGCAGGGCACAGCTCGGCCACGGACGCGGACGAACCACGGGAGCTCAGTGCTCAGCCGACGACTCCCAGCGGCCTGATGACTACGGCATCGCGCCGGGGGACGCCTCGAAGGCGAGGCGCGAGCATCCGAGGGGGGAACGACGCGGAAGACTCTTCGCCAAGGAAAGGAGATCAAGGGGGTCGGCACAAGGCGCAGCAGCATACGAAGAACGCAGCCTCCAGGCGTACTGGCCGGAACTGCCGTGGCTCCGGACCACGGCAGCTGCTCGGAGAAGGGGTTAGTGGCCCGACAAAGAGCTAACCAAGACCACCAGACTAGCGAAGAAGCAGAAGCAGCGGGCGTGCCGTCGACATGTCGCCCATGCAGGGGGAGCCATTCATTTCCGTCGGATGCGAACGCACGAGGAAGCCTGTAGGGTAGCTCAAATAGTGGACCGTCCGCTTCTGGAGTGGATACGGTACACTTCTGAGTGTCGATACACAGATAACCACGTGAAAACGCGCACGAACGTTTACTACTACTACTACCAAGTGACGATGAGACCGGTGACGGCCCAAGCGCTACATTCACTGTTCCCGCGTGTATTGTTGATTCAGACCCAAACATGATGAACGACGGAGCTGATCAGTGCACTGGTCTGAATTCGGATGAGGATTCCGGAGATCGAGGTATGGCATATGTTGCTCAGTCAACATTAGCATTTCGTGGATAAAAGATACGTACAAAATAACGATAACTAATGTTGTATTTGTTTTATTGTAGAGGGCGACAACGGCAAGGGATCGAACGGCAGCGTTGCCAGCTCACTCAGAATCACGACACAACATCTCGGGCCCAGAATCGGATAACGCAGGCGGTCATTGCCTTGAGGAGAACCCCGACACCGTCGACAATGAGCAGGGCGTCAAACGGCGCCAGCGTTCGTGTAAGGTGTGCGCGCTTTTCAAGGTCAAGCCCAGGAAGTTAACCAAGTATTTTTGTCCGGAATGCTCCACGGCCAATCGGCGGTACGTGTGGCTTGCTCTTCAAAATGATGTTTGTATTTCTAATACTTTGTGCTGCCACAGTAATTACCTATGTAATATTGTGCGCGAAGGAAGACAAAAGACGTGCTTCCAGATTTGGCGTGCTGAATGGGGCAACGGAAACGATATCCCGTGGCAGCTGCTGCAGGAGCACAAGGTTTGCGACCGCCGGCCTCCTACGCATCCCGGTAAGAAGCGACGACGCTGTACTCATGCATGCAGTGAAGCTGTCAGCGAGCTCGGAGATGCAACGGGCGTTGGTGATGGAGGAAGTGGAGACGTAGTATTCACTGCCAGTGTTCCCACACACGCTACAAGGATCAATATTGCCATCACTGCCTTCCTGACAATCCTTCATGGCACAACCCATGCTTCGTTTGTTGTGCTTTGACGCGGTTTCGAAAATGGTGATCTTCCCTGAGGCCTAAAGGAGGACCTAATTGAGAGTCACTCAAACTAGAATTGCAAGATGACAACCGAGTTTGGTCCTTCAAAAATATTACTTGAAGAGTACTATAGTACTGAGCTGATGATAGAATGTAGCACTCATATTGAATACCGCACTATACGTAGTAGTATTACTACTACTCCCGATTTTTGGGAGTAGTAGTAATACTACTACGTATAGTATACTTGCTGAAATAGTACACCTCAGTAATAGTAGTATTACGGAGGTGTACTATTTCAGCAAGTATTATACTACTACCCCCTTATTATAAGTCTCGCACACCAATTCATTCAGCCAATCAACGACATCGCTCCACGTGGCCAAGTCGAAGTAAAAAAGATCGCGACAACACCACATCAGTTACACAAAGCAATTTCCCAGCTATCCCAGAAGATCAATCTTCCTCTTGTGCAGCATATCCTCCATGTCTAGCTGGCAGCTCCTGTGCGTGGCGCTGCTCGCGCTGCTCGGCGCGCTGCAGCTGGCAGCCGCCGACGAGGCCGCGTCCAACGTGGTCGTGCTGACCAACGCCGACTTCGAGCACAAGACGCAGGCCGGCTCGGGCGCCACGACCGGCGACTGGCTCGTCGAGTTCTACGCGCCGTGGTGCGGCCACTGCAAGAAGCTGGCGCCCGTCTACGAGAAGGTGGCGGACGAGCTCAAGGGCGAGGTGAACGTGGCCAAGGTGGACGTGACGGCCAACTCGGAGCTGGGCAAGCGCTTCGGCATCCGCGGCTTCCCCACGCTGCTGCACTTCAGCCACGGCAAGGCGTACAAGTTCGCGGGCAAGCGCACGCTGGAGGACCTGGCGGCCTTCGCGCGCGGAGGCTTCAAGAGCGTGGACGGAGAGGTCGTGGGCGCCGCGCCGAGCTTCCTGGACTTCGCCCAGCAGCAGGCGCTGGACGTCAAGAGGGACTTCGTCACGCTGCTGGCCACCAAGAAGAACGTGCTGCTGGTCACGTTCTCCGGCGGTCTGCTGCTCGGCCTGCTGCTCGGCTGCATGTGCGGCTGCTGCACGAGCCGCGGCGCCAAGGCGCCCAAGAGCAAGAAGGAGTGAGGCAGCTGCAAGTTGTGCGACGTTGTAGCTTTCTCTCGGTGAGCTACGGCTCGATGTGTCTTTACATTTTTAATGGAGCTGTTTGCACTGCAAATTGGTCAGGGGGTCACAGAGCTTGGGCGATGCGTTGGTTCAGCTCCATGAAGCTGTACTTGAGCTCCAAGCTCTCGAAGAGCGAGTCTTCCACGCCCTTGTAGTTTGCGAGCATCTCGTCCACTTCGCCAAGCTTCTCGGGGTCCCGCTCCTCGAAAAACGCAACCAGTCGAGCTCTGTACGCGTTCCCACGGTTGGTTGTGGACTCTGATGAGGAGAACGACAGAGTTTGTGCGTCCTCATGGCGCTCGGGGGACGAGGAAGACGTCGATCTCATTGATGCA
Source organism: Phytophthora x cambivora (assembly GCA_033557925.1). Lineage (NCBI taxonomy): Eukaryota > Oomycota > Peronosporomycetes > Peronosporales > Peronosporaceae > Phytophthora > Phytophthora x cambivora. The sequence goes on along the minus strand of JAUCEB010000008.1, from coordinate 2,812,210 downwards.
GAGGGAGGGGGGCGGCCATTCAACAGCGCAATGTCATCCTCGCTTAGCGTGTACGGAACAGGAGAATCTTCCTCCTGCTCTTCCGTTGCATCCACTCGACTTTCTTCGCTGGTGTCTGCAGCATTGTGGCTTGAACGTTGGGGCTCGAGAGCAGGTGACTCGCCCCTTACCGAGAGGTCTAGCATCTTGACAGCTCCTTCGCCCCTATCTTCGTCCGTGCTCGTTCTTGGACTCGGTGGTCTTGCTAGCTGCTGTTGCTCCTTCAGCTCATCTCGAACTTCCTGGAGCTTCTTGTCGTTCTCTTCAGCTTCGTCGATAAGCGTCCTGATTTGAGTCAGCAGCAGCTCATTCTGCTTCTTGAGGCGCTTGTTCACCATTCGGGCCTCGCTAGCTTCCGCCATGGCCACAGCAATCTGGCCTTCAGATTGAGTGCGCATGTTGCGAATCTCGGTCACGAGCACACGCCTCTGGCCGCGAGCTTTCACTAGCTGCTGTGTCAACTGCAGCCGCTCCTGCTCCCACTTTTGCATTTGTTCTTCGTACTGCTGTTTCGTAGCCGCCATGTCACGAGCAACCTTTTCCAATCGCGTGGAAGTCCCTGTTAAATGATTGTTCAAAGGGTAGCCTAACTCTGCGCGGCATCGCAGCACGGCAGCTTCTGCTTGACCAAGCTCCTGCTCGAGCCGATTATGAGTCGTCGAATCCATTTCACTTGCAAGGGTGGAAGCTTCTTCATCACCACCATCGAAATCGTCCGTCTGAAGTTATAAAGCAAGTACACTGTTAGAGAAATTCCAGAAGCAAAATCTTCTCTGTGAGCACCACATACCATAGCCCAACGGTGTTTTTCTTCCAGCAGTGCATCGCGTTCCGCTTGTATTTCACGCCATGCCTCTCGTTCTCTCTGTATACGTTGCAACTCGCCCGAGATAGAGGCTAATTCCTGCTCTTTCGCCTTCACCTCGTTTGCACAATTCTCCTTCTCCACAATCGCCATGTGAGTCTTCGATCGCTCTTGATCACGTTCCGCCGTTAACTTTGCAACACTGTCTTCCAGATTTTCCTGATTAGTGATAGGGCAAGAAATCACGATTAGTGCTGCATGCGAAATTAGCTACTTGCAGGATTCACACTAACGTACCATTCGCTCCATCAGCTGCATATTGAGCCCATTCAGCTCCTCCAACAAACTGCGAGCCTCGCTATCGGACCCACTATCACGTTGGCTCCTCGAAGTCGGAACCACCGCCGTCTCTTCCTGCGAACCAAAAAGCTTCGATGCCAAGTGCCCCGCCACGTTGATCGGCGCGCTTAGGAGCCAACTTTGCTGGGCAATAGCTTCGGGGATGTAAGCCGAGTACCCCAACTGCTGGCCTGCCTCAGGCGGTGGCCCCGGGCTTACGATGAGCGCCGTGGACAACGCCGCGTCGCGTTCTTTATCACGTGCCTTCTCTGCCTGGACAGCTTCGTCCAGCGCATCTGCCGCAGCCGTCGCCGACTCCATGATGCGGTTATTTACCACTTGCACCTGGTACAGAACATTTTTCCTATTGCAGAACGCCAATAGCGTCAACGGGTATCACTGCTGAAAACTACCGGGCGACGACTTACCCGCGCAGTCTCGAGTACGAATTGTCCCAAACCAGCGTCGCCTTCCCTGGCCGCAGACACCGATACAGCCCTTCCACAGCTCTCCCCGTCGTAGTCGACACGTATCTCGTTCGTGCATGTACGATCTCCAGTGGCTGCTCATAGGGCTCGGGAGCAAAGGAAACGCTGAAATCCACGTCGAAATCCTCCAGCTCGAACTTCCACACGATAAACTGCGGCCCCTCGTCGCCTTTCTTGGCCTTCACCTGCACCGCCACCTCGTGCTTGGACCCTCTGGACACATAGAACTTCTCCAGTGGGAACGGCTGCAGGATGAAGTCGACCGCCGTCATGTGCATCCGGGCGCCTTTGTCCTCGTCCCGCTCGGCCACGAAGCTGAGCCAATCCGGGTGCAGCTCCAGCATCCCGCAGCGATGGGCGGCCAAGAACGCCGTCATGTTGCCGCACCATTGGGCTATCACCGCGTCGTTGCGGCTGCCCTTGGGCGGGAATTCCGGTAGTGGCGGGGGGTCGTCGCTGGGTCTCTGGGGCTTCGGCGCCGCCGCTTGGATGGCGCTCAGCACGTCGAACAGCGCGTATAGCGGCCGCTCGATGCAGTAGGAGGCGGCGCCTTTGGTCACCACGAACTCGACGCTGTAGCCGCCCAGACCCGAGGCGGAGAGGGACGAGGCGATGGTTTGCGTCACGCTTGGGGCCGCGGCGTCGACGCTCGTTACGACGACGTCCAGGAAGTGGTCGCTGTTGGAGGCGTCGCTGTCGTCACTTAGAGCATCTGGGGCATTGGGAGAAGATGCGGGGGTGTCTGCAGAGCTGTCGTTGCGAGCAGGAGACTCGGCGCAGGTCGCATCTGCCATGTTGAATTATGACGGTGAGTATCAGAGGTGGAAATGATGGAGTCAGGTTTAGAACAGTCGTGGGGCTGGAATCAGATTTAAATGCAATTTAGGATATAGAACCACAGAAATGGTACATTTCTGGTTTACGAGTGATGTTGAGGATTTTACCATAAGTTACCCTCGCATGTCGTAAACCATGTTAGATTGCGAAACGTTCTGTCAGATATCAGATCTGTAAATCCTAATTAAACACGAGAGTTGTACTGATTGACAATTGCTCCTTCGTGGATGTCCATTTTGGCACTTTTCCGGAAGTGAATGCGCGGAGGGGTGAAGCCAATTCGCCCAGCAAATACGGCTGCGGTTTTAAAATGTGTGTGCGGAGCACGCGGGCTTAAACCCAGGACCAACTACAGTATAATAATATTATTATTATACTAGATAGGTATTATACATGTTGTTCATTTCGCTCGCCTTAATAAGCTCAGAGAAAGGGTTTGATGCTTAGACTGGGGTGATACCGTTAGTTTGCTGCCAGGATCTGACGCCGTCAGACTGACGGGTGTGGCTCCAGTCCTCCATCTTGGTTTTGTCGGGTAACGCAGTCCGGACTCCGATCAGGTGCGCGAGTTTTTGTGTTCCCGATCGCTCGTCCTGTGTGAGAGGACATACGATTGGGGGCTGTGGATCTTCACTGTGAAGTTCACACTGAAGCCGCAGCTCATCGCGTGCAAAATGCATCAAGTCATCCCTCCCGACGTGACTGAAACGCATCCATCGCCGAGGCTTCCGAAGACCTCCAAAAACTCACCAGTTTCCAAATCTGAAACGGCCAGAAGTGGTGATTTTTTTTTTCGACTGGTGTGCAGAAACACCGATTCGACTCGACGTGAAGAAGCAGAAGGAACGAGGGCATAGCGCAGTATGCGCTCCGAGGCCGTGAACACCACGCAGGGAGGCGCGTCCGGGGGCCGCCCGCCGGCAGCATCGTCCAACGCGACGACGAGCGTCTCCGGGGACGTGGCGGTGGTGGCCGCCTCTTGCGTGGCCTCCAGCTCCACCGGCGCCGAGTCGCCCGCCACGCCCATGGAGGTGGCGCTGGCGACGGAGCAGGAGCAGGAGCAGAAGCCGCAGAACCGGCAGCAGGACGAGCCCATGACGGCGTCGCAGGTGACGCAGATGCAGAACGAGCAGCGGCGCGAGCGCCACTGGCGGCGGACGGTGCACAGCGAGCTGAGGGACCGACTGGTGGCTGCCATGTACGTGCAGTGCAGGGAGAGCGGGTAGAGGAGAGGAGGGGAGTGACTAACTGACCAATGGGTGGGCTGTTGCTGCGCAGGATGGAGCAGCTGCAGAGGATAACGGGGGACCCGGACGTGCGGCATCTGCGGATGTGTGCGGCCCGCTACGAGTCGTTCGTGTGGAAGAAGAGCGCGAGCCAAGTGCAGTACAAGCAGAAGCTGGAGCACCGCATCGAGTCGCTGCGGCGTCAGGCGTCGCACGGCGAGAACGCGGGCGTGGAGGTCTCGGTCCGGCTGGTGGAAGGCCACCGACTGAATCTGATTCGGTCGTCGAGTCCGTCTGTCACGGCGGCGTCGGCGGCTCCATCATTGGTGCCGTGTCCTTACAGCCGACACCAGACGCAGCAAGAGGACGGGCTCATTGGGGCGAGCTGCTCCCCCACACGTCGACACAGCAGTCGACCCAGCAGTCGAAGGTCGAGTAGCTCTAGTGGCAGCAAGCGGTCAGGCAAGAGGAAGATGCGGCCCTCCTCGTCTTCCTCCACGTCGGCATCAGAGACGGACGTTCGACGTGACGAGATGTACTTCGCCAAGCTGCGCGTGATGAAGAACCAGTACCGAGACGAGGTCGCGCTGGTGTTCCGGGAGCTCTGCCGCGTGAACACGGTGATCCAGCACTCGGCCAGTCTGCGACGCCACGAGTCCAACAACCTGGGCGACTTCCTGGCCAACCTGAAGAAGATAATTTATTTGCTGGAGCAGCAGCCAGGCGAGGCGTGCGGCATGATCCCGGCTCGCAAGCGCACCGTCGAGTACCTGGACGTGGTGGAGTCGCACATTCAGCGCAAGGTGCTGCCGATCCTCCACCGCCTGCGCCACACGTACTCGACCATCCTACGCCCCATCGTGCTCAACTACATGAAGAACAGCTTCCGCTACAACCGACGATTCTAAAACACACTGAAAGCAGCAAGTTGGTGAGAAGAGTGACAAATTCCATCGAGACAGCGCTCGACGCAACGAAATCAAATCCGGTACACTGGGATGTAGTCCAATGCAAAATAAAGGAAAGAGGAGAATCGGAACCTCTTTTATTATCAAAAACAGCAATAGCGTTAGTACTACAGTATCTTTCAACAGCAATAGCGTTAGTATCTTTCAACAATCGTGCTTCGATGGTCAAGCAACTCAAGTTGAAGTCAACACCATGTCACTATTCCGCATATTATGTCACTAAACCTCTCCATCACTGTCTTGCGTGGCACGTCCAAGAGCTCAGACAGACACATCAGGACGCCCAGCATGTCGACGACGGAGGCGGAGCTGCGCGCGCTGGACCGGCAGATCGCGGACCTGATGCAGCAGAAGGCGGCGGTGCAGGCGCAGCTACAGCAGGAGCGTGAGGCCGGCGGCGCGCGCGCCAAGCAGATGAGCGCCGAGGTGGTGGACAGCAACCCGTACAGCCGCCTCATGGCGCTCAAGCGCATGGGCATCGTGGACAACTACGAGAAGATCCGCGACCTGTCGGTGCTCATCGTGGGTCTGGGCGGCATCGGCTCCGTGGCCGCCGAGATGCTCACGCGCTGCGGCGTGGGGAAGCTCGTGCTGTACGACTACGACACGGTGGAGATCGCCAACATGAACCGCCTCTTCTTCCGGCCGGAGCAGGCGGGCATGACCAAGACGGCGGCGGCCAAGCAGACGCTGCACAGCATCAACCCGGACGTGATCTTCGAGGAGTACACGCTGGACATCACGACGACGGCCAACTTCGAGCAGCTGCTGGACCGCATGCAGCACGGCGGCGTGGACGGCCACAGCAAGATCGACCTGGTGCTCAGCTGCGTGGACAACTATGCGGCCCGCACGGCGCTCAACCAGGCGTGCAATGAGCTCAACCAGGACTGGATGGAGTCGGGCGTGTCGGAGGACGCGGTCTCGGGCCACATCCAGTTGCTGCTGCCCGGACGCACGGCCTGCTTCGAGTGTCTGCCCCCGCTGATCGTGGCCAGCGGCATTGACGAGTCCACGCTCAAGCGCGAGGGGGTGTGCGCGGCTTCGTTGCCCACGACCATGGGGCTGGTCGCGGCCATGCTGGTGCAGAATGTGCTCAAGTACCTGCTGGGCTTCGGCCAGGTGTCGTACTACCTGGGCTACAGCGCCATGAAGGACTTCTTCCCGTCGGACGTGATGCGGCCGAACCCAGAGTGCTCGAACGCGCAGTGCCGCAAGCAACAGGCTGTGGCTGAGCATGCGGAGTGGAAGCCTATGGTCTGGAAGGCACTGGGCCACGACGGACAGGAGAACGTGGTGGTGGAGCACGAAGACAACGAGTGGGGAATTGAGCTTGGCGGCGAAGACGAAGACGAAGCTGCTGCCTCAGGTGTCGCAGAAGCTCCTGTCGCTGCTGAGACCTCGAAGTTGGCTTCGGGTCTCTCGTTTGCCTACGACCAGAGTTCTACGGCGCCGGCCACGGAGGATAACTCGGCGTCAGTAGCGGACGCGGACGTTAGCCTGGAGGACCTCATGGGACAGCTGAAGTCACTTTAGATGCATTCATCAATCTTTCGTCTTGGAAGTGATGCGGCGCGAGGACATCGCGAGGCCTCTTTTGACCGCGTTGAAGTAATGGGGTAATGAGTTAGATGGAGAGAATGAAGGACGTTGCGCTTTAGACTGCTCTCTTTATATTATTTTTTACTGAGCATCTAATACGTCACGGAAGGCCTGCAGCAAAGCGATACTGGATGCCTCAATAGCTTCACTCCAGAAGCCCTCGTGCAACCGCCGATCAAGAGTTTGCGCTACTTTGACTACATTTGCTAGAGTTTTGGTGGACTCCGGAGACGTCTCCACCATAATTCGCATGGCGTCCAGGGCTGAAGAGCCAACGACGAGATCTGTACAGCTCTCAAGCTCGTGCAAGAAGTCAGCGAACGTAAGTCCCAGTTCAGCGATCTCTTCTGCGTGGAGCTCGCTGTTTGTACTTGAAGGCTGAATTCCACTTGACGACACGAACAACTCGCGAATACTCGCTGGTAGGAAGCTGTAGTTGATACTCAGCGAGTGTTCCTTGCGTACACTGCCAGCTTCATCCTCCTCGAGAAGTTTCTCGGCAGAGGACGACATAGAGAATGCTGACGACTGCGGAAACAAACAAACAGATCAGATTCCATTGTGTGTCCTCAAAGTGTTGTAAGAGTGACTTACATGTTTTGAAAAACCACTTGACGAGGATTCATGCAGGGATTTCAGCGATTTCCGAGTGAGATGGCCACGTCCGAGCGCTTGGATGCATGTAGCAGCTTCAATCTCTTCAAGGCAGTGATCGCGCGTGGTGAAGTACTGTTTCCAGAAATTTTGAATAGTGCTGGCGGCTATCTCTTGAACGCTCACGAGCTCCTGCTGCACTGCAGCTTGGTGAATAGCTACACGGCGTGCCTCATGGTCGCGATAAACCTGTTGAATTGCACGAGCAGCTATGCTGCGGACGCCTTCATCGACTGCGCGTTGGGTGTTGTGTCGATGTACTCGGAAGGACCTTTGGATTGTACTCGCCGCTGTGTAAACTCCTGCTCTCGTGCATTCGGTCAGGAGGCGACTTTGGTGGCCACGCACCAGTGCCTGAACTTTGACTGCGCTAAGCTCCTCCAGAAACTCTTGCTCAAGCTCCAGCTGCGCAAAGCGTCATGCAATACGCACGTGTTAGATAGAATCCGTACAGACAGATAAGTCAGCATTCCACTTACTGCACGGTCGAGGGCAACGGAGAAGTGTTTTCGCTCGATGTAAGTCCTGCTCATGTCACCAGCATTGTCTTGTGCAATGCGTTGCCGGACGCAAAAACTCTTGATCAATGCTTGGATACACACCGCAGCGGCATTTTGTCGCTTCGTGTCTACTTGTTGTGCTGTGTTATCGCTGGTGCGAGGTGTCGCGGCAGTCGTACGTGATGAAGGGTCCGTAGTGCTGCGAGCTGTACGCGGGGTTGAGTTTGTCGAACATGGTGGCGGGGATTTCCATTCTTCGTCGTCAGCATAAACATCACTGCGTGAACTTGCCTCAGTCTGTACTTTGGTTGACAACTCCATTCCACCAGGCGGCATCGATGACATAGTAAAACTTCGATGGGATGCTTGTTGATCTTGAGGATGGTTTAAGTTGATGCGGGGTACTGTGGACGCGGAATTTAGGCGGGGTGGTTCCAGTCGCTCGTCTTGGTTCAGTAGCGTTGGGATCGACCCAACTGACTTGGTAACAGCAGCACCAAGCGCAACATCAGCAACTGAAAACGGTCGGCGTTGAGGGACTGGGGATGGTTTATCGTCTTCATCCTCATCAGCATCATTTCTGGCCGCAAGGGTAGTTGTTCGACTAAGAACTCGGCGACACAATCGTTGGATTAGGCAAGCAGCCATGTCCTCCACTTCTTCTTTCTGGAGATCCAGTTGCAGTATCGCTGCTTCGATCCTTCTTTCCTCCTTCAATGTCTCGAGGTACTGCCGCGCTTGATTTTGAATTAACGTAGCCGAGTCATGTTCAAGTTTGACCTAACGACATACGAATTGAGTGAGCCATACAGCAGAAGCAACGATGTACAGAGAGATGATCGCAGGAGTACCTGTTTCAGCTGATTGACCTCAGTTCGGCAGCGCTGACCCCGAAAAAAAGCCTGTAGTCGGCTGCCTGCAGCTACGCGGAACAACTGTAGCTCGGCGTCACGCGTCTCAACCTCGGATTCAAAAACATTGGTGTCTTCCACAAGTTCAATTCCATCGTCCTCTCTCGCGCTTAGCTTCTCCGATACGAGTACTGCTGGCTGTACTTGGTCAGATTTGCCACTGAGAGCGTCGGATTCGTGCAAGCTACCGAGCGAGTCACGCCTTGCTTGCTCAATTCGATCGCGAAGTTTAGAAGTAGCACTTCGTGGAGTTGACACCCTTGACCCGCATTCACTATTCGCTGGGTTGATCTCTTCCTTTAGATGTCTTGGACTCCTTGCGTTGTTTGCTGCTAGTTCTACCGGTTTCACTGCCGATGGACGAGTTCCTACTCCATTCAGATCATCCTTAATATTTTCAGCCAGCTTTTTCATGCGCCGCAGATATTCCATGTGGCCTACGCGCTTGGCTGGCAGATCTGGGTCTGTGTCATCATCTCCACTGTAACCTGTAAGAGACGCGCCCGGTGAATTCACTTCGGGCTCCCGACTCGAAGAAGCTACAGATTCACTGTCACCATTTCCTGCACTCTGGTCTAGAGACGCCTGCAAGCGACAATCATCCAGGGCTCTACGACGCTTTGATGAGCGATGATTCCTTGCATTAGACTTTCGGTCATTTTGACAGCTAGAAGCAGTGCGGCTGTCAGGTTCTCTCTCGTGTTGGTTGTTGCTACAGTCTGAAGGCGCAGCTCCAGGATAATCATCGAATCCGTCGTCGCAATCCCCATCGTCAAGTATAACGCCATAGTCCTCGTCATTCCTAATGAAATCCTCATCTTTCGCAGCGAAGTACAGCTGTCCTTGCAGTTTTTGCCGTCTTTGAGCATCCATTGGTACGGGGTTTCGTCGTCGAGCTGCAGCACTAACACTTCCTGCACTTTGAGGACGGCGAGTTTTCCGTTCGGACTTGGAGGGTGCCATTGGAGGTGTTTGGTAGTCATTCAAAGCATGTTCCTTCTCCAACTTCTTCCAGTGCGATTCAAATGCGTCTTCTGCGGAATCGCGTGACCTATGCGATGAATTGCGGTAGTTTGGCCGTGTCGATAGTTTAGCTGACATCGGTCGCTGTCGAGTTGTTGCTGAAGCTGGACGCTGAGGCTTCCCACCTCGAGCTGCTGCAGCACTACGCGGGGATCCATAGCGCAATCCTGCAGTCGAAGGCTTGGTAGCTTTGTAGCACTGAGAAGCGACAGTGGAGCTATAGGATACGTCCCCTCTGTCAACTTCGCTAGCACATCGGGATGAAGCATTGGCAGACCTCGGACGAGTAATCGGCCGACGTCCATTTACAGATTTGTTCGCTGTGGAGGCAGAAGCAGGGATGCCATTCTGCCGGACATTTGCTGTTTGCTGCTTCTTCTTCGCATCGAGAAAAATCTTCTTGAAGGACTCACAAAGCGCCTCGTTCGTCTCCCGGTACTTCCACACCAGCTGCAAAGCTTTTTTGTACCATTGCAAGCTCGCTTCCCCGCGTCCGTTAAATTCAAGCTCCACTGCCAAGTTGTGGTAGGCCACCGCAAGCGAGATAATTTTCTCCTCTCGGGTCTTCGGATCCAACGCATCAACCAAAGCAGCCTGATCCCTATCGTCACCATCACATTCACCGTCTTCATCCCGTTCATTCATCGCTCCATCTTCGAGACTTACGAGTTCCTCTTGTGTATGGAAAATAGCAGCTTGGGCGTGCTCTAATGCCAGGTCATGGCGACCAAGTTGAGACTGGATCGCGCACAAGTTTAGGTGGGTTATCGACAGGTTTTTCACGTGCGCGGAGCCTGACCCGATTTGTGCAGCCTCCTTCAGATACTTTAGTGCCGACTTCAGTTTGCCAAGTTTTCGATAGCAACAGCCGATGTTGTTGAACGTAAGAATCTGTAGAGCTTGGCACCTCTTGAAATTACCAGGGGCCGTGATCGCCTCAGCCTTGCGTAACATTGCTAAACACTGGTCAAATTGCCCCTGCGCGAGATATTGCATAGCCACCGAATTGTAGCTCAGCATCACTTCATTGAGTGCCTTATGCACAACGGAATTATCCACGCCAAACATGCGCCGCTTGAGCCATAAACTTTGCTCAAGGCAGCCCAGCGCCTCCAAATCCATATTTTTCTGCTTCAAGCACGCCACCGTCGAGCTCAACATCTCCAAGAGGCTCCGGTCACTATCATGATTTGAAGTTTGCTTCCGGTCGAGGTGGACACGTGTTTTACTCGGTGAATAGTCCGTCCCGGGTGGGTTTGACTGAAATGGATTCCTCTTGGGAGAATGAGCACGCGGCGCTGATTCATGTTGGTTTTCGTGACGATAGTAGTGAGCCATACCTTCAAGCTAGATGGTCTCTCCTGCGTTGTCGTGGTCACGTCGGTCGGAGGAAATGAAAAGCGCGAAAATGCGGCAGGCACGGAAATAGCGGTGTCGAATCCTTCCCACGCGCTTAGATCATCCTCTGGGACTGCAAGGCACGACCAAAGCCCGACACACCTTGAGTTCGCGGCTTGCAGCACCGACGGCCAGTGCGAGCTATTTTCCAGCAGTGTTTCATCCACGGTTTCAACGAGTCTCCGAATATGGCGCGCGAAACGACCGCGAATTGCAGCACGATGGTGAACATTGACTCCAGCACTGTCTAGACATGGGGAACTATAGGTTAATCGCTACTTCACAAACACAAAGGCGTTGGTGAGTCTCAGTCAAAACCATATCCATTCTCTACACAAAAGTTCACTCTTTTTCCCTGGTACCGAAGCGCCTGTTGGTCATCCATCGTCTTTTATTCACCTTGCAGACCTGAGCTATGCGTCTTGAGACCGGTATTTCTTCAGCTGTAGCTCTAAGGATTTGATGTGCTTCTTCATTTGAGCGATCTCCTGAGCCTGGCTGGACACCACCTTGAGCAGATCGTGCTTTTCACCTTCCAGTCGCGCAGTCATTTGCTTGTACATGTCGGACAGTTTCAGCGAGTCATCCAGCGTCGAGAGCATCGACATTCGGCTCGGAGCAATGCTCGGGGCATTGGACATTGCATCATCGTCACGTCTGCCGGCAGGGAATCGCATGTGCCTCACATCTAGTCCAGACTTTAAAGGGGATTTGGCTGCTGTTGTGAGCTTCATGGAACCGAAAGCGGGTGTGAGATGGTCCTCGGGTCTCATAACTGGCGACCCGGGAACGGTAACCTGTGGTCTCATCGGCGGAGAGGATGCGTTAACCATCGGCGAAGGCGGCGGAACTGGAGGCTTCATTGGCGAAGACGGAACATTCACAGGAGATTTGGCAGGAGATGGCGGAACACCGGTCTGAACCTTCCCTGGGGAAGGCGGAACTCTGGTCTGAGGCGAGGGTGGAGCATTGGCTTGCGGTTGTCGCGGTGGCGGAGGGGTAAGAGTCTGAAAGGGTGACGGTGCGCTGCCTCCGAACAAGCTGCTGGTACTTGGTGCCTCACTAGCAAAAAGCTCCTGCGCTTGAACTGGGCTCGGAGTCTGTTGAGCATATTGTGTCGGCTGCGCCCACTCCCCGTTGTGTGTGGGTGCAGGCGACGCAAACAAGCTGTCAGCACTCGCCACACTCTGCTGTCCACCGTCATTCGACGGAGCAGGAGGTTCAAACGGGCTGCTGCTCGAATGTGATGCTGTAGATGCAAACGGGTCCGCTGACGCGTTGGACGGAGCAGAGGCGAACAGGTTCGCCGCCATTTGCGTAGTCGTAGGCTGCTGTTGCTGCTGCTGCACTTCTGCATCCTTCGGAGCAAATGGGTCATGCGCGCTCGCACCTGGTGCCGGGCTGTTGAACACGTTCCTGTTCTCCCCTGAGCGCGGCGCAGCGAACGGGTCGTCCTGCGGCCTGTGCGCTCCCAACCTGCTCCCATTCTGCGCCGCAAATGGGTCTTTCTGCGACGTGTTTTGGGCAAACATCGCTCCTCCATTCGCCGCGAATGGGTCCTTCGGGGGTGTCATGTGGCCATTGTCCCGGAACATCGCAGCATCGCCGTTCCCGTTCGCAGGCTGCGAGCTGCTGCGTCTGAACGGGTTGCCGCATCCAGAGGACGGCGGGCCTCCGAACATCTCGCGCGCAGGCGGCGGGCCGGCTGCGAACAAGTCCGAGGCGCTCCCTGGCGCCTTCTGCTGGTAGAACGGGGCGTCCCGACTGGCCGGCGGTGTGGCCGCCTTGTAGAGCGGGCGGCCCTGGCTGGTGGGCGCTGACGGCGGCCTGTAGCCCGCGGGCGGGGGCGTGAACAGCCGCTCCTGCTGTTGCTGCTGCTGTGTAGGCGGCCGGTGCTGCTGGCTGCTGTCGGCGTTCAGGTCCACGGTCTCGTACACGCCGCCCGTGGACTGCGACGTGAGCGGGACTTCCTCCAAGCCGCCGGCGGCCTGCGGCGGCCACTGCGGAGGCTGCTGAGTCTGCGGCTGGTAGTAGAACGGCCCGCCGGGAGCCGCGCGCTGGAACGAGCCGCGGTTGCCGCCGTGGTAGGAGCTGCCCGAGGACTGCGGAGGCGCGGGGATGGGCGGCCGCGACGCCGGCGGGCCCTGGCCGCCGGCCGAGTCCGCTACGAAGTGCTGCAGCAGCCGGTTCATGTGCTCGGGGGCTTCCGCTTCGTCTGGTGTTGTGTCTGGAAGCTGGAATGGGTACCACGTACCAGGTTGCGTGCAATTACAATTAAGGGTTCAATTCGGTTATTCTCTGGATTTTAATCCAGAGTTGTTACATTGATCTCACCCGGAGGTCTGAATCTTTATATGATTGCAACACTTGACAAACACAACCTGAGCTATGAGGTACAGACATTTAAGTACATTGTGCGATGTTGCTTGTAACTCAATACACCTTCAATGGAATGATGGTCATGTTACTCACTCACACGAGCAACACTCATATAGATATTACAGAAATGACCAGTTGCTCTTGAAGTGAGCTTTTGCCAGTTCTCAGATTTTGTGCTCTCACACAGCGGCTGCAGGCTGCAACTTGCAGCAGTGGCAGGCAGGGATTGACAGTAGTTTGTTTTGGATTACTATCCATTAATAGCGCTATTAAAATGATGCCGCAAACTACTATAGTAATTATTAGTTTGGGACGGAGCGAAACTAATATTACTATAGTAACTAGTAGATCAGATCGAGGCCACATATTAATAGTGACTACTAGTGCGTGCCTGAAGAAATCCAGGGGCGTGTGGCAATCTACAAGGGAGGGGCATTCTGGTTCGATTGCATTCTAGCTTACTTCGACGCGTTTGAGGCGTTTCCTGGTTTGATAGAATGGCAGGGCGTGCGTCTTGACAACGTTCGCAAGAGCGAGATCGTCGTACGAGCAAGAAGCTTGCCGCAGGGAGTTGTTTCGGAGGGCCAGGCCCCAAAGATTATGTCTTAAGCTTTCATTCTTCAAGTTTCCGGCTAACCCAGACGCCCCCAAACCGACCGCAACAACCAAGAACTCACACGTCTCTGACGTCCTCATGAAGAGCGCAGATCCCGACTTCTCCTACGCTGAGCTAACGACGACCGACCCTTTGTCGTCTGCAAGCGCGGTGTTCGTCATCTCTGCAGCAACGAGCTGTATGATTCTGGCAATCTCTCCGAGCGCTTTTGCAGCGCATCCTGCGTTTCCAAGTGGAAGGCCTTCGCTTCGGCTGCTTCGACGCCTGCAGCGAGTGACATCGCTTCTCAAGAAGCGGGTGACCCTAATTCGCAAGCTTCGTCGCCTCCGCTGAGTCAATCGTCCGATCCTGGAACCCCCGTGTCCTCGGCGCCATGTGTGGAGACTTAACGTTGGGTTCGTCTGCTGTTGACGCCTTTGGGATCCGAGTGGAGATTCCTCACTACCGGCATCTCGGTAGCCGCCACGACATGTGGGCCATCATGCAATGTTTGGCTACGCCACATCATCGAAAGTCAACGAGGAAGCCACTCACGTGTGCCTTTTGTGTGCTTAAGAGAAGTCGTGCAAGCCGTACGCTGAAATACAGGTGCTTCTCAAGCATAACCGAGCGTATGGAGCGTCATGGATCAGGAAGTCGACCACCGAAACTACTAGGATGGGTCATGGATCAGGGTGTCGACCACCGAAATACTAGGAAATACTATCCTCTACTATATTAATATTACTATAGTAGCGGAGGTCTCTGAAGTAATACTAATATTACTGTAGTAGTTTACTCGCCTCTGCTCGGGTATTAATATAGTAGTTCAGACGAAAATCAAACTACTGTCAATCCCTGGTGGCAGGCTGTCTACATCTTCGAAGGACGGCGATGTAGGACGGCGACTCCGCACCTACTGGCTGCCATCGCACTACGACACATCCGATTAATACATGCATGCGAAACCCTACGCTAGTGGGTAGTCATCAGCGCCGAGCGCGCGGCGCGCGCGCTTCGTTGACAGCTCAGCTTTGGCCGTGGCCTACAAGTGCGTCGAGGACGCGTGCGCCGCCATCAAGGGCGAGGAGGTGGACTTCGCCGTGCTACCCATCGAGTCGTCTAAGCTAGGTAGTATCCATACCAACTATTATACGACTTGCTGTCCAATGCGGCCTACATATCGCTGCAGCAGCACCAGCAGGAGGCCGCCCCAGGCAGGAGTTTGTAGTACTTGCTGAAATAGTACACAACGGTAATACTACTACGGTATACATGTAGTGCTCAGTAATACATGTATAGGTAGTATAATACTATTCAAGTAATACTTTTGAAGGACCCTAAACGAGCAAACTCGGTTCTCATATCCCCAATCAGTTTTGTCCTTAAATTAAGGACCAAATCGATTCTCTCGGCCTCGATTTTCGGACAACTTTGTCCTTAAACGGCCATTTAAGGACAAAACGTATCTTGGCGTTTGTATATACAGAAACCGCCCTCACTTCCGGTTCCACTATCCTCGCATATCCTCCCCAAACCGATCATCACAGATCCAATCGTTTCAACGAGTAGAGAGTGAGGGTCACAAGGTTGAAGTCCGCATTCCGCGCGCACTTCAGAACCCGCACGCAGTATGGGCAAGTGGACGACCCTCGAGCAGAAGCAAGCGATCGTAAAGGAGCACCATAAGCGCCCGGCCATTTTGCAATTAATCACAAGGTATGATTCCTAACGCACGCTATATGCACTTCAGTTTGCCTTAGCGGACGTGCTCCTCATCTCGAGCGCGCTTCCCACCTGCAGCAGCACTCTCCACCTCCGCTGCCTCTCCATCAGCACTAGCACCAGCTTCTGCCGTCACAAGGGTCGTGTCTGTATCAGTCTCCACCCCGAGCTCCGTGTTCACATGTCCCGCCTGCACCTTCCTCTGCGAGCGGTGCAGGTCGTGGAGCTTCTTAAGCCTCTGCACCCACCCAAAGGCCGGGCTCGCGCGTGCGCTTGAGGATCTCGTTGGCCTTGGTCCACAGCAGCCTCTTGCTCAGGATAGGCAGGTCGTCGCGCAGCGGTCCGTCCTCGCCCTGCTGCGTCTGCACGTACTCGTACAGCTCGTGCTCCACGTCCGTGTAGCGGCTGCTCTGCACGCGCTTGGCGCTGGGGTTGGCCCACAGGTTCTGGAGCACCGCCGCGCCTGTGGCGTATCCGAACACCTAGACGGGGTGCAGGGCCTTGGCCTCGTACAGCTCGTACTCGGCCAAGGCGTTCTTGATGCAACACGCTGCTGGACTTGGACTTGATGGAGATAGTGTCGAAGTTCTCCATGCCCTCGTGCGACTCGATCTTCGAGAAGATCTCGATGCCGCGGCCACGGGGGCCCTGCACCTTGCGGATGTTGTCGATATCCTGGCCCGTGCGCACGAACGACGCAGAGATGTAGTCGATGCCGTCCACCAGGCCGAAGTTCACCAGGTCGTCCTCGTCCTTCTCCGTCAGCGTCGGCAGCAGCACCTTGCAGCCAGGAAGATTCATATTCTTGCGCTCGCCCAGAGTCGCCGTGTTGTTGGCGCGGGCGATGATGCCGTCCGCGTTCACCTTGGTCACCGTCAGCATCAGCGAGCCGTCGGCCACCAGTACCGAGCCGCCCACCTTCACGGACTGCGGCAGCTGCGGGTACGAGCACGCGATCTTGGTCTCGTCGCCGAGGAACTCGTAGTCCATCGTCAGCTCAATGAACGAGTCCTTCTGGATCGTCACCTTGTCGTGGTTCCTGAGGAAGCCCGTGCGGATCTCGGGGCCCTTGGTGTTCAGCATGATGGCCACGTTCTTGTTGGGGCGCTTGGCCAGCGCGGCGCGCAGGCGGGTCAGGCAGGCCAGGTGGATCGCGTGGTCGCCGTGCGAGAAGTTGAAGGGCCACGTTCATGCCCGCGTCGATGAGCTTCAGCAGACCCTCCTCGGACCAGCAAGCGGGGCCCAGCTTGCTTGGCCCCAGTGGGCTGCTGGTCACAAAACCTGTGTATTTTAATGTCCCGGGAAAGAAGATTGAAATCCGGATACCGGAAGTGAGGGCGGTTTCTGTACTCGATTAGGTACGAGTTTGGAGGGACCACGGTGGGCGCATTCGAAGGGTCGCCGACCGTTTCACTTGAATCTATTATGGGCTGAGCTATTTTTGTCCTTAACTTAAGGACAAACTCGAAAAAACGGCATGCCAAGAGTGACCATTTTGCTTGAGCTGCAGAACGAAGGCAGAGCAACTTGAGCACATACTGATGCTTGCATCATGTAGACCAAATACTTTCTTTCTACCGATACTTGCACTAGCTTCAACCCTGCTAGGTTGGGGTCAAGCGAGCTGCCTCAAATTTGGTCCTTATTTTTGTCCTTAAAAAAATCTGATTGGGGATATTGTATTTCTAGAGTGGCTCTCAACTAGGCCCTCATTTAGTCCTCTGGGAAGGGGTCACCTTGTCGAAACCGCTTCAAAGCACAACAAACGAAGCATGGGGTGTATTATAAAGGATGGATTCCCAGGAAGACGATGAGGTCAAACGTGATTCTTATAGCGTGTATTCACCGGCAGTGAATAATACGTAGTAATCCCGATAATGAAGATCATATAAAGTTTTCTAGCGAGATTATTTTTTGATTTCAGGAGATCGTTCGCACCAGTGATGACCAAACATACATTGCTGGGTATTGCAAGAAACTTAAAAAAAACTTTCAGTATGTACTACAATTACCACACTCACTCCAAAACATGCTGCAATACCCGACGAATTTCCAATACTCCAATACATGCTGCAATACCCGACGAATTTCCAATACCACTGCAATACTTTGCCCCTCACTTCACTGGGCCTCCGCCACAGGACCACCGCTGCGGTGATCTTGTATGCAGTGCTGCTGCTGCGCGCGGCACTGGGTGTTGGCGACCGACATAACCGCAAAAAAAAATAAAAAAGCAAAATCACTTCACTGATCCACTGCTCTTCATCGCTTGAGGCACTAAATCAGTGTTCCACAGAAACCTATTGTGCTTCAGGAACAGGATCAAAGTAGAACCGCGCGTCGTCGAGAACGCTGTCGATTGAAATGGGCTTGAACGGAGGGCTATGGTCGTTGAGGTGTACGAGGAAAAAGCGAAAGTGAGAACTGGCTGCCAGGCTCTCGTGGCCACCGTGCTGCCGAAGTTGGCGCCAAAATGCTCGAGGTGTTTAATCGGAGGGCGATCTTTGCGGAACGGCTTTGAAAGGACTCTGGGGATCGCTGCACAATACTTACTGCAATACTCAGCGTCGCTGCAGTAAAATATTTCTCCCAATATTGTGAAATGCCGATACCCGCAATACATTTTTGGCCATCACTGTTCGCACATCAATTATTTCGTTTTCGTTTTTCAGTGAGGTGCATTGAAGTCATTTAGCTAAACTAACGGCCTCCTATGCCCGTCCCAGTAGCCGTCCTTACGCCGGCGTCTGGCTATTGTCCGGTCCAGGCTTGCGCCTCCCCAGTCCTTGCCGGCGGCCTGTGTGGCTGGCGGCCACAGCATCCTCTTGTGCTGTGTCTTCCATCTGGTCAATCCATGGGGCCATGTCCGTCTCCAAATACCTGAGCACTTTTTCCCATCGCGCTGATGCACTCTTGTCCCTTGCGATCTGCACTTGCCGACTCGTCTTGGTTTCCATCGCCGTCGTGGCTAGAGTATGTACCATCATGTTGCTGTTCCGTGGCTGATGGTGCCATCCCTGTATCGTCAGGCGATTCGCGAGCCGACGGCACCTCCAGTATTCTTGTTTCAGATGAGAAGATAGCGGGGGTTTCCTTCGTCTGTGCTGGTCCACCAGTTGCGCATTGTCAGCTATGACGTGCAGCGGGCTGTATCCTTTCTGGACACATTCCTTGAGGCCCGTGCGCAAACCTAAGCTGCTCACTGTATGTTGTGTGATGTTGGCAGATGCATATGACATATGTGCGAGCCAGCACACCTTCACATCCGCGAGAGTGCGCCCCATTCTCAACAATAGCACATCAATTATTTACTACGTAGTATACGACAAGCATTTTGCTCAGATCTTTTAACGTGTAAGATTTTCCCAACAGTGATTAAGTACGGTGGGAGCTTTACTTGTAGTAACGTTAGTGAAGTAGCAGTAGTACTACGAATATTACTACTACAGACTAATATTACTACTACAGACTCAAAACTTCCAAAACATAGGTCCCATACAAAATCCAGAGCTTCCCGGGCGCAGCACGGCTTTGTTTATATGAGTTTTTGTATGTGAAAGAATTTATTTATTTTTCATCAATAATTGCGCACTGAAAATAAAATTATGTAGAAATGGGTCCACTTGGGGTGGAGAAATGGGTACGCGTAGCAGGACGCTCAAGTACCTGCCCGGGCATGCGCTGCGCTTCGGCGTAGCGGCTGTAGCGCGGGATGACACGAATGGGGACGTCGTAGAGGCCGTGTGTCTCTTCTGCCAGCACTTTGGGCGCGAGCAGCGCGCCGACAAGAAGCGCAAGAGCGCGAGCACCGTCAAGCGCTTCCGAGACTCCTTTCGGCCGGACCAGTACACGCAGCACCACCAGCTGCAGCACCCGACGCAGTGGGAGCGGTACAAGGCCTGCAGTGACGAGGACAAGCGCCGGTTCTTCCCTCAAGTCACTACAATTGATACCGCCCCGGTAGCTACCAAGACGGGACCAGAAGGACCCAAACGGACGCTGCTGCCCAAGGCCGAGGAGAGAGGCCGCTGCTTCGACCTCAAGGCCTCCATCGTGGAGGTCGTGGCCGTGCTGGCCGTGGGCTTCGGCCCCGTCGAGTCCACGGTCAAGACCAGGGACCGCCTCCTGTTTCAGTACATGACGCACCACGACTACGACGGAGAGCTGCCGTCGAGCTGTCCAGGCTGGACGCCGCCCCCCGACACGTTCCAGAGCTGCTACGTGGTGCAGACGCACCCGCCCGTGTACCGCGTTGTGGTTTTTTCTAGGTCGCAGATGGATTTGGTGGTGGACATGGCGGCGGACGGACTGTCGGCGACGCAGATCTCCAGGTGTGTGCAGGTTTTCCGGCGTCACGCGCCGATGCTGCTGAGTGACTTGGTGCAGAACTCCAAGAAGACAGAGGCGACGTCGAAACGAGGAGTTGCCATGGCGGCGGAGAGGGCGGAAGAGCGCGCGAAGAAGCGCTTCCGAGTCGAGGACGATGTGAGCCCCGAGTACGATGAGCAGCAGACAGCAGAGTTCGTGAGACTGGCCGTTGCGGCGAGTATGAGCGTCATTGCAGGGCTGCTGGAGGAGTCGTGGGCGTTCTCACTGGAGCTTCGTACAGTTGACCGGCATCTGATGTTCTCGTACTTGGATGTACGTGTGAAGCTTTACTCTCGTGGCGGCGGCATGTGGAACGCCCATTTGCTGGCCATCCCGAGGTATGTCGGGAAGTGCGATGCTATGATGTTCCAGACGCTGGATCGTGTGCTGACAGCGCTTCTTCCAGACTGGAGGAAGAAGCTGCTCGGGGTTACAGTCGATGGAGACGTGCCGATTCCAGCACGCATCATTGATCTCACCAAACACTTTCAGAACGCGGCTAGTGGCTCCGTGATGTATCGCACCAACAACAGCAGCGACGCGTTGCAGCACGTGCTGCAGACCTTTTACGCTTCACTCAGCAGTGGGCGTTTTCTCCAGACATTGAAAATGCTGAGCGGATACATTCGCAACGAGCCCATATTGGCGTCTGAAATGGAGAGATATCCCGGTTTTCGAGACGTGCTGGGCAGCAGCATGTTTGGGTCGACTAAATCGCCGATGGGATTCGGGCAGGAGGTTGATATGCTGATAGTTCACAATGGCATGCTTCGAACGCATTTTTCTGATATCTCTTCGGCGACGCCAGCGCCACCAATGTCATGGTGGGTGATGCTGGAGCTGGTGCATTGGGTTACCGCTCGTGCGAATGCCGTCTTCGAGGTGTTGGAGAAGTGCAACGTGGCCATCTCGCAACAAGCAGCAGTCGTAGCCAGCTTGGCTGAGGAGTGCATCACCGGTTTCCACGCTCAGTTCGTTGGGGAAGAACATGCATCGACTCGAACACACTCAAACGACTTCGTGTCGAGTGACGGTCGAATAGCCATGAGCAGTAGCGCAATGCTGGGTTTTGTTATAGACTCGAGTCAAATTGCGCCCGATTTAATGAAGAATGGAGGCTCTGCTACAGTGGACTCGATCGCCGCAGATTTGGCTGCCAGCGCTGTCGATATGGTTGCGTCCCTGGTCGAGTTCAGCGTCAGCCTCAAGAAGCAGGATGCTGCTTGCGCGAATAGCACCTGCACTACCAGTAGCGTTAATCACACGGTAGCCGTCACGGATACGCTACCTCCAGTGCTACCGCATGAACTAGCACACCTCAGTCCCGCCGAGTTTGTGGAGCTACTCCAAGCACATGATGTAGCAGCGCGGGGAACTCTGACAGACGCTGATATCATTGCGATCCGTGAGGAGCACGAGCTATTACGTCGCAGCTTCACAGAGGATGAAGACATCCGGTACGCTTTGGGCAAATGCACACAAGACACCTCATTCGACGTCGCGTGGAGCCTCGTGGACTGCCGCTTCAAATGCCTCGAGGC
Source organism: Phytophthora x cambivora (assembly GCA_033557925.1). Classification (NCBI taxonomy): domain Eukaryota; phylum Oomycota; class Peronosporomycetes; order Peronosporales; family Peronosporaceae; genus Phytophthora; species Phytophthora x cambivora. Next base: position 2,790,812 of record JAUCEB010000008.1, on the reverse strand, counting down.
CTTCGCGGGTGGCCTTGCAACTGTGCGGCCGCTGGATACCGTCGCATTTAGCGACCAGAGAGCCCGAGATTTGGTGGTGCGTACAAAGGATCTGGAGGAGGCCCGCTTGCTGCTCGCAGACTTCGAGCTCGAGAGCGCCTTGCACGCCCAGCAGTTCCAGTCGCTGACAAAGCTCCAGGAGGAGATTTACGACCGAGAGTTAAGCGAGAATCGAAGCAGACTGATGCATACACTGCAGCCAGTCAGTGACAAAACCAACTAACGTTAGAAGGTCGTGCAGTGCCACGATATACAAGTGACTTGCCAAGTCTGAAGTTGAAGTTGATGCGTGTCAAAGCGCGATCTTTGGATCTTGATGACGCCTCTTGGATCCCAAGTCAAGGTCTCCGCTCATTTCTCGACCTCAGGCTTCAAGTGCACATCGAACGAGTCCCGGTCTCAATGCAGTTCTTCGCAGCACAAGGCAAGGAGAGTTTGGTCGCAGCAGCGCTCGAGGCGTCGATGCGCTCGGTCCGTCTGTGCGGCGCCAACGCGAGTGCGTTCGACCTCGAAGAGCACCAGGTACGGAGTATCCTCAGCATTGACGACACCCTCTAGCAGACTGAGTCTCACATTGATCTCTGCACTGGTAGCGCTGGTGTGCGGAGGCTGTGAAGGAGCGTGTCGTGTTGAAGGTCTGCGCCCCGGAAGCACGGGGCACCTACTTGCAGAAGCACACGACGTACCTCGTGGCGCAGGAGTCCCATCAAGAGGGTGTCCGCCGACGCTTCCGAGATTTCGAATGGCTGCGTGTGGTGCTCCATGCTCGCTACGTTGGACTCCTGGTGCCGTCACTGCCGGAGAAGACAACAACAGCAGCAGTGCTCAAGAACGACGCGTTCTTGCAAAGTCGCATGCGCGCGCTGCAGCACTTCCTCAACGACATCATGCAGTCGCCATATCTGCGTTCGGACGCAGCGGTTGCGAGCTTTCTGGGTGAACCAGGCGACGAGGCGACTTGGGAGGCGATGAGGAAGGGGACGGCAGTGATGGAGAATGCCGGGGAAGGGCACATGCGCTGGCTGCAGCGTATTATGTGCGAGCATATCGCGAGCTCACCGGAAACGTACGTCGTGCAGGTGTGCGTGTAGCTCATGATCGAGTGATTGACTGACGACTCGTGCTTCATTTCGCAGCGAGATTTCCGTGTTCAAGCGGCACGTTGAGCAGCGCGAGCGGCTACTGGGGGAGCTAGCAGCTTGTGCCAAGCGTCTTGCCGATAAGAGTGCTGCCATGGCGAAGGACGTGAGCACGCTGCATGCTATCTTTGCGGGCTGGCAATTAGCCGAGACAGGCACGGGGACGTTCGAAGCGCGCAATGACGGACCTCTTGTATCTCTGCTCGACAAGTCCAGTAAGTTTTACGCGTTGTACTGTAGCAGCTTAGTATGCAAAGCACTTGATAATGCTGTCTCGTTGTCGTGCTTCGTCAGCGGCGACAATCTGTGGCTGGAGTCAAGTGGAGAACTTCCAGCCTGCGATCTACGAGCTGCTTCTGCTGGAGAATATCAAGTACATGCTGCGCCAAGCCACCGGCATGAAGCAGATGCTCCTTGAGCGCGAGCGTGCAATTGCGGGCGAGTCTTCGCCAGAGCGCAAGCCTTCTCCGCCACCATCCGAATCCCCAGCATCTCTACCGACGTCTGGGTTCTCCGTGGCGTCATTCACGTCGGTCGCGTCCTCAGCAGCGTCGAGATTCATGAGCGCAGTGGAGCCGCCATCGCTGAGCGTCGAGGAGCAGCAGCGTCGAGCACACCACACGAGCGAGCTCATAACGCGCGCGTTGATGGCCGAGGAGATGCAGCGCTTCCGCTCCGAGACAACCAAGGCGCTGGAAAACGTCATGGACCATTTCTCCTGCGCCGAGGCGCAACTCACCAAGCGCTCGGGCTCCGTGTGGCGCGAGTATCTCAAAACCTCCCCAGTCGACCCTCAGGCACTGGCTCAAAGCACCAAGGAGCTACTCGACTCGGCATCGACTAGCAACAGCTCGCCGACTTCCTCCGCTGCCGACGCGTTTTGAACACAACATGTAGCCATGTCAACTTCAACTTCACTTCATAACGTTACTTCGCAAGCACAAGTAACGTTAGTTTCTTATTTACGGGCCAACAATAATCCATAAAAACGGGACTACTCATTAATTGTCCAGGTGTCCGATAAGTTATGGCGCCGTCGTCTACGCGGGTGTTCCGGGACATACACGCGCTGCGCTATGGCCTGGCAGTCGTCGGGCGGGACGAGGTGTCGGGTGCCGTCACGTGCGTCGTGTGTCTGTTCTGTCGCCACTTCGGGCGGGAGGAGCGTCCGGGCCAGAAGCGCAAGACCCCGAGCACCGTGAAGTACTTCCGCGCCGCCTTCCGCACGGACCTGTACCAGCAGCACCTGCAGCTGCAGCATTCAAACCGCTGGGAGCGGTACAAACGCATCTCGGACGATGACAAGAGGAAGTTCTTCCCTACAGTCGTGACCAGACCCGAGCTGGACAGGGAGAAGTTCGTGAGCACATCGGAAGCTGCTGCAGCTGCCAAGCACTCGCCCGTCGAGAGACTTTGCTGGTTTTTGATCCCCAAGAGGATCGTGGACCTGGTGCAGCCCCCAGCAGCTTCGTGGGGTGGTAGACACTGGCAACCGCCGAGTTTCAGGGTCTGTGAGGTGGTGGAGCAGTCGGTGGGGGGTCAGAGGGGGGAGTTCTACCGTGTCGCGCTCTTCCGTAGACTGGAGCTGGATGTGGCGGTGGACTCGTTGGCGACAGGGTTGTCACCCCGACAAGCATCACAGCATTTGGCTGCGTTGGGGAAGCGGACGACTGGGGCGTCGTTCCCATTGCTGACCGAGGAGGAGATGCGAGACCTCGCACGGTTGACGGTGAGTGAGAGTCTGCAGGTTGTGTCTCGGCTGCTTGAAAATGCGTGGGGCTTTGGTCTCGTGCTGCGAGAGGTGACGGCGGCACCGACGGTGTATGGAGCAGGGTATCTGGATGTCCGTGTGGTTGTGTATGCGCGAGGTAAATTGCGGGATGTTCACGTGGTTGCACTGCCGCTGTTTGAACGACGTACGGCTGTTGCCTTGGTGCGAGTGATTGAGACCGTGTTGGACGCTGTTTTCCCGTTGTGGAGGACGAGAGTGCTGGGTATCACCCACGACGGACACCTTGGTACTGGAGGTGGGGGCAATTCAGCGTCCACTTATCAAGCTGCTTCTACGTTGACTCCGACCTCAACGCCCATGCAGCGCACAGCGGAGGTGCTCTCGTTGTTACAGACGTCGATATTGAATTCGACCCCGCCGATTCGAGATCGCGTGCTGTACAATACCTGGGGAGCCTGCCACCAAGTATCTCTTGCACTCTCAGCGTTCTACGAGTCATTGTTAGGAGGTGGGTTTCTCCCGGTTCTGCGTACAGTCATTGCCTACGTTCGTCAAGATCCCGGTCTACTACATGAAATGGGCCAACCGCCCAGTGTGGCTGTAGATTTGGGGAACAATGACGACGGTAACTCGTCTAACTATGAAAGTGTGGATTTGAATGATCATGAGGGCTGGCTGGTCATGGGCCTTGACACGCAGTGGATCACTGACAAGCGCGTTCGCTTGCGAAAGCAATTGGCGGGGTTATCAAGATCATCTACGTCAGCAACCACAGTTGATGATGTCTGGTGGGTCGCGTTTTTCGTAGTGCACTGGATCGCTACCCGAGCGAACGATACTTTCTACGCGCTGCAATTGCCTCGAAATTCACGTACACGACAGGCCGATATTATCACGGAAATGGTCGTGGAACTCTTTGCCACTTTCAACATTCAGAAGGGCGAGCAAACAGAAGGCGAGGAGCAGCGATATATCTCACCCGAGGGCAAGTTTTCGATTCTCAAGTCGAGTGTTCACGACTTCCTAGGTGACCAGGGTTTCTTCGTTATGAACGTGGCTGACGGCTTAGACCCTGAAGCTTTGTACAAGGTGCTGGGGGGTATTTCTACTGGTGTGCTGAGCCTAGCGGAGTCTCTGACTGATCTCAGCGCCACACCGTCAGAGGAGGATGAAGCTGCAACCAGTGAAGCCATCGAACTTCCGCCAGTGTTGCCGCAAGACTTGGCTCGGCTAAGCGGACGTGAATTCTCTGTGCTGCTAAAGCGACACGAAGGACAACTGCGCGTCTCTTTATCTGAAGAGAAGCTGGACACTCTGGAGCGGGAGTATCAAGCGCTCCATCGTACAGCAACACGTGATACAGAACTTAAGATGGCGTTGGCTAAGTGCCACAAAGAATCCCCGTTCGCGAAGACATGGGCACTGACGAAAGGCCAATTTCCATTGCTCCAAGCGTATGCCGGAGGACTTGCTAGTGCGTATGCTGCTCGAGATGTCGACTGCAAGAAATCCTTGGTAGGTTTATCACTATGTGGGGATGTCATGGAAGAGGATGTACTTCACCTCGATGCCATGAATTTTGGTCTTGAAGTCAAGCTGCATGCTCGGCAATTTAACGCGCTTACAGATCTTCAACACACTGACTCTGCGCCACGTGAGTCGATTTCGTCTTAATGGGATTGTCCCCAGGTTATCAAACGTCAAAACATGAAGTATATTTTTTTCTTGTTTCATTTGTTTTCAATTCCTTCTCACTACACTGCGGCTGGGAACGTCATCATGAAACTGCAGAAATCGATGAAGATGTACTCGGTCAGGAAGTAGAAAATCGTGGCCAAAAAGATCGAGATCGGCAACGCCGGCAACGCCTTGTGCAACACAGCAAGCAGGAACAACGTGCCACCAAGACCCTGTAATCATCACAATTCAAAACGACGATGGTTAGCTCAGCTGGTACGCAGACAAATACGCCTCCGAAACACAAAAGCGACGTACCATCACGATGCAAACGAAGGTAACAGCAAATGTTGAGAAGTCCTTGATGGCGGCACGACCGACCAGCACACTGTAGAAGATGAAGTCACCCAGTCCCAGCTTGATGGTCTTGTCGTCCTCGTCTTCCTCCTCGCGTTGACGTTGGCGACGCTCACGTCTCGCCTGCACGGGGCAGGGCATATCCATGGAGCACGAGCAGACGTAGTACTTGTGGAAGATCAGAAGCCACAAGCGGTCCTGCGTGGCGAAGAACTTCTCCGCCACCTGGGGCGCCTTCCACGTATCTTCCGGGCTGAACGTCTCGTAGAATTGAGACAACAGTCCAACCAGAGCCTCCATCGTCTCGCACTCGTACGTGGTGAAGCTGGATTCCGCCACATTACGTGGACGTCCAGAAGACATCAACGGGATCGGGGACGAGTCCGTGCGGTCTGCGCGCTCTGCGTCTGTCGAAGGTTCAGCCACGGGGACAGGTGCCGCCGTCGGCACTTGGGGAGGCACATTGCGAGTGCTGTTGGTCACGGACGCGTTGGCGTTGCTGTTCTGGTTGCTGTTGCTCGACGACTGCGACGTCGTTGACGATGACGGACGCGGTGCAGACGTCACCTCGTCCGTCGGTGCGTTCTTCGGACGACGCTGTTGCTGCTCCTGCTGCTGTTGCTGCTGCTGGCGCTGTCGTTGCTGCTGTTGCCTGTGGTGGTCGTGCGAGACTCCGTCCCGCACATCAGCTTCATACAGCAGACCCGGCAGCGGCGCCTGCTTCTCCTGAATGAGTCCGATGAGGTACTTGAGCGGTCCGCAGGGCGTGAGCACCGCGCACAGATCGTAGCAGGCGAACATGACGCAGAACGTGATGGTGGTCCACTCGGGCCACATGGAGAACTCCCAGGCCAGGATGACGCTGACCATGACGAGGTATCCGTTCTGCACGAACTTGGGCGTCCCCTTCTGGTAGAAGATGGAGATGACGCCCACGAAGCCGAAGTTGAGCATCACGAAGAGGAAGGAGGGCCAGTCCACGGCCCAGCCGAACTGGTCGTTCACGATCTCGTCCACGAGCTGGCCGCCCACGAAGCTCAGGATGGCCGTGGACGCGAACATGATGTAGCCACTTAGGAACTTCATGCAGTTGAACTTGTACAGCAGCGCCATGCCGAAGGTCAGCACGGCGATGGCGCCGATGATCACGAGCGCGTTCACCAGCGACTCGCCGATGCCCGAGCCGCCGCTGCTGCTGCTAGTTCCGTCCGAGCCTGAATTGCCGTACACGAGGTACGTGGACATGGACGCCTCGATGCTGGAGCTGCGGTAGTTGACCACCACGAGGCTGGCCACGAGCATCGTCACGCACACGGGGAACACGATGGCCCAGAACGAGTTGATGCCGTGCATGAGGTCGTCGTAGCCCTCGCCTTGTTCCTGTTCCTCTGGAGGCGCGTCATGCACCTGATCCTGCTGCTGTTGTGAGGCGGCTGCGGGCGTGTCGCCGCTGTTGGGCGTCGTGAGCTTGTCGTAGTTGGCGCCGGCCAGCAGCGCCGTGTTGTCCATGGGCATGGCGCCGTCCTCGCCGCGCACCTGCGCGTCCTTCGCCATCAACGAGTCTGTCGGTCGGTTGCCGGCACTAGCTACAGTAACGTTAACGTTAGCTGCTCTCCGGTCTCAACTCACACTCGAGCAACCCCCAGGGCTGAAATGATGGCCGTGCAATCTCACTTTTTGGCCGAAAAGACAGTTCGGTTCGCCGGGTGGTGATTGGGAAGAATGTATGGGAACGTCCCCTAGCCGCCGAGTTGACTTGGGATTTGTATACAATGGATTTTCAGCTGCCTGCAGTTTTTTACTTTGGCTTGGTCGGCAACCCAGATCGGGTCATATTTACCCAAGTGGCGAGTGTTAGTGCTCGGCTGCGATGCTGGCAATACTTACTGTACAGTACCCCATCGAACACCGGCCGTTTCGATGGAGAAATGGGAATGCGATGCAACGACGCATTGACGTGTCGAGCGTGACGTCGCGGTCAGAACGGGACGATGAGCCGGCTCTCGAAGTCCGTCGATTGGATCACCTGCACACGTTGAAGTGGCCGCGCGTTACATGTAGTCGTCTACAGAGAACCTATGCACTTATTAAGTGGAGGTCAACTTGCCTTGACAAAGTCGTCGTAGAGGAGGAAATCTCTGCCCGGCGCTGACGAGGCCTCGCTCATGACGTGTTCAATCAGCGTCTCCAGCACCTGCCGCACAAAATTTGTCAATCCAGATGCAGCAGATTTGGTTTGCCTGATGTGGATACAGATGCAGGTATCTAGTTGTTATGACCTCCTGCTGTGTCTGCATGGCGGAGTCGCCCTCGCTGTCGGAGACCTTGGGGAACACGAGCGCGCAATACGCTCGAAGATCGTCGCGGGAGATTTTGCCGTCGCCGTCGAAGTCGTGGATCTTGAACGCTTCTGTAACAAAGGCTGTTAATACAGTCCTTCAATGTGAAGATGGACATTCTGGGGTCCAGACCTTTGAGTTTGGAGTCTTGAGCGCTGCTGAAGCTGAAGATCTGGACGAATTTGGCGAACTCCTGAATCCGAAGTAAATATGCAGTCTTGTTAATCAATTCAGTCATGTTTTATTTGTTTTTGGAGCGTACATACAGCGAAGGTGATGGTCTGCGCTGGCGACAGCTCCAGTGACTTGAACAATTGGTCCCGCAGCGGGTTCACTGAAATGGCTGGCAGTGAGTAAAACTCGTCCTTCGTCATGTCTTCGCCTTTCACGAGGGTCTTGTACTTCCGCCGGATGCGGTGGATCTCCTTCACAGGAACTGCAACCACAGCGAGTCAGACAAGAACAGGCCACGCACAATTACTCTGGTGGTCATTCATTCGCACGTGAGGTGATCATGTGGATTTCCTCGATCTGCTCCTCGCTCAAGTCGCACACCTCCCGCGATGACCACAGAGCGCTACTCGCTTGGCCCATTTTGCATTAACGCGTCGCTTCACAATTCCAAATCAACCTCGTCGTTCGTGTACTCATCTTTTTGTTGTTTTTGGGGTTTACCTGAATGTCTATCGCTGGTTCATTCATGCTGATGCGAGCTTTCCTTCATTCTCGCGATGCTTTTCCGATGTCTTGGTCCTTACAGTTGAAACAATTCAATGCAATGCTTACTCGCGCAAGCGGTCAACCTTACGGAGGCCATTGAGTGCAGCGACGCGGTACGCCTCCGCAAGCGTCGGGTAGTTGAACACGGCGTTGCGGAAGTACTCGAGCGTGCCACCCGTAGACATGACCACCTGGCCAATGTGAATAATCTCCGTGGCGCCCTCCCCAATTGCGTGCACGCCCAGGATCTTGAGGGTTTCGGGGCAGAAGATGATCTTCAGGAAGCCGGGCAGACCGCCCAGCATCTGACCCCTGGCCAGCTCCTCGTAACGAGCCATACCCACCTCGTACGGGACCTGCTCCTTGGTGAGCTGCTGCTCGTTCTTGCCCACCATCGAGATCTCCGGTACAGTGTAGATGCCGAACGGGAACACCTCACCAGAGCGCATACGAGTACGCACGCGGTCCGGGTCATCCATCTTCTTGTCGTCAGACAGCTCCTTGTTGTTGAGCGGCTTGGACGTGCGCATGTGAACCGAAGCAAGTCGTCCCTGCTCCATGGAGGTCGAGGCAAGGCCCGGGAAACCGATGATGTCGCCTGCAGCATAACTGCACACCATAAAGAAGAGTCAGTATCAAAAAGGGTCTGCGCTTTGAGCCACGGGAATTCACATACATATGAGGCACCGCAGTCTGGAAGTTGTTGTCGACCTTGATACGTCCGCGTTTGTCCGGCGCAAGTCCCACCGCCTCCAAATTCAGACCCTCCACGTTGCCCTGACGTCCAACAGTGTAGAGCAGACCATCACCGACCACAGTCTTGCCGCTCTCCAAATGCACGAACACCTCGCCCTTAGGGGTCTTCTCAACGCTCTTAATGGTCTCACCAACCAGGAATCGGGTTCCAGTCTGAGCCATGGAGTAGCACAGCGCCTCGGACACCTCCTTGTCCGCCATGTTCAGGATCTCCTGGCGTCCGTCGATCACCGTCACGTCCGTGCCAGGGATGATCGTCATCATCGACGCGTACTCCATTCCAATCACACCGGCGCCCACGACAATGAGGCGGCGTGGGACCGTCTTCACCTTGCCCCACAGCAGCTGATCACTGTCAAAGATCGTCTCGCCATCGAACGGGATGTCCGGGCGGCGGGCCGGACGCGTGCCCACGCACACCAGGAACTTGTCGGCCGTCAGCACACTACAAAATATAAAAAAATCATTAGTAAAACAAAATCCACAAGGACACAACATCCGCAGGGGTCATTACCGCTTGCAGATATCGGCGCTGGTGTGGCGCTTCGCGTCCGTGGCCGTCTCGTACGACTCGTTGGACAGCACGGCCACCATGTGGTTGTTGCCCGGCAGGAAGCGGGCCGTGCCGTTGATGAGCTGCACGCCGTTGCGCATGAGTTGGTGGCGGGTGATGTCCGTCTCCGCGTCCTCCACCTTCTTAACACGCTGCAGGATGTCCTCCACGCCGAAGCGCTTGCTCGGGCCCGCCTGGCCATTGTAGAAGGCCTTGTGGCGGTATCCTGTCAAGTGCAGCGCAGCCTCGCGGAACGTCTGCAGTGCAATGCAGTTGTGAGTCACCCAGCTGCACTAAAACCCAATTAATAAGTCCCTGCTGCTCACCTTGGAGGGCACCGTGCCCGTGTGCACGCAGACGCCGCCCATCATGTCGCGCTTGTCGATAATGGCGACGGACTTGCCGTGCTTGGCGCTGTCGATGGCGCACTTCTGGCCGGCGGGGCCGCTGCCGATCACGATCAGGTCGAAGTGTTCACTGGCCCGCAGCTCGCGCAGCGTGTCGCTCAGCGGCTTGTTCTCGGCCGCCGGCTCGGAGCTGAAGGCGGCGCAGGCTGAGGCACGAAGCAGAGGGTGCGAGGGCCGCGAGGCCGCCGCCAGGGACGCCACGGAGCGACGCAGGAGCAGCGCGGGCATGGCGAAGGGATCCTCGAGCTAATGTGCGGCCTAAAGTGAACCACCACAAAAGTGTACCGGGTTAATGGTACAAGTTAAAACGGTTCCAGGAGGATTTAACCGGTCCAAGTTGAACTTAACAACTGGACTGGAACCTGGAACTCTTTGACAGATCTCGATCGACTTTGACGACAGTGGGCTGAATCTCTGTGCTGCAAATTACTCGTGGAACGCAAGTTTACGACCAAATAGGGCCGATTTAGAGCTGTGTTTTCCATCAACGCCAGCGCGATGGCGCGTGGCAGTCCCCATCCTGGGGCACTCTGACTCAGCATTTAGCCAAGGCTCCAGCCCCAGAAGCTGAGTGAAGTTCGTACGTAGCGCGAATAGGGGAGGGCCGTGCCAAAGGTTCACTTATCCAAGTGTCTCGAGGTGGCATGGAGAGGCCATACTCTGTCCAAGTCATTTTTCTCAGCGGGTCTGATGAAGATTCTCGAAGGCTCCAGCGACGTTGCCTGCTTGCTACACAGCACGCAAGTCAGCGAGCAACCCCAATAAACTACCGTGTGCTCCAGTAGCAGGCGGTGGGCGCTTAGTGGCGCACGCGCAGAGAGTCGAGTGCCGTTGTCTTCGGACGGGCTGCCAGCATAATCAACCGCAAAACTTGAAAGTCAAACCAGCCCACCAATCCAAGCACACTTTAAAACCTTTGACCAATCGCATCTCTCCACGCTGCCATCTGGTCGCATACGCTATCGCGATATTGTCGCTAGCCGGCCACTCTATGCCCACCCCACCTGAACCAAAACCAACACGCCGACCGAACGACATCCAAAAAGCGCGAGAAGCTTTGCAGCGCACGCGTCTCCTTCTCCACACTCGCCGGCCGCACGCAGGCCGCAACCCGGAGGCAGAAGAGCGAAGAGAGCGAAGAGGGCGAAGAGACTCCCGCACGCGTGCTGTCAACCCCGCCGGGATTCGACTGAGGGAGCTGTCCAGAGGATTCCCTTGCGCTTCGGACCCGCCTCGGCCCCAGTCCCCGAGCCAGCGCAAGCCGCCAGCAGCGCAACAGTTCAACACACAGACACAGACACAGCACGCAGCGACCGCAGCATCTGCTGACGCGCGCGCTTTCCGACTTTAAACTTGGCTCCAACTTATCGCATTGGGCGACTCGAGGATGGCAGACACAACCAAGTTAGGGTGAGGACGCGACTGTAGACTGTGTAGCCCTGTGTATATGTGTATAGCTGCTCTGCTGTAGTTCTGCATTATGATGGGGGCTTCTCCTCCGCTGTCTGGGCTGGACAGGGGGAAGAGGGAAGGGGGGAGGGAACGCTCCGTGACTGACCACTGTTTGGTGTTTGTTTGGTGTATACAGAAAAATCTTCATCGGCGGACTCTCGTACGAGACGACCGATGGTACGTGGATGGAGAGAGCTTTGCTGAGGGTAGGGAGGGAGCGGTGGACTGATGGGGGTTGTTTTGTGGTTGTTGTTCGCAGAGAAACTCCGGTCGTACTTCGGTGCGTACGGCGCAGTCACGGACGCCGTGGTGATGAAGGACCCGATTTCTAGACGATCACGAGGCTTCGGCTTTATTACGTATGCGGACCCTTCGTGTGTTGATAGAGCCTTGGCACAGCCCAACCACATCCTAGACAGCCGTAGAGTACGTCGGGATCGTATTTCTTAGCTCTACTTGGTTTTAGTCGGTCACTGACTATCTTGTGCTTCGTCCTGCAGGTTGAAGCTAAGCGTGCCGTTCCGCGGGCAGAGAGCATGCGAGACATCGGGAATGGGGCGTCGTCAAGTCGTGGCAATGGTAGCAATTCAATATCCAGCCTCACCGCGAACAGTGCTGTGGGTGCCACGAAAAAAATATTCGTGGGCGGCTTACATTATGAAACCAAGGATAGTAAGTGCCCCCATACCTGCGTCTTTTAAAGGATCGTAGATGCTGAACTAACACCATTTTCGCGAATTATTGTGCTGTGCTCCTTTCGCAGCGGACTTTAAGAAGTATTTTATGCAGTACGGCAAGGTGGTGTCGGCTGAGGTGATGTTCAATCGCGAGACGAACAAGTCGCGGGGCTTTGGCTTTGTCATTTTCGAAAGTGAAGCCAGCGTGGAGCTGGTCTTACAGGACAAGAACCACGTGATTGACGGCAAGTCGGTGGAGGTGAAGCGCGCTGTCCCGCGAACGGACGTGCCTCCGCCGCGATCGGTGTCGTCGCGCGGAGGTTCTTTCAGTGGTCCTTCCGGTCCTGGATCTGTGGGAAGCCTGGACGATCTCAGCATCTCAACGACGCCACCTGTATCGCTTTCTGGCAGTGTTCCATCCACTAGTGGACTAGCTGCTACCATGGGGTCTGAGAAGCTGAGCAGGACAACGTCAGCTTCGGGCAACCTCATGCCCAACGGCATGCTGGGAGGCTACGCAGCGGCGGTTCGTTTCGGTAGTCGGGCTTTACCGAAGACTTCAAGCTCCAATTCCATGCTTCCGTCTCCTTCAGTGACGTCGCCACGGCCGCTTTCCAGTAACGGGGACGCTAACAGCGTGGGCAATGGTATCAGTCTAGATACCTCCACGATTAGCGGTGTTGCTGATGCCCTCTCCAGCCTTGTGCTTGGGGATGGTGGATCGTCTCGCGGTGGAGGCATTCTGGGTGGAGGCAGCAGCGCGGCCTCACCGCCGCTGTCAGCAAGCTCTTCGTCGCGTGGATCGTCGGATCACCTGGTTGATGCAGCCACCGTGTCAGCTACGAACGGACACTTGTCGCCGTTGGACGTTGCTCTACATCCTCTTGACAATGACCCGGTAATCGAGCAGTGGAAGCTCTCTCCTAGTTCGGGTCCGCAGCTCTCTGCGGACATTCCTCTCGGGTCGCCTTCCGAGTCAAGCTATTTGCCGCATGGCCTTGTGGACGATACCGCCGAGTCATCTTCGAATCTATCGTGGCAAGCAGCGCCGTGGAAGCAGCAGTCGTGGGGCTCTCCGTCATTACCGCCAAGCCAACAGCAGCAACAACCTCCATTACCGCCTGCCCCTGCCCCGCTCTTCTCCATGTTTTCCAACCAGCGTAACGGTGGAACTCCGCTGCATGGATCAAGTGCCTGGCACTCGAATGCTGACAACGGCTATGGAAACAACGAAGCCGCTGTCAATCCTAGCGGTGATGGATTTGGCAACGGGATGATGGGCATTGGGCTGTCTATTGACAGGAGTTTTGGAGGTGATGGTGTCGGGCGAGGTACATTTGGGATGCACTCGGAGGGCGGCAACAGCGCTCCCTACAGCTCGTTGGGCGGATTTTTGCAGCAAGACTATCTCCCATCCAACCACTCACACGAGCAGCAGCACGAGACCGTGGCCGCCGAACATCCGCTAGACTCGGCGTCGTTCGGACGGATGATGAGCGGTGAAGCAACACCAGACGTGGATGATCTGCGCAAGGAGCCAACATCTCTGGAATATGATCTGCCTTCGTCCGCAGCAGAGTACCATCGGCAGTACAGGTAGAAAGCGGTTCTGACAAGGATCCAGTGGGACAGTGCAGGCACCCGTCGTGCCTAGCATGCAAGCCCATTACGTAGCTCACGCTGGAGCATATTCGCACTCTCCTGCCGCTCGTCATGCGTGCAGAAGACAACGGAGTCGACGGGAGGAAACGCAGCAGTGTTTCAACATGACGTCGCAGCGGCGGGTTCTCAGATACGAAGACAACGACGAACAGAGCTAAGCAGATCGAGGATCGGAGAGGCGTGAGTGTGCTTGGCGAAGGAGACGAGCGAACGAGTGAGCAAACGATCGGAACGAGGGGATTATTAGTCGGTAGCGAAATAGTGGAGTAGGAGATAGCTAGCACGTAGGTAGTTTGCAGACGAGAGAGAGAAAGAGAAGCGAGTGGCGACGTCATAGACGATCGCGCATAATAGGACAAACATCGCGAAGCGCCACCATTTGTGCAGAATACACTTTTGGCAGAGGAGATCGGCGCGTCGTTTATCTACAAGCGCCAGGAGGACAGACCTATTCATCCAGATCAGTCAGGCGCTGGCCTTGGCTAAGAGCAACGCGCAGCACCACTGTCCAACACGACTTGTGCTCAGGTTTGTAAATGAAGCTCTTGAAGGGAAGCCACGATCACAACACAAAAAAAGTTTCGTTATTGACATGAATCCTCAAACGGACGTCCACAACACGAATCCCCCGGACCCCTCGGGTCCGGGTCCCCAATTAATCCCCATTGTCCGCCCCAACGTGATACCAGGAGCTAGAGCAAGAGCTTTTATTGATATACGTTTTTGTGTACTTCGAAGTAGTTTTATGAGTTGGGACGGTGGAGCCACTCGAATCGAAGAGTAAAATCGGCGCCTACAGAAGGACAACGTACACAACAAATGGTTAGAAGAACGGAGACTGAAAATTCTTCCAGTGGGTGTGGTGACAGAATTCCGACCGAAATGCTCCAGCTCATACTGCAGAACATTGAGAATGAAGGAAAACAGTAGCGCTTGAACTGCATAAAACTCCGTTTCGAGTACAAACGCTAGCTGATACAACGGAGAGAATCCGAATTTATGACGAAGGAATGTGTTGAATGATAGTAACAGCCCAACTTCCATCACCGCAAACAGCGAAACACTCGCCACAGACTCCATGTTCCAGTTGCCAGCACCACCAGGGTAGTACACAACGTTCGGCAGTAGCTCCACTACAGACTTGTAGATGAAGTAAACAATTGGAGTTATAGACTCAACGTACTGGACCAGAGCCACATATTCAGAGTGAAACAGAAGCTGCACGCCTTGGATCACAATTTTCTTCGATCTGCGGTTGTGCCTCATGGTAGCGTCTTGCAAATCGGTTGTTTTAGTTCTATCCGAGAGTCCAGTGGACGGAGCAATTGATGCACTTCGAACACGTTGATAGTCATGCCGTCGGAAGCTTACTTGTTGATCATCTTGGTCCTTCAGTCTGCGTGCCGGGCCGTACTCGCTATAAACACCCAAAGCATCAAGAGTACGAAGTTGTTCCAGTTTATCTGTCGTGAGTGGATACGGTAGACACGCCCACAAACGGACTCTTTCTAGCGACTTAGCCGGAAGCGAAGTGGCGTTTTGCGTAGCGTCAATAATGATCAGCAGCAGGTTGGTGGAATCTGACGAAACAGATTTTTTTCGCACAAGGAATTGAGAGTTTCTCCGCTCCTCCAGAAGCTTGACGAGCGCTTTCCCATTGGCACTCATGGCTCGGAATTCCAGTAGGGATAGTCCAATATTCGCCGCGCCGAAAAGCAACATTAAGGACACGGACCTTGACGTCGACACGCACACCGCAATGAATAACGTACCCATGAAATCCACAGAAAACGCCACCAGCACTGGCATGACGTCTTCAAGTTTGCGTGTACTGCTCACAATAAAGTGCCTCGAGGAAAATTTCCATATCGGCAAAATGACAACGGCAACACCACGATACCCGACAGGAATGCTTTCAAACAGCAGTTTGTAGGCCGGAAATGCGCTACAAAGAACCAAGAAGGAGAAGAAGAATCGGTTGTATCGGTCGGCATGAGCTTTCAACGGTGAATCTTTGGCAAAGAGCACGGTTCCCAATACGAGGAGAAACATAAGCGGCGTGATTATCCCAATGGGAAATGAAGCGAATTGCAGCATGAGCGGCACAGGGAATCCAATCTTGCTTGCAGCGAGGAGGCAAACCCCCACGAATGCGGTGCTCGTCCCCACAGCTACCACCACCCTTTTGCCGACCGTGAAGTTCAGACCGGGTATGAATCGGATCATTTGAGAGTTTATCGCATAGCTCAGTATCATGTAAACCGAGAGCAAACGCAACCAGAATACCCAATTGGCTTTCCACCCTTCCGAAGGTGGTCGCAGCGGCAATAACTCAACCGAAGGTGGTCGCAGCGGCAATAACTCTACCAATAGAGCTATCAGCAATGCAGGAACTGGGGAGAGAAGGCAGACCAACATGGCTCGACGACGTGACGTAGTTTTACAGTACAAGCTGAGACTCTCCAGGCGTTCGACGGAGTACGCGCCTTGACGTTCAACTTGGATGTCGTTCCATTTTCTTGCTACTACTACATGTAGTAGTATACGCTTCACGAGGGGAATGGGCGGTGGTTCTTGCCTGGAAAGAGTATTCCCTGGCGACGTTGTGTTCGCAGCTTGCGACGACACTTCCACTTCGGCCATCTTGTTAGAAATGACACCTCCGCGACGCTGGCAGCTAAATCAAGTGGCCGATAAGAGACCGAGGTAAATCATATTGTGAATTCCGTCCAACCCGATCGGTTTCAATAATAGCCCCAATTCCCAAGCCAAATTGGAATAGTGAACATACTTCGGGGCTGAAAGACCTCGTGCGCGAACGCGCGTTGTGTTGAATTTATACAGCCCTCACAAGGGATTAATTCCACGGTACTGCGTAAGCGTAACCTGGGTAAACATTCGTACAACATTAGAAATGTTGCATGATAGCAACGATGCTACTACCGGTGTAGTAGCACTTCTACTACACCGGTAGTAGCAGCACAGCATGATAGCATTGGACGCCATCGGTGCAGTAGCACTGCTACTAGCAGAGCAGCACAGCATGATAGCAATGGACGGCGTCAGTGCAGTAGCACTGCTACTAGTAGAGCACCTCAGCATGCAATGGACGCCACAGCATGATAGCAATGGATGCAGTAGCACTACTACTAGCAGGGCAGCACAGCATGATAGCAATGGACGCAGCACTACTACTAGCAGAGCAGCGAAGCATCATAGCAATGGACGTCATCAGTGCAGTAGCACTGCTACTAACGTTAGCAGAGCCCGATCGGTCGCATGCAAAAGCGCTGCTTATATTAAGTATTAAGAAAATTGGTATTCCCAGTCTAAGTCGCAGACGCGCTAGTTGCACTGGATAACGTTCACTAACATGTTGGGCGATGCTGCTTTTTGTTGAGCTGTTTTCGTCCGACACCGCTATGAAACTGCGAGCATAGAACAACACGACCCTTCATACCCCACTTGCACGTCAGCTTCAACTTGGTCAACCGCCTCCAACAGCAGTTACACTTGTATCTCACATACAAACACCAAGTCACCTACAACTCTCTACAACTGCATGACTCAATCAAAAGGTCCCCACACTTCAAGAGCTTCATTTTCGAGACCTGAGCAGCAAGTCGAGCATGGCGACCAAGTGGGCGGACGAGGAGAATCACTGGCGCCGCACGTTCTGCCAGGTGCCGTTCGGCGCCATCTACGAGCACGCGGACAAGGGCAAGCGCAGTCTGCAGGGCCTGGTCGCGTTCTTCCGGCGCAAGGCGGAGGCGGAGCGCGGCGCGAGCGAGCAGCTCCAGGAGCTTCTGCTGGACGAGATCGGCGCGCTGGAGGAGCCCGGGACGGGCGTCCGACGCGCGCTGCTGGAGCTGCGCGGCTTCGTGGACGCCAGCTGCAGACAGCAGCTGCTGCTGGCCCAGGTGCTGGACGAGCAGGTCGCGGAGCCGCTCGAGTCGCTGCAGGACGCGTCGGAGACGTACATCCAGACGCTGCAGGGCGAGATCCTCAACGCTAATGGCGAGTACGAGGAGGCAGCAGCCGCCCACAATAAAGCGGCCAATAGACTGAGCAAAGCCACGGCGGAACTACGAGACGCCAAGGACAGACAGAGACTCGCACTTCATGTGAGTCAGGGAGCTCTCTCTACTTGACGGTGTAGAGAGAGGAGAATGTGGTGACACTTTGTGTGTGTGTTGTGGTGATGCAGGGTATTGGTGTGCCGGAGTTTGAGCTGCAGCGACTGGCTGCTCGGGTTGCCAGGTGTGAGGAGGAGCAGGCTCAGGCGGTGATGGTTCGAGCTCGAGCCAAGACGACGATGTACAACCGCATTATTGCCAGGGACGAGATGACGATGGCTGTGAGTGTGGCGTATCAGAAGGCGGAGGAGGAGAGACTGGATCAGCTCAACGCGAGCTTGCACAGGTTCCTTCATGTGGAGAAGGAGCGACTGCAGCTCTCGCAGCAAATGCTGGCGTCGCTTGAAACGCACGTGCAGAGCTTGAGTCGTGCGGAAGATATTCAGCTGCTCATTCATAACCAGCGGGACCCCGACAATATGCACTTTCAAGGGAAAGCGTTGGCGTTGCTGGATTGGCAGTGGAGTAAGATGCAGGTGGATCATGCGGCTGGTACTAGACGACACCCGCTTGGTCTGCTGGAACGCCGAAGTAGCATCGAGGATGGAGCATTCGTGTCGCCGACTTCATCAACGGCCTCGACAACGGCATCATCCTCTCCGAGACGAGGACCTGTTATCAATCCTGCTGTCGCCGCGATGACATCCGTGGCACCGTTAGATAGCCCTCATAGTGTGCTTATGCAGACACCGATGAGCACCGCTCTTCACCAATATTTCGCTGAGGATGCAGAACACGGTTCCTCATTTGGTGAGGTGGAAGTATACGAAGAAAGGGAGGAGCTTCCTCGGCCACCAGCGAGCACACCTAATAGTGGTGAGTCGGTTCCATCGCCACAAGCGTCCAGCAATCATCAAACCAAGTCATCAGCTGAGGCGCTCGTGCGTGATACGTGCAAAACTGCCGAAGGTCGCGCCTTGTTCGTGAAGTGCTTGAATCGGCAACGCAGCTTAGAGACGAAGGTGAAGGACCAAGCAAGTTTCGATGCTCTCGTGGCTTGCTTTAATGCGTTCCTCGACGAGTGTGTTCGGGAAGACGATATCAAAGCGGCTAAAACGGCGATGATTTTGGCCGAGACGTTCTACTATCCGAAATCGCAGCAAGAGTCTCTACCGGTACCAAGTGGTGACAAACAAAATGGTGGAGAGCCACCGCGCAATGGATGCACTCATGGAGTTGACCGTGAGGCTGAGGACTTAAGACGACGCAGGTCCTCATTGTGCGCAGATTGCAGAGACTACACGGAGCGTACGAGTGAGGAGTTGCTTCAGTATGTGGACGAATCACACCCGTTGCTTCATGGAGGGGGGATTGGACGTGGTGCCACCCGAACATATTTGCAGGAGGAGGTGAAGAAGCATGCCATTTGGAAAACGCCCTCGGTGAGTACTAGGCTTTTGGTGCTGCTATGATCGGGGCTTCCTTCTTACAGTTGTTGCTTGTATTTCTGTTAGTTTTGGGAAAAAGCGCTTCTGCTAGCGATCGGTGAAGAGCTGCAGCGGACACCACAGCCATGTCCATGGGAAGAGCTCCCGAGCGGCGGGCCCAAACACAATGGTAAGTCTGCGTCTATGGTCCGACAACTCCGAAAAGGCAATAACGGAGCTTGGCTTCGTGTTGCGTACGATGTTGTAGGCTTACCGTCGCGCGAAGAGGCCGTGTGCCGCGTTCACAACATCGTATTCGGCCAGTTGGGTTCGTTCACGCTGAGTATGCTCGAGTTTGAAGTGCCTCTCGCACAGATTGAGTCGTTTGTGGAGACCATGTGCGACGCGCACGAGCTGACGGAAGACCAGCGCTTCTTGTTGCGTAAGAACTTGCAGGAGATCTTCACCACGCTGCGGTGACGACAACGATTTTGTGTGTTTCGAGGGTGCCATCTAAGCAATGCACGCCTGCCTGTCTGTACAGTTGGAATGGTGCTCTGCTAAGTGTTAAACGGCAGCGTATTGACTGACTATCGTTCTTGGTTACGTTTTCTTGAGGCCTACTGCTAGCCTAGTTCAAGCGTTCAATGACCATGGCACCGGCGCCGCCGCCGCCATTGCAGATGGACGCGCAACCGATAGTTGCATCCTTCTCCTTGAGAATGTGGATGAGGGTACCCACGATACGCGCGCCGGACATGCCAATCGGGTGGCCAATAGCGACAGCTCCACCGTTGACATTGACGCGGTCGTGCGAGATGTTCATGAGGCGCATGTTGGCCAGAGCCACGACCGAGAAGGCCTCGTTGATCTCGTGGTAGTCGACGTCGCTGAGCTGCACGCCGGCGTGGTGCAGCGCCAACGGCACCGCCTTGGAGGGAGCAATGGTGAACTCCACCGGGTCCTGAGCAGCGTCTGCGAAGCCGCGGATACGCGCGAGCGGCGTCACGCCGAGCTCACGGGCCTTGGCTCCCGTCATCAGCACCATCGCAGCCGCGCCGTCATTCAGCGTGGACGCATTGGCGGCCGTGATCGTGCCGTTCTTCTTGAAGGCGGGACGCAGCGTCGGGATCTTGTCCGTCTTGGTGTTGAACATCTCCTCGTCCTTGTCGAAGACCTGGTCACCGCGGCGGCTCTTGACGGTCACGGGCGTGATCTCCGTCTGGAAGAAGCCGCGCTCGCTGGCGGCCACAGCGCGGCGGTAGCTGTCGATGGCGAAGGCGTCCTGGTCCTCCCGGGAGAAGCCGAAGTCCTCGGCGCACTTCTCGCCGCACATGCCCATGTGCTGGTCGTTGTACGGGTCCCAGAGCCCGTCATGGATCACGCCGTCCACCAGCGTGCCGTTGCCCAGACGGTAGCCCGCGCGCGCATTGGGCAGGTAGTGCGGCACGTTGGTCATGCTCTCGAAGCCGCCGGCCAGCACGATCTGCTGGCTGCCGCTCAGCAGGCTCTGCGCGCCGATGGCCAGCGACTTCATGCCGGACGCGCACACCTTGTTGACGGTCGTGCACGGGATGAAGTTGGGGAAGCCCGCCTTGAGCACGGACTGGCGCGCCGGCGCCTGGCCGATGCCGGCGCTCACCACGTTGCCCAGAAACGCCTCCTGGATCTGCGCGGGCTCGAGCCCTGCGCGCTTGACGGCCTCGGCGTTGGCGATGGCGCCCAACTCTGGACCTGAGAGCGGCGCGAACGAGCCGTTGAAGCACGCGATGGGCGTCCGCGCGTAGCTGGCGATCACCACGTCGGTGTCGGCCACGCGCGTGCTGAAGAGGCGGCGGGACGAGGGGGCGGCGCGGCGCAGCAGCATTGTCATGGTCGTGACGAACAGGTGGAGGAAGCGGAAGTGAAGTGGTGGAATCGAACGTTATAATGCCATCGCATCAGACGCTGTGATTGGATGCATTGCGTCTCATCACCAACTTCAACTACGACGTAGAATATAATACCCTCCTTCAAACGTAAAGTATCGTATGTATGATTGGTTATTATCTGCTGCAGTTGAAACCTTTATTACTGAATATCCTGATAAGTAAGATATAGATACGTGTAGGCGAAGAAAGTGGCGTATCCGACGCTGGAAATGTGGTTTGACGGTTGCTTAACGGTCGCTACAAGGAATTGTCGCGCGACGGTCGCTCCAAGGCTAATTGAAGGCCGCATCCGCGTCAGTCTCCGACTTGACTGCGTCAACGTGATGCTGTTCCTGGAGCAGACGCAGGGCTTCGCCGGGGATGAGGGCGCGCCGGCCGCCGCCACGAAGGCGCCGTCGCTGTTCGAGCTGCTGATGCAGGAGCGCATGGCCGCGGGCTTCAAGCCGGCGGTGGAGTACCTGGCGCACATGCTGTGCGAGTCGTACCCGCGGCTGGCGCTGGCGCTGCCCGTGCGCCGCCTGGACGAGAGCTACGCGCTGCTGCGCTACTGCATGGAGAGCTACTTCCTGTCGCGCTACGACAGTCTGGCCACCGAGAAGTTCTACGGCATGAGGCGCGTCATGCTCCAAGCGCCAGCCGCTGAAGGAGCGGAGGCTGCCACGTCGCCCCTGACGCCGCGAGCCAGGAAGCTCGCACTGCTCTTCGCTGTACGTTGCACAGTGTAGTATATTAATCATGATAGTAGTGTGGTTGATTGATATTAATACTAACGATGGGGTTGCATTGATATTTGTGGTAGGTGGTGGTGCCGTACTTGAAGTCGAAGCTGGACTCGTATCACAAGAAGACGGCGGAGCAGTTGATGAGGACGACTGCCGGTGTGGAGACTGCTGGTACTGGACAGAGACAGCAAAGGATGGGGGGTTTCCTGCGACGGTTGCGTGGGTTTGCGTACTTGCGAGCACTCAAGAAGGGCTTCGTGGCCACGTACCCGTTCGCGCATTTCGCGTACGAAGGCTCTTTCTTCTTGTACCAGGGGCTGTACCTCTTCGGAGACACGCCGTACTTCTCACCTTTCCTGCGCTGCATGAAGACGGTGCTCGTGCGGGTCTCAACGGATGACGAGTCTGTCTTCCGGCAGAATGAATCCGATTATCGCGAGAAGCTGATGGAGAAGTTGGGTGGGTCAGGCCTGTTCGACAGGGCTCGGAGGCTGGCGCTGCGCGCAACGTGGGCGACACTGGACCACTCGTATGTGCTGCTGCTACTGGGCATTGCCGGGTACAAGTTCGTCGAGTGGATGTACTCGGAAGAGGGCGTGGCGGCGAAACTGCGTCTCACTGGCACTGACGCACCGACCCCACCACCGCCACTACCGCCGCAATTTTCCGGCCAAGCGCTGACGTTGGCTACCATGGACCCAGCGCTTTGCCCGTTGTGCAAGCAGAAGCGAGTTAATCCAGCCATGGCACCGTCAGGATATGTATTCTGCTACCCGTGTGTTTACCGATACGTCGAGCAGCACGGTGAGTGTCCTATCACGCAGATGAAGTGCGATCCCGCCTCAGTTGTCAAAATCTACGACGATGCACGAGACTCGTAGAGTTTTGCTCAAATCAAAGTTTTGTCGTTCACGATAGTAGCAGTAGCATTCCCAAGTAAGGTCACGTGAGGTCTGACAATCGCACAAAGTTATTCGCGGCGTTTGGCACCTTGATTGAAAGATATCTCATGTTAGCTCCTGAGCTAGAAGAGAAGTTGGTACAGGCGTGTGCAGAAGGTGATGTTGAGCTGTGTCGATCCAGCGTGCTTGAGCTGCAGACTCGGTACAAGATTTCCAGTGAACCTGTTCAAGAGCTACTTGGATACACCTTCTCCTGTGCCGCCGCTCACAACCAGATCGAGATCATGGAGCTCCTGCTGTACCCCGCACCATCAACTACTAGCGCCTCCAGCTCGACCGTGGCGTTGTCCAAGGATATTCACGAGTGCGTGTTGTACGGCATGTGCAGATCGGAAAAGTATTTTCCTCGCAGACCACAATTCCAATGCTGCTACGCATTACGTTACCTCGCCTACGCAGCGGTCGTGTGTGTCGAACAGAACGCACAGCAAGCGCTTGAGTTTCTTACCAAGCAGCAGGTTCAACCAACACCTGAATTGCTTGTGGACACGGATGTGATGCGCTGCTTTCGTTGCGCCTTGGAGTTTGGCAGTGACTTCCACGCGCCCGCTCCGGAGGCTTACCGCCCAATGCTCATGATGCTCTTGTTCCGATACCCGCTGATGTTGCTACCACACGTCGATGGAAAGCACGATCACGATCCGGACACGTCTATCAGCAAAAACACCACGAATCACATGGAATCCTTACGCGCGAGCTTGATGTACGAGTATGTCACGAATCCCCAGCTACAGACACCGATTGATTAGCGAGAACAACTCAGCAACGAAACGAAAGACATTCCTTGGGGTAAACAGAGATCTGTTTGTATGAAGCGAAAAACAGTTAAGATAGAATAAAACAGAGGAAGTCCGTCAAGAGCACTTGGCGTCCTCGCTGGTCAAAGAGCTGTCAGACCAGTTACTTCTTCAGGGCAGCGTCGAAGAGCACGACGATGGCGCTCATGTTATCGCGACTTCCCTTGGCCAGACACTCGTCAAGCAGGTTCTCAGCGATTTCCTGGGGGTTCTTCACGCCGTTCTTGAGCTTGCTACGGATGAACTTGCGCAGCTGGTCGTTGCTCATGACGTCGTAGATACCATCACAGCAGAGCACCAGGAACTCGTCGGCGGGGTCGCGACGCTGGACGCGCACACAGGGTTCGGACGTCACCAGCTGCTGGTGAGGCTTGAGATCCGCGTTGCGCTTGAACCACAGGTCACCGAAGCTACGCGAGACAGCCACGCCACCGCACACGCGGCCACGGAAGACCGTGCCACCTGCGGCCACAATGCGCTGCTTCTCGAACTCCAAGTCCGGCTTGTGGTCCATGGACAGCTGCAGCACCTCCGGCGTCTTGGCGTTGCTCAAGATGCAGCGCGAGTCTCCCACGTTGGCGCACACAATGTCCTTGGGCGTGACAATAGCGAAGAGCCCCGTGGAGCCCACCTCGTCGCTGGAAGTGGCGAACTCCGGGTCTTCCTTCAGCATCTCATCAGCGACCATGAAGCCCTCGCACAGAGCCACAGCCAGTGACTCTGGCGACTTGTGGTCCTTCTTGAAGGCCTCCGTAGCCGTGATAGCCCCCACGATCTTCTCAGCACTGCAAAATAACACCAAAATAAATAATAATAAAGCACGAGTCAGTATTCAGCCAATATGTATCATAATTTCACCGTAGAGCCACGTACATGTACGTGGAGACAGAGGGTCCTCCGTGGCCGTCAAACACGGCGATGCAGGTGGTGTCCGGCACTTCTGGGTGCATGGGAATGCCCACAATATCCACGTCCTGAACGGTAAAATAAAATAAAATAAAATGATAAGAAATTAATTTTGTGTCACAACGTCGACATTGTAGCTAGCTGCAGGTGGAGTCTCGTAGAGCGTTCTACCTCCATGGTGTCACGCCAACCCTGCATGCTGGCCTTGCCGATGGACATTCCAGGCGCCGAGAAGCTCTCGGACGCCTTGGTCGTGATGGGTTCGGCCAGGAAGCGGGACATCTCGGGAACGAGAGCTTGTGAAGAATAATGTGACGAGCTGCCTGGCACAAAATTGAGTTTTGTTTTGTGTAGAGTTGGTGTGGCGCGGGGTTTTGGGTTCACTGAAAACTGACTTCAACCGATAGTGAAGCTGTTGACAAGCTTGCTGCCAGCAAGCTGCTGGTAGAGTGCAATGGTGATATACTACGCACGAATACAAAACTACATTTACTCAGGATGCAAAAATGACAATTGAAGCGTGACGACTGTCCTTTGTTTCTGTCTCTCACACCACGGTTATGTTCGTGTTCGCTCGGCTTGCTTCGGTGCCCAACTTCTCGTTCAGTGCCATGAGTGCTGGGAACTGCTGAGCGTGCAATGATCCTTCCAGTGCAAAGTCTGCGAGCAGTACGCGGGCCGTGTCCATGTCGCTTCGGCAAAGCGGCAGGTCGCTGGTGCCGCCTTGAGTGGCGATAGGGTCGCAGGAGAAGACGCTGGCGAATCCACCGGCAAAGCACTCGAGCAGCTTGAAGCGGCGCTCAGTCAACGCCCACGCTTCTCCGAACGGCGTGTCTGCATTGCAGTTGGCCAGCGCAGCGCTCAGCACCGACTCGCGAACAGCACCACGACGCAGACCTTGAAGCTCCTGGTCCATGATATCAACATCTTCCTCGGACAAAAAGCTGCGCACCATCGGGCCGTACGTCCGAAGCAACTCGCGACCACTGAGCTGTGCAAGCTCATGCGGCAGCGTTGGAGGCAGAAACTCGGACACTTTAGGGTCGTTGGGTCCACGCCTTGCAATTTCATCGCCGAGCGCAGTGCTGAGCTCCAGCAGGGCCTCGATCATGCTGACTCCGCAAATTGACAGGTTTTCAGCGGCTAGGTCGACCATAGGATCGTCGGTGGTGTTGATGATATCAACTGACAGAGCGTCGGTCTCCTTGATGAAGGCCAGCATGCTCGGTTTGCTCAATGCGAAGCGGCCCTTGCGTGACTTGTACATCTTGTCATGGGCTACATTCGCTAGCAGCGGATCATCCAGCGGGCCTAGCGCGTGAAAAGCAGTCGAACATTGCCTGGATAACGCAGCTACGGCTTCAATCTGATCCGCGATGGTCGTGTGGTTACGCAATAACTTCGCGAAGGTCTCGTTCACTCGAGTTGCTACCCAGTTGACCGTCGCGAAGAACAGCCACCACGTTCTATCAGGCGCGCTGGGAGGTTTTTCAACCTCTAAATGCTGGTAAATCAATCCGCGATGAGCCGCAATCCAGTTCGTCTCCTTTCCGAGCGCAACCCACCTGTCCTTTGAGCTGCCAGAACAACTGGGAGCTAAAGGAGGAGCCGACATTCCCACGAGAAGCTCTGGTTGCCGGCGAATATAAGCGGAAAGCTCCTTGAGAACCAACAGGAAGCAGCCGCCCTGCAGAGATGAATAAAAGTTCGTCACAATACAGTCTAATTGATGGCACCCACTCGAGGAACGGTACACGGCAGGAATCGCAGTTTCTTGTTGCAAACGCGCCACAATATCCAGCACTCGCACAGGCATTTGAGCATCACCGTCGGTCGCCACACCGATAAGACGCTGTCTCCAGTTCGGCAGCACGGCGTTCAGCACTCGCTCCAGTGTACTGTACATCATCACTTTACACTTGCCCTCAAAACACGGGATCGAAATCAGATGCACGTTGTGCATGACCCCTCCCCCGTACACCTTCACTCGAAACTCCAGATACGACCGCACCGGTGCGTGTTCCATCGACGCTTTTAACACCAACGAGAAGGCCCAACATCCACGCAGAAGTCGCGCCATCACACTCAAACTCGCCGCGATGATCAGTCGTACAAACTCTGCCGTCTGCTCCTCACTGTACTGCGGGCTGGCATTCTGGGCTCCGTGGAGCAGTTTATTCGCCGCGCTGGCAGAATCACTCCCCGCACCTTCCTTCTTCACCACGTCACGAAGCAACACCGGTGCATGTGCTCGAAACGACCTCATCGCGCTCGAAATCTGCCTGAACGACAAGCCCGCCGCCGCCAGCTCCACCACGCAGTCAACCTGCGCGCGCGAGAACGCCACCACGCGATACAAAGGGTCCACCACTGTCCCCACCAGTGTGCACGACTGGAACGTATCTTCCGGCGGGGTCCACCTCGCCACGGCATTGGACGTCGGTTCGTGCGCATGATCCATCAAGTGGTGGCTCTGCTTCTCAACAACGTTGTGCACCGTGGGCTGCGTCGCACCTATGGCCATCACGGCCACGAACTCCACAATTGCCGGTGTGATCTCGAAGTACCGCTGTCGCTCCTCGCGCGTGGGCTCGAGCGCCCAGACCTCTCCAGGTGCCAGCTCCACCTTGAGCTTCTGCGGCGGCGCCACCGACTGCACGGGGACCTCGGGCGTGGTGCCCTCCGGCAGCGGGAAGAAGGACCCTTTCTCCTCGTCGCTGCAGGCCTGGTACCGCTTCCACGCGTCGCAGTGCGACAGCTCGTGGTGCTGCTGGTACTGGTCCGTGCGGAACGAGTTGCGGAAGTACTTGACGTTCTTGGTGCTGCGTCGCTGCTTGTCCGGCCGCTGTTCGCGCCCGAAGTGCTGGCAGAAGCGACACACTACGAGTGTCACCTCGCCCGACGCCTCGTCGCGCGCCACGGGCGCCAGTCCGAACTTGAGCTCGTGAGACTTGAGGAAGCGAAGGAAGCGCTTGCGGTTCAGCGGCTTTGAGGTGGCGATAGGAGTCGGTGCGGCCACGGGCGCGGACGTGCGGCGCTTCTTGGGGTCTGGTCCGGATAATTCTTGCGTGCGGCGCGCGGCGGCTGGAGATGGCGCAGCGCGAGGCTGCCGAGCGGCCGACGGCGTCGTGACCACCATGGTCAGGGTTCGAAAACTGGGATAAAGTTTTTTTGGGTTTTGGGATTTTCAAATATCCCGCCCACCCAAATTATCTCCAGTCGGGGTTATTTGGGCTGTAGCCATTCGGCTAGCATACTTGAAATTTGTATGCGTTACTTAAGTAAAGTGAAATCGCAAACTCTATAACGGTGGAGCAGCGTAAATCTACCGGACAAACCGCACCACACAAGTGAGATAAGCTTGCTTCGGTAAGCATGTTCCATCTCGAAAGCGCTCGACCAATTTCACAGGCATCAAGACTATCTTCATATACTTGCATACAAGTTTCAAGTTTAAAAATGACGTCATCGGCTTTAAAAAAACCAAAACCAAAACCCACCCACCCACGGTTCTTGTCACACCCACCCAGTCGAATCTCAAAACGTGGGTTTTGACGAACCCTGACCATGGTCTTGTGAACGGACGACTTGATGTGCGGGACACAAACCTTTGGATGCTAAACTGGAGAGAAAAATACTACAGTACTATTATACGTAGTACTTTACAGTAGTAGTATAGTATTTCGATGTATTAATACTGTAGTACTATAGTAGTGTTATATGCTAAATGAGAGGGATGGCAACATTTTTTGTTGTTGAAGGCAAGTTTTAGTATTGACTTGACTATTACAGCTGGACGGTGAATGAAATGGGTCCTCCGGTCCCGTTTAGACTTTGCTGGTAGATGCTGGAGTTGAGTTGCACGACTTCGCACGTGCCATCAGTTCCGGTTGGGGCTGTGATCGTCACGCTGAGCTGGGTATCGTTACGCTTCCAGAAAGCAGTGACGGGACCGTACGGAGTGCTCACAGTCGCATTCGCGCTGGTGATGTCCAGCCCGGTCGCCAACGGGTTCACGATCCAACGGCGGAAACCGAACTCCACGGGGCGAATGCCGGCAACGTAGTTGGTCAGAGCGTAGGTAGGTGCACCACCCCACGGGTGACTCAGTGACGTGAATTCGCCGAGTCCAGGCTCGAGAGACTGCGAAACGTACTCCCAACTGGCACCAGAACGGTACGACTCGTTCGAGATCATGGCGTCCCAGAGGTTGTCCAGCAAGAAGGCAGCTTCGTCCGTAGTTTGCAATAGTGCGTCGAGCAGGAGCCCGTTCGTGTTCGGTGAGATCTTGGTCGTGTTGTCCGTGTCGCTCGAGTCGAGGTACCCGGGGCCTTGACGCAGACCCTCCAGGCTTTCCACACACAGCTTGATTTGAGTTTCGTTCACCACACCAGAGCTGAGAGCGAACGCAGTGGCCGAGACACCATAGATTTCAGGCGTTGATACATCCACTGCGTATTAATAGTTGCCCAGCGTATCGTTCCAGAGGAGCTCGTTTATGGCGATCTTGACGCGACGCTAGCAGCGATGCTTACCCACTCGTTGGCCGAGTCTTCGTCTCCTACAGCCTCCACCACCTTGGCCATGCCTTCCAGGCATTGCACAGCAGCAGCGTTCACAGCGGTGCCGGCACTCGGCCCCAAGAATACGTATACATCCATGTACTTGTTGAGGTCAATGAGTCCGTTGCTCACTTGACAACTAGCAAGAGTAGCATTCCTCAACGACTCCCAGTTGGCTTGAGCGTATCAGCGGCGCTCCATTTTACAGAACCAAGCTCAAGAGTGCGTGTGCTGTGCTGTACCGACCCGTGTCTTTCTTCGTCGACAGCAAGCATCAGCCGTGGCACTTTAGCTCGAAGTTCAACCATAAACATTTGCCCATGTAGTTGATTTCTGTTCGATGTGTCTGTGTGTGCGCAAGGTATCACGTCAATGCGTTCCAGCATTTCCCGATCGGTTCATTATCGATTTTGTCGACTACCGCACAATCCCCGATCTCCACATCATCCAAGCGCTATGCGTAGCTTCGGCATCGCTTTGGTGCTGGCACCGGCGCTAGTCGCTGTGTGCCTCGCTGACAATCTCGACAAGTACGGAGTATTCACCCCCAAGAAGATCGCGCTGGGTTCCGTGCCGTCCATGGACGGACAGTCCTACTCGGGTGGCTTCACACTCACGTCGGATGCACCGCTGGCCACACTCGATTACGACTATGAAGTCGCGGGTCTGCCCTACTTCGTAGTGTCCTCCGTCTCCAATGGACCGGTGGATGTCGAAGTCAAGTACGCGGAGCAGTTTCCAGCGCTCTCTCGCAACCACTCGGATGGTCCGTCGCAATTCAGCACGTCCACCGCCAACTCGCGTCGCGTTGAGACCCACCGCTTCACGGACAGCGATGTCGGGGCAACGGTCACCTCCATGCTCAGCCAGCCCGGTGAACGGTG
Organism: Phytophthora x cambivora; assembly: GCA_033557925.1. Classification (NCBI taxonomy): domain Eukaryota; phylum Oomycota; class Peronosporomycetes; order Peronosporales; family Peronosporaceae; genus Phytophthora; species Phytophthora x cambivora. The sequence continues at coordinate 2,761,035 of JAUCEB010000008.1, read as the reverse complement.
GCAATCGCTGCGTCTGCTAACTGGTGACTCCATCACGTTCGAGACAGTCGGTCTACAGGCCTCGATCGAGGTGATCGACGACCTCACCACTCTGCCCGGCAAGTTCTCAAGCTCCAACGCCAAGTACGACGAGATCTGGAAGTTGGGTGCTCGTGCCGTCACCGCGGCTTGCCTGGATGCCGGCAGTCAGGTGCCGTCCTGGAGCTCGTCCGAGGAGAACGGCACCTTCGTGCCCGGTACGCGCCCCGGTATCTCCTACCGGACGTGGAACCTGACCAACTACGTGCTCAACTTCGAGTCGCAGATTATCCGCGGAGGTGCAGGCTACACGGTCGGATATGACCTCGCTGGAAACCGCGATGGAATCCAGATCCACCTTGCGTCCGAGTACCCGAGCGACACGACGTACGCTAACATCAACACTACTCTGTTCCCCGCCAACACTGCGACCCTCGCATGGGGCTACGACTTCGCCAACGCTACGAGTGTGACGAGTTACATCCTTGGTCAGTACGACGTGCCTTTCAGCGTGAAGGAGAACGTCTGGTACCCAGTCGAGATCCGCGTGAACTCGACGGCCGGTAACATTGTTTTCTCGATCGACGGGCACCAAGTGTTCGACATTGTGCTTACTGAAATGGGCTTCACGGACGACCAGCTCTCGTTCTACGGTTGGGCTTCGCGTGGTGAGGGTGCGATCGGCTTCGGCGGTTGGCAGGACCAAGCCTCTTACGTGCAAAACGTGACGGTCACGAGTCTGACCGACTCGTCCGAAGTGCTCTACTCGAACCCGATGACCGACGAGAGTGTGGTGGTGCCAGAGTTTGGTGGCCAAAGCAATCCCTACGGCGCGTGTCTGGATGGCGCCAAGCGCGATCGATACATTTGGCTGGGTGACTTCTACCACACGACGCGTATCATGGGCGTGGCCAACTCGAAGCCTGAGCAGATCACGGGCACGTGGGAGTTCCTGTTTGAGTACCAAGCTGACTATGGCCAGCTTCCTGGCTTCGTTCCCATTTCGTATCAATCGCCGATGCCCACCCCAGAGGTCTTCCTTTACAACGCAGGAACGAGTGATGCCAACTACAACTTCCCGGACTACGTGATTCTCGGACTCATCGGCTTGGAATCGTACATGGACTACTACGACGGCGTCGCCTTCGTTGAAGCTCATTGGGAAGAGTTTACTCGTGCGATGACGTGGCTTGTCAGTTGCCAGGGAAGCAACGGGCTGATCGACCTTACGCCGTACACGGTGGTTTTCCTCGGGGCCGGGGCCGGAATGGCCGTGAATGCCGCCGCTGTCCAATGTCTCGATGGTATGGCCAGAGTGGCCCGAGCTATCGGCGACTGGGAGTCCGCGAACACGTGGGTCGAGACTGCTGCCAATGTCAAGACCGCCATCAACGAGCTACTCTGGAATGATACGCTGGGCAACTACGCCTTGGACGTGTCAACGCCTGACGTCTACGGCGTCTCGGCCATCGCGTTCGCTCTCACCTCCGGTGTTGCGAACGAAACTCAGATCAAGCTGTGTGTGGAAAGCCTGGAGGGTCTGCGTCAAGGCCCCGGGTACCTCGACTCGAGCACCACGGACAACACCACTGAAATCTCACCGAACACGAACGGGTTCCTGCTTGATGCACTGCTGCAGCACGGATACACCGACCAGGCTGTCTTCTTGCTGGACAACCTCTGGGACGCCATGATCTCGAACGAGTCGTATCGCTCCGGTGCTAGTTGGGAGTACGTCGCGCAGTCTCTCGAGCCCGGAATCGACTTTTTCACGTCGCTGAGTCACCCGTGGGGTGGTGCACCTACCTACGCACTAACCAACTACGTTGCCGGCATTCGCCCCGTGGAGTTCGGGTTCCGCCGTTGGATCGTAAACCCACTGGCGACCGGGCTGAATTTGACCAGTGCCAGCGCTACAGTTAGCACTCCGTACGGAAATCTATCGGCTGCTTGGAAGCTCGCCGACACGAAGCTCAGCGTGACTATCACTGCACCGGTTGGAACGGACGGCATTTTTGAAGTCGCTCAGCCCAGTTCGCCAACGGGTGTCTACGAAGCGCACCTCGTTGGTACAGGGGAGGCTATTTCACTCGTCGTTCAGCTGTAAGGAGAAATAAAGGCCGTGCCTGGCAGATTTTGAAGGATCATCCGAGTGTAAACGAAGGTTGTAAGGTGCGCTGTATTACTGTACAGGTTCCCATTGTAGTTTCGCTGTTAATCCATCACGCAGGCTGCGTGACGCATGCATGAATCGATTCGATTCACGTCGATTCAATCGTCCTGAAATTCAGGACTCCTGATACTGTAGCCCTGGTCAGTGACCATGGAGTTCACCCACCAGTGGTGACTTGGATAAAACACACATTGTGCGTAGCCCTGCACTTGCAGGCTGCAAGGGAAGAAATCGAGTGACAGTACTATTGGGGACCGGGGTGTACTACTGTAGTAGTACAAGGTTTTACCTGTTCACTAAGGAAGCAGATCACTGTACATGTATCGATGTGATCGACGAAGTAAGCAGACGTATGTATCATCATTATGTTGCCCTTCCCTGTAGGTTCATGGCTGCAACTTTTACATACACTGAGAGCAACAAGCCACGCCACCAAAGGGAGGAGAGACCTGGACCTACAACTCTAGTTCTCTGTCTGGCCTGCTGTTCCGACGTCTTGCTCCTTATCTGCGCGTGCTGTGTCTAGTTCTTCTTGAATTCCGCCAGCAGCTCCGTCAGCTCGCCGGACTTGCTCATGTCCGTGATGATGTCGCAGCCGCCCACGAACTCGCCGTTCACGTACAGCTGCGGGATCGTCGGCCATTGCCTGCAGCAACACATAAAACGTCAGCACTCCATCCCTCTATACCCTCTCATCCCCTATCAACTGCAGACGTACGAGTACTCCTTGACGCCCTCGCGGATCTCCGGGTGGTCCAGCACGTTGACGCTGTCGAAGCTCACGCCCTGCGCGTGCAGGATGCGCACCACCTGCATGCTGAAGCCGCACTGCGGGGCCGACGGCGTGCCCTTCATGTACAGCATGATGGGGTACGTCTTGACGTGGCTCTCGATCATCTTGAGGATCTCGTCCTTCTCCGTGGACTTGGCGGCGTGGTACTGCGGCTGGAAGTCCGAGTGCGAGCCGTCGTCGCTCTTGGCCGAGAAGAAGCGCGACTGCTGCAGCAGCTGCGACGCCACGGCGGGGGCTGCGCGGGCGGCGAACACGCGCTGGCTGCTGCGCACGGCGGAGCGGGCCACTCGGCGCACAATCGTCGTCATCGCCATCTTGCTGTAGAGTAGGAGAGTCTCAAGTGTGAGGCTTGGCCGCGACACGTTGGTCTAACGCTACCGACGGGTATTTTCCACCAACCACACGTTGATGATAGCATCAACGGTGTATGATTGGTGGTTAATATAGCTAACGGTCGGCCAGAATCAGGGTTTGGTAGTACTTGCTGAAATAGTACACCCCAGTAATACTACTACCCGATTTTTTGGGGTAGTAGTGCTACTACTACCGTATAGTGCGGTATTCAATATGAGTGATACTATGCTATCATCATCCCCACTACTATAGTACTCATCGAGTAATACTTTTGAAGGACCCTAAACGAGCAAACTCGGTTCTCATCTTGCAATTCAAGATTGAGTAGCTCTCAATTAGGCCCGTATTTAGGCCTCGGGGATGGTCACCATTTTCAAAACCGCTTCAAAGCATAACAAACAAAGCATGGATTGTGCCACGAAGGATTGTCAGGAAGACGATGAGGTCAATCGTGATTCTTACAGCGTGTATGAGACACCAGTTTTTTCTCCGGCAATGAATACTACGTAGTAATCCCGAGAATGAAGCTCATATAATGTTTTCTAGTTATACTATTTTTCAATTTCAGGAGTTCGTTCGCACATCAACTAATTTAGTATTGGACAAGCCCTGATACCTTTTAACGTGTACAGTAAGATCCTATTCTTACATAGATTAAAAGTAAGGTGGGAGCTTTACAGTACATGACGGTGACCATTGTAGCTCGAGTAGTAGTGGAGTAGTACTACTGATATTACTACTACTACTACCCGATTGTTGGTACATGTATCTCTACTAGCAGTAGTATGTCTCCAATTTCGAAGCCCCGGCAGTTCTGGTAATACTACTACCCAGTTTTTTTGGCTACTATTAACCCCTGGCCAGAATAGCACAGGAAGCAGGAAGCGCAAGATGACGTCCAACCCGCCCCACGTCGCGACGCACAGCGGCGGCCTCGCGGCCAAGCAGGCCGCGGCGGCGGCCGCCGCGCGCTTCGCCGGCTACTCGTCGTTCTACGCCTCGCCGTCGCCCCCCGCGCAGGGCCAGCAGCAACAGCAACAGTTCTTCCCTGGCCGGTCGCCCACGGGGCCGCCGCCACCTCGCCCCGGCATGTTCAGCGGCCCGCGCGGTCCCCCGCCCCCACGGCCTCCGCATCTCGGCAACGGGTTCGCGCGCCCGCCGCCGCCTCAGTTCGCGTTCAACGGTCGCGGGCCACCGCCGATGATGCGGCCGCCGCCCCGTCAGGCGCCGCCGACGTCTTCGCCATCACCAACGCCCCAGTGGCAGTGGAGCAACGGCGGCAGCGGGCAGGCCGCGGCCCCGGCCAAGTCGGCCACCCCTGTGAGGTTCAATATCAGCCCCCAGAACAGAGGGCCCCCTCCCAGGAGCTTCGGCCCGCCGCCGGCCGCCTTCTCGGCCGCGAAGTCCGCGGCCCCCGCTGCTGCTTCGCCCATGGGAGGCAACGCCAAGTGGCCCGACGCTCTCCACGACTATGTGAAACGCGCGTTCGCGCGCTGCAAGGGCGCGGCGGACCAGAGCATCACTCAGAACTCCCTGAAGGAGATGATCACTAACGCCATTATGACCAACAGTCTTTGGACCAAGAACTGGACGGCCGAACCGCTGCCCGTGCTAGTTGGAGACGCGCCGGTGGCGGCCATGCAGGCCAACGTGGGCATGGGTGGACCCATGCCGGGAGCGGCCAATAGGTTCGCTGCGTCTTCACCTAGTAGCAGTAGTTTCCAGACGAACCAGGGATTTGTACCGTTTAAAGAGCCCTCGGCCAAGAAGAACAAGGCCAACAAGCGCAAACACGACGGGTTCGAGATTGAAGCCGCTGACATGCAGCGCAAGAATCAGAGGAAGCAGCGATTCCACATGACGCAGCAGGAACTCAAGAGCTTGGTGACCCCTGTGGTGGACACGAAGAGATTGCAGGTGCTGACGCAGGACGGAGACCTGGACCTCGCGGCCATGGTCATTAAAGGTACTAGTCAGACGGTTGAAAAGGAATACTTGCGATTAACCTCTCCCCCGCATCCGTCGACGGTGCGACCCGAACCGGTGCTACACAAGGCGCTGGAGCTCGTCAAGTCGAAGTGGAAGAAGGGTGATCACGATTATATTTATGCCTGTAGCCAGCTCAAGTCCATCCGCCAGGATTGCACAGTGCAGCATATCAAGAACGAGTTCACGGTGAGAGTGTACGAAGCCCATGCGCGGATTGCACTCGAGTCCGGTGATATCAACGAGTTCAACCAGTGTCAGACGCAGCTCCACGAACTGTACGAGAAACTTATCCCAGGCGAGGCGATCGAGTTCCTGGCGTACCGCATTTTGTATTGTGTGTACGTGTCTCTGCAAGCCAAGAAGGGTGACTCGAATGCGGGACAGCTTGGCATGTACCATGTGCTGGGCATGGTAACAGCCAAGCTACGTGCCGACCCGGCGATCGCTCACGCGCTGGCAGTGCGCCAGGCGGTTGCTATGAATGATTACCATCGTTTTTTCAAACTTTATGTAGATGCTCCGAATATGGCAGGTTACCTGATGGACGTAATGGTCCCCGCGATCCGGCTAAGCGCGCTTCGAGCTATGTGCAAAGCGTACGTTGGAGTATTATCATGGTTTTGTCAGGGGTGGGTAATTTCTGACGTGTTGTGTTTGTCCGCGTAGGTATCGACCAACACTCCCAGTGCAGTACATTCGCGATGAGCTCAAGCTCGAAGGCAAGGAAGGAAAAGCTTTCATCCGTCAGTCTGGTCTCGCGTTTGTGAAGGGGGATAAAACACGCGCTGATACGAAGGCCTCGAACATCGTCTGGGTGCTGAGCAATGAGTCGTCGCTTATTTAGACTTGCTGGCGTGCGTCATCGCTCAATTGGTGAGCAGCTATGAAGAACTGGGAGACATCGTACAGTGCCGAGGGCGAAACGCGGAGTGCAGAACGCCGGGTGCAAACGAAGGGTTGCCTTGTCCAACTTTTACCTGTGAGGTGAGGAACTGGTAGCTGAAAAAAATCGCCAAGATGAAGTTGAGTCCGTCGTCTCTCTCCGCCTCTCCGCTGTAGAGTGAGTGTTGGCCAGGGCTTGGCTGCAGACCGAAGCTTCTTCGCAGTTGCAAGCGGCAGTCGTGACATGCTATTCTCAAGGGGAAACGGTGGGACGGAGAGTGGCTGGGTGTAGCTGATGAGTCGGGTATTGATCGAGACGAGGAGATGGAGTGATGATGAGATGAAGAAAAAGGAGACCCTAGCAATCAAAGCGGCGGAGCTTCCCCATGCACCTGCAGCTTACATATCCCTGTCGACTTGCAGCATTCGTCGCCATCAAAATGATGTGTGGCTTGAAAGCCGTACAGAGCGAGCGTTCGCAAAGCGTGCTGAAGCTGCTAGCCGTCATTCACAGAACTGAAGTACCACATGCATCTTGGTTTGCATAACTAACATAATGAAAATGCTTTTTGAGTAGCGTTATCTAGGAGAACACTTCACACGGAATTGTCGCCGCCTTCTTACAGCTTGCGCTTCTTCTGCGCCGGCTCGTCCTGCATGCTGCCCTCACGGCCCAACTGGATCAAGGCGGCATCGGCGATGGCAAGCGCCGACATGGCCTCCACGAGCGGCACGACGCGAGGCAGCACACACGGGTCGTGGCGGCCCTTGGCCTCCAGCACAGTGTCCTTGCCGTCGTAGCCGACGGTAGGCTGCGCACGTCCGATAGTCGACACGGGCTTGATGGCCACGCGGAAGTAGATGTCGGCGCCGCTAGTGATACCGCCCAGCACACCGCCAGCGTCGTTCTTGGTCACGCCCAGCTTCTCCGGGTGCTCGGCGTTCGAGCCCGCGCAGAAGGGGTCGTTGTGCTCCGAGCCGCGCTTGCTGGTACCCGAGAACCCCGAGCCGATCTCGAAGCCCTTGGTGGCCGGGATAGACATCATAGCATGGGCCAACACCGCCTGCATCTTGTCGAAGCACGGCTCGCCCAGACCCACCGGCGCGTTGCGGATCACACACGTGACCACACCACCCGTCGAGTCCTCGTCCGCCTTCATCGTGCGCACCACGGTGGACATGGCGCAAGCCGACGGCGGGTGCGGGCAGCGCACCGGGATCAGATCGTCCGTGAGCCACGCGTCTAAGTTCTCAGGTGCAGACACCACGTCACCCTTGCGGTTGTACACGATCTTCTCCGTGTCAATGTACGCGGGCGTCGTGAGGTCGTCCTCAGCCTTGACGAACTCAGCGTCGTACGCCTGGTCGTTCTCGAGCTGCTTGACCGCGTCCTCCACCTTCGTCCACTTGGCCGGGTCGCGCAGGATGCGGATGGATCCGATGGTGTCCACGTCCTCGCGCGTGTACACGGCCTTCTTGGGGTCGTTCAGCAGCTCGCGCGGCATGTCGACCGTGCCGATGGAGCTCACCCAGCACACGATGGACGTGCCGAACTGCTGCTTGAGCCACTTCTCGGCCACGGCCCCAGCGGCCACACGGCCGATGGTCTCGCGCGCACTGGCGCGGCCGCCGCCGCTGCTGGCGCGCGTGCCGTACTTCATCTGGTACGTGTAGTCGGCGTGGCCGGGGCGGGGCACCTGGTCCATCTCCTTGTAGTCCTTGGGGCGCACGTTCTCGTTGGGCACGAAGAGCGCCACGGGCGTGCCGAGCGTCAGGCCCTTCTCCGTGCCGCTCATGATGGTCACCGTGTCCTTCTCGTCGCGCGGCGTCGTGAGTTTGCTCTGGCCGGGGCGGCGGCGCGTGAGCTGCGGCTGGATGTCGGCCTCGGTGAGAGCCAGTGATGGTGGCACGCCATCCACGATGCAGCCCACGCCCTTGCAGTGCGACTCGCCGAAGGTCGTCACGCGGAAGAAGCGGCCGAAGGTGCTCATGGTGGAGGAGTGGGGGTGGAGATGGCGGGGGAGTTTGGATGTGATGAGTGTCAATTAGGATTGCCCAAAACGACTGACGTGGGAGATAGACCCTGCAGTAAGTGATTATGAGTGATACCCTATCTTGTACTATACGATGAAGCGGATGTAACGTGTAGATCGTATTGTAGTGTAATGACACTTGTAGTAAGTTCTATATAACGATGTGTTGGAAAAGTAGATAGGATACACTAGTGAGCACGGTTTTACTTTTTCTGTACCACCGGTCGGGAAATAGTGTCCCTGGGATGCAATTGTTTGGGATGGCTACATGCTCTTTGCACCTAGTGAACTTTCTGGTGGACGTGCGGCGCACATAAGCTCGTACGCGCTCGCGTGGCCCAATGGATACGGCGCTGCCCTCCTAAGGCAGAGATTGCGGGTTCAAGTCCCGCCGTGAGTACTTTTTCGGAGCAAATCCTGCTGCCAATTGTGCTTCCGTCGCACCGGAACCGCAAAGTACTTACTTCCAAACCTAAATCCTTTGTGAGGAGTTCTGTTCGTCAGCAGATAAAAAGACTCGCTGGGTGGAATTGAAATGCGTCCGATGGATAATTATCGCTTCTAACGGTGAATACATGTACCCGGTACATCAAATTTTCCCAACTGACCGTAAATGCATCGTCTCTCTTTCCCAGATACCTCAGATAGGGGGGGGGGGGGTGCTTGCAACCAAAGCGCAGCGAAGGTCTGCAATGTCGGCGCATGGGCCGGAGTAGTTGACCTTACAAGGAGGTGATACATATTTACCGACGCCTTGCCCGCCATAAGCGAAGAGAAATTGGCGGTGCTAGCAAGGAGCTCACGAGTCAGTTCGCATTGTACTGACTAAAGTCCAGGACCGACAAGGAAATAGTATACCATCACTTTTTGGGAGAGCATGATGGCAGTTGAGAAAAGTTTGATGTATTCACGGTCAGAAGCAATGAATTTCCGCGTCCGATACCTTGACCGATAGCGTTCAGAGGCCACACTTCTGATCTGATGCGTGTGGCATAATGGAAACCGAGTCTCATTTTTTATACATAGCCCACTTGTAGATTGTCCTTCAATGTTGCTGTTCGAGTTGCACTCCTTGCAGGTATTGGTTGGTAACTTACCAATGGTAAGCTTGCCTCGCACAATGTCGTTAACTTGTCTGGCTGCGAGTACGTTGCTGACTTCGGTAATCTCGATGTTTTACAGTCAACACACAAGGGCGCAGTTGCTCGCTGTTAGAGTAGTGCACTTCGTAGTGAACACAAAGGTTGTGTGACAGCTCGTGTCCGGTGATTGCCATCAGCAACTCAACACATTCATAAGTTGTTTTACATAAGATAACTACCGTTGTGTTCGTACTGCGATAATAGCCTTCCAGAGCAATAGGTGCCCTTGTGGCACAACGAGCATTGCAAACTTCTAGCAGTATTTTTTTAGCAAGTATAGATAACGTTTTAGCCACACCCAAATACAAGCCGCTCGCGTGGCCCAATGGATACGGCGCTGCCCTCCTAAGGCAGAGATTGCGGGTTCAAGTCCCGCCGTGAGTATTTTTTCGACCTACAACACAACGAAAGGGCCAGCTTTGGAGATCTGTCGTGCCGTTATGCTGCTGAGTCGCAACACTTCTTACAGTTTCTGCACAATGCTATCCAACCCGAACTGCCACTAAAATGGCGTAAAATATTGCACCCCCTGGGCCACAAAACTAATGCCCCCGGAGCCACAATTGTTTTCGTGGCCGTTCTTGTGGTCCAAAGACTTCACTCAAGTCGAAGCTGTCATTCCTGAATTTGCCACGCACTTGACAAGTCGAACGTGAGTTGATCCACAATGCCGAGCACGCAACATAACCCCGAGATCGAGCGCGCCGTCAAGCGCCAGCGCCTGCAAGACCGCAACGTCATCGCCATGAAGCCGCTGGTGCCGCCTGCCTGTGTGTTGGAGGAGCTGCCGGTGACCTCCGAGGTGCACGACCTGGTGGACGCCACCAGGGACGCGGTGTCCCGCATCCTTCACGGCCAGGACGACCGCCTCGTGGTGGTCGTGGGTCCGTGCTCCATCCACGACGTGGAGGCCGCCATGGACTACGCTAAGCGTCTGAAGACGCTGGCTGATGAGCTGGACGGTGAGCTGCTGGTGATCATGCGCACGTACTTCGAGAAGCCGCGCACGACTGTGGGCTGGAAGGGTCTGATCAACGACCCGGACCTGAACCAGTCCTTCAACATCAACAAGGGCATCCGCATTGCCCGCAAGCTGCTGCTGGACGTGAACTCGCTGGGTCTCCCAGTCAGTCTCGAGTTCCTGGACACCATCTCGCCGCAGTTCACCTCGGACCTCATCTCGTGGGGAGCCATCGGCGCTCGCACCACCGAGTCGCAGCTGCACCGCGAGTTGTCCAGTGGACTGTCGATGCCTGTTGGCTTCAAGAACGGCACGGGCGGCAACGCCAAGGTGGCGGTGGACGCTGCAGTGGCGTCGTCGCAGCCCCACAACTTCCTGGGACTGAACGAGCACGGCCTCGCGTCCATTGTGCGCACCAAGGGTAACAAGGACTGCCACGTGATCCTCCGTGGCGGCTCCAGCGGACCCAACTACGAGCAGAAGTACATTGACGAAGCCGCGGAGATGCTGGTCAAGGCCAAGCAGCCATCCAAGATCATGGTGGACTGCTCGCACGGAAACTCCCGCAAGCTCCACTCCAACCAGCCCAAGGTGGCCAGCTACCTGGCTGGCATTATCGCAGAGGGCAACACGAACGTGCTGGGCCTGATGATCGAGTCGAACATCGTGGAGGGCAACCAGTCCCTCGGAGACGACCCGTCCAAGCTCATCTACGGCAAGAGCATCACGGACGCGTGCATCAACTGGGACGACACCGTCACAACGCTGAAGGAGCTCGCGGCCGCCGTCACCAAACGACGCAAACGTGCCACCGCGGAGCCCACCGCAAACTAGTTGCGAGATATCTAATGTATAGACTTTCAATTGCTTGTTACTGTACATCATCCCGGTAGAAGTGTTCAACACACTAAGGCGTTCAACACCGACCTTGCGTTCAAGATGACGAGACCAATGTCCCTCAATGAAAGTTGCATCGCTTCATGAATTGTAGTACTTCACTTGACACTATCATTTGGACACGAATCTACGTCTGGACTATGAGCGCGGAGGACGTTGACTCGCTGGACGCCTACATGGCTTCTCTGGAGCTACCAACGGACGACGCGGCCACGTCGATGGCTCAAGCGCGGGCTGAGCATGGCGCTAGTCGCAACGCCCCGCGTGGTCATGCTGTCGTGGTGAAGAACCGCCGCTATCGACGTCTGCAGCAGCTGCTGGAGGGCGAGGGGGAGGCGGAGGCGGAGGACCAGTACTTCTCGGACGCCATGATGCAGCAGCGCAGTCCGGCGCTCTTCCACTTCTACTTGGGGCAGTATCTGGCTCTCGAAAAGGGTCCAACTGCAACTACCGTTACAGCTACTGTGGACAATGGAGGACAGAAGTTGTCCTCCTTCCTGATGGACACCTGTCAACGCAGCGAGATGGAGGCGCGGCGAGTGGCGGAGCAGGAAACGTGGGGCGCGTTCACTGCTGCCGATGAGAAGCAGGAGCAGCGTCGACTGGAGCAGTTGTATGAGGAGGACAATGTTGTTGAAGAGGAGGAGGACGACGAGCAAGAGGAAGACCAGGTGGACGCTGCCGCGTTCAGCGTGGCGGAGAGGCGCCAGCAACTCGTTGAGGTCATGAGCGCCAGGTTCCTGAACGGTGAAGACGCAGAATACGTGCGTTATGCCGAGATCGACGCTGACGAGAGCCTCGACGACTTCGCCGAGATGCAGCGTGACGCAGAAGACCGATACTTCGCAGACTAAGTATCCTGGGGGGGGGGGTCTACATAGTACGAAAGCTACACAACCATCAACACTGCTTCGAGACGAAGCTATTCTTGTGTTGAAAACAATAGCATGCTGGCCTTCAACGAGTATTTATGTCGACTGCATCAGACCGCTGAAAACATTCCGCCCTCGCAGCAATCGCACGAAGAAGAGCTCTCCGAGATCGCGTTCATGATCTAAGCTGGGTCGTTGGTGGCTCTGCGTACGCTAGAGTGAGGAAAATCGTCACCCTCTTGACATTCAAACTTCGAGGCTGAAGTCATCGCTGCAGCATGCATCGGGCCGAGAAATCCAGCAGTAAAATCTGCCGAGCTCGCGAGGTGGAGAAGGCACAGGAGCTTCACCGACGAAAGATCGATGGGGTCAAGTCGTATCTCTGCGGTATCGTCCCAAAGCCAACCGCGTCTCGGACAGCCGCTTCCTTTCGTCCGAGACCACCGAATGCAATGCTAGGAAGCTTTTCATCGGTGACCTGTGTGAATGGCGATCCACCGTTGAGTGCTGGCACCTCCCTCGCGAATTCAGCCTCTTCAGGAGACCTGAAACCGCAACAACCTGAGAAAACCAACGATACCATGGCAGTCAGCGAAGCATTGGTGCTGAGTGGCGACAGCCAAAAGGGTCACATCGGCCAGCAAACTCAGGCGCTGGACGAATTTCAGCACTCGCTGGCGAAAATGGCCGAGTTCCGGGGAGTAGCGCCCGTTCCTGGCTTCGGCTCTGCCAAGCATCTCACGGGTAAACTTGCACCGCCGCCTGCAGAATTGAGAAAGAAATCGTTGAACGGATCGTTCCGCGCGAGGCGTTTGAAGGAAATCAAGGCTGACAACGCTGAAGTTTTCGAGCGTATTCGGAAAAGTGTTTCTCACTATCGAAATGGTGATCTACAACGTGAATGGCAGCAGAATCTGTCGTATCTGTCATCTATCAGCGAGTTTCCTGTTACAGCAGATCTATTGGCCTCGTCTACGAGCATCCACAAGCAACATGACGACAGTGATAGCCGAAATTGCTTCGGTCCTTCACCGAGACGACCAAGCTTCTTGAAAACCACCACTCGAACAGAGCCACTTCCCAGTATCCCAGTGGTTGCTCACCCCATCAGGTCCATCCCGACATCTCCGAGGAAACTGCAGTTAAACATGACTCCTGCGTTCCGATCGCTCCGGAAGGCGATGCCTCAGCAGCCATCTCTCCCACCGATTTCGTCGCCGCACACTGTCATAAATGCCGGTGGGCCAGCCGATTTCTGCTCAAATGTAAACAACGAGGTCTTGTCTTCACCTAGAGGACGAAGCACGTGCCCCAACAGCCCTGGCATCGACGACCGCTTCACGGAAAGCACCATAGGTCGACATCGAAGTTCCACTGCAGTCGCAGCAACAAAGTTCATCGGGGATCTCCATGGGAGGCAAGCAGAGAGTGAGATGTCGGGTGACGCTAAGTACCAACTACTGAAGACAGGACGCTTTGTCGGCGGCACTTATCTCGTCCTGACAGTATTCTGTGGAGATGGAGTTACGAACCCGTACGGCTTTGACGTCTTTGCGTACCAGCGAGAATTGCAGTGTGAGTACAAATTGAGCATTACCAAGGAGATGACCCACGAACTCTTGGACAAAAGTAGCTCCTCGTCGCTAGCCGCCGAGACTGCAGCTGCAGCGGGAACGAACTTGTCCATGCAGGAAATTGCACGCAATATATGCGACCACATCAACTTCGCTCTACTCGGTGCTGACCAAGGCGAGATGATCTTCCTCGCCCCCACAGTTGCAAGAAAATCGGACCAAGCAATGCGCTTCGATGCATCTCCTCGTCTTGTCGCATTTTGTGTGCATCAAACTGTCGAGATGGAGAGTGACGATACACATAACACCATCGGCAAGCGAAAACTTCACGTATTTGCGTCCACCTGTCCGCCCCAAAGCTATCCTACAAGTAGCCGGGCAGTCAAGAGTGATAGAACAACGGGAACATCGGGACTCACGATATGCTTTCAAGTCATGGAAAAGTTGCCACCATCGCGATGTACGGCGTCCTCCGGGCCCACTGAACCAAGCAGTTCATCTCTCAAAGTTGAAGTAGCTGTCGATGAACTCTACAACACCGTCCTTTTCAATTCGTGGCGGGATCAGAATCGTGTGCTAAGCTTGGATCGAGTAGTTGTCGCTGCCATTCAGCATCTCCACATCATTTCAGTTCCTTGTGGTGATGATACCGACAATCTGAGAAACGAGCTAATCGTGAACTCACACGTGAACACGCTACTCCATCCGTGTTCAAGTCGACCGTGGGGTACGACGACTCTGGAGAAGAAGCGATCAAGACAGCAACTGCCACACTCAACCTCGCAATTGTTCACACATCCGATACGAGCGACGATTTTGATTCAGTCCGGGCTGATCTGGAGAAATGCCTACCTTCTCGCTGAAGTCGCGCTTGATATCGCTGACGACGCGAGTTACACTGAGACGTGGTCTCACCAGCAAAGTCGGCGGAAGTTGATCCAGGACATCGATTGTGGGCTTGTTGTGAGCGTCTTTAATGCCAACTCGGGCTACTCTTCGTGTCGGAGACTTCCACCGGAGCAAGCCAGCACGTTGTTGGAACGGGTTGAAGCTTTGCCGGTTAAGACCAAATTGGGTGTTGGGCTGACTGACAAGTGCATTAGTGATCAGTTCAGTTTTGCCGAATGCCTGCTAGCATTTCTTCAGCTGGACGTGGACTTGTTTGGCAATGAGATAATTGTATTCCCCGTGCTAGAGCATGCAGTAAGCTCGACAAGTCAGAGTGACACAAGGCAAGCCTCCGACAATGATGACGGCTTAGCTACTTCGCCTCGCGAGTTTCTTTCCCGCGGAACGAGCTGGGAGGACGAAAACATCAGCGAGGGCGACGAAGGTGCTGACAACGATGAATACGACAACGACGAACTAGGTACTGACATTCCGGCGTACGATACGGACGAGGAGGAAGACCAAGACGAAGCCGAGGGAAGTTACAGCTCTTATGCCAACCAGGATGAAGCTGACCAAGACTTCATACCCAATGTCGAAGATACGAAGTTGCAACAAACGGAATGCAATGACGAAGAAACGCCGGAAAGAGACGAAGACGCGTATGCCGAACGAGATAATGGCGACGAAACACTTAACGATGTTCATGTCGAGCCAACCACTCGTCGATCATGGCGACAAGGTCGCAAAATTGACGGTCGTTTTTGTTTACTCCAAGGCTCTCCAGATGATAAGAAGCTCGCAGCATCGGCGATGAGCATCGCAGCATTAGGCCAACTACATGTAGAAGATATCTCCACACCAACGCATACTAGAATATTATAACCCATACACGACAGCTTTCTTCTACACCTTTGCCTGTCCAAAGTGGTGCCAGTCCAGAGCAAAGAGGTGAAGTAGCAAAAAATATCACAATAGCCTTTTATGTTACTTTACAATTTTGTGTTCGAAACATCAAATGGAAACCAAACCGGATTTTGCGGACATCAAACCGGTGGACACGAAGTGGACTGCCTGCGAGTTTCTTTCACTACGCTCACTTCCTAAATTTGTGGCTCCAGCTAACAGCCTCTCCGACCCAGCTCTCCTGCCTGCGCACCATGCCTTCACCGCCGCACTCACCAGTAGCTCGAGCACGCGTCCTCGCAAGCTACCGAGCGGGAGAGGACTGGATGCTCGTCGCCGCGCACAACGGCATCTCGCCGACTGCGGCCCGCCGGATCGTAGCCAGTGGCCGCGAGGAGCCTCTGCCCCGTGGCGGCTTGCGGGGTGCGTGCGTGAAGTGCACACCGGAGATTGTGGATGCCCTCGAGAGATACTTGGACGACGACTGTACTTACACGCTGCAGGCGATGAAGGACATGGTGGCTTACGACTTCGGCGTGGACATCAGCACGTCAACCATTTCGCGCAAGCTCATCGGTATGCTGTACACCGTCAAACAGGTACATGGGTACATGTACATCTCCACATATACATACATGTAATCGAAATAACCCTCATATTATTTACGATGTAGGTCCGAGTTGAACCAATGACTTGTAACAACGAACAAAACAAGACAAAACGCATGGAGTTTGCTAAGAAACTACGCGCTCACATGAGTGCTGGTGACTTCATCGTTTACTACGATGAAACTAACTTCAATGTTTACTGCAAGCGCACCCAAGGCCGCGCGAAAATTGGCAAGCGAGCGACCGTTGTACTGCCCCCGTCGAAAGGAGCTAATCTCCAAATCCAGTGTGCCGTCTCGACCGAGATTGGACTGGTACACCACCGACTCGAACGTGGCAGCATACGGATGGATGTCAATGCCGCCTTTGTTGACGCTATCTACGAGAAGGTGAAGGCCTCGCCTACATACCAGGAGCACTTTCAGGGCAAGAAGGTTGTCGTCGTGCTCGACAACGCCCCGGCTCATAGCCAAACGGAGGATCGTGTTGTCGAGCACGACGACCTCGAACTACTCCGCCTGGGTCCTTACTCACCCATGTGCAACCCTATTGAGGGTTGCTTCAGTGTTCTCAAGGCCCGGATCAAGGCGGACCTCGCGTTGTCCCGTGAGGAGCTGGTAGCTGCTCGTCCTCGTGGCCAGATCGCGGAGGGGCGTATGCTGATCTTGGAGCGCGCCGCCAAGCGCTGCATTAGCTGCATGGACCTTCGTCTCGTGAACAAGATGGCGCTGCACTGTCAGCACGCTGTGGCGGCCGCTGAGCGCATGGAAGACATGCAGTACGGCACTTAAACACGTTGTACCAAGGTCGCTAGTTGAAGGCCTCACCGTTTTGCTCTGAGATTTAACTGCTTTGCTCTATGATTACGTAATGTCAAATTTCAATTTCAACTTTCACTGTTCATATTTTTTAAAATATCCGCTTTGCTCTGGACTGGCACCGCTTTGGACCGGCAAAGGTGTACTTATTGAAGATCAAATTTTGATTCCTTTTGCGCTGTTGAGGAGCCCGACAAGGTTTGTTTTGAAGTGTTTGAATTCCACACTTGTCGTGCTCACGGCCGTTTATTCAGCTGCGTTGGATTCGAGAACAAATTCCACAAGCCACTTTGCACGCTTACAGCAATGTCTCGTACTGTACATTGATTATCCATCTCAAAGTCCCAAACTTGTTCAGCAGCACAACCTTAACCGATTCAGCTACATGTACAAGTGCATGCAGTCCATACATTCGTCGAATTATTTCGCGTGCGGTATCTCGAATAGCGTACCCGATGCGCTGTGAAATGGCAGAGCTGCGAGCCAAACTTTTAGGCAAAAGGAATGAAACTGATAAAATTGAAGCTCGAAACGGCTGCAATGCTGGACTTGTCACCCGATGCGCTTGGCACTTCATTTCCTCACGATTCGTGCGGCACAATGTTCTCACGACACCAGGATGGCGACAGATTAACCAGTAACGTTACAGTAAGCGTAGTGGCAAGTCGCATCCGTTCACCAACAACCAACACTCCAGCCTTTAGTCGTGACAATTGACACCCCTCTTGCCACGTTCACCGCCGTGGCAGCAGCAGCGGGACTTCGTGCCTTCTCTCTCCTCGGAGGCCGAGTATCTGTACTGTGGTGATGTCGAGCAAACGCAAGGCCGGGAGCTGCTATCCCGCGTTGCCGTACAGTAACCAGGGTGGCTGGTCTGCGGTCGCCGAGCAGCCCGCCTCCATCGGTTTGGCTTCAACCAGACCACCTCGAGGGCTCTTCCAATCGCTTCAGGCCTGAAATGTTTTGACGAGCCTGCCGACTTGGCCAACGCTCGAGCCTCTTCTAATCTTCGCAGCTTCTCTTGCAGCGACTTTGCTTTGACGAGCCTGTTCGCCTCGTCGACGTAGGGAGGCAGAGCCGGGGCTCCGTGTGCCGGTGTCAAGGCAGTAACGCACTGTATCCATCTCATGACTGGTGACGAGGCGGCCACGTGCTGTTGACGTCGGCGACGTCAGCTCTGGCGCCAGGATCGGCATGCCGCAGCGTAGGTTTCGGCTGCACAAGTCGCAGACGGTTGAAGCTCGACAACATCAGCTCCGCAACGGGCAACTTGTGCTGCTCGACGTACATGCATGCTGCGTGCCATCGACGCCTGGAACACTTAGGATAACTGTAAATTGGACAAACCGATCAAACATGTCACGTGAAAGCAATGCATTACGATCACTAATGGGCTACGTAGCCATGTCCGCTGCTGCTGCATCTATCCGGTCGCGTACGCTACCTACCTACTCGGCGGCGGCCGTGACCTTCGGGTAGCGTTCGAGCATCTGCTCCCAGGTGGCCTTGCCCTTGACCAACTTGGTCACCTCGGCGCCGATCGTGTCCATGGGGATCCGCACCTGAGCCGTCGAGTCACGCTCGCGCAGCGTCACCACGCGGTCCTTGACCGTGTCGAAGTCGATCGTGACATCGAACGGGATGCCCAGCTCGTCCGCGCGCGCGTACTTGCGGCCGATGGCCACGCTCGACGTGTCCACCTTGCACTCCAGGCCTTCCTCCACGAACACGTGCTCCAGCTCCGCAGCAAACGGCTCGAACGCCGGGTTGTTGCTCAGCGGCAGCACCGACACCTTGATCGGCGCGATCAGGGGCGAGAACGACATCACGCCGCGCTTTTCATCGCCCTCACGGGTCGAGAAGTTGTGCTCGAAGACGGCGGTCAGCAGACGGCCGATGCCGAACGAGGGCTCGATCACCGAGGGAACGAACTTTTCCTCACTCACCATCTTCTCCACCACCTTGATGGCCACCATGTCGCGCTGCAGCGTGAACTGCTTGCCGTCGCACAGTGGGCCGAGCGTCGCCTCGCCCTTGGAGGCCAGCTCGTCCTCGAAGGCCTGAGCGCGCGGCACGTCGCTCTTCAGCGCCTCGAGCGCCTCGAGGATCGTGGCCACCTCGGCCTTGAAGTTGCGGCCCATCTTGCCCTTGTTGGGCTTGATCTCCACGATCTGGCGCTTCTCGGGCTTGTCGAACTTGTGGGTGCCCACCATCTCCACCTTGCTCTTCTTGGCGTGCACCGTCAGGTCGTAGCACGAGCGGTCGGCGTGGCCGGCGCACTCGACCCAGCCGGAGCTCATCTTGATCTCGAGGTCCCAGCAGTCCGTGGCGTAGTGGGCCATCTCCGTGTTCAGGTGCTGGCGGAAACGCAGGCGCTCCATGTCAATGCCGATGGCCTTGCAGAACTTGTACGTACGCGCGAGGTAGTACGCCAGGCTCTCGTTGGCGATGATGCCCTGCTCCACAGCGGCGCCGCACGTCATCTGGATGGCCTTGCCGTGGGTGAGCTGGTTCGTCTTGGTCAGCAGAGGCAGCTCGAGGTCCTTGACGGCCGAGAACTTGGCGTGGCTCTTGTCCTTGGGGTTGACGAAGAACTCGATCTCGGCCTGCTGGAACTCGCGCACGCGCAGGAGGCCAGCACGGGGCGAGATCTCGTTACGGAAGGCGCTGCCGATCTGCGCGCAGCCGAAAGGCACCTTACCGGCGTTGTACTCAAGCAGCCGGCGGAAGTTGAGGAAGATGCCCTGCGCCGTCTCGGGGCGCAAGTATCCCACCAGGCCGCCCTCGGGGCCGATGGCACACTTGAACATGAGGTTGAACGGGATGGGGAAGCTCAGGTCCGCGCCCGTGCCGGGCGCCTTGATGCCGTACTGCTGGAAGACGTCGTGGATCTCCTGGGGCGAGTACGACTCGGCCATGGTGGCGTGCATCTCGTGCGTCTCACGCTCGGCCTGACTCAGGTCCGGGTGCTTGTCCAGGAAGTTCTCGACGTGGTCCTCGAGCAGCTTGTCGGCGCGGTAGCACTCGCCCGACTTGGTGCACTTGACCATGAGGTCCGTGAAGCGGTCCACGTGGCCCGACGTCTTGAGCACCACCTCGGGCATGAGGTTGGTGCACTCGACCTCCAGCAGCTTGTCGGCGAACACGAAGTGGCGGCGCCAGAACTGCAGCAGGTTGCTCTTGAGCGCGCAGGCGGGCGGCCCGAAGTCGTAGAAGCCGCCCACGCCGCCGTAGATCTCGAAGCTCGGCACCACGAACATCTTGCGCAGCAGCAGGTCGTCCAGCGCCTTCTTGTCGCTCTTGCTGAGCCCGTCCTGGGCGGGGCCCTGCAGCGCCGTCTGCGTGTCCAGCTCCAGCTTGAGCTTCTTGAGCGCGTCCACGGCGGCCTTGACGGCCTCGGCCGCCGCGCCCTTCTGCTTCAGCTCGCGCACCTGCGCGCCCTGGCGCGTCACGGACGCCCGCAGCGCGTCCAGATCCACCACCGGCGTCGACATCTTTGGCTAACTAATTAGATCTTGTAAAACTAACTTGGCGTTTGTATACTGGGGGGGAGGGCTAGCACTTGGCTCCACCCATAACCAGTGAGATACGACGGAACGTTCTCCTGGTCTTTAAAGCTCGTAGTGTACACTACACCAGATATGACGCTGTGGGATATTACATATGCAAGGGATATCCCACAGAACGGTGTCAAGCTGAAGCGCAGGATATTCTTGAGAAAGGTTTCTGACGTGATCTTTTTTTAACTCCGCGACGGTTCGCCAGCCAATTGGAAGTTCAAGCAGAGCGCCCCGTCGCTGCTCATCATTCAGGCGAACATACGAAAGGCAACAAGGAGGGAGGACCTGCCATGCTGGCGTGGCGCTCACATCGTGTGCCAGCCCAAAAGCTCACACCGCGAAGCTCACATCGCAATTTGCCTCGTGGAGCTCAAGCCGCCACTCCCAAGCAGCCCGTCTACTGCCCGATGATGCTCCGCCACATCTCGCGACTGCCGAAACCGGCCCGCGCCGGCCTGCCGCGGTCTGTTGCGGCCTTCTCGTCGTCGGCCTCGCCTCGGCCCTCGTCGGCCGCGCCCACGGCCGCCGTGTCGCCCGCCGCCGCGCACGAGCACTCGACGCTGGACCAGAGCAAGAAGACTTCGTCGCTGGCCACCGAGTTCCAGAACACGGAGCGCATCTTCGCCACCAAGACGACGCCCGAGCTCGTGCGCGCCTTCGGCGTGTACTTTATGTCGCAGTTCCGGCCGCTCGTGCAGCACAGCGGCGAGCTGCTCGAGCTCTCGTACAAGTTCCCGGGCGCCAAGTTCACGGACGCGCTGCTGCGCGCGACCTTCTTCGGCCACTTCTGCGCCGGCCAGGACGTGAACGAGATCCGCCCCGTCATCAAGAAGCTCGAGTCCGCCGGCATTGGCGCCATCCTCGACTTCGCCGCCGAGGCCGACGTCGAGCAGCCGCGCGACCTCAACGGCGTGGACCAGAACCTCGTGTCCGCACGGACCTACGCCTACGACGGCGAGGCCGCGTGTGACGCCAACGCGGCCATCTCGCGCCACGCCATCATCGACGCCAGCGAGACCGCCTCGACCGGCGAGCCCGCGTTCGTGGCCATCAAGTGCACGGCGCTGGGCAAGCCGGAGCTGCTCATGCGCATGTCCGCTATCATTGTGCAGGCGCAGCTGCTGTTCCACACGCTGGACGGCCCCAACCTCTCGCGCGCCAAGTCGCGCTACCTCGAGCGCATGATTGACTATCCGACGCTGAGCGCCGGCCTCCGCAACGCCGGCGTGGACGCCACCGAGGAGGAGATCCAGAAGCTCTTTGCGGAGCTGGATCAGTCCTCGGGCGACGGCGTCATTGACTACGTGGACTGGGTGAGCTTCCTCGACCCGTTCGACTTGACCATGGGCCCTCTGACCCAGTTCATCGAGGAGGAGCCGCTCTCCGACAACGAGAAGACCCAGCTGCGCAACATGATTGCGCGCCTCGAGTCGCTGGCCAACGATGCTGCCGAGCGCGGCGTCAAGCTCATGGTAGACGCCGAGCAGACCTACATGCAGCCGGCCATCGACCACCTGACGCTGAACCTGCAGCGCAAGTACAACCGCGACGGCGCGGACGTCATCTACAACACGTTTCAGTGCTACCTCAAGATGTCGAGCGACCGCATCGACATCGACCTGGAGCGTGCTCGTCGGGAGAAGTTCCGCTTCGCTGCCAAGCTGGTGCGTGGCGCCTACATGGTGCAGGAGCGCAAGCGCGCTCGCGACAAGGGATACGCCGACCCGATCCATGACACGATTGAGGACACGCACGCCAACTACGATTCTCAGGTGACCAAGCTGCTGCGGAACAACAACCTGGCCAGCTTCATGGTGGCGTCACACAACGAGAAGTCCGTGGTGAGCACGGTGCAGCAGATGCAGGACATCGGCATCAGCCGTGCTACGGGTGGTGTGTACTTCGGCCAGCTGCTCGGCATGTGCGACCACGTGTCGTACACTTTGGGCGCTGACGCGTACAAGGTGTTCAAGTACGTGCCGTACGGCCCCATTCACGAGGTGCTGCCCTACCTTATCCGCCGCGCCCAGGAGAACTCGGGCCTCATGAGCGGTGCTCAGCTGGAGATGCGTATGCTGCGCACGGAGATCAAGCGCCGCATGTTCGGATGAGCAACACAGCTGTGCGATCAAGGAATTTGTGAGTTTGCAGTTCGGCTTTGGTACAGGGCCGGCAATGTGTGTCCTAAACTATTGGCGCTTCTCCCGTCCACCGGATCGAAGGAGAGCGTAGAAGCAGTGAAATGCCGGCGAAGATTATGAACCGAGCGCGGATGCGAAGCGAATAGCAGAGCAAGAGGTGGAGGTGAAGTCAGGTACCAGCAGATTTGGACGAGCCGAGTCTTACACTCATCGAGGCAGTCAGTCCGCGCTGTCCAAGGAAGAGAGATGCATAGCAGTAGCTCAACACAATCCAATCCAAATCGATGCATTTACACATTCAACTTGTGCCAACCTCAACGTTGCAGTTTGCCCTGAGAAACATCGTTCTCAATTTGAGGATCTCAAAGCATGTGCGTGAGATACCAATGTAGAATGTGACAACTCTAAAACTTCCGCTCCACAGCTGGATGATGATCGAGGTGGCCTCGCCAGTATACCAACAAGGAGCAGCTGCCTAATTAATTTTCACACTGAAGCTGAGCAAAACTTCCACATGCCAGCAATTTGCTCGGGCTTCAAGTTGGTCACGCCCATGATGCGCATCATGTGGTACTTCGTATTCATAAGCTTAGAAGTCGCTCAGCTAAAATTGAATGTACCGGTATCAATCGCGCTTGACGCCATACATAGGTGTTGCTCTGGCTGCCAAATCCACACTCTCATCCGATATCGGGCTCAAGTCGAGAACTTCGATGGCCGTCAATGATCCTGCCAACGATCGAGAGCTGGTACAGTCAAACCTGTTTATATGATCCTCCCTGTTTGAGCCTTGCCATTTATTTGATGCAAGCTTTGTTGCTACAAATATATTAACTTAGTTTTTGTATGACCGCTGTTTATATGTATACAAGGTATATGAGTCACATTTTGGAGGACCAAATTAGGTCTAACCTGTTTATTTGATTCACACTTTTCACGACCACGCACTCTTCAAAGCCCCCTCTGCTCAACACCCAACGCCCAACGCAAGCCCCCTTCCCTCGCAATGTCTCCTCGCACCTGTCTGACGCTAGAACAAAGCTCCAAGTACACCTAAAGCTCAAGCAGAATCCTGGCATGAACAACCCCATGCTCGCTGAGTGGATCTACGCGACGTTCAAGGCCCGGGTCAGCCGTGCCACACTTGCCCGACTCAAGATTCTACGAAACCTGACTCATGTGACAGTCCACTTCCTCATGACATCCGCTGTCCAACCGCTAGATGCAGGTAAATATTTCAACAGTATTGTGGTAAGACCAAAACTAACCAACTCTTTTACAATTTTTTATTTAGGTATCATCCGGTCGTTCAAGGCTCGGTACAGAAAGTATTGTGTGCGGTGGTGTTTGGATGCGCTTGAAGCTAACATCACACGCAAGCTCAACGTACTTGAAGCTGTCCAATTTTCTATAGATGCATGGGCTGGTGTGACGCCAACGACGATTACAAATTGCTGTGTTAAAACTCGCATTTTGGGCGGAACGATGCTAGGAAGGGTGACACGGATTACATTGAGGCGGTATCCGGCAATGAGATGGAGGAGTTGACAGCGAATTTATTGAAGTGGGAGGGCGATGTGAGCGCTAGTGAGTCTGGCAGTGGACGAGGACGTGTCGGAACTCGCCAGTGATCTTGGGAGTGTGCGTGCATGAAGTGGTGAGCATCTCCGCCAACGAACAGGCGGAGATGGCGGAGAACGAGACGGTGAACGTACAGGCGGAGATGGTGGAGAACGAGACGGGTGCAGTAGGAGAACACGTACGGCTAACCGAACAACAGCAAGAACTACATAGTGAAGATGGCCAAGTGGCCTTGCATAGCAAGCAAATACATCAGTCTTCAATCTTCCTCGTCGAGCTCACTTCCACCTGCCAACAGGTTATGAGCCCAATAAGCTCCGACGACACCTCACAACGGCCAAGCCCTCCGCACGACGTGCACGACACCAACGTCCAAGGGCTGAACGTGGCTGCAGACCCGTTCGAGTTGTTCGAGGGGACGCACTCCGACTCAGGCGCGTCCGAACCCCATGCAAGGGACAGTCGGGGCTCCAGCGAGAGCTCCGAGCGACTTGACAGACTCGAAGGACTGCTCGAGGGGATGGCCAAGCAGCAGGCCCAGTTCATGGCCAATCAAGCGAAACTACAGGAGCAGCTGCAGCGTCGCAGCGACATGCCGCCGTACGAGAACCAGTACGGCGCGGCGAGCGCGTTCACGGACTTTATCAAGGCCAGAGACCGAAGGATGAGAGTGGACTCTCTCGACGCGTCGATGCTCTCGGTAGGACCGACAGTACCAACGCTCCCGGCGCGGACGCGTCCGGTGGAGCAGGCGACGAATGTGCAGCAGCCGCAGCAGGCGCCGCAGCAGCAGCCGTACGTACCGTCGCCCTCGCCGGAGCAGTTCGTGCCGCCGACAAACTTCGGCATCAAGATCCCGAAGCCGCGGGACCTGGACTGGTCCGGATTCGGGAAGTTCTCGGGCAAGGAAGTCTACCCGGGATTGGGGGCGGACTTCAAGTCGTGGGGACTGAGGTTTCTGCAGCGACTGGCTGCAGCACAGCAGATGAGCGGAGGAGATTGGCCGGAAGAATTCCGCATCCTCGCTCTCAATGGTAAGCTCGATGGCACAGCGCTTGTGTACTTCGAGAGGATGGTGCCGCTCTGGACGGCCGAATCGCCCACGTTGGAACACGTGATGAACAGGATGCTCGTGCCGTACATGACGACAATCACGGCGAGCAAAGGGCTGCAGTTGATGACTTCGGAGAAGTCGAAGAGCAGGACGTGGGCCGAGCACTACCAGTACTTGACGTACGTGGCTGAGCGCTCCGGCTGCTCGGACCTGCACGTGCTGCAGAGTCTGTGCAAGTCGGCGCCGCCGTACTTGCAGAGTGCGATGTTGACGCGGCTGAACTCGCAGCGCGTCGACTACTTACAGCAGGCCACGGAGTTGGTGGCGTTCGCGATTGAGTTCGAGGCGAACATGTTTAAGCAGGAGATCGGGCGCGGCCAAGGTGGTCGCGGGAACCGCGGACGCGGCGGTCGATTTCACGGTGGCGGCCGTGGAGATCAAGGTGGACGAGGATCCGTTGCCCGTGTTGACGGCACTGAGACTCGCTCCTGCTACAATTGTGGTGATGTCGGGCACCTAGCCAGAGACTGCCCAGGTAAAGAGAACAGCGGTGCTAAGACATCGACTCGAGTCACGCTGGCCGTCGGAACCGGCACGAACGCGGACTCATGCACGTGGATCTTGGACAGCGGGTCAAGCGTGCACTTGGTGAAGAATGAGAAGTTGCTGCGGAACGCCGTCGACTGCAACAAGCAGTACCGAGCGGCTAACGGTGATCTCATACACGTGGTCAAGAAGGGCACAGTGGTGCTGCGGACGATCGTGGACAGCAATGAGGTCATCGTGGACTTGTCCGACGTCTACTACGGTGATGACCTACCGGACAACATCATCAGCTACGGGATCTTGGAGGAGAAGGGCGTGTACCTGGAGCGCCACGGTGGCAAGAGCTACACGGTGCAGGAGAATACTGGCATGCGGATCTTCGAGGTCTACAGGTACAACAAGGTGCTGATGATCGACGCCATGGGCGAGATGACCACGGAGACGCGCGTCAACGCGGTGACGGAAGCAGTCAAGGCAGCGAGCGAATCGCTCGAGGATGCTGTGACGGAGTCGACGCTGCTCGAACTGCACAAGAGGCTGGGCCACATTGCGTACGATACAGTCGAGCGCATGGCCGACACGCCTGGATCAGGTATCCGGCTGACAAACAGAGAGCGGCCCAACTGTTTGACCTGTGCACACGGCAAGCAGAGCAAGAACAACCAGTCCAAGAAGGACACGGGTGCGAACGCCCCGATTGACAAGATTGGTGGCGTTATCGGCAGTGACATTAAGGGCCCCATGACCCCGAGGGACAGGCGCGGCAACAAGTACCTGATCAACTTCATCGATTACTCGACGAACTACGTGCGCGTCTTCCTCGCGAAGAACAAGGCGGATGCTACAAAGGAGTTTGAGCACTTCTTAGTGTACTTTGAAAAGCGATTCAACTGCCGGATTCATGTGCTACGTACCGACGGGGGTAAGGAGTACGTGAACGTGGACCCGTTCTGCAAGGAAACCGGCGTCAGACGTCAGATTAGCGAGCGCGAGAATCAAGCATCGAATGGCAAAGCGGAAAGAATGCACCGCACCGTGCTGAATGTGGCACGTTGCATGCTGTTTGCGAGTGGTTTGCCGTTGTACTTCTGGGGAGACGCAGTTGAGTACGCTGCTTTCGTGTTGAACAGGACCTCGTGCAGTGCGAACCTCAAGCGTATGTCTCCGCTCGAGATGTTGACGGGCAAGGTGCCGAACTTGTCCGACATCGTCACGTTCGGGAGCCCGTGCACAGCCTTCAGAGACCCTGGAAAGAAAGCGTGGAAGTCCAGAGCACAGGTTGGCATGATCGTGGGCAAAAATGACGAGACGAAGGGTTTCAAAGTGTACTTACCGAAGGACCGAATCGTAATCACCACCCAGCACATCAAGAATGTGGAGACGCTGGACAGCGAGCAGAACGCACAGCTGCAGGCGCAGCTTGAGCGCGAGGACCCCGAGCTGAAGAGAGCTGTTGAAGAACGCGAGCAGGCCGCGGAACGGAAGGAGCCCGTCGCGGACTCGTCGCAGATCAGTGAGACGCCGAAGGTACCCGAGAGCGGCGACCCGGCGGTGAAGTCGAAGAAGAAGCGACCAAGGAAGAAGTCGAAGAAGAGCAGCAATAAGAAGAAAACAGTTGCAGCAGAAGACGCTGCAGAAGTGGAAGGAGCTGGCGCTGATGAAGAGCAGCTACCACCAGAAGAGGTGCAGCCCACGCGCATGCGCACGCGCTACATGGGCAAGAAGCACGTGTCCGTTGGCAGCGTGAGTGCGGTCATGCTCAAGGACCCGAAGAACTTTCGCGAGGCGATGAGGGACCCACGCGCAGAGAAGTGGAAGCAAGCCATCAGAGAAGAGATCGAGGCGCTGGAGCAGAACGGCACGTGGAAGGTGGTGAAGAAGCCGGAGAACGCAAAGCTGTTGCACAGCAAGTGGGTGTTCAAGCTGAAGACCCACGCAGATGGTACCATCGAGCGGTACAAAGCTCGATTGGTGGCGCGTGGCGACGAGCAGGAGTATGGGGTCGACTATACGTATACCTTCTCGGCTGTGCTCGACATGGAGTCGGGCAAGATCATCTTGGTGGTGTCGCGCATCTGGAAGGTTCCCGCGCGCCACGGAGACGTGCCCAGTGCGTACGTGAAAGCTAAGAAGGAGGCAGAGCTGATCATCATGCTCTTCATCCCCACCGGAATGGAGTTCACGGAGGAGCAGCTCCGTGCGCTGGGAGTCAAGAGCAAGTACGAGCTGGCGTTGTTGCTCGAGAAAGGGCTCTACGGGCTCAAGCAGTCGGGCAGGCTGTGGAACCAGTTGCTGCATAGCATCTTGCTGTCGCTGGGATTCCAGCAGTGTTACTCGGACAGCTGCCTCTACGTCAAGATCGAGGAGGATGGCATGACGCTCGTCGGCGTGTACGTCGACGACATCCTCGTGACGGCCACAAGTGTGGAGAAGGTGGACATGTTCTTCCAGGACATGCAGGTTGTGGAGCTGAAGGACTTAGGAGTCGTGTCGAAGTTCCTGGGTGTAGCCTTCAGCTACGGCGATGAAGACGGCTGGGCTCTCGACCAGGAGCAGGTGATCCAGGACATGTTGGTGAAGTTCGGGTTGGACAAGGCGGCCCCGGTCAGCACGCCGATCGGCGGCGAGCAAGACGGCGAGGCACCAGGTGATTTATTGCCAAGTGGTGGTGCTGGCACACCAGGTCGCCCGACGGTGCGGACGTTCCAGTCATTAGTGGGCAGCTTGCTCTGGATCTCCAGGTGCACGCGGCCCGACATCTCGTTCGCCGTGCACCGTGCGACGAGGAACTCGCACGCACCAAGAGAGGCTGACTGGAGACTGGCGAAGCGGATTGCCAAGTATCTCAAGGGCACCAAGAGCATCAAGTTCGTAATGAACGCGGACGAGAACGCGATGGGCGCGGACGGCGTGCTGGTGGAAGCGTACAGTGACGCCGACTACGCGGCCGACAAGAAGGACAGGAAGTCCGTGAGTGGTGGCGTCGTGATGATGGCTGGCACTGTGGTGGCGTGGATGTGCAAAAAGCAAGCGTGCGTCGCGCTCTCGACGATGGAGTCGGAGTTTGTCGCGGCCTCGCACACCACTGCGCGCATGCTCGGCGTCATCGAGTGTTTGAAGGAGATAGGGATCAAGGTGCGGATGCCGTCGCTGCTGCACGTCGATAATCAAGCAGCGATCGCCCAACTGGAAGGCGAGGACACCACGGGGCACGCGAAGCACATTGACACCCGCCACAAGTTCGTGAAGGACTTCGTGAAGAAGAAGGTGCTGCTGATCAACTACTGCGAGTCCAAGAAGATGCGTGCGGACGTCCTGACGAAGGTCCTCCCGGCGCCACGACTCGCTGATCTGCGTGGGCTAGTGATGCTGTCAGGCTAACCGCACGGGAAGGAGTGTCGGAACTCGCCAGTGATCTTGGGAGTGTGCGTGCATGAAGTGGTGAGCATCTCCGCCAACGAACAGGCGGAGATGGCGGAGAACGAGACGGTGAACGTACAGGCGGAGATGGTGGAGAACGAGACGGGTGCAGTAGGAGAACACGTACGGCTAACCGAACAACAGCAAGAACTACATAGTGAAGATGGCCAAGTGGCCTTGCATAGCAAGCAAATACATCAGTCTTCAATCTTCCTCGTCGAGCTCACTTCCACCTGCCAACAGGACGTGCCTGTGCACGAGCCAGATGTACTAGTGGATGAAGTAGCAGGAAGGGATGCAGTTTCGCATGACGAGTCGGAGGAGGAGGAGGACCAGGAACCCACAATTTAACCTGTCACCGCTCTGAGACACTGCATGGAGCTGTCTGCATTTCTGCTTCAATGCTGAGAGCAGACTGATAGAGAACAAAGAGCTTTACAGACCGTGACCGCTTTGGTTCAGGAGAATACGGCGAAGGCAAAGCGGCAGCGAACTATGCACGATTTCTTTACGTGCACCACATATTTTTTTTAACTGAGTCCATTTTATATGAGTCATTGTTGTAGATGGCTACCAACAGGGCCTCATATAAACAGGTTTGACTGTACCGGTATTCGGTGAAGCCTATTTCAGTCAGCACGATGTCAAACACTTGCTGCTTAGAGAAAACGCTGTTACCGGCCGTCGAGTTCACGCGGATCCCAACAGGGTACCGGATACCAGACATTTTCCTTCACGCGTCACCTCCGCGGATAATCTGCGACTCGAAGTTGAGCATATCGTCAAAAACCGGTCGGCCCCTATTTCTATCACATTTTCATTGGATCTGGCGAAATGGGCCGAGGAGAGTACTACCGCAACAAGTACGGTGGCGGCGGCCGAGGGGGCGGCCGAGGTGGCCGGGGTCGGGGCCGTGGAGACAGCGGAGGCTACGACAGAGGCCAGGGTGGCCACTACAATGACCGCGCGCGGACGCCTCTGGCCGCGGCTTCTTGGGACCAATTGGGCAACGTTCTCCAGGAGCTGCACAATCGGAACTACGGCTCGTACCACGAGCTGGAGCGCGTGTTTGAGTACGACAATGGCCTCCGCTTCTCGCTCGAGTTCGACCACATCCAGGGCGACCCGTACGCCAGTCCGTCTCGTGCGCACGTGACGGTCTCCGCTACGTCGGCCGCGTTCCCGACCGAAATGCACGGGGACAAGACGCGCAACGTCGCGCTGTGCGACTACTTGACTCGCACCTTTGCGGCCAGCGCCCGCCGCTGCGGGGCCGACGCTAAGACCGTCAGCAACTCGTGGCAGGGGGCCAAGGGTGGAGATATCTCCATTGATGCCCCGGGCCAACACGTGATCGAGCGGTCGAGCGTCAACGTGCTGGCCAATGGAGACGTCGAGGCCCGATTCAACATCAACCTGCCGGCCCGTGGCCGCAGCATCTGCGGAGACTGGGCCTACACCATTTTGGTGGAGACGCTACCCAAGCTGGTGGAACAGTCGTTGGTGCTCAGGAGTTTGGAGGTGGCCCACGTGTGGAAGCACCTGCATTCGGTGGAGGATCAGGAGGCTCTGAGAGGGATGTTGAAGGCTGCAGGACTCGTGGGGTTCGTTCGTGATGGATCTATACTGCCGCGTCAGTCAGGAGCGTCGGACCTTCCGTTGAGCAGTGACAAGGCCATCCCGTTCAAGTCGCCCAAGTCGCTGAGCAAGAAGTTCACGCTGCCCAACTGCGGAGTTGTAACCGGAATGGGCATTCCGCAGGGTGTCACGCTGTTTGTTGGTGGAGGTTTTCACGGTAAGAGTACGGTACTCAAGGCGCTTGAGGTCGGCGTGTACAACCACGTGCCCTCGGACGGACGCGAGTTCGTGGTCGTGGATCCGAACGCGGCCAAGATTCGCTCGGAGGACTCGCGTAGCGTTGTCTGCACCGACATCAGCGCGTTTATCGACAACTTGCCCTTCAAGCAGGACACGACCCGTTTCTCGACTGCGGACGCGTCTGGAAGCACGTCGCAGGCGGCCAATATTGTCGAAGCGCTGGAGGTGGGTGCGACGACGCTGCTGATCGACGAAGACACGTGCGCTACCAACTTCATGATCCGTGACTGGAAGATGCAGCAGCTCGTGGCCAAGGACAAGGAGCCGATCACGCCTTTCATCTCCAAGGTGCGTGCGCTGTACACGCAGTGTGGAGTGTCGTCGGTGCTAGTCATCGGTGGAGCAGGTGACTACTTTTCCGTCGCCGACCATGTCATCATGATGGACTCGTATGAGCCGCGTGATGTGACCGTGGAGGCCAAGAAAATTGCCAGCGAGCACGGCGAGATCCGGCAAGATGCTCAGTTCGGTGGGTTCAAGCCACGCATTCCACTGAGCCGCGGGTTTGAGGTCAACGGCAAGGTTGTCTCGCGTGGTCTTGGCAAAATTCAGTATGGCGAGGTACGTTGCGATTTTTCCTGCTTTGTTCCTGATGTAGCAAACTCATTTGGGTGTGGGTAATGTGCTGTAGGTGGACTTGGACTTAAGCGCCGTGGAGCAGATCGTGGAGCCCAGCCAAGTGCGCACCATTGCCGACGCTATTCAGAAGACGCGCTCCTTTATGGACGGCAAGAGCACTCTGGAGGTACGTCAGTTCAATATGCCTAACTTGCTTGCTGAGGGGTAATATTCACGCTCTTCCTTCTTATCAAATGTTTGCAGGAGGTGTTGGCTAAGCTCGAGAGTGAAATGGACCGTACGGGCTCGCTCGACGTTGTTGGCTTTCACAAGAAGTCTGGATTTTACACCCGCCCCCGTAAGCTCGAAGTAAGTGCTACCGTCGCTATTGATTCTCCTGCAATACTTCATCCAGTCTAACATGCTGCAAATTGTGTTTTTGTAGTTGGCGGCAGCTATCAATCGCTTGCGAACAGCTACAATGACCCAGTAAAGCAAAGAAGGATGCAATGTTGCTATGAATTGGTTTGTTGGCGTAGCCGACAACTGCGCTTTTGTCAAGGAAAAACAATACATGCATCAGTCCTGAAAACAACGCATTGCATTCATATCGGGGCATTATGTTCATATACGCAGCTCACAACGCTAAGCCCCGTGCACACTTGAAACTCACGGCTCAGGCAGTGGTAGGACCTGGTCGATCTCCGCCTTGGGAACTCGTCTGTCTTTCAGAACTTGCCGGGACAGCATCGTGTCGACCTTGAGAAGCATCTCACCGCGGCGTTTCTCCAGCTCGACGCGGTACTGCTCAACCTTGAGGGAACACTCGTGCTTCTCCCGTTCGTGCACTAGGAGTCTGTGAGTGAGCTTCTGCACATACTGCAGTTTGCACTCTTCCGCCTTGCAGCGGAATTCTGGTGATTGCTCGTCTCGACTAGGAACAGGCACAAGGTCCGTGCATTCAACCATCGAGTCCGTGTCGTTGTCTTGGTCTTCACTGGGTTGTATTTCCTCCGAATTGTCAAGTAGCTGTTCCTCAACAACTGAGCGAGGACTGCAGCGCCGCTTGCTCGATCGCTGCCCAGCACTTGTGTTCCCCTTGCGTTTCGTGGCACGAGTCTCCAGTTGCTCGTCTACATCGTCGGTATCTTCGCTGTCGTTGCCTGTCGTCCATTCTTTCGGTGTCTTACCGCAGAAGCTGAAGTTGCTCAGGACGGGATCCAGAATATGATAGTGTGGACAATGGTGGTGTATCTTGGCTTCCACGCGCTCATCGATGTCCTCTCGACCAATGTAGGCACTTAGCAGGTCCTTGTCCACCAGAATCTCCAGTGCAGTGAGATACTGCTGCACGATCTTCGCCATTTTCTGGCTTACCCCTCGAGTGGTGCGATGCGAGATGCCATGCTCCTCCATACTAGCGAGAATGGACTTGACGGCGTCAGATCTGCTCTTCCCTCCTTTGTGCCAGCCTGCAAAGTTGCCAGGAGCGCAGATCCATTGCAAAAGTACTCGCAGCGACGATAGTCCGTTCGGCGTGGCGTGATCAGCGTCCCAGGGAATATAACTATTGCACTTGTACTTGCCGGTCGACGCTTTACCGGCGGCATCGTTGGATGACCTCTTTTGCTTCATTCGGGACTTCATCGGTCCTTCCTCGCTTCACGAATGCGAATTGCAGCAGCCATGGAACGGAGAAAAATGTGCCTGGTCGCATTGTGGGAAAGTGTGGGGTGCTCCGATACCCAACTGTGGCGAAGACAGCATAGTCCCCCGGTTGTCCGTTTGACTAACGTTAATTGTTGACAGCACTCAACCGGGTTCCGCATCCCCAAGACGCCCTCGAAGACCGTCGTCGTGAGCGCCAGCATCAACTCGCTGCTCAACTTGTTCCTGTCCTCCTCGACCAACCTACGGAGGAACTCGCCGGCAACGGCCCCTGGAAGAAGTCCTGTATGGAGAAGGGTGCTGCAGGGCAAGAACCAAGCGGTCGAGATTCCATCCATCGCCAGCGTCTCCAGAGCGCTGCTCGTCCTCACACGGCTTCTATGTACAATGTACAGTACATGAAGTTGTTGACTGACCTGGACGTGACACCGACGTCCGCCAGCGTCGACATCAGCACTTCTGCTGCTGCTGTTTATCCTTCCCAGCCCCTGGACACAACGGCCGAGCTGCTCAGCGGTCAACATAGAAGACAAGACGATAGACGTTAGTGGACACTTGATGAGGTTGTATTATGTAAGTAGCCCTAGCATCTCACCGTTTTCATGCGGCGCTCGAGCGCGACGCCTTCTTGGCTCAATAGCGTCTCTTGCTCCTCGTCCTCGCTCACGGAAGCCGTCGTCCCGAGTCGCTGGCGTCCGGCACAGCGTGCGATGGGCTCGGGTGAACACTCGTTTGTGTCTGACTGCACCTCAGTTAGCATATACTGCGGGCATCAGTTTGCCTCGTCATGGCTTTATACGCAGCCAACTGATACTTGGCAAGTCATTACGGTAGTGATGGCTCAACAGTGACTAAGGAAACGTGATTAATTATCATTACTTCATGCGCATGCACGCCAACCACGGGTCAGTCCAATAACCGCTGGACGAACGAAACCTCACATCGGGACAGCCGCGTCGATATCCTCATCAGAAAGCCCCTCGCGCTTCATCTTGTACCGCAGCATCACTTTCTCGGTCTTTGTCCGCAGCTCCTCACGCTTTTGCTCACCGCTGAGGCGGCAAGTCGCCAAGTCATCCTGGTACTTCAGACCCTTTTCCATGACCATTTGAGCCACTTCTTCTCCCGGTGTGTAGTTGATACCAAAGAAGTCATCCCCGCGTCGATTGTTCCAGAGTGGTGGGCTGGCTGAGTAGGCACCGAAGCGCATGTGCACTTCTTGCACCTCGGTCCGCTTGTCGGAACCGGCAGTATCAATAGCGAGCTGAGACTTATATGTAAGGTACCCAACCAGAAGTCCGCCACCTTTCCGATATTCCCCGCGAGGAATTTTATAGCTCCGGATCTAGAGCCAGTACGACGACAAGAAGGGTATCGTTGTAAAGCTGAGGATTTCCTCTATCTCGCTGATTTTTTTTGCATAAAGCTGAGCGCTCCAAGCAGTCCAAACCCTCAATTGCATGCGGCGACTGTTCAGAGCGACCCAACCAGTTGTCCGCCACCTGGGCTTATCTAGCAATTTGTATGGAGCAGGATTTACGGTTGTGATCCTTAAAGGTACGATGGTTAGGGCTTCGGCGATGCCAAATGTTACCTCCAATAGGCTAATTCGCTTTGGATGAGCAAAATTCACAGTGTATTAAAAGAAAAAGGTTTGCGACTGTTCGTGATCTTGCAGCTGTGGCACACGTGGCCAAAGCAGAGTTTGCACGTGCTGTTGCTCTTGCCAAAGGCACCGATCCTTCGGCTGGTGATGGGGCTCACGCACGTAACGCAGACGAGTTCGCGGTTGGGAGCTCCAAGCTCTTTGGCTTCCGTGTATCGCTTCTCCAGCATGTAGGCAAGCTTCTTTATCTAGTGCGCATACTTCAGTGTCGACAGGAACGCCGTCGCCATGTTCGGGACCACGAGCTTGCAGATCATATCACCATCGGGATCCATCAGCCCCGTGGCGTAGATTTCGCACGCGTTAGGCCGCACTTGGCGAAAGACGCCGCAAATCGAAGTGCTCGCCCGGACGCGTCCCGGGCGATCGTGGGTCTCAGGGAAGGAGACTGTGTGGAGGATATGGTAGCCCACCTTCTCACCGTTCGTCAGGTGGACGACATCGGTAGCTTCGACGTAGACGTAGTCGTGGTTTCTCAACAGACCGGAAGGGGAGGTCGAACTCCATCCACTTGACTACCAGGGACTTGAACGGAGACTCCAACAAGGGCTCTATGATGGTCGACAGCACTGCCGCGCCACTGATTTCGTCGACGTACGAGGCCTTAATCCGCATGACCTCAAGCGTCGGATTCACGACACCAAACATCATGTCGTCCAGGTCGCCAACTGCAGTGCCGAAGCAAAGAAGTGGCCGACGTTTGACTCGAACTGGCAGGGACATTCCTGGCAATCGAGCAGGGAATGCCTCTTCCTCAGGCTCTTTGCTTGGGCGGACTCCTTGGAGTGAGTCGCCGGACGTTCCCTTGTTTTCGACTTTGTTGTGGTCTGTGGTGACTCGGGCTGTAGTTATTATTTTCTTAGCTGCATTCGTGTCTGTAGCTGGCCGCGATAGTAACTACTGTTTAAGAAGCTTATGGAAGCACCAAAACAATGTCCAGCGTTTGGCACGGATATAGACTTATGCAGGGGGCGCCCATACATGACCACTGTCTGGATTTTGTCCAATCATAGCGATTCTGCGATCTCATTGGCTCACTTAGGCAGGCTGGCGTGAAGGGTCGCGAAGGTCGCGGCAGCAATGCTGAGCCGACAATTCCGATACAAACAACAGAGAGTGGCGGACAACTGGTTGGGTCGCTCTGAACAGTCGCCGCATTCAATTGAAGGTTTTGATTGCTTGGAGAGCTCAGCTTTATGCGTAAAAATTCAGCGAGATAGAGGAAATCCTCAGCTTTACAACGATACCCTGCTTGTCGTCGTACCGGCTCTAGATCCGGAGCTATAAAATTCCTCGCGGGGAATATCGGAAAGGTGGCGGACTTCTGGTTGGGTACCTTAGCAAGAATTTGTGTGACTATCCTGTGCTCGCACTTAAGCGAAGTGGTGCGTGACTTTTGGAGAAGGCAGTCAAAGGCAATCCCATCGGACGGAAGACTACGTCCGTGGAATATGTCGCTACGTGGCGTAACTTCACAGGAAGAAGAGAGATGTCCTGTGTTGGTGCGCTTTGCACGAATATTGTAGTTCAAGCCAAGCCACGTAGTAGCAACAACAGGTCCTATGCAGTCATAAAATGAATACACGAGTGCATAATACAAATTCGTCTTACCTCACCTCGTCGCCGCAGATGTGAGGTTGTAAATGCGGTCCTAGCAGCCCCGCCTGTGCGTCCGGGTACGGCACCGTCGCGCCCGTGCTGTCCGTGAGCCTGATCTGTACCAGTCCGGTAAGCGCGCCGTGGTCGTTGTGCCATCCACACCAGGCGAACGAGTCCTCGAGCGACGTCGCCTCATTCTTCGCCGCGATCTGCTCCTCCGACAGCGCGAACTAGTGTAGCAACCTGACAAGCACACCAGTCAGCCCACCCCTATCAGAATCTGTATTGCAGATGCACATACCACTGACGTACCTGGCCTTGGAGCATTTGCCCGTGCTGAAGGTCCTGCGCAGCTTACCTTCCCGTACCCCGGGCACTTGCTCTCCACCAGCTTGGCGCACGGGTGGGCCACCAACATCTCCGAGTTCACGATGAACTGTTCTTTCATGAAGGACGGATCCAACTCCGGCACATCTGCAGTACCGGACTCCGTTAGCCCCCCCCCCCGCAATCTAATCCGCACACATACTGCAGCGGTGCTCTCGTATATTGGGGTGGTAGAAGGACGGGAGCTTATGGGTCACCTCCTGGTCGTTGAACTCTGAGGTATTGTAGTTATTTACTCCGGCTTGCCCTGCCTTCTCCAGCACGCGCGTCCTTCGTGTTTGACTCTGGTAGCGTCTATCAGTATGGGGTATTGAGTTTCGTGTGTTACGGTAGGTTTTCTGTGCGTCTGGCGCCAACAAATTCGTCGGCGGTCTCGTTGGCCCCAAAAATAACACCGGATTGTATGGAAAGATCGCCGGGGGTTACCGGTAAACGAAATCGTGTGCGCACACACGCACAGGAAACGCAAAAGTCTCCATACAAACAGAAGGTCGGACGCCAACGAATTCAAGAGAATTTTGTGTCTCCGTCTTCTTCGTCGGCGGCTCCGAGGTCGCACACGATCCGGAAAACGCCTTCCGTTTGATTCCCACAGTTTCCAACTTAGCGTTGTCTGAGGTAGGAACACGAATTATCTGGGTTGCTTCATCGTCGTCTTCTTGCTGCTGCTGCTCCTCATCGTCGCTAGAAGGGGTACCTTGGTCGTGATCGAACACTGGCATGAGCTCTCGAAATTGCGGACAGCGTCTTGCTACCTCGGTCGCGACGCTCTTGGTCTCTTCACCGCGACGAAACGAGGCAAGCTTCCCCTCGTCCTCAAGCCACTTCTTCACGGGATCAAAGCGGCGGCGTAGATTGTGGATTTGATAGTAGACGTTTTGGGGTGTTCGATGCTGGATACCGTTTCTCTCCATATCCTCGACTATTTCTCTCATGAGTGCCATTTTGCTTCGGCTGGCCGCCTTCCAGCGCTCGTAGTTGCCCGGCTTCAGCAACCAGCGCAGCAGCAAGTCCATGGACGATGGAGCCCCTGGCTTCTCGCGGTCGTTCATCCACGATACCGCCATTGTCTTGTGAGGACAAACAGCGAATCTACAGAGAAGGCTTGAGAGAACAGCAACGGTCTCACCGAGAGAGAAGTGAGACCGGGCGCACGTCTCATCGCAGATTCCAAAAGCTGAATTCGGTTGGGGCACCTCGGGACGTGGCCTCTCTGAGACCTCATTCGTTGACTTGCACCAAGAGGCTTAAGTCAAGCCTTAGCCCCCACACTCACTGGCCGCCTAATCTCCACGATGTCAGCGCAGCCGGATGCCGAAGTGGAGAAGCCCCACAAGATTCGATGGGAGAAAGATGGTTCTATGAGGGTGCTGATAAATTGGCTTCGGACTCCGGGCAACTACAAGTGTTGGCGAGGTGGATTTCAAAAAGCTGGTAAAAGGCGCCACGATGCGGTGAACAGTATTTCAGCTCAGCTGAAGAAACAGGGGATATGGCGTTCCAATCCGAGCATTTCTGGAAAGCTTAATCTCCTCGAAGAGAATTACGCGCAGCTTTTTGAGTGGCTCCATGAGAACCAAATCTCCGTCGACGACGTTCTGAATGGCTCCGCTGACGTTGATCTTCTATCGAAGGTGAAGGGGAGATGCCCACACTACCATGAGCTTCTCCCGGTGTTCCGACCGTTCTTCGTACCAAGCGACTCGAGTCATGATGTGGAAGACACGACGAACGCAGAGTCAGAGGAGAAGCGTCAAGCTGCCAGTGAAGACAACCTGGCGTCGAGCCCTGTTACTGAATACACGACGAATGCAGAGCCAGAGAAGAAGCGTCGAGCTGCCAGCCAAGATGACCTGACGCCGAGCAAGCACCGTCGAACAGGTGGGCCTTCGGACGCGGTGGATATCACTGAAACGCAGTCAGGTGGGGCGAGTGTGTCAGATCGTAGTGTGACTTGTGGGTTCCAGTACAGCTTGCAGAGTTGGCGCTACGACCGACTCATAGATGTTCAGCAACCCATTGCCAACTCGCCGGAGGTGCAACAGCGACTTGGTGGCGTCGTGGTCCACCACGCCGAGCGGAGCTCAGACTTGCAGCTGAAGATGCAAATGACGCAGGCTATCAGCCAAATGAAGAAGGAAGGCGTCACTGACGATATCCTGAACCGCTACTTCCTGCCGCATGGCGGGTAGGAGCAGAACGAAGCGTGTCTGGAGGAGCATTTGTGTGGATCATTTTGGTGTGCAGCGTTGCTACTTTTAATTGGCTAATCCACTTCAACCTACAAACCCAGAACTTAACGCAAAACTGTTCACGAATATTACATTTGTTACTTCACCCGATCCCCTGAAGTAGCCGCACTGTCATTAAATCCCGTTACTTCTCCTCCTCAATTCTCATTCTAGCCGCGTAAATTACATGCCCTCGTCCGCCGATCCACCCAGCGTCTCCGCTCCAGAGTCCATCGATGCACTGGAAGTCGCGACCGTGAACGTGCCCGATGCGCTCTACGCGTCCCCCAAGGACGACGGCGCCGCTCCCTCCCTGGGCCTCTCGCGGTTCGCGCCCTTCGACGAGAGCTACGACGACATGAACGAGCTGCGCCGCGCGCTCAAGGTGCTCTCGGTGCAGCGCAACGCGCCCTATTACATGCAGCACAGCAGTCCGCAGCGCGTGGAGGCGCGCTGTCCCTCCTGGAGGCAGCGCAAGCGCCGCGCCAATACAAGCGACGACGCCGACGCCGCAGCAGCGCGCGCGCCGCTCTGCGAGTTCGTGGTGTCGGCCAACCGCCACGCCAACGGGCGCGTGTACGTCACGCGAGCCATCATCACGCACTCGCCCACGTGTCCGGTGCTGCATGCCCGACTGGCGTGCAATGCAGAGGCTGCAGCTGCAATGGGGACGGGATCAGGCTCAGGCTCGGACAAGGCGCGGGCGTCGGCTGTCACGGCCTCGGCGCTGCTGGAGACGGCGCTGCCGTTTATGGGTCAATTGGCCAACTCGAGAGGAGGTCGGGACGCTGTTAAACCCAAGGACGTGAGTGACATTATGAAGGAGAAGTTCGGCGTCAAGCCGTCGTACATGACGGCGTGGAGAGCGCTGAGCGCCTTCAGGAAGCAGCGCAAGGAGGAGGACTCGTCCTCGTACATGAAGGTGGACGGATACTTGCAGGCCTTTGCGGCCACGAACGCCGGCAGTTTGGTGGCGTTCGAGCACCAGGACAGCTCCCAAGCCCCACCGCCGGCCAGTAAGCCCAACGCGAAGGTGTTTGCACGCGCCTTCTTGTGTCCCAAGCCCCTGCACGATGCTCTGAGGTACTGTCGTGGATCGATGCTGCTGAGTGTGTTCTTAGTGACGTCGGCGTTTGGAGGAGTGGTGTTCACAGCGACGGCGCAGGACGCCATGGGGGACAATGTCCCGATTGCCATCGCGCTCGCTCCGGCGGAGAGCGAGACCGAGTGGCGCTTCTTCCTGCAGCATTTGAAGCGCTCGTTTCCTGAGCTTGAGCGCACGGTGACGTCACTTGTGCACAACCGTGGCGATGAACTCACCCGCGCGGCCCACGGTGTGTTCCCCAGTTGCCCGCAGTCGAATGAAGTTGAAGTCTTCATGCGTAGTCCAGCTCAAGCCGCCGCTGGTGCATCGGAGACGTCGGCTGCGTCTTTAGCTGCACCTGGAGCAACTGGTCCTGCTCTTCCTCTGGATTCGTCCATGCAGTGGATGGAGGCATTGTGCGCGAAGGCCCCACTCATGATCCTCGTTGGCTGGGTCTCTCAGGTAGCTCGAACGCTTTTCCAGCGCTACGAGCGTTACGGACACCTTACCTCGGAGTACCCGGCTGAGTTTCACTCACTTGCTGCGGAATACGAAGGGGAAGCTGCCCGTTTCGATGTGGTGCGCACCTCTGAGAGTGAGTTCGAGGTCATCGACCAGCAGACGAGCGCGGGACGAGTTGTCAACTTTGCGAAGCAGACCTGCACGTGCGGCGAGTACGATGTGTCGCGCTTCCCATGCCTGCATGTGTTTCTTGCAGTGACGCAAGCGGGCATTGTGCAGACTGATGTGATTCCACGTATTTTCCTCATGACATCTCTTAAGGCGCTTTACGCGGGGCGTATCACGCCGATCGATATCGACACGGTGCCTTCCGACGGAGTTACAATTCCGCAGCCATTGCCGAAGACGCGTGGTCGTCCGCGTAAGGTTCAGCAAATTCAACAGTTTGGAGATCCAAAGCAGGAGAAACTTTCGTGCAGTGTTTGCGGCGTCAAAGGCCACAACAAGCGTACTTGCAAGCGTATCGCTGGCGTACCAGGCCCGATTGCACGCGGTTCGAGCGTCGGTGAGGTTCACTCGGACGATGTGGCTAATGGTCAGGAAGACACATTCCTTGTGTCACCATGTACGGTGCCGTTTGACTTCTTGAAACTTGATCTGGCATCGAGCTAACTCGTCTGCCTTTGTGTTGCTGTTGTATATGGATAGATGGCGACGCTCTTTCGTTCGACAACACGGCGCTCGGAGGCAATGGCGCTGAAAGACAAGTGAGTGACGGGCAGTCACTGCAGTTGGGCTCAGGAAAGCGTCGACGACTCGCGGCTACCGATAGCACTGAGGAAAAGAAGGATGATGAAGAGGATGAAGAGGCTACTAGTGGTGTTGCGCTGGTGTGAACTGTGGCTGCGTGGATACATATTGTTCAACTTAGTTTCGTTGTTAGTGGAAGAATACTGTCAAAGATGACTATTCCTTGGACTTGAATAAATGAATGTGAGTAAATCCTGTCGAAATCTACAGCACTTGCATTCACATGCTCAGGAACGAGAAGAAGCAATGTTCAGGTAGACCTACTCATCAATTAAGCTTCAATTGCCAAGCAAACACTACGTAGTACAAGCACTTACACTTCACCTTACAGCTCCTTGAGCGGCATGACGCTGTCGATCTCCTCCTTGGGGACCCCGTCCTTCTTCATCGTCTGGCGCGCCAGCACTTTTTCCAGCATTAGCTGCACTTGTCCTCGCCCCCGCTTGACCTCAACGTCACACTCGAGCATCGCAGCGCGCCTTTTGTCGTCGTTCTCAAGAACGGCCTTGCTCTCCTTCTTCACGTGGTCGAGCTTGATCTCCGCCATCTGCCGCTGGAGCTCCGACGGTAGCTGGACGGTCGGATCGCGGACTACCAACTCGCACTGGTCGGTACGGAGCCAGCCGTGCACATCATTCAAGTCAATTTCATCGTCGTGCATCTCCCCGAATGTCGTCGTGCGACGCTCGCAATTCATCACATGCGTCTTACGTGGGTGGTCGTCGTCCACCTCGTGAATGGCGACTTCATCGTACGAAGACACTCGACGATTCTTGCTTGGGCGGTGGTCGTCCTTCTTCTCAAGCTTGCGTTTTTGCTTCGAGCGTGCGGGTTTTGGCTTGCTATCACAATCCGTGGCTTCGTCTTGATCTGCTTCTGCAGCACTCATTTCGTTCAGGTAGCTGGAGTGCCGAAGTACAGGAAAGAGATCACAGTAGTGTGGACACAAGGCTAACACGTCAGCCTCCGTCTCGGCGTTCACCGCGCCCTTGACAACATCGTTGCTGCTGATGTGTCGCTCCTCGAGCCATCGCCTGGCAGACAAGTACTGCTTTTCAATGGATTGGACCTTGCTACGGATGCCCGATTCAGAGCGGTGGTGGATCCCGTTCTTCTTGAGCGCAGACAAAATGCTGAGGATGGCTCTGTTCCGTTGTTTGGAGTGCAAGCGCTCGTAGTGTCCTGGGGTCAACATCCACATGAGCAGCACCTCCAGAGATGACGGCCCGCTCTCCGTTGCATTGTCCGCGTTCCACGGAATGCGCTTGGATGCTGTGGGTTCTTGGTCACTCTCGCAGGCATCTCGCTGCTTCATGGTTGTCAGCACCTCCTCTCCGATATTTCTTTGCCTCAAATGAAGTCCACGCCCCAACGGGATGAACACCCAACTAACTGGCAGCAAAATCTTCGTCGCCTCTCGTCCCAGCGTCCAGTCTCAGAAGCTACCAACGGTATTGGCAGCCTGGCCCTCAAAAAGGCAAACGAGAACCATGCCGAAGCTCTGGGATGCCGATGCTGCGAAGCCCGGATCACCAACCTCCATGGATGTGCTGCTCCGTTGGCTGCTAACCCCAGGAAACTACACTCGCTGGCAAGCCGAAGCGAAGAAGCCGCTGGTTGACGAAATAGTCGCTCAACTCAAGAAAGAGGGCATTTCAACTCGCTCGCCCTCGGCTGTGCGCCGTAGAATCTTCACGCTGCAGCACCAACACGAAACTGCGACTATTTGGCTCAAAAACGAAGGGCATCTTGCGCAGTACCGCAATGGCACAGCTGATGATGGAGTCAAGAAAGCAGTGATGGAGAGATGTCCTCTGTACCTCAAGTTG
This sequence comes from Phytophthora x cambivora, assembly GCA_033557925.1. Taxonomy (NCBI): domain Eukaryota; phylum Oomycota; class Peronosporomycetes; order Peronosporales; family Peronosporaceae; genus Phytophthora; species Phytophthora x cambivora. The sequence goes on along the minus strand of JAUCEB010000008.1, from coordinate 2,717,653 downwards.
ATGCCGGTATTTCATTGCGACGACGTTGACACGAGCAACGGTGACGACAGAACTAATGTTGTGGAACCAAGTAGTGGTGAAGTGGACAATGGAGGGCTCGAGGAGGCGAAACCTGCAAATTTGACCGCCGAAAGCGCTCAAGGTAAACGTAAGCGTGCCCCCGACGTGCAGCCACACGAGTCGAGCGCTGCCAAGCAGAAAAAGCTAGACGCACAAGCTCTACCAGTGATGGAGGAGGGCCTCCAGCCACATCAGCCTCCACTGGGGGCTGATGTAGCTGCACTGGATACGAGTTTCGAGCGGCGCAGCATTTATCCGGCCGAGAGATCCCTTGCGCTGGCCGAGTTTCAACGAGGAAGCGAGTCACGCTGGAACGAGTACAGCAGCGGAGTCGAGCATGGGCCGCTTTTGGACGAGTTTCGCGCTCAGCGACTGCTAGACCGCGAGATTGAGCGAGTTGACGCCCTTGGCAAGCTTCAGATTGAGGCGGAGACGAAGTTACAGGAGCTTCGCTACCGATGCGCAAATGCGCTTTCCCGCCAACACTTGCGGAATGCAGGTCTGTCGGAGGAAGAAGTCGACAGCACTATTCCCAAGTGAAGCTGGGGCTCTAGTGGAAAGTGGGGGCAAGTCTCAAGTTTGTTTTAGCTGTTTCAAGTGGTGCTGCAGAGAGCTAGGCGCTTATTTACCTAGTCCGTTGAATGAACTTTTGTTTGCTGCAATATCGTTTCGATCCTCTTACGCATCATGTAAGGCCTTACAAGCTTCTCGTCTTTCAGTCCCATTCTTCTTGAATGAGTGTCAATGATCCGACGGGGTTATTCACGTTGGTTTTTTAAAGTGTCAACAACAACTTCAAGAGGCTTGCTCAACGAGTTGCCAATGAAGAGGTGGCGCATAAGATCACGAAATGACTGAAGGATGAGTCCGCCACTTCATCACGGATGGCATGTGAGCTCAACACTTCAGAAGTAAGGTCAAAACTAATACTTCTTGATAATAACGTTAGTATTATTTTCATTGGCTTGCTTGCTCACTCTTTGTGATTGCCGTTTGGGCGACTTCAAGATCGACCGATATTCACCCGGCTACATGCAGCTACCGTAACTAAGCTTAGAGAAAGACTTTCTCTATCAAGAGAAGGAGAGATCGTCGAAGTGCTTTACCTGTAGTATTTGTGGTGTTGCATTTCGGTGTGCGAACATATAGGAACCGCTGAGGCATGTAAGCATCCGCGGCTACGTATGCGCTGCACCATGCGACGAGCATGTCCACGCGCAGTTTGCACCGGTGGCCACAACTGAAGTACAAGAATGAATGGTTTTCGTAGAGCTTGCTGTCACCCTTATTATCGCAGCATTTTGTCTCTTCAATCTCCGCGCGTCTTGCCTAATTACATGCGAGCGGAGGAAAATGGTCAACTTTGCCTCGACGCGGAGCCCATCGCGTCATCGACCTGCGGTTGTCGCACCTGGTGCATCGTTCATGCGGGTCAGTTTACGTGCCAGCACGACCGGCTATTGGCCAAAACTCGGTCCGCCCAATGAAACGCTAGCGATTTCGACAGGGGGGCCCTGACGCGGGTGCTTGGATCGTGCGGTCCAACAACAGACAGCAAGCAGCAAGTCATTTCCGGATTCTCTCCGCGGGGCTCAAGCGATCCTCCTCCTGTTTTCTCCCCCACCCATCCACCTGTAGCCATGGCTGACCACGTAGACAAGAAGCCGCGCATCGGCGAGGAGCTGTGCATCAACACCATCCGCATGCTGTCGGCCGACCAGCCCAGCGCCGGCAAGTCGGGCCACCCTGGCGCCCCCATGGGCTGCGCGCCCATGGCCCACGTGCTGTTCGGCAAGACGATGAAGTTCAACCCCAAGAACCCCAAGTGGAGCAACCGCGACCGCTTCGTGCTGTCCAACGGCCACGCCTGCGCGCTGCAGTACAGCATGCTGCACCTGACGGGCTACGACCTGCCCATCGACGAGCTCAAGAAGTTCCGTCAGTGGGGCTCCAAGGCGCCCGGCCACCCGGAGAACTTCTGCACGCCCGGCGTCGAGGTGTCCACGGGCCCGCTGGGCCAGGGCATCTCGAACGCTGTGGGCCTGGCCATCGCTGAGAAGCACCTGGCCGCCGAGTTCAACAAGGACGGCCTGGACATCGTGGACCACTACACGTACGTCATCTGCGGCGACGGCTGCCTGCAGGAGGGCGTGTCCTCGGAGACGTCGTCGCTGGCCGGCCACCTGGGCCTGGGCAAGCTCATCGTGCTCTACGACGACAACAAGATCACGATCGACGGCAGCACGGACATCTCGTTCACCGAGGACGTGCAGAAGCGCTACGAGGCCTACGGCTGGCACGTGCAGGTCGTCGAGGACGGCAACTACGACCACGCCGCCATCCTCAAGGCCGTCGAGACGGCCAAGTCGGTGACGGACAAGCCGTCGCTCATCAAGATCCACACCACCATCGGCCTCGGCTCCAAGCTCGAGAACACGCACTCGGTGCACGGCGCCCCGCTCAAGCCCGACGACCTGTCGGCCACCAAGGAGAAGTTCGGCCTCAAGGGCACCGAGTCCTTCTTCGTCCCGGAGCAGGTCAAGAAGTACTACGACAAGACTGTGGCGGGCGCCGAGCTCGAGAACCAGTGGAACGACCTGTTCGCCAAGTACACGAAGGCCCACCCCAAGGAGGCCGCCGAGTTCACGCGCCGCATGGAGGGCAAGCTGCCCGCCGACTGGAAGAAGAACATGCCCAAGTACACGCCCGCAGACGCCGGCAAGGCCACCCGCCAGTACTCGGAGATCGCTCTGAACGCCGTGGCCACGGCTCTGCCCGAGATCGTGGGCGGCTCGGCCGACCTGACCCCGTCCAACCTGACGCACCTGTCCATGTCCGGCGACTTCCAGAAGGACACCCCCATTGGCCGCTACATCCGCTTCGGCGTGCGTGAGCACGGCATGGCCGCCATCTCGAACGGCCTGTTCGCCCACGGCGGCGTGCGTCCGTTCTGCGCCACGTTCTACAACTTCATCGGCTACGCTCTGGGCGCCGTGCGCGTGAGCGCGCTGTCGCGCTTCGGAGTGATCTACATCGCCACGCACGACTCGATCTTCCTGGGCGAGGACGGCCCGACCCACCAGCCCATTGAGATGAACGCGTCGCTGCGCGCCATGCCCAACATGTACGTGTACCGCCCCGCTGACGGCAACGAGACCGTGGGCGCCTACATCGCCGCCGTGGAGAACGCGCACAAGACGTCGGTGCTCGCTCTGACCCGTCAGGGCCTGCCCAACCTGGCCAAGTCGACCGCCGAGGCTGTGCTCAAGGGTGCGTACGTTGTTGCCAACGTCGCTAACGGCGCTGAGGTGGAGTCGCTGGAGGGCGAGCCGGACCTGGTCCTGGTCGCCTCTGGCTCGGAGGTGTCGCTCTCGATCGACGCCGCCAAGCTGCTGACCAACTACAAGGTGCGCGTGGTGTCGGTGCCGTGCCGCGACCTGTTCGACGAGCAGTCGATCGAGTACAAGAAGGAGGTCCTGGGCGAGGGCATCCCCACCATGAGCGTGGAGGCCGCCTCCACCTTCGGCTGGGCCACGTACTCGCACACGCAGTTCGGCCTGGACCGCTTCGGCGCCTCGGCCACGATCGCGCAGCTGAAGGAGCACTTCGGCTTCAACCCGAACACGGTCGCGGACGAGGCCCGCAAGCTGGTCAAGTTCTACGACGGCCGCTCTGCCCCGAGCCTCTTCGACCGCCCGGCCCAGCGTGTGCTCAAGGCCGCGGACCACTAGGCGACCTAAGCAGTGGACGAAAGCAACTGGTATGCGAATCATATCATAGTCACTTCAACGTATCTGCCTCGTCTCACGATCGAAATTAACCAATCATAGTATCTTTTCCGTATACATTCGTGTCATTGGCCAAAACCCGTACCATATTTTCACCCTATCAGATCCCACTTGACATTCACTCTGAAAGGGCACAAGAGCAGCTTCGAGCTGCTGCTGCATGGCCTCCTTCCAGCGCTCGCTGTGGCCGATCCAGCGGCTCAGACGCGCCCCCACCCGTCCCCATGGACCCCGAAGCTTCCTCCAGCTCTTCTGGCAGCAGCTCGGACCCCGCATCGCCCTCTAGAGCCCACAAGATCCGCCCCAAGACACCCAAGAATCCCAAGACGAACCCTTCGGCCCGTAGGGAGCTCAAGCGCTGCATCGAGAAGAAGTTCCGGCTGCGATACGCCTCACTACAGCAGGCTTATGAACAAAGGCTGGAGGTGCTGGCCAATCGCGTGCAGGAGGCCGTGCTGCAGGTGCACCAGGACGCCACCGTCCACTGCCTGCAGGAGAACGCGCTGACCAGCGAGTACGCGAGCGCGCGGCTGGGCGAGATCGTGCACGAGGTCTTCTATGGGGAGCGCGAGCGCTACGTCAAGGCCATGGGCGACCAGATCGCGTGGCAGGCCAGCGACCTGCGCGAGTCGCAGCAGAAGCTGCGCGTGGTGCAGCGGCGGGAGGGCGACGCGCAGCGCCAGTGGAAGCTGGCGCAACGAGATGTTCAGGCGCTGCGTCACCAGTTGGACGTGAGGGTGAAGGAGCTGCAGGAGCAAAAGAGGAGGGAGGCGGAGCTTGTGACAAGATGCAGAGCTGTGATGGAGGAGAGGGACGCGGCCAGAAAGGAGGTGGAGGCGATGAAATACAGCGTGCAGGCGTTGGAGACGCTGCAACAGGAGCATGAAGCGTTGAAGGAGAGGATGCAACGTGAAGGAAATGAGAAACAAGCTGCAAGGGCTGAGATGGAACGCAGTGTCAAGGACTTACAAGAAGCCAAGAATGTGTGTGGAGAATATTTGGGAGGTGGTAGTGTGGTGTGGTGATATTGATTAATTGGATGTGTTTTTGGTGTTGTTGATTGCAGAGACTGGAGCTGGAGAAGCAAGCGAGCGAGCAGGAGGCGGCTCATTTGAAGCACTTGATGTCGCTGTCGGAGGGTAAAACTCGGGAGGTAGCACAAGCCCTGCAGCAGCTGCAGCGTGAAGATTATCCGAGTAAAGTGGCGCGTTTGGAGTCGGAGCTTGTACATCAGCAACAAATGGCCACGCACGCGGAGAAGGACCACGATGATCTTAAAAAGAGGTACGAAGAGTTTGGCGAGCAAGTGGAGCAGTATATGAATGAGCAAACGCAGGAGAAAGCTGGGCTTGTTTCAAAAGGGGAGGAACAGGTTAAGCAGTTGCAGGTGCAGTTGGAAACTGTTAACCGACAAGCCCAGGATGCACTGAAAGCGAAGCAAAGCGAGCTCACGCGGGCTATGGATCAGCTGAAGTTCCGACAAGAAGTTTTAGCGAAGGCGGAGAAGAAGATTGTATCGCTTGAAGAGCGTGCAACAGCATTGGAGGCGCAGCAAATCGACACAAAGCTGCGCCATGAAAAACAAGTAGGAGGCCTGGAAAAAGAGATTGTCCAGTGGCGGCATGCACTGGAGAAAGAGCAAGAGAAGGCAGATACCCTCCAGAACGCGCTCTCTGAAACAAAGGATAAGTACGACCGCAAGATTGCCTCCCTCCAGGAAGCCATGAATCGACAAAGTCGGCAAGGCGCTCAAGAAAAGGAACTGGAAGCTCGCACTCGCTGGCAGAACGAATTTGTTGCAAAACAAGATGCCCGGATCGAGGAACTCAAGGAGAAGTATGATACTGCTCTGGAGAATCAACAGTCAGAGCTGCTTAAAGCTCGGCAAATGTCGCTAGAAACTGCTAATGCAGCAGCTGCAAAGTGGGAGAAAGCAAAACTAGCGCAAAAGGAGGAAGAAGAGCTAGAGCGTCGGCGACGAGCAGAGGATGCAGCTCGCGAAAAAGAGCGCAAAGAAGAGCAGCGATCACTGCAAATGGCGCAAAAGCGCATGCAGCAAGAGTTTGACGAGCGAGAAAGACGTTTGATGGAGCGTGAAAAGACTTTGGTGGAGAAAGAGAAGAGAGAGGAACGTCGAAGACAGGAAGAGGCAAGAAAACCCGCAACAACCCCACCTGCACCCACCACTCCGAGTGTTGTCGTGTTGAACATGGGCTCTGCCGACGATGATGAGAGTGTACATCGACGAACCCCAGGAAATGCTGTAGTTCGAGTGGGCCCTCCAAATCGTCGTCAAAGCGGGAGAGTTTCAGAACGAGAGCAACAGGAACATGTAGCTACCGATGACACAATTCCCATTGCACAGCATACAGCCGAGCTACAAGCAAAAGACGCCCAAGCTGCGTTGCGGGCGGAAGAGCGTGTGCAAAAACTTATGCAAGAGTTCCAAGAACGGAAAGAATCGGAGTTTCGGGCAGCGATGGTTAATGTGAGGAAGGGTATCCAGAAGCTAGAGGTCGCACTGGAGGATGCGAGGGCAGATAAGAAACGAGTTGAAGAGCAGCTACTAAGTGAGCGACACGCGTTCGTAACGCTCAAAAATGAGTATGACGAGGCAAAGGATGCAAAGCGCACGGTTGTCCAGAGGCTTGAGGAGGCAAACGAAAATCTGGGCAGGCTTCGGACTGTTGTGAGGGATTTGCAAGCCAAAAGCCAGTCTCTTGAGGAGCAAAGGAAGATTGCAGTCGCGCAGAAAGAGGAGAGTGATACGGCGACAGCTAATGCTCAGAAGGCTAGCGACAGCCTTCGTGAGCAGCTCGCTCGCCTTACAGATGCAGCAGCCCAACTTGAAAATTCGCTTGACACGTCTGTGGAGTCAAACGAACAGTCGAAGAAGGAGCTTCTTGATCGGATTGCGGTTCTAGAACATCATATTCAAGTACGAGAACAACACTTCGCGACTGAAATGTCAGCAATGGAGGAAGAGAGTACTCGCGAGCTGCGCAATGTGTCCTCGCAGTATGATACACACCTGCGTAAGCTCCAAGAAACAATTGATGCAGCCCAGCAAGGAAGCACTGAACAAGCAACAAAAGCGAACCAACTGGAATCATCCGTGCGCGAGTTGACTGCAGCCAAGGATTCTTTGCAAGCCATGGTGGAACAAATGAAAGGAGATAGCGTGAAGCAGAGGAAGGATTTTGCTGATTTGTCGCGCATGCATAAAAACCTCACGGAGACAATGAATAGCCGGGTGCAAGCAGCAAATGAAGCCGTGGAAGAGGAGCGCGAGAAGCGCGTCACTGCTGAGATGAGAGCACTCAAGGCAGAAAGACTCGTTGATCGCGTTCAGACTGAGCGAAACAAGTGCTTAAGTTCTTATCGACAGAGCATGCAGCAATTGACCCGTGAATGGAAGGAACTCCGCAAAGATGTTTCTAGCGAAGTGAGTGTTAGCTGGGTGCACTTGCAGAAGGAAGTGACCTTGGCAGGTGTCGAGTGGAGAAAACGCACTGACGAGTTACTTCAGAAGGCCGACGCGGTGTGGAGACGGAAGGCAAAAGAAGACAAGCAGGAGTGGAAAAAATGCATTGCTCAAAAGGACAAGGAGATGGATGCACTCCTCTCGAGTCAACGTGTAAATGACCAGTCCAAGTACGACCAGATTGTGGAGCGGTTAGAAAAGAAATCGCAAGAACTAGAAGATCTAGGAGCACGGCTTGCAGCACAAGTGGATTTGAGCACCGAGTTAAGGAAAACTGTTCAGAAGCTTGAAGAGGAACAGAGGCTTCGCGTTATGGAACAAACGCAGCTCCAGGAACAACTGACCACCGCTCAAGCTTCAATTCAAAAGGAAACCCGGGAAAAAGACCGTGTGAGTGCTCTATTGAAGACCAGAGAAGTTATGTGTGAAGAGTACCAGGGTTTTGCTGCTTCAATTGCTAAAGTCGGTGGAGCGGACTTTGAAGTCAATCTGAAGAGTGGCGGGAAGGCTGACAATGAGCCAGCCGCTTGGAACCCCCGACAATTTTCCGATAATCTGGATAAGTTGGCAGCACGGCTTCAAGAAGCACAAACAGAAGCGATTCACAAGGCTATCTCAGAGGCGACGATCAGCACGAAGGAGGGTGTCAGTGCTCCTTTGGTGTCTGAGCTAGAAGCTGCAAGAAATGCATTGAAGTTTTTATGGAGCGGCTCGTGGCCTACTGATATCAGTGAATATGAAGGGCACCTACCATGGTATCTCCGTGCTGCAAGAACCGTGAAAAAGGAGAGGGACGCAAACGAGCAAATGGTATCCACACTAGGACGAGAGATTGAAGCAAAAGAAGCAGAAAAGAAGGAGGTGTTCGACAGCAAGGTGAAGTGGCAGGAGGCACATAAATTGCTTCGCTTTGAAAAGGACACGGTGTTGCGAGAGATGGAATTGCTGCGGCAAACGTTGCAGAAGCGGAAAGAGCAAGAACTCCTAGAACTGCGTGCCGAGTACGATGTGCGCATCGAGCAGTTGAAGCAGCGCCATGACCGTGTTATTATGAAATCCGACCAGGATTATGAGGTGCGTTTTATCTTGTGGCCTAGGTGAAATTCTCTATCCTCGTGCTAACGTCGATGGGTCTGGATGCGTAGACTGCAATGAATCAGTTACGGGATATGCTGGAGGCAGAACGCCGAGCTACCACTAACGCCAAGAACGAACTTATTGAGCTGGTACGGTGATACTTGCGATGTCTCTCTTGCATCTACCATGTCTGATTTCAGTTTTTGTTTGCAGAAAATGGTCTTGGAGCGGACAGAAGAGGAGCTAAGAGAAGCACATCAAAAGCTTGACAAGGAGACAGACGAGCTTCGCGAAGCGGTAATTATTTTTGTTGTTGTTGCATCGCCGTCGGTGACACTCTTTGCTAACTGCACAGTGCTTGTGCTACTTCCCAGGCTAGCAAGTGGAAGCGGAAAGCCAAACTAGCCATAAAGAACGGTGGGATTGGGACTTCATCAAAAGCAGCTATGCACATGTCGTCGTCGTCTCACGGCACGGAAGAAGACTCGGACGCCTCGTACCGCATGATGTACCCTCAATCCCGACGAGCTTCGAACGCCATGGCAGATTTGTCAAGTCTTATGGAGCAGTCGCTTGTCAGCATTCGCAAGGAGGCGTTGGTACCTCATACCCCACGCCGCCGGAGATAGACAGACCCAGCCTATTTAGTCTTTGAATGTCGCGCACACAGTGCCAGTGTACACAAATGTATTGAGTTGATTTTACTGCTGGAGCAGCTCCTCCTTCCAGAGCGCGAGCAGCTTGCGCAGCTCAGGCTCCTTGCCAATCACTGCCTTCTTCGCGGCTAGATCGCTCTGACTGCTTCCGTCCACCGTGACAAGCACCTCATAGTCATCGCCGCTCGTGTCGTCAAAGTCATGGAGCTCCACGTGGCCCGACACGTCGCCGCTCTCCCACGCAAACTTGACCGACAGCTCGTACCCGCAACGCTTCTTTCCGCGGCTAAACACAATCTGCTCAGCCCCACAAAAAAACACATAAAAACTCTCAGCCACACTCTCATTCCCTCCCACCCCCCGACTCCCAGCTACTTCCTAATACCCACCTTAGCCTCTCCATCGCACTGCACAATGGACGTAGCCTTGATGGACTCGTCGTCGAAGCTGAACGACGTCAGGAGGTGGTGTTTCAGTCGCTCACGCGCCCATTCAGACCTGTCGCGCTCCTCCCTGTGTCAACCACCAAGTCAGATAAAGTTCCCCCCACATGTCACGACCCAGTAACCGCGACGCGTACCAAGTGCCCGCAGCGTTCCAGACCGAGCTGGAGTCGCTCCGACTCACGGGGGCCGCCACCGCCGCCGAGTTGTCGATCCGCACGGGGGTGAAGTCCTGAAAGCATCAAAATACGTCCCACGCCACAGCATTTTAGCCTCAACTTGCAGCAATTTCTAGCTGCATAAATAGCTCAAACCTGCGACGTCTTGGGGATGGTCTTCATCCAGCCGTGATAGCCGCTGTGCAGCTTCTTCTCGCCCTCGTCGCTCGACATCCTCACCCCACGGTCGCTGATAGTGCTCGAATATTCGATTATGGTCTCGGATAAAAAAAAAATGTTTTAACCAATCCGCATCAAGAAGGTTTTGGCCCAATGATAGCGCTGGCAGATATCAACCAATGGACGCGCGTGGTGGCCGCCCTACCTCAATAAAATTTAGTAGAACGGAGTTTTAGCCGCCATGACGAGCGTCTGGAGCGCGCACGTGACCAAGGAGGGGAGGACGTACTACTACAACCGTTCTACCAAGCAGAGCGCGTGGGAGAAGCCCTCGGACTTTGACGGAGACGAGTCCAGCGCCGTAGCGTCGGCGCCCTCCGCGGCCGCCAAGAAGGTAGAATGGGAGGAGCTCTGGGACCCCAAGAACGAGCGCGCGTACTACTACAACCGCGCGACGCGTAAGACCCAATGGCAGCGGCCTGAGGGGGTGGAGGTGAAGCCCCACGCGGGGGTGACTGCGGCGCGGGAGAAGCGCCACCACGACAAGCACCGCAGCAAAACCCCAAAAGATTCTACCAAACGGGAGAACGATTCTACCATGGGGGAGAACGGTTCTACCCATTCTACGTCTGAAGAGAATCAGACTCAGACTCAGAATGTTGAAGTGAAGAATCAGATTTATGAACATGAGGATGATGATCAAGGAGCCAATGGACACGAAGCTTCTTCTTCTGCTACTGCGAGCCACTCGAAGAAGAAGAAGAGAAAATCTAAGAAGGAGAAAGTTGAGGTGACGCCACCTGAAAATCAGAGAAAAAGGCGTCGACAGGACGAGAAGAGGCTCATTATTTGGGACGATGAAGAGCAGGGGAACGGTTCTACCAAGGACATTGAAGAGAAGGACACGGAGGACGGCAAGGAAGCCACGAAGCTGCTGCAGGAGCTGTCCAAGACGGATTCCATCATGGAGGCCAATGTGCTGGCCGTGATCAACGGATTCTTGAGAGCCCACACGGAGTCCAATGGCCCGGAGATTCTGGTGGAGAAGTTGTCGTCCTCGTACCGCGGTCACGCGCAGATGATCGGCCTCGTGGCCTCCTGGTTGGACACGCTACCGGTGTCTTCGACGGCGCTGGAGAACAAGATGACGTTCGACGTGAGTGAAGGAGCCGTGATCTCGAACAAGGGCGCGTCCTGGGACCCGGCGGAGGAGATTCTCTACAGTCATTTGAAGGACGTGATCAACGAGCACTACGACCCGAAACTCGTGTCGAATGTGCTCAGTGGCTCCGCGGTGGAGCCTGAGTGGCTGACGCAGATGCTGAACGATCGCAAGTGGCGACTTATGCTGATTGAACTGGCGGAGACGCATAAGGTTGGTTTTGTGTACTTGAAGTTGACAGAGGGGAGCTTTGATGACTGATGGTGCTTTGTTGGTGTGGTTATTCAGACGTGCACGTTGCTGCAGTATGCGATCCGGCGGATCTCGGAGGCTGGCCACCACAAGGAAATTGCGTCCATCACGAGCGCGAACGCGTTCTTTTCCGTGTTTAGCGGTGTGCTGGTGGACGCGTTTAGCCGAGTAAGTGCAGCAGTTCTTTTGATAATTCCTACGAGCAACGAGCTAACTGGGCGTGTTTTATTGGCAGATTCCATTCGCCAACGAAGAAGAGGTGGTGGAGGACATTGCGGCGCTGAACAAGGTTTGCTGTCAGTCGTCGCACTCGTACGTCTACGCACAGGAACTGCTTTGCTCGATGGACGACAAGCTGTACATGATGCAGAAGGAAGCTGGCGTTGACAGCGCTCAGTACGCGCATATTCGGATGGTGCGCTCCAAGCTCAATCGTGTCTGCGGCGAGCTGCAAGACACGGCAAGCGGCAGGTTTGGCGCAAAAATCGTTCCATTCCACATCTTGCGTCGGCGGTACATTTACGATGCCAACCCGAAATTCTGCGACGCCATCCTGTCAATCGTGAAGTCGAAGACGTGCTCGGAGCTGAGTGCGGACACTCTGGCAAAGGAGTTCCAGACGTCGAAAGCACCTCCTCCCGTGGCCCACCTTCGAGACCCCATGGTGCGTTTGCTTCGTGTTTGGATGCGAGTTTATCCAGGGGACTGTCGCTCTAACTCGTGCTTTCTATCGCTATTCTCATCTGTGCTTAGGTTCTATCGGCACTACTGGATCGTCTTTTCAATCCGTCCGACTCCATTTCGCCGTCATTCGTGCAGAACTGCGTGTTCCTGTTGGCATACGCGGCGTCTACCAAGGATGAGCGGAGTCTGCTTCAGACAGGAGTTCAGGGATCGTCGGATCATGTGGAAGTGGATGACGATGGTGTCGAATCGACCAAAAAGGCACTGATTGAAGCCTCAGCAATTTGCAAGTCGGATCATACGCTCGGCTACAATGTGAGTCTTGCGTTAAGCCTCGCCGCGCGAATATCTCAACCACTGCTCTTCATGCGTTTGAAATTAACTTTTTGGCCTTTGTGTGTGACCAACAGATGAACCAGTCGGGAGTTGTGGACAAACTGATCTCGGTGATGTCGGTCCCTGTTGTATCGATGGGCGTTCTGCACTGGCTGGAGGTTATCCTCACGTCACCAGGATTTTTCAGCAGCACCCCCCTGCACATTTGCTTCCCCAGTCTTCTTCGGATATTGAAGGCGTCCATCAAGCTCCACGTTGCTCAGTGGCCAATTGCCTTCAGTGTGTTGGTGACGTCGCTGCGGCTGCATCCAGACATCAACCCAGTGAAGGCTCTTGAACTGAAGCGTGAGACGCTTCGATGCATGGTGTTTATGATCACGAGCGGATACGTGCTGCCTGTGCTGGAGTTCGTGTTCACGAACACTTTGGAGTTGGATCAGGCGTTGCTGCGCAACTTTATCACGATGTTGTTTTCTCGCATTGCGCCGCCGTTTTCGCCCAAGTTTTCAGTGGCTTTGACGAAAATCCTGACACACCCGAAGGTGCAGACTGCGATCAAGTCGTGCCCACCGGAGAGCAAGATGAAGCTCCGAGGCTTCGTGAGCTTCTGCGACAAGAATTCGCACATGCTCTCGTCGGATCAACTCCACTCATTGGCACTCGTTCAAGAAGGATGAAGCAGCTTGTAAAAGGGAGGCGGAATGTGATATTGTTGTTGAGCTGATATGTTGCGTGCTTATTTTGATGTTCATGAAGAAGTACGGCCAGAACGTCGCGGATATATGTCATGATGTGTCCAAAAGATTAACAACGGGTGGCTTTACTGCATTCAGCAATCCAGCGACGACATGCTTGCTTCGTTCTGAATGAACGTTGAAGCTGCATGGGACGGTTAGATGCTTTGAGACCAGGCGAAGAATAAGCGACAAGGAACTCGACGTCAGGTTGGCATCTCAACCTGCGCGCACGTTCAAGCGGTTCCGAGTAAGCCACGTCGGCCGGCGTGCTCTGCGTGCTCGACACGGACGATGGAGCAGATCGAGGCGCTGGTGGACGGCATGCAGCTGCCGTTCGAAGCGCTGGGCGCGCACTTGACCGACGCCGACGTGAAGCTCCTTAAGAAGTTGTACAAGATTTCAGAGCAGAAGCTGACGCATTCGTCGCTCGTCGACGTCGCCACGTGCAGAATAGCGCCCAAGAGCTGCAAATAAGGACAAGGCAGCTCCCTACCTCGTAGCTGCGTGGACTGTACAACGGTCAGGTGATTGTCTGGGACTTCTTCAAGGCGGAACACGTGCTTTCCAAGATGAAAACAACAAAAACCTCCTCTGGATCTGGCGGGGCTGGCAGCAGAGCAGAACGTGGTTCGGGCGCCTCCTCTTCGTCAAAAGGTACGATGATAGTCACAAACATGTCTCCCCAGTGATGCCTCTCTACGTGTCGTATATCGATGTGGCTACCAGCAGGTGTTGAAGTTACTAGCCGAGACCATTGTTGTCGCTTCCACCGGTGCGGACACCGGAGCCGTCAACGGGGGTATCTGCGATGCGCTTCTCTGGCATTGTCGTTTCATTAGTGGATGGCAGACGTTCCCGAGTGTCTCCTGTTGAGCTCTGTGCCTCCATTGGTATCTCCGTCTTGTGCGTCGTCCTGGGGATCGTGGCTGTCGATGGGCCAATCGGACTAACCGACAGCGTTCGGGAAGAGGTGGCGAGACCGAGCTCGAGCACAAACTTCAGCTTACGCTCGAGGGCATCGCGGAATCCAATGAACGTGCGGCTATAACCGATTTCCAGAGAGTGCTCACGACTTGAAGGCGACCGTGCTGTCCTGCTGACCGAAGTCATTCGCTTCTTGGGGCATTGAGCAGAACATGAATCTGCTGACCGTTAATCACAAGCGGGGGACTATGCCGTTGCTGGGAATTCTACTGTCTTCAAGACAGTTGGGTATCGACACTTTCCCACAATGCGACCAGGCACGTTTTTCTCCGTTCCATGGCTGCTGCAATTCCCATTCGCGAAGCGAAGATGAAGTCCAAACTAAAGCAAAAGAGGAACTCATCGAACGATGCCGCCTTACCAACCGGCAACGTGTCGTCCAGGCTCAAGCGTAATACTCGTATTCCCTGGGACGCTGAAAACACAACGCTGGATGGACTGTCGTCGCTGCGGGTACTACTACAATGGATTTGCACTCCTGGAAACTTTGCACGCTGGCATAAAGGAGGGAAGAGCAGATCTGACGCCCTCAAGTCCATTCTCGCTAGTATGGAAAAGCATGGCATCTCGCATCGCACCACTCGAGGGGTAGACATGAAAATGGCGAAGATTGTGCAGCAATATCGTACTGCACTGGAGATTCTGGAGCATAAGGACCTGCTAAGTGCCTACGTTGACCGAGAGGACATCGATGAGCGCGTGGAAGCCAAGATTCGTCAGCATTGCCCACAGTATCACATTCTGGCTCCCGTCCTGAGCAACTTCAGCTTCTGCGGCAAGACACCGAAAAATTGGACGACAGGCGACGACGACACGGAAGATAGCGACTATGTGGACGAGCGACCGAAGACTCGTGCCACGAAACGCAAGGGAAACACAAGTGCTGGGCAGCGATCGAGCAAGCGGCGCTGCAGTTCTCACCCAGCTGCTGAGGAACAGCTACTCGACAATTCAGAGGAAGTACAACCCAGTGGAGACCAAGACAACAACACGGACTACTCGATGGTTGAGTGCACGGACCTTGTGCCTACTCCTAGTCGAGACGAGCAATCGCCAGAATTCCGCAGCAAGGCGGAAGAGTGCAAACTGCAGTATGTGCAGAAGCTCACTCACAGACTCCTTGTGCACGAACGGGAGAAGCACGAGTACGGCCTCAAGGTTGAGCAGTACCGCGTCAAGGCTGAAAGTCAGCGAGTTGAACAGGAGAAACGCCGCGGTGACATGCTTTTCAAGCTCGACACGATGCTGTCGCGGCAAGTTCTGAAAGACAGACGAGTTCCCAAGGCGGAGATCGACCAGGTCCTACCACTGCCTGAGCCGTGAGTTTCAAGTGTGCACGGGGTTTAGCGTTGTGAGCTGCGTATATGAACATAATGGCCCGATATGAATGCAATGCGTTGTTTTCAGGACTGCATGAATATATTTTTCCTTAGTACAGAACAAAAGCGCAGTTGTCGGCTACGCCAACAAACCAATTCATAGCAACATTGCATCCTTCTCTGCTTTACTGGGTCATTGTAGCTGTTCGCAAGCGATTGATAGCTGCCGCCAACTACACGAAGCATAATTTGCACCATGTTAGACTGGATGAAGTATTGCAGGGGAAGAGATAGCGACGGTAGCACTTACTTCGAGCTTACGGGGGCGGGTGTAAAATCCAGACTTCTTGTGAAAGCCAACAACGTCGAGCGAGCCCGTACGGTCCATTTCACTCTCGAGCTTAGCCAACACCTCCTGCAAACATTTATACGATGAAAGAGCGTGAATTTTACCCCTCAACATGCAACTTAGGCATATTGAACTGACGTACATCCAGAGTGCTCTTGCCGTCCATAAAGGAGCGTATCTTCTGAATAGCGTCAGCAATGGTGCGCACTTGGCTAGGCTCTACGATCTGCTCCACGGCACTTAAGTCCAAGTCCACCTACAGCACAAAAAAATGAGTTCTCTACATCGGGAACAACGATCTGTATCGGGCAGCAACCTACCTCGCCATACTGAATCTTGCCAAGACCGCGCGAGACAACCTTGCCGTTGACCTCAAAGCCGCGGCTCAGTGGAATGCGCGACTTAAAGCCACCGAACTCAGCGTCCTGCCGGATCTCGCCGTGCTCGCTGGCAATTTTCTTGGCCTCCACGGTCACATCACGCGGCTCATAGGAGTCCATCATGATGACATGGTCGGCGACGGAAAAGTAGTCACCTGCTCCACCGATGACTAGCACCGACGACACTCCACACTGCGTGTACAGTGCACGCACCTTGGAGATGAAAGGCGTGATCGGCTCCTTGTCCTTGGCCACGAGCTGCTGCATCTTCCAGTCACGGATCATGAAGTTGGTAGCGCACGTGTCTTCGTCGATCAGCAGCGTCGTCGCACCCACCTCCAGTGCTTCGACAATGTTGGCCGCCTGCGACGTACTTCCAGACGCGTCCGCAGTCGAAAAGCGGGTCGTGTCCTGCTTGAAGGGCAAGTTGTCGATAAACGCGCTGATGTCGGTGCAGACAACGCTACGCGAGTCCTCCGAGCGAATCTTGGCCGCGTTCGGATCCACGACCACGAACTCGCGTCCGTCCGAGGGCACGTGGTTGTACACGCCGACCTCAAGCGCCTTGAGTACCGTGCTCTTACCGTGGAAACCTCCACCAACAAACAGCGTGACACCCTGCGGAATGCCCATTCCGGTTACAACTCCGCAGTTGGGCAGCGTGAACTTCTTGCTCAGCGACTTGGGCGACTTGAACGGAATGGCCTTGTCACTGCTCAACGGAAGGTCCGACGCTCCTGACTGACGCGGCAGTATAGCTCCATCACGAACGAATCCCACGAGTCCCGCAGCCTTCAGCATCCCTCTCAAAGCCTCCTGGTCCGCCTCGAAACTCCTGAGCACCAACGACTGTTCCACGAGCTTGGGTAGCGTCTCCACCAAAATGGTGTAGGCCCAGTCTCCGCAGATGCTGCGGCCACGGGCCGGCAGGTTGATATTGAATCGGGCCTCGACGTCTCCATTGGCCAGCACGTTGACGCTCGACCGCTCGATCACGTGTTGGCCCGGGGCATCAATGGAGATATCCCCACCCTTGACCCCCTGCCACGAGTTGCTGACGGTCTTAGCGTCAGCCCCGCAGCGCTGGCCGCAAAGATGCGAGTCGCACAGAGCGACGTTGCGCGTCTTGTCCCCGTGCATTTCGGCCGGGAACGCGGCCGACGTAGCGGATACCGTCACGTGCGCACGAGATGGACTGGCGTACGGGTCGCCCTGGATGTGGTCGAACTCGAGCGAGAAGCGGAGGCCATTGTCGTACTCAAACACGCGCTCCAGCTCGTGGTACGCGCCGTAGTTCCGGTTGTGCAGCACAACATGAACTTCAACAGCCTCAGTACGTCACTAACACGGGGGAGGGAATTTGACGAAAAGCTCCACCACTCGAGGTCACAATCAAATATGACGTTGGAGAAGCACTCGTACGCGTTATTCGGCCACCGGTGAGACGACGTCCCGCAGCTCCACCCTAATTGCAATCCACCTGACTCTCTATCTCTATGCTGCAGGACGCTGCACGTGGGGTACTACACGGACGTGAAGAACGGCCCGGCGCTGCGTCAAGGCCTCCTGGACAAGCAGTTCGACGCCGCGCTCCTCAATGCTCAGCTGGTGAGCAGCTTGACAGTCATTTGAAGCTGCAACTGCGTCGGTTCTAACCGTGACTTTGTACCAGATCGCTGGCCCGTTCCAAGTGCACGCGGCGGCCTCGCGCGCGCTGCTGTGCGACGCGTCCGGCCGCCGGACGACGCGCAGTCTGCACGCCGAGCTGGTGTTCAACATGTCGGGCTCGCGCAACGTGTCCGAGTCGTTCAAGCGGTTCGGAGTGGGCGACGACACGTCGGCCGTCGTGCTCTGCGTGTTCGACGCGGACGAGGCGGCGCTGGAGCAGGCCGAGGCGCTGGTGGACGGCATGCAGCTGCCGTTCGAGGAGCTGGGCACGCACTTGACCGACGCCGACGTGAAGCTCCTCAAGAAGTTCTACAAGATCTCGGAGCAGGAGCTCACGCACTCGTCGCTCGTCGACGCTGCAACGTGCAGAATAGCGACCAAGAGCTGCAGCAAATGAGGGCGACGGCAGGTCCGACCGACACTACGCTAGAAGGTCGTCTTTATCATTGCCAAGTGTTTTTGCATCCGTTAGCTAGAGCTCGTACAGTTTCTTGAGATCAGTGACTTGACGTTTCTTAGACTCATCGTCGTGCTGCATCTGATCTTCCAAGCGCGAGACAACCCACGCCATATCTTCCTTCTCCTTGTCGGACAGGAGCATGACGGTCATGTTGAAGCGCGGCACCTTCGTAAGCTCGCTGGCGAACGCGAGCACAAACGATGTGCTACCTTCCGACACAGTTGAGCCAGCGTCTGATGAAGACAGCACCGCGCGGCGGAAGACGTGGAAGATTTCACACAGCACGTCGGACTCGATCGCTGTCTTGAAAATCGTACGCACTGCAGACGGATCGATCATGCGCAGATAATCGGCGCGCAAGCTGATCAAGCGACTTTTCTGGTCCGAATCTCCGCGCAAAGCCAGCGATTTCCACACGCGACCAAATTCGTACGAGGTGGCCGGAGCCTTCTTCGGCAGCTTGGGCAAAATGACCGAGCTCTTCTTCGTCGTCTTGGCTTCAGTCTGCACAGGCTTTTGAGGGATTGGAGGCAGTTCAGCGAGATCTGGTCCATGTAGCGGTGACTTCGGCATCGGGGTGGCAGTAACTGAGCTCTGCTGAAGAGATCCATGGTTTTCCTTGTTCTCCGTGTCTTCTTCGCTATCTTGCTCTGAGCGGAGATGTTTGCTTGGGGGACTCTCGCCAATCACTTCAATCGCAAACTCTGTGCGTTTCGGAGCCCGCTTGATGGCCATCCGAATGAGCTCTCGAGTCGACTGCAGCTGTGTCTGGACTTGTCGGCTTTTCGGATCCAAAGTCACGGCCTGCTGGAAGTCAAGCAACGCAAGCCGGTGCTTCCCCAACGAGTTGCGCGCAGTCCCTCGTCGAGAGTACGACTTGACATGACCAGGGTCGGCCTTCAGCGCCAACGTGCAGTCGTCTTCCGCATTGGCAAACTCTCGGTTCTTCAAGTACGCCATGGCGCGGTTCGACAGCACCACTGCATTCTGTGGATTGTAGCCCAGACAGCGCGTGTAGCTCTTGATCGCAGCCACATAGTCACCTCGCTTGTAGTGCGCGTTGCCCTCCTCCTTCTCCAACTCCTCCCGACTCTTCGCCGGAGACGCTGCGACCACACGACGTGAACCAGGCGAGCTCTGCAACGGCGGCGACACTACCTCACTACTTGTCTCGGCACTAGCGTCTTCATCAGCCTCCCTCAATGCTGCATCCTGCACAGAAACCATTGCATCCACGGTCAGACACCAGGTACCCCCACCACCTGAAGCAAGATACGCAACCTACCACGTCGAATTTCTCCCAGCGGTTGTATCCTTTATCGTAGGTATGAGAATCAGGCTTCTTGCCATTGACACCGTCTGCTGCTTCATTGTTACTGACAACACTGACGCCTCGAGGAGCTCGTGGCGGTGGAGTCGCACCAGTAGTCGCGGGATTCTTGGCCGTCTTCGCCGCGCGCTTGCGCGCCGAGTCCTCCTTGCCGATGCTCTTCTCCCACGCGTACAGGTCCGAGAAATAGTCCTGCAGCTGCGACGCGTTCGCGCGGATCTGGTGCTGCACGTCCACGACCGACGGAGTCTTGTCCTCCTGCATCTTCATCTTTTGGCTCTAAATAAAATCTAAAATGCCCATCAAGCCGACGCCAAAAGTATCCGTGGATTTATCCGCTTGTACAAGACCCGTCCAAACCGATGCAATTCATAACGTTTATCCGTTTGTACAGGACCCGTCCAAACCGATGCGATTAGATACGTTGAGTTGAACCAGTACCGTATTTGTCGGATCGAGTGAGACAAAAATTATTGGCTGGAACCAAGTCAAAAATAAAACCTCATTAGGTTTTTTTCTTGAGGAGCTCTATTCGCGCCAATGCCCCCGTCCTGCATTTCGACACGTCCAGCATGCCGCGCAGGCCAAAGAACAAGAACAAAACCAAGTATAAGGTAAGGACGTAACATGCGATTGCCTCTCGAGATGAGAGCGGCAGATTCAGAACGTACTTGCTGCCGCCTCCGCCAGATGCTGTTGTCCCCGAGTAACGTCATAATTGAAAGTCTCTTTTTGCTACTATACCATTTGTTGGGGATTTGAGTTTCATCAGAAGGGGTGTCACCCTTATGTATCCGATGTATCATTCGAGCCGAATGTATCATTCGATCCGACAAATACGGTAAGCCAAAATTCAAGAATGGCGATGCAGGTGAATCGTGCGCTGGTGGACCAGGAGTTCGACCGCTACGTGCTGGCCACCGACGCGATCTCCAAGCATGCCGCTGCGCTGCCGGTGGCGCCACTGACGCCGCTAGACGCAGGTCAGAGCATGCGTAAGACGCAGTGGGACTCGCGCGTGCACTACAACGCGCTGGCGGCGGATCCGTTCCTGGGCAGGAGTTTCGACGCCGGCGTCGCGTACTTCGTGGACGCAGAGTATCAGATTATGCAGGTGGTGGACCGCAAGGTGGACGGGGTGAAGCTTGAGAAGATCTACAACTTCCCCATGCTCACGGGCAGACAGGAGAACGTGTCGGTGCAGGTGGCGGGCAAGGGGCTGGTGGTGTATTGCGACGGCCACGGTACGCTGCACTTCTTGAAGGCGGAGAGTGACCAGGAAGGAGCCAAGTGGACTGCAGTCTACGAGTGCGCACCGTGGGGTGTCGTGCCGTTGCTGCTTCTAGGAGCGTTCTACGACGAGCAGGACCAGCATATTCATGCGGTGGTGGCGGAACCCCTCGCGGGTAACGAAGCTGACGGAGCTTTCCGAGTGTCGATGGTTGGGGTGCGTGCAGCTGTGGCTGGAGGGGGGATGGAGGTCGATAGTGGGTGTGTTGGGCTGGAGCACACGACAGCGGGGATTGCCGTCGTGTCGGAGCTGCCGACCTACGTCTCGTTCAGTGGACCGGAGGTGGTTTTGATGGTGGAAGGAACGCACCAGTTGCTAATGGAGTTGATGACTGAGAAGAAGGTGCAGACGGTCGTGAATGAAGCTTTTGCAGCTGCTGGCAAGTCGTCGCCGCACAAACGACCCCACAGTGAAGACGATCTGGACGACGACGAGATGGCTGTGTTGCTTTCGAAGCTCCCGCGAGCTGGAATCGGGTTCCACGGAGAGATCGCGAAGCCAAAGGAGCCTAATGAGCTGGCTTCGTTGGATTTTAACACGCCGTTGAGCGAGCGGTTCCACAAGTCTAGCACACCGTTCAGCTCTGTCGATGAGCCTCTTCATGGAGCGCCTGATATCGCTACTCGCTACCGCAAGGAGAGCATCGGCAGCAACCAAGACCGACCGCTCGAGGTTCCTACCGCAGAATCCATCCTCAGCGGCTTTGAAGAGTGCGACAGTGGAGATCCGAATGCCAAGGCAGCACTGTTGCTGGTGAACTTCGAGCAGAAGGTGGTGCAGGAGCAAGTGGACATCGACTGTATGAACTTCCAGTTTCTGGCCCCAAGCGCTCGTGTGAACGGCTCCAGCGACTTCAAGTCCACGCTTCTTTTCCGAAACGATGTCCACGGCGTAATTTTCGATTTGAACGTCGACTTGGCTCGGCTAACGCTGCGTCACGCGACCACGCTGCCAGCGTTTGGTTTCGTGCAGGCGTCCAAGCAGGAGAAGAAGTTCATGTCGTTCCACCCGTCCGGATCATTTGCCTGCATCGGCGAGTTCGAGCGGCGCGTTTTCGTGTATCAGGGAAATGCATCGGAAGAAGAGCGCGAAGCTCACACGCGCAAGCAGCACGTGGTGGAACTGGGCGATCAGCAGCTTCTGGGGCTGCAGATCATCAACGACGACACCATCCTCGTGCTGACCCCGACCCAAGTGTACTCGCTCGGTCTGCCTGCGCAGTGTTGACTCCACACAAGTTATTCGTTCAGAAAAACACAGAGAAAAAAGGTTTGTCGTGCATGTATGTAACAGCAGCAATGCAATATCGATACTGAGTACTGAGATCGCTTCAACAGGTTGCACCATCGGAACACCATCATTCTTTGTTGCCTTTCTTTTCATCCAATTACATTACGTGATTAATCTAAATTCCACCAATCCGGCAGCAGATACTTTTCCACTATGGCAGTATAGCGAGGTGCAGATAGTGACGGTCTCCTGCTCGCAGGCTGATGTCATCCACAAAAGCCAAACAACCGCTTGTACTTCAGTGATGGTGCTCCTCTCGATGCGTCGCATGCAGCCAGCCTCCATGGCCATGGCACGCGCTGCCGCCCGCAGGTGCGTGGACTACCTGCACCCCCCTCCGCCCTCCCCAATGCTCACTGGATTTCCATTGCTGACCTTGTCACGGTGTGCTCTACATCTCTGTGTGTCATAAACCAGCGGCCCTCGCGTCGGACGCACGCTGCGCTTCGAGCACGCGGCTCAGATGGGCGCCGTGCAGCTCATCCCCACGCACAGCTTCAGCGGTCGGTCGTTCTCCTCCTCTCCAGTGACTGGGTATGCAGCTATTGCAAGAGATTTGAGTAGTACGATGAGATGAGGTTGGCGGGTCTTGTTGACGCGGAATATGGGGATTTTATGCTGCAGACTGCTTACCGACGACAAGATCGTCGCGGCCTCGCCCACGGAGGTGGCGGAGCAGGCGCTGGAAACTGCGAGTACGGTGCTGTTAGAACACTGTGTTGGAGGTTGTTATGTGCAAAGAATCTGACGGTGAATGCAATCTGTGTTGCTTATGACAGGCAGCATTGACTACGCCTCCGTGTCGGACCTTGGTGCGTCAATATGGAATATGTTGTCGGGCGGAGTGACATTGTGGAAGACTAATTTTTGTGTTTCACTTTTAATTGGTGCAGGCTTTGGGCTGTCGGACTTGGCCATTCGCTCTCTGGATGTGATCCACTCGACGACGGGACTTCCGTGGTGGGCGACTATCATCGCCACGACGGTGGCCGTGCGTACGGTGTTTTTCCCGATCACGGTCATTTCGGTGGGTCTTTCTGACGACAACGTGCCGGATCACAGATATGATGGTTCTTACGTCACCAATGGTGTTTATCCGATAGATGAGGAACGCGGCGAAGATGAAGCTGTTTCAGCCCGATATGGAGAAACTGAAGGCCGAAATGGACTTGAACCCGACGCAAAACTCTGAGACCGCACAGGAGTTCCAGAAGAAGTACAAAGCGCTGATGAAGAAGCACGGCGTGAACCCGTTCAAGAGCGTGCTCACCCCTATGGCACAGGTGCGAATTGAAACCATTATCCTACGGTTTATTTCTTTAGATTTAACTTATCGCTTGCTCTACTGGTTGCTTTATATGTGTCGATTTTGTAGATCCCAGTGTTCCTTGGCTTCTTCTGGGGGCTGCAAGATATCTCGAAGTACTTCCCCGAGTACGCTCACGAGGGCATTGGCTGGGTTTCCGACCTTTCGGCCGCTGACCCGTACAGGGTGCTCCCATTCCTTTCTTCGGCTCTGATGATAGCGTCTGTGGAGCTCGGTGGAGATGCTATGGATGGCGAAATGAAGGACAAGTTGAAGAACGGCATGCGTTTCTTCGCAGCGATTATGGTTCCGCTCACCATGCACTTCCAATCGGTATGTCTATTTCTTTGTTGACTTGTCATTAATCTTTCAGTGGTAATCACGTGTTGTAATTTGATGTTGCTTGGCTAGGGCATTTTCGTGTACTGGGTGACGTCGAACGCGTTCACTGTGGCGCAGTCGGCGTTGCTCCGGGTAAACCTCGTCAAGCGCGCGCTTAACATTCCGGTGACAGAGGTGCAGCGCCTGGAAACTGCTAGCATTACGACGACGACGCCTTTCGAGGCTGCCGTGTCGCGTGCTAAGCAGGGCACGGTTGTGAAGACACACATGCACAAGCCGACCAAGAAGTGAGTAGACTCTAGACCACCCTTCCAAGCTGGTCAAGTACGAATGGAAGTTGTGCTGGTATGGATTGCTTTCATTAGCACGAACAATGCAACTGTACATGTATCTGTTGCCTCAAAGAGGAATACAGCCATCCATATTGACCGGAACGAAAGAAAAGCGAAGCATGCATGTTGGAATATACCCCAGTGGTACCGGTTCGCAGTTGCCAGAGCTTATCGTGCCTCCTGAGTTGCCACGGCGTCCTCTTTAGTTAAGCTTACTCTGCGGGCGATAGTGAATTTGCCGGGCAGGTTCTAGGATGCAACCCCCATAATGCTTCAAGTCAGTACTCAGTACTGAACGTACAGCAAAGATCCCTCATTTGGCTTTACCTGAATTTCGGGGCACAGTGTGGATGGCAAAAATCGAGCATGTTCTTCACAAAACGTGCTGCGCAAAGCAATTTCTTCGTGTTCCAGAGCGGCAAGCTTTGCTTTTGTTTCTTCAATCTACACCATCAGCCGCCACACGTGAGAACGGCGACTTTGCCAAAAAAAAACATGGGCCACAACTTACAAATTGACGAACTTTCAAGTCATACTGCTTCCGTCGATGCAGTTCGGCCCCGACAGACTGGTACGATGCCAGGAATTGGAGATAAAAATCTCGAAGGCTCCGCAGCTCATCGAACAAAAGCTGCACATCGGCAAAAATCACCTCGTAGCTGCAGCAAAAACATACATTTAGTCGGTTCGAGTAGGCAGTGATACTTGTGCGTAATGCTATAGCGTCAACGTACTGCGGATAAATATCGTTGATCGTGGTGAAGTACTGTAGCAAGAAGCGGTCGCACTGCTCCATGTCGACAAAGAAGCTCACCTACGAATGCAAAAGCCACGATAGCAAACTGATAAGAGGCCTGTCGGGTATCACGATACATAATCCGCCCAACGCGTTTGCATCACGTACTGCCGCATCGTACAGCTCTTCAATTGGCTTGGTCTCTTCCTCACTACAGGCGACAAAACATCCAGAAACCATGAGCACCCAACGCGAAGTGCACGACCCTGAGTTCAGCGTACGTGATCGAAGAGAGGTCTCGATGCTCGCCCACTAATGCGTCGATATCACGTGCATGGCCTTTGTCAAATGTACAGAAGAACTCGTATATCGCTGCAATCCTCGTGATGGCGTGTTGATGCGCTGCCAGCAGCTCTTCCACCCTGCGCAACACCAAATACACTCAGCACTAACCAACAAACAAAGACCTCGCATCGCACTCACTCCTTCGTCTGCTCCAGCGTGTCCTGCTGCAGCGACTGCACCGTCTCAGCATCGATAAAGTCGAACAGCGTCTTGCCACGCTCGCCGCCCACCATGGTCGGGTCCACTGCGCTGCTCTGCAGCTGCTCGAACACGCGGTTCATCTCGTGCAGAAGCTGCTGACAGTACATGTCATTATGTGAATACGCAATCACTGCAGAGCTACGTGGAGTGACGAGCGCACCGGCGTCTGCGAGAAGACCGAGTCCTGCGCGATCTCCTGTGCGCTGTGCAGCTTGACGCGCGAGGCCTCCAGCATCTTGCCCAGCACCTGCGGCGCAACGTTAAGCGTGAGTCTGCATCACTGCACGGAAGAGATCAGAGATCCGATAGGTTGAGTGAATGACGGCACCTGGCATTTCTCCGAGATGGTCTTGACCACCTCCCGCGTCGCGACTGCGAAGTACTCGACCCCCATCCTGGTTTCGATTCGAAGATGGTGATGGATCTGATTACTGGGCGTTATGTATCAGATCTGATAAATAAACTGATAAAATAAACTGATACCATACTATGCGACACTGTGATTCCGCGCAACATTGAACTTGTCACGGATTGGTTATTAAAACCTTTGTCATTCGATGGTGCATAGATACGGTCCTATATATAGTATTGGAGTTGTTAGGCTTAACGAAACACAAGTTGTAGTGCAACCTACCAGATACGTTTTTAGTGGAAAACTACTGCAACGTATTACACGTCACTACTCGCTTCGGGAGGTGTCAAGGGAATCCATCGGCTGCCGCAATCAGCGGGACCATCACTCCAGAGACCTCAATAATACAAGCAGAAGCAGAAGCAGACGTCGTGTATGCGGCCATGGACGGCGGCGTGCTCGCGCTGCTCTTGAACGTGCTCTTCGTGGCCGCGCTGGCCATCTCCTTCTTCATGATGCGGCGCAAGATCGTGCGTCTGCACACGCTGCGACTGCGCGAGCTGGCGGCGCCTCTGCTCGGCAAGTACGTCCGTCACCTCCATTTTAGCTCGACATTTTACTGACGAAACCGTTGAATTGTGCATAATTTACGCTGCTGCAGCGCATCAACTGGCAACGACCACCGCCTGGACACGGCCACGCGTGAGGCGGAGAAGGGCTTCCAGGTGTGCGGCGTGTGCGAGTTCGAGAACTTCAAGGACGCGCTGTTCTGCTCCATCTGCGGGGAGCGCATGGACACGGGTGAGGCGGCTGATAGCAGCGGCAGAAACACGAGGAAGCGTCGGCGGAAGGAGCTGAAGCAGCAGCAGCAGAGGGACGAGACCCACGCGCTGCCTCGCCACTTGACGGAGCGTCAGTTGCGCGCCAGGAAGCGCAAGGAATGGACGCGCAAGCTGGACGTGGAGGGCCATATGTTCTGGTTCCGCGTGAAGGAAGGCGGCGGGACTGTGGCGCCCGCGCGCGTGGGTAAGGTGATCCGGTTTGCAAGGCCGAACGTGAGCTCCAAGATGCCGGGACAGGTGAATGGGCCTTTCGCGACGCAGAGCGAGGTGGCCGTCGTGGAGCCTGTGAAGGTGAAAGTCTTTGAGGAGATCGCTGATATGGATATCATCCCGGCTACTAAGTGGGATGCTGCAGCACGTGCGACTGGAGAGGTGCTCGAGGATGACACACAAGAAGGCGTCGAACGCCGGCGCGAGACGCTGGAACTTGCGGGGAAGGACTTCCCGTCTAAGTACGCCTACTTTGTCAAGAGCACGGCGTCGCTGCTGGTGCCGCCGGAGGTGGAGTTCCTCAAGCTGTCGATTCATCGAGACTTCATGTTTGAGGAGTCCATGGAGCACCTCGGCTGTATAGAGGAGAAATACATTCGCTCCGTCATGCGCATCAACTTCCTGGAAGAGAGCGGAGTGGATGCCGGCGGGCTGCACCGCGAGTGGTTCATGATGCTGACGGAGCTGCTGACAAACACGAAGGCGGGGCTCTTCAAGGCCACGCAGGGGGAGGACCGCGCGTTCTTCCTGAACTCGAATTCCCGCTACGACAATGGCGAGGATCATTTAATTTACTATTACGGAGCGGGGCGGTTGCTGGGGCGCGCGCTGCTGGAGGGCACGGTGCTTAACTTCCACCTGTGCGTTCCGCTGCTGAAGCTCATTCTGGGCACGCCGCTGTGCATGGACGACGTGAAGTACTTTGACCCCGAGGTGTACAAGAGCATGGTATGGATGCAGGAGAACGACGGCGTGGAAGCGCTGGACCTGGACTTCAGCGTGATGGAGCGCGTCGGCGACAGGACCATGACGGTGGACCTCATTCCCAACGGGCGCAACATCGAGGTGACCGACGCCAACAAGCACGAGTACCTGGAGCGCAAGTTCGAGCACCTGCTGATGCGGAGTGTTGCTGACCAGCTGTACGTGTTCCTCAAGGGTATCTACGAGGTTATCCCGCAGCAATTACTGATGCTGTTCGACTACGAAGAGTTGGACTATCTCATGTGTGGATCGCCGGAGATCGACGTGGACGACTGGGAGAAGAACACGTCGGTGGCCGAGAGCGTCGCACGGTCGCCGACCCTCGTGTGGTTCTGGGAGATTGTGCGCGAGATGCCCAATGAGTATCGGCGCCGTCTGCTGCAGTTCACCACTGGGTGCTCGCGCGTTCCGCTGGTGGGCTTCAGGGGACTGACCAGCTATGATGGCAAGGTGTGTCTGTTTACCATCCGGGGCATCGTGGGCGCGCCTGACGAGTTCGTGCGAAGCTACGCGTGCTTTAACCGGCTGGATCTGCCGCTGGGGATTTCGCGCGTCGAGCTCAAGCGCATGCTCTACGCCGTGCTGGACACAGAGCTCTACGGGTTCACTACGA
Organism: Phytophthora x cambivora; assembly: GCA_033557925.1. Taxonomy (NCBI): domain Eukaryota; phylum Oomycota; class Peronosporomycetes; order Peronosporales; family Peronosporaceae; genus Phytophthora; species Phytophthora x cambivora. Next base: position 2,689,521 of record JAUCEB010000008.1, on the reverse strand, counting down.
ACTGAGAGAGCATAGGTGGCGCTGACGCCAGGTGATACACTGGATGAGGCTCTCGATCCAGAACTTGACCTGGTTGAAGTGTGCCATTTGTTTTTATTTGATATGGGAGCGCATAATCACGTCAAAAGAGAAGGGGTCGATGCAGTTCCGAGAAAAGAAAATAACTTAGATTTTATATGAAGCCGACGTGTGCAATCATTCTTGTCGTTCATGACATCCCACCTACCGCCAAAACGTGCTCATCCATCCATACAAACTCCCATTCAACAAGCTCAATTTGTCGCGCGGTACAAAATTGCGACTTGACTGCAGAAAAACGTATCCACCCATCCGATTGATCAGGGAATCAATCTTTACAGGCCTCTGATCCATCTCCGCGAGCCAAGCCTTTATTACCGCCGCGTGTTATGTCTCCGCGACCCTTCGACGCATCAGTTCTCGCAGGTTAGGCTTCCACAAACCGTTACGGGCGTCATCCACACAACGAGACTTCTTCAGGATTTGTCTTCGCCACAGAAGCGATTCTGCTTCGTCCTGCCTTCATCGACGTGTTGCACTCGTCCCACCGCATGACTACGTTGGCAAGCAAGGGCGTCTCCCTCCTGGCGGCCACCGATCTATCTGTGTGCGTCGCTGTACTGCTGCTCGCTGCCGTGTTCGTGACCAAGCGCACCATGCGCAAGACCAGCTCCATCGAAGACGACGAGCCCCACAACGCCATGATCCTCTCCACGTACGTTGCGACAACAACAACAACAGCAACAACAACAACGCGCTATAATACCCAACCTACACACACTAACTTATTTCCGCTCTGACACTGCAACAGTGAGCAATTAGCAGACCACCGGATGCTGACCGCCCAACGGTGCGTACTATTCGACTAATTAATACCGGATCCAGCTACATGTAGCTAACGAACATGGCTACATGTTATGCTACACACCCACAGTGAAGCGGAGCGAGGATTCGCGGCCTGTATGGCCTGCGGCTTCAAGAACTTTGCGCGTGTGGTGCACTGCGCCTTGTGCGGATTGTCGAGTGCCGGTCAGAAGGACGTCTCTGCTGTCCGGCCTCTGGTTGACAGTTCCAGTGAGAATGACACAGCGTCTACGCCGCTACCTCGCGCTCACAAGCGTCATGAGTGGACACGTGAATTGAACGATGAGAACCGCCTCGTGTGGCGACGCAGACTCATGGAAGGCGGCGACCACTCGCCCGGCTACGTGCTGCGCTTTGACTTGCCGCCTGAAGCTGAGCCGGAATCCGAGCGCACGTCGTCGAAGCGCCGAGAACGGAGTCTGAGCACGGGCTACGACCCGAGCGCGGGCGTGCAGTTTGAGCTGCTGGAGCCGCGAGATGTGGACCCCACGCAGTTCCCGCTGCCACCGCCACGTGCCGATGTGGCCGACAAGTTGACGGATCTGAAGCGGTTGGCGGTGGACGCTGCTGCGCACGACTTCCCCACCAAGTACGCGCAGTTCATCGCTAGTGCGACGACGCTGCTTCAAGCAGGCGACCGGTCGTGCTTGTCGGTGCACCGTGATTTCATCTTGGAGCAGTCCGTGCAGCATATCAACTGCATTCGAGAGACGAGTATTCGCTCGGTGCGACTCGAAGTGAATTTTGCAGGAGAAGACGACGTGGCTGGAGGCGTTGGAGGACTGCACCGTGAATGGCTGACTCTTCTGAACGAGAAGCTGGTGGACCCGGAGGTCGGACTCTTCTCCTGTACGCAACGCAGTGACCAGACGTACTTTATCAACCCGCAGTCGAAGCGCGTGCTTGGGGCCGATCACTTGCAGCATTTCCACGCTGCTGGTCGGTTGGTTGGTCGCGCTTTACTAGAGGGAGCAGTGCTTAACTTCCACTTGTGTGCGCCGCTGCTGAAGATGATGCTCGGGACGCCGATCACTTTTGGCGATCTGGAGCACTTGGACGCCGAGATGTACCGGAGTTTGACGTGGCTGCTCGACAACGACGACGCCGAGGCTTTGGAGCTGGATTTCACGGTGACCCAGCGCCACGGCAGCCATACACAAACGGTGGAGCTCATCCCTGCTGGACGAAACATTCAAGTGAACGACGACAACAAGTTCGAGCTCGCGGACCGCAAGTTCCGCTTCATGATGTTTGAAAGCGTGGCGCCGCAACTGGCGTCGTTCCTCAAGGGGTTCTACGAGGTGGTGCCTCAGCGCATGCTGCTGCCTTTCGACTATGAAGAGCTGGACTACTTGCTGTGTGGCTCAGAGGAGATCGATGTGTCCGACTGGAAGCACCACACGCACATGCACGTGACACCGGAGTCGCGGCAAGAGGTGGGGTGGTTCTGGGATGTCGTGCAGGAAATGTCGGGAGTGTACCAGAAGCGACTGCTGCAGTTCGCCACGGGCTGTTATCGTGTACCTCTCGTGGGCTTCCAAGGTCTCACGAGCTATGACGGTCAGCTCTGCAAGTTCACGTTGACAGACGCGGGCGATGTAAAGTATTTTCGCAGTCACGCGTGCCACAACATGCTCGAGCTGCCGAATTTTTCGACAAAGGAGGATCTGCGAGAGGCCCTGTATGCAGGGATTGACAGTAGTTTGATTTTCGTCTGAATTACTATATCAATACCCGAGCAGAGGTGATTAAACTACTACAGTAATATTAGTACTAATTCAGAGATCTCCGCTACTATAGTAATATTAATATATTAGAGGATAGTATTTTCTAGTAGTTTCGGTGGTCGACTACCTGATCCATGACCCTCTCGCGCTCCATACGACGGACCTCCGCTCAGTTATGCTTGAGAAGCACCTGCATTTCGGCGCGCTGATTGTCCGTTCTCGTCCGAAGGTTACTTATCACGAATCATCCCGTAGAGAAGACACGCTCTTGGAACGCGTTGGATGGACTCCGCCCCAACCAAACGCGTGTCATAGCCGCGATAGAAGGAAATTGTACTCGGCCGATATCGCGAAACGAGTGGAGGATGTTCGCTTCCTCGCAGACTGCCTCCACGCGCCAGAAAACAACTCCATTGCGGTGAACCGGTAGAAATCGAGTCAAGTCATCCTTGGTCATCCCATCCTTCCCTGATTGATGCAGTGCGACGGGTCACTTGTAGACGACACAAGGGTCGGTCGTCGTTAGCTCGGCGTAGGAGGAGTCGGGATCTGCGCACTCCATGAGGACGTCAGACTCTGACTCAGAGAAGTGTGAGTTCTTGGTCGTTGCGGTTTGGGGGCTTCTGGGTTAGCCGGAAACTTGAAGAATGAGAATCTTCGGGGTCTGGCCTCCGAAACAGTCCTCTGAGGCAAGCTTCTTGCTCGTGCGACGATTTCGCTCTTGCGAACGTTGTCAAGACCCACGCCCTGCCATTCTATCAAACCAGAAAATGCTTCAAACGCGTCGAAGTAAGCTAGAAAGCGGTCGAACCAGACTGTCCATCCCTTGCAGATTGCCATACGCCCCTGGATTTCTTCAGGCGCGCACTAGTAGTCACTATTAATATGTGGCCTCCGATCTGATCTACTAGTTACTATATTAATATTAGTTTCGCTCCGTCCCAAACTAATAATTACTATAGTAGTTTGCGGCATCATTTTAATAGCGCTATTAATGGATAGTAATCCAAAACAAACTACTGTCAATCCCTGCCTGTATGCCGCACTGTACAACGAGTCCTCGGTTTGCGACATTAAGACGGCCAACGCAACCTCTGTACCATAGATGTACTGTACAACAACAACGCAGTAGTCATAGCTAGTTCAGCCAAGTCCATTTAACATGTAACATGTTTTTCTTGTTTTCTTGTTTTTTAAAACATATACTGTTCTTTTTTCTATACCGGCTTCAATTTCAACATTTTTTCTTATCAGAAATGGGACCCTACTCGGACAATTTCGTGACGCATAGCCTCACTTCATGTGAGTCTCAACATTTTGGCTTAGAATTCTGGGAACTCACCGACGTCCAGCATTATATTGAGATTCTGATTCCAACAGAACCCCCTGCCATCGCGAACTTAAGAAATCATGATTGAAAATGTGCCTCGGCAAATTTCTCCAATCGACGTTGTAGTGCGTAGCACCGTTGTGTTGTCTCAGTCAAAGCCACCAGACTATTTGGCGTGACTTTCAGGTTCTTTGTGGTCCGATCCGCTTCACCAACTAGCAAGCAGAATGCTTCGAAACCAGCGAAGTTGAGGGAGTTGTCGATCTGGTGATACACCTGCTCGAGGTGATCCCACAAGAACGCGTACAACGATAATACCGCCGATCGGCTATCTCTCTGATTATCGCCTTGTTGTCCAGCTAACCACTTTTGAGTCGTTGTGATCGCTTCCAAAACACGCGCAGGATCAGTGAAATCAGTGGCCGATGTCTCGGCGGAGTTATCGTTCTGCAGGTTTGCCATCTTCGCCAGTTCATCCACCACAGTCGAGATCTTCAGCCGCTTCGTCGGCTCGAAAGCACACATTCGCTGCACCAGCTCCCATTGATCGTCCGTGCATAGCGGAGGTTTCGGTGGCAATTGTCCCTCAGTTACAAAGCATTTTGCAACGAAGTTGTCGAGAGCACACCACGGTAGGCACGCTTTCGTCTTGTCTTCACCGGCCGCAACGACCCGCAGTGCCTCCACGATGCACATACCAAGAGCGTAAATGTCGGACTCGAAGGTGGGTCGCGCAAATTCATGAATGAAGCATTCCGGGGCCACCCAATGCGATGCATCAGAAATTCGTGGATCTACGCCGTCGTTAGTGATCGCGCTGAGACCAAAATCCGTCACCTTTGCCTTCTTGTCGCTCCCGATCACGATGTTGTTTCCTTTGAGGTCGCCGTGCACGACATTGCGAGCGTGGAGGTACTGGACGCCCAACGCAGCCTCGTGCAGTTTTGCCCATAGCTCGTCGGGGTGCTTTCTCAGGTAACTGACCAACGTCCCGTTCGTGGCGAATTCACACACGAAGAACGGTCTACCAACGTGGCAGGCGCCAAAGAGCCGAACGACATGCGGATGGCTGAGTCCAAACCAAATGTCGACTTCGTGTCGGAACACCGCCATGGTCTCCTCCCGCTTCCTGAGATTCGCTGTAGTGGCTGCTGGCTGGACCAGCGAACTATACGATGAGGATGTGCAAGACACGCCAAATGCTGCACCGGATTCAGATTTGATCAAGACTTTGACCACCACCTCCGAATCCAGCCACTTCGCTCGGAATACACTTCCGAAGCCTCCACTGCCGAGCTGGTCGTATTTGTCAATAATCAGCTCAAACCATGGGATAAACCAGTCTGGCGTCAACGACGACTGATCATTCGTGTTCAGCCTGCTAGCGATATCGTCGTATGCTTTCTTCAATATGTCGAGCTGGCTTTGGGTGTATTTGGATAGTGGATTTTCCATCTCTGCCTTTAAGGAAGCGAGAAACACGACTCTTTCTTCTGACGACTTGAGTTCTTCTAAGAGGAGATAAGTCTTGGACGCCTCTGAGATGAAAATCTCGATCTGCTTGCTGCGCTGTTGCTCCCAACGCGCTTCTCGTTATTTTGCTGCATCATCCGACTCACCTAATGCCGTTCGAAGGGACTGAAGTCTCCGACGCAACGCGGTCATACTCGAGTTGGTGGCACGAGTTGCGGACAATTGCAAAACACGAGCTCGCTCACTTGACGAAGTGATTATCGTTCGAAAGTCACGGACGAGTGTGTGAAAGCGATCAAACATTGTTGAAGGGTGTGAAGATTCCTCCAAACACTCCCGAATCTTCTCAAGCTCCATATAGGCGAGGTGATTTAAATCGTTGTCGCAATTCTTGATACACTCCTGCACATCCATCCACACTTCTTTTCTGTCTGCATAATTGCAGTCATCATAAGTGGTTGGAGGTTCATGCTCTGGCTGAAAAGAATGAGAATCATCACTTAGGGCCAGACGCTCGAGCTCGTGCACAACTGAAGAGAGACTAGCGCGTTTATCCGAATCCTGGCAACACATTCGCCAGACTAAATCACGGGCAATTGATGAGCATTTGGGGGCCCACTTGTGGGCTTCGTCTGGATTCTCTGGAGTCCAGCATAGCTTACATTCTCTCACCATGTAGTCGGTGTCTATATCCTTCCATGGCACCGCCTTGGTCACGGCTTCCAGTATGCACATACCCAGAGAGTACACATCTGACGCGAAGGACGACATCTCCCGCTCCAGAACTTCTGAAGGTTGCCAGCGCACCGAACCCAATTGAGAGAAGGTCGCATCATTACGAATTTGATGCATTGAATTACTCCGAGCGAAGTTGGCCAGCTTCGCCAAGCCATCACTGCCGATCAGAATATTGCTGCACCGCAAGTCTCCGTGGATTATTTCACGTTCATGGAGGTATTCCAGTCCCAAGGCTGCTTGATGCAAGAATGTCCACACCCGCTGTTCTTCAGGTGGAGTTAGCTCCACATACTCCAGGAGCGACCCATTGCTCGCGTACTCGCACACGAAAAACTGCAACGGCAGCGGACTCGCATCACAGGCGCCGTACATCTTGATCACATTGGGGTGGCGCAATCGATGCCAAAAGTACACTTCGTGCTCGAACGTGACGTGCGATGAAGCGTCTGGAACAAACAATTTCACAGCAGCATCAGCGTCGAGCCACTTCGCCTTATATTCACCTCCAATGTTGCCGGTCTCCACAAAGGACTCGAGCGAGATTTCAGATGGAGGGATAACCCAACTTGGGGCCTTGTTCACCGTTGCATCAGAGGGCACAGAACGCGCTATCACCGTCTCCGAAACATCAGGTTGATGCACGAGGAGGAAGCGGGTGAGGAACCGCTGGATTACTTCGTGACCGCGCTCAGCAGCGAAACGTATAGCAGTGTATCCGTCCGCATTTGCAGCGTTTACATTAGCCCCGCACTCCGTAACTAGATATTGAACGACGTCCGTGTTTCCGTACTGAGCCGCTATCATTAAAGCTGTTGTTCGCGTAGTGTTGGTAGCGTTGGCATCAGCGCCACAATCTCCAGCAAGATAGCGAACGACGCTAAGATGACCATACTGGGCGGCTATCATCAAAGCATTTGTACCGGAAATGTCAGCGGCATTCACATCGACCGCGTATTCTTCAGCTAGATAGCGAACAATGTCAACGTGCCCTTGTCGAGAGGCTAGCATTAGTGGTGTCGTTCCAGTGTTGGTTACGGTGCTTACATCAGCTCCGTATTCACTTGCCAGTGCTCGAACAACATCGAAATGCCCATTAGCAGCAGCCTTCGTCAGAGGCGTATCTCCATAATTGTCCACAGCATTCACGTCAGCTTTGCATTCCTCTACGAGATACCGAACGGTGAGAATACGTCCGTGTTGAGCTGCTGTCATCAGGACCGTAGCTCCGGAAATGCCAGTAACGTTTATATCGACCTTGCACTCTTCTACTAGGAATCGCACAACATCAAAGCTTCCGGCAGCCTTCGTCGCTGCAGTAATGTTCAGATCCGCTTTGCAATCTACAGCTAGGAACCGGGCCACATGGAAAAATTCTTTAGCTGCGGCTTTCATCAGCGCAGTGTTCCCACTTTTGTCGGTGGCATTTACATTTGCCCTGCACTCCGTCGCTAGATACCGGACAACGTGATGATTACCCGACTGAGCTGCAAGCATCACAGCTGTAGTACCCGAACCATTAGCCACGTCCACGCTGGCGCCGCATTCTTCAGTTAAACAACGAACGATGTCAATTCTTCCTTGCGAAACAGCCTCCATTAACGCGGTGGTCCCCCTGGTGCTAATGACGTTCGTGTCTGCCCCGCATTTCACAGCAAGATACCGAACAACATCGAGATGTCGTTCGTCTGCAGCCTTTAGCAGTGCTGTGTCTCCATCTCGATCAACAGCATTCACGCTAGCTCCACAGTCTTCAACTAGGCACTGAACAAGCGCAATGCGTCCTTCAGCAGCTGCCCTCGTAAGTATTGTGCCTCCACGGTGGTTCGTGGCATCGACATCAGCTCCACCTTCTCTAGTTAAATATCGGACAATATCAAGATGCTCTTCGGCTGCAGCTCTCACAAGCGCTGTCATTCCCGTGTGGTTAGCGGTGCTCACATCAGCCCCACACTCCGCCACCAGGTATCGGACGACAGCAAGGTGCCCTAAGCCAGCGGCCTTCAGCAGCGCTGTGTCTCCGTCTCGATCGGTGGCGTTAACGTTCGCCGTGAAATTCCCAACGATACACCGAAGACCGTCAATGCTTCCGTCGACAGCCGCCTGGATTAGCGTTGAGCTCCAAGCGTTCTCATGAGGGGCAGACTTTTGATCTTGAGCAACACTCCGACCCATGTTAGCATACTCTCCACCGATACAATTTGCATTCACGCTACTAGCGCCACCTTGAGTGAGAATCCGAGCAACGCCATCGTGTCTGTCGACAGCTACCCGCAACGTCGTACGGCTAGTGGTGTTGACTATCGCATTGCATTCCACAACTAGATACTGAGCGAGATCCGCGTGTCCATATTGAGCTGCTAGTGTTGCTGCGGAGTCTCCAAACACGGTGGCGGCGTTCACGTCAGCCCCGCACTCTTTGGCAAGATACCGGACGACATCCGTGTGTCCTCCTGCAGCAGCCTTCATCAATGCTGTGACGCCCTCGCGGTTGGTGGAGTTAACGTCACCAGCGCAAGCCCCGACCAGATACTCAACGATCTCGGTGCGACCCCAAGCAGCGGCTTCCATTAGTGCAGTGTTCCCATCTTCACCTTTGGCATTCACGTTGGCACCTGCCTCCACTATGGCACATGCATTGTGGATATCACCCCGTCGCGCAGCCTCGAAAAGCGATTGAGGAGTCTCCATTTTTGGTTCGAACCCCTCGTGTGTCGAAACCTCGAATGGACGGATCTTCCGGCGGTTCAGATGAACTTGCTTCATGCTGAACGTTGGATTCAACCACTCAGCAATCGCTGGCAAGTTGTGATGTGGTTAAGAAATGAAAATTCAAGATGTGACGCAGTGCTGGTAAAGGGGTTGATGAAATGAAGTATGGGGTAGATCATCACTCGAAAACAAATCGGAAACGTTTTTTTTTCTTGCACTCCATAATTATCAAACAAATAACAAGCCCAAAGACTTCCGTTCCAGACTCACTGAGGTAAAACCCGATTCACCTCCTTGAGGTCGATGCCAGCATCAAGCATCTTCTTCCGATTCAGCGCCGTACTGCAAACGATATCAGCTCGCAGTTGGGCCTTCTTGCTCTCCAGCTCCAGCTTTTGCAGACTTCGGCTATAGTCTTCGCCTTTCGGCTTTGTATCACCACCATGCGGACGCACGGTAATGCCTTGCACCATCGATACGTGCGGCGATTGAGAATACAGCCCCCCAGCGCTCTCCGTTACAGTGGAGTTGTCGTTGACCTCCCCTTCAGTCACTTGCTCTTGGGATGGATCGTGCTGACCAGCATTCGATACTGTACCATTTGAGCTCTCACTAGGCGCGATATCTGCCGGAACACCACGTGTGAACACAGGTGCTAGCTCGTCGTAGTACCGGCACCGCTTTCCAAGTTGTTTTCGGACTTCGTCTGTGGCGTCTCCACGCTGGAAGTCATCATAATGGCCATTCGCCACGAGCCAATTCGTAGCAGTCTCGAAACTCTTTTCCAACTTGCCTATCTTCGCCCAGACTTGCTTAGGCGCGCGATGTGTGATGCCGTGGCTTTCCATATATGCCACGATCTCTTCGCACACAGTCTGCTTCGTTGCAGTTTGCCATCTTTGGTAGTTCCCTGGAACTTGCAGCCATTGGAAAAGCACATCAATGGATGTCGGCGATTCTGGATCTTTTCCGTCGGTATCCCAGTATCGCTTGGAAGTGGCCCTCTTCCTATTGCGAAGACGCGGCATGCGGGTGGGGATACAGACCTCTGCTTTCGTTTCTGCCGATGTTTAAATGAGTTAGTTGCAAGCCAGCAACCGCATCTTGAGCCGCATCCCACAACAGTGAAAATCTTGGGACGGGAGCTGCATCACCGAGGACTGGGAAGGGTACACACACGCACCGTTGTCCTATCACGTAATGCATGTAAGATGCCCTTTTGGCAAATACCAGGAAAAATAATCTGGCAGAGCTGACTCGCACTATTGCCGAAGAAACTCAGGTTCTTATCATTCAATACATAGCAGAACACTTAGCCACGCATATCCAGCACCCACCACGTCAAAATGGGAATATCCGATCTACCTCTTCGGAAGAGATCCCAGCGTCCAGCAGCTTCTTCCGTGCCAAAGTTTTTTCCAGCACCAGCTGAACATTCCTCGTCTCAATCTCGGACTGAAGTCGAGCACATTCCAGTTCAAACAACCGTCTCTTCTGAGCCTTGGTCTCGTCCTCGATGCTGTCGTCAGCAGTAGACTCCGTGCTCTGTCGCCGTGCTTTCTTGGCCGGTCTTGAAGGTGTAGTAGCGACGGCGCTTGCATTATCCGTCTTAGAGGCTGATTCCGGTACAGCTTCACTGCTTACTTGAGTTGCAGCTTCAATCGTAGCTGTAGCCGGGGCTGCAGAGCCTTGCACCGCATCAGCTGCATTGTCGTCATACTTGACGTACGCAGCCAGCACCGGCGCGAGTCTCTCATAGTGCGGGCACATCTGGCGCACGTGGCTCTTAATCCCTTCCTGCTCCAGCGTCATCTCCTCCACATCCAGCGGATACTCCACTCTCGTCTGCATGAGCCACATATGCGCCGCCTGGAACGTCATCACGAACGTCGAGAGCTGCTGCTTGATGTCCGCACTGCTCATGCCCCTCAGTCCATGCGAGCGCAGGAACAAGTTGATCTCGCCACACAGTGGCTCCTTCTCCTTCTCCTCCTCATCCTTCAGCAGCCACCACCTCGAGTAGCTCCCAGGCACCGCGATCCAATCCAGCAGCAAGTCCGTCGTAGCCCGTCCTTCCTCCCTCCCTGAGCTCCAGTCCTCATCCCCCACTCTCCTCTCACTCTGCGTAGGAGTAGAACCCCCCTCCTCTTCTACCTCTTCTGCTTCCTGCACTTGTTCCTGTTCTACCTCCACCGAGTGGTCCACCTCCTCCTCCTCTACTTCCTCCTCTTTCTCCTCTTCAACTGCCACCGCCGGCGTCTCCTCCACCAGCGTCGGCTCCTGCCTCACGCTCTGCAGCTGCATCATCTGTTGTTGTGCTGGTGCGTCGCCCCTCCTCCCGATACTGAGCTGGTGTCTGCTGATGAAGCTGCTGACCCAGCCCTTGGAGAAGCTCAAGTCGGCGGGCAGCTGCATCTCGCGCGCCAGGTCCATGGCTCGGTGCTGGATGGCGAGGCGCGTCACCGGCCCGCGCGCCTGCAGCTCGTCGTGCACCCAGAGCAGCACGCGGCGGTCCAGTTCCGGGTGGCGCACGCGCCGCGCCGAGCGGAAGTCTGGCGGCACGGCGCTGGCCAGCAGCTGCAGCTTGTGCTTGGCGCGCAGCAGGTTGGAGATGGTGGCCTGCGTGGGCTTGCTCTCCAGGCGGAACTGCTCCTTGGCCCACAGCGCCAGGCTGCGCTGCGTCCACGACGGCTCGTCCTCTTTCTTCTGCACGATCGCCAGCTTCTCCCGGTACGTCAGGTTGCGCCGCCGCCGCGGCGGAGCAAGCGGTGCGGGTGTCGTCATAGTTTATTTAACGTTAGTTAAGTCGCGGGTTCCCTCTTATTTAATTTTTATCAAACGCGACTTGGAGTTTGTATGTGAAGTGGTGGATCGAAATGATGGCATCTATTATGTGTGGTACATCCCATAATATACGAAGTACGTGGTGTGGCAGACATACAACTGACTTCTGATCTGAGACCGTGGAGGTGATGGCGCGGGGCAAGGTGACGCTCACGGCGGAGCAGAAGCTGGCGATCGTGCGCCAGAGCGACCGCCAGCCCGGTTGGAAGCAGACGCAGCTGGGCCAATGGGCGGCCGACACCTTCCAGCTGAGCGTCGTGCCGTCGCAGCCCACGATCTCCATCGTGCTGCGGCAGGCGGGCAAGCCCGTCAAGCCTCGAGCACGCAAGGGAGAGGGACCCAGAAGACTCAAGTCCAAGCCCAAGCTTAAGGCTGAACCCAAGCCCAAAGTCGTTAGATGTCCGCAGGTGGAGAGCGCGTTGGTGCGCTGGCTGGATACGCAGATCGAGAAGGACGCGGCCGTTTCGGTTACAGCGGTGCGGACGCAGGCGCGCGAGCTGGTGGACAAGCTGAAGGTGGAGGTGGACGGTTTCGTCGTGTCGGACGCGTGGGTGGACACTTTCGTGAGACGAAACATCCTCAACTGTCCATTTGGACAGTCCGACTCGGACGCCGAGAGTGACGAGGAGGACGCACACGTTGCAGTGAAGAGACCGGCGAAAAGTGGGAGGACGCAGGCGGACGCGGACGTGGGCACGAAGGCCGGCAAGACGAGTCGCAGAGTGGTCAAGCCCAAGAAGGAATCGCGCACGCCCGCGCCAGCGAAGGTGGCGTGTCCACCGGCGGGGAAGAGGAAGCGAGAGAGCGAGCACGAGAAGCAGGCCAAAGCGAGGAAATAAGTTAAATGTCATGGACGACCAGTTTTGAGGAGTGAGACCCCCTGCGTTGAAAGTGGTGTCTAGGTGGATGTGAGACTGCCATATACTACCAGTACTACATACTAGTATTTGTAGTAGCACATGCAGCGTGTATTGTTCGGAAATGCTGTCACGCAGACAGAGAAACTTGCGTTCCTCCGGCCCACGGGTACATGTATATGTCATACATGGCGTCTATATAGAATACTGGTGGACACTTAATCCAGGTTGAAGCACTGGCGACAGCGCGGCTCGTACATTTCGATGCCACCGATGAGCTACACGATAAACCAGCAGCAAGGGGTGTGAGCGCGACCTTAATTAAAGGGCTAAGCAGAAACTTCAAAGCTGAGTAACTTACCTCGAGCGTCTTGTCAGCCACAAGGCGGCGTGTAAAAGCTATAGGGAATATTAATACAACCAATTCACGCATATTTGTTTATCAACAACACCGCCTAAAGTGTAACACCCTGACAAAAAGAACCACGAACGCACCTGCATCATGGCCGCACGACGAGCAAATGGCGTTAAGCTTGATGACCTGCTCCGCCGTCGGAATCAACTCCACGACGCTCTCAAAAGCCTGCATTCCACCACAAGCACATCAGCATTCCACTCCTGCCCCCAACCTCCATCCTCTACCTATAACCCCTTACTTTCCGCTCGAACGTCGCATCCAGCGCGGCCACGACCACCACCTTGCCCCTGTTCGCCGCGTCCTGGCAGAAGTCGACCAGCTGCATCATCACCCAAGTACGTCAAACGACCCATATGCTGTACCTCCTTCCTCCTTGCCAACCAAACTCTCAACTCCTTACGTCCGGGTAGAACTGCCCCTCGTCGATGCCAATCACGTCGAACTGGTCCAGGAACGGCCGCACCTCCGCCAGCGTCTGCACGGGCATGGCCTCCACGAACACCTTGTCGTGGGTCGACAGCATCCTGCACAGCATAATGACAGATTAGCAACTGTTGTCACTGAGATACTATTGTATCCCACTACACCGGACAAAGTAGACTCACTCTTCCGAGTGGCGGGTATCAAAGAGGTACTTGACCACAAGGCACTCGAGTTTGGCGTGCTGGTAGCGGTGGATGCGTCGGATGAGCTCCGTGCTTTTGCCGCTGAACATGGGCCCGATGATGAGCTGCAGACAACCTTCGATCTTCATCCTCATCGTCTTCTTCTCCTTGGTGGCAAAAAGCGCGAGTGCTCGACGCCGCCAAAAACGCGATAAAACGTTAAACGACAATCAGATTTATTGAATTTCAGAGGTCATATCTGATAAGCAAACACGTCTGACCCGACGTAAACGTCATATTCATTGCACTAATACCCTGTAATGGGACGCTAAGTCTAGGACATTATTATCAGTTCTCGGAGGGGAATGACGTTCTGGTTCTGAAACGGCAGTTCAGACACGAAGACGATGGTTGGCGAACAAGAGGCCAAGCGCGAGAACTTCTTCGTGGTGTACGTGCCCGCCGATGAGGGCAAGGAGCTGGAGGAGTGGGCGGTGGCGCTTCCCAAGGACAAGGAGGCGCAGCTCGGCTGTCTGACGGAGCGACTGCGCGCGCACTTCAAGGCGGGGGCCACGACCACGTCCAAGCAGCAGCAGGAGGAGACGTTCAAGCAGCAACTGCTGGCTCAGCTGCCCAAGGGCGCCACTATGACGGACGAGATGCTGCAGATGATGCTGCAGATGGACAGCCTCGTGGACTCGATCCCGCTCGTGCTCAACACGCCCGACGCCAAGCACGTGGGTGTCAACATGTACGTGGACGACAAGGGCACAGCCAAGGCGCTGCCCACGAACGTCCGCGCCTCGGCTATTGCCCAGGCGTGCGGCAAGATGCTGGAGGTCAAGGGCGATGCATTCATCGGCCGGGTGTTTGATAATGGTAAGTGGGGGGTAATGGGAGGGGGGGGGGGGTCTGAAGTAGTGAATTCTAATTTGTTTTTTGTTTTTTTGTTTTTAGATGACGACTTCGTGCGTATGGACTTCCGGTTGAGTGAGGTGTCGGGTGGTGCTGCGTGGGTGCAGCAGGGCAAGCAACAGGCTGCTGCTGCGGCGGCGGGGACTGGAGGTGCGGCGGCGGGAGCTGCACTGGCCAGGGCGAAGGCACCGACTAAAATGATGCTGCCCGGATCGATCCAGCGTATCTGCGGCGCTGACCGCTGCTCGAAAAACGGCACACTGCGGTGCTCGAGATGCAAGGCGCAGTTCTACTGCAGTCCAGAGTGCCAGAAGGCGGACTGGAAGCTGCACAAAGTCGGATGCACGAAATAATCTACCGGTAGGCTAGAGCAATACAGAACAGAAAACGAAAATCCTTCCAGAGGATGGATGTCATGTCATGGCTCTGCTAGCTGAGCCACTAAAATCGAGAGAAAAAAACACCCTACTCATAAAAACCTCTCAAAAGCGATACCCGTAAAGTATTAGCCAAAGATCCCCCACCAAACAACAAGAGCTCTTTGATTCTATAACCATGGGGAGGAAGCCTGGCTTCAAGCCTGTGTCCGTCACGGGGGACAGCGCGCGGCCCGGAGGCCCCTCGACGCTGGACGTGCTGACGACGTGGATCACCAAGCCGGGCAACGTGCGGCGCTGGCGCTCCGAGTCGCACGCGCCGCTGATCCGCGAGATCGTGGACGCCATGCACGAGGAGGGGCTGGTGCACCGCAAGGGTCCGTTCGTGCGCTACAAGGTGGACGCCATCGAGAAGCAGTACCTCATGGCCAAGAAGTGGCTGCTGGAGACGGGCATGCACGACGCCTTCATGCGCGGCAAGGCCACGCCCGAGGTGCGCGCGCACGTGGAGCGCGTGTGTCCGCTGTTCCGCAAGCTGGACCCGGCGTTCCACGGCGTGCCCTTCAGCAAGAAGGACGCGGAGACCATTGAGCTGGACGCGGACAGCGTGGAGGACGAGGATGATGGGGAGAGCGAGGAGGAGAGCAAGCAGGAGATCAAGGTCCCGGAGAGCGAGGAGGAGGAGAGTGAGGACGATAGCGAGGAGGAAGACGAGGGTGTGGAGGGAGACGAGGGCGTGGAGGGAGGAGAAGAGGGCGAGAAGGAAGATGATGAGGAGGAGGAGAGCAGCAGTGACAGTGGGGAGAGTGAGGAGGTCTACGATGGAGAGGAGGAGGAGGAGGAGACTCAAGCTCCGAGTGAGAAGCCTCCGACGCCTCCGAAGGGGAGCACTTTCAAAAGCTTCCTGATGGCGACGACGGAGGAGAAGGAGAAAACCTCTGAGCCACAGAAGAAGAAGAAGAAGGCTATGCTCAGAGAGCAGGTGCTGGCGACGACGACGGAAACGGAGAAGGCTGCGGAGAAGGAGAAGACTGTACTGTTGGAAAAGGAGAAGGCTGCACTGTTGGAAAAGGAGCAGGCTGCACTGTTGAAAAAGGAGAAGGCTGCACTGTTGAGAAAGGAGAAGGCTGCACTGTTGAGAAAGGAGAAGGCTGCGGAGAAGAAGAAGAAGTCGACGGTGGAAAAGAAGAAGACTGCGGAAAAGAAGAAGGCTACAACGGTGGAAAAGGAGAAGACTGCGGAGAAGGAGAAGAAGTCGACGGCGGTTGAAAAGCTGACGAAGAAGAAGAAAACTGTTTCCAAGGAGGCGTTAGTGAAGGCTGCTGGGCAGGAGACGCCGTCGGTTGAGTTGCAGAAGAAGGCAATCACTGCCAAAGACGGTGCGTCGGTGAAGGCAGCGAAGGTTACTGAGAAGAAGAAACCTTCGAAGCCAGAGGCGGCGGGTGAGCCGGCGCCTGTCAAGAAGAGAAGAGGGCGACCTCCTCTATCTAAGGCTACTGCGTCTCCCGTGCCAAGTGACATGAAGGTAACTGCGCCAAAGGCGACCGAGAAGAAGTCGCCGAAGGCAACCGCTGCAAAGCGGAAGAGTGTTGATGAAGAGACAACCACCGCTAAGCGAGCGCGTACGCAGCGCCAAGCTGATGAAGAGAGTGCGATGAAGCTTGCGCGGACACAGGAGCAAGATGAGGCAGAACGAAAGGCGCTGGCGGATATCGAGCGGAAGGCACTTCTGAAACGCGTCAACGATGAGCAGAAGCAGCGCCACGACGTGTATGAGCTTGAGCAAGCCAAACTAAAGTGCGAGCTGGAGGCTAAACAGGTTCAGCTGCTGTTTGAGAAGGCTACTGCACGAAAGAAGCTTGATCAGCTTGGAGTTCCTCAGGAAGAGATCGACCGCCTTTTGCCACTGTGAGATCAACAATCCTTGGGAACAACGCCGACAGACATTGATGCCGAGGCGATTGTGTATTCGTTTTAGGGGATGGCAAGAGTATGCGATGAGGTATCCTAGTGTTGTGGATAACAATTGAAGGGCACTAAAGGCACCGCATATTCTGTTCCGAAAACATGGTAAAGCGCGTTGATGGGAGTGTTTACATGGGGTCAAATGCACTGCATTTGGTGTTGTTTAGACTTATAAGCTGCATGTTTACAGAGGCAGCACGCGGTCGACTTCTGCGGGGTCGACGCCGGCGCTGAGAAGTGTCTTCCGTGCGAGGGATCTTTCCATCTTGAGCTGCACTCTCTTCGCCTGCAGCTCGCACTCGACCTTGGCGCGTTCCAGTTCGAACAGTTCCTGGCGCTGGGCTTGTTCCTGCTTCGCACGCTCGATAAACGTCTCGCGCTCGAGGTCTCTCGTGACTGCTCTGCTCCGCCGATAACGCTTGGCAGCTGGTGACGGATCACTGGTCGGACGTTTTCGAGGGGTGCGTTCAGGGTCGAGGTCGCTCTGTTCTTTGTCAGGGTCTTCCATGTCGGCGTCTACTTCGTCGTCATCGGAATCCCCCTTAGCATCAGTTGCAGCGTCTTCGGCCTCATTTTCCCCATCGCTCTCGCTCTCACTTGAGCTGCTGGCTGCATCGGCGCTGGATACTTTTGCCTCCGCGTTACCTTGTTCTGGGATTTCCTCCGCTTCCTCCTCTTGCTCTTCGTCCTCCTCTTCGTCATCTTCGTCATCTTCTTCTTCATCCCCCTCGTTCTGTTTCTCCCGATCTTCGTCATCGGCGTCAGCCTCTTCTTCACTTTCCTCAGATTGCTCGTCTTCCTCCTCGTCTTCCTCTTCTTCAACCTCCTCCACTTTATCCGGTTGCGCTAGCGGGATCTGTTCTTCTTTGTCGTCTTCGTCGTCGTCCTCATCACTCTCACTCTTCTTTTCTTCGTCACTATCGTCTTCCTCGGAAGAGCTACTGTCATCAGACTCGCTTTGCTTCTTTTTCTCCACTACGCGCGTCTCCTTGGCAACAACTTCCACTTCTTCCTCAGTACTCTCCTCTTCACTTTCGCTATCATGCTCAAGTGCATTTTCCTGCACATACTTGTCTTCCTCCTCATCACCACCCTGCTTCTCTTCATCAGCGTCACCTTGGTTCCCCTTTTCCACAGCTTTACCGTCCTGCACACGCACATTGTTCTGCTGCTCAGCTTCTCCATCCTTGCTCTTCTCAGCAACACTGCTCGGTTTCTCCTCTTGATCCTTTTTCTCCTCAGCAACGCTGCTCGGCTCCCCCTCAGCTTCTCCATCCTTTCTCTCCTCACTTCTCGGTTTCTCCTCAACATCTCCATCCTTGTTCTTCTCAGCAACACGGCTCCGTTTCTCCTCCATATCTACCTCCGTCTCCTCTGTCTTCTTCTTCTCCACTCCCACCACAGCACCACCCTCAGCCTCTTTGGCAGCAGGAGCCCTCGCCTCCTTCTCCTTCCCGCCGTTCGTCGCAGCGACGCCCTCTTTCTTCACCTCCACCGGCCTCATCTCCTGAGCTCTGCTCTTCTCCAGATTCTCCTTCCACTTGCCGGCCGCGTTCTTCTGGTTCTTCGCACCGGGCGACTTGTTCTTGTTGTTGGCCGATCCCAGGGCCGTTCTCACTGCCGCCGCAGACGCCATCACCTCTCTGGCTCTAGTGACCGGGGCCCTCTCGGGCACCGTCACCATCGGCAGCTTCTTGCCCGTCACCTCCTTCCCGAACACAGGCACGAGCTCTCGGTACATGGCGGCGCTCCAGCCGATCTCCTTCTCCACCTGTGCGTTGGTCTCGCCCCGCAGGAACTCGTCCAGCTTCTTCTTCACCATCAGGTCCGCCGTGGCAGTGATGAAGCCGCCCTCCAGGTAGCGGATCTTCTCGTACACGCCCACGGCCGAGCGGGTGAAGATGCCGTTGGCCTCCAAACCCCGCACGATCTCTTCGCTCAGCTCCAATTTGGACGTGCGCCCGCCCCGCCAGCGCTCCATGTTGCCCGGCGTCGTGAGCCACGCCAGCACCACGTCCTCCGACGAAGGCGCGGCGGCCGACGCCTTGTCCGTGCTCCAAACCCGATTCATCCTCATCCTCATCCGCTCACGTTCTTTACCCATTTTTCGGAATGGGATCTTGGCCACTGACGCAGCTCAGTCCCGTGTTTAAGAGAGTTGGATCACATACAGCTTTTCCGCACGGACACTTTTTAATAAGGGTAGTTTGTAACTCTTAATTAAGGGGTGGTTTTGTCCTATAGGAATTCCGGTTACACCGATTTCTTTAGGAGCTCACACAAACGTATCCATGCGTTGTATGGGACACAGAGTTTGGGTGCTCCATGCATCTCTGATGATTCGTTTTTAGCTTTGCTCCACCTACATGTAGGCATTGGACTTCCACAGCGGCATGAGTCGGTCCACCTCGGTCACAGAGACGCCCAGTTCCAGCAGTTCCTTGCGCGCTTTCATCCTCACGCAGATGGCCTCATCGCTCTTGGCCTGAATCTCAACCTTGTAGAGCTCACGACGAACATCTTCCTCGGCTTCCCACAAACTTGTATGCTGGGTATTACCAACGCCGGCTTGGCCAGAATGGTGCTCAAGTTTTGCACGCTTCGTGGTGTTACTCTTGCCACGTGTATGCACTCGCGGCGGAATTGCTTCATGCAATTCCGCCTCGGAACACACTGAATCCTTCGTAGACATCGTATCTCGCCCGTGTGGTTTGGATTTTGAAGTAGAAGCACAACCGGAAGGTCGCAGCAATCGTACCAGCTTCGGGTAGTAGGGGCAGGCCTTCAGTACCTTGCGCTTTGCCTTGTCGTTGTCATCAAAACGACGGAGCTCTTTCTTCCGAAGCCAATGCTCGACCTTCTGAAAACTGTGCAACAATGACCAAAGCTTAACGTCGATGCTGCCGCGCGAATGATTCGTGATACCTTGATCCACCAGCAACTCGTAGATGTCATCTATCAGGGCAACCCGCGTTCCGTCCCGCACTGCCGCTGCCTTCAGCCACCGTTCGGCGTTGCCTGGAACCGAGAGACATTGCAAGAGCACATCCATAGACGAAGGCCTCCCATCAGCGCCATCTTCGTCCCAGTACATGCTCGCCATATCAGTCTAAAAGATATCTGCTTGGTATCTTGCGGCAAAGATATCTGCTTGAAGTATCTTGCCGCAAGATACCTCAAGCAGATATCTTTTCGACAAGGTTCTTGCGGGAGATATCTCGGTGGAGGTATCTACTGAGTGGTACAGTAGTCCACTTCAACTTGGATCCAGATGCAATCGTTATTAACACAGTCAAATCATACAAAAATGTCGAATGCATTCATCTCGTACAATATCACAAGTCGGTCAACATTTTCAAGAAAGACACCAATGTCCAACATCTCCTTGCGAGTCTTGGCTCTCACGCACATTGCTTCATCACTTCTATCGTCGTTTCTCTGGTTTGAAATCCTCTGGTCTTGGGATCCTCGACACGCATACGTTTAGTCACTTCAGGGAAAACCTTCTTGAATCTCATATCAAGAAGTTCTCTTGAAGAACTGTAGAAGCGTGTTCTAGTCTTTGCAGCTTGCCGAGCCCATCAACGACCTCCACTTGTCGTACTCGCTCTTAGACTTTCGTCTCGATATCCAAGCGGGTGCAGTGCGTTATGTCATGGCTGACAAACGACCGACCCAGAATCCCGATACTCGCTCCTCGGCATTTCGGCTTTTTGTAGAAGATGTCACGGCGACCACATATTACACGCCGCCCATATTTCCCCGAGTTGCATCGACCAACTCTGCTGAGAATACCGTAAGATTCACTCAATAGATTTTCCAGGATCACCAACGCCAAACAGAATACACTTCGTACCATTTGATACTTCGACGTACAATCATAGCGGTAAAAGCCGATCAACATCTTCGGGAGACATGCCCATATCGAATAGCTCCTTTCGTGCTTTTGCTCTCACGCAGATGGCCTGATC
Source organism: Phytophthora x cambivora (assembly GCA_033557925.1). Classification (NCBI taxonomy): domain Eukaryota; phylum Oomycota; class Peronosporomycetes; order Peronosporales; family Peronosporaceae; genus Phytophthora; species Phytophthora x cambivora. The sequence continues at coordinate 2,668,710 of JAUCEB010000008.1, read as the reverse complement.
ACGCTTCACTTGGAGCTCGAGTTTGAAAAACTCGCGACGCTCTTCTGGCTCGGCCTTTAGGAAAACCATCCTTTTGACATCAACTTCTTCTGCACGTTGAGGGGAGCTCAGTGCACGCTTGCGCGGAGTCCACTTTGCACCTGGAGCGACAGAATTTTGCGTAGCTTGCCGACAATTGATATCCTCGTACGTACTACGAGTAGGCCGCGAGCTTGCAGTGGCTACCGATCGACGTGCTGACTGCAACACAGGCGCGATCTTGGGGTATACGGGGCACATCTGAAGCACCGTGCGCTCAGCCTCGATGGAGTCATCAAAATGCTGAATTTCAGCCCTCCTGAGCCAGTCTTCAGCTTTATCGAAATGTTCCTCCAAATAGTGAAGTTTTCCGGTGATAGCACGGTGGCTGCGGTAGGTGATGCCATGGACCAGCAGCAAGTCGTAGACTTCACTGGCCAGTACCACCTGCGATCCATCTCGCTTTCCAGACGCTGCGCACCAGCGCTTAGCATTCCCAGGAGCCACCAGCCACTCCACTAGAACATCCAGAGACGACGGCCTCCCATCCGCGGCGTCCGAATCCCACCTAATTAACGCTGCAGAGTTGAACGCGTACTCAACTTTTTGAGGATGACTCCTGCCATTCTTCGACCTCGGACTCGCTGAATCTGCACGCTGAACACCGAAACTCTGACAACTCTCTTCGTCGCTGCTCTCATAATGAACATTTGTCTCCTTTTCGTCCTCACAAAGTTGGGGTCGTATAGACGGACGTAGCACAGGAGCGAGCTGATGGTAGTAGGGGCACATCTGGAGCACCGCGCGTTCTGTCTCATTATTGATCTCATAATGCTGCAATCCCTGCGCTTGAAGCCACCTCTCGACATCGTCCAATTGGTGCTCGAATTGCCAAAGCTTGGCGACGAGTGCGTGACGAGTGCGATGTGAAATCCCGTAGCTCAGGAACAAGTCGTGTATTTCCGAGACCAGTTCGGACCGCGAGCCGTCCATGAGGCCAGCGGATGTCCGCCACTTCTGAGCATTCCCAGGACGCACCAGCCATTCCAGCAGCACGTCAATCGACGGCGGATTGCCATCCACGCCGTCGGTATCCCATCGGATTGAATTGGCCATAACTTACGGTAAGCTTCCTTTTGGGGTATCTTGAAGTGTTCTTCTAGAGGAAGATGCGGAGCTGAGGATGGCCACAATAAGCGTGTCATTGTTATTGTAGAGAGAGAGAGCTATCTTCAACATGCACTTCTAAATGGTGATCCAAACCCTCTCGTTTATAAAGGCAGAAGTCGGTCGACATCGTGCAGGGGAACGCCAAGTTCCAGCAATTCATTGCGTGATTTAGCTCTCACGCAGATGGCGTGATCTCTCTTCACTTGCAGCTCGAGCTCGAAGAACTCGCGGCGTTCGTCAGGCTCAGCTTCAAGCAAAACTACGGCGCTAGTGCCCTCAGCCTCGACGTATTGTAACTGAGACTCTATACGCGTACGCTTAGGCACATTGGGACATCCCGCGATACCCCCTCGCTTTCTAGAGCTGCCTCCCGATTCATCAACCTCCTGCTCTTCCTCAGAGCTTGCAACTTCTTCTTGGTAATAGCTCGTTTGATGCGCCATTGGTGCCTCTGACGACGGTCTCTTTGCGTGCAGCAGAGACCTGATCTCAGCATAGTAAGGGCACATCTGCAGCACTGTTTGCTCCGTCTTCTTGTTGAGATCGTGATGTCGCAGACCTCTTCTTCTCATCCAAGTCTCCGCGCGCTGAAGTACGTGCTCCAGCGCCAAAACCTTGGTCCTAATACTGCTCGGCGTCCGGTAATTGATGCCGTACTTGCGCATAAAGTCATGGATCTCATGGGTCAACTCCAGCCGCGAGCCGTCCACCTTCCCATCTGTATCCATCCAACGCTGAGCATTATCCCCCGCCCTCAGCCAGTCCAGCAGCACCTCCATAGACGACGGCCCCCCGTCTTCGTCCCAGCCTGGGCTCCCCTTGATTAAATTCTTTCGTGGAAAAGCATGGTGTGCACCACACCACACTCATCAAAGTATTTCGTTCTTATAGAGGAAGATACCATTCCGACACCAGCCATGAAGCTCGCCAAGGCTGCAGCCCAGCAGATCAAGGGCGTGGTCATCGAGTACGACGTGCTGTGCAGCACGCTGCTGGGCAAGTCCGCGGCGGAGCAGACGCGCCGCAAGCAGGCAGCGGAGCAGGCGCGTCAGCAGCGCGAGAAGCGCTTCGGGTCGTCGCTCTTCGGCCCCAAGAGCATCAAGTCCATGCTGGTGAGCGACGTGCGCGGGCTGCTCAAGGAGCTGAACGAGGACTCGACGGGCAAGCCGTGGGCGGTCAAGGAGCGACTGCAGAGCACGCTGCAGGGTCTGCCGAGTCAGAGTGAGCGGCGTGGAACAGCTGGAGGAGTGGGAGGAGACTGATTGACTGACTGACTGACGAGTGCAATGAAGTTCTGGACAGAGTCACGGGCTCGGACGAGAAGCAGACGACGGGCAAGAGCGAGGACGAGATTTACCTGGAGAAGCAGCTGCAGTCGGCGTCCGAGGAGTTGGATAGGATGAAGCGGAAGAAAGAGGAGGAGAGACAGGAGAGAGAACAGTGGAGCAGCAAGGGATTCGGGGTCAAGAGCAGCGCTGAGGCCAGCTCACTTAGGGACAAGTACCTGGACAAGATTAATAAGTTGAAGGAGAAGAAGAAGCTGGAGACGGCGAGCAAGGAAGGTGGATTGGAGGAAGTTGTGGGGGCGACGACCTCCGCCGGACTGTCCACGTGGACCGTGAACGACGGAGCCAACGAAGTGCTGGTATGGCGCTACTTACTTGGTGGTTGAGAGTGTAGCAGTCAGGTGTGGTGCTGATTTGATTGCTGGTGTGTTGTCTGCAGAGCTACTCAGACCTGCGCGGACTGTTCAAGGCCGTGATCCCACCGCGTGACCCGCTGCAAGATGTACGTTGGTGTTGTATGAAGCTTTTGGCAGCGGTGTACTGATAGTTGGTGTGTGTGTGGCGTCGTTGGCTATGCGCAGGAAGAGTACACTTTCTTCTTAAAGGAGGTAGGCATGATGTAGCTTCGTCTTGCTAATTTTGCAGTAGCTAACGACCAGCTAACGAATCCACAGATGGAGGGCCAATTCGACATGTACCTCCCGAAGGAAGAGCAAGACCAGTTCCCGGACCCGAAGCCGATCCTCCACATTTGTGACGAGTTCGGCTTGAAGCCAGCGGACGTTCTGGTGCTCGCGCGTCACGCACCCACCATCAAAGCCGCCAAGTACGCGCTTGCTCTGCTCTGTCTGCAATGCCTTCAACTCACCTGTCACTCACCCTTTCATGTCTGTATTTGCTACAGGGAGGCAGGAACGCACGTGTGCCACTACATGCCCGGCGACAAGGCCATTCCGAACCACACGGCGCACTACCACTTGACGCAACTGAGCGAGTTCCAGCATCTGATCGAGGACTTCAACGGCGTGTCCTACCGCGACAAGATCAAAATGGGGTCCATCGAGTTCTAACACCGAAAAAACAACCCCATTTTGCCGTACAGTACACAAAAGAATCCTGTAGCCATGTCAATGCACCCAAAAGTCAAGTACCGTCCACTCAATTCAAAATTGAATCGCATGATCCGTACCACACAAACAACACACAGAAGATTTTTTGACGCGGAAGGAAGGTGTCCGTCCGCTGCCAACTCCGCTCCCTACCGCGCCTCATATCTCCCGTTCTACAGCTCGCTACTCGCCCGCTCCTGGTCGACATCGTTGCTCTGCGTCTTCTCTTCCTCCCTATCTAAGTTTCACCCGTCACCGCCCTCTGGATCCCGAGATCTGGCGCCAAACGCGAGTCCACATGGCGTACAACTACGTAGCCACCGCTCAGCCGCCCACGAGCGTGACGCACTCGCTCACCGCCGCGTTCACCGGCCCAAACGACACGAACCTGCTGCTGGCCAAGAGCACGCGCTTCGAGTGCCACCTGCTGACGCCCGAGGGGCTCACGCCGCAGCACGACATCAACGTGTACGGGCGCATCGCCATCTTCGAGGTGTTCCGGGCCGCCAACGAGCCCCAGGACTGGCTCTTCATTGTCACGCAGCGCTTCCAGTTCTGCGTGCTGGCGTACGACGCCGGGACGCAGCAGGTGGTGACCAAGGCGCACGGCAGCATCCGGGACTCGATCGGGCGCAGCAGCGAGATCGTCACGGGCGGCAACATCGACCCGGAGGGGCGTCTCATCGGCATGAACCTGTACGAGGGGTACTTCAAGGTCATCCCCATTGACAGCGGCAAGGGCATCCTCAAGGACACGTTCAACATCCGATTGGACGAGCTGCGCGTCATCGACATCAAGTTCCTGCACGGCTACAATAAACCCACGATCTGCGTCCTGTACGAGGACTACAAGGCCGCGAGACACTTGAAGACGTACCACATTCTGCTCAAGGAGAAGGACTTTGCCGAGGGCCCGTGGAGTCAGTCCAATGTCGAGTCTGGAGCGAGTCTGCTGATCCCTGTCCCTGCACCGGTCGGAGGGGTGCTCATTGTCTCGAACCAGACGATCGTGTACCATAATGGGAGCACGTTCCACGCCATCCCCATGCAGAGCACAGTCATTCAGGTGTACGGCGCGGTGGACAAGGATGGATCGAGGTTCTTGCTGGCTGACCAGTACGGCACGCTGTCGGTGGTGGCGCTGCAACACACGGGGAAGGATGTGACGGGGGTGCACCTGGAAGTGCTCGGCGAGACGAGCATTGCGTCTTCTCTGTCGTACCTGGACAACGGTGTCGTGTTCATCGGCAGTACCTTCGGTGATTCGCAGCTAGTTAAGCTGAACGCGGACCGGGATGAGCACGGATCTTACATCGAAGTACTGGATACGTACGTGAACGTCGGCCCGATTATCGACTTTTGCGTCATGGATCTTGATCGACAGGGTCAGGGGCAAATTGTGACCTGTAGTGGTGCTGACAAGGATGGAACGCTGCGCGTGATTCGTAACGGAATTGGGATTAATGAGCAGGCCAGTGCGGAGTTGCCTGGTATCAAGGGCATGTGGGCGCTTCGTGAGACTTTCGCTGCGGAGCACGACAAATATTTGCTGCAGAGTTACGTGAGTGAAATCCGAATTCTAGCCATTGGCGATGAGGATGAGATGGAGGAGAGGGAGATTCCGGCGTTTACCAATGTTAAGACGCTGCTATGTCGGAACATGTATGGCAACGTGTGGTTGCAAGTGACAGAGTCTGAAGTGCGTCTTATCAGCTGTAACACTTTGTCGTTGAGCTCAACGTGGTCGCCTCCGTTGGGATCGCGAATCACTGTGGCCGCTGCAAACCCAACGCAGGTTGCGGTCGCGACATCAGGCGGTGTGCTCGTGTACCTGACGGTTGAGAATGGCCAGGTTACGGAGAAGACTAAGGTCAAGATGGAGCACGAAATTGCATGCGTTGACATTACGCCGCTTGCTCGCAGTGACGCGACCAATGGCGATGTATCAATGGCGGGCTCACCGTCTCACTGGGATATGGCGGCGCTCAGCAGCTCGATTTGTGTCGTTGGCCTGTGGACTAACTTTTCGGTGTCTGTCCTTAAACTGCCAACGCTCGAGAAGCTGACGACTGAGTCACTAGGAACTGACCTGCTCCCACGATCGGTGCTGTGCAGCACATTTGAGGGCAAGGACTATCTGCTGGTCGGACTTGGTGACGGTAGTCTGATGAACTACGAGTTAAATGTCGAGCAAGGGACCCTTGGAACGCGTAAACGAGTATCGCTGGGTTCTCAACCTCTGTCGCTGTCGACTTTCCGCTCGAAGAATATGACCCACGTATTCGCTGCCTGCGATCGCCCGACGGTCATTTACTCAAACAACAACAAGCTGCTCTACTCGAACATCAACTCCAAGGAGGTTAATGTTATGTGCCCGTTCGACTCCGAGTCTTTCCCGGAGTGTCTTGCACTATCTTCTGAAGAGGAGTTGACGATCGGCACGGTAGATGACATTCAGAAGCTGCACATTCAGACGTTTCACTTGAACGAGTGGGCGCGTCGGATTGCTCACGAGCCAGAATCTCACACGCTTGGCGTGCTGACTGTGAGTTTTACGGTGGATGACACAGGTGAAGAAGTGGATCAGGGTTTTGTGCGGTTGTTCGATGACCAAACGTTCGAGGTGCTGCACTCGTATCGACTGGATCCGTTTGAGACCCCCAGCTCAGTGGTCGTATGCCCCTTTTCGGGCGATTCGTCAAGTGGGTCGTATTTCGTGGTTGGAACGGCGTATATACATGAGGATGAGGCCGAGCCACACCAAGGCCGTATTCTAGTATTTGCTGTCACCGGTATCCACGGTGAGCGGAAACTGCAGCTGGTCACTGAAAAGGAAGTGAAGGGTGCAGTGTATTGTTTGAACGCTTTCAACGGAAAGGTGCTGGCTGGAGTCAACAGCAAGGCACAACTATATAAATGGAGCGAAACCACGGACAACGAGAAGGAGCTGGTCTCTGAATGCGGCCACTACGGTCACACATTGGTGCTCTACATGGAATCGCGCGGCGACTTTATTGTGGTGGGAGATCTGATGAAATCGGTTTCTTTGCTGAGCTACAAGCAACTTGACGGGACGATTGAGGAGATAGCAAAGGATCTCAATTCCAATTGGATGTCTGCGTTGGGTATCGTTGACGACGACACGTACATCGGAAGCGAGACGGATTTCAACTTATTCACTGTGCAACGCAATAGTGGTGCGGCATCGGATGAAGAACGTGGCCGATTGGAGACCGTTGGAGAGTTCCACCTGGGCGAGTTTGTGAACCGCTTCCGATATGGATCCCTGGTCATGCAGAACAACTCTACGTCTACTCAAAACCCTGCTGCCGGCTCCACCGACATGGTTGACGTGGGAGAACAAGCTCCCATTGTTCCAGCCGCTCAAAGCCAGTCGATGCTTTTCGGAACTGTTAGCGGCATGATTGGTGTCATTTTGCCGATCACGAAAGACCAGTACTCGTTCTTGCTTCGGGTCCAGCAGGCGCTTACGCAAGTCGTGAAGGGCGTCGGAGGTTTTTCCCACAAAGATTGGCGCATGTTCGAAAACCGTCGGTCGATGGCAGAGGCACGAAACTTCATTGACGGAGATCTGGTGGAAAGCTTCCTGGACTTGCCTAAACCGCAGATGATGAAAGTGGTGGACAAGCTGAACAACGATGGCATGCTGGATGGCACCGACCAATTTACAGTGGAGGATTTGACTCTGCGGATTGAAGAACTGGCTCAACTACACTAAGTCGTTCAAACAACAAATCTGTGGCAAGTGAACACCGAGTATTGTAGGCGCGAACCGGTCGTTGAATGACCAACCACGATTGTTTGGTCGATCGAATCATACATGCCTTGCACTCGAAATGCCTGTGCCAGTTTTATTCTTATCGCTGGTCTCTCCTTTTAGAGACGCATTTGCTCGATTGCGCTATGGCACAGCGGAACGGCAAGAGTGTTGACACGCAGAAGAAGGTACGCGCTTTCAGGTCCTTCGTTGAATCGGCGTGCTATGTACTTCAAAATATGCTTTACCATGTGTGGTCGCTTGATCTCTACTAACGTTCTCAGCATACCGCAGGCAAAATGCCAAAAGGAAGAAGTCAAGTTGCCGGTGTTGTCGCCCCCTTCGCCGAGCAAGAAGGTGCTTGGTATGCAGGGTTTTTTCATTAACCCTTCAATCTGTCTCATTCCCATGCTCCTTGCTTCGAGTGGGCAGGTCAAAGATATCCCAATGCCTAGTAAGCCAGCGCCAACGTCCAACGGAGCGAAAACAGCAAAGGCGCCCCCGCCAAAATCTCCTTCGAAGCCTACTGCGCGCACTACGCCGACGAAGTTGACGGCACCCGTAAAGGCCCAGCCTGCCCAATCGGCAACATCTCAAACTGCAGTAAACAAGACCCCCGAAGAAAGTTCAGGGCCTGATGCTAGTGCTGTTCCAGTGACCGATGCCAGCAACGCGTCGTTGGTTGTTGACAGCTCGCAGCTAGAGGCCGAGGGGTCATCGATATCAACAGAAGAGCCTCCTCCAGAACACGTCGATGTTGATACCGATGCAATTTCAGCTGCGGAAGTTGCCGCTGCAGCGGAGGAAGCTGAACGCTTGCGACAGCTGAATGGCGCTGGGATGGTCAAGCTCATCTACGAGAGCTACGACGAACTGTTTTCGATTGAGTGCGGGACAACGACACAAGTGAATATCGACGAGGTATACTGTTTGTCGTTTGTGATGCCCAATTGCCTCGTGCGTCTTTCGAAACATCCAAATCCTGAGCGTTTTCAGCGGGAGGAGGCCGGTATTTTCGATAGTCTCGTACGTGAAGATCCGCGAGGCACTTACCACGATTTAGTGAAGGACGAGACGTACTACGTCGTCGTAGAACAGGAAGCGGATCAGCTGCGCCGTGACCAGGAGGCGACGAAGGCGCTTTGGGGTGGAGAGCTCCAAAAGCAGAAGGCAGACAAGGATGATGGCCGCGGCTTCGAATCGTGCTCCTGTATTTACGGCAATCCGTGTGTGGACGAATACGGCTGTCGAGACTGGCATTCTCGATTTGCGGTGGCTACGAAAAACGGGTGGAAGGGATTTTGAAACGCGTAAGCTTTTCAAAGTGGTGAACGAGGTGGTGCAGGATGGACAGCCGCTTTCATGGGGCAGGCTTTAAACTAGTCAACACAGCAACCATTTTCGTGCTCAATTTTCTGGTTGATCGGCTTGTTATTGGAAGAGTGCTGTGAGTTTTAGTCGCCTTAATGATGTAGCAAATGGCTTTCGGAGGAGGGAGGAGCTTTTCGAATCCAGAAAGGCACCAAGGTAAGCAGTGTGCATTTTCTCCAGGACGGCAACACTTTAAAGCTCCAATCTACCAGAAATTCTCGTAGTCACGAAGCTGACCCCGGAAGGAACGCAGAACTTCCAGCCCGCCATTTTGAAAATACTTTCGTCCGAAGACTCATTTGTTTGTTGCTGAGAACGTGTGAATCGAACTGGTGAAGACTTGGCTCAGCAAACATATTTCTGAAGTGGTTATTGAGGCATTCTACTCACCGTAACCTGTAATCGCCGAAATACTGTTGCGATATTGTTTGACATTCCGGGAAGAACTTGAAGTGACCAGCGGCTGGAGCAACAGCGCGAGTTTTTTTATCAAAGTATATTTGCGATCGGGGGGGGGGGGGGGGGGGTTCTTGTGGATGCGATTTGACACAGAACAAGAAGATCAGGAAGTTCCTGGACAGAAGCACAACCCCGCTACGAGTTGGAAAAACTGGTTCAACGACGATGGTAGCTTCGCTAGGTCTCTCATTGAAAGATATAGCTGGTGCTAATAACACCGTTGGGTACTTGGAAAAACTGGTTCAACGACGATGGTAGCTTCGCTAGGTCTCTCATTGAAAGATATAGCTGGTGCTAATAACACCGTTGGGTACTTTGAAGTGGAAGCCATAGCCTTCGCTCGCTCCCATGTCTTGGTGGAGCACGATACCGACCGATTTCGCGCTCGAATTGGTGCCGTGGATCAATAATTGTAGTTCCCGAGAAAAAGTGCTTGCCCCCTTTGTTCCTGCGATACATCAACGAGCTGTCAAGACATCGTAGTACGAAGTACTTCTTGTCAAACATCACGGGTCTTGCCACGGAACTACGAGAGCAATACGCATGCCTCTTCCAAATGGACACCCGCTCTTGCATGTTATCCTCTGACAGTGGCCAGCAGGCAAAATATTTTGGTGTAAGCTTAGTTTTCTTACGGGGCTGCGGTTGTATCCTACTACGTAGTAGTGCTGAAACGAGTTGCTATTATACGACGCTGTAGCAAAAATGGCTACCACTGTATGCACACTGACCCTAATGCACGACTTTCGAAAGCAGTATCGATCTGGCAAGTGGCAGCATTGTAGCGCAGTACTGTACTTGATCGAGCGTGTATCTATCAACGTGGCGAAAGTCCTGTCTGAAGGCACTTACTGTACCTCACGGGCTCCGTTCCGGTTCCTTCACTCTCGTGACTCAATCATATTTTCGAGGAGGCAAGCAGCGAAAAGGATCCAGTACAGGTAGAGATCAAGCATCCACGGAGGACAATGCGGTCGGCGCCTCCCTCAGGTAAAAGATCGGCACCGCCGCCGAGATGGCTACAACCTCTATCCGTTCAGAAGACGGAGCCCAAAGTCGAAACCACGCGCGCACCTCGCAGGTGACCTCGAGGAGCATTGGTCCGCGTGCGAGCCCCCGGCTATCCACTCCGTTCCGTCAGCTTTGCTGTAAATCGGGCGGAAGGTGCCGCCCGTGAGGCCAGACAATGGTTTCGGATGAGGGGATGGCACTTTGGTACGAAAGCAAATCGAGCAAAGATCGACTGGTCGTCAACGATGAAGCGCCGACGTTTGCCTGTTGTCCCGAACCCTGTCGTGACAGGGGCGTGCCGGAGGACCGTGTGCTGGGCTCGTGCAGCGTACCCACCGGGCCCTCGAGGGATTCCTTCGAGCGCCGTGCCTAGGTGCCATTCGGTGCCAGCGACCCGTCGATTTGATGGCGCGAGGCGTCCTCCGGAGTGGTATCCTCCGTGGTCAAAGGAAGCCTCGAGTTCCCGCGAGGATGGATGTCAAGCGCGTGTCTAGATACTGTGTGCTATGTTCGAGGAGGGGCTGTCACGTCGAGGTCCAGAGGACGTGATGGTGGTCTCCAAGGACGTTCGTGCAGAGCCGACGAGATCTGTAAGGTAGCTTAGTGTGTTAGCTAGTCAGTCGTGAACTTCCCATGTCAAGAGCAAACCAAACAAGAAAGAACTTTTGCATTTTAACTCTACATCCCTCTTCAACCTTCCTACGAGCGCCAACACTACACCACCGTTCCTCGACACCGTTCCTGAAGAGCCCCAGCGTACCAGACCCCCTGGCAGGAGGAGGCACGCGACACGTGGTGGAGAAGCAGGGTACGCTGCTAGCTAAGAAGGAACTCTTGTGAATCCGTCGAGAGGAACTCTACTCTGTGATCGCGACAACTACTGCGAGAACGGACGCCCAAGGAACGCCAAGAGACTTACATAGCGTGTCTTACTTACGGGTGATACGGGTTGGTGATTGACCCGATTGACGAGACCATGACGCGCGGCGACAACGGAGAACAAGATGACCGGATGAGTGAAGGCTTCCACTCGACAGAGTCGGCAGGAGGCGACCCTCAGCCATTCCCTGCTGCTGCGCAGACCGAGGGGCTCGCCGACGACGGAAGACGCGCTCGCCATGAGAGGCCAAGCGCCATTGCGACGAACCCAGCGCGCCCCGACCTGGCGGACCCAGACATGTCGACACCGGAAGGCTTGGCAATGGCCCGCGGAATCTTACAACGCGCCCTCGACATCACGAGCAGGCACGCCGATCGTGCCTCGGAAAGAGCGTGGTCCGACGCTCGCCCTCGATCCGCTCCTGCTGCAGCCAGCACTACCGCCGTCCAAGGGGACCCAAGTGAACGTGGATCGGCGCCGGGGAACGGCAGCGACGTGCTGAGAATTGCTTCCCCCACCGCTGCCGATGCCTCCGCCCCTTATGCTGGCAATGGTGCCGTTACTTTCGGCTTGGGAAGCGCTGGTGCTGCTCAACAGCCTACGGTGCCTACGTGGACTACGACTCCTGCTTATGGGAGTAGAACTCAAGCTCCGGCTTCGTGGCCGACTCCGCGCATGCGTACGGCTATTGCCGCGTATGGCGGCTACGCTCTCCAAGACGTGGCTACGCCCAGCGACCCCAAGAGCGCTGTGCCGCCAGCTCCGATGCAACCTCCGGTGACGAACGCCCCGACCCCCGCCACGGGTACGGCTGCGGCGTCGTACCGCTTCGGGGGCATGCCTTCTCACATCAAGAACGCTGTCCGCATGATTCAGCCGTTCTACTCGGAAAACTCCACCGTCGACAAGGCCCGAGCGTTCTGGAACGCGTTCGAGCGGGCCACCGTCGGACTGGATGAGTCGCTACGCCTCAGTGCGTTCCGTGAGTGCCTCAAGGGCAAACCTGGTGAGGAGTGGTGGATGTACTCGAGGATCGAAGACTTCGAGACTCTGCGTGTACGCTTCCACAACCAGTTCATCTGCTTGACACCCCTCCAGATGATCGAACGGCTTAAGAACACGAAGCGTTCCCGAGGGATGTCAGCCGAGGTGTGGGGTGACCTCATCCAAGGACTTTGCGACGAAGCGCAGTGCTTCGACCCACGCATGCGTTACCAGTATTTCCTGTCCGGACTGCGGAACAAGGAGTGGAAGACGGCGTTGAGCACGGCCATGGTCAACTCGATCCAGCAAGCCGTCGCCGTCCTGCTGTACAAGAACATGCACATTCCGGTGGAGGACGACGCCGACTTCGCGGACGTAGTCGCGAGTACCTCCAAGAACGCTGCTGAGGGCACGCTGCTCTCCCAGATGATGCAGATGCTACAAGCGAACCAGAACATGATCCTCCAGCAACAGCGTGAGCTGGCGCAGTCCCCGCGGTCGCCGAGACGCTCGAACTACGCTGCAGCTGCGTTCGAGAACGCTGCTCCTCCGACGCAAGCGCCGAGTTACCCTCAGGGTACGCCTGCTAACGTACCACAAGGGTCAGTCCGTGGCATTCGCCAAGGACCGGATATGTACACGCAAGACGGACGTACAGTGTGCGGCCGCTGTCATCTTCTGGGCTGCAGCCGGATCAACTGTCGTCGTGCGAACGCTACTTGCCCGCATTGTAAGGCGCGCGGACACGTTGGACCCGAGTGTGAAGCGCCTCAGCGCGGCAATGGGAACGGTGGCGGAAACTACGGTCAAAACCGCCGTCCTGGAGGGTCCAGATCCTGCTGGGCCTGTAACAGCCCCGATCACTACGCGGCCCAGTGTCCCACGCTGAAGGCGTTCCAGCAGTCGATTGCCCCGAGCGCTCCTGCTGGAGCCGCCGGACAAGGCCCGACCAGTGCTCAACAATGAAGAGGGCATGAGGGAGGGGAGGAGAGTGTCGCTCCTCCCTCTCGCCCGTGGAACGACACTGGGGGGTACGTTGCCAGAGTCTCGCTAGAGACCGACGCTGATGACTGGAACGTACCCGTGAACGAGGAAGAGGCCGAGGCCTCGGTAACTTTTGACTTTAACGAAGAAATTGCTGTGAACAACTATGATGATGTGGAAATGTGGCACCGTGAGGATGACGCGTCGACAGGACGCTACGAAGACGAACTTACTACTATGGAGACTACTGTTAACTGGGAACGCCCCGCGGCTGTGGGGTACGCTACGACTACGGAGGAGAGCCAGCCGAGCGAAAGAGCTGCTGGCGTACTCGTGAATGATAAGGTCACTTATGGCCTGGAGAATGATGAGACTGAGAACGAAGAGCCAAGCAAGAGAGCTGTCGTCGCGCTTACTGCTGAGAAGGTCGCTCATGACCTGGAAGATGACTACTTACGAATGGAGAAGCCGAGCGAGAGCGCTACCGGCGAACTTACGATCAAACTAGATGAAGAAACTACAAGAAAAACTACTGTGAATGTGTAACGGGGCACGATGCCGCTGCCTCGAGGCGTTACCTGTTGTGAGGGAGCGCGTGAACTTCCTGCCCTCGGAGAACGCCGAAGGCGAAACGTCGGTCGCCCCCGCTAAGAAGGAGACCGGCCCCGAGGAGCCCGATTCACCGGCAACGAAGAATGGCGTACCTTTGCCCAAGCCGACCGAGCCCAATCGGGACGCCGAGTCTAGCGTTCTCGAAGGGTCCGACGAGACGCCAGACGTGCCAGCTGCGAGTACGGACGCGGCCCCGCCACCCGAAGAACCTCCTCCCCCTCACACTCGACTCTTCACGGAGGAAGAGTTGGGGGCTCTCGAGGCGAAGACGCCTTCGACGGTGGGCGTCGAATTGGAGGAATACGACAAGGAGTTGGAGGAACGATTGTTCCCCCTCGACGAGGTCGAATTGGAGAAGAGAATGGTTCGGAACGCTGCCAAAGCTAAAGAGCCCTCTCTTGAGGAACTGAGCGTCATGCTAAACTTACCTGTGGAGACTATCGAACGCACACGCGAGGCTTCCCCTGGCGAACGATCTACGCCTGAGTATTGGCTAGATTGGTTCAAGAAGACGCTAGCGGCGTCAGCAGAAGCCAAGAGGGCTAATCGCGACTTCCGCGCTGAAACCCCTCCGACCAAGGGAGAGACTCGCGCCGAGCCAGGACCGAGTGGACCCACTGAACCTGAAGGTGCGGACGATGGAGTCGCCTCTGTCATGACTGAGGTTGTCGCCTCCGTCGTCCCTTCGAGTCGCATCGCCGCAACTACTGTGGATGCAAGCCGAGTCATCGCCAATATTGGCGTTCCTCGTGCTGGTTCGGAACGGAAAGATGAGGACGCTCCTCGGGCGCTTCCTTTCCGATTGCGTACTCTAGTACGTTCGGTGGTGTTCCTCCTCATTCTGGACGAGGAGGCGAAGTACGGAGCGCGCTGCCAGAAGTGCCGCTACCCTGAGGCGTACCCTCCCGAGGTCGAACCTCGTGGACACTTCGTACCGGGACCCTTCTCGACTGAGCTCCTGACTCGAGCTCGAGAGCTCGTTATCGAGAGGGCTGGTGTGCTTGGGGATAGCGTGATGAAGGCCGTCTTGCACGAAATCTCGCGCACCTACCTCGAGTCGGTCAGCACGACCATCGACAAGAGGCTTGAGCGCCGGAGGACCTGCTGGTGCAACCGCCCGGTACGAAAGCCAACCCTACCTCGGCGTGTACGGTTCGACTGCTCGTCTTTAGCCGCGAAACGCTCGGAGGCCCTCGGAAGCCACACAGGACGCGTCGAAGACTCGGACGACGTGCTCAATTACGTGTGTTTCGTGAAAGACGGGAGTGCCACGAAAGAGAAGCGTAAGCCAGGCCTGATGGAGATGAAGGACCGTTCGGAGACCAAAAAGGACCCGAACGACGGTATGGAGGACCCCGTCCCCGAAGGCAAGCGTGTCATCTGCTCGGTGGAGGGCTTTGAGGCCACGTCGGTGGGCTTCATCGACAGCCTCCCGGCCGAGCTTCTCATCGACACCGGCGCCATTGCCAGTCTCGTCGACTCTCGCGTGCTAGAGAAGCTCGGTCTGGCGAAGGCCCCACTGCGACCGTACCAAGGCAGTTTGAACGGCGTGTCGGGCCATCCTCTCCATATTCGGGGAGAGATTGAGCTCCCGTTGCGAATAGGTACGCTGGAAAAGCTGCGCACCTTCGCTGTCGTGGACCGCCTACATGTGCACGCTCTTCTCGGAACAGACGCCCTCAAGGCGTTCCGTGCCGTCATTGACATGGAGGAGAGCGTAATGACGCTCAAGGAGACTGGCGAGACGTTCCGTTTGGGTGATTCTCGAGTCGAGGAGATGTACGTGTCTCGTATTAATTCTACAGTACGATTGTGCCCTGGAGGGCAAGCGTTAGTGGTCGCCAACCTCATGGGCGAGGCGCCAGAAGAATCTACGGTGCTAGTGGAAGGGCTACCCGAGCTCGACCCATTATTGAAGGTCGCTCGATCACTCTGCTCCGTTCAGAACGGTCAGACGATCGTCGAAGTATGCAACGCCTCTGAAGAAGACATGGTGATCCAGAAGGGTACGGCTCTCGCTGCTGCGACGGTCGTGCCGAAGTCGGCTTTCTTACCTACTCAGCAAGCGTACCGGAACACTTCCGGCACACGGGGCGTCGACTCGGTGATCAGTTCCGCCGCTAGGGAGTCCGAAGCGTCCCGAGGGGCGATGCCCGGGCTGAAGGAAGCGTACCGAGCCGAGATGGAGGCCGACTTTACTGATTCAAAGCTTGGCGGGGAGCAACAAGAGCTGTTACGCTCACTTTTGGGCGACTTCCGAGACATGTTCGTCGAGTCTTCGCTCAAGCCGGGGCGTACCGACTTACTGAAGTTCTCTATTGACACTGGTACGCATCCGCCCATTAAACAGCGACCGTACCGTGTCTCGAACGCTGAAGGCGACGTAATGGAGGCCGAAATTGACCAGTATCTCGAACTCGGCCTGGTACGGCCTTCAACCAGCCCGTGGGCGAGTCCTGTGCTCATGATACGGAAACCCGACGGCGGGATACGCTTCTGTATTGATTACCGTCGCCTGAACGCTGTTACGATCAAAGACTGCTACCCTATGCCCCTCATTGATGATATTCTGGACGTACTGAGGGGGGCTAAACTGTACTCGACTATGGATATTGCGTCTGGGTATTGGAACGTACCTATGGACCCCGCTAGCGTGGAGAAAACTGCTTTTACGTGTAAGTACGGTCTATTTGAGTGGCTTGTGATGCCTTTTGGACTCTGCAATGCCGTACCCGCTTTCGAACGACTAATGGAGAACGTACTTGTCGACCTGAAGTGGCGTACCTGTCTGGTGTACCTTGACGACTGCGTGGTGTTTAGCGCTGACTTTCCTACCCACTTGGTACGGTTACGCCAGGTCTTGGAACGCTTCAGGAACGCTGGGTTCAAGTTAAAAATGAAGAAGTGTCGCTGGGGACGTGACCAGGTAGCGTTCCTGGGTCACATCGTGACTCCTACGGGCATACTACCGAACCCGGAGAAGGTCAAGGCTGTCATGAACGTTGCCCGGCCACACGACCTCCACACGGTGCGAGCGTTCCTGGGTCTCACGAGTTATTTCAGAAGGTATATACCCGGGTACGCCGCAATCTCGGCCCCCATCGAGCGTCTCAAGGTGAAAGGAACGGAGTTCGCCTGGAACCCGGACTGCGAAGCCGCCTTCCTCCAGCTGAAAAGACGTCTCGTTGAGCCCCCTATCCTCGTCTATCCCGACTTCTCTCAGCGTTTCAAGCTCTACGTGGACTCCTCTCGCCTCGCGGTGGGAGCGTGTCTGATGCAGACGGTAGACGGACGAGAACGAGTGATTGCCTACGCTAGTAAGCTGCTAGTGGGCTCGGAAAAGAATTGGATCTACAAGACGGACGGTACGTCCGAGATCGAATGCTGGGGTATTGTTTGGGCCACCCGCAAATTTCGGTGCTATCTCGACCGTACCGAATTCGACCTGTACACGGATCACAAGGCGCTAACATGGGTGTTCAATGAGAACAACCGCACTACAAACGCTAAATTAGCACGGTGGGCGATGGAACTGTCCCAGTTACGCTTCAAAGTGTACCATAAGCCTGGTACGGCTATGGGGCACGCTGATGGTCTCTCTCGACTCCATTCAGACACGATATGTGCCTTGACTATCGCTGACCTACTCAATGACGACTCCTCTTCGGCAAATGAGGGTTCCATCCCAGTCGGGGAGAGCTCCTCCTCGAACCCGAACGACGAGAGCCCAACTGCCAGCTCGCGCGAGGCCGACGGGGCCTTAGATGAGGCGGTGCAGGCCGCGATGGACGCTCTGAGCGAAGTCGGGGAGCCTTCGGCCCCCTCTTCACCCGCCAACTCTGAACACGACGCTGCCAATGATGCCTCTGGCGCCCTCGCCGACACCGTTAACGACGAATTACCCGAGGACGACGCCGCCCAGACCGCCTCGTCCTCCGTGGACCTCTTCGGGTTAGATCGGGAACGCTTCCAAGAGGAGCAGAAGCGCAACCCCTGGATTCAGGCGCTCATTGCGTTCCTGGAGGACGGTGCTCTCGCTCTCGACGCTCAGTTGCGTGTCAAAGTACTCCTAATGGCTCCACACTACGTGGTCAAGAACGGCATGTTAATGAGGAGAGTGCATTTGAAGGCTAGAGGTGGTCCCGCCCGTTCGCTGAGCGTTCCGGTGATACCCCTCCCCTTCATTGAAACAGTACTGCACTACTGCCACTCCGACGTCTTTGCTGCGCATGTGGGGCAGTCTAAGACGATGGAGAAGGTGCGGAAACACGCCTATTGGCACGGTTGGAAGAAGGACGTAATCGAGTACGTTAGGGCGTGTACGGTGTGTGGAAGTGGCAAGGGCTATCGCCCATGGAGAAACGGACGCATGCAGCGTATGCCGGTCCAAGAGCTTTCGGGACCGTTCTCATTGCTGGTTGTGGACGCTATCGGTCCGTTAGTGACTACCCCTCGCGGCCACAAGTACATCTTAGTTTTTGCCGACTACTTTACGAGGTGGGTGGAAGCGTTCCCTGTGGAAGCGTTGGATACGCTCACTTTCGTGAAAGTGATGGTAGATGAAGTACTTTGCCGCCACGGCGTGCCGGAACGCTTGTTGAGCGACCGGGGCACCAATTTCATTTCGGAGCTGGCCAAGTCGTTCTACGAGACTTTGGGAATCAAGAAACTATTTGGGGCTGCCTATCACCCTCAGACTCAGGGCTTAGTGGAGCGATTTAATGGTACGCTAATTGGAATGCTACGCATGTTCGTGAGCGAGGCTCAGAGTGACTGGGATCTGTACTTGCCTCGAGTACTGTTCGCTTACCGTACTTCTTATCACGATTCGCTGGGCGACACGCCCTTCTTCAGCCTGTACGGTCGCGACCCCGTACTTCCGTTGGACTTGGCTTTCCTGAACACCAAGAACGACTGGAAGAGCAACGAGGTGGCAGAATACCGCCGAAAGCTCTACTTGTCCATGAGAGACACCCGTCGTCTCGTAGAACGGCAACTACTAAAGGCGCAGGACCGGAACGCTCGCCGACGCTCCGATCAAGTGGCAGTTGAGTTCAATGAGGGCGACGCGGTCTGGGTCTACCAGTACTTCAGGGCTAGACGTGGCGAAAAGAAGACAAAGAAACTAGCCTTCTCGTGGCACGGTCCTTACCGTGTCGTCGGCCAACTTGGTGAAAATACATACAAGATCGCGATACCAAGCCACCCTGACCGAGTCGTGTCGGTCAACGTGAACCGCCTGAAGAAGTTCGCGGGACGGTGGAGCCGCCCCTTTCCGAACGAAGTACCCGCCGGCGTGGAACGGCTACCAGACGCCGATGACGCTGGCCCCCTCTCTGTGGACGATTTACCTACTACCAGCTTCGTGGAACGCTTAACGCTGGGCGGAGAAGAGACCGTCTTCTCCGGGGTCACGAACCCCATAGTGGAAGTGCTGGCGAAGAGAATTAAAGGTCGCCAGGAGCAGTACCTGGTGCTCACGGCTTCGTATGAGACTTGTTGGCGACCTACTTCGTCGCTCCTACCTGATTACGCTCCTCTTATCAAAATCTACGAAGACGAAAGGAGAACGGCCGGTGGTTGGCCTGAACTGCGACGGAGTGCGCGGCTTGTGGATGCCAACGCGACCGTCGATGAGGACGAATTACTCTTCTAAGGGCTTCTTTCGTGGTCTACGGGGCCACCGTTCGTCTCCAGAACGGTGGGCTACGCTGTTTTGAAAGACTGCAGGCCCCGCAACTTTGATTTTTACTTTTGCTTTACTTCAACTTCGACTACTTTTATTTTTGGATTCGTGGATTTTATTTTGGTACGGTGAGTGACCGTACCCTCTTTCAAGTTCTACACGTACGGGTTCGAGACAAGATGGAAGATACCAAATGCGGAGTCGTATTACTTATGGAAAATGCAGACAACTACTTACGACGACTTCTTTTGCTGCTTAGTGACGCGTTCCGCCACACGGTCTTCTCGCTCTTCGAATTGGCTCAGTCTTCGTCTTCGTCCTCGTCGGCCGACTTCTGCGTGGCGTCATCCTCCTCCTCGTCCTCCTCTTCATCTTCTTCGGCAAAGGCGGCTTTCAGAGCTGCACTCTTCGCAGCATCCTTCGCCTCCGAGTCCGCCAAGGCTTCGGCCACCTCCTCATCCGGCGTCAGGCAGTACTTCGGGTCGGCATCGTCGACCTCCGTGGCAGGACCCGCAGCTGTCGGCGTACCATCTTGGCGCATGAACGGCGTAAAGCCCTTGATCCTGCTCTCCTTCGGGTTGTACTCGGGGACGAGCGGGCCGTCGTACTTGTCGGTCTGCAGCTGCCGCGAGATCTTCAACGCCAAATCACTGAGACGCTTGTCGTCCAGGAGCTTACGCCAAACCCCCTTCGTGATATTGGGGACCCAATGCTCCGGTACGGCCACGGGCCGCGTGATGTCCACGATGATGCGCGCTAGGGCCGTGTCGCTGAGCCGCTTGTCGTTCTCGGCGAGGTCGGGGTCCAGCGCGTCGGTCTTCTCCAACAACTCCGTCATCGTCTTGAAGCTGCCGGCATCGAGCTGGAACGGCTTCAACGCGTCGCGCACCTTGCGACGATACTCAGCAGGTTCAGTCTCGTAGAGATCGAGGAGGTCTCGAATGGGCGAACAAGTGTAGCCTTTCGCCTCCGGCGTACGCCGACCGGCTTGCCCGCCCCACCACATCAAGTCGCTGTTGCCCTTCGCCTCCAAGCGTCGAAGGAAGTTATAATACCCCCAAGTCTCGATGCAGAGACTCAGGAAGCACAAACGCTCCCGGATGGCGGTCATCTTGCGCTTACGGCGCTGCGCTTGAGCAGAAGACGAAGACAGGGGAGCGTGCAACGCCCATTCGAAGAACGTAGCCCGAAACGCGTTCCAGAGGCGCCAATGAGCCACATGGACGCCGGGGTAGTCTTCAGGATCGTACCACAATGGGATGTCCTCCCACGGGTACGCCAACTGGTACGGCGTCCGCTTGGCCGCCTCCGCTTTCGCGTAGATCGTCTCGATCGCCTTACGGACGTCGGCTGGAGTGTCCGGCGACAACTCGAAGTCCAACCCGGACGAGGTGGTCTCGGTAGACGACCCCGAGTCCGACTTGCTCGACTTGGCCGACCCCGTGGACGAACGCGGCTTCTTGGACTTGGATCCCTTTGCAGGAGTCCCCGATGAAGCGCGCTTCTGAGGTACGGCGGCGGGAATGGCGGCCGCGGGCGCAGCGACGGCGGCAACGGGTGCAGCGACGGCTCCAGCCGGAACGACTGCATCGGCGAAGTCAGGGTGCGGCAGGACGCCCACCGCGGACGCCATCTTCGACGGCAACGGCAAGATGAGCACGGGCGTGTCCAGTGCGGCGGCGGCTCGGCCTCGTTCGTTGATCAGCGCGGCGGCCATGTCGTCCAGGACGCGCAACCCGACCGACGAGTCGTTCACCGCCAGAAGCTGACGCATCTCGCGCCAGAGCTCCTCCTTGGCGAGGCGCGCGGCAGTCGTCGTACCCCCTGGCGTGTTGGGCTTCTCCTCCTGCTCCAAGAACGTCTTGAACCGCTTGAGCATGTCGTCATGCGAGTCGCTCATGGTGGCGGCGCAGCGGCGGAGGGACTTCTACGGGACGGCGGAGGAACTTGAAAGGCGTCTTGGGCGGCTAGTCGGCTTGGCACGGAGCAGCGGCTTCGGCAGCAGACGGCGAGTTGAAGAATGACGAGTTTCTGACCCCGAGCCGAGGTCGGATTGCTTCAATCTGGCGGCAAGGCAAGCCGCACCCGAATAAGAAGAAAGGTGCTGACTGAGTGATGGATTCGACCGCTGTCATCGTACTAGTCTCTGCTGGCGTACTCCTTTCACTCGTCCGTTCTCAGAGAACGTCGACGAGAAAGTACTCATTCACGAACTTTCCGGACGACTATGAGCGTCCTGCTCGAGACCGTTGCCTGGTGGCAGCGGATCTACGCTCCCTCCGAACTTCTCCCCGCCTACTGCTGCGCCGGAATCTGCTGTGTGCTAGCGTGGGTCATCTCGACTCCGCTGAGGAACGTCGGGTGGAACTTTGCTGGCGAGGTCTGGCGCGTGGCCTGCCTCAATGGCACTCTCTGGAACGACTGCCTGCTGCAGTATAACGGCGTGCTGCTAAACGATGAGGTGCGCCAGCTCCGTGGCGTGGCGTACGCTTACGCGCTGTGGGGCGCTGCTTTCGCGGTGCCTATGCAGGTGCTCGCCGACAACGAGCAACGCTACGGAGATTACGGACGCATGTTGCACAAGTGGTGGGTCGCCGCCTACGCGACGTTCTACGCGTACCTCCCTGACCTCAGCATCAACACAGCGCGCTCTCTCAAGAACTACGCCGTTGCGACCAAGGAAGCGGCTGCCTCGAGTCGTCGTCGAGCGTGTGAAGTGGTGCGCATCGTGCTACTCATCCTCAAATTTCTACTGGCCTTGGCGTTCTTCGCCCCGATGGCCGTCTATGAATTCGCGGAGTTTGCGCTACTGGGCGAAGCCGGCGTGGCTCTCACCCTCTTGATGACGAACCTGGTCAACTACTACTTCGAGTGGACTACGCTGGGAGTCGCTGCATCGGTGGTCTTCGTAACCATCGGCGTCGTGACGCACATTTGGCGTGGAGGCAAGGGTCGATCCGACCGAGGGTGCTTATCGCCTACAACTATCATCGTCGAAGGACTGAGGGAGGTGCGAGAGCGTGCCGCTGACCGCTCGCGCACCGAAATCGAAGAACTGGAACGGCTACGCGGTGCTGACACTGAAGTCCCACCCCAGTATTACGACGCCCGTTCTGATGACCCCGTGATCGTTGACGAAGGTCCCTCAAGGACCCCCGCTGCCATTTCGGCTGAGCTGCGTGCGGCTGAGGAACGCTCGGACCTCCTCCGCCACGAGCTCGCCCAGCACCCGGACGTTCGCCGAGGACGGCAAACTCGCAGTCGGGGAGGATGTCCCGAACCCTGTCGTGACAGGGGCGTGCCGGAGGACCGTGTGCTGGGCTCGTGCAGCGTACCCACCGGGCCCTCGAGGGATTCCTTCGAGCGCCGTGCCTAGGTGCCATTCGGTGCCAGCGACCCGTCGATTTGATGGCGCGAGGCGTCCTCCGGAGTGGTATCCTCCGTGGTCAAAGGAAGCCTCGAGTTCCCGCGAGGATGGATGTCAAGCGCGTGTCTAGATACTGTGTGCTATGTTCGAGGAGGGGCTGTCACGTCGAGGTCCAGAGGACGTGATGGTGGTCTCCAAGGACGTTCGTGCAGAGCCGACGAGATCTGTAAGGTAGCTTAGTGTGTTAGCTAGTCAGTCGTGAACTTCCCCTGTCAAGAGCAAACCAAACAAGAAAGAACTTTTGCATTTTAACTCTACATCCCTCTTCAACCTTCCTACGAGCGCCAACACTACACCACCGTTCCTCGACACCGTTCCTGAAGAGCCCCAGCGTACCAGACCCCCTGGCAGGAGGAGGCACGCGACACTGTAAGATGCCCACGACCCCGATAAGCCCTGCCAATCGATCTTGCACAGTTCCAGTCGACCAACCTTGGCATAATACCAATCGATCTTGCACAGTTCCAGTCGACCAAACGTATGGGACCACAGGAAGGGGTGAAACTGAGGTCACCATGGTTCTGCTCCATGCACCAAAGATTTGATTGGCTGAGCACCGCGACCACTTCAACATCCCTATGCTCCAGCATACAGTCACGAACCGCCACGTCACACTAATTCTAATTGAAACTGACCCATCGAACGTCATGTCGTCAGCTAGCATCTCCTCTCGGTGATCCGTCCGCGGCGGCGGGGCGTCTAAGGTGAATGGAGAAGAGATATCCTACCTAGCAGTCGATCCTTGGCCCTGCCTCATTACTGAGAACCTCTCGAAGGGCACATAAGCATCCGATTATGGCCCACGAGCTCGTGAGTCCGCACTGCTCGTCCTGGTCCTTCAACAGCAACTTCAGTCTCAACAAGCTCGACGCAGCCTCCACAGTCACGGCCAGTCCACTGGACGATGATAGCAAGTTCTACGAGGCGGCACTCTCCCCACTGCCAACGGTCCACGATCAGGAGCTCCACCCCCGCTCGCATCGTGCGGTGGTTCTACTGGTCAACTACTTCGCTGCTGGTCTGTTCCACGGGGTCGTGCCTGCGCTGGTCTACCCGCTGTTCAAGGTCCGTCTAGGGCTGCAAGGCTACCAGGCCAATGCAACGCAGACGCTGCTAGGCTGTGCGTGGCACGGCAAACTGCTGCTGTGTCTGTTGACAGACTGCGTGCCGATCTGCGGGCGCAGACGCACGCCGTACCTGTATGCGGGTTGGGCGCTGGTGCTGCTGGTCTTCGGGTTGATGTTGATACTCCACCCCGATGAGGTGGATAATGACGCTCCGAGCCTCGTGCTGACGATCTCTGCGGCTTCGGTGGGGTATTTGCTGGTGGACGCAGCTTGCGACGGCCTGATGGTGGAAACGGTGCATCGCGACAGTCAACTGGAAGAGCTGCAGTTGTTCCGAGCCTCGAGGCTGTCACAGAGCGCGGTGCATGCCGTGAGGTTCATTGCTGAGCTATTGGGCACGACGCTTGTCGCGGTCGCATTGAACTCGAGCGAGTACGGAGGCGGCTTTCCATTCAAGCTCTCACTCAAGTCCATTGTCGTGGTGTTGATGATAGTTGCAGTCGCTGCGTTAGCCGCCACGACGTGGGGGTTCCGTGAGGACAATTGCGGTAGCAGTGATACCGTCCCAATTGCTTTAGTGGCGCCGAGTCTGCGGTCGAAGCTCGGCGAGTTCTGGCGCATCATGCAGCAGCGCTCGACGTGGCAGATCGCAAGCTTCGGCTTCCTGCAGAAACTGAGTCTGTCCTTCGGGATGGACTCGGCGTCGCCCTCCCAGGCCGTGCACGAGTTCTGGCTACACACAGACCCATTTCTGAAGAACCTGTTCCTGGCGCTCTCGAGCGGCGGCGTGTGCGTCGCAGCGTCCGTCTTCGTGCACCGCTGTCTTCTGTCCACAAGTTGGCACTCGTCCGTGCTTGTCGCGCTACTGGGAAGGCTCGTTGTCGGGTTTCCGGTAGTGCTGACGGTGGTTTTCGACGTGTGGCGCAACAAGTTTTTCTTCCTCATCGCCACGCAGATCGTCAGCTTTGCCGATTGTATCGCCATGGTAGTGCGGATGCTCGTGGTGGTGGAAATCGCGGAGCCTGGGTTCGAAAGCAGCACCTACGGCCTCGTGACTTCCGTCTACAACCTCGCGGAGCCTGTCGCTACTGCTCTGAGCAATGGCCTCGGAGCGTATTTCAGAGTCTTCGACGTCGATATCGAGCAGGACTCGGACGAAGTTCGCATGCGAGTCGGTGCCCTTTTCGCCGTGCTGCTCAGTGTACGAGCGTTTATAGGTCTGGGCACTCTGCCTCTGCTGCCCAGACAGAAGCGCGATGCTCGAGAACTGAAGGCTCGAGGAGGAGCTAGCAAGTTCATGGCATTGTCAGTGTTTTCCACTATTGGAGTTGCCTTCTGTGCAGCTCTAATCGCCAACTTTCTTGCGGTATTCAATAGCACTTGTTGCCTACGATTTGCTGGTGGCACGGGCTGCTAACAACAACTCGAGTGCAGTGGAAGGAGTGAGTGATATCCCTTAGTTAGATGTAGTAAGTTAGTTGTATGTCCGTCCTCCTTATGCCGGTGTTGAAAAGTGAATAGTAAAAGGTGGTCGGTCGGGCAGAGTTCCTCCGAGACTTGACAATATCTCGCGCTCTCGCACGGTGACGCGGTATCGACTTTTACGCTCGAACTCGGCTGCTGGGAAGAAGCTGAGTCGTGAGGTTTGCTCGCAGAAGGTAGCTTTACCCTGTACAACGCAATTGTCCAGAGTCACGTTTGCCACTCGAATAACGAGGTGAATCCCAGTGCGATTGACGCCCCGAATGAATGGGTCCAAGTCGAAATGAACAGCTTCGGGGACGCGAGCGCATTTCTCGCCGTCACTTGGGGTCACCTGCACGAGGTGATTCGCAAGGCAATCCTGTTGACGTAGGGCTGACAAGGCTCCTTGTGACGTCGGCGACTCAAGCTCCGCCAGTAACTCTGAAGCCGTGAAAGGCATGACTTCATCTTCGTTTTCCTGAGACTTGTAGTCTGGATAGAGTTGAAGGGCGTAACAAAGCTCGTGGCAAATCAGTAGCTTCGTATGTTGGTCTGTTGCCCCCTGGAGCCGGCCAACTGCAACAAGTAGATAAGCTCGCGATGTCTTCATGATCCAAGGAATGTTGTCCCTGGTAGGTGTTTCCAGTAGCTCTCGGAGCTCTGCAGCACATTCCAAGTCTCGGTCACCGCTAGAAAGGAGCTCCGCGGTGTCGGTGTAAATTCTACTTAGCGTGTCTTCAAACCACTCGTCCACGAGCAAGCTGTATCCACACATCGAACATCACGATGAGCAAGTACTTGAGCAAAATTGAATCAGCAGCGGAACGTACTACTGCATCCAGCCTGGACTGGAAAGCTTGACCACCACTTCAAAAGTTTCCTGATAAAAACAAATTAGCCTCTAAACCTTCCGACGTGAATTCAAAGTCAATCAAGCCTTACCCGCAACAGTTCGTGTAACCGTCTCGTAATAGGCAGTGTTGTCTCTGGGAGGCAATCCAGCACGGGCACTACACGTTTTACCCGCAAAAACCGCTCGAAAAGCACGGCGTACGATATCCTTGCAATCTTGATCCGAGTTATTTGTCGTTCTAACGCTTTGAAGCCGGACAGCAGAAGTGCTAGTTCAAAATTGCAGGTGCTGAGCGATGTTTTAGCTTCTAGAAGCGCCATTACAACGTCGGAAGCGGTTTTAACGGAGCGGGTTAACCCATATACCGTGTTTAGCATGCGAGAGTCGATTTGAAGCTCTTCCATGAGCTCCACTACTCTGCAGCTTGTCCTCTCGAGTTCAACTGTAAAACTTTCAAACACCCCACCACCTTTTAATGACGATCCTGTGTCAAGGTCAGCTTCAGGCAGTGGTCTCAGTAGTAATGGATCGCTGTATGCTCCAAAGTGATCAATACTACACCACGCGACTCGCACACACCCAGCATAAGTAGAGGTGAAAACAGCAACTTTCGTACCAAAGCCGCGATGAACCACTTTGTACATTCCGTCGATGACATTGGTCTTCGTCTTGTCAAACCACCACATTTGGTCGTATCGGCGCCAAAATGTTGGAGAAAAAGTTGCAATCTCCACAACATAAAAGTATGGCGAAAAGTTGCTCTGCCCCTCCGTTGGTTGAATAGTGACCTGCCGGTTGTCAAGATTTTGAGCTTGAGCAGTTTGACCACCATTGTCTTCAGCCGATTTTACAGCTGCGGTCAAGTCCAGTACAAGATGCTCCTTTGTTCGCTCAAGCAATGACGGCGTAGGTGGTGGAACCGCAAATATCGCCTTCGCATCTCGCAGAATAGGAATCAGCACGCGCCATTCGCGTTCGAATAGGGTCCAGTCACTATTCTGCATGGATTCTGAGCTCTTGTGTTCCGCCGTATTCACCCGTGTCCGTGTTTGTGCTGGGGTCTTACGCACAGCAGCTCGAAGAGGAAGGCTCAGAAATGCTGGGTGTTTTCTTTCAGTGACAGAGGCCGGAGGTGCCAAATTCGCTAAGGAAATCTCCGTGTCGATGACCATAACCTGGGGTGAGGGAGGAGGCCACCGAAACACTACACGCGCTCCTCCGCCGATGACCAGGTTTAATGAGAAGTTTTCTCGGATCTTCAGTTTGAACGACTCGATTGTTCCCTCTAACGCTGGTTCATCACCTCGCTCGAATTGATCTTTCAGCTGTACTTCCGCTTCAGCACAATAGTTTCCTAGATCACGCACAAGTGCTAGCGATAGCTGCACTCTGTCTGTCGGTGGATTTGTAGATAAACACTTTGGCCGTATTAGAAAGAGTCTTGCAGATTCCACAGAGCAATCCGAACTACTTTCACCATTACGCTGCGCTTTCCGCCGACTGATAACAGCGAACGCACCCAACCGGTTAATGGTTACACGAGCATATGCCTCACTAACGCAGGCATGCTCCACATCTCGCAGTATCCGCCCAGATTTTGTGTCGACCTCCACTACCACGGCGCTGTTGTTTGCATCTACTACGAGACAGTGCGGCAGCCAAAGCAGCGCTGGGCGAAGCAGCTCCCCCATCGACGTCGGCATAATTTCTACCAAACAACTCACTAGCGTTTCTCCATGACGCAACCGCAGCCTCGATTCAAGATCAACACGACGCGAAATGGCAATTTCAGCTCCGTGCGCGTCTGACACGTTGTGACCATCACGATCCATACATGTGAAGAAGTCTGGCTGGAACACTATCGTTGCATCCGTTTGTGAGTGACGCACCCATCCGCCGGCACTCGCTTTGAGACACCGTAAAGTATAGTCCTGTGTTGTCAGCAGCGCTCGATCCACAACGAAATTCAGTGTTGGGTCAGGTGGTACCCGATCGTCGACAACGCAAACCAGCATCCGAGTCGAATTCACACGCCCACGGCGGTTGCCTACCTCACAGTAATATGTTCCTTGGTTGTGAGGTTGGATACTGGGGGATAGGCATATGAACGACTGAGTAGCGCCTTCGATCGGGATGCTTTCGTCCTGACCTTCCAGCTGCATGAACCACTGGTACGTTAGAGGTTCGCCCTTGGCAACGAGAGAAACCTCGACAAACGAGTCGATAACGGGGCACAGAGCTTCCGGGAGATCTCGCTGAAGCAGTGGGGCACCTGATCCGCACAACTAAAAGTTAGGCAAGGGAATACAAAAAAACTACAACGAGAGATACGAAATTTCCTACCAAAATGCCCCCAGGTATCGATGAACTGTGTCCATATCTCTCTGATAGCTGTAGCAGCTACACGAGCTTGACCTTCGCCATTTTGTCGACGTCCACTGAGAATTTCACGGCATCGTGCATGTGGGAATTTCGGGACTCCGGGGAAGAAATCTAGGAGCGCGCGATGGCAGAACTGGTTCGAGCAAAAACTAAGTATCAAAACTGCTGAAGTTCTACGCAGCGTAGCTACTCACCCGACGAGCGCTCTCGAAGTGTTGACCGTCCAGCAACTCATCAACGGCAACGATACACCGCGTGGCTGCAGCTACTGCAAGACGGATGACCAGTTCCTCTGGACACTTGTTCACGATAGCGTGCGCGACGAGGGCAAGTCCGTCGGAGTCTTTCTCCAGTACAACATCCAAGCTTTTGTCCACAAGCCACGACAGCTTCTCCAGTCCCCAACGTCGCTCCAAGGCGTAATAAAGTGGTGGCCGCCGCTACACGACACGAGAACCGATTACATCTCGAGAAATACTGAAGTAGTAGAAGTAGTAGGTAATTTGTTACCTGGTGGTCCGGCAACGCGGTTGAGTCGGGGTAGAGCGCGTAGAAGCCCCCAAGCAACTCGAACGACTCGTCCATCGTGCCATCATCGTGATCTAAGGCTGTCACGACGGTGTGCAACGGCAATTCCATCTGCACACAGCAGCACGTTAGGCTTGAGTGACAACGACAACGAAGTCGACGCGAAATACCTCAAAGAACCGCGCTTGCTGCCATTCTCGAGGTGTGGACTGGTGCAGTCGGTGTTTACGCTGCAAGGCGACATATCGCCAGGCGCGCAGACAAGTGAAGAGTCTGACGGCCGGTCGATGACTTCGGAGCAGCTCTGCCCAGCAGCAGTCGCAACCGCGCGACGGCTGCATTTTGAGTGATCCGACGCTTGGACGACGCTCCAGTTATGCAAAAACCTTCGTGACATCGCACCATGAACGTCAACAACCAGAGCGCAGGTGTCGGAACAACCAGAAAATCTAGTATATAACTAACACCCCTTATGCATAGTACATGTATATGCATGTAGAATATGTAGAATGAAGTACATCGTACAAATTTGACTTCAATGTTGAAGAACTACCTAAGCTTAGCAACATTTAACCCTTACTGGGCGTAGACCCCCCTATCGTAAGATTTCTCCTCCGTTACTTGACCTGATCGATCTCTTCCACCTCGACATGCACCGGTTCCTCGTCGCTTTGGGGTCTTTCCGCGAACCGGACGCCGAGATCAATGTCCGCCTCATCTTTAGCAACATCCCCGAAGAAACCGGCGATGAAAGACCCATCCGGAGCCTCCACCGCCTTGCACAGCTCCCCGTGCTTGACGCCACCGAACCGCTCGGACGTCCTGTGGTTGGTCACCAACTGGATCGCGTGGATCTCGCGTCGCACCCGGAAGAGATGCACTTTGGTGATGAACTCGTCCTCCTGCAGCTCAAAGACCCGTAGATCGGCCGCCTTCTCCTCCTCTGGAAGGTAGAACCCCTCTACCTTAACCACCACCCCGTCGGTTATCTCAATGCCCACACTGAGCAGCTTCAAGTCCACAGCCAATGGCTCGTGGCCCCACTTCTCCTTGGACCCGACTCTACCGGTGGACTTGCACATGACGAGCTTAGCGTCATCGTCGAGTACGAGCGAGCCGTCCGTCGACACGGCGTCGTCATCCTCGTGCTCCGAGTCCAAGTCGGTGTCGCCGATGGCGTCCTCGTGGAACAGAATCTCGGGCGTCTTGTCCTCCAGCAGCGCGCCGTGGATACTGTCCCGGGCGTCAGCGGCTAGTAGAGGCAGAGCCTCGTCGTGGTGATGAATTTGGTCCTGCTTGGGCTTGGCCTGCGTCGTCGCCATGCTTTTTTAGTCTTTGTGTTTCGTGTGTGCCTGTGCGTTTGGAGCTGCTCACGCGGAGTGTCAAATGTGGAAATAGGCTCAGCTTGGTGCTTCCACCTTCATGGTGTCGTGGCGGAATAAGAGCAGGACATCTGCTTTCTGCTCTATGTCTCTCTCTGGACCCAAAAAAGGTGATTTGCACTTTTGTGTGTGGCGCACAATCACTCAAATTCTGAGTGCAGCACACACAAAAATATATAATGGAGGACTCGAGCATGAACGTCAAGGTGTCCGCGCCCGAGCAGCAAGTGCACGCGTCTGAGCCGCCCTCAGAGCTCAGGTATGCGCGCATCTGAACCGCAAGATAAATACCTTTCTTTCTACGTATTAAACGTCTCTTAATTCGCAGCGATGACGACGTGAATCAGCAGTTCGCGGGGCTCTACATGTCCAAGCTCCTGGCCAAGCTCCGGGAGGGCAACAAGACGCCGCAAGCTGCAGCTGCAGAGCTCCAGACCGCCTTGGTATTATTATTTTTATTGCAAAATATTTATTTGTAGGTGAGTTTTTAATTATATTGTTTTTTTTGCTATGATGACAGAGGAAGCTGCATGAGTTGCAGCAGGAGTTCGTGACCAAGCAAGCCAAGCAGAACCTGCTGGACCGACTGGCCGAGGTGAAGACCTTGGAGGCTCTGCAGAAGGTCGCGGCGTCCAATAAGGCGCAGGTGGGGGCGAGCTATGAGCAGGAGAAGAGGGAGCTGGAAGCTGCAGTGCGGGAGCGGAGGGAGGCGCTGCGAATGCTGGAAAGGATGGCAGACGAGGTGGAGCTGGAGAAGCGGAACGTGATTGAGCATGAACACTCAAGGGCGGCGCATGAGAGCGAGTTGGCGCAGCTGAACGAGGTGTGGAAGGAGATCCAGAAGAGGAATGCACACCGCAAGGCGGCGGTTCAAGTGGCGACTGGGGTGATGATCACCGATGAGGACGACTGCAGCCGTGTGCTGGACCAGCAGACGCAAAGCATTCAAGAAATGGACCACAAGCAAAAGCTGCTGGAGGTTGGTCGCTGTGGGTGCGCGTGTTAGGGTGGAGAGGGGCGGTCTAATGCGTGCGACTTGTGGTGGTTGGTGCCTTGAGCAGGATGAAAAGATCGATATTAGCACCCAAGTGAAGCGGACCAAGCAGACCATTGAGAACTTGTCCAAACAGGTGCGTTGCAGACTAATGGATAGACGCAGCGTGCTGGGTACTTAGCTTCATATGAATTCCTTTACTATCCAGAACGACCTGAGGAGTAAGGACGCCGAGGTGAAGCAGCGAGAACAGGACTACATGACGCTCCAGCAAATGAAGCAATGGTACGCCAATCTGCTCGCAGCACAGCATTACGCCGTATTTACTTCTATGCCTTTCTCTCTCAGGTATGATCATGTTAGGAGCATCCAAGAATCGCTCTCGGGCATGGAGATAATGAAGGTGGCCGGCGACTACCTTGAAGTTCGAGTTTTGAAGTCGCATTTGGTGCGACTCTTTTGTGATCCCGAATCCACGTGTTTGCAGCGCGTTCAGGTGGGCCATCAAGTTTGATTACCACGCCTTTGACAAAGATTATCGCTTACCCCATTTTGTGGTGACGCAGTTCCTGACTCCGGATGTGGATGCCACGGATCTTGTGGAGATCGCCGTCCGTGATAATAACGTCCAGTACTTGTTGTGTGAGTATCGCGAACGTGTGCGCGAGCACCTGGCGCTGTGAGGATACCATACGTGAAAACTTTTGATAACAACTGCTGGCCTATGGCCAAAGACGCTTCAACGTAACCGAGTTGGTGAGGGGATCCTAGCTTATAAAAAGTATTATATACTGTCGCTGCCTACTTGGGGAAAAGCTCGTTCACTTGTGCTTCTGGCAGTCCAGCGTCAAGCAGTTTTTTACGTGCAAGTGCGCGGTCGATCGTGAGCTTCAACTTCGCCGCCTCCACCTCACACCGCAGCTTCTCGCACTCGAGTTTGTTCCGCTCCTCCTCCATGCAGAACCTCTTGCGCTCTCGCTCCTCCCTCACCGCCTCCGCCAGCATACGCTGCGTGCTCTCCAAGTTGGTCCAGTTGCCAGCCAGTGGGACCGCAGCACTCACTGGCGCAGGCGCTAGGTGCACCGGCGGCGCAGCAGCTATCGGCACGGGCTGCTGCACACTGTCCTGTCCCCCGAGCTGCACTCTGCGGTCGTCCGCCGCCTCCGCCGGCACACTCTTGGGCTCCAGCGCCTGCACGTCGTCGTCCTCGGCCCCCTGCAGCTTGCGCTTCTTGACGAGGAACGGCCGCTGGTAGCCCCGCCGCGCGCGGATGCCTTTGTCATCGTCCTGCCCAAAGACCTCGTTGAGCGTCGGATAGTAGCGGCACACGCGGAGCACATGGGCCTCTGCTTGGCTCCGCTCCGCGTCCACCACAATGGCTCCGTCGTCGTCGTCGTTGTTGTTCTCTTCTTCGTGCTGCTCCTCCAGCCGTTTGAACGTGTACGGGTCCAGCTCGTTCTCCTTGAGCCAGCTGCGCGCTGCGTCGAAGGACCGCTCCAGCTCGCTGATCTGCGTGCGGATGTTGGCGTTCGCCCGGTGGTGGATGCCGTGCCGGCGCATGGCGTTCTTGATCTCGGAGCACAGCGCCTCGCGCGTCTCGCCCGTCTGCGACTTGCCGTCCCGCCAGCGCGCGTAGTTGCCCGGAGCCGCCAGCCACTCCAGCAGGATGCCGATGGACGTCTTGCCGCCGCGCGTCACGCTGTCGCTGTCCCATAGCACACGCTGGCGCCGGGTGCCCGTCGAGCCGCTCGATGCCACCTTAGTTGAAGCTGGCGATGACACAGCAGAGCTCATGGCGATCTAGATCGAGATCGATACAATAGGATGGAGAACCTTGGCTGGCTGCTGATGAGACTTGGCCAGTGACTTGGAGAATGTATGGAAATCTAGAGACAACTTAGAGACGGACTCCTTGAGTCGCGGTGTGACGCACATCAACTTAAAGTTCGGATTTAGCCGAACAAGTAGATGTGCACCACACCACGACTCAGAATCAGAACACTTGTTCGGCAAAATCCGAACGTGCTAAACTTCAGGAAGTTGCAGTGCCAATAGAAGAGAAGCTTGCGCTCCAGTGGCGACGATGGACGAGTACGAGCGCGCGCAGGCGCAAGCGATGGAGCTACTGATCCAGCAGTGCGTGAGCGTGCAACAGGACGGCGTCTCTCTCCCTGCCCCCGTGAGCGCGCGCGAGAACGCGGCAGCCAACGCGACGTTCCTGGACTTGTTGGCGCAGACGTGCGCGGACGCCAACGCGGCGGTGCAGCAGCTGGACGAGGAGGACGTGGCTGCCGGCCTGGCCAGCGCCGTGGCCGCCACGCAGCAGAGTCTGCGCAGCGTGGGGCGTAACGTGGGCGCGATCCTGCAGGACCCGGAGCAGATGCGCGAGCTCTGCTACCACGTGCAGCAGGCGGACGCCAAGGTGCTGGAGGCGCTGCAGACGTCCTCGGCACTGCTGGACAATGGTGAGAGTGATGGTCATCAGAGTGATGGTGCATTGGCCACAAGAGCTGGCGGCGCGTCGACGGCACTCGTCGTCCCGTCCGACGAGGAGAACGTGCGCCACATGATGCTGTTCGCCGAGAGCATGTGCACGACCATGGACCATGCGCTGAGCACCATCACGAAGGACGAGCTGGCGCTGGCGGCGCAGCTGTCGCTGAGCATTGCACAAAAGCTGTTGGATGCTGGTCAGACACTGTTCACGTCGCTTGGGGATGAAGAGCGCAGGAAGGTGCGCGATGGAGACAGAGGCGAGCACATTACAATTGAAGAGCTGCAAGAGGACGAAGATACAGAGCTGCTGAAGGAGAACAAAGCAAGAGAAAGTGGTCGACAGGAGAAACGGACGGACAAGAGGCAGATGAAGCGAGCGGCGGTGCTGCGAACGTACGTGGCCGACCTGTATAACCGGACGCGCGAGGAAGCCGTGGAACACCCGTTCCTCGCTGGAGCACTCACTGCGGCGGGGTTGCCGTTTATTGGACTAGCGGTGCGTGTTTAGTGGAGGGTTGGTTGGGTGCTGGGGTCGAGAACTCACGGCTGATTTTGTTATGTTAGATACCCGTTGCAAGCTTGGTCGCACTAGCGCTTACGATAGAGAAGTATTACCCAGAGCACGCCAAGCTGACCCTGGAGCTCTGCTCCAACTTCATCCAGGTAATAGCCCTTTATGGATATGTTGTCGTTTGCGCTTCTAAACCTTTTTCTATCGCGTGTGACGAATGATAGATGTCCAAGCTGTGGTTCCTCCTGCTGAAGATCAGTGCACGCCAGGTCAGTGTTGTGGCCAAGGAATGCTTCACGTCATGGTACGAATACGCCTCCACGAATGGATTTATGGCTACGGGTATGGAGTTGGCGTCGACAGGGTGCAGTCTCGGCTTCCTCGGTATTTCCTATCTCTACCAGATGGCCGTTGGGGCGACCAAGCAAGTCCTTCAGTAAGTAGCGCAGTTAGTGTATGGATCTTTTGGCGTGGGTGGGAAAGTGTCACCCACGCAGCATTTCAGCAGCATTTTGAGCAACAAAGTTTCCCCGTTATTTTTATCAGTCCAATTGCTTCCCGACAGCACATATACACACTTGCATCATGGGTGCTAAGCACAGCGCGTTGAAGAAGGAAATTGCTGCTCTGCAGCAAGAAGCTCGAAAGAGGTCAGCAACACACAACGAAGAGTTGGCATCCGCAGCGAAAGAAAAACGACTACTACAAGTGAAAATCGATGAGCTGCAAGCAAGTGTAAGCTGCATGTATTCCACGAGAATACGTAGCCTATTCTCTGCTTACCGGGGGCATTTATATATTGTGCGTTCTACTTAAAATTGCCGTGGGCGGTTCTTTGAATCAACCGCGCAGCAAATCGCGCAAGCCTGTATAAATGCATAAATCATTCGTTTACAAAGGCACTGTGTGTAGTCAAAACTATGTTCACCACACAACAGAAGCCACATCGACAGGGTACACTGTACCTGAAGCCACATCCAAATATGGTACATGGTACTCGATAGAGCAATTCTAGCCAATAAGAGTGAAGCGTCGGTTTGATGGCGGTTCCGTCAATCGGCCAAAAGCGGCAAATTTGGACGGAATTCACAATACGTACAGGTGACAACAGCGCAAGAGGAGGCGGAGCAAATGAAACGTGAGGCGCGCGAACGGGAGGAACGCATGAAGGCGCTGAAGTGGGAATTGGTCCGCCAGCTCAAGATGACCGGATCTCCCGCCTCCGTCAGCCCTCGATCATCATTATCCCCATCTTCATCAGCTCGGATTCCTCTGAACTGGAAATTGAACGACGATGTGTCGCTGCGGCAATCGGTCGTGTCACCAACGAAAAAGCCAACTACCGACGATACGGTAGATGGCAGCAGGGACAAAACTCCCACAAAACCTGCCGAACCACCGAAGAAAGATCCAAACACTAGCGACACGGTGGATTTCCGCAGCGAGACGTCTCCTACTCTCAGCACCAATCGACCTCTTTTGCTTGCACCTCGTCGATCTCTGCTCAACGCAGCAGCAGCTCCTGAGATCAACCCCAATCAATTCGCAGATGCCAAGGAACTCGCCCAACCAGC
Organism: Phytophthora x cambivora; assembly: GCA_033557925.1. Taxonomy (NCBI): domain Eukaryota; phylum Oomycota; class Peronosporomycetes; order Peronosporales; family Peronosporaceae; genus Phytophthora; species Phytophthora x cambivora. The sequence goes on along the minus strand of JAUCEB010000008.1, from coordinate 2,632,684 downwards.
CGAAATGGCGTCCAAGCCTTCCGACTCCGCGTCGGAAAGCCACGAAAGCGAACATGATCCTCCTGACGCAAAGGAGACCGACAAATCCCCTCGAGAGTCCAAAAGCAGGGACGATCGGCCGCCCAAAGATGAGGAGGACGAAACGAAAGAAGACACCGGTACTCCTGCTCCATCAAAGCCTCATGACATCGAGAGCAAAGATTGCGACTCGGACGGTCCCGAGACAAACGACGTGCTCCACTTCTCCGAGGACGACAGCAGCAGCAGCAGCTAATCAATGTAGCCATCTCCCACTTCAACTTGATGTCCACCACGCCACTCAGCTACGTGCGCCACACCACCAAGAAAAAACCGCAGCGCTATGTATGCTATCATTGTATCATTCACCCGCCAGATCATCGGCGGCCGTTGCGCTCCAGTCGCCACTTCCGTCCCTCCCTCTCCTCGCAGCCATGGAAGGCCGCGAGCGCCTGCAGATCGACACGGAGGTGCCGTCCAATGTGTACGCGCTGGACCTGCACAAGCTCAGCGAGCTGGCGCACATCCCCGAGGCGGAGCTGGTGCGCGGCATGCAGTCGGAAGACGCCGTGGACATGCAGGGCGTCGTGGTGAACCGCGGCCAGGAGGTCCCGTTTGAGGCTGTGGGCAAGACGCCCGAGGACGACGAGGACGTCGCCGCCTCCAGCCCCGACGCGAGTCCGTCGCCCGTGGCGGACGCCGGCGTCAAGCAGGTTCTGCTCACGGCGGCGTCCAGCACCATGTGCCTGGACGGCTCGGACACGCCCAAGTGCCTCATCCTATTGGGCAAGTACACGCTCATCGAGCACATCTTGGCGCAGCTGTTCGTGGCTGGGATGGAGCGCGTCGTCATCATCATCTCGTACTTCGGACACGAGATCATGGAGCACGTCAAGGAGAGCTTCCTGTACGCCAAGCTGCAGATCGAGTTCCTGAATCTCGGGGAGGAGACGCCCTACGGCCACGCACGGACGCTGCTGTCCGCCAGGGAGATGTTCACGAAGCCCTTTCTGATCCACACGGCGGACCATATCTTCGACCGGTCCATTATCAGCCGCTTGGCACACTTCGAGCTGGAAGGATGCGTCGCCTGTGTGTTGGTGGACGCAGATACGGACAAGTTGAAGGGTCTGCCGTCTACGGCGGGGAAAGTGCTGCTGGACTCGAAGAACGGCACGATCCGCAAGATCGGGAGGGGCTTGAAGCAGTTCGACGCTATTGACGCGGGGCTGTTCCTTACAACTGGGAGGTTGTTTGCGGCGCTGGAGATGTTGGCTTATGAGAAACCCAAGTTCTCGCTAGCTGAGGCGTTGAATGTGCTGCGTCCGAGCTATGGATTGAAGTACTTGGAGACGGAAGGAGACGCGTGGCTGAGTGTGGAGACGCAGGCTCAGCTGGACGCTATTGTGGCGAATGACAGTGTTGCGTCGTTGTCGCCCTGGCCGGTGTTTGTCGCCAAGGAGCCAGCAGAGAAGGAGCCTGCGCGGCCGATGACTCCGGGCGGCAAGAACGTGTTTCTGGCTGTTTCAGCTGCGGATGATGACTCTATGCTGCGCGCGGTTGACGCGCATGTGCGCCAGTCGGCGGACGTTTTTGAGGGGTTTGTGGTGGGTGTGAACCAGCTGCAAGAAGTTGATGAAGGCACCTCGATGCCTGCTGGGGCGTCGGTGCAAGCACGTGAAACGACGCCGCTGCTTGGGACGTCGGGCAGATCCCCCTCGCGTCGCGACCACGAAGCGTCAGGCGCACCCTTGGCTATTCGGCGTAAGCGGAGTTCGTTTTTGGAGCAGACTGAGGATTCGTTCGTGTTGTCCATACCTTTTGAGCAGCCGCCTAACATCAGCGTTGATATCAGCACCTCACGCGATGAACACGGGGTGCCATCAATGATGGAGCGGAACGCGTACCTGATCGAGCTCCCTCACGTAACGACAACTGGAGGTGGCCCTGGGGCGGTCCAGGAGACGTCCCAGCAGTTTGTGTTGGCTGTGCCCGACAGTGATACGCTGTACAAACGCCCTGGTCTGTTGCGCCGTTTGTCATCGCTCCCCACAGATGTGAAGGATATCGCTGTGGAAACGATAGAACTTCGCGATGGTACAATGGAACTGCAGCTTCTCGTCAAGCGCCAAGTGCCTGTCATTGGTTACGTACTCCTGCTGGCGGCGCTATTCACGATCTCGTCTATGGGGGCGGCGCTGGACCTGCAGCGTAATGTGGACCCATTCATGAAACTGTTCTGGCGCACGACGGCGTCTCTGATAGCGTTCATTCCGATGGCTGGAGCTGCGCTGTATGACCAGGGTCTACCGCAGTTCTCGACGCGAAATATGATCCTGTTCCTGACGTGCTCGCTTTCCTACGCGGTCTTCCTCATGACGTTCCTGTGGTCGCTGTCACACACGTCCATCGACCACGCCTACATATTTAACAACTGCCACTCGCTGCTCATGGTGGTGGGTCGTCTGCTTCTCGGTCGATACGTCTCACAGTTCGAAGGTTTGGGTACCGCCATCGGTGTTATCGGCGGTGCTCTTACGACACTGGATCACCAGCAATCATCAGCGACGGGGGGTGAAGTGGTGCAGGTATCGCTGGCTGGAGACCTCGTGGCGCTTGTTGGCGCGGTGGGAGGTGCGCTGTACCTTATTACTGCCAAGAAACTGCGAACGGAGATGGACATTAGCATCCTGTTCGTGGGCATGTTCACGCTGCTGGCACTGCTGATCTTTCCCGTGTTTTCGTTGTTGGAGATCCCCTTCGAGGCGTCTCGGGATCCTGAGATTGGGCTCTTCGGCTGGCTGGACCCGTCGCGTGCTGCGTCGGAGGCATACATTGTCCTCGTGTGCACGCTTATAGGCACATTGGGCTATATCGCTGTCATGAAGTACTTCGCTCCGATTGTCGTGTCGGTCGTGATGCTCGTGGAACCAGTGCTGGCCGCATTTATGGGTGTCGCGGTGGGCGTCGACGTCTTCCCCGGTCTGCTCACGATTACCGGTTCGCTGCTGATCATCGGCGGCACTGCACTTGTGATCGTGTCCAATTCCTCCAAGACGCAGACGATCGACGCGACGCAGGCCATGTCGTCCACCTCCACGGCTCTGCCCAAAGGCCTCACTTCGGCCACTGCCGCCGGTCTCAGACTGCCGCAAACCACCCCTTCGACGAACCTAAGATACGTCTAACCAAGTACCAACGCGAGCTACGCCAGCAGCAAAGAAAGTAAGCACTAGTCAAAAGTGTCCACAAGAACAGCACATTCGAAATATAACGATGAAGTTGCCTTCCTCCTTCCTTATCTTCAGTACTTCTCTGGACCACATAAGAATCGACATTTCTGTTTTTCGGTCATAAAAAAATTAAAAAAAATACTTCGTAAGGGAAATGGTCAATTAAGGGCCGTTTCAAATCACCCCTAGTGAATTGATCATGTCTTCGGATCGACTTGCTTGGAAAAACAAAATGCGGCAGTTTTGAAATGCCCGCGATCTCTGCTTTCCCCCTGTATTTTTTGTCAAGGCAGACCAATCAAAATGGTGCGATGAGCGCTCTGCAAAGTTGCCACTTCAATTTTAGTGCATTGCCAATTAAGGGCCGGATTTAAGCTTGTCGTTTGTATGCATGTCGCCACTTCGAGATGGACAAGATAATTGAGATGACTTAGGGGTAGGCTCACCATGATCATTAATATTATCAGTTTTTAATAAAATCATAAAAGGTATAAAAAGAGAGAAGTCACATCTGTTTTAACTGCACACTTTTCTGAAGCGCCGCCTCCTTACCGGTGCCCACAGCCCCCCAGAGCGTGTCTTTCTGGCCGCGGCTTCAGCGCTGCGCTTCCTTACCGGCGCCCACGATGGCCGCCGCAACAACTTTGCGGACCGCCTCCGTGGTGAGCTCGCCGAGATCGAGGCCGCCGGCACTTACAAGCGCGAGTGCGTGATCATGTCTCCGCAGGGCACCGAGAGCACGGTGCCAGCCCAAGCAGCACCAGCGACACACGAAGCGCCGCGCCAAGAAGGCGGTGGATCAGGAGGCGCCCGTGCCCGAGATGTCGTCGCTGGACCTGCAGGACGTGCAGCGAGCCGCCGCTGCCGTCGCCGCCCAGCAAGCAGCCGGAGACCGTGCCCGAGATGTCGTCGCTGGACCTGCTGGACGGCATCAACAAGCAGGGGACGGCGGCCCCGAGCGGACGCTGGCCCAGCCGGACCTCGCCGGCTTGGATGACGACGACGAGGCGTCGTTCGCCAAGAAACAGCCCAGACACCCGAGCCAAAAGCCCAAGAAGACGAAGCTCTTCTCGGGCGACAAGGACCTGCCCACGGTGCTGGCGGCGCTCGGCATCCCGTCGGACGGAGAGGGTGACCGCAACGACGGGTCTCCCATCAGTCGCAAGTCCATCAAGATGAACACGAAGGGCAAGAAAGGAGCGCGCAACCTGTTCAAGAACTTCCAGTTCGAGAACAGCATCTTCGACTTTGTCGAATTGTCAAATCAGCGTTAGTAACGTTGTTTCGCTTCATTGATAGCGACTGGGCTGTCCGAACTGAGAGGGTTGGGTGCCGCTCGAAAAACCGACGGTACCAACCGTCCCCAACAGTTTTCCCGCTCACGAGGAGCGCCACCTCTTTTGCCTTCCGCAAAATTTGCCCTCGATCCGCAGGAAATCCTACAAGTTGACGACCAACTACCCAGTCGTAAATGTGCCTCTCGGCCTCCTCGGGAAGTAGCGGCTTTGGCCCTCGCCTAACAGGCTCCAACGAGCCCCCGTCCTTGACTGCTGCCAGCCACTTCCGGATCGTGCGCTCCAGGACTCCTGACGCAGCAGCAACATCTGCAACGGACGCCCCGCCTTGAACTTGGTGCACCGCTTCTTTCTTTAGCTCAGTAGGATACTTAGGCATAATGCCGTTGTTTCGTTAATGGCGCCAACCACCACTGTTTCCCGCCACGAATTACGTATAAACCCTGGCAGGCTTTCGGCCATTCAAATTTTAATTTAATTTTAGCCAATCAACTACTCTAAACGGTGCAGCTTCAAGTGTATTGGTCATAATTGATGACGGCCCTAAATTGGCCGACGGCCCTTTATTGGCCATTTCCCTTAAGCAAATAATAGCTCGAAATAAAGCTGAGATTCTTCAGCTTCGCCTCAGATCATTGGCTGCTCAAAAACAGCAGGAACTGAGGAAACAGACGAACTTTCGTGAGCCCGATTTTGGATGTCATTAGGTTTTTTTTCGGAATGGCTTCAATTTTTGGCGATATTACAAAAATTAGATACCAATGAAATCCTCAGTTAATTGTCGATGTGATGATGCGTAGTAGAGCGCTACAGCATGCCTGTGAGCTGTGTGGCATTCGTCGACATTTTGAGGTTTTTCAGGGCGATTTTGGTAATGAACACTCTAGTCAAAACTTTTGGCCAATAACAATACTTGATTTAGGATTTTAGCCAATCGATAGAGATTGCAAAAAGTGAGGTTGAATTGATATGTCGATTCTTAGGTGGTCCAGAGAAGTAAATGATTGAACATCCAACTTTTGAGCTGTTCGCGATGGCTGAATCTACCAACACCGCTGACTTCTTGTAGTTATTTCGCGGTTGATTTCTCCGACGCCTCCGATGAGTTCGCGCGCGGGCGCTTTTTACTGGGACGGGCAGGAGACTTGGGGATCGGTGGGGTGCCGTACTGCCCATTGCCATACGACCTCTTCATGCCTTCCAGGCACCGACCCATTGCGACTTTGTGGTCAACAATTGGAGATGGATAGTCTTTGCCGATCTGGCACCCTGCGGCGCGCTGCAAAGTCATTGGGGCCTTCCACGGCTCATAGATGTACTTGGCGGGGAACTTCTTTAGCGCCGGAATGTACTTCTTGATGAAGTTTCCTTCAGGGTCCCACTTCTTGCCGAACGCTATCGGAGAGTACACGCGGAAGTAGGCCGTGAAGAAATAGCTGCTGCTAAGCCATAGCCAATTGCCAGCGTTAAGGCTCCAGTCGTGATCGATCAGACGCTCTTGGAAAACCTCGAGCCCACGCACCCACGAAATGTACAGATCGCCCCGTGTGAGGAAGCAAGCCACCGAGTGCCGCGCTAGATGATGCATCCACCCCTCCTCTTTCAACTGAATCATGATGGCGTCGATCCACGGGAAGCCGGTCCGCCCTTCTTTCCAAGCCTCAAGCTGCGAGCGAGCGAGCTTGTCGTCATCGGTCATATCTCCCTCCTTGTCCGGGATCGTGTGCCATCTCCAATCGACCTGCAAGCACGTAGGACTCTCCTCCATCTTGTCAAAATACGGGTTGGCGTGACCATGGCAATGATAGAATTCACGCCAAAGGAGCTGTCCCTCGAGGCTCACAGGTGGCGTCGACGCATTCTTATGGCGCTGCAGAATAGCCCGCAGTTGATGGTAAAACGTCCGTGGGCTGAGGCACCCGAAAAACAAGTGCGGGCTCAGAACTGTCGTTGCCGGGGACGGAGGCGTCTGTGCTGGGGACGTCTTGGGCTTCTCGAACTTGGCCACCCTCTCCTCATCACGGAAGTAGTCTTGCAAAACTCCAAGTGCCTTCTTCTCTCCGCCGTAGATGAACGAGTGTTTCTCCGGGACCTCATACCCAAAGTCCGTCAGCTCCGGAAGCGTAAAGTTCTTTTCAGGTCCAGCGATCTCCTCCAACTGTCTTGCCTTCTCCTTTGGATCCTCCTCCTCTTCCACCACCTTGTCAAGTTTCAACCTGCTCTTCCAATAGCTCAGCACTTGCTGGTACAACTGGCTCTGCGTCCTCACGGGGGCAGGCAGCGTCTCCGGCGCTGGAAGTGGCTCCGCGGGCTTCGGCTGCTTGGCCACCGCCCGAAGGAACATCTGGTACGTCTTGGGTGCCCTGCCTCCGTTGCCTGCAACCACTGCGTCCATGTTGTAGAGCTCGTAGCCGCGCGTCACGTGGGTCTGCACCCCGAGGCTCTTGGCCAGCTCCAGCGCCCGATTGTCCCGCTCAACCGCGTAGGGCTCGCACACCGCGTCGAAGTACAAGTGGGTGATGCCCCACGCCGGTAGCAGCCGCCTCAGCACCCGAAGTCCGTCGCCTTTGGCTACGACCAGCTGCGAGCCGCGCGATTCCAACGCGTCGGCCAGATCCGTGACACTCTCGAGCACGAACTGGAAGCGGTGCGCTCCGCAGCGCATGATCTGCGGCCGGTGCACGATGTACAGCGGGATGAGCTCCACCTTGTCGCTGTTGTCTTGCTGCTTGATGAATTGTAGCGCCGCATTCAGCGCCAAGTTGTCGTGCAGACGAAGGTCCCGACGGAACCACACCAACACCTTCATCCTCCGAACGATATCTTCCGAAATGGGTACAATATCTTTACACCGTCAGTGTAGCCATGACACAAATAAGGAATTTAGATCATGGGTACACTGTACCATTTGACATTTAAATACAAGCAGTTGCGAAAAATCTAGCATGAACGTCGTCGCGCTGAATGAGGGACTGCGCGCGGACTTCTCGCCGCTGCTGAAGCTGCTCCCGCCGCCCTACGCTGTTTCCGCCCTCTCCATGCTCAAGGCGTCCCTTTGCTCCGTCGAATCCCCGGTTCCCACGGCCTCAGGCGACCGCTACACGCAGCACTGCCGCTTTATGCTATGGCGCCTCAACTCGTACCAGTACGGCTCTTCCAGCGCGTTTTTGATGGATCTAGAGCAGTTGGAGCGTGCCACGGAGTCCCCAGAGATCAAGCAGCAAGTGAAGACTCTTTTGGACCGTCTGGCGGCGTCAGAGGGCGAGAAACAAGCCCAGGAGAGGCTGCACAAGGTCTCTAATAGTATTGGGGCGACCGTGGCATTGCACTCGTGCTGTGGCGTCCCTGGGCTGCAGGAGGTCGCGCCCATTGGCTCAGAGGAAGAGGAGACGGAGAACCAGACGTCGTGGCTCTGTAATGTGTCGCTGAAGGATCAGATCGTCACGATCGGTACCTTTAAGACCCAGAAGGAGGCACTTCAGGGCTATGAGCAGCAGAGAGCCAAGATGGCGGAGAACCCCGCCGGGTTTATCAAGCTGAAGCAACTGGCTGCGAAGATGGAGCAAGAGCAGCGTGAAGAGGACAGGAGGGTACTGAAAGAGGCGCTGGCGCAGTGTCATCCAAGGCTGACGACCATGAAGGTGTCGGCGGTGGTCCCGCCTGCGCCTGCTGTGAACAACGCAGCGTTGGCATTGGCTGCGAGGGGCGTCGCACGGTCAGTGGCCAAGAGTCTTGCTGCTGCTTCGTCACCTGCGGCGAGTCCAGCACCGTCGGAGACTGGGGCATCGCCACAGAGACCTTCAAGGTCTTCCAAGAGACAGAAGGTGGACAGCTCGAGCAGCGCTGCAGCGGCGAAGAAGCAGAAGATGGAGTCGGCGAACAACTCGGCTGCTAGCAGCTCGTTGGCGGGAAATCGTTCGTACCTGAAGCTGCGGCGGCTTATTCAGAAGCGGTTGTGTCGGCACTTGAAGGGCAAGGAGGTGTGTGTCGTGGTGGATCCTGAAAAACTAGAAGAAGGTCGATTGCGGGCGTCGGGGCGGCTGGAGGCTGGTAAGGTGTTCTCGTTCCGCCGCAAGAAGCAGATGACCTTCGCTGACTACGTTCGGGACGAGCTGGGACGTGCCGAGTCGGCGTGTCCGCACATGTTTCTGGTGCGAACGAGAGAAAGCATCGACGACCACCTGAAAGTGTGCGATGCCTTCTCGGATAAAGAGCGCGAGCTTGGACCGCGCAACCCCGCACAATCACAGCAGCCGAAAGGCAAAAAGGCATCGCGCCGATCGCGCTAAAGAGCTGGATAGTCTGTGGGTAGTGTACATACCTCGTCTAATATGAACTTCTGTGCAACTTGTATTTTGCCACTACATTTTCCACACCAACTTGTGCTAGCCAAGCTACGATATGCAGCTTACTGCAACTTTCGTCTAGGAGAAGCGCTCGCCCGTCACGGGGCACAGCTGAAGATTGCTGTTGGTACAGTTGTAATGCACGACCTTGCCGTTCGGGTAAACAGCGAACACAATGTCACCGATGCGCTTGTGACACACAGGACAGAGTGTGTTCGGGTCGATCTGCACACTGTGGGTCAAGCGCTCAACACGATCGCACTGGACCTGCAGGTTGTACACGTTCGATAGCGACTTGGTGATGCTCATCTCGCGTACGTTGTGCGCACTGTGCGGCAAGGCTTGCGCGAAGAACTCTCCCAGCTTAGACAAGGGTGTGGTCGTCGGCACCATCTCTAGCACAGCAGCGCTATTCAGATTTTTGCCGTGGCGCGCGAGCAGTTGAAAGCCGAAGTCATTGAACGCCGCCTTCTTGGATTCGTCACGAGGCGAGAAGCAGATTTTCAGCAACTCCATCAATGCGTCGTTGCGTTCCATGGAGGTGGCTCCCGCCTTCTTGCTCGTTCCTGCTGACGAACCCACCGATGGCGCACGCGCACCATACTTGACAGAGTAGCTTTCCGCACCACGCAGGTCATTTAACTCGTAAACCAGTGAAGACACGGCTTCCTCGTGCAGTGAGCCGCGACCGCAAAGAATCACAAACTCGTTGTAAAGCGGCTTGCCCTTAATCTTCTCCACGAGTGGTGCCACATCGTAGCGTGACGAGCCAGCCTTAAGAAACTTCAGTAACCGCTTCCGCGCATCACCCAGCGCACCAGGCTCCTTACCCGGTTGAGATTTAGACGGGACTTCTCCACGGGCTACAAGTCGGAGAGTTTCATCAAGATATTCAAGCGCTAAACGCGTGTGGTGAGGGTCCACCACGATCGCCGCACCACCGTCTGGCACACGCGTTGGCTCATCATCGTCGTCGTTGTCACCGGCTAAGAAGTGACTATAGCTGTCATTAACGCCCAGTTCCGCGGTACTCGAGTCAGTGAAAGCGGTAACTCCTCTGCTGCTGCCTTCAAAGGCACCTCCACTGCTGCCCAAACCTCCATCACTTGCTGTATCAGGACCCGCAGCACCGCTCATGAGCGCTGCTCCAGTGTCGCCAGCCTTGACAAGGGTTTCGAGGTATCTTTGAACGATGCCTGGGTCACTCGAATGTTCTCGCAGATGCGCAACGACATCGTTGGATGGTAATGGTGGTCGACGGTCCGTGAAGATGCGCAGAGCTTGCTTGGCCGACGTCGCTTTGATAATCCAAATCGACTGCTTGAAAATAAATTCGCTCTCCGACTCTGGCACTGCAACAAGTACGTCAATGGCCGCCTCAATAGGAGATTTCGGCATGCCGCTTGAGCCATTCCGCTGTTTGTATTCGCCATGGTGCAGCAAAGCAAATATCTCCAGAGCGTCATCGTAGTTCTGGTGTGCGCACAACAGCTGAGCGGCCTCGTAGTAAAGCTTGTGCTTCACCAGAAGCGAGCGGCACGATTCTGCTTCTAGCGCGCAGCCTCCAAGAGATCCTGGAGGACCTTCCACGTCAGGATTCGGCTCCTGGATAAGAACGAGCAATTCCTTGTACCGCTTGAAGTGGACGTAAAGACGGAAGAGTGCCGTATCAATAGCTTCCACACGGCGTGCATCCTTCGGAGTAGCATTTGACGGTGAGCGTCCACGAGCTGATGACGCGCCACGCACGCGGGCACGTGCCTTGTCCCGCATGTGCTTTTTGTACTGCCCAAGGAACTTGAGAAGTGCCTTCTGCGCCGCAGTTACAAGATCCGCAGCGTTGTTCTTGGCAATGTCGGGGTTCAATGGTGCACGCGGTGACGAAAGAAGTTCCTGAACAACGGACGAAATGTCAGGCGCAGAGCTGGAGCCTCGCGGGAGCACTTCGGCCTTGAATACGGAGGGCTCGTACGCGAAGGAGGCGCACTGAAGTTCCGGGAAGAACGCAATAAACTCGCACGGCTCAATCGCAGCGCGGTACATGTACTCAGCGGCTTGGTCGAACTCCAGTCGACGCAGCAGCGCCACCGTCGCTTGTCGCTGGAAACGTTTAATCTTGCTGCGCTGCTTATCACTCGACAGCGACGAAATGGTCTTCCGTACGAGATTCTGCGCTTCGTCAATCTGCCCGCGGTCCAAGAGTTCTCCCACCTGTTGGTCCATAGGCATGGGCTCGACCTTCATGACACTGGACGTTCCGTTCGCGTCTCTCACACCGACCATAACCACATCCTCACTGTCTCCGCTCGGTCTCGGCTCCATGTCCCACTTCATGCCATTGGCAAACATGCACACAGCCCTTGTCAACGGGATGGTCTGCACCAGCGTGCCGTCAGTTGCTCGATGAATCTCCACGCCGACTCTCGGCACGAGCGCCAGCAGATACGGCGACGAGAACTCGACCTGCATCGGGCTGTGCGACCACGTGATGGAGGTCCTGGGCAGCGCGTCCCCCGTAAAGCCCACGAAGACTCCAACACGGTCCATCACAGCGACCAGAATCTCCTCCTTGGGCAGCAGCTTGACCACGGGGAACACCGTGGGGTCCTGAATACCTGGAGAGCTGATGGGCGTGGCGTCCCCCGACTTGTCGTTGAGCAGGAAATAGTCCTTGCGGAAGCCCACCACCACCTTGTTCCGGTACCAGCTCATGGCTTCAGGCACGTCCTGCGTGCTGAACTCGCGCAGGAAGGCGTAGCTCTTGTCGCTGCTGTGGTACTGGTAGATGGCGATGGCCTTGCGCTTGAGCAGCGCCACGCCCAGGCGGAAGTGCGGCGGCCCGCGCTGGTTCACGCACACGAGTCGCACTTGGTGGGTATTGGCCTTGGAGAAGTCCGAGTCCAGCGGCTTGAGGTCCGTGGCGCCGTGCGCCGTCACTTGCCCGTTGGAGACCACGATGAGCATGCGGATGTGCGGCACGGCCAGCAGCTGCTCCACGCGCTGGCCGTGCGCGAACGTGTGCGAGGCTGTGGACGTTGTGGTGCCCTTGCGCGTGTCGTACATGACGAGGCGGCCGTCCTTGGAGCCCACCACCACGCGCGACGAGTAGTGCGTCACGCACTCCACCTTGCCATCGAAGTCCGTCACCACGGCCGTGGAGCGGAACGCCACGCGCTGCTCGGTGGGCGACGACGACATGGGGGACGGGAGCTTTGAGTATGAGCTTTGAGTTGTAGCTGGGGGGCGTACGGGGTGATGGGCTCAAAAACGGGTGCGGATTTTGTCGACAGTTTCAAAGTATACGGTGGGGGGACGTATAGATGGTTATGACCTATATCATATACTATGGGGTATGTATACATCTTTCTGACGTATACAGTATACGATATCCATATGGGGATACGTATACATCTTTCTGGCGTAATACGGTATACGGAAAATTAGCGAGTACCAACGTGCCGAGTATTTCCGATTTCCGGCCTTCTCCGAGGCGAATCCGAGCCAACGGCTATTTGAGCCGCGCAGAAGGCAAGAAATTTTCGACGTATTTTGTATCCGAGACACTTTTTTATTTTGTCAATACAAAAAGCAAATATAACTCGCGTACCGTACATTCGCGTGTTCATTTCAGGTCGGAACTGTTAAAACAAATATCCATACGGAAAGATCTATACATGTATACACATGTTTGTTTTTTTGTGATATGGATACAGCTTTTTGTAACATGGCTACAGTCTCATACATCCTTTTCGGGACACTTCTGCTTGCAGTGTCAATCTCAGGCGCTCAGGCGGGTCTTTGGTGGGCGCCTGTGCGCACGTAGCTCTTGGGCTTCGGCTGCTGCGGCTTGGGCTTGGGGGCCGCCTTCTTAGCCATAGCCTTGGGCTTGGACTGTGTCTTGGGCTTCGGCTTCTGCACCTTGGGCTTGGGAGACGCTTTCTTGGCCTTAGCCTTGGGTTTGGGCTGGACCTTAGCCTTCTGCTGGGCCTTAGGCTTCTGCTGGGCCTTGGTCTGTTTCGGGTTGGGGTGGCCGGTGCGCGGGGCAGGAGTCGGCGCCTTGGCGCTCGGAGCTTTCCGCGTGGGTTTGTACGGCGCCGGCGTCTTCTTGGCTGGACTGTGTTCCACTGGGGTTTTCTTCTTGGCTGGGGGCTTCGGGGTGGACTTTGCTGGCGTGTAAGGCGAGGACGGGGCTTTCGTGACGGGAGGCTTCGTGGTGACGGGCCTTTTCGTGGGAGCGTCGGTGCACGGAGCCTTGGTCGTACCAGGCGCGGAGGTAGGGTGCACCGTGCTGGGAGGCGACGAAGTCCGGGGAGGAGAAGTCGTTCCCGGCGGCGAGGACGTTCTAGGAGGAGAACTCGTGCTAGGTGGTGAAGCCGTTCCAGGAGAAACCGTGCTCGGCGGTGAAGACGTTCCAGGAGGGTAAACTGTGCTTGGTGGCTCCGTCGTTCCAGGAGGCGAAGTCGTGCTCGGAGGCTCGGTCGTTCCGGGAGGCGAGGTGGTGGTCGGAGGCTCAGTCGTTCCAGGAGGCGAAGTGGTGCTCGGAGGCTCAGTGGTCGTCGGTGGCTCAGTCGTGGTCGGTGGCTCCGTCGTTGTCGGCGGCTCCGTAGTCGTGGGTGGCTCAGTCGTTGTAGGGGGCTCCGTCGTTGTCGGCGGCTCCGTAGTCGTGGGCGGCTCAGTCGTCGTGGGCGGCTCAGTCGTTGTAGGCGGCTCCGTAGTCGTGGGCGGCTCAGTCGTGGTAGGAGGCTCCGTTGTTGTTGGCGGCTCTGTAGTCGTGGGCGGCTCAGTCGTTGTCGGCGGCTCCGTAGTCCTAGGCGGCTCCGTCGTTGTCGGCGGCTCCGTAGTCGTGGGCGGCTCAGTCGTCGTAGGAGGCTCCGTCGTTGTCGGCGGCTCCGTAGTCGTGGGCGGCTCAGTCGTCGTAGGCGGCTCCGTCGTTGTCGGCGGCTCCGTAGTCGTGGGCGGCTCAGTCGTCGTAGGAGGCTCCGTCGTTGTCGGCGGCTCCGTAGTCGTGGGCGGCTCAGTCGTTGTAGGAGGCTCCGTAGTCGTGGGCGGCTCAGTCGTGGTAGGAGGCTCCGTCGTTGTCGGCGGCTCCGTAGTCGTGGGCGGCTCAGTCGTCGTAGGCGGCTCCGTCGTTGTCGGCGGCTCCGTAGTCGTGGGCGGCTCAGTCGTCGTAGGAGGCTCCGTCGTTGTCGGCGGCTCCGTAGTCGTGGGCGGCTCAGTCGTTGTAGGAGGCTCCGTCGTTGTCGGCGGCGCCGTAGTCGTGGGCGGCTCAGTCGTTGTAGGAGGCTCCGTCGTTGTCGGCGGCTCCGTAGTCGTGGGCGGCTCAGTCGTTGTAGGAGGCTCCGTCGTTGTCGGCGGCTCCGTAGTCGTGGGCGGCTCAGTCGTTGTCGGCGGCTCCGTCGTTGTCGGCGGCTCCGTAGTCGTGGGCGGCTCAGTCGTTGTAGGAGGCTCCGTCGTTGTCGGCGGCTCCGTAGTCGTGGGCGGCTCAGTCGTTGTAGGAGGCTCCGTCGTTGTCGGCGGCTCCGTAGTCGTGGGCGGCTCAGTCGTTGTAGGAGGTTCCGTCGTTGTCGGCGGCTCCGTAGTCGTGGGCGGCTCAGTCGTCGTAGGAGGCTCCGTCGTTGTCGGCGGCTCCGTAGTCGTGGGCGGCTCAGTCGTCGTAGGCGTCTCCGTCGTTGTCGGCGGCTCCGTAGTCGTGGGCGGCTCAGTCGTCGTAGGAGGCTCCGTCGTTGTCGGCGGCTCCGTAGTCGTGGGCGGCTCAGTCGTTGTAGGAGGCTCCGTAGTCGTGGGCGGCTCAGTCGTGGTAGGAGGCTCCGTCGTTGTCGGCGGCTCCGTAGTCGTGGGCGGCTCAGTCGTTGTAGGAGGCTCTGTCGTTGTCGGCGGCTCCGTAGTCGTGGGCGGCTCAGTCGTTGTAGGAGGCTCGGTTGTTGTCGGCGGCTCCGTAGTCGTGGGCGGCTCAGTCGTTGTCGGCGGCTCCGTCGTTGTCGGCGGCTCCGTAGTCGTGGGCGGCTCAGTCGTCGTAGGAGGCTCCGTCGTTGTCGGCGGCTCCGTAGTCGTGGGCGGCTCAGTCGTCGTAGGCGGCTCCGTCGTTGTCGGCGGCTCCGTAGTCGTGGGCGGCTCAGTCGTCGTAGGAGGCTCCGTCGTTGTCGGCGGCTCCGTAGTCGTGGGCGGCTCAGTCGTTGTAGGAGGCTCCGTCGTTGTCGGCGGCGCCGTAGTCGTGGGCGGCTCAGTCGTTGTAGGAGGCTCCGTCGTTGTCGGCGGCTCCGTAGTCGTGGGCGGCTCAGTCGTTGTAGGAGGCTCCGTCGTTGTCGGCGGCTCCGTAGTCGTGGGCGGCTCAGTCGTTGTCGGCGGCTCCGTCGTTGTCGGCGGCTCCGTAGTCGTGGGCGGCTCAGTCGTTGTAGGAGGCTCCGTCGTTGTCGGCGGCTCCGTAGTCGTGGGCGGCTCAGTCGTTGTAGGAGGCTCTGTCGTTGTCGGCGGCTCCGTAGTCGTGGGCGGCTCAGTCGTTGTAGGAGGCTCCGTCGTTGTCGGCGGCTCCGTAGTCGTGGGCGGCTCAGTCGTTGTAGGAGGTTCCGTCGTTGTCGGCGGCTCCGTAGTCGTGGGCGGCTCAGTCGTTGTAGGAGGCTCCGTCGTTGTCGGCGGCGCCGTAGTCGTGGGTGGCTCAGTCGTTGTCGGCGGCTCCGTCGTTGTCGGCGGCTCCGTAGTCGTGGGCGGCTCAGTCGTTGTAGGAGGCTCCGTCGTTGTCGGCGGCTCCGTAGTCGTGGGCGGCTCAGTCGTTGTAGGAGGCTCTGTCGTTGTCGGCGGCTCCGTAGTCGTGGGCGGCTCAGTCGTTGTAGGAGGCTCCGTCGTTGTCGGCGGCTCCGTAGTCGTGGGCGGCTCAGTCGTTGTAGGAGGTTCCGTCGTTGTCGGCGGCTCCGTAGTCGTGGGCGGCTCAGTCGTTGTAGGAGGCTCCGTCGTTGTCGGCGGCGCCGTAGTCGTGGGTGGCTCAGTCGTTGTCGGCGGCTCCGTCGTTGTCGGCGGCTCCGTAGTCGTGGGCGGCTCAGTCGTTGTAGGAGGTTCCGTCGTTGTCGGCGGCTCAGTAGTCGTGGGCGGCTCTGTCGTTGTAGGAGGCTCCGTCGTTGTCGGCGGCTCAGTAGTCGTGGGCGGCTCAGTCGTTGTAGGAGGCTCCGTCGTTGTCGGCGGCTCCGTAGTCGTGGGCGGCTCAGTCGTTGTAGGAGGCTCCGTCGTTGTCGGCGGCTCCGTAGTCGTGGGCGGCTCAGTCGTTGTAGGAGGCTCCGTCGTTGTCGGCGGCTCCGTAGTCGTGGGCGGCTCAGTCGTTGTAGGAGGCTCCGTCGTTGTCGGCGGCTCCGTAGTCGTGGGCGGCTCAGTCGTTGTAGGAGGCTCTGTCGTTGTCGGCGGCTCCGTAGTCGTGGGCGGCTCAGTCGTTGTAGGAGGCTCGGTTGTTGTCGGCGGCTCCGTAGTCGTGGGCGGCTCAGTCGTTGTCGGCGGCTCCGTCGTTGTCGGCGGCTCCGTAGTCGTGGGCGGCTCTGTCGTTGTAGGAGGCTCTGTTGTTGTCGGCGGCTCCGTAGTCGTGGGCGGCTCTGTCGTTGTAGGAGGTTCCGTCGTTGTCGGCGGCTCAGTAGTCGTGGGCGGCTCTGTCGTTGTAGGAGGTTCCGTCGTTGTCGGCGGCTCAGTAGTCGTGGGCGGCTCAGTCGTTGTAGGAGGCTCTGTCGTTGTCGGCGGCTCCGTAGTCGTGGGCGGCTCAGTCGTTGTAGGAGGCTCCGTCGTTGTCGGCGGCTCCGTAGTCGTGGGCGGCTCAGTCGTTGTAGGAGGCTCCGTCGTTGTCGGCGGCGCCGTAGTCGTGGGCGGCTCAGTCGTTGTAGGAGGCTCCGTCGTTGTCGGCGGCTCCGTAGTCGTGGGCGGCTCAGTCGTTGTAGGAGGCTCCGTCGTTGTCGGCGGCTCCGTAGTCGTGGGCGGCTCAGTCGTTGTAGGAGGCTCCGTCGTTGTCGGCGGCTCCGTAGTCGTGGGCGGCTCAGTCGTTGTAGGAGGCTCCGTCGTTGTCGGCGGCTCCGTAGTCGTGGGCGGCTCAGTCGTCGTCGGCGGCTCCGTCGTTGTCGGCGGCTCCGTAGTCGTGGGCGGCTCAGTCGTTGTAGGAGGCTCCGTCGTTGTCGGCGGCTCCGTAGTCGTGGGCGGCTCAGTCGTTGTAGGAGGCTCCGTCGTTGTCGGCGGCTCCGTAGTCGTGGGCGGCTCAGTCGTTGTAGGAGGCTCCGTCGTTGTCGGCGGCTCCGTAGTCGTGGGCGGCTCAGTCGTTGTAGGAGGCTCCGTCGTTGTCGGCGGCGCCGTAGTCGTGGGCGGCTCAGTCGTTGTAGGAGGCTCCGTCGTTGTCGGCGGCTCCGTAGTCGTGGGCGGCTCAGTCGTTGTAGGAGGCTCCGTCGTTGTCGGCGGCTCCGTAGTCGTGGGCGGCTCAGTCGTCGTAGGCGGCTCCGTCGTTGTCGGCGGCTCCGTAGTCGTGGGCGGCTCAGTCGTCGTAGGAGGCTCCGTCGTTGTCGGCGGCTCCGTAGTCGTGGGCGGCTCAGTCGTTGTAGGAGGCTCCGTCGTTGTCGGCGGCTCCGTAGTCGTGGGCGGCTCAGTCGTTGTAGGAGGCTCCGTCGTTGTCGGCGGCTCCGTAGTCGTGGGCGGCTCAGTCGTTGTAGGAGGCTCCGTCGTTGTCGGCGGCTCCGTAGTCGTGGGCGGCTCAGTCGTTGTAGGAGGCTCTGTTGTTGTCGGCGGCTCCGTAGTCGTGGGCGGCTCAGTCGTTGTAGGAGGCTCCGTCGTTGTCGGCGGCTCCGTAGTCGTGGGCGGCTCAGTCGTCGTAGGAGGCTCCGTCGTTGTCGGCGGCTCCGTCGTTGTCGGCGGCTCCGTCGTTGTCGGCGGCTCCGTAGTCGTCGTAGGAGGCTCCGTTGTAGTAGGAGGCTCCGTAGTCGTGGGCGGCTCAGTCGTTGTCGGCGGCTCCGTCGTTGTCGGCGGCTCCGTAGTCGAGGGCGGCTCAGTCGTTGTAGGAGGTTCCGTCGTTGTCGGCGGCTCAGTAGTCGTGGGCGGCTCAGTCGTTGTAGGAGGCTCTGTCGTTGTCGGCGGCTCCGTAGTCGTGGGCGGCTCAGTCGTTGTAGGAGGCTCCGTCGTTGTCGGCGGCTCCGTAGTCGTGGGCGGCTCAGTCGTTGTCGGCGGCTCCGTCGTTGTCGGCGGCTCCGTCGTTGTCGGCGGCTCCGTAGTCGTGGGCGGCTCAGTCGTTGTCGGCGGCTCCGTCGTTGTCGGCGGCTCCGTAGTCGTGGGCGGCTCAGTCGTTGTCGGCGGCTCCGTCGTTGTCGGCGGCTCTGTTGTTGTCGGCGGCTCCGTAGTCGTGGGCGGCTCTGTCGTTGTAGGAGGTTCCGTCGTTGTCGGCGGCTCCGTAGTCGTGGGCGGCTCAGTCGTTGTAGGAGGCTCCGTCGTTGTCGGCGGCTCCGTAGTCGTGGGCGGCTCAGTCGTCGTAGGCGGCTCCGTCGTTGTCGGCGGCTCCGTAGTCGTGGGCGGCTCAGTCGTCGTAGGAGGCTCCGTCGTTGTCGGCGGCTCCGTAGTCGTGGGCGGCTCAGTCGTTGTAGGAGGCTCCGTCGTTGTCGGCGGCTCCGTAGTCGTGGGCGGCTCAGTCGTTGTAGGAGGCTCCGTCGTTGTCGGCGGCTCCGTAGTCGTGGGCGGCTCAGTCGTTGTAGGAGGCTCCGTCGTTGTCGGCGGCTCAGTAGTCGTGGGCGACTCAGTCGTTGTAGGAGGCTCTGTCGTTGTCGGCGGCTCCGTAGTCGTGGGCGGCTCAGTCGTTGTAGGAGGCTCCGTCGTTGTCGGCGGCTCCGTAGTCGTGGGCGGCTCAGTCGTTGTAGGAGGCTCCGTCGTTGTCGGCGGCGCCGTAGTCGTGGGCGGCTCAGTCGTTGTAGGAGGCTCCGTCGTTGTCGGCGGCTCCGTAGTCGTGGGCGGCTCAGTCGTTGTAGGAGGCTCCGTCGTTGTCGGCGGCTCCGTAGTCGTGGGCGGCTCAGTCGTTGTAGGAGGTTCCGTCGTTGTCGGCGGCTCCGTAGTCGTGGGCGGCTCAGTCGTTGTAGGAGGCTCCGTCGTTGTCGGCGGCTCCGTAGTCGTGGGCGGCTCAGTCGTTGTAGGAGGCTCCGTCGTTGTTGGCGGCTCCGTAGTCGTGGGCGGCTCTGTCGTTGTCGGCGGCTCCGTCGTTGTCGGCGGCTCAGTAGTCGTGGGCGGCTCAGTCGTTGTAGGAGGCTCTGTCGTTGTCGGCGGCTCCGTAGTCGTGGGCGGCTCAGTCGTTGTAGGAGGCTCCGTCGTTGTCGGCGGCTCCGTAGTCGTGGGCGGCTCAGTCGTTGTCGGCGGCTCCGTCGTTGTCGGCGGCTCCGTCGTTGTCGGCGGCTCCGTAGTCGTGGGCGGCTCAGTCGTTGTCGGCGGCTCCGTCGTTGTCGGCGGCTCCGTAGTCGTGGGCGGCTCAGTCGTTGTCGGCGGCTCCGTCGTTGTCGGCGGCTCTGTTGTTGTCGGCGGCTCCGTAGTCGTGGGCGGCTCTGTCGTTGTAGGAGGTTCCGTCGTTGTCGGCGGCTCCGTAGTCGTGGGCGGCTCTGTCGTTGTAGGAGGCTCTGTCGTTGTCGGCGGCTCCGTAGTCGTGGGCGGCTCTGTCGTTGTAGGAGGTTCCGTCGTTGTCGGCGGCTCAGTAGTCGTGGGCGGCTCAGTCGTTGTAGGAGGCTCCGTCGTTGTCGGCGGCTCCGTCGTTGTCGGCGGCTCCGTAGTCGTCGTAGGAGGCTCCGTTGTAGTAGGAGGCTCCGTAGTCGTGGGCGGCTCAGTCGTTGTCGGCGGCTCCGTCGTTGTCGGCGGCTCCGTAGTCGAGGGCGGCTCAGTCGTTGTAGGAGGTTCCGTCGTTGTCGGCGGCTCAGTAGTCGTGGGCGGCTCAGTCGTTGTAGGAGGCTCTGTCGTTGTCGGCGGCTCCGTAGTCGTGGGCGGCTCAGTCGTTGTAGGAGGCTCCGTCGTTGTCGGCGGCTCCGTAGTCGTGGGCGGCTCAGTCGTTGTCGGCGGCTCCGTCGTTGTCGGCGGCTCCGTCGTTGTCGGCGGCTCCGTAGTCGTGGGCGGCTCAGTCGTAGTAGGCGGCTCAGTCGTAGTAGGCGGCTCAGTTGTAGTCGGGGGCTCAGTGGTAACAGGCGGTGCCGTGGTTACCGGCGTAGTCGGCGGCACGGTTGTAGCTGGCGGCTCAGTCGTAGTCGGCGGCTCAGTTGTAGTCGGGGGCTCAGTGGTAACAGGCGGTGACGTGGTTACCGGCGGCTCCGTCGTTGTCGGCGGCTCAGTTGTAGTAGCCGGCTCAGTTGTAGTCGGGGGCTCAGTGGTAACAGGCGGTGCCGTGGTTACCGGCGTAGTTGGCGGCTCGGTTGTAGCTGGCGGCTCAGTCGTAGTCGGCGGCTCAGTTGTAGTCGGGGGCTCAGTGGTAACAGGCGGTGACGTGGTTACCGGCGGCTCCGTCGTTGTCGGCGGCTCAGTTGTAGTAGCCGGCTCAGTTGTAGTCGGGGGCTCAGTGGTAACAGGCGGTGCCGTGGTTACCGGCGTAGTCGGCGGCTCGGTTGTAGCTGGCGGCTCAGTTGTAGTAGGCGGCTCAGTTGTAGTCGGGGGCTCAGTGGTAACAGGCGGTGCCGTGGTTACCGGCGTAGTCGGCGGCTCGGTAGTAGCTGGCGGCTCAGTCGTAGTAGGCGGCTCAGTTGTAGTCGGGGGCTCAGTGGTAACAGGGGGCGCCGTGGTTACAACCACCGGTGGTGCTGTGGTTACCGGTGGCGCCGTGGTTACAACCACAGGAGGCGCTGTGGTAACAGGGGGTGCCGTGGTTACAACCACAGGGGGTGCCGTTGTTACAACCACGGGAGGCGCTGTGGTTACCGGTGGCGCCGTGGTTACAACCACAGGAGGCGCTGTGGTAACAGGGGGTGCCGTGGTTACAACCACAGGAGGCGCTGTGGTGACAGGGGGCGCCGTTGTTACAACCACAGGAGGCGCTGTGGTAACAGGGGGCGCCGTTGTTACAACCACTGGAGGCGCCGTTGTTACCGGGGGCGCTGTAGTTACCGGTGGTGCCGTGGTTACGGGGGGCGCAGTGGTAACAGGTGGCGCTGTGGTCACGGGGGGCGCAGTGGTAACAGGTGGCGCTGTGGTCACGGGGGGCGCAGTGGTAACAGGTGGCGCTGTGGTCACGGGGGGCGCAGTGGTAACAGGTGGCGCTGTGGTTACGGGGGGTGCTGTAGTTACGGGGGGCGCCGTGGTTGCCGAGGGCGCATTCGTTGATGTGGCTGCAAAGGCCGTCTTCAGTCGTCTTTGCTTCTTCGTGGTGTAAGGAAACACACACCCCCATTGCGAACTTGCAACCTTTGCACACTCGGCGTCCTCCATGGCCACGCAATTTGTGCCGTCGAAAGTCTCCAAGCCGGAATGGCAATCGGAGACGGCCATGTCTCCCTTTCGTGGGCATTCCAAGCCAAGTGGCATCGCTCCAGTGCCGGAGCAAGGCTGGCCACGGCCGTCGGGGAGCGAGTAAATCGCGTCATTCTGCACTGGAACCCATACTTCGGCGCTCGCGAGTCCGACGGCGGCAGAGGCTAGTGTGATGACAGTCCCCAGTCGCATTGGAACCACTATCCCGACTTGAAACCCGAGTGATGGAGTCCAAGGCGGTGCGGGGGAGCAAATTGCGGAATGAACTCGAAGCAGCGCGCTCTCAGGTCGGCGACGAGCTATCGTATCTAATTGGCCGCATCCGCGCCGCTTTCCGAAGGAACGGGTTACGGCTTTGAGCGTGTCGCCTGGCGTGCCTCGAAAGGCTCATGTTTGAAATGACGCCGATGTGCCACGAAAGGCCGGGGCGCTGGTTTCCGTTCAGCAGCTTTTCGGGTTTCCGGGAAAGCAGTCTCCATGGAAGACTCTCTAAGTCCTTATTTGAACTCACTGTGAGTTGTCCCCTGACCTCGTCGAAATTAGTCGCTTCTCGCTGTTTCCAGCTTTACTCCACATTCTGTCGAAAGACCTGTCCGGTATTAGATTCGACTCCGATGGACAATTGCACGGTTTTGGTTGATGCACCCATCGGCGTATGTACGACCCCCAACTCGTGCTTGTACGCGATCGCCGTGTGCGCACCCATCCGCGTATGCACGAGTTGTCCCCAACTCATGCTTGTTTGTGATCGGCATTCAATTTCTCCGGTTTCTTAACCTTAATCTTGCTCGGCGATGGCCCTTTTGTAGAGATTATATATACTTCGCCTTTCGCGCCCTCTGGCACAAGTGGCTCCAGGAACACCTCCAGCGACTCTTCGGAA
This sequence comes from Phytophthora x cambivora, assembly GCA_033557925.1. Lineage (NCBI taxonomy): Eukaryota > Oomycota > Peronosporomycetes > Peronosporales > Peronosporaceae > Phytophthora > Phytophthora x cambivora. The sequence continues at coordinate 2,610,483 of JAUCEB010000008.1, read as the reverse complement.
GATCTCGCTTCTCGGACGAAGTCCCCCCAGCGTGGGGCCGAGAAGGCGAGATGGGGTGTTCCTGTGCGCCTGACACGGACGCGGCGCCGTGTCTGGTGTCTGCCACCAAGACTGATATCAACATCGCCGCAGCACGAGGAACCTGGTGACCTCCACGTGTGCCCAAGATTCACACCAAGCACGCTCTCACACACCAAGACGCATCGGGCCTGGTGAACCCTTCGCGTTTCAGTTCAAGCACCAACCACAGAGGAGATGGGACCCCTCTGTGCTCACGATTTCCCCTCCCCAGAGTGCAACACATCAGTCCATATACCAACCTCTCGACATGAAGGCCCGCTTATTGACAGCAGAAGATTTCAGCAAGTCCGAATAATGACGGAACGGCACCCCACCATGATGAAGAACTGGTCACTCTTCTATCTCGTGAAGACCCGGTAAACCGACAAAGGGACCACTGCTGAGCCCGAGTGGTAAACTCTTCCTAGCGGATACGGATGCATTACCGTGCAAGAGCCGGAAATACTCAACTTGGCGTGAAGACCCACATCGACCGAACAAGACCTCAGAGAGGATCCCCTGTAACGGGTATGAGACACCCACCACATGCAAGCCTGAAGGAAAAGATCGAAGTGAAAAATCTTCGAGGAAGACAGGGCAGATCTCTAAGACTGCCTAAACGGCTTCTATAGGAAAAATAACATCAAACAAAATAGAAGGCCGAATTTACTACTACTTTTGTAGAGATTATTATTAACCAACTCGATGTAGTTGCTATGATGCAAGGCTTGGGGTCAGCGGCCCGTAGTACGGGCCGTACTGCCAACGGATCAGCCCTCTCCTCGACCCAGCGCACGCGATAATTGGCGAGCAGTTTTTGTCATCGACAACTCCACGAGTCGTGAGAGTCACGACATCTTCCCCGAATTGTGTCTACAATTCCACACGCACCTGCTTCACGCTTCGCATCGAGGCACCGATCCTTACATCCGTATTAGAGAATGTCGTGTGTATGCGTGTGGATTGTCGCCGACACACGCAGCAGGGGCCGCATCAGCAAAGACTTATCCGCCCACAAAGTTACAATGGGTGCAGATTTGGCGAGGCTGAGCAACTCGTGCAAAAAGCTTATCGCTGAAACGGGAAAACAGGACTGAAGAGTCTTCAGTCCTGTTTTCCCGTCTTCAGTGAAGACTGAGTAGGAGTTAATAGTTTTACGTCTCAGGTGATCGATGGTAACATTTTTATCAATATTTTCTGAAGAAAATGGTGAACGGATGCACACACTGTGTAGAAGCCTACCACGTACATTTGTGATTTGGATCATGCTCCTCAGAAGTTCGGCTCCCAGCTTCAAAGTCTCTTCAGAGGAGGGGTGCGTCTTCCGAGGCAAGGCCATCTTGGCTTGAGGAAAGTAAGACAAGAGCGCGATTGTAGGTGTGTTTTCCTTAGCTGCTCAAGGGTTAGTTTTATTTATCAAACCTTTTCTGCTTTGTAGATGTGCTACTCAGTGTTCGCATGGCAGCCTGACAATTATTTACTACTACTACAGTCTGTCAAAACCGGTGTGCTGGAGTGCTGGCTGCTATGCATTGTACCACGCACTAACATATTGAGAGCGGCTTAGAAGTAAAACAAGCACAAGCCCCCCCCCCCCCCCCACACACACACACCGCTAAGAACTGTAAACCCATCAAATGCGAACTCGAACATATATTTTGTTTTTATATGCAAGGATGGGAAAAATGGAGGAATAAAGGCTCAAAAGTTGGGGCTACCTCCGAGAGCGGCCGTCTACCGTCGACAGCCAGCGTTTCGGAAGGTGATTCAGGCTGCCGCTCAGTTGTATGGACGGTACTGCTGCTTCTGCTTGTTGCCGCCGACCGGTTTCTTGGTTGGTTGGGCACCCGCGCGCACGTAGCTCCTGGGCTTCGGCTTCTGCACCTTGGGCTTGGGAGACGCTTTCTTGGCCTTAGCCTTGGGTTTGGGCTGGACCTTAGCCTTCTGCTGGGCCTTAGGCTTCTGCTGGGCCTTGGTCTGTTTCGGGTTGGGGTGGCCGGTGCGCGGGGCAGGAGTCGGCGCCTTGGCGCTCGGAGCTTTCCGCGTGGGTTTGTACGGCGCCGGCGTCTTCTTGGCTGGACTGTGTTCCACTGGGGTTTTCTTCTTGGCTGGGGGCTTCGGGGTGGACTTTGCTGGCGTGTAAGGCGAGGACGGGGCTTTCGTGACGGGAGGCTTCGTGGTGACGGGCCTTTTCGTGGGAGCGTCGGTGCACGGAGCCTTGGTCGTACCAGGCGCGGAGGTAGGGTGCACCGTGCTGGGAGGCGACGAAGTCCGGGGAGGAGAAGTCGTTCCCGGCGGCGAGGACGTTCTAGGAGGAGAACTCGTGCTAGGTGGTGAAGCCGTTCCAGGAGAAACCGTGCTCGGCGGTGAAGACGTTCCAGGAGGGTAAACTGTGCTTGGTGGCTCCGTCGTTCCAGGAGGCGAAGTCGTGCTCGGCGGCTCGGTCGTTCCAGGAGGCGAGGTGGTGCTCGGAGGCTCGGTCGTTCCGGGAGGCGAGGTGGTGCTCGGAGGCTCAGTCGTTCCAGGAGGCGAGGTGGTGCTCGGAGGCTCAGTCGTTCCAGGAGGCGATGTGGTGCTCGGAGGCTCGGTCGTCCCAGGAGGAGAAGTGGTGCTCGGAGGCTCAGTCGTTCCAGGAGGCGTGGTGGTGCTCGGAGGCTCGGTCGTTCCGGGAGGCGAAGTGGTGCTCGGTGGCTCGGTCGTTCCAGGAGGCGAGGTGGTGCTCGGAGGCTCGGTCGTTCCAGGAGGCGAAGTCGTACTCGGAGGCTCGGTCGTTGTAGGAGGCGATGTCGTGCTCGGTGGCTCGGTCGTTCCAGGAGGCGAGGTGGTGCTCGGAGGCTCGGTCGTTCCAGGAGGCGATGTCGTGCTAGGCGGCTCGGTCGTTCCTGGAGGCGAAGTGGTGCTAGGCGGCTCAGTTGTGCTCGGTGGCTCAGTCGTGCTCGGAGGTTCGGTCGTGCTCGGAGGTCCGGTAGTGCTGGGTGGCTCAGTAGTGCTGGGCGGCTCAGTAGTGCTAGGCGGCTCAATTGTGCTCGGTGGCTCAGTCGTGCTCGGAGGTTCAGTAGTGCTGGGTGGCTCAGTCGTGCTGGGCGGCTCCGTCGTGCTAGGCGGCTCAGTAGTGCTAGGCGGCTCAGTTGTGCTCGGTGGCTCAGTCGTGCTCGGAGGTTCGGTAGTGCTGGGCGGCTCAGTAGTGCTAGGCGGCTCAGTTGTGCTCGGTGGCTCAGTCGTGCTCGGAGGTTCGGTAGTGCTGGGTGGCTCAGTCGTGCTGGGCGGCTCCGTCGTGCTAGGCGGCTCAGTAGTGCTAGGCGGCTCAGTTGTGCTCGGTGGCTCAGTCGTGCTCGGAGGTTCGGTAGTGCTGGGCGGCTCAGTAGTGCTAGGCGGCTCAGTTGTGCTCGGTGGCTCAGTCGTGCTCGGAGGTTCGGTAGTGCTGGGTGGCTCAGTCGTGCTGGGCGGCTCCGTCGTGCTAGGCGGCTCGGTCGTGCTCGGCGGCTCAGTAGTGCTAGGCGGCTCAGTCGTGCTCGGAGGTTCGGTCGTGCTCGGAGGTTCGGTAGTGCTGGGTGGCTCAGTCGTGCTGGGCGGCTCCGTCGTGCTAGGTGGCTCGGTCGTGCTCGGAGGCTCAGTAGTGCTAGGCGGCTCAGTTGTGCTCGGTGGCTCAGTCGTGCTGGGCGGCTCCGTCGTGCTAGGCGGCTCAGTAGTGCTAGGCGGCTCAGTTGTGCTCGGTGGCTCAGTCGTGCTAGGAGGTTCGGTAGTGCTGGGTGGCTCAGTCGTGCTGGGCGGCTCCGTCGTGCTAGGCGGCTCGGTCGTGCTCGGCGGCTCAGTAGTGCTAGGCGGCTCAGTCGTGCTCGGAGGTTCGGTCGTGCTCGGAGGTTCGGTAGTGCTGGGTGGCTCAGTCGTGCTGGGCGGCTCCGTCGTGCTAGGTGGCTCGGTCGTGCTCGGAGGCTCAGTAGTGCTAGGCGGCTCAGTTGTGCTCGGTGGCTCAGTCGTGCTCGGAGGTTCGGTAGTGCTCGGAGGTTCGGTAGTGCTGGGTGGTTCAGTCGTGCTGGGCGGCTCCGTCGTGCTCGGCGGCTCAGTTGTGCTAGGCGGCTCAGTTGTGCTCGGTGGCTCAGTCGTGCTCGGAGGTTCGGTCGTGCTCGGAGGTTCGGTAGTGCTGGGTGGCTCAGTCGTGCTGGGCGGCTCCGTCGTGCTAGGCGGCTCAGTAGTGCTAGGCGGCTCAGTTGTGCTCGGTGGCTCAGTCGTGCTCGGAGGTTCGGTAGTGCTGGGCGGCTCAGTAGTGCTAGGCGGCTCAGTCGTGCTGGGCGGCTCCGTCGTGCTAGGCGGCTCAGTAGTGCTAGGCGGCTCAGTTGTGCTCGGTGGCTCAGTCGTGCTCGGAGGTTCGGTAGTGCTGGGCGGCTCAGTAGTGCTAGGCGGCTCAGTTGTGCTCGGTGGCTCAGTCGTGCTCGGAGGTTCAGTAGTGCTGGGTGGCTCAGTCGTGCTGGGCGGCTCCGTCGTGCTAGGCGGCTCAGTAGTGCTAGGCGGCTCAGTCGTGCTCGGTGGCTCAGTCGTGCTCGGAGGTTCGGTAGTGCTGGGCGGCTCAGTAGTGCTAGGCGGCTCAGTTGTGCTCGGTGGCTCAGTCGTGCTCGGAGGTTCGGTAGTGCTGGGTGGCTCAGTCGTGCTGGGCGGCTCCGTCGTGCTAGGCGGCTCAGTAGTGCTAGGCGGCTCAGTTGTGCTCGGTGGCTCAGTCGTGCTCGGAGGTTCGGTAGTGCTGGGCGGCTCAGTAGTGCTAGGCGGCTCAGTTGTGCTCGGTGGCTCAGTCGTGCTCGGAGGTTCGGTAGTGCTGGGTGGCTCAGTCGTGCTGGGCGGCTCCGTCGTGCTAGGTGGCTCGGTCGTGCTCGGAGGTTCGGTAGTGCTGGGTGGCTCAGTCGTGCTGGGCGGCTCCGTCGTGCTGGGCGGCTCGGTCGTGCTCGGAGGCTTAGTAGTGCTAGGCGGCTCAGTTGTGCTCGGTGGCTCAGTCGTGCTCGGAGGTTCGGTCGTGCTCGGAGGTTCGGTAGTGCTGGGTGGCTCAGTCGTGCTGGGCGGCTCCGTCGTGCTCGGCGGCTCAGTTGTGCTAGGCGGCTCAGTTGTGCTCGGTGGCTCAGTCGTGCTCGGAGGTTCGGTCGTGCTCGGAGGTTCGGTAGTGCTGGGTGGCTCAGTCGTGCTGGGCGGCTCCGTCGTGCTGGGCGGCTCGGTCGTGCTCGGAGGCTCAGTAGTGCTAGGCGGCTCAGTTGTGCTCGGTGGCTCAGTCGTGCTCGGAGGTTCGGTCGTGCTCGGAGGTTCGGTAGTGCTGGGTGGCTCAGTCGTGCTGGGCGGCTCCGTCGTGCTCGGCGGCTCAGTTGTGCTAGGCGGCTCAGTTGTGCTCGGTGGCTCAGTCGTGCTCGGAGGTTCGGTCGTGCTCGGAGGTTCGGTAGTGCTGGGTGGCTCAGTCGTGCTGGGCGGCTCCGTCGTGCTAGGCGGCTCGGTCGTGCTCGGAGGCTCAGTTGTGCTCGGTGGCTCAGTCGTGCTCGGAGGTTCGGTAGTGCTGGGCGGCTCAGTAGTGCTAGGCGGCTCAGTTGTGCTCGGTGGCTCAGTCGTGCTCGGAGGTTCGGTAGTGCTGGGTGGCTCAGTCGTGCTGGGCGGCTCCGTCGTGCTAGGCGGCTCGGTCGTGCTCGGAGGCTCAGTTGTGCTCGGTGGCTCAGTCGTGCTCGGAGGTTCGGTAGTGCTGGGCGGCTCAGTAGTGCTAGGCGGCTCAGTTGTGCTCGGTGGCTCAGTCGTGCTCGGAGGTTCGGTAGTGCTGGGTGGCTCAGTCGTGCTGGGCGGCTCCGTCGTGCTAGGCGGCTCAGTAGTGCTAGGCGGCTCAGTTGTGCTCGGTGGCTCAGTCGTGCTCGGAGGTTCGGTAGTGCTGGGCGGCTCAGTAGTGCTAGGCGGCTCAGTTGTGCTCGGTGGCTCAGTCGTGCTCGGAGGTTCGGTCGTGCTCGGAGGTTCGGTAGTGCTGGGTGGCTCAGTCGTGCTGGGCGGCTCCGTCGTGCTAGGCGGCTCGGTCGTGCTCGGCGGCTCAGTAGTGCTAGGCGGCTCAGTTGTGCTCGGTGGCTCAGTCGTGCTCGGAGGTTCGGTCGTGCTCGGAGGTTCGGTAGTGCTGGGTGGCTCAGTCGTCCTGGGCGGCTCCGTCGTGCTAGGCGGCTCGGTCGTGCTCGGCGGCTCAGTAGTGCTAGGCGGCTCAGTTGTGCTCGGTGGCTCAGTCGTGCTCGGAGGTTCGGTCGTGCTCGGAGGTTCGGTAGTGCTGGGTGGCTCAGTCGTGCTGGGCGGTTGAGTCGTTGTTGGCGGCTCCGTTGTGGTGGGCGGCGCAGTCGTTGTTGGAGGCTCCGTTGTGGTGGGCGGCGCAGTCGTTGTTGGAGGCTCAGTTGTGGTGGGCGGTGCCGTTGTTCCTGGGGGTGCTGTTGTTCCTGGGGGCGCCGTGGTTACTGGCGGCTCCGTTGTTCCAGGGGGCGCTGTGGTTGCAGCGCCGGCGGCGAAGGCCGCCTTCAGTTGTCTTTGCTTCGTCGCGGTGTCCTGGTTGTCAAGAAACACGCACCCCCATTGCAAACTTGCAATCATTTTACACTCGGCGTCCACCTTGGCCACGCAGTTTGTGCCGTCGATAGTCTCCAGGACGGAATGGCAATCAGCGACGATGTCTCCCTTTCGTGGGCATGCCAAGCCAAGTGGCGTCGCTCCGGTGCCGGAGCAAGGCTGACCACGGTCGTCGGGGAGCGAATAAACCGCGCCATTCTGCACTGGAACCAATACTTCGGCGTTCGCGAGTCCGACAGCGGCAGAGGCGAGTGTGATGACAGTCCCCAGTCGCATTGGAACCAGTATCCCGACTTGAAGCCCGTGTGATGGAGTCCGAAGTGATGGGAAGGGAGCAAATTGCGGAATGAACTCGGAGCAGCGCGCTCTCAGGTCGATGACTAGCTACCGTTTCCGCTTGGCCGCATGGGCTGCCCGAAGAAACGGGTTACGTCTTTGAGCGTCTCGCCTGGCGTGCCTCGAAAGGCCCATGCAACATGTTGAAATGACGGTGATGCCCCGCGAAAGGCCGGAGCACGGTTTCAGCTATCAGGGAAACGGTCCCCACAAAGATACACAATAACGCAGTAACGTGCTTTCGTTCGCCAGAGAGCTCGCCGGCCTAGTAGCAGAGCGCTACCTAATACCTACGCACGACCGGGGGTTGTTACCGGACTCGACCGCATTGTGAAAGGCGGTGTGTTTCTTCGGAGCCGTCGCCTAGCGTGACTTTTGGCAGTCTCAAGTTGAGACTGCTGCTGCAGACTTTTGGACACGGCAAAAGTCACGCTGGGCGACGGATCCGAAGGAGCCTTTCACGCCTTTTCAATGTGGTCGCAGTAGTTGTGGAGCTCTGGAGTCTATTGGAGTCTTTTTTCTTTTTTCGAGGTTTCCATTACCCACCACGGTTGATAATAATGTCTGACGGCAAAATTACCAACAGGTGCATTCGTACATTCGGACGCATACGTACACTATTTTAAGAACATGGGTGGGGGAGCTTGCATTGCCCAGTAGACGAGACCAACAACTTGCAAGCCATGGCTGATACTTTCAGTGCGTCGATGCATAATAATATTGTCATTTTATGATGCTGGCGCCAAAATACCGGCGCCGAGGAGCTTCATATGTTATGGCAACAAAACATTACTGTATACGCTCGGATGGTTGTCGGTGAAATTGCGAGACCAGACTGCGACTTCAACGTAACTGACTTCAACGTAACTGAAATCACCCATTACTCGTTGAAACGATTGGATCTGTGAGTATGTAATTGAAGAGGATATCCAAAGATAGCGACATGGGCGCTGTGGTGCGAGCCGCCCGCTAGGACGCACCTTCGAGGAATAGCCCCTTAACGAAGCAGCCAGAGTCGCCTGCAGCAGCGAGTCCTTCGTGTAGCTCATGACACGTGTGTACAGCTTCTACTTGTCCAGTGGTCAGTTCTTGGCTCGACACGTTGCCTGTGGGTTATGACTCCAGTCTGGCCAGGCCTGACAAGTTGTCAGTGAAACCACATGACTCGTGGGTCGCCATGCGCCACACAGTCCATGCAGTGCATGATGCACTGCTTGAAACGTTTGGTGAATTGCTCCATCCAGCTTCCGAGGAGCTTCTCCGCCTTGGGACACAACGAGCGCCAGAGTTAGTCGTCGTACTGCATCCAGTCATACCGATATCACCCACGAGCGCCTTCTGAGTGATACGCGTATGCGAGCCGTGGGTAAGTCCCAGCGGTCGAGCTCGTTCAACAGCAGCACGATTTGCGTTGGTGAGTGTGCCAACCCCAGCTTCTTGCGAATCTGTTCTGCGTCGACAAGCTCTGGTACCTTGGACTGATGTCGCTCACGATGCTACCAGCATGGTTGTCACGCAACACATCTGCCCCCCTCGGCGATCTCGGCTGCAGCGAGATTATGTTCTTCCACGACATCTTTAACATTTTCGTGTAGTGTCTGAGATTCTCGAGATCGTGAAGTTGAAGTCGTATCTCACGTCGCAGTCGATTTTGCCGAACTTGCGTCACTTTAGCACCACAGCGTGGCTGAAGCACAACACATAGTCCCCCGACCAGAACGTAGCACGCGGGCACTCCTCAAGCAAAGATTGACCCAATTTTGAGAAGAGACTTCACATGTTCGGTTTGAGTCCATCGGGCAGCTTTGTGACGACCTTCAGCGAAAGTCACCAAGCGGGAATCGATCCGTGCGCTTGGTGGTGCGCCATATTCGGATGCCTTTGTGAAATGTCGTCATAGCCTACAACATATTCCTCTAGCATCTTCAGCCAGTGCAAGTGGCAATTTTGTAACAATACCCAGTAGCTCTGATTTCCAGCATTTACTGGGCTAGCGGCGCCTTCCAGACAGCAATTTGAATCGATGCCCTGAAAACCCGTATTCATCGCCCAACCTCTGGATGTCGCTGTGCGGATCTGCACCCGAACTCAAAATGCTCACAATCGGCGACGTAACTGCACTCTAGTCCAGCACCGATGGCTGCACAAACTTTTCTCCATTACTGCCATCACAAACAGCTTCGTTGCGTTGTACACGCGGTCTTGATGGAAGCAGCGGAAGACCAGGAGCTAATGTAAGCTGAACCGTTTGTCCGAATAGCCACACGGGGGCTTCCAGGTTGTACCGAGCGTTCCACTCATTAGTCTTCTTCGCCAAGTCCTCCAACGATGCTGCTACCCCCTTCGCCGAGTCTGCTGAGGCAGGGAAGGTCTTTCCACCCTGCACCGTGAGGCCTTTGTGGTGACTTCTACCTCTTCCTCCACCTCCTCATCAAGCTCGTACTGCCCCCCCCCCCCCCCCCCCCCCGCAGAAAAGAACAGGATGCTGCCACCTTCGGTCTTAGTAGAGAAAAAGAGCTGCACTAGGCCTGCAGCAGCGGAAGGCTCGGTCTGGTTGTCCGATGTCTTGGTCCCTGCTATTAATACGAGTTGGTCGCAGCGAGGACTCGAAGTCCAATGCACGCTGCACGAGCCGCAGCAGCCATCGGCTCGTCACTCACTTTATCCGACGATTTGAGACTTTTGGCGACAGGGTACCGGATACCCGGTACATGGCTACAGATTTCCATGTGAGGCCGTGACGATTTTGTCCACTGAGAAGGTATAATTTGCCTTTCTATTGAATCATTCGCTAAAATAGAGCTAGGTACGAAACCTGATCAAACTGATTGCGCTAGCACGGAACAGCTCTGGATTTTTGCGCCGGTATATTAACAGTGGGGAGTTAAGCCTTGATACCTTGACTCAAGCAGCATTGCACTCGTTACAGTTCTACAATGTATTGTGAAAACCGACGATTATGTCCTATTTTTTTTTGCAAATCGATCGCTTTAAGCGCTTATTAAGCGGGTGAACCCTTGTTTTGATATATATAAACAGGATGCCACTCCGATTTGGCGTCCCCCATCCCTGTTCATATATCGTGGATTGGCGTCGATTTATAAACAAATCGCTTCGAATGCCCAGTATCAGCTGGGCATTCTATTGTGAAAACCGACAAAGATGTCCAGTCCAGTTAAGCTGATAAGGAGGGGTAGAAAACATATAAACAGGGGTGCAGAAAATACTAAATCGTAGGATTGGCGATAGAGCGTCCATATGCAAATCTCGGCCAAATGCTAATGAACGCTCTGCTCCCTGGGCTTATTAAATAGCCGCAGAGGTGCAGCAGCCAGAAGTACGAGTACAAGCAGCTACTACTCGTGCAAAAGTAGCTTCGCGCATAATATACGAAGATATAAGTATTATATGTGCTCATTAGGGTTTATATATGCTACAGCTTCGAGTTCGCAGCCCACGTTGATTTTGGACGCCGTTTATATATACAAGCTGCCCTCAGAATGCCCACCTGATACTGGGCATTCGGAGCTATTTGCGTATATATCGACGCCAATCCGCGATATATGAACAGGGATGGGGGACGCCAAATCGGAGTGGCATCCTGTTTATATATATCAAAACCAGGGTTCATCCGCTTAATAAGCGCTTAAAGCGATCGATTTGCAAAAAAATAGGACATAATCGTCGGTTTTCACAATAAGGACAGCTTGTATATATAAACGGCGTCCCAAATCAACGTGGGCTGCGAACTCGACGCTGTAGCATATATAAACCCTAATGAGCACATATAATACTTATCTCTCCGTATATTATGCGCGGAGCTACTTTTGCACGAGTAATAGCTGCTTGTACTCGTAGTTCTGGCTGCTGCACCTCTGCGGCTATTTAATAAGCCCAGGAAGCAGAGCGCTCAGTAGCACTTGGCCGAGATTTGCATATGGACGCTCTATCGCCAATCCTACGATTTAGTTTTTTCTGTACCCCTTTTTATATGTTTTCTACCCCTCCTTATCAGCTTAACTGGACTGGACATCTTTGTCGGTTTTCACAATATTCGTAAGACATTTATTTTTCAACTGCTCAGCACTAAATCTAGGATAATCATACGCTCATGCTGCCAACAGTAAAATCAAGATCCATCAATCGGCGACGGGTAAAACACCGTCGCCACCGCCGCCGGGGAGATAGTTATGTTAGTATTCACAGCGATGTGAAAGCGCGCTTGTGTTGCCCAAATACCGCGGCGTCATGATGGCCACTGACTCTTGGCTATGCAGCCTCGGCATGATCGCGGGCACGGTCATAGCAAAATCCCGGAGACGCTACAGTACTCCATGCATGAGCTCAAAGCGTGCTCCCTATTGAATCCTGCGATGGAGGAATGATATGTGCTTTTGTTGAATTCGGAGAGAGGAGTAAGCAGTTGAAGGTGGTGAGGGTGGCAATTAGGCAGTAAATCGGTGCACCTCAAGATCATTGCTGCCCACGTCTTCTGTAATTAGAATGTCGTCCTCTAGATAAGCTATTTAAGCACACTATACTATGAGCAGCGTACAATCAGCATCAGCACTTCAGTTTGTCACGGGTCTCTAGTAAGCTTTTAAGTAGTTTCGATCATCTACAGCTACCGACTGCTGTACCACACTCCTGGTACTGCCACGGGTCTCTAGTAGTTTTGTCACGGGGCTTTAGTATCTTCCCTGCGGGAGCAGGATTGCAAACACGTCGTCGTCGTAATGCAGGAATACACATCGCTGTCGTTCGAGTGTATTAGATATAATCCGTTGTCGCTCGAGTGCATAAGCTGCAGCAGGTATTATAACTCAATGCAAGTTACAAAATGCAACAGGTATTTAATCCTAATCTCAACTGGATGGGTCAACATAACTGCATGATTTATACATCAAACAGGCTATCCAAAGCTACAGGTAGAATTTAATGCTATATCGTGGATGTAGTCGTACCGCTTATGCAGGTTATAAAAAAAGTAAGGATTCCAACCTCATTCCAATCCCGGGTAGGACTCTGGATATAAAATCCAGAGAATTTGGTGGGAACGAGGAGGTCGTGAACAGATCCAATGCATCCAAAGGCTCATTTCCAACAAGAACGATGCCGAAGACGTACACAATCGAAACAAAGCTCGCTGCCATCGCTCAAGTCAAAGGGGGGCGCACCGCTGCTGCTGTCGCCACCGCTACCGGCGTTTACGAGCAGCAGCACAGGTCGATCTACACAGTCCATCGCGCCCTAGCCCTAAGCCCCTTTTCCCGGATGAGGCCGTGCGCCACACCTACGACTGGGTGGTTGACAGACAGCTTGTAGGCCACACCGTTGGGCGTTCTGCTATCATTCACAAGGCACAGGAGGTGACCTTACTCGCGTGCGGTAGGAGTGTTGGTGGTGGGAGGGGGGGGGGGTATCGACGCTTTATGCAGCGATTTCCCAGCTAACGTGGAGACCGGCCCAGATGCTACCATTAAAGTGCAACTTTATTATCCCCGCTGACCTAACCACACTTTTCAAATCTCTGACCAAACTAGCGATTAAGCACAAGATAGACGCCTCGCGTGTGTTTAACATGGATGAAACTGCTTTTCAAAAGCAGCTTAAATACAAGAAGGTTGTCGCTCTTCGCGGTTCAAGCAACCTGTGGGTTACGATGTCTACCACAAACTTTCATCTCTCGATTGGGGCATGTTGCAGTGCTGCGGGATTCGTCGTACCTCCAGCGTTCATCCTGCCAGGCAAGGCAGTGTCGCTCCGGCTACTCGAGGGCTGCGAGATTCCAGGATCAGCTGTAACGACATCTCAATCAGGATTTATGAACTCTTATCTCAGTGGTCTCAAACGTGCTCACGGTGCAAAAGGCGCAGGGCTAGCAAAGACAATAATTACTTGACAAACTATCTGGAGGGTTGGGCTGGCATCGCTGGTCGCACGGCATAACGTTCCTGTAATTTGCATGAAATTGTACGTCTACTGTATACAGTGTCCTGTAATACTTTGAAGAAGGTGTCAAGAAAAGATTAAAGGCCAGTGTGAAAAGGATGACCACTAGGTATGTAAAAGAAACGGATGGCCTACTCCTGTAGCCCCAGCAAGAGGTTGAACATAGCGTGTATACGTCTGAGTGATTGTTGAGCTCTAAAGCAGTACTGATGAACCACCAAGCAAACAAGGGCAACATCCGTGAACACAGCGCCATCTGATAGCTCGAGTACCTTCACGCGACACCCGCACTTCGCACTTAGCTGAGGTGGACGACATATGCAACACGCAGGTAATCTATTATCTCTGTCGGGCATTAAATCGTATGTCACAACTTGTGAAGATTCTAGACCTGTACGTGCATAACTGCATGGTTATTGCATATATACGTTACCAGGTTATTTGATGTTCCAAAATCAGACGTCCACTGAGAACCGCTCTTTAGCTCTTAAACATTTCAGATAATTATTTCCGTCGACCTCCCTTTTTTACACTTTACAAATCACATTAGACCCCGCAAGGGGACAAGACCCGCGCAGAGCCAGTACACCAACGGGCGGCTGCCCCCCCCCCCCCCGCACATACGGGGCTGGACGACTGCGCGGTGGGCGGGCGGACGTGATACCCGTGCACGAAGTCCTTACCTACAGCGCGCAAGTGACGCCCGCGGATCAAGCCATCCGTCAGTGTCTTCAAGACACAAGCGGTGAATAGCCGCACCAGGGTGCGCGGCATGATCATCTCGCAAGAAGCCCGACCGTTGCTGCGGAGTGAAGCGGGCGCATTCCAAGCCGCGGCCCTCGAGCTGCAAACCGGCGCAGACCAGCGCATGGAACGGCAAGCTCATCCAGCTCGAGCGACAATTGCTGTCGAGCGACGGACTGCCTCACCGTCCGTGGTACAAGCACGTGATCTTCGGACCGGGGTTCTACGGGGCTACGCAGGCGCAGCGTTTCCCGGCATCACTAACTGCCTCGTCTTCTACGACGACTCGGCCACGATTCAGGCCCACGTCGACGAAGTTGCGCGCATCGTCAACTCTGCAGCCGAGTACTTCGTCAGCTCGAGCTTGTGATTCGTCAAGGCGGAGGCTCGACTTCATCCAAGCTCGGAGGGGGGGGGGGCAGGCTTCAGGTATGTCTTGTAATGCAGATTTTGCTCAACGTTGATAGTTGTTTCACTTTCAATGATACTGATCTCTTCTACCTTACTTGTTTATTATCTACGTTCATAGTACAAAAGAACAAGTCGCTTACCTGCTCCAGATATGCTACGTGGCGACAGTGACGACCGAGATGTTCATGTTAATGACGAGCATCGCCAAGTTTCCAACTCCGTCTCGAGCATCACGTTACGGTAGAACTGAGAATACCCGGCGTCGACTCCGTCATGTTATCACGCTTTGCAGCGTCTGGAAGCCGATGGGCGTGGTGAATGCAGCCAGCCACCACCAGCACGCAGTCAGGCCTGCGACGCGAAGCACAGAGGACTAGAATGACACAGGAGCTGGAGAGTTCGGGAATGCATTGAAATTGACTTGGTCGAACGTGCCCCCGTTCTACATCTGCTTTTGGTTTTTGTTGGAGGTCGCGGCAAGTGTGATCGACACCGTGTTTACCATACCTGGACGGCAAGCAGCCGAGGGATGGAGTTGACTTTGAGACGGCATCGGGTGGTCACATGTGGCGAGCCAGCAGCGTATTTTTGTGGGTCCAATCTGTCTGTAGCTGCGTTTGCTGATGTAGTTAGTTGGCAGTTGTTACAGCTCCTTACAAAGAAGTCGAATCGAGGTGTTGTTGACGGTCGTCGTGCAACGAGTTAAACACATTTTAGGCAATAAGTATTGTAGATCTCTATCGTCGAAAACAACATGTGTTTTCGACGATAGAGATCTACAATACTTATTGCCTAAAATATCAAGGTGTCTTCATCATGTGCTTTAGAGCCCCGCCGTCGTCATAATGCACGAATCTTGTGCCACTTGCCCTCGGTGAAATCTCTTGAGAGAGCTCTCGCCACACTCGTCGCGCGCTTTTTGTAATTCTTGTTGGTGACCTTGCAGATCAGATCAGCTCTGCGTCGGCGATCGAATCTCCGATGTCGGCGAGGAGGTGGCGTCAAATCCTGGACCGAGTCGGGCAGCATTTCGCCAGCGCTGCCGCGTGATTTACTTCATCCGCTCAGCTTCCCTCGTGCGTCCTGCGTCGGAGTTTGTAGCCTTGGTCATCGTGAAGGTAGCGATCGAATTCTTGATCGAATCGGGCAGCATTACACGAGTGCTGTCGCGTGATTTAGCATTTGAAATAGCTCGCTATGGTTCCTTCTTCGCCTTGATCCGTTGAAACTGGAATGATCGGCCCTGGTGCGTCCCTTTTTGGGTAAAATCAATTCCAGCATCTGGGTGTGGTCATCCAGCTGGATCTCGTAAAAGTACTCATGTCAGTATCGGCATTTTAGTGCAAATATCTGCTTTCGCCTGCGAAATTAGACATTGAAGACTTCATGGATTTGAGAATCCACAGGATCGACACAATGAGCGTAGAACTTCACATAGAGCATGGATGTGGCGTCCGGGGTCAAAAATAAGGCCCCGCAGTAGTTGACGAGTTCTCTCCATTGCAGCTGCGTGGATTCTCACGGATGCAAGGCTTTAGCATGCACCTCGGAGATCCTAATGGTCATGTTGCGGTCATGCTTGGATATTTCAGGACCGGCGTGTGACGGACATTAGGAGACGTTAGCGAGAGTTAAGTGACACATATCTACCTCAGTTCAAAACAAAGACCTCCCTTTTTTAAAAGGGAGGTCGATGGAAATGAAGATTTAAAAAATGCATGAAATATTTATACTGGGATACCAGTAGTGGTGCTGCTGGAACAGTCCAAATCAGCTTAATTCGCGCCAGTAACTGAAGCCGGTTAACTGACGCCGGCAGCTGAATTCGGTAACCGAATCGGACCTGCGTCTGACTCAAAAGGGTCTGTTTTCATCAGTCGGGTCGCTGCGAGTCGTGGTTATTTGCTGAAACATTGCCAAAATTTAAGGAAAGGGCTTTTGAACGAAGACAGGCTTGGTTTAAGTTTGAAGACGAGCATGGGAGAGTGCACACTGTGAACGTTCTGGTGGGGCGGACGGCGGAGACTATAGAAGACACCGTCGAGCGTGAGCCACAAGATCGGGAAACCGAGTTGAAAATCAGGCTACAATTATATTATGGTCACCCCTGCACGAACCCGCGCTTGCTCGCGCCGATATCCGGTGCCCATTCACTCTCTTTAGACTTTGGCCCTGGAATAGTGGGTAACCTTATTTTTGCGGCCAACTGCTCGTTTCGATCAATACAGGCGTCTCCGCTATCCGAGCCTACGCGTAGTGCTCGTAATCAGAGTTTGCCCCACTGCAAGACCTACAGTGTAGGTGCGAACGTTGAAGCATGTGCATGATTTTGTCCAATCGGAATTGGTTAGTTAATGGTTTTGTCCAATCATAAGTGTATCGGTCGTTTTGCTGGAGACCTCACCAATCGCCCCAGATATCCAAATATAGCTGGAAATTACATTATTGTGAACTAGCCAAGCGCCGCGGTAGTTTTTTTATAAGTTGGAGCCCCTTAGCTTACTGCGCTCGCTACGCTTGCTTCGCTATTAAAGGCAGGCTACCTACGGCCCCCTACAGCAGTGGCGCCCCCGTTCCCCTTGCCTGCGGCTTCACTGCTCTTCTAGCCGTGTTCAATGGTTCTGCGAGGTCACCTTCACTACGCTCGGCAGCAGGTCAGTTTTATCCAATGAAGGCCAGGTCGGTATTACAATTTGTGCCCAATGAAGATCGTAGACGGTAAATTTCAGCCAATCGGAATTCAGATGTTTTTTTTTATACTGACGGACAGCAGGCTACTCTGATTGATGCTTTAGACAAGCCGAGCGCCGCCGCTCCGCGGCGGTGGCGCTATTATCTACCTTCGTGTTTATATAAGCCGCCGCTGGGGGCGGTGTTATTATTATCTATGTCAGTTTTAATATTGATATTAGCCGAGTCCCGGCGCTGCGCGGCGGTGTAATATGACACCTCCGTTCCGCTCGCCTCGTCGGCTCGCTGCACTACTCACCGTGCTATGCCAATAAGTCCGATGAAGGGCGGGCCCTTCGGCCCCGCAATAACCAACGGTGGGGCCGCCTTCGCTGCGCTCGGTAGCGTTTCGGCCAATGGGGTGGCGGTCCAGTGTACCCATGTCCAAATTTACCCATGCTACGGACGTACTGACGGACCCACGGACAGGCTGCTCGGTAGATTCTGGCTAACATGTGAATTTAGAAGATAGTGAGTGCTGTCCCCGACTGGAGCATACGTCTCGAATACTACTGTCCGGAGGGTATAAACGGTGATGAAACCGAGTGTAGCGAGCTGATCTCCGCGCGGAGCGCGGTAGGGTTCATGCGTCACAGGCCGGGTTTTTGGGGATCAAGTCAGGGGTGTACTACAAATCTCGATTTATCCGGACGCGTATAGACCGCTATATAAAAGGTGCAAGTCGGTTACAGTAGATAGTCTACTGCGACACCCAGTCGGGGACAGCATCACGTGCCAATTTAGAAATCCTTAGCAGAATCAATTGGTCGGCAAATTTTTGAGTAGAACCCACAATAACTAACAGTAAGTTTATAAAATTAGCTGGAATTTACAACCCCGAGAATAGCAATTCCCAAGTCATTAGCTGAATCAGACGAGCATCCACATACCGGTAGTCATGACTACACTCGTACTTGGTAAAACTTGTATACGCCAGAGTATACGCGGGGCGGTTGGGCTCGGCCAAATCAACCAATCACCCCGGCTCGTTTAGAGCAGAACTCACAAGCAGGGTTGATACAGTAGTAGTTGGATTGTTGCTTACTACCGTCTTCCCGCGCACACTGCGCCTAGGCGCTAAGCTACAGATTGCAGTCAGTGAACGAAATATTCGGATAGAGCGCCTGCGTTATACAACGAATATTTATACAATGTTAGAAGTTCAGTCAATGGGTCCTATACTATGGATCAGCAGGCCTTATCCTGATGGCCGGGTTGAGCTGTGCTGAGTATTTAAGTACGTACAGCGGCCACCGTAGTAAATATGTTTTGGGAAATAAGCTCATAGGTTTCAATTATCTCTGCTCTTGCTGAATAGAAATGCTGAAATTGAAAATAATCTCAGTAGTAAACTTGCTATGAGTTTCACTATCGGGCTTATTCACTGATGTCAGAATCGACTCGTCACCAACAAGCAGGTTGTCGGACTCCAGCGCCATATCCCCCCCCCCCTCATATTCGGACACCATCGGCCATATCTCCACCCCGTCGATATTTTACCGTTGCATTCCCCTGCCACGGCTTCCTCGTTAGAGCCAATGTCCTCCGCGCGCCCCTCTGTCCAGACCCATGCGTGGACTTCGTCGCCGTCGTCTTCGCCGCCCCCATCGCCCTCCTGTTGCACCTCCGTTTTCTCGCCGTCACCGTTGTCAGCGTCGGCGTCGCTGCTGTCTCATGCGATTTTAGCTGTTTTAGTGGCTCCTTGGGTCGACGTTCCATTGGCCGGAATGTACCGTTTCAATATAGGTCAATAATGCTTAATAAAGCGCTGCGCCGAACTTTTCTGCGGGGTTTCTTCTTGGAGTACAAATTCTGGAATTTGCTGGCAGTACTCCAAAATATCAACAGGTCTAACGGTATCTCCGTTAACGAAGTAGTTTTCATAGAACTCTAAAACCCAGAACTCATAGGGTTTCAGCTTACGGATGGGCCTAACCCCTGACTTTCGAAACGTCCCGTATCCGGCCTTGCGGCCTCTGCAGGCCCCAGTCAGGGTTTGTATCAAATCATGAGCTTAGCAATCTTCCCAGCCCCCGGTGCTGCTTGCAGCTGCGTTTATTACCAGGGGGGGCATGGCATGCAAGAAAAAGGAGGAGCGGTATCTGCTGACGAAACAATAAACATTGATTCTAACGGGATCATCATCCGTCCGAAATTATAAACCAGTTAAGTCGTCTGGAATGGTTAAGATAATGCACATTAACTCGACTAATTCGAATTAACTCGACCGAGTTAGTGTGCGTCGGTCGAGTTAATTTGCATCGGTCGAGTAGATATGCATCGGTCGGGTTAGTGTGCTTCTAGATGGACATTGTTTGCAAATTAACTTGCCCCCCCTAATAGCACTATGCGATTGGTCTAGAGTACCATGAATAAGTACAAGCGTATTTATTGGATGCACAATATCCCATGGACTTTTAAGCACTAAGCGGATGCGATGTGATTACACAAAGGACAGCGCAGGTCTGTTTAAAATTGGCCGCCCTCCAGTTGATTGTTGATGAGCCACAGCGATTTCGCCGCCAAGACAGTGCTTTTTCTTGCGTTTAAAGGGATTGAATAAGGACAGCCTTAGCGCCCAGTTTTCCCAGATTCAGATTTTACTCAGAAAACTGATTCCACAGGTATTATCCAAGTTTTATTCCAGGTTATCTACAGGTTTTTCGAAACCCCGCCGAATGCGATGAAAGTAATCTATCCGACCGGCATAAATTACCTGACCAGGTATAATGCGCGTTGAAAACCTGGATAAATCATGTGTGTGGAACTTTAGCAAAAGTGGAAGTGACGACAGACGGCCTTTGTCGGAAGAGCTCCAGCCAATCAGTCTTCGGCAGCGGAGTCCGGGTTTCGTTCAGGTATCAATACCTGGAATACTCATGTGTGCGCTACTGAAGCAAAAGCCAGAGTGATGGGCGTCGGCCTTCGTCGGCATGGTGAGAAGCGGCAAGTGAAGCTATCCCTCCAGCGCAGTCCCATCATGTAACTCCAGATGTTGTCCAGATGGCATCCAGGTAGTGTGCATGTATTGAGTCTATCCTCAACTACACTACGCCTCCTTCATATTCTTGCGACTAGCGACGCTTCATCTTCAGGATTGCTTCCAACATTGCCCAGCGGAGCTTGGTGATCCCTGTCGGCGTTACGTCACTTGGAGCATCGTCGCTGACACAGGTCCAGAAGAAGCGACACACGAATACACCACAACTATCACTGTCGGACTGAAGAGGCTCGGCCACCTCGACAGTCGTGTAGCTCGCTGTAGTCGAATCTGCAGCAATAATCTCACTCGCGATCTTGTTCAACCTCTGCTTGTTGCGCTTTCCATTCTTGCTGTCGTACGTCTCCACTTATTTGGTGTCTTGGTCGACAACGAGACATCCCCAGTGAGTGCACCCGAAATTGACGGACAGCAGCACAAATGCATGCGTCGAAGCGCCTGCGACGACGTCCTCCAATGTTTTGGATGAAAGCAGGTCTTTGCGACTACGTTTCTTCTGGGTAGCCTCACCATGCCCTTGCGGCGTGACCGTAATCGTCACATTGTTCTTGTAGTTAGCCAGCACCACAGCAAATGCCTTTATCGCGCCATCATTGAGCCAGGCCGAATCGCGGAAGCAGTACAGATCTGAGTACGTCAGGTCGAATCCGAAGCCACGCAGTTCATTATACGGCCAGTTCCCCAACAGCTCAGTAAATGCACCGGCACACGGAGAGGGAGGGGCATGAGCAGCTCTTACCTCGCGGTGAAGCCACGAGCAACAAATGACAGCATCACGACATGTAGCTTGTAAGTTCCACCACCACTTCATAGCCTCCACCTGGTCACGTGTGAACTGGCCAAACTTAGCAATGGCCGCCACGTAACGATAAGCGCCTGCAGCGGCTTCGCCGTCACTGTCTAGCTCGATATGTTCGTTCTTCGCAAGGCCGCCGCGGAGTTGCTCCAGCGCGCTGTCAACTACAGACTCCAGTAGACGAAACCGGACTGTGTCCGGGACGAATTCATCGTCGACGCGCCACTCAATGGTTTTGCCTTGCGCTTGAGATTTCATTTGTAACGTAGCCAGGAAGGACCCTACCTCACGAACACCAGGTTTAACATCGTGAAGTGTTGCCACCACTTCGCACACATCTTTTTCGCGTAATAAAGTCCGTAGGTTGGTGCCATTGTTGCACTCCTTCAAAGCCTTTTTTGCCTTTTCCTTCTGCGCTGCACGGTCGAGAGGGGGGGCGGCCTTGCCGCCTGACTTTGCCTGACAGTCGAACGCTTAACCCGCGTGAACTACCTTCACAATCGGCAGCTTGGGTTGTCGAATCGGCGACCTGGGTCGGTGCCTCATCGTCAGATCCGTCGTCGTCCTGCATGTTGCGTTCTTTGGCATTGCCATCGTGATGATCGTCTTGCGGGCCCTCTCCCTGGGACGCACTCCCACCCGGAGCGCCACCATCGTTCCCACCACCACCACCACTGCCTGAGCCATCGTTACCAGAGGATGGGGGTGGCAAGACATCCGCCTTACCATGCCTCAGATTGTACCACCACTTGTCAAGGTCGCTCATCGCAGACTCGAACACTTCGTCCGGAAGCTGCACGAGCTCTCCACTGATACGGCCGAATGCCTGCTGTGCTCGGCGATACTTTTCAGCGTCGCTCAGAACCCCAGCAACGACGCGGGGATTCTTCTTGAACACCTTTGCCACAAAAGGCTGCTCAACTTCAGTCAACTCATCTTGTGAGAGGCGACTCTGGCCGAACCACCTACATATTTAACACAAAACATGGTGAAAACCTGGCCAATACATAGGTGAAACCTGGACATACCTGGGTGATATGGATGAGAAGGGAATGATCATAGGGTTCCCGCACGTCTTCCGATACGCCATCTCGTGTCTGCACGGCAGCTTCATGGTTCGTGCGAACTCACAGTTGCATGTCCAGCCCTCCTTCTCGAGTGTATACTTGCGTTCATCGCACTGGACGGTGACCGTAGTGCCATTGTCCTTGAATGCGTAATTGTCAGCAATAGAGTCATCCGTTGCGACGTCATACTGCGTCTTGATCACCGCTGCTACCCAACGTGTCGTCATGCCAAGTGCAATGTTCATCTGCTCACAATATGAAACGTCTCGCAACGTCCCGGGCATCTCCACCTTGGCCGTGTACTCTTCTTCCTTTCGTCGCTAGTAGGCCAGTAGGACTTTGAGGCTTGCACGCATAGTCAGGTGGCCCTTTAAGTAGCGTTTCAGCTTTCCGAACAAGCTTTCCACGCGATTGTTGGTGTGATTGCCAAAATGCGGCAGCCCAACACGATACGCCATCACCCACATCTCGCAGCATTCGTCCCAATTCTTGACAAAGTAGTCCCACAGCTCTGTGCGGTCTTCTCTGAGAGCGAGACTCTTGAACTCATCGCGATGAGACGTGTACGCATCAGGCGTCCTAGCGTAGGTCATGTTGGTAATGGTGTGCTTCATCTGAGAGAGCACATCTTCTTCGTACACGCCGTACTTTTTGGACTTTCGAATCGTTTCGTGCAACCACTTGATCACGTGAAAATGACACAGTTGCACGTGAGCCTCTGGAAACTTCTTGCGGATGATATCAATCTCACGCATGTCCTTGTCAACGATTACAATCCGCACGAAGCGGCAGTGTTCGTTCGCCCGCTTGAAGTGGTCCATGCACTTAGCCATGTGCCAGTCGCTGTTCGTCTCGATCAGTGAGTACTGCACGGGCTGCCCGTTCCCGTATTGATCCATCGCAACCATCGTGAGAAGCTGGTAGTTATATCTAATCAAAAAAAGACACAACCTGGTCAAAACCTGGTAACACGTAGCCAAAACCTGCAAATATAATACAGAGACTCACTGGTTAGTCTGATGCGTGCAGTCCATTTGAATCACTTCTGGGAATCTATCCAGCATAGCGCGCATATGACCGCTCGAGAAGGATATCACGCCAGTCTCACCGTGCGCGTTCTCATGCACGGAAGACACATTCAGTGGCGACTCCAAGTTGAAATTCACGACCATCTCCGCCACTGCGTCGTCGTCGGGTAGCTCAATTCCTATTCATCAATGCCAATACAGTCAGTTTCACAGTCAACAAATGTCATCACAACGATAACTTGCTTTTCTTGTGCATCCGTGCAACCAGGTTTCGAACGTCGTCCATTGTGACGCGGTGGTTGGAGTTCTCACGAATGTAGTTGTAGATGCTTGAAGTCCCAGCGTCGGCGTCGACCAGCAGCTCAATGCCCGGCATCAGAGGAGAGCCGACGGGAACCTGGCGAATATCTGGATAAGACCTGTAGATACCGTCGGAAATGGGGTGGTTATGGCTGTAGACTTCGCGCTTCATGACGATGCCCCACGTTCCATCTCGGCGCATGACGACTTGAGCCAGCATCTGAAACGGACACTCCGTGCGGCGGAGCTTGTGCGACGTCCTCTTCCCTGTCGACCTCTCACGCTCCTTCCAGCCGTGTGTGCAGATATGCTTGCCTTGATATGGCTCCTACTTGTCGGGCACGAGCGGAATCTCGGAGTCTTGAAGCCCTTGGAAGCGAACATGCTTACGCAAGTCTGCGTTGCAGCGACCGACGTGAATCACCTCCGCGATGACGATCTTCTGTCGCGTGGCCTCCATGTACTCCTGCAGGCTGACTTCAAGCAGAGACCATGAGTCATGCTGAGCCTTGAACGCTGGAACGTGGGCCAGGTCTTCGTCTTCGACGTCGGAAACGGTGCGCTTCTTCCCTTGGTGCTGTCTGCCTTTGGTAGTTCCTTTCTTCTTTTTCTTCTTCTGTGCGCCCTCTTCTTCATCTTCTTCGCCTTCTTCATCTCCGTCCTCTTCTTCTTCTTCTGCATCTTCTTCATCTCCGGCGTCTTCTTCTTCTTCTTCTGCATCTTCTTCATCTCCGTCGTCCTCTTCGTCTTCTTCTTCTTTGTCGTCTTCGTCGTCCTGTTCGTCTTCTTCTTCGTCTGCATCTTCTTCTTCTTCCTCTTCTTCAACGACATCTTCTTCCTCTTCGACCTCTTTCTCGCCTTCCTCCTCATCAGCGTCATCACCAGTGGATGCAGCGCCTTCTATGGTCACATGGGGGCCGAACTACGAGGCCCGTGAGTCGCGGGCATCTTGCAGCGCCTGCGTTCGCTGTGATCTGGTGCGCGCGCTGACCACCTTCCTGCGCGCCTCCTCCTCCTGCCGCGCTCGCTCGGCCATCGGCGCCTTGATATGGGCTGTCTTGTGGGTGCGCGTCATGGTGATGGGGTCTCCAGGACCGAGCAACCGCCGCACGTCGAATGCCACGTGGTTGGATTTGGCCCCCTCGAATTGGTGGCTGTGAGGCAAAAGCTGAAATGACGGTAATAAAAAACGGCATATATTCTCCCTGGTCAATACCTGTATCCAAACCTGAAGAATACCTGATGTGTAAAACCTGGTCGGCAAGCTTGCCGATTGAATAATGGGCAGCGTGTCAGGCATCGGTATCCTAGCGCATATACAAAGCGAAATACAAATGCACGCATTCTGCATGGATGTAACGGATTTCACCGAATAGTACCCGGGTCACTATTTACAATCGTCTGCAAAAAGCGATCACTTTTGGGAGGGGGGGGCTTCTATACTGTGTAGGGTCACCAAATGATGAGGCTTCGTAGAGCTCTGACGCAACAAAATAGAGTTTCAGATTCACTACATGATAAATACAGGGGAGATCCGCCGCTTCATTGTTGACTGTGAAATAAGACTCCTAATATCATGAATTGTATATCGGTAAAATCGAAATGCATTTTCACTTTACTCGTCAATGACTTCGACGTTGTCAGTGTGTTATTGAGCCCTTCAATGGCGTCTTCATCCTCAGTGGAGTCGCTTGTCTGTTGTTGCTTCTTTGCGAGTGTGATCGTTGTCCGCTCCCTTAACATTTTGCAGAAGCTGTTGTGATACAAATAGTGGCAGCGACCGCGTGTCACCGGTGCGGTTCATTTCTTCTGTCGTTCGTTTCCGTACCGGGCTTATATTGTGTGCAGGGCTTCTATTTTCTGATCCAGATTCTAAAACGTGACCGGGTTATTATTTTGTGAAGGGCTTGTATTCGGTGAAATCCGTTAGAAGTATTTGCATGATCACGTCCGGTTGCGGACGTGTATAGGTCACCCAGCCTCTGGTTGCTTACCGCGCTCCATTTTGCATTGATGACACCCATATGCGCGCAGATTTGAATTCCTTCAGCGGTCTGGTTTCTGGGCCTTATGTATATTCGAGGCGTTGGTCGAACGCGGACAAGCCCAAAGTCGCAGTCAGTTGGATCGCACACAGAGCCCAGCGCAGGCATCTCCTCGATAAACTTCTTTTGTCTTAGTTCTGTGGCTCGGCGCCGGAGTATGACAGTAAATTTGGGTTTGTCACCGAGCTCAACACCAAATAAACTATCATGCTTACAGCGCCTAGCGATTTGGGAGAGAAGTAATCCCATTTTTATGCGCATTCGAAGCGAGTACACATCCTAATTGGGGCGTTGAATGTTTCGACGGGGTTGTTAGTCGTTGCAAATCCGAAGGCTGTACGAAAACGCTGTCATTTTGAAAATCAACCGGTAAGCCACTTGCCGATAAAAGTAAACACCAAACCCGGCGACATCTGGATCAGCCATCCAACGGCGCACATACATTGTTTTGCGAGCGTAAGAATTGGGATTCTGATATAGCGAAGTGCATGTCGTACACTTCGGCTTCAGCCAGTGATAATTTTGCCAATGATATTTGCGTTCTGTGCTCGTAAAACTTGTTTATCATGTACCAAAAGCACATCAAATATTCCACCTCTATATTACCAAATACCTCCAAGACATCGTTGTATTGTGCGTCCTCCGCGTCTTCCATGACGTAGCGGAGAATCAGGGGTGTCGGTTTAACTCTGGTGTAGATGCGGCTTAACGACGCTAACATGTATTGCTCCTCTTCACGCTGAGATGATACCAAAAGGGCAACAAGGTGGAATAGTTGCGCTTTGTTTGAAATTCCACATACAAATGCAGGATAATCAACCTGGCTAAGCTTGAAAGTTGCGTCGATTTGAAAGATAAATAATTTAGGGTCGCGGTCCAAATGCCGCAATAGAAGCTGTGTTGTGTAACCCACAAAACCACATCGCTATCCGATCCGCCCCCCAAGTAAAAATCTCCTATTTTGGTTAGTTCTGATTAAAAACGAAAACGCTTCATCGTCTACCTCGGTTCTGGTGTAAATATTAGCCCAGACCATTCTGCCCAACTCCTCCACACCATCCGTATTGTGCATCGTAGTCTTACAGTAAAAGCTAACAAAGGGTTGAGACTTATCCAGTGCAGGCGCTATTCCGCCACTTTCGTCAGCAATCCTGTTTCGAATCCGTACAGGCTTGACGAAAACCTGCGCGAGAGATCGAGCAATCTTCTTGCCCATCGCTTTCAACTTGCCACTAGGAGTGTCTGCAGTTTTAATCAAGTACTCTCCAATTTCGAGAATATCGACGATGTTGTGGTGGAGACAAGTCAAAACCTTGCATCTCCAGGGATACTTCCGTCCATCGTCTCGGGCCATGCTGCACGTTGGAGACTTGCATTTTAGGATGCGATACATCATCATATGGGGTTCATCAATCCCACAAATTGAGCAGCATTCTAGATTACTGGCACCAACGATGTGAAGTTTTCGTGCTTTCATTTGGTCAATCACTCGTTCAACTGCGTTGTCGACCAAATGCTTATGCAGAACTGTCCAGTGCAGTATCCGAGGCACTATTTCTGTATATTCAAACAACGCACTTAATGATAAACGGCACTACCACCGGGGTATGTTTATGAATAGTAGTTGTCAGTCTTACCTGTCACCGTGTATTTCCACCGCGTAGAAATGATACAGACGACACGCAGCCTCATGTACACAGTACCAACTTTTTAACTGTAGTTAAAAATACGATATGTGTATGGCTGTTCTTACTAGCCTATACTATGTACCTGTGACTCACAGGCTATGAGTCGCAAAGGCTTTTCGCTGATAAGTTAGCTGCGTTTGCCACGTGCTATTCTCAGCAATTAAGAATGTCACTTAGCGTGTAAGGGCGCCTAATACGAGCGAGTTGGGGTTTACAACTAGCGCTATCGCGTCAGCTTTCAGCCGGACTCTTGGTTATGGCATGGAATCCACAACGCAGGATAGCAGCTAGCCTTGCGTCTGCTCTGTGTGTGTGGGGAGGGGGCGTCCGATAACTGCCGTTCGACGACAAGCGGATATTTTGCTCTCTACGGTGATTGGTCACTGGGGTGGAGTGATCGCAGCGATAGTTGGTCTGTACGGCTTTGTTGTAGGGTACTGTTTTTGGTGAGCTGATCGTGCTTTTATAGACGATCCGAGCTGTAGTGTGTTAGTCCAACATCCTGTGGATTATTCATATCTTTGTGGATTGTTCATTGAGATTTCGTTGTTTTTCACTTGTTCTCCTACTCGGTGCATTGCCAGAGCAGACCCGTCACGACTGACTCCCACATAGTAGTTCAAGCATCCTCAACAGTAAGGAGGGGATGAAAGAAATTTGCTTGGCCGAGCCTAATCAACGCCTGTGGTTTAAGATCCGTGCGCGGAGCGCGTGGGCTTAAACCCAGATCCAGGCTAGTTCACAACTGGCTCGGCTTAAGATTCTGTCACCGCTCTCGGGGTTGTCGGGGGTGAGTAGATTCGTGTCGGCCACTCCAATTTTGGTGATTTGTACTGCGATGGCGTCCTCACTTTGAAAACACATACCATGATGTTTTTTTTCTTTATGAGAGTGTTTATAAGCGTTAACAGAGGTCGACAGCATCGAGGACGTTTTTTTGACCCCACTATTTAACCCTTTCGTTCGACTATCCCGGAGTACCACTGTTTACACCTAAAAAGGGGCGCGAAATGCACCCTTTCATGGTTTCCCGCCCATATGGACAGTGTGTCATTGGCTCCCAAATATTGTTTAATCATTTGCGGAAGAATTGTAGTAGTACCGTGGCCAAATGAAAGGGCGGAAAATGCCCCCTTTCATAGGCTAACATCTTGGATGTGTATAGTATTGTTTATGTAAGACAAAAGTGCCCAAAATCGAAAGTCGGTCCCCGCTTCCGTTCTCAACGCGCTCCCGACTCAGGATGGCAAGCAACTATGTATGCGCTTTCTATCTCGGGTTGGCTATCACCGCAAAGGGGCTGCCTGTTTCACGAGTGAGCGTGGACATTTCAAGCCTCAACGGCTGCCGACCGCTGTGAAGACTTGGATCACGAAGAACTGTGGCGGTCTGAGGTCGGAGTATTCTGAGTTATGACTTACACCGGCAATTCCTGCAAGCGATGCTGCAGAAGCTGCCCCACACGGGGCGACTACTGAGAATTTT
Organism: Phytophthora x cambivora; assembly: GCA_033557925.1. NCBI lineage: Eukaryota > Oomycota > Peronosporomycetes > Peronosporales > Peronosporaceae > Phytophthora > Phytophthora x cambivora. The sequence continues at coordinate 2,582,285 of JAUCEB010000008.1, read as the reverse complement.
GGCCGAAGTCCATCGGGTGGGGGCTCTACCCGTCGAGCTCAGGCTCTCGGAGGTTCTGACCAATGCCCATTGGGCAGCGGTTCTACCCGTCGCGCACAGCCGCACGGATGTCGTGACCAAAGTTCATCGGACGGCGGTCCTACCCGTCGAGCGCAGGCTCACGGATGTCTCGAGCAGAGCTCTCGCCGCGCAGTCGCAATCTCTGGAGGTGGGGCTCAAGGTCAATGATTGCTGCTGATTCAGGTTAACACGACGGCGGCAAAGCATTACGTCGATCAGTTCACGCGACGGTGCGCCGTGACATCACGCGCTCAACGCGCGTTGTGGCAATTTCATACTGGAACTGCTAATCAGTCCCTCGCTAATGCACTGTCTCGAGTGGACCTGGCTGTGCCTCCTCCAGCAGCCTTTAGCAACGCTCGTGGACCCGAGACACAATACCTTCTTGATAGAGGCAAGCAGCAAGTTTCCAGCACGTTTTTATGGCGTTCCAAGATGGATCTACCTGGTTTTGTTCTGCTCGCGCGCGGCGAAACTCTTCTCGACCTTCGGCCTAATAAGGCGCTGGGGGTACTGTCACAACCTTCCGTGTTGGTCTTCATACAAGCATCACAAACTATGGGAGCGTATTGTGCGCGGCGGAGTTGAACCAGTGTGGTCTTGTCGCTTTGACCGTCAGTCTCACCTGCCCAAAAATCACGGCTCCGCCCATCGTGCGCTCAACGTGCTCGTTAAGAACATCCGGAAAGGTCAATACGCTAATCGCTACTTAGTGTTGGACATTGATCTTGGTCACGAATTAGCTGGTATTACCTGCAGTCCATTTGGCGCTGTTCCCAAGGGGGAGGCAGATCTATCGGTGGACGCTCGGTTCATGTCGGACCCTGTGGGTGAATATGTGAACGACCATACTGCGCTGACTGCAGACATTGAGGTGACCGATGATGGTCCGTCGGCAATTGGACACCGGATTCTCGCATGCGAGAAACCCGCAAAGATGATGACCGGGGACGTAAATGGAGCGTTTCGGAACATACCTATTCACACGGACTCTGTCGGCCGGTTTTCGGGGACTATACCAGAGCAAGGCATTTTGGTTGTCGATCTGGCATGTCCGTTTGGCTGGACCGAGTCTCCTACTTGTTATTGTGTTGTAGGTGGTGCTGTTAAGCACATCCATACTCACACCACACACCCCTGGCCCGAGCAACCACGGTGGGCGAGTGAGCCGTTTGACGGTAAAGCCTGGTGTGACGATCACGTTGCTGTCGAGCTCGATGTGGGTACACGCTTCGCTGAAGCTAATTTGTCCCTACGTGCAGCCATGACAACCGTGCTTGGCCCAGACGCATGCAATGATTAAATTTTTTCGATATGGTTCACTCAAGGCAAGGCACTTGGGCTGTTTTGGGATACTAGTGCTCTCACAGTGACCATGCCGCCCGAGCAAAATTTGAAAGCCCGGACTCGCATTCACCTTCTGTTGCAAAAGAGCTCGACAACGCGTTCGGCTTTGCAAAAGCTGTTAGGGAGTTTGCGGCACGTATCTACGTGTGTGCGGGCGGCGACTCCCTTTTTTCAGCCTGTTGCCGACCTCATGCGCAGTGCGCCTCGCTTTGGTACTGTCCAAATATCATCTGGATGTGCGGGCGATCTTAAGTGGTTCCTGGCTGTTCTACAATTTGTTCGTCTTCAATCGATTCCGCTGGAGCGGTTTACTGCTGCGCCACAACCTACTATTCACGTCCACATGGACGCCAGTGACTCGGGATTGTGCATTCTGCTCCCGGTTGCAAAAGAGTTTATTCAGATTCAATTTAGCCAAGCTGAACGCGATCTGATTCGGGAGAGTGAACGTGGGTCCAATGCGTATTGTATTAACGCGCGTGAACTCATGAGAGCTGTTTTCGCGTCTATCGTCTGGGGAAACCGCTGGAGTCCGTCTTCTGGCAATCGCCAACATCATGTTCGGTTCTGGATCGATAACATGGCCGCGGTCGCCTGGAACAACCGTCGTGCATCTCGCAATTCATTTGCCCAGTTGCTGCTTCGGATTCTTGCTCTCAACGAAGTGGAATATGATTCCTACTCGACGGCGGCTCATATTGCGGGTGTCGACAACATTATGGCAGACGCTGGCAGCAGGATCTGGCAGTCCTCCACAATGGCCGACAAATTTACTAATCTTTCTCGATGGCTGGACACAGGTGGCGGTCCCAGTCAAATACAGGAATCTCTCGCAGCTTTGGGGGCAGTTCTGCGCCAATCTGCCTTAGCCGACCGCTCTCAAGCTTGCTATTCTCGCGCGTCGTCACAGTGGTGTTCGTGGTGTGAATTTATGGGGTAGTGTGAATTTTTGGGGTACTCAACCTGGTTTTCGGAGAAAGACTGTGTTCGCAATACTGAGTGTATCGGCGCATTTGTAGTTTACCTCTGGAAGTACGGGATGGACCAACAACAAGAGGGCAACAATCACTCTACTATTCGTGGCAAACTCAGTGCGGTGTTTTGGTACCACCGCAAATATCTAGGCTACGAACCCGGTCTAACCGCTAGCCACGCCGTGCTGATGCGCGGGATTCACCGCCTTTCGGATCCTGTAGCCAAGCGCCAACCTCTCACAGCCCGGATTCTACTTGCCATTCATCAGTCCAGCGATCTCAGCTCACCTCGCGCTCAGCTTCTCTGGGGTGGTTTGTTGCTTGCCTACTTTTTCCTATTGCGCCGATCGGAGTATCTTCTCATCGATGGGAAATGGAGCACGTTCTGTCTTCGATTGGGAAATATAACGTTTCTCTCGCAAAACGGTCAACCTTGCATTCCGCGGAAGGCAACAATGGTGGGCATCCTGCTAACAGGCGCGAAAAACAACCAATATGGCCGAGAGAAGAGGCGCTTTCAGCACAAGTCCGGCCATTCTACACTTTGCCCAGTAAAAGCCGCGCGATGGATTCATAAAGCAGCAACAGCGCTCCGGACACGCGATGACGAACCTGCACTGAGTATGGGGCCCAACCACGGCATTTCGGCGTCCGAGATCACGAAAACCATCAAGGCTGGTGCGGTGGCTGATGGACAGAACCCTGACAGGTTTTCAATCCATTCCGTGCGAGTTGGTGGTGCGACAGCACTCCTGAACAATGGAGCAGACCGCTTGGTTATTAAACTCCTCGGTCGCCGGCTGTCGAATTCGTTCGAGGAGTACCCAGTACTAACGGCGGATGGAACAGCACATATTTCAAAGCTCATGTGCTGAAGACGTGTCTACATCAACTTCAAGCTTCACTGCGCCGGCTTCATTACTTGTGGGGTGCCGCCACACGTCGCCCTCAAGATGCAGAATACAAGTAAGTTTGCCCCCCCCCCTCCTCCTGCAGGTTTGTGGGATGCTTTCCGTGAGAGCCGACAAATTTCACATCCGATCACTGGATAGCGTTCGGCTGCACTTTTGAGCCAAGGGCTAAATATTCCGACCGCCGGAGAAGAAAGAAAAAGCCCAGGACCGAAGCCCCCCAAATGACTCGGCCCTGGGCTTCGGCGAAAATGAGTAGCTGGTGCATGTACCGGAGAATAGAGATGGTGACTGGTGATTTGGGTCTTCTTGGTGGGTCTGAACGTTGCATCCCTGTAACGGCAAGCTGGTGTCCTGGAAGGAGGTCGACACTATACCCGAGAGTCCTTCGATTATGCCACGACACCTGGCTGATCTTGGAGAGCACGGTTCCGGCAGAGTTTCCAGAGGCGGACTGATTCCATCCGTAGTACCAGCAATATGTAGCAAATAATGCGAGCTGGTACGAGTGCTGTTGCGAGTTTTCTGGAAGTCACTGCGAGAACCCGAGTCATTCGCATCACTGGCTCCACTGCTTCCACGTGCCGCTATATTTTTCTGTTGATGTCGGGGCCAATGAGCGGGACTGAAGCTGCTCGAGAAGCCCATGTAGAGTTTTCAGCATTCCGGCGGGATTAAAGTCTGTGACCAAAGTAATGAGAAGTTAGTCCATTGAGTTCGATACGGCTCGGTCCAAGAACGTGACGCCGCATCAGCCATGATATTTGTTGATCCTGGTACAGTAGATGGTCGGTCGACACACGTAAATTGAAATAAGCCTCGGCGAGGCTGATGGCCCTGTTAATTTCTTGACTAAGAACATTCGAGGTTTGCAATCTGTTACTCCAGGACACGGCTGACATATTGTCACTCCAGCATGTGATGTGCACCAACCGGCCGGTGGCTTGCCCGTTCCACTTTTCACCCCATACCCATAGCGCGAGAGCAACGCACAAATGTTCTCGTACGTTGATTGAGAAATTCATGTTGCTATCAGCCGCTTGATTAATACAGCTCTGTTCAAATTCGTCAAATTTGGTCTGGATAAAGTTGTTCGACGACGGATCCAGTATCGCGGGCCCCAAATTGGAGGCATCCATGTACAGTTCGACATGATGCGCCGGCAATTCACCGAACATCGCTAACGGTAACTTTGCGAGACGGCCGGTTTTCAAAATTTGTTCGAACCAAACCAAATCTTCAGTTGCACCTCCAGACAATCGAACTCTACGAAAGCGAGGGGCAGAATTACACTGATTTTGCAGCCTTTGATAGAACGGCTTCGCCGTACGAAGACACACTTTTATATGTCGAAGAGACCCGAGTACCTATAAAATTCTGTCTTTGAAGATGTCCCCCGCCTCAGAAGCTCTTGGACGCGAGCCCATCCTTTGCTGATCTTTTCGCTTGATATCGACACGGTACGTTCCAAAACGAAGACCTAACGCAATGAGATTTGATCTCCAAGGAGAGAATTTGGCCTCAATAATGGAGCGGGGGTCTAGAACTGCTAGCATGGCATGTCTGAGGGTTTCCTCAGCTAGCTCCAATCGGTCATCGATGTCGGGCTCGACCAGGATATGGTCATCCACCCATTCGTAAGGGGAAAATGGATCAACATCAACGGAATCTAACACTGAGGTGGAAGAATTCGAACCCATTAGCCAGGATATTGCTCGGCGAAAAGGGCGTAACAGGGAGGCGAACCTGCCCAGCCGAAGGGTGCAGCCATATCAATAATGACAACCCGCAGCTCCTTCACGAAAGCTGCCACACGGAATACTTGATTTGCACGAGAGCGCAAATACCGAAATGCACCTGTAACATCTCCTTTCAGGATGCGAATCGGCCGACATGCCCGTTGCTGGTCAGATACTTATTCGTCTAGCAATCACTGTCACTGATTCATACCGCATCTTGGGAACGGACCCGACGATAAATGAGTCATTTACGGAGTCGCTCCTAGGGTATGAAAGATCGTGAATTGTGCGAACTTCGTTCGCAGGATCTGTTCCCTTCTTTTCAACGCCCCCCCCCCCCCCCCGGGAACTGCAAACTAGAGCTGTCGACGTCGCGATGTCGCCAAGGTCGACACCCGGACGTCCAAAGGTCGTCGAGGAACGTCGACCCGACACCGTTCCGACATCCACAGACTCGTCATTATTTCGGTTTAGAGACATACGCTGCTGAGTATCAAGCAGCCTCAAAGAGGGCATCGAGTGTTTTGTGAGTACTTCTCGCCACAACGGTCAGCCATTCGCAGATCGGGGAAGGAAGTCACGTGGGTGGGCATGTCCACAGCCCTCGAGGTAGCGAAGACTATCGCTGCGGGGAGTGGAAGCGACAACTACCCGCTGCATCCAAGTGCACGTTCAGTAACATGAGCGAGCCGAACCTTTACGGTATCATGCAGGTCATTAACCTGCCCACGGCGGACGTCTTCACCGACGTGCTGACGCCGCATTGCAGGAGAGCAGCAAAAGAGTGTTCAGTAGCGAAGACAACACAGCAGACCGCCAGCAGATGCATAGCTCAGTGCAGCGTGAAGTGACAAGACGAGCATCATCAAACGGATCGTTCAATGTGTCGGCCAGCTTCAATCACAAAGAGGGGGAAGACGCTGACACCGACGATGTAGATACGTGCACGACGCCTTCTCGGAGCGCCACCGCACGACCACCGACGTGGACTTTGCGCTCAAGGCGGTGTCGGTGAACGGCACGACAGTGCGGCGACATCGCCTTATGGGCGCTCAACCGAGTCTACTACATGTTCAAGGACGCGCTGGAGGCTCTGCGGGTGTACGATATGTCTCGTCCGGAGACGTTCGACAGCATTTTGAAGGTGGTGAGTATTGGCGCAGAGTCTGTGGGGTGAAACTATGCACTGACACGTCGTTCGGCGCGTGTAATGGCAGTAGAAGAAGAAAATCGACTCCAAGGTGGAACTTCCGAACGGCGAGCCGCTGCCCGCCATTCTTTGCGGGAACAAGCTGTGTCTATGCTGCTTTGTAGTTTGGATGGAATGTATTGGAAATACTGAGTGTTTATCGTGTGTTATGGTGCTGCAGTGCGACCTGAAGGAAGATGTGGCTCGGGACTTCCTGGACGAGTTTTGAAAGACTAACAACTTTACAGGCTGGGTCGATACATCAGCCAAGGAAACATCCACGTCGACGATGCTTCGATCCGATCGGAGGCAAAGAAGCGCAACGACACTTTCCGCCCGACGAGTGCTGCCAACGGAGGCAACGCAAACCAGTCCAGCTGGTGCTGCAATATCTTCTAATCTACCCTAGGATTGCTGCAACTTGCCACATTAGCTGAACACTTTGGCGGTTGATGCCATACTACTGCATTTTCATTTCATTTACCACTAGGTGCTGTTGCTGTGAGTCAAAGTTTGAGTCGGATTCGGAGTTTTATAAGAACACGTTGCGTTCTCAGCGAAGAAAATGATATCGCGGACTGTGTCAGGCTTGAGAGCACCACGTCGCTTAGTGATAGTATTGCCAGCAGTAGAGAATGCACGCTCCGGTGGTACAGAAGAAGCAATACAGCCCATCCATTTTCGCGCTAGAGGTGATAGAATCGGCAAGTCCACATGATTCTTCTCCCACCAAGCAAGTGCTGATGGTTGACTCATTTCACCTTGCGTCACTGGAGCTTCGCCTGAAAGCTCGATATACTCGCGTCGGCAGATGTCTATCAAGGCTTCGTCGCTCGCCACCTGCGCCGGGCGGATCCGCTTTGGAGCGTACCTTACCTCTTGCATCTGCCGACGCACCATCTCTTTTGGGTCGTTAATTACTTTTTCGGGACTCCTGAATGAAGGCTGTTGGGGTTCTCATGACGCTCCAACTGCTGCTCGCTTTGCATCAAACATCTCTACTAGCAACCGATCCTTCGCTTTCTCAAATTGCTGTGTTGTGTACAGCTTTGAGTTGGTCGTATATGGGTCGAGAAGAGAAATCCACAGAATCTCATTTTCTGTGCTGGGGTCGAAACGCTTCTCTGACAGTGCGAGAATGCTTTTTCGTACCGATTGCATTTTGGCATGTACTTCATGTGCGTAGGATTCCGTTTGCACAGTCTTGATGAGGTCAGCAAACATGTTGTCGTTCCTAAGCACGGCCTTCAAGGAAGCTATGACGAAATACAATGATACCAAAGTGGGATGTGACTCTGCGCCAAGTTGATCAGATGCAACACTGAACGGAGCCAAATGCACTACGAGACACTGAATCGTGAGCCATTGCTCCGACGTAGGCAGCGTCAACTTCTTCATAGCGCGATCATCAAACTCCCCCTTCCCGACAGGTGTTTCAAAGTAGAAGAAAAACCTCTGTAGCGTCACCTGCAGCTCCATAACCGTTGAAGCATCGTAAATGTACTATTTCACCTAGTAGGAGAGTCGTTCAGAATCTCGAGTGGTCTCTTTTTATCGGAATGAAGTTTGGCCAGTCTATTCGATCCCTTTTGAGAGTGATGAAAGAATGTCGACAGTTTGCGAAACTTCAAAACAACTTTGCACACGTCCTCCATATCGGTCGAGTTCACGTTGGCTGAAGCACATTTTTCGACTGTACTGACAAAGCGACTACATCGGAAAAATCATCGATATCGGCATCGCTGATCCACTCGAATGGTTCATACAGCGAGTCCACGTTCTGTGCATCATCCGTTTGCTCCAACATTTCTAGTTGATCGTCTATCCACGAAATACCTCGCAAATTCACACTCGAAGATGTATTTGAATCAACAAAACCAGCTTCAGGTTCAGACCGGTTGCTGCCTTGACGCGTATTTTCGCTGTTGTCGGTATCTACAGTCGATTGAGATGCCGACTCGACAATCATACTGCTTCGCTCGCTACTTTTGATCAGAAGCGCACCCCCAACAACCAGGTGCAGGGAGTGAGCTGAGCAGGATGTGGTGTAGCCGGATCAGCAAAACCTGCGAGATCGCTAGTCCGGCTTACCAACTGCGCCCGAACATCGACTAACGGAGGGGGTAATCCGATCTGCCGTGACGTGTGCTGAACTGGGTCACCCTGTGTACCCGTCGGTAGGGCTGGATCTTGCTCTTCTGGTGTCTTCCGAAGTGTCAACGCCTTGAAGTCGAAACAGTCTTGGCGAAACGCGGGGATGGGGTGGGCGGCGCGGAAATCTTCACGCAGCTCGCGGTTGTACTTCCAGATCGAGTAGTCTTGTACTCGGATCTGGCGGCCTGGATCTGGATCCGGCCGTGGGGTTGCCTTTACGGGGTCTTGTCCTTTGGTGTTCCTTTCCTTATGATGCTTGCCGCTTCCTATAGCGGGATCTGTGGTTGTTGAGTGTCGAAGACCCGACCGGCCAAGCTGTGAACTCCGGTGGATCTGGGATCCGCACTTGAGGGTAGGTCACTAGGAAGGTCTAGATCTGGCCAATATATTATCCAGACTTAACCAACACTAGATCTCTTACCGCTACCTCTTCTTCTTCTTGTAGGGCCAATGTAGTTCCCGTTTCCAGGCGAAGGCGAAGGCGGTTGCGATGTCCAAGGCAAATTCGATACTGATTTATGCTTAAGTCCGATCCCATCCTATCTACCTATCTTTCTATCCAGCTATCATCCCATCGATATATACTGGCTCTGTAGCCTCCCTTTACCTTCAGTATGGCGTCATTCGAGCCTCAGGCGTGTCGTCATCACCGGATCCGCAGTGCTGGATCTGGGCCCTGGTATCAGATCTGATCCCGATCTGGGCCCCAGATCCAAATCTTCCGATCCTCTTCGAGCCACTTGATCTGGGTTGCGACCGCTGGTCCACGCCTGCTCCGTCCTTTTAGCGCTTTGCTAGCCGCCGTCCCGCGTCTCCCTTTGTGTAGATCCCGCCAGGTCAGTGTTTCGTAATAGTGACCAGCCGGGTCCCAGTCTCTCACTTGTCAATCAACGGCGATCTCCGATTTCTCGGACATCGCTTCTCCTCAAGGACATGTGCCACAGGCTTTTGCACGCCTTTATCATGTTTGACGCTCCGTCTCGTAGAAAAATCACGCGTCTTTTAGGGTCCAGACCCCACCACGAGAAACAGCGCGCAAGAACAGCGGCAATTGCGTCACCATCGTGCTTTCCTGGGATTTCGGTTACCTCTAGCGTCCACGAGTGAATATCGAATTTAGAGTCTACATAATGAAGTGTAAGGCTGATGAAGCTCTCATGCTGAAGGGATGTCCAAATATCAAGAGACATCGAGAAAAAGATGCATTCATCGTCATCAGACAGCCGAAGGCACAGCGACAAACGGCATTGGCTCGCCTTGGTATGAACACCTTCACCAACCGTTTGATGAGAGGGGATCGAAAGCTGGGTTTTTGCAGCGTTTGCGAAGTGAATGGCCTTTGCAAACCCTGTATCCTCGACGATACTTATTGGCCGCAATGATGTATCAACCCACTCAGCTAGGATCGAATTAAAATAACTCTGCTCAGAGTCTCCAGTCGGCACGAAAACGTCGGTCAATTTGCGAGAAGCTTCAATTTTTTTTTATGTTCCATCTCTTCGAAAGCACGTAACTCATCTGGATGCGTTTTTTTCATGTGCGGACTGACAACACTTTTACCCTTTTTGATAGGTAATTCAGTGCTGCAGCTCAAGCAGTAGAAGCCCTTGGCATGGTCACGTGTGAGCTGGTCTCTTGGGACATCATCGTGCTTTTCGTCAGCGACACAAACGATAAACTGCCACAACGACTTTACTCGTTGTGACGCTTTCAGTGCAGGAAATGCTCGGCCTGCAGGGCAAACTCGAACATTGGCTGTATCATACGTCTGCCAAGAAGTTTCGAGCTGCGCAATCTCCACTCGGACAGGCCTGGGGCTCGCTGCAGGCGTCGCCTTCAGACTGCGCGTTGTTTTTCGGGGAGTTGATCTCGGCAAGCGTGGAGATGGCTTTCGCTTTTTCTGCGACGACGGCCCACTCTTCTGTACCGACGATAGCCGTGAAATTACCATTGGTCTTGGCAAAGGTGAAGCGAAGCTGGCATCCTCATCGGATGGGCTGTCCATGGTGTTAGCCCTTCGTCCACAGTGTCGATATGCGCTCGAGGACAGTGCCAAGGTGATGACAACTCGGGAAATGACGGTGTTGAAGGTGTAGTGTTGATATGTGGCGCGTTCGCGGGCAAACGATAGGTGCTGTGGGTGTCTGGTAGCCCTGCCGAAATCTTTCGACACTGGGATGCGCTGCTCGCAGCTAACCCAGTCGAGCTTGAAGTCGGGATTCAACTCTGATGAGGCAATGAGGCGTCTTGCGCTCTCATTGGCTCATGAAATGAGTGTTGACCAATCAGCAGGTACTTTGGAGAGTGATGTCGGCGAGATGTCGGCACGACGTCGCCCCACACGAAGTGACGTCGGATGTCAGGGCGTTAAAAGGAACGTCTCAGAGCCGCGACGTCGACAGCTCTACTACAAACCCCTTCCGGCCATAGATCAAGAATGTCTACATCTACCATCATGTACTGGTCAGAGACTTGACCTTCACGAATCCTCTTTGTCACTGCACGCAGATAGCGCCTACACGATCCATGATTCTTCGGTGGAGGTCGTCGAGGCGTTGGACCTTGGCGCCATCATACATCGATGTCATGTTCTGCTATTGCAAACAGAAGATCAAGGTGGGGGTAACCATGCAAAACCAGGCGAAGTCTGTCAGAGTTGTTGGGTCTGAGATCCTGGACGACTTCACCTCAAAAACATTTTGTCGCTTATTCGACGGTCGTGTTCTGGCCGCGAATAATGCGAGACAGGGACGTACACGCAACTTTGTCGATTCTGAAAACTTCCTTCAATTTTGCCCGCGTGAACCCCATGCTTTTATGCAAAGCCGATATTTTGCACTCAGCTCGGAGGAGTTCTTCGTCCAGAGCGCTTTGAATTTTCTGCGCTGTCAGCTTCGATAAAGTTAAATTACACAAAACATTGACCGAGAAGTGGTTGTCACTATTTGTATGAGATTCTGCTTCCTGTACGCGCGGCCTCGAGGGATAGCTTCCGGGACCTCCCGAGCTAACCATTGCCTTTAACACTGGTACAACAGTGTCGCCGACAAGTGCTTGGGATCGGAGTACTCTATCAGACTTGCTCAACACTTTCGAAACGGATAGACCGGGACCTTCCGAGTGAACCATTGCCGTTGGCACTAGTTTTCCGGTGCCGACGACAAGTACTTGGGACCGGAGGGTGTTGTTAGAATTGGGTGGTGTCTTCAAGCTTGTTGCCCGAGGCGACCTCAAGCGGCAATCGCCGCTGCCTCCCTCAGATATCCCATGTACGCGGTTTGTTGCTAGTGGGGACACTTTCAGAGTACCTCACGATACGGAGGCTCAGGGCTGTAGTTCCGATCATACCACAGCAGCGCTAACCCATATTGCCGAGGAGGGCACGCAGTAGATCCACCCTTAAGGAGTCAAAGTTGCTTGTATTCGTCCTTTAGACCTTGGAATCGTCTGTTTATCTCGGTTTTGACCAAGGTGGGCAACTGCTTCGGCACAAAATGCCCTCGGTCGCTTGGGCCTACACCGCCTCCTTCGACTTCGCAGCCGATGTTTGATAAAAAAATCTCATTCACAGGCTACGAGACTACCCCGATGCTGGATCGACTTGCACCGATAACTGATGTAGGACACTATACGGGATATTTCCAAGTCTCATCTTGCTTTCACGCTTGCCACTAGCAGTGTTTGGCTGGCATACTGAACCTCGTGGTTTTCCTTGTGACGTGGGCGCCGACACTGCTGCTTGTTGCGTGACGCTCGCCTGACGGTGGAGTTTTACGAACATCAAGTCTAGCAACAGACGGTCCTCGGTCGCACAGCACTGTTGGGCTCGACCCAGGTTTTCTCCGGCCTCGGTAGCGCTACCGAAATCCCCCAGGACGTCGTATACCCAGTAGACGAGGGCAGACAGGTCTTTTAACCTACATGTAACTTGAGCCAATGTTTCCTGGATTAATTTCACGATCCGCTCGACCAGCTGAATTAACTCAGCGCAGCGAGATTTTCTGGCGTACGCCAGAAAAACCTTTGCGGCATCATCCACCTCATCGATACAGGTAGCAGGTGCTGCAGCGGCAAATTCGGAAGGGTTGTCAATTTGGATCCGCCAGCTTATAACCATGCAACCCGATCTGTTTGCGGAAACCGGGCAAAGCGTTGGATTGAGAGCCCATTATAGCCGAGCCGGATATCATACGCACGGGTGTAGACCCACGGAAGCGCTTTAAATTTTACGTGCTCGGACCGTACAAGACCTTTGACATAAACATCAGTCGACTTAACTTTGTGTCTCGCAGACGTCACTCGTTCGTGCACGCGCTGTTGATCTTCACGAGGTGTAAAGTCGAATTTCGACGCCGATGCCGTCTTCTTAGTTGCCGGTATAGCTGACGGCTGCTCCGACGGGATAGTGGTAGCAACAGGGTTATTAGCTACCGTTTGGGCACCACGACTCTGACGAGGGCTGATGAAACGATGCATGAGGTCGGGGTCGTGGCTGAGTTTCTCGATGATTAAGGCGTTCTGGTCCAACGCATTTCGCAGTCGCTTCTGCTGATGTTGGGTCGGCTCTTCCGGCGTCGAAACGGTATCGTGCCTCCGCTTGCTATTGTGTTGCTGCCCCTCGACGAGACCTTGACCCCCGATCCGTGCTCCGACTGGTCTTGGGGGGTATCGTCATCATCGGTGAACGGATCAAATGGCCCGTCAGCTTCACCTACCGAGCCGTCTGTACCTTCAGGGAGAGGTGGGCGTTGTAGTGTCGGTGGGCGAAGAAACGACTCCCCTACAGTGGCGGGGACTGGTTCGTTACTCCGTCGACATAATAGGCGAAATCTAGTGCATGTTACAGGGGGAAACGAGCCGCTTCGCCAGTTTTTGGGTCGACCCAGTGGCAACTTTTCGCTGCGCTGGGATGGCTGTCTTCCTCTAGAGCATAGCCAAGCTCAGTAGCCAGGTCATTTGACCCCACATCTCCGTCTTCACCCAGGACGCGATTCAAAACTGATTCCTCGATCGACTTGATATCACTTGTGCTCCATTCTTCGCAGTCAAACCGCACATGCTCCAGCAGAAGTGCAACTTCCGGCGCCACCACGGCCACCGAGCTAACCAGTGCGTCGAATAGGTGTCCCTCCGAGGCGATAGTGATGATGTCACCTTCAACCGCAATGAATTGCCCGAAGTGGACTTGGTCGCCGCTCGCGAATGCTGCAGCCCGTCTGAGCACGGATACCCTCCCAAACTTGTTCACTTCGCTCGCCATGACTACATGCAACTCGGCCACGCTACGGAGAACGCGTCCTTCTCCACCATCCAGGCTACGAAACGTCACACAGTCGAGGTCCACCCGCATCACCTTCGCGTAGAATGGCTGATCCAAGTCCGCATCAACGTGCTCTGGGGTAAATTGAAAGTAGGAGCGAGCCAAAAGGCGAACTATTTTGCAGAGTGCTGAAGGGTTGGTTACCGCAGGTAGAAGCGTGAAGCAGGAGAACTTGAGAGCGATCAGGAGAATCTGAAACTAACGTATGCCTACGCCTACGGGCACCTACGTTGGTTTCATCTTGCGCTACCTTGGCTGAAAAGCTATTTTCGCGCCTTGCTCGACAATTTCCATCGACGCTTCTGCAAGGATCAGAGTTCAGCAAACCCCATGTTTTGAGATTCGACCGGGTGGGTGTGACAAGAATCGTGGGTGGGTGGGTTTTGGTTTATTTAAGACGTCATTTTTTAAGCTTGAAAAAATGGTATACGGGTATGTGAAGATAGCCTCAATACCTGTGAAATTGGTCGAGCACATTTAAGATGGAACATGCTTACCGAAGCAAGCTTATCTCACTTGTGTGGTGCGGTTTGTCCGGTAGATTGACGCTACAGAGTTAAGTACCGCATACAAATTTCAAGTATGCTAGCCGAATGGCTGCAACCCAAATAACCTCGACTGGGGATAATTTGGGTGAGCGGGATATTTGTAAAACCCAAAACCCAAAAAAACTATATCCCAGTTTTCGAACCCTGGCTAAGGGTGCATTAACCGCTCCTAGCCGAGCATGATTAAGGGCCCGGTCAGTCGTACACGGCGAAGCAGAGTTGAGGTCAGCATGTGCATACGGCGTTGGGTGCATCAACCCACAAGTCTGTGTGTCCATCTGAGACGAATCGCAATAACGGACGGGGGAGTCGTCGTCCTCCGACATAATACCGGTATAAGAGGAAAGCAGTTAATCAGCGGCTGATTTCGACGAAGTCAGGGCACGAGTAACTCTCACAGTGAGAATTTCACAGGAGACGGAGCCTGAAGCTACTCTGAAACGGGAATTTGTAACGCATAAGGCATAACCGTCATTTCAAACGGGTTGCATGAGTCTTTCGACGCACGCCAGGTAAACGTAATGCGGCGCATGCGGCCAATACGGAAACGGTAAGCTAGTCGCGATCGTTTCCAACTAGTCGCCGACTTGAGTGCGCGCTGGTTGAGTTCATTCCGCAATTTGCTCCCTCCCCACCACTTCGGACTCCATCACTCGCGCTTCAAGTCGGGATACTGGTTCCAATGCGACTGGGGACTGTCATCACACTCGCCTCCGCCGCCGTCGGACTCGCCAACGCCGAAGTACGGGTTTCAGTGCAGAATGACGCGGTTTACTCGCTCCCCGACGATCGTGGTCAGCCTTGCTCCGGCACCGGAGCGACGCCACTTGGCTTGGAATGCCCACGAAAGGGAGACATCGTCTCTGATTGCGATTCCGCCCTGGAGACTATCGACGGCACAAACTGCGTGGCCAAGGTGGACGCTGAGTGTAAAATGATTGCAAGTTCGCAATGGGGGTGCGTGTTTCCTGACAACCGGGATATGATGACAACAAAAAGACGACTGGAGGCTGTGGTTGAGCTCACAACTACGACAGAGCCACCAAGTACGACTGAACCACCGAGCACGACCGAGCCTCCGTGCACGACTGAGCGTCCCACGACGACGGAGCCTCCTAGCACTACCGAGCCGCCTAGCACGACTGAGCCTCCCACGACGACGGAGCCGCCTAGCACTACCGAGCCTCCGAGCACAACGGAGCCACCAAGTACAACCGAGCCACCGAGCACGACTGAGCCTCCCCCAACGACGGAGCCTCCCACGACGACGGAGCCGCCTAGCACTACCGAGCCGCCTAGCACGACTGAGCCTCCCATGACGACGGAGCCGCCTAGCACTACCGAGCTGCCTAGCACTACCGAGCCTCCTAGCACTTCTGAGCCGCCTAGCACGACTGAGCCTCCCACAACGACGGAGCCGCCTAGCACTACCGAGCCTCCGAGCACAACGGAGCCACCAAGTACAACCGAGCCACCGAGCACGACTGAGCCACCGACCACAACTGAGCCTCCCACGACGACGGAGCCTCCTAGCACTACCGAGCCGCCTAGCACGACGGAGCCGCCTAGCACTACCGAGCCGCCTAGCAGTACCGAGCCGCCTAGCACGACTGAGCCTCCCATGACGACGGAGCCGCCTAGCACTACCGAGCCGCCTAGCACGACTGAGCCTCCCATGACGACGGAGCCGCCTAGCACTACCGAGCCGCCTAGCACTACCGAGCCTCCGAGCACTTCTGAGCCGCCTAGCACGACTGAGCCTCCGACAACGACGGAGCCGCATAGCACTACCGAGCCTCCGAGCACAACGGAGCCACCAAGTACAACCGAGCCACCGAGCACGACTGAGCCACCGAGCACCACTGAGCCCCCGACCACGACTGAGCCTCCCACGACGACGGAGCCTCCTAGCACTACCGAGCCGCCTAGCACGACTGGGCCTCCCACGACGACGGAGCCGCCTAGCACTACCGAGCCGCCTAGCACGACTGAGCCACCAAGTACAACCGAGCCACCGAGCACGACTGAGCCACCGACCACAACTGAGCCTCCCACGACGACGGAGCCTCCCACGACGACGGAGCCGCCTAGCACTACCGAGCCGCCTAGCACGACTGAGCCTCCCATGACGACGGAGCCGCCTAGCACTACCGAGCCGCCTAGCACTACCGAGCCTCCGAGCACTTCTGAGCCGCCTAGCACGACTGAGCCTCCGACAACGACGGAGCCGCCTAGCACTACCGAGCCTCCGAGCACAACGGAGCCACCAAGTACAACCGAGCCACCGAGCACGACTGAGCCACCGACCACAACTGAGCCTCCCACGACGACGGAGCCTCCCACGACGACGGAGCCGCCTAGCACTACCGAGCCGCCTAGCACGACTGAGCCTCCCATGACGACGGAGCCGCCTAGCACTACCGAGCCGCCTAGCACTACCGAGCCTCCGAGCACTACTGAGCCGCCTAGCACGACTGAGCCTCCCACAACGACGGAGCCGCCTAGCACTACCGAGCCTACGAGCACAACGGAGCCACCAAGTACAACCGAGCCACCGAGCACGACTGAGCCACCGAGCACCACTGAGCCCCCGACCACGACTGCGCCGCCTAGCACTACCGAGCCGCCAAGTTCGACTGAACCACCGAGCTCGACCGGGCCATCGAGCACGACTTCTCCTGGAACGGCTTCACCACCTAGTACGAGCTCTCCTCCCCGGACTTCGTCGCCTCCCACTACAGTGCTCCCGAGCTCCGAGCCTGGCACGACCAAGGCTCCGTGCACCGACGCTCCCACGAAAAAGACCGTCATCGCGAAGCCTCCTGTCACGAAAGCCCCGTCCTCGCCTTACACGCCAGCAAGAACCACGCCGAAATCCCCAGCCAAGAAGACACCAGCGGACTCCAGCCCGACCAAGAAGACGCCGGTGCCGTACAAACCTACGCGGAAAGCTCCGAGCGCCAAGGCGTCTTCGGTTGCCCCGCGCACCGGTCACCTAAACCTGAAGCAGACCCAGGCCCAGTCCAAGCCCAAGGCTATGGCTAAGTCCATGAAGGCGACCCCCAAGCCCAAGCCGCAGCAGCCGAAGCCCAAGAACTACGTGCGCGCGGGTGCCCACTCGACTAAGAAACCGATCGGCGGCAACAAGCAGAAGTAGTAGTACCGTCCATACGACTGACGCTGGCTGTCGACCACTCTGAGCCTGTATTCGTTCATTTTACCCAGCATTTGATGGCAGTTTCCCCGACAAGTCGGATTTTTTAAAAGAGCAAATTTAGCAAATCAGTTTCACTTGAGCTTAGTAAAGTATTGTCCTAATGTAGGCCTTCAAAGAAGCTGCAATAGCCAAGTGAAAGGCGCGAAAGAGCATGGCTGGGTTTTGCGCACAGCGTGCGCATGGGCTCGCTACCATCGACCACCTGAGACGAAAAACTATATTAATAACTCCTACTCAGCATTTAGCCCTGATTTCCCGTTTCAGCGATGAGCTGTTCGCACAAGTAGCTCAGCTTCGCCATATCTACACCCCAAGTCCCATGGGGCACTGCGACTTTGTGGTCTTTGCCGAGCGGCTCCTTGTTGCGTGAGTTAGTGCCAGAAAGTGAACAAGTCATGGTGTTTCTATCTCTCCTAGCAGCGTCGGCAATGATCCACACACATACACAATTGGAGACGCACTCAGGTAAACATGCCGTGAGAGGTGTGGGCGGCGAAGACTGCACACCAATTATCGCGTGTGAGTCGATTTCCTATCACTACTTGACCGCTGGTTCGAGGAAAGAGCTGATCTGTTAGGAGGACAGGCCGCTGACCTGGACAGCTGGACACCTGGAGCATCTGAAGCAAGCCTGCTACATCGAGATACTCTCGACTCGAGAGTCTCGAGACAGAGGCCTCGCCTAGCAAGATAAAGAACCCGATCAGTCGCACACGACATTGCGTACAAGCATGAATTGGGGTCAACTCGTACATGTGCATCAACCCGCATCCCTGTATGTGTCCATCGGAGTTGAATCTCAATAACGGACAGGAGACGTCGTCCTTCGACAGAATACAGAGTAAGCGGCGAGAGTCAACGACTGATTTCGACGAAGTCAGTGGACGAGTAATTCTCACAGCAAGTATTCCACAAGAGACCGTTTTTCACGGAAAGCCTGAAAGCCTGAAAGCTGCTCGAAACGGAAACCATTTTTCGCGGCCCATAACCGTCATTTCAAACGGGTTGCATGGGTCTTTCGCCGCACGCCATGCGAACGTCATAGCCGTTTTTCGTAAAGCGGCGCGAACGCATGCGGGCAATCGGAAGCTAGTCGCGATCGTTTCCAACTAGTCGCCGAGTTGAGAGCGCGCTGGTTGAGTTCATTCCGCAATTTGCTCCCTCCCCACCACTTCGGACTCCATCACTCGCGCTTCAAGTCGGGATACTGGTTCCAATGCGACTGGGGACTGTCATCGCACTCGCCTCCGCCGCCGTCGGACTCGTCAACGCCGAAGTACGGGTTCCGGTGCAGAATGACGCGGTTTACTCGCTCCCCGACGATCGTGGTCAGCCTTGCGCCGGCACCGGAGCGACGCCACTTGGTTTGGCATGCCCACGAAAGGGGGACATCGCCGTCTCCGATTGCCATTCCGCTCTGGAGACATTCGACGAAACGAATTGCGTGGCCGATGTGGACGCTGAGTGTAAAATGATTGCAAGTTCGCAATGGGGGTGCGTGTTTCCTGGCAACCGGGACACCACGACGAAGCAAAGACGGCTGAAGACGGCCTTCACTGCCGCTCCAACAGCAGCACCGGTAACTACGGCTCCGCTGGTAAGACGGCCACCGCTGGTAACAACGTTACCGACCGTGCCCACGGTGCCCGCCCCCCGTAACAACGGCGACAACCGTAGCTACGGTGCCCGCGGTAACAATGGTTCCCCCCGTAGCTACGGCGCCCGCGGTAACAACGGTTCCCCTCGCACCCGCGGTAACAACGGGTCCCCTCGCACCCGCGGTAACAAGGGCGCCCCCGTAACCAAGGCGCCTCCGGTAACAAGGGCACCCGTAACCACGGCTCCCCCGGTTACCACCAGGCCTACTACGAATGTGCCACCAAGCACGACTCACCCACCGAGCACCACTCAGCCCCCGAGAACGACTCAGCCGCCGAGCACCACTCAGCCTCCGAGGACCACTGCGCCGCCAAGCACGACTCCTCCCCCAAGAACCAGTCAGCCCCCGAGCACTACTGCGCCTCCGAGCACGACCGCGCCTCCGAGCACCACTGCACCTCCGAGCACCACTGCGCCTCCGATCACGACTGCGCCTCCAAGCACGACCACGCCTCCGAGCACTACTGCGCCTCCGAGCACGACCACGCCTC
This sequence comes from Phytophthora x cambivora, assembly GCA_033557925.1. Classification (NCBI taxonomy): domain Eukaryota; phylum Oomycota; class Peronosporomycetes; order Peronosporales; family Peronosporaceae; genus Phytophthora; species Phytophthora x cambivora. The sequence goes on along the minus strand of JAUCEB010000008.1, from coordinate 2,562,676 downwards.
CGAGCACTACTGCACCACCGAGCACAACGGCACCTCCGATCACGACTGCGCCTCCAAGCACGACCACGCCCCCGAGCACTACTGCACCTCCGAGCACCACGGCGCCTCCGAGCACCACTGCGCCTCCAAGCACGACCACGCCTCCGAGCACTACTGCACCACCGAGCACAACGGCACCTCCGATCACGACTGCGCCTCCAAGCACGACCACGCCTCCGAGCACTACTGCACCTCCAAGCACCACGGCGCCTCCGAGCACCACTGCGCCTCCAAGCACGACCACGCCTCCGAGCACGACTGCGCCTCCGAGCACGACCACGCCTCCGAGCACTACTGCACCACCGAGCACAACGGCACCTCCGATCACGACTGCGCCTCCCAGTACAACCGCGCCTCCGAGCACTACTGAGCCTCCGAGCACGACCGCGCCTCCGAGCACTACGGAGCCGCCCAGCACGACCGAGCCGCCCAGCACTACTGAGCCACCAAGCACGACCGCCCCTCCGACCACGACCTCGCCTCCGAGCACTACTGAGCCGCCTAGAACGACTGAGCCACCAAGCACTACTGAGCCACCAAGCACGACGGAGCCACCGAGCACGACTGAGCCGCCCAGCACGACCGAGCCGCCCAGCACTACTGAGCCACCAAGCACGACCGCCCCTCCGACCACGACCTCGCCTCCGAGCACTACTGAGCCGCCTAGCACGACTGAGCCACCAAGCACTACTGAGCCACCAAGCACGACGGAGCCACCGAGCACGACTGAGCCGCCCAGCACGACCGAGCCGCCCAGCACTACTGAGCCACCAAGCACGACCGCCCCTCCGACCACGACTGCGCCTCCGAGCACTACTGAGCCGCCTAGCACGACCGAGCCACCAAGCACTACTGAGCCACCAAGCACGACCGCCCCTCCGACCACGACCGCGCCTCCGAGTACTACTGAGCCGCCTAGCACGACTGAGCCACCGAGCACGACTGAGCCACCCAGCACTACCGAACCTCCGAGCACGACCGAACCTCCGAGCACGACTGAGCCACCGAGCACAACTGAGCCGCCTAGCACTACTGAGCCACCGAGCACGACCGAGCCGCCTAGCACGACGGAGCCACCCAGCACGACTGAGCCACCCAGCACTACCGAACCTCCGAGCACGACCGAACCTCCGAGCACGACTGAGCCACCGAGCACAACTGAGCCGCCTAGCACTACCGAGCCGCCTAGCACAACGGAGCCACCGAGCACTACTGAGCCACCAAGCACAACGGAGCCGCCTAGCACAACCGAGCCGCCTAGCACTACTGAGCCACCAAGCACTACTGAGCCACCGAGCACGACCGAGCCGCCCAGTACGACTGAGCCGCCTAGCACGACCGAGCCACCCAGTACGACGGAGCTACCGAGCACTACTGAGCCGCCTAGCACTACTGAGCCACCAAGCACGACTGAGCCACCGAGTACGACTGAGCCACCCAGCACGACGGAGCCGCCTAGAACGACCGAGCCGCCTAGCACTACTGAGCCACCGAGTACGACGGAGCCTCCTAGCACGACCGAGCCGCCAAGTACGACTGAGCCGCCCAGCACTACTGAGCCACCAAGCACGACTGAGCCGCCCAGCACTACTGAGCCACCAAGCACGACTGAGCCTCCGAGCACTACTGAGCCACCGAGTACGACGGAGCCTCCGAGTACGACGGAGCCTCCCAGCACGACCGAGCCGCCAAGTACGACGGAGCCACCGAGCACTACTGAGCCACCGAGCACAACGGAGCCGCCTAGCACGACCGAGCCGCCTAGTACTACTGAGCCACCAAGCACTACTGAGCCACCGAGCACAACGGAGCCGCCGAGCACGACCGAGCCGCCTAGCACTACTGAGCCACCAAGCACGACTGAGCCACCGAGTACGACTGAGCCACCCAGCACGACGGAGCCGCCTAGCACGACCGAGCCGCCTAGCACTACTGAGCCACCGAGTACGACGGAGCCTCCTAGCACGACCGAGCCGCCAAGTACGACTGAGCCGCCCAGCACTACTGAGCCACCAAGCACGACTGAGCCTCCGAGCACTACTGAGCCACCGAGTACGACGGAGCCTCCGAGTACGACGGAGCCTCCCAGCACGACCGAGCCGCCAAGTACGACGGAGCCGCCTAGCACGACCGAGCCACCAAGCACGACTGAGCCACCGAGTACGACTGAGCCACCCAGCACGACGGAGCCGCCTAGAACGACCGAGCCGCCTAGCACTACTGAGCCACCGAGTACGACGGAGCCTCCTAGCACGACCGAGCCGCCAAGTACGACTGAGCCGCCCAGCACTACTGAGCCACCAAGCACGACTGAGCCGCCCAGCACTACTGAGCCACCAAGCACGACTGAGCCTCCGAGCACTACTGAGCCACCGAGTACGACGGAGCCTCCGAGTACGACGGAGCCTCCCAGCACGACCGAGCCGCCAAGTACGACGGAGCCACCGAGCACTACTGAGCCACCGAGCACAACGGAGCCGCCTAGCACGACCGAGCCGCCTAGTACTACTGAGCCACCAAGCACTACTGAGCCACCGAGCACAACGGAGCCGCCGAGCACGACCGAGCCGCCTAGCACTACTGAGCCACCAAGCACGACTGAGCCACCGAGTACGACTGAGCCACCCAGCACGACGGAGCCGCCTAGCACGACCGAGCCGCCTAGCACTACTGAGCCACCGAGTACGACGGAGCCTCCTAGCACGACCGAGCCGCCAAGTACGACTGAGCCGCCCAGCACTACTGAGCCACCAAGCACGACTGAGCCTCCGAGCACTACTGAGCCACCGAGTACGACGGAGCCTCCGAGTACGACGGAGCCTCCCAGCACGACCGAGCCGCCAAGTACGACGGAGCCGCCTAGCACGACCGAGCCACCAAGCACGACTGAGCCACCGAGTACGACTGAGCCACCCAGCACGACGGAGCCGCCTAGCACGACCGAGCCACCTAGCACTACTGAGCCACCGAGTACGACCGAGCCACCAAGCACTACTGAGCCACCAAGCACGACCGCCCCTCCGACCACGACCGCGCCTCCGAGTACTACTGAGCCGCCTAGCACGACTGAGCCACCGAGCACGACTGAGCCACCCAGCACTACCGAACCTCCGAGCACGACCGAACCTCCGAGCACGACCGAGCCGCCTAGCACTACTGAGCCACCGAGTACGACGGAGCCTCCTAGCACGACCGAGCCGCCAAGTACGACTGAGCCGCCCAGCACTACTGAGCCACCAAGCACGACTGAGCCTCCGAGCACTACTGAGCCACCGAGTACGACGGAGCCTCCGAGTACGACGGAGCCTCCCAGCACGACCGAGCCGCCAAGTACGACGGAGCCGCCTAGCACGACCGAGCCGCCTAGCACAACGGAGCCTCCGAGCACTACTGAGCCACCGAGTACGACGGAGCCTCCGAGTACGACGGAGCCTCCCAGCACGACCGAGCCGCCAAGTACGACGGAGCCGCCTAGCACGACCGAGCCGCCTAGCACAACGGAGCCACCGAGCACTACTGAGCCACCAAGCACGACTGAGCCTCCGAGCACTACTGAGCCACCGAGTACGACGGAGCCTCCGAGTACGACGGAGCCTCCCAGCACGACCGAGCCGCCAAGTACGACGGAGCCGCCTAGCACGACCGAGCCGCCTAGCACAACGGAGCCACCGAGCACTACTGAGCCACCGAGCACAACGGAGCCGCCTAGCACGACCGAGCCGCCTAGTACTACTGAGCCACCAAGCACTACTGAGCCACCGAGCACGACCGCGCCTCCGAGTACTACTGAGCCGCCTAGCACGACTGAGCCACCGAGCACGACTGAGCCACCCAGCACTACCGAACCTCCGAGCACGACCGAACCTCCGAGCACGACCGAGCCGCCTAGCACTACTGAGCCACCGAGTACGACGGAGCCTCCGAGTACGACGGAGCCTCCCAGCACGACCGAGCCGCCAAGTACGACGGAGCCGCCTAGCACGACCGAGCCGCCTAGCACAACGGAGCCACCGAGCACTACTGAGCCACCGAGCACGACTGAGCCTCCGAGCACTACTGAGCCACCGAGTACGACGGAGCCTCCGAGTACGACGGAGCCTCCCAGCACGACCGAGCCGCCAAGTACGACGGAGCCGCCTAGCACGACCAAGCCGCCTAGCACAACGGAGACACCGAGCACTACTGAGCCACCGAGCACAACGGAGCCGCCTAGCACGACCGAGCCGCCTAGTACTACTGAGCCACCAAGCACTACTGAGCCACCGAGCACAACGGAGCCGCCGAGCACGACCGAGCCGCCTAGCACTACTGAGCCACCAAGCACGACTGAGCCACCGAGTACGACTGAGCCACCCAGCACGACGGAGCCGCCTAGCACGACCGAGCCGCCTAGCACAACGGAGCCACCGAGCACTACTGAGCCACCGAGCACAACGGAGCCGCCTAGCACGACCGAGCCGCCTAGTACTACTGAGCCACCAAGCACTACTGAGCCACCGAGCACAACGGAGCCGCCGAGCACGACCGAGCCGCCTAGCACTACTGAGCCACCAAGCACTACTGAGCCACCGAGCACAACGGAGCCGCCGAGCACGACCGAGCCGCCTAGCACTACTGAGCCACCAAGCACGACTGAGCCACCGAGTACGACTGAGCCACCCAGCACGACGGAGCCGCCTAGCACGACCGAGCCGCCTAGCACTACTGAGCCACCGAGTACGACGGAGCCTCCTAGCACGACCGAGCCGCCAAGTACGACTGAGCCGCCCAGCACTACTGAGCCACCAAGCACGACTGAGCCTCCGAGCACTACTGAGCCACCGAGTACGACGGAGCCTCCGAGTACGACGGAGCCTCCCAGCACGACCGAGCCGCCAAGTACGACGGAGCCGCCTAGCACGACCGAGCCGCCTAGCACAACGGAGCCACCGAGCACTACTGAGCCACCGAGCACAACGGAGCCGCCTAGCACGACCGAGCCGCCTAGTACTACTGAGCCACCAAGCACTACTGAGCCACCGAGCACAACGGAGCCGCCGAGCACGACCGAGCCGCCTAGCACTACTGAACCACCAAGCACGACTGAGCCACCGAGTACGACTGAGCCACCCAGCACGACGGAGCCGCCTAGCACGACCGAGCCGCCTAGCACTACTGAGCCACCGAGTACGACGGAGCCTCCTAGCACGACCGAGCCGCCAAGTACGACTGAGCCGCCCAGCACTACTGAGCCACCAAGCACGACTGAGCCTCCGAGCACTACTGAGCCACCGAGTACGACGGAGCCTCCGAGTACGACGGAGCCTCCCAGCACGACCGAGCCGCCAAGTACTACTGAGCCACCAAGCACTACTGAGCCACCGAGCACAACGGAGCCGCCGAGCACGACCGAGCCGCCTAGCACTACTGAGCCACCAAGCACGACTCAGCCTCCAACCACCTCTCAGCCTCCAAGCACCACTCAGCCTCCAAGCACTACTCAGCCCCCGAGCACCACTCAGCCTCCAAGCACCACTCAGCCTCCAAGCACTACTCAGCCCCCGAGTACCACTCAGCCTCCAAGCACCACTCAGCCTCCGAGCACTACTCAGCCCCCGAGCACCACTCAGCCTCCAAGCACCACTCAGCCTCCAAGCACCACTCAGCCCCCGAGTACCACTCAGCCTCCAAGCACCACTCAGCCTCCGAGCACGACGCAGCCACCGAGCACCACTCAGCCTCCAAGCACCACTCAGCCTCCGAGCACGACGCAGCCACCGAGCACCACTCAGCCCCCGAGAACGACTCAGCCGCCGAGCAGCACTCAGCCCCCGAGAACGACTCAGCCACCGAGCACCACTCAGCCCCCGAGAACGACTCAGCCGCCGTGCACCACTCAGCCACCGAGAACGACTCAGCCCCCGAGCACCACTCAGCCACCGAGAACGACCCAGCCTCCGAGCACCTCGCCCCCTAGAACGTCGTCACCGCCGGCAACGACCTCTCCTCCCCGGACTTCGTCGCCTCCCAGTACGGTGCACCCGAGCTCCGCGCCTGGCACGAACAAGGGGACGCCAGAGGACTACAGACCCGCCAAGATAATACCGACGCAGACTAAGGCAGAGCAGAACCCCAAGGCTAAGGCTGAGGCCAAGAAGGCGGCTCCCAAGCCGCAGCAGCCAAAGCGCTACGTGCGCGCGGGTGCCTACCCGACAAAGAAATCGGTCGGCGGCAACAAGCAGAAGCAGCAGTACGGACGGTACCACTGAGCGGCAGCCTGAATCATCTACGGCCCCTTCCGGAGGTAGCCCCGACTTTTGAGCCTTCATTCCTTCATTTGTTTCCTTCCTTGCATATAAAAACAAAATATATGTTCGAGTTCGCATGTCATGCAGGGTTTATTAATACTGTATTTTGGTGGAGTGGGGGTCGACTTGCTTCAAAGCCGCTCTCACTATTAATACAGTGGGTGGTAGGTGCAACACTGCTACAGTCATTACGGTAATTAGTCTGGGCTCAAAATTAGTCTGGCTTCAAAATTAGTCTGGGCCAGACTAATTCATGTGCCCCAGATAACTGTGTACCGGTATTCATATTTAGAGAGAGAGACAGGCGTATCTATTTAATCTTTAAAAAATGATGACTAGATGCTTGGTATGTCCTGAGCCTGGTTAGCAACGCCGGTGCCTGAATAAGGTCCGGTGGTTGTACGGGGCCCGCCACTTGTGGTGGCTGCTCTCTAAGTTGACTCTCCAGTGCCAGTTGACACAAGAACAGTCGAGTCCCTTGTATTTGCTTGTCTGGTGACCGTCGTTCCCGCTTGGCGAGGGCTTTGAGTTGCCTCATGCCTGTTGTCCAGAACTCTTGCATGCTTGTTTCTGCTGTTACTGCTTCGTGCTTGAACACGACCCTGTTTCGCTGGATCCATATACTTGTGACGCAGATACTGCTCAGTATTCGCCACATCCTGCTCCACACCTCTGTGTATTCCTTCTCTGAGTCTGGATAGTATCTTTGGATGCTATACTTCCGTCCTCTTGACAAACTCGGCGCTTTTCTAGAGGCACAGTGCTCTTGGAACCCTCCAATGTCTCCTTCCTGCCAGGCTTCGCCAGTCCAGCTTCGAATGAGCTTTATCCAACACGCTTGGGCACAAGGGCATTCCCAAAAGATATGCTCCAAGGTCATGTGTATTCATATTTAGTCTGGCCAAACATATTCAAAATTAGTCTGCCTCTGTTGGGATCTTTTTGGTGGTTCCTGCCCACCGATTCCCAAGACTGCGAGCACCCATTCCTATGACTATGATGAGATAAGCTATCGTTAAGAGCTGATTGAACACAACGCACCTTTTTGTCCATAATAGCGAGGAAAATTTGTGCCTAGGATATTATAATTGAGATCCTGAGGAAGTACCAACGGTAACACCGAGAATGTAATGGAGACGCCAGACAAGGCCAATAGAGTGCAGCGGTCGTGGTGATTGAAGAGGCACTTATACCAAAATTACTGGTACCGTAGTGTGAACCATAACTGCAAAAAAATACATGTTTCCTACTTCAGTGCTTGGTAATTCAGACTAATTTAGGTGTTCAAAATTAGTCTAAATTCAAAATTAGTCTGTCCTGTTTCCAGCCAGACTAATTATGGTGAGCCAGCAAAAAAGTGATATTCAAATTTAGTCTGGGCCAGACTAATTACTGTAAGCACTGTAGTTAGCTTAGTACATAGCTTGAGCAGTTAGCCATGCGAACACTAAGAAGCACTTCTGCAAAGCAGAAGAAGTTTGAAAGATAAAACTAACCGTTGGGCCAGCTATGAAAGCACATCTACAAGCGCTCTTGTCTCACTTTCCCTCAAGTCAAGATGGTCAAGGAAGAAACCGTCCTTTGAAAGCTGGAACCGAACTTATAAGGAGCATGATCCAAATCACAAGTGAAAGTTGGTATTTGGGACTTTGCCAAGTTAGAGAGCCGCCAGCTTTATGACCTCCCACTTAAAAGTTGGTGGCGGATTTTTTCCATGCCAAAAAAAGCGATTTCCCATGCCAAAAATCAAAAGCGATTTTAAATGCCACCGGTTTAATTGCATGCCATACTTAATTCAAATGAAAGTGCATTAGAATTGTTGATGTGTAGCAGGTCCCTAGTTCGCAGCGCCCGAAGCCCTCACTACATCTAGCCTCATTACATGCAACCTTGTTCTAAAAATGAAAGCACCTCGAAGCTACACAGCTTTCTACGCGTTTTCAGTCCTCGCGGGAACGATGTGATGGCCCATTCTGTGTGCGTAATTTATCGTAATGGCGAGCTGCTCCGCGGCCATGGTCACCGTTTCATCTCGCTTCTCGAAAAAGACATCCCAATAGCGAGCCCCACCTTTCATGAAGGGGGGCTCTACTATCCCCACAAAATCTCGATCTTCGATTTCACCATCTCTGTTGGTTGTTGGCCACGTATTAAGTACACTCCAGTTGATAACACTCGCTGGTGTTTTGATCAGCCGGGAAATCAGCGCGTCCACACTATACTGACCAAGAGATGGCACTTCACGCTCCAGACACTGCTTCTTCTTTCTTGGCCGACCTGAAGGTCGTCTCACCAGCAGGCCTCGCAACATCAGTGAAAAGTCCAAGCCATCGACGAGTTTTAAACATGCCATCACGTGTCCACACAGCCATCCCGTTTGGTAGAACTCCTTACAGTCGCATTTGAATTTGCTTCGTATATCTCTAATCTGTTGCATCGTATGCAGAAACACGCATGCAAACGATTAATTACACTGCCATAAACCACTGCACACAGACATAAACACTTACCTCTTCAATTGTCCAAATGGGGGAAGCCCAGTCGTGCTCGATCGACTCACGCGTCAGAATATCCACAGCGTGCAGGGACTGGTAAGCTAGCTGGATGTTGTTCACGACCTCGTCTTTTTTAAAAACTCCCTCCAGTGACTTGGCGTAGAGCGATGTCCTCGCATGTGTAACTTTTTGTCCGTAGAGATTTCCATCGTGAATGAGATAATAGTCTGAGTTAAAGAAGTAACGGTCGATCTTGGTGATTTCACGCTTAGACATCCGCTCGTGGCTAGGATAGTAATTGCCACTTTTGGAGAGAAGCTTGGCAGCTTGAAATACTTTCTCGTCAACGGGACCTGACGCAAACGGCCACAGAAACTCAGTGTTCTTATCGCGGCCACAGTGAATCAGTATTTTGGGTAGAGTGACGGCCAACACGTGCGATATCGCAGCTCGCAAATGACCTGCTGCTACTTTCTTGATAGCGCTGTGATGCGCCTCAATTGGATTTTGATTCGGGACTATCCCGGCGACGTTGCTGGCAGTAATGAACCACAAATCCCACGGGTCTGTGAGATATTGCTCATCAAACCAATTTGCATAGGCGCCTTGCTTTTGCTCCCTCCAGTTTTGAGACACTAACTCAGACAGCGCAAAGAACTGCTCACGGGAACGCGCAGTTTCGAGTTGATCCAGCTGCGGTTTAATAATGTCCTTATAGACTTGTGTATCCGACAGCAAGCCTTTCTTCTCTCTCGACTTTCGATCCAAGTGTGGCCAACAATCCAGCAGCTCAATATCTGGCCATATATTTCGAAATGCACTTGCAATAGCTGCCGAGTGATCCATTGACCCAAACTTGACATTGAGATCTCCACCGAAAAAGTCACTCGTGAAGTTCTTCACAACAGTGAATAGCTTGTTATATGCTAGAGTTGTTTCAGCACGCACGAACAGAAAAGCTATTGGGTAAAACTTGTGCTGGTATTGCTTCTTCGTCGTGTAACGCACTCCACAAGTACCAAAGGATATCAACGTCCAGTTGTTGAAATCGATCTTGTAGGTACCGTCGGTCACTGCCAAGACACCTTCACGTTGCCCCAGAGCAGCAAGAGCGGCGTTTCGAAAAAGTTTCCTGGTCGTGAAGATAATTCCATAGGAAACATCTTTTTTACCAACTGGCTCGGTGAAGATGTCAAGAACCAGTAGTTCGTGGCGATAGTTGAAGGGTGTTTTGGCAAAGGTCTTAGGATCACTTACAACTTGGTAAGCGTTATCTTCTTCCTTGAAAAAGACCTCTTTTGACTTGCACATTTTTGGGGCTGCCCATTTCATTATATCTGCCATTGACGAGATATTGTAGTCCCCTCGAGAATGCAGTAGCTGTGATCGATTCTTGAGCTGGGTAACGTCTGGTAGCAGCCGCAACATATCTTCGTCATTGCGGTACTTCATCTCAAGCGTTGTCAAACACCTTGCCGGTCCTTGTCCCCCAAGCAAAAGGTTGTTCACTTCGTCTTCAAGGGGTTTGTGAATACCCGTTCTTTGATCACTGAGGGGGGCTTCGACATCACTGTGAATTCCAATCAAGGTGGCAGTGTACATTTTGTTTGAAGCGGTGAGTTTGATCTTAGCCGTCGCGGAACAGTTCGTGTGAGTCGAGCATTTATACCACACCGTGTCTCTGTTGTTGTTGTGACGTTTGTACCGGATATTCGTGAATCCATCAATGGCGACACGGGCTAGTTCTCGCGTCTTGAATGGGCCAAGAACACGAACGTCATCTTCATTGGCGTCGTTCATTTGAGCTTCCGTGGTGCAGGTGTCGGCTGCTTCATTACTGTCATCACTAGACTTCAGCAGCGGAACCGAAACTCGAGTCGCCAATATCAAATTCATCGTTGCTACAACTAGATATCCCAAATTCGCGCATCACCGCCTCGTCCGAATTGATATCTTCGGCGCCATTTTCATCATTAATATCGGTGTCGACAACGGCAGGTTCGACCTCGGATTCACAGATACCGAGATAGTTGTCGGCTTCTGATGAGCTGGACTCAGATTCACTGGAACTGAAGCAATGTTGACCGTTGTCAGATGAATCCGACGTACTCGGTACAAGGTGCAGAGTGTGATATCCACTGGTAGACAGCGTGTAGGTCTTGTCATCGCGCTCAGTTACTCTGGCCTGGGCTTTGCAATCTACATGGGACGCACAGCCCAGCACAGTAGTGCGTCGAAACTGAGATCGCTCTCGGAACGCGGTATTCTCACGCGACTGCAAGTACCGGAGAGCATCCGCTGTAGACTTGAAGGTCTTGACGTGCATTACAACGCGTGAGCCCTCTTTTGTCGTGCTGATTCGAGGCCCTACTACGGTGGGTCGTTCTGGTTCCTGGAAATGGGCAGATGCATAGACCCGTTGATGTGGACGTGACCTAGTTACGTGTCGGATCGGGATAATGTCTCCGGTAAAGTCATAACTCTCACTCGAGGATACGTCGGCCGCGTTTTGGTCCATGCTGGGCCCTTCCACCCGGCCTATCGATGACTAGCCCAGGTGTACCACAAAGACCCGGCCGAAGTGATGTGCGGAGCTTGGAGTTGTTCTCAGGACGATTGGAGATGAAGGGAGCTTTCTAGTTGTTCTTTATGTCACGAAGCAAATGGCGAAGTGAGAGACGTTTGGCTGTAGGCCAATTGCGGTCTACAGAATGCGGCCCGACGTTGGTTTCATGTCATTGGTGCTACCCCGGGCTCCATGGAGTAGTTATGTAACCACCTTAGAAGCTACGTCAGAAATTACAGTTAAATATGACCGGTTTAATCAGTTGCATACGTATATAACGTTTAAATCAAGCTATAGAAAACGGTGAAAAAAGTTTTGAAACGTGATTGTAACTCCTACGCTATGTAAAAGTTTTAGTCACTAAGGTAGGTCAAATCAAACGGAAAGTCGAATGTACCGTCCATGAAATTATCGTCAGCGGGATCGTAGGCGTCATCATCTTCGACACGGTGCGTCAGCCAGCTGTGCCAGTCGAGTGTGTCGTCATCATGGGCATCTGTTTCACCAGCACTTCCATAGCCGGCGCTGTCGTCATCGCTCCACGCAAAATCGCTGTCGTCGTCAGTATCACCCTCTTCTTCATCACTGGAGGTTGCCCCCCCTTCAGAAACGTCCAAAGCCTCAGCCTCGCTATCTTCACCACTGTCGACGTCATCATGTTCCTCTCTCGCGCCAGGATCCTCGCTGCTCTCGCTAGTCGTATCCCCGAAGAGCTCTTCAATCGATGCATCGTAGGGTTGGGGTTGATCAGGCATGGCTTGGTCATGTTGCGCAGAAAGTGCCAGACGTAAGCCTCGAATTTCAGCATCTTGAGCCGAAACCTCACGGTGTAATTCGTTCATGAGAACGACGGCATTTTCGTACGACGTTCGCATGCGCTTGAATGCAACATAGAACTCGTCGCGCTCTCGTCGTAGTTGGGACCACATTGCTAATTGCAGAATGAATAAAAGTTTCGTAGTGCTAGCCTCAGTCTTTGACGCGGCAACATGCCATTGGTACGCCAGACCTAAATGTGTTTGACTGTTTCATGCACTGTTAAATTGTTGTGCCTGTCCTAAAACCTCTTACCGAAGTAATGGACTTGCAGGTAATATCATTTTAGCCTGTCACACCTAACTCATGCAGGTAATATCATTTTAGCCTGTCATACCTAACTCATACCGAACTGATCGGTGTGTCATCTTAGCCTGTCATAGGCACCTGCACCTGCCTGTCAGGAAACGGCATCGTAAATTGCATGTGGTATGCATTCCAACCGGATGGAATGCAATTCATTCCGGTTGGAATGCAATACATCCGGCTGGAATGCTATTCATCCCACTGGTATGGAAAACCCCCAAAAGTGGCATGCAAAAAATATTCTCCGTTAAAAGTTCGTGTCCCATTCCTTACGATGGAGCGAGCACACGGGTTCACCACGACATCAACAACGACACCGCTATACTGAAGTCGGTGATTTCCCGTAGCTTGCCCACGACGAGAGGGACTTGCAATTTGTTGGTGTTGGGGACAGCTCGAGTGTGTTCAGGCAACTGACGGAGATTCGGGTTCTTTGGTGCGTCAATGAGTCTGTGCGCACAGACATTGGTTGGTCTCGGCACTTGGCCGAATGATACTGACCACGAAGCAGGGTTCTGGTGTGAAGAAGCGTGGTGGCGGGGCGTCATGTGTGGCTTGATTTGATGATGAAGCGTCCGTGGTCGGAGGTAATGAGGGTCCGTCCTGCAGTTGCTCGTTGATGAAGGACTCGTAGCGCCTGGATCGTTGGGTGTCTGCCAAAGCGCTTGCGCTTCCTCGCCGAAACTTTGGACTGCAGTCCTATTTGCTTGTCGATTTCACACATGTGTGGATCCGCGAGAAGTGCAGGGACCGACGATGCACTGGACGCCGATTATTGATGATGCTGTATTGCATCGAAGAGGTCGGTGAGTTTGTGCTGCTAGCATGCAGAGCGAAGATCGAGATATGTGGGTCGCTAGAGGTCGCGATGCCCACGCGATCCCGAAATTTTCCTAAGACAACAACTGCAAAATAGCGCCACACACTGTTCACGCCCACGGTTCATTCAAAATATAGTTTTGAATCATTGCACTAACATTTTCAAGATGAACATACAAGTTGTCGTCACCCTTACCTTTTTTTCAGCGACGATCTCCACACCGCGAGGTTCGGTTCCGGCATCTTACCTAGCACGCTTCATGCCAGAGGTCGGAAAAAAATAGTGCAATTCAATAAATTATTGGGTTTTCCAATATGGTATAAATATTTATTATTGAGAAGTCCCGGTTCCAATACAATATAATATTGACCCAATCATTGGCAATAAATATGAAAAAAGAGATCAGAATAGATGTGGATGATATACATGCAAAGACAACGACTACTATGCAGCATTTTGTTGGCTGGGTTGGATATCCTCGTCCAACGTGGCAGCCTGCGGCTCATAAACCACAAGGTGCTATCCTTGGGAGGATTGTATCGTATCTCGGTCACACTGAAACTAATATAGATTCTAACCAAGAGGCTGAAACTAATATAGTATTGTCTAACCAAGAGGAGTTGTGAATTTGCACCCTGGACCAGCAAGCTCGTGATCAAGGCATTCTAGTGTCTGGTCTTCTAGACGCTAGGCATGGTAGCACAACAGTCTCACTACGCAAGCTCTCAATTGAGCAAGCACCAAATTGCGTGTACCTTTTCGGTAAGGCAATTGTGCGGGAAGCTTGGAGTTTTAGGCAATGTGCGGGTCACTTGGAGTTTGTATGGGTCGGCGGTACCAATAATATTAAAAATTGCGGCAATATTTATTATTGGTTCGCTTCAAATTGAAATCTTTATTATTGGATCGTGCTCCGAGCAATCCAATTTTTTATTGTATTGGCGGAGGTCTGACCTACTGCATAGAGAGATACTCTCGACTCGAGAGTCTGGAGACAGGGGCCTCGCCGAGCAAGATGAAGAAACCGATCAGTCGCACACGACGATTGCGTACAAGCATGAGTTGGCGTCAGCTCGTGCATGTGTGTCAACCCACAATCATGTGCGTATCCATCGGAGTCGAAATAACCGACAGGAGAATTGTCGTCCTTCAACAGAATGTAGAGTAAAAACGGCGAGAACCGACGGCCGACTTCGACGAAGTCAGGGCCCCTGACTCAAGGGGACGAGTAATTTTCATATTGAGAATTCCACAGGAGACCGTTTTTCACGGATAGCTGCTCGAAACGAGAACCATTTTTCGTGGCCCATAACCGTTAATTTCAAACGGGTTGCATGGGCCTTTCGACGCACGCAAGGCGAACGCGTAATCCGTTTTTCGTACATGTATAAAGCATGATCGGAAACGATAGCGACTAGCTATCGTTTCCAACTAGTCGCCGACTTGAGAGCGCGCTGGTTGAGTTCATTCCGCAATTTTCTCCCTCCCCACCACTTCGAACTCCATCACTCGGTCTTCGAGTCGGGATACTGGTTCCAATGCGACTGGGGACTGTCGTCGTACTCGCCTCCGCCGCCGCCGGGCTCGCGAGCGCCGAAGTATGGGTTCAAGTGCAGAATGACGCGGTTTACTCGCTCCCCGACGGCCGTGGTCAGCCTTGCTCCGGCACCGGAGCGACGCCACTTGGCTTGGCATGCCCACGAAAGGGGGACATCGCCGTCTCCGATTGCCATTCCGCTCTGGAGACATTCGACGAAACGAATTGCGTGGCCAAGGTGGACGCCGAGTGTAAAATGATTGCAAGTTCGCAATGGGGGTGCGTACTTCCTGGCAACCGGGGCACCACGTCGAAGCAAAGACGACTGAAGACGGCCTTCGCCGCCACATCAACGAATGCGCCCTCGGCAACCACGGCGCCCCCCGTAACTACAGCACCCCCCGTAACCACGGCGCCCCGCAACCACGGCGCCCCCTGTTACCACGGCGCCCCCAGTAACAACGGCGCCCCCAGTAACAACGGCGCCCCCCGTGGTTATAACAACAGCGCCCCCTGTGGTTGTAACCACGGCACCCCCTGTTACCACAGCGCCTCCTGTGGTTGTAACCACGGCACCCCCTGTTACCACAGCGCCTCCTGTGGTTGTAACAACGGCGCCACCGGTAACCACAGCACCACCGGTGGTTGTAACAACGGCGCCCCCAGTTACCACTGAACCCCCGACTACAACTGAGCCGCCTACTACGACTGAGCCGCCAGCTACAACCGAGCCGCCAACTACGCCGGTAACCACGGCTCCGCCTGTTACCACTGAGCCACCGACTACCACTGAGCCGCCTACCACGACTGAGCCGCCTACTACGACTGAGCCACCGACTACCACTGAGCCGCCTACTACGACTGAGCCGCCTACTACCACTGAGCCGCCAGCTACAACCGAGCCGCCAACTACGCCGGTAACCACGGCTCCGCCTGTTACCACTGAGCCCCCTACTACAACTGAGCCGCCTACTACGACTGAGCCGCCAGCATCAACCGAGCCGCCAACTACGCCGGTAACCACGACTCCGCCTGTTACCACCGAGCCGCCTGTTACCACCGAGCCGCCTGTTACCACCGAGCCGCCAGCTACAACTGAGCCTCCAGCTACAACGGAGCCGCCAGCTACAACCGAGCCGCCAACTACGCTGGTAACCACCGAGCCCCCGACTTCGACCGAGCCGCCAGCTACGACGGAGCCTCCTACAACGACGGAGCCGCCCATGACTACGGAGTCGCCCACAACGACGGAGCCGCCAACAACGACAGAGCCGACCACGACTACGGAGCCGCCGACAACGACGGAGCCGCCGACAACGACGGAGCCGCCCACGACTACGGAGCCGCCGACAACGACGGTGCCTCCTACAACGACTGAGCCGCCAACGACTACGGAGCCGCCGACAACGACGGAGCCGCCCACGACTACGGAGCCGCCGACAACGACGGTGCCTCCTACAACGACTGAGCCGCCAACGACTACGGAGCCGCCGACAACGACGGAGCCACCGACCACGACTGAGCCGCCCACGACTACGGAGCCGCCGACAACGACGGAGCCGCCGACAACGACTGAGCCGCCCACGACTACGCAGCCGCCTACAACGACAGAGCCTCCTACAACGTCTGTTCCGCCCACGACTACCGAGCCGCCTAGCACTACCGAGCCTCCGAGTAGTACTGAACCTCCGAGCCCAACGGAGCCGCCTAGCACAACTGAGCCTCCTACAACGACTGAGCCGCCAACGACTACGGAGCCGCCGACCACGACTGATCCAGCGGCCCAGGAGTTTAATTGCTGTGTTGCTCGCTTCCCCGCTCAGGAGCGCGGTGGCCCCCCCTATGCGCAGGGAGTGCGTCGAGTAGTTGGCCTCCGGAACCCCAATGCTTCTTGCAGTCGCCTTGAACGACTTGGCCACCATCGTGGCAGTCAGATCACCACAGAGGTACGGGCTCTTGTATGCTGGTTTCTTTTGGACGATCTTGAGGTGTCTGAGTGCGATGACTGGGCAGATGACAGGGTCTCCCGAAGCATGCATGGTGCGCCATGCTCCACGGCCAAATTGGTCGTTCTTCGCTCCTTCCAACCCGATGGTGACTGATGTCGCGTTGGCTTCGTGTGTTGGTTTCCCTTCGGCGTCCGAGAAGAACGCATCTTGGTACTTTAGGCAGTAAAAGTGTCGCTTTTGTCCGATTCGGAGGTACTCCGACCTCCGGAGCAAGAAGAAGAACCCGATGAGCACACTGCCCCATAGTAGGCGGTGTTGTGGCTGCTGGAGATCCAGCTGGCGATACAGTAGTCGCAAGAAAGCGGGTGTGATCGGTTGAAGCTTGTGAACTGGAGGCGATAAGCGTTTAATTCCTTGTAGAAGTATTGTGAAGTCGGGCGATGTGGTAAGATCAATTCCAATTTGACGCTTGTGGTACCACCGAATGCTGGCCAGCTTGAGCTTGGTGGTGCTGAAAGTGTTGCCACGGTTTGCCTGATTCCATCCATGTTTCCAGCAGTAAACTGCAAAGCAGCCTAGCTTCTTGTTGGGGTGCCACTTATTATTGAGGAATTTTTCCTGACTTCTGAGGAAGGCCTCTCCAGCACTAACTTCTGAGGAAGGTACTAACTTCTGCGTACCTCACGAGCCCAGTTCTCCACGTCCTGATTTCTGAGGAACTCACTGATAATATTATATATGTATTATATACATATAATATGAAGTCCGGCTGGACACTCGCGCGTTGGCACTCGCCTGCGGACTTAGCGACGACGCTGCGGGGGGCCCGCCCCTCTCTCGCTTCGCTCGGGGGGCGACGCTTCGCGTCCTGCCCCACCCCCTTTGCGTCTTACGCTAAGTCCTCGGCTTCGGCCAGGCGCGGTGTCTAGAAAAAAAAAGTAACACCTTGTCAGGGCACCTACTCCGGCCCACGCGCCGACCATTGCAGACCTTCGCTTCGCTTCGGTTGCAAACGGTCTCTCTGAGGCCTCTGGGGAGCATGACGATGCAATTGCGGTCAGTTATTAGGCGATGTTTGCGGTAGGTTTACTCAGAAGTCAGCCCCCCCATTCGCCGGCGCATTTCATATCAAATCGGGGTGGCTTTCTCATTTTTCCTCCCAGAAACTCGCTTCCTCAGAAGTCAGCACCGTTTCCTCAAAAATAAGGCCGTCCCTTCTTGTTGGCTGATCATCCGGGTTGTAGGAGCCAAGGGGACCAGCCGAGTTGATTTGAGAACTCACACCATTGTTTCCAGTGTGTTGCGTACTTTCCGGAAGTTGATCTTGCGAGAGCATGTCCACGGAGAACGTCTCCCAGAGACTCAAGAGATTGTCGTATGGCGGTATAATTGGCACCTGCGTCCAAGAATCGGATAAGTTAGTACACGTCTCGTATAAGGGGTGATCTGCACTCCAAGCCCTGGACCCGGCGTCAGCCATTGTATTTTGCTTCCCCGGTATGTGCTGTGCTGAACACGTGAATGAATACTGAAATTCCGTCAGGGAAATGAGCCGGTTGTAAGCTCGCGCTATCGGTTGCCGGCTTGCACGTTTTTCCAGCCAAGCCACGGCACTGGTATTATCAATCCACATCCGAACATGAGTTCGATCTCGGCCAGTTGATGCCCACATTGGCCCCCAGTGCAGGGCGGCGAGGGCGACACCCATCAGCTCACGCACGTTGATTGAGTTTGCAGCTTTAGTGTGTGCGAACGTTGCTCGTACGGCTTCGCTAAATTCGACCCGAATGTACTGCTTGAGCTGTAATTCCAATACACAGGCTCCAGTGTCAGACGCATCCATGACCACATGACGCGATGGTGGCTGAAGACGAGCGAAATGCTCGACGGGAATTGAATTGAATTTCTCCTGAAGTGAAGTGGTAAACGGCCTTCCAATTGAGCATTAAAACTTTCCTATGGAAGCCTCAGTGTGGTAAGCAGACCTACAAAGGTTCTGCCTGTCTTCCGCGAAGCTGTTCACTTCGGTCTTTTCCCTTCGGTCTTGCGTGTGGTGAGGTGATCCAGATCCGTTACAGCGGGTCCTCTCTGAGGTCCTTGTTCTGTCGATTAGGGCCCCACGCCAAGCCTAGTAATGTATTCTGACTGTCGTGTTCCACTTAGTGGAGGGGAAATCATGAGCAGCGAGGAATCCCAGGTCCTCACTGTTGGTGCTTGAACGTGGCGCCAGAGGCTCACCAGGCCAGGGGCGTCGTGGTTTACTTCCGAAATCCTTGAACACGTGGAGATCATCAAACCCTCAGTGTTTGGTTCTTGAGCTGGGTGAGCGCTAGGCTTCTCTAGGTCCTCTCGCCTTGGTAGTTATCGGTCTTGTGCACTTCGAGGGGTACCAGGTCCTCGTTGTCTTGGCAATGCAATCGGGTTGAACGCGAAGGATCTGCCGGGCCCGTCGCATCTTGGTGGTAGGTCATCTTCATCACTTGTGGTCTTGTTCATGGCTTTTGCTCTGTTCCATGACACTAACTGTCACAGAGGATCCTCCTCACTGGGATACTCGGGCATGCGCAGGCAATCCGAAGCTTCCAGAGTGGACAAGGTTCTGGGAGTGCTTGGATCTGGAGACAGTCTTTTCTCCACGCCGGTGTGCGAAACATCGTCACCGGGGAGGTTTAGATCATGTGCAGCTTGGCTTCAGCAGAGTGCGGGTCCCTTGACCTTTGTGGTGCGTTCCTTGACAGTGATCGTGAGCGCAGGAGGGCCACCGAGCCCTCGAGCGCCTTCGCGGCGCGATCTTCGTATTGGTGGTTGACACCAGGCACGGCGCCGCGTCCGTGTCCGGTGCCCAGGAACACCCCATCTCGCATTCTCGGCCCCACGCTGGGGGGACTTCGCCCGAGAAAGGAGATCCTCCGAAGAGGCGCTGGGGATCTTCCTGGAGCCACTTGAGCCAGAGGGCGCGAAAAGCGAAGTGATTTGAATTTCTCCTGGTGAGACAGCACAGCGAGAAACCATCTCAAATCATCGTTGACCTCCTTGGGTACTCGGCGCCGACTATGATGGCGGGGAAATGCCGTTGCGAATACTTGCACATTTTGATAGAACGCACGTGCCGCTGGAAAACAGGTTGATATATAGCGCAGGCTTCCCAGTAGCTGATTGACCGCAGATAGCGTACACACACCACTATCAATCAATGTTGTGATACGCAGACGTGCTTTAGCGATTTTCTCTCCAGGAATCGCAACCTTCCCCTCTTCTGTATCCCACATCAGTCCCAGGGCCTTGAGCTGCGGCGACCATACCGTAAACTTGTCCTCGTTGATTGCTGTAGGACCCAACACTGTTGCCATTGCTTTGCGCAGTGCCCAGTTGGCTTCCGCGAACCGTGTGCCTGTGTCGACCTCGATACATGTGTGGTCGTCACACCATATATTCCCGACGAAGGAACTGGAATCTAGTGGTGCTAGCGCCCGGTAAGGCTTTTGCAGCTGATATAGTCTGTTGATCATTGATCCCGCAACTGAGTAGTAAGCCGGAGAACCGCACCAGCCAAAGCCACAGGCTAGATCGATGACTACATATCCGTCAAACTGGAATGCAAACATATGCACGTGATCAGCAGACACCGGGATATGTCGAAATGCACCAGACACGTCGCCAAGCATCATCAGTATTGGGTGGTCAGGATATCTGGTACGTAACTCGAAAATTCGACGAGCAATGTCGCTCGGTGGATTGTATGCTATCTCACTGAAATTCGCACGGTCTGTGAAGTCGTTCACAGAGGCACTTGCCGGGAAGGAGTAATCGTTGATAACCCGAATTTCAGTCAGCAGGTCTGACTTGGCCACGACCCCGATTGGGCTGACAAATATCTCGGGCCACTGGTCAAGCAAGTCGGCCTCCACGATGAGGTATCGACCGTCCCGCTGACCCTTGGCGACATGTTCTCGTACTTGTTGAGAGTGGGCCGCAGTACTCTTATGATTGATAGGTCTTGTGCGCTGGATGCGAGGTCGATCTGATTTCCACTTTGGCTCAACACCGTCACGCACGATTGAATTTCAATGGGCTGTCAGCTCACGGAACCCGGGTTCTGCTGGAATTGGAAGCTCGAACAGATCCTTATTAGGTCTCGGGTCGCTGGCTGTCTGGTGTCGATAAACCCGAACAAACTGAGCCAGTTGTAGCTTAGAGCGCCGCGCCAGTAGCGAGTCGACCCGAATGCGTTCTTGATCGAGTTGGTCGTGTTGGACAGATGTGGTGGATGAGAGCTGGACGTCAAACTGAGCGGCGAACTGACCGTAAAACTGCTCGCGTTCGGTCGCCCACCGGAGTCGTATGGAGAGTTGAGTCCGACTGAATGTATCGTGAGCATCACGTCCTCGCTGGAGGAATGACGCAACTTCCGATTCTGATGGGGAGAGTGAATCTGTTGTATTATCAAGAGCAGATGCTCCTGATGTTTGAAACCCCAGAGCATGTACTCCTGGGTATGGTGCTGATATATCAAGAGCGGTTGCTTCTGATGTCTGAGGCCCAAGAGCCTGTACTCTTGGGCATGCATGAGGCGCCTGTACGCCCGTTGCTGTTGACTGAAACTGAGAATCCCGCGTCGGTGCGGGCGATCGGACTTCCTGGGCATGCAATTTCCGACCGGGGGCTGGCCTCTGGCATCACAGATCCTGAAACTCTGCGGCCAACCCGTGGAAATTCTTGTCGATGTAGGCCTTGGCGTCGGCGGGAAGCGCCATAGGCTTGCAGTGGCCTCGGTTCGGGTCGAAACAGTTGCCGGTTGATGGTCCAGTGCAGCCCTTTTTCGACAGGTAGCGCATACACAGGGCTTTGTTGCCTTGCTTTGGCAACATCGCGAGTAGTTCACGAGGAACGGTCGAGGGTTTTGAAGTGCGCGTCTGATTCGGTCGGTTTGTGGTTCCACCTCGAGTAGGTTTCGATGCTGCCTGAGATACTATCAGCTTGTCATGGAGAGCTTGGTACATTTCCATGAGGTGGTTGTCGTTCCTAGTGAATTCTTGTCCGATGCGGGCCGCATTCTGGATATTTGACGCGATAAACTCACTGCGGAATTTACCCAGTTTGGAGTCAATCCAAAGCACCAACATCGTGCAGGTGGTTGCGTCGGGTTGCGAAAGTACAGCCATCCGTGCCATGAACGCTGCACCGGTCCTGATAAATTCGACGACGGTGCTGTTGTAAAAGCCTTCAGCAAAGAGGAGCAGAGTGTCGAAAGCTTCGACGATATCACGGATGCCGGTCGGAGGGGTCGGTGGCTGGAGCGTGTTTGATCGTCCGAAGTTGGTCATATTGAAGTTTGCTGTAGCATCATGCTCGAGCTCGTAAATGAACCGTCGGAAATGCATCAGTGACAGATCTCGGATGCCGAAGCTTAAGTCATAAGCCAGGCGGAGCACCGGGGGAGTAGCCATAAATTTTGTCCTTGGGCCTTGTTGTGCAGATTCAACAACAAAGTGAGCGTTCTTACCGAGTAATGAAGGGTGCGCCACTGCGTCGTGAACGAGCTTCTCCATTTCTGAGGGGCGAAATGCCGAAGCGTGCGCCTCGCCCGTCGTCGACAATACGGGCACCCCGACGTCATCCAGTAGAAGATCCTCGTGGTCAGCAATGGCTGCTCGGGGTCGTTTCCGTAGAGAGCGGTTCTGAAGACGAACGCTGTTGATGTCGGCTTGATCAGTGAACTGATCCTCTGTTTTTCCTTCGTCATCGGAGTCACTCAATGTCAAGTTAGTACCATTAGCGACATCACGAGAGGGTTCTAAGTACGACACGTCCGTGTTAGCTTGAGGGTCTGTGAACACATCACATGGGTTGTTATTGCGGCCGTTCAGCTCGCAATCCACGACGTGTTGGCGTCGGACAGTCACGATGTCAAGTGTGTCGGGACGAATGAGGAGAACGCGGTCGTTGGGTTTGAATGGCACACTCAGCATCGTCGATACCACGCCTGCTGGGAGACCAGATCTGCTCTTACCACATGCCACGATGACTTCATTCTGTCGATCGAGCAGCTCGAGCGCATTCAGGTTCATCACGTTGACGGTGGCACCTGTACTTAGAGCGTAGTTCAGCCGGTCGACGACGATAACAGTCGGAGGGGTGGTAAGCTGTACATGAAGTGCTTGACTGTTGAAACGGACGTGCAACAGGGCCGCCTTGTCTTGCATGCTGTACCCGGTCACCAACCCGTACGCCCATTGGTCGCTGTCTTCTCCTCTGGTCTGAACGAAGGCGATCGGGTGGCCAACGTATGAACCTGGCCAAAGTTCGCCCTCCTCTTCGTGGACGAGCCGATGGCGCAGTATGGCGACCTTAACGTCGAATTCGGGTGTCTCTTCGCTACTGTCGGGCCCGGTCCGTCGAACGGTTGCCGATGTGCCGTGCACCTTTACGATCAGCAGGTACGTGAACCCTTCAAGGGCCGGTACGTGGGCCGGTCCAACGAAGGCGATCCTGCCGGCGGTAACCGATGGAGTGGTCATGACGTTGTCGGAGTTGGAGAGAAGGAGGGAAATGCAGAGGAGGTGCTTGTTGCCGAGAGGAGGAGAACTCGAAAGTGATCTCTCCTCGACCTTTCCGTCGCCGGACGTCCTAGTGTCTGGTCTCTAAGAATACAAATTGGTTTCAAAACTCCTATCGCTCGATCCGGAAACCGGAGCATCCTCCGGATGCTCACCAGCCGCCAACGACTACCGAGCCGCCTAGCACTACCGAGCCTCCGAGTAGTACTGAACCTCCGAGCCCAACGGAGCCGCCTAGCACAACTGAGCCTCCTACAACGACTGAGCCGCCAACGACTACGGAGCCACCGACCACGACTGAGCCGCCCACGACTACGGAGCCGCCGACAACGACGGAGCCACCGACAACGACTAAGCCGCCCACGACTACGGAGCCGCCGCCGACAACGACGGAGCCTCCTACAACGACTGAGCCGCCAACGACTACCGAGCCGCCTAGCACTACCGAGCCTCCGAGTAGTACTGAACCTCCGAGCCCAACGGAGCCGCATAGCACAACTGAGCCTCCAAGCACCACTCAGCCACCGAGCACCACTGCGCCCCCGAGCACCACTCAGCCCCCGAGCACCACTCAGCCACCAAGCACGACTCAGCCACCGAGCATGACTCAGCCCCGAGCACCACTGCGCCCCCGAGCACCACTGCGCCCCCGAGCACCACTGCGCCTCCGAGCACCACTCAGCCACCAAGCACGACTCAGCCACCGAGCACGACTCAGCCCCCGAGCACCACTGCGCCCCCGAGCACCACTGCGTCTCCGAGCACGACTCAGCCCCCGACCACCACTTCGTCGCCTGGAACTACCGTGCCACCGAGCACCTCTTCGCCCCCTAGAGCGTCCTCGTCGCCGGCAACGAGCTCTCCGTCCCGGACTTCGTCGCCTCCCAGTACGACCACTACAGACCCGCCAAGATGATACCGGCGCCGTACAAACTCAACCCGATGCAAACCAAGGCAGAGCAGAAGCCCAAGGATCAGTCCGAGCCCAAGGCTAAGGCTGAGGCCAAGAAGGCAGCTCCCAAGCCGCAGCAGCCGAAGCGCTACGTGCGCGCGGGTGCCTACCCAACAAAGAAACCGATCGGTGCCAACAAGCAGAAGCAGCAGTACGGACGGTACTACTGAGCGGCAGCCTGAATCATCTTCCGAGACGCTGGCTGTCCACGGTAGACGGCCGCTCCCGGAGGTAGCCCCAACTTTCGAACCTTTATTCCTTCTTTCCCCTCCATGCATATAAAAACAAAATATATGTTCGAGCTCGCGTGTCATTCCGGGGTCTACTGTTCCTAATCTATTGAACTCCTATACAAAACATGCATTTTCTCGTTTTTCAATATTATCCGTAGTTAACCTTGTGCTGCGACGAAAGAAAGCGACCGTGCTGCTACGGCACGAGCTCCACATGACCATTCAACAAAAAACTTCCCGCCGGCATTCACGTCAAGAACGAAATCATTCCTCCCGCGGGCTCGATTGGTCTTTTTTAACAACCCGAAATTCAACCTGCATCATCGTGCCTTTCACGTGTGTGTTTGAGCCCGAGAAAAAAGGAGAATATTGTCGTTTCCTTCGTCTTTATGGCTAGGATAGCAATAGCATTCTGATTACAGCCGTTTTTCTAAAAACTACTTTTGAAGTATATTTTAGCCGAGCATACTGGTATGCTCACGATCATACAAGTATGCGCACTTGGAGAGTAAAGGTTAATATTATTGTCGCTGGGAATATGTAAATGATTATTACGGCGTTTAACTTTTTCCAATACTGTTCGCAGTTCGAAGAACTGTCGTTAGGCGGCCCAGGAGCGTGCCCTTGTTTGTCGGCATTTGACACATTCTGGCAACATGCGGCTTTAGCAACATTCTGGCAACATGCAGCCTGATATGGGCGTTAACACAAAGATTTAGTAAACGAAGAGACCAAGCGTCCAGACTCCGAGTGTTTTTGTTTCAGTGAGGTTACATTTCGGTCATTTAGAGGTACTAACGACTAAGAAAGATTCGGTCATTTAGAGGTACTAACGACTAAGAAAGACTCCGAGTGTGCGCAACGTCTGCAAACAGAAGTGGCAAATCGTTAGCCCAAGACAGAAGACGATACAGGACGGTGAACGCGTTCATCAGCCAAGCAACAAATTCGAACCAACCTCTGCAAATGCTGCGCATGACGGCTGACAGGTGCTTGGTAACGTAATTGCCCGTGACATTGAGCGTGCCCACCGCAACGATGCAGGTCAAGATGAGCCCAACGAGTGTGGGCGAGTTCTTGACCTGCACGAACGAGTTGACAAAGTCCTCGTGCCATGTGCGCGCGAAAGCCGACCCCGTTGCAGGTGTCAGCGTTGAGGATGGGGACCAAAATGATGTAGAAGACCAGCCCCCAGAGCCCCTCGAAGCCGACCAGCAGCATCGGGCTCACGTTCAACCCCAGCATCATGTGTTCCTCCACGACAATCTGCAGCGCGCACAAGATCTGCGCCGCAATGATGAAAACCAGCCCCAGCACCGCGTTCATCGACTCGGCATCGTCCGCAGCCGTGGCATTCGGATGGTGCCCTTCGCCAGCGTACCCCACTAGTGTCACCGCCAGCATAACAATCGAAATGCTGGCGTAGTGGTAGCCGTACAGCTTCTTGCCCATGAGCTGCACCGAGAAGAAGGCGCTGAAGATGATGATCGACCCCCTCGCCATCTGGTACACGGACGACGAGATCCACAGCAGCCCCACATTGAACAGCACAGTCTGCAGCAGGTCCAGCATGGGGGGCACCGCGATCGCTGCCATGGTGCCCAGGGACACGCGTCCCTGCTGGTCTTGCTCTCCTCCGAGCAGTCGAGGCCCCAGTAGTGGTGACTGCTCATTGGCGTCCCCATTGCTGTGGCTCTGTGGCGGTCGGTACTTGCGCTTGAGCGCCTCCACCTTGTTCTCAGCGCCGACGTGGCCCGCGTACTTGCGCTTGATGGCCGCCATCTCCTACCTCGGACGGCGTGACGGCCACGCACCGCCGCCCGCCCTTGTGCATCCGCATCACGGGCGTCTCGAGGTACCGACGGTGCTGCGAGCACTTGCACGCGTACAGGAAGGCCAGAAACAGCGTCATGGCCACCTTCATCTGCAGCACGCCGAATCAGGGCTTGTCGAAGGGGCACAGCGTCGCCTGTGCGCCAGAGGCCGGGTCCACACACGTGACGGTGCCGTGCGAGCGCACGGCGTACTCGGTCTTCATGATGACGGTGCTGAAGGTGCCGGACACCAGCCTGAGAACACGCCCTCGCGCTGCAGAGGCTCGCGCATGCTGCAGCTCTGGGGTGGATACAACACGCGCTTGGTGATCTTGGCGATCTGCGCCCATTGGACGACAGAGCGACCGGATCCGCCAATGAGGAGACCGCGCACTTCAACTTGGATGCCGTTCCGGTGCAGGTACTGTACTGTACGTCGTACAGTGTACGAAAGCGCCGCTCGACGGTGATTGGTCGGTGTGCATTACCCACGTCACTTTCTCATTTGCGGCACTTCCAGGAGAACACTTCCCCACAGCTAGCAACCCGTATGGGCAACTGCGTCGGAGTGGAGAGCACCGGCAGCACCACGGGCGACTCGTTCGTGGGCGTGCTGTTCTTCCCGGACCCAGCTATGCCGTGCAGGAACTTCCACTCGGCGACCAGGGCAGCTCGCTCATGACAATGCTCGGCTACCTCATGGGGGCGAATAAGACCATGGACATCTGCGTCTTCACCAGCACATGTGACGACGTACGCGGTGGCTACTATTTCATAGAAACCCACGTGAACTGGAGCTGCAGATCGCGGAGACCGTGCTGGAGGCCCACGCCCGAGGTGTCAAAGTTCGAGTCATCGCGAACGACGGGCAGGCGAAGGGCAAAGGCTCCGACATCCATGATGATCGCTTTGGACAGGATATGCGAGGATAGTGGAAACGGAAGTGGGGGCGGTTTCTGTTGGGGCATAACGTATTTTATCGTATTTAAATTTCAGAGCTTCTTCTTGCAATGCGCGACTTTACTTGTGCGCAGCAACTTCTTTCATTGCATTCTACTCCACAGTAGCCCCTGATCACTCGTTTTCTCTCGTCCCCGCACAAGTTTACGCACCTTTCAGCACGATCACCCGATTCGTTATCCCCATATTCCAATTTAATACTTCTAACATGTTTACCAGAGTGCCACGTTCTTATTTTGATCCCGAGAACTGCGAACTCCCCCGGACGCTTCGTCCGGGTTCCCCAATAAGCTTCTTCGTGCCCCGCACGACTTTGTTTTCCCGTTGCAATAATCAACAGAAAATGTGGGGTAAAGCAGTGAGTGGCGACAACTAATTCGTACTCATTGTTTACAACAGTGACATCATCTCCGTAATCTACTGCACCATGAAGCGCAAACGATTCTTGAGCACAACGTCGCGCTTAGCAGTCTCGCGTGCCGTGTGTATCTATCTCGTATGATGATGGGTCAGCGTAAGCCGCAGGCATGTACTCCTCACGAGCCTTGGTGGTCTCCATCCTTTGTGAAACTCGCCAGCTCTAGCTTGGCACTGATCTCAGTCGCGTTGTTCTTCAACGTGGCAATGAACTCCTCCTCGTTGTCCAGGATGTTACCGGAATTGCTGGACAGCTCCCACAGCAGTGTCTTCTAGCTCAACGATCAGTTGCGGGATCTCGGCCATTTCTGTCAAGAGGTTTTCCCATGACTTCGGGTCAGTATTAATAGGGGGTGTCAGAATTAGCAAAATTGCCGCGGAAATCGCATGCGATTTCGCCCCGAAATGGCATGTGATTTCTGGGGCGAATGACATGTCATTTAGAAGTTTCTTGCAGGGCGTGTCAGATTTGTGCTGGAAATCGCCAGCCGTGTTGGCTTGCCAAATACCATGACGGTCAGCTCCTCACTGCCGAGGTGGTCGATCTCCTCGCTATCGCTATGTGATGGGACGATCCGAGGCTGGATTGAGTGCTTCCCAGTCGAGTTTTCTTTCGCGGCGTTATATGACGGCAAGAGTGAAAAAGTAAGGCAGTCATGAAGTCACGATGGATTTTTATTAGTTTTAATTGCCTTCCTTTGAAATCCAGACCACGAGTATCTTGTAGTCAGCCGCAGATAGATACACCTTGGAACCATCAGCAGCACCTTCGTGTTTTCCTGTCATCCTTTGTACGAGTTAGCACTGCAAACAGCTCAACAGGAGCGGAAATACGTACTGTTGGCGTGAGGCGACCGCCGCTTTGTGTAGGTGTCCAGAGACTTGAAGAGGGGCAGAGTACGAGGGGTGCGTCTGGAGGGGAGGGGGGGGGTACCAAGTCTGTTGGTGGTGCTGTCAAGGAAAGGGTCGGCGATGCCAGGCTCTTTCGCGATGTTTCCGCTTCAGCGAGAAAAAGAAGAGTGCGAGGGTGCGCCCTTTGGCGGATCGCACCTCCTCGTGAAAAGGCACGTTTCATTTGGAAATCAACCACCTCTGGAGGTGGTTGATTTCGAAATGGCATGTTATTTTGACGCGAAATAGCATGCTATATTGTGGCGAAATCGCAAGCCATTTTTGGCAATTCTGGCACCCCTTAATAGGGGGGGGGGTCAGGATTAGGAAATGGTGCGAAAAATATCACCACTTGAGCGCCTCCGAAATGACGCTTTTCTAAATATTACCCCGGTCAGATATGAAATGACCGGTCATTTTTAGTCATTTTTAGTGAAGTATAAACAGGTAGATGGCTGCAGCTTCGGCTGGAGTGCGGCGCAGGCAGCAAGCTGTTGCCGATGAAAGCCTTCCCATGGGCAGCACGTCATGCAGGTGTCGTGGAAGCATTATTCGCATGCCTAGCGCGGGCACGGAGGCTCAAGCCGCACGTTGCGGCTTGAGCGCGCTCCGTGCAGCACGCCCACCTGCCGTTAACGCTCACGGTAACGGCGCGGGGGCGCTTAGCTCGGCGCGCTGGGGCAAAGCGTGTGTGCTGCGTCTGTGCACTAGCAACCACCGCCTTGTGACCTCCGTCTGACATCCGGGAGACCGCCAGTGCCTGCGAGCAACAGTCAAGGCACGTAGCAGCGCAGGCGAGGCCGCCTTTAACCCCTCCGTCACGAGGCCCGGATTCCTATGCACGGACTATTTTTTCACATGCTTGATATCAAGCATGTTAAAGAAAGCCTTTACTTGGAATTTGTATAGATGAAAAAGGTACAGTAACCGTATCTCAACCGTATCTCGGAACAAAGGCGATTCACCTGTCCAGTTTATGGGACCACATGCTGCTTATCAAGCGTCACTCATTAAATCCGTAGAGCCCATGCTTGATCTGGCGGATATGGAAACGGCCCTTTTACTGGGAGTGATTTTTCTTTGCAGCTAGACGCGTGCAAAACAACTACGAATGCAAAATTGTGTCTTGAACTAGAAGGCGAAACGCGTGAAATGCAAGCTATGGATCGATTACATACGCAGTCATACCTCTCTGCTGCCCTACGCCTACCAGACGACTCCGGCCTCTCCAGCGCAGCCACCATTTCAATCGACCGCCCCACCAGAACGAGAAGAGTTATCCTTGTCAGTGCCCTCCTCGTGCCCGGTATTATCGCCCTCCTCCTGACCAGCGCTCTCCTTGTTGCCAGCGCCGTCCTCCTCTCAATTGCCAGCGCCACCCTCCTCCTCATTAGCAGCGCCGTCGTTGCTGCCGTTGTCACGATTCTCCTCGAGTGCGCCGCAACCAGTGGCGCCGTCGGGTGCATTGCTGTTAGCGCCACCCGTAGTGTCTTGATCGTCATCAGCATCTTCATCTGCGTCGGTGGACTTCTTCCCTGGGGCCCTCATTTGGATACCACGACCGCAACGCGGTTGCGGGCGCTCAGTCCCGTTACGCCAAAGTTGGTGCCAAATCTCGTAGCAGGTCATGTTGTTGTTGGGATAATGACCTTGACGCACTTTGTCACACAAGTACACACTTGCATAATAGCATGCATTAGTTCAGCGTTAGCAAGACATATATCAAGCATGAAGCACTTACCGCTTGGAGCCCTTGCTACACTTCGCACAGTAAAATCGAGTCATTTGACGTTTGGAGCGAACCGTCTTGCGAATGGTGCAGACCTTGCACTGGCTTTGGCGCCGCTTGCGAATTCCATTGACTTCGACCCACTCGTCGTCCATCTCAAGCCTGTGCCGGCCAGACGTTGAGCTGGCGTCATCGCATGTCGGTGTGGCCGGGCCTGGCGAATACATCTAAACATAATCGGTTAGAACTAGAAGAAAGAGACTCTAAAGTGCTGCTTACCGTATCAGCGAATTCGGCGGGGCCGATTGCCAAAAGCTGCGTATGTAGCTGCGTGATAAAGTCAGCATGATCCGCCGGGGGATCTCCCCGGATCTTGCATGCCTCTCGATACACGACGAAACTGTTGACGATAGCAATGTCGATCAGACCAAGTGCCAGGCTTTTGTAGTATTTGCGGAAGCGCAGTGACATCTGCAGCGAGTAGCGCTGCAGACGCAGTTGGTCATGCACGTCGACCCCCCCCCCCCATCCAGCGGTGGTACGCCTTCATTGCTGACGGGCATGGGATCGTTTCCGATTGACCTTGGGTGCGGGGGAGTCGCCGATCTACATATCATACATACAGCTTGTCTTAGTAACAATTATGCATGATATCAATAGCATGAACACGTACCGCATGTCGACATCGAAGTGCTCGTTCCGCAGCCCAACATGTACACAATGGTGTTGTCAAACCAAACCATTGCGCTCATCTGAGGGACCGACTTTGCGACTACGATCTTGGTAGTTCCGCGCGGGATGTCCTTCGGACGTTTTGACTTCTCTTGGACGAGCGCCGGGGGAAAGCCCTTCTTGTTGGTCTGGATGGTACCAACTGAGTACACGTTGCGCTCAAGAAGCTGCAAGGCGCTCTGGATCGACGTGTAGAAACGGTCGGTAACTACGCATAGTAGACGCCATCTTGCTTTGGAGGAAGCACCGCATTCATGTTCCGCAATGTTGCAGCAGGCCCTGAGTTATCATCAGCAGGAGTTGGACCGCTGGACGCTTGGTGTTCGTTTTTCCCGCAATAGACTTCCAACCTGTACATGTTTGATATACAGCATATGTAACATAAGCATATCCATGATATCAGTAAGTACAGCATACGTCCGTTGTAAAACTCGCAATATATACAGCATGTGGGACTTAGAAATCCAAAAAAAAACACGCGTCTGCCATCGTGGCAGACGCGCGGATGTGGACGCACCGTAGGCAGTAAGCAGTTTGAGCGCAACAGGTCATGAACAACTTGGTACCCCATCGATGGGGCTTGTCCTTCACGAATTGCCGCATGGGGTTGAAGCGACTCCGCGATGGCACCATTGCCTCATCGAATGATAGAATTGGCGGGGTCTGGTAGCCACTTAGGAATGTCCGCTGCAGTGTCTCCACGATCGGCCGGATCTTCCACGCCTTGTCGGTTGCTGCTTCTGGGGCAGCGTTGTTTGAAAAATGCAGGTATCGCATGATACGGTCGAATCGGTCTCGCTTCAGGAAGCGGCCGAAGGATCCAACAGGTATCGCGCCTACCGAACTCGTAGCCCAATGGTCAGAGAGGCGCCTTGTGTGTTGACACAGCATGCGCGCCAGCAGCAGACCAACGCACTGCAGAATCTCATGGGCCTCGATCTTCTTGTGCAACCGCTTCTCGTTCGCAAAAATCTGCTCCAACGTGAGCTGATTATCTCCCGTCTGTGCCCGAAACTTTGCCTCCATCCGACCCGGCAGCTTTTGATTGTAGTACTGGTTGGACTCTTTTTTGACCTTGAGCCAGAACTTGCGCGGCAAGAAGAATAGGAACAATTCCAACGGAGACTCAGCAAAGCCTAAGACTTCCGCAGTTGGGCCAGAAGCGCCATCGTAGAGCCCTGGAAACTCTTCGTGCACTGGAAAATGGGCCGGGTCTACATGTAATATTATCAAGCATGTGTCAGTTGATAATATGCATGATATCGCAAGTAAATACAAGACATACCTGTTTCCCAACCATCCTTCCGCATTTTCTTGAGCGCTTTAGTGTCGTTTGCCAGCTTGGTCAAATCTTGCCCTTCGAGTTGAAGCCAATTGTCGATAACGTGGTTCCATCTCTCGCGCTCTTGTTTTTTCTGAGCGGGAGCTGCGCGGCGCGCAGCTGCAGACGGTGGCACCTCATTTGCAGCAGTCTGGAACCTCGGACTAGCATCAGGTGACGCCGCGCGACTTGACACGAGGGATTCGCAAGCAGGTGAGGTGGCAATTTCAGCATTTTCCTCTCCTGGATCATATTCACTGTCGCTATCCACCGGCGTACCGCCCGACGGCAAGAGCTCTCCCATCTCCTCGTACCACTCGGCTGAGCCAGCGTCAGAATCTTCGTAGTCGGAATTGAGAGCGTATTCATCTTCAGCGGCTTCGACGTCGTGTGGTGCCGAGGTGGTGGGGGGTTCTGCTGGTGTGCTTGTCGACGATTCCATATCTGATTCCATATCGAGCGACCTTTCAAAACATAATGGATATACAGCATGCCGTTAGAACATCGAGTATCGGCATGCGTGATATACATCATATGGCCACTGTACCTGGCGGTGGAAGTGCGATGTGGTGTTGGTGTAGGCGAACAAGCCGCTGTCTTTTGCGAGAGCTGCAGTGGGGTCCCTGCTGGAGAAGTCGAGGTGGAACCAGTTCCGAAGTCAGCGTCTAAAGAGGCCTCACTGCACAATAACAAGCAGAACAAGCACACAAACAGATAGTTAGCAGGTATCAAACCTCACATACAGTTGAACGCAACGTACCTGCTCGCAGAATCAATCCCAGAAAGATGGCTGCTTTCTGTTCGCGGCCTCTTCACAGCACTCCTCTCTGTCAAAGCTGTCCGCTTTCTTTTCCCTTTCCCTGTGGTATTCGCCGCTTGCTTCGGCACTGCTTTCTTCGTCTTCCGCCGCTTCGGAGAGGGGTTACTGCGGGGAGTGGCCGGCGGCGTCGTTGCCTCCAGGTACTCCGCATCATCATTCGGCATCGCTTCAGCCGAGTCGTCGTAGTCCTCATCCCTGTCGTCATCCAACTCCGACTCAACCATCGCAGCTTGCTCGGCCAGCTCCTCCGCGTTGAGCGATGCTACAGGCATTTTCCCACGTAGCACTGGCGTCTTTGCCAGCATTTCGTAAAACGTAGAGAGCGCCCGTTTCTTTTGGGGCCGTGGCGCCGAACTGTTGGACGCCGTCACCGTCATTCTCGGTCGCCTGGTGGGCGTGTGCGGCGCGGACGTTGCGTCCTCTTTCTGCTCTTCGTCACCAAAGTCTGCGTCGTGGTCCCGTGTACCGTCGATGTATTCTCGATGCTCACGTACGAGCCGCTCTCGATCGGCGCCCTCCCTCCCCTCTAGACGGCGAAGGAAAGCTTCGGCCTCACGCCGGGTTACACGACGCGCTGGCATCTTCACTCGACCCCGAAAATTCTTGAATGAAGCAGCATCCACCACTCATCACTGGGGGAAGGGTATGTACTGGCCATGATCAGGGTGGATACATGGAACTTTCTTTCTGCCGTTGCCACCCCAAGCCCTGTGCATCAAGTACCAAATTGGACCAATCGACCGGTTTATGGGCTATTCACATGCTTGATATCAAGCATGTGGGAACATATGGACGCCATATGGTAATTTTCACATGCTGCTTATATCAAGCCTTAGTGACGGAGGGGTTAAGTTGAAGTGTTGGCGAGTATATATTTTTCAAGTTAAAAAGAGTGAAGGTCAAGTTCCTACAGCAAAATGACCACCATTTCCGGAATGGTTGGTCATTTCGGAAATGGTTCGCCCAAACAGGATATGTCGGCTGACCATATTTTTTATCGTGACCATTTCGGCCGAAAAATGTCGGCGAAAAAAGCTAATTCTGACCCCCCCTAATAGTGCGGGTTGGCGTTAGCCGTAAAGTGCAAACGAAAGTTTGCGTCCCATTCGACGTTCTTATCGCCCAGTTTGATCAATCCCTGCGAGCCCTCCACGAACGCACTCTTCTCTCCAAATCTCGGATCCAGTTCCGGGTTGCCAAACTGAATCGCCAGCTCCAAGGGCTTCATGAAGTCCGGGTCGCTAAGTGCTTTGACGGCCGAAGTGTTCTTCTCTTCTTCTTTCTTGGTCCAGTTTCACTTCCAAGACGCTACTCAACAGCTCTCGAGCAATTTCCAGCGAAGCCCAAACAGGTTTTCCCTTCGAATGTTCAATGAACCTTGGAATACATGTAAATATCAACGCCGCCGATGCGGCTCTGACAGTGCACGTGATGAAGACGCAATCCCCCCAGCTTGTTGCAGTCGGCGCTGGGTTCATTCCCACGTCACTCGAATGCAGTGAGCAACACCAGAATGGTTCGGATTGTTGTGGATTGACAATACATTGCTGCAGACTCGTTTAGGTGAGGAGTGTGAACACGACACTACTACTCAGACTCCGACTCTTGTGGCTGGCTCGATGTCGCTTACTTGCGGACGCACATGCCGTTGCTGCACTTGAAGCCGGGTCGCACCTGTTGGGTAGGAAGAATCCCGTGGCCGGGTTGAAGCACTCGTTGCCTTTAGGACCACGGCACTTCTTCTGGCCGTCGTTCTGGCAGTA
This sequence comes from Phytophthora x cambivora, assembly GCA_033557925.1. Taxonomy (NCBI): domain Eukaryota; phylum Oomycota; class Peronosporomycetes; order Peronosporales; family Peronosporaceae; genus Phytophthora; species Phytophthora x cambivora. The sequence goes on along the minus strand of JAUCEB010000008.1, from coordinate 2,527,672 downwards.
CTGGCCACTGGGGCACTGGGCGTAGCAGACGTCCTTCTCGACGTGCACGCCCAGGTGGACGGAATCGTGCAAAATGGAATATGCTTCTGTATGTTCAAAAGCTGAAATGGTATAAGTTTCCACCTTCAATACGGAATTTGGACGAGATCACAAGTCTCACAATCGTATCTGCTGCCACTGATCCGCCGGCTTTATCCATATCCGTGGTAGACCTATGAGGAGCCACTTTGTGTTTAGCTTGAATAATGTATATGAGGTCGCTTCGACCGATACACCGCGGGACACAAAGGGAGCCACTCCTACTGACCTTATTTTTGTATTGGATGTGACCGGGGGTGATGTGCTGAAGAGGCGTCGCTTCAGAAGGGCATGCGGTGCATGATGCACAGCTTGTTTTTGCGGCTTCATTTTCGTCCACACGGAACCGTCCACAGCGCCACTATTTACGAAGCAAGCCGCGATCTGGAGGCTGTGTTGTAAAGCACAAGCTCTCGGCTCACAGCAGAGCCCAGACCTGCAGCAGAATTCGACGTGCAAGTCGTTCAAATTCGCGCGCGAAAACACCTTTGCTTTGGCGGACATCTTGGTTTTGTATGGACAAGGTGGCACTATTTTTGTCCTGGCTCCTTTAAGGTCTACCACGGATATGACCTCGCGCTCGAAAAATCGTGTCCCATTCACTACGTAGCAGCACCCACGGGTTTATCACGTCGACAAGACAGCAGAGTGCTCCACCAAAACCCACGACGAGAGGTAGTTGCAAATTGTTGGTGTTGGGCACAGCTCGAGTGTCTTCAGGCACTTCCAGACGGAAAGTCGGATTCTTTGGCGCGCCAATGAGCCTGTGGGCGCAGACATTGGTTGGTCGCTTGCTGCTGGCACCTGACCACGTGATACATGATGCACTTGACCACGAAGCAGGGCTCTGGTGTGAAGAAGCTTGGTCGTTTGTGGCTTGATTTGATGATGAAGTGTCCGTGGTTCGGAGGTACTGGGGTCTTTCCTGCAGTTTCTCGTTGATGAAGGACTCGTAGCGCTTGGGGTCCGACGTTGAGAGGTCGTTGAACGTCTGCCAAAGTTCTTGCCGAAGTCTTTAGGCCGCAGTCCGATTTGCTTCGCGATTTCATGCATGCGTGGGTGCAGTGACGGACGATGCACCACCACGGTCTGAACGCCGATTATTGATGATGCCGTAGTTCATCGAAGAGGTTGGCGAGCTTGTGCTGCTAGCACTCAGAGCTCGATACCCACGCAATCCCAAAATTCTCGTAAGGCAACAACTGCAAAATTGCGCCACACACTGTTCACGCCCACGGTTCATTCAAAATATAGTTTCGAATTATCGCACTAACTTTTTCAAGGTGGACATACACGTTGTCGTCACCCTTACCTCTTCAGCGACGATTTCCACTCGGCGAGGTTCCGTTTCGGCATCTTACTTAGCATGCTTCATGCGGCGTGAACGCTTCATCTGCGCCCGAAATGCATCAACACTTTTGTAGACGCTGTACGTGATCATCGAATTGCGACCAAAGTGAAGCCGTCTTCGAGCCTTCCGAGTCTCATCTTCCTCTCTTTCCTCGGTGTCGCCAGTGAGATCAACCACATCGGAACGTTTTGCCAGGACTGAAGCAACATTTTCCGGTTTCTCGGTGTGGGCTGGAGCAGCATTTTCCGGTTTCTCGGTGCGCATGTTCTTCGCTGCAGACATAAGTTCTCGCAAATGCTGGTCGCAACGAGTGCGTGGGCGGGGAGAGGAACAAACTTTTTCTGCTGCTACATGGCGAGACACGGGGTGGCCTGTAGTAGAGGGCGGCTCTGCTTTGACATCATTACTGTTGTCTTCATTCTGATCACCATGTTCTCCAGCTCCGCACGCCCAATTACATAGATTCCGTTGCATGACGTCCAGTCCGCCCTCTTCAATGTACCTCGCGAGTGCTGCGCGAGGCTGCATGAAAAATTCAGTTACGATATCAACAATCTGGCTGCATGTCTGTCTTCCTTGCTTACCTGCTCCGACCGGTTATCCAGAGTCGCCAACAGTGCTCGCTGCTTCGCATCACCGACGTTGTAGGTAGTCGTCAGTGCCCACAGCATATCCTTCACGAAGCACGACGCGACTGCGGATAAATCGGGTGGCGCAACGGCAGATTGAGCTACTGGAGTCGAGGTCGTCTGTTGAACCTTCACTCGTTTCGCAGAAGTCCGTGAAGATTCTTGGCGCTTCGTTCTCTCTTCACTGCGGTGCTCCGCCTTTCGCTTCTTCAATTCACGCTCCTTTTTCGGCAGTTGGCGCAGCAACGGCACGTAGTCTTCGATCTCATCGATCGGGACACCCTCCGAGGACCCGTCCGAGTACAGCAGTAGAAACTTGGTCGACATGGGGCAGTAGCTCATCACAAATCCTTGTATCTGTACCTCGCGCCCGCTACTATCCACTCCTTGTTTGTATACAGGCTCGCCCACCCACCGATTAGGATGGCGGTCGCTCGGCATCTTAGTGAAGGCCAAAATGTGATCCCACCGTTGAACAAGTTGAAGTGTGGTTCATGAGTCATGATGGTCAAAATTCACCGCTAGCGTGGCCCACACCATCTTCTCTTTGAAATAGGTTGTCCGACTTAAGGCGAACACTTTCGCTATAGTGAGCTTACGAGTGGAAACAAACTGAAGACGCAAAAGAACTTGGATCCAAATCCTGAAGTGTCCCATCCACTTCTTGCTCTTGTCATAGAGAAGATCAGCACACATCAGGAGTGCGTATTGCTGAATGCTTGTTAGCTGTTTGCGGGTAAACTACTGTAGGAGCTCGATGGGAGTGGTTTGATTTCTTAATCGTGCTCGAACTTCGCAAATTCTTGTTGTGGGGATACTTGCCACAAGAATCCCACACTGGAAACCCCAGAAATTCGAGTTGGGTTCATTGAGTCAAGCAACACTACAGATGCTGCGCAGGTTCTTGACGAAAGGCATTTCCCCAGCACATCTCCAGCGTGAAGAAGCAAAAGGAGTCGGATTGAGTCACATGAACTGCATGTCGGTCTGGCGTCGTCAGCCTATTCCGATGACCACGCGCTTTGGAGGTACAGACTGGACTGGCGGCGCAGCAGTTCGTACTGCTGTCGTTGTTGCTGCTTCACCGTGCGCTCCGTTTCAGCAGCCTCAGCGTATTTCATGCGCTTCATAAGGCATCGCGACGCCAGCACCGCCGACGTGTTCAGGCGCAATCGAAAAGTGCCAAAAGCCGCTTTTTCATGTTGAAGTGAACCACACGAATGACTTCCATCGGATATCAACCAATCCGATTCTTCCGTATCATCTTTCACGGGGCGGGTCAGCGGGTCAACAAACACACTTTCTCATTGTATTCCACGTCGGGTTCGGATATTTCCCAACCCGCCGGGTTCGTCGAAAGCGCTTTTCCTGAAAATCGGAAACCCCCGCCGAGCGATCGGCTACACAGCTCAGCTCAGCGCCAGTATCAAAAAACGCCCCTGGGGCGCAATAAGGCCGCAGGAACGATGGCGAGAGCTGACGACGACGAGGCGCTGCGCCGTCGCGCGCGGCCGCGCCCGCGTCCGCCGCCGCCCACGTCCATCGCCAGCATGTACGCGCAGTCGGAACCCTCCAGCAGCAGCCGCGCGCCGCGCTCCAGCAAGATGAAGATGGCGTCGCTCATGGCCGTCGTGGACGACGCGGACGTGGACGTCAATACCCAGAGCAAGAGCAAGAGAGTGAAGGTCGACCCGCAGGACCCCGAGCCCTGGGCGCCGCCTATCAGCATCAGCCGCGAGCCCAGCGGCAGCCGCTTCTCCATCGCCGACGAACAGACTCAAGCCCAAGCCCAAGCTCAAGCCCAAGCCCAAGCTCAAGCCCAGACTCAAGCCTCGTCCCTGTTCCACAGTGAGATGCCGCCCATTATCCAGAGCTTCAGCGAGGAGAGGCGCGCGAACGGGGAGAGCAAGAGCGGCGCCCCCGTGGCCAACGGAGACGCCAGTCCGCCCGCCACGCGCTCCATGTACGACTTCTACTTCCCGTCGGGGCGGGTGGAGGCCAATGGGGCGGGCGGCAACAGGTCGCTCAAGAGGAAACGACGCGGCGCTCGACGCGCGGACGAACTGGCGGCGGCAGAGGTGGATCTGCTCAGGTTCGGCGTGGACGCGGCCAAGCTCGTGCCGCAGGGGCTCGTGGACCGCGTGGACGTGCATATGAGCCGCGCGGTGCTGGTGAAAGTCGTGGGCAACCACGTGGCCAACTGGTGCAGCCGCTCGGGCTTCGCGCCCGGCTTCCGACAGGAGATCACGACGCTGCTCGCGGCATACTACCCGTGTAGCTACCCGACGTTGCTGGACGAAGTGCTGGCCGGTTTTTTGTTCAAGAGACCCGAGTTTATGGAGTTGTTGCTGCCGGCCATGCTCGAGAAAATGAGCAAAGCCGGTGATTCGGTGTCGACGACCAAGTATCCGGTAGCGGACGCCTTGGTGAGGATGTGTGCCATGACGGCAGTGAGGACAAGTCCACAGGCAGTGGCGCGCCACGATCTGGCGTGCAGGTCGCTGTTGCGCTGTCTGGTGGAGAACAATGAAGACAGATTCGTCCTCAGCCCGTGGGTCGTGGCGTGCGCGATCGAATCGAGTGACAGCGTTCTACGATCTCTGTGGCGAGCTTTGCTGCCTCGATATACGATGGCGGAGCCGGATGAGGATGACCTGGACTGGAGAATTCAAGACCCGGGACAGCAGATCGTGGAGTTATTGGCAGAAGAAGGCAAGCTGCGCGCGTGTCGAATGACCTGCGGATTCGTGGAGCTGCTCGTGAGTGATGATAATATGAAGAAGCAGCTTGTGGACTCGCAATCGTACCTGGTGCCTGAGTGCCTGGAGCGGGCGTTCACGTATGCTGGTACAAGCTGGAGCGCATCGCTGATGGCAGAGTGGCTGAAGCGGCGCCGGAAACAACACTCCGACGGGGGCTCATTCACAGATTTCGTGGACTTCTTAGTTCGCTTCAATTCGAAATTGAGTGTGAAGAAGCCAGAATGGTTTAGCAAACACGTTCTGAGCTTCGTGTTATCCCCTCAATGCCAGGTAGAAGAGCAGGAACCGGCACTACGCGCAATCCTGCGTGACTATATGCCATTCGTGTTCGGCGCACTGGACGATCAGTCGCTTGAGCAAAAGAGCCGACAGAATGGTTCTGCTGACTCGGCTACTGATACTACGGGGACTCTCGACGTCGTGGGAAGCCAGGCTGTCCTTGAGGCCCGAAGCAAGATGGAGTTGCTTGTCGGCCTCCTGACTACTGCGAGCGCTCGCTCAAGTACATTATTCGTCGATATTTGGTCCGAAGTGTGGTCAGACAAGCGAACAACACCTTCCTGGGGCCACGTGCACGCACTTATCGGCGTTGCAATCCAAGATAGCGTTGAGGATCGGAGTGAATTCGGGCAAAAGCTTCTCAGCCTGGCGACGCGGGTTTGCCGATCCTACTACTACCGTCTGAGTCGTCATATTGGAAACGACTACACACATGACGAAGTCGCCGTCAAATTCTCGGAGGCGCTCAACCTTCTGTTGCCGTCTACACGCCCGGTTGCCCACATTCTGCTGCAAGAAGTCTTAGGCGCCCTCGCGGACTTTGGGCATGTGCATTCGGCCGATGCGTGTACAATTTTTGGCAATGCCGTCTCACTGCAGCTAGGCAAATGTGGTGGCGGTGGCATGGGGACCAGCGTGAAGCGAGGCGTTGTACAAAAGTCGCTTGTAGATTATGACCGCTCGCCTCCCAATGCTGCAAACGATGCCTCATCACTACCGGTAAACCTTTCGACAAGTGCTCATCTTTTAACTACGCTCAAGTCACTGGCTGGGACGAAGAACACCACGGGAGATTTTATTCGGCGCGTGCTATCAAGTGGACGTTTGGTGCGTTTATTAGCCGGTCTGCTCAACGCTGGCCGGCGGAGACGGAGACAGGAGGTGCTTTTGGATGTCATGAATGTCGTTGTCATCAGTAATGCGTCGGCGAAACTGAACTGGGACTGGACTCGCCGGTATGTCGTGCAGGAGCTGCTGTACTGCGCGTACACTGGCCCACCTAGCTCCGCTAGAAAAGCGATTGCACTGCTGCAAAACATTTTCCGGAACAGCACGAATGGAGTTCGGGCGTTGTTGTGGGTGATTTTGCAGCAGTGCACGAAGCTTTGCTGTGGACGCGAAGAGAAGCCCAGCGGCGACAGCCCGTTCCCTACTCCAGATAATTACCAGGGAAGGGCGGACTCCTTGGCGGGACTGGTAAAGGCGATGGTTATCACTGTCCCTGCGATCACAGTGCGTGAAGTGCTGAGTTTCGTGGAGCAGAAGCTCTCGTCGTGCTCCGTAGGGAAGACGCGGATGAACCTGTTTCTACTGCTGCTACTTCGGAAGCTTGTCGTTTGCGAGCTAAAATGTGGTGTGCTCCTTCCGGTCGTGCAGCTTGCTGTTTGTCCACTGGCGCCTTCCGATTCCGATCAGATCCGTTTGATACAGCTACAGTTGCTGAAGGCGCTGTGCTCACGGTTGGTAGCTATTCGGCACCGCCCAGCAGCATTCGAGCATGCAGACCCCGACGCAGACTGGAAGCGCTACGAGAATCTGATATGCAACGAACGGTTGCAGTCTGATCTACGATCGATGGTGAAGGTGGCGCCTCTGAATGGCGTGTACGCGAAGGTGGAACGAACTAGTCGTGCCTCCGAGGTGTTGGCTCAGGGTATTTTGGCGTTTACACATCAGCTCAAGCAACAAAGCCTCATAGACGAAGAAGAAGGGGCTCGAAGGGAACTGAAAAAAAGCAGAACGAAATGACTCAACACATGAAGTAGGATAAATAAAATGCCGGGCGCAATTTCCCACTCACCCACACGGAAGCTGGTCATACTTCGCGTTCGACCCCGCTCAGTGATGGTACGTCAGAGAAACCTCGAGTGAATGGATTCTACTAACAACTTGTATCTGCTGTAGACTTGGTGCTATCTTGGCCTGGTGGTGTCTCCATGGGCTGACCGTCTATTGGGAGCTTCCAGGTGCATTTGCCAGTACCAAGGTTGTGGAAGAAGCGCTTCGGCATCGGTGGTTGTGCTGCAGGATCCTGCATTTCCCGCCATTGAGACTCCGGCCCACAGCGACGCACCTCCTACTCGTATAGCAGGATAATAGTTTGTTATGGTAGTGAGGAAGGTGGTCAATTTCAGCCCGCAAAGATCTTACCGAAGATCGTGCGAGTGCGATTGTCCCTGGACCGGCAAAAGCGTATAATCGACCTGGGGCTCGTTCGGACTGCAATCGCTGGAAATTGGTGACGAACAAGTCGTTTACGGGATCTAGATCAAGAGCTCGTCGATAGAGAAGCCCCGCCTGCAGACACCGATGGTCAAAATGTGGCTTGAGACATCGCGTTTACCCTGATGTAGCTTACCTTATCGATGTCAAGACGAACACACTGGAGGTACACAGCATAATTCGCGATCGTCTTCAAGGTACGGAAATGGTTAGCGTTCGTGCCTGGTTCATCGCAAGTGCACTGGATACTTGGACTGGAAACTTACATGCGGATTCTTCGGCTGGAGAAACAGCGCCCAGCGAAAGCCATTCTGCTCGATTTCGTGCAACGTGCTGGCGATGTCACTGTCTACTAAGGTTTGTGCCCGCTTGAGTAATTCCATGGCGCGCGCCCACGACTGTGCGGCGGGGTATCGACAAGATATGACAAGCAGTGAAGCCAAACAAACGAGTGTTTGTGGGTCGTTGGGAGATAGCTGAGAAATCGACAGACGAAGATCAAGTTACTGGCTCAAAGCCTTCAGCTACATGTAGTTGACGTGTAACGCGAGCGTACCTTCAGAGCAGCCTCGTACAAGGGGTACGCTGCTTTGTACTGGCACCAACGAATGGTAACGAAACAGTGAGTGGAGTAGGCCAGGCGATGACATTTGCGCCAAGCTGCGCTGCTTCTCGTACCTGGTGCTGCAGAACGTGGAGCTGCAAGGCATACCGCTTGGTCATTTCAAGTTGACGAGGGTCAGTCATGTCCGAGGGTTTCTGAACGTCGCTGTGATAGCTCAGAGCAAGAGCAATCTCACGCAACTTCCAGTTGTTGATTCCATCCCACATCTTGCCACGATACCAGCGCTGGATGATCGTCGCAGCTAGGACATCGTTGTATCGACTGTAAACTCCGCGCCGTGGGTTGACGAAGCGGATGTCGCTGTCTGCTGCGGCTTCAGCCGAAACGATCAGCCATTCGTCTGCCGGCAATGGCACGTCTTGATCGAAAAGGCTGAAGGGTTTTCGCTCACCCAGGACAATGCGGTGGCCGGATTGACGCCGCAGAACGTACACGAATTGGCCGCGGTCTCGGTCGAGTTCCTTTGAGTAGGAAGACTGCAAGGCGTGACGGAACTTATGTGAGTTTCTTACATTCTCATGGATCACAGCATGGTGAACTACTTACCTTAGCGAGTTGCAGCCGAGTTATTCTCGCGAGACGCAGTCTACAGCGTGTTTGTACCTTCACAATAAGCTGTCGTTCACGAGCGAGTATAGCACTGAGCTCTGCCGACTTGCGCCCCTTAAGCTGTCGTTCCCGTTCCGCTATAACATGAGGCAGCATCGAATATGTCGGAGTGCAAACGCCGTATTGCAGCACGTAGCTGAGAACACATCGAAGCGCGAGAATTTTGTGGGAACCAGTCACAATGCGGTGAATTTGGAGATGAATCGAATGCTGGGGGTCACGAAGAGCAGGCTGCTCCTCTTCGTCTACAGCCTTGATGCCATCTTCTCCGTCCGGGATACGCAGATTCATCGAGTCGAAGCGTGAAAATTGGAGAACGGAGTGAACGAACGACGCAGCCAGATCATAGCGACGTCGAGCCGAGGTTGCCGGTGTGTACACTATGAACTTCAGAGTGCCTGTCCACTCCAAGACTCGAACGATGTGACGCTGTACAAGGAATTTACCACGACCAGGACCGCTCTCTCCTTGGTTCAGTTGAGACCTAAGGGCACCTTTGAAAACAAGCTGCATATCAACAAACCAAGCAACAGTAAGCGGACTAAACGAATGAGGACAACCGGGTCTCGGCGTACCTGGCCAAGCGACGTGTCTATCGGATCGGAGTAGCAGTGCAAGCTTAATTCACCCCGGTCAACCCTCTTCACTATGGCAAGCCGCCTTGCTAGTGCTAGCAGCACTATGTTCGGCTTCAGCACCGGATGCGCTACTGAGTCTCTCACGACGGAGGCATTTACCTGCTTGCGTCCACGCGGAAGTTTGGTCTGCACCACTAGAGAAGGAACAGCGCTTGTTGTCTCCTTTCTAGCAGTCACATCCAATACTGCTAGCCCCAGTTCCAGCTGCAGCGCTGATCGTTCGATCTCCTCGACGATGAATTGATCGATTTGCTGCTGCGAGACGTAGAACACTTGGCCCCAGGATCGAGTGGAGTCGACAATTTCAAGCTCGTAGGCTTCGCATTGAGGGTTCTCCGAAGGTTTGGGCTGGGCACGGTACAAAGAGAATCGTACGCGCCGATTATCCAAAGGGAAAATAGCTACGCCAAGCCGCCGAAGTCGCTTTTCACGAATTCGGGCTCGCCTCGCTGCCAGCTCTGCATTTACCCTCTTCCACTCGCGCAGAAGCCAGAGGTGGTAGCGCATCCAGCGCACCATGCGAAGTCGCATACGCTCGATAAAGGCTGCGCGCTCTGCTCGAAGGCGACGCAGCTCCGACCGAGCGTGGATTCGAAGTTGTGTTCGGGTGACGATATGGCGTACACGCTGATAGTCCAAGTACAATTTCCGGCCTCGAGCAACGCTCTGAAGCTTGGTAGCTGCCAGACGTTCCTCTCTCATGCGCTGCCGTCTCTGCAGAAATATTCTCCAAGTAACGAAGCCCACCCAGCTTGCTCGCAAACGTGTTGCTGCGCAGTACTTCATCGCGTATTCCTGCAGACACTGCTGCTTGCGAGCTAGTCTCCACGAGTCCATGATGTCATGCCAAGTGGAAGATAAACTGGGGAGATGTACCAGAGTTTCATAACAAAAGCGTCGCAGCGGAGACAACAAGCGGTCACGCGCATCGTTCTCCCCGCGTCTTGACAACTGCCACTTCATCATGGCGTGCTGGACCCCAGGAAGTATTTTACTCGAACTTGTCTTCATCTTGACGCTCTTTTCACTGTAGAACTGCTGAGCGAGCCATTCTACCGCGCGTACGAAGCCGTCAAAGTCCATTTCATACGTAAAACCTGGCGTGAGGTTACTAGCGAAGAGGAAGGCAGCATCTCCGATTGCGAGTAGATTTGGTTGGATTTTGGCTTCATACAGCAACTTGCTGAACTTGACGCTGTCCACGCCGAATGCCGGAGGATGCGAACGACAAAGCGCGTCGAAGATTTGGCGCAGCACGGTGTTATACAGATCTGTGGAGCACATTGAAGGTCTCCAGTCGATATCTTTACTCCAAAAAGCAGCTTCGATGGCTCGTTCAGCTATGCGCCACGACATCCGTACACGAAAGTGGTTTACCTGCTGACAGTCCGGCGATTGGAAGTCAAGCGTCGGGTGTTGAACGAAGCGATAAAGGTCGACCATCCATTCAGTTGGAAGTGCTGGTACTTCGCGATTGTTGTGCGGCTTGCGCGGTACGATGAGCCAAACATAAGCACTTTTCAGCTTGAGCAGCGAGTCTAGTGAGCAGGACTCGTCTTGCACGAGCGTGATGTTAAAGACGGTGAGGTCAACGCCAAAGTTGTCGCGTTCAGTGGTTACGCTGTTGACTCGAGTGAAGTGAACGACGTGTTGTTCTTCGGCCAGAACAAAACGACAGGGTGAAGCAAGAGTGCGCTCTACATCTCGGTAGAACGGCGTCTTTAGTAGTCCCGTACTAGGGGATACAATGCCGATCGTGGCGTAAAGGGGCAGCAACCACTCCTTCTTACTGTTGAATTTCTGTCAAGAACAGCACATGAGAAATGGAGTTTTGGAAAGTTGCAAATGGAAGCGACACGTACTTTTCGAGGGAGTGGTCGAGGCTGCGGTCCGTAGGGCACCAACTCGTCTGTGGCATCTTGTTGATCATTACTTCGACGAAGCTTTGGAGATTTCTGTGGTGATTTCATTCGCTTCTTGGGATGATGTTGTGGTAGCTGGAAGAGAACGGACGAGTCCTGTAGCTGCTGGAAGTACACAAACGCTCTCCAGTGCGTGAAAAACTCAACGACAATCGAGCTGGTTGATATCGCTGTTGTGACAGTGGTGTGACCAATAACCGTCGGCATAAAGGGCTGATGCATTGCGAAAACTTGAATTGCAACGATTGTTGATCCAGGAACGGGAAGACTTTCAGCTTGTGGGATGTGGTCGGGCACTCCCGAATTCACGAGGGCCTGGGAGACTTCACAGTGATGGCCCCAGAGCTGAGATGGCGAATTGCCCCCGTTCCTTTCGTTGTTCTCAGCTACGACAAGCAAAGCAAACGGCAACAAGGTGACTGCAGCAAGATGTCTCTCTTGCGATTGTGCGAGTAAAGACCCACGGTACAGGAAGCGGAAAGTTTCCTGCTTGTCCGTGGGATTAAACAATCGTGATACGAGCAACGGAGTTAACTGTGAGCGCAGACCAGCTATTGTTGTTTCCATCGAGATCACCGCGTTTCCTATCCCCAACAGGGAACACTGGCGGTGTGAATTCATCATCACAGCGTCAAACTTGAGCGTGACTAATGGCAAAGAAGGCCGCAATGTCTTGGCGTGGGGGATATCTTGAGGACGCTCGAATAAATGGCCATACAATCCCAGCTGAAGTAGCAGTGACTGTTGCGCCAACGGTGTTATGTAGCATAGTGCAAGTGTCCTGGAAGACCTCGAAGTCTCAATTACACGGGGAGGTTTCCACCACGAAGCATTCTGTGGCAATGAATCCGAAGATGAAGATTTCGGTGTCAAACTTAGATCCTTTTGCTGTTGTCTTCCAATACGGTTGACGTCTAGGCAGTAGACAGACCATTCTCCAAGTGTTTCGAGAGACGTGACCTCGGTGGAACTCGTGGGAAAGCGTGCGTGGAAAAGTTGAAAGCGACCTCCGATCTTAATGCCGAAGCGCCTAGAAGACCGAAAGCGCCGATTTGGTACCAGCGTCTCCAATTTTGAGATCGCAGCAGCGTTCGAAGGACTGTTAGCAGTTTGGCTTGAATCTTGTTTTCGTGGCGATTTATTCCGTGCCAGGATCTTGATGCCGGACACTGGTTGAAGAATTGCGTCCGTAGCAGAAGCAGGAGCTTCACAGCGGAGGCTTGTCGACGGTGAGGGGACAACGGAGCAACACAAGCAGAAGACGACCCAAGCCCCGAGAGAAGCAGCGATCGTGCTGACTTGGGCGAGTCGGTCAATCTCCCAGCCGTGATGCCGACGATTTTGACGCTTTTGAGGCAGAATAAACGACACCAACTCCTTGCAGCCAAAGCGAATCTGCACGGGGGCTAGTGGCTTGACTCCCGTTTCCAATTGCCAAGCTCGCTTTCGCAGTTTTCGCCATATCTTATGGGTATTTTCCAACAACTGAAGTCGCAGCAGAGGCCATGGGGGTGCACGAAGCTCGAGTGTTGTATGTTCTGACGAAAGGGTTAGCAGTAAACAATGCGTGACTGCCACGACGCGGCCGATGAGCTCGTGGGGCTCGGCCGGAAAGCTGGCGAGGGCAGTCAAGTCGTCTACACTGAGCCGCTCAAAGTCTCGACGTAGCGCCGCAACATGAAACTTGGATAAAGTGGCAGCCGTCGATGAAGATGGCGACACATCGATCGCCGTCTGAGGATCACTCGAGTCTTCTGTTCCCATGCATCTACACTCGGCTCGGATCTTGCAGATGTGCACTACGCTATTCCTACAGAGACGACTCGACTCGACTCTACCAGGCGACCGTAACGGACGCTATGTTTGAAGTCATGGGCATGAATGCAAGTAAGTAAGTGTATTGATGTTATGGAGTTGGTGACAGCGTGGATATGCTGCTTATAATGGTGGCTCGAATCGCGTAGCTTCCGATGGCTGGGCGTCGTGCTGTGCTGGATTGTGATCATAGCTCTTACAGAGTTGTCGAGATGAAGAGCTTGTCATCATCGACAGCTACACCCACGCGGGAGTCCTTCGTGACCAGCATCGTACCGTCCGCCGTGTAGAAGAAGTCAGGGTCCATGGAGATGCCATTCTGAGCAACCACAGCACCCGAAGTCGTCGCGTAGTAAACTGCACCGTCAGTTAGTCCACTGGCATCAGCTTTACCCTGCGTGGTGACTGAAACACTGTCACCCGACGTTGACTGGACGATGCCGACGGGGTTGCCAAAGGACTCGAACGCAGCGAAGTTCTGCTGCAAAATATCGTTGCGTCTGCCCACGTAGCCCGTCACAAAGCCATCCGCCCCAAGAGGAATCATGGCGTGGTCAACTGGCAACTTGGTGTCGGCAGTCGTGACCCACGGGAAATCCGAAGGACCAACGGGCAAAATCGGAGTGCGCTCTTTGAGGATGAGCGTGTACTGCGAGAAGCTGAATACGCGCACACAGAGTCTTCCGTTCATCGCGGGGTTGAGGAAGCTCACGGCCAAGCGGTTTCCCGATAGCAAGCGGCCATGAGGCGAAAGGAAGCTCGGGCTATACGCCGACATATCGCCGTGGACTTCAGGGAAGACGTACGAGCTGCTGACACTCAGCGTCTTGTCGGACGATAGAGCCATGATGACAACCGTCAGCGCGTTGTTGTTGGCCGTGTCGTAAAAGATGACAGCGATCACATCGTCGCTGAGAGCTACGATCTCGGGATAATGTCCGGGGCGGTAGTCGGTGGCACATACCGGCGTGGTGAAGTTTGACAGCTCGTCGCTGCTGAAGATTGCAGTGGTGACACAAAGTCCGCTCAGATCAGCGTCAGTCTTGAGGTTGTTGGGGTCCTGGCTCCAAGAATTGAGCTCAGTGTAGTACGCGATGGCAAAACCTGCACCAGTTGAGCTCAGGCCCTTGAGAGCGACCGGGGTGCCAAAATCCGTATACAAACCAGCGCCGTTTCCGACTCCAAAGCTTTTTGCTGAAGAGAGAGTGATAGTCCCATCGGCGGCCATGACGCCAACCTTCGCGTACTGGTAATACGAGATGTTATTATACGCGCCATAGTACGCGACGGCGAAGCTTGAGCTCGAGATCGGTCCAATAAAGGTGGTGATTGAACCGGTGGTCACGTTGGCAAGCTTGCTTTTGTCCAGCGTGACTGTACCACTGGAGCTATCGATGGTTGCTGGGGTGACCGCGATTTTATACGGGAAGCCGCCGGTCCACACCGTCAGCACCGCCATTTGCGTGTCGGAAAGTGTGGCGAGGCCGCGGATCCCTTCTGCCGCAAAAGTATTCGTCTCCGAGATTGCCCCTGCTGCCATGGTCCTGTTGTCGGGACTGAACGTCATTGTCGTGAGGAAGGAGGTGGTGTCGGTGCCCACTCGCGTACTGTACCCCATCACGTTCGTGTACTTGGCACTTGATGTGCCCATGGGGGCAAAATTGACGTAGGGGATGTTGTCTACATCCGTGGCCAGTGTCATCAGGTTCAGGTACGCGGTTGTGCCTGCACCGACGCGCAGAACGTTGTCGTTGTTGAAGCTGACGACGTCGCCCACGCTCGGGGTGGCTCCGTCGGTCGCACCAAGCTCGCCCGTGCTGAAGCGCGTCGCCGACCGCAAGCTTCCCTTGTTCACCGGACGATCCGCGAAGTGCAGCGCCCATAGCGCCGCCAAGTTGAGAATCACGAAGACGAAGCCGAGAACTGAGAGCAAGAAACTCTTGTTGCCGATACTGCAGCATCCAGTGACCCTGGAGAAGCCCATTTTGACTTGTGACGCGTCGACGCCCATTGCGACGCAACGAAGCGGAAGTGTCGAGGAGAGAGAGAGGAGACTGGTGTTGTGCCTTGAGCTGGAGGAGGCAAATAGCAAACTGAAGTTCGACTTGCGCCGACCAAATCCACGCGCGAGGTGTTACATGAGCCTTGGGCCGAGACTGCAACCAGCAAGACGGAATTAGTCGCCATAGTTAGTTGACTGCCACCAGCTTAGTCTCAGGTCTGTCGCGAGCCATGATCCCGTTCCATTCGCGACATACGCCGTCCTAAATAGCCAAAACACGCGACCAAGCATCGAGAGTGGTTCCTTCATCGCCATTTATCGGGTCATCTCCACGTCGACCCCGAAACGGACAGCGTATCCCAAAATAATACGACCTCCACTTCAACTTGGCGCATACAAACTGCAAATGAATTACCACCGGGTATCTGACCTGATAGCATCATTTTCCAACTCCTCACCCTAAAGTTAAAGAGGAAGTTCGTTCGTGAATTGCTGCTTCGAGGTATATACTTCTACGTATCGACAGCAGTGACAACCTCGATAATACCTCTCATAAAGACATGTTCAACTTCGTATATATCTGATTTGGAAATCGTTTTACTTACGAATGAGATACTTACGAATTAGATAGCTTACCTTCTCCTTCGAAGTATTGCCCCTCAGTTGGATTTGCTGGTTCTGTCCATTGCGAGTGAATCTTGGCCGAGTTCATAGCTTTACAGCAGCGTTCAGCACCGAAGCAATTTTTGTACTTGGTCCAAAAAGGCGTACAAGACTGTAGGGTATCCTCAGAGAAACATTCGTCGAAAAGTTGTGATACGCTGGAAAAGTCTTCGATCGAGCACACGGAACTCGCAAGGCGGTGCATTTCGAACTTGTCAGCGTAAGGCGCGAGATGGGTGAGCACGCGTTTCTGAATGGACTTGTTGAAGTGAGCTACTTTGGATAGAAACTGCAGGAAACGCACGGCTTGAGATCCAGTGAGCAGGTACAGCGCTCGAGCAGCAAGAGATTCGGAGGAGCGGTTGAGTGTTTTCTTCGTGGGGGATTCACTGCTGAAAGGCGTGACGATTCCATCTGCATCGCCAGTCTCGTTCGTTGGACGAGTGAGTTTGTCAAGAAGCTGCGCTGCTTCCACTGTGACGTTTTCTGCTACGTCCAAACAGCTCCAACACACGAGATTAAAGGCATCGCCGTACGAAGCATTGGCATACCCATAGAGCATCTTGCGTGCTAATTCATACTTCTCAGTGATACTCGCGATAGGTAACACACTGGGGAGGCCGTGTCGGATATACTCTTCATCCAGATTGCCTTTCAGCATGATGTGAAGCAGCTCGCTTGTAGGCACTGTTATGACTTGGTCTATCGCAATATTTAGGATCCGCAAAGCCAAGAGTTTTTCAAAGTCTTCCAGCTCTTGAGAGATCTCCTCACGCAAGGTAAGCACGCTCTGTTTGCCATGAACCTCGTTCATCTCTATTGTCATGCACAATAATGAACTTTAGTGAGTTAATTAAGTGTAAAGAGCACTTACCACCAATACTCTATAAGGATCACTTACTTGCTGCGTACGCATTGAACTTTTCCTCCACAATTCGAATCGCCATTTTTCCATGACAGTGGCGTCCACACAAATTCACTGCCTCGAAGAGAGGATCCGGGTCAATTCCCCAATCTAACAAACAGTCAACATAAGATAAGTTTTGTAAAACAAAAAGCACAACGTACAGCACCAGCTAATATCACGGTCACCTTTTACACAGGAAATCAACAGATCGAGACAGTACTGAGCAAGTTCATCCACCGAAAAAGAGTCCAGCATCCGTTGCTGTTCTTGCCGACTTTGAATGTCTACTGCCCATGTGGCGCGACAACTATCAAAGGAGTCAAACGACGAGGCCAGCGTGTTGCGATAATCTCGAGCAATGAGATGAGCCGACTGTTTCCCAGCTGCCTTGCGAGTAAGTCGAAGGCCAGCAACACGATCAAGATTGGATTGCTGGAAGGACAAGCTGGTCTTCAGCATCCACCTCGGAGGAGCTGAATCACCTGCATCCAGCGCTCCATGTCTGGGTCGCTGCTTAATGCCGGCGCTCATTAGGCGGGCACTCGAAGAAAGTCCAAACGTGTCATCGTACTGGTCTCGCAGTCCAAGGAGAAGTGCAGCGCTGACTTGGCTAATTGAATACTGTCTTGGTGGTGCAGCCGCGTCTGAATCATGGGTAAAATCTCCAACACGAACATACAGCGCTTGGTCTGGAGCCTTCCCCAGATAGGATGCTACAATATCGCCAAAATTTGTGGAGCAGCCGACGACAACACCGTACTCATTGTAGATATCTCGAACAAGCTGAGCAGACACGCGAAAATCCCCATCAATATAGTTTTCAGCAACATATCCTTGGATAACTTGCATAAGGAAGACGTGTCGTCTTCGTTCAGCCTCTGTGCTCAGTTCTTGGGCTCGAAGTCTCGGATCTTTCATATTTGCTGTCGCGTGGTACAGGCTCGATCGAAATCCGTAAAACAAGTACTTCTCTCGCTCGACTTTCATCTCGCTGTACCTTCGTCGAGCAATAATTCCTCGTTGAAGTGCTTGCAGCATTTGTGCAGCGCGCATACGTACGTATCGCTTGTGGTCGTACGATTTCTTTTGAGCACTCATACGGTATGCGGCTTGTAGTTTACTCGCGTAGTGATCATCGTATCCTCCCGAGTACTTGGCAGCATGGATTTCAACACGGCACTCGTATGCGATAAAGTCCAAAATCATGTCATCAATGATAGACAGAATGGCGATTTCCTGTGGTTTCACATCCAAAAGCAAAACACAGTCAGCTACATGTAGATCAGAGCGAGAAAACACAAAGTCTGGAGTTCAGAACACGAACTCACCCTGAGCTTTGCCATCTTCGCAGCTTCCAGGTTTTTCTCTACGCGGTCATTGAAGGCAGCCTCGCTATCATTGCTAGCGGCTTGCTGCATGAAGGCAGCTACGTTAAGGTGTACCGCTTCTTGCTGCTGAAAATGCCGTAATGTCGAAAGTATGCCATTCTCCACGTACGCCTGCGCAAGCACAGCGATAGTTCCGAGAAGTTTGCTCTCTGCGAACACCTCCTGTACGTAATTCGGTGAGTCAAGTAACTCGACGTCAAAACATGGACTTGATCTTCCAGGAACGTCAACGGTCAAGTCAGCGAGTGTTACCGAGGATCTTCTTATGATTGACACATCGTCGTATTCATTAACAAACCCCGCGCAGCTCAATCCAAGGCGAACAACGTTGCTCTTGGTGGCGAGATCGGAGAGAAAATCGTGGTCATCAAAAAGTGCAGACACGTCTCGGTCAGATCCGTCAGCAGCAGACATCTTGCCCCGCTCCAGTGCAAGGCGGCGCAGATCATCAGCTTTCAGCAGGATCTTCGCGTCATTTGCACCAAATGCTGCATCTCGGATCGATATGAGTAAACTCGTGGCTGCTTTCAACGCAACCATCTCAACAGCGACCTCTTTGTCATTGATATGGACAGTTTCCGAGAAACAGACCCGCTTTTCGCTGCCCTCGGTATCGGAAAGGTCGATGTAGAAGCTCAATCTCGAGTCACAGCGCACTTTTGTGACAATCCACTCAGCCCATTTGGGTGTTAGTGTTTGTAGATCGGGGCGAACCAGCTTGGATTGCTCCAAATCTGAATCAGAGATGGCGACAAGACTTTGGTCAGCGTCACCGTCGACGTTGCAGGTAATATGAGCGTCTCCACGTGAACTGAGAAGTACAGTGACAAGAACACTGCTGCCTCCGAGAGTTCGTAAATCCTTTGCCAGTGTTTTGTAGACCAGAACATCCGTCTTTCGAATACGCTCGGCTGCAGCCTGACATATTTCTGTTTGGACAGAAGCTATCGACGTTGCCTCAATGACGTCACGCAGCCAGGTCAGCTTGGGGCCTTCCGTTTGCAAAAATGGTTCGTAGCAGGAAAATACGTCCAGCTTTTTCAGTAGCGTTGAGTCCATATTTTCAACCGGAGTCGAGTCTACCGTTTCTTCGCCGCTGAATTCCGGATCCTCTTCTTGCTTTCTCAAATCTTGGACGTCCGCAAAGGAAGCCCCCAGACAGTCATCAGGAATGGGGGAATTAGCTCTCAAATCTTCTTGGTTTGATGCACCACTCGACAGCTCAACTCCCTCATCTCCCTCATGAACACGCTTACCCTCGTCACCCTCAGACTTCGTCTTCAACTCAACATCTCTACCCCCAACATCCACATCTTCTTGACCGCCACTCGCGCTGTCCTCACCAACCGACACATTTTCTTCTTTCTTCTTTCCTCGCTTCGCCTTCCTCTTCGCCCCTACTGAGCCTCTTCTCTGCTCGAACAGCGGTCGAATCGCCATCCGCTGCTCCGTTCCCTGGCTGTATCGGTAGATATCCACGTCCGTCCGTGACGAGACCCCCGTGGGCGGTTGAGGCCGTAGAACTCGCGGTGATTCCACCCCCTCTTTGCTCCTAGGGCGTTGGGGTTGACTCGGTGCAATTAGCGATGATCCAACGCCAACCGCCGCTCCGTCCGAGCCCCCGCAGCTTTTGGCGTTGGCGTTGACGACCATGTACGACTTGGGCGAGGACGCCAGCACCGGCTCGAACTGGTGGATCACCGGCAGTGCAAATACGTTCCTCGAGGCGCCATCCTTAGCCTTGGACCTTGGCGAGGGAAGCGGACGTCGCGGTGCTACGAAATGCTGCAAAGGGTCCATTCCATTCACACTGCAACTTGGTGACCGGTCGGATGTTGAAGTGACCAAATCTTGTCGCACATTTTTTATTTGATACCAAATCGCAAAATTAGGTCGTACCTAAAATATACAGTAGACTAATTTTAGTCCACCACGTCAGCCGTTATCCTCATTCACAGTCATTTTGGCTTTTTGCTACCAAAGCGACGTGGCGATAGACACAGTAATGAGCTCCTCGGCTAAGCCAGTGTATGTGCCCACGCAGGTGCGCGACGCGTGGTTCCAGAAGCTGCGCTCGCCCGCGGCCAACAAGGGATGCTTCGACTGCAACAAGCGCCACCCCACGTGGGCCACGGTCACCTACGGCGTCTTCATCTGCCTCGACTGCTCGGGCTACCACCGGCGGCTGGGCGTGCACCTGTCGTTCGTGCGCTCCATCGACATGGACGAGTGGACGGAGGACCAGCTCAAGGCCATGTCCGTGGGCGGCAACGCGGAGGCGCGCAAGTTCTTCAAGCAGTACGGCGCTGCGGACATGACGAGTGTAGGAGGATGGAATGGATTCGGATTGAGAGGAAGAGAGAGAGAGATGCGTTCTGACAGGTTGCTGCTGCTTTTGGTTGCAGATTGAGGCCAAGTACAACTCTAAGGCAGCGCAGCTGTACAAGATTGCGCTGGTCAAGAAGGTCAAGGCGTCCACGCTGCAGATCGTGGCACCGGAAGCGGAGGAGGTACCGGAGTGGCTTGAAGGTTGTAGACTTTGGGGTGATGGTGGTTGTTGACTGAAGAGTTTTTTTGTGTTGTTGCTGTTTGTTTTTTGTAGGAGACTTGTGAGAACGAGATTGATGGGCTGGAGGCGCTGGTGAAGCACGTTGAGATCAAGAGCGAGACCAATTCGGCTGCGGTGCATGGACACTTGCAGCGTGAAGTGCCGGCGGCTGCTCCTGTGGTGAAGAAGCCGACTCCGGCTGCAGCTACTACGCAGCCGTCGGGTTTGCTGAGTGTGAACCGCCCCGTTGTATTGTTGGGGGCGAAGGCTGGAGAGGCCACGACCCCCGCTACCACTAGCACTACGCGGCTGAACACGCGCACGAGCAAGGTACGATTCGTTACTGCTGTGCTGAGTGTAATGGAGCGATGAGACTAATGGTGTTGGGCTGTTTGTTGAATATAGGCAACTCGTCTGGGAGCTACGAAGCTGTCAACCGGCAACAAAGCGACACGCCTTGGAGCAACGAAGCTGTCGTCGGGTGGCGATGACTTTGACTTTGACGACATTCCGTTTGAGGTGCGTGCATTCGGTTTTAATTGCCTGTGTTGGAAAGAAGGACTCATGAAACTTGCTTGCAGAACCCGCCTCCGCCTGCACCTACCGCTGAGGAAGTGTCAATGGAGAAGCAGATTAAGGACGATGAAGCCCTGGCACGAGCACTGCAAGAGGCTGAAGAGTGAGTATACCGCATTGTCGGTATTGTTTGCATCGGTGGCTAATGCTTCAATTTCTGTGTTGCAGCGAGCGCACAGCAGCTCGAGCTGCACCCGCGCCTGCGACATATCAGCCCGCCCCGGTGCAAACGCAGACCCTGGACAAGTACAAGAACGCCAAGTCCATTTCGTCCGACAACTTTTTCGGCGGTGAGGCGGTCCAGGCGGACAACTCACAGCTGGCACGATTCCAGGGCTCTCAGTCGATCTCAAGTGACGCGTTCTACGGCAACAACACCAGAGGTCGATCCGCGTCCGGAGAGCGTACGTTTGTCCACTTCGTTGACATGGACTCCCAAGACATTGAATTTCTGACTGCTGTATTTTTACTATCTACCGAATGTAGTGACTGATGAAGCGGCCTACCAACTGCAGCTGATGAAGGACAACATGGCCAACAAGGCTACTAAGGTGTGCAATTTGCTCATTTAAGTGGGAACCGTGAAACTGTACTAACAGAAACTATGATCTTTGATGCAATAGCTCAAGAACATGACGAGCGGCTTCTTCAGCGACTTGCAGACGCGGTACTCGTAGACTCGGTCGGATTATCCGGATGTAGCCATGTTTTGGATCGCGCCGCTTCCACGTGGCAGCTCACCAGAACCTGCGCACAACTAATATAGCCGGATGAACGGGTGCAATCCGACGATCTTGCAGCACATTAATGATTCTAGAATAACAATACCTCCTTAAAATAATGTCGTTAAACCAAACGACTTGCATCATTCCCCGTCTAAACCGATGCAGCTCTGGTACACGCGTCGCTTCCAGCCGACGGTGGGTCATTTCTGGATATCCGTCGTCTTGCTAATCCCGTGCCGAATATGTTGAGCACCAAGCGTGTCGTGCTGCTGGCCCTCGTGGCGCTCGTGCTGGGCACCGCCCCGTCCGTACAGGCCGACGACAAGGAGTGCGAAGGTACGAGCAATTGGGTCCAATAGATCGGTGGAGGTGCGACTACTGACACTGTTGCTGCAGTGTGCGTCAAGGTGATCGACGGCCTCAAGGAGACGTACGCGCAGCTGCTGGAGGAGTCGCCCAAGGCCAAGACGCAGGCGGTGGCTGAGAAGGCCGTCACCAAGCACTGCGGCAAGAAGCTCAGCACCAAGGACAACAAGCTCGTAAGGATTGATACATTGCAGTGATATGGCAAAACGTAGACGGGAGACTGACAATTGATGTTGTTCTGTGGGCAATGCAATGCAATGGTGCAGTGCTACAACCTGGAGCCACTGAAGAAGGACGTGGCTCGTCAGGTGACGTTCAAGAAGGACTCGTTCAAGATCTGCAAGTCCCTCGAGAAGAAGAACCCGGACTTCTGCTCCATGCGATACCGTACGTGACCCTGTGCTATAGTGGAAGAAGGATTCAGATGCTAACTGTTTACTGCTGTCGTTGCTGTTGGTTGCTGCAGCCGTCAAGACGGACGCCAACACAGACTACTCCAAGATGCGCGTCAAGCAGCTGCGGAAGATCCTGGGTGAGCGCGGTGTGGAGTGCGTCGGCTGCGTCGAGAAGGCCGACTTCATCGCCAAGATCAAGGCCACCGAGTCGCTGCACTCGGAGTTGTAGACAAGTATGGCGCGGCGAGGCCGGGACGAGCCGTAGCCAACATCACGGCGTCGTACAGTCTCGGCTCGCAGAGCCTAATGATTCAATAAAAGCACCAGCTACACATCAACATGCGCCTTCAATCTTACAGACTTCTACAAAGACGTCGGAAGAGCGACAAACTCTTCGAACTAAAATGACAAGATCGGCATGAAAGTTTACGGTAGCTCATACTATTAAATTAGCGACGATAGCGCAGCAACCTGCCGCTTTTTAGGCCTCAAGATGCCAGCACTTTGCTCTCTGGCGACGGGAATGTGGCACGCAAGTCGGTTTATTGTCGTGCAGGCAAGCCGCTCGATTTGTCGTCGCTCCATACAAACGGGAGTGGATGTACAGGCAGGTCGGTCGACGCTTAGAGGCCGAGCTGCGCCGTGCGCAGGATCTGGATGACGGAGGAGCCCACAAGCACGAAGAGGAAGAAGCCCATGAGGATGGGGCCCACGCTGTAGCCCTTTTCCTCCTGCAATACGGCGCATCAAACAAGCAGCACAAGGATCAGCCTTTGCAGAGTATGATAGACAACGTCTGAATGCCAAGGTCTGCCGCACCTTCTGGGGCTGAGAGACAAGACCGCGCTTGGTGATGTTGGCCAGGTGCTTCTCGGAGCGCAGACGCATCTTCGCGGGGGCGGCCATGGTGCTGGATCGGTCGACTGGGAAGCTGCTGCTTGATGCGGATCTGGAAATGGGTCGCGGTGCAGGTCAACCTGCAGCGTCGTCTTGACGCGAGGTCGAGTTTTGTCCAATCGCAGCGCCGGCCACGTGTCGCTCCGATCTTTAGAACGATTTTGGTTTGTGTGGCACACATGATGCGTCCTATAGACTGCGTGGACCACGCGACCTAGATTCCGGTGATCGATTATATAGATCACGTGGCAACACGTTATGCAAGTGCTTCGTGATACTTACTATCCGTGATGTATTGACGGGGAAATAAAAGAATAGTGTGCTCGCCTGCTACGTCATTTACAGGTAGCAGAGCTGCTAAGTGCTAGTACTTGGTCGAGTTGTTTGTTGACCGGAGGGGCGGGTGCTTGCTTACTGGCGCGCGTTGATCTCGCTGGCCAGCCTGTTCTCAAGCAGCATGTGGCTCTCGGGCGCGAGGCCGACGCAGGCGCGGAAGATGTTAATCATGCACTCGCGCTGCGCGAAGAGCGCGTTGACCACGGGCGTGCCACGCGGCACAAGGGGCGCCTTGAGCATGTAGCTGAGGATGGACAGGATCGAGTGCAGGTGCTCGAAGTCCTCGGCGCCCTCCTTCTTGAGCGTGATGCGCTCCGCCAGCTCGCACACGAGAACCAGGTCGAGGATGAGCGGCGACGCCAGCAGCGAGTCCTCGCACGTGTTGTGCATCGAGATGGTGTTGGTGCCGTTCATGAAGATCTTGGACGTGTACTCATCCAGCGCGCGCTTGCTGTCGCCCACGAACGGCACGTACTTGATGACCACGACGTGGTCCGGGTGCTCGTTCTCCTTGTAGAGCAGGCGGTTGGAGGCCACCATGTCGTCGACGACGTTCGACTTGGAGATCTCCTTGGAGCGGAACTGCTGCGGCGCCGACAGGTTCTTGCCGTCGTTGTTGCCCAGGTGGTTGTAGCTCACGATGGACGTGGGCTTGATGCCGGCCGACACGAGGAAGTCCACGAGCACCGACTTCATCTTGGTCTGGCCCGACTTGAAGTCGTCGCCGCCGACGAACACCTTCTTCTCCTCAGCCAGGTCCAGGACACCGGGCACGAACGTGTTCTGCGGACTGCCGTTGATGTACGAGCAGCCCTCGAGGATGGAGGCCACGGCGAAGACGGTCGAGGGCGACACCTCGGCCTCTCCGGCCTTGATGGATTCGAGCAGGTTGGCCGACGTGTCGTTCACGCCCTCGACGATATCCGAGAAGCGCTCCGTGTTGGCGGACCAGAGCACGATGACCTTGTCCACGCCGCTGCTCTGCTTAAAGTCGCGGATCTGCTGGCGTACGGCCTCGAGGTTCTCCTGCTTGGAGCCCTTGAGCAGGTTGTCGGCGCGGTCGGCCTGGTTGGCGGCGATGAAGTCCGGGTAGTAGATGGAGGGCAGCGGCTTGATCTTCTCCAGGTGCGGCACGAGCTGACGCTGCAGGTCGTGGTCCAGCACCTGCGCGCGCTTCATGGCCTCTGCCAGGTTGAGCGACGAGATGTCCCAGCCACCGATGACCAGGTCGTTGGGCGAGGCCATGGGCAGCAGGTTGTGGAACGGGATGTACACGCCCTCGCCATTGGCGTTCGTGCCGAGGCGAACGGTGGAGGCCTGCGTGACGGAGCCGTAGTAGTTGGGCTCCTGCACGCCCTCCTTGGTGGTCCACGTGATGTGGTGCTTGTTGGCCAGGATGCTGGCCACCAGCGTCGAGCCGTTGTTGCCGCCCAGTCCAACGATCATGACGCCGAGCTTGGGCACCTTGCGCTGCGTCTTGAACGTGAATTTCTCCTCGACGGGCGTGGCCACGGTTCCCTCCACGCGCGTCGTCGTGTACGAGTACTGCGACGTGATCTCGTCGTCCGTGTACACGACGTTCTTGCTGTTGACGGTGAAGGGCTCCTGGAAGAAGTCGGACGACGCCATGGCTGAGTGGGAAAAAGGTCGAAGGCGGGAGCTTGAGCTTGAGCTTGGCGCGGAGAATTCGAGAGTGAGGATCGCCGCGGATGTCGACTCGGCGTGCGGCGTCAGCCCCCGTCAAAGGCGATCGCCAAGATACCGGAGTGCACCAACCGTCGCGCGGCGTGCACAGCCGCGACGTCGACTGTCTATCACCGCACATTGCCGCCGGCAATTTCACTTGCTGTTTGTGAGCAGCTAAAATGTGCCGGCGATGGTCTTGCTGCTTCTGTTGCCTAAAGTCTGGAGGCTTAGATCCCGACGATATGAGGACAGCGGAGGTGTTTATTGGCATGAAGCTCATGCGGTGCGTCAAGGGCTATTTAGCAAAACGCGATGCCGGACTTTCAGTCGCCTGCAGATGATCGTCACTCAAAAGCTCAAAACTGAAGCAGGGATCAGAAACGGCGGCCGCGGCACCACCTTATCCAGGGCGATGGCTGCGAGAGGGCTGGATTGAACTTTGGGCAAATCGTGCTGGCATTCGCAGAAGTATCTAGCTTTCGGTTCACATTGCCATGCGAGCTTCATGTTCGTCAAAGCACTTGCTCCACCAGTGTGCCGTCGACGCCGGCGTTCTCGCCAGCACTCGGTTTTGCAGGGCTTTGCGGAAGCACTGCTTCGTTTTCGCTCGGCACGTGCCGCCGAGCAGGAGCAGAGCACAATCGGCATCTGCGAAGTCGACGCCAGCTCACAATCAGGCTGCCGCTGGACTCTCTGCAACACGCCGGCACTTGCTGTTTTCAGAGCGCGTGGAAAAGACGAGCGTGATGTCATGCCGCCCGTGCAACTTCAGGATCCGCTCCGCAGTGGATACTCGCCTGCATCCAGCGGTCATCAGCACACGCAGCACTGGAATCATGGAGCCCCAGACAAGCAACATGGATCGATTGCTCAGCAACCCCCGCTAGCACGCAACCTTGGTCTCCGCAACGGGCTGCGGCGATGACGACCCACCCCCGGACTGTCACAGTCCACAGGCCACAGTCACTGTGGCCCTCACGCCCGCAACGTCTGGGAGTGCTTGTACTCTCTGGATCGCGCCATTCCCCCAGCCCCGTCATACAATACGCACATCGCTGCACACTCCGATCTCCTATACCCACGCGCTGCTTGTCCTCTTCGCAGGCTGCGACGGACGCCGCAATATAACACCACCGAAGAGTCAGGTCCAGTGCCGCACCCTTGCCTTTTAAATCCCCGTGATGGCCACCAATTCAAGGGTGCGCGTGGCGTCACATGTATGCTTGCCAAAGCGCAATTTCATGAGTGCCTTGGCCAGCTCGAGTCGAGATTCGAGATTCGAAGGGCAACTTGCCGGTTCATTTGGCTTCAATGTGGCTGGTGCCAGAATGGTTGTAAATCACACAAACAAGACTATTTTGGCGCAAAACCCGAGCCAAATACCGTCATTCTGAACAACCTCGGGGTTTTGTTCCGAGAAGCTGTTTATGTACTGGTACATAACGAGGCAAACTACCATCATTCTGGTGCAAGTTGCCTTTTGGTTGCCGTTGTTGGCTCGTGCGGTCCGAAGGGCCTTCGGCGAAGGCAGGACCTACAGCACAGTACCTGGTCGGGCGACGCCCGATCGAAGGCGTTGGCGCGCAAAACCTGGCATAACATGAGAATGCATGCGCTGACGGTCTTGGCGCGAGTTGCTGCCCTGTAATAATGCCGAGCTCTGATCGAATTTCAGTTTGCAAGCTCAAAAGATCGTTTACCGGTACATGTATGCGTATGAATACGTGCACAACTTCTCCAAAGCTTTCTCGAAACGAAGCACGTCAAACTTTGACGGACAGTCATCGAGATTCGGCCTCTCCACGTAGAGTGTACCACTAACTGTACCAGTCCTGTTCAGCGGTGTGCACCACGCTTTAAAATGTGGGCCACGTCAACCATGCGCCAAAAAAAGATTCGGAATGAGCTCTCAACGTGTATTTCTGTGACTGCATCTATTTATACCGTCCTAAGTATATCCCGAGGTACTATCATTCCAGCACATTTCGCCATACGCTCCCTCAAGCTCCATTTATAGAAGCGAAGCTCAGGCCGGACAAGACAGCGAGCAGCTCCGTGACAGTGTGTATCGCTTCGACTCGCGCGCAACGATGGAGATCCCTGCGCCGCTGCTGAACGGCTCCATCACGTACCTGGTGCTGACGCTGCTGGCCTGCTTCGCGGGCATCGGCATGGGCGTCACGGGCAAAATGAGTCGCGAGAACTCGTCGTACGTCAGGACCGTTTCGCCTTCAAAGCTCTCGTGGCACTAATCACTAATCTCAAATAATTGTGCATTTGTGTCCTGTCCTCAGAGTGTTCACGCTGCTGGCCTTCATGACCGGCATCTGCCTCTGGATGTTCTGGTGAGCAAAGACACAAAATAGTGCTGTCCTGAGATTTTGCTTTTGTTGCTGACCAAATTTGTGTTTGTATTGGGTGATGCAGGGCTTGCTGTTGGCTGCACCAGTGGCACATCCTGGTGGTCCCCACGTACGGCGCGGAATAGGACGAAGCTGATTGAAGGAAGGAAGAAAGCAGGCAACATCTTCTAGAGCCGGCGACAGAAGTTGATCCTTCGTCCCTATAAACATTGGAGCGGAATACGAAGTCAGATTTTATTTTTTTCTGCTTTCGTTGCCTTTGTTGCTGTTCAAGATCGTTTTGGTCTCCTGGCTTTTGGCAGAAACAAGAGTTTTCCTTTGTTTTTTGTTTTCTCTGGACACAACTGCGCCTGCCTTGCAACTAACACTACGGCCTAAAAGTTAAATCGCAAATGGTCTGCAGCTGCAGCTGTACTGGCGGCTTCACCACCCACCCCAAATGTAAATTGGTGGGAGCCGTAGTCCATGTCCGGTGCGACGTCAAAGTCTTCCTCATCTTCACCTTCGAAGTAGTCACGAATAATACGCACAGATTTCTCGTAGATGTCTGCGCAAAACACGGCGAGATAGAGTTGTTAGTTGCGTGGATATTTTGACCATTGTACGATCCTCCTGCTTTGTGCGTACCTTCTTCTTGATGAAACTGCAGGTTCTGGATCAGCTCAATGCCGTCTGCCTCCTCGATGAATCGCGCCATGCGATTCTCGGTGTCCGTGAGTGACATGTCTGCCTCACCCGCCCGAAGAATATTTTCCAGAGCGTCCAACGACACGTTGATAACTCGCGGGTCTTGTACATCCAGAAGTTTTACTAACGGAGGGATACACCCTGTGAAGAACAACCACACCCAACACTACCGTAAGATATCACAACGAGAGCAATGCCACGACGGGATCAGCCGTACCTTGATGCACTAAATATTTGATCTGCTCTGTGGTGCCACCAGACGTGGCATTCGATATAGCCCAGGCCGCTTCTTTACGAACATCAAACTCGGTCGACATCAGCTGGAATAACAACGGCGGGATCACATTCGCATCGATAACCTCTTGAATTTGGCTCGGTGTGCCGGCAGTAATGTTGGAAATCGCCCAACACGCCTCCTTCCGAATGAGTTTCTTCTCGTGCTTGAGCAGAGGTACGAGACGCGGTAACACAGCGAGATCCAGCATCAGCTGTGTCTGCTGCTCGTTGCCAGTCACGACGTTCCCTATTGTACGCAGCGCCGGGGTCTGGATAGATGCAAGTGTGTGGCCCACGAGATCCACCACTCGACTACACACACCAGCGTCAATAACGGCCTGGACAGCGTCAGTTGTGCCATCCGAGAGATACGAAAGCGTCCAGCACGCGTCCGTGATAACCTCCTCGTCGGGAGAATAAATGAGGTGCGGTAGCAGCTTCAGCGCTGGACTAACCAGAGCAAACTCCGGTCTGGGTTTGCCACGACAAAAATTCGACAGCGTCCACGTAGCATTTCGCAGAATGGTGATCTTCCCTGACGATCTTCTCAACACCGCTAGCAACGGCATCATCGCGCCCGCATTGAGCACCGAGTCGCGGCATTGTGGCGAGTCGCCCGAAATATTTCCCAGAGCCCACACAGCCTGCTCGCACACGTCCTCATTCGGCGACAGTAGCAGTCCACACAGCAACTCGACCGCGCCACATGTGATAACCACCTCCGTGTGCTCAGTCGTACCGGACGCAATATTCGTCAGTGCCCACGCAGCCTCAAACTGCACCTCTGGTCGGTCGTGCTGCTTCAAAAACTCCACCAGCAACGGCACCACGCCCAAGTTGATCACCTCCTGGATCGGCGGGTTATTCTCTGCCCACCCACCCAAAGTCATCGTCAAAAACCCACCCACACCTCCCACCCACGTATGAACTACCACCCACCGAGCGATAGCAACCGCCGAAGCTTCGACACCGCGTTCGACTGCTCCATGGGGTCCAGCGACTGGATCATCGCCGCGATCTTGGGCAAATCCGACACCTGAAAAAACCCACCCAACACCCAACATCCACCCACTATTACTACACAGATCCAGACCCCAACACAGCAGTAGAAAGCGTACACTGACGCCGTTAAGGGAGCGCATGGACACGTCCGGACTGCTGGGCGACTGCATCGCCTCCACGTTCATCGCGCTGTCCGCCACCTGCAGTTCAGCCACCCACATTGAATAATTAGCACCCTCTATATAGTGATAATGAGAGTTCTGCCTGTAGTGCGATATTTTACCGCGGGGATCATGCGTCGACGCTGGTTGAGTCGCTCCTCGCGGCGGCTCTTGCGGATCTGGACGGTCGTGTCCTCGCGCCGCCGCCGCGTCTCGTCCGCGTCGATGCCCTTCTTGAAGCTGCGCATGCGCTCGGCGACGCGCGCCGCGGAGGAGGAGACGCTCGTGGCCATGGCGGACGGTCGAGTTGCTCCGCTCTGCTCTCGTCTCCGAGTAATCGTCGAGTGGCGGCACGCACGCACTTTGAAACCCCGCCGATTGTCGCTTATATCAGGTATGACGGGGAGGACTGGGAAGTGGGATATATTGGCCACAAGAGGGGGAGGTGGGAGGGCGGTTGACTTGGCGGTTGTATGGGATCGAGTAGTGAACTTTTGTACGCGCTGGACAGCATTCTTTAGACATCGCGATGGGTCTATGCAGCCAGGTGAACAAGGGTTGGTTTGACTGGTGACCGGTAGACGCATGCGAATCAAGCTTCGGGTCATTTGCATTGACGTTTGATAACCGCAGAGGACGAAAGACGTAGGAATAAGGACGAAGTGCTTGCACTGAACTCTTCAAGTGCGAATGTTGTAACGCCATGAAAATGGTCTTGAGGGATGTTGAAGGCTTTAGGACACACACTCGACTGCTCTGGACTGACGCAGCTGGGATGGAGATGTTGCAGCTCGCCAGATTGAACCGCTCACTATTACATGTATCTGCCGACCTCGCTTTCGTGACCTCCCTGTCGGAATGCGCACGTCGAATTTGGTGCTGCATTGTTCTGATCGGCAGGAAAACGGCGAGTTGACACGACCAAAAACTGTAAGCTGAAGGGAAAATATTCACAACTTCCGTCACTTTGCTAGTCGATCAGAGCTGTCCGTAAGTGATCATGCTGAGTTGCAGACAATAGACAATGTGTATTAATACCAAACTTAAAATAGTACTTCGAAGTACTACGTAAGGATAACATGACCATTACCTCGAAGCACCATTAAACATGTAAATCTGCCCCCCCCCCCCCCCCCCCCCCGAACTAACAACGCAAAAGTCGCCGTCATGCTCGTAGCAAGCCGCCTTTGAGGTCTACCACCGCCCAATTTGGGAGCAATCCAGTCACCACCCCCATCAGCGTCTCGTTCCTCGTAGCAAGCGGCTGCAACGCATTTCACGACCACCCCCCCCCCCCCGAAACTCAATCATTATCCACAGGCACTCCCCTGCTGCTATGTGCGACCTCCAAAGTGAACTTGATCTCCGTGACGAGCTTCTTCGAGAGCGCCGCCTTCGTGGCCAGGAACTTCGATGTCTAGCCGTTGTAAGATGCCTACTAAATGAAGTGCGCTTCGCAGAACTTGGTCAACGCTCGATCCAGCGCATGGCATCGCATCGTGGTCTCCGCCAACGAGATGAGGCTCCTTGTCCTGCCTCGCAGCTTCTTCGTGGACGTATCGGCGTCGGCTACGAGCGAACTGAATGCAGCTCTGCACGCATCGCTGTGTTGACTATCAATAAGTTGCTGCACCTGCCCAAGCCGTTCCCACAACGATCCAAACAGCAGGATCACTACGTCAGCATGAGCGACATCGTCCTTGCATTCAGCTAGTGACATTCTGGTTGCAGCGATCACTTGGGGAACAGATTCCCACTCGACAGTATTTGAACGCGATGTGTCTGCGAGTCCGTTGGCTTGGCTGGTAGCAGTAGCATAATTAGCCAACTTCGCTAGCTCATCAACGACCGTCGAGATCTTGATCCGATTCGCAGGGTCCAACTCACACATCCGCTCGACCAACTCCCATTGACTGTCCTCACAGATCGACGGTCGACCCGGCAGGCTGCCACGTGTAGCATGATACTTCATAGCCGCTCGGCCATCTACACGCCATGGCACGCAATGGCTCGAGTCTTTGCCTGATTTCACGGCCTCTACAACTCGCAGGGCCTCCACGATGCACATACCCAGGGAGTACACATCCGACGCCAAAGTGGTGTCTTGGTTCGTATCGAGTAGCTCCGGAGCCACCCAGTGCCACGCAGCAGACACCAACGTCTTCTCCTCGCTGTCTCCCACCCAACTGAGACTAAAGTCCGTCACTTTTGCTTTCATGTCGCTCCCGACCACGATGTTGTTCCCTTTCAGGTCTCCATGGACTACGCCTCGAGCGTGTAAGTACTGAACCCCCAACGCCGCCTCGTGCAGCTTGGACCACAGTTCATCAGGGTTCTTTCTCAAGTAGCTGACCAAGGTCCCGTTGGTGGCGTACTCGCAGACGAAGAACGGTCTGCCGACATGACACGCACCGAACAGTCGAACGACGTGAGGGTGGCTGAAGCCAAACCAAATCTCCACTTCGCGGCGGAACATCGCACGAGCTTCTGCTCTCTTGGCGGTGTCCTCTTGAATCTGCGTAGCTGAGGAGTCCTCCGACGCTGAGAAACTTGAATACGAAGTCGAAGCATTGGCCGTGGAAGTCGATCCAGCTAAGATCACTCGTTTCACCACCACGTCCGAGTCCAGCCACTTGGCTCGATGCACTCTCCCGAAGGCACCTCTACCCAATTGACTCCCCTCGTCAACGACCAACTCGTACCACGGAATGAACCATGCAGGCGCTAGCTCCGACCAATCGTCACCCTTAAGCTTGTTAGTGATGGTTTTGTACGCCTTCTTCATCACCTCATGTTGCTCATGTGTGTACTTGCCCGTAGTCTCCATTTCCACTTCCAGTGTCCTCAGAAATGCGGATCGTTCCTCCACCGTCTTCAAAGCGTTCAGCAGAAGAAAGGTATCCGAGACTCCTGACATGAACTGCTTGATCTGTTCATTTCGCTGTTGCTGCCATCGAGCTTCTCCCTCGGTTTTTTTCTCCGTTTCCCCCAACGAAGCCATGAGAGACTGGATACGCC
Source organism: Phytophthora x cambivora (assembly GCA_033557925.1). Classification (NCBI taxonomy): domain Eukaryota; phylum Oomycota; class Peronosporomycetes; order Peronosporales; family Peronosporaceae; genus Phytophthora; species Phytophthora x cambivora. Next base: position 2,494,745 of record JAUCEB010000008.1, on the reverse strand, counting down.
ACTGAAAAGCGTACACACTCGTATTGGTGACGCGCGATGACGATAGTTGCATCAATCGGGCTTGTTCGGGCGATATCTTGACCATCTGGGTAAAGTCTACAAGGAGCTCGTGAAATTTCTTGAGCAATGTTTGGTACTCTAGCGAGGCTTGCAGATGTTCGTGTATATTCTCGAGTTTGGCGAATTCGCGGCGGTATTGAGGATTGTTGGGTTTGGCCATGAGCCTTTCCAGCTTCAGCCATGCTGCTTCCACATTACCACGCTCGTATTCATCAAACAATCTGAAGGGCTCGTTCTCCGGCTGATTGGAGTTGGAAGACTCCTTGATAGCCAAATTTCCCAACTTGTAGATGATTGACGACAGACTGGGGCGAAGTCGAGGGTCTTGTCGGCATATGCCCCACACTAGTTCGCGTGCATCTCCTGGAGGGCAGGCAGGGCTACATAGTAGATTCCCACCTTCCGTAGCCCAATACGATTTATTGCCGATACACAAAACCCGTTTGTTAAATTGTTCACTCTCATCCTCCGGAGTCCAGTATCGTTTATTGTATCTCACAACCCCTTCTAGCTTTTCCTTGCTCCACGGCATCTTTCCAGTAGCAGCTTCCAAAATGCACATTCCCAGAGAATACACATCCGACTCACGTGATGGTGGATTCCCTGACATAACCTCAGGAGACTGCCAGTGTACTGACCCTGCCGTGCGTGTGCGTGTGCGCGTGTGTGCGCTAGACCTTCTCAACTGAAAATTTGTCAGCTTCGCCTTACCATCACTGCCAATCAAAATGTTACTGCAGCGGAGCTCGGCGTGCACGATACCGCGCTCATGAAGAAACTCCAGACCCAACGCTGCCTCGTAAAGATACTTCCACATCGTTCTTTTCTCCACTGAAGACGAGTTGACGTGCTCCAAAAGTGACCCATTGCTGGCGTATTCACACACAAAGAACTTCAGATGGAGCCCAGCGTCACACGCGCCGTACATCTTGAGCACATTAGGATGCCGGAGCTGTTGCCACAAACGCACTTCGTCCTCAAATGACGTGGAGGACGTGTCTGGGATGGCCAGCTTCACGACAACATCGGCATCGAGCCACTTGGCTAGGAAGTCACCCCCAATACTACCATTTTCGTGGAAAAGGGTCAACTCCATTTCGGACGGGGGGATGGAGGATCTTGACGAAATGTCGGGTGACAGCACGACGTCTCCACCGTAATTTGTAGTAGCCCCAGCCTCAGGAAGAAGAAACGGCGTGAGTATTCGCTGGATGTCAATGTACCCACGGTTAGCCGCAAACCGGACTGCTGTCGAATTCACGTCGGCACTGCATTCTTCAACGAGATATTGAACTACGTAAATCTCACGGTTTGTTATGGCCTCCATCACGGCAGTCTGTCCGTGCTCATCCTCCATATTCACGTCCACACCACATTGTTTAACGAAATACTGGACAACGTTAAGGTTGCTGCTGGAAGCGCCTTCTATCAGCGCGTTCGCACTCACATTTACAGCGCATTGCTCCACAAGGTACCGAGCGAGTCTCATATCGCCGCGATGCGCGGCCCACACCAATGCTGTGCGTTCGAAATCATCCTTAGCGTTCACGTCCGCACCGCATCGTTCAGCCAGGTACTGCACGACATCCACGTGCCCCCTACTAGCGGCTTCCACGAGCGCTTTGGAGACATTTAAGTTTGCTTGGCATCGTTCGGTCAGGTACTGCACAACCGCCAGCTGCCCCGAAGTAGCGGCCTCCGAGAGCGCTGAATCTTGCCAAGTACCAATGACAGTCACGCCCGCGTCGCACAACTCGGTATAGAAGCGCACCAGCTCGAGATGACCCCGACGTGCGGCCACATGCAGTCCGTACTTCGTCTCCTCTTGGGTCGCGTACTGTATCAACTCCTGAACCTTCTCGAGATCTCCTTCGACGACTGCCAAAACGAAATCCCCCCTAGCGTACTCCTCCCGCCTGCAAATGTTCCCCATCGGTTCTGTCGGTGGCTCGGAGGCGAATCGCGAAACGAGAACTGGCAAGACCCTCGACTGGATATCAGGGCCCCTGATTCAGGGGCGTCCGCTAGGGCGAAAGGCTAGAAACAATCGGATAGAAGGCAAACGAGCACGCGCACGACTCACTGGTCACATTGACGCTGGACACACTGGGCACCACCAAAAGTTTGGTCAAAGTGCTCCAACAGCAGTGGAGGCGACTTCCAGAGCAGTCGAAGTCGCTGCCACAGACGAGGAAGTCCCTTCCGAGGCAACTTTTCGGTGGACGATCCCTACTATAGATATAGATAACGTTAGCTTCATTTCAGATGCAGGAATGGGGAGCTCAGCGTTGTGACAACAAATTGCAATACTGTAACATCATTGTGAAAATTGTTATGAACAATACTGATGTTCTTGTATTGTGAAATTAGAAAAATGACTTGTCAAATGTATACCACCGTCTATTTACAAACTATAGGATGACTTGTCCTGTATGAACAATTCAGTGTCAACATTGAACAATACTTCGTGGTATTAATAGCACTGTAGCACGACATTCAATTCTTCAACGTAAACTGAGGCGAGGCTCTTGCTTCGGAAACGAGGCAACGTTGCTGGATGTTGTCGTATTGGGTGGTGGTCGTTGAAGCATTGGTGGCAAACTCCGCCTTCTTTAGAGCAGCGTGCTTTTGCTTGGCTGCTCTTCCCGGCGGGAAGTTTTTAAAAGCTACCCAAGAGTCAGCCCAAGCGCAAATACGACGGATACATGTAGATAGGCGAGTTCAACCTGCAACGCCCCCCCCCCCCCCCAATAATCCATCGGAATCCACTGGCGCTCTCCTACTGCTGCTCGCCACCATATGCGGCCTCCAAGTGAACTCGAACCCCGTGACGGGCTCCTTCAAGAGCGCCGCTTTCAAGGCCACGAACTTCGAGACTTTGATGTCGTAGGGCTTCGATGTCTAGCTGTCAGTGGAACCTCGTAGTGTGCTCTAAGGCTACTACGCAATGAAATGCGCCTCGCAGAACTTGGTCAACGCTCGATCCAGCGCATGGCATCGCATCGTGGTCTCCGCCAACGAGATGAGACTCCATTTCCTCTCTCGCAGAGTCTTCGTGGACGTATCGGCGTCGGCGACGAGCGAACCGAAAGCAGTTCGGCTGTGTTGAGTATGAATCAGTTTCTGCATCTGCCCAAGCCGTTCCCACAACGACCCATACAGCCGGATCACTGCGTCTGGTTGAGCGACATGGTCCTTGCATTCGGCAAGTGACATTTTGGCAACAGCGATCACTTCGGGGACAGATTCCCACTCGACAGTATTCGAGCGCAATGTTTCTGCGAGGCCGTTGGCTTGGCTGGTAGCAGTAGCGCAGCTACCGGTAGTCAACTTCTCCAGCTCATCAACGACCGTCGAGATCTTGATCCGCTTCGCAGGGTTCAACACACACATCCGCTCGACCAATTCCCATTCACTGTCCTCACAGATCGACGGTCGACCGGGCAACTTTCCACGTGTAGCATGATACTTCATGGCTGCACGGTCAGCTACACGCCACGGCAGACAACGACTCGAGTCTTTGCCTGATTTCACGGCCTCCACCACCCGCAGGGCCTCCACGATGCACATGCCCAGAGAGTACACGTCCGACGCCAAAGTGGGGCTTTGGTTTGTATCGAGTAGCTCCGGAGCCACCCAGTTCCATGCACCAGACACCAGCGTCTTCTCCTCGCTGTCTTCAACTGAACTAAGACCAAAGTCCGTCACCTTCGCCTTCATGTCACTCCCGACCACGACGTTGTTCCCTTTCAGGTCTCCATGGACTACGCCTCGAGCGTGAAGGTACTGAACCCCCAACGCTGCCTCGAGCAGCTTGGACCACATTTCATCAGGGTTCTTTCTCAAGTAGCTGACCAAGGTCCCGTTGGTGGCGTACTCGCAGACGAAGAACGGTCTGCCGACATGGCACGCACCGAACAGTCGGACGACGTGAGGGTGGCTGAAGCCAAACCAAATGTCCACTTCGCGACGGAACATCGCACGGGCTTCTGCTCTCTTGGCGTTGTCCTCTTGAATCTGCGTAGCTGAGGGGTCCTCCGACGCGTATAAACTTGAATATGTACTGAACGTGTCATCCGATGGACTGTCCGATCCAGGTAAGATCACTCGTTTCACCACCACGTCCGAGTCCAGCCACTTGGCTCGATGCACACTCCCAAAGCCTCCTTCACCCAATTTCCTCCACTCGTCAACAACCAACTCGTACCACGGAATGGACCATGCTGGCGCTAGTTCCGACCAATTGTCACCCTCAATCTTGCTGGTGACGTCTTCGAACGCCTTCTTCATCACCTCGAGTTGGTCAGGTGTGTACTTGCCTGTAGTCTTCATTTCCTCTCTCAGTTTTATAAGAAATGCGGATCGTTCCTCCACCGTCTTCAAAGCGTTCAGTAGTAAAAAGGTATCCGATACTCCTGAGATGAACTGCTTGATCTGTTGATTGCGCTGTTGCTGCCATCGAGTTTCTCTCTCACTTGCTACCTCCCCCGCTTCCCCCAATGATGGGATTAGCGACTGAATACGCCACTGAAAAGCGTACAAACTGGTAGTGGTGACGCGCGTTGATGACAGCTGCAGCACGTGGGCTTGTTCGGGGGATATCTTGACCATCTGAGTAAAGTCGACGAGGACATCGTGAAAACGCTGGAGCAATGTTGGGTGCTGTGGTGAAGTTTTGAGATGTTCGTGTACTATCTTGAGCTTGCCAAAGTCGCAGCAATATTGATCATTGTTGTGCTTGGCCATGAGCGCTTCCAGCTCTAGCCATGCTTCTTTCACATCACCACGCTCATACTCGTCAAAAGATCTGACGGGTTCGTTTTCCGGCTGGTTGGGGTCAAAGGACTCCTTGTTAGCCAAGTTTCCCAACTTGTAGACGACGGACGACAGACTGGGGCGTAGGCGAGGGTCGTGACGGCATATTCCCCAAACTAATTCGCGTGCATCTCCTGGAGGACATTCAGGGCTAAATTTTCCACTCTCATCCTCTGGAGTCCAATATGCATTAGTTTTTCTCACATACCAGTCGTCCCATTTCCTGCTCCACGGCATTTTTCCAGTAGCAGCTTCCAAAATGCACATTCCCAGAGAATACACATCCGACTCACACGATGGTGGATACTCTGACATAACCTCGGGAGCCTGCCAGCGCACTGACCCTGCCGTGACGATGCGTGTACGTGTGCTAGAGGTCCAGCCCCAGCGAACACATACGCGTGCGTGTGCGCTGGGGCTAGACCTTAAGCCACTCAACTGAAAATTTGTCAGCTTTGCCATACCATTACTGCCGATCAAAATGTTACTGCAACGCAGCCCGGCGTGCACAATACCCCTCTCGTGAAGAAACTCCAGACCCAACGCCGCCTCGTACAGATACTTCCACATCGTTATTTTCTCCACTGAAGTCGAGTTGACATGCTCCAGGAGTGACCCATTGTTGGCGTACTCAGACACGAAGAGGTTCAAATGGGGTCCAGCGTCACACGCGCCGTACATCTTTAGGATGCCGGAGCTGTTGCCACAGGCGCACTTCGTCCTCAAATGACGTGGAGGACGCGTCTGGAATAAACAGCTTCACGACGACATCGGAACCGAGCCACTTGGCTAGGAAGTCACCTCCAATACTACCATTTTCGTGGAAAAGGGTCAACTCGATTTCGGACGGGGGGATGATGCAGCTTGACGGAATGAATGTCGGATGCCAGCATTACGTCTCCGCAATCTTTTGTAGTTTCGCCAGCCTCAGGAGGAAGAAACGGCGTGAGTATTCGCTGGATGTCAATGTGCCCACCGTCAGCAGCAAGTCGGATTTCTTTTGAACTTACGTCGGCGTTGCATTCTTCTACAAGATATCGAACCACGTCAATCTCGCCGGTTGCTATAGCCGCTGTCACGGCAGTCTGTCCGCGATCATCCTTCATATTCACGTCCACACCGCATTGCTCCACGAAATACCGGACAACATTCGGACTGCCGCGTCTAGCGCCTTCCGTCAGTGCGTTCACACTTTTGTCCACGGCGCATTGCTCCACGAGGTACTGGGAGAGGCTCACAAAGTCGTGAAAAGTGGCCCAATTAAATGCTGTATTTCCCAGCTCATCCTTTGCGTTCACGTCCGCACCGCATCGTTCAAACAGGTACTGCACGACATCCACGTGGCCCGATCTAGCGGCCCTCACGAGCGCGTCGGATACATTTAATGTTGCATGACATCGCTCAGCGAGGTACTGCTCAACATCCACGTCCTCCCTTCTAGAAGCCTCCCTAAGCGCCGACTCACGCCAAGTAGCAAGACAGTGCTCGACAAGAAAGCGCACCATATCTAGGTGACCCACACTTGCGGCTATACTCAGTACGTGTTCCTTATCCTCTTCTGTCGCGTACCCTATCAACTTCCGAACCCTCTTGAGACCCCAGTTGAGGTCACCTTTGAAGGGTGCCAAGATGAACTTCTCCCTATTGCGCTCCACCCGCCGGAAAAAGTTCCCCATTCGGTCTTTGGACGCCTTAGGACACGAGAATTGGCAGCTTGCAACTATTGATGCTGCGGTCCACGATGACGACTCAGTGGGTACACGACAGCACTGAAGAGTTCGGTTTAGTTCGAGACGGGTGTTATACTAGATGAAACTCGAGTTTCGTGGCCATATCTCCCGTTTTGTTGACAAAACTCGCCATGCGGCTACTTTTGTCATTTTTTAATATCTACTAAGTACGAGGTTTGACATTCACTCCTCTCGCCCACTTCAATGTTTGGCTGGCGACAACGCGTGTGGAATCCGTGCAACAGCTCTACGAGAAGGAAGGTGAGCAAGCTGTGGCGAGGTTGCTGGCGATGGAGTGCGCGAATGCGTCATTACATGTACCTGTACAATGGAGCAGCGAGGCCACGCCCTCCTCCTGCTGCTCGCCACCATGTTAGGCCTCCAAGTGAACTCGAACTCCGTGACGGGCTCCTTCGAGAGCGCCGTCTTCGTGGTCAGGAACTTCAATGAATAGCCGTGAGTGAAACCTCCTGGTGTGCACTGAAGTCCTACTCAATAAAGTTGGCTACGCAGAACTTAATCAACGCTCGGTCCAGCGCATGACATCGCATCGTGGTCTCCGCCAACGAGATGAGACTCCGTTTCCTCTCTCGCAGCTTCTTCGTGGAAGTATCCGCGTCGGCAACGAGCGAACCGAATACAGCTCGACACGCATCGCTGTGTTGAGTATCAATCCGTTTCTGCACCTGCCCAAGCCGTTCCCACAACGACCCATACAGCGGGAGCACTGTGTCAGCATGAGCGACATCGTCCTTGCATTCAGCTAGTGACATTCGGGCTGCAGCGATCACGTTGCGAACAGATTCCCACTCGACAGTATCCAAGCGCAAGGTGTCTGCAAGACTGTTGGCTTGGCTGGTAGCAGTAGCGCAGCTACCGGTAGTCAACTTCTCCAGCTCATCAACGACCGTCGAGATCTTGATCCGCTTCGCAGGGTTCAACACACACATCCGCTCGACCAATTCCCATTCACTGTCCTCACAGATCGACGGTCGACCTGGCAACTTTCCACGTGTAGCATGATACTTCATCGCCGCTCGGTCGCCTACACGCCACGGCAGACAACGACTGGAGTCTTTGCCTGATTTCACGGCCTCCACCACTCGCAGGGCCTCCACGATGCACATGCCCAGGGAGTACACGTCCGACGCCAGAGTGGGGCCTTGATTGGTGTCGAGTAGCTCCGGAGCCACCCAGTTCCACGCACCAGACACCAGCGTCTTCTCCTCGCTGTCCTCAACCGAACTGAGACCAAAGTCCGTCACCTTCGCCTTCATGTCGCTCCCGATGACGATGTTGTTCCCTTTCAGGTCTCCATGGACTACGCCTCGAGCGTGTAGGTATTGAACTCCCAACGCTGCCTCGTGCAGTTTGGACCACAGTTCATTGGGGTTCTTTCTCAAGTAGCTGACCAAGGTCCCGTTGGTGGCGTACTCGCACACGAAGAACGGTCTGCCGACATGGCACGCACCGAACAGTCGAACGACGTGAGGGTGACTGAAGCCAAACCAAATGTTCACTTCGCGGCGGAACATCGCACGAGCTTCTGCTCTCTTGGCGGTATCCTCTTGGACTTGCGTAGCTGAGGGGTCCTCCGATGCTGAAGAACTCGAATACGAAGTCGAAGCATTGGCCGTGGAAGTCGATCCAGCTAAGATCACTCGTTTCACCACCACGTCCGAGTCCAGCCACTTGGCTCGGTGCACACTCCCGAAACTTCCTTCTCCTAATTTGTTCCACTCGTCAACGACCAACTCGTACCACGGAATGAACCATGGTGGTGCTAGTTCCGACCAATCGTCACCCTTAAGCTTGTTAGTGATGGTTTTGTACGCCTTCTTCATCACCTCAACTTGTTCATTTGTGTACTTGCCCGTAGTCTTCATTTCCTCTTTCATTGTCCTCAGAAATGCGGATCGTTCCTCCGCCGTCTTCAAAGCATTCAGTACAAGAAAGGTATCCGAAAGTCCTGACATGAACTGCTCGATCTGTTCATTGCGCTGTTGCTGCCATCGAGCTTCTGTCTCAGTTTCTGCCTGTTCCGTTTTCCCCAATGATGCCATGAGCGACTGGATGCGCCACTGAAAAGCGTACAAACTGGTAGTGGTGACACGCGTTGACGATAGTTGCATCATTCGGGCTTGTTCGGGTGATATCTTGACCGTCTGAGTAAAGTCGACGAGGAGCTCGTGAAATCTCTCGAGTAATGTTGTGTACTGTGGCGAGGCTTGTAGTTGTTCGTGTATATTCTTAAGCTTGGCGAATTCGCGGCGGTATTGATCATTGTTGTGTTTGGCTATGAGCGGTTCCAGTTGCAACCATGCTTCTTTCACATTGCCACGCTCAAATTCGTCGAACGAGCTGATGGGCTCGTTCTCCGGCTGGTTGGGGTCGGAAGACTCCTTGATAGCCAAATTTCCCAACTTGTGGACAACGGACGACAGGTTGGGGCGTAGGTGAGGGTCTTGACAGCATATCGCGTGCACTAACTCGCGTGCATCTCCTGGAGGACAGTTTGGGCTAAATTTTTCACTCTCATCCTCCGGGGCCCAATATTCTTTAACGAATCTTACAACCCCGTCTTCCTTTTCCTCTATGGTGCTCCACGGCATCTTTCCAGTAGCAGCTTCCAAAATACACATTCCCAAAGAATACACATCCGACTCGCATGATGGTGGATCCCCTAACATAACCTCGGGAGACTGCCAGCGCACAGACCCTGCCGTGCGTGGGCGTTCGTTACGCCAGCGGCCGTACTGCCGGATCAGCGCCTTGGACCTCAAGCTGCTCAACCGAAAATCTGCCAGCTTCGCCGTGCCATCACTGCCAATCAAAATGTTACTGCAGCGGAGCTCGGCGTGCACAATTCCTCTCTCGTGAAGATACTCCAGTCCCAACGCCGCCTCGTACAGATACTTCCACATCGTTCTTTTCTCTTCTGAAGACGAGTTGACGTGCTCCAAAAGTGACCCATTGCTGGCGTATTCACACACAAAGAACTTCAGATGGAGCCCAGCGTCACACGCGCCGTACATCTTGAGCACATTCGGATGCCGGAGCTGCTGCCACAGACGCACTTCGTCCCCAAAAGGCGTGGAGGACGCATCTGGAATGGCCATCTTCACGACGACATCGGCATCGAGCCACTTGGCTTGGAAGTCACCCCCAATACTGCCATTTTCATGGAAAAGGGTCAACTCGATTTCGGATGGGGGGATGAAGCAGTTTGACGGAATGCCGGGTGACAGCACGAAGTCCCCACCGTCTGTTGTAGTTTCGCCAGGCTCAGCAAGTAGAAACGGCGTGAGTATTCGCTGGATGTCAATGTATCCACATTCAGCAGCTAGTCGGACTGCTGCTGAGTTCACATCAACACTGCAGTCTTGTACGAGATATCGAACTACGTCAATCTCGCCGGTTGTTATGGCCTCCGTCACGGCAGTCTGCCCGCATTTATCCACCTTATTCACGTCCACTCCACATTGCTCAACAAGATACCGGACAACATTAAGACTGCCGTCTCTAGCGGCTCCCGTCAGTGTCATCGCACTCACATCCACAGCGCATTGCTCCACTAGGTACCGTACAAGTCGCACATTGCCACGATAAGTGGCCTTCATCAATGCTGTATATCCGAAATCATCCTCGGCATTCACGTCTGCATCGCATCGTTCAGCCAGGTACTGCACAATATCCACCTGCCCACAAGTAGCGGCCTCCACGAGAGCTTCGGTGACATTTAAGTTTGCATCGCATCGTTCAGTCAGGTACTTGACGACATCCAAGTGCCCCCTCCCAGCTGCCTCCCTGAGCGCGTTGGAGACATTTAAGTTTGCATCGCGTCGTTCGGCCAGGTACCGCACAACAGCCACGTGCCCCCAAGTAGCGGCCTCCAGGAACGCCGAATCTTGACTAGCGTCAGAGACATCCACGCCCGCCTTGCACTGTTCGACAAAATAGCGCACCACCTCTAGATGGCCCCGATATGCGGCCCACCACAGGTGACCTCGTACGCCCTTCTTATCCCCGTCCTTCGCGTACCGTATCAGCCTTCGGACCCTCTTGAGATTACCTACGGAGACTGCATGATTGAACTCCCTCCTACCATGCTCCCCCCGCCGGAAAATGTTCCCCATCGGGTCTGTCTCCCCCCCTCCCCCCCCCCCGACTGGATCCGTTCAGGGCGAAACGCTAGAAACAATTCCGATGAAGGCAGACGAGCGCGTGCACCACTCACTATCGATACCCCCGTCGACGCTGTACACGTCCAGGTGCAGCGAGGGCAGTTCAGTCGAAATTCCAGAAAGCACTTTAGGCTGTCGAAGTCGCGTGCCACAGACGCCTTGGAAGTGGATACCGTATCACTATTAGATTAGCTTGATTTCAGATGCAGGAGATGTGGCATCTTGGTGGACAGTGAGTCCTTTTCTCCTTTGGGGGTTCTGGATGAGCGTTGTGTTGCATACTAACTTGACCGTGGCGACAGAGCTTGGGAACGTGGATCTTGTCCCGCATTTATTGGATGTCGTCTTTGCGCTAGTGGGGTAGCTACATGTAGCTGGAAAGCAGCAAAGGCGGGGGTTGCCGCCCCTGTATGCACAGCGAAGTGACTCGCAGACGGGTTCTGTTTGTTTTGCTTCAGCTTGCAGTTCTTCGTCCTATCAACTCGATGCTTCCTGGTTCATGAACAATGCAGCCACGTACGTCAACTACGAAGTTCTCTGGATTTTATCCAGAGTAGTTGGGGCGATACGAGTGCTCGTGCAATTCTCTATACAGCAGTATAAATTGTATAGATCTATAAGATGCCAGGACGATTGTGTATAGACACCGGCCTGTTATTTTTTATACCTGTGCGGATAGTATATTATCCAGTTGCGTGTTGCCTCAGTCTTTTAGCGGCAACGTTCGCGTAACATGATCCGTTGAATGTTGCTCGAGGCGTTTAGCGTTAACTTTCGCGTAACAAGAAAGGTTACGTGTTGCTTGATGTGCTCGCAAAAATCTGAACAGCATAAAGAATCTGTGCAAGGCGTCCCACCCAGTACTTGCGAAGTGATGGCATTTTAGCGACTACCGGCAAACGAAGGCAAAGACGGGTCGTTGCTTCATCAACTGCAGCAAGCTCACGCGGATTAGCAGCGTGGCGAAACCATAACCACCGTTGCTGGCAGTTGACAACGAACGCCGAACGTGTCAGCGCCAGTCTATGCGTAGACAAGAGCGCTGTCGAGCAGCAGTGCTGGCTGACCTTATCCGTGTGAGCTTGCTGTCGTTGATGAAGCAACGACATCATTCTTTGCCTTCGTCACGTGGATAAGCAGCGTGGCGAACGCATTAAGAGCACTACGCGCTGCTGGTGGTACCAGGAGTTTATTTAGCGGCGGCCCACAGATTCTCCAATGAACGTGCTTTTGAGAGAAAACTTGCGTGTTCATCTTCCAGCAGCCGGAGTGTTTCCTGGTGTTTTTCGGCCTCCCGCTGCAGCAAATTCTCCATTGCGTTGATCTGGTCCTGCTTACTCTTGTTGTCGCGAGTCATGCGTTCGATGATTTTGGCCTCCTCGCGCAATTGAGCCTCTGCTTCCTCGACACGCTTACGAAGCTCGTCTGTGCAAGCCAACAAGAACCACAAACACGGTCAAGGCAACTAACGTTCCAGAAATCAATCGATGCATTATGCACACGTGAATGCAGTGGTGAAAGGATATTCATTAGTGGCGATGGCAGCATTCGTGCTCGTCGCTGAAGCTCCCGTCTTCTTGGTTCTGTTTGGAAGATAACATTGTGTGAGAGCTGGTCAATAAAGCAACAGATGCAACAACGACTATCGCGCTCGCATGCACGGACTTCTTCTTGGGACCCATTTTGCTGCTGTGGGCAAAATGGCATGAGCCCAGCCCCAAATATCTAACCGTTTCATTCCTTTCAACTTGCACTCAACTTGCATTCCCTGTTCAAGCCATTTTGGTGAGAGCGACCTTGGCATCATTTGTTTGCCGCGTGTGGCTAAACCTCAGATTCAACGGCAGCGTCCTCGTCCTCGTTGAAGTGTGACCAATTTCTGTTACATAGACTCGTGGGTTAATAACGTTAGTAGCAAAAAAAAACTGGGTATTAGTATTACCGGAACTACCGGGGCTACGAAATTGGAAACATACTGTACTACTACATGTACTAGTAGAGATACCAACAATTGGGTAGTAGTAGTAGTAATATTAGCAGTACTACTCCACTACTACTCGAGCTGCAGTGGTCACCGTCATGTACTGTAAAGCTCCCACCGTACTATAATCTCTGTATGAAAAGGGTCTTACTGTACACGTTACAAGATCTCAGCGGTGTCGTATACTAAATTAGTTGATGTGAGAACGAACTCCTGAAATTGAAAAATAATATAACTAGAAAAGTTTTATATGAGCTTCATTATCGGGATTACTACGTAGTATACACTGCCGGTGAATAAACTGGTGTCCGATACACGCATAAGAATCACGATTGACCTCATCGTTTTCGTGACAATCCTTCATGGCACAACCCATGCTTTGTTTGTTATGCTTTGAAGCAGTGTTGAAAATGGTGATCTTCCCTGAGGCCTAAATACGGGCCTAATTGAGAGCCACTCAATCTTGACTTGCAAGATGAGAACCGAGTTTGCTCGTTTAGGGTCCTTCAAAAGTAGTACTTGAAGAGTACTATAGTAGTGGGGCTGATGATGTAGCATAGTATCACTCATATTGAATACGGCACTATACGGTAGTAGTAGCACTATTACCCCAAAAAATCGGGTAGTAGTATTACCGGGGTGTACTATTTCAGCAAGTAATACCAACCCAGCCTCGCAATGAGATCCACCGCTGTACAGTACTGTACGAGCCTCTGACACGGAGCCCGATGTCCAAATTGGACACCGTGTCGCACAGAGGTGTACGCGGTTGCACCTGAATTGTATTCATTGCTTACGTTCGATTTGTGGAACCACTTGCGCTAGATTTCCTACAATGTTTCACGCCACCACAAGAGGCACTAGCAGAAACCAACAGGCTACACACATTTTCCTATGCGGTATGATAAAATCCAGAGCTTCTCCGTGCTTCAGCACGGCTTAGTACTGAACCACGACAGCCCTCTTCACCCGTATGCTGCACCACCTATATCTACCACTTGACGTGCCTAAAGTGCTCACATACTAAGTCTCAGCAATCCAGTCACCACATCCACCAGCGTCGCCTCGTTCATAGTAGCAAGCGCCAGCAACACATTTCATGGCCACGCGCTTTTCCGAGACTCTACGAGGTCTGGAACTTCGATGTCTAGCCGTGGGTAGAACCTCCTAGTGTGCTCTAAGGCTACTACGCAATGAAATGCGCCTCGCAGAACTTGGTCAACGCTCGATCCAGCGCATGGCATCGCATCGTGGTCTCCGCCAACGAGATGAGACTCCATTTCCTCTCTCGCAGAGTCTTCGTGGACGTATCGGCGTCGGCGACGAGCGAACCGAAAGCAGTTCGGCTGTGTTGAGTATGAATCAGTTTCTGCATCTGCCCAAGCCGTTCCCACAACGACCCATACAGCCGGATCACTGCGTCTGGTTGAGCGACATGGTCCTTGCATTCGGCAAGTGACATTTTGGCAACAGCGATCACTTCGGGGACAGATTCCCACTCGACAGTATCCAAGCGCAAGGTGTCTGCAAGACTGTTGGCTTGGCTGGTAGCAGTAGCGCAGCTACCGGTAGTCAACTTCTCCAGCTCATCAACGACCGTCGAGATCTTGATCCGCTTCGCAGGGTTCAACACACACATCCGCTCGACCAATTCCCATTCACTGTCCTCACAGATCGACGGTCGACCGGGCAACTTTCCACGTGTAGCATGATACTTCATGGCTGCTCGGTCAGCTACACGCCACGGCAGACAACGACTGGAGTCTTTGCCTGATTTCACGGCCTCCACCACTCGCAGGGCCTCCACGATGCACATGCCCAGGGAGTACACGTCCGACGCCAGAGTGGGGCCTTCCTTCGTATCGAGTAACTCCGGAGCCACCCAGTTCCACGCACCAGACACCAGCGTCTTCTCCTCGCTGTCCCCGACCGAACTGAGACCAAAGTCCGTCCCTTTCGCCTTCATGTCGCTCCCGACTACGACGTTGTTCCCTTTCAGGTCTCCATGGACTACGCCTCGAGCGTGAAGGTACTGAACCCCCAACGCTGCTTCGAGCAGCTTGGACCACATTTCATCAGGGTTCTTTCTCAAGTAGCTGACCAAGGTCCCGTTGGTGGCGTACTCGCACACGAAGAACGGTCTGCCGACATGGCACGCACCGAACAGTCGAACGACGTGAGGGTGGCTGAAGCCAAACCAAATGTTCACTTCGCGGCGGAACATCGCACGAGCTTCTGCTCTCTTGGCGGTATCCTCTTGGACTTGCGTAGCTGAGGGGTCCTCCGATGCTGAAGAACTCGAATACGAAGTCGAAGCATTGGCCGAGCCAGTCGATCCAACTAAGATCACTCGTTTCACCACCACGTCCGAGTCCAGCCACTTGGCTCGGTGCACACTCCCGAAACTTCCTTCTCCTAATTTGTTCCACTCGTCAACGACCAACTCGTACCACGGAATGAACCATGGTGGTGCTAGTTCCGACCAATCGTCACCCTTAAGCTTGTTAGTGATGGTTTTGTACGCCTTCTTCATCACCTCAACTTGTTCATTTGTGTACTTGCCCGTAGTCTTCATTTCCTCTTTCATTGTCCTCAGAAATGCGGATCGTTCCTCCGCCGTCTTCAAAGCATTCAGTACAAGAAAGGTATCCGAAAGTCCTGACATGAACTGCTCGATCTGTTCATTGCGCTGTTGCTGCCATCGAGCTTCTGTCTCAGTTTCTGCCTGCTCCGTTTTCCCCAATGATGCCATGAGCGACTGGATGCGCCACTGAAAAGCGTACAAACTGGTAGTGGTGACACGCGTTGACGATAGTTGCATCATTCGGGCTTGTTCGGGTGATATCTTGACCGTCTGAGTAAAGTCGACGAGGAGCTCGTGAAATCTCTCGAGTAATGTTGTGTACTGTGGCGAGGCTTGTAGTTGTTCGTGTATATTCTTAAGCTTGGCGAATTCGCGGCGGTATTGATCATTGTTGTGTTTGGCTATGAGCGGTTCCAGTTGCAACCATGCTTCTTTCACATTGCCACGCTCAAATTCGTCGAACGAGCTGATGGGCTCGTTCTCCGGCTGGTTGGGGTCGGAAGACTCAGTAACAGTCGTGCTCAGCTCAGCTCAGCTCACCCCGTACCGTGCCAGGCCTGTCTCGAGCTACAAGACAGGTACCCGGTGGCAATGTCCGCCGGCTGCCACTATACAGTCTAGCCTAAATATGTAATACACACACGTAGCAGTCGACTTCCAATCTCCGCGTGGCCGCTCAGGTGCGAACGCAGGCACGGAGATCTGTCTCTGGCTGCTCAGGCCGCTCCGTCGGCGGGGCTAATCTACCCGGGGGCTTCGATACCTCTCTTAGACAGCCAAGCAGCCTGAGGGGTAGGCTGCAGATACTCCACTCAACCAACGGGGCTAATCTACCCGTATCCTCACACACTCCGGCCCTTGTTCGAGCTTTGCCTAACACTTACGCTGCTGCCTGCTTCCTTCCTACTCTCTCTCTCTCTCTAGCGGCTCAATGTCTTGTATTTCTTAGCTTACGTCACCTCGCGGCGCGCTAGCTGCTTTCTCTCTTGTAGCTCTCTTCACCTCACGGCAAAAAGCGAACTGCCGGCTTCTCTACCCTACACATGCATGCCCACCGCCGGTGGGTTCAACCCAGCGACTCTCGGCGGTGGCTCCTGGCCGTCCATTGAAGTCTTGATGTCGTCTCGCCTCCCGTCCGTCGTCCACGCCGCTTGTGCATCTTGGTCATCTCTCCTTCGCGGCCTTTCGTGGCTCGCTATCTTCTGTCGGCCAGGTGGGCGATCTTCTGGCGGGTCGACCCGCCGCCCACCGGCCCGTCGCAACCCGTGTCGTCCTGCTGCCGCCGCATCTTGCCCTGTCCTGCGCGTCTTGATCTCCTTGGTCCTCGCTGTCGTCCGCTGCCGCTGTCTTCACTCGCCCTTGTCTTCGTTCGCCGGCTGTTGTCCGTCAGTCTCGGCGGACAGAGCCATAGTATTGCATACTATTACTCTCTTCCCCTAGCAACGAATCGTCCTCGATTCGCGCTGCGTTGCAAGGGGGCTACGTCGCTGGCTGCCGTCTTGCTCTCCTTCGCCCTGCTTCTCGTCGGCACCACTGTCGTCATCACCAAGGCGGAGGCGTCCATCCAACCATAGCTGCTCGTAGTCCTTCTGGTTGATCCAGATAGTCTCGGGACGGCCCGCTCCTCTGTCGGTGCTCGCCTTCCGCACCTCGAACTCGAGCACGTATCGGCCCGTGCGGGTTCGGTACCGACGCCTGCGCACCTCAACCACCTTCTCCTGCGGCTGCAGTCTCGCGAGGCGTGTCTGCGGCGACACCAGGCTGTCAACTCCGCGTCGGCCTTGGCCGGCGAACACATAAATTCTCGGTTCCTCATCTGCCTCGTCGGGGACGTGCGCGGGCACTGCTGGCTGCGCGGTCAAGCTTCCAGGTTGCGCGCCAGCATCTCTCGGCCGCGCGGTCACTGCCGCCTGCTGCTCCGTCACCGGCGACACTTCCATCACCGCGTCGTCGTCCTGGTCGGCGACTTCGCTGCTGCTCTCGGGGTCCAGTGTGCCAGCTCGGGCGTAGGCGCGTACGGGACTCTCGCCACGTCCGGCACGATCGCCTGCCGTTTCTTCGTTCGCGTATGGCGCCTGCCGGATGCGAGCCCGCGTCCGGCTAGCTACACCGTCACGCTGGGTGCTGCCGCTGGTTGTTCGGGCCGGCCGAGCCTTCTTCCGTCGGCCCGTTGTCGTCGCTGCATCCGTGGCGTCGTCTGCTTCGTCGAGGAGGCCTTGCTGGGCCGCTGGTTTGGCCGCTTTCTTCCGCTTCTGCCCTGCTCGTCGGGGTGCACTCGCAGGTGCAGCTTCAGCTCCTGGCTGCACTTGCTGGCTGCTGCCTGGCGGCCTCTGCTCACCGGCTTCCACTGCCGCCATGTCCGGCTGCACCGACTCGCTCCCCTCGCTGCCCGTGCTCGGCACCACCTGGGGCACCGACTCCTCGTCCTCGGGGTCGATGTCCGCCGCTGCAATCGCCTCCTCGCGCAAGTCCAGCGCAATGTCCTGCGCCATCTGCTCGAGTAGGTTGATAGGGTAGGAGTACGGGAGCAGGAACGAGCAGTGAGTCACCAGCTCTCGTCCTGACTCCAGCATCCTGACCAAGTAGTTGTCGTAGCCGGCATCTTCAATGATCTGGGCGGGCCCTCTCCATCGGTGCCCGAACTTCGTGATGCCTGGCCCCTTGGCCGGCCTGTAGATCCACACTAGCTGCTGTAGTCGAAAGTCACTCCGGTGACGCGCATTCCTCCTATTGTAGTATAGTGCTTGCCTTGCCTGCTCCTTCTGCAGTGCAATGGCGGCCAGCTCCCTCGCCGTCCTCAGGTCTTGCAGAAGCACCTCATGGTAGGCCTCCAGCGTGCTGTGCGGGTAGACCAGTCTGTTACGGCGTAGTAGTTCAGCTGGGGTGCGCAGCTTGCGCCCCATCATCAACTCGTTCGGCTGGAAGCCGTGCGTGGCGTGCTGTGACGAGTTGTACGCGTACAACGCGCTCGCTAGGAAGTCATCCCAGTCGGTCTGCTCCTCGTCCACGTACAAACTAATCATATCCTTCCACGTGCGGTGGAAGCGCTCTACGAGTCCAAGCAGGTTCGGGCGGTACGGCACGGGCGTCGACTGCTTCGCCTGCATGAGCTCCAACAGCTCGGCCGTCGCCTTGCTTCCAAACTCCATTGCCCCATCCATCATAATCTCTCGCATAGGGCCGTAGACAAGCACGACCTTGTTCATCAAGAACTGCGCAATAGCCTTGGCCGTGTGCTCCGAGACTGCCTCGGCTACTGCGTACCTCGTAGTGTACTCTACTGCGGCAATGACGTAGCGGTTGCCGTGCATCGTCACTGGCAGCGGGCCAGCCACATCAATTGCCCAGCGATCGCATACGTCGCCAGTCTTAACACTCCGCAATGGCGGTACCACCATCCTTGGCCTCGCCTTCCGTGAGCCACAGTCTTGGCACGCGGACACCCAATCGCGCACAGCCTCTCGCATGTGGGGCCACCAATAGAGTCGCCGTAGCCGCTCATACGTCTGCGGACCACGTAAGTGTCCTGCCCATAGACTGTCGTGGGCCTGTTTGAACGCTAATGCCCAATACTTCGCAGGCAGGATCATCCGGCTCTCTCCCTCGCCTACTTCCGCATGCACGATGCCGTCATCGCCCGTGAACACTCGCTGACCTCGGTACGTGCTCTTCTGCTTCAAGGTCTGGACCATGACTGACTTCGCCTGCTCTCGTTTCACGTCCTCGTCCGTGAACTGCACTAAACCCAACTCAGCTGCTTCCACCCGCTGCACAATGACCGCTCGGACCACGTCGTCCGCGGCCAGATCAATCTCGTTCTCCAGTTCTTGTCGGACGTCAGGTGGCGGCACTGATTCGCCGGCCACCGACGCTGATGCATCCGCAGCTGCGGTCACGCCGCCTGGTGCTTCAGCTGCGCCACCACTCGTCACTGCCCGTACTGCAGCTCGTCGGTGCGTGGCAGGCACGATCTGCATCGCCACTGCGGTGGCAATCATCTCCATCGTCAGACACTGCTCCTCCTGCTTGCCGACTGCTACCGCCACAGTCGCTCTGCGCGACGCGATGTCGTCCGGGGTCGCGTCCCCGGGCGTCGAGTCGCACCCCATGCCCTCATCGCCATCCATGCACTGCCTGCCTATCGCGGGGTCGTCCTGGGCGGCCCCACGCTCACTGCTATCTGGCTCACCTTCCTGCACTGGGCCACGTGACAGAGCATCTGCCACGTGGTTCTCTCTTCCAGGTCGGTAGACGACCTCAAAATCAAATTCTTGCAAAGTTAACGCCCAGCGGTGGAGTCGTCCCGCTGGCTCCTTCGTAGTCATGAGCCACTTGAGCGCCACGTGGTCCGTGACTATCGTAAACTTGCGGCCATACAAGTGCGGTCGGAACAGACGCACGGCCCAAACCACGGCCAGACACTCAAGCTCAGAAATATTGTACTTAGCCACTGTAGGACTGTTGACCTTGGAAGCGTAGGCCACGGGCTGATCACCCTTGCCCTGATCCTGCGATAGAACAGCTCCCAGCCCCGTCTTCGAGGCATCCGTCGATAGTTTGAATGGTAGCCGGTAGTCGGGGTAAATAAGCACGGGCTTCCTGCTCAGCCATGCTTTAGCCCATACAAACGCCTCCTCTTGCTCGCTACCCCATTCCCACTCAGTAGTCTTCCTCAGCAACTTCGTAAGAGGCGACATGCGGGCGCCAAATGAAGGTAGAAACCGCCTGTAGTAGCCTGCTAGGGCAACAAATCGTCTCACTCCGGCTGGATCAGTCGGCCTCGGGAACTCGGCCACCGCTTTCACCAATCTCTCAGTAGGACGTATCCCTTCCGTAGTCAGGTCATGCCCTAAATATTCCATGTGCGTAGTCGCGAATGAACACTTAGACGCCTTCAGGCTGAGTCCTGCTGCCGACAATCTCTCGAGGACGACAGCCAACCCCACTACATGTCTGGCCACTGAGCCCTTCGTAAAAATAATTACATCATCCAGGTAGACTAGACAACAAACCCACGTCAATCCACGAAGCACACAGTCCATTAATCTTTGAAAAGTGCTCGGGGCGTTGCAGATCCCGAAGGGCATTCGGCAGAACTGGAACAGTCCACGCCGTGTCGTGAACGCGGTCTTCGGCTTGTCCTGCTGAGCTACGGCAAGCTGCCAATAGCCTGCATGGAGATCTAGGCTAGTGAATCTTCTTGAGTCGTAGAGAGCCTCCAATGTTTCATCCACCCGAGGCAGCGGGTACACATCTTTCACAGTCACGGCGTTCAGCGCGCGATAATCAATGCAAAATCGTACACTTCCATCCTTCTTGCGCACAAGAACGACAGGAAAGCCCCATGCACCTGAGCCTTCCTCAATCACGCCGTCCTGCAACATGTCGTCCACCTCCTGGTCGATGATCGCATTCTCCGACACTGCATGTCTTCGCCTGCGCATCATTATCGGGGCTGCGTCCCCCGTGTTGACGTGATGCACCACCTCCGTCTGAGCCAGAGGCGGGCACCCCTTCTTCTTTTCCACAATGTTCGCGTACTGCCGTAGCAGCGCGACCACCAGGTCACGTTCCTCCGCCCGCATCTCGCCGATGTCGAGGCTGTCTTCGTTTGTCAGCGGCGCTGCGTCGTCCTTCTTCAACTTGGCGACCCACTCGGCCACGCGCGCTCTCTCCAGCTCTCCGTTCATCTCCAACAACTGCATAGTCTCATCGGTCGGGACCCAGGTCCCTAGTACATCACGCGCAGGTAGTTTCTCACGCCTGCCCTCCACATTCAGCACTGCCACTCGAATCACTCCATCGCGCACGGTGTCCACCGTCGGCGCTAGCAACAGGTGCCTTTTAGATGTCGGCTTCGGCAGGAATATCCCTGTCGTGCCGTCGGCTGCACCCACCTTCATGCGGACAATGCTCCGGGTGTTGGTCCCCAACTTCACCGTCTTGGCAAGTCGCACAGTCGCCTGGCACTTGCCCGAGGCTTGCATCAATGGGGTCACCCCGTGACACACGAACGGCAAGATGACCTTCTGGCCATGGTCATCATGGTACTTCAATTCACGCTTACCAAAGTCTAACTTGACTTGGTGCTCGGCCATCCAGTCTTCTCCAATCAGCATCTCACTTCCTTGGCCCTCCACCAGCAACGCATCCACAGCTATCCGCTGCTGGTAGACCGTAGTCCCCACGAAACGCCACACTCCAAGCACGCGGACTTGCCCACCGCCAAATCCTTCCACAACATCAACTGGTGCCTCTCGTGTAAGGCACCTGCCGTACTTCCGGAGCTCAATGCCCGCCACACTGAACTGCGCGCACGTATCGAGCCGAACCTCGAGCGTGCGTGCCTTCGACACGGCCAGCAACGCTGTCGGCAGACTCGTCGGCTCGCCGCTGCTTGCTGCTCGGAGCTGGGCCTTGCGCACCGACTTGCCCTTGCCATCGTCGATCAGCTCGACGTCTCCGTATCCGCCGCGCCTTTCGTAGTGGTAGGACGCACGCATCGGAGGCTGCTTGTGCCTCGTCTTAGTCTTGCCCTTCGCGGCAGCCTTCTCCTCGAGCTGCTCGTACATCTGCTGCTGTCGCTGGAGGCGTCGCACTCGACGTGCAACGCAAAACTTCTTGGCTTCCTTCGTCGCGCGCCTGCGCAGGGCCCGCATCGCTGCGAGAGACCCTTCTTCGTTGAGCGCCTGTGGGGCGCCTTCTTCGTAGGCTTGCACGTGGCGAAGCCACACTTCCTCACCCATGGGCGCAGCTCGCTGTCGGTGCCCACCGTTCCGACTTGCAGGCGCTGTCGTGGACTTGCCCTTCGTCAGCTTCGGCCTTCTCCTCTCGGCCTTCTTCACTACGGCGACGACCGTCTGCACTGCCTGCCGGCGTTCGTCGAGCCGCTCGGGTCCACCGTCCCCGTGTAGTCCGTCGACCAGTCGCCTCACCATCGTGCGCAGCACCTTCGCCCTCTCTTGGTGCTGTTCCCGAAACTCGGACGCCAGTATGCCGTTGGCTGTCGCCAATGCACTCTCCACACGCCGCTGCCCCCGCCGACGCGACGTAGTTCGACCACCACTGACTAGAAGTGGCATCCGCTGCACTCCGCGAGGTGGTACGCGCACCACCGGCGTATCCGTCGTCTCCGGCGCTGGTGCTGAGTCCGCCGCTACTTTCGTGAACTGGTCACTCGGGCCAGTCTTGTCCTCCATCTCGGCCGTGGCCACTGCTGCCTCAGGGGTCGTGCTCATCCCCAGGCCGCCGTCCACTTCCTGCATCTTGCCCACATTGGCGGGCAGATGCCCGCCAGCTGCACTGCTTCTTACCGCTACACATGGCGACCGGCTCCTCCGCCGCTTGCCAAGTACACGACGTGCTCGTGGGTCCGAGTCGCCGCTCTTCCCCTTGTTTCTTCCACTGACGGCCTTCGTGCTGCCGCCCTTCCCTTCACTGCTGTCGCCGGCTGCATCCGCATCGCTGCCGACGACATCTTCCGCACCGCCACCGACGACTGCTTCGGCACCGCCGCCGACGACTTCTTCCATATCGCCACTCTCTTCCTCGTCGTCACGGACGACTGCATCCGCGCCATCACTGCTGGCGACCACGTCCGCACCGCCGCTCTTCACGCCACAGCCGACGTCGGCGCTGGCACCGACGCACGACCCTTGGTCGCCACTGGCGACGACCTCGTCCGCGCCACCGTCCTTCCTGTCGCCGCTGTCGACGACGTCCTTCACACCGCCACTCTTCCCCTTGACTTGTCCACCGCTTCGGTCTTGAGGTTGAGCGCGTACTGCTCGACCACTCAACTGCACGCGCTGCTCCACCTCGCTCTTCTCGGGCGGGCCACTCGTGCTCGTGACCACGTCCGTCACCTCCTGGGAGAATTCGTCCTCGCCAGGCAGTCGAGCCTCCGCCTCTACTGCCTCGCCTCGTTTCCCGCCGTCGCTGGAGTGCTCTGCGTCGGGACGGCCGCACTGGTCGCCGCCGCCGCTGTTGGCTGCTGCTGTTGTGCTGGTGGGGGCTGCTGGTTGACTGCAGGCTGCGTGCCCGCGATGCGCACGCGGCACTCGCGCCACCAGTGGCCGCTCTGGCCGCAGTAGTGGCACATGGATTCGGCCTTGCGCTGCATGATCGGCCTGCCGTCGCCGGGCCCGTAGTTGCTCAGGGCACCGGCGCCGCCTCGGCCGCCACTTCGTCCGCCGCCTCCGAAGCCGCCTCGTCCTCCGCCGTAGCCACCGCGTGCACTGCCGCCGTAGCCTCCACGACCTCCACCACTGTAGCCGCCGCCATCGTAGTGCCCACCGTAGTAGTTGCCACCGCCGCCGCGCCCGCCGTACTGCTGCCCTCCGCCCTGCTGCTGGTTGGTCGTCGGAGGCTGCGCGAATGCCGGCAAGTCGGCGCTCTCTGCTGGTCGGGCTTCCGCCTTCACTTCCAGCGTGCGTGCTGTCTTTGTCTTGCTGGCTTCCACCTTTGTGGCTGGGATGCGTGCAGCTGCTGCCTGTCCCATCCCAGCTGCAACCGCAATCGCTTGCAGCGCAGCCAATGGGAGGGCCCCATCTTTGAGTCCAGCCGTATTGGCCAATCCGCTGATAGCTTTCCCCGCGTCATCATATCTGGGCCCCACGTCGCTGCCGCCGAACCCTAGTCCTAATTGCTTCCAATTAATGAGGTCGGCCACTTCAGTTTTGGCCTCGCTCTTCTTTGGCGGCACGATGCCGGCCTCCTTCGTGTCCGCCTTGCCCTTGCGGTAGTGCCGCTGGGCGCTGCGCCAGCTCGTGACCTTCCGCCCCTCGCCGTACTCGCCGTAGCCGTTGATCGTGAACTCCACGGCCTCGCTGAGCGTCTGCGGTCCCATGGTGCGTATGTGTGCGGCAGCTTCTTGATTGTTGAGGCCGTCATAGAACGCCTCCAGGTATGCCTCTGCTGACACTCGTTTACCGAATCCTATGTTTGTCAGGCTGTTGGCGAAGCTGTCTACTCGTTCACCGGGCTGCTGCTCGCGTTTGCCGAGTCGCTTCTGGATCTGCCACGTATTCTCACGTCGGCCGTACTTCTTGCGCAGGCGGCTGGCCAGGTACTCGAACGTGCAATCTTCGGCCTCCAGGCCCTCACTCATGATTACTAACCATTTGTTGGCATCCCCTTTCAGGTGTGCCGTCACTCCGTAGTACAGCTCCGCTGTCGTCCACGTCTCGCCGCCCAGCATTGCTTGCCGCTGTACGGCCTGCTGCACGGTCGACAGCCAGGCCTCGATCGACTCGGTCGGCGTGCCGCGGAAGTCCTCGATGTGAAGCTTCTTCAATTTGTTCCTCCGTGGCTGGATGACCACGGGAGTTGGTGTTGGTGCTGGCGCCGTGGGTGTCGCCGCCACCGGGGTCTGGATCACGAATCTCTGCATCATGGCGCGCTGCTGTCCCGGCGTGAGTGCGTCCCACCAGCCCATTGACTCCAACGTGTCGTCCTGTCCGGTCTCGCGCGGGTCGCTGCGAGCGACTGGTATGCTGGGCCGTGCTGGTCGCTGTGGTTGTCGTGGTCGATCTCCGGCATCGTCACCAGAGTCATCCTCATCGTGGTGACCGCCGCCACCGCTGCGGTTGTTGTCCGCATCCTGGTTGCTGTGGTCGTCGTTCTCGTCGCCGTCATTGGCGTCGTGGTTGCTGTCTTCGTCATCGTCGTCATCATCGGCGTCATCGTCCGGGTCGTCGTCGTCGTCCGGGTCGCCGTTGTTGGCCACGCGGACGGCGACAGAGCTGCTGACTTCGACATCCTCCGCACTGCCATCGTCGTTCGCCAGGCGCAGTCGTGTTCGAGTCGTTCGCTGCCTCTTCGTCGTCCGTGCCCGCCTGCTGCTGTTGGTGCCGGTGCTGCTCCGGTTTGTCGTCGACGACCGTCGACCCGTCGACGCGGCCGACCTCGTAGTGATCGTCATGTTAACTTCAATATCACGTGCTTTCTTTTGTCCTTGTGCTTCTTCTTGTTTCTAGCTGCTGGTCGTTGCTCGGCTGCTGGTCGCTGCTCTTCTTCTTCCTCTGCTGGTTGGTTCGTGCCTCTGGGCCAAGCCTCGTGAAGCCACTCAGTCGAGTCGACAACCGTGTTGGTAGGCCCCTGTATGAATTCCACCAAGTAACAGTCGTGCTCAGCTCAGCTCAGCTCACCCCGTACCGTGCCAGGCCTGTCTCGAGCTACAAGACAGGTACCCGGTGGCAATGTCCGCCGGCTGCCACTATACAGTCTAGCCTAAATATGTAATACACACACGTAGCAGTCGACTTCCAATCTCCGCGTGGCCGCTCAGGTGCGAACGCAGGCACGGAGATCTGTCTCTGGTTGCTCAGGCCGCTCCGTCGGCGGGGCTAATCTACCCGGGGGCTTCGATACCTCTCTTAGACAGCCAAGCAGCCTGAGGGGTAGGCTGCAGATACTCCACTCAACCAACGGGGCTAATCTACCCGTATCCTCACACACTCCGGCCCTTGTTCGAGCTTTGCCTAACACTTACGCTGCTGCCTGCTTCCTTCCTACTCTCTCTCTCTCTCTCTAGCGGCTCAATGTCTTGTATTTCTTAGCTTACGTCACCTCGCGGCGCGCTAGCTGCTTTCTCTCTTGTAGCTCTCTTCACCTCACGGCAAAAAGCGAACTGCCGGCTTCTCTACCCTACACATGCATGTCCACCGCCGGTGGGTTCAACCCAGCGACTCTCGGCGGTGGCTCCTGGCCGTCCATTGAAGTCTTGATGTCGTCTCGCCTCCCGTCCGTCGTCCACGCCGCTTGTGCATCTTGGTCATCTCTCCTTCCAGCCTTTCGTGGCTCGCGATCTTCTGTCGGCCAGGTGGGCGATCTTCTGGCGGGTCGACCCGCCGCCCACCGGCCCGTCGCAACCCGTGTCGTCCTGCTGCCGCCGCATCTTGCCCTGTCCTGCGCGTCTTGATCTCCTTGGTCCTCGCTGTCGTCCGCTGCCGCTGTCTTCACTCGCCCTTGTCTTCGTTCGCCGGCTGTTGTCCGTCAGTCTCGGCGGACAGAGCCATAGTATTGCATACTATTACTACTCCTTGATAGCCAAATTTCCCAACTTGTGGACAACGGACGACAGGTTGGGGCGTAGGTGAGGGTCTTGACAGCATATCGCGTGCACTAACTCGCGTGCATCTCCTGGAGGACAGTTTGGGCTAAAATTTTCACTCTCATCCTCCGGGGCCCAATATTCTTTAACGAATCTTACAACCCCGTCTTCCTTTTCCTCTATGGTGCTCCACGGCATCTTTCCAGTAGCAGCTTCCAAAATACACATTCCCAAAGAATACACATCCGACTCGCATGATGGTGGATCCCCTAACATAACCTCGGGAGACTGCCAGCGCACAGACCCTGCCGTGCGTGGGCGTTCGTTACGCCAGCGGCCGTACTGCCGGATCAGCGCCTTGGACCTCAAGCTGCTCAACCGAAAATCTGCCAGCTTCGCCGTGCCATCACTACCAATCAAAATGTGACTGCAGCGGAGCCCGGCGTGCACAATACCCCTCTCTCGTGAAGATACTCCAAACCCAACGCCGCCTCGTACAGATACTTCCACATCGTTCTTTTCATCACTGAAGTCGAGGTGACGTGCTCCAGAAGTGACCCCGTGCTGGCGTATTCACACACGAAGAACTTCAGAAGGGACCCAGCGTCACACGCGCCGTACATTTTGAGCACATTAGGATGTCGGAGCTTTTGCCATAGACGCACCTCACTCTGAAATGACGTAGAGGCTGCGTCTGAAATGGGCAGCTTTACGACGACATCGGAACCGAGCCACTTGGCGAGGAAGTCACCCCCAATAGTGCAATTTTCGTGGAAGAGGGTCAACTCGATTTCGGAAGGGGGTATGGAGCAGGTTGACGGAATACCGGATGCCAACACTACGTCTACACCATCTTTTGTAGCCTCAGGAAGGATAAACGGCGTGAGTATTCGCTGGAGTTCAATATACCCATGGTCAGCAGCAAGTCGGACTGCTGTCGAATTCACGTTGGCGTTGCATTCTTCTACGAGGTATCGAACTAAGTCGATCTCGCCTCTTTCGGCGGCGCCCATCACGGCAGTGTATCCGTCTTTATCCTTCATATTCACGTCCACACCGCATTGCTTAACGAAATACCGGACGACATTCGGACAGCCGTGTCTAGCGCCTTCCGTCAGTGCATTCGCACTCACATCCACAGCGCGTTGCTCCACGAGGTACCGAACGACTTCTACGAAGTCGAAACTAGCAGCCGATTCTAATGCTTTATGTCCGGCATCACCGTTAGCGATCACGTCCGCATCGTATCGTTCAGCTAGGTACTGCACAACATCGACGTGCCCCTTTCTAGCGGCATCCACGAGCGCTTTGGAGAAATCCCAACGGGTTAAGTTTGCGTCGGCCGCAACACCCGCGTACCCACAAGCAGCAGCTTCCGTGAGCGCTGAATCTAGCCTAATAGCAGTCCCAACGACCCCCGCGTCGCACTGCTCGATAAGATAGCGCACCACCTCTAGGTGGCCCGAACGAGCGGCCATCCGCACTCCGTGCTTCTTATATCCGTTGCCGTCGCGTACCATACAAACTTCTGGACCCTCTTGAGATCTCCTTCGGAGACTGCCAAAAGGAACTCCGTTCTAAACTTTCCCCGCCGGGAAATGTTCCCCATCGCGTCTGCCTGTGGCTTCGGGGCGAAGCGAGAAACGAGAACTGGCAAGATTTTCCCCCCCAAGGGGCGAAAGGCTAGAAACACCCAGTACTGGTATAAGGCAGCTCACTGGCCACATCGGTGCTGCACATGCCGGACGCCACTAAAGTGCAGTGTAGTCGACGTCCAGAGAGCACTTTAGGCTAGACACATTTCAAGCCATTTGGCTAGGATATCTACCGTTCGGTGGGAGATCACTATCAGGCTAGCTTGATTTCAGACGTAGGAATGTGGCAGCGTGGGTCCATTTCCATTTCGTGTTCTTCGTGGCTCACGAATCGTGACCTTTGTGCTGCATATGACTAGGACTAAGTGGACCATGGCGACGAAGTGAACCTTTGGTTCGGCTGGCAGCTTCCTACGCGCATGACCGCGACCTAAATGTCTGGACCATTGTATGTCTTCTGCGCGCTGGTGGGGTTCGGCCGACTCTTGGGTAGCTACAGTAGCTAGCTGCTGCGTGCACGGCGAAGTAACTCGCAGACGGGTTGTGTTCCTTTTCTTCAGCTTCCAGTTCTTCGTCCTGCCAACTCGCCGCGTCCTGGCTGGCAGCGCGATCGGAACATTGCAGCACCAAATGCTACGTAAACCATTCTAATTCAAGGCACTACGAAGTAGCAATCTGCGCATGCTGCACCACGTATGGCTACATCTTGTTGCTGTTTGTACTGTCCCATCTTCATACCAGGACTTAGTCTCCTGCTGCTGCTGCTCGCCACCATATGCGGCCTCCAAGTGAGCTCGAACCACGTGACGAGCTACTTCAAGAGCGCCGCTTTCGTGGCCACGAACTTCGAGACTTTGATGTCGTAAGGCTTCGATGTCTAGTCGTGAGTAGAAACTCGTAGTGTGCACTGAGGTGTCTACTCAATGAAGTGCGCTTCACAGAACTTGGTCAATGATCGGTCCAGCGCATAACATCGCATCGTGGTCTCCACCAACGAGGTGAGACTCCGTTTCCTCTCTTGCAGCTTCTTCGTGGACGTATCGGCGTCGGCGACGAGCGAACCAAAAGCAGCTCGGCACGCATCGCTTTGTCGACCATCAATGAGTTTGTGCACCTGCCCAAGCCGTTCCCACAACGACCCATACAGCCGGAGCACTGCGTCTGGTTGGACGACATGGTCCTTGCATTCAGCTAGTGACATTCTGGCTGCAGCGATCACGTGGCGAACAGATTTCCACTCGACAGTATTCGAGCACGATGTGTCTTCGAGACTGTTGGCTTGGTAGGTAGCAGTAGCGCAACTACCGGTAGTCAATTTTGCCAGCTCATCAACGACTGTCGAGATCTTGATCCGCTTCGGAGGGTCCAACACACACATCCGCTCGACCAACGCCCACTGACTGTCCTCGCAGATCGACGGTCGACCCGGCAACTTTCCACGTGTAGCATGATACTTCATGGCCGCTCGGTCACCTACACGCCAGGGCAGACACTGACTCGACGCTTTCCCTGATTTCACGGCCTCCACCACTCGCAGGGCTTCCACGATGCACATGCCCAGGGAGTACACATCCGACGCCAAAGTGGGGCCTTGATTGGTGTCGAGTAGCTCCGGAGCCACCCAGTTCCACGCACCAGACACCAGGGCCTTGTCCTCGCTGTCTTTAACCGAACTGAGACCAAAGTCCGTCACTTTCGCCTTCATGTCGCTCCCGACCACGATGTTGTTCCCTTTCAGGTCTCCATGGATTACGCCTCGAGCGTGTAAGTACTGAACCCCCAACGCCGCCTCGTGCAGCTTGGCCCACAGTTCATCGGGGTTCTTTCTCAAGTAGCTGACCAAGGTCCCGTTGGTGGCGTATTCGCAGACGAAGAACGGTATGCCGACATGGCATGCACCGAACAGTCGAACGACGTGAGGGTGGCTGAAGCCAAACCAAATGTCCACTTCGCGGCGGAACATGGCACGGGCTTCTGCTCTCTTAGCGGTGTCCTCTTGGACTTGCGTAACTGAGGGGTCCTCTGATGCTGACAAACGTGAACACCCAGTCGAGCCATTTGCCTTGTCAGCTGAACCAGTTAGTGTCACTCGTTTCACCACCACTTCCGAGTCCAGCCACTTAGCTCGATGCACACTCCCGAAGCCTCCTTCACCCAATTTGCTCCACTCGTCGACGACCAACTCGTACCACGGAATGAACCATGCAGGCGCTAGTTCCGACCAATCGTCACCTTGAAGCTTGCTGGCAATGTCTCCATACGCCTTCTTCATCACCTCGAGTTGCTCAGGGGGTGGAAATTTTAAACTAGTCACCTGTGCATTTTTAACTTGTCACTTTCAAAAATTCATAGCGTAACCAGTCACTTATTCATGGTCGACTAGTTACTAGTGACTAGCCGACAACGCAAAAGTGACAAGTGATAATGTAAAATAGACACATAATTGCATTTATACGTTTGTAGTTATTCTGTGTAGGCCTGAGTTTACGCCCGCGTGCTGCGCACACGGTCCATAAACTACAGGTGGCTTTCTGCATTGGACTTTGCCTGGGTTTAAGTCCGCGTGCTTCGCACACGGCCCTTAAACCACAGGTGGCGATCGTGATTGGATTTAGCCTGGGTTTAAGTCCGCGTGCTTCGCACACGGCCCTTAAACCACAGGGGAGGCGTTCCAGCCTGCCATTGCGTTCATGACTAGCTAACTAATACACCCTAATCCCTAAACCCTTAACAGCGAGTGCACAAAACCCTAAGCCCCCCTCTACCTCCCCCGGAGGGGGAGCACCTCGCTTCGCTCGGTAGTGGGCTGGACCCGCCTTCGGCGGGCGTTGGCGCTGTTGGCGCTTGATAGTGCGTCCCTTCGGCCCTGTGTACCCAGGGTACGCTGAAAGTGTAACTGAAGCGGCCGGTGCGCAGAAAAGGACGCGAGTGACAAGTTGAATATGTAAAAGTAACTAGTTTGTATTGTACTTTTTCAAGTGACAAGTTAAAAATGCACAGAAGATCAGTCCATAATATATTCCCGTTGCTCAGGTGTGTACTTACCGGCAGTCTCCATTTTCTCTTTCAGTGTCTTCAGAAATGCGGATCGTTCCTCCACCGTCTTCAAAACGTTCAGCAGAAGAAAGGTGTCCGAGACTCCTGGCATGAACTGCTCGACCTTTTCGTTGCGCTGTTGCTGCCATCGAGCTTCTCTCACAGTTGCTTGCTGCTCCGTTTCCCCCAATGATGCCATGAGTGACCGGATACGCCATTGAAAAGCGTACAAACTGTTTGTGGTGACGCGCGTTGATGACAGTCGCATCACTCGAGCTTGTTCGGGCGACATCTTGGCCATCTGAGTAAAGTCGATGAGGAGTTCGTGAAATCTCTTGAGCAAAGTTGGGTATTGTGGCGACGCTTGCAGGTGTTCGTGTACTTTCTTAAGCTGGTCGAATTCGTGGCGGTAGTGATCATTGTTGTGCTTGGCAATGAGCGTTTCTAGCTGCAACCATGCGTCGTTCACATTATCGTATTCGTCAAACGAGCTGACGGGATCGTTCTCCGGCTGGTTGGAGTCGGACGACTCCTCGATAGCCAAATTTCCTAACTTGTAGACGACGGACGACAGACTGGGGCGTAGGCGAGGGTCTGGACGGCAGATGCTCCACACTATTTGGCGTGCATCGCCTGGAGGGCAGTGAGGGTGATGTGGAGATGTTTTTTCATCCTCCCGAGTCCAACGTCCTCTACAGAATACTGCAACGAATTCGTTCTTTTGTGTGCTCCACGGCATTTCCCCAGTAGCAGCTTCCAAAATACACATTCCCAGAGAGTACACATCCGACTCACATGATGGTGGATGCCCTCTGATAACTTCCGGAGACTGCCAGCGCATTGACCCTGCTGTGCGTTTGCGTATTCGTGTACTAGTGCTGGAGTTGGACTTCAAGCCACTGAATCGAAAATTTCCCAGCTTCGCGGTACCATCGCTACCAATCAAGATGTTACTGCAACGGAGCTCGGCGTGCACGATACCTCGCTCGTGAAGATACTCCAGACCCAACGCCGCCTCGTACAGATACTTCCACATCGATCTTTTCTCCACTGAAGACGAGTTGACGTGCTCCAGAAGTGACCCATTGCTGGCGTATTCACACACGAAGAACTTCAGAAGGGGCCCAGCGTCACACGCGCCGTACATCTTGAGCACATTAGGATGTCGGAGCTGTTGCCACAGACGCACCTCACTCTGAAATGACGTGGAGGATGCGTCTGGAATTGGCAGCTTTACAACGACATCGGAACCGAGCCACTTGGCTAGGAAGTCGCCCCCAATACTGCCATTTTCATGGAAAAGGGTCAACTCGATTTCGGATGGGGGGATAAAGCAGCTTGATGGAATGTCGGATGGCAGTACTACATCTTCTCTTGTATCCCCAGCCTCAGCAGGAAGAAACGGCGTGAGTAGTCGCTGGATGTCAATGTATCCACCGTCAGCAGCAAGTCGGACTGCTGCTGAGTTCACGTCGGCACTGCGTTCTTCTACGAGATATCGAACAACGTCAATCTTACCGGCGTTTATGGCCTCCATCACGGCAGTGTTTCCGAGTTCATCCTCCATATTCACGTCCGCACCACATTCCTCAACGAAATACCGGACAACATTCAGATTGCCGCGTGAGGCGCCTCTCGTCAGTGCGTTAGCACTCACATCGACAGCACGTTGCTCCACGAGGTACCGGGCGAGTCTCATATCGTTGCGATGAGCGGCCCAAAACAATGCTGTATATCCAAGATCATCCTTCGCGTTCACATCCGCATCGCATCTTTCAGCCAGGTACTGCAGGATATCTACATGCCCCGATCTAGCGACCTCCACGAGCGCTTTGGAGACATTTAAGTTTGCACTGCATCGTTCGACAAGGTACCGCACAACATCCGCGTGCCCAGTGGGCACGCTGCTGCTGGTGGGCAGTGCCCACCGTCGGATCTGCCCACCAGCAGCAGCTTCCGCGAGCGCTAAATCTAGACTAGTATCAGTGACATGGGCGCCTGTGCCGCACTGCTCGACGAAATAGCGCACCACCTCTAGACGATCCCAACGAGCGGCCATCCGCACTCCGTGTTTCTTATCCGCTGCCGTCGCGTACCATACCAACTTCTGGACCCTCTTGAGATCACCTTCGACGACTGCCACAATGAACTCCCTCCTAAACTTTCCCCGCCGGAAAACGTTCCCCATCGCGTCTGTATGTGTCTTCGGGATGAAGCGAGAAACGAGAACTGGCAAGATTTTCTCCCCCAAGGGGCGAAAGGCTAGAAACACCGAGTACTTCGAAGTAGAAGGGAGCTCACTGGCCACAGAGAGCACTTTAGGCTAGACGCATTTCAAGCCATTTGGCTGAGAAATCTACCGTTGGGTAGTGTGGGTTCATTCCCAGTTCATGTTCTTCGTGACTCGCGAATCGTGAGCGTTGTGATGCATACGACTAGGACTGAATTGACCGTGGCGACGGAGTGAATCTTTGGCTCGGCTGGCAGTTTGCTACGCGCATGACCGCGACCTAAATGTCTAGACCATTGTATGTCTTCTTCGCGTTGGTGGGGTTCGGCCGACTCTTGGGTAGCTACAGTAGCTAGCTGCTGCGTGCACGGCGAAGTAACTCGCAGACGGGTTTTGTTCCTTTTCTTCCGCTTCCAGTTCTTCGTCCTACCAACTCCCGGCTTCTTGACTGACATCGTGATCGGAACATTGCAGCACCAAATTCCACGTACGTCATTCTAATGCAAAGCAATACGAATAACTACAGCTTGTTGCTGTTTTGATACCAGTACTTCGTCTCCTGCTTCTCTCGCCACCATGTGCGGCCTCCAAGTGAGCTCGAACCACGTGACGGGTTCCTTCAAGAGCGCCGCTTTCGGGGCCACGAACTTCGAGACTTTGATATCGTAAGGCTTCGATGTCTAGCCGTGAGTGGAACCTCGTAGTGTGCACTGAGGTGTCTACTCAATGAAGTTGGCTTCACAGAACTTGGTCAACGCTCGATGTAGAGCATGACATCGCATCGTGGTCTCCGCCAACGAGATGAGACTCCGTTTCCTGTCTCGCAGCTTCTTCATGGACGCATCGGCGTTGGCGACGAGCGAACCGAATGCAAATCGGCACGCATCGCTGTGTTGACCATCAATCCGATTCTGCACCTGCCCAAGCCGTTCCCACAATGACTCGTACAGCGGGATCACTGCGTCAGCATGAGCGACATCGTCCTTGCATTCAGCTAGTGACATTCTGGCTGCAGCGATCACGCCGGGAACAAATTCCCACTCGATAGTATCCAAGCGCAAGGTGTCTGCAAGACTGTTGGCTTGGCTGGTAGCAGTAGCACAGATAGTCAACTTCACCAGCTCATCCACGACCGTCGAGATCTTCATCCGCTTCGCAGGGTCCAACACACACATCCGCTCGACCAATTCCCATTCACTGTCCTCACAGATCGACGGTCGACCGGGCAACTTTCCACGTGTAGCATGATACTTCATGGCTGCTCGGTCACCTACACGCCACGGCAGACAACGACTCGAGTCTTTGGCTGATTTCACAGCCTCCACCACTCGCAGAGCCTCCACGATGCACATACCCAGGGAGTACACGTCCGACGCCAAAGTGGGGCCTTGATTGGTGTCGAGTAGCTCCGGAGCCACCCAGTTCCACGCACCAGACACCAGCGTCTTGTCCTCGCTGTCTTTAACCGAACTGAGACCAAAGTCCGTCACTTTCGCCTTCATGTCGCTCCCGACCACGATGTTGTTCCCTTTCAGGTCTCCATGGATTACGCCTCGAGCGTGTAGGTACTGAACCCCCAACGCTGCCTCGTGCAGTTTGGACCACATTTCATCGGGGTTCTTTCTCAAGTAGCTGACTAAGGTCCCGTTGGTGGCGTACTCGCAGACGAAGAACGGTCTGCCGACATGGCACGCACCGAACAGTCGGACGACGTGAGGGTGGCTGAAGCCAAACCAAATGTCCACTTCGCGGCGGAACATCACACGGGCTTCTGCTCTCTTGGCGGTGTCCTCTTGGACTGGTGTAGCCGAGGGGTCCTCCAATGCTGACAAACTTGAATACGAGTACGAAGTCGAAGCATTCGCTTTGCCAGTTGATCCAGGTAAGATCACTCGTTTCACCACCACGTCCGAGTCCAGCCATTTGGCTCGATGCACACTCCCGAAGCCTCCTTCACCCACTTTACTCCACTCATCAACGACCAACTCGTACCACGGAATGAACCACGCTGGCGCAAGTTCCGACCAATTGTCATCGTCAAGCTTGCTGGAGATGCCTTTGTATGTCTTCTTCATCACCTCAAGTTGTTCAGTTGTGTACTTGCCGGTAGTCTCCATTTCCTCTTTTAGTGCCCTCAGAAATGCGGATCGCTTCTCCACCGTCTCCAAAGTGTTCAGCAGACGAAAGGTATCCGAGACTCCCGACATGAACTGCTCGATATGTTCGTTATGTTGTTGCTGCCATCGAGTTTCTCCCTCATTTGCTACTTCCCCCATTTCCCCCAATGAAGCCAATATCGACTGGATTCGCCACTGAAAAGCCCACGAACTGTTGGTGGTGACGCGCGTTGACGACAGTTGCATCACTTGGGCTTGTTCGGGCGATATCTTGACCATCTGAGTGAAGTTAATGAGGAGCTCGTGAAAACGCTGGAGCAATGTTGGGTACTGGGGTGAGGCTTGTAGATGTTCGCGTACTTTCTTGAGTTTTGCGAATTCACGGCGGTATTGAGCATTGTTGGGTTTAACCATGAGCGTTTCCAGCTGCAGCCATGCTTCGTTCATGTTGTCACGTTCGTATTCATCAAATGAGCTGACGGGTTCGTTCTCCGGCTGATTGGAGTCGAAAGACTCCTTGATAGCCAAGTTTCCCAACTTGTAGACGACTGACGACAGACTAGGGCGTAGGCGAGGGTCGTGACGGCATATCTCGTGCACTAATTCGCGTGCACTTTCGGGGGGGGGGGCAGTCGGGGCTAAATTGCCCACTCTCACCTTCCGGAGTCCAATATTGTTTTTCGTTTCTCACAAGCCATTCGTTCTTTTGGGAGCTCCACGGCATTGTTCCTGTAGCAGCTTCCAAAATGCACATTCCCAGAGAATACACATCCGACTCACATGATGGTGGATACCCAAACATAGCCTCAGGAGACTGCCAGCGCATTGACTCTGACGTGGATGCGCTGGCGCTGGACTTGAAGCCACATAACCAAACAATTGCCAGCTTCGCCGTACCATCACTACCAATCAAAATGTTACTGCAGCGGAGCTCGTCGTGCACCATACCGCGCTCGTGAAGATACTCAAGACCCAACGCCGCCTCGTACAGATACTTCCACATCGTTGCCTTCCCCACTGAAGACGAGTTGACGTGCTCCAGAAGTGACCCATTGCTGGCGTACTCACACACTAAGAACTTAAGATGGGGCACAGCGTCACACGCACCGTACATCTTGAGCACATTTGGATGTCGGAACTGTTGCCACAGACGCACCTCATCCGTAAATGGCGTGTAAGACGCGTCTGGAATGAACAGCTTCACGGCGACATCGGCATCGAGCCACTTGGCGAGGAATTCACTCCCAATACTGCCATTTGCGTGGAAAAGGGTCAATTCGATTTCGGACGGGGGGATGAAGAAGCATGACGAAATGCCGGATGACAGCACTACGTCCCCACCATCTTCTATAGTACCACCAGCCTCAGGAAAAAGAAACGGAGTGAGTATTCCAATATGCTTACCGGCAGCAGCAAGTCGGACTGCTGCCGAATTCACGTCGGCACCGCCTTCTTCTACAAGATATCGAACTACATCAATATCGCACCTCGCGGCAGCCTTCATCACGGCAGTCTGTCCGTGATCATCCTCCATATTCACATCCACACCACATTCCTCAACAAAGTACCGGACAACATTCAGACTGCCTTCTCCAGCGCCTTCCGTCAGTGCGTCCGCATTCACACCCACAGCGCATTGCTCCACGAGGTACCGAACGAGTCTCATATCGCCGCGATGCGCGGCCCACACCAAAGCTGTACGTCCGAAATCATCCTTAGCGTTCACATCCGCATCGCATCGTTCTGCCAGGTACTGCACGACATCCACGTTCCCACTACTAGCGGCCCCCACGAGCGCTTTGGAGACATTTAAGCCTTCATCACATCGTTTAGCCAGGTAATGCTCAACATCCACGTCCCCCCTTCTAGCGACCTCCCTGAGCGCTGATCTTTGCCAAGTACTAATGCACTGCTCTACAATAAAGCGCACCATCTCTAGATGGCCCCAACGTGCGGCCATCCAAAGTCCGCGCCCCTTCTCCTTTTCCGTTGCGTATCGTATCAACTTCTGTGTCTTCTTCAGATCACCTTTGGCGGCTGCCAAATAGAACTCGTCGTTCTTAGCAAGCTTTCTCCGTCGAAAAATGTTCCCCATCGTGTATCTGTGTATCTGTGACACCGAGGCGAATCGCGAAACGAGAACTGGCAAGATCTACTCGCGCCGCCAGGGCGAAATGCTACAAACATTTCCGATGGAAGACAGACGAGGCTTGCATCATTCACTATTTCCATCACTCAACCGGATTGGGGGCAAAAAGTGGTGCAATTGAAGTGAGTCGAAGGGCGCGGTGAGCGGCCCCATGATGGCGTCGATTTGTTCACCGAGGATTTGACTCTCTGGATTGCACCATCCTTGTTGACAGCCCTGCTGATGCTTTCGCTGATTGTCGAGGATACTCGTCGAAGCAATTAGAAGCCCAGCGACCGAGAAGTTTGATCGAAAGCCTGTCTGCTCCGCCAGCGACGAGTGCAGTAGCTCCACCGATGCGAACCGAATGAGTAGAGTATTTGGCTGGGTACGCCTGCCAGTCGGGCTGTTTGTTTGATCGCTCGCGTCGCAGCTTGAGAAGTGAGGTCTGCGCACAGATGTGTCTCCGATCGAAGTTGCAGATCTTGGCGAGCTTTCTTGATGTGGTACAGAGTCTGTACTACAGACCCCGCAGTGGACATAATACATGTACTACCGTCGCCGGAGGCGTGCATGGTCCTCCATGCTCTGGAGAACGCATGAAGCACACAATACAGTGCTGCCATAGCTCAATAAGTCTGTGTGGGCACCATAGAAACTGGTCAGCACAATACCTTGCGCATCAGCACACTTCCAGCACAATGCGAGACGACAGCGCTGGAAGCGCGCAAACGGGGTGCGGCTAGGTATATCTCTGGCCAACCAGCACCCGCCATCAAGCCAGGTGGCAGATGGCAGCGATTGGCGGATGCTGGCCAACCCTGCGGTGCGACCCACAGCCTGACCCACATACTTTTCCTGAAAGGCCCACCCGAGCCATCATGCCAAGACGTGTGAGCTGGCGCAAGAGGGCTGTCGACGTCGATGCCGCTGAAGCCGAAGCGGTGTTGGCGTCGCTCAAGTCCTTTGACATTAACAAGAGCCAAACGATGGCATGCACAATCTGCCCAGGCGCCGAGCACAAGAT
Organism: Phytophthora x cambivora; assembly: GCA_033557925.1. Taxonomy (NCBI): domain Eukaryota; phylum Oomycota; class Peronosporomycetes; order Peronosporales; family Peronosporaceae; genus Phytophthora; species Phytophthora x cambivora. Next base: position 2,456,205 of record JAUCEB010000008.1, on the reverse strand, counting down.
GCGCTATCGCCTGCTCGAGTGCAGCTCGGAACCATGCAGCGAGGCGAGCTCATTGAAGTGCGCGTGGCTGGGGAAGATGGTCACGTGCTTGGACTCTGAGCACGCGTCCATCTTCGAGTTCGGGGACCACAACTCATCAGCCGCGTCCCCAGGGCGCAAGAAGTTGACACTGGCGCAGAAGGCGTTTTGCCGCGACCTGGCGGAGAACCACTTGCGGCCGATGCGAATTCGGCATGCGCTCGCACGCAAGTTCGCCACCCCCCTGGAGGAGTTACCTGGTCTCAAGACGGTGCAGAACTTTGTAAACCACTACGGCCGGACGCAGATGGAGAACCATGACCATGTCCAGGAGCTCACGACGTGGATTCGCGAGCACGCGTATACGGGGTCCCCATGACCCAGCCTTTCACGTTCGCCTGGCAGATGGGCAACCTGGGCAAGCCGATAGTCGGCAACGGCTCCGACAAGAGGCCGTTTTTGGTGGGCATTTCGACGAAGGCACTGGTGTTGAGGCTGGCTGTGCCACCCGAGAGCTTCATTCTTCACCTGGACGGGACGTACAAGACGAACCAGTGCGACTACCCCGTCCTGGTTGTTGGGGTGTCAGACCGGTCGCGGAGGTTCCATGTGGTCGCTCTCTTCGTGATGTCCCAAGAGACGCAGCCGATGTTCCAGGCCGCCCTGCTGTCGCTTCGCCGTGTATACTTCTGGATCTCAAACAAGCATCTCAGTGTTAACTACGCAATGGCTGATGGCGACAGAGCTCAATACAACGCTCTCGCTGCGGTTTTTGGGGGCAACCCGAATTACCGCTTCCTGATGTGCTTCTTCCACGTCATGAAGCACATCCAGGAGCGGGTCAAGCTACTTTCCTCGGGTGCACAAGCACGAGTTCTACGAGAGAGATATGATCTGCACTTCGCTCGTAGCCAGACGGAGTATATTGAGATGCTGCGTCCCATTTTGAAGGGATGGATGCGTGAGCCAAGTTTGGTTCCGTTTGGGCAGTACGTTTACGGGCAATGGCTGACTGGACACTTCACGGTGTGGCAGGTGTTCGCCACTCCGAGCGGATTCGCCTCCACGAACAATCCCGCAGAGACCTTTAACGCCTTGTTGAAGCGCGACTATACGCTGCGTCGCCGGCTCAAAATGGGTACGCTTTTGCGGGAGCTTAGTGCGTGCTGCAAAGATCAGTCGAGTAGTGCGCGAGCATTTGAGTTTGCTGTGTGCCCGGCACCTACCCTCGCGCGCAGGGTGTCGGAGTTGGTCCGTGAGAAATTGCTGGGTATGGCAGAAGACCAGGACCTGGATTATGTGCGCGCTGGAGCCTGCTGCATTCTCAGGGTGATCTCACTGCCAGCACCTCGTGTTCTCGTCGCCCCGAATAAGCGCAGCGAAGAGGCTATCGCCGTGACGGCGCAAATGGGCGTGAACTACGCCAGGAAGGAATTTGAAGGGGAGCCGGCGGACGGCTGGGCTGTTGACATCCTGCGTCAATGTTGCCCGTGTGACTACTGGTTTGCCTTTGGTGCGTGTGTGCACGTTCTGTTCGCCCTCCGCGTCACTGCTCACGTCGACAGCAGTGGCAGGGAGGTGTTAATTAGCAGGCGCAAGAGGAAACGAGGCGAAGTGACCGTGCTTCCAGACCTCGGACGCCCGCGCACAGTTGGCGCCGCGCTGAGCTTGGTGTGATCCAACGTCTCACTATCTGACGACAATGCCGTCGTTAGGTCACCTTCATATTAGCTTGCATGTTTGCTATTCAATACATACGAGGAATTTACTGTGAGTGCATCATTTGATATTAACGATACGAATAGCGCCGGCATGCAAACACGGCGAAGAGTCGTCGCTCCATGTGTGCATACCTGAAGGTCACCTGTGGCTCCATGTAGGATGTTCCTATATTCTGCAGCCTACTCATCTTCGCTGTGGTCCACCTCTTCGACGCGGTTTTTCCAGCACGGATCGCACGCGCACTTAAACCACCGCTCGTTACCGTAATGAACGGTTATCTGGGCTCTAGCAGATACGCTCTTGATCATTTTGACGAGTACTCGAACGCGAGTGCGCGTCTGCTGCTCCACGAAGGCCGCGTTTGGGTCGCAGGAATGAGACAGGAAGCGGGTTATCGACCCGCACTTCAGAGAATCCACGTAGACGTAGTTTCCCTGCACAGATTTTGCGTTATACAACAGCGTGTATCCACTGCTCTGCTTCATCGCTTGAGGCGGTTGGCCTTCGACCACAGCAGGGAACTCCGACAGCTCTCCACAGTACTCGCCCAACACGTCGCCGAAATCCAGAGCCGTGGTTGTGTATACTCCAAGGCCGACACGGCCCGTGTCAAACAACTTCAATGTGCTCAGCGTTCGCGGAGCGTTGCTGCACCTCGCGCCGAGCTGGCAGTACTTGGGGGTGCAGAACGTCGCGGACGCGATGTTAGAGCATATGCCCCAGAAACAGTCGCCGAAGCACTTGCAGGCGTCGAAGCTCCCGATGTCGGGGAACTTCAGGCCGTTGTGCTTGCAGGTTGAAATTTGCTCAATGTCTGCGGGCCACGGCACTGTTTGGCACAGAGTGTAGCCCTCCTTCACGACAGGGTCTCGAAACGGCATGCGTCTGGCGTGCAGGCTCTCGAGCTGTTCTTTCACTTCAGGGCTGTTCTGCAGGGCCTTGACCTGGACAGCCTTTAAAGGCTTGGCATGGTAGATCTCCTTGCCGCTTTTCGTTATTGCGCATTTGGCCAGGTGTCGGCGCTTCCTTGACCTGGGGACGTGCCACTCGGCCCGCTTCTTCTTAGCCTGGTGCCTGATCTTGGCGCGGGCGTGACGGTTCGGAATGGAGCGCACGTAGGCTGCCGCCTCCATGTCGCTCACTGAGCTTGGCTGGGCACCTTCCGCACCCGACTGTATCTCGCAGTCGTCTTCAGAGGACACCAGGTCGATTATCTGCTTAACGGCAGACCTTTCAAGACTCCCCTCGTTTGTTGCACTGGCCTTGGATCTGTGGGAAGCTCCTCCGCTGCCCAATGTCCCCGCGGCATCGTTGCAGGGAGTGCTGGGCGGCTGCACGTGCTCAAAGACCGGCCCTGGTTCGGGGGTGCCGCAAATGCTGCTCTGTGGCGTTTCCGGCACAATTTCATCGCACGCATCATGAAGGGCTTCGTGAACGGCTTTGAACGCAGCTGCGACTGCTCCCTCCAGCACTTGTTTCAGCACGCTGGCCCGCGTTGGAGCGGAAATGGCTCCGGCAACCATGTCGTAGGTGCGCAGCTTGCGCCATCTTGACTCTCCAGCCTTGAGTGGCTTGCTGAAGCGGTCTGCGACCCGCTTCAGCATCATGTCTCTCGGGATGACCTCCTCCGTGTCCACCGCTATCGGAAACTCAACGTTCTCGCCGCCATCGACACGGGCGATGACGGCGCGACGATACCCTCGGGGGTCGCCACACACGAATGCGCGGGAATAATACTCTACTGCATCCCCTGCGTGGAGTGCCTCCGGAGGCAGCTCCGAAGCGCTGAGGCCCGGTATCTTCGACGGGTGGGTGCTGGATGCGCAGCAAGCGCTTCCAAGTTGGCGGCGCTACTGCTTCTTGGTCGGCCGGACTGATTCTGCGTGCACCACCCCTCTACAATCGTACTTTATGAAAATATGTTTTTTATTACCAACTCGCTACTTTTTTTGGTCTAATTTGGTCCTAAATGTTTTTTTTACACAAATTTGGGCCGTGAAGTAAAAGGACTTACTTGGCGGTTCATCGGTACCCCTTTCGGGGTACCTCTGTGTCATCGCTGCGGGACTCGAACCCCGGCCGTGCCGTACGGTTGGTACACCGCTAGACCACTCCACCAATGCCATCGTTTGTCAGCGTAACACAAATCTCCGATACTAATATCGCCCATTGCTATTAGTTAAAAATATAAAATATATATCCGTAAAAACCCAAATATAAACATTTGTTAATCATATTTTTTTGCGATAAATAACCGACCAGGTAGATCCCCCGGTGGAGCGCATCGGTGCCCGGGTGTGCGCCCCCAGCCCAGCCTGGCAGGCAGATCCCCGGTGGTGCGCATCGCTGTGCGGCTGTGCGCAGCCGGGCAGCGGGGCATTCGAGCCTGCACTGTTTGTGTGTATTGTGGGAGATGGGTTACTGTGTTTGTCAGATTTTTACTTGTGAAAGTTATATTTCCTCCATGCTCTGCGCCCGTATTGATCGTTCTTTGCACCCTCGAGGTCGATCGTGACTGACGTTGCGAACTGAAACTTGACTTGCATACCGTTCTTGTCCGAGAAGAATGCGTTGCGATTTTTGAGGCAATCGAAATGCCGTTTGTGTCCGATCCGTATGTATTCCGATCTTCGCAGCATGAAGAAGTAGCCGATTAGTACGCTGCCCCAGAGAAGTCGCTGGCGTGGCCGAGAGAAATCGAGGGTGCGTCGAAGAAGACGCAGAAATGGCGTGGTAATCGGTTGTTTCTTTTGTTTGGGGGAGGAAAGACGCTTGATTCCTTGGAGGAGGAGGGTAAGCCGGGGAGTCGTTGGTAGTAGAAGATCACGATAGCATCGGTGGAACCACTTGATGCTGGCGATCTTCAGCATTATAGTACTGTGTTGATTTCCTTTGTTGTCTTTGTTGGTACCTTAAGCCCAGCAGAACGTGGCAAAGTATCCCAGTCGGTGAGATGCGTTTGTTGCTGTCAACCAGCGTGACCAGCCCATTTCCCGCGTGAACTGGCACCATTGACGCCAGTGCGCCCGATATTTGGCGCTGGTAGAGCTTGCCAAGGCGTGTCGGCGCAGCACTGAGCCCATACGGCTGATAGATTGTCGAATGGAGATTCGACATTGTCCTGCACCCATGAGGTAGATAAGTTAGCCCACAATGTTGATATTTGGTCAGTGCTACTCCATGCCCTTGAGCCTGCATATGCCATTATATTCAGCTTTCCCGGAATGTGTGTTGCTGAGCACACGAGGACGTACTGGAATTCCGCCAAAGATAAAAGCCGATTGTAAAGCTGTGCCGTGGTGTTTTTACTTGATCTTCGATTGGCCCACGACACGGCTGTGGTATTGTCGATATGAAATTGCACGTGTAGTGGAGATTTCGTTGCCGACTCCTGCCACCGGGGTCCCCAATGGAGTACAGCTAACACCGCACTGCGAAGCTCCCTGACATTGGTTGATAGCTCCCTTGATTCGTCGGACGAAAATCTTTGCCGAATGAATCGATGCAGGGAGGGTTCCAAGCAGCAAAGACCCTCACCGCTGGCGTCCATAAAGACGTACACCTCAGGTTCAGATAATTCTGCAAAGTGAACTACGGGAATTGAATTGAAGCGATCGTGTTGTTGAAGGACGGCGGCAAACCAGCGTAGATCATCGCGGGCTTCCATTGAAAGTGCACGGGATCCGAAACGGGGTAGTCGATTAGCGTTGTTCTGCAACCGCTGAAAGAACGCGCGAGCTGGGCGTGAACAGGTTGCCACATGTCGGAGGCTTCCGAGTGCCTTCAACAGTGTCGTTTTTGCTGCTGTTTTGGAGGCAATCAGCTGGTTGACCCTGCCGACAGCTTTCTATATCTTGTCAGCAGGAATTGACACGCATCCGGCCTCGGTGTCCCACAGGAGTCCAAGTGCTTTGGTCTTCGTGGGCCATTTCGTGAATTTGTGTTCATTGAGAGCCAAAGGGCCCAAAACCGTGGCCATAGCTCTTCGCAACGCAAGATTAGCGTCAAAGCACCGCGAGTCTTTGTCGATTTCGACACACGTGTGGTCGTCGCACCATACGTTGCCTGTGAACTGGCGGTCTAGTTGGTTGCCGAACTCATAGAGGTGGTTGATCATCTTTCCCGCCACAGAGTAGTAGGATGGGGACCCGCACCATCCGAAGCCGCACGACAGATCAACGACGAGAACGTCCTTGTAGAGGAAGCTGAACATGTGTACTGAGTCTGCGTGGATTGGAATGTGGCGAAATGCTCCAGCCACATCACCCAGCATTAACAGTACGTATGCAGCATGGCTTAATTGCTTGAGTTTGTGGATCCGCCGTGCGATGGCGCGTGGTGGATTGTACGTGATCGGAAGATGGTCACTCCGGTCTGTGTAATCGTTCACCGAGGCCTCGGGCGGGAATGAATAGTCGTTGATAAGACGAGTGTCTTGTTTGGGAGCGCCGGGCTTGTCAACGATGGCAAGCGGGCTGATGAAAATTTCGGGCCACTGATCGAGAAGACGAGCCTCTGCAATCAAGTATCTTCCCTCGAGTTGACCTTTTCGTAGATGCCGGCGAATACTGGCGTCGTGTTTGGCGGCGCTCTGGTGGTTCGGTGGCCGAACTGTCTGACGTTGAGGCTTATCTGGTAGCCAACGGGGAATTACACCTTCGCGTACGATACTGTTCCATGCGATGACAGTATCGGTAATATCGGGATGCCTCAGGCGCTGCACCTCGAATAAACCTTTGTTGGGTCGTGGGTCAGACGCCGTTTGCCCACGAAGAACTCTCACTGTATCGGGTAAAGAGCGATTGGTCTTCGTCGCCAGCAAAGACCAAAAGCGCACGTGGTCGTAGTCGATGTCGTCGACTTGGGAGTCGTCTATCGGAGGTGGTATCATCTGTTCCCGAGCTGCCGTCACTATCCAATGATTATTTACATCAGCAGCGTTGGAACTGTGAGTCTTCTCGAGGGTATGCATAAACCGATCGTATCGTAGTTGCTTCACGTGCTCGAGCTCCGCGTGCGGTGGCAGCACCTTTGTGTCGATGGGACTCACCTCGGGGGACTGGTTTCATAAGTCGTGACATTCTGCAGATAAACCTTTCCAACGCTGGGTAATCACTGCTTTAGCCTCTTCTGTCAATGAGTCAGGGCGAAAATGCGCTCGTGCGCAGTCGCTGGTGTTGCAACCTGCGACGGACACATACCGCATGCACAGACGCCGACCGTCGTCACCTTTCGGCAGCGAAGAAATGACATTGGCTGGGATTCTGAATTTGGTGGACTGACGAGATTCCTGTTGCCTGTTCGAGCGCGAGGTACTGTCAGCCGCCCCTCCCCGTTGGTGTTGTAAGCTTGCCGTCGGTTTCTGCCATGAAGGTTAGGATTCTTTCAGGGCAATTAGCTGCTGCTCAGGGCGGGTGAAAACTCGTTTTGAACCAAAAGGGCAGCTCGGAGGCCTTCTGTAATCAACCTGTTGCGAAACTTGCCGAGTTTGCAGTTTACCAAGTGGGTCAGGAGGCGAGCCATGACGGGGTCCGGGGTAGCACTGTCCGCGTAAGCGATTACGAAATCTCGCGCGCCACCGATAAATCGCTTGGTGTCCTTGTTGTAGAAGTACTTGGCGAACTTGTGAAACGATGAGAGAGCGCCGATGAGATCGCTAAGGGTGCTTGCTCTGGGGGGTGTAGGCAGGCTGTTCTTGGCGGAGAAGTCCCACATGTTGACACCACTTTCTGTTGTTGGAACCTCGTCCTTAGTGACAGCGCGGATGAAGTGGATGATCGAGAGTCCAACACCGAATCCAAAGATATATGCTCCACAAAGTACTGGAGGGGTACCAATAAAGTCGAGATGCTGTGACTGTTGGACAGACTGGAGTAGCATCTGGGGTTCCTTACCTGCATGTCGTCGCCGAACTACAGCGTTGTGAACACGTCGATCCGTTGGGGACGGGTGAAATACAATTCCTCGGTTTCTACTCCCATTGTATGAACTCTGTGCTTCGTCACTGGAACTGGAGTCGGAATGGGACATCGTTTCTGTGCGTTCGAGTCTTCGTCGCTTTGTGAGCGGGCGATGCATATGTTGCACCTCTCGTATGTCTTCATCTTCCGATTCGAGCGAGTCCGTTGGCATCACGATGTCTTGATCGGACAGGTTGTTATCGGATTCGCTGTCACTTGTGAGGGGACGACCCCGACCGAACCGATTCGTTACTCGCCGGTGAAGCCCTTCCTTATTCGTGGTTTGAGTTGCTAACACACCGGATTCCGCTCCCGGGTCAGCGCACATGTCAGAAGGCCGTTTGGTCCGAGCTGCCGTCTCATAGTCGACGGCATGCTGGCGTCGCACACGAACGAGCTGAAGGCTCGAAGGCCGTATCAACGGGATGATGTCGTCTCCTGCGAATGGTACCGACAGCATAGTTTTGACAGATTTCGGGATGCCAGCTCGGCGCCGCTGGCACAGCGTGATCACCTTGTTTTGCTGCTCTAGTAGCTCCGGGGGACTGACCGCCGCTGTGTTTCCACGAACACCGGTTTGAAGGGCGTAGGTTAGGACATCCACCTTGATCACCGAAGTCGTTGAAGTAAGGGGTAGACGTATAGAACGATCTTGGCATACGACATGAAGCGTTGTTATCAGCTCCGACACCGTGTACCCGGACACGACTCCATACGTCCATTCGTCGACACCGTCGGCCGAGGTCCAGCCAAACGCCACGGGATGGGCGACATATGACCCTGGCCACTGGTCGCGCTCACCCGACGCCACGGCGCGATGGCAGAACTTGTCCACAGGTAGGGAGAGCTGCTTCTCTTCGAATTCTTCGTCCGGACCAACTACCTTGACGGTAGCTATCCCATTCTCATTGCAATGAGCTCGACGTACTGGAAGTCTGAGAGTTCCTTTACATGTGTCGGGTCTACGAAGGCTAGATCACCAGGAACAGGAGCTATCATCCTGGGACGATAAGGCGGAGGAGGCAGAGGGTGGTTTCTTCGGTTATTCGACTTTATCGAGGGCGAGTGAAAAGGCGAATGATGCCTGCTCCCTCGTCTAGCTAGCACTACCGTGATCTAAACTTGCACTGCATCATCGCATCCTGGGACGTCCTCAAATCCTCATGCTTCCGGAAACAGCAGCATCCATAACGGATGCTTTACCGACGCATCGATGCGCACATCACCAAAGCGCTGCGACAGCAGTGCAGTCGATGTCCAGTTAGCACTTCAGGGCCTAAAGTAACTTCGACAGCCTGGTCATTGTCGCATCCTCATTATTGAAGGAGGCGTCGAAAAAAAAATATCTACACATTTATTATGGTATTGACCCATACAATTATTTATTATTGGGTGACACCGTATTGCAGTCATTATTATTGAGCTTCGCAGTATTATAATTGCAAATACTTCGTATACATACAAATATCAAGTTAATCATATTAAGCAATACAACTGTGTTTTACAATGATTGTATACAGTATTGGGGACACTCATATTGAAATTATACTGGGATAGCAGTGGCCGATAGGTCATGCTGCTAGGCAGCTCAAATCAGGTTAATTCGGACCACGGTAACTGAGGCCGGTAAACTGAAGCCGGTAAACTGAGGCCGGTAAACTGAAGCCGGCATCCGCGGCCCCATGTCGTTGTCTGGGTTTTAGTCGGTGACCCGGTAACTGACCGGTAACAGGATCGCTTTCTGTCTATCGTAGGCTATGAAATGGTGGTTTCATGTTCGTCAGGCCCCATCATGGCGAGATGTCGCTCCATACTCGTCAGACAGTATCGATGTTTTTCAGTATAGTATTTTGCATCTGCTGCTAATATGGATGAAGAGAGGCTCCGGTGGTTAAACTTCAGGAAACTTCAGGACGCAGGATAGTGCTCAAGCGCGACCTGAGGCCAATTTGACTGACGGTGCTCGCGCCAGGCGGAATACTCAACAGCGGCACCAGCATGCTCCAAAGAGAGTGCAGGACCTGCCGGCTGCTTGTGACGAAACATCGCGAGTGTTGTCAAGTGAAAGTGGCGAGACAGCATCTGCGAGTGCTCTTCGAGGAAGAAAAACCGAACTGCAGCGACAGCGAAGTGCACGACAGCGTGCCCAATGCTAGGGGTACCACCAGCTTCCACTGATCAAGCGCCCCTGCCTGTTGGCAGGAATACTATCGGTCATCAAGCTAGAAAAACGGAGCTACAACGTCGGAGGCGGGAGCAGGAACGCACTCGGACGCCATCGGAGCTCGATGAAACATTCATCGACTTCTACGCGCACGAGATCATGCACTCGAACGGCTTCCTGCTCTCCACGTCGGCGCCCGACCACAAGATCATGACCATCAAGGAGCCCGTGGGCGTGGGTGGCATCGTCACGCCCTGAAACTTCCCGCTCGCCATGATCACGCGCAAGCTCAGCCCGTGTCTGACCGCTGGTTGCACGGCGGTGGTCAAGCCCGCGGCTGAGACGCCGCTGTCGGCGCTGGCGCTGGCAAATGGCTCTGTGAGCGTCCAGAGCAGGACCAAAACGTGCGATCTCAACGACTGGGAGAACGTCTTCGAGCCTGCACCAATAGCGAACGTCAGCACTAGCGTTTGCTTCGCATGGAAACCCACTCGGTGAAACTCTACTTGGTCGACGGTACTAACGATACCTCCTCTTCATCTTCCAGTGACTCTGGCAGCGTAAACAACACAGCCACCATAGCATTATCGTCTTCTACTCCAGCTCTGTGCGCCACGTCATTAGCGCAAGTCTTGCGATGTTAGTGCTTCTCAATATTGTAGCGGTTTGAGACGAAATACCTGGCAATCTTCACGAATACGTATGTATTGAACGAATAGTTGAAAAGTAAGAAAATGAAGCTATCATCGACACGCTACGCATTCGTCCGAAGCAAACATGCACACTACTAAACATACAACACCTGGACGTGCCTTGGATCTCCGTCTTGTCCAAATGCATGAGCCTCCAGAGCCATCTCGCCGCTGGCAAGTAGGAGGCTGGCCGCTGGAGGGGTAGCAGTTGTTGGTCGTGTTGTTTGGCCAGAAAGCGAGCAGCACGGCGAGAAAAAGTTGCTCTTTCCCGGCTGCAAGACGACGAGATTCTAGCGGAGCTTAGTTCGCGAGTGCTGACCGCGACTCGGGTCACCCCCAAGAAAGTTGAATCGATGGCGATAAGCCAGCATTTGTTGCAAGATCCTCGTCTGGCGCTTGTATAATATTTCTGCTGCGGTGTAAACCCTGACAGCTTCGTTTTTGCCGACAAACAGGTTCGGGGCAATGAGGGCAATTCGACGCGGGAAAGGATTAGGAAGCTCCTCAATGATTATCCAAAGGCAAGTAAATTTGCTGTTTGTCAGCAAGCGGTACTTGAGGGGGCATCTGAAGCGACGACTATATGGGCTTGTGCGTCTTGCGGAAGAATATTGCCGCAACACAAGTCTATTTTTCGACGTTGGGAGAGCTGAAGTCAGTGAAACTTTCAGAAAGCGAGTGTGTCGTGAATGGCTCTGTCCTCACCTCTCATTTCCCCTCGGTATCCCCTTCATACAGCTAGAAAAAACAACATCAATATACTTTCGTATATTTGCTATCCCAGCCTACGCGTAGCCCTAGTTACCGTATTACCGCTGGCAATACAATTTTATATCTTATTGTCCGATCATTAAATTAGCTTGATTTCAGACGCAGGAATTTGTCTGCGGTGGGTCCATTCCCATTTGGGAGCCAACCTCACCAGCGGAAAGAAGACATGCAATCGTCCGGCCATTGCAGGACAAGGCCGCCGCCATGCGCGTAGCAAGCCATCCAGCCAAAGGTCCATGTTCCCGAGTTCCGGTCAATTTCGTATGAGAATGAAGTGCGTTTCACAGAACTTGGTCAACGCTCGATGTAGCGCATGACATCGCATCGTGGTCTCCGCCAACGAGATGAGACTACGTTTCATCTCTCGCAGCTTCTTCGTGGACGTATCGGCGTCGGCAACGAGTGAGCTGAATGCAGTTCGGCACGCACCACTGTGTTGAGTATCAATAATTTTCTGCACCTGCCCAAGCCGTTCCCACAACGACCCAAACAGCGGGACCAGTGCGTCAGGTTGAACGATATCGTCCTTGCACTCAGTTAGTGACATTCTGGCGGCATCGATTAGTTCGGCAACAGATTCCCATTCGACAGTATTCGAACGCGATGTGTCTGTGAGACTGTTGGCTTGGCTGCTAGTGGTAGCGCAGCTACCGGTAGTTAACTTCGCCAGCTCGTCAACGACCGTCGAGATCTTGATCCGCTTCGCAGGGTCCAACATACACATCCGTTCGACCAATTCCCATTGACTGACCTCGCAGATCGACGGTCGACCCGGCAGCGTGCCACGTGTAGTATGATACTTCATGGCCGCTCGGTCAGCTACACGCCACGGCAGACAATGACCCGAGGCGTTTCCTGATTTCACGGCCTCCACCACTCGCAGGGCCTCCACTATGCACATGCCCAGGGAGTACACGTCCGACGCCAAAGTGGGGCCTTGATTCGTGTCGAGTAGCTCCGGAGCCACCCAGTTCCACGCACCAGACACCAGGGCCTTCTCCTCGCTGTCCTTGGCCGAACTGAGACCAAAATCCGTCACCTTCGCCTTCATGTCGCTCCCGATCACGATGTTGTTCCCTTTCAGGTCTCCATGGACTACGCCTCGAGCGTGAAGGTACTGAACTCCCAACGCCGCCTCGTGCATCTTGGACCACAGTTCATGGGGGTTCTTTCTCAAGTAGCTGACCAAGGTCCCGTTGGTGGCGTACTCGCACACGAAGAACGGTCTGCCGACATGGCACGCACCGAACAGTCGAACGACGTGAGGGTGGCTGAAGCCAAACCAAATGTCCACTTCACGGCGGAACATCGCACGGGTTTCTGCTCTCTTGGCGGTGTCTTCTTGGACTTGTGTAGCTGAGGGGTCCTCCGACGCGTATAAACTTGAATAGGTACTGAACGTGTCATCCGATGGACTATCCGATCCAGCTAAGATCACTCGTTTCACCACCACGTCCGAGTCCAGCCACTTGGCTCGATGCACACTCCCGGAGCCTCCTTCACCCAATTTGCTCCACTCGTCAACAACCAACTCGTACCACGGAATGAACCACGCTGGCACTAGTTCCGACCAATTGTTGTTACCGCCAAGCTTGTTGGTGAGGGCTTTGTACGCTTTATTCATCACGTCAAGTTGATCAGGGGTGTACTTGCATGTAGTCTCCATTGCCTCTTTCAGTTTTATAAGAAATGCGGATCGTTCCTCCACTCTTCAAAGCGTTCAGTAGTAGAAATGTACTTAGTATCCGATACTCCTGAGATGAACTGCTCAATCTGTTGATTGCGCTGTTGCTGCCATCGACCTTCTCTCTCACTTCCTACCTCCCCCGCTTCCCCCAATGATGCCATGAGCGACTGGATACGCCACTGAAAAGCATACAAACTGTTCGTGGTGACGCGCGTTGACGACAGCTGCATCACGCGGACTTGTTCGGGCGATATCTTGACCATTTGAGTAAAGTCAACAAGGACATCGTGAAAACGCTGGAGCAATGTTGGGTGCTGTGGCGAGGCTTGTAGTTGTTCGTGTACTATCTTGAGCTTGCCAAAGTCGCAGCAATATTGATCATTGTTGTGCTTGACCAGGAGCGCTTCCAGCTCTAGCCATGCTTCTTTCACATCACCACGTTCATACTCGTCAAAAGATCTGACGGGTTCGCTTTCTGGCTGGTTCGAGTCGGAAGACTCCTTGTTAGCCAAGTTTCCCAACTTGTAGACGACTGACGACAGACTGGCGTAGGCGAGGGTTATGACGGCATATTCCCCACACTAGGTCGCGTGCATCTCCTGGGGGACATTCAGGGCAAAATGTTCCACTCTCATCCTCTGGAGTCCAATACGCTTTAGTTTTCCTCACATACCAGCCGTCCCATTTCCTGCTCCACGGCATTTTTCCAGTAGCAGCTTCCAAAATGCACATTCCCAGAGAATACACATCCGACTCACATGATGGTGGGTACTCTGACATAACCTCGGGAGCCTGCCAGCGCACTGGCCCTGCCGTGACTACGCGTGCACGTGTGCTAGAGGTCCAGCCCCAGCGGACGCATACGCGTGCGTGTGCGCTGGGGCTAGACCTCAAGCCACTCAGCTGAAAATTTGTCAACTTTGCCATACTGTTTCTGTTTCTGTTTCAAAGTGAGGTTGCATTACGGTCATTTAGTTTCACTAACGACTAAGAGAATGCCCGTGCCTCGGATGCTTCTTATCATCCGAAGGTGTGCTAGCTACCGTAAGGCGCTAGCAGATGCGCCTCTATTTAAAGGCGCCAATGTTGGTGAAGGCTCGGCCAGGCGCCTCCGTATCCGGTAAGTTGTCTAGCCAGTGTTCGATGTCCCCTGGGAGGGATTCGACCACGGTAGTCCATTGCGTCGGCAGCTTAGAAATCTCCGATGCTGTGACCTGGATGCTCTTTTTGGCGTCCATGGCCAAATTTGCCAGTGTATCAGCCATTTTGTTGAACTGGCGGAGATGATGTGTCCATGACGTGATCATTAACCGATCGGCGATTAGCCGACATTGCTCGTAACTCCCTTGAAGGTGTCTGGCTTTCGGTAGCCGGCGGCGGCGGAGCTGGTTGAGGATGAGTTGGCTGTCCCCGACAACTTTCAGTCCTTGAAACTGATGCCGTAGCGCGTATCTTAGGCCGATGAGAAGCCCCTGATATTCAGCCGCATTGTTTGTGGTGCGTGAAGCGTAGGACGCGCTTGCCATCCATAGTATTTGCGGGTGTGGCGCCCCACCACCAATCCGTACAATAACAGCCCCGGCACCACCGGGCCCCGGATTTCCACGCGACCCACCATCGAAAAAGAGGAGCCGGTGTTCCGCCCGGCAGGATGGTCTCGGTATGAGATGCCTGTCAACGTCAGGCGATGTCAATGCGAGATAGCACACCTTTGCAGCGGCCACACGATATGCAGGAGCTCCTAGAAGTGAAGCAAAGCTTCTGATGGTAAGATAGGCGGACCTAAGCCGGCCATGTAGAACTGCTGCCGCTGCATGGACCGATGTGTCTTCAAGCTGGTCTCTGTAGAGACACCGGCGCCTCCAGATCCCCTGGAGGGTGGTGACAACTCCGAGTGACCAGCACCTCTGGAGGATTGGTTGAAGTTGGCTGCGAATTTTGTCCCGAATTTCTGTCGTTTCATGCCCGTATAATGCATCCAGCAATGTCCAGACCCCAGAGGGAACGTGAGGTAGTTCCATCCTGAAGATGACCGTGGATCGAATGGCCGGTTCGACGAGGCCTAGAGTCTCCCAAGGCGCGAAAAAAATGTTCCAGAGGGCCAAAGCCCCATCACACTTCCAGAAGGTGTGAGCCGTGGAAACTTTCAGTTGGAGGCATTCTTCAACAGGACAGCCAGGTAGCTGTCGAATCGAGTCCCACCACCGAAAGGCGCGCAGTTTCAGGCGATAGAGAATTTGCTCTCCCCACCCCGTAGCGCCTGTGATGCGACGAATATCCCGCCAGCTTATGTGGCCTAACGCCGTTGCCATCGAGGCGTCGTCCTCAGTCCAGGCTAAAATCCGATCTTCAACTTTAATTCGGCCCCGACCATGCACGGAAGCGAGAACTGCCTGTTTGTAATCGTGTCGCGATTTTCTTCTCCACCGCTTCTTACCCCAGATACACACCAGTCTGCAAAGGCTGGGATGTGGGTGGATGTCTTTGATCCGGATTTCGTTCCGGGTGAATAGATTCAGGGCCTCGATGGTCCCAGGTAGGGATTGTACTTCTAGCACTTGAGGGGGTCCGGTGATTGACACCGAAATCTCCAGCTCCTTGACCGCTCTTGGGCAGGAGGGGTCACGGATCGTAACCACCAAAGGGTGATCCTCCGGTAACGCGCGCAGTCGCAGCTCCTCGGGACGGCTGGCAGCAAAAATCAAGTCGGGGTAGTGGGCGAGGAGGTGGACCATTAGGATTCTAACCTGTGCACCGTCATAGAGAGGATTCTTGTGGAGAATTAGCCTGCCCGTACGCACGTGTGTCCAGCGGACAATGTCGTGCACGAGGCGTCCTGCGGCCGCCACTCGGACGTCAAGCGGGTCAAGAGCTATCGAAGCTGGAGCCGGCCACGGGAAAATATCTCGAATTTCGGAGACCGGCAGCCATTCCAAACATGGTGGCCCGGTTATTTGACGAAGCACATGCCGTTGTGCCCCCGTTTCCCCACCCGCAAGATGCAAGAGATTGACGGTGCATTGATGGTTGGTCCAATCGAGGTCTTGTGGCAGCGTCTCCGCAACAATTTCATAAAGGTCCAGTACCGCAGTTTTGTGAGCCATCGGCAGCGATGGAGCGCCTACCATGCGCACCATCATAACTCCCGCGGTGCGCAGCGATTGCCCCGTCCTGAATCCACCGTGAATTAGTCCGCTGTGGCCCGGGGTAATCACGATTGGCGACGCCGTATCCGTCGGGTGGCGGGAGTGAAGAATGTCTCCTATGACGTGATCTTGACAGGTCCCTAAGAGAGCCCAATTAGTGACCATGGTGGCAGCCATCGAGAGGAGTTACGCCTTGAGGTCAGGTACAGCTAACCCGCCATCGCGGCGAGGAAGTTTGGTAATGTCCGCGTCGAGCCAAGTAGTAGTGCTTGTGACGATGTCCGAGAATTCCCCATACCACACAAAGTTCTTGATGCACTTCGTATAGCTCTGGACTGTAGCAGTACCTGGCCACGCATGACGGCCAACATACAGTAGCTTTGGGATGATTACGGCGGCCGCAACACGCGCACGCTGATCGACGGTAAGAGTCCGTTGACTGGCTAGACGAATCCGGACCCGGAGTTGCTCTCCTGCTTTTTGCCACGTGTATGCAGCACTTGACCGACTTCCGACCTGGATGCCGAGATACCGACAGTATTCGTCAGTGGCCAGCAGGCGAATGTCCGTCTCCCATGTTGTGCCAGAGCTGAGACCCTCCTCGTGAAGGGCGATCGCGACTGTTTTGCTCCTATTGAGGAGTAGCCCAGTCGATTGTCCAAACTCGTCTATGGTGGCGAGGGCAGCTTGAAGTTCTGTCGGGTTCCGCAAGTAGACCGCAGTATCATCCGCATATCCAGCAACGCGCAAAATAATAGTTGCGTCACGGGTAGTAAGTTTGATGCCTCTGTTAACATGCCCACTGTGTAAACGTTGATACATGGGCTCCAAGGCCAGGATGAAGAGCAAGGGGGCCATCGGACATCCCTGGCGGATGCCCCTCCTCACAGCGACCCGCTTCGAATGTGTCCCATTGGCGAGGAAACGCACCGACGTTCCGCAGTGGAGCTGCGTCACGACTCGAACAAAGTGAGGGGGGTAGCCATGGCGTAAAAGGGCAGCATAAAGGTATGATCGATCCAGAGAGTCGTAAGCCTTGGCGAAGTCGAGAAGAAGTGCAACGGCGTCCCGGGCATCCGGAGAAGCGTGTGCTATCCTCTGCGCTGCAGCAAGATAGTCAATCGTCGAATGAATTTGTCTGCCGGGGACAAAGCCATTTTGATAGATGCTGATTCTCCGAGCCAGCGTTTTCCGCAACTGGGTTGTTAGTAGGCGTGTGAGAATCTTGTAGTCGGTGTTTAGGAGCGCGATCGGGCGATAGTTTAGAGGGTCACTCCCGTCGCCACTCTTTTTGAGGCAGAAAATGTCTGCCTCAAGAAAGGACGAGGGGAACACCTGAGCTTGATACCAAAGGCGGTATAGCTTGGTCAGCACCGGCACCAGCAGCTCTTCGTAGGCCCTGTACCAATCGTTTCCGAGGCGGTCCGGACCACAGGCCTTGCCCTCTTTGCACTCCCTCAGCGCCTTGGTGACCGTCTCCTCCGTGATCATATCGACAGTGGCAAGGTAGGCAACGTCATCGCCATCTTGTTGAGCCATCCAGCTGCAGACGCGATCTACCGCGGATGTCGAGGCCTGGCCACCCTGCATAATGTGGCTCCAGCAATCGGCAAGAGTATCAGCCTTGGCCTGAGGGGCTCGCACCAAGCCTCCCGTGGGGGTCTTAAGCGCCGGGATAATGTTGTCCGAAAATTTGCACGATATCCGCTTGAAAAACTGTTTGGTGGTCTTGCCTTCTCTCCAGGCGTGTGACTGAAACTGTCTTTGAGCTTTTGAGCGGACCCATTCCCGCTTTATGGTAGCAATGCGGTGGGTGAGCTCTCGCACTCTGGCCGCCAAAGAATCTTCATATCCGCGACCGTGAGTCGATTCATTCGTCACATTTTTTGCGAGTCGCAGTGCTTTGTCCAGGCGGTGGTAGAGTCGTTTGATTTTCTTGCGGTAGGTGTTTTTGCGAGTTCGCTGTGCTTCCCGTTTGGCATTGAGTAGTCCAACAGCAATGCGTACTTTGGTGTCATCCCAGGCCTGGGCCGCTTGATCCGCAGTGAGGGATGATGAGTCCACGACCGCTGTCAGGCGTGTGAGTTCGGCTTGAACGACCACAGACGCCTTGGTTCGAGCATAAGGAGGGACTGGAAAAACCTTCTTAGCTTTTCTAATCCGAACGGGGTCAGTCGGCGACCGCAAGCAAGTGCAGTGCGACCCCTTTATGGTCTGTCCTGAGTCCTTCGTTGTCCACCCGAGTATCTGCGATCCATGGTGTCGCAACATCGTTGAGATACCATCGATCAAGCCGGCTTGAAGCCATACCGTTCCCAGCGACTGGGTATTCATGAGTATGATAAGTGCTATGAAACCACTCCAGTCGTGTGGAGTCCGTTGGCCCGGCTAGGAGCGGGGCTACGCTATCATGCAGGTTCCAGTTCTGTATCAAACCTTCGAGCGCTGCCGAAGTGTGATTTGATGCGGTTCGACGGAAGGATCTGTCCTGTACTCCATGTTGCGTGCAATTAAAGTCGCCGCCGACGTGCAAGCGAACGCCGTCCGGAATAGAAATCTGTGCTAACCGAGTGTAGTACATTTCCCGAAGGGCTGGGTCCACAGGAGCGTAAATGTTGACGATGTAAACCTCCGAAGTATCCATAACAGCCGACACCGCCATGAAGTTGGGCGACCAGTACTCCTCCAAGACTGGCTTAACCTGTTGGAGTCCCCCGTGTGGGTGGACCAGCATGCCCACCCCAGTGGATTTCGTATCCCCTCCAGACCACAGTGAAAGTGCTGGACACCCGGTTCCCACCCTGAAACCCCATTGATGAGCGTGCTCACGTGTGATGACCGGTGCAATCTCCGCAGTGATGTGGGTCTCCTGAAGGAGAACGATGTCATATTTCCCATTTGCGTGTTGTCTTTTGAAAGACGCAAGCCAGGTGGCCCTGTCAGAAGGGTCCCGACCAAAGCCGCGTACATTCTGGCTAAGTAGACATGTCGTGACTTCATCGTCCGACAAAGCCCGGCTCTGCCCAGGCCCGACTGGGCGGGCCGTGGCGCCTCCACCAACGTGGTGATGGTGAAGGCGTTTCCGTCGAAATCGCAGGAAGTCTCGACGGAGTGAGGACGTCCGTTCATGATGCGCTTGAACGGAATAATGGTCCCCAAGCGTAGGTTGCCTCAGGCCTCGCTTGGGGTGAGTGGGCTGGCCGCCCTTATTTCTCGCACGCGTTGCCCGCCCCTCCCGCATTATATTTCGATGCGTTCGGGGCTAGCTCTGCCCGCGTAAGACCTAGAGGTAGCCGTAGTGCCTGGCTCCAATCACTGCTATCAGCGACGCTCGTACATAGCTCTTGGACCTGGGAGTGTTCCATGTACCATATTGCCCGTGAGCTCGATGGGGCTCTGCCCATGGCGGAGTCTCCCCAGTCACGTACGACATAGGGTAGAACATGGAGGATAAACCAGTGTTCTAATGGGATCTCCAGCGGTCGTAATCTCAAGAGAGATGCATCAACTAGCTTCCCCAGTTCATTCCAGCGCTGCCTATCCCGAGCAATTTCAACAGCATCTTGAGGGGGCGCCGAATCACAATCTGCTATCCAGGCTTCGCAGTAGAGTCTGGCGGAATCGTCGCTTTCTTCGTCAAGTCGAATGCGGTCGAGGGTATGGAACTGTTCGATGAAAGCTTCCCGTTCGCCCCAGCGACTAAGCTGTGTACTGGAACACCTTTGGATGGCCAGCTCCGGGTACGGCAGGTAGGCTAGGACGTGTTTGATGACCGCCGGTGAACTACTGAGCCAGTCCAGTGAGGCGAGCAAAGGTTGCTGCCCTTCCTCCGGCGTAGGGAGGCCAAAGTGCTGCCCGTCACTGGCAGCCCATCGACTGAAAGCGGAGTCATTCGCACTGTGAAGTCTTGATACAAGCCTACTGTCGATGGCGTCCATCAGTTTTGGATCAGGGGCGCGGAGCAGCCGTTCGTATACGCTCCGATGTACATCCACATGGGGATCAACAGGGGCACGTTGTATTTTCGCAGGGAGTTGGTCTGGCGGTGCGCTGTCCTGGGAGCCACTCGCATAAAAGTCGACACCCATTTCCTCTAACAACGCTTGTTCTTCGTACTCTGCCTCCGCCGCTACCGAGTCGGGCTCATAGCCCGCCGAGGGTAAAACCGGGAGACCTATTAGCCGGTGGACGGAGTCAAGGCGTTCGCGCATTTCGGGACCTCTTTGGGCGTGCCACTCATGGAAGATCTCTCCGTGTTGCACTCCATAAAAGTGACCTTCTGTATGGTTGAGCAGCAACATGGCCGGAATCACCTTCTGATGGAAACAGGCCTCTAGAAAGTCGCGAATTGTATCTCCAGGCATGGCAGTGACGACGCCGGTTTCATGGCGATCGCCATTATCCATTTCAAACGTCTTGTACGAGTATTGTTGAACATAGGCTTGATCATCCCCTCCGATATCCCAAACGTAAATCGGTTCGCGGAGATAGACCGCCATAGCTCGAAGGACCGTGGGGCCTTCCCAAAACGCTTGAGGGACAGGTGTGGCTACTGATACTGACCGCATTTTTGTATAATGCGCGAACAACGTTGCAGCCGCTGCCTCAAGCGATCTCGGTGGCATTTCCCCTGGATAGATGCGTTGGAGTTCCTCTTTTGGTAAAATGAGGTGGAGCTTGACATCATACCTCAAATTGGCCAGGACAATGTCCAGGACGCGTTGTTTGACAAGATCTGCAGCTGCAACTGTAGCCGAACGAAGGGTCAGCTTGGCAGCTTGGGTGTTCGTCGTCGTCGCGAAAAACGCCAGGAACAGGCACTGTCCATTGGCCGGAACCGAGACTGGAACCCCGTTTAACCTTCCGATCGATGCGCGATAGTCCAGATTGTAGGCTTGGCAGGGAGGGACAACTTTCTCCAATACAAACCCCTCGTCTCCCACCCCGTGGTCAGAGGAATGGATGGACTCCGCTACAACCTCGTCCGTACACATTGGGCGGGTAGACGCCGGCGAGGCTTGGGTCCAAAAGGGTTCCTGGGAGGAATCCCGCCCCAAATGCGGGCTATGGGCCTCGGCACCGTGGATGCGGTCGTGGCTCTCGACATCCGCGCTCGTGGTACTAATGTGGTGATCGACCGCGTGCGAAGGAAGAGGGGTTTCGCACATGTCCACGTCAAAATCTGCATCCGTCGGCCGAGAGCGACTCTTATCATCCATGGGAAGATGAGAGGGCTCTCCCGACTGCACGGCGGAGGGGGGCATGGACTCCTCCAAGCGACTGTCGGTCATCGCCTCCCCAGAGTCCGCCGTGTCATGCATTTCCACGTCAATCTGTCCAGCATCCAGAACCGGGCTCTGACTCGGACAGGTCGGGGAGGGGTCTCCATCCTGGTGCATGTCGCCTTCCGAGGCACACATCGCCTCCTGGGCAGGCTCATTTCCAGCAAGTGGCAGCACGCCTGCGTCGCGGACCGAGGGGTTGCCTGTGGTGTCAGCCCCCGTGTTATCGTCATCATCAGCTGAGTCTGAATCCGAGTCGGCCGCTAGCGCCCGGTACGCATCAAGTGTTTCCTGGTATCGACGCGCCACAATGGAGACAGCTGATTCCGTGATCGGAGCGCGGGACGGGGGGGAATCGTCGCTTCGGCTGGCTCCAGGCTGGTCCTGTTGAGCCTCTGGGTCGTTGGCGTCAGAGCGAGCCGTTGGATGGCGCGTAGAGCTGGATGACCCAGGAATGCGGGCTTGCGGCTGGGTGCGAGGCGTATTACGACTGGTTCGGGACCGACGGCGTCGGACCACCGTCATTCCGTCCCCGTCAGTTACCGCCACCGTCACATTGGAGCCTGTCGTCGAGGGAACCCCCACCCCAGTGGCGGGCAGGAGCTGCGGTGCGATGACTGGCTTCAAAACACTTCTGTCGAGTCGGGGTTCCTCAGTGGGTTCAGCCGGTGGGACAAGCTCACTGAGAA
Source organism: Phytophthora x cambivora (assembly GCA_033557925.1). Lineage (NCBI taxonomy): Eukaryota > Oomycota > Peronosporomycetes > Peronosporales > Peronosporaceae > Phytophthora > Phytophthora x cambivora. The sequence goes on along the minus strand of JAUCEB010000008.1, from coordinate 2,434,074 downwards.
GCTGGTCGAGGGTTTGCAGGTCTCTGCAGTCTGGGAGGAGGGGCGGAGAATTCAGGCGTAGCCGGCCTGTGTATTCTCGCTGGCGCAGGGCCCTGGTGTGGGCAAGTCTGGGTTCAGTGACCTTGCAGCGTGACTGCAGGTGTTGCGGATTCAAGCATCGCCAACATGGAGGCATCTGATAACGCTGAAAGTGATGGAGAGTAAGGTCAATACCCCCGACACGAACCCCCGTGACTCCCAGCAGCGCCACAGGGCATGACCGCGAGGAGAAGATTAAAGTCCAGTAGTCGTTGTCAGGAACACTCTGCCCGGAGACGCCGGGGACACGAACATCTATGACCGAGATGCCTGCAATATCCTCCAGTACTTGGGTTAATTGTACCACGTTGATGCCGTCCGTGCCGAGAACACGCACCGCGTAGTTTCTTGCAAGCATCGGTGGCGAGCTGATACCCGGAAGCGTGGTGCCAGTCGCGTTCAGTTGGATGCGCTGACCGCGTAAGCGGAATACCTAGCCATCCCAGCCTGCCGCTGCACTACTTGACATGAAGACGACCGTGAGGGTGTGCTCCCCATCAAAAGTGATCCGCTGCGCGGCTTTGATAAAGGCCTTCATACGCTGGCGTCCAGACTCGTCCGACGTATTGGCCGTTACCAGTTCCCGAAGGATAGATTGGCGAGATATGTGCCGTCCTAACCTCGCATGCGCGGGGATGTCCGCGATGAGGGCCGCTTCCACGTGCTCGTGGTGGAATGCGAGCATAGCAGCTCTCTTGTAAGCGGTCGCAGTACACCTCAGAAAAGTGGGCGGCGCCGGTAACTCCATCTTCCGGCTGAGGTATGCATTCATTGCCGCAGTTTCATCCGCGGTCATGCCTCGGAGCGTGGAGTCGTCATGAAGGGGGTATGACGCCGTTGAGATCTTGTGGAGCCTACCGAGTTCTCCCAGCCGAGGACCCCCTTCATCTGCCCCCACCATGCGGTTGCGAAGGGAAGCCACCCCAGCCGGGGTCCATGTTTGTTGGGGGTCTCTATCTCCTGTCGGCGCTTGGGGGGCCGCTCCGCCTTCTGATCCTGCTGGGGACGCAGTTCCTGGCCCCGGAGGGTCAGGCGGCCAGGGCGGGCGGCCCTCCGACGGAGGGCCTGGAGGGCCAGCCATCGGGAAGTTGTTGTCTTGACGCGTGTCTTCTGTGGCAAATCCTCCTACTCGCTCCGGGAGAACTTGCAAAGTGACTTTGCCATACCATCACTGCCGATCAAAATGTTACTGCAACGGAGCCCGGCGTGCACAATCCCCCGCTCGTGTAGATACTCCAGACCTAATGCCGCTTCATATAGATACTTCCACATCGTTCTTTTCTCCACTGAAGTCGAGTTGACATGCTCCAGAAGTGACCCATTGCTGGCGTACTCAGACACGAAGAACTTCAGATTGGGTCCAGCGTCGCACGCGCCGTACATCTTGAGCACATTAGGATGTCGGAGCTGTTGCCACATACGCACCTCATCCTCGAATGACGTGGAGGACGCGTCTGGAATGAACAGCTTCACGACGACATCGGCATCGAGCCACTTGGCTAGAAAGTCACCCCCAATACTGCCATTTTCGTGGAAAAGGGTCAACTCGATTTCAGACGGAGGAATGAAGCAGCTTGACGGAATGTCTACGTCTCCACAATCTTTTGTAGCCTCAGGAAGAAAAAACGGCGTGAGTATTCGCTGGATGTCAATGTACCCTCTCTGTCAGCAGCAAGTCGGACTGCTTTTGAACTCACGTCAGCGTTGCATTTATCTACGAGATATCGAACCACGTCAATCTCGCCGGTTGCTATGGCCGCTGTCACGGCAGTCTGTCCGCGATCATCCTTCATATTCACGTCCATACCGCATTGCTCGACGAAATACCGGACAACATTCAGACTGCCGTGTCCGGCGCTTTCCGTCAGTGCGTTCACACTTTTGCCCACGGCGCATTGCTCCACAAGGTACTGGGCGAGTCTCACATCGTCGTGAGAAGTGGCCCAATCCAATGCTGTCTTCCCGAGCTCATCCTTAGCGTTCAGGTCCGCACCGCATCGTTCGACCAGGTACTGCATGACATCCACATGGCCCGATCTAGCGGCCTTTAGGAGCGCGTCGGAGACATTCAAGTTTGCATGGCATCGCTCAACCAGGTACCGCTCAACGTCCACATCCCCCCTTCTAGTAAGCGCCGAGTCTTGCAAAGTAGCAAGATAGTGCTCGACAAGAAAGCGCACCGTCTCGAGGTGACCCACACTTGCGGCTATATTCAGTACATATTCCTTATCCTCTTCTGTCGCGTACCCTATGAGCTTCCGAACCCTCTTGAGGCTCCAGTTGAGGTCACCTTTGAAGGGTGCCAAAATGAACTTCTTCCTATTGCGCCCCACCCGCCCGAAAAAGTTCCCCATCCGGTCTTTGGATACGAGAACTGGCAGCTTGCAACTATTGGTGGTGCGGTCCACGATGACGACTCAGTGGGTACACGACAGCACTGAGGTGCCGATCGGTGGAAGATCACTGCTAGGTTGGCGAGCTGGTTTAGGGTATTATACTATATAGATGAAACTCGAGTTTCGCGGCCATATCTCCAGTTTTGGTGACAAAACTACAGTTTTGGTGACAAAATTTGGTGACAAAACTATGCAGCTGCAGCAGACTTTTTTCATTTTTAATTCGCAGTTCGAAGAACTGTTCGCAGTTCGTAAGAACTGCTTGCGCCCCTACGGCGGTTTGACATAATGCGACATTATAATGCTAATGTTACGAGAGCAGTATTGCGGGAGCAACTTAAAGAAACAACTGTACGGCTCTGCAACAACAGCATTGAATGCAAAAACAGGCGACACCAAGCAAGGTATTATAACGAGCAGCTCAGCAGCATCCGATGATCTACTATTTACGGGTATGGGAGCGTCGGATGCAACTAGACAGCTCCGCCAATGCCAACGATTACAACAGCAGCAGTAACAAAGGCAACTGGAATGAACGCGTTTTATTTTGAGAGAAACAGTGCTATAGTAGGTATACATATTCGTATTGGCATGATCTATTGATTTCTAGCTATGAGTACACCGTTCACGCTATTTAGTCGTGCTTCGCAATTAGTCATACTTCTGAACTTTTTCGTGACACACTGGACAACTAATTTTCTTCAAAGAGCTGAAAGTTACCCAAAGACAGCGGATTTGGACAGATCTCATCGAGCTGAAGCCAATCGTGGTCTTAGATTTCTAAGAAAGCAAATATTACGGATACAAGAACTGTTTAATTGTTCGCTTTTCAACTACGAAAATCGTAAACCACTATTAGTCAGGGTCCGACTAATTAGCGTGAACGGTGTATCGTCCAGACGCTAAGCAGTACTAACCGCTCTGTTAATGGCAAAATCCCGGCTATAGTACCGTGCTAGGTCAAAATAGCGTCAGCAAAATAACGTATATGATCATTTAGCATACGTTTCGCAAAATGAAGTCGTTTGCACGAGGAAGCTGCACGGAAGACAGATACCTAATAGCACCCTCTGGATTTATTGGATTCACTATTGATAAATAACTATTTTGCACAAGATTTGACTGAGTTTTTATAGAACTTGCGAAAACTTCTAAAGGAAAGCAACAAGTTTAGCAAAACTGTGTGATCCCCGATTCGCTAAATCAAACCTAAAAACTGAGTATAATGTGCGGTACACTATTTCTATGCAATACAATGTACCTTCCAATCATACAAGGACTCTATTTTGTACAGCTCCATATGGTGCCTTTCATCTCTTTTGACCAGACGACAATGAAATGCAACGGACACGCAGGTGGCCAGCAATGTCTAAATTGGTGAGCGGCTACAATCCTTGGAATCATCAATTCTTACCAAAGACAATATCTTTTTGGTAGCTTTATCGCACCAAGTAAGCACAGATTAGCGTAATCGACAAATCATAAGGCTTTGGGAGGCCCTGCGAAGGAGAGAAAGCCCCCGTTTGGCAGCACTGAATGTGGCCAATCGGTTATTTCAACAGAGGAGATACATTTGTAGGTGCGTATTACGGAAGTAGGGGTTTGCAAGACTGACAACAAAGCAGGGTGATACAAAGCAGCCGGATCTCAGAATTATTTAGTGAAGTAGATGAACGACATACCATGGTCAAAAATGTTTATATTGCTAGCAAAAAAATACGCGGTAGCTACCCACTAGCGCTTGATAGGTACTCGGCTAGCTTCGAGGGTATTTACCTGATAGCCGGTGGACACTACGTTTTTACAATTCAAATCTAAGATCCAGGTAGTACAAAAGTACTTTCTAAAGTCCTATGAAGGACGCTAAAAATACAGGAAAACACAGTAACATTAGTAGTATTTCGTACGTGTGCTTGCTGTTGCCCTGCGGTGCGATTGGGCGTCAAGGTCAGTTCGTATGCTACGGGTAATGGCTGTCGAGTAGGTAGGGCTTACACTCCGCGTTTGGCCTTTATATCTTGGCGGACGAGTCGTCACGGTTGGGACTAAGCTGCCTACAACGTGCTTTGAGTTGGTTTGTGTCTCTGCGTGCGGATAGGTTGCTATGCGTGTGCGGTTGTGTGTGGATTGATGAGGGCGTTAACTTGCCGCCGTACGGGACGTTGACGAAATGGAGCGATCCGACTTGAAACACGAACCGTAGTAGACATTACGCAGAGACGAGAACGAATCCCTACGGTGTCAATATCAAAAAAAAAAACCGAACTGCGAGCCCAGCGGGCCAACAGGCCGCGAACCAGTCGTTAGGCGCTGGATTCCGGATGTCATCGAGTAACTTTGGCGCAACATTTTCTCATCATGTGACATTCATGCAACAACCCGGTTGACATTACGATCGGTAATTAATAGCCAATCGTATGACTTGATGTGGGGATTTTGTCCAATGAATTTGGATATGACTGCATCACCTGGGCGCCATGTCGGCTGTGCGGCCAGGCGTGCGGCATCAAGAACTACGCTCTCGTGGGCGTACGGCTGCATTTGGCTCTGACCTTCATCACAGGCCGATTATAACAACAACAAGAAGAAGCAGACGTCCAACATCGGGTGGATCCTGAGCCTCACCAACGCGGAGAAGCTGCCGCTGACCGTGGGCTCCCGCGCATCATGGGCAAGGCCATCGACGTGGCCTCGGGCAAACCGGGCTCAGCCGCAAGGGCTTCGTGGTGGTGGTGCTCACCACCTTCTTCGCGGGATCGGTGGGCTCCTTCCTGTGCACGTACCCGCTGGGTGTGGTGGCTGAGCTCATTGCCTCCAAGCTGCGGCGCAGACTGTACAAGGTGCTGCTGTCAAAGGATCACGCCTTCTACAACAATCGCAAGGTGGGAGAGCTGGTCACCCGACTCAGCGGGGAGTACCAGCAGACCGCCAACGCGGTCGTGGACGTGCTGTCCAACGGCTTCCGGTCGCTGAACTCGGCTGTGGGGCACAAGAAGGAGTCTCCTCCTTAGGAGGTGCAGGACCTGCTCTTGCAGCATGAGTTGCCCTTCGTTGTCTTCTACACTGGCCTGTTCGCCGAGTTCCTGCTCCACTTTCTGGGCTATCACTACGATGAGGGCTACATGACCGTCGTGGGCAAGGGCGAGACGGCCTTCAGCATCGCGTCGCGCATGGGCGTGGGTCGCTTCGTGGCGCACGTGCTGTCGACGGCGCCCAAGAGCGCACTGGAGGGCACCAAGCTGGCGTTCGAGGCTGAGCGCCTGTCGCCGCTGCAGATCCGCGACCTCCGGAGTAAAAGCTGAACAAGAAGATCGAGTTGCGCTACGTGGACTTGGAGGAGAACAAGAAGAACTTCAACACGGACTTCGTGGCCTTCCTCACGACCATCTTCGAGGAGGGTCGCAGCGTGACCGGCACGGAGCAGGAGGTGGCGGACCCGGCCGCCAAGTTCTTCCCGGACTGGAACCCGGCCAAGTACGAGTCCTTCATTGCATAAGCGAGTGTATTGTGAGTTCTACACCAAACTGGCCGGGGCGATTGGTTGAATCCCCCGAGCCCAATCGCCCCGCGCTTACTTTGGCGTATACAAACTCTACTAAGTACGAGTGTAGCCATGACATGTGGATGCTGGCCTGCTCGGGCGATTGAGCTAATAACTTGGGAATTGTATGTGGGCGATTCAGCAAACCGCTCGAGGTGTCTAAATTTAGCCGGAATTCACAATATTGGCCAACGGAAAAGCAAGAGGGGCTCTTCTCCGTGTCACTCTTATTAGGGTAGCAAAACCATATCCAATAAATCGAATTGAACGCATACCTACGTGTAATTCTATACATGAACTGTCGTGCAATCTCGACAGGTACTTACTTCAGCATCGCGTTGTCGGCGTCACGGCCGTACACATCCACGAAGAGTTCGAGCGTGTGGTTACACAGCTCGTTCCTCTTAGCGCAGACCTTCCTAATATGGGCACATGCCGTAAAGTGTCAAATTAGCTATATACCGGCACCCTCAGAATCTTATTTCCGGCACTATGCCGTTCTAGAGCTACTTAGACTGAGTTTATCTAGTGTTTCTTGAGCAGATCAAACTGTTTCGCCTGGAAAATGCCCGCCAATGGTGTAGTGAAGTCAATGCCGTACGACGGTCGTTCAATTCCCACTTGAGAATAGATAAATCCGGCCCCACAGACGCCGTGTTGGCGAATACAGTTGCTAGCCCACAGCACAACTGTCGAAGACGCGAAAAGTGTGTGACGCCCCCGTCGAGTGCGTCCTGTCGTAGTTTTCTTCGTGAAGTACTGCCTTGACAGATTCATAATGAATGTCACCAGAAATCTCGCATACGAACCTCACCAAAGTGTATGTCATTCCATATAGCTGTGGGTTGCATGCAGCTTTGTGGTTTTGCTGCATATCACGGAAAAGACAACCCAACACCCAAATGTTGAATTGCGAGCGAGAATCGAAGATAATTCTTGATTGTAATATCGTACACGCCATTTTCAGACTGCACGAAGTGCCGTCGCTACTGACACGTTCTCGTCTTCCGAATTAAAAAAATCTAATCATACCGTTCACAATTGCCTCAGGCAATCCTAATAGCAATCTGAAGACGGAGGAGCTTCCTTCAAAATGTGATGACAATTTTTTGCTGCGTGAGGTTAGACCCTGACCACAACAGTAGTGCTCATGTTGTTAAGTGGACAGCGTAACACGCGTGTGGGATGCAGACAAAGCCAGTTTTTTCATACTAGAGTCGATAGCGTGTCTTGTAAAACTTTGTATTTTGCGCCCGTTTCCGCTTTCCATCCGCTACAAAAGTACTGACAGAACTGGCAGCGAACAGAGCAACAAGGGTATCTCTCATCGCAACGACTAGTCCATACTGAATCCCGTGGGCTGGCTGGAACGGTGTATTGGAAGTCGCACTTGATCCGTATGGCCAGCAGCCAACACTCGGGGGATAAAGATGAACAAAAAAGTAAATTGGCTGTTAGTGCTACAGCTCACATCAACTCCTTAAAAGCGGATTCAGCAGCTTCACATGCACAGACCCTACATACTTGGTTTCACTATACTCCACAGCGTCGCAGCGCTTAATCATTGTTCGCAGGGTCCCAAGGCCTTTGAGTCACAGCAGTTTAAGTCGGCCTGCAGTACGCATTTCAACACGGTGTCTTGCGCGAGGGGGCAGAGACACTCGGTTTGAGCTTTATCATCGTTCCTTTTAGTTTTTCGATACTGAAAAGTCGGCTAAATCTGGCACTTCAGAAAACTATATCCCGGCACATTGCCGGGTATTTTTGCAAAGTGCCTATATTAAGAAGGTCTGTCTTAGCGTTCTCGCCGATCTCCTTGTCCTACGGTACTCAGCTAAAGTACTGCGCCTGATTTTCCCCCCAGAGAATTGATACATGTACATTCCCTTTTCGTTTATAATCTTCGAACTGCGCCTCCCCCCGGGTCCACCACCCGGGTCCCCAATACCTACTAAGTACGAGGTTTGACATTCACTCCTCTCGCGCGCACTCCGCCACTTCAACTTCAGCACTTGTTGCTTGCCGTTGCTGAAAGCATGCGGAATCCCATTCTCAACCGGCCGCACCGCACCGCATCGCATGGCTATGCACCATGCGGCCGCATCGGTTGAGAACGGTTTTGCGGCCGCATTAGGAGTATTCACCCACCCCGACCAGCCGGCCCACGCGATCTTGAGCAGCACGAGGAACGCTGAGGCGTAGATTGGCGGGTACGTCGAGAGTAGAGAGTGTTGCTGATGAAGATAGAGTAAGCTTCTACGCACATTAACTAGTGTTACTGACTTCTGTGTTTGTGCTCTTGTTGCTCGCCATGCTTATAGTAATGGAGTCTCAAGGGGGTCGTCAGCGCCATGGTCCGACGCAGCAAAGCCCATACGGCAGATTTATGGGCATGAGTCCGGCGGCTGCGTCCAGTAATGTTCATCTACCGCTACAAGCTCAAACCACTGGCATACCGCATCGAGGCGCGGCAGCCCCCCTCGGCCCTGCCTGCAGTCCGTTACAGCCTAGGAATCTTCTCGCAGACATCGATCAGACGCAGCATGACGAAGACTCAGACGGCTCCGACGACTCGGAGACGTTCGACACTCTGACCCCATCGGTAGACTACGAGAGCTGGTCACCCGACCAGGTCAGGAAGGAGTGTACTCGCAGAGGATTGAAGCTGAAGGCCTCGATGAAGAAGGGCGAGCGTATCGATGTGCTCCGACGTCAAGATGTCGCTCGTGCAACATACGATGGTATCCTTCTTGGCGACGAAGGCGAATCGGCGTCTACAAATGCTGTCACAAAGTGGACGAAGCATTGCTGGTATCGACTGTTAAACATACTGTTCTCTGACGAATTTTCGACGCGTTTCAGTCAGTCAGGTAGAATCTTCACTTATATCGTTGCCTTTATTCTCATGCTAAACAACTATTTGTCTTTGAATAGGTGATACGGCGTCAAGGGCTGAACTAGACTCTAAGAGCGTGAATGACAGAAGCCGTTTCTGGCAGGAAGTTCGCGCTGCATTTGTTCAGCAGTACCCAAGAACACATGAACGGAATCTACTTATGTTTGAGGACGATATGTTTGCCGGAGCTGATCCGTCGGTGACCAGATCTCACTCGGCCAGTAAGCTTCTCAAGATGTCAAAGGAGGTGATCAAGAACTACTTCATTGCAGAGCAGAAATTCACCACGTCTGGCCAGAACGAAGACGAATTTTGGAAATTCGTCGACAAGAGAGGTGCAGTGTTGTACATGCGCAAGTGGCTGACGGTAAGGCATACGTGTGGGGGGTTGCATATCGAAACAAGTGAATGCTAACTTGACCTTACCAGCACAGTTAAAGCCGGACTTAATCAACTTTGTGAAGGGTGGGTTTTTATCCGAAGACGAGGTGGATACACTGGACGCGAGCACTTTATTGCGCGATCTGGCAACTATGGCTGAGAAAACTCCGTCAAAACAAAAGCAGCACAAGAGCAACGAGCACGTAGAAAAAATGGTTTCGGCAGTCATGACGTACGTGGCAGATCGCCGTATCGAGCAGGAGCGGCTGAGTTCATCTACCCAACTACAAGAGCGATCACAGATACTCGCCATACTTGGCGACATTCGACGCCAATTGGGAGAGATTGATAGGGCCATCGCTAACGCTACTGGAGAAACTGCAAAAAGGCTGGAAGAAGATCGCACGATCCTCTTAGTTGAGCGACAGACGTGGATTGACAAGATCCACAGCAGCACGACTCAGCACAATTCGTAAAAAGATTTACGACTTTCATAATATATTTTAATGCAAAATATACTAGTTGCTTTGTCTGGTGCGCCGTTGAATGTTGTGGTCTGGGCGATGAAGTTCTTTTGATGCAATGTACTGGACGACGAGATCGCGAGAGATATCATCTAGTAACTGTACAACCTCACCTCCTTCAGACTCATATTGCGTGTGGCTGTACGAGAGATCTCTGCTTTGATTCCAGGTTCGTAACTCTCGCCGCATAGCCTTAACAGCCTTGCGAGATGTCGACGTAAGCTCAAGGGAGTGTTGGTCGATACAGAAATTGTGTAAACGCATGCATGCGTGAATAACGTGGGGAACGTTTTTGAGTCGCACACATAATGGTCTTTTCAAAATTCGCCACTTGTTGACGAGAAGACCAAAAGCCATTTCAATGCGAATTCTGCATTGGCTTAAGTAAAAGTTGTAGCTGTCACGATCTGGTCGATCTTTTAATTGGGCTTGTGTAAATGGTGTCAGCACAACTCGGCTCTGCGGGTAGGCGTTATCACCGACAACAAAGTAGGGCCCTTGCACCTGAGAAAGCACTTTGCTAAGCGACCACTGCAAAAATGCCACAGAGTCATTTCTGCCACCAGGTGCTCGGCACGCCATCGCGGTGAACCGACACCTGTGATCCGCACAGGCTTGGACATTCAGGCCATACCTTTGGTAATGTCCTGAGAAAAAGGCAACCACTCGTCCACACTCGGTGCGCCGGGGAACACGAATTGGACACAACCAACCGTCAATTGCGCCGATACACCCCGGAATAGCGCCATCTCTGCTTATTGACCTGAAGTCGGCCGCTGCTGACTCCATATCAGCGTTATTGCGAGGAAACTTCGTAACAAGATCACCGCAGTTGTTGATAGCTCGTATTACAGCATGAATAATTCTGTAAAACCCAGCTCGGCTAGTCCCAGTTATAATTCGAATGTGATGATAGCTTCCTCCCGCTAACCAACTGATGCAGGTCTGGAGCATACCGGCCGGAGCCACAGGTGGCTCCCCAAGAGCTCGACGTGCTGACTGCAATGGATCAACAGCCAAATCCGATCCAACCGAACAGAGGAGTCGCTCAAATCCAGCGTAGCTCATCCTGTAATACTGCTTGAATTCTCCTTCGAGGAGAAGGCGCTCAGCATGTGTACCCCACTCTATTCGATGTCGAACCACGGCTCCACCTGCATTCTCTTGCAGCTCCGGTTCTGTGACGACCAGCGCAGCCGGAAGGATCACGCCAAAAAAATCTCCATCACCATCAATAGGCTTCATGTTTGGTCGATAAGACGAATTCTCTCAGCCTAAGCTGAGAGTATACCACTGCAATTCCGTTTCTAAACGTGCTGTTCTTCAACTTGAATGATTTATATGAATGTTTTAAAACAGTTTTGTGAAATCCGGACTGTTTTTTACGTAAGTGTTGCAAACTGTTTTTTTCATCACTTGGTGTTTGTATGTCCTGCCCGTTTACAAGACTCGCATGGGACGCCCCTTCATATTTGTGAATGTGCTCAAACGTAGACTACTCTGTCTCAAAGAATTCTCCCTTTGAAGCCATTTACTTCTGCATACTATTTCAGCAAGGCACGGTACTACCCCGTTTAAGTTAATGCTGTTCTAGTGCTATTGTGAATACCGTTATAGAAATACACTTCTCCGGGAGCTTACGGTAGAGGATCCGAGGCGAAGAGTCGCCAGCTCGCTCGCTAAAGTGTACATGATCACTTATTAACCCCCCCAGCGCGAGCGGTTCTGAGTGCGCCTATTTACCGAAGCCCTATACACGTTACCATTTATCCTAATGATGAGCATCCATACTGTGCCCGATATAGTTGAAAACGTGTATTGGTCATAGGCGGTTCATGCCCCTAACCCAGTGTAGCCATAGCTTCACTATCGTGTATCTGCGACACAAGCATGTATTCCGGATACACGCTATTGCAACTAATGTGTCTTTCTGACTGCAAAAACAGCGCAGTGTCTACATTGGCCTGTCGTTATTCGTGTTGAAGTCCTGCGACGGAAAACAAATGGCTATCAGCAATGCATCAACATATTGGAAGCAAGTCAATTGAACCCTTGAACTGTATGTCACTACACTAGTTCTCGTCTCCGCGACGGCGCTTGCGTTGCTGTGGATGACTGGAATCACTACCAGAGCCCGACTCTTCAGCTGCTTGGCTGCCAGCACTTGCAGACTTTCCCGGTTTCCGTGCGCGTATTGTTCCTCTGTCACCGTCGTGAGACTTGGGGATCCTGGTGCCGTTCTTCCAGTGCTCATGCCAGATATTGAAGCAGGTGATCGTCTCGCCTTGACTCGTGTGCTTGATCTTGTTGCACAGGAAGACGCGCGACGCGTCAGCATTCTTCGACACTGTCTTCAACTTGCAGGCACCACAGTAATAGGTTGTCTCGCCACCGCGCGGCGCGCCAGGAGGCTTCAGCACAGAACACACTTTACAGGCGCGTTGGCGGCGCTTCCTGGTCTCCTCGGAGTTGCCTTTGCGCCACTCGTTCGTCTGGAGGGGGGCGTGATCGGCCGCAGCTTGGCGGCGTTTGGTGGGGGTCGGTTGTAGGCCGCGATGCTGAAGTATTTGAGCCCAGTCTTCTTCACGGAGCTGGATTAGCTCGAGATGAAGTCTCTTCAAAAACTCGACATGCGACGCCTTCGGTTTGCCATCCGCAGTGCGCCTCGCGTTGTAGAGAATGAAGGCATTGATAATGGCTACATCGATTAGACCTAGAAACAGCGACCGGTAATACTTCTTGTAGCGCCGAGCCATCTGCAGCGAATATCTACAACAAAAAGTGTATAATACACGATAAGTACATCAATTTAACCTGTACATACACGATATCAGAACTTACCTTTGTAGGCGTAGCTGGTCGTGCACGTCGACTCCCCCCATGTAGGTCTGGTAATCCTTCACAACTCTTGGCGCCATCAACTCAGCTTCTTTTGCTGTTTGCGGATCGCGGCGCACGATTCGGTCTTGCTCTCCACTACCCCCCGTGGCAAGGATATGAACCCCCTGGTTATCGTACCATCGGACCGCCTTCATTGTGGGGACATGCAGAGACTCAGCCGCTTGATAAGTACCTCTCTCGATGTTCTTTGGCCGCTTGTTTGATGCTCGTCGCCCATTTTTCAGCTTTGGTGGTAGAATAGCCTCACAGAGCCCTTGCTTGTTCATCATGATCGTCCCGATTGTATAGATCTTCATAGTCAGCAGCTGCATGGCGAGGACCACGGATGTGTAGAATCTGTCGGTGACAATGAGGCGGAAAGCACTCGGTCCAGTCGGCCCAAACACTTGCCTGAGGTTGCGGACGACTGCTGCCGGGCCGGACTTCTCGTCAACAGGAGTGCTGCCATCTTGCATTTGGCTTTTCCCGCAGTAAACTTCAAAGCTGTATCAGACACATTACCACAGAACACCAAGATTGTATTAGACACGATAAGAGAACTTAGAGCCAAAAAAAAATGAGCGTACCCGAAGGCACGCTCATACTTACCGAATACAGTAGGCTGTTTGAGAGCAACACAGCATGAAGAGCTTGGTCCCCCATTTGTGGGGCTTGTCTTTCATGAAGACCCGCATGCGGTTAAACGTGGACCTTGACGGGAGCATCGCTTCATCAAACGCCATGACTGCTGGTGGGATGTAGTTGGCCTGGAAAGTCCTTTGCAGAACGTTGATGACGGGCCGTAATTTCCAAGCTCGGTCCGTGGTCGCAAGCGGGTCTGCGTTGCTACTGAAATGGAGGTTTCGCGATATGTGGGCGAAGCGATCGCGCTTCATGAAAGCGTTGAAGCATCCTCTCGGGATCGCGCCTTCGTCGGTAGTCTTCCAATGATGTTCGAACTTCTCCTTCTTGGGTGCAATGGTGCTCGCAATCAGTAGTCCAATGAAAGTGCAGAGCTCCCGACCGGTAATACCCGGTATACGTTCCAGGGTGGCCTTGATTTGCTCGGGTTCCTGCACTTGAAAGCTTGGGCGCTTGAGTTTCCGGGCTTCCTGCTTCGCGTGCTGAGCGGTGACTCGCGCGTCGAGGTTTTCTTCGAAATAATCATTGCTTTGTTGTGCGATATCGTCCCACATGGACGGAGGCGCAAACAGAAAGAAAGACCCACACGCGGTTTCAGCAGCCTCAAGTGCCTCTGGCGTAGGACCAGAAGGTCCTTCATAGATATTAGGATAGTCATGCTTGATCCAACCAGCTGGACGGGCTTCGTAAGGCTCGTGCATGTAGGGATGAGGCGTAACGTTACGCGGTTCACTCCATCCATTGAACTTGATGTCCGACAGCACGTTCTTGCTCACGTTGCCACGGGTGATCTCGGCAACGCCGCCCACCGCATCAAGCAGTGAGGGCTGGAAGTACAAATCAGGAGCGGTTCCGGTATCCTCCGCGGCAGGCTCGGTGGGTCCCAGGTCGTCATCGTCGTCGTACACTGAATTCAAGTCGTTCTCGTCGTCCGAATCAAGCCTGACGAAGTCTTCGAGCTTTTCGCCAGGTCGAACGATATTCGGGTCACCTAACAGCGTATAAGACACGATAGGGGATAAGTAAGATATATCATAACATGTACATACAATTTAATCTCACCGTTACAAACTGAATGGTTCGATTCTAATTCGTCGGCGTCACCTTCATCGGCATCAGCATCGCCTTCATCATTGTCGCTGCCCCCAGTCGCGGAGGCTTCGTACTCACTTCCCGACTCGTTCGCCAAGAGGAATGCCTTTCCGAGATTGCGCCGCGAGGGGGGCGAAGTCGCATCGCCACCTACAAACACATACAAAATAGAGGTATCATTAGCGCTGGGCTAATCATCCATACTGCATTCCAAGCGCCCTACCGAGAGAGGTTGACGTGCGCTGATGGGATTCACTGGATGACGGCCTCGACGTTGGGGCATCTTCATCCATCACATGAGGCGAAGTGGCAATCAGCTGCTCAGAAACCTCCGGGCTACATGGCATGCTGCGACCATCCTGGTCCGAAGAAGCTGTACAAATACATGATAGCGTTAAATCACTATCGTGTACAATACAAGCAAGTTTACATACCATCAGCCGATTGAAGCGAAGTCGTATTTGACAGTCCAGCAGCTTGTGCGTCATTCGCTTCGCCGTGGCCATCCTGCTCGGCATAAGCTGTCGTAGACACGATAGCGTCAGATCGATAACCTGTATAATTCAATTGAGTTCACATACCTGTCGTGTCTTCTTCGCACGCAATTTCGCTGTCCTCAGCACTTGGGTTGTTCTGCGAAGCAATTTGTTGCGAATACGCACGTCGGGCCTTGGTTTTCTCCAGCGTCGCCTCCTCTGTCAGGATATAACCGTTGTGAGACACCAATTGCCAATTGTGAAGTCACAGCAACTTACCCAGGTCACAGCGGTCCAAATAGCGCATCAGCGCTTCTTCTCCGACGAAGAAGTCGACATTCGGCGAGTCCTTCTTTGTCTTGCCCGGTTTGAGATAGGTGAAGTCGTCGGAGAGCCCGGTAGGGCGCTTTGATTGCCATCCGAGTTTCTTGAGCTCTCTCCATCGCGCTTGGAACGCCATTTCGTTGCAGGAATACGGGATCTGTGCACTAGCCGGGGGATTCTGAAATGAGGCCAGAAATGGATGGCACGAAATCAACCTTGAATAACTAATACAACATTGGTGTGGATCACACCGTTTCCTTTAAAACTAAATGTTCAACATCCACGCGGCTATGTGTGATGGTGAGATTGGTAGGAAGCACCACTCACCATCACACCTAGCCCACTCTGACGTAAACTTTGTATAACCCCATACAAATTTCAAATGACGAAATGCTTAAGCTGTATTATACAGCTTAAGCATTTCGTCGTATCGTGTCTAATACAGCGTCTCGCGCTGGGGGGGTTAAAATATACATCTGACCCCGTTTCGGCCAATGAAAGCGAGTCCCTAAATATGGGCTGGGATCACACTCGCTTTCACTATGGCTTCCCTAGCGTCAACTGGTACAGCTCAGAACTTTAGAAACGGTACACCTGAGCGTGTGCAGGTACACTGTACAACGGTCGGTGATGAGCATGTGCAGGGTGAACGTGCACACCACGTCTACAGTGAGTCAGTGACGGCTGTAGGAGTACTACTAGGACGGCGCGTTGGGGAAGTTTGAATGGAAGCAGAGTAACGAAAGGGTTAAGGAAGTAGTGCGTGCAGAAGGCTGAGAGACCTCGCGCGCGAAGAGCGCTACTGTTTGGTTCTGGCAGCACTTTGCTCGTGCGGATTAGATAAGATGTTGAAGTTAATATAGAGTCGAGCTGTGATTGGTGTTTCTTCATGCATACCCTACTCACTCTCGTGCGGCTTCCTCGCCGCATGCGAAGAATTCGCCGCATGGGCGTCTTTTTTTGTTCGCGGCCGCATGCGGCCGCACGCAGATCTACCCAATCAAGTGCCAGTATTTGGCCGCATGCGGCCGCATGAACCGGTTGAGAATGGGCCTTAGCGTTCTCGCCGATCTCCTTGTCCTACGGTACTCAGCTAAAGTACTGCGCCTGATTTTTCCCCAGAGAATTGATACATGTACATTCCCTTTTCGTTTATAATCTTCGAACTGCGCCTCCCCCCGGGTCCACCACCCGGGTCCCCAATACCTACTAAGTACGAGGTTTGACATTCACTCCTCTCGCGCGCACTCCGCCACTTCAACTTCAGCACTTGTTGCTTGCCGTTGCTGAAAGCATGCGGAATCCGTGCAACAGCTCTAGGAGACGGAAGGTGGGCAAGCTGTGGCGAGGTTGCTGGCGATGGGGTGTGATAATGCGTCATTACATGTAGGGCAGCGATGCCCGATCCTGTGGGGTCCTTCTGCTGCTCGCCCCCATGCGCGGCCTCCAAGTGAACTCGAACCCCGTGACGGGCTCCTTCCTACCTTACAGGTCAGGAACTTCGATGTCTAGCCGTGAGTGGAGCCTCCTAATGTGCACTGAGGCCACTACTCAATGAACTGCGCTTCGCAGAACTTGGACAACGCTCGATCCAGCGCATGGCATCGCATCGTGGTCTCCGTCAACGAGATGAGACTCCGTTTCCTTTCTCGCAGCTTCATCGTGGATGCATCAGCATCGGCGACGAGTGAACTGAATGCAGCTCGACACGCATCGCTGTGTTGACTATCAATCCGATTCTGCACCTGCCCAAGTCGTTCCCACAACGATCCATACAGCGGGGCCACTGCGTTAGGTTGAGCGACATCGTCCATGCATTCAGCTAGTGACATTCTAGCTGCAGCGATCACTTCGGAAACAAATTCCCACTCGGCAGTATTCGAGCGCGATGTCTCTGCAAGATCGGTGGCTTGGCTGGTAGTAATAGCGCAACTCGTCAACTTCGCCAGCTCATCAACGACGGTCGAGATCTTGATCCGACTCGCAGGGTCCAACACACACATCCGTTCGACCAACTCCCATTCACTGTCCTCGCAGATCGACGGTCGACCTGGTAGTTTGCCACGTGTAGCATGATACTTCATGGCTGCTCGGTCACCTACACGCCACGGCAGACAATGACCCGAGGCGTTTCCTGATTTCACGGCCTCCACCACTCGCAGGGCCTCCACCATGCACATGCCCAGGGAGTACACGTCCGACGCCAAAGTGGGGCTTTGATTCGTATCGAGTAGCTCCGGAGCCACCCAGTTCCACGCACCAGACACCAGGGCCTTCTCCTCGCTGTCCTTGGCCGAACTGAGACCAAAGTCCGTCACCTTCGCCTTCATGTCGCTCCCGATCACGATGTTGTTCCCTTTCAGGTCTCCATGGACTACGCCTCGAGCGTGAAGGTACTGAACTCCCAACGCTGCCTCGTGCAGCTTGGACCACAGTTCATCGGGGTTCTTTCTCAAGTAGCTGACCAAGGTCCCGTTGGTGGCGTACTCGCACACGAAGAACGGTCTGCCGACATGGCACGCACCGAAGAGTCGAACGACGTGAGGGTGGCTGAAGCCAAACCAAATGTCCACTTCGCGGCGGAACATCGCACGGGATTCTGCTCTCTTCGCCGTGTCCACTTGGACCTGCGTAGCTGAGGGGTCCTCCGACGCGTAGAATCTTGAATAGGTAGTCAACGTGTCATCCGATGGACTGACCGATCCAGGTAAGATCACTCGTTTCACGACCACGTCCGAGTCCAGCCACTTGGCTCGGTGCACACTCCCGAAGCCTCCTTCACCCAATTTACTCCACTCGTCAACAACCAACTCATACCACGGAATGAACCACGCTGGCGCTAGTTCCGACCAATTGTTACCTTCATGCTTGTTGGCGATTTTTTCGTACGCCTTCTTCATCACCTCATGTTGCTCAGGTGCGTACTTGCCAGTAGTCTTCATTTCCTCTTTCAGTTTCCGCAGAAATGCTGATCGCTCCTCCACGGTCTTTAAAGCGTTCAGTAAAAGAAAGGTATCCGATACTCCAGAGATGAACTGCTCGGTCTGTTCGTTGCGCTGTTGCTGCCATCGACCTTCTCCCTCGGTTGCTACTTCCCCCATTTCCCCCAATGATGCCATGAGCGACTGGATACGCCACTGAAAAGCATACAGGCTGTTAGTGGTAACACGCGTCGACGATAGTTGCATCATTCGAGCTTGTTCGGGCGATATCTTGACCATCTGAGTAAATTCTACAAGGAGATCGTGAAATCTCTCGAGCAATATTTGGTACAGTGGCGAGTCTTGCAGATGTTCGCGTATTTTCTTGAGTTTGGCGAATTCGCGGTGGTATTGAACAGTGCTGTGTTTGACCATGAGCGTTTCCAGCTCCACCCAGGCTTCGTTTATATTACCACGCTTATATTCGTCGAACGAACTGATGGGCTCGTTCTCCGGCTGGTTGGGGTCGGAAGACTCCTTGATCGCCAAATTCCCCAACTTGTAGACAACGGACGACAGGTTGGGGCGTAGGTGAGGGTCTTGGCAGCATATCTCGTGCACTAACTCGCGTGCATCTCCTGGAGGACAGTTAGGGCGAACAGTAAATTTTTCACTCTCATCCTCCGGGGCCCAATATTCTTTAACGAATCTTACAACCCCGTCTTCCTTTTCCTCTATGGTGCTCCACGGCATCTTTCCAGTAGCAGCTTCCAAAATACACATTCCCAAAGAGTACACATCCGACTCGCATGATGGTGGATCCCCTAACATAACCTCGGGAGACTGCCAGCGCACAGACCCTGCCATGCGTGGGCGTTCGTTACGCCAGCGGCCATACTGCCGGATCAGCGCCTTGGACCTCAAGCTGCTCAACCGAAAATCTGCCAGCTTCGCCGTGCCATCACTTCCAATCAAAATGTTACTGCAGCGGAGCTCAGCGTGCACAATTCCTCGCTCGTGAAGATACTCGAGACCCAACGCCGCCTCGTACAGATACTTCCAGATTGTTCTTTTCTCTTCTGAAGACGAGTTGACGTGCTCCAAAAGTGACCCATTGCTGGCGTATTCACACACAAAGAACTTCAGATGGAGCCCAGCGTCACACGCGCCGTACATCTTGAGCACATTAGGATGCCGGAGCTGCTGCCACAGACGGACTTCGTCCCCAAAAGGCGTGGAGGACGCATCTGGAATGGCCATCTTCACGACGACATCGGCATCGAGCCACTTGGCTTGGAAGTCACCCCCAATACTGCCATTTGCGTGGAAAAGGGTCAACTCCATTTCGGACGGGGGGATGAAGCAGCTTGACGGAATGCCGGGTGACAGCACGAAGTCCTCACCGTCTGTTGTAGTTTCGCCAGGCTCAGCCAGTAGAAACGGCTTGAGTATTCGCTGGATATCAATGTATCCACATTCAGCAGCTAGTCGGACTGCTGCTGAGTTCACATCAACACTGCAGTCTTGTACGAGATATCGAACTACGTCAATCTCGCCGGTTGTTATGGCCTCCGTCACGGCAGTCTGTCCGCATGTATCCTCCTTATTCACGTCCACTCCACATTGCTCAACAAGATACCGGACAACATTAAGACTGCCGTCTCTAGCGGCTCCCGTCAGTGTCATCGCACTCACATCCACAGCGCATTGCTCCACGAGGTACCGTACGAGTCGCACATTGTCGCGATAAGTGGCCTTCATCAATGCTGTATATCCGAAATCATCCTCGGCATTCACGTCTGCATCGCATCGTTCAGCCAGGTACTGCACCATATCCACCTGCCCACAAGTAGCGGCCTCCACGAGAGCTTCGGTGACATTTAAGTTTGCATCGCATCGTTCAGTCAGGTACTTGACGACATCCAAGTGCCCCCTCCCAGCTGCCTCCCTGAGTGCGTTGGAGGCATTTAAGTTTGCATCGCGTCGTTCGGCCAGGTACCGCACAACAGCCACGTGCCCCCAAGTAGCGGCCTCCAGGAACGCCGAATCTTGACTAGCGTCAGAGACATCCACGCCCGCCTTGCACTGTTCGACAAAATAGCGCACCACCTCTACAGTAGATGGCCCCGATATGCGGCCCACCACAGGTGACCTCGTACGCCCTTCTTATCCCCGTCCTTCGCGTACCGTATCAGCCTTCGGACCCTCTTGAGACTACCTACGGAGACTGCATGATTGAACTCCCTCCTACCATGCTCCCCCCGCCGGAAAATGTTCCCCATCGGGTCTGTCTCCAGGCGAATCGCGAAACGAAAACTGGCACCCCCTCCCCCCCCCCCCCCCCGACTGGATCCGTTCAGGGCGAAACGCTAGAAACAATTCCGATGAAGGCAGACGAGCGCGTGCACCACTCACTATCGATACCCCCGTCGACGCTGTACACGTCCAGGTGCTGCGAGGGCAGTTCAGTCGAAATTCCAGAAAGCACTTTAGGCTGTCGAAGTCGCGTGCCACAGACGCCTTGGAAGTGGATACCGTATCACTATTAGATTAGCTTGATTTCAGATGCAGGAGATGTGGCATCTTGGTGGACAGTGAGTCCTTTTCTCCTTTGGGGGTTCTGGATGAGCGTTGTGTTGCATACTAACTTGACCGTGGCGACAGAGCTTGGGAACGTGGATCTTGTCCCGCATTTATTGGATGTCGTCTTTGCGCTAGTGGGGTAGCTACATGTAGCTGGAAAGCAGCAAAGGCTGGGGTTGCCGCCCCTGTATGCACAGCGAAGTGACTCGCAGACGGGTTCTGTTTGTTTTGCTTCAGCTTGCAGTTCTTCGTCCTATCAACTCGATGCTTCCTGGTTCATGAACAATGCAGCCACGTACGTCAACTACGAAGTACTGAACCACGACAGCCCTCTTCACCCGTATGCTGCACCACCTATATCTACCACTTGACGTGCCTAAAGTGCTCACATACTAAGTCTCAGCAATCCAGTCACCACGTCCACCAGCGTCGCCTCGTTCATAGTAGCAAGCGCCAGCAACACATTTCATGGCCACGCGCTTTTCCGAGACTCTACGAGGTCTGGAACTTCGATGTCTAGCCGTGGGTAGAACCTCCTAATGTGCACGCAGGCTACTACTCAATGAAATGCGCCTCGCAGAACTTGGTCAACGCTCGATCCAGCGCATGGCATCGCATCGTGGTCTCCGCCAACGAGATGAGACTCCATTTCCTCTCTCGCAGAGTCTTCGTGGACGTATCGGCGTCGGCGACGAGCGAACCGAAAGCAGTTCGGCTGTGTTGAGCATGAATCAGTTTCTGCATCTGCCCAAGCCGTTCCCACAACGACCCATACAGCCGGATCACTGCGTCTGGTTGAGCGACATGGTCCTTGCATTCGGCAAGTGACATTTTGGCAACAGCGATCACTTCGGGGACAGATTCCCACTCGACAGTATTCGAGCGCAATGTTTCTGCGAGGCCGTTGGCTTGGCTGGTAGCAGTAGCGCAGCTACCGGTAGTCAACTTCGCCAGCTCATCAACGACCGTCGAGATCTTGATCCACTTCGCAGGGTTCAACACACACATCCGCTCGACCAATTCCCATTCACTGTCCTCACAGATCGACGGTCGACCGGGCAACTTTCCACGTGTAGCATGATACTTCATGGCCGCTCGGTCAGCTACACGCCACGGCAGACAACGACTCGAGTCTTTGCCTGATTTCACGGCCTCCACCACTCGCAGGGCCTCCACGATGCACATGCCCAGGGAGTACACGTCCGACGCCAGAGTGGGGCCTTCCTTCGTATCGAGTAACTCCGGAGCCACCCAGTTCCACGCACCAGACACCAGCGTCTTCTCCTCGCTGTCCCCGACCGAACTGAGACCAAAGTCCGTCCCTTTCGCCTTCATGTCGCTCCCGACCACGACGTTGTTCCCTTTCAGGTCTCCATGGACTACGCCTCGAGCGTGAAGGTACTGAACCCCCAACGCTGCTTCGAGCAGCTTGGACCACATTTCATCAGGGTTCTTTCTCAAGTAGCTGACCAAGGTCCCGTTGGTGGCGTACTCGCAGACGAAAAATGGTCTGCCGACATGGCACGCACCGAACAGTCGGACGACGTGAGGGTGGCTGAAGCCAAACCAAATGTCCACTTCGCGGCGGAAAATCGCACGGGCTTCTGCTCTCTTGGCGGTGTCCTCTTGGACTTGTGTAGCAGAAGGGTCCTCCGACGCTGAAAAACTTGAATACGTAGTCGAAGCATTGGCATTGCCAGTCGATCCAGCTAAGATCACTCGTTTCACCACCACGTCCGAGTCCAGCCACTTGGCTCGGTGCACACTCCCGAAACTTCCTTCACCCAATTTACTCCACTCGTCAACGACCAACTCGTACCACGGAATGAACCATGGTGGTGCTAGTTCCGACCAATCGTCACCCTTAAGCTTGTTAGTGATGGTTTTGTACGCCTTCTTCATCACCTCAACTTGTTCATTTGTGTACTTGCCCGTAGTCTTCATTTCCTCTTTCATTGTCCTCAGAAATGCGGATCGTTCCTCCGCCGTCTTCAAAGCATTCAGTACAAGAAAGGTATCCGAAAGTCCTGACATGAACTGCTCGATCTGTTCATTGCGCTGTTGCTGCCATCGAGCTTCTGTCTCAGTTTCTGCCTGCTCCGTTTTCCCCAATGATGCCATGAGCGACTGGATGCGCCACTGAAAAGCGTACGCACTGTTGGTAGTGACTCGCGTTGACGACAGTCGCATCATTCGAGCTTGTTCGGGCGACAGCTTGACCATTTGTGTAAAATCTACAAGGAGCTCGTGAAATCTCTTGAGCAATGTTGGGTACTGTGGCGACGCTTGCAGATGTTGGTGTACGTTCTTAAGCTGGGCGAATTCGCGGCGATATTGATTATTGTTGTGCTTGGCAATGTGCGTTTCCAGCTGCAACCATGCTTCGTTCATATTACCACGTTCGTATTCATCAAATGAGCTGACGGGCTCGTTCTCCGGCTGGTTGGAGTCGGAAGACTCCTTGATAGCCAAATTTCCCAACTTGTAGACGACTGATGAAAGACTGGGACGTAGGCGAGGGTCTTGACGGCATATCTCGTGCACTAATTCGCGCGCATCCCCAGGAGGACACTCAGGGTCATACCGATATGGGCATCCTTTTTCGCCTTCATCCTCCGGCGTCCAACGTTCTTTACCAAATCTTAAAGTGTGTCCGTTCCTATGTGTGCTCCACGGCATGTTTCCAGTAGCAGCTTCCAAAATGCACATTCCCAGAGAATACACATCCGACTCACATGATGGTGCATACCCTGACATAACCTCAGGAGCCAGCGTACTGATCCTGCCGTAAGCGTACGTGTGCGTGCGCTGGGGGTGGATCTCAAGCCACTCAACCGAAAGTTTGTCAGCTTTGCCATACCATCACTACCGATCAAAATGTTACTGCAGCGGAGCTCCGCGTGCACAATCCCCCTCTCGTGAAGATACTCCAAACCCAACGCCGCCTCGTACAAATACTTCCACATCGTTCTTTTCATCACTGAAGTCGAGGTGACGTGCTCCAGAAGTGACCCCGTGCTGGCGTATTCACACACGAAGAACTTCAGAAGGGACCCAGCGTCACACGCGCCGTACATTTTGAGCACATTAGGATGTCGGAGCTTTTGCCATAGACGCACCTCACTCTGAAATGACGTAGAGGCTGCGTCTGAAATGGGCAGCTTTACGACGACATCGGAACCGAGCCACTTGGCGAGGAAGTCACCCCCAATAGTGCAATTTTCGTGGAAGAGGGTCAACTCGATTTCGGAAGGGGGTATGGAGCAGGTTGACGGAATACCGGATGCCAACACTACGTCTACACCATCTTTTGTAGCCTCAGGAAGGATAAACGGCGTGAGTATTCGCTGGAGTTCAATATACCCATGGTCAGCAGCAAGTCGGACTGCTGTCGAATTCACGTTGGCGTTGCATTCTTCTACGAGGTATCGAACTAAGTCGATCTCGCCTCTTTCGGCGGCGCCAATCACGGCAGTGTATCCGTCTTTATCCTTCATATTCACGTCCACACCGCATTGCTTAACGAAATACCGGACGACATTCGGACAGCCGTGTCTAGCGCCTTCCGTCAGTGCATTCGCACTCACATCCACAGCGCGTTGCTCCACGAGGTACCGAACGACTTCTACGAAGTCGAAACTAGCAGCCGATTCTAATGCTTTACGTCCGGCATCACCGCTAGCGATCACGTCCGCATCGTATCGTTCAGCTAGGTACTGCACAACATCGACGTGCCCCTTTCTAGCGGCATCCACGAGCGCTTTGGAGAAATCCCAACGGGTTAAGTTTGCGTCGGCCGCAACACCCGCGTACCCACAAGCAGCAGCTTCCGTGAGCGCTGAATCTAGCCTAATAGCAGTCCCAACGACCCCCGCGTCGCACTGCTCGATAAGATAGCGCACCACCTCTAGGTGACCCGAACGAGCGGCCATCCGCACTCCGTGCTTCTTATCCGTTGCCGTCGCGTACCAGACAAACTTCTGGACCCTCTTGAGATCTCCTTCGGAGACTGCCAAAAGGAACTCCGTCCTAAACTTTCCCCGCCGGGAAATGTTCCCCATCGCGTCTGCCTGTGGCTTCGGGGCGAAGCGAGAAACGAGAACTGGCAAGATTTCCCCCCCCAAGGGGCGAAAGGCTAGAAACACCCAGTACTGGTATAAGGCAGCTCTGGCCACATCGGTGCTGCACACGCCGGACGCCACTAAAGTGCAGTGTAGTCGACGTCCAGAGAGCACTTTAGGCTAGACACATTTCAAGCCATTTGGCTAGGATATCTACCGTTCGGTGGGAGATCACTATCAGGCTAGCTTGATTTCAGACGTAGGAATGTGGCAGCGTGGGTCCATTTCCATTTCGTGTTCTTCGTGGCTCACGAATCGTGACCTTTGTGCTGCATACGACTAGGACTAAGTGGACCATGGCGACGCAGTGAACCTTTGGTTCGGCTGGCAGCTTCCTACGCGCATGACCGCGACCTAAATGTCTGGACCATTGTATGTCTTCTGCGCGCTGGTGGGGTTTGGCCGACTCTTGGGTAGCTACAGTAGCTAGCTACTGTGTGCACGGCGAAGTAACTCGCAGACGGGTTTTGTTCCTTTTCTTCCGCTTCCAGTTCTTCGTCCTACCAACTCCAGGCTTCTTGACTGACAGCGTGATCGGAACATTGCAGCACCAAATTCCACGTACGTCATTCTAATGCAAAGCAATACGAATAACTACAGCTTGTTGCTGTTTTGATACCAGTACTTCGTCTCCTGCTTCTCTCGCCACCATGTGCGGCCTCCAAGTGAGCTCGAACCACGTGACGGGTTCCTTCAAGAGCGCCGCTTTCGTGGCCACGAACTTCGAGACTTTGATTTTCTGCCGTCGTTGCTTGTCGATGTCGGGGGCGTGCCTTGACGGCACCAGCTTGTGAAGCTTGTATTTAAGCAAGTCCGCTGCCAGGGAGTGGCGTGGCGGGTTAAGCTCGATCAGGAAAATCTAAAACTAACGACTCGTGGCCCGACGGACTCCTACGTTAGTTTCATCTTGTGCTGCCTCTGCAGAAAAGCTATTTTCGCGCGTAGCTCGAAAACCTCCATTTCTGCCGTCGTTGCTTGTCGATGTCGGGGGCGTGCCTTGACGGCACCAGCTTGTGAAGCTTGTATTTAAGCAAGTCCGCTGCCAGGGAGTGGCGTGGCGGATACCCCAACCTTTTGCAGAATCGCAGGCTTCGCCACCATTTCATGTGCCATTTTCGACGTAAGTCGGCCGCCGATGCGCGTATAGCGCTCGACCGCATCCGACTTCCACCGGCCGAACAGTTTTACCGCCAAACTGTCAAATCCCGCGTTGAAAAGTGCACTCGCGCCTCCGCTTCGCAGTGAATGTGAACTGTACTGCTCGGGGTCCTGCCCAGCTCGCTCCGCTGCGGTTTTTATCGCGTTTACTACTTGCCGGACTTGAAGAATACGGGTCGCGTCAATTCTACAGAGCAGTGAGGATTCTGCCACTCCGAGAGACTTGTGGTGCTCCGCTAGATACCACGCGGCTCGAACGGGACAGCACCACCGAAACCCAGAACGCTCGAGTCTGCGCGTAGCACCTTCGCCAAATTGGTCTGCCTTGCTCCCTCGAAACCGAATGACCACCGCTGCAACCTGTTCCAGCTTATTGACCTCTTTTTCATCTTTTCCAACAAACTTCACGTCTGGTCGTTGGATAGCGTACGGCTGTACTTTGGAGCCAACAGCTAAGTATTCCGACCGTCGCAAAAGAAAGAAGAAGCCCATGACCGAAGCCCACCAAATGACTCGGTCCTGGGCTTCCGCGAAATTTAGGAGCTTGTGCATCTGTCGGAGAATGGCGACTGTAATTGGGGACTTTGGCAGTGTGAGGGGTTCGGAACGGCGCATTCCTGTAATTGCCAGCTGGTGTCCGGGGAGAAGTCCGACGCCGTAGCCGAGGGTCCTGCGATGATACCACGAGACATGGCTGATCTTGGAGAGCACGGTACCGGCAGAGTTTACGGAAATTGACTTCTTCCATCCATGGGACCAGCAATAGGTAGCGAATAACGCGAGTTGATATGAGTGCTCCTGTGGGTTTTCGGGGAGCCATTGCGAGAAACCGAGCCAATCACACCACTGGCACCACTGCTTCCAGGTACCGCTATACTTCGCAGCTGATGTCGTGGCCAACGATCGGGACTGAAGTTGCTGGAAAAGTTCTTGTAAAGTTTTCTGCATTCCTTCGGAATTGGAGTCTGTGACCACAACAATGAGAAATTAGTCCACCGCGTAAGATACGGCTCGGTCCAGGCTCGCGATGCCGCATCGGCCATGATATTCGTAGATCCTGGTAGGTGTTCGGCGGACACGCGTAAATTGAAGTAGGCTTCCGCCAGGCCGATGGCCCTGTTGATTTCTTGACTGAGGACGTTCGATGAATTAAGTTTGTTGCTCCAGCTCACAGCAGACACGTTATCGCTCCAGCATTTAACATGCACTAGCTTGCCGTTTGCTTGCTGATTCCACTTCGAGCCCCACGACCACAATGCCAGCGCAATGCACAAATGCTCTCTGACATTGATCGTGAAATCATCGTTCCCGACGACGACTTGATCAATCCGCTGCAGTTCCTGCTCGTCAAACTTGGCTTGGATGAAGCTGTTGGACGACGGATCGAGTATGGCCAGGCCAATATTTGAGGCGTCCATGAAAAGTTCGGCATGTGGCGCTGGTAGCTCTCCAAACATCGCTAAGGGGAGCTCTGCTAGACATCCATGGCTCAAAATTTGATCAAACCATACCAAATCTTTTGTTGAACCTTTGGACAAGCGAGCGCTGCCAAAGCGAGGGGTAGCATTGCATTGAGTCTGCAGCCGTTGATAAAACGGCTTCGCTGTGCGAAGGCACACAGCCACATGCCGAAGGGACCCGAGCATCTTATACAGTTCTGTCTTGGAGGCCTTGCCCTTCTTTTGCATGTTCATCACTCGAGTTCGTGCTTTGCTGATCTTCTCGCTGGGAATTGACACAGTGCGCCGCACTGTATTCCATCTGAGACCCAGTGCCACCAGTTCAGATGCCCAGGGAGAGAATTTAGCCTCATTGATAGAGCGAGGACCGAGGATAGCCAGCATGGCATGCCTCAATGTTGCTTCAGCCAGCTGTAGTCTGTCATCAACGTCAGGTTCGACCAAAATGTGGTCGTCAACCCACTCATACGGAAAGAATGGATTCTCGTCGACCGCATCCGAGACTGAAGCAGGTGAGTTTGATCCCAAAAGCCACGAGATCGCTCGGCCGAAGAGGGCGTAGCACGGTGGAGAACCTGACCACCCAAATGGAGCAGCCATATCAATTATAACAATCCCCAGCTCCTTCACATAAGCTGCCATGCGAAATACTTGATCGGCACGAGTTCGCAAATGTCGGAAAGCGCCTTTAACGTCCCCCTTGAGAATGCGGATTCGACCAGCATGACCGTTGTTCGCCAGATATTCGATTCTTCTCACAATAATTGTCACGGACTCGTAGCGCACTTTGGGGACGGATTCAGCAATAAACGCATCATTCACGGACTCATGCCTCGGATATGACAAGTCGTGAATCGTGCGAACTTCTTCCGATGGATCCGTATCCTTCTTTTCCACTGCTCCCAGTGGACTGCATACCACTTCGAGCCATTGATCCAGAATGTCCGCGTCTACCACCAGATACTGGCCGGAGTCTTGCCCTTCGCGGATGCTCCTTGTAACTGCACGCAGATACCGCCGATACGATCCATGGTTTTTCGAAGGAGGTCGCCGCGGAGGTGGACCCTGGCGCCATTGGACGTCGATGCCGTGTTCAGCTATTGCGATTAGGAGATCGAGATGAGGGTATCCATGTAATACCAGACGAAGTGTGTCGGGGTTCAGGGCCTTGTTGGGCCTGTAGTCACCACTGGATTCGCCTCGAAAAAATTGTGTTACATCTTTGACACTCAAATTCTGCGCGCGGATAAGTTGAGAGAGAGAGTCGAACAAGCGAGTTTGTCGATACTGTATGGGTCCGTCGGCTTGAACCCTTTGCTACGGTGTAAGGTCGACACCTTACACTCTTGCCGTAGTAGCTCCGCTTCCAACGCGAGCTGAATTTTCTGCGCTGATAAATTCGACAGCGTGACTTCTCTGGGTCGCTGGGTGCCACCACACCCGCGATTGTTCGATTGCCTTTTTCCTTCGTGGAACTCGCGTCTTGGCTGACAACTACCGGGACCTCCCAAGCGGACCGTTGCTTTTAGCACTGGATGAGTAGCGCCGTCAGCAAGTGCTTGGGACCGGAGCACCCTGTCAGCTACACTCATTGCTTTTGTTCCAGGACCCCCCAAGTGAACCGTTGCTGTCAGCACTGGTTTCGCAGTGCCGCCGGCAAGTACTTGGGACTGGAATGTTTCGTTCGTTTTTAACTTTCCTTCAGAGACTGATGCACGACACGATATCGGATCACACCTGTCGATCGTACCCTCAGTGGCTCCATAAACTCTGTTTCGCATTGACGGCCATTTTTCGAGATCCCCGCCGCCCGGTACTCGAGATCTTGTCTTCAGGCGATCTCGCTGCTGCGCTATCCCGGTATTACAAGGCAGACGCGCAGTCAATCTGCCCTTGAGGAGTCAAAGCTGCTTGTGCTCATTCTTCAGCCCCTGGAATCGTCTGTTGATCTCGTTCTTGACGAGCTGGTGCAATGTTTTCGGAACAAAATGTCCGCGCCCGCTAGGACACCCACCGTCACCTTCGGCTTCACAGCCGAGGTTCGAAAGAAATCGCATACACAGACTAAGAGACTGACCGGACGCGGGGTCAACTTGCACAGGTAGCTGCTGTAGGACACCAAGAGGTATTTTCCCAAGTCTGCGCTTGCCTTCACGCTTAATGATCGTCTCTTGATTACCTCCTGCACGATCACGTGTGGGAGGTGCTGCGGCCGCTGCGTGCACCGTGTTGGTGGCCTGACGATGTAGTTTGACGAACATCAGGTCTCTCAGCAGGCGGTCATCGGAGGAGCACCGCTGTTTGACCTGTGTGAGGTCCTCGTTTGCCTCTGCGGCGCTCCGAAAATCCTCTAGGACGTCATTTACCCAATATACCAGTGCTGAGAGGTCCTTTGAGCTCCAGGCTACTTGAGTCAAGGTTTCCTCGATGAACTCCACAATACACTCGACCAACTGGACCAGCTCAACACAGCAATACTCTCGGGCATACGTCAGGAAAACTCTAGCTGCATCAGCCACTTCTTCGATACTGGTGGCAGGTGGAGCTGCAGCGAATTCCGCCGAGGCGGACAGGTTGTCAAAATTTGATCCTCCAGCTTCCAACCACGCAATTCGATCTTCTTGTTGGAATCTGGCAAAGTGACGAATTGACAGTCCACTTGAGCCGAACCGTAATCATATGCACGAGTGCATACTCCCGGTAGCGCCTTGAATTTCACGTGCAGGGACCGAGCCATACTTTTCACAAAAACGGTAGAGGACTTACCTTTGTGCCTTGCTGATGTCACGCGTTCGTGCACGTACTGCTGGGCTTCACGAGGGGCAAAATCAAACTTTGATGTTGAAGCCACCTTCTTGGCTGGCGCTGGTGTTGACATTGGCTGCGGCGCCTGTGCTGTGACCAATGCGGATTCCCTTGTCGTTAGTGCTGGGTCCTCGGAGCGCTGGTGAGTGGCAAGAAAATGTTGCATGAGGTCTGGATCGTCGCTGAGTTTTTCCATAATGAGCGCGTCATGATCGACGGCAGTTCGAAGTCGCTTTTGACGATACTCAGTCTGTTCCGCCGGGGTTGCCACTGCTTCATGAGCGCGTTTAGTGCTGTCTTGCTGTCCATGGACGCGACCTTGACCGCCACGTTCCCGTTCCGAGTGGTCTTGGGGAGTTTCATCGTCATCGGTAAATGGATCGAAAAGCCCGTCAGCTGCTGCTACCGACCCATCGGTGTTACCACTATGATGTGGGCGTTGTGGTACCGGTGGACGGCAGAAGGATTCTCCGATACTTGAAGGGACAGGCGTGGCGCCTCCGTCGACATGATATGCAAAGTCGACTGCATGTTGTAGGACGAAGCTGACTTCGTCGCCAGATTTTGGGTCCAGCCAATGACACTCCTTTTCGCCACTAGGATGAAAGCTCTCGTCCAGCATTTCGTCGAGCACCACCTCGATATTTTTGGAGCCCAAGTTTCCTTCTTTTCCCAGAAGGCGGTTGAGAATTGAATCTTCTAGAGACGCCAAATCGTCCGTACTCCACTCAATGCAGTTGAAGTGCACATGCTCCAGGAGAAGTGCAACCACGGGAGCCACAGCAGAGACAGAGTCTGCCACTACGTGGAATCGATGCCCTGCAGACGCGATCGTGATCTTGTCACCTTCCACCGCGACGACTTGGCCATAGTGGATTTGATCGGCAATCTTGGCAGACACGGCGCGTCGCAACAGGGACTCTCTCCCCGCCTTGTTCACTTCGTTTGCCGCGACCGTATGCGCCTCGGCCACATTACGTGGCACGCGTCCTTCTCCGCCTTGCAGGCAGCGGAATGAAACCCATTCTGCGTCTAACCGCATTACCTTCGCGTAGAACGGCTGGTCGAAATCTCCGTCGACCACTTCCGGGGTCAGGTGGAGATAGGAGCGAGACGAAAGACGAACCATCTTCCGGAGTGCTGAAGGGGTGGTTACCGCAGGTGAGGCGCGAAGCAGGAGGGCTTAAGCTCGATCAGGAAAATCTAAAACTAACGACTCGTGGCCCGACGGACTCCTACGTTAGTTTCATCTTGTGCTGCCTCTGCAGAAAAGCTATTTTCGCGCGTAGCTCGAAAACCTCCAATCGTAAGGCTTCGATGTCTAGCCGTGAGTGGAACCTCGTAGTGTGCACTGAGGTGTCTACTCAATGAAGTTGGCTTCACAGAACTTGGTCAACGCTCGATGTAGAGCATGACATCGCATCGTGGTCTCCGCCAACGAGATGAGACTCCGTTTCCTGTCTCGCAGCTTCTTCATGGACGCATCGGCGTCGGCGACGAGCGAACCGAATGCAAATCGGCACGCATCGCTGTGTTGACCATCAATCTGATTCTGCACCTGCCCAAGCCGTTCCCACAATGACTCGTACAGCGGGATCACTGCGTCAGCATGAGCGACATCGTCCTTGCATTCAGCTAGTGACATTCTGGCTGCAGCGATCACGCCGGGAACAAATTCCCACTCGATAGTATTCGAGCGCAATGTGTGTATGGGGCCAGTGGCTTGGTTGCTAGCAGTAGCGCAACTACCGGTAGTCAACTTTGCCAGCTCGTCAACGACCGTCGAGATCTTGATCCGCCTCGCAGGGTCCAACACACACATCCGCTCGACCAACTCCCATTCACTGCCCTCGCAGATCGACGGTCGACCCGGTATTGTGCCACGTGTAGCATGATACTTCATAGCTGCTCGGTTCCCTACGCGCCACGGCAAACAATGCCTCGAATCTCTGCCTGATTTCACGGCCTCCACCACTCGCAGGGCCTCCACGATGCACATGCCCAGGGAGTACACGTCCGACGCCAAAGTGGGGCCTTGATTGGTATCGAGTAGCTCCGGAGCCACCCAGTTCCACGCACCAGACACCTGCGTCTTCTCCTCGCTGCCTTCAACCGAACTGAGACCAAAGTCCGTCACCTTCGCCTTCATGTCGCTCCCGACCACGATGTTGTTCCCTTTCAGGTCTCCATGGACTACGCCTCGAGCGTGGAGGTACTGAACCCCCAACGCGGCCTCGTGCAGCTTGGACCACAGTTCATCAGGGTTCTTTCTCAAGTAGCTGACCAAGGTCCCGTTGACGGCATACTCGCAGACGAAGAACGGTCGGCCGACATGGCACGCACCGAACAGTCGGACGACGTGAGGGTGGCTGAAGCCAAACCAAATGTCCACATCGCGGCGGAACATCGCACGAGCTTCTGCTCTCTTCGCAGTGTCCACTCGAACCTGCGTAGCCGAGGGGTCCTCCAATGCTGACAAACTTGAATACGAGTACGAAGTCGAAGCATTCGCTTTGCCAGTTGATCCAGGTAAGATCACTCGTTTCACCACCACGTCCGAGTCCAGCCATTTTGCCCGATGCACACTCCCGAAGCCTCCTTCACCCACTTTACTCCACTCATCAACGACCAACTCGTACCACGGAATGAACCACGCTGGCGCAAGTTCCGACCAATTGTCATCGTCAAGCTTGCTGGCGATGCCTTTGTATGTCTTCTGCATCACCTCAAGTTGTTCAGTTGTGTACTTGCCGGTAGTCTCCATTTCCTCTTTTAGTGCCCTCAGAAATGCGGATCGCTTCTCCACCGTCTCCAAAGTGTTCAGCAGACGAAAGGTATCCGAGACTCCCGACATGAACTGCTCGATATGTTCGTTATGTTGTTGCTGCCATCGAGTTTCTCCCTCATTTGCTACTTCCCCCATTTCCCCCAATGAAGCCAATATCGACTGGATTCGCCACTGAAAAGCCCACGAACTGTTGGTGGTGACGCGCGTTGACGACAGTTGCATCACTTGGGCTTGTTCGGGCGATATCTTGACCATCTGAGTGAAGTTAATGAGGAGCTCGTGAAAACGCTGGAGCAATGTTGGGTACTGGGGTGAGGCTTGTAGATGTTCGCGTACTTTCTTGAGTTTTGCGAATTCACGGCGGTATTGAGCATTGTTGGGTTTAACCATGAGCGTTTCCAGCTGCAGCCATGCTTCGTTCATGTTGTCACGTTCGTATTCATCAAATGAGCTGACGGGTTCGTTCTCCGGCTGATTGGAGTCGAAAGACTCCTTGATAGCCAAGTTTCCCAACTTGTAGACGACGGACGATAGACTGGGGCGTAGGCGAGGGTCGTGACGGCATATCTCGTGCACTAATTCGCGTGCACTTTCGGGGGGGCAGTCGGGGCTAAATTGCCCACTCTCACGTTCCGGAGTCCAATATTGTTTTTCGTTTCTCACAAGCCATTCGTTCTTTTGGGAACTCCACGGCATTGTTCCTGTAGCAGCTTCCAAAATGCACATTCCCAGAGAATACACATCCGACTCACATGATGGTGGATACCCAAAGATAGCCTCAGGAGACTGCCAGCGCATTGACTCTGACGTGGATGCGCTGGCGCTGGACTTGAAGCCACATAACCAAACAATTGCCAGCTTCGCCGTACCATCACTACCAATCAAAATGTTACTGCAGCGGAGCTCGTCGTGCACCATACCGCGCTCGTGAAGATACTCAAGACCCAACGCCGCCTCGTACGGATACTTCCACATCGTTGCCTTCCCCACTGAAGACGAGTTGACGTGCTCCAGAAGTGACCCATTGCTGGCGTACTCACACACTAAGAACTTAAGATGGGGCACAGCGTCACACGCACCGTACATCTTGAGCACATTTGGATGTCGGAACTGTTGCCACAGACGCACCTCATCCGTAAATGGCGTGTAAGACGCGTCTGGAATGAACAGCTTCACGGCGACATCGGCATCGAGCCACTTGGCGAGGAATTCACTCCCAATACTGCCATTTGCGTGGAAAAGGGTCAATTCGATTTCGGACGGGGGGATGAAGAAGCATGACGAAATGCCGGATGACAGCACTACGTCCCCACCATCTTCTATAGTACCACCAGCCTCAGGAAAAAGAAACGGAGTGAGTATTCCAATATGCTTACCGGCAGCAGCAAGTCGGACTGCTGCCGAATTCACGTCGGCACCGCCTTCTTCTACAAGATATCGAACTACATCAATATCGCACCTCGCGGCAGCCTTCATCACGGCAGTCTGTCCGTGATCATCCTCCATATTCACATCCACACCACATTCCTCAACAAAGTACCGGACAACATTCAGACTGCCTTCTCCAGCGCCTTCCGTCAGTGCGTCCGCATTCACACCCACAGCGCATTGCTCCACGAGGTACCGAACGAGTCTCATATCGCCGCGATGCGCGGCCCACACCAAAGCTGTACGTCCGAAATCATCCTTAGCGTTCACATCCGCATCGCATCGTTCTGCCAGGTACTGCACGACATCCACGTTCCCACTACTAGCGGCCCCCACGAGCGCTTTGGAGACATTTAAGCCTTCATCACATCGTTTAGCCAGGTAATGCTCAACATCCACGTCCCCCCTTCTAGCGACCTCCCTGAGCGCTGATCTTTGCCAAGTACTAATGCACTGCTCTACAATAAAGCGCACCATCTCTAGATGGCCCCAACGTGCGGCCATCCAAAGTCCGCGCCCCTTCTCCTTTTCCGTTGCGTATCGTATCAACTTCTGTGTCTTCTTCAGATCACCTTTGGCGGCTGCCAAATAGAACTCGTCGTTCTTAGCAAGCTTTCTCCGTCGAAAAATGTTCCCCATCGTGTATCTGTGTATCTGTGACACCGAGGCGAATCGCGAAACGAGAACTGGCAAGATCTACTCGCGCCGCCAGGGCGAAATGCTACAAACATTTCCGATGGAAGACAGACGAGGCTTGCATCATTCACTATTTCCATCACTCAACCGGATTGGGGGCAAAAAGTGGTGCAATTGAAGTGAGTCGAAGGGCGCGGTGAGCGGCCCCATGATGGCGTCGATTTGTTCACCGAGGATTTGACTCTCTGGATTGCACCATCCTTGTTGACAGCCCTGCTGATGCTTTCGCTGATTGTCGAGGATACTCGTCGAAGCAATTAGAAGCCCAGCGACCGAGAAGTTTGATCGAAAGCCTGTCTGCTCCGCCAGCGACGAGTGCAGTAGCTCCACCGATGCGAACCGAATGAGTAGAGTATTTGGCTGGGGGTACGCCTGCCAGTCGGGCTGTTTGTTTGATCGCTCGCGTCGCAGCTTGAGAAGTGAGGTCTGCGCACAGATGTGTCTCCGATCGAAGTTGCAGATCTTGGCGAGCTTTCTTGATGTGGTACAGAGTCTGTACTACAGACCCCGCAGTGGACATAATACATGTACTACCGTCGCCGGAGGCGTGCATGGTCCTCCATGCTCTGGAGAACGCATGAAGCACACAATACAGTGCTGCCATAGCTCAATAAGTCTGTGTGGGCACCATAGAAACTGGTCAGCACAATACCTTGCGCATCAGCACACTTCCAGCACAATGCGAGACGACAGCGCTGGAAGCGCGCAAACGGGGTGCGGCTAGGTATATCTCTGGCCAACCAGCACCCGCCATCAAGCCAGGTGGCAGATGGCAGCGATTGGCGGATGCTGGCCAACCCTGCGGTGCGACCCACAGCCTGACCCACATACTTTTCCTGAAAGGCCCACCCGAGCCATCATGCCAAGACGTGTGAGCTGGCGCAAGAGGGCTGTCGACGTCGATGCCGCTGAAGCCGAAGCGGTGTTGGCGTCGCTCAAGTCCTTTGACATTAACAAGAGCCAAACGATGGCATGCACAATCTGCCCAGGCGCCGAGCACAAGATGCGCTATCGCCTGCTCGAGTGCAGCTCGGAACCATGCAGCGAGGCGAGCTCATTGAAGTGCGCGTGGCTGGGGAAGATGGTCACGTGCTTGGACTCTGAGCACGCGTCCATCTTCGAGTTCGGGGACCACAACTCATCAGCCGCGTCCCCAGGGCGCAAGAAGTTGACACTGGCGCAGAAGGCGTTTTGCCGCGACCTGGCGGAGAACCACTTGCGGCCGATGCGAATTCGGCATGCGCTCGCACGCAAGTTCGCCACCCCCCTGGAGGAGTTACCTGGTCTCAAGACGGTGCAGAACTTTGTAAACCACTACGGCCGGACGCAGATGGAGAACCATGACCATGTCCAGGAGCTCACGACGTGGATTCGCGAGCACGCGTATACGGGGTCCCCATGACCCAGCCTTTCACGTTCGCCTGGCAGATGGGCAACCTGGGCAAGCCGATAGTCGGCAACGGCTCCGACAAGAGGCCGTTTTTGGTGGGCATTTCGACGAAGGCACTGGTGTTGAGGCTGGCTGTGCCACCCGAGAGCTTCATTCTTCACCTGGACGGGACGTACAAGACGAACCAGTGCGACTACCCCGTCCTGGTTGTTGGGGTGTCAGACCGGTCGCGGAGGTTCCATGTGGTCGCTCTCTTCGTGATGTCCCAAGAGACGCAGCCGATGTTCCAGGCCGCCCTGCTGTCGCTTCGCCGTGTATACTTCTGGATCTCAAACAAGCATCTCAGTGTTAACTACGCAATGGCTGATGGCGACAGAGCTCAATACAACGCTCTCGCTGCGGTTTTTGGGGGCAACCCGAATTACCGCTTCCTGATGTGCTTCTTCCACGTCATGAAGCACATCCAGGAGCGGGTCAAGCTACTTTCCTCGGGTGCACAAGCACGAGTTCTACGAGAGATATATGATCTGCACTTCGCTCGTAGCCAGACGGAGTATATTGAGATGCTGCGTCCCATTTTGAAGGGATGGATGCGTGAGCCAAGTTTGGTTCCGTTTGGGCAGTACGTTTACGGGCAATGGCTGACTGGACACTTCACGGTGTGGCAGGTGTTCGCCACTCCGAGCGGATTCGCCTCCACGAACAATCCCGCAGAGACCTTTAACGCCTTGTTGAAGCGCGACTATACGCTGCGTCGCCGGCTCAAAATGGGTACGCTTTTGCGGGAGCTTAGTGCGTGCTGCAAAGATCAGTCGAGTAGTGCGCGAGCATTTGAGTTTGCTGTGTGCCCGGCACCTACCCTCGCGCGCAGGGTGTCGGAGTTGGTCCGTGAGAAATTGCTGGGTATGGCAGAAGACCAGGACCTGGATTATGTGCGCGCTGGAGCCTGCTGCATTCTCAGGGTGATCTCACTGCCAGCACCTCGTGTTCTCGTCGCCCCGAATAAGCGCAGCGAAGAGGCTATCGCCGTGACGGCGCAAATGGGCGTGAACTACGCCAGGAAGGAATTTGAAGGGGAGCCGGCGGACGGCTGGGCTGTTGACATCCTGCGTCAATGTTGCCCGTGTGACTACTGGTTTGCCTTTGGTGCGTGTGTGCACGTTCTGTTCGCCCTCCGCGTCACTGCTCACGTCGACAGCAGTGGCAGGGAGGTGTTAATTAGCAGGCGCAAGAGGAAACGAGGCGAAGTGACCGTGCTTCCAGACCTCGGACGCCCGCGCACAGTTGGCGCCGCGCTGAGCTTGGTGTGATCCAACGTCTCACTATCTGACGACAATGCCGTCGTTAGGTCACCTTCATATTAGCTTGCATGTTTGCTATTCAATACATACGAGGAATTTACAGTGAGTGCATCATTTGATATTAACGATACGAATAGCGCCGGCATGCAAACACGGCGAAGAGTCGTCGCTCCATGTGTGCATACCTGAAGGTCACCTGTGGCTCCATGTAGGATGTTCCTATATTCTGCAGCCTGCTCATCTTCACTGTGGTCCACCTCTTCGACGCGGTTTTTCCAGCACGGATCGCACGCGCACTTAAACCACCGCTCGTTACCGTAATGAACGGTTATCTGGGCTCCAGCAGATACGCTCTTGATCATTTTGACGAGTACTCGAACGCGAGTGCGCGTCTGCTGCTCCACGAAGGCCGCGTTTGGGTCGCAGGAATGAGACAGGAAGCGGGTTATCGACCCGCACTTCAGAGAATCCACGTAGACGTAGTTTCCCTGCACAGATTTTGCGTTATACAACAGCGTGTATCCACTGCTCTGCTTCATCGCTTGAGGCGGTTGGCCTTCGACCACAGCAGGGAACTCCGACAGCTCTCCACAGTACTCGCCCAACACGTCGCCGAAATCCAGAGCCGTGGTTGTGTATACTCCAAGGCCGACACGGCCCGTGTCAAACAACTTCAATGTGCTCAGCGTTCGCGGAGCGTTGCTGCACCTCGCGCCGAGCTGGCAGTACTTGGGGGTGCAGAACGTCGCGGACGCGATGTTAGAGCATATGCCCCAGAAACAGTCGCCGAAGCACTTGCAGGCGTCGAAGCTCCCGATGTCGGGGAACTTCAGGCCGTTGTGCTTGCAGGTTGAAATTTGCTCAATGTCTGCGGGCCACGGCACTGTTTGGCACAGAGTGTAGCCCTCCTTCACGACAGGGTCTCGAAACGGCATGCGTCTGGCGTGCAGGCTCTCGAGCTGTTCTTTCACTTCAGGGCTGTTCTGCAGGGCCTTGACCTGGACAGCCTTTAAAGGCTTGGCATGGTAGATCTCCTTGCCGCTTTTCGTTATTGCGCATTTGGCCAGGTGTCGGCGCTTCCTTGACCTGGGGACGTGCCACTCGGCCCGCTTCTTCTTAGCCTGGTGCCTGATCTTGGCGCGGGCGTGACGGTTCGGAATGGAGCGCACGTAGGCTGCCGCCTCCATGTCGCTCACTGAGCTTGGCTGGGCACCTTCCGCACCCGACTGTATCTCGCAGTCGTCTTCAGAGGACACCAGGTCGATTATCTGCTTAACGGCAGACCTTTCAAGACTCCCCTCGTTTGTTGCACTGGCCTTGGATCTGTGGGAAGCTCCTCCGCTGCCCAATGTCCCCGCGGCATCGTTGCAGGGAGTGCTGGGCGGCTGCACGTGCTCAAAGACCGGCCCTGGTTCGGGGGTGCTGCAAATGCTGCTCTGTGGCGTTTCCGGCACAATTTCATCGCACGCATCATGAAGGGCTTCGTGAACGGCTTTGAACGCAGCTGCGACTGCTCCCTCCAGCACTTGTTTCAGCACGCTGGCCCGCGTTGGAGCGGAAATGGCTCCGGCAACCATGTCGTAGGTGCGCAGCTTGCGCCATCTTGACTCTCCAGCCTTGAGTGGCTTGCTGAAGCGGTCTGCGACCCGCTTCAGCATCATGTCTCTCGGGATGACCTCCTCCGTGTCCACCGCTATCGGAAACTCAACGTTCTCGCCGCCATCGACACGGGCGATGACGGCGCGACGATACCCTCGGGGGTCGCCACACACGAATGCGCGGGAATAATACTCTACTGCATCCCCTGCGTGGAGTGCCTCCGGAGGCAGCTCCGAAGCGCTGAGGCCCGGTATCTTCGACGGGTGGGTGCTGGATGCGCAGCAAGCGCTTCCAAGTTGGCGGCGCTACTGCTTCTTGGTCGGCCGGACTGATTCTGCGTGCACCACCCCTCTACAATCGTACTTTATGAAAATATGTTTTTTATTACCAACTCGCTACTTTTTTTGGTCTAATTTGGTCCTAAATGTTTTTTTTACACAAATTTGGGCCGTGAAGTAAAATGACTTACTTGGCGGTTCATCGGTACCCCTTTCGGGGTACCTCTGTGTCATCGCTGCGGGACTCGAACCCCGGCCGTGCCGTACGGTTGGTACACCGCTAGACCACTCCACCAATGCCATCGTTTGTCAGCGTAACACAAATCTCCGATACTAATATCGCCCATTGCTATTAGTTAAAAATATAAAATATATATCCGTAAAAACCCAAATATAAACATTTGTTAATCATATTTTTTTGCGATAAATAACCGACCAGGTAGATCCCCCGGTGGAGCGCATCGGTGTCCGGGTGTGCGCCCCCAGCCCAGCCTGGCAGGCAGATCCCCGGTGGTGCGCATCGCTGTGCGGCTGTGCGCAGCCGGGCAGCGGGGCATTCGAGCCTGCACTGTTTGTGTGTATTGTGGGAGATGGGTTACTGTGTTTGTCAGATTTTTACTTGTGAAAGTTATATTTCCTCCATGCTCTGCGCCCGTATTGATCGTTCTTTGCACCCTCGAGGTCGATCGTGACTGACGTTGCGAACTGAAACTTGACTTGCATACCGTTCTTGTCCGA
This sequence comes from Phytophthora x cambivora, assembly GCA_033557925.1. Taxonomy (NCBI): domain Eukaryota; phylum Oomycota; class Peronosporomycetes; order Peronosporales; family Peronosporaceae; genus Phytophthora; species Phytophthora x cambivora. The sequence goes on along the minus strand of JAUCEB010000008.1, from coordinate 2,393,578 downwards.
GAAGAATGCGTTGCGATTTTTGAGGCAATCGAAATGCCGTTTGTGTCCGATCCGTATGTATTCCGATCTTCGCAGCATGAAGAAGTAGCCGATTAGTACGCTGCCCCAGAGAAGTCGCTGGCGTGGCCGAGAGAAATCGAGGGTGCGTCGAAGAAGACGCAGAAATGGCGTGGTAATCGGTTGTTTCTTTTGTTTGGGGGAGGAAAGACGCTTGATTCCTTGGAGGAGGAGGGTAAGCCGGGGAGTCGTTGGTAGTAGAAGATCACGATAGCATCGGTGGAACCACTTGATGCTGGCGATCTTCAGCATTATAGTACTGTGTTGATTTCCTTTGTTGTCTTTGTTGGTACCTTAAGCCCAGCAGAACGTGGCAAAGTATCCCAGTCGGTGAGATGCGTTTGTTGCTGTCAACCAGCGTGACCAGCCCATTTCCCGCGTGAACTGGCACCATTGACGCCAGTGCGCCCGATATTTGGCGCTGGTAGAGCTTGCCAAGGCGTGTCGGCGCAGCACTGAGCCCATACGGCTGATAGATTGTCGAATGGAGATTCGACATTGTCCTGCACCCATGAGGTAGATAAGTTAGCCCACAATGTTGATATTTGGTCAGTGCTACTCCATGCCCTTGAGCCTGCATATGCCATTATATTCAGCTTTCCCGGAATGTGTGTTGCTGAGCACACGAGGACGTACTGGAATTCCGCCAAAGATAAAAGCCGATTGTAAAGCTGTGCCGTGGTGTTTTTACTTGATCTTCGATTGGCCCACGACACGGCTGTGGTATTGTCGATATGAAATTGCACGTGTAGTGGAGATTTCGTTGCCGACTCCTGCTACCGGGGTCCCCAATGGAGTACAGCTAACACCGCACTGCGAAGCTCCCTGACATTGGTTGATAGCTCCCTTGATTCGTCGGACGAAAATCTTTGCCGAATGAATCGATGCAGGGAGGGTTCCAAGCAGCAAAGACCCTCACCGCTGGCGTCCATAAAGACGTACACCTCAGGTTCAGATAATTCTGCAAAGTGAACTACGGGAATTGAATTGAAGCGATCGTGTTGTTGAAGGACGGCGGCAAACCAGCGTAGATCATCGCGGGCTTCCATTGAAAGTGCACGGGATCCGAAACGGGGTAGTCGATTAGCGTTGTTCTGCAACCGCTGAAAGAACGCGCGAGCTGGGCGTGAACAGGTTGCCACATGTCGGAGGCTTCCGAGTGCCTTCAACAGTGTCGTTTTTGCTGCTGTTTTGGAGGCAATCAGCTGGTTGACCCTGCCGACAGCTTTCTGTATCTTGTCAGCAGGAATTGACACGCATCCGGCCTCGGTGTCCCACAGGAGTCCAAGTGCTTTGGTCTTCGTGGGCCATTTCGTGAATTTGTGTTCATTGAGAGCCAAAGGGCCCAAAACCGTGGCCATAGCTCTTCGCAACGCAAGATTAGCGTCAAAGCACCGCGAGTCTTTGTCGATTTCGACACACGTGTGGTCGTCGCACCATACGTTGCCTGTGAACTGGCGGTCTAGTTGGTTGCCGAACTCATAGAGGTGGTTGATCATCTTTCCCGCCACAGAGTAGTAGGATGGGGACCCGCACCATCCGAAGCCGCACGACAGATCAACGACGAGAACGTCCTTGTAGAGGAAGCTGAACATGTGTACTGAGTCTGCGTGGATTGGAATGTGGCGAAATGCTCCAGCCACATCACCCAGCATTAACAGTACGTATGCAGCATGGCTTAATTGCTTGAGTTTGTGGATCCGCCGTGCGATGGCGCGTGGTGGATTGTACGTGATCGGAAGATGGTCACTCCGGTCTGTGTAATCGTTCACCGAGGCCTCGGGCGGGAATGAATAGTCGTTGATAAGACGAGTGTCTTGTTTGGGAGCGCCGGGCTTGTCAACGATGGCAAGCGGGCTGATGAAAATTTCGGGCCACTGATCGAGAAGACGAGCCTCTGCAATCAAGTATCTTCCCTCGAGTTGACCTTTTCGTAGATGCCGGCGAATACTGGCGTCGTGTTTGGCGGCGCTCTGGTGGTTCGGTGGCCGAACTGTCTGACGTTGAGGCTTATCTGGTAGCCAACGGGGAATTACACCTTCGCGTACGATACTGTTCCATGCGATGACAGTATCGGTAATATCGGGATGCCTCAGGCGCTGCACCTCGAATAAACCTTTGTTGGGTCGTGGGTCAGACGCCGTTTGCCCACGAAGAACTCTCACTGTATCGGGTAAAGAGCGATTGGTCTTCGTCGCCAGCAAAGACCAAAAGCGCACGTGGTCGTAGTCGATGTCGTCGACTTGGGAGTCGTCTATCGGAGGTGGTATCATCTGTTCCCGAGCTGCCGTCACTATCCAATGATTATTTACATCAGCAGCGTTGGAACTGTGAGTCTTCTCGAGGGTATGCATAAACCGATCGTATCGTAGTTGCTTCACGTGCTCGAGCTCCGCGTGCGGTGGCAGCACCTTTGTGTCGATAGGACTCACCTCGGGGGACTGGTTTCATAAGTCGTGACATTCTGCAGATAAACCTTTCCAACGCTGGGTAATCACTGCTTTAGCCTCTTCTGTCAATGAGTCAGGGCGAAAATGCGCTCGTGCGCAGTCGCTGGTGTTGCAACCTGCGACGGACACATACCGCATGCACAGACGCCGACCGTCGTCACCTTTCGGCAGCGAAGAAATGACATTGGCTGGGATTCTGAATTTGGTGGACTGACGAGATTCCTGTTGCCTGTTCGAGCGCGAGGTACTGTCAGCCGCCCCTCCCCGTTGGTGTTGTAAGCTTGCCGTCGGTTTCTGCCATGAAGGTTAGGATTCTTTCAGGGCAATTAGCTGCTGCTCAGGGCGGGTGAAAACTCGTTTTGAACCAAAAGGGCAGCTCGGAGGCCTTCTGTAATCAACCTGTTGCGAAACTTGCCGAGTTTGCAGTTTACCAAGTGGGTCAGGAGGCGAGCCATGACGGGGTCCGGGGTAGCACTGTCCGCGTAAGCGATTACGAAATCTCGCGCGCCACCGATAAATCGCTTGGTGTCCTTGTTGTAGAAGTATTTGGCGAACTTGTGAAACGATGAGAGAGCGCCGATGAGATCGCTAAGGGTGCTTGCTCTGGGGGGTGTAGGCAGGCTGTTCTTGGCGGAGAAGTCCCACATGTTGACACCACTTTCTGTTGTTGGAACCTCGTCCTTAGTGACAGCGCGGATGAAGTGGATGATCGAGAGTCCAACACCGAATCCAAAGATATATGCTCCACAAAGTACTGGAGGGGTACCAATAAAGTCGAGATGCTGTGACTGTTGGACAGACTGGAGTAGCATCTGGGGTTCCTTACCTGCATGTCGTCGCCGAACTACAGCGTTGTGAACACGTCGATCCGTTGGGGACGGGTGAAATACAATTCCTCGGTTTCTACTCCCATTGTATGAACTCTGTGCTTCGTCACTGGAACTGGAGTCGGAATGGGACATCGTTTCTGTGCGTTCGAGTCTTCGTCGCTTTGTGAGCGGGCGATGCATATGTTGCACCTCTCGTATGTCTTCATCTTCCGATTCGAGCGAGTCCGTTGGCATCACGATGTCTTGATCGGACAGGTTGTTATCGGATTCGCTGTCACTTGTGAGGGGACGACCCCGACCGAACCGATTCGTTACTCGCCGGTGAAGCCCTTCCTTATTCGTGGTTTGAGTTGCTAACACACCGGATTCCGCTCCCGGGTCAGCGCACATGTCAGAAGGCCGTTTGGTCCGAGCTGCCGTCTCATAGTCGACGGCATGCTGGCGTCGCACACGAACGAGCTGAAGGCTCGAAGGCCGTATCAACGGGATGATGTCGTCTCCTGCGAATGGTACCGACAGCATAGTTTTGACAGATTTCGGGATGCCAGCTCGGCGCCGCTGGCACAGCGTGATCACCTTGTTTTGCTGCTCTAGTAGCTCCGGGGGACTGACCGCCGCTGTGTTTCCACGAACACCGGTTTGAAGGGCGTAGGTTAGGACATCCACCTTGATCACCGAAGTCGTTGAAGTAAGGGGTAGACGTATAGAACGATCTTGGCATACGACATGAAGCGTTGTTATCAGCTCCGACACCGTGTACCCGGACACGACTCCATACGTCCATTCGTCGACACCGTCGGCCGAGGTCCAGCCAAACGCCACGGGATGGGCGACATATGACCCTGGCCACTGGTCGCGCTCACCCGACGCCACGGCGCGATGGCAGAACTTGTCCACAGGTAGGGAGAGCTGCTTCTCTTCGAATTCTTCGTCCGGACCAACTACCTTGACGGTAGCTATCCCATTCTCATTGCAATGAGCTCGACGTACTGGAAGTCTGAGAGTTCCTTTACATGTGTCGGGTCTACGAAGGCTAGATCACCAGGAACAGGAGCTATCATCCTGGGACGATAAGGCGGAGGAGGCAGAGGGTGGTTTCTTCGGTTATTCGACTTTATCGAGGGCGAGTGAAAAGGCGAATGATGCCTGCTCCCTCGTCTAGCTAGCACTACCGTGATCTAAACTTGCACTGCATCATCGCATCCTGGGACGTCCTCAAATCCTCATGCTTCCGGAAACAGCAGCATCCATAACGGATGCTTTACCGACGCATCGATGCGCACATCACCAAAGCGCTGCGACAGCAGTGCAGTCGATGTCCAGTTAGCACTTCAGGGCCTAAAGTAACTTCGACAGCCTGGTCATTGTCGCATCCTCATTATTGAAGGAGGCGTCGAAAAAAAAATATCTACACATTTATTATGGTATTGACCCATACAATTATTTATTATTGGGTGACACCGTATTGCAGTCATTATTATTGAGCTTCGCAGTATTATAATTGCAAATACTTCGTATACATACAAATATCAAGTTAATCATATTAAGCAATACAACTGTGTTTTACAATGATTGTATACAGTATTGGGGACACTCATATTGAAATTATACTGGGATAGCAGTGGCCGATAGGTCATGCTGCTAGGCAGCTCAAATCAGGTTAATTCGGACCACGGTAACTGAGGCCGGTAAACTGAAGCCGGTAAACTGAGGCCGGTAAACTGAAGCCGGCATCCGCGGCCCCATGTCGTTGTCTGGGTTTTAGTCGGTGACCCGGTAACTGACCGGTAACAGGATCGCTTTCTGTCTATCGTAGGCTATGAAATGGTGGTTTCATGTTCGTCAGGCCCCATCATGGCGAGATGTCGCTCCATACTCGTCAGACAGTATCGATGTTTTTCAGTATAGTATTTTGCATCTGCTGCTAATATGGATGAAGAGAGGCTCCGGTGGTTAAACTTCAGGAAACTTCAGGACGCAGGATAGTGCTCAAGCGCGACCTGAGGCCAATTTGACTGACGGTGCTCGCGCCAGGCGGAATACTCAACAGCGGCACCAGCATGCTCCAAAGAGAGTGCAGGACCTGCCGGCTGCTTGTGACGAAACATCGCGAGTGTTGTCAAGTGAAAGTGGCGAGACAGCATCTGCGAGTGCTCTTCGAGGAAGAAAAACCGAACTGCAGCGACAGCGAAGTGCACGACAGCGTGCCCAATGCTAGGGGTACCACCAGCTTCCACTGATCAAGCGCCCCTGCCTGTTGGCAGGAATACTATCGGTCATCAAGCTAGAAAAACGGAGCTACAACGTCGGAGGCGGGAGCAGGAACGCACTCGGACGCCATCGGAGCTCGATGAAACATTCATCGACTTCTACGCGCACGAGATCATGCACTCGAACGGCTTCCTGCTCTCCACGTCGGCGCCCGACCACAAGATCATGACCATCAAGGAGCCCGTGGGCGTGGGTGGCATCGTCACGCCCTGAAACTTCCCGCTCGCCATGATCACGCGCAAGCTCAGCCCGTGTCTGACCGCTGGTTGCACGGCGGTGGTCAAGCCCGCGGCTGAGACGCCGCTGTCGGCGCTGGCGCTGGCAAATGGCTCTGTGAGCGTCCAGAGCAGGACCAAAACGTGCGATCTCAACGACTGGGAGAACGTCATCGAGCCTGCACCAATAGCGAACGTCAGCACTAGCGTTTGCTTCGCATGGAAACCCACTCGGTGAAACTCTACTTGGTCGACGGTACTAACGATACCTCCTCTTCATCTTCCAGTGACTCTGGCAGCGTAAACAACACAGCCACCATAGCATTATCGTCTTCTACTCCAGCTCTGTGCGCCACGTCATTAGCGCAAGTCTTGCGATGTTAGTGCTTCTCAATATTGTAGCGGTTTGAGACGAAATACCTGGCAATCTTCACGAATACGTATGTATTGAACGAATAGTTGAAAAGTAAGAAAATGAAGCTATCATCGACACGCTACGCATTCGTCCGAAGCAAACATGCACACTACTAAACATACAACACCTGGACGTGCCTTGGATCTCCGTCTTGTCCAAATGCATGAGCCTCCAGAGCCATCTCGCCGCTGGCAAGTAGGAGGCTGGCCGCTGGAGGGGTAGCAGTTGTTGGTCGTGTTGTTTGGCCAGAAAGCGAGCAGCACGGCGAGAAAAAGTTGCTCTTTCCCGGCTGCAAGACGACGAGATTCTAGCGGAGCTTAGTTCGCGAGTGCTGACCGCGACTCGGGTCACCCCCAAGAAAGTTGAATCGATGGCGATAAGCCAGCATTTGTTGCAAGATCCTCGTCTGGCGCTTGTATAATATTTCTGCTGCGGTGTAAACCCTGACAGCTTCGTTTTTGCCGACAAACAGGTTCGGGGCAATGAGGGCAATTCGACGCGGGAAAGGATTAGGAAGCTCCTCAATGATTATCCAAAGGCAAGTAAATTTGCTGTTTGTCAGCAAGCGGTACTTGAGGGGGCATCTGAAGCGACGACTATATGGGCTTGTGCGTCTTGCGGAAGAATATTGCCGCAACACAAGTCTATTTTTCGACGTTGGGAGAGCTGAAGTCAGTGAAACTTTCAGAAAGCGAGTGTGTCGTGAATGGCTCTGTCCTCACCTCTCATTTCCCCTCGGTATCCCCTTCATACAGCTAGAAAAAACAACATCAATATACTTTCGTATATTTGCTATCCCAGCCTACGCGTAGCCCTAGTTACCGTATTACCACTGGCAATACAATTTTATATCTTATTGTCCGATCACTAAATTAGCTTGATTTCAGACGCAGGAATTTGTCTGCGGTGGGTCCATTCCCATTTGGGAGCCAACCTCACCAGCGGAAAGAAGACATGCAATCGTCCGGCCATTGCAGGACAAGGCCGCCGCCATGCGCGTAGCAAGCCATCCAGCCAAAGGTCCATGTTCCCGAGTTCCGGTCAATTTCGTATGAGAATGAAGTGCGTTTCACAGAACTTGGTCAACGCTCGATGTAGCGCATGACATCGCATCGTGGTCTCCGCCAACGAGATGAGACTACGTTTCATCTCTCGCAGCTTCTTCGTGGACGTATCGGCGTCGGCAACGAGTGAGCTGAATGCAGTTCGGCACGCACCACTGTGTTGAGTATCAATAATTTTCTGCACCTGCCCAAGCCGTTCCCACAACGACCCAAACAGCGGGACCAGTGCGTCAGGTTGAACGATATCGTCCTTGCACTCAGTTAGTGACATTCTGGCGGCATCGATTAGTTCGGCAACAGATTCCCATTCGACAGTATTCGAACGCGATGTGTCTGTGAGACTGTTGGCTTGGCTGCTAGTGGTAGCGCAGCTACCGGTAGTTAACTTCGCCAGCTCGTCAACGACCGTCGAGATCTTGATCCGCTTCGCAGGGTCCAACATACACATCCGTTCGACCAATTCCCATTGACTGACCTCGCAGATCGACGGTCGACCCGGCAGCGTGCCACGTGTAGTATGATACTTCATGGCCGCTCGGTCAGCTACACGCCACGGCAGACAATGACCCGAGGCGTTTCCTGATTTCACGGCCTCCACCACTCGCAGGGCCTCCACTATGCACATGCCCAGGGAGTACACGTCCGACGCCAAAGTGGGGCCTTGATTCGTGTCGAGTAGCTCCGGAGCCACCCAGTTCCACGCACCAGACACCAGGGCCTTCTCCTCGCTGTCCTTGGCCGAACTGAGACCAAAGTCCGTCACCTTCGCCTTCATGTCGCTCCCGATCACGATGTTGTTCCCTTTCAGGTCTCCATGGACTACGCCTCGAGCGTGAAGGTACTGAACTCCCAACGCCGCCTCGTGCATCTTGGACCACAGTTCATGGGGGTTCTTTCTCAAGTAGCTGACCAAGGTCCCGTTGGTGGCGTACTCGCACACGAAGAACGGTCTGCCGACATGGCACGCACCGAACAGTCGAACGACGTGAGGGTGGCTGAAGCCAAACCAAATGTCCACTTCACGGCGGAACATCGCACGGGTTTCTGCTCTCTTGGCGGTGTCTTCTTGGACTTGTGTAGCTGAGGGGTCCTCCGACGCGTATAAACTTGAATAGGTACTGAACGTGTCATCCGATGGACTATCCGATCCAGCTAAGATCACTCGTTTCACCACCACGTCCGAGTCCAGCCACTTGGCTCGATGCACACTCCCGGAGCCTCCTTCACCCAATTTGCTCCACTCGTCAACAACCAACTCGTACCACGGAATGAACCACGCTGGCACTAGTTCCGACCAATTGTTGTTACCGCCAAGCTTGTTGGTGAGGGCTTTGTACGCTTTATTTATCACGTCAAGTTGATCAGGGGTGTACTTGCATGTAGTCTCCATTGCCTCTTTCAGTTTTATAAGAAATGCGGATCGTTCCTCCACTCTTCAAAGCGTTCAGTAGTAGAAATGTACTTAGTATCCGATACTCCTGAGATGAACTGCTCAATCTGTTGATTGCGCTGTTGCTGCCATCGACCTTCTCTCTCACTTCCTACCTCCCCCGCTTCCCCCAATGATGCCATGAGCGACTGGATACGCCACTGAAAAGCATACAAACTGTTCGTGGTGACGCGCGTTGACGACAGCTGCATCACGCGGACTTGTTCGGGCGATATCTTGACCATTTGAGTAAAGTCAACAAGGACATCGTGAAAACGCTGGAGCAATGTTGGGTGCTGTGGCGAGGCTTGTAGTTGTTCGTGTACTATCTTGAGCTTGCCAAAGTCGCAGCAATATTGATCATTGTTGTGCTTGACCAGGAGCGCTTCCAGCTCTAGCCATGCTTCTTTCACATCACCACGTTCATACTCGTCAAAAGATCTGACGGGTTCGCTTTCTGGCTGGTTCGAGTCGGAAGACTCCTTGTTAGCCAAGTTTCCCAACTTGTAGACGACTGACGACAGACTGGCGTAGGCGAGGGTTATGACGGCATATTCCCCACACTAGGTCGCGTGCATCTCCTGGGGGACATTCAGGGCTAAATTTTCCACTCTCATCCTCTGGAGTCCAATACGCTTTAGTTTTCCTCACATACCAGCCGTCCCATTTCCTGCTCCACGGCATTTTTCCAGTAGCAGCTTCCAAAATGCACATTCCCAGAGAATACACATCCGACTCACATGATGGTGGGTACTCTGACATAACCTCGGGAGCCTGCCAGCGCACTGGCCCTGCCGTGACTACGCGTGCACGTGTGCTAGAGGTCCAGCCCCAGCGGACGCATACGCGTGCGTGTGCGCTGGGGCTAGACCTCAAGCCACTCAGCTGAAAATTTGTCAACTTTGCCATACTGTTTCTGTTTCTGTTTCAAAGTGAGGTTGCATTACGGTCATTTAGTTTCACTAACGACTAAGAGAATGCCCGTGCCTCGGATGCTTCTTATCATCCGAAGGTGTGCTAGCTACCGTAAGGCGCTAGCAGATGCGCCTCTATTTAAAGGCGCCAATGTTGGTGAAGGCTCGGCCAGGCGCCTCCGTATCCGGTAAGTTGTCTAGCCAGTGTTCGATGTCCCCTGGGAGGGATTCGACCACGGTAGTCCATTGCGTCGGCAGCTTAGAAATCTCCGATGCTGTGACCTGGATGCTCTTTTTGGCGTCCATGGCCAAATTTGCCAGTGTATCAGCCATTTTGTTGAACTGGCGGAGATGATGTGTCCATGACGTGATCATTAACCGATCGGCGATTAGCCGACATTGCTCGTAACTCCCTTGAAGGTGTCTGGCTTTCGGTAGCCGGCGGCGGCGGAGCTGGTTGAGGATGAGTTGGCTGTCCCCGACAACTTTCAGTCCTTGAAACTGATGCCGTAGCGCGTATCTTAGGCCGATGAGAAGCCCCTGATATTCAGCCGCATTGTTTGTGGTGCGTGAAGCGTAGGACGCGCTTGCCATCCATAGTATTTGCGGGTGTGGCGCCCCACCACCAATCCGTACAATAACAGCCCCGGCACCACCGGGCCCCGGATTTCCACGCGACCCACCATCGAAAAAGAGGAGCCGGTGTTCCGCCCGGCAGGATGGTCTCGGTATGAGATGCCTGTCAACGTCAGGCGATGTCAATGCGAGATAGCACACCTTTGCAGCGGCCACACGATATGCAGGAGCTCCTAGAAGTGAAGCAAAGCTTCTGATGGTAAGATAGGCGGACCTAAGCCGGCCATGTAGAACTGCTGCCGCTGCATGGACCGATGTGTCTTCAAGCTGGTCTCTGTAGAGACACCGGCGCCTCCAGATCCCCTGGAGGGTGGTGACAACTCCGAGTGACCAGCACCTCTGGAGGATTGGTTGAAGTTGGCTGCGAATTTTGTCCCGAATTTCTGTCGTTTCATGCCCGTATAATGCATCCAGCAATGTCCAGACCCCAGAGGGAACGTGAGGTAGTTCCATCCTGAAGATGACCGTGGATCGAATGGCCGGTTCGACGAGGCCTAGAGTCTCCCAAGGCGCGAAAAAAATGTTCCAGAGGGCCAAAGCCCCATCACACTTCCAGAAGGTGTGAGCCGTGGAAACTTTCAGTTGGAGGCATTCTTCAACAGGACAGCCAGGTAGCTGTCGAATCGAGTCCCACCACCGAAAGGCGCGCAGTTTCAGGCGATAGAGAATTTGCTCTCCCCACCCCGTAGCGCCCGTGATGCGACGAATATCCCGCCAGCTTATGTGGCCTAACGCCGTTGCCATCGAGGCGTCGTCCTCAGTCCAGGCTAAAATCCGATCTTCAACTTTAATTCGGCCCCGACCATGCACGGAAGCGAGAACTGCCTGTTTGTAATCGTGTCGCGATTTTCTTCTCCACCGCTTCTTACCCCAGATACACACCAGTCTGCAAAGGCTGGGATGTGGGTGGATGTCTTTGATCCGGATTTCGTTCCGGGTGAATAGATTCAGGGCCTCGATGGTCCCAGGTAGGGATTGTACTTCTAGCACTTGAGGGGGTCCGGTGATTGACACCGAAATCTCCAGCTCCTTGACCGCTCTTGGGCAGGAGGGGTCACGGATCGTAACCACCAAAGGGTGATCCTCCGGTAACGCGCGCAGTCGCAGCTCCTCGGGACGGCTGGCAGCAAAAATCAAGTCGGGGTAGTGGGCGAGGAGGTGGACCATTAGGATTCTAACCTGTGCACCGTCATAGAGAGGATTCTTGTGGAGAATTAGCCTGCCCGTACGCACGTGTGTCCAGCGGACAATGTCGTGCACGAGGCGTCCTGCGGCCGCCACTCGGACGTCAAGCGGGTCAAGAGCTATCGAAGCTGGAGCCGGCCACGGGAAAATATCTCGAATTTCGGAGACCGGCAGCCATTCCAAACATGGTGGCCCGGTTATTTGACGAAGCACATGCCGTTGTGCCCCCGTTTCCCCACCCGCAAGATGCAAGAGATTGACGGTGCATTGATGGTTGGTCCAATCGAGGTCTTGTGGCAGCGTCTCCGCAACAATTTCATAAAGGTCCAGTACCGCAGTTTTGTGAGCCATCGGCAGCGATGGAGCGCCTACCATGCGCACCATCATAACTCCCGCGGTGCGCAGCGATTGCCCCGTCCTGAATCCACCGTGAATTAGTCCGCTGTGGCCCGGGGTAATCACGATTGGCGACGCCGTATCCGTCGGGTGGCGGGAGTGAAGAATGTCTCCTATGACGTGATCTTGACAGGTCCCTAAGAGAGCCCAATTAGTGACCATGGTGGCAGCCATCGAGAGGAGTTACGCCTTGAGGTCAGGTACAGCTAACCCGCCATCGCGGCGAGGAAGTTTGGTAATGTCCGCGTCGAGCCAAGTAGTAGTGCTTGTGACGATGTCCGAGAATTCCCCATACCACACAAAGTTCTTGATGCACTTCGTATAGCTCTGGACTGTAGCAGTATCTGGCCACGCATGACGGCCAACATACAGTAGCTTTGGGATGATTACGGCGGCCGCAACACGCGCACGCTGATCGACGGTAAGAGTCCGTTGACTGGCTAGACGAATCCGGACCCGGAGTTGCTCTCCTGCTTTTTGCCACGTGTATGCAGCACTTGACCGACTTCCGACCTGGATGCCGAGATACCGACAGTATTCGTCAGTGGCCAGCAGGCGAATGTCCGTCTCCCATGTTGTGCCAGAGCTGAGACCCTCCTCGTGAAGGGCGATCGCGACTGTTTTGCTCCTATTGAGGAGTAGCCCAGTCGATTGTCCAAACTCGTCTATGGTGGCGAGGGCAGCTTGAAGTTCTGTCGGGTTCCGCAAGTAGACCGCAGTATCATCCGCATATCCAGCAACGCGCAAAATAATAGTTGCGTCACGGGTAGTAAGTTTGATGCCTCTGTTAACATGCCCACTGTGTAAACGTTGATACATGGGCTCCAAGGCCAGGATGAAGAGCAAGGGGGCCATCGGACATCCCTGGCGGATGCCCCTCCTCACAGCGACCCGCTTCGAATGTGTCCCATTGGCGAGGAAACGCACCGACGTTCCGCAGTGGAGCTGCGTCACGACTCGAACAAAGTGAGGGGGGTAGCCATGGCGTAAAAGGGCAGCATAAAGGTATGATCGATCCAGAGAGTCGTAAGCCTTGGCGAAGTCGAGAAGAAGTGCAACGGCGTCCCGGGCATCCGGAGAAGCGTGTGCTATCCTCTGCGCTGCAGCAAGATAGTCAATCGTCGAATGAATTTGTCTGCCGGGGACAAAGCCATTTTGATAGATGCTGATTCTCCGAGCCAGCGTTTTCCGCAACTGGGTTGTTAGTAGGCGTGTGAGAATCTTGTAGTCGGTGTTTAGGAGCGCGATCGGGCGATAGTTTAGAGGGTCACTCCCGTCGCCACTCTTTTTGAGGCAGAAAATGTCTGCCTCAAGAAAGGACGAGGGGAACACCTGAGCTTGATACCAAAGGCGGTATAGCTTGGTCAGCACCGGCACCAGCAGCTCTTCGTAGGCCCTGTACCAATCGTTTCCGAGGCGGTCCGGACCACAGGCCTTGCCCTCTTTGCACTCCCTCAGCGCCTTGGTGACCGTCTCCTCCGTGATCATATCGACAGTGGCAAGGTAGGCAACGTCATCGCCATCTTGTTGAGCCATCCAGCTGCAGACGCGATCTACCGCGGATGTCGAGGCCTGGCCACCCTGCATAATGTGGCTCCAGCAATCGGCAAGAGTATCAGCCTTGGCCTGAGGGGCTCGCACCAAGCCTCCCGTGGGGGTCTTAAGCGCCGGGATAATGTTGTCCGAAAATTTGCACGATATCCGCTTGAAAAACTGTTTGGTGGTCTTGCCTTCTCTCCAGGCGTGTGACTGAAACTGTCTTTGAGCTTTTGAGCGGACCCATTCCCGCTTTATGGTAGCAATGCGGTGGGTGAGCTCTCGCACTCTGGCCGCCAAAGAATCTTCATATCCGCGACCGTGAGTCGATTCATTCGTCACATTTTTTGCGAGTCGCAGTGCTTTGTCCAGGCGGTGGTAGAGTCGTTTGATTTTCTTGCGGTAGGTGTTTTTGCGAGTTCGCTGTGCTTCCCGTTTGGCATTGAGTAGTCCAACAGCAATGCGTACTTTGGTGTCATCCCAGGCCTGGGCCGCTTGATCCGCAGTGAGGGATGATGAGTCCACGACCGCTGTCAGGCGTGTGAGTTCGGCTTGAACGACCACAGACGCCTTGGTTCGAGCATAAGGAGGGACTGGAAAAACCTTCTTAGCTTTTCTAATCCGAACGGGGTCAGTCGGCGACCGCAAGCAAGTGCAGTGCGACCCCTTTATGGTCTGTCCTGAGTCCTTCGTTGTCCACCCGAGTATCTGCGATCCATGGTGTCGCAACATCGTTGAGATACCATCGATCAAGCCGGCTTGAAGCCATACCGTTCCCAGCGACTGGGTATTCATGAGTATGATAAGTGCTATGAAACCACTCCAGTCGTGTGGAGTCCGTTGGCCCGGCTAGGAGCGGGGCTACGCTATCATGCAGGTTCCAGTTCTGTATCAAACCTTCGAGCGCTGCCGAAGTGTGATTTGATGCGGTTCGACGGAAGGATCTGTCCTGTACTCCATGTTGCGTGCAATTAAAGTCGCCGCCGACGTGCAAGCGAACGCCGTCCGGAATAGAAATCTGTGCTAACCGAGTGTAGTACATTTCCCGAAGGGCTGGGTCCACAGGAGCGTAAATGTTGACGATGTAAACCTCCGAAGTATCCATAACAGCCGACACCGCCATGAAGTTGGGCGACCAGTACTCCTCCAAGACTGGCTTAACCTGTTGGAGTCCCCCGTGTGGGTGGACCAGCATGCCCACCCCAGTGGATTTCGTATCCCCTCCAGACCACAGTGAAAGTGCTGGACACCCGGTTCCCACCCTGAAACCCCATTGATGAGCGTGCTCACGTGTGATGACCGGTGCAATCTCCGCAGTGATGTGGGTCTCCTGAAGGAGAACGATGTCATATTTCCCATTTGCGTGTTGTCTTTTGAAAGACGCAAGCCAGGTGGCCCTGTCAGAAGGGTCCCGACCAAAGCCGCGTACATTCTGGCTAAGTAGACATGTCGTGACTTCATCGTCCGACAAAGCCCGGCTCTGCCCAGGCCCGACTGGGCGGGCCGTGGCGCCTCCACCAACGTGGTGATGGTGAAGGCGTTTCCGTCGAAATCGCAGGAAGTCTCGACGGAGTGAGGACGTCCGTTCATGATGCGCTTGAACGGAATAATGGTCCCCAAGCGTAGGTTGCCTCAGGCCTCGCTTGGGGTGAGTGGGCTGGCCGCCCTTATTTCTCGCACGCGTTGCCCGCCCCTCCCGCATTATATTTCGATGCGTTCGGGGCTAGCTCTGCCCGCGTAAGACCTAGAGGTAGCCGTAGTGCCTGGCTCCAATCACTGCTATCAGCGACGCTCGTACATAGCTCTTGGACCTGGGAGTGTTCCATGTACCATATTGCCCGTGAGCTCGATGGGGCTCTGCCCATGGCGGAGTCTCCCCAGTCACGTACGACATAGGGTAGAACATGGAGGATAAACCAGTGTTCTAATGGGATCTCCAGCGGTCGTAATCTCAAGAGAGATGCATCAACTAGCTTCCCCAGTTCATTCCAGCGCTGCCTATCCCGAGCAATTTCAACAGCATCTTGAGGGGGCGCCGAATCACAATCTGCTATCCAGGCTTCGCAGTAGAGTCTGGCGGAATCGTCGCTTTCTTCGTCAAGTCGAATGCGGTCGAGGGTATGGAACTGTTCGATGAAAGCTTCCCGTTCGCCCCAGCGACTAAGCTGTGTACTGGAACACCTTTGGATGGCCAGCTCCGGGTACGGCAGGTAGGCTAGGACGTGTTTGATGGCCGCCGGTGAACTACTGAGCCAGTCCAGTGAGGCGAGCAAAGGTTGCTGCCCTTCCTCCGGCGTAGGGAGGCCAAAGTGCTGCCCGTCACTGGCAGCCCATCGACTGAAAGCGGAGTCATTCGCACTGTGAAGTCTTGATACAAGCCTACTGTCGATGGCGTCCATCAGTTTTGGATCAGGGGCGCGGAGCAGCCGTTCGTATACGCTCCGATGTACATCCACATGGGGATCAACAGGGGCACGTTGTATTTTCGCAGGGAGTTGGTCTGGCGGTGCGCTGTCCTGGGAGCCACTCGCATAAAAGTCGACACCCATTTCCTCTAACAACGCTTGTTCTTCGTACTCTGCCTCCGCCGCTACCGAGTCGGGCTCATAGCCCGCCGAGGGTAAAACCGGGAGACCTATTAGCCGGTGGACGGAGTCAAGGCGTTCGCGCATTTCGGGACCTCTTTGGGCGTGCCACTCATGGAAGATCTCTCCGTGTTGCACTCCATAAAAGTGACCTTCTGTATGGTTGAGCAGCAACATGGCCGGAATCACCTTCTGATGGAAACAGGCCTCTAGAAAGTCGCGAATTGTATCTCCAGGCATGGCAGTGACGACGCCGGTTTCATGGCGATCGCCATTATCCATTTCAAACGTCTTGTACGAGTATTGTTGAACATAGGCTTGATCATCCCCTCCGATATCCCAAACGTAAATCGGTTCGCGGAGATAGACCGCCATAGCTCGAAGGACCGTGGGGCCTTCCCAAAACGCTTGAGGGACAGGTGTGGCTACTGATACTGACCGCATTTTTGTATAATGCGCGAACAACGTTGCAGCCGCTGCCTCAAGCGATCTCGGTGGCATTTCCCCTGGATAGATGCGTTGGAGTTCCTCTTTTGGTAAAATGAGGTGGAGCTTGACATCATACCTCAAATTGGCCAGGACAATGTCCAGGACGCGTTGTTTGACAAGATCTGCAGCTGCAACTGTAGCCGAACGAAGGGTCAGCTTGGCAGCTTGGGTGTTCGTCGTCGTCGCGAAAAACGCCAGGAACAGGCACTGTCCATTGGCCGGAACCGAGACTGGAACCCCGTTTAACCTTCCGATCGATGCGCGATAGTCCAGATTGTAGGCTTGGCAGGGAGGGACAACTTTCTCCAATACAAACCCCTCGTCTCCCACCTCGTGGTCAGAGGAATGGATGGACTCCGCTACAACCTCGTCCGTACACATTGGGCGGGTAGACGCCGGCGAGGCTTGGGTCCAAAAGGGTTCCTGGGAGGAATCCCGCCCCAAATGCGGGCTATGGGCCTCGGCACCGTGGATGCGGTCGTGGCTCTCGACATCCGCGCTCGTGGTACTAATGTGGTGATCGACCGCGTGCGAAGGAAGAGGGGTTTCGCACATGTCCACGTCAAAATCTGCATCCGTCGGCCGAGAGCGACTCTTATCATCCATGGGAAGATGAGAGGGCTCTCCCGACTGCACGGCGGAGGGGGGCATGGACTCCTCCAAGCGACTGTCGGTCATCGCCTCCCCAGAGTCCGCCGTGTCATGCATTTCCACGTCAATCTGTCCAGCATCCAGAACCGGGCTCTGACTCGGACAGGTCGGGGAGGGGTCTCCATCCTGGTGCATGTCGCCTTCCGAGGCACACATCGCCTCCTGGGCAGGCTCATTTCCAGCAAGTGGCAGCACGCCTGCGTCGCGGACCGAGGGGTTGCCTGTGGTGTTAGCCCCCGTGTTATCGTCATCATCAGCTGAGTCTGAATCCGAGTCGGCCGCTAGCGCCCGGTACGCATCAAGTGTTTCCTGGTATCGACGCGCCACAATGGAGACAGCTGATTCCGTGATCGGAGCGCGGGACGGGGGGGAATCGTCGCTTCGGCTGGCTCCAGGCTGGTCCTGTTGAGCCTCTGGGTCGTTGGCGTCAGAGCGAGCCGTTGGATGGCGCGTAGAGCTGGATGACCCAGGAATGCGGGCTTGCGGCTGGGTGCGAGGCGTATTACGACTGGTTCGGGACCGACGGCGTCGGACCACCGTCATTCCGTCCCCGTCAGTTACCGCCACCGTCACATTGGAGCCTGTCGTCGAGGGAACCCCCACCCCAGTGGCGGGCAGGAGCTGCGGTGCGATGACTGGCTTCAAAACACTTCTGTCGAGTCGGGGTTCCTCAGTGGGTTCAGCCGGTGGGACAAGCTCACTGAGAAGCTGGTCGAGGGTTTGCAGGTCTCTGCAGTCTGGGAGGAGGGGCGGAGAATTCAGGCGTAGCCGGCCTGTGTATTCTCGCTGGCGCAGGGCCCTGGTGTGGGCAAGTCTGGGTTCAGTGACCTTGCAGCGTGACTGCAGGTGTTGCGGATTCAAGCATCGCCAACATGGAGGCATCTGATAACGCTGAAAGTGATGGAGAGTAAGGTCAATACCCCCGACACGAACCCCCGTGACTCCCAGCAGCGCCACAGGGCATGACCGCGAGGAGAAGATTAAAGTCCAGTAGTCGTTGTCAGGAACACTCTGCCCGGAGACGCCGGGGAGACGAACATCTATGACCGAGATGCCTGCAATATCCTCCAGTACTTGGGTTAATTGTACCACGTTGATGCCGTCCGTGCCGAGAACACGCACCGCGTAGTTTCTTGCAAGCATCGGTGGCGAGCTGATACCCGGAAGCGTGGTGCCAGTCGCGTTCAGTTGGATGCGCTGACCGCGTAAGCGGAATACCTAGCCATCCCAGCCTGCCGCTGCACTACTTGACATGAAGACGACCGTGAGGGTGTGCTCCCCATCAAAAGTGATCCGCTGCGCGGCTTTGATAAAGGCCTTCATACGCTGGCGTCCAGACTCGTCCGACGTATTGGCCGTTACCAGTTCCCGAAGGATAGATTGGCGAGATATGTGCCGTCCTAACCTCGCATGCGCGGGGATGTCCGCGATGAGGGCCGCTTCCACGTGCTCGTGGTGGAATGCGAGCATAGCAGCTCTCTTGTAAGCGGTCGCAGTACAGCTCAGAAAAGTGGGCGGCGCCGGTAACTCCATCTTCCGGCTGAGGTATGCATTCATTGCCGCAGTTTCATCCGCGGTCATGCCTCGGAGCGTGGAGTCGTCATGAAGGGGGTATGACGCCGTTGAGATCTTGTGGAGCCTACCGAGTTCTCCCAGCCGAGGACCCCCTTCATCTGCCCCCACCATGCGGTTGCGAAGGGAAGCCACCCCAGCCGGGGTCCATGTTTGTTGGGGGTCTCTATCTCCTGTCGGCGCTTGGGGGGCCGCTCCGCCTTCTGATCCTGCTGGGGACGCAGTTCCTGGCCCCGGAGGGTCAGGCGGCCAGGGCGGGCGGCCCTCCGACGGAGGGCCTGGAGGGCCAGCCATCGGGAAGTTGTTGTCTTGACGCGTGGCTTCTGTGGCAAATCCTCCTACTCGCTCCGGGAGAACTTGCAAAGTGACTTTGCCATACCATCACTGCCGATCAAAATGTTACTGCAACGGAGCCCGGCGTGCACAATCCCCCGCTCGTGTAGATACTCCAGACCTAATGCCGCTTCATATAGATACTTCCACATCGTTCTTTTCTCCACTGAAGTCGAGTTGACATGCTCCAGAAGTGACCCATTGCTGGCGTACTCAGACACGAAGAACTTCAGATTGGGTCCAGCGTCGCACGCGCCGTACATCTTGAGCACATTAGGATGTCGGAGCTGTTGCCACATACGCACCTCATCCTCGAATGACGTGGAGGACGCGTCTGGAATGAACAGCTTCACGACGACATCGGCATCGAGCCACTTGGCTAGAAAGTCACCCCCAATACTGCCATTTTCGTGGAAAAGGGTCAACTCGATTTCAGACGGAGGAATGAAGCAGCTTGACGGAATGTCTACGTCTCCACAATCTTTTGTAGCCTCAGGAAGAAAAAACGGCGTGAGTATTCGCTGGATGTCAATGTACCCTCTCTGTCAGCAGCAAGTCGGACTGCTTTTGAACTCACGTCAGCGTTGCATTTATCTACGAGATATCGAACCACGTCAATCTCGCCGGTTGCTATGGCCGCTGTCACGGCAGTCTGTCCGCGATCATCCTTCATATTCACGTCCATACCGCATTGCTCGACGAAATACCGGACAACATTCAGACTGCCGTGTCCGGCGCTTTCCGTCAGTGCGTTCACACTTTTGCCCACGGCGCATTGCTCCACAAGGTACTGGGCGAGTCTCACATCGTCGTGAGAAGTGGCCCAATCCAATGCTGTCTTCCCGAGCTCATCCTTAGCGTTCAGGTCCGCACCGCATCGTTCGACCAGGTACTGCATGACATCCACATGGCCCGATCTAGCGGCCTTTAGGAGCGCGTCGGAGACATTCAAGTTTGCATGGCATCGCTCAACCAGGTACCGCTCAACGTCCACATCCCCCCTTCTAGTAAGCGCCGAGTCTTGCAAAGTAGCAAGATAGTGCTCGACAAGAAAGCGCACCGTCTCGAGGTGACCCACACTTGCGGCTATATTCAGTACATATTCCTTATCCTCTTCTGTCGCGTACCCTATGAGCTTCCGAACCCTCTTGAGGCTCCAGTTGAGGTCACCTTTGAAGGGTGCCAAAATGAACTTCTCCCTATTGCGCCCCACCCGCCCGAAAAAGTTCCCCATCCGGTCTTTGGATACGAGAACTGGCAGCTTGCAACTATTGGTGGTGCGGTCCACGATGACGACTCAGTGGGTACACGACAGCACTGAGGTGCCGATCGGTGGAAGATCACTGCTAGGTTGGCGAGCTGGTTTAGGGTATTATACTATATAGATGAAACTCGAGTTTCGCGGCCATATCTCCAGTTTTGGTGACAAAACTACAGTTTTGGTGACAAAATTTGGTGACAAAACTATGCAGCTGCAGCAGACTTTTTTCATTTTTAATTCGCAGTTCGAAGAACTGTTCGCAGTTCGTAAGAACTGCTTGCGCCCCTACGGCGGTTTGACATAATGCGACATTATAATGCTAATGTTACGAGAGCAGTATTGCGGGAGCAACTTAAAGAAACAACTGTACGGCTCTGCAACAACAGCATTGAATGCAAAAACAGGCGACACCAAGCAAGGTATTATAACGAGCAGCTCAGCAGCATCCGATGATCTACTATTTACGGGTATGGGAGCGTCGGATGCAACTAGACAGCTCCGCCAATGCCAACGATTACAACAGCAGCAGTAACAAAGGCAACTGGAATGAACGCGTTTTATTTTGAGAGAAACAGTGCTATAGTAGGTATACATATTCGTATTGGCATGATCTATTGATTTCTAGCTATGAGTACACCGTTCACGCTATTTAGTCGTGCTTCGCAATTAGTCATACTTCTGTACTTTTTCGTGACACACTGGACAACTAATTTTCTTCAAAGAGCTGAAAGTTACCCAAAGACAGCGGATTTGGACAGATCTCATCGAGCTGAAGCCAATCGTGGTCTTAGATTTCTAAGAAAGCAAATATTACGGATACAAGAACTGTTTAATTGTTCGCTTTTCAACTACGAAAATCGTAAACCACTATTAGTCAGGGTCCGACTAATTAGCGTGAACGGTGTATCGTCCAGACGCTAAGCAGTACTAACCGCTCTGTTAATGGCAAAATCCCGGCTATAGTACCGTGCTAGGTCAAAATAGCGTCAGCAAAATAACGTATATGATCATTTAGCATACGTTTCGCAAAATGAAGTCGTTTGCACGAGGAAGCTGCACGGAAGACAGATACCTAATAGCACCCTCTGGATTTATTGGATTCACTATTGATAAATAACTATTTTGCACAAGATTTGACTGAGTTTTTATAGAAGTTGCGAAAACTTCTAAAGGAAAGCAACAAGTTTAGCAAAACTGTGTGATCCCCGATTCGCTAAATCAAACCTAAAAACTGAGTATAATGTGCGGTACACTATTTCTATGCAATACAATGTACCTTCCAATCATACAAGGACT
Organism: Phytophthora x cambivora; assembly: GCA_033557925.1. Taxonomy (NCBI): domain Eukaryota; phylum Oomycota; class Peronosporomycetes; order Peronosporales; family Peronosporaceae; genus Phytophthora; species Phytophthora x cambivora. The sequence goes on along the minus strand of JAUCEB010000008.1, from coordinate 2,371,993 downwards.
CTATTTTGTACAGCTCCATATGGTGCCTTTCATCTCTTTTGACCAGACGACAATGAAATGCAACGGACACGCAGGTGGCCAGCAATGTCTAAATTGGTGAGCGGCTACAATCCTTGGAATCATCAATTCTTACCAAAGACAATATCTTTTTGGTAGCTTTATCGCACCAAGTAAGCACAGATTAGCGTAATCGACAAATCATAAGGCTTTGGGAGGCCCTGCGAAGGAGAGAAAGCCCCCGTTTGGCAGCACTGAATGTGGCCAATCGGTTATTTCAACAGAGGAGATACATTTGTAGGTGCGTATTACGGAAGTAGGGGTTTGCAAGACTGACAACAAAGCAGGGTGATACAAAGCAGCCGGATCTCAGAATTATTTAGTGAAGTAGATGAACGACATACCATGGTCAAAAATGTTTATATTGCTAGCAAAAAAATACGCGGTAGCTACCCACTAGCGCTTGATAGGTACTCGGCTAGCTTCGAGGGTATTTACCTGATAGCCGGTGGACACTACGTTTTTACAATTCAAATCTAAGATCCAGGTAGTACAAAAGTACTTTCTAAAGTCCTATGAAGGACGCTAAAAATACAGGAAAACACAGTAACATTAGTAGTATTTCGTACGTGTGCTTGCTGTTGCCCTGCGGTGCGATTGGGCGTCAAGGTCAGTTCGTATGCTACGGGTAATGGCTGTCGAGTAGGTAGGGCTTACACTCCGCGTTTGGCCTTTATATCTTGGCGGACGAGTCGTCACGGTTGGGACTAAGCTGCCTACAACGTGCTTTGAGTTGGTTTGTGTCTCTGCGTGCGGATAGGTTGCTATGCGTGTGCGGTTGTGTGTGGATTGATGAGGGCGTTAACTTGCCGCCGTACGGGACGTTGACGAAATGGAGCGATCCGACTTGAAACACGAACCGTAGTAGACATTACGCAGAGACGAGAACGAATCCCTACGGTGTCAATATCAAAAAAAAAAACCGAACTGCGAGCCCAGCGGGCCAACAGGCCGCGAACCAGTCGTTAGGCGCTGGATTCCGGATGTCATCGAGTAACTTTGGCGCAACATTTTCTCATCATGTGACATTCATGCAACAACCCGGTTGACATTACGATCGGTAATTAATAGCCAATCGTATGACTTGATGTGGGGATTTTGTCCAATGAATTTGGATATGACTGCATCACCTGGGCGCCATGTCGGCTGTGCGGCCAGGCGTGCGGCATCAAGAACTACGCTCTCGTGGGCGTACGGCTGCATTTGGCTCTGACCTTCATCACAGGCCGATTATAACAACAACAAGAAGAAGCAGACGTCCAACATCGGGTGGATCCTGAGCCTCACCAACGCGGAGAAGCTGCCGCTGACCGTGGGCTCCCGCGCATCATGGGCAAGGCCATCGACGTGGCCTCGGGCAAACCGGGCTCAGCCGCAAGGGCTTCGTGGTGGTGGTGCTCACCACCTTCTTCGCGGGATCGGTGGGCTCCTTCCTGTGCACGTACCCGCTGGGTGTGGTGGCTGAGCTCATTGCCTCCAAGCTGCGGCACAGACTGTACAAGGTGCTGCTGTCAAAGGATCACGCCTTCTACAACAATCGCAAGGTGGGAGAGCTGGTCACCCGACTCAGCGGGGAGTACCAGCAGACCGCCAACGCGGTCGTGGACGTGCTGTCCAACGGCTTCCGGTCGCTGAACTCGGCTGTGGGGCACAAGAAGGAGTCTCCTCCTTAGGAGGTGCAGGACCTGCTCTTGCAGCATGAGTTGCCCTTCGTTGTCTTCTACACTGGCCTGTTCGCCGAGTTCCTGCTCCACTTTCTGGGCTATCACTACGATGAGGGCTACATGACCGTCGTGGGCAAGGGCGAGACGGCCTTCAGCATCGCGTCGCGCATGGGCGTGGGTCGCTTCGTGGCGCACGTGCTGTCGACGGCGCCCAAGAGCGCACTGGAGGGCACCAAGCTGGCGTTCGAGGCTGAGCGCCTGTCGCCGCTGCAGATCCGCGACCTCCGGAGTAAAAGCTGAACAAGAAGATCGAGTTGCGCTACGTGGACTTGGAGGAGAACAAGAAGAACTTCAACACGGACTTCGTGGCCTTCCTCACGACCATCTTCGAGGAGGGTCGCAGCGTGACCGGCACGGAGCAGGAGGTGGCGGACCCGGCCGCCAAGTTCTTCCCGGACTGGAACCCGGCCAAGTACGAGTCCTTCATTGCATAAGCGAGTGTATTGTGAGTTCTACACCAAACTGGCCGGGGCGATTGGTTGAATCCCCCGAGCCCAATCGCCCCGCGCTTACTTTGGCGTATACAAACTCTACTAAGTACGAGTGTAGCCATGACATGTGGATGCTGGCCTGCTCGGGCGATTGAGCTAATAACTTGGGAATTGTATGTGGGCGATTCAGCAAACCGCTCGAGGTGTCTAAATTTAGCCGGAATTCACAATATTGGCCAACGGAAAAGCAAGAGGGGCTCTTCTCCGTGTCACTCTTATTAGGGTAGCAAAACCATATCCAATAAATCGAATTGAACGCATACCTACGTGTAATTCTATACATGAACTGTCGTGCAATCTCGACAGGTACTTACTTCAGCATCGCGTTGTCGGCGTCACGGCCGTACACATCCACGAAGAGTTCGAGCGTGTGGTTACACAGCTCGTTCCTCTTAGCGCAGACCTTCCTAATATGGGCACATGCCGTAAAGTGTCAAATTAGCTATATACCGGCACCCTCAGAATCTTATTTCCGGCACTATGCCGTTCTAGAGCTACTTAGACTGAGTTTATCTAGTGTTTCTTGAGCAGATCAAACTGTTTCGCCTGGAAAATGCCCGCCAATGGTGTAGTGAAGTCAATGCCGTACGACGGTCGTTCAATTCCCACTTGAGAATAGATAAATCCGGCCCCACAGACGCCGTGTTGGCGAATACAGTTGCTAGCCCACAGCACAACTGTCGAAGACGCGAAAAGTGTGTGACGCCCCCGTCGAGTGCGTCCTGTCGTAGTTTTCTTCGTGAAGTACTGCCTTGACAGATTCATAATGAATGTCACCAGAAATCTCGCATACGAACCTCACCAAAGTGTATGTCATTCCATATAGCTGTGGGTTGCATGCAGCTTTGTGGTTTTGCTGCATATCACGGAAAAGACAACCCAACACCCAAATGTTGAATTGCGAGCGAGAATCGAAGATAATTCTTGATTGTAATATCGTACACGCCATTTTCAGACTGCACGAAGTGCCGTCGCTACTGACACGTTCTCGTCTTCCGAATTAAAAAAATCTAATCATACCGTTCACAATTGCCTCAGGCAATCCTAATAGCAATCTGAAGACGGAGGAGCTTCCTTCAAAATGTGATGACAATTTTTTGCTGCGTGAGGTTAGACCCTGACCACAACAGTAGTGCTCATGTTGTTAAGTGGACAGCGTAACACGCGTGTGGGATGCAGACAAAGCCAGTTTTTTTATACTAGAGTCGATAGCGTGTCTTGTAAAACTTTGTATTTTGCGCCCGTTTCCGCTTTCCATCCGCTACAAAAGTACTGACAGAACTGGCAGCGAACAGAGCAACAAGGGTATCTCTCATCGCAACGACTAGTCCATACTGAATCCCGTGGGCTGGCTGGAACGGTGTATTGGAAGTCGCACTTGATCCGTATGGCCAGCAGCCAACACTCGGGGGATAAAGATGAACAAAAAAGTAAATTGGCTGTTAGTGCTACAGCTCACATCAACTCCTTAAAAGCGGATTCAGCAGCTTCACATGCACAGACCCTACATACTTGGTTTCACTATACTCCACAGCGTCGCAGCGCTTAATCATTGTTCGCAGGGTCCCAAGGCCTTTGAGTCACAGCAGTTTAAGTCGGCCTGCAGTACGCATTTCAACACGGTGTCTTGCGCGAGGGGGCAGAGACACTCGGTTTGAGCTTTATCATCGTTCCTTTTAGTTTTTCGATACTGAAAAGTCGGCTAAATCTGGCACTTCAGAAAACTATATCCCGGCACATTGCCGGGTATTTTTGCAAAGTGCCTATATTAAGAAGGTCTGTCTTAGCGTTCTCGCCGATCTCCTTGTCCTACGGTACTCAGCTAAAGTACTGCGCCTGATTTTTCCCCCAGAGAATTGATACATGTACATTCCCTTTTCGTTTATAATCTTCGAACTGCGCCTCCCCCCGGGTCCACCACCCGGGTCCCCAATACCTACTAAGTACGAGGTTTGACATTCACTCCTCTCGCGCGCACTCCGCCACTTCAACTTCAGCACTTGTTGCTTGCCGTTGCTGAAAGCATGCGGAATCCCATTCTCAACCGGCCGCACCGCACCGCATCGCATGGCTATGCACCATGCGGCCGCATCGGTTGAGAACGGTTTTGCGGCCGCATTAGGAGTATTCGCCCACCCCGACCAGCCGGCCCACGCGATCTTGAGCAGCACGAGGAACGCTGAGGCGTAGATTGGCGGGTACGTCGAGAGTAGAGAGTGTTGCTGATGAAGATAGAGTAAGCTTCTACGCACATTAACTAGTGTTACTGACTTCTGTGTTTGTGCTCTTGTTGCTCGCCATGCTTATAGTAATGGAGTCTCAAGGGGGTCGTCAGCGCCATGGTCCGACGCAGCAAAGCCCATACGGCAGATTTATGGGCATGAGTCCGGCGGCTGCGTCCAGTAATGTTCATCTACCGCTACAAGCTCAAACCACTGGCATACCGCATCGAGGCGCGGCAGCCCCCCTCGGCCCTGCCTGCAGTCCGTTACAGCCTAGGAATCTTCTCGCAGACATCGATCAGACGCAGCATGACGAAGACTCAGACGGCTCCGACGACTCGGAGACGTTCGACACTCTGACCCCATCGGTAGACTACGAGAGCTGGTCACCCGACCAGGTCAGGAAGGAGTGTACTCGCAGAGGATTGAAGCTGAAGGCCTCGATGAAGAAGGGCGAGCGTATCGATGTGCTCCGACGTCAAGATGTCGCTCGTGCAACATACGATGGTATCCTTCTTGGCGACGAAGGCGAATCGGCGTCTACAAATGCTGTCACAAAGTGGACGAAGCATTGCTGGTATCGACTGTTAAACATACTGTTCTCTGACGAATTTTCGACGCGTTTCAGTCAGTCAGGTAGAATCTTCACTTATATCGTTGCCTTTATTCTCATGCTAAACAACTATTTGTCTTTGAATAGGTGATACGGCGTCAAGGGCTGAACTAGACTCTAAGAGCGTGAATGACAGAAGCCGTTTCTGGCAGGAAGTTCGCGCTGCATTTGTTCAGCAGTACCCAAGAACACATGAACGGAATCTACTTATGTTTGAGGACGATATGTTTGCCGGAGCTGATCCGTCGGTGACCAGATCTCACTCGGCCAGTAAGCTTCTCAAGATGTCAAAGGAGGTGATCAAGAACTACTTCATTGCAGAGCAGAAATTCACCACGTCTGGCCAGAACGAAGACGAATTTTGGAAATTCGTCGACAAGAGAGGTGCAGTGTTGTACATGCGCAAGTGGCTGACGGTAAGGCATACGTGTGGGGGGTTGCATATCGAAACAAGTGAATGCTAACTTGACCTTACCAGCACAGTTAAAGCCGGACTTAATCAACTTTGTGAAGGGTGGGTTTTTATCCGAAGACGAGGTGGATACACTGGACGCGAGCACTTTATTGCGCGATCTGGCAACTATGGCTGAGAAAACTCCGTCAAAACAAAAGCAGCACAAGAGCAACGAGCACGTAGAAAAAATGGTTTCGGCAGTCATGACGTACGTGGCAGATCGCCGTATCGAGCAGGAGCGGCTGAGTTCATCTACCCAACTACAAGAGCGATCACAGATACTCGCCATACTTGGCGACATTCGACGCCAATTGGGAGAGATTGATAGGGCCATCGCTAACGCTACTGGAGAAACTGCAAAAAGGCTGGAAGAAGATCGCACGATCCTCTTAGTTGAGCGACAGACGTGGATTGACAAGATCCACAGCAGCACGACTCAGCACAATTCGTAAAAAGATTTACGACTTTCATAATATATTTTAATGCAAAATATACTAGTTGCTTTGTCTGGTGCGCCGTTGAATGTTGTGGTCTGGGCGATGAAGTTCTTTTGATGCAATGTACTGGACGACGAGATCGCGAGAGATATCATCTAGTAACTGTACAACCTCACCTCCTTCAGACTCATATTGCGTGTGGCTGTACGAGAGATCTCTGCTTTGATTCCAGGTTCGTAACTCTCGCCGCATAGCCTTAACAGCCTTGCGAGATGTCGACGTAAGCTCAAGGGAGTGTTGGTCGATACAGAAATTGTGTAAACGCATGCATGCGTGAATAACGTGGGGAACGTTTTTGAGTCGCACACATAATGGTCTTTTCAAAATTCGCCACTTGTTGACGAGAAGACCAAAAGCCATTTCAATGCGAATTCTGCATTGGCTTAAGTAAAAGTTGTAGCTGTCACGATCTGGTCGATCTTTTAATTGGGCTTGTGTAAATGGTGTCAGCACAACTCGGCTCTGCGGGTAGGCGTTATCACCGACAACAAAGTAGGGCCCTTGCACCTGAGAAAGCACTTTGCTAAGCGACCACTGCAAAAATGCCACAGAGTCATTTCTGCCACCAGGTGCTCGGCACGCCATCGCGGTGAACCGACACCTGTGATCCGCACAGGCTTGGACATTCAGGCCATACCTTTGGTAATGTCCTGAGAAAAAGGCAACCACTCGTCCACACTCGGTGCGCCGGGGAACACGAATTGGACACAACCAACCGTCAATTGCGCCGATACACCCCGGAATAGCGCCATCTCTGCTTATTGACCTGAAGTCGGCCGCTGCTGACTCCATATCAGCGTTATTGCGAGGAAACTTCGTATCAAGATCACCGCAGTTGTTGATAGCTCGTATTACAGCATGAATAATTCTGTAAAACCCAGCTCGGCTAGTCCCAGTTATAATTCGAATGTGATGATAGCTTCCTCCCGCTAACCAACTGATGCAGGTCTGAAGCATACCGGCCGGAGCCACAGGTGGCTCCCCAAGAGCTCGACGTGCTGACTGCAATGGATCAACAGCCAAATCCGATCCAACCGAACAGAGGAGTCGCTCAAATCCAGCGTAGCTCATCCTGTAATACTGCTTGAATTCTCCTTCGAGGAGAAGGCGCTCAGCATGTGTACCCCACTCTATTCGATGTCGAACCACGGCTCCACCTGCATTCTCTTGCAGCTCCGGTTCTGTGACGACCAGCGCAGCCGGAAGGATCACGCCAAAAAAATCTCCATCACCATCAATAGGCTTCATGTTTGGTCGATAAGACGAATTCTCTCAGCCTAAGCTGAGAGTATACCACTGCAATTCCGTTTCTAAACGTGCTGTTCTTCAACTTGAATGATTTATATGAATGTTTTAAAACAGTTTTGTGAAATCCGGACTGTTTTTTACGTAAGTGTTGCAAACTGTTTTTTTCATCACTTGGTGTTTGTATGTCCTGCCCGTTTACAAGACTCGCATGGGACGCCCCTTCATATTTGTGAATGTGCTCAAACGTAGACTACTCTGTCTCAAAGAATTCTCCCTTTGAAGCCATTTACTTCTGCATACTATTTCAGCAAGGCACGGTACTACCCCGTTTAAGTTAATGCTGTTCTAGTGCTATTGTGAATACCGTTATAGAAATACACTTCTCCGGGAGCTTACGGTAGAGGATCCGAGGCGAAGAGTCGCCAGCTCGCTCGCTAAAGTGTACATGATCACTTATTAAAATATACATCTGACCCCGTTTCGGCCAATGAAAGCGAGTCCCTAAATATGGGCTGGGATCACACTCGCTTTCACTATGGCTTCCCTAGCGTCAACTGGTACAGCTCAGAACTTTAGAAACGGTACACCTGAGCGTGTGCAGGTACACTGTACAACGGTCGGTGATGAGCATGTGCAGGGTGAACGTGCACACCACGTCTACAGTGAGTCAGTGACGGCTGTAGGAGTACTACTAGGACGGCGCGTTGGGGAAGTTTGAATGGAAGCAGAGTAACGAAAGGGTTAAGGAAGTAGTGCGTGCAGAAGGCTGAGAGACCTCGCGCGCGAAGAGCGCTACTGTTTGGTTCTGGCAGCACTTTGCTCGTGCGGATTAGATAAGATGTTGAAGTTAATATAGAGTCGAGCTGTGATTGGTGTTTCTTCATGCATACCCTACTCACTCTCGTGCGGCTTCCTCGCCGCATGCGAAGAATTCGCCGCATGGGCGTCTTTTTTTGTTCGCGGCCGCATGCGGCCGCACGCAGATCTACCCAATCAAGTGCCAGTATTTGGCCGCATGCGGCCGCATGAACCGGTTGAGAATGGGCCTTAGCGTTCTCGCCGATCTCCTTGTCCTACGGTACTCAGCTAAAGTACTGCGCCTGATTTTTCCCCAGAGAATTGATACATGTACATTCCCTTTTCGTTTATAATCTTCGAACTGCGCCTCCCCCCGGGTCCACCACCCGGGTCCCCAATACCTACTAAGTACGAGGTTTGACATTCACTCCTCTCGCGCGCACTCCGCCACTTCAACTTCAGCACTTGTTGCTTGCCGTTGCTGAAAGCATGCGGAATCCGTGCAACAGCTCTAGGAGACGGAAGGTGGGCAAGCTGTGGCGAGGTTGCTGGCGATGGGGTGTGATAATGCGTCATTACATGTAGGGCAGCGATGCCCGATCCTGTGGGGTCCTTCTGCTGCTCGCCCCCATGCGCGGCCTCCAAGTGAACTCGAACCCCGTGACGGGCTCCTTCCTACCTTACAGGTCAGGAACTTCGATGTCTAGCCGTGAGTGGAGCCTCCTAATGTGCACTGAGGCCACTACTCAATGAACTGCGCTTCGCAGAACTTGGACAACGCTCGATCCAGCGCATGGCATCGCATCGTGGTCTCCGTCAACGAGATGAGACTCCGTTTCCTTTCTCGCAGCTTCATCGTGGATGCATCAGCATCGGCGACGAGTGAACTGAATGCAGCTCGGCACGCATCGCTGTGTTGACTATCAATCCGATTCTGCACCTGCCCAAGTCGTTCCCACAACGATCCATACAGCGGGGCCACTGCGTTAGGTTGAGCGACATCGTCCATGCATTCAGCTAGTGACATTCTAGCTGCAGCGATCACTTCGGAAACAAATTCCCACTCGGCAGTATTCGAGCGCGATGTCTCTGCAAGATCGGTGGCTTGGCTGGTAGTAATAGCGCAACTCGTCAACTTCGCCAGCTCATCAACGACGGTCGAGATCTTGATCCGACTCGCAGGGTCCAACACACACATCCGTTCGACCAACTCCCATTCACTGTCCTCGCAGATCGACGGTCGACCTGGTAGTTTGCCACGTGTAGCATGATACTTCATGGCTGCTCGGTCACCTACACGCCACGGCAGACAATGACCCGAGGCGTTTCCTGATTTCACGGCCTCCACCACTCGCAGGGCCTCCACCATGCACATGCCCAGGGAGTACACGTCCGACGCCAAAGTGGGGCTTTGATTCGTATCGAGTAGCTCCGGAGCCACCCAGTTCCACGCACGAGACACCAGGGCCTTCTCCTCGCTGTCCTTGGCCGAACTGAGACCAAAGTCCGTCACCTTCGCCTTCATGTCGCTCCCGATCACGATGTTGTTCCCTTTCAGGTCTCCATGGACTACGCCTCGAGCGTGAAGGTACTGAACTCCCAACGCTGCCTCGTGCAGCTTGGACCACAGTTCATCGGGGTTCTTTCTCAAGTAGCTGACCAAGGTCCCGTTGGTGGCGTACTCGCACACGAAGAACGGTCTGCCGACATGGCACGCACCGAAGAGTCGAACGACGTGAGGGTGGCTGAAGCCAAACCAAATGTCCACTTCGCGGCGGAACATCGCACGGGATTCTGCTCTCTTCGCCGTGTCCACTTGGACCTGCGTAGCTGAGGGGTCCTCCGACGCGTAGAATCTTGAATAGGTAGTCAACGTGTCATCCGATGGACTGACCGATCCAGGTAAGATCACTCGTTTCACGACCACGTCCGAGTCCAGCCACTTGGCTCGGTGCACACTCCCGAAGCCTCCTTCACCCAATTTACTCCACTCGTCAACAACCAACTCATACCACGGAATGAACCACGCTGGCGCTAGTTCCGACCAATTGTTACCTTCATGCTTGTTGGCGATTTCTTCGTACGCCTTCTTCATCACCTCATGTTGCTCAGGTGCGTACTTGCCAGTAGTCTTCATTTCCTCTTTCAGTTTCCGCAGAAATGCTGATCGCTCCTCCACGGTCTTTAAAGCGTTCAGTAAAAGAAAGGTATCCGATACTCCAGAGATGAACTGCTCGGTCTGTTCGTTGCGCTGTTGCTGCCATCGACCTTCTCCCTCGGTTGCTACTTCCCCCATTTCCCCCAATGATGCCATGAGCGACTGGATACGCCACTGAAAAGCATACAGGCTGTTAGTGGTAACACGCGTCGACGATAGTTGCATCATTCGAGCTTGTTCGGGCGATATCTTGACCATCTGAGTAAATTCTACAAGGAGATCGTGAAATCTCTCGAGCAATATTTGGTACAGTGGCGAGTCTTGCAGATGTTCGCGTATTTTCTTGAGTTTGGCGAATTCGCGGTGGTATTGAACAGTGCTGTGTTTGACCATGAGCGTTTCCAGCTCCACCCAGGCTTCGTTTATATTACCACGCTTATATTCGTCGAACGAACTGATGGGCTCGTTCTCCGGCTGGTTGGGGTCGGAAGACTCCTTGATCGCCAAATTCCCCAACTTGTAGACAACGGACGACAGGTTGGGGCGTAGGTGAGGGTCTTGGCAGCATATCTCGTGCACTAACTCGCGTGCATCTCCTGGAGGACAGTTAGGGCGAACAGTAAATTTTTCACTCTCATCCTCCGGGGCCCAATATTCTTTAACGAATCTTACAACCCCGTCTTCCTTTTCCTCTATGGTGCTCCACGGCATCTTTCCAGTAGCAGCTTCCAAAATACACATTCCCAAAGAGTACACATCCGACTCGCATGATGGTGGATCCCCTAACATAACCTCGGGAGACTGCCAGCGCACAGACCCTGCCATGCGTGGGCGTTCGTTACGCCAGCGGCCATACTGCCGGATCAGCGCCTTGGACCTCAAGCTGCTCAACCGAAAATCTGCCAGCTTCGCCGTGCCATCACTACCAATCAAAATGTGACTGCAGCGGAGCTCGGCGTGCACAATTCCTCTCTCGTGAAGATACTCGAGACCCAACGCCGCCTCGTACAGATACTTCCAGATTGTTCTTTTCTCTTCTGAAGACGAGTTGACGTGCTCCAAAAGTGACCCATTGCTGGCGTATTCACACACAAAGAACTTCAGATGGAGCCCAGCGTCACACGCGCCGTACATCTTGAGCACATTAGGATGCCGGAGCTGCTGCCACAGACGGACTTCGTCCCCAAAAGGCGTGGAGGACGCATCTGGAATGGCCATCTTCACGACGACATCGGCATCGAGCCACTTGGCTTGGAAGTCACCCCCAATACTGCCATTTGCGTGGAAAAGGGTCAACTCCATTTCGGACGGGGGGATGAAGCAGCTTGACGGAATGCCGGGTGACAGCACGAAGTCCTCACCGTCTGTTGTAGTTTCGCCAGGCTCAGCCAGTAGAAACGGCTTGAGTATTCGCTGGATATCAATGTATCCACATTCAGCAGCTAGTCGGACTGCTGCTGAGTTCACATCAACACTGCAGTCTTGTACGAGATATCGAACTACGTCAATCTCGCCGGTTGTTATGGCCTCCGTCACGGCAGTCTGTCCGCATGTATCCTCCTTATTCACGTCCACTCCACATTGCTCAACAAGATATCGGACAACATTAAGCCTGCCTTTTCTAGCGGCTTCCGTCAGTGTCAGCGCACTCACATCCACAGCGCATTGCTCCACTAGGTACCGTACAAGTCGCACATTGCCGCGATAAGTGGCCTTCATCAATGCTGTATATCCGAAATCATCCTCGGCATTCACGTCTGCATCGCATCGTTCAGCCAGGTACTGCACAATATCCACCTGCCCACAACCAGCGGCCTCCAAGAGAGCGTCGGTGACATTTAAGTTTGCATCGCATCGTTCAGTCAGGTACTCGACGACATCCAAGTGCCCCCTCCCAGCTGCCTCCCTGAGTGCGTTGGAGGCATTTAAGTTTGCATCGCGTCGTTCGACCAGGTACCGCACAACAGCCACGTGCCCCCAAGTAGCGGCCTCCAGGAACGCCGAATCTTGACTAGCGTCAGAGACATCCACGCCCGCGACACACCGTTCGACAAAATAGCGCACCACCTCTAGATGGCCCAGATATGCGGCCCACCACAGGTGACCACGTTCACCTTCCTCACCCCCTTCCTTCGCGTACCCTATCAGTCTTCGGACCCTCTTGAGATCACCTAAGGTGACTGCATCATTGAACTCCCTCCTAGCACGCTCTCCCCGCCGGAAACAGTTCCCCATCGGGTCTGTCTCTAGGCGAATCGCGAAACGAAAAGTGGCAAAATCTTCTCCCCCCAGACTGGATCCGTTCAGGGCGAAACGCTAGAAACAATTCCGATGAAGGCAGACGAGCGCGTGCACCACTCACTACCCCCGTCGACGCTGTACACGCCGTACGAGCAGTTCAGTCGACGCCCAGAGAGCACTTTAGGCTGTCGAAGTCGCATGCCACAGACGCCTTGGAAGTGAGTACCGTATCACTATTAGGTTAGCTTGATTTCGGACGCAGGAAATGTGGCATCTTGGTGGGCAGTGAGTCCTTCTCCCCTTTGGGGGTTTTGGATGAGCGTTGTCTTATCCTAATTTGATCATGGCGACGGAGCTTCGGAACGTGGGCTTTGTCCCGCAATGGGAACATTTATTGGATGTCGTCTTCGCGCTAGTGGCGTTGGACCGACTCTTGGGTAGCTACATATAGCTGGAAAGCAGCAAAGGCGAGGGTTGCCGCCCCTGCATGCACAGCGAAGTGACTCGCAGACGGGTTCTGTTTGTTTTGCTTCAGCTTGCAGTTCTTCGTCCTATCAACTCGATGCTTCTTGGTTCATGAACAATGCAGCCACGTACGTCAACTACGAAGTACTGAACCACGACAGCCCTCTTCACCCGTATGCTACCTATATCTATCTACCACTGGAAGTGCCTAAAGTGCTCTCTCTCTCTCTTTATGCTAAGTCTCAGCAATCCAGTCACCACGTCCACCAGCGTCGCCTCGTTCATCGTAGCAAGCGCCAGCAACACATTTTATGGCCACGCGCTTTTCCGAGACTATACGTGGTCTGGAACTTCGATGTCTAGCCGTGGGTAGAACCTCCTAATGTGCACGCAGGCTACTACTCGATGAAGTGCGCTTCGCAGAACTTGGTCAACGCTCGATGTAGTGCATGACATCGCATCGTGGTCTCCGCCAACGAGATAAGACTCCTTGGCCTCTCTCGCAGCTTCTTCGTGGACGCATCCACATCGGCGACGAGCGACCCGAATGCAGCTCGGCATGCATCGCTGCGCTGAGTATCAATCAGTTGCTGGACCTGCCCAAGCCGTTCCCACAACGACCCATACAGCGAAATCACTGCGTTAGCATGAGCGGTGTCGTCCTTGCATTCGGCTAGTGACATTCTGGCTGCAGCGAGCACTTCGGGAAAAAATTCCCACTCGGCAGTTTTCCTTCAATGAGACATCGTAGGGGGCAATCGAGTAGTTCATTTGGAATATGAGCCGAGGCTTGAGCGGGACTGCTAAGCAGGGCTGTGAAAGACTAGCCCCGTGGGATGTGGTGGGCGGGTAGCAAGCTAGCGTCCTGCTGGCTGACGATCGCTGGATCGTTGACGCTGCTAGGTGTGTGTGTCTGTACACGGCGGCTACACTTCCTAAATGATCTCACTAAATGCGTTGCGGAGGTAGCTCGTCTTCGCGTCCGAAACGGATGCTATCTTCACGCAGGTATTCTTGGCTGCCGGTGCTGCTGGTCCTGGTTCCATGATCTTACTCTGTCTCTGCCGGAAACCCGAGTATCCTTCAACCTGCGCTTCTCTTCACTGCACTTCGTTGCGTTCCGCTTGCTCCGTCCGAATACTCGCCATTTCCTTCAATGAGACATCGTAGGGGGCAATCGAGTAGTTCATTTGGAATATGAGCCGAGGCTTGAGCGGGACTGCTAAGCAGGGCTGTGAAAGACTAGCCCCATTAGTAGACGGCTCGAATCCAAATGTGTTGCTCGATGAGCCCCGTGAATCCGGATACATGTACAGCTCCGGTTGCTTTGGTGATCTGCATGCGTTCCACGTAAAATGCTGGGGTTGCGAGAATTCGTTGTCGTAAGATGTTGTGCGCTGAGGCTTGCGATCTGAGTTTGTCTTCCGTCCGTTGCGGTGGTCTGTGATAGCTTGTAGACACCTTCGCTGGTTCTGACGTTTTTAGTTCTCGACTTGATCGTCGAGTTCACCGCGACAAATGAGGGGCTTAGCCCCAAAGTTGAAGATAGAGCCACGAAATTGGCGCGTGTCCTTGAAAGGATAGCCGGGTGCCGTGACTGCATTATGCTGGATTGAACAGCTGGACTTGGTTTTCTGCTAGCTGCTCGACAGACAAGTCCGTGTCTGAGATGCTTTCGTATGATGTTGTCGGCACAAGTGAACTTCAGGGGCAATTTGATGTGCCGTACAGGTGCGGATGTTGATGGCAGCTCGAGTTGCCATCGCAGTATGATTGCGCGTGAGGACTGTCAAACCTGAACAGCAATGTAGTCTCGACGCGAGTTAGGTTGACCTTCACGTGAAAATCTGCCCGATTCTAGCCGGCGCTCAGTCCATGCTGGGTTGAGGCGCGCTGCTGATACTGTACGGCTGTAAGACCTTCCAGCTATGTGTTGCCTGGGACGACCGTGACAGTCGAACTCGTGGCTGTGTAGGCCTCGGTAGGCTACACCCGTAGCGGATCGATCGTGTGGTGGAGCTCGCTGACTGATGTTCGGTCTCACCGGTTGAGATCTTGTTGGTAAGATAGTAGCGGTGGCTACTCCACTGGGAGTTGCTTGAAATTGTCTGCTCTCTGAGTCGTGGGAGCTGAGATACTGCAGTTGCCAATCGTTTTCCGTTGCCGAGTTCTGGCTGAAGTTGATTTCGGGGAAGCGCTGCTAGAAGGCTTCGTGGAGGGCGTCTTGATGAGCCGGGGGTGCCTTTTTCGGCGCCATTCTCTGCGTAGGAATCATCGATGGAATTGGCTTGTTCAGTTTAGCTTGGGTGCTGACAGAAAGCGAGTTATTGGGGGGTATTCTTGGAAGGCGGCGGTCGAGCTGCGGCAGGTACCGGCGGTGTAGCATGGCTGAACTGCTATCGTCGACGTGATCTGTGTACTGACTGAAGCTCTCTAAATCATGACTTGGGCGATTCTTGGTACCGAGTTGTGCACACAGGCTTGTAGCTCCGCCCTGGATCTGCAAGTGATTTCGGTACAGTGCCTATGCGACTGAAGCTGTGGATTGTCTGGTGATCTTCTGTACTTAGGCATTGGATTGAATAGTATCGGTATCATGCTGAAGATGAGTGTTGTTCTCAAGCGTGAACTCGGTATCTGCCTCGTGGTTTGTGGTAGCTGCATGCTGGTTTCGGGTTTGAAACCGGGTAATATCTGTCTTAGATGCAGTGCCAAGTGCACTGGCGCTGTTATTGTGAACCGCTGAACCCGTGCTCGAACGGTGTGATGAACGTGAGTTCCGGCGTCTGTACCGCAATGCCTCTTTTTTTTTCTGATGTGGTGTTGCATGCCTGGGCATTGAGAGAACTGCTAGTTCTGCTGAGATTCTGTGAACGACGGTGTTCACGTCGTGTTGATGTTGCTGACGGCTGACTCGGTGTTTGTTTTTGCTACAGTAGCTGTCTGCCCCGTTGAGCCTCTGTGGTGTCTGGCACGATGCTGGTTGACGTTGCTGACTGCTACACTTGGCGCTTGTAGTGTTGCGTTGCTGACTGGGTGCTAGTTATCTGTTTTCAAGCAGTGAGCGATGTTGGTGGAGCCGCATGATGAGTCGAGTTCTAGCTGTCCCCATATAGTGGCGTAGTTGCATGTCCGCTGAGGTTTATACACGATCGGTGGTAGTTGAGAGCGAAGCCGCACCTCTGTATCGTGGTGTTGATGTTTATTCCGGCTTCTGTGCCAGGCTGTTGCTGAAAGTTGTCCTCGGCGTCTGTACCAGGTTGTAGTGCTCGGCGTCGATGCCGAAGTGTTGTGATGTGGATGCTGCCTCCTACGCTTGTGCTGAATAATCCCGGCCGGATGTAATTGAGCGGCAGTCTTTAGCACCGCCGTGGAGCTGCTGATTGCTACACTCGGTGTTTGTACCTTAAGTACTACTGGGTGTGGGTGTTCGCTTAGGGCTTGTAAAGCTGATCAACTCGACGATGTCTGTACCGAGTGATTGCTGTTGTTGGCCGGAGAACCCGGTGTCGGTACTGCAGTTTCCCTCTGAGTTTCTGTACTCGCGCGGTGGTGATTGAGAGCTGAGCAACACCCGGTATATGTACCGTGGTGTCGATGTTGATGATGATTCCGACCCTGGGCCGGATGTTGTTGATATCTGTCCTCGATGTTGGTGCCGACGTGGTTTGCTCAAAGATGCAGGCAGGACGATGGCACTGCTCCTGAGCATTTATACTCTAGCGGGCATGTTTGGGAGCAAGCCGTCCATCAGTGTCTGTACCGTGGCGTTGCTGCTGCTGAAAACCCCGGTATTTGTACCAGGGTTAAGCTGAATGTTAGCCTTGGCGCCTGTGCCAAGGATGCTGCCAAAATCTGTGATCGGTGTCTGTACCGTGGCGTTGCTGTTGCTGAAAACCCCGGTATCTGTACCAGGGTTAAGCTGAATGTTAGCCTTGGCGCCTGTGCCAAGGATGCTGCCAAAATCTGTGATCGGTGTCTGTACCGTGGCGTTGCTGTTGCTGAAAACCCCGGTATCGTGGCGTTGCTGTTGCTGAAGCCCCCGGCATCTGTACCAGGGTGAAGCTGAGTGTCAGTCTTGACGCCTTGACGCAGGTGATTGCGTGCTGAGTGTCATGATACTGCTGCTGAGGAAACGTGCACCCGGCGTTTGTACTCGACCAGGGTTCCATCGCGGCGAGTCGAGTCGCAGTATGCGATGGCATCCAGAACGCACTTTGCGGGGCTTCTCGCGATCGATGAGAAGTCCGCCCAGAAATGCAGTCGCATAGTTCACAATTTGTTCCGGAAGGGAGCGTCCAGGAATGTGTTTTTCCGGTAGATGCAAGTGAATTGGTGCTATCCTCGGGTGACGGTGTTTGGACACGTCACCGTATTGGTATACCGGGTGTCTATGTCGAGCTGTCGGTACTGCTGTTGCTGATTTTGAGCTGAAAGTCTGAGCAATGATGTTGAGGAGCCCGGCGTTTTACCTGTGCGGGTATTGCTGAATGTCCAGCAGAAACAATGCTGAACGTTTCTTAGCCTTTAGTGCTCGAGCGGCGTTGTTGACATGCCATGCGTGCTGAATCAGGCCCGCGTTGCAGGGGCTGCTTGAGCTGAAGTCGTTGCTGGAGAAAATGTTGAATTTGCCGAATGCTGAATTCGTTGCTAATAAGTGGCGGTGTTGGCGCGGTGACAAGTGATCTTCGTAAAATATGCTGGTGCTTGAAACCTTAAGGTCCACACTGGAGAAGCGATGCTTGACGACTGCACTCGGTGATGGCGTTGATTTGGATCATCGACTAGATCACCGGATAATAAATGCAATACTGTTGCTGACTGCCGGTCAGGTAAACGAGTTGGATCGGTCGACGGTTCCTGGGCTGAGTTACCAGGGCGTTACTTCTCCCGGCGCCATTCCTTGCACGATGTGCTGCTGGTAGATTGGTGATATTGCTTCACACTGGGTTCTGATGTTGTTCACTAATTGTCCTTCTGGGGCTCGTTGATTACCAAGCAGGTTTCCGGAGTCCTCCATTCTGCATCCAGTTCTACTGTTGGCGTGAGGGAGAGTCAACGTACGACCCGCTTGTTGTTGGTTCCGCGATTGGTCGTGTTCGTGAAAGTGCCAGTGAATTTTGGGGTAAAACAAACTTGGTTGTGGATGCCGATTCGCTTGGGCTGCTGGATGTTGATGTTGAAATCGGAATAATATTTGGCGAGTCGCAGCTCACGTCGCGCCCGAGCACGGTTGGGCCTTAACGGTTTGGAGGGCTTACGCTCGCAGCAAAATCAGTTTCTTGATCAGTCGTCTCACGGTGTTTTTCATAACATCTTGCGCATGAGGATCGGTACACCTAGCAAGACAGGAGACCTATGATATTGACAAGAACAGACACGAAATTAGGAAGTGTAGAAGAATTTGTGCTCTGTGTGCGGATGGTGTATGTTAGCAAGCTAGCGTCCTGCTGGCTGACGATCGCTGGATCGTTGACGCTGCTAGGTGTGTGTGTCTGTACACGGCGGCTACACTTCCTAAATGATCTCACTAAATGCGTTGCGGAGGTAGCTCGTCTTCGCGTCCGAAACGGATGCTATCTTCACGCAGGTATTCTTGGCTGCCGGTGCTGCTGGTCCTGGTTCCATGATCTTACTCTGTCTCTGCCGGAAACCCGAGTATCCTTCAACCTGCGCTTCTCTTCACTGCACTTCGTTGCGTTCCGCTTGCTCCGTCCGAATACTCGCCAATTCGAACGCGATGTGTCTGCGAGACCGGTAACTTCGTTCGTAGCAGTAGCGCTACCCATCAACTTTGCCAGCTCATCAGCAACCGTCGAGATCTTGATCCGCTTCGCATGGTCCAACACACACATCCGCTCGACCAACTCCCACTCACTGTCCTCGCAGATCGACGGTCGACCTGGTAGTTTGCCACGTGTAGCATGATACTTCATGGCTGCTCGGTCACCTACACGCCACGGCAGACAATGACCCGAGGCGTTTCCTGATTTCACGGCCTCCACCACTCGCAGGGCCTCCACGATGCACATGCCCAGGGAGTACACGTCCGACGCCAGGGTGGGTCCTTGATTGGTATCTAGTAGCTCCGGAGCCACCCAGTTCCACGCACTAGACACCATCGTCTTGTCCTCGCTGTCTTCAACCGAACTGAGACCAAAGTCCGTCACTTTCGCCTTCATGTCACTCCCGACCACGATGTTGTTCCCTTTCAGGTCTCCATGGACAACACCTCGAGCGTGTAGGTACTGAACTCCCAACGCTGCCTCGTGCAGTTTGGACCACAGTTCATCGGGGTTCTTTCTCAAGTAGCTGACCAAGGTCCCGTTGGTGGCGTACTCGCACACGAAAAATGGTCTGCCGACATGACACGCACCGAACAGTCGAACGACGTGAGGGTGGCTGAAGCCAAACCAAATGTCCACTTCGCGGCGGAACATCGCACGAGCTTCTGCTCTCTTGGCGGTGTCCTCTTGAATCTGCGTAGCTGAGGGGTCCTCCGACGCGTAGAATCTTGAATAGGTACTGAACGTGTCATCCGGTGGACTGTCCGATAAGATCACTCGTTTCACCACCACGTCCGAGTCCAGCCACTTGGCTCGATGCACACTCCCGAAACTTCCTTCTCCTAATTTTCTCCACTCGTCAACGACCAACTCGTACCACGGAATGAACCATGCAGGCGCTAGTTCCGACCAATCGTCACCTTGAAACTTGCTGGCAATGTCTCCATACGCCTTCTTCATCACCTCGAGTTGCTCAGGTGTGTACTTACCGGCAGTCTCCATTTCCTCTTTCAGTGTCTTCAGAAATGCGGTTCGTTCCTCCACCGTCTTCAAAGCGTTCAGCAGAAGAAAGGTGTCCGAGACTCCCGACATGAACTGCTCAATCTGTTGGTTGCGCTGTTGCTGCCATCGACCTTCTCCCTCGGTTGCTTCCTTCTCTGTTTCCCCCAATGATGCCATGAGCGACTGGATACGCCACTGAAAAGCATACAAACTGTTCGTGGTGACGCGCGTTGACGATAGTTGCATCAATCGGGCTTGTTCGGGTGGTATCTTGACCATCCGAGTAAAGTCAACGAGGACATCGTGAAAACGCTGGAGCAATGTCGGGTGCTGTGGTGAAGTTTTGATATGGTCGTGTACTTTCTTGAGCTTGCCAAAGTCGCAGCAATATTGATCATTGTTGTGCTTGACCAGGAGCGCTTCCAGCTCTAGCCATGCTTCTTTCACATCACCACGTTCATACTCGTCAAAAGATCTGACGGGCTCGTTCTCCGGCTGGTTGGAGTCGGACGACTCCTTGATAGCCAAATTTCCCAACTTGTAGACGATGGACGACAGACTAGGGCGTAGGCGAGGGTCTTGACTGCATATGCCCCACACTAGGTCGCGTGCATCTCCTGCGGGACAGTCAGGGCTACATTGTTGATTCCCACTCTCCGGAGTCCAATATCGTTTGTCGTTTCTCAAAAGCCATTCGTTCTTTTGTGTACTCCACGGCATTTTCCCAGTAGCAGCTTCCAAAATGCACATTCCCAGAGAATACACATCCGACACACACGATGGTGGATACCCTGACATAACCTCAGGAGACTGCCAGTGCACTGACCCTGCTGTGCGTGTTCGTGCATTGGCGCTGGCGCTGGACCTCAAGTCCCTCAACCGAGAAATTGCCAGCTTCGCCGTACCATCGCTACCGATCAAAATGTTACTGCAGCGGAGCTCGGCGTGCACGATTCCCCGCTCGTGAAGATACTCCAGACCTAACGCCGTCTCGTACAGATACTTCCACATTGTCGCTTTCTCCACTGCAGTTGAGTTCACGTGCTCCAGAAGTGATCCATTGCTGGCGTACTCACACACCAAAAACTTCAGATCCCCAGCTTTACACACACCGTACAACTTGAGCACATTAGGATGTCGGAGTTGTTGCCACAGACGCACCTCATCCTCAAAAGACGTGGAGAACGCGTCTGGAATGAACAGCTTCACGGCGACATCGGAATCGAGCCACTTGGCTTGGAAGTCACCCCCAACACTACCATTTTCGTGGAAAAGGGTCAACTCGATTTCGGACGGGGGGATGGAGGAGCTTGGCGGAATGTCGGGTGACAGCACGACGTCTCCGCCGTCTTTCGAAGTATCCCTAGAATCAAGACCAATAAACGGCATGAGTATTCGCAAGATGTCCCAGTACCGATCGTTCGCAGCAAGTCGGATTGCTGTCAAATTCACGCGGATACTGCGTTGTTTTACTAGATATCGAAGTACATCAATCTCCTGGGCTGCTATAGCCGCCATCACGGCAGTTTGGCCGTGTTCATCCTTCATATTCACGTCCACACCACATTGTTCAACGAAATACCGGACAGCATTCAGACTGCCGCGTGAAGCGCCTGTCGTCAGTGCGTTTGCACTCACAGTCACGGCGCATTGCTCGACGAGGTACCGGACCACCCCCGTGCGGTCGTTACTAGCGGCCGCCATCAATGCTGTGGGCCCGACACCATCCTTGGCATTCACGTCTGTGTCGCATCGGTCAGCCAGGTACTGCACAATATCCCCGTGCCCCCAAATAGCGGCCTCCAGGAGCGCCGAATCCTGACAAGCGTCAGTCACATCTACGCCCGCATCGCACCGCTCGACAAAATAGCGAACCATCTTAAGATGGCCCCGACGTGCGGCCACACTCAATGCTTCTTCCTTCTCCACTTCCGCTGCGTACCGTATCAGCTTCCGGACTCTCTTGAGATCTCCTTCGGAGACTGACGAAATGAACGTCTCCCCCTTTGCACGCTTTTTCCACCGGAAGAAAATGTTCCCCATCGGGTCTGTCGGTGGCGTCGAGGCGAATCGCGAAATGAGATTGAGATCTGGCATGATACCCCCCCCCGACTGGAGCAGTTCAGAGGCGTTCGCGAGAGCGAAAGGCTAGAAACATATCTGATAGAAGGCAGACGAGCGCGTGCACCACTCACTGGCCACATCGACGCTGTACGCGCCGTACGTCCACAAAGTACTTCGACTTCCAGAGAGCGTTATTAGACTGCCGAAGTCGCTGCCGCAGACGTAGAAAGTCAATGACTCACCTTACTTAGGCTACTTTTCGGTGGAAGACCAGGATCAAGCATTGGCGGCTAACTACCCAAGTGTCGACCCTACCAGCGCAAATACGATGGAGAAACACATATAGCCTGGTTCAACGTGGTATTTGCCAAGTTTCGTACTCAACTCAGTTCCCACAAAGAACAACCGCAAGGGAATGAAAGCTGCTACAGTCCTCGCTCGGCGTTCTTGAACGTCCTGTGGATCGGCATCTCTGAGCGCCATGTGTGTTTCGTGCACGGGGCTGCACGCGGTTCCTCGCGCTGTTTGTGGGCACTGGGGCGCTCGCCAATGCTGCGGTGGTGGCGACAGGGGCCAACGACGAAATAACCTCCATGTCCCAGTCGCCCGGGGGCTCGGCGTGCGCTGTGAACGGCATCGTGACGCTAAACGCGCTGCTGTATCTGCCGTCACGAGTCTGTATGTCGCGGCGATGGATGCGCTGATCGCTGTGTGTCTTTAGCGTCCTGTTCCTCACGCGAGATGAAGTCGACCGAGTGCTGAGGGTTGAGGACTGCGCGTAGCATGAAGTCCACGTGACGGGTGTGCTGTGCGGACTGGCCGCGTTCTTGACGCCCACCTCGTTGTAATTGAGAGCGGTGGAGGCTTTGGTGGTGGTGAGGATTTGTAATCCCAGTGTGCAATGAAGCTTCTACTCAATGAAGTGCGCTTCGCAGAACTTGGTCAACGCTCGACCCAGCGCATGACAACATCGCATCGTGGTCTCCGCCAACGAGATGAGACTCCGTTTCCTCTCTCGCAGCTTCTTCCTGGCCGTATCCGCGTCGGCGACGAGCGAACTGAATGCAGCTCGGCATGCATCACTATGTTGAGTATCAATTCGTTTCTGCACCTGCTCAAGCCGTCCCCACAACGACCCAAACAGCGGGATCACTGCGTCAGCTTGAGCGACATGGTCCTTGCTTTCAGCTAGCGACCTTCTCGCTGCAGCGATCACTTCGGGAACAGATTCCCACTCCACAGTATTCAAGCGCGATGTGTCTGCGAGACTGGTGGCTTGGTTGGTAGCAGTAGCACAGCTAGTCAACTTCGCCAGCTCATCTACGACCGTCGAGATCTTGATCCGCTTCGCAGGGTCCAACACACACATCCGTTCGACCAACTCCCATTCACTGTTCTCGCAGGTAGAAGGTCGACATGGTAGTGTGCCACGTGTAGCATGATACTTCATGGCTGCTCGGTCACCTACACGCCACGGCAGACAATGACTCGAGGCTTTGCCTGATTTCACGGCCTCCACCACTCGCAGGGCCTCCACGATGCACATGCCCAGGGAGTACACGTCCGACGCCAGAGATTGGTATCGAGTAGCTCCGGAGCCACCCAGTTCCACGCACCAGACACCAGCGTCTTCTCCTCGCTGTCCCCGACCGAACTGAGACCAAAGTCCGTGACTTTCGCCTTCATGTCGCTCCCGACCACGATGTTGTTCTCTTTGAGGTCTCCATGGACTACGCCTCGAGCGTGCAGGTACTGCACTCCCAACGCTGCCTCGTGCAGTCTGGCCCACAGTTCATCGGGGTTCTTTCTCAAATAGCTGACCAAGGTCCCGTTGGTGGCGTACTCGCAGACGAAAAATGGTCTGCCGACATGGCATGCACCGAACAGTCGGACGACGTGAGGATGGCTGAAGCCAAACCAAATGTCCACTTCGCGACGGAACATCGCACGAGCTTCTGCTCTCTGATGATGATGATAAGTGGCCTTCTATTTGATGTTTATGTGTTTGTTTCTATAGAAGCCATTTGATAGAATAAAAGACGTGACTTGATGTCATTCATCTGTCGTGCTGGAGTTGCGTTTGGTTGATCTTGTAGCGTGACTGTTGTCAAGTATTTTTGCATTGGGTCTGGGATCTTGCTGTGTTGTCGCAGGTGGAATTGCCGTGCCTTGCTTACGTTTGCCAGTGTCCGAACTGCTTCCAGATCGGCTTTCGCTGGTGTGCTCCATTGAACAACGAAGAAACGCTGTAACGCTTGGTCCACTTCCTGGATGGGGCTGCCGCTCTTCGTTCGCTGTGGCTTCGCGCTGAGAGCCTTCTGAATTGTTTTGTCTACGCTGTCAATTCGAAGGTACGCATTTGCTGCGTCTCCGATTTTCTTGAATTCCTGGAGCCCATTGTCCAGAATTTTCACTGCGTTGGCTTGTCTGGTCCCTCGAGTTTGGAACTTGACGCTTGATGCCACCACTCCGTGCCATTTTTTATCTGCTTCCTCTTGTAGTAAAAGCCATCCTCCGTTCACTTGTTCCTCTGGGGTTGTGCATATGTGGTATTGAAGTCGAAATTTAGAGAGAGTTTGGACTGGGTGTGTCGGATCGATGGTCGCCATAATGCTATGACAAATACTAAGACAGAGACCTTGAATTCGGTTTCTCTCATTTGATTTCCACGCGCTTGCTATTGCCATCACTTGGTACGTTCCTGCAGCTTGGATGGCCGCTTGGGTCTCCTGCATTGAAATCTCTTCGTTCTCGAAAACTACTTTGTTGCGGAGTCTCCATAACATCACAGCAGCTGTAGTTGTCCAGATTCTCCACAGTGTGTTCATCGCTGTCGTGTGGTGCGGTGTCCATCGGGTGATACATTGTTGAGCTATTGCTAAAAATTCTGTCGAAATTGGGGGGGGGCTGCCCTTGACGCTACCGCCTCTTCTAAGTTTTGAAGTTGTTCGTCGCTGTTTGTTGTTCCGGTCCACTTGTCTATCCATTGTGCCCACGCTGCCTGTGCATGCTTACAATTCCAAATTATGTGGTCGATCGTCTCATGCTCACAGGAACAACCTTCGCGTTGACATCCTTGATTTGTTTCTCTTCCAGCGTGCCAGAGATTTAGTGTTAAAAAACCAATCGCCATTCTGTAGAGAGTCCAGTTCTGAAAGTCTGTAAAAAGTCCTTGTCGGTCCCACAGATTATTGGGGCTCTGAGTGAGTGCTGCCTTCCCCCAATTTGAGTGTTCTGCTCTGTTGGTGATTTTGTCGATAATTGGTTGGAGCTTCATATCTTGTGTCCTTCGAAAGTATTTTGACCGCTGTCGTCGTAAATGTGCCTGTATATTGTTTGCCGTTGTTGTTGCGCTCGCTGTCCACGGGTAAAGTGCCGTTTCTGGTTCCGATTCAAACACTAGTCCGATAAGTCGTTGCCACGCTAAAAGTTCCTCATGGTCCCTCGAATTGGTGTATGATTCTGCTGTCCATGCTATTCTCCATGTCCACCCATCCTGGTTCAGTTCTAGTCGGAGCACTGGGTGTGAGTCCTGGTCGTTTTTGAATTTTGCGATGATGCTGCCCTCTAGTACGACATCTAGTTTCCATTGTAGCTGATGTTGGAGCTCTGGTAATGAAATTGGTTTGACCGCCTCCCGCTCCAATTCCCACAGGTTCCAAGGGAGACTGAGTAGGAGGTATGTGCACCAGTGCTTTACACTCTCCTCCTGTCGACCTCTGAGCGTTGCTGCTTGAAGTGTTGGTCTGATTGAAATACTGTGTTCCTCGATATCTTGCAGGTACCTCATGTCTTGCACCTGAATGTCCTTGATCCTAAACTCCTGTATCAGTGGAAAGTCCTTCGTTTTTAATGGCTTGCCGTTGTTGTCTATTACGCACGCATTGTCATTCCATGGTGAAGCGAGCAGAAATGCTGCTTGGTCCGGTAGTATAGCTGATCTGGTTACTTTAGTTGACCTAAAATATATCGTGTTTTCGTCGATCCAGTGACTGGATGTAGTAGCTGCACCAGATGCTATCGTCTGAGTTAATTTTTGTTGTTGTTCTTCAGTCATTATGAATTGTTGCGAGTGTGCCTCCCACAATTCGAAATTCCCCAATGCTTGAGCTGAGATCCGTGGTAATCCGTGTCGTTCTCGTAGTTTGTTGTCGATCATCTGCTCTGTTGTCGGTCTGAATGCACAACAGAGATTATCTGTTGGTTGTCCTGGGTGCACAAGAGCATGCCACGCCTCCGTGTATGCGTCCGCTGGTGTATTGATCCATTTTTCTGCCAAGTTGCTCCTAGTTGCTTTGAGAGCTCGCTCGATGTCCTGTAATCCGAGGCCTCCTGCAGTCCTAGGTGTGAAGAGTAGAGCTGAGTTGATTTTATGTTTGGTGGGTTCTGTGCTCGCTGATGAGTTCCAGATAAATTGTTTCTGCATGTTCACCAGCCTGGTAAGGACTGCTTTTGGCGGTACAAATTGCTTTCCAGTGTATAGTATAGCCGGAAGCGCTACAGCGTTGAAGAGTGTGATTCGTTGCATTACTGAGTTGCTCATCCGTGGTTGCAATCCTAAGACGGCGTTGTATTTTTTCAATTCGAATGTTCCAGTTCTCCATCGTTGCATCTGAGTTCCCAATCCAATATCCAAGATATCGTGTTGTCTCGGTCGGTTGCAATACAGGATATCCGTGCCATTTTGTTGGCGCTCCAGCCGTATTTATTCCGATTAGGATACTTTTTTGAGGCTGTACTTGCAATCCTGATAAATCACCAAATATTTTCAGAATGTTCTGAACGATCTCGATATCCCTCGCGGACTTCATGTACACTGTACTATCATCTACAAATGCCGAAAATTTGTGATGAAGTGTCGTATTGCCCGGGATGATAATTCCTGCAAGCTGGGGGTGCTGGTTAATTGATCGGCTTAACGTGTCCACTGCTAATATGAAAAGGAGTGGTGCTAGAGGGCACCCTTGACGGATGCCTGATTCTACCGTCCATTTTGTTGACAATTGACCATTTACCAGAAAACTGGCCGTCGTTCCATGGTGGAGTCGCTGTATCACCGCAATAAATTTTTCAGAGAATCCATGTCGGCGCAGGACCATGAGTAAAAAAGTGCGGTCGAGCGTATCATAGGCTTTCCGTAGATCAAGGCATAGTACTGCCCCTAGGTCAGCCCATGCTTTGGTTGGATTGTTCTCTGAAATTTATTTCAGAGCTAAAGAGCGATGCGAGTGGAGGTGCGATTTTGGAAAACCACATACCCTTGCACGATATGATGCGATTGTTTTAAAAGGGGTGATACTAATAGGTATAAGAACGTTAGCTGAACAGAATACCCCGCTTAAATTGATATATTACCTGCGTGTTGCCTGTGTCGTCCACCTCGGCTAAGTCCGAAATCTATTAGCCAATTAGCTCTGATCGATGAAATGTATAAGCCAATTAGAGCGTATGGGTGTTGCGCGAAGGTCACGGCAATTTTCGGCGACAACAGCACCACCTCGGTGGATTCTCATTCAGGGGTTCGATTGGAGCTTCCACTCATTCGTCTTCTGCATGGGCAAACTGCTGTACGCCATTGCCTGCGGATACCTGGCGCAGACGCTGACCAAGCTGCGCCCGACGCGAGGAACAGCTCACGTCGCGTCGGCCGAGGAGTTCAGGAAAACCCTCGTAAGCTCGCGCATGTCCAACAAGGTGTAAGCAGTGCGTCGGATTCTTATAGCACGATGCAAAAACTGCAGGTAGCGGGAACCCGACACAGAAATTTCTACACTGTACGTCGTAGAACGAAGTCGTTTTTAGTTACGTGAGTCGTACTAGTATTTTCAGTCTTAGGGGGCCTCAAAATGAAAGGCTATTGCTTCACTACATTTTTGATACCACGTGCTACGTGGCACGTAGTGCATAGCTAGAGTTTCATCCTGGTAGTGTAACGGATACTCTGTACGGAGTCCGTTGTCCGGGCAGCCAACTCAAAGTACACGTAGGTAACCGTCTTCTGCTTCAATATAGAATAGGCTACCCGGAGCGGCCGCCCCGGGAGAGTAGGCAGGTCGATAACAAAGAAAGAGTAAGTCGCGAGTTGTGGATGGTTTGTAGGTGGTGAAAGAAAAATACGATGGATGAAAGTAATAGGGGCTAAGCAGTGAAATGACGCCGTGATTCCTTAAATGTCCAAGTCGGCAATACGAGTTGAGAACTGGCCTTGTCCCTTGATATAGCTGAAAGGCAGTGATAAGTACAGTCTACGTTAAAAATGACATAGAACTCTACTAACCAAATCCGAAGGTCGAACCCACCCCACTAGTTTCTCGCTACTGTTCTATTAACACTAGTACTCGGTTCAAGCACCAGAACTTTAGCATATCACTGCTATTAGTAGTGCTATTATCTCTTGACAAAAAGTATATCTGTCAATTCCTGTGCAAAATACCAATTATTTTATACGATCTTATTAATCCCGGGTGAGCTGTGCGTAGGTGGTATTAGTAGTGCTATTAGCAGTGCTAATTTAGCACTATAGTAGTAGTGTGTGAGTGGGGTAAGTAGTATTTGAAGTACTGTAGTAGTGATAATACCACTACAGGTACTGATGCTAACTTCAACGCAGTGCAAGGTGCATTGCCTTGGCCACTTCAACTCAAACGAGAGCATCACGCTGGTGACCATTGTCGAGGGCTATCCGTACTGGATGATTGTTAAGTCCATGATCTTATCCAGGGGTGTACATGAATACACTGTTTTGTCTTCAGCTCCAGAGAGCAAATTGAGTAACGCCAATGCCGACCTACTACAGTAGTAGTAGTACTATTGATTCAGAGTCGGAAAGTAGTAGTGCCCTTACTATTAAGCCAGAAATGTCACTTCTACCAAACTCTGGATACAGCACTCGTACGACAGACCTGGTACTAATAGATGTCGGCCGAGCACACCAAAAGTAGAGAAACTATTGTGTATCAATACAAACTAAAACTACGAGCGGAACAACGACAAAAAGTGGATAAACCTTCGGTTATAGTTGTTTAAACCAAAGAAAATAGAACTGTTGAAAACAAACCTAACTGCAGCATTGCCAGCAAGGTTCCTAATTATTATGACAAAGTTTGCAGTAAAGGGTTAAAGACGGTGCCAATTAGCACAGCAGCACACGATGGTTGCTCTTGTTGACCAACACATTGCTCGCCCGCGACTCGTAGTGCAACAAGCGCTGGCGAGGAAGTCGGTGCAACTGAGCTTACTTAGTAATAGTTCTGGTCTTGTTGAGGGAGAGTCTCTCCTCAAATGGAGTTCCCGCCTATTATTGTCGTTTTCACCCAAATTTGTAGAACCTGGAGGGAAATTGGGAGTCCTCTGAGTCGATTTCAGCTGGTTTTGACCAATCAGAGGTGGCGTATGTCTCGTGGACTAGGACACACCACGAGATGTGCGCCTCCTCAGACTCTGAGTTGCAGACCTTGCAAGGGCACAAATAAAGTGTTGGCCTGTCATGCTAGCTCAAGACAAAAGAGAGAAGAGAAACATGTAGTATCAAGGACAACAATTTAGAAGCCAAATTTCAGAGCTTCTTCGTGCGAAGCGCGACTTTGTGTTCACTTTCTGCTAATATTGCCCGTACCATAGTGATGGTCTTGTCGATGGTTCGCCCTCGGACAAAGCCTTGCTGAGCCGCACTAATTAGTTTTGGTAGTAAGTGATGTAAGCGTTCCGCTAAAATACGTCCAAAAATTTTGTATGCCGTGTTGAGGAGGGCTATCGGTCTGTAGTCCATTGCCTCCACTGAGTCCCCATTTTTCCGAGGTGGGATAACAGTGGCGTCAAGAAACGTTTGTGGTACCTCCTCCTCCCCGTCTAGTATAGCGTTGAAAAGTTTAGTTAGTCCCGGGACAAGTTCATTTTGAAAATCTTTGTAAAAATCATGGTTGAGTCCCGTTGTCCCGGCAGCCTTGTTCCGACTTAGGTGTTCAATCGCCATTCGGGTACGAGCTTCTGCTCTCTTGGCAGTGTCCTCGTGGACTTGTGTAGCTGAGGGGTCCCCCGACGCGTAGAAACTTGAATAGGTAGTCGAAGCACTGGCTTTGCCAGTCGATCCAGCTAAGATCACTCGTTTCACCACCACGTCCGAGTCCAGCCACTTGGCTCGATGCACACTCCCGAAACTTCCTTCACCCAATTTACTCCACTCGTCAACGACCAACTCGTACCACGGAATGAACCACACTGGCGCTAGTTCCGACCAATTGTCACCCTCAAGCTTGCTAGCGAGGTCGTCGTACACCTTCGTCATCACCTCAAGTTGTTCAGGTGTGTACTTGCCCGTAGTCTTCATTTCCCCTTTCAGTTTCCTCAGAAATGCGGATCGCTCCTCCACGGTCTTTAAAGCGTTCAGTAAAAGAAAGGTATCCGATACTCCAGAGATGAACTGCTCGATCTGTTCGTTGCGCTGTTGCTGCCATCGAGCTTCTCCCTCGGTTGCTGCCTCCGTTTTCCCCAATGTTGCCATTAGCGACTGAATACGCCACTGAAAAGCACACAAACTGTTAGTGGTGACACGCGTTGACGACAGTCGCATCACTCGCGCTTGTTCGGGTGATATCTTGACCATCTGAGTAAAGTCAACGAGGAGCTCGTGAAATCTCTTGAGCAATATTGGGTACTGTAGCGAGGCTTGCAGATCTTCGTGTACATTCTTAAGCTGGGCGAATTTGCGACGGTATTGAGCATTGTTGGGTTTGGCCATGTACGTTTCTAGCTGCAACCACGCTTCGTTCACATTGCCACGCTCATATTCATCAAACGAGCCGACGGGCTCGTTCTCCGGCTGGTTGGAATCGGAAGATTGCTTGAGAGCCAAATTTCCCAACTTGTAGACGACGGACGGCAGACTAGGGCGGAGGCGAGGGTCGTGGCGGCATATGGCCCAAACTAGTTCGCGTGCATCTCCTGGAGGACAGTCAGGGCTACATTGTTGATTCCCACTCTCCGGAGACCAATCTTTTTTAAGTATTGCAAATGCGATTCATACCTTCGTTTGCCCCACGGCAATTTTCCCGTAGCAGCTTCCAAAATGCACATTCCCAGAGAATACACGTCCGACTCACGTGGTGGTGGATCCCCTGACATAACCTCGGGAGACTGCCAGCGCATTGACCCTGCTGTGAGTGTGCGTACGCGTTTGCGTGTGCGTATGCGTGCGCTCGACCTTAAGCCACTCAACCGAAAATTTGCCAGCTTCGCCGTGTCATCACTGCCAATCAAAATGTTACTGCAGCGGAGCTCGGCGTGCACAATCCCTCGCTCGTGAAGATACTCCAGACCCAACGCGGCCTCGTACAGATACTTCCACATCGTTCTTTTCTCCACTGAATTTGAGTTGATGTGCTCCAGAAGTGACCCATTGCTGGCGTATTCACACACAAAGAACTTGAGATGGGACGCAGCGTCACACGCACCGTACATCTTGAGCACATTTGGATGTCGGAGTTGTTGCCACAGACGCACCTCACTCTGAAATGACGGGGAGGCCGCATCTGGAATGGCCAGCTTCACGACGACATTGGAATCGAGCCACTTGGCTAGGAAGTCACCCCCAATGCTGCCATTTTTGTGGAAAAGGGTCAACTCCATTTCGGACGGGGGGATGGAAGCTTGATGGAATGTCGGATGGCAGCACTACATCGTTTGTAGTATCCCCAGCTTCAGCAGGAAGAAACGGCGTGAGTATTCGCTGGATGTCAATGTACCCACCGTCAGCAGCAAGCCGGACCGCTTTTGAATTCACGTCAGCGTTGCATTCTTCAACGAGATATCGAACTACTTCAATCTCACCAGTGTTTATGGCCTCCATCATGGCAGTCTGTCCGCGTTCATCCTCCATATTCACGTTCAAACCACATTGCTCAACCAAATACCGGACAACATTTAGACTGCCTTCTTTAGCGGCTCCCGTCAGTGTCTTCGCACTCACATCCGCAGCGCGTTGCTCCACGAGGTACCGGACGAGTCTCACATCGTCGAAAAAAACGGTCCACATCAATGCTGTCCATCCGATCTCATCTATGAAGTTCACGTCTGCATTGAATCGTTCAGCAAGGCACCGCACGACATTCAAATGTCGACTACCAGCGGCCTGTACGAGCGCTTTGGAGACCGTTGCGTTTGCATCGCATCGTTCAGCCAGGTATTGCACAACAGCCACATGGCCACTACTAGCGGCCGACACGAGCGCATTCTGGATATCTACAGAATCAGTGACACCGAAGAGATAGCGCACCACCCCTAGATGACCCCAAAGTGCGGCACTACGCACTGCGTGTTCCCTATCCACTTCCGTCGTGTACCGTTTCAGCTTCTTGACCTTCTTGAGGTCACCTCTGGAGGCTGCCGAATGGAATTCACCTCTAGCGCGCTTCCCCCGCCGGAAAATGTTCCCCATCGTGTCAAGTCTGTCTGAGGCTTCAAGGCGTCGCGAAACGAGATCTGACAAGATCTTCTCCCGCCCGACTGGATCAGTTCATGGGTTGAAATTGGCTAGAAGCTGTTTCGGGCGAGCGCGTGCACTACTCACTGGTGACCTTCACGCTCGGGTAGCTAGCTACCTACACCGTTCACGCTATTTAGTCGTTCG
Organism: Phytophthora x cambivora; assembly: GCA_033557925.1. Classification (NCBI taxonomy): domain Eukaryota; phylum Oomycota; class Peronosporomycetes; order Peronosporales; family Peronosporaceae; genus Phytophthora; species Phytophthora x cambivora. The sequence continues at coordinate 2,339,549 of JAUCEB010000008.1, read as the reverse complement.
CAATTAGTCATGCTTCTGTACTTTTTCGTGACATGCTGCACAACTAAATTTCTTCAAAGAGCTGAAAATTACTCAAAGATAGCGGATTTGGACAGATCTCATCGAGCTGAAGCCAATCATGGTCTTAGATTTCTGGAAGAGCAAATATTACGGATACAAGAACTGTTTAATTGTTCGACTTTCAACTACAAAAATCGTAAACCATTATTAGTCACGGTCCGACTAATTAGCGTGAACGGTGCAATGTCCCCTCAAGAGCAGCCAATGCTTCGGAAGCTAAACCCGTTTTAGAGCGATCACTCTGATTTACGGTGGCATTTATAGTAGCCTGCCTATGCTATTACAGCTGTGATAACTAATAGATAATTATTTATGTATTTGCACAGCGTACTAATACACAAACTCAATATTGTATTTTTTAAATACAAACTACAATATTGACGATAACTTGGTGCTGCTGTACTATAGTAATAGTAAATTTTAAATTACCCTTTCAACATTATTTATTCAGCAGCACCGCCTGTATCATCAAACACAGGGCCTTCAACCCCGTTTATCACTGATATTGCACGTAAACAGTGCATCGAAGTCAGAAATCGAACAGCGAGGCGGAGCGCCAGATGGCTGGCTCCTCCTGTCGGTCTCTGCCCCGCACTCGCCATCTCGCCACCTCCAGCTCACTTCACCGTCGTCCTCACAACGCTCGATGGCTCCGAAGTCAAAGGACCTCGAGACTGGAGGAGGTGTCCGTCTTACGTCCAGTTTGAAACCGTCGGAGATGGACCCGTCTGTCCGTCGCAGAGCTGGACTTTTCGTATTGTGTGTCATCTTCGGCGTCTACCTCTCCGGCCTCTTCACTGCACCACTAGCCACGCACCCGCCGCTCTTCAGAGCTCGAGGCGCCACATTCGACCGCACTGTGGCGCGGGACAAGGCCGTGGTCATGTGCATGCACGACGGAGTGGTGTCCATGGGACTCTCGCTGGTAAGAGAATTGCGCTGTCTGGGCAACCACGAGCTCGTGCAGGTGTACCACTGCTTCCCGGACGAGCTGTCAGCCAAGTCTAGGGACATGCTGTTCGCGGCGGACTCGAGGCTCGAGATCGTGGACGTGTGCTCGGACCTCGTCGAGACTGGCACGCTGGACGAGGAGACGGCCAGACACTTCCGCAGCTGGTGGATCAAGCCACTGGCGCTCTACCACACGGACGCGCGGGAGGTGATTCTACTCGACGTGGACGACCTGTTCATGCGGGACCCGGCCGTGCTGAGGACCACGGACGGCTACAAACGCACGGGCACCACGTTCTTCTACGACCGAGTGATCGCGGGCGAGGAGTTCTTCAACCACCGCATGGACAGCAACATCTCGTACCTGGAGCATGTGCTGCATGAGTTCGACTACGCTAGTATTGGTGTGCGAGAGGGCTACGAACCGTCCGAGCACCTCAAGCAGACGTACGCGTACAGGTGGGAGACGGCCCATGAGCAGGACTCGTCGGTGGTCGTCGTGGACAAGTCTCGATCCGGACAGGCGATGCAGGCGCTCTGGTGGCTGATCACCAAGGAGCGGTTCAAGGAGAGTTTTTCTTATGGAGACAAGGAGAGCTTCTGGCTGAGCTTTGAACTGGCCAAGCAGGAATATTTCTTCTCGCCTTGGGGTGTCAGTGTCATCGACTCGTCCACGAACGACGACCTGATGACACACAACGACTCGCTGTGCGGCAGTATCGCGCACTTCATGCCCGTGGAGGACGAGACCCCCGAGTTCCTGTACGTGAACGGCAAGGCGTTGCTGGACCCGTTCGCGGAGGGACTCACGAGTCACCATACAGCCACGACCAACGTGCTGTACAACACCAACCCGACGCACATTTCTCCTCGCCAAAAGCGTGCGCCCAATGGAGAGACCAAGACGAACTTCCGAGACGGCTGGCCGAACGAGTGTCTCCGCGGGTTTGGAGCCACCCCGCTGCCTGATAACTTTGCACCGCAGCTACTTCGGCGGCGTATGTTTTACATGGGCGCTCGGATGGGCGTTCCGTCAGCACTGCAAGCGTGTTACCCATTCAACGGTTAACAGAGTAATTTACTTGACTAAAGCTCGGAAAGATTAAGCGCTGTGTCTTGACCATTGTCGTGAAAGCAATAGAGAGTCTTACACACGAACTCGGACGTTGCTGTCGCCAGAGGTCGGAATAAAATACTACGTAGTATTGCATCAAATGATTGGGGTTTCGATTATATAAATACTACAGTAGTATTTATTATTGAGAATTCCTGATTCCAATACAATATAATATTGACCCAACTATTGGCAATAAATATGCTGATGCTATAATATAACATCAGCATATTTATTATAGGGGAACGATATGGAGGAAGTATTATTGTGAAAACCGACAAAGATGTCCAGTCCAGTTAAGCTGATAAGGAGGGGTAGAAAACATATAAACAGGGGTGCAGAAAATACTAAATCGTAGGATTGGCGATAGAGCGTCCATATGCAAATCTCGGCCAAATGCTAATGAACGCTCTGCTCCCTGGGCTTATTAAATAGCCGCAGAGGTGCAGCAGCCGGAAGTACGAGTACAAGCAGCTACTACTCGTGCAAAAGTAGCTCCGCGCATAATATACGGGAATATAACTATTATATGTGCTCATTCGGATTTTATATATGCTACAGCTTCGAGTTCGCAGCCCACGTTGATTTTGGACGCCGTTTATATATACAAGCTGCCCTCAGAATGCCCACCTGATACTGGGCATTCGGAGCTATTTGCGTATATATCGACGCCAATCCGCGATATATGAACAGGGATGGGGGACGCCAAATCGGAGTGGCATCCTGTTTATATATATCAAAACAAGGGTTCATCCGCTTAATAAGCGCTTAAAGCGATCGATTTGCAAAAAAATAGGACATAATCGTCGGTTTTCACAATACTACTGGGCTACTACTAAATGTCTGACTGGTACTATAATATATAAATATTATTTGACATCCTGACTGAATTACAGCAACCTGACCAATTTGCAAATGCCCACCCAAACACCTGAATTGCAATTGCAATTGCAATATAAATATTTATATATTATAGTACCAGTCAGACATTTAGTAGTAGCCCAGTAGTAATACTTCCTCCATATCGTATTGATTGTCACAATGTACTTCAACTCAACATTTAAAAGTAAGTATAACGAGTTTACGCAAACTGATTGGATAAAACGAAAGATAAAACGAAAGAACAGCCCTTTAGCTATTCGTCAATACTTCATTTGTTTGCACATGACTAGTGAAAGCGGAGTTACTGGTCGAGAAAGCACGTGATCTCGACCAGTGTTTTATTGTTTTATCCGCTGGGCTTTACCTACGCTTCCAACCACTCTGAAACATGACTCGTATTGTCAAAGCACCCAACCTGGACGACTGCAAGCGGCGCGCCATCGCCAACGATGTTCTGCTTCACACAATGGGCGGCAGTATGTCCAGGTTGCAGTATGGTACGTTTAGTGAGCTGGCGCGTAAGTATGGGTGCGATCAACGCACTATTGCACGTATCTGGAAGCGCTTCAAGGCTTCTATAGCCGCAGGTAACGTTGCTGGCGACGTTGCTAGCCATATCAAGGCCAGGTCGGGTCGAAAGGGCTATGACAAAACGGAGCTGGTTGCGACGATTAGAGCCGTCCCCATTGAAGAGCGGAGGACGATCGCAATGACGGCAGAGGCTGCCAAAGTGTCTGTTGGTGTCTTGCAGCGGCTACTACGCGACTGCGTGGTAAAGCGGAAGACGTCCAGGATCAAGCCGCTCCTGACGCCTGAGAACAAAAGAGAACGTGTCGAGTACGCGCTGGCGTTTGTGGACGAGAGGACCCACTTCTTTGAGCCCATGTACGATATCGTACATGTGGATGAGAAGTGGTTCTACGAGGACGTCGACAAGCACACCTACTACACCGTGGACGACGAAGAAGTGCCGCAGCGCCATCGTCGCAGCAAGCGCTTCATTCAGAAGACGATGTTTCTGGCAGCAGTGGCAAAGCCGAGGTAACCTTCCAAATTTTATCTCTATTTACGGGTTGTGATCTGACTGAGTCCCGTAGGTATGATTTCCATACGAAATCCAAGTTCGATGGGAAGATCGGCATTTGGTCTTTCACAGAAGACACTTTTGCGAAGCGAAAAAGCGTTAACCGGGACAAAGGCGCACCCGTCACGAAGAACATCGAGTCTGTCAACCGCAAGGTGTACAAGGATTACATGCTCACCAAGGTAATCCCTGCCATCAAAGCGGTGTGGCCAAGAGGGGAGAAGTGGAAGCTTATCTTCATCCAGCAGGACAATGCAAGACCCCACCTCTCGCCGCTCGACCCTGACGTGATTGCTGCTGGTACGGAAGGGGGCTGGAACATTCGACTGCTTTGCCAGCCCCCGAACTCACCTGACTATAATGCACTTGATTTGGGGTTCTTCGCTTCGATCCAGTCGCTGCAACTTCGCAAGAGAGCACGAGGCATCGAGAAATTGGTGCAGTCCGTCATGCAGGCGTACCGGGAGATTGACGAGGACACGTTGGAAGACGTGTTCCTGTCGCTTCAAGCTGCCATGATCTCTACGTTGCAGTGCAATGGAGGGAACGATTACAAGCTCGCACATCTATCGAAAGACAAGCTGAGACGCCAAGGCAAGTACCCACAAGCGCTATCGGTTGGGAAGGATCTGTATGATCGAGCGTCGAAGGAGGTCAACTGGTTATATCAAAGCTAATACACTACTTAATAGACTACATTGTGACAATCATAAAAATATCTTGTCAAACATCATTGTGACAATCAATACGATATGGAGGAAGTACTACTACCGTAATATAGTAGTAGTATAAAGCCCTATGACAATCGATGATGCCAACAACCGTTCAACTCCTGAACTGTTTCATATACACGTCACTCTCCACACAAACACATATTGCCCCGAAATGTCCAAACCGATGGGGGCAATTCAACGCAGGCCATCAAGCGCCGACTTCGACTCGGCGATTTGTTATGTTTGTTGTTAAGGGAACCACATCTAATGTTGTCGTGTGTACCGCAATACCACAACCGGGAATCATCGGCAAAGCGCATTCGTGGCTATCTGACGTCTAATAAGTCCAACAGGACACCCGGACACAACAAGACTCTAATGGATTAGTGTCTCTTAACAATCAAGGGCGACGATGTGTAGGCAGTGGTGACCAACGTTTGCCTCTGCACTCTGGGGCGTTTCATTGTCATCATCTCGTTGGGTACTAACGATCGGCAGATGCATCAACGTAAATCAGGGCCAAAAGTAGGAGTCCGAGCAGGTCATCGCTAGTCTGTGTAGTGAGGAGCACGTGTACGTAGCTCCGTCGTAGCTTGATGATAGCAATGCTAACACTAATGAGGTCTGCTCGACTCGACGGCCAAGAAGGAGTCGATGTTCGTCAAGTAAAACCGTCTCAACACTAGTAAATAACTTGTGATGAGGATGATACGATGGCGAAATCTCGACGGCAGCAACAGAGCAGCACTTCCGTCAAGTTGCTGAGATACGGCTTCTTTACTGGTAAAATGTTACTGGGGTAGCCTGGAAGGCTAGGGACAGCCCAAATCGGATCAATTCTTCGTGGTAACTAAAGACGGTGATGAAGCCGGGATCTGAAGGCAGTTGACTACTGTTTTTGTTTTACCTTTTCAGGAAATGTGGAAACGAGTGTGGGTAGCAATAATGCCACGCCGTTGCTATTGTTGCGGGCCACGATAGGGGTTTTGACTCGCCAGTCACTAAAGGCAATGCGGGAGCAGCTCAAGAGTGGATGATCCGAAGCGAGCGTGGCTGAATTACGTGGCTGCACGAGACGAACAGGGTCGCGTTAACCTGGCGGGGGTTGCTTGACAAGCGGAGTAGCCCCGCGATGTCTAAGATGAAGCGAGGGTGAGGAGGAACACGCAGCAGAGAGAGTGGCGTGCGCGAGCATTGATCCAGCGTCAAACGTAGTGAACCGCTTCAACAAAACATCCGGCTACCGGCAAGCTGGAGAGAATTCCCTCCGTCTTCCCACACGTGCGTCCTCGCTCAGCTTCCGCACCATCCAGCCGTCGTCCTCCGCACTCTGCTGTGTTCGTCGCGACCCTCCAGTTATCGTTACCGCGGAGATCACCAGCCGCGCCGCCACGCAGCTGCGTTCTTGTTTGTCGGTGCCCAAGCCACTCGTCGGTGAGGGTCCAGCGCTCCGGGCTGTCGTCCGGATCCTCGGTCGTGGTCTGTGCCCTTCAGCGCAGATTCGAAACTGAAGTCTGCCTCGGCTTGTCGGTAGTGCTGCTCGGTCGTTTGCCGGACGCCGTTGACGTCTTCCAGGCACACCAGCCGCCCATTCCCAGTCAGTCGTCGTTTTAATCCCACGACGACTCATCTTGGCCCGAGATCTTTCTTAAAATGGCCTCCTTCTAAGTCTGCGTCTGCTCTGACGGCCCGTTTCGTCCGGTAATTTCGGTCCGTCCGTTCATCACTTGCCGCCTGATAGTCCGGCGATCCGGCCGCTACGTTAAAATTCTATCGTTGCACTACCAGCTAATGCTACGAGCCCCAGTTACTAACGTTATCATAGGGTTTATACTATCTCTATGTTATGGTAGTAGTACTACTACTGGGTTACTACTGGGCTACTACTATTATAAATGTCTGACTGTTTCTATATTTGGCACCTGACTGAATTGCAACAACCTGACCGATTTGCAAATGCCCACCCAAACGCCTGATTGAATTGCAATTTCCCCTTTATTATATGCAAAGACAGCGACTACTACTACTACTATACTACCGGTAGAATGCAGCATTTTGTTGGCTGGGTTGGATGTTCTCGTCCAACGTGGCAGCCTGTGGCTGATACCGTACTTTATTGTCTAAGCAAGAGGAGTTGCCACCTAGCGAGTTTTTCCCCTGGACAAGCAAGCCCGTGATCAAGCGTTCTAGTGTCTGGCCTTCTAGACGCTAAGCATTTTGGTAGCACAACAATTTCACTGCAAGCACCAAATTGCGTGTACCTTTTTTGGTAAGATAATTGTGCGTGTCGCTTGGAGTTTTAGGCAATGCGGGGGAGTTTGTATGTGTCGGCAGTACCAGTAATTTAAAATTGCGGCAATATTTATTGGAAGTGGTTAGAGTCACCAACGAGATTGCATAAAACCAACGCATTTGCCCTAATAACCGAAGTCGCCGGCCTTCAGCCGGCGAGATCAAGCGCAGCGCGTAGCGCTGCAAGATTAGAGTGAGCCTACCGGACTCGGCCAGAGAGGTTTAGCATCGACGAGTCTTCGCGCGGCGTGCTAAACCTCGACATTAACCCGTTTTCCAGCAGGGTCCCGCATGGTTTTTGGGGTTAGGGCAGGGTGATAAGGTACATGATGTTGCTGGAAAGGCGCAGGAAAGTTACAGGAAGGTTGCAGTAGCGACGTTTTATGCAATCTCGTTGGTGACTCTAACAAGGTCCATATTAATTATTGTTTCGCTCCAAATTGAAATCTTTATTATTGGATCGTGCTCCGAACAATCCAATGTTTTATTGTATTGGCTGGGCTCTCGCAGCACTTTGCTGGTGTCCGTCGTGTACAGCTTCGATGTGACCAGTGAGTGGGGCACTCGCTCGTCTGCCTTCATCGGAATTGTTTCTAAGCCTTTCGCCCTTGCGGACGCCCCTGAACTGATCCAGTCGGGGGGAGAAAATCTTGTCAGTTCTCGTTTCGCGATTCGCCTCCGAGAGACGATGGGGAACATTTTCCGGCGGGTTAAGCGTAGGATGGAGTTCATTTCGGCAGTCTCCGAAGGTGATCTCAAGAGGGTCCAGAAGCGGATACGGTATGTGGTGGAAGAGGATAAGGAATACGGACTAAATGTGGCCGCACGTTGCGGTCATCTAGAGGTGGTGCGCTATCTTTCCGATGTCACTGGTTCGGTTCTAGATAGTGCGCTCTGCGAGGCCGCTAGATTTGGGCACGTGAATGTTGTGCAATACCTGGCTGGACGATGCGACGCAAACTTAACTTTCTCCAAAGCGCTCATGGAGGCCGCTAGTAAGGGACACGTGGATATCGTGCAGTACCTGGTTGAACAATGTGATGCGGACGTGAATGCCGATGCATTGGTGTGGGCAGCTTATCGCGACGATACGAGACTCGCCCGGTACCTTGTGGAGCAATGCGCCGTGAACGTAAGTGCGGAAGCACTGGTGGGGGGCGTTGGATTTGGCAATCTGAATGTTGTCCGGTACTTTGTTGAGGAATGTGGCGTGGACGTGAATATGGAGGATGAACACGGACAGACTGCCGTGATGCAAGCCGTAAGAAACCGTAAGATTGACGTAGTTCGATATCTCGTAGAAGACTGCAGTGCCGACGTGAATTCGACAGCAGTCCGATCTGCTGCTGACTGGGGGTACATTGACATCCAGCGAATACTCACGCCGTTTCTTCTTCCTGAGGCTGGGGATACTACAAAAGATGTAGTGCTGTCATCCGATATTCCATCAGGCTGCTCCATCCCCGCGTCCGAAATCGAGTTGACCCTTTTCCACGAAAATGGTAGTATTGGGGGTGACTTCCTAGCCAAGTGGCTCGATGCTGACGTCGTCGTGAAGCTTCCCATTCCAGACGCGTCCTCCACATCTTTCGAGGGTGAGGTGCGTCTGTGGCAACAGCTCCGACATCCGAATGTGCTCAAAATGTACGGCGCGTGTGACGCTGGCCCTCATCTGAAGCTGTTCGTGTGTGAATACGCCAGCAATGGGTCACTTCTGGAGCACGTCAACTCGAATTCAGTGGAGAAAAGAACGATGTGGAAGTATCTGTACGATACTGCATTGGGTCTCGAGTATCTTCACGAGCGGGGGATTGTGCACGCCGAGCTCCGCTGCAGTAACATTTTGATCGGCAGTGATGGTACGGCGAAGCTGGCAAATTTTCGATTGAGTGGCTTAAGGTCGAGCGCACGCACACGCATCCGCACACGCACACGCGTCACAACAGGGTCAGTGTACTGGCAGTCTCCTGAGGTTATGTCAGGGTATCCACCATCATGTGAGTCGGATGTGTATTCTCTGGGAATGTGTATTTTGGAAGCTGCAACGGGAAAAATGCCGTTGGACACCCTAAACGGTCCTGACTGTCTTCCATGCGTTGCACGCGAACTATTCTGGGGTATAATCCTTCACGACCCTCACCAACGCACCAGTCTATCATCAATCGTCTACCAGTTGGGAAACTTGGCTATCAAGGAGTCTTCCGACTCCGCTCAGCCGGAGAACGAGCCCATTATATCGTTTAATGAATATGAGCGTGGTAATATGAGCGAAGATTGGTTGGGGCTGGAAAGGCTCATGACCAACCCCAACAACGCTCAACACTGTCGCGAATTTTCCAAGCTCAAGAAAGTACGCGAACATCTGCAAGCCTCGCCACAGTACCCAGCATTTCTCCATCGATTTCACGAACTCCTCGACGACTTTACTCAGATGGTCAAGATATCGCCCGAACAAGCCCGATTGATGCAACTCTCGTCAACGTGCGCCGCCACTACCAGTTTGTACGCTTTTCAGTGGCGTATACAGTCGCTCATGGCATCATTAGGGGAAACGGGTGAGGTAGCAACGGAGACAGAAGCTCGATGGCAGCAACAACACAATGAACAGATCAAGCAGTTCATCTCAGGAGTATCGGATACCTTTCTTTTGCTGAACGCTTTGAAGACGGTGGAGGAACGATCCGCATTTCTAAAGGCACTAAAAGAGGAAATGCATACTACCGACAAGTACTCAGATGAGCAACTTGAGGTGATGAAGAAGGCGTACAACGATCTCGCGAGCAAGTTTAAAGGTAACAATTGGTCAGAACTAGCGCCAGCATGGTTCATTCCGTGGTACGAGTTGGTCGTTGACGAGTGGAGTAAATTGGGTGAAGGAGGCTTCGGGAGTGTGCATCGAGCCAAGTGGCTGGACTCGGACGTGGTGGTGAAACGAGTGATCTTACCTGGATCGGACAGCCCATCGGATGACACGTTGACTACCTATTCAAGTTTATACGCGTCGGAGGACCCCTCAGCTACGCAAGTCCAAGTGGACACCGCCAAGAGAGCAGAAGCTCGTGCGATGTTCCGCCGCGAAGTGGACATTTGGTTTGGCTTCAGCCACCCTCACGTCGTTCGACTCTTCGGTGCGTGCCATGTCGGCAGACCGTTCTTCGTGTGCGAGTACGCCACCAACGGGACCTTGGTCAGCTACTTGAGAAAGAACCCGGATGAACTGTGGTCCAAACTGCACGAGGCAGCGTTGGGAGTTCAGTACCTACACGCTCGAGGCGTAGTCCATGGAGACCTGAAAGGCAACAACATCGTGGTCGGGAGCGACATGAAGGCGAAGGTGACGGACTTTGGTCTCAGTTCGGTTAAAGACAGCGAGGAGAAGACGCTGGTGTCTGGTGCGTGGAATTGGGTGGCTCCGGAGCTACTCGACACCAATCAAGGCCCCACTTTGGCGTCAGACGTGTACTCCCTGGGCATGTGCATCGTGGAGGCCCTACGTGTGGTGGAGGCCGTGAAATCAGGCATATACTCGAGTCATTGTCTGCCGTGGCGTGTAGGCGACCGAGTGGCCATGAAGTATCATGCTACACGTGGCATGCTGCCGGGTCGACCGTGGATCTGCGAGGAGTGTCAGTGGGGGTTGGTCGAGCGGATGTGTGTGTTGGACCCTGCGAAGCGGATCAAGATCTCGACGGTTGTTGATGAGCTGGCGAAATTGACGAGTTGTGCTACTGCTACCTACCAAGCCGACGATGTCGCAGACACCTCGCGTTCAATTACTATGGAGTGGGAATCTGTTCCCGAAGTGATCTCTGCAGCTAAAATGTCACTAGTTGAATGCAAGAACGATGTCACTCAACCTGACGCAGTGATCCTGCTGTATGGGTCGTTCTGGGAACGGCTTGGGCAGGTGCACAAACTCATTGATGGTCGACATAGCGATGCGTGCCGAGCTGCATTCAGTTCACTCGTTGCCGCTGCGGATATGTCCACGAAGAAGCTGCGAGAGAGGAAACGGAGTCTCATCTCGTTGGCGGAGACCACGATGCGAAGCTATGCCCTGGATCGAGCGTTGACCAAGTTCTGCGAAGCGCACTTCATTGAGTAGAAGCGTCCGTGTGTACCCTACGAGGTTTCGGCTAGACCTCGACGCTTTAAGGCGCTGAGATGCCGAGCCAAGGGAGTGTCGGACGAGTACAGTGACAACGTGACCAGCGCGTGCACGTGGCTGCGTCGGATGAAGCCGCTCAATGTCTCGAAGTTCGTAGCCGCAAAGGCGGCGCTCTCAAAGGAGCCCGCCACGGGGTTCGAGTTCACTTGGGGGCCGCGCATGGTGGCGAGCAGCAGCAGAAGACTAAGTACTGGTATGAAGATGGGATACTGCAAACAGCAACAAGCTCCAGCCATACGTGGTGCAGCATGCGCAGCTTGCTACTTCGTATTGGCTTGCATTAAAATGACGTACGTGGAATTTGGTGCTGCAATGCGCTGTGAGCCAGGAAGCGGCGAGTTGGCAGGATGAAGAACTGGAAGCTGAAGAAAAGGAACAAAACCCGTCTGCGAGTGACTTCGCCGTGCACACAGCAGCTAGCTACTGTAGCTACCCAAGAGTTGGCCGAACCCCACCAGCGCGCAGAAGACATAGAATGGTCCAGACATTTAGATCGCGGTCATGCGCGTAGTAAGCTGCCGGCCGAGCCAAAGGTTCACTCCGTCCGTCGCCACGGTCCACTTAGTCCTAGTCATGTGCAGCATAACGCTCCCGATTCGTGAGTCACGAAGAACACTAACTGGAAGATGGACCGACGCTGCCACATTCCTGCGCCTAATAGTCATCTCCCACCGAATGGTAGATATCCTAGCCAAATGGCTTGAAATGCGTCTAGCCTAACGTGCTCTCTGTGGCCAGTGAGCTGCTTTCTACCGGGTGTTTCTAGCCTTTCGCCCCTTGGGGGAGAAAATCTTGCTAGTTCTCGTTTCTCGATCAGCCCCGAATCCACAGACAGACGCGATGGGGAACATTTTCCGGCGGGGAAAGTTTAGGAGCGAGTTCCTTGTGGCAGTCATCGAAGGTGATCTCAAGAGGGTCCAGAAGTTGGTATGGTACGCGACGGCAACGGAGAAGAAACACGGAGTGCGGATGGCCGCTCGTTGGGGTCGTCTAGAGGTGGTGCGCTATTTTGTCGAGCAGTGCGGCACAGGCGTCCATGTCACTCATACTTGTCTAGATTCAGCGCTCGCGGAAGCTGCTGCTGGTGGGCACGCGGATGTTGTGCGGTACCTTGTCAAACGATGCAATTCAAACTTAAACGTCTCCAGAGCGCTCGTGGAGGTCGCTAGATCTGGCCACTTCGGTATCCTGCAGTACCTGGCTGAACGATGCGACGCGGATGTGAACGCTAAGGATGATCTTGGACATACAGCATTGTTTTGGGCCGCTCATCGCAACGATATGAGACTCGCCCGGTACCTCGTGGAGCAACGTGCTGTCGATGTGAGTGCTAACGCACTGACGAGAGGCGCCTCACGCGGCAATCTGAATGTTGTCCGGTATTTCGTTGAGGAATGTGGTGCGGACGTGAATATGGAGGATGAACACGGATACACTGCCGTGATGGAGGCCATAAACGCCGGTAAGATTGACGTTGTTCGATATCTCGTAGAAGACTGCAGTGCCGACGTGAATTCGACAGCAGTCCGACTTGCTGCTGACGGTGGATACATTGACATCCAGCGACTACTCACACCGTTTCTTCCTGCTGAGGCTGGGGATACAAGAGAAGATGTAGTACTGCCATCCGACATTCCGTCACGCTGCTTCATTCCCCCGTCCGAAATCGAGTTGACCCTTTTCCATGAAAATGGCAGTATTGGGGGCGACTTCCTAGCCAAGTGGCTCGGTTCCGATGTCGTTGTAAAGCTGCCAATTCCAGACGCATCCTCCACGTCATTTCAGAGTGAGGTGCATCTATGGCAACAGCTCCGACATCCTAATGTGCTCAAGATGTACGGCGCGTGTGACGCTGGGTCCCTTCTGAAGTTCTTCGTGTGTGAATACGCCAGCAATGGGTCACTTCTGGAGCACGTCAACTCGTCTTCAGTGGAGAAAAGATCGATGTGGAAGTATCTGTACGAGGCGGCGTTGGGTCTGGAGTATCTTCACGAGCGAGGTATTGTGCACGCCGAGCTCCGTTGCAGTAACATCTTGATTGGCAGTGATGGTACCGCGAAGCTGGCAAATTTTCGATTCAGTGGCTTGAGGTCCAACTCCAGCACTAGTACACGAATACGCAAACGCACAGCAGGGTCAATGCGCTGGCAGTCTCCCGAGGTAACGTATGGGCATCCACCTTCATTCGAGTCGGATGTGTACTCTCTGGGAATGTGTATTTTGGAAGCTGCTACTGGGGAAATGCCGTGGAGCACACAAAAGAACGAATTCGTTGCAGTATTCTGTAAAGGACGTTGGACTCGGGAGGACGAAAAAACATCTCCACATCACCCTCACTGCCCTCCAGGCGATGCACGCCAAATAGCGTGGAGCATCTGCCGTCCAGACCCTCGCCTACGCCCCAGTCTGTCGTCCGTCGTCTACAAGTTAGGAAATTTGGCTATCAAGGAGTCGTCCGACTCCAACCAGCCGGAGAACGATCCCGTCAGCTCGTTTGACGAATACGATAATGTGAACGACGCATGGTTGCAGCTAGAAACGCTCATTGCCAAGCACAACAATGATCACTACCGCCACGAATTCGATCAGCTTAAGAAAGTACACGAACACCTGCAAGCGTCGCCACAATACCCAACTTTGCTCAAGAGATTTCACGAACTCCTCATCGACTTTACTCAGATGGCCAAGATGTCGCCCGAACAAGCTCGAGTGATGCGACTGTCATCAACGCGCGTCACCACAAACAGTTTGCACGCTTTTCAATGGCGTATCCGGTCACTCATGGCATCATTGGGGGAAACGGAGCAGCAAGCAACTGTGAGAGAAGCTCGATGGCAGCAACAGCGCAACGAAAAGGTCGAGCAGTTCATGCCAGGAGTCTCGGACACCTTTCTTCTGCTGAACGCTTTGAAGACGGTGGAGGAACGATCCGCATTTCTGAAGACACTGAAAGAGAAAATGGAGACTGCCGGTAAGTACACACCTGAGCAACTCGAGGTGATGAAGAAGGCGTATGGAGACATTGCCAGCAAGCTTCAAGGTGACGATTGGTCGGAACTAGCGCCTGCATGGTTCATTCCGTGGTACGAGTTGGTCGTCGACGAGTGGAGCAAATTGGGTGAAGGAGGCTTCGGGAGTGTGCACCGAGCTAAGTGGCTGGACTCGGAAGTGGTGGTGAAACGAGTGACACTAACTGGTTCAGCTGACAAGGCAAATGGCTCGACTGGGTGTTCACGTTTGTCAGCATCAGAGGACCCCTCAGTTACGCAAGTCCAAGAGGACACCGCTAAGAGAGCAGAAGCCCGTGCGATGTTCCGCCGCGAAGTCGACATTTGGTTTGGCTTCAGCCACCCTCACGTCGTTCGACTGTTCGGTGCGTGTCATGTCGGCCGACCGTTCTTCGTCTGCGAGTACGCCACCAACGGGACCTTGGTCAGCTACTTGAGAAAGAACCCCGATGAACTGTGGTCCAAGCTGCACGAGGCAGCGTTGGGAGTTCAGTACCTACACGCTCGAGGCGTCGTCCATGGAGACCTGAAAGGGAACAACATCGTGGTCGGGAGCGACATGAAGGCGAAAGTGACGGACTTTGGTCTCAGTTCGGTAATGGACAGCGAGGACAAGACGCTGGTGTCTGGTGCGTGGAACTGGGTGGCTCCGGAGCTACTCGATACCAATCAAGGACCCACTCTGGCGTCGGACGTGTACTCCCTGGGCATGTGCATCGTGGAGGCCCTGCGAGTGGTGGAGGCCGTGAAATCAGGCAAAGAGTCGAGGCATTGTCTGCCGTGGCGTGTAGGTGACCGAGCGGCCATGAAGTATCATGCTACACGTGGCACACTACCAAGTCGACCGTCGATCTGCGAGGACAGTCAATGGGAATTGGTCGAGCGGATGTGTGTGTTGGACCCTGCGAAGCGGATCAAGATCTCGACGGTCGTGGATGAGCTGGCGAAATTGACGAGTTGTGCTCCTGCTACCTACCAAGCCAGCAGTCTTGCAGAAACATTGCGCTCGAATACTGTCGAGTGGGAATCTGTTCTCGAAGTGATCGATGCAGCCAAAATGTCACTAGCCGAATGCAAGGACCCTGTCGTTCAACCAGACGCATTGATCCGGCTGTATGGATCGTTGTGGGAACGGCTTGGGCAGATGCAGAAACTGATTGATACTCAACACAGCGATGCGTGCCGAGCTGCTTTTGGTTCGCTCGTCGCCGACGCCGATGCGTCCATGAAAAGGCTGCATGACAGGAAACGGAGCCTCATCTCGTTGGCGGAGACCACAATGCGATGCCATGCGCTGGATCGAGCGCTGACCAAGCTCTGCGAAGCGCACTTCATTTAGTAGACTCCTCAGTGCAAATTACGAGGTTTCTCTCACGGCTAGACATCGAAGCCTTACGATATCAAAGTCTCGAAGTTCGTGGCCACGAAAGCGGCGCTCTTGAAGGAACCCGTCACGTGGTTCGAGCTCACTTGGAGGCCACACATGGTGGCGAGCAGCAGCAGCAGGAGACTAAGTCCTGGTATGAAGATGGGACACTTCAAATAGCAACAAGGTGTAGCCATACGTGGTGCAGCATCAACACTGAGCCAACGTACTCAGAAAATGCAGACGCTACGGGGTCTCATAGCCAAGCTGATCGAGGAGAGACGCCTACCAAGCCAACAGCAAGCACTGGAAGCGATCTCGAAACTACAACACGAACAATTTGAAGGAGTTAAAGCGAAGGGAAACGAGGTGCTGAAAGTATGCGGCCTACAGGAAACTTCAACGCCGCGCAATGGAAACTGCCAATACTATGCAGTAGCATCAGCTCTTCTGAATCGAGACTTTCAAGACAACAGCAGTCAGAAACCCCTTGAAACTCTGACAAGTAAGCTCAAGAAAGGTATTGTAGCAGCGAGTGAACACTTTTTCTTTGAGGAGTTCGAGCAGCAAGCCATAACAGAGATACTAGCGAGATTGAAAGAATCAGATCAGCAACTCACAAGAGAGCAGTCGGCCCAGGCGTTGCGGACTCATTTTATCGATCTCGGAAAATCAGATTCGAAGTTGAATGGATACATAGCTGGTAGACATTGGGGAACAGATGAAACATTGCGAATGATGGCCAAGATTCTTCAACGCAACATCTTCGTAGTAATTGCTCGATCCGGACTAGAAAAGGCGACCTATCAACAATTTGAACCGGCCCAGGTCACCAAGTTCGGGAAAACTTACAGTACGGCGAAAGAGCGGAACTTTGGACTTAAACAAGCAAACAAATGGATTCAAGCAATCAAAGAGGACTGCAAACGCAGAACGACGCGAAACGAGCTCCCAATAGTACTACTCTATCGACCGAAGCATTATTGTCATCTGCGGTTTACCGCAGTAAATGTCGGCTCAGACCCAGTGGAGTCAAACCCAGCCGAACCAATGGAGGTCAACCTGGGTGAAGTAGATGAGGAGATGATCGAGATAGCTGACACAACGCCACAAAGTTCACAGCGAGAAACAGGAAACCAAAGTGAGACAGCGGAACGCAAAATGACACCCTCAGAGATGATGGAGCACCAAGAGGAGGAAATATTTGGTCAGGGACGGCTACAGGAGCTTCGAACTTTTACAACAGCGGGGGTCCATGGAATAGCACCGGGTAGACAGCAGGAATTACGGGATCTCCAATGGTCTGACGAACAAGCAGTCGCCCAGTGGCTGCAACTGTATGAAGTGGACTTAGAAACGCTAAAATTATGGCAAACAGAACTCCTTCAAGAAGGTCCTTCGTCTACATTCACCCCATCACAGTCGAGTGACATCAAATCAAGTGGATCGGTTTGGGAAGAAGAGATGTCTGAAGTGCAAGAGGAACTAAATTTGAACCAAAAAGAGCACCCTCCAGACACCAGCGGGGGGCGATTTGAAGCCCGAATTACAACAATTAGCTCGACCAGAGCTCGTCACAAAGAGCTCAGGAAACAGTGGAACGCACTGGCGACACAGTGGGAAGCGGACACAAAAGAGAAATTCCCAACTTTGCCAGCGACCACAGAAACATGGAAATTAGTTGTGCACAAAGCACCAGGGCCGCTCCTATCTCTACTGCAACAATACAAGTCTCCGGACTACATCTTGTCAGCCATGACAGACGCAATTCTGGACCAGTGGACAGTGCAAGCTCGGTTAGAATGTCTGGTACATTGTCTTAGTATCATAATGGAGCGAGCAACGAATGAAGGAGACAATGCCCAAGCCAAGTGGGTAGAAGACCGCATCAAGGAACTACAACAACAAGCATCAGTCAACGTCCAAGAATTAAATCTCCACTCCTCTGAGTTGTGGAAACAGCTCAAACAACAAAAATACGGTGGACTTGAACTGCTCAAAATGTGTCGCAAAGGCCGGACGAAATACCTGACAAGAGCTATTGTGGCAGCCCATGTGTACGCTAGCGAATTGCTACAATTAACAGGAGACACAAACCAACTACAACAGCAGACTTCGACTATCGGGTATCTGGATGTACTCTTTGCGGTTACTCAGGATAACCCGAAAATCAATTCGACTATCCACCAGGAAGATACGATAGGGCTCTGGACCAAGCTCGAAGAAATACTTGCGTCCCGTTCAGGCCCAACATCAGATGGGAACGACGCAGAAGGTGAACTGTCACCACAATACTAGCAGAACGAATGATCTCGCAAATAAATGAACCACAGCCGGAAGGCGACTATTACAGCGAACTACACAACTTGGCGACTTTATTTGATGAACCACCGATTGCAAGAAAAACAAGCCAAGAAACGAAAACGAAGCTAACAATTATCACGCAGAACCTTCGAGGGTTTGCAAAAAAATCTAGACGACACTGGATGAGTGGATGGCGAAGAAAAAGAGGCACCCGACTGCCAGACATCCTACTCCTCCAAGACACGCAACTGAAAAATAACCAAGAAATTGCGAGCATGAAGAATCAGTGGCAGCGAGCATGGCAGGTTTCCAAAGCTGACCATGATATGAGTTACTGGACGCTAACAACAACAAAATCAGCAGGCCTAGGCATACTCCTGAATCCAGCTCTCAGCACGCGAGTGAAACCTTGGCAACAAGCAAGTTGGACCTC
This sequence comes from Phytophthora x cambivora, assembly GCA_033557925.1. Lineage (NCBI taxonomy): Eukaryota > Oomycota > Peronosporomycetes > Peronosporales > Peronosporaceae > Phytophthora > Phytophthora x cambivora. The sequence goes on along the minus strand of JAUCEB010000008.1, from coordinate 2,321,174 downwards.
ACGCGTAATGGCAGTGGAACTCGATGACTGGCTAATAGTAAACGTATATGCACCAGCACAACGGAATGAACAAGACCAATTTTTTGCTGATCTCGAACCTTGGATTTCCCAACACAAATCTGTTATTATCGGAGGGGACTACAACTGTGTACTACAACCACATCAAGATCGCGTAACAGGAAGGAAACCCAGTACATCGTCGAATGAGAGCAAATTGCTCGAAACAATGCTAGACAAATGGGACTATACGGACGCGATTAGCCTTACTCGAGACCTAGATGACGATGAAGAAGACCATGACCCACTACATTTTTACACATGTTGGACTCAGGATGGGGCTAGCAGACTAGACCGCTTCTATGTGAAAGGGGACCCCTTCACAGCGGTGCAATGGGTAGACGTAATAGCTGCAGCTCATGATTCGGACCACAGAGAAGTACGACTCGAATTATCTACTGCAAAGCAGACTACACGATCCCGAAAACCACAAATCCACTATCCCATTCACACCGGTCGCCCTGCACGCGTTAGACAAGCCATTGCAACAGGTCTAGCAGCGATAATGGACCGATTTGAACATGCGGCAAACGCCGTTGAGATGTGGGATCACGCTACAGAAGAAATACACCAGCTACTTCAACAAGTAAAACGAGATGATGTAAGACAAAGTCGCAGATACTTTGAAAACCTACGGGCGTCTACAAGAATTCTAAGAACATCCAGAGCAGAGATTCACGAAGCCGACAGAAAAACCGCAAGAAATAGAGCTGCAAGGTCTTTCGGCCAAAACTTACAAAGAACAACTGACAACACACGTCATTTTTTCAAACGAAACTCAGACTGGCAGCGAGACCAAACTATCACAGCAATTAATCCATCTCCAGGACACTTTTACAAAGACGACTACCCTGTGGAAGAACGAATGGCATCAGAGTGGAGCCATGTCTTTGGACAATCCCACGCAAAAGTAGAGCCAAACAGCAGAGAAACGAAATTTCAACAATTCGTAACAATCCCAGATGACCAGAAACTTACACCAGCAGAGGCAGAAAATTTAGTGGCGCCAATTCTAGAAGGAGAAACCCGAATGGCGATTGAACACCTAAGTCGGAACAAGGCTGCCGGGACAACGGGACTCAACCATGATTTTTACAAAGATTTTCAAAATGAACTTGTCCCGGGACTAACTAAACTTTTCAACGCTATACTAGACGGGGAGGGGGAGGTACCACAAACGTTTCTTGACGCCACTGTTATCCCACTTCGGAAAAATGGGGACTCAGTGGAGGCAATGGACTACAGACCGATAGCCCTCCTCAACACGGCATACAAAATTTTTGGACGTATTTTAGCGGAACGCTTACATCACTTACTACCAAAACTAATTAGTGCGGCTCAGCAAGGCTTTGTCCGAGGGCGAACCATCGACAAGACCATCACTATGCTACGGGCAATATTAGCAGAAAGTGAACACAATCCAACCAAAGCATGGGCTGACCTAGGGGCAGTACTATGCCTTGATCTACGGAAAGCCTATGATACGCTCGACCGCACTTTTTTACTCATGGTCCTGCGCCGACATGGATTCTCTGAAAAATTTATTGCGGTGATACAGCGACTTCACCATGGAACGACGGCCAGTTTTCTGGTAAATGGTCAATTGTCAACAAAATGGACGGTAGAATCAGGCATCCGTCAAGGGTGCCCTCTAGCACCACTCCTTTTCATATTAGCAGTGGACACGTTAAGCCGATCAATTAACCAGCACCCCCAGCTTGCAGGAATTATCATCCCGGGCAATACGACACTTCATCACAAATTTTCGGCATTTGTAGATGATAGTACAGTGTACATGAAGTCCGCGAGGGATATCGAGATCGTTCAGAACATACTGAAAATATTTGGTGATTTATCAGGATTGCAAGTACAGCCTCAAAAAAGTATCCTAATCGGAATAAATACGGCTGGAGCACCAACAAAATGGCACGGATATCCTGTATTGCAACCGACCGAGACAACACGATATCTTGGATATTGGATTGGGAACTCAGATGCAACGATGGAGAACTGGAACATTCGAATTGAAAAAATACAACGCCGTCTTAGGATTGCAACCACGGTGAGCAACTCAGTAATGCAACGAATCACACTCTTCAACGCTGTAGCGCTTCCGGCTATACTATACACTGGAAAGCAATTTGTACCGCCAAAAGCAGTCCTTACCAGACTGGTGAACATGCAGAAACAATTTATCTGGAACTCATCAGCGAGCACAGAACCCACCAAACATAAAATCAACTCAGCTCTACTCTTCACACCTAGGACTGCAGGAGGCCTCGGATTACAGGACATCGAGCGAGCTCTCAAAGCAACTAGGAGCAACTTGGCAGAAAAATGGATCAATACACCAGCGGACGCATACACGGAGGCGTGGCATGCTCTTGTGCACCCAGGACAACCAACAGATAATCTCTGTTGTGCATTCAGACCGACAACAGAGCAGATGATCGACAACAAACTACGAGAACGACACGGATTACCACGGATCTCAGCTCAAGCATTGGGGAAACTCGAATTGTGGGAGGCACACTCGCAACAATTCATAATGACTGAAGAACAACAACAAAAATTAACTCAGACGATAGCATCTGGTGCAGCTACTACATCCAGTCACTGGATCGACGAAAACACGATATATTTTAGGTCAACTAAAGTAACCAGATCAGCTATACTACCGGACCAAGCAGCATTTCTGCTCGCTTCACCATGGAACGACAATGCGTGCGTAATAGACAACAACGGCAAGCCATTAAAAACGAAGGACTTTCCACTGATACAGGAGTCTAGGATCAAGGACATTCAGGTGCAAGACATGAGGTACCTGCAAGATATCGAGGAACACAGTATTTCAATCAGACCAACACTTCAAGCAGCAACGCTCAGAGGTCGACAGGAGGAGAGTGTAAAGCACTGGTGCACATACCTCCTACTCAGTCTCCCTTGGAACCTGTGGGAATTGGAGCGGGAGGCGGTCAAACCAATTTCATTACCAGAGCTCCAACATCAGCTACAATGGGAACTAGATGTCGTACTAGAGGGCAGCATCATCGCAAAATTCAAAAACGACCAGGACTCACACCCAGTGCTCCGACTAGAACTGAACCAGGATGGGTGGACATGGCGAATAGCATGGACAGCAGAATCATACACCAATTCGAGGGACCATGAGGAACTTTTAGCGTGGCAACGAATTATCGGACTAGTGTTTGAATCGGAACCAGAAACGGCACTTTACCCGTGGACAGCGAGCGCAACAACAACGGCAAACAATATACAGGCACATCTACGACGACAGCGGTCAAAATACTTTCGAAGAACACAAGATATGAAGCTCCAACCAATTATCGACAAAATCACCAACAGAGCAGAACACTCAAATTGGGGGAAGGCAGCACTCACTCAGAGCCCCAATAATCTGTGGGACCGACAAGGACTTTTTACAGACTTTCAGAACTGGACTCTCTACAGAATGGCGATTGGAACACTAAATCTCTGGCACGCTGGAAGAGAAACAAATCAAGGATGTCAACGCGAAGGTTGTTCCTGTGAGCATGAGACGATCGACCACATAATTTGGAATTGTAAGCATGCACAGGCAGCGTGGGCACAATGGATAGACAAGTGGACTGGAACAACAAACAGCGACGAACAACTTCAAAACTTAGAAGAGGCGGTAGCGTCAAGGGCAGCCCCCCCAATTTCGACAGAATTTTTAGCAATAGCTCAACAATGTATCACCCGATGGACACCGCACCACACGACAGCGATGAACACACTGTGGAGAATCTGGACAACTACAACTGCTGTGATGTTATGGAGACTCCGCAACAAAGTAGTTTTCGAGAACGAAGAGATTTCAATGCAGGAAACCCAAGCGGCCATCCAAGCTGCAGGAACGTACCAAGTGATGGCAATAGCAAGCGCGTGGAAATCAAATGAGAGAAACCGAATTCAAGGTCTCTGTCTTAGTATTTGTCATAGCATTATGGCGACCATCGATCCGACACACCCAGTCCAAACTCTCTCTAAATGGCGACTTCAATACCACATATGCACAACCCCAGAGGAACAAGTGAACGGAGGATGGCTTTTACTACAAGAGGAAGCAGATAAAAAATGGCACGGAGTGGTGGCATCAAGCGTCAAGTTCCAAACTCGAGGGACCAGACAAGCCAACGCAGTGAAAATTCTGGACAATGGGCTCCAGGAATTCAAGAAAATCGGAGACGCAGCAAATGCGTACCTTCGAATTGACAGCGTAGACAAAACAGTTCAGAAGGCTCTCAGTGCGAAGCCACAGCGAACGAAGAGCGGCAGCCCCATCCAGGAAGTGGACCAAAAGTTACAGCGTTTCTTCGTTGTTCAATGGAGCACACCAGCGAAAGCCGATCTGGAAGCAGTTCGGACACTGGCAAACGTAAGCAAGGCACGGCAATTCCACCTGCGACAACACAGCAAGATCCCAGACCCAATGCAAAAATACTTGACAACAGTCACGCTACAAGATCAACCAAACGCAACTCCAGCACGACAGATGAATGACATCAAGTCACGTCTTTTATACTATCAAAAGGCTTCTATAGAAACAAACACATAAACATCAAATAGAAGGCCACTTATTATCATCATACGTGGTGCAGCATGCGCAGCTTGCTACTTCGTAGTGCCTTGCATTAGAATGACGTACGTGGAATTTGGTGCTGCAATGTTCCGATTGCGCTGTCGAACTGGAAGCTGAAGAAAAGGAACAAAACCCGTCTGCGAGTTACTTCGCCGTGCACGCAGCAGCTAGCTACGTTTAGCTACCCAAGTCTCTGTCGAGCCCCACCAGCGCGAAGAAGACACACAATAGTCCAGACATTTAGGTCGCGGTCATGCACGTAGCAAGCTGCCGGCCGAGCCAAAGGTTCACTCCGTCGCCACGGTCAACTTAGTCCTAGTCGTATGCAGCACAAGGCTCACGATTCGTGAGCCACGAAGAAGACGAACTTGGGAATGCACTCACGCTGCCACATTTCTGCGTCCGAAATCAAGCTAGCCTGAAACTGTAGTTATCTCCCACCGAACGGTAGATTTCCTTGCCAAATGGCTTGCAATGCGTCTAGCTTAAACTGCTCTCTGGACGTCGACTTTGGTGGCGTACGGCGTGTACAGTACCGATGTGGCAAGTGAGCTGGTGTTTCTAGCCTTTCGCCCCTGACCCGATCCAGTCGGGGGGAGGGGGGATAAAATCTTGCCAGTTCTTGTTTCTCGATTCGCCTCGAAGCCACAGACAGACGCGATGGGGAACATTTTCCGGCGGGACGCACGCGCTAGGGCATTCCGTTTGGCAGCCTTCGAAGGTGATCTCAAGAGTGTCCAGGGGCTGGCACAGTACGCTACGGAAGAGGATAATAAGGAAGGCGCAGCGTGGGCTGCACATCAGGGCCATCTAGAGGTGGTGCGTTATCTTGTCGAGAAGTGCATTGCTACTTGGCAAGATTCGGACCTCAGGAAGGCCGCTAGAAAGAGAGACTTTGATGTCGAGCGGTACCTGGCTGAACGATGCGATGAAAGCTTAAACGTCTCCCGAGCGCTCCTGAAGGCCGCTAGGTCTGGGCACGTGGAAATTGTGCAGTACCTGGCTGAACGATGCAATGTAAACATGAACACTAGGGACTCTCTCGGACGCACAGCATTGACAGTGGCTGCTAGTTACGACCACATGGAAGTCGTCCGGTACCTCGTGGAAAAACGCGGCGTGGGGGTGACTGCGGACGCACTGGTGGAAGGCGCTTCGCATGGGCGACTGGATGTTGTCCGGTACTTCGTTGAGCAATGCGGTGTGGACGTAAACATGAAGTGTGCATTCAGCCGAACTGCCGTGAATGAGGCCACAGGAAACGGCGAGATTGATGTAGTTCGATACCTCGTAGAAGAATGCAACGCCAACGTGAATTCAAAAGCAGTCCGACGTGCTGCTGACGGTGGGCACATTGACATTCAGCGAATACTCACGCCGTTTCTTCTCCCCGAGGCTACAAAATATGGTGGATACGTAGTGCCAACCGACATTCTATCAAGCTGCATAATTCCCCCGTCCGAAATCGAGTTGAAACTTTTCCACGAAAATGGTAATATTGGGGGTGACTTTATCGCCAAGTGGCTCGGTTCCGATGTCGTCGTGAAGCTGTCCATCCCAAACGCGTCCTCCGCGCCTTTTGAAGATGAGGTACGTCTGTGGCAACGACTCCGCCATCCTAATGTGCTCAAGATGTACGGCGCGTGTGACGTTGGACTCCATTTGAACCTCTTTGTGTGTGAGCACGCCAGCAATGGCTCACTTCTGGAGCACGTCAACTCATCTTCAGTGGAGAAAAGAACAATGTGGAAGTATCTGCACGAGGCGGCGTTGGGTCTCGAGTATCTCCACGAGCGGGGTATTGTGCACGCCGAACTCCGTTGCAGTAACATTTTGATAGGCAGTGATGGTACGGCGAAGCTGGCAAATTTTCGCTTGAGTGGCTTGAGGTCCAACACTCTGACCCAACGGTACATGCTTTGTCGTTACGGACCCCCACGCGCAGCAGGGTCTGTGCGCTGGCAGTCTCCAGAGGTTATCGCAGGGGATCCACCGTCATTCGAGTCGGATGTGTATTCTCTGGGAATGTGCATTTTGGAAGCTGCTACTGGAAAAATGCCGTGGAGCACCAAAAGGGATGAGTCACTTTTGAGATACTATAAAGAACATTGGTGTCCGGAGAGTGGGAATAGAGAATATAGCCCTGACTGTCCTCGAGGAGATGCACATGAACTAGTGTGGGGTATATGCCATCGTGATCATCGCCTACGCCCCAGTCTGTCGTCCGTCGTCTACAAGTTGGGAAATTTGGCGATCAAGGAGTCTTCTGACTCCAACCAGTCGGAGAACGAGCCCGCTAGATCGTTTAATGAATATGAGCATGCTAACATCCACAAATCATTGTTGCAGCTGGAAACCCTCATGACCAAACCCAACAACGCTCAATACCGGCGCGAATTCGCCAAGCTCAAGAAAGTGCACCAGCATCTGCGAGCCTCGCCACAGTACCAAACATTGCTCGGGAGATTTCACGAACTCCTCATCGACTTTACTCAGATGGTCAAGATATCACCAGAACAAGCTCGAGTGATGCGACTGTCGTCAACGCGTGTCACCACGAACAGTTTGTACGCTTTTCAGTGGCGTATCCAGTCGCTCATGGCATCATTGGGGGAAACGGTAACCGAGGGAGAAGCTCGATGGCAGCAACAGCGCAACGAACAGATTGAGCAGTTCATGTCAGGAGTCTCGGATACCTTTCTTCTGCTGAACGCGTTGAAGACGGTGGAAGAACCATCCGCATTTCTGAAGACACTGAAAGAAGAAATGAAGACTACCGGCAAGTACACACCTGACCAACTCGAGGTGATGAAGAAGGCGTTCGAAGACGTCATCAGCAAGTTTGAGGGTGACAATTGGTCGGATGTAGCGCCAGTGTGGTTCATTCCGTGGTACGAGTTGGTCGTTGACGAGTGGAGCAAATTGGGTGAAGGAGGCTTCGGGAGTGTGCACCGAGCCAAGTGGCTGGACTCGGACGTGGTCGTGAAACGAGTGATCTTACCTGGATCGGACAGTCCATCGGATGACACGTTCAATACCTATTCAAGTTTATACGCGTCGGAGGACCCCTCAGCTACGCAAGTCCTAGAGGACACCGCCAAGAGAGCAGAAGCTCGTGCGATGTTCCGCCGCGAAGTGGACATTTGGTTTGGCTTCAGCCACCCTCACGTCGTTCGACTGTTCGGTGCGTGCCATGTCGGCCGACCATTTTTCGTCTGCGAGTATGCCACCAACGGGACGTTGGTCAGCTACTTGAGAAAGAACCCCGATGAACTGTGGTCCAAGCTGCACGAGGCAGCGTTGGGAGTTCAGTACCTACACGCTCGAGGCGTAGTCCATGGAGACCTGAAAGGGAACAACATCGTGGTCGGGAGTGACATGAAGGCGAAGGTGACGGACTTTGGTCTCAGTTCGGTTGCAGACAGCGAGGACAAGACGCTGATGACTGGTGCGTGGAACTGGGTGGCTCCGGAGCTACTCGATACCAATCAAGGCCCCAGTTTGGCGTCGGATGTGTACTCTCTGGGCATGTGCATCGTGGAGGCCCTGCGAGTGGTGGAGGCCGTGAAATCAGGCAAAGACTCGAGTCGTTGTCTGCCGTGGCGTGTAGGTGACCGAGCAGCCATGAAGTATCATGCTACACGTGGCACGCTGCCGGGTCGACCGTCGATCTGCGAGGACAGTCAATGGGAGTTGGTCAAGCGAATGTGTGTGTTGGACTCTGCGAAGCGGATCAAGATCTCGACGGTCGTAGATGAGCTGGCGAAGTTGACTACCGGTAGCTGTGCTACTGCTACCAACCAAGCCACCAGTCTCGCAGACGCATCGCGCTTGAATACTGTGGAGTGGGAATATGTCTCCGAAGTGATCGCTGCAGCCAGAATTTCACTAGCTGAGAGCATGGACGATGTCGCTCATGCTGACGCAGTGCTCCCGCTGTATAGTTGGTTGTGGAAACGGCTTGGGCAGGTGCAGAATCTGATTGATGGCCAACACAGCGATGCGTGCCGAGCTGCATTCGGTTCGCTCGTCGCCGACGCCGATGCATCCACGAAGAAGCTGCGAGGCAGGACAAGGAGTCTCATCTCGTTGGCGGAGACCACGATGCGATGTCATGCGCTACATCGAGCGTTGACCAAGTTCTGTGAAGCGCACTTCATTGAGTAGAAGTGTCGGCGCACCTACGAGGTTCTACTCTTGCTTTATCATCTGTTGCAGCCTTGCAACGTCGCCCTCTTTCGCGGCTTCAATGAGCTCTACTATCTCCATCGACTGGTATTCCCTGCCCTGAATTGATATGATCCACACCCGATCAATAGAATGCATGTAACAGAATGGTGTGAAATGTGCTGCAACAGAAACAAACAACTAAATTATTGACCCGAATTTCTCGCAAAAAGCTGTGCAATGTCGTTACCGTGTGGACCTGCTTACATGAACAGATAGACGATGAAATCGGGATCACAATACCATCCCCGATCCTCACGAATACGCGTCCAGGACCGGCACCAGCCTGGTCACCAGGAACTCAAAGCTTTCATCTGCTTTCTTCTTCGCAAGCTGCTCCTTGGGAGGGCGCACGTCCAACGAGACACTGTTGGGCTTCCTTGATAGCTGGAAGCGCAACCCATGCAGCTCCACGGCGTCGTACACCTTGTCGATGCCGACGTGCTTGATGCTAAGTTCTTCGGAAGCACGCGGACTGAGAGTCACTTTCGTGGAGAAGGGGTCATTGTAGCAGGATTCTTGGAACTGGATGAGGTTGTGGACCGAGCTCCACCAGTGTTTCCCTTGCGTTGGAACTGCAGCAAGGACCTTGACTCGAAAACTGGTGCGGTTGTCCAGGATAATGTCGTGGTACACGTACTCCTGTGAGAGCGCGCGTGACGTCACGAACACCCACCTGTCGTGCTGACGGATGAATACAATTTTGGCGTACTGAGCTTCTTCTCCACTTGGTGCTAGACAGCAGTGAACAACCATCTTAATTCTAGGCGTCCTCTCTTTAGGGGCAGCTTCATTCAACCCTTGGATCAGCGCACGCATCCTAGGTGCTTCAGTATCGCAGACATTCGACCAGCTCGACTGAATATCCGAGGGATAGCGAATATCGCGGAGTTCATTCCAACGGTATGTGCGATTGGCACCAAGAGAGTGCAAGCGAAATAGCGTTTTCCCAAAGTGGGCCACCACAGTTAACGATCCAGTCACCGTGAATCCACGCAGTTGATGAACACTCTCACGGATGTATTCCTCATTGAAGCTATTCAGGAAACTGTTCGTAGCTTGGGCGTGCTTTTGTTGCTGCTGAAGAATCTCGGAGAATGACAACTGCCTTTCGCGAATCAATTTGTGAGGGTATTTGCGTGTATCAACATCAGCCATGGGCGCACGAACCCGAACAAACCTCCAGGTGTAGTCTAAGGCGTAACGAGCAGCGAGGAAACGGAAAGCTGTTGGGTGGCATGTACGAGTAACTTCGGGTGTCGTGTGGCTTTTTTTCGGCTTCCGGGATACTGAACGCGTCTTGCACCACTCAACATCTTCATTCTCGTGAGTTGAATACGGCGCTGTAGACACACTCAGCGTACTCCAGTCATGCTGGAAGCGCTGTGGAATCTTGAGCACATTTCGAGGAACTCCGTCTGGGAGGTAGTCGTCCCATGCGCCAGCAAAGTCTCTCATGATGCACCGCTCTTCGTCCTCGAACGCAAAACTGCAAATGGCGGGATCCCTTTCAGTTGTTGAGCATGCATGATAAACTGAGACTTGAACAATCCACGCATGGTCGCAGGCAATCTCAACTGTCGCTCCCTTTGTTGCTACTTCTACAATGAATACTAAGCCGTGCTGAAGCACGGAGAAGCTCTGGATTTTATCATACCGCCAGGGCGTATAAATAATTACCTATATATTTTAATGGCGCGTGATGCTGTCCCCGACTGGGTGTCGCAGTAGCCTCTCTACTGTAACCGACTCGCACCTTCTATACAGCCGTCTATACGTGTCCGGATAAAAAGAGATTTTTAGTACACCCTGACTAGACCCCAACAAAAACTGGCATGGGGCTCCTAAACCCTACCGCGCTCCGCGCGGGGATCGGCTCGCTACGCTCGCTCTGTGTTACCCTACCGCGCTTCGCGCGGGGCTCGGCTCGCTGCGCTCGCTATGCGCACCGTTTATGCTCTCCGGACAGAAGCAAACAAGTCGTATACTTCAGTCGGGGACAGCAGTCACTCTCTTTAATAGTAGTAGCCCCAAAAACTGGGTAGTGACTATTGGGGCTTCGAAATTGAAGAAATACTACTACTAGTAGAGATACCAACAATTGGGTAGTAGTATTAGTAATATTAGTAGTACTACTCCACTACTACCCGAGCTGCAGTGGTCACCATGTAAAGCACTCACCGTACTTTTAAACTCTGTGGGAAAATAATTTAACTCGTTAAATATTCTCAGCGCTTGTCGTATACAACGTAGTACTTTAAGTATATGAATTGATGTGCGAACGAACTCCTGAAATTGAAAAGCTTATATCACTAGAAACTTTATATGAGCTTCATTATCGGGATTACGGGTACCACGTGGTACATGCCTTTACTGCCAGTGAATCAGCGGTGTTCCCACACGCATAAGGTCGTGCCATGAAGGTTTGTCAGGAAGGCGATGAGGCCAACCGTGATCTATGGAGCGGGGTTCTTCAAAAGTATTACTTGAAGAGTACTATAGTACTGAGCTGATGATAGCATAGTATCACTCATATTGAATACCGTACTATACAGTAGTAGTATCACTACTACCCCTAAAAATCGGGTACGAGTATTACCGAGGTGTACTATTTTAGCAAGTACTACTAACCCCTGCATTGGTTTCTGCTAGTGCCTCTTGTGGTGGCGTGAAGCATTGTAGGAAATCTAGCACAAGTGGTTCCACAAATCGAAAGTAAGCTATGAATACAATGCAGCGGTGCAACCGCGCACACCCCTCCGTGCGACACGGTGTCCAATTTGGACATCGGGCTCCGTGTCAGAGGCTCGGACAGTATGGATACACAGCGGTGGAGCTCTTCCTGCGAGCCTCGCAGGGAGAGCTCCAACTATATAGCGAGTGATGCAGACAGGGTCAGCAACCACTGCTGCTCGACAGCGCTCTTGTCCACACATAGACTCGTGGTGCCGGTGCTGACACGCTCGGCGTTCGTTGTCAACACACCCATGCATGCCAGCAACGGTGGTTATGGTTTCGCGACGCTGCTTATCCGTGTGAGCTTGCTGTAGTTGACGAAGCAACGACATCCGTCTTAGTCGCTGAAATGCATCACTTCGCAAGACATGATGCCATCCGACAGATTCTTTCTATGCTGTTCAGATCTTTCGAGCAACACGTAACCTTTCTTGTTACGCGAAAGTTAACGCTAAACGCCTCGAGCAACATTCAACTGATCATGTTACGCGAACGTTGCCGCTAAAAGACTCAGGCAACACGAAGCTGGATAATATACTATCTGCACTGGTATAAAAAATAACAGGTCGATGTGTATACGTAATCGTCCGGGCATCTTATAGATCTATACAATTTATACTGATATGTAGAGAATTGCACGAGCACTCGTATCGCCCCAACTACTCTGGATAAAATCCAGAGAACTATCAACAAAATGAACCGTGTAAATGCCAAACGAGTTAAAAGAGGTATAAAAAAACCATTTTCTCCATCTTGCAGCTAAGTCAGTCGGTTTTCGAGCTTCATCAAGGGTTTGAGATCACGTGCCGATCACTGATCAGCACATCGCTCTTTGGACAATTCGTCCAAAATTTCAACCAGTCTTGAAACCAGAAACTCGAACGTCTCGCCTGTTTGCTTGTTTGTCAGCATGTTCAGCGGTGGGAGCGCTTGAAGCAACGTACAACCCTGTTTCGTTGATGACTGGAAGCTCAATCCACGGAAATTCACGGTCCCCGATACCCATTTGATGACAACAAACTCAACTCTCAGGTTCTTGTCGGAGCAAGAGACCAAGCTCACTTTCGTCGTGAACGGATCGCCATCAGTTTCGTCAAATAGCACGAAATCTTTGATTGACCCCCACCAAGCCCTTCCCGGTTTTACAAGCTCAGCAGTGACTTTAACGCGAAAACTCGTATTGTTGTCCAGAGAAATATCGTGGCAAGCGTACACGTCCGATAATGCACGTACCTCCGCAAAAACCCACTTGTCGTCTTCTCGAAAATAGGTGAGTTTGGCGTATTGGGGCCCTCCTCTGGACATGAGGCAGCAGCGCATGGTTAGCTTCAGCCTCGTAGTTTCTAACTTCACCGAATCCGCGCGGTTCAGCTCTTCAATCAGTGCGCACACGATCGGTGCGTCATCATCGCACACATTCGACCAGCTCGACTGGAGATCGCGAGGGTAGCGTATGGTGCGCAGTCGATCGAGTTGGTACGTGTGGTTAGCATTCAACGTGTTGAGGCGATACAAATTGCGTCCGAAGGATGCCTTCACCGTCAATGAGCCTTTGACCGTGATTCCATTGAGATCTCTCACCGCCGATTCAATATAACTGCTGCCGAAGCAATCCAGAAAAGCAGCTCCGTTGTCAGACTTTTGCTCTCGCTGCGGCTGTTGATATGGAGCCTCAGGTAACCAGTGCTGCCATTGCTCTTCGAGCTCTTGCTGCCGACGAAACTCCTCGCCGCACACGCTTGTATTCGGTAGGCGTTCTTTGCGCACCAGCTCGTATGGATACTTGACAATGTCAACGTCACTCACAGGCTGATGAACTTCCACGAACTTCCAGCCGTACTTGCAAGCATCACGTGCAGCTCGACTGCGGATGGTTGCGCAGTATCCATATACTTTCGTATTGGGCTCGGCGTTCTGACTTGACTTGGATCTCCGACTTGTCGTCTTCCACGAGGGGGTATCTTCTTCATCTTCCTCACCAGTAGAGAGCATTGACGAAGCGATCCTGCTGCATCCGCGAAGCCGCTGCCGAGTTTTGACCAATTTTCGAGAAGCTCCAGCGGGGAGATCATCAAACCAGAAATCCATCGCTCCTTATCAGGAAAAATCGTGAATGGTGTGGCCTTTTGTGGTTGCGGGGAAAGTGGCTGAGAACTGAGGGGAATTCTGCTAAATGTTCCGGAATAGTGTGCAGCAGCAAAACGTGTCCTGATTTTCGTTAGATAGATAGCTAATGGCACTTATCGATGCATCTAGGTTACCTTTTCTTGGTGAAAATACTTAGAGACTGCTGTATCGGTGCTGCTCGTGCGGCAGGATATCGACGAGCTGCTTCTCGATATACTCTCGGACAAGCGGTGAGAACACGTCGAGCTGCATCTGCTCGTTGAACATGGCGTCGTGCCCGAACTTGGAGTCCACCTCCAGCAACTGCACATTGCGGCCGTATGACTGAAGGATATTCACCAAGTTGCGTTGCTCCTGGATCGGGATCAGCAGGTCCTGTTTGATGCCGATGATCAGGGTATCACATGAAATGCGACTCGTGCCCTCAGCCAGATTCAGCGCATTCCGACCCAAGTTGGTCAGATCAATCGCCTTGGACAGCAGTAGGTAGCAGTTCGGGTCGTACAGACGCGCGAACTTGTTAGCTTGGTAGTCCATGTAGCTCTCGACCTCGAATGTTGCCGACTTGAAGTCCATAGGACCCGTAGGATTCCAGTCGAAACGGGTATCGAACTCCTCGCGCGAGCGGTAGCAAGTCATGCCCAGCTCACGCGCCACCTTCATACCCTCAAGTGGGATGCCAGGTGTGTAGTTGCCGCCCTTGTACATTGGATCTGCGAGTATGGCACGTCGCTGCACACGTCGAAAGGCAACCGAGCCGGGTGTTGTCTGGTGCGTGCAAGCAAGCCCAAGGAGGCGATCCAGACGGTTTGGGAACTGAGCCGCGAACTCGAGCGCCTGGATGCCGCCCATACTGGAGCCGATGACGGCGTGCACACTGTCGATGCCCAGGTCGTCCAGGACTTTGGCATGGCAGCGAGCCATGTCCGCCGGAGTGATCTGCGGGAATGACGCCTTGTATTTATCACCCGTGTGCGGGTTAATCGAGAGCGGCGACGTAGCTCCGAACGGACTGCCAAGCACGGACGGACAGATAACGCGGAAGTAGGACGAGTTAATGGCCTTACCGGGCCCGATCATTTTCTCCCACCAGCCAGGGCGAGGGTCGTCGCGGTTAGATGCGGCGTGGCTCGAGCTCGAGAAGGAGGGTAGCAGCAGAATGGTGCGGTCTCCAGGCAGCGAAGAATCGCCCCACTGTTCCCACTCGATGGTCACCTCAGGTAGCGAACCCCCCAGCTCGAGTGGGAATTCCTCCTTGATAATGGTCTGATGCTTGTTTCGACTTAGCGCCAAGACACCGCGTTTTGAGGCTACTACGTAGGAACGATGTTGCTGATGCTGGGCGGCGTAGTTAAGTGCGCTACGGCGCGCAAGCTTCGAACCCGCGGGCCGTTGGTATAGCGCCGCCTGCACAACATAGCTGTGTTTGTAATGCATATAATAGATCATTGAAAAACCCGTCGAACAAATGTGCACGATCGAGAGCACCTACCGAGTCAGCATCTTGCAGTTTCGTTCGCTTCCTCTTCACAAGGTCGAAGAGTGATGCAGATGCTCGTTTGAAGTCTCCGTGGATATTTCGGGTTTGTTCGTTTCTCCACTTATTTGAATTATTTGACCAATTCTTGAACCGTCGAGAGATCGCTGATCCATGCAGGGCGTTGTCAGTGACCGGCTGCACAGCGATAATATCTCTCAAAAATGTCACTATGGGCAGGTAGCTCCATCCCTGTTGCATGCCAATGAATTTTCATGATCCGGAGGGACTTCATAATACCATTAGGATCCGTAGTCCGAGAAGCTTTCGACCAAGACACAGAGCTCGGTGTGGTGGCGAGCACATCGAGTTCGCTGCGCTGAGCGAACACCAATAGCCAGCCGCGTATGTCCGCGTCATCCGTTGATATGCCCAACAAATATCGGCTCTAATCTCTCTGATCTCGTAGCGCTCGTCGGCAACGCCATTGTCCACCTCTTCACAACTTTCTCCATCATATTCACGTCGACATCCCCAACCGGTTAAGGCGGCGGAGTTTGGGCCGCAGCACCTGGAAGTGCGCCGCCGTCCTCCTTTGATTGCACCCGTTCGCAGCGCAACACGCACAGCTTCTCCCCCACGGCCATTTCCGAACGCTTCACGGAAGGTTCAGAGACGAGATGGGCATCAGTAGGTAGAGCAGACGGTGAAGCACATGCAGACATAGGCGCAGAGCACAAGGAGACGCTTGACGCGGCGCTAGCAGCTCCCGAAGACACCGCCAACACTAATGGCGCCATTGGTCACCAGAGTGCGCACAAGAGTGATGGTCACTGCAACTTGTGCTCCACACCAACTAATAACCTGTTAAACCGCATCTGCATTCCGTATGAGAGGTCTTCACTATGCGCCACAGATCTCATCGCTCACTTCCCAATTAGATCTCCCCTACCTATTGCCACCATGTTGATGAAGATGCTGTCGAGACCGGCGCTGAGCGTGGCGCGCCAGCAGCTGTCGCCCGCGTCTGCGGCGCTGTTCAGCTCCGCGTGCGAGCAGAACCCGAGCGTGTTCTTCGACGTGTCCATCGGCGGGCAGCCCAGCGGGCGCCTCGTGTTCGAGCTGCGCGCCGACGTGGTGCCCAAGACGGCCGAGAACTTCCGGCAGCTGTGCACGGGCGAGGCGGGCGTGGGCCAGTCGGGCAAGCCGCTGCACTACAAGGGCAGCAAGTTCCACCGCATCATCCCCAACTTCATGTGCCAGGGCGGCGACTTCACGCGCGGCAACGGCACGGGCGGCGAGTCCATCTACGGAGAAAAGTTCGCGGACGAGAAGTTCGCGCTCAAGCACGAGGGCGTGGGCGTGCTGTCCATGGCCAACGCGGGGCCCAACACCAACGGCTCGCAGTTCTTCCTCACCACGGTGGACTGCCCCTGGCTGGACGCGGCGCACGTCGTGTTCGGCCACGTGACGGAGGGCCACGACGTGCTCGAGGCCATGGAGGCCATGGGCAGCCAGTCGGGCGCCACGCGCGTACCGGTGGTGATTGAGGACTGCGGCGAGCTCAAGGACTGAGCGACTCACAACGAGACTGCTGCCCTAACGTGAAATTTGACACGAGGTTATAGTCAGTCGATTTTATCTGTTGGTAGGGGATTTTTTGTTGTTTTGTGGTGTGTTTTTTTAGTGGAAGGTGAGAGAAGCTACTGCTAGTTGGGATGGAGATGAGAGCAGGAGAGAGTTGGAGCTGGTGTTGAGGAGGGAGGTGAGTTGCAGAGCTTGGACGGGCTGGGAGTTGATGGGGATCAGTTGGTGGGTGGAGAGGTGGAGGGCTGCCATGCGGCCGCTTGCATCGCTCAGTAACAGCATCTCCGCTGCTTCAGGTGCATCGGGAGGTAACGCTGCGTGGATCCAGCGGAGCAGAACGGGTTGGCCGAGGTTAACGCTGAAGACAAACCGCTGGATTATTCGTCGCTGCATGCAGTCGCGGAGTTCGAGACTCCACGCACAGGTTTCGGTTGGGGTATTATCATGTCGTGAAGAGTGCAGCACTTGTACACTGTTGGGCGTAGAATCTGCCGTGAACACTGCGAGTGCGTGGTCAAGGTCAGGGCGAGAATGCAGTCTCCACTCGTCCGTCGCTGCTACCTCATGTTCTGCCAGGATGCTCATTGCAGGCTCAGCGAACACTTTGACCACGCATCTGCCTTCTCCGTACCGGACGGGGCCGGTGTATTTCACCACAATGAGGAAGGGGTGGATATTGGTGTCTCCAGAAGTCATCACGTCGATAGCCCCTACTTCCACGTGGACTTCCTCGCTCTTCGCAAGACCGGGTAAGCGTTTGCGCCGTCTGTAGCTTGATGGCAGCAGTGAGAGTTCCCGGCACACCACTTCACGACCCTCTCGACACCCACCAGTCGTCCGAGCGCGACTGAGCCTTGAATTCTCTTGGATTGGTTTCTTGCTCGGACGAGCATTTACTCGCTTGGGGCGTATGTTGGTTCCTCGCGCGCTTTGAGCTTCTTCGGTCTGCTCTAGTGCGTTGGAAACGTCCACGAGCAAGACGCAGTTATCTTTCGTCACGACGAGTGCGGTGAGAGCTCCAACGAATATGATCCGATCGAACGAACCTCCATCGTACCGTGCAGACTTCGCGAATGAAGGTGCAAGCTCGAACCTCGACAGCAATCGCATCTCGCATAGATCAAACACGCGGAGTGAGCCATCACTGTACCCCGCCATGACCATGGACTGCGGGGTGCCATCGGGGGTAGTTGGAAACGGGTTAACTGCGAAGCATGTGCAGATTGCAGATTCGACCTGGAAGCTCGCAATTTCTCTCGACAGTTCAGGCAGCCACACGCGAATGGAGTTATCATTTTGCGCCATGGAGAGAAGAACTGATCCATCAAGTGCCCACGAGGCATTTGACACTGCAAAGGGGGTATTGCGATCAGCGCCAACCGTTGCCGTCTCTCGCAGCACTTTTGTTGTCGGTGGAGTACCGAAATGAACCAGGACAACTGTACCATCTTCTGTCGTCGCGATACCAGCGTCACGAGCTGGATCAACCGAAAGACTACGCAGCATGCCGCTACCATTCAGCACAACTTTGGACAAGAGAGAGACCCCTGCTCGAGCAACACGCTGCCAATCCACCTGCACTCGAGTGGAGTGCTTTGTCGACACCATCGGTAGTCCGTGTACATACAGAGCGTTCTCGGACCTGGAGCCCGTGATTAAGAGCGATTTTCCTGCGGTGGTTACCCACTCCATGAACTCGACTACTTTCCGAGTAGAAGCTGTCGTCTTGAGCTTGTTGTCTGGTTGGTTGCTACCGTTTCGCGTTTTCGATGACAGCAGTGAAAGCTGCGTTGTGGCGATGAATGTGTTGCGGTGAAGATCGTAGAAGTAGCAATACCGATCATTGTCGATGCCTACGAGATAACGCAGTCGATCGCACGTGCCATCTCTGTTATAGAGACTGATTAGCTGGACTTGTGTCGGGAAGACGCCAATTAACGGTTCAAGTTCAGCGTCCGAGGTCGTGTCAAAGCTGGTGGTCATTGCATCTGGGTAGACGGTAAGCGTGCTGATACCGCTGCGCTCACCGGAAAGCAGCAGAAACTCCGTATCCGATGTCGCCACAATTTGACGGGTTCTTGTTGGCTGCAACTCCTTGGAGTTTGTGCTGGTCCAAATGATGCACTTCTTGAGTGTACTCGCAACTACAATCACGTGCTCCTGCGAAAGATCTGGTGTATTAACTTCACAAGCCATACAGAGAAGTTCTTCGACCTGCCGTTGCTGAGACCGCTCACCAAATGCCAAAGCGGAGACAGCACATGTGCCCAACGGAAGGGTGATCAAAGTCTGGTTGTCTTCATGTGACGACGCAGTGTTGATTTTGTTTCCCCACGATCTGTCCTTGAGCGGTCTCACCGCGACAGCATCAAATTTGGAGGAGATGGTAGCGACATACTCACCACACGGTGATAATTGCATCAGGGTAATTTCATCGGAAGGATGCAACATCGAGGAATCGTTTATGCTGTGGTCGTCATAAAACACTTGTCGACCAGAAGCGATATCCTCCACAACTAAGATGACATTCCTCGTGTAAACCATCTTCCCTGTGGAGTACGACCAAGCAAAATTCGATGAGTTAAAGCCACCGAGCGCACTGGATAGAACAAGGCTCCCGCTATTTTGCTCAGACATTTCCACAACTGTTGTTGGAACTTCGGTATCCACTAGATCAGTTTTGTTGCTGAGAACGCTGTCAATTTTCTCGTGTTGTGTGGCGCCACTGACGGATTCCAGCTTCAGAGCGTCGGTTTCAAGACTCAATTTGAAATTTGACTTCGATGTTTGTGGCACACTCGCAGTATTGTTTGTGCTCTGCTCACCGTTCATCTCCTGGTTACCGTCGTGCTCCTCAAATGGAAATATGTTTGCTACATCCATGCTGCCGCTCTTTGCTCGTGGTGACATCGGAGACGAGTCTCCATGGAACTGCCAAATGCATATTGCGGTGGACTCACCCGTGGCAACAACCCGTTTCCCATCGTTGGTGAACGCCAAGTCCTTCACCTTTCCCGCGTGGCCGATAAACGACTGATGCATACGGCCAATTCGCCCTCTGTCGTCCCAGTTCCAAACGCGAAGGGATCCGTCCACTCCACCAGTGGCCATGTATTTTGCATTGGCACTCATTACCAAGGCACTGATACCATCTTGACCAAGCAAAGGCATCGACTGCACGAACTCCCTGCCTGGAAGAGAGAAAATATGCAATCGATCACTTGCTGATAATACCAGAAGCTCTGTTGATCTGTTCGAGAATCGTACGAGCTTCAGTGACTCCTCTTGGCTTGAAATACCTGGTAGTTTAGGCGGTTGAACTGTTGCTACAACGCGAAGCGAGCAAGGGTCAACCATAACGATGTTTTTCCGGTCTCCGCTAACAACAGCTAGCCACTTTTTGTCGTGGCTTAGTACAAAATGACCGTCCTCGGGGTCAAAGTCTGCCAGCAGCATTTTCAAGGGCAAGTAATCTTGCTGCCGTGCATCATACAGACACAATTGCTTTCCAGCCCCCGATGTGAAGAGATGCTCGGCATCGATGTCGAACTCAACTTGGAGAATTGAGC
This sequence comes from Phytophthora x cambivora, assembly GCA_033557925.1. Classification (NCBI taxonomy): domain Eukaryota; phylum Oomycota; class Peronosporomycetes; order Peronosporales; family Peronosporaceae; genus Phytophthora; species Phytophthora x cambivora. The sequence goes on along the minus strand of JAUCEB010000008.1, from coordinate 2,300,770 downwards.
TCTGGTGTTGCCGAAATTCATGCAGCATACTTGATGGTGCCTCGACAGTGTTGATTTCACCACTGGTAGACGTTCGATGCACGTCAAAGATTCGTGTACAGCCTGAAGCAAAACCCACTGCGACAATGCCACTACTCACCGGCGACGCGGCCAAACTCGTCACACGTTCCTGCTGCATATCGAATTCATACAACTGGTACCCCGACAATGCGTCCCAAACTCGCAACGTGCCATCACTGGACGCTGTCACCAGCTCACTCTCTGCAGTACCAATGCCCCCTGATCGTGTATCATCGAGTAGTAAAGAGGCTAACGGAGACCCCCAAGGTGCAGGTGCCATCGCGGTTATATCTTTGGTATGAGATCGCAGCAAAGTCGCATATTGCTGATCAGCGATATCCAATAAACCTATCGCGTTGTTGCGACTGCCGACCAGCACCTTCATTCCATCCGGGGATACATCCAAACAACTCACTCCAGCTTCGTGGTGCGCTTCCAAGAAAAAATCGGTGAAGTCCAAAGGCCAAACGCGGAGGAAACAGTCATCTGACCCAGTCACACAGAACCCCTCGTTGATAGATAAACAGTTGATGCTCGCATCGTGAAGCTGATACACGCACAGAACCTGCTTCGAGTCGTAGTCGATTACAAGCAGCGTCCCCAAGCTTGATGCCACATACAACGGACGAACACGGCGAATATCGGACGGATGCGTCTCGACAATGGTGTCAAATCCAATACCCGTAAACACAGTTCCTCGTGAATACTCGTTCAAAATGACGGGACAACCCGTAAGGTGGCCAGTGTTTGGATTTACGCGCCAATAGCGAATATTTTCCCGGCCACAAGACACGAGATGGTAGTGATCTTGCTGCTCGTAAGGTGAAAAAGCGATCCGATCAATCGGGAAATCCGACGTTTGTCGAGCCATAAGACTGACTGCGGCCCCTGAAAGAGCTTCCTCCTTTCCGTGTCGAAGGCATGAACAGTCCCAAATGAAGATTTGGGTACGGAAGCACTCGTCACGACCAACAACGCAGAGGAGAAGGCGGCGCTTTGAAGGAGTCGAGAAACAGAGCGTGTGAACACCTTTTGGCTGTGCCTTGACTACGGTGACGCACTCACGACTGGCAAGACCCCAAAGTCGAACCCCACCTTGCTTCGTCGTCTGAGTAGGCACTTCTGCCGATGCCAATAGACCCCCATCGCTCGATACTGCTAGAGCACAGATTGATGCTGAATGGCCGTACAAAAAGTGCTCTCGAGTTGGAGTAGCCGATCTTGTAGTTTCCAATGAACCTTTTACAGCTTCAGTGGAGACTCTTTCTGACCGTGTAGGATCAGTGTTTTCGTCACGGAACTCCCTGATGATGATTGTTGATGAACTCGTGTAGACGCAGGCTGAATTATCAGGAAGCCAAAGCAGCATACGTGGGAAATCGTTTGAAAACCCGATAACCCGGTCAAGCTCCAAGATTGGATCGGGCCACTCCGCTTTGGTAGAAGATGAGACGATCTTGGCTCGCAGCCCTCTCTTAGTCAGCGATGCATATCTCATCGCAGGAGAGTCCAGTGGCGATTGATATGCGGCGTTCATTGGTTCTTGGTTGTTCGCAGTGTCTGTATTGACGTCAAAGATCCCTGCATCCCGCAAAATTTGATCCGCCTGAAAATACGACAAAGCTGCATGAGTTGACGGCAATATCGGCTCAGATACACTCGAACAAACCTTTGACAAGATGTCATTTCTGTCGCGGCGAAGATTTGTGTCTCTTGTTCGAGGAGATAGTTTCGCTATCGCTTCGGCAGCGACCTCATGAGTAGGAGATTGTTCATCGAAAACGACTTCGTTCTGGAGGGTACGCGTAGATTCGACGGAGTTTCGACGCACTCGAGTAGCTGGCTTGGGTGTTGCAGCGATACGTAGATCCTCCTGCTTTACTGGATCGAGTTGTCGGTAACTACCATGATCGAGCGATGAATTGGTTTCTGAAGGCAGCATAAGCCAACGGTACTGGTCTCCAAAATCTTCAGGAAAGCGGAGGGTGCTCGGCAAAGTCTGAGAAGCAAAGCAAACAGTTCAGGTTGTGTAGAAGCTCCTAGAGAGAACCCTAGGTGCAACGTACCGATGGCGTATATAACGAGGGAGACACAAAGAAGTTTCGCACATTCATGGAGGCACACAATGTGATGGTCTTGCAAGTCACAACCCCAAAGTTAGCAGAATTGTACAAAGATCCTAGTCCCTACTGCCAATGTTACCTTTAGATGGCGATAGGTCTCTCTTGCGTACTGGTTAAAGGAGTGGAGCTCCAACAAGGCCACCATGTCGATCACAACCACGGTCCATCGAGCATCCAAGCTGTACGGAACATAGCAAAGTATCTCCACTCAAAATCATACTAACCAAAACGTCACAATTCACTCGCGGACGAACCTTAGCGGTACTCTTAAAGCAGTTCCAGTACTGCGAAGTAGCTGATAGATGGAGCTCAGCGTAAATCGCAGCGCCGTCTTCTTGTTGGTGACGAAATCGAGATGGATCGTCATCGGTAGATCTCCGATCCGTCGGATTTGCATGTAAGCGTAGCGCCCCGTAAGCCCCAGTCCATGCATCCCCTTTGCTGCATCTCTAAGTTCCAAACAAAAAATAAAGCCTGAGAAACAAGGAGCAATACACAATACTCACTCACCGTTGGTCACCTTGGAACCCGCAAGTAGTTTGTTGCAGCGATTGCCCCTCGAATCCGAAATACGTTTTTGTGGATGTGCTGATCTTGGGTCTGCTCGACGTCGCCCTGTGCGTGCCAACCAACGTTGCGATGTGTCATACCAAACTTGATCACTTCCACGAACGGGTCCTGCCACACTATGAACGAGATTAACACGCAGACTGCAATAGCTACAGCGACGATAGATCATCTCACCTGGCATCACGACCGAAGCAAATGGAGACGCCATTTGCCTCGCGCGTCTGGATCCGTCCGACCTTTCACGATACGAACTAAACGAATCGGTAGGATGGTAGGATAATATCCATATTATGTAGTACCAGTATTTCATTTTACTTTAGTTTGGGGGGTGTATCTCTGTTGCAGTAGTTCTTGGATGTAGCTGCACACGGACGCAGTGATGAGATCTCCATTGAGAATGGGGCGGACGATCTCTAGACTCTTTTTAAGCACCGGATCACCCGGTATCATGTTGTAGCGGTACAAAACTACCCAGCGCAGTGTCACGGATATGGTTCTACCTGTTGCGGGGTCTTTCCGTGGTGTAAGGGTGAGTGCGCAGGCATCGAACTCCGATCGGCCAGTGGGGTACAACGGGTCATCGGTGATCGCATCGAGATGAACGACGCCAAGTGACGGGGTGAGGTTCGCACTCATGACGTGGTTGACGGTTGGTGGGAACCCGACTCCGTCGGTGTTTAAGCGCCAGTATGCTACTGGTGCCTCGACGTTGTTGATCCTTGAGCGACTTGCTTTGACTCCAAAGTGGCGCCTCATCGCCGTTGGGATTGAGTCGAAATACGCCAGAACGGCCGCGTACACTTCCTCTAACGCGGTGTGCGGGATTTCAGACATGAACACGCTAGTGACGAGCGTGCAGTCTTTGCAGCCAGTGACATCGATATGAGAAATTGGTAGTGCAGTTTTGGTTGCGGTGTTGCTGCCTGGGTATTTCTGCACCTTGTTGACAGCATTTTGCGTGATTTGGTTCATGAACGACGGTAGTATTGCTACCGAACGCTCCTTGTGAATTGCTAGCGCCATGGTACGGTCGTCCGGGTCAGATCCGAGTTGGGTGTTGAAATGCAGGGTCCTTAAAATCTCCTCTCCACTTGAGTACAAAGGCGAGTGGAAGATGGCCGATTGAAGTGAGGCAAACATGAATTGCTGCTGTAGCTGAACATCCTTCAGCGCGTCGTGCAAGGTCACGGACCGGTCTGCTATGTACTTCTCACGAGTTGCGTGTTGAGCTGTGGTAAATGTGCGCCGATCGGGTAGTTGCTTGGCCCATTTCGCTTGCAGTCCACGAATCTCTTCTTCTAGAAACAAGACCTCTGCTCTCAACATTCGAATCTCGTGCGCTGCACCGTGAGAAGCTTTGGCGGTTCGGCGTCTGCCGTTTCCTGGTGGCCGAATGGGTTCTTTGACTGAAATCGTGTCGGTCAGCAGTGGTCCGGCTTGTCGCTTCTTGGGAGTTGGGTAGCCTGGGGACCTGAAGGGTGGACTCATAAGGAATCGAGTGATTTGAGTCAATCTGGTTGACAGATGATTTGATGTTGTGCTCGATTCCAAAAGTTGTAGAATGACTGATGTCGAGTACCGGTAAGGGGCAAGGATGACTCGGCCAACTCCAGCTGTTGTATTGATTAATCGCGTCTGGTAAGGTTTAGTCTCCTGATGTCCAGCAAATTCGCATGGCAAAATGAATCAAAGGGGTCTGGGGTTTATATGCGTCTGGTGACCAGTCGATTGAGCTTGTAATCGAGTATTTACACCCCCGATTTCGGTGACGAGCGCATATCCTATTGAGCCAAACTTTCTACGCTTGATGGATTCAAAAACTCGTGTTGTTGAAAAGCTCGCTCGCAGTTATTGCTGGTGCAACGCGTTTATTGACTACTGGACAAGCACTGAAGCTCACCCACCCTCTCAATCCTGCAGGTGGAACTCGGACATCCGTTCACCATACAGCTTGCTAGAAGTGATGGAACGAGGTCAGCGCTGAACAGGTGGATCCACCAGTGGTGGACACCAATCGCGGGAAGTCCGTTTTTGACCGTAATTTTGATACCCTATGGCTTGAGACGTTTGATTGGAGTCATAAGGTACTGTGTTCTCTCTCTTCCTCTCTTGCAAAAGTAATCCGAGTTTTGGTTATACGGTCAGGTTTGACAAAACATCGTGATGATTGGGTACGCCACGTGTGCATGGTAGCTTGAGCAGCCGAATATAGATGTGGGTAACGCGGGGCTGCTCATCCTTCTGTTCTCCACTATCACAGGTTTTTCACCGTACGTTGAAAAAATATCTTCATGATATGCTTCAAAGTCATATAATATAATACATGTATTAATAGCCCAAAGTAGCTGTCGTGTTCGTCGAAGGTATATTAAGTTCCTGCATATTTTCCCAGTGGGAGGACAGCGACGTTGGATGTTGCTGAAGGAGGGGGTAATGCCATGGTATGGTGCAGGTGGTACAGTATGATTGGGGTGAAGCCCTAGACTTTTCACGACTTCATATCCATTTTTTCTGACAGAGAAACCTTATATGTAGCAAGAATTTGTGTGACTATCCTGTGATCGCACTTAAACGAAGTGGTGTGTGACTTTTGGTACATGTACTCAGCAGCACGCCATGGATCAGGACGCTGACGCTGCTGGTCAGGTGAAAGCAGTCAAAGGCAATTTCATCGGACGGAAGACTGTATTGATGTACGTCCGTGGAATATGTCGTTAGAGTATACGGGCGGACGATGCCACTCGAGTTTGCTGCTGATTTGACGGCCTAAAGCGCAGCGTCGCGCGACGGAATCACGATGCTAGTGTGAAGCTGACGGAGGGGAAGGAGCCTCTATCATTTTCCGTGCTACGATCTCTTTGCACTACATGTCTTAAACAGAAGAGTTTGCCTTTGCTCATACATTAGCAGCCCCGCCTGTGGGCACCGTCGCGTCCGTGCTGTCCGTGAGCATGGCATGTACCAGTCCGGTAAGCGCGCTGTCACCTACAGCGGGCGACCAGTCCTCGAGCGACGTCGCCTCATTCTTCGCCGCGATCTGCTCCTCCGAGAGCGCGAAGTAGTGCAGCAGCCTGACAAGCACACCAGTCAGCATGAGCTCTTGCCCCTACCAGAACTTGCATAGCACGCGCACACACCACTGACGTACCTGACCTTGGAGTATTTGCCCGTGCTCGCAGCTTACCTTCCCGTACCCCGGGCACTTGCTCTCCACCAGCTTGGCGCACGGGTGGACTACCAACATCTCCGAGTTAACGATAAACTGTACTTTCATGAAGAACGGATCCAACTCCGGCAGCTCTGCAGTACCGGGCTCCGTTAGTCCTCCCGCAATCAAATCCGCACACATACTACAGCGGAAATTGGGGTGGTAAAAGGACGGGAGCTTGTGGGTCAGCTCTTGGTCGTTGAACTCTGAGATAATGTAGTACTTACCCTCCGGCTTGCCCTGCCTTCTCCAGCACGCGCATCCTTCGCGTTTGACTCTGTTTGACTGGCAGCGTCTATCAGCGTGGGGTATTGAGTTTCGTGTGTCACGGTAGGTTTTCTGTGCGTCTGGCGCCAACAAATTCGTCGGCGGTCTCGTTGGCCCCCAAAATAACACCAGATTGTATGGAAAGATCGCCGAGGGTTAAACGAAATCGTGTGCGCACACACGCACAGGAAACGCAAAAGTTTTCATACAAACAGAAGGTCGGACGCCAACGAATTCAAGAGAATTTATAGTTTGAGCCCCAACTCTACTTGGCTTTGGATATGAGGATGTTGGAGTGGAGCTCCACTGCAGGGTGTCGACCAATGTGACTAAGATGCTCAATTACTGCATGTAGTGCTGTAGTAGCTCAAACCAGCCAGTTAACCAGCGTTCCATGATATTTGGTAACCTTATCACGCAAGACTGGTACTATAATGTCATTATACCCCACATCGGGGCCTATGTGTGGAGGCTTTGAGCTTAACTACAGTGCGGACATCCGCCCCCACGAAGGCCAAGGCCAGACGCATAGCACTAACAGCGATATTAAGGCGACTCACTTGGTCGAGAGGCCGCTCAAATATTCTTCCAGCTCCTCAAAATCATCTGCACCAAAATTCATAACGTCGTCGGTGCCGTCGCCGGCCTTCGGTGACAAGCCTTCGAGACCCTTGAGCTCAGCGTCAAGCAGTTCAAGCTGGGGATCGCTTTTTCCATCGGGAAGACTCGCCAAGTCACAAGAGAATGACTGAAGACCCAGCTCCTTCTCCAAGTTCTTCATTTCATCGAATTCCTTCGAAAGGTCTGTAGACTCATCCTTTCCGTTTGCGGACTTTGTTGTGTCGGTAATCTTCTCTTCCAAATCGACCCCTGCTTCAGCAGCCTTAGCCAACGCTCCACTTGTTAATGATTCAAGCTCACTCATGAGTTCCTTGTCCTTCTCCTCATCCCAGCTCCCCTTGCGGTTAATCTTTTCCTTAGCGGCAAACCCAGCATCTTCGTCTGTGCCACTAATGCTGAACGAGTTTTGCTTCTGTGCCGCTTGCGCCTTCTTAGCCGCCTCTGCCTCTGCTTCCACCTTCGCCTTGGCTTTAGCCACGGCAGCAGCCGCAGCTGCAGCTTCCGCAGCAGCCTTAGCTTCGGCTTCTGCCTGCTTTTTCTTTTGTTGCTCTTCACGCTGCTTTTGGAGTCGTTTCTTCCTATCCTCAATATCCTGCCAGAAGGCCTCATCTCGGTGAAGCATATCTTCGTAGGCTTGGCGGTCCTCTTCATTCAGAGAAACGCCCTCGCTCTTGGGTGCATTACCCGTTTCGGCATCTGCAATGGTATCAACATCAGTGATGGAGGACAGTCGGGATATTGGCAATGACGTCCACAGCACTTACCGGTTGCGTCCGCAGTTGCATCCTTTCCTTCCGTTTCGACATCCGCGAATATCAAGTCGACGAAGAAGTCCTGGTCAAAGCGGGGATCACCACAAGCACCATCCAACTGTGCCTTAGTAAGCCTGCAGTTGATACACCAAACAGACCATAGCGTTAGGTGTCAACAACCTCTTCGAGCTCAAAATATTGACGACATGACATACCTCAAAATGCCCTGCGGGATGTAGCCAGTATGGAATGCCCCACGAAACATCGAAACACGCTCACCGGCAGCCGTCAAATGACGACAGCGAACCAAAATGTCTCCCTGCAGCATGCAGTCCACATTGAACGACACGGATCCGTCTCCGGTGCTAGCCCACTGGATTCCATGACCATCCTCCATATCCTTCCACGTGGTCGTGAAAACAAGCTTTCCTCCCTTAAAAATCTGCAGATATGGGCAACATCCCTCTTCGACCGTTTCAATCATTTCTTCCTCGGCGTCCTCTTCAGCTGCAGCAGACGGCACAATCAGAGACTCGCCCTCGACGCCAACAGTTTCCGATCCGTCATCCGCGGACGAGTCCTTCTTCGGCGCCTCCAGTACCCGCCGCTCTTCGAACACAGGGATCGTGTTAATAATCACACGCCGTAGCAGCAACGGCGACGACCGCGGCTTCACGCCTTCCATCACATTGTTGAAGTACTGAATGTATCTGCACAAAACACCCAAAACACCCACAACATCAGTCCGTTAAACACCCACTACACACTCAACAAAATAATAATACAGTCAGCCCCTACCTGCGCTGCGACGGGATCGTGAGCTTCTCGACCGACGTGTTCCTTTGCTCAGCCACGTACTCCAAGCTCTCCATGGCGTTGGGGAACAGTCCCACCCACGCCAAGTAGCAGGCGATCACGGTGCCCGTGCGTCCCTTGCCCGTGAGACAGTGCACTGCAGCGAGGTTCTTGTCGTCCGCCTGCAGCCAGCTCTCGATGGACGAGCAGATCTTGAACATGAGCCCGAGCGGCGGCGCCGGGTGGCCCGGGAAGTTGAACTCCAGCACCTGGTTGTCGAAGAAGGCGTAGTCGTACGTCTCCTCGCTCAGGTTCCAGATCATGTAGTGGCCGCCGTGCTTGCCGTTGAGGTACATGGCCACCAGGTCGATCGGGTTGTCCTTGAGCAGCGTGCGGTTCGTGCCCAGGTTCATGTTGGGGAAGCCCATGGCCACCACGTTCTCCGTCACGTACGAGAAGTTGAGCAGCTCCAGGTTCACCTCGCCCGTGGACCGGTCCAGCGCGTAGCTGAGGCGGCGCTGCAGCGCGTCCATGTCGGCGGCGTCCAGCGCCTTGCGCGCCTTGACGGCGCCCTCCTTGGCCGCGGAGGCCGCCGCCCCCTGCGCCTTCTTCATGAAGCCCATCATACTGGCGGCTGCGGCCGATACGGACTCCGAGTTGAAGTGCTGAGTGAGTGCGGTCTTTAGGGTTGGGGGTTGGGACAAGTGACCATCACTCTGGGTCTCTTCGCCGAAGAGCGTGGGCGGCGGGCTCTTGTTACTCTGGTCGTCGGACTCCTGCTGCGCGGGGGACGGAGATGAAGACGCGGTCGTGTCGGCGTCCGAGGAGGGGGACGCGCTCGTGGTGTCGTGGCCCGTGTACGCCTCCAGCCGCGTCACCGCCGCGGGGAAGCGCTCCGACAGCCGCTTGAACATGGCTCCGATACGCTTTTTTCTGATTGATCCGGAAATGGGTCAGCTGCCCCTCAAGTTGCAAAAGGGTAAGAACCGGGTTTAGCTACTGTAGAGGTTTGAATAAGAACTAATGTTGAAAGTAGTATTGGGAGACCTGACTTTAACGACATATGTGGATTGGGACTTGATTGTCAAGTGGCAACCAAGGATTGCAGCCACACACGTGAAAGGCCAGTGAAGCCATTTCCAGACTCGACCATAGAAATAGAATGACAAGCTTCTTGTGGCGTGTGGACCGCGATGCAGTACGCGGGCGGATGCTGCGCGTCACGCGCGACGTGAAGGAGGGAGAGAGTGTGCTGCGGGAGCTCGCGTACGGCAACGTGGTGCTGTCGGCGCACCGCGCGGTGCTGTGCGCGGTTTGTCTGCGCGCAGCTGACGCGGACATTTGCTGCGACGACTGCTCCAACGTGTTTTTCTGCAGCGAGGAGTGCCAGGAGAAGCTGCAGGCGGTGCACGAGAAGGAGTGCGAGGCGCTGGAGGACGTGGCTCTGGCTGCGTCTAAGACCGGCACGGACGTGGACCTGCTGCGTCTCTTGATCCGGATCTTGGCGTCACGCTCGCTGGACGCTGCGGACGGAAAGCTGCACGCCGACGGCCAGGGAGTCGTGCGCGCTAGTTACGCCGGCGTGCAGGACCTGGTGCATGTGCTGGACAAGGAGGGCGGAGCCTGGGCGGATCACGTGCGCGCTGGCGCCAAGAGAATCCTGGCAGATCTCCCGGACAAGTGCCACCTGCCTGTGGAGGAGATCCTGGTTATTGCGGCGCAGATCAATGAGAACGCGTACTCGCTGGACGCGCTGGACGAGAAGCACTTGGTGGCGGCGGTGGGGCTCTTCCCGATCTGCGGACTGATCAACCACAGCTGCCAGCCGAACTGCACCTGGTCGAATGCGGGAGACGGGATCATGGAAGTAAGAGCGCTGCGTGATATCAAGGAAGGGGACGAGATTACGCTGAGCTACATTGACATCGACAAGGAGCGTGCCGAGCGACGCAAGGAGCTGCGTGAGACCAAGCATTTCGATTGCCAGTGTGAACGATGCGCGGCGACCCTGAGCGAGTCGGTAGACCGCTATTTGGAAGCATTCTGCTGCCCGCGTTGCTCTGTGAAGGCTGCTAGTGAGAAGGACTGTTTGCTCGCGCAGGTTGAAGACAAGCTCGTGTGTCCCGGTTGCCAGTTCGATGTACCGGTAGCTGCTGTTGCGTCGGCAGTCGTCACAGCGAGGTCTACGCTGGCTAAGGCGAAGCAGTGTCTGAACCGGTTCAAGTACGCAGATGTCATGACGCAGCTCGCGAGTCTCTCAAAGGGCATTGAAGTGCGTGGCCAGGTGATCCCGTTCTACCGTAGCCACGGTATTGCAATTGCAATGGCGCGGATCCTCTCGGATGCCCAATTCAAGCTGGGCAACATCGTCCGAGCCTACGAGCTGCGCAAGCAACTGCTTACAGCTCTTGAGCTCGTGGCTTGGCGCAACCACCTGCCTCTTGCGCTCGCCCACTTCGACAAGGCAGAGGTGCTGCGGCGTATGTTGGTGCACCCAGCAACACCTCTGCCTGAGAACCTGGACCAAGACGAGTTGGAACGGGAGATGCGTGCATCATATCTAGCGTTCAGCGATATCTGCGCCGTTTGTCTCGGAAAACCTCATCCATTGCGCCACCGTGCGCTTGCTGCTCTGAAGTTCTGAGCATTTTTTAACGCCATGTTTTGATTCACCTACTGTAGAAATCTCGGGCCAAGGAAGAGTCGAGGTTCGACTACACGAGGACGATGTAGTCATATACTACTACTTCACTACTTCGAAGTACATGTAGTAGTATATGGCTAGACATGAAGCAGATGATAACCTTGTGAAAGTACTGTAGGGATGGTGCTGGCCATGCTCGATAGAAGTCCTACTACTTTTGCGCTTGTAAGCATTGACCAAACTTACCATTAAGCTGCTTCCGCCCTACTCAAACGAATCCTTGCGCCGACGAAGATTCTCAAGCACGCTAACAGGATCTGTGCCACCGACAGAGGTGCGAATAGTCTCGTTGTGCACACGCAGGAACGGGTTGTACAGCATCTCTTCGCGCAGCGAGGACGGAACACTGGGCAGGTTCTTGGCTCGGCGGATACGAACAGCGGCGATCTTCTCGCGCAATGCCTGGTTGGACGGGTCCACACTCAGCGCGAAACGCAGGTTCGACATCGTGTACTCGTGTCCGCAGTAGACCTTCGTGTCTTTCGGCAGCGTGAGGATCACCTCATACAGCGCTCGGTACATGTCCTCAGCGGTTCCTTCAAAGAAGCGTCCGCAGCCGCCAACAAAGAGCGTGTCGCCAGGGAACAGCAGTGGCGGGGTGTCGGCGTCGCCCGTGACGACGTACGCCACGTGCGCTTTCGTGTGGCACGACACATCGAGCACCTTGACACTCGCCGCGCCGATCTTGAACTTGTCTCCGCCGTTCACAGGGCGGGTCCGCGCTGGGATGAGCTCGTTCTCCGGGCCGGCAATCATGACACCCGGGTACTTCTCCGCCATCTCTTCGTTGCCACCTGCATGATCCCTACAGTACCAACAACACCAATATTGCAATAAGTCTCCACACTAACCACTATCCAACTGCATCGACGAATTGAATTGCTTACGCGTGTTTGTGCGTGGTCAAGACGCCAAGGAACTCGCGCTTCCGAGTGGTCTCCTCCTCCTTCAACACCGGCAAGATCTTGCTGGGCTCGGCCGGGTCCACCGCGAACATGGTGTGGTTCGTCTCGTCCACCACCACGTAGCCTGCACGCAACCATTAGCACTGACAATGGACCCCCCCCAACAGTTGCAGCCGTCACCGTAGTTGTCTTCAAGCATGGGCACGACGCGGACGCGGAGGCTCGGGTCATTCAGGAACTTTTTCTTAGGCTTGACTGGCACAGCAGCAGCTTTACTCGACACACGTCTCCATAGCCCCGCACACTTGAGAGACCCCGCAGCCAGCGGACGCAACTGCAGCAGCATCCCGACCATCATAGATCTATTCTATGAACATGCGTTGGGTACACTGTACCATCTGTGGGTACACCAGCAAGTCACAAAAGCGGGGGAGGGTACACCTTTGATTGTGTAACCCTGGAAGGGGCCCTCGAGCTCATTTTTCCGAGCCATGGAGAGCTTCGGCACGGAGCTCAAGGAGACGCCGTACCCGCTGATCGCGGCGCTGGGCTCGCGCGAGCTGCAGGGCAAAGTGCTGCCGCTGGTGCGCGCGGCCAACGAGGAGTTCGTACCTAAGTTGCACCTGGCGTCGCTGCCGCGCGAGCACCGCTTCCCGGCCAAGAAGGAGCTGCGCGAGAAGCACGGGACCTTCCCCAACCAGACGCAGCGCGACTTCGAGGGCTACCGCGCGCAGGGCGTGCTCAAGGCGCGCTGGCTCAAGAAGCACCACGAGCTGCTGCCCGCCGTCGTGCTGCTCTTCGACGAGTTCGACCCGCGCTGGAGCCCGCAGGACTGGCAGCAGCGGGAGACGGCGCTGCGGGAGGAGGTCGAGAAGCTCAGGCGGACGGTATCAGGTGGGTTTTATCAGATACTTCAGTTTGGGTTTTATATCCATATCAGATTCATTGACTTTTTGGGTTTTATGCAGCTAGGGAGTGTCGAGTGATGCTCGTCTTGCTGCAGCAAGTGGACGACGCTGGGGTCGCACCCATGAACACGACGGAGGAGAGGCTGACCAATCTGAGGAGGAGGCTGGACACTGATGCCAAGGGTTTGGTGCTGCTGAGGTCGAGGGACTTGGTCAGAGGCTCCAGTGTGCTGGCCAAGCTCGAGTCTTCCGTGCGCAACATGGCGCTGGAGTACTACAAGGCGCAGTCGAAGCGCGTCAAGAGGTACAAGAAGGCGCTTGCAAAGGCGCCTGGCTATCAGGCTCTGCACGCGAGATTGAGCTTCAAGATCGCGCACTACTACGAGTTTCGACGCTACACGACCAAGGTGCTGCAGCATTACGAGGCGTCCTACCGCGCGATCATTGCCCTGCCATTGAATGAGAATGAGGCGGTGGATGGGATCTCCTACACGCAGGTCATGACGATGGCGGAGTTCGTCAACTTCAAGCTGTGCTACCACTTGATTTTCTCGTCGAACAATGTGAAGGGCGCGGTGGACCAGCTGCAACGCCACATGGGCGTCTACGCGCGAGCGATTGTTGTGGCGGACCGAGCGTACGAACACTGGGAGTGGGTGTCGCGTCAGTATCATGTCTTCGCGCAACTGCTGGCCGAAGCCACTTCCATTCGAGGCTCACTTCCAAGCACGGGGTTGGACTCGGACGTGTATAAAGAGCCGTATTTATATTACTCCATTGCTGCGAAGTACGCCATGTTCCGGAGGAAGGCGGCTGCGAAGCTTGGTCTGACTGCAGCGACTACCGTTCCCACCGCCATTCCCAATGGTGAAACTTTATCGGAGCGTGACTTCGTCGTGGTGCCGTCCGTCTTCGTTGGTGGTGATCCGGTGGTCTCTGAAGCGAATGCGGCGTCCCAAGATCCTTCGGTCGCAGCGCTTGTGAAATACCGGCATGCTATGGAGAGGACCGTGCCCCACGCCAAACGGTCTATTGTTTTGTTGGAGCATGCAATTCAACACCTGACGATGTACGTGGCTGACCACAACGCGCCGCGCAGTCGGATGAAAAGTCGGTTGCTGGTACATCTGGGAACCGAGCGGCTTGCGTCTGGTGAGTACGAGCGCTCGCGCGCTGAGCTGCAGAAGGCAAAAGCTACATTTGCGATTGAGAACTGCTGGGCACAAACCGCTCAGATTCTGAAACAGCTACTTATTTGCACCTTCCGCCAAGGAGATACTGCAGCCTACCTGGACTATTCGCTGCAGTTGTTGTCGCCTGTTGTGGAGGAATTTGTATCCCCCAAGGAACGAGGCCGTATCCAGGATTCTTTTCTAACTGCATGGAGAAATCCGTCTGCATTGGGGACGCCGTTTACTGAAAACTCAGCGCTTGGCAATGGGCATGAACTAGCACTGGATCGATCTCGGCCTGTGTTCGCTCTAACGGCGCAATTTGATCGCGCTTCTGCTTGCGTGAAGGAGGACGTAACACTGGAGCTAGAATTGCGGTCACATTTCCCGTCGCCGCTTGTGATGGCAAAGATAGAATTGGTGTTTAACGATGAGCGCTATCGTACGGCGATCTACCATCAGGCTGATGTGGAATCTGGAGCTCTAGCTTGTGTCGACGGGAAGTTTTACTCCTCGTTGGAATTTACTCATAAGATGACGAAAGAGCTGCGAGTTCCGTTGCATGTGCTGGATGGTCGGCAAATGCTGTCTATTCAGGAAGTTCGGTTCTACATTAGTGGTTCAGACCACGGTATGAAGGCTAATGGTGTCGAGGCGAATGGCGTACAGACAGAGGAAGAGTTCCTGATTTTCAGCCTGTTGGTCGAGCGCGCGTCTGTAGAACAACGAGAAACACCGCAGCCATATCTTGTGAACGGACGTGTGCCTGCTATGGGCAACGGATCTGCTTCTCCGAGCTTCTCGAGGAGAAAGTCGATGTTTTCACTTGTTGAAGGCCCTCGACCAGGTCTTGCTGATGCACCTGAGCCCATTCAAGAGGATGGCACGGCTCATCTTCGGGGTTCATCGCTGATGATTCTGCAACCACGTGCGAAGGCCACATTGACTATGTCGTCGCGCGAGCCGCTCCTGACAGGAGACTTCCGTGAGCTTGCGTTCCAGTTGTCAGCCAACGAAGATACGCTGGAGAACGTCACATTCCAGGTTGTTTGCGAGCCCCCACCGGCATCACAAGCACCCGGGGACGCATTTTTCTTCACAGAGCAGTCTGGAGTGTTGACACCAGTTGCGTTGGATACGAACCTACAACCTCAAGACCTCATCTCGCTCCCTAACAAGGATCCAGAAACTGAAGAAACTCTCCGTGTCATTGTTCGATCGACAAGAGCGACTCCTGTGACGCTGGTTGTATCGGTCGCTTACACAACCAAAGCTGGCGTGGCTGTAGGCTTCGATGAACGCTTCGAGTTGGTATGTCACGACCCGTTCGCCGTTCAAGGCGGTCTCATCCACGACTTCCTCAGCGGAGGTGGTGTACCCGGTGCCGCGCAAATGCCGAAGGGCTCGTATGGCTGCGTAGGCAACACGGTGAATTTCCAAGGCAGCGTCACCTGCACATCCGGAGAGCCTCTGAAGGTGCTGGCGCTAGAGTTTGAGCCTCGTGAGACGAACATGGTGGAAGACTTGGCCATTTCGGGGTTCGGCCCCGTGTCTTCGGGTTCCGGCACCTCTGAAGATGTCTGCGCGACGTTCAACGACGGCGATTCGCGGTGTTTCTGCCTGCGGTTAGTACCGAAGGTGGCGTCTACCTTCATCACTCTTGGTCGGGTGAAGGTTGTTTGGAGACGCGAGTCATCGACGATTACGAGTGCTCCCGGTGGTGAGCGGAACGATGAAGTGAGCACGTGGCTTGACATCCCAATGGTCTCGTTCGTGGACGCCCCGCTCACTTTCAGTGTGGAGACGCCGCCGTTTGGCGTCGAGGGTGTGATGGTCTACATGGACGTTCGAGTACGGAACAACGAGGCTGTTTTCCACAGCCTGCGGGTGAAGCCTGTGGATGCAGAGGGTGCGTTCTACATTTCCGGTCGCACCAACGCCACGGAAGACTTGCTCCCTTTCGACGAGCTGGTGTTCCGATTGGGCTTGGTGCCTACGAAGACAGGTATGCTGGTGATCCTCTGCGCCGTCATTTCTTCCAGAAAACTAACTGTTTTGCTCCCTATCTTCCCACTTGTGCAGGGTACTTGCGATTGCCCCGCCTAGAGATCGTGTCGTTGACGTACAACCTGCCGTTCACCAACCCGGACGAGCGCCAAGAGCTGTTTGTGTTGCCCCGCGAGTGTCCCACCTGGGGGGCCGCCAAGTGAACAGGCAGCGGTTGACTAAGAGTGCGTGAAGATAGACTTGATGAAGAGCTCTCGGTTTCAGACGAAAATGAACTTCAACTCACTATGGTAACGCGTCTCGCTCCCACTCCATATGTCACGATCTCCCACTCATTCCGGACCAAAGCACTATCACTCTAATTCCACTGAAAACGTAGCTCTATAACCTTCATAAACCTATTCATCGAGATCCACCTTTGACCACATTCGTATAGTCTGAAAACAACTTCAAAATTTAATACAAGCGTTAAGTTCGTGTATTAGTGTACAACTAGGGCTCAAATTGTCATACGATACCGGTATTTGATTGTCTACATGCCGTAAAATGATGTGCAGAAGTCCCCATCCTGCGATTCGACGATTTTTAGCCGAAACCATACATTTGCCCCGCAGACGAGGAAGGACGTTCGAGTCGCGTCGAGTGCTGCGTGACGTGGGGCGACTCTCCTCTCTGCGCTGCCGCACTGCCGGGCGGAGAAGCAGCCGCATGAGTCTGTGGTGTCGCTGCCTTTCGCGAAGACGCGGCGACCCGCAGAGACGCATGCAATTCCAGGAGCAGTTTGAGCGCATCAAGGCCGTGTACCCGGGCACGAGCTACGTCTGTCTGTTGGATGGCGACAGCGGAGACATGATGTGCGTCCAGTCGAGTGAATGAAAGCACCGATTTAAAACCACTAACGGGTGACTATGGGGATGCAGTGCGCAGTCGGAGACCACGGAGATCAACACGGACGAGTTCACGCGCACCATCATCAACCTCAAGGACGCCGCACTGCAGTTCGGTATGTGGAGTGCAGCAGAGGGATCAGAGGAGGATGGATGGATGATTGAAGGAGGGGTGTTGCTGCTGTTGTTGTTGTTGTCGCTGCAGCGGCGACGTTGAACCAGATTGACCCGCAGGTGGTGCACGTTCGGGGGGCGCAGGGCATGTTTTCGTGCTACGGGTCGGCGCACATGGTGCGTTGCAAGGCATTTGGGAGTTTTGGTGTTGTGAGGCGTGAGGACTTATTTATTATTGTTATTGTTTGTGCGCAGATTCTGGCGTTCTACAGTGAGATGCCAGGTGTGGACTTGGAGCTGTTCGACTGCTTCGAAGCCGACAAGAACATTGAGCCGATCACAGGGGAGCTGCATCGAATTTTGGACGCCAACGAGGGTGGAAAACGACGGTATCGGGCGTAGTCCGTTGAGGCTGCGGCTGGCAGATGGACAGACCGAATCCAAGCGCCGCTTCTTGCAGTCGCCGTCGACTCCATTCGACGGACAGTTGCCACCAGCGCGTAACTAGAACGCAGTCGAGTGCTGCTGGTACAAACACAAAGCACGATGCTCCTCAAGCGACCTCTGATGTTGCGCTCTCTCAAGAGACGAGCGCAGGGATACAGATACAACGACAAGAGACAAAACCAAAATGAATATATTTAAGTGGGGAATCCCTCAGCATGGGCGTTTGCGCTCTTGCAGCCCCGCTGACGCTTCCCCGTGGTTCCATCCCGTAGCAACTCAATGGTTCCGGATTGGACTCGACTGACTGGCGCGTTTAAAATCGTTCGTTCATTCTACTAGCTACATTGCGCATCTTGTTGTACACCTTGCCGGGCGGCGCGCCCATGATGAGCGAGCAGAGGGCGTCACGCGCGAGCTTGATGTTGGCGAACGAGCCCAAAATGTGGATCTTCTGGTCGGCCAGCACGATGCGCGTGCGCGTGGCGTTCTCCACGGCGTACTTGGTCTTGCCGTCCTGGCCGGCCACTCGGCCGATGGCGCGGCTCAGGTGGTCGCCCTTGAGCATCTTGACGTCGTTCACCTCGAACGTGTCGATGAACAGGTCCTCGAGACGCAGCAGCGCCACGGCGTCCTGCACCTCGAAGCCCATCATGTAGGCCTGCACGAAGTCGGCGGCCTTCTGCAGCGCGCCGGCGTCCGTCGTGTGCGGCGAGTTCTTGAGCTCGATGCAGCGCGTCTTGGTGTTCATGCGGATCTGCAGCTTCAGGTGCTCCACGACGGGCTTCATGATGTTGGGCCAGTCGTTCTTCAGCGGCGTGTAGCGGTGCGCAGGCACGCGCACGCGGCGGAAGTCGTTCTTGCCGCCGGACTGCTGCTGCGCGCTGAGCGCCGGGAAGTTGGGGCGCACCACGCCCTGCTCCTCCACCTCCATCATGTCCGTCTCCTGCGCCTGCTGCGCGATCGCCTGCGCGTTGATCACCAAGTCCTGTCCGGCCATCGAGTCCACCTCCATGATTGTCTGAGTGCGCGTCGAGCCTGATTGAGTGCAGGAAGCTGAAGTGATGCGGATCAGAGCGAATTCCAGCCAACAGCTCCGGAAAACGACTGGAGTCGGCAATCCGCGCGATTTCATTGGTTGAAAAAGAGGTAATGGTACTATGTACCGGTTCGACACAGATGGCTTCACCTGCCAGGCCACTTCAACGTGTTGCATGTTGGTGGATAAGCTTAGTGGTGTCTGAATTGAGAGTGACTTGTTTATTGGTTCTTTAGCTGGAGCTTGGCGCGAGAGAAGAGGAAGAGGCCGAGCGGAGGTGCCCAGCCACCGAGCCACAGCACGAGCGCCCACAGCGGACTGCAATTGCACGAATAGGACAGAGTAAGTTACCAACACAATGGTATCAACACTTTTCAGCTCGATGGGCGTCATGACTTACCTGTACAGAATCCAAAACGTCCCCACGACAGATAATGTGAGCGCAGCGCTCATGCTGCTCGCAAGCACGTGCTGCTGAATCCCAGCTAACAGCGGACCAAACCGCTCGAGAAGCGGTCTACGCAACACCAAGAAGCCCATAAATCCGAGCACACCCGCGAACAGCCTGAAGAAGCGGTTCTTGCGCACCTTCACAAACAGGGTATCGAGAACAAGTTAGCTGTGATGAATTTGTATGCACGCATGCAACGTCCAGGTACCTGTGTCTGCGTCTTCTTGTCAAAGAGCTCCTCCGCAGTCATGATCCCGTCCTCCAACAGGTGCAGCGAGTCCCCCGCAGTAGTTTGAAACGGCACCAATTCATCCCCTTGCTGTTTTGCGCATACCGTCACTGGATAATTTGGAGTTACCTCAAAGTACACACGTTGATCTCCCAGAACAAAATCTCTGATCTCCGGCATCAAATAGAAGAAGTTTTCCTCGACGCTCACATTCGCAACCTCGCTATTGTCCCCCCACCGCTCTCCTTCCCTCTGATCCAGCAAATTTGCCATCACCCGACGACTAGAGGCGTCCAACTTCACTGCATCTCTACGTTGAATTTGGTCCACCAGCTCATCCGGCAACGAAAATTCTCCAACGACAAGGTCCTCCGCCTTCACCACGAGAGACTTGTACTTCCACGCCTCAGCCGGCGGGTTCCCGTAGCTTGGGTCGTTGAACTCAATGCTCTCAATGACCTTCTCTCTCCACCGCAAGTCGTACATGTAAATCCGCTCCCGGTCGTCATCAAACCGACGGTCTTCGTCCTCCGGCGTGCTGCTCGTGGAAGTGTGCGACGTCTCCACCCACTGCAGCATTTCAACATGTCGGTGCAGCCTCACGCCTTTCACAGCGACACCAAAAGTTTTGTCCAGCACAAATGGACTTTGACGCAACTGTAGATCGTCCGTATTGCGATTATTCAATTGGAAATTGACATTGGGCGTGGATGTTGTGGTGGTGATCAATCCCGAGAAATGGACCAATTCTCCCTCATTTGCAGCCGAAACTTCCGGTTTGGAGAGAGAAACCACAACGGAGCGGCCCTGTTCGAAGCTCTTGACGCTGCGCACTAGTGCCGACTCATACACGCAAGTAGTCGCCACCGACGCCAGCAGCAGGAAGCCCCCGATCGCCAGCTCCTTCCCCATGATGTTTGTCACAAAACAATGACACAAAAATTGTAAGAAGGATCAAATACTTCTGTGATGGACAAAGTTTGTGTGTCATATATACCGGTATTTGAGATGTACTACTAAAATGACTTCAATACATTCTTCAAGTCAAAGGTAAACTTGAATCGGCAGCCACTATTGAATCAACACAGTAGGCTCATGGGACGGCCAGGCGGCTACGCCAAGCCCTGCAAGTTCTTCCTGCAGGGCACATGCCGCAACGGCAACAACTGCCGCTTCTCGCACGACGCGTCCGGTGGAGGGAACCGCAACAACAACGGGAACAACGGCGGCTTCGGGTCCCAGTCGCAGTCGCAGTCTCCGTTCGGGAACTCGAATGCGTTTGGCAATACCAACACCTCGTCTTCCGGCATTCAGGGCGTGCCTATGACGGAGTCCGGGCGGTCGCTGGCTATTGAGGAGCTCAAGAATCCTCCCATCTGGCCGCTGTCGGGCTTCGCAGTCGCTAAAGGCGTACGTGAGCCGAGTTATACGCTGTTACATGTCGAGGTAAACAAAAGTGTAAACTAACGTGTAACTTTCGTGATTCGAAGCTGCCGAGTGTTGTAGCAGGCGACGTAAGTGCTGAAGAGGCTCGATGGGAAGCTTACCAAGAGCTCAAGACGTCGGGGAACTGCTTGCAGTCTACACAGAAGCTGCAGGCGCTGGCAGCAGAGCAGCAGACGCAGCGACAACGGGTGGCCTCGCTGCTTGAGAACCACCAGGCGGCCCAGAAGCTGTTCAATGGAGAGCCGTTGCCTGGGAGCTCAGGATTCGGTGGACAGGGCGGGGCGGCCAACCCTTTCGGCGGAGGTGCTGCCGCTAGTCCCTTTGGAGCGGCTGCTACGCCGGCGGCGTCGCCGTTTGGTGGGGCCTCGCAAGCTGCCAATCCGTTTGGCGGTGGCGCTGCTGCGCCTGCATCTTCGCCGTTTGGGAAGCCAGCGACACCAGCAGCGAGTCCTTTAGGAGGAGGTGGGAGCAGTGCGTTTGGGGGAGCTGCATCGGCGAATCCGTTCGGTGGAGGCAGCTCAACGACAGCCTTTGGCGCGTCGTCAGCGTTGGGAGCAGGAACAAGTTCGGCGTTTGGTGGTACGACGGCGAACCCGTTTGGAGGAGGTGCTGCTGCACCTGTATCGTCACCTTTTGGGAAACCGGCAACACCTGCTGCCAGTCCGTTTGGAGCACCGTCGACAGCTTTTGGAGGAGCGGCTGCAACGTCAGCAGCGCCCTCGTCCTCTCCGTTTGGTGGAAGCACTGCGACTACAACGTCGCCGTTTGGAGGTGGCTCGTCGACTTCAACTACGGCATTTGGGGGTGGGAACGCTGGATCAGGATTTCCAGGCTTCAGTGGTGGGGCTAAACCGGCAGCTTCTAAACCGGCAGCTCCTCCGGCACCTTGGTCCTCGCCATTTGGCGCACCTTCAAGTACTCCCTTCGATAGTTCGTCAGGGACAGCAGCAGGCAGCTCCAATCCTTTCGGCGCGCCATCAACGAGCAATGCCACCTCAGCTTTTGGTGGATCCTTTGGCACGTCGTCTGGCAGTACTACTGGAGCCGCCAATCCGTTTGGAGCACCCGCTGCGTCTAGCACTACCACGCCGTCCCCGTTTGGAGCTCCAACGACGTCTACAAGTGCAACCAGTACGTTTGGTGGATTTGGGAAGCCGGCCATGACTAGTTCTTCATCTGGATCGGCGTTTGGAGCTCCGACCACGACTGCACCGCCGCCTCCTCCTCCCGCACCGGTAATTAGTGGTCCACCGCCTGATGCTCGCGACGATGCATGGAATGCAGAGCAATTCCAGCAAGCTGAGTTCACGCTGGGTATGGTGCCTACCGTGCCGCCTCCACCGCAGTTTTGCTAGACTACTCAGCAGCTACAGTGTTGCTAGTGTGCATAAGGAACAAGAAGACTGAGGTAGCGTAGCGTGCTTTCATATTATAGAGCGCAGATAATCTATATAAATAAGGACGAGCATGACGATGGTGCCCTGAGGGTAACTAGTATCCATCCAGACCACTGAACGACCCCGTGTTGCGAGCTTTCTTCTTCACCACTTGGCCGACACCGGCGTCCACGAAGTTCTTAGCGCGGAGAGAGCGGAGAGGGACATCAGCTGTGCGGCCATGCGCGCTGTTAAGCTGCAGCAACAGTCGATACACGGCATTCTTCTGAGTTGGTGTTGCTCTCCCCACCAACCTCGGACTCTCCGCGTACAAGAACATTGGCTGTGTAGTCACCAACGCCGAGCGGGAGCTGCAGTTGAAGCGTTGCAGCAGCTCAAAGGCGACGGCCTTGCCGTCCCTGAACTTGGCCATAACTGTCGCCGTCGGCGTCGTCATGAAGAAGCCGAGCAACAGACCATCATGCTGCATGACGAACATGAAGCGGCACTCGAACACACTGTCCGCAACCGCCTCATCTCGCGCGCACTTGTTGCGGACGCGCACAGCATTGGAGCGGGCTGCGCTACTCAGTGCCATGGCCCACTGCTGGCACATGGAGCTGTTCCAGAGCTCAATGTTGACGTCCACTTCCCGTCCGAAAAACGACGTGACCCGGGAGAACCCAACCGTCTTGGACGAGCACGGGGGCTCCAACGGGTGCGTAGCAATCGTCGACGACGTCATGGCGTTCCTGTCGCGCGTTTCCAGCGGCGGGCCACAGATGAGCTGCTGCAGCACGTAGAACTCGACGCGAGCCGACACCTGCTTGCACAGCAGCGCCGTCTTGTAGATCAAGCTCTGCGTCATCTTGCTGCGAGGGATGCAGTCGAAGAAGAGGAACTGCAGCGGCCCGAAGTGGAACCCGAAGGCCAGCAGCGCGTACACGAAGTACACGACCATGATGAGCAGCGACAGCGTGTAGTACGCGGTGCCGTGGAACGCGTAGTCAATCAGTCTGATCTTGAGCCAGCAGTAGAAGAAGCCGATCCACATGCGCTGCACCGGCGACAGGAAATACACCCGACAGCCGCGCAGACAGTGCTGCGCGATGCGGTAGCCCACGAACGTGGCCAGCGGCTCGGCCACCACGAAGTAGGCGGAGAACAGGCGCAGGTCCAGCTCCAGCGAGCGCGCCGAGTCGGCCGGCGGCCCGTAGCGCGGCCAACCTCCTTCCAGCACTGCAGGGCCGGCCCCGTACAAGCCGAAGCCCGGGCCGCGACGGAATAGCGGCATTGCAACTGACGCGCGGACGGTTATGACACTGCACACTTGGTGGCTGCTGGACGTGCGCTCCACCTGCCAAGATGCCAACTGCCGCTTAGAGACTGTGAAGTGGAAATAGACGTAGAGACACGAAGGACAGTGCAGTACGTACTGTCGCTCGCTTGTGCGTGGTGTATCCTTGTGGCGAATGGATCCGTTCGTCTGCGCCGGAGCTCTGCAGTGCTTGCCCTGTTCCGTTACAAGGCTGTTCTGATTGTGAGTGCGCGAGACACGGTCGAACTTGAGCTTTGCCTGACTAATTTTGGTCCAGTCGAGCCTGTCATAGCTGATCTCGACTGACGTCAGATTTTCAGATATTTGATGGTTAGTGTTAATTTGAGATTTAGTGTGTGGAGTGTAGATGGGTGTAGTGAGGTTGTATAGTATGATGTAGAATACCGGTGCTGAGGTTACGTACCGGTAAATGTATCCGGGAGGTGTATCTCGTCAAATCGGCTTGAGTTCGGACAGGATCACAAAAGGAGACAGAAAAGGGCGGTGGACATTGGATTTTGGGGACGCTGACCAATCGCTGCCTGCCAGCGTCGAGCTTGGATGCAAAAGCAGTTGAACGAACCCGGTGCACAGTCGGTGCGACCTTACCACGCCGCGGTCGCGACCATAGCCGGTGGTCGACGCGATGCTTCAAGCACGCTCCAAGCGTCGAGTTTTAGTCCGTCGGTTAATTTGAGCAGACCCTTTTGGCGGGTGTGTTTACGCTTTGGTCCCACACTGTACCGGTAAGGTAAGCTGACATGTTGAATTTTGTATGCGCTTAAAACCGAAACAGTCTGATTTGGTCCGAGCGGAATACAATTATTGAATCAATTACCGGTTATATGCCAGTTGTTGACGAGCTCCTTTTGAAGGCTGACCGGAAGCTAGCTTCCGGTCAGCCTTTAAAAAGGAAATCATCGGCTTCGAGCACGCCCTGCTCGCGAGCATTGCGAGTTGTCGGAATGTTGATCAACTTCAACTTGGTAAGCCAACGGCGCTAAAAAAAGTGGCCACATGCGCGCGAGGTCTCTCAGCCTTCTGCACTTCCTTAATCCTTTCGTTAATTTGCACACAATCTCTACCATTCAAACTGCCCCAACGCGTGGGCAAAGTGTTCAGATCTTTGCGAAGACGTCGGTAAAGGGATGCATCATCTCGTTAGCTGGGACGACGGCGGTGTTTCGCGTTGCAGCCGTCGTTGGACAAGTTCTGTGAGGCATACTTCGAATCTACTACTACTAGCGATGTCCTTATTTAAAAAAATTAACGCACTCAGGTACAATCCAACACGATATCCATCTCCAGTAGCAGCGCTTCAAGCACTTCAAGCGTCGATTTTATTGTAGTCCGCCGGATAATTTGAGCAGACCCTTTTGGTGGGTATCCGATACGGGATGCTGAAATGTTGAATGCGCTTAAAACTGGAGCGTCTCATGTACTTCATTTGCTTTCTTTTGTGAAATGTTGAAGCGCTTAAAACTGGAACGTTCTGATTTGGTCCGAAAACAAGCAAACGAAGAAGCTTTCGGACCAAATCAGAACGCTCCAGTTTTAAGCGCTTCAACATTTCACAAAAGAAGCGTCGACGCTTATCAAGCATTGGAGCGATCACTCAGCGGCCAGTGTCTTCAGCACCACCATCATCAGCAGCAGCGTCACCAACGATGGTTCGCGGAAGAAAGCAAGTGATTCACATGAAAGATGTCGACAAGGCAAAGAAAGCGCTGAATGCGATATGGAACGACCCACCCGCCAACGCGCCATCACTCGATCAAGATGGTGATGCTTCTTGGGGGCCTGTTGTGTTGTGTGAAGCCACCACGTGGAAGGATTTCGAGCGATGGCTCAATGTCAACGAAGGACGAGTGAGACGGTGGGTCTTCGAGCCTCTCGCTGATGGTTCGGGGCAGGGACGAGTGGTCATCTACAGCATCCCGTCGTTCGTTCATGATGAGACGACATGCGCAATCGCGAAATCTATTTTCCAGCAAATACTGGCTCACGGGAACAGCTTTCTCCTGGGGGACACTGTGGAATGGGCAACTAGTCCGACATGCTGGACAGGAGACCGTGGTCAAGAACCCAATTTTGGTTTCACTCCTGTGGGTCTCACAGTTGGAGGGGCAGTGGTGGGGGCTGCAAATGGCCACCCATTTCCCAACGTCATAGTCGAAGTTGCGTACAAGAACGACGCCCTGGCAGCACTTCGTGCCAAGCTCGTGCGTTGGATGGCTCGGACTTCCGTCCAAGTAGCGATCGGAATCAAGATCTTTGCTGGAGGTGCCACTCCATTGCGTCGAGTCGCAATCTTGCACCAACGTGGTCAACCCGTCCAAGAAGTGGAATTTGGACTTGATGGCCCGCGCACTCCTCCGTTAACGATCTCATTTCCAGTTGCAGCTGTGTACGTTGGTGTTGCTTTACCAGCGGCTTTGGCTAGTCTCAACAATCCCCAGATAACGATTGATTTGATTGCCTTGCGAGCACTGATCGAGGAAAACATTCAACTCAATGATGCCAGTAGAGCGGCTGCCGCTCAGGCTGCTGCTCAGTAGGTATTTTTGGTACTGAAGTGGTAGTTTTCTAATGCATAATCATGCTTTTTTCTCGTCATGTTTGCATCAAAGTCGGCATGCACAGTGTAAATCAGCGTGAAACCCAACTAATACGAAGGCTGCAATCATGAGACGCTTCATTTAGTTAAGCTTACTACTACTACTACTGTTGCCTCTGTGAGGAAAATACTGTACCTTACAATTGAAGCGCTCCTCATGCGCCAGGCGCTACCAGCCCCCTCCTCTAGTCAAGAACGTGTGCGGTGTATTACGTAGTAGATTCGACCATCTCAAAGTATGCTTCACAGAACTTGTCCAACGACCGCTGCAACGCGAAACACCGCATCGTCGTCTCAGCTAACGAGATGATACCTCCCTTCATACATTTCAGCTTTGTCGTCGACACATGAGAGACAGCAACGAGTGAGCAAAACGCAGCACAGCACCTATCGATATCGTCGCTTTTAGTGTCATCGATCTGCCTGCGAAGCTGCTCAATTCTCTCCCACAACGAAGTGTACTGCAGGATCATTGTACCGGGTTCATTTACGTCACAGTGCAACGAAGTCAGCAGCTCTTGCGCCGCCGCAACGACGTCAGGGACAGCCCCTGAACTCATTGCACCGGGTGTCGGCGAGTTCCATCGCTTGGCTGGTGCTCAGATTGGCCAGTCTCGCCAGCTTGTCAACCACCGTCGAGATCTTGATACGTTTGGGAGAGTTTTTACAGCACATGCGCCAGACTAAAGCGCGTGCGGTATGATGAGGACACTTCGGAGTATACCAAGAATCTACACCAGTCTCTGGAGCCCATTCCATTTTAAAGTGCTCAGCTGCATAATTGTCGGTATCGCCCCATGGTTTCTTTCCGGTCGCAGCTTCCAATGTGCACATTCCCAATGCATAAACATCCGACTCATACGACGGCGCAATTCCGTCCAGAACCTCAGGAGCCTGCCAACGCATGGATCCAACAACATCCGAGTTTTTTTACGTGATTCTTTCTTCCAGCCACTCAGTCCAAAACTCGATAGTTTCGCGATGCCATCGCTGCCGATCAGGATGTTGCTGCAGCAAAGATCACCGTGAACAATCCCGCGTTCGTGCAGATACTCGAGGCCTAGCGCTGCCTCGTACAAGAATTTCCACATTGTCACCTTCCCCACCGACGCGGGAGTGAGATTCTCGAGAAGTGAGCCCCTGCTGGCGAACTCGCACACGAAGAACTGCAGCTGGGGGCCAGCCGTACATGCTCCATACATCTTAACCACATTAGGATGTCGTAGACGCTGCCACAGAGACACCTCATCGTTGAACGCCGAGTGCGATGCGTCTGGGATGAACAGTTTGACGACTGCATCCGCATCAAGCCACTTGGCTTGGAAGTCACCCCCGATGTTACCACTCTCTTTGAACATGATCAACTCGATTTCAGACGGAGGAATGGAGCAGCCGGGCGAATAAATCGAAGGCAAAACAACGCTGTTAGCCATTTCCACTGCATCACCAATACATAGCAGACGCATTCCAGGCCACCGAACGAGCACCCCGGCACTGACCAATTTTGCCTTGAGACTGGTGACCCTCACAGAGGTAACAATAGCAGTAGTAGTAACTAAAGAAGCGTCTCATGATTGCAGAAAGCCTTCGTATTAGTTGGAATCTTTCAGCCGTAGACTCGCATCCGATTTCACGCTGATTTACACTGTACATGCCGACATTGATGCAAACATGACGAGAAAAAAGCATGATTATGCATTAGAAAACTAGTACCTCCGTGCAAAAATACCTACTGAGGAGCAACTTGAGCAGCAGCCGCTCTATCGGCATCATTGAGTTGAATGTTTTCCTCGATCAGTGCTCGCAAGGCAATCAAATCAATCGTTATCTGGGGATTGTTGAGACCAGCCAAAGCCGCTGGTAAAGCAACACCAACGTACACAGCTGCAACTGGAAATGAGATCGTTAACGGGGGAGTGCGCGGACCATCAAGTCCAAATTCCACTTCTTGGACGGGTTGACCACGTTGGTGCAGGATCGCGACTCGACGCAATGGAGTGGCACCTCCAGCAAAGATCTTGATTCCGATCGCTACTTGGACGGAAGTCTGATCCATCCAGCGCACGAGCTTGGCACGAAGTGCTGCCAGGGCGTCGTTCTTGTACGCAACTTCGACTATGACGTTGGGGAATGGGCAGCCATTTGCAGCCCCCACCACTGGTCCTCCGACTGTGAGACCCACAGGGGTAAAACCAAAACCGGGTTCTTGACCACGGTCTCCCGTCCAGCATGTCGGATGAGTTGCCCATTCCACAGTGTCCCCCAGGAGAAAGCTGTTCCCGTGAGCCTCTATTTGCTGATATATAGATTTCGCGATTCCACATGTCGCCGCATCATGAACGAACGACGGGATGCTGTAGATGACCACTCGTCCCTGCCCCGAACCATCAGCGAGAGGCTCGAAGACCCACCGTCTCACTCGTCCTTCGTTGACATTGAGCCATCGCTCGAAATCCTTCCACGTGGTGGCTTCACACAAGACAACAGGCCCCCAAGAAGCATCACCATCCTGATCGAGTGATGGCGCGTTGGCGGGTGGGTCGCTCCATATCGCATTCAGCGCTTTCTTTGCCTTGTCGACATCTTTCATGTGAATCACTTGCTTTCTTCCGGGAACCATCGTTGGTGACGCTGCTGCTGCTGATGGTACACTGGTCGCTGAGTGATCGCTCCGATTCTTCTTGATAAACGTCGACCCCTTTCTCTTGATGAATGAAGATGGGGTACACACCAGGCTTGTGAAAGCCTTGAAAGCCTTGCAACTGGCATTTTCAAAACCGGTAAATGCTTCAATAATTGTGCTCCTTTCGGACCAAATCAGAACGTTCCAGTTTTAAGCGCATTCAACATTTCATCATCTCGTATCGGATACCCTGTTGGTGGGTCTGTTCAAATTATCCGACGGACTAAAATCGACGCTTGACGCATGCTTGAAGCGCTAACCGTGGTGCTACTGGAGATGGAGACCATGTTGGATTGTACCTGAGTGCGTTTGATTTTATTTTTTTTAAACAAGGACATCGCTAGTAGTATCCATAGTAGATTCGAACATCTCAAAGTATGCCTCACAGAACTTGTCCAACGACCGCTGCAACGCGAAACACCGCATCGTCGTCTCAGCTAACGAGATGATACCTCCCTTCATACCTTTCAGCTTTGTCGTCGACACATGAGAGGCAGCAACGAGTGAGCAAAACGCCGCATGACACCTATCGATATCGCCGCGTTCATTGTCATCAATTTGCCTGCGAAGCTGCTCGATCCTCTCCCACAACGAAATGAACTGCAGGGTCATTGCACCGGGTTCATGTTCGTCACGATGCAGCGAATTCAGCAGCCCTTGCGCCGCCGCAATGACGTCGGGAACAGCCTCCCAACTCACCGCACCTGATGTCGAAATGTCGGCGAGTTCCATCGCTTGGCTTGTGGTGCTCAGGTTGGCCAGTCTCGCCAGCTCGTCAACCACCGTCGAGATCTTGATCCGCTTCTCTGGATCCAGCACACACATCCTTCGGACTAGTTCCCATTGACAGTCCTCGCTGCTCGTAGGTCGCGCCGGTAATGTGCCATGTGTGGCGTGATACTTCACCGCAGCTCTATCACCAACACACCACGGCAGAAAATGACTCGATTTCTTGCCCGATTTCACCGCCTCCACAACTCGCAGTGCCTCCACCACGCACATACCCAAAGAGTACACATCCGACGCAAATGTCGGGCGCTCATTGGTGTCGAGGAGCTCTGGGGCCACCCAATTCCACGCGCCTGACACCACCGTCTTGTCCTCCTCACTGCTTGTGACCGAGCTGAGACCAAAGTCCGTCACCTTCGCTTTCTTGTCGCTCCCGATCACAATGTTGTTCCCTTTGAGGTCCCCATGGACAACGTCTCGAGCTTGTAGATACTGAACCCCCAATGCTGCCTCGTGCAGCTTGGACCAAAGTTCATCCGGATGCTGTCGCAAGTAGCTGACCAACGTCCCGTTGGTGGCATATTCACAGACGAAGAACGGTCTGCCAATGTGGCAGGCGCCGAAGAGCCGAACCACGTGAGGGTGGCTCAGGTTAAACCAAATGTTGACTTCACGGCGGAACATCACTACGGCCTCTGCTCGTTTACTAGCGTCCTCCTCGGCTTGAGAAGCTGACGGATCGTCCGATGCCAACCAACCGGAATCGATTGTGGTCGAAGCCCCAACTCTGACATCCGATCCAGCCAGAGTCACACGTTTTACCACAACGTCCGAGTCCAGCCACTTGGCGCGGTATACGCCCCCAAAGGCGCCTTCACCCAGACAATTCCACTCGTCAATAACCAACTCATACCACGGAATGAACCACTTTGGTGTAAGCTCCGAGAAATTATCCGGCTCAATCTTCCCAGCAACCTCCTCGAACGTGTGCTTCATCACCTCAAGTTGTTCACTGGTGTACTTGCCAGCAGAATTTTCCATCTCAGCTTGCAGCGTCCTCAGGAATGCTGAGCGTTCTTCCGCCGACTTCAAATCTTGCAGCAGAATAAAAGTGTCGGATACGCCTGACACAAACAGCTCGATCTGTTCGCTCCGCTCTTCCTGCCATCGCGCGTGTCTCTCAGTCGAGTCATCCGGATCATTTAAACCTAAAGATGCCATGAGCGACTCAATGCGCCACTGAAAGGCATACAAACTGGTAGCGGTGGCTCGAGTTGACGACAACCGCATCATACGAGCGTGTTCGGGAGACATCTTGACCGTCTCGTAAAACTCCGCGAGTAGCACGTGAAATCGCCCGAATAGAGTTGTGCTGTGAGTTGATTCTAGCAGACGCTTGTGTATCCTCGCGAGTTTGTCCAAGGCTCGGTAGTATTGGGAATTGTTGCACTTTTCCATGTATTCGTGCAGCTTGAGCCACAGTTCCTCCATTCTGCCGTATTCGTACTCATGGAAGACGTCTGCGGGGTCAAGCTCTGGCTGGGAGTGCTCGGAGCTCTCTTTGATCGCTAACCGCTCTAGTTCGCGGACAACAGAGTGCAGACTGATACGTTTGTGAGGGTTTTGACAGCACATGCGCCACACTAGCTCACGTGCATCACCGGCAGGGCAGTCTGGAGCGTACCAAGAGTCAACCTCCGTCTCTGGAGTCCAGTGGTTTTTATTGAACTGTGCCGGCCAATATTGGGCCGAATCATCACCTCCACCCCACGGTATCATCCCGGTCACAGCTTCCAAAATGGATAATCCCAGTGAATACACGTCCGATTCTTTTGATGACATCTCCCCTCTTAAAATTTCAGGAGCCTGCCAGCGACTCGATCCAATCAAAGGTGAGGTACTTGAAGTGGGCCTCTTCATCGAGTCACTCAGCGCGAAATTCGACAGCCTCGCCACACTATCAGCGCCGATCAATATGTTACTGCAGCGAAGATCACCGTGAACGATACCTCGCTCGTGGAGATACTCGAGACCCAATGCTGCGTCGTGCAAATATTTCCACGTTGTTGGTTTGTCCGCTGAAGAAGCATCGACTTGCTCGAGAAGAGATCCGTGGCTGGCATACTCACATACGAAAAAATTCAGATAGGGACTAGCTTCACACGCGCCGTACATTTTAACCACGTTGGGATGTCGGAGTCGCTGCCACAGGAGTATTTCATCCTCGAATGACGAATGAGATGCGTCCGGAATGAACAACTTCACGACTACATCGGCATCGAGCCATTTGCCTTGGAATTCACCTCCGATATTACCGTTCCGACTGAAGAGATTCAACTCAATTTCAGATGGAGGAATAACGCAAGCCAAACGGTGGGAAGATGGAGCCACTCTATCGACGATTCCTGTTGTGTTGGTAGTATCCTGCAGCGGAGCAGGCAGAAGGAATGGTGTGAGTATACGCTGAATCTCCTGGTATCCGTGATCGGCCGCAAGCCGGAGGGCTGTACACCCGTCGCTGCTCTTGGTATTAACATGTGCGCTGCATTGCTCAACGAGATACTGGACGACTTGAACTTTGCCGCTCTTTGCGGCCCACATCAACACTGTTTCTCCTTTTCCATTCTTGGCATTAACATGGGCACCGCATTCTTCGGCGAGATATCGCACAAGTTCAAGGTAGCCGTGTTTTGCAGCCCACATCAAGACGGTATTTCCGCCTTCATTCCTAGCATTCACGTCGGCGCCACATTGCTCAGCGAGATACCGAGCGACTTGAAGGTGCTCGTACTCAACAGCCGATATCAGTGCTGTGTCTCCTTTTTCATTCTTGCTATTCACGTCTGCACCACATTGCTCAGCAAGGCACTGAACGACTTCTGTGCTGCCTTTTACAGCAGCTTTTATCAATGCAGTGTCGCCCTCACCATTCTTAACGTTGACGTCGGCACCGCATTGTGAAGTGAGGTATCGGACGACTTGGATTTTATCGTATCCAGCCGCCAGCATCACTGCTGTATCTCCGTTTCCCTTTTTAACATTTACATCGACTCCGCATTGCTCAGCAAGGTACCGAACCACTTCAATCCTCCCGTCTTCAGCGGCCCACAGCAGTGCTGTATCCCCAGAGTTGGCTTTGGCATTGACATCCGCGCCGCAGTGTTCAAAGAGATACCGTACAATTTGAATGTTCCCTTTTCCAGCCGCTCTCATGAATGCTGTGACTTCCGTTTCACTTCTCGCATTCACATCTGCGCCACCTCGTTCAACAAGGTACCGCACGACTTCCATCATACCATTATCAGCAGCCCACATCAGAGCTGTACTCCCCCCGAACTTGTCCTTGGCATCTACGTCTGCCCCGCACTGCTCAACGAGATATCTCACGGTCTCAATATCACCTTTTGATGCGGCAAATATGATCGCTCTGGCTCCGTCTTCACTCGTAACATCTGCACCACAGTGTTCAACGAGGTGCTTCACGACCTCAACGTTCCCACTTGTAGCACTCCACTTTAGCGCTTCATCTCGGTCTTCGCGTGTCCCGCTTAACTCGACAAGATACCCGACGAGCTCAAGTTTTCCGCCTTGGGCTGCCAGCATCAGTGGTGTGTATCCGTTTTGATTTTGGAC
This sequence comes from Phytophthora x cambivora, assembly GCA_033557925.1. Classification (NCBI taxonomy): domain Eukaryota; phylum Oomycota; class Peronosporomycetes; order Peronosporales; family Peronosporaceae; genus Phytophthora; species Phytophthora x cambivora. Next base: position 2,267,712 of record JAUCEB010000008.1, on the reverse strand, counting down.
ACTGATGTCTGCACCACGTAATTCCGCAAGGTACCGTACGATTTCAATGCGGTCATTCTGAACAGCTAACAGCAGCGCAGTGTCCCCATTCTCATTCTTCACATTGACGTCAGCACCGCCTTGTTCAGCGAGATATCGCACCATCTCGAAGTGGTTCTTTTGAGTGGCCCCCATGAGCGCTGTGTACCCATTTTTGGTCTGGGCGTTCACATTCAGTCCGCACTGCTCCACGAGATACCGAGCTGATTCAATGTGCCCATTTGCAGCTGCCAGCAGCAGCGCTGAGGACCCATTTTCATTCGTAGCATGGACGTCAACGTCGCACTGTTCCGCGAGGTAGCGGACGACCTCAGTGCACCCATATTGAGCTGCCACCATGAAAGCGGTGTACCCATTTTTGCTCCTGGTGTTGATGTCACCGCCGTGCTCTGCGAGATACCGGACGATTGCAACTTCACCGCTTGAAGCGGCCGACATGAGTGCCGTGACTCCGTCTTCAGTCGCGAAAGCCACGTCGACGGCGCATTGCTCGACAAGAAACCGCACGACTAGGAGGTGACCGCCCAGAGCGGCCCAGAGCAGAACCTCTCCTAGGTCGAGATCCGTTGTGCATTGTCGCACCAAATCCTGCAACTTGGCGAGGTCACCCGCCCTCGCAGACTCAATGAGCGCCGACGTCTCCATTTTGCGCCGATATCAGGAGTTTTAAGTAAGTCGAACTGATTCAAAGAGAGAAATTCGGGGTCCAAGGTAGGAAGAAAGGTCAATACCGACTGCTCGTTAGCAGCTACGATCGCTGTGGTCACCGAGTACTGTGTGCAGGGCTTGGTGGGTGACAAGAACACAATTATTGTCAATTATATTGAAATTAGACACTTGGATCCGACCAATTATTGCAGATTCAGCGTCCCTGGATAGGGACTCCCTATCCGATAGGATACTGGTAGCTCTGGCCACAGCTTCACTTCAAGGTGAATCACTTGTCAGCGGCAAGACGAGCCGGTGCAATAGCAAACGATGTTGGTGTCGGACTGAGACTGCGGACGCCTGTCGCCTGTCGAAGAGGTTGCTGGTCTTGAATTATATCGCATCGTACCTCTGTAGTTGGACTCGGTAGAGTAGCTGTCCCGATAGCCAGAAGAAGTGCTGGCTGGTCCGACCTCAGGAGCGGATGGATCGATCTACTCCATCGGCAGAGGGCACAAGACAACTAGGATGGGGTCAGTATCCATTCCGACGCCGACCAAGAAGAAGACGGACCAATGCAGAGCAGGGAGTTCACGGACGTGGGTCACCCACCACTAACGACGCAAAACCTCGAAGCCTTTCGCAGTGTAGTTCAACACACCAAGGATGACAACCGAGACATCGCGCTCACTATGGTCGCTGCGTTTGGCCAGCTAGAATTCGTGCAGTTCTTCGTCGAGCAATGCGGCGCAGACGTGAATCGAAAGGACGATGACGGGAACACACCACTGATGAAAGCCGCTGAAACAGGACGCCTTGATGTGGTGAAGTACCTCGTTCGACAACGCGGCGTAGATGTGAATGCTACGAACAATGTCGGGAACTCTGCTGTACGACTTGCTGCCGACCATGGGTATCACGACATTCAACGGATACTCACACCATTGATCTCAGTATCTGACGCTCCACCCCGCGGAGGTCACGGTAGTTTTCGGAAACGACTGGTTCGTTGGGTCACCAGTCTCAAGGCGAAATTAGTCAGTGCCGGGGTGTTCGTTCGGTGCCCTGGAATGCGGCTACTATGCATCGGCGATGCAGTGGAAATGGCTAACAGCGTTGTTTCGCCTTCGATCTATTCAACCGGTTGCTCCATTCCTCCGTCTGAAATCGAGTTGATCATGTTCAAAGAGGCCGGTAATATCGGGGGTGACTACCAAGTCAAGTGGCTTGATGCAGATGCAGTCGTCAAGCTGTTTATCCCAGACGCATCGCACTCGACGTTCAACGATGAGGTGTCTCTGTGGCAGCGGCTACGACATCCTAATGTGATTAAGATGTATGGAGACTGTAAGGCCGGCCCACAGCTGCAGTTCTTCGTGTGCGAGTACGCCAGCAGGGGCTCACTTCTTGAGAATCTCACTTCCGCGTCGGTGGAGAAGGCGACAATGTGGAAATTCTTGTACGAGGCAGCGCTCGGCCTCGAGTATCTGCACGAACGCGGGATTGTTCACGGTGATCTTTGCTGCAGCAACATCCTGATCGGCAGCGATGGCATCGCGAAACTATCGAGTTTTGCACTGAGTGGCTGGAAGAAAGAATCACGTAAAAAATCCTCGGATGTTGTTGGATCCATGCGTTGGCAGGCTCCTGAGGTTCTGGACGGAATGGCGCCGTCGTATGAGTCGGACGTTTATGCATTGGGAATGTGCGTATTGGAAGCTGCGACCGGAAAGAAACCATGGGGCGGTACAGACAATTATGCGGCTGAGCACTTCAAAATGAAATGGGCTCCAGAGACTGGGGTAGATTCTTTGTATACTCCGAAGTGTCCTCATCCTACCGCACGCGCTTTGGTCTGGCGCATGTGCTGTAAAAACTCTCGTTTACGTGCCAACCTGGCGTCTGTCATCTGCGAGCTCGAACATTTAGCCATGGATGAGAATCTCGAGCACTCCGAGTCGAAATACGCTACCACAGACTCGTTCGATGAATACGAGAATGGCAAAATGAAAGAGGCGTGGCTGAGGCTGCAAACGATTATGGAGAAATGCGACAACATTCACTATCGCCGAGCATTCGTCGAGCTGGAGAAAATACAGGAATGTCTGCAAGCGTCCACCATTCACCAAGAACTCTTCGCGCGTTTTCACGCGCTCCTCATTGAGTTTGTTCAAATGGTCACGATGTCGCCAGAACAAGTTGTAGTCATGCGGTTGTCGTCAACGCGCGCCACTACCAACAGCTACTACGCGATCCAATGGCGTATTGAGTCACTGATGGCATCGCTGGGTTTAAAAGACTCGGTGGATGCAACAACCGGGACAGATGTGCAAGGGCAGCAACATCAAAACGAACAAATGAACTTCTTCGTGGCAGGAGTGTCGGACACTCTTCTTCTGCTCCAGAATTTGAAGACGACTGAAGAACGCTTGGCATTTCTGAGATCATTGAGAGCTGAGATAGAGACACCTCTTGGCAAGTACACGTCAGGTCAACTTCAGGTGATGAAAAAGGCATACGAGGACATTTCCAGCAAACTTGGGGCCGACAAATTCTCGGAACTTATACCAGAATGGTTCATTCCTTGGTACGAGTTGGTAATTGACGAGTCGTGCTGTCTGGGCGAAGGTGGGTTTGGGAGCGTGTATCGAGCCAAGTGGTTGGACTCAGAGGTGGTGGTGAAACGAGTTACCTTGGCTGGCTCGAATGGCAAGACAAATCCTTCCACTACGTATTATTCGAGTTTGTCGGCATCGGACGATCCGTCAGCTTCTCAAGCCGAAGTGGACGCTACTAAAAGAGCAGAGGCCGTAGCAATGTTCCACCGCGAAGTCGCCATTTGGTTTGCTCTAAGCCACCCTCACGTCGTTCGGCTTTTCGGTGCATGTCACGTTGGTAAACCCTTTTTCGTTTGTGAATATGCCACCAACGGAACCTTGATTAACTACTTGCGACAATACCCCGATGAACTTTGGTCCAAGCTGCACGAGGCAGCATTGGGAGTGCAGTATCTACACGCTCGAGACGTCGTCCATGGGGACCTCAAAGGGAACAACATTGTGATCGGGAGCGACGTGAAGGCGAAGGTGACGGACTTTGGTCTCAGCTCGGTCACAAGCAGTGAGGAGAAGCCGTTGGTGTCAGGCGCGTGGAATTGGGTGGCCCCAGAGCTCCTCGACACCAATGAGCGCCCGACATTTGCGTCGGATGTGTACTCTTTGGGTATGTGCGTTGTAGAGGCACTGCGAGTTGTGGAGGCGGTGAAATCGGGCAAGAAATCGAGTCATTTTCTGCCGTGGTGTGTCGGTGATAGAATAGCGGTGATGTACCACGCAACCCACGGCAAGTTGCCAGCACGTCCTACGATCTGCAAGGACGAGGAGTGGAAGCTGGTCGAGCGAATGTGCGTTCAAGAGCCGGCGGAGCGGATCAAGATTTCGACAGTTGTGGACGAACTGGAAACACTAGCCAAGCTCAACACGATGAGCGAAGCGATCGATCTCACTGACACTTTACCATCGAATGCTGCGAGTTGGGAATCTATCACTGAAGTGATTGCAGCGTCGCAGGAGTTGCTGGCTTCTCTGCACGACAACCAACGTGATTCAGCTTTCTCGCAGTACCTTAATTTGTGGAAACGACTTGAGCAGGTTCGCACACAAATCCGTGACAACCAGATCGACAAGTGTCGTGTGGCGTTTTGCTCACTCGTTGCCGCCTCTCACGCCTCCACGGCAAAGCTGCGATACAGGAAGGAAAGTCTCGTTTCGTTGGCAGAGACGACGATGCAGTGCTATGCGTTGCATCGAAGATTGGACAAGTTCTGCGAGGCATATTTCCTTTCTTGTGAGAACAAGGGCGATGCTTGAATCTACATCACGGGTACGAATGATCAAGTTTAATCGTCTATGGCGGTTTGACTTGCGCACGAACCGCGTGCTTGTAGCTGTACTGGTATCGATGACGATACTGAATGAGGTTTGTTTAGGTTACATACACTACGCTGGTTAATTACATAGTTATCTGCTGTAAGCTTAAAGGCCCCCGCACTGCCTGCTGCTCGCGACGCGCAGTAAACTGGTTCCTTACCGAGCGAGGTTGTAGCTGCAGAGTTCAAGTTGGCATTGTTGTCACAACCTGAGTTTTATAGTCTTATCTCTTCCTTCCCGCTGGCTGACGCCAATACACGTATGATGTCCACGGTTTCTCCTTCAGCTGATGGAAGCAACATCAAAACTGGACACTTTACCTTCTACTGCAGGATTTAAACTCGGCATTTCTGACCTCGATAAGGGAAATGCACACCTGACCAACTAATCACCTCAGGTTGGATAGGCGTCGTCACCTTGAAGACAACATCACCAGCAAACTTGCCATCGATAATTTCTCGGAGCTTACACCAGAATTATTCACGAGTTAGACATTAACGCGTGGAATTGTCAGGATGAAGGAGCGGAGATTAGAATACTAAAGCAAATACGTGTTAATGACTTAGTGGGCCCGCTTTCGTTCGCGCGCTAGTTGAGTTGTGACGAGTAGGTGTGCTTCTTACTGCGCTAGAAACAAATTAGACGGGCACGGAAAATTTCAACAACAGGGGTCCATATGCGCTTCGGAGGACAGCGTTAAACGGTGACCACCAGCTTCTTGCTGCTGACGGCGACACCCACAAGAGCGTCCTTGGAAATGACGACGCTGTTGTCGTCCGCAAGGATGTACTTGTCCGTCGTTGTGGTCGACGCAGCATAGAGTTTTCCCCCAGTCGAGGCGTAGTAGGCCGATCCCTTGACGAGATCGCTCGAGATGTCCACGGTGCCGGACAGCGCGACGTCGAGGTCCGATCCATCCACATTGGACACAACGCCCACGGGCAGGCCGAACGACTCCACGAGTGCCACACGCTGGTTCTGAGCGCCAGCCCACAGCCCCGCGTACCCGATCACGGCGCCAGTGTCCGTGGCCACTACGTCCAGGGTGATGGAGCCGGCAGCGTTCGGGTCGGCCGAAGCCAGCGAGAAGTCGGCGTTCGCCACGGGGAGCACAGGCGAGTCCTCCGACAGCGTCAGGTCCGACGAGTACGACAGCACCTTGATGCTCGGACTGCCGGCCTTGGCCGGGTTGAAGAAGCCCACGGCCAGGCGGTTGTTGGTCAGCACGCGCACGATCGGCGTCGGGTAGAAGCCGAAAGCCGAGCCGAAGTCGAACTGGCCCACCGACTCGTCCAGCACGTAGCTGCTGCGGAACGTGGGGGCGCCCGTGATGGTCGAGAACTCGACGAGCGACACCGTGAGCGCGTAGTTGTTGGCCGTGTCGAAGTAGCTCAGCGCCACGACGGTCTCCGAGATCTTGGCCGAGTCCACGTAGTACGTGGGGCTCACAGTCGTATCACAAGCCTCCGACTTCTTGGCCAGCGTGCTGTCGGCGAGGCTGGCCGTGAAGAGACAGAGCCCCACGTTGCCCACGTCCGAGGCCGCCGTGTCGTTGCTGGAGGTGGCGGCCGCCTCCACGTACCAGGGCACCGTCACCGTGTCACTGGAGTTGAAGACGGACTGCGGCGTGCCGAACTGCGTGAACGTGACGCCGTTTGCACTGCCGAACTCGATGCTGTCGGAGAAGGAGATGGCCCCGTCGGCCGCGACGGAGCCGACGATGACCCGCTGATAGTACGGACTCTCGAGGTACGACTCGTAGTACACGAGCGCGAAGCTCGAGTCGGACACGCGCGTCATGAAGCTGGTGCTGGACGAGTTGTAGGCCTCCACCGTCTTGTCCTGCTGCACGGCCACGCTGCCGTCGCTGATGGTTACGGGCGTCACGTACGTGGTGGTGGACAAGCCGTCCGCACCTGTGACGGTCGACAGAGCGACGGCCAGCGAGTCCGAGAGCGTGGCCAGCCCCTTAACTGTGGCCCCGGAGAAGACGTTGCCGCTGGCCGCGGCCGCAATGCTCACGGTCTTAGCATCGGTGTCGGCCGTGGCCACCGTCACAGTGCTGGACACGTTGGGCGACGTGCCCGTCTGGAAGGCCATGAGGTTGGCCGCGTACGCGGCCTCGGACGTGCCGAGCGGCGCGAACTTAATGGAGGCCAGGTACTGGTCCTCAGAGGGCAGAGAGGCCGCGGCCAGGTAGGCCGTGGTGCCGGCGCCCGCTGTGAGCTGGCCGTCGGCCGTGTAGCTCACGGCCTGGCCCTGGGTGGCCGACTGGGCGTTGGTGCTAGAGAGCGTGGAGGCCGAGATGGAGCTCGTGACCGCGTGGCTGCTGTGGCCGCGGTCCACGAAGTGCAGGACGTAGAGGGCCACGACGTTGAGCAGCAGGAAGAGAGAGACGCCGCCCCAGAGCAGCGTCTGGCGCTTGTGTTGCTGCTGCTGTGGGGTTGGCGACGTCTCGGCTGACGCGTAGGCGGCCGTGGGCGTGAACACGCCGTCGGCGTTGGGCTCGTTGTCCTTGCCGCCCATGAGGCTGAGAGAGAGAAGAGGGAGGAGGCTGCGAGCTCTAGAGCGCGAGTGGAAGAATGCGGCCAGAGCTGAGACTGCGGCTCACTTGGGTCACTGTAGTGAACATGGAAAGTGGCGCTCTATGACTGGACGGGCCGGAGCGGTTTAGCAAGAGACCGGACGGAGATACGCGATGGTGATTGGTTGATACGGCTCATGTTGAAGTGCACCATACAGACAGCAAGTGTGTCGAGTTCGATCTTCTGCGGATTATCGCTCGACGCAACGTCGAGACAGGCAGCGTTAATCGTTAGTCGTTAGCGTTGGAAACGGTCCGCGGCTTATATCGCTAAGGGGGTCAGCGTTGGTGGGAGCACGCTCCGTGCGGATCTCGCCATCGGCGCAGCGGTTGAGAAGCACATCACCTTGCATTTCGTACCACAGCCGCTCGGTGCATTGCGCTGTCTGTGGCGCAAACTCTGCGCTGGCAGCGGTGGCCTTGGCCTGCTAGAGCGCGACGGCCTCGGCCACTAGTGCTCTGAAGTAACGCGCCGTTGGAACTGAGAGCGGTGGAGGGGGCACGCGGGCTGGCTGCGAAGCCTTCTCGCTCGCAAGTCAACGTCTGCATATTTACGCGGTCGCAGAGAGCAGTCTATCGGGTGAAGATGATGCGTCCGGACCCTTACGCCACTTCCTGCTTGAGCTCACAGGGTGCAGCATGGCGGCTCACTCTGAACGAGGTTGCGGCGACGACGTGCTGAACTTTTGCTCCGATGCCCACTCGAAACTTCTGTTAGTCGCACTGAATCGCTAGCGATCACTGAATGCGCGAGAACATCAGCGACGACGAAGGTCTCCACACATTTCAGTAGGAAGCCCGAAGGAATTTGTGGAGACCTTCGTCATCGTCGCCGTGAAATGCTCTTTTGGCCATCTTACGAACAGACACACGACAGAATAACTTGATCATGTGTGAATATATTTTTCTGTGCATTGATCTGGTGAGGGTTTCTCTATGAACTTTAAAGGAATAGCAGTGTGATGATGAAGCTGATTGTCATGGCAACTGGTGCGATGATTGAAGCCGCGGTACTAGTACCTGCGATGGGTGTGTTGTCCGTTGGGGTGTAGACCAGTGACCCGTTGGAAGTTGCGTACCCCGCAACGTACTTGACAGTCGACGTGCATGAATCGTTGTTCAGCGCCAGGTCGGGGATCTGTTGGGTCTGCTCCCCAGTCGAACAGTCCGTGTCATTGTAGTAAATCAAAGTCGCCGATCCGTCCGAGTTGAGGTAGGCTTTCGCACTGGCCGCTTTCTCGAGGCTGACGATCTGGCAGGCGCCGTCCGCAAGGTGCGCGAATACCCAGTCGATAACTTCACAGTTTGTATTTTCCACGTAGCCCACGAACATCAAGTAGCCATTGTTGCCAAAAGTGAGGCCAGCGTACGCGACTGGGTCAGTCGTACAGTGCATTTCCATCGAGGCGGTCAAGTTGTTGGCCGTGTTGCACGTACTCGACTCGGTGCACGAATCCGACGGTACACTGACGAGTGCCGTTGTCGTTGAGGCGCACGCTGTGTCCCTGTAGTAGTCTTGGGTCACGAACATTTTTGCTTGTGTTGCACTGGACAGGTACTTAGTGTCACTGGTGCAGACGTCGGTGTTGATACTCGAAGCCGGGATGGTTTTAGTTTCAACCCCTTGAGTGCACCCCACGTCCGTGTAAAGATTCAAAGTTGCAGACCCATCCGAGTTGAGGACTGCACTTGCACTAAGTATCTTCCCGTCCTTGACGACTTGACATTGTCCATCGGCGAGATATCCTTTGGCCGACGTCACAGTATCGCAGTCGGAGTTGGCGTCGTAGTTGACGACCATGAGGTAGCTGTTTGACCCATAGGCTGACTTGATGAACGCGGTGGAGTTGGTAGTGCATTGGGTGCTTGCGTACACGTTGAGATCGTTGTCAATGGCGCATAAAATCGGTGAACACGATTCAGAGGGTACGCTCACAAAAGCTTTCGGACTTGTTGCACAGTCCGCATCTTGGTAGAATCCTTGCATGGCGAAAGTAGCCGGTGGGGTGACACTCGAGTAGAATTTGTTGCTGTCCACGCACACCTCGTTGTTGACACTCTCACCGGCAACACTGTACGACTGAATGACCGCTTTGCACGAGTCGTCCGTGTACAGCGACATCGAGCCGGACCCATCTAAGTTCACGGACGCTATCACACTCTGAATCTTGCCAAGCGACAGCAGTTGACAGGCACCTGTGGCTTGAACTGCAATAGCGGAAGCTACTGTAGCGCACTGGGTCTCGTCTTCGTCGTCTTCATCGTACGCGACAACCATCAGGTAGTTGTGACTTCCGAAGGTCGACTTGGAGTAGGCGACGAGATCAGTGGCACAAAGTGCGCGAGAGCTTGTTACACCGTCCGCTGCGAGTGTGCAGCTCCCATCGTCGGTGCAGGAATCGACCGGAGTGTAGAATATCCCCGTAGGCTTCGAAAGGCAACTCGTAGTCGAGTAGAGATGCTGTGCGAGGTAGCTCGCCCTCGCGACTCCTGCGCTTAACGCAAGAATTGATAAGGTGAGAGCAGGAGAAATCTTCATCCCAAAGTCACGTGTTGCGCTGCAAATTCTCAAGTGATGACCAGTCGAGAACCCAATTGCATAGTTACTTTATGGCTGTCTTACCAGAACGAGCTACAAGCAAGAATACTTTCCAAGGATGAATAGCTTGAATCTAACGTATAATTATGCTGCCCAGAACAAAAAGCGTTGAGAGCGCTGACAGAGGCTCACGACGTTCTGAAACGGAGCTTGCGCAGCGATAAGAGCGATCTTACTCGATGTGAAGGCAAACACGTCCCATTATGGGAGTAATGAAATTGTCAGGCCGTTGAATGCAAGCTTTTCAACGTTTAAAGACGTAAAACTTAGGACTCTGCTTCTTCTTGTCTTGAAACTAAAAATGAATTGCATCAAAATGCGTTTAAATCATTTTTTCGACAGTTTGTTGCTGTGGGGATTCATCGCAACGTGAACCTTTTCCTTTCCTTTTCATCCGCATGCGCTTGTGATGTCCGGCGCAGCATCAATCGTCCTCGGTAGAGCGAGAATACAAACTATATATTTTGAAGCAGCAAGTAGCTAATGCGCGAAAGCCTGAACAGAATCTACACCCTTCCGACTGCTCCGTATTGATCCTTGCAGCGCACAAACATGCCGCCGTTTGAAAACACGTTCGATGCCACCGCGGCTCCGCAGCCCTCGTATCCACCCGAACTTCCGTCTATGCCGACGTAACATCCGACATATTTGAATTGAACTTTGACAGCTCCATCCGTTGTAAGAATGCTCTCAGAGCAAACCGCAGGGGTAGTCCCGCTATGACCGCCCAGTTGAAACTCGAGCTGGCGACACGAACAGCCCGCAGGGGGAGCGTAGGTCCGCGTGCTTTCAGGTAGTGAACACACTTTTCCTGGACAGCCCAGCGCACACTGTGTGATCGTGCTGTCCGCCACTTTCTGGACTCGAGTGACTCCTTTCTTAAGTTTTTTCAGTCTGACAAGCGAGACGCCCTTAGCTGCAGGAACAGCCACGGAGAGGATGTCGAGCCCCACATTAATGCACGACTGAAAGGTGCTCATCTGTTTGCACGTGGGCTGCTTCTTGGCGAGACCAGTGTAGCAGTTCATGACGTCGTGGATGGCGTCGCTGATGGTGTCCTCGGCTAAGTCAATTATCGTGCTGATGGGGTCGTTGGCGAAATCCTTGACGGCTTTTTCCATGTTGTGCGCGATGTCGTCCAGCTTGATGGGGCTGATGACGTCGACGGCGCACTCCAGCAGGCCGATTGGGTCTAGACACACTCGTTCTCCCTTGCACCACATTTTCTTGCCGAACAAGCAGCCAAGTCCGAACAGAGCGTCGGGACCGTACACTGAGTCGTTGTTCGTGACAACAGGTATGTCCTGTGTGGCGAAGTCGGGAACGTACACTTGCGGGTAATACGGAGTCTCGTCAAGCTGGAGCTGTGGACTGTCCTCAAACGGCGCCGCCGTCGACACGAACGCGACAGCGAGAAACGCAACCACGCGTTGGATTTCGTGGAGCGCCTTCATAAGTTACAGGGACAATTCGCTCGCTCGGGTTTGTGCGCGGAAGTTCGGGATCAAAAGTGCAAGGAATGCCATGCCATGAATGCAACTGCGATGGAATGAGATTTATATCTATAGGAATGGGATCAACAGTTTATCTCATTGGAGATCTCGTTGAACGCAGTCTTATGCTGTCCGTTAGTGAGCTCGAAAGATAAGCAAGGGCATGCCTTCTGATCCGTGCATTGCTACTGCATCCCCACAATAGGAAACAATGGCCAGGGAAGTTCATTAAAATGATTTTTAAATCAATTAAAATTAAGAAACCTGTTTGCAATCGGCGTTAACTGCGAAAAATAAAAATTAAAGAACTTGTTGGTGCTCATAGGGACTAAGCCACAACTTCCGCATTACCCCCGCCTAGATCAAGTATACGCCCATCGCGATGAATAAGCCAGCCGTAGTTGCGAATGCCCCCATCACTCGACTCGCATCACTGCCGTCGGAAGAAGAGGAGTCCGATGAGGAGGAGGAGGCATCGCCACCGTTCTCCGTGTACACCGTCGTTCCACCCGAAGTCGTCGCCAAGGCGCGCGCTCCTCGAAGGTTTCGCGCTGTGGATCCTGAGCCGGACGCTGCATTGCTGTTTGCATGGTCTGCTGTGACGGCAAAGCGCCGATTAAAGTCGGACGTTGCAATTGTCGAACTTGAAGCGAGGCCGAGGAACAGGATTGTAGTCGCGCAAATGGCGCCGAGCTTCATGGTGGACCGACCGTGACAAGCGAGATCTCTCTCTCTCTTCCCCTCTTCAAAATGGAGAATGAAGCGTCCATACCCGGCGTCGGATAAGAGGAGAAAACACCGTTCGGCTCATGCGGACTCGGACAAGATTGCACAGAAATACCCGAGCTCATTGAGCTGGAGCTTCATGCCCGTGACAGTCGACTTCGGTGCACACTTCTCATGAAGTGCGACCACTTCACTGGCAGTGGAGTCGCTCCACATCAAGGTCGAGGTGGACTTCAACGTCGAGCAAAGCGCTGCGGCTATCATACGCTTGGCCCCGACTTCAATCACTCATCGCTCTTCACCATCACGCGATCAAGGATATCCGCGGTGTTAAGCCGTCGATTATAAAGTCTCGAGTCACCTTCGAAAGTCGCCAAAGCTTGAGCAACACTGCAGTTGCGCTGCACCAACCTTCCTCACGTAACTGCTACGCCGCGTTGTTGCACTATTCGCGGCTGGAAGCACAAGTGCATTCTTCAATTCGCCAGCTGGCCCTCATCTCATCTACTTTATCAATGCGGGGCTTCCGAGTCACGTACGACCGCTGGCTGCGGGACTCGCCGCTGCTGACGAAGGGCGTGACGTCCGCCGTCCTCTTCGGCATCGGAGACCGAGTGGCCCAACGCATCGAGCGTTCCGAAAGAGCCGACAATGACAGTGACAGTGACGACCGTCACGGACTGCACCGGACGGCACGGATGATGCTCTGGGGTGGCGTCCTGTTCGCCCCCGTGGGTCATGCCTGGTACAACTGGTTGGAGCGCGTGGTGCGGGGCAAAGGCGCCGCCTCCATCGCCAAGAAGGTCGCCGCGGACCAGCTCGTCTTCTCTCCGCCGCTGTCGCTCGCGTTTTTCACTTACGCCGGCTGCTCCGAGGGCAAACCGCTGCGTGACTCAGTGGAGACTGCAGTGGCCAAGCTGCCGCCGACGCTGGCCGTGAACTGGAGCGTGTGGCCGCTGGTGCACGTGTGCACGTTCGGCTTCGTGCCGCTGCAGTACCGGATTCTGTTCATCAACGTGGTGAACGTCGGCTGGTCGGCGTTTCTGTCGCGGATGGCGAGCAACGGCGGACAAGAATCGAGTGCCTCCAAGCTCGAGAAATTCTTCGTGCGGCGCATGGAGGACTCGGAGGAAGCCGCCGCCGCATGAACGGTCCCATTTTGGTAAATGGATACACATTGTTGAATCACTCGCTTGAAAAAGGGAAATTATCGTAAATAACCTCGTGAAAATGGGTACGAACCGAAGACGTTTGGGACCATTTGTTAAACAAAAATAGGTCACTTCTTGATAGTCGACGAACCTGTTGCACCGCACGTTTTGAGAATGCGTCGCGTTGGTCAACTCTACCACCACTGGCTGCACGAAGCCCCGCTGTTGACTAAGGTGCTGACGGCCGCCACGTTGTCAGGTCTCGGTGATCGCATCGCTCAGCGCCTCGAGGCGGACGCCACCCCGACCACCAATTCCGAATGCGAAACGGAGACCACCAACGCCCTCGTGAGCCCCAGCACCGCTCGGACGCTGCGGATGATGGCGTGGGGCGGCCTGTTCACGGCCCCCATCATGCACACGTGGTTCCACCTCATCGAGCGCGCGATCCCGGGCACGGGCAAGGTCGTCATCGCCCAGAAGGTGCTCGCGGACATGGTCATCATGGCCCCCGCTATGGCGCTCGGCTTCTTCACGGTGACCAAGAGCATGGAGGGCGAGCGCCTCGACGACGCGTTCGAGTTCGCCAAGGCCAAGCTGCAGCCGACGCTGATCATGAACTTCAAGGTGTGGCCGCTCGCGAACCTCCTGGTGTTCAGCGTCGTGCCCTTCCAGTACCGCACCCCGTTCGTCAACTGCGTGAGTCTGGGCTGGTCCACGTTCTTGTCCGGGATGAACAGCAAGAAACTGCAGCGCACTCGGGAGACAGGAGATGCCACTGCAAGATATAATTGAGGTTGGTTGCTACGTAGTATCCTTGAAGCATAATCTCAATGTCATTAGACCCAGCTCGAACTCTACGGCTGAAGTTGGTTAATCTGCGTGTTGAGGTATTGCATTCGTTCATAAAGGAATCGCGCTTGACGGCACTGAGGGTTTCGGAGCGCCCGTGTTCCAGGGGGTCGTGAGCTTCGGCGCGTCGTGACTGGCCATCCCGGACAGGAACGTTGACCACACAAGGCTGACGCAGTGCGTGAGCGGCGTGCGGTAGTGCAGCGGCACCAAGCCGAATATGAGGGCGTTCGCCGCCGGCCACAGCATGTAGTCCGCGAGCAGCGTCGGGGGCAGCTTGGCCTTGGCAGTTTGGAAGGACGCGCGCACTGGCTCACCTTCCATGCACTTGGTGACGGTGAAGAATGCCAGCGACGTCCCCGGCGCGATGATCATCATGTCTGCCGCGACCTTCTTGGCGACGACGAGCTTGCCGGCGCCTGGGAGCGCGTACTCGATGAGGTGAAACCACGTGTGCATGATCGGCGCGGCGAAAAGCCCTCCCCAGACCATCATCCGCAGCGTCCGCGCCGTGCTGGGACTCACCCACTTGGAGTCGTCCTCTGAGTCGTGCGGTTCATGGTCCCCCGACACCGCAGCGAGGATTTTGCTACTTGGAGACGTCTTGGCTTCGATCCGCTGCGCGATGCGATCACCCGAGCCGAACAGCGTGGCGGCTGTCACGACCTTGGTCAGCAACGGGGCCTCGTGCAGCCAGAAGTGGTAAAGCTCGCCGATGCGCCGCATTCGCTTTGACTGCAGGACTCAGCTCTTGAACTACAGCGCTGCAGACCAAACGGGAGCAAGCCAACAGCCTGTTGGCAGCAGGCCAGCACACCAGGCAGAACTGTTGACGGTTCGGGCGTAATGCCGACCAACCAAGTCGCAGCGTGGTATCGATGGTGGTGGGAGGCGACGCTTGCCAGGATCAGAGCGAACACTACAAATAGCGACCGCTGGTCGAATGGCTCCGTCAGCGCTGTGAATTTGAAATCCAGCCGCTGTCGCTATAGCCACGACTCAATTTCGGTGTGGTATCATCACGAACGAAGTTTTCAACGCGAAAGAATGACGCACAGCACTTCAGTTCGAGCTCTATTTCTCTCAATTCTAGCGCTGCCAACTAACAGAGCGCCCGAAGCGCAATCTCCCTACATAATCTCTTACGGCTTCCCCTTCTCCTCCTCCATGTTGTGCTCGCGCTGCGCGATTTCCCGGTGTTTGCGGGTGCTGCCCTCGAGGCCGCCCAGCACGTCCTCTCCCTCCTGGCCGTTGCTGGGGATGACCATCTCGAACGTCTCCGTCACCACCGTGTACTGGTAGTAGCCGCAGCGCGCGATGGGTTTGGTCTTCTTGATGTCCAGGATGCCGTCAGTCAGCACCTCGTCCTTGATGTGCACGGCCACGACCTTGCCGATGATGATGTCCACGGAGCCCATGGGTGGGTTACCTGGCAGGCGCAGCGTGCTGTAGTACTCACACTCGAACTTGACGGGACTGTCGGCCACCATGGGCACGCCCTGGATGTGGCGGGACATCTCCTTCTTGAGGCCGGCGCGCTCGAACTCGTCCACGCCCGCGGCCACCTGCTCGGCAGTGATGTTCACCGCCTCACGCAGGTCCCACGTGGCGAGGTTCCAGCAGAACTTGCCCGTGGTCTCGGTGTTCACGGTCGTGTCCTTCTGCTGGCCCGACGGCTTCTGGTTGGCGCTGAACATGACGTAGGGTGGGTCGAAGGTCAGGTTGTTGAACTGCGAGTACGGCGCCAGGTTGGCCTCGCCCGTGGCCGACACGGTGGAGATCCAGCCGATGGGACGGGGGACCACGCAGGCCTTGAACGGGTCGTGCGGGAGGTTGTGGTCGGTCTTGCCGGGCTCGTAGAACATGGTGGACACCGGGAAGGCTGCTGCTTGGTCGGAAACGAGTTGCAGAATGAGGAGGGGGGGGGGGGGCTCCGACCTCTGCGACTATCGGAGCTCGTGCCGCCACGCACGTCTGATGCGTGCTTGCACTTCGTATTGCGCGCCGCCTCTATGGATCATTACGCGCCGCGGTTGTGACACTCAAATCGCTATCACTTTGCATCCTCCGTCTGATCCTCGCACCATGGCCGAAGGTGTCTCCGCCAGCGTGGCCGGATCGGCTTGCTGCTTCTTGCTTCTTGCTCCTCGTGTGTCTATTATTTACAAGTTCGGTGGGTGCTCTTGTTCTACGGTCTCCGCTAAGATACCCACTTGCAAGAGGATGTGAGCACTCATCTGTCCGTGACAGCGTCTCCATCTCCGTTCACGCAACGTCTGCCTCGCTTGTCGCGACAACGTCCTTCGTCTGCTGCTCTTCCAGCAGTGGGGGCGCTGGTTGACTTGAAATGGTCGACAGCACCGTCGTCCAGACTAGATTGACGCAGTTGATGAACAAGATGCGATACTGCAGCGGCACGTAGCCGTAGTTGACGATGTTGGCCATGGGCCAAATGGTGTAGTTGGCCTTGAGCGTCTGCGGCAGGCGATCCGCAGCGAACTCCAAGCCGTCACTCAACGTCTTGCCCTCCATCATCTGCTTCGTCGTGAAGAAGAGCGTGTTGATGCCTGGCGCAAGCACGAACATGTCCAGCAGCATCTTCTTGACCACCACGACCTTGCCATGGCTGCCAACCGTTCGCTCGACGAAGTTCACCCACGTATGTGCGATCGGCGCGAACAGAACACTCCCCCAGATCATCATCCGCATGGTGCGCGCTGTGCTGGCACTCACGAGCGCTCCATCGTCCTCGGTCTCCTCTCGGTGGGATGTTTGGTCCTTCGGCGCTCGAGACTTCTCCACCCGCTGCGCGATGCGGTCGCCCAGACCGAAGAGCACCGCTGACGTGACGCTCTTGGTCAGCACGGGTGCACGACGCAGCCAGCCATCGTACAGCAAACCTAGTCGACGCATGGCCGCAATTCCTCCTCTGAGTCAGACGGGGACCACCACACGATTGTGAACACGTCACCTCCCCTTAGACCCGTTACAAAAACGCGATTGCTGAGTGCAAGAGCTGAAGTTTATCTTGTCATTAAATAGATATTCACGCTACACGGACTGCTCTGTCGTCATCGTCTTCCGAGCCAAACGAGCGCTTCAATGACGGCAAGTGCGGTAGTGCTGTAACAGGGTGGGTGGCCATGTAGGAGAGGACGGAAGCCCAGCCGACGTTCACAAAGTTGGCAAACAGGAGTCGGTACTGGAGCGGCATCACGCCGTACGTGACGGTGTTGGCCGCTGGCCAGAGCATGTAGTTGGCCATGAGCATCATCGGCTGCTTCTCGACCGAGTCGTCGAGTGCCTTTTGGAACGGTTTGCCTGCCATGACGCCCGTGGTCGTAAAGAACCAAATGGGCGTCTGGGGGGCCAGGAATACCATGTCGGCCACCACCTTCTTGGCCACGACGCGCTTGCCTGTTCCGACGAAGACCCGCTCCATGAGGTTGTACCAGTTGTGCATCATCGGGCTCAAGAAGAGCCCGCCCCAGACCATCATGCGCACAGTTTTAGCAGTGCTTTCGCTCATGAGGTGGCCTTCCTTGATGTTGTTGTCTTGCTCCAGTTCGGCCAGCTCTTCCTCGGTCTTGCCAATCTTCTCGACGCGCTGGGAAAGGCGGTCTCCGAGGCCAAATAACACGGAGGACGTCGCCATCTTGGTCAATAGCGGTCGGCGATGCAGCCACTCGTCGTACACGTATCGGAAGCTGCGCATGCTTGGCCTTGGGCTGCTTTGGCGTTCTTGGTCTCCGATTCCGAACTGATCTGAGGTCCTCGTGGTGTGAATCACTGTGATGGGTGATACAAAATCCAGGTTGAGCAGAGACACCAACCACTTCAACTTCAGGAATCGACTAGCCCAATGCGTTTTGTTGTATTTTTGTTGTCGCTGTTGCGGTGTGACATCGGCCCGTAAATAGAAACTCACACCACTCGCAGCTATTGCTGTCCGACGGAGGTGCATTCACCCCCTTCGTGGTCTTATTCGCAGGCAGGAGACAGCAGACCACTGCTCTCTCCAGACCAAACGTGGCCTCATTCCCGTTAAGCAATGTGTCCCTTCTGTTCATGTACACACCTGGTGCACTGCATTTTGTGCTGCTTAACGTTAACAGGGGTTGACTCGGCTAATAGTAATACATGTAGGCTTATAAATACTATTTTTAAATAGTATTAAAATAGTGAGCCGCTCACTTTGAGCTGGAGGGACGCAATGCTCACTGTTCAGACATGAGACACCAAGCAGCGGCGTATCCTTGTTCTGTATGCTCACCCATCAACGCTTGTCTGTTTGTGCGCGACGTCATTTACCAAGCTTCTCTCTACCCCACAGACCAATTCACAATACGCGATCAAGCATGCGCAGCTTCCGACTTTTGTACGATGAGTGGCTGCACCGCCAGCCGCTGCTGACCAAGATGGTCACGTCGTCCGTTTTGTTTGGCCTGGGAGATCGACTCGCCCAACGCGTGGAAAAGATCGGCAAGACCGACGAGGAGCTGGAAGAGATGGCGAAAGACAATGTCGTCGAAGAAGGCCACTTGATGAGCGAGAGCGCCGCCAAGACCGTCCGCATGATGGCCTGGGGCGGCATGATCATGACTCCTATGATGCACACTTGGTACAACCTCATGGAGCGGGTCTTCGTCGGAACGGGCAAGCTCGTCGCGGCCAAGAAGGTGGTGGCCGACATGGTTTTCGTGGCACCGCAGATGCCCATTTGGTTTTACACGAGTACGGGGCTTATGGCAGGCAGGACACTGCAGGACGCGTTCGACGACTCGATTGAGAAGCAGCCAATGACGCTAATGGCCAACTACATGCTGTGGCCAGCAGCCAACTCGATCACGTATGGAGTAATGCCGCTCGAGTACCGACTCCTATTCGCAAACTGCGTGCACCTCGGCTGGGCTTCCTTCCTCTCCTACATGGCCAGCCACAATATCCCAACATTGCCGTTCCTGACATCCTTTACGAAGACACCAGCGGAGGATTCCGATTCGGAAGACGACCACCAAAGTAAGGTTCGTTCCAACATCTCGCACGCGCAGTCAGCTTGATGTTGATCTAGCAACGACTGATGTTTCCCAAATGAAAGAAAATGTCGCCAATTATTCCACTTTGTATAACGTTGGTGTGCATCCACCGGCACGGAGGAGTAATAGTATGCAATACTATGGCTCTGTCCGCCGAGACTGACGGACGTCAGCCAGCGAATGAAGGCGAGGACGAGCGGAGACAGCGGCGGCGGACGACAGCGAGGACCAAGGAGAACAAGACGCGCAGGACAGGGCAAGATGCGGCGGCAGCAGGACGACACGGGTTGCGGCGGGCCGGTGGGCGGCGGGTCGACCCGCCAGAAGATCGCCCACCTGGCCGACAGAAGATCGCGAGCCACGAAAGGCCGCGAAGGAGAGATGACCAAGAGGCATAAGCGGCGTGGACGACGGACGGGAGGCGAGACGACATCAAGACTTCAATGGACGGCCAGGAGCCACCGCCGAGAGTCGCTGGGTTGAACCCACCGGCGGTGGGCATGCATGTGTAGGGTAGAGAAGCCGGCAGTTCGCTATTTGCCGTGAGGTGAAGGGAGCTACCAGAGAGCAGCTAGCGCGCCGCGAGGTGACGTAAGCCAAGAAATACAAGACATTGAGCCGCTAGAGAGAGAGAGAGTAGGAAGGTAGCAGGCAGCAGCGTAAGTGTTAGGCAAAGCTCGAACAAGGGCCGGAGTGTGTGAGGATACGGGTAGATTAGCCCCGTTGGTTGAGTGGAGTATCTGCAGCCTACCCCTCAGGCTGCTTGGCTGTCTAAGAGAGGTATTGAAGCCCCCGGGTAGATTAGCCCCGCCGACGGAGCGGCCTGAGCAACCAGAGACAGATCTCCGTGCCTGCGTTCGCACCTGAGCGGCCACGCGGAGATTGGAAGTCGACTGCTACGCGTGTGTGTATTACATATTTAGGCTAGACTGTATAGTGGCAGCCGGCGGACATTGCCACCGGGTACCTGTCTTGTAGCTCGGGACAGGCCTGGCACGGTACGGGGTGTGTGAGCTGAGTCGATCACGACTGTTACTTGGTGGAATTCATACAGGGGCCTACCAACACGGTTGTCGACTCGACTGAGTGGCTTCACGAGGCTTGGCCCAGAGGCACGGACCAACCAGCAGAGGAAGAAGAAGAGCAGCGACCAGCAGCCGAGCAACGACCAGCAGCTAGAAACAAGAAGAAGCACAAGGACAAAAGAAAGCACGTGATATTGAAGTTAACATGACGATCACTACGAGGTCGGCCGCGTCGACGGGTCGACGGTCGTCGACGACAAACCGGAGCAGCACCGGCACCAACATCAGCAGGCGGGCACGGACAACGAAGAGGCAGCGAACGACTCGAACACGACTGCGCCTGGCGAACGACGATGGCAGTGCGGAGGATGTCGAAGTCAGCAGCTCTGTCGCCGTCCGCGTGGCCAACAACGGCGACCCGGACGACGACGACGACCCGGACGATGACGCCGATGATGACGACGATGACGAAGACAGCAACCACGACGCCAATGACGGCGACGAAAACGACGACCACAGCAACCAGGATGCGGACAACAACCGCAGCGGTGGCGGCGGTCACCACGATGAGGATGACTCTGGTGACGATGCCGGAGATCGACCACGACAATCACAGCGGCCAGCACGGCCCAGCATATCAGTCGCAGGCAGCGACCCGCACGAGCTCGGGCAGGACGACACGTTGGAGTCGATGGGCTGGTGGGACGCGCTCACGCCGGGACAGCAGCGCGCCATGATGCAGAGATTCGTGATCCAGACCCCGGTGGCGGCGACACCCACGGCGCCAGCACCAACACCAACTCCCGTGGTCATCCAGCCACGGAGGAACAAATTGAAGAAGCTTCACATCGAGGACTTCCGCGGCACGCCGACCGAGTCGATCGAGGCCTGGCTGTCGACCGTGCAGCAGGCCGTACAGCGGCAAGCAATGCTGGGCGGCGAGACGTGGACGACAGCGGAGCTGTACTACGGAGTGACGGCACACCTGAAAGGGGATGCCAACAAATGGTTAGTAATCATGAGTGAGGGCCTGGAGGCCGAAGATTGCACGTTCGAGTACCTGGCCAGCCGCCTGCGCAAGAAGTACGGCCGACGTGAGAATACGTGGCAGATCCAGAAGCGACTCGGCAAACGCGAGCAGCAGCCCGGTGAACGAGTAGACAGCTTCGCCAACAGCCTGACAAATATAGGATTCGGAAAACGAGTGTCAGCAGAGGCATACCTGGAGGCGTTTTACGACGGCCTCAACAATCAAGAAGCTGCCGCACACATACGCACCATGGGACCGCAGACGCTCAGCGAGGCCGTGGAGTTCACGATCAACGGCTACGGCGAGTACGGCGAGGGGCGGAAGGTCACGAGCTGGCGCAGCGCCCAGCGGCACTACCGCAAGGGCAAGGCGGACACGAAGGAGGCCGGCATCGTGCCGCCGAAGAAGAGCGAGGCCAAACCTGAAGTGGCCGACCTCATCAATTGGAAGCAATTAGGACTAGGGTTCGGCGGCAGCGACGTGGGGCCCAGATACAATGACGCGGGGAAAGCTATCAGCGGATTGGCCAATACGGCTGGACTCAAAGATGGGGCCCTCCCATTGGCTGCGCTGCAAGCGATTGCGGTTGCAGCTGGGATGGGACAGGTAGCAGCTGCACGCATCCCAGCCACAAAGGTGGAAGCCAGCAAGACAAAGACAGCACGCACGCTGGAAGTGAAGGCGGAAGCCCGACCAGCAGAGAGCGCCGACTTGCCGGCATTCGCGCAGCCTCCGACGACCAACCAGCAGCAGGGCGGAGGGCAGCAGTACGGCGGATGCGGCGGCGGTGGCAACTACTACGGTGGGCACTACGATGGCGGCGGCTACAGTGGTGGAGGACGTGGAGGCTACGGCAGCGGTGCACGCGGTGGCTACGGCGGAGGACGAGGCGGCTTCGGAGGCGGCGGACGAAGTAGCGGTCGAGGTGGCGCCGGTGCCCTGAGTAACTACGGGCCCAGCGACGGCAGGCCGATCATGCAGCGCAAGGCCGAATCCATGTGCCACTACTGCGGCCAGAGCGGCCACTGGTGGCGCGAGTGCCGCGTGCGCATCGCAGGCACGCAGCCCGCAGTCAACCAGCAGCCCCCACCAGCACAACAGCAGCAGCCAACAGCGGCGGTGGCGACCAGCGCGGCCGCCCCGGCGCAGAGCACTCCAGCGACGGCGGGAAACGAGGCGAGGCAGTAGAGGCGGAGGCTCGACTGCCTGGCGAGGACGAATTCTCCCAGGAGGTGACGGACGTGGTCACGAGCACGAGTGGCCCGCCCGAGAAGAGCGAGGTGGAGCAGCGCGTGCAGTCGAGTGGTCGTGCAGTACGCGCTCAACCCCAAGACCGAAGAGATGGACAAGTCAAGGGGAAGAGTGGCGGTGTGAAGGACGTCGTTGACAGCGGCGACAGGAAGGACGGTGGCGCGGACGCGGTCGTCGCCAGCGGCGACCAAGGGTTGTGCGTCGGTGCCAGAGCCGACGTCGACTGTGGCGTGAAGAGCGGCGGTGCGGACGTGGTCGCCAGCAGTGATGGCGCGGATGCAGTCGTCCGTGACGACGAGGAAGAGAGTGGCGATATGGAAGAAGTCGTCGGCGGCGGTGCCGAAGCAGTCGTCGGTGGCGGCGCGGAAGATGTCGTCGGCAGCGATGCGGGTGCAGCCGGCGATAGCAGTGAAGGGAAGGGCGGCAGCACGAAGGTCGTCAGTGGAAGAAACAAGGGGAAGAGCGGCGACTCGGACCCACGAGCACGTCGTGTACTTGGCAAGCGGCGGAGGAGCCGGTCGCCATGTGTAGCGGTAAGAAGCAGTGCAGCTGGCGGGCATCTGCCCGCCAATGTGGGCAAGATGCAGGAAGTGGACGGCGGCCTAGGGATGAGCACGACCCCTGAGGCAGCAGTGGCCATGGCCGAGATGGAGGACAAGACTGGCCCGAGTGACCAGTTCACGAAAGTAGCGGCGGACTCAGCACCAGCGCCGGAGACGACGGATACGCCGGTGGTGCGCGTACCACCTCGCGGAGTGCAGCGGATGCCACTGCTAGTCAGTGGTGGTCGAACTACGTCGCGTCGGCGGCGGCAGCGGCGTGTGGAGAGTGCATTGGCGGCAGCCAACGGCATACTGGCGTCCGAGTTTCGGGAACAGCACCAAGAGAGGGCGAAGGTGCTGCGCACGATGGTGAGGCGACTGGTCGACGGACTACACGGGGACGGTGAACCCGAGCGGCTCGACGAACGCCGGCAGGCAGTGCAGACGGTCGTCGCCGTAGTGAAGAAGGCCGAGAGGAGAAGGCCGAAGCTGACGAAGGGCAAGTCCACGACAGCGCCTGCAAGTCGGAACGGTGGGCATCGACAGCGAGCTGCGCCCATGGGTGAGGAAGTGTGGCTTCGCCACGTGCAAGCCTACGAAGAAGGCGCCCCACAGGCGCTCAACGAAGAAGGGTCTCTCGCAGCGATGCGGGCCCTGCGCAGGCGCGCGACGAAGGAAGCCAAGAGGTTTCGCGTTGCACGTCGAGTGCGACGCCTCCAGCGACAGCAGCAGATGTACGAGCAGCTCGAGGAGAAGGCTGCCGCGAAGGGCAAGACCAAGACGAGGCATAAGCAGCCTCAGACGCGTGCGCCCTACCACTACGAAAGGCGCGGTGGATACGGAGACGTCGAGCTGATCGACGATGGCAAGGGCGAGTCGGTGCGCAAGGCCCAGCTCCGAGCAGCAAGCAGCGGCGAGCCGACGAGTCTGCCGACTGCGTTGCTGGCCGTGTCGAAGGCACGCACGCTCGAGGTTCGGCTCGACACGTGCGCACAGTTCAGTGTGGCGGGCATTGAGCTCCGGAAGTACGGCAGGTGCCTTACACGAGAGGCACCAGTTGATGTTGTGGAAGGATTTGGCGGTGGGCAAGTCCGCGTGCTTGGAGTGTGGCGTTTCGTGGGGACTACGGTCTACCAGCAGCGGATAGCTGTGGATGCATTGCTGGTGGAGGGCCAAGGAAGTGAGATGCTGATTGGAGAAGACTGGATGGCCGAGCACCAAGTCAAGTTAGACTTTGGTAAGCGTGAATTGAAGTACCATGATGACCATGGCCAGAAGGTCATCTTGCCGTTCGTGTGTCACGGGGTGACCCCATTGATGCAAGCCTCGGGCAAGTGCCAGGCGACTGTGCGACTTGCCAAGACGGTGAAGCTGGGGACCAACACCCGGAGCATTGTCCGCATGAAGGTGGACGCAGCCGACGGCACGACAGGGATATTCCTGCCGAAGCCGACATCTAAAAGACACCTGTTGCTAGCGCCGACGGTGGACACCGTGCGCGATGGAGTGATTCGAGTGGCAGTGTTGAATGTGGAGGGCAGGCGTGAAAAGCTGCCTGCACGTGATGTACTAGGGACCTGGGTCCCGACCGATGAGACTATGCAGTTGTTGGAGATGAACGGCGAGCTGGAGAGAGCGCGCGTGGCCGAGTGGGTGGCCAAGTTGAAGAAGGACGACGCCGCGCCGCTGACGAACGAGGACAGCCTCGACATCGGCGAGATGCAACCGGAAGAACGCGACTTGGTAGTCGCGCTGCTGCGGCAGTACGCCAACATTGTAGAAAAAAAGAAGGGGTGCCCGCCTCTGGCTCAGACGGAGGTGGTGCATCACATCAACACGGGGGACGCAGCCCCGATAATGATGCGCAGGCGGAGACATGCAGTGTCGGAGAATGCGATCATCGACAAGGAGGTGGATGACATGTTGCAGGACGGCGTGATTGAGGAAGGCTCAGGCGCATGGGGCTTTCCTGTCGTTCTCGTGCGCAAGAAAGACGGAAGTGTACGATTTTGTATTGATTACCGCGCGTTGAACGCCGTGACTGTGAAAGATGTGTACCCGCTGCCTCGGGTGGATGAAACATTGGAGGCTCTCTACGACTCAAGGAGATTCACTAGCCTAGATCTACACGCAGGCTACTGGCAGCTTGCCGTAGCTCAGCAGGACAAGCCGAAGACCGCGTTCACGACACGGCGTGGACTGTTCCAGTTCTGTCGAATGCCCTTCGGGCTCTGCAATGCCCCGAGCACTTTTCAAAGATTAATGGACTGTGTGCTTCGTGGATTGACGTGGGTTTGTTGCCTAGTTTACCTGGATGATGTAATTATTTTTACGAAGGGCTCAGTGGCCAGACATGTAGTGGAGTTGGCTGTCGTCCTCGAGAGATTGTCGGCAGCAGGACTCAGCCTGAAGGCGTCTAAGTGTTCATTCGCGACTACGCACATGGAATATTTAGGGCATGACCTGACTACGGAAGGGATACGTCCTACTGAGAGATTGGTGAAAGCAGTGGCCGAGTTCCCGAGGCCGACTGATCCAGCCGGGGTGAGACGATTTGTTGCCCTAGCTGGCTACTACCGAAGGTTCCTACCCTCATTTGGCGCCCGCATGTCGCCTCTTACGAAGTTGCTGAGGAAGACTACTGAGTGGGAATGGGGTAGCGAGCAAGAGGAGGCGTTTGTATGGGCTAAAGCATGGCTGAGCAGGAAGCCCGTGCTTATTTACCCCGACTACCGGCTACCATTCAAACTATCGACGGATGCCTCGAAGACGGGGCTGGGAGCTGTTCTATCGCAGGATCAGGGCAAGGGTGATCAGCCCGTGGCCTACGCTTCCAAGGTCAACAGTCCTACAGTGGCTAAGTACAATATTTCTGAGCTTGAGTGTCTGGCCGTGGTTTGGGCCGTGCGTCTGTTCCGACCGCACTTGTATGGCCGCAAGTTTACGATAGTCACGGACCACGTGGCGCTCAAGTGGCTCATGACTACGAAGGAGCCAGCGGGACGACTCCACCGCTGGGCACTAACCCTACAAGAATTCGACTTTGAGGTCGTTTATCGACCGGGGAGAGAGAACTACGTGGCAGACGCTCTGTCACGTGGCCCAGTGCAGGAAGGTGAGCCAGATAGCAGTGAGCGTGGGGCCGCCCAGGACGACCCCGCAATAGGCAGGCAGTGCATGGATGGCGATGAGGGCATGGGGTGCGACTCGACGCCCGAGGACGCGACCCCGGACGACATCGCGTCGCGCAGAGCGACTGTGGCGGTAGCAGTCGGTAAGCAGGAGGAGCAGTGTCTGACGATGGAAATGATTGCCACCGCAGTGGCGATGCAGATCGTGCCCGCCACGCACCGACGAGCTACAGTACGGGCAGTGACGAGTGGTGGTGCAGATGAAGCACCAGGCGGAGTGACCGCAGCAGCGGATGCATCAGCGTCAGTGGCCGGCGAGTCAGTGCCGCCACCTGACGTCCGACAAGAACTGGAGAACGAGATTGATCGGGCCTCGGACGACGTGGTCCGAGCGGTCATTGTGCAGCGGGTGGAGGCAGCTGAGTTGGGTTTAGTGCAGTTCACGGACGAGGACGTGAAACGAGAGCAAGCGAAGTCAGTCATGGTCCAGACTTTGAAGCAGAAGGGCACGTACCGAGGTCAGCGAGTGTTCACGGGCGAGGACGGCATCGTGCATGCGGAAGTCGGCGAGGGCGAGAGCCGGATGATCCTGCCTGCGAAGTATTGGGCGTTAGCGTTCAAGGAGGCCCACGACAGTCTATGGGCAGGGCACTTACGTGGTCCGCAGACGTATGAGCGGCTACGGCGACTGTATTGGTGGCCCCACATGCGAGAGGCTGTGCGCGATTGGGTGTCCGCGTGCCAAGACTGTGGCTCACGGAAGGCGAGGCCAAGGATGGTGGTCCCGCCATTGCGGAGTGTTAAGACTGGTGACGTATGCGATCGCTGGGCAATCGATGTCGCTGGCCCGCTGCCAGTGACGATGCATGGCAACCGCTACGTCATTGCCGCAGTAGAGTACACTACGAGGTATGCAGTAGCCGAGGCAGTCTCAGAGCACACGGCCAAGGCTATTGCGCAGTTCTTGATGAACAAGGTCGTGCTTGTCTACGGCCCTATGCGAGAGATTATGATGGATGGGGCAATGGAGTTTGGGAGCAAGGCGACGGCCGAGCTGCTGGAGCTCATGCAAGCGAAGCAGTCAACGCCAGTGCCGTATCGTCCGAACCTGCTTGGACTCGTAGAGCGCTTCCACCGCACGTGGAAGGACATGATTAGTTTGTACGTGGACGAGGAGCAGACAGACTGGGATGACTTCCTACCGAGCGCGTTGTACGCGTACAACTCGTCACAGCACGCCACGCACGGCTTCCAGCCGAACGAGTTGATGATGGGGCGCAAGCTGCGCACCCCAGCTGAACTACTGCGCCGCAGCAGACTGGTCTACCCGCACAGCACGCTGGAGGCCTACCACGAGGTGCTGCTGCAAGACCTGAGGACGGCGAGAGAGCTGGCCGCCATTGCACTGCAGAAGGAGCAGGCAAGGCAGGCACTATACTACAATAGGAGGAATGCGCGTCACCGGAGTGACTTTCGACTACAGCAGCTAGTGTGGATCTACAGGCCGGCCAAAGGGCCCGGCATCACGAAGTTCGGGCACAGATGGAGAGGGCCCGCCCAGATCATTGAAGATGCCGGCTACGACAACTACCTGGTCAGGATGCTGGAGTCAGGACGAGAGCTGGTGACTCACTGCTCGTTCCTGCTCCCGTACTCCTACCCTACCAACCTACTCGAGCAGATGGCGCAGGACATTGCGCTGGACTTGCGCGAGGAGGCGATTGCAGCGGCGGACATCGACCCCGAGGACGAGGAGTCGGTGCCCCAGGTGGCGCCGAGCACGGGCAGCGAGAGGAGCGAGTCGATGCAGCTGGACAGCGCGGCAGTGGAAGCCGGCGAGCAGAGGCCGACAGACAGCAGCCAGCAATTGCAGCCAGGAGCTGAAGCTGCACCTGCGAGTGCACCCCGACAAGCAGGGCAGAAGCGGAAGAAGGCGGCCAAGCCGGCGGCCCTGCAAGGCCACCCCGACGAAGCAGACGACACCACGGATGCAGCGACGACAACGAGCCGACGGAAGAAGGCTCGACCAGCCCGAACAGCCAGCAGCAGCACTCAGCGTGACGGTGTAGCCAGTCGGACGCGGGCTCGCATCCGGCAGGAGCCGTACACGAACGAAGAAGCAGCCGGCGATCGTGCCGGACGAGACGAGAGTCCCGTACGCGCCTACGCCCGAGCTGGCGCACTGGACCCCGAGAGTAGCAGCGAGGTCGCCGACCAGGACGACGGCGCTGTGATGGAAGTGTCGCCGGTGACAGAGCAGCAGGCAGCAGTGACCACGCAGCCGCGAGACGCCGACGTGCAACCTGGAAGCGTGACCGTGCAGCCAGCAGTGCCCGCGCACGTCCCCGACGAGGCAGATGAGGAACCGAGAATTTATGTGTTCGCCGGCCAAGGCCGACGCGGAGTTGACAGCCTGGTGTCGCCGCAGCCACGCCTCGCGAGACTGCAGCCGCAGGAGAAGGTGGTTGAGGTGCGCAGGCGTCGGTACCGAACTCGCACGGGCCGATACGTGCTCGAGTTCGAGGTGCGGAAGGCGAGCACCGACGGCGGAGCGAGCCGGCCTGAGACTATCTGGATCAACCAGAAGGACTACGAGCAGCTATGGGTGGATGGACGCCTCCGCCTGGGTGACGACGACCGTGGCGCAGACGAGCAGCAGGACGATGGAGAGCAAGACGGCAGCCAGCGACGCAGCCCCCTTGCAACGCAGCGCGAATCGAGGACGATTCGTTGCTAGGGGAAGAGAGTAATAGTATGCAATACTATGGCTCTGTCCGCCGAGACTGACGGACGTCAGCCAGCGAATGAAGGCGAGGACGAGCGGAGACAGCGGCGGCGGATGACAGCGAGGACCAAGGAGAACAAGACGCGCAGGACAGGGCAAGATGCGGCGGCAGCAGGACGACACGGGTTGCGACGGGCCGGTGGGCGGCGGGTCGACCCGCCAGAAGATCGCCCACCTGGCCGACAGAAGATCGCGAGCCACGAAAGGCCGCGAAGGAGAGATGACCAAGAGGCATAAGCGGCGTGGACGACGGACGGGAGGCGAGACGACATCAAGACTTCAATGGACGGCCAGGAGCCACCGCCGAGAGTCGCTGGGTTGAACCCACCGGCGGTGGGCATGCATGTGTAGGGTAGAGAAGCCGGCAGTTCGCTATTTGCCGTGAGGTGAAGGGAGCTACCAGAGAGCAGCTAGCGCGCCGCGAGGTGACGTAAGCCAAGAAATACAAGACATTGAGCCGCTAGAGAGAGAGAGAGTAGGAAGGAAGCAGGCAGCAGCGTAAGTGTTAGGCAAAGCTCGAACAAGGGCCGGAGTGTGTGAGGATACGGGTAGATTAGCCCCGTTGGTTGAGTGGAGTATCTGCAGCCTACCCCTCAGGCTGCTTGGCTGTCTAAGAGAGGTATCGAAGCCCCCTGGTAGATTAGCCCCGCCGACGGAGCGGCCTGAGCAACCAGAGACAGATCTCCGTGCCTGCGTTCGCACCTGAGCGGCCACGCGGAGATTGGAAGTCGACTGCTACGCGTGTGTGTATTACATATTTAGGCTAGACTGTATAGTGGCAGCCGGCGGACATTGCCACCGGGTACCTGTCTTGTAGCTCGGGACAGGCCTGGCACGGTACGGGGTGTGTGAGCTGAGTCGATCACGACTGTTACTGAGGTTTCATTTTTATCACCTTATGAATAGCTCATCCGGGATGAGCTATTCATAAGGTGATGAGTCATCCCTCTAAAATTGACTTGGGAATTGTATGTGAACGATTCTGGTACAGTCTAGGTACGAGTCAAACTTCAACAAGAATGGCGCACCTCCAGCAGATTTTTTTTTACAAAAAGCCCCCTTCGGGCGCGTAAATTTGCGGCCGAGGACAGCCCGACGAAAGATCTCACGCGTGACTATTCGCATGAGTCATGCGCGACTCTCTAGCAGCAGGATCATTCCCTGTAAACTGTAAATTGGACTAAGGACAACCCGACAAGGACAACCCGACCAAAGATCTCACGCCGCGCGACTTTTCGCACAAGACATGCACGGCCTCCAGGGACAGCGAAAGATTTCGTGCCTTTTGGCACGAATCTTGCGCGACTTCTCGCAAGAAGGTCATTTCGTGTAAAGTCACTTTGAAAAGTGTAAATAAGCCGCTGAGGACGCAACGTCTCACGCGAGTCATGCACGACTCCCTGTAAAGTCACTTTACTAAAGTGTAAATTTGAGGATGAAGACAGCCCGACGAAAGATTTCATGCCGCCACCGAAGTTTCACCCCGCAACTCTCGGACCAAGATTCTTTGTGCTATCGATCGCCACACGCTGTTCACATTCCAATTCGCCTCGCACCAGCCGCAACAACAACAACAGTTCGCGGTGAAAACAAGATCGAAGAATGGCCAAGTGGTTGTTCATAGTGACGCTACTGGCGATACTGGCCAGCGTTGCCATGGCCGCTTGTCCCAACAAGTGTTCCGGGCACGGCAAGTGCGGCCTCAACGACGTCTGCCAGTGCATGCAGAACTGGGTCAATGGAGACTGCTCCGGGCGCCAATGCCCGTTCACTCGCGCGTGGCACGACACGGCCCAGCGAGACGATGACGCTCACTACTACGCCGAGTGTGGCAACCGCGGCACGTGCGACCGGACAACTGGGGAGTGCGCGTGCGACGCCGGCTTTGTTGGCAGCGGATGTCGTCGCATGCAGTGTCCCAACGACTGCAGCGGCCACGGCACGTGTGAATTCATCGAAGAGCTGGCATCCGATTCCTTCCACCACCGGATTGGAGGAGTGCAGGGCCGGAAGTATACGCTATGGGACCAAGAGAAGGTCATGGGCTGTGTGTGCGACGCCAACTTCGAAGGCCACGATTGCTCTTTCCGCACGTGTCCTAAAGGCGACGACCCGCTCACTCCGAAACAGTACGATATGGTGCAAGCAGTTGTGATCAACCAGCCTGGAGGCGAAGGATACTTGACGTACCATGACCCCTACGGCAACGCTTACACGACTGAGAAGATCACGCTCGGGGCATTCTCGGCGAACGATGCTACGTGCGCGAGTATTCAGACTGCTCTACAGCGTCTCCCCAACAACGCGCTCAATAACGTCGAGGTGGCGATGGCAGGGAACTTTTACGCCTTCACGCGGACCGACCCCAAAGATGTCACTGGCGCTGGCACACTCAAGAAAGTTTTCATGAACACACTAGGAAACGCTGAGCCGTCCGGTACTCAGGCTAACCCTCCGCGAGGATTTTCTATTTGCTTCGTCAGGTTCCAGTCCGAGCCTGGAGCCACAGGGTATCAGAATTTGCTCGAGTGCAACGTTGCCGCTCACAATACCGTCGGTCAGCACCCGGTCGCTGCGGGTGTAACAGGGTCGTCTCCGACCTGCACGGTGTATGAGGTGTCCCCGGACGTTGCTGTCGGATGGCCTCCATCTACGACCTTAGTGGCTGGTACCCCGAATAACCAAATTGCTGATGGCGACGGGGCTTATCGCCCTCTCACCGAGTTGTCCGAGTGCTCCGGCCGCGGCACTTGTGACTACAGCGCAGGAACGTGCGCGTGCTTTGCTGGTCACATGGGGTTGGCGTGCGAGAAGCAGGAAGCGCTTGTGTAAAGGGCTTAAACAACGAGGAGTCTCTCAGCATTCAAGCAAACCAAGTGGTGTTAAGCACGACTTTCTCTGGTGAGGTCTTTCATGATTCATACTGCACGTAGTGGTCGATACGAAGTACACGGCGGTAGCTTTAAAACAAGGGTTACATGAACATTTGTTGAATACCAACTCACTCTTCGTCATCTTCGCTGCCGGCCCGGCAGCGCCGGGTAAATACAATGACAAAGGCTCCGCCACCTGACTGGCCATACCCGATAGTAAAGTTGACCGAACTACCGTAGGCTTGCGTGAGCGGGGTGCGAGCACCAAGCTCGGCTATTCGATCAACTCGCCGAGCAGTGTCGCCGCCGTTTCCGCAGCAATGGAGCTTCGTGCAGCCAGTTGTGGTAGAACTGCCACAGGCGACGCATCATCGCCAAAGGGTTTGAAAACGCTTGGATCTCGCCGGTACATTGCGCAGGGTCCCTCGACAAAGACACATCTTCTGGTTAAGGTGAGTCCCCTTCCACATGGCGCTTCAGAGAGAGACCGGCAACGAGGCTGCATTTCAAACTCACAGCGCCAACCCAGCGTCGATGTGAACGGTGCAAGCCGGCCGTTATTTCGACTGCAAGAATCAGAACACTATAAAGTGCCTATTTGTAGTGTCGCTCTGAACATCTTGCAATCGTCGTTACACTGTCCCTCCCCCCCCCCCCCCCCCCATCGATGCCAGGCTGCGACTTGGTTGGTCGGCGCTGCGCCCGAACCGTCAACAGTTCTGTCTGGTCACTCCCGTTTGGTCAGCAGCGCTGCTGTTCCAGAGCTGGCTCCTGCAGTCGAAGCGAATGCGGCGCATCGGTGAGCTTTACCACTTCTGGCTGCACGAGGCCCCGCTGCTGACCAAGATCGTGACAGCCGCCACGCTGTTTGGCACGGGTGATCGCATCGCGCAGCGGATCGAAGCCAAGACGCCTCCAAGCAGCAAAATCTTCGCTGCGGTGTCGGGTGAACATGAACCGCATCACTCAAAGGACGATTCCGAGTGGGTGAGTCCCAGCACGGCGCGGACGCTGCGGATGATGGTCTGGGGAGGGCTTTTCGCCGCGCCGATCATGCACACGTGGTTCCACCTCATCGAGCACGCGCTCCCAGGCGCCGGCAAGCTCGTCGTCGCCAAGAAGGTGGCGGCAGACATGATGATCATCGCGCCGGGGACGTCGCTGGCATTCTTCACCGTCACCAAGTGCATGGAAGGTGAGCCAGTGCGCGAGTCCTTCCAAACAGCCAAGACCAAGCTACCCCCGACGCTGCTCGCGGACTACATGCTGTGGCCGGCGGCGAACGCCCTCATATTCGGCTTGGTGCCGCTGCACTACCGCACGCCGCTCACGCACTGCGTCAGCCTCATGTGGTCAACGTTCCTGTCCGGAATGGCCAGTCACGACGCTCCGAAGCTCACGACTCCATGGAGCACGGGCGCTCCGAAACCCTCGGTGCCATCAAGCGCGATTCCTTTATGAACGAATGCAATACCCCAACACGCAGATTAACCAACTTCAGCCGTAGAGTTCGAGCTGGGTCTAATGACATTGAGATTATGCTTCAAGGATACTACGTAGCAACCAACCTCAATTCTATCTTGCAATGGCATCTCCTGTCTCCCTGGTGCGCTTCAGCTTCTTGCTGTTCATCCCGGACAAGAACGTGGACCAGCCCAGACTCACGCAGTTGACGAACGGGGTGCGGTACTGGAAGGGCACGACGCTGAACACCAGGAGGTTCGCGAGCGGCCACACCTTGAAGTTCATGATCAGCGTCGGATGCAGCTTGGCCTTGGCGAACTCGAACGCGTCGCCGAGGCGCTCGCCCTCCATGCTCTTGGTCACTGTGAAGAAGCCGAGCGCCATGGCGGGGGCCATGATGACCATGTCCGCGAGCACTTTCTGGGCGATGACGACCTTGCCCGTGCCCGGGATCGCGCGCTCGATGAGGTGGAACCACGTGTGCATGATGGGGGCCGTGAACAGGCCGCCCCACGCCATCATCCGCAGCGTCCGAGCGGTGCTGGGGCTCACGAGGGCGTTGGTGGTCTCCGTTTCGCGCTCGGAATTGGTGGTCGGGGTGGCGTCCGCCTCGAGGCGCTGAGCGATGCGATCACCGAGACCTGACAACGTGGCGGCCGTCAGCACCTTGGTCAACAGCGGGGCTTCGTGCAGCCAGTGGTGGTAGAGTTGACCGACGCGACGCATTTCCAAAACGTGCGGTGCAACTGGTACGTCGACTATCAAGAAGTGACCTATTTTCGTTTAACAAGTGGTCCCGAACGTCTTCGGTTCGTACCCATTTTCACGAGGTTATTTACGATAATTTCCCTTTTCCAAGTGAGAGACCGAACAACGTGTACCCAATCATCAAAATGGGCCCATTCACGCAGCGGCGGCTTCCTCCGAGTCCTCCATGCGCCGCACGAGGAAGTCCTCGAGCTTCGAGGCACTCGATTCTTGCCCGTCGTTGCTCGCCATCCGCGACAGAAACGCCGACCAGCCGACGTTCACCACGTTGATGAACAGAATCCGGTACTGCAGCGGCACGAAGCCGAACGTGCACACGTGCACCAGCGGCCACACGCTCCAGTTCACGGCCAGCGTCGGCGGCAGCTTGGCCACTGCAGTCTCCACTGTGTCACGCAGCGGTTTGCCCTCGGAGCAGCCGGCGTAAGTGAAAAACGCGAGCGACAGCGGTGGCGAGAAGACGAGCTGGTCTGCGGCGACCTTCTTGGCGATGGAGGCGGCGCCTTTGCCCCGCACCACGCGCTCCAACCAGTTGTACCAGGCGTGACCCACGGGGGCGAACAGGACGCCGCCCCAGAGCATCATCCGCGCCGTCCGGTGCAGTCCGTGACGGTCGTCACTGTCACTGTCACTGTCGGCTCTTTCGGAACGCTCGATGCGTTGGGCCACTCGGTCTCCGATGCCGAAGAGGACGGCGGACGTCACGCCCTTCGTCAGCAGCGGCGAGTCCCGCAGCCAGCGGTCGTACGTGACTCGGAAGCCCCGCATAGATAAAGTAGATGAGGGCCAGCTGGCGAATTGAAGAATGCACTTGTGCTTCCAGCCGCGAATAGTGCAGTAACGCGGCGTAGCAGTTACGCGAGGAAGGTCAGTGCTGGGTAACTGCAGTAATGCTCAAGCTTTGGCGACTTTCGAAGGCGAGTCGAGACTTTGATCGACGGCTTAACACCGCGGATATCCTTGATCGCGTGATGGTGAAGAGCGATGAGTGATTGAAGTCGGGACCAAGAGCAACCACAGACGATGTAGCCGCGGCGCTTTGCTCGACGTTGAAGTCAAGTGACGTGGAGGCTTCACTTTAATCAAAGCGGTCAGCGGTACCAAGTGTGACCACTTCATGAGAAGAGTGCACCGAAGTCGATTATCATGGGCATGAAGCTCCAGCCCAATGAGCTCGAGTATTTCTGTGCAATCTTGTCCGAGTCCGCGTGAGCCGAACGATGTTTTCTGCTCTCCTCCCCTCCTCGGACTCCTCTTCTTCCGACGGCAGCGATGCGAGTCGAGTGGTGGGGGCATTCGCAACTACGGCTAGCTTATTCATCGCGATGAGCGTATATTTGATCTAGGCGGCTCAGTTCCTATGAGCACCAACAAATTCCTAACAATTTTATTTTTCGCGGTTGCAACCAAGTTCCTTACTTCTAAATGCATGGAGTGCACCTCAACGACAACCAGGGGAAGCTAAGACTTTCAAAGTATTCAAGATTGTGAGTTAGCTGTCCGTAATGGACGAAATAAATAGCAAAAATGGTAAATCTTGCCAGCTCGCTGCGGTATTCTACGACCCCATCGGTCTTACCACTACTATACAAGCAGCAAGCCAGCCAGAACTTCTCCTACTACGGTAGACTGCGTCGATTTCTTAGCATGCACGCAAGATGAGCATTGTTACTGCACGGCACACTGATTCACACGGTCCACCTCATCCGAGTCTGGTCGAAGGCGGCGTGCCTCAGCCAAGAGCAACTTGGCTCGTCGTCGCCGGCGCCACCAAAGCTGCAACAGCACCACAGCTTTGAGGTCGATGCGCTCCTGCTCTTCCAGCGGCACGGAGCCCGGGCCATACACCGTCAGCAGACCAACTCCACCTGCGTCAAACTCGCGTGGCTTTCGCACGATCACCTTCGTCATCGTCCGCTCCTCGGCAGCGTCAAACGCATCCACCTCCTCGATCACAGCACGCTGGAACGCGACCAGGTCGTCCTCGAATCCTTTACGTCTGCTTTCGGGTACGAACGGCGTCATGATGGCCCCGAAAATCCCCGTGGCGCCCGCAACAATCTCGTAGCTGGCGCTGATGGTGTTCATCGCCAGTGATCGTACGCCGAGATATGTGCCGCTGATTAACTCCAGAGGACTGCCGGAGGCTAAGCCACGAGCGGGAAGACGTACAAGCTCCACGATGCCGTGGCCCAGACGGTAGACGATACGGAACGGATTCGCGTACACTGACACCGTGTGCAATCCACTCAGGACGAGAATGACAGCCTGCTGTGAGTATCGCCGCGTCACCTTTTCAACCACGCTTGCTTGTGGCTCATACAGATGCGTGAATGACAGCTTGGTCAGGTACAACCGGAAGTCCTTTACGTTAGACTCTGGAAGGTACACAGCCAACCGTCTGCCAGAGGGACCCAACGTTTTGATGTACCGTCCGCCGTGCAGCTCCATGGTGAACTTGATGCGAATCGCTTCGATCGACAGCTCTTCAATGTACACACCGCTAGCTTCAGCCGCTGCCGAAGCCGCAGCTGCACCTCCACCCCCTGTAACGATACTTCGTTCCTCTGCACCCGCAGCAGGAACGACGGCCCCGCTACTAAACCCGCCAGCGTAGTCCAGCTGTGTGTTGACAATCTCCTCAAACGTGAGGTGGCTCGTGAGTCCTTCCAGCCCTTGGAAAACGCTGATGAGATTGACGACAAACTTTTCGTCCGTCGACACTTCCAACTCCTGCATGATGAGCTCGATGAGCTCATAGTGCGTGAACTCACCAGCGTGGCAACTTGAGTTCCAGAGCATCCGGAATTGAATGACACTTAAACTGTTCGTGTCGAGTTCCTCAAAAATGCCACGGTAGCGATAGTTCATGAAGCTCCGCCAGCGATCACGCAGTCGCACCGACACACCTTCTTTCACGCGGTGCACCTTGGGGCCTAGCACCACTTCGCGCTCCATTTGATTGTCCATCTGCAGATTGCCAAGTGAAAACACCACCTCGCTGCTGCCTCCCGCGCAAGAGTACAGTAGACCAAGACGCTGCATCGAAAAATACGCCACTTCCACCATGCTTGAGTTCGCGTTGTGAAGGAATGACAAACCGATGCTCGGAACAATCACGCTCATGTTGTAAATGCCCGTCGGTTGGATGTGCTCGCGCACCGATGTACGGAACTTGAGAGCCACCAAGACTTCACCGACAAGATCACCGCTCTCCGGGTCCCGCATTTCCCACCAGTGTCCTTCCACCCGTCCAAGTGATCGGCGCGCTTGCTCTGCTGTGTTATACGATAGAGCGATTGACCTCTTTGCTCCAACACCCAGTCGTGTCCACGCTTTCTTCGGAATCTTAATTTCAACCATGCCAGCAGCACCGAAGTCCCGCTCCTTTCTGTGATCATCATCGCCATCAGACTGGTCCGAGGTGGCATAAGAATCGCTCACGCGCTCGATGTCGCTCAGCTGCAGGCCTGCATCAACGTACGAGTTGTCGCTGTCATTACGATAAAATCCTTGGTTCCGCGGCAACGACGCCATGCTGTCCGAGATATTTCCCGATAGTGGGCGGCATCGCCGAGCTGGCGAAGCTGCCGGTGTGTACATCATTTCAAACGACGTTGAGTCATCTTCAGCTCTGGGACTACCGGATCCCACAAACTCCGTTGCATCTAACGCGAGCTCCGCCGAGCTATCTCCTGTCCTATGGACACGATTGCTATTGAAGTAGCTTTCATCGTCGATACCAATAGAGGACATGTCATTTCGCATCCCTTCTCGATCTCCTTGGCTTTCGTAGAAGTTCAAGGTAAGTTTCTTCGGCCGTTTGTTACACGCGAACTCGAGGTCGGAATCGAAGCGATACACGTGTGCAGTTTTCAATTCTTTGGACTCCGTCGTTTTAGCCTGTTAAAACACACACGCCTGATTAGCTTCTGGATTTGCAACGCCCTCGCTACCGCTTCACTTACCGCGTGGGTGTCGGTCTCGGCAATAAACTCCGCGGTTGAGTCTGGCTTCAGAGAAAACTCGTTCCGTAACCGTGCAGCAATAATCTTGACTTCCAGAATGTAGTTTGGCGGTTCATTGGGGTTGTGATCGCGGAACACGAGCACACGCGACGCTCGATCAACAACAATATCACCTGCTACACTTTTTGACTTGCTTCCAAACAATCGATAGCGTAGCGAGTCGATATTCCGCTCCCGATCCAGATTTGCAAAATCATACACTCCGTACGTTCGTGAGACCATCTCGTGACGCCCAATTAGGGTGCCAGTTCGACAAGCGACTCGCCTGCAAAAATACAAAATAGAAGACGTTAGCACAGCCTACATCTACCCTCGCAAGACGACAATACTGCCTACCATGGTCCATCGGGTCTCGCCCACGCGAAGGGAATGTACTCCTTACTCCGAATTACCACAGTTTCATCTGAGCTGTGAATCTGGTTCACATAGACATCCGCACTAGATTCGTTGCGAATCACATACATCGGTGGGTCGTCTCGCAAAAGCGTAACAACCATGCTCGGCCCCATATTGCTGATCCGGACCTTTACGCGATGCATTTCTACAGCACTGCGCCGAAATCCCTCGTGTCTGTAAGCGTTGCCACTCCCATCATGCCACGCATCGATCACCGAGCCCTTCAGCTTCAGCGAAAACTCGTTTTCCTCGTCAACTGCAAACGGACCGCTCCATTCTGCTCCATGGTGGTCCATTCGCAAGTACACTCGCCGGTTATGCAAGCTTGTTGTTGCATCAAAATCGAAATGATGCGTGGACGGGATCCCTTTCTTGGACATTCCAGGTAACTCCACCACTCGGTCGTTGGTCTTCATATACTGCGAGACCTTGAAAGCTGCGTGGGTCTTGTTCACGAATACGAAGTGCGACGTAACAATAACTTGCGTTGTTCGGTGGAACTGACCCAGTGGCCGCTGAATGGATATCCCCAGTTCATTGCGCGTTTTCGGGCCCAGCTTACTCCCAAACTTGAGACTTATGGGCTCTTGTACGCCCACCACCGTCGAGTGAATTTTATCTGACCACCGTGAGACCTCTGTGTCGATAATGGTGCCTATTTCGAACGCTTGACCAGGGCAATCCATTAATCGTGGCACCGGACGTTGAGGAACAAGCTGAGGAACGACCAACGTAGAAGCATCGGGGTTGTCGGCACATCGGAACAGCAGCGTCTGAACATGCGACTGATTGTAAACCCACAGTGAACAATAGAGCACAATTCGTGGACTTCCATCATCTGCGGCTGTGTAATCAATACGCGTGATGACCTTGTTCGAGGCAACGTCGCCGTCCTTGAACGCGATGCCAGGGCTCTGTGGAGATGGAAGAAACTCCACAACCGGATCCCAGGAGCCAATGGCACCCAGCATAGACTTGATTGCTTTGCCCATGCCCTCTCGATAAATGCAATCGCCTAGCTTGATTGAACGGCTCCAAATTGAATCCATTTCTGGCAGCCGCAACATCAATCGCGCATCAAGCTGGAAATCATGGATCGGAACTTCTTCTCCCGGAGAAAGTGTACCAGTGCGAACCACTTGATCTGATAGTTCATGAGCGACGATCTTGTACTGCACTCGAATCGGGAGGGTATTCTCGAACATTAAACAGGAGTGCAAGCAAATCTGGTATTTCGTCGCGTATGTCTGCAAGTCGCCGTCCTGGTTCGTGGTTCCGCGAGTGATCATTCCCTGGTGTTCTTCCCGGTACACCTTGCGCATGTGCGACGTAATGTTTACATACAAGCAGTAGCCCAAACCTTCGCTGTCCTCAGACTCCAGGGTTAAAATGGTAGACCCCGCTGCCAACTCGTTTAGATCCGCCACGACAGTGGGCTTACATCCGTCCACCTTCACCACAATCGAGTCCTTTTCATCTCCGAACATTGCGCTGATTGGGACGGACATTTTGTTGCTTGTAGTCAGTGTCATCAACTTGCCCGTTCGGGGCAGTGGGCCACTCTGCATCACAGCAACAACCACCACGAAAACCTGTTAGTTCGAGTGTATGGGTTCTATGAAAAACGTATCGGCAATTAATCACATTCTCACCTTGCCAGGAGGTACTCCCGTGCGACAGGTCCACAGCTCCATGTCGATACTTGTATCTATCCGCACACAAAACATTAAAATGCTATTGAGCACTAAGAAAACAGCACATCCACTTTACGGCGCCACGTACCATTTTTCAACTGGACAGGCGAGCTCAGAAGCAGCACACGTCGAGATTCGTCCCTCTGTGCAACCTTGACTTCAGCCAGCACCTTCTCGCCTTGGATGAGAAACTTTCCGGCGCGACGTAGCGGACACATCAAACTCATTCGCGAAGTACCGATCACGACTTCTAACGCCAATGGTGGGATGTAGCTCCCACGTAGACCATCTGAAAGCACCACGTGGTCTTTGCATTGATCTGCAGGACCGTCGGTGTCGGCAGTAACAATCTTCAGAGGGTCAAATACTAGGAACTGTCCGTCTTTGACTTGCTGAGGTTCATTCATCCTGGGACGATGGACGGGGCTGTTTACTTCCGGCACAAAATGCAAGCCCACAAAAATTTCACCGGTGACATTTCCGCGCAAGTCGTGGAGGCGGTACCAGCGATTGAGCTTCATCCGATTGGGGTCCAGTGACGACATGACATTACCAGCCAAGTTTATCTCCGCTGCTCCAACCGATGACCATCTTGTCCGCTGAGACGTGGTTGTGGTGCTACTGACTCCACGATCCATACACTGGCCTGTATTAGGCGGGGTCATGTGCCGTGTGGCCGGAACGTCCATGTACTCGTCATCATCATCCGTTTCAACTTCCACGTACTTATTCGTGACATGGTCGAACACGTAATTTCGTTTGCCCTCTTCTGTAGTGAGCACGTCAATCCTCAAAATCGGTGTCACGCCTGACTGAGCTCCACCGTATGGGAGTGAGAACTTATGGCGGAAGTTCTCCACTGCCTGTATTTCGCGTGGATGCCACCACGGCAACAGTACCACCGAAACACGTACGTTGTGGAAACGCGAGTACCCTGGAAACGACCACCCATCTCTCACGTCAACATGAAGCGTTCCCGCATGCGAAGTATTCAGATTGGCCAGCCGAATTGGAACTCCGAGATTATTGAGGACACACACCCGACCGTCCTCTTTTTTGGCCTCGCCATCGGCAGCTACAGCCGCAAGTGTTCGCTTTTCCACAATAAAATCTTGCTTCCGCCGATTTTTGGTGATACTGGATAGCAACCGGATAAGCGAGTCCGTGCAGTTCACATTGAGTCGTTGCAATGCGCTGAGCTGCATCGTGGTCCCATCCTCACCTCCATCGCTTCGTGCCTTTGCGTAAGCTCGCCAGGGCTCGATGAAGGGTTCCCAGTCTGCTAACGACGTGTTGTAGTAACGCGCAGATATCTCGACGCTAGCATCCACCACATAGTCCGTCGAAAACTCTGTCCGCGTCACGCACTGCATCTTCATATCGCTCACGGAGAAGTTCATTACCGGGATGTATGTGTCCAATGAAACCACGGACAGACTC
Source organism: Phytophthora x cambivora (assembly GCA_033557925.1). Classification (NCBI taxonomy): domain Eukaryota; phylum Oomycota; class Peronosporomycetes; order Peronosporales; family Peronosporaceae; genus Phytophthora; species Phytophthora x cambivora. The sequence continues at coordinate 2,226,228 of JAUCEB010000008.1, read as the reverse complement.
CGCTTGATCACTTCAAAAACAACCGAGTAGCACGTGATGGAAATACGGTCATGGATCCTTCCCATCCGCAAACGCGCTCGAAAGATGGACTTGGAGGAGGTCTGGCGTTCTAAGCCCTCGCTAGAAATGCCAATAAGCAACTGGTAGTTGAGCAACGGGATGAATGCAGATACCTTCGACCGACGCTTGGATCGTTCTTGGTCATGATCATTCAGTCCATAGTTCAACCCAGCAGAAGTCGCTGTGGACATCCGACTACGCCCCGATGGAGAAGCGTAAGGACGATGGAACCCAGTTGTGTACATTGGCCGTAGATCCGAATCTTGATCCGGGAGACTGAACTGCATTGATTGCATCCGATCCGTCTGCGAAAAGTGTTCCCCCCCAAGGTAGTTTACGTCGTAATCTCTCTTGCTATAACCTTCACGGTCGCTATCCATAGCTTTTTCTTCGTTAGCGCTGTCGAATTCGGGATCCCTGTCAGCCTCGGCCGAGGCTTCAGTGTACGTTAGAGCCTCCAATAGAGCGAAAAGCAATTCCAACCTTCGATCAGCCTCAAGTTTGACCTGCCCAATCGAGATGCTGACGGATCGGTGACAGACTGCCTTTTTTGCTGACTCGTCAGCACATAAATCACATCCTCCAACAGCTGAATCAGTTTGTCGGTGCAGTCGGAGGTCGTAGCTAAGCCAGAATTTGTCGACTTGCACGAGTCGAAGCGCAACATCTTCGGTCAGCACAAACAGCGCTGTGGGTCCAAGATGTAGCTTGAAGTTTTCTACTCCAGGGTCAGCGCGGTACGAGCATGAGCTATCTTCAATCGTCAGTTTAGCGACGCAATGGGAATCTTCGAGATATGCCTCCAAGATAGGAGCACGGATTTGGATGCCGAGCTCAGGCACCTCTTTCCAGGGGGCAGTACTCACCGGCTCGGGGGCGTATGTACGACCCACACCACTTTGTGTTGTAGCGGTGTCATCAGTCCACAGTACATCCAAAACATCGATGATTTCGAAAAAAACCTGGGATAAAGTGAGTGGCATCACCCAACCAGATATGGTGAGGTCTGCGTGAAGACCCTTTTGCAGCACGACGCATTCTGGCCCAGCACGCGCGCCTCGGTAAGACATACGCAAAACGAGAAAGGGGCCTTTGTTCAGATGATCCGCTCGCATCTTTCCAGGAGTCAATGCGCCGTTCTTCAGGCTCAAAAACTTGTCGCCAACGTGTAACAGACCATAATCCGATGACTGGCGATGATCCAATACTGTAAAGTCTTTCAAGCCAAGATACAAAGCGAAAGCGGAGCAGTCTGGCTCCGATACGCGATGCACATCCACAACGAAATTTACGCTGGTCACGCTTAGTGAGATCCATGACGACTGCTCCTTCTTGAGGGTGGCAGCTGGTCGATAGATGCTTGAAAAGCCCCCAAGAAGGAGCTCATCCAATGTAGACCCGTTCCCCTGCTCCGATTTCTGAAACTGCGTGGCGCCATCTTCGACAGGGTAATTCTCGTCATCCATCGACTCGTACATGGCGTCTTCTTCCTCAACATCTTCACTAGGGGATCGTTTTGCAGCGTTCCGGGCGCTGCGTTCAATGCTGGATTTCCACTTCGTCAGCTCCATCAAATTGTCACAGCTCAGTACCTTCCGAAGAACGCCAGATCGGCTCGTTATTTCAAGTACTTCAGATAATTTCTCACTCTGAGAACCCCATGGTCCTCCAGAACCGTAGGGTAGCATGATAACCTTGCACCCTAGCAGATTAAACTCGTCGAGTACATCCGCTCCTGAACCATTGCTGTGCATCGAAAAGTTGCCGTCATCGTCAAGATGACACCAGGATCGACGCCATCGACGGAAAGCGAGAGAGTCGTCTCTGGTATACAGCCAACCCATCATTTCGCTGCCTTCGTAGTATATGAAGCGGTTTTTCGCTAGCGCCAGTCGAACCATTTTCCGCTTACGCACGATAGCTCCTCGAATGAAACGCTGCATCACCACGATCGCATGGGCAGCTCTTGCCCAGTCTGGGATGGCTGGGGGCCCGCTTGGTTCGTCACCAACAAGTTGCTTCAACAACGCTCGATAGGAAGGCTCGTTAGAGATCGTCACAGGGGCTGTGGGCGCGTCGGGGGCACTGACGAAAAGACGCAAGAGGTCAACCTTGACTTCGTACGAGTAGCTACTAAACTCTGCGGGTGGGAAACCTTCATCCCCGAGGACCACATTGGACGGGCTAGTTGACGCGTAAGATGACACCAACTGGGAATTCATCGACTGCGGTGCTGCAGCCAAGTCGACATCCAATCGATGAATGCTGGACGAAGGCATTCCATTAGAATTGACGCTTGAAATCGCACTGAGCCAGTCGTGCCAGTCGCCTAGTAACGCTGTCATCTTGGCTTCATCGAAAACCGCAATCGAGTTGCCAATAGCCAATGAGATTTTGGATCCATAAGTGTCCACTTTCCCAGGGCGCGCGTCTGGGTGTGCATCGTATAGATAATTCATACTGAATCGAAGTGCTGGGCTCCTCGCGTCTGCATCTGATAAGCCATCCAGAGGCTTGCATATGCTTGAAGCAATGCAATGATTGTCAGTGTTGTCCCCTTGCGCCGTGCTTTGCACGTAGAAATCCTCCACCATGACTTCGTAAAAATGGTACGAAAACAGCCCCGGTCCAAACCCATTGATCGTTACCGCAGGGTGATCCAGCATTACCTCCGCGATGACCTGCTTGTGGTAAGCTCGAACGAGACAGAACTTGAGTTGGTCAGATGTAAAGGAAACCTGAGCGACAGCACGAGATGGAGTTATCTCCAGAGGCGTCACAGAGGGGTGGCGAAACGTGAGAACCTTTGCTTCCGGCATGGAGTTGATCGCGAGCTCCAAGTCTAAAGCCGACTTGAATTTGAACACTGACCGCAGCGGTCGGTCATCCACCTTGATCAGCAGCAGCCCTGGTTTCACACTGTCTTTCGCGGCAGCAGGACTTTTCTCCACGCACCGCTTAATTGCCACATCGCCCGATGGCAGTACTTCGAAAAGGATTCCCGTCGGACCGCCGGGAAATGGCACGCTGATCTCTGGCAGGGGGATGCCCATTGCATCTCCAATCCCGTATAACGCGCTAGGGTACGGTACGGTTTTCCCTGCAACACTTTCCAGTCCGAGGCGATTCCGAATCGACACCACGACCTCGTACGGCAGTTGCTGCTCTATCCTCGTCGCGTTGCTCCACGCCTCGGACTTCCGCAGAGCGTCCATCCCTTCGCTTTTCATCGCCATCACCTGTTTCCAATACGATAAATAATTCTCCGCCAACTCGGTCATTTTCGCCTCATCGCTCGCTGTCTGTCGCTCCGACGCCTTGACCTGTTCCGCCACCATGAGTCTCCACTTCTCGTGCGTCGAGAACGAGTCAACAATCCAATTCAGCACCGACAACTGCTCTTCATCCAGAGTCATCCATATCCTCGACAAGTGGAACACCGCGTCGTACCGCGGGTCGTCGGTCGTCGCATGCTGCGTCGCCGTGTTCATCGTCAACTTAAGCGAAACATTAATCGGCGCCACCAAGAACCTGTGTGCGTGCGCGCTCTCGTGTGCATTCCACCAGTCCGCCTTGGCTCCTCTGGCGCCCATCTCCTTCAACCTCGACAGCGTCGACTGCAGCGCCTTCGGGTGCACTCTCGAGTGGATGAAGTGCAGCGCGTTCGGGTCCACGTAGGCCGACAGGTCCAGCGCGTTGATGAGCTTGAACACCAAGTGGCTGCTCTCCTGCGGGGCCTCTTCCTTGTCGTCGAAGCCGCCGACTCTCCAGTTGCTGGGCGTCGTGACGGCGGACAGGGCGCCCAACGTGATCCCAACTGCGAACTTAACGCCGTCCGTCCTGCTCCTGTCCTTCGTCCTAGAGCTCGGAGGGCTTCTGATTGGTCCTGCAGGACTCCACACACCTTCCACACGGACGTGCAGGTTGCGGATGTCGACCTGCAGGTTGTCAATGAGCTTCGTCATAGTGCGGCCTATCCAGCCGTCAGTACCGAAGTATCCTTCACTCTCGTGTGGTACCGAGTACTCGGGCACTTGGGGGCCGGTCCAGCGGTCCTGCAGGTCCTGCAGGAGTCTGAGCATCTTGAGCTCCACGAGACTCGAGACCTCGTCCTGCAGGTCGTCCTGCGCGTCCTGCGGCAGTGGCTCCAGCACCAGCAGCACGTCCTGGAACTTGATCCTGGCCGCTGCACTGCCGAAGATGGCGGACAGCGGCAGGTCCGCCTCGAAGAGCCCCACGAAGCCTGTTTTGAGGCGGAAGGGCAGCCAGCGAGGCACGACACTGGCCTTGAGCGTCAGGTGCTCGAGCTTGAGCCGCTCCGACGACTGCCACAGCTTGGCTGAGACTGTGACCGACTGACTCTCCACGTACTGGCCCAGGAAGTACAGGATCCACGACTTGAGCGCGCCCTCCAGCATCGTCCCGGGCGAGGAATTACGGCAGTTAGTGAATAAATAGAGGACGCAGGAATTAGGAAGGCGATGATGGAGTTTTACTGTTAGTGGTCTAGTGAACTGTCGTTTTGGGGCTTTTCGTTAAGTAAAAAGATGTGATTGGACGATAAATGTGGTAGAAACGGGGCGGGTGGATGGTTAAGTTGACACGGTCTGTATTTGCGTAAATAGCATTTCACATGTCGCAGGCAGTGGATACTTTTGCGAGGATAAATGGGGATAGTTTTCTCTCTCTACGGTGGCGTGACCTGAAGATGTGACTGCCGACTTTCATCCTCGCTGCGCTCGTGGTGGGGCGATGCGGTGGTGCATTGCGTCGACGCTGCTGGTGGTCGTGATAGGCGCGCTGGGTGAGCTCCACTCGCTGGGTCCGTTGCCGTTGCTGAACTCGTAGCGGACGCGCACCACGTAGCTCTTCGAGTAGTCGAGACCGAAGATCGACGTGACGAGCTCGTGCTCGTTGTCGCTCGATCGCTGGGGCCGCCCGGACCAGCTCTTCCACACCTTCATTGTCCAGTCCCGAGAGAACTGCAGGTGATACGACACTGCATTTGGGTTTGCCCGCCACCGCACGAGAATCGCCGCCTGCAACACAAAAAACGTGAACCAAGTTAGCTTGCACGTCGTTACAGAGGCAAATACGCGAGCATTTACCTTGGAAGGCGACTCGAGCACGATCTCCGCTCGTGGCGAGGCGGGCACGATGCCCATGCGAAGTTCCCATCGCCCTCCATCAAACCCGTCGCCACGCCGAAACGGTTTCCGCAAGAAGGCAGCAAGCCGCGACTGCCGACCCGACTTGAACTCCGTGTCCGTACAGTCTGCAATCACGGAGCTGTTCTCCGTGGATCGCGCACTGTCCGCATCGCCGAAGCTCTCCGACATGACCGCATTCTGGCTGTCCGAGTCGTCTCCGTCCTCCTCCAGCCCTGGGAACGCGAACGGCCCCACCGCGACGGGCATCCTCAACTCACTGTCAGCACTCCCTGTGCTCGAGCGTCTCGACGCCTCCTGCTGTTCGTCCCCCGACACGGACCATGCTCTTCGATGGAAGCTCCCTCGCAGTGTGAACCTCGTGCGGAACCGCAGTCGAATCGGCCTCGGCGCGATCTTGAGGATACGCAGCACGTCCGGGAACTCCAAATTCCTGATACTCTCGCCATTCACCGACTGCAGCACGTCGCCCTCCTACGTGTACAACAACACAAAACACAATTTTCGTGACCAAAAACTTGAAAACTAAAAAAAAGGAAATAAAATAACGCACCCGAATCTGGTGCGAGACTTGTCCGACACTGAAGATGGTGGACTTGACGATGGTCACGGGGATCCGGTAGCCCGAAGGGTCCACCTGCTCTTGGCTCTTGAGCGTCAGCCCCAACTTGTCCTCCGTGAAGACCACCTACAGCCACAATGACAGTTGTCCGTCAGCTTTCAGCTTCAACTTGCATCTGCATCTCCCCGTCCTGCAGGACTAGAGGCTCTGAATACTAAAATAGGTCTATCTATGGCCCACCTCGTAGTCCTCGTAGTCCTGGTCGGCCGCCAGGTGCCAACTGGGACGAAGCGCGGGGGCCGGGAAGCTGCTGACGGTGCTGCTGATGCTGCAGGCCGAGACGCTGAGGCTGCTGCTGCTGGAGCTGCGGTGCCGCTGGCGGGCGGACGAGCGACGGTGCACGAAGGCCAGGTCCGGCGTGAGGCGCACGGTCTCCATTCTCACGCTGTCTGTCTGTCTGAGTCAGCTGGGGCTGGCTTCTTTTTCGGCGTTTTCTTCAGGAATCAGACTTAGTATGGAGAGTTGTATGGAACTCTTTCGTACTTAATAGGATAACTACGGTAACTGTGATTCTTTGAAGGACCATTAAATAGTGTCCATATGGTGTCCACCTGTAGACGATAACGTCCATCTTAAGATACAGACAAGTAACGTTAGTGTTCTTATGCAGATGATTGCCAGCGTCGTGTTGAGCTGGATTGCTGGACTGGTGCACTGCCGCCTGTCAGCTGGCTGGGGTAGAGGCCCAAACAGAAGCGCAGTAGCCCACAGAGTCGCCTCTGCTGTCAAATGCCAGACTTTTGTTGACCGCCAGCACGCCTCAAAGGCGCTACAATAGCTCCAAAGCTCCCCACCTCGAAATTTGCCACAACACCGCGAGAGCTATTGCATCGACATACTGGAGACCATGACGTTCGTCGTCCCCTCACTCATCCTGCTAGTGTCAACGACCCTGCAGTTCGTCGGCGCCCACACGTGGATCGACTGCCTTGACATCGATCGCGCCAAGCTCTACGACCAAAGCGCCTCGTACATTTTCGGCGGTGCTGGTGGTAACGGATTCTGTGGCGGCTATGGTGCGGGCTATCCAGGTCGCGCTGACGTCGACATCGGGCCGAAATACACGTACAAGCTCCTGAGGAACGAGTTCGAGGCCGGTGCCCCCGTGTGCGAAGCTGTGGGGGACAACACGTACACGGACTGGCGGAAGCGACTGAAGGTGGTGGCTGGTCAACCCGCGTACTTCGCGTATCTGCCTAATGGACACGTCGTGAAGGACAAGAAGGGCGTCGGAACCCAGCACGGGGTCTACTGGACTCGTCACGCGGGGACGTCGCTCACGTCCACGCACGAAATCAAACCCGAGAACTTGGTAGACGGACGCACGATGAACTACGACGACGGCAATTGTGGCGAGACGGTCGACTACAACGGCAATCCGAGTCACCGCGCAGGCAATGGCAAGCCTTGTATCGGCTCGTTTGTCGTACCGGGGGACACTGCCCCCGGGATCTACAAGATGGTCTGGTTTTGGAAGTTCTGGCTGGACGACCCGAGCGCGTATAAGGACCAGGCGATGGCGAAAGGATACTTTGGTGCGGCGTATTCAACGTGTTTTGAGGTGGAAGTGACGTCAAGTGGGAACGTCGCCAACGCCCCAGCTCCGAATGCGACCACAAAAGCCTCAGTAGCTCCAGTTGTTGCCACGCCAAGCACTGATAAGACACCGGGGGCTCCAGTCGCCGCCACGCCAAGCACTGATAAGACACCGAGGACCCCAGTAGCCGCTACGCCGAGCACTGATAATACCCCGGAAGCAAGATCGGCAGCCACTTACAAAGCTCGTGTTGCAGCGGAATTTTTGGGATTGAATGGCGGTGGTGGGAGCTTGGCAGGTGTCCACGCAGCAGGTTCGAGCAGCGGGTCGCTGGACTACTCCGAGGTGACGGTCGGAAGCACGACGGGCGAAACCAAAAAGTCGGCGAAGATCGACACCTTGACATCAAGCGACGCAATGCATCACGGTGTTAGCGTGTTGAACGCGGCGGTACTGCTGCTCTCAGCTGTTATCGCGGTTGTCATTGTCTAACCTCCCAAAGCGGGATACCACACAAGTCGTTTGTGTATGCTGTAACGTGTTATCGCGTATAGATGTGAAAGAATGTATCTGCATGTTGAGCGTCATTGTGCTGATTGATATGATAGATAGTCTCTCCTCCCTCTCTACTCGTCTAGCAAACGTGCAATCGGGCGAGAAACTAACACGCGGAAGTTCGTGTTTGATAGCGACAGCCATCGCGTTTCTTCAGTCTCACCTTTGCGAAGTAGGTGTCTGTCCGTCTTGGGGTCGTAGCGAACCACCACCGCCTCTGTCTCCTCCTCCAAGTCCACATTGTATCGCTTCACGACCGACACGAGTGGGTCGCCGAAGTGGCGATTATCAAAGAGTCGAACTCGACATCCACGCACGAGTTCGTCTCCCCAACACACGTGCTGACTGGCATCAAAGTATCGAATTCGCTGGTTCGGACGCAGAGCTTCACAATTATTTGACTCTCGCCCCGTGTCACCTCGACCGCTGTTGAGTTCGTCCGGGTCTCGTTCGCTGCTCGTGTAGACGCCTTTGCCCTGCATCTCGTCGCGAAGAAAATTCCCCTTCCACGACTCACCTGAAGCCCAAAAGTACGTCCCGCAGCCATGCATGAAGCCGTCTTTCCAGTCCCCTTCGTAGCGAACCACTCGCTTGATGTCGGCACCGCGTCCTACATTCGTCAGGTATTTCTCTTCCGGCACCCACAGAGTGCCAAAGCCATGAGGGATCAAAACTCCGTTTTCATTGACGCCATCTCCGTCGTATTTGCTGCCGTCTTCGTATCGTTTAACTATCTGTCGCGCTCTCCAGGCTGCGAGCTCTGCCTGTTCCTGCTGCGCTCTCTCCTTGGCAGCCTGAGCGTCCAAAATGCTCACGACTTTGGCCTTTTCGCCTCGAATGAACTCCCGCTTAGCCTGACGAAATGCAGCGCGTTCATCGAGGAATCGACGCTCCAGCACTTTCCACCCGGTTTCGACGGTATGATCATCTTCCCCTTCATCTTCTCGATTGTGCTGCGTAACTTGGAACAAAGCACCAGTCTCTTGGCCGCAAGCCATCAGCAACGCACCCGCTGCTGCTTCTTCCGTCAATTCCTTCGCAGCCCGAGCGCGGACCCGATCTATAGTGACTTGTTTGTATGGGAATTCGGGCCATTGCAGCCTCGAATCTTCGTTAGCGTGAAGTGGTCGCAACGGGTCGAACTCGAAGGTTAAAACCCCTGAAGGATCCAACATCGACTTGTACATGTCAAAGCAGTAAGTCTCGACGACAGAGTCCAAGTAGTAAGTCCGTTTCTCCTCGCTGCAAATAGTGCCAAGATGACAAATTGTCAGCCTTCGATTCATCGACAGCAAAGACGCAATAGCCTAAGCAAGGCATGGACTCTGACGACTACCCATGGAGCAATCAAACCAACCTGGTCTCGAGTCTGGACCTCTTAGAGGAAGAGGTTTCGCGTGAGGCTAGCAAACATGGTTCACAGAGAAATCGAGACAAGCAACTGCTTGTTGAGGGCGAGCCCGCGGTGACCGTGCCGAGGTTTGTTTGAGCTTCAGCGATACTGCAGTTTGTTCACTCGGACTCACGCTTTGTTTTACTATTGTGCAATGCAGGGAAGTGTCAAGAACCTCCCCGCGAAAGCCCGTTGTGGTGTCAAAGACTTCGGGACGTCGCAGACCTAGCACGAGTCGAGGTGGGGATCGCAGCGTCAACAATGCAGAGGAAGAGAACGAATCGAAGAGGAACTTGCAGGTGTGGGTACTATCTCACTTGTTTATAAGGATCCGAGAAGTACCAACCATGTTCTCCATTTTGTTTGGGGCTTTCGCGATAATCGAAAGCTCGAAAACGAGCGGCTTCAGCAAGAAATCGTGCAATGGCAACGGGAAGTGGCGCACGCTCGTGACGAGAAAGTCGAGTTGGAGGCGTCATTCCGACGGCTAGACGAGGAAATTGGCAATGGGTACCACCTCGTAGAGCGCAAAGAGAAGGAGATACGAATCGCCGAGCTTGTGACGAAGAATCAAAAGGTTTGAGTGGAGAAAACTACCATCGGGAGTACGGAGCTAACTAACACTTTCGCGCGTGTTTAGATGTCGCAACTGCTGGAGCGCGAGCTTCAGAGCCACGACGCACTTCGACGAGCGCACACAGAGCTGCAAAGTGATCACGGAAAGTTGACAGAGCAGGTGACAACGCTCAACCAGGTGCTCGACAGTGTGGAAGCGAAGCACGCAGAGCTTTCAAACGCTCACGCCACACTAACTGCAAGTTATGAGGCAGCGCAAACAAGCATCGAGACTCTGCAGTGCGAGGTCCATGGTCTGCAAGACAAGTTGGCCACCTCTGACCAGCATGTACAGGTCGTCACTGAGTACGAAGAGAAGATTCAGTACTGGGAACGCACGTGTCGTGAGCTAGAGCGAAAGTGCGAGCATAAAACACAGAAACTCACGCAACTCCAGAAGATCGCGAGCGCTTCGCAACAAGAAGCTCACCGAGCTTTGGATCGTCAGGATGAGTTGGAGCAGGAGGTGCGCAAGACCCACGACCAACTGATTCAAACAAGCGCAGCTATGAGGACGATGGAGGCGAAGCTAGAGGCCAATTTGAAGGCGGCGCAGCACAGCGGAAGTCAAGAATCGGTACGAAATTGTCTAATGCGTTCTCTCTTTGACCAGAACATTGACATTGTAAGTGCTTATCGTTTACTGCAGCTTCATCGCCGGGTTCGACACTTGGAAGGTGAACTGCTACAGAAAAACAGAGCGAACGCCGACCTCATGCAGACTTGTAACCAGCTACTTAGTTCGCAGAAGCGACCAGGTATCAACAAAGCAGCGCTTTCGAGCCGAAACAATCACGCGATGGCCTCTCGCGTGGCTAAACTGACCACACGAATTGCATCCTTGACGGACAAGTTGCGCAGTACGGAGGACGCTCGGTGCGTGTAGACACAGCATGCAACTGCCAAGTATGATCAAACTAGCACTAACTTGTAAATGTTCACTGCAGTGATCGAAAAGGTCGAAGTTTGGATGTGCTCATGCAGGCATTTCCCTTCTTGCTGCATCGTTTGGATGCTCTACAGGACCAATTTGCTGCTGCTGTCGAGTCTAACGACATTATCAAAAACGCCCTGGAGCAGATGCAAGACCCTCCGATGCCATCTCTCAGCCAGATTAAACCACACGACGGTCAGAATGGAGTACACCACGCTGTGAGTGGCTCCATGTATCTCCACTTAGCGAGAGAGAAGTATCTGATGGAAGCACCGTACCCCATTGAACTGCTCGCAGATCAAACAGGGGCCCAAGTGCTCGGTGGGTGGACAGAATCATCAGCTAGAGCTACGCTCACTGGTGCACGAAAGAAAAAGTTTTCCCCATTCCGAGTCACTTGCAGTAGCATGAACCTGAACAATCAACTGGAAGAGGAACGAGATGACCAGATGAGCCAACTTGTTATGCTTTCAGCCGACTCTAGCGATGCCAGTGGCGCCTCGTACCTCAATCGAAGCAAGATCAACGCCTTCCTCCAAGTCATTCAAAGCAGCGGTGCTCGAAAAAAGTTCAAGACTCTCGTAATCGGGAAGTTAGCCGAGTGTCTGACTAAACTGCGTGAGCTGACTCATCGATGGGCGTCGGAGTCTGCAGCACAACAGGCGTCCATCCAAATACTGCAGCGGGAAGTAGCGGATCTTCAGCAGAAATTGAACTGCTCCGATGCTTGTGGCGACAGTGGTGACCTCCAAGGTGGAAATATGACTCAGCAGTCCTACAAAACTCGCCAGTTTCTGCTCAAAATGGTTGATGTGTACGCCGAGAAGCAGCAGGAAAATGAGCAACGTCAGATGACGTTCCTCATCCAGCCACTATCCAGCGATATGCTCATTACGCCCGCCCATACTCGTCACAGTGAGGGCAACAGCATTCCGGACGACCGGTTGAGTTTAGCAGACTGTGGGCTGCAGGATGACGAGGTGGGGCAGCTCTTGCTGAAAGTCTTGGTGAGTGGCGTAAGGTTTCGCGAGATAATTCTCGATTCGAATGGGTTGACGGACGGTGGAGCGCAACATGTTGCTGACTTCTTGGAGAAATCCCCAACTAGTGTTCGAGTGGTGAGCCTCACGGGCAACCAGCGTGTCACAAGGCGAGGTATCGACTTGATCAAGCGAGGTCTTCTGCGACACCAGCGCGTGCAGCGAGTTGAGGAAGATGAACACGAATTGGAGACTGGCATCGTGTTGCGCGGCCTCGCTCTTGGACGCGATTTCGACGTAAGCGGAAGCGCGACAGAAGTCCTTCGCGTTGTGCTCCCCGTTCCAATTCATGACGTTAATGGAGAGTTAAAGACAACAACGAGTGAGGAGATTGATGCGATTACCGACAAGCTTCGCCAAATTGGCTTTAGATACAGTATCCGGCAGCCAACAGCGTCTTCGCGTCAACGATCCACTGCATATAGCAGTAAAACTCGTCAGAATCAGCCTTATTCTCGAGGGTCTGTAGCTGCGTCGACTGTGAGCTCCAACAGGAGAGCATCTCTACCTAGCAGTAGTGGAACCGGTCTCAACAGAAAAATACCCACTCTTATCAACAATGATAGCAGCACTAGCAGGAGGAAATCCCTCCCCGCTGCCAGCGGACCCCTCAACAGCCAACGCCAGCAAATAAAGCAGCAGCAGGATCTTCGCTTCCAATCCCTGGAGGCTGCTATTCGACGAGCGTCAGCACCACAATTGCGTCACCAAGTAAATAGGCTACAGGCGCTATCGACACCGGTGCATTCCCGACCATCTTCCAGTCGAGGGAACACTGTCAACAAACGCACTATAGGCAAGACTCACATGAATACGATCAGAGGATTGAGGCGGTGATATCTGCAACAAAATCGTCAATTTTACTGAAAAAAACTAACATTGCATCGATCTACTTCCATCTCCTCTCCCAATATGGGCGCTTACAATGACACTGCAGCAGCAACAAGCGCCCATATAGATGACTCGTGATCTGAATCCTTGGATGCTAACGCCGAGTCGTACGATACTTCAGATTCTTCTTACGTCAAACCATCTCGTGTCCGTGCATCGCGTATCGCTAAGCAATCCAGGGTAAATCCTGGCCACGAATCGAATTCAATGGGCACCAACGCGTTAAAGTACGACCGCTGGTTTCGCTTGAAAACCCAGACCCGATCACGTCTTGTGTCGACAACAACACCTTCACGAGCGCCAGCATTAACATACTTGGTCACTTTGGCTTGTAAGTCTTCCATCCTGTCCGTTGCCGACACCAGTTCAATTACAACCACGGGTACGCACGGCAAATATGCCTTGTATTTCTCTTCGTCCGATAGTCGAGACCACGTCCACTCGTCAATATACGAGACGTCTGGCATGAACTGATAACGATGACTCTGCGAAGGTGGAAGGTCGAATTGATATCCTTCGAGGCACCCACCGATGCTCCCCCTAATGTTTGGGTACTGCACCCGCCAGTTCTCCGCTTGCCGAATCGCTTCTCGTTGTTCCGCCCCCGACGCTTTTGGCGTCGCCACCTCTTTCACAACAAGAAATGGGAAATCATACTCGACCAAAAACCGCCTTTCGTCCAGCTCATTCAAATCCGGCGGAGGCACGACCCTGTACGTTCCTGGGGTTGCCGGAACGTGAGTTCCATCTGGTAGTACAATCGCCGTGTCCTCGGAAGCATCATTCATCTCCGCCTGTGGAGAATGTCTCGCCCTAAATACAAAGCGACTGTGACGATTAACGGTTTATCAGTCACAATCAGCCGCAGTCAGAGCTATAGTAAGTTGCAATTTCGTTCAGTGCCATTTTCTGAATTTCTCGACGAAGTGCGCGGTTCGATATACCACTCTGACTTACCATTTGTATGCTTATTTATGGCAAATTCGAAGCGACTGTCGACTTCTGCACCACTACAAATTTACAGTTTTCAAACTTTAAATTTTAAAAATGGACGTACAATTTTTTTTTCAGTGAGAGTTACAAATTTGTCCACTGCTGCTTATCCGAGGATTAACCGTTCGCTACATCGACGGGAGATACTAAAGCCCCGTGACAAAAGTACTAGAGACCCGTGACAGTACCAAGAGTATGGTACAGCAGTCGGTAGCTTTAGACAATCAAAGCGTGCGTGAACTATAATACTAGAGCCCCGTTACAAACACGCTGGGCAAGATGATCTTGAGACCCGTGACAACAATCGAATCTGTAAATGACTTCATGCCTTCATTCTTATCATAGAAAGTTGCATCCGACGTGGTCGCGCTCGTGGTGGTTTCGCTCGTGGCACTGCTGTCGTCGATCTCTTCGCGGGTCTCTGTCTCGTGCTCATCTTGCCCGCCGAGTCTGCACCTCGACCAGACGCTTCACCAGGCCACTGGACGTGGTCATCTTCCAGATCGTCGTACAAACCCTCTTGGCGATCACACTGCCGTGCAAAACACCTCAGTCTTCACCGTCGCGCCCGCAGAGTCGGTGTCCGTCTCCAGCGAACCGATCCGAGTTGCATCCGACGTGGTCGCGCTCGTGGTGGTCTTGCTTGCGGCACTGCTGTCATTGATCCCCTCGCGGGTCTCCGCTCGTGGTGGTCTCACTCGTGGCACTGCTATCGTCGATCTCCTCGCGGGTCTCCGTCTCCTCTGCTGTGCTCGACTCGCCCGCCACGCTCATCGTTCCCGTCGTCTGCTCCTTGATAAGACGCTTGGCCAGGCCGCTGGACGTGGTCACCTTCCGGATTGTCGTACGAATCGTCTTGGTGATTTGGCGCACGTCTCGTGGAACAGCTCAGGCTTCACCGTCGCGCCCCCAGAGTCGTCCTAGTCCGTCTCCTGCTTCGTTAACGTCTAGCTGCTGCAACAACGGTTTTAGCTGCTGTCCAAGTCTCCTTCGCCAGGTCGTCGTCACTCTCGCTGACTCCAGCATGAAAGCACCTTATTCCCTCGGTTGCTGCATTCATCAAGAAGCATGGAGAAATGCAGCTACAAGCTGGAGATTCGATTTCCTATTACCATCCAGTCTTGTGCCACCTCATTTCCAATGTGGTTGTTATCGCGGTTGAACCTGAAGCAGAGATGTACCCATTAACCCTGGATACGGGAGAGCATCATCTTGGAGCATGGGCCCCCTACCAAGCGGCAACGTCGTAGCATTCGGTCATTTCACCTTATTAAGGGGGAGATATCTGCGCCTACGCGGCGGGAGAAGTTCGCGGCAGCTATGCGTGCGATACCTG
This sequence comes from Phytophthora x cambivora, assembly GCA_033557925.1. NCBI lineage: Eukaryota > Oomycota > Peronosporomycetes > Peronosporales > Peronosporaceae > Phytophthora > Phytophthora x cambivora. The sequence continues at coordinate 2,211,084 of JAUCEB010000008.1, read as the reverse complement.
GAGAGGTAATTGCAGCTTCGACAAAGCAGTGTGCAGTTTTGCGAGCCCGAGAAGAAGACTCAACTTTGCGTGTAGGATCCCCTGGTACCAGAGATGAACTATCGTAAAGTATCTATTCACAGTGAAAGTGCATCTAGTAGAACGTCTGCGGTAGAAATAACTCTGCGGCATTATCGAAGCGATGAGCTTGACGATGCAAACATCGCAGTCAGTAAGTGGGGCTTTTAGATGAAGAAAGTCCGTGCGGCGACAGAAATCAATTCTATATAGTTGAAATCGTCGCTCAAAGTGGTCTTCTTGTTATACAGCTAAACTTATCTGTGGGTTAGTCCCCGTTGCACTTGATTTTAGATTCGATTGTTGTCACGGGTCTCTAGGACATCTTGCCCAGCGTGTTTGTCACGGGGCTCTAGTAGTTCACGCACGCTTTGATTGTCTAAAGCTACCGACTGCTGTACCATACTCTTGGTACTGTCACGGGTCTCTAGTACTTTTGTCACGGGGCTTTAGTATCTCCCTACATCGACGAAAACTCCGCTTCACGACTTCGGTTCGAGATTGTATGTACCTTGTTGTAAAGCCAGTTTTTAGTTTAACATCTTCTATCTAAATCTGCTCAGCGTCATCTCATTCATGGAGTCACGCTAGTCGTCGTAAAATGATCACCAGTACTGACTACCGTACCTCACAGAAAGAATGGTTAGCAGATACAGTAATGTGCCTCAATAAACAACGGGTCTACAACGTATATACTGGGAGAAATTATATAACATATGCAAGGGTAACGACTCGCACGATCACTTGATTTTTGATAGCTTGCTAATCTCTATCTATATCAGAGGTTGTTTATTGAGGCACATTACTGTAGAATACCAAATCAAGATTTTCGAGCATTTTGGTTTCGTTTGATTGCTGTTTCTTAACACGAAGATAGCAAAATCGAATCGCTGGTTAACATAAAATTTGAAGCGGTTGGGCTTCGCCTATCTAATGTTGGACGCCCAATACATCGCTTCAATACCCTTCAGCGAAGCTTCTCTAATATAAGAAGCCAAGTACATCGATAAAAGCTGGTTTAGATCAGGATAGGACCCACGACAGCCCAATAACCAGCTTTTTCAGGAGCACATGAGTCAACTGCAAGACAACGATGTTTACCGCTCTCTCCTCTTGATCCAGACAGCCGAAAGCATTGAGTAGCCCGCGGCAGATCATTTTCTAGCTTTTGAAATGTGCGAGCTAAATATTAACACGAAGAATGCATATTTGCCATGCCTTCTAATGGTAACAAGAGTGCCAAACGCGCAACACCCAAAGTAATCTTTCTGTGCGGTACGGTATATAGATCTGGCGGGTTTGAAGCGTCCGAGATGGTGCCACCGAAGGGCCTATTGGATTATGTAGCTCGCTTGGGCGCATGGACTTCATTTAAACGTGTTGTTACTAGAACACTACCAGCCCAACCCGCTAGTTTATTGCAAGACAGCTTCCTGCATGACAGTCCGTGACAGACGTTCAAAACTAAGATCATTCATTACGAACGCCTTCTCTAGCCCACGTATTACTCGCCAGAAACACACCCAGGTGAACTCCCCACATCCGCTTTGGCCACGGGGCCTGCGACGGAATCACAAAGTCGTGCGGGACAGCCTTGTCACCATAGCAAGACTCGTGAATATCCAACAACGGATCTACTATCTTCTCCCACGCTTGACGCCTCAACTCGAAGCTAAATCCCAGTACCTTTAACCGGTCGACGTCACGTCCAATGCACGAGAAATAGCACCCACGATATTTCATTAGGTACACTTGCGTCCCAAGCGCCATGTTCCAAGCACTGTTGGGCCAAGGCTCACACGCAGGTACAACAAACTTCTGGGGCATCCGGCAAGTCTTGAATTCTGCAACGTACGCTTGAAGCGCTGGAATGATACGCTCGTTCCAAATGAACAAGTCATGATCCCACGCGAATCCTATTTCGTTCAGAATATCCTTGTCTCGTTCAGCCAACTCCACATAGTTTTTTCCACCTCGAATCTGGCTTACGATCGGGCCGAGACGAAGACCCCACGCTTCTTCAGGCCACAGGGCCGCATGTGGCACCTTGAATGAGCTCCCCACCAGGCAGTGATGGTGTACTTGGCGGAATACCTTCAGCGCCGGAAGTATCTTTTCATCCCAGTCACGCTCGGCTATCGTCATCTCGAAGCAAAGGTTCATCTCCATCAGCTCTTCCTTCGACCCCTTCACTTGCCGAGCATACATGTTTTCAGTTCTGACACGATGAGCTGTGATGCCCAGTTGCCAGTTCCACGACAATCGTGGCCACGCATCGTCGCCATCCGGGACAACAAACGTGTACGGGACATCCGTGTGGCCGTGTACTTCGTAAAAATGGCGCAGAGCTGGCATAATAATCTCGTCCCACTGAAATTGAAGAACATTGTGTGCGAAGTTCATCCCCTTCAGCTCAGTGTCCATCCGAGAAGAAATCTTCTGCTTCCCAGCTTTTAAACGCAGATTATTAACACCAACCCCAAGTGCATAGCCCCATGCCACACGCGGCCAGCGAGCATCGCCTGATGGAACAACGAATGATTGAGGAACCAGCGTGTCTCCATTGATTTCCTTGTAAGCTCGCAGTGCGGCCAGAATCTTCTCCTCCCACGCGATTGTTCGCCAATGAAGCTCCTCCGGCTGACTCGCAGTGTTGCCCCCCTCTGTGCGCAAAGCGTCAGCGTCCCATTCCTCCGACGTTGTCGAGCTCAAACATCGAGCACTCAGCACAGAGTTGACTTTCGCTACCTCACCACACAGCGATGCGACGGGCAGCTTGAGGCGCCAGGCCCCGCGTGACGCGCGCAACAGCGCCCTCGACAGCATCAACCACACAATGTTTGGATTTTATCCATAGATTTTTGAAAAGTAATATATTCAGGGTTCGGTAGTACTACTACCGTAGTAGTGAGGATTTTGGACTATCATAGGTGATTTTTAGGGCTGAGTCGATATCAGTGATATTGGTATCGCCCGTGGTCTATTTTCGTACAGATTTCGTGTCTGAAAAATCGTGTCCAGATCTCGTACAGCCCGCAGGGCAGCAAGTACAGATCCGAGGAGCCACTTTGAACTTGACAATGGCACTCCCTGGCAAGCCCTACCATTCAGCAGCGATCATGGTGCCTGCAAGCAAGCGCAGCAGGCCCACAGGACCGCCAGGCTACAGCGATTCCGATACTATGGTGCTGTTAACTATCATCAATGAACCACGTGGCTCGAACGGGCCCGCCAACTGTTCAATGAGTGTCTTGCGGCAGTCGAGGGTCGTGACATTATCACAGCCTTCGACTGCGTAATTTCTATGCGCTCTCATGCCGGTGTCACCGAGTGGGAAGACTCGCTGTCCCGTCACCCGTTCTAGCGGTTAAAATAAGCCAAATACCACAATGTAACTGTGGAGAACGAGGCCAGCTGAAATGCATTTGCTGGCAGGAGGCTGATGAGGGCGTATTTACAGGGCGCTCGAGTTCGTGCAAATCCGCCCTCATCAGACTGCTTCTGCCTCGCTGCCACGGCTTGTGGAAGGCCTCGCCTTGCGCCGGCATTGCGGCGGCAACGCTCGTAGACTCGTCGACGAACTCGTCTTCGTCGTCCGCATGATCATTATATTTGCCAGCGTCATTCAGTGAGCAAGTGGGGGGTCTTCAACACTCTAGGCACTCAAGAGGTGGGTCAGCTTTTGCTAAAATGCTTGGTGAGAATGGGTTGACGGACGGTGGGGTGCAACATGTTGCTGACTTCTTGGAGAAGTCCCCAACTAGTGTTATTTTATTTTTCGCGGTTAACGCCGATTGCACTCAGGGTGAGCTCGGCTCGCGTCTAAAGCCTCCCACCCCAACGCAACGGCAGTACTTAGAGCGTATTGATAAGCTTGTTTCGTTTTCTGCATCTCGAGCTTATGCAGAGCTGCCTCGTACTCTACCACGGCGGCATCATACTCGTCGTCGTATTTATCTTGGCAGCCTCTCGTAGAGCCTACGAGAGGTGGCTCGTAATGCCGGAGTCATTCAAAGAGCATACCGTAGTCATCGTCGAGCTGTTCGACATCGTCGTTACACCGGCTTCGTTAAACGACACAACGCCGCAAGAGTGCTGGAACAAGCTTATTGATCCTATTCAAAGCGACAATCTCATAAGCGTGCACAGGCGATTGCATACTTCTCGCAATGTGCAGGTATGTAGATTTTAGCCAATCGTATCATTTGTGGGCAGTTTTGATAAACATTGACACGTTTGTGGGTAGTTTTGATAAAGTTCCTTTTAGTTTTAACATCTTCTATCTCAATTTGCTCAACGTCATCTCATTGATGGAGTCACGCTAGTCGTCGTAAAATGATCACCAGTCCTCACTATATAGATCTGACGGGTTTGAAGCGTCCGAGACGGTGCCACCGAAGGGCCTATTGGATTATGTAGCTGGCTTGGGCGCTCGAATTTCATTTAAACGTGGTATTACTAGAACACTACCAGCCCAACCCTCTAGCTTATTGTAAGGCAGCTTCCCCAACGAAAGTCCGTGACAGGCGCTCAAAACTAAGGTCGTTTATTTATCAACAACCCTTCTTGCCCACGTATTGCTTGCCACAAACACACCCAGGTGCACTCCCCACATCCGCTTTGGCCACGGCGCTTGAGACGGAATCACAAAGTCGTGCGGGACAGCCTTGTTCCCAAAGCAGTACTCGTGAATGTCCAGCAACGGATCTACTATCTTCTCCCACGCTCGACTCCTCAGCTCGAAGCTAAATCCCAGTACCTTTAAGCGGTCGATGTCACGCCCAATGCACGAGAAATAGCAACCGCGATATTTCATTTCATACACTTGTGACCCAAGCGGCATGTTCCAAGCACTTTTGGGCCAAGGCTCACACGCAGGTACAACAAATTTCGTGGACACCCGGCAAGTATTGAATTCTGCGACGTACGTTTGTAGCGCTGGAATGATACGCTCGTTCCAAGTGGACACGTCATGATTCCACGCGAATCCTATTTCGTTCAGAATATCCTTGTCTCGTGCAGCCAACTCCACGTAGTTGTTTCCAACTCGAATCTGGTTGATGATCGGACCGAGACGAAGACCCCACGCTTCTTCAGGCCATGGAGCCGCATGTGGCACCTTGAATGGCCTCCCCACAATGCAGTGGTGGTGTAATTGGCGGAATACCTTCAGCGCCGGAAGTATCTTCTTATTCCACTCACGCTCGGGCACCGTCATCTCGTAGCAGAGCTTCATCTCCTTCAGCTCTTCCTCCGACTCCTTCACTTGCCGAGCATACGCATGTTTAATTCTGATGCAATGAACCGTGAAGCCAAGTGACCAGTTCCACGACAACCATGGCCACGCATCATCGCCATCCGGGACAACAACAGCGTTGTGCCAATTTACATTGAAAAATTGATTGAGATTTGAAGTCTTGCCACAATACTAATTGTTCAATGTTGACATTGAATTGTTCATATAAATAACCCTATAGTTTGTATAGGACCAGTACCGACGATTTGATTGGCTACCACACACAGCCTCTAGTATACATTTGACAAGTCACTTTATAATTCAATACAATAACAGCATTGATAACAATTTTTGAATTGTAATTGTTCATACCAATTTTCTCAATGATTTTATTGAAATTAAAATTGGCACAACGCTGGACAACAAACGCCTGCGGGACATCCGTGTGGCGGTTTACAGCGTAGAAGTGCCGCAGAGCTGGCATAATGATCTCGTCCCACTGGAATTGACGAGCATTGTGAGCGAAGTTCATCTCCTTCAGCTCAGTGTCCATCCAAGAAGAAATCTTGTGCATCCCAGCTTTTAAACGTAGAGTATTAACACCGGTCCCAAGCGCATAGCCCCACGCCACACGCGGCCAGCGAGCGTCACCTGATGGGATGACAAATGATATAGGAACCAGCGTGTCTCCATTGATTTCCTTGTAAGCTCGCAGTGCGGCCAGAATCTTCTTCTCCCACGCGATAGTTTTCCAATGAAGCTTATCCGGCTGACTCGCAGTCTTGGCCCCCTCTCTGCGCAATGCGTCAGCGCCCCATTCCTCCGACCCCGCCGAGCTCAAACATCGAGCACTCAGCACAGAGTTGTCATTCGCTACCTCACCACTCAGCAATGCGACGGACGGCGTAAGGCGCCAGGCCCCGCGTGACGCGCGCAACAGCACCCTCGACAGCATCAACCACACAATGTTTGGATTTTATCCATAGATTTTGCAAAGTAATATATTCGGGATGCGGTAGTAGTGAGGATTTTAGACTATCACTAATAATGATCAGGGTTTGGTAGTAGTGATAATTTCGGTCTATTAGTGATACTACTACTAATAGCCGATGTCAAACCGATATCACTAATACTAATATTATTAGTGAGCCGATGAAGATATCAATATCAGTGACAATATCACTAATATTATTAGTAATACTATGATACTGACTCACCAGATCTGTCGCTCGCTTTCCTCCATGTGTCTCAGCTCAGCACGATTGTAGCGCAGTATCAACTGGCGTTGAGCTCGCTCATTATCGGTCCTCGTTCGTAGTAGAACGAACAAGCCTGTCGAAAAGAACGCAGTGGAGACACCTCGTCCCAGCCAGATGCGTGCGAGTTTCGCAATTTAAGGATATTCCTTCTGCCCGACATCAGCAAACGACAGACACACGTGCACAGCTGCTCCACATTCCAAACCCGTATATTTCTTATCTCGCACACTCAGCTTGGGAAGAACTCTTTCGTACTCATCTGAGAAAGATATTGGGTTTGTGCTACCTCAGCCCAATCAATTCGAAAGCCCAGCCACTCATCGAGTAATGCATCAGCCTTTGCATTCAAAGTAGCTTCGGTACTAATTAGGCATCCCCAAAAACAAGGATCTATCTATCCATACTAAATGTGGGGTAAATGACAGTGGACGGCTTTTGGATGATTATCACCGTTTTCGGGCTAAATATTATCACATATGGATATGACCGATTCTGGATGCATTTCTTGTGAGTCTTGGGAAGTCGATGTGAGGGGTAGGAAGTAGATCCGAAAGTGAGTTTGATTTAGTTAGTAGTTTCTGTCTTGCTCTACTAGCTCTCTCCTACCTCTGCTGTAGCCTTGGTGAACACCACATGTAACGGAAACAAATCTTGTAACGGAAACGGATGATGTGCATCAACTCCGTTTACGTTACAGTCATAATCACGGTTCTCGTCCAATCAGCGTACACCGTCCCTGCATTAACCATGCCAATCATCACTGATCAGCCAATCACATTGCACCATTCGTCTCACTTCAACTGCAATCTCCCGTGGCACGCGCCGGCACGCGCAAGCCGTGTGCCTCGCGGTCGGGACCCAGCGTAGTAGACAGCGAAGTGCAATCACAACACCCCCACTCAATTCGATGTCTCGAGCTTGGGGCCAACGTTGCTCCGCATCATCAAGTAGCGTAGCGTTTTCGACGATAGTCCCTTGGTCATGAAGTCGGCGAGCTGGTTCTTGGTATCCACGTACTCCAGCTCCACTTCGTTGCTCACCACCTTCTCTCGAATAAAGTGGTAGCGAATGTCGATGTGCTTGGTGCGAGCTTGGTAACCGACGTTCTTCGCCAGAGCCATCGCTCCTTGGTTGTCCTCGTAGATCACCGTAGCCCCCACTTGCTCAGCACCAATGTCCTTAAGCAGGCGTCGCATCCAGACGCACTCCTTGACGCAGTCACTCAGCGCCATGTATTCGGCTTCGGTCGAGCTCAGAGCGACAGTCTTCTGAAACGTCGAGCGCCACACCACAGGAGCACCACACAGCATCAGTAGCATCCCGCTCACCGAGCGTCGGTCGTCCCGATTGCCGGCCCAGTCCGCATCGGAATACGCTTCAAGTTGCGTCCCCAGTAGGCCATCGTACACGATGCCCACATCCTTGGTCTTCAAGAGGTAGCGCACCACCTTGATACCAGCATCCCAGTGCTTCTCACCGGGGTTCTCCAGAAAACGGCTGAGCTTGGCAACTGCAACCGAAATGTCAGGTCGCGTTCCACACGCCAAGTACACCAGGCTTCCCACAAGCAACCGATACGGCTTCGACTTCATCTTGGCCTTGTCTTCTTCAGTCTGGGGTTCGTCAGCCTTACACCGGGTTCTAGTGGTGTCAGACACGGCTTCACGTTCTCTTGACCAAACTTCTTGATGATCGACTCGATGTATGCCTTCTGGCTGATACCCAGCGTTCTGCGCTCCATGTCGTAGTCGATCTCGATGCCGAGAATGAAGCGAGCTCTACCCAAATCCTTGATCCGGAACTTCTCCGCGATTCCAGCCTTCACGGACGCGATCACTGCCTTCTGTCGTGACGCGATCAGCATGTCGTCCACGTAGAGACACACTATGCATTCATCTTCACCCTCGCCTCTCGTGTAGATGCATGGGTCGGCGTCAGCAGGCTCGAATCCCATACTCTTGAGGTGCTTGTCGATCGTCTCGTTCCAAACACGTGATGCCTGCTTGAGTCCATACAAACTCTGGAGCAGCATCCAGACGACGTCGTCCTCGCCTTCAGCTTCGGCTAAGTCCAGGAGCTCCCTGAGTCCTTCCGGTAACTCCATGTAGATCTCTTCTTCCAGCTTGCCATACAAAAACGCTGTGTCGACGTCGCACTGCTCGATCTCCATACCGTCCGCGCTGCATTTTGCCAGCATGGCACGGATCGAGTTGAGGTAAGCCACCGGCGAATACGTTTCTTCATAGTCGATGCCGTGACGTTGCGAGTACCCCTTGGCCACTAGACGAGCCTTGTACCGAACGACTTGTCCCTTTTCGTCTCGCTTCAACGCGAACACCCAGCGGCAACCGATCGGGCGCTGGTGTGCTGGCTTGGGTACCAGCTTCCAGGTCTTGTTGACAATGAGTGACTTCAGTTCACTTGCAATTGCCTTCTTCCATTCATCTTGGTCTTGACGTGTCGTAGCCTCAGCGTACGTCTTCGGGACCTCCTCCGATGCAGCCATGAGCTGGCCTCCTTCGATAGCGAGCAGGTCGTCACTTGGCTTGACGTGAGCCTGGCTCACCTTCTGTCGCTTGGTTCCAATAGCGGAGGGAGCGACAATCTTCTTCTTGCGTCCTCCCGCTTCCTCAGGATCCGTGGTCTCCTCAATGTACCGAGTACGCGAGCAAGTAATCATGGAGTGAGAAGGTGCAGGGACGATTGCAGTCTCTGTGGTCACCTCATGTTGAAGTGGAACCACCTCATCATTGAAGATGGCGAGCGTCTGCGACTGTCCACGACTCGGAGCAGTAGCGTGGGGCGCGGCAACATCTTCATCTTTGTCGTCACCTTCGACCTCAGTCATGAAGTCGCCCTTGCTAGTGGTCTCCATGAACTTCACCGTACGCACAATCTTCACTTGGCCAGTAGCGACATCGAGGACGCGGTATCCCTTGACACCATCCTCGTAGCCCAAGAAGCGGCACTTGAACGCCTTGGCGTCGAGCTTGCGGCGCTTCTCATCCGGGATGTGTCCATAGCCGAGTGCACCGAACACCTTCAGGTTCTTGAGCTGAGGTTTCTTAAGGTACACGATCTCGTAGGGCGTCTTCACAGTCACGGTGTTGGGAATCCTGTTGATGATCCACGCCGACGTGTTGACTGCTTCAGCCCACCATTTCTTGTCGATGCACTCGTGGTAGAGCATGCAACGAGCCATCTCCACGAGGCTCCGGTTCATGCGCTCAGCCAGTCCATTCTGCTGAGGCGTGTACGGCACTGTCTTCTCATGACGAATGCCGTGCTTGGACAGGTACTCCTTGAAGAGTCGACCCGTGTACTCCCCGCCGTTGTCCGAGCGGATGCGCTTGACCTTGCGCCCTGTAGCGTTCTCCATGTCGGCCTTGAACATCTTGAACTTCGCCAAGACTTCCGCTTTCTTCTTCATGAAGTACACCGTGACGTGACGTGAGAAATCGTCAATGAAGGTGACAGCGTACGTACAGCCATCGTCTGCATTGGGCCCATGACGTCCGAGTGGATGAGGTCGAGGACTCCAGCACTCTTGACTGCCTTTTCCGGGCTGCGAGAGAAGTTGTCTTCTCGCATCTTGCCCATGCAGCAGCCAGCACACACGTGATCACTTGGCCCAACTGCGACGCGAGGAACTCCATCGACCATGGTCAGTAGCTGTTCATAGCGCTTGAACGGGATGTGGCCGAGACGGGCGTGCACAACTGCCCATGGCTCCTTACGAGATGTCGTCGCCGCATGACACACCTCGTCCCCCACTGTCTTCAACTTGTAGACGTTTCCACAGCGCGTGGCCTCCATGACGGTAGCATCGCCATAGCGAAAGACACACTTGTCCTTGCTGAACTGCGCGACGACGTCCTTCTCGGCCAGCTTCGCCACCGAGATGAGGCTTCCTTCAACTTCAGGGATGTACAAAACATCCGACAGCGTGACAGACGTCCCGTCCATCAGCTTCAACCCGACGGTGCCAATTGCAACTGCGTCGATCTTCTTGCCATCCGCGATCGTGATGCGGACTGGCGTCTTCAGCTCCAGCATGGACACGAACTTGTCCCGGACGCTGGTCATGTGCGAGCTTGCACCGGAGTCGACGAGCCATTCAGTCTTGCCCATCGCACTCGTAGCCGTGAACGCGTAGTCGGATGTCTCCCTCGCGACTTGTCCGCGTTCCTCGTCGGCCTTCTTCTTGCGGCACTCCGTTGCCTTGTGCCCAGTCTTCTTGCAGTAGAAGCACTTGCCGTTGAACCCACGCTTATCGTAGCTCTTCTTCGCCACGAAAGCCTTCTGTTAAGCCGATGACGATTCATCCGAGGCATCAACACCGGAGAGAGCTTGGATCGCGTACGCCAACGTCATGTTCGGCGTGTTCTCGAGTACGGTACTGATCATCCGGTACTCATCCGTCAGACTACCGAGCAGCAACACGAGCTGTCGGGTCTCATCCAGAGGCTCACCAATCGTCTCCATCTGGAGGACGATCTCCTTGAACTGGTCCACATGCCACACGAACCGCGTACCGGACTCCATCTTGAAGTTGTGCAACTTCTTGGTGACGATGAGTCGGTTCTTGAGCGTGTTCCGGTTGAACTGCTTCTCTAGCATGCGCCACGAGTCAGCAGCAGTTGTCGCTCCACGGATGTAGACTTGGTATGTGAGACTCACGTCTCCTGCGATCACACCAAGGGCCTTCAGATCATTGGTCTTCCATTGAACCGTGGAGCGGTCACTCAGCGCGTCGAACTCTGGCTTGATGATGTGGACCAGCAGCCCTTTGCGCGATACCTTCATCCTCATGTTGAACTCCCAGTGGAAGTAGTTGTCTTCCACGAGCTTAACGGTGTCAGCGTAGCTTGGGCTCATAACCTCTTGTGAGTGCAGACGGCGTCTTGGGAAGTCGATGTGAGGGGTAGGAAGTAGATCCGAAAGTGAGTTTGATTTAGTTAGTAGTTTCTGTCTTGCTCTACTAGCTCTTTCCTACCTCTGCTGTAGCCTTGGTGAACACCACATGTAACGGAAACAAATCTTGTAACGGAAACGGATGATGTGCATCAACTCCGTTTACGTTACAGTCATAATCACGGTTCTCGTCCAATCAGCGTACACCGTCCCTGCATTAACCATGCCAATCATCACTGATCAGCCAATCACATTGCACCATTCGTCTCACTTCAACTGCAATCTCCCGTGGCACGCGCCGGCACGCGCAAGCCGTGTGCCTCGCGGTCGGGACCCAGCGTAGTAGACAGCGAAGTGCAATCACAACAGCATTATCATACAAATCGGCTTGGTTATCATCGAAAATAGATAGCATGTCTTCTATTGAGTTTGTAATCTTCACTAACCCTCGGCACTATCGAAGTTTTCGCTGTACTTGTCCACAATTTCTCGAAGAGAGCTGAAAGCTGTGATTGTGTGCTTCCGCAAACTATCAGTGATATTATCAGTGATAATATCACTGATACCGTCACTAGATTTCGCTAATAATATATCAATATTAATATCAATATCAGTGATATTATCACTGATATCGCTAATACTTTTGGCTAGTACTACCAAACCCTGATAATGATAGTGATATTCAGTGAGTCAATATCAGTGCTATTTTCGTACAGATTTCGTGTCTAAAAAATCGTGTACAGAGCGCTGCTAAGAGAAAAGATTGTTTTCACGTGTGTTATGGCTGATTTTCACGTGTGCACTGATTTTCACGTGGATATGACTGAAGGCAATCCCAAGCTGAAAACCAAGTGTGGGCTTTTAGGATCGTGCTGATTTTCACGTGTGCAAGAAAAATAAAATAAAACTATGAATTGAAGTATGTCAGAGGCTAGCGATACACAGCGTTCCCTTGGTCAGGTTTAAATCGGCTTAACAAAGGGGTATCGGGATCGATAGGTGTAGTTGATGACTTCAGCAAGCTCGACAATATCGAGTTTTGCGTTTGGAGCAGCCTGGCGGTCGAACTCAACTATCCAATAGTACTTCTCCTGCTCCTCACTCCAAGGCCGAATTACACCCGTCTTGTTCTTGTAGATGGCTTCGCCGACCTCGCAGATTTCTTCCTTCCTGACCATAACGTTCCACCCCACCACAGTGCTAACTTAGCTACTCAATCCAAGAAGCCACATGAGCTAAGAAACCGAAGCACAGTCGTGCACGGTCACACGTGAAAAACAACCAGCCCACACTTGGAATTCAGCTAACCATGGCGATACACGTGAAAATCAGCACATTTTGGCCACACGTGAAAATCAACTTTTGCACACGTGAAAAAAATCCCCACCCCGCTGCTAACTATCATCGATGAATCACGTGGCTCGAACAAATGGGATCAGGCCCGCCATTTGAGTCTTGCGGTAGTCGAGGGCCGATACATTATCACGGCCTTCGACTGCGTAATTATTATACGTTCTCATGCCGGTGTCACCGAGTGGGAAGACTCCCTGCCCCGTCACCCGTTCTAGCGGTTGAAATTAGCCAAATACCACAATGCAACTGTGGTGAACGAGGCCAGCTTAAATGCAACGTCATTTCCTGACAGCAGTCTGACGAGGGCGTGTTTACAGGGAGCTCGAGTTCCGCGCAAATCCGCCCTCATCAGACTGCTTCTGCCTCGCTGTCACGGCTTGCGGATTGCCTCGCCCTGCGCCGGCATTGACTAAGCTGCGTGAGTTGGCTCATCGATGGGCGTCGGAGTCTGCAGCACAGCAGGCGTCAACCCAAGTACTGCAGCGGGAAGTAGCGGGTCTTCAGCAAAAAATTGAAGAGCTCTGATGCTTGTGGCAACAGTGGCGACCTCCACGGTGGAGATATGACTCAGCAGTCCTACAGAACTCGCCAGTTTTTGCTGAAAATGGTTGATGTGTACGCCGAGAAGCAGCAGGACAATGAATAACGTCAGATAACGTTCCTCACCCAGCCACTATCCAGCGATATGCTCATTACCTCCGCCCACACTCGTCTCAGTTAGAGCAACAGTATTCCGAACGATCGATTGAGTTTAGCAGACTGTGGGCTGCAGGATGACGAGGTGGGTCAGCTCTTGCTGAAAGTTTTGATGAGTGGCGTATGGTTTCGCGAGATAATTCTCGATTCGAATGGGTTGACGGACAGTGGAGCGCAACATGTTGCTGACTTCTTGGAGAAGTCCCCAACTAGTGTTCGAGTGGTGAGCCTCACGGGAAACCAGCGTATCACAAGGCGAGGTATCGACTTGATCAAGCGAGGTCTTCTGCGACACCAGCGTGTGCAGCGAGTTGAGGAAGATGAACACGAATTGGAGACTGGGATCGTTCTGCGCGGGCTCGCTCTTGGACGCGATTTCGACGTAAGCGGAAGCGCCACAGAAGTCCTTCGCGTTGTGCTCCCCATTCCGATTCATGACGTTAATGGAGAGTTGAAGACAACCACGAGTGAGGAGGTTGATGCGATTTCCGACAAGCTTCGCCAAATTGGCTTTAGATACAATATCCGGCAGCCAACAGGGCCTTCGCGTCAACGATCCACTGCATACAGCAGTAAAACTCGTCAGAATCAGCCTTATTCTCGAGGGTCTGTAGCTGCGTCGACTGTGAGCTCCAATAGGAGAGCATCTTTACCTAGCAGCAGTGGAACCGGTCTCAACAGGAGAACACCCGGTGCTATCAATAATGAGAGCAGCACTAGCAGGAGGAAATCCCTCCCCGCTGCCAGCGGACCCCTCAACAGCCAACGCCAGCAAATAAAGCAGCAGCAGGATCTTCGCTTCCAATCCCTGGAGGCTGCTATTCGACGAGCGTCAGCACCACAACTACGTCACCTAGTAAATAGGGTACAGGGGCCATCGACACCGGCGCATTCCCGACCATCTTCCAGTCGAGGGAACACTGTCAGTAGTAGCTACAAACGCAATTTCGGCAAGACTCACATGAATACGATCAGAGGATTGAGGCGGTGACATCTGCAACAAACTCGTCAATTTTGCTGAAAAACTAACATCGCATCGAACTACTCCCATCTCCTCTTGTTGGGACCTCCGCGCCAGAGGTCTGGACCTACAAGAGGTGGCAAGTGGTGATCAAGGCTCTTCGATTACTCAGCAGCGTGAGAGGGACAAGTTGATTGCTCACAGGACCATTGACCGCACTTCTATAGCGAACAAGTGATAACCCGAACTCAAATAACACTCACTTGGCATTTTACTGCACATCAATCAAGTCCTCCAACAGATTAAGAGTCTTGTTCCAGCTCTACAATGCTCACCCGCCAAGGCTCCCGGACGCTGGACGCTTCTCCTGTCTCCCAAGGTACTCCCCGCGCGGCGGCCACCCCTCCTCCGGCCACGGTCACGCCCACGCAAGTGCCCAGTCGCCGCTCCACGCAGCCAAACCTCTCGTCGAGTGATGGGACTCACGATGGCGTGGCGAGGATTGCCGAGAGGATCGACATCAAGAACATCAAGAGCACGGTGTTTACTGGCGCTGTGCCCGAAGGCTCCTATGATTCGGGCGCACGAGAGTGGTGGGAGCAGTTTGCGGACCAAGCTGATGACGCTCAAGTTCTGGCTGGTCAGCTGTGGAACGACAAGGTGAAGACGGCAGCGTTATCCCTCTTCCTCTCTGGGTCTGCTAGACGATGGCTGAAGCAGCATCGCCATGATCATCCGAGAGCCACCTTCGCTGAAACTGGCGATGCACTAGTCGCCAAGTTCCGCCCAAAGCTTACTGATCAAGAAATCACTGCCCGCATCTATGACGAGCCCAAGTTACCGGCGGAGACATACCAAGAATTTGCTGACCGGCTATTGCTTATGGTGGGTGGATTGGACGGGGGGACTACAAACCCGGCCAATGCTCGCCACGCACTCGGAACTTTCGTACGCCACGCCTGGCCTCAACGCAAGGACGTCGTAATGGCCCGCATCAGCCTGCGCGATGCTGATCCCCTCCGCGCGATTGCCCGAGCTGTCGACATTCTAAGCGAGATGTCCGAGACAGATGGGCGCGCTCTATCTTTCAAGAAGCGCAAGGTGGGCGACGGCAAGACCAGCAAACCAGAGTACCAAACCCCTGCGAAGGCGCATCTGGCTGTGGTGGAACGCAAGCACAAGCCAAAACCAACGGCCAAGTTCAACTCTCGGCATGGTAGCATTACCTGCTACACGTGTGGTCAAGTTGGTCACACAGCTAACTTCCATCGAAAGTACTTGGGATCTCGTGACTCGACAGACGAAACCCCTGCTCGTAACGTGGAAACAGCTACTGAACCCAAGACGCAGCAATGAAGGGAAGGCGTCAGGTGCAACCGGATCCTCATCGATTCCGGGGCTTCCCATCACCTGACGGGCCGCATCGATCACTTGGAAATTACTGACGACAAGGAAACCCTCGCAGTTCGCGTCGCCGACGGACGGACAGTAGTTGCTCGAGCCAAATGGAAGCTTCGAGTGCCAGCCCTGGTTGTGAACAACAACGGTGAAGAAGTGCGCAGAGACTTCATCGTCGAAAACGTTTACTACGTCCCAGAAATGCCACATACACTATTGTCAGTATCAGCGCTCTGGCACGATGGACATGACGTGCAATTTACCCGCGACAGCTGTACGATACTCAACGGAGCCCGCCGCAGGACCGGATGCATTGCTGGTCTCAGCGATGGCGTATACACTGTCATCACCGGTGACAGCGCGGAAGGCTTCGAGGTAGCGCAAGGTCTCTCTGCGAGCGTGCTGGGTCGATCTCTGGAAACATGGCATCGCCGCATGGGCCACGTAAACTATCGCACGCTCAAGCGACTGGCGGACAGTGGTGCAGTTCGTGGCTTGACAATCTCGCCGGGAACAAGTCCACCAAAGTGTATTATCTGCGCATTGACGAAGTCAACGGCCAACCCTACCTCTGCCGAACGTACGAGCTCTGACGAGGCCGCTGCTGGTGTTTGCCACGTCGACTTGAGTGGGCCAGTATCGCGCTCCATCGACAAGAACAGGTACTTCATGGTTCTCGTGTGGCGAGGGTATGTGCAGACGTATGGGCTAAAGAAAAAGAGCCAAGCGCACGCCAAAGTCAAAACATTCATTGCAATGATCGAACGACATGCCAGCGTCTCCGCGTTGAACATCAAGATACTGCGAACGGATGGCGGAACCGAGTTCCTGAACAAAGATTTTAGGCAGCTTGGACAGCGCAGCGGCATCATCCATCAGCACACCACGCCGTACACCTCAGCCCAAAACGGAGTCGCAGAACGAGCGATTCGAACAGTGACGGAGATGGCATCAGCTATGCTAGTGGACTCGGGTCTACCTCATGACATTTGGGAATTCGCTTTAGAACACGCTGCCTACATACGCAACAGGACCCCGAGGCAGGGACGCGATAAAACACCACACGAGGAGCTATTTGGACGACGACCGGATGTCAGCAATTTGCCTATCTTCGGTCAAGCTGTTGTCGCGCGCGTACCTGACCCGATCCGCCGCAAAACCCGACGCTTTGTCGATACCCGTGGCCAGCTTGGCGCATTCGCCGGATGTACGGACCAAGTCAAAGGCTTCAGGGTCTACGCTGCAAGCGCAGGGCGCACGATCTTCTTCTCGCGTGACGTCAATGTGATTGATCGGATGTTGTTTGAATTGGAGCGTTTGGACGACAACGTACCTGATGACAGTGCGGATGAAGGCGAAGACAACGACGAGGAACAGACAGAGACACCGCTCAACTCTGAACTTGCGTCAACAAGGCGTTCTCAGCGTATAGCACGTCAAACGCTTGCGCAGGCTCACGCATTTGCGGTCTTAAACGAGATTCTGAAGGAACCACTGAATTTGTCTGAAGCACGACGCTCCCCGCAGTGGCCTCAATGGAAGAAAGCCATCGACGACGAGATTGAGACTCTGTTTGCGAACGGGACGTTCGAGTGGGTTGATGCCCCGGCAGATGTTCGCGTGTTGGATTACACACTGCAATTCAGGGTAAAAGTGGGTGCAGACGGCTCGACAACTCGCTTCAAAGCGCGTCCGTGCGCTCGCGGTGACCGTCAAAAATTCTTCCTACACTACCTTGAAACGTATGCGCCGGTTGTTGGACTCGTAACAGTTCGAGTGTTTCTCGTAGTGGTGGCCAAGTTGCGTCTTCACTCCCGCCAAGGAGATGTACCAGCAGCATACGTCAAAGCCGACCTATCAGAAGAACTGTACATGCGCCCGGTTACCGGATATGCACCTCGCGGTGACGAGAAGAAGGTATGGAGACTTCGGAAAGCGCTATACGGCTTAAAACAAGCTGGACGCGTTTGGAACCTCGAGATCGACCGCTTCCTCATCGGATATGGCTTAACGCCAACAAAAGGTGATCCATGTTTGTACTACGCATACATGAACGACTCACTGCTGTTAGTCTGTCTCTATGTAGACGACATCCTGGTGGCCCACAAAGAAGAGGAGCAGTGCCTCAGAATCATGGCGGCTTTGAGCCAACGCTACGGGGTGAAGGACTTGGGACCACCTGCCCAGTTCCTCGGCATGAAAGTGGAACGGATCTCGCCAGGGACCATTTTACTCAGCCAAACAAGTTACGTGAACGAAGTACTGCATCGCTTTGCAATGGACCAGCCGCGCCCGACTCCGGTCCCCATGATTCCAAACACTCGTCTAGACGTCGTAGACGAGGGGCCTTCTCCCGATGAACAAGCACTGATGGCCAAGATGCCGTATCGGCAAGCTGTGGGGTCACTACTCTACTTGGCCCGCGTGTCCCGTCCGGACATCATGTTCGCGGTGGGGCAGCTATCGCAACACGCATCAAAACCCAGGAAGGTTGCGTGGGAAGCAGCGAAGTATTTGTTTCGACACCTGTCTGCTACCAAGAATCTCCGACTCAAGCTGGGACCAACTACGGAATCAATCGTCGTCACCACCGATGCGGACTGGGCGAACGACCGACCTGATCGTAAAAGTATCTCGGGGTGCGTGGTTTTTCTCTTCGGAAGTCCAGTGAGCTGGACCAGCAAGAAGCAGTCAATTGTGGCCAAGTCAAGCACTGCGGCCGAGTACGTGGCAGCGGATGTCGGCGTTGAAGACGCACTGCTCGTGCAGATGATCGTGAGCGAAGTGTTAAAACGCGATGTTCCTGTCCAACTAGCCATGGACAGCCAGCCAGCAATTCAACGCCTCCGCCGCAATGGTCTGTCGGATACTCAGAAGACAATCGACGTGAAGTTCCATGCCACTAAGGACCTGCTACGCAAAGGAGAGCTCTCACTTGGGTACACTCCGACTGGCGAAATGCCCGCGGACTTACTAACCAAGGCGTTAGCCCGGCCCCAACACCTTCGCAAGAGAGGTCTTTGTGGCCTAGTGGACACTACTTAATGTGGTGCACCACTTGCGGGGGGCGTGTTGGGACCTCCGCGCCAGAGGTCTGGACCTACAAGAGGTGGCAAGTGGTGATCAAGGCTCTTCGATTACTCAGCAGCGTGAGAGGGACAAGTTGATTGCTCACAGGACCATTGGCCGCACTTCTATAGCGAACAAGTGATAACCCGAACTCAAATAACACTCACTTGGCATTTTACTGCACATCAATCAAGTCCTCCAACACCTCTCCCAACATGGGCGCTTACAATGACACTGCAGCAGAAACAAGCGCCCATATAGATGACTCTTGATCTGAATCCTTGGATGCTAACGCCGAGTCGTACGATACTTCAGATTATTCTTACTTCAAACCATCTCGTGCCCGTGCATCGCGTATCGCTAAGCAATCCAGGGTAAATCCTGGCCACGAATCGAATTCAATAGGAGCCAACGCGTTGAAGTACGGCTGCTGGTTTCGCTTGAAAACCCAGACCCGATCACGGCTTGTGTCGACAACAACACCTTCACGAGCGCCAGCATTAACATACTTGGTCACTTTGGCTTGTAAGTCTTCCATCCTGTCCGTTGCCGACACCAGATCAATTACAACCGCTGGCGCGCACGGCAAATATGCCTTGCATTTCTCTTCGTCCGATAGTCGAGACCTCCGCTCATCAATATACGAGACATCTGGAATGAACTGATAACGATGACTCTGGAAGGTCGATTTGATATCCTTCGAGGCACCCACCGATGCTCCCCCTAATGTTTGGGTGCTGCACACGCCAGTTCTCCACTTGCCGAATCGCTTCTCGTTGTTCCGCCCCCGACGCTTTTGGCGTCGCCACCTCTTTCACAACAAGAAATGGGAAATCATACTCGACCAAAAACCGCCTTTCGTCCAGCTCATTCAAATCCGGCGGAGGCACGACCCTGTACGTTCCTGGGGTTGCCGGAACGTGAGTTCCATCTGGTAGTACAATCGCCGTGTCCTCGGAAGCATCATTCATCTCCGCGTGTGGAGAATGTCTCGGCCCTAAATACAAAGCGACTCGATTAAGGGCTTGTCAGTCACAATCAGTCGCAGTCAGAGCTTTTGAAGACTGTCAAGAAATTCAGAAAATGGCACTGAACGAAATGGCAACTTCATTCACTATTTGCCAGCCGCTAAGTGCGGTACGACATACCATGCCATTTGTATGCTTATTTATGGCAAATTCGATGCGACCACCCGCTGTGCATCCTACAAACAAAGTGGTGCGGGACACGAAGAAGCTCTGAAATTTAGGTAGAGTGTAACGTTTAAAGATAGAGATGACGCGGCAGTGAAATTGTGCATCGACTGCGCCTGCTTCGCAGCCGCAGTATCTGCACGCGATACATGTATACAGTGTATCACTACAAACAAAGTCGTGCGGGACACGAAGAAGCTCTGAAATTTAGGTAGAGTGTAGCGTTTAAAGATAGAGATGACGCGGTAGTGAAATTGTGCATCTACTGCGCCTGCTTCGCAGCCGCAGTATCTGCACGCGATACATGTATACAGTGTACTTTGAAGAGCAAACAAGGCAACATCCGTGAACACAGCGCCTTGGTCTACCAAATAGTATACGGTATACTATTCTCTGAAATTTATTTCAGAGCTAAGGAGTGGATCCCAGTGGACGTCTGATTTTGGGGCATCCTATAACCTGGTAATTTATATATGTAATAGCCATGCAGTTACGCAGGTACAGGTACAGAATCCTCACGAATTGTGACACACGATTTAATGCCCGACACAGTTAATAAATTACCTGCGTGTTGCCTGTGTCGTCCACCTCAGCTAAGTACGAAGAGAAGATGTTGCGTGAAGGTGCTCCAATTATCAAAAGTGTGGCCTTTCTCACAATTAAATTTACGTCTTCCTCAAGACACTCATTGATTCAATCAAGCATGCACGCCTTTGTGTTGCCACTCGTGGCGCTTGCCGGTCTCGTGACAGCCACCGAAGACACGTGCGGAGGTCCAAACGCTCGTATCGAGCCCCCGCTGGGTGCCATCGTCGTTGATTCCACGGGTGACTATGACGGTAGCTACCTGACCGTGTCAGAAGGCGTGGAGAGCTTGGACGTCGCCACGACGGAAGTGCAGACCACCTTCGTGATGCTGGGCGTTTACAAGGAGCAGGTGCTTGTCCCAGCATTGGCGGGCGCCCTAGTGCTGCAGGGTTCTACGTGCGACGCCATGTCGTACGAGGACAACGAGGTGACCCCTTCTTTAAAGTATTATATGACACACTGTATACAGTATGTCGCGTGCAGATACTGCGGCTGCGAAGCAGGCGCGTAAATGCACAATTTCATGCAAATGTAGCATTAGAAGAATGTTACATGTATGCCGTTATGGACAATCGTTTTGGCGGCCTACTGCGCAAGAGTCGCGTTGCGCCGAAGCCTACAGTGTCCGGGAGCAACTGCCCCGTAGCGGGCGACTCCACAGCGTATTCTGACCGAAAAAGATTTTTCGACTTACACCCACTATGCAGCCCTCCGCCCACAGAAACCGACCCTTCGACATGGAGACGCATGACGAAGAACGCAGCCCGCCCAGCGGAGGTGGCCGCGCCGGCGACGAAGGACGAGACCAAGCGCCGATGAGACGAGCGGTCCAAGGGCATGATCACGCTCCTGGCGGGCAGAATTGGGCTCCCAACGGCGACGATCCCGGCCGAGGATCAATGGCCTGGTTGGAACGCATGGAAGAACGAGGCGGTCGGACTCAGTCACGGTGGGCCAGACAAGACCAAGCCATTGGAAGTAAACGGATGAGGGCCCTCTCCTCCCAAGAAGGAGATCGCGAAAGAATGTCCGCAAAGGCGGAGCGCGAAGACAACGAAGCCGAACAGGAACTGTTAGTGGAGTTATCGAACGAAGCGTGGGCACAGATTGAATCCTCTATGACTATTGGAAGCTTACCTGTGACCGCTGTAACCGGGCGATAAGGCGCCGCCGCCGGCGCAAGGTCCTACGAGTCGAGGTAAACCGCGGCATATCAACAGGGAGAACGAAGTGGGCGCAGAAGACAAAAGATCAAGTGACGCGTGCCCTTCACAAGCGAATCGCCACGCTCAAATCGAGGAGCAGGCAGTGGTCACACAAACGAAGACAAGAACTCCAAGGCCAATCCGACAGCCAGGGGGAAGAACAAGACGAGGGTCAAGACGGAACCCAAGACGAAGACTAAGACGAAGGCGACGACCAAGAGGAAACGGCTTTTACAGCAACATTTTATATTCATGGACGTGCATATTGAAGGTCCTCCTGTATGTCCGTCGGTTCGACCGACGGCTATGGGTGGGCTATGTATGTGGTAGCTACCGCGGGACTCAAGCTTTGACTTGGGCTCCGTAGGCGAGGATGCAGCGTAGCGCGCCTCGGGCGTAGTCGCCATAACCGCAACAAATTCAAATTCAAAATACATGTATGCCGTTATGCCAGCGATACCAGCCCTACCCTCTAGTAATTATTGTCTTCGGCGTTTGCGACCACTGCCGCGCCATCTCTACCTTTGAACGTTACCTAAATTTCAGAGCTTCTTCGTGCCCCGCACGACTTTGTTCTAATAGTGTACCGTTGAAGTGTGCCAGGGTATACAATTTGGCAGGGTATTATAGAGATAGTAATTTTGGGTGGCTAACGATGGCATTAGTGGAGTGCTAATTATTTGATGATGGTGTGCTTGTTTTTCTTCTTCTTCAGTACATGTAGCGAGTCTAAACGCCGGACACGTATCGGATACCAGCCTGAATCGGCTGCGCAGCACGCGCTGACACACCAACCCCTGGTCTTTAATCTGCTCGATATTTTTTCGGTTATTGGAACTGGTTTCATAGACTCGTTTGGGGGCCATTATGCGCACGTTAAATAGGAAGGAGGTGAGAGTGCAGTAGTACTTGACGGTCCCGTGGTTTTTAAAGAGAGAACTGGAGGTGTAGAGCCAATTGTAGGTAGCGTTGATCAAAATCGGTGATAATTGAGCGACAACTCGATGGAGAATGGTATAGTATTTGGAACGGTATACCAAATAGTAAACCTTTAAAATGACCTAGGGTATTCTATTTGGAATGGGTATACTATTTGGTAGAACCCGTTAATTTGAGTATACCGGTACCTTCACGCTACATCTACACTTCGCACTTAGCTGAGGTGGACGACACAAGCAACACGCAGGTAATTTATTAACTGTGTCAGGCATTAAATTGTGTGTCACAACTCGTAAAGGTTGTGTACCTGTGCCTGCATAACTGCATGGTTCTGTTATATATAAATTACCAGGTTATGTGATGCTGCAAAATCAGACGTCCACTGGGATCCACTCCTTAGCTCTGAAATAAATTTCAACTCGTATCGAGCCCCCCGCTGGGTGCCATCGTCGTTGATTCCACGGGTGACTATGACGGTAGCTACCTGACCGTGTCAGAAGGCGTGGAGAGCTTGGACGTCGCCACGACGGAAGTGCAGACCACCTTCGTGATGCTGGGCGTTTACAAGGAGCAGGTGCTTGTCCCAGCATTGGCGGGCGCCCTAGTGCTGCAGGGTTCTACGTGCGACGCCATGTCGTACGAGGACAACGAGGTGACCCCTTCTTTAAAGTATTATATGACACACTGTATACAGTATGTCGCGTGCAGATACTGCGGCTGCGAAGCAGGCGCGTAAATGCACAATTTCATGCAAATGTAGCATTAGAAGAATGTTACATGTATGCCGTTATGCCAGCGATACCAGCCCTACCCTCTAGTAATTATTGTCTTCGGCGTTTGCGACCACTGCCGCGCCATCTCTACCTTTGAACGTTACCTAAATTTCAGAGCTTCTTCGTGCCCCGCACGACTTTGTTCTAATAGTGTACCGTTGAAGTGTGCCAGGGTATACAATTTGGCAGGGTATTATAGAGATAGTAATTTTGGGTGGCTAACGATGGCATTAGTGGAGTGCTAATTATTTGATGATGGTGTGCTTGTTTTTCTTCTTCTTCAGTACATGTAGCGAGTCTAAACGCCGGACATGTATCGGATACCAGCCTGAATCGGCTGCGCAGCACGCGCTGACACACCAACCCCTGGTCTTTAATCTGCTCGATATTTTTTCGGTTATTGGAACTGGTTTCATAGACTCGTTTGGGGGCCATTATGCGCACGTTAAATAGGAAGGAGGTGAGAGTGCAGTAGTACTTGACGGTCCCGTGGTTTTTAAAGAGAGAACTGGAGGTGTAGAGCCAATTGTAGGTAGCGTTGATCAAAATCGGTGATAATTGAGCGACAACTCGATGGAGAATGGTATAGTATTTGGAACGGTATAATACCAAATAGTAAACCTTTAAAATGACCTAGGGTATTCTATTTGGAATGGGTATACTATTTGGTAGAACCCGTTAATTTGAGTATACCGGTACCTTCACGCTACATCTACACTTCGCACTTAGATGAGGTGGACGACACAAGCAACACGCAGGTAATTTATTAACTGTGTCAGGCATTAAATTGTGTGTCACAACTCGTAAAGGTTGTGTACCTGTGCCTGCATAACTGCATGGTTCTGTTATATATAAATTACCAGGTTATGTGATGCTGCAAAATCAGACGTCCACTGGGGATCCACTCCTTAGCTCTGAAATAAATTTCAGAGAATTTACAGTTTGAAAACTGTAAATTTGTAGGGGTGCAGAAGTAGTTTTTAATCTGTAAGTTTTAAAAATGGGCGTACAATATATTTTTCAGTGAGAGTTACAAAATTAAAATTTGTCCAGTGCTGCTTATCCGGCCCGGAAAAGAACTGCATGTACAGTACTGTACCAGGATTTACCGTTCGCTACATCGACGAAAACTCCGCTTCACGCGCTACATCGACGAAAACTCCGCTTCACGACTTCGGTTACCTTGTTGTAGAGCCAGTTTTAGTTTTAACATCTTCTATCTCAATTTGCTCAGCGTCATCTCATTGATGGAGTCACGCTAGTCGTCGTAAAATGATTGCCAGTACTCACTATATAGATCTGACGGGTTTGAAGCGTCCGAGATGGTGCCACCGAAGGGCCTATTGAATTATGTAGCTCGCTTGGGCGCTCGAATTTCATTTAAACGTGGTATCTACCCCCATCAACAAGACCAATCATCAAGTGTGTGTGTGCGTGCTTCTGTCAGTTGGTGCGTAACATGGGTACATGGGCCGCCGAGCGCAGCGATGGCGGCACCCCATTGGCCAAAATGCTGCCGAGCGCAGCGATGGCGGCCCCCGCCGCCGAAGGCGGCCCCACCGGCGTGTATTGCGGGACCGAAGGGCCCGCCCTTCATCGGACGAATTGGCATAGCACGGCGAGTAGTGCAGCGAGCCGACGAGGCGAGCGGAACGGAGGCGTGATATCACACCGCCGCGCAGCGGCGGGACTCGGCTAATATAATAAACAAACATAGATAATACTACCACCGTCGCGCAGCGGCGGCTAATATAAACACGAAGGTACATGATAGCGCCACCGCGGCGGAGCGGCGGCGCTCGGCTAGTCCTCAACATCTACGAGAGTCACCATCAAGTCTGTCTGCGTGTGTGTCTGTGTGTCACATGGGTACATTTGGACATGGGTACACTGGACCCGCCGAGCGCAGCGAAGGCGGCACGGATTGGCCAAAACGCTGCCGAGCGCAGCGAAGGCGGCCCCCATTGGCTAATATAAAATTTGTGTGGACTACAATAATCGTACTTATTATAAATTGGTTATGAACACTGCCCCCATTTTGAATTTGGAACGCGCGCGCGCGACCACGTGGACGAGGTACGCTGCGTGTATGCATGTTAGTTAGCCAGACTAGCCACCACCACCACCATGCACAGATAGTCCGAGGCTCCTGGGGCTGTTTAGGGGGATGTTTAAGGCTAGCGGGGTTATTCCCGCTGGGGGGCCGCCGTGCTTAGGGGTTATTAGAAAATAGTGGTCTGAATTGTGTTGGACTATTTTTAGTCTAGCGCATTTTGGACTATTAAAGAGTATTTTAGCCCGCCGCCCACTCTGCGCGAGAGCACACGTAAATTGTCAAAAATCTGACCCATTTTTGGCAATTTATTTTTGGCAACCCGTCTATTGACCACAAACCCGAATGCGAACCGGTTGAGCTGGCCGTAATGGGTCCTTTGGCCCATGCGACCGAGCCGTTCTTATGAATGCGCAAAAGGATATCGCACGAAGACTCTCAGTACTGCCCGGGCGCTCAAACCCTGAATAGCCGACTGCACATTTTGCAACCGAAACCGCTCTTCGTGACTGCGGGTAAAGTGAACGGTGATAACTTCGATGGGAGCTGGCATCACCCGGGCAGTACGCAGACGCCCAATCCAATCAAGCTTCCTGGGGGACTACTGCTGCGTGCAGTGTACTTGGACTTTATGTCTAACGCGTCACGTGACTCTGTTTCGTGTTCGCAGTGAGCCATGGTCCGCAAACCAAAGCGCACGCGGAGGGAAATTGAGGAAGCCTTGCTGCGCAACGTGCGTCTGAACATGACCCCCGCTGAACCCGAGGATGCTGCTGACAAGCGGAAGCGCCAAAAACGGAGGTCCGCTGCTAAACGCGGCTTGGAAAAGGAGCTAGCAGCTCTCACCTTGACCGAAGCAAATATCAGCGTTCCAGGAGCAACCTCTGCAATTATGGTTGCCGATGGACCTACAGAAGGACAGGAAGGCAAGCAAGAAGAGGATGACCCGGCAGAGCACCAGCGCCTCTACGCCGCAGCGTACGCTGAGAGACAAAGTATCGCGGAGTTGGAGTCAAGGCCGGCTGCAGCTTCGATTCCACCGTCAGCCGATCGGGAAGCGGTATCCAGAGCACGTAATACAGAGCGGCAACGGCTCCGCAGAGCGAATATGTCTGCTTCACAAAAGGAACGCATAAGGGCGAAAAACAGAGAACGTACGCGAGCATCGAGGGCTCGAAGAACAGAAGCGCAACGCATTGCAGCGAGGGAAGCCGAGCGTATCCGGAAACAAGAGCGCCGCGCGCGTCAAACAGTCGTGGAGCGACGTATTGAGCGTGAAGACAACCGTAACCGGCAACAAGCACGACGTTCAGTGCAGACCCCAGAGGAGCGTCAAGTAGTAAGACAACTGAACCGTGAGCGCGATGCAGCTTCACGTGCAGCGCAGACCGATGCACAGCGAGCAGCTTCACAAGCTCTTGACCGAGAGCGCCATGCCTCCTTGCGTGCTTCACAGACTGAAGGTGACCGAGCGGCGTCACAAGCGCTTGACCGAGAGCGGCATGCTTTCGTGCGCGCTTCGCAGACTGAGGAAGAGCGTTCAGCTTCACTAGCTGCAGACCGAGAACGATACGCCACCAGACGTGCTGCACTAAATGAAGAAGAAGTCGAAGCACGGCGAGAACATGAACGGATTCGACGGAAGTCAGTCAAGCGTTGTCACGGTCACGTAAACCACGAGAACTTCCGAGCCTCCATGGTAACAGGAGAGAACGTGGTGAACGGGCGCCACCGACGCCCTCCTACAATAGTGTGCCCACTGTGCCAAGCTTGGAAGTGGCCCGACGAGTCTGATTTCATGTGTTGCATGAAAGGAAGAGTCAGACTTCATCCCCTTCAGCCTGCACCAGGGCGACTGCTGCAGCTGTACGGAGACAGCGAGTTCCGCCGCCATATACGGGCGTACAACCAAGCCTTTGCCTTCACGTCGATTGGTGCTTACTCAAGTGACAGCACATTTCGTGCTGTCGACCAAGACCAGGATGTCGCGGGACAACACGGCGTTTATTCGTATCGTATTCAAGGAGCAATGGGACATTACCTGGGATCAATGCTGCCGTACGCGGACCCAGCTACAGGTGAGAGAACTGCACCAAAGTTCGCGCAGATCTATATCGTGGATCCCGATATGCGCGAGCTCAGAGGCGCAAAGGCATCTACGCCGACCTGGACAATGTGGCCTTGAAGGACATCGAGGATATGATGGAGAGGTGTAATCCCTTCGCACAGCAGTTCCTAAACTTCGGGGAAAAGCTGCGGGAGGACTTGGCTAATGGTGTCGATGTGATGGACATTCAATACCGACTGCACGCTAAGCCATCGCAGCCTGGGACACACAACTTGCCAACCGTCTCTGAAGTGGGGGCTGCATTGATCGATGATGGAAAAATTGCCAAGCCACGCGACCTGCTTCTTCTCGCTAGGGATCATCAGTTGCTGCGACTCTTTGAGACAGATGAGAAGTACGATCCCCTACAATATCAACTGCTGTTCCCCCATGGTGATCTCAGATGGACGCATACGCTTACGTACGCGGACGGAGCCGTTTACAGAAACAAAAGGAAGATGGCTCTACGTGAACACACGGCGTATCGACTGTTCCAAAAGGTAGGCGACCAGTTCGCACTTCACCAAGGCGGACGCCTCTTCCAGCAATGGGTCGTTGATCAGCGAGCCAAGTGTGAACAGGAACAACTACGGTGGGTAGCAACTCATCAAAAAGAGATTCGGGCAAATCAGTATCACGGGGTTGAAGATGCCCTGCTTAACGAGAACACCATTACGCTGGATGAAGGCGAAGGACTCCTGTCTGAATACGACCGCACGCGCGGCGAGTTGGTACACCCCGACCGGCAGCACCGAGAAGATCATTTTTTACGCCAGATCGGCAAGCGTGTCATCCTTCCAGACTCACATGTGGGTGGCCCGCGCTTCATGTACAAGGCCTACCAAGACTCAATGGCTATTGTTCGTGAGTATGGAAAGCCCGACGTCTTCGTGACCATGACGTGTAATCCCAAGTGGGAAGAGATTGAAGAGAAGATCACGGACCCTCTTCAGAGTGCCCAAGACCGCCCTGACATTGTTGCCCGCGTGTGGCAACAGAAGCTCAAGGCTCTTTTAAAGGATTTGGATGAGGGTGTACTGGGACGTCTACTGGCGCGGATTTACGTTGTTGAGTTCCAGAAACGTGGGCTACCACATGCCCATATCCTCATTATTCTGGAGGACGAAGACAAGCCTCGCACCCGGGAGATTATTGACAAGTTGGTGTCTACTGAATTGCCTGAACCCTGATCTCTTCGACACGGTCATGACTTGCATGATGCATGGTCCATGTGGGGAAGCATTTCCTTCTAGCCCATGCATGAAGGACGGAAAGTGCTCGAAGGGATTTCCAAAGCCGTTGGTAGAGGTTACGCGAGCAAACCCGGACGGATACCCGGTGTATAGACGGCGTCGTCGTGAACCAGGTGTTCTGACGTACAAGGGCAAAACCTACGACAACGAGACTGTAAACCAGTGGATGGTTCCGTACAACCCTTACCTATCGCAGAAGTACGATTGCCACATCAATGTGGAAGTGTGTACTGCGATCAGAGCAATCAAGTACATGTACAAGTACGTCTACAAGGGGTCCGATAGAGCGGTAATCACCATTGAGGCCGTGCGCAATCCCAACAACCCTC
Organism: Phytophthora x cambivora; assembly: GCA_033557925.1. Lineage (NCBI taxonomy): Eukaryota > Oomycota > Peronosporomycetes > Peronosporales > Peronosporaceae > Phytophthora > Phytophthora x cambivora. The sequence continues at coordinate 2,181,701 of JAUCEB010000008.1, read as the reverse complement.
GCGAGGAGCCCAACGAGATCCTGCGGTTTCTTAACGCAAGGTATATATCCCCCGTCGAGGCATGTATGCGTTTATTGGCGTTCGAGATCCAAGGCAAGACACACTCTATTATGAGGCTTACGGTGCACTTGGAAGGTGGTCAGATGACTGTTTCGACCCCTCTGACGACCCAGCCGCAGTCGCAGAGCGAGGCCGCCGCACTACACTTACCAGCTTTTTCGAACTGTGCGCTAGTGAAGAACCAGAAGACCAGATCGCCAAGACCATGCTGTATCATGAAATTCCTAAGAAATTTTCTTGGGATAACAAGGCGAAGAAGTGGGTTCGTCGCTCGAAATACCAGGCGGTTATTGGCCGCTTAATCCATGTTTCTCCGCGAGACATTGAGCGCTTCTACTTGCGGGTTCTACTGTGCCACCGAAGGGGACCGACTTCATTCAAGGATTTGCAGACCGTGGACGGGGTCGTTCACCCGACCTTCCAAAAAGCGGCGATGCATGCGGGGTTCCTCGAGAATGACCAAGAGTGGGTCGCTTGCATGTCGGAAGCGTCATCGGTTAAGATGCCGAAAGAACTTCGACAACTGTTTGCCACACTACTGGTGTATTCCCACGTTTCCGACGTCCGCGCACTATGGGATCAATTCTACGGCGAATTATCTAGAGATTTTGCGTTCACATACCGCAATCTTGAAGGACACACCAAAAAGGACACCATCCAGTTCCACACGCTCATGCATCTTAACGAGCTGTTGCAAATCAGCGGGTATGCCGTACACCACTTCGAGCTCCCACAGTTATGCGAACATCGGGAATTGGTTATCACCTCTCTTCTGGAAAACAACCTCATCCGCCGTGAATTGGAAGGGTACAATCACGATGTGTTGCAAGGAGTTCATGACCGAACTGATGAGCTTAACGATGGACAACGGACCATTTACGACCAAATTATGGACGCAGTGGAACGTCCGCAGGTTGGCAAGAAACTATTCTTCGTCGACGGACCAGGTGGTACAGGGAAATCAACGCTGTTGAAGCATAATAAAATAAACGGAATATTATTTAACATATTTGAAGTAAATCCTATTAAAATAAAACCTACTTAATTTTTTTTTAATAAAAACTTGTTTTATTATATTTATTAAAATAATTTTTATATTTTAAAGCATTATTTAAATTAAGATCCTTGCAAGTGTTCGGCTTTCGGGGAAAATCGCAATTGCGGTAGCTTCTAGCGGTATTGCAGCGCTACTGTTGATGGGAGGGCGCACAGCTCACTCTACTTTCAAGATCCCTCTCAAGCTAAATGAACACTCGACGTGTTCGATTTACAAGCAATCCAAGCTCAGGAAGTTACTTCAAGCGGCCAGTTTGATCATCTGGGATGAAGCACCGATGACACACCGCCACGCCTTTGAAGCCGTTGACCGGAGCCTACGCGATATCTTGGACAATGACCAGGAACCCTTCGGAAGAAAAACGTTCGTACTGTCTGGAGACTTTCGCCAAATCCTCCCCGTTGTAGTGAGAGGAACTCCAGCTGAAACAATTGACGCCTGTCTAAAGTCCTCCACTCTGTGGCCGCACTTCCAACAAGTTCGCCTTACAGAGAACATGCGCGTGCGGGCTGCCCACAGTGCAAGTACGGCTGCAGAACTGGCGGCCTTCTCAGATTTTCTACTTCAAGTTGGTGAAGGGAGGCATGAGGTAAACCGCGCGCTGGGGGACGACTACATGAAGCTCCCCCGTGACATGTTGGTCGAGAACCCGCCCGAAGAACGTGACGAGGACGCCGAAATTGCGCCAGGTGTGGTCCCCATTGGACTCACTCGGATTGTCGACGCGATGTACGCTGATATTAACAACCCGGCCATTGCGGCGGACGATTACTTCGCGAACCGTACTATTTTGACGACAACCAACGCAATGGTTCACCGTATCAACGATGCTGTATCAGCGCGTCTGGATGGTGATGCCCGCGAGTACCGGTCGATTGACTCAGTGCAGGACGACGAAGAAAGTAACTTCTTTGAGCAGGAGGTGCTGAACTCAGTGAACATCAACGGAATCCCGCCGCACAAGCTGACGCTCAAAGTGGGAGCACCGATCATGCTCATGCGCAATTTGAACACGGACCTAGGATAATGCAACGGGACACGACTACGGGTTGTTGAGCTCAAACCACACGTCATCCACGCGACGATAATGACCGGGGAGCGTCGCGGCCAGAACGGGTTGATTCCAAAGATTGTTTTCATAAGCGACGACAATGCTCGAAACTTCCCGTACCGTTTGAGGCGCAAGCAGTTTCCAGTTCAGACAGCATTCGCAATGACCATCAACAAAGCGCAAGGACAAACGGTGTTCAATCTGGGGTTGTACCTAGCGTCACCGTGCTTTTCCCACGGCCAGCTCTATTTCGCGCTCTCCCGAGTTACCGCTCGATCCAAGATCAAGGCGCTGATTGAGTATCCAGAGTTGGAGGAAGATGACGGAGTGTACACTGCGAACATTGTGTACAGGCAGATTTTCGAGACTGCGTAAGGAAATCGGACATTTTGATAATACATTTGCATAACGTTTGATAAGACTTTTGTTCCCGTTCAGACATGACCGAACAAAGTGGGGGCCACACAGCCGATGAGAATGGAGGTGGCCGCCAGACCGAGCGCCGAAAATAACCAAGACGCTAGCGGAGTCCTGCCAGTAACGACAAAACGGAAGGCGACTTCACAGAAAGGAGCGGCGCGAAAAAGAAATCGCGAGGCAAACCAGGTCCAGTCTGCGAAAGATGCTGAGGCCGAGCAACTACGCCTCCACGCCGAGAAGACAGCGAGGGAAGCACGAGCTGCGCGACGGAGTGCTCGTCGTGACGAACCGCCGCCGCCAGGAGCCACGGAAGCTAACGCATATGTTGTTCACAGTCTGGACGATGGTGCACCCAACGTACGCGAACCGAGTACGGACGGTGTGTCAGTGGGACCAGTCGGCAGCCCGACTATCGACGAAGAGCAAGTTGGCACGGAAGGAGAGCACGTCAACATGGAACGAAGGCTCATCGAGGAGGAAGACCTGCCCACAGCAGCAGTACAGGCGCTACGGGGGCGAGGTCGGCCGAGGAAGCAACCTACTCGACCAGGTCTGCTGCAGCAATATGTGTTTGGCCCAATCATCGAGCTCGGACGACGGCGTCGGCGGAACCGGGCCGGTCGCTATGAGCTCCAATACGAAGTGGAGTACCGCACGGCGGAGGGAGCACCACCAGAGCGGAAGTGGCTGGGAGTTGCAGAGTACGAGGAGCTATTGGACGTTGGCAAGCTCGGGGACGAGCTTGGAGGGGATGGCGAGTAGGCATCGGCAGCGTCACTACATCTTGAAGCTGTTAACCTCGGTGGGCTGACACCAGAGTGCCGTTGAAGTGGCTGCCAGAAGATCGTACAAGGTCGGCTGCTGCTATAAGGTCGGTTGCTGCTATAAGGTCGGTTGCTGGTAAAGGGCCCCGGCAAGAGGTCATGGAAGGAGTCCGCAGGCGGGGAGACACGCTGGACAGCGATAGTGAAGTAAAATATAGCAGGCGGAGCGACGACAGCAGGAAGGACGGACGGCTGAGAAGGCCAGACGGACGAAAGATCCAAGCGTAGGGGGTCGCCGGCGAGCGATCCAGAGCGGCAAGACGTAGGGTAGCTAGGCGACGGGTAGGAGTAAGAGAGAGCGGAGTAGGGCGATCGTTCTCAGTCACCGTTTGGACAAGATAAGTCTCAATCAAAATGGCTACCGCAGCAAAAGGACGCTAAGTGAGGGTAAGCTGTAGGACGAGGGTAGTTAGGCTACTGAGGCAGGGTATAGCAGGCGGAGGGCACTGGGGGTGGTTTACGACCACCAGGGTCAGGATCCCAACATGGGTCTCCCTGGCCGTGTGCTGCACGTGGTCTAAGTGGTCCCCACGATGAAGACACTTGCGGCGATGTATGGTGCACAGTTGTCTCGGATCCTAGCGGCGAGCAAGCCAAAAGACGAACCGAGCGTTGCGGCTGCCGATAATGCTCACACCGGTGCTGTCTCCGTGCACGCAAACGTCCTGCTACCTGAGCAGCGGCGTGGACGCGCCGACACCTGGTCGGTCTTGCTACCCACGGGCCTGGCCTACCGTATCTATCCGCAGTGACGCTCTCGGCGACTTCAGTATGCTTATTCATGGCAAATTCGAAACAAACGAACTCACCGCCTCCTGCGCGACGGTGGCCTGCAGATGTCGACTTTTGCACCACAAAGTTACAGTTTTAAAACTGCAAGTTTTAAGAAAATGGGAGTACATTTTTTTTACAGTGAGAGTTATACTCGAGATTGTTGTAACTTACAACTTGTAAGGCTCGCGATACGTGGCTTCGCATAGTATTTTCTTTATTGCAGTTTTCACGCCATAGTATCCACGCTGAAGTCATTTACATGTAAACAAACATTTTATGGAGGTAAGAAGTTATTTATTCCCTGTGATGTCAAAAATGTTCACATGGAAAGCTAAAATATCTCGCAGAAAGAGGAAAATGAGCTGCGTTTAGTCACAGTCGGTGGTATATTGACCGTAACTTTTCATCCGTAAGCCCTGCATTTTCATAATAAATAACAATCAGAGTGAGATTTAGCTAACGGATATTCCCGAATACAACACCGGCCCCGAATAAAAGCCCTTTGACCATTTTTGAAAGCGGTCTAGAATTAGAAGCCCTACCCGATTTTAAGATCTGTACAAATTATGGTGCACACAGGCGTGTACGGTGAGCGGTTCTTGGATAGCTGGGCGACGCCCGATGCTGAGAGTGAGGCAAATACCTTTATAACGTCGGTGCGATTGACGACGCGCTGGGGTGCTCTCTTTGGTCGAGGTCACCATTTTGATTGAGGAATAGTAACCCTACCCAAAAAAAATAACTTACCTTTTTCGTTTTTGCATGAATCTAGACCTCTTCTAATACCGGAAAGTGTTCAGGCATTTCCGTTAGTTCCAGAAGAAGTGATCGACGAAACTGCAAAACGTACATGGAATAGTGAGACCGTCCTTGAGGAAAAGCGAGAAGACTCCATCTGCATCAATACAGCTCACTGACCCGCAGATATTCCTCAGCTTCAGCTCCAGTTTTTGCATGAAAAAGAGTTTCTTCCGCAAATACGGACTGCGTGCATTCGACAAAACAAACACCGGCACAGATTAGAACAACGCCGATCATAGCTAAGAACTAGCCCATAACCAGTAGCGCGAGTTTGCGAGCTATCTCCCAGGGTGGACAGAGTTACCATTTTGCCTTTTTCGAGCTGCTTTAGCGTGTTGCGTGCAGATGCACGTTTACCAAACGGGTCGAGTCCAGTTTCAACATCTTCTGTCTCAATCTGCTCAGCATCATCTCATTCATGGAGCCACGCTAGTCGTTGTAAAATGATCACCAGTCCTCACTATATAGATCTGACGGGTTTGAAGCGTCCGAGACGGTGCCACCGAAGGGCCTATTGGATTATGTAGCTCGCTTGGGCGCTCGAATTTCATTTAAACGTGGTTTTACTAGAATACTACCAGCCCAACCCGCTAGTTTATTGCAAGACAGCCTCCTACATGACAGTCAGTCCGTGACAGGCGTTCAAAACTAAGATCATTCATTACGAACGCCCCACGTATTGTTCGCCACAAATACACCCAGGTGAACCCCCCACCGCTTCTTTGGCCACGGGGCCTGGGACGGAATCACAAAGTCGTGCGGGACAGCCTTGTCACCATAGCAAGACTCGTGAATATCCAACAACGGATCTACTATCTTCTCCCACGCTTGACGCCTCAGCTCGAAGCTAAACCCCATCACTTTTAACCGGTCGATGTCACGTCCAATGCACGAGAAATAGCCCCCGCGATATTTCATTTTGTACACTTGTGACCCAAGCGGCATGTTCCAAGCACTTTTGGGCCACGGCTCACACGCAGGTACAACAAAGCCCTTGGTCATCCGGCAAGTCTTGAATTCTGCGACGTACGTTTGTAGCGCTGGAATGATACGCTCGTTCCAAATGGACACGTCATGATCCCACGCGAATCCTATTTCGTTCAGAATATCTTTGTCTCGTTCAGCCAACTCCACGTAGTTTTTTCCAGCTCAAATCTGGCTTACGATCGGGCCGAGACGAAGACCCCACGCTTCTTCAGGCCACGGAGCCGCATGTGGCACCTTGAATGAGCTCCCCACCAGGCAGTGGTGGTGTATTTGGCGGAATACCTTCAGCGCCGGGAGTATCTTTTCGTTCCACTCACGCATGGCTATCGTCATCTCGAAGCAAAGCTTCATCTCCTTCAGCTCTTCCTTCGACGCCTTCACTTGCCGAGCATAATCGTTTCTAGTTCTGACCTGATGAACTGTGACACCCAGTTGCCAGTTCCAAGACATTTGTGGCCACGCATCGTCGCCATCCGGGACAACAAACGTCCACGGAACATCCGTGTGGTCGTGTACTTGGTAAAAATGGCGCAGAGCTGGCATAATAATCTCGTCCCACTGAAATTGAAGAACATTGTGAGCGAAGTTCATCTCCTTCAGCTCAGTGTCCATCCGAGACGAAATCTTGTGCTTCCCAGCTTTTATACGTAGATTATGAACACCTCCCCCAAGTGCATAGCCCCACGCCACACGCGGCCAGCGAGCGTCGCCTGATGGAACAACGAATGATTGAGGAACCAGCGTGTCTCCATTGATTTCCTTGTAAGCAGGCAGTGCGGCCAGCATCTTCTCCTCCCACGCGATAGTTTTCCAATGAAGCTCCTCCTGCTGACTCGCAGTTTTGCCCCCCTCTGTGCTCAAAGCCTCAGCGCCCCATTCCTCCGACGTCGTCGAACTCAAACATCGAGCACTCAGCGTAGAGTTGCCATTCGCTACCTTATCACACAGCGATGCGACGGGCGGCTTGTTAAGACGCCAGGCCCGGTGTGGCGCGCGGAACAGCGCCCTCGACAACATCAACCACACAATGTTTGGATTTTATCCATAGATTTTTGAAAGTAGTATATTCAGGGTTCGGTAGTACTACTACCGGATTTTCAGTGCTGAGTGATATATTGGTATTGGTCTATTTTCGTACAGATTTCGTGTCTAAAAAATCGTGTACAGATCTCGTACAGCCCCCAGGCCACTTTTAAGACATTAAAATGTCTAGCACGTCAATTGCACTCCCTGGCAAGCCCCACCACTCAGAAGCGATCATGACACCTGCAAGCAAGCGCGGCGGGCCCACAGGACCGCGAGGCTACAGAGATTCCGATACAGTAGTATGGCGCTGCTAACTATCATCGATGAATCACGTGGCTCGAACGAATGGGATCGGGCCCGCCATTTGAACAATGAGCGTCTTGCCGCAGTCGAGGGCCGATACATTGTCACGGCCTTTCACTGCGTAATTACTGTACGTTCTCACGCCGGTGTCACCGAGTGGGAAGACTCCCTGCCCCGCCACCCGTGTTCTAGCGGTTGAAATTAGCCAAATACCACAATGCAACTGTGGAGAACGAGGCCAGCTTAAATGCAGCGTCATTTCCTGACAGGAGACAGAAGCAGTCTGACGAGGGCGTATTTACAGGGAGCTCGAGTTCCGCGCAAATCCGCCCTCATCAGACTGCTTCTACCTCGCTGTCACGGCTTGCGGATGGCCTCGCCCTGCGCCGGCATTGACTAAGCTGCGTGAGTTGGCTCATCGATGGGCGTCGGAGTCTGTCAAATACTGCAGCGGGAAGTAGCGGATCTTCAGCAAAAAATGAACTGCTCCGATGCTTGTGGCAACAGTGGCGACCTCCACGGTGGAAATATGACTCAGCAGTCCTACAGAACTCGCCAGTTTCTGCTCAAAATGGTTGATGTGTACGCTGAGAAGCAGCAGGAATATGAGCAACGTCAGATGACGTTCCTCACCCAGCCACTATCCAGCGATATGCTCATTACCTCCGCCCATACTCGCCACAGTGAGAGCAACAGTATTCCGAACGACCGATTGAGTTTAGCAGACTGTGGGCTGCAGGATGACGAGGTGGGTCAGCTCTTGCTGAAAGTCTTGGTGAGTTGCGTAAGGTTTCGCGAGATAATTCTCGATTCGAATGGGTTGACGGACGGTGGAGCGCAACATGTTGCCAACTTCTTGGAGAAGTCCCCAACTAGTGTTCGAGTGGTCAGCCTCACGGGCAACCAGCGTATCACAAGGCAAGGTATCGACTTGATCAAGCGAGGTCTTCTGCGACATCAGCGCGTGCAGCGAGTTGAGGAGGATGAACACGAATTGGAGACTGGCATCGTGTTGCGCGGTCTCGCCCTTGGACGCGATTTCGACGTAAGCGGAAGCGCGACAGAAGTCCTTCGCGTTGTGCTCCCCGTTCCGATTCATGACGTTAATGGAGATTTAAAGACAACAACGAGTGGGGAGATTGATGCCATTACCGACAAGCTTCGCCAAATTGGCTTTAGATACAATATCCGGCAGCCAACAGGGTCTTCGCGTCAACGATCCACTGCATATAGCAGTAAAACTCGTCTGAATCAGCCTTATTCTCGAGGCTCTGTAGCTGCGTCGACTGTGAGCTCCAACTGGAGAGCATCTCTACCTAGCAGCAGTGGAACCGGTCTCAGCATGAGAACACCCGGTGCTATCAACAATGAGAGCAGCACTAGCAGGAGGAAATCCCTCCCCGCTGTCAGCGGACCCCTCAACAGCCAACGCCAGCAAATAAAGCAGCAGCAGGATCTTCGCTTCCAATCCCTGGAGGCTGCTATTCGACGAGCGTCAGCACCACAATTGCGTCACCAAGTAAATAAGCTACAGGCGACATCGACACCGGCGCATTCCCGACCATCTTCCAGTCGAGGGAACACTGTCAGTAGTAGCAACAAACGCACTATAGGCAAGACTCACATGAATACGATCAGAGGATTGCGGCGGTGACATCTGCAACAAACTCGTCAATTTTGCTGAAAAAACTAACATTGCATCGACCTACTTCCATCTTCTCTCCCAATATGGGCGCTTAGAATGACACTGCAGCAGCAACAAGCGCCCGACTCTTGATCTGAATCCTTGGATGCTCACGCCGAGTCGTACGATACTTCAGATTCTTCTTACTTCAAACCATCTCGTGTCCGTGCATCGCGTATCGCTAAGCAATCCAGGGTAAATCCTGGCCACGACTCGAATTCAATGGGTACCAACGCATTGAAGTACGGCCGCTGGTTTCGCTTGAAAACCCAGACCCGATCACGTCTTGTGTCGACAACAACACCTTCACGAGTGCCGGCATTAACATACTTGGTCACTTTGGCTTGTAAGTCTTCCATCCTGTCCGTTGCCGACATGAGTTCAATTACAACCACGGGTACGCACGCCAAATATGCCTTGCATTTCTCTTCGTCCGATAGTCGAGACCACGTCCGCTCGTCAATATACGAGACGTCTGGAATGAACTGATAACGATGACTCTGTGAAGGTGGAATGTCGAATTGATCCTTCGAGGCACCCACCGATGCTCCCCCTAATGTTTGGGTGCTGGACACGCCAGTTCTCCGCTTGCCGAATCACTTCTCGTTGTTCCGCCCCCGACGCTTTTGGCGTCGCCACCTCTTTCACAACAAGAAATGGGAAATCATACTCGAGCAAAAACCGCCTTTCGTCCAGCTCATTCAAATCCGGCGGAGACACGACCCTGTACGTTCCTGGAGTTGCCGGAATTTGAGTTCCATCTGGTAGTACAATCGCCATGTCCTCGGAAGCATCATTCATCTCCGCGTGTGGAGAATGCCTCGCCCTAAATACAAAGCGACTACAGTGACCTGTGACGATTTACGGTTTGCCCAGTCGCAGTCAGAGCTTTCTGGCAAATTGCAAATGAAGTTGCCATTTCGTTCAGTGCCATTTTTTGAATTTCTCGACGAAGTGCGCAGTCTACACCGCTAAGTGCGGTACGACATACCACTCTGACTTGCCATTCGTATGCTTATTTATGGCAAATTCGAAGTGACCACCCGCTGCGCGATCCGGTCGCCCACAAATGTCGACTTCTGCACCACTACAAATTTACAGTCGACTTCTGCACCACTACAAATTTACAGTTTTCAAGCTGTAAGTTTTAAAAATGGGTGTACAATTTTTTTTTCAGTGAGAGTTACAAATTTGTCCAGTGCTGCTTATTCGACCGGAAAATAACTACAGTGGTCACCGTAATTAATCTCATTGAAATTATTTTGTGTGAGGTGCTTTTTGAGAAGTTGGACGATGTTCCTACCACCGAATTTAGACGGACATTATTTGACGCTCCACGGTGCTTTAAGGAGGGATGTCATCGTGCTCAAATCCTGAAAGTTGCAAGTGCTCAGAGCCTAAAAACCTGCCCCATTGTCAAAACAAGGACGATTGAGGATTGAAGGGCCTCACGAGAAAGCTCTAACCAGCACGAACGTCTTGAGGGCACTGAAAGAATGGGAGAATAGCGTGGTCAGGGAAATGAAAACGTTCGTTTGGATCGATTTTGCAGGCTCCATTTCACCCCCTCCTCTGACCCCTATCCCTATTCCAGTGCCCTGTCTTACGACCGAATTTACACCAAACCGTACAGAATATACACCGAATACAGACGAATACGGATTCTAAATTCGGTGGTAGCAGCGCCTCCCTGAGAAGCTCACGTTAATTAATCTGAGCGAGATTAATTACCTCTAACCGAAGTTTTCGTGAAGCGGAGTTTTCGTCGATTTAGCGCACGGTTAATCCTGGTACATGTACTACAGTGGTCACCGTAATTAGTCTCAGTTCCAAAATAATCTCATACCCAAAATAATCTCACTGCATTTTGATGAGACTAATTACCGTGAACAAGAATTTTGGGTATTCAAAATTAATCTCACACCGCAAAGTTCAAAATTAATCTCAGTTGAAACTGAGCTTGGCACTGGCGCAGTGGTTAGATAACAGCCCTTACAATCACCACCGCGCGCTGTACGTCAGGGTTCGAGTCCCCCGGTGGGAAGTGCTGTAGATCGGGTGTCAAATGTATGTGGTGTGTGTGTGACTGTCTTTAGGTATTGACCGATCGTGGAGAATGAGCCAGCTATTTCCCCACTTGCAAGAAATCACCCGCAAGTACCCTGAGCCATTTAACAAAGGTGCCGCTCATGGCCACGATAGCGCTAACGACCGCACTCGCGGCTCAAACATCAACCCAACTATCCAGACTTTTCATGACGGTAGCTTTTACTCGGGCCTCTAGCTTTAGTGAGACTATTAAATAATTAGGGTGTAAGCAAATTTTGCTTACACCCTAATTAATCTTAATTCATTGTACGTACCTTGTTGTAAAGCCAGCTTTTAGTTTTAACATCTTCTCATTGATGGAGTCACGCTAGTCGTCGTAAAATGATCACCAGCACTCACTATATAGAGCCGACGGGTTTGAAGCGTCCGAGACGGTGCCACCAAAGGGCCTATTTGATTATGTAGCTCGCTTGGGCGCTCGAATTTCATTTAAACGTGTTATAACTAGAACACTACCAGCCCAACCCGCTAGTTTATTGTAAGACAGCTTCCTACATGACAGTCGTGACAGGCGTTCAAAACTAAGATCATTCATTACGAACGCCTTCTCTAGCCCACGTATTGTTCGTCACAAATACGCCCAGGTGAACCCCCCAACGCTTCTCTGGCCACGGGGTCTGGGACGGAATCACAAAGTCGTGCGGCACTGCCTTGTCACCAAAGCAGGACTCGTGAATATCCAGCAACGGACCTACTATCTTCTCCCACGCTCGACGCCTCAGCTCGAAGCTAAATCCCAGTACCTTTAAGCGGTCGATGTCACGCCCAATGTACGAGAAATAGCAACCGCGATATTTCATTTCATACACTTGTGACCCAAGCGGCATGTTCCAAGCACTTTTGGGCCAAGGCTCACACGCAGGTACAACAAATTTCGTGGACATCCGGCAAGTCTTGAACTCTGCGACGAACGTTTGTAGCGCTGGAATGATACGCTCGTTCCAAGTGGACACGTCATGATCCCACGCGAATCCTATTTCGTTCAGAATATCCTTGTCTCGTGCAGCCAACTCCACGTAGTTGTTTCCAACTCGAATCTGGTTTACGATCGGACCGAGACGAAGACCCCACGCTTCTTCAGGCCACGGAGCCGCATGTGGCACCTTGAATGGCCTCCCCACAAGGCAGTGGTGGTGTAATTGGCGGAATACCTTCAGCGCCGGAAGTATCTTCTCATTCCACTCACGCTCGACCATCGTCATCTCGTAGCAGAGCTTCATCTCCTTCAGCTTTTCCTTCGACTCCTTCACTTGCCGAGCATACGCGTTATCAATTCTGATACGATGAACCGTGACGCCCAGTGACCAGTTCCAAGACAATTGTGGCCATGCATCGTCGCCATCCGGGACAACAAACGTGCACGGAACATCCGTGTGGCCGTTTACTGCGTAGAAGTGCCGCAGAGCTGGCATAATAATCTCGTCCCACTGGAATTGACGAGCATTTTGAGCGAAGTTCATCTCCTGCAGTTCAGTGTCCATCCGAGAAGAAATCTTGTGCTTCCCAGCTTTTAAACGTAGAGTATTAACACCGGTCCCAAGCGCATAGCCCCACGCCACACGCGGCCAGCGAGCGTCGCCTGATGGGACAACAAATGATATAGGAACCAGCGTGTCGCCGTTGATTTCCTTGTAAGCTCGCAGTGCGGCCAGAATCTTCTCCTCCCACGCGATAGTTTTCCAATGAAGCTCCTCCGGCTGACTCGCAGTCTTGGCCCCCTCTCTGCGCAGTGCGTCAGCGTCCCATTCCTCCGACGTCGTCGAGCTCAAGCATCGAGCACTCAGCAGAGAGTTTTCTTTCGCTAGCTCACGATACAGCGATGCGACGGGCGGCTTGAGGCGCCAGGCCCCGCGTGACGCGCGCAACCGCACCCTCGACAGCATCAACTACACAATGTTTGGATTTTATCCATAGATTTTTGCAAAGTAATATATTCGGGATGCGGTAGTAGTGGGGATTTTAGACTATTACTAATAATGATAGTAATATTCAGTGCTGAGTCGATATCAGTGATATTGATATTGGACCGATTCCACGGGACCGAAAAAAGACCACGGGTCTTTTTTCGGTCAGATTTCGTGTATAAAAAATCGTGTACAGCCCAGAGGCAATTTGCTGTCTAAATGTCTAGATTCGGTACAGATCCGAGGAGCCACTTGAAGTGACTGACCCTCACCCACGCACGTCACGTAGATGACAGTAGCGCGCTCGAAGTCTCTGTCGAGTTCTCTTCGCGCACGAGATCTTTCAGCCACCCAGGAGGAGTACACCATTTGGACGTAAACGTTTCTCGTAAATCGATTACAACGAGCTACTCGACAACCCGGCTTGGTAAACTAGGGCGTCTGCGACTTAGACTGGGAATTCACAGGTCGAAGAGCTGTGCTTGGCCCCGGCAAAAAACTTGTAACTTTCCAGAACCGGGTAGCAAAGTGGGTCCCACCGTTTTATATCGTATGTTGTCACCTACTATATTTACCAAATCTGGGTACCCGTCGATAACTGCTAAGATTTATGCCAACCGAGCTAACTATTTACCAGACGTTGAAATGAATTGGTTAAAATTTACTAATAGCTGTAATCAAATAATATACTTCTCTGTCTCACATGAATGTGCAGTAAGCCCTCGAGCTTTTATTGGTGTGGACTACACATACATATTTGATTGGCCAAAACAATATACCAGAGCCAGTTTGTAAAATGTAGGCGGAGTGGGAGTAGAGTTGTAAAATACCTGGTTAAATACAAAAAAAGCGTTTCTCACAGTTAAATGCAGATTAATAGCTGTTAAATACCGTTAAATATTCGGGCAAATGAGCCGAGATGGTGCAATCAATAAAGTCGGACTTTTGCGAATTTACAATGATACTCGATGAAAGAAAGAGGCCCTCTGCTGCGTCTTGCGAGGCCCTGCTGCGTCTTGCCGCAAGTTCTCGTGCGGATCGACGCGAAGGACTGATCTTTTAGGTCTCACACCATAGTGCCTAGCACGGTGCAGTTCGAATGCGTTTCAATCAGAGGAGATATCGCCTTAATGCCGATCAAAATGCACCAGGAAGCGAAGGCTTTATGATGAAGCCTTCAGCGGCGGGGTAGTGTCGCCATCAAGGTGGCAGCCAACTGGTTATCAGTGGTATGAGACTACCGATGATACTGGGCGCCGGCTCGTCGCTGGTCTGAACTACAACTTGTAGCGCAATTACAGAAGAAGACCACAATTTATAAATTAATTACAAAAGTATACGATCGGGCGGAAATATTTAACCCGTATTTAACTTTTTTAGGACTAGGAACGTATTTAACGGTATTTAAGTATTTTACTATTTTACAACTCTAAGTGGGAGCAATTTGTCGTCTGCCATTCAGATCTCCACAGTCTCCAGTCCACAAGCCCAGCAACATGCCGCACCGTGGCACAAGAGACCTGACCCCAGCGACCAAGGTAGCCGTGGCGCTCTTCATGGTGGGCGAGGCGGCACGAGGGGTCAGTGCATCTGCCACTGTTGCGGCTGCGGTCGAGAGGTTCCCGCTTGGTACTCGCTCGGCCTGGCGACTGTGGAAGAACAGGACCACCGTTTCTGCCCTGCTTGCCCCACCCCGGAGCAAACGACCGCCAAAACCAACAAAGCGGACAAAGGAGGAGGTCGCCGGGTTAGTCTCCGGTGTACCTCTCTCCGAGCGACAGACACTTCGATCGCTGGCCAAAGCCAGCGGCATTCCGCGTGCGTCTTTGTGGCGCTATCTAAAGGGAGGTTGGCTTCGTCGAGCTGTCTCTCGTGTCAAACCGACACTCACGACGGACCATAAATTTAGACGTTTGATCTACTGTTTGATGCATGTGCAGCCCTCTCTTGGTAGGTTAATGTACAATTATCAGATATTTATTACTAATAAAAAATAATTGTAACTGCGTGTTGTAGGCAACTCGTTTAAAATGCGGTCCATGTACGATACCGTTCACATCGATGAAAAATGGTTCAATTTGTATAAAGGCACGGCAAGGTACTACTTGACACCCGACGAAGGTTTGCCGTACCGATCATCGCCTAACAAGCGATATATCGGCAAAGTCATGTTTCTCGCTGCAATTACAAGACCTCGTTTTCACGGCAAAACGAAAAAATATTTCGATGGTAAGATCGGAATTTGGCCGATCGTCGAGCGTGTCCCAGCTAAACGATCGTCGAGCAACCGTTTAGCTGGCACCCTGGAGACCAAAAATGTTTCAATGACCAGAAAACGCTACAAAAAGCTGCTAATTGAAAAGGTTTTCCCCGCAATCAGAAAAAAATGGCCAGGTAAGTGCATCAAAGTGAAGAAATACGGATATGTTTTAACTTCTTTTATTATTTTAAAGGTCGCAAAAACCGAGTGGTGCACGTACAGCAGGATAATGCAGGACCACACGTCTCTCCTTACGATGCCGACATCGTCAGAGCTGGCGAGCAGGATGGCTGGAACATCGAATTGATGTGCCAGCCTCCTCGATCGCCCGACCTGAACACCCTTGACTTGGGAGCGTTCTGCGCGCTGCAAGCGCTTCAGCTGAAGCACATGACGAAGAACTTAGATGGTTTAGTTCACGCAGTCACGAGAGCTTTCAACGAGCTACCGTCTGCTACAGTAGACAAGTGTTTTGTCACCCTCCAAAAGGTCATGCAATGCGTCATGATACATGGAGGGGGCAATGACTACAAACTACCGCGAGTTTCCAAGTATTTCAAAGGCTCCACGCTACCTGCATCGCAGCCTGTCACGAAAGAAGTTGTAGACAACTGCACCTCACAGCTAAATAATCTGATGTAGCCATTCGTAAACTGTAGGATAATTCCTGGTAAATCTTAGGATTTGTAGCTCGATCGATTTAATTCGTCATTAATAGCACGCTATCTAACCGTCTCTGATATAATATCAGCATAACCTGCGGAAACAAAGCCACGTCAGATCTGGCTCAAATCAACCCAATTGTTACTAAAACCACGTGCTTTGGATCAGTCAGGATCAGACGATACTGACCATAATTTTCCGGTTTTGAAAGCGGTAATAATAAGCGAAATACGGTGGAAAGGGCCTTGCCCTCTGAATAATGGGGCGCACCCTGTCGTGTTATCTTCTTTGAATTGATCGTTAGCGGCCCTTTAAAAAATACGCTGCCAAGCACTGCGTCGAGCGCTTTCAAATGCGGCCATCAGCACCAACATATATATTCTCGTTCAAAAGCTATGCGTGATCAAAAAATTACTGCACATTCATGTGGGACAGAGAAGTATTATATTATCTGACTGATGAAACCAACACCACTGCTAGTCTTTCTTAAGCTGCTGCTTCTGACTGGTGAAACCAACACCACTGCTAGTCTTTCTTAAGCTGCTGAAGGGTGCGGCCCCAAAGCATCAATTGCAGTATACTAAATCAAGCTTACAGTTAGCTGAAGATGCCCAAACCTGCTTGTCGCCATCCGTGAAATGTCTGCGGCAGTTGGCGTCCCTCAAAACACAAAATCGTGAATTGTCTGCTCACTCATTGCCACCAGGCGATCTTCTTCATCAAGGGCATCTTGATGAGGTTTCGACCAAACCATTAAAGACATCTGTCGGACCAGCGCCGTCTACGATTTTATTTTTCCTTTACCGTACCTCACAAATGAAATGTTATGCTGAAATGACGAATGGCACTTTTCTTAACGTTAAGAGGTGCTCCCAGCTCGTCATTATAATTTTTTCGTGTTAAGATTGAGGTATGTAATTAAAAAAGTGAAGTGTAGATGTATTCCTTGTACTTGAGCACTTCAGCTGTCTGATTCAAGAAAAGAGATCTGTATACTTCGTTTCCTCGTATTTGGCTAAATGACGGGATCTTTTCCAAGTTTATCGAGCATGTACTGTCAATGTTCTCGTCTCTCGTTCACGATAGAGTCGAGTGTTCCTTTCTGATAGACTGTAGGGTAATGCTTATTGACAGCATGATATACATGTACACGAGCACGAGCTAGAATTCCATTTTCGGAATGTATCTATCAATGCGAGGACGCACCAATAGCCGTCGACGCGAAGCCATTATCCTACGGTAGGATTCCTACCTTCTGCTGATTTGATATCAATATTATATTGAGATTTGTATGATAATTTCGTTATAGATATGTTTTTAAAACATTAAAATAAGTCATTCAACGTATTCTTCTTGGTACGTGCTCCTCGTGGCCTTCACTGAGCTCGCGTATCGAAGCACCTTATATCAGGAAAGGCTTTTTTCAACCGTGATCACAAGAATTCAGGTCTCCGCTGCAGTTAAAACCTATACTAAGACATCGCTTTTTAATGTTAAGAAATAGCGATCTTTCAGAATAAACGGGGTAGATTTCGCGAAATGGCAATTTATCTGTTAAGCATTTCATTTGTGAGGTACAGTCTAAGCTAAGCCTTACTCGAAATATACTTCACTTCAATTTCGTCACGTCGACCTGTGTACCCTCCCGGAGCAACGCTCCGGGTTGCCTATACCAATTTGCCTAAGCTTAGTATAAGCAGTGCTTTTGCCATGTGACCTGCGTTATGGTGGCGGGCTCTGTTAGTATCAGTACTACCTGCTCTACATGCAGTAGCAATGCTACTGCACCGATGCCATCCATTTCTATCATGCTGCTCTGCTACGTGCTACTGCACTGATGCCGTTCGTTGCTATCATGCTGATCTGCTGTCGGTAGTAGCAGTGCTACTGCACCGATGCCGTCCGTTGCTATCATGCTGCTCTGCTACCGGTAGTAGCAGTGCTACTGCACCGATGGCCGTTGCTATCATGCTGCTCTGCGATTTGTAGTAGCAGTGCTACTGTACTGATGCCGTTCGTTGCTATCATGCTGCTCAGCTGTCGGTAGTAGCAGTGCTACTGCACCGATGCCGTCCGTTGCTATCATGCTGCTCTGCTACCGGTAGTGGCAGTGCTATTGAACCGATGCCGTCCATTCCTATCATGCTGCTCTGCTACCGGTAGTATTATAGTAGTGCTATTGCACTGCTACTAGCAGATCAGCATGATAGTAATGGACGCCATTGGTGCAGTAGCACTGCTACGAGCATAGCAGCATGATACACTAGAAATGGATACATCGGTGCAGTAGCACTGCTACTAGCAGAGCAGCATGATAGAAATGGACGGCATCGGTGCAGTAGGACTGCTGTAGCACTGGCACTGCTACTACCGGTAGCAGAGCAGCGTGATAGCAATGGACGCAATCAGTGCAGTAGCACTGATACTAGAGCAGCATAGATGAAATGGTTGACATCGGTACCGGTGGTGTCCATTTCTATCATGCTGCTACTGCCCCGATTACCAGGTTTCACGAATGTTAACGAAAGTTGCTTGAAAGTTGACTGAGGTTACGTTTACGCGCACGCAGTACCGTGGAATTAATCCCTTGATGGCTGTCCATCCCTAATTCATCGGTATTCCCAGTATTAATCTGTACATCCCTCATTCTTCGGTATTCCCAGTATAACGGACAGTATCTCGAATCTTGCGACAAAGAGATTGAAAATACAAACTCATGGTCGATGGCGTTGACCTTGGCACCATCGCGTTCATACCACAGATCATCTTGCATGATCGTAAATTCATCGAAATCGCGTATCAACCCTGCCCTCTTGATAGAGTCATAATGCTGTAAAAACACAGCAAATTATTTGGATTCGGATTGACCTCCCCGTTGACGCACGATTTTATAATTGAGTATTGCAGGTTACACCATAAAGTGACCAGCAGGGTTTACCAGTAGTTTGTCGGAAACTACTGTTTCGTTACTAGTTACTGGAAATTACAGCTCAAACTACTAGTACTGTCCAACCAGTAGCTCAGATCGAGGGCAAGTAGTACTGTCAAACTACTGCTATTGGGCAACTGAAGAAATCCAGGCGATCTTGTCTTTTGACCAACGCAGCACACTCCCAGGATTTCGCGATGGCGCGAAGCCTGTTGTTTGTATAGTAGATAGCCAATCAATACTACGTAAGTAGTCATCGTCACACAGGACGAGGGGCGCTGGGCGCCCCGCTATTCGCTTCACTCTCAATTTATAGTAGTAGACCATACGTTCAACCCAGTACAGTGCGCGGCTCGCTAAAATGCTCGGCGCTGGGCCCACCATCGCAAATATCGCGCGGCCCTGCTTCGCGGGCGCCCCGCGCGGGTTTGCTGCGACTACGCACCTCGCAACCGCTCGCCTGAGTTTGTCGGGCGCTACTGTATGATTAATGATGTCGCCCACCCCTCTGTGTAGAACCACTGGAATGGTCGTGAGTTCCTACTATTTTCTGGGGCAAGCGTTAATAGTAGCCCCCAAAACTGGGTAGTACTGGGCGTTCGAGATTGGAAACATACTACTACTAGTAGAGATACCAACAATTGGGTAGTAGTAGTATAAATATTAGTAGTATTAGTAGTACTACTCCACTACTACTCGACCTACAATGTGTTAACGTGTAATCCACAGAGATTAATAAGTACGATGGGAGCTTCACATGACGGTGACCTTGTCGTATACTACGTAGTAAT
Source organism: Phytophthora x cambivora (assembly GCA_033557925.1). NCBI lineage: Eukaryota > Oomycota > Peronosporomycetes > Peronosporales > Peronosporaceae > Phytophthora > Phytophthora x cambivora. The sequence continues at coordinate 2,162,058 of JAUCEB010000008.1, read as the reverse complement.
TTCATTGATGTGCTAAGGAACTCCTGAAATTTACTCTCACTAGAAAAATTTATATGAGCTTCATTATTGGGATCTTCATTATTGGGATTACAACGTACAGTAATGTGCCTCAATAAACAACGGGTCTACAACGTATATACTGAGAGAAATTATATAACATATGCAAGGGTAACGACTCGCACAATCACTTGATTTTTGATAGCCCGCTAATCTCTATCCATATCAGAGGTTGTTTATTGAGGCACATTACTGTAGTATTCAATACCGGAAAATAAACTGGTGTCCCGTACACGCTATAACGATCATGATCGACCTCATCGTCCTCCTGACAATCCTTCATGGCACAACCCATGCTTCGTTCGTTGTGCTTTGAAGCGGTTTCGAAAATGGTGCTCTTCCCCGAGGCCTAGATAAGGGCATGTTTAGGGTCCTTCAAAAGTATTACTTGAAGAGTACTATAGTACTATACTACTGTGCTGATGATGACATAGTATCACTCATATTGAATACCACACTATACGGTAGCACTACTACCCCCAAAATTCGGGTAGTAGTATTACCGAGGTGTACTATTTCAGCAGGTACTACTAACCCCTGGGACCGCCTTGTTAGCCTCCGCGATGTCTGCATCGTTGCAAAGCAGGCCGCCGCGTCGAGTGGCGCTCGTGGCCCCTGTGTCGACTAGCGCTTGCGCCTTAGCGCGGTAGCTGCATCGCCTTGGTGCACACGATGTACGCGCCGCCGCCAAGCAGGCCCCTGTGTCGGCTGACGCTTGCGCCTCAGCGCGGTGGCTGCATCGCCTTGGTGCACAACTGTTCGCTAGGCGCCATGCGATTGCTGTGGTGCACCTTAGAAATGCCTTATAGAAATCCCGGCGTAGTATACTGAAAGCAAGTGACCCCCGTTGCCTTGAATGACACCTGGATACTTTCTGAGGGCATTGTTTGCATACTTTTCTAATTGAACATTACCGTTGAGAAGGCGCTTAAGTGAATTTCTAAAAGTGGCGCCATACACTTTCCGTTACACTTTAAACCTAATCCAGGAAAGTACCGTGACTTGCTACACAAGTACATGGGCACAATTGGGTACTTACCTGGGTAACCGGGAGAGAAATATGGCCACTTTCACAAATTTGAAGGGGCGTCCCGTGCGGCTTTACGCTACGGGGTGATCATACAAAGTCCAAGTTCCAAGTGTGTAGCCACACGTATATTGCCAAGCGTAGCCACTTCCGGAATTCGCAAAACCTCGCAGAACTGCTACAAATGTCTACGACTTGAACTTCAACGCTTTAGAAACGCCGCCACCGCCCTTAGCTTTCAGCTTTAGGCTGAAAGAACTCTTGATCTGAATCCTTTCCTTGGATGCTAACGCTGAGTCGTACGATACTTCAGATTATTCTTCCTTCAAACCATCTCGTGCCCGCTAATCCATCATCAAGAAATCGTGCAATGGCAATGGGAGGTGGAGCACGCTCGCGACGAGAAACTCGAGTTGGAGGCGTCATTCCGACGACTAGACGAGGAAATCGGCAATGGGTACCACGCAAAGAGAAGGAGATACGAATCGCCGAGCTTGTGACGAAGAATCAAAAGGTTTGAATGGAGAAAACTACCATTATGGTAGTACGGAGCTAACTACCACTTTCGCGCGTGTTTAGATGTCGCAACTGCTGGAGCGCGAGCTTCAGAGCCACGACGCTCTTCGACGAGCGCACACAGAACTGCAAAGTGATAACCGAAAGTTGACAGAGCAGGTGACAACGCTCAACCAGGTTCTTGACAGTGTGGAAGCGAAGCACGCAGAGCTTTCAAACGCTCACGCCACATTAACTGCAAGTTACGAGGCGGCGCAAACAACCGTCGAGACTCTGCAGTGCGAGGTCCATGGTCTGCAAGACAAGTTGGCCACCTCTGACCAGCATGTACAGGTCGTCACTGAGTACGAAGAGAAGATTCAGTACTGGGAACGCACGTGTCGTGAGCTAGAGCGAAAGTGCGATCATAAGACGCAGAAACTCTCGCAACTCCAGAATATCGCAAGCGCGTCGCAACAAGAAGCTCAACGAGCTTTGGATGGTCAGGACGAGTTGGAGCAGGAGGTGTGCAAGACTCACGACCAACTGATTCAAACAAACGCGGCTATGAGGACGATGGGGGCTAAGCTAGAGGCCAACTTGAAGGCTGCGCAGCACAGCGGAAGTCAAGAATCGGTACGAAATTGTCCAATGCGGTCTCTTTTAAGCAGAACATTGACATTACAAGTGCTTATCGTTTACTGCAGCTTCATCGCCGGATTCGACACTTGGAAGGCGAGCTGCTACAGAAAAACAGAGCGAACGCCGACCTCATGCAGACTTGTAACCAGCTACTTAGTTCGCAGAAGCGACCAGGTATCAACAAAGCAACGCTTTCGAGCCGAAACAATCACGCGATGGCCTCTCGCGTGGCTAAACTGACCACACGAATTGCATCCTTGACGGACAAGTTGCGCAGTACGGAGGACGCTCGGTGCGTGTAGACACACCATGCAACTGCCGAATGTTATCAAACTGCCACTAACTTGTAAACGTTCACTGCAGTGATCGAAAAAGTCGGAGTTTGGATGTGCTAATACAGGCATTTCCCTTCTTGCTGCATCGTTTGGATGCTCTGCAGGACCAATTTGCTGCTGCTGTCGAGTCCAACGACATTATCAAAAACGCTCTGGAGCAGATGCAAGACCCTCCGATGTCATCTCCCAGCCAGAATAAACCCCGCGACGGTCAGAATGGAGTACGCCACGCTGTGAGTGGCTCCATGTATCTCCACTTAGCGAGAGAGAAGTATCTGATGGAAGCACCGTACCCCATTGAACTGCTCGCGGATCAAACAGGGGCCCAGGTGCTCGCTGGGTGGACAGAGTCAACAACTGCACTCACTGGTGCACGAAAGAAAAAGTTTTCTCCATTCCGAGTCACTTGCAGTAGCATGAACCTGAAAGACAATCAACTGGAAGAGGGAAGTGATGACCAGATGAACCAACTTGTTGTGCTTTCTGCCGATTCCAGCGATGTCAGTGGTGCCTCGTACCTCAATCGAAGCAAGATCAATGCATTCCTCCAAGTCATTCAAAGCAGCGGTGCTCGAAAAAAGTTCAAAACCCTCGTAATCGGGAAGTTAGCCGAGTGTCTGACTAAACTGCGTGAGTTGGCTCATCGATGGACGTCGGAGTCTGCGGCACAACAGGCTTCAATCCAAATACTGCAGCGGGAAGTAGCGGATCTTGAGCAAAAATTGAACTGCTCCGATGCTTGTGGCAACAGTGGCGACCCCCAAGGTGGAAATATGACTCAGCAGTCCTACAGAACTCGTCAGTTTCTGCTCAAAATGGTTGATGTGTATGCCGAGAAGCAGCAGGAAAATGAGCAACGTCAGATGACGTTCCTCACCCAGCCACTATCCAGCGATATGCTCATTACCTCCGCCCATACTCGTCACAGTGAGGGCAACAGTATTCCGGACGACCGGTTGAGTTTAGCAGACTGTGGGCTGCAGGATGACGAGGTGGGGCAGCTCTTGCTGAAAGTCTTGGTGAGTGGCGTCAGGTTTCGCGAGATAATTCTCGATTCGAATGGGTTGACGGACGGTGGAGCGCAACATGTTGCTGACTTCTTGGAGAAATCCCCGACTAGTGTTCGAGTGGTCAGCCTCACGGGCAACCAGCGTATCACAAGGCGAGGTATCGACTTGATCAAGCGAGGTCTTGTGCGACATCAGCGCGTGCAGCGAGTTGAAGAGGATGAACATGAATTGGAGACTGGGATCGTTCTGCACGGTCTTGCTCTTGGACGCGATTTCGACGTAAGCGAAAGCGCCACAGAAGTCCTTCGCGTCGTACTCCCCGTTCCAATTCATGACGTTACTGGAGAGTTGAAGACAACAACGAGCGAGGAGATTGATGCCATCACCGACAAGCTTCGCCAAATTGGCTTTAGATACAAAATCCGGCAGCCAACAGGGTCTTCGCGTCAACGATCCACTGTATACAGCAGTAAAACTCGTCAGAACCAGCCTTATTCTCGAGGCTCTGTAGCTGCGTCGACTGTGAGCTCCAACAGGAGAGCATCTCTACCTAGCAGCAGTGGAACCGGTCTCAACAGAAGAATACCCGCTCCTTCCAATAGTGACAGCAGCACTAGCAGAAGGAAATCCCTCCCTGCTGTCAGCGGACCCCTCAACAGCCAACGTCAGCAAATCAAGCAGCAGCAGGATCTTCGCTTCCAATCCCTGGAGGCTGCTATTCGACGAGCGTCAGCACCACAATTGCGTCACCAAGTAAATAGGCTACAGGCAACATCTACACCGATGCATTCCCGACCATCTTCCAGTCGAGGGAACACTGTCAGTAGTAGCAACAAACGCACGTTCGGCAAGACTCACATGAATACGATCAGAGGATTGAGGCGGTGACATCTGCAACAACTCGTCAATTTTGCTGAAAAAACTAACATAGCCTCGACCTACTTCCATCTTCTCTCCCAATATGGGCGCTTAGAATGACACTGCAGCAGCAACAAGCGCCCGACTCTTGATCTGAATCCTTGGATGCTCACGCCGAGTCGTACGATACTTCAGATTCTTCTTACTTCAAACCATCTCGTGCCCGTGCATCGCGTATCGCTAAGCAATCCAGGGTAAATCCTGGCCACGAATCGAATTGAATGGGAGCCAACGCGTTAAAGTACGGCTGCTGGTCTCGCTTGAAAACCCAGACCCGATCACGTCTTGTGTCGACAACAACACCTTCACGAGTGCCGGCATTAACATACTTGGTCACTTTGGCTTGTAAGTCTTCCATCTTGTCCGTTTCCGACATGAGTTCAATCACAACCGCTGGCACGCACGGCAAATATGCCTTGCGTTTCACTTCGTCCGATAGTCGAGACCACGTCCGCTCGTCAATATACGAGACGTCTGGAATGAACTGATAACGATGACTCTGCGCGCGACGCGAAGATGGCTTGTTGAATAGATATCCTTCACGGCACCCCCCGATGCTCCCCCTAATGTTCGGGTGCTGCACACGCCAGTTCTCCGCTTGCCGAATTGCTTCTCGTTGTTCTGCTCCCGACGCTTTTCGCGTCGCCATGTCCTTCACAACAAGAAATGGGAAATCATACTCGAGCAGAAACCGCCTTTCGTCCACTTCATTCAAATCCGGCGGGGGCATGATCCTGTACGTTCCTGGGGTTGCCGGAACGTGAGCTCCATCTGGTAGTACAATCGCCATGTCAATTCTTGTCGAGCACGGAAGCCGAAGAAGTGTTATTTTTTGTTGTTGTATCTCACAATAGTTTCTCTGTGTTGGGTCTCTTCTCTCTGTCCCTCTCGCCGTCCACATCAACGGCCTATCAATCTCACTTAGCCAATAGGAAATGGCAAGTGACCATTTTCTAAGTCATTTTTTTCTTGCGTACGTGACGAAGTGCGGTACGATATACTACTTTGCCTTGACATTTGTATGCTTATTTATGGAAATATTGAAGCGAACCACAAATTGAATTTGCGAATAGAGAGAGAAGACCCAACACAGAGAAACTATTGTGAGATACAACAACAAAAAATAACACTTCTTCGGCTTCCGTGCTCGACAAGAATTGACATGGCGATTGTACTACCAGATGGAGCTCACGTTCCGGCAACCCCAGGAACGTACAGGATCATGCCCCCGCCGGATTTGAATGAAGTGGACGAAAGGCGGTTTCTGCTCGAGTATGATTTCCCATTTCTTGTTGTGAAGGACATGGCGACGCGAAAAGCGTCGGGAGCAGAACAACGAGAAGCAATTCGGCAAGCGGAGAACTGGCGTGTGCAGCACCCGAACATTAGGGGGAGCATCGGGGGGTGCCGTGAAGGATATCTATTCAACAAGCCATCTTCGCGTCGCGCGCAGAGTCATCGTTATCAGTTCATTCCAGACGTCTCGTATATTGACGAGCGGACGTGGTCTCGACTATCGGACGAAGTGAAACGCAAGGCATATTTGCCGTGCGTGCCAGCGGTTGTGATTGAACTCATGTCGGAAACGGACAAGATGGAAGACTTGCAAGCCAAAGTGACCAAGTACATTAATGCCGGCACTCGTGAAGGCGTTGTTGTCGACACAAGACGTGATCGGGTCTGGATTTTCAAGCGAAACCAGCAGCCGTATTTCGACGCGTTGGCTCCCATCAAGTTCGCTTCGTGGCCAGGATTTACCCTGGATTGCTTAGCGATACGCGATGCGCGGACACAAGCTGGCTTGTAAGACGAATCGGGTCGAGCCTGACGTCAGCGTCAGTATCCAAGTGTTGCTAGTTGTGCCTGCCCAGCGGCATCAACTTCCTTTTGTCATGCTCGACACCAATGGCAGCCACGTGCGTGGTGTCATGATGGTGCTTCAAGGAGAGATCTTACGAGGAGTCGCGTAGAATGACTGGCTGGCAGAGCCTGGTCCTGGAGTTAGTAGTCGTAGCGCTCATTGCGGAATTGGAAGCTCACTGATGAGGCCCTTTGGCCGGGGCCGAAATCGATCTGAGCAGCCTCTAACGAAGCAATCAAACTGCATGTCCTTCCTGTCAACGTTGGAGCAAGAACAAAGTTAACTTTCCGACCCAGCTGGGGGAAGCTGCTTGAGGTTTTCGTTCTAAAGAAACCTTTAGTGCTCGCGACGACGGAGATGGTGAGGAGGTGGTTTGTGTGAGCGCGAACTACGACGGGACCCGCATGCTTTGATGGCGTGCGGAGCGAGGCGCCTCCTGCATTGAGCAGGGGTGCGAGAGGAGTCAAGGTCGGCGACGAGTTCAAGTGGAGAGAAGATCTGGAAGACGACGGCGTGCAAGTGTTCAAGGTAACGCGGCGGTGCGCAAGGCGTTCGTTCAGTCAAGAGATGGCAAGGTCGAGGAGATCCGGCAATGGTGTGCCGTGCAAGATTCTAAGCAGACTCGTGGCGGTGAGCTGCGAGAGCTGATTCAGTCCCAGGACGATGTGGCGCTGTGCCGACGTCCTCGCCGCAGTGGCGGCAGCCCAAGCCGACTGCTTCACGAAGTGTGGAGTTCGAGTTACGGTGTGCGGGTTGCGAGGACTGTCTGCGAAGATTATGGGGTGCGCGGTACGGCCGGAGAACCGAACAAGTTGGTGAGGCAGACGGTGTGTGATGGAGTCATTGGGGACACACACGCACGCGTCTTGCCCCAGGTATCTCGCATTGGGGGCAGTGTTGCTAGTTGTGCCTGCCCAGCGGCATCAACCTCCTTTTGTCATGCTCGACACCAGTGGCAGCCACGTGCGTGGTGTCATGATGGTGCTTCAAGGAGAGATCTTGCGAGGAGTCGCGAAGAATGACTGGTTGGCAGAGCCTGGTCCTAGAGTAAGTAGTCGTAGCGCTCATTGCGGAATTGGAAGCTCACTGATGAGGCCCTTTGGCCGGGGCCGAAATCGATCTGAGCGGCCTCTAACGAAGCAATCAAACTGCATTTCCTTCCTGTCAACGTTGGAGCAAGAACAAAGTTAACGTTGGAGCAAGAACAAAGTTAACTTTGTTCTTGCTCCAACGTTGACAGGAAGGAAATGCAGTTTGATTGCTTCGTTAGAGGCCGCTCAGATCGATTTCGGCCCCGGCCAAAGGGCCTCATCAGTGAGCTTCCAATTCCGCAATGAGCGCTACGACTACTTACTCTAGGACCAGGCTCTGCCAACCAGTCATTCTTCGCGACTCCTCGCAAGATCTCTCCTTGAAGCACCATCATGACACCACGCACGTGGCTGCCACTGGTGTCGAGCATGACAAAAGGAGGTTGATGCCGCTGGGCAGGCACAACTAGCAACACTGCCCCCAATGCGAGACACCTGGGGCAAGACGCGTGCGTGTATGTCCTCAATGACTCCATCACACACCGTCTGCCACACCAACTTGTTCGGTTCTCCGGCCGTACCGCGCACCCCATAATCTTCGCAGACAGTCCCCGCAACCCGCGCACCATAACTCGAACTCCACACTTCGTGAAGCAGTCGGCTTGGGCTGCCGCCACTGCGGCGAGGACGTCGGCACAGCGCCACATCGTCCTGGGACTGAATCAGCTCTCGCAGCTCACCGCCACGAGTCTGCTCAGAATCTTGCACGGCACACCATTGCCGGATCTTCTCGACCTTGCCATCTCTTGACTGAACGAACGCCTTGCGCACCGCCGCGTTACCTTGAACGCTTGCACGCCGTCGTCTTCCAGATCTTCTCTCCACTTTAACTTGTCGCCGACCTTGACTCCTCTCACACCCCTGCTCAATGCAGGAGGCGCCTCGCTCCGCACGCCATCAAACCATGCGGGTCCCGTCGTAGCTCGCGCTCACACAAACCATCGCCTCTCCATCTCCGTCGTCGCGCGCACTAAAGGTTTCTTTAGAACGAAAACCTCAAGCAGCTTCCCCCAGCTGGGTCGGAAAGTTAACTTTGTTCTTGCTCCAACGTTGACAGGAAGGAAATGCAGTTTGATTGCTTCGTTAGAGGCTGCTCAGATCGATTTCGGCCCCGGCCAAAGGGCCTCATCAGTGAGCTTCCAATTCCGCAATGAGCGCTACGACTACTTACTCTAGGACCAGGCTCTGCCAACCAGTCATTCTTCGCGACTCCTCGTAAGATCTCTCCTTGAAGCACCATCATGACACCACGCACGTGGCTGCCACTGGTGTCGAGCATGACAAAAGGAGGTTGATGCCGCTGGGCAGGCACAACTAGCAACACCAAGGAATTGGGTCAAGGGTCATCGATATGGGCGCTTGTTGCTGCTGCAGTGTCATTGTAAGCGCCCATGTTGGGAGAGGAGATGGGAGTAGTTCGATGCGATGTTAGTTTTTTCAGCAAAATTGACGAGTTGTTGCAGATGTCACCGCCTCAATCCTCTGATCGTATTCATGTGAGTCTTGCCGAACGTGCGTTTGTTGCTACTACTGACAGTGTTCCCTCGACTGGAAGATGGTCGGGAATGCATCGGTGTAGATGTTGCCTGTAGCCTATTTACTTGGTGACGCAATTGTGGTGCTGACGCTCGTCGAATAGCAGCCTCCAGGGATTGGAAGCGAAGATCCTGCTGCTGCTTGATTTGCTGACGTTGGCTGTTGAGGGATTTCCTTCTGCTAGTGCTGCTGTCACTATTGGTAGGAGCAGGTGTTCTCCTGTTGAGACCGTTTCCACTGCTGCTAGGTACAGATGCTCTCCTGTTGGAGCTCACAGTCGACGCAGCTACAGACCCTCGAGAATAAGGCTGGTTCTGACGAGTTTTACTGCTGTATACAGTGGATCGTTGACGCGAAGACCCTGTTGGCTGCCGGATATTGTATCCAAAGCCAATTTGGCGAAGCTTGTCGGTAATGACCTCAATCTCCTCACTTGTTGTTGTCTTCAACTCTCCATTAACGTCATGAATTGGAGCGGGGAGCACAACGCGAAGGACTTCTGTGGAGCTTCCGCTTACGTCGAAATCGCGTCCAAGAGCGAGACCACGCAGAACGATGCCAGTCTCCAATTCGTGTTCATCCTCCTCAACTCGCTGCACGCGCTGATGTCGCAGAAGACCTCGCTTAATCAAGTCGATACCTCGCCTTGTGATACGCTGGTTACCCCTGAGGCTCACCACTCGAACACTAGTTGGGGACTTCTCCAAGAATTCAGCAACATGTTGCGCTCCACTGTCCGTCAACCCATTCGAATCGAGAATTATCTCGCGAAACCTTACGCCACTCACCAAGACTTTCAGCAAGAGCTGCCCCACCTCGTCATCCTGCAGCCCACAGTCTGCTAAACTCAATCGGTCGTCCGGAATGCTGTTGTCCTCACTGTGACGAGTATGGGCGGAGGTAATGAGCATATCGCTGGATAGTGGCTGGGTGAGGAACGTCATCTGACGTTGCTCATTTTCCTGCTGCTTCTCGGCGTACACATCAACCATTTTGAGTAAAAACTGGCGAGTTCTGTAGGACTGCTGAGTCATATTTCCACCGTGGAGGTCGCCACTGTTGCCACAAGCATCGGAGCAGTTCAATTTTTGCTCAAGATCCGCTACTTCCCGCTGCAGTATTTGGATTGAAGCCTGTTGTGCTGCAGACTCCGACGCCCATTGATGAGCCAGCTCACGCAGTTTAGTCAGACACTCGGCTAACTTCCCGACTACGAGGGTCTTGAACTTTTTTCGAGCACCGCTGCTTTGAATGACTTGGAGGAAGGCGTTGATCTTGCTTCGATTGAGGTACGAGGCGCCACTGACATCGCTGGAGTCGGCAGAAAGCATAACAAGTTGGTTCATCTGGTCATCGCTTCCCTCTTCCCGGTTCATGCTACTGCAAGTGACGCGGAAGGGGGAAAACTTTTTCTTTCGTGCACCAGTGAGCATAGCTCTAGTTGCAGATTCTGTCCACCCAGCGAGCACCTGGGCCCCTGTTTGATCCGCGAGCAGTTCAGTGGGGTACGGACTCCGACAAACATGTACAGGTCGTCCGTCACTGAGTACGAAGAGAAGATTCAGCACTGGGAACGCCTGTGTCGTGAACTAGAGCGAAAGTGACGAGCATAAGACAGAAACTCACGCAACTCCAGAAGATCGCAAGCGCTTCGCAACAAGAAGCTCAACGAGCTTTGGATCGTCAGGAAGAGTTGGAGCAGGAGGCACGGAAGACCCACGGCCAACTGATTCAAACAAACGCGGCTATGGGGACGATGCAAGCTAAGCTAGAGGCCAACTTGAAGGCTGCGCAGCACAGCGGAAGTCAAGAATCGGTACGAAATTGTCTAATGCCTTCTCTCTTTCAGCAGAACACTGACATTGTAAGCGCTTATTGTTTGCTGTAGCTTCATCGCCGGGTCCGACACTTGGAAGGCGAGCTGCTACAGAAAAACAGAGCGAACGCCGACCTCATGCAGACTTGTAACCAGCTACTTAGTTCGCAGAAGCGACCAGGTATCAACAAAGCAACGCTTTCGAGCCGAAACAATCACGCGATGGCCTCTCGCGTGGCTAAACTGACCACACGAATTGCATCCTTGACGGACAAGTTGCGCAGTACGGAGGACGCTCGGTGCGTGTAGACACACCATGCAACTGCCGAATGTTATCAAACTGCCACTAACTTGTAAACGTTCACTGCAGTGATCGAAAAAGTCGGAGTTTGGATGTGCTCATGCAGGCATTCCCCTTCTTGTTGCATCGTTTGGATGCTCTACAGGACCAATTTGCTGCGGCTGTCGAGTCCAACGACATTATCAAAAACGCTCTGGAGCAGATGCAAGACCCTCCGATGTCATCTCCCAGCCAGAATAAACCCCGCGACGGTCAGAATGGAGTACGCCACGCTGTGAGTGGCTCCATGTATCTCCACTTAGCGAGAGAGAAGTATCTGATGGAAGCACCGTACCCCATTGAACTGCTCGCGGATCAAACAGGGGCCCAGGTGCTCGCTGGGTGGACAGAGTCAACAACTGCACTCACTGGTGCACGAAAGAAAAAGTTTTCTCCATTCCGAGTCACTTGCAGTAGCATGAACCTGAAAGACAATCAACTGGAAGAGGGAAGTGATGACCAGATGAACCAACTTGTTATGCTTTCAGCTGACTCTAGTGATGCCAGTGGCGCCTCGTACCTCAATCGAAGCAAGATCAACGCCTTCCTCCAAGTCATTCAAAGCAGCGGTGCTCGAAAAAAGTTCAAGACCCTCGTAGTCGGGAAGTTAGCCGAGTGTCTGACTAAACTGCGTGAGCTGGCTCATCAATGGGCGTCGGAGTCTGCAGCACAACAGGCTTCAATCCAAATACTGCAGCGGGAAGTAGCGGATCTTCAGCAAAAATTGAACTGCTCCGATGCTTGTGGCAACAGTGGCGACCTCCACGGTGGAAATATGACTCATCAGTCCTACAGAACTCGCCAGTTTCTGCTCAAAATGGTTGACGTGTACGCTGAGAAGCAGCAGGAAAATGAACAACGTCAGATGACGTTCCTCACCCAGCCACTATCCAGTATCCAGCGATATGCTCATTACCTCCGCCCATATCCGTCACAGCGAGAGCAACAGCATTCCGGACGACCGATTGAGTTTAGCCGACTGTGGGCTGCAGGATGACGAGGTGGGTCAGCTCTTGCTGAAAGTTTTGGTGAGTGGCGTCAGGTTCGAATGGGTTGACGGACAGTGGAGCACAGAAGTTGAGCGTGCAGGACTAAATTTAGCTAGGCAACGACTATTAATTTTATAGGCTCAATTGACAGTTCACTTTTGTGCAGAGATTGTTGCAAAAATATATTCAAAGGTGCACTTGTGCTCTGCACTCCACTTCGTTAACTCACGCAAAATGAAAGTGTTCTTACAAGTACAAGAAAAGTTGGTTGCGCTATGGAAAGCTGTGCAGGTAGAGCTTCAAGGAGCGTATTCCGTCGAGCGAGTCAATGTCCAGGTATCCAGGATGGATAGATGGGTTTTCAAGCGGCAAGTCTCTGCTTCGAGTGACGGAAGAAGACAAGAGGCAGGTAGAAGTGGACTAGGCAACCAATGGCTCGTAGGCTTCTCATTCGCAAAGTTTCTCACTCGAAGCCAATCCCGGTCTACGCTACGCACAAGACTAATGGTGGCATCAGCTATTGTCCCGGGAGCGCTCGCCTTTCTCGGACCGGCTCACCTACCCGCGCTTTCCGAATTTCGCTATGTGCGCGTGACGGCCGTGCAAGGCAACAAGGCCAAAGTGACCCTCATTAATCTCGACGACGACGACGAAGCGCTTGACGAGGAAGTCGACGTTTCTGTCTTAAAACGACGCCAAGTGAGCGATGTTCGCAAATTCTCTTGAATTCGTTGGCGTCCGACCTTCTGTTTGTATGAAGACTTTTGCGTTTCCTGTGCGTGTGTGCGCACACGATTTCGTTTAACCCCCGGCGATCTTTCCATACAATTCGGTGTTATTTTGGGGGCCAACGAGACCGCCGACGAATTTGTTGGCGCCAGACGCACAGAAAACCTACCGTAACACACGAAACTCAATACCCCATACTGATAGACGCTACCAGAGTCCAACACGAAGGATGCGCGTGCTGGAGAAGGCAGGGCAAGCCGGGGGGTAAGTACTACAATACCTCAGAGTTCAACGACCAGGAGGTGACCCATTAGCTCCCGTCCTTCTACCACCCCAATATACGAGAGTACCGCTGCAGTGTGTGTGCGGATTAGATTGCGGGGGGGGGGGGGGGGGGGCTAACGGAGTCCGGTACTGCAGATGTGCCGGAGTTGGATCCGTTCTTCATGAAAGAACAGTTCATCGTGAACTCGGAGGTGTTGGTGGCCCACCCGTGCGCCAAGCTGGTGGAGAGCAAGTGCCCGGGGTACGGGAAGGTAAGCTGCGCAGGATCTTCAGCACGGGCAAATGCTCCAAGACCAGGTACGTCAGTGGTGTGTGCATCTGCAATACAGATTCTGGTAGGGGTGGACTGACTGGTGTGCTTGTCAGATTGCTACACTAGTTCGCGCTGTCGGAGGAGCAGATCGCGGCGAAGAATGAGGCGACGTCGCTCGAGGACTCGTTCGCCTGGTGTGGGTGGCACAACGACCACGGCGCGCTTACCGGACTGGTACAGACCATGCTCACGGACAGCACGGGCGCGACGGTGCCGTACCCGGACGCACAGGCGGGGCTGCTAGGACCGCATTTACAACCTCACCTCTGCGGCGACGAGGTGAGGTAAGACGAATTTGTATTATGCACTCGTGTATTCATTTTATGACTGCATAGGACCTGTTGTTGCTACCACGTGGCTTGGCTTGAACTACAATAATCGTGCAAAGCGCACCAACACAGGACATCTCTCTTCTTCCTGTGAAGTTACGCCACGTAGCGACATATTCCACGGACGTAGTCTTCCGTCCGATGGCATTGCCTTTGACTGCCTTCTCCAAAAGTCACGCACCACTTCGCTTAAGTGCGATCACAGGATTGTCACACAAATTCTTGCTACATATAATTCTCTTGAATTCGTTGGCGTCCGACCTTCTGTTTGTATGAAGACTTTTGCGTTTCCTGTGCGTGTGTGCGCACACGATTTCGTTTAACCCCCGGCGATCTTTCCATACAATTCGGTGTTATTTTGGGGGCCAACGAGACCGCCGACGAATTTGTTGGCGCCAGACGCACAGAAAACCTACCGTAACACACGAAACTCAATACCCCATACTGATAGACGCTACCAGAGTCCAACACGAAGGATGCGCGTGCTGGAGAAGGCAGGGCAAGCCGGGGGGTAAGTACTACAATACCTCAGAGTTCAACGACCAGGAGGTGACCCATTAGCTCCCGTCCTTCTACCACCCCAATATACGAGAGTACCGCTGCAGTGTGTGTGCGGATTAGATTGCGGGGGGGGGGGGGGGGCTAACGGAGTCCGGTACTGCAGATGTGCCGGAGTTGGATCCGTTCTTCATGAAAGAACAGTTCATCGTGAACTCGGAGGTGTTGGTGGCCCACCCGTGCGCCAAGCTGGTGGAGAGCAAGTGCCCGGGGTACGGGAAGGTAAGCTGCGCAGGATCTTCAGCACGGGCAAATGCTCCAAGACCAGGTACGTCAGTGGTGTGTGCATCTGCAATACAGATTCTGGTAGGGGTGGACTGACTGGTGTGCTTGTCAGATTGCTACACTAGTTCGCGCTGTCGGAGGAGCAGATCGCGGCGAAGAATGAGGCGACGTCGCTCGAGGACTCGTTCGCCTGGTGTGGGTGGCACAACGACCACGGCGCGCTTACCGGACTGGTACAGACCATGCTCACGGACAGCACGGGCGCGACGGTGCCGTACCCGGACGCACAGGCGGGGCTGCTAGGACCGCATTTACAACCTCACCTCTGCGGCGACGAGGTGAGGTAAGACGAATTTGTATTATGCACTCGTGTATTCATTTTATGACTGCATAGGACCTGTTGTTGCTACCACGTGGCTTGGCTTGAACTACAATAATCGTGCAAAGCGCACCAACACAGGACATCTCTCTTCTTCCTGTGAAGTTACGCCACGTAGCGACATATTCCACGGACGTAGTCTTCCGTCCGATGGCATTGCCTTTGACTGCCTTCTCCAAAAGTCACGCACCACTTCGCTTAAGTGCGATCACAGGATTGTCACACAAATTCTTGCTACATATAAGTTTCTCACTCGAAGCCAATCCCGGTCTACGCTACGCACAAGACTAATGGTGGCATCAGCTATTGTCCCGGGAGCGCTCGCCTTTCTCGGACCGGCTCACCTACCCGCGCTTTCCGAATTTCGCTATGTGCGCGTGACGGCCGTGCAAGGCAACAAGGCCAAAGTGACCCTCGTTAATCTCGACGACGACGACGAAGCGCTTGACGAGGAAGTCGACGTTTCTGTCTTAAAACGACGCCAAGTGAGCGATGTGGAAAGCGATCTGTGGCCCGGCATGTTCGTAGGGCACCCAATTGCGTTCGTTCAGCCCGAAGGGGCTTCCATGGACGAGTGGTCATTCGGAGTAGTCACTGGATATCGTATGGTCCGAAGCATCCCATGGCTGCACGTGCGCTGTGCGGAGGGGGCCGCCAAAATCAAGTTGGAGCAGCCGCCTAACGTCATCAAAGTTGATTGGGTCAACTACGTGATCCAGACTGGCGCGGGTACCAACGCGTCTGCCACGAACGCAGAAGAGTTGGTGGCGCTAATGGACGAGGTGTGCGCCCAGTGTGATAAGAGTCGTTCGGGCTTACCGTCTAAAGTGGCCAAGTCTCTCTCAATCGCGTTCGACGCTGAAGCCACCGTTCCTATAATTCGTCCAGATACGCTCGCAGTGCTCGCAGCACCGCGCCAGCACGTCCTGGACGGCACCGATTAAATCACCATTGATACTGTAGGTCCATCAACACCATTGACGGCGTATGTTGCACTAACATTTTTATGTTGCTGTAGGAATGGTGGTCGTTTTGGATACCATCCCATGATATATCGATGTTAACGTTTGAATGGGTTTGTGTGTACCACACAACGTTGTATTTGTGTGTTTGTGTGTGCCACATAACGTTGTATTTGTGTGGTCAACAAGCGCTCGCCATGCGTCAAGTGCTGCCAGCACTCGGGAGTCCCGAGTCGGGACTGCACAAAGCCGTCTGGGGGTTGCATCCCCCGACCCCCCCCCCCCCCCCGTCAACAAGGAAAACCAAATCCGAGTTGCGGCAGTGTCCGTTAGCTGGAATGCCGCGCGGTATTAGCGTAATATCATCAGCTAATATTTAAAACTACTCGTAAAAAACTACACACACACCAGGAAACCTCTGCACCTGTAAGGTCGTTCCAATGCGTACATAATATGTAGATATTATCTACCTACATTTACCACATCTACGCGAGCCCAATGGCACAACACCTTTGCTTTACGCTAACCGGGCATCATACAACATGCTCATACAAAGTTTGCTAGCGCCTGGCCTACTGCGGACATGTATCCCCGTGGCTATCTGTTCCGTAGGCAAAATGCAGCTGTGCGCGTCTAGGAGTAGGTAGCTGTCTAAACCTCAACAAATACACGTACGAATGAGGGCATTGACTTCCTCTCGGGCCGACATCTGGCCCGGTGACCACGCAAGAGCCGCGATCTGCGTCCTGGAGGGTAAATTCTTAAATGAGACTCGAGCGCTGCCGATCTGAAAAAAACGTTATATTCGGGCGTATTTGGCGTATTATACAATGGTGCCAACATTTGCTTTCAATGGTGTAGACGGACCTACAGTATCAATGGTGATATAATCACTTCCGTCCTGGACTGCGCACTTGCCAAAAAGGGTAAGAAAGGGGCGGCTATGTTCGATCTCCCCCCGCCAAGCAGTACCAAGCCGGCTTCTAACAAGCGGAAGGCGTCAAACGCCGACGGAGAGCGACCGCTCACTCGCCAGAGGGTGCAGGAGACCGCGTCGGCCGCAGACGCCGCTGCCCCGCTTTCTAGCGACTTGACGGCCTCCGACGCAGAGCATGAGGACGCGGCCGACGTCGAGGCGGTGCTGCTGCAAAACCGTTCGTTCGCTCAACCTTCTCCAGATTCGGCGGGTTTCGACGGGCCCACCGCAGGTCCCAACGCGATGGTGGCTCTGGCGGATACGAGAATTCACGCGTTGGACGATAACCGGGGACGATCGTCAACTACTTTCCGCCCTACGACACTGGAGCAACAAGTGCACAACGCGCTTGGCCACCCGGATCACAAAGGTAAGGATGTAATGGGCTTACTTAGCCCAATACTTTAGCTTACACGTGAGCGCACGTGTATGAGGAAGCGTAAGGTGTATTTAACTTAGATTAAGTATACTTGTATCCACAAGTATAATTAGATCTAAATAAAGGTACAAATAGTAGCTTTTGCGGTAAAATGAGAACTGAATTGTTTGTTAACTGTGGCTTTCCTCCTAAAACTGATATCTATAAAGAGGGGTTCTGCCAACGAGTGGTTGGCAGAAACCCTGACCTAATGCTTGAGTATTACTGGTAGAAAGACCCTGCTTTCTGACCAATAGGACTGTTTCCTATTATGAATGGTGACCACACTGCGATGTGGCCCACCTGAATGTATCCACTTAGTGCGTGTTGCACTAAGGTGAGGTTAGCCGAATGTGTAGCCCCGCTACACCATCCCCCCGTTAGGACTTGATGTGCCGGTCTCGACACATCAATCCAAAGTCTTCTTCGGAGAGAACATCGTGCTCATTTCGAAATGAGCACGCCAACGACGCAGACTTCCGACGAGCTTGCTGCACCTGCAGCAAGCAACACAGTCGTCGCGAGCACAGCGACGACTGCCGCATCTTCAGCCTCTTCGGCGTCCGTCGTCACTTCCACGGTGACGACGCAAAGCTCCCCCAAGCGTACCATCTCGGTTGGGGAGTATAAGGCGCGTAAAGTCACCTATGCCAACGAAACCCTCTTCGATGGCATGGAGGACTTGAATGTCGACAATGATGTCGACATGGAGGAGGGCGAGGAGAAGCAAGACTCCTCGTCCGCAGGGCGCAATGAAGCTAGCGTGGGGACTCGTCGTCCTCGCGATGACGACTCGGACGCTTCGAGTTCCAAGCGCTCGCGTAGCGGCAGCGATAGGCCGCTCGCAGATGCTGGGGCGTTGTCTACGCCGCGGGGTGGAGACGATGACGACTCCACTCCGTCTGCGACTGTGACGTCGCGCGCTAAGCCGGCGCGCGACCCGTGGATGCCGTCTCCGAGCGAGATCCGATCTCGCTACGGCAATACCACGCCGGTCAGCAAGTACGCGCTGTACTCCTGCAGCGCCATCGTTGATGACGATGTCACCAAGGAGCTCGACTTTGATCCGGCGACGGATCGAAGACGTGATTATTACATCGGGCTCTTCCATGAGCTCCGATTCTACGGGAACAAGAAGCATTCCCGTAAGAGCAAGGTGACAGAGTGGGAGGCACTCTGTCAAAGCTGGGGCGCGTTCGTTGAGAACTTCAACCGCGACCCGGCTGGTTACCGTGAGCGAGTCCGCTCTGCGAGTGAGCGCTACGAGCGCTTCTCGAAGCGGCCCAAGATTTTGCGGCTGCACGAAGGTGCAGTCGAGGCGGGGATTCCGTGCGCAGTGCCGTCTGGCGTTGCGTGCGCGCAGTGCCAACCCGGGGCAGTGCGGCTTTCGGAGCGAGACCTTCTCGGGTACACTGGTGTTAGTGTGCCCGTGGAGTTGAAGACACTGCGTGAGAAGTTAGTCACGCAGTTGTCGTCTGAGAGTGCTGAGGGTGAGCGCAACACTCAGCCGAGGGCTGTAGGCGACTACAGCTCTCGCTCAAGTTTTACGCCCTTCGGCGGAGCTGCTGGTGGCGGGCTTCGTACTCCGTCACCATTTCCGGAACGTCGCTCATCAGGACGTTCCGCGGCTCCCATGTATCGTGGTCAGGAGAGTATCCTAACCAACGAATACGAAAATGAACCGGACCTTGGGTCCGGATCTGATGATCAACGATTCGCTGGACAATCCAGCGAGTTTCCCCGCGTGCATCTCGCAACGGGGGCGGTGGCGGCGGGAAGACACCACGAGCCGCCGCCGGCCGGGGTCTGGGAGCGTCTGGATGCGATGGAGCACGTCCAGACGGCTGAGCTCGCCGAGATTCGGCAGGAGCTGAAGCTCTTGAAGGCCCGGGTCGGTCAGGCCGGACAGACCGCCTCGAACATCCAGGTCGACCTGGGGTCGATCGTTGCTCGCGTGGAGCAGCGTGTCTCCGCGCTCGAGAAGAGGATCGCGCCGAGTCACCGGTCGTAGGTGACTCGTGTTGCGAGTACGGCTTCAGCCGCCCAACGTAAAAGGTTGGGTGGAGGCGCATGCTGGACGGTATGTCTAGCGTGTACGCGTTGCCATGCTTCGCCAACACGGTGAATGGGCCGATGAAGCGCGGGGCAAGCTTGCTTGCTCCGAAGTCGGAAACTGCATGTTTAGCTAGGTTCTGTGTAGCTAACAGAACTAATGAACCCACTTTGAATTCATTTGTGTTTCCTCTGCCATTGTTGTCTGCGTTCAGCTTCTGTCGATCGACAGAAGCTGCAATAGCATCTTGCACAAACCGTATTACGGCTTGGCGGCGCTGGACAAAGTCCATTGCCTTCGAGTTGAACTCCTTGTTCAACCTGTTATCCTTGTTCACAACAGGCCCAGCCTGTGTGTGGTTGTTGTTGTTTTGAGTGTCTACGCCCGGCGTAGGCACTAAACTCTCGTCGATCGGACTACGCGCAGACCGTGCGCGTGTCGACACAGCTGATATGTTGCTCGTATCAGCGTGTTCATTCGGTTTGTTTGAAACCGGATACCCTCCCCCACTTAAGGAAGGAGCTACCGCACCGAGTACACTCGGTACGCGTGGATGCCTCATGGCGTTCACGTAAAACGGTGTATGTCCTGTGGAGACATGCACCGAGTTGTTGATGGCAAACTCTGCCATCGGCAAGCAGTCGCTCCATTGTTTGAACGAATGAGCGTAGCTCTTCAGAGCGCCAACCAAGACTCGGTTGACGCGCTCGGTTTGTCCGTCGGTCTGCGGATGATCCGCAGTCGACATGGACAGCTGCGTGCCAAGAAGTTCAAACGCTTCTTGCCAGAAACGCGCTGTGAAGCGCGGATCACGATCAGACACAATGTCGATCGGCATGCCATGGTGTCTAAACACCAAGTCAACAAACAGACGTGCCGTCTGCTTGGCTGTCACTTCGGCTGGTACTGCAGCAAGATGCACCATCTTACTGAATCGGTCGACAAAGACCACAATACCAGTCCTCCGCTTGTTATCAGGCGGAAGACCAAACACAAAGTCCATTGAAATGGACTGCCAACACTCCGACGGAGTCGGTAGTGACTGAAGTGGAGCCTGCGAGAAGGCTGCAGGCTTCACGCGCTGGCAAACCTCGCAAGCACGAACGTACTTGCGTACCCACTTGTACTGGTGACTCCAATAGAAGTCACGCGTGAGAAGCAAGTATGTCTTCTCACGACCCGGATGTCCCGACGTCGGGGCATCGTGATACTCGTAAGTGATCCTGAGCTTCAGCTCATGATCGTCCGGCACGACAATGCGATCAGCGTTGTCGTCGACTGCGCTGTAAAGCAACAATCCATTGTGTACACGATAACGGTGTACACGTGCACGGAGATGTTTCGCTAACTTCTGACGAGACTTGTCAGAAGGAGCAGCGAAGTAGTCCAACAACTGCTTCGCGTCCGCATCCTTCGTGTATGCGGACCTCACGTCGTCTAACAAAGACGACGAGGGAGTAGACGTCCGTGCGACGCCAATTGCATTGGCGTCGGCCTTGTGCACCGCATAATCAGGTCGACGCGACAACGCGTCGGCCACAACGTTCAACCTTCCAGGTTTGTACTCAACCTGGAAGTTGTACTCCGCAAAGAATGAGAGCCATCTCGCCATTCTTTGTGAGATGTGCGGCGACTTGATCGCCGTACGCAATGATGCGTGGTCGGTGTAGACCACAAATGGTCTACTCCCAAGTAGATACACTCGAAACTTCGCGAGTGCATACTTCATGGCAAGGAGTTCCTTGTCATGTACCGGGTAGTTGCGCTCAGCTGGCTTCAGCTGACGCGACTGATAGTAGACCACGCGATCACGTCCTTCGTGATCGTGCTGCATTAGAGCGCATCCGATTGCGAAATCGGACGCGTCGCACACGACGTGGAACGGGCGATCTTGGTCGGCCACCGCCAAGATCGGCGCCTCAGTCAAGCCCTGCTTGACTGCATCAAAGGCCTGCTGACACTCAGCAGTCCAAACCCATGCAGCGTCCTTCTTTAGGAGTTGCGACAGCGGGCGAATCTTGCCCGCGTAGTTGCTCACGTACTTGCATAAGTACGTAGCGAGTCCAAGGAACTGCCTCAGTTCCTTGACATTGGAAGGCGTAGGCCATTCATTGATCACTCTGACCTTTCCCGGGTCAGGGCGTACGCCATTCTTCCCTACGAGACACCCAAGGACGGGTATCTCGCTAGCCCCGAAGATACACTTCTTCAGGTTCGCGTAGAGCTTGTGTTTGCGCATGAGTGCAAACAACCTGCGGAGATGTTCCTTGTGCATCTCCACTTCCGACTTCCCGTCCACAGCCCGGCTGTGGATGAACACATCATCGAAATAACTCGGTGCGAAGTCGCGCACCGAGCGCAACAAGTGCGTGACGCACCTGTTAAACGTCGCAGGGGCATTCTTTAATCCCTGCGGCATTACAAGCCACTCCCAGAGCATACCGCTCGGAGTGCTTACCGCCGTGAGAGGTATATCGCTCTCACGCATGAGGATCTGATAGAATCCGTCTCTCAGATCCAGAGCACTGAAGATAGTGCTCAGAGCCATCGAATCGATGATCACATCTTTTCGCGGTATCGGCGTCTGCGCCGGTACCGTTGCGTCGTTCAGCTTGTTATAAGCGTGAACGATGCGCCACCCGCCCTGTGCCTTCTTGACACAGAACGTAGGCGCGCTGTGCGGGGACTTCGATTCCCGCACTTGCCCTGCCTTGCGACGACTCTCAAAGAAGTCGTCGATCGCTTTGACTTGCTCTCGCGGCAGTGGCCACTGCCGCGTCACGCAATACTTCGTTCCCGGCACGAGATCAATCTCGTGCTGAACACCCTTGTCCTGCGGCAACTCCGCAGGGATATCGTCCGGGAGTACGTCTCTGTACTCACGCAAGACCTCGTAGAAGGGGCTCGACTTCAGCGAGTCCCAGCTCTGCTCGTCGAAGCGTTCCTTCTTCGACTTCGCGCTGAGGGCGTCGACGCCCTCAGCGACGAGCTGCTTCAACTCTTCCGCTTCACACTTCATCCTCTCGACATCCGAGAGGATGCAAATCTGCTCGATGCGTCCATCGTGCAGGTCGCGGGCGAAGCGCCTCCAGCTCGTGACTGGAAGCGAAGTCAACTCCGACGCCAACGTCGGAGGGTTCTCCAACTTCATCTTCTTATACTGGAGACCAGTATTCGTACGCGTCAAGACACTCAGCGTCTCGACGGTCGTCTCCAGTTCCTGTGTCTGCCCGGCAGACACTGCGAGTAGCGTCTCGGTCCCTGACCGAGACTTGCGCAGCTTTGCTCGCTTGCGCCGTTCGCTTCTTGTGCGGAACCCGGTTCCGCGCGTCTTGTTTTGTCCGGGCCCGGCCGCGGACAGATCTTCCTTTTGATCGCCGGCGGGTTCAACCCGCGGGCGCACGCAATCAAGCCCGGCTTGATCACGTATCGCTTCTTCGTGCAGCCCGGCTGCACGTGAGCACGCAATGCGTTTCTTGTTGTCGCCGGCGGGTTCTTCCCGCGGGCGCACGCAATCAAGCCCTGCTTGATCGCGTACCGCTTCGTCGTGCAGCCCGGCTGCACGCGAGCACGCAAGCATTTCCGGTGCGGGACGTTTGCAACCGTCCGCACTGCCTGCAGCGTCGGCTCCCAGAGCCGACGCGCCTTCTTTACCTCGACGCCTGCCGGCGGAGCGTCTTTCGACGTTAGGGCCAATCGCATCAGCTCCCTGAGCTGACGCGTCCGAGTCACTGTCCTTATTAGTGACTGGCTCCTCTTGTTGAACTTGTGTGTCGACACTAATAGTCGACACGACCGCGTCACTCTTGACGCTTCGAGAACCTCTCGAATCTGATCGAATCTGAGTCTTCTGATTCGACTCACATTTTCTCCCGACGACCCTCCCAGTCGTCGATGTCCGTGCGGGGTGATCGGAGACAGCCGCGCGTCGCGCTGTCTCTCCTGGTGGGTCGCGTGCACCGCGAGGTGCACGTGCTGCGCCGACAGGGCCATCGCTCACTGTCGCGCCGCTACTCCCGAAGTGCACGATCGTGCGCTTCGTCCAATCGATCACTGGATCATGCCGTGCAAGCCACGGCATGCCCAACACCATGTCGAACTTTTCGTCTAAGTCAAGCACGATAAGCTCGTCCACGAACATTCTCTTCCGATATGAGAAGCGTACGCGTACGACACGCTTCTCGGTTCTGACAACGACACCCGTTGCCAGTCTTACTTCCAATAGACTTCGAGGTAGTTCCACGTCCTCGAAGTCAAGCCTCGCTAGGCTCTGCAGTCGAACAAAGTTGTTCGACGCTCCACAATCCACCAGCGCACGAAGAGACATCTCTCTCTTCGAGCGAACCCTCAAGATGACAAGGTTCGGCCTGTCATCTTGCTTCTTACAGTGAGAGTGACTCTCACTGGGGGCAGCAGTCTTTAATACGGCGTGTCCAATATCGACACGCTCGACTGCATCACCAGCAGGGCGCCCCGCGCCTGCTGGTCGTTCTAGTTTTTTGATTGCCCGTGGCGATATCCGGTATCGTCACGCCGGCCCTTGGCCGCCTGCACAGGCGCTGTGCATTCACGGGCGTAGTGACCGTTGTTTCCACACCGGAAACAGCGGACATTCGTTGGTCCACGACGCTGCTGAGACCCAGCAGCCGTCGCACTCGAGAGGTCCATTGGTTCGGGACCTCCCGTCGGCTTCACCGTCGGTCGCGGCATCGGCCGCGGGACGTTCACATGGAGCTTAGCCTGTCGCAGGCTAAACTCTTCTTGCATCGCAAGGGTAATCGCAGACTCGAGAGTACTTGGGTACTCTCGGAAGAGATAGGTCTTCACAGGCCCATCTTTCAAGCCCTTCATGAACGTGACGACCTTTGTCGCCTCGTCTATCGGGTTGGTCACGATGTTCGAGACCAAGTACCGCGCCCTTTGAGCGTAAGCATGTACGTCATGCTTGCCCTGTTGCAGGTCGAGGAACTCAGCCCTCGATCTGAACTCATTCTGCGGGGGCTCAAACGCTTGTCTGAGCTCCTCCTTGAACACCTCGTACGTGCTAAAGCACGTAGGGTCAGTGAGTCGGCGTCCATACGCCCAACTCCTTGCTCGTCCGCCAAGGCATGACATGGCGAACGCAACCTTCGACAACGGGTCGACGATACGTCGAGCCGTAATGGCAGTGTCGACTTCGACAAGCCAACGGAGGAGAGGCTCGCCCTCTCTTCCAACGTAGCTGTTCACGTGGAGCTTCAATGAATCCACGCGCGGTGTGGACGGGGTCGACACCGTAGCGCGAGCAGCGGTCTCGCGCTGTTCCTTCATGATGAAGCCTAGAGCAACACCGTGTTGCTCTGTCGGCGATAGCGTGCGTAGCATCGTTGCTACGGCCGCTTCTCCAATGACCGTCGACAGTCGTTGGAGCGCCTCCCACTCTGGATCCGCCAGGTGGAGACAGTCTTCGCGTGCAACATGCGTTGCACTCGTGTTTGGGTTACCAGTGGACATACTCGCGTCCACAGGCAGGTCCTCGGCCCCCGTATCGAACTTCATTCAATACGTAATTAGTCGGTCGTTGGACGGACTACAAAGTGCTACCAGGTGTAATGGGCTTACTTAGCCCAATACTTTAGCTTACACGTGAGCGCACGTGTATGAGGAAGCGTAAGGTGTATTTAACTTAGATTAAGTATACTTGTATCCACAAGTATAATTAGATCTAAATAAAGGTACAAATAGTAGCTTTTGCGGTAAAATGAGAACTGAATTGTTTGTTAACTGTGGCTTTCCTCCTAAAACTGATATCTATAAAGAGGGGTTCTGCCAACGAGTGGTTGGCAGAAACCCTGACCTAATGCTTGAGTATTACTGGTAGAAAGACCCTGCTTTCTGACCAATAGGACTGTTTCCTATTATGAATGGTGACCACACTGCGATGTGGCCCACCTGAATGTATCCACTTAGTGCGTGTTGCACTAAGGTGAGGTTAGCCGAATGTGTAGCCCCGCTACAAAGGATGCTCAGTCTATTCTTGAATGTGCTCAGCAGGCTCGTGGAACCCGCTTCCGGGCGGCTCCTCCAATTCTCCGTGGAGCATTCGACTTTGGATTTCATATCAGGGGGCTCTCGGTCACACATTTCGTCAGGGAACCCCGTATTGCGTCTCTGACGGCTGGTGCGACTGCTGTAAACATGACGGACTTCTCAAGGAAAAACGGCCTTCCAGCGGCCACAACAGAGCCCTCCTATACTGTTCTCCTAGATGCGCTCACGAATCTACGCCAGTTCGGACGCACATTTTACAATGTGGAGACGGTGGACGTGTTGAACGCTGCCATCCGGTTCATTGAGGAGTTTGCGGACGGAGGCGAACCCGACCGCGAAACCACGAAGCGTCTCCTCCTCTGGATCAATATGAAGCTGGGTGAATTTCGCGGACTGGTGATTTCGGAGGGTCTTGCAGCTGCTGTCCACATCTCGGGCGAGTTCTCGCTTCAAGATCCCCTCCTGGCCGAGCTCCTGTACGGTTTACAGAAGACCAAGCTCGACACGCTGACAGCATTAATCGCAGCACAGCAGAGCTCGTCTCCCTCAGCCTGGAAAGGTAAAGAGCAGCGCTTGGCAAAGGTTGGCGGAGGCGTTCCCAAGAGCTTATTGCGTACTTTGCCCAAGAAAGGGTCATTGCAACTGTGCCTTAAACATCTTTCTAAGGCTGGATGCAGTGGAAACGGTACGCCGGGTCAGTGCTATGCAAAAGGGAGAGCTCACTTCAGGCCTGATTCTCTCTCGACGGAAGCAAAGGCCCACATCGTGAAGCACTTCGGCGGACTCGCGGCGGAATTCGCCGGTCTCTGACATTCAGGGGTCTCAGCCCGCGCATCATCGAACTCTCATGTTAACCTGCAATCTGGTAGCTATTCTTCGCTCGCTGTTGATACCCGCCGTCGACTAGCTGCAGAGCACGACAAATACATGAAGAGTTTGACGTTGCTAAGTGGTCATTGTCGGGCTGAGACCGCGAATGAAGTAGCTGCCGCGGCAGTTAAGTGGGGTGTGGCTCAGCCTACCGCACCCACCCAGCCGCAGGACGGTGGAGTTGACGTCAGCCGGGTTGAATTTTATTCTGATCTCGCCATCGCCTCAGGTCTCCAGCTCGCGGACTTTGTTCGGCTCGTCCGCGGGCAAACAGCCACCGACCCCCGCCCGAACAAAGATTTATACGAGCTTCCTCGGCCTCGCGACCCATCGCTGCAGGAAGCATGTTGTCGCTGGAATGACGTGGTTCGTCATGGAGTTACAGCTGAATGGCTACCTTCGCGTCCCGCGCGGCAGAAATCTCGCCCGCGCAACCACGGCTCAATTCGCGAGCATCTTTCGCAAGTATGGCAGCATATCCGGAAAGGCCAAGACGATGGTCGTTATCTAGTGGTTCGAGCCTCGCTGCTGGAAGTATGGCAAGACGTTTACATCTCTCCGATAGGCGTGGTCGAGAAGGACGGCACCGACATCAGGGTCATAAACGATTACTCATGTCCAGCCGGGGCGTCTATTAACGATTATTCCGACCGTACCAAGCTGCCTGTAATCACGTACAACCCGCCCGGCGACATCGCTCGGCGAATTTTCACTCTTCGACAAGACTATCCGGACGCTCGGATCTTGCTCATGCTGGGAGACGTAGCGGGCGCTTTTCGGCACGTGCCGATCAACGCAGATCACGCTCACATGTTTGCGTTTGTCCTCGGAGAGTACCTGGTGGTGGACCTGGCATGCGGCTTCGGATGGTGTGGGTCCCCGGCTTGGTACTTTCTACCGGGTACGCTCATCAACGGCCTCTACGAAGACACGCCGTGCCCATCGACTACGGCCCCACGATCTCTGACGGGGTTGTTTTGGTGTGACGACCACACCTGTATTGAGCCGGAGGACGGCCTCCGGTGTTTCAGGGCCAACCTTGCTCTACGAAGGGCGATGGCTACAGTCCTAGGGCCCAAAGCGATCAACACGCGCAAGTTCACCGGCTGGCAGGAGCAAGGCCGAGCGCTCGGACTGATCTGGGATACCCGAGCCGGCACTGTCACTATCCCAGACGATAAGATTGTGAAGGCCCAGAACCGTGTCCAGTCACTTCTCAACGAGAGCAGAACGACGAAGACCAACTTGCTGCGGCTCGTGGGCTCGCTCAGACACGTGGCATCCTGCAGTCCGCCGGCACGATCATTCTATCAGCGCCTTAATGCAGCAGCAACGACCGCACGAAGGCATGGGCAGCACCAGTTAACAGCCGATGTACTGGAAGATTTGAAGTGGTTCCGCGCGATTTTAGTTCATCACGACCGCTTCAATGGCATCCCGGTGTCCCAGTTCGCCGGCATGTCCACGCCCATGGTAAACGTGCAGATGGATGCTTCGGACGTCGGTCTTTGCGCTCTGGAACCAGAGCTCCGCCAATTTATCCGGCTCCGTTTTCCGGAAGACATCAAGCAAGAATTCCGGTCGAGCAGCTCAGCTAATTCGATCAACGCCAGGGAGCTACAAAGTGCTGTTCTGGCCGTTCTTATCTGGGGCCCCGTATGGGCACGACAGCTCGGCCCCCGGCCTATTCACGTTCGGTTCTGGATCGACAATGCTACTGCAGTGTCATGGACTCAGCGGCGGTCTAGTCGTCATCCTCGTGGACAGACGTACAACCGACTCCTGTCGTTAGCGGAGTTCCAGTATGGACTCTTTTGTACCGCAAGTCACGTGCCTGGAATCGACAAAGTGATGGCCGACGCGGGCTCACGAGCCTGGAGCCAAGACCATGCACTCTATACAACGTGGACTAACTTGTCATGTGGCTGGGAACAGGTCCAGGTGCCTCCTCGTTACGAGAATCTCTTACGTTTCTGGGATCAATGCTGCGCAGCCGTGCCATTGCAGACACTACCACATCCACATATCGAGTGCATTGGAAACAGTGGACTGAATTCTCAGCCTACATGAACTGGTCCGAGTGGTTAGGCGACGACGCGCAAGACAACAGCACCAAGCTGGGGCTGTTCGCGAGTTTCTGTTGGCGCTATGGTTGGCGTGGTGGACAACGCGGTAACAAGTACACTACTTTCCAACTCAAGTTGGCCAGTATACGATGGTATCACAAACGCTACGTCGGGATTGAACTCCAGCATGCACCCGATTTCGATGTCCTCATGCGCGGTATTCGACGACTCTCTGGCCCTCTGGCCAAGAAACAGCCCATTACACCGGCATTTCTTCGACTGCTCCACCGGCGCCTCGATTTTTCTCGACCCCGTCATCGTCTCCTGTGGGGTGCCGTTTTAATGGGCTACTTCTTCCTACTACGACGATCTGAGTATCTACTTGTGGAATCAGGTAGACACAACTACTGTCTCGCAGCAGCAAACACGTACTTCGCCGACCGCCGAGGCGTCCGGGTCCCGTTCGAAGCAGCAGCGGCCGTCACCATAGGACTAGCTGGTGCCAAGAACGATCAGTTTGGCCGCGGAGCGTGGAGGACGATGCATGCTACAGGCGATCCAGTACTGTGTCCGATGAAGGCACTTTATCACCTGTTACGAGCTCGACTTGCCCTGCAGAGGACCGAAGCGCCATATTTGTGTGTGGATCTCAGTGCACAAGAGGTCTCGCGAACGTTCAAGTGGTTGGCCTCCATCATCGGAGTGGCCCCCCGCAACTACGCAACCCACTCTGTGCGTATCGGTGGGGCCACCGCTCTGTTGTCTGGGAAGGCTGATGGTCTCGCCATCAAGCTGTTAGGTCGCTGGATGAGCAACAGCTACGAAGATTATCCTCTATTAGCGGCAGAAGCTACCTTTGGTCTCTCAAGGCGCATGATTTGACAGCGCATCAAGTGGATCGACTCAGCCCAAGTCCGAAGTCGCAGCGCGCATTCTATGGGGGGCCGCTCACCGCACCCTCAATCTTGGGCGTGAGGCCAATACACGATTGCCCCCTCTCTTTGACAGATGTCTTGCGTGTTGAAAATGTCCAGGTATCCAGGATGGATAGATGGGTTTTCAAGCGGCAAGTCTCTGCTTCGAGTGACGGAAGAAGACAAGAGGCAGGTAGAAGTGGACTAGGCAACCAATGGCTCGTAGGCTTCTCATTCGCAAAGTTTCTCACTCGAAGCCAACCCGCCTCACCGCACCCTCAATCTTGGGCGTGAGGCCAATACACGATTGCCCCCTCTCTTTGACAG
This sequence comes from Phytophthora x cambivora, assembly GCA_033557925.1. Taxonomy (NCBI): domain Eukaryota; phylum Oomycota; class Peronosporomycetes; order Peronosporales; family Peronosporaceae; genus Phytophthora; species Phytophthora x cambivora. The sequence continues at coordinate 2,132,507 of JAUCEB010000008.1, read as the reverse complement.
ATGTCTTGCGTGTTGAAAATAGCCGACTGTGGGCTGTAGGATGACGAGGTGGGTCAGCTCTTGCTGAAAGTTTTGGTGAGTGGCGTCAGGTTTCGCGAGATAATTCTCGATTCGAATGGGTTGACGGACAGTGGAGCGCAACATGTTGCTGACTTCTTGGAGAAATCCCCAACTAGTGTTCGAGTGGTGAGTCTCACAGGTAACCAGCGTATTACAAGGCGAGGTATCGACTTGATCAAGCGAGGTCTTCTGCGACATCAGCGCGTGCAGCGAGTTGAGGAAGATGCACACGAATTGGAGACTGGGATCGTTCTGCGCGGTCTCGCCCTTGGACGCGATTTTGACGTAAGCGGAAGCGCGACAGAAGTCCTTCGCGTTGTGCTCACCGTTCCGATTCATGACGTTAATGGAGAGTTAAAGACAACAACGAGTGAGGAGATTGATGCCATTACCGACAAGCTTCGCCAAATTGGCTTTAGATACAATATCCGGCAGCCAACAGCGTCTTCGCGTCAACGATCCACTGCATACAGCAGTAAAACTTGTCAGAATAAGCCTTATTCTCGAGGTTCTGTAGCTGCGTCAACTGTGAGCTCCAACAGGAGAGCATCTCTACCTAGCAGTAGTGGAACCGGTCTCAGCATGAGAACACCCGGTGCTATCAACAATGAGAGCAGCACTAGCAGGAGGAAATCCCTCCCTACCCCTCAACAGCCAACGCCAGCAAATAAAGCAGCAGCAGGATCTTCGCTTCCAATCCCTGGAGGCTGCTATTCGACGAGCGTCAGCACCACAATTGCGTCACCAAGTAAATAGGCTCCAGGCGACATCGGCACCGGTGCATTCCCAACCAACTTCCAGTCTAGGGAACACTGTCAGTAGGTGCAACAAACGTACTTTCGGCAAGACTCACATTAATACGATCAGAGGATTGAGGCGGTGACATCTTCAACAAACTCGTCAATTTTGCTGGGAAAAAAACTAACATTGCATCGATCTACCTCAATCTCCCCTCCCAACATGGGCGCTTACAATGACACTGCAGCAGCAACAAGCGCCCATATCGATGAATCTTGATCTGAATCCTTGGATGCTAACGCCAAGTCGTACGATACTTCAGATTCTTCTTACAAGTACTTTAAACCATCTCGTGCCCATGCATCGCGTATTGCTGGTACCCATTGAATTGGATTCGTGGCCAGGATTTACCCTGGATTGCTTTAGAGCGCTGTCCGAATAGAAAAACGATCGATTTCTTGCTCGCCAATTTATTTCCCTTGAGAAACGCTCTTAGAGCGTTGTCCGAATAGAAAAACGATCGATTTTTCGAGCCTGTTTATTTTTCTAAAGTTGCGCGAAGAAAAATTGGGTGTCAAAAACACCTCGTTATAATTCGGTAAAAAGAAATTGGTGCGGCCCCTATTTTTTTGGGGTGACAACGGATTATTCTGCCTTTGAAGAGGAAACCACGCGAGCTGATGGAGGAAGATATCGACATGGACGACGGCGAGCAGCCATTCACCGGCGCTCCTCAGAGTGCAATGCCGCTGACTGTCGACGGCGGTGCGTCTGAGTGGAGGCTGACCACGTTTTGGGATGCGTACAAACTCAATACGGTCTATGAATGACAGATTACGCCAGTGTTGACCCGCACACCATTCCTTCAGCTACGGCAAGGGCGAGTGAAATCCCACAGAGCTCGAGTATTGGTGGCAACGGTGCTGCTGATGAAGTTCGTCGCCACCATCCTCACTTGGACAGCCCAACAGGTTTGGTCCCAATCGACACCGTTGCCGAGGCAGGTATGTACGCAAGCCAACCTTCATACGCGATGCTGATGAGCGGCACTAAAGCTTTTGCTGTAGGTGGCCATTCGGACGCTCATGCTGTTCATCTGGAAGAAGATGAAATCATCGCGCTGTGCTTGCTTTACATCCTACTGGCTGTGGCACTCGGTCAACTAGACGGAAGATCTATTCACGGTCCAATTGAAGAGAAGGTTGTGGTTCGCACCGACTGGATCGCCACCTCTGCTTGTGACGGAGCTGGTGCTCGGTGGCGTCGACATGTCGGTGCTGTACTCGTAGAAACTTCGTATCGATCGTCTCCTTCCTGCAGGATGCAGTGCGCGTGCGGAGTGCGCACTCGGAGTGCTCAATTGAAGTGAAAGGAAACTTACTATCAAATATGATAACATGAAATTGGATGGGTTCGCTGGAATTAAATTTTTGTCACCTGCTGCGCTACTTGGACAATGAGACGATTTATTTTACCTCATTATTTTCTCAAGGGAAATAAATTGGCGAGCAAGAAATCGATCGTTTTTCTATTCGGACAGCGCTCTAAAGCAATCCAGGGTAAATCCTGGCCACGAATCCAATTCAATGGGTACCAGCAATCCAGGGTAAATCCTGGCCACGAATCCAATTCAATGGGTACCAACGTGTTGAAATACGGCCGCTGGTTTCGCTTGAAAACCCAGACCCGATCACGTCTTGTGTCCGACAACAACACCTTCACGAGTGCCGGCATTAACATACTTGGTCACTTTGGCTTGTAAGTCTTCCATCCTGTCCGTTGCCGACATGAGTTCAATGACAACCACGGGCACGCACGGCAAATATGCATTGCGTTTCTCTTCGTCCGATAGTCGAGACCACGTCCGCTCGTCAATATACGAGACGTCAGGAATGAACTGATAACGATGACTCTGTGAAGGTGGAATGTCGAATTGATATCCTTCGAGGCACCCACCGATGCTCCCCCTAATGTTTGGGTGCTGGACACGCCAGTTCTCCGCTTGCCGAATCGCTTCTCGTTGTTCCGCCCCCGACGCTTTTGGCGTCGCCACCTCTTTCACAACAAGAAATGGGAAATCGTACTCGAGCAAAACCCGCCTTTCGTCCAGCTCATTCAAATCCGGCGGAGGCACGACCCTGTACGTTCCTGGGGTTGTCGGAGCGTGAGTTCCATCTGGTAGTACAATCGCCATGTCCGCGGAAACGTCATTCCTCTCTGTGTGCGGAGAATGCCTCGCCCTGAATTCAAAGCGGCTGGTACTGTGCAGTGAATTTGTCCTCTCACCTCTCGTGGCAATTAACGGTTTGTCAGTCACAATCAGTGGCAAATAGCGTATGTTTTTTGAGTTATACTTATCCGTGTTCGAGATTGTTGTAAATAAATTACAAAAACTTGTAAGGCTCGCGATACGTGGCTTCGCATAGTATTTTCTTTATTGCAGTTTTCACGCCATAGTATCCACGCTGAAGTCATTTACATGTAAACAATTCTCTGGATATTTATATCCAGAGTCTAAGGCGGGATCGCCAGGCCTCGCTAATCCTGTATAAACCTATATATGAGTACTTTAGTAATATCTAATAGTATGGGTGCGCACCGTTTAGATGATAATGCGATGGGATATTACATAACCTGTCCGATTTTATACCAAACATGGTGAATGTTGACCCAGTCGGTGAAGAACGACATTCATGCAACAATCACGGAGGGTCACAGTCGTGCAACAGTCGTGCAGCACTCATGCAACATTGCTGCTTCACACCTACATTGATTGACTCAGTGCGCGTTGACGGCGTCATCTATGGCGCTTGGGTCGATAGATAACTAAGTGAAAAGCAGCGTACTAACGTTAAGTTTCTATCCATTGTATTGACGCACATTACTGTACCGGTCACAGTTCATCTCGGTGACATCGTTGGCTTCTGGACATCACTTCTTTTGCTTCGTCCGGAGACGAGAAAAAGTTTACAAGCAACGAAATTCGAATAAAAGGCGCCGAGATTCTTCCGACTAACGTTGTAAGCCGGCGCCTTCTTCTGGACTAGATTAACTTTCGTACAGTACTGGTGCACTACTGTAGCAATTTAGGTGGCATGGGCATATCCAGAGCTTCACCGGGCAACGCACGGCATTAGTCATTTTATGGAGGTAAGAAGTTATTTATTCCCTGTGATGTCAAAAATGTTCACATGGAAAGGCTAAAATATCTCGCAAAAAGAGGAAAATGAGCTGCGTTTAGTCACACTCGGTGGTATATTGACCGTAACTTTTCATCCGTAAGCCCTGCATTTTCATAATAAATAACAATCAGAGTGAGATTTAGCTAACGGATATTCCCGAATACAACACCGGCCCCGAATAAAAGCCCTTTGGCCATTTTTGAAAGCGGTCTAGAACTATTAATAGAAGCCCTACCCGATTTTAAGACCTGTACAAATTATGGTGCACACGGGCGTGTACGGTGAGCGGTTCTTGGATAGCTGGGCGACGTCCGATGCTGAGAGTGAGGCAGATACCTTTATAACGTCGGTGCGATTGACGACGCGCTGGGGTGCTCTCTTTGGTCGAGGTCACCATTTTGATTGAGGAATAGTAACCCTACCCAAAAAAAATAACTCACCTTTTTCGTTTTTGCATGAATCTAGACCTCTTCTAATACCGGAAAGTGTTCAGGCATTTCCGTTAGTTCCAGAAGAAGTGATCGACGAAACTGCAAAACGTACATGGAATAGTGAGACCGTCCTTGAGGAAAAGCGAGAAGCATCAATACAGCTCACTGACCCGCAGATATTCCTCAGCTTCAGCTCCAGTTTTTGCATGAAAAAGAGTTTCTTCCGCAAATACGGACTGCGTGCATTCGACAAAACAAACACCGGCACAGATTAGAACAACGCCGATCATAGCTAAGAACTAGCCCATAACCAGTAGCGCGAGTTTGCGAGCTATCTCCCAGGGTGGACATAGTTACCATTTTGCCTTTTTCGAGCTGCTTTAGCGTGTTGCGTGCAGATGCACGTTTACCAAACGGGTCGAGTCCAGTTTCAACATCTTCTGTCTCAATCTGCTCAGCATCATCTCATTCATGGAGCCACGCTAGTCGTTGTAAAATGATCACCAGTCCTCACTATATAGGTCTGACTGGTTTGAAGCGCCCGAAGCGGCATATTGGATTATGTAGCTCGCTTGGGTGCATGAACTTCATTTAAACGTGGTATCACTGGAGGGTTGGGCTGGTAGTCTACCAGCCCAACCCTCTAGTTTATTGTAAGACAACTTCCTACATGACAGTCTATGACAGGCGTTCAAACTAAGGTCAATCATGACGAACGCCTTCTCCTGCCCACGTATTGCTTGCCACAAATACACCCAAGTGAACCCCCCACCGCTTCTCTGGCCACGGGGCATGGGACGGAATCACAAAGTCGTGCGGGACTGCCTTGTCACCATAGCAAGACTCATGAATATCCAACAACGGATCTACTATCTTCTCCCACGCTTGACGCCTCAGCTCGAAGCTAAATCCCAGTACCTTTAAGCGGTCGATGTCACGCCCAATGCACGAGAAATAGCTCCCGAGATATTTCATATGGTACACTTGTTTCCCAAGGGTCATGTTCCAAGCACTTTTGGGCCAAGGCTCACACGCAGGTACAACAAAGCTCTGGGACACCCGACAAGTCTTGAATTCTGCAACGTACGTTTGTAGCGCTGGAATGATACGCTCGTTCCAAATGGACAAGTCATGATCCCACGCGAATCCTATTTCGTTCAGAATATCTTTGTCTCGTGCAGCCAACTCCACGTAGTATTTTCCTTCTCGAATCCGGTTTACGTTGGCACCGAGACGAAGACCCCACGCTTCTTCAGGCCACGGAGCCGCATGTGGCACCTTGAATGGCCTCCCCACAAGACAATGGTGGTGTAATTGGCGGAATACCTTCAGCGCCGGAAGTATCTTCTCATTCCACTCACGCTCGGACATCATCTCGAAGCAGAACTTCATCTCCTTCAGCTCTTCCTTCGACTCCTTTACTTGCCGAGCATACACGTTTCTAGTTCTGACATGACAAACCGTGACGCCCAGTGACCAGTTCCAAGATAATCGCGGCCACGCATCGTCGCCATCCGGGACAACAAACGCCGTCGGAACATCCGTGTGGCCGTTTACAGCGTAGAAGTGCCGCAGAGCTGACATAATAATCTCGTCCCACTGAAATTGGCGAACATTTTGAGCGAAGTTCATCTCCTCCAGCTCAGTATCCATCCAAGAAGAAATCTTCTGCTTCCCAGCTTTTACACGTAGTTGATTTTAATCAACTACGTGATCGGTATTAAAATACCGATCCCAAGTGCATAGCCCCACGCCACACGCGGCCAGCGAGCGTCACCTGATGGGACAACAAATGAACGAGGAACCAGCGTGTCTCCATTGATTTCCTTGTAAGCTCGCAGTGCGGCCAGAATTTTCTCCTCCCACGCGATAGTTCGCCAATGAAGCTCCTCCGGCTGACTCGCAGTCTTGCCCCCCTCTGTGCGCAATGCGTCAGCGTCCCATTCCTCCGACCCCGCCGAGCTCGAACATCGAGCACTCAGCGCAAAGTTTCCTTTCGCTACCTCACCACACAGCAATGCGACGGGCGGCTTGAGGCGCCAGGCCCCGCGTGACGCGCGCAACAGCACCCTCGACAGCATCAACCACACAATATTTGGATTTTATCCATGGATTTTTGCAAAGTAATACTACGTAGTATATAGTTCGGTAGTACCGGACTTTCACTAATAACGATAGTGAGATTCAGTGCTGAGTCGATATCAGTGATATTGATATTGGATCAGCTGCCAGCGTCAACTGAGACTTGACCTGGTCCGAGCTCCTTGACAAGCTGCATGAAGTGGCGCTCGGGAACTCTGAACCGGATCATACCAGCGCTCCGGACAGCAATGCGAGGCCCAGAGCTGCCCACCACCCGCAGGTTTTGATGTAGACGGCCGAGCTTTCCTTGGTCGACGCGGTAGCGCTGCCTGCCGATGACGAACCTGATGCCGGAGAGGTGACGACCATCGCCGGCGACGACGGTTCCTCCTGCCCGACCTGGCCGGCATCCGAAGTTGAGCTCATCGACGCAGAGTTGCCACTATCCGAGGCGGAGCTCATCGAGGCCGAGTCTTCACTGCTAGAGCTAGTGGAGCTGTTGCTGACAGGACGCCTTGTGATTAAGCCACTCTTGACGTACTTTGCCGGTGGAAAATCTTCGCCCTCGCTGCCGTCCACGGGCTCGGGCGCAACGGTTCCGACCACAGAGATATCGACCGTGGCTGCGGGTGTCTTTGGTGTCTTTTCCACAGGAGCTGCGGCTCCGACGATTGGGTGGGCTGGCGATGCCGGCGCAGGTGCCGGCGCAGGAGTCGGTGCTGGTGTCGGTGCCGGTGTAGGAGCTGGTGTAGGAGCTGGCGTCGGTGCCGGTGTCGGTGCAGGTGTAGGAGCTGGTGTCGGTGCAGGTGTAGCTGCCGGTGTAGGAGCTGGTGTCGGTGCCGGTGTAGGTGCCGGTGTAGGAGCTGGTGTCGGTGCCGGTGTCGGTGCAGGTGTAGGAGGAGCTGGTGTCGGTGCCGGTGTCGGTGCCGGAGTCGGTGCGGGTGTCGGTGCAGCCGTTGGTGCTGGAGCAGCAGGTCCACCACTTGTCACCTCCACCTGGAAACAGGTCGAGTACGCTGCGCCGAAGTACCCCTTCGCCTGGGCCTGGTCGATGTATGCAGCTTGGTCATCGAGCCAAAACGTCCAATACCAGACCATGTTGTAGATTCCCGGCGCGGTGCCTGCCGGAATGACGAACGAACCTACGCATGGTTTGCCATCGCCAGCACGACCGCTAGGATTCCCGTTGTAGTCAACCGTCTCGCCGCAGTTTCCATCGTCGTAGTTCATCGTGTGGCCATCGACCAAGTGTTCGGGCTTCATATCCAGAGTAGATGAGAGCGACGTCCCTGCTTGGCCGGTCCAGTAGACGCCGTGCTGAGTGCCGACAGCCTTCTTGTCCTTCACAATGTGCCCATTAGGTAGGTACGCAAAGTACGCCGTCTGTCCCGGAGTCACCGATAGTCGCTTCCGCCAGTCCGAGTACGAGTTGGGATCAACGCTCTCGCAGACCGGAGTGCCGGCCTCCACCACGTCTTTCAGCATTTTGTACGTGTATTCCGTGCCGATACTGCTATCACCGCGACCGGGGTAGCCTGCTCCGTAGCCGTCGCAGAATCCGTTGCCTCCTGCGCCACCGAAAATGTATGAGGCACTCTGATCGTAGATTTTCGACCGGTCCGTGTCGAGACAGTCGATCCATGTGTGCGCCTGAGCATTTCGCGTTATAACGGATACTAGGAGAGGCAGCAAGGCCATCGTGGACGACACGACGGACACCATGACTGCTACAGTATCGCCGCGCTTCGAGATTTTAGAGAGTGTCGCCGCGCTTGTTTGTTTCTCTCCACTCTCCACATGACGGAGGGATAGCAACACGCTTTATCCTAGGATACTGTTTGTTCTCGAGTGCAGTTGGTGTTTGAACTGATCTGGTTTGTGGGAACGGCACAGAGAAAGACTGAGAGCGGAAGAAAAGCTGGGCACAGTTCTCTCTTTGCAACAGACATGCACGAGGACAAACTGATCGGCGAAATTTCACGCTGGCAAAGCCTCGGATCTCGCTATGATTTCCAGCATGGTTGACTTCCGGCACTTGCCAATGGCGGTGGCAAGTTGCCGTGGCAGCTTTGGTGGCCGACGAGCCATCTGGGACTTGAGAAACGACCCACTTGGTTCTGCTGCAAACGAAGACTGCTGCGCACTGCATACCGACTTCCCTTTGTTATGACATACTCTTTGTTATGGCATACACCGGTAATTAGCCAATAGGAGGACGAATCGGAAGAGCACCGGTGCAACCTTAGTTATCACATACAGCACCCAAACTGTCTCTCCTGCAGAGCTAAAAGCTTTCAAACGTGCACTTTTGGACCATACAACTTGGTCTGATGGAGAAGCATCTACTACTATATGTATATCCACCAGCTTCGGAAAAATGCGGCTTCGTTAGCGAGCAGCAATACATGTAGATAACGAGCAGCAATAGATTCCTGGTCATATCAAGGGAACACTTCATGTAGACAGTCCAGCGAGTATCCGGTCTATGTGCGTACGTTTACTGTATGCCATAACAAAGGGAAGTCGGTACATGGCTTCGGATCGGACACTGCTGCCCACCGGGCAGTGCTCGAACCACTCCCCCTCCCTCGCGCTCTTGAGCCTACCGGTACCCATTCAACCACGAAATAATTGAGCAACGTTGGAGTTCACAACGAAAGCTTGTTTGTACGTTTAAGCTGTACCAGTATCCATGGATATGGTTACTGCATGCGTACTGGTATGGTAACCATCTACATTGCATACTTCTTGAGCGCATCGGCGGAACGCTGTAACGCCACGAGGGATGCAGCACTTCAACAACGTCCTGACCAAACTTGCCATCTATTCACCACTTAGGAACGCATTCGCCGACGGCAAACCGAACTCGTAGATCCTGATGTCGGCGTTGCTGGTGTATCTGGGATGGGTGTCGTAGGAGCAGGGGTTTCCATCGGAGCTGTAGGCGCCGGGGTCACTTCGAGGACTGCAGGAGCCGGCGTCACGTCCGACCCTGCCGGTACCTCTGCCGGCGGTGTATCTGGGGCCGGCGTTGCTTCTGGGGATGTTGGTGCCGGTGTAGCTTCAGGAACTGTAGGAGCCGGCGTCACCTCCGACCCTGCAGGTACTCCTGCCGGCGGGGCCACAGGAGCTGTAGGTGCCGGCGTGGCTGCCGGTATCTCTGCCGGCGGTACTGCTGCCTGCACAATTGGCGGTGTCGGAGCTGGTGTCGGCGCCGGTGTGACTGCCGGAGGAGGAGTTGGTGCCATCGGATCAGCTTCAGCCCCAACAAGACCCTGAGTTGGGTTATACGGCGCTACCGTCCCCGGCTGCTGCGTCATAGACGTATTTCCACCATCACCAGACGTCACTTCGACCTCAAAGCAGGTCGAGTACGCAGCTCCAAAGTACCCCTTTGCCATCTCCTGGTCCTTATACGCGCTCTGGTTGTCCAGCCAGAACGTCCAATACCAGACCATGCTGTAGATTCCGGGAGCAGTGCCGGCCGGCACAACGAACGAACCGATGCAGGGTTTGCCGTCGCCTGCACGGTTACTCGGGTTTCCATTGTAGTCGAATGTCTCGCCACACCTACCGTCGTCGTAGTCCATCGTGTGTCCGCCCAACAAGTTCTCCGGCTTCATGTCGAGTGTGGACTTGAGCGACGTGCCGACCTGACCGGTCCAGTAGACCCCGTGCTGAGTTCCGACGCCCTTCTTGTCTTTCACGATGTGTCCATTAGGCAGGTAGGCGAAGTACGCTGTCTGTCCTGGCGTCACCGACAACCGCTTGCGCCAATCTGAGTATGTGTTGGTGCCGACGTCCTCGCACACGGGCGCTCCAGCCTCGACGTCGTTCTTGAGCACTTTGTGCGTGTACTCGGTGCCAATGTCGGTCTCACCTCGACCCGGGTACCCAGCGCCGTAGCCTGCGCAGAATCCGTTGCCACCTGCACCGCCGAAAATGTACGAGGCGCTCTGGTCGTAAAGTTTCGAGCTATCTGTGTCAAAGCAGTCGATCCACGTGTGCGCCTCGGTCAAGTGCCGAGCGACCGACAACAAGACCAAAGACACGATGGCCGACCTGGATGAGACCACGGAGACCATGGCTGTATGTGAGCTCTACCTGGGGAATCGAAGACTGCCGGTTCTCCGCCGGAAGGACGAGGTTTACGGTTCATACCTATCGCGGCGTGGTCAAGGAAGGGCCCAGGAACGAGATGAAAGCTGGGCATCCACGACTCGAGTGCCCAGTGGTTGAACGAGGAGAGGCTAATCGGGATCGGCGCACAGTGCGGTCGTTGGTTGCCATGGCACTCGAAACTTCATCTAGACGACCTCCGTCCGCAGCGTTGCCGACCCCAAACACACTCGTAGCGTTGAAAGGCCACTCGTGCATTTGTTCAGGTAGACGAACGTGAGCAATTTTTCAATTTGGACAAGTTCATGCCTGTCATTCGAACAGCAAGCCAGCACATGCGTGATTGCACTCGAGTTTTGATGAACTCTGATGCGACCGCTGACTCACCATCAGCTTGCACTGCTTGAGTCAAGTCGACTCAATATATCTGAGTCAGAGTGTTCTGGTCCGAGCACGTCGCAGCTTGCGCTTGCGGGCTCACTTCTCGGAACCAGACCGAGTCCACATGCACGAACACTAAAGACGCCATTGATTTTTCAAGAAAGGATGGATTGTTGTCGGTGGCAGGACCACCAAAATGCACATACACATCGTTGTCCTTTCACCTTGCAGCCCTATCGCCTCTCCAAACAGCAGCGAACTGCAAAAAGCAGCAGGTCAAGCGTAGAATTTCCTCCTCCGCTCCCGAATAATGACGGCCACGTCCAGTAACTTAGCCCATGTGGACGGAGACGGGCTTACCCATCTTGCCCATAATGACGAGGTGGTCGAAGTGGCCGGCCAGAGCCTCCGTGAACGTGGGGAGCACGGTGTACTTGATCTTGTACTTGTTGCACACGTCGATGATGATCGGCGCGATGGCCGGGTAGTGGTACTGCGAGACGCCGGGGAAGAGGTGGTGGGTCACCTGGTAGTTCAGAGCGCCCGCGAGGAACGTCGTGAGGAACGAGCCGTGCGCGTAGTCCACCGACGACTTGACCTGCGAGATCGCCCACTCGTCTTCGATAGCGGTAACCTCCTCGTCACCGCCCGGGTACTCGCAGGCCGTGGAGACGTGGCTGACCTGGAAGTTGAAGGCCAGGTACCAGCCCGTCACGAACTCAGCCAGGAGGAAGACGCCCCAGAAGCGAGCGGAGTCCACCTGCAGCACGACCAGCGGGATGTAGATGCGGTAGAACGCCCAGAAGGCCTTGGACAGGATCATCTCGATCCAGTCGCCAGCCGAGTGCGGGTTCACACGCAGCGGGCCGTTCGTGAGCGCGATGAACGTCTCGAAAATGTCCTGCACACGGAACTTGAGGCCGAGCACGCCGTACAGCGGCGGCAGGTACAGGTGCTGGAACTTGTAGATGGGCAGCAGCACCTGACGGTACACAATGCGACGCACGTCGCTCTTGAAGTCCACCGGGAGGTCGGGGTCAGCGCCAGCCACGTTCGTGTAGATGTGGTGGCCGACCACGTGCTGGTTGAGCCACGACAGCATGTTGGCGCCGGCAACCCAGTCCATGGCGAAGCGCCCGATCAGGGTCCAGCCCGTGGGGCTGCTGGTGATGGCAGCGTGCGACGCGTCGTGCATCACGTGGAGCAGGGGCAGCGCCTGGCAGACGCCGAAGAGGGCGCCCCACGCGTAGTGGGCGTAGATGTTGTCCGAGAGCAGCTGGTTCATGCCCACGTACGAGATGGCGCCGAGGATGGCGACGAACACCATGCGCCACATGCCCGAGTACGGGCTGCGCGGGTCCAGCTTGTTGTCCTTGAAGTACTGGTGCACGCGCTCGCAGCACTCCTTGTAGAAGCCCGTGTCCGGCTTGTACGTGGGGAACTCGGAGCCACCCACGAGCTTGCCCACGGCGTACTTGGCCAGGATCTTGTCCGCGCGGTTGGAGAAGGGGTGGTACGAGTCGAACGTGTCGGTGCACTCGCGTCCGGCGTGCAGGAGCACGAGCTCGCGGCCGCCAGGGTGACGGTCCGCCCATTCTGGTGGTGCAACAAGCAGCAGTATATCAGCACCAATGCAAGAATACTAAAGAGATCAAAAGTCTGATGTTTGAACGCACCGGTGACGTCGTAGACGACGCCGCGGATGATGACCCAGGCGCTCTTGGCCGTGTTGTGTTTGGCCACGTCCTGCCACGTGTAGGTGGCGTCCTTGTCGGTCGAGGCGGCGGCAGCCGCGCCCTTGCGCTGGTGCAGACCCTCTACATAAAGACACAGAGAGTGAGTTTGGAAGCAGTTGGGACACGGAGACGCGCTCGCTCGCGCACGCACCGTTGGCGCTCACGGCCTTGTCGGTCTCGATGGGGGCCATGGCAGCTTCTTGTTCGTCAATGGGTGGCGACGGCCGGGCGTTGCGTGGAGATTCCGCTGATGGTTTCGGGCGTGGGCGCGAATCGAAGGGTGATGTCATCTGCGCCTGAGCAGCTCTGTTATGCTCAAAACCCTTTGACTTGCGGTTATGTGATATAACGATTTTTACACAGGTCATACGGAAATAGAGGGTTTTGCGACTAGAAATGGGGGAGCTGAAGTAGTGTTTAGACGAGGTATTCATTGCCATAGGTTTTATGTGTACCACACAACAGGATCGCCCTCGAAAAACGTGTGGCTCTCCGCATGGGCACATCTCTTTGTCGCCAAAGCTGCACGGCGGCCCTCAGCCCTCCGCTCTTAGCAATCGGTGACAGCAACGGCGACGTTCTCGATCAGAAGCGGCCGCCCGCTTGGACCTGGGCCCAGCAGTAGGCTGCTGTCTGTGGACGGCGGGACTCAAGGCGGAGGCTGCCGTGTGGTGCCAATTCTGATGGTCTGCACGGTCGGACAGAGACCCGACCGGGAGCCGCGATTTACGCGCGTTTTTATTGAGAGTTGTTAATTCGCGGTACGCAGTGTACATGTACCAATTGGTTGTGTTGCTCACATGGCTACACAAGTACGTCAGCACGGTGTTTGCTCAGAGCTTGACGCGGATGTGCGCGTGCTGCAGCACAGAGGCAAGCACACAAACCGCCAACATGTAGAACAACAGCACTGCGGAGGCCATGCCTGCGCTGGTGTTGATGGTGTGCATGCTCAGATTCACGGCGCCCGTCATCAGGTTGGCCTGCAGTAAGGTAGCACAAGCTCGTTAACACTTCAGTATGCTGGCGATGACGGATAATTCCAATCTGGCTTACAAGGATGAAGACGAAGAGCTGGTTGTGATTGATGCCCTGGAACAGCAGCGGCACCCTTGGAAGCATACTGTGCAGAGCATATTTGACAAAGATTGCCCAATGTTAAAAGAAAGTTTGTGTGTCCATAACGACAACGGATCACCCACCAGACAGTTTGGATCGCGCAGTAGAGCGCCAGCAGTGTGATCGACTGGGCCATGACCCATAGCAAATACGACAAGTTCAGCTGTGGACAGGGAATACGAACTTGTGAGACGCTGGTTGTTCAGGACGGAACGGAACGAGAGGCGAATGAATGCGTACCATACGACGTGACGGACGAGCAACAAGCCGCACGGAGAGGAACGTTGTGGCCCACAGCAACGCGGCCACGATAAGTAGGGTGATCGTAAGCCACCGCATGTTGCGGTGCAGTTTTGCCGCGTTGGAGGCCATGTAGCCGAAAATGCATTCGCCCGCGTAGACTGAAAGCAAGTAGAGCGAAGTGTAGCCTGGGAGAATGATGTCGAGAGCAAACAAGATTAGCCCTTGCATTTTGTCTACCACTTGGAAGCTGTTAAATGTCCGTTGCAATGGAATTAAAATCAACTCACCTGCCAAGCTTAGGATTCCTTCGCGGTTCTGGCTCATCAAGGTGTCCCGAGGTGCATCCAGGATATATTCTTCACCGCCAAACTGGGACAGATACACCTGGTAGCCTGCAAAAGCATACCACCGATCAATCAGAATAAATATCAAATGACAACACACCAATTGCATCTTCTTCACGCAATACCAGAGGCAATGAGAATCGCCACCGCAGGGCCCGAGGCCCATTTGCCGAAAGCGCGTAGCAAAGAGTACACCAGGTACACTCCTGCGAGCGTAAAGAAGAAGTTCCAGTGCACACCGTACTCGGACACGTGCTCCTAATTGCATCATATCTCGTCAATTTGCAGCCGTTGAATCGCTGCAGAATTGAGTATTCCTACCTGGTAGTTGACTCCCTTGACCGTCAGGAACCTCGCAATTCCAAACACGAGGACGAGCGCAATGGGTCGAAGGAAACCGTAAAGCTTTTGAATAAATCTTTGCGCTGGTTCGTGGTCCGAGTGAGATCTGTCGTCACACATGAATTTGGCACCGATATCCCCTTGTAGAAAATAAATTTCTGCGACCTACCTTTTCGTGCCAACACCAGGGCGAGCAAGACGCGCAGGCGCTGATACGATCGCAGACGACACGATAAACGCGCCAACTCCAATATCCATCTACAGCCACAATAGAATTAGTTGTCCCTGCTGCTAAATCAACTGCCGACGACTACACATTGTCGCCTTAAGCTTACCACACTGAAGCCATAGTTCTCCGTCTTGGCAAAACGGCGAGGGAAGACCGTGAAATCAACTGCCAGGATTGCAAAGCACCTGCACCGTGAAAATCACAATAGACTCCACTTCAGCACCACAATACCACGCAACTGTGACAAAGCCAACATCGCACGTCGAGATCATGATTTGTGCGCGGAAGTTGGTCAGGAACGGCAGCTCCTTCTCGAGCAGTTGGTTCATCTTCTCCTTCCTGCAGTGCTTGCGAATGAACTCCTTGGCATGGAACCACGACAGCGCGCTAAGCATCGCTGCCAGCGAGTACACCATCACCAGCAGAGGCACTGCATACTGGGCGAAGCTGAATCCGACCATCGTAGGCACCACAGTCACTGCAAACTCGAGCAGGATCGTCGCCACCAAGTTCTGCCTCAAGCACCGTCAGTACTGCAACGCCAGCCATCAGAACGTCCCTATCACTCACCAAGTTGCCGACCCCCAATTGCCGGATGCCCACGACCTCCAGCAGGAGCATCAGCTCCGAGTAAAGCCATAAGCTCCCCTAGTACGACGTAACAACGCGGCGTTTTAGTGTCCCCCTACTCGAGTTCTCATCGGTTGGTGGAAATTCTTGCACGACAGCGACCGCAATCGTCTACTTACTGGGGCTATGGCGAACACGAGGAAGACCTCGCGCGCGCTGGTGCCCTGGAGGCCGGCCACGAAAGCCTCCTTGGCGAGCTTGTAGTCCTCGTCCATCATGACGATTATAACTGCGTCGAGATTTGCAGCCAATCAGCAGTCGATGCATCGGACATTCCACCAATCATCGTCTGGAAGGGGGGCACTTACGCATCGCACACGCCTCAAGATGACTGGTACGAATGGCATGGCAATCTGCCTGCACGCCTCTGTGTGGAGCTCTACAGCGCCCAGACACTCGGTTTCTGTATGTACAAGACAATGCTAACAGCTGCTGACGACGGTGCTGCTGTGGGTTGATGCAGATTACAAGGAGGAGCAGGCCATGGAGGTGGAGGCCCTCGAGGCCATCTACATGGACGACTTCACCCGTGCGTGGACGGCTTATTGCAGCGTTAAATTGGCGGTAGAATTGGTGTTATTAACCACTGCTGGGTGGTTGTCTTTGTGTGTGTTTTTGCAGAGCTGTCGGATGAGCCGCTGACGTACCAGGTGCACGTGGTGCCCAACCAGGACGGCGAGAACAACTTCGGTGCGTTTGTGGAGCTTTTGCAATGGAGTTTGGAGCTGGGTGAACTGTGTGGTTGATCCGGATTTTCGATTGGGGCTTTGTGTATTGCAGTTGCGTTGCTGCTGAAGGCGGAGATCCCGGAGACGTATCCGGACGTGGAGCCGAAGGTTGGTTTTGGTTTTTGCTGGGCTGCAGGAGTGGGTGATTGCTGTGGATGATGTGGTGGCTGAGTGATGTTGGTATTGTCGAGTAGATTGAGGTTATTGTGAAGAAAGGTCTGGCCGACAGCCAGGTGAAGGAGATCAAGCAGTTGCTGGCTCAGCAGGTCGAGGAGAACATGGGGATGGCTATGATGTACACGCTGAGCGAGGCAGTGCGGGAATATTTAGTGGAGAACAACCGCGAAGGGAATGTACGTTGCTACTGTCGGCGATGATTCGTGCTGCCTGTGGTGCTGAATCTGGTGAATCTGCATTTTTGCACGTGGAATAGGATGGATCGGAGCACCAGGAAATGCTGCGTCGCATGGAGCTCAAGAAGAAAAAGGAGGACAAGGTGGAGGCGGATCTACTAGAGAAGGTGAGGAAGAAGCGATGGTACAATGGTGTGCTAAAAGGAATTTTCAGCTGCTAACGTCGCAACTGATTCGTACAGGCCAACGCAGAGGCGGAGGATGAGCGGCGCGAGTTCCACGGTAAGAACCCTGATCATTTGCTCATGAAACAAGGTCACGCTTGGTGATGCTCCGTACTAACGACTGAGCTACCGTTGTGGGTTTTGACGCATTGCAGGCACGCCTGTGACAGTTGAGACGTTCGCGGCGTGGAAGGAGAAGTTCGATGCCGAGATGCGCGGCGCGCAAAAGACCTCGCTTAAGGACGAGGCAACGGCAAAGCTCACAGGTACAGCATCGCACAGTACACGCAGCACGCACGCAACGAAACGCCGACCAAAAACCGTGACGCGCTTGTCTAACGTTACGTCCCAATTGTTGCTGCAGGTCATCAGCTGTGGAACAAGGGTCTGGTGACGGAGGACGACGCTGTGGAGGCCGAGGCGGAAGCCGAGGGCGAGGACGCTGCCGAGCATGACGGCGAAGGCGTCGAGCAGCAGGACGACGACGACGACCAGAAGTAGAACACACCCTTAAAGGCGCATGTACATGTACTGTAGCCATGTCAAACTGCAACCGTAGCCATATGCTTCAGTAGAGGTTTCGTATGCTTCACCGCAGGTCCGTTCACATAACCCGGACCTCCTCAGCTGCTCGACCCATCTCAAGTAGCGCTGTTTAGTGCATGGCGTGCATGAAAGTGCAGGACTTTAGTGCAGATTACCAAAAACAGTTTATTACGAGCATAGCCCAAATGAAAACGCAGCGAATGACAAGTTGTCATGTGTTTTCTTTAATCGTACTTACACGAGTTTTGAAAATTACATTGCATGGCCATGTTGGCTGACTTTAGTGCATGCACTAAAGTACTTTAGTGCACGCTCGCGGACTTTCGTGCACTGCACTAAACAGCCCTAATCTCAAGTGTAAAATACCCGCAGTGTTGAATAAGATCGACTGCCAAGAGATGGCGATCCCGCTCGCGCTCGTCTCCGCCGCGGCGTCGGCCAGGGCGGCCGCTGCTCCGCCAGACGCAGAGCCTATGGAGACAAATACATTCTGCCAGTGCTGCCAGGTGGCGTGCCACTGCTTCCGTCCGGCGAAGTCCTGCAGCGTCAGTGCTAAAATACTTTGAGCCGTTTCATGATCCCATCGAATTATTGTTTTTCTCTAAAATAATTATTTCTATTTTTGGTTGTGATTATTTGATTATTGCTGCAAATGGATATGGCTACACTCTGCCAATTGCAGTTTTGCCACGCACTGGTGTGTCAATTCTGCTCGTGCGGCACCGAGCCCCACGTGCTGTGCAAGAGCTGCCAACCTCAAGTGCGCGGCGCCCAGCCAGCCTTCTCCTTCCGGCAGCTGCTGTGGCGCTTCAAGATGCTGCCGTTTGGCTGCCACGGAGAGAAGTGGCTCTTCCTGGTGCGCAAGCGCCAGTCCTTGGTGGTGCCCACGGACCTCTCAGGCGACGAGTACCAGTGGCTCGTGCACCAGCTGCCGAGGCAGCGCAGACTGCAGGGAGCGCACTTAGAGCAGAAGAAAACTCTGGATAGGGTGGGCTGGGTGTGAACTACTGTGGAAAGCTGAAGGCTGAGACTGATAGTCTTTTTATTGTTTTTTGGTGTTGCAGGACATTGATCGCACCTTTCAGCAGTTGCAAGCGAGGATGGCGAACAACAAACGTCCCAATTTCCTGGTTAAGTCTCAGTACTCGTCGTCGGAGTTTATGACCTGGAAGTCCAGTACACATCAGCTGCTGAGCGTCTTCATGACACTCAAGCCACAGATCGGATACTGCCAGGTTAAACAGCTTATTTTTAGTTTTAATTGGCTCATACTTCGAAGTAGTTTTATTCCGTGCAGTGTTGCTAATGGTGTTTGTGTATTTGCTGGGAGCAGGGTATGACGTCGGTGGCGGCGGTGCTGGTGCAGGAGTCGAAAATGAACAGCGAGATCGCATTTCGTCTGTTCCTCGCGCTCACAGAGAAATACAGGCTGGACGATGTGTATAGGCCCGATATGAAAGACGTGAATCTCCGCTATTTCCAGCTCGACGAGGCACTGCGTCTGCATCTGCCAAGGCTCCATGCCCACATGTCGGACCGGGATATCCACCCGTCAACCTACGCATCTTGGTGAGCTTGCGGATCTTTGGATAGATACCCGCGTTGATTGTCATGACAACTGACCTTACTTTCGTGTAGCTGGATCCTTACGTTGTTCACAGAGTGCCGGCTGTTTCCCCACCGCTACGTCATCGCATTCCTCGATTTGTTTTTCGAGTTTGGATGGAAGGTATTTTTCCAGACGTGTTTGGCTATCTTCAGCTCTATCGAGGTAGGCGTGACGTTTGAATTGACGGGCTCACTCAATTTCTCAGAAGGTGTCTGTGAACTCAACGTGAGCAGGCGCCACTGTTACGCCGGTCAACGTCGGAAGATATATTTGCCTTCCTATCGAAGGTCACCTGGTTCCACCGAAACAAGGTAGTGTCGAGTGGGCTCCCTTTTGACCCATCTTTTTTTAATAACTCATCTGTTTGTTCCATCAGAGCGATAATGATCTCGAACGATTCTTCGCGACGGCAAGAGCATTTAATGTGCGTTCAATGATCCATTGTGGGGTGTCGTCATAATGCATTCTTAGCTTCTTCTATGTATGGTGCAGATTTCGAGCTCTTTCCTGGACGTGTTGCAAGGCGAATACTCCACTGAGGCCAGCATGAGCATGAATGAGTACGATTAATCGGAGAAGTTTCTGCACGAAGCGCTTGATTCCCTCTGCAGCCGCTACCGGTAGTCTGCGCACAACGAATCACCATTTTTCCGAACAAGGCCAGATCAAAAGGCAGCGAACAACATAAGCTGTGTCCATTCGACTGAAGAATGAGATACTGGCGAATCCCTTAATAGCCCGGATTGTCCAAGGCACGAACAAGAGCTCAATCTATCAAGTTGAAATGGGTGACCGGCCATTCGCGGCACTCGCAACACTCAAAGTACGAAGATGCGCGCGTAGCATGTGACAGCAATGGAAACATTAGCACAGCGAGAGGTAGCGAGATGGCGAAGTCCCAACCTAGGGCCACCAAGAAACGGCAAATGCTCAGATCTTTGCAAAAGTT
Source organism: Phytophthora x cambivora (assembly GCA_033557925.1). Lineage (NCBI taxonomy): Eukaryota > Oomycota > Peronosporomycetes > Peronosporales > Peronosporaceae > Phytophthora > Phytophthora x cambivora. Next base: position 2,112,462 of record JAUCEB010000008.1, on the reverse strand, counting down.
ACTTACCCTATTTTGCAACGTATTTTCACTCCGTGTATTCTATCGATTTACTCGGGCCAGTACAATACTCAGATTTGTGCTGATCAGCGCCACAGAGCCTCAATACAGTCAAGTGCTGAGTGCGACGCATACTTCATTGTACTACTAAATGAGAACAGTGATTAAGCTCCTGTGGACAAGGTTTACAAGTATCTCTTCGTAGCTTTCGAATACTTTGAAGTAAATTGAGCTTTACTCCTATATTTTCTTTAGTCCTATCTGCATCCTTCGCTCACCAGTGAGCACTCACCGCCCAGCACACAGCGGGCAAATGTACTTGTCTTCGGTGTTCGCCATGGCTGCGATAACCTCTCTGCATCAAAAACGAAAACCCAAGTGTTAGAATATGGTAAGACTCACCCAACGAAACAATAACCACAACGCACGGAGTTAGACTCGGATCGCAAGCACCGTGCACCCAGAGCTCGCACGAGTCGCAGCACACAAAGGTATTCGGGTCGTCATCCTCGTACACTTCGCTGCAAACCGGACAATACTGGCCCAAAGCCCGTAGCTCGCGTTCGCGTGCCAGTTCCTTCTTCGTACGAGCGCGCTTTTTCACAGTGGGAGTTGGAGGCACAGCAACCACCGCAGGGGCAGGCGGGGCACTTGCTGCCGCTCGCTTCGACCGCGGTGTTCGTGAAGACGAAGTCTTGCGCTTCTTCGAGGCAGACGCGGGGGACTCCACTAGTTCAACAGACTCCGCTCGTTGCACGCTCTTCCGCTTTCGAGACGACGACCTGGCAGGTGTGGACGCCATCTCTTCGTCTTCGTCGAAGTCGCGATCATCACTGTCGTTCAACGCCTCTGGCTCAGTATTAATCCTCATCGTTTCCGTCCGCCTCGCGGAGTCCGCGTGGTCCTCCGCAAACGCTGAAGCCTGTGGTGTGGTGTACGGCTCTGGAGCTCGATCCGCGTACACGAAGCCGTTCATCTGAGCAGGCGACGGGATGGGCGTGGGGCCGTCGCTATCTGATTCCTCCACCACGTCGCGTTTGCGACGGTGCTTCTTCTTCTTCTTCTTGTCCTTGCGACTGTGCTTGCGGTCCTTCTTCCGCTCCTTCGAGGAGCCCGTTGCCGCTTCGATCTCCTCCCTCGTGAACTTGAGGATCACGGCAGCGGGAGCCTCCACCTCCTCCTCCTCCTGCTGCACCTGTTCTTCCATGGCCTCATCCTCCGCCGCCTCCTGCTTCTTGTGCTCCTTCTGCTGCTTCTTGAGCGCGTGGATCTGGTGCCTCAGCCGCTTCTTCTCCTGCAACGCGGCGGCCGCCGCCTGCTCCTTCTTACGTCGCTCCTCGCGCCTCTTAGCCACGCGCTTCTTGTCGAACAGGTCGGCTCGCTCCAGCTTCAGGAAGCATTTGAGACACAGATCCACCTGCGTCGTCCCTCTCATCTGCGTGCGCCACAGCGGCGTGGACTGCGTGCCGCACTCGCGACACGTCTTGGCCAGCAGCGGCACAGGGTCCAGCACCGCGGCCATGGGCGCCGCCTTGCGCTTGCCGCCGCGGCCGCGCGGCTTGGCCACCGTCTTGAGCGCGAACTCGGCCGGCGGCCAGGGCCGGTCGCGCACCGGCTGCAGCGGCGGCTCCTGCGCGGCCGCGAGACCGAGTTCCTTGTCCAGCGCGCCGTCGATCTTGGCCTGGCGCAGCGCCAGCTTGGCGTTGGCCGGCTGCGGCGTCCACTCGGCGCGCGGCTGTGGCCGGAACTCCACCTGGTCGGGCGTCGTGTAGCCCCACTGGGCGTTACGTTGCGCGAAGCAGCGGCGCCGCAGCAGCTCCAGCTCCGTGTCGGCGCGTAGTGTGGCCTCGCTCAGCTGCGGCAGCTGCTGCGATTGCGCGTACTGCGCCTCGAGCTGGCGCCGCACGGCCGCGGGGCTGTCGACGCTGCCGAACGCGGACACGACGCGCGGCGGTGACGCGCACGCGGAGTAGGCGGTCACGGGCGCGTCGTGACACGGCAGCAGCGGCAGGCCGTCGCTGCCCACGCGGAACGGACGCGACGCATGCTTGAGTGCAAGTGAAGCGGCTGAGGTCGAAGAGGACATGCGGGTGTAGGCTGGGAAGTAATAGAGGGACAGGGGCGGGTCTCTCTGTACAAGGGACTTGGATGTTCTGAATAGAGAGGGAAAGTGTAACCTTATGGTTACACTGCGAATTGATTGGGGTACGATTGATCGACCACCACACACAAAGGAGACGAAGTATCAATGATGTTCGCCCTTCGTCGTATCCGCCGCTTCTCGACGGCGGCACCGCGCAAGGGTACGCACGCATGTCATGTCATGTATCCACGCATAACCCCACTGATGTAACCTTTCTAATGCTGTCTAATCGCCGCAGCGTACCCGACGTCCTTCATCTCGCACCTGCGCACGCAGAAGCTCAACGTGTTCAACATCGGTGTCGCCTTCCTGACGCTGTCGCTGTCGTCGCAGATGGTCACGTACAAGCAGAAGTACGAGAAGGCGCTGGCCGAGCAGACGCAGCTGGGCGACAAGGTGGCGGCGCTGGAGAAGCTCGTGCTGGACCTGGGCGGCTCGCTGCCCGACGACGAGGCGCTGGCCAAGGCCAAGGAGGCGGCCGAGCAGGCCGAGGCCCAGGCGCTGCGTGAGCGCCAGGAGGAGGCCAAGGCGCTGGCGGCTCTGACGGCGGACGAGAAGAAGGGCAAGAAGAGCAAGCTTATTTAGGCCAGACGGAGCGTGGAGCTCGGTCATAGAGGGTCGACTGATAGGTGATCAGGCTCGAAAACCCGGTAACTTGATCAATAATGCTGCATGAGTTTGAAGGTTGCGAGAGCCTAGTGTAGTGGTGCACGGACTGCAGTTGCCTTGTGCGCGGTTACTTCTTGATCGTTGACTGCAGCGAGCGTCTGGACGAGATGCTGTCCAAGCGGTTCATCTCGTTCACGGCCGTGAGCACCTCGTTGATGTTGGTCTCCAGCACCATCCCGCCCATGACGATCTCGTCCAGGGCGTAGTGCACCTTGTCGCTGTGGAAAATCAGGTCCAGCTCGCACACGTTCTCGAAGATCTTGTCCAGCGTCTCCACGAACACTGCAGAGGACCAACAACACAAGCAGCCACTGCGTCAGGTACCAGCTCCACCGCTACAGCAGCCACTCAGCAGAAGATGGAGCCTTACCTTGGATCAGATCCAGGATGCCGAGGTCGCTCTCCTGCTTGTCCACCGCGAAGACGAAGTACAGCGTCGCGTAGTGCCGGTAGATGAGCTTCACGCCGTCCCCCCAATACCGGACCCTGCACCGATCGTAACCCTCGTCAGCCCCAGCACTGCAGACACTCATGCGACATGGTTACAACCCACGGGGGTTACGTACGTGCCCTCCAGGAAGTTGCAGAGCGTGTCGGGACGCTTGGACACCTGCGTGTAGATATCTCGGATCACCGCCTGCTGCTCGGCATCCGGCTGCGAGACCACGCAAAAGTCGCTCAGCCTACACACTGCAGCGTCGTCACATCACCCACCGCACACGTACCACGTGCTCGTAGAACTTGACGATGCGCGGCTTGCCGTGGTTGTTCACGATGAGGATCCCCTTGATCATCTTCCGTGTCTGTCAAAATGTGTTTTGTGTGCCGCACACAGAATATCCAGCTATGTGTCTTATCAGCGGTCCTCTGTAAATGCATAACATGGGTTGAGAAAAAAAACGTTCATTCACTTCAAAAATAGATCAGAGCCAATTGTTGCCATTAACTGACCACGAGCCATGGCCATAGCTGGCGCGGACTCCGTGGAGCTGCGAGGTCGACGCCGTAGTCGGACAGGCCGCCAAGGCGCGGACAGCCCCGAGGACATGGAGCTTATGGAAGAAGAAGAAGAAGAAGAGGAAGGAGGAGGAGAAGAAGAAGAAGACGTCGACTCGGACGACGAGGAGGAGACGCAGATCCCCATCGAGGACCAGATGACGCAGGAGCTGCCGGCCACCGAGCGGGACACGAGTCCTCCGCCACTGCAGAGACGCTCTCCGCCCACGTCGCCGCCGCTGCCGAGGACGGAGGCGCTGGCTGGCTCCCCCACGGGGCCCCCAGCTGCTGCTGCTGCTGCTGCTGCTGGCATGTCCCCGTTCGCAGACGTCGAGTCCGCCACGCCGCAGTCCAATGAGGACGAAGACTCGAGGTCCGAGACGTCGTCGGAGGTGAGTCTGGGCTCCGGCCACGCGCCCAGACGTCGAGGCGCCAGGAAGCGCGTGTCCACGGCCTGCTCGGACCATCGGGACCTGTCCGAGAGGCTGAAGAAGGCGGTGGCGTGTGGTGACGAGGGCGACGAGAGCTTCGGACAGTCCATGATCGGAGCCGATGTGGTGCTGTGTGTCGCACGCAGCGAGAACCGGCGAGAGGCCAATGTCAATGGGAAGACGGAAGGCAGGACGGACGGCGTGCGGCGGTTCCACGCGCACAGGTTCATTCTGGCCGCCAGCTCGCCGCCGTTCCGTGCGATGCTGACGGGAAACATGCGCGAGTCGTCGCGACGAGACGTGGAGCTGCACGACATTGAGCCCACGATTGTGGAGAAGATGCTGCTCTTTATGTACACGGGCGACGTCGTGCTGGATCTCGAGAGTGTGCTGGGACTGCTGATTGCCGCCGAGATGTACGAACTGGTGGCGCTGAGAGAAATGTGCAAGGGGTTTGTGCTCAAATACGCGCACGAGGTGTTTTGCGACCCGCAAATTGTTCAACTGCCGGAGAAGATTCTGCTGGAGCTGATCCCGCAGGATGAACTGCAGATTCGAGAGCTGGCGCTGATGGAAGCGCTGGTCATGTGGGGCGAGTCTCGTGTGGCGAACGCTGACAAATCGCTTGGAGACTTGTTGGCAGAAATGATGGAGTTCGTGCGCTTCCCCACCATGAGTGTCAGTGATTTGTATGGAAAAGTCCGCCCGCTGGTGGGCGACGGCGTGATCCGAGAGCACCTGCTCACCGAAGCGCTTTTCAACCACCTCAAGTGGGGGAATCAGACTGGAGTTGCTGCGAAAAGAGCCAAGCCACGTGCGCTTACTGCGTCACTGCGCAAGCGAAAGCGTGTTTCGTTTACCCAACACGTTACGTTCGAGACAACAGCCCAATGAGAATGATGGATGGACTGCAACTAGGAGAGTGGACAAGTAGGACCGGCGCAGGAGAGAAGCTGGTGTTATTATTATTAAGCAGTGAGTTGTTCTGCTGCATGCACAGCTGCTACTCGCTCCAGGCGATATTCGTCGATCAGAATTCACGACAGGACCCAATTTCTAACGATTAAGTATGCGTCGCACCATTTGCTCAATGCGCGATCCAGCGAATAGCACCGTATCGTCGTTTCAGCTACAGTAGCGAGATATGAATCTCGCTCCTGACTCGTAGTTTCGTTATGGCAACATTTGCGTCGGCAACCAGTGAACACAAGGCATCACGGCACTCATTATCCTGGGTGCCAGCAATCTGTTCATGGAGTTGTTCAAGCCTTTTCAGCAACGAAACGTAAAGTGAAAATACTTGTCGCGTTGATTTTCGCTGCCTTACACTTGCTCCTGCTCCGCTGCAATCACGATACTTGAAGTATTGTTTCCCTTCAGGTCGCCATGAACGACTTGGTGAGCATGCCAATACTGAATGTCTAAGGCAGCCTCATGCAGCTTCGAGCATATCTCATCGGTGTGTAGTTGCAAAGAGCTGACTAAAGTCCCGTTGGGAGCGTACTCGCAGACGAAGAATGACATTCCCACGTGGCAGGCACCAAACAGATGAACGACGTGGGGGTGGCTAAACCCAAACCAAATGTCGACTTCGCGGCGGAACATCGCCAAAGCTTCTGCTCGTTTGGTGGCGTCCTCTTGAACTTGGCTAGCTGATCAATCCTCCCATGCACAAGAACACGACGAGGAGAGATCAGACGCATAGGTACTGTTTGCACTGTGAGATCCAACCAGCGTCACTCGTTTTACCAGGGCATCCGAGTCCATGCACTTGACTCGGTTGACGCTCCCAAAACCACCCTCGCCGAGACAACCCCACTCGTCAACAATCAACTCATGCATGTACCAGGGAATGAACCACTCCGCGCTCAGCGCATGCACTATTTTGCTGAGCGAAATACGGGTGACTGCAGTTCGAAGCAGCTCGTCAGCGCTGCATTTTCACAATTATCTTCGATCTTCGAGACTGCTTTCAACTGTTAGCGTAGCTAGGGTGTATCTGCCATTGGCTTACGCAGAATCCCCAAGAGCTCATTGACATTTATCACCGCTTAATGGTGTTTTCTCTTGGGCATGGTTACTAGGTGATCCACAAGCAACCCGTTTTCGTACATACCGAGCTGGTCCCTGCTTGAAGCTTCGCTTGGCATCAGCAATGGCAAATGTTACGGGTTCTCAATTTTCACCATATTTGCTAGCTGAGTAAAGTACTGTCGAAAGCGATGCCGCTGCCGACGCACACGTAACTCTCCAGGCAGTTGCTGGCACACGTCCATGGGGAAGAGCGCGTGAAGTGCCCCTTCCTCAACGACTACGGCATAAATTGCGGATTGGAAACCCCCTGCAAATGCACAACCCACACGACAGTTTGTTAGAGGTTAATACATCAGGCAAGGCGAACTCTGCCGCAGTGTTGCGTACCTCGTATCTGCGTCAGTATCTGTGGTGCGTGTAGACACTGAAACAGAAAATCCCAAAGATTTCGCACGCGATAATGTTCTCGCTTGGGTCCCAGGTAGCTTAGAATGACACGCACAACCTCCGTCGTAAATACGTTAAGGCATTCCAGGATCGGCTCCGGCTGGTAACGCATTGCCTCCAATATGAAATCGCACGCAGCATCGCACATTTCCTGCATCTACATAGTTCATCCGCAAGCAATAAGCATTGCATTCACCAGCAAAAGGTTGTGTCGAAGGCTATGCAACTTACCTGGTGATCCGCTTTCACTAGCCTCGTTGACAGTTCCAAGCATATCCAGTAGAAGGTAGAATTCCCATTTGGACGTTTTTGCAGCAATACTTGCGGAAAAGAGATTAGAACTTCTCGGCACAGCTTCATGAACTGCTCAACCTCTGGAATCAATTTATCTGCTTCGTGGTGATGCGTCAAGAAGTCCTCCATCGACAGTTTTCCATCATTGGTGCCTGAATCCGCGACAGCGTGCAATTTGGCGCGAAAAGCAGACAACAGCCGCTACAATAACAGAACAACGCTGAAGTCAGCAATGAGTGCGATCGTACCCGTTAGAAATATCTGCCTCACCTCGAACGCCTTATCAACCGACGCCTGAAAACTTTGGTTGCTACGCTGTCTCGAGATTATCCGAGAACAGCAAGTCAGAATATCAGGAGCGACGCCTTCGCCATACCACCATAGGCATACGTCAAGTATCTGCGTTTCGATCGGATGGGTATCTTCTTTCGGTAGATGAGGAAGTACGTTGAGAAAGAACTGAACCCCTGCACGACGACAAGCATATTCGGCTTTGTGCTGCGACAGCGAAGCACTAACGAAGGTCCACAGCTGGTTGACCAACGCAAGACCGTTGCGTTGGTCTTGAACTCCTGCGAGAGCACGTCCCAGCATGTACACACTATTGGCAGCCTCGATGGGGTTTCCACTTTGTACGCCGACGGTTAAAGCTGACAATATCGACGAGCACAGCGCTCCAAAATCTGTATTGACACAACCGGTAAGAAACCATTTCAGCCGGAAGACAGTGTGAATATCGGACGTACCTGCATCTGGCACACCGCTTGCAACTCGGAATGTCACTTCCAATAAGTCGCCTTCGCTTTCTTGGGTAGCCTTTGTCGCTTGATTGCCGCAAAACCGAAGTAGTTCTTGCAGTAGTGGCGCTCTCTCCTCAGCAGTTGTGTATTTACTGCACAACGCAGTGGTTAGTGCATGACAATGTCGTTAGCTGTCTACGTTTGAACTTGATAACGCTGACGACACCTTTGCTACTTACGTTATAGAAGAGCTGCTGTATAGCAGTGACTGCACCGCAACCGGGAAAGACGACGTAAACTGAAGCCCCTGGCAGATTATCATTGATGCGCGCAGATATACCGCTGCTGGTAATGCGATTGAGGTACCGAGCGAACGCAGATATCTATGGGCAAGAGACACAAAGTGAGACCCCACACGTGAAGTTTGAGAGGCGAGAAAAGAGATATTACGCACCGTGCAATGCCGTTGATTACCAGAGGGTGCATTGGGAGGTTGAAAGCGCTGTCTAATACCCCCAACAGAATATCCATTCCACCGGTTGACGGCGCCTGGAACGAATCCGGGTCGTCTTCAGACTCGGAATCCGACGATACAACATCAAACAACTCGACCATATACGAGAGCAAGAAGAGCAGCGCATCAATCAGTGCGACTTCCTTGCAATCTGACAGCATTTGGCTTATCCCCTTAACACACGAGGCATAATCGCCACTAGGTTGTCCTGGAGCACCAGGCCATTTGGAGAATAGACTTAGCATCGTATCGGCAATTTCTCTGCAGCAAGCGTAACAACCAAGCACGTGTTAGTGTAAGTCTGCAACCCCTGTGGTGGATACTGAAAACATTTGCTTACCTGCGTAAGTCACCAATCGCCTCGATTTCGGGGTCGTCACTTACGATTTGATGCCTTTCAACAAACCACTGCGGGTACTTGCACCGCTCAATCAATGCATTTACCAGACGCGAAAGCACACTAATCACATGCTCTTGGCCGGCAGCATCTAAGAGCTGCCACGAAACCTCATTTCTCGACGAGTTGTCTTCAAGGAAAAAGAACCAGATCTCCAGTGTGGGCTGGACCACATCGATATCTTCGTATGAGGAGCAAGCGAGCAGCAGCTCCAAGAAATGCACCGAAAAGGATCGATGTTGCTCAGACGCTCCATCAATGTCTGTCACTTGGCTTGAGAATAAGACAAATGCGTGGTTCATCGCTAAAGAGCAAGCAATTTGCGAAATACTCCTGCATGCGGCTGTCTGCTGGTCCTTCGTCATCATTTCTCCACTTGGGGACTGAGGGACCGAATGAAAAACTGGCATTGCGTCAGCCAGCCGACGTCCCACATGAAGAACGGCAGCTGCCATATTTTCCGACACAGGCGCAGACGCAGTTTGCACGAAGGAGTCAGCGATAATCCCTGCTGCCAGCTACGGACAACAAGGTCAAACAACAACGTCGGGTAAGCAAAGTTGCACCACTGAGCAATAGTGAATGTAGTTACCTGCGCGTGTTCCTCACTGCCACTCAGAGCAATGTTCAACAAGGCGTCGATCAACCCGCTACACAATCAATAAGCACGCTGTTAGATTCGTACCAAACTCGGCCTTGTCAACCAAGCACGACTTTACCTAGAGAAAAGATGCGCTGCAGTCAAGCCAAATGCCTCGTGGGTCGGAACGCAGCCCACAATCCACCCCTCCAAGCAGCGCAGCGCACTGCTCCTCTCCTCAGGTCTGCAATCCGAACAGCAGCAACAACAACAAGTCTAAGCACCGACAACCCCATCGCTGTCTCCCACCAATTCTTACATGCTCGTGAGAATCATCTGCACGGCCGTCATGACGTCGCCTCCTTCCGCCTGGAACCCCATCAGCACCTCGTGCATCTGCTCCACAGTCCAGAGCTTCTCGGACGTCAGAATCTGCAGCGGAATGGCTCCCAGAATCTCTGCCAGCTGCACAGCACAGCAGCTATCATCAGCACAAATAAAGCCACTCAACAGCTCCGGCCCCAGTCTACACGGAGTCTTACCACTGCCGCCCCCTTCTGCTGCCTCTGCGCGGCCGTCCCGGCGTCCACGAGCCGCTGCACGTCGCTCTTCCAGCTCGGCCAGATCCTGCCCGACTTGACCACAATATCCGCTAACGTCACGCAGGCAAGGCGGCAGCTGACGGGTGACAGACCGCCGTCAGCGCCCACACACGTCATCTCCAGCAGCTGCAACATGGTCTGTCTCACGGTAACGGCAATTTGTTCGTCATCCACTTCAACTTGCACCGACCATCACTCCTGCTGCTGATGACGTATCGTACGCACCTGCCGCACGACCTGCTGCTGCTGACCGCTTAGTTTTGTCCAATCCTGCTGCGTCTTGAGCCGCAGGATCTGCATGGCCACGAGCTCCGGCGCGCCCTGCTGCGTCGCCGGGTCGCGCGCCGGCCGCTCCAGCAGCTGCAGCGCCGCCTGCCACGCCTCCTCTCGCGCCTGGAACTGCATCAGCCACGCGTTGGCGGCGCGTTGCTCGGCGCTGCCTGACGCGCCCTCGAAGAGCTGCCGCGCGCACGCGGCCAGCTGCTGCGCCATCTTCACTACGTTAAATGTGCCGATCAACGCTGCGATTGGCGGATTCTGTGTTGTTGTTGTGTGCAACACGTAATCTGTGTGCGCTACATCAAGTGACGACCAGGTGAACATTTTGAAGATGACCAACATGGAGCTAATGGGTGCGTGTGCTTGACCGCATATGTGGAGGCGATGACACATTGAAAGCGAGAAGTGTTATGATTAACGTGTAGATGAGATGCTGACGAAGATGTGTACGTTTGTTTGGTGTCGATTGACTTGATATTTGTAGAGAAAGCGGCGGGTGAAGGGCTGCACGAGTTTGGCGCACTCAACACGCTGCTGTTTGTGCGTTTTGTTTACATTATTTTTGGTTTAAAACAAGAAAAGAAGAAGTGCTAATGCTAGTGCTACTTCACTTTTCAGGTGGTCATCCTGGGCGTGTGCATTGTGTGCGCGTACCTGATCAAGGAGTATCGCTTCTACTACCTGCCGGAATCGGGGGCCGCTATGCTCGTGGGAATGATCGTCGGAGCCTGGTGCGAAGTGATCGCCACTGCACGATGGATGCTGGGTGGCCAACTTCGTTTGCTGATTTACAAGAGTATTGTGTTCTGTTTTGTGTTATTGTTGTTGTTGTTGTGCAGTGCTCGACTGTTCTACCCGAGTCGCAAGGAGATGGAGTTCCTCCGTTTCAACGTAGGGAAGGCTGAGTCGTTTTTTTTCTTGTGGCTGTGACTAAAATTTTGTGGCTTTTGATGCCTGGTTAGAAAATACTCTTCTATTTCTTACTGCTGCCTCCGATCATCTTCGAAGCAGGCTACTCGCTGCACCGGGTGGGTTCTGCCTTTTATTTAGGCATGCATTACGTGTGTGTTGGTATCTAACTCAAATTGGTTAACCTCGTAGAAACAATTCTTCGACAATTTCAAGTAAGTTCAGCTTCTCAAATGGGTTATTGGCGACTGACTCTGTTGCTGCAGTACGATTTTGCTGTACGCCGTGCTGGGGACAGTTGTCTCGACGTTTGTCATTGGCTATTTGACATACTATGCGGGAAAGGTAGAGTGGCTATCAAATGGACTGTGTGAGGTGTTCGATCAAATGATTTATTCACTATATTCCTAGCTGGGCTGGATTGCCATTGACTCGTCGTCACCTCTAGAGGCACTGCTTTTTGGAGCGCTGATCTCGGCTGTCGACCCGGTGGCAACACTTTCGATTTTGGGAAACCCAGAGCTGAATTTGGACCCGCTACTGTATAGCCTGGTGTTTGGTGAAAGTGTGCTGAACGATGCCGTAGCAATTGTGCTGTTCAACACCTTTTTGAAGGTGATGCAAAGAGTGTGGCTGAATACTGCCGTGGGACGTCGATACTGACATTCAAATGATGCACCCCTGGCAGTTTGAAGAATCTCAGAGTGAGTTCACGTCAGGAGCTGCGGCCTCCTTATTGGTTGAGTTCGTGCTGATATCGTTGGGCTCAGTTGCGTGCGGCATCTTCACCGGGTACGGTCAATCTCGATAGCTATCACCCCCTCAAAAATATTGATTAGATGTCTGACCGAGGAAACAGACTCGCATGTTCGTACATGTGCAAGAACTCAAACATCAAGGGATACCCTGCGTACGAAATTACGCTTCTGTTTCTCTACGCGTATGGGTCATACGCGCTCGCGGAAGTCATGAAATTATCTGGCATCATGTCACTTTTCTTTTGTGGTATCATCATGGCGCACTACAACTCGTACAATTTGTCCAAGCCGTCGCAAGTCACAGCTGAGCACATTTTCAAGAGTTTTGCCCTGGTATCGGAGTTTTTCGTGTTCCTGTACATGGGCATGGGCGTGTGTGCAGGCCAATTCGGCCGATGGGACTTCACCTTCGTATTCCTCGCCATCATTATCTGTTTGGTGGCACGCCTCTTCAACACGTTCCCGCTTAGTTGGATAGCTAACCAAGGGTACGCCAAGAACACCAAGCCACATTATTGTTTGGGGAATACTCATGCATCCTGCTTCTTGTACTGCCAGACGCACCACGAAAATCCCTGCGAAGATGCAAGTAGTGCTCTGGTTTGCTGGGCTTCGTGGAGCCATCGCCTTCGCGCTTTCACAGTACGTTTCACTGGATCGACATTTTACCGACAGATACATTATTGACTTTCTTTGCAGGAATATGCCAGGTCCGAACCAGGATTTGTATGTCACCACGACACTTTCTGGTAAGCTATCTGGTATGACGTTGAGCTGTGTGAAAACGTGGAAGTATATTTTAACTTTTCTTCCTCCGTAGTTTGCATTTTTACGACAATAATTTGTGGCGGGATGACGGAACCTTTGCTTACGTACACGCAACTAAAGATCAGTGTGAAAAAAATACCTGCAACACTAACAAGTTTTAACAGAGAGGTCTGCTTCGATATTGCAAACAGCGCGATCAGCCACAAATTAGCGAAGAAAATGATGACGAAGAACAGGGTCTACTCAACGAAACAGTAAGTTCTCCTGCCGAACAATTTGTGTAGCGGTCTACATCTAAAACTGTTTGTAAACGTGCATTAGATTTCAGATCACAATGATGATGATGATGTTCGCAACCACCCCGTGTTTGCTCGCCAAGAAGAAAAAAGTGCCTTGCATTCGTTCTGGAGTAACGTAAGGATGAAGTTCCTGATCTCTGTACTTCGAAATATTGCGGTGATTCAGGTGTTTTATCTTTGGCATTGTGTACTGTTTACAGATTGATGAACGCTACATGAAGCCTGTTTTCGGAGGATCTGTACACCGTCGGGTACGGATAGGAAGAATTGTGCTTGGTACGCTACGTGAAATATTAAATTTTTGTGGTGTGAATGTGAATGGTGTTTTAGACTTCTCGATCGGCTTCGAGCACGCCGACAAAGACCAGTAGTCATGGTAAAGGACTTCAATAGGCGATCTCACCAACGACTCGCTTGGCGTCCTCAAGAATAACATCGTGCTTCAGTAATTCTCCCAGCGCTTTCTTTGTGGTCTTACGCCGTTGGGTCAGCAAGGCGTACTTCTGCGTCTGCTGAGCCATACGTGGTTGTTGGGTCCCGCTTGCCGCTCTTATGTATGTCCCTTTTTCCTCTGCTTGATTGCTCCTTTTCATCTGCATCGCCACTTTTCTTGCGGTGCTCGCGGCGGTGGTGGCGGTGACTAGAACCATCGTCGTCATCGCCTTGAGTTTCTGAAGCCCGAGAAGAAGTTGAGGCTCTGGAAGATGTTGAAGCTTGTGAAGAAGTTGAAGCTCTACGCCCATCAGCATCACTGCGAGTGGTTCTGCTCCTAGAACCCTTTGCTCGACTTTGACCACTATCCGAGACAGCATCGCTAGCAGCACTCGCCCGGGAATGCGCTGACTTTCTGCCTTCGATATCAGACGCTCGCGATGCAGTCGAAACTCGTCTAGCATCCCTGTCCTCGCTTGGTTTGGATGTGGATCCTTTGGATCTACTGCGGCTTCCTTTCGCCTTGCGCGGGCTTTGATCCTGGTAACGAGATCCAACAAGGCAAATCAGTAGTAGACTTTTGTTTCGATAGCTATGATGACTATGGTTACGTACGACGTTCTCGCAGTTGTCGTCAAACTGGAAAAAGGTCTGCGTAATATGTGTAAATCCAACTCGCATGCGTCAGAACAAGGCATTTTCGACAGATTTGCACCGGGCATTCTTGGTTTCACCTTGAGGTGTGGGTCAGAGTGGTGCTTGAAAAAGTCGACAGCGGCCCTAATCTTGCAGACGTTCGACACGAACGAGTCGAGCACCACACGCCGCTCTTCAAGGAATTCAGGGTCGAAGGCCTTGCCGTGAACACCTCGGAAGGCATCGCGCTTGTGCTTTACAAGGACAATATCCTCCATTTGCGGCCCCATGGACTTCTTCAGCACTCTGTAACGTGCTTCATATTAGTACAGCACTGCATTAGATGCTCAATAGCTCAATTATCGTACTGGTGAAGTTCTTCGAACTCGGAGAACCGTCGCCAGAGACTCCATTCCTTCATGAGGCGGCGGGCAACCATCTTGCTAAACACTTGACACGAACAAGTGATCATGTATTCCTGCGTTGAAGTCACGTTTAGTTGGTTTAGTTAGCGCTGACGATACTTCGAAACTCGACACGTACCGCATGAGTCCCGTCAACATGGGGCCGAAACTTCACGACACGAGCATGGAACTCAAACTCATTTTCTGCTTGTGAAACTGCGAACCGGGGAGCACGGGGTCCGTCACGCGCGATTTGAGTAAGAGCTTTCACCCAGGCCTTCTTCGCCGAGTCATCTGCAGCTGAAAAGTAGTGTGTGCAGTCTTTGACTACGCTTGTTTCGCGCACATAGAAGCAGTATGGTGCAGTGTCGACGTCGACACCGTAAGTAGGTTCTCCGGGCACGGGAGTCGAAATGTCAGCTCCCACAAGGTTCAAGCTCCAACACACCTCGTGCTGAGATCGATCAGTAAACGCGATCAACCTGGCAGAGATATCATCGAGCTTGACAAACAGATTTCGCCACTCTTGGCTTTTCTTCTTTTGAAAGTGTCGGTGCTGGTCATCCGACGACACCGTTAGGATGAATCCCTCCATGACTCAGTTGCTCTCAGTGTCTTCGTATTGTGAAATGAGGTGCCTTTGAAACCTCGCACCTGGTCTCAGTTTTGTTCCTGGCCCAGGAATCCCAGGTACCCGAATCCGCGATGCATAAGGAACGAAGATGAGAACTTCAAAGGCCTCTATTTTTGAGAAAATCAAAGCAATTGAAGTTATCTGTTTTTGAAGTTATCTATCTGCCAGTTGATGCACCGCGCGATCTGTAGGTGAATGTTGAAACATCCAAGCCAAGCTCATCGACCCCGCTTAGTGCTGTGAGTGTAGATTCGAGCGGTTCATTTTGTGATGTCAAGTCGCCTGTAAGTTGACCTGGTCGACTGTTTGCGCGGATTAGGATAGACTTCCTCGTTCCCCCAACTGCAGCCTATGCATGAGAAAGAAAAGGTTTTCGATAAACATTAAAAGTCATAACCAGATGAAATGTTTAGGCAAGCGGGCACTTACCCTTACGGGGAAGCGAGATCTGCGCTTGCCCTGTGCGGACTCCAAAGCCCTGCTAAACGAATTGCCCAATCGTTTTTGGAGTAGCGGGACGATGAAAGAGTTGGCTTGGATAATGTCGATGACAGTGCGCCCTTTGAAATTCTACACTCGCGCAGCCAATACCCACCGTCAGTTCACTTAACCTGTCTGCTCATTGCAAAGCTGGACACGTACGTACGTACCTTCATAACCCAGAGCGTAGAGGATGACCCAGATTCCAAGCGTTCTTGCTCGAGAGCCATTTGCATCAAAACTGTTCCATGTCCTTGGCGGCCCGCCCAGTGGAATGCCGTATCGCCCTTCATAATGCGTGATCAACACGTTCGGTCGGTTTGATGTAACTAATGAAAAATTCCGCGCTTAAACTTACGCAGCTATCACGATATCTCGGGTTCGCCCCATGTCGAAGCAGTGCCATACACACATCGGCGTGTCCCGCACGCGCAGCCTCAATGAGAGCGGTTGACTTGCTAGCAACCTGTCGGTCAGCATCATATTAGCAGCCCATTCATCCATCTAAAGCAAACTCAACGGAAGCCATCAGAGCACACATACACTATCCACGACATCCACGTCGCACCCGGTGGCCAAAATGAGCTCGACGATTGCCTTATACCCGTTCCTTTGTCAATAATACCCAGACATCAGTAGATGTTCATTCAGTATGAACTCGCTGCCAATTGCTCTTACCATGCCGCACAGTGCAGCAAAGTGCGCCCACCCTGCTCTGCATCCGGGTGTCGCCGACGCAGCAACGTGTGAGCACCTTCAACTAAAAAGTAGTTCCGCACCATATCCAGCTCGTTGTTGCTTACAGCATCCCAGATGCTTCCGTGATAGTCGATGACTCGCTTCCTTGCTTCCGCTCGCTCTCGTCGCTTCATCACGTCTTCACTAGAATCGACGACAGTCGATCGTTGTGCGTTGCCCCTAGACGAAGCACCCGGAGGTGCAGCTTTCGTGTTGAGCTCGAAACCGTGCGACCCAGGAGAGCGCGACAGCTCCCGCTCAAACTGTCTCTGCTGCATCCTCTCGTCTTTCTTGGCACGTAGACGCGATTGATACACTGGTGAGGTGTCCGCATTATCTTCACTACCCATGGCGTGTGCTTGACCGAGGGTGGATCGCGACTTCTCGTTTAGCTTCACGATCCCGACAAAGGTTCAAAAATACAACAACAACTTGGCTTTGGTGCTTTTCAGTTGGAAATGCGCAAGTCTACTTGCACAGAGGTTTATAGTTCATGGATAAAGCTTTCATCACTGTCGGAATCGCACTGACAGTAGAGCCCTCATCGCCGATTATCCATCGACACCTCAAATGATTTGAGTTGAATCCCCGCCATGGCATACCCAAACTTTCACTGCACATTTGTATAGATCGAGGTTCCCCCAGGGAGATAGGACAGGATGCCGCATGTAAGGCTTGACACGTAGAAGGCCGCGAGTGAAGATGTACCGCGATGTGGAAACGTATAGGTAGTTGGACGTAAATTGCAAAGTGATATTAGTTGGTTAAGGCCTTGTGGCCGGCCGTCTGGGCAGTGCCCATGGCGGTGATAAAATGAATGAATCTGATTGGTCAATCCACTTCAAGTTGAAGTGGGTTGACATGCGCTATACAAAAGTAAATGTACACGACAGAGGTCATGCACCCTAGTGCATGTTCCTTACTTACCCACTTGTCTTTGCGTAGTGGAAGTTGTAGTTTAGATGCGCGGGCCTTGACGTGCTCGTCACGTCTCGGTCCTTACATCCTCCCGGGTTTGACTTCACGTTGACGGCGCTTGAAGTCGTCGACGAGAACCTTCCAGTGAGAGACGTGCTTGATGTCTTTCTCGAGTTCCCACGAAGATTCGTGATCTGGGAGACCATGCCACTTGACAAGCCACTCAGTCTTGCGATTGAACTGACGCTTGCGTAGGAGTTTCTCGACAATGTGGAGGTCTTCTCCAGTGTCTTCATTCGTGATGATGCGAGATGCTTTCGGAAGAACACGAGTCTCAAACTTGTCCGGGTTGGAGACATAATGGCTGAGAACGTCTACGTTGAAAGTAGGGTTCAGCGACTTCATGCTGCGTGGCAAAATCAGACGAGCAGCGTTGTCGTTGATCATGCGCTTGATAACAAACGGACCAACTTTACGAGCGGCTAACTTTGCACGTTTGACGTCAATGTCTTTCGCAGCATGCTTGAGTGGAATACGGCGTGTATCCAGCATAACCAAATCTCCTTCCTTGAATTGCACATTGCTACGGTGTTGATCGTAGTACTTCTTTTGCGATGCTTGAGCCTTGAGTAAGTGCTCCTTGGCTTTGCCAATAATCTTGTCGCGTTCGTCCTTGAAGCGGTTTGCATACTCAGACAGTCCTTGTTGTACTTGAACTGTGGTAGACAGCGTAGGAAAAGTTCCGAAGGGATTGCGTTCCTTACGCCCTGTGTCTACTTCAAATGGCGAGAGTCCTGTAGAGGCACTGACTAGCGTGGCATGAGCATACTCAATCGTTCCCAATTTGGCAGCCCAGTCATCACCATGATACGAGACCATGCAACGAAGTGCGTCTTCTAGTACCAGGTTTTGACGTTCGGTTTGGCCGTCAGCTTGAGCGCGATATGACGTTGTCATATTCAATTGTACACCCATGACCTGCGCGAGAGATTTCCAAAAACGCGATGTGAATTTGGGATCACGATCACTGATGATCACTGCAGGCACTCCATGATGCCGAACGACATTGTCGAAGAAATAATGAGCGAATTCTTCGGCATCATCGGTAGTGTGAACGGGACAGTAGATTGGACGCTTGGACAACTTGTCCACGACGGTCATGATAGCATCATAGCCATCTGATTCTGGCAATCCAGTAACGAAATCCATGGAGACGACTTCCCAACATTCTTTTGGAATCGGAATTGGAATCAGCTTGCCATTCTTCTTGGCGTTGCTGTGCTTCCAACGTGTGCATGTTTCACAACTTTGCACGTAATCGGAAACGTCTTCATGAAGCGACGCCCAGTAGTACCATTGCTTGATACGGAGGTACGTACGACGAATTCCTGGGTGCGCGGCAATACTGGAATCATGAAATTGCTCAATAATCTTCGTCCTTAGACGATTGCGCTGCGATCTCGGGACACAAAGTCTCATCACTTTGGACTCCTTGTCGTCCGTGAATTGCACATAAAGCAATTGATCCTTGAGTACGTATGGATCATGCGGAGTACGATACTTGTCACGAAATCCGGGATCAGTGCGGTAGGCTTTGATGAACTCTTCTTTGAGATTCGAAGTCCATCCTAGCGAACTTGCGTGTTGCATTTGCACAACCGATGTGGCAATCTCTGCATCTTGAACAGGAGTGTAGAGATAACCATCGGAAAGATCATGTAAGGCGATGTGCCCAGCAGAAACCTCCGCCATCTCCTCTCCCGAAAATTCAACAGGCGAGAGAGCTGCAGATACCATGGTCATATTCACCTTCTGGGAATCCCCATCATGTTGCTGTGCACGGTAGCGTGATCCAAAACTGTCACACTGCGGTGTACACGTATGATAGCTGATCGTATTGATAGCGGGACGCGCAACACTCTGTGAGGCTGGAATCGACAGCGAAGCATTGACTGTGCGTAGATCGCTAATTACGCGAAAACTTGATGTCGATTTATCACTTTCAGACTCACAATGCTGAAAACTGATTGAGCAGACAATTGGCGGAGCCAATTGTGGTGATATCAACGCAGTCGGAGTTGAATCCATTGGAGGACGGGACAGTGCATCAGCTACGACATTCATCGATCCTTTCAGATGATGCAAGGTGAAGTCGAACTGAGCAAAGAAGGTTAAGAAGCGTGCAAGCTTCGAGGAAACCTTCGGGTGGTGTAACAACCACTGACATGCACTGTTGTCCGTGTAGATGTCGAAATGACGACCATAGAGGTAATGACGCCATTTTTCCAGCGACAGCTTAATTGCATAGAGTTCCTTCTCATGGGTAGGCCAATTTTGTTCATGCACACCCAACTTCTTGGAGAGGAAAGCTAACGGATGATCATGTCCGTTGTGCTTTTGCGAAAGTACTCCACCCACACAATATCCTGAAGCATCGGTTGTCACGATGAACGGAAGAGAGAAATCCGGTAAAGTCAGGACTGGGGCGGATTGCAATGCTGATTTCAGTTTGCTGAAGGCGATATCATGCTCTTCATTCCAATTCCAAATATGGTCCTTCTTGACTAGAGGTCCAAACGGTAAGGCGATTGTCGCGTAGTTGTAAATGAAGCGACGGTAGTAGCCTGCGAGACCCAAAAAGCTTTGCAATTGCTTTTGGTTCATGGGAATTGGCCAATTGGCGATCACTTCAGTTTTCTTGGAATCCACCGCAATGCCTTGACTTGACACGGTGTGACCTAGGAACTGAACTTGATTCTGCCCAAAATGACATTTCGAACGATGACAGTACAGCTTCTCTCTGCGTAACACTTCGAAGAGTGTGCGGAGATGCTGCAGATGCTCCTTCATGTTCTTGGAAAATACACAAATGTCATCCAGATACACCACGATAAACGGATATTTGCCTAGTAGGACACGCATAAGACGTGACCAGACACCTGGCATTCCAGCAAGACCCATTGGCGCAACACACCACTGGTAGGTCTCAGAATGAGTGCGGAACGCTGTGTACTGACGACTTTTCAAGGCAACCCTCATCTGATGGTAACCTTGCGCGAGATCCAAGACTGAGAAGATGATGCATCCATACATTTTGTCAAATGTTTCGTCAATTCTCGGGAGTGGAATTCTGGCGATGATTGTTTGCGAGTTGAGCCAACGATAATCAATCACCCAACGAATCGGTAACGTGGCGTTGCCCGACCGTAGCCACTCAGCTCGAGAAAGTTGTTTCCCTGATTTCGGGTCTTTCTTCGGGATACCAAAGATGTTGGAGACCCAAGGCGAATCGGATAGTTCGATCCAACCTTTCTTCAACTTTTCTTCGACAAACAGATCAAGGGCATCTTGTTCTGTCTTCGAGAGCCGAAAAGGTGCGCGTGTGCTTGGCATAGCATCTGACTTCATGTTGAGTTCGAATTCCACGCGTCGATGAGGAGGTAACCCATCGGGTAAAACGTCTGGAAACACGTCAGCAAACTCATCAAGGAGAGGCACAATTTCTTGTGGTTCCTCCGTGACGGGTTGAGCTGGAGTAATCTTGACGCGGTAAATCTCATCGTAGTCATGGCGCTTGGCTTTAGCTTTGAACTCAGCACCAGATACTTCTACCTTGCGCAACACTGGCTTCATTCCTTGCGGTTTGAACTGCAGGTGATGAGTACGCCAATCAATAATTGGTTGGTACTTGGTAAACCAAGGTTTTCCGAGAATGACATCGTGTTCAGGACTCATAGACCATTCCAGGACCTCTAAGTCTCTGAATCGATAACCATCCATCTCAATAGTGACCTTGCCCTTGTGAACGGCACGTTTCTTCGTTGTGCTTCCGTCAAACAAGGTGACTTGAGAGATCATGGTGTCAGGAATAGTATCCACCAATCCAGGACGAATGACATTGCATGTGGCTCCCGTGTCTAGCATAATGGTGACACGTTTGCCATCACACAGACCTGGCTTCCGAATCAACTCATTCGGAGCTGGTAGTGACTGGATGGTAGCAGCGTTGAGATCATTTATCTCAACAACTTCAACAGACTCTGGCTTTTCTGCTGCCAAAGTGTGAACAGCGAACTGACCACGCTTAGTGTCAGACTGATAGCTGTTGTTCGTTCCATGCTTCTGTCGATTTTGAAGCTTGAAGCACTGTTCAATCGTGTGACCAGGCTTCTTACAATACCGACACTTCTTCGAGTTGCCACTGTTACGGTTGTTGTTCTGAACAGGGCGATGATAATTGTCACGACGTGGGTTATGCACATGACCAGTGTCGATTTCCATAGGCTCAGGTTCATTCTCAGCAGGACGCTGTGGAGCCGTGTTGGAACGAGCGAATGACGTAGAGTTGGAACGTCCAAAAGATCTTGGAGGTGTCCAACGACTCTTCTGAAACGGACCAGCACGAAAGTGCGATCTGTCATACTCAAGTGCAACTGAGAGAGCCTCAGATACCGTCGTGCAACGACGATACTGAACTTCTTCTTTTGTGGGACTAACAAGACCTCGAATGAAGTACGTGATCTTGTCAAGCTCACTCATGTCCTTAACTTGCATGATAGCAACGCGGAATCGAGAGATGTAGTCCTCCAAGCTAGAACAACGTTTCTGCTTGAGACTGTACAAACGATCTCGAAGGCGCTCCTGAAGATCCGGAGGAACGAATTCCTTCGTGAGCTTCTGGATCAAATCTTGGACATCACTGATAGAATCCCTGCAAAGCATGTACCATGCAGCAGCATTTCCCCTGAAATTGGCAGTCATCATGGCAATGATGCGCTTACTCTGGTTCTCATCTTGCCAATCAATGTTCTTCGCCTCAAAGTAATGAATAACTTGGTCGAAGTACAATTCAACCGAGTCACCCATGTTTCCATAGAAGCGAGGTAGGCTTATACCTTCAACTTTGACTTCTTTGCGTTGCGAAGTCAAAACGTCGATTAGTGCTTGTTGCTTCTGCACCATTTCGACCACAGACTGTGTCAGACGGTCCGCAGACCATCCACCAGGATTTAACGAAGTCATGATAGTGTAACTTGAGCTAAAAGCTGATTAAAGTTACGCTACGAATGTACAGCTGCTAGCTACTAGAACTAGAGCTACAACAACACTGTCAACAGCTACTCGAAACGGGCGCGCTTGATGCTGATAACGCGATCAACGAAAGCACGAACTTCGGTGTCGATGCGGTTGGCACAGGTGTTCAAGATGTCGACGGTTTCGAAGAGAAACAGTCCAAACCCAGGCTCGATAACACGGTCGAGGTGAGTTTCAAAAAACGGAAAGAAAACTTCACGGAGATGCTCCGTCAAGCAAGTAATCTCGTACTGCAAATGGGTAGCAGCACGAACTGTGAAAGCGCGTTGAACGGCTTGTTCAATGGTGAGAATGCGACGATTTTGCTGATCTTCGTCCCACTCACGAGCAGTACGCTTAGGCATATACTGGAAAAATACCCGAAGCTTACGCCAAAGCTTACCCGAAAATTACGCGAAAATTCAGGAAACGACTGAAAATTACGCGGATTCTCAAATTCGGAATTATACGGATGCTGGGGTTTAGGTAACTACTGATTGGCTGGGCCAAAGTGCAATTACACTAAAACAATGCGAAAAAAGTTTAAAACAACACTTAAACAATGCTACTTAGCACTAATTCAAGCGTTGGCGCTTTGCCTTGTAATTGGATTTCTTCTGACCGAAACCCTGAACAAGTAGCTCTTCCTGTTGAGCCTCTTCAAGTGCTCTTTTACGCGAGCTCTCCTTAAGTTCACGGTCGAATACAGTAGTGAGTGTGTTATGAATACGCACCACTTGTAAACTTAGGATACGGCAAGCTTCTCGAAAAAGTATACGCTCGGACTTAGAGTGAAAACTCTTCTCCTGCTCCTGTAAGTGGTGAGTTAAGCTTGCAAGGCGATTAACTGAGTTTAATCCCTTAATACGAAGTCGATCTACTGCTTGTAGATTAGGATCTGGGTTTGAGTTGAGGTTTTTACTTTTTTGGTTTTTCACCTTGGTCATACAAGGCCAAAGGTTTCCGCAATATACTAGGCTTACGTGTGGGAAGGTGACTAGTGAAGCGAAAAGCGTTAAACTAGTACAAATCCTTCGAAGAACTAACCGTTAGCAAAAAGCGTGAGGCTAGTTAGCGTAATCGACTAGCGAAAAGCGTTAATGTCGATTATGCAAGACTTTACGGCTAGCGAAAAGCGTTAATGCCGCTAAGTCAATGAACACGTAGAGTAGCAGTAAGTGCGAAAGGCGAAACCCTAACCCAGGTACTGTAGCAGTAGTCGAGTTGAAAGTAGCGAGTCGAGTCGGTCGATTGTAGATCTTCTGACCACTTGCCCGGCGAAAATGACCGTAAGTGCTACCAGATGTAAGGCTTGACACGTAGAAGGCCGCGAGTGAAGATGTACCGCGATGTGGAAACGTGTAGGTAGTTGGACGTAAATTGCAAAGTGATATTAGTTGGTTAAGGCCTTGTGGCCGGCCGTCTGGGCAGTGCCCATGGCGGTGATAAAATGAATGAATCTGATTGGTCAATCCACTTCAAGTTGAAGTGGGTTGACATGCGCTATACAAAAGTAAATGTACACGACAGAGGTCATGCACCCTAGTGCATGTTCCTTACTTACCCACTTGTCTTTGCGTAGTGGAAGTTGTAGTTTAGATGCGCGGGCCTTGACGTGCTCGTCACGTCTCGGTCCTTACACCGCAGTCCAAGAAGCAGCGCTTGACAACCCACGACACGGATACACCGACGTCGGTGACTGTATTCCACGTGCCCCCCCCAGCAGCCCCAGCTCCATCGGTTGTATTCACCCCACACTGCAAGAGTCCAATGCACACACCAACGTCGTTTCTGCGGTCTCAAGACGCCCCCAACTCACGCCAAGCGAGAAGTTGGCAGTGCTCAATTGGCACCACGCCAACGGACGCAACCAGAAAGCCACTGCAGCCCATTTCCGAGCATTGCCACGCTATGAAAAGTTAAACCAAGGCACGATCAGTCGCTGGCTCGCTGCAGAGGCGAAAATCCGAGAGGCGGCGAGCAGCGGGTCGAGGTCGACCCAATCGAAATCCGCGACAATAGACGCACTGTATAGCTGCAGACGCAATGCTGTGACTCGCGAGAAGAGCCTGAGGCACCCGGAGCTTGAAAAGTGTCTGACCCTGTGGCTGGAGCAACTTGATGCAATGCACCGCAGTCGACTGTCAGGTAGAGAGATCAAGGCGACTGCTCGACAGATCTACGACGAGTTGGAGGTGCCCGAGTCGGACAGACTGGAGCTGTCCAATGGGTGGCTGAGCAGGTTCCAGACGCGACATGGACTGAAGCTGCATCGACGACATAGTGATACGTTGGCGAGCTCTGATGAGGTAGATGTGGAGGCAGAACGGAGCAACATTCGAGACGATATTATGATGTTCCTAGCTGGAAATGAAGTTGGTGGTGACGGGAAGCCAAATCGTTCTTTGGATGATGTGTGGAGCATGGAGATGTCGATGGTGTGTCTAGAATGTAGTCCGATGAAGGATGCGGATGATGCTAGCAAATGCAGAAAGCGAACGGGGATTTCGGTTGGATTGGCTGTGAATGCAACGGGTACGGAGCATTTCGAGCCGATTTTTATCGAGCACGACGATACCGATCAACAGGCTCTTAATTTTAAACATTCTTTTAGTACTGACATGGAACGCAAGACCTCGAGTATTTTCTACGCTTGGCTGCATGACCGGAATCAGACGCTCATCGACGCAAATCGACACGTATTGCTGCTGACAACCAAGCCTTGTGGAAATGCGATGGACGAAGTGAGATGTTCCAATATTCATCTACGATTCTTATCACCACCACTGGCAGCTGATGCTCAACCGTGCAGCATTGGTCTTACCAAAGCCTTTCAGACGCTGTACCGGAAGCTGCTGGTGAATCGGGCTGTAAATAAGCTCCATAGCAGTAAGGGCGAAGTTGCTCATGGGAGCGAACTATTTGAGTTGAGCAACACAGACGCGATCGGGCTAGCGAAAGAGGCGTGGCAACTTGTTGGCGCAAACCTGAAATTGGCAGCTAGCTGCTGGCAGAAGGCTCAGGTCCTCTCTACTGATACAGCTTCGGCTCTAGTCGAGGCAGATGCATACATCTCCCTTGCTATCAACGAGGAGATTGTGAATCTGGAGCAAGCACTGCAAGTTCTTAGCCTAGAGGCCCAATCCTGCCATGTACCAATGGCATGCATGAGTGCAGACGATTTTTTCCGCCTTGATCTCGATGAAGCCCACAGCAGCATCAAGGAACTGGTCCACCTCGTTGTCCCACAACGCCAAGTCAAGCATACTACCCCCGCTGCAGATATCTCATCTCCCATACAGCAAAAAAACACCCCATAGAGCACAACCAGTCACCTAGCGAGGAGAACAACTCTACAGACGTAGATCCGCCAGAAGAACCTAGGCCGATTCAGCAAGAACCAGCCATCTCTCCCGATGTCGTCCTACAGGCGCAATTAACGTTGGAGCAATACTGGAAGCAGAGCAACGTCCACCTTTCGCCAGCGGTTCGCCAAGTCTTGAAGCAAACTCGAGCCCAGCTGCAGCAACATCAACTCCGAACACAGAAAACAAAAGGCACTGTCGCCGGCGAAAATCCCGATATTGTTATTGGAGGGTAGAATCCAGAGAGTGTGTAGTGTATAGCGATGAGCACCTTTTGCAATGCTGCCTCGAGTGTACTGTGCGTGCCACGCAAGGCTTGGCGCCTCCAGCAGCCAGCCCTCGCGTCGCTGCGTGGTACCCAGGTAGCGAAAACCGGTACTGTGCTGAGTGCTCGATAGTTGAGTTTGTCGAGGTTGGAGGCATGGGCACTGATGCCTTGGGAGCCAATACTTCGAGTCAACAGGATATCTTCAACTACCGCGTGGGAGGAGAAGGAATACTTTCGGCGCCGGAAGTATATTTTCTACTTCGAAGTACTTGCGCTCGGCCATCGTCACCTCGAAGCAGAACTGCATTTCCTACTGCTCTTCTTTCGAAGCTTTTGCTTTCATGTTTAACGCTCCCTCCCCAAAGCAGAAAGATCCCAAGAATTTGATTCAAGCTCCTTTGTTATCAGAAGAAAATGGAAACATTTTTTTTTAAAAAAAAAGTCAAAAGTTGACCGGTATCTCATCAGTCGCGAATCCATCATGTTGAGGACGTCGCTGCTGGGTGCGCGGCCGACGGCGCGCACCTTTGCTGGCACCACGGCACGCCCCCGCCTCTCGGCCACCCTGCAGCAGAGCCACTGGCAGCAAGCGCGCCATCAGTATCACTACCGCGCCAGCAGCCGACGCCAGAGGCGAGCCGTGTCAGGCGACGTGGTGGTGCTGGGGCTCATCTCCGTGAACGCCGTGACCACCATGGCGTGGCTGCGCGCACAGGCGCCACCTCCGCGACACCCAGCGCAGCAACTGCGCAGCTTCAAGCCGTCCATGCGCACGATGCTCACACACTTCACCACGTCCACGCAGCACCTGCAGGAGGGACGCTACTACACGCTGCTGACGGCCATGTTCAGCCAGGCCACGCTGGGCCACCTGGGCGCCAACATGCTGGGGCTCTACTTCTTCGGCCGCCAGATGTGCGACGTGCTGGGCCACCGCAAGTTCCTCGGACTGTACTTGGCCAGCGGCGTGCTGTCGTCCGCGGCCGCCGTGTTCGAGCAGCACCTGTCCGGCCGCCTGAGCTACAACCTGGGCGCCAGCGGGGCCGTGAACGGCATCACGGCCATGAGCATCCTGCTGTTCCCGCACGGGACGCTGCTGATCTTCGGCATTGTGCCCATGCCCGCGTGGCTCGCCGGCTCGCTGTTCATCTTTAAGGATGCGTACTCGTTCGCGACGGACAGGCAGGACGGCATCGGACACGTCGCGCACCTCAGCGGCGCCTTCATCGGCGGCGCGTACTATTACTACCTGCGTCGTGGCGGCTTCCGAAGCCTCCGGCGCTTCTGAAAGTGGAAAATGAAGCATTTTGGAGGGAAGCTTGTGCAGGACGGGAAGAGCAATTTCGAAAGTACCAGAGAAATAAAACACCATTGCTGCGAAGAAGCAAGGAAGTAGCCTCATGTTTGCCTGGCGACAAACATTTTATTGTTTATCGGAGAAGCGCCGGTCTGCTCGATGGTTTCTCGGTGTGGGCAGCGCCTACTAGTAAGGTTATTTGCCAGCCTTAAACCACCAGGCGCAGGTATGCAGTAGAGCAGCAGCAATCGGACCTTGGGGACTTCGATCAAGGTTTGTGCAGTTTAGCTGTTGCGAACATTGAAGGCGTTTGCATACGGTGCAGAGAGGAATCCCGACTCCAGGAGTAATGTGGGGTTTTACTCTGTGCCGAGCAAAAAAACTCAGGTCATTCATTCATTACGAACGCCCTCTCTTGCCCACGTATTGCTTGCCACAAATACACCCAAGTGAACTCCCCACTGCTTCTCTGGCCACGGCGCCTGAGACGGAATCACAAAGTCGTGCGGGACTGCCTTGTCGCCAAAGCAGGATTCGTGAATATCTAGCAACGGATCCACTATCTTCTCCCACGCTTGACGCCTCAGCTCAAAACTAAATCCCAGCACTTCTAACCGGTCGATATCACGCCCAATGTACGAGAAATAGTATCCGCGATATTTCATATTGGACACTTGTGTCCCAAGCGCCATGTTCCAAGCACTTTTGGGCCACGGCTCACACGCAGGTACAACAAATTTTGTGGGCACCCGGCAAGTCTTGAATTCTGCGACGTACACTTGTAGCGCTGGAATGATACGCTCATTCCAAGTGGCCACATAATGATCCCACGCGAATCCTATTTCGTTCAGAATATCCTTGTCTCGTGCAACCAACTCCACGTAGTTTTTCCCAACTCGAATCCGGTTCACAATCCTACCGAGACGAAGATCCCACGTTTCTTCAGGCCACGGAGCCGCATGTGGCACCTTGAATGACCTCCCCACAAGGCAATGGTGGTGTAATTGGCGGAATACCTTCAGCGCCGGAAGTATCTTCTCATTCCACTCACGCTCGACCATCATCATCTCATAACAGAGCTTCATCTCCTTCAGCTCTTCCTTCGACTCCTTCACTTGCCGAGCATACGCGTTTCTAATTCTGACATGAAGAACTGTGACGCCCAGTGGCCAGTTCCACGACAATCGTGGCCACGCATCGTCGCCATCCGGGACAACAAACGTGCACGGGACATCCGTGTGGCGGTTTACACCGTAGAAGTGCCGCAGAGCTGGCATAATGATCTCGTCCCACTGGAATTGAAGAACATTGTGAGCAAAGTTCATCTCCTGCAGCTCCGTGTCCATCCGAGGGGAAAGCTTGTACTTCCCAGCTTTTTTACGTAGATAACTAACACCTTCCCCAAGTGCATAGCCCCACGCCACACGCGGCCAGCGAGCATCACCTGATGGAACAACGAATGATTGAGGAACCAGCGTGTCTCCATTGATTTCCTTGTAAGCAGGCAGTGCGGCCAGCATCTTCTCCTCCCACGCGATAGTTTTCCAATGAAGCTTATCTGGCTGACTCGCAGTGTTGCCCCCCTCTGTGCGCAAAGCCTCAGTGTCCCATTCCTCCGACCTCGTCGAGCTAAAACATCGAGCACTCAGCGCAGATTTTCTTTTCGCTACCTCACCACACAGCGATGCGACGGGCGGCTTGTTAAGGCGCCAGGACCGGCGTGGCGCGCGGAACAGCGTCCTCGACAGCATCAACCACACAATAGGCACCTTTCGAATGGTTGTGGGATAGATACACATAAAAAGACC
This sequence comes from Phytophthora x cambivora, assembly GCA_033557925.1. Lineage (NCBI taxonomy): Eukaryota > Oomycota > Peronosporomycetes > Peronosporales > Peronosporaceae > Phytophthora > Phytophthora x cambivora. The sequence goes on along the minus strand of JAUCEB010000008.1, from coordinate 2,083,552 downwards.
ATTTCGAGGGCTAATTAGTACAGTCTCCCCTCCCAAATCTGAACCCCCCTCAATCGATATGATATGATAAGTGATCAGATTTTTCATTTTTGTCGTCCCCCGATTGTTGTAATAGGAATTTCCGATACTAAAGCAAAGCACTCGATATTCCCTCTCAGTACTGATAAGTGATAAGTTCTGGGACCAAATATCATCTATATTAGACAGGTTTAAAGTGGTGCGTGATTGTTTGCTGCTTTCTAGACGCGAGCGACTTCACTCTTAGCTCGAGCAGGCGGCGAGACAGATAACGGCGAGTGGGAACCACATCGTCATTCTCACCCTCCTTCGCTGCAAAATACTGCAGAATCAAGTTGGCAGCTTCTGTAAACTGTCCGTCGGTCGGAGCTTTTATCGGGAGTACTACGTCGCGGTCGCTGCTGTAGTCAGGGTCTTGGTAGACAATCGGATCGCAGCAAAAGTCCACAATCGTGTCATCACTGTAGTCGTAGTGAAATTCATTCTCGTCGGCCGGAGAGAGCAAGCTGTCAATTGTAATTTCCGTCGAGAGCTTCAGCAAGTTCATGCAAGCTTGGATCTGCTCGACCGACGCTTTCTCTTCAACTTGAACACTTCGTGGATAGGGGCGAACAACATGCGTAGAATCTGAAGACAACTTGCAATGCCTCCAGCAATTTACTATAGTCGAACGAGGAACTTCCTCCCATGCTTGTCGCACCCACTGCATTGCCTGCAAAACATCCACCTTGTACCAGTCCCGCTGTGCCTGTCCAGACAGTTCAACGGCGTGAGCAAGTTGTAGCCGTCTGTTATGAGCCTTAAGGCAGCGAATTACACCAGCGTCCAGTGGCTGTAACACCGATGTTGTGTTGGGCGGGAGGAATAAAATTTCCAAATTGGACAATCGATATGCCGCGTGCGACGAGGCGTTATCCACAAGTAAAAGGATTTTTCGGTCCTGGCATATCATCTTCGTGTTTAGACTAGTCGTCCACTCTCGAAACACAGCGCTGGTCATCCACGCCTTCTTGTTGGAGTAGTAATAGCGAAAGCCAAGTTGTAAAGCTGTCTTCTTGCGAAATGCGCGCGGCTTCTTCGCCGTTCCAATGATTAGAGGCTCGACCATATCAGTCCCCGTCATATTGACCATCAAGCCTACTGTAATTCTCGCCTTGTCCTGCTTAAGCCCTCTAGCGCCGCCATCTTTGCGGCCAATCGTCTTTGAAGGCGCGCGTCGGTAGAACAGGCCCGTCTCATCGAAATTGTACACATCGGTAGGTTCATATTCGGCAATCTTGCTTAGAATAGCCGGTAGCTCACGAAACACCGCAGCGTGATCAGCGGATGCGGCTTCACCGCGGAGACTTAAGCCCTGGAAATCATGACGGCTCTTGAACGTGGCCAGCCAGCCGTTTGAGAACTTGGGGGGCTCCGCCGAGCTCTCGATTAGCCCTCCATGTTGCATGTTGACGAAGAAGCTTCGGGCTTTGGTTTGGATGAGATCGTCGGAAATGGGGACCCGGTTGCCCTGCTGCGCGAGTACCCAGAGCTTTAAGGCCTCGTCGAGGCCAGGATAGCTGACGGCATGATTGGTTTTGCGGTCGTCGCTCACCGCGGCATCAAGGATCTCGGTGGAACGTTTGAGAATACTGGAGATTGTTGCCTGTGCGGGGGCCTTGGACAATTGGAAGTGAACGCGACACCACTCTCTCAGCTCGTTTTGCGTGAGCTTTGGCTCGCGCACGTGCTTTTCGATTAGCTGCCGCTTCTCCTTTTGAGTGAGGTTTCCTGTGCGGAGCGTGGTTGTCTTGGATGGCATGATCGCGAGCTGGAGTGCGAAGGATGAGTGTGGGTGTGGCGAACAGGAGGGATTCTTGAGTGAGAGGCTCTCACTGAGAGCCAATCACGCTCCCTTCTGAATATGATAATTTGCCAAATATGATAACTGATTGAGCTGGCCTGTTCTCCCGTGATAATCATTTGTGGGAGGGGAGACTGTAATCGCCGGAATCGTATCCAACAGCCCTATCACAAAATCCGCCAAAACGGCCTCTGTATCCCACAGCCATGTTGGTTGTGGGAACCTGTCCTAGGCGATACACTCTAGACTTTTATTATCATGGCATGCATTCGATCATAGAATATGGAGGGCTTTTTTGCAAAGAATAGATATGATATAATAACAAATTGCGCTCTCGCTCACTTCCCGCCATCCCGCTCTCTCACAGGCTCAAGACAGGTGCGACGAGGGCACGGGCGGCATGAGCAAGAGGGACGAGGGTAGGAGCATCGAGGGCCAGTTACCGGTGCAGCCACTGAGCACTGGGGCTTGGGGCACGGCCGGCTCAAGATGGCGTTGTCAAGCGGTGTTGCCTCGTTGTTTTCGGCGTTGTTGTGCGCTCAATGATAAAACCTCCGTGGTATGATATGAATAATGCGTGAACAGTCACTTCCCACAACCAACAACCAATGGAGGCCGAAACAAAAAAGCTGTTGTTTGTGGTTTGTGGGATAGCTCTTTCCCACATCCCACAAACCACATCCAACCGTCGTCTCGAAAGGTGCCCAATGTTTGGATTTTATCCATAGAGTTTTGCAAGGGGAAATTGCTAACCAACTCCGAGTGGGAATTTGCTAATCAGTACCATTGCTGCTCTACAAGTGTTTACCAGCTTAGTAGCACTTTTGAATAGGTCGGGAAGGCTTCGATTGTCTCGCGCATGGAGAACACTGCCCGGCGCCGGCAGTGACCCGGAGGAGTGTGACCAGGTATCCACCAGGTGCTGCAGGCCGCTGGTGCACTATTTCGGTGGCGGCGGCGCGGCCGACGCGGCCCATAAGACGCACCTACCGCAGTCAACGCTGCCGCGGGCGGCTACGGCGGCACATCGGATGAGGAGGAATACGGTGGTGTGGCTACCGTGGAGGACAAGGACGGCATGCTAACCCGGGTGACACTGATACAATTGGCAAGAATATGGGGCTTGTGTAGGCAGCACAGCTCTCCCAGGTGGACAGCATGGGCGGGGGCGGGTCACTCTTTGAGAAGCAGAAGCCCGTGAAGCATTCGGTGGAAGATACGGTAGCGCCATATTATCGCTATGCCTGTTTACATTCCGTGTTCCTGAACTCACTTACGCCTGTTGCAATTCGGCATTGCGAGACGAAGTAACACTTCCACCTCCGAGCTACAGATCCGCTGGCAGGCCTCGCAATCAGAGTCGACTTCGAAGCCGCGGTGAAATTGACCCCGAAGCATCTCCAATTGTAAGCTCCAAGTGCGGGCGTAGAGGTCACAACATCCTAACCTGTGCGCGTCGGCAAGCACTTCGTGAACAAAGAGCTAGGTAATCAGTCGCTAACAGGTACCTAAAGTACAGACGCATTACATTAAATGCATTAAACTCAGAACACCTACATAATGTTTTCTTTACCGTCGTCTTGCACCGCATCCGTGGGCTTTCGTTCGCACCCTCGCACCGTCCTGCAGACAGATATTTACAGCAGAATCCAATCAGCTGAGCAGGACTTGGGCTCTTCGGCGAGCGCAATGACGGAGACGACGCAATAGCAGCGAACACGTCGTCGCTGCTGCAGTGCCCATCGAGCCACCGCACTCGGAGTCCGCTGTGGCGTCACGACTCGGTGCTCACGGGGAGTTCGAGCGGAACCAGAAGATGCTGTGCTGCGAGAAGAAGCGCTTGAAGCCCGAGTTCCAGGACGGGTCGATCATGTGCGAGCTCTCGATCTTGGCCACGTCGGCCAGCCGGACCGTAGCGGTACTTGGCAATGAGCTGCGAAACCAACACGCCGCCGTAGCCATAGGCGATGAAGTGCATCTTGTGAGCTGGCGGGGAGGGGGGGGGGGGGTGTAGTTGCGCCATACGTGAGAGCTACGCTCGAACTCGAGGGGCGGGGGGGGGGGGGGGGGGGGGCTGCTCCACGAAAAGCAGCTCCTGCACCTGCACGTGGTCGATGAGTCCTTGAGCGCCTTCTCGCCGTGGTCGCGGATCTCCTGACTGGAGATGCGCTGCTTGCTCGCGCGGTTGCGCACGTTGCCGCTCTCCGTGAGCTCGAACCGGTCGTAGGCCCAGCCGGCGGGCTCGTCCGAGAGGACTGCGGGCATCGTGCCCTCCAAGCTTGTCCATGCCCCACTTGGGCATTTGCGGGCGGCGCGTCCCGCCCACGCCGCTGCTAATGCTGCTGATGACGATGCCGCCCATGAGCGCCGTGAGCGTGGGGTTCTCGGACGAGGTGGCGGCGGCGCTGCTGACGGTGGTAAAGCCGTCGTTGCCCCTTACATGTCCGTTACTGTTGGCCTGTAGGTGGAGTCCCATTCGGCCTTGATCAGGGCAGTGGAAACCTTGGGCGCTCGGTCTTCACTTCGCTCATGGGGCTGCGGCTCGTCCTCTGGCTATCGATGTCGACTAGGGACGGATCTACTGCGGGAATACGCTGCTCCAGTAGCAGCACGACGTCTGTGAGCTCGTGGCGTGCGCACATGTCCGGCAGCTTCTGGTGGTGCACCTGCTGCACCTCGGAGCTGCTGCACACGAGCGAGAACTGCGGCGTGCAGCTGTACTGTTCTCCATGCGCGAGACTATCGGTCGAAATCAAAAGTGCTACTAAGCTGGTGAACACTTGTAGAGCAGCAATGGTACTGATTAGCAAATTCCCACTCGGAGTTGGTACCGATTAGCAATTTCCCCTTTATCTTAATCTCAACTGGGTCAACATACCAGCATAATGTGATTATCATACGGGATATCCAAATATACAGGTATTCCGCGCTTACAAGTTAATTAGTGAACGTATCGTAATCGACAGGTATTAAATCAGAGAATAATCGTACGTCAGTGCGATCCCGCCTAGGACTCTGGACTCTGGATAAAATCCAGAGAACATCTACTAATTAATAGTATAGTCCTGATCCGCCAAAACGTGCAGAGGATCGACAGAAAACTAAGTAGCTCGGTTGAAAAGGATGCAGAAGGCCCGCAGCAAGTACGTAGACCTGCTCCCGCGCCCCCGCCTATGAGGGGGAGCGCGTCCCTAGTGTCTTCTGCAGCGTCTCACCTGCCCCCGCCCGTGTGCGCGTCGCAGCTCCAACCCGTCGGGCTTCCACAGTCTGCAGGGCGTGACCGTGCTCTGGCACGGCTGGCTCAAGAAGCTCGGGCGCTTCAGCAAGCGCTGGCGCAAGCGCTACTTCGTGTTCCTGTCCACGGCCAACGGCATGAAGGAGCTGCGCCACTACGACGCGTTCAAGGACGTCAACACGCTGCTCATGTCCACGCCCAAGGGCGTCATCTCCATGACGGACGCCACGGGCATCTGCTGCTTCACGCCGGTGCCCACGGCCGGCCGCAAACCCATGAAATTCGTACGAAGTTTTGTGTTATTTATATGATTTTTGTGTGTTCAGCTAACATGATTTTTATTTTATTTTATTTTGTTGTTGTTGTTGGTTGTGGATGGATAGAACCGCTCGGACGCGAACGATTCGAGACCGGGGGCGTACGACCAGAAGTTTGCAGTGCTGACGCCTCTTGTGCGCTCAATTTTTCCTATTGGGTGTGGTGGGTGGGTGGATTTCTTATTTTATTTTATGTTGTTGTTGTTGATGATGTGGTAGCATGTGCACTTGCTGGCCTTCCACAATGGCAGAGAGTGGGGCGGGTATGTTTGGTTGAAGTGTTAATGTGCTATGGTGGAGAGCGTTGCTTATGTTTTATTATTTATTTAATTGTGGTCAGGTCGAGTGAATCGCAGCAGGGACTGTCGTTGTTGGCGTCGCTGTCGGCGTTTTATCCGACGGTGGATGTTCTTCATTCCGGGTGGATGGCGAAGCGACGAGAACGCAATGTACACAGCCCCAAGAGCATTATGACGTACTGGAAGCGGCACTTCTTCGTTTTCTTGACCTCGGGCGACTTGCTCTACTTTCGAGATGACACATTGAGCGAGCTGCAGGGGCGGGTGGATGTTCGACACGCCCCGACTGTTCGAGTTACAGGGGAGCAGCTTATGGAGGAGAGGAAGAAGGATGGGGGCATGTTTAAGTTTGGAAAGATGCCGGCGCTTGAACGGGAGACTTGTTTGATTTGGATTGCCACGCCTCCATCGAAAATGTTCGTTTTGAAACTCGAGGACGACCACGATGAATCAGGTGGAGGTATTGGTGGCGGGGGCAAAGGTGGACTAGGCTCCTCTGGGGTTGGAGTTACCATCCGGAAAGCTGAGCTCACTCCGAGTTCGAAAAAGTGGCTGCAGTTATTGTTGCAAGGGCACGCAGAAACGAAGTATACACAACTAGAAAAGTGTATTGCGACTGGCAAATACGGACTGACGACAGAGGTGAGCAAACAATTTATATATCTTGACAATATCTTCAGTGGCTCACATACTTTTTGCACATGAACTTCAGATCATCTCGGCGGTTCGTGCTGGAATCCCTGATGAGTTGCGAGGCCAGTTATGGCAAGGATTTTCTGGTGCCACCGATCTTCAGCGGCGTGTAGAGCTAAAACACGCTATCCGCAGCGCGTCCAAGTCGCCTAATGTTTTTCGTATGCCTTCACGAGAATCAACAAGGGCTGGCATGAAGTCTCCTACAGCGAAGAAGCATGCAATCTATGAAAGGTGTTCTGCGTCTATTGACGCGACAAGAATGGATACGCCAGAGAACCAAATGCTTTTCTCACGTTTGTGCGCACTGGCACTTCAAGAAAGCGGGCACGTGGCTGTCAGCGTGCGCCCAAGTGAGCTACATAATTTAACAGGCCGCTTTGGTCGCGCCGTCTCGGACGCTTCAAACCCGTCAGATCTATACAGTGAGGACCGGGGGTCATTTTACGACGACGAGCGTGACTCCATGGATGATGATGACGCTGAGCAGATTGAGATAGAAGAAGTTAAAACTGGACTTGACCCGTTTGGTAAACGTGCATCTGCACGCAACACGCTGAAGCAGCTCGAAAAGGGCAAGATGGGCAACTATGTCTACCCTAGCGACTACCCGGCAGCAGACTGGGAGCTATCTACACGTCGTCGACTTTTGATCGCAACCTCGCGCTACAAGTAAGCTGGTTACTGGCTAGTTCTTTGCTCATTTGGATATGATTGGTGTTCTAATCTGTGCCATTGTTTTGTCGAATGCACACAGTCCGTATTCGCATCCCTTCCCGTGGCGAGTGTCGTGCCTACTGTTGGCATATATTGAAGAAGAGAGTGCGTTCTGGATCATCAACAGGTATGTGTTTGCAGTCGAGCCGCTCGCAAAAGTAATGCTCTAACGTACTCTTCTTGCGCTTGCAGCGTAATTGATTCGTTACTCCCTGGCTACTTTCACGGTTACCGGCCAGCTTTGCAAATTGATGTGGCAGCATTTACGGCGCTCCTGCAAGACCGTTTGCCGGCTCTCGCTTCGCACTTAACAACCATAGAATTTCCTTTGGGTAGATTAGTCGAACGCTGGTTCCTGAGCTTATTTACCGCATCGCTCATCCCGCTCCCGACGGTACGAGATCTGTATGCCTGATACGCTGGAGTCCTATCCTAGTCACTAATTTCTTTACGTCAGGTACTGCGGATATGGGACGCATTTTTCATTCGCGGCGTACTGGTTTTCTACGGAGTTGGCCTTGCATTGCTGTTTCGCGCGGAAGAAACTCTTTTTCATGCAAAAACCGCAGCTGAAGCTGAGGAATATCTGCGGGCCAGTGAGCGCAGCTGTATTGATGCAGATGGAGTCTTCTCGCTTGTCTTCAAGGACGATCTCACTATTCCATGTACGTGCAGTCTGGTCGATGACTTCGTCTGGAACTAGCTGAATCTCACTCTGGTTGTCATTTATTACTTGTATGAATGCAGGGCTTACGGATGAGCAGCTTGAAAAGCTACGGTCAACACACCGCCACCGAGTGATGGACCAGGTGTCTCAAAAAGTGAACTACTTTAAAGACAAGCTGAGCATTCTTAAGCTTACACAGGACTTCGGTTCACGCTGCCAGGGTGTTGCCAAGCAGTTCCTGAGCGATCGCAAAGGTGTGACGACAGCCTTGCGATTGAGCGCGGCCGCTGAAGCCAACGAAGAGAAAGACCCGTACGACATGTACGGCCTTGACGATGAATTCAACGATTTGGACGTTGGCTCCGAGAATGACAAACTCGAAGACTCGTTCCAGACGTCGCTGCATCTGCTGCTGGAGCAAGTAAGGGAATCCTCCGTGGCGGCTGATGCACTGGCTGTTGAGTTGGGTCAACGGCAGGCAAAGTGGTTGGCTGCTTCGAGCCAACTTGCTGCGTGTCCACTTGCTCGCCCGCCCACGCCAGACTCACACAGCTGGCTTTCTCAAGTTAAGGAAGGCAAAATCTCGGGCGCAGGACACGATGCGTCTCCGCTCTTTTCTGCCAGCAGCAGTGGTTTCCCCTCTGCATCTCGTGTCATCGAAGCTTCAGGGATGGTGTTCGACTCTGGTGAAACACGCCTTCCCAGCAATGATGTCATAGGAATTGAAAGTGACAGTCCACTCACGGGTCAGCGGAGCTGCCTGTTAATGGAGAGGGAGGACCTGGGTCTCTCAGATCGTCATCTCGCTGAGATGTTTCTTTACGCACTGGTGTCTTCGCTCAAGGCATTGTGCGCTGCTCGGCTCGAGTGCTTGGGTATTACATATCGCTTCATGTGGCACGGGGGATCCTGGCTGGAATCTGCCGTTGAGTACCCATCGTTCTCTACGCTTTCGGGGGCTACATCTTCTATACCAAGCAGCAGCACGACAGCCAAACCCCGCCAATCTGTGCGAACTAAGACATCAACGGCAACCCAGTCATCAATTTCGTCCGTCTCATCACTACGACGTCCACGCGCGATGGACGACTCCGCGCTGTCTGGCCGCCGACGTGGTGACTCCGGTGCAATAACACCAAGACGAGGCGGTCGACCAACCACACGCAGCTTCTACAATCCGGGCAAGTCACCCACGCGACTACGTCCAAGCCTTTCATCCGGGGACTTCTCAGTATTGGAGTTTGCTGCTGGAGGTCTGGGTACCAATCTGTACGACGACCCGATCATTGAAGGTCAACCCGCGCCATCATCGCCCACGTATACCGAGCAGCTTGTAAACGGGAGTGGCGCCTATCCAGTAACCCCTGCGTCTCCACCACCGCAAGACAGCAACACTCTCGGTTTGGAGTTCGCGCTCGGTCGTGGGCTTGATCGTTGTGCTACATCAACGCTGGATTCGTCAAACAAGCCGTTACTTGCAGCACTCACAGCGCAACATCAGGAAGGTGAACATGTTTTCCGGGAGTCACATAAGCGGTTGCTTAGTGGGCTTGGCAAGTTTTTGCGTCTTGAATACCGCGACAAGGACTGGGCCCTGCGCGAGCGCGCTCTGACCATTGAGCGTGAGCTGCAGCAAGAGCTCCAAGAAATTGAAGCCGAAGTTCATGGTGCCCAATGGTTGCAGACCTAGGCTACTGGTAGTGAACATAACAATTTAACACGAGATAGGATAGCTTACGATTCATCATCAGAGCTGTGTGCGCGGCCCTTTGACACCGCTACTCGTTGGCTGTGCCCCTACAACGGCGCCAATTTCACTACATGTAGTGAACGGATCTCCAACGCTGCTGTCGTCGGCATGGCTACTCGTACTGCTGGTTGAACGCTTGAACAAATGCGGCGATTCGGCGAACGGGTTGTCGACCTCGCTATTGCTGAGTACTCGGATCTCTAATTCCTCCATAATTTCCGTCACAGCAGCGTACATACATGTACGTACAGCCTTGGACATCGTCATGCTAGGCGGTTTTTTTTGGCTGCCAACCTCTTTATTGCCAAGTGTACCGGTAAGCTTATGGCAAAAAACGCTTTATCCCCCCCCCCCCACAATTTTCTAAAATCAGTTTTTTTAAAAACGCTGGACGTCGTCAAAGCGATTTTTAGTGATGATACATGTATTTGTATTAAAATACATGAATTTTACAAAATACATGTATCTTCGCTAAAAATCGTATTATACAGTATTATTTTTATTATACAGTATTATTTTTTAAATATTATACTGTATACCGACTTCCTCCGCTTGTAGTCGACAACCTCATATAAGAGCGACCAATCAGATTGCATGATTGTGATCTCCGTTTCAGTGCCGCTTATAAGTTCCGTTGCAAATATTTAAATACAAATTTACCGGTAGTGTACCGGTAATGGTAATTCGCCATTCATTTGGGCCCCAAGGGCCCTCGCTCCCAACGCCGGGATTCCTTCACAGCACTGGAGAAGCTGAATGCTGCGCAAGCACTCGCCAAGAACGCCGATGTGCGAAGCGTAATCAAGGACCTCTACCTCCAGCTTAGCGAAGACGCCTACGAATCTCGAAGAAAGCTCGTATCAAGATAGCTACAGTAGATGGGACGAGCAAACTCGAAGCACAGTGCTCCGTTAAGAAGGGTAGCGGTAAGACAATTGCATCTTGCTCGTACCGGAGCTGGCGTGCCCGCCACTACCGCGATCACCGGATATTCCTAACGCTAGAGGGAATGCGCTCTTCTACAGCGCGCCGCGATCTCTAACGTGGCGGATTCTGCGCAAGTGTGCCATTGCGTTGCCTGCTCGTAGGCGTGGGTGCCACAGCTCCGATGAGAGCTACGGAGCGAGGTCTTGCAGCGCCGGTCGCAATCGTTGGGATGCCCCCTCGAGTCCCCATCTGAGCCCACTTGGACTTCTGCACTGCGCTACCCTCATTAGGGACGACGACGTATTATAGCAGCTGCTACTTTAATTGAGGGCCTCGCAAAACGTTGTGCTATTGCTGGAAGCATTGACGATGTTGATTCAGATGACGACATCGAGAAGAGTGGACATGCTATTGTTATCGACCCAGCAGCCGTGCAAACGTCCTTGAACGGGTAGTTCCAGGCCCTCTTCTTGACTAGATTTCAGTATTAATACCGGTTACAGTACCGAAATCGACATATCATTTATGACGGGGGTACACTGTACCGGCATATACCCTGTCCACATCCCCTATATGGATGTTTTATTGTGAAACCCGACGATTATGTCCAATTTTTTTGCAAATCGATCGCTTTAAGCGCCTTTTAAGCGGATGAACCCTTGTTTTGATATAATATATTATATAAACAGGATGCCACTCCGATTTGGCGTTCCCCATCCCTGTTCATATATCGCGGATTGGCGTCGATATATACGCAAATAGCTCCGAATGCCCAGTATCAGCTGGGCATTCTGAAGGCAGCTTGTATATATAAACGGCGCCCAGATCAACGTGGGCTGCGAACTCGAAGCTGTAACATGTAAAAAATCCCAATGAACACATATAATACTTATCTCGCCCTACATTATGCGTGGAGCTACTTTTGCACGAGTAGAAGCTGCTTGTACTCGTAGTTCTGGCTGCTGCACCTCTGCGGCTATTTAATAAGCCCAGGGAGCAGAGCATTCATTAGCATTTGGTCGAGATTTGCATATATCGCCAATCCTACGATTAAGTATTTTCCTTACCCCTTTTCCCCTCTTGTCAGCTTAACTGGACTGGACATCTTTGTCGGTTTTCACAATAGCGGGTCGGTAATAGGTATACTAACCCTAAAAAACTACAAGTAATAACTTACAGTTGTTTAGTTAGTTTAGTAGTGTATATGTTGCTTTGCAAAAATCTATGGATAAAATCCAAACATTGTGTGGTTGATGCTGTCGAGGGTGCTCCGCGCGCCACGCCGGGCCTGGCGCCTCAACAAGCCGCCCGTCGCATCGCTGTGTGGTGAGGTAGCGAAAGTCAACTCTGTGCTGAGTGCTCGATGTTTGAGTTCGACGACGTCGAAGGAATGGGACGCTGAGGCTTTGCGCACAGAGGGGGGCAAGACTGCGAGTCAGCCGGAGGAGCTTCATTGGCGAACTATCGCGTGGGAGGAGAAGATGCTGGCCGCACTGCGAGTTTACAAGGAAATCAATGGAGACACGCTGGTTCCTCGACCGTTTGTTGTTCCATCAGGTGACGCTCGGTGGCCGCGTGTGGCGTGGGGCTATGCACTTGGGGTTGGTCTTCATAATCTACGTTCAAAAGCTGGGAAGAACAAGCTTTCTTCTCGGATGGACACTGAGCTGAAGGAGATGAACTTCGCTCAAAATGCTCGTCAATTTCAGTGGGACGAGATCATTATGCCAGCTCTACGCCATTTTTACGAAGTACACGGCCACACGGATGTTCCGCGGACGTTTGTTGTCCCGGATGGCGACGATGCGTGGCCACGATTGTCTTGGAACTGGTCACTGGGCATCACGGTTCATCATGTCAGAATTACAAACGCGTATGCTTGGCAAGTGAAGGAGTCGAAAGAAGATCTGAAGAAGATGAAGCTCTGCTTCGAGATGATGCCCGAGCGTGAGTGGAATGAAAAGATACTTCCGGCGCTGAAGGTATTCCGCCAATTACACCACCATTGCCTTGTGGGGAGGCCATTTAAGGTGCCACATGCGGCTCCGTGGCCTGAAAAAGCGTGGGATCTTAGTCTCGGTAAGATCGTAAACGACATTCGAGTTGGAAAAACCTATGTGGAGTTGGTTGCTCGAGACAAGGATATTTTGAACGAAATAGGATTCGCGTGGGATCATTATGTGGCCACTTGGAATGAGCGTATCATTCCAGCTCTACAAACGTACGTCGCAGAATTCAATACTTGCCGGGTGTCCCCGAGCTTTGTTGTACCTGCGTGTGAGCCTTGGCCCAAAATGTTGGAGATCGCTAGCTCTGACGCCACCTGCGACCGATGTGGTGGCGTCAGCAACGACCTGCGACGCTGGAGCGACTTCTCCATCAGCCCAAGATGAAACCCACCATGAAACTACCCATGCATATTAGGCTAGAGCAGGACTTCCAGCAGCCCTCAGACTAACTCACTCTACAATATACACGGTGCGAGGCACCCCAACAAGGAGCGACCTTGTCAAGTGCTCAAGTGCGCTCCCTTCAGGTTATGAGCCCAACTGGCTCGCCATCTGCAGCGACCAGTGAAGACTTCGAAGACTCGCGAGGCGATCACGAAGACTTTGAAGAGTACGCAGAAGCACGAGGTGCTGACGACATTAACGAAGAGGAACGACCTCGACGAGTGAACCGACTTGGACTCCCCGACGAACTGCACTTCGACCCTTCGGATCAAGAATCAATGGAGCAGCACGACCAGCTTCAGCTTATCCTCCAGTTGCAGGGTGAGCTGGCCGAGATGAAGAGGCAGTTCACTACGCGCGGACGTAGCGCCCCCTCCATGTCAGATACCAGCATGGAAACAGCACCTCCGTCGCCAAAGAAACCCAAAATCAAGGATGTCCGCTGCTCGAACTTCAAGGGGAACGAGGTTTACCCTGGACTCGGAGCTGGTTTCGAAACCTTCATCAGCGAATTCGACCACGCCATAAGAACTGAGACGCTCGTGAACGGCTCCACCTGGACCGACGAAATTAAGGCATCGGTGATTGTCAACTTCCTGGAAGGGAAAGCGTCCAGATATTATCACAAGAAGAACTCCGAGTGGCAACGACGTCACGATGGTGATAGTATGCCGTACCCAGAAGTGAAGCGTGCGATGCGCGCAGAGTTCGGCTGTAAGTTAAGCCAACTTGAACTCAGCACAAAAATGCAGTGCAACAAGCGAGAAGGTGACTCGTGGCATGACTATCTGGAGTACTTGAATTTCATTGAGAGTCTCATGGAGGGTGACCAGACCAAAATGGTCATGGAAGTATTTGGCAACCACGCCTGCCCCGAGTTGGCTGCCACACTCATATCGTCGGTACCCGAAGACACTTCAGACTACGCACTAGAGACTGATCGGATGAAGCGACTACTATACAAGCTTAAAGGAGACGGCCGAAACCACGGTACCAAGCGGGGTGACCGAAAAAGCCGCCACAACGATCGCCACAGCAACAATGGGCATAGCGATCGCGCTCAGGACCGAACCGGTCGCACATCCGATAGCAGCTCGTGGCGTAAGTCACTGTCCGGAGGTGAAAACTCAGAACGACGTGCACATCATTCACCCAGCAGGCAAGCATTTGGCGCAACAGAAAGCCGAAGCGAAATTCGCTGTCACGTATGCGGTCAGCCCGGCCACAAGATATTTTCATGTCCAATTGTGGAGCAAGCGAAACAACTAGCGTCAAAAGGATGTGCAAACGTGGCTACCGCGAGTGTGAGTGACGACGAAGCATCCGGGGACTCTGAAGATGAAGCATCCGGGGACTCTGACGATGAAGCTTGCGTTTGGATCGCTGCTAGTGATCCTGCTAGTGATTCTGCTCGAAATTCACACGAACCATTATCGACGAACGTGTGGACGGTGGACTCCGGTGCTTCTCACCATCTCTGCACAAACCGCGACCAACTTTTCGCGATTGAACCAGCACTTCTCTCCGTTAAAGTGGCGAATGGCAACGTCGTTGTAGCCACTGAAAAGGGGAGCACTGTCATCAATACGAGCACAGGTGGAGTAACGCGAACCATCCTGCTGAAGGATGTATACTATGCCAGCGGAATCGACAGGAACCTGATATCAGTCGCCCAGCTCACAGCACGCGGACACACATGCACGTTTGGTAAACGGCGGTGCGTCATCAAGTCTGAGTCTGGCAAGACGATTGCTGAGGTGGAAAAGTCACCAATGAATGGACTTTGGTCGGTAGGCCTTGAGTATGGTGCAGCCTCCTTCGCTTCTATGACGACCTCCTCTCTACAGCAATGGCATGAACGCCTTGGGCATGTAAACTTCCAGGATCTCGTCCGTATGCTGAACAAAAATTTGGTCGGCGGCATGGTCGCATCCAACAGGAAAATCGATTTCTGCATGAGCTGCGCCGAAGCAAAGCAAACCCGTCGAGCAAAGAACAAGCATGACACGTCTTCTTCTGCTCCGACAGATGAACCCGGTGCAACACTATGCACGGACTTGAAGACGGATATGACCCCGGATCGACTCGGCAACAAGCACCTCCTTACTATTGTGGATCATGCTACGAATTACAACCGAGTGTACCTGCTTCGTAAGAAGAGCGATGCGGAAGGTCATTTGGAAGACTTCATCAGCGAGTTCGAGCGGCAATACAACGTCAAGGTGAAGGTGATTCGATCCGACGGAGGTGGTGAATTTGGCAGCAGCAGACTAGATCGATTTCTCCTCAACCGAGGCATTCGCCACCAGTCGACTGAAGCTGGAATGTCATCATCTAATGGAAAAGCGGAGCGTTTTCATAGAACTATTATGGACTCAGCCCGAGCGATGCTCTGGGCGTCAGCACTGCCTCAAAGGTACTGGGGCGATGCCGTTCTCTATGCAAGTTATATCCGCAATCGTCTGCCAACTCGAGCAAATGCGGACCACGCGTCCCCAATAGAAGTTCTGTCAGGCAAGGTACCTGATGTCTCGCACATACTCAAGTTCGGCTCCAAATGCACGAGCCATATCGCCCATGCCACTAAGCGCTCCGCGAAGAAACGCGCAGAGAAGGGACTGGTTATTGGCATCGACCCTCTCAAGAAGGCTTACCGTGTTTTCATCCCGAGAACCAAAAAGATCATCTCAACAACCAACATCCAGAACATTGACCGTCTTGATTCACGAGCTGTGGGGCGATACATGGACGCCATTGACGCCGACCACAACGAAGATAACAACTCAGCGCGAAATGAGGCGCCTCAGGAGCAGACCAAAAACCAAACAGCAGCTTCTGATGAGCGAAATGACGACGCCGGAAGTCCCGCAGAGCACCATCAGCTCACGTCACGTGCAATCCAGCGCGTTTTCGGGTTAAACCGTGGGGCCAGAGTGCCCCCTCATGACGACTTTCGACTACCCCAATCCTTTCTGGACGAGTTCGCTACTCCGGTGACCGCTCTACTGACGGTTAGCCTCGATGGTGGCACCGCTCTTCTAACCATACGAGAAAGTGATGGTATCAAGGTGCCAACAAGCGAAGCAGAAGCAAAAGCAAGTCCCTACTGGCACAAATGGCTACAAGCAATGCAGGAGGAGCTGAAGGCTATCTTGAAAAACGCGACGTGGACTGTCGTTGACGTGCCTAGCGAGGGCAACCTGATAACTGCGAAATGGGTATTCAAGCTGAAGTTTGACAGCAAAGGCGATCTCGAGAGATTTAAGGCCCGCCTGGTTGCTCGTGGCTTCAACCAGAAGTACGGGATCGACTTTGATGAAACCTTTGCGCCAGTCTTGAAAATCTCAAGCTTGAGACTTCTGGTTGCGCTGGCCTCATTGTGGCACGCCGTCATTCGACAAGGAGACGTGCCCAACGCTTACCTCCGAGCTGATCTGGACAGACCAATTTTTATGCGAGCACCTACAGGATTATATCTCCAACGAGGGAAGTGTCTGCTGCTTCAGAAAAGCCTGTACGGCCTTAAGCAGAGCGGCAAACTTTGGAACGACACCATTCACCGCTATCTGCTCGAACTTGGCTTCAAGAGAAGTCAACTCGACCCGTGCTTGTATTATAGGTGGTACGAAGGCAAACTTACGCTATTGGGTCTCTATGTCGACGATGTAGTCGTCGTCAGCCAGAGAGAAAGCGATTCCAACTGGACGATGCAGAAGCTTGCCGAACAATTCCAGATCAAGGACATGGGTCCAGCAAAGAAGTGTTTGGGAATCAACATCGAGCAGAGCGACCGGGGTATCTACCTCCACCAGACAGCCAATATTGATAACCTGCTGGCCAAATGTGGCATGGAGAACTGCCGCCCGGTGACAACCCCAATGGAGTCGACTAAAAATCTTCATAGCGACGACGACGAACCCTTCTACGACAACAGCAGCATGCGTGAGACGATTGGATCTCTCCTATGGATAAGCAACTGCACCCGCCCGGATATAACGATGCCTGTGAACTACCTGGCTCGTTCTGTAGCCATGCCTACAAACGCACATTGGGTTGCAGTCAAGCGTATACTGCGCTACCTGCGAGGCTCACGGGAGATGAAGCTACACTATCCCCGATCCCAAGCTCCTCAATACCACGTTGATGCCGCCATCTTCAGCGACGCTGACTGGGCCGGCGACAAGGACGCCAAATCAACGTCGGGTGGACTACTAACCATCAATAGCATGCCGATTGCCTGGTACAGCAAAAAGCAGTCAACCGTGGCACTTTCGACTGCAGAAGCCGAGTATATTGCCGGTGCGACCGCAGTGCAAGACTGTTTATGGGTCAAGCAGTTAATGTCAGAGGTCGGACTGAGCAGCAAGGATGGCGGAGTCGTACTCAACATCGACAACCAGAGCGCTATCAAAAACATGGAGAATGATGTCACCACCGCGCGCATGAAACACATCAACATAAAGTTTCATTTCATACGAGACGCGATTCGCAAGAAAGACATCCGCGTGATCTACTGCCCCACCACTGAGATGAAGGCCGACTTGCTTACCAAACCACTTGGAGCAATATTGCATGGACGCAATGTGGCCATGCTCAAGCTCACCAATTCGCACCATGACTAACACCAATGCCGGCTGGATCAGTCGAGGAGGAGTGTTGGAGATCGCTAGCTCTGACGCCACCTGCGACCGATGTGGTGGCGTCAGCAACGACCTGCGACGCTGGAGCGACTTCTCCATCAGCCCAAGATGAAACCCACCATGAAACTACCCATGCATATTAGGCTAGAGCAGGACTTCCAGCAGCCCTCAGACTAACTCACTCTACAATATACACGGTGCGAGGCACCCCAACAAGGAGCGACCTTGTCAAGTGCTCAAGTGCGCTCCCTTCACAAAAGTGCTTGGAACATGGCGCTTGGGACACAAGTGTCCAATATGAAACATCACGGGTGCTATTTCTCGTGCATTGGACGTGACATCGAGCGGTTGAAAGTACTCGGATTTAGCTTCGAGCTGAGGCGTCAAGCATGGGAGAAGATTGTAGATCCGTTGCTGGATATTCACGAGTCGTGCTATGGTGACAAGGCAGTCCCGCACGACTTTGTGATTCCGTCTCAGGCGCCGTGGCCAAAGAAGATGTTGGGAGTTCACCTGGGTGTGTTTGTGGCGAGTAATAGGTGGGCAAGAAGGGTTGTTGATAAATAAACGACCTTAGTTTTGAAGGCCTGTCACGGACTGTCGTGGGGGAAGATGTCACACAATAAAATGCGCTGGTCGTATAGTGTTCTTGTCGAATGCATGCATGCAGTCCGTGTTCGCATCCATTCCCGTGGCGAGTGTTGTGCCTACTGTAGGCATATGTTGAAGAAAAGAGCGCGTTCTGGATCATCAACAGGAACGGATTATTGCAGTCGAGCCGCTCCCAAAAGTAATGCTCTAACGTATTATCCTGTTCGTCTTCTTGCGCTTGCAGCGTAATTGATTCGCTACTCCCTGGCTACTTTCACGGTTACCGGCCAGCTTTGCAAATTGATGTGGCAGCATTTACGGCGCTCCTGCAAGTCCGTTTGCCGGCTCTCGCTTCCCACTTAACAACCATAGAATTTCATTTGGGTAGATTAGTCGAACACTGGTTCCTGGGCTTATTTACCGCATCGCTCATCCCGCTCCCAGCGGTACGAGATCTGTACTAAGTATGCTGGAGTCCTATCCATAGTCACTAATTTCTTTACTACGTCAGGTGCTGCGGATATGGGACGCTTTTTTTATTCGCGGTGTGCTGGTTTTCTACGGAGTTGGCCTTGCATTGCTGTTTCGCGCGGAAGAAACTCTTTTTCACGCAAAAACTGCAGCTGAAGCAGAGGAATATCTGCGGGCCAGTGAGCGCAGCTGTATTGATGCAGATGGAGTCTTCTCGCTTGTCTTCAAGGACGATCTCACTATTCCATGTACGTGCAATCTCGTCGATGACTTCGTCTGGAACTAGCTGAATCTCACTATTGTAATTTATTATGAATGCAGGGCTTACGGATGAACAGGTTGAAAAGCTACGGTCAACACACCGCCACCGAGTGATGGACCAGGTGTCTCAAAAAGTGAACTACTTTAAAGACAAGCTGAACATTCTTAAGCTTATACAGGACTTCGGTTCACGCTGCCAGGGTGTTGCCAAGCAGTTCCTGAGCGATCGCAAAGGTGTGACGACAGCCTTGCGATTGAGCGCGGCCGCTGAAGCCAACGAAGAGAAAGACCCGTACGACATGTACGGCCTTGACGATGAATTCAACGATTTGGACGTTGGCTCCGAGAATGACAAACTCGAAGACTCGTTCCAGACGTCGCTGC
Organism: Phytophthora x cambivora; assembly: GCA_033557925.1. Taxonomy (NCBI): domain Eukaryota; phylum Oomycota; class Peronosporomycetes; order Peronosporales; family Peronosporaceae; genus Phytophthora; species Phytophthora x cambivora. The sequence continues at coordinate 2,064,286 of JAUCEB010000008.1, read as the reverse complement.
ATCTGCTGCTGGAGCAAGTAAGGGAATCCTCCGTGGCGGCTGATGCACTGGCTGTTGAGTTGGGTCAACGGCAGGCAAAGTGGTTGGCTGCTTCGAGCCAACTTGCTGCGTGTCCACTTGCTCGCCCGCCCACGCCAGACTCACACAGCTGGCTTTCTCAAGTTAAGGAAGGCAAAATCTCGGGCGCAGGACACGATGCGTCTCCGCTCTTTTCTGCCAGCAGCAGTGGTTTCCCCTCTGCATCTCGTGTCATCGAAGCTTCAGGGATGGTGTTCGACTCTGGTGAAACACGCCTTCCCAGCAATGATGTCATAGGAATTGAAAGTGACAGTCCACTCACGGGTCAGCGGAGCTGCCTGTTAATGGAGAGGGAGGATCTGGGTCTCTCAGATCGTCATCTCGCTGAGATGTTTCTTTACGCACTGGTGTCTTCGCTCAAGGCATTGTGCGCTGCTCGGCTCGAGTGCTTGGGTATTACATATCGCTTCATGTGGCACGGGGGATCCTGGCTGGAATCTGCCGTTGAGTACCCATCGTTCTCTACGCTTTCGGGGGCTACATCTTCTATACCAAGCAGCAGCACGACAGCCAAACCCCGCCAATCTGTGCGAACTAAGACATCAACGGCAACCCAGTCATCAATTTCGTCCGTCTCATCACTACGACGTCCACGCGCGATGGACGACTCCGCGCTGTCTGACCGCCGACGTGGTGACTCCGGTGCAATAACACCAAGACGAGGCGGTCGACCAACCACACGCAGCTTCTACAATCCGGGCAAGTCACCCACGCGACTACGTCCAAGCCTTTCATCCGGGGACTTCTCAGTATTGGAGTTTGCTGCTGGAGGTCTGGGTACCAATCTGTACGACGACCCGATCATTGAAGGTCAACCCGCGCCATCATCGCCCACGTATACCGAGCAGCTTGTAAACGGGAGTGGCGCCTATCCAGTAACCCCTGCGTCTCCACCACCGCAAGACAGCAACACTCTCGGTTTGGAGTTCGCGCTCGGTCGTGGGCTTGATCGTTGTGCTACATCAACGCTGGATTCGTCAAACAAGCCGTTACTTGCAGCACTCACAGCGCAACATCAGGAAGGTGAACATGTTTTCCGGGAGTCACATAAGCGGTTGCTTAGTGGGCTTGGCAAGTTTTTGCGTCTTGAATACCGCGACAAGGACTGGGCCCTGCGCGAGCGCGCTCTGACCATTGAGCGTGAGCTGCAGCAAGAGCTCCAAGAAATTGAAGCCGAAGTTCATGGTGCCCAATGGTTGCAGACCTAGGCTACTGGTAGTGAACATAACAATTTAACACGAGATAGGATAGCTTACGATTCATCATCAGAGCTGTGTGCGCGGCCCTTTGACACCGCTACTCGTTGGCTGTGCCCCTACAACGGCGCCAATTTCACTACATGTAGTGAACGGATCTCCAACGCTGCTGTCGTCGGCATGGCTACTCGTACTGCTGGTTGAACGCTTGAACAAATGCGGCGATTCGGCGAACGGGTTGTCGACCTCGCTATTGCTGAGTACTCGGATCTCTAATTCCTCCATAATTTCCGTCACAGCAGCGTACATACATGTACGTACAGCCTTGGACATCGTCATGCTAGGCGGTTTTTTTTGGCTGCCAACCTCTTTATGCATTGCCAAGTGTACCGGTAAGCTTATGGCAAAAAACGCTTTATCCCCGCCCCCCCCACAATTTTCTAAAATCAGTTTTTTAAAAACGCTGGACGTCGTCAAAGCGATTTTTAGTGATGATACATGTATTTGTATTAAAATACATGAATTTTACAAAATACATGTATCTTCGCTAAAAATCGTATTTTACAGTATTATTTTTATTATACAGTATTATTTTTAAAATATTATACTGTATACCGACTTCCTCCGCTTGTAGTCGACAACCTCATATAAGAGCGACCAATCAGATTGCATGATTGTGATCTCCGTTTCAGTGCCGCTTATAAGTTCCGTTGCAAATATTTAAATACAAATTTACCGGTAGTGTACCGGTAATGGTAATTCGCCATTCATTTGGGCCCCAAGGGCCCTCGCTCCCAACGCCGGGATTCCTTCACAGCACTGGAGAAGCTGAATGCTGCGCAAGCACTCGCCAAGAACGCCGATGTGCGAAGCGTAATCAAGGACCTCTACCTCCAGCTTAGCGAAGACGCCTACGAATCTCCAAGAAAGCTCGTATCAAGATAGCTACAGTAGATGGGACGAGCAAACTCGAAGCACAGTGCTCCGTTAAGAAGGGTAGCGGTAAGACAATTGCATCTTGCTCGTACCGGAGCTGGCGTGCCCGCCACTACCGCGATCACCGGATATTCCTAACGCTAGAGGGAATGCGCTCTTCTACAGCGCGCCGCGATCTCTAACGTGGCGGATTCTGCGCAAGTGTGCCATTGCGTTGCCTGCTCGTAGGCGTGGGTGCCACAGCTCGGATGAGAGCTACGGAGCGAGGTCTTGCAGCGCCGGTCGCAATCGTTGGGATGCCCCCTCGAGTCCCCATCTGAGCCCACTTGGACTTCTGCACTGCGCTACCCTCATTAGGGACGACGACGTATTATAGCAGCTGCTACTTTAATTGAGGGCCTCGCAAAACGTTGTGCTATTGCTGGAAGCATTGACGATGTTGATTCAGATGACGACATCGAGAAGAGTGGACATGCTATTGTTATCGACCCAGCAGCCGTGCAAACGTCCTTGAACGGGTAGTTCCAGGCCCTCTTCTTGACTAGATTTCAGTATTAATACCGGTTACAGTACCGAAATCGACATATCATTTATGACGGGGGTACACTGTACCGGCATATACCCTGTCCACATCCCCTATATGGATGTTTTATTGTGAAACCCGACGATTATGTCCTATTTTTTTGCAAATCGATCGCTTTAAGCGCCTTTTAAGCGGATGAACCCTTGTTTTGATATATATAAACAGGATGCCACTCCGATTTGGCGTTCCCCATCCCTGTTCATATATCGCGGATTGGCGTCGATATATACGCAAATAGCTCCGAATGCCCAGTATCAGCTGGGCATTCTGAAGGCAGCTTGTATATATAAACGGCGCCCAGATCAACGTGGGCTGCGAACTCGAAGCTGTAACATGTAAAAAATCCCAATGAACACATATAATACTTATCTCGCCCTACATTATGCGTGGAGCTACTTTTGCACGAGTAGAAGCTGCTTGTACTCGTAGTTCTGGCTGCTGCACCTCTGCGGCTATTTAATAAGCCCAGGGAGCAGAGCATTCATTAGCATTTGGTCGAGATTTGCATATATCGCCAATCCTACGATTAAGTATTTTCCTTACCCCTTTTCCCCTCTTGTCAGCTTAACTGGACTGGACATCTTTGTCGGTTTTCACAATAGCGGGTCGGTAATAGGTATACTAACCCTAAAAAACTACAATATGTTGCTTTGCAAAAATCTATGGATAAAATCCAAACATTGTGTGGTTGATGCTGTCGAGGGTGCTCCGCGCGCCACGCCGGGCCTGGCGCCTCAACAAGCCGCCCGTCGCATCGCTGTGTGGTGAGGTAGCGAAAGTCAACTCTGTGCTGAGTGCTCGATGTTTGAGTTCGACGACGTCGAAGGAATGGGACGCTGAGGCTTTGCGCACAGAGGGGGGCAAGACTGCGAGTCAGCCGGAGGAGCTTCATTGGCGAACTATCGCGTGGGAGGAGAAGATGCTGGCCGCACTGCGAGTTTACAAGGAAATCAATGGAGACACGCTGGTTCCTCGACCGTTTGTTGTTCCATCAGGTGACGCTCGGTGGCCGCGTGTGGCGTGGGGCTATGCACTTGGGGTTGGTCTTCATAATCTACGTTCAAAAGCTGGGAAGAACAAGCTTTCTTCTCGGATGGACACTGAGCTGAAGGAGATGAACTTCGCTCAAAATGCTCGTCAATTTCAGTGGGACGAGATCATTATGCCAGCTCTACGCCATTTTTACGAAGTACACGGCCACACGGATGTTCCGCGGACGTTTGTTGTCCCGGATGGCGACGATGCGTGGCCACGATTGTCTTGGAACTGGTCACTGGGCATCACGGTTCATCATGTCAGAATTACAAACGCGTATGCTTGGCAAGTGAAGGAGTCGAAAGAAGAGCTGAAGGAGATGAAGCTCTGCTTCGAGATGATGCCCGAGCGTGAGTGGAATGAAAAGATACTTCCGGCGCTGAAGGTATTCCGCCAATTACACCACCATTGCCTTGTGGGGAGGCCATTTAAGGTGCCACATGCGGCTCCGTGGCCTGAAAAAGCGTGGGATCTTAGTCTCGGTAAGATCGTAAACGACATTCGAGTTGGAAAAACCTATGTGGAGTTGGTTGCTCGAGACAAGGATATTTTGAACGAAATAGGATTCGCGTGGGATCATTATGTGGCCACTTGGAATGAGCGTATCATTCCAGCTCTACAAACGTACGTCGCAGAATTCAATACTTGCCGGGTGTCCCCGAGCTTTGTTGTACCTGCGTGTGAGCCTTGGCCCAAAAGTGCTTGGAACATGGCGCTTGGGACACAAGTGTCCAATATGAAACATCACGGGTGCTATTTCTCGTGCATTGGACGTGACATCGAGCGGTTGAAAGTACTCGGATTTAGCTTCGAGCTGAGGCGTCAAGCATGGGAGAAGATTGTAGATCCGTTGCTGGATATTCACGAGTCGTGCTATGGTGACAAGGCAGTCCCGCACGACTTTGTGATTCCGTCTCAGGCGCCGTGGCCAAAGAAGATGTTGGGAGTTCACCTGGGTGTGTTTGTGGCGAGTAATAGGTGGGCAAGAAGGGTTGTTGATAAATAAACGACCTTAGTTTTGAAGGCCTGTCACGGACTGTCGTGGGGGAAGATGTCACACAATAAAATGCGCTGGTCGTATAGTGTTCTTGTCGAATGCATGCAGTCCGTGTTCGCATCCATTCCCGTGGCGAGTGTTGTGCCTACTGTTGGCATATGTTGAAGAAAAGAGCGCGTTCTGGATCATCAACAGGAACGGATTATTGCAGTCGAGCCGCTCCCAAAAGTAATGCTCTAACGTATTATCCTGTTCGTCTTCTTGCGCTTGCAGCGTAATTGATTCGCTACTCCCTGGCTACTTTCACGGTTACCGGCCAGCTTTGCAAATTGATGTGGCAGCATTTACGGCGCTCCTGCAAGTCCGTTTGCCGGCTCTCGCTTCCCACTTAACAACCATAGAATTTCATTTGGGTAGATTAGTCGAACACTGGTTCCTGGGCTTATTTACCGCATCGCTCATCCCGCTCCCAGCGGTACGAGATCTGTACTAAGTATGCTGGAGTCCTATCCATAGTCACTAATTTCTTTACTACGTCAGGTGCTGCGGATATGGGACGCTTTTTTTATTCGCGGTGTGCTGGTTTTCTACGGAGTTGGCCTTGCATTGCTGTTTCGCGCGGAAGAAACTCTTTTTCACGCAAAAACTGCAGCTGAAGCAGAGGAATATCTGCGGGCCAGTGAGCGCAGCTGTATTGATGCAGATGGAGTCTTCTCGCTTGTCTTCAAGGACGATCTCACTATTCCATGTTCGTGCAGTCTCGTCGATGACTTCGTCTGGAACTAGCTGAATCTCACTATTGTAATTTATTATGAATGCAGGGCTTACGGATGAACAGGTTGAAAAGCTACGGTCAACACACCGCCACCGAGTGATGGACCAGGTGTCTCAAAAAGTGAACTACTTTAAAGACAAGCTGAACATTCTTAAGCTTATACAGGACTTCGGTTCACGCTGCCAGGGTGTTGCCAAGCAGTTCCTGAGCGATCGCAAAGGTGTGACGACAGCCTTGCGATTGAGCGCGGCCGCTGAAGCCAACGAAGAGAAAGACCCGTACGACATGTACGGCCTTGACGATGAATTCAACGATTTGGACGTTGGCTCCGAGAATGACAAACTCGAAGACTCGTTCCAGACGTCGCTGCATCTGCTGCTGGAGCAAGTAAGGGAATCCTCCGTGGCGGCTGATGCACTGGCTGTTGAGTTGGGTCAACGGCAGGCAAAGTGGTTGGCTGCTTCGAGCCAACTTGCTGCGTGTCCACTTGCTCGCCCGCCCACGCCAGACTCACACAGCTGGCTTTCTCAAGTTAAGGAAGGCAAAATCTCGGGCGCAGGACACGATGCGTCTCCGCTCTTTTCTGCCAGCAGCAGTGGTTTCCCCTCTGCATCTCGTGTCATCGAAGCTTCAGGGATGGTGTTCGACTCTGGTGAAACACGCCTTCCCAGCAATGATGTCATAGGAATTGAAAGTGACAGTCCACTCACGGGTCAGCGGAGCTGCCTGTTAATGGAGAGGGAGGATCTGGGTCTCTCAGATCGTCATCTCGCTGAGATGTTTCTTTACGCACTGGTGTCTTCGCTCAAGGCATTGTGCGCTGCTCGGCTCGAGTGCTTGGGTATTACATATCGCTTCATGTGGCACGGGGGATCCTGGCTGGAATCTGCCGTTGAGTACCCATCGTTCTCTACGCTTTCGGGGGCTACATCTTCTATACCAAGCAGCAGCACGACAGCCAAACCCCGCCAATCTGTGCGAACTAAGACATCAACGGCAACCCAGTCATCAATTTCGTCCGTCTCATCACTACGACGTCCACGCGCGATGGACGACTCCGCGCTGTCTGACCGCCGACGTGGTGACTCCGGTGCAATAACACCAAGACGAGGCGGTCGACCAACCACACGCAGCTTCTACAATCCGGGCAAGTCACCCACGCGACTACGTCCAAGCCTTTCATCCGGGGACTTCTCAGTATTGGAGTTTGCTGCTGGAGGTCTGGGTACCAATCTGTACGACGACCCGATCATTGAAGGTCAACCCGCGCCATCATCGCCCACGTATACCGAGCAGCTTGTAAACGGGAGTGGCGCCTATCCAGTAACCCCTGCGTCTCCACCACCGCAAGACAGCAACACTCTCGGTTTGGAGTTCGCGCTCGGTCGTGGGCTTGATCGTTGTGCTACATCAACGCTGGATTCGTCAAACAAGCCGTTACTTGCAGCACTCACAGCGCAACATCAGGAAGGTGAACATGTTTTCCGGGAGTCACATAAGCGGTTGCTTAGTGGGCTTGGCAAGTTTTTGCGTCTTGAATACCGCGACAAGGACTGGGCCCTGCGCGAGCGCGCTCTGACCATTGAGCGTGAGCTGCAGCAAGAGCTCCAAGAAATTGAAGCCGAAGTTCATGGTGCCCAATGGTTGCAGACCTAGGCTACTGGTAGTGAACATAACAATTTAACACGAGATAGGATAGCTTACGATTCATCATCAGAGCTGTGTGCGCGGCCCTTTGACACCGCTACTCGTTGGCTGTGCCCCTACAACGGCGCCAATTTCACTACATGTAGTGAACGGATCTCCAACGCTGCTGTCGTCGGCATGGCTACTCGTACTGCTGGTTGAACGCTTGAACAAATGCGGCGATTCGGCGAACGGGTTGTCGACCTCGCTATTGCTGAGTACTCGGATCTCTAATTCCTCCATAATTTCCGTCACAGCAGCGTACATACATGTACGTACAGCCTTGGACATCGTCATGCTAGGCGGTTTTTTTTGGCTGCCAACCTCTTTATGCATTGCCAAGTGTACCGGTAAGCTTATGGCAAAAAACGCTTTATCCCCGCCCCCCCCACAATTTTCTAAAATCAGTTTTTTAAAAACGCTGGACGTCGTCAAAGCGATTTTTAGTGATGATACATGTATTTGTATTAAAATACATGAATTTTACAAAATACATGTATCTTCGCTAAAAATCGTATTTTACAGTATTATTTTTATTATACAGTATTATTTTTAAAATATTATACTGTATACCGACTTCCTCCGCTTGTAGTCGACAACCTCATATAAGAGCGACCAATCAGATTGCATGATTGTGATCTCCGTTTCAGTGCCGCTTATAAGTTCCGTTGCAAATATTTAAATACAAATTTACCGGTAGTGTACCGGTAATGGTAATTCGCCATTCATTTGGGCCCCAAGGGCCCTCGCTCCCAACGCCGGGATTCCTTCACAGCACTGGAGAAGCTGAATGCTGCGCAAGCACTCGCCAAGAACGCCGATGTGCGAAGCGTAATCAAGGACCTCTACCTCCAGCTTAGCGAAGACGCCTACGAATCTCCAAGAAAGCTCGTATCAAGATAGCTACAGTAGATGGGACGAGCAAACTCGAAGCACAGTGCTCCGTTAAGAAGGGTAGCGGTAAGACAATTGCATCTTGCTCGTACCGGAGCTGGCGTGCCCGCCACTACCGCGATCACCGGATATTCCTAACGCTAGAGGGAATGCGCTCTTCTACAGCGCGCCGCGATCTCTAACGTGGCGGATTCTGCGCAAGTGTGCCATTGCGTTGCCTGCTCGTAGGCGTGGGTGCCACAGCTCGGATGAGAGCTACGGAGCGAGGTCTTGCAGCGCCGGTCGCAATCGTTGGGATGCCCCCTCGAGTCCCCATCTGAGCCCACTTGGACTTCTGCACTGCGCTACCCTCATTAGGGACGACGACGTATTATAGCAGCTGCTACTTTAATTGAGGGCCTCGCAAAACGTTGTGCTATTGCTGGAAGCATTGACGATGTTGATTCAGATGACGACATCGAGAAGAGTGGACATGCTATTGTTATCGACCCAGCAGCCGTGCAAACGTCCTTGAACGGGTAGTTCCAGGCCCTCTTCTTGACTAGATTTCAGTATTAATACCGGTTACAGTACCGAAATCGACATATCATTTATGACGGGGGTACACTGTACCGGCATATACCCTGTCCACATCCCCTATATGGATGTTTTATTGTGAAACCCGACGATTATGTCCTATTTTTTTGCAAATCGATCGCTTTAAGCGCCTTTTAAGCGGATGAACCCTTGTTTTGATATATATAAACAGGATGCCACTCCGATTTGGCGTTCCCCATCCCTGTTCATATATCGCGGATTGGCGTCGATATATACGCAAATAGCTCCGAATGCCCAGTATCAGCTGGGCATTCTGAAGGCAGCTTGTATATATAAACGGCGCCCAGATCAACGTGGGCTGCGAACTCGAAGCTGTAACATGTAAAAAATCCCAATGAACACATATAATACTTATCTCGCCCTACATTATGCGTGGAGCTACTTTTGCACGAGTAGAAGCTGCTTGTACTCGTAGTTCTGGCTGCTGCACCTCTGCGGCTATTTAATAAGCCCAGGGAGCAGAGCATTCATTAGCATTTGGTCGAGATTTGCATATATCGCCAATCCTACGATTAAGTATTTTCCTTACCCCTTTTCCCCTCTTGTCAGCTTAACTGGACTGGACATCTTTGTCGGTTTTCACAATAGCGGGTCGGTAATAGGTATACTAACCCTAAAAAACTACAATATGTTGCTTTGCAAAAATCTATGGATAAAATCCAAACATTGTGTGGTTGATGCTGTCGAGGGTGCTCCGCGCGCCACGCCGGGCCTGGCGCCTCAACAAGCCGCCCGTCGCATCGCTGTGTGGTGAGGTAGCGAAAGTCAACTCTGTGCTGAGTGCTCGATGTTTGAGTTCGACGACGTCGAAGGAATGGGACGCTGAGGCTTTGCGCACAGAGGGGGGCAAGACTGCGAGTCAGCCGGAGGAGCTTCATTGGCGAACTATCGCGTGGGAGGAGAAGATGCTGGCCGCACTGCGAGTTTACAAGGAAATCAATGGAGACACGCTGGTTCCTCGACCGTTTGTTGTTCCATCAGGTGACGCTCGGTGGCCGCGTGTGGCGTGGGGCTATGCACTTGGGGTTGGTCTTCATAATCTACGTTCAAAAGCTGGGAAGAACAAGCTTTCTTCTCGGATGGACACTGAGCTGAAGGAGATGAACTTCGCTCAAAATGCTCGTCAATTTCAGTGGGACGAGATCATTATGCCAGCTCTACGCCATTTTTACGAAGTACACGGCCACACGGATGTTCCGCGGACGTTTGTTGTCCCGGATGGCGACGATGCGTGGCCACGATTGTCTTGGAACTGGTCACTGGGCATCACGGTTCATCATGTCAGAATTACAAACGCGTATGCTTGGCAAGTGAAGGAGTCGAAAGAAGAGCTGAAGGAGATGAAGCTCTGCTTCGAGATGATGCCCGAGCGTGAGTGGAATGAAAAGATACTTCCGGCGCTGAAGGTATTCCGCCAATTACACCACCATTGCCTTGTGGGGAGGCCATTTAAGGTGCCACATGCGGCTCCGTGGCCTGAAAAAGCGTGGGATCTTAGTCTCGGTAAGATCGTAAACGACATTCGAGTTGGAAAAACCTATGTGGAGTTGGTTGCTCGAGACAAGGATATTTTGAACGAAATAGGATTCGCGTGGGATCATTATGTGGCCACTTGGAATGAGCGTATCATTCCAGCTCTACAAACGTACGTCGCAGAATTCAATACTTGCCGGGTGTCCCCGAGCTTTGTTGTACCTGCGTGTGAGCCTTGGCCCAAAAGTGCTTGGAACATGGCGCTTGGGACACAAGTGTCCAATATGAAACATCACGGGTGCTATTTCTCGTGCATTGGACGTGACATCGAGCGGTTGAAAGTACTCGGATTTAGCTTCGAGCTGAGGCGTCAAGCATGGGAGAAGATTGTAGATCCGTTGCTGGATATTCACGAGTCGTGCTATGGTGACAAGGCAGTCCCGCACGACTTTGTGATTCCGTCTCAGGCGCCGTGGCCAAAGAAGATGTTGGGAGTTCACCTGGGTGTGTTTGTGGCGAGTAATAGGTGGGCAAGAAGGGTTGTTGATAAATAAACGACCTTAGTTTTGAAGGCCTGTCACGGACTGTCGTGGGGGAAGATGTCACACAATAAAATGCGCTGGTCGTATAGTGTTCTTGTCGAATGCATGCAGTCCGTGTTCGCATCCATTCCCGTGGCGAGTGTTGTGCCTACTGTTGGCATATGTTGAAGAAAAGAGCGCGTTCTGGATCATCAACAGGAACGGATTATTGCAGTCGAGCCGCTCCCAAAAGTAATGCTCTAACGTATTATCCTGTTCGTCTTCTTGCGCTTGCAGCGTAATTGATTCGCTACTCCCTGGCTACTTTCACGGTTACCGGCCAGCTTTGCAAATTGATGTGGCAGCATTTACGGCGCTCCTGCAAGTCCGTTTGCCGGCTCTCGCTTCCCACTTAACAACCATAGAATTTCATTTGGGTAGATTAGTCGAACACTGGTTCCTGGGCTTATTTACCGCATCGCTCATCCCGCTCCCAGCGGTACGAGATCTGTACTAAGTATGCTGGAGTCCTATCCATAGTCACTAATTTCTTTACTACGTCAGGTGCTGCGGATATGGGACGCTTTTTTTATTCGCGGTGTGCTGGTTTTCTACGGAGTTGGCCTTGCATTGCTGTTTCGCGCGGAAGAAACTCTTTTTCACGCAAAAACTGCAGCTGAAGCAGAGGAATATCTGCGGGCCAGTGAGCGCAGCTGTATTGATGCAGATGGAGTCTTCTCGCTTGTCTTCAAGGACGATCTCACTATTCCATGTTCGTGCAGTCTCGTCGATGACTTCGTCTGGAACTAGCTGAATCTCACTCTGATTGTAATTTATTATGAATACAGGGCTTACGGATGAGCAGCTTGAAAAGCTACGGTCAACACACCGCCACCGAGTGATGGACCAGGTGTCTCAGAAAGTGAGCTACTTTAAAGACAAGCTGAGCATTCTCAAGCTTACACAGGACTTCGGCTCACGCTGCCAGGGTGTTGCCAAACAATTCCTGAGTGATCGCAAAGGTGTGACGGCAGCCTTGCGCTTGAGCGCGGCAGGACAAGCCAACGAAGAGAAAGACCCGTACGACATGTACGGCCTTGACGATGAATTCAACGATTTGGGCGTTGGCTCCGAGAATGACAAACTCGAAGACTCCTTCCAAACGTCGCTGCATCTGCTGCTGGAGCAAGTAAGGGAATCCTCCGCGGCGGCTGATGCACTGGCTGTTGAGTTGGGTCAACGGCAGGCAAAGTGGTTGGCTGCTTCGAGCCAACTTGCTGCGTGTCCACTTGCTCGCCCGCCCACGCCAGACTCACACAGCTGGCTTTCTCAAGTTAAGGAAGGCAAAATCTCGGGCGCAGGACACGATGCGTCTCCGCTCTTTTCTGCCAGCAGCAGTGGTTTCCCCTCTGCATCTCGTGTCATCGAAGCTTCAGGGATGGTGTTCGACTCTGGTGAAACACGCCTTCCCAGCAATGATGTCATAGGAATTGAAAGTGACAGTCCACTCACGGGTCAGCGGAGCTGCCTGTTAATGGAGAGGGAGGATCTGGGTCTCTCAGATCGTCATCTCGCTGAGATGTTTCTTTACGCACTGGTGTCTTCGCTCAAGGCATTGTGCGCTGCTCGGCTCGAGTGCTTGAGTATTACATATCGCTTCATGTGGCACGGGGGATCCTGGCTGGAATCTGCCGTTGAGTACCCATCGTTCTCTACGCTTTCGGGGGCTACATCTTCTATACCAAGCAGCAGCACGACAGCCAAACCCCGCCAATCTGTGCGAACTAAGACATCAACGGCAACCCAGTCATCAATTTCGTCCGTCTCATCACTACGACGTCCACGCGCGATGGACGACTCCGCGCTGTCTGGCCGCCGACGCGGTGACTCCGGTGCAATAACACCAAGACGAGGCGGTCGACCAACCACCCGCAGTGTCTACAATCCGGGCAAGTCACCCACGCGACTACGTCCAAGCCTTTCATCCGGGGACTTCTCAGTATTGGAGTTTGCTGCTGGAGGTCTGGGTACCAATCTGTACGACGACCCGATCATTGAAGGTCAACCCGCGCCATCATCGCCCACGTATACCGAGCAGCTTGTAAACGGGAGTGGCGCCTATCCAGTAACCCCTGCGTCTCCACCACCGCAAGACAGCAACACTCTCGGTTTGGAGTTCGCGCTCGGTCGTGGGCTTGATCGTTGTGCTACATCAACGCTGGATTCGTCAAACAAGCCGTTACTTGCAGCACTCACAGCGCAACATCAGGAAGGTGAACATGTTTTCCGGGAGTCACATAAGCGGTTGCTTAGTGGGCTTGGCAAGTTTTTGCGTCTTGAATACCGCGACAAGGACTGGGCCCTGCGCGAGCGCGCTCTGACCATTGAGCGTGAGCTGCAGCAAGAGCTCCAAGAAATTGAAGCCGAAGTTCATGGTGCCCAATGGTTGCAGACCTAGGCTACTGGTAGTGAACATAACAATTTAACACGAGATAGGATAGCTTACGATTCATCATCAGAGCTGTGTGCGCGGCCCTTTGACACCGCTACTCGTTGGCTGTGCCCCTACAACGGCGCCAATTTCACTACATGTAGTGAACGGATCTCCAACGCTGCTGTCGTCGGCATGGCTACTCGTACTGCTGGTTGAACGCTTGAACAAATGCGGCGATTCGGCGAACGGGTTGTCGACCTCGCTATTGCTGAGTACTCGGATCTCTAATTCCTCCATAATTTCCGTCACAGCAGCGTACATACATGTACGTACAGCCTTGGACATCGTCATGCTAGGCGGTTTTTTTTGGCTGCCAACCTCTTTATTGCCAAGTGTACCGGTAAGCTTATGGCAAAAAACGCTTTATCCCCCCCCCCCCACAATTTTCTAAAATCAGTTTTTTTAAAAACGGCGCCGTTGGAGGCCAGGATTTAAATACTGGAATTATACAGGATTTAAATCATGGATTATCCAGGATTTGGAAGTTAAAAATAAAAAACCGTGATAAATTCCCGGGAGAAACGACGCGCTCATTTTGGATTGTGCCGTTGCAATGAGAGGGCGGTGAACGGGGAGCTGCTAGCGAGCCAACGCCCACGCCCCGGGCCAGGACTATCGGAGACAACACCTCGCGGTGTGACCCAGGAAGTGACAGCGCGCGAGGAGGAGACCCAGCAGACTACGGACGCTGCGGAGGAGACATAGGAGACGACGCACGCGGCGGTGGAGACGACGCACGGGGTGGTGGATAGCCAAGAAATGACGGACGCAGCGGTGGAGACCCAGGAGATGACGGACGCGCTGTAGCAGTATCGTCAAACGACGCCTACATCGAGGAGGAGTCGCAAGCCCCAGGCAACACAGGAGTCCACATCAGTGAAGACGGAAGACGATGTCCCGAAGATGCAAGTTTTACAGTAGTCTCGCGAAAGTATGGTGATGAATAACCGCTTGCGCGGAGGCTTATGCATGCAACTTTATTTGATTTGTCGTGCTTCACCATGTAGTGAACAACCATGTTGCCACCCACCGGAGTGGACCCATCTTCTACACTGATGCGCATTTGTCCACACCAGTATTAGGCCATGATTAATACTGAGCGAATCCTGCATGATGCCACGAATCGTGGGCCACGATATGTATCTTCCGCGTCCTCGACGAATCTTCTCAAATCTTCCCCATATGGGTACTCATTTAAGTTAGGAATCGCATGTCCAGGATTAATCCTGCAGGTTATCCTGGACGTTTCCATGATTATAATCCTGGCCTCCAACACCTGCCTTTTAAAAACGCTGGACGTCGTCAAAGCGATTTTTAGTGATGATACATGTATTTGTATTAAAATACATGAATTTTACAAAATACATGTATCTTCGCTAAAAATCGTATTATACAGTATTATTTTTATTATACAGTATTATTTTTAAAATATTATACTGTATACCGACTTCCTCCGCTTGTAGTCGACAACCTCATATAAGAGCGACCAATCAGATTGCATGATTGTGATCTCCGTTTCAGTGCCGCTTATAAGTTCCGTTGCAAATATTTAAATACAAATTTACCGGTAGTGTACCGGTAATGGTAATTCGCCATTCATTTGGGCCCCAAGGGCCCTCGCTCCCAACGCCGGGATTCCTTCACAGCACTGGAGAAGCTGAATGCTGCGCAAGCACTCGCCAAGAACGCCGATGTGCGAAGCGTAATCAAGGACCTCTACCTCCAGCTTAGCGAAGACGCCTACGAATCTCCAAGAAAGCTCGTATCAAGATAGCTACAGTAGATGGGACGAGCAAACTCGAAGCACAGTGCTCCGTTAAGAAGGGTAGCGGTAAGACAATTGCATCTTGCTCGTACCGGAGCTGGCGTGCCCGCCACTACCGCGATCACCGGATATTCCTAACGCTAGAGGGAATGCGCTCTTCTACAGCGCGCCGCGATCTCTAACGTGGCGGATTCTGCGCAAGTGTGCCATTGCGTTGCCTGCTCGTAGGCGTGGGTGCCACAGCTCG
The DNA here is from genome assembly GCA_033557925.1 of Phytophthora x cambivora. Classification (NCBI taxonomy): domain Eukaryota; phylum Oomycota; class Peronosporomycetes; order Peronosporales; family Peronosporaceae; genus Phytophthora; species Phytophthora x cambivora. The sequence continues at coordinate 2,049,009 of JAUCEB010000008.1, read as the reverse complement.
GATGAGAGCTACGGAGCGAGGTCTTGCAGCGCCGGTCGCAATCGTTGGGATGCCCCCTCGAGTCCCCATCTGAGCCCACTTGGACTTCTGCACTGCGCTACCCTCATTAGGGACGACGACGTATTATAGCAGCTGCTACTTTAATTGAGGGCCTCGCAAAACGTTGTGCTATTGCTGGAAGCATTGACGATGTTGATTCAGATGACGACATCGAGAAGAGTGGACATGCTATTGTTATCGACCCAGCAGCCGTGCAAACGTCCTTGAACGGAGGCCCTCTTCTTGACTAGATTTCAGTATTAATACCGGTTACAGTACCGAAATCGACATATCATTTATGACGGGGGTACACTGTACCGGCATATACCCTGTCCACATCCCCTATATGGATGTTTTATTGTGAAACCCGACGATTATGTCCTATTTTTTTGCAAATCGATCGCTTTAAGCGCCTTTTAAGCGGATGAACCCTTGTTTTGATATATATAAACAGGATGCCACTCCGATTTGGCGTTCCCCATCCCTGTTCATATATCGCGGATTGGCGTCGATATATACGCAAATAGCTCCGAATGCCCAGTATCAGCTGGGCATTCTGAAGGCAGCTTGTATATATAAACGGCGCCCAGATCAACGTGGGCTGCGAACTCGAAGCTGTAACATGTAAAAAATCCCAATGAACACATATAATACTTATCTCGCCCTACATTATGCGTGGAGCTACTTTTGCACGAGTAGAAGCTGCTTGTACTCGTAGTTCTGGCTGCTGCACCTCTGCGGCTATTTAATAAGCCCAGGGAGCAGAGCATTCATTAGCATTTGGTCGAGATTTGCATATATCGCCAATCCTACGATTAAGTATTTTCCTTACCCCTTTTCCCCTCTTGTCAGCTTAACTGGACTGGACATCTTTGTCGGTTTTCACAATAGCGGGTCGGTAATAGGTATACTAACCCTAAAAAACTACAAGTAATAACTTACAGTTGTTTAGTTAGTTTAGTAGTGTATATGTTGCTTTGCAAAAATCTATGGATAAAATCCAAACATTGTGTGGTTGATGCTGTCGAGGGTGCTCCGCGCGCCACGCCGGGCCTGGCGCCTCAACAAGCCGCCCGTCGCATCGCTGTGTGGTGAGGTAGCGAAAGTCAACTCTGTGCTGAGTGCTCGATGTTTGAGTTCGACGACGTCGAAGGAATGGGACGCTGAGGCTTTGCGCACAGAGGGGGGCAAGACTGCGAGTCAGCCGGAGGAGCTTCATTGGCGAACTATCGCGTGGGAGGAGAAGATGCTGGCCGCACTGCGAGTTTACAAGGAAATCAATGGAGACACGCTGGTTCCTCGACCGTTTGTTGTTCCATCAGGTGACGCTCGGTGGCCGCGTGTGGCGTGGGGCTATGCACTTGGGGTTGGTCTTCATAATCTACGTTCAAAAGCTGGGAAGAACAAGCTTTCTTCTCGGATGGACACTGAGCTGAAGGAGATGAACTTCGCTCAAAATGCTCGTCAATTTCAGTGGGACGAGATCATTATGCCAGCTCTACGCCATTTTTACGAAGTACACGGCCACACGGATGTTCCGCGGACGTTTGTTGTCCCGGATGGCGACGATGCGTGGCCACGATTGTCTTGGAACTGGTCACTGGGCATCACGGTTCATCATGTCAGAATTACAAACGCGTATGCTTGGCAAGTGAAGGAGTCGAAAGAAGAGCTGAAGGAGATGAAGCTCTGCTTCGAGATGATGCCCGAGCGTGAGTGGAATGAAAAGATACTTCCGGCGCTGAAGGTATTCCGCCAATTACACCACCATTGCCTTGTGGGGAGGCCATTTAAGGTGCCACATGCGGCTCCGTGGCCTGAAAAAGCGTGGGATCTTAGTCTCGGTAAGATCGTAAACGACATTCGAGTTGGAAAAACCTATGTGGAGTTGGTTGCTCGAGACAAGGATATTTTGAACGAAATAGGATTCGCGTGGGATCATTATGTGGCCACTTGGAATGAGCGTATCATTCCAGCTCTACAAACGTACGTCGCAGAATTCAATACTTGCCGGGTGTCCCCGAGCTTTGTTGTACCTGCGTGTGAGCCTTGGCCCAAAAGTGCTTGGAACATGGCGCTTGGGACACAAGTGTCCAATATGAAACATCACGGGTGCTATTTCTCGTGCATTGGACGTGACATCGAGCGGTTGAAAGTACTCGGATTTAGCTTCGAGCTGAGGCGTCAAGCATGGGAGAAGATTGTAGATCCGTTGCTGGATATTCACGAGTCGTGCTATGGTGACAAGGCAGTCCCGCACGACTTTGTGATTCCGTCTCAGGCGCCGTGGCCAAAGAAGATGTTGGGAGTTCACCTGGGTGTGTTTGTGGCGAGTAATAGGTGGGCAAGAAGGGTTGTTGATAAATAAACGACCTTAGTTTTGAAGGCCTGTCACGGACTGTCGTGGGGGGAGATGTCACACAATAAAATGCGCTGGTCCTATAGTGTTCTTGTCGAATGCATGCAGTCCGTGTTCGCATCCATTCCCGTGGCGAGTGTTGTGCCTACTGTTGGCATATGTTGAAGAAAAGAGCGCGTTCTGGATCATCAACAGGAACGGATTATTGCAGTCGAGCCGCTCCCAAAAGTAATGCTCTAACGTATTATCCTGTTCGTCTTCTTGCGCTTGCAGCGTAATTGATTCGCTACTCCCTGGCTACTTTCACGGTTACCGGCCAGCTTTGCCAATTGATGTGGCAGCATTTACGGCGCTCCTGCAAGTCCGTTTGCCGGCTCTCGCTTCCCACTTAACAACCATAGAATTTCATTTGGGTAGATTAGTCGAACACTGGTTCCTGGGCTTATTTACCGCATCGCTCATCCCGCTCCCAGCGGTACGAGATCTGTACTAAGTATGCTGGAGTCCTATCCATAGTCACTAATTTCTTTACTACGTCAGGTGCTGCGGATATGGGACGCATTTTTCATTCGCGGCGTACTGGTTTTCTACGGAGTTGGCCTTGCATTGCTGTTTCGCGCGGAAGAAACTCTTTTTCACGCAAAAACTGCAGCTGAAGCTGAGGAATATCTGCGGGTCAGTGAGCGCAGCTGTATTGATGCAGATGGAGTCTTCTCGCTTGTCTTCAAGGACGATCTCACTATTCCATGTTCGTGCAGTCTCGTCGATGACTTCGTCTGGAACTAGCTGAATCTCACTCTGATTGTAATTTATTATGAATACAGGGCTTACGGATGAGCAGCTTGAAAAGCTACGGTCAACACACCGCCACCGAGTGATGGACCAGGTGTCTCAGAAAGTGAGCTACTTTAAAGACAAGCTGAGCATTCTCAAGCTTACACAGGACTTCGGCTCACGCTGCCAGGGTGTTGCCAAACAATTCCTGAGTGATCGCAAAGGTGTGACGGCAGCCTTGCGCTTGAGCGCGGCAGGACAAGCCAACGAAGAGAAAGACCCGTACGACATGTACGGCCTTGACGATGAATTCAACGATTTGGGCGTTGGCTCCGAGAATGACAAACTCGAAGACTCCTTCCAAACGTCGCTGCATCTGCTGCTGGAGCAAGTAAGGGAATCCTCCGCGGCGGCTGATGCACTGGCTGTTGAGTTGGGTCAACGGCAGGCAAAGTGGTTGGCTGCTTCGAGCCAACTTGCTGCGTGTCCACTTGCTCGCCCGCCCACGCCAGACTCACACAGCTGGCTTTCTCAAGTTAAGGAAGGCAAAATCTCGGGCGCAGGACACGATGCGTCTCCGCTCTTTTCTGCCAGCAGCAGTGGTTTCCCCTCTGCATCTCGTGTCATCGAAGCTTCAGGGATGGTGTTCGACTCTGGTGAAACACGCCTTCCCAGCAATGATGTCATAGGAATTGAAAGTGACAGTCCACTCACGGGTCAGCGGAGCTGCCTGTTAATGGAGAGGGAGGATCTGGGTCTCTCAGATCGTCATCTCGCTGAGATGTTTCTTTACGCACTGGTGTCTTCGCTCAAGGCATTGTGCGCTGCTCGGCTCGAGTGCTTGAGTATTACATATCGCTTCATGTGGCACGGGGGATCCTGGCTGGAATCTGCCGTTGAGTACCCATCGTTCTCTACGCTTTCGGGGGCTACATCTTCTATACCAAGCAGCAGCACGACAGCCAAACCCCGCCAATCTGTGCGAACTAAGACATCAACGGCAACCCAGTCATCAATTTCGTCCGTCTCATCACTACGACGTCCACGCGCGATGGACGACTCCGCGCTGTCTGGCCGCCGACGCGGTGACTCCGGTGCAATAACACCAAGACGAGGCGGTCGACCAACCACCCGCAGTGTCTACAATCCGGGCAAGTCACCCACGCGACTACGTCCAAGCCTTTCATCCGGGGACTTCTCAGTATTGGAGTTTGCTGCTGGAGGTGTGTGTACCAATCTGTACGACGACCCGATCATTGAAGGCCAACCCGCGCCATCATCGCCCACGTATACCGAGCAGCTTGTAAACGGGAGTGGCGCCTATCCAGTAGCCCCTGCGTCTCCACCTCGGCAAGACAGCAACACTTTCGGTTTGGAGTTCGCGCTCGGTCGTGGGCTTGATCGTTGTGCTACATCAACGCTGGATTCGTCAAACAAGCCGTTACTTGCAGCACTCACAGCGCAACATCAGGAAGGTGAAGACGTTTTCCGGGAGTCACATAGGCGGTTGCTTGGTGGGCTTGGCAAGTTTTTGCGTCTTGAATACCGCGACAAGGACTGGGCCCTGCGCGAGCGCGCTCTGACCATTGAGCGTGAGCTGCAGCAAGAGCTCCAAGAAATTGAAGCCGAAGTTCATGGTGCCCAATGGTTGCAGCCCTAGGCTAGTGGACATAACAATTTAACACGAGATAGGATAACTTACGATTCATCATCAGAGCTGTGTGCGCGGCCCTTTGACACCGCTACTCGTTGGCTGTGCCCCTACAACGGCGCCAATTTCACTACATGTAGTGAACGGATCTCCAACGCTGCTGTCGTCGGCATGGCTACTCGTACTGCTGGTTGAACGCTTGAAGAAATGCGGCGATTCGGCGAACGGGTTGTCAGCCTCGTCATTGCTGAGTACTCGGATCTCTAATTCCTCCATAATTTCCGTCACAGCAGCGTACATACATGTACGTACAGCCTTGGACATCGTCATGCTAGGCGGTTTTTTTTGGCTGCCAACCTCTTTATGCATTGCCAAGTGTACCGGTAAGCTTATGGCAAAAAACGCTTTATCCCCGCCCCCCCCACAATTTTCTAAAATCAGTTTTTTAAAAACGCTGGACGTCGTCAAAGCGATTTTTAGTGATGATACATGTATTTGTATTAAAATACATGAATTTTACAAAATACATGTATCTTCGCTAAAAATCGTATTATACAGTATTATTTTTATTATACAGTATTATTTTTAAAATATTATACTGTATACCGACTTCCTCCGCTTGTAGTCGACAACCTCATATAAGAGCGACCAATCAGATTGCATGATTGTGATCTCCGTTTCAGTGCCGCTTATAAGTTCCGTTGCAAATATTTAAATACAAATTTACCGGTAGTGTACCGGTAATGGTAATTCGCCATTCATTTGGGCCCCAAGGGCCCTCGCTCCCAACGCCGGGATTCCTTCACAGCACTGGAGAAGCTGAATGCTGCGCAAGCACTCGCCAAGAACGCCGATGTGCGAAGCGTAATCAAGGACCTCTACCTCCAGCTTAGCGAAGACGCCTACGAATCTCGAAGAAAGCTCGTATCAAGATAGCTACAGTAGATGGGACGAGCAAACTCGAAGCACAGTGCTCCGTTAAGAAGGGTAGCGGTAAGACAATTGCATCTTGCTCGTACCGGAGCTGGCGTGCCCGCCACTACCGCGATCACCGGATATTCCTAACGCTAGAGGGAATGCGCTCTTCTACAGCGCGCCGCGATCTCTAACGTGGCGGATTCTGCGCAAGTGTGCCATTGCGTTGCCTGCTCGTAGGCGTGGGTGCCACAGCTCCGATGAGAGCTACGGAGCGAGGTCTTGCAGCGCCGGTCGCAATCGTTGGGATGCCCCCTCGAGTCCCCATCTGAGCCCACTTGGACTTCTGCACTGCGCTACCCTCATTAGGGACGACGACGTATTATAGCAGCTGCTACTTTAATTGAGGGCCTCGCAAAACGTTGTGCTATTGCTGGAAGCATTGACGATGTTGATTCAGATGACGACATCGAGAAGAGTGGACATGCTATTGTTATCGACCCAGCAGCCGTGCAAACGTCCTTGAACGGAGGCCCTCTTCTTGACTAGATTTCAGTATTAATACCGGTTACAGTACCGAAATCGACATATCATTTATGACGGGGGTACACTGTACCGGCATATACCCTGTCCACATCCCCTATATGGATGTTTTATTGTGAAACCCGACGATTATGTCCTATTTTTTTGCAAATCGATCGCTTTAAGCGCCTTTTAAGCGGATGAACCCTTGTTTTGATATATATAAACAGGATGCCACTCCGATTTGGCGTTCCCCATCCCTGTTCATATATCGCGGATTGGCGTCGATATATACGCAAATAGCTCCGAATGCCCAGTATCAGCTGGGCATTCTGAAGGCAGCTTGTATATATAAACGGCGCCCAGATCAACGTGGGCTGCGAACTCGAAGCTGTAACATATAAAAAATCCCAATGAACACATATAATACTTATCTCGCCCTACATTATGCGTGGAGCTACTTTTGCACGAGTAGAAGCTGCTTGTACTCGTAGTTCTGGCTGCTGCACCTCTGCGGCTATTTAATAAGCCCAGGGAGCAGAGCATTCATTAGCATTTGGTCGAGATTTGCATATATCGCCAATCCTACGATTAAGTATTTTCCTTACCCCTTTTCCCCTCTTGTCAGCTTAACTGGACTGGACATCTTTGTCGGTTTTCACAATAGCGGGTCGGTAATAGGTATACTAACCCTAAAAAACTACAATATGTTGCTTTGCAAAAATCTATGGATAAAATCCAAACATTGTGTGGTTGATGCTGTCGAGGGTGCTCCGCGCGCCACGCCGGGCCTGGCGCCTCAACAAGCCGCCCGTCGCATCGCTGTGTGGTGAGGTAGCGAAAGTCAACTCTGTGCTGAGTGCTCGATGTTTGAGTTCGACGACGTCGAAGGAATGGGACGCTGAGGCTTTGCGCACAGAGGGGGGCAAGACTGCGAGTCAGCCGGAGGAGCTTCATTGGCGAACTATCGCGTGGGAGGAGAAGATGCTGGCCGCACTGCGAGTTTACAAGGAAATCAATGGAGACACGCTGGTTCCTCGACCGTTTGTTGTTCCATCAGGTGACGCTCGGTGGCCGCGTGTGGCGTGGGGCTATGCACTTGGGGTTAGAGTTGGTTTTGCCGCGGCAAAACCAGTTTTATTTTTTTGATTAATCAGTTAATTCCGGTTTAATCCACGGCAAAAACCACCGAAAGCCTTAAATTGACCAGGGGGGGATCGCACGTAGGTGTGATGGCAGCACTACGACAGATAGGCAGGTGCAACAGACACGAAGGGAAGCAGAAACGCTTGGTGTATCGATGTTTTTTATTTAAAAAGCGAAGTTAATTCATGTACTTCGAAGTAGATGGTTCGAAATCCATGCAGGTTAGACTGCTCCTGAGAACCTTGGAAGTCAAAGCTGTTGTCTGGCTCGAAGGACGGAGGGGGGCCCTCGTTCTCGCCGTCGCTTCCACTGTGTTGGTTGCGCTGTTCCTCGGGTTGCCAGCGCTCCGCATTACAGCCGGGGAAAGATTGGTCTTCATCACCATTTTGATTAGCAAAAGCTAGTAGAGGACAACCAAATAAATCAAACCAAAAGCAACCAGCATGCTGTTCGCACAAAATAAATTATGGATTAAAGCAAACTAACAGCACAACAAGCACTAGACACCACCTAGCAGCCGGAGTCGGTACCAAAGTATTCGAGTCCGTAATCGACTCGATCGTACACTGAGTTTCTTCCGAGGCATTCGTCTTCGTCGTCACCACGAATTCTGTGAACTCCCTTGCAAAGTCTTCTTCAAGTAGACGTCCAATCATCAGAAAGCGCGACGGAACTGACAATCCCGGGCGACCCGCCAAGCACAAGTCTTGAAAATTTGGTCACACCACGAGCCGAAGCGCACACCCGTGGCCGAAAACCGTCCTTGACACTAGCCTGTTCAGATCATCTTGCGTTAGCTGGACGATTTCGCCTTCTCCCCCCCCCCCCCACCGCAGCGCCGTATGATGCCGCGCCGATTCTGGCTCTTGGTCTGTTGAATTGTTGACTGTGTTGACGCCGCTGGATGTAAGGCATCCTTATGCGGCTCTGTCTGCAGCCATCCAGCGATCGCAATTCTTGAGGATGTGGCGCTCTAGTTTCTCGACTTTCGCGTTCACAATCTCGCCTTGACATTTAAGGCATGTGGCTCTCTCCTTGTCTCCATCGAAATGCTTCCACACAGCGGATTTTGGCCGACCCCCTGGCATTGCGATCTTCCTACACGACTTGCTGCGGCACGTGGAGTGTTGATTAGCGGTTCTTCCCCTGATAAACAGACCCACCGTGTCCCCATGCCACTTGTCTCCATACCTACAGCGATCTGGTTGAAGGGGACCTACCACCTTTCCCACTGCTGCTGCTGCAGTCTGCCTTCGCGAGTGGAGAATGCGGAACGCGGAATGCGGAGCAATGTCGAGTTGAAGTTGTGGCAATTTCATCAAAACACAAGATTATTGAAGCATTTACACAACATTCCTGTATATATACACATATTTACTGTTTATTACACGAAGAGCTGTTGTGTCTGATTTAACTGCTGGATTTATCGGCAAAACGTGGTTTTAACAGGTTGTGACGGATACAACAAGTGGCAGCTAATACAACACTACTTGGGGTTGGTCTTCATAATCTACGTTCAAAAGCTGGGAAGAACAAGCTTTCTTCTCGGATGGACACTGAGCTGAAGGAGATGAACTTCGCTCAAAATGCTCGTCAATTTCAGTGGGACGAGATCATTATGCCAGCTCTACGCCATTTTTACGAAGTACACGGCCACACGGATGTTCCGCGGACGTTTGTTGTCCCGGATGGCGACGATGCGTGGCCACGATTGTCTTGGAACTGGTCACTGGGCATCACGGTTCATCATGTCAGAATTACAAACGCGTATGCTTGGCAAGTGAAGGAGTCGAAAGAAGATCTGAAGAAGATGAAGCTCTGCTTCGAGATGATGCCCGAGCGTGAGTGGAATGAAAAGATACTTCCGGCGCTGAAGGTATTCCGCCAATTACACCACCATTGCCTTGTGGGGAGGCCATTTAAGGTGCCACATGCGGCTCCGTGGCCTGAAAAAGCGTGGGATCTTAGTCTCGGTAAGATCGTAAACGACATTCGAGTTGGAAAAACCTATGTGGAGTTGGTTGCTCGAGACAAGGATATTTTGAACGAAATAGGATTCGCGTGGGATCATTATGTGGCCACTTGGAATGAGCGTATCATTCCAGCTCTACAAACGTACGTCGCAGAATTCAATACTTGCCGGGTGTCCCCGAGCTTTGTTGTACCTGCGTGTGAGCCTTGGCCCAAAAGTGCTTGGAACATGGCGCTTGGGACACAAGTGTCCAATATGAAACATCACGGGTGCTATTTCTCGTGCATTGGACGTGACATCGAGCGGTTGAAAGTACTCGGATTTAGCTTCGAGCTGAGGCGTCAAGCATGGGAGAAGATTGTAGATCCGTTGCTGGATATTCACGAGTCGTGCTATGGTGACAAGGCAGTCCCGCACGACTTTGTGATTCCGTCTCAGGCGCCGTGGCCAAAGAAGATGTTGGGAGTTCACCTGGGTGTGTTTGTGGCGAGTAATAGGTGGGCAAGAAGGGTTGTTGATAAATAAACGACCTTAGTTTTGAAGGCCTGTCACGGACTGTCGTGGGGGAAGATGTCACACAATAAAATGCGCTGGTCGTATAGTGTTCTTGTCGAATGCATGCAGTCCGTGTTCGCATCCATCCCCGTGGCGAGTGTTGTGCCTACTGTTGGCATATGTTGAAGAAAAGAGCGCGTTCTGGATCATCAACAGGAACGGATTATTGCAGTCGAGCCGCTCCCAAAAGTAATGCTCTAACGTATTATCCTGTTCGTCTTCTTGCGCTTGCAGCGTAATTGATTCGCTACTCCCTGGCTACTTTCACGGTTACCGGCCAGCTTTGCAAATTGATGTGGCAGCATTTACGGCGCTCCTGCAAGTCCGTTTGCCGGCTCTCGCTTCCCACTTAACAACCATAGAATTTCATTTGGGTAGATTAGTCGAACACTGGTTCCTGGGCTTATTTACCGCATCGCTCATCCCGCTCCCAGCGGTACGAGATCTGTACTAAGTATGCTGGAGTCCTATCCATAGTCACTAATTTCTTTACTACGTCAGGTGCTGCGGATATGGGACGCATTTTTTATTCGCGGTGTGCTGGTTTTCTACGGAGTTGGCCTTGCATTGCTGTTTCGCGCGGAAGAAACTCTTTTTCACGCAAAAACTGCAGCTGAAGCAGAGGAATATCTGCGGGCCAGTGAGCGCAGCTGTATTGATGCAGATGGAGTCTTCTCGCTTGTCTTCAAGGACGATCTCACTATTCCATGTACGTGCAATCTCGTCGATGACTTCGTCTGGAACTAGCTGAATCTCACTATTGTAATTTATTATGAATGCAGGGCTTACGGATGAACAGGTTGAAAAGCTACGGTCAACACACCGCCACCGAGTGATGGACCAGGTGTCTCAAAAAGTGAACTACTTTAAAGACAAGCTGAACATTCTTAAGCTTATACAGGACTTCGGTTCACGCTGCCAGGGTGTTGCCAAGTAGTTCCTGAGCGATCGCAAAGGTGTGACGGTAGCCTTGCGATTGAGCGCGGCAGGACAAGCCAACGAAGAGAAAGACCCGTACGACATGTACGGCCTTGACGATGAATTCAACGATTTGGGCGTTGGCTCCGAGAATGACAAACTCGAAGACTCCTTCCAAACGTCGCTGCATCTGCTGCTGGAGCAAGTAAGGGAATCCTCCGCGGCGGCTGACGCACTTTCTGTGGAGTTGGGTCAACGACAAGCAAAGTGGTTGGCTGCTTCGAGCCAACTTGCTGCGTGTCCACTTGCTCGACCGCCCACACCAGACTCCCACAGCTGGCTTTCTCAAGTTAAGGAAGGCAAAATCTCGGGCGCAGGACACGATGCTTCTTCGCTCTTTTCCACCACCAGCAGTGGTTTCCCCTCGGCGTCTCGTGTCATCGAAGCTTCAGGGATGGCATTTGACTCTGGTGAAACACGCCTTCCCAGCAATGATGTCATAGGAATTGAAAGTGACAGTCCACTCACGGGTCAGCGGAGCTGCCTGTTAATGGAGAGGGAGGATCTGGGTCTCTCAGATCGTCATCTCGCTGAGATGTTTCTTTACGCACTGGTGTCTTCGCTCAAGGCATTGTGCGCTGCTCGGCTCGAGTGCTTGAGTATTACATATCGCTTCATGTGGCACGGGGGATCCTGGCTGGAATCTGCCGTTGAGTACCCATCGTTCTCTACGCTTTCGGGGGCTACATCTTCTATACCAAGCAGCAGCACGACAGCCAAACCCCGCCAATCTGTGCGAACTAAGACATCAACGGCAACCCAGTCATCAATTTCGTCCGTCTCATCACTACGACGTCCACGCGCGATGGACGACTCCGCGCTGTCTGGCCGCCGACGTGGTGACTCCGGTGCAATAACACCAAGACGAGGCGGTCGACCAACCACACGCAGCTTCTACAATCCGGGCAAGTCACCCACGCGACTACGTCCAAGCCTTTCATCCGGGGACTTCTCAGTATTGGAGTTTGCTGCTGGAGGTGTGGGTACCAATCTGTACGACGACCCGATCATTGAAGGTCAACCCGCGCCATCATCGCCCACGTATACCGAGCAGCTTGTAAACGGGAGTGGCGCCTATCCAGTAACCCCTGCGTCTCCACCACCGCAAGACAGCAACACTCTCGGTTTGGAGTTCGCGCTCGGTCGTGGGCTTGATCGTTGTGCTACATCAACGCTGGATTCGTCAAACAAGCCGTTACTTGCAGCACTCACAGCGCAACATCAGGAAGGTGAAGACGTTTTCCGGGAGTCACATAGGCGGTTGCTTGGTGGGCTTGGCAAGTTTTTGCGTCTTGAATACCGCGACAAGGACTGGGCCCTGCGCGAGCGCGCTCTGACCATTGAGCGTGAGCTGCAGCAAGAGCTCCAAGAAATTGAAGCCGAAGTTCATGGTGCCCAATGGTTGCAGCCCTAGGCTAGTGGACATAACAATTTAACACGAGATAGGATAACTTACGATTCATCATCAGAGCTGTGTGCGCGGCCCTTTGACACCGCTACTCGTTGGCTGTGCCCCTACAACGGCGCCAATTTCACTACATGTAGTGAACGGATCTCCAACGCTGCTGTCGTCGGCATGGCTACTCGTACTGCTGGTTGAACGCTTGAAGAAATGCGGCGATTCGGCGAACGGGTTGTCAGCCTCGTCATTGCTGAGTACTCGGATCTCTAATTCCTCCATAATTTCCGTCACAGCAGCGTACATACATGTACGTACAGCCTTGGACATCGTCATGCTAGGCGGTTTTTTTTGGCTGCCAACCTCTTTATGCATTGCCAAGTGTACCGGTAAGCTTATGGCAAAAAACGCTTTATCCCCGCCCCCCCCACAATTTTCTAAAATCAGTTTTTTAAAAACGCTGGACGTCGTCAAAGCGATTTTTAGTGATGATACATGTATTTGTATTAAAATACATGAATTTTACAAAATACATGTATCTTCGCTAAAAATCGTATTATACAGTATTATTTTTATTATACAGTATTATTTTTAAAATATTATACTGTATACCGACTTCCTCCGCTTGTAGTCGACAACCTCATATAAGAGCGACCAATCAGATTGCATGATTGTGATCTCCGTTTCAGTGCCGCTTATAAGTTCCGTTGCAAATATTTAAATACAAATTTACCGGTAGTGTACCGGTAATGGTAATTCGCCATTCATTTGGGCCCCAAGGGCCCTCGCTCCCAACGCCGGGATTCCTTCACAGCACTGGAGAAGCTGAATGCTGCGCAAGCACTCGCCAAGAACGCCGATGTGCGAAGCGTAATCAAGGACCTCTACCTCCAGCTTAGCGAAGACGCCTACGAATCTCGAAGAAAGCTCGTATCAAGATAGCTACAGTAGATGGGACGAGCAAACTCGAAGCACAGTGCTCCGTTAAGAAGGGTAGCGGTAAGACAATTGCATCTTGCTCGTACCGGAGCTGGCGTGCCCGCCACTACCGCGATCACCGGATATTCCTAACGCTAGAGGGAATGCGCTCTTCTACAGCGCGCCGCGATCTCTAACGTGGCGGATTCTGCGCAAGTGTGCCATTGCGTTGCCTGCTCGTAGGCGTGGGTGCCACAGCTCCGATGAGAGCTACGGAGCGAGGTCTTGCAGCGCCGGTCGCAATCGTTGGGATGCCCCCTCGAGTCCCCATCTGAGCCCACTTGGACTTCTGCACTGCGCTACCCTCATTAGGGACGACGACGTATTATAGCAGCTGCTACTTTAATTGAGGGCCTCGCAAAACGTTGTGCTATTGCTGGAAGCATTGACGATGTTGATTCAGATGACGACATCGAGAAGAGTGGACATGCTATTGTTATCGACCCAGCAGCCGTGCAAACGTCCTTGAACGGAGGCCCTCTTCTTGACTAGATTTCAGTATTAATACCGGTTACAGTACCGAAATCGACATATCATTTATGACGGGGGTACACTGTACCGGCATATACCCTGTCCACATCCCCTATATGGATGTTTTATTGTGAAACCCGACGATTATGTCCTATTTTTTTGCAAATCGATCGCTTTAAGCGCCTTTTAAGCGGATGAACCCTTGTTTTGATATATATAAACAGGATGCCACTCCGATTTGGCGTTCCCCATCCCTGTTCATATATCGCGGATTGGCGTCGATATATACGCAAATAGCTCCGAATGCCCAGTATCAGCTGGGCATTCTGAAGGCAGCTTGTATATATAAACGGCGCCCAGATCAACGTGGGCTGCGAACTCGAAGCTGTAACATATAAAAAATCCCAATGAACACATATAATACTTATCTCGCCCTACATTATGCGTGGAGCTACTTTTGCACGAGTAGAAGCTGCTTGTACTCGTAGTTCTGGCTGCTGCACCTCTGCGGCTATTTAATAAGCCCAGGGAGCAGAGCATTCATTAGCATTTGGTCGAGATTTGCATATATCGCCAATCCTACGATTAAGTATTTTCCTTACCCCTTTTCCCCTCTTGTCAGCTTAACTGGACTGGACATCTTTGTCGGTTTTCACAATAGCGGGTCGGTAATAGGTATACTAACCCTAAAAAACTACAAGTAATAACTTACAGTTGTTTAGTTAGTTTAGTAGTGTATATGTTGCTTTGCAAAAATCTATGGATAAAATCCAAACATTGTGTGGTTGATGCTGTCGAGGGTGCTCCGCGCGCCACGCCGGGCCTGGCGCCTCAACAAGCCGCCCGTCGCATCGCTGTGTGGTGAGGTAGCGAAAGTCAACTCTGTGCTGAGTGCTCGATGTTTGAGTTCGACGACGTCGAAGGAATGGGACGCTGAGGCTTTGCGCACAGAGGGGGGCAAGACTGCGAGTCAGCCGGAGGAGCTTCATTGGCGAACTATCGCGTGGGAGGAGAAGATGCTGGCCGCACTGCGAGTTTACAAGGAAATCAATGGAGACACGCTGGTTCCTCGACCGTTTGTTGTTCCATCAGGTGACGCTCGGTGGCCGCGTGTGGCGTGGGGCTATGCACTTGGGGTTGGTCTTCATAATCTACGTTCAAAAGCTGGGAAGAACAAGCTTTCTTCTCGGATGGACACTGAGCTGAAGGAGATGAACTTCGCTCAAAATGCTCGTCAATTTCAGTGGGACGAGATCATTATGCCAGCTCTACGCCATTTTTACGAAGTACACGGCCACACGGATGTTCCGCGGACGTTTGTTGTCCCGGATGGCGACGATGCGTGGCCACGATTGTCTTGGAACTGGTCACTGGGCATCACGGTTCATCATGTCAGAATTACAAACGCGTATGCTTGGCAAGTGAAGGAGTCGAAAGAAGATCTGAAGAAGATGAAGCTCTGCTTCGAGATGATGCCCGAGCGTGAGTGGAATGAAAAGATACTTCCGGCGCTGAAGGTATTCCGCCAATTACACCACCATTGCCTTGTGGGGAGGCCATTTAAGGTGCCACATGCGGCTCCGTGGCCTGAAAAAGCGTGGGATCTTAGTCTCGGTAAGATCGTAAACGACATTCGAGTTGGAAAAACCTATGTGGAGTTGGTTGCTCGAGACAAGGATATTTTGAACGAAATAGGATTCGCGTGGGATCATTATGTGGCCACTTGGAATGAGCGTATCATTCCAGCTCTACAAACGTACGTCGCAGAATTCAATACTTGCCGGGTGTCCCCGAGCTTTGTTGTACCTGCGTGTGAGCCTTGGCCCAAAAGTGCTTGGAACATGGCGCTTGGGACACAAGTGTCCAATATGAAACATCACGGGTGCTATTTCTCGTGCATTGGACGTGACATCGAGCGGTTGAAAGTACTCGGATTTAGCTTCGAGCTGAGGCGTCAAGCATGGGAGAAGATTGTAGATCCGTTGCTGGATATTCACGAGTCGTGCTATGGTGACAAGGCAGTCCCGCACGACTTTGTGATTCCGTCTCAGGCGCCGTGGCCAAAGAAGATGTTGGGAGTTCACCTGGGTGTGTTTGTGGCGAGTAATAGGTGGGCAAGAAGGGTTGTTGATAAATAAACGACCTTAGTTTTGAAGGCCTGTCACGGACTGTCGTGGGGGAAGATGTCACACAATAAAATGCGCTGGTCGTATAGTGTTCTTGTCGAATGCATGCAGTCCGTGTTCGCATCCATCCCCGTGGCGAGTGTTGTGCCTACTGTTGGCATATGTTGAAGAAAAGAGCGCGTTCTGGATCATCAACAGGAACGGATTATTGCAGTCGAGCCGCTCCCAAAAGTAATGCTCTAACGTATTATCCTGTTCGTCTTCTTGCGCTTGCAGCGTAATTGATTCGCTACTCCCTGGCTACTTTCACGGTTACCGGCCAGCTTTGCAAATTGATGTGGCAGCATTTACGGCGCTCCTGCAAGTCCGTTTGCCGGCTCTCGCTTCCCACTTAACAACCATAGAATTTCATTTGGGTAGATTAGTCGAACACTGGTTCCTGGGCTTATTTACCGCATCGCTCATCCCGCTCCCAGCGGTACGAGATCTGTACTAAGTATGCTGGAGTCCTATCCATAGTCACTAATTTCTTTACTACGTCAGGTGCTGCGGATATGGGACGCATTTTTTATTCGCGGTGTGCTGGTTTTCTACGGAGTTGGCCTTGCATTGCTGTTTCGCGCGGAAGAAACTCTTTTTCACGCAAAAACTGCAGCTGAAGCAGAGGAATATCTGCGGGCCAGTGAGCGCAGCTGTATTGATGCAGATGGAGTCTTCTCGCTTGTCTTCAAGGACGATCTCACTATTCCATGTACGTGCAATCTCGTCGATGACTTCGTCTGGAACTAGCTGAATCTCACTATTGTAATTTATTATGAATGCAGGGCTTACGGATGAACAGGTTGAAAAGCTACGGTCAACACACCGCCACCGAGTGATGGACCAGGTGTCTCAAAAAGTGAACTACTTTAAAGACAAGCTGAACATTCTTAAGCTTATACAGGACTTCGGTTCACGCTGCCAGGGTGTTGCCAAGTAGTTCCTGAGCGATCGCAAAGGTGTGACGGTAGCCTTGCGATTGAGCGCGGCAGGACAAGCCAACGAAGAGAAAGACCCGTACGACATGTACGGCCTTGACGATGAATTCAACGATTTGGGCGTTGGCTCCGAGAATGACAAACTCGAAGACTCCTTCCAAACGTCGCTGCATCTGCTGCTGGAGCAAGTAAGGGAATCCTCCGCGGCGGCTGACGCACTTTCTGTGGAGTTGGGTCAACGACAAGCAAAGTGGTTGGCTGCTTCGAGCCAACTTGCTGCGTGTCCACTTGCTCGACCGCCCACACCAGACTCCCACAGCTGGCTTTCTCAAGTTAAGGAAGGCAAAATCTCGGGCGCAGGACACGATGCTTCTTCGCTCTTTTCCACCACCAGCAGTGGTTTCCCCTCGGCGTCTCGTGTCATCGAAGCTTCAGGGATGGCATTTGACTCTGGTGAAACACGCCTTCCCAGCAATGATGTCATAGGAATTGAAAGTGACAGTCCACTCACGGGTCAGCGGAGCTGCCTGTTAATGGAGAGGGAGGATCTGGGTCTCTCAGATCGTCATCTCGCTGAGATGTTTCTTTACGCACTGGTGTCTTCGCTCAAGGCATTGTGCGCTGCTCGGCTCGAGTGCTTGAGTATTACATATCGCTTCATGTGGCACGGGGGATCCTGGCTGGAATCTGCCGTTGAGTACCCATCGTTCTCTACGCTTTCGGGGGCTACATCTTCTATACCAAGCAGCAGCACGACAGCCAAACCCCGCCAATCTGTGCGAACTAAGACATCAACGGCAACCCAGTCATCAATTTCGTCCGTCTCATCACTACGACGTCCACGCGCGATGGACGACTCCGCGCTGTCTGGCCGCCGACGTGGTGACTCCGGTGCAATAACACCAAGACGAGGCGGTCGACCAACCACACGCAGCTTCTACAATCCGGGCAAGTCACCCACGCGACTACGTCCAAGCCTTTCATCCGGGGACTTCTCAGTATTGGAGTTTGCTGCTGGAGGTGTGGGTACCAATCTGTACGACGACCCGATCATTGAAGGTCAACCCGCGCCATCATCGCCCACGTATACCGAGCAGCTTGTAAACGGGAGTGGCGCCTATCCAGTAACCCCTGCGTCTCCACCACCGCAAGACAGCAACACTCTCGGTTTGGAGTTCGCGCTCGGTCGTGGGCTTGATCGTTGTGCTACATCAACGCTGGATTCGTCAAACAAGCCGTTACTTGCAGCACTCACAGCGCAACATCAGGAAGGTGAAGACGTTTTCCGGGAGTCACATAGGCGGTTGCTTGGTGGGCTTGGCAAGTTTTTGCGTCTTGAATACCGCGACAAGGACTGGGCCCTGCGCGAGCGCGCTCTGACCATTGAGCGTGAGCTGCAGCAAGAGCTCCAAGAAATTGAAGCCGAAGTTCATGGTGCCCAATGGTTGCAGCCCTAGGCTAGTGGACATAACAATTTAACACGAGATAGGATAACTTACGATTCATCATCAGAGCTGTGTGCGCGGCCCTTTGACACCGCTACTCGTTGGCTGTGCCCCTACAACGGCGCCAATTTCACTACATGTAGTGAACGGATCTCCAACGCTGCTGTCGTCGGCATGGCTACTCGTACTGCTGGTTGAACGCTTGAAGAAATGCGGCGATTCGGCGAACGGGTTGTCAGCCTCGTCATTGCTGAGTACTCGGATCTCTAATTCCTCCATAATTTCCGTCACAGCAGCGTACATACATGTACGTACAGCCTTGGACATCGTCATGCTAGGCGGTTTTTTTTGGCTGCCAACCTCTTTATGCATTGCCAAGTGTACCGGTAAGCTTATGGCAAAAAACGCTTTATCCCCGCCCCCCCCACAATTTTCTAAAATCAGTTTTTTAAAAACGCTGGACGTCGTCAAAGCGATTTTTAGTGATGATACATGTATTTGTATTAAAATACATGAATTTTACAAAATACATGTATCTTCGCTAAAAATCGTATTATACAGTATTATTTTTATTATACAGTATTATTTTTAAAATATTATACTGTATACCGACTTCCTCCGCTTGTAGTCGACAACCTCATATAAGAGCGACCAATCAGATTGCATGATTGTGATCTCCGTTTCAGTGCCGCTTATAAGTTCCGTTGCAAATATTTAAATACAAATTTACCGGTAGTGTACCGGTAATGGTAATTCGCCATTCATTTGGGCCCCAAGGGCCCTCGCTCCCAACGCCGGGATTCCTTCACAGCACTGGAGAAGCTGAATGCTGCGCAAGCACTCGCCAAGAACGCCGATGTGCGAAGCGTAATCAAGGACCTCTACCTCCAGCTTAGCGAAGACGCCTACGAATCTCGAAGAAAGCTCGTATCAAGATAGCTACAGTAGATGGGACGAGCAAACTCGAAGCACAGTGCTCCGTTAAGAAGGGTAGCGGTAAGACAATTGCATCTTGCTCGTACCGGAGCTGGCGTGCCCGCCACTACCGCGATCACCGGATATTCCTAACGCTAGAGGGAATGCGCTCTTCTACAGCGCGCCGCGATCTCTAACGTGGCGGATTCTGCGCAAGTGTGCCATTGCGTTGCCTGCTCGTAGGCGTGGGTGCCACAGCTCCGATGAGAGCTACGGAGCGAGGTCTTGCAGCGCCGGTCGCAATCGTTGGGATGCCCCCTCGAGTCCCCATCTGAGCCCACTTGGACTTCTGCACTGCGCTACCCTCATTAGGGACGACGACGTATTATAGCAGCTGCTACTTTAATTGAGGGCCTCGCAAAACGTTGTGCTATTGCTGGAAGCATTGACGATGTTGATTCAGATGACGACATCGAAAGAATGGACATGCTATTGTTATCGACCCAGCAGCCGTGCAAACGTCCTTGAACGGAGGCCCTCTTCTTGACTAGATTTCAGTATTAATACCGGTTACAGTACCGAAATCGACATATCATTTATGACGGGGGTACACTGTACCGGCATATACCCTGTCCACATCCCCTATATGGATGTTTTATTGTGAAACCCGACGATTATGTCCTATTTTTTTGCAAATCGATCGCTTTAAGCGCCTTTTAAGCGGATGAACCCTTGTTTTGATATATATAAACAGGATGCCACTCCGATTTGGCGTTCCCCATCCCTGTTCATATATCGCGGATTGGCGTCGATATATACGCAAATAGCTCCGAATGCCCAGTATCAGCTGGGCATTCTGAAGGCAGCTTGTATATATAAACGGCGCCCAGATCAACGTGGGCTGCGAACTCGAAGCTGTAACATATAAAAAATCCCAATGAACACATATACATGTAATACTTATCTCGCCCTACATTATGCGTGGAGCTACTTTTGCACGAGTAGAAGCTGCTTGTACTCGTAGTTCTGGCTGCTGCACCTCTGCGGCTATTTAATAAGCCCAGGGAGCAGAGCATTCATTAGCATTTGGTCGAGATTTGCATATATCGCCAATCCTACGATTAAGTATTTTCCTTACCCCTTTTCCCCTCTTGTCAGCTTAACTGGACTGGACATCTTTGTCGGTTTTCACAATAGCGGGTCGGTAATAGGTATACTAACCCTAAAAAACTACAAGTAATAACTTACAGTTGTTTAGTTAGTTTAGTAGTGTATATGTTGCTTTGCAAAAATCTATGGATAAAATCCAAACATTGTGTGGTTGATGCTGTCGAGGGTGCTCCGCGCGCCACGCCGGGCCTGGCGCTTCAACAAGCCACCCCTCGCATCGCTGTGTGGTGAGGTAGCGAAAGTCAACTCTGTGCTGAGTGCTCGATGTTTGAGCTCGACGACGTCGGAGGAATGGGGCGCTGACGCTTTGCGCAGAGAGGGGGATAATTCTGCGAGTCAGCCGGAGGAGCTTCATTGGCGAACTATCGCGTGGGAGGAGAAGATGCTAGCCGCACTGCCTGCTTACAAGGAAATCAACGGAGACACACTGGTCCCTCGATCATTTGTTGTCCCATCTGGTGACGCTCGCTGGCCGCGTGTGGCGTGGGACTATGCACTTGGGGTCGGTGTTAATCACCTACGTTTAAAAGCCGGGAAGCACAAGCTTTCTTCTTGGATGGACACTGAGCTGGAGGAGATGAACTTCGTTCACAAGGCCGTGCTGCGCCCGGGGAAGCTCTGGATTTTGCATGGGTCCTATAGGATATGTTTTGGAGTCTGTAGTAGTATTCTATTAATAATACTAGGGCTCGTAGCATAGGCTGGGATAGCAACGATAACGAAGAGTGTATTGTTCAAAACCTTTACTCGTTTTCTTCGACGAGAAGCTCACAACTCGTATGGATCTTTACTACAGGAAAACTAGATTGAAGAGAGCAAGAAGAAATGCGTCTCCGTTGTGCGTTCTCGCATCGAATAAACCCGATGGTAGTCGTGAAATTGATTCGTTTTTTACCTGCTTTGAAAGTGCTACACGAGATGGCGAAATCCGAAGAAGGCACGGTCGATGGAGATCGGAACTCCATGACGTTGCACGTGAGCGTGCTTGTCTCTGAAGACGTACTCGACCTGCCCGAGCTCTTCGTTGAGCTCCGAGGTGGCGCCACGGCGTGGGTCCCTTCATACACCATGTTCGCGTCCGTCGTGATGCGATCCGTCTGCAGCACCTTGATGATGTCGAGTGAGACGTTGAGCGAAATGGACACAAGGTTGTTGTAGAGGATGGCCACGTTTGGGCTCTGCTTGGCGAGTCCGATCGCACTCGCCAAGCAGAGCCTCGTTTAGGGTCCTACAAAAGTATTACCACTCCGTTCCTTTACAAGAGCATGATACAGGCACTTCGTAACTAAATCTACGAGTTTTCTAGTGCTTTTTACGTTCTTGGGCTCAAAAGAAGCAGACGGATGATACGGTTCTTTTGATATGCCCATTGACACGATCTTTGTATGCGGTAAAGAGGAAAAAACACAAGAAGTAAGTAAAAAGGCCTCGGTCAAAGCTATTTCTACAATCTAGATGGATTGTTAGTGGACATTTTTTGTTTGACCATACTGAAATCCACTTTAATCCTTAATTTTCGTGCTCTTCTAATGAAACAACGATCATGGTGGGTTCATGCTCTTGCAATGGAACGGAGTGGTACTTGAAGAGTACTAACTATTACTGAGCTGATGATAGCATTACTAATGTAGCACTCATATTGAATACCGCTCTACATGTATACTTTAAAGTATACTACTGTACTTAAAAGTACAGTAGTAGTAGTAGTTGTAGTATAACCGACGTGTACTATTTCAGTAACCTGCCTGCATGGTCGCGGGCGGCCTCCTGCTGCTGCTGCAGCGATATGCAGGCCGTACTTGGACAGCAAGTCGTATAATAGTTGGTATGGATACTGCCTAGCTTGGATTACTCGATGGGTAGCACGGCGAAGTCCACCTCCTCGCCCTTGATGGCGGCGCACGCGTCCTCGTCGCGCTTGTAGGCCACGGCCAAAAGCTAAGCTGTCAACGAAGTGGCGCGCCGCGCGCTCGGCGCTGATGACTACCCACTAGCGTAGGGTTTCGCATGCATGTATTAATCGGATGTGTTGTGGTGCGATGGTAGCCAGTAGGTGCAGAGTCGCCGTCCTACATCTCCGAAGCAGCGCGCTGCCACTGCAGGCTGCAGTGCAGCCGCTGTGTGAGAGCACACAATCTGAGAACTTGCAAACAGGGATTGACAGCAGTTTGATTTTCGTCTGAGCTACTATATTAATACCCGAGCAGAGGCGAGTAAACTACTACAGTAATATTAGTATTACTTCAGAGAACTCCGCTACTATAGTAATATTAATATAGTAGAGGATAGTATTTCCTAGTATTTCGATGGTCGACTCCCTGATCCATGACCCGGTGGTCGACTTCCTGATCCATGAACCGCCCCTCTCGCTCTCCATACGATGGACCTCCGCTCGGTTATGCTTGGAAAGCACCTGCATTTCAGCGTACGGCTTGCACGACTTCTCTTGGGCACACAAAAGGCACACGTGAGTGACTTCCTCGTTGTCTTTCGATGGTGTGGCGTAGCCAAACGATGCGTGATGTCCCACACGTCGTGGCAGCTACCGAGTTGCCGGTAGTGAAAAATCTCCAATGGGATCCCAAAGGCGCCAACACCATATGAATCCAACGTTAAGTCTACCACTGATGCCACTGATGGCGCTGAGGACACAGGGGTTCCAGGATCGGACGATTGACTCAGCGGAGGCAACGAAGCTTGCGAATTAGGGTCACCTGCTTCTTGAGAAGCGATGTCACTCGCTGCAGGCGTCGAAGCAGCCGAAGCGAAGGCCTTCCACTTGGAAACGCAGGAGGCGCTGCAAAAGCGCTCGGAGAGATTGCCAGAATCATACAGCTCGTTGCTGCAGAGATGATGAACACCGCGCTTGCAGACGACACAAGAGTCGATCGTCGTTAGCTCAGCGTAGGGGCAGTCGGGATTTGCGCTCTTCATGAGGACGTCAGAGAAGTGTGAGTTCTTGGTCGTTGCGGTCGGTTTGGGGGCTTCTGGGTTAGCCGGAAACTTGAAGAATGAAAGCTTAAGGCAGAATCTTTCGGCCTGGCCCTCCGAAATATCTCTGCGGCAAGCTTATTGCTCGTACGACGATTTCACTCTTGCGAACGCACGCCCTGCCATTCTATCAAACCAGGAAATGCCTCAAACGCGTCGAAGTAAGCTAGAATGCAACCGAACCAGAATGCCCCTCCCTTGTAGATTGCCACACGCCCCTTGATTTCTTCAGGCACGCACTAGTAGTCACTATTAATATGTGGCCTCCGATCTGATCTACTAGTTACTATAGTAATATTAGTTTCGCTCCGTCCCAAACTAATAATTACTATAGTAGTTTGCGGCATCATTTTAATAGCGCTATTAATTGATAGTAATCCAAAACAAACTACTGTCAATCCCTGCTTGCAAAAGCTCACTTCGAGAGCAAATGGTCATTTGTGTAATATCTATAGGAGTGTTGCTCGTGTGAGTGAGTATCATGACCATCATTCCACTGAAGGTGTATCGAGTTACAAGCAACATCGCACTATGTGCTTAAATGTCAGTATCTCATAGCTCATGTTTTGTTTGCCAAGTGTTGTAATCATATAAAGATTCAGACCTCCGGGTGAGATCAATGTAACAACTCTGGATTAACCCCTCCAAACCGGGAGCCGAAAAGAACATGTAAACTGCATATGCAGCGTAATTAGACTTTATGTTTGTATACTAAAATGGTTAGGGAAGATAGGATGCACGATGAGCAGCGGCAAAGGCGTGCTAAAGCAGCATATAAGCTGCATAATGTCTCCCAAGTAGTGTGCCCATGCTGAATAATGCTACTTATCGTGAAAAGGGACAGGGCACCCGCGGAACAGAAACTTGTGCCTTGGTAGTCCTTATTTTCAAAAAATCAGAACTCAAAACTTCCCATACAAAAGTGTCAACAAGGAGTGGGGGTGACACCCCTAGACATTTGGAAGTGTATTGATGTGTCCGGTGATGTTCTATGCACTATACAAAACTCAAGAGCAGCTGACAGCCGTAAAAAGTATTCGGTGGGGAAATCACTTGACACGCTCAATCATGCGGCAAAACCGGACTGCTAAGATGTAGATTAGGATGTGAAGGCGCAAAGAAACGTTAGTCGCTGTGAAGTTCAATGTGGTCGATAGAGAAGAAATGAGTTCGATCACCAAGTTGATCAACGGGAGAAGCATCGGCCTCAGATTCGTAGGCTGGAGTAGATGTTATCTTCTGTGCACTAACTGGGTCGCCATCATGCATATTCTTGGCCCGCTTTGTGCTGTTTTATATTGTGATCGCGTTTGTCAGAGGGCACGAATTTGAATTTGTTTGGTAGACTTTGAAAATGATTTCGTCGTTGATGAATTCAAGTTGGCCAACTCAAGTACCATGCCAACAAGTCTGTTTGAAATAAATTGCGCTTACAGTGCTACACACTGTGAGCGGCACCTGTAGTGGGTATCCATGCTCAACATGATTGTCACGATATTAGACATGTTATTTCAACAACGAGTGCGTTTGAACTCTCCTTTATTATTTGGGTTACGTGTTTGCATCTCATCTTCGTCTTCACCAGTCTCGACGCCGTCCTTATTTGCTTCATCACAAAGTTCAACCACACACGACGGCGCTGGCCACGCCCTCCACGCCCCGCAGCGCGTTCTCGACCGCGGCGCCGCAGTTCTTCTGGCATATCATGCCCTCCACCAGCAGCTCCAGCTTCAGCTCAAACGTCTGAATCTGCGCTGGCGGCTTCACGGCGGCGCCGAAGCCCACGCACTCCACGGCGTCCACCGACCTTTGTCAACGGGATGTTGTCGTCGTTGTCCACCAGCAATTTGTTTCCGCGAGCAGTCAATTCATCGTCGTCGTCTTCCGCATCTATAATACGAGATACATTGATACGCAGCACATCATTCAGGTTAGAATGCATCATTATATGCAGCGTAACATTTAGCATAATAAACAACATACCTGTTCGTTTCATGGGCGCGCGTCGTGGAGACATCGCCACGCGATCTGGTGTAGTGGGCGCAGCATCTCGAGCAGGTGCATTTCCTCGGGCGCGAGGAGGGGGTATCAGCTTGGGCTGGAGTAGGAGTTCGAGCGAGATCAGCAGTTTGATAGCGCGTAGCACGATGACCGAGGGAAGCCACTTGAGGGGGATCAACAGCAGCTTGAGAAGGAGCACCAGTTGCTGGTTGGTCACAACAACAACAACAACAACAACAATACCATCAGTTTCTTGAAAAGCGGCAGCTTCGATTTCAGCCGCGTAACGGAGTCAAATAATCTAGACAGCAGCAGCAACGACGCATTACCAGGTTAGCATGTGGAGCAGTGGTGCCGACAGGAAAGTTTGACCGCCTCTTCACAGGACTGCGCACATCAAAGGCAACATATTAGCGATGGAGCACAACAATAAATTGAATACTGTCATACCTTTCCCAAAGGCTTCGCCATTCTTCTGTCGAGTTGGGTCCTGGCCGCGCAAATTCGAAAATGAAGCTCATTTGGAAAAGGCGGACGGGAGCGCCTGTGAGCCACTCGCCAACTTACCTCAAATATTTAGTACAAATCAGCCACCGGGACCCAGCGCCCTATAAAATATAATATTCCAAATTTTGACAAACACCGGCTCTTGCCCGTCCGAAATATAAAAAGGCGGGTACAGAAACTAAACTCGCTTTTATCTTGACGTTTGTATGCCCATGTTGCGGGGGAAAGGACACCAATACAAATTTCAAGTCAAAAATCGCTTAAACTGCATATATGCAGTTTAAGGGTGCAAATCTAAGCTGCATTATGCAGCATCCGGTTTGGAGGGGTTAAAATCCAGAGAACAATGTTCTTCAATTCCAGTGGGATGAGATCATAATGCCAGCTCTACGGCACTTCTACGCTGTAAACCGCCACACCGATGTTCCGAAGGCGTTTGTTGTCCCGGATGGCGACGATGCGTGGCCACGATTGTCTTGGAACTGGCAACTGGGCGTCACAGTTTGTCAAATCAGAACTAGAAACGATTATGCTCGGCAAGTGAAGGAGTCCAAGGAAGAGCTGAAGGAGATGAAGCTCTGTTATGAGATGATGATAGCCGAGCGTGAGTGGAATGAGAAGGTACTTCCGGCGCTGAAGGTATTCCGCCAATTACACCACCACTGCCTTGTGGGGAGGCCATTCAAGGTGCCACATGCGGCTCCGTGGCCTGAAGAAGCGTGGGGTCTTCGTCTCGGTAGGATCGTAAACCACATTCGAGTTGGAAAATACTACGTGGAGTTGGCTGCACGAGACAAGGATATTCTGAACGAAATAGGATTCGCGTGGGATCATGAGGTGTTCATTTGGAACGAGCGTATCATTCCAGCTCTACAAACGTACGTCGCAGAATTCAAGACTTGCCAGATGCCCCAGAAGTTTGTTGTACCTGCGTGTGAGCCTTGGCCTAAAAGTGCTTGGAACATGGCGCTTGGGAGGCAAGTGTACAATATGAAATATCGCGGGTGCTATTTCTCGTGCATTGGATGTGACATCGAGCGGTTAAAAGTACTGGGGTTTAGCTTCGAGCTAAGACGTAAAGCGTGGGAGAAGCTAGTAGATCCGTTGCTAGATATTCACGAATCCTGCTTTGGTGACAAGGCAGCCCCGCACGACTTTGTGATTCCGTCCCAGGCCCCATGGCCAGAGAAGCGGTGGGGGGTTCACTTGGGTGTATTTGTGGCAAGCAATACGTGGGCAAGAGAAGGCGTTCGTAATGAATTACCTTAGTTTTGAGCGCCTGTCACGGACTGTCGTATAGGAAGCTCTTTCAATAAACTAGACGGTTGGGCTGGTAGTGTTCTTGTGATACCACGCTTTTAAACGTCTTTAAAAAGACAAGCTGAGCATTCTCAAGCTTACACAGGACTTCGGCTCGCGCCACCAGGGGGTTGTGAAGCAGTTCCTGAGTGATCGCAAATGTGTGACGGCAGCCTTGCGATTGAGCGCGCCAGATCAAGCCAACGAAGAGAAAGACCCGTACGACATGTACGGCCTTGACGATGAATTCAACGATTTCGACGTTGGCTCCGAGAATGACAAACTCGAAGACTCGTTCCAGACGTCGCTGCATCTGCTGCTGGAGCAAGTAAGGGAATCCTCCGCGGCGGCTGACGCACTTGCTGTGGAATGGGGTCAACGACAAGCAAAGTGGTTGGCTGCTTCGAGCCAACTTGCTGCGTGTCCACTTGCTCGCCCGCCCACGCCAGACTCCCACAGCTGGCTTTCTCAAGTTAAG
The DNA here is from genome assembly GCA_033557925.1 of Phytophthora x cambivora. Classification (NCBI taxonomy): domain Eukaryota; phylum Oomycota; class Peronosporomycetes; order Peronosporales; family Peronosporaceae; genus Phytophthora; species Phytophthora x cambivora. The sequence goes on along the minus strand of JAUCEB010000008.1, from coordinate 2,021,341 downwards.
GAAGGCAAAATCTCGGGCGCAGGACACGATGCTTCTTCGCTCTTTTCTACCAGCAGCAGTTGCTTCCCCTCTGCATCTCGTGTCATCGAAGTTTCAGGGATGGCATTTGACTCGGGTGAAACGCGTCTGCCAAGCAATGATGTCATAGGAATTGAAAGTGACAGTCCACTCACGGGTCAGCGAAGCTGCCTGTTAATGGAGAGGGAGGACCTGGGTCTCTCAGATCGTCATCTCGCTGAGATGTTTCTGTATGCACTGGTGTCTTCGCTCAAGGCATTGTGCGCTGCTCGACTCGAGTGCTTGGGTATTACATATCGCTTTATGTGGCACGGGGGATCCTGGCTGGAATCTGCCGTTGAGTACCCATCGTTCTCTACGCTTTCGGGGGCTACATCTTCTATACCAAGCAGCAGCACGACAGCCAAACCCCGCCAATCTGTGCGAACTAAGACATCAACGGCAACCCAGTCATCAATTTCGTCCGTCTCATCACTACGACGTCCACGCGCGATGGACGACTCCGCGCTGTCTGGCCGCCGACGCGGTGACTCCGGTGCAATAACACCAAGACGAGGCGGTCGACCAACCACCCGCAGTGTCTACAATCCGGGCAAGTCACCCACGCGACTACGTCCAAGCCTTTCATCCGGGGACTTCTCAGTATTGGAGTTTGCTGCTGGAGGTGTGGGTACTAATCTGTACGACGACCCGATCATTGAAGGTCAACCCGCGCCATCATCGCCCACGTATACCGAGCAGCTCGTAAACGGGAGTGACGCCTATCCAGTAGCCCCTGCGTCTCCACCTCCACAAGACAGCAACACTCTCGGTTTGGAGTTCGCGCTCGGTCGTGGGCTTGATCGTTGTGCTACATCAACGCTGGATTCGTCAAACAAGCCGTTACTTGCAGCACTAACAGCGCAGCATCAGGAAGGTGAACATGTTTTCCGGGAGTCCCATAAGCGGTTGCTTGGTGGGCTTGGCAAGTTTTTGCGTCTTGAATACCGCGACAAGGACTGGGCCCTGCGCGAGCGCGCTCTGACCATTGAGCGTGAGCTGCAGCAAGAGCTCCAAGAAATTGAAGCCGAAGTTCATGGTGCCCAATGGTTGCAGCCCTAGGCTAGTGGACATAACAATTTAACACGAGATAGGATAACTTACGATTCATCATCAGAGCTGTGTGCGCGGCCCTTTGACACCGCTACTCGTTGGCTGTGCCCCTACAACGGCGCCAATTTCACTACATGTAGTGAACGGATCTCCAACGCTGCTGTCGTCGGCATGGCTACTCGTACTGCTGGTTGAACGCTTGAAGAAATGCGGCGATTCGGCGAACGGGTTGTCAGCCTCGTCATTGCTGAGTACTCGGATGCCTAATTCCTCTATAATTTCCGTCACAGCAGCATACATGGACATACGAACAGCCTTGGACATCGTCATGCTGGGCAGTTTTTGGGGGGTGAATAGAATATTGGAATGTTTGGGTTAAATGTCGGGAATTTGGAGGATCGGTAAAAATGGACTACTGTATAAAGAGGACTGTACCTCTTTATACAGTCTTCCCTCCCACAAATGATTATCACGGGAGAACTGGCCAACTCAATCGGTTATCATATTTGCCAGATTATCACATTCAGAAGGGAGCGATATTGGCTATCACTCAGAATCCCTAATTCATCCATCGCCATGAGCATGCCCTCCAAAGCACCCATGCTTCGCACAGGCAATCCCACTCGGAAGGAAAAGCGGTAACTAGTAAAAAATAAGCACATGCGCGAGCCAAAGTCACGCAAAACGAGCTGAGAGAGTGGTGCCGCATAATATATTGCCAATTCCAGCCAAATTTGCTGAACGTGGGCGATTGAAGCCCACCCCGGCTATCTCCCACGAATCGACCCTTCAATACAATTGGCCAAAACATTTATATTAATCGTAATTATTGACGAATCAGAGACACCTATCACCTTGTCGAAGTGAGCACATTGAAGTCCGGCAGCATGCACACCTGCAGCGAGTTCTCATCGTGCAGAAAGCCCTTGCCGAGTACCCTTCCTGCTCATGCACCACGTTCCGTTGGTGCTGCAGCTTCTCTTGATGCTCCAGGCGTTCTTGAGCTAGAGAGGGCCCTTGAAGTAGATCGGCGCTCACCATGGAACCCGCAGTCTGCTGCATCTCTTCAGACTCAATCCTCTCAGCGGTCACCAGGGGCCCGTCACGTAGTAGGCGGTCTTCCTGCAGCAGGTGCTCTTGACGAGACACGCCTTGTAGCTGAATACGCCCTTGAGTCACCGAGGTCTCTTGGTACACCGTCATCTGTGGCGGCAGCGAGCTGTCTTCACGCTGTGGGGCCTCTTCATGAGCCGGAGTCTCCTCTTCGAACTTGGAATCTTCGACTAGCGAGCCCTCATGATGATGCAGGAGCCCTTGATGTAGCAAGTTCCTCTCGCGCAGCCGGCAGTCTTGGGACAGAGGCCTCTCGTCGCGCAGCTCGACCTCTGGGTAGAGGGAGCTTTCTCGAGGCAGCGGGCGAACAGCCACGGGATATGGTGCCGAACGCGAGTGGCAGCGCTGTTGAGATGATCTGCCCGCTGAAGCAGGAAGCGTAGGATCTTGCGCGCGTGCGCGCTCGGGGAACGTCCATCACAAATGGAAACTTGCCCCGGAAAATTGGAGGCGTTGCGCACTCGTCATCCGTCATATTCTATTCAGTTTAGAAGTTTGGGCGATTCGCTCGGCGGTTTCGCTCGATCGATTGGATCAATCGCGTTCGGAAAGATCGAGTAGAACTCGCAATACGTATATTATACTTCCAACCCCGCGCGGGCAAAGTTTCGGATCTCAAGTGCTCCACCGAGATCTTCAGTAGTGTCGTGATGAGCGATGGCCACAAAACCAGCCACACTACCACCTATGTATAGGTCTCGACGAACCATTGGAGCTTTGGGTGTTCGCACATCAGGGCTCCCATTTCCATTCAAATCCGAGCCGCAGGCTCTTCCTCAAAAATGATACTGTAATACCCAATATAGCTCATAATATGAGCTTATTATCTGGCCTAAAACTCATCAGTTATCATTACTGAGAGGGAATATCAGGTGTGTTGCCTTAGTATGGGAAACTGCTATCGGGAGATGTCGAAATTGAAAAATCTGATCACTTATCATGTCATATCGATTGAGGGGGGTTCAGGTTTAGGAGGGATGACTGTATTGTGCCTTTCCAAACAAATGGCCAATCGGACTACAAAAAGTAGGTCCTAAGCTGGAGGGGTTAGGACTCTTGGTAGGATTTGCGATGCAGATGGCTAGGATTAACCATCGTGTCTGACTGATGTCAAGGTCCTACGTAAGGGCTCACCCATGGTCTAAAGGGTACCTTTAAGCAATTAAGGCCCGAATGGCCATTTTCCGCCGGCCATTTGCTCCTACAAAAGAGCCACTGCTCAGCCATCTGCCATTTTCGCTCGTGTAACATGGGACATGCTAATTTTACTGACCAGCGGACTGTCTTTTAGGAGGTCTTTCGTAGGACCTCTACTCCTACGTAGGACCTTAAATCGGAGGGCAAAATGGCCGAAAGGCACAATACTTCCAAGTGTATAAGAAGGCACCCGTTATTTTGCCCGATTGGGCGTTAAAAACACATTTATGTTGCTTTGCAAAAATCTATGGATAAAATCCAAGCATTGTGTGGTTATGCTGTCGAGGGCGCTGTTCCGCGCGCCACGCCGGGCCTGGCGCTTCAACAAGCCACCCCTCGCATCGCTGTGTGGTGAGGTAGCGAAAGTCAACTCTGTGCTGAGTGCTCGATGTTTGAGCTCGACGACGTCGGAGGAATGGGGCGCTGACGCTTTGCGCAGAGAGGGGGATAATTCTGCGAGTCAGCCGGAGGAGCTTCATTGGCGAACTATCGCGTGGGAGGAGAAGATGCTAGCCGCACTGCCTGCTTACAAGGAAATCAACGGAGACACACTGGTCCCTCGATCATTTGTTGTCCCATCTGGTGACGCTCGCTGGCCGCGTGTGGCGTGGGACTATGCACTTGGGGTCGGTGTTAATCACCTAAGGCAAATGACCAAACTAAGGCCATGATACCAATTTAAGTCCGACTGTATTACTACCAATGAAAATGCCAGAACTAAAATAGAACTCCGCCGTTGGTTAAATAAAATTATCGTATGTTTCTCCTCGAACCTTCGAGTTCTTATCGCTCTCTGGATAGGATTCAGCAAGGACGTACCAGGTACTGGGATGGATGTCGGTGCAAGACCACCAAAGACTTCAGGTTATTCCACCCACTGTATAAGAGGGCTCCACTGAAAATATTCAAGAGGACTGCCCACCAACCACTATGGCAGACCCACCAATCGCCAATGTTTATGCAGCTCAACACATTTCCGGTAGTCGATATTGACACTGTAAATGAAGCGACCAGCAAGCTGCAACGGGAAGCGTGGCCGGCTCCACTTTGGGGGCCCTATGCAAGAAGAGATTCGCCGATGGATTACCGGAGATTCTGCTGCGCAAGACCCCCAAGATCTTCTCGCGCAGGACCTGGGTCTCCCAGAGCGCCGAGTGCTGAATCTTGGCGCTCAGGTCCGTGATGCGCTTGCTGAGCCGTTTCGTCACCATCGAGTAGTTCGTGCCAGAGAGCTCGTGCTCGCGCCAGATGCACTTGGACTCGCGCTGGGCGTTCAGGTCGATGCTCTTCCGCGCCTCGCTTAATGGCCAGCGTAGAAGGCCGGGCGCTGCCTCTCCACCTGCACGTGCTCCGCGAAGTCCTGGACAAAACATCCTGGACTCAAGCGAGGACGAGTTCACGTCACCCTTGTTGGCCGTAAGGTTAGCGTCCTTAATCGGGATCACGCGGGCGTCCGTACGGCGTACTTGGGAAAAATGGAAGTGACGCAGATCCGTGTCGTGTTAAAGCCACAGCACATTTTATTCACTCTATAGTTCAATACGAATTCTGATTATGTGGTTGCATAGGTTTTTGCGTACTTAAATGAAATTGAACTGTAGACTTTTGAGTCCAATCACGACAGTCTTCGCCATACTAAAAGTGAGTCAAAACGCGGCCTTAAATCGGCACACAGCCTACAAATGGACCCTGAGTTTGGATGCCCCGCAAAGCATGGAACCCAGGCCCTGGCAGCTGTTGGTACCCTCTAAAAATCGTCCGAATCGCGAGGATTTAGGATATGCCCGCAATAGCTCGGATAGTCATCTGGTTGTTGAGAAATGTGCAGCTAAAGTTTCACATCGATATGTCGGCCTTAAATTGGCCATTTACCTTACGTTTAAAAGCTGGGAAGCACAAGCTTTCTTCTTGGATGGACACTGAGCTGGAGGAGATGAACTTCGTTCACAATGTTCTTCAATTCCAGTGGGATGAGATCATAATGCCAGCTCTACGGCACTTCTACGCTGTAAACCGCCACACCGATGTTCCGAAGGCGTTTGTTGTCCCGGATGGCGACGATGCGTGGCCACGATTGTCTTGGAACTGGCAACTGGGCGTCACAGTTTGTCAAATCAGAACTAGAAACGATTATGCTCGGCAAGTGAAGGAGTCGAAGGAAGAGCTGAAGGAGATGAAGCTCTGTTATGAGATGATGATAGCCGAGCGTGAGTGGAATGAGAAGGTACTTCCGGCGCTGAAGGTATTCCGCCAATTACACCACCACTGCCTTGTGGGGAGGCCATTCAAGGTGCCACATGCGGCTCCGTGGCCTGAAGAAGCGTGGGGTCTTCGTCTCGGTAGGATCGTGAACCGGATTCGAGTTGGAAAATACTACGTGGAGTTGGCTGCACGAGACAAGGATATTCTGAACGAAATAGGATTCGCGTGGGATCATGAGGTGTTCATTTGGAACGAGCGTATCATTCCAGCTCTACAAACGTACGTCGCAGAATTCAAGACTTGCCAGATGCCCCAGAAGTTTGTTGTACCTGCGTGTGAGCCTTGGCCTAAAAGTGCTTGGAACATGGCGCTTGGGAGGCAAGTGTACAATATGAAATATCGCGGGTGCTATTTCTCGTGCATTGGATGTGACATCGAGCGGTTAAAAGTACTGGGGTTTAGCTTCGAGCTAAGACGTAAAGCGTGGGAGAAGCTAGTAGATCCGTTGCTAGATATTCACGAATCCTGCTTTGGTGACAAGGCAGCCCCGCACGACTTTGTGATTCCGTCCCAGGCCCCATGGCCAGAGAAGCGGTGGGGGGTTCACTTGGGTGTATTTGTGGCAAGCAATACGTGGGCAAGAGAAGGCGTTCGTAATGAATTACCTTAGTTTTGAGCGCCTGTCACGGACTGTCGTATAGGAAGCTCTTTCAATAAACTAGACGGTTGGGCTGGTAGTGTTCTTGTGATACCACGCTTTTAAACGTCTTTAAAAAGACAAGCTGAGCATTCTCAAGCTTACACAGGACTTCGGCTCGCGCCACCAGGGGGTTGTGAAGCAGTTCCTGAGTGATCGCAAATGTGTGACGGCAGCCTTGCGATTGAGCGCGCCAGATCAAGCCAACGAAGAGAAAGACCCGTACGACATGTACGGCCTTGACGATGAATTCAACGAGTTGGACGTTGGCTCCGAGAATGACAAACTCGAAGACTCGTTCCAGACGTCGCTGCATCTGCTGCTGGAGCAAGTAAGGGAATCCTCCGCGGCGGCTGATGCACTTGCTGTGGAATGGGGTCAACGACAAGCAAAATGGTTGGCTGCTTCGAGCCAACTTGCTGCGTGTCCACTTGCTCGCCCGCCCACGCCAGACTCCCACAGCTGGCTTTCTCAAGTTAAGGAAGGCAAAATCTCGGGCGCAGGACACGATGCTTCTTCGCTCTTTTCTACCAGCAGCAGTTGCTTCCCCTCTGCATCTCGTGTCATCGAAGTTTCAGGGATGGCATTTGACTCGGGTGAAACGCGTCTGCCAAGCAATGATGTCATAGGAATTGAAAGTGACAGTCAACTCACGGGTCAGCGAAGCTGCCTGTTAATGGAGAGGGAGGACCTGGGTCTCTCAGATCGTCATCTCGCTGAGATGTTTCTGTATGCACTGGTGTCTTCGCTCAAGGCATTGTGCGCTGCTCGGCTCGAGTGCTTGGGTATTACATATCGCTTCATGTGGCACGGGGGATCCTGGCTGGAATCTGCCGTTGAGTACCCATCGTTCTCTACGCTTTCGGGGACTCCATCTTCTATACCAAGCAGCAACACGACAGCCAAACCCCGCCAATCTGTGCGAACTAAAACGTCAACGACGACCCAGTCGTCACTTTCGTCCGTCTCATCACTACGACGTCCACGCGCGATGGACGACTCCGCGCTGTCTGGCCGCCGACGCGGTGACTCCGGAGCAATAACACCGAGACGGGGCGGACGACCAACCACCCGCAGCTTCTACAATCCGGGCAAGTCACCCACGCGACTACGTCCAAGCCTTTCATCCGGGGACTTCTCAGTATTGGAGTTTGCTGCTGGAGGTGTGTGTACCAATCTGTACGACGACCCGATCATTGAAGGCCAACCCGCGCCATCATCGCCCACGTATACCGAGCAGCTTGTAAACGGGAGTGGCGCCTATCCAGTAGCCCCTGCGTCTCCACCTCGGCAAGACAGCAACACTTTCGGTTTGGAGTTCGCGCTCGGTCGTGGGCTTGATCGTTGTGCTACATCAACGCTGGATTCGTCAAACAAGCCGTTACTTGCAGCACTAACAGCGCAGCATCAGGAAGGTGAAAATGTTTTCCGGGAGTCCCATAAGCGGTTGCTTGGTGGGCTTGGCAAGTTTTTGCGTCTTGAATACCGCGACAAGGACTGGGCCCTGCGCGAGCGCGCTCTGACCATTGAGCGTGAGCTGCAGCAAGAGCTCCAAGAAATTGAAGCCGAAGTTCATGGTGCCCAATGGTTGCAGCCCTAGGCTAGTGGACATAACAATTTAACACGAGATAGGATAACTTACGATTCATCATCAGAGCTGTGTGCGCGGCCCTTTGACACCGCTACTCGTTGGCTGTGCCCCTACAACGGCGCCAATCTCGCTAGTGAACGGATCTCCAACGCTGCTGTCGTCGGCATGGCTACTCGTACTGCTGGTTGAACGCTTGAACAAATGCGGCGATTCGGCGAACGGGTTGTCGGCCTCGTCATTGCTGAGTACCCGGATCCCCAATTCCTCCATGATCTCCGTCACAGCAAGCCAGACTTCAGACTTGAGCATAGCGTACTTCCGCGCATCCAGCTCTTCGGTATACGAGTACACGCGAATAGTGTACAGCTCCTCCATCGCAACAAAGTAAAAACGCTCCCACTTCTCGCCATGCCGCAAGTCCGACTGGTTTTCTTCGTGGGAAGTGAGCCCGACATGCAATGACTGCAGCATGCCCTCAAGTCGACGAAGTGCGTGGCGCAGCGTATCGACTGGCGTGGCGCGCGACACACGAACATGCAAGTCAACGTCTCGCTTGGGCCGCTGTGAGAAATTAATCATGGGCTTGTACAGAAAGAAGCTGTTCGGCACATACAATGTCGTTCCCTCGAGGCTCACCACCGTCGTGTAGCGCAGCGACACACGATGGACGAATCCTTCAGCGTCTCCAACGCGAATGAAGTCATCGATTTTAAACTGCGAGTTGAACGCGAGAAACAATCCGCCCACGACATTGTGGAACGACGGCACAAAGCCCAGCGCGATAGCCAACCCAATCACCCCCAACACCGAGTACTTCAGAGTGGGGCTGTTGCCCAGCGCAGACGAGTAAATGATCAGCGCGATAATCAGCAACGTCGTCAAGCGAAGAATCTACAACCAATAACCAGCATCATCTCATAAGCGACCTAAAACCATCCTCTAGAACTAAATCAACTATCAACGCCATGACACGCAGCCGCGTACCCACCTTGACAGACTCAGATATGACCATCTTCTTTGAGAAATCTCCATTGGTGCCGACAAACCGCCGAATTGCCAGCTGCAGAATCACAAGTAGCAGAAACGTTAGTCTGTCAGTTACGAACAGCGAAAAGTAAGTGTTGCCATTCTGCACAACAAGTCGGAAGACGCACACTCTGGACTACGTTGAAGAGCGAGTACAGCCAGTAGAGGAAGAAGACGCCCCAGATGTACGTGGGCAGATGACAGAAAAACTTGAGCAAATCCGACACGGTGAGCGCCAAGAGCACGAGGGACATGGAGATGAGGTACGACGTGGAGCCCACGCATGACTCGCGGAAGTCCTCGGCCACCCTACAGCACACCCACCCACAGAGTTAATACTTGATATGATATATAATTTTCACTAAATGGGTTACACTAGTGGTACTAAAGCAGTTCGTACTGGTGCATGAACGGCAGCTTGGTGAACACGAAGATGAGCAGGCGCACGAGCACGCGAGGCAGGAACGTGGCGAAGAACACGAGCACGGCGGCCACCACCAGCTTCGGCGCCTTGGAGCCGCGCCACCAGTCGGGCAGGCACGACACGGACGCGCAGTCGTCATTGCAGCCGCTGTCGGCGGCGCGCGCTGCGTCCACGCCCAGCAGCAGCAAGAGCAGCGGCGGTGTCAGCTTGGACATCGTTGTACAGTAGAATACCGTAATGGAATATTTGGGTTAAATATCGTGAATTATCCCGGGGTGAGGATCGGTAAGAATGGATTATACATGTTCTTGCCAAATGTATAGAAAGCCTACCCACCCACCCACACGTAAGACATCCACAATTCTCTGAAACCAGACTCGTCAAAACGATTTGTTTTTAACGTTAGTAAAGATACGATACAGTAAATCTTAATTAAAATTAAAAATTTAAAAAATATAACTTATTAATACATGTACATGTAAAATACATGTATTAGGGGTTCTCACGGTTGGCAGGTATGCAGGTTGCAGGAAAAACGAGCCAATCAGAAGAGATAGTTCAAACCTGCAAGCAGGTTACCTACCCTGCCTTGTCAACGGCAGCAGGTTTGATCTGCAGGTTTCGTATCGATATCTATTGGACAAAAATTGTGATATCCCTACAAAAGTCTCACTGGTGAGCGTGTGCCACACTCTCCCGAGCACACCAGGTCGCATTCTGTCTTCGGAGGCTAATCTGTCAAGGCACTGCAATGACGAACAAGCGGTGGACTGCTGATGAGGTCCATCTGCTGCTCGGCTACCTGGGTAACCACGTTACGACCTACACGACGGGCGTCAAAGAGCGCTTCTACGAAGGCGCGAGTAACTTCTTGGCACAGCATGAGCACAGCAAGAGTAAGAAGCAGTGCAAAACAAAGTGCAGCGAGTTGGAATCAGGGTACAAGCAGTACAAACTGAAGCTAGCACAATCCGGATTCGGGCTGCAGGCGTCGGACCCGCCGACCATCAAAGGTACACCTTAGCATATAATCAAGAACGGTACATACAAAGTTGACTTTTTGCTCGTATTATGATGTTTGTAGAGATGCTTCAAAAAAAATTTCCATTTTATTATGAGATGGATGACATTTTTGGAGAGCGCCACAATACAACCCCACCCGTTTTGATGGAGCCAGGAAGAGTGCTATTGGCTGGACAATTTGAAAGTAGTAACGAGAGCGACAGGCTACCGAGGAGTATCGGCGCGACTGGAGCGGTCGAAGGGGGGAGTGAAAGTGTCGACCCGCCCGGGGATAACGGCTCTCCGACAAAATTGCCCCTGCCAGGTCAAGTGGGAGGTAAAAGCCCACTGGGCAAACGATCGCTCACGCCTGCCGGTGCAACTACAATTGCAAGCGCAAGCGGTTTGCATGACGCGCTATTGCGCATCCACAAAGAGAAGACGGAGCGCCGTGAGAAGAGGCACAAACGGGATTCGGAGCTACAAGAGCAGCTTCTTCAGTTGCAGAAGGAACAGTTGGAGTTGCAGCGCGAAGAAATTTGACTGCGAGAGAAAAAAATGGACCAGCAGTTTGCTTTATTGAGCAAGCAGATTGAATTAGAGCAAACACGCCTAATGCGAGCCCATGATAAGTAGGTAGACTGAGATGCGGTGGGAAATCCTATCAATAAAACCTCGGACAACATATTAAAGCTGTTTTTAGTCTTTTTAATATTTGGATGTTGTTAAGAGAGGGGTTGTTTCGATTAAACACGTTGAAGAGATTCTGCTTGAACCCAGATCCGTAATTCGTCTGAAGAAAGATATAGGTTGGGGTCATATGGGTTATCAATCTCACAAACCCAATCCTCATCATGACTCTCATTTACAGGATCAAACTGTTTCTCGCGCCGATCGATGCAAATATTATGGAGCACAAAGCACGCGCGCTGGCGCATACAAACTCCAGCGATATCATCTTCATCCAGCAAATATGTGGCAGACTCTCTTAAAAAAGGGAACCGTCCCTTGATAATTCCGATACAGTGCTCGATCGCGATGCGTTGACTGGCCAGGCGAAAATTGAACTTGGCGTTGTCGGGATTTAATGCAGCGGGGCGCTTGTATGGGCTTATAATAAACGGGAAGCTGACACCGTACGCACTATCGCCCAGCAAATATTCGTTGACACCAAAAAATAGGCGAGGGTCCGAGGCCATACCAGTGAACGAAAGTGCACGTTTATCATGAACGGAACCAGGCATGCCGACCTATATCATATAAATGTAAGGATTAAGATTAAAACCAACTAAACACGATCATATTACCAACCTGATAGTATATAATGCGACGCATATGGTCACACACTAGTTGTCCGTTCAAACAGTAGTCCGATTTGCGAGAAAAGTAGCACTCAGCGTCGACCTTTGGCGCATATCGAAGCTTAAATGTGGTGCCGTCAATGAAGCCAACACAGTTCGGAAAGCCCGAAGATCGTTGTACATGTTCAGCGGTGGTTTTACGCGCCGCGTTAGTAGGCCACTGTACGAAGGTACTCTCTAGTGAAAGAACAGACTCCACAACACGGTCGATAAACTTTTTTACAGTTCCTAATACATCCGAAATAAAAAATGATAATAAGAAAACAGTGAGTACGTGTAAATTAGCATGTCAAAAGTACTTGTTACGGACCCTCCCCAATACCAAAGTGCTGCGAAATCTGGTAGTATGAAATGGATTGCAGTGAGTATAGGAATACTTCCAACTGAAGTTGGACTGGCGCTTGCTGTTGTTTTCCTGGTTTCCTTAGAAAAATAGGGTGGCATGCCACGGACTCGAGCAGGTAGCGAAAACCGTCAACACTAATGCGCAGGTCACGGCGAGCTCGAGCGGGGTCCTTAAGGAAAATCCTTCCTGGGTACACCTCAGCAGACTTCATGACGCTACTGCGAAACAAGTAGCGCGCAGATATCACCTGCGTCACCACGCCAATGTCATCCAGCTCATCGCCACCCTCCTCCTCTTCGCTGGGGTCTTCTAATACCGCATACAGGGCCCGAGCCGTCAGAAGAAGGTCCGTAGCCGCACGAGTTCCTTCCTGGACCATGATACTTGTTGAGGACGATTGCAACACAAGCCAGTAAACACATACTCGTCTCTTATTGGTTGAAATAAAATTTCATCCGATATAGTGCAGGTTGCGTGTCCTCACGGTTAGAAGGCTGCAGGTTTGCCATGATTGGCTAAATGAACAAACCTGCAACCTGCAAATCTGCCAACCGTGAGAACCCCTATTATATTGTGATCGGCACCCCGAATGTCTAATCGGATAGTAAATCGGTCAAGGTTTTGGCTAATTTAGACTTCGAAGTCTTATTTATTTCGACTGATCTCCTAATTAGATCCCCCGCCTCTATTTTAGACAAGGAATAATCATGGCGATTAGCAAGCAGGCGCATGTGGTTAATCCGATTAGCAACAGATTTGTTTGTAAATAAGGCGGAATGTCGCCGTGGAAGTCGACATTCCGAGCTATTTGAGCTAAATAATTATAGCTCTGTAGGTGCCGGTGTAAGTCACCAGCTTTGTAGCGTGCAATGTGGAAGGTGTCAAAGCATTTAGAGGTGGTGCACTAGATAGTCAACCTGGTCGGAGCCTTATTGGCATGAACGACTCCAAACTTCGGGCTATATTGGCCCAAAGGCGTCTCGGTAGCTCTTAGCCGCCGTCGCTAAATTAGACCGAGTCAGCTTGTCCAAGCAGGATTACACACTTCTATTTGCTATCCGATTTCGCTTTGTAGCTAGTTTTATACCCTTATGTACGGAAATTCAAATCCGATTACGATAAATATGTAGTCTAATAAGGCGTGGACATTCCAGCCGCGCTTCACAACACATTTAGTTTAGTAGTTTTAGCACCGTGTGTTGCTTTGCAAAAATCCATGGATAAAATCCAACCATTGTGTGGTTGATTGATGCTGTCGAGGGTGCTCTTGCGCGCGCCACGCCGGGCCTGGCGCCTTACGCCGTCCGTCGCATCGCTGTGTGGTGAGGTAGCGTATGGCAACTCTGTGCTGAGTGCTCGATGTTTGAGTTCGACGGCGTCGGAGGAATGGGACGCTGACGCTTTGCGCACAGAGGGGGGCAACACTGCGAGTCAGCCGGAGGAGCTTCATTGGCGAACTATCGCGTGGGAGGAGAAGATGCTGGCCGCACTGCGAGCTTACAAGGAAATCAATGGAGACACGCTGGTTCCTCGGCCGTTTATTATCCCATCAGGTGACGCTCGCTGGCCGCGTGCGGCGTGGGGCTATGCACTTGGGACCGGTGTTAATAAACTACGTGTAAAAGCTGGGAAGCACAAGATTTCTTCTCGGATGGACACTGAACTGAAGGAGATGAACTTCGCTCAAAATGCTCGTCAATTTCAGTGGGACGAGATTATTATGCCAGCTCTGCGCCATTTTTACCAAGTACACGGCCACACGGATGTTCCGTGCACGTTTGTTGTCCCGGATGGCGACGATGCGTGGCCACGATTGTCTTGGAACTTGTCACTTGGCATCACGGTTCATCATGTCAGAATTACAAACGCGTATGCTTGGCAAGTGAAGGAGTCCAAGGAAGAGCTGAAGGAGATGAAGCTCTGCTTCGAGATGATAAACGAGCGTGACTGGAATGACAAGATACTTCCGGCGCTGAAGGTATTCCGCCAATTACACCACCACTGCCTTGTGGGGAGGCCATTCAAGGTGCCACATGCGGCTCCGTGGCCTGAAGAAGCGTGGGGTCTTCGTCTCGGTAAGATTGTAAACGGGATTCGAGTTGGACAAGTGTACGTGGAGCTCGCTGCACGAGACAAGGATATTCTGAACGAAATAGGATTCGCGTGGGATCATGACGTGTCCACTTGGAACGAGCGTATCATTCCAGCGCTGCAAACGTACGTCGCAGAATTCAAGACTGGCCGAATGTCCAAGACCTTTGTTGTACCTGCGTGTGAGCCTTGGCCCAAAAGTGCTTGGAACATGGCGCTTGGGACGCAAGTGTACAATATGAAATATGATGGGTGCTATTTCTCGTGCATTGGGCGTGACATCGAGCGGTTAAAAGTACTGGGGTTTAGCTTCGAGCTGAGGCGGCAAGCATGGGAGAAGCTAGTAGATCCGTTGCTGGACATTCACGAGTCCTGCTTTGGTGACAAGGCAGTCCCGCACGACTTTGTGATTCCGTCTCAGGCGCCGTGGCCAGAGAAGCGATGGGGGGTTCACTTGGGTGTATTTGTGGCAAGCAATATGTGGGCAAGAGAAGGCGTTCGTAATGAGTGATCTTAGTTTTGAACGCCTGTCACGGACTGTCATGCAGGAAGCTGTCTTACAATAAACTAGAGGGTTGGGCTGGTCGCGCTGGTTTTGTGTGTTCTTGCATTAATAATGCTACGTTTAGAAGTGTTAAATGAAATTCGAGCGCGTTCTGGATCATCACAGGTAGGGTGTATTTGCAGTCGAGCCGCTCGTAAAAGTAATGCTCTAACGTATTATCCTGTTCGTCTTCTTGTGCTTGCAGCGTAATTGATTCGCTACTCCCTGGCTACTTTCACGGTTAACCCCCATCTTTGCAAATTGATGTGGCAGCATTTACGGCGCTGCTGCAAGACCGTTTGCCGGCTCTCGCTTCCCACAACCATAGAATTTCCTTTGGGTAAATTAGTCGAACGCTGGTTCCTGAGCTTATTTACCGCATCGCTCATCCCGCTCCCAACGGTACGAGATCTGTCGCTGGAGTCCAAGTGACGAGTGGGGTGACGAGGAGTGCTCGTCAAGTGAGGAAGTTGATGACATTATTGCGTGCACAAGACTGAGAGACCTCGCGCACTGTCTGAATCTGAACTTTGAACTTCAACTTGTCGGTGTGTGCACCACATCATTAAGCTGCTTGCAAGCATCCACCGACGCCGAAGCGATGCGCTCGTGGTTCTACACCAAGTGGGTGTATCGGTCCCGACACCACTCTCCTCAATATGCCACCTAACCACCCCCTGCAACTGCTAGATACGGAGGTCCTGCGGTGCTGCAGACGGGTGACCAGCCCGAGCCGGAGCTGCGCGGGCCCAAGGACGTCGTGGTCAAAGTGCACGCGGTGGCGCTGAACCCCGTACGTCCAGTCCAGTACATGACGCTGCTGCTCTGCTGTGTGGGCGGGCAGCTTACGCCTAGATTTCGTGCTGATAGATCGACTACAAGCGTCGGCAGGGCGTGCTGAAGATGCTCCTGGAGGAGACGTGGTGAGCAGTCTTCCGTGGTGCTAGATCTCTCGGTAACGGGGACTTGTGGCTGACAGAGGGCCACTGGATGCGGTGTGGCAGGCCGCACATTGTAGGGTATGACTTCTCGGGGGTCGTGGCCAATTGCGGGGACGACGTGGACTCGTTCGCAATGGGCGACGAGGTGTTCGGCATGCTGCCGCACGACAGCAACGGAGCTCTGGCCGAGTACGTAGGTGTCCGTTTCATTGGAGCTGCAGCGGATTCGAAGATCACTGATCTGGGGGGATTGCTCCTGCTCCAGGTTCATTGTGGTAGAGGCGGACTACATCAGCAAGAAGCCAGCAAACCTGACGTGAGGATTGTCGAAGTTTGGGTTTGGTCGTGAGCACTGACTGGTTTGAAATGTGTGTGTTGGTTGTGGATTGCTCGGTGGGTCGGTTGGCTGGTTGTAGGCATGTGGAAGCTGCGGCGCTGCCGCTTGTCTCCCAGACGGCGTTGCAGAGCTTTCGACTGGGTCAGCTCGCTGAGAACAAGAAGGTGCTCATCACCGGTGGAGCTGGAGGCGTGGGGTCCGTCGCGATTCAAATCGCCAAGGCCGTCTTCAAGGTGCGTGCTTTGTAGGGTAGGTTAGTGGATATCTCCGAGCTGACACGCGAGCTCATCACTATGTAGGCGCAAACGGTTGCGACCACTGCTAGCACCAAGAAACTGGAGCGGATGAGGTTGCTGGGTGCAGACGAAGTTGTAGAATACGGACACGAGCGCTTCGAGCGCGAATTGGCGGAATATGACTTTGCTCTGGATTGCACGGGGGAGGTACACTAGGAATCGCATCCTGGAAGTCCTTCGCTCCAAAACTAACTTCAAAACTATTTTACAGGCTAAGCAATGCTTCGATTGCGTGACACGTGGTGGTGCCGTGGTGTCGATCGCAGAGACGCCGACTTGGAAATCGCTTTCAACCAGCGGCGATCTCCAAGGAGTGAGCGTGTCCTACTTCCTTGGTGCTATCCTGGATTGCCTGAGCAGCTCAGTGACGCGTCGTGCCCGCCAAGCTCAAATTACGTACGAGTACTTGTTCACAGTAGCCGATGGTGTTGTTATGGATGAGATCCGGCAACTAGCGGAGCAACGCGCGCTCACGCCTGTGATCGACAAGGTTTTCCCGTTCGAAAAAGCCAACCTGGCGATGGAATACTTGGAAGCGGGTCATGCCATGGGCAAAGTGGTTGTGCTGATCGTTGACACCACGAAGGCGACTTGAGCAACAGCAAATGATTCTCGCAGAAAAGACCAGCACAGAGCAGGCACGAGAACACGTTGAATGAAACATACATATTTCTATTATCCAGCATCCCTCGTTCTCGAATCTGCAGCTTAGTGGGGTGTGCTGCCGTAGCGCGGCGTTCTCTTACGCGAGCGCGTACTGTACACCGCCCGAGGAGTGTCGTTTGACGCCAGCACTGCTTCAGTAGCGTCGATCTTTTCAGTTTTGCGACTTTGCGAGTGGAGCACGAGGAACGTGCCGCCAATTACGAGGGTGGCTCCCACAAAGGTGAAAGGTCCAGGCATCGCATCCACGCCCATGACGATGCCTTGCGCCGTGGCGACAATGGGCTCCATCAGACAAACCACAGACACGACAATCGGGTCGAAGTATTTCATCACACCAATGTAGCCCATTGTGCCGACCCCATCACAGACGAAGACGAGGTACAGCACCACCAGTAGTCGATTCACCGACGGGGTCAACCACCCGAACACGCCATTGTACGGATCTGTAGAGAGACTTAACTGTTCACCCGTCGCCAGCATGTAGACAAGCAACGTGGTTGCTGATGTAGCCGTGAGACCACACAGGAACACCAGCAGATGCATGTGTCGGCGCACCTTTTTAGCTAGCGTGAAGTAAATTGCCCCACCTGCAGCACCAGAGAGCGCTACGAGGTCGCCTACTGCGGTGGGTGATACAATACTGGGATCTGCCGTAGTCGAGTCCATAGTGGTGATACCACCGCCCACGACACCGATGACTGCACCTAAGGCCTCAAAAGGAGCCACGGGTTGTCGCTGGGCGAGCTTCCAGAACACAATCAATGTCGAGTGCGCGTTATTAAACAGAGTGGCGTGTCCAACCGAAGTCATCGATAGCGCCACCACGAACGAGCCAAGAAAAAACGCGTATGCTACGCCCGCGACGAGAATGTAAGGAATCAGATCCCTCAGCCGAGGTCCATGCGGATCACGTTCACCACGGAAAAGAATCCACATCGCCATAGGAAAGGTGGCCATCGATGTGGTCATGTTTCGCCAGAAGATACGAATCACGGGTGTCACGACATTGTCAACCTCATCCAGAGCAACACCCACGGAGGCAATCGTAAACAGAGACGACAGCAACAGCATGTAGCCGATGATTGGAGCTTTACGCTTCACCACGACAGTCACCTCAAGGTTTTCGTCGCAACCTCGAGTGTTCAGCGAGATCTGTTCAATGTCGGACGGCAAAATTGTCGCCTTGTGCAGCGGAGTCATTGTCGCCCGCGGGGTGACCAAGTTTCCGGCGATCGACGTCTCGTCCTCTTCGAAATCCTGTTCATGCTTGCCTGGCACAGCCAACAAGTACTCGGACATGCCGGACCCTGGAGGCAACACTCCTGATGGATCACCCGGCGTCATTTCGATCAGGTATGCGTGGTGCTTGGAGTTGACATCCTCGACGGTCTTGGAAGTCTCGTCATCCATGGGAAATGATAACACAAACGGCGACAACTCGTCATTTTCAAACGCGGAGCCCTTGCTATCCAAAAACGATCGAGCCGAGAATGGAGACCTCGCAGAACGGTTTGACCACAGTCCTTTCGAACGTGCGCTGAGAGACAGCAGCGGTCGGGACTCGGAGTCATAGGTACCGCTAGGGGTGAGTCCCTCCCCGTCCACATCGACTCCTTCATCTTCATCCTCCAGATAATCCGCATTGCCTACGCCCACAACAAAACCCTTGAAAAGTTTCGAGCCGTCCGTGTTGCCTGCAACGCGGAGTGACAGCTCCGGGTCGGGCGCCGATACTCCAATAACCACGTTCTTGGTAAGCGACGGGTCTCCGACGGGTGTCGAGGCCAGGAAGACCGTCCAGGGCGACAACACAGCTGTGCCGTCCGTGTCTTGAGTGTAGGCCAGCTGCTCCTCGGTTTCAATACTGAACCACGTCTCTCCAGCCGTCGGCAGGTACGTCAATCGACTCGAAGTAGGAGCAGTAGAGCTCTTCTCCTCGGAAAACTTGGACGTAAAGCTGTCGAGCGCTTCAGCCAGCGAGAAGTAGCTCTTCTGTCCAGCAAGCGCGTCCAACGCGTCGAAAATTGCAGGTGAGCTCAGGAACAGACCTGCATCAATGCCGTCGAAGTCTCTCAAGTCACGACCGATGTGAGTCACGTGCTGGTGGTCCTCGTTGATCTTCACCTTGACCGTCGTCGGCGGTAGACCGGTCAACTCTGCGATGTCCGTCTCCACCAGCACACAGGCGACGGCGTCTCCCAACTGAGTCGCGGACAACTTGGAGACCACCGACTTGTCGAAGATGTGGTCGGCTGTGTGGATCAGGAAGGGCTCCGGGCCTGTGAACATGCGTCTGGCCGCAAGGATGGAGCGCGCGTGTCCGTCGTCGTTGTCACGCCCCAAGTCCAGGAACTCGATCTGCATCTTGGTGTAGAACGGCGTCTGCTTGACCGCAGCCATGATCTGCCCCCCAGCTGCAGCCACAGACACCACGACGCGCTCCACGCCGGCAGCGTAGAGCTGCGTGAGGATGTGGCCGATGATGGTCTGCTGGCCCAATTGGATGAGGCACTTGGGGCGCTGGTTCTCGTCCAAACTGCTGGGGCGCGCTGCGGCGGTGAGCAGCACTTGGCGCACGGCCGGACGGCGCGACGTGGGGGTGAGCGCCAATGGCGCGGGTGACCGCGCGGCCGAGGGGCGGCCAGGGGGCAGCGGGGGCAGCATGCTGGGGCGCGCAGGCGCCGGCCGAGAGCTCTCGTGGACGTCCAGCGCCACCTGCTGCGGCTGCTCCTGCGCCTGGGAGGGCGGCGCGTGGACGGCGTCGTGGCCCACGGTATCGAACGGGACGTTCTCGCCCGCGTCCACGATGACGCCCTGGATCTCGGAGCGCGACGGGTCCGCCTGGAAGCCCGAGAGCAGCTCCGACTCGGGGATGCGCAGCAGCTGACTCACGCGCTGCAGGTCCAGCGCGTAGACGGCCGTGGGCACCTCGGCCTCCACGTCCATGGGACGGCGCTGCACCACCATCTTCTGTTGGCTTGGGGGTGGACTCGACTCGACTCGGGGGTGGACGAAAGGGAAGTGGTGATTGGCGTCACGGTGCTTGGAGGGAAATGGTGTGGTGGGTGAACCAAGCACTGTAACGGTTAGGTTGACTTGCTTTTTGTATGGTTCAATAAAACCACAGTGCTGCTGGACGTCTCAGGCTGCTGCAAAGCACCGGTTTGATTTGGTGGTGAAAGCTGCGCCAGGACCGACGGTGTGGGTTTATCCCACGGCGATATCTGCACGTGGAGCCATGCGGGCGGCAATATGGTGGCAGGCCATCTGGAGCAGCACGCAATACATGTCAACGCGATGAACAAGCGATCCTATCGCATGTACCACTTCGGTGGCTGCGAAAGCTCGCAATTGCAAACTGAAAAATAAGGCGGTCCGTGGCAATTGCAATGCAATTGCGCGAGCTCGTCTCTGGTGGCAGGTGACTCATGTTGCTAGCCACTGTCCGTTAAAAAATTGACTTCAACTGCGCCAGACTCATCGCTGTGTGTTTGCACACTTCGAGCGCAAGAAAACTTTTGCACGACAAAGTCTTTAACTACAATAGCGGCATCACGACGCATACATACCGTAGCTTAACCTCTGAGCTCTCTATGGCAGCCGGGCGGTGGGGCCGTCATAAATTCAAGCAGCAACGCCACTCGTATCCACTCTCAATCTGTGGTCTACCACTCCAGTCATTATGCCGGAGGCGCGTCAAGTTGCTAAGTTGCTGGTATCCAGTGTTATCACCATGAGTCATGGTAGATCGTCATGGACCATGGCCTCATGGACCATGAAGCATCCACAGCACGATCTGCAATTCATGTTGAAGTGGTCTTCCGCCCGGCGATTGGACGAAAGAGGATCCAGGCCAAGATCCCCTTTCGTCCAATCCGGGGGCGTTTCCCACTTCACTTGCTCTTTGTATCTCCCCAGCCACAAAGCCCAAGAGCTCCGCTAGTGCGTCGCCGCCTCCGCCGCTGCGCATACACGCGTCCTACCCCGAGACCCGGCGCCTCCCGCCTGGCATGCCCCCGGAGCTCCTACGTGCTGCCTAACGGTGCGTCCCGGCGTCCACCAACTGTATAAAACCCGCGTCTCCCGAGCAGCGGGAGCAGCCAACGTGGCTGTCTGTGACGCCCCTGCAGTAGAACGGGCCGCTCTACTCCATCCTACTCCAGCCTCTGCTGACACACAGGACCCACCCGCACTCTACCCTTTCCACTGCTGCAACATGTAGAACCCCACACGCCATGAGAAAGAGCCACCCCATGTCGCCCTCGCCGCCTCGAGGGCCGCGCTCGCTGTCGCCGCCCAGGGGCTCCCCCGTGCACGGCGAGGGCAAGATCTCGCTGCGCGTGGACCAGCCCGTGGAGGGCTGCAAGATGATGACGCACGCCTTCTTCCGCTCGGGGGACGGCGACATCGACGACAAGAGCGTGGACATGGAGTTCCACTGGTTCCGCTCCTCCATGCGGCGCGCGTGCGCCAACGCCGAGTGCACGCGCCACACGAGCGACGGCGCCGGCAACGTGCTGCTGCTCGTGGCCAAGATCGAGTGCGTGCAGTGCTGCCGACTCGGCATCACGCGCGAACACTCGTGCTTCTGCAGCCCGGACTGCTTCCGCCTGGCCTGGCACAAGCACAAGCAGCTGCACGACACGCAGGCGCTGCTCGAGACGGACGACGGCGAGCTCCCCTGGAAGTCGCAGCTGCACAACATGGAGACGTTCTGTCCGCTGCCCAAGGAGTCGTGGGTCAAGGTGCAGGAGGAAAAGTAGGCCCCTAGCTTCATGTAGCTGCATGGAACCGTCACTTTGGTCGGGACGGAGTTGCTCACGCGCGTGCATGCCGCTCTTGTCTTACAGCCGGTCGTACACGCCTTCCGCTGAGGACGTCGGCCACGTGATTCGAGTGGACTGCAAGGCCACCAAGCGTGTCGGCGGCGGCGTGCTCAGCAAGACAGTGGACACTGGGATCGTGCTGCCGTGTAAGTGTGTGCTCTGTTGTTCTGCTCGGGCTGTGTATGTGCTGAAACTGATGCGTGTGGTGGTTCGACCAAAGTTCCGCCCATGCCACCACGGCGGCAGATGCTCGCGAACGTGAACGAAGAGCGGTTGACCCCGCGGCTGCGGCAGATCGGCGTCTTCCGTGTACTCACGTACAACATTTTGGCCGAGATCTACGCGACGCGACAGATGTATCCGTACTGCCCGATCTGGGCTCTGAGCTGGTCGTTCCGGAGGGAACTGCTCAAGCGCGAGCTGCAGTCGTACAACGCCGACATTATCTGTCTCCAAGAAGTGCAGGGTGACCACTACAAAAACTTTTTCGCCCCATTGATGGAGGAGTGGGGCTACGAAGGCTGGTACTTGAAAAAGTCACGCGAGTCCATGGGACTTGAGGGCAAGGTGGACGGCTGCGCGCTCTTTTACAAGCGCAATCGGTTCATTCTCAAGGAGCGGTACCCAGTCAACTTCAACGACCTGTCGAACGAATTCCTGACCCAGGTGCAGACTGAGTACGACCTAGACTATCAGGGCCCGTCGATGGCTGCTCGCGAAATGTTCTTGTCGACGCTCAACAAGATGCGGCAGCGGCTGCAGCGGGACAATGTGGCGCAGATCGCGGTTTTAGAGGTGGTTCCTGCGAACAACGAAGTCGTCGCACGGAAATCGCAGTCTGGGCCGTTGCTTTGCATCGCGAACGTGCATATTTTCTCCAATCCCAAGTTCCCGGACGTCAAGATGTGGCAGACAAATATGCTCGCGAAGCAGGTATGTTCGTTCATGTAAGGTCAACGATGGAGGGTGGGCATGTACTGACATACCGCGTGTCTTATTATTTGGTGTTGTCAGCTTGAGCGGGTGACGCTAAGTCGCAACTTGCCCACGATACTTTGCGGAGACTTCAATAGTGAACCTACTAGCGCAGTGTACGAATTTATGACGCGCAACCACGTCCCGCTCGACCACCCGGACATCCAACACCCACCGCCGCAGATCGCGAACATCTACGCGTCGCTGGACCTGGAGCACAGCATCGGCTTTGCCAGTGCGTATGCGTCCGTGTTTGGTGCCGAGCCGGAGTACACCAACTACACAGGTACGAGTAACGTCGTGGCGATGTGCGAGAGGTCTTTGTTCGTTGTCCTAACATAGTGAACGCCGGCTTCTTTCGTTGCCAGGTCACTGGACGGGTGTCGTCGACTACGTATGGTATACACCGGAGACGCTGACGCCGTTCGCCGGACTGAAGGTGCACCCGCCTGAAGTGCTCGAGGCGTACTCGAAGACGGCGCTGCCCAACTGCCAGTTCCTGTCGGACCACGTTCCTCTGTGTCTAGACTTCAGCATTAAGGCGGGCGCCATGAACAATGGGAGATACTGATAGAGGAGCCCCTCGCAGACGCCAAGTCTGCCTCTTGCAGCCGTGTACAATGTCCACCTACAACTACAACTACAACTTGCCATCCTTGCCCAAAACCCGCAAAAGGACCATAATCATCTTCAAGTCGGACCACAAAAAGGCTCTCTTACAAAATCCAAGTCAGCACATGTCGCACTATCGTCCCCATCTGTCTACCGCCACACACCCGTCCCCTCAGTGTACTCACTTCCCCACTGCCACTTCAGAGCTGACCGACCATGCAGACGTCGCAGGTGTACGCGGTGGACCGCGTGTACGGCGACCTGCAGCCGCAGTTCGTGGCCAAGGACGTGCTCAAGGCGCTGTCCCAGCTGGACGCCGTGGTCGGGGACGTGTTCAACCGCCTGGCGCACAAGGTCTCGCAGGAGAAGGCGCGCGTGGCCGCCGTGGACGCGCGCATCCAGCTGTGCCAGGCCAAGGTGAACGCGCTCACGACGCGCCGCACGAGCAACAAGCCCACGACCGTCTTCTCCACCTCCAAGTACCCGGCGCCCAGGCAGCTGCCGCTGTCCAAGACGCTCTTCCACGACAAGCCGTACGCCGACGCGCCCACGCTCGTGCCCGACGCGGACGACGACACGCACTTCCTGCCGGCCGAGCCGCTGCCCCCCGCGCAGCGCGGCCAGCACATGGCCGAGGTGGTGGAGCTCTTCGAGAAGGTCAACGAGTTCCAGAAGACGCAGCAGCCAGAGGCCGACATGGAGAAGGAGGGGCTCGGCCGACTGCCCGAGTACATCCCGTCCGTGGGCAGCGTGCTGCTCTTCAACTCCGGGGAGAACCCGTACCAGAAGGTGGGAGGACGGACGAGGAGGGAGAGGGGGTGGTGGATTGAAGCTGATCTGTTGCTGCTGTTGTTGTGGTTGGTAGTACACGTCGTGGGACAACTTGCTGGGCACGGACTACGAGGAGGAGGAGGAGAAGCGGAAGGAGCTGGCCAAAGCCCCGCGAACCATTGAGTACGGAGACGAACTGGTACGTGGAGGGGTTTTAGTTTCTGGTTGCTTTGGGCTGGAGGGTTTGCTGATGGAGGTGGATTTGTTGCTTTGTTGTAGCCGGCCGTGCACGGACTCAACTACGAGTTCCACCCGTCGATGGGCATCATGCCGGACATGTCGGCGAAGCTGCCGACGAATTTGCCGCTCGAGAACATCGCTGACTACAAGTACGCGCAGGAGAGCAGCGCGTCCATCGCGCCCTCCATGTTTCAGGACAAGGCGCTGCCGGACCTGCCTGAGGTTGCGAGCTTTGCAGAGGGACCAGTTGCGCAGGAGCCGTCGGAGCAAAACTTCCAGGTGGGCCCCGTGGACGGCGCCCCACCCCCACCGCCACCGGCACCGACAGTGGACTTTACGAAGATCGACGACGGTGCACCCCCACCGCCACCACCGCCTCCTCCGGCGCAAGAAGATGAGGAGGAGGACTCGGCCCCACCACCGCCCCCGCCGCCAATGGCTAACGGTGAAGACGAAGACGCTCCGCCTCCACCACCGCCACAAGAGGTACGTGCAATTGTTGCAATGGTGTAGTGAATTTTTCTCTAGATTATGGTTGGTTAATTCGTTATATCTATGCAGGACGGACCTCCGGCACCACCGGTCCCCGAAGAGGAAGACAATCAGCCACCGGTCGTTAGCTTGCTAGACCAGATTCGAAACCCCAAGATCAAGCTCAAAAAGGCAAGACGTCGCTCGCGCTTCCTTTATCGTGTTTTCCCTTCACTAACTTCTGCTAACCACGACACAACTATAGGTGGACCCGAGCGAAAAGAATGATGACGCCGTTGCTAAGGCGGGAGACAACGCTAACAAACCGCTAACAATCGCCGAAGAAATGCAGCAGCGAATGCTGCGGCGACAGGCTGCTATCAGCGGCAAGCAGGACCAGATGGAGCAGAGGCGTGAGCGAGAGAAGGCTACCGCTAAGCCTGTGACGGTGCTGACAGCAAAGGAAGTCTCGGCTCCGACGCAGCCTCCTCCGCCCCCACCCCCATCTGACGACGGACAGCAGCACAATAAATTACCGACGCTTGCGATGTCGGACGACGGTAGTGACGATGGCCGTGGCAACATCTCTGACGACGACAAGTCCAACGATGGCGACGACTTTTTGGCCCAAATCCGGAACATCAAGAAGAAACAAGAGGATGGTGGTCAAACTGCGCAGCCAAAACAGCCACCACCGCCGCCGAAGACACAAGAAGTCAAGAACCCAGTGGCGGACTTTGAAACGGTGCGTACTGCTCTTGTAAGCAAGCTGACTTAAGTTATTGGATTAGTGATCTGACACGGTATTTCGATGTCTTGAAGCAAATGGTCGGACTACGGAACCGTGAAGACTCCTTGAGCATGTCTGAAGCCTCAGATTGGTCGGACGACTAAGTATTGCCGAGGCGACACGTGAAATTACGCTGGTGACATCTTCAGGTCGAATGTGGAGTCGCCATAAATCAATCCTGGTATCGCCAACGTTTGGCTAACCTGTTTCTGTTTCCAGCGTTGATCATTGCGTTGTTCGTGTCACGTTGATTTGTGGCCCCTTCGCTAGCTTCATCTTCGCCAGCTTCCTCGTTGTTTCTTAAATGGCAGTCGCAAGTTATCCGACCGCAGTCAGAGCACATTGCAGAACAGGGATCTTCTCGCAAGTCCGTTTTCGGGAGTCGATATTGAAACGACAAGTCCTGAGAGATTGCCTGCATCCGCTGGACAGCCTCGTTGAACCCTTGGAGAACGTTCGAATCGCGCTTCATCTCCATCATCACCTCATTTTGCTTTGCTCGTGACCGCGCTGCATCTTCAACCGCTTGCTCAAGTTTGCGCTTCACGAATTGTTTCTTCTCGAACGCCAGCACACCCAGCTCTTCCACTTGTCGCTTTGCAAGCGCTTCCTTTGCAAATACTTGCAGGTCTTGTCGCTCGCGCTTGATGACATGTTTTCGCACGTTCCTCGTGCCCCACCGAATACGCTGCAGCCGTACTCTCCGAGCCTTTTCCTCGGCAAACAAACTACCTGCTCGCTGCAGCTCCATGCCACGATAAGACTCGAGCTCCATCGTTTCATTCAAGATGCACTCCTCCATGTCTCGCTCCAGATCCTCCAGCTCGATTCGTAAGTCTTCAATTTCTTCTTCGTACTCGCGCACCTGCTGCTTCTTGGAAAGGATATCTTCCACACTAAGCTCAAGACTGAAACGCAGGATATGTTTTTCAGTCTCGAAAGCTTCACCCCAGCCTCGATCCAAGTCTTCTTCCGTGAGCTGACTCAGCTCTTTTTCAACTACCGGCTGACGTCGCTCCCACTCGATTCGCATTTCTTTCATCTCTTTGATCCGTCGGAGCGTTTTCGCTTTGTACTTCATCACGCGCTTCAAATCTGCACGAGCATCAAAGATGTCGAACTCGATCATCTCACGGTCTTCTTTCGCCTGAGTGAGCGAACACGCCTTGCGTTCGATCAACGAGCAGAAACGGAATTCTTTCAGTTGTTTTCGGCTGCAGTAGCTCCTCCACGCAGCTTGGACAGCAAGTGCAGCTTTACCAAAACAAGCTTGGTGCGTAAGACGGCGGAAGTTTAGCTCCTGGCGGGCTCGATAGCAGAGGTAGCATCGTTGAATTTTTCCGGCAGCGGACTCGCGCAGCATAGCTCGAAAGCCTCGCAACTTCTCTTGAATCGTCTTAACGGTAGATCTAGAGCGCCACATGTGCTGCAGCGTAATGGCAGCTTCGATCTGGTCGCGTGTGTCTTCCAACCGCTTTCGCACGATATATCCGCGAAATACGCGCTGAATCTTGCCCGCGGATGGTTCCAACACGCGTCGGTGGTATCTCTTCCGCTTCTCACGCTGGATGAACTTCCTCGTAAGAATACCACGAGCGATAGATCCTATGTGCGAGGCCATCCGATCCTTTCGTCTCAATTCCATGAGTTCCATCCACTTTTGAAAGTATCGACGAGAGCGCCAGAACTTCTGAATGATCTTCGCAGCGTCATTCGCAGCATGAAACTTCTTCACTAAGCGTCGAGCTAAGAAACCCCGAATCAATGTCTCAATTCGTAGCGCGGCGGGTAAATACACCCGTACTCGCTCTAGTGCCTGGCGTTTAGCTTTGACACACAGTCGTTCCCGGTGACCACGCCAAACTCGCTGAATGAGTATACACGCAGGAATGACAACTTGTTGCTTGTGTCTGGCAAGAAAAATCCGATTAGCTCTGCGGCGCCCCATGAATCCTCGAACAAGTTTCTCCAGCATAACTGCGTGAGCCTGCAGGCGACGTATCCGCCGAACCCGTTGTCGTCCGACAAATCCTCGATATACCCTTTGGAGGTTGAGTGTTGCGTGGCAATATTTAATCCGCATTGCTTTGGTTTCTTGTCTGGATTTGTACGACCGAAACACTGACTGAATGATCAGCACAGCACACGTGACAACACGAAAGTAGGCTCTCGCGTACTTCCGCCGTTGATGTCCGCGAAATAGGCGCTGCAGAGCAAGTGCGCCTAAGTGCTGACGAAAACATCTCCGTAGGGTTTTGCTCTGCATGTTGCTTCGATACAACTGCTGCAGCTTGACGGCCACCACCAGAAACTCGCGTCGACGTTTTAGATATTTCTTGACGAAAGTGCCCTCAGTGTTCTTGGCAAGCTTCTGGAATGCAAGAGATTCCGCTCTCCCTTGATCCATCTTGGCTTGCTCCTCTGCAATCATGCGCTTCACTTCGTCTGGAAGACCGTGATAAAAGTGCGGCACCGACTCCGTCTTGTGTTTAGAAACCAGCTCCTCCTGGTTTAGAGATACTAACTCAGCCAGCCCACGAGATACAGGAAGCACCCCCTGGTTCACATTGAATGCTCGATCATTGGCCAGGTGGCTCACACCGAAGCGTTCAGTAAATGATCGCTCCATATCGTGTTTGCTTCGCCCAGCTTTCCATTGCGCGAGCGTCTTCGCACAGATAATGAAATGACAGGCAATAGACCTCCACATTGACATCGCGATCACATTATTACTAACAGTCGAGAAGCCCCGCAGCTGAAATGCGGTCGTCGGCCATAGAGTTTGAGTTTGCTGGAAGATCAACCTCGAGTCAATATCGTCTTGTGCGTTGGCAGCGTTTGGTGTCGCGTTGAGCAGTAGCTCGAATATCATGTCTAGCCGCTGGTTTTGTGTCTTCCTCTGAAATCTGTCCGACACCACTATCACATGAAAATACTTGACCAGCTCCAGAGGCAGTTCGCTTTTCCGCGTGCTTAAACCTGTGAATGGGTTAGTGAGGTCGCGTGCCTTGACAGTAGCGTCAAGAGCCGTCATCGCCGCTTTCTCTGTGTCGAAAAAGCCGACGGACTTGATCGCGACGTCTTCATTGGCGAGTCGAGGCATTGTGTGCCACGTGCATTTGAGAAGTGCATCAACTGTAGACCTCCGACAGCATATCTGGTAGATCTTCACCTCCCAGCGAATCTTGCCTTGCTTCTCCTGCTTGACTGACCGGAACCAGTAGCGCTTGGTACCCAGGAGCTTGTACTGTAGTCGCGCGCAGCTCACATCACTCACCTCTAGTTGAACAGCAGCCAGTGGCTCCAGCAACGCCAACTGCACAGCTGAACAAATAGCTGCACTTTTCTCCGCAGCAGGTCCTGGGGGTTGAGTCGACCGACGCCGTGGCTTTTGTGAAGAGCCGAGGCTTGAGAGCTGTCGTCGTAGCTGCTGGAGGTAGGGCGTGGCTCCGGCGTCTCCGGATCTGCCGCTACCACTGGCTCCAGATTTGCTGCTCGTTCGGCTCAAGGACATTATAATGGTCGACTCCTAGCGCTTGGAACAGGAATTACGCGCTGGAAGGCCCCATGGCCATAATTGAGAGACTAATACAGCAAGTGTAGGTTGCGCACGAAGAGGCACAAGTCTCAACTGACGTACTTGGACGCTCGTTATTGGTCAAAACCAAGTTGAAGTGCTTTTGAAGTACTTGACGCTGGTGATCTTCCCCACAAGCCCAACAATACGTACTAATTTACTTACCCTCTTAAAATCGCGAGCAAATCCGCCTCGGCTTTCTTCCAGCCCTTGTCTTTGATATCTTCGTCCGTGTCATGTTCGTCTAGCAAATCCAGCTTCAACTCGTAATTTTCCCCAGTAGTTTGAGCTGCGTATACCTTGACTCGCACCCGATCGAACAATCGCAGCTTACGATTGTTCAGCGTGAGTGTATGCTGAGTGGGGTCAAACTGCAACGCACCTTCGTCAGGACCATTCTTAACACACAAGAAGATCATACCCTCGATTCCGAAATTCAGCAGCTCCACACGGACACCATCGCTTTTGACCTTGGTGATCTCTGCGTCCGTGCGTGTTGGATACTGCTGAAAATGAAGTACTGCGAATAGGTTAATAGAGGCCCTGCCAGCATGCTGAGCTGCGTTGTGGCGCTTGTTCAGGTGCTCACAAAGCTCACGAGACTGCGATTCATTTTTGAGACAGCTTGGCACTGGAGCGACACCGATAGCCGCAGCTAGCAGGCGATGCACCATCATGTCGGCGTAGCGTCGCATTGGGGACGTGAAATGCGTGTAGATTGGCGCTGCTAGCCCGAAATGGTAAAACTGCGCGGGGTTGACGTCGCCTGATCTGAAGTAGCTCGCCGGCTTCCTGCAACACCTAGTCATGTTCCGTAGCAACTTGCTCATTCCGAGGTTCTTACACCCTCCGTTCCGGACCAGTGTGCGCACGGTATCAATCGATTCTCGCAACTCTTTTGAGGTGTCCACCCGCAGTCCAAATCCAACAGCTCTTGCTTCTTTCACAAGTGAGCCAACCTCGGGCGTTGAAGGTATTGGATGCCGACGAAGAATTGAGCACAACGGGAAGTGCTGGCCTATCTTCTTCGCAACGGAGATATCTGCCAGCATCATAAATTCTTCCACAAGTACCTTGGCATCTTGGAATGACCTCATCTCGGTATCGCTGTCGAATGACCCACCCGCCTCGCGACGTTTTCTCCTCAACTTACCAGCGATCCTACTCAGCATCTTGACGCTGTTTCCTAAGGTTTGTCGCTGCAGCCGCGCACAACGTTGCGGCTTCGACTCAATATGATTCAGCACATTACCAACACCTGAGTGGTCTATGAGGCACTGTGCCTCGCTGTAGGACAGTGACGCCCAAGAGCGGATAATGCTCTTGCAGAAATCCACCCCGACGACCTGCACGTCGTCTTCAACAAGCTTCAATTCCAGTAGCACGCTAAACGCGAAATGCTCTTCGTTCGCAGTGAGGGAGGTGAAGCTCGTAGTCAAGAGATCTGGGAGCATATCACACCGGCGGTTTACCAGGTACGACGATATCCCTCGGGCGGCAGCTTCTTTATCCAGTGCGTTCCCCGGAAACACAAAGTGCGTTACATCAGCAATGTGAATGCCGACCTCGTAATTTCCAGTCAACAGATACTTCGCATGCAGTGCGTCGTCAATATTGATGCAGTTCGGCGGATCGATACTTAAGACAGGTAGGCGACGCAGATCACGACGTCCCGCGGAGTTCTGTGGTGTGATCCTCCAGTCTTCTGGCGGCAGACAGCGCATCACTTCGTCGCTAAACTGGTTGGACGCGATATCGTGCTCGATGAGCAGCACGTCGGTCTCCGTCAACTCATCACCAGTATCACCCAACGTGCGCACGTAGTGACCCAGAGGGTACTTGCTGTCCACAGGCCAATAATCGATTTCCACTAGCAATCTCTTGCCCATCAGTGCTTCCTGCTGACGAGTCTGAATTTTAATCTTCGGCATCTTCCGGTCCACCGGCACCACGAGGCATCTGCCAGACGCATTGAGTGTCCATCTACGATGATAAGGCTCCAACGATCCGCAACATTTGCGCCAGTTGCGCTGAATAATCCCAACAACACGACCGGTAGGCTTCACGTTCTGTTTCGCTAAATTCAAATGCTCAAATTCGCCTATGAGCTCAAGCTGCCGCTCCGTCTCGTCACCAACATCTTCCGAAGCGGACACAGCATCAAATCCAGCACACGATTCGGAAATCCTCTTCCATTGGTCTTTTGGAAGCATTTGAATAGCAACTAAATCGCCATGGACAGCACGATTAATATGATCCCAGCCCTCGACAACGACGGGGATTTTCACACCGTTCGCTCCGTGAATTAGAACATGACACACAAGCCAGTGCTCGCATCGGAGCGTCCCCTGGAAAAACTTCTTGCTCTTGATGCCAGCCATGATTTCCTCCACTTGCAAGTGCTGAGGATATAGCTGCTGCCTGCCACCGCGTCCAGATGAGCTGCTTACCCCTTCCGGCTTTAAATCCTTCCCCTCGGCCGTTGACATGGATAGCAGCTCTTGCAATTCGGGAAACTCTGCGATCACGGGTGTTAAAAACTCTGCAATGGTTACTCCTCCACTAACTCCATACTTCTCAGCATGCTCCAAGTCCTCAGCATCATTAGCGAGAAACAAAACCTTGACGTCGTCTCGCTGGAGCTCCTTCAAATGCTCTGCATACCATTTCCACGTCGTGGCAACAGCTCTCTCATTGCGCTCCTCTTCATTCTCTCGACGTGCCTCAACCTCGTCATCACTCTCGTACCCTCTCGGTATCGTCACCTTCTTCCCCGTAAAACATGCTCGATGGTGTTCATTTGCGAATGGCACAAAGCGTCTACTCCGGTCCATTATCAAGGCTTTGAGCCTATCGTAGACTCGCAGATCTTGCCTCTTGACGTACTCCCAGACGGTCTCCAGTACCAAAACATCCGCGAAAACTTCTTGCCGTTGAGCTGATCCCTCCTCCTTCTCTTCTTTCTGCTTCGTTGAGAACTCCAAAATGTCCATCCGCAGCAACGCCGTCTTCATGGAGGGCAGCAGATACACCCCATTGCGGGGCGACTCTGCCAGCACCGTCTTGATGGTCTCACCTTCTGCACTGCATAACGAGCAAAGTGGCAGCGAACAGCTGAGGTCATCGCGGAGATAACGCTCTGCCACCTTCCGGACGATCTTGCCACCTTTCGTCACAACATTCCGGACTTCAACACGCCAGGATGGCGCATCAACGTCATCAAGTGCTGCCATCATCAGCGCGAAAAGCAAAATGGCAAATGCAATGTAGCTGCCTGGTCGCAAGTCATCATCACACTTCGCTTGCGACGGTTAGATGCGTTATCACGTTTGTTGCCTTTGGTTGTCAAAGTCGGAACACTTGTCATTGGTCAAAACTCGACGGTATCGACACGCTGACGACCATGACCATGGCGATGCTCGCACGATCGTCGCGCTCTTCCGCGCGTGTGTTGCTGCGCTGCCAGGCGCCACCAGTGCGTCGGTTGGCCGGCAATGCCCGCTGTCTGTCTGCACTGACGTCCAGTCTGAACTATGGTAGCAGCTCCTCCTCTTCGGCCTCGCACCCGTGGCGTGTCATTGACAGTCAGACGCGAATTGGCGGAGCGCTCTACTTCTCCTCCCAGGCCGGCGCTGATACTGCGGGGGATGCAGACGCGACTCCAGCGACCGGCAAGCAGTTGGAGGAGGCCAGGAAGAGGTACCGCTTCACGCGCCACGACTTCCAGCCGCTGCAGACCAAGCCGCTGCACTTCGACATGGTGTTTGACATGACGGAGAGCAAGGTGAAGGTGACGCTGCAGACGACGATCAAGCACTTGGGCGCCCAGTCGCTCTCGGAGCTGAAGCTGAACGCGAAGGAGCTGCAGGTTTTGTCTGTGGAGCAGCTGGACAAGTTCACGCCGTTGGGTGGTGGGAAGGACTTTGTGGCCCACGTCCAGAGCTTCGGGGAACCTCGAGCGCTGCAGTACGAGGTGGACGCAGAGGACCATTTCCTCGTTGTTAAGTTGGACAAACCCGTGCAGTCTGGAGAGGAGTTTGTGATCCGCACTGTGTCGGTGGCCACCCCCACGGAGAACATCCTGGAGGGACTGTACTTCGACTACACGCCTGAGGGCGCCCCTCAGACCATCATCACGCAGTGCCAGCAGCATGGCTTCCAGCGCATCGTGCCGTGCATCGACACAATGGACGCCAAGGCCTACTACACCACCACCATTGTGGCGGGGACCCGCTACACGAACATCATCACGAACGGAGACCTGGCGCCCGGATACCACACGGACACTGGGGTGCCGATCTTCCACCCTGCGTCCGAGGTGCTAGGGAAGGAGGACCCGTCCCGCCATGTGCTCAAGTACTACAACCACAAGGTCAACATGGCGCCATACCTCTTCTTCCTGGGCGTGGGCACGTACGAGACGTTCCGCCGTACGCTGGAGTTCCCGGACGGTGACACGACGCTGCTGGAGATCCTTGCCTTCCCGGGCTACTTTGAGCCGGCGGACGCCAAGGCTGCAGTCAAGATGCTGCACGACTCCGTGCTGTGGGTGATGGTAAGTCTGGGACCGGAGGCTTGCGAGCACCACGACGAGCGCAAGCGTATGTACGAGCTGCTGGAAGAACGCGAGGCCCTTAAGGCCAAGGAAGGCGAGCTGTGCCTCGGACCGAACGAGGAGGACGTGAAGACGCCGCTGAGCGCTTCAGATGCTGCGCGTCTTGCTGCTGTTCGCGCGGAGCTGAAGGAGCTCCTGAAGGTGTGGAAGAAGACCGGATACAAGTACACTGGCGCTGTCTACCGCGAAATCGCGATGGAGAACTCGTACTACGGCGGCATGGAGAACGTCGGCAACACCACCATCGTTAGCTCGTGCTTGTGCCCTAGCTGCCGCATGGATGATAAGTCGTACGAGTACATGGAGCACGTGAAGGTCCACGAGTACTACCACAACATCAATGGCAGCCAGGTGACCGGCCAGTCTCCGTTCGAGATCTGGCTGAACGAGGCTGTCACAGTTCATATGGAGCGCAAGAGGGGTGCGGCCATTTTCGGTGAAGATTACAGCCGCCTGAGCGAAGTTCTGTACATGTTCACTCCGGCCATTGGGCCTCTCGCGCAGGACAAGTCGGCGACGTCTTTGTCTGTGGAGCCGCAGGGTTTCAATCAAACGCAAGAACTTATCTCTGTCGTGACCTACTCGAAGGCTCCCGAGTTCGTGCGCATGGTGGAGCTGCTTCTGGGTGAGGCTACCTTCCATAAGGCGCTCGACAAGTACCATACGAGATACGCTTACGACAATGCCACCTCCATGGAGTGGATTAAGTGCATGGAGGAATGCTCTGGTCTGAATCTGCAGAACCTGGCCAAGACGTGGTTGAATCGCCCTGGTCATCCTGAGGTGGCGTACTCGACGGAGTACAATGCTGCTTCGAAGGAATACGTTGTGGAAATCTCGCAGACTGGATTTGAGGACATGCCCGCTGAGAACAATGGCCCGTGGGAGATTCCGATCGACTGGTCGCTTGTCAAGGATGGCAAGTCTCTCAAGACCGGTGTGTTCCTCGTCAAGACGAAGGACGCTAAGCTGGTGATCCCGGATGTAGCGGAGGAACCGGACTACCTGTCCTTCGCTCGCGGTTGGTCGTTCTTCGGGAAGTCGAAGCAGACAAACCCGTCTATTGCGCGGCTCACGAAGCAGGCGCTGTCTGACCCGGACGCTGTCAACAAGTACCAGGCCTACCGTGCTGTGGCGGATACGGAGAAGGCCAAGGTGATTGAGGGGCTGTTGAAGGGTGATAAGCAGGTTGAGATTTTACCCGAGTTTGTGGAACTGCACGGCTCCATCCTGTTCTCGGACGAGCTAACTCCCTCTGCGCGTGCGCTAACGTTGGGAGAAGCCAAGACCATCCCGAACTACGACGAGTTGAGCCACCACTACGTTGCCATCAACAGTGCAACAACTGCGCTGCTGCAGGCCGTGTGGGCGAAGTATTCGAAGCAAATCGAATCTGCATACACGAAGTTATGCCAGGAATCTCGCTCTGGTCCTCATTCCGAGCAGTTCCAGCAGCGTGCATTGAAGCGCCACCTTCTGCTGCTTATTGAGGCTGGAGGCAAGTCCCCCGTTCTTAGCTCCACACCACAAGTTGCTCCAAAGACTGCGCCGGCAGTGCTAGCTCTGGACTTGCTAAGAAACTCAACATTTGCTAGTGAAAAGGCCACCGGCTTCCGTATGGTTCTCGAAGATGATCATTTTTCGGACCGTGCCAAGGTTCAAGAAGAGGTTCTCGAGGAGTGGAGTAAGACGCCCAACATGCTGACGAAGTACATCGGCATCGTAAGCAGTCTGGACTCGAAGGACGTGGGTAAGCAAATTTTGAACTTATTGGCAAACCCGAGCTTCAACCCTGCGCAGTCAAGTCACGGTCGTGCAGTGACTCGTTCGCTATCGCAGATCCGTGATTTCTCGCTTGCTACGGACGAAGGTCTCGATGTCATGGTGGAGGCGTTCGCGAAGATTGGTAAAGTGAACCAAATGTCTGCATACCCTCTGCTGCAGTGCTTCGATCACCTCGATCGGTTCGATGAAGCCACCAAGGACAAGATGTTTGCGACGCTACAGCGCATGCAAGACTCCATCGACAAGAAGAAGGAGGAGTCGCTGTACAACCAGCTGAGCATTATCCTAGAAAAGAAACAGTAAGTCAAACCTGGCGCATAGTGCTGGATGGCTTAGGTACCACAAGTGCTAACACGAAAAATGTTCAAGTCCAATTGCATTATCTTACTAGACACGATCAAACGCATTGCTAGCTTAGTCAAGCCGAAGTGGTGGTGGCTTGCTGAACAGGAGACTCCATAGCAGTAGCTCCGCCATCCTTCGGACCAGTGGTACAGCTCGCTGGGGTTGTCGTTTCTGTCCTCGGATGCTTATCACCTCCATCCTCTGATGATGAATCATCGGAAACAATCGGAGACAGAATTGGTGCTGGTGGTGCTGCTTCCTCCTGCGCTTGGCTTTCGCTGTTTTCAGTCGAAACTTCACCCTCCTCGCCCTCCTCCGTGAAATCCAACGGTGGCTGCTCTGAAGCTGGAATGCAAGGAGGAGGAGAGAAACCCTGCTTCCTCTTCTCAGT
The DNA here is from genome assembly GCA_033557925.1 of Phytophthora x cambivora. Classification (NCBI taxonomy): domain Eukaryota; phylum Oomycota; class Peronosporomycetes; order Peronosporales; family Peronosporaceae; genus Phytophthora; species Phytophthora x cambivora. Next base: position 1,984,999 of record JAUCEB010000008.1, on the reverse strand, counting down.
CGGACTTACGACCTTGGCCAGCTTCGACGTGTCAAACATTGGCGACTCAGCTGTTCCATCTTCAGACGCTTCCCCAGAGAGCGAAAGATTGGCAGAAGGAACCACAATTGGTTCAAGTGCGGGCCTGGCTGTCGACTGCACAATAGGTGGCGCCAAGCCAGGCTCTCCTTCACTGCTACGTGGCACACTCGAATTTTCTTGCGAAGCACGTGGAGGTAGCCTAACTCGAAGAATCGATCGCAGCGGTCCTGAGTGTGCTTTCACAAGTGGGCAGTCCGGAGGCTTCGTGGATCCGAGCGGGCGGAAGACGCGTAACTTGGAGACTTCTACCTCCTTGTCGAACGGGCACACTAGTGGTTGCTCAGCAAACGATATTTTGGATGGCTGCCAGTCGTCTTCTTCAACCGTGATTGTCTTCTGAATCTCAACTTCTTGGGCGTTTTCGGTCAGTCGTTTGCTAACCTGATCCAACACGACCGTCGAGCGCCGCGCTCGCCAATTATGTGATGTCCCCAGTCTTCGTTTGTTCTGGTTAGACACAACGTTGCCGAAAAGGTCGCGGTCGCGGCGAGCAGTGCTCGCGTCCCTGCCATTACGAGAATCTACATTGAACGAGTGCAATTCATGTGTTAGTGGAAGCAAACCGCATCGCAGGAGAGAGAAATTGGACATACTCATCAAGTTTAGCAGATGGCTTGCCGAGTTGGAGCGCTTCAAGGCAGGGCCATTACCATTCGCGGTAACGACGGCCTTTCCTTTGCTTGGTCGAGCATCCTGCTGGCGTGTGCTGCTAGTCGGCTTTGCTGAGGCAGATCGGTCATCACGTTTTGTGTCTTCACGGTGATGGATCGGAGTGTTTCGTCTGGGCGAGCTCGTTCCGCGCGAATGGCTCTCTTTGTCACCTTCAGACTTGCCGTTGACACTCTTACTTGAGCCTTGGCCTTCGGACTGCACACCAACGTCCGTTTTCAACTTCTGAATAACCCAGGTAGCAAGAAGCGGTATCGTAGAATCTTGGAAGGAGCCACGCTTTTCAACGTTTCTCACTTTCTTTCCGATCTTGCTTGCAATAATCGCGTCACGCGTCACGCCTGGCATTACTGCAAGAGCCTGACCGAATGCATTATGGTCAGGAATAATACACTACCAACAAATAAGCGTACTCGTCAGCTTAGGCTATTTACCTTAAGGATGAGGAGTATCCCTTGCTCGGCTTCGACTTGATCTTCCCATTTGGTAAGGAGATCTGCCAACGATACCAGTCCATCCTTCCGCACGAATGCCACTAGCGCCTCTTTATCCTATGCGAATTGAAAGAGAGGCATAATATTTAGTGAGATGTGAGCCATTAGACCATGTCTCCCCATTGAAAAGGCGGATTCCTTACCTTCAGCTGCGATGAGGATAGAATATCCAACTGCGTCTCCATCACGGCGTTGTTGATAGTGCTCACTATGATAAATAGCACCTTGCGTACAATGTTGAACTCGACATTATCAACCGCTAGCATGTCTGTTTCACGAACGACTGGGCTCATTGGTGATAGAGCACCTGATGACGGTGAGCTAGCCCTGGGGCTTTTCTTGGATCGACTTTGCGGTTTAACAGTAGACGTTGAAGCGTTCAAGTCGAGCGTCTTAGGCCGCTTTTGTGATGCCGACGGAGCAGAAGATAAACTATGTTTCTTTCCAGTTGTGGAGGTCGCCGTTTCCTCATCTGCTCGCTTTCTTTTACCAGAACTCCCAACAGGACGTAAATCCATTGGAATGCTGTTGAACACTTCCTTGTACGTCAGGTCACAGCATTCCCCATCGAAGTACATAACACGAAACATCTTTGTGGCTGGAAAATAGCTGGAGACAGCACCTTGCACGACATCAATCCCACATCCTTCCTTGGTGACTGTTCTTTCCACAGGTTTGCCAATCAGTAGGTTGATTTCTTCTGGAGTACCATCTTCTTCCTCATCGCCAGCTTCGTCACCTGCCACTTCCTCCTCCTCCTCTTCCTCTTCTTCCTCCTCTTCTTCTTCCCCTTCTCCTTCTTCCTCCTCCTCGTCTTCGGCTTCATCGTGCTCCTCTTCGACTGTGTTAGCAGGGATAGATACGCTGAGAGATTCTGTCAACTCCAGATGAGAACTGGAGGGTTCAGTAAAACTGTTACTGCGCGCTAGTCCGGGAGCGTTGGCATTGAGGCTCAGCACTTTAGGCCTGCCTTTACCTTTCTCCACCGAAGCCGCCACTGCCACCGACGAAGAAACACTAATAACGCTGTCGCTATTAGCCCTCTTCATTGCGGGAGACGTAAGCGGCTTAGGGCTCTTCAGCGGCTTGGCCGACTTCGACAGATTCAGCTTAGGACTCTTCGGCGGCTTGGCCGACTTCGACAGCTTCAGCGTCTTGGGAGGCTTGGGGGCTCTTGGTGGCTTGACTGGCTTCGGAAGAGAGAGGAGGTGTGCTTCCACGTCATCCTCCGTCATCTCCTCACTATCCCCATCATCGTAGGCTACATGATAGAAGTCAGTGACCTCGGAGTGCTGGTCCACTGTGCCCTCGAAGGGCTCCGAGAACCCGTTGAAATACTTGGACACGCGCGTCCCCAGCGGGAACCGCTGCGTGTGGCGGCTTCTCACCTAGAGACATCAGCAAAGACGACAGCAACACCAGATCACATTAGCACACAAGAACAGAAGCACCTCCTAGCATCACACCGCCCCCCATCACGCCTTCGTGCCAACAAGCACGGGCAGAAGGAGGCCGCAAGACAGCAGCACCGACTGCTTGTTGGTGCTACTGATGGTGGCTTTATTTTAACGAAGAATCTGCAGCTACCGACCATTTCTTGTTATTAATCTCGACGTCTAACGGGGCGACGCCTCCTTAGCCGGCGCTTTCGTTCCAGCGATGTGTCCGCAGTCAACTCACACACGCCCCTTGGCCTCGCTTGACCGTGCGTCGGGCGCCTACGCCTTGCGCACGTGTGGGGGCTTCGACTGAGACTAACGGCAGCTGCGGGCGTCACGCTAGCGCCGCCAGACTCTTTGCCAGCACAGATTTGAGATTTTGAGCAGGTCAGTTGCGAACGTGCAACGGGGACCCGTAACTTGCAACCCGAACCCTCGGTATTTATCTTCATAATTCTCTGAAATCAAAAAAAGCAGAACAGTATTATATGGTAATTTATGGGTGATCGGCGATATATTTGTTTATAGATGGTTCATACAAAACTTTGTACAAATTTTCTGCAGTTACTTCCATAAAAATACCCTCCGAATATGATAAATTACTGGGATTTTGCTTATAACGTCCACCTCATCTAGGTACGAGTTTTGGAGGTTGCGCGAAGAGATCATCTTGTGCGGTGACATCGCCCCGGCATCTCCGTCAAGCACTTCTTAATTGTAAATACGAACAAGTAGCCTACACCTGTGGCCATGCCAAATGCATAGACTATATATTGGTTAGTTTTTATTGAGATAGCAAGTACTGGTAAGGTATGCTGCTACACAGCCGACACAGGATTAATGTGCATTTAGGTGTGATTTGGAATTATACTTGCGGGGTATAACCGCGATCCAGAAAAGTACTGGATTGTTCCAGACCGACATGTTTTATCCTTAATACAAGTAGAAATCAGCAAAGTACGCATATTCTGCGATATGCGAACTTCGTGTTGTCTACGACTCACAATGCTATCTTTATGGGCCACAATATTGCGCCAGCTATGATTGGGTTACCCCCATCATGACAAGTTTTGAGGAAATCGGTAAATACATAAGCAGCTCATCTCTTAAGGTTAAGACTAGCAGTCCACTAATTTCACTTGTGTCTTTATTGTCCTAGTCAAGAGCCAGAAACCCGATACACTACGGAAACGCGAGTCGCTCCCTCGATATTGTCGACCTCAAAGCTGCTCGCGAGTTAGGACTTCTCCAAGACAACATGACAGTACAATCTGCAGATTCTACAAGCTCTACGTATAGTCTAGCCGATGAAACGTGAGAAAACATCACAGGTTCAGCATTTCTTCACAGAAAGCAATAAAAAACAAGTGTAAAGGCCTTGCAGTCAGGTGTGGCTCCTAATGTTTTGTTAAGACAACTATAGTTAAAGCCAACAACTGCGGTAACGCAAATTTACGTACACTGCAAAACTGTTTAATGGTTAGAGTTATAAATTCGACTGTGGTCAAGCCGTCCCAGATACGGTCGTTACAAAAGTGGTTTTGACGCGCCCTGGCCAAGCAGCCAGCAAGGCAAAAAAAACCATCGAGTAGGCGTTCTTTTCAGCGGAGATGCCGATGAGGAGTCGAGCTATGAAGAGTCCCAGAGTGAAGTCATGAAGAAGTCATAGAGTCAAGCCGTGACGTATTATCCCAGAGGAGAAAGTCACAGAGAGAAAGCCGCTGAGAAGGTGGTATTACAGGATGAGCCATCATACAAAGTCCACGTCAAGTCAGATCTCAAGATATGCCCGGAGCGAAGAGTGGTACAAAAGTACCACGGTCACCCAGTGAGTCATGCCCACGTGCGAGGATGCGGACCCGACGTGTTGGACGATTGCGCGCCCGAAGTTGAAGCTGGGACGCCGCCCCATACAAAGGTCAAGATAAAAGAAGAGTGTGTAGCGACGATCGACGCCAAGAACGCAAGATACATCCAGCAGAGATCTTCTAGCCAAGATAAAAGAGAGATGGAGAGAAAGAAACCAAGATAACCTAGTATCAAAATCCGTTTTGCCTCAAGACCCGCAAGTGTATTGTGGTATTACAAACACACAAATCGTCAAATATGGGTCCTAGCAAGCAACCAACAACAATAGCCGAGCTAGTCGGCTGAGTTGGCCCGCTCGGGGTCTCTATCGGGTCCCCAACGGTCCGGCCCAGCCGGGACAGTAGATGTCTTGTCTTCGCCGATTTCCAACCAACCGGTCCAACTCTCCAGATACTCGCCTGAGCCGGGCAGTCTCCGTTCACAAAACCCGTGCCGTCCACCAAAGGATGGAGCAGTCGGTCCGCCGAGTGCAAAAGCAGCTCAGCTGAAAGGTTGCGGTGCCCTGGGACTTACAGGCCCACCGGCTCGCCGAGTTCGGCGAGACTTTCTCTTCGCGCTTGGCGAGACTGCCCCTCCCGGGCCGACGTTATCTCTTGGCGCTACCTGTTGGTACCCTACAAGCTATGCCTCTCAGGTACCAACGGCAGACATACCCCAGCCCTGTGCAGGGACTTACCGGAAGAGTGTACACTTGTCTTGGACTAGATAATTCTGCTCTGTTTGTTTGTTATATCTTTCGGGCGCCCTGAAGGGGCGCCTCTACTGTTCCTGAGTTCCTATACAAATACCTAATGAAATAGAGTGGTTTCGGATCTCGGCTGACCCTTCGCCGAGTTCGGCGACTCTTCGAGCTCAGTTGGTCCGGATATTGAGCCATCTGGATGGTACTGCCGAGTTGCCATCGTTGACTTGTTATCCTAAGCTGCTTTGGTACCCTTTACCGGTGTGTGCCACAAAACTTGACGTTTCCTACAACACAGTATCGTAATTCCGTGCACGGGAGCGTCGCCTGGGATCAGAGGACAGCAGCCTACCGCGTTTTTTAGGAACCGCCTCCGGGGGTCTGACTCGTCCGAACGTCGACATCCAGACACACCAACCGTGCGAAGGGGGCGTGTGTGGATTCTCACCCCACAAAAAAAGGTCAAGTTCACAGTTAGTGCGGGGACCCGAGGCTCGTACACCGGGAGTGAACCGTTCTATTCCATATTATTTTCACAGAGGAGCTTTATCCATTCCATATTTAACTGCAGTCTGGGAGATTTGTTAGCGATCGACCCCTTGAATTATTGATATATTACTGTGTGATAGGACTGCGTATTGGTCTGTATTTTTCCTCCAATCGGAGGTGGTGCGTGAGTCGAAAAGAAGATTGAAAAGTGTTCGTTTGGTAGTTGACCAGTACCTACCCAGTTGTACTGGAGTGTGACCCACCGTCCAAGGGCCCACAAGAATAAGTGACGGATCTTTGTTTGTATTGCATTCTGTATATTTGAGATTGGTTATCTTAACTCTGGGAGTGGATCTGGTTAGTAGATCACTACTTCTCACTAACTGTACGAGCGGCGTTTGGAGGTATTCGTTCACGCTCAGTACTCTTATAACACGGTGGAATCCGGTCCGCCGAAGACATACGACCCGAGAAAGGGGTTACGCAAGGTACACATGCCACTCCGAACGAGGTTTCTCGTTTGAAGAAACCTTCTGTTCTCCTCCTGGAAGTTCTACTTTTGAAGAGGGGGGGGGGGTCCCAATAGGATAGCGCGAGCACTATACACCTGGACGGCAAAAAGTGGTCACCGACTTTATTACACATACATACGGTGCCCTGTTAAGGCACATAGCTCCACTTGACGCCGTAGCGAGGGCTCCGAGGTGTCAATGTCGTCACCCCACCACCAAAAGTTCATCAGCCTGGCCAACGATGACCGCTCGTTGTTGTGCATCAGCAAGTGGATGCGGTCGCCGTACACGTCATGCAGGAGGGGGTCCTGCGTTACGGCGTGGTTCTAAACATATCGCATGTGGGCGGTGTCGTTGGCCAAGATACAACGGGCATTGATGACTTCTTCATCAACTTCCGCCTTAGTATTAAGCCGCACGCTGCTGTTCGCGGCCGGAATTGAGCGCCGGGCGTCGCTCATGATATGACGCCGTCCTGGAAGTGCGGGGCAAGGCCTGCACGACCCTCCCCGCCAACGCGTCCCTGGCTGTTGCGATGTTCCGCGGCAGTCCAAGGACATTATCTCCGTCGCCTTGTCAGCAGGAGATGGCCAGGTCGGCCATCGAGAGCTCCGACGCAGACTCTGAGAGGATGCCACGGCGCTCGCGAAATTCGTCCAGGGCCCTCTGGATGGCCGGGTCTTTGCCAAATGGCGGTGCTGGTGCTGCTGGCGCAGATGCTGCTGGCGGTTGATCCCGATCTGGCCCGGTCACGCCCGGTGCACGCCATACGGGCTATTCTAGTTGTTTTTGCTAATTTTCATCGGGTATTTCCCAAAAGAGGGACCCCCTTCACAGCCGTTTCCCGAAAAAGGGACCGGCTGCAAGGGGGGGGGGGGGGGCTACGTGGGCCACACTGTTAGCTTCTGAGTGGTCTACAGTGGCACTCAGTAGCCGTTGTGTCGGCCAAGCCGACTGAGGACTTGACGGCGCGGAGCTGCGCGCGGAACTGGAGCCGGACGCCGAGCTTCAGCTGGACGTCGGCGCCGCAAGCAGCTGCAGGAGCGCACCCAGCACGAGCGCAGCGACAGCGACTCCGACGGTCCCCGCAGCAAGCAGCCGAAGCCGAGCGAGCCTTCGACTCGGTCTCCGTCCGCCGCCGGCCATGGCGAGACATCGCCTGCTCCGCAGCAGCCGCAGCGCTCGGCCGTAAGTATGCTAGACCAGGCGTACGAGATGCACAAGCGCATGGAGGTGCAGGGCGTGAACCAGCAGAAAGCGCAGCACGACGTGCAGGAGGTTACGATACCCAAGGAGGCCAGCTACATGCAGAAGGCGGCGCTAGTGTCGGCCAACAAGCGCGCCGAGGGCATCCACTACCAATACGTCATGCAGACCACGTGGAGGACGCCGCGCTGCATCGCCGACATGACGCAAGACGAGTGCGACGCCGTGCGCAAGAAGTGGCACATTCTGGTGGAGGGGGATGACGTCCCGCCGCCCATCAAGTCGTTCGAGTACATGCGCTTCCCGCCGGCCATGCTGGACGCGCTCAAGGCCAAATAGATCATGCCACATTGCGGGCCCGTCCCGAGAGCTCATGAGACAGACGTTCGACGTCGTCAAGCTGCTGGAGCTGGACGCTGTCATGGAGATTATCGCCGACCTTGAGCTGGACGCCGAAGATCAACGCGCGCACCACCAGCTGCAGGAGCTGGACGCTGCCTTGGAGATCCTTGCCGACCTTGGGCTGGACGCCGACCGGAAGCTGCGCGCTGCGCAGGAGCGTGGCGCCGATCTAGTGCAGGACGATGACCTAGAGCAGGACGGGGACGAGCAGGGCGGGGGGGGGGGGTTGGTTGCCGACGGAAAGCTGGAAGCCGATCAGGAACTGGTTGCTAACCTTGAGCTGAACGGAGATGAGCAGCATGAAAACATGCAGATCTGTAGAAAGTAGAAGTAGGTAGAGGTAGGTAGGTAGAAGTATAATATTAGCAGCCTTCGATGAAGTCGTTAGTTACTGCATCGAGCACTTAGGTACCTAGCTTCACTTTAAAAGGATCAGCTCGACTGAGAACACTTGTGAAGATGACGAGTCTACTGGACCTCGACAAAATCCATGGCACGATGGAGCTCGAGGAAGGACAAGTTTCGAATCGATGAAGGATGCAAATCGATGAAGGATGCAACCAACTACATGAAAGACTATAACTTCAACATCGACAAGCGTGCTACAAAACGGCCGAATGGTGGTGGGAAGTCAGCGGTGTATCAATGCAGTGATTCCGCGCGGTGTTCATGGCAAGCTGTCATTTATCGAAGGGCAATTTTATTAGACAAGTTTGAATACTACGTGACGTCCTTGCACAACATTCACTCGGATTCGTGTACATCGTTCAGGAAAGCTTCTCAACGACAACTTCAACTTCTCCAAACTTTCACAAGCGCGTTTGCAGCGAATAAAAAAAGTAGACGACACGTACAAGGTCTGATGCTAGAGCGAGACAAGCTGAATTTACAATACCTGAACAGTGTATTGTACAGAGCAAAATACGCCGTTCTTGACGCTCAGGATGTGGAGTGGGCCAAGTCTTTCGCACTTATTCCTTCTCTGTTGGAGTTGTTCGTGGAGCGAAATCCAGGATCGAGAGTAGCAATGGATTTAGACACAGATGATCGATTCTTCCGCGCTTTCATTGCTTTGGGATCGACAATTGCAGCTCTACCCTTATGCCTACCGATCCTGGGATTTGATGGTACCCATTCGAAGCATGAGAAGTATCGAGGTGTCATCTTGACTCTACTAGGACGTGATGGAAATGAAAACAATATTACATTGGCCTTATCGGTGGTTCACTCAGAAAATGAAGACAACATTATGTGGTTTGTTGAGAACTGTGTCGCAGCTGGATTTAAATTCGAGGGTGTCCCTCTTTTCTGGGACCGTGGACATATTCGTGGCGCGTCAGATAAGCTCGCCGTTAAGGGAATCCTACTGAACTTAAATTTCTGCACAATTCATATCATCAGAAATGTCCACGACCACTGCAAGATTAAAGGCAAGGAGATCGAAAATCTCGTTTATAATGTGCAAGAAGCTGATACTGAAGACAAGTACTCTGCCGCTTAGGATATGATTCAGAAAAAGTTTGGCAAAGATACCAGAGATTATGTCGAGAACATTCCGCCTGTGAATTGGTGTGTGGGGGCAAATCTATCTTCTTGCACATCCGAGGATTTATGAGGTCATGTTGCCACACCATGGTTTGGCTGGCGATCTACAAATTTTATGGAGAGTGATAATAACGTCATGTTGATGAGTGGATTACGCGATTCGACACCATTCGGAATGTTTCGGGCAGGAATGTTGGCTATGATGACATCTGCTACTGCTCGCAGAAAGCTGGCAGATGCTTGAACTGGACCAGACCAAACCTACACGATTCTAGGCAGCAAACTTCGCGGCGAAGAGAAAAAAGAGGGGGGGGGGGTCGTATTGGATAAATGCGAGTTCTGACACCAAATTTTTCGTGAGTCGAACCGAATTTGGTTCTCAACGTGAAGTTGACATTGGCATTTTGAAATGTTCCTGCCCTACTTTCGATCAATTTCGAATTCCGTGCAGGCATTTAATTGCGAGTCTGCGCAGCATCGGTAAGATTGAATGCGAAGGACAAGCGTTCCTTCCAGCATACACTGTGGATAAGTATCAAACTGCCTTTGCAACTACCTCCGTTGTCATTGTCATGGATAATCAAATTTCAAAGGACTACAATATTCTCCCATCTCCGTTCTATCGACATGCTGGCCGGCCGAAGACTAGAAGGATCCGTGGCTCGCAGACGGTAAAACGTACAAATGCCGAGGCTGCAATCAAAAGTCGGGCCACAATATCGCAATCTGCACCAACTACGCAGGTGCTGTTCAACATGCAAACGCTCGGGTTGGCCGAGTAGTACTCCCTTGTCCTGATGACACAGGGCGTCAAGCGTCTTCACAACAAGAAGATGAAGTAGCCAACGTAGCCAGCAGTGTAGGTAGAAACGACTTTGCATTCTTAATTTCATAGCTATAATTCTTATCATGCAATACACATATTACCCAAACGTTTTGCGCTCTTACGCGGGCAGGTTCACAGAGTACAGCTCATCGCCCTGCTCGTTTACGTCCCGCTCAAAGTTAGCAGCCAGTTCCTGACGGGCTTCCAGCTTTCCGTCGGCAACCAGCCCCCCCCCCCCCGCCCTGCTCGTCCCAGTCCTGCTCTAGGTCATCGTCCTGCACTAGATCGGCGCCACGCTCCTGCGCAGCGCGCAGCTTCCGGTCGGCGTCCAGCCCAAGGTCGGCAAGGATCTCCAAGGCAGCGCCCAGCTCCTGCAGCTGGTGGTGCGCGCGTTGATCTTCGGCGTCCAGCTCAAGGTCGGCGACAATCTCCATGACAGCGTCCAGCTCCAGCAGCTTGACGACGTCGAACGTCTGTCTCATGAGCTCTCGGGACGGGCCCGCAATGTGGCATGATCTATTTGGCCTTGAGCGCGTCCAGCATGGCCGGCGGGAAGCGCATGTACTCGAACGACTTGATGGGCGGCGGGACGTCATCCCCCTCCACCAGAATGTGCCACTTCTTGCGCGCGGCGTCGCACTCGTCTTGCGTCATGTCGGCGATGCAGCGCGGCGTTAGCCAAACTGAGAAATGCGGCGACTGTTATCCAAAACGACCAGCATTGAGCAGTTTTCCTACAAGACGACTCGTTACTTAACATGCCATGCATATGCCGGTTTGGGTTTGTAAGTTATACATTTCATTAGTGTCACAAACTCCAGAAACTAATATATCATCATGTTGGATAGCCTCCACGTGGTCTGCATGACGTCGTGGTAGTGGATGCCCACGGCGCGCTTGTTGGCCGACACGAGCGCCGCCTTCTGCAAGTAGCTGGCCTCCTTGGGCATCGTGACCTCCTGCGCGTCGTGCTGCGCCTTCTGCTGTGCACCTCCATGCGCTTGTGCATCTCGTACGCCTGGTCTAGCATACTCACGGCCGAGCGCTGCGGCTGCTGCGGAGCAGGCGACGGCGACGGAGTCGAAGGCTCGCTTGGCTTCGGCCGCTTGCTGCGGGGGCCGTCGGAGTCGCTGCGCTCGTGCTCGTGCTGGATGCGCTCCTGCAGCTACTTGCGGCGCCGACGTCCAGCTGAAACTCGGACTCCGGCTCCAGGTCCGCACGTAGCTCCGCGCCGTCAAGTCCGCAGTCGGTTTGGTTGACGCAACGGGTACTAAGTGCCACTCAGAAGCTAACAGTGTGGCCAACATAGCCCCCCCCCCCCCTTTGTAGCCGGTCCCTGTTTCGGGAAACTGCTGTGAAGGGGGTCCCTGTTTTGGGAAATACCCAATTTTCATCAAACAGAATAGTACAGTATTCCTCGAATATCGTCATGTACGGCAGTACGTAGTCCGCATCGCAGCTGGTTGAACCAGCTCCAGTTGCAAACCGAATAGTATCCGTTACTAACGGAAATTCCCAAATACAGCACCGGTCCCGAATAAAAGCCCTTTAGCCATTTTTAAAAGTGGTCTAAAATTAGAAGCCCTACCCGATTTTAAGACCTGTACAAATTATGTGGTGCACATAGGCGTGTACGGTGAGCGGTTCTTGGATAGCTGGGTGACGCCCGATGATTAGAGTGAGGCAAACGCCTTTAACGTCGGTAGATTAACGACGCGCTGGACGAAGTTACCATTTTGCTCGAGGAATAGCGACTCGGTGCCCTCTTTGGTCGGGGTCACCATTTAGATTGAGGAATAGTAACCCTACCCAAATAAAAGACCCTTTTCGTTTTTGCATGAATCTGGGCCGCTTCTAATAAATAGAATACCGGACAGTATTCGGGCATTTCCGTTATATTGCGAAATGCATGCTTGGCATCAACTGGAGTTTCTCATTTATGCGCCTGATGTGCTGCTATCTAGACCGCAACGGTTCAATGCACACACGCGTATTATGGACCGAGAACAGCGACAGCGAGGGGGTGGCGGCAGATGTGCCTTGGCCTCAGAGGACGCGGAAGTGCCTGTAAAGTTTTCGTAGTCTTGGTTAATGTGCAGCACCAGCGCCTTTGGATCCTTGGTTCGTACTGACTGTGCATTTGGTTCAAAACCCTTTGCAACTATGTGTAGATAATTTACCGGGGGTATATTACGGCGAATTTTGGATGTTATAACCCTTTTTTGTGTAATAATACATAGCCTGGGTTGATCTTTCAGGATGTCACGCGAGGTCACATTACCGACCTCCATCGGCACTCGGTTATCCATTTCATTGCGGTCAGGTTAGGGTATAGAATAAATGAGTTATGAGTATTTTGCAAGACCCCCCCCCCCCAAATTTCAATATTGTTATTTTGTTTTATTCATAGACGCCTATCATTCGAAGAAGTTGACCTCGACTGCTTCGCTACATCGTCAATCGTTTTCGGGTGGACGCCCCACCCCTCTCCTGTCCTCTTTACAGGCGCACACTGCGTCTGTACGTCGCCATCGCGCGTGCCCAATATGCCATACTATTCGCTTTCGACCGCAGGTGGAAGCAGATCGACGGACCCAGTGCAATACCCGCCGTCGCGAAAGACGGACGCTTCGGTCCATGTCCAACCATTGCAGCCACCGCCTGTGACACCAACTATGCTTCTGCTTAGGTTCCGGTACATGTATTTGTAGCAGCATGGGTGTCAGCTGCATCAAAATCGCTAACAGCACCGGCATTAGCACGGCAACTGTAGACGCATGCCACATCTTCCATGGGGCAATCACAAGTTATGTTCACTGCCGGTTGTGCCAAAACACCGGTTCTGCTATGCGTGCATAAACCTATATCAATGTTCGCTGAGTTTTGGCTACATGTTCATTGTATCGCTTTCCTGTCTGCTGGCAGCGTACGCCGATCTTCAAGCTCAAAATCAAGCCGAAGAGGAGGCCATTACACGGCCATTACATAACTTCGACCCTCATTTCGGCGAGGACACCAATTCGGAGCTATTCAGCGAAGCTGACGATAGTACACGCGATTACGGGGATTAATAAAGATACCCATTTTAATATAGTCCTCATTTTGGCAAATGTATACTGCAATTCTTGTTTTGGTTAACATTTTACAACACCCTCGTAGAGGTTAAGATTTGAGACTGTTAACAATCGTAGACAGCGTCATTGTAACCATATAAACGAAGAGATTCTATTTCGAACTGTCTATCTAATAGTAATCAAAATTTGATTACTATTAGACAGACAGTTCAAAAGCATTTAATGTGCTATCCTGCTTACTTTCCTCATCGTCGGAGCTGATCTCAGCAAGATCTTCAAAGTCTTCAAATGCCGCTACCGCATCGGCGACCATGTTCTTCGCATTAAAAATATGAACACTAACTTCTCAACGCTTTTTTTCTTTGAGAAGGATGCGCCCAGCAGAGTGGGTAAACTTGTGCGTCGAAACGTTTCGCTTAGCTGCCGCTGGAACACCATGATGCGAAGCCACAGATAGCTAGCTACCCGGAAAATCACGCAAATCACCCCACCAGTTTGAGCTCTCAAGTAGGCTTTTAAATGAAAGCCTGGCATCGCAGAACTTTCGCCGACGCATCATCTTCTAGCTCGGGACCGTGGCAATTTATGATGGGCTTGACGGCTTTCTCTCTCGTATCATCATCAATACCTTCACCACCGTACCGCGGATCTAGCAGGCAAGATAAGCCGTGGGCATCGCCATACACGAAGTCAAACTGCTCGTCCAAAATTCATTGGATAATGCCCAACTCTCCAATTGGCATCCTCATGTCGCGGTACTTCTGTAAGAGCTCAATGGACATTCGGTAGACGTCTGAGATGGGGCGAGAACTCCGCTCGAACATCTTCTGTACTGCGGATAACACATTTAGCAGTGTGATTCTCCTCAAAAGGTATGGGACAAAGTCGAGGACAGTAATCACGTCGTGTGACATGCGTCTCTTCGCTTTTTGCTCCTTCCACTTCACCTTCAGTGTTGGCTACTGCAATGTCTTTCACGGGTCTGGCAAGCAGCTGATCCCGGAATAGGCCCACAGAACCGCGGCACCTGGCTGACGGAACAGATCTGATCGGTTCCCTCGCGCCGCGCGCCTTTGCAGCAGAGGTACCGCGGGCGAAGAAGATTCGCCCGCAGCCCTCCACGACACTGCACGCCCAAGAACAGATCTTAGAAGGAAGGGGGGCGTAGCAAAACAGAAAACAAGCCAGTTAATCCTTCTAACCCGTTATTCTGTATCATACAGAATAATATATCTCACAGGACTTAATATCCAGCAAACTTGGCAGCGCCCAAAAACTCCGCATGTAGATTATTGTATGTGGTAGGGATCAGTCGTCGTTCCTAACAGATCGGCGATGGGAAGGCATATGGGGATTATTCAATGAGGATAGAAAGACGCATATAACCCCCCAACAGGTTTTAAAATCCCCTCCAAAGCCCAAACGTCAGTGTCAGAAGCTACCCCACTTTGCCATTCGCAAAAATGCACGGCCCAGGAGTGAAGACGTTCAAGCATCAATGTCGCGAGCTCTGCAAAGAAGGCTATAAGCCTCTCAAACCAACAGGGATGACCAAGGACCATCGCTACGTGAAACCGGGGTTCAAGGGCCAGGTGGTTAGCAGTAGATTTACCCGAGCCAGTAAATCTCGCTGCTTGATTTGCTCGAAAGAAATGTATTCCGATATGCTATTGGCTAATTTCTAATGCGAGTGCCCCCGATTATATTTCATGATACTGTTAGATCTCTGGGTGGGGTGGTAAGTTAAGAGTCAAACCTCGGCATCCCAGTATGACCATGTTACTACTCAGCGTTTTGAGGCTTCTTAAAAACCCACCTACTACGGTTAGCACGTATAATCATCGCGGTCTCAAAGTTTGCTGGGAGTGTGTACTCGTGTAGAGACGCAAGCACAAGGCTTACACTCCAAAAATAACATTTCGCTCGTGTTGCTAGTTGGGGGAGCACAGGTGAGGAGCGGGTCACGCTGGGCAGCCATATGCCTTGCGAGTCGTGGTTTCTTGGATTCGCGCAGAACGGACGTGGGAATGTCGACCTTTTATAGGACTCGGGGCTGGAAGAAGCTTTAGACTTCACGTAAGTCATCTGCAGAGAAGGGTAGGCCGTTTTATAGTTTTATGATAGCCGACTTAAAGAGCGGGGAGCGGAGCCGTATCAGTCAAATACTAGATCATGATGGGGTACTTCGCCGAGCAGGCATTGAAGAGCAGACGAACGTCAGTAATAGTAATCGGCTCGAACTGATCTTGATATACACACTATCCTAACCACGCAGCTTCTTTATGGCGGTAGCTATGCGGCGGTGGACATGGCTCGTGGTACCAACTCTTCCATAGGCCCCACAGTCATGACCGCTTCGCCAATATTGCAATAGCGTTTCAACATATGGAAACTCGATCACCAACACGAGGCATTAGATCTGATGGACTTGACCTTTGTCACTTTGGCGATGGCGGCAGCGCTTTTGACACGATGCAACTGAATCGTCAGATTTGCACTTGATCCATCTTAGTCTGATAATCCTTCAGAAACCGTTTGACCACGAGATTAAAGCTTTGGCTAGCACAGCCAATCAACAGTAGCGAAAATCTGATTGATGGCGCAGTTGTCTCCGACAACAACGCCCACACATCGATATTCCTGTCGTAACGCCCAGCACAGTCGAGATGTGATCCAAGTGACCCGGAGCCATCTGACCGTCGTGCATCGGCGACATCGCCTGTAACGCTCACTGTTCTACACGCAGACCACAAAGTGGTAGGTCCACTTGTCAGACATCAGCTGGAAGGACTCGTGCATCTCCTTGGCGATGATATGCCCGATTACAAGGGCGACATGGCAGTTGTAGAGCTTCAGTGTCTTGACCGTCGTGGGTGGCATTGTCACAACATCACATGTCACCTTGTTTTCAACTTCGGTGCTGGAAAATCCCGCTAGATAAGCGAGTCCATTCATTGATAGATATTGGGTGAGCTTTTCAAAGTCGAACGTTATGATAAACATTGTAACCGATGCAATAGCTTGATTTACTCGGCGTAATCAGCAAGCTTGATGTTAAGATGGCTGACGATGTTGTCGTAGGCCGTGCCAGGCGCTTGCTTACGAGAACGACCACACGTGTTGCACTCAAAGATACCTTTGCCGAGGTCGGTGAAGTAGAAGGTGAAGATTGGGTGGGATGTAGTGAGGGCTCGGGGCGTCGGCGAGGGGGGGGGGGCTTGGGGTTCTCGAGTGTTGTGGGTTTGTCGAGAAGCGGGTTCGAATCACTGGAATGTAGTTGGCATAAAATGGTTGGAACTTGAAACATACTGTATTAGAACAGTTGTTTATAATACTGACGTCATAAAACAATAATACATTATTCTGTCGATACACTACCCGTAATATTGTTATTGTACTATTTTTCCATGCATTAAATACAGATATTGTAAATATAAGAGTACCCAGCGCAGAGAGATACAACACCGCTCGTACATTTAACGGGAATTGTGAACTACTATCTATTATTCTCCCAGAGTTAACCTCCTATTCACCAACGTCAAAACCATTCAAATGCAAAAAGTACACACAATAACCCTTCACTTATTTTGTTGGACCTTCGGACGGTGGGTCAACACTCAACAAGTTCGCCGCTTGGAAGAAACTGGTCAGCCTCCAAACATCCCTTTTTCCATTTGACTCACGCACCACGCAGTAATATATCAATGCAATACCTACAGAGGTTAACCCTATTGCGATGTATTTTGACTTGATTTCATTATGGTACCCCTCCATACAATAATCGTAAAACATGCCTAGATACACTGTTTTACCCCGCTTCCCGCAACTAAAACCATCACATTAGGGAGGTTTTGGAGGAAGACAGTTCCAACTCAAACGTAAAACATGGCTAGATGCCATGTTTTAGAGCGCTTTCCGCAAGTTGCTTTGATTGGTAGAAACATGATTTCTTTATGCCAGTATTCAAATATGAGGATATCTAGCGGAATATATTATGAAAAATAGTATGAATGTTGATCTTTACTGTGTAAAAACAAGGTTGACCGTCGCTTGTCCCTGTTTATATCCTAGTAGTAATTTCGAAAATGTACCTTGTTTTGCTAAACATGGTCATGTGACTGGTTTTAAGCGCCATGTGCACGGTGCAGTATACAAATAGACGTATACGCTCCGCCCTCTGCTCGTCACGCGAAACAGATCATTAGAATGGGATGTATAATCAATGATCGCGTGACATCGGACGTATTGCAGGAAGCTTTCGACAGTGGAGTCGTGCATTTCGAAGTCTGTGGGGCACCGTCGCGGGTAGGTTAAGTTGTGATGTCCAAGTGATACTGCTGTATACACGTTGTGCTGCTAGATGCAGCAAGTGGGATGGTTGAGCCGCGGCAGTGATAAGTCGTGCATGTCAACGTCTGTGGGCGTCGCGTGTGGTGGGCCCCGGCCTGCATATATAGAGTGGTTGTCGAATGCCTGCTGTTTGCAGTATGGCGTTCGTGGTGGTGCGGCGTCCGCACATGCAAACGGTCGTCAAAGTGACCCGAACGTCCGTTTGAGAATCACCATCTGAGTCCCGTTAGCAAGGTACGAGCGTGTAGCGTCTGCTGAGATGTCTCGACTAGCATTATCATCTCTATTCGTGGAGATGCGCACGAGTGTCGATAGCATGGTAGGATGACGAAGCATCGAACACTAAGAAACGACGTAACTGCTGAAGAGATTGTGTGAAACTAACGCGTCTTGCTATCGCTGCTATGTATTAGATCTGTAGCAAACGGTTGGCCCTGTTCTGTTCACTACATCAGGTCTAACTGCTAACGGTCACGCTCCAATATATGTTCCCAAGCTTGGATCCCTACGAGCCGAAAAGACACAATTCTCTTTACGAAAGCTTGCCTTGCTCCTCATGTTGTACTCCACGAAGCACGTTGATAATAAAATACCGTCGTTGATCATCGTGCGTCATATGTATGATGACAACAACGGTATTATAAATGATCACAATTGCAATAAGAGAGGGACTTCTGCGCCCAGCTGAGCGTCGCCAATTCGCGACCAGATTCACCAGACGGATTTTCAATATCCGGCCGTGTATAGCGTATACTTTGTCCCCTTCTTACCATCCATTTGAGAAACGATGGGGGAACGCAGAAAGCGGGGAAAGCGACGACATGACACGCGATGTGCGCGACAAATCGAAACGGAACTTGCGAGTCAAGACGGTAGGGCAACCGCCTTCCTGCCCCCCCCCCCCCCCCCCCCGAGAAGCGACGAAGGCAGCGACGAGGAGTACGGCTTCGGATGCGTCAAGCGCTACAAGCAGCGGTGATAACCTGTCCAAGCAAGGCCGATCGAAGCCCCCCCCCCCTCAAAGCACAGTGGGCTAAACAAGCAAAGACGGCAAGGTTTTCTTGGTAGCCCCCCCCTCAGTTGGTCACAACTCGAGTCCAGGGAAGACTTAACCCTTTCGCGGTAGAAGGGCACATTTTTCGCCCTTTAAGGGTGTTTTCAAAACACGGTGTAAAAGCACCGCCTACAAGGGCGCATCCTGTGCCCTTTTACACAAGTTCAACGGTGGATGTACCATCTTTTATGACAAATCATAAACAGTACAATCAGTAATCATCAAACCATACAAATATTAAGTAGTATGCATATGATCGTGGTGCATCAGCAAATCACTGCAGGTACTTTGTTACAAGAGTCATGCAAAGCGAGTATCGTGATTATCCTTATGGGCGCACTCTGTGCCCTTTTAGAAGCAAATTACTTAGGCTTGTATAGTATAATTAAGACAAGAGGCTCGCGAAAGGGTTAAAATACTATTTGTGATAGAGAAGCTTAACAGACATGCGATGAATTTGAATCCTATGTATAACCACAAAGAAAGAACATGCTAACTCGAAGCTTTGTATTTGGCCTTACTGATGTGCAGAGCTTCCGTGTAAGAACCAGCAACAAGGTAACCGATAGGGACAAGAAGAGGTCAAAAGCGTTATTTGTTTCAGAGGAATGACGTCATTATGGGACGATGTGTATATACACACACGGATGGAAATACCAGTCGCGAGACAAAGGCAAGAGAAAGAGGCAGCATTCGAGAGCTTTGGCGTGCGAAGCACACGTAAAACGTATATTTATGTTAGTGTCAGTTGGGCTGAGTCGGGTTCTTACGGGCCTTTTGGGCTAATTGAGCTAATTGGGGGTGGTGTTTGCCGTAGATCAACGCATGTGTCCAAGTGTGGATTCTGTCGGCCCGAAAATAAATAACCGTTAGTACTTCGTTTAGGTACATAAAAGATGCAATACAATCATACCTTCTCGTGGGCCTTATCGATAAAGATATGGCCAATACCCCCCTCTTCCTCAGAGAACTCTATCATTCACCGCTTTGGTCTGGTCGGAGCTGTATTATCTTGCTTATTTAGCTTATGAATAAGATTGTGCGCGTCGTTCTTCGACGGGTTGCATACGGAGGGATCATGGATGTTCGCTAATATGCTCTTCTTCTTGGTTCCTACCGTTCACAGTGGACAGCACATCTGACTCGATCGCAGTTCTGTTGTGCGGGTACTGGTTGAACGTATGCTTTGTCATGGGGTGATTGTGCTCCAGCCGCGCAGTAGTAACTCGAAAAGTGAACTTAGAATATCGCTTCTTGCCTAACCTTGTAGTCGGAAGCGTACGCGCGAGCTGTTCAACCGATTTCCAGAGGTGTTGATGATCGACGCCACTCATGGCACGAATGCGTCATAGTACAATGTGTTCTCGATTATGCCCAGCCCATTGCCGCGATGTAAACTCCGCAATTAACATAATCGGGTTTCACAGGGCCAATATGTTTAGCTATTTTCTAACGAGGAAATTTAGCCTCCTTTCCACCTTCGGTGTACTCCAAGAGCTGACGACAGGAATAATAATTTCTTGCGCGCGGGGCGAAATCTACAAGTACAGCTTTGGGTTTCCATAGGATGGCGCATGACGCTTTAGGCAAAGGGCAGTTTGTGCAGCATGCAGTGCTGCAAAACTAGCGTCGTCCTACGCTTTTGATGGCTCTGAAGGAGTGTAAGAGAAACAACCCTGAGTGGCCTCGTATCAACTGTACCCCACTCGTCAATCTGCACCGTAGAGCTGAAGTCGCCTGGACGACCAATCAGCGGACAGCGTGGTGATAGAGCCAGTTGATCTTGCGGTCTGGTCAATCAGAGCGCGCCAGTGAGCATCGAGAGCGCTCTGATTGGCTACGACTGGACGACGACAACTCCCTCGTGGAGCCGGTCGTTCCAGGGGGCCGGAGCTCTAGCTGACGGCGTGCCTGCATTCCTTGGTCGGGCAGCTCGGGGGTGACACCCCGGACCAAGCCGGATGTCTGCGTTGCTGCGCGCGGCAACGTATTGGATCGGCGGTCATTGACCGTCAGCCGGAAGGTGGGGCCTGTGGGGGGCCCACGGTGTCTACATGTAGACCACCGCGCCGTATTCCATTACAAACCAGGCTGCGGGTGACGCTGTGGACCCTCCTGGCAGCCATTGCCTTTCTAGGCTGCGTGCGATCCTGGCAGGTCATCAGATCGACGGGTGTGCTGCACTCTATAAGTGCGTACGCTCTCCACAGCACTCGTAGTGACGCGCGGGAACATGCTGCCAGTCAACGTGGCCTGCGCCACATGGAGCTGGCCGCGACAGGGTGGTCCTGCAATGGTGCACTCACGGCGCGGCGGGGCGAAGAACAGCGCAGTGGCAGAGATCCAGATACGGCTGACTCGGGGAAGGCGACGACATGTCACCGCACAATGCGCTGACGGGGCGCTCAAAGGTGGCCTGCAACACATTGGGACGACGGAACGCAAGTCGCACCAGGAAATTGCAGTGGAGATGCGCAAGCATCGGAGGGTAGGAGCTGCTGAAGGAGCAGCAGGACCGCGTCTGCTGTCCACGGTACCAAATCTACGGAAGTCAAGTGGACCGTTTCAACGATTCGGAGGGGGGGGGTGAAGATCTAATAGCTGGGCGTCGACGGTGTATTGTTGGCGATTGCATACTCTAGGTTTAATGTACTCAATGTAATCTCAGCCTTGAAACTTGTATAAACTGTATCCTGATCGACAAGGACCGCACGGAGATATCAGTCGTCAAGGAGACCTTTCCTGGAGCTGTACTGTCGTGTAGGAACACGCTAAAAATCTCGCTACCGTACGGTACAAGTCCCACCAACAACACATGTCTTCCCGAAAGGGTCAACGAAAGTTGGATCTAACTTGAGGTCCAGGAACGATCCCTTACACCGGGTTGGATATAAGCCTCTGTGTACCAAGGTTGTCTTCGGTCAACCCAAAACCTGCACTAACTAGCCACGAACGAAGGCTAGAATGCAATATAGCGCTTTCGCGCAACCCTTTTGCAGTCCCTCATATGGAAGGGTACCGGCTGATTTGGCCTAATACAAAGGAGACCGAGGTAATCCTCGGTCGGTAGTAACATATACTCTACGGGAGTTACCCCCCCCCCACACACACACACAAAACGACACTCTAAGTACCACGCTAGCCTCTCGGCCACGCCTACTCTTGGTTTGGCCTCGGTGAACTATTAGTTAACTAACCTTTAGTTCGCCAACAGCCATACCACTAAGCCACGCGTATCCAGGCACTAGCTAACACTTACCGGAGTCGGACTTAACCTCTGAAGGATTGGGGGGAGGACTGTTGATTTAATACTGAGTATTAAGAGGCTCCGAGAGCCTCTGCAGATCATCCTATAGCTAACCCTAATCCTACATAAAAATATCTAGTATAAAACGAATCTCGATGTTGCGACTGATGACGGTGATTGCGCCAATGTACCGCGAAGTGCGACCGAGGCTTCAGCTTAGGTTTGAACAAGGACCTATTACTAAGTCGGCGTATTAATCCTCGGTCGGGTATTTACGATGGCCCGCCGAGACTTTTGTTACTACCGAGTTCCATGTCACTCTATCGCGGGAAAGACAATCTGCCAATCAGAACTCAGAACAACCTTTCACTGAAAGGTTTGGCGATGGCGGTATGGGCAACAGAGCTGCCGCGCCGCGGCCAAATCTCTATACCACAGTACTGTTACTCTGCCAATTCAATGTTTAAAAATATCTGCGGGAGGAAATAGCTTCGGTGGAATACAGATTTACATCGTGGCAGAAGCAGCAGTTGCAAGGAATTTTTGAATCTTGTGTACGCGAGGACAGAGCGTGCTTTCAAAAAAAAAAAAATCCCATGTACATGCGCCACATAATGGCTGTCGGTCATGGTGGTGTGTCGTGTTTGGAGTCGACGTCCGGATTGGCTTCACCTCCAGGGCGTATGCGTGCTAAAAT
Source organism: Phytophthora x cambivora (assembly GCA_033557925.1). Taxonomy (NCBI): domain Eukaryota; phylum Oomycota; class Peronosporomycetes; order Peronosporales; family Peronosporaceae; genus Phytophthora; species Phytophthora x cambivora. The sequence continues at coordinate 1,962,363 of JAUCEB010000008.1, read as the reverse complement.
CGCTAAGTTGGGTGCTGTTACGACTGAGTTTGGCGCTGGTACGGTTGACTTGGGTGCTAGAATGGCAGATGTAGGTGCTGGTACAGCTTAGTTGGGGGCTGGAATTGCTGAGTTGAGTGCTGAGAGTGGAGATATTGGTGAGATACCTACACACTCTTTTGATGCATTCTTCGCAAATAATTGGGATAGCTGCCGACGCATGTTGTGCTCCTTTGATGGCCAAAATGCTATCACTCTTGGTTATAGCACCAACAACCGAATTGAGGCTTCGTGGAAGCAGTTGAAGGAGCTTGCAAACGCCGTTTTAGGCGTGAACGAATGTGCTGCGTCCATGATGTGCCACCAGGCTCAGGTCGAGACGGAATTACTGGACTCGGTGTACACTTTGTCTATCGTGCACAATTCCAAGTATGATCATGATATGCGGTTCATATCCAATTTGGTTACGGAGCATTCGTACGAACAGCATGACCTTGTGATCAACCAGGGCAAGTACATGTTTCACGAAGCGGTGCCCGACGTTATTTCGATTCAGAATGACTCAGAGGAAGAGAACACGCTCGACGAACCACGGACAGAATATTGAGTCCCTGAATATGATTGAACGTGTTCGTGCTTGTTCATGAATTCACGCATGGGTATTTCCCAAAACGTGGACCCTCTCCACCTGCCATTTCTCAAAAGGTGGACCCTGCACCAAACTAGCGCGACGCACCGGGGAGTGCATTGGCAATGCCCCCGGGGCGACTCGTGCTAGCAGTGCAGCACTGCATGAAGGACGCGATTTACTTCCTGCTCAATGACGACGCACTGCTGGTGGGGCACTTCCTGCTCAATGACGACGCGCTGCTGGCGGAGCACTTGCTACTCAACGACGACACGCTACGGGTGGACCAGGAGGACACGCTGCTGGTGGAGCACTAGCTGCTTATGGAGGACGCGCTGTTGGTGGACAAGCAGGGCTAAGAAGAAACGTAGCGGTATATAATGATATAAATCTTTTTATGTAAGTGTTTTGTTTGTTATGATAGAAAATATGTGTCCCCGCCCTGTGCACAATCCAGCATTACGTATACAAGAGATTAGTAAATCTTTTCGGCCGGGCTCGTGTGGGCGAGTGTTGGTCTCACATGGCCATGGCTCGGTTCAGTCGGGCTCAAATGCCTTGTCCCATTATTCTCAGCTTGGCGCAGCAGCATGTGTCTTGTCATAATGCATATGACGTACGATGATCTGTCCGCAGTGCTTGAACAAGAATGCACAAATCATACATTCCTAATTTTATTCTCCTGGATTTTATATCCAGAGTCTATCCCAGGAGGTGAATGGGGGTTAATCCTTGCATAATACATACCATCCGTAATCTGATAATAGTTGGACGTGAAATATAACCGTTAAAGCCTCCGTTATATAATAACCTCTATCTTGAAAATATTATGATTGTATGTTGACCCATCCGCTGAACATTAGGACGAACTACCCATGATAAATATTTTATTCGGTAAAAAGAAATAATCACTGTCACATTCAATATTATCTAACTGTGAAACCAGCATCACCGTGATAAATGATTGATCTGGACTCCACTCAGGCAACATTGCACTCACGGATTATTCCGCACAGGTAAGCAAGCGCTCTACTGGAAACAGTAGTAATTCGTGTGCAGACACGATAAAATACATGTATACTCGTGACGTTATTTTATATATTGTTACTCAAAATGAACCGGTACAAGACCCTGCCATCAGTGACGAGGTCGAGGCTGAACCCGTTAGAAAACACCGATGCTGAGCCTATTGCCGGAGCTCGTAGCGTCGTTTCATTTAGATTATCTCTATTCGACCACTTTACGCACACTATACAACATAATAATACGCGCATAAAAAATACCATTAACAGAATCTAATATTAGTGATTATTGGCCAAACGAATATAGTAATATTCTATTAACCCTTTCGAGGTCAGTGGGGGCAAAATGCACCGGTTCACATCTTTTTCAAAATATAACAGAAAACTGTTACGTTAAGGGGGGCATTCTGCCCCTTATCACATTTTCTTCCAATCATGTACTAGAAACAATCATGGTTAGCAACTCCGTTCTCAAACTCAATTTTTAACCCCCCCCCCGCACTCACGCGTTGTATATGCATACAGGGGGTTAACCCCCCCCCCCCCCGCACTCACGCGTTGTATATGCATACATGTGGTGAAAAGGTACAAAATGACCATTTTCCACACATGTAGTATATACAACATGTTAAAGACATTGAGAATGCACAGGGCTAGGCTCGGAACTCGCACATAAGCTCAACAATATTTCAAGAGATAGCCACTTCAAAGTTTGGCAGTGATTGCTAATTGCAAAATCGTGATTACAGCCTCCCGCTATTCATTCTCTAACATGTAATATACGAATTCGTATGCGCAGACTTGGCAAGAAGCCGCCGCGCGTTCTAACACAACGACACCACAGACGATGAGAAGGACGGGGAGGTCGAGAAGGACGAGAAGGACGAGGAGGACGGGGAGGACGAGGAGGACGGGGAGGACGAGGAGGACGGGGAGGGTGAGGAGGGAAGTGGCGATGGCGGCCTCAGAGGCGCTAGCGAGGTAGTAAGAGCAGTAGAATGAAACTCTTCAAGTAAATATACGGTGGGTAGCGAGTAAGACTAGGGCGTTTAGTGCATGCTGATCAGTTCAGCTAACCTGCTTCAATACATTTCGTTGCAATCAATGATGACTTTATGTATAACCGAGCAGTTTTGTTTGCACTCTACCCAGCCCCAATAAACAGGACATTTTAACTAGTGTGGTATACTTCCTGTGAGAGCTCTTGCTGTAATGGCCGGTGTATTCGATTACATGTGAGTGCATAACGCTGCAATAGTCTGTACAAGGGAGGGCTACAGATCATGAGATCTTCCCGCAGTGCAAAGTAGGGCGTCGTACTTACGAATGCCAATGCAAATTTCACATGTAGCCTTTCCTTAACATGTTGTATAGACAACATGTGGTAACACGGCCAGGGGGGCAAAAAGCCCGTGAGTGCGGGGGGGGGATTAACCCTTTCGCGAGCCTCTTGTCTTAATTATACTATACAAGCCTAAGTAATTTGCTTCTAAAAGGGCACAGAATGCGCCCATAAGGATAATCACGGTACTCGCTTTGCATGACTCTTGTAACAAAGTACCTACAGTGATTTGCTGATGCACCACGATCATATGCATACTACTTAATATTTGTATAGTTTGATGATTACTGATTGTACTGTTTATGATTTGTCATAAAAGATGGTACATCCACGGTTGAACTTGTGTAAAAGGGCACAGGATGCGCCCTTGTAGGCGGTGCTTTTACACCGTGTTTTGAAAACACCCTTAAAGGGCGAAAAATGTGCCCTTCTACCGCGAAAGGGTTAACATGAAAAAGCAAACTCCAAAGTTTCAAATTGCTGTAGCCACCAATTCTGACATTTCCCCTCAACCTGCTGCACGCGCGCCAAGGTGGTAGCTGTATGAGAGGTAAGCCAGCGATGTGCGTGGCTGCAGCCGCTGGCGAGGTGGCTGTGCTAACGGTATATGGTTGCTCTTTGCGATTGTATCGGATTTTATACAGGAGGTGCCAAAAGCTACGCGCGGCGGCCGCTAGCGTGGTAACGCGATGCATGCCCGGGTCAGGTGTTTGTGCTTAATTCCAATGTTGCCTTTCTTAATTTTTTTGGAAGTAGCGACGTAGCGTTGGGGTAGCACATGTGAAAGGTATAAAGAGGATTTGAGAATGGACATGTTATTGATTATTTCGCTCGCTCATAGATGTAAACTCGAATTAGTTTGTTCGTCCAACTGGCTGGTCCCCGTATAACGTGTTGCAGTTGCCACTTAGTCCAGAAGGGGTTACGACAGGACGGCCGATGCCTCGGGCAGTACGACTCGGTCGATATCACAAATCGTAGATGCGGGAGAGCACATAACTCTTGTAGGACGAGCATTTTCACGTCATCCACGAATAGCAAGCTGTTCAGATAGACGATCGAGGCTTGGGAGAGCGGCGCGTGTGCTGGTATTCCACAGTCTTTCGCATTGCCTTCGAGCAGCACAACTTTCTTGAGCAATGGCTGCACGAGCGCATATCTGTTGATCAGCTGGCACCCAAGGCGACACAATTGGGGACGGATCTCGATTCCTAAACACCGCTGAGCTGCTGTCTGAAGCGCAAACTGCGCAACAATATTTCCAATACCACATCCAATATCGAGAAAAACATCGTCGGCTCGGACAGGACCAATGATGTTAATAACAACAGCCACCGCTTGTGGAAGAAGCTCTCCAGCGTTCTCATGTAGCACACCAGCTTTCTGTTGGACATCGGTCTTGGTAACCGAACCGAAGACGGAGCGGAGAAGGCATGCTGCAGCTTGGAAGTCCAGGACGAGAGGTCGCGGACGGCTTGGAGCGGTATTGCTTGAATTGTCGGCACGGCGCGTAGAACTGAAGAAACAAGGGGGAAATTTGGACAAGTCGTTGCCATGGGCGCGCTTGAGGGTTCGTAGGCGCGTTTCGAGCTCTTTGGTGGTCTTATTAATGCGAGACCGGTGCAGCTTCCGCGCTACAGTAGACCACTCCACACGACGGTTTTGCTGCGCGTACTGAAACGCGAGTCTGACTAGCAAGTTGTCGGCATCATCCGAGAACGTCGGCAGCATGGTGGTGTATCTGGAGTGACTGGACAACTGTTATAGCATACTTAAACGAGGTGACTACAATCCATACTATAATTAAGACGATTACACATGTCCAGTTGTTGCAGTAATTTCGATACACGCGTACAATTCCTTGACGTCTTTTTGCATAGTGAAACCAAGTTCATTACACGGGTTTTGTGTTGCCGTTTTCTAGCACTGCAAAGGAGCTTCCACTCGAGCATCTCCGTCAAACCTCGCTTGGCCTTTGATCGGATAGCAGTGAACCTTGACCGCAATTGTTAATTAGTCGCCACAACATGACCCAAGCAGCACAGACCTTACGACGAACGCATCGGAATGCTGTTAAGGACTAAAGTGGGGTCAACGACAGACTAACGATAAATGTCAAGCTGCATTACGAGGTATACTTACTGTGCTAGCTACAGATCCACCTGCCGCACCACCGACCTTGACTCGGAAGCAACCGTATGTCCGCTTGCCGACTGTCACGCCATTTAAAGTTTGTAGAGCTACGAGGTCTTCTGTAACCTTCCCTTTTGCCGAAAACAAGTGATGCTTCTGGTAGAACTGGTGAAACTTGACCCAAACTTCCACCGATACTCTACCAAGACACAGTACCTGTCCTATTGTCTTGCCTGTCTATCAAACTCGATTCCACACACGTATATTGGAACTGTGGGGATGTCCAGACAATCGATAACCAAATTTAACTTTGAAGAAAAAAATATATAATGAAAATTGATTTGGGTTCTATCAAATCGCAAAGCTTTTCCCGTAAACATGAACGGAGGCATTTTGCCCCTGTTCAAATTCGTTTTTACACGAACACCAATTTTGCTTTATTGTCGTAATATTTAGGTCTGGAGAGTAGTACCATGCGACAGTCAAAAGGGGCATTTTGCCCCCCTGTGCGCAAAAGAGTTAACGCACACATTGTCATTCCCCTCTGAAGCCGACAAGATGCTGCATTCATGCGCAATGAAACGCGCAGTTAGTGCGCTGTCAACGGTCACCATGCGAACCACAACACGCAGACACGCTTGGGTGACAAGCTTCCACTGACCAAGGTCCGACGCGAATGACTGCACAAGACGTACTTGCTGCTTACGCAAAACGTGGATATCGCACGCATTGACTCGCCTATCGAGACAGCAAAACGAGTGGTGACGCCGTGGATTCCGCTTCGCCCGAGTTTTTGGAGCAGCACCTCCTGTGTTGTTGCCATTGCAGCCCCAGGAACGCATGTAGATGTTGTCTCCTGCCAGAAAACGAACGTGAGTACAACGTGCGAGCACTAGCTCAGGAGCTCCCTTCGTGTATCTGCGCCACTGATAGTGTTCACCTTGCCTCTATTTAATTATTCATTTCTTGTTCTTTCTGGGTTTTCTCATGCTCTTTGACGCTTGTTGTTGTTGTTCTTGTTGTTGAGGCTGTCGAGCTTGAGTAGCGGAATGCAGCGAAGTGCCACAACAACTAACAGAATACGAGCTTTGCTTGTTGGGAAGTCCGTCCGTTCTCTACCTTGCATCTTTGACCTGCCCTGCCGCATATCATACGGAGAGCCCGGCCACACATTACTCTCCCACGCTACCGCATCACACCATCCTTCGGACTGGCTTATACTATACAAATATTACAAAAATAGCAGTGCGTTAGAAGAATGCATACTAGCCATGAAGACTGATTGCCAGCGGTTGGCTCATCCAAACCTAGAAGAGCAGTATTACCATATTAGTGAATAATTAGCAGGTACTATCGACCATGAGATCGATATCAAGCTGTGGCGCACCTCACCCTCGTCGTTACTGTAGCTTCTTTGATCGTCAAAGCTGTTTGTGCGACTTTCCATCGACGCGAGGGGAATGAATATTTAAAGTGTTCCACTGGCGAACCACTGCATATTATCCATTCAATCTCAGCTAATACTTAAACATTAGTAACATAACCCTTTCGTGAGCCTCTTGCCTGAAGTAAAATATACAAACCTAAGTAATTTAGTTCTAAAATGGCACAAAATGCGCCCTTAAGGATAATCACGGTACTCGTTTTGCATGCCTCTTGTAACATAGTACCTGCAGTGGTTTGCTGATGCACACGATCATATGCATCCTACTTAATATTTGTATGTCTTGATAATTACTGACTGTACTGTTTATGATTTGTCATAAATGATGGTGCATTCACGGTTGAAAGGGCACAGGATGCGCCCTTGTAGGCGGTACTTTCACACCATGTTTTGCGAACGGTCTATACGGGCGATAAATGTGCCCTTCTACCGCCAAAGGGATAAGTCATTACACCATTTCTGGATCAAATTCAGAATTTTCAAGATCAAAACAAGATTTGCTAAGATCAAAACAAGAAAACCTATGTAAAATAATTGCTACCGATTTATAAATTTAAACAGAATTTAGGTACCTTCCAGAATTGCCGAACTAGATGACACGCTGCACATGTGCACTGCTTGATTTACCACTCTGCAATTCGCGATGGGGAGGACATACAAATGCTACTCGGACGACCAGTGCCATCGTGTTTTGAGTGCTGCCAAGGACGGCGGGAACTGGCCTCTGGTCGCCGAGCACAATGGGGTTCCGTATCCGACGGCGTGGGGCTGGGTAAATAAGGCACGGGCTACCAACATTTGGACACCAGTTGTTGGCCTGCTCGAAGTGTAAAGATCATGCCCGAGCACGTCGAGCACATGGTATCGTTGTTGGAGGACAACTGCCAGCTGACTTTGTTTGATTTAGTGGAGGAGCTGAATGTGAAGTTTAACGTTGATGTCGCGCCCCAAACAGTGCACAATGCACTTGACGCTCTCTGCTATACACTCAAGAAGATTCATGCTGAGCCAAGTGACATGAACACTGACCGCGTGAAGACGCTGCGAAGGAAGTACGTAAGCGACATCATGCAAGTGCAGGCGCAGCGTACGCGGATTCTCTACTTCGATGAAACCAATTTTAATCTGTTTTGTACGCGGAGCGTTGGCTGGATCCGTCGAGGTTCTCGTGCCGTGGTTGTTCGTCCCGGGCCTCGTGGAGATAACCTCAGTATCATCGCGTGCGTGTCGGCGTCCGGGTTGGAGCACGTTCAGTATCGCTGGGGTACGAATGATGCGGAGGCTATCGTCCGTGAACTTTTCGACGGCTTAATGGACCAGGGTGTGTCGCTCTTTGACGTCGTCGTCATCTGTGACAACGCCTCCATCCACGCAGGCGTCAAGGTGGTCACGAGACTGTCGGACTACGTAGGTGTTCAGGTAATTACCCCCCCCCTACTCTCCGATGCTTAAACCAATCGATATTGTGTTTTCTGTCTTTACGTCGGAAGTCAAGGCGTATCTCGCGGCGCACCATGACCACATTTTGCGGGTTCCTCAACATCTAACAAAGCCCAGCACCGTGCGAACTTCATGCTTCTCGCCGCAAAGCACAGCATGGCAACCAAGGTCACACCGGAGCTTTCGACTCCGAAGCTGCTCACACGTTAAGCTTCCACGCCTGCGCTCTGGACATGGAGAATATGCCGGTTGGCTCGTGATTAGATCCCACGAGTAATCCCATTTCAATGAATATTGCGGATTGGAGGTTTTCTTGTTTTGATCTTAGTAATTCTTGTTTTGATCTTGAAAATTCTGAATTTGATCCAGAAATGATGTACCACTTTATTCGGCAAAATACGAACTATAATACTATCAGTCTCTGACCATTATTATACTCCGGATATTATCTGTGCGCATACAGCTCACTTTTTATTGCACTTCAACCAACTAGGTTTTATCGTTTCTGTGGACTCTCCTGGAGCACCTTTCCGGATCACCTATTATATTAGCCCTTTCGCGGTAGAAGGGCACATTTTTCGCCCTTAAAGGGTGCTTTCAAAACACGGTGTAAAAGCACCGCCTACAAGGGCGCATCCTGTGCCCTTTTACACAAGTTCAACCGTGGATGTACCATCTTTTATGACAAATCATAAACAGTACAATCAGTAATCATCAAACCATACAAATATTAAGTAGTATGCATATGATCGTGGTGCATCAGCAAATCACTGCAGGTACTTTGTTACAAGAGTCATGCAAAGCGAGTACCGTGATTATCCTTATGGGCGCATTCTGTGCCCTTTTAGAAGCAAATTACTTAGGCTTGTATAATATAATTAAGACAAGAGGCTCGCGAAAGGGTTAAAATACTATTTGTGATAGAGAAGCTTAACAGACATGCGATGAATTTGAATCCTATGTATAACCACAAAGAAAGAACATGCTAACTCGAAGCTTTGTATTTGACCTTACTGATGTGCAGAGCTTCCGTGTAAGAACCAGCAACAAGGTAACCGATAGGGACAAGAAGAGGTCAAAAGCGTTATTTGTTTCAGAGGAATGACGTCATTATGGGACGATGTGTACCGATAGGGACAAGAAGAGGTCAAAAGCGTTATTTGTTTCAGAGGAATGACGTCATTATGGGACGATGTGTATATACACACACGGATGGAAATACCAGTCGCGAGACAAAGGCAAGAGAAAGAGGCAGCATTCGAGAGCTTTGGCGTGCGAAGCACACGTAAAACGTATATTTATGTTAGTGTCAGTTGGGCTGAGTCGGGTTCTTACGGGCCTTTTGGGCTAATTGAGCTAATTGGGGGTGGTGTTTGCCGTAGATCAACGCATGTGTCCAAGTGTGGATTCTGTCGGCCCGAAAATAAATAACCGTTAGTACTTCGTTTAGGTACATAAAAGATGCAATACAATCATACCTTCTCGTGGGCCTTATCGATAAAGATATGGCCAATACCCCCCTCTTCCTCAGAGAACTCTATCATTCACCGCTTTGGTCTGGTCGGAGCTGTATTATCTTGCTTATTTAGCTTATGAATAAGATTGTGCGCGTCGTTCTTCGACGGGTTGCATACGGAGGGATCATGGATGTTCGCTAATATGCTCTTCTTCTTGGTTCCTACCGTTCACAGTGGACAGCACATCTGACTCGATCGCAGTTCTGTTGTGCGGGTACTGGTTGAACGTATGCTTTGTCATGGGGTGATTGTGCTCCAGCCGCGCAGTAGTAACTCGAAAAGTGAACTTAGAATATCGCTTCTTGCCTAACCTTGTAGTCGGAAGCGTACGCGCGAGCTGTTCAACCGATTTCCAGAGGTGTTGATGATCGACGCCACTCATGGCACGAATGCGTCATAGTACAATGTGTTCTCGATTATGCCCAGCCCATTGCCGCGATGTAAACTCCGCAATTAACATAATCGGGTTTCACAGGGCCAATATGTTTAGCTATTTTCTAACGAGGAAATTTAGCCTCCTTTCCACCTTCGGTGTACTCCAAGAGCTGACGACAGGAATAATAATTTCTTGCGCGCGGGGCGAAATCTACAAGTACAGCTTTGGGTTTCCATAGGATGGCGCATGACGCTTTTGGCAAAGGGCAGTTTGTGCAGCATGCAGTGCTGCAAAACTAGCGTCGTCCTACGCTTTTGATGGCTCTGAAGGAGTGTAAGAGAAACAACCCTGAGTGGCCTCGTATCAACTGTACCCCACTCGTCAATCTGCACCGTAGAGCTGAAGTCGCCTGGACGACCAATCAGCGGACAGCGTGGTGATAGAGCCAGTTGATCTTGCGGTCTGGTCAATCAGAGCGCGCCAGTGAGCATCGAGAGCGCTCTGATTGGCTACGACTGGACGACGACAACTCCCTCGTGGAGCCGGTCGTTCCAGGGGGCCGGAGCTCTAGCTGACGGCGTGCCTGCATTCCTTGGTCGGGCAGCTCGGGGGTGACACCCCGGACCAAGCCGGATGTCTGCGTTGCTGCGCGCGGCAACGTATTGGATCGGCGGTCATTGACCGTCAGCCGGAAGGTGGGGCCTGTGGGTGCCCACGGTGTCTACATGTAGACCACCGCGCCGTATTCCATTACAAACCAGGCTGCGGGTGACGCTGTGGACCCTCCTGGCAGCCATTGCCTTTCTAGGCTGCGTGCGATCCTGGCAGGTCATCAGATCGACGGGTGTGCTGCACTCTATAAGTGCGTACGCTCTCCACAGCACTCGTAGTGACGCGCGGGAACATGCTGCCAGTCAACGTGGCCTGCGCCACATGGAGCTGGCCGCGACAGGGTGGTCCTGCAATGGTGCACTCACGGCGCGGCGGGGCGAAGAACAGCGCAGTGGCAGAGATCCAGATACGGCTGACTCGGGGAAGGCGACGACATGTCACCGCACAATGCGCTGACGGGGCGCTCAAAGGTGGCCTGCAACACATTGGGACGACGGAACGCAAGTCGTACCAGGAAATTGCAGTGGAGATGCGCAAGCATCGGAGGGTAGGAGCTGCTGAAGGAGCAGCAGGACCGCGTCTGCTGTCCACGGTACCAAATCTACGGAAGTCAAGTGGACCGTTTCAACGATTCGGAGGGGGGGGGGGTGAAGATCTAATAGCTGGGCGTCGACGGTGTATTGTTGGCCATTGCATACTCTAGGTTTAATGTACTCAATGTAATCTCAGCCTTGAAACTTGTATAAACTGTATCCTGATCGACAAGGACCGCACGGAGATATCAGTCGTCAAGGAGACCTTTCCTGGAGCTGTACTGTCGTGTAGGAACACGCTAAAAATCTCGCTACCGTACGGTACAAGTCCCACCAACAACACATGTCTTCCCGAAAGGGTCAACGAAAGTTGGATCTAACTTGAGGTCCAGGAACAAGAGGCTCGCGAAAGGGTTAGTATTCATTCAGGGACCCCAAACAGTATTCCGGATCACATTGTCCATAGTCGCGAAACATGCACGCGTCTTGCTAGGCTGGTGCTGTGGGGCTGTTCGACTGCGATCCAAAAACGCGTGTTCTCGATTGCATCCTTCGTGTGATGGACAAGAACCGAGCTAATTCGGCGCCCATAATCGCCAATAACTAAGACGCATGGTGGAAACAAGCGGGTGTTATGTTAGACACCGACATGGGTTCATTAGTAGTACTAATAGTATTGTCTGTTTCACATATTTTGCCCGCTTATTCGTCGATCAAATCGGTCTATTTTCAAGAGTCGCTGTAAATAGAAAATACATCTCGTCTTTGAAAGGAGCAATTCGTCTTCAGTTCAACAGCCGACATTAGCACGATGCAAGCGATGTTGAGTTCTCTACCCGAGGAGTGCGCTGCCAGGGTTGCAATCAAGATAGGCGAGCCGCAGATGCATTGCGGAACTACCCATAGCTCGCACGAGGTCGTGTTCAAGATAGCTGAAGGCTACCCAATGTTACGAGAACGACTTAAGCGTCTTCTTACCGGCGACTCTGCTGTCACTTGGGACTGCGACACCGGCATCTACGTTAACGTCAGCGCGAATACAAGCGCGTACACGATGACGATCAAGCGTTTAACCATTTCTTTTCAGCAATATGGGCGAACCCAAAGCGCCAGGATCACCGGTCTTTGTATAAAACTAGAATCAAGAAGTCGAATCCAATTCATCGAGCTACAGCAGATCGAATGGCCCGTGCTACTCGTAGCATATCCAAGCATATTCAAAATGCAACTAGCTCTCCGGTGGGACCGGCATCTCTTGATTACTGGGCGACAGTTCAAGCCCGACAGCCCGACACTGCGCCGGTTGTACGACCGGATAATGAAACATTTCGACAGCTGAACTTCATTGATGCTCAAGCCCAGCGACACCAACAGGAAGTTGCTGACGCATCTGATGCAGCTAGTCGCGAGACTCGGCGTATACATGTCCGCCTGAATGACGTGTCCGTGCTCATCGACTTGGACATTCAAGAGGTATAGCAAGCACTGGGACTACTCGGGTACGATCTTTGCCCTTCATACAGGGATCGTGCAATAGAACCAAACAACGAGCCGCATGATATGGCCGACGTTGACAATGAAGAAGAAGTTGCAGACGAAGAAGATGGACAAGAAGATGGAGTTGATATTGGCGGTCGTCAAAGAAAACGAAAGCGAGGAGAAGGGATTTCAGAAGCGGCTCTTGTTTAGCTAGTTAATTTCTGTTCTTTTGACGAATACATGCTCGACTAACTCTGATGAATACCCACACTTGCGGTATAAATTGTTACCGACAAAATCATTTGCCCGAGTGCATTCACGGAGTGCCACTTCCAATACCGCTTCTGGGTTGACCCGGAATGCCATACTAGCGTGGTTTACGATCCATCTCTTGGGTAAAGAGAATGAAACCTCAATTGGGTTAAATTGCGGGCAGTAGGGATGGAGGAAGAATAACAAGGCTCCTGTCGAGTGCACGTGCTCTTCCAGCTCACGATACATATGTATCTTCGCATTGTCGAGAACCACAATGCTGCTTGGAAGGGGCCACGGGTTTAATAGTGGCGCGACCTTTCCGCGAAAAGCTTTGTGGAACACTTGTCGTGAAAATGTCCCTCTCGTCGTTTTTCCAAGCAAAAATTCCAGTTGTATCCATAGCCGCGAGTACTGGACCGCGTTCTCGTCTAGCAAACGGAAGGTCAACTACAGCAGGCAGTCCTCTTGGTGATCATGCATAACGGCGCATGCAGTCACGACCGGCCTTGGCAGTCTCGTCGAGGAAGACGAGCTGTTCTGGGCCCGAGTAAAACGGCAGTAGCTTGTTGTAGTAGACTGCGATCTCAGCTGGGGCCGCCTCTCTAGCTCGCTTGCTGAGAAGCTTGCGAGTCAGGTGGAGGTCGAAACGAAGCGCGCAGCAAATCGTAGCCTCTGATGTGTTTCGAAGTGTTGGAAAACGCGCTTTGAGAGCGCTACGCAGCTCGTCAATGTAGAAACATGGATGTGATTCAGCATACTCAGCGACAAATTGGCACACCTCACTTGACCATCGGGACGATTTTTGCTTCTTCCCTTTGCCTTCGACTGTTCCTCGACTCAGAAACCACTCATACCACCTCTGCACCGATCGTTTGAACGCGCCTAAAATGTTTGCCACAATCGCCACTTCGACGTCGTAGACATGGACTAAGGTTACTGCGCGCCGGCGGAGATCATTCGACTTGGTCATTGTATAAACAGTTATGATAAGCAAATAGTCAGAACGAATGGCCTTTGGCGCATGTGCCAGTCGTTCTCGCATTTTGTAGCTCGCTCTTGAAATCGTTGACTCTGTCAAATGCGTTACTCGCTCAGCGATAACTCGCCCTGCTTGGCCTTGCAACTCGTCATGAAATGGCTAAGCTGTGCCAAAATACCTGAAACGTACAATAGTTATATTAGTAGCAATACTACTATCGCCAAAGCCGATCTACTTTAGTAGTAGTATTGATATTGTTTAAGAGTCGAATAGTAGTAGTATCACTACTAAGCCAGAATTCTTGATAGACCTCGCAGGGCGCTACTGTTTGTTCTGCAAAGCCAGAGCTGTTCCGTGCGAAGTTGCGGCTTTGTCATCTAATCAGGTTATTTATGACGACAAAGCCGGGGAAGCTCTGGATTTATAGTTAGTACAGTACAAGCTTAGGTCCTACTTAAAAGTAAGAAGTTTTGAATTTGAAGTGAGGTATACAATGGCGAGGATCTCTATATTGCTACCCACCCATTTGTTTCACCGGGCATCTTTATAGCTTTAATTTTAGCTGCGGGGGGTTTCAGTGTCTATGAAGGTCTATGGACCTCCATAGCGACGCAAAGCTACACACATGACAAAACAATGTCCCAAGCCAAGGCTTCATGTCGAGGTTCTTCATTACCTCCGTGATGCGGTGCTCGCCCTTCTCGATGCACTCTAGCTCCTACGTCAGCGCCTCCACCGCAGGCACCTGACCCTCCGTGTTCGGGCCCGACGACCAGCTAAATGGGCTACGCTTACATGAGCTCGACAATATCCGGGTAATCGAGCCGGTAGGGCGTCGGGGTGACCGATCAGGGCGATACACCGAGCACAGCGCCTGGTACCCCGACTGCTGCGCGCGGTTGGATACGGGCACCTCCGTGGCCAGGTCGTACTTGATGCGCTTGGCCTTTTCCAGGTTACGTCTAGATGAGACCGCGCAGCTCCAAGGGCTTTGCCGCGATGGCACGAGGCTTGCTGGGCGACGCTGAATCTAAAACAAAACGAACTGGACGAGTACTGGGTCTTAGAGTACGAACCCGTGAGAGTCATACGCTTCTGGGCATCGATTTTCCATCACTGGTGAATGGTCCTGTTTATCAGCGATTTTAATGACGGCTGGTCAATCGATCCAGCCTTTACGCCAACTGGTGACAAACTGTTTCGCGGAGAATCCTATCTACACATGCTTGTGATTATTTAGTGGTTTAGGGCGTATGGTAATATGACACGAGGTAACTAAACATTTTTTCCGAATCCTAAACAAGACATTTGTTAGCACAGACGCTAATGACCACCACAAACTAGTGTCAAATATCTGAATTAGAGGGGGGGGGGCACCACAAAGTCATATTCATTGGAGTTGGCAAGCCAGTCGCCGCTGTTAATGAAACGTGATTGGATTGAGAAGTGAGCAGAAGTCAGGCTCTAACGGGGATGGGGGTTTGGATTTCTAGCATTTTAGGGACCCTGAATCAGTCGATGTCAATTTTCCACAAGTCCAGTTGCGGCCCAACCGTGTCATTGCTTCACATGCAGCTTGTAGAAAGATTTTAGTCAAATTCCTGCATCGCCCACAGAACCGATCTAGTAGTACGAATCACAAAACAATCTGTAACCACTTTGATTCCAGTATCATCGGGTACAAACAGTATATGATAACGTACTCGTGGAAACGATGTAGTCAGGATCTCCCACGCAGAGCGACCGCACCTGCTTGTGTGGTGGAGCGGATCCGCTAAATTTCCTAGGGATCCCAGCTCGCACTCACTGCGCCCAGACACCGACTAACGGAGGGGGTACTCCGACGGCCGTGTAGTTGCTGAGTGGTTCACCTTACTAGTACAAGGGCAGCTGAACACGATACCAATTTTTTTCAGTGGCTATATTCCAATCGAAAACTGATAGATAACGTTATATTCCATCGTAGAAATTTAGCTGAAATTGCTCCTTTGCATAAAATGGCATTATTTTTGTAAATTCTTCGACGGAAGCTCTAGAACTCTCTCATTCTATCGGTCAATATAAATAGAAAGCCTATTTCATAAGGTCGAAGCTATAGTAAATAATATAAAGTTCAATCAGAATCATATTCCAACATTTCTAAAATAAAGTCCATCCTGATATAAGAAAATATAAAGTATAATAATAACATATCATACGATCAACCAACCAACCAACAACAATTCTGGATGCCGCTCTACTCCCCATGCTACCTACTGAGGAAGAAGCCAACATTAACCTATTTCCGCACGAAGAAGCTAACTTCGTGAGTACAGAATTAGGGTTCTTTATGGAAGACGTCGAAGAAGAGGAAAATCATGTTATTCTGCCTAGCGAGGAAGATGCCAACGTTAACTTATTTCTGGATGAAGACGAGGACAATCATATTATTCTTCCTAGCGAGGAAGATGCCAAGTTTTACTCATTTCCACAGGAAGAAGACACCGATGAAGATGCGTACAGATTTCGTTGCAATAAGGATAATTTTGCGCGATCCATGATCTATGATGACCTCTTTAGAACCTATCGAGAAATGTATTTCTTAAATGATGAAAATGTAGGGCGGGGTGTCTTTGGTTTCAGACCGCACTTTGCATACTCCAAAAGAAAACTTATTAACGAGCAACTACATAAGCGACTATTCCGATCGCAAATCGCCGAAGAACTCATTGCAACCGTGATGCATCCTTGCCGAATTCAAAATCAAATGAGTCAATTCGATAATATCGAAGAATTCTTCACAGCTAAGGGGTGCTAATTAGACGACCCATCAGCTATTTTTTTTTGCTCATTTAAAAAGATAAAAAAAATCCATGGGTTTAATTAATGAAGTTCAGCTAATTCAGCGACAAGACGCGAACGCTTCTCTTTAACAAAGTTGTTGTTACGTAACCAATCGGTATACTCAGGATCAAGTTGATGAACAGTTTTCAATTTCCTTCCTTTGTACTTGCCCCAATTCATCACGTAGTCACCGTCATCCTGAGATAACTTTGACATAAGAAAATTCTTAACTTCTTCATTTACTAGGTTTGGTTGATTATTCAACCACCGGCAATAGCCGGGATCCTTAGCGAAGATGTCTTCAATGGAAGAATTCTTATCCTTGCCGAATGTAATCGTTGTTGACATGGTATCTATATACGAAGCAGACTCAGCATATACTTTTTTATTAAATATCTTAGTTGTGGTGAAATCAAGTACTTCACCTGTGAGGCGACCATAGGTCAGCTCCTGCTCGCTGATTACTAAGGCCAAGATGTTAGTCCCTTGACAGCCGACATTCACACCCTGAATCTGGATAGCCTGCGGTACATCCTTTTCAGTGAGACGACTAACATCGGCGGTGAGGACGCGGTTAGTTAACGACCACGTTTGGTAACCAAGAAGACCATTCACCCGTTCGGGCGTTAGATCGCCATTGATGGCACCGATCTTAGCCATTTCATTCGTGAAGTGATGGAAATCATAGTCGTGGCTAATATCGAATGCTTGCGTCGTTAAAGTTTCTAATCGATGAACTGGGTTGAAGCGTCCACGGGGCCGTGTCAAAGGGTGATTGGAATTCTTGTACAGCTGCAGCGGCGAAGTTACCAGTCTGCTCAGCAAACGGAAGGAGAACAATATACTTCGCGTTCTTAACCGAAGCCGATAGTTGCAAATCGAAAGCGGCGTTGAGCTGAGTTGATTGCTTACCAACACCAGCGCGCTGGTTAAACCACTGATCATAACAATCATTGAATCGCACCTTCTTAACAGGCTTGCTAATGATAGCTCGCGGGTTCTCAAGGTGCACAAACGGAACGTAAAGACGAGTCGTCGTGAAAGGCATGTATGTTCCATCAATAGTAGGCTCAAGCGCATTAACAATCGCACCCAACGCGATACTGAAACCGGCAGAGGCAGCAAGAACACCAGCCAGTAGCAGCACTCGCAACCATGACAGGGCAGGTGTTACCACTTGCGAGAGTGGTAGACGTTAGCGACATATTCTTACTAGCATCTACTGCAATGGCAGCGGTACCCTGATTGACGCGGAAACGTAGACGGATCTGAGGATTAGCCATGAGATCTAGCTCCTTGAAAATCGGGTGAAGATCGGTAAGTTTAATCTTGATCATGTAGTTCCACGTTCCCATAACTACATTAGCTGTAGATGCACCAGAAACGAAATCACCACGCGCTATTTGATTGGCAATGGTGGTAGATGCTGCCGTTCCTCCAACTGATGGCCAGGTTTGTAGGAATGGGTCTGAAGCAGTGCCAGAGGTAGGCGGATTCGATAGAAGACGATTTACAAATCCGTCATTAGGGATAGTAGCGCCGCCTTGAGCTTGAACATCGAAAGTATTTGCAAATACAGTGTTGTTGGAATAGCCGTCACCGGTTTTTAAGGTTGTTAACGAGCTGTATGATACAGATTGACCGGCATCGGGGTATAAGAACGACTCGGCACCGTGCTTCTCGACGTACTGAGTACTATACCCGGTTTGAGCACGAATATTGTTCCAGAATAGTTTGTAGTCAGCCATACTGACGATAGTCTTGTCATTTAGTTCGAAGCGACATCGAATCAATTACATTCCAATTACCACATTTCAAAGTGGAACATAGACGATTAGCAGGTAACGTTTGCGCAGCCGAACCGTTTTTCATCGAAACCTTGTACGGAAGCATAAGGTAAGCATCGCGAAGGCATGCAAATCCTTCAGATCTATTCAGCTGAGCCGTAGCATCAATGGTAATAACACCATTCTGGTACGAACCCTGATTTAAATCGATAACAAAGGGTACACGCTTGCCAGAAGATACCTTGATCTCCGGGTCGCTCTTAAGAGAGCTTTGGTATAAATATTGATCGGATAGTTGTGTCTCACTCATAGTTGATTCTATGTGGTATTTTATATACTTTCAATAAATTAATTATTATGGCCGACCTAATCAAGCCGATTACCAGTGATCGTGATTTGATTGAGCTGGCTGATAAATTAATTATCAAGCTAGACGACATATTTGAGTCAAATGAAATAACGAAGCCACTTCCAAAGAAAGGATCGTTCCTGATACTGCTTCGACCGCCTAATCGTGATGTAGGACACTGGACGGCAGTGTATAATGGTGAATATTTTGACAGTATGGGAGAGGGGCCAAGTATGGTATCAAAAAGTATAGTACAAAACAAATGCAAGGTACGTATGGAGACTACTGCGGCCCATTTTGTATATTATGGCTCTATTCGAAGCAGTACAACAAGTCAGATGTATTCAAAAATATGAAAGATCTTAATTTGACTATTCTTGAATAATATTTTATTCAGAAGATATAGTTTACAATGAATTAACGATCTCCAGTGACATCCCAGCACGAAAGCTGGCTAAGGCTTTCAAGACTGGTAAGATCAGTCTCACATCCAATGAGCTGAAGGGTAGCGGTTCTCTCATTCATCTACACCCGGCTTCATATGAGAAGGCGCTTAAGGCCCACAAGGCTGGACGAGGCGTGAGACTTGACATCACGCGACACGAGGTCAAAAAACGTTACAAGAGGGCTTAAGGCGGCTGTATATGGGCCAAAGTGTGGGGAGGTATCAAATCGGCTTTTAAATTTGCTAAAGACAGCGGAGTGCTGAGCAAGGCAGTGGATGCAGCTGTTCCAGCGCTAGCAACCTATGCTGGCCAACCAACCGCTGCTATTCCGGCAAGAGCTGCGATCAAGTCTCTCACTGGTATTGGTATTTATGATTCTGATAGTGATGTCGAGAAGGGAGGTGGTAGAGTATCAATGGCTGACGTCAAGAAGGCAGTGAAGAATGCTCTCGGTTATGCTAAGCGCAAGGGTCTCATCACCGATGCGGTTGATGCTGGAGAAAAGTTCCTGCTTAGCAACGCTACCAAAACCTGAACACGAGAATCTAATAAAGTCTGTTCGATGCGAGGTCCGCCGACGTTACGGTGTTGGAGTAGCCAAGCCTAAGGGTAAGAAATTAGCTAAAGGATCGCCTGAGATGAAGGCCAAGATGGCTGCGCTCAGAGCGAGGCGCAAGTCCGGAGGAAGCTTCACATTGTAAGAAAAAAATAAGCATAACTTACTTTTTTGTCTGAGTAGGAGCATTATCGAGACTGAAGTATCACGGAAGACCACCTTTTTATCATTTTGATTGTAGATACTAATGGTGATTGTTGATCGCGATCCATTGTGAGTATTCATCCAAGCGTATTGACTCGGTTTGTAAGATATCAGCTTTCCTATTGCGGCATCGCCTCTATCAAATGCACTGATAATGTCGCCTGATGCTACATAATCGTTTTTGATTAAATCACATCTTACGATATACGAACTCGTAGGGTGAATTTGAGGAATAATATTTGAGAGCTGAGCGCTAGCAACTGTTGCAGATGCCGATGGATATGTACCCGCTGTCAGCCAACTACCTTCCCGAATTCAACGTTGTCAATAATGAGACGAGGAACGCGGCTAGTCGTAGGCAAACCTGTACCACCCGAAGAGTACAAGCCAGTAGCCGGTCGTGTATAGCCAACAGGAAAACTCGTCGGAGTCGGAGAGAAATCAACTTGGCACGCGTAATAGACGCTATTCTCGCTCATTTTTATGTTGAACACATTATTACCAGACGCATCGATCAAATATGCACCAGCATCAACGAGAGCAGTCTGGATACTTCGATTGATATCATCATACTGATAGATACCATCTTGGAGGTTAAGACTGATTGTAGTTGTAGTTGCAGCGGTCGGTACTTCTACTTTAAATGAAGTGTTCTGAAACTGCAAGGAATCGAAGTTATACTCACTGTTGTACATCGTGATTGACTGGGTCGCGCAAACAGTATCATTGAAATTGGCAGCTGACCCAGGAAACGAATATTTCCAAGTTGAGTATGTTCCATCTTGGACTAAATTTGTGCTATCAAGTTTTACAAAGCTTGACATTGTGATGATATATGTTTATCGCTAAAATTTAAGACATTTATTCATAATCATCAGTCTTGATCGGCTTGTTGAAGTTATATCTGATCTGGCCCTTGACTTAATCGATAAACAGCATCTGGCCTTTCCGCTCAGTGGCCCTATTATAGTAATAGACGATCGAGCGCTCATCAACGTTTTTAATATTAAAATCTTTGACAACCATCTGTAAATCACGCTTCGAATTGGCTTTTAGGATCGCTACGTATTCTGAATTGAGGCGAATAATCTTATCGGTGGCAGAGTAGCTGTGGCTTAGAAATATGGTTGATAGTTTGAAGTGCCGGCCTCTAGTGAAGTAATGTGAGAACAGATTCTTCTGAAGTAGTTTATCGTTGCTGAAGTCATCTATAATAATCAGTTCAGGTTTATTCGAGTTTAGTGGTGTGTGTCGTACTTGATCAACGCTTGGAGGTGCATCAGGGTCGGCAAATGTGATGAAGCCATCTAATTTATCACGAAGATACTCATAGAGCTCTTGGTGTGGATTGCGGGCGATGATAGCTAGGTGGGCGAATACGTGAGGTGAATGTTTGAGGATAAACATACACGGATTATTCTTCCCGCTAAATGAAGGACCCAGCACAACCATTCGGAACAATGCCTTAATGTCAAGTGCTGGAATATGGCCCATGGGTGCGGTTTTAAACTTCTTTGGGATAGAAGCCCCGAAATCTGGGATACCACTCATGATTGTGTACGAAAATAGCTGAATCTATATAGCTCGAGACATAAACAACTATGAGTTCTGGTTTATGTTATCCTCAACCAACATTCAATTCTCCCATTTACAACCCAGCATTTTACCTCTCACTGGATGCTAGTAGATTTCTAACGTATTCTTACGCCCAGACGCTTTATTTTCGTAATAATGACTATCGACTAACCTACATCACCGGAATCACCCAAGGAACAGCAACACCAGGTGTAGCCCTTGTACCAGGAACGGGAGGTGATATCAGTGGTATTGGAGCACTTAGCTGTAGTAGCCTCACTGTGAGTGGTGCTGCATTCTCGTCAGCGCCATCTTATGTTCTAAGCATCACCCAGGCACGGCAGCTCTATCTAAAGCTCTCGTGCTTGATAGCTCAAGCAACATCACCGGAATCAACTCTCTATCCACAACAAGCCTATCGGGGACATTAACTACTATATCATCATCGTCTAGCGGAAGCAATGATACTCTTGGCAAGATTCTCATGCCGAACCTTAATAACAAAGCCGTGCTGCGCCCGGGGAAGCTCTGGATTTACTGTTAGTACGGGTCCCATGTTTTGGAAGTTTGAGTTTGTAGTAGTAATACATGTATAGTAGTACTACTCCACTACAATTCGCGTCATGTAAAGCTCCCGGGAAAACTAGGGCGTCTGCGACTTAGACTGGGAACACCAATTTGCCTAGAATAAGCAGCGCTTTTGCATGCGACCTGCGTTATGGTGTCGGGCTCTGCTAGTATCAGTGTTATAGCGCACTGCTACTGCACCCTTTCTATCATGCTGCTCTAGTAGCAGTGCTACTGCCTCCATTTCTATCATACTGCTCTGCTATGCTAAGCAGTGCTACTGCCTCCATTGCTATCATACTGCTCTGATCTGCTATTAGTAGTCGCAGTGTTACAGCAGTGCTACTGCATCGATGCTGCCATGCTGCTCTGCTACATGTAGTAGCAGTGCTACTGCACCGATGGCGTCCATTTTTATCATACTGCTCTGCTATTAATAGTCGCAGTGTTACAGCAGTACTACTGCATCGATGCTGTC
Organism: Phytophthora x cambivora; assembly: GCA_033557925.1. Taxonomy (NCBI): domain Eukaryota; phylum Oomycota; class Peronosporomycetes; order Peronosporales; family Peronosporaceae; genus Phytophthora; species Phytophthora x cambivora. Next base: position 1,939,839 of record JAUCEB010000008.1, on the reverse strand, counting down.
ATGCTGCTCTGCTACATGTAGTAGCAGTGCTACTGCACTGATACCGTCCATTTCTATAATTCTGCTCTGCTAGTAGAACTGCTTGCATGAACCGCGCGCATCTGCTGCGGCTGCGCGCGGTTCATGCAACATTTCTAATGTTGTACCAGGTACGAATGTTAACCCAGGTTACGCTTACGCAGTACCGTAGAATTGCTTCGGTATTCCCAGCATAATCTTACACGTTAAAAGATCTCAGCAAAAAGCTTGTCGTATACTACGTAGTGAATAATTGATATGCGAAGTTCACACGTCAGTGGAGTGAACTTCATTAATGGGATTACTACGTAGTATTCACTGCCGGTGAATAAACTGGTGTCTCATTCACGCTGTAGGATCACGATTGACCTCATCGTCTTCCTGGCAATCCTTTATGATACAACCCATACTTCGTTTGTTGAGCGGTTTCGACAATGGTGACCTTCCCTGAGGCCGGGTCTTGGATGTCTTTAGGCCTCAATGAGGGCCTAGAACCGAGTTTGCTCGTTTAGGGTCCATCAAAAATATTACTTGAAGAGTACTATATTACTGAGCTGATGTTAGCATAGTATCACGCATATTGCGCACTACATGAATACGGTACACTAGTGGTATCACTACTACCCCAATAATTCGGGTAGTAGTACTACCGATGTGTACTATTTCAGCAAGTACTACTAACCCCTGCGAGTGAGCATGCCCCTGGGCGCGCTGTCCTCGAAGCCGAAGACCGGCGACGTCTTGAAGTCGACAGCCGCCGTCTTCTTGTCGCCCAGTGCCAGTTCCTTCTTGAACAGCAGCAGGAACCCCGTGTACGACGACGCGTTCTACACCGGGGCGGCCTCCTGCTGCTGCTGCAGCGATATGTAGGTCGTACTTGGACAGCAAGTCGTATGATAGTGGGTATGTATTCTGCCTCGCTTGTACGACTCGATGGGCAGATCGGCGAAACACCTTCTCGCCCTTGATGGCGGCGCACGCGTCCTCGGCACGCTTGTAGGCAACGGCCAAAGCTGAGTTGTCAACGAAGTGGCGCGCTCGGCGCTGATGACTACCCACTAGCGTAGCGTTTTGCATGCATGTATTAATCGGATGTTTCGTGGTGCGATGGTAGCCAGCGGGTGCGGAGTCGCCGTCTTGCCACTGCTGCAGCTGCTGTGCGAGAGCAGCAAAAGCTCACTTCAAGAGCAATTGGTTATTTCTGTAATATCTATATGAGTGTTGCTCGTGTGAGTGAGCATCATGACCACCATTCCACTGAAGGTGTATTGAGTTACAAGCAACATCGCATTCTGTACTTAAATGACTGTATCCCATTGATATGGTTTTGCTTGTCAAGTGCTGCAATCATATGAAAATTCAGACCTCCGGGTGAGATCAATGTAACAACTCTGGATTAAAATCCAGAGAACAACTACTGCTATCTCAATATCGGGCGAGGCACGGCAGCTGATATGTCTGGGAGCATCGGTTTTTACTATAACTCGTCTAATCTAAACAATAATTACGTCGGCTTAGGTGTAAATAACATCACAACGCTCGTCGTGTCCAATAATGGCTTCGTTGGCATCAGGCAAACAATCCCCAGTTGTGAGCTTGATATTGCTGGCAACCAAAATATCGCTGGAAATTTGACGTATTCAGGAGCATCTCGATCACTTAGTGGTCTCACTACACTTTCCATTTCGGGCACAGATGCATCAACGAGTTCAAGTACTGGAGCGATTCAATGCCAAGGAGGTGCTTACTTTGGGGCTTCTTCTATGATAGCTTCAAACCTCATAGCTACTGGTCTTACGTTTGGTCTAGGAAGCTCAGGCTCTCAGTTTCTAATCAATAATAACATTCGGGTCTGGGGATCGAGCCTTAACACACAGTCAATCAATCTCTATCGCTCTTCTGACTCGTCTGGTCTAGTAATCGCATCAACCTATTCGACATATCCTCTAATGTTGGATATCCTCTCCTGAATCTGGTATGCAGCGATAACGCGACAGCAATATCACAGAATGGCGCATCCGCTACTTCTCAATCAGTATTCCAAATCGATTGGAAACAATCGCCAGTATCCGTCTGGAGTTCTCAACCAATCAAGCATATGCTAGATTTCGGCAACTCTAGAAATTTCAAGGGTGGGTATCCGTATTGTCTTACATTAGCAACAAGTACCGATGCATTCTGCATCAATACTTTAGGAGCAACAGCTAACCCACCGAAAGGATGCTTATATTTAGTTAGCGGAAGCGGAGCTTCGGCTCCTGATAACATCGACAAGCTATTGTTTAACACTGATACTCCGTACAGCAACGCTAGCTATGGAACGGCCGGTTTTGCTTGCAACGGGAATATGTTTATCAAATCTAATAACTCGTTTAATAACGGTACCAGCCCTTGGAATATGCCGCTTGCGATGAGCAATGGCAACGTCACCTCTGAACCGCTTTTTGCATTCCAGATGAACTATGGACCAGCTTCAACGAGTACAACATCGATAGTGATGGGTACCGTATCGGCTAATGATTTCAGAATGATGACCAATAACTCATCTAGAATGACGATAACCTCTGCTGGAAGAGTTGGCATTGGAATAACAGCTCCGTTGTATGGTCTCCATTGCACGACTACAGCCACTGACACGATCGATGCTGGAGCATCGGGAGTAGCATACTTTAGAACGTCAGTCGGATTGGTGAGTACGGTGGGACCTATCAGCTCCGTTGCAGTGGGAATCTGTTGTTCGGGTGCCCTCGTGGCTTTAACGGGGGTGTACTGCTGGAGTGATCAGCGTTTAAAGAAGGATTTTACTAGGTTGGGGGATGATGTTTGTGATAAAATGTTAAACATAGAGCCTTTTCTATTTAGATACAAAACCGATGATGATTCGGTACCGCTTCAGCTGGGATACCGTGCTCAGGACTTGCTCAAGGCAGGACCCCGCATTGTATTACGTTCCATAAAAGCGATGGATTAGAAGTTGAGGACCCAGAGGTTGACGTGGAAGGAATATCATACAGTATTGAATATAGCAAGATGGCATGCTTGCTCTACAAGCTTGCCCTTCGGCAGCAAAAGGCAATAGATGATTTGAGATCAGAATTAAATGAATTGAAGGCAGTTATCTCGGAATGAATATAGAAAATGGTCGCGTACAGCTTCCGCATTTCAACAAGAAGAAACAAGAAATATGATGCTGTGATTAATAATGGCAGAGTTGTATCTTTTGGTGCTATTAAGCGGGATGGTACTCCTTATGACCAGTATCACGATAACACGAACTTAAAAGCATATAGTTACTATAATCACAATGATAAGACGCGAAGGGATAGTTACTATAAGCGACATGGACCTCTTGATGATACAAAACCATATTCAGCTGACTGGTTCTCGAAAACTTTTCTTTGGAGTGAATGGTAATTTTACAAAGAAGTCTCACAGGCGAAAAAAAATCAATGCTCGAAAACTTTTTTTTTCTAGATAGCAAACGTTTTAACCGTTTTGGTCTTTTTTTCGGCTGATAAGCCCAAACACGACCGCCTTCACTTTTTAGTACATCAGCATCTACTTTCTTGAGGGACTTGTCGAGATCGCTAGCCCATACAGCCGCTTGTGTTCGCTGAGGTCGCTCACTAATTATTAAGTTTTTCATGATGGATTTCAGCTCAGCAACGTTAAGATCGCTATTGTCGCCACAGCTCCCGCCGGAGCTGGAAATAATTCTCGGGTTGAAGAAGAACATGATTATAGTAGACGAGTGATAACCTGTTTAAATTCATTATCAAAAATTAGCTTATTTGAGTACATATCAACTGTGATAACTTTCAATTGCTTGAAAATACTTGGATTATCATTTCCTAGTTCGATTTCACCTTTGAGCTTGTCATATTCAGCTCGTAGACTTTCCAACGGGTCCTCGAGCTTATCATGAAAGTTGTATTGCAAATGCGTGATAGCTAGGATCTCCTTAAAGAGCTTTTTATCTTCTATGGTGAGCTTCGTAAGTGGATTGGTCAATGTGTTGTTTTTAGACTAAGCTTTTGATCATAGCTTGGAGGCTATCGCTGATCTGGCACTTAGGACCGCATTTGCGACGGTTCGGTTGCACTATCACAAGTGTTTTGGCATCTAGATCCGGTAGTCGAATGTACTTACTTCCGAGTTGACGGTACGTATAAGCGCTCGGTGTTGCGAGTCCTTGAATTTCGTTGAGGTTATACGTTCTACCACGCCTAACAACTCTTTCGAGGGGTGCTACTCATGCGCCTTTTAGGCCACGTCCTTTAAGTCCACTCCCGCTGACGCGATCCAGCATATCTTCCATCGTATTTTTGATTACTCCATCATTCTGACGGTCAACAAAACCATCTAGAGAATTTGCTTCTGATTTTATGGCTTCTGCATAATCCTATTGCGATAGACAGCTCTAGTGGCGATTGTGGCTGATTGTGCTGCCTTTTTAGCTATCTTAGCCGTTCTAATATCATTCCGATTTCTCCCAGTTTTAAATAACTGCTCTGCAACCTCAAGCTTCTTGAGCGCTTGATCATAGTGTTGATAGGCTGCTTCAGCTTCTCTAAGGGGTGATTGTTTCATCATAAAGACCAATACTCCTTTCTTTCGTACGTGAAGTGGTACTATCCGTTGATTTTGTATGATTAAGAAGTATAGTGTTCAGTATCTTGAGATTATCGTTTAGATTTGTTTCGGCTTTCTTTCGCATATCCGTTTTTTTCATTCTTTTTTTTTTATTGAGAAAGTGACTATCTAACTGATCGAATCCATCCAGAAGTGATGTGAATGTATTCATCCATTGAATATTTTTCATCAAGTATTTATAGTTTTCACCTGTTACAGTCTTTTTCGCGTTGTCCTTAAGGTTGAATGTTGTTCTTTTCGTAGCATTTCCAAAATAATAATCTTGTGATTTCTTTGCCCCGTTTTCAGTTTGAATGATTGGATTTAAATCAAATGCGGTTTGAATTTTATGCATTCGAAGTTGGTTGAAGAAATTCATGTTATTTACTAGAAGGAGCTCACGTTTCTTCGCATGTTTTCGTTTTGGTAAGAAGTTATTTTTTGCCCACACAACGCAAGCACGTGACCACCAGAGAACCGGCAAGGGGCCCCCCAACTAAAAAAACGACCATTCGGCGGCCAATCAAGCATAACCACATTGAAAAAAAGTGTAACCGTCACCAGTAAAAATGCCATATCCGCATATTTTTATTATCCCTTGCTGGTAACGTCGACAGATAAAAGTCCAAGGAAATTGTATATTCGGCTTTTTTTCCTTGAGCTTGAAAACGCACCCAGCAGTGTTTTCCTTGCAACCATGCATCCTGCCGAGATCACATATACAACGGTGGAAGAACTGCCCTCGGGTTCTTCGGCTTTCGCCTCTGTGTTCTGATCACGATTGATGTCTTTAATTTTGCGGGGACTTTCTGCAGCCATTGTGTCTGACCAATACTGACCAAGGCGTCAGCAATTGCTTCGCTGTTACCAAACTCGCATACAACAGACATTATATATTCGGGCTGCCCTTGTTGTCATTGCTCTCGTCGTTCTAGGAAGAGGTCGCAACGTTCGAAGCCGCGGTGGTGAGGTCGGTCGAGGTCTGGTTTTTGCGCGCGCGGGGGGGCATCATAACACGAAGACAAAAACAACGTAAACGTGTACCGTTCGTATGGGCTATTCAAGAAGTTTGGTTGGCTGACGCAAATAGCCATCACGACGGACACGAATCTCTCGATTATGATGATTTTTTTAAAATTTGATATCGCTCATCATTGGCGCCACTCTTAACAAACAATAACATCAAAACCGAATTCAAACACCATGCCTTTTCTCTTTTATCTCACTTTTTTAAGACCATCATGTGATGAGGCAGCACTTCAGCTTTTCTTTAAAGGTATCGCGTGCCTCCGAGTATTTTTAAGAAAGTAATGGCAAGAAAAGTTGTGTGATATTTCAGTGGGCCCGAACTATCACACGGAAAGAGTCCGTCCTAGAGCACTTCTATAATGGACTTCATTTGCCAAAGCTGTATGACCTCTTTTCGCCATGCCACGTCACTAAGAGCGATGTCCAAATGGAAAATCACCTACTTTTTTCAACGACTTTTGACAGAATGCGTATGCAATGAAAATAAGTCATCGGGCGTTTGGCCGACTTATAAGTCGGTTAAAAAAAGTAGGTGTGCCGCCTATTTTTTGTGGGAGGCAGCGACTTATTCTGCATCGAAGCCAGCTTGGGCATCTCAAACCACCATGGATACAGCAGCGCAGCGGCGCTACTGTAGCGCCCGAGACAGCCACCAGCGCGGAATCAGCGGCAGTCGCTTCGCAGATGACGCGTGAAGCGCTGGACATGAGTTTGACGACGCGGCAAGTGTTCACTGCCGCTGATTTCATGGCGACAAGCGCTTCTTGAGGCGAGGCGCACAAGGGCAGAGATCGCCTGACAACAGACGCGCAGTAGATGCAGTAGATGACCCTGTAGCATCGGATACTCGCGTCCAAGGCATCGACGGAGCAGCCAGTACCGCCGGCCGAGATGTCATGATGGGCGGCAGCGACTCGGAGATGAATCTCGTTAGCTTCAACGACAATATAGGCGGAGACACGAGCGTGGCCATCGAGCTCAACTACGACAATACTACTGCCGGCGGCGGCATGGAGCTCTGCTGAAATGCTAGCATAGAGGACGCCTCCGGTGAGCTTCTAAGACCCGCAATGCGTCAAACGAATTGCGGGTCTTAGAAGCTCGCCGGAGGCGTTGAGCGACGTCGCGCGGCACTTCAGGAGGCGTGGAGACTCCGAATTCAAACTCGGTGGGTGAAGGAGTGGCGGAAGTAGGAGGTGGCGTCATGGTGGCGCCGTTGGTGAGCTTGCGTGAAGGAGTGCGCACACGTTGAAGGGCAACAGCTAAACCTGTCGTAAAGCATATTGATTTTGCATTCTACTGTAAAGGTTTTTGAAAAAGTTGCCAACTTTTACTTGGACATCACGGCGACTTATTTTCCACTTTTTTCGATTTCAAAAATAAGTTGTCAGCCGCAAAATCACCTGTTTTTTTATTTGGACATCGCTCTAAGGCGTCACACTGGGAGTGTCATCTGCTTTGCCCGCCAGTTCCCAGAACTAGTCGCTGCCAGACGGCGTGGTCAACGCAACCAGCGTCGGAGGGCAAGACGAGTAGAGCGACAAGTAGAAGGACACGACATCGGGGGCGCCACGGTGCCAGATGATGCGTACTACGGACAAGAAGCCACCCAGGCGGAAATTCGGCAGGTTTCCTCGCAACCCCCGGTGAACGATCTCCCAGGTCAGGCGGTCAGCGAGCAGGGACAAAACGAGAATGTATGTCCCATCTGCTGGGGGCCAATTGCAGAGCCTGTATGCTGTGGGCAGTGTGGCAACACGTTGTGCCGTGTGTGCGTCAATGTTTGCGTTGATCCACACACGGACACCGGCGGGATTCACTCCACCTGCTCACTGTGTCATAACCCTGTCTTCCTTAACCCCTTGGTTCCCGGATTTGTGTACCCATTACGCCTTAATCACGGTACTGAATGTCGTATCTTACGACTTAGCCTTTTCACTTAGAACCTGTATGGTGTACATAGCCCACCTAAAGATGGGAGTATAAGTTATCGGCAGGTGTCTGGGAGCAATGTCGTCAGTTATACATCTTTCCGATGCCTATCGTGTGCTCAATGGCGTAACTTACTCTTTTGAATAGAAACGTGTCGCAAAGTGTCCCACTATGGATCCGGTCAGTTTGAAAAAGAAAATACAATACATGCAAAAAAGCGTATTCCGATCAGGCCAAAGTGCACACTCATCATTGCTACGATAGCATAGGGCGTACAGGTTGCATTTGTACTAGGTGATTCTCACTGTCGCTCACAATTTCTCGTCATCGGCATCTCCGCTGTTAAGAACGCTTACTCGATGCGGTTTTTTGCATTGACGGCTGCTTGGCGAGGGCACTGCAAAACGATTGTCGTAGCTACGGTATCTGTAACGGCTTGACCACAGTCAAAGCTCTAGCTCTAAACCATTAAACAAATTTGCTATGAATGTGAATCTTTTCCTTCCCGAGATTTCTCCGCCTCTCTTCCCGCTGCCTTTTTTCTGAAAATTCCTTTCTTACCTCTTCCATCTTATGTTTTGGAAATAACTTGATTAAAGTATACTTCGAGCCATTTTCTATTGTTGCACTCTCAATGTCGTAAGTTACGACATAGAATTTTAGTTACGTCGTAACTTACGACGTTGGGAACCAAGGGGTTAATGTACTACGGGCACTTAGAGAGCCTCCTCCATGTTTCCGGCCTGCAGATGAAGATTGGTGGTGGCTGGATGGCTCCGACGACTCCGACAATAGCCTTAGCGATTATGTAGACGAAGACTGAAGCCGCATAATCATATTTATTTCTGATTACGTGTTTTTATTATTTCTTATCCAAAATTAACAGTCAGTAATATCAGTACAGATGTCCCTGCACCTCGATGATTGAATACCCCGTTATATCTGATGCTGGCTGAATGTCCAAATAAGCGATTATGCATGCCATCAGAAATTCCCTGCCAAATCGATTTCGCAACCCCACCGCGCTTGTGGAGAGGGACATCTGTACACTGATTTTTTTTTTTTACAAATGGTATTCGGTCAGAGATCAGGTAATAAAACACCAGTATAAAAACTTCATAATACAGAGGATGGTCCCCATTTTGGTTTAGGGCAAGGGTGGTAGCTAGTTTGGTTGAGGGCAAGGGTGATCACTAGTTTGACTGCATTAAAAGTTGTAAATAGTATATGAAGCTGAGGTTATTCCTTTGTACTTAATTTTAGTAGTACTCAAAATCCTGGTTGTTATAGCTGCCGCCTCATTGTCAGTTTCAATGACATCTTCAAGCATGTTTAGGGCGTCCATATCTTCCGGTTGTATATTCTTCATGCTGAAGAAGACGAACACTAGCTCGACGTTCGCTTCTTTTAGCCGATTGCGTAGCTGGGAGTGCACAAATTTGTGCGCCGAGAAGTCTCTTCCAGCGGCTGCACTTGAGCACGCGGACGCGAAAATCGTGGTCGCAATCTTCTGCAAGAGTGGGAAGCCGTGCACACCGCCCCAGAAATTGTTCACACTGACTCGCTTGTTCAAAACGAGTTTGATTTGGCGAATTTGATGCTGTACAGCGGCTAGGAACTTCAACAACTCGATCATGGTTGCATCCTCGTTATCCGGACCGTTACACTTCGCAATGAACTCCACGACACTGTCCCGTGTTTCTTGGTCCATATCTTGTCCAGCGTAGCGGGGGTCGAGCAGGCACACCGTAAGCCTCCCCGTAAACGAAGTCGAACCGCTGGCGGAGCACATCAGTGATTACCCCAAACACTGAGATGGGCATCGGCATCTCTCGGAACGTGGCTGGCAGCAGCAGAAACATCTTGTAGACGTCGGAGATCGGACGGGCGTTCCTCTCAAATACCTTCTGAAAGGACGAGAGCACGCTGAGCAAGGCGATAGCCTTCTCTAGACGTGCCACAAAGTCTTTACCGCGAACCGCATCATACGCCAAACGTCGCTTCGCCGTGTGCTTCTTGGTCTTGGCCTTGGGAAAATCTTCTCCACTCACAAAGGCGTGCGGAATTGCCTCGGACTCCAACACCAACACGAAACATTTTTCGATGGTGCCCCAACGAGTGTCAGCTGGCAGGACGAAACTCCTGGTGCTTCTTGAAGAATCGAACCAGCTTTCGGCAGTTTTCCTCCAGCTTCTGAAGCCAAGGTAGTCCGGCGACAAGATCCTTCACGACCAGGTGGATGACGTGAGAGATGCATCCATGAAAAAAAAGACGTGCGGGTAATCCTTCTGCAGCGTCTGCCATACCAACTGGTTCGTGCTCGTGCTGTAGGTAACAACTGCAGCGATTGATGCGAACTTCGACGTATCGATGACACGCTTGATATCAGCGGCGAGGAATGTGACGTCGATCCAGTGTTCACACTTTCCATGAAGTAGGTCCCCTCTTAGCATATCAACATGTAGTTGATGACGCTCTTGCCGTTGATGTTGGTCCAGCCATCTGTGGCAAGAGTGCACTTCTTCCCCACCACGCGACGCACCATTACATTCTTCAGCTCTCCGTATGATCCAGCCAGTAAAGTTGTCGCTAGGTCGCGCGGGGTGGGGAGGGTGGCACCAAGGTTGAGGATAGCCATCGCTTTCACCAGCGTTGCGTAACCGACTATGTTGAAGGTCATGCCCGTGGAATAGAACCACAGCGCAAACTGCCGTTCAAAGGCTGTCAGCTTGAAAGGACTTAGGGCCGGCGGAAAGCAAGCTGTAATTGGCTTCGTCGCAGGTCGCTTGATGCACTTGCGTTAGAAATGGTCGCGGACACGCTCGACATGTGTCTCGCCCAGCAGGTGAATAATCCACTCGCACCTTTTGTAAGAGACGACGTCGTCGGCCACGTCTACGTCGTTCCAGACGGGATACTTGCGCTTTCCGCGCTTGGCTGGGTTTGGCGAGGGTAGCGAACTTGCCAGTTTATGCTTCTGAGGCCCCGCTCGGGTCGATAGCTGGCGTGGCCGGGGCTCCTTCGTCGTAGGCAACTTGAGGAAGCTGGCACGAGGACGAGGTGTCCAGAGGACGAGGGCCACGTGAGGAAGGGGGGGAAGTGAGCCAGTTCGATGGGCGAAGAAAAGCTCATAGTGAGGGGAAGGGTCTTGGGCGGGAGAAGGGGTTGAAAGTGTATAATTGAAAACTGAGCTTGTGAATTGTACGATAGATGTCCGTGCTCCACCAATCTAAAGGTGTGAAGATATCACATTTGAGGCGCGAAGAGAGTGCAAACATATAAATTTGTGCAAACCGCGGTTTAGAAGGTTTAGAAGGTTTCGCAGACTTTCATTAAGGATACAGTGTTAAGGATGGTCTCGAGTAGCCCGGTCCTCGGTAAGGAGCCATGACGTCATCGGGCTTAAAAAAACTAAACCCACCCACCCGCGGTTCTTATCAAACCCACCCAGTTAAATATCAAAACATGGGTTTTGCCAAACCCTGGAAACTGTGGCAAATGGTATGTTAGTATTTCCATTTTTATGCGTTGCATTAAAGGGGCAGACCATAAACCGTTGACCAAAACCGTGCCGCCAAAGCAAATTGTGCAGCTTAAATTTACCTTGACTGGTGCGGTTTAAATAATAGTACGTTCACGAGCGAGGATGAGTAGTCATTCAAAAGCGTCAATACACGATACCCCCCCCCCCCCCTCAAAAACAAAAGTGCGCCAAGTAATCTAAGAAGATATCGGGCTTTCAAAGTCGGACGTGGCGAAGCACCGCAAGCTGTGAATTAAAACCAATTGATTTCGTAAAGTCTTCAATAATGAAGCGCCAATAAACCTTCGCAACCGCGCGAAGGTCCACAATAGCACACGTCCAAAGGCACTCTTGGTCGTAAATCCAATAAATCCACATCCAAAAAGCCCTCAAAGCTGTGAAACGCCATCGTAAACCATCGAAAACCGCAGCGAAAGCTTCATAATGTCAGCCGCGCACAGATATTCCATGAGAGAGGATATTCTTGAGCAGGAGCATTCCAGAGGCGCATGCCAAACGAGAGAGCTTATTCTTGAAGAGAAGGTGAAGCAGCGTCAGCCAAGTCCGGCACATCAGGGTCAGGGTCATCCGGGATAAGCGCCGACGGTAACGGGGGCAACCGGAGTAGCGTCTGCAGTTGCCTGCACTTAAGCCCCGAGTGGATCAAGCTCTTCTGCAGGGGGTCTTGATAAAATCGCTTCACGTGAAATTTAATTACGGCAGTAACTTGAGCTTGGACATCAAACACGTTGGGCTGCATACCGTGGAAGCGCAGGTCGTTCCAATGCATCCATAGGCACCGAAAAATCACCGCGCGGACGATATGAAGCATCACAAATAGGCAGTAACCGTACTCCTTCTTGGCCGCAGGCGTGGGTTTCAACTTAAAAAATAAAATGGATTCCCACTCAAGCTTGATTTCAAAAAATTCTTGAAAGGCAGGAAGCCACATACTCCAAACTTGAAGAGCCGCCGTGCAGTACCAAAATAGGTGCGGGGCTGTCTCCAGCGTGCCGCAGCCGTGGTGGCACTGGGCCAGCGATTCATCGCGATGTTTAAAGCGGTAGCCGAGAAATAAAGCATTATGCTGCAGCCTGTACAGAAGATCCGCGTAGACCGGCAGTAAATGCTTGCCCATTTTAATATCGCGACTCCACATATCATCAGACGGGCACCCTCTACTCCAAGGCACACTTAAGTCTTCCAGGTCGTACGCGTTAAAAACCCAAGAATGAAAAGCACAGTAAAACTGGACGACTTGGGGTCCAATAGGCGGGTCTACGAAAAACCTGCCCACTTTATCGAAGAAATTCGTACAGGAGCGAACGCTGGAGATCCGGCCCTGGACGATCTGGCTTAAAAACTCGGACAGGCTGGCCGCCGACATTGGAAGCTCACACATCGCCAATAAATCCACTGGACGGTACAAAGCGTGATCCGCTAAAATGGGTAACATTCCCAGCGGTGCGGAGGTCCCTGCCAAGGCCCTGCCCTTGGGCCCGTATGTAATATACACGTTATCCATCAGCGGGGTAGTCAATTTATCCTGCTTGAGCTGGAGACGCGCAGTCTTGGAGCGAAATGGGGTATTCCAGCAAAACAATACAAAGTGCCAGTAGGCACCCAGGCCGGTCCACCGGTTTAAACGCCGAGCCACCACGTAGTCCGGACTGGTATTTACTGGGGCGTACAGGATATCGAAGTCTTGCCCCAGGGATGAACTGCTTCATTAACAGGAGATCCCGCTAAGAAGGGAACGTAAAAAGGTGGAAAGTCGGTCGGTCGGGAATTTTCAGCTGGTCCGTTTAAATGCGGTATTTTGACCCTATCATATTGCAGTATATCGTTGAAAAGCTCGTGTTGAAACGTTTTAAGCCAATCAAAAGTCAGCTCGACTGGCAACTTCAGTTTTGATGTATGAAGCAAAGTCTGCGGGGCGGATGTCGATCACCATCCCAAGGGAACCAGTTGGATCATTTTAGACTTAATTAAAGTATGGTACCACTATCAATTAAGATTTGTACCACATTTCACTAGCGACCAACCGGACATTCGTGCCCCAATAGCTCCAGCAATAATCGTTATGCGAGAGATATAGTGCCATAAGCTGTAATGAGAGGCCCCAATGCTTACAGTCACGCGTGACCGGATTTTTATATATGCTCGGGAGACCATGTTCGAACCGCCTATTTTAACTTCCGAGCCAAATTTCTGAAACATGGCTACATTTATACTTGATTTTAGTATGGAAGGGGTGAATGAGTTCCCTTCTTAGCGGAATCTCCTGTTAAACAGTCGGACAATTGGGTCCACCCAGGACGGAATATCCCGACCCAGGTTTTGCCTCGTGGCGATAATAACTTTGCAGAGCATATGCAACTGCAGGCTTCGAATTATATCATTCACCGGTGTGATACCCAGGCCGCCCTTGCCAGGGGGTAAAACCACCAAGCCTGGGGTAACGCATTTGAAGACTTGTCCCGACACGTAAACCTCGAAATAAGCGAGTGGAGCCGGTCTTTTTTTGAAATCCAGTCGGAGGAATATGGCACACGCTGGCCGAATACCACAGAACTGGAAGAATATTCTGCTGCAGAATAACTGCTTGCCCACCAAGCGTCTGTGCTCGGTGAACCCACAGTGAACACCGCGTCTGCATTTCAGTTAATAAATGCTGGAGGCGGTCAGCGTTCGAGAGGTTGGTAAATACCCAATAATTTTGTCTGGCCATCGTTCCCAACTACAATAATTCCCAGGTCCACCAGTGACTGTCAAAGGGCTTCAGTCGACTCCGTCCATGGGCGAAGTGTCCACCGTTCCACGCACCAATCTAAAGCATCAATCAGAGCAACGCTGTCCGTCGGTCACGGAGGTGTGACACGAATTCGATTGGCCGAAATTCGCGATCTACGACATACATTGGGCATTAATGCTAAAAATCCTTCATTGGACACAAATACTGCTGCCGAGCGCAGCGAAGGCGGCCTTCATTGGACAATAATAATTGGCAGCTGCCGAGCGCAGCGAGACAGCCTAAAAGAACCATTGGGTGAGTAGTGCAGCGAGGCCGCAGGCGAGCGGAACGGGTAGCGCCACTGCCGTAGCGGAGCGTAGGCAGCCTGTATTAATAGCGATGCGAGCGTAGTGAGCTGAGCGGCTCCAACTTATAAAATCTACCGCCGCGTAGCGGCGGCGCTTGGCTAGTAAATAGCGAGACAAAATATCTGCCGCGCTTGTAAACCGGCTCGTGACGTCTTGAAGGCCTTGAACGGGACAGGCCGGTGTGAGTAATAAACCCACTCCAGCCTGCCCCGTATAAGTAGTCATATTATCTTGTGACCAGAAGCTGGAATTAAGCTGCGAAGTCTTCTTCCATAAATGTTTAGCTCTTTTAAAGCTTTTTAGACCCGTGAAATTGGTTTCTTGGCCCCCCACTATGTGAAAGGTATTCGAAAAAAAATTCAGGGTGCGTTGTGAGACGTTATTAAAACCATTCGCGTTGAGAGTACCCCCGAAGGGCCCACTGCACATTAAAAATGAGTGGGAACAGAAGAAGATGGCACCGAGGTGGCCTGGTTCCGTAGGCATTCAATGGTTGCGCGAAGGTCGGTGGGGAGAGGCCCAGTTAAAATGCGGTCCAATAAAGGCGACATGATAATGCAAGCCAGAGTCGAGTCATCCCACAGAAGCCACAGAGGGTGAAGCAGTGCCGATGCTGCCTTACCCAAAAACGCACCCAATTTAAATGGGTCGAGATAAATGCTGGGTGCAATAATCTGCAGTGCCAGATCGAATTCAGCCAACTTCGTCTTGAGCCAAAATTGGGCTTGGTCCGGGTAGAAGAGGCCTAGCGCTGCTTGGAGGTCAGTCGAAGCGAGGTCTGGTAGGTGGTTTGGCAGCCGACCGCAGACCGAGGTTTCACCTTCAGGCTCGAACGGGCGGGTTGAAAGTTTACGCAAAACCGCGTGTCCAAATGTCTTGGCCCGAAGAGCGAGGAAATTCCCAGGAGCCTTGGTGTCAAGTAACACTCGGTGCAGACTGGGTTGCGCTTGAATAGACGAGATCGTCTTGTCAGGGTCCGAGTCCGAATTAAAGGAGCCCAAAAATTCCTCAATGACTAAACAGAGGTTTTTGAGGGACATTTCCTTCACCGAACCTTGGTACACAACTGAGTTGTGAAGCGTCTCCACAGTGGGAGCTTTTTTCACATATGCCCCCACAAAGGTGGGGGGGGGGGTCCTGGATCGGTCCCAAAGAATAATATCTTGGTCCGCGGGGACGCTACCACCCTCTCCAGTGGCAAGCCACTCATACGAATTCACAGTCGAAACCACTGGATATTCCTTTTGGGAGGTAGGAAGACTGCTCCATTCCTTGGCGGGGTCAGCAACCTCCCCAAAAATGAGGCGCTTGGCCCGCATGACTCGAGCGGGGGTAAATTCAGAGGACTTGGTGGGAGCGACCGGGAACGGGGTTCCCGGAGGGCCAAATAGCCTTGCGGTGGACTTCAATAGCCACCTCAATTGTAACGGGCCTAGTGAGTACCCGTCACTAGCTTACACGTAGCGGTGAGGAAGCGTCCAGTGCTCAGTAATACTGAGACCAAGTATTAAGTCCGAAGTAAAATCAACTCTGTTTTATTATTGGGACCAGGGCGGGGGCCCGTGGTCTAATGTTAACCACTCAAATGCAGGTCAGCAGCTGATTGGCTGGAATGGGGTCTGGCTCCCCCACTTTCAGCCAATCAGATGATGACATGTCAGCACACGCTAGCCGTGTGCTGCTGTGCCTACTTATGTAATATCTGTAAGAGATCTACCTACTTATGTAAATGGAGGGCCCATTACATCACCCTCCTCTCAAAGTTGCGCTTACGCAATGTAAGCGCAAATAACACTGGAAAACAACTGAAGACAACCGCGGGACGACGAACGCGGTAGACGGCGACCGACACAGCTTGGACGACGAACACGGCGCTCGGCGACGAGCGCGAGCACGGAGTGAAGTGCCTCGGTGAGTATGGAAACCCGAGATGGCGATCAGCGCAGGACGACTCTTCGAAGCGACCCTTCGAAGTAACGGCTGACCCGAGGACAGGACCGTTGACTCGACTCGACGCACCAGCAGGATCAGCTTGGACATCTTCATCGCCGGTGAATGACGGCGGCGCGGTGCAGTGCGCAAGAGCGCTCAATTCCATCCTGGTGCACGTGGGTTCAATCCCCACGCGGGACAAACGATTCGTTCACGATGCGTGAGCGTCCTGAGCCTTTTCCACGCGCTCTTCGACATCATCAAGCGTTGAAGACTCGGCCACCGAGACACATATCCATTGCAGGACACATCGTGGACACTCCACGTGAAGACGCACTCAGGCGCTGAGTGCACGCTGGATCGAAGCTCGTCGGTGGTTGAGGTCTTGGGCGTCACGAATATCAGCATGAGCGCGTCGAGTGACACTTGTGGCGGCACAAGCGAGGGCCGATGCCGGAGCTTGAGGTCTGGGCTCAGCTTGAGTCGGAAGAGAAGCTTGGTTCCGCAGTCAAAGTCGCCATCGAGGTGACTCGAAGCCAAGCCAGCCCAGTGGTCAAGCACTGAGTCGCCAAGCCGAAGGTCACCGGATCGAGTCCGGGGGTCGTCATCAGTTGTTGGTCTTAATCATCGCGGCGAACCTCGCCGCGCGCTTGCGTCGAGGGTTCCCGTTCACTGTCGCTGTCGTTCGCGATCTCGTCCTCGTACTCGCAAACAACATCCGGGACGTCCCGGAGGAGAGTCGCGCGTGGCTCCCACGTATCGTCGTCTGGTGGAAAGCCAAGCCACCGTACTCGGTAACGCCGCGCGGCAGGAATCCCGCGCGAAGCCTGATCACTCGTACGGATACGGGTACGAGACGTAGCACGAGGAGGGTCCTCGTGTGCCACGATGTGATCCACGATCCAACGTGTATCGCCAGCCGAGTCAACAATCGGCGGGGGAGGTTCGCGTCGGTAGTTCGTACGCTTGGGTTGCCCAAGACGACTTGGAGATCGATTCGAATCGTGCAGTGGGCGCTCAGACGAAGGCTGAGGCGGCGACGGCTCAGGTTGCGCAGGCTCGGGTGGAGCTGGAGGCGACGCGGACTGCGCGTCGTGAGGGGCGTTCGCTCTGCGCTCCGGTGCCGAAGAGGACGTCGTCGACGGGATAGTTGCAGGATGGTACTTCTTGAGTCGCCCGACGTAGAACGTCGGGTGAAGCCGTAAAGACGTAGGAATATCCAACGTGTAGGCTTCTCCATTAACCTTCATGACTCTGAAAGGTCCAATGAATCGAGGCGCGAGTTTGCTCGCGCCAAGATTAGTCACTGCTGATGACCGAACGCCGTCAGTTGACAGGAGTACTTGATCTCCTGTCGCAAAGGTAGCCGTGTTCTTGCGCCCACGCTTGTCAGCATTCTCCTTTTGCTTATCCACTGCGTCTTGCAGTGCGTCGCGCACAAAACGGACAATTGATTGCCGTTGCAAGACGAACTCCGAAACAGCGGCGTTGTCGACGGGACGCGCCGGAGTTTTCGGCGCGTAGTTGGCAGCTGCAACTGGAACCCCAGCGTTGCCTGGGTCGATCAATGTACGGGCAGTCCATGTTGCGAGAGGAGACGCCGCAATGTCCGGCGTCGCGAGGGCCTTCTTCGTCTTTGAGCGGGTGACAGCATTCAGAGTCACGTCCTCGTGAGCTGTACTCGTCATGTCGTTAACACCATCTTCATCCCCACCCAGAGTGGAGCCACGAGGCGCCGTGGGGTGGCCCACGGCGATGAGAGCAGGCACGCGCGGATGGCGCGCGTTGTTGGCGAAGAATGGCGTCAGACCCGTTGACGCGTGCTCAGCGTTGTTGAGTGCAAACTCAGCAAGGGGCAAGAAGGAGCTCCAACTCGCGAACGACGTTGCGTAGCTTTGAAGCACGTCTTCGAGGACCCGGTTGACTCGCTCCGTCTGGCCATCCGTCTCCGGATGTGCTGCCGTCGACATCGACAGCTTCGTACCCAGAAGCTGGAAGAGGCTGGACCAGAACGCGGACGTGAACCGCGGGTCACGGTCAGAGACAATCGACTCTGGCAGGCCATGATGACGGAAGACACAGTCGATGAAGTGCGCCGCGGTCTCGGCCGCGGTGACCGTGTCGCTCACGGGGATGAGGTGCACCATCTTCGTGAAGCGATCCACGAAGACCAAGACGCCGGTTCGACCTTCGGCGTCGGGTGGAAGCCCAAAGATGAAGTCCATGGAGACTGAGCGCCAGGCCTCAGTCGCGATCGGCAATGGTCGCAGGGGAGCCTGCGACGACTTCGATGGCTTCACCCGCTGACAGGTCTCGCAAGTGCGGACCCACTTGCGCACCCACTTGTACATGTGGGGCCAGAAGAAGTCGCGAGAAACAGCCGCGAATGTCTTCTCGCGGCCCAGATGCGCGCCCATGGGGCTGTCGTGGAACTCGTGGATGATCCGAGCTCGTAAGTCGTCGTCGTTGGGCACGACGACTCGAGAAGCATCGAACTTGTCGATGTTGTAGCACAGCAGATCACCGTCAAGGTGGTAGCGGTCGATCTGGTTGCGCGTGTTGCGCGACAGAGCCTCCAGTGTCTCGTCACTGGGGGCGCGGAGATACGCCACAATACCGGCGTAGACCGCGTCGTCTGCGTACGCCGCGACGATCTCGTCGCGCAGATCCATCTCCGGAGACACGTTCGTCAGGTTGATGCCTGACGCAAGGCACACAGCACAGTGGTCGTCATCTTCATCTTCGTCGTCAATCACTTGACGACCCAGCACAGTTCGAGGGTCGTAGTCGGGTCGCCGAGACAATGCATCGGCGAGGATGTTGTTCTTGCCTGGCTTGTAGTGGACGACGAAGTTGTATTCGGCGAAGAACGACAACCAGCGAGCCATGCGCTGGGAGAGGTGGGGCGACTTCATCGCTGTCCGCAGCGATGCGTGATCTGTGTACACGGCGAACGTCTGCTCGCCTAGCAGATACACTCTGAACTTGATCAGAGCGTAGCGCATCGCAAGGAGCTCCTTGTCGTGGACGGGGTAATTGCGCTCCGCCGGCTTCATCTGTCGTGATTGGTAGCTCACGACTCGCTCACGACCTTTGTCGTCGAACTGCATGAGCGCACACCCGATAGCGAAGTCGCTAGCGTCACACACGACGTGGAAGGGCTTCGAGTCATCTGGAAGCATCAAGATTGGCGCTGACGCCAAGCTTTTCTTCACCGAGTCGAACGCGGCTTGGTGCTCCGGACGCCACAACCACGTGGCGTCTTTCTTCAGCAAAGACGAGAGAGGCTGGATCAATCCAGCGTAGTCCTTCGTGTACTTGTGCAAGTAGTTCGCCAGACCCAGCCACTGACGAAGCTCAGTGGGGCTTGTAGGCGTAGGCCATGAACAAATAGACGAAATCTTCTCTGGGTCAGCGCGTACTCCGTTCTTGCTCACGTAACAGCCAAGCACCGGAATCTCCGGCGCGCAAAAGACGCACTTCTTGAGGTTGGCGTAGAGCTTATTCTCTCGCATCACTTGAAAGACTTGCCTCAAGTGCCGCACATGGACTTCGACCGCGCTGAGATCTCCTTCAGCGCGACTGTGGACGAAGATGTCGTCAAAGTAGCTCGGTGCAAAGTCACGGAGCGGGCGAAGCACATGGGACACCATGCGATTGAACGTCGCAGGTGCATTCTTCAGGCCTTGGGGCATGACAAGCCACTCCCAGAGCATGCCGCTGGGAGTACTGACTGCCGTGAGAGGAATGTCGCTCTCTCGCATCAGAATCTGGTAGAAGCCATCGGTCAGGTCGATGGCGCTGTAGATGACACTGCCCGACATGGAGTCCAGTACCATGTCCTTGCGGGGGATCGGCGTCTGCGCCGGGATGGTGGCGTCGTTCAGCTTGTTGAAGGCGTGGACGATGCGCCATCCGCCGGTGGCCTTCTTCACACAGAAGGTCGGACTCGAATGCGGCGAGATACTCTCGCGGACGTGGCCGGCTTGCCGGCGACCCTCGAAGAAGTCGTCAATGGCCTTGACCTGGTCGCGCGGCAGTGGCCACTGCCGTGTCACACAGTACTTCGAGCCAGGCGCGAGGTCAATCTCGTGGCGCACGCCACGATCTGCTGGCAGCTCCGCTGGGATCTTGTCGGGGAAGACGTCGGCGAACTCGCGAGCCGTCTCGTAGATCGGGTTGCCCGACGCCTTCAACGACTCCCAGGACTGCGCAGCGAAGCGCTCTTCGCGCGCTGACTTCGGCTCAGCACTCTTCGGTCGTGACGACATGTCGTCCGTGCCCACGGAATTGATCGTGTGAGCCACCGAGTCACCATCGGTGATCAAGCACACTTGCTCGATGTCTCCGGCCTTGAGGTCCCGGAGGAACTTCTTCCAGGAGAGGCCTGGAAGACTCGTGATGGACTTGGCGTCGCGAGGCGGACTCGCGACCTCGATGACACGAGTGCGGTTCGGGGCTCCGTCCACATACTCGACCGTGCAGACCGACTCAGTCGGGGCTGAGGGTGGGTCCACCGCACGGCGAGGCTTCAATCGCCTCTGCGATCGGCGGGACGTCTTCGTGCGTCTCGAGCCCCTGCTCGAGACTGAGGTGTCGCTCTCGCTGGACGAGGCTTCACCCTCCTCTAGGCGCGAGAGCTCGTTCTCGACCGCGCCGTTCACGCGCGGTGGCAGCTCCTGCTCGCCCGCGGCATCGTCTTGCGGGAGCCACTGCTCGACCGCCTCATCAACATGCGGGAGCCCCTGCTCGACCGCCTCATCAGCATGCGGGAGCCGCTGCTCGACCGCCTCATCAGCATGCGGGAGCCGCTGCTCGACCGCCTCATTGGCATGCGGGAACCACTGCTCGACCGCCTCGTTGGGAGACGGGAACCCATGCTCGACCGCCTCATCGGTGGACGGGAACCGCTGCTCGACCGCCTCATTGGTTGACGGGAACCTCTGCTCGACCGCCTTGTGGGAAGGCGGGAACCACTGCTCGACCGCTTCCTTCGCATACGGGAGCCGCTGCTCGACCGTCTCATTCTTCATCCGCGGGGGCCACGGATGCTCAACCGCTCGCCTCTCACCCGCGCGCCCACACGCGGGTTCTTCATCTTCATCACCAGTCAGCAGCACTGCGCATGTCGTGCAGAGAGGGCCATCGCTCGCTCTGCGCACAACGTGCGTCGTGGACGTACCGTCCACGACTGTGACATGGGGCCAATCTCTTGGCGCGACCAAGAGATGCGTGAAGACTTCGGTCACGTCGAAGTCTTGACGCCGCTTGACCGACCGAGCCAACCAGTCGATCTGGGGCTGGTACCGAACCAACCATGGGATGCCCAGGATACAGTCAAACGCGTAGTTCATGTCGAAGACGATGAAGTTGTCGTTGCTGTGGAAACCATCGAACGTGTACGGCAACAACAACTCTCGCCGTGCGACACGGCGAGGCTTCCCATCCGCAAGCTTGACAACCACATCTCCAGGAAGATCTCGCACGGGAACGCCCGCGGGGAGGATCGACAGACACGAAGCTCGGAAGAAGTTGTTTGTCGCTCCTGAGTCCAGGAGCGCGCGGAGAGGTCGCCGAGCACCGGCGACAAAGAGGCTGACGATGATCAGCCTCGAGTCGCCACTGGCAGTGGTGGCATTGAAATGTGCATGAAGCACGGGGGGGCTAGAAGGTCGGGCTGCCACCGGGGGACCCGGACCTCCATTCCAACCAGTAGGGCGCCCCGCCCCTACTGGTCCCGGCCGTTTTTTGGTTGTGCGGCCGGGGTCTTCTCGTCGGACGCAACATGCTCCATGTGCGCAATGACCGGAGCCGGCGCGCGGCACACCGCCGCGCGATGCCCAGACTTCCGGCAACGGAAGCAGGTCATCGGACGTGCTTCACGACCACCTCGTCCTCGCCCCGAGGACGACCACTGCTGGCGCTGCGACGCCTCGATGGCGTCGATCTCCATGGGCTCGGGCCCCGACGAGGGAACCTCCGCAGGCATCTGCCTCGCGTACGACGACGCCACCACGTAGTCCTCGCGTAGCGCGAGGGCAAAAGCTTCTTCCAGCGTGGCGGGCTCAGCTCGCGTGAGACAGTACCGCGTCATGCCTTCGCGCATACCGAAAACAAAGACGTGGACTTGAGACGCCATGTCGATCGGCTTCGTGACGATACACGAAGCGAGGTGGCGCGTCTTCTGGACGTAGTCGCGCATGGACATCTTGCCTTGCTTGAGGGCAAAGAATGTCGCGCGCACGCGCGACTCATCTTGAGGCGGCTCGAAGGCGAGACGCAGGTCACTCTGGATCGCCTCCAGAGTCGGGAACGCGAGTTGGTCGACAACGAGCTTGCCGAGGGCCCATTCCTTGGCCTTGCCGGAAAGACGGGACAGCAAGAAGTTCACCTTCGCTGACGGCGCCTCGATCAGCCTCGAGGCGATCGCGATGTCAATCTCCCTGAACCAGCGGTTCAGAGGGAGACGATCTGGGCCAGTCCCAGAGTATGAAGACGTCTCCATCTTCACGGCGTTGTTCTTGGACGCGTGCGAGGGAGTTGACACTCGCCGCTTTGCTTCGGCGAGCTCGCGATCCATGAACTCTTGGATGGCTTGGCGCTGTTGGTCGGGCGTCGCTGAGCTCAGCAGCGACGTGACGACAACTTCTCCGGACACCGCCGCGAGGCGGTGGAGTGCCTGCCACTCGATGGACGTCAGATGGGGGAAGGCCGCGTGCTCCAGCGTCATGGCTGGAGGTCCCGCGGGCTGGTCTTCACTCATCTCGAACTTGGTCATGGGAAGGACTACAAAGTGCTACCAGGTGTAACGGGCCTAGTGAGTACCCGTCACTAGCTTACACGTAGCGGTGAGGAAGCGTCCAGTGCTCAGTAATACTGAGACCAAGTATTAAGTCCGAAGTAAAATCAACTCTGTTTTATTATTGGGACCAGGGCGGGGGCCCGTGGTCTAATGTTAACCACTCAAATGCAGGTCAGCAGCTGATTGGCTGGAATGGGGTCTGGCTCCCCCACTTTCAGCCAATCAGATGATGACATGTCAGCACACGCTAGCCGTGTGCTGCTGTGCCTACTTATGTAATATCTGTAAGAGATCTACCTACTTATGTAAATGGAGGGCCCATTACATCAATCCCATCCATCGAGCCGTCGTGACTGGAATCCGACTCAGAATCATCCCCACTATGTGGCTCAAAATCCGAGTCAGACGCGTCAGCTGGCAGCGTTTTCACTCGTGTCGCTCTGGTCGTCATAAGCTGGAGGCGTACTAGCCGTGTCTTCTGCGTCTTGGCTTGGAGGGTCCGGCTGGGGCTCAGCGGTCTTCTTATGCTTGTCGCTAATAAAAGGCGGAATAACCCGGTTAAACTCCCGACGGCGGTGGTGCACCACCGAGTAGCCTTGACCCAAAAACTGGATCTGCCGGAGCGGGGTGCGCTTGTCGATCATCACAGACGTCGGCGCTGAGTTTTGGTTAAAATACACCCGGCGGCTCCTGGACCGCAGTCCACCCACAATGTGGGCCGGCGCAATAAACACCGGAGGAGTGCCTTGTTGCGCAAACTAGTCGTAAATTGTTCCATCCGAGACGTCGTCCGGGAGGCGCTGGAGGTCCACGTAATACCAGTGCGAATACTTCGAATACGCCTGGACGGTGAATTTGCATCCACAAATGGTCACAGCCTCACCGCCCTGTTTAGTATAAAACTCGCGGTCCGTACACACGAAGCTGATCCCCGCTCGGGGAACCGCCTTGAAGTCGCGCAGGTGCTCCAGGCTCTTCGACCACAGAGGGGACTGAAGCGTCGAGTCGAGCGGAGTCATGATTTCCGTATCGGAAAAGACACGGTCGGGTCGCGAGCGGGGATCCACATCGAAAAACAAAGCTCGGGCGAAACTTGCTGGGACACACCCGCGAGGGCGGCACACCGTTTGTCCCTTTCATCCCGGTCGGGGTCCAGGAAAGCGCGCTCGGCCTTTTCAAAAGGTCGGCCTGGTGAATTCACCACGCGGCGCAGCGTTCTGCCACGCTTGGCGCCATTTCTTGTCGCGTTGCGGCCCGGGCATGGTCCACAGGAGGCGAAAAGAATTCAAATAAATTCAATAAAGAATTCAAATGCGGTTCAAAAGAAATCCAATAAAGAATTCCAATGCGGGTTCAAAAAACTTTGCAAAAGAAACTCAATAGAGGCGGGTTCAAAAAACTTTTCAGAGGGGAATTCAAAAAGAAATCCACTACGTAGTATACTTTAACGGAGTCATACGAACACGAAGATATATGCACCCATTGAGTGACCCGCACAATCATTGCTCTGCATTGCCGGGATATTCCGCAATTTGCCAGCTACCCCTCAAGTGGACCAAGACGAACCCAAGTTCGCTTTTCCGCTTCCTAAGTACGCCTGCAAGTTCAAGCCTCAAGCCTCAAGCCTCGCCGACAAGTTCGACTGAAGACCCCTTTTGAAGACCCTTTTTCTCACTTTCGATTTTTCGTGGAGCATCTCGTGGATTACTGTGAAGTTTTCGTGTGGAGTTTTCGTGTGGAGCCTATCTTCGACGCAATACACTGGTGCATATATCTTGCACACTGTATATGAAAAGGGCACGTGTTGCTGCGCTCAACTAGGTAACATGGGACGGGGCAATTACACCCAACCGAAGCCCAACTACAACCAACTGGGACCAAATGAGACCCATGTGCACCCCAACCAAACCCAAACGATACCCAAACGAAAAGATACAGACTATACGACTATACATATAACCGGATCCCGGAGACCAGTCTGATGGGTCAGGATCCGGGTACTCGTGGACCACGAGTCGTGGTGCACATTGGAGGATGGTGACAGCTCAGTAGCAGCACGACTGGGTGAACTACAGCAGAATACTTACCACGACAAATTAGCCCGTATGCGAGCGGAGACTACCATCGTTAGAATCGATAAATTTCTCTCCATTGATGTACTCATGCATGCTTGAACGTCGTCGCTCCTTAGTAATGCGTGCATGACAATATTTGAGCAAAGAGAAACGTGTATTTTGATATTACAACCTCAGGATGAACGAGTGCTTGCTCAGGGGGTGGTTGCGCTCCAAGCACGCTGAAGTAATCATCAATGCAAATAATGTACATCTAGCATTTACCGCTTCAATGCATGCAATAATCTAGGAGAAACAACACATTCATAATATGTTAAGATTAGCCCAACCCACCTCCAAACGAGACCAATAGAGCACCAACTGATCCCAACGGAGCCCAGCTGAGCCCAACTGAGCCCAACTGATTCCATATCGGGTAAGTAAGCGTACCTGGGCTTCACACCGGTCTTGGCGGCGCTGCTGCTCACGGACTTGGCGGTGGCGCTGCCCGTGGACTTGGCGGCGGCGGCAATGGCGACACGGACCCGAAACTTGGCCTCGAGGCCGCTAAGGTCGCCAGTGCTGTACGCGGATGTGGTGATTGGTCTGCCGGTGGTCTTGGCGATGCTGCTGCTCATGGACTTGGCGGGGGCGCTGCCCGTGTATCTGGCGGCGGCGGCAATGGCGACACGGACACGAGACGCGGCGTCGAGGCTACTGAGGTCGCCGGTGCTACACGCAGACGTGGCGCTGCTGCTCACGGACTTGGCGGCAGTGGCAACCCAGACACCAGGCTCGGCATCGAGGCTGCTGGTGTGCGGCCTTGGTGGTGGCGCCGCCCGAGGAGTTGGCTTCGGAGAAGAAGCCGCTTGGGAAGCCCGCCACGTCCAGGGACTTGATGGTGGCGCTGTGCATGCTCGGGTGGCGGCGGTGCTCGCAGCCTTGGAGGCGGCAATATTCGAGGACTTGGCGTCGTCGACAATGGCGACATGGCCGCCAGACCCTTCAGAAAGGCAAGCCGAACCTGGGGTCTTGGGCGTGCTGTCAAGACGGGGCGGCGGTGCATGTGTCGGCACTATTGTGGTGTAGCGGGATCAGCAAAATCTGCGAGATCGCTAATCCAACTTCCCAACTGCGCCCGAACACCGACTAACGGAGGGGGTACTTCGATCTGCCATGATGTGTGCTGAACTGGGTCACCTTGTGTACCCGTCGGTAGGGCTGGATCTTGCTCTTCTGGTGTCTTCCGAAGTGTCAAAGCCTTGAAGTCGAGACAGTCTTGGCGAGACGCGGGGATGGGGTGGAGAGGCGTGGAAATCTTCACGCAGCTCGCGGTTATACTCCCAGATCGAGTGGTCTTGCACTTGGATCTGGCGGCCTGGATCTGGATCCGGCCGTGGAGTTGCCTTTACGGGGCTCTTGTTCTTTACGTTCCTTTCCTTGCGATGCTTGCCGCTTCCTATAGCGGGATCTGTAGTCGTTGAGCGTCGAAGACCCGACCGGCCAAGCTGTGAACTCTGGATCTGGGGTCCGCACTTGGGGTAGATCACTAGGAAGGTCTAAATCTGGCCAATGTATTATCCAGACTTAACCAACACTAGATCTCTTACCGCTCCCGCGCAACGCCCGACGCAAATCGCCTTGTTGGCGGGGTTGACGAAGGAAACTTCCGGGCAGAAAGTTCCTTGTAATGGCCAATGTAGTTCCCGTTTCCGAGCGAAGGCGAAGGCGGTTGCGATGTCCAAAGCAAATTCGATACTGATTTATGCTTAAGTCCGATCCCATCCTATCTACCTATCCTTCTATCCAGCTATTATCCCATCCGTACCTACCGGCTCTGTAGCCTTCCTTTAGCTCCACCATGGCGTCACCCAGGCCTTAGGTGTGTCGTAATCGCCAGATCCGCAATGTCGGATCTGGATCCAGATCCATGGTATCAGATCTGATCCCGATCTGGGCTCCAGATCCAGATCGCTTCAATCTCTCCCGGACATCTTGATCTGGGCTGGGACTGCTGGCCCTAGTTCCCTAACGCTTGCAGACCCGCATCCCAAGGTTCTACGACTCCTTCCTCACGCCAGATCTGGCTGGGTCAGTAGTGCCTAACCGGGTCCCAATCTCGCACTTGCCAATCAACTTCGATCTCGGATTTCTCTGATCTTGCTTCTCCACGTCAATCTTTCGCGTTTCTTGAAATGCACTTTACCACAATCGCCCCCTGCGCGTAGTTGTTGCCACACAACGGCAACACTCCGTGCACACTCTTCTCTTTGGTCATCGACTCAGTGTGACTGCATTGTCTTCAGAGGCTTAGAGCCCCACTTCTATCCAGATGGCATACTTGATCCGCATCGTATTCGTCCAGATCATTAGCTTGAACAATTTGAATTTCGCTTGCCGAATCCGGATCTCGATCCATGTCTTCCTGTCTCAGTAATACGAGGTTCTGGTAGCATTTCCGGATTCGTCGATAAGGGTCGGCACACACTCAGAATGATTTGCCTAGTTCTGACGCACGTAGCGCCAGATCTCACATGTAAACATACAGGTACCCAATCCACCGATCTGCAACCACCTTGCAGATCCGTTGCCATACCTCCCATAAGGAGTGACCAGCTCGCTCTAGTAGGTCCCTGCCTCACTTGTCCTCGCGAGATCGCCCCACGTCAAATCGGTTTCGACTCACGCGATCATGCTGACAATCATTCAACATAGCTCCACAGTCGGGGTCTTCCTCATTTAGCCACGGCGGGGGTCGCCGTAAACCGGTCTCGGTCGACAAGATCTTGCCCAAACGGTTCACCGTGACAAGATCGTGTAGGTCTCCTTCATCTTCTACCACGATCCCGCCTTGCCGTCGGAGCGCGACACTAGTCAGACCCTCGGCACTGCTATTCCAATCACGCTTAACGTGCACAAGTTCGTGATCGGTCCAAACCCGGAGACGATCTAGAGCCTTCTGTCTCAGCAGCGTCAATCCTAGAGCCTTGCACTCGATCTCGCCACTTACCTGGCGGATCACCAGGTTGGAGCCTCCGCAGATCACCAGCCGTTGCCGGTCGTCTCCTTCTAGCAGATCTAGGCATAGCAATAACCCGTGGTATTCCGCCTCGTTGATGGCCAGGCCCTTAGCATACCCGGATCTCGCCCTTACCACACTCCACTCAGGTAGCTTCCCCAAGATGGCGCTGACGAGAAGAAGTGCTTGACACTCGCTGAATTGCTCTTTGGGCCCGCCAAGAACTGGTATCGCCAATTGCCCAGATCCACACGCAACATGTGGTCGGACCTTCTTCGCAGTTTCCGGATCCAGTACTGTGGATTCGGAGTCTCGGTGGTGCATCAGTATTACCAAGCCCACAAGCGACCAGACTCTACCTCCACGTCTTGTGCGGGGGGTTCTGGGACACCTCTGCTACTGGGGCTGGTATAAACGCCTCATTTTCCTTCAGGAATCGACTCGTTGCAGCTTGGAAGTACGACTTCAGTCTACCGGTCACGGCATCGAAGCCTGGAGCAATGGCAGTAGGACATGATGGTCCGAGGGCCGTTCGCTGAGGCTCGGGTGGAGTGTCTGATCCAGGATCCACCGCAGCAATGCTGGACGACGACGTCCAACCTCTTGTCGGACCGATCTGGAGTGGTGATACCGGATCTGGGCCCACGAGGCCCGGATTGGACGTAGTTTTACCCACCAAGACCTTCAGACATTTGGTTCAACGACTGGATAATCTTCACATCCAGATCGAAGAGGTCGTTCGCATCGAACGCTCCTACTATCAGGCCGGTCACCTTCAGTAGACCCATCAAATCTTTCACCGCATCCAGTTTGTTATCCGTCATCACGGGAGCTGCGACGGGCCCCTTCAGCTCACCGATCTGCTTCAGTCATAGGATCTGCATCACTGGATCTTGATCTAGGAACTCATGCAGCTCCTTGCGGCGAAACGCGTATTCTAAAGCGGTTTCGGACCATTCAGGATCGGTCTACCTCGTCCAACTCTGAAACTTTCATCTTCTTCCGCATAGTCGACGTCTTCATCTGAATCCGGTCGTACCAGGAGCCTAGCGGCCGGTAAGGCTTCCGTGTAATCGGTGGATCAGCATATGTATACCGATCCGATTCGGTCTTAGTTTGTTTTGTTAGTGGGTCTCGATGTGATTCGACACCCACTGGGATCCCCGAAGGGACCTGTGGAGGAAGTTGAGGTTTGTCTTCCAGATCCGGATTCGGATCTGCCTCGTTTCCGTCGACAGAGGTCCTCCTAGCACTCTGTCGATCCGCGAATCTTGCTTCATTCAGGCAACCGATTACGGCGCGGGAGGCAATAAAATACACCTCGAAGACGCGAGTGTTTGAAAAATGGCACGTGATGCTGTCCCCAACTGGGTGTTACAGTAGCCTCTCTACTGTAACCGACTCGCACCTTTTATATAGCCGTCTATACGTGTCCGGATAAGAAGAGATTTTTAGTACACCCCTGACTAGACCCCAAAAACCCTGGCATGGGGCTCCTAAACCCTACCGCGCTTTGCGCGGTGATCGGCTCGCTACGCTCGCTCGGTGTTACCCTACCGCGCTTCGCGCGGGGCTCGGCTCGCTTCGCTCGCTATGCGCACCGTTTATGCCCTTCGGACAGAAGTACACAAGGCGTATACTTCAGTCGGGGACAGCAGTCACTCTCTTCTTTATTAAACGTAGCAATACACGAGCCCTATAATATCATATACTAGAATATCATATACTTCAGAAGTAGCATTTAAATAAAACGTAGCAATACTCGAGCACTATAATAGAATATAATATAGTATAATATTATATACAAGGCCGTGCAGTTGCCCGGAACAGCTCTGGATTTTCAAATTGTGTTGCCTTCGTATACTGCAACGGCAGTCGTGAGGACGATAAAAGCAATAAAAACTGTCCAGCAACCGCTCGTTTCATATATTTATAACCCCTCTTTTTACTATATGTTCACGGAACGCTTGCACCTCGTTGATGGGGCTGCTGCACAGCTCAATGCCACGGTGACGTGTGCTGTCCAGAGGTCGAGATCAATTATTCCCCCCTCGTTTTCAATACGCACAAATTCCATGTCGAATTCAAATTGAAGGATAAACTTTTATGGAAAACTTGAACCAATCAGCATCCGCAACTTATCAAATATTATCTTACCTTGACGAGAAATCTATTCTGAACATGGTTGTACCACTGGTGGGCTTTAACTTCCCTCGCAATGCTTCAATGCGGCATGTAACCTGGACTTGGGCACCTTTACATGTGCCAAAAGGGTTTGGGAGACAAACGGAAACTTTAAGCTGTAGATCAGAGCTCGAAAAAACTATTATACTGGGAATACCGAAGAATGAGGGATGGACAGCCCTCAAGGGATTAATTCCACGGTACTGCGTGCGCGTAAGCGTAACCTCAGTCAACTTTCAAGCAACTTTCATTAACATTCGTGCAACCTGGTAATCGGCAGTAGCACGGTAGCAGAGCAGCATGATACAGTACAATCGACGCCATCGGTGCAGTAGCACTGCTACTAGCAGCGCAGCATGAAAGAAATGGACGGTGTCGGTGCAGTAGCACTGCTACTAGCAGCGCAGCATGAAATAAATGGACGATATCGGTGCAGTAGCACTGCGACTACCGGAGCAGAATAGCATGGTAGCAATGGACGCATCGGTGCAGTAGCACTGCTACTAGCAGAGCAGCATGATAGCAATTGACGCCATTGGTACAGTAATACTGCTACTAGCAGAGCAGCATCATAGCAATGGACGCATCGCTGCAGTAACACTGCTACTGGCATGTAGCAGAGCAGCATGATAGAAATGGACGCATCGGTGCAGACTAGCAGAGCCCGACACCATAACGCAGGTCGCATGCAAAAGCGCTGCTTATACTAGGCAAATTGGTATTCCCAGTCTAAGTCGCAGACGCCCTAGTGTTGAACTTAACCAGTGGAAAAGCGTTGCGACTCAAGTGATGAAGCGCCACGCAGCAAAACTCTAGAAATTCCTGTTACTTTAATCGTTTTCCGTCGACTAAAAAAATCTGATGCGTGTTTGCTCCAGTAGCAAATTTTGCGCCACGCAGCAAAAATCTAATAATGCCTGCCTGTTCTTGAATAACATGTAATTTGGTCTCCGTCGAGTCACAGGTATTTTTGCCCACTTACGTGATGGCACTTTCCCGTAGGATTCACGAAACAGGCACCATACATCGATATAATACGGTGCATACAAAAGATCAGTGAAAAGAGTATGTTTCATTCCGTATTATTGCAAAAAGGTTGGCGGAAAATCCTACGAACCCATACAAACAAGTAGTATCTGGCTACGAAACAGCGACAATCGGCATTAAAGAAAATCTGATGCATGTTGCTCCAGCGCTATAATCACATAATATGTCACAGGTATTATAGCCAAATACAAGCTACCAAATACAACAGGTATTTTATCTGTATCTCAACTGGATGGGTCAACATACCAGCATAATGTGGATATCCAACGGGTTATCTAAAGATACAGGTATACGCGGTTACGAGTATTAAGGTTGACATATCGTAAAATACAGGTATTAAATCAGAGAAGAATCTACCTGCGATCCCCGCCTAGGACTCTGGACTGGATAAATCCAGAGAACTTATCGCAATATCTACTAATTTACCGCTTCTGATTGGCTCAGTTTTTACGCCAATCGGTACCGGACGAAAACCTCTACGTGGCGCATCGTAAATCTTCGTGCATTGAATCCGCGATGGACGCTACTGGGAAGACACTGAAGGCTGTAAGCAGCAGCTTGGGCGGAACCGCCGCCTCGGCCGCCAGCTCCCAGTCACTCCTGAGCTCCCACAGCAGCAGCAACGTGCTGACCGTAGATGACGTGGCGGCCGGGAACAACTCTGCAACGGATTCGCCTGTGACGCTTGCGAGTCTGCAGGAAGCGATCAAGGCGCAGAGAGAGTGGGCCAAGCACATCGTTTTTGACGGGGACGGAAATATTCTCATCAGCAACACGAAGCCGCTGGATGGAGAGGTCGCGTACGTTGATACTGCCGTAGAGAAACCTTGCAGCTTTTATCCGTAAACTGGGTGGGTTTCGTAACATTTTGTTTCGTGTGATTTTGCAGCGGGTTCCTCAAGCTCTTCGACAAGCGTGAAGACACTATGGCGTCGGGTATTGTGCTGCTAAACGAGCAGTACGATGTGCACCGGTGCGGAAATATTTTCTAGTTTTCGACGATATGAAGGCTGAAGCTGACATGTATTGTATCTCCCTCTGCAGATTCCACCCGCCGCTTGTGTACGGACGACGTGGCGATCCTTCTCAAGAGGAAGGCGAAGGCATTGCCGTATGCAAGGTCGCACAGGGCAGCCGCACACTCTTCTGCCTCATTACCTACGTGTATCCGACGCTGTCGGCTCGAGCCGTCCCTCAGCTCAAGGAGTTCTGCGAGACCAAATGTGAGCTGGCATTCGCCGCTTCCGTCGCTTTTTCACCGTGTTAATTATATAGTTGTATGTGTCATGTCGATGCAGTGGCGAAGCTCAGCTGATAGTGAAGACAACTCCACCCTCCTCGCACGTAAGCAACTCAGTATGGTGTTTTGCTTGGAAATAAATGTAGAAGCGAGCATGGTTTCATGCCCAAAATGAATGAAGGATTGTCGCCGCGCAACTCAAATGTTGCCATTGACGCAAGCGCGATAACGCCTGCGACGATCATGCTACATTTCGCAATTCCGAGCCTAACTCACACCCTATCCATTCGTGAATTGTGTTGCTTATGAGCCCGTGGTGAATCAAGCCGATCGATATCAATGCTACCTTCGCGACAACCTACTTGTGTCGCTCGTGCGGCTTGGTCTCAGTCTTAGCTTAGGACGCCCGCCAACACGCCGTAGCGACGACAAAAGAGAGCTTACCACGTAGTATAATATACGGTAGATATTATCTACCGTGGATTGTAGGAGGCAAGTAGTCCAAAACAAGGATGCTACTCACAACCCACAGGCTGTCGCAGTGGCTTTGCTGCCTGCGGAAGTTTGTCAGCCTTCGGCAAGTCGTTCATAGCTGGTGCTTTTGCGCCTTCCCAGGCTGGGAATCCCAGCGCTAGTGTTCTGTGCTGCTGCTTTTCAAGTGGTGTTCATGCGATTCATAACCCCAGCACAAAGGAAATGCATTCTTGCTGCCCTCGTACATTTTGCCGTCCAAGCCGCTCCGCACAGGAGCGTCTGGCAATCGCCGCCGGCATCCAATCGCCGCGGACCCATTTACCGATTTGAAGTTGAAGCCGTTCGCGCTCGATAGTCGTCTAATCACTTGCCTAAGTAAGTACCCTATCAGTAGATTGGCTCGGCCATTACACAACGGCAACTTTTCATACTGATTGCAGTTATCCCAAGTTCCAGCTATCTGCAAATCTAGCCTCAAGTCGCCTCCCATTGGACCGTGAAACGGTGTAGAGGGCGCGTCACTGCCCGACGTCACCCGCCCCATCACCCCAAACAGCAACAGCACAAGGTTCCGCTATGATACACCGCTTTAACGCCTGCGCTGTCCGCCGTTGCTCAAGGTCATTTTACAATTTCCTCGGCAACGAGCAAGTCCTTCTCCCACTCCAGCTCCGTCGTCGCCATGACCGTCGCAAACCACACGCCCAAGAAGTCCGAGCTGGTGCTGGACGGCGAGTCGCTCTGCGCCGAAGACCTGGTCACACTGTCCAAGGGCAACACCAAGATCTCGCTCAGCGAGGAGGCCTGGAAGCGCGTGTCCTGCGGCCGCGACGTCGTGGACAACATCCTCAAGGACAAGACGCGCGTGGCCTACGGCATCAACACGGGCTTCGGACTCTTCTCCAACGTCATCATCGGCCCCGAGAAGCTCACGGAGCTGCAGGAGAACCTCATCCGCTCGCACTCGTCGGGCACGGGCGAGCCGCTGTCACCGGCGCAGACCCGCATGCTGCTCGCGCTGCGCATCAACGTGCTGGCCAAGGGCCACTCGGGCATCCGCGTGCACACGCTGGAGCAGCTCGTAGACGCCTTCAACGCCGACTGCCTATCGGTGGTGCCCTGCAAGGGCACGGTTGGCGCCTCGGGTGACTTGGCCCCGCTCGCTCACCTCGCGCTCGGCATGATGGGCGAAGGCCCCATGTGGGACAAGGTAGGCGGGCAGTTCGTCATCAGCGAGGCATCCAAGGTGCTGGCCAAGAACGGACTCAAGCCCGTGCAACTCGGAGCCAAGGAAGGTCTGGCCATGATCAACGGCACGCAGCTCATCACGTCCGTCGGTGCCGAGGCAGTTGTCCGCGCTGAAAATGTTGCAAACTGCGCTGATATCGCTGTGGCACTCACGCTGGAGGTGCTGTGTGGCACGGTGAACGCATTCCACCCGCGCATCCACACCGCTCGCCCGCACACCGGTCAGATGCTCGTGGCTTCTCGCGTCCGCACGCTGCTGCGCGCCGACAACCCGTCCGAGCTGTTCCGTAGCCACAACTACGAGGGCAAGGTGCAGGATGCCTACACGCTGCGTTGTGCCCCGCAGGTGCACGGTATCGTGCACGACACGATCAACTTTGTGCGCGGAGTGCTGGACGTCGAGATGAACAGCGCCACGGACAACCCAATGGTGTTCACGGGAAGCGCCGAGGTGACGACGGACTTGACTCCTTCCATCCAAACCAACCAGATCGAGGAGGAAGCCGAACAGCCCAAGGAGGAGGCTGAGATCACGGACCTGGACGACGCCAAGCAGGAGATCAAACGCCTCAAGGCTCTTGTCGAGCAGAAGCAGAAGCCTGTGGAGCACCCGGCAGCCGGGATGAAGCGCACGTCGGACACTTTTTACCGCGGTGGCGGTGGCTTCGTCATTTCCGGTGGCAACTTCCACGGCGAGTACCCAGCCAAGGTGCTGGACTACCTGGCCATCGGCATCCACGAAATCGCCAGCGTCAGCGAACGTCGCATCGAGCGCCTCGTGAATCCGACGCTCAGCAACCTGCCGGCGTTCCTTGTGCCCGAGGGCGGTCTCAACTCAGGCTTCATGATCGCCCACTGCACAGCGGCAGCGCTGGTGTCGGAGAACAAGGTGCTCACCCACCCGTCGTCGGTGGACTCGATCTCCACGAGCGGCGCCAAGGAGGACCACGTGTCCATGGGAGGCTTTGCTGCTCGCAAGGCTCTCACCGTCGTGGAGCACGTGGAGACGGTCGTCGCCATCGAGATTCTGGCGGCGTGCCAGGCGCTCGACCTGCTGCGTCCGCTGCGCACTACGGAGGCGCTTGAGACCGTCCACGCGCTGGTGCGCACCCGCGTGGCCAAGTTCGACAAGGACCGCGTCATGAAGCCAGACATCGACGCCGTGCTGGAGCTCGTCCGCAGCGGAGCGATCTGCGATGCAGTCGCGCCGTTCCTGTCCAAGCTGCACGAGTCCGGGCTCTAAGCTCAACGACAGAGCCGATAGAAGCAGTGAGCAGCAGTAGCAACCATGTAGTCAATCGAAATATACAAACTAGAACCTATCCAACCACCATCTTGCACGTTGCAATTTGATCCTTGCGTAGTACATGTATTCGTGTCCGCTGTGGCTCGAGCTAACGATGAGCAAGCTTGTGCAAAATTCGGCCAGATCGGTGCACGTACGTCACAGATCCAAGAAGGCTACATCCTCGATACAGTGACTGAGGGACACACACACAACTTCATTCATTTGCGAATTGGCCGAGCAGAAGAGAGAGACCCGTCCACTCAAGCAAGCAAATTCCGTCCACGATGGCGAGCGCCGCACCCGCCAAGAAGTACCGCTTCACGCGCCAGGACTTCCAGTCGCTGGCCACCAAGCCGCTGCACTTCGACATGGTCTTCGACATCACGGAGAGCAAGGTCAAGGTGACGCTGCAGACGACGCTCAGGCACGACGGCGCGCAGCCGCTCTCGGAGCTCAAGCTCAACTCGAAGGAGCTGGAGATCCTCTCGGTCGAGCGCTTCGACGCGTTCTCGCCGCTGGGCGCCCAGAACGACTTCGTGGCGCACGTGCAGAGCTTCGCGGAGCCCCGCGCGCTGCAGTTCGACGTGGACACGGACGACCACTTCCTCGTCGTCAAGTTCTCCAAGCCCGTGCAGTCTGGAGAGGAGTTCGTGATCCGCACTGTGTCGGTGGCCACCCCCACGGAGAACATCCTGGAAGGTCTGTACTTCGACTACACGCCCGAGGGCGCCCCCAAGACCATCATCACGCAGTGCCAGCAGCACGGCTTCCAGCGCATCGTGCCGTGCATCGACA
Organism: Phytophthora x cambivora; assembly: GCA_033557925.1. Lineage (NCBI taxonomy): Eukaryota > Oomycota > Peronosporomycetes > Peronosporales > Peronosporaceae > Phytophthora > Phytophthora x cambivora. The sequence continues at coordinate 1,903,520 of JAUCEB010000008.1, read as the reverse complement.
CGATGGACGCCAAAGCCTACTATACCACCACCATTGTGGCGGGGACCCGCTACACGAACATCATCACGAACGGAGACCTGGCGCCCGGATACCACACGGACACTGGGGTGCCGATCTTCCACCCTGCGTCCGAGGTGCTAGAGAAGGAGGACCCGTCCCGCCACGTGCTCAAGTACTACAACCACAAGGTGAACATGGCGCCGTACCTCTTCTTCCTGGGTGTGGGCACGTACGAGACGTTCCGCCGCACGCTAGAGTTCCCGGACGGCGACACGACGCTGCTGGAGATCCTTGCGTTCCCGGGCTACTTTGAGCCGGCGGACGCCAAGGCTGCGGTCAAGATGCTGCATGACTCCGTGCTGTGGGTGATGGTGAGTCTGGGCCCGGAGGCTTGCGAGCACCACGATGAGCGCAAGCGCATGTACGAGCTCCTGGAAGAACGCGAGGCTCTTAAGGCCAAGGAAGGCGAGCTGTGCCTCGGACCGAACGAGGAGTACGTGAAGACTCCGCTGAGCGCTTCTGACGCTGCGCGTCTTGCTGCTGTTCGCGCGGAGCTGAAGGAGCTGCTGAAGGTGTGGAAGAAGACCGGATACAAGTACACGGGCGCCGTCTACCGCGAGATCGCGATGGAGAACTCATACTACGGCGGCATGGAAAACGTCGGCAACACCACCATCGTTAGCTCGTGTTTGTGCCCTAGCTGCCGCATGGATGACAAATCGTACGAGTACATGGAGCACGTGAAGGTGCACGAGTACTACCACAACATCAATGGCAGCCAAGTGACCGGCCAGTCTCCGTTCGAGATCTGGCTGAACGAGGCTGTCACGGTGCACATGGAGCGGAAGCGTGCTGCGGCCATTTTCGGTGAGGATTACAGCCGTCTGAGTGAAGTCCTGTACATGTTCACTCCGGCCATTGGCCCTCTTGCGCAGGACAAGTCGGCGACGTCTTTGTCTGTGGAGCCACAGGGCTTCAACCAGACACAAGAGCTCGTTTCCGTTGTGACCTACTCGAAGGCTCCCGAATTTGTGCGCATGGTGGAGCTGCTTCTGGGTGAGGCTACCTTCCATAAGGCGCTCGACAAGTACCACACGAAATACGCTTACGGCAATGCCACCTCCATGGAGTGGATTAAGTGCATGGAGGAATGTTCTGGTCTGAATCTGCAGACCCTGGCCAAGACGTGGTTGAACCGCCCCGGCCACCCTGAGGTGACGTACTCGACGGATTACAATGCTGCTTCGAAAGAATACGTTGTGGAAATCTCGCAGACTGGATTTGAGGACAAGCCCGCAGAGAACAACGGCCCATGGGAGATCCCGATCGACTGGTCGCTTGTCAAGGATGGCAAGTCTCTCAAGACCGGTGTGTTCCTCGTCAAGACGAAGGACGCTAAGCTGGTGATCCCGGATGTAGCAGAGGAACCGGACTACCTGTCCTTCGCTCGCGGTTGGTCGTTCTTCGGAAAGTCGAAGCAGACTAACCCGTCTATTGCGCGGCTCACGAAGCAGGCGCTGTCGGACCCGGACGCTGTCAACAAGTACCAGGCCTACCGCGCTGTGGCGGATACGGAGAAGGCGAAGGTGATTGAGGGACTGTTGAAGGGCGACAAGCAGGTTGAGATTTCTCCCGAATTTGTGGAACTGCATGGCTCTATCCTGTTCTCGGACGAGCTAACCCCCTCTGCGCGTGCGCTGACATTGGTCGAGGCCAAGACCATCCCAAGCCGTGATGACCTGAGTCACCACTACGCTGCGGTGAAGGAGGCGACCACGGCCTTGCTTCAGGCGGTGTGGGCTAAGTACGCGACGAATATCGAGGCGGCATACAATAAGCTGTGCGAGGCTGCTCACCCTGGCCCTCATGTGGAGCAGTTCCAGGAGCGTGCCCTGAAGCGCCACCTTCTGCTGCTCATCGTGGCTGGTGGAAAGTCACCTGTGCTCAGTACGACCCCTAAGGTTGCGCCGACTGTGGCACCGTCCAAGTTGGCGCTTGACCTGCTCAAGAAGTCCACGTTCGTGACGGACCAGGCTACTGGCTTCCGCCTCGTGTTGGAGGACGAAACCTTTGCAGACCGCGCGAAGGTGCAGGAAGAGATTTTCGAGGAGTGGCGTAAGACGCCCGACATGCTGACGAAGTACATCAGTATCGTGAGCAGTTTGGACTCGAAGGACGTGGGTAAGCAGATTGTCAAGTTGCTGGCGAACCCGAGCTTCAACCCTGCGCAGTCTAGCCACGGACGTACGCTGTCACGCTGCCTCTCGCAAATCCGCGATTTCTCGCTGGCCACGGACGAGGGTCTCGACGTTATGGTGGAGGCGTTCGTGAAGATCGGCAAGGTGAACCAAATGTCCGCGTACCCGCTGCTGCAGTGCTTTGACCACCTGGACCGCTTCGACGATGCCACGAAGGCGAAGCTGTTTGCGACGCTGCAGCGCATGCAGGACTCGATCGACAAGAAGAAGGAGGAGTCGCTGTACAACCAGCTCAACATCATCCTGGAGAAAAAGGCGTAAGCCATATCGCCAGTCTTCGCCTGCTAGGTAGGCATGCATCAGTTCGTAGTTGCGATGCTCTTTTGTGTGAGGAAAAATATTCAGCTTTGATGAATGGAATTGTGTTTCAGAGCATTGTGGAATTGTGTTTCAGAGCATTGGAATGGTTGAAGTGTTGACAGCCCTTGCGCCAGACCCTTCACGGTTGGTGCCTCTTCGTGCGCAATACAAATCTTGCAGATGGAAAAGCATGATCTGAAGGTGTTGCTTGCTTTGGTGTTGCATCACATCGTTCTGGCGCTACATCACTTCGTCCACCTCCTCCAGGTCGGTTTGAAGCTCATTCAACACAATGTAGCTGTTGTATCAAGGTCTCCGCTGGTGTTGAAGTTCACCGCGTTGATGGATCGAGTCTCCAAGCGACCGTGGTTCCGAAAGTCCCGCAACGCTTTGTATCACTGCGCGGCGTTCATCGTCGGCTCCACCTACGAGGACGAACGTGTGGCATTTACTGCTACCAAACTCGTGAAGAACGACGCCTACCGCGACCGACTGCTTGTTCCCGAGATCGAAGACCTGGTCACCTTGTGTGACGCTCTTCGGCTCACTCTACCGCAACGAAAAGCGTACTTCCAGTGCTTTTTGCACCTCGACTTCATGCGCCGCTCGAGCATTTCACGCGCCGAGCTGTTGCGATATTGCAGTTTACGAGCCACACCACTCACGAGTTTCTTACTGCCGAACGCCGAGGAAGCTACGCATCGAGATGCAGCGCGTAATCGTTGGGATATCATGCAATTGATGGCAGCGTGTTTCTCCATTTGTACAGCAAACATTGTCGAGGTACGCAGTTGTTAGTTGCTGGCAGCTTTGGCGATTTTTGTTAAGCTGGTATTTTACTTTTCTTGCGGAACCCGAAGCTTGTGCAGCTTGCAGTAGCGGAAGCCACCCGCCCACCGGAAGCTACATCCGATGAAAGCGACGACGAGGGGTCCATACAAGAATATGATGAGAACGAGGGCGTGGTTGTACAGGCCGGCAAAAAGATGGTGGACGATAAACAAGTGACTCATGGAAATCCTCCCGGTATCTGTCAGCAGATTGATCAGTGTCTCGCATTTTTCGTGGGTGTTCCTGATCCGATGGAGCGCAGCTTGAAGGCCTTGTTGATTGCGCTGTATGATGATGAACATCTAGATGCCCCGAGCAAAGGGGGTAACTTGACAATTCCATGCAGCAGCTTCCGGGAGATCCACGGGGTTACCACGATATTCGACGTCGTGCGGTTGTTCCCAGGTGAGTTGCAGCTACTTTCGCTATACGTATCGTAAATATTCTCACACTGTGTGCTGTCACTGACAACCAAAGTGCAGTACTCATCTTTCCGTGTGTCTGGACGCAGCGGGTGATCCGAACGCGAATTCTTGGGGTTAAAACGTGGCAGAGTCTGCAGCAGCGTCGCATTCAGCTCCAACCGCATCTTCCCGTTCGTAGCCTTTTCCTATCTGTCGCTGACATTGTAGCAGCATCTCAAGTCCAGCTACAGCAAAAAGTCAACCGGGAGGATGGTATTCTGACACCTACCGGTGATCAGCAAAATGTGGGTGTTAGCACACCATCAACCGCACTTCTTGACGGACTCAGCGGCAGGAGTGATCTGAGTGCAAGTTCAAAAGCGTCCACCCCGCGCAAGGTTGTTCCATGCACGTACGTTTAGCAGTTATTTACTCGCTCTAGAAACCAACCTCACAATTTATATGAAGTGGTAGTGAACATGCGAAGTCCGACGCGGAGGCTTCATCGTATGCAGTGGAAGAGCCGAACACCCTCAGGTTAACTTTTGATCAGTGCTCTTCCTCGAAGGAAGCATGGCGAGTCTCCGCAAATCACGCACTCGCATCCGTTTACATCAAGTGTCTTCAGGAAGATACGTCGGCAACGAGTGAGGAACTCCGAGCAAGGTTTGAAGAAGTCACCACGCAGATTTTTTCAGGAGAGCTAAGCGCCGAGCAGTCTGAAAAAATCCGACAGCGACTCGTGAAGACTTATGGTTATCACTTTGCTCACTCGCTCCTAGCAAAAAGCAACGTGAAAGAGCTGAACCACGCGTCAAAAACACCTCTCGATGAGCGTCGTGCCAAGCAGCGCTACGCGAAGGCATGGCGCGGCAGCAGCCTTGTCGAAGACAAGATGATTTACTGGAAAGAGGTCCGTGGCATGTCATTCATCTCGCTTTGGTGAGCTAAGGACACTAACGTAGAATTTGTGTGTGTGCACTATAGTTCGAGGACCCTGTTGCCAACAGACTGTTCTACTACAACGTCCGTACGGGCGAATCGCGCTGGGAGAAGCCTCCCAATTTCGTAGGGAAGAAGAAGGCGAGACGGAGACGTAAACTGAAAGACCAAGAGCAACAAGAGATACCAACATAAAAACTGGAATTCAGAGAATATAACCAAAATACTACGGTCAAAAACGCATTCGCTCAATGCATTTGGGGGGGTCTCTATTCGTTTATGCATTACAATTGCCGAGAAACCGTCACTTCGTACCCTGCCAACAGGATAGCACTAGACTCTTGCAGCAAGTCGTAGATTGGACTCAATTCAGAGTTCGTTGATGCACTCACGCGCTGAGAGTATGCATCAAGACATTTGGCCATTTCTTTCCAAGCCTGCTTTTCAGCATGCAAGCCAAGCCGAGAATCCTTCAAGCATGGGTAGCCCAGCGGCAGCTCTTTCCACGACAGCGATAACGCGGGCGTTTTACCACTCGAAGGAGGTGGAGTCGAGGACGGAGATGACGACTGGCCTATGGCCGCACGAGTGTCCAACCACTCAATGTACTTGGAGGCCGTCCAGTGCTTCATCTGGTGTGGCAATTGAAGCTCGGGTGGGGCGCGAGAAGTGAGGTGGTGCCAGACGTTGCTCGGACGAATCTTGTCAATTGTAGTATCTCGAAGAATTTCGCTTTTGTCTAGGAAGATCATGTGGCGGAACGCACGAAGCTCTTCGTATGATGCGCCAACATTGCGCAGTGGCACGATGTTCTCCAGTCGCAGTTCCAGTTGAGCCATGTCATTTGCTAGCCGCAGTTTCCCGTTCTCTGTAAGCGGGCGCACCAACGATGCGTGCCGGATGAACACCGAGATAAGGCGTTCTACAAAATCCGCTAGACACTTGGTGGCAAATGAAGCGATCGGGAGGCGACGCAAATGCTCCTCGAGAATGACTGCGAAAGCGTTGCAAAATTCTTGCATATACTTGGAGCCGCTTGTGCCCTGCGACGAACGGAATCCGCCAGTACTACGCGGTGCATCCCCCGAATTGGCCACCCTGGTTGGACCACTCTGATCTCCGAAAGATTCGTCATGCATTTTTGCGAAAATACCCTCCAGTAGTACTGCGAGAGCCTGCAGGTAAAATCCTAGCAAAGCGTACTCCAGTTCAGTGATCATTTCGCGACACGGGGTCAGGTCCTTCGAACACAGCAATTTTGCTTCTTTGAGTGTAACCGCACCAGGGTTGGTAGCTGAAGCTACGGGGGATGCTGTTCCTGCTTGAGATTCATTACTAGCTGCTGATGTTTCAACACGGTTGCCCACCTCCTCCAGTGCATCGCCGAGCATACTGAGCACATTCATAAGCCCGACATTGTGGGCCTGGGCAGGAGTCCGTCCAAATGACGGCATTGTCACAGCGGCAGCCTTTCCTTGATGCATTATTCTCTTCACGTTTGAGCAGAACAAGTTGACAGCCTTCCGCACCTGTTGAAGTGCGCCATCCAGGAGGATTGGATCTTGACCTGCCTGCTCCAACTCCGAAAAGATTGTGCGCGATAAGGTTTGCATGTCGCTACGACCGGGAGGCGATGCGTGAAAATTAGAGCTCTGAGGAAACATGAGCTGGATTGGGTTCGACATTCGGCGGTATGCACGGTCGATAAACGCATCGTACAATGGCGCCATGGAGTCAAGCAGTTGTGTACGATCAGCCACAGACGCCGCAATTGGCACCAATTCTCGCTCTGCCGACCCATTCTCATTCTTTGCGCTGGATGAATCTGCAAGAAACGCTACACCCGCGCTCTGCTTTGTCGCGGCGTACAGTTCGTTCAAAACTCGTGTGGCTTGCTCCCGCATACGAGGGTATTCTGCGATCAGCACGGATTTCACTGCCGTGCTGTAGCCAAGTGTGGACGCGAACAGCTCTCTCACGATGGCACAGGTGACTTCCCAAAAAGTAGCGAAGAGGGACGGCTCGTCCGGCTCAAGTACCAAATCCAGGTACTTCTTTCCGGATGCCGGGTCCACCATCTTCAGCAGTACGCGTTGCAGATTCCACACTTGGAGAGCATGTACGCGAATGACGTCAAACACATCCTCAAGTGCCTTCCACAGGTCGGACTTCTGCACGATACTACCCGTCGAGGGTCCACTACTCGAGTCCAACCCGTTGGAGGAGCTCCCGCCAGCGCGCACAAGCTTGTCTTCGGAAATAGCCGCAGAGCACTTGCGCTCAACCTCCTGAATCACGTCGTTCACCGAGGCTTGCGCTGTCGTAGCCAAGTCTCCCAGGTAAAAGAGTATCTGCAGCGCATCGCCCACGTCTGCCTGGCTCAAACTCTGGATACCTGAACGCAGAGTGGCCCGCACCTCGCGCTTCAAGTTTGCGCTGAGTTTGCGCATAGCTGGTAGTTTTGCTCGCACGACACTTAGCTCCTCAAAGCTCTCGTCTTGCACGAGCACCTCCATCTCCCTGATTGCAAGAGCCACCGAGGCCATTTCGTTCTGCCTTGCGTCTCCCGTAAGTCCACTCCCGTTCTCCGTCGCGCTCCCTGTCGACGCCGCGTCAGCATGATTCAGCTCCGAGCTCAAGACCCGATCTGACAGCTGCTGGAAACGCAGCACACGTCGCACTATGTCGCCACACTGCTCCACGTTGCGGTAGCGCTGGATCGTGTCGCGCAGGTTCTCGTGCTGCTCGCGCACCAGCGCCTGCAGCGAGTGCACCGACTGCTTGAGCTGCCCCACCGAGTTCTGCACCGACGTCACGTGGCCCTGCAGCTCGTCCACGGACCCCACCTGGCCCAGCAGCGTGGCGTGGTGCTCGCCGATGTGCTCCGAGATGACGCGGTCGATGCGCTGCACAGCGCCGTCCAGTCGCTCCACGAACTGCTCCGACTGGCTGGGCTCATCCGGGTCGTCGCCTGCTGCCGTGAAGCTGGTGGCGGAGCTCGCGCGGCGTCGAGAGGTGCCGCTAACGTCGCGAGAGGCCGAGTCGCGCGCCACGACGGCGCTGGCGATGGCACTCACGTTGCATTCCGGGCTCAGGAACACGCCCAGCTGAGCTGCATCGGCGCCAGAAGTGCACAGATAAGGTGTTAGATGTGGGTATCAAGGTTTCAGAGCACAAGTGGCCACGTACCATCGCTCTGGAGCTCGCGCACGACTGCCTCCATGCTTCGCCTGCGTGTCGCTCGGCAGATACAATTATGACGGGAGGGAGGATTGCATGACACGAGATAGGCTTCTGGTGTACGCACACGAATGCGCAATGGCAGTTGAAGTTTATCTTGGATTTTGTATGCCGGATACGCCCCTAGAAATCAGCGCGACGCAAACGAAGACGCCAATCTGGCCGTGCTTCGAGCATTGCGGATTCCGCACTCGTGGGAGACCATCACTCTGCATTCCGCACTCGACAGCCCTCACACTGAAGCATGACTACTGGGAAGGAGGCGGGCGCGGGCACCAAATGCTACGTGCCGGACGACACGTACGTGTGGCTGCCGGCGCAGATCCTGCGCGAGGACAAGAGCGCGGACCCCAAGCGGCCCGAGAAGACGCTCGTGCTGCGCGTGTTCCCTCCGCCGGGTGACAGCGACGCCGTCGTGGACGAGGAGCGCGTGCTGGACTTCAATGAGCCCAAGGTCAAGGCGCTTCTGCAGAGCCTGCAGCTCGAGTCGCTGCCCTATCAGAATGCGAACCTGGGCCCGGACGGCATCGAGGACATGACGGCGCTCAACTACCTGCACGAGGCCGCCATCCTGTACAACGTCAAGAAGCGCTTCCTGCAGAAGCTGCCCTACACGTACACGGGGGACATCTGCATCGCCGTGAACCCTTACCAGTGGCTGCCGGAGCTCTACTCGGAGCAGGCGCAGTCGCAGTATCTTACAAAGGCGCGGGACGAGTTGCCGCCCCACGTGTACGCGACGTCCATGGCGTCGTACAACGACATGAAGCGCCACGAAGTGAATCAGTCCATCCTGGTGAGCGGTGAGTCGGGCGCTGGTAAGACGGAGACGACCAAGATCCTCATGAACCACTTGGCGTCGGTCGCTGGTGGACTGAACGACTACACGATCAAGAAGATCATTGAAGTGAACCCGTTGTTGGAGTACTTCGGTAACGCCAAGACCGTGAGGAATGACAATAGTAGTCGGTTCGGTAAGTTTACGCAGCTGCAATTCGACAACGCCGGAACTCTGGTGGGAGCTAGGTGCAGGACGTACTTGTTGGAAAAGACTCGTGTGATTTCGCACGAAGAGGCGGAACGCAACTACCACATTTTCTACCAGCTCCTGGCAGCGAAGGACAGCAAGGAGAAGTGGTTTTTGGACGACGCCAACGAGTGCTACGCGTACACGGGTGCTAACAAGACGATTAAGATTGAAGGCATGTCGGATGACAAGCATTTCGAACGCACCAAAACGGCACTTGGGCTTATCGGCGTCACGGAGGAACGCCAGGAAGTTCTGTTTGAAGTGCTTGCGGGTGTGTTACACCTTGGACAAGTGGAGATCCAGGCGAAGAATAATAATGAAGAATCCGAAATTGTACCGGGTGACCAGGGAGCGGCGTACGCGACCGCGCTTCTTGGAATTTCAACGGCAGATCTAGAGAAGGCACTGTGTTCACGACAGATTGCAGTAGCTGGAGATAAAGTTACGGCGTTCTTGAAGAAGGAAAAAGCTGAGGGATGCCGCGGGGCGTTGTCAAAAGCCATTTACTCCAATGTATTCGACTGGCTGGTTGAAACGATTAACACGTCACTGGAAAACGATAAGAAGATGCGTCACCATGTGGGTATTCTTGATATCTTCGGTTTCGAGCACTTTCAGCACAACTCCTTCGAGCAGTTTTGCATCAATTACGCCAACGAGAAACTTCAGCAGAAATTCACCCAGGACGTATTCAAGACTGTGCAGATTGAGTATGAAGCCGAAGGTATCATCTGGAGCCACATTGACTTCGCTGATAATCAAGATGTGATTTCTGTAATCGAAGACCGTCTTGGTATAATTTCTCTGCTCAACGACGAAGTGATGCGTCCCAAGGGCAACGACGAGTCTCTTGTCTCCAAACTCTCAACAATTCACAAAGACGAACAGGACGTCATCGAGTTCCCACGCACATCGCGCACACAATTCACTATCAAGCATTATGCTGGAGCAGTTACATATGAATCGCTGGGTTTCCTTGAAAAACACAAAGACGCACTTCTTCCTGACCTGTCCGACCTTATGCGAGGGTCATCCAAGGAGCTCCTCAGAACGATATTCACTGAAAATTTTACCAGCCCTGCTGCCACGCGGAAAAAGAGCAGCAGCAACGCCCGAGGTTTTGGCGGTCGTGCCACGGGAGGTGCATTAACGGTTGCAAACGTTGGCACCCAGTTTAAGGACAACCTCAATGAGCTTATGACTAGCATCCGGCAAACGAAGGTGCACTATGTGCGATGCATTAAGCCCAACAAGAACAAAAGTCCAAGCGAAATGGATCAGCTGATGGTGGTGTCGCAACTAAGATGCGCTGGTGTGATCGAAGCGATCCGCATTTCGCGCGTTGCGTATCCGAACAGGCTGCAACTAGAGGAACTAGTGGACAAGTTCTGGGTTTTCGACGTGCAGCACCGGAATACAGATGTTCCTGTCAAAAAGCGGTGCGAGACACTGATGAAAAAAATGGAGCTATCTTCACCGGAGCAATACCAGATCGGACTTTCGCGCATTTACTTTCGGTATGGCATTCTGGAGCAAATGGAGGACAAAAAAGCGGAGAGATTGGATCTTCAAGCCCGACACTTGCAGCACTACATGCGAGGGTTTTCCTGCAGACTCCGCTACCTCCGCAAGCTGCAAGCAATTGTCAAGTTACAGGTATGCACCTTTTACTTTTGCTATTGTCTTGAAACGTTTGTCTAACTTCCGCACAACACTTGCATTTCTTCATTCAGTCGGTTGCTCGATGCGTCATCATGATGAATCGGTACCAATCCTTCAAGAGTGCAGTGATTGTCCTTCAAGCACACTGGCGTGGATACAAGGGTCGCTGCATTGCACTTGAGGCAAAGAAGAATAAGAGTGCGATCATTATTCAGAAATATGCCCGTCGCTTTGTGAAACGGTACGAGCGCTTGTAACAGAGCTACTAAACAGACTCGCGGGTGACTAAGTTATCGTATTCTTTTTGTTGTACAGCAAGCAATTCAAGGGTGAGCGGAAGGGTGCTGTGAAGATTCAAGCATTCCTGCGCATGAAATATGAGCGACCAAAGTATATGAAGGCTCTCCAGAAGAAGAAACAACAAGCTGACATGGAGTTCCAATTAAGCAAGCTGCAGGAACGTCTGCACGATGAGCAACGACGGAATGCTGAGCTTAAAAAGGATCGGTTGTCTACATCCTCTAACGACAGCCAGCTCTATACTGAGAGCAATGGGACTCGCTCTCGTGGACGTTCTACTGCTCACATGTGGATGGCAGATGCCGATGGTATCATCAGCCAACTTAACGGAGAGGCAGGACGTCTGCGTAAAGAAAACGAAGAACAGCGTGCGCTGACAGCGCAGCTGAAGAGTGAGGTCGAAAAGCTCAAGTTTGACCAAACTGTTCTAACGGCGAATTTTCAAGTTAAAATCCGCGGCTTCCAGGATACGGTAAGATCTTGGAGCTTCTTCCGTTTTCGATTGTTGCTAATCATTGCTTTTCATTGCTTTTCCAAAATATTTACCTTTTTCAGATTCGAGAGAAAGATAAGAAGCTCGAAGCGGTGGAACGCGAGTGCGTGAAGCTTCGTGAGCTTGTAGGCTCTGATCCGATGCTTTCAAGCCAACGATCTACGCGAAAGGACCGCCGGTCCGTGTTCCGAAGATTGGGATCTAAGAAGGAGTTTGACGATGATTTCGACCATGGCGATGCAAGCCGAGCCTCGACCGCCATGCAAGCAGCCCTTGCTCAGAAATCGGCAGAAACGGCACAGTTCCTTCGGCAATCTGCGCAACGTATGTCGCGCGCGTCGTTGTGGCGCAACAACAGCGGTGGTGATAATGACAACGAGAATCGTTATTCTGGAAGTGACATGGGCGACTCCGGCGGCCGTCCGTCGCTTCTGCAAGAAGTCAGTGCGGTTAGTGCCGGAGCTATGGAGTCTCTAAAGAACCGACTCACCGCCGTGAAGGACAAATATTACGGCGAGGAGGGGTCATCCGCAGCTTCCCGCCAAAATGCCGAGCTACGGAGATCTTCTGCAACAAGAGAGTCATTTAACTTGGACGCTCTGCCACTTCCTCCCGGTTGGGAGGCTCGCTTGTCGCGCTCGAAGGGCAAGTTATATTACTGTAATCCGACGTTGCGAATTACACAATGGGACCACCCGTCCATCGAGCCAGCTAAAGGGAAAAAGCAGGCAGCTGCAGCTGTACAGCGCGCGAAGAGGTAAATGTGCTGTTGTTGTTGCTCAGCAACCAGGGTGGATATGATACTGACTATGCATACATCCACCATTGTGTGGTCCAGGAGTGGAACGACTGTAGGAAGCCCACCGCGGGATTCAATAGGTAAGCTGGCATGTCTTGAACGAGTATCGGTACACGTGTATCCAAGTTCACACTGGACTGACCCCATACTCGTAACTCGTGTATTATTGCAGACGGCGTACTCACCATGGAGGGCCAAATCTAGAGCTAAACCAAATAAGGGTCGCTCCGTGCAGCACAAGGGCAGCTACCTGTCACCGCTTCTCAGCTGGACGACGCTACTGTCCGTTTGCACGGGATCCATCGTATGCAGCGTATGCATCACTCTGAAGATCACCTTGCTGGCTTCGTGCTACGTACTCTTTTTCATAGCATGCCTGGCACAGGTATGTGTCTTCTTGAGAATTCCACACTGTAGCAAATACCGTGCTTAAAGCATTGGTGCAGCAAGGCTCACAGAATTCACAGTCGTCAGGTTTAGCCCAACTCTGCTTCATACGCCGCGGATTGTAGAAAAATTGTTCACCTAGCAGAAATTAAACACCACAAAATGTTAGTGGCATCAAACAAGGCATTGCACTTTGCATATTCGACAAGTTACCAAGCACATCATCCGTCATGATCACCCAGCGGTTTTCGTACTGCAGCTCTTCCGAGCCTAAACCATTTGGCTTCTGAATCGTGACCTTCCCCGTTAATGTGTTGCGATACCGCGGTGCATGGGTTTCGGTGTCGAACTCCTTCACGTATAGATCTGCAAGCATTCGACGCAGCAACTTTCGAGCTGCAAACATTCGAAAGGCGCATTGGATGCTCAGAGCGCTCTTCTGGCGAGCTGCGCGCTCCTCGGCATTTTCAGCAAGCTAGACCAAATACAGCCAAGGTAAGCAAGCGGAAAGAATCAACCCCGTCGAAACGAAAAATAAAAAGACTCGAAAGCTGCACGTACCAAGCGCTCTTCCTCATCGTTGTCGAGCTTTTGCAAAAAGTCTGCCTCAGCCTGTAACCAGTTGTTCTCCGTCTGCACAGCACCACAACAACAACTTAGAAGTGTAGTTGGTAAGCAGGAGAATCCTTTCATCATTGCGTACTTTGCGTCTTTCATCCTCGGTTTCTTCCGCCATAATCTCATGCTGTGCACGTTCAATGACTTCTCGTTTTGGAATCACGACACCATTTGACTTGTACTTCGCCGTAAGTTGTTTCGCGCGTTCTTTCACGCGCTGGTGGAGCTGTGCATGCATTTTTTCCCACTCGCCTTCGACCTCTACTAGTTGCAGTAGCTGCTCAACCAACTTGCCACGCTTCCGAACTTGCTCCGCAATCGTGTTCTCCCACTGGGATTTTAAACGCTCGTAGCTTTCTTTCTCCTGAAGCTTGAGTGCCTCCTTTCGTGCCACTTTCTCGGTCTTAAAGGCTTCCCACGCCCGTTGTCGCCGTCGATGCACTATCTTTTGTTTCTCGATACCATCGATGCGGCGACGTTGTTCCTTGTAGTCAGCTTCTTCACGCAGTTTATCATACTTCTCCGTCACCTCGCGCCGGTGGCGTGCTGCTTGTTGTGCTGCATTTTCTGATAGTTTCAGCATCTCCAACTCGAATTCCCGTTTTGCTTCCTCTTCTTGAATTTGTCGAGCTCTTCGCTTGTCAGCGACAATTTTTCGAAATAGGTGCTGCAGCCGCCGAGCCATCTCCCCACGGACAAACTCACGGAATGCTTCTCGTTCCCTTTGTATTGCAGCCATTTCACGATAGTAATACGTCAACAGTCTTTGTCGTGCTTGAATCCTCCCTAAGCGGCCGCGATAAACACGCTGGATACGAATGACGAGGAGGTTTTGGCGTCGCAGCTGTCGGAGATGTCTTGTGAAATGAGCTCGCATGCGAAAGGCACCTTGCACGGCTAAGACAGCTTGTACCTTTCGCCAGGCCTCTTCAGCTCGCATTCTTCCACACATACCACGAAATACGCGCTGAATCTCCAGCGCTGCGATACTTGCCAGCGCATGTCGACGCAGCGCCCCGAAAGCAGCACGTTGCTTGATGCGCGTCGTAATTGTGTATGCAAATGCCACTGTCGTTCGAGCGGTCTTGCGATCTCTGGCATATTGTGCCCACGTGTGGAAGCACAACCGTGTAACTTTGGTCTCATTGTAGTAGCGCAGACGCCGCAAAACCCGCCTGCTGTGCTCCCGCCTTCGGGCACGGTACACATAATCGCGATACACTGCAACACTCAGCTCATCCACGACAGTTGTGTGCGGTGTCATTCGGTGATTTACCAGCGTTCGTAGCGGTGGGAGCTGCAGCAGGCGCTTGAACACCCGGAAGGTGATTCTTGACGACGATATTGCAGAAGTGAAGCTGGCAGATGACAGTGAAAGGGGCGCTGCTCGGATTGACGGCAGCATACCAAGTGCAGCTCGAAGCTAGGAGAAATCACCGCAGACACGCAAGTAGGCAAGTGAGTAGTAAGCTCACAAGGTGCATACTACTAAATGGCTTACCCTTTCGGAGACTAAGTGAGAAGCAGCGGGGTTTCTCGTCACGTGAGTGAACATCAGCGTCACATCACCCGCGTCGACAGCATCCGAGTCGTTTAGCTCCAGGTAGCCACTCGAGGAAAATACGCTAAACGCCCAGACCAAATGCTCTCGCATCGTCAGCAGAGGTTCCTGAAACATCCTGTAGGAAATTTATAAGAGTCAAAGAGACCAGACACGGCACGAGACCTCGAACACTACCTGAGTGCGATGAGCAAAGTTCTCCAATTGAGCACAGGTACATTGTCAACTGATCGCTCGCAGCAGAATTGCAACTTTTCCAGATGATGATCGAGGGCTAAGCGCGCGGTCGTCCTTGCGCTGTCTTGGTCTTCAACATTGTTATCTTGATCCGTAGGTATACCTCGCTTCCCTTTACGACCATGCCCAGTCGTCTTTGTTTCCCTGCGCCGAGGAATCGCTACTGCTGGGATACCAAAAAGTTGCCGGACAACACTCGTAAACCGTGCCTTCGTAACGAGGTGGTGTGGGAATGCACGAAAGAAACCCTCGTAGAGTGCACGGCCATCACCCGCTAATCGGATACCGTGGAAGCATGGAGCTGACATGAGCTTCATCTGTGTAGAATATCAATCAATGCCTGCATGAGTGCGTAATTCCAGACTTACAAAATGAAGCACATTCACGTACCAGTTGCAACATTTCTCTCCACCTCTTGGTCTGGAAGGCTTCGAGTGCTGCGTATCCGGGTGTAGTCACTTGGGCTGGTAATTCCGCGATGATCCATGGTGCATCTTCTCTCTGCTCTATTAGCTGGCGCCTCAGAGCTTCTCTCCTCTTCCTGTCACTGACGTTCCGCTCAGTTAAAAGGTCAGGATCAGCGTCATTCGACTCGCCCTCTCTCGGCGATGCCAATATTCGAGACTCCAGGTCCTCCAGCTGTGCGTCCAACGAGGTGATGGCCTGCTGATCGTCATCTATATCCTCCTCCTTCAGGCCATCGACGATATGAAGAGTAGGTGGTTCGTCTGCTACGTCATCGTCAGCGAGCGGGTCCATGGAGTTCGCGACAGCCTCAGCAGCACCGTTCGGCCAGCGCCTCTTGAAGTGGACAGCACCATATCTGGAGTCGAGGTTGAAAGGTCCGTCCCTGTTGGAGACCATCTTCTGCCAAGGTAAAAGCTTGTTATTCGCGTTAATGAGACATTGGTATGGCAACACCAGACCCTCTGAATAATTCGCAATGTTGACATCAACGCTGAGCACAGGTGAAGTTGGTCCGGTCAATTCCGACTTCATAATTTAGAGCGCTGCAAGTGCGTCACTCGCAACTCAGCCTCCATACCTGCAGCAGCCGAATCTAACGAAAGAGGTGGGAGCTTATTCAATGCCCACCTACGAAATGGACGTGTCCTCGGGACTGATTAAAGCGTCGACAAAAGCTTTATCGCCTGAGCCACTCTCAATCATGTGCTGAATTGACAGGAACCCGTCGCCGTTCATTCGAAGGAACGTCTCATTGGAGTGTGCCAGCGCCTTGAACGCCTGCTGCAGCACCGCAACGTGGAACGTAGCAGCGCAGCTGCCCGAGTAGTCGCCTTCACTCGACGACGCGCATGAGAACTCGATAAACGCCGGCGATGTCGGCGCGAAGTCAATCTCGCACGACCCCGTCTCCGACGTGGCACTCAGACTCAGACACTTGGCCTCCGATGTCTCGTCCGGACTCCTGCTGTCGGCATCGGCCATGGCTATCGTCACACTCGCCGCACTCGGCAGGTCGTAGAGCTCGGCGAAAGCGTCTCGCAGCGGCTCCGACTGCATGATGCAGCGAGCCACCACTGCCGACTGCTCGAAGGCGCTCTCGAACTCCAGCTGGCCCATGTCACCGCCCTCGTGCTCCAGCACCTGCATCGAGCACTCGCACATGACGCCGCTGTCCTCCACGACCAGCAGCAGACTTGCACTCTACAGTGCAACAAATACACAGCATAACTGTCAGCAGCTGACCCCGCTCTACCTCCCGTTATACCTCGTTCTACCTCTGGCTCGTAGGTCATCCGCAGCGACGTCGTGGCCAGCGCCGCGGGCCCAAACATGGACAGACACTCGATCAGCAAGGACACGTTAAGTGCGAAGCTCAGCTGCACGTCGTCGTCCTCGTCGTCGTCCTCGTCGACCTGCTGCTGCTCTGGACCCTGCCCCGTGCTGAACTTGTAGCTCTCGAACAGCTCGCGGCCGATTGACGTCTTGATCTGCAGCGACTTGCCCTTGGAGTGCGCCGTGAACAGCAGACCGCGCCGGTCCACGTCGCAACGCACGCGCTGGTCGCGTTTGCTGTGTGACAGGCAGCTCAGCAGAGTCACCAGTAGTTTCACACTCTCGGTGGTGCACGTGAGCGTCGGCAGCGACGTCGCCGCGCCGGTGGTAGCCGTAGCGTCTTCGTCGTCGCTACTCCAAGCCATTTTTCGTGTTGAAAAGGTGTTGTCGGATTTGACACGGTTTTCTGGAGCATTTGATTGGTCGGGAGGATAAGCATGTTGTCGGGTACAACATGTTGAACAACAGATTCCAGTCGTGTTGTGGGCAGTGAATGCTGCGTCAGCATCCGATGCAAGTTGCAGATGGATAGCACCGGTTGCATTGCAACCGGTGCTATCCATCTGGTAATTGCGGTGCTTCAGGTTTCTTACCTAATATCACCACGGTCTCCCCCACGATCTAAGGTCGACGATCTTGGTCGATTCGATGGTCACTTCAGTCGCACCACTTCGTGGCGACCAGCACTTCCTTTCTCACTTCGATCTTCTCGGTGGTCGTGCTCGCACTGCGGGTCTCGCAGTCGGCTTGCGCTTCGGTTGCCGCATTACCGACATCGTGGGATGCCAATCATGACTTACGACTTACAGTCGGCTCGATTTTTACCGACGAATGCTCTCTCTATCTGGTGGATCGACATCACACACACACGAGAGTGCATGTACAAACACTTGTCTTCTTAAGCTCTGCTATGGATACGTTCGGGTCGTGGTACATGTAGTCACATGAGTGAAAGCGTACAGTATCAGAGCTCTAAGCGATGCGTCCACATAACGGTAGATTGTTTGATTCTGTAGTCACCAAATTATCTTGGATGCATCAATCACGATGACAGTACAGTGAAATCTTCGCCCATCCAGCTTTGGTTGCCCGGGTGAAGCTCTTTCGAACATCATCCAAAAAAGGCAACAACAAGACCATCACTCTGCGAGTTGAAGAAGCACACACACACACACACACCATGGGCCGCGCGCGGCGCGCAGACAAAGCAAATCAGACCAGACTGTCTCGAGCGGACCAGACCCCTGACCTCCGCCAATTCAACATCAGCAGAGGATTGAGCGGAGGAATCGATCCACTGCACTCTCGCTATGAACTCTCACCCTCGTTGGTGGCACTTTTGACTCAGAGTCAAAGTTTGACCGTGTTCTACTGCAGCGTGTTGTCGAACTACCGGTATGCAAATTCCGCGTGTCGGCTCCTTTTCCGGCGCCTCGCCCCATTTCGCTGCTCTCCGCTCGAGAACTCGTCATCGCGAGATCGGTGGCTGCAGTTGGCAAAGCGAAGTCACTCCAGACATCCGGCCCCGGATGATCCGGGGCGTTGCCGCAGGAGCTCGCGGGGGATCTGCGATCTGAACACCGGCAAAGGACGGCCACTTGGGCCGGTCTTGCGCTGAGTGATCCGCCTATGTTGCGGTGCCAGTGACACCCGGCGACACAGCGACAGAGCATTACCACCAGCGGCATACTGAGCGCCAGTCACATCGCTTGAAAAGTTCGCCCTATTAGTGCGCGCACCTGTTTCGACCGAGCAGCTCCGAATGTATCGGAGAAGGTCCACGGCCATGGAGACAGCGGAGCCGCTCGAAGCCGTCGCGCTCATGGCCAGTCCCCAAGTCTCCGCGTACGGACCCGTGACGCACTCCGAAGACGACGACCCCGAGACGGTGTCGCTGCTGTCCCAACCGCTGCTCAGCTCCCGCTCCAGCTCCAGCTCTAGCCCCGACTCGCCCAGCATGAAGAAGATCGGCAAGCAGGGCGCCATCGTGCTGCTTTGCTGCATCAACCTGCTCAACTACATCGACCGCGGCATCATCCCGGGCGCCCCCGAGAAGTTCAACCAGTTCATCACGGACACGCTGGGCGTGAGCGTGCTGCGCCAGTCCGTGTACTTCGGCCTGCTCACGTCGGCCTTCATCGCCAGCTACTCCATCTTCTCCATCGTCTTCGGCTACTACGCGCTCACGCACCGACCCTTCCGCATCATTGCGTTGGGCATGAGTGTGTGGGTGGTGGCCGTCGTCATCTGCGGCGCCGCACAGGCCGCCGAGAGCTACTACGTCCTGATCATTGGTCGTCTGATCAGCGGCGTGGGCGAGGCCTCGTTCCAGTGCACGGCGACGCCATTCATCAACCGCTTCGCGCCCCCGGAGAAGCGCTCGCTGTACCTGGGCATCTACTTGGCCTCGATCACTGTGGGCACGGCGATCGGCTACATCTACGGCTCCATCTTCGCCGGCTCCGGACTGGGCTGGGGCGGAGCGTACTACGTGGAGGGTGTGGCCATGGTCGGATTCGTGGTCTGCTGTCTCACGATCATCCCGGACGAGCTGAACCAGGTACCAGTCAAGGAGGCGACCCCCGAGGAGCTGGAGGACAAGCAGAGGGACGTGTCCGTTGTGCCTTTCACCCCGGACGATGACGACAAGGCCAACGCGACGGCGTTCCTGGAAGACAAGGGTCGTGGCCTGCCCCTGCCCAAGCCGTCGTTCTTCGTGGAGTGGTGGGGCATCTTCAGCTGCCTCCCGTTCATGCTGATCATCCTCGGACACGCGGCCTACACGTTTTCGTTGGCGGCCATGAGCACCTTCAGTCCTGCGATCTTCATCGGTCTGGGGCTCTTTGAGAGCGAGACGACGGTGTCGCTCATCTTCGGTGGTCTTGTGGCCATCACCGGCACCATTGGTACGCCCGTGGGAGGTATGCTGGTCGACTGGCTCGCGAAGAAGAAGCCCGACGAGATTGGCCGCCGCTGCGTGGTTTCGGTGAACGCGCTGTTCTACTTCATGGTCGCCGCGGTGGTGTTTGGACTTGTGATGGTGGCCTTCGCCAGCACCAAGATGCTGTGCCTGATCTTCCTCACCTTGTGCCTCTTCTTCATGTGCGCGCTGTCGGTGCCTGAGACGATTGCCGTGCTTGAGCTCTTCCCCAAGTCGCGTCAGTCGATGGCCGTTGCGGCGAACACGCTGATCATCCACGCGCTGGGAGATGTGCCGTCCCCTATCATTTTGGGCCTTATCAAGGACGCGTGGGCTCCTCATTGCGGCACTGTGGAAATTGACGGTGAGGCAAAGCTCAACCCTCGCTGCTCAGAGGACCACTCAGGTCTTCGCGACGTGCTGCTCTTTGCCGTGGTTTGGCTTGGCTGGGGTGTCATGTTCTGGGGAGCTTCGATGGTGGTGGTGAAGCGGAGACAACAGGAAGACAAGCGTCGCGCAGCCCGAGCTGGTTTGATCGATGGCTCATTTTAAGCCGCTTCAGTCTTCGCAGACCCAAGCGGCAACGTGCAGGTCTGCTGAGCGTGGACGGTATTCCGACTAGGAGCTAGAAACACACACAACTAACTGTAAATAGGAGCTCATCAGACTCTTTGCTTTCCTTCAGCCTGTACACATCTCTAACATGCATGCTCATGATGATCTTTTTCGTCTGTATTATTTGCTTATCCACTGTCCTCGCAACCTCTACTTACGCCAGGAGAGCAACCAGCCTACGCCGCTCGCTTCACACCAAAACAACGACAGAATTCGCAGCAAGCTGGGTCGGCATAGTCTCCTCTTCTGTGCTTACCGTACCTCCATCCGACGCCTACAAGTTCTTGCGATGCAGGATGGAAGCTCCGTACTCCTCATACTCGCTCTTGGTGATCCACATGTTCTTGAACGTCGCCAGCGAAGCCAAAATGGAGCCACCGATCCACGTGGAGTAGATGCGCGTCGGCGGAGCCGAGATACGAATCTTAATATCCTTCGGCGCTTTCTTGCGCACCTCGGCGAGCAAGCGGTCGCCGAAGCCCGGGAAGAGCGTCGAGCCCCCGGAAAGGATAATCTGCGAGAAAAGCGTCTTGCGCAGGTCCAGATCCGACTTCATAATGGCCTGCACCAGACACTCGTGCACTCCACGCGCCTCCGATCCGATAATCTCCGGACGGAACAACACTTCCGGTGCTCGGAACTTCTCCGGGCCGATCTGCACGAACGCAACAACCAACAGCAGCACAACGTTAGGATGAATATCCAAAACCAGCCTCTCAATACAGCACTCACGTTGAGCAGCGTGCCGTCCGGCAGGTAGTAGGCCGAGGTGTCGTCCCCCGACGCGCTGGACGGCTTGGTCTTGGCACTGAGCATGTCCTTGACAGCCAGCGCCGACTTCTCCGCCTCGAGCTGCTCCTCCTTGGTGGGGTTGAAGGCCACGTAGCAGAGCTTCTCCTTGATCTCCCTGACCACCTCCCGCTCCGCCGACGTCTGGAAGTTGTAGCCCGCGCGCCGCAGCAGCAGCTGCAGGTGGCGCGTGACGTCGCGGCCGGCGATGTCCATCCGCGTGATGGCGTGCGGCAGCGTGAAGCCCTCGTAGACGGGCACGACGTGCGCCACGCCGTCGCCCACGTCCAGCACGACGCCCGTGGTGCGGCCCGACGCGTAGAGACTCAGCACGGCCTGGGGCGACACGAAGAGCGACGGCACGTTGAAGGCCTCGAAGAAGACCTCGCCCGCGCGCTGGCGGTTGGCCACGGGGTTCAGCGGCGCCTCCGTGAGCAGCACCGGGTGGTCCTCGCTCTGCACGTTGAGCATGTCCTTGGAGTACACGTGCTGCCAGATGCGGTGCATGCTGTTCCAGTCCGTGACCACGCCGTGCTCCATGGCGTACTGGATCTTGAACAGCCCGCGGTGGTGCTGCACGCGGTTGCCCACGAACACGTCGCCGCCCTCGTAGGCGCCGCCCGGCATCATGCGCGTGTGCTTGGTGGACCCCACGAAGGACGGGAACACCACCTGAGGCGTCTCTCCGCCGGCGAAGCCCGCCTTCATGAGGCCGCTGCCGTTGTCGATCACCAGCGGCTGGTTGCCCAGCACCGCACTCGACATCTTCGCTTGATCTGTGCTGTTGGGCGGTGGAATCCTATAATACCCACTTTTGGCAACGCCGTCCCAGATAAACTGTCGCTTCAAGTAGACGCATACTATAATCTTGTCGATTGCACCGGTAAGATAGCACCGTGTGGCACTACAAACCAGACAGACTGCCAAGTGTTTTATTTTGCCCGTGGGAGCCAATACAACAGACCACACCACACTACGGACTGCTCATGGACGGCGCGGAGCGAGAGGTGGCGGCGCTGCTGGAGCAGATCCAGGGCGCGCCCAGCAACGCCGAGCAGACGGAGCTCTTCCGCCGCGTGCAGGAGATCGCGCAGCACCGCGACCCGTCGGGTCCGGAGCGGCGCGTGCTGCGCAGCGCGCTGCCGATGCTCGGACAGCTCGTGCAGCTGCGCAACGCGGCGCTGGTGGCGTCGATCCTGCAGCTGGTGGCGCAGGAGGCGGCGGCATCGACCGAGGCGGTGGACGCGGCCTCCGCGCTGCTGGCGGGGCTCTATGAAGTGTGCCACACCGTGCTGCTGCTCGGCCACTCGACCGAGAAGAACGCGGTGCTGGCGCTGCAGCTGGCGCTCGGCAGCCTGCACGCGAGCTTCCAGGTCGTGCTCAGGGCCGAGAACGTCGAGTCCCGCAGCGCGTGGGACGCCACGCTGCGCTGCGTGGAGGCAGCGGCCGACGTGGTGGCCAACCCGCCTGAGAGTGGGGACGGCAACCGCAGCGCCATGGTCTGGCTGCGCGCCTGGAAGCTGCTGGAGAGCGGCGTGATGCTCTTCAGTGCGGCGCAGGACGCGTCCGTGTACCGGGACCCGATGCGCTCCAACGTGCAGCCGAACGTCTGCAGCTTGGACCGACTGGGCGGCGGCCAGCACGCGATCCTGGTCAAGCCGCAGCTGGAGGAGTTCGGCGTGTTCCTACTGCAGAGAATGTGTGGAGTCGTTGCCGCCGTGGCGGACGCGAAGCTGACGCTGACGAGACGCGAGCTGAGTGTGGCGGTCAACTCGCTGGCGCTGCTGGCGGCGGTGCGGCCGCAGCTTATGCCGCACATTCTGCCGCGCCTGACTGCACTTTCGAGCACGGTGGCAGCGGAGGACGTGTGGCTGCAGAAGACGCTGACGGCCAACTTGGTGAAGCTGTTGAGCCACCCGGCAGCGCAGGCGTTTGCGGACGAGGTGACGGATGTTTTGATTGCAGTGGGCGCGTCGCAACGTGCATTCGCTGCCATTAGTAAGAGCAAGGAGCAGCGGAGACGGTACACGTCTGCGCCTACTGAGGCGTCGCTACGCAGAGCAAGGGTCGGCAAACGCACGGCCGCGCAGTCGATCACTGAGCGAGTGGAGAACGCTAATGCTCATGCCAAGCGCAGGCGTGTGATCTCCGGGTCTTCAGCGGCTCCGATGTCTCGAGAGAAGGCGACGCACGACGGAATCGTGAACATGCAGGCCGTGGAAGTAGCGAACCTCGTTCTGGAGAGCTTTGCGTCCGATATGCCCACGGCTCCGCCGAACTTGATGCTAGAACTTGTACCGAGCGTCCTAAAGACGCGAATGTCCGCGTTGCTTGCGAAGCTTGCGACGCCGTCGTCAGTGCAGGCGATTGAGAAAAGCGCGAAGCGTATGCGCGACCCTCGCATCAGGCGTGACCCGAGGTTGAAGGCCCAGAACAATGAGCAGCCTGCGTTGGTACCGATTTTTGACGAGACTGCTATCGAAGAAGTGAGCGACTGGATATCCAAGAATGCCGCTACGATTGCAGAGCCACTGGTGTCTGTCTCGGAGGATAACGTGGTTCAGGTACATCTAAAATCGGAGACTTCGGCATGGCAACACGGAATGGCAATCGATGCGCTTGTGCGGATTTTAGAGAATGAATACGGAGTGAAGATTCGAGGCGACGAAGCTCTGCGAGAGGGTGTTGTCTGCCGGCTGGCGTCTAGCCCTTGGCTTCTTAGTACGGGCGAAAACAGCAAACCAGTTTCAGAGTCGTCGGACGATTCTGTGAAGCTGCCATTTGTATACCAGAAGATTTTGGACTTCGTGTTGGGCGATCATCCCGTCCGCTCAACGCTTGCAACGAACTTGATTTGTCAAGAATACATCCGTGCCACAGCTTCCCAGCTAGACACGGCCACTGATGCGACTCCTCCTGGCCCCGCTGACTACAGAATCTACCGGACAGCCGTCAACTATTTCTTCGATGCACTGCTAAAGAAGATGGACCTGTCTTCATCGGCAGACAAGAAACTATTCGGAAATCTGGTGGCTCAGTTGCCTCGTGTACCGGTGGAGATTCTACGCGTTATTACGTCGCTGTTTGGTGAAAAGACTGGAATTGTACTTGGCATCACTCTGCTACGTGACCTAACAAAGGAACGGAAGGCGTGTCAAACGCCGTGTCTTCTTGTTTTGTTGCGGTACACCTGCCACGAAGACGAGCACTATCGCAATTCTGCTATTCGATGTGTGGCTAACCAGCTGTATGGTATCGGATCCCTCAAAAGTGATATCGAAGCGTTTGCAGTTAAGCTGGTCAATTCGCTGCGGGAACCTGTAAAAGTCAACGAACCGAGCACAAAAGACGAGGATGAGGCCATGCCTGAGGCTGTTGGTGACAGCGAGAAAAGTGAAATGGCGGACATCAAAGAACCCAATGAACCAGCTACGGAGGGTAAAGGCGCATGGCTTAAGACACACGTAGAGCGGATTACACTGGCTGAAAAGGACACTAGCCAAGAGTTACGCGCTTTCGCAGATGAAGTACAAGGTGAAACTGAGCTCTCGAAAGCTCTGGACAGCGAACCCGAAATTTTGCGGCGGTTGGAATTATACCTGGCACTGTGCGCGAAGAAGCCTTCGTTGTTGACGCACTTGGTAGCGGCATATGCGTACGCTTCTGAGGCTGTGCGCCAAGTGGTCTTCCGTGCCATTGAAAAACTCATCAAGCATCTCAAACAGCGCGGAAGTGTGAATGTCGTCGCTCAGTTGCATGGGTACGAGCCAAACGCTCTTGGGCTGGTATGCCACATTATTCAGATCTTGTCGATCCGTGGGCGGCCAAACGAATCGAGCTCGGCTACTGACGAGCTCGTTCAACAAATTTTGGAGCTCTACCACAGCCACGAGCACATTCCGGACTCCATCTCGGTGCTTATTCCGGTCCTGCCCAGTATTCGAGGCGAAATCCTGTTCCCACTTCTGCCGCAAATGTTATCGCTACCCCAAGCTCGTCTGTCTGTCGCAATTACACGGCTACTCGAAGCAATGCCTCCGCAGGTTGTCGCCCCGATTGACTTGCTGGTAGCGCTGCATCACGTCGACCTCAAGAGCGAGCCTACCATGCAAAAGAAGGTGATCAGTGCTATTAACTTCTGCGTGGAGCACCGTCACGCATTCCCGTCGGATGTGCTTCTCCACGTGTGTCGCGTGTTGGTCCAAGAAGAGAAAATCTCAAAGCTATCGCTTCGTACTCTAATCCTCAGTGTGACCGCTTATCCGACACTGCAGCGTGATATGGCGCCGCTCCTGGAGATTCTCATCGACCGGAGGGTCTGGGAGATGGAAGACGCGTTGTGGAAGGGCTTCGTGAAGTGCTCGGCGCTCATCCAACCGGCATCTTTTCCATTGCTGCTGCGCAAACTCCCCGGGACCCAGCTCGCTCTGCTTCTGCAAGAAGAACAAGAGCTGCGTGTCTTGCTCCGTGAGTTCGCGTTCACTGCTGGTCCTGACGGCCAGCCGATGGACCTCCCATCCGACATTAACGCGCTTCTTGAAGACCCGAAAGAGGATGTAAAGCAAGAAGATGCTGCAAGTGTCGAAGAGCCAGCAGTGAAGGTGGAGGACGCAGACGACGTTGATCCCGTTAAAGTCGAGCCCAGCGAATAAGTTGCGGGGTCCTGCAACTGGAATGCAGGCTGCTCCCAACGTGTAGTTAGCTTCAGAAACCATCAGCCACCAGAGCGAGAAGTACAGCTAGATTTGCGGTAATACATCTCCACTACGAGGAACGAATCCATTCAAGTAGATCGAGGCTATTCTGTAAGACCGTAAGTAGATGGATGCATCAAGTAGATGCTACTTACAAGTAGATTACTTTAAGTAATTGTTAACACGACGATCATACTGGCCAGTCTTCCTTGTTACGCAGACGCGGCAACGATGTTGCCAACCCGGTGTCCGCATGCTCCGCAGAAGCTGAATTCAACACCCACCATGGCACTGCAGCCCGGACATACACGGTCAGTCTTGTCAACGCTGTTGCGCAGCTCCTCCCTCTCCGCAAACAGCTTGAGCTCCGTGATTGCCGACGAAAGACTGATGCGCTGCTCCCAGTCTGAATCCGTCAGCCTCTTGACGAGTTCCCACTCGTCGTCCGCAAACCCCTCGGGGCGAGGGTAGCCCTCTCCAGAGAACACCTTCTCCAAGATCGTGTCGTCGTCGTCCAGAGCGTAGGGCGGCTCGTCCGAGAAGGCTTCAATCATACACATGCCGAACGAATAGATGTCCGACGCGAACCGCGGGTTCGTTGGCGCATCAGCCGCGTCTCCCATGGGCATCAAGCACTCGGGCGCCTTCCAGCGCACTGTGTCCGTCTGCGCCTTCTTGCTGAGCCCCACCGACTGGCTCCGAATGTACGAAAACCCAAAGTCGCAGATCTTGGCCTTGTCATCGGCGCCAATGAGGATATTGTTGCATTTCAAGTCGCCGTGCACCACCTTCTGCGAGTGGATGTAGTCCAGCCCCACGGCCGCCTCGTAGAAGAGTCTCCAGATCTCGCTCTTGTCCTCCATGAAGTGGTCCGCGAAGTTGCCGTGGATGGCGTCCTCGCACACGAAGAAGGCGGGCGTGCTCACGTGGCACGCGCCGAAGAGCTCCACCACGTGGGGGTTGTTGAGTCTCCTCCAGACCTCCACCTCCTTGAAGAAGGACGTCTTGGCCTGGTCGTCGTCCATGAGCAGCGACTTGATGACGACCTTGGCGCCCTTGCCCCACGTGCCCCTGGTCACGGCCCCGTACGAGCCGCAGTCGAACTGCTCCTTGGTGTCGAAGTCGACGTCGTCGCTCGAGATGAACCACTCGGGCACGGGCGGCACCTTGGCGCCGGACGTCCGCGTGATCTTGTTGAAGGTCCTCTTCATCATGGCCAGCGTGGCCAGCGAGTTCTGCTCCTTCTTGTGCGTCATCTCGAACTTGAGCATGGCCAGACTCTCGACCAGGTTGCTGTCTTTGCTCTGCAGGTCGGCGCTCAGCCGCTGCTGGTTGGCGGCGATGCTCAGCAGCATCTGCTCCTGCTTGCGGCGCTCCTCGTCCCACTCGCGGCGCCACTTGGCCATCTCCTGCAGGTGCACGAGGTTCAGCAGCTTGTACAGGTCGTCGATGTCCTCGTTGAACTGCTGGATGGCGTCCAGCACCTTGCGGTTGCTGGCGAGTCGCTTGATGAAGCTCTTGCGGGCCTGTTTCTCCAGGAACTTGAGGAACTTGGCGATCGTCTGCCCGTACATGAACAGCACGCGGTTCTGGCGCATGGCCTCCTCGTCCGAGATCTTGCCCAGCTCCTCGCTCACGAATACCAGCCGCTTGTGCACCGCCGAGCACATCTCCTCGTTCTCCTCCAGCTGCTGACACAGGGAGATGATGTTGCCCAGCACTTCCACGATGAGGCCGCCCACGCCGGGCACCACGAAGGACGCCACCAGCGAGCACACGGCAGACATGACACAACCAACCTGTGCTTTAGAGTCGAAGAGTCGAAGAGTGATGAGGGGGCATTGATACTGTCCGCACGATTACTGCAGGATGTCAAGATCAGAGCTAGTTTCCAAAACACGTATGTAGGACGCTGGTATCTTTCGATCTGGAATTGTCATTCTACTACTTACATAATTTATATAACATATGGGATTGTCCGTCGTGGATCCGAGCTTTTAAGATATTACGATGCCTTTGTACCAGCTATTATATTAAAATATAATAGCTGGTACAAAGGCATCGTAATATATTAGCTGGTCCGCATTTTTTGCAAGTAGATGCATGCATCCACCAAGTTCAGAGGAGCCCCACCTACTTGAATTAATTAATTCCTCATTCCACCACAACCTGAACCAAATCGGTCCTGGATCATTACAAGATGATACAGTCTTTCTGTATATACAGACATTAAAACAAAACACTCGTTTGAGAGCTGCAGCAGGTACTTCAGTTTGAACTCCACGCACCTTAAACTTCGGTTGAATGGGATGTTCGTATAGGTATTTCACTTCGTTGAAATCGGAGGGTCTTTCGTCTGGTAGCGGTAGCGTTTGCGAGACGGTAGTACATTCGTTCCAACGATCAGCCCCACTCCCGCCTTCAAAACCAACAACGATGCCTTGAAAGAAGCGGCCATGCTGTTCGCCGACTTTTCTGCAATACATCGGCGAATTCTGAAGAGATTGGCATCTTGACTGGGTATCTGGTACCAAAGACGTCACGAACCCAGACCTTGACTTCATGATTGTCCGGCGAAGCAGCCTGCTCCGCTGGTGGAGTGGGCTGGCCAGTCATCGAAGGCGACACCAACTTGACAGAACCCTTCTTGTGCGTTCTGAGAGAGAAATTTCTTCAGCGCCAATCCGTCAATCAACGTGCGACGTGAGTGAGGGTCGACTAAACGTAAGCTTACCGTGAACAACACAATAATGCTGGATTAACTGTCGACAGTACATGTTACTAAACTACCTCCAGACCCATGCTACATGATGAGGGGGGCCGCGTGCCAACTGATGCCGTGCAATCCGGCCACACCACCCCGGACCGACATCCCTACAAGGCCTGTACCTTCGTTTTAAACAACGACGAGAATAAAGCTGTATGTGAACAAAATCGATGAGAAAAAAGCTTAGGAAGGGGAAACTATGATCATAGTACCCTCTGCCTCGGATGCGTTCATTTTCCACTACATGTAATCGTAGATAATATAGGTTCGCGATGGCAGCCAAAAGAGCGAGAAGTGCAACTAGATTTGCGGCAATCCATCTCCACAACCTGAACCGAATCGAGTCCTGAATCATTACAAGATGATACAGTCTTTCTGTGTATACAGACATTCAAACAAAACACTCGTTTAAGAACTGCAGCAGGTGCTTCAGTTTGGACTCTACGCACCTTAAACTTCGGTTGAATTGGATGTTCGTAGAGATAGTCCTCTTCGTTGAAATCGGAGGGTATTTTGTCTGGTAGCGTTTTCGAGACGGTAGTACATTCGTTCCAACGATCAGTTCCACTTCCACCTTCAAAACCGACCACGATGCCTTGAAAGAGGCGATTTTGTTCGGTGACTTTCTGCATCACGTCGACGAATCTCGAAGAGATTGGCATCTTGACTAGATATCTGGTACCGTGGACGTCACGAACCCAGACCTCGACTTCACGATTGTCCACCGGAGCAGCCAGCTTCTGCTCGGGAGTTGGAGTGGGCTGGCCAGTCGACACCAACTTGACAGAACTCATTTCTTTTCTTGTGCGTTCTGACTCAGAACTTCAGAGAGAGAGATTTCTCCAGCGCCGATCCGTCAATCAACGTGCGTCGTGAGTCAGCGTCAAATACGCTAAACGTAAGCTTACCGGGAACAACACAATAATGCCGAATTAACTGTCGACAGTACATGTTACTAAGCGTAGACCCATGCTACATGATGAGGGGGACCGCGTGCTCGTACGGGCTCTGTGAGCTGGTTCTCTCCCCGTGACAGCCAGCACTCGTCCAACTCGACGGTGACTGTCTCGGAGAGTGGCGCGTTGGCTTCACTCCTCCGTCGAGTGCAGCGTCGACCACGTCTGGCTGCTGGTGCCTGAACTCTGAGCAACCATTTGACGTCGGCCAGCATAACTCTTCCACCTTCGACGGAGTGCATTCTACGTGTCGTGCATCAAAGCAATAGCTTTTGGCCGCCAAGGCAACAGCACACCTTGTGACTTGAATATGATTTGATATTGCATGTATCAACACGTGACACCGTGTCTGTCTTTCTACATGTTAGACCAATATCGGTAATAGCAAGACCAAATAGCGTTTTATCACGAAATGGCAGCTCTAAGGGTGCGTGCAGCGCTGTACCATCGTTTTGAACAACGACGAGAATGTGAGCAAAATCGATGAAAAAAGCAAGAAACATGATATGTTAGGAAATTAGCAAGGGAAACTAAGGCCGTGTTCGACTACATTGCCATTTTCCTTGAATCATGATTTCCCAGCATTTTTTCAACTCGGTTCATCGCGAAAAGCATTCTCGCCCAGTGCAAAATCTCACTTCACTGGTATTAATAGTCGTGTTCGAGGCCGAAATCTCATTATAGTGGTTTCATTCGGTGTGGCTCACATAAGATTCCTCCGTCAGTAACCACAGAGTTCCTGGAGGTAAGCTCTCTCGTTTGAGCTCGTGTGTTTGTGGTGTAGGAAACATCAAGTTTTGTGGCACACACTGGTACAAGGTACCAAAACGGCTTAGGATAACGGGTCGACGGTGACAACTCGGCGAGAGGGTACAGGGTACCATCCGGATGGCTCAGTATCCGGACCAGCCGAGTCCGAGGATCCGGATAAGCTCGGTATCCGGACCAGCCGAGTCCGAGGTTCCGGATAAACTCAGTATCCGGACCAACTGGTGCGAGGGGTCGCCGAACTCGGCGAAGGGTCGGCCGAGATCCGAAACCACTCTATTTCATTTGATATTTGTATAGGAACTCAGGAACAGTAGAGGCGCCCCTTCAGGGCGCCCGAAAGATATAACCAAACAGAGCAGAATTTTCCTAGTCCAAGACACGTGTACACTTCTTCGGTAAGTCCCTGCATAGGGCCGGGGTATGTTTGCCGTTGGGACCTGAGAGGCATAGCTTGTAGGGTACCGACAGGTAGCGCCAAGAGATAACGTAGGCCCGGAAGGGGCAGTCTCGCCAAGCGCGAAGAAAAGTCTCGCCGAACTCGGCGAGCCGGTGGGCCTGTAAGTCCCAGGGCACCGTAACCTTTCAGCTGAGCTGCCTTTGCACTCGGCGGCCCGTGACTGATCCATCCTTTGGTGGACGGCACGGGTTTTGCGAACGGAGACTGCCCGGCTCAGGCGAGTCTCTGGAGAGTTGAACCGGTTGGTTGGAACTCGGCGAAGACAAGACACCTACTGTCCCGGCTGGGCCGGACCGTTGGGGACCCGAAAGAGACCCCACGCAGGCCAACTCAGCCGACTAGCTCGGCTATTGTTGTTGGTTGTTTGCGAGGACCCACAATTGACGATTTGTGTGTTTTGCAATACCACAACTGGTGCCGCGACCCGGGAACAGGGGTGTGCTTGTTTTTGTTAGGTACCAGCTAACCAAGTTCAAGTTAAGAGCAAGAAGAGAGTGAAGATGGCCAAGGGATCGTCCTCGAGGAGCGTCAGCCCGGCTGGGAGAGCCAGAGGTCCGACTCCGTCGAGATCGGACTCGGCGAGTGTGGCGGCAGCGATCGTGACGCCGGATGACACGCCGAGGGTCCAGTTCGAAGACGTCGACGACCAAGACCATGTGAGTGAAGATGGAGGTGAAGAGAAGGAGGACGAGGACGAAGATGAGGAAGAGTTCTTGTCCGAGATGAATGAAGATGACGAGGCGGAAGAAAGGTCACTCCAAGTGACCAAGATGGGAACCCCGCGCCCAGTGGAGCGTAGCCTCGTAGCCGAGTTCGGCGAGGATGATGGCGATGACGAACAAGATGTGGTACCAAGCCAGCGCCCGCCATTAATCCCTCGAGCTACGAGGAACGCCGACACGCCAAGCGCCAACAAGGTGTTGGCCAGACTGGGCGAAGAAATGAAGGCAGCCGGAGGGTGGATGTCGAAGTTCGGACCAAGGGCGATGGCGCAAGCAAAGTGGCCAGTGCTGGGCCCCGAGTTGACTCACCCGGTGAGTAGTACAACTATGAACGAGTTGTGCTATGAAACGTCGACTTTCCTCCGAGCGATGGGCTACCGGTGCGTGGGATCACCGAGCCTAAAAGACCAGAAGGAATGGACGCTCAAGACTGCAGGGAACGAGATCATGCAATGGAAGCGAAAGCTGAGAGCAGCATTCGGTCTTGAACGCATGCCCGACGTCGCCAGACCTAGGGTACCGCGTTTAGCCGAGTCCACAAACTCGGCGGGCCCGACAGCCGAGCTCCCAAAACCATTAGCCGAGCCTGCGGTTATGGCAGTCGACCCGAGCCGAATCCCGCTTCCGAAGACCCCAGACGTCAAACGTAGCCGAGAAGCGTCACGCGCGTCTGGAGGTACTCCCTACTTTGGGGATACGGACATGCAGTCACCACCCCGCGGAACGACCCGTTCCAACGAATCCCGCGACTTGAACTACGCAGCCGAGTCCGACGATGAATATGATGAGTGGGACGCCAAAGCCGATCCGTACGAGTCCCCGAAGCACTACATCCAACAGCTGAGTCTGGAAGATTCGGATAGGAACCGCTCGAATGTCCTTGAAGTGCGTACTCACGCACCCCTGGACAAGATCGCAGCGTTCGAAGGGAAGCGCAACCGGTCTGAAGATTCGCTGCAATGGCTGAAGCGATTCATCTACGAGATGAAGGGTACTCGCACGCCTACCGACTCGTGGTGCGAACCGTTTTCGCTCAGCTTGGGGAAAGCAGCCAAGAGTTGGTTTCGACAGCTCCCGAAGAAGACTCAGCTGAAGTGGAGCCTTCTCAGCTCGGCGTTCTTGGATTACTACTGCTCGCAGTACGACCAGACGGCGCAGACACGCTACTTCTCGGCTCGGCGAAAGGAGAACGAGCACATCTGCGACTTCCTCCTGAGGCTGAACGGGTACGCGCGAGCGGCGAAGATCCAGTACGAAGTTGGCGGTTCCCAAGCTGCAAGCCACGTTGAACACTTCTTGCTGCACTGCGGGGATGACGCCGTGATGGATCAACTGTACCCACAGCGACTCAGCGATATCCAGCGCGTGGAGAAAATCATCAACCAGATGCTGCTCGGCGACAAGAGGAAGAAGCAGCGAGACCGTACAGCGACCAGCCGAGTTCGCGAGGCACGCCGTGATGATGGAAACCGACGCAGCGAGTCAAAACGCAGTGACAGCTATCGGGAAAGGCGCCGTGACGACCACCGCGACCGACGCGAAGACCGACGGGGACGTCGCAGCGAGGATCGCGAACGTCGAGTCACTCTGGCTGATGCCAGCGTCGAAGACCTCAGGGCCGCTCTCGATGAACGTCGCGCCAGTCACGAGACCAACTTCTACGATTCCTTCAGCGAGGAAAGCGACAGAGATGCCGCAGCCGAGTCGTCGTCCGACTCAGACTCTGATTACATCGACGCGGGAACAGCCGCCGAGTCGAAGCGTCCGCCGTACAGAGGAGGCTCGAGTGGTGCACGCCAGAACTCGGCTCCGCGATCCCCTGGGCGATTCGAGTCTAGGGGATACCCGCCTCGTCGCGATGAGTCTGGTGAACGTCGGCGGTACGGCCCGTGCGGCGCTTGTGGTGCTGAGGGCCACGACGCCCACTTCTGCCGGCGACGATGCAAGTTCTGCAAGCAAGTGCATGACGCGGGAAATTGTGAGCTCTTCCAACGACTCGAGAAACTCACCAAGTTCGTGAAGTCGTCGGTCGACAAATCCCTTGTCCCGGCTGACCTCCAAGACCTCTACTCGCCCGGTGATTTAAACTAGGCGGCTCGCCAACTTTGACTGGGTTGGGTAAAAGCGGGCCGCCACAGTCAGCTCAGCCGACAGCAATCGAGGCGAACTATGTGTTCGCCTTTGTCGGTGAAGCAGAACGGCCTGAAGAAGAGAGTAGAGGAGAGGAAGACGATGTGCAGAGCAGGGAGGAGACCGAAGAGAGGAAGAGCACGCCAGCCGAGTCGAGTGGAGATGCGGCCGGTGGTACAGAGGGAGACAGCGATGTGACAGCCGAGTCGGCAGAAGACTCAGCTCAGGCCATAACGAGTGCGGTTATGACTCGGCGATCTGCAGTCACGATCGGAGAATGCAAAAAATTGAAGCTGCTACCAGGCGAGCGACTCGGCTGGTGGTCGTCAAGGAAGTTTGACCGCCGGATTCGAATGCGTGCTCTGGTCATGGGAGCGGTCAACAACGAACGGACAAAGATACTGCTGGATACCGGAGCGAATGTCTCGGCAGTAACTGAGTCGTTTGCCAAGAAGCTGCGATTGAAGCGGCTGGCGAGCGCCGACCTGAAGATTGACGTGCAAGGGATAGGCAAGACCAAAGTCGAGACGACAACTCGGGCGATGGTGAAAGTTACACTCGGCTGGGAGATTGTCTACGAGTTCGAGGTATGGATTATGGATCATCACGCCGGAGTGGATTTGATCCTGGGTACAGATTTCATGATCCCGGCCGGGATCAGGTTGGATTTATACAACTCGAAAGCGAAGTTGCCAGACGAGATCGAGATTAACTTGATCAAGTCGGCTAGTGCGCATGAGGACACCGAGTACGGCAACACCATCTGCGGGGGACCAACAGAGACAATGGATGTTGCAAGTCGGCTCACAGCCGAGTTCAAGCTCCAGCGTCGACCACCGGATGATACCACGCACGAACTATGGGTTCGGCGAGTCAACAAGCTAGTGCCGACGGTGAGGTTTACGCACAAAGGACGACCCAGCCGAGTCTTGCTGACCAACACGGGTGAAAAACCAGGGTCCTGCCCTGCTCATTTCCCCGTGGTTCAGTGGGTCCCACGTGAAGTTCTACCGCTCACCGAAGGATACGTGCGTGTGGACTCGACCAAGTACAGAGACTGGCAGGTACTAGCTTACGACTCGGCGATCGATCGCGACTTGCTAAAGAAGGAGCAACGGCTGTATGCTGAGTGGCTAAGCCACCAACCCACAGCCGTCGATCGACCCGACTATGAGACACCGGCGGGCATCCGAGCCCGGCCAGAAGCTGCAGATGGAACTCACCAGCGAGGACTATCATGCGCTGAACAGTGGGAACGGCTCGAACGCCTCCAAGCAGAGGCAGAACAACTCCAACACAACCAGCCGAGTTTGGCAGCCTCCCGAGACGGGTCGGAACTAGGAGCCGAGTCCGACGGAAGTGGATCAAGTGATTCCGAAGCCTCGGTAAATGCCTGGGTATGCTTACCAGCTGACCCTGGGGCACCGGCTCTCGGCAATGGCTGCCCGATCACCACCCTAGACAGGGGTGACAGATGGGATCCCGGCATAGCTGAATCTGTGGATACAGGCCAGCCGGAGATCAAAGACGGGGCAGATCAGGACACCCCGGACCTCTCCCTCCGGGAGGCCCAACATCGGATAGCCGAAGTGGAGGAGCTGCTGTCGGAAGCACGAGCCTTATGCAAGGAAGCTGAAGTGAGGAGCGCCGCGTCCGCTAACGCCGACGCATCACGAGTCGAGTGGGGACTACTGAGCATCGACGATGATTTGCTGGACGATGACCCGGCCGAGCACCTGAGGCTGCGGTTCCTAGCAGCCCTCACCGACCTGGTACGAGACGAAGGGTACCAGATTACCGCGGTCGACGACAGGGGTGACATCCAGTCCACTGAGCCTGGCGACGAAGACCAAGCAACTCGGCGAGAGAGCAGCTGGGAACATACACCCACGTGTATCCAACTGGACGACTTCGCCCATGAACTGGCCTTCCTCCCGGATCTGACGACCGCCGAGTCGACTGTACTGGACTATGAAGGAGACAACGTCCGGTCCTCGACCCACTCGACTGAGCAATACAACAAGCTGGTGAAGGTGCTCCGACGTCACGCCAAAATCATGATATCCAGCGGAAACGCCCTACCACCTCCAGCATATGGGGTGGTTTGTGACATTGATGTCCAAGATCACGCTCCAATCAAACAGCGTGCCCGCCGAGTCCCTCTCAAGCACCTCGAGAAGTTGTACGAATTGCTGAAGGGGCTGTTGAAGGCGAGGTTGGTGGCATTCTCGAACAGCCCCTGGGCATCACCTATTGTGATTGTGCTCAAGAAAAATGGCATCGACATCCGATTATGCATCGATTACAAGATGGTCAACGCGATTACGGTGGCGTTGGAATACGCTATGCCCTTGGTGGATGATCTCCTCACTGAGTTGGAGAGTTACCTGTGGTTCTGTTCTCTCGACGCTGCGAGTGGATTCTGGGCAGTGATGATGACCAGCCGAGCTCGGCGGATCTCAGCTTTTGTGTGCGCTTTGGGCCACTTTGAGTGGTTACGCATGCCATTCGGCCTGAAGAATGCACCCATGATCTACCAACGACTGATCGATAACGCATTATGGGGATTCGTGCAACCCAAGGGTGGTTGGACAGCTTTCGCCGAGCGAATGCGCTCAGCCGAAGCAGCTATGACCGCTCAGCGATCCCTGAACTCGGCTATGACCGAACAACCGGGTGTTTTAACGAAATTCGAGGCGGACTACTCGGCGCTGACCACCTCCGACCCAGTACAGGCCCTGGTTAACGGACCAGACGGAGACATGTTCTTGTCAGGCGAACCCGACGAGTCGAGTCATGTGCCGGTGTTTGGGCGACGCTCTTTCGTGGACGATATTTGTTTCGGTGGAGTGGACTTTGACGACTGTTTGGAGACCTTAGATCGACTCCTCACCCGGTTCGCCGAGTGTAGGATCAGCGTGAGCTTTACGAAAAGCATATTTGTGCAGCCAAAGGTGGACTTCCTGTCGCACGTGGTCACCCCGAGGGGGATTGCTGCTGACCCGAAGAAGCTAGCTGCGATCGCCGAGATCCCGTTCCCGAAGAATAAGAAGGGAATGCAAGCTTTCTTGGGTGCACTCAACTACTACAGCCGGTTCATTCAGAACCTGGCAGTGTATGGTGCAGTATTATACCAGCTCAAGGAAGACGATTTCGGCTCAAGCACGGACTTATCGGCAGCCCAAGCTTCATTCGCCGAGTTAAAACGGAAGGTGATAGAGGCTCCGATCCTTCGCCATCTCGACTCGGCAAAAGACGTCCACGTCATGCTTTTCGCCAACGAGTGGGCTTTGAGTAGCACACTGATGCAGCTCCATGAGGGCAAACTTCACCCAGTTCGATTCTGCGGTCGGGTACTGAAAGGCAATGAGGTGAACTACCTCCCCGCCGAGAAGGAAGTACTAGCGCTGTTGCAATTGCTCAAGGTGTGTTACACGCTACTGGTCGGCAAGACTATTCACGTCTACACCCGATTTTCGACCTTGGAATGGGTATTCAACTCGAAATCCCTCTACGGCCGAGAAGTGAGTTTCGCGGTGTTGCTGTCACCACATCACTTGATCATCAAGCGGGTCCGTGAACGAGACGCCGACTTTGCTCAGCTCCTCCAAGCGTCTATCACGCCATCAATCGGACTGGATGAGTCGTTGGCCCATATCGCTCCACCTTCGAAGGGCTCGGCTAGCGTTCGCATGGACCCAGAATTGCTTTACGCACGGGTGCCTAGTGTCTTTGTGGGCCACGTCTTATCCTTTGACGGCTCAGCTAAGACAGAGAAGAATGGAGGTTACGGCAGCTGTTCGTGGATTCTGTGGCGGCTACCAACTTGGGACATTGAGATCGCTGCGAGTGCGCACCTCTCGTCCACTACGGTCAACATAGCCGAGTACACCGGGATGAACCGCGGCGTCGCAGCAGCATTGGACCGGGGCATCACCGACTTGATTATCGTCGGAGACTCGCGGCTTGCAATCCAGCAATCCATGGGGGTGATCGCCTGCAAGAAGGATGTTACAGGTTGAACTAGCCCGCCACAAAGCACTCACGAAACAACTCGGCTCAACGCGATACTTGCACGTTCTACGAACTTACAACGCCTCAGCAGACGCCCTCGCCACGGAGGCACTGGAGGCCAAAGCCGGGCGTGTAATTCTGAACGCCGGACGGAAAGCCGAGTTGCAAGTGCTCAATAGGATCCAAGAAGTGCTGTATGCGGACCGAGACCCGGCGGAAACTGGTGAAACAACGGCGAACATTACAGCGGTAACAAGGAATCAGGCACGCCGAGTTCACTTTGAAGAGTCCGAAGTACAAAACTTGGCGGAACGTAGCTCGACTGAAGACAACTCGGCTGAAGAGTCACAAGAGACCCCTGGGACAGGAGAGACGTCCGGAGAGTCACTAGAGAGCCAAGGAAACGAATACGAAGCATCCTACCAGGCACCAGAAGTCCACAGAGTAGTGGATCCTGCGGAAGCTGCAGCCGAGCCAGGATGGACGCCGAGTGCGCAAGATGTCGACCCCGTAGCAGTCCAAGCCGAGAGGCGGAACCGCATCTCAAAGGCCCAGGACGAGGAGTGTAGATGGGCTGACTTGAAAACGTATCTGAGGGGCCAGATCGACCAACTGACTCGGCGAAGAGCGTACAATGCCGGCAAAGTGGCCGATCACTTTGTTCTCAGTGAAGACGGGCTGCTATACTATGTGGGTCGACGAAGAGGAAGAGGTGAGCCGAATGACGACGAATTGAAGCTCCGGCTAGTAGTACCAACGACGCTGATTGATGAAGTCCTGCAGAACTGTCATAACTCCCTCGAGGGAGGACACCAAGGCATGGTCAGAACGTACCACCGAGTTCGCACCGACTACTACTGGGTCGGTCTATATGCAGACACCATCAAACATGTGGAGTCATGTGAAGATTGCAGCACGAGCAAGAGTAAGCCACACCTGCAAGGATACTCCCCAGGAAACCTGGTGTCAGAACGACCGTTCCACATCGTGTCGCTCGACTTCGTAATCCCGCTACCCAAGACGACGCGAGGAAATACGGCGTTGCTATTGTTTCAAGACCGCTTCACTGGTTTCGTGATTGCGAAGGCAATGAGCGAGACCGGGGCACTCGAGGTCGCCAAGGTATTCGAAGAATGCGTGTTCCGCCGATTCGGAGCACCTTCACTGATTCGGCATGACCGCGACCCTCGCTTCATGAGCGAAGTGTTCCAGAAGTTCTCCGAGATGATGCAGTCGAGATCGAGAGCGACGCTTAGCTACCGGCCGCAAGCCAATGGCCAACAAGAACGATCAGTGAAGACGATGATCCAGACGGTACGGGCGTACGTGGAAGATCCGTTGCAGGCTGACTGGGACGACATAGCCGAGAAGCTGGTACACGCCATCAACAATTCGAGGGACTCGACTCGGCGAGAAACACCATTTTACTTGGTTCACGGTTGGGACGCCCGATCCACGCTCAAGGCAATGACTGAGTCAGTCAAACAGGGGCACCGCGGGCAGAGTGATTCGACGGGGGCCAAGGAATGGCGCCGAGAAAGCAACCGGCAGAGAGAGGTGGCCTTACGACTAGCAGCCGAGTTCCAACTGAAGGAGAAAGCAAGAAGGGCGAAAGAACACAACGAAGCTCTCAGCCGAGTCGAAAGGAGAGCCGTTCCGATACAGCATCAGCACTCAGCCGAGTTGCCGACCCCTGAGAGGCCCTCAGCCGAGTTGCCGACGTCTGGAACAAGGTCCGCCGAGTTAGCAGATCCGGGAGAATCATCAGTCGAGCCAACCCAGTCACTGTTCAAGGAAGGCGACCAAGTGTGGTTGTTCATGGAACGGGTGAAACCCGGATTGACCAAGAAACTGGCTCACAGGTGGCACGGACCCTTCAGGATTAAGAAGAAGGTCGAGGAATTTGCGTACGAACTCGAGCTACCAGATAAAAGCGGATATCGGTTCTACCCAGTGGTGCACGTATCACGACTAAAAGCAGTAAAAGAAAATGGAGAACGACCCACAACTCGGCTCAGACCAGAACTCAGCGAAGCCGAACGATTTGATTTTGACGAAGAATTACTACCTGAAGACAGCTGGGAACCAGAAGAAGGAGAGGATCGTTACGAAGTAGAAGCTATTTTGGATGACGAGTTACCCCTCTCGACGAGCACGGCAAAGACCCAACGGAAATTCAAGGTCAAGTGGGTAGGCTATGAAGAGCCGAGTTGGGAACCCTTGTCGAATCTCTCCTGTGGGGGACTGCTTTTCGATTATCTGCGCAACAAGAAGCGCGCAAACCGGCTGCAAATGGTGCAGGTGGCCGACGAGGACTAGCACTCCACAAAACGAACCCGCCGACTCGGTGAAGACAGCAGGCCGAGTCGAGTCGAAGAAAGATACTGCGTCAAATTAAGAAACCCGCCGACTCAGTGAAGACAACAGGCTGAGTCGAGTCGAAGACAATTACTGTGTCCACATGTATTAACTGCATTAACCATGAAAAGAGAAAGGTGAAAGATTACAAGCCCGGTGATCCAGAAGCCCGGGGAGAAGCACCCGGCGAGTTCCCCAAGGCCGACAGAGAAGCTGCAGAAGCCACATCAGCCAAGACGTCCATCGAATCCTGAGCGCGTGGGGACTCGGCAGTCGAACCAGAACCTGCAGCAGACGAAGTAGGAATGGGAGACTCACCACCAAACAGAGAAGGAGTAGGAGACGGCCCGCGCACGTTCGGAGAATCATTTCCAGACACGGGGTCCGGGTCGCCTGCCGACCAGCCGAGCTCTCCTTCCTCACGTCCTTCGAAAATGTGAATGCCCTCCCGGTTCACGGGAATCCGAGCACCTGAAGAGATCTGGGGCGGAGCAGGTTCATTCGAGTCGACGTCGTCCTCCACCGCGTCCTCCACAATGCGGGGATCAACACCCTTGGAGGCGAAAACTTGGAACTCCAGGTTGCGGGTACGGAAGCAAGTGTTGAAAGGGTGCTCAGCCGGGTCGGTGAGCCACCAGGTACGCCACTGCTCAAACCGATCCACCGACTCAGCTGAACCACACCAGTCCCGACCCGATGGAATCCAAGAAAGATTGACCAATGGGTAGAAGGGCACCGATGGCTCGAAGAACAACTCCGCGTCGGCCTCGGGAGCAGCAAGCCCGTTCAAGTCCTTCATCACCGCCGAGTAGAGGTCATCCGTCAAGAAGGACATCAATGATCGAAGGGCGTCACTCCGGCGCTTACGGGCGAGACGATACTGGGTCCAGAGAGCATGCATCTCTGCGACCTCGTCATAAGTGAGGCCCTCATGATAAGCCGGATGCAGACCCATCATCACGCTCGACTCGACCAACCAGTGACCCCGCTCGTACAACGCAACGAAGAAACGAGTAGGGTGGTCGTCGCGAGTCGAGCTCGAAGCAGCTCCAGTCGAGTCAGGCATCTCTCCACGAATCTTGACAAACACATCAGCGATCCTTTCCAACAACCCGACTGGCTTGACAGAGTTGGCCAGCCGAGTTCGTGCGTCCTCCAGAGCCTTGGGCGAAAGGAAGAACGGAACGTCCGGTAAGAGTCGACGAAGACGCTGGGCAGGATGGTGTGGGTTATACACATCCGCAAAAGCCTTGATCCCGTCGGAGCAGCATCTTGTTGACGGAACACGGGGCTTCCCAGACGAATGATCCATCGAAACCTGTCCAGTCTGGTGAGCCAAGATGGCTGCCCAGCAGCGTGCAGAACCATAATGAACGAATCTGAGCTCACGCAGCCGAGCTAACTGAGCGGTGATTCGAGAATCACGCGACGCTGCTTGGGAGGCGCGTCTTTGAAGCATCGAGAGCGGAACACGTAACACTTCAGGCAGCTCAGGACGATCATGGGCCTTCGAGTCGATGAAAAGGATCCGAACAGGACCCGCTGAGCTGGTGGAGGCCGGAGCCGAGCTCGACGACACGTTCGTCGGAACAGATCTCGCCGGCGAACCAACTAAGTCAGTCCTGCGCTTCTTGTGCGGCTTGGAACGGTGGGTCGACACAGGTGGAGCAGGAGAAGGAGAGCGGCGCCGGTGCTTGTGCTTGTGCTTGCGCTTATGCGTGTGCTTCGGCTTAGGCTTGTGCTTCCGTTTACGTTTCTGCGATGAACGAATGGCACCAGCATCATCCTCGGAGTCAGCTCCATCACCGTCCGATTCCGCAGGGGGCCCAGGAGGATTGCGGCCAGCTTGTAAGTAACTCTGCAACTTCCCGCGGGGAACGGAGGAACCAGTGCGGAGAGAACTCAGCGGAACGCTGTCGGAGTCCTCATCCTCGACTTCGTCCTCCGAAGGGCTCCGAGCTCGACGGAGTCGGCTTTTGCCCGACGGCTGGCGTGACGCAGCGGAAGACGAACCATTGGAATCTCCATCGGCGTCGGCGTCATCCTCGTACTCCGACTCAGCCACCGACGAACCTCCAGACACCGAGAGAGGATGTGCGGAGGTCCCAGCAGTCGGGGAACCACCAGCCGAGTCGAGTAGGTCCAGTGAACCGGACGAATGATCCGAGCCGAGAACGACGTAGTCCGGCGTCTCCAACACCTCCAAACAGTGAGCGCTGATCATTCGAGCCGTGGCTGCCTTGGCGCGGATCGGACGACCCGACGGAGAGGTCATAGCTGCCGGCGCCGGGGGAACAGTGGGCCGACTTGACGTAGAGGAGACCATCGGAGCCGAAGTCAAAACAGTGGAACACGCCGACGAAGAAGAGGGTGCTCGATTCCGGGACGACGCGGACTTAGCCTGGGACGAACAGGCCAGCAGACGAGCGACAGCCGACCTAGGAGGCG
This sequence comes from Phytophthora x cambivora, assembly GCA_033557925.1. NCBI lineage: Eukaryota > Oomycota > Peronosporomycetes > Peronosporales > Peronosporaceae > Phytophthora > Phytophthora x cambivora. The sequence continues at coordinate 1,861,017 of JAUCEB010000008.1, read as the reverse complement.
ACCCGCCGGAAGAAGTCGGAGCAGAAGCCGACGAGGCAACAGGTCCAGCAGTCTGAGCCGAGTCAGCCGAGCCCGACGACTCTGGTGGAACCCACCTCACGGAGGTCGGATACTCGGCCGTCGATGGGAGCGTCAGAGCCGCACTCAGAGTCACCGTCTCGGACTCGGCGGAGGCAGCCACCGGGTCGACCACAACGTCGACCGGTGTTACTCCAGAAAGCTCAGCCGAGACCGACAGAGGAGCCATTCCACGAGCCAGATTGAGGACGCGTGGTTGAGGAGATGGAGTCCCAACGGGTGACGTCGCTGCCGTAACAGAAGGAGTCGGAGACACCGCGTAAGGCACCAACGAGATCTGCTGCAAGCCTGACCCATCGAAGTCCAGGGAGGAGTCATCCACATCAGTGAACTCCTGGAACTCGACGGGACCCGAGCTATCTGGAACAAAGTCCTGCGCCGAAGAAGTAAGAGGAGTGATTCCAACTTCCCGAGCGGCCTCGTCCAGTTGCTGAACGGCCTCCGCATAGCCTTCCTCTCCAGGAAGCGGGCAAGCATACGGTTGAGGAGGTGGAACGTGCGGCTTGACGCGTGATCCAGCAGCGGTCGACGACTTCGGATTGGAATACCTGCGCAGCTTCTCAGCAGGAGTCAGCGTGTCCAGCCGAGCTCGATGCAGTTGATCAATAGATTTGCTCGGCGGAGCTGGCTTACTCGGCGGAGCTGGGGCACTTGAGCTGGGCGGAGCAGGAACCACGGGAGACGCCATGGCTGACGAACCCGCCGGTGTGGATGGGTCAATACTCGATGAACCTCCAGACATGCGAGAATCCGGGCCGGGAGACAACCCAGCCGAGCTTGCAGGGGTCAAGGGCACCGACGCAGCTCCATCTCCTCGGGGGTGAATCACCAATTCCACTGTGCGAGTCTCCCCGGCAGGTATATCCATAACCTCCGGAAACCGCTGCTCCAGGACTCGACAAAGCCGAGCGTTGAGTTGTAAGTCGGCGGGACTCTGTCCAGGGACGTCCAGCCCAGCACCAGCAGCGGCAGCCATGTGGGGATCGTGCATAGGGATAGATCCCTGCCGAGCGATCACACGCTTCTGACGCAGAATCACTTGGCGCTGGCTGTCGACCACAGCCTTCGCGTGGCGCAGAGGCTGAGAATCTCCGGCCAGGAGAAGAGAAGTCGACTCTTGAAGCTGCTCAAAATGCTTGGAAGACACAGCGTGAAGCTCGGCGTAAGCGCGATCACGGTCCGCTAGCGCCTGGGTGAGGGTCACCACCTCTTCCTCAAGTTTCTTTACCGTCTGGACGCAGTCAGCTGAATGTTTGAAGGCCGACTTGATCTTTCGGTCCTGCTTCTCCTGCACCAGCTTGAGGGCGGCCTCGGACTTGGCCAGAACCTTGCGAAGGGAGGCGAGGAAAGGGGAAGCCTTCTTAGCTTCACGCTCCCATAGCGAGCGTTCGAGCTCGGCCACCTTCACCTTCTCTTGGAGCTCGGCGTTCTCTGAAGCCAACGAGTCGAGGCGGCGAGTTTGATCCCCTTGGAGGGTCTGCAAGACGCCGAGCTCTTGGCGAAGGTCAGCTACGACTTGAGCCGAACCCAGCGGAGAGTACTGCCCACGCAGGACGTGCGTGAGCTCAGCAACCGACCGGGCATCCAAAAGAGCACGGCGCTGGAGTCGGTCGGCTGGTGGAATGGGGCGTGTGAACGCGAACGACAACAGTCGAGCCAAGTCCCCGTTCTCCTGTTGGCGGCAGTGAGCTTCCTGGCGGATCAAATCCTCGAGAGACGCTAAGGTCACCTGTCCAGCCGAGCCCGACTGACCCGAGCCAGCGGTGTCCGAAGTGGTGCCACCACGCGGACTCGACGGACGGGGAGAGGAAGCGCGAGAAGACTCCTCGGACTCCCGGTCGGACTCCTGGGGAGTTGTCAGGTCAATGAAGGGAGAATCCCGCTCAACGCTGACCCCAGAAGCCCGGGACGGCCGAGGAGTCGACCCAGCGGGCTGCCCCTCATCCCGAGGAGCGGCGGAAGATCCAGCGGGAGCCGTGGCAGAGGACTGGTGGACAAGAGGACAACGCAATGAGCATGCGTGAACAAGACAGGGCCACACAAGGAAGGAGAACTTACCGAAGGCGCGGCGGAAGCACCAGACGACGACATCGAGTTGAGTGTGGAGACCGTTGGAAATGTTGGAGACTGAACGGGACTACCGGAGTGATGGTCAGGACCCTCACCAGCTCGGCTCGGGACATGACCGGGGCAGTTGTGGTGTAGGAAACATCAAGTTTTGTGGCACACACTGGTACAAGGTACCAAAACGGCTTAGGATAACGGGTCGACGGTGACAACTCGGCGAGAGGGTACAGGGTACCATCCGGATGGCTCAGTATCCGGACCAGCCGAGTCCGAGGATCCGGATAAGCTCGGTATCCGGACCAGCCGAGTCCGAGGTTCCGGATAAACTCAGTATCCGGACCAACTGGTGCGAGGGGTCGCCGAACTCGGCGAAGGGTCGGCCGAGATCCGAAACCACTCTATTTCATTTGATATTTGTATAGGAACTCAGGAACAGTAGAGGCGCCCCTTCAGGGCGCCCGAAAGATATAACCAAACAGAGCAGAATTTTCCTAGTCCAAGACACGTGTACACTTCTTCGGTAAGTCCCTGCATAGGGCCGGGGTATGTCTGCCGTTGGTACCTGAGAGGCATAGCTTGTAGGGTACCGACAGGTAGCGCCAAGAGATAACGTAGGCCCGGAAGGGGCAGTCTCGCCAAGCGCGAAGAAAAGTCTTGCCGAACTCGGCGAGCCGGTGGGCCTGTAAGTCCCAGGGCACCGTAACCTTTCAGCTGAGCTGCCTTTGCACTCGGCGGCCCGTGACTGATCCATCCTTTGGTGGACGGCACGGGTTTTGCGAACGGAGACTGCCCGGCTCAGGCGAGTCTCTGGAGAGTTGAACCGGTTGGTTGGAACTCGGCGAAGACAAGACACCTACTGTCCCGGCTGGGCCGGACCGTTGGGGACCCGAAAGAGACCCCACGCAGGCCAACTCAGCCGACTAGCTCGGCTATTGTTGTTGGTTGTTTGCGAGGACCCACAATTGACGATTTGTGTGTTTTGCAATACCACATGTTCATGACCAACAAGCAAACGCTGTAACTCGGTATTTAGGGAGGCTGTATTTGTACCTGAAAGAGCTTATTACTTCAACATCTAGGGGTGCGGGGCTGCAGATCTGCTGCCGTACGATGTGCTTCTGATGGCAGCCGGGGACTTTGCGTCCGCTTGCGGGCTCCTCAGAGGTTTTCGCGAGGCCTGCCGAAGCCGACGTGGTCTTGTCCGACGCGGACACGGCAGTGCCTCCATCGCCGGTGTCGCTGGCGTTGCAGGTCGCTGCGGCAAAGTTCACTTGTTAATGCCAAGATTGTACCCGCCTGCGCACCTGTGGCACGGGTGTCCCCTTTGCATAACTGAAATTAGAAGCGCTCTTTAGAATTGATATAAAGCCACCTTACCCGCGATAAAGCAGAAGATCGTAGCGTGCGAGAACGCGTGCTCTCTCATGGTCACAATTTTGGCCCTCTGCTTCAGCTTCGATGGCAGGAGGTACTCCCATACAACGTCATCGAACGTCGGCTTGCCAGCGTCAGGGCATGTGCCGACGCCAGATAGCCCAGTGAGGTACTTGTAGAGATCATAGTCTTGCATGAGTTGCGTGAACTTCGACTTGTACAGCCCTAAAATGATCACCAAATAGAAGGTTAGTTGACCAAGCAAAGGCTGTACACAAACCCGGTTCAGTCACCTTTGTCGATGGTTCGCTGGTGCTTGGCATTGAGAGCTAGCACCAAGGCGCTTCATGCCTTTGCCTTAGCCTTGATACCTTTGTCGGTCGCAAGGGATCGGTTGGTTCTTGCGTCCAGGTACTTGTCCAGCAGGTCAAACTCTTCTATCTCGTTCCAGAATGCTCCCACAGCTCCTCCACCACTTGGAACGCCACCGGAGTTGCCGGAATCAGCGCCAGCGGCGGCATTGGTAGCGTACGGCGTTGGCGTTGGCCATGGTACGAGGCGTTCTTCTTGTCGCCTTTACTGCTTGTCGCGGGATGCGTTAAGGATCCGATGTCACTAATGAGAGGGGAAACAACTCGTTTTAATGGCCAATTAGGGATTCAAATCTCCACTTTAGTGACCTGCTGAAGGCACCGACAAAATCGCTCGGCAAATACACCCTCCGACCTGTATTTTGAAACAGTGGCCGTAATGCTATTTTCACGCGATAATGCGATTCTGATTTTCGCGTGTTCGTTGCCGTGCTGATGGCTCGAAATGCAATTTTAGGCCTAAAGTGTTATTATCTTGCCGCGTCGAACACGGCCTAAGTTATTCTGAGATAGGAACGAAGTTGCCCAAACAGGATTATTTCCGTGGGCCGGTACCCACCGGTATGTACCAGTATGTGTCGGTCGTGTGGGCCGGTACCCACCGGTATGTACCGGTATTTGTCGGTGCCAATCTGCCTCCCCAGGAGGCCTAAGGCCGGTTCCTAACGAGGTCATGCAGGATCATGATCCACTCACGGGTTAGGCTTAATTGGGATAATCAGTTTTGTCAGTCCTAACGAGGTCACAATCCGAAGGATCATCTTACAGTCATTGGTGTCGGTTACGCTGCCATCGCGAAGATGGAGACGACGCCGAGGAGCGATGCGCTCGTGAGCAGCAAGTGGTCGGCCCAGCAAAGACCAGGCAGCAAGCGCCCTGTGCCGCCACCATCCTCGGAGGACTACAGCACCTGGACGGTGGACCAGTTGAAGCTTGAGTGCACCGCGCGTAAGCTCTCCGTCGCAAAGAATACCAGCAAGGCAGATCGAGTGGCAATTCTGAACGGGTATGACGAGTCGAAAGATGCTATGGAGCTGCTTCTGGAGCACCAACGACTTGCTAAGCGTGGTCGTAGCGAAGGGAAACAGGTAGCTGAGCGGCGATCCCGTCACTGTTTGTACCGACTATTAAATGTACTGTTCTCAGAAGATTTTTTCGAGCGCTTTGTTTCTTCGGGGGACATGCTTACGCGGAGGGAGCTTGACGAGGGTGGTCGGAGGTTTTGGGAAGCAGTTGCAGAAGCGTTCAATACGTTCAATGAAGACTTCGATCGTCTCGTGTGTGACGACTCGTTGTTCGATGGAATCGACCCGAGCCAAATTACAACTCACACTGGTGCTAAACTAAGGGACATGTGGAAGGAGTGTAGCTCTAGGTTCTCTGCTGCTGAAGGGAGATGCAAACTCTCCGGATCCCATGATGAATTCTGGAATTTCTGCCATGGCGACAAGATCGCTATGTATGTGCACCTTTGGTGTGAGCTGCGAGGCTCCGGCCGCGAATTTTGTGCAACTTCCGTTTACGAGGATGACGAAGATGATGAGTCGAAGGAAATGCAGGAAGGAGAAAAAACAAAACGAGTCAACCGGAAACGCCAGGCCAATGAGAATAGAAGAAGCAGTATTGATTTGGTTGCTGATCTTACAAAAGCAGTAGGAAGATTGGTGGAGACCGAGTCGGCTAGTATTAAAAGCGAGCTGATTGAGCAGAAAACCGCGGTGGCGCGCCTTCAACGCGACAAGATGCAGCGAGATGTGATAGTGGAGAAACTAGCTGCAGTGGATGGAATTCTTGCTCGCCGTCGCCAAGCACTTGCTACTCTCGACATGCAGATCCATGAATGTATTGCGAAGGGGATGGATGTCACGGACCTCAAAGTGGAACGTGCTGCTGCTCTTCATCGCGTTCATAGAGCACAATCAAAGTCGGATGAGCTCCAAGATGAAGTAATGAACGGCTAATGATACCATTATCTGCGGCGGCGGATCGTAGGACGCGACATGTTGTATCTTTGGATATGGTTGAGAACAACATTGCGGAATATATGCCCATTCACAATAGTTATCCTTAATTCACTGTTCTCTTCTGCTAATCGTGTGGGCCGGTACCCACCGGTATGTACCAGTATGTATCGGTGCCAATCTGCCTCCTCAGATTCGCGACCATGCACGCAGCTTCTTCGAAGTATTGCACACTGTATACAGTATGTCGCGTGCAGATACTGCGGCTGCGAAGCAGGCGCAGGAGATGCTCAATTTCACGTAAATATAGCAATACAAGAACGGCTCTACCAGCCCAATTCTTCATTTTTTTGGTGGGGAGCTTTGAGAGATACGCTTTCCTATCTCAGCCTTCGCGGAGCCCTAGACTAGGGGCCCTAGTGACCATGGTTCATTTTTCACTAATCGTAGATACCGGTAACATCAAGCTCCCAGAGTGAGTGCAACATGATTTGCGGCAATCCATCTCCACAACCTGAACTGAATCGAGTCTTGAATCCTTACAAGATGATACACTCTTTCTGTATAGGTATACATACATAAATATAAACAAAACACTCGTTTAAGAACTGCAGCAGGTGCTTCAGTTTAGATAGACTCCACGCACCTTGAACTTCGGTTGAATGGGATGTTCGAATAGGTATTTCTTTTCGTCGGTGCTTGTGGCTAGTTCCGGTAGCGCTTTCGAGAGGGTAGTAAATTCATCTCCGCCTTCAAAACCAACCACGATGCCTTGAAAGAAGCGATGTTGTTCGGTGACTTTCTGCAGTACGTCGACGAATCTGGAAGAGATTGGCATCTTGACTGGATATCTGAAGCCATGGACGTCACGAACCCAACTTCGGCAGGTGGAGTGGGCTGGCCAGTAGGGCTGTTTCGTGCAGTGCTCGAAAGTGCACGAAAGTACTTTCGTGCAGATTCATCAGCCCTTTATTACGGAAATAGCCTTAGGTAAAATGCAGCACACTTAACACGTAAAACGGACTCCATACAAACAAACTAACGCAAAGATCGCCTCCAATAGACCGGCAAGTCCGACTCGGTTGCCATCGCACTAGTGAACTTCTGGTTCAACGTGTTCGGCATCCTGCTCTTCTACCCGATCATACTCCACGCAACGAAACTCTGTAGATCTAAATACGCAAAATCTATCGCTAAAATTGCGGTTTTTGCGCGCTTGCAGCTTGAACTCCACTAGGTACGATATCCATTTTTCGCAAATTACACGCATGATCATGCTCGAATCGATGCACGAAACAGCCCTACTGGCCAGTCATCGAAGGCGACACCAACTCATTTCCTTTATTGTGCCTTCCGACTCGGAACTTCTGAGAGAGAAATTTCCGATCCGTCAATCAACGTGCGACGTGAGTGAGGGTCAAATACCGTATGAGACTGAACGTACCGTGAACAACACAATAACGAGTTAACTGTCGACAGTACATGTAACTACCATCATTGATGGTCCATCAAGAACCGCGCCGACAACGTCGTCCAGACCGTGTTGATCTCTGAACTCGATGGCACTACACGTGCTAACTTCTACGGATATCTGCCGCTCAACAACTCGGACCCGACCAGCCCGAACGAGGCGTACTTCGAGCTGGTGGACTGGACGGTGGACCTGGCCGCGAGCTACGGTATCCTCGTCCAACCTGGGGCATCTAACGTTACGTGAACGAACAGCACGATGTCGATCTTCAACGAGTCGAACGCATACGGGCGGGGCAAGCTCATCGGCGACCGCTGACTTGGTCTGCCGAAGATTTTTGGTGGGGACTCGAACGTCGTGTGGTCGTGGAACAAGTCAGAGGTTGAGGCTGCCTACTTCCCGTCTTTGCTGGCGCTGATCGAGGACACGTCGCGGCCTGAAGGAGTCTGAGAGCTCACAAGGCTATGAATCCGTCGCGCTGTATCAACCGGCGGGTGGTTGCATGGTGAAGCCCAAGGTGACGCCTCTGCTACAGGATGAAGGGGACCGCGTGCCAATTAATGCCGTGCAATCCGGCCACGCCACCCCGGACCGACATCGATGTTCACACCGGTCATTGGTTGGGATTCGACAAAGAACTATGAGAACATTGCCGAGATGCGAGATAAATTCTTCACGGGCACGGTCCTGGACTTGAAAGCCACTACGAGGGTTCACGTCAGCTTCAGTTTGACACGTCCAATTGGAATGCTTCGGGGGTGCGCGTGGGTCTGTACCACGGCGCGCACGGGGGTGCTGCCGGCTTCACCTACAGCGCCAACAGCGTCTGCGGGTCGTTGTCTGCGACCCGCAGATCAACCAGAACACGAAGGGGTCATGGCGTCGCGATATCTATTTCGAGGGTGCCACGCAGATTCAGTGCGTCACCAAGCCGCTGCAGAACATCACCCCCGCCATCCTTGAAACCCTCGAGCCCGCTCGCGAGCTCCTTGCAAGCCCCAGTGGACACGCCGGCAAGTCCGTCAGCGTCGACCACGTCTGGCTGCTGGTGCCTGAGTTCTGAGCAGCAATTTGACGTCGGCCAGCACAACTCTTCTCCCACCTTCTACAGTGTGCGTTATCAAAGTGCATCAAAGCAATAGCTTTCGGCCGCCAAGGCAAACAGCACACCTTGTGACTTGAATAGGAATTGTTCTTGCATGTATCATCAACACGTGAGGCTGTGTCTGTCTTCTTCACACCAATATCGGTAATAGCAAGACCAAATAGCGTTTATCATGACAGCGCCTACAAGGCCTGTACCATCGTTTTGAACAATGACGAGAATAAAGCTGCATGTGAACAAAATCGATGAAAAAAAGCAAGAAACACGCAGGAAATTAGCAAGGGATACAGTAGTACCCTCGTCTCGGGTGCGTTCATTTGCCACTAATTGTTGATACTGTAACATCAAGCTCGCGATGGCAACCAGAGCGAGAAGAGCAACTACATTTGCGGCAATCATCCGCACAACCTGAACGGAATCGAGTCCTGAATCATTACAAGATGATACAGTCTTTCTGTATATACAGACATTCAAGCAAAGCACTCGTTAAAAAATTGCAGCAGGTGCTTCAGTTTGGACTCTACGCACCTTAAACTTCGGTTGAATGGGATGCTCGTACAGATAGTCCTCTTCGTTGAAATCGGAGGGTCTTTTGTCTGGAGCGTTTTCGAGACGGCAGTACGTTCGTTCCAACGATCATTTCCACTTCCGCCTTCAAAACCAACCATGATGCCTTGAAAGAAGCGATGTTGTTCGGTAACTTTCTGCAATACGTCGATGAATCTGGAAGAGATTGGCATCTTGACTGGGTATCTGGTACCGTTGACGTCACGAACCCAGACCTTGACTTCATGATTGTCCACCGGAGCAGCCTGCTCAGCAGGTGGAGTGGGCTGGCCAGACATCAAAGGCGACACCAATTTGACAGAGCTCCTTTACTTTCTTGTGCGTTCCGAGAGAGAATTTTAACCCGTGCGACGTGAGTGTAGGTCAAATACCGTGTCTGAGACTGATCGTACCGTGAAACAGCACAATAGTGAATTAACTGTCGACAGTACATCTAGCTAAACGTCCTCCAGACCCGCGCCGAGCAAGGCGACAACGGACCGTGTTGATCTCTGGTACTCAAATCTGCCTTACTACGTAGTACGTTCTTCTCGAATCACATTCAGTAGCGCGCTAATACTTGTGTCTTGTACGGTTTACTAGTCCGTGTCTGCGCCGCTAATGCTGCTCATCCAGCGTTTGCTCAGCCGCAGATGTGGCTGTTGTAGCGAACGTGGCAGATCTCGCTCACTTCTTCTATTGCTTCGAGGGCTTCGTCCATGTCCTCCTTGGTGTGAGCTGCCGAAATACAGAAGCGAACACGAGACAGCAGCAGCGGCGTAGCAGGGAACCCCACCGTCACCACAGCCAGGTTGCGCTTCAGGCATTCGCGCGAGTACTCGCCGACCTTGGACATGTGGTACAGCATGACCGGAATCACAGGCGAGTCGAAGTCGCCAAGCGTGATCACGCCCATGTCGATCAGCTTCTGGCGGAAGTAGTTGCTGTTCTCACGCAGAGAATCGAGTTTGTTGCGGCCGATGTCCGTGCCGTCGAGACCCGCGATGATGTTCAACGCAGTCAAGATCTGCTGCGCGATCACCGGAGACAAACTCGTCGCGTAAATGGCGCCAGCACTTGAGTTACGGATGAAGCTGATGACCTCCTCCGACGCAGCGATGTACCCGCCCATACCGCCAAAGCTTTTCGTGAATGTCCCCATCAAAATGTCAATTTCACTGGGGTCCACGCCCGCGTACTCGCAGATACCACGACCTGTCTTGCCCAAGGCACCGATACTATGAGCTTCATCCACGTAGATGTAGGCCTTGTACTTCTTGGTGACGTCCACCATTTCCCGCAGACGCACGATCTCGCCCTCCATCGAGTAGATTCCCTCGATCATCACCATAATCTTCTTCCACGCACGGTGCGTACGTGGTTGACCCTCGGCGATCTTCGTACGCAGCACCTGCTCCAAATGCTCCGGGTCATTGTGCTTGAACACACCTACAGACGCACCGGATGCGCGGGCTCCGTTAACTATGGATGTGTGGTTCAGTGCGTCGCTCAGGATGAGCGTGCCCTTGCCCATGAGCGCTGGGATGCTGGTGGCATTGGTAGCGTAGCCCATGTTGTACACGATGGCCGCCTCCTTGCCGATGAACTTGGCCACCGCTCGCTCCAGAGCCACGTGCACCGACGTGGTGCCGAACTCCATGGGGGGCACCGTGGACGCCAGTGAGAACTGGTCCACGGCGTGGAGGACCTCGTGGCTGCACGTGTTCATCCAGTCGTCCGCGAAGCCCAAGTAGTTGTACGAGCCCAGGTTCAGGCAGCGCTGCGGCGGCTCGTCCACCTTCACGAACGACTTGTTGCCGTCCGTGGACGTCCGTTGGATGAGGTCGATGTGCGCGCCGGGCGCTCCGGCCACGGGGCGGTTGAAGACGTCCTGCACGCGGTGGTACAGGCGGCGGGTGTAGAAACTCTCCCACGCGACGAGCAGCTTGGCCAGGCCGGATCGCGCCTCCTCGGACCTGTAGCGGGAGACGCCCGAGAGGCTGGCGGCGATGTCGCGCACGTGGCCAAACGTGATGAGGATCGAGTACTGCAGGAAGCACATGATGGCAGGGAACCATGGCACGTGCTCGGCGGCCATGGCGGAAGGTGGCGGGCCAAGGAGGCGGGGGCGGAGGTGAAAGCCCAAGCTGGGGAATTCCGGAATGACCGGCCAGACGTCGGGACACACCCCTTGGGACAAGTCTCGTGTACATGGGTGAAGCCACTTGGCCTGTTGATGGCACTCTCAACCAGCGTGACATACAGCTGCAGCCGACTTGCAAAGACATCGCACTGCCGACTTGCAAACGTTCAATGCTCTGATGGCGATGTACATGTATGGATATCGCCATGAGCAAGTTTTCAGTGTCTAGGCTTCTGCAAAGTCTTGCGTTGCAACTCAAGGATTGAGAGTCTCAGTTTGAGAACCATTCGGGTGGTTGAAGTGGAGTGGAGTGTAGGCTGAAACAGTCTCGTGAGGCGATCGATGATGATGCGACGGCGAAGTTACGGGGCAAGTTGGAGAGCATTGAGAGCGGTCAGTACAGATTTCTACGTGGCGCGCGCCTTTCATTTGTTAGCAGCGACCGAGCCGAAGGAACGCAGTCGAAGGAGCGCAGCTACAGTAGCTATCAGGGTCCCCGGAGCTGTAATTGCAGTCTTGTTCTTCTGCACCTTTCAAACCGCATCACACTACCGGTAGGTGAGTTTCGCCGACGCGCAAGAGGGTTCTTCTTACCTAAGAGTGAGCCTTCTTCTCGAAGCGGATATTGCACAGGTCCGAGACTTCCTTGAGTGTGACCAGGGCTTCGTCCATATCCTCACGCGTGTGGGCTGCCGAGACACAGAAGCGGACACGAGCAAGCAGCAGAGGCGTCGCAGGGAAACCCACCGTCACCACAGCCAGGTTGCGCTTCAAGCACTGGCGAGAGAACTCGCCGACCTTCGACATGTGGTACAACATCACTGGAATCACAGGCGAGTCGAAGTCGCCAAGCGTGATCACGCCCATGTCGATCAGCTTCTGGCGGAAGTAGTTGCTGTTGTCGCGAAGCGAGTCGATCTTCTTGCGGCCGATGTCCGTGCCGTCCAGACCCGAGATGATGTTCAACGCCGTCAAGATCTGCTGCGCGATCACCGGAGACAGACTCGTCGCGTAGATCGCACCTGCACTCGAGTTGCGGATGAAGCTGATGATCTCCTCGGACGCTGCGATGTATCCGCCCATGCCACCGAAACTCTTGGAGAACGTGCCCATCAAGATGTCGATCTCGCTGGGGTCCACACCCGCGTACTCGCAGATACCGCGGCCAGTCTGACCCAGCGCGCCAATGCTGTGCGCCTCGTCCACGTAGACGTAGGCCTTGTACTTCTTGGTGACGTCCACCATCTCACGAAGACGCACGATCTCGCCCTCCATCGAGTAGATGCCCTCAATCATGACGATGATCTTCTTCCACGGACGGTGCGTGCGCGGCTGGCCCTCAGCGATCTTTGTGCGCAGCACCTTCTCCAGATGCTCCGGGTCATTGTGCATGAACACACCTACCGACGCGCCCGAGGCACGAGCTCCGTTAACAATGGACGTGTGGTTCAGTGCGTCACTCAGGATGAGCGTGCCCTTGCCCGTCAGCGCCGGGATGCTGGTGGCATTGGTAGCGTAGCCCATGTTGTACACGATGGCCGACTCCTTGCCGATGAACTTGGCCACCGCTTTCTCCAGAGCCACGTGCACCGACGTGGTGCCGAACTCCATGGGGGGCACAGTGGACGCCAGCGCGAACTGTTTGACCGCGGGGAAGACCTCCTTGCTGCACGTGTTCATCCAGTCATCTGCGAAGCCCAGGTAGTTGTACGAGCCCAGGTTCAGGCAGTGCTGGATGCAGCCGTCCTTGTTGTGCAGCGTCTTGTTCTCGTCCACCGAGTAGCGCTCGATCAGGTCGATGTGCGCGCCTGGAAGGGGTCAATCAAGAGGGGGGGGTCAGCCTACCTCACACACACACACAGAGCAGGCCAAAGGACGCACCTGGCGAGCCGGCCACGGGGCGGTTGAAGACGTCCTGCAGGCGGTGGTAGATGCGCTTGGTGTAGAAGTTCTCGAAGGCCACGAGCAGCGGCGCGTAGCCCTTCTTGGCGTTCGACGAGTAGCGCGAGCCGCCGAAGACGCGGCCCGCGTGGTCGCGCAGGTGGCCGAAGGTGATGAGGATGGCGTACTGGATGTAGCACAGGATGGCCGCGGCCCACGGCACGTGCTCGGCCGCCATGGCGATGCTACAGAGACTGTCTGAGTGACTGAGGGCGAGTGACGCTTTCTGACTATGTGCGCGGGGAGCTCAGCTCCCTTCGCTGAGAAAAACGGGGTCTGTCTTTTCAGCCAATCGCAGAGATGCTATGACTCCATTCGCCGAAAAGACCCCGCACCGTAAACTACATGTACCTCGGCGTGCTCGCCCCCATTGCTCGATGGCCCGAGTGCGTAGACTCGCCTGAGTGTCTAAGTCGCATGGACCGCAGGCCGCGCCAAAGGGGGCCACGGGCTAAGGCGACTTGGCGTTGGGGCCGACAACTCGGCATTGCCGGAAGCCGGCCATGAATTTTTGATAACGCCACTCATGATTACCGAAGTTATTTATTTTACTTCCCGACGACGCTTCGTATCTTACCGAAACGACGCAATCAGTTGAAGCACACACATGTGGCGGGCCGATGGCTCCGCGATGGAGCGCGCGGTGCGCTCGCCGCAGTCGCGCCACCGCAAGCGCCGCCTGCTGGAGGCCACGCAGCACGCGTCGCCACCCTCGGAGCGTCTGCTGGTCGAGGGCCTGGCGGCGCAGGTGGCGGCCGGGCACAACGCGGACTACGCCGAGACGGTCAACGCCTGCGTGCGCGTGCTGCGCAACGCCAAGAACTGCGTCTACCTGCGGGGTGCGAGGGGCTGCAGTGGTATTTTACCTTTTGTATGGCTCAGTGACGTTTTATTGTGTGCTTGGAGCTGCAGCGCTGGCGGCTCGAGCGCTGGGACTGCTGATGCTGGAGAGCCGAGCGCTCGCCGACCGACTGCGACTCGAGACGGAGGGGCTGGTGGACGCGCTGCTGCAGGTCGTGGGCTACTGCAGACGCAGCAAGACGCAGACGGCGGACACGAGACGCGTGCACGTCAACTGCTGCCTCGTCATCTCGGTGCTGATGCAAGGTACGACGAGCTCCAGGTGAGAGACGGAGAGTGCAGTTAGCTCGACAAAGTTCAATGGCAACTGCTGACAGTTTTGAGTTTTGTGCTGTGCTTCGATGCAGCGCCGTCACAGCAGCGTCACCTGCAGTTGGTGGTCTCGTTGGACTCGGAGCTGCTGGTGCTGCAGCCGCAGCCTGTCGAGCGAGAGAGTGCGAACCTTCTGCTGACTGTTGCAAGTCGACCAGAGAGCGGTGACACGTTGCGGCAACTCACTGATGAGGCGACTGCATTTGTCCCGGACAATGTTGAGTCAGTTCCCGATACGAAAAAGAAGACGAAGCGAAAGAGAAGGAGGCAGGCTGGAGGTGGACCGCCATCGCCGACTCGAGTCGCAGGGAGCACGAACCAGCAGTCCCCACCGCGACAGCAACGCCCCAAAGTAGCGTGGACTGAGCGCGGTGGTGATCTGGACGATGGCCCGCCAGCTCTGGACCCTCCTGGTAGCAGTAACGCCAAACGAGGAGTGGGTCAAGGTGCTGCGGACAGCTTAGCTGCTGACGTTGCCAGGCGGGAGACCCCCAGTCGGATTTTCAAGATGGAGCGCTATCGCGTGGTAACGCCGGTATTTCCTCGCCAGTATATGCTGGACCCTCCGCTGTCTCCGCTTCCGCTCATTCAACCAACCGGGGGCCATCGCATGACTGGGGGAGATCTGGTATCGGAGCAACGAGACCAAGAAGGTGGCACTGAAGACGCCAAAGACACTACTGCACCTCAACCGCATCCTGCTTCAGACACGCTATTGCTTCCGAAGCATATGCTGGAGATATTTCGCAGCCGCCGGATGCCGATCGCGTCTCCAGCATATTTTCAACAACACCTTCGAGACAGCGACGGCGTCGAGTTCAAAGGTGGGAGACGATTAGTTCCCAGTCGACTTCAAGTTACCAAGTGGGATCAATGGAACAAGGAGCATCAACATGATGAAGATGAAAGCGAGCGTGACGCAATGACTGCTGTGGCTACAGCAACAAAAAGTCGCCCTCTTCCCGGTGACACTGCGTTCGCGAGTGAGAAGGCAGTGGATGCCGGTGAGAGCAGTCCAAGGCGACAGATAGCTGCGACGAAATCACTAACTGATGAGCTCGAGCCGATGACACCAGCGTTCAAGCGCCAGCGGCTACGAGAAATCCTGAGTTCTCCTGTGGAACCTAACGAGAACAATGTGCGGCAACTGCGAGCGCTAGCACAACGTGTCAACACTTCAGTCATGACGTCACTTGGATCTGAGATAACTCGAGTGAGACATCAAGAGCACCAGACGCGGCAAGCGATGCATTCTATGATTCAGCAAGAGCGTGAACGGCTTCCACTCAAGTTTCTGTTTCAGCTACCCGGGGGTGCTGCGTACTGTCGACAACGAATGAGGCGTGCTATGGCGCTTTGGATCCTTGAATTTGAGGACAATCAGCGTCGCATGGCACTCATGCAGTGGAAGGCTATTGTAGAGCACGCGCGTTTTCTTGAGCGAGGACAAGAGTATCATCGTCAAGCAACCAAAAGACGCCTCAAAGTCGCGATTGAGTACGTTCTGCGTAGTTATCAACAGCAAGGACTTCGGAAATGGGTCGAGACTACCCAGGAGCTTATCTGGCGTGACCGTGATGCTGCAGTTCGGCTCATTCAAGTTGAAATACGAAGGCACTTGGGACGAGAACGCTTCTTGACACTACACCGCCGCCACCCTTTTGCTAGTCCCGTGTTGCGCGATATTTATCTCGCGCCGGCTCGCCCGGATCTCCCATTTCGAATTCCGAGCGAAGTTCGTGAGCATAGGCGGAAGTTGTGGCAAGCATCCGAGTTTGTGCAAAGTGCGTATAGGTACCGTCGATTCCGTGTCGCACTCGCACGCTACCGTGCTGCAGCCATCAGAGTCCAAGCACTGCAGCGTATGCGTGCAGCCCGCATGCATTATCATCGCGCGCGAAGACAAATAATCCTGGTGCAGGCACTGGCCCGAATGCGTGTCTGTCGCGATGCGTTCTTAACCCTTCGGAACGCAGCTCTGCTTGTTCAAGCCGTTTTTCGTACCGTGCGACTGCGGCGTTTACGTCGTTTGGTACTGTGCGCGCAGCGAAAAGAAAGTGAACGTCTGTTGTCCAGTATTGTGCTACTACAGCGAGTCGGGCGGGGCTTTCTTGGAAGGATTGCTACTCGTGAACTTCGCCTTATTCGGGACCAGGAGTGGCACGCAGCACTTATCTTTCAGCGTTGTTGGTACAGGCGAAATAACGAGTGGTCAACATTTCTGCTGCTTGGGTGTCTACGTGAAAAGGAGAATGAGGAACGACAGTTTGACGCCCAGGTGTTTGCCTTCAAGCGCAATCACATGGCTCGTGTGATCCGCTGCGCGTGGGTAGCATACTTAACTATGAAGCGCAACAAGGCTGCTGCGTTCATTCAGCGAAACGTTCGCCGGCATTCGGCTCAGCAACAAGTCCGTCTAATGCGACGGCAAAAAATGGCTCATCGACGGATCAAGTGGTTCTTCCGTGTCCATCATGCAAACCGCATTCGGACAGCCAGGCATTTGCAATTCTGGTGGCTCAAAGCTGTTCCAGGGAGGCTACGTCGCCATTTGCTTGTTCGCCGTATCACGAAGGAGCTGGAAGATAGACGTCGCCAATTTGAACGAGAGGACAATGCCTCATCTCGAATTCAAGCGCTTGTGCGCGGTCATATGGGTCGGCAGGTTGCACTGCGTGAGCGCTCGACCAGGTCCATCCAGCAGGCGATCCGAGTTCATTTAATGCGAAAACATTTTCGGGAAGAGATGGCTCGCATTAGAACTCTCGTTTCCCATCATACTGCGGATGAGTGCATTGGTGCAGCGATCCAAAGCGTGCTGGAGACTACGATGCAGTTATATAACGCTTCCGCGTGCGAGATTCAGCGTATTTTCCGTGGTGGAAATTGCCAAATGCATGTGATGAGAAACATTGTTTACCTGGAGTTACGCTCACGCATGGCAGTACGAATTCAGCTCAAGTGGCGGCAAAATGCACACCAACGGGCCGCGCGGAAATTATTGCGAGCCCAAAAACGCAAGCAAACGAATCCGTTCAGCGCCGATGGTTCCATGAGTGTCATAATTGGAAAGATGCTGTCTTCATCAGCCGTATTTTACGATCCAGACGATGAACTCCGCGGGATGTACGTGCAAGAATGGTTGCGGCGACTTGGGTTTAGTACGAAATACAGTGAAGTATTCCAGAAAAACCGCTGGGTTGCTTCCGTTGATCCGGTTCACGCGCTACAGCGGCTTCGGGAACTCGACTACGAGGCTTGCGAAGAGCAACTCGGAAGTATTGGTGTTCACGACCCTGGGGATATGCAGGTGATGTTAACTAACCTGTTCGCCTACAAGACGATTCAGGAAACAAAAAGGCAGCGCAGAGCATTGTTAGTAGCCCGAGAGAGGCAAGCGCTGCTCAAACGCAATTGTGATTTTGCCCAGAAACATTTGAAAACGTGCGTTGATGCACAGCTGAATTGTGAAGACGCTCTGGAAGAGGTGCTCCAGGAAGCGAAAGAGTTCCGCAATCCGCCTAAAGCTGTGCGTGACAAGCAAGTTGCTTGCACTCACGAGCTTGAAGATGCCATCAAGAAAACATCCGAAGCCCACGCCAAATGTGAAGCATCTGCTAGTATACTTGCCGCACACGTGCGAGACGTTACTACACAACAGCAACAATTCTCGACACGCCAGGAACCAAAGGAGATCTCGGCAGTACACAGCTTGCGCAGTCTCCGACTCGTCGATCAACTCAACGTGGCTCGAGAAATGTTCCTTGAGCGGTTTCCCGGCTTAGACGCGCGTGCGCTTGCTTTTGCCAGCGCTTTCGAGGAGAACCAAGTTACGAGATGGCAACTGCAGCACTTTTTCGACGCGAATACTACAATATCCGAGGTAAAACTCAACATGAAGGAGCTGACATTCTTTGCCTTCGAAACTGAGGCGAAAAGACATGATCATGCTAGGTTTGGCCAGTGTATGGACATCTTACAATACGGCCACGAGCGACTTGCCGAGCTTCTTGGAATTTCAATGGAGGTGATTGTACTCGGCGTTGAAAATGCAACTGCCTCGGTCGGGGGCCAGCGCACCTTGGCGCAACGGGTGCTCCTTGAGCGTATTCTCTTAGGTACCATAATGGCGTCAAGGAGTGCTCGTGGTAATCAGGAAAAGGCGCGCAGTTTACGATCAGGGGCTGACATCATTGTCAAAATGGATGCAACAGCAACAAAGATGCAGAGCCTTTGGCGTCGTCGGGCTGGTAACAAATTGGTGGCTGGATTACGAGTCAATCGACATTACCAAGAACTGCGTGAGCAATATCTTACCGAATTTCACGCTGATCACGTTACGCCTTTTTGGCAAACAGAGCGCAAGAAGGAGCAGGAGGCTTTGGACGCTTGGTTGGAGGAAGAGGCGAAGGCACACCGTATGCGGCTTTTGTACAACATTCTACGTTATCCTTACGTTGAGGAATGGGACGACGAGACTCAATCGTACGTGTACGCAATTTATTCGCAACAACCGAACGATATCGAAGCTGTGCCTGGTGGAGAAGAGCAGCAACAATTTCAGGCTAGATACTACGTCATCGAGAAACCAACATACACAATTGAGGAAGAGGACAAGGTCGTCCGTATTCAAGCTCAAACACGCCGTTTTCTAGCTCAACGTCGTCTCCAGGAGCTGCAACGAGTGCATCGGCGCCAACGACAGCGTGAAGTACTAGAGGCTGAGTGGGATGACTCTCGTCAAGAGCGAACGCAGCTGGTTACGCTTAAATTTCAGATTCGTTGTGAAGGCAACTCACACGTAAATGCCTGGCTGGGTGGGCGAGCAAAGACAAAACCTCAAGTACATTCAAACACTGCTGCAAAATCTCCAACAAAGCGCGGTGCCAGTACCAAGAAGATTATCGTAGCTCCGGTAGAAGGACAAGCCAAGTCATCTACGAAGAAAGATGGAGACCAGAGAGAAGATAACAATAAGGATGTTACGACCGACGCAGCACAAGAACAGCGCCGGACTCGATTGCACAGCACACTTAATGCAGCAGTTGAATCGCTGGCCTCTACCTACCACAACAGTGTGCGAGCTGAGCATCGCCGCAATTGGAGTTTCCCGGTGAACTCACGTCCGGGAAACGCACATGGTCGAGCTATCGTTCGCCTTCTGGAACAGCTCCCAGCTTTCTATCGGCAGACCGCTCCGAAATCCCAAGCAGAAACTAGTCTCCGATACACTAAAATGGCGCTGTGTTTTGGCTGGGAAGAGGTGTATCCGGCTGGAGCATCATCGAATAATGCACCGCGCTCATATTTTTTCAACAAACACACTCGCGAGACATCTTGGGACCGCCCCGATTATTCGTTCGACGAACAGTTCGCGGCTATCCGAATTCAAGCCCTAGCTCGAACACTTTTGGCGATGAATGTACGTGAAAGGGAAATCTCAGCTTTTGCTTTCGTGGCCACGGTCCAGGACACTATCAAACGAGCAGCAAGAGTCGGCTGGGTTGGTTATTCACTAGAGGGCATGCCATCAGCCGTGTTCTTGAGCAGATTTGGACTCACCAAGTACGTGACCTCTTCTCTTGGAAAAATTCCGCTATTTGAAATGTTGGACAAAGTGTCGTCCGAGCAGAAGGCGAAAAGCCTTGGTTGGAGCAAGGAAGAAGCTGCGTTGGTGTCCATATTTCCGAGAATTCGAGCCCGCCGGCCCCCGCAGAGCTGTACGAGGGAGACGACGGTTTCTGCCAGCACTAAACATCCGTTCAATATTCTACCGACGGAGCGCGTGATCTCACAGCTCGTCACGCATAGTTATCCGAACCAACAAGGGCGCATTGCTGGACTGATCCGCGCATTACGCGGCTCAACGACTCCGATTTCGTATCGAATGCTGGAAATGCACCTCCGTCGGTACGCGGGTCGTCCTGACGATGCGATAGCAAACGTTGGCGAGATTGCATCGCTAGCGTTTGTGACGCGAGAGCCACAAGAGAAATCCATCTTCGTGTTTTATCGTCGCTGTGCTGAGCGCTGTGTAGTATACGCAGCAAATTTGAAGCTTTCGACGCTTCAAAGAGAGTTGTCAGCTGTGCTGCGAATGCCACGACGACTGTTACCTTCATCCGAATTATCAACGCTAACGCCAGCAGACAAAAGTTCACAACTTCCAGTCAAAGAAGAGGACGTACTGGGAACTGCTGCTGCAGTCGCTGCTCTACCTGTCGTTCCAATATCTCCAGAAGAGGAAGAACGATGGCTGAAGGAAGCTTTGTCTCGTTACCCGCGCTGCGCAGTCAAAGGCCTTTGGGAGAGTGAAGCACAAAAGTCGTTCTCCTATGCCCAGATGGCTCTCTATCTCCGTGAAGAAGCGCTTGAACGTGTGCTTGCATGGGAGCGCACCGCTCTACTGTGTCAGACTATATTTCGGATGATCCGAGTTCGTCGCTGGTACATCGCTACACAGCGAGCTCGCGCATACGCGGCGGTGACGATCCAGTGTGCGTGGCGGTCGTTAGGAGCTCGAGAAGTTCGAGCGCTGCTGGAGTCTCAACAGCAATCACCTTACGAGCAGCGTCTGGATAAACGCACGGGTACCTTTTACTTTGTCTACACACCTACGGACGAGAAGTTACTGGAGGAACCTCGCGACGAAGTGACAGGAGGAATTCTGCCGTTCCGCCCCATGATCCAGGACCGACTCACGAAAAGGTGGATGCTTGCATGGCCCCACTACAAGCCAGCATCTCAACGTCCACGTACATCTAAGTCGGGGTCGGGCGCCGAGACACCATGGGTTGCGTGTAGCATATGCACCGCAGAGCGCGCAGCTCGCCGCTGCAACGAATGTTACTCGCCTGCCGGTGACTACGTGGATTTCTGCCTTGCATGCTTCTACGACCGCCACTTCCCCGCCGCGGCTGCGAAAACTTCGGAGGACTTGAGCTGGCACACGTATACCGCGTTGAATCCCTTGAGCACGCCGTTCTTCCGTTGCGTGGAGTGCTCAAGACCATCTACTCTCCGTTGTTTGCCTTGCAACGAGCACTATTGTGAACGTTGCTTCACGCGTGTCCACGCTCGAGGCAAGACCCGCTCATCCCACGCCCGCGAATGGTATGCAGCTCATGCTGCAGCTTGTGTCGAATGTGAGATGAGGGTGGCTTGTCAGCGATGTCTTACTTGCCAGGATGCACTCTGCGAAACTTGTATGGCCCGTACACATGCTCGCGGTCGGCGAGCCGATGGTAAGACGCACACGCTGGAGCTACTTGCACAGCCTCTGGAGTCTGGAGAAGTTTATTGCGAGCAGTGTCACGCGCGTCGTGGCGATGAACGCTGCGAATTCTGTGCCCAGGCGCTCTGTGCTGTTTGCCACTGGACTTCCTCGTCATCAAGCGGAGTGCGAAGCAGTCGACATGCACTTGTGTGTGTTGAGACGGCTCTGGCGGAAAAGCGACGAGAACTGCTCGGGGACCGAGGACTGTGCGTGGAATGCGGCAAAGCTGCCGATCGTGAGTGTGCCACTTGTGGTGATCGATACTGCAGCGTGCGCTGGATGGGGAACCCGGGGTGCTTCGAGCGCTTCCACAGCAAAGGCAAACGGTCCGACCATACGTTCACGATGGTGGAGGTCCCGACTGAAATGCCACAGGAGATCCTCGCGCTTGAGGAGCAAGTCCGCGCTAAACGGCGACGAGATGCTGAGATGGCCGAGCAGGAGGCCAAACGAATGGCAGCAGCACTGCTGGAAGAAGAGGGAGCTACAGCGAAGAGGAAGGCTACCAAGACACGGCAAAAGAAGACGAAGAAGAGCAAAAGCAAAAAACGCTTGGCAGTTGATGCACCTGAAGGCAAGAAGATGTGCGCTGTCCCACAGTGTCGGCACCGTGCACTTGTACTCGGTGTTCCCGGCGTATCGTTCTGTCCCGAGCACTTCACTCTTCAGCATGCGCTGGAAGTAGCTGGAAAGGACCCTCTGGAGGCGGCCAAGTTGCTGGCACTGGTCGAAAATGGTGGTGGGCGTGTGTTGAAGAGCCAAAAGTCTGGCTGGCAGGGACTGCTACCAAGCAGATTATTTTCACGTGACCATCGCAAAGCCACCGACACTTCGCAGAAGGTGAAAGAGCCCCCGCCGAGCACTCCGGCGGAGTCGTCGGTCACTTCAACAAGTTGAAGTACGCTACCTACAGAGTTGCGCCCAGCCGTTGAAATGAGAAAGTGATGGAGACTGATTTTCGTCGCACGAACGTACCTGTCTGCACTAGTGTCGTTGATTTCGGTGCCTCATGTGAGTGAAAAGCGAAAAGCTCATTCTGCTGCAACAATAAAGAGTTCCGCCAGTTGATAATGATGCAGCCGTTGAAATGAGAAAGTGGTGGAGACTGCATTTCGTCGCACGAACGTACCTGTCTGCACTAACGTCGTTGGTTTCGGTGCCTCGAAAAGCGAAAAGCTCATTCTCGAAAACTTCGACTGAGGTGAAACACAACATGGCGCACCTACACCCAGCAGCGGGGCGATGCAGTAAACGCCTCAAGTCTCATTTGAGTGTCGTGCCATCATTACAAGACGTGGTGGTGCAGTGGGTCCTACGCCCAGGTAACTATCAACGCTGGCGGCAGGGAAGGAAAAAGAAAGTAGCAGGCGAGATCCTGGCCGAGTTGGAGGCTGTTGGGTGTCGTGGTCACGATGCCACTGACGTCGTGTGCATGGTTGAAAGTACCGAGAAGCAGTACGTCAACTTGGCTCGCTGGATCGAGAAGAACGAGATCCGGGCAAGTGACCTACTTCGTGGTGATGTCGACGAAAAGGCTTGCTCAAAGGCGAAGAGGATTTGCCCCAGCTATTGCGACTTGGTCCCGGTGCTTCGAGAGTTTAATTTCGACACCGAGGTGCCTTCGAGCAGCTCAAGCTCGCCGTCGAGTAGCTCTAGTTCGAGAGAAGACGAAGCCGAAGAAGCCAAGGAATACGACGTTACAGAAGTCGAGGCCGAAGAGAAGGAAGACGACGTCACAGAAGTCAAAGCCGCCATCGTAGCTCCAGAAGAGGTGGGTGCGACGGCAGGACACAAGAGACCGATCGAGGAAATCTCGCAGTACCGGCCCTTGAGTTCCAGTGCCAAATCGCTGACAAAGCGCGGCTTAACGTTGCACAGGGCACGCAGTCGATTGATTGCATGCAAGCTGGACTACGAAATGGCAAGCAAGCGCGAACTTTTCAATACGGAGCAGGCCAAGCGGCAGTGTGCCGTTGAAATCGAGCGTTTTCGTCGGGATGGAGAGAAGTGGAGAAGTGAAGCCGAGCGCTACCGAGCTGAAATGATGCAGGCTCGGATGGAGGCTGAGAGGGCTCGAACAGCGACTGAGCAGCACCTCGGCGAAGTTCAGCGGGATAGATACGATATGACCTTGCGGGTGGATGGAGTAACTTCGCGGCATGTGTTGGCGGCGAAGGGAGTCGCGCCCGAGGAGATCGACCAGGTACTCCCGCTATGATGATGGTGAGCAGTTAGCAAATTCAAACCAATGGTTGTTTTGAATGAATCCATGTGATGCAAAAAGATGTGGTTTGCGTACTTTGAATTTGTACTTGCTGCGGTTTAAAGTCTACCCCCGATACGGCGCACTTCTGCAACAGCATCCTGGCTGATTAGTCCTCATCCTCGCGAGCTGCGGCCGCCGGCGTTTCCTGCACGGAGTGCGCCTGCAACGTGAGCCCCGAGTTCGTGACCAACGACAGCTCGTACAGTGTGTTCTGCCAAACAGGGAAAAGTACGCAAAATGCCATCAAACATCGTTAGTTAAGCCTGTAACATCGCCATTTAAACACGCCAACGCCCACCTCCAGCTTGCGCAGATTGTACTTGACTGAGTCGAACTTGCGGCGCAGAGGGCCGTTTCTGAAGTCAAACTGGATCAACTCTCCGGAGATGGCCTCCACCATGGCCTTGCAGCGCTTGACCTCCTCCACGTCCCTCGCAGTTGCCTTCACCACCGCATACCTCATCAATTCCCCTGCAACCGGCAAAGACCCATGTACGCACACATCAGCTCACTCCAACTACAGGACCCATCATTGCAACTTTTTCACTCACCGGTAAAGTCGATGACGCCGCCCAGATACTCGTTCTTCTGCACGACCGGCACGTCGCGACGCGGCAGCAGGCGCTTGGTGTCCAGGTAATAGCAGAAGCACTTGGCCTCCGCATACTCCTCCAGCGACGACGACAGGGCGCCGTCACGCAGCGGCGGGTTCTGCTCCGTCAGCGCCACCAGCTCCGGAATGACCTGCCTCCAGTCAGTAACGTCCAGTGAACAGACTGCACTTGACTATGGGCACCACACACACATATGCATTCACACACCTTCTCGGCGTTGCCCAGCAGCTTCAAGGCCTCCGCTCTGTCCGCACGATGCAACGCGAAGATCGCCTGCTTGCTGTGGTAGCGTCGCGATGCATAGAACAACGAGCGTTAGCTGCCGGTTGTTGGTCGGCACGGCGCGGTTGGCTCTCCGTGCGTTGCGGCCAAGTGTTTGTATTGTATGGTGGCGGCTACGGTACCTGGCCTTGAGGATCTCTCGCGAGCGCTTGATGATCTTCTCGCGCATTTCGTCGTACTCGTGCATCTCTGTAACGGGATCCGAGCAAGTGAGGGGGAGAACGGGCCATTGCAATCAAGAGCCAGAACGCACCGCGGTTCATGTCCACGAAGTCCTGACGCTCCAGCAGCGTCTCCGCCGCGGCGGCAGGCGCTTCAGCGACGGCGATGGGCTCCATTTCGTTTGTGCGGTGTCGCTTCATCGGATACTTTCCTGATTGGAAATGACAAGGTTGGAAAATAAAACGGGAACATATCGGTAATTTTCAGCGAATTTTATTTTCTTGGATTCGGTGCAGCGGGAATGCATCCATGAACAAGACTTGGGCCCCCGCACCACCATGACAGCAACATCGGAAAATGAACTGTAAAGGCTCTGCTGCCTACTCCTCTCGCCCGTGCGCTGCAAGCGCAAAGATTTTTTTGGTCCGCCCCGGCCTTGGCGCATTGAATTGCAAGTTTACGGCACCGACATGACTTTCATCCCCACGATATTTTCGAGTGCCAGTACTGTATTTTACTACTGCATCAGCAAGACATACATGTGCGGTCACGGTCGCTGCAGTTGCCTGCTTCAATCTCGACGGCGGTGGAGCACAGCAAAAAGTTGCCTGTTGTTCGTAACACCAGGTACATTAACTCAGTATACAGACACAATCAACTTGGACACTGTGCTGAGACGCAGTCGTTGCTTGGTCGGTGGCCCCTCGCGATAGTGGCGCCTCGTGTCTTTACAAACTCCAAGTTGCAAGCCCACAACAGCAAATCAGCGGAGGTTTTTCCTCGCGAGGTTTTTTATTTGTGGTAGGGTTCCTGTCTGAGCTGGCTGAGGTCGAGGGGGGCTGTGCATATTCAAGAAAGAAGCTGCGAGGGCACAGAGGTGAGTGAGTGAAGCCAAGTCAAAGTCAAGTCAAGTGAAGCCGTCCTAGCTGTCCGCTCAGCCACACGGGGGTGGGAGCGTCGACTCCTTCAGACAGCGGCATCCGCGTCCCCGCCCGCTTGTGGCTGGTCCGCGCGCGCCGCCAATGGCGCCAACTGTCTCAAGATCCGACAGCTGCTCGGCACATTGGCGGCGATTAACTTGGACGAGCAGATAGCATTGCTGCAACGTTGTAGTACTACTGGGATACTAATACTGCTATTTGCTATTGCTATTTCTATTGGCAGTCCCTGATAGAGTCCTGTTCCAAGCATGAGTCACTTCGTACGCCAGAGCAAGTTCCGCCACGTGTACGTGGAGCCGGCCAAGCTCGAGTTCTGCTACACGAACGTGCGGCTGGCCACGGCCACGGGCGAGCAGAACTACATCAAGGGCAACACCAAGTTCTTCGCCGTGTCCATCCAGGCGGGCGGCGGCGCCATGGCCGTGGTGCCCTACGACAAGGTGGGCAAGTTCGACCCGGACTTCCCGCTCATCTCGGGCCACCGCGGCGCCATCCTGGACTTCGACTTCAACCCGTTCCACGAGCACCTCATCGCCTCGGCCTCGGACGACACCACCGTCAAGATCTGGGGCATCCCCGAGGGCGGCCTCGCCGAGACGTGCGTGGACCCGCTCGTGGACCTCACGGGCCACGGCCGCAAGGTCACGCTCATCAAGTTCCACTCGACGGCCAACAACGTGCTGGCCAGCACGTCGTCCGACTTCTCGACGCGGCTCTGGGACATTGAGAAGGGCGCCGAGATCGTCAAGATGGAGGACCACGGCGAGAACCTGATCCAGGACCTGGCCTGGAGCTGGACCGGCAGCCTGCTCGCGACCACGTGCAAGGACAAGGTCGTGCGTCTGTACGACGCCCGCTCCGGACAGGTGGCCGCGCAGAAGGAGAACGCGCACATGGGCACCAAGAGCGTCAAGATGAGCTTCCTGGGCAACAAGGAGACCTTCGTCACGGTGGGCTTCACGCGTCAGAGCCAGCGCCAGTTCAAGGTCTGGGACCCGCGCAACCTCGACAAGGAGCTCAAGAAGGTGGACATTGACCAGGCTGCCGGCGTCATCATGCCGTTCTACGACCCGGACACGAACCTCCTGTACCTGTGTGGTAAGGGCGACGGTAACATTCGCTACTACGAGATGTCGGAGGGAGAGCCGTTCGCGTTCCCCATCAGCGAGTACCGCTCCACGACTTCTGCGAAGGGTATGGCTATGATCCCCAAGCGCGGATGCGACATCATGAAGTGCGAGACCACGCGACTGCTGAAGCTTACGTCGAATGCCATTGAGCCGCTGCACGTGTTCGTGCCGCGTAAGTCGGACGCTTTCCAGGACGATATTTTCCCCGACACGTACGCCGGTATTCCCTCGATGAGTGCTGACGAATGGTTGGGCGGTGCCGACAACTCTCCGGTGCTGATGTCTCTGCGTCCCGAGTTGCAGGGCAAGATTACCAATGATGGCAAGCGCGCGCGCTCTGCATCCAAGTCCAACAGCGTGGGCTCGGGTATTGCGGCTCGCGTGGCTCGCTTCGCACGCGGAGGCAGTAAAACGGACAACACGCCCGAGGGCAAGCTTAAGGCCGAGTTGGAGACTGCTAACTCACGAATTGCACAGCTCGAGAAGCTGCTGCGTGAGAACGGCATCTCGTACTAAATGTCAGCGGAGGACTGACTGCTGCGGATACTGGATAGGGGCAGTATTATCCCCTATCACGGTTGGATTGGAATGCCGTTAAAGGAGCGTGAAGGTCGTTTGGATGGATACGGCAGTTTGAGATGAGGCGAAACTAAAACCGCTTCATTTTCTGTTTTGGCTCTTGCAGTCGGAACCAAATACTTATTAGATTCGTGAGCAAGCAAGAGGCCTATGCACGCACCGAGTGGAGAGCAGGACAGCAAGAATACCAAGAATACACGCGAGTGCATGTCGAACAATCTGTGCTGTTTTGTTGGTCCCTAGTGTACGTGTTGATATCGCTGGCATCTGACTCATGTTTGTCGTTGAGGTTGCTGTTGACGATCAAGCTCTAGGTCACCAGGAGCTGAGGCGTGGAAACAATGTTGTGACGCGAAGAGTGGAAGTCCCACGAAAGTATGTCGAGTGTTTGCCATGCGTTTGCCCCCGTTGCGCCCGTAAAGCCTACCCAGGCACGACCGTGGGAAAGCTCAAGTGTGTTTTCGATTCGCAACGGTACAGTCAGCGCTGGACTGTTCATGTCGTCCAGATAAATCGCAAGGAGTCCAATTCCTGATCGCCAGGCACCCGACGAGAAGAAGTTGCCTGCAAGCGTGCTTGCAGTGAAAGCTTCGTCGAAGAGCCTACCCGACAATGTCGTCAACGATTTCTGGTTATCAGACAACACCAGTTAAGGAGGGTGAAGGGCGAAGGGGGACGTACATGCGTTCATCGAGGTTGGGCTTGTACACGATGCGGACAGTGTGGATGTCCTCTGTCAGATCGGGGAGGTTGCTGGTGGAGCCAAGCGAGTAAGTATGATTGGGCTGTACAACTCCACCATTTCCGCTGACGTGTACGCTGATGTGGTTCTCGTAGACATCCAATAACTCCGGATTGAACCACGTGTCGAACTCTACCGCGAGTGCGTTCTGAAGGCCACCATAGCCAAGCGCCATGCCCCCAGAGCCCAGTGCGAGCTCCTGTTGGACATCATTATGCAAAACGAAGGCAAAACCGTCGCCTCCTCGGGACCGGCAATTTGTGTGGACGTTGTCCATGACACGACATACCGCCGATGGGTTGGCTGCTCGGAACGAAAAGTTGGTGCTGAATCCCTCGCGGATGTTCATTTGTCGTGGATACCAAGCCGCTCCTGTGAGGAAGGATTGCGATGCTGTGAGTCGCAGAGATGTACCACACGTTGCCGTTATTGGCGCGGCATCTAGTGGTTTGCTGGGGGAGGACGAGTTGAAAAGATACACCTGCTTCGCTGGGAATGGTACCGCTGTCATGGCGTTCGTTGGTGTCGAACGGTGAGTCGACCCGTTGATGTAGGTGGCTCCCCGACTTTCACTCTCAAGGCACACGTACGAGCACCCTGTCACGGCTGCGCTAGATCCGATTGGGGCTGTCACGTCAAAACCATCACAACAAGAGACGGAAGCGTTGCAGTTTTCCACCTGTGAAAACGCTGTTTAGTCTGGAGCTGTGCAAGAGCGAGAAAATGGAGGAGGTCTTACGTGGGTGTCGCCGTTTACGATGAGACCGAAGTGGCCTTGGTCGCCGACTTCACCGGTTGGTCCAAGTGTAGGAGTTGTTCGAAGTGCAATTGCATTCGGTAAAGCGCTGAGATTTGTCAGCAGTCGTGCGCTAAACTGCGGGAAGATAAAGTCTGCAGTGGTTGTTAGGATTGTTGATGAGGTGAACACCCTCGGAACAGATATCGGCCTACCTTGGACTAAAGTTTTCACGCACGAGGATACTGGAGAATCGTTACCAAGTACAGCATTCGGGAGGACAGGGCGACGTCCATACAAGTCGATGTCCTTCCACTCACTCGACCACCGCCACTGATTTTCGGTTAGAGGTGTTACCTTCACTTGATAGCTTGTCGAGCTTTTCAACTCGATCAGAGTAGTGGATGTCACATTTCCTACCGCGATAGCCTGCTCAGGCGAAAAGGCATCATCCGTACACTGCTTCCATGCCACACGGTAGCCTGTGACTGTCATGCTCGTCCACACATCAGCGGGCGCCTTCCAATTTACATCGAGGGCATGGGCTGCCACGTTGGAAACTATCGGAGTTGGTGGTGCACTAACAGGAGCGGCGTATGTTAGCAAGGGAACTTCGTCGAAGAGTTCAAGCAAACGTCCGTTGTAAACGCGAACAATTGAGGGGTATGTTGGATTCGCAAGCCACTTGGGCGCTGCTGGAGGCAACCGGCACTGCAATTCCTCTTCCGGCACAACATGGACAACGTCCAGACACTCGACTCCATCGATGGTGACGACCGCATCTGCAGTGCCAAAATGTTTTCCGCTGATTGAAATCAGCTCGCCACCCTCACGCACGCAGTTGTAAGTAGACGCCCGAGGCAGCTTCATCGGCGAGCACACTGCTTCCAAAGAATGGTGAAAACCGTTGGTCCATCGCTCAGTCTCCGTGCAGTTAAGGTGCGCTACTGTGTCGTCGTTGCGACCACTTCCGGGAACGTCGTTATCGTCGAAATACTTGTCGATGCATCCGCGGACCTTAGTGACAACTGGCGCCTTGGTGAATGCCACCCAGTCAAGCGAAAAGCTTTGTCCAGAAAAGGTGTTGCGCGAGACGCATGGGTGGAAACGTACGCGGCGGATAACTCCCGTGACATGCTTCCAGATGGGTATGAAGTACAGATCGTCCTGTTCCAGTGCGTTTGAGTGCAGCTTGAAAGGAATACGAATAGGTTCGTTGATCACTCGCGGGTCGGCGTCTGGCCAAGCTGTTGGTTCGGACGGAGATCGTTCGAGCGATACCATGGCGAGGTCACATCGACCGAGGTATTTCATGCGGAAGACGAGGTAGTCACGCTCGTCCGCGCCAATGTACACGTGCAGCTCTGGTGAGTCCACGAAGGCAAGCGTCGGGTCCCCACTGTTCAAGATCACACCCCGCAGCCGCCCATCACCTGCATCAACCTCCACCCCCATTTCGAGGGAAGTGGATTGGCCCCAACCGTTCCTTCCGTCGTCAAAGTTCCATTGAACTGGTGGGAGGGAACACAAGAAATGAGTTTGGACGTGAATGCTGGCTCGTCAGATAAAAAATAAAAACGGTAGGGGAGCTTACGAGCGATCGAGTTCATGATGTTAGGAGGTGTCGATGCCAGGGTGGTTCTCGCAGAAGATAGCACTGCCAATGTCATGATGAGCAGCATAGTATACGGTATCGCGCATCGATAGCGGCGAGAACGTAGCGCATCTGAAGCGGCGATGCTGCTAAGGTCTTGGCGATTCCTCATTGCGAATGCCTGTCAGAGACGGCGTCTTTTGGGCACCCAATCCGGATTTCCACAACAAAAGCATTGAGACCAGAGGATATGTTATTTTTTGCATTGGAGACGGTATCAGACACAAAGCGCGTTCATCCGGCGAAGCAGCTGGATAACTCGATTTCAACCTCGAACTATCTTGATCAGTCAGCCGCAGCGCAGAACAGATCATGCATGTAGCTGTAATGAATTAAATGCTGTTTGTTGCGTATGAGTATGTCGTGGTCGAAAGGTGCAGAGGACACAACGAACAGCGAGTCGAGCGTAAAATAATATGAATATTCAAAAGATTGGTATAATCAGCAAGTGCTTCCACAGTAATCACTCCGCTTCGGCTGACAGGCAGTTTTAAGGCACTTGGCCATAGACCTGTACTTTGCATCATTTCCTATTTGTAAAAGCCCAAAGGACTTTTACAGGTAAGGATTACCAACTGATGAGTGATTTGCTAACCCCGTCCAGCGCTTAGGCTATGCCTAAACTGTAGTCCTTACGCACAAACCGCGATTTAGATCCCATGCCTGCGTCTATTGTCCGGCAACCAGCGTGCGTCGTGCGCGTTGGTTTCCCTTGCAGTGGTGTGTGGGTCATGTTTAAAATACATGTATGATTGTGTAGACGACAAACAACGAATTGGGTCGGTGTGCCACTTTTCAACGAACAATCCTTAGTCACCCAGCCAATCAGCGACGTCCGAGCTGGTAACTTCAACTGACTCAGTTGACATGTGAACTGAGACGTGCTCGACGTGCGTCCGCTTCCGCCTTGGGCCAAGAAGCAATGCCACAACACAGCTCAGCAGACGAACCAATAATCATCAAAATAGAACGCCACTTTACCCCCCCCCCCCCCCAGACGTGCGTCCGCTACAGCACGCCGTTCATCACTCTTGCAGGCTCAGTACAAAATTCGCCATGCGCGCACTGCATCCCAGTTTACATACGTGACGGGGCATCAACCACGGGACCGACACGACTGCACAACCCCCTAAAGTTGGCCACTATTCATCAAGTCTTCTCTTCCGGCACACCATCGGCTGCCAATTTCGCTGTTTTCCGTGGACTGGTGGACTGAATCGCAACTCAGCGCAAACGAAGACAGCTCGCAATACTCGCAAGAGGCAGTGGCGTCTGGTGACGTTGCTTGATGAAAGGCTGAGCGTGACCGACCCAGCCTGCAGCTTTGTACTGGGTAACTGTTTGCATGCGGGGTTGAGGATAGTGCCCGCAGAAGATTAGGAAAATCATCGCTCGGAGCGCCTAGAATCTTCTTGTACAAGTACCTTTCGGATAGCAGCGCCGGCTAATAAACGAGTGATGTACCCGTGGAATCTTTATTATTTTACGGGTGGAAATCGTCCAGCCTGCTTCACATCTTTATCGGACTGCGGGCGGAATGTTTGCAGGCCACTCAAGATCTCGATACACCAATATGTAGCTGAAAGCCTTAGTTAGCTAACCAGCCAATACCACCACACAAACGGAGACACCTGCTGCGTTTTCTCCTCACCGTCCTATTCTTGCTGCAGCCTCTTCAGTCGCTCAAGGCGCGATGTCAGCTCAGCGCGTATGATCTTGGCAGCCTCGGAGTCAGGATGAAAGAGCTCTTTTAGAGCCCTGCCTGCCTTCTCAATCGAAACCATCAATAGCGTGCGCTCCAAAATGTCCTTACTGACAGGACCAACGTTGGGGTTCAGCATGCATCCCGACTCGTCGCTTGTTGCTGCATGAGCGGCAGGGACAGCGGCACCCCCCTCTTCGGACGTTGCCATTGCTTCTGGAACTGGTCCAATTAGCACTGGAACACATGCGTTCTTGGCTGGAGTGTGAGACGGCGGGGAGGCATCGCCATGCATGGTCTTCGCCTTCAGCTCGGTGAAAAGTATTTCTGCGTAGCCATCTTTGCTCTGGTATGCCTGGTACTTGTTGCTTCGGATGCGCACGCCCAGCTCCTGGCACAGCAATCTCAGCTTCATAAAGTTGCACGCCGCGATCGCTGCCTGTAGCTCCTCCGTCCTGTTCTCATCGCTCATGCTCTGAAGGAGCTCCAACGTCACGCTGGCGGGATCGGTCATCGTTGTTGTTGGCAGGAGGCGGCAAAATCGAATCTGACTGAGGTTCCATTCCATGCTGAGCGGCAATGGCAGCGTATTATAATGATTCATTACCGGTAAGATAAAAAGAGTACTCAGAGCTAACGACGCCCAAATCTGCTGCTACAGCGGGCAAACGGAAACCATTGCAAAGGCGAGGGCGATGATAGTGTCAAGCTTCGCGGCGTCAAGAATAAGGGTAGTAAATATTATTATTCCTCAATTGCGTCTCGACATAGTTTTTTTTAAATATTATTACCGTACCAGATTCCCATTAGCCGATCGAGTTGAGACTGCCTCCAGTGTCTCTGAACGCCTGAATAAGGCTGCAGCAAGAATAGGACGGTGAGGAGAAAACGCAGCAGGTGTCTCCGTTTGTGTGGTGGTATTGGCTGGTTAGCTAACTAAGGCTTTCAGCTACATATTGGTGTATCGAGATCTTGAGTGGCCTGCAAACATTCCGCCCGCAGTCCGATAAAGATGTGAAGCAGGCTGGACGATTTCCACCCGTAAAATAATAAAGATTCCACGGGTACATCACTCGTTTATTAGCCGGCGCTGCTATCCGAAAGGTACTTGTACAAGAAGATTCTAGGCGCTCCGAGCGATGATTTTCCTAATCTTCTGCGGGCACTATCCTCAACCCCGCATGCAAACAGTTACCCAGTACAAAGCTGCAGGCTGGGTCGGTCACGCTCAGCCTTTCATCAAGCAACGTCACCAGACGCCACTGCCTCTTGCGAGTATTGCGAGCTGTCTTCGTTTGCGCTGAGTTGCGATTCAGTCCACCAGTCCACGGAAAACAGCGAAATTGGCAGCCGATGGTGTGCCGGAAGAGAAGACTTGATGGCGATCTTCGGGGTTTGTGCAGTCGTGTCGGTCCCGTGGTTGATGCCCCGTCACGTATGTAAACTGGGGTGCAGTTTGTACTGAGCCTGCAAGAGTGATGAACGGCGTGCTGTAGCGGACGCACGTCTGGGGGGGGGGGGGGTAAAGTGGCGTTCTATTTTGATGATTATTGGCATGTTCTAACAAAGAGTTCGTCTGATGGAGCTGTGTTGTGGCATTGCTTCTTGGCCCAAGGCGGAAGCGGACGTGGAGTTGAACTGAGTCACTGCGTCAGTTGAAGTTACCACCAGTTCGGACGTCGCTGATTGGCTGGGTGACTGAGGATTGTTCGTTGAAAAGTGGCACACCGACCGACTTGTATCGTCGTCTACACAATCATATTTTAAACATGACCCACACACCACTGCAAGGGAAACCTACGCGCACGACGCACGGCGCACACTGGTTGCCGGACAATAGACGCAAGCATGGGATCTAAATCCCGGTTTGTGCGTAAGGACTATAAATTGGGCATAGCCTAAGCGCTGGACGGGATTAGCAAATCACTCATCAGTTGGTAATCCTTACCTGTAAAAGTCCTTTGGGCTTTTACAAATAGGAAATGATGCAAAGTACAGGTCTATGGCCAAGTGCCTTAAAACTGCCTGTCAGCCGAAGCGGAGTGATTACTGTGGAAGCACTTGCTGATTATACCAATCTTTTGAATATTTATATTATTTTACGCTCAACTTCTCTGTTCGTTGTGCGAGCTCACCTTTTCGACCACGAAATACTCATATTCGTTCGCAACAAGCAGTATTTAATTCATTTCAGCTACATGCATGATCTGTTCTGCGCTGCGGCTGACTGATCAAGATAGTTCGAGGTTGAAATCGAATTATCCAGCTGCCTTCGCAAAAATATGGCATCCAGATGCGAAGCTGAATCCGATCTTGATCTAACTTACCCCTTTGCAGTACTGGATGAATTATAAGAACTCACAGATAAACACCGATGACAATCTACATGGATACCTGTCAAAGACCTGGAGGCTCACTGAGACCTAGTTCCGTCAAGTTTGTCATGTCAAGTGGAAAAGTTCGTCCGGAAATAAAGCGGGATAACCACCTTTCCAGCACCGGAACTATAGCCACCAAAGCGGTCACGGGCGGCAGACCTCGCTGGTCGCAGCAGGCCTGATAAATAACTTACTGATCACAAAACCAACGACGAACACGGTGGCATGGAACCGATTTCATACCAAGCGTGACCACTTCAACTGGCACTTTTACTGCCTCACTCTGAGCGAGCCGCGAAGTTTCTCACGAAACCACCAGCCAAAGTAAGCCCCTTCGACACTTCGCGTTATCCGCTCTAAACTAATGGAAGGTGACGCAAGGACTCACACGTCGCACACGGGACGTGGGGATAGCAACATGTAGCTTTGCTCCCCAATCTCATGCCCCGGCGGTGGTAACCTCCTGTTTGACTTGTAGCCGAGAGTGAACGACCTGTCAGTGACGGGGCGATGCCGAAGCGCTGCATTGGTATACATGCCACCTTACATGCTTAGGTTGTGGAGGCCTGTTGAAGGTCTCCGGTCTCACCGACGAAGGTCTCACACCGGAAAGCGGTCGTGAATGCTATATAGATAGGTGCGCCGTATGATTTGATTTGATTCCAGTATGCCCGATGTTGAAGCCAGGTCCCTTTTATAGCGGCCGTTGACACCGTTTCGCAGGCAAATGACTGGACGTGAATGCTGTCAGACGTGCACACGTTGAAGAGCCCTTCGAGCGTGACGCAACCGCGGCCTGCGTACGACTTCTCGACATGCTGCACACCCCACAGCGCGGCGGCATGCCGCTTTGACCGTCGCCACGGGCGGAGAGGAACCTCCCAGCTCGTAGAGAAAACTACCGATGTTTAGAGATAAAATGCTGAAATTCGAAACCGACGCGCATACTGGAAGCAAGTAAAAATGTTCCCGCCAAACCCGATCTAAAACTAGAAAAACCTCAAAGAAGCTTCCCGAAAAACCTCTTGACCTTAGCATAAACCATTCTCGCGCGCCCTCTGGGCACAGACGATAGGTTCCTGGAGTTCACATCGAGAACAGACAGTAAGAAACCCCTTCGAGTCTCACACAGCGCGGTGTCTGTGTGTGTGCGCTGGCTGCATACGTTAAGCCTTACTCAGTACCTGCTAACCGCCCGACCGCCGCCGAGATGCTGACGGAGAGCGCGTCGCTGACGGCGCCGCTGGACAGCGGCGAGCGCCGCACCGAGGCGCGCCACCGCCGGCGCGAAGCTGCCGCGCCCTACCCGTCCTCAAAGCGCGAGCGCGCGGACGAGGAGGAGGAGGAGGACGACGCCGCGTTCTTCAGCCCAACAGTGACACACACGCGTCGTGGAAGCGGCTTCTTCGCGCGCCTGGCCAGCTACATCCCCCTCGTGAACAAGCTCGTAAACGAAGAAGAAGAAGAAGAAGGAGAAGGAGGAGAAGAAGAAGAGGTTGCGCAGCTGCAGACCGCCACTGAGGACACCAGCGACGTCCAGAC
This sequence comes from Phytophthora x cambivora, assembly GCA_033557925.1. NCBI lineage: Eukaryota > Oomycota > Peronosporomycetes > Peronosporales > Peronosporaceae > Phytophthora > Phytophthora x cambivora. The sequence continues at coordinate 1,824,783 of JAUCEB010000008.1, read as the reverse complement.
GACGCAGGAGGACATGGACGAGGAGGAGGAGGGCGAGAAGGAGACCGAGAAGCCCCAGGAGGAGGCTCAGGAGGAGCCGGAGGATCAAGAGATGGAACAGACCGTGGAGACACCGCAGACTCCCGAGAAGGAGCAGACGCCGGAGGACGAGGACGTGCTGGACGAACCGACGCCCCCCGTGACGCGCGCGGCGCCGGCCTTCGTCAAGGAGCAGCTGGGGACGCCCCCACGTCCTCAGACCAAGAGAGGAGCCCGCAAGTCCCGCTCGCCCTCGCGCGAGAGTGGCGCTGAGAGCAGTGACCGCAGCCCCGGTATGACGCGTCCGCAGCGCAAGCGCGGAGACAAGCGCGTGTTCCTGCCGGGCCCCTCGCAGCAGTCGAAGATGCTGCGCATCAACAACTCGCAGCGTCGACGCAAGTCCAACTCTCCCTCGCCCCACGACTCGGCGCTCACTGTGATCAAGCAGAAGAAGACCATCACGCTCGAGGAGTTCGAGCGCCTGCAGCACCAGCTCCACGAGATGGTGGAGCCCACGCCGCACGCGCAGTTGACCATGACGCAGGCTGCGCTGGCCAATGGACTCGAGCGCCCCTTTACGCGTGGATTCCCAGGCCCGACGTCGTTCCCGGGCTACGTGCCTGGCTCCATTGCCAACCAGAACCACGGCGCCTTGGTCGTGCAGGACGACAGAACGCGCGGATTGGAGCTGGCGACCAAGAACGGAGTGCCGTTCGGCAAGCGCCCCCGGAACCGTGAGAATGGACCCATTCTCTTCTCTGGCTCCGCTCTGCGCGGACAGTTGACGCGTGAGGAGCGCCTAACGAGGAAGCCTCGCCCGTCACGCCTTCTGACTGGCGCCAAGCGCGACGCTGCTGCGCGCAACGCGTACTCGGCGGCTGTTGCGGAAAAGATTCTGTCGACGCTGAACAAGGTGCAGACCCCGCTGGAGCGGGAGGCGCAGAAGCCGACGCCGTCGACGTCGATGTCGTGGGCGAAGTACCACCTGGCTCTGGTAGACGGACAGAAGAAACTGGAGAATGGAATGGAAGTCGACAGCGAGGAGGTGGCTCCTCCGACGACTTCGGTCCCCCGCGTGGCATTCCCGCAGCCTACGCAGAAGTCTGACACACTTTCGTTTGGCAACGTGCCAAGGGTGACTTTAGAGACGCCAGCGAAACCTACCAATGGTGTGACGTCTTTGTTTTCGCCTCAGGCCGTGTCCATGACCCCGGCACCCACCGCGAAGGCGCTCTCCCCGACGGTGGAGAAGGTCGGCGAATTCACGTTTACACTTCCGATTCGCATCGAGGGAGCCTCTCAGTTTGACGCCGATGAGGAGGATACTCGTGTGCGGTTCACGTTTTCTCCCCCGCCTAGCCTGCGCGAACCTCCCATGAAGACGTCCAGTCAGAAGACCGCGGCGAAGGCTAACGGTGGTGCGGCCCCTTTCGATTTCATGCCTTCGTCACCCAAGGTGAAAACGACTGAGTGGGTATCGAAGCCCCCCAAAGTGAAAGAGCCTGAAAAGCCTAAGGCTGCTGCTAAGAAGCCGGCTGCACCCAAGGAAGCTGAGAAGCCCAGCACGACGGTATCCGTTCCTGCTCCTACTACCAACGGCGCTGTAAACCCACTTGCGAGATTTATGCAGCTGAAGCCAGGACAGTGGAAGTGCCCCGGATGCAGTGTATTGAACGAGGGTACTAGCGCCAAGTGCCCGTGTTGCGAGACAGCAAAGCCCGGAGGTGCACCCGCCGAGAAGAAAACTGCTACTGTGGCCAAGGCCCCAGGATCGATTTCATCCAGTGGATTTAGTTTTGGTGCGCCCACCGCGGATGCAAAGAAGGATACTGAGAAACCTGCTATTGGAGCAGGTGGCTTCACCTTCGGAGCCCCGACTGCTGAATCCAAGAAGGAGACTGATAAGCCAGCTGGAACGATCTCAGCTAGTGGCTTTAGCTTTGGCGCCCCGGCTGCCGATTCGAAGAAGAATACCGACAAGCCCTCGGCAAGTATTACTTCGAGCGGATTCAGTTTTACTGCCCCAGTATCATCCGACAAGCCAGCTGTCAGTGGCTTCAGTTTTGGTGCCCCCGCCGCATCTGATGCCAAGACGGATGACTCCACTAACACTGCCCCGATCTCGTTTGGATTCTCGGCTCCTGCTAAGAAGACGGAAGATGCGGCACCGTCGTCTGCTGCACCTGCTGCAACGGAGAAGGCTGCCCCTGGACCGTCCTTCTCTTTCGGGGTCACAGCTCCTTCGGCACCGACTACGAGCACCGCCAGTGCAGCCGGAGGCTTCACATTCAGCGCTGCCAGTGTTAGTGCCCCGGTCAGCGCTAGCAAGGGTAAGCGCAAGGCCCCTGAGGCAGAAGAGTCCCAGAAGTCCACGGCCCCTTCTTTTAGTTTTGGCACAACCACTGCGGTGACCACTGAAGCCCCGAAGACTAGCGCTGGTTTTAGCTTTGGTGCCACGCCGGAGCCTAAGCAAGCGAGCCCGAAGGAGTCGGACCGTCCAACCAAGCGCGCGGCGGTGTCTTTTGGCGCGTCAGATTCTAAGCCGGAGGCATCTACTTCATCTTTCTCCTTCGGTACGGCGTCAAAGCCGCCCCAGGTGCCTGCGAAGGACGCTGCTGCCCCTACTTCATCGGCACTGTCATTCTCTTTCGGTGCATCTGGTACATCTACCGAGAAACCGAAGGAGGCTGCTGCGCCGACATTCAGTTTTGGTGCTAGCTCGAGCGCTCCGACTGAGTCCAAGCCAAAGGAGACGACACCGACCACTGGCTTTACGTTTGGATCGTCGTCCTCCAGTTCATCCACCTCGGCACCGAAGCCCAGCACTGGTTTTGGACAGGACACAGAGGCGAAGGCACCTACGTTTTCGTTTGGTGCTTCGCCGGCGACTTCGGCACCTGCTACATCGACCGCAGCCACGTCGGCGCCTGCTACGTCTTCTCCTGGCTTTACTTTTGGCCAGAGCTCGACGGCTCCTGCTACTAGCAGTGCCCCTGCATTTGGTGCCGCTCCTGCGACGTCTGCCGCTCCTGGGTTCACCTTTGGAGCATCAACACCGGCGGCGCCTACCGCTGGAACGTCGACTCCGCCTACCGCGTCGTCGGCTCCTGCCTCGACTCCCGGCTTTACGTTTGGCTCATCGTCGTCTGCTCAGCCCACCGCAGCATCTTCTGGTTTCGGTTCGTCGTCGGGAACCGCTGGATTTGGCCAGACGCCGGCAGCCACGTCGGGATTCGGCTCTACTACAACGACTTTTGGTTCGGGTGCGTCTAGCGGTTTCGGCTCGGGATCGAGCACCGGGGGCTTTGGCAGCTCATCCACTGCACCCCCATCAACAGCATTCGGTAGTACTACGACTGCTGCGCCAGCTGCTCCGGCTTTTGGCTTCGGTACACCCAGTCAAGCCCCCGCTGCACCAGCAGCTGCCCAGCCCGCGTTTTCATTTGGCGCATCGAGTGCCCCGGCCTCTAGTGGGTTCGGAGCTGCTCCTGCAGCTCCGAGCGGATTTGGCTCCAGCGCGCCCAGCGGCGCATTCGGCGCTGCTGCGGCACCTGGTGGCTTCCGGTCCTCTAGCCCCGCTCCCAATGGCTTTCAGTCGTCAAGCCCCGCACCCAGTGGCTTCCAGTCTTCCAGCCCTGCGCCTGCGTTTGGCAACCAGGGAGCTCCTGCATTCGGCAGTAGTCTCCCACCTCCGACGACGACGTTCGGTGCCCCGGCCTTCGGTGCTGCCGCTGGCGGATTCGGTAGCGGCCCCCCTAGCTCTGGCTTCCGAACACCCAGTCCACCCCCTGGTTTTGGTGCAGCTCCTGCTTCTGGCTTCGGAGCTGCGCCCACGGCCTTCGGTGCTACCACCCCTGCCCCTGGTTTCGGAGCGCCCAACGCAGGTGCATTCGGCGCCCCCGCTGACGGCGGGTTCAACATGGGTGCTGCTCCACAACATGCCAAGGGCCGACGCATCCTGAAGGCCAAGACTCGCACTCGGCGAACGTCATAGAACCAAGAATGAATCAATTTACTATGAAGTGTCTTATTACTGGGACTTTACTACGTGCGCTGGCCTGGACACATCGCGATGACAGGATGCCGGGCGAAGGAGAAGAAAATGTGACCTAATTTATCGTTATGCTTTTAGATGCATGGAGTCGGGTTTGAAGCGGTCACGAGGAGCTAACTTTGGAGTGGAAGGTAGCGATATAAAAAGCATCGGCGGTGAAGCCTGGGTGTTGTGAACCCCACTCATCGAAGGACTCGTGTTGTCCGCTGGTTGTTGGTGAAGGGAAGTGTTCAAGTTCAGGCAACATGGCGGACATGACGGGGGCATCGGCGGCGGCTGTAAGCATCGGCAACTACAAGGGCGTCATGTTGTGCAACCGGCCGTTCAACGGAGTTTCCAGCAGTGAGTGTGTTCGTGGTCGATGAGGACGATGAAGCTGTTTGTCTGATGGTGTTGTACTTGTTCGAGCAGCTCTGGTGAAGGAAAACCGATACAGCGGCATCAAGTCGAATAACAATGCAGTCGACAACAGCAAGGCGGCGTTCCTGGCGGGCAATCCTGGTGAACCGTTGGGGCTGAACGTTCCGATTCTCAGCGAGCCTGCGGTGAGTTTAGTCATCTCTGTTTTGCTGCTACAATGGCTAGCTAACTCGCACTTCGTTGAAATGCAGCACGCAATTCGCCGCGACAAGAAGAACACAGCTCTGTCGAAGCACAAGAAGTGGCTTTATGACTTGCAGAAGGAGCGTGCCCGCCTACAAGAAGCTCTCACGGAAGATGAAGAGGTCGCTCAAAAGCGGCGAGAACGATTCTCACACAGAGAAGCCAAGCTGCGTGAGGCTGTGCGCAGCAACAACAATGACAGTGAGGATGGCGCGGGTGAAGCTCCTGTTGAGAAGAAGAAGAATTTACATCGGCCTATGTGGGCGCTTACGAAGGCTACAGCTGAAGAGAAGCTTGAGTGCCTGGAGGACGCCGAAGCCAACGATTTGATTGAGTTCGCGAACAACCTGGACATCGATCAGTTCATGGACGATGTGGAGATCAAGGCACGCGTTGCACAAGTAGAGCAACAGTTGGCACAGGTGCAGTCTATTGTGGACTATGAGGAGGCCGAGGAGAAGCGCTGCGAACGTGAGCAACAGCGGCTCGAGGAACTTGCCAATGGAGGCGGACCTCTCAACGGGAACGACCTGTCTCGACTTGGATGGGATCGAGCAGATGCCAAAGACGGTGACGACGATGCCATGAGTGTGGCGTGCAGCGTTCTGTCCGAGTGCAAGTCGATCCGGTCAGTGCACTCAGTTCGATCGGTAGCTGCGATCACGAAGCGCGTGGAAGCCAAACTGCTCACCGATGGAGCTGGAGCCACTGCTCCGTCCGAGGCAGGTAGTGCGGCACCCATACCGCGGATCGTGACTATTGACGAAGAGGACGGCGCTCGCATGCAGATTAAGACCTTGCCAAGCAACTTGCCTTACATCCATCGGAACCCAGCCATTTAGCTGGGTAATATGAGATCAACACCATGAAAACAAAAAATACCGTTCACAATAATATACCATACCATCCATATCCATGACCTCTTGAAAGCGACGTTTCATTCCTGCAACCTGCTCAGCATGGGCCGACGCAGCGTAGCTTCTCAAGTGGAAGGGGCCAAGAAAAATGGTATGCTCCACCTAATCCAGTACCAGCTCAGACGCGTGCCACCCGAACTCTTTGCGAGCGCTTCATCTGGCCCAGCCTCATCCTCTTCAGCGTCACCCGGAGGGTTAGCTGACACTCTTGTGCGACTTGATCTGAGCTTCAATCAGCTTGAGGGACCGCAAGCCATTCCTGACGCAATCGGATCGTTGACTGTTCTGCGCGAGCTCTACGTGAACAACAACCCGAGACTTGAGCAGCTACCAAGCACGCTCGTCAATTGCACCAAACTGCAGCTGCTAGATGTGAGCTCCTCTGCTCTTAATGCGCTACCCCAAGAGCTCGGTCGCCTGCAACATCTCCGCGTGATCAACATCGACGACACACCGCTGCAACGTCGCTGGGAAGTCAAAGGCCACCTCGTGCGAAGGAATGAGGACGATGAGCCGATAATTTTCTCGTTCGAGAACAATGACACCAACGTCCAAACTGCCTTGACAACAATGAGCAGCCCCACCAAGAAGGTTCCGACGCCGTGCCAGCAAATACTGCGCAAACTGCGACGCAAGGACGAGCGCGAGCAACTTAAGCTCGAGTTGTTCTACTTGCTCCGAGACAAAACATACCGCCTTGAACGCCACGACGACAGTGTAGCTGCAAGTGCAGTACTTCATACAGCATTGCACCGCGTACTCAAGCTGTTCCCACAGGCCGTCGACGTCCGGTCATTGCTTCGCAACGCCGAGCGACTCTTTCCACAAGAATTCTCAATCGAGGCATTTGAGAGGCTCGATGCCACCCGCATTCGCCGCGAATTCGATGTACTGCGAACCACCACTGAGCGCAAGAAGCGCGCCGCTGACTTGGAGCTCAAAATCCGCAACCTCTACTTCGACCGCATCGACCCCACGACCGTCGAAGGCATGGTGAACCAAATTTATGCCCACCTGCCAGAGCTCTCCGACATCAAATTTCTCATCAAGTACGCGTCCAGGCTGTTCCCCAAGGAGGCGCGCAACGTAAACGGCCAGCAGATCCAGCGCGACCTCGTTGCACTGCAACAACAGTTTGCGCGTGAGCGTGCCACTGCAGTCGACAAGCTGATGATCGCCGTCAAAACACTCTACAGTGACACTGAACCAGACAGCGTCCGCGCACTCGTCGCAAGCGTTGCGGAACTCTTCAAGGTACGCAGGTGTCGAATGAGTATCAGCATCTATCGTTATTGTGGTATCTCGCTCAAATCCATGCATTTCCTCACAGAACACCAAGGAGCTGCTCCGTCTTGCTGCCGATGCCTCGGTGCTCTTCCCCGCCGACTTTCTGAATGCACAGCCAGGTGATGTCCGTGCTGGCTTCTTGCGAATGAAAGTCGAAGTCATGGGAGGCGGCAGCGGAGCCCCAAACACTGCTGGTGCTGTTAGCCCTGGGCGTTAGCAGGAAGTTTTCGAGTGGTGTGGCAATAAGGCCGCATTTACGTTTACTGCGCTTTGCGTGCATATTGACTTGACATTCAATCGGAGGACTCGTCTTCTTCATCAACCACCTTTTCTCTCTCCACTTCTTCGTCGTCGCCTTCACGTTCGTCTTCGTTACTCTCATCATCTTCACTGCTTTTGACCTCATCTCCATCGCACTCATCATCTGCATCATTTTGAACCCGCGCTTTCATGAAAAATGATCCGTGTCGCTCACCACTGCTGGACTGAGTCACCTGAAGGTGCGCTGTAAGGCTCGTCTCTATTTGATGCAGTTTGAAAGCGCGCACCTCGGTACCGCTAATATTGATGTGCGCTTGAGCTTGCGCACAGTCTTCTGCTGTCGGGAACATCAGTAGCACGCTCCAGTCCTTCAATTTACCGGACGTTGACGCGTCCTGCTTATCTTTCCGAACACTGCGGCAACCTGGCACTGGAGACACTGACCGAACAGATACTTGCAGCACACGCTCATCTCGTTGATCCATGGTACAATACGTTCGGTGGATCGGTGCAAATACCTTCACAATTCCTTCCCCTTCCCCGTCATGCGAAATACTGCTATCATCAGTCTGATCCGGAATTTTTTCTACGAGCACAAATGCCTCGGGATTCATCACCATCAGTAGCTTTGTTGGCATCAGCAGAAAGCGCTGCTCGCGGTACATGCACTTAAGCGAGACCATGCCATCCAATGGCGCCGTGCAAGTGCCCCTCCCTCCAGCAGCACTAGCTAGCACACTAGTGCGCGGGTGGCGGTAGTCAACAAGCTGCTCCAACTCATCATCCACGTAGCTGGCGTCCAGAAGCTCACGCAGTTTCCGCAGCGTGAGAAAGACTCGCATGGACTTGCGGCACACCTCCATCTCATTGGACGGGCGACGCAGTGCTAGGGTGTCACGTGGATTTACCCATGTCGGTGAATTTACAGACGCTTCCTTCTCAAGTGGAACGAGACATTCGAAAGGAGATGAAGAATCCATCTGCAGCTCCATAGGAAAGGCTTTGCGTTGGAAAGTTGCTACCTCCTTTTCTAGCACGTAAATGAATAAATCCACTTCAGCCATCGAACCACGCATGCTCTCCATGACAAGATGTGCACTGCTCGAGCGAATATTCTTCAGCGTGGCTGCATGAGAGCGAGTGAGGTAGTGCGGAAGTGGCGAACGTGGGTCAACCATGATATCCACCAATAGTCGGGCGCAAAGTTGCACGCTAAGCAAACGCGAACTTTGGTTCCGCGCCAAAACTTCCAGAATCAACTCCACCAACCAGAAAGGGTATGCGTCAGCACGGCACAACGAGTCTTTTTCCAAACCAGGATCCCTTTCCACCTCGTCAGAGTCTTCGTGTGGTAAGCGTTCAACGGCGCCATTCCTGCCGCTGTCACCGTTACCCACTGCACTGAGCTCGCAATCCTCATCCATTTCTTGAGATCCAGAAGAAGTGCACGACGACGATAAAGATGCTGTAGCAGGGAGAACAGAATGCGCAGGGTTATCTTTACCTTCCATCGTGCCGTTGTGATCGCTGCCATTCGCTCGTTCCTCCTCGCGTTTGCCTTGGCGATACCGAAAGGGGAGAAGATCTAGTTCGCGAAGCAGGGAGTGGTCAACAGCCTTGTTGTTGACTACCGCTAATAGCAGAAGCACAACCGTCGAGGAGAGTCTTTCATCGCTTGAGCACAACAGTGATAGCAGCGACTGTCGGTAACAATTGGAGCCCTGGGGCACGAACGACTTCACCTCGTCGACTGGCCACTCGCCGATGGCGAACCGTGTCTGCACGTAGCACAGCGACGATTCGCATGTAGTTGCCGAATGGGGACGGAACACGTGCATTGGAGGCGCTTCCTTATCCCATCGTAAAGATGGTCGCGGTGACAATAGTCTCGGCGAGGGTTCTGTTGTCGCCGTATCTTCTTCGTCGTCGTTGCTGTCCACAGTTTCCAAGCAGTGTGAGCCGCTATGCCTCCGCTTCGATCCAGCTCCAAGTGCTACTGCCGAGTACTCGCAATCCTCCGTCGCGTCCGACGAAAACAACATGAAGGCAATAGCATTCACGAGCGGCGTGTGCTCTAAGATGCCCAGCAGTCTAGTGAGCAGGTAGAGCGCCAGCTGCGTCGACACTCGTTGCGGTGGCGGCCCACAATCCGGCAGAATGCTGGTCGCCAGCAAACTCTTGATATGTCTCGAGAAGAGCAAGTCTCCGATCTTGTAGCAAAGCTCCGGCACATTGACATCCAGCAGGTCTTGCAGATAAAAGCAGTGGTCGATGTACGCGTCTACAGCCTCCTCCAGCTTCTCCGTGGTGGCTGTCCGCTCCGCTGCGTTCTCCGCCGACGGCCAGTTGTTCATGAGCCCCTGCAGCTTGAGCGTCAGGTCGTTGGCGATCTCCACAATGTCCCGGAAGTAGTTGAGGTCGTCGAACTGCAGCACGAAGCGGCGCACCCGCGGGTCGGGCACCTTGAGCACGTTGAGCGTGAGCGTCTTGATGGCCACCTTGACCATCGTCTCGTTGCAGCGGCCGAACTTGAGCGCGCGCGCGTAGAGCGGGAAGCGGAAGTCCTCGTCGTGCTGCGTGTCCAGGAAGAACTGCACCGTCTCCTCGTTGAGCCGCAGCGACAGCGCCTTGAGCAGCGTGACGAACCAGTCGCGCACGTCGTCGTCCGCGTCCACGGCGAAGGGGCACTCGAGCAGTCTGTTGACGTGGTTGTTGCTCAGAATGTAGTAGAGCGACGTGCGCGTGGCGATGTTCTGCACCAGGATGCTCATGGTCTGCAGCAGCTGCACCTGCACGGCCACGGACGGGCGGCTGGCGCCCAGCTCCACCAGCAGCGCCAGCATGTTGGTCTCCCCGAAGTAGTCGAAGAAGGCGCCGGCGTCGTCCGCGTCTTCCGCCGCCAGGTCCTCGAGCTCCACCGACACGCGGTGCTGGTCCGAGTAGATGAGGAACTCGGATAGGACGCGCAGCAGCTCCACGATCTCGGCGTCGGGCAGCGCCGCGAAGCGCGTGAGCTGCGCGTGCAGTGCGCGCATGTTGGCGAGCGTGAAGTCCAAGCGCCGGCCGGACAGGAACGCGCCCAGGAAGCCGCCGCCGCTGCTACTGGGCGGGGCGGAGGCGCCAGACGCGGGGCTGCTCGCGTTGTTGCCCATGGCGTCGCGCGCGGACGGACGCAGGAAGGAGACGCGGTAGCAGTTAGTTTGCTAACTGAGCTTTTGGGCTGGAGAAAATGCGTCAAGTCTGGGCTGCCACATGAGCGGTACACAAATAGTAGGACCCTTCAACTTTTTGTTTTCCTGTTCCCGTATGGTTTCATTTATTTTTTTTCTAGTCGTATTGTGCCTTTCATCCCATTGCTGAACACGGCGAAGAAGAAGAAGACAGGCAAGAAGAAGAGCAAGATGATGACCGACGCGGCGCTTATGCATTCGGGTTCGGTGCATGGAGAGGAAGGGTCTATTAGCGAGGTTGATGCGCCCGCGCTAGTGGATGGAAGCAACGCATCGGACCCGCACTTCCTTCCTGTCAATGCCGCGAAGCTGACGCAGTCGTTGATCGGATTGAGCGACGAGCAGCGCCAAGTTCTTGAAAAAGAACTTTATCTAACTGACGAAGATCCTCTTCTGGTCCTTCGCTTCAATCCGAATTGGCAAGGTCAGGTTGCTGTCGCAACAGTTTGTGACGCGATAGCAACATTTGGGATGAGGAACAACGCACGTCGCGACGCCGGAGAAGGTTGCCACAGATGGATTTTTCACTTCGACCACTATCAAGATATCGAACCATGCAGGGCTGCTACCCAAGTAGCTCACCCTGAAGCATTTGCACTCCCGCCAAGTGCGGTCGCTCATGCTGTGGCCGCTGTCGCTGTCGGAGCGAATCTTCGTACAGAGCCACTGGCGTATGCAGTCGTCATCAACAAGATCGCTATTCGTCAAGATGACGCAGGAACGCTCCATTTTTTCTACCAGCTTTCATAGTTCGGTGTGTATTCGTGCTGAAGGAGATTGCTTCTTGCGGTGAACCTAAAACAAATAACTTAAAAAGGTTACAAACATATCAAAATATGGTTTATATTTCTATATTTTTTAAAACGTGCTCGGTGAGCATTATCTTTCATTTTCTTTCGCTCAGTTATTGTAAATAGTATTAGTATATAAAATAATATTATATCTACTAATACTATTAACTAGTCTCAATACAAACATGATATTATCATACAGTTTGTATTGAGACTAGTACGACGATTTGATTGACTAACTTTACCACAAAAAGTTTTGGTATACATTTCACGTCATTTTCGTATTCAATACAATAATATCATTGATGACACTTTTTGAATTGTAATTGTTCATACCAATTTTGTCAATGATTCTATTGCAATTAAAATTGACACAACGCTGTTTACGGTATGTATACCTGCGTCTACTTAGTGGAGGGCGGGGTACAGGTAGTCGTTGTAGAGCGGGGCCCACTTGCAGCCGTCCGTTTGGTCTGCGCGCCAGCATCCGTGGGTGATGTTGGCGATCTCGTGGATGAACAGACCCCCACGTTCGTCCAGCGTCTTGAGGCCGAACGTGTCCGATGTGTACTCGAGCGTATCGTTCATGTTGACGATGGTGAGGTTCATGTACTTGGTCTCGATCTCCTCGATCGTGTCCACCTCCGAGTAGCGCCCGAAGATGGAGCTTTGCCACGGCATGATGCGCTCGTCAGCGGGGGACGCGAAGAAGTGAGCCTCCTCCAGCTTGAGGAAGTTGGCCTTGCGGCGGTGCTGGTCGTAGATGCACTGGTCATCGCCCGGCAGGCAGCGGTTGACGTTGTTGTACACCGGCAGGAAGAAGTTGGCAGTCGAGAAGCTGCCGAACTGCGGCCAGCGGTTGACGTTGAACTGTGAGTACGTGTACTGGGCGTCGGGGTTCTCGATGGTGTAAATGACGTAGTCCTTCTGCATCTTGCCGTAGAAGTCCTCTGGACTATAAGCGCTGTAGTTGAACATGGTCTCAGGCACGAGCGTGGCGAGGAAGGGGCCGTCATTGGCAATCGAGTATTCCACCTTGTCGGGGCCAATGAATTGACCGTTTTGGAGGCCTGCCATACTGATGTAGCGCTTGACCTTGTGATCGTCCATCTCTTCAACCACGGCGCGAGAAATGGGGCCGCCCTGCGAGTGGGCAACGAAGATGTAGCCGTTGTCGAACTCGGAGCTGTTGGCGGTGATCTCTCGAATCTGAGCGATAGCCTTCGGAACTTGCAGGACGATCGCTTCCAGCGAGCACGGCATCTCGCAAAAGGTGAGAGGCACAACGGTACGGCCCTCAGCCGTGAGGTTGGCCACGAAGTTGTCCGCATTGGTGCGGTTGCCGCGAACACCGTGGAAGAAGAACACGGGCAGCGACGAGAAGTCGGTGGCGGCAGTCGTCACCGCGAAGGCAGTGGACAGGAGCGTGAACAGGACACGGGTACCAAACATGGTGACAGCTGGGGACTAGAACGCGGAGGTTGTCGGCAAATTTGATAGTGGTGCGTTCATGAGCGTTCTCGCAAAGCTTTCTGTATAATATCCCGGATACAGTACATGTAAAATACAGCGAGTTGTCTCTACAATTTGCGAGAGGGACAAAGTGATGTGTACACAGCGGGCATCAGTGCTGCTTGCCGTTGAGTCGTACTCGATGACTGGCGTGTGGCCCTCGGGCAGCCGGGACAGTAGGAATTGCATTCCGTTCAACAACTCGTTATAAAAAAAATCTTCAATTGATGAAATAATGCCAACAGTATGATGCCATGAAGATACATGTAAGCTGATGGTATTTTTCCTATCAGTTCAAACAAATTCCTTTGAATCATGAACTTCGGAGGGCCATCTTCCGAGTGTATATCTGGTAAAATAATGGAAACCCCAAATGTGAAATGCCTTCGCGCATACCGTAGCCACTCCACTCCTTATTACATCATCGTAGCTGTGGCTTACTACATGTCGAGGAGAAAAGACAGTAATTTTATCAATAGTCGATGCACCTGCACCAGGAGTGATAGTGACCCAGTCGGTGGCAATAGGGCAAACAATGCTCCGCTGATTCACTCAAATCCCCGAAGAGCTTAAAAAATACACACACGCAGCATGGATCATCCTTGCCACGACCCATTGCAGGCGAAATCGACCTACCGATCCGTTCAAACCTCCACACAAAGTACACGTTTATCGTACAGCCCGCGAATCATACGGCCGCCGCAATGCAGCATCAACCAGAACCACATGACCCCAAACTGACACTTTATCCATAACTATAGGTGGGGTCCCATGTGCCTGCAGCGCTCGTCGGTCGCATGCTGCAATTTGGGTACGGCAAGCACATCGAAGGTACCGGTCCGGGAAGCGCGGCCCGGATGGCGACACCAATGGGGCAGTGGATTCGTACAATCGGCCACCACAATCGATTTTGCCGACTAGCCCCAAGTTGCCAACTACTGAACCGACCATGTTTGGTACCCGTGTCCTGTTCACGCTCCTGTCCACTGCGTTTGCAGTGACGACCGCCGCAACCGACTTCTCTTCGCTGCCCGTGTTTTATTTCCACGGTGCCGGCGGAAACCATAGCAATGCGGAGAACTTTGTGACCAACCTCGCGGCCGAAGGTCGCACTGTGGTGCCATTGTCGTTCTGCGAATCGACGTGCTCGCTGGAAGCGATCGTCCTGCAAGTTCCGAAGGCTATCGCTCAGATCCGAGAGATCACCGCCAACAGCTCCGAGTTCGACAACGGCTACATCTTCGTTGCCCACTCGCAGGGCGGCCCCATTTCTCGCGCCGTGGTTGAAGAGATGGACGATCACAAGGTCAAGCGCTACATCAGCATGGCCGGCCTCCAGAACGGTCAGTTCATTGGCCCCGACAAAGTCGAGGTCTCCATCGCCAAGGATGGACCCTTCCTCGCCTCGCTCGTGCCTGAGACCATGTTCAACTACAGCGCCTACGGACCAGAGGACTACTACGGCAAGATGCAGAAGGACTACGTCATCTACACCATCGAGAACCCCGACGCCCAGTATACGTACTCGCAGTTCAACGTCAACCGTTGGCCGCAGTTCGGCAGCTTCTCGACCGCCAACTTCTTCCTGCCCGTGTACAACAACGTCAACCAGTGCCTGCCGGGCAACGACCAGTGTATCCACGACCAGCACCGCCGCAAGGCCAACTTCCTCAAGCTGGAGGAGGCTCACTTCTTCGCGTCTCCCGCTGACGAGCGCATCATGCCGTGGCAAAGCTCCATCTTCGGGCGCTACTCGGAGGTGGACACGATCGAGGAGATCGAGACCAAGTACATGAACCTGACCATCGTCAACATGAACGATACTCTCGAGTACACTTCGGACACGTTCGGCCTCAAGACGCTGGACGAACGCGGTGGTCTGTTCATCCACGAGATCGCCAACATCAGCCACAGCTGCTGGCGCGCCGACCAAAAGGACGGCTGTAAGTGGGCCCCGCTGTATAATGACCACCTCTATCCGGTGTTGCACTAGGTTACAGTACCTAATTGTCTCGTCAATTGAGTGCGGTGCTGCAAGGTACCTCGAGCGAACCGAACTCTTGTACTACGGGTTCTGACTACTTTTTAAAAAGATCCAAGTTGAAGTCGTTCATAACTCATAAACGAATGCAAAACGAAAGCTCAGATAGATATCAATATCAATGCCATTGACAGTGTAAATTCTGCTCGGTGCGAGTCCATGAGCTTCGGTGGAAGGGTGCTGTTGCAACGCTGCGAGTCTCATCGCCCTTGTCAAGAGTTTGAATTCACATCAGTGGGCCGGATACCGATCGCTTGCGCCGACGGCGCGAGTCGTGCTGGCGACCTTCCCGGCGACACGCCACGCCCATGTGCTCTGTTTTTATTTACCGAAGCCATCTATGTTCGACATACCCCCCCCATCTGGACTCCAGACTGGAGCTCAATCTCCGAGTGGGGAAAGTGCCGGCCAAGTTATCGACCTTCGGCCTTGGCGGCCACGGTGCACCATCGGTCACCGCAAAGCGTTAGGTACAATAGCGAAAGTTCTTCAGCTCACGCGCAATGTGAGCTGAAGAACGTAATGCATACCAGCGGTGTCAGGATTGAACGCGCTGGGTCAGTGGACGGGAACATGCCACCGGCGAGTTTATTTGATCCCTTCGCGGTCAATGAGTGCAAATCCGGCATCGTGCTCTCGCTGATGCTTCAACCTCCGACTCTCGGGCCGATCCCATCGTGCACGCCGCTGGGCTTTGCACTGCGAAGAGGAAGTTTTCGTGTCGATGTGTGCTCCTGGGATCCCCCTCTCCATCTGCTAGCGCACGTGCTGCCATCAATTCGAGCGTCTCTCACAGACACAACGGATTTCGCCAAGAAGCTCCCTCGTCCCGCCCTACACGATGATCTGCCGCAACGTCCTTCTCGCGGTCGTGTCCTTCGCGTTTGCGCTGGCGCACGTTGCGTCGGCTGCGTCCGACCTGCCCGTGATCTTCTTCCACGGAGTGTTCAGCACCTACGAGGCCGGTGACAACTTCGTGGCCAACCTGACCGCTGAAGGCCGCACGGTGGTGTCGCTCTCGTTCTGCGATGGCTCGTGCTCTACCAAATCGCTTCTGACCCAGATCCCGAAGGCTGTGGAGACTGTGCGCGAGGTGGTGGCGAACAACTCGGCGTTCGATGATGGATACATCTTCATTGCTCACTCGCAGGGTGGCCCCATTGCTCGTGCTGTGATCGAGGAGATGGACGACCACAAGGTCAAGCGCTTCATCAGTCTGGCTGGTCTTCAGAACGGCCAGTTCATTGGTCCCAACAAGGTCGAGGTCTCCATTGCGAACAATGCTGTGTTCCTGACCATGCTGGTGCCCGAGACCATGTTCAACTACAGCGCCTACGGACCAGAGGACTACTACGGCAAGATGCAGAAGGACTACGTCCTCTACACCATCGAGAACCCTGAGGCCCAGTACTCGTACTCGCAGTTCAACGTCAACCGCTGGCCACAGTTCGGTAGCTTCTCGACCGCCAACTTCTTCCTGCCCGTGTACAACAACGTCAACCAGTGCCTGCCGGGCAACGACCAGTGCATCTACGACCAGCACCGCCGCAAGGCCAACTTCCTCAAGCTGGAGGAGGCTCACTTCTTCACCTCGCCTGCGGATGATGTTATCATGCCGTGGCAGAGCTGCATCTTCGGGCGCTATTCGGAGGTGGACACGATCGAAGAGATCGAGACCAAGTTCAACAACCTGACGGTGGTGGACATGAAGGACACGCTAGAGTACACGGCTGACACGTTTGGTCTGCAGACCCTGGAAAAGCGTGGTGGTCTTTTCCTTCACGAAATCGCTAACGTTTCGCACGGTTGCTGGGCGTCAGATGACAACAGTACTGGCTGCTCGTGGGCCTCTGTGTATGACCAGCACATCTACCCTACTCTTGTGTAAGGATTCCCCGTAAAGTCTTGGCGGTAGGTAAACACTTTAAAAAATACTGCATGCTATCGTCAACGATGCCTTCAATCCCGTGCAACGGTAGATACTTGCTACTGTGTGCTGAAATTCGGGTGATTAGAGAACTTTAGATCTTGGACTAAGTCGGTTTTTGGAGCAAAAACTAATGACCGATCCCGTATGGGACTTGATTTTGAATCTGGTTACTTTTGAATTTTAAATCGGACTCAGAAAAATACTGATTGAGTCGGATAATTTTGAAGCTTCGGTGTTTACTCGATATGGATGCGCGTGCGAGCCGCAGCGGGCTTAGGCAGCGAGCCGCTTTTTTGGGTTCGCGCGGAGCGCGCAGCAGGGTGATAGGTTTAGAGGCGACCCCTCTACGATCCGCACGTTCTGTGTGCAGGTCGGAGCGAAGTCGGAGGTCGGAGGTTTTGGGGTATGGATGAATATAGTGGTCTTTCCGACAGATAAGAGACCAGGATTGTTTCATGGTCTCCTCTATAGAAATAACAGCCTATCATATGCTCACTTTGAGTAATTTCAGCCAATAAAATCAATTAGGGGTAGGGGAATTCTTTCCGACACTTCCCTACATATATTTGTCGGAATCCTAGGCTGAATATGTATATAATCATACTGAAACCCAGTACAAAAAATATTTTTAAAATATTTTGGCGATTCAGACAACTAGGCAAATTCCTAGTGTAGGCATAACTTATTCTAGGTAGCGAGACACGGGTGGACAGCCACCAGTGTCAATATTGCATAACGAAAGTGTCCTCGCGGTCATCATGAGCCTCTCTGTGTTTGTGCCTACGAACACCCAAAAGGCGCGAACGACGGCGATCAACGCGTTCGAGAGAATGCTAGAGGTCGAGGGTGTAAGCATGGAATTGTTTCGTGCAAGCATGCATACAGACCCCTCGGGCAAACGCTTGGCCGCCACAATGGATCGCTTCGGCTATTATCTCGCCACTAATGACGGTAAGAAAGGTAAGCTAGCTCGTAACACAGCTACATCGTACTATAGAAACGTCAAGCTGTGGCTATTTGATGAGTTTCCACACCTGCGTTTACCCACGGAGATGAACTTGTTAAAACAAGGGAAAACTCTGGATAAGCACTGCTTAAAACGTGAGAAAGGAGGGCTCGTTAACAAAGCACCGCCATGTACTAAAGAGGACTTAGGTTCTCTAATTCGCTATGTCTACAGTACAGCACGTGTCAGCTCGGACTACCAAGATGCTGCGCTAGCCTGCCTCATGTGGCACTGCTTCGGCCGCTCGTCCGACCTAGGCTACCTGCGCAAGCAACATGTGTCAGTGTCAGCGGACGGCGTCTTCTACCTGCGGCTCCTCCGCGTTAAAACGGCTGAGGAACAAGGGTTAACGCTCATACCTGACAAGGAGGACTTCCTGACATGCCCGCTTCACTCGCTCGCGGTAGCTCTCGTCATGCAGGCCGCGCCCTGCGCGGCTCTGCTAAGCCAGCTCCCTGAGCTTGTAGCGACGAGCGAGGAGCCGCTGGACCCCGGTGTACCGCTGCAGGCCTTGCTAGAAGCAGAGCCAGCGACGCTCAGGGTCGCCCTGATGCCGCCCTCGTCTGCCGTCGCCGCTCCTGCTCCCGTGCCAAGTCCCGTGCCAAGCTGCAGTTCAAGTCCCCAACCTGCAAGCACAGAAGCACAGGTGAGTAATACAACGAAGGCCAGCGCTGGGGAGAAGACGCGCGGTGAAGACGGTGTTCAGGCGTATGTCAACCGCCTCCTCAAGCGCGTTGCCGAGCCCGCGGGAGCCACAACCGACTTGACTTCCCACTCCTTCCGACGCGGCGGCGCTCAGCATGCTAACGGAGATGATCGCCTTGCCGCTCAGTGGATCTTCGATCGCGGCGCGTGGGACATGAGCAAGGTCAACAAAGGGTTCGCCTACGTGTACAACACGCCGCGGGAAGACCGGAAGGTTGCGCGAGTGCTGAGCGGGTGGGAGGCCGACGCTGCTCCTGTTGTCCTAGATGCTGCGACGCTGGATCATGGAGCTCAAGAGCGTCTGGCATCGTTGCGCGAATTCCTGTTCAGCACCTGTACCGGACTCAAGGAACACAGCCTCAACGTAAGCAGCAAGGTCCTTACCGTCCTCACGGCATACCTGGTCCGCTACTACCCGCAGCTAAAGGCGCTTGCTCCGGATGCCCCGATTGTAGAGCGCGTGGAGGAGTGCTTGAGCTCCGCGGGGATCTCGACCGCTGACGTGCTGGCATTGTCGGTGGCGCTCAACGAACAAGCTTCACCTGCTGAACCTGTTACAGAGCAAGCACACGAATCCAAGACGCACACATGCCAAGTCCATCATCACCTTCTAGCTGTCATTGATGAGCTTATCGCCTCGAACCGAGCCCTCTCCGCGCGCCTTACAATCGTGGAGGCTGCGCAACTAAAGTCTAAGCGAAAACAAGTACCCGATGAGGAGCCACAGGAACAAGATACGTCAGATCAAGAACCAAAACCCAAGCGCAGAAAGAAAGCAACGACAAACCTGTCCAGCGCGTGGTTCGAATGGTACACGCGGGTGCCACGCGTCTGGGACTCCGCCGACCGCCAGAAGAAGTCCGAGTTTCGCCACGTCACGGCGTTCATGAAGCTCTTCTTGAGCGAAGGCTTCACGCTTGACCCAAAGGCGCCGGATTACAAGGATCAAGTCCTGGACGCTGGCCGTCGGGCCGAGAAAGCCGTGCTTGCCTTCCTGAAGTCGCGCAACGTCAACGCTAAGGGAGCTGGAAGCGTCTTGCGTGCGCTGCGCCCACTCCACAAGAATGGCGTCTTGGACGAGCGCATTGCCGCATACAAGACGCTACGCGCTGTCGGTAGAATCGTTGATCCTGCGCCTACAGAGACACAAGACATCTTAGCCACTGTAGGTCACGTCTAAGAAGGTTAGATAACAACGCTGCTTCACAAACGCATTCATGCACCAGCACCACCAGCACAACGCGCACGCACGCCTCACCAACCACGTACACAGGAGGAACACCAACCAACGCGGCACAGACCAAGGGTCACGCAGGACGAGCAGCCATCTCAAGCCCGGTGCGGTAGCTGCTACGCGCATCGGCAGCAACAGCTTGGGCTCGCCACAGCAACAGCACGACGCAGCAACAGCACGACGCAGCAACTGCACAGCACAGCGCAGCAGCAGCAGCACAGCGCAGCAGTCAGAGACACGGTACGGCAGCACCAATTCACCGCACGACGCAACCCCAACGCCAATCTTGATCGATAACACCGGCCTGAATTGAACAGGCACCTCAGGGCCGAAGCCCTGCGCTCTAGCCATTGAGCTACGGTGTTGGTGTCCAGGGGAGGGGGGGGCGGGCTGCGACTGACTGACTGACTGGGCGACCGACGAGGCTGTCGTGGCTGCCGGGGCTGGATCCTGGTCCGGAGGTTTGATCCCGAGCTCTGAGAAAAAGCAGACTGAGGGCGCGTGCCGCGTGTCGGCCACTGGCAGCCACCAAATTTTCGTTGGGACAGGGGGCGAATGTTGATAGGTTGAAAACAGTACCAATCAACACTCTTTATTTCTTAAAGACCCTGATTGGCCAATGCATTGGCCAATGACAAGTCGTGGATAGGATAGCTGCCGCTGGACTGCTTCTAATTGTGGCCCCTCTACCTGGGTGCCGGCCTCACTAATGAATTTGCCGGCTCCGGTGCACGTTGCTCCGGGCCCAAAATGCGCCAATACACAAAATGTCGATTTTCTCGGCTCAGAGGCCTCAAGAGACGATTTCCTCGCGGCTGTGAGCACCGCATGAAAGCTGACTAGAATCGGTCAAGTGGCCACCTAGACCTAATCTACCGTACACGCCATATAATTTCCGATGTTACCTTAATTCCGATTTTGTCCTGGCTTTGCCCAATATCCTATTTGTCGGAAAATGTAGGGATGTCGGAACCGTTGCGATATGGAGTAATATCCACTATGTTCCAACCGCTGCTCTTTTCTGCAACCCCAAGCAGCGCAAATACAAACGATTTTTATGTTTAAACAATTTTAGCCAATCATAAGGATATCTGACATGTAAGCTTTTTCCAACCATTCCGACCATATCTGGTTGGAATTTTATCAGAATATTTTTAATGCCATACAAATCGCCATATGAATACATATCCCAAAAATATCCTGCAGTTTCCGACCCAATTGGTCGGTACGAGTTGTTTCATTCAGAGTGAGAAGAGCGGGCAAGCTGGCATGTCGATTGCATCACTTGCGCCTGCGAACAGCAAGAAGGCCAGGACGACGGCGATAAACTCGTTCGTGACGTTTCTGGCCGCAGAGAGCATGACACTTGACGCCGCTAACCAACTTATCGATGGGGATAAGACAGGTAAGGTATTGCGTGTAATTCTCGACAAGTATGCCTACTCGTTAGCCACATCGGCCGATAAGGTACGGGCGACAAATACGTGCCTAGCATACTATGGCAACGTCAAGAATTGGCTAGTAGATAAGTACCCGCTACAAGGAGCGTTAGTTAAATCACAGCTCCAAAAACTTCTGTCTGGGCTGGGTAAGTATTGCAGCAACCGAGAGGAGGTTGGCGACGAGAAAAAAGCGCCTCCGTGCTCGAAACAAGACTTAGAAGCCATGGTGCGTCTACTATATTCGACGGGCGCTACAGAGAGTGAATACCTCGACGCAGCACTGGTTGTCATGATGTGGTACCTGTATGGTCGAAGCTCGGACGCGGAGACTGTTGAAAAGCGGCAACTATCCATCTTGCCTGGTGAGTAATACTCGCGTGTGTTGATTTAAATGTTTTTTGCTAAGACCTTAAGTGTTCACGTAGGTGGAGTTGTATTTCTTCGATTTAAACGGGTTAAAACAGCCTTACTACAAGGAATATCTTTGTTCAAGGACCCAACCAATTTTTTAACCTGTCCTCTGCAAGCTCTGGCCGTGGCGCTTGCTATGCAGAAGGCGCCAAGTCAGCGAATGTTTCCTCAGTTCATCACAAAAAAACATAGTTCCGATGATATTCACGACGTACAAGAGCTGACGCTAATAGAACTCCTGGAAGTTGATGACGAGCAGCCTGCCATAGCGGAAACACAACAATCTTCGTCAAAAAGAGCAGTCCCTGGTGCACAAGCATACGTGAACAGATTGCTGCTTAGACTTAAAGAGATAGCAGATTTACGAGGCATTCGCATGACGCCCGAACTTACCTCGCATTCGTTTCGACGTGGGGGTGCCATGCATGCTAACGACGGTACCTTGGCGGAGAACTGGATCATTGAGCGTGGTGGCTGGCAGCTGGATCGCGTGAACAAGGCGTTTGGGTACATGCTTGGTACGACTCAAGCTGACCAGAAGGTGTCCCGCGTCTTGAGCGGATGGAAGCCAAAAGACGGTGCACGTCTACCACCGCTAGCCGCCTTAGACCCGCCAGTACTTGCCCGCGCGCGCAAACTGCAGCGGTTGCTTTTCTCTAACACCATGGGGTTTGCCGATACAGTGCTCAACCTTGACGACGACGTCGCCGACGTTCTTACAGCCACGCTTTTCATGCACTTCCCCGACATGCTGCGTCTCTGCGAAGGAAGCCCGTTTATCACAAAGGTGCGAGAAACCTTGGCGGAGCTGAACATCGGTGAGTCGGAGCTGCTTGCGTGGAGCGTGACGATTACCCGGGCCTTCGTGACTCCTCCCGCAACAACTGCATCCGCTACTGATGATGACGAAGAGAAACATGTGCCCGCTCTGGTTAAGCTCATCAAACGTCAGTCTGAGCAGATCGACGTCTTGATTCTGCAGAACAAACGGCTCGACGAAAGAATGTTAGCAGTTGAGTCGGAGCTACGTACACTTACCAAAAACCCAGCGGCCGCCTCAGCTTGCAGCGATATGTCGCTCACTGTCGCTGAGCAGCAGTCTCCACTTGCAGCTAAGGCGACACGCTCAAAGAAGAAGGGGGCTCAGTCGTTGTCTGCAATCTGGTTTGAGTGGTTCACGGCTGAACCTCGTGTGTATGCTTCTAAATCTGTGAAAAAGACAGCATTGTACGAGTACAGACACATTACGGGATACCTGATGCTCTTCTTACCCATGGGCTTCGCGTTGGACACTTCATCACCAGCATACAAAAGCGAGGTACTGGAGCTTGGAGACAAGGCGCAGCAGAATGTACTTACCTTTTTGAAGTCGCATGGGTCTTCTGCGGTTGCGGCGGGCACGGCGTTAAAGGCTCTCCGGCAGATGCAGAAGCTTGGGAAGCTGGACAACCTAATCGCGCAGTTCCACGAGCGTCTTGACCGCGGTGATGTCGTCGATCCTACACCGCTTGCTGCCTTGCCAGCATTCATTCGACTGAAGCCTGCGCAAAGTTGACCTGTACCAGCAGTGCATAACATAATAGACTGGCAAAGCTCGGCGTTAAAATGACCCCACAGCATAACATCCTTCACTCGCAAATGGGTAGCATCAGTAAATGCATCGACAATACAGCATAATAAGTTGAACCTCTTCATATATTACTCGTACTGGATTGATACTATATTACAAACAAAAACTACGACACCAAGTTAGACGACATTAAAGCAGGCAAATAGAGCAACAGTATGTACCTTGTAGCAAGCGTCAACGCTGGGATACAACGCAGCAATTGGTTTCTTCATCGGGATCTTAGCCTCTTCGTCGTGATGCGCGACGTAGTGTCGTTATCCCTGTTGTACCCATCTTCGACGGGCAGTCCTGAGCCCCTGCGCGCCCCCGCAGTAGACGCGACGCGCGTTGACACCAGTCGCGGGGCCTACAAACAGCAATCACATCAAACCTTCATCACGATTAGCAACACACTCCCTGACACGCACGCTATTCGCCCCCACACGCACCACGCTCGAGATGTACAATCGCCGCCCCATCCAGTGACAGACTCGGCGTAGGGCATCTTCGGCCCCGACGCTTGCTACCGCAGCCACGGGTAACGAAAGCCGTCGCGCCCTTGTCGTGGCCTCCGCCGTCCTCGCTAGCGCCTTCGTCTTCTTGCTCGCACCGCCGTCGTAGCCCCCCCCCTCGCCCTGGCCGCCCTCGCCGCTGCTGTCCGGTTTCTTTGTGTCCTCGCCAGCCGTCGCAACACGGTGAGTACCATTAATTTGGTACATGAAGTACCGGTACGGGTTGGACGCTGGTCAGAGGCATTGGAATTTTTACGGTATGGAGTAATATCCACTATGTTCCAACCGCTGCTCTTTTCTGCAACCCCAAGCAGCGCAAATACAAACGATTTTTATGTTTAAACAATTTTAGCCAATCATAAGGATATCTGACATGTAAGCTTTTTCCAACCATTCCGACCATATCTGGTTGGAATTTTATCAGAATATTTTTAATGCCATACAAATCGCCATATGAATACATATCCCAAAAATATCCTGCAGTTTCCGACCCAATTGGTCGGTACGAGTTGTTTCATTCAGAGTGAGAAGAGCGGGCAAGCTGGCATGTCGATTGCATCACTTGCGCCTGCGAACAGCAAGAAGGCCAGGACGACGGCGATAAACTCGTTCGTGACGTTTCTGGCCGCAGAGAGCATGACACTTGACGCCGCTAACCAACTTATCGATGGGGATAAGACAGGTAAGGTATTGCGTGTAATTCTCGACAAGTATGCCTACTCGTTAGCCACATCGGCCGATAAGGTACGGGCGACAAATACGTACCTAGCATACTATGGCAACGTCAAGAATTGGCTAGTAGATAAGTACCCGCTACAAGGAGCGTTAGTTAAATCACAGCTCCAAAAACTTCTGTCTGGGCTGGGTAAGTATTGCAGCAACCGAGAGGAGGTTGGCGACGAGAAAAAAGCGCCTCCGTGCTCGAAACAAGACTTAGAAGCCATGGTGCGTCTACTATATTCGACGGGCGCTACAGAGAGTGAATACCTCGACGCAGCACTGGTTGTCATGATGTGGTACCTGTATGGTCGAAGCTCGGACGCGGAGACTGTTGAAAAGCGGCAACTATCCATCTTGCCTGGTGAGTAATACTCGCGTGTGTTGATTTAAATGTTTTTTGCTAAGACCTTAAGTGTTCACGTAGGTGGAGTTGTATTTCTTCGATTTAAACGGGTTAAAACAGCCTTACTACAAGGAATATCTTTGTTCAAGGACCCAACCAATTTTTTAACCTGTCCTCTGCAAGCTCTGGCCGTGGCGCTTGCTATGCAGAAGGCGCCAAGTCAGCGAATGTTTCCTCAGTTCATCACAAAAAAACATAGTTCCGATGATATTCACGACGTACAAGAGCTGACGCTAATATAACTCCTGGAAGTTGATGACGAGCAGCCTGCCATAGCGGAAACACAACAATCTTCGTCAAAAAGAGCAGTCCCTGGTGCACAAGCATACGTGAACAGATTGCTGCTTAGACTTAAAGAGATAGCAGATTTACGAGGCATTCGCATGACGCCCGAACTTACCTCGCATTCGTTTCGACGTGGGGGTGCCATGCATGCTAACGACGGTACCTTGGCGGAGAACTGGATCATTGAGCGTGGTGGCTGGCAGCTGGATCGCGTGAACAAGGCGTTTGGGTACATGCTTGGTACGACTCAAGCTGACCAGAAGGTGTCCCGCGTCTTGAGCGGATGGAAGCCAAAAGACGGTGCACGTCTACCACCGCTAGCCGCCTTAGACCCGCCAGTACTTGCCCGCGCGCGCAAACTGCAGCGGTTGCTTTTCTCTAACACCATGGGGTTTGCCGATACAGTGCTCAACCTTGACGACGACGTCGCCGACGTTCTTACAGCCACGCTTTTCATGCACTTCCCCGACATGCTGCGTCTCTGCGAAGGAAGCCCGTTTATCACAAAGGTGCGAGAAACCTTGGCGGAGCTGAACATCGGTGAGTCGGAGCTGCTTGCGTGGAGCGTGACGATTACCCGGGCCTTCGTGACTCCTCCCGCAACAACTGCATCCGCTACTGATGATGACGAAGAGAAACATGTGCCCGCTCTGGTTAAGCTCATCAAACGTCAGTCTGAGCAGATCGACGTCTTGATTCTGCAGAACAAACGGCTCGACGAAAGAATGTTAGCAGTTGAGTCGGAGCTACGTACACTTACCAAAAACCCAGCGGCCGCCTCAGCTTGCAGCGATATGTCGCTCACTGTCGCTGAGCAGCAGTCTCCACTTGCAGCTAAGGCGACACGCTCAAAGAAGAAGGGGGCTCAGTCGTTGTCTGCAATCTGGTTTGAGTGGTTCACGGCTGAACCTCGTGTGTATGCTTCTAAATCTGTGAAAAAGACAGCATTGTACGAGTACAGACACATTACGGGATACCTGATGCTCTTCTTACCCATGGGCTTCGCGTTGGACACTTCATCACCAGCATACAAAAGCGAGGTACTGGAGCTTGGAGACAAGGCGCAGCAGAATGTACTTACCTTTTTGAAGTCGCATGGGTCTTCTGCGGTTGCGGCGGGCACGGCGTTAAAGGCTCTCCGGCAGATGCAGAAGCTTGGGAAGCTGGACAACCTAATCGCGCAGTTCCACGAGCGTCTTGACCGCGGTGATGTCGTCGATCCTACACCGCTTGCTGCCTTGCCAGCATTCATTCGACTGAAGCCTGCGCAAAGTTGACCTGTACCAGCAGTGCATAACATAATAGACTGGCAAAGCTCGGCGTTAAAATGACCCCACAGCATAACATCCTTCACTCGCAAATGGGTAGCATCAGTAAATGCATCGACAATACAGCATAATAAGTTGAACCTCTTCATATATTACTCGTACTGGATTGATACTATATTACAAACAAAAACTACGACACCAAGTTAGACGACATTAAAGCAGGCAAATAGAGCAACAGTATGTACCTTGTAGCAAGCGTCAACGCTGGGATACAACGCAGCAATTGGTTTCTTCATCGGGATCTTAGCCTCTTCGTCGTGATGCGCGACGTAGTGTCGTTATCCCTGTTGTACCCATCTTCGACGGGCAGTCCTGAGCCCCTGCGCGCCCCCGCAGTAGACGCGACGCGCGTTGACACCAGTCGCGGGGCCTACAAACAGCAATCACATCAAACCTTCATCACGATTAGCAACACACTCCCTGACACGCACGCTATTCGCCCCCACACGCACCACGCTCGAGATGTACAATCGCCGCCCCATCCAGTGACAGACTCGGCGTAGGGCATCTTCGGCCCCGACGCTTGCTACCGCAGCCACGGGTAACGAAAGCCGTCGCGCCCTTGTCGTGGCCTCCGCCGTCCTCGCTAGCGCCTTCGTCTTCTTGCTCGCACCGCCGTCGTAGCCCCCCCCCTCGCCCTGGCCGCCCTCGCCGCTGCTGTCCGGTTTCTTTGTGTCCTCGCCAGCCGTCGCAACACGGTGAGTACCATTAATTTGGTACATGAAGTACCGGTACGGGTTGGACGCTGGTCAGAGGCATTGGAATTTTTACGGTATGGAGTAATATCCACTATGTTCCAACCGCTGCTCTTTTCTGCAACCCCAAGCAGCGCAAATACAAACGATTTTTATGTTTAAACAATTTTAGCCAATCATAAGGATATCTGACATGTAAGCTTTTTCCAACCATTCCGACCATATCTGGTTGGAATTTTATCAGAATATTTTTAATGCCATACAAATCGCCATATGAATACATATCCCAAAAATATCCTGCAGTTTCCGACCCAATTGGTCGGTACGAGTTGTTTCATTCAGAGTGAGAAGAGCGGGCAAGCTGGCATGTCGATTGCATCACTTGCGCCTGCGAACAGCAAGAAGGCCAGGACGACGGCGATAAACTCGTTCGTGACGTTTCTGGCCGCAGAGAGCATGACACTTGACGCCGCTAACCAACTTATCGATGGGGATAAGACAGGTAAGGTATTGCGTGTAATTCTCGACAAGTATGCCTACTCGTTAGCCACATCGGCCGATAAGGTACGGGCGACAAATACGTGCCTAGCATACTATGACAACGTCAAGAATTGGCTAGTAGATAAGTACCCGCTACAAGGAGCGTTAGTTAAATCACAGCTCCAAAAACTTCTGTCTGGGCTGGGTAAGTATTGCAGCAACCGAGAGGAGGTTGGCGACGAGAAAAAAGCGCCTCCGTGCTCGAAACAAGACTTAGAAGCCATGGTGCGTCTACTATATTCGACGGGCGCTACAGAGAGTGAATACCTCGACGCAGCACTGGTTGTCATGATGTGGTACCTGTATGGTCGAAGCTCGGACGCGGAGACTGTTGAAAAGCGGCAACTATCCATCTTGCCTGGTGAGTAATACTCGCGTGTGTTGATTTAATTGTTTTTTGCTAAGACCTTAAGTGTTCACGTAGGTGGAGTTGTATTTCTTCGATTTAAACGGGTTAAAACAGCCTTACTACAAGGAATATCTTTGTTCAAGGACCCAACCAATTTTTTAACCTGTCCTCTGCAAGCTCTGGCCGTGGCGCTTGCTATGCAGAAGGCGCCAAGTCAGCGAATGTTTCCTCAGTTCATCACAAAAAAACATAGTTCCGATGATATTCACGACGTACAAGAGCTGACGCTAATAGAACTCCTGGAAGTTGATGACGAGCAGCCTGCCATAGCGGAAACACAACAATCTTCGTCAAAAAGAGCAGTCCCTGGTGCACAAGCATACGTGAACAGATTGCTGCTTAGACTTAAAGAGATAGCAGATTTACGAGGCATTCGCATGACGCCCGAACTTACCTCGCATTCGTTTCGACGTGGGGGTGCCATGCATGCTAACGACGGTACCTTGGCGGAGAACTGGATCATTGAGCGTGGTGGCTGGCAGCTGGATCGCGTGAACAAGGCGTTTGGGTACATGCTTGGTACGACTCAAGCTGACCAGAAGGTGTCCCGCGTCTTGAGCGGATGGAAGCCAAAAGACGGTGCACGTCTACCACCGCTAGCCGCCTTAGACCCGCCAGTACTTGCCCGCGCGCGCAAACTGCAGCGGTTGCTTTTCTCTAACACCATGGGGTTTGCCGATACAGCGCTCAACCTTGACGACGACGTCGCCGACGTTCTTACAGCCACGCTTTTCATGCACTTCCCCGACATGCTGCGTCTCTGCGAAGGAAGCCCGTTTATCACAAAGGTGCGAGAAACCTTGGCGGAGCTGAACATCGGTGAGTCGGAGCTGCTTGCGTGGAGCGTGACGATTACCCGGGCCTTCGTGACTCCTCCCGCAACAACTGCATCCGCTACTGATGATGACGAAGAGAAACATGTGCCCGCTCTGGTTAAGCTCATCAAACGTCAGTCTGAGCAGATCGACGTCTTGATTCTGCAGAACAAACGGCTCGACGAAAGAATGTTAGCAGTTGAGTCGGAGCTACGTACACTTACCAAAAACCCAGCGGCCGCCTCAGCTTGCAGCGATATGTCGCTCACTGTCGCTGAGCAGCAGTCTCCACTTGCAGCTAAGGCGACACGCTCAAAGAAGAAGGGGGCTCAGTCGTTGTCTGCAATCTGGTTTGAGTGGTTCACGGCTGAACCTCGTGTGTATGCTTCTAAATCTGTGAAAAAGACAGCATTGTACGAGTACAGACACATTACGGGATACCTGATGCTCTTCTTACCCATGGGCTTCGCGTTGGACACTTCATCACCAGCATACAAAAGCGAGGTACTGGAGCTTGGAGACAAGGCGCAGCAGAATGTACTTACCTTTTTGAAGTCGCATGGGTCTTCTGCGGTTGCGGCGGGCACGGCGTTAAAGGCTCTCCGGCAGATGCAGAAGCTTGGGAAGCTGGACAACCTAATCGCGCAGTTCCACGAGCGTCTTGACCGCGGTGATGTCGTCGATCCAACACCGCTTGCTGCCTTGCCAGCATTCATTCGACTGAAGCCTGCGCAAAGTTGACCTGTACCAGCAGTGCATAACATAATAGACTGGCAAAGCTCGGCGTTAAAATGACCCCACAGCATAACATCCTTCACTCGCAAATGGGTAGCATCAGTAAATGCATCGACAATACAGCATAATAAGTTGAACCTCTTCATATATTACTCGTACTGGATTGATACTATATTACAAACAAAAACTACGACACCAAGTTAGACGACATTAAAGCAGGCAAATAGAGCAACAGTATGTACCTTGTAGCAAGCGTCAACGCTGGGATACAACGCAGCAATTGGTTTCTTCATCGGGATCTTAGCCTCTTCGTCGTGATGCGCGACGTAGTGTCGTTATCCCTGTTGTACCCATCTTCGACGGGCAGTCCTGAGCCCCTGCGCGCCCCCGCAGTAGACGCGACGCGCGTTGACACCAGTCGCGGGGCCTACAAACAGCAATCACATCAAACCTTCATCACGATTAGCAACACACTCCCTGACACGCACGCTATTCGCCCCCACACGCACCACGCTCGAGATGTACAATCGCCGCCCCATCCAGTGACAGACTCGGCGTAGGGCATCTTCGGCCCCGACGCTTGCTACCGCAGCCACGGGTAACGAAAGCCGTCGCGCCCTTGTCGTGGCCTCCGCCGTCCTCGCTAGCGCCTTCGTCTTCTTGCTCGCACCGCCGTCGTAGCCCCCCCCCCCTCGCCCTGGCCGCCCTCGCCGCTGCTGTCCGGTTTCTTTGTGTCCTCGCCAGCCGTCGCAACACGGTGAGTACCATTAATTTGGTACATGAAGTACCGGTACGGGTTGGACGCTGGTCAGAGGCATTGGAATTTTTACGGTATGGAGTAATATCCACTATGTTCCAACCGCTGCTCTTTTCTGCAACCCCAAGCAGCGCAAATACAAACGATTTTTATGTTTAAACAATTTTAGCCAATCATAAGGATATCTGACATGTAAGCTTTTTCCAACCATTCCGACCATATCTGGTTGGAATTTTATCAGAATATTTTTAATGCCATACAAATCGCCATATGAATACATATCCCAAAAATATCCTGCAGTTTCCGACCCAATTGGTCGGTACGAGTTGTTTCATTCAGAGTGAGAAGAGCGGGCAAGCTGGCATGTCGATTGCATCACTTGCGCCTGCGAACAGCAAGAAGGCCAGGACGACGGCGATAAACTCGTTCGTGACGTTTCTGGCCGCAGAGAGCATGACACTTGACGCCGCTAACCAACTTATCGATGGGGATAAGACAGGTAAGGTATTGCGTGTAATTCTCGACAAGTATGCCTACTCGTTAGCCACATCGGCCGATAAGGTACGGGCGACAAATACGTGCCTAGCATACTATGACAACGTCAAGAATTGGCTAGTAGATAAGTACCCGCTACAAGGAGCGTTAGTTAAATCACAGCTCCAAAAACTTCTGTCTGGGCTGGGTAAGTATTGCAGCAACCGAGAGGAGGTTGGCGACGAGAAAAAAGCGCCTCCGTGCTCGAAACAAGACTTAGAAGCCATGGTGCGTCTACTATATTCGACGGGCGCTACAGAGAGTGAATACCTCGACGCAGCACTGGTTGTCATGATGTGGTACCTGTATGGTCGAAGCTCGGACGCGGAGACTGTTGAAAAGCGGCAACTATCCATCTTGCCTGGTGAGTAATACTCGCGTGTGTTGATTTAATTGTTTTTTGCTAAGACCTTAAGTGTTCACGTAGGTGGAGTTGTATTTCTTCGATTTAAACGGGTTAAAACAGCCTTACTACAAGGAATATCTTTGTTCAAGGACCCAACCAATTTTTTAACCTGTCCTCTGCAAGCTCTGGCCGTGGCGCTTGCTATGCAGAAGGCGCCAAGTCAGCGAATGTTTCCTCAGTTCATCACAAAAAAACATAGTTCCGATGATATTCACGACGTACAAGAGCTGACGCTAATAGAACTCCTGGAAGTTGATGACGAGCAGCCTGCCATAGAGGAAACACAACAATCTTCGTCAAAAAGAGCAGTCCCTGGTGCACAAGCATACGTGAACAGATTGCTGCTTAGACTTAAAGAGATAGCAGATTTACGAGGCATTCGCATGACGCCCGAACTTACCTCGCATTCGTTTCGACGTGGGGGTGCCATGCATGCTAACGACGGTACCTTGGCGGAGAACTGGATCATTGAGCGTGGTGGCTGGCAGCTGGATCGCGTGAACAAGGCGTTTGGGTACATGCTTGGTACGACTCAAGCTGACCAGAAGGTGTCCCGCGTCTTGAGCGGATGGAAGCCAAAAGACGGTGCACGTCTACCACCGCTAGCCGCCTTAGACCCGCCAGTACTTGCCCGCGCGCGCAAACTGCAGCGGTTGCTTTTCTCTAACACCATGGGGTTTGCCGATACAGCGCTCAACCTTGACGACGACGTCGCCGACGTTCTTACAGCCACGCTTTTCATGCACTTCCCCGACATGCTGCGTCTCTGCGAAGGAAGCCCGTTTATCACAAAGGTGCGAGAAACCTTGGCGGAGCTGAACATCGGTGAGTCGGAGCTGCTTGCGTGGAGCGTGACGATTACCCGGGCCTTCGTGACTCCTCCCGCAACAACTGCATCCGCTACTGATGATGACGAAGAGAAACATGTGCCCGCTCTGGTTAAGCTCATCAAACGTCAGTCTGAGCAGATCGACGTCTTGATTCTGCAGAACAAACGGCTCGACGAAAGAATGTTAGCAGTTGAGTCGGAGCTACGTACACTTACCAAAAACCCAGCGGCCGCCTCAGCTTGCAGCGATATGTCGCTCA
This sequence comes from Phytophthora x cambivora, assembly GCA_033557925.1. NCBI lineage: Eukaryota > Oomycota > Peronosporomycetes > Peronosporales > Peronosporaceae > Phytophthora > Phytophthora x cambivora. The sequence continues at coordinate 1,792,504 of JAUCEB010000008.1, read as the reverse complement.
CTGTCGCTGAGCAGCAGTCTCCACTTGCAGCTAAGGCGACACGCTCAAAGAAGAAGGGGGCTCAGTCGTTGTCTGCAATCTGGTTTGAGTGGTTCACGGCTGAACCTCGTGTGTATGCTTCTAAATCTGTGAAAAAGACAGCATTGTACGAGTACAGACACATTACGGGATACCTGATGCTCTTCTTACCCATGGGCTTCGCGTTGGACACTTCATCACCAGCATACAAAAGCGAGGTACTGGAGCTTGGAGACAAGGCGCAGCAGAATGTACTTACCTTTTTGAAGTCGCATGGGTCTTCTGCGGTTGCGGCGGGCACGGCGTTAAAGGCTCTCCGGCAGATGCAGAAGCTTGGGAAGCTGGACAACCTAATCGCGCAGTTCCACGAGCGTCTTGACCGCGGTGATGTCGTCGATCCTACACCGCTTGCTGCCTTGCCAGCATTCATTCGACTGAAGCCTGCGCAAAGTTGACCTGTACCAGCAGTGCATAACATAATAGACTGGCAAAGCTCGGCGTTAAAATGACCCCACAGCATAACATCCTTCACTCGCAAATGGGTAGCATCAGTAAATGCATCGACAATACAGCATAATAAGTTGAACCTCTTCATATATTACTCGTACTGGATTGATACTATATTACAAACAAAAACTACGACACCAAGTTAGACGACATTAAAGCAGGCAAATAGAGCAACAGTATGTACCTTGTAGCAAGCGTCAACGCTGGGATACAACGCAGCAATTGGTTTCTTCATCGGGATCTTAGCCTCTTCGTCGTGATGCGCGACGTAGTGTCGTTATCCCTGTTGTACCCATCTTCGACGGGCAGTCCTGAGCCCCTGCGCGCCCCCGCAGTAGACGCGACGCGCGTTGACACCAGTCGCGGGGCCTACAAACAGCAATCACATCAAACCTTCATCACGATTAGCAACACACTCCCTGACACGCACGCTATTCGCCCCCACACGCACCACGCTCGAGATGTACAATCGCCGCCCCATCCAGTGACAGACTCGGCGTAGGGCATCTTCGGCCCCGACGCTTGCTACCGCAGCCACGGGTAACGAAAGCCGTCGCGCCCTTGTCGTGGCCTCCGCCGTCCTCGCTAGCGCCTTCGTCTTCTTGCTCGCACCGCCGTCGTAGCCCCCCCCTCGCCCTGGCCGCCCTCGCCGCTGCTGTCCGGTTTCTTTGTGTCCTCGCCAGCCGTCGCAACACGGTGAGTACCATTAATTTGGTACATGAAGTACCGGTACGGGTTGGACGCTGGTCAGAGGCATTGGAATTTTTACGGTATGGAATAATCAGTTTTAACACGCAATGCCCGTAAGAACCCGCAGGGTGACTTGCAAAGTTGGAGCGCATAACTAATTGAACTGCGCTAGCTGTCGAGAATCTCCTTAAATATGGATGTTTTATGCATTTTAGTAGTGTAGTAATTGATAAGAGTGGTATCTATCGCGTTACCGCGCTACCGCGTCAAGAACCCGAAAGCAATGGCAATCGAAATGACAGCACAACTTAGAGTTGGATTATTATCCCACTCCTTTGCCCGGGACCTTCCTCCACCTCGGGCTTGCCTTGGCGAGACAGCATTTTCAATGAGCGATAGCTATCTTTCACTTATCGGTACGAAGATGGCACCTGCATGAGTCGTTTTGGATTGTACAGATCTTTATAACGATGTATAATAAAGCTTGTTAATATCAAGACCGGATTTAGTTGTGTTTGGAATTCCGAAAAGAAACAGACAAAAATGGCGGGTTCTTACGGGCATTGCGTGTTAAATGCATGTGAATTTGCAATTCAGTCATTTTAAGGGTACCGGTACTCTCAACTGTAACTTGGGTACTGTACGAAATGCATGCACCGGTGTCGGCAGTATGGTACGGGATCGTTGGATCGCGATCCAAAGGGCTAGGCGACTTCACTTGCAATCCGTTCGGGCATCCGGTCGTTCTTAACCGGATCGCGACCCAGGCCACAGAGTGCAGTACAGAGTGCAGTACAAACACAAAGCAAAACTTAAAATATTATGCGTGATATTGTGCTACTCTCTGTTAGTAGAGAACTTTAGATGCTGCCCCCCCCCCCCTATCACAATGGAAAATCTGGATAAAACTCGGATAGGTTACGGATAAATTACCAGCGGATGTTCCAATACTTGGTCTGGAACAACGAAGGGTCGCGTTGTTCTATTGGAATATATTTTTGGACCAGCGACAATTCATACATCTGCTGCATCTGTGATACTGCCATCAAATTCTGGTAGTGCGCTGTGATAGTAGTTTATCATAGTTGCATGAAATAAGAGTGCGAACCTAAGAAATAGACTTGAGCTCAGTATTGTGCGAACTTAACATGGCAGATTTACAGCAACTGTGATAGTGTATCTATCACGCTTCTAGCGACCTTTGAGCATTGATAGAAGACTGCAATATGCCCCGAGGCCGAAAGAGAGATCTCGAGTTCTCAACCGATGGAGCAGCTGTGGCGCAGGCGCTTCAGTCAAAGCGGACGAACACGAGTACCAAGCGCACCTATTTGTCGAAGATAAACGTGATGACGGCGTCGCTCGCGTTACACTACCCCAACACGATCGACGATGACACCAAGCGGCTGCGTGTTCCTCTCGCCAAAGAGGCTATTCTCTCGTTTTTCGGGCATATCTGTGGCCCTGCACACGCCTGTGATCGAGATAATGTGCAATCGAAGGATTGTTCGAGTGCTCCGCTTTCAGCATCGTGCATCTGGGGATACCGCAGTACTCTCGTTGACGTGTATCGTGTCAAACTTCTCGAGCTGGATCCACAACTTTATACCGAGCTACGGCGTGTCCTGGAAGGGTACGAAAAGGTTATCAACAGCTTGAAGAAGCGCGGACTGATGAAGATCAACGAGGGAAAGTGTGGTGAAGCGCATGAAGAAATTTCGAGGGCAGAGCACAACGCGGAGATGTAGATGCGGAGCAGGTGCGAACTGGCGCGATCTGGTGAATCTGGTGCAAGCAAGATGACGCCAGGGGTCCGGATCCGGTAGAGTCGGGGCAGCCCGCGTAGATCAGATCAGATTGGTGGCTGCCGCCAGGGGAGGGCACTCTGCGAAGTCGCAGCCGGAATATGGAAGCTGGCGACAGACCGAGAACAGAACCGAAGGAGTAACAGGAATGGCATCATGCGAGGCCCCAGTCGAAGGTGGGGTAACCAAGATCGAGATCGCGGATCGGGATCGCGGATCGTCGATCGGCCAAGGACGGGAAGAACCAAGGGGCGCAGACAGGCCAAGAATCAAGTGGTTGTCTGGTTGTAGGATGCAGGTTGGGATGGTGGCCGTAGGGACGTAGAGGCTAAACATAAATCAGAGTTGAATTTGCACTTTACATCACAAGTGTCTTCAGTCACCTTCCGTGGAACTACATTAGCCTCGGCAGTGTTGACAAGTGTACGGGAATAGAGGATCTGGTAGTGAGGTTAAGCTTGGATAATATATTGGCCAGCTTTGCCCACTCTAGTGACCCTTTCCTTCAAGCATCCGTGTGCCGATCGACCAGATTTAGCAGTTTGGCTGGTGATCGAGTCTTCTCTCAACATTCAAGATCTCGTCATAGGAAACTACCTGGAAAGGAACCAACACACCAAGGAAAGGCAACTACCGGTCTCGGATTGTATCCAGACCCCTCGATCCGAGCGAAGGACCCTCGATCGAGACCAATAACCGGACGCAGAGCGAAGATTCCCGCGCTGCTCCAAACCCATCCCCACGTCTCGCCAAGACATTCAATCTTCACCAAGTGCTGCATCTTCGGAGCCCCGAGAGAGCAGATCCAGCCCGCCGACGGGTACACAAGGTGAGAACAGTTCAGCTGATCACGGATCAAGGGGGACCCCCTCCGTTAGTCGGTGTCTGGGCGCTGTGGTAGCCAGATCAGGCCTCAACAAGATTTTGGCCGATCCCGCTCCACCACAATGGTGCGCGTGCCCGGATCTTTTTGGGGACTCCGGATTTCACCGTGAGTCTGCAGAAGATGTGCAAGTGAAGAAAGAACCAGGGGAAGAGGCGTCGTCGGAACACGGATCGACGAAGACGCTGCTGAACGAAACAAGATCCGCGGATCGACAGAGTGCTGGGAGGAACTCTGCCGGCGGAACAGAGGGCGATCTGGAGACAGATCTAGAAGAGAAACCTCAATATCCTCCCCAGGTCCCTTCGGGGACCCCAGTGGGTCTTGACGCAAGTCGAGACCCACTAACAAAGACAACCAAAGCCGGATCGGACCGATACACCTTCGGGGGCAGATCGATCAAGCTCGAGACAGAGGCAGATCGACAGTTACTCTTGGAGCTATTCGAGAAGAAGCCACGCAAGCCGGTGCCCCAGAAACGCCCCTCCACACTGGTGCCCAGCTGGGATTCGTCGAAGGAGACAGCCCTCCCACGACAGAAGATGAAACCCCCAGACTTGGAGGACGACGAAGAGAAGGGATCAGAATCCAGGTGGTCGGAAACCGCGCTTGCGTTCGCGTACAACCGACAGGAGCTGCAGAAGTTTATCGATCGGGATCCGGTGCTGCAGATCCTGCGACTCAGGCAGATTGGCACACCGAAGGGACCCGTCGCGGCCCCGACGCCTTCGGAAAACAAGCTGGAGCTAGTCAAGGGCCTCCTGAGCTTGCTGAAAGATACGGGTTTGGTAGCAAGCCCGTTCGACGCGGACGAGTTGTTCGATCTGGACACGGAGGTCATCCGAGCGTCAGCCAAGGGGCTGTTTGGCAAACTCAAGTCCCTGGTGGGCGAGATCCCCACCGATCAGGACCTCACGGTCCCGGACCCCAGATCCTCCCCTCAGATCGGATCTACCGGGTACCGAACGGCGTCTCCATACCTCTCAGCGGCTGAACCTGGGTCGGGTTCATCGTCCGAGCCACGACGTATGTCACTCGGTCCGTCGGGAGCGGCGATGCTCGAAACCCGGGCGAAGGAGGCTCGACCGGAACGTCCGAAGCCCAGATCGAGGAAGCAGAAGCCGGCCGCCACCGATCGAACCGCAAACGCGACTCGGACCGAAGAATCGACAGACAAGCTGGAATCATACTTCCAAGCCGCGATGAACAGGTTTCTGATGGAGCAGCAGCAAGTGTCAGCGAGAAGGACAACTCCAGTGGAGACCCCCAACATTGGCTCGCAGGATGTAGAGATGGAATCCACCGGATCTCACAATCCTACGTCTTCGCACTGGGAATACGACCCAGACGATGTGGATCTTCCCTTATCTGCCCGCGCCGTAGTAGCCACTGCTGCAGCGGGACCAGCCAACTCCTCGATGATTCAGCGAGTCCGGATTTCGGCGATCTCGTACCTCAAGGAGTTCACAGGGCGGGACCAAGACGAAGATCGGGCTAGATCGTGGATTAGTAAGGTGAAATCCGCCTTTCTGAGGGACCAAGCCACGGACGAAGAGAAGTGTTTGACTTTCGCTGACCTGCTATCCGGGCCTGCAAAGAACTGGTACAGACAGCTAGGACGATCGACCCGGAACAAGTGGAGTGAGCTGCTGCGCAACTTCCAAGTCCAATACTGCGGACTGGGGGTATCTGTCGCGTGGCAGTATTACCATTCCCGGAAGCGGTCCGAAGAGTCCCCATTGGAGTACCTCTATAGGCTGAATGTGGCCGCCCTCCGGGCGAAACTCAAGATCAAGGACGGGGATTCCAAGACGCGCCGGGAACACGTGGAACATTTCGTCGAGACTCTGGGAGATCCAGATCTGGCAGACCGGTTGACCCTGCTGCGCCTCAACGACGTGGACGATCTGGAAGAAGTGTTGCGAGCCCGCGATCGATCTAAGGGAAGGCAGAAGCGCTCAGCCTTCGGATCGAAGTACCGCCAGAAGGTCTCGACCCCGGCGCCAGCGGCACCCGCCAAGCGATCTGTCCATGCCGTTCAGAGATCGGCCCCAGAATCCGGATCGGATACGGGGTCGGATGGATCAGATTCGGAGGGCGATCTACGGAGGATCTATCTCGCATCCGCCGAAGACAAGGGACACGAGACAAAATACGAGACCCAGTCTGCAGAGCTGGCGCCCCGCGGGAAGACCAACCCGGATCCGCCACGACCAAGGTCCCAACCAGATGGACTGGACCGCGACGTACGGTGCTCGCACTGCGGATCTCGCAAGCATACCGATTTGGGCTGCTGGAAACGCCTGACGTGCGAGAAATGCGGAAAGCGAGGTCACCCAGCTGAGCATTGTCTTTTCGTCTGCCGTGGATGTGGAGAACTTCACGACATGGGGAAGTGCCCAATGGAAGAGTTCTACAACCAGATCCGCCAGTGGTACAATCCCGCGAAACACGCCGGCATGCTGCCGGCGCCCGTGGAGAAGATGTTAAACTAGGACGCTCGCCGGGATGGAACCCGGTACGAGTCGAGCGTTCTAGATACTGCATCTATGCATTTGTGAACCAGAATACGGTAGATCGACTAAGGAGACAGCGAGATCTACGCGGTAATACATGTGACCTGCATGCGAAACCTACCGCTGTGATGTCAAATCTCCGCGTGTCGAATGAATTCAGCCGACTGGGGGGCGAGACGCCTCTAGATCTTCATTTGGGAGAGACTAGAGGGTACTGGAAGCGACGCGCTCCTGACGAATGGTTCAAACCGTCAGAAGGGGAATCGGTCGCCGAAAGTCAGCCCCCGGCGCAGCCGCAGGTCAGCGAAGTCCGCCGATCTGAGATGATGTTGCCCGATCTACTCCCAGGAGAATCCCGGGGATATTGGAAACATCATTCCCCAGGGAAGTGGTTCCGACAAGCCAATATCACTGGGAAGATCAACAATGAGAAGGCTATCTTACTGCTAGATACCGGTGCCGAGGTGTCCATTGTGGACACCACCTTTGCTCGTAAGGAAGGGTGCTGTATCGATACCAGTCAGAGCCAAGAATGTGTGGGGATTGGCGAAAACGTGTATTCAACAGAAGGGAGAACAAGGATAAAGATCACGCTCGCCGGATCGCTGGTGTACTTCTTTGATATATGGGTAGGAGATCTGTCCGGACAAGAAGCGATTTTGGGTATGGACTTCATGGTTCCGGCGGGGATCCGCCTAGATCTCGCGGATGGGTCAGTATGCCTACCCGATGAGGTGAAGATCCAACTCAGCGGCGGACGGCAGCTTTACAACGACAAGGCACGGACGCTCCGACTGGATCAACACTCACAAATCAACGTGGGGGAGTCGGTGGAGATACCACTTCGGTTCAGGGCATCCGATCAGGAGAAGCTGTGGCTAACTCGGGGGGATCGATGGGTACCTAGCTTGATTAGTGGACCCGGAAAGATCCGATATGTGGAGATCACCAACATCAGTGACCAGAAGCTCATCCTGCAGAGGGACGAACGGATCGGTCTGTGGCTGGCAGGGGATAGAGTACCCCGCTTGCCGGGCTATGTTTCGGTGGGGTCCAGACGATATGCCGAATGGCAAAATCTAGCTTTCCAGGCGACAGGCGAACTCCAGGCCGATCAAGATGCGGGGTGTGAAACCCCGCTAACGCCTGCCGTGGAGAGGCCCAGCTATCCCACCCCTCGGGCGATATTGAAGCGGAGCCCGGTCACTGTGATCGTCCAGGATAAACTAACGCCAGCTGGGACCGTGCAAGTCCCGATCTCGGAGTCAACCACGAAGGCAGAACCGCCCGAGGAGGTACCAACCCCGGAGCATATCGTGGGGGCGGAGACAGGAATGTTCCCGACTGCGGGGCTAATCGCGGAAAACGAGTCGCCACAGGAGGTATCGACCCCGGAGCAGATCATGGGGGCGAAGACGGGAATGGTCCCGACCGCAGGGCCAATTGTGAAAGCCGAGCCGTCCGAAGAAGCACCAACCCCGGAGCAGATGGTGAGTTCCGAGGCAAGAATGGCCCAGCCTGTGGAACCAAGCCTGCAAGTCGAGCCGCCCGAGGAGGCACCGATCCCGGAGCAGATCGTGAAGGACGAGTCGCCCGAGGAGGTACCGACCCCGGAGCAGATCGTGGGGGCGGAGACAGGAATGGTCCCGACTGCGGGGCCAATCGCGGGAAACAAGTCGCCAAAGGAGGTATCGACCCCGGAGCAGATCATGGGGGCGAAGACGGGAATGGTCCCGACCGCAGGGCCAATCGTGAAAGCCGAGCCGTCCGAAGAAGCACTAATCCCGGAGCGGAACGTGGAGGTGGAGACCGGATCGGCAAAGGGAGTCCCGATCTCAAAGTCCACCACGAAATCCGAACTGCCAGGAGACTCGACTACAACGGAGCAGGTCTACCTTCATGAAGGGGGAAAATTATCGGCCGAAGACCTGGAACAAGAACTGGCCGTCATCCCAGAGATCGTGATCTCGCTGACGGACGAAGTGACTATCGACGATATTAAGGTAGGAGATCTGACCATGAATACCCCCGAGGAGATTGACCGGTTACGTCGGATGATCTGGAAGAAGAAGCACCTCCTGATCGGCAAGGGCAACGCGCTTCCCCCCGCCGCTCGGGGGGTGGTGTGTGATATCGATGTAGGTGAGGCGAAACCGATAGCTCAGCGGGTGCGAAAAATCGCTCCACAGTTTCGGGAGAAGGTGTCTGATCTACTCAAGGGCCTATTGTCCGCCAAGATCATTCGGGCGTCGCGATCACCGTGGGCGTCACCGATCGTCGTGATCATCAAGAAGAATGGGGTGGATATCCGGTTGTGCATCGACTATCGGCTGGTCAATGGCCTCACTCGGTTGATGATCTATCCGATGCCGTTGATCAACGAGCTGCTAGAAGGTCTGGACAAAGTCCTGTGGTATTGCTCTCTCGACATGGCCAGTGGGTTTTGGGTGGTAAGTATGACAGACCGAGCTCGAGCGATCTCGGCGTTTATTACCCCGTTCGGCCTGTTCGAATGGAACCGGATGCCATTCGGGCTTAAAAACGCGCCCCAAATTTATCAGCGGCTACTGGATAACGCCCTGTATGGATTCACCCGGATCCCTCGGCCTGGATCAGAATGCTCTACGGATCTGATCGAGGCCGGAGAACCCGCGAGTCCGGGACAACCTTCGGTGCTCGGCCGCTGATCGTATATCGACGATATCCTCGTGACCGCGGGATCGTGGGATGAGACCTGCGAACGAGTGGAAGCCCTGTTGGAGTCATGCGATCAGTGGAATCTATCGATCAGTGTCGAAAAGAGTTACTGGGGGATGAGGAAAGTAGATTACCTAGGCCACAAAGTGTCGGAAGACGGGCTGGAGGCGAAACCCAAGGATCTATCCTCTCTGAGAGATTTGCCGTTTCCAGGCTCACTGCGGGCTATGCAGTCCTTTCTGGGTAGCCTGAACTACTACAGTCGATTCCTGGAAGACTACGCCATCTACGCATCCACGCTTTACGAGCTGCGAGAGGTTGATTTTGCAGAGTTGAAGACGCGGGCAGATCTACGGGAGATCTGGAGTAGCATGGAGAAAAAACACGCAGACGGCAACGCCGGTATGTCGGGCGGCATCGCGACTAAAGGCGATCGGGAGGTAAAGGAAGAGAGGTGGCTGCACGCATTCCGAACGTTCTGGATATTACGAGAAAAGATCGGTACGACACCCATCTTACGACACTTCGACCCGGATCAACTGCCAGTGGTCGTTGTTTACGCAAGCGAGTGGGCGATCTCCGCTTCGCTCGTGCAGGAACACGACCACACGTATTATCCCGTCACATTCGCCAGCCGTACGTTGAAATCGAACGAGCTGAACTATAACGTGGTGGAAAAGGAAGTGCTAGCCCTCCTCAGGATCCTGGATCTCAACTACAATCTGTTGGTCGGGCGCCCGATCAAAGTGTTGGCAAGGCACTCAACTTTGGCTTGGCTCTTCAGATCGTCAGGGCTACAAGGCAGATTAGGACAGTGGGCCGCCCTTCTTTCGCCTTGGACCCTGGAAATCGTGAAATGCACGAAGGGAGAAGACGAGATCTTGGGAGTATTGGCAGCCAGCATAACACCCCGATCTGCGGTGGACGACGCGCTCGTGGCGATCGCGCTAGAAGGAACCTCGACGCCAAATCCAGACTCCGATCCCCACTGTGCGGGCAGATGAGGAGCTGCTGGTGGTAAGTTTCGATGGGTCAGCTCGCGTCAAGCGCGGCGGCGGCGCCTACGGCGCAATTGTGTGGAAGTTACCCGAATGGAGTGTGGTGGAAGCCTGATCGGGCTATGCAGAAGGCCTCACGGTCAACGAAGCAGAATATAACGGCCTACTCCTGAGTTTCGACCTTTTGGACAATCTAGATCGAGGACTAGTCATTTGTGGGGACTCCAATCTGGTGGTGAGGCAGGTACGAGGCGAGATAGATTATAAGGCCCCTAAGCTGGTATTGCTGAGACAGAAAGTGCTAGATCGACTACGCGAGTGGCCGAAACACGATCTGATACACGTGAAGAGAGACTGGAACGGCAGTGCAGACAGTCTGGCAGGTGCCGCACTTCAGCACCAAAGTGGAATCATTGTGGAAGATGAGTCAGATCGACAAGACCTGGTCACATTGAATCGGCTAGATGAGATCCTGATCGTCCAGTCAGAGGGACCTGTGGCGAGCGTCTCCGCGGTGAGAACTCGTTCATCCCGGATCAGCCACGATCCGCCAGTACTGCATGAGGAATTCGTCAGAACGCTGCGGATCGACCGGATTCGTACCGCACAGAACGAGGAAACGTGGATAGCGGGTATGAAAAGATATCTGGAGGGTAGCGTAGTAGATCTGACCCAAGAGGAAGCCCGATCTTACGGCAACCTGGCTCACGATTACGAGATCGACGACAACGGCCTACTTTTCTACTGCGCCCCATCCAAACGGACCTCCGCGGACCGGGACGGGCTGATGCGGCTGGTGGTACCCGCAACGCTACATCAGGATGTGTTACACCATTACCACTCGAGTCTCGAAGGCGGACACCAGGGTATCGGGCGCACCTATCAGCGGATCAGGGACCACTTCCACTAGAGGGGTCTTTTCAAGAGCGTTCAACAGTATATCGGGGAATGCGTAGACTGTGAAACGGGCAAGGGGCGACCAACGATCAGGGGAGAGTCACCCGGAAATATCCAAGCAACCTACCCATTCCAGATTATAGCCATGGACCACATCCCGTCGCTGCCGAAATCCTACAAAGGTAATACGGAGTTGCTGATCTGGGTCGATCTGTTCACCGGATACGTGATCGCTAAAGCCAGCGCATCCCGCACCGCACAGACGATTGCGGAGTCCTACGAAGAGTTTGTCTTCAGGAGATTCGGGGCGAGCGAAGCGATCCGCCACGATCGGGAGCCCGGTTTTATGGCAGACTTCTTCCGCGCCTTCAACAAGATCCTAGGTCAACGGCAACGGGCGACGATGGCTTATCGACCCCAAGCTAACGGAACCGCGGAGCGAATGGTACAGACTACCACCAGAGCTCTGAAGATGTATGTGGAAGATCTGGACCAACGGGATTGGGACGAATATGCAGAGAGATTAACCTTTGCTATCAACACTGCTCAAGATCGGGTACGAGGAGATACTCCTTTCTATTTGGTGCATGGTTGGGACCCTCGATCGACACTTGAAGCTACCCTACCGCTGGGCAGTACTCGGACGCAAAACCGGGATCCGAGGAGGTGGCGGTATCAGATTCAGAGGCACTACGGCATTGCTCGCAGCCAGGTCAACACCCGGCTGGCGGAGGCCATAGCGGATCGGGCAGATCGGCACAATGAAGAGGTCCGACCGCACCCGATCCAAGCCGGATCCCAAGTGTGGCTCTACCTGGACCGGGGAAGGAAGGATACGCCCGAAAGCTCGCCCACCTGTGGCATGGACCGTTTCGTGTCGTCGACAAGATCAACGAATACACCGTGAAACTGCAGACGAGCGGGACGGACTACCGCCTTTTCCCGATCGTGCACGTGTCCAAGCTGAAGCCGGTTCGAGACTTTCCCGATCGGCCGGATACAGAGCTCACTTTAGGCGAGACCGATCGGATCGACTTCGACGAAGCCCTGCTCCCGGAAGACAGCTGGAGACCAGATCAGGAGGCGGGAGAGTACGAAGTGGAGAGGATAACCTATATGCGAACGGGAAGAAGGACACGCTACGGTCGGACCTTTCGGGAGTTCTTGGTACATTGGAAGGGCTACAATACGCCTGACTGGGTCGATGAGGCAGATCTCAATTGCGGAGCGCTGCTACACGAGTTCCTCCGAGATCGCACGAATCGAAATCGATTTGGTGCGATGCAATCTCACGAGGAAGTGTGAGGCGGAGTCGTCGAGGGAAGTTGGTTTCCTCGATGAGAGAGTGGACGGATCGGTGGGGAGGCCACCGATCGGAGGAGAGGAGTTATGTGTGAATGCGTATGTATGAAAGTGCGAAGCCTAGATGACGCGATCGAGCTACGGGTGGATAACATGAATAGAAGTGGAAGGAAACCGAAGCTGATCTGGAGTCGCCCCGCTGCCCGATCTTACGGTGGAGGTTGAGGCCCGGTCGCGGGATTGAACTTGGCCGCGAGACGTCCAATCCGCCGGGCAGGATGATCTTGTGGGTGATCGCGGTAGTGGTTCCGCCAGGGGTCGTGGTTGTCAGCCTCGATCAACGCTTCTAGCAGATCATTGAGCTCTCCTTGGTGCTGAGCAGGATTGCCAGCGTTCGCAGCCCGAGAAACAATGCCTGGATACCAGGTGATCTCGTCTTGGGTGGTGGGGAGGTGAAGAAAAAATGGATCCAGCAGCAGATCGACGTCGGCCCACTGCTCCCGGAACATCGGAAACATATCACGAAGGAGGTGGCGCCACTTCTCCCCGGCAACTATACGACGATGACGACGAGCCGCATGGTATTGTTCGAGCAGTGGGTCGGCATCTCGTTGTGGGCGAGTGATCGGGAGATAGGGCGTGGTCTCACAGTACGTCCACCGCTGCAGCTCCTCATAGGCCAGATAGGCGTCGGCGATCCGGCCCAATCTCGTCCGAGCGCCCCGGTGCAGAGCCAGATCGAAGGTCAACGGGGTCGCTGGATTGGCGAGTACCGCCCAAGGTTGGCTAGTAGCCCCGGCGACGGGACTGGAGGGAGCCGCGGCCCCGGCGGTATGACGAAGATGGATCCACTCGACCACTCGCGACAAAGCCGTAGATACGTCCTCCAAGCCCTCTTCAGATTCATCATTGACGCGTCGCAGGCCGGCGTAGGCATCTTGGACGTCGGATAACTGTGCCTCCAGCGCGCGGATATCTCGGCGAGCGTCGGTCAGCCTCGTTCCTTCGAGAACAACATTCAGAGGATCAGTGATCGAGGCTAATCCAGTGGAGTGAAGACATTACGTACGCAGATCGGAGTTCTCGGTGGCTGAGATCGCTTGACCTTGGTTTAGCTGAGAGATCTCTTCTCGAAGTTGCCGGTTGTCACCCTCAAGCTGAACAACCCGGGCGGTAGACACGTCCCGAGCGGCCTGGAGGGAAGTCAGATCTCGACGCGCTTGACGGAGTTCCTCGGAGAGGCGAGTCACACTAGTCGAAGCTGACCCCGATGCAGCCGGAACCGAAGCGGAGGAGGCCGACGCAGGAGGCGCAAGGGGTGCGGATCCGCCAGAAGTCGACCGCTCACGGTCCAACCCCGCCTCAGAGTTCTGAAGGGCGGTGGTCACCCGATCTAGGCTGCGGACAGCGGTGGCCAGCTCATCTTGAGTCCACTGAAGCTCGTGTGACTGATCATCGAGCTGCGACCGAAGCTGAACTGCTTCTTCCACGCTATGATCCAGCTCCCGATCGAGGCGATCACGATCTTCTTCGGCGGAGAGCAGTCGTTGTTCGGCCCGAGCCAGTCGACGGTTGAGCTCGTTGAGCTCGGCCCTTTGTCCGTCCGCCACGAGCCGCAGATCCTGGATCCGTCGGTCACCTCCCCCGTTGGACGCCTGCTGGAGGTCATCGATCTCGGTACGGAGACGTCGGATCTCATCCTCCTGCCCCCAGCGATGTCGTTCCAGATCTTGGAGCTCGGTGTTTAGACGATTGACAATATCGTTCAGGCGATCTCGATCCCGAAACAAGGTAGCCCGGGTCGCCTGAGTGCTGCGAAGTTCTTGCTCTAGGCGGGCGATCTCGCCGGCCGGAGAACGAGGGGCCCGAGCCGAGCGGCGAGAGGTGGTGGATCGAACTGAACGGGGTGAAGGAGGTGGAGATCGATCCCCGTCGGAGTGGTCAGGATGGTGCGAGCTCTTGGTGCCTGCGACCGATGAGGCGAATGAGAAAGTGGGACCAGAGTGGCATCGGCGGCCCGCAGTGAGCCGTTGTACGACACAACTGACGGACAGGGGGCGGATGTGGCGAAGCGCATGAAGAAATTTCGAGGGCAGAGCACTACGCGGAGATGTAGATGCGGAGCAGGTGCGAACTGGCGCGATCTGGTGAATCTGGTGCAAGCAAGATGACGCCAGGGGTCCGGATCCGGTAGAGTCGGGGCAGCCCGCGTAGATCAGATCAGATTGGTGGCTGCCGCCAGGGGAGGGCACTCTGCGAAGTCGCAGCCGGAATATGGAAGCTGGCGACAGACCGAGAACAGAACCGAAGGAGTAACAGGAATGGCATCATGCGAGGCCCCAGTCGAAGGTGGGGTAACCAAGATCGAGATCGCGGACGGAGATCGCGGATCGGGATCGCGGATCGAGATTGCGGATCGCGGATCGTCGATCGGCCAAGGACGGGAAGAACCAAGGGGCGCAGACAGGCCAAGAATCAAGTGGTTGTCTGGTTGTAGGATGCAGGTTGGGATGGTAGCCGTAGGGACGTAGAGGCTAAACATAAATCAGAGTTGAACTTTACATCACAAGTGTCTTCAGTCACCTTCCGTGGAACTACATTGGCCTCGGCAGTGTTGACAAGTGTACGGGAATAGAGGATCTGGTAGTGAGGTTAAGCTTGGATAATATATTGGCCAGCTTTGCCCACTCTAGTGACCCTTTCCTTCAAGCATCCGTGTGCCGATCGACCAGATTTAGCAGTTTGGCTGGTGATCGAGTCTTCTCTCAACATTCAAGATCTCGTCATAGGAAACTACCTGGAAAGGAACCAACACACCAAGGAAAGGCAACTACCGGTCTCGGATTGTATCCAGACCCCTCGATCCGAGCGAAGGACCCTCGATCGAGACCAATAACCGGACGCAGAGCGAAGATTCCCGCGCTGCTCCAAACCCATCCCCACGTCTCGCCAAGACATTCAATCTTCACCAAGTGCTGCATCTTCGGAGCCCCGAGAGAGCAGATCCAGCCCGCCGACGGGTACACAAGGTGAGAACAGTTCAGCTGATCACGGATCAAGGGGGACCCCCTCCGTTAGTCGGTGTCTGGGCGCTGTGGTAGCCAGATCAGGTCTCAACAAGATTTTGGCCGATCCCGCTCCACCACAAAAGCGCCAGCTTAATCTGAGCGGATTTGAGCTCCTCGCATTGAAGCTGATGACAATTCGGCCGGTGAAGAAATGTCAGACTTAGCCTACAGTGTTATTTGGATGGAGCTTTTTCGTGCTAATGTGGAATTTGATGAGCCGTGCGGACTCCATAGATACTATCATGTTGCAACACATTGAGTGGACTGACGATTGCCTTGTTATCGAAGAACAAGGGCATAAGGGTGATCAGACTGGTGCTGAAAAGTTTGGCAAGCACGTGTACGCAAACCCGTATGTACCGTCGCAATGTCCAATACTAGCTCTTGGTGTGCATTTGTTTTCCTGTCCTGAGCGCTCCATCGGTGGCAAGCAGCAGCTTTTCATTGGAACTGACAGCAAGAATCGGTTTGGGCGCTTGTTGCGCCGTGTAATTAGCGATTTGAGCGAGGAGGAGATGTGCACAATGAGCTGCGTTGCGGAAGATATCGGCACCCATAGTCTACGTAAGGGCAGTGGCTCGTATGCACTTGGGCAAGTGAATGGCCCCACTCCCGTGTCGGTTTACCTGCGTATGGATCAGAGTCTCGGAAAACTAAAGGACCGGTACATCCATTTTGGAGAAGGAGCAGACCAGCTGTGTGGGAGAATGATTGCTGGGTTGCCTTTTAACTCGGAGCGTTTTGGTGTTCTGCCACCGCACTTTCCGCCCCCGATCATTAGCATGATGACAGTCGAGTACTGGGATGAAATTGTGAGCGTATATTCTAACTATCCACGTGGGGTTCAATCAGCGTTTCCATTTCTGTTGGCGTCAGTAATTCACCACGATCAGTTCCTACGGGAATCACTTACTCCAAACCACCCGATATTTAAAGCGCGGGTGTTTACAGCAAATGTTCTTCTCCACCAGCAGCGTGGCGCGACTGTCCTAGCAATTGGTGAATCTCCGGTGTGTGGGTTGAAAGCGACAGGAATACCTACGCATCTAGCTGTTGCAAAGCAGGTGAATGAGCTGCGAGGAGAAGTTGCTAATCTTCACAGAGAAATCGATGAGCTTAAGACAGACGTGGCTGCCAAACTTCCAAACGAGGTCGCTGTAAAGGTGGTCAGCGAGCTGCGTCAACAATTTGTGGTTAATGGCGTCGCTCCTGTTTCACTCCGCGACATTGACATGAGAATCGCTGATCTGCGAACAAATATGGCCGCGGAATTTCGTAGTGCTTTAAGTGCTGTTCAACTACCCAATGCCACTGCCGTCGCCAACATCAGTGGAGAGCAACCGCCCGTATGGCGTTCTCGGTCGTGGGGAGACGGTCAGATATGCCACGCCGTCCCTAAAGACTGGGAGTTTCCTGCGAGAGCAAGTGTGAAAGCGATATGGAACCTGTGTGTCGTGTAGGAACACGCTGAAAATCTCGCTACCGTAAGGTACGAGTCCCACCAACAACACACGCCTCCTGTGGAGAAGCGAGATCCGAGAAATCGGAGATCGCCGTTGATTGACAAGTGAGAGACTGGGACCCGGCTGGTCACTATTACGGAACACTGACCTGGCGGGATCTACACAGAGGAGGAAGCAAGGAGGCGCAGGACGGACGCTAACAGGGCGCCGAAAGGGTAGAGCGAGCGTGGACCAGCGGCGGTCACCTAGATCAAGTGGCTCGAAGAAGATCGGAGGAGTTGGATCTGGAGCCCAGATCGGGATCAGATCTGATACCGGGGCCCAGATCCGGCATTGCGGATCCAGCGATGACAGCGCGCCAGAGGCCTGGATGACGTCATAACGGAGGTAAAGGGAGGCTACAGAGCCGGTAGGTATCGATGGGATGATAGCTGGATAGGTAGATAGGATGGGATCGGACTTAAACATAAATCAGTATCGAATTTGCCTTGGACATCGTAACCGCCTTCGCCTTTGCTTGGAAACGGGAACTACATTGGCCCTAGAAGAAGAAGAAGGGGTAGCGGTAAGAGATCTAGCGTTGGTTAAGACTGGAATATATATTGGCCAGATCTAGACCCTCCTAGTAATCTACCCTCAAGTGCGGATCCCAGATCCACCGGAGTTCACAGCTTGGCCGGTCGGGTCTTCGACGCTCAACAACCACAGATCCCGCTATAGGAAGCGGCAAGCATCGCAAGGAAAGGAACCCGAAAGGGAACGTAAAGGACAAGACCCCGCAAAGGCAACCCCACGCCCCGGATCCAGATCCAGGCCGCCAGATCCAAGTGCAAGACCACTCGATCTGAAAGTACAACCGCGAGCTGCGTGAAGGCTTCCGCGCCGCTCCACCACATCCCCGCGTCCCGCCAAGACTGTCTCGACATCAAGGCGTTGACACTTCGGAAGACACCAGAAGAGCAGATCCAGCCCTACCGACGGGTACACAAGGTGGCCCAGTTCAGCACACGTCACGGCAGATCGGAGTACCCCCTCCGTTAGTCGGTGTTCGGGCGCAGTTGGTAAGTTGGGTTGGCGATCTCGCTGTTTTCGCTGATCCCGCTACACCACAATGGTGCGCGTGCCCGGATCTTCTGGTGACTCGGGATTTCACCGTGAGTCCCAAGAAGAAGTCAAAGTGAAGATAGAGCAAGGGGACCAGGCGCCATCGGACCTCGGATCGACGACGACGACGCTGAATGAAGCAAGAACCGCAGATAGACATAGTGCTGGGAGGAACTCTATCGACGGAAAGGAGGCAGATCCGGATCCGGATCTAGAAGATAAACCTCAACCTCCTCCCCAGGTCCCTTCGGGGACCCCAGTGAGTCTCGATTCACATCGAGACTCACTAACAAAACAAACTAAGGTCGGACCAGACCGGTATGCGTTCGCTGACTCGCCCGTCAAGCTGCCGGCAGGGGTTCCGATGCTGAAACCCAGTTGGGAGTGGGAAGGGAAGGTGCCCGCCAAGCGGACGGCGCTCAAGGCCCCAGATCTGGAGGACGAGCCCAAGGGCGGACTAGTTCCAGCCGGATTCAAGACGGAGACGTCAAACCCGATGTGGAACGAGGCAGATCTGGAGTCCAGGTACCACCGGAAGGAACTCCAGGACTTCATGACCCACGACCCGATCATGCAGATCCTACGACCGACGCAGATCGGTGATCAACTCGGACCAGTGACAGCACCAGCTTCGACAGACAATAAGCTGGAGGCGATCAAGATCCTCATGAACCTACTATGGGAGGCGGGTCTGGTCGCGGGAGCATTCGACGCCGATGACTTGTTCCGTCCGGGGCTACGGATGTTCCAGACGTCATCAAAAAACCTTTTCGACAAGCTGAAGGTAATAGTAGGAGAGAAGGTGGCGACCTCAAGCCCGGACTCGCCGACGCAAATCGGCTCCACAGGTGACCGGACTTCTTCACCTTTCGTGTCAGCGGCTGAGGCGGAGTCGGACGCGTCGTCAGAACCACGACGGATGTCGCTAGGCCCCACTGGTGCCGCTATGTTGCAAGCCAGATCCAAGGTGTCACGACCGAAGCCAACCCGAGCCAAAGCTAAGAAGACTCCAGGGACGATGAACAAGCCGACGGCTTCCCCTCCCCATATCGTAGTTATGAGCGAAGACGCTACGACCTCGGCGGACAAGATGGAGTCCTACTTCCAAGCGGCCATGAGTCGTTTCCTTCGCGAACAACAGATCGCCATGCCAAACTTGGCAACCAGGACCCTTCCGAATCCAGGGACTAGAGATGTGGAGATGGAGTCCGCCGGATCGGACGACTTGGACAGACTACAGTGGGAGTATGACCCGGATGATTTAGATCTCCCCACAGCAGCACCAGCAGCAGTCGCAACTGCAGCGGCCGGATCCTCGGATTCGACACTGATCCAACGAGTTCGAATCTCTGCTATATCTGACCTGAAGGAATTCACTGGAAAGGACCAGGATGAGGATCGAGCGAGGGCCTGGATCAGCAAGGTGAAGTCTTCCTTTATGCTAGACCAAGCTTCTGATGAAGAGAAGTGCTTAACCCTCGCGGATCTGCTATCAGGACCGGCGAAGAATTGGTACCGACAGCTGCCGAGATCTACACGCAACAAGTGGACCGAACTGCTCAAGAGCTTCCAAGTCCAATGCTGTGGGTTTGGGATATCAGTGGCTCGCCAGTATTACCAAGCGCGGAAGCGTTCGGATGAGTCCGCGTTAGAATATCTGCACAGGCTTAACGTAGCGGGTTTACGAGCACGACTGAAAGTCAAGGACGGAGGTGCCAAGGAACGGAAGGAACATGTGGACCATTTCATTGAAACATTGGGAGACCCTGAGTTGGCCGACAAGCTGACGTTGCTACGACTGTCGGACGCAGATGATTTGGAGGAAGTGCTGCGGGCTCTGGACCGGGCGAAGAGTCGTCAGAAAAAGACGACCGCTGGATCCAGCCGATACCGGCAGAAAGCTGCCCCGTCGCCAGCGCCAGCTGCATCGGCCAAGCAAGTACGTGCGATACAGATCCAAGCACCGGACTCGGAGTCGGACTCTAACTCGGACGGATCGGACTCCGACTGGGACGAGCATCGCCGGATCTACCTCGCCGCAAGTGAGGAAACCCCACCGCCCGGAGAAGAGCCAAAGACTTTGGACCGCGAATCGTCGGATCGCCGTGCTCCGGACCCTCAACCCGGAGATCCGAGGCCACGATATCAAACGGACGGCGCCGACCGGGGGCGATGCTCTCACTGTGGCTCCAAGAAGCACACTGATCTGGGGTGCTGGAGACGCCTGACGTGCAAGAAGTGTGGAAAGAGAGGCCACCCGGCGGATCACTGCCTGTTCGTATGCCGAGGATGTGGAGAACTGCATGACATGGGGAAATGCCCGATGGAGGAGTTCTACAACCAGATCCGGCAGTGGTTTGATCCAGTTAAACACGCTGGGATGCTGCCAGAGATGGCAGAGAAGATGTTAAACTAGGACGCTCGCCGGGATGGAATCCGGTACGAGCCGAGCGCTCTAGGTATTGCATTTATGCATACGTGAACAAGCCATCAAAAGATCGAGCTAGCAGAAGGCCAGATCTATGTGATAATACATTTGATCTACATGGGAAACGCCCTGCCGCCATATCCAGTCTTTGCCCAGCGGGTGACTTCGACAGAGCGGATGCCGCCGAAGTGATCGATCTCAACCCTGGTACCTCGCGTGGGTACTGGAAACAACAGGACCCAGATCTCTGGTTCTCGCCTACGGAAGGGGAAAACATTCCCCCGAATCATCATCCTAGTCTCGTGGCTGAATATAAGCGAACCGGAGATCCGAGTCCAGATCTGTTGCCCGGAGAATCGAGAGGATACTGGAAGCATCATGCATCCGGGAAGTGGTTCCGGCAAGCTAAGATCACAGGGAAGATCAATAATGAGAAGGCGATCCTGATCCTCGACACTGGCGCCGAAGTGTCTATCGTAGACACTACGTTCGCCCAGCGGATGGGGTGCTATGTGGATAGGAGTCAGAGTCAAGACTGTGTAGGCATCGGAGATACGGTGTACTCGACTGCCGGAAGGACGCGGATCAAGATCACGCTGGCAGGATATCTGGTGTACCTGTTCGACATCTGGGTTGGTGATCTATCAGGCCAGGAAGCTATCCTGGGGATGGACATAATGGTGCCTGCAGGGATCCGCTTGGATTTAGCCGATCGGTCACTGTGGCTCCCGGACGAGGTGCGGATCCAGCTCAGCGGCAGGCGTCAGCTGTATAACGACAAGGCAAGAGTCGTCCGGCTGGATCAGCATTTGCAGATCGACGTAGGGGATTCAATGGAAGTGCCCAGGCGGAGGCAAACCTCGGATCAGGACACGTTGTGGGCGACCAGGGGAAGTCGATGGGTACCGACAGTAAGTCGAGGACCGGGCAAAGCGTTATATCTGACGGTTACGAACATCGGAGAAAAGAAGCTGATCCTACAAGGGGATGAACGGATAGCGATGTGGCTGGCCGGAGATCGGGTGCCTCGACTACAGGGTTTCGTGACCGCCGGATCTCGCCGCTACTTAGAGTGGCAGAATCTGGCTCTACAGGCAACCACGGACGCCAAAGTATCGGAGAAGTACCAACGTCCAGAACAGCCAGATCTACCTGCAGTAGAACGGCCAACCTACCCAACCCCGCGGGCGATATTACGCAAGCCCAACCCAGGCAGCGATCAACGACTAAGATCGGGAGGGCAGAGACTTGTCCTACCCGTCCAAGTCGCTGGGAACCTTCCCGATCTGGAAGCAGAAACACCCGTCCAGGTAGCGGTGGATTTGCCAGATCCGAACGCGGGAGCAGACGACTTAACACCAACCCCCCAGGATGGAGATCTCGAGTCAACGGCCGATCCAAGTTGGGATGTAGACGAAGCAGTGAACGAATCAGAGAGCCAGAGTACGATGGAAGCGGCGAGCGTCTCGAAGGGAGGTCGGAAGGAGTTGGAAGAGCCGACTCCGGAGGCAATACCGTCGGATCCGACCTCTAGAGGAATAACCGTTGAAGTCGCTGCCCCGGTGGAAGATGAACAGGTGTGCTATCATGAAGGAGGTGGTCTCAGAGCCGAAGAAGTGGAGTCAGAGATGGCTGTGTTGCCTGAAGTTACGCAATCGACCGAGGATGTGACGATAGAGGACATCCAAGTGGGAGATCCGACTGTCAACTCAGCTGAGGAGATAGATCGACTGCGACGGCTGATCTGGAGGCGCCGGCACCTGCTCATCGGAAAAGGCAATGCGCTTCCCCCCGCGGCAAGAGGAATTGTCAGTGACATCGATGTGGGAGGCACTAAGCCCATCGGGCAGCGGGTGCGCAAAGTAGCCCCTCAGTTTCGAGAGAAACTCTCGGATCTGATCAAGGGGTTACTTGGGGCTCGGATCATAAACATGTCGACTTCACCCTGGGCCTCGCCGATTGTGGTGATCATCAAGAAGAATGGAGTGGATATCAGACTCTGTATTGACTACCGGTTGGTCAACAGCCTAACGAGGCTTATGATCTACCCGATGCCTCTGATCAATGACTTACTGGAAGACCTGGACAAGGTGCTATGGTACTGCTCGCTAGATATGGCGAGCGGGTTCTGGGTAGTGACTATGACGGACCGCGCGCGCGCGATCTCGGCGTTCATCACTCCTTTCGGGCTGTTCGAATGGAACCGAATGCTCTTCGGCCTAAAGAACGCCCCTCAGATTTATCAGCGGATGCTCGACAACGCACTGTACGGCTTCACGCGGATCCCGCGACTGGAAGGAGATCCCGTGCCGAAGCAGCTGGATCCAAAGACAAACCCGGACCTGATACCCTCCGAACCTAAGGATGACGGCAAGAAGTCAGTGCTAGGGCGCAGATCCTACATTGATGATATTCTGATCACGGCCGAGTCCTGGGATCATCTTTGTAACCGGGTGGAAGGCTTGCTCGACGTGTGCGACGAGTGGAACCTGTCGATTAGCGTGGTAAAAAGTTTCTGGGGTAAGGGTCAAGTGGAGTACCTCGGACATAAAGTGTCGAGCCGTGGACTGGAGGCGAACCCGAAGGATCTGTCGGCGTTGACGGAACTACCGTTCCCAGGCTCACTCCGGGCCATGCAATCCTTTTTGGGGAGTCTCAACTACTACAGTAAGTTTATTGAAGATTACGCGGTCTACGCCGCAGTGTTGTACGAACTACGGGAGGGGGACTTTGCGGCCATGAGCAAGCCGGAGAACCGATCTCGGATCCGAGACCTGGCAGCGGCCGTAGACAATGATATGGGAGGAGTCGACGGACCTGTTGAGGCCGATCGACGTTGGATCAGAGCCCACAAGTCGTTCGCCAAGTTGAAGGAGAAGGTGGCGGCCACACCGATCCTACGTCACTTTCAACCAAAGCTGCAGCCAGTAGTGGTCGTCTATGCCAACGATTGGGCGATCTCCGCGGCCCTGATGCAAAAGCACGACGATATGTTCCACCCGGTCATGTTCGCGAGCCGGACATTGAAGTCAAACGAGTTGAACTACGGGATCGTGGAGAAGGAGGTGCTAGCCTTGCTCCGTGTCCTGGATCTGGGACATAACCTGTTGGTGGGACGCGAGATCAAAGTGCTGGCCCGCTACTCGACCCTAGCTTGGTTGTTCAGAGCTTCTGGTCTACAGGGTAGGCTTGGGCAGTGGGCAGCTCGGCTATCCCCTTGGACCCTCGAGATCGTGAAGTGCACGAAAGGAGAAGACGAGATCCTGGGGGCAATTGCCGCTACCGTCACTCCCAGAGCCGAAGTGGATCAAGCATTGATCGCCATCGCGCCGCGAAAAGAACCTCGGCG
This sequence comes from Phytophthora x cambivora, assembly GCA_033557925.1. Lineage (NCBI taxonomy): Eukaryota > Oomycota > Peronosporomycetes > Peronosporales > Peronosporaceae > Phytophthora > Phytophthora x cambivora. The sequence goes on along the minus strand of JAUCEB010000008.1, from coordinate 1,768,779 downwards.
CAAGATCCAGGCCCTAATCCCTACAGTGTATGCCGGGGAAAGTCTGTGGGTGGTAAGCTTTGACGGATCTGCCCGCGTTAAGCGTGGTGGAGGCGCTTATAGCGCGATCCTGTGGAAATTGCCGGAATGGACAGTAGTGAAGGCCCGATCGGAGTATGTGGATGGCCTGACAGTCAACGAGGCTGAATACCGAGGCCTATTGTTGTGCATGGATTTGCTGGAGGGAGAAACTCAGCAGCGCCTAGTAGTCTGCGGCGACTCTAATCTGGTGATCCGACAAGTACGGGCAGAGATCGACTGCAAGGCCCCCGGCTTGACGCTATTAAGGCAGAAAGCGCTGGACAGGTTATTTGCATGGCCAGATCACGAGCTGCTCCACGTCAAGCGAGACTAGAATGGGAGCGCAGATAGCCTGGCGGGTGCTGCCTTGCAACGCCAGGCCGGAGTCGACGTGGAAGAAGATTCCGACTTTGAAAATCTAGTGACGCTGAACCGCCTCGAGGAGATCCTGGCAGTGAAGGAAGGAGAGGAACATCCCACGGCCAAGATCTGTCCAGTGGCCACGAGAGCAGCCGGTGATCCCAGATCTCGCCCCGCAGTGCTCCAAGAAGAAGTAGTGAGGGACCTGCGGATTGGCCGGATCAAGCAAGCTCAAGACGAGGAAGTCTGGATCGCCGGGCTGAAGAAGTATCTGGTGGGAGCCGTGCATGATTTGCCCCCTGAAGATATCAAATCCTACAATGCCGTCGGGTCCGACTATGATGTGGATCTGGACGGGCTGCTGTTTTACTGTCCGCCCGCCAAACGGACGACGGAAGAACGTGATGGGCTGATGCGGCTGGTGATCCCGGAAACGCTGCAGCAAGATGTGCTGCATCACTACCACTCTAGTCTCGAAGGAGGACACCAGGGGATCGGACGAACGTATCAGCGGATTCGAGATCATTTCCATTGGAGAGGGCTTTACCGCAGCGTACAGCGCTACATCGGGGAATGCGTGGACTGCGAGACGGGGAAAGGGCGGCCCACACTCCAAGGGGAGTCGCCGGGCAACATCCAAGCGACCTATCCATTCCAGATCATCGCGATGGACCATATCCCCTCGCTGCCCAAGTCGCACAAAGGTAACACTGAGCTGTTGATCTGGGTGGATCTGTACACAGGGTATGTGATTGCGAAGGCGAGCGCATCGAGGACCGGACAAACAATAGCGGAGTCCTACGAGGAGTGTGTGTTCAGGAGATTTGGAGCCAGCGAGGTGATCCGACACGATCGGGTGCCTGGATTTATGGCTGACTTCTTCAGATCCTTCAACAAGATCTTGGGTCAACGACAGCGGGCTACGATGGCTTACCGGCCCCAGGCGAATGGGACGGCCGAGAGGATGGTGCAGACGACCACTCGCGCACTCAAGATGTACGTGCAGGAGCTGGATCAACGAGACTGGGACGAATACGCAGAAAGGCTCACTTTCGCTATTAATACGGCCCAAGATCAGATCCGAGGGGAAACGCCGTTTTATTTGGTACATGGGTGGGACGCCAGATCTACACTGGAGGCGACATTGCCGGTGGGCAATACTGCACGTCGAGATCGGGAGCCTCGGAGGTGGAGATATCGGATCCAACGATATTACCAACAGGCCAGATCCCAAGTCGGTGAGCGGATTAGAGAGGCTATCTCAGATCGGGCGACTCGTCACAACGAGGGAGTTCGACCACACGAGATCGAAATCGGGTCTCAGGTGTGGCTATATCTGGATCGGGTGAAGGATGGTTACGCTAAGAAGTTGGCACACCTGTGGCATGGTCCTTTCCGAGTGACGGAGAGGGTCGGAGAACACGCGGTCAAGATCGAGACGGCTGGTACGGAATATCGGCTGTTCCCGGTAGTGCACATCTCAAAACTCAAGCTGGTAAGGACATTCCCGGACAGGCCCACGGCTCGTTTGCTCGACGAAGGATCGGAACGTATAGATCTGGATGAAGCCCTCCTCCCTGAAGATAGTTGGGCCCGTGATCTGGATGAAGATGAATATGAGGTAGAAAAGATCACAGACATGAGGACGGGGAAACGGACTCGGTACGGTCGGGTCTATCGCGAGTTCCTGGTGCAGTGGCGAGGATATGAGGATCCGACGTGGGTTGACGAGGCGGATCTCAATTGCGGAGCGCTGCTACATGAATTCCTCCGGAATCACACCAGTCGGAATCGGTTCGGAGTGATGCAATCTCATGAGGAGTAGTGAGACGGAGACCTCGAGGGCGAGTTGGTCGTGCTCGAGTGAGTAGAAGGAGACGGATCTGCAGGGAGGGTGCAGATCGGAGGAAAGAGAAGTGAGTGTTTACATACAGAAAAGGAGAAGAGGCAAGACAGCCAAGAATCGCGAAGTACAGACCACGATCGGAGCAACGAGCCACAAATCAGAGAACGGATCGGAAGAAAGAAGAACGACGGTTACTCAAAGTAGGTGGATTAACGATTATAGACGGAAGACGAGAAGTGAGTGGCTGGGCGAGCAGATCCTGAACCTGCGTAACACCCGGAGCTTGGATCCGGAAGGACTTAGCTGCGAGACGAGAAATCGGGCGAATCAAGACTGCAGGGCGCCCTGAGCCTGGATCCCGAAGAACTTGTCTTTGAGACGGGTGATCGAGCAGGCCGGGTGCTGGTCAGGCGTGTCACGGAAGTGTTTACGCCACGGGTCCTCCGAATTGGCTTCATCCAGAGCTTCAAGAAGATCGGTGGGTTCAGATCTATGAAGATGGGGGTCCCGACGGTTCGCCTGACGCGACGCCAGCCCTGGATACCAGATCACCGTCTCAGATCGCTTGGGGAAGTGGGGGAAGAACGGGTCCAACAACAGATCCAGATCGCACCAGCCTTCGCGCATCGCCACAATGAAGATCTCCAAGAACGCCTTCCAGTGGGCGCCAGCGTGTGAACGACGGTTGTTACGCTCCTTCTTGTAGGTCCTCAACCAGGGGTGCTGCTTTATCATCGAAGGGGTAATCACGAAGGAGTGTGTGGACTCCCAATACGACTGCAGGCAATCAGGCTTAGCAGTCTGATACCGCTTGATCGCGACCCCAAGACGCCCTCCCACATCGTCCTCAAAGGTGATGGGATCGGCGTTGGCAGCTCTCTCCAATACCTCCCAGGGGCGAGAGTCCAGCAAAGCCCGCACGTTATCCTCCGTGATCAAGTCCACGCAGTAATCTTGAGGCGTATATTGGCGCCGGTCGATGGGAGCGATCCGTGGAAATAACCAGCCCGGACGAGTGGGAAGAGCAGGAAATAGCACGTTGATCAACATGGTGACCATAGCCTTGTCCGAGATCTGGTCGGCCAACCACAGATCCACCTCACGCTGGATCATAGCGCGTGCTTGAGCCCGCCCCGGAATACAGAGTTCCTCTGGACCAAATGGGGCCACGGGTCTCGTCGGATCTGGAGGCGGAGTTCCCACAGGCTGACGGCGAGGCGGAGCTGGTGCGCCACCCGGCGGGTCAGCATTAGGAGCCGATCGGGGAGCAGAGTCCGCACCAGGGTCGGGACTGTCAGATCCATCAGGCGACGCACCGGATCCAGCCACTCGAGGACCACGACGAGGAGATGCTTGTCGCCGCCGACGTTCGGCGGAACGAGATTGGGCGAGAGCCTGCAGGGTCTGGTCTTCCAGGAGGTCGTTAGCCACCTCGGCACTATCTTCATCCTCCTCCTCGTCGCTACTCGATTTAGCGTCGGAATTTCCCCCCCACCAGATCCAACAGAAGCTTGAGCCCCAGAACCAGCGTCCGAGTCGGCGTCACTGGCGTCAGATCCTCCTCGGTCGTCGTCGGCGAGATGTCCGTCGTCTTGAGTCAAATCGACGGGACTGGAACCACTCCCACTAACCGATTTGGACCCCTTGGACCCATGGTCGTCGTCCCCCGGAGAAAGAGGGGCCACTCGACGCTTGGCAGGAGGCGCCAGACTGGATCCGGGCAACGTCGGTGGACTACGCGGTCGTTTGGTGCTCGGGGTTGGAGTGACAGCGTCGGGTCCAGCCGGAGCCCGATCTTGAGGACTTGCTGGAAGATCTGGCACGGAAGGACCGACAGGCGTGCTACGTAGGGAGTGCAGTACTGCCGCTGGGCCCGAGGTACCCACATCTACGACTGAGATTGGCCCCACTGCCGCGGCTACAGTCGCTATCTTCTGATTGGCGATGTCGAGGTCGCGCTGGAATGTGTCGCACTCTCGTTGAGCCTGATCGCGGGCGTCACGGGCGGAGTCTCGCTCGCGCTGCAGCACTCGGACTGAGTGCTCCAAATCTTGGAGGCGACGTTTCGCGTTCGCGAGTTCCTTGGCTGGAACTCCCTGCGCCTTCTTAGCAGCAGCCAACTTGGCGTCTGTGAGAGGTACGAAGGGAAGCACCATCGAAGGGTTAGTAAGAGAAGTCAAGACCGAAAGGAGGAGGAAGAAGACGTAACGAGATCCGAAACGTCGCCACGGAGGCGATCGGCGTCGTCCCGCGCGGCGTCGCGATCCTGGACGGTACGGTTCAGATCGTTTGTCGAGGCCGCTTGGAGGGCTCGAAGACGGTTCAACTCTGCCGAGGAATCCTGGCACGAGCGTTGGTGCCCCCCGGAGATCTTCTTCCACGGCGCCCAAGTGGTCACTAGCACGGGCGGCTGCAGCCCGAGCCGCGTCTCGTTCTTGGACCAATCGATCCAGATCGGAGGGGGTCGTACCCGACGTTTCGGCAAGTCTTGCGGCCTGAGACTCGGCTTGCTGCAGGGCTTCAGTAGCCCGGGCCAAGCTGGTCTCCGTAAGGAGCAACTCGTGCTCGGCGTTTTCACGAGCGCGATCCAGATCGTTCCGGTCCTCTTGGAGCTGCTCAATCTCTTCGCCGGCCAGCCGCACCCCTTCAGCCAAATGGTCGCTCTGACCTTGAAGGGTATCCCGCTTGAAGACCGCCTGATCAAAGCGCGACTCGAGATTGCGGAACTCCGCCTCGTGCTGCCGGAGTTGAGACTCGAGCTGGACCACGGCCGGATCGCGAACGGCGTCCGGGTCGTCTGGAGCTTGAAGGGCAGTGATCTCTGCGCGAAGCCGCCCCACCTCTCGCTGCTGTGCCGCGTAAAGAGTCTCCAGAGTCCGGAGGTCGTGGGTCTGCCGAAGTAGGGTGCGAGAGAGCCGATGCAGGTCGTCGGCCGTCACGCTTCGGGAGGACGCGGCTGTCTGGAGATCGACGCTCGCCCGCGCGAGGCGTCCACGCAGTAAGGAGTTGAGGCGGCGAAGCTCGTCAACGCTGACGTCAGCCGGAGGAGACTGGCTCGGTGATCCTGGAGGCGACGCGGACGACATGGGATCTGGGGGCAACGGACCAAAAGGACGGAATGTGCGAATAAGAGTGTCGTGAAGTGGGAACCAGCTCCGGAGTGATGGAAAGTGCTCGCAGTGATGTCAGTTGGGTAACACCAACTACGAGCAGGAGGCGACTGTGGAGAAGCGAGATCCGAGAAATCGGAGATCGCCGTTGATTGACAAGTGAGAGACTGGGACCCGGCTGGTCACTATTACGGAACACTGACCTGGCGGGATCTACACAGAGGAGGAAGCAAGGAGGCGCAGGACGGACGCTAACAGGGCGCCGAAAGGGTAGAGCGAGCGTGGACCAGCGGCGGTCACCTAGATCAAGTGGCTCGAAGAAGATCGGAGGAGTTGGATCTGGAGCCCAGATCGGGATCAGATCTGATACCGGGGCCCAGATCCGGCATTGCGGATCCAGCGATGACAGCGCGCCAGAGGCCTGGATGACGTCATAACGGAGGTAAAGGGAGGCTACAGAGCCGGTAGGTATCGATGGGATGATAGCTGGATAGGTAGATAGGATGGGATCGGACTTAAACATAAATCAGTATCGAATTTGCCTTGGACATCGTAACCGCCTTCGCCTTTGCTTGGAAACGGGAACTACATTGGCCCTAGAAGAAGAAGAAGGGGTAGCGGTAAGAGATCTAGCGTTGGTTAAGACTGGAATATATATTGGCCAGATCTAGACCCTCCTAGTAATCTACCCTCAAGTGCGGATCCCAGATCCACCGGAGTTCACAGCTTGGCCGGTCGGGTCTTCGACGCTCAACAACCACAGATCCCGCTATAGGAAGCGGCAAGCATCGCAAGGAAAGGAACCCGAAAGGGAACGTAAAGGACAAGACCCCGCAAAGGCAACCCCACGCCCCGGATCCAGATCCAGGCCGCCAGATCCAAGTGCAAGACCACTCGATCTGAAAGTACAACCGCGAGCTGCGTGAAGGCTTCCGCGCCGCTCCACCACATCCCCGCGTCCCGCCAAGACTGTCTCGACTTCAAGGCGTTGACACTTCGGAAGACACCAGAAGAGCAGATCCAGCCCTACCGACGGGTACACAAGGTGACCCAGTTCAGCACACGTCACGGCAGATCGGAGTACCCCCTCCGTTAGTCGGTGTTCGGGCGCAGTTGGTAAGTTGGGTTGGCGATCTCGCTGATTTCGCTGATCCCGCTACACCACACTCTCCAAATAGGTCAACGAAAGTTGGATCAAAACCTGAGGTCCAGGAACGATCCCTTACACCGGTTGGATATAAGCCTCTGTGTACCAAGGTTGTCTTCGGTCAACCCAACACCTGCACTAACTAGCCACGAACGAGGGCTAGAATGCAATATAGCGCTTTCGCGCAACACTTTTGCAGTCCCTCAGATGGAAGGGTACCGGCTGATAAAGCGTAATACAAAGGGGACCGAGGTAATCCTCGGTCGGTAGTAGAGTATACTCTAGGGGACTTAAACCCCACACACACACAGAGAACGACACAATAAGTGCCACTCTAGCCTCTCGGCCACGCCAACTCTTGGCTTGACCTCGGTGGACTATTGATTAATTAATCTCTAATCCGCCAACAGCCATACCACTAAGCCAGGCGTATCCAGGCACTACAATAAGCTAGCTAACACTTACCGGAGTCGGACTTAACCTCTGAAGACTTGGGGGGAAGAGTGCTGATTTATTACTGAGTATTCAGAGGCTCTGAGAGCCTCTGCAGATCATCCTATAGCTAATCCTAATCCTGCATACAAATATCTAGTATAAAACGAATCTCGATGTGGCGACCTCTGTACACTCATCAATAATGACGGTGATTACGCCAGAGGTACCTCGAGGGCCGACCGAGGCTTCGGTCGTCCGAACGAGGCTTCGGTCGTCCGAACGAGGCTTCAGTCACCTGACCGAGGCTTCCACTTAAGAACGACGAGACTTCGGGGGTACGACCGAGGCTTCCACTTGGGTACGACCGAGGACCTATTACTAAATCGGCGTATTTAGCCTCGGTCGGGTATTTATTATGGCCCGCCGAGGCTTGTGTCACTACCGAGTTCCATGTCACTCTATCGTGGGAAATGTAATCCACCAATCAGAACCCAGAACAGCATTTCACTGAAAGGTTTGACGGTGGCGGCATGAGCAACAGAGCTGCCGTGCCGCGGCCAAATCTCCACGCCACATGTGGTTCTTTGGCGATAAGGACGCCGGAATTCGACCATACAGATTACTTAGCAAACAGCACGACATAAAGCCAGAGCACCGAATGCGACACTCACGTGTTAGCATAGTGATGAGCTACATGGAGCAGCTCGTAGAAGAAGCTGGGGCCTTGCCTGCTTCAGTGACCAAGATCTCCGCACTTCAAGTATCTGCTGCAGATAAGGTTTTCGACACTGCGTTCACAACGATGTTGTCGCAGCTTTATTCGATGAAGCCAAAGAGACCTGAGGACCTGTCGTGCGGCACACTATACAACCGGCTGTGCCAGTATCGTAGATCGCAACCGAGTGCCTGAGCGAGACGAACAGCATTGAGTTCTTCACGTTGATAAGCATCTATTTCAGTTTGGGCAATCAAAACGCGTGACTTATTGTAATCTGATTCCTATCACACATGCAGTCATTATATACGTTTGTCAAATTTTGATCCAAAAACCCGACTTAGTCCAGGATCTAAAGTTCTCTAGTGAGCCGTGTGCTTTGGGATCGCGACTGGAGAGGACAATTGACCATATACTAGGGCTTCGCGAAGGCTGGGATAGGATTTTTTAATTACGACGTTAGATAGACTACGCGTAGGAATTATATAGTAATCTATCGGAGCGCAAACCTAGATACAAACAACAACACAGTCACGCTCGCGCATGCTTTACCTCTCGAGTCATTGGTGAATTGTAGACTGAGCGTTCTCCGCGGCTGCCGAAGCTGGCTTAGTCAAGTGTCTTCAATCTAGCTTTAAAACTTCTTTCAGTCAACTCAAATATTTCATCGCACGTCTTCCTCTGGATGCAAGAACCTTCGTATCCTGGCGCTCAGAAACTTGCTTTCGTTGGCACAACACGCACATACACACACTTCTCTTCTTTTGTTTTTAGCGATGACCACGGGCATCTCCTGCGCCTGCTTCGCAGCCGCAGCATCTGCCCGGGAATGAACCTAATACAGGGAGTGAAAAAGGCTGGACACACCGCCGGCAGGCCCCGTTGGAAGATTTGGGGGCCCCGATTAGCCACCGGTATATCGGTACCAAAGTGCCCACGCAATTAATCCTTTGGGGGACACCCTTAGGCGCGTTCTTAAGTTCCAGGGACGAGTCCCGGCGGGATTTCGTCCCAAAGTCCCAACATAAGAACCAAAACTTGGGATATTTATGTCAGCCACACAACCTCTAAAATATTATATAGTCTCCCATTATTAATAATCATTTCCAGGCATGTGATCGCCAGTGAATTTGGCGCAAGTGCTTTGCCGCCAAGTGCTCCATTCACGAGTTGCTACGTCCCCCAGAGTAGCAACCCCCGCGCAGAAGACATCAGAGAATGAGAGCTGTCAAGCAGCTCGTCGTTTCCTAGTTGGTCACTCATGAGGTAGTTGCAGGAAGTAGACACGTTGAAGTGCCGAGGCGGAATGCCACGACAGGCAGCAGCAAGTGGCAGGCAGCAGGCGAGGTCTCTCAAGCAGGTCTTGCTGAGACTGCTGAATGCGAAGTGTGAGACCTCGTGCCGCCACAAGCTGAGCCAGCAGTTTGTGTATTTGCACGCAGTACAATACAACAGCACCTATCTAATGTCTATCCTACACAGCTTACATGATCCTGTCCATCCAGCATACAACTCCAAGTAGTTAGTCCTGAGCAGCATGATCCGACTTGGGCTGGTGAGCGTGCAGCAGCAGGTCTAGCTTCACATCTCACACTCCCACTTGAACACGGCGTCCTAGTTGGCTTGGCCGTCGTGATCACCTGAAGTGACTCCTTGTTTGTTGACTCACACCTTGAAGTCGTAATGTAGATCTTGATCTGGTTCGCGACGCTACTGCAGGACGCTGGTGCAACCAGCTTGAGTTTGAGTCAGCCTTTCAGACTGCCAGCGCTGCTGTCGAGTCTTGCAATAGAGTCAGCCTACGCTTCCTCTTCATTAGTTTCAGCGGTCCCCACACTCGTATCACGAGGCAGTGGCAGCACTTTCATTGCTTCGCGGAAGCGGGCAAATTTCACAGCGCCGAGAGCTTTGGTCATGATATCTGCGACCATGTTTTCAGTTCCAATGTGACGTGTCGTGAGTCGATTGAGCTCCACGTTCCTGCGTGTCATGTGGTACTTGTTTTCAATGTGTTTGCTCTTGCTGTGTTTGCCGGGTTTTGCAGTTAGGGCAATGGCGCCCATGTTGTCCCCGAGCAGCTCTGGTGCGGAGTGTTCCCAAGCTAGTTCGCCACAAAGATCAGCGACCCACAGTAAATCCTTCGTAGCTTCTGCCATCGCGACATACTCAGCTTCACACGTGCTAAGAGCATTGATCTCCTGCTTCCGAGAAGCGTACGAGAGCACATTTCCATCTAGCATGGTCACATACCCACTAATACTCCGCCGGTCTACAGGGTCGTTTGCGTAGTCGGCATCAGAGTAGCAGGTGACGCTCACATCAGTCCCATGTGCTACATCAATCACCAATCCGTAGTCTTTCGTCGACTGGAGGTAACGCAGTACCCGCTTTGCTTGAGCGTAATGGGTGTAGTCATAGTCCGCAAGGAATTTGCCGGGGTGCCGTGTAGCGTGTGCAATGTCAGGCCTCGAGGCGCCGACTAGATATTGAAGAGCTCCCACTAGCTCGCGGTACGGTAGATACTCAGTAGTTGCAGGCACAACAGCCGTAGAAGCAGCAGTTGCTTCTGGCGTCGCACATCCATTGCAGTTGGACATGTGGAAGCGCTTCAACACTTCAATGATGTACTGTTGCTGAGAGTACGCGATCTGTCGGCGCGGCCGATCAATTGTAATTTCCACTCCTAGAAGATACTTCACCGTTCCCATAGTTGTCATCTCGAAGGTCTCCATCAGTGAAGTAGCAATCTTTGCACAGAGTTCCGTAGGACCCATCAGCAGGAAGTCATCAACGTAGACCGTCAAGAGCATCTTGACTTCTCCATCCTCCTTCAGTGCGTAAAAACCAAAGTCGGAGTCCAACCTTTCGAACCCCAGCTCAACTAGTCTGGTGTGCAGCGTACGATTCCAGATGTTGGGGGCTTGCTTCAACCCATACAAACTCTTTAGAAGTTGGCAAACAGCGTCATTGTCGTCGTCTTCGAATCCAGGCGGCTGCTCCATAAAGATCAACTCCGCCAAATCTCCGTACAGAAATGCTGTTTTCACATCGAACTGGAGCACCTCCCAATCCCGCTGTACTGCGAAGTAGATGGCAGCTCGGATGGTCTCAAACCGAATCACAGGCGCGTAAGTTTCACTGTAGTTGATGCCAAGTTGCTGTTTGAAGCCGTGAATGACGAGTCTGGCTTTGAACCGCTTGATTCGTCCTCGTTCATCTCGTTTCACAGCGAAAACCCATCGGCAGGTAATCACTTTCGACTTCTTTGCTGCAGCTCGTGGAACCAGTTTCCAAGTTTTATGCTTCTTCAGCGATGCTAGCTCTGCCAACATCGCGGCCCTCCACTGAGGCCAATATTTGCATGTTCGTGCTTGTTTGTACGAAGTCGGAATCTCAATGTCTGCGTTGGCCATCATAGCCATTACCATCACACTTCCAACCCAGTAGTCGCTCAGGCGAACATTTGGCTTTTGCACGCGGCGCGGCCGCTTTGTGCACGGCTCCACAGGAGGTGGCTGAATTTCAAACCCAGTTGTCTGCTTCTCAGGTAATCTCCGGTCTTTACGTTTACGCCTCCTCCGCTTCGTCGGCGTAGGTGACGCTTCCTTTGCTCCCACGTGATCTGCAGGCACTTCGTGTAATTCTCCCACTTGCTCTGCAGACACGTTGTCTACGAGATCCAATGGCCGTTCAGAGATAGACGAGGAAGATACATAAGTATCCATGCTGGTGCAGATTCGATCCACTGGCACGGTTGCTGGTAACTCATGTATGCTACCGAGGAAGTGCTTCTCCAGGAGCTGCTTGACGTACGTTCCGTCTGCAGTAAACTCCTCGTGAAAACGAGCATTCCCAGCTTGAGCAGTAGCAATTTGGCATGTCAGCAGATCCAAGAACTTGTAGCCCTTCGTGTTCACACTGTAACCCAGCAATAGGTACATCTTGGCGCGAGGTGCCAGCTTCTCCTTCTTCTGCCGCGACTCAGGCGGCACCCGTACATGGGCCACACATCCCCACGTCCGAAGAGTGCTCAGATCGGGTGCCTTCCCATACAGCTTTTCGTGAGGTGACACCACACCAAAAATCTTAGTCGGCAGCATGTTCAATGTGTCAACCACGTGTAGCAGTGCCTCGCCCCACAGCATGTTTGGCATGCGGGTGGAAGTCAGCATGGCCCGTATGCGCGGCAACACGACGCCATTGGCATGTTCTGCTATTCCATTCTCCTCAGGAGAATACGAGTTCGTGTTCTGAAGAATGATGCCACGGGTCTCGCAAAACACTGCTAGTTCATCACTCATAAATTCACCACCCTGATCGGAATGCATGCGCCGAACTGTAAGCTTGGGGAATTGTGTGCGGAGCTCATTTAGCAGAGCGGTAATGTAGCCGGTTGCTTCGCTTTTCGCCTTCAGTAGGTAGACCCACTTGTGTCTAGTCGCTTCATCAATCACGAAGAGAAACATAGAGGCTCTGCTGACTGTCAGCTCATTGACTGTGCAAACGTCCATCACAAGCTTCTCAAGTGGCTTCCACTTTCGCGTGCGCAGTCGCGGGTGGCTCATCTTCTTTGCTTTGCTGGCAATGCAGGCGACGCACTCGTAAACAGTAAGATCTTTGCCGCTGACATCGATTCCCACGTTACACTGAGTGCTCAATGTTTTCACACAATCCATGCCCATATGACCAAAACGCTGATGCAGGAGTTCCATGCTCTTCTTTTTGTTCATGTTCTGCTTACTCACTGCGCTAACCATGACGCCAGGTACACGTGCAACATGTAGTCGATAGATGTTTTCCTCCATCTCAAACCGTATCACAGTCCCAGGTTTAGAAAGCCACGCAATCTTCTGATCGTCCGAGCAGGTCAGCTTGTACTGTCCCGTAGTCTGCATGTAGCCAAGACTAATGATGTTGACCCGTGCAGTCGGGCTGTACACCACTTCGTCAAGCAGGCGGTCCTCCGTAGCGCCAGTTGCCTGGTTGAACACACGGAGCAGCACAGTTCCACAGATAGAGGCATGTTCACATGTGCCGTTAGCAAAGTCCAATCGGCTCGTCTTGTCATTGTGCAGTGCTGTGAATAACTCGAGATCGTTGCAGACATTAGCCTGCGATCCCGAATCTAAAATCCACTCAATGCAATCGGACTTCTCAAGTATCATACCTGAGCCGCGGTTCACAGCGTTCACTTGACGCGATCCATGCCAATTGCCAGCACCAGAGATCCGTTGTCCAAATTGCGGGTTCCTCCCATCATCAAAACGGCGTTGCCACGATTCAGCCGGACGGTGGTCATTTCCCCATCTCGGTGATCGTGGTGGCGCCCAGTGTTGAGGGGGCCCGAATGACCCACGGGGCGGCGACTCAAATCGCCTCGGCGCATCTCTTTCGCGTGGCGGCGACTCAAATCGCCTTGGGTGATCAACACGATCACGCGGCGGCGACTCAAATCGCCTTGGACCGTACCCAATGTAGCCCGGTCCAAAGTTCAGACGCGGTGGGGAGCGGCGGTCAAACCCACGCGGTGGAGATCGGCGCCACTCATCAGCACTCCGTCCTTGGCGAGCAGGAGAGCGTCCACGCTCATGCTCAAAGTTTCCATCGTTACTGCCACGTGGCCCGTAATAACAATCTCCAAGTGCAGGTGGACCCACCCGTGATCCACCCTCGTTGCACCTTCTTTCATGCATTGGTCCACGTAATTCAACACTAGGTTCTTGCTGTTCAACCCTTGAGTATAGTCCAAGCTGCTGAACTCCCACTGGTTGGCGTTGCTGAACATGCAGTACTTCGTAGCGCTGCCGAGTGCCTTGTCCATCATTATTGAGCCTTGGTTCTGGTTGCTGAGACGGAAGTTGCTGCGTCACCAGCGGCTCAGCGGGTTTGGCTTCATCCGGACTAGCCGGTGTAGTGGGAGAGTAGACTGGCGACATGCCAGTCAACCGAGGTGTCGTTGCCTCCGACGACTGCGCCGCAGGCGACTGCGTCGCAGTTGACACCACTTCCACACGACGAACAGCATTCACCAGAGACATCGCACCACGCTTGTTCTTCTTTTCCTTCAAACGTTTTTCCAATTCAGGCTTGAGCGGAGTGCCCGTTGTAGCCGTACACTCCGCATACCAATGCCCTTGCTTGCCGCAGTTGGCACAGCTCGTCTTGGCTTTCGTGCGTTTCGTATCAGTAGCTGCATCACGCTTGCGAGCTTTATTCTTTTGACCACTGTTAACATGGTTGACCTGAGCTGCTTGGCGTTTCGGTGCTACAGCAGATGTCTGCAGACGCTTGACTTGATCGCGTGCCTGCTCAGCGGTTCGCAGACACTGCATGGCTTCAGAAAGCGTGAGGGTCGAGCGGTCGTTCTTGCTACACCAGACGGTGTGCTGCTGCGCCATCTCCCCAAACACATTCAGCGTGTTGGAGAGGAGCAAGCTCGCATGGTCATACTCGGCCATCTCGCCGTTCGCTTGGCGCAGGCGGCGCACAAGCTGTTCCACGTCATCGACATACTTGGCGACGGTCTCGTCCGGCTTGAGCAACCGGTTCATGAGCTCCCTGCGTATATAGTCGGGGTTCACGCCGTCGCCGGCCTCGAAGTGCGCCGTGATCCGACCCCACAGCAGTGAGGGTGCCTCCACTTGGTCATGCAGCTCTTCGACCTTGAAGGTCACTCGAAGCTCGAGCGACAGCGATAGCGCGAGCGCTGAGAACGCCACTCCCTTCCGCATGCTGTACCAGTCGGCGTACTTGGGCTGCATGTAGCCCATGCGCGAGTCGTACCGCTCGCCGCCGTACGTAATGGCGTCGAGTATCAGCGGCTGGAAGCGCAGCATGACCTCGCTGCGCCACGCCAGATAGTCATCCTTGGTCTTCAGTGGCGGCAGCGAGATCGTCGTGCCCATCAGCACGGACGTAAACTTCGAGAGCTCCGCGTCGTCGTAGCGACGGGTGAGCTGTCCGATCTGCATCTGGCCTTGGTCTGCAACAGGTCCACCAGCGTCGTCTCCTGCACCAAGTCCAGCGTCTCCAGCAGCACGTCCAGCGTCTTCTCCAGCAGCACGTCCAGCCGAGTCTCCAACAGCACGTCGAGCAGGTTCACCAGCAGCACGTCCAGCGGGTTCACCAGCAGCACGTCCAGCAGCGTCGGAGTTGCCGAGTCGGGCTGAGGGAGGGAGGTCTTGGACCGGCGTTCTTCCCGGAGAGGCCTCTTGCGATGTGCCGAGATCCGGCCCACTGTTGCGGAGCCTATCCAATAGCATGTTCAGGAGTGGAAGACTCCCAGATAGACTGGCCAATTGCCGTCCGAGTTGTTCAGCTTGTTCAGCTGATAGTCCTTGCTCACGTTCGTCAGGTACGTCAGGTTGCTGCACTTGGTCTGCATCGTCAGTCGAGGCGTCCTGCCTTCCGTTTGGGCTCATAACCTGAGAGCTGTCAAGCAGCTCGTCGTTTCCTAGTTGGTCACTCATGAGGTAGTTGCAGGAAGTAGACACGTTGAAGTGCCGAGGCGGAATGCCACGACAGGCAGCAGCAAGTGGCGGGCAGCAGGCGAGGTCTCTCAAGCAGGTCTTGCTGAGACTGCTGAATGCGAAGTGTGAGACCTCGTGCCGCCACAAGCTGAGCCAGCATTTTGTGTATTTGCACGCAGTACAATACAACAGCACCTATCTAATGTCTATCCTACACAGCTTACATGATCCTGTCCATCCAGCATACAACTCCAAGTACACCTTTTGCGAGTCGTTCTGCCCAAATGTCCGATTCAATACAACCAGTCAGAAAAAGGGCACTATACACCGTCCTACTTGGGTACAAAAAACGCTGTTTCGAAATGACCACCTCTCTTTTCAAAACAACCAGTACCGTGCTTTTGGTACAGTTCCCTACTTGCTTACCGCCATGTCCTTCAGCAAGATGGCGTCCGCGACGAAAGAATACGTGTGATGAATACACTTCCGGCATAGCTCCTCCGTCACAACCTCGGAGAAGATGTTGTTGGCCGCGTGTAGGAGAAACGACGACCGGTGATCTTGAATTGTGGTCCCTTCTGGCACGTTCAAAATATCTCTTCTTTTTTCCGCCATGTAGCGCTTCACTGCAGCCTTGTAGGCCGAAAAGACATTTTCAATCCCATTTAGCATGGGTGAGTACGGGCCCAGCCGCAAACACTCAGCAGCAGCAAACTCGGTCTCCTCAAAAACCTCCTCAACGCGACTGTGGCACGGAGCGTTGTCAACGACGACAACCACCTTGCTCAGCGGCCCACGCGTCGCTTGATCTCGAAGCATAACACGCACGTATTCGTTAGCAGCCCCATTATCAAACGATCCAAAGCGCCCCTCATGATACTCCACCCCGTCCCGAGAAATCGACGCGATAACGTGAATGTTCTTGCCCTTGCTCGACGTGTTCATGTCGACTGCGCGCTGACCCGACTTGCTCCATCCGTACTTGCGGCTCACCCAAATGTTGAAGTTAGTTTCATCCATGTAGATGATCTTTTTATCAGCAGAAACCTTCTGTAGCAAAGCAATCACGAACTCTTGGCGCTTGAGCTTGTTGACCTCAGTGTTGCGGTAGTTGTTGTCGCGATGAGTCTTTTTCACCGTAAAGCAGCGTCCTTCGAGGTTGTCACGAACGGTAGAGGTCCCAACACGAACCCCAAAATGATCCAATAGGCGCTGCTGCATTTCCCCAAGAGTTAGCAGGCAATTCTCGGCCAGACACTCCTCTAAGAAGTCGAGGTGCTGCTCGTTTAACTTCTTGTTGTAGGCGCCGCCCCTCATGTCTGGTGAAGGCGAAAAGTCCCCCGTTTGCTTTGCGTTCCGCACCCAGCGTCGCGCTGTTTCCACCTTCACGCCGTTGTGCTTTGCGACGAGCCGCCAATTCCCCCCCCCTGGCTAGCTTCCTCCAGCACTCTCGCACGCTCCTCGTAGGTGTAAGTCTTCCCCATGACTCAACTTTCGAAATGAAAGGCCGTGGGCATATCGAATCAAGCCTGTGGTCATTTCGAATCGAACTTTCGATCGACTGTTCTAGAAGTATACACATCAAGTATACATGTCCTTTTTCTGACTGGTTGTATTGAATCGAACATTTGGGCAGAACGACTCGCAAAAGGTGTAGTTAGTCCTGAGCAGCATGATCCGACTTGGGCTGGTGAGCGTGCAGCAGCAGGTCTAGCTTCACATCTCACAGAGAAGAGGACATTTAGCAGCCTAAAGACGCATGCCACTGTCTTCCGCACAACATCGGCTCCGAGGAAGGGGTCCTGCACGACGCCCGTAGCCCGATGATCGGGCACGATCGAGTCGATCGTGCCTGCCACGACGAGGCTGGCACGTAAAGCAGCCAGGTAGCTGGCCTTATTTTGGGCCGTGGGCGTAGCTTTCAGTCGCCTACACTCGCCCAGCTCCCGGCGGCGCGAAAAAAACTTGGGAGCGGGACGGTGTCCACTCCTATGCACTAACCCATCAGCCAATAGAAATACAGAATGACGTCCCGGGACGTGGGACTGGGAAAATAAGAACGGGCCTTAGCCTCCGGTAGTGTACCGGTATATCGGTACTAAACTGTCCACAATTAAACCCCGCATAGCCCCCGGTAGCGCACCGGTATATCAGTTACCGGTACGTCCCATGGAATTAATCCTTGTTGGGCTACCGGTATTAGCACGCCCGGGCGGGCGCGCCCGGGGGGAAACGTAGTTCGTAAGAACATGCTTTGCTTTGCTTTGCTTTGTGGTTTAAACACATACACATAGTAAAAATAAAAATACACATAGTAAAAAATAAAATAGTACTTTTCTGGTCACCGTACTATTACCACATTGAGGTTTTATGTGGCCCACATAATGCCGTATCGGCCAATCCATGTCCAAAATATTGGCTTAATTGGTCAAGTTATTTGATTCTGTGCGAATGGTGATTGGCTCAGAAATGTAGGGTTTGTATCCGTGAAGATAAGCTCTCGTTAGGTGGTCTTTTTGTTGAAAGCAAAGTATAAGTACAAAAGTTATTGTAAAATATATGAAATGGTAATAGTACGGTGGACCAGAGAAGTAGACTGAAGTAAATGATCCATTTGAGGCCGCTGAGCAGCCTAAACAGACCAGGCGCATCCCTCCCATCATCCTTGGTCTTCTTCCTTGGCGCTCACGGCAATTTTGAAATCAGCTATTAGATCTCAAGAGGATCAATATTGAAATTAGCTATTAGATCTCAAGAGAATCAATTTTGAAATTAGCTATTAGATCTCAAGAGAATTATTTGCAAAGGAGCTTGCACAATTACTTCAACGACCTCATTTACCAACTGTCAAGAATGGAGCGCAAAGCATACCAAGTCGTCGACGACTACAGGGCGCACTGTGAAAGGTATCGCGAACACATGGATCACCGGCCTCGATTGTTCCTGATCATGAGGGGCCTCCCAGGAAGTGGCAAGTCGACGTTTGCACAAGAGGTTGCTCAATATGCTGATCAGGTCGGCTTGCGCACGCTTATCTGCTCTGCCGACCAGTTTTTCCAGCGTGGGGGGGTCTACGTGTTCGATCGGAACCGACTCCATGAAGCGCATGAAACATGCTACACGCAGTGCCGCGAAGCGTTGGAGCGCGACCTGGACCGAGGCGTCGATATTGTCATCGTTGACAACACCAACCTCCGGGAGCACGAATTCGAGCGTTATCTGGATCTCCACATACGTCCAGACAAGCTTGCAGTTGCTGCGTTTGAATGCCCACGTGGTCCAGCCGAAGCGACCATACTTTTGGGACGTGCTAACGCTGTTGGCCATGACATCCCAGGGCACACTTTTATGGAGTACTATGAGATCTGGCGCAGCAACTTCCGAAACCGGCTGCATAACTACTTTATCGAGCTGGAACTCTTCATGCGCGATCGCTAACCTCCAGCACAGTAAGCAATCGACACCTAGGACGAGGTTACTTGTTTCAAGCGCTAATAAACCCAACAATGTTTTGCTCGAACTTCATCTTATGTGCCCCGATCTGCTGAGCGATAGCTATAGTCACTCGAAACATAGAACGGAGCAATGACGGCAAGATCGCAGCAACTTTGCAAGCCGAGGCAATGTTGACAGCGTTATCATTAGGCCTGACAGTCGTTATGATTCACAGAAGCTGATCTTCAACTAATCAAAGCTGCACTGCTGTATTATTCAGGAAAAAGAGGCAATGCTGGTTTGCCACATATAAGTTGTATATAAGAAAGACAACAACGGGGTAACTTAATTCAACAAAGTGTATTGTTCGATTAGTAGCGACATCGCCGCCCTGCCACTTCCGGGGTCATGAACCACCTGCTCGGTGACGGCAGCTCGGCATTTGTGGCGCGGACGCCATCACCGGCTTCAACCACGCTGCCGGACACTGCTGCAAGCATCATAGCCACAACAATACATAGCAATCGTTAGCACCTCCATCTCCGCCATGCACGTCACCAACAGCCGCGCACCTTGCTGGTGGGCAGCCGCAGCTTGCCATCCGCGAGCGCGGACACCATCACCAGCTTCGGCCACGCTGCCGGACACTGCTGCAAGAATCATAGCCACCACAATACATAGTGATCGTTAGCACCTCCATCTCCGCCATGCACGTCACCAACAGCCGCGCACCTTGCTGGTGGGCAGCCGCAGCTTGCCATCCGCGAGCGCGGACACCATCACCAGCTTCGGCCACGCTGCCGGACACTGCTGCAAGAATCATAGCCACCACAATACATAGTGATCGTTAGCACCTCCATCTCCGCCATGCACGTCACCAACAGCCGCGCACCTTGCTGGTGGGCAGCCGCAGCTTGCCATCCGCGAGCGCGGACACCATCACCAGCTTCGGCCACGCTGCCGGACACTGCTGCAAGAATCATAGCCACAACAATACATAGCAATCGTTAGCACCTCCATCTCCGCCATGCACATCACCAACAGCCGCGCACCTTGCTGGTGGGCAGCCGCAGCTTGCCATCCGCGAGCGCGGACACCATCACCAGCTTCGGCCACGCTGCCGGATACTGCTACAAGAATCATAGCCACAACAATACATAGTGATCGTTAGCACCTCCATCTCCGCCATGCACGTCACCAACAGCCGCGCACCTTGCTGGTGGGCAGCCGCAGCTTGCCATCCGCGAGCGCGGACACCATCACCAGCTTCGGCCACGCTGCCGGACACTGCTGCAAGAATCATAGCCACCACAATACATAGTGATCGTTAGCACCTCCATCTCCGCCATGCACGTCACCAACAGCCGCGCACCTTGCTGGTGGGCAGCCGCAGCTTGCCATCCGCGAGCGCGGACACCATCACCAGCTTCGGCCACGCTGCCGGACACTGCTGCAAGAATCATAGCCACAACAATACATAGCAATCGTTAGCACCTCCATCTCCGCCATGCACATCACCAACAGCCGCGCACCTTGCTGGTGGGCAGCCGCAGCTTGCCATCCGCGAGCGCGGACACCATCACCAGCTTCGGCCACGCTGCCGGATACTGCTACAAGAATCATAGCCACAACAATACATAGTGATCGTTAGCACCTCCATCTCCGCCATGCACGTCACCAACAGCCGCGCACCTTGCTGGTGGGCAGCCGCAGCTTGCCATCCGCGAGCGCGGACACCATCACCAGCTTCGGCCACGCTGCCGGACACTGCTGCAAGAATCATAGCCACCACAATACATAGTGATCGTTAGCACCTCCATCTCCGCCATGCACGTCACCAACAGCCGCGCACCTTGCTGGTGGGCAGCCGCAGCTTGCCATCCGCGAGCGCGGACACCATCACCAGCTTCGGCCACGCTGCCGGACACTGCTGCAAGAATCATAGCCTCCACAATACATAGTGATCGTTAGCACCTCCATCTCCGCCATGCACGTCACCAACAGCCGCGCACCTTGCTGGTGGGCAGCCGCAGCTTGCCATCCGCGAGCGCGGACACCATCACCAGCTTCGGCCACGCTGCCGGACACTGCTGCAAGAATCATAGCCACAACAATACATAGCAATCGTTAGCACCTCCATCTCCGTCATGCACATCACCAACAGCCGCGCACCTTGCTGGTGGGCAGCCGGAGCTTGCCATCCGCGAGCGCGGACACCATCACCAGCTTCGGCCACGCTGCCGGATACTGCTACAAGAATCATAGCCACAACAATACATAGCAATCGTTAGCACCTCCATCTCCGCCATGACATCACCAACAGCCACTCACCTTGCTGGTGGGCAGCCGCAGCATGTCATGAGCGAGCGCGGACGCCATCACCAGCTTCAGCCACGCTGCCGGACACCGCTGCAAAAAATCATTTTAAAAAACCAAATGTTACAAGCAAATCTTGCTTTATCTTATGTTGTTCATGTATACCAGGCGATCCGGATACCGGTAGCCACAAAAACTTAAACAACGAGTGAAGTATGTATTTGAGACAATCATGTATTACAAGTAGACAGTCTAGTTGCCATAGCCGTAAATCATTTTCCCTTGACGCTTTAAGGCGTATACGACATCCAAACTAGTTACGGTCTTTCTGTTTCCGTGCTCCGTGTAGGTCACAGCATCTCGAATGAGATTCTCCAGGTAGACTCGTAGTACTGCTCGTGTAGTATCGTAGACGAGTCCAGATATTCGTACTACACCAGCGCGGCGAGCCAATCTGCGGATAGCCGGTCTTGAGATGCCTTGAATACTATCTCGAAGTATCTTGCGGTGACGCCTGGTGCCGCCTTTGCCGAGACCTTGTGCCTCTTTGCCTCGCCCAGGCATGTCTTGCACTGACCGGGCAAATGATGAAGTGATGAACAAAGGGCGATACGGCGATGCATTGGCCTCCATGATGAATGCAAGTCGTAGAAGTGATGAGCTGGCTCGTTATATTTTTTTCGGACCATTGAAGTAGCAAGCAGGGGAGATGTGCTGGCTCATGTTGTTTTTATTGGACCACAAAGTATACCGTAAGTCATGCTTCCTCAGATACTTTATGCTACTTCTGGCGGTAGGCGAACGTCTCCAGAGACACCTTCAACGCACGCATGCAATGTAGTAGCTCTTTGTGGTGGCGACGGGCCACCCTTCGGTTAGACTTATACTGGCGATGCACGAGTAGTTGCACCTGATCGAGTTCTGGGTGACGTTCTTCTCGCGCAACGGTGTCCTCTGGGCAAAGTGACTGTTGCTCAGCATCTCGACCGGGGCGTGAAATTGGCGCCTGGACCAACAGCTCTGGCGGCAACATACCATTCGGTTCCATTCCGGCATGACTCTCACATTGGCAGAGGGTTTGCGCGATCTCCTGCAGTCGCGGCGGGGTCCTGTGCAGTTTCATCTGTTGCTGTACTCGGCTTGCTGCACTGGCAAGGTGTGCACGCGCATCGCCGATCCCGTGGCGTGAAGCCAAGCTCATACGTCGGAACTTTCTCTTCAGGCTCATCGCATCTCTCCGTTTCCATTGGGGTTCCTTCACCGCGTTGTAATCCGCAGCTACAGCTTCCCAGTCAGCCCTCGAAGCTGGTAGGCTTGCCTGCACCAGCTCAAGCAAGTGTCTCATCTCGCCGATACTGTAGTTGGTTGAGCCGTGTTGTTTTGTCATCTAGTCGATGCGCACAGACGAAGTTAGTGCGTATAATGCCAATGTATCTTGCAAGCCCAGCGTATTCTCCCACCTACTCTCCTCCCTGCGACTTTGTCAATGATTCAAGTGGTGGAAGGTCGCAATAGTGTATCCATATGACCCTGTGAATCAGACCAGAATCAGATGCATTATTTACATCGAGCCTACTTCAACTGCACTTCTGCGTTGGCCTGCTCCCAGCTTAACTGGCTGAGGCGGGTCGTGAGCTGACACTGCGTGTCATTGTATAGCTGTAGATTCGAGTACTCGTTGATGTCGACAATGGTCCCAGGCGATGGAAGAAGCTCGGAATCACTTTCAAGATTCCAAAGCGTGGCAGTCAAAAGCAGCGAGTCAATGTCCTGCCGGTTAGCTTCGTATGGCACCTTAAAAACCTACCAGAATAACAAATAAGTTAGTAGCAGTCAAGCCGCAAAACCATTGTAGGCCAACGTACACTGAGCATATCATCCAGCGTTTCAGGTGCCTGAGCGTCCACAAAGTGCATGCAAATCAGCTTCCACTGCCCGTACGCATGATCCGAAATCCAGAGCAGCTTCATCCGCAGCAAGAGCTTGAACGTGGGTTCCTTCCTCCGAAGCACTTCCCGTAGACCTGCCGAATGAGGTCAAACAATCAATCATACCAAATTCACCATTCGTGAGTCGTACCTTCGACACTGTCGACCACTGTCGCTCCTTGCTCTGCCTCAACAGCCCTTGCCCCCAGCAGCTCTCGCATGCGTTGATATGGCGTTGATTTTGTTGACACCACTTCTGCACTCGTACTGGTACTGCTGGTAGGGCCCCCAGGGTCATCCTGGTGCCGCTTTGAAATACGCGGGCTGGTCTTCATGACCACCTTGACAGACTCGCGACGTGGCTTTCCCACCATCTTAGAAAAATCACAATGGCACTCGGAGTCGAACGGGCTTATGCATGCGGTTTTCCATATTTCATGCTTAAACCCATCGTGGATCACGCTGCACTGTATTGTACTATACTGTACAGTATTGGCGCTCTAGTTGAGATACGAGCCTCTGCATGGTAGACTCAAGCCTCTTGGGGGGCACCAACAGCCCCCCCCCCCCCTCTCGCACACAGAGCATCTCTAGAGAATCTTCTGTCGTGGGTTTCGCCATGCCAAAGGACTACGCATACACACATGAAACTCATATATTTAAAGCCGAATGAAGCTCCCTTCCGGTCGGGGTACATATCCTATATGGAACTTATACAACTAGATTTCACCCTCGCCTGCAGGGTATTTACGCGTTAGGCGCGCTTAGACTGCGTGCACTCTAGCAAACGAACGCACCTCACGCACGACGGTTCTCTAAGCCCAATGGATCACTGCTTTTTCGATGGACCAAGTGGGTGCATGCACACCTCACCCACGACGGTTCGCCAAGCCCAATGGATCACTGTTTTTTCGGAGGACCAATGGGTGCAGGCGCAGCGCATGATGCGCTACGAACGAAATCTAGCTAAGACTTCATCCTTAGAAAAAACACAATAAATTATGCGTTGCTAAGTCTTGTAGCTGAGGAAAAGTACCGTCATCGGCGATTGAAATCGTCGATAGCTGTATTGATTTATAAGTTATATGGCACAAACACCACATTATACATCTTCTAGGATGCCTAATGTCTAGGTTGATAGATTTATTCGTGTCCGCTAGCACGAATTATAGCTTACGACGGCAATGATGTCATGGCTCACTATTTTTTCGATGGACCAATGGGTACGAGAGACGACCTACCTACGAACTGTAACCGCTTGAACCGAACCAAGCGCTCAGCAATGTTTCGACGGACAGCCAGAGGTGCTGCCATGGAGCATTCCATTTTCAGCGGACCAATAGGTACATAATCCTTCAGTGCGCTCTTGTATATGTAGTGTGGTTCAGATAAGATATGCAGCACTGCCCTGATAGCTGGTTTGCATGAAAACCTTGAAAAATAACCACCCTCGAGTCTCTTGAGGTCTCGGGCATAAGTATAAGCAAGAATCAGCGCTTATTTTCAAATTCGCCACGCACTGCTCACCCCCCCCCCCCCCCCCCCCGCCCCCACGCATCATCGCCGCCATGAACATTCGTCAGAAGTTTGCTTCGGATGTCAGCATCATCTTCTTCGCCGCTGTGGCCGAAGAGCAAGCGAACGCGTGGAGAGCTATGGCCCGCCCCGTCGACATCTGGTTCACCGACATCCTTGACAACATCATGGAGGATCGAGGTCGTCTTCAGTCTCCAGTGCCTGATCAAGAGGCACGCACCATGGCGCGCATGCTGCAACGATTCTACAAGACTTTCATCCCTGATTCGGAAGCCAACGATTTGCGCTGGGTGAAGATACCTGCTGGCATGGGTGACCTACCTGTGCGCCGCGAGTTTCGACCAGGTGATGATCCCCTCGATGTTGCCGCTATTCCTGGTGGAATGGTTGTCGCTGTGGATGACGACACGTGCTTCTACGTGTATGGTTGGAACGACAACGTTGCTCTCCGGTCCAACCGCAAAGAGATCAAGCTGAACAAAGGTGATGTATTCGTTTATCGTGGCGATTTGATTTTTGCCCCGGTCGGCAACGACACCAACAACGTGTGCATTCATGCATACCTCGACACGCCGACGTCGGACCGTCTCGAGAATCATCAGCCCATCATCGTCCCAACGGTCAATGACACTGCTCGGACGGACGACCCATTCTGCTTTGCGTGGAATTGCACGTTCCGGGGTTCCGGGACCATAGCGGTTCGCCACCACCTGACTCGCTTCCACGGATTCCGCTTTCACGATGCGCCTCTTACTGGGGCGTAAGCCTAGTTGCCAAGCCGTGCAACCTAATGGCCACCTGGCGCCTTTCGATTAGTTTTTACTTCTGCCTGTTAGCTAGTAGTTACAATGCAACTAGGGCGCAATATATTTCTTGTTCTTGTTGTCTACATGTTGTTGTTCTGGTAATCTGCTGTCGATGGTAGCCAGACCTTCCGATAATACCGCCTCATACGGATTGCCATGAGCCTAGAAAATAAGTTACTGCATCAAGATCACTCTTCCTGAAAAATAATTATTGCTGGTGAGCTGGCAATGCTAAGCAATATCAGTTACCAGAACATCTATTGCAAGTCAGAGTTAGCTACCTTCACTACCGTGCTAGAACTCCAGAAGCGTCTATTCTCCTTCAGAAAGAGAACCGCCTCCCGATTCACTGGCAAAATCCCGTGGTGATGATGCGAAAGCGTATGCTTTGCGGCTGAAAAATCGAGCGACGCGAAATTACTAATAATTTACGAAGCTGTGGGTAATAAATAATTTTACGTTACGCAAATTTTGTCAGAATAAGTTATTGTCAAGTTCCAATCCCGTAAAAATTGCAATACAGTTATTTATTCGGAGGGTCTGATGGTAGCAAATCACAGTTTTAGGAAAGTATGTGTTTCATGTGAGTTCCTTGTTTCCAGCCAATTCGCTTTGGTATCTCCACCAATACTGCTTGAATTTCTCGGAGTTAACTGAAGTTATATACTGCTGCTGTAGTCTTTGAATTGTTGTACAGCTAAGAAGTTCCTGCCAGCCTTCTTCATTGAAATAAAATAAAATGTTTTGCTATTTCATCGTGCTCAAGAATCCTCAAGTTTAGTGTGTTGTGCAGTGTGCAACACCAACAGGTCAGTGCCTAAAGAAGACCAGGGTGCTGCTACACCGGCAACAACGCGTACACTTCACCCCAACTCAGGATCAGGTCGCCACACCCACGCATCCGATTAAGTACTTGCAGTTTGGGGCGCGCTGTGTGAGTTCTATATGAATATGACTAAGACGAAACCCAGTACTGTACTGGGTGCCGTGCCTTTCAGCGAACTTTCACTGAAAGGAGTGAAAACTTTTCTTTCACGGTAGTTTTCTTTTGGTCAATGGGGGGCAACCTTGGCGTGATTGAGGGGGGGGGTGATCGACTGCCCTGACCAAGCCGTACTTAGTTGACAACACAACAGAATTCGCAACGGCAAACAAGAATGGAGGCCCCGATCGACTGGCAACGTGGGATCAACCAGATTCTAGAGGACACCGTGGAGGGTACCTGGGCTTATGCGAAGTATATGGTGCTACTCTGTGGGCTTCCTGGAGCGGGAAAGAGCGTGTTTAGTGGGGTTTTGGCAGCGGAATTTCGTGAAGCTTTCGAAAGGCAGCGAAACACGGACGGCATCACTCGCCAAGTGCGGGTGTGCGGCTCGGGATTTCACGAAGAGCGCAGAGGATGGGGGCGACAAATGGCAGAAGCTGATGTTAGAGTGTCGTTGCAAGCAGCGGATGTAGTGATCATCGACGAGATGAACTTAACGGCAGCCGATAGGCAGCGAATGATTACCATGGTGACCTCTGAATGGGCCAGGAACGGGTACGAGGGAACGGTGGTCACGGTTAAGCTATCGTGCCGTGACGAAGCCCATGCGTTAGAATTGAATGAGCGATCGACGCGCCCGCTGCCGCCAGCTACCGTTCAACTGCTTTTCCAACAATTCGCCGCCGATACTGAGGTGCCCGCAGTCACCGTTGAATCATTCGCGCAGCCAGAGTAAGGCAATTCAGAAGATGTGAACCTCGCCAAACACGCGGAAATAATTGGCCAGATTATTTCAACGTTGGCCAGGTTGCCGGAACCTCGAGGTGTTAGCCTGCTGCTTGCAGTAGCTGTTTGTGAGTTGCGTAACGATGATTCAATAACCTTTTTCATCGCTCTTTAGTATGCTGAGATCTAAGGCCATAGAATGTGAGCTCATACCAGTAAATCCAAGTCAACGCCGACACAGCGTGACACAACGTTGACTGAAAAAGCAAGGCGAAATACACTCGATCTGCTGCTACTAATACCAGCAGTACAATCATTATAGTAATTAGTCAATACAGCGGCTCCCAGCTTGAGAGCGCAGAATAGAAAGCCTACTACAGCGACGACAAAAAAATCGTCAACCAGAATCGAGTCCCCACACGCCGACAGCGCCTATTCACCGAATGTGTTTTCGCCGCTGTAGGTGACGTAGAGAAAACCATCAGAGTCTTTCTGCTCTTTGTATATGTTCGACATTAGTGCCGCTAAACCAGAAAAAACATTTTAAAAAAATGATCAATGAGTATTAGATAACACAAATAATGGCATAACATAGTCACATACCTGTGGGTGGGAGGACGCTGTTGATGAAGATGAAGATTGCCTTCTCTGGACTCAGTTTGATGCGCTTTCGGATCACGTACACGAATTGGCCGACTGTCAGATCCGCCGGCACCAAGTACTTCTTCTTGTCAATGTCCGGGATGTCGCTACGGTCTGCCTTTTCACAAATCACCTGCACCACGATAACAAGAATACACGAGTTAGATATCACCAGTGAATCTATACCGGTAAAGCATACACACCGGAATCCGGTCAGAGTACTTGAATCGAATGCGTTGGGCTTCGGCTTGGCGCTTCTCTGCAAAATGTATCGTTGGCTTAATTCTGTGACCGTAGGGGGGGGGTCTCGACCAGCTCAAGAGCTACGCACCGAACGGGTGTTCCTTCTTGAACGAGCCCATCGTCGCGACGAAAAGGACCGATCCTGAGTCTTCCCAGTATTCGCGGGTGGCGGCCCTGTAGTCGTCCGTGTTGTTGAGCGGCTCGGCGGTACTGGTGCTGGTGGCGCTTCTGCTCACGGAGGCGCGGACACGGTAGTTCAAGCGATTAGGAAACGTCATCGGCGGCGACGGAGGAATTAAAATGGCTAACTGTAAGTAGATTACAAGTACCCCGGATTGTCAAAACGTAAACTGGCTAAGTTGATTACCCCGAATTGTCAAAACGTATACGTAAGACAGTTAAGCTGCGCGGCTGTGGCGACTGAAGAGGCACTTGTTTGATCGTAGCGAAACAGAATAGAAGCAATGACAGCTGAAAACAGTACAACAATTCAAAGACTACAGCAGCAGTATATAACTTCAGTTAAGTCGGAAAAATTCAAGCAGTATTGGTGGAGATAGAAAGCAAATTGGCTGGAAACGAGGAACTCACATGAAACACATACTTCTTTCCCCAACAAGAAGTGATCACGAGCCTGTTACATTCCGTTTGAAGTCGAAAAACTTGCACGTATTCGCGGAGACGTCAGTTTCTAAAATGAAGTGCGAGCAATTGGAAGCACAGTGCGAGGTAGCAGATAGGAAGTCATAACAGCAAGACCAAGAGACATTATATTAAAACTATGCATCATTCGACATACATTTGTAGGGGAAATCAGAATTAATTCAAAGCCAAACATCACATTCAATTATGGTCGAAAGGCACTTTCTTAACATTGGCACTTGTACTCACCGCCATAAGAAGTAGCATGCACGACCGCATTGCTCTTCTTCGCGACCTTGGAAAACTCACACATTGATCTTGTCTCGGCAAGCCACACATCGCCCGGATAGCTGCTGGAGATGCCACCGGCTACTTGTCTGGCAGTGGGGATGGCTTGGGCTGTTTAAACGAACGCGCATGGGCAGCCATGCGTTGACGCAGCTCCAGCAGTTCGCGACCTGCACATAAACACAATGTAGCACATTAGACAATCGGTAATATTCAATACACCACCAAACTGCATTTCGTACGGCGTTGCATCTTCTCGGCTTTCACGCTTCGAGCGTGTGCAGTCCGTTGCTGCTGCGCTTCGGTAGACGAGCTCGCCGACGGATTGCTGTCGGGACTGGCTCCTTGACCGTGCGTCGAAGCTTGCTGCGAAGATGTGCCATCGGCACTGGCGGCGCTCGCAGCACTCGATCTACCGATCTCCGTACTGCCCTCAAGGCCGCTTCCTGCTAGCAAGAATTGTCAGATTACGCAGGGCTATTAGAGAAAAAACGTATTAACGTTCACATTCCTGAACGAGAAGACTTAGATCTGGTAACGACCGAACCAGATCCAGCTAGTATTCACATAATTCACAGCACAATGTGTCAAGTTCATGTAGAGTGGCACATCTACCCCACACACATGTTTCTCACTGTGCTCACCTTTGACGGAGCGCTGCTTGCTTCCGCTCGCTGGCGTCGTCTTCGTTTTCGCCATCTTGTCAACTGACGTCAAAGCTTGCGCCGCCCAAAACTTTGTGGACACACAGATTTAGTTGCCGCTCGTGGCTGTTTTTTGGAAGGAGAAACAGGCAATGCTGTTTTTTTTAAGAAAAAAGAGGCAATGCTCTTTTTGTAGGGAAAAGATGCAATGCAATTCTCTGGGTTTTATATCCAGAGTCCATCCCAGGGGTGGTAATCCTTGCATAACGCATACCACCTGTAATCCGATAATAATTGGGCGTGCAATATAATAGTTACAGCCTCCGTTATATTCTTACCTCTATCGTAAACATATTATGGTTGTATGTTGACCCATCCACTCAACATTAGGTCAAACTACCCATGATAAATAGTATTCGGTAAAAAGAAATAATCACTTTAGCATTCAATATTATCTTACTGTAAAACCCGTATCCCCGTGATAAATGATTGATCTAGACTCCAATTGAGCAACATTTCACTCGCGGGTTTTACTCCGCAATATCAGCGGTGCTCGGCAGCAAGATCACGAAGGCGCTGCGCAGGACACGCTCAAGCAGCCACGCAGGCCATGAGCAATGTGCACCACTACCCGCCCGCGGACTTCCAGCCGGTCATCAGTCACCTGACCGAGTCCCTGTAGCCCAAGAGCTGAAAGCAGAACCTACAGCTGCTGCTCATGGGCAACGGCGCCAGTGAGCTCATCGACCTGGTGATCCGCAGCGTGCAGCCTGGCAGCTAGCGCTCCAGCAAGGATGACGGCCGTGAGATGATCGCGTGGAGCGACCCCAAGTCCGCACTCACGTGCCTCGTGAATCCCACGAACCCCGCGGGCGACAAATATGGACGTGGGGCAGATGAAGAGCTACATCGAGACCACGTGCCCCGACGACCACACCATCATCGTCAACAAGATCATGCAGCCGTGGGTGGAGCCGCCGTGGCGCCAGGACTCGACAATCAATAGCGCGAGTGGGTCAAGTAGCTCAACAAGACTCGCCCCATCAACGTCTGGGTCATGACGAGCTGGACCAAGATCTGGTCGTGCAAGGGGCAGCGCATCAGCAGCGTCGTATCGCCGACGCCCCGCACGCCGCCGAGATTAAGCGTAAACAGGTGCCGTGGTCAGACACCTTGATGACGCTGGCCTTTGTGTCCGCCGTGGTCAAGGACGACGCCTACCTGCAGCAGACATCGGACGTGACCCCCCCCCCCCGGTGGCGCAGCCCTTCCTGTCCTGAATCTAAATCGACACCAAGTCCGTCGACACGTGCGAGCAGGTCTGCAATCTGGCAAAGAAGCACGATGTACCCGTGCGCAGCGGCAAGCCCGGCTACAACCTCCCCGCCTTCTTGCGCATCGCCGTCCGCAGTCCGAAGCAGACAGCCGTGCTGCACCGGGTTGAAGCGGCAGTGCGGCGGGTACCGGATGGGGCCCATCCGATGGGCACGTTCGCGAACGCCGCATTCATCTCCGACAGTCCGCCGCATCAAACAGCGACAGCAACGAGAACAATTCGCGTTCAGAGGTGTGCACTGCTACTGAGATGAATGAGTTGAAGAAACAATTCGAGCAGCAAGCACATGAGATTGGTGCGTTGTAGCAATAACCGCAAGCGCTTCACAATCTGGTTGCTATGTACCCTTCCTGCTACTGTAACAACTATTCACAGTCGTTCGTGCTATTAACGAAAATCGTTTTTACAATCATCTTGACACATTGTTTACATTGTTTATCAAAATTACTCTTGGTGATCAATCTTTGCAGCTGAAACACCTCGTGCGCTCACAACGCGCTGCTGTTTGTGTAGAGCTGTTCCGTGCGAAGTCGCAGCTTTGTTCGTCTAGCGCAGTTGAAATGGCTACGCCCATGAAAAACGATAGTTTGAAGCAAATCACATATTACAGGTGTTGTTTTTGATACACCAGTTATCTCACACGAAACACATAACCTTGAGCTACTGCGCGACAACCTGCAAAAGACAACAGCCACGATGGCAAAAGACGCCGGCCACATCGATGGCTCTTCCGAGGGCCCAGCGTCACCGAATAGTTTGCTTGGGGCGTCCTCTTCCGGAGCCAAGCGCAAGCGCGACCAAGACTCCGGGCCGATCGACAGAGCTTCGGCGACAAGCGGCAAGAAACCCCGCAAAGAAAGATCGGCGAAGCCAACCAGCAATGTAAGGATGACGACCCGACAGGCGGCTAAACGTGCTGGGCGTGAGGCGAGCCTCCCAAGCAATGCTGGTGACGGCAGTGTGGCCAGCGGTGCTTCCGGCGACAACGACTGCGAGGCAGCATCAGTTGCAGGAGCAATCCAAGACTCGGAAGACTCCATTTTGACGCTGGACGAGGTAAAAAAAGCTTGCAAAGCGTTGCAGCAAATGTTCGATCGGCAGAAGGGTGGCAAGCGCCAAATAGAACGCAGAAGACAAGCAGAGAAGTTCAAGTTGAGCTCCTCGCAAATTGTGCTGCTCGCGAATCGATACAAGGCGGCCAGAAATCGCGGCGGGCAAGTTGACTACGAGAAAGCATCAAAAAATAGGAATTTTGATAATTTCACGGGGCATGCTGACAAGTTGAAAGCCTATGAAGGCCATGTGATATCGATGTTGAAGAAGGCGCTGCAACAGAAGCAAGCCCTTGACGCTGGATGCCGGAAGAAAACACAAGAGGAAGGGACTGAAGAGCTGGCAACGCGTGAGGCACAGCATCTACAGCAAATCAAAACGCTACAGAACCACATACAGAACCTGGAAGCTCAAGCGAACTCTGACAACATGGAAGCAGAGAATCGCAAATTACAGAACGATTTGGAAAACACCAACAAGCAGCTTCATGCTGCCTTGAAGCGCTCAGAAGAAGACTGTAACAAGGCCCAGGAAAATGCCCGTCAGGCAAGTGAGCTTCAGCTGCAGCTCGCAACAGTTCAAGAAACAAACACCAAGCTGAAGAAGAAAAACACCAAGCTCAAGAAGGAACAACAGACCCAAAAAGCTGCACCACAGCCGAGCCAAACCACGAAGTGGCTGCAAACCCGAGCATCTAAACTGGAATTGAACGAGCAGCGGTTGAAGACTGCCAAGTTCAAGCTGGGATTGAGAGAAACCCAGTTGAGCAGCAAAGAAGAGGAGCTGGAGAAGAAACGTGTAGCATTGCAGGAACAAGAGCAAGACCAAAACGATGAGCGAAGTCGCTTGAAAGCTCAGCGCTTCATGTTGGATAAGGAAATCAAACGTCATGACGAAAAGGCGACGACGGATAAACAAGCACATGAAAAGGATATGATGGAGCAAAAAGCAATGCTGGACGAGATTACGAAGAAGAAGGACGCGCTAGCTTCACATGAATCTCTCAAGAAAACTGCCGACGACTGGAAACAGAAGTGTATCCGAGCTGAAAACGAGGCGGCAGTGGCAAGGTTGCCCTACGCGACTTTAATAAGTCTCCAAGATGAGAACCAATTCTTGAAAAAAATTGTGGATTCACTCGATGCCTGCTGCAGTACCGAACGGCGCATCGACGATTTCGCCAAGCACCGGGTCAATGACTGTACGTAGCTGGTGCTCTGAATTATCGCGGTTTATTTTGACTAACCGGTTGCTCAATTTGTCTCTATAGTTCAAACAATGCCAAGAAAGAGCAGACGCGAGTTCATCATCAGTTGGCTGGAACGTTTTGATCATCGTCGCGCAAGCTGGTTACATGGCCGATTCGCTGCGTTACGCAGCGAATCGGCCATGTAACCAGCTTGCGGTTAAACGACCGGAATCGCATTTGCCATGATAATGGTGTGTTGCAGGTGGACCACAACAGCTTCCTTCGCGTGTGCGACGAAATAAAACAACACTTGGATCAGCTCGATGAGGACACGCGCAATGCGCACCTGCTTCTCTAATTTGAATTTGAATTGATGTTTCATTTGACTACTTCGCTAGATCTTGATAAAGAATTATGACTTGTTGTATGAGTTGCATATATGAAAGACAACAACGGACAATGCTGTTTTTATCAGGAAAAAGAGGCAATGCTGCTTTTTTTAGAAAAAAGATGCGATGCTGGTTTGCCACATATGAGTTGCATATAAGAAAGACAATAACGGGGTGACTTAATTCAACAAAGTATTTTGCTCGATTAGTAGCGCCAGCTCCGCCCTACTTCCGGGGTCATGAACTGCCTGCTCGGCAGCGGCAGGTTGCCATCCGCGGCGCGGACGCCGCCACCATCTTCGGTCACGCGTGCCGGACACCGCTGCAACAGCAATAAGCAAAACAATACAGGTCCGTTAGCACTGCCAAAGCCGCCATGCACGTCACCAACACCCACGGACCTTGCTGCTGGGGAGCTGCAGCATGCGATCCGCGGCGCGGACGCCGCCACAACTTCGGTCACGCATGCACGACGCCGCTGTAGCATGCAAAACCAATGCAGAACAATCGTTAGCACCGCCACCAACGCCACCAACGCCACCAAACGACCACGAACCTTGCTGCTGGCCAGCCGCAGCTTGCCATGCCCGAGCTCGGACGCCGCCACCAGCCTCGACGCCGCCGCTGTAGCATGCAAAAACAATGTAGATCAATCGTTAGCGACGCCACCAACGCCATGCACGGCATCGACGACCACGAACCTTGCTGCTGGCCAGCCGCAGCTTGCCATGCTCGAGCTCGGACGCCGCCACCAGCCTCGACGCCGCTGTAGCATGCAAAACCAATGCAGAACAATCGTTAGCACCGCCACCAACGCCACCAACGCCACCAACGCCACCAAACGACCACGAACCTTGCTGCTGGCCAGCCGCAGCTTGCCATGCCCGAGCTCGGACGCCGCCACCAGCCTCGACGCCGCCGCTGTAGCATGCAAAAACAATGTAGATCAATCGTTAGCGACGCCACCAACGCCATGCACGGCATCGACGACCACGAACCTTGCTGCTGGCCAGCCGCAGCTTGCCATGCTCGAGCTCGGACGCCGCCACCAGCCTCGACGCCGCTGTAGCATGCAAAACCAATGCAGAACAATCGTTAGCACCGCCACCAACGCCATGCACGGCATCGACGACCACGAACCTTGCTGCTGGCCAGCCGCAGCTTGCCATGCTCGAGCTCGGACGCCGCCACCAGCCTCGACGCCGCTGTAGCACACAAACCCAATGCAGAACAATCGTTAGCACCGCCACCAACGCCACCAACGCCACCAAACGACCACGAACCTTGCTGCTGGCCAGCCGCAGCTTGCCATGCCCGAGCTCGGACGCCGCCACCAGCCTCGACGCCGCCGCTGTAGCATGCAAAAACAATGTAGATCAATCGTTAGCGACGCCACCAACGCCATGCACGGCATCGACGACCACGAACCTTGCTGCTGGCCAGCCGCAGCTTGCCATGCTCGAGCTCGGACGCCGCCACCAGCCTCGACGCCGCTGTAGCATGCAAAACCAATGCAGAACAATCGTTAGCACCGCCACCAACGCCATGCACGGCATCGACGACCACGAACCTTGCTGCTGGCCAGCCGCAGCTTGCCATGCTCGAGCTCGGACGCCGCCACCAGCCTCGACGCCGCTGTAGCATGCAAAACCAATGCAGAACAATCGTTAGCACCGCCACCAACGCCACCAACGCCACAAATCGAGCACGAACCTTGCTGCTGGCCAGCCGCAGCTTGCCATGCGCGAGCTCGGACGCCGCCACCACGCTGCCGGACGCCGCTGTAGCATGCGAAACCAATACAGATCATCCGTTAGCACCGCCACCAACGCCACCAACGCCACCAACGAGCACGAACCTTCCTGCCGGACGCCGCTGTAGCACACAAAACCAATACAGGTCAATCGTTAGCGACGCCACCAACGCCATGCACGCCGCCACCAACCACGAACCTTGCTTCCGGGCGTTGCGTTCCGCGGCGACGTTCCCTGTAAAATGCAAAAACGAAGAATGAGGGTGAGCCATGCACGGCGCTCGCCCGACCACGTACCGTAGTGGTCTATAAATTTTTCCATGGGCCATGGGCACGTACCGTAGATTGGTCGTGTTGACCCTTGGCCGCCCTCCCATCACCCTTGGCCTGCTTCCTTGGCGCTCTGCGGCTGCATGCGCGTCACTTGCGTGCGCCGCTGTGGCGCTCTGCGCCGGGCATGGTCCCTCGCATCCCCCCGCGCGCCGCGCTCTTCAAGGTGACGTGCCGGAAATGGAAGTTTTCCATGTG
The DNA here is from genome assembly GCA_033557925.1 of Phytophthora x cambivora. Classification (NCBI taxonomy): domain Eukaryota; phylum Oomycota; class Peronosporomycetes; order Peronosporales; family Peronosporaceae; genus Phytophthora; species Phytophthora x cambivora. Next base: position 1,733,198 of record JAUCEB010000008.1, on the reverse strand, counting down.
TGCCACACGAAAATACCGCGGTACCGGGTCGGTATGGGTGCCTTACGGACTATTTCACGTAGAATTCTATGTACGCTACACACTATTGTGTGGTTACACGATTTGTGATTGCACTAATACCGGTATTTGTGTCAAATCTTACGCTTTCACCCCAACAAGTGCTATACTATACATAGTTCTTACGAACTACGAATACATGTACACTTCGCTCCTATCCCAGGATTAGGTTCTACATCACCACATTAGTTTTCACAAGCGTGGGTGGGTGGGTTTTGGTTCTGGTTTTTAAGGCCAATGACGTCATTTTTAAGCTTGAAAATTGTATACGGGTATGTGAAGCTAGCCTTGATGCCTGTGAAATTGGTCAAGCGCTTTCGAGATGGAACATGCTTACCGAAGCAAGCCTATCTCACTTGTGTGGTGCAGTTTGTCCGGTAGATTGACGCTGCTCCACCGTTATAGAGTTTGCGATTTCACTTTACTTAAGTACCGCTGTCCCGTACCCGGGAATCTGGGTGACATTCCAGGCGGGTCTTCGCTGGGCCCGACCTGTGATCCGTCGCCACCCAGACCGCCCGGGGTGAACCACTAAGGGCGAATGGCTACATCCTCGTGCAGACCCTCTCCTGGTACCAGTTGCGTGGTACCAGGTTCCCACTAGCGTGGGACCACTACAAAAGATGGCGCGAGTCGCCGATCTCAGCTGACTACCACGACTGCGGGAAGCGTTCCCGTCCTACGTGGGGCTGCTGAGGACAGGTGTCGGCGCCTCGAGGCGAGTGTGAACGAGGATCAAGCGGAGGTGGTGTCATGCCCAAGGACGGAGGACACGCCAGGAGGTCCAGGTGAGTGAAGAAGAAGTGGTGTCATGCTTAGGAGCGCGTCGGCAGCGGCCGACGCGCAATCTTACCTTTCAGTCGTACATTTTCCTGCTAAGAGACACAACTAAACGAAGAAACCAAGCTTTTATTGAATACTTTAGTGCAGCTACTACTTGAAGACCCAACTCGCCTCCGAACTCCAAACCCACCCATCGACTGTACTCCCTGAACAGCCCGCGCGTGCCCGACCCTTGGCAGGAGGGTGCGCGACATTTGGTGGAGAAGCAGGGTACGCGTGTGCTGGAGAAAGCCGTGTGTGGAGTGAGTTCAAGAGGCTCAAGGACTGCCGTGGAAGGAGTCCGCGCGAAGTGGTGACTTCGGGGGTGTCAAGCAAGGCCCGTATCGCTCCTCAAGACAACGCCGGCCGACGCTCTAAGGCTCGGAGGATTGTTTCGTGGAGGCTGCGTTGACGGCTACACTTACATCACGAAGAAACTGTTCTGCTCGGAAGCGTTCTTCGCTGTGCTCAAGCGTTTGTGAATAAACCCCTCCGTGACCGACTCAAGCCAGCGGTGGACGCTGCGCCTTCGAACCAAGTGCCGTGCATTGGACTCTGGAGTGGATTCCCTGGGTGGGGCCCGTCCAGTACCACGAGAGTGACGAAGAGGAAGAACAAGAACTAGAAGAAGATCAAGTAAGTGAAGTGACGATGGAATCAATTGAAGAAAACGCTGAGAACCTGAGCGGCGCTCCCGCTGCGAGCGGAGTGTCCCCTCCTGATGGAAGTGGGGGTGGTGGCCAACCTACGCTAGCTGCGGCCAACCCTCCACAAACTACGAATGCTGATGCGGGTGACCAGTCCGGTCCCCGCCCGATGCTCACCGACCCGAACCGGCCCGATTTGCCTACGCCGGCCGGCCTCGGTGCTGTGAGGAGCCAAGTACAACGATGGGCGGCGCGAGCCTCGACGACCCCCGCCTCCGGGGCCGACCAGGCCTCGAACCCTCTGCTTGCTCCAATGATGACTACTACTACGACGACGGGGTTCCCCGTGACGAGTGCCCCGAGCCTGTTCAGCCAGCCGGACCCGTCAATCTTTGTGAACGCTCCAAGCGTCCAGCCCGTGCCGAGCTCGCTTCCATCGTCTCCTGGGAACGGAGGCGGTGTCGCGTCGAGTGGCCAGCCCGGACAAGTGCAGTACTGGAACCAGACTGGCGGTGGATACATCGCCCAGGTGATGCCTGACCCCCACGGTGGTTGGCCTCAAGTGGCTCCAACCCCGGTCCAGAACCAAGTGATGGGGCCGGCGGGACTGTTGTTTGGATATAACAATGGGGCCCCCGTGCCGACCCCGGCACACTCCCAGTATGGTGCCGTGGTTCCGCCTACTCCGACCACCTTGATGACTACGATGACCCCGCCCATGACTCGAATCCGGACGGCTATCCCGTCGTATCAGAACTACACTATTGGTACCCCAGCCGTGGCTGCGGGAGTAGGGGGCGGCTACCCCGTATTCCAACCCGCCGGGTGGGCGCAGACTCTTGACCCGAATCGCCCGAGGTCAGCCCCTGACGCTAGGACAACTCAGCCTGTGGCATGGACACCCGCTGTGAGTGCGACGCCCCTATCCTACCCGAACCAGTATGCTTACGCGAGCCAGGCGACGGTGCAAATGCCGCCTGCTCAGTATGCGATGCAGACTCCGCCAGTGCAGTATGCCCAGGCCCCGCCTGAAACAACGGTGACGGCTCCGGCGCAGAGTGCGCCAACTCCGACCGGAAGTCAGCCGATGATGGCTGGGGCGCCGCCTCCTCCTGGGGGAACGCCTCCGCCTGGGGGCCCTACTCCGACTCAAGGGCAGACTCCTGCTCAAGGAATGCCGCCTCCGAGTGGGCCACCCCCTCCGAACCCGACGAACTATGGACCTCCTCAGGCCCCTCCCCCGTACAGCTATGGGAACGCTTACGGGCAGGCGCCTGACCCACGTCGCTATGGTATGCCGTCAAATATCCGGAACGCTATAAAGATGATACAACCGTTCTACTCCGACTCGACTACGGTGGATAAGGCTCGTACGTTCTGGAACGCTTTTGAACGGGCTACTGAGGGTCTTGAAGACGCCCTCCGACTGAGTGCCTTCCGTGAGTGTCTTAAGGGCAAAGCAGGAGAACAGTGGTGGACGTATTCAAGGATCGACTCTTTCGGGACACTGAGGACAAGGTTCCATAACCAATTCATCTGCCAAACCCCACTTCAAATGATTGAACGCTTAAAGACTACGAAGCGTACCAAAGGTATGTCGGCCGAGGTCTGGGGTGATCTCATTTCGGGCTTGTGTGACGAAGCACAGTGTTACGACGCGGAGATGCGCTATCAGTACTTCCTATCGGGGCTACGCAACAAAGAGTGGAAAGCGGTTCTGGCGACCACTATGGTCAACTCAATCCCGCACGCGGTGGCCGTGCTGTTGTTTAAGAACATGCACCTCCCTATTGAAGACGACGATGAGTTCGCCGAGAGCGCGACGTCGAAGCCTAACTCAGAGAACGCTATGATGCAACAGATGCTTACGATGATGCAGCAGACCCAGAACTTGTTGGTGCAACAACAACAGCAGCAGATGGCTAGACCGCCGCGCTCACCCCGTCAACAGGTGGCAGTGGCCGCCGCGTACGATCAGCCTGAGCAGCCCGGACCGCAGAACACTTCGCAGCACGCGGCGCCCCGGAGTTCGTTGCCTGAAACACCCTTTAGGGGAATCCGGCAGGGGCCGGACATGTATACCCAGGAAGGACGAGTAGTATGTGGACGGTGCCACAACCTTGGGTGTAGCCGCATCAATTGTCGCCGCTCCTTCGCTACGTGCCCCAATTGCAACCAGAAGGGCCACATCAACGTCGAGTGCGAGCTACCCCGACAGGGGCAGATGCAGTCCGGAGGTGGACAAGGAGGACCGCCCCGCGGTGTCCGTCGGTGTTTCATGTGTCAGAGTCCCGACCACGTTGTGATGAACTGCCCGACGCGGGCCGCTATCATGCAGATGACCCCTCAAGGTGCGGCGAACAACTCGGCCCAAGTGTCCGTTCCTAGTCAACAATGACGGGGGCGAGAGGAAGGAGGAAGGGGTGTCGCCTCTTCCTCTTGTCTATGGGACGACACCTACGGGTATGCTCCAGACGAGTCTGGGGGACTACCTGAGTGGAGGGGAACGGTTAACGCCGTTCCTGGTGAGTGTGAATTTGATGACTATGACGTGAACCTGAATGACAATTACTACTATGATGACGAAGCTGAAGAATATGACTACGAGGATCGTATGGGGGAAGCCATGCCCAACGAGACGGCTACCTACGACCTTACCGAACACGACTACGGGGATGAGAACTACGAGGCGGAAGCGTGCGTACAGCAGGCCGCCTCCGTAACAACTGCGCGCGACGAGGAGTCCGCGCCCGAACACGACTGTGATGATACGAAACTAGAGGTGGAAGCGTGCGTTCAGCAGGCCACCTCCGCGACTACGGCGTGCGACAAGGTGTCCGCGCCCGAATACGACTACAATGATGTGAAACACGAGGTGGACGCGTGCGCCCAGCAGGCCGCCTCCGTGACTACTGCGCGCGACGAGGAGTCCGCGCCCGAACGCGACTATGATGACTACAACTATGAGAACCCGGAGGTGGAAGCGTGCGCTCAGCAGGCCACCTCACCCTTGACCGCGCGCGACGAGGAGTCCGCGTTGGTCCCCGAACACGACCACGATGAAGGAGACCCGGAGACGGAGGCGTGCGCTCAGCAGGCCGCCTCCGTGAACGAAGCGCGCGACTCGAGGTCCGTGCCAGAACCCGACGAGGAGGATGAGACGAAGACGGAGACTGTGGCCGAGTCGGACGGCTCCGTGAGCTCGGTGCGGGTGCTATTCAAGAGGCCCGTCTGCAAACCCGACCCTGACCGACCCGTTATCTACGAGAGCTTCGGGTGTAATACCGGCTGGGGCCCGGCTCGCGCTGCTTTAGCCGCCCAGGAACGCGCAGCGCTAGCCGGGGCGTGTGAAATGTCGCTATGCGAAGGGACTTCCTCTTCAAACTCGCGCCGGAAGGGCGAGCCGGAAGGAGAAACTACGAACGGTGATACTACGCCTACCACACCCGACCCACTCGTGCCGGAGCGTCCGCCGATGAAAAGCATCCTTAACAAAAGAGATGCCGGTAACATTGGTCTGGAGCCGGAGCGTCCGCCGATGAAAAGCATCCTTAACAAAGGAGATGGCGGTAACCTTGGTATGGAACCGAAGCGTCCGGCGAATAAAAGCATCCTCAGCAAGGGAGAAGGCTGTAATCCTGATCCTGCGCCAGAGCGTTCGCCTACGGAAAGCATGCTCAGTGAAGAAGAGGGAGGTAAACCTGGACCCTCACCAGAGCGTGATAAATTCGACGAAACTCGTGCAGAACCCTCCCTTCACGCTCGGGTATTTACCGATGACGAATTGGATGCACTGGAGAAGGGATTACCCTCCTCGACGGCCGACGAGAAGGAGGAGTATGAGAAGGAACTTGAAGAGCGACTATTTCCTTTGGACGAAGTCGAACTAGCCAAGCGAGTGAAGCAGAACGCCGATCAACAACGAGAACTGTCATTAACCGAGCTGAGCGTCCTACTAGATATCCCTGAAGAGAGGCTAGCTCGAACTCGCGAATCTTCGCCGGGCTTGCTATCCTCGCCTGAATATTGGCTCGACTGGTACAAGAAGACTCTTGCTGCGTCTGAAGCGGCCAAACGAGCTAACCGTGACTTCCGTTCGACTGACAATGGAGCGACCGACTCGGCGGGAATTCAGGCCGTACTGGCTCACGAGAGTCGCGAAGGCTTTCTTAGTGGGAACGGTTTGACTCCTTCGCTGAGGGGCTTTGGACCCGAGCGACCTGCGGCTACTAACGAAACCATCGTAAGGGAGAATATCCTGGTGTCGATGTGCTCTGAAAGGTATACGCCGATCGCCTCGGTCAGCAGCCCGACTCCGGCCACGACCGGACGCCTACTACCGTCTAGATGGCGAATCCTGGTGAGGCGAGCTGTCTACCAGCTCGTAAAGGAGGAAGATCGGCTCGACACCGACTCGTGTCCCTCGTGCTCGTCACCTTTGTCACCTCAGCTTGCCAAGCGTGAGGGATTGACGCCAGTCGACCTGCCAGAGAATCGTGACTTGCCCGTTCGGGCGCGCGCTGCAATACGGCGCTCCGTGACTACCGAGGATGAGCAGTTGATCGCAAAGCTTGTGAGAGAGGTAGTCGACGCCTACACTACGAATGCGACTCTGATTCGGTCCAAGGTCGTAGAACGAGGGTCGAGGTGTCCCAGATGTCGTTCGTTGCCTAAACTACCTACGAGAAGTGCTGCCGGCAAGCGCGTGAGCTTTGACTGTTCCTCGCTGTTCTCGTCACGGTCGGAAGCGTTCGGCTCTAATGGGAGTCGACACGACCGTGAGGATGGCGTATTTGAATACGTATATGTGGTTACTGAGACCGAACGACCTGGTGGGCGACGACCCGGACTACGGGAAGTCCCCGAACAGCCCGAGCCCGAAGATGTCGCCGCTGCCCCCTCTCCTGACGGAAAGCGAGTAATTGGGTCCGTTGGTGGGGTGGAAGCCGTATCCGTCGGATTCATCGACTGTGTGCCTGCTGACATGCTCATTGACACAGGCGCTGTAGCCAGTCTAATCGACGCGCGTATGCTCAAATTGGTTGGACGTGGAGACGCCCCGTTACGTCCGTGTCGGCGAGACTTGAACAGTGCGTCGGGTCATCCACTACGAATCCGGGGAGCTATCGATCTACCACTACAACTTGGCTCTCGTGAAATAATGCGACCCTTTATCGTCGTGGACAAACTACATATTGACGTGATTCTCGGTACCGACGCGCTCAAGGCGTTCCGTGCCGTGGTGGACCTCGACGAGAACGTGGTGACTCTCAAGGACACGGGCGAGAAGTTCTCGATCGGCTCTCCCCGCGTGGAGGAGACATACTCTACGAAGATTAGTTCTACCGTGCGCATCTGCCCTGGGGGCCAGGCTCTGGTCGTGACTGACGTTCTCGGCGAAGTAGCCGAAGAGACTACAGTACTGGTAGAGGGGCTAGTAGACCTGGATGCGTCTGTGAGAGTGGCTCGCTCTCTGTGTACCGTGCATGATAAGAAAGTGGTGGTGGAAGTGTGTAACCCGTCGACGGAAGAGATGGTGATCAAGAAGGGCACGCTCCTAGCGGCCGTCTCCGTCGTGCCCGAGTCTGCTTTTGGAACTAGTACGGTGCCTTCTCCCGCTGACGAGTCGGAACCGTTCTCGCCAGAAAAGCATGCTGCCCAGAGCGAGAATGACTGGATTCACGCCACGATTGCCGCTTCCTCGCAAACAAAGGACGTCCCTCCTGATGCTATGCCTGAGTTGGACAAAGTATTGCAGGCTGAGCTCAACATCGACTTTGCAGACTCCAAGCTGGGTGGTGAACAGAAGGAGCTGTTCTCCGATCTGTTGTATTCTTTCAAGGACATGTTCGTGGAGACGTCTATGAAACCCGGCAGGACCGACCTGCTCGAGTTCTCGATCGACACGGGAGACAGTGCTCCGATCAAACAAAGGCCCTACCGTGTTTCTAAGGCCGAGGGTGATGTTATGGAGTCGGAAATCCAGCAGTACCAGGCGTTGAGCCTGATTCGACCGTCCTCCAGCCCGTGGGCTAGCCCAGTATTAATGATCAGAAAGCCGGATGGCGGAATCCGCTTCTGCATTGACTACCGACGCCTCAACGCCGTGACTATTAAAGACTGTTATCCTATGCCGCTTATCGACGACATCCTAGATGTGCTCGGCAAGGCCAAGCTCTTCTCAACGATGGACATTGCTTCCGGGTACTGGAATGTGCCCATGGCGGCGGACAGCATCGAGAAAACGGCCTTCACATGCAAATACGGTCTCTTCGAATGGCTAGTCATGCCGTTTGGATTGTGCAATGCGGTTCCCGCTTTCGAGAGGCTGATGGAGAACGTTCTCGTCGACTTAAAGTGGCGCACTTGCTTGGTGTATCTCGACGACTGTGTAGTGTTCAGCGAGGATTTCCCCACCCATCTGATACGGTTGAAGCAGGTGCTGGAACGCTTCCGCGCCGCCGGTTTTAAGCTGAAGATGAAGAAGTGCAAGTGGGGGCGTGACCAAGTCGCATTCTTAGGGCACATCGTCACCCCGTCAGGGATCTTACCCAACCCGGAGAAGGTCAAGGCCGTGATGAATGTCAAGAGACCGCATGACTTGCACACCGTGCGTGCCTTCCTCGGGCTTACCAGCTATTTCAGACGCTATATTCCGGGGTACGCTGCAATCTCGGCCCCTATCGAACGCTTGAAGGCTAAGGGTGTTCTTTTCAACTGGGATGATGACTGTGAGACCGCCTTCGTACAGCTCAAGCGGAAGTTGGTAGAGCCTCCCATCCTCGTCTACCCTGACTTTACGAAACGCTTTAAACTCTATGTGGACTCGTCGAAACTCGCCGTGGGAGCATGCTTAATGCAAACGGTGGATGGTCGTGAGCGTGTAGTGGCATATGCAAGCAAGCTGCTTGTGGGCTCTGAGAAGAATTGGATCACTAAGCAAGATGGGACCTCTGAGATCGAATACTGGGGCATCGTGTGGGCTACCAGGAAATTCCGATGCTATTTGGATCGTCGTGAATTTGATTTGTACACCGACCACAAGGCCCTGACCTGGGTGTTTATCGAGACCAACCGCACTAGCAACGCCAAACTGGCCCGGTGGGCCATGGAACTATCTCAATTACGCTTTAAGGTCTACCACAAAGCGGGCACTTCAATGGGTCACGTGGATGGTCTCTCTCGGCTTTATTCGGACACGGTTTGTGCCCTCTCCATGTCAGACCTGCTGAATGACGCTGACGCAGACGGACGGAGTTCACCCCTGGTCGGGGAGGACGGAGGAACTGAGTCGGGAGGACACGGTTCGGACGCGGTCGGGGAGCGCGCCGACTCCGACGGCCTTGAAGCAGGACTGCCCCCGAACCATGCTCAGAATCAACCGACTGAGTCATCGGAGCCCGACGCTGTGCCTACGGAACAGTTATTAGTGTCTCCTGTGGACGTTTTTGGGCTACAACAAGACCGATTCGTCGAAGAACAGCGTCGGACCCCGTGGATTCTTGCGATGCTCGCCTACCTGGAAAGTGGAGCTCTTGCTCTGGACCCTCAGCTGAGGACGCGTACGTTGCTTATGGCTCCTAACTACATCGTACGAAACGGAGTTCTGATGCGTCGTGTGCACCTGAAGGCGCGGGCCGGACCCGCCAGCTCTCTGGAAGTGCCCGTGATCCCCTTGCAGTTCATCTCGACAGTGCTTCACCACTGCCATACCGACGTACTGGCCGCTCATGTCGGCGTGACTAAAACTATGGACAAGGTCCGGAAACATGCCTTTTGGCACGGTTGGAAGCGTGACGTGACTGAGTATGTTCGAGAATGTGCTACGTGTGGGAGTGGTAAAGGTCACCGCCCTTGGCGGAACGGTCTTATGCAACGCATGCCCATTCATGAGCTGTCTGGACCCTTCTCGCTGCTCGTCGTGGACGCGGTCGGCCCGCTGGTGGCCACTCCTCGCGGCAACAAATTCATATTGGTGTTTGCTGACTACTTCACCCGGTGGGTTGAAGCCTTTGCTATTCCTCGGCTCGATACTACCACCTTTGTCGAGACCATGGTGAACGAAGTGATCTCGCGCCACGGAATCCCCGAACGACTGCTCAGTGACCAAGGTTCTAACTTCATCTCTGAATTGGCCCGATCTTTCTACGAGACTCTTGGAATTAAAAAGCTTTTCGGCGCTGCTTACCACCCCCAAACCCAGGGGCTGGTCGAACGCTTCAATGGAACGCTCCTGGGGATGCTTCGACTATTTGTGAACGAGACGCAGACTGACTGGGATTTGTATCTACCTCGAGTGCTATTCGCTTATCGAACTTCCTACCATGAGGCCCTCCGTGACTCGCCGTTCTTTAGCTTATATGGTCGCGACCCTGTGCTGCCGCTGGATTTGGCATTTCTGAACACGAGCAACGAGTGGAAAAGTAACGAGGTCGCCTCCTACAGGCGCCGCCTCTTCTTGTCATTGAGGGACACTCGACGGATGGTCGAACGCCAGCTTATTAAAGCTCAGGATCGACACGCGCGCCGCCTGGAAGGACAAGCTGAGGTCAAGTTCGAAGAAGGCGACCCGGTATGGGTCTACCAGTACTTCCGGGCCCGGCGGGGCGAGAAGAAGACCAAGAAGCTGGCTTTCTCGTGGCACGGCCCATACCGAGTCGTCGGGACCGTGGGCGAGAACTCCTACCGAATTGCTATCCCTACCCATCCGAACCGTGTCGTGACTATCAACGTGAACCGTCTGAAACGGTTCAAAGGGAAGTGGAGCCGGCCGTACCCCTCGGAGATACCCGCGGGGGTAGAATCCGAACCTGGTGTTGACGACGTCGGTCCCCTTACCGAAGATGACCTCCCCTCGACTAGTTTTGTGGAACGCCTTGTCATTGGGGGCGAGGAGACCGCATTCTCAGGCACTAACTGCCCGGTGATCGACATTATCGCTAAACGCAAGAAGAATGGTGTCGAACAGTACTTGGTACTCATGGCTACTTACGAAGTCAGTTGGCGAGCGACTGCAACCCTGTTACCAGACTACCGGACACTAATACGGGAATTCGAGGACACTCGTCGGCAAGAACTGGGTCTGCCGGAACTTCGTCGAAGTGCGCGTTTGGCCGAAGCCAACGCCGCTGTCGACGAGGACGAACTCCTCTTTTAAGTTGGAACGAGGGGGATGGTTGGTTGTGGCGGCACACTTCGCCGGCCCCGACAACACTCCCGAGGTCCGACTTGGGGAAGCTGCTGTACTTCCCCCTCTTCTAATGTTTGCATTTTTTTTATTTTTCGAAGCCCGATCCAGACTACGCATGGGGAACTACTACTTTTGGAGATTGCTGCACAACTACATATCATGGAAATTACGAAAACAATTATGGCTGAAACCTCTCTTCGACGACACGAACCCGTGTTTATTAACTTAGACACCTACAACGTCGCCGTGTTCCCGTCCCCGGACGAGTCCGAGCTGGACCGAGACGGCTTGACTTTCTTCGGCGGAGGCGGCTTCTCCTCCTCGCTGTCTTCTTCCTCGGATCCGCTACCGTCGTCTTCCTCATCCTCCTCGTCGTCGTCGTCGCCGTCGCCGGCGTTGCTGTCCCAGATCGCTGTATACGACCCCTGCGAAGTCAGGATCGGAGTGTAACCGGGGACCTTGGCTTCCTTTGGGTCGAAGGGCGGAACCTCGGGGAACTTGTACTTGTCGTCGCGCAGCTCCTTGCTGATCTTCGCCTCCTCCTTCTGAATGCGACCGCAGTTTCGGAGTGCCAGCCATGTCCCCTTGGTGAGGTCTCCCACCCAGTGGGCGCGAGGGTCGCGCTTGGAGTTGATGTCGTGAAGAACACGGGCCAGCGCACGATCGCTGAGGCGCTTTTCAGGTCGAGCATCCACGTCCAACGCTCCTGTCCAGAGAAGCATGTCGGTCATTCGAGTGAATCCTCCCCTGTCCAGGTGGAACGGTTCCAGAGCATGCTTCATCTTGACCGAGTACGCTGCGGAGTCGCGCCGACGCAGAACGGCGAGGCTCTCGATGACGGGGCCGACGTAGTCAGTTCCTTGAGGCTGGTTCTTGCCCGGCTGGCCGCCCCACCACATCAGGAGACGGTCGTCCACGACGTCCTCGAGCCGCTGCAAGAAGGTGTAATACCCCCAGGTTTCAATGCACAAACTGATGAACACCAAGCGGGCGTCAACTGCATCCATCTTCCTCTTCCGACGACGGTCCAACGCTTTCCGGCCGGCCAGCGGGGCGTGTAGCTGCCAGTCCCAAAAGTTGGGCCGATGCTGGTGCCACCATCGCCAGTGACCAACGTGGACGTGTGGATACAAAGCTGGGTCGTAAAATAAGCGTGAACCCTTCCACGGGTAGGCCAGTTCGTACGGCGACACATTGAGCTTGGAAGCTCGCTCGTACAACTTGTCGAGGTCGACACGAATCTGCTGCGGAACCTTATCGGCCAAAGCGTCCATGAAGAAGCTCACCGCCTTCGCGGCCGAGGATGCTTTGCGTTTCTTGCCGGGGGACGAGGGGTTCTTCGGTGACGAGGGTTGCGACTTCGGACTGCCCGGCGTGTAGCTGGTGAAGCGTTGGTGGTCCGGAGCCCCCGGACTCTTGCTCATCAAGGAAGGATCTGGCAGGATCAGAACGGTTCCGGTTAACGCTTCCTTCACCTTCCCCGTCCGGTCCAGGATGGCCTCGGCCATGTTGTCCAAGATGTCGAGGCCCATGGTGGCCTTGTTGGCAGCTAGCGCCTCGCGCATATCGCACCAGAACGCTAGCTGCGCGAGCAACCGGCCCGTGTCGTGCGCCTTCGAGCCTTTCGGCTTGCCCTTCTTGATGTACTTGCCGACCAGCAAGCGCAGCAGCTTGTCCTCGTCGTCGGACATGGCTCCCCGTGGCGGATCGGTGATGTGAGGCGAATTTCGAAATGGCCGACTTTCCCCAAGGTGGAATCGCCTGGATTGACGGCCACTGACGTGACAGTTGGAGACTCCCCGACCCCAGCGGAGAAAGAATGATCTGGGAAAGCTTCAAAAGGAGAGCCGCGAGCTCCCTTGTCGCAAACTCCGTTGAACTTTTCATACTCGAACCCCTAACTGGACGCTACGCGAGCGACAGACATGGTGTTTATGGAGAGATGGTCTATCCAGAGGGTTGACCAGGGCGCGGATGGTCTTTTACTGAGCACGCTTACTTTCGCCTACCTATCGGACTGGTTGTCGCCGCTCATTCTCCGTTGCGCCTGCTACCCCGCGTTTTCGGGCCTGTCATGGACGAGGTACTCGACCTGGTCGTCCGCGAGTACGCCCGAGTCGAGCTCCTACCGGCATACGTCGGCGCTGTCGCCGCCTGGGTCATTACGACCCCCGTCCGTCGTGTGGTGTGGGCATTTTTGGGGCAAGTTTGGCGCGTGGTGCGCCTGAACGGCGGGATGTGGGTCGAGATCGTGGCCCGCTATCAAGATGTGCTTCAAAACAGAGAGCTACGACAACTCAGGGGCCCTGCCTACGCCTACGCGTTGTGGAGTGCCGTTTTCGCAGTGCCGGTGCAAGTGCTTCGGGACGGCGAGGTGGAGTACGGGCGCTATGGTCGGATGCATCGAAGTTGGTGGGTGGCCGGACAGGTCACGTTCGGCGAGTATGGGCCTGAGCTTCTTGTGCGGTCAGCACGCTCTATTGGCCGGTACGGTCGCGCCGCCGGCGAAGCATGCCTGCTGACCGGGCGACGCGTCTTCGCGATACTGCATGGAGTCGGGTGGCTCCTGCTACTTCTACTTTCACTGGCGATCCACATCCCCATGGCCCTGTACGACCTGCTGGAGTTCTCTTTATGCGGTACGGTCGGCGTGGTGGCCGTCGTGGTGGCGCTAAACGCACTCAACTACCTACTGAAATGGACGTCGCTGGGGCTCGAAGCGACTGTGAGCATCGGGTGTCTCGGACTACTGACGCATGGCTGGCGTCTGGGTGATGGCGACGGTCGGCTACAAAAGATGGCTCCTCACCATCTCCTCGGAAACGCTTGGGAAAGCGTCCTGCAGAATGCTGATGACCGCGATCGGTCCGAGGAAGCTAGCCTACTGAAACTACAAGAACCGGACGTGGAAGACCTGGACGACTTCCAGTCGGCTGAAGACGAACTACTTGACGAGGAGCAGGCCGCTCCTACGAACGTCGCGTGCAGCGAGTCGGGCGTGCCGCCCCATTTCTCCGAGGCTGACGTGGAGTTGGCTAACACGCTTTCGCATCTCGCGGCGCAAGCGTCTGCGTTGACGGAGATGGCGTCGCGGGCCCAGCTTCGAGTTCGCCGAGGACGGCAAACGCTTGGTCGGGGAGAATGTCCCGTACCCGGGAATCTGGGTGACATTCCAGGCGGGTCTTCGCTGGGCCCGACCTGTGATCCGTCGCCACCCAGACCGCCCGGGGTGAACCACTAAGGGCGAATGGCTACATCCTCGTGCAGACCCTCTCCTGGTACCAGTTGCGTGGTACCAGGTTCCCACTAGCGTGGGACCACTACAAAAGATGGCGCGAGTCGCCGATCTCAGCTGACTACCACGACTGCGGGAAGCGTTCCCGTCCTACGTGGGGCTGCTGAGGACAGGTGTCGGCGCCTCGAGGCGAGTGTGAACGAGGATCAAGCGGAGGTGGTGTCATGCCCAAGGACGGAGGACACGCCAGGAGGTCCAGGTGAGTGAAGAAGAAGTGGTGTCATGCTTAGGAGCGCGTCGGCAGCGGCCGACGCGCAATCTTACCTTTCAGTCGTACATTTTCCTGCTAAGAGACACAACTAAACGAAGAAACCAAGCTTTTATTGAATACTTTAGTGCAGCTACTACTTGAAGACCCAACTCGCCTCCGAACTCCAAACCCACCCATCGACTGTACTCCCTGAACAGCCCGCGCGTGCCCGACCCTTGGCAGGAGGGTGCGCGACACCGCATACAATTTTCAAGTATGCTAGCCGAATGGCTACAACCCAAATAACCCCGGCTGGAGATAATTTGGGCGGGATATTTGAAAATCCAAAAACCCAAAAAAACTTTATCCCAGTTTTCGAACCCTGGCATGTATCGATGATTGCGATCGGCACGAGGTTGCCGTCGCCCTCCCTAGGACCCTCTCCATCTGGACAGCCTTGCCATGCCCCTCTGTAAGAAGCAGGCCTCTTTAATGGTGGGTTTTGGGGAAAACACTACGATTAGCTTAATGGTGGGCTGAAACGGTAACTTAATTGTGGTATGGTGTGGGACGATACAAACAATAAGATAACTGTCTGACAATGATTGCATCATGTGGACTTGCTTCTTCTGTCTCTAGTGAAGCTATTCGTACGAATTGCTTCGCGTGCAGAATTCCCTCGAGTGAAAAATCTGTCAGCGAGTGTCGATACTGATCTCGTTCCTAGCCGATGACCGAAAAATCCGATTCCACGGTGGTAGTGTTGGGATGGTCGTATTATTTTAATAGTCAATGCGCCATACAACTGCTGTAAAGCTCTGATAAGGCATCTATTGTACAGTACCGCGGTCTATCATGCGCACGTGCATCAGCAACCTTAACGGCATACGAGCGCCTCTGACGACGTAGTCGTTTGATGGTAACAGCTGAAAAATATCTCCAGGAAGTGACCTAACATGGAGACCTAGGCCGATAAATTGTTGTTCAGATCGTGAAGTTGTGCTATTAGTTGCCCAAGACGAGTAGCGAGGCTTTAAATTCCGCTGACACGTAATTGAAAACATCTTGCTACAGTATTGAGTGACAGCAATACAAGTTTAGGAGTGCTCGCTAACATTTTTTTGGTGGGGGATATTAATTGTGGTATATTGTGGGCTCAAACCCCACAATTAAAGAGGCCTGGTAAGAAGGGAAGGGCGCGTGCTGCCATGAATTCGAGCGTCTCTCACAGACACAACGGATTTCGCCAAGAAGCTCCCTCGTCCCGCTCTACACGATGATCTGCCGCAACGTCCTTCTCGCGGTCGTGTCCTTCGCGTTTGCGCTGGCGCACGTTGCTTTGGCTACGTCCGACCTGCCCGTGATCTTCTTCCACGGAGTATTCGCCACCAACAAGACCGGTGACAACTTCGTGGCCAACCTGACCGCGGAAGGCCGCACGGTGGTGTCGCTTTCGTTCTGCGATGGCTCGTGTTCTACCAAATCGCTTCTGACTCAGATCCCCAAGGCTGTGGAGACTGTGCGCGAGGTGGTGGCGAACAACTCGGCGTTCGACGATGGATACATCTTCATTGCTCACTCGCAGGGTGGCCCCATTGCTCGCGCTGTGATCGAGGAGATGGACGACCACAAGGTCAAGCGCTTCATCAGTCTGGCTGGTCTCCAGAACGGCCAGTTCATTGGCCCCGACAAGGTCGAGGCCTCCATTGCGAACAACGGTGTGTTCCTGACCATGCTGGCGCCCGAGACTATGTTCAACTACAGCGCCTACGGACCAGAGGACTACTACGGCAAGATGCAGAAGGACTACGTCCTCTACACCATCGAGAACCCTGAGGCCCAGTACTCGTACTCGCAGTTCAACGTCAACCGCTGGCCGCAGTTCGGCAGCTTCTCGACCGCCAACTTCTTCCTGCCCGTGTACAACAACGTCAACCACTGCATGCCGGGCAATGACCAGTGCATCTACGACCAGATCCGCCGAAAGGCTAACTTCCTCAAGCTGGAGGAGGCTCACTTCTTCACCTCGCCTGCGGATGATGTTATCATGCCGTGTGTCCCGAGTGGAAATGGTCCGTACCGTTCCCCTCGGGTTAACTACCGTCCTCGTTCGGACACTACCGGCAACTTGATGTTTGAGACGCCGCCTTGCGAAACGGCGCGTATCAGGACGTAAGCAGTGGGTGACTGACCCGTCGTGGGGCGACTGTACAAGGTGTTTGACTATATAAGGACTGTCGCAGCGAGCGCGGCAGTGGCTCTCGGCCTCCCATTCCGCGAAACAGATCTGGGGGCGCGAGGTGGCCAAGGAAGGAAGACGCAGACGCTGGCGGCTGGCGGCGCCGCGCTTCGTAGGCGTCGGGCAAGGGCGGGCGAGCGCGAGGGAGCACGGTGGGACCGCCGGACTCCCGGGGATGGGCGAGGATGGATGTCACGACGCCTGGGTGACTGGGCGTTCGTGAGGGAGACGAGGAAGGACAAGGAGGGGTGCTGCCAAGGCGCGAGATGATGGCGCGAGGCGCGGAACCAAGGACGCAAGGAAAGGAAGGAAGGGAACGCATGGAGAGTACGGTCAGTCGTGAATTTACCTTTAAAGCTAACAAGCTGCATTTTTCATATTTGCGGTCTTGTTGGTGCTCACTTACAGCTTTTGCTAGCAACCTTCGCCTCCGTTCCCATACAGCGCAGGACGGTCCCACCCAAAGGACGGTTCGCGACACGTGGTGGAGAAGCAGGGTATCGTCCTCGCTGTGGAGCAGTGTTGGAGGTTGCCGTAGCAGACCAAGCGTCAGTCAACTGAGTCCGGAGATCGTTCGGAGCCCAGCGCCAAGGAGCGTGTCGACCAGCAGCGTCAAGGATCGCTAGCGCAAGTCGGGGCTGTGCCGAACGAGTCGAGCCAGGACGGACGCCAGGAACGGTTCTAGAAGGAGGACCGTGCTACGAAGCCGTTTGTGAGTCGTTTATACTGGAGAAAAGTTTATCGTGGAGAAAAGTTTGTTGAAGACCGTGAGCTAAGTGAATTGGAGAATCAAGAGTCGAAGATGTCAGAAAGCAGTGAAGAAGACCGTGGAGAAGAACAGTCGACCGTGCAACCTTCGCCTTTGAGGCGCAGTGTGAGCGTGGGAGGCCAAGAGAACGAGAACCGTACCAGTGTGCTCCGTGCCTTGTGGGCACAGCAGCACCAGGAAGAGCAGAAGGAAGCTGAAGAGAGGTTTGCCGCCGAGCATGGCGATGAGGATGATGAAGATGAAGAAGAAGATGAAGATGATGAAGATGACGAAGATGGGAGTGAAGAAGATGAAGGTGCCGACCAAGTGGACAGGGTGAAGACGGAGCCTAGCTACGAGCGAGAAGCTGAGGCCGCTCGCTACCGTCGGGAACTCGAAGAACGCTACGTGGCTGAAGCAGCGCGAGCACGGTGGATGTCTCCTGGTGGCCAGGGCTACGGTGGGTACGGTGGATCGTACTACCCGCCGCCGGTTGAGTACGGTGGATATGGGCGTGCTCAAGGAGAGACCCCTCCAGGCCGCCGTCCGAGCGGGTTTATCCCGATGTACACTGGTGCCGAAGTCCGCCGTTCCGACAGTCCGGCGTACGGTTGGAACCAGACGGCTTGGCCTGCTCCGCCGCATGAGCCTCCGAGACCGTTCGGTTGGACTCCGAGCCCTGGATGGAGCCCTGCACCGGCCGCGAACGCTCCGGCCCAGGTCGTGATTAAGAAGGAAAAGACGAAGAAGTCGACGGCTAAGAAGGCAGCGACGGTCGCGACTACGGCGACTCCGGCGAAGCCCTCAACCGTTCCGGGTCCGCCTAAGAAAAAGAAGACGGCCAAGAACGGTGGGATTCCTACTAGCAAGGGTGGGATGACGACCGGGGTGAACGCTTGGAACGCTGCTCCGTTCCCTGCACAGCCGACTGCGTCCGTGCCAGTTAATTTGATATCCGTCTCGCAAGCCACGTCGCATGCCGTGAAAGTCCTACCGTTCTTCTACTCGGACCTTACGACCGTTGAGCGAGCGCGCACCTTCTGGGAAGCGTTCGAGGCGAACACGGAAGGTTTGCCGGACACGAGCCGTCTACTCGTATTTCAGCAGAAGTTGAAGGGCCGTGAAGCCGAGCGTTGGTGGAACAACTCGCACATCAAGACGTTCAAGACCTTGAAAGTGCGTTTCCACAACCACTTTTTGAGCCGTACTGCCGATGAGCTCTGGGAACGGTTACACTCGACCAAGCGTCAGAAGGGAGAGTCGATCGAGGAGTGGGGCGACCGTGTCACCGACCTTTGTGACTCGCTAGACTACCCCGACGCCCGGATGCGCTATCAACTGTTCCGTCGCGGTCTAAACAACCGTCGGATGTTGGCCATTCTGGACTCGAGCCCGGCTCGTGACATCCCTGAAGCGTGCGAGTGGCTGATGGTGAAGGACATGTACCGTCCAGTGGACGAGGACGAGGACTTCGAGGACGCTACACCGTCCAAGTCGGCAGCTCCGTCCAAGTCGGCCGCAGCGTCCGAGACGCCAGCTATCCTGAAGCCTATGGTGGACCAGGTCAAGGCACTGGCGCAGGAAGTGCGTTCGTTTGTGAAGGACGAGAAGGAATGGAGGACAAAGGTGAACAACGAGCTGCGTGCCTCGCCTCAGCCGCAATATGCAATGCAGACAATGGCGTCCTTACCGTCCGTTCCCCCACCTCCTATGCAACAACAGCCTTCGAGGAACGGTCAAGCGTTCCGGGGAATTCGCATGGACGACGATGGGCGTGACCAAGAAGGAGCTCCAATCTGCGGGCGTTGTCAGTATCGAGGACACGGTCGGGCAAACTGCCGCCGTCAATCCTTCACGTGCCGCCGGTGCAACCAATTCGGGCACATGCAAGTCGAGTGCGAACAACCGCCGCCGCCACAACAATATGGGGGCTTCCAGAGTGGTAACGGGAACGGTCGTCGCTGGTGTTCGTTCTGTCAAGTCGAAGGTCATACTATGGGGGGCTGCCCGACCGTCAAGAGGCTGAGAGACCTCGACGCGAAGCAGCAAGCCGAGCAATGAAGACGGCGAGAGGAAGGGGAAGGGAGAGCCGCTCCTTCCTCTAGCCTGAAGAACGGCTCGGAGGGTGACCGTGGGCGTGGAGAAGGGAAGAACGCCGCAGTTGCCGTCCCTGAAAAGGTGAAGAGCGGGATGAGAAGTGATGGAACGGAGACGAAGAGAGGACGGACTTGGGTATACCGTGCTGGCGATGCGGAACTGGCGGAGCCCAAGAACGGTGGTGACGTGACGGAGTGCCCTGTTGTGGGCGTTTGTGACAAGGTGAAAGAGAAGACGGACGACGAAGAAAAGGAGTCGATCGCTAGTATGGAGAAGGTGAACACCGTGAGCGAGACGGTTGAAAAAGAAGTGAAAGAGAGCGTCGTGGTGAGTGTTCCTGAGCCAGAGAACGGAAGCGGGCTCAAGACCGTACCCGGCGAAGAGGACAAGGTCGAGCTGTCTGGAGAAACCGTGAAGGTTGGGGCTGACGAGGGTGAGCGGGGTGGCACGAATGCACCGTCGCCCCTCAAACGATTGTTTTCGGACGATGAGCTGGACGCCATGGAGAAGTGCGCGCCGGGCCAAGAAGCGACGGTCCTGGCGGGCACGGAAGTAGCTGTAGAAAAGGAGGAGTACGACAAGGAACTGGAAGACCGGCTCTATCCGCTGGACGAAGTAGAATTGCAAGAGCGTGTAAAGAAGATTGCTGAAACGAAGCGGGAACTGACGATCGAAGAGATGGCTAACTACTTGGGCTTGCCGGTCGAAGTTCTCGAGAGGACAAGGGCAGCGTCCAAGGAAGAGATGACCGCCCCTGAATACTGGCAAGATTGGTTTGAAAAGACGCTCAAGAGTTCGACCGAGGCAAAACGGGCGAACCGTGATTTTAGGGACGCCTCAACCGTTCCTGAACCTCCGAGGGTCCTCTCGACTAGCAGGATCGTCGAGCGTTTTGGGCTACCGCCGGGAGGTGTTAAGGCAAAGAAGAAGAGTATGCTGACTGAGAATGAAATGGACGCTAAAGACGCGGAAGCGGTGGTGTATTCGAACATTGGAGTTCCAGCTAGGGACGGTCCGGTGGGGGATTCCGCCGGGAGAGACCGTGAGGAAGGAGAGGAGCGGACGGTGGAAACTTCGTCACGGATGATCCGCGCTTTGGGAAGACGATCTGTGTATGAATGGCTAAAGAAGGTAAGAGACGAAGAAACGCCTCTAGAGCCGTCCCACCGTGACCGAGTGCCCGAAGTGGACTGGGTTCGCCTTCTCACCGTGACGGCCGAGTTGACAAAGCGCGACTCCGTTCCGCTGCCGGACTGGGTGACTTTCTCGGAGTGGGTGGAACGCTATCACGCGGAGTGTGGCGAACTAGTGTGGAAAAAGCTGCTAGAGCACGAAACTGGCAAGGTGAGCCCGCAGAGAGGAGGAAAAGGAACGAGGACCAAGGAACCCGAGGAATTCGATAGCTCGTGTTTGTATGTGGAGGTGGCCGAGGCCGTGCACGGAGTGGGTCTGTACCCCGAGCGCGAGGAAGACATCTCTCACTACGTGGAGGTCGTGGAACCTGGACGGCTTCCTCCGGAACGGTCCGGCAAGCGTGGGCTCGTGGACGTGGTGACGGTCGAGCTTCCGAACGGTTTCGGACTCCGCCGAGATGAGGCTGAAGAAACGGAGGAACCTGAAGTAGTTCCAGGAGGTCGCCGTGTCGTGTGTGCTGTGGGAAGTTATGAAGCCCTCTCGGGTTGGTTTATCGACTGCCTGCCGTCGAGCATGTTGGCCGACACTGGAGCGACGCTGAGTCTGGTCGACAAGTTGGTATTGAAACGGTTGGGACGAGCGAGAGAAAGCTTACGTCCGTACGACGGTCTAGTGCGTAGCTCGTCAGGCCACAAGCTCCGTATCGGTGGATGGATCACGCTGCCCGTGCGTCTGGGGTCGCTCGAAGCCAACCTGAACCTGTTGGTGGCTGAACGGTTAAACTGTGACGCGATTCTCGGAGTTGACGCGCTAGCCGTGTTTGGAGCGGTGATTGACGTGGAAGAACGGACGATGACACTCAAGGGTACAAAGGAAGTGCTGGAATTGGGAGCTACGGTTGTGCAAGAAACCTACTTGACGGCCATGGCCGTGTCCGTCCGGCTACCTCCGCGAGGACAAGCCCTCGTGACGACTAATGTCCTCGGAGATGTGGGCGACAAGGCTACGGTGCTGGTGGAGGGTTCGTTGGGCCTACCGCCTACGCTGTGTGTCGCTAGGACGCTTTGCACCGTTCACGAAGGGCAGGTGATTGTCGAAGTTTGTAATGCGTCCACGGATGAATACTGGATCCGGAAGGGAACGGTGGTTGCTGCCACGTCCGTGATTCCTGAGTCTGCCTTCACGCCGGTGGAGCCGCCTGTGAAGCGTCCGACTTCAGCCAAGAGCGTGCCGAGAGACTCGAAGGAAGACGTAGCGATCGAAACCGTGAAAACAACGACGGAAGAGAGACCGGACCGTCCCGTAGAGATTGTGGAAGCTCCAAAGCCCGAAATCCCGCCAGACAAGGGCATGGAGGCTGACTTCTCGGACTCTGATTTATCGAACGAGCAGAAGCGTTTGTTCCAGGACGAATTGAACGGTTTTAGTGATATGTTTGTGGAGTCCTCGAAGAAACCTGGACGGACAGAGCTTTTGAAGTTTGAAATTGATACTGGAGATAGCAAGCCGATCAAACAACAACCGTACCGTGTCTCAGGTGCGGAAGGTGAAGTCATGGAAGCTGAGGTTGACCAGTACTTGGAGATGGGCTTCATCCGTCCTTCTCGTAGCCCTTGGGCCAGCCCGGTGCTCATGATCCGTAAACCCGACGGAGGGATTCGTTTCTGCATCGATTATCGCAAGTTGAACGCTGTAACCGTGAAAGACTGCTACCCTATGCCGTTAATCGATGACATTCTGGACGTGTTGGGTGGAGCTAAACTGTTCTCCACGATGGACATTGCTTCCGGCTATTGGAACGTGCCAATGCACGAGGACAGCGTGGCCAAGACGGCCTTTACTTGCAAGTACGGTCTCTACGAGTGGCTCGTTATGCCCTTTGGCCTTTGCAATGCGGTGCCTGCTTTCGAGCGTCTAATGGAGACGGTGTTGGTGGATCTGAAGTGGCGAGTGTGCCTCGTTTATTTAGATGACTGTGTCGTCTTTAGCGATGACTTTCCGTCCCACTTGGTCCGTGTTCGTCAAGTGTTGACACGGTTCCGTGAAGCCGGATTCAAGCTCAAGATGAAGAAGTGCCATTGGGGGCGGAACCAAGTGGCGTTCCTCGGTCACATCGTGACGCCGTCGGGCATCCTGCCGAACCCCGAGAAGGTAAAGGCCGTGATGAACGTGCTGCGTCCGAGTGACGTGCATGGAATTCGATCGTTCCTGGGCTTGACTAGCTACTTCCGTCGGTACATCCCGGGGTACGCCTTGATATCGGCTCCCCTAGAACGTTTGAAGATGAAGGATGAACCGTTCCATTGGAATGAAGACTGTGAGAGCGCATTCCAGCAATTGAAGCGTGCTTTGATGAAACCTCCGATTCTGATCTACCCTGACATGAAGAAACGGTTCAAGCTCTACGTGGACTCCTCTCGCTATGCCGTGGGAGCGTGCCTGATGCAGGAAGCGGACGGTCGCGACCGTGTCGTGGCCTACGCTAGCAAGTTGCTCACGGGATCGCAGAAGAACTGGATCACCAACCAGGACGGGATCTCTGAGATCGAATGCTGGGGCGTTGTCTGGGCGACACGCAAGTTCCGGTGCTACCTAGACAAGCGAGAGTTTGATGTTTTCACGGATCACCAGGCTTTGACTTGGGTATTTAGCCCTGGCAACCGTACGACTAACGCTAAATTGGCACGGTGGGCAATGGAACTGTCGAGTCTTCAGTTCAAGGTGCATCACCGTCCCGGGACCTCGATGGGGCATGTCGACGGTTTGTCGCGACTGCCCATGGGCAGTGTGAACGCGGTGACTATGGCGGATATCCTGAATCCTGCGCCTACGGTGACGGACCTCCTGAATCCGGAACCGAGCTCGGTGGAGCCCGAAGTCCCGTCTTCAGTCGGGGAGCGTGACCGTGCCACTAGGGACGGGGAGGACGCTGAGTACAAGGAGAGCGAACCTCCGGAACACTCTGGTGACTTCGACTTTAACGACGATGAGGAGTTGGAGCTGGAGCTCGAGAACGGACCCACGGATGTGGAGGTCGGCGACGCTTCGCCACAGCCGACACCTCCCTCGCTGGTCGATCTCTTTGGGTTAGACTCGGAACAGTTCATGGAGGAGCAACAGAAGGTCTCCTGGATCAAGGTATTGCTCGCTTTGTTGGAGGACGGAGCGCTCCCCCTAGATCCGTTCCTGAGACGGAGGATTGTGGGTTTGGCTCCCAAACATCTAGTGGTGAACGGTTTATTGATGCGGTATATACACCTGCCGGCCAACGTGGGTCCCGCGCGGACGGTGACGGTTCCTGTGGTGCCTTTACCGTACGTCGAGACGGTGCTACACTTCTGCCACCGCGACTTGTTGTCTTCCCACTTGGGCTTGACGAAGACGATCGAGAAAGTGAGGAGACACGCCTACTGGCCTGGATGGCGAAAGGACGTTGCCGAGTTTGTAAGAGAGTGTGCCAAGTGTGGAGGCGGGAAAGGACCTCGACCGTGGACGTCTGGAAGGATGCAACGGATGCCGGTCGCTGACTTGACGGGACCGTTCTCTCTCCTGGTTGTTGATGCTGTCGGCCCGTTACCTGAGACGGGGCGTGGCAATAAGTACATTCTCGTGTTCGTGGACTACTTTACTCGGTGGGCCGAGGCTTTTCCCGTGGCTGCTTTGGACTCGATCACGTTTGTGGACGCGATGGTGAACGGTGTGGTCTCTCGACACGGTGTGCCGTCCAGACTGCTCAGCGACAACGGACGGAACTTCACGTCGGAAGTGGCCAAGGCGTTCTACCAGACGCTTGGCATCCGGAAGCTGTTCGGCGCTGCCTATCACCCGCAGACGCAGGGACTTGTGGAACGGTTCAATGGAACCCTGATTGGAATGCTACGGATGCACGTTGACGAAGCACAGACGGACTGGGATGTCTACTTGCCCAGAGTGCTATTTGCTTACCGTTCGGCGTACCACGAGGCGCTCGGCGATTCGCCGTTCTTCTCGCTGTACGGCCGTGACCCGGTGCTGCCTCTGGACGTGGCCTTTTTGAACCTGGGAAAGAAGTGGAAGAGCAACGAGGTCGCTCAATATCGGCGCGAACTGTACCGTTCTCTGAGGGACTCCAGACATTTGGTGGAACGTCAGCTGATCAAGGCTCAAGACCGTCACGAACAGCGACTGAGAGACCAGGTGGAAGTGAACTTCGAAATCGGCTCGCAGGTCTGGGTGTACCAGTTCTTCCGGGCTAAGCGAGGAGAGACACGGACCAAGAAGCTGGCGTTCTCGTGGCACGGTCCCTACCGTGTTCTCGACAAGGTCGGGGAGAACGCCTACCGGATCGATATACCGTCTCATCCGAACAAGGTGGTGACCGTGAACGTCAACCGTCTAAAGAAATTTCGAGGGCGTTGGACCCGACCGTTCATGGACGAGATACCGGAAGGGCTTGTCGAAGAGGAAGCAGAGGGCGAAGACGGACCTCTAGAGGAGACGGACCTGCCCCCCTCGAGCTACACGGAACGATTGACGCTGGGTGCCGAAGACACGGCTGTCGTTGGGACGGAGACTCCCTTACTGGAAGTCGTCGCCAAGCGCGTAGTGAACCGTGCTGCGGAGTACTTGGTATTGACTGCGAATTATGAGACTTTTTGGCTACCACGGGCCGCGTTGATGCCCGTGTACTCGGCGTTGGTGATCGCTTTTGAACAAGCAGAACGGAGGAAGAACGGGCTCCCGGAGCTCAGGAGGAGTGCTCGGCTGGCGGACGCCAATGCCGTTGCTGATGATGATGTAAGTCACGGTGGAACGGTTCCCTATGAGTGATGAACAGAAGGATGAACAAAAGAACGGTGTGATGTTGGAATTGGGGAACGGTTAACCGTGAACGGCAAGCGTGTGTTTTTATTTTTTGTGTTTAAGTTTCACGACTACTGGAAGAGAAAGAAAAAGAAAAATGATGAAAGTGCGAGAGGCCCTTCCCTTGGGGGTCTTCACTTGGAGTCCTTGTTCGCCTTGTCGTCGGGCGAAGAATCGCTGCTGGATACCCTCAAGGTGCTGACGAGGCCCTTGTTGCCGGCCTTCTTGTCGGAACCTCCCTTCGGAGGGTCGGGCTCGTCGTCGCTGCCGTCGGAGGCGTTCTCGTCAGGCTTGTCGTCGCCAGAAGCGTCGCTGGCCGCGTCCTCTTCGCCGCCGGATGGTTTCTTGGGGGGAAGTTCTTCGTCCTCTTCCTCTTCGTCGCTGCTGTCGGTGAGGCCGGTGTGGTCTTGCTGCTTGGGGACGGCGGGGGTGGACTTGGGGACGGTGGGGGTGGACTTGGTGACTGGAGGCGTCGGGGGCAAGATCACGGGTTCACCACCGTCCTCGAAGTCGGAATCGTCCTCACACTGCTCGGACGCCTTGAACTTCTTGTGGTCGTACTTGACGACGGACTTACCCTTGCCCAGACGCTTGGCCAGCTTCGCCTGGACGGAACGGAGGGTGATGTCGGACAGCAGCTTCTTCCACGGCCCAGTGGAACGGTTGCCGACCCAATTTGGGTTCGGAGGGTCCTTCGTAGACACGTCCAGGGCGATCCGGGCGAGAGCGTTCGTGGTCAGCCGTAGATGAGCCGGTCGGGACGGATCCAGAGCATTGCTCTGCTCGAGCAGCTCGCGGATGGACGCGTAGCCTTCCTCGTCCACGCGCGTGTGGTCCAGGACGCGCTCAATCACGCGCTCGTAGTGGCTGGGGTCGTGACGGAGGAGTTGGGCGAGCTCATCTTGGGGCGGGTCCGCGGCGTCGTCTCGAGACTTGGCCTTCTTGGCGCCGGTAGAGTGCTTGGCCGCCTTACCGCCCAACCACATCAGGTGGTCGTGCGCACCGTTCTCGAACAGCTCCAGGAAGCCGTAGAAGCCGAATTCTTCAATGTTGTAACTGATGAAGAGAAGACGCCTCTGACAGGCGACGGACTTGAGCTTGCGGCGAGCACCGGCGTCGTCCGTGGGCGCGTAGAGCGCGAGGATCAAGAAGGTGGGGCGGTGCGGAATGAAGAAGCGCCAGTGCTCGAGGTAGAGGTCGGGGTGCTCCTTGGGGTCGTACCAGGCTCGCTGGTCCCGCCAGCGATACGCGAGTCGCTCCGGAGTCGTGTCTTGCTCTTCGGCTTCGTCCTCGAGACGCGCAAGGTCCTCCTTGATCTTCTTGGGCGCGTTGCTCGGCAGCTGGAACCAGGACGGTCGAGACTTGGCCAGAGTGCGTCGCTTCTTGGCGGGCGGGGCTCGAGCTTTGCCTTTGCCGCGCGGGGAGGGACGCTTGGGCCGTGCGGACGGGGGCGCGAACAGAGCGTGCACGGGCGGATCTTGGGGCGTCGAGAGGTCAGCAGACGGAAGGATGACGGCCGTGCTGGGTAGCGAGAGCCGAGCGGCGGAGTCGCCTGCGATCACCGCCATTGCGAGGTCGTCCATAGCGTCAATGCCACTGGAAAGCGGGTGGGCCGCTAACGCCGCGCGGATCCGTGCCCAGAGTTCAACTTGAGCGCGGAGAGCGGTGTCATCGTCGGCGGTCTTCGACTCGTCCTCGAAGCGCTCTCGGAGCTCCTCTGCCGTCGGTGGCGCGGCCGAGCGGGTCGTAGGCTTGGTCATGGGGCGGCGAGGGCGAGGAAGTCTCGGGTCTGGGGGTCGCGGCAAATTGCAGAATGGAGGGAAATCTGATGGGCAGTTGCCGGTGATGGCAACCGACCTGGACGGTGTTCTGGCTCTGCGTCCGTTCCCATCAATCGTAGTCTGAGACTGGACGGCTCGGCAACCGCCGTATCAAACGGCCACGGACGTGGAATGACTCTTCAAGTAGGACGGATACGGTGTATTACTGTTACCACTGATTGACACGGAGTGACCGTGGCCCGAGAGACCGTTGACTATGAAAGGCGAACGGCTTCACGCTTTGGAGGAGCGCTTGTCGTGGGGCGTTCTGCCTCGTCCGCCGCAGTTGGCAACTAGACTTGTTCGGAGAATGGAGTTTGTAGCGACGCATCGTGTGGAGTTGACATGGGTGGCGTGTGGGCTTCTGTTAGGCGCTGTGTTGTCGCCGCTGCACGGTCTGGTGACGGGACCGTTCTGTGCCGGATGCGACTTGATTTACAAATGGACCAGTATCGTTCGACAGTGCTTCAAACGCTACCGTAGCTACATGATCAGCCCTGAGGTGCAGGATGCTGGCACGCTACGCCGTTGGTGGATGCTGAGCGAATCGTTGCTTGGCACGCCCATGATCGAGCTGGTGGTGCAAGATGAGCATCAGCACGGTTTCGGGCGTGTAATCTACAAATTCTGCGACGCGTTTCACGCGTACTTCTACGTATTCATACCGGAGACTGGCGAGTACGGTTGGAGGGCGACGACGCAGTACCAGGAAGACCTCCGTTCCAAGTGGGGAGATACTTTCCGCCGAGCGTGGTTTGTGATGTGTACGGGCTGGGCAGTGGTCCAGACGACCAGCTACGTGGTGACCTACAGCCTTCTTTCCGCGTACGATCTGCTGGAGACCGTCTGCCTGGGATGGTTCGGTGTGGCCACCGTGCTAGTGACTGTGAACTACTACGTTGGGAACGGTGAAGGGATTGTACTCTACGGTGATATCGAGATCGGTTGGTGGCCGGCGTTGGGAAGCAGTGTGGTGGTGCTGACCGGCGTGACGAGTCGTGCGTGTCGGTGGCTCGCCTACACGAGACCGTCGCCGCTTTCCAAGATCGGAGACCTGTGCGAACAATTGAAAGAAACGATGGAGGACCGTGCGCAGATCGAGCGCCTGGCCCAAGCGTTCTGGAGAGAGGATGGAGGCGTCGGACCGGTGCCCCGAGATGCTGTAGAAGCCCTGCGAGCTGCTCGGGCGGCGCGGAACGCTATCCGTGAATCGCGCGCGAATCACCGTGAACTGTGGCAAGAAGTGAATGCCGTCGACGAGACGGACGAGGAGCCTCGACGAGGACGTCGAAGCACGGTCGGGGAGGATGTCCCGAGTGGAAATGGTCCGTACCGTTCCCCTCGGGTTAACTACCGTCCTCGTTCGGACACTACCGGCAACTTGATGTTTGAGACGCCGCCTTGCGAAACGGCGCGTATCAGGACGTAAGCAGTGGGTGACTGACCCGTCGTGAGGCGACTGTACAAGGTGTTTGACTATATAAGGACTGTCGCAGCGAGCGCGGCAGTGGCTCTCGGCCTCCCATTCCGCGAAACAGATCTGGGGGCGCGAGGTGGCCAAGGAAGGAAGACGCAGACGCTGGCGGCTGGCGGCGCCGCGCTTCGTAGGCGTCGGGCAAGGGCGGGCGAGCGCGAGGGAGCACGGTGGGACCGCCGGACTCCCGGGGATGGGCGAGGATGGATGTCACGACGCCTGGGTGACTGGGCGTTCGTGAGGGAGACGAGGAAGGACAAGGAGGGGTGCTGCCAAGGCGCGAGATGATGGCGCGAGGCGCGGAACCAAGGACGCAAGGAAAGGAAGGAAGGGAACGCATGGAGAGTACGGTCAGTCGTGAATTTACCTTTAAAGCTAACAAGCTGCATTTTTCATATTTGCGGTCTTGTTGGTGCTCACTTACAGCTTTTGCTAGCAACCTTCGCCTCCGTTCCCATACAGCGCAGGACGGTCCCACCCAAAGGACGGTTCGCGACACGTGGCAGAGTTGCATCTTCGGACGCTACTCGGAGGTGGACACGATCGAGGAGATCGAGACCAAGTTCAACAACCTGACGGTGGTGGGCATGAAGGACACGCTGGAGTACACGGCTGACACCTTTGGCCTGCAGACCCTGGAGAAGCGTGGTGGCCTTTTCCTTCACGAAATCGCTAACGTTTCGCACCGTTGCTGGGCGATAGACGACAAGTACACTGGCTGCTCGTGGGCTTTAGTGTACGACCAGAACATCTACCCTACTCTGGTGTGAGGATTCCCCGCAAAGCTTGACGGTAGGTAAACACTTTAAAAATTAAAAAGAAATACTTCCTACTTAGTAGTAAATGCCATCGTCAACCATGTCTTCGATCCCGTTCAACGGTAGATACTTGAAACCCCGGTGCATAATCAGTATTTTCCCGCGTTTCCTCCAGGGCGAGCAAGTATGTGCTGAAATTCCAATATGTAAAACTACGCCAAGGATCACCAAGCAACGGGTAGCAAAGTGTAAGCTTGGTTTCTGATGCATTCGCCTGAAATATGAAAGGTGAACCCTCCCCCTGACAAGGTAGAGGTCTCCATAGCGAACAGCGCTGTGCTCCTGATGATACTGGTCCCCGAGACCGTGTTCAACTTGAGGTCGCTTCGGCAAAATACAGAAGGACTGCGTGCTCTACTTGGTGGAGAGTGGGGTCCAGAAACTCCACTCACACTTCAACGCGAGCCGCTGGCCGCAGTTCGGCAGCTTCTCGACGACCAACTTCTTCCTTCCCGTGTACAGCAACGTGAATCATTGTATACCCAGCAATAATCAGTACACCTACTGTACAACCAACTTCTTCAAGCTGGAGGAGGTTCGTCACCGGCGGACGCAGTTATCAAATCAAGCTTAGTGAAACTTCATTTCCGGCCGGTACTCGGAAGTGAGCACGATCGAATCGATCCCGACGAGGTTCATGAACTTGACCATGGTGGATATGAAGGACACGGTGGAACACCACTTGGATACGTTCGGCCTGCAGACACTCGAAATGCGTAGTGGTATGTTCCTGTACGCGTTGGAGAATATATCCCAGTTCTGCTGGATCTTAGACAAGGGCAGATGTGTGTGGGTGACCGTGTACGACCAGCACACCCACCCTATGCTTGTGTTAGCCATCCCAGCCGTCCTTGGGACCCCGGAGTGGCTAGAGCGAGAAAACACCAGTTTCGTAATTGATTCCTTGCAGTATCACACACATCAATTTGTAGGCAGAAGAGTAGATATGGTGTCTACGGTGTATCCTCCCGGCCACTGGGAAGACTGACATCACGTGTGTAGCCATATTCGATCTTCTGCTCGGGTGCCTCGAAATTAAAACCCTTGAACGATTCGCTGAAAGTAGCACCACCAACTCTAGGGGTGGAGCTGTCAATACTTCCAAGCGACATATGCGTGAAATCGTCACGAAAATTGCTGCCTTCAATCTTCAAATAAATCCAAAGAAGCAATCATTAGACAAATACTGCAAAGCCTTACAACACGACTAGTCTAAGGACGTACCACCGCATCTTGAGATTCACAAGGCTGAATAGGAGCTTGGGTTTCTCGAAATGTGACCATTTCCCAATCAACGTGACGAAAAAAAGCGTGTTCCTTGATCTCCGACCCTCCAAGCAACGAGCCAAGTCTTTCACCCGGATTTTGGTTGAGCAGCTTTTGCAGTAAGTCCTTCGCTTCCAGCGATATAAAGTTTGGGAGCAATAATGGAGTTTGAAGGACATGTTTGCACATTTCCTCCGGGTTCTGGCTGTACCAGGGCGGGAGGCCGGTCAAAAGCTCATACAGCACCGCGCCAAAAGCCCACCAGTCTGAAGCCGTGCCGTACTCCTTTCCTCGCAATATCTCAGGAGCTGCCGCGATAAAAATGCAACGCACCAGTTAGTATAACAACCTACTGAAGCACTCGAGAAGTACCCGACCTAGATACTCGTAGCTACCGCAAATGGTTTTTGCCCCGCTCGTAGCTTGAGTGATCCCGAATTTGCTTATGCCGAAATCAACGAGTTTCAGATGGCCATCTTCAGTGAGCAACACGTTCTCCGGTTTGAGATCCCGATGCACAATCCCGTGCTGGTGTAGCTGTTGCACCGCAAGAAGCAACTCCGCTGCGTAGAACGCTGCCACCTCTTCTGAGAACCTCGTTGCCCGCTCGAGATGCGTAGACAGCTCTCCACCCGGACAATATTCCATCACAAAGTACAAATGACTCTTGGTCTGGAAAGCCCAATACAAATGGACTGCTCAAAGTGCAAGCAAGCAATCCTGTTAGCTGCAACGATACACCCCAAACAGCAGTGGGGCGTATAATACGTACCTAGAGCGTGGTGACTGGTGCCACCCAGCACGTCTCTCTCCGACAACACTCTCGCCGCCATGTCCTTCTCTCGCACGGAGCGTTTGGCCACCACCTTCATCGCGTAGAGTTTCCCGTCTCGGCGATGACGAACCAGCAGCACTCGACCCATCCCTCCGACCCCAATGACCTTGAGCCTCTGGAAATCTCGCACCGAAATGGCTTCACCCGTTGCCTCTTCTGTATCTGCATCGGTCGTATGCAGCTTCCTGGCGGCTCGCGCCCTCCTCTTGACCAGCTGCAGCTGCTCCTCCTCGTCCACGACCGACGTCTCGACCTTGCGGAACGTGCGTCCGGTGGAGCTCAAGGCGCTCGGCAGCGCCATCCACACGCTGCCGTCCTCGTCCGTGTCGTCGCCGTCTGCGTCGCTGTCGCTGGCGTCGAAGCGGTCGCTCTCCGAGTCGGAGAAGACGCCGGTCTCCGCTTGCCGGTGCAGCTCGCACAGTCGTGGGTGCGCGCGCTTCCCTTGCTCCGAGCCATTGGCGCTGGCCGCTGCGTGGTGAGATTGCTGGACGCCCATGGACGGAGACTTGACGAATGACGCGCCGGCTGGGCTTCAATGCTTGTCTGGCTATTTGAAGTGGGTGATCGCGTCGTCATTGGACAAAAAGTGCTGCTCGATGCAATAATGGGGAACCAGCTCAACTGCTTGGCGCAGTGCCAGGCCCGACAGGAGGGCGCGCAGAGGCTTCTGGTGCTTCAGAAAGGTGCGTTGTGCATGTCGATTGTGTGTGGGAGTGTGAAGGTGCTGAGTTGGTGACGAATTGGGCGGAATTTAGGCGCCTACTTCATGCGCAAGAAGTCGCTTCTGGGCTTGACAACGGGGACGGAGCGAGTGCACGTGAAACTGGACGAAGACGGACACACGTGCGTGTCGAGAAAAGATTGTACTTTCAATATTCAGGCGAGAGCTATTGATGATGATATTGTGTGGTGCCACCGCCAACTTGGTGACTGTTAGGCTGCTGTGGAAGCTGCACGACTCCATCAAGAACCCTAACAAGATCGACCTGCACACGGTTAACTTGATCCAGGCACAGGGTAAAGTTGGGCTGACTATCACGTCGCAGAAGGGGGACACGCTGCTGGATGTGGAGGCGGAGTCGGAGGAGATTCGTGATACTTGGGTGCGTCGATTCGATTGCGTGGAATGAAGTGACGGTGTTCTGAGGGTTTGGTGCTTGGCGGTGCAGGTGACGCATCTGCAAATGGTGTGCGAGGACAGCAGTCCGAGTGACGAGACTGAGGAGGAGGTGCAGTCCGGTCTGAAGTTCCGCAAGATGGTGGAGGACCGCGCCAAGAAGCAGGCGTACTGGGCGAAGCGCACGCAGGAACTGGAGCAACGGAAGCAAGAAGCGGAAGAGCGAAAGAAAAAGTTCGCTGGTGCGGGCATGAAGTACACCGCCCTCGCGATGAGTAACAGACCGGATTCATCAACCAAGGACTAAGCGATTGGAATACAGCTTCGAGATAAGCTTAGTCGAATGGCTGCAATTCAGTGATTTATTATCGATAATAGACAGCGTCTCAGTTCGGTTGTTGGTAGCAAAATGGAGGTTCGGAAAGCGAGACTTGTATGTTGATGAAACGTGAAAAGATTCCAGTCAAATTTGAATTATCGACTTCGATGTTGACCCTCAAGTTTTCGCTGCATCACCGATAAACCTTTGCATTTTAATGCGCCTGCTACTCGACAATGCCATTACGACATTGTTGGTGGTGGTACGAACTGCCGTGGGCTTCATCGCCGTCATAATTTGGACTTGCGCTGACGCACCTGCGCGTTGCTCGATCCGGAATCGCCCCAGGTATCCTGGTAGTTTTCTTGCATTTCGGTTGAGGCGAGAGGCCAATGACCAATCACAGTGTGATTCACACGGCGTGCAAAGCCATGGAGGTCGCCGCTCCGACGCTGGCCGACGCGCAGGCTTTTCGCCAGCTAACGCTCGCCGACGAGCACCTCGTACGTCGGCGGCCATGCTGCTCCGACTGCTGCGTAGAGCTTGTAACACATTATGGTGTGCTTTGGTGCAGATGATCTGCTTGTGTGGAGTTAATGGGGAGCAAGATGGCGACACTCAGACGCTGCAGGAAGCAGTGCAAAAGATCGTGCGCATCAAAATGCAAATGGGAAGCAACGTGAGTGCTGACAGCGAACTGCGCAGTATTTCCTCGGACTGAGCTGCCGACATAATACTCCATTTGCCGTTGCAGCATCAGATTAGTCTTGCCAGGGCACAGCACTCGCGGCTTGTTGTTGTTCAAGAGGTACAAATCATTTTTTTTAAGGATGAATAGGTTGCACTGCTGGTTGTTTATGAGCTGTGGCTGATCGTTTCTGGGCTTACGTGTAGTTCACAAAGGACGTCGATGCCGCAGTGGCGGCCGTGCCCGGCTTGCTTGACTCCAACGAGAGCGATGACATGGCGGACCTTGATGCGCTTTTGGCCGATGCTGCGCACTACTTTCGGGTACAGAGAGAAATGGTAACAATGACATCTCGTTGCAACGATGAGAACACGTGCTGATCTAAATTTTACAGGAGCACCAGGCGACATCGTCTTTTCGACTATTGCTGGTTTACAGGCAGGTGAACCAGGTACGATATTATATTGATGATTGCTCAAGCTTTAGCTAAGCTTACTGAATGGGTCTCCGTGATCAGAGCCCACAACTCCGTGCTACTCAAGGGGAAGTTTCGCTGGCTTTCATCAATGATCCAGCATTTCACCTGGATGTGATATACTGGCATCAAGATGTGCCGCAAGAGGCAGCGCAGGTGAGTTTGCTGGGAAACAAGTTACGTTAGGCTTGGCCATACGCTCACGGCTTTTGCTTTTCAGAATGTGTTCGATCAATTCTGTGCGTATGACAGCACGAATCCTTTCGCCAAGTTCTACTTCCTAGAAGTTGGTGGATCAGTCGAGAGATTGCACCAGGTACGCATCAGTTCATATTTGTTCGCTATTGTAAACTCGTGGTGCGTATCGAGACGCACGCGCGCTCTCCCGGGAGTATGGCTGATTATCGTGCGGATTGTGTATTGCTGACCAGGCGCTCGTGTTGATGTTGTCGCATCCGGCACATCGATTGAGTCAAAATGCTGCGGAGCAGCTACTTGGGTCGTGGTTCTCACCGAACAAAGGGATCAACTCTATAGTGCAGCAGAATTAAATAGGTGGGCAGGCCTGCTGTCGGTCCAAGAAAATGGAGCTTGTCCTTCAGCGGACGTCAGCGAGGCAGGCGGCAAGCTGAAGATGTTGCTGACGTAGTGCACCATGGCCGAGGCTGCCATCCTTCTTTATGGAATGTCTGCAAAGAAGTCCGAGATACCTTCGCTGTCGTCCAGATTGAAGCAGAAATCCGGATCGGTCTGATGTCGCCATAAAGCGTGACGATGTTAGTATTAAGAGGCAAAGCCACCCATAACCAGTCTAGGCTTGCGAAGCGATCGATTTGGTGTTTGGTTACCTTCAAGGGTGCGAGTTTGAAGATCCCGCTATCTGAGTCGTACGATCTCTGCTACAGAGAGCGCAAAATGAACATACACGATGAGCACGTGATGTCAGAAACATTCTTCATACAGTAGATAATTCGACTCACCTGGTCCAACGGAGGTGCAGGACTATCAGGTGCAGCAACTGCACCAGCTTCCTTCGCTGAACCAGTCGCACATTCTGCTTCCTTGTCGTCGTTCATGCGTCGAACCAAATACACGTCCACGGGGCCATCTAGAAGAGACGAAGGACGAAGTGTTAGGTTGCTAATCATGCATCAATTACCAGCAGCATCTCGTACCTGTAGATTTGAGGAAGATCTGAAACCGGCGTTTCCCGGCGGGCATGCCCTCGTCGGGGTCTGGTACCTCTAGAGTTGTTCCTGGTGGGGCCTTGATCGCCATTACGCTTTGGTCTGCGAAGCTTTCTTGCCGCCGCATGTCATCGTGCGTGACGTAGCAGAAGTTCTCAAAGCTCCCTTTGTCAAATGCTTCTTCCTCGTACAGACGTCGAATGTTCTGGCTGACCATCTTGATATGTTGGTCGTACTTCAACTCCTCCTGTCTTAAATCTGAAATGCTCTGTCGAAGGTGGTCTATTCCCTGGTAGCTGTCGGTACCGCCAGTTGGTCCGCTAGCACCTCTGCACAGCAGAAATTATAATCAAGACCGTCAAACGAATTACAGTCCCCCCGATGCTGCGACGGTCGGTGCATTCCATCCACGTACTTCCAGTGAATGTTGTTCTTGGACGTCTTCTCGATAAGACCGATGCCTTCGAGCACATTGGTAATATCATATATGCGTCGTTTCTACCCGTTCATACACCAGAGCAACCCCCGCGATTCCATTCCGTGTCAAACTACTTTGTGTCAATCGAATGCCCCACAAACTGGATCCTACCTGCACACCGAGCGACTCTGCTGCCGTGTTCAGGTCCAAATCCTTCGACGGTGCAGCTTGGATGAGCTCCACGAATCGCTTCGTCAGCAGCCCTAATGAACTGTCGTATCTGCTGGCCGGGGACGGCTTGGAAACTCCTCCTGCAACATGGGAATGGTGACACAATAAGTTTCCTCACCCAGTGCTGCAAATACAGCCCCCTTACTGCCACTGATATCGCTGCATCAGTGTATATTGTACTGCAGAGGTACGTACCGCGCGAGCTGGGGCTTGGTGACTGCAACTTGGGTGGCGCTACGGCAGACATGAGCGATCTGGACGCGGCGGGGCCGACGGGCGATTCCACCGCCGCCTCATGCCGCGCCTTCGGGCGCTTGATCTTGCGCTTGAGCTCCTCACTCGAGACTTTCGCCTTGGCCATCGCGTCGCGCGGATGCAAGATTCGTCGTTGCTGCGGCTGCTACCTCGCTGTCCTTTGGCCAGCTTCCGTTGGCTGCGTTCAGCATGGAAAGCAGATGAGCTCGTCGGATAGCCTGGTGTACGGCATATCGGATGAAAAACCGGTGCAAGCTGCAGTACGCTGCATCCGCGGACTATGCTTGATGAAGGGTTTATACTGTAGCAGAGGTTTATATCTGTCCAAGTGCCACGTCGATCAGACAGCAAGATGGGCGCCTCGAACAGCACCGCCACCGCGCCGGAGCGCAAGGACTCGGAGGATGCGCTGGTGCTGAACGGTGCGTGCTACTGCTGGATAAAATGCATGGTCTAGCTAGATAGAGCGCATGCGGCTGCGTAGGTGGTTGCCCACTAACGGTGTTGACGGGTGCAGACCTCCACATCGAGACGGGTGACCAGAATGCCGTCAAGAACCTGCTGGACGACACCATCGTCGAGTTTTTCAAGGGGAAGGAGGAATTCAAGCTGCACTACGGCTGGGACAACGCCAAGTTGCTGCTCATGCTGCTAGCCACGGCCATCGCGGCCGTGTCGCACTTCTTCCAGCACCCAGCCATTCCCGAGCACGTGCTCATCTACTCTTGCGTCGGCGGGTGAGTGGGGTGCAACCTGCAATTGGAACGGTTCTCTTACCGTGATATTCTGACCGAGTTTTTGCATCGCGACCGCCAGGTTCTTCCTCATCCACGCTCTCTTGTTCGGCTACACCACGTTCATTGAGAAGGACATCCTCTTGCGTATGACGCGAACGGTACGGGGACTGATCGGTGAATTCATTGCGATCGAATCTGCGCTGACTGTGTTAGCTTGGAATGACTGAATTGCAGGGATCGTCAGGTAAGACCATTCTGGTCAGGACGA
Organism: Phytophthora x cambivora; assembly: GCA_033557925.1. Classification (NCBI taxonomy): domain Eukaryota; phylum Oomycota; class Peronosporomycetes; order Peronosporales; family Peronosporaceae; genus Phytophthora; species Phytophthora x cambivora. The sequence continues at coordinate 1,696,029 of JAUCEB010000008.1, read as the reverse complement.
CGTTCCCCTACACGGAGTCGCACTACACAATCGCCATCCACCACGCTGACACGAAGGAGAAGCCGAGGAAGGAGGAGCTGTACGTTGGGCGTTACTTTGACAAGGACGGATACTTCAGCAAAGAGGCGTTCACCAAGGACCTTGAGACTGTTCTATCGCGTTTTGAGAAGAAGGACAAGAAGCAGTAAGTAGATACGGTGTCGCCGCTTGCAGGAAACGATGGCATTTATGCGGCAATTAGATGTCGGCTTCCGGGTTCTTGTAGGCAACCATCGCGTCGACCTTGTGAACCTGAATAGCACATGGCCCACAGGTTAATCGAATAAGGCACATGACGCAACGGAATAAACTTTATGCGTTAACGCAAGTGCGTACCTTTGTGGAGAACGATCGCAGACGCACTTCTGCCGAATCCTTGATATAGCGAGGGTCCGATTCTTCCCACAAAGCAGGAACTTCTGAGTTCTTGTCGGTGTACACCAACAGATCGAAGGCACACTGCTCTTCCAGCAAAGGCAGGAACGACACGCTTGCCGTGATCTGCCGAATGATCGCCTGGATCTCGGACATGATCTCTTTTTTGGGTTTGGAGGCGGCCGCGCTTCCACTGCGAATAGTGTGCAAGTCAGCACAGTTTACAAACATAATTCCAAAAAGCTGGCGTACCCTTCTCCTGTGCCATTCTCGGCATGAACTTCAAACGCCCAACGCTCAAGCACCTCCTGGGTCTCGATTCCAGTGATGACGAGCACCAGCTTTTGCACTTCGCCCTTCAGAAGCCAATCTATAGTATTTTTTTTAATACAAATTGCAGATAGATAAGCAAATACCTTCAAGCAGACGTACTCGACAACTGGTGAAGGAACTTGGTGAAGAAGTCGTTGAGCTTGTCGTCGTCCGTGACGAGCATGTTCAAGCCATACTTCTGCACTTGTTTGAAACTCTCCGCAGGGTAGATGCCGCGCTGGTACAAAATGCTGCCAACCACACAGGATGCAATTAGCTCAAGACTTCTTATCGATAGTCAAGCATTCCACGTACGTGTTGATGCTGTACGAAAAGAACTCGGTGACGATCTCGGTCGAACCCTTGAGTGTGATGAGGTTCTCTGAGATCTGCGCAGTCGCCTGTGACCACAAGTCGCATCCACCAAGCAAGCAGAAGCGTCACTATCAACGCTTCAGCACCAAGCCAACCACTGCCTGTCGTACCATCTTGCAGTCTTTGTTGTGATCGACGCACGTTTTGGGATGTGAATCAGAGAGCGGCCACCACACCAAAAGCCTTTGGAAACAGATGCTGAACCTCTTGCAACTTATACTTGCAGTCACTCCTCGGGAGAGGCAACCACGAGCTCCCATTCCGCATTCCGCATTGAAGTGCGCACATCCGGCAGGAACGTCAAGATGCCGCGAGCTCGAGTCGAGGTATCCGTGCACAGGTTGATGTGGTGGGGAGGGTGCCTAGGTCTGACGCCGTGCTCTAACAGCGACACCAGGAGGAGAAGGAGGAGCTATCCGACGTGAGCGATGTTGAAGTGGAGGACGAGGAGCTCGTCTTCATGTCACTCCTGTTCGACCGAGGCGAGCTGGGCGTCGCGATCTACAACGCGTTGACGACAAGTCTGAAGACATTGCAGCTCCAAATAGCAGATTCTGAAGAGCTAGAGGAGGTGCCGTGCATTGGCTGTGATGTGGGAATGGAAAGCGCCTCGAGCCCACCATTTGACCTTACGTGCTTTAGGTTATCGAGCGTCTGCACACGCAATTCGAGGTGAACCACGTTCTCGTGTCCTCTCGCAATGCGAGTTCAAATGGGATGCTTCGAATGATCAAGAAACTGGACGAAACACATCAAACGAAGACCGGGATCAGTGTTCGGAAGGTATTAGTGCAGTTTGAACCGTGATCGGACGCGAATCAGCTGACAGCATGTGATGCTGCAGCATGCAGGTGGGCTGGTAAAGCGAATACCAGGATCTTCAACTATCTAACTCCATCTTGACGGGTGAGCACAAAGATTTCAACTACCTTAAGGGGTGCCAAGCTATCGAGCACGTGCAGATCGGAACTGCTCCTCCAGAGCACAGAAAACCTCAAGCTCGATCATCTCGGCAAGCAACCCACTTTTATCTCGTATCGCCAAAGTACTGGGAAGGAAGCTGAACAACTAGTGTGCCTTTACAGCCGAGAAGCGTATACATTTCTGGGGAGCTTGTTTGATTTCGAAAGCACACAGTTGATTCGATCTACAGGAGGTAAGCAGCGTGATGGTTGTACAAACATTTAGACGCATATTTTTGCTGAAACGTGAGTGTAGCTTTGCTGCTGTATTTGTCCACAGAGAGGGTAAGCGCATTTACAGAGGATAAAGACGCCTGCAGGTGCCATCTAACGTCTTGTAGATTGGGAACCAATTGGACGACGTTGAATCCGTGTACTTTTCAACCGTGGAGCAAGTTGCACTCGATGGATTCATGTATATCGACAAGTCCACACTCCAGTCGCTTCAAATATTCAACCACGTAGGCGCTCAATCTTCGTGATAAACCTTACGAGTCGACAACCGACACTCACGCATCTCGATGTATTGCAGGAAACTCATCCCTCGCTGGTGAAAGTGCGATAGAGTGCATGTACGATTCTGATTAGCCACAATATTTACACTTCCACATGTACAGGGATCCGGTCGAGCTAAAGAAGGATTCAGGTGACATTCTAATTACATGGTATGGTCGTGCAAGAGGCTCCTTGCTGACAGCACTTGAATGCAGTCTATTCGGTCTCCTCAACCGCACAGTGACCAAATCCGGCGGAAGCATGCTGCGACGTTGGATGTTAACTCCCTTGGTGAACAGCGTGCAAATCAACGCGCGCCTAAATGCTGTCGCATTTTTTACTGCTGCTGAAAATGATGAACTCCGCCAGCTACTGGTAACGTATAGGAGCCGTGTTGAGTAGCACTTCTTTTGCGGCTTCTGACAAAATGCAGTTTGGGAAGCTCAAGCAGTTCAGAGATGTAGCTGGAATTTTTCAGCGCATCAAACGGCGTTGTGCTTCAGTCGGTGATTGGTGTCGATTTGCAACGTCCATCGGGAGCTTCCTAGAAGCACAGTAAGTGCGCACCTTAATTCATTTCTACGATAATAATACTAATTGTCTATCGTCATGTACGGCAGATCCCTCATTGAGGGCAACTTCGAAGCAAATGACTCGTCACTTCCCAACATGTTCTCGAGGGTGCTGAGTGAGCGTGGTGTAATCCACGTTAGCAACCTCCTTGGGAACATCGTTGACTTTGAAGAGAGCCAACAAGAAAACACGGTGGTAATCCGAAGTGGTGTGTCAGAGGCTCTGGATTCAATAAGAGAGCGCTACGAAGACCTCGATAATGTACGGCAAGATTGTTGTTACCTGTGCGTTGTACAGAATTACAATTCTAATGTGGATACGAATGTGCGGACAGGTGTTGACGGAGGTGGCGTTTCAAGTCCAGGAGGCGAATCCTGTGCTGGCGTCTATCACAGTCCAATACATCCCTCAAGTAGGGTATGTAATCTGCTGCGATTCCCCTACGACACTGCCAGATTTCGTGTTTCAATTCCAAGAAGACGACACAACATTCTATTACAAGGTATATACACGTTCAGACACTCCTATCGATTTGGAACTAGCTCAAGCCCTCTGTCTCTCCGGTAGGACGCTTGCTGCCGCGACCTGGACGAGTCAATAGGCGATATCTACGGTATTCTGTTTTGGGAAGTGTTGCGCACAGTCGAAGGTACTAAGTAACTAACGTTTACCTGCAGGTTATATTCTTGACATGCAAAAAGGTAACATGCTTTGCTGTAGTTTGAGAGGGACGACCTCTACGGTAGCAGGTTATAACTAACAATTCGCAATTGCAGGGCTTTTGGAAGAGCTGACGATGGCTGTGCTGGAGTACGAAAGCAGTATCCACGGTTCGTATCCAGATTTCAAGCTCACAGAACATGCTCTGACTGCCAGTGTGCTTGATAGAAATTACTGGGATCATGTCATATCTCGATTGCTTAATTGCATTTGCGTCGTGCGCAAAGAGTTTCAATTTTTCCAGGTGTGAATCGATGCTAAGTATTTTTTTGCGTCCTTTGAATCCTAATATGTAATGTTGTGTGTAGGCCTCAGATAACTGAGACCAATACGCTAAAAGCATCCCAAGCCCGTCACCCTCTTCAGGAGTTGCTCGTCGAGCACTACATTCCGAACGATATTTTTTTGGATTCCTGCGACTCAATCAAGATTGTAACGGGACACAACGGATCAGGTGAAAAAGATGGCGTTGTGATGCACTTCACTCTTCCCTAACGCCTTCACTGGACAGGCAAATCCGTGTATTTGAAAATGGTTGGCCTGCTCCAATATATGGCACAGATTGGATGTTTCGTGCCTGCGGAAAATGGTACTGCACGAACTAGGTATTCGTGATTTGAATTGTTTTTCTAAAAGGCTAGTGCAGCGGAGATAGGTCTGGTCACGAAAATCTTCACAAGGATTCAGAGGTGACTTAAGTTCTTCACCATGTATATTAGAGCCGACCATAACTTTCGTACTGGTAGTATGGAATCCGCGACAGTATCCCAGAGCTCCTTCACGATCGACTGCAACCAGGTGCAGTGACGCGAATGCAACAGTGGCTCAACACATTTAATGTTGACATTACGTTTTCTCAGATGGCATGGATGCTCAACCACGGTGGTGGTCGGTCACTATTCTTGATCGATGAATTCGGAAAAGGTTCGGTTATGTTATTCCCACGCAGTAATATGGGAGACGGATATCAGTTCGCTAACTTTTTTTGTGAAGGCACTGCTGAGCTAGACGGGATTGCTCTACTGGTACAAATCAATCATCAAATTCGGTAGTCCCGTGTTGGTTCCGACTAAACCGTCTTGTAGAGCTCTATTATCAACCACCTAGCCACGAAGAGCTTCACGCATGGGAGGCCACGCGTTATCTTGACGACCCACTTCCTGGTGCGTTTGCCTTTGCTTCTCTTCAGCCATTGTTGATTGTACTAACCGTATTTTATGATCAGGAAATATTTCGCGACAACTTGCTTGAGCCTTCTCTCGTGATCAGCGAATCGCCTCTACAAGAAGCTGGAGACCAATCGGAAAGAACGGAGAGAACCGCGCGTGTAGTTTGCACGGTGATGGCGTCAACAGATGCAGCAGAATCGTATTCTACAACATCTAACTCCGAGCCGCTATATGAGTTGCGTCACGGTATCTCGGGCCATAGTAATGCCCTGAAATGTGCTGCGAAATGTGGTAAGAAAGCTGAGTCTTCAAGGAGGTGCAAACGGTGAGCTAATCGATGTGTTGCTGCAGGAATACCTGAGGAACTAGTCGAGCGAGCTCAAGCTGTCTTGGACTGCACCAAGCGCGGAGTTCCAATTTCGTCTCGACGGCAGTCATCGGGACCAAGTCCCGAGGAACAGTTGTCGGCGTTCTTTACGTCAATAGATGACTGGCAAACGGTGGATGACGACATGGTAGCCAAGTTCCTTGCGATGGCTCGAATGGGGACACAGTAAAATGGGAGGTATGGATTACATAGGTTAAGATGCATGAAGGAGCAAGTCGCGATGAACTCCAATGAACGGGTTAAAGCAAATGACGCCTTCCATACCACTCATTCTTCGCATGCAGCTTCAACGTCCACGCTGAGGAGGTCCTCCAGCAAGCCATCGTCGTCGAAGTTTGCAGGTGTATCGTCAGGAAGATTATCTGGAGGTGGTAGCTCACTGAGATCATCTTCCTCGTACTCCTCCTCAATTGTGCCGGCACCGTTTGATTCGCTTTCCTTTTGGGGGTCCACTGAAGCCCACCATGGAGAAGGAGGTTCACCATTTTCCAGCATGGCCTTCTCACGCCCATCGTCCCAGGCATCGATGCCGTCCGTGAAATCAAAGTCGCCGAAGAGAGTTGGGGTTTTGTCGTCCAGGATATCTCTCACGATCTCGTCGTGTAGTCCCTTCAAGTATGCCGAGTCTGACGTCGGCGAGGGCAATCCACCGTAAGCGAACTCAATGTCCTGTAAACCACTCCATCGTTAGTGAATCAGTAAAATACGACAAAAGAAACCGACAAACAGAAGTAAGTACATTGCACTCACTGGCACTTCTTCCGCACGTGGTACGTTGGTAACCGTCTCAGGCTTCAGCGATGCCGCCGTCCTAGACTTCAACGGCGTCTTGGACTTCAGCGGTGTCCTGTTCTGCTTCTTGACATTGAGTTTCTTCGAGTGACCGAGACCTTTTACCAGCCCAGTCTTCTTAGCAGATGGGACCCCACCATAATTGCTGTCGGCCTGGTGGTTATGCTGCTTGTTGGAGATGTCACCCAACACACGTCTGCTGCAGGGGCGCCACGAAGTCGAGCGTTAACAACAATTAGCTTTGGGCAAATAAACCAGAACCCAACGCCACCACCAACCTCTTTTTCGTGGAGCTATCCTTCAGGCCCTTTTTGCTGCTGGACTTTGTGTATTCATGGATGACGAACACACGCTTCGGCGTCGCCAGTTTGTCCGTGCCTGTCGTGGCTATAACAGGTCAGGTTGACCGACTGTTGCAAATGCATCAATGGTGTCGCTTACCTGCAAAGTTCAATTTTCCGGCGATGCCACCACCGCGGACGTCCACATTCTCCTTCTGCGCGTGCAGCGTGTCCATCGAGCTATCTCCTCGCTGGTCCAGCTTCTTGCTGCTTTGAATTTCCAAACTGAAAATTAATGTATCTACCAATCACATCTACGTTTGAATTTCTACCAGTCGCATTCTATCAATAGATGGCTACATTGACTTCAACTTCGCCTTGATGGTGAACGCTCGGTCGTTGCGGCGCGCAGGCACATTTCCAATTAGTTTGGCATAAGAAGAGTCTGTAACTAAGAGCGCTGTCCGTTTAGAAAAATGATCGATTTTCCCACGCCAATTTATTTCCGCTCAGAAAAACTGAGGGTCCAAAAAATTATCTCCATGTCCAAGTAGAAAAAGCGGCCCGCCAATTTATTCCGCTAAAACCTATTTTCTTTCATATTAGTCTTTTATGTAGGTTGTATCTGTTGCACTCAGCGCGCGCATGCGCAATATGCGGAAGAACGCCACCGACGCGACAGTTCCGGCACAAACGGAACCAGAGCGTCGATCTCCGCCTTCACCTCCGGAGTGATCTTCTCCACAGCCTCCTACGCCTTTAAGTTCTGCTCGAGCTGCGCCGGCGTCTTGGCGCCGATCATGACGATCGACACGTTTTCGTTGCAGACACACCAGGCCAGAGCCAGCTTCGCCAGCGAGATCCCCAGCTTCTGAGCCACCGGCTTGAGCTTGTCCGCCTTCTCGACGCGCGCCGCGAACTCCGGGGAGATCGCCTTGAACATCGGGTTCTCCATGCGCGAGCCCTCGGGAGTGCCACCACTGTACTTGCCCGTGAGGGCTCCGTACGCCAGCGGCGACCAAGTCGTGAGGCCGAGATTGTACTTCTTGTACAAGTCGGCGTACTCGAACTCGACTTTGTTGCGGTCCAGGACGCTGTAGATGGGCTGCTCCACGATGGGGCGGACGCCAACACGGTCGGTGATCTCGCACGCCTCGGAGATCTGGGCCGCAGCCCACATGCTGGTGCCCCAGTAGAAGGCCCAGCCCTGGTCGATGACGTAGTTCATGGCTCGGACAGTCTCCTCGATGGGCGTGAAAGGTTCCGGACGGTGGTAGAAGAGCACGTCCACGTACTCCTGGTCGAGTCTCTTGAGCGCGGCCTTCGTGCCCTCAATGATGTGCTTGCGACTCAGGCCCTGTGCGTTCGGGCCAGCCGTGCTCGTGAAATCCAGTGCTCCGAAGAAGATCTTGGTGGTGATCACCAGCTCCACGTGCCCTCGGCGATGCCCTTGCGGATGGCATAGCCCATGTTCTTCTCGGCGAGACCTCCGCCGTACGCTTCGGCGTTGTCGAAGAAGTTGACGCCGTTCTCGAACGCGAGCTTCATCATCTCGTACCAGGCATCGGCCGTGTACTTGTCACTGACCCCCATCCATCTGCCGAGCGAGAGCTTGAAAACCAGCAGACCTGAGTTCCCCAGGAAGCGGTAGGTCATGCGGCTGGACTTCGTAGCGGGGGCCATGGTGGTTGTTGTTCGAGCTTCGAGACAAGCGCGTCGCCATGTCCACAGCACACAGCACCGAGCCAGCGGCAAGTGAAGGTGACGCTTCAACTCCAGACGCGCTGCAAGGACGCGTGACCATCCGTGGAGAGGAGATGGACCCGCGCATGTTCTTAATATGCGCGTGAGAGCACTGGTGCTGTAGCGAGCAGATCGACCGGTTGCCGCGCTCGACGCCGTGCGACTCGGAGAAGCTCGGAAGCTGCACCATGTGCGACAGGTGGAAGCCGAAGCGTATCCGCGTGGACGCCTGGGGAGGCCGGCGCGCTGGCCTCCATGTTGGTGTCTTCCTCCATCTTTGCGCGCGATTTCTCCTTCCGCAAAATAATCCGGTGCCGCTCAAAAGAAAGAGGTGCCGCACCAGTTTCTTTTTGCCGTATTATAATGAGGCGTTTTCGACACCTCGTTTTTCTTAGAGCTACTTCAGAGAAAAAAATAGGCGAAAAAAATCGATCATTTTTCTAAACGGACAGCGCTCTAAGGGATATAATATATCCCTTAGTTACAGACTCTATATTATAGTCCTTCTCTCTAGCGGTAGGCTGCCAGCCAGTGGTGCTTCCAGCGACCGCTTGCGTTTTACACAGTTCACGTGGTCACTTTTGGGGGGCTACTTCAAAGCCAAAGGCGTTTACCAAGTATAACAACCACAACCTGTTGTAGACTGACATTATTGCTTTTGTTAAGGAAGGGAGCTTGGGAGTTGAACAGTCTCTACTTTTTGCTGCTGCCTGGCCAGTGCACGACATCAGTGCGTTGCTGCAGTTGTCAAAATGAAGCTCACTTCCGCATCTGGGAGCAACGGCACATTCCTCAAAGCACCAGCGCAGCAATTTTGTCCGGAGCTATACTAGTCAATGATCGACCTGGCTGCATGGTGGTGTGTGAGTGCAGTGCAGTGCTTGCTAGTCGGAGACTTCGCGTGAGCGTTATTTGGCGTTCTTCACCCGACTACAACAAGTGGCAATCTTGATCAAGAAAACAGTATAGAGACCCTTTGATTTCCAGGTAGCACTCAAATCGAAGCAAAACACCGCCAATACATGCACAACGGCGCGTAGCGCCGCACAATGCGACACCAGCGAAAGTTTATCGGTTAGATAACGCCTCCTGCAGCGGTGCTGCGGCGGCCAAGGCTGCAAGCTGCCGGCAACCCTTCTACATAGCTGGCAGCAGGCACGTCGTCCCCTTCGCGCTGCGCCGTCTCCTCCCTATTGACTCCTTAGCGACGCGGGTCGTGGTGGCCCTTCATCATGCGGATCACGTGGAAGTTGAGCGTGGAGCGGTGCTCGGCAGCGCGGCGCTTCCTCTGCACAATAGCAATAAGCACACACACAGACACACGTGAGTATTTGCATCAGTTCTGTCGCCCAAGTCCAGAGTCGCACCTTGGCCTCGAGCACGAGCATCATGTTGCGGGCCTCGCGCTTGCACTGCGTCTCGTCGAAGTCGCTGCGCTCCAGCGCGTCCAGGAAGCCGAGCGTCTCGAACTTTCCCTCCGTGCCCTCGCGCACGGTGCGCAGCGTCATGCGCTTGATGTGCTCCACGTTGATGCCGCGGCCGAGCTTCATGATCGGTACAGTCAGTCCTCTGCGCTTTCGGTCTGTGGCTGGCGAGGGACGTCAAAAAAGGGTCAATAAAATGAGTCCTTCAGTTCATTCACATCAAAATAGGTCCTATCCATTCACTTGATCAAAGTATACCTCCGAAATGGGTATTATAAAATAGACATCCTTGCTGATAGATCGTCATTTTCCAACAACATTCCCGAGCAGCGATGACGGACCCCGTGGAGCGGTCCAAGTCGCCCAACGACCAGAAGAAGTACAGGCTGCTGACGCTGCCCAACGCGCTGCAGGCGCTGCTCATCTCCACGGCGGAGGTGCCGCACGTGGCGGCCGCCGTGGCCCGCGAGAGCGAGAGCCAGCTGAGTCAGCTGGACGACGACGACGACCAGAGCTTCAGCGGGGACGGCAGCGACTTGAGCGAAAGCGAGGACGACGACGGCAGCAGCTTCGACGACAGCGAAGAGGAGCGCGACGGCGCTCCGAGCCGCAGAGCCGGCGCCTGCCTCACGGTGGGCGTCGGCAGCTTCGCCGAGCCCGAGACGCTCCCCGGTCTGGCGCATTACCTGGAGCACATGCTGTTCATGGGCAGCGACAAGTACCCGGACGAGAACGAGTTCGAGTCCTTCCTGAGCGCCCACGGGGGCTACAGCAACGGCGCCACGGACAACGAGGTCACCAGCTACACGTTCGAAGTGGGGCCGGCACACCTGGAGCCGGCACTCGACATGTTCGCGCACTTCTTCATCTCCCCGCTGCTCAAGGCGGAGGCTATGGAGAGGGAGCTGTCGGCCATTGAGTCCGAGTTCAGTCAGGCCACGCAGAACGACAGGATCCGCACGCAGGTGAGGCGGAGAGAGCGGTGAGAGGGAGTGGGGGAACTGTGCTGATCCTTGGTGTTGTTATGGTGTGTGTTGTTGCAGCAAGTGCTGTGTGATGTGTCTCCTGTGAGTCACCCGTACCACCGGTTCAGTTGGGGGAACAAGAAGAGTCTGCAGGAGCTGCCGGAGAAGTCGGGGGTGGACGTGCGCGAGCAGATTGTCGAGTTCTACGAGAAGAACTACTCGGCGAACATCATGAAGCTCGTCGTGTGCGGTGAGAACACGCTGGATGAAATGGAGCAGTGGGTTACGAAGTCATTTAGCGCGATTCCGAATAAGCAGGTCAAGGTGCCATCTTTTGCGGCGCCTGGACCGCCGTTTGGAGCTCATGGCGCTGGCGCTCCGTTCCTCTGCAAGATTGTACCCGTCCGGGATATTCATACACTGCACCTCGACTGGATGATCCCGCCGGTTCTAGGCCAACACCACCAGAAACCTGCAGACTACATCGCTAGTCTGCTGGGTCACGAAAGCGAGGGTTCAGTGCTGTCACATGTACGTTGGTGGCCTGAACCAAGTGGAAGAGAGCTCGTTTTGCTCATTAACGCTCACCTTGTGGATGTCATGCATTGCGTTTCAGCTGAAGGAGCGCGGATGGATTTCCGCTGTTACGGCAGGAGTGACTGACACGGATGGCTACGACTGCGGAACCTATGCTGCGAAGTTTGATGTGACCATGAAGCTCACGTTGGAGGGGATTTCCCACTGGGAGGAAATCGTGCACGCAGTCTTTGAGTATTTGCATATGCTGCGGATAAACGGTTGTCCGGCATGGATATTTGACGAGCTCGCAGCGCTAGCCGACATTTCGTTCCGCTTTCAGGAAGAAGACAGTGCCGTTGAGCGGTGTGAGGAGCTGGGTGAAATCATGCAGGTGCGCTTCGAATTTTGTCAACGAACAAAACTGCAACCAACTAACTCAATTGAACGATGCACCAGTCAATGTTCAAGGTTGCGCCGGAAGATTTGTTGCGGTACGACCTTTTCAAAGGTGAATTCAAGAAAGAACTTGCTGAAGAGGTGCTGCGGCATTTGACCGCTGAGACGGTTTGTGTGTCGATCGTTTCACAAACGTTTGCGGATTTGCCAGAATTTCAGGCTCAGGTAATATTGCTGGAATCGTGCTGATGCTCGTCTCCGTATACACTAACCGGTTGCGATGAATATTCAGGTCGTCGAAGAAGAGTGGTTTGGAGTGAAATATTCGAAGGAGGATATTTCTTCCACCGCGATTACGCGCTGGAAAACTGCAGGGACAAACTCCAAGCTTCATTTGCCTCGACCAAACCAGTTTATCCCGCGAGACTTTTCTCTCGTTGACACGACAGGTGTGGATGACCTCGTTTGTGAAAAGACGTCATTTGGCAAGCTTTGGTACAAGCCCGATAGAGTTTTTGCGACACCGCGTGCTCACGTTGCCCTTTTGATACACTTGCCGAGCGTGGTGGCCAATGTCGACAATTGGGCTCATACGCAGTTGTACGTCAAATTGGTCCGAGACGCCCTTAACGAATATGCTTACCACGCCAACGTGGCTGAGCTCATGTACTCGCTCCATGTAAAGGAATCTGGTCTGGAGCTCATTTTTGGTGGGTTTAACGACAAGTTGCATCTGCTTGTCGAAGTGGTGGTTGCCGCTGTATTTGGAACGAAGATCAATGAAGCACGTTTCGAGGTGATGCGAGAGGAATTGATGCGCGAATCCAAGAACGGAATCTCAAAGGCGGCTCAGAAAGCAAAATACCTCCGACTGCAGCTTCTGGAAAAGCGTGCGTTCCCGTTGGAGGAATGTTTAGATTCCATGGAGGCTGCCACCGTTGAATCTCTTAAGGAATATGTTTCAAACCAGTTGTGGGCAGGCAAAGCGTGGCTGGCGAGCTTCGCTCATGGAAACATTGCTCCTGTTGTAGCGTCTGAGATGATTGCCAAGGTCGAAGCTCACCTTCAGGGAGTAGCTGCACCACTCGACCTGCGCGATTTCCCGCGTCGCCACATCACTGCTATCCCAGAGACCCCTGTGGGCTTCCTGTTGAAGGAACGCAGCGAGAACAGGTCCGAAACTAATACTCAGGTGGAATTCTACTACCAAATCGGACCGCTCACACTGCGTCATTTGGCATATGCTGACTTGCTGCATCAATTGATGGAGGAACCGCTGTTTGACACGCTTCGAACGAAGCAGGAGTTGGGCTACGACGTCTCTTGTACAGTTCGAGTTACGAACGGCATTTTGGGGTTCGGTGTGATGGTTCAGTCATCGTTGTTCGCCGCTGAGTACATCTCTGCATGCGTGGACCGCTTCATGGTTGATTTTGAAGAAGCCATCGAAATGATGGCGGACGAACACTTCCACGACCACGTCCAAGCACAGATTCTGTTAAAGCTTGAGCCCGATCATAACCTCCTAGAGACGACGCACCAATACTGGTACGAGATCACATCCCGACGCCTGATCTTCGACATGGACGCACAGCTTGCGAAGGAGTTGGAGATTGTAACGAAGAGCGAGATGGCGCAGCTCTACCGTGAGTGGATTCTTCAAAGCCCCAAGAAGTTGGCAGTACACGTGATCGGCCGCAGTAATATGGCCGAGAAGGTGGCGCACGACAAGCGTAAGAGTGCAACTAAAGCGGAACTGGCAGAGCTGCGGACGCTGCCGCGGCCTATTCGGATCCGGGACTTATACCAGTTTAAGTCCGAGTTGCCTTGCTACCCCGATCCCATCGACGAGATCAATGCAAGCGAGGCAAGAGAAGAGGACAAGCGCCTAGAACTATAGAGCGCCGGTTAAGGGGACGGCGTCGTCTTCAGTACATGCATATTTGTCTTTAGAGTGGATTGTTTTTAAGAGCATAAGCTCTGACGTGTTTCACCAGTTGCGAGTGCAGTGGGTTCTGCTGCAGTGGTGTCAGACATAATATATTCTGTAGACGGTCTTGGCAATCGGCAGTTGGCCATCGTAGAATGCCGTCTCAATCGTGAGTTTGCCACTGCGGATCAAGCATAGAAAATCGGTAAGTGCATGTGCGTCAGCAAAGCAAAGCGTCCAACAAACCTCATCATCTCTGGGTCCAGCATGTTCTCAGGACCTGCCGACTCGATGGTCTGCTGCCAAGTGTTCGTTGATCCCGGGATCACGTAGCCGAAGTTGAACAGCCATTCTGTTATCAAGCAAACGAAGCAAGTTCCTAAGTTGGTTTTTCGTGTTATCACGCACTTCATCAACTGAAAAATACGCACCTTCAATGCAGCTTCCATCAAGGAAAACTCGCTGCTCGAGTCGAAACTGCGAGATCTCTTCAGCGGAGCTGAAATTGATCTCGCGCGACACAGCCGAGCACTTTAGAATGTCCATCGGAAGCCGCGCTGAAAAAGCACAATGGAATCATTATGACATTGACTTACAAACAAACTTCTATACACGATCAAAGTACCTTTTTGCTCGACACGGTAGATGTCCTCACCCCTGTCGTCACGTCCGTCAGAGGAGCATAAAACACTACATGTAGCACGGTGCGTACCATTCATCCGACTGCCACATCAGTCGACCCGTGTCGGCGCAGCGCATATTCATGTGGTTACTGCGACCAAGTAGAGATTAGTCGTCATGTTTATCTATCACCAGGAGGTGGTCGGTCTCACATGGTGAGTCCCTTGCAGACACTCTTGGCCCACGAACTGTTCGCGATCTCAATTTTACCAGCACCGCCATCGTGAAGTTGCTTCCATTCACGCTCGACCTCCAGGTCCAACTTGGCCTGAGCCGCTCGGGACTCGTCGTCCTTGATCGGCTTCACCTCGTCCTTCAGACGCGACTTCTCGCTCAGCTTCACATGACTGATCTTGCACCCGAGCTCCTCGTCGTGGTCAAAGTGCTTCGGCTCCATGCGTAAACTTTCTCGGTAAAGAGGACGGAGGTGGGGCGAGTGTTGGAGGAATGGCAGCGGCCGTTATCTCGAATGGGCAGCAGTGCGACCGCCCTTTGGATGCGTTATTTGTTGGCTTGAAACGGTATGCTACCGTGGCCTTTGTGCATCGGAGTAACTCCCCCATAGCTGCTAGTGCATGTTGGCGTTTGTTGGTACCATATCACCGACAATAATGAGTCGTGCAAAGCGGCGAAGCGAAGGTGATCTACAGTATTAATACAGCCCGGATTTGCCTTTGGTCGAGTCGCAGAGAGGACTCATTTGGCTTGAGGTGTCCGTGTTGCAGTCTCAGCCAAGCCGGATAAGTCCACGATCATCAATGCGGCTGCACTACAGGTATACTTCTTGTGTGTATCAGCGTCTTCACTGACTTGGTGGCATCGCTAACGCTAAAATGATCTTAGGACCACCTAGCACGATCCCTTACATTAGATTTACGACTTCGCCCAAGACGACCACGTAAAGCAACCGTAGGTTGTTGCACCCACGCTACCATCTCGCAAGAAGCTCACTATCACCACTGGGTCTTACAGATTCAATCTCGTGAGAACATGAGCGCATCGAGCTCAGAGTACCGCTGTGTGTGGGTCTGCGAGACTTGTACTTTCGAGAACAACGAGCGACCACGTTCAAGCACCTGCGGGCGTGATTCTGACCGCTGCTCTGCCTGTGGAACTCAACGCAATGAGCAACTTCAACATCGACTAACACTCGCCCAAAAGCGAGGCCTGGTGCGTTAAAACTGTTTGTTTGCTTGTTATTCTAGCGTGTTTGACCTTACTTTGACGTTCAGGTCAAGCGTCCACCACCAAAGCTTACTAGGGACGAGTGGGAGGAGGACTGCGAGCAACAGGCAGAAGCACGCGGGGATACGCAACACCCGTGCTCCATCTGCCGCGAATCGTTTGGTGTTAAAGAGCAAGTGATATTAAGCTGCTCACACATGTTCCACCTCGCGTGCATCACGAGTTTCGAGCGGTGGGCATCCAATGCTATCTCGTTGATATGTGCGCGTGTTGGGTCTAACTGTATTTCGTGCAATTCCAGGTTCCTGCGAACGAACCAGCGCGTGTGTCCATTATGCCGAAAACAGAATTACCAAAAACGTAGCACAACAATGGCGTCGGCTTTTCACCGTGACTACAGTGCCAAACGAATTCAGGTTCGACCGTAAATTCAGTTGACTCGTCTTGCTTACTGAGAACTACAGTGAATATTCACAGGCCGTGCTTCGCGGATTCTTGGCAAGACGCCAAGTTGCTAGTTTGTGGCAAAAGGTTTGTAAAATATAGCTATTCATATGCATTTGCGGTGTATCAACTCACACCTAACTTTCAACTTGCCCAGTTCTATAGCTCTGGCAAAGGCGACCCCATTCGCCGGAGGCGATTTTTCGCAAACAGGTACAGCACGAGTATCACAAGCCATTTTAAGTGATGTAATGGCTAAAGCGGATTTTTGTGTATTCCGTTATGCATCAGAGTTGGCAAAACAACAGATCGATTGGTGACTGCAATGAGCAAACGCGACGACTCCATCGACGCATTGCTGGCCGAATTCGACAAATCGTTGAGTATGAGCCGCCGAGTGTTCCAAGACCACACACCCGAAACCGAAACTGGTATGTTCAGCGTCTTGCAAGCAGCACACATTTGCTTCCACCCGCTAATATTTACTCGCTCAACGTTCAAACCTTCACAGACCCAACCGGAGCACCTTTCCCCGGTGGTGACGACTGGTTGTCCATCTTCAACAAGGTTTGTAAGGAATCTGTCCTAGGACGTAGATTTTTTTGTTTACTCACGCACATTATCAACCTTCTTTCATAGGCCAAAGCACGAGATGAGAGCGAATGTGCCATCTGCATCAACTCGTTCGGGTAAGTTTCCGATGACCGAGTAGAGTTTGCACCATCTCAATTTCCACCTCTGACCGAAATTCCTTTTAGCTCGTCAATGGCAGGCGTCTCGTTGCTGAGCTGCTCGCACGCCTTCCACTCGCAATGCCTCTTCGCGTTCGAGGACTTCAACATCTACGAGGTCTCGCTCTGCCCAGTGTGTCGAGCCAGTTACCGCTCGCAGACATGGCTACACGTCGCGCAGATCGCCTCTCAAACTCGGTAATCGCGTTTCCCAGGTCCTTCTAAAGCAGCAACTCACCCCTAATTCAACAATCCGACCCTTAAACTGACGCGTTACAGTACACATCACTTTGAGCCCGTTCAGCACACTCGCCAATTGGCTTTGTATGGTACAAGCGGGTCTCGCTCTTGTTCCCCCGCACCCCGCACTCCCCCTGGCCCCTCGCACGCTCGGGGCTCCATCCTCCATCCTCCAGAGCACCAACCTTTGTCAATAATGGACCTCGACGCCGGTGCCGACGACTTCTTCGCGGCGCTGAACAACGGCGACGCCGAGGACGTCTTCGCCGGCTTCGGAGCCGCCGAGGCGGAGGCCAGCGCGGCCTCAGCCGCCGGCAGCCGCCCCTCGCTGGACGATGAGCCGCTCGTAATGGTCAGCAGCAAAATTTACTACGAATTAGAGCGAACGAGCGCGTTTTAACGACGTTTTGGTGGTTATTCTTCAGGTGGACAAGAGGAAGAAGGCGGAGGCGGCCAAGAAAGCGGCCAGGAAGGAGGCGGCGGCGCGCGCAGCTGCGGCGGCCAAAGCCGCCAGACAAGCAGATGAACCGGCGCTGCCCATGGAGGAGCGCATCGTGAACCTGCTGGTGCCCGAGCTCAAGGTGAACGACGTGATGCTGTTGATCAGGAAGATGAAGCAGGCGGGCAAGTCGGACGCCGACGAGTTCTCGGAGCTTGATGCCGAGCAGAAGACAGGTAATGGATGGGCTAATGCACGCGACGGGAGGTTGGCTGCAGGTGGAGTAACGACTTGGTCTTCTTGTGGTTCGTTGTTGGTGCAGCCCCGCGGTTCCGCTGCGAGACGTGCGGCAACACAGAGCAGAACAACTTCATCACGGACTACGCGCGTGGAGACACGATCTGCAACGGTGTGGATGGCAACGGATGCGGGACGGTGGTGCAGGACCACATTGTGCACGAAGGAAGCGCGTATCGTAAGTTCGAAGGTGAAGAGGACAAGTCGCACCACGGCCCTGCGCCGAACAAGCTCTTCTCGACGGGACACAACTTGCGGACACTGATCTCGCAGGTAATTCGGAGACGCGCGGAAGTGGAAAAAGCGCAGTATTCATCATCCGTTGCTGGTTTGATGTGGTCTAGGACGGCGAGATGGCTGGGAACTTGAGACGAGCTGCGGAGTTCGTGGAGATGAACCTCAGTCAGATGGGTAAGGACGAACGAAGGACGCGTATTGGGTACAAGGACCAGGTATGTTGGCCGTATTCGTGACTGGAAACCATGACGTTCAAAGCCTACTCACGTGGATGGCGTCGTTGTAGATGAAACAAAAAGCGTGCCGACTTATTGACCACACGATCAGTAACTTGGATCTGCACGAAATTGTCGGAAGCCGTGCCAAGAAAATGTTTGCTGAATTCCGTGACGTCCGTGAGCATGTGCACCAATTCGACGCCATGGTGGCAGGTTGCGTGATTGCAGCCTACATGGAGACGGGCAAGGAGATGTACTCGGCACAAAATAGCATCCGAATCGGCCAGAACAAGCAGGCGGGTATTGCCAATTTGGCTCTGCTGCCGAACAAGGCTGTAGACGAGAAGAAGCTGCACCCGTTTACATGCCCGCTGTGTGATATGAAGTTTAACGCACGTCGCGGGATGCAGTTCCACAAATGTGCTGGTAAGCCCGACGAGGACAAGGAGAAGTCCTCGAACACCACCGATTTGGCGCCTGTGGTGCTGCCCGATGAGCTCCAGCCTATCATCGAGATGAAGAACGGCAAGAAGTGGTTCAAGTGCCCCGTGTGCTCACGCGTGTACGGAAAGGAGGAGAGTTTGTCGGAGCACATGGTGCGGCACCAGAACCAGAGCAAGAAGCGCAAGTACCATATAGAGACCAGCACGATCGACTCGACGCGTCTCACCAAGACCACGAAGCTGGCGTCGGCAAACCCTTCCGTGCAGGTGAACACGCACGAGCAGGTCATGTTCCGTGGTGAGGGTCGGCGGGTGTGGCTTCAGCATCTGACTGAAGACTAGCAAACGAAGCCAACATAGCGTACGCCCGGTCGGGACAGTAGCTAGAACAGATCATAGCAGGCTGAACAAGCACGAAATCCAATGAGAGATTGACATGAGATTCTCTTGTGTAGCCTTCTATTGCTCGCTCTTGTTGCCGATGATGTCCTTCTCCGTGAGTTCGAGGACGTTGTCGTCCGTGACGAAACGGACCTCCTCGCCCTTCCGCTGCAACAGACTCTCCACGTCCGTGCTGTCGTCCTCGAACCAGCCCAGTCTGTCGGCCACGAGGTGCAGGTTCTGGCACCCGGGGCAGCGCACCAGCACCACGCCCTTGTAGTAGGCGTGCTTGCTGATGGTCTTGGCCGCGCGCGTCTCGCACACGCTGCAGGTGTAGACCATCACGAACTTCTCGCCGGAGCTCTCCACGCCCGGAGCGCCCGAGTAGTCGGCGGCGGCCTCGGTGGTGGAGTCGGCGGTAGAGATTGCAGGTGAACTGTTGTCTTTGTCTTTGTCTTTGTCGTCGTTCTGAGTGGAGAAGCAGCGACTGTGGCTGTGGATGCGGCACGGCGGGAACGCGGCGCTGGTCGCTCGCACCAGCGGAGATGGATAGAAGGTCGCTCTGCGCAGAGTATGTGATGGCACCAACTTGGACGCAACGCGTGACGAATGTAGCGCAGGCGCGTAACGCACGAGAGCTCGACGCCACATATTCGAGATGCTGATGGACTTCAAAAGTGAGCATGGTTATATACATTTTGTATACTTAGTGGTGTATGTAACCAGGTTACATGACATGTACCTGGTTTTATACATTTTGTAAACTTACTGGTGTAAGTAATCACCCTGGTACAGTACCCACTCACACATGTAACCTTGTATACCTTTTGTAAACTTACTGGTGTATGTAACCAGGTTGGGTGTGTAAGTATACAAGCGCTGTAAACTTACCGCTGGAGCTCTATCTTGAAAGGCTGCCGACGCTGCTTGCTTGATGCAAGCGCGATGCGGTGGCTGTTGCTGCTGCTACTGCTCTGGCAGTCGTGCGTGCAGGAGGCAAATGCGGCAATCTCGTCAGCGTCCGTCACGCCAGCATCTATCAGTGCCGGCGCTACTGGGACTGTGGACGTGGTGTTCACGACAGGCTCAACCATCCCCGTCGGAGGAACGATAGTGATCACGTTCCCCTCCACGTTCTATGTTTCATCCACGACGCTCTCCAATACCGGAGGCATCGACGCTGCCAGCACAGTATCGTCGACGCCTGCGAGCGGCCTAGCAACGGTCACGATCGCCAATACGGACGCTGTCCCAGGACCGATCTCCTTCACGCTCGACGGCATCCAGAATCCAGGTGGGGCGACCTTTGCAAAGTGCTTTGAATATGAACCAGTGTATAACACAGTGTTTGATACTTTGCAGGCCAGGGCACAACGTCGAGTTACTCGATCCGCACTAAGAGCGCGAGCAGTGTGACCCTCGAGTCCACTACAGTTGCCGGGTCCACGTTCACCGCAGGGACCATTTCGAATACGGCAGCAGTGACGGCGGCGTCTCTGGTGGCTGGCAGGACAACGACGTACACCATCACGTTCACAACCGACGTCACCTTACGTGTTGGCAGCGTGATTGCACTGAGTTTTCCAGCACTGAGCAACAGCCAAATTATTTTCTCCGGTGTGACTCTTTCAAACCTGCTGCATATCGATGTGGCATCTACAGTCGTTCAAGTGGCATCCCCGTATGTTAAGCTCACGATTGCCGGACAAGAAATTGCAGCAGGGACGACGGTTTCCATCACGTATGGCAATATTATCAATCCAGCGACACAGACCTCAGGCTTTTTCGGCATTGACTCGCGCCACTCTTCAGGAGCCATCTTCCAGGTCAACACGGCCATCCCTGGACTGACCTATACGAGCTCAACACTCCCATCGGCGTCGTTGGCACCAGTATCCTATTTTGCCGGGATTCCAACGGACTACTATGTAGTGTTCGCCAACTCGGCCTACATTCCATCGGGAAGTCGAGTCGAGGTGACATTCCCATCCCGTTTTGACATCAGCAGCGTGACCTATAGCCACATCATCAACTTGCCCACAATAAACGCCGCATTCACAGCGCTGAGCGCAACCAAGATACGAGTAACAACAGGCAACACCGCAGTCGTTCCAGGAACTGGCCGTGGATTCACACTGGAGACCATCGTGAACCCTGGCTCTTCCTGCGATGAGTTCATTGTGGAATACTGCTCCACCACTTGGGAGGCTTACACAGTGACGATCACCGATAGCGGCGGAAACTTGTTTGAGCAACTGACAACAGTATCGGGCACTCCTATTGTCAAGAAGCCGCTAACTTACGGCCGTGTGCGTCCATTGCTCAAGACCCCCAACACGCTTACGACAGCTACTGTGGCATTGGACACCGTAGCAACCATACCTGTCGGGGGCTTTATCGAAGCCGTTCTTCCTGCAGGT
This sequence comes from Phytophthora x cambivora, assembly GCA_033557925.1. NCBI lineage: Eukaryota > Oomycota > Peronosporomycetes > Peronosporales > Peronosporaceae > Phytophthora > Phytophthora x cambivora. Next base: position 1,674,855 of record JAUCEB010000008.1, on the reverse strand, counting down.
TACAGTATTGGCGCCGCTCCAGCCATCAGCTCTCTGGTTGGTATTCCGGGTTCTAGCCCATTGAGCACCTCCACGGCAAGTTCAGTATCAATCATTGTTGCAGGTGGAAATATTCTCTCCGCCGCCGGCCTCTCCTTCACGTTTAACAAGGTCACTACTCCCCCCAACTCGGCGACTGGCAACTTTATCGTGCGCACGAAAGATGCCGGAGGCAACACAATCGAGGAGAGCACTACCATCGGCGGAGAAGGTTGCACATACATTAATGACTGCAGTGGCCATGGCACCTGTACGTTGCTATCCAAGGTCTGCATTTGTGACATTGGCTGGGGTGCGCCGACTGATATCGCCGACTACAAGTCACCAGATTGCTCTACACGTAGGTATACTTTTCATTCGGTGGGGCTCCTACACTATCAACTTACCAACACCCCTTTATGCAGGCGTATGCCTCTCGGATTATGCTTGGAGCTCCATTCCCACAGACGCTACTACAGCCCATGATGTTTTGGTGGAGTGCTCTGGTAAGGGTGTCTGTGACCGCAGCTCTGGTACCTGCACATGCGTCCCCGGGTTTGAAGGTGCTGCATGCCAAAGAAGTACGTACAATGAAATCTTGGACTTGGCTGTTGTTGCTCACAGAATTAATGCTGGTTATCGTGGATATATGAAGTGGGGTGCCCCAACGACTGCTCCGACCGAGGCACTTGCATGAGTATGAGCGAGATGGCAGCTGCAAAGAATGCATTGCCCATTTCTCCGCCAACAACGTATGGCGGCGGACAGGTACGTGCATGATCAAAAGATTTTGTAGTGCTACTTGTTTTAGTACATTTTCCTACCATTGTCGCGTGCCGTCCGCAGTTCTCCAGCACATGGGACGCCGATAGGATTTTTGGATGCGTGTGCGACTCGGCATGGGCTGTCGGGACGGCGAGTGGCGAGCTGCAAGCCACGGAGTATTTTGGCGCGGATTGCTCGAAACGTACGTCCACAAAACTACGCGGTGCACTTGTCTGATGCTCAACTTGCCCGATGGCTTTGTTCAACTTCAACAGGACACTGCCCCACTGGAAACGACCCCGGCACCACTGTAGACGAAACGAACTGCCAAGGCAAGACGGTGCCTGGTGGAACTCTCGTTGGTGCCGCAGGAAATTTATGCCTTGTCGAGTGCTCCAACCGCGGCGTGTGCGACTACAAAACGGGAATGTGTTCCTGCTTCCAAGGATACACGGGTTATGCCTGTCAAACACCAGACAGTCTGGCCAAATAGGTCACTGAATTGTGGCGACGTAAGACATCATGGAAGCGATAACTTGGAGGGAAAGTGTCTGAGCAGTTCGCATTACCGAGGGTCACTGCTGTCCAGCTTGCTGTAAAGTTTAAATATGACTGGCTGCTCGCTCCGTTCTAAAGGAATTGCGGTGCTGACCGATAGGCAAAATGTCGGTCTAGCGTAAAATTGGCTGTTCACCCGCTTATTCCATCCCGAGGAGCATCTCCTTCTCGTCCAGAGCCTCCTTCGTGCTGATGTCGCAAATGTAGACCTTCGACTTCCGCTTGAGGTCAATCTTCGCGAGCTTCGACGGGGGCAGGTCGTTCACCGTCGCCTCCACGAAGCCGCGCTCCAAGAACCAATGCGCTGTTCGCGTCGTCATGACGAACAACTTGGTCACGCCCATGGCTGATGCCTTGCGCATGATGTATCCCAGCATGGCGTTGCCCTTGCCGAGGTTGCGGTAGGTCGGGTCCACGGCTACACAGCCCATCTCGGCGAACTTGTTCTCGTACGGTTGCAGTGTGCAGCAAGCGATGATAGCACCGTCGCGCTCCACAACCGTGAACGTGTCCACGTTGCTCTCAATCTGTTCCTGATCGCGCGACACCAGCACGTCGTCGTCCAGCAGCGGCTGGATGAGGCGCATGATGCTCACGATGTCGTTGGTGGAGGCCATCCGAATCCCCTCGTACATGTGCTTGGTGATCATCAGACCTTCACCGTCGCGGGTGAAGAGCTCCTGCAGCAGGCCGCCATCAACATTTCGACTGACAAGGTGCGAGCGCTTGACGCCGTTCACGCAGGCCTTGATGGATTCCTTCAAGTACAGTAGGAAGTCTCCGTTGATGTCCGGGTTCTGCCGTGCCAGTTCCACGTACTGCTGTGCCTGTTCAATCACGAGGGTCTGCACCACCGAGTTGGACCGCGAGTCCACCAGCTCCTCGCCGTTGTGCATGAAGATGAGTTTGGCGCTCTCGAGCTGCACCGCACACTTGCTGGCCACCTGCTCCGAGAGGCAGTTGAAGACTTCGCCGCTGGCGCTGTAGCCGATGCTCGAGATGAGCACGATGTCTCCGTCGTCGAGCGCCGCGCGCACCTTGTCGACGTTGAGTCGCCGCATCTCGCCAGTGTTCTTGAAGTCCACGCCGCCTCGCACTCCCAGCGGCTGGGCGGTGATGAAGTTACCGGACGAAATGTTGATGGTCCTGGCTCGTCCGGGGGAGTTGACGATGCCTCGACCCAAGTAGCTCTCGATCTGGAAGCGCACGGAGCCGGCCGCGTCCATGGCGCACTGGAGCTCCATGGGGCCGGTGATGCGCATGCCGCAGTCGAACCGCTGCGAGAGCTTGCGCAGCGCCAATTGGCGGTTGAGCTGCGGTCGTGAACCGGCCACCAGCACCAGCTTGATGCCGAACGTGTTGAGCAGCGCGATGTCGTGCATCACGGCGCCGAAGAGGTTGGACTCGACGAGCTGCCCGGGCAGGTGGATGACCATGGTGGTGCCCCGGTGGAAGTTGATGTAGGGCGACATGTCCCGGAACATGGCGGTGAAGGAGGACGGCCCCACGGTGGCGGCCGCGCCGCGCGTGGTCTGCAGGGGCTGCTGCACGCGCAGACACTCGGGCGGCACCGACGGCAGGAAGTCGGTGTAGGCGGCCTGGTGGTCGTCAGACAGCGGCGAGCGGCCCGCCATGGAGGGGCCGTGTGTGTAGCTGCCCCCGACGGGCTCCTTGACGCACGCGGAGGGCGTCGCCGCTTGCAGCGCCGCGCGGGAAGACGTGAAGACGCGCAGACTGCCCAGAGACGAGCGCGGACGACCGCAGGCGGACGAGAAGAGCAGTCTGCGCGAGTGCAGCACGCCGGGACGGACCCACATGGAGCTTGGGCGGAGGCTTGGTCAGCAGGGCGGGGGCACGGACTGCGCGCGGCGAGGCGAGTGTGAGTGTGGGGGGCGCCGGCACATCATTGCGAGCGCAGTGCTCGAGTCGAACGGTGGTTGGCCCAGGCAAAACCACTCGGTCTTTTTTTTGCCGGCTTGATCACGTAGCTGTTGGGGATATGCATGCTATTTGGTAGGGAATGGGATGCGACAGTGTGATACAGGGATCAAAAGAGTAGTTTGAAGATAGTGGATGGGAGGTTATTGATAAGAGAGAGGGTTGAAGGCCCGTTACATAGGTACGGACACAGCGAAACCCCACGTGCCAACAACCATTGCGGGCTTTTTATCGTGGCGGTGATGTGCCTCTCGGCCTCGACTCGAGGCTCGAGACATCCAGGCAAAGGCTGGGCATGGGGAGGAGGACCCTTGTCATCAATGCACTCGGTCCAATCAGTACAGTAGCGTTGGAGATGACATCAAACGCGCGATCGTGCTGGATGCCGCTCAGTGTTAAACCAGCTGCTTCAGTTCCACGTGGCCGTTGCCTCAGGTTTCGCCTTCCATGTCATTTCGGGCAGCATCGCAGGCCAAATCTATCTCCACGCGTCATGCAGCCTCGACGCGTTTCGATCTTGTATTTCGGTGCCGAGCGGCATCCCGTGCTCACAGCATGCCATCAAGTGCAGTGCACGCCCGCGAGCTTCATTGCTGCCGTGTACGACAGCTGCGATGCCGCGGTCCTGCGGCATCTCACGCTAAGATTGCTTAGCGTGAGATAGGAGCGCGGTCGCGAATCTTGAGAAGTCGCAAACCGCAAAACTCCTTGAAAACTTGAGCTTTGCCAACTTGCTTTTGCAAAAGATTGTTTTTTGCAAGCAAACTTTTTCGAGTAGCAAACACTACTCGAAAAAGTATCTTAGATCCGAATCTTCAAAGTCCGGTGGCACGAGTCCGAGCAGTGATTGGCTAGATATAGCTCCGAGTGTCCGGTGGCACGAGTCCGAGCGGTGATTGGCTAGATAGCTGTAGCTCTGTAATCATTCGCTCTGACGACAAGTGTAACCAGTACCAGATTTGTATCCGTTATCTGTTAGTAAATTACTTGTTTTGACAGTGTATACTTCTTCAATCAAAGTCCGAGTGTGACCAGTACCAGAGTTGTATCCGTTATCTGTTAGTAAATTACTTGTTTTGGCAGTGTACTTCATCCATCAATGTCCGTGTTTTGGAAGTTTTCCTTCCTCGGATTTTTTGATTTAGTAATCAAGGTGTTTTTCGTAATAGTTTAAGTATTGGCGTCACTTTCATGTAATAGTATTGGATTTAAGTCCCACACCCGGCGAGCAGCCCGGTATCGGCTTCAATACTGAGCTCGGGTCTAATTTCGAGGTGGGCGGCGCCTCGCGTTACATGGTGTATTTTTAGATCCCTGTGGATCTTGTACTTTTACAGTTGTACTTTTGTTGTGTATTTGTATTTTTACGTTTTCAGGTGGTAGGACTTTCAGGGTGGTACAAACTGGTACATGGGTGGTACGGGGTGGTACGAGTACGTGTACCGCTCAAGGGGCACATGTACCACTGACTAGTACCAACGCATAACCGTTAGAATATCCCCACCGGTACTATTTAAGTATAACCGCTACTACCGGTTATACTCATAGTACCGGTACTAAAACTGCTACCTAGATACTTATATTACCGGTTCTATAAACGGTTTCTCTGATCACTCAAAGACGCTACCTTCCGAGCATACAATTTGCGTCTCTTGATAAGACAAGTCAGGCATTGCTTCTTGCCCGACTCGGCTGAGGCCGTCTTGCAGCGCACGCAGATGTTGGCTTCTCTGCACTGACGTTCTCGATACCGCGCACGGTCGCGCCCGCGCGTGATGTGAATGGGAATAAGGAATCGGGGCCGAAGTGTGTTGACGAAATCGACCCCGGGCGTAGACCCGTTGGTGTGCGGGGCGTTGAAGTCCGATGGCAGGGTCCGTACGTCGTTTGCGTGGTTTTCTAATTGCGCGTCGTCAATGAGTTCTTGGACCGTTGCACTTTCTTCCATCAGGAACTCCTCGATGGCGGTGACCTCCTCCAAGAGAATATCGTCCGTCTCTAGCTGAAAGTCTAGCGCTTCGATCTCCTCCGCCGTAGGGCCCTCGCTCGCAATTGCTGCTGCTAATTGTCTAGATGACGATACCTGCTGTTCCTCTGTCCTAATCCACTCATGATCAACTTCAAAGAAGTCTTCCTCTAAGTCCCTTGAAAACTGCTCCGTAGCCTTGTCGACTAAATACATTTCGATCGTCAAAACAAATTTGAGGAAGATATATGAGTGTACTGTGTACCTTCTTCAGCAATGAAGTGCAGTGTTAAGTTCTCGAAGGACTTAGTCAGCCCATTCATTGACGGATTAGCTGAAGCTGTCGTAACCAGGATGTTGTCTACGATAAACATCTGCGTGAACGATTAGACAATTTGAGATTACACACGATTTGACAAAATATATAGATTTTGTATCCAACCTTTTGATGCTGGGTAGTATTCTTCGACCTCTGTACGTACGAGAGTGGCTTCGTACACAGTAATTAAAAGGGCCTGTTTCGGGGTGACAGGTGCACAGTGTATCCCCAAACCCTTGCAGATGGCAGGGAACAAAAACAACGACCATCACTCGTGGTCGTCGGATTTTGAGTGGCTCTCCATTCTCCCTTTTTCCTTTCGAGGCCCAGACCTTCCACCAAGCACCCGCGGCCAGCGCGCGAACCCGAGGCCTAGGCTGGCTGTAGCAATAGCAGCACCGTCGACGAGATCGCAGGCCCAGAGCGCTATACGATCACCGAGGGCATGCGCAGAGCGAACCGTGCGCATCGTCAACCAGCAACTGGGGCCAAGCCGACAGTGATAGCGATGTGGGATCTGAGAGCCCTTCACCTGCGAGACAGAGAAACAAGATTCGACGCTCGAAGAGGCTGGTCGGTCGTCGCCCCCGAGGGCGGCAGGAATCCAAGAAAGCAAGGGGGCATCACAACCACCGCGGAGGCATGCAGTGTCGTCACCCGCGTCCTCTTCGCCTTCGTCCGAGTTGGATGAGGATGAGGAAGCAGACTCGGCTTCATCTCCACAGCGCGAGATTGTCCCTCTCGACGATCTGGCTCACGCATCCGCACTTGATCTAAAGGTCTTCGACGGCTATGCGGAATTGGATGTGTACTTACGCAATTACAGCAAGCGAACATTCCAGGTTGGCGAGACATATTTAAGTTGTGTCACAGTCTAGGACTGTGTATGTGTATCGAACTCGCGTACACTGACGTATCTAATTAATACTGTTCGTTGTTTCTCGGTTGTTTTCCATTCGCACAACTACTCCAGTGCAGACTGCGGTGTCTTTGTGATTTTGTTTTTCGAGTTGGTTATTTGCCAGGTGCAGCCCACAGGAACCGAAGGAGATACGACGTTGGCGATGCAGTTCTTCAGATACAGATTCCTTAGCCACATCCTTAAATCAATGTAAGCAACCATTTTTCTAATTGAAAGTACGTGTTTGAGTTGTTGGTTCATAATATTCTTTCGCAAAGTCTCTGTGGAAATCAAGACGCGCAATACTGTCCGAGATGTACTGTAGTGCAGTCCGAGCACTTAACGAGTTTGGCGCGGGTGCACCGACCATCACTCGTCATTGACGACGAGTCGTCAACACAGGACGTTTTGCACTATGTGCCTGCACGATCTACGCAAAATTGCTCTGTCTTTGGGTAGGCTTCTGACTCGCAGATGGCTGGGGTATCCAGCACATGGCGAGACTATCCACCAGACGAGACGGAAAACTGTGTATGACTGTGCACGACTGTGCCCACCGTACACAGTCTGACCCTCAGACTGTGTACGAAGCCTCTGTCCTGTACGTACACTTTCACATCAAAGCACTCCTTTGCGATCAATAGCTGCTTGATGCAGGGTAGCTCAAAGGGGGACAGAACCTGGCACCAGTCTAGTAATACAAAAATCTGGACTCCTCTCTCGGCCAATTGAATTGGACATCCCGTAACGCCTAGGTGGGTTAACGAGAATGCCTCCAGTCGCAACGCCTCCCGCGCAAGTCTTAGATGGCTGAAATAGATGTCCTCGAAATCAGGATTCCTCCGCGAAAAAATTATTTTAGACGGCGGGATGGTTGCTACCTTGGCATTGATGCCTCGAAAGGTGGACCAATTAATGCCGAGGCGACGAGCGCATTCACGTAGAGAGATGTTAGGAGTTGTTGCCCGTAGATCTTGGAGAAATCTATTCACACGGATAGGCTCGTGTTCAGGGACCACGGATAATCGCCAGTGGCCCCAGAGCTCCCCTCGCAAGTAGCGGTCGTGTATAAGCTTCACAGTTTGCCAGCTCCGCACCGGCCTGACACACATCCCGATTTCAGCGAACATGTCGTTGGTGAGAATTGTTTGGGCGCGCAAGAATGGCATCAGCTTCGCGACGATCTTGCGTCGCTCGCATGTTGTCGTCGCGGACTCCCCGACCATTTTATTTATAGCCAGGTTCCTTTTTTGAGCCCCCCCCCCAAAAAAAAAAAAAGACAATTGCATTCCGCGATCGCCTGCCGCCCCCCGAGAACGCCCCGAAGCTTGCACCATGGCCAGCGCCACCCCAACTTGTGCGTCTCAATACTTCAGTAGGATCCTCTGTATCTGACTGACGCCCGCGTGTTATTTGCAGTCACCGAGATCAAGAGCCTCTCGGCCGCGTGTAACAAGCTCTGGGAGCTCGACGCCAACCGACTGGAGCCCAACGTGCACTACGAGCTGAACCTGCAGGAAGGGAAGACCGCCTACGCCCGCGGCGACGTGGCACGCGATCCGCTCTTCACCTTCGTGGACCCGAGCGTCTTCGAGCGCCGCACGTTCAAGCTGCTCTTCGACCTGCTGGACAACTACGAGCGCGAGGTAAGTCGCAATTGATTGCGTCTCTATTTATTGGGACGTCTGTGTAGCTGACGTTGTGCGGCTGAGCAGACCGGGGTCTCGGAGCGGGTGACACCGCAAGAACTGGCGGAGAACAACGCATTCCTGAACGCTGTGCTCGAGACGGCGCCCATGCGCTACGCGCACGCGTACGTTCTGCAGCATGAATTGCACACTATTGCTGCGAGAGGCTAACGATTCGGGTGCAAATTGCAGTTGGCTGGTCAAGAACAAGAAGTTTTCGGGCGATCTGCAGGACTTCAAGAAGAAGCTCGAGTTTATCTGGTTCGGACTCTATCGGCGCGAAGTGCGCAACGACTCGTCAGGCTTTGAGCACGTGTTCGTGGGCGAGGAGAAGAATGTGAGGGCGGCGTTTCTACTGTGGAACTTTGTATCACGGGTTGTGGCTGATGGATTGCTACGTTTTGTGCGGCTATCGCTGAGCAGGGCAAGATCTGCGGCTGCCACAATTGGCTGCAGGTCTACAACGAGGAGCGCAACGGCCGCATCGACTACAGAGGCTACATCCGCCCCAAGCAGCGTGGATGTGGATTCATGGAGCCGCACAATAAGGAGCAACTCGTCACCTTCCAGTTCCAGTGGGAAGACGAGATGAAGCCCGTGTCGACGAGGTGCGCCGCTTTGCGCTTTATTTCTCATGGAGACTGTGCATCTTAGTAACACTATTCGTTTGCTGCAGCTTGATCGGTGTGAGCCCGGAGTTCGAGATGGCGCTGTACACAATGTGCTACCTCAACGGCCAGGAGAACAACCACGTGCAGCTGGGGCCGTACCTGTGCAACATCAAGTGCTTCAGTTTCGGTCGCGGCAAGGACACGAAGATCGGCACGGCCTTCCCGGAAGCGCTGCCGCTTACTGAGAAGCAAGCCGCGGCCAAAATTCAGGCCGTGATGCGTGGTTGCCGTGCCCGCGCGCAGAACCCGCACGTCCGTCGCCAGGCACCGCCTCCGCCTCCCGGTGCCGCCTGGGGTCCGCCGCCCGGAGTTGCCGCTGCCCCGGCCCCGCAGCCCACCCAGTCCAACGGAAACGCGTGGACCAAGCCGCTCACGAAACCCGCAGCTCCGGCACCGAGCGCTGCTGCACCTGCTGGTCCCAAACCCACCGGTGCATGGGCCCAACCCCACAAGTGGTAGGCGGTGACCCAGAGAGCGACCCAATTGCGCATAGTTCAGCATGCTGTCGCTCTGCAATGCAGAGCTACTGGAGACAGCTTCGTGTAGATATGTAGTAGCCAAACATGAGATGACGAGAGTTTGCCCGGTCCTGGTGGCGTCGCCGCTATCCGTTTTGACATGCGCCCGAATTAGAGGAGACCAGCACGCGATCGTTTCACAACCGAAGCGAAGCGCTTGATCCGCGCCCCTCCAGTTCTCACACCCAGTGGAGCAGTTTTGAAGGCGGTAGGCAAGCACCTAAGACTCGACGTGATCCCGACAATGGAGGCCAAGGGCGAGAACGACCGAACTGAGACCATGCACAAGCCTGCGTCCAAGGCGCAGGCTTACGAGAGTGACATCAGTGCGGACGAGTCCGGAGCTCCGACGCCCGAGGTGGTGGCCCTACGCCACGGATACAACCAGACGTACATCGTCCGGTCCAGCAAGAACAACCTGCACGAAGTTCTCTTCCGCTGCGGCAATTGGTGCTACAGCGGGAAGGTCGACTTGGGCAGTGCCGACCTCGAGCTCGCCGACTTGCCGGTGGTCGTCCCAGCACTGCAGAAGCAGCAGGCCTCGTTGCAATACCTCTGCGAGTGGAAGGCCATGCCCGCGACGTCTCAGTTCTCGGCACCTCTGGAGACTTTGTACGATGTGTACGACTTCATCGGGGCCGAGCTCTCCAGCGAGCGCATTGAGCGCAAGTTGATGAAAGCTGCAGAGGAGCACTCGTGGGTGGACGGAGACGACGACAGCAACGCGAGAACCTTTTTCGAGCTACAGAGCGGTGGCTACGAGTGCTTCGACGGCATTGACATCGTGGCTAGCAAGACCTTCGTACGCGGTCTGGTGCTGCTTGTGATCTACTACCAACGCAGTTTCTACGTCGTGCTGCAGGCGGCAGACGGCGAGCAGCCGCTGCTAGATGTTCGCTTCCCGGATCTGTCTGCTCACTTGCAGGGCATTCACTTGCAGACTTACCGTGACGACGACTGCAGTAACATGAAGAAGCTGACGCTGTGGCAGGCTGCGAATATCGGAAAACACCAGAGCCCCCCGAAACCACTAAAGGTGCAGTGCAAGGATGTCAGCGGCGCAGGCTACAACCAAACCTTCCTTATCCGGCGTACACCGCGCGCTGAGGGGTCAACAAATACGCCGAGTTTGCGCGAGGTTCTCTTCCGATTCGGCAATTGGTGCTACAATGGTCACGTCGACCTAGGACCCAAGCTCGAACTGTCCGACATTCCGATCATCATTCCCATGCTTCGACGGCAGCAGAGTGCCCTGGTACGTGGGGTTTTATTGCCCCTACATCTTTCCAACGGCATCATTCATCAATTTGTCATGTTCGTTGTTTTGTTCGCAGACCTTTATGTGCGAAGTGTCCAAGATGCCAGCGACGTCGCTTTTTACCCCGTCAATGGAGCATCTAGCCGAAATCGTGCCTGCAATGCAGGAGGAGATGTCCAAGGCAGAGCAATTCGTGCAAACCTTGGCTCAAACCGGTGGGTCATTCGTCAACGGCTCAGGAAATGTTGGAAGCTGGCTCGAGGATGATAACGTAGAGTGCTTTTTCGAGATTGCTATGGACAAGTGTGCTGCATTCCAGGTGAGTTCATATTCGTAGTGTTACGGTCGAAAAGTTCTAGGCGACTCACTCATACTTGATTGCTACCCCAGGACGTGGAGGCCATTGCGAGCAAGATTCACGTGGGTGGCGTAGTGCTTGTGCTGCTTTACTACGACTACACCTTCTACGTGTACCTTGAAAATGGTGAGGAAGAGCAACCGCTCCTAGACACCAACTTCCCGGACGTTTCTCTTCAGAAGGAGGGCATTCAGCTGAAAACGTACCGCAACGGGGTGCGTGGGTGTGATGAGCTGCGGCGCATTAGTCTGTGGAAGGTTGAAAACGACTATGCTGACGAGGAAGAGGAAGAGGATGCAGCAGCCGTCGATTGCATCACTTCTCGTAACAAGGGCCAGTTCCGAGCTGATTCGAAGGAGGAACACCGGCGTGAGGAAGACGTAAAGTCACCGGGAGATTCAGACGCAAAGGTGGTGAAGGAGATGCAACCGCGTAAGTCTGCGCTGCCACATCACGTTGCTCCGCTGAAACGACCCAGCGGTGCAACCACGACCCTCAAGGGCATGCCCGATCTTAATATGAAGGCACCATGGGATGACACCGGGAAACCACTGGGAATGCGTACGAGCAAGTAACTAAACCGTTGACCGCTAGCACGACAGTTGTGCGCACAAATGAAGCACGGTACGATTCTTGACACTTGAAGTCGTACCGCTTACCAAGTCATGATAATTGATATATCGAATCCCTCCATAGTTGGTAACTCCGATAGTAGGAAATACACTCAGCATTCAAGCATTCCCTCCAATATTTCAGCTTGGTGATCAACCAATTCCTTAAAATTCATCGTCAGCAACAGCAAGCCAGTCAGGGATGCTGGTGCCCCCGGAGCTGCTGTACTCTTGCGAGGAAATCGCCGATACCCGCGCGCTTTCGGTCGAAGCATAAATCGAGCCACCTACCCACGCAAGCATATTCCGCGGGAAGTACGTCTGAACAAGCTGTGCGCGGTCTACAGCAGCCGTGGCAGAAGCGAACTCGTTATCATGATGGAGCGACTCGCGGACTTCTGCCACGATACGCTGCGCCAAGCCTGACAAGCAAGGCAACACAAATAAACAGGTCAGATTGGCGATCAATCATCAACATCTCCGAGCTATAACTACCTGGAATCATAGCGGTTCCTCCCACGAAGAGCAAATTTTCCAGCATGGCAGCCCTCACATCAAGTGGAGCCTTTTTCAAAACTTGAACAATGCCATCAACAATTGATGTCCCATCCGTGCTTTCATCGCCTGCGCGATAATAAGGCACACTACTTTAGCGCCAATGATGAAGCGTCAGACAGCAGAGCACAATATACCTAGCAGTAGTTGCTCCACTGCGCCAGTGCGCAGACTTCCAGGGACCTGTTGACCGTAGAAAACATTCCTGCACGATTAATCTCTGCACAGGCAAGGTCAGTATTGCTACTGTCAACCGACCTGGAGAACATTGTTGCCGTGGGTTTGAAACTTGGCGTCGACAACATTTGGCAGTGGGTCCTACGCATCAGAGCACCACGTTAGCCACAACCATAACACCGCAAACTCACTCCTTTGCTATACCTTTTGCTGAGCAAAGCACGCCCGCTCAAGGATGTCCTCTGCCATTGCCTCCGTCACTGGCGACGCGATTTCGGAGCCATCCACCGGCTGGTCTTGGGCGGCATTCAGCTCTTTCTGGATCAACTCGCAGCAGTTCCGACTTCCAGCAGGCACAGCTGCAACAAACCCGAGTGACATTAGAATTCCTGCAGTCCAGTCCTAAGAAAAGCATTAACTCGGGACCTACTCTCATAGAGATAAGGAAGAGGGATGCCCTTAAACACCGGCAGCAACCTCGTCTCCGCCCATCCACAGTCCACCACCAACGCCGTGTGGTTGGCCGTAGCATACAGCACCGCCAGCATCGACGGCACCAACGTCACTGCAGACGCCTAAACCAAAGCCACCGCACTCTTAGTCGCCACCACCACTCACTGCACTCCACTGCATCGCCCACCTTCAAGACATCGAAGAGGATGCTCAGCAGCGTCTCCCGGAACACGCGGGGCAGCAGCAGATCTTCGCACACCACGAAGCGCCGACGCGTCGGATTCACCAGCAGCAACCTGCCACCCACCCGAGCGTCAGGTCTCCGATGGTCACTGCAGCCAATAGGACCCCCCACAACTCAACTCACTCGAAGCACAAGGCGCGCAGCTTCGGGTACAGATACTGGCGCCAGTCCGCGGCGCTCAGAGGCTGGAGCAGCATGTCGCCCGCCTAACAACACCACGCTTGTATCAGCGACCAGGCAGCCGCTACCGGCGCTAACAAGCAAGACAGATAGACGCACCTCCCATCGAGTCACGCAGCGAGGGGCGCGCTCCCCGGAGATGCCGCAGCGGACGTAGCGCGCGCCCAACTCCAGCACCAGCGCACTCTTGTCGGCGCTCATGACGCTGAATTCTGGACCTCGTCGCAGTGACTTTAATAGAAAATATAGTATACTCACTTGAGTGACCTTCGAAAACCGTGATTACGGTATCCTCGCCAGTTGAAGCGCGAGAAGCTCTTCCGGCCATGGCGGAGCTGCTGGTGCTGCTCATCGTGGCCTCGCAGGTGACGCTGTACCTGCTGATCGGCTTCATGTTCCGCGCGCTGCAGCGGAAGTACCAGGAGCGCAGCTCCAGTGAGCTGCAGCAGGCGCTGATCGCCAGGCAGGCCACGCACGGACCGACTCAGGCAGCTTGTGTTGGTGATACATGTATTTGACTATGGTTTTGTGGCTTGCACTGCAGGGAGGAGACGACTGGGGAGCACCGCATCGACGTTGCAACGCTGTGCGCTGAGCTGCAATTGAGTGGAGGGAGGTCATACATTGCGTAGCTGACTGGTGTGTTTGCCTTCCAGAGAGGCGGAGGAGGAGGTCGTACGCTGCCGAGTGTGCGCGTTCGCCAACACGCAGAGGTTCCGGTTCTGCGTGATATGCGGCGAGAAGCTCAAGCTGTCGCCGACGGAGAAAGCGCGAGCGAGAAGCCCACTCACTGCGCGACAGCTGCGTGCAAGGTTGGCTCGCGGTTCATTTGTTGGCTGTGCGGTGAGTAGTACTGATGTATTGTGACGGTGGTGGTTTGGAGTAGGCGTCGGTCGGAGTGGCAACGCCAGATGAAGTGTGGAAAGGTGTTTTGGCACCGCGAGGCGGTTCAGGAGTGTTTCCAATATCCTGGATACGTTCCAGTGTTTTGTAGAGAAGACGACACTGACATGGAAGCAGGGATGGAAGTGGTTGTAGAGCCTCCGGATGGAAAACCTGGGTGGATGATCGCCAAATTACGAAACGAGACGAGGCTAATGAAAATCCAGATCGTGCCTGCTGAGAAAGCGAACGCTCTTGAGTTCGCGACCGGGGCGCCTTCGTCAAGGAACGTCGACATCAAGGGGTTCTTAGATTTGTCGAAAGAAGATTTCCCGACGAAATTCGCGCATTTTGTGGCCTGCACTTCCTCGCTAATCGTACCCGCTGAGTTGGAAGTGTTGAAGCTGTTCCTGCGTCGTGAACACGTGGTGGAGGAGTCGATGGAATATTTTTGTTGTATGGATGACAACGATACTCGTGCAGTGGTGCGAATCGATTTTGCAGCTGAGACTGGTGTAGACGCTGGTGGTGTGCATCGTGAGTGGTTCACCCTTGTGACGGAGCTGATAATCGAGCCGTTTTTGGGTGTATTTACATGTACGAATCATGAGGCTCAGACGTATTTCTTCAATGCGAATGCTAGTGAGGAGATTGGAGAGGAATACCTGGCGTATTTTTTTGCAGTGGGGCGTCTCGTCGGTCGTGCCCTGCTAGATGGAGAGGTTATGGGCTTCCATTTTGCACCTGCGCTGCTGAAGATCATTCTCGGTATTCCCGTCACTTTCCGCGATTACGAAGATTTAGATCCGACAACGTACAAGAGTCTGCTGTGGATGCTGGAAAACGACGGTGCTGATACTTTGGGGTTAGACTTTACGGCGACGAGAAAGGGTGCAAGGGGTGAAGTGATGACAGTGGAGCTCGTGCCAAATGGAGGAGAAATCCCTGTGACGGACTCCAACAAACATTCGTTTGCAGAGCATTGGCTGCGGTACTTCTTGCTGGAGAGTGTTTCAGACCAGTTGTATGTATTTCTGAATGGCTTATACCAAGTGATTCCGCGTCAGATCCTCATGCTCTTTGACGTGGAAGAGTTCGACTACGTGCTATGCGGCTGCGACACCATCGACGTGACGGATTGGGAGACAAATACACGGTGCTCCAGAAATCTGACGGGGACAAGAGTGCTTCGGTGGTTCTGGGAACTCGTTCGAGATATGGATCCCGAATGTCGGAGCCGACTTTTGCAGTTTGCTACAGGGTGCTCGCGAGTACCGATCGGGGGCTTCCGGCACCTGACCAGCCACGACGGGCAGATTTGCCCGTTCACTTTGAAGGGCGTGCACTCTGCATACATCCGAAGTCACGCGTGCTTCAACCGGTTAGACCTGCCATTGGCGTCGACTCGGGCAGAGCTTAAGGAAGTGCTACACGCCACCCTCAGCACGGAGACGTACGGGTTCACGACGGCGTAGTCAGCAGCGCAGACCCCAAGCATCATAAAAATATTATTAACCAGTGCAACCCTCCGAGTGATGATGTTCACTGCCATCATCCTGCAGCGGCTCAACCGGGTACATGCACAAGGAATGGCGCCAAGAACTCGACGATTTCTCAGCACCACGATTTTCACCAGCGACAACGTAATCATTAGTGGCGAGTCGTCACGAGTGAAACCTGTAAACTACGGAGTTCCGCTCTCGGAATCCTTGACAGCAGGACTGGGCGGTATCCGAATGTCAGGCAGCTTGTTCCGCTGACACACCCTGTTGCTGGCTATAAGAACAGAAGGAGCTCCGGAAAAGCAGCCTGTTGAGCAGGGGCCTGCTCATTTGGTGTTCATGCACACCTTCGGTGCAGCGCGACCACGTAACTCAAAACGTAGCGCCTCGACTTGAAGCTGACGGCGCTGGTGGCTTGCCAAAACGTAATCCGCGTGCACTTGTGAGTTGCCGTCATCTTGACTCTAAGAGGTGTAGGTAAAGGACCGTTGTCTCAAGCGCGGTGGACCGTTTCCGGCGCTAAGTTGGAGAAGGTCAAGTGCAGGTCACGTGCAGCTCATTGAGCGTTCCGGGATCGATGCGGTCAATGAAAACTGCAGCGCCCACAATACGGTGCCATGGTATGCGTCTGGCGGCGACAGGCTCACAGCCAGCAGGTCTGAAGCAACCCATCCGAGTGCGCGCAGTGCAGGTAGGGCTCCGCCGGCGTCTGTGCGCAAATGTCGCTTCAAGACTCAATGAGCTAATGCTCGTCCAGCAGTCCGCGCTACCTGTTCATACGAACACCAACGCGTCAACCAGGCGCTGGATTGCCTGTATCCCAAGGGATTACGTAATTTCTCCCTCGCACCAGTGACCCAAATGTCGGCGTAATCCCCATCCGAGCAGCTGGGACGTGACTTGCGTTTTGTATAGGAGGATCCAGTACGCGCCGACTGACTTGCCAGTCTTCAATCGCCCGCAATCCCACGCACTCGCAGACTCGCACAGTAAAGCGGCGCGATGGACGGCGAGAACGGGACGACGACCGAGGCGTCGATGCTGTACCAGGGCATCGGCATGCTGCTGCTGTGCGTCATCTTCTTCGTGGTGTGGCTCATGGCGTGCCGGCGCAACCGCCACCTGCTGGACATGGAGGTGCCGCTGCTCTCGGGCGAGTCGGTGGACCACCGCATCGACGCCGCCACGCGCGAGGCCGAGGCCGGCTACACGCTGTGCGCCAGCTGCGCCTTCGAGAACTTCAAGCGCTTCGAGTACTGCGTGCTGTGCGGCGACAAGCTGCCGTCGCTGTCCATGGCCACGGCCGAGGCGGACGACGGCAGCGACGAGAGTGAGCAGGAGCAGGAGTCGGCGCGCGCCGTGAATGTAGTGGCGAGTGACGCACGCGCGTCACTGGTCATGTCCCCGCGGCCGCGCAAGATGTCGTCGCTCAGTCGCCAGCAGCGGCGCGCCAGGAACCGCCGCGAGTGGAGCCGCAAGCTCGACGTGGAAGGAAACCTCTTCTGGTACCGCAGCGGCGGCGGCAACTTGCCAGCCAGCAGCGAGGCGGACGCGCTCATGCCTGGCTACACGGTGCGGTTCAAGGGTATGGAGGAGAAGGATCCTGAACAGGAGCAGGGAGATGAAGAAGCCCCTGAGCAGGAGCAGGCGGCGGACACGGAGCTGGTGCTGGCGGTGGAGCAGCCGAAGGAGGACAAGGAGAACGTCGAAGATCCCAAGCCTGTGCTGCCCACAAACGTGCAGTTGGAACTGATTGAGGCGTCGGCGTCGGATCCGACCGAGTTCGCTACGGGCAAGTCGACACTGGCGGACGCGGGAGCCGAGAGGAGGAAGGAGGCCGTGGCCTTGGCGGAGAGCGACTTCCCGTCCAAGTACGCGCACTTCGTGGTCAGCACGGCGTCGCTGATCGTGCCTGCAGAGGTGGAGTTCCTCAAGCTGTCGGTGCACCGCGAGTTCATGCTCGAAGAGTCCATGGACCACATGTACTGCATCCAGCCCAAGAACCTGCGCTCCTTCATGCGTATCAACTTTCTGGACGAAAACGGCGTCGACGCTGGTGGCGTGCACCGTGAATGGTTCATGCTGGTGAATGAGCTGCTGGCGTCGCCGACGCTTCAGCTGTTCAAGTGCACGAACAAGGCCGACCAGAGCTACTTCCTCAACCCACAGTCGCGCGCCGAGGTGGGTGAGGACGACCTTGCCTACTACTTTGCCACTGGGCGATTGATTGGCCGAGCACTGCTGGAAGGTGGAATCTGGGGCTTCCATTTGGCGCTCCCGTTGCTGAAGATCATCTTAGGCACGCCAGTCACGTTTGCCGACATGGAGTTCCTCGACCCGGAAACATACCGCAGTTTGCGATGGCTGATGGACAACGACGGCGTAGATGATCTCGGACTTGACTTCAGTATTACCGAGCAAGTGAACGATTCCGAGAAGGTTGTGGTGGACTTGATTCCCAATGGAAGGAACGTGGCCGTCACGGACGCGAACAAGCGCGAGTATCTTGATCGGCGGTTCCGATACGTGCTTTTCGAGAGTGTGGCAGACCAGATGCACGCTTTCCTGAAGGGTCTGTACGAGGTCATCCCACGCGAGATGCTGATGACCTTCGACGCGGAAGAGTTCGACTACTTGCTGTGCGGCTCCCCCGAAATTGACGTGACGGACTGGGAGGCGCACACCGTGCTGTCCCCGAATCTCGAGGGCGCTGCCGTCACCCGCT
Source organism: Phytophthora x cambivora (assembly GCA_033557925.1). Classification (NCBI taxonomy): domain Eukaryota; phylum Oomycota; class Peronosporomycetes; order Peronosporales; family Peronosporaceae; genus Phytophthora; species Phytophthora x cambivora. The sequence goes on along the minus strand of JAUCEB010000008.1, from coordinate 1,656,568 downwards.
GGTTCTGGGAGATTGTTAGGCAAATGCCCAACGAGTACCGCCGGCGCCTTCTGCTGTTCGCGACGGGATCCGCCTGCGTCCCGCTGTCGGGTTTTGGTGGCCTCACTAGCTACGACGGCCGACTGTGCCCGTTCACCCTCAAGGGCGTGCCGTACAAAATGACGCAGTACATTTCGAGCCACGCGTGTTTCAACCGTCTGGACTTGCCACTATATCACAGCAAGAAGGAGTTGAAGCACATGCTGTACGCCACACTGGACACCGATCTCACCGGTTTCACGACAGCATAACCCTCGTATCATCGAGCTCACGATAGAGCTCAATACTTTAGTATGAAACACAACTTATTGTAAACAGCAGTCGTAGGGAAATTTTGCTAAATAATTATCGTTGCTTCTGTATGAAGGCTTGCTAGAAGTATAGCTAATGTTTTGTAATACGGTCACTTTCAATGGGATGCCCAAAATGGTTGTAAGGTGTGCCCGGTGCGTGGTTTTGAAAACTACTAACTTCAACTTGCTGCTGCTGCTCGACCCCGAGGAATACGACTTCCTCAGACGAAATCGACCAATTACTCGAACGAGCTGCACCACCACCCTACTCGGAAGTTGTTCTGGGAGCTGGTGCGAAAAATGCCGCGCGAGTATCGACGTCGCGCGTGCCTCTGGGTGGCTTCAGTGCGTTGACGAGCTACGACGATCGCTTGTGTCCGTTCATGCTGAAGGCTGTGCCGCTGGAGGGTGGCCGATACATTCGTAGTCACGCGTGCTTTAACCGTTTGGACTTGCTGCTTCACTTTGAGCGCGAGAAGATGAGGACAATGCTGAATGCCATGCTGGATACGGAAGTGTACGGCTTCACGATGGATTGATGCGAGTAGCCGAGCAATATGAACTCCACGGAAAGGTTGACTCGAGTAACTTTTAAGTACCTAGATACGCTGCAGCAGACAACATTAGTTTATGCTGCAGTCCAGCATAAACTGATGTGTGTATCGAAGAATTCACACTCATCCAGCTGTACCGCCACCTGACCGCCTCAAAAGTATACACTCGTCTCCATTTTTACCTTCATTTTGCTATGCAAACTGTATCCATGGAAACACTTTTGTGGCTAGCGAATCAGAATGACGGTAGCTGCTAGCTACTGCTCGACGGACGCCACATGGACTTCCACAGTCGGATTCACCATGCAGGCCGTGCTGGGCTTCCTCGTGGTGCTCGCCATCGTGGCGCTGCTCTTCTTCTGCCTGTCCATGCTGGCAAGACACGCCTACATGCGTCGCCAGCGGTCCCTGGAGCTGCACGCACCGCTGCTCAAGTGCGTCACAACCTGTTCAAACTTCCTCACTACTGTACATGTACTGCAGAGTAGACTGTCCACTGACATTGTCGCCTCCACTGCACCACACAGCTCCGATGACCGCCGGCTGGACGCGGCGCTGAGAGACGCAGAGGACGGATTCAATGTGTGTTCGGTCTGCGGCTTCGAGAACTTCAAGCGCTTCAAGTTCTGCACCGTGTGCGGGGAGGTGATCGTCAGCGACGAGCAACAAGATGGAAGCGGTGCCGACGCTGCAGGCAAGAAGAGGCCAACGCGGCTGTCACTGCTGCCGCTGTTCAAGCGCGAGAAGAGTAGAGTGGAGCTGGTCACAGCGACACAGTCGGTGCGGACTTGTCGCCGTCATGTCCGTGCTCAACGGAGGAAGGAGTGGACAAGGAAAGTGGACGTCGAAGGACGTGCGTATTGGTTTCGGGACGGCCGATGGGGAGATGCACTGTTTGCAGGCTTTGTGGTCAAGTTCTTGTCCATAGACGGCGGGCCGAATGCAGCTGAGGATTGGACGGTGGCTCGGCAAACGTCGACGAAGCCAGCACAAGACGAGAAGTGTGTATCGAAGGGAAAGGCTAATGTTGCCTTAGGAGAGGAGGCGTCATCGGTCCCTGCGTTCGAACGTGGACCGGATGCCTTGATACATGGGGAAGTTGAGTCCTCTGGTACCGGTAGTACGGGCACTCCAGAACCGGACCCAGAACAAGACACTACTGCCGATGGTGGAGGTCAAGCACAGTCTTTACTGGGATCGGTTGAAGATTGTATTACCAGCTTGGTACGGGACACACAGGCGCGGCGCGCTGTGCTCGCTGCTGCATCTGATGCAGCGGTGGATGCCTCAAAGCTCCCCTTCGATAGTGAGTTTGGGGTCAACGCCGAACAGATCAACACCCAGGGCGAGCCTTTGCCTGAGACGGTGGCACTCGCTACCAAAGACTTCCCGTCAAAATACGCTCACTTCGTCACAGCTACGTCAGCACTTCTAGTCCCCGCCGAGCGAGAGCATTTACGGCTCAACGTGGAGCGCGCAAACGTGTTCGAAGACTCGCTGGAGTCGTTAGCAATTATTCCACTCCAGAATGTGCACTCTGTACTGCGCATCAATTTTCTCGACGAGAGCGGTGTCGATGCTGGGGGACTACATCGTGAGTGGTTCGTGTTGCTGAATGAAATGCTCGTGGACCCTTCCCGTGGGCTATTCATCTGCACCAACAAGAGCGAGCAAACGTATTTTCTGAGTCCGTGCTCGAACGCGAACCTCTTGCCAGACCAGCTACTGCATCTGTATGCTGCCGGTCGGCTCCTGGGTCGCGCGTTATTGGAAGGGTCGATGCTGTGTTTTCACCTGGCGCCTCCTCTGCTAAAGTTGATGCTAGGCTACCCACTCAGCTTCTCCGACTTAGAAGATCTCGACCCCGAAGTCTATACGAACCTGCGATGGCTACTCGAAAACGACAACGCGGATGCGCTTGGACTCGATTTTGTGGTGACTGTCAAGGACGGAGAAGACCGTTACCGTGATGTTGAGCTTGTGCCCGGCGGTAATGCCATCCCTGTCACGGATAGCAGCAAGCGCGAGTATGTCGAGCGGAAGTGGCAGTACTTGATGGTGGAGAGTGTGGCACCGCAACTACAGACCTTCCTTCGTGGCTTGTACGAAATTATTCCACGGGAGCTGCTGCTGCTGTTTGATCCGGAAGAGTTCAACTTCCTTCTATGCGGGTCCGACGAGATCGACGTTGATGATTGGGAGCGTAATGCCAAGTACTCGGAAGACCTGCACAACCACCGAGCACTCAAGTGGTTCTGGGAGCTTGTACGCGAAATGCCCAACGAATATCGCCGCCGCCTGCTTCAGTTCTCCACGGGATCATCGCGTGTGCCGCTAGGTGGCTTTAGCGCATTGACGAGCTACGACGGCCGCCTATGCCCGTTCACATTGAAAGGAGTGTCGCTAGTGGGCGATGGATTCATTCACAGTCACGCGTGCTTCAACCGGTTGGACCTCCCGCTTCACGTCGTGCGCAATGAGTTGAAAGCGGTGCTGTATGCGGTTTTGGAGACGGAGGTGTATGGATTTACCACAGACTGATGAAGCCTGATGTCGATGTCGATGTCAGATCGTGTTGCAGTCTACATGTAGTGTGTGTATCCACGAACTATTATGCATGTACAGAGAGCACTTAACCTTAATTTACTTGGCCATTTACGCGACTGATCGAGCAGCGTTGTCGTGATGGAGCTGCTAGACTCATGGATGCATGCTGCAGCAGATAACGACACCGCAGTTCTGAGTACACTGCTCACCGACAACCCGACATTGCTGGACGAACGCCATCCTCACACTGGTCGCACAGCTCTACAACATGCATCTGCATGGGATGCACACAACGCCGTTAGCTTCCTACTTCGGTACGCACATTTGCACTTCAACACATACCCACCTAAGCACAGCAACTTACTCCAGTGGCTTTAGACACGGGGCAGGAGTACTCGTGACGGATGCCGATGGGAATTCAGTTCTGCATCTTGCAATAGCGTCTAACGCTCTAACCTCGTTGAAGGAAATATTGAGGCATCTTCACCAGTCTGCTTATCTTGAGGAGGAGTGGACTCGATCTCTGGTCAATCAACGCAATCGCTTCGGATACACTGCTTTGTTGATCGGTGGGGAAGAAGGATTCGCCGACTGCTGTGCAGCACTAATTAGTGACGGGAGAGCTGACGCAACTCTGCCACTTCTGGAAGCGCCATACCTCACTGCAATAGACCTCGCACTGCGAAACAACCACCACGAAGTCGTCGAGGTGCTTCGTCGGCATGCACTACAACAAAACAGTGAAGTAAAAGGCAATCCAATTTCCATGGGGCTTTAGTTAACGTTGAAGTAGGTCTCCTGCAAATGTGGATCCAGCTTTGCCAGGGCTGGCTGCAATACGACCTCCACGCCTTCGTCTTGTAAGGATAACGTCGCAACTCGGACTGCAAATTCGCGCTCCCCTGCAGCAATTCCATGCATTGACAAGTTAGTACGTGGTTACGACAACGGAGCAGTGGAATCTGGTCATCGTACAGGGCTGCAGAAGTCCCGTCTTGAACAGCTCCGATACATACGCGCTTGCCAATTCTCCCGATCTACTAGCCAGCATTGCTGCTAACCACGGCTGGAAGGCCCAGAACCGAATAGGTTTGCACGCAATCCAGTCGCGTACAACTTTCACAAGATCCTCCATCATTCCTCGTAGCTGCGGCGGTTCCTCCTTGGGCCACTCGCACATCACAAGCATCAGGACCACAACTTCCTGCGTGGGAAAACAAAAATCGTTTCATCAGAAGTAAAACCACGACAAAGCACATTAAAGTTCTGCTTACCCGGACGTCGTTGCTTCCAGGTTCTTCAAAGCAGCTTCGAAGGTCACTCATAAATCCACAGTAGGTTTCAGGGTTGACTGCTGCACGGGCATCCACTGCATTTCGCTGCAATGTTTTGGCCATGGCCTTTAGCTGCAATATCCTCGGCGACAGCGCGAAACTCTTGAATGGGGGAATCAAAACCCAACCCGAAAGCACTACCGTACCATTTCGACAACAACAAGTCAGCCACAGCCACATCAACTTGCGACAGCATCATGTACTTACCTTGAACACGGAGGCGCTTGCAACCGCTACTCATTTGTCGAGCAATCGCCAGCATAGCTTCCGTACGTGGGGTCCCAGTGACCCGTTCGACCAGCAGAGCACTACCAATGACCAGCAACAACGTTATAAGTCCCATACCCGCACATCAACCACGTTCACCCCCTCCAATACCTATAGGACGCGTGGTCTTCCAGTTCGTCAGCTGATGCGTAGGAGGCGTCTTCGCGTCTACTTTGAAGCTCCTGGAGCACCGCAACCAAGAGCTCGGACCGCGTCGGATGCGACGACAAGAACGGACTCTGCAGAATTGACCGCAGCAAGTGAACTCCCGCATGGCGCAATGCATCGGCTGTCAGAGCGCCATCTAATGGCAGCGTGGGCAGTGTAGCGACTGGGAACCACTGGCGGATGCACATCTCAATGTCCTGCTGCGAATCGACGGCGTCTTCAGCTGCACGGGCCCATTCCAGCGCTCGCTGGAGAGACTCGAGGTTCCACTCGTGCAGCTGCGACGTCTGCGTGAGGTTCGCGAGCTTCACGAACGTCCGCACATGCTGCGCCTGCTCCGGCACCTGCGCGGCGTCCATAGCCTCGAGATTTGAGCTGGTTTTAGCGAATCAAATGGGATACATGATGGAGGCATAATGGTGTCAATGTTGGTCTAACAGGTCGCAGCATTTCGTTCGCTCTGTACAAGCTGCTGGCGGTGGAAAAGCTCCTAAGCTTACGACCAGGATTCGACGACGTAGCGTTTCTTGAGGGCCAACGTCTTCATCACCTTCTCTGCAGTTGATATCGGGATTTTCCCTACGGACCGAAGGATGTCGCGGAGCACTTCGTAGATGTCGTTGGGCATGCGCTTGGCCGACCCGGCAATGTAGATGCAGCCCTCACCGTTCATGATGAAGTCGAAGACGGCCTCCTTGTTTTCAGCCAGACGCGTCTGGACGTAGATTTTGTGGTCCTGCAAGCATTACACCAGTTTGAAAGACAAATATGAGCTTCCAACGCCACGTTTTGTTTCTGCTGTAATGTGCGAGGTGCGTACCTGGTCACGCGAGAACGCAGTGTGCAACTCAGTTAGATCGCCGGAAGTCACAAGTCCTCGTAGCTCGTCCCCGTAAAGGAAGTCCTGCGCAACACAACAAGCGGATCCTAGGGGTTAAATACATCGGGGAATCCCCATGTCTGAAAACGACAGCGCTCGTACCTTGTTTTCGTGACGGCATCCAAAGTAGAGGTACGTCGCTCCTGGGGTCTTGCCTTCAGCGTGTTTGCGTAGGAACTGCCGTTCTTGTACTATTGCTCGCATGCTGGCAAGCCCGGTTCCTGGACCAATGAGAAGCACACTGTGGTCTAGGCTAGGTGGCTCAAAGAGGCCCTTCTTGATCCACATAGGCACTCGCTTCTGCTCCTTCGATGGGTCAAGCGATGTGAAGAACGACGAGCAAATGCCGTTACGGCGGCGCTTATATGGTGTTAAGAAGTCCACGATGGCCACAGTCAGGTGCACCTATCGCAATGTAAGAAAGGAGGACAATCGTCAGAATAAGTATCAACTGGAAACGACGACACTGTCGAGATCAGACCACGTACCCGACCAGGATGAAGCAGAGCCGACGAAGAGATGGAGTATGAACGAGGTTGCTGACGAGGAATGAGCTGCAGCAGAATCGTCAACGGCACCGTCACGCTCGGGAAGTCGGTAAGGACCTCGGCGTACGTCTTCTTTTCACGGATGCAGTAGTCATAGAGCAGGTCGACACCCTCGGCCGAAGACAACTCCTCGAGTTTTTCTTTCTGTCTCACGCCGATACGCATACAAGGTCAGCGCTGTCATTGAAAGCCTCAGGTTGCACGTAAGAACCTCACCTCCTCTTCGTTCGCTGCAAACAGCGAGAGCCTCTCAAAGAAACTTCGGCGCGGGATTTCCAGGATGGCCAGATACTTCGCAAATACGTCACGAACGGAAACTGGAGACGGCAGGTCGAACTGCTTCGACCCATCTGCTGCGTTGATCGAGATGACCGCGTCTCCGTCCATCTTAATATACTTGAGCATGTCGTCCACACCCGCCACGTTCTCAGGGTACACGACTGCAATATCTCCGGCCCTGAACGGAGCGTCCACTGCATCTTCCACACTTGATCCATCACCACCTTCGCTGATATCAAACTCCAAGTGCCTGACGTCCTGCTCCCAGTCCTCAGCCGTAATTCTCTTGTTCACGACGACAGGGGCCAAGTGGATGCCCTTCTCGACCCCCACCGCCGTGCGTGGCGGCGCATAGAAGTTCGACTCGTCCATTCTGGGCGTCAATTTCCTCGCTGTCTCCACCTCTTTATCCCCCGCCTCGTGCATGACCACGGAGTAGCGAGGCTCGACCGGCTTCGGCGAGTCGTCGATGGCGACGCCTTCCGGCAGCGGGTGCAGCTGCAGAACAGCCGTCCAGAGCTTCTCCAGCCACGGGTTCAGTGCACCAAAGTACCCGTAGGCGTGCTGGTCGTCGCCCAGGCCTCGGTCGATGAGCTCCGAGGCGCCCAATTGCAGCAGACGCGCCTGCAGCCGACGCGCCACCGCGTTGTACTTGGCGTAGCTGGAGTCGCCCAACCCGAAGACGGCGACGCGCACGCCTGCCAGCCACTGCGGCCCCAGCGTCTTGCGCAGCAGACCGCGCCACGCGTTGCGCATGTTCTCGGGCGCCTCGCCGTCGCCTGTCGTGGACACGACGAACACGACGGTCGAGCACTGCGGCAGCAGCTGCGCCACCGGGAACGCGTCCATGGCCGAGACCTGCGTGTCCAGCAGCTGCCGGTTGAACGCGCGCTGCTGCACGAACTCGGCCACGTCCTGCGCCGTCCCCGTCTCGCTGCCGTACAGCACCAGCAGCCGCGGCGGCGTCGACGAAGGTGTCGCCATTGCTTTTCAGTTTCTGATTGGTCAAAGACACGAATGCAATCATTAGAACAGTTAACTGATTAACTGATATGACGTATGATAGGATCATGTGCTGAGACCAAGCACGTATTGACGGAGTTCAATTTAGTCGCGTTGAATCGTTGCAGACTCTCCCTGGTGGGAAGACCAGCAACCGATAGCGCGGTCGACACGAGGCGTTTTCTCATCGAGATCATTATCACCGAGGAATAAAACAGAAACGTGTTTTTCATCATTGTTGCGCACAATGACTTTTATATCTATGAACTCTTCAAGGAAAAGTATTTCTCTATTGCTCTTTGCCGGCTTCTGTCACGCCCATTACAGCGTCAACTAGATCGGGGAAAGCCTGTTCGTCCGGCTGAGGGTACAGCTGCAAGTTGTCCCAGTCACCGCGCTCGAGCGTGTGCTGCAAGTCCTGGACGGACGTCTGCAGGCAGTACTTCTGGTCGGCCATGGCCTCGGCCAGCTCCGTCTGGTGGTTGTCCATGAGCGTCGTGTTGACGACCACCACGAGCTTCTTCTTGAGAGCAAGGCCGTCCATGATGGAGCCGGCGCCGGCGTGGCTGATGACCAGGTCGGCTCGGGCCACGTCCTTCTTGTACTGCGGGTCGTGGCGGTAGTGGCTCAGCTCCAGGCCGGGGAACGTCGCGCGCGGGACGTGCTCACCGTGGCCGATCTGCATTCGCAGGGACGTAAAGCCCCGCGCCACAAGCGCAGACAGACACGCGTCCGTATCCAGCGCCGAGATCAACGCGTCGAACTTGGTCGTGCCCACCGTCACGAACGCGTGCATCCTGAATTGACAATGGGACAAAATGATTGGGACAAAATGAGCCGACCAAATAAGAGTACCCAAATAAGTCGTCATTTTACCCATTTCGAAGAGCTCAGTCTCACCAGGTATGGCGCCGACCGACACCAACACCACGGAGCGGCACGAAGGCGCCCCGCTGGACCGCCGCGCGTTCGACTCGTGGGAGGCGTTCCACAGCTACATGGAGACGTACGCGCGCAGCAGCTTCCAGATCTTCCGTAAGCGCACGTCCACCACTGTGAAGCTGCGCAACCGACGCGTGGCCGAGCGTCTCGCCAAGCCTCTAGCGTCGGCGGACACCCCGCGTCTGATCCCGGAGAAGTACGTCAACTACTCGGTCACACTCGTGTGCACGCACAGCGGGGGGTATGTGTCACGCGGCACCGGACGGCGCTCGCGTCATGACGTGCGCGCCACGCACTGCAGCGTGCAGGTGAACGCCTGCTTGAAGCTCGTGGACCCGGAGGCCAACCGCTACGAGGTGAACGTGACGCGGGCACTGCTGACGCACAACCACCGCGTGGACAAGGAGACATACCTGCTGTACAGCAACACGAGGCTCGGGCTTTCGGACGAGCTGCTCAGCTGCGTCGAGCTCATGCGCAAGACCGGCGTCAAGCCCAAGGAGATCCGCTCCTACATCACGGAGAACTCGGACTGCACACCGACGCTCAAGGACGTGCAGAACATGCTGCAGCGGCTGCGGAACCAGGAGCGCGCTGCTGCGGCGAGGGAAAACCCCGAGCAGCACAAGACGCAGCCAGGTTCTGGTGGCAAAAACCAACTTTTCGTCACACCGAGCGTTCCGGAGGAAGAGGCGCTGCGTGAGTATCGCCTCGCCACCGCCGCTGCTGCCAATATGGAGTCGTCGGAGACTGTGGACCCCACGATGCAGTTCAAGGTGGCTCATGCAATGGGGAAGGCTGTGGCCACTCTGCTGGCGGAGATGCCTGCCACCGAGTTCGCGGGCGCCTTCCGTGTGATGGAAGTCGCCACGAACATCGTGCGCGGGCGGCGGGTGGAAGCCGCGGCAAAAGTCGCAGCTTCGACTGAAGAAGGGGGGAGTGAGATGACGACCGACGCTGATGCAGCCCTGAGTATTGAGGGCGCGAGCGTGTCTTCGGTCGACGATCCGTGGGCTCGAAGTCTTTAGTCTTGCATAACTGCATGTGTCACGGCGTGCGTATATACATGTATACTTCACCGAGCACTAAAGCTACACTACTGGTTGTTTAACTACAGCGAATAGCTGGCAGGGTATCGAGTCGAAACACGCACTGCGGTGCAGGAGCACGAATTCGAGTGTCCACGCGTATCGGTGGTCGTCAGGGCTCGCAAACGGCGAGAGGCGGGTACCCGTGCCCGCCCATCCAGGGTCCCCAGCCGGAGTCGGGTACCCGTACCCGCCCGGCCCCAAGCCTCGGGTACCCGAGCCGACCCTACCGGTACTTACACAAAGCAAAATTTACCCTAGCCCTAGATATCTTTTTTTCTTTTCGTTGGAATTGACTCCAACATTTCGCACTTGAATTGGAGGCAGGCATCGCAGCGTGAAAAGCGGGTCGTCAGACTTAGTTTCGAGGCAACTAAATAGTTTCTCCTTGAGATCTTCAAGAGGTAGCGAACGAATGTTTGAAATGCGTGTCTTGTGGTCTTCGTCGGGCGGAGTATGGCTCGAATCTGAACTCTCTTCCGCCATGCGTAGCACCCGTGATAGCGCTGCTGGGGTCAATGCGAGTTGGGGCTGACGGATCTAGGAATGCGAGGGACAGCGGAAACTGGGATAATAACCCTTTCGTGAACGGAGCTTATTATCTTTGATTTGTATGGTATACAAAGTTAGCATAATACCGTATCAAGTGGGGCAATTTGACCCCTTTCATAAATCACGGTACTCGCTCACGTGATGCACATATGGTAATTTGGCCCTTTCATAACTCACTGCACTCCCTTCAATATTTTCGAACAATGATTTCATAGGCTGATATTTCAGCTGTCGCGAACAAAATCGAACGGCGATTATTCTCATTGGTCCAGCTTGTTCACGTAATGCACGAAAAGCTGAGACAGATACGTGCGGATACATCGTAACTTACGAGTCCCACTTCATATCTTACGGCACTAACTTCACTATCGTGTGCTGGCGTGTATGCCACACGCACCGCCTTGCAGCCTCCACAACGTGAGCCAAGAGGAATCATAACGGCCCAATTGATGTCTGGGCTACATTACAACTATACATGTGCGATTGTCTGATTATCGCGGCACAATGACCATCGCTGTCAAAGGGGCACACGACTTCGCTCTTCCGCTCAGAACTTGGCGGAACAGGCAGTTGTGCAAGTGTCTTGGTTTCATTATTGGAAGTCTTGGCGGAACAGGCAGTTGTGCAAGTGTCTTGGTTTCAATATTGGAAGTCTTGGCGGAACAGGCAGTTGTGCAAGTGTCTTGGTTTCAATATTGGAAGTCTTGGCGGAACAGGCAGTTGTGCAACTGTCTTGATTTCATTATTGGAAGTCTTGGCGGAACAGGCAGTTGTGCAAGTGTCTTGGTTTCATTATTGGAAGTCATGTGGCAAATAACTTGATTTCATTATTGAAATGTTGTCTCTTCAAACACTATTACCTTGAAATGTCAATGCTATAAAGTATTATGTTATTGTGCTATTCTACCGGAGTTGATCTTGTCATTTGTTATACTTGATCGACGGATGCAATCATTTCCATTTTCCGAAAACGCGTGGAAGCCGGAGGCGCCGCTAGCTATGGTTACCCCTCAACAAGGAGCCGAGCCAAGAGAGGAAGGAGTCGAGCCAAGAGGAGAAGGAGCCGAGGCAAAAGAGGAAGGAGCTGAACCAAGAGAGGAAGGAGAGGCCGCAATCAGAGCCCCCGGTGTTGCTGCTGCTGGTCTGGGTCGTACCACAAGCGCGCTTGAAGCTGTGCAGACGACACCTGGCGTCTGCACAAGCGCGCTTGAAGCTCTGACGGGTGTGCAGACGATGCTGGCGGTGCTGGTGGCGCTAAAGGTACTGGCGACGCGGAAGTCGCTGGGAGTGTTGGCTGCGCTGGAGGTGACGGAGGCGCGAGAGACGCAGGAGCCGCTGGAAGTGCTGGTGTCACTGGCGTTTCTGGCAGCGCTGGAGGTGCTGGCGGAGCTGGAGTTGGGCGACGTGCGGTCGCGCGCCGTTGTCGCTGCGTAGCACCTTGGCGCAACTGGCGTGTCATCTCTGGTGGTCGACCCCGGGGTCGTTGCACCTGCGCGAAGAAGCTGAGAGGGAACCGCCGGATGTCCGTCCCCCACGTCTTCATCAGAGTCATCAGAGTCCTAAGGCGCTGCTGTAGCTCCCTGGTACTGTGGTCCGCGCGCCGCATCCACTGAGCAACGCCTGCCCATGAGATTCGAGTCCCTGCATCTACGTGGGCGGACGCTAGCTGCACGTGGTGCGCATGGTTGCTGTGGCAAGCAGGCAATTGACTTAGTTTTTGTACAGCACTTATGGAAGTAGGCATTTGACTTAGGTTTTGTTTAGCAATTCGGTCGAAAATTGTATGAAGTAATGTGAGGAGACAAGGCTCTTGCTCTGAAAGCATCGCATTACGCAGGCGCGTCAGCAAAATTATCGTAAAGTATGCGTTTTGCTGACGCAATCGCGATATATTTCGCACCTAAGCGCATATATTACGGGATGTCTGCCACATAAAGTAAGATATCGTGGCAAATCATCTGCAGAAACGCGATCCCATTGGCTGTAATAGGAAACGGTGATGGGCTAGTTGAACTTCTGTGAAAGGGGGCAAAATGACCCCTTTCACAGCCATTTTGCTTCAAGGTTTCGAAACATGCATCAAAGGGGTCAAATTGCACCCTTTGACCACGAAAGGGATAATACGAGCCTACCGTAAAACTCGACTTGTATCCGACACCTAAATGCCTCGGTTGTAAACCCCTCCCAAATATGATATGCCTATCAACAGATCGTGAAACACATGTTTGTTAATTTTACGTGTAAAACCTCGGAATTAGCCCAACTGGATAGCAGCGGAGGGCAAGGTGGTGGTGGTACTCTCGAGAACCCTGACAGCGCGCAGGAGGAATTCACAACGCTCGCACACGCCGCACGTATTAAGAGAACACACAGTGTCTATTGCTTATCAGCTCTAGCCAAATGCATATCAACTACATCATCTCTATCAGACACTACATGTACACCGCCTACCGGTAGTAGATCCATCGCTTCCAGTTTTGCGGCCAAGTCTGTGAATGCTTGCTCGTCATCGCTACTACATGGAGAAATTTCCATTGAAGCCATTTGACACAGTAGCGGCTGATAGCTCAGCCCACGAATCAGCTACCCACCGCACTGCGTCGGGACGCTTAGGCGCTCTGGATGTCCGCATTCACTACCTGCTCCTGCAGTCGCTGCAACACACCGGGTGTCTCGCTTGCACTGCCTGGATTTCGCGCCTCCTGCAGAGCTCAGCTTGGGACGCTTGCCGCGCGTCATCAGTAGAAGGAAAAATGGTTGGTAGACGAGTCAGTGATTTACCGATGGCAGGTAAAAATTAGATTCTGGTGTCGGATATAAGTTGCTAATACCTACCCCTCCTTATTCATGATTTCATTGGCTAATATGAGCTGTCGGATATAAGATTGTGTCGGATACAAGTCGAGTTTTACGGTAATTGCAGGTTGACCACAATCTATGTTGGTTTCGGGTGCCCCGTGGACTACCCGATATTGGTTTCGGGTACCCGTACCCGACCCGAAACCGGGTATAGTATACCGTATACCCGACGCGGGTAGGGCGGGTACGGGTACACGGGTACGCGATTGCGAGCCCTGGTGGTCGTCCGTTTAACACTCGGCAGTGGATATCCCTCTCACGCAGCACCGCACGCACCGGTACGCGGCTGCAATGAGCCTGGTGGTCATTGACCACTGGTCAAGCACTGCGAGAAAGAAGAGGGCGTCCATCGTCCGGCCGCCAGGCAGAACCAGCCACCAAACCCAGTGCGCAGTGCCCGGGCAGCCCCGTACGCTCGCACATGGTTGAATGGGTAAGACACGCTTTGCCTCGCCTCGATCGCTGCCATTGGCCGGTGCGAGGCGCGTCACCGGAAATGGGAGCGTACGCACCTCCTGCCGACGTACCCCCATACAAACTCCAAGTCACTTGTCCAGCGGTCCAGATTGAAGGTTCAACGTGCCGTCGAAAGCTCCTGCCCAGCTAGCTCACTTCCGATTTTGCCTCGCCGAGCCCAAGCGCCCATGCTATCGACCAAGATCCACCGCTCCGTGCTGCCGTCCGCGGCCTCGGCCACGCGCCGCTTCTTCCACGCCGAGGTGCACAACAAGGAGCTGATCCAGTCGGCCGGCTTCATCAACGGCAAGTGGGTCGAGGCGCACTCGAACAAGCACTTCGCAGTGATCGACCCGTCCACGGACAAGGAGATCGCGCGCGTGGCCAACATGGGCCGCGTCGAGACGGACGAGGCCATCGCCGCGGCGTTGGCAGCCCAGAAGAAGTGGCGCAAGACCACGCCCGCCACGCGCTCCGTGCTGCTCAAGAAGTGGCACGCCGCCATCGTGGCCAACACGGAGGACCTGGCCGTCATCGCCTCCGTGGAGAGTGGCAAGCCGCTGCCTGAGGCCAAGGGCGAAGTGGCCTACGCCGCCGGCTTCATCGACTTCTACGCGCACGAGATCATGCACTCGAACGGCTTCCTGCCCTCCACGTCGGCGCCCGACCACAAGATCATGGCCATCAAGGAGCCCGTGGGCGTGTGCGGCATCGTCACGCCCTGGAACTTCCCGCTCGCCATGATCACGCGCAAGCTGGGCCCGTGTCTGGCCGCTGGCTGCACGGCGGTGGTCAAGCCCGCGGCCGAGACGCCGCTGTCGGCTCTGGCGCTGGCCAAGCTGGCGGAGGACGTGGGCATCCCCGCGGGCGTCATCAACGTCGTGCCATCGCCCAACGACAAGGCCGCTGAGGTCGGCGGCGCGCTGACCAGCAGCCACGACGTCCGCAAGATCTCGTTCACGGGCTCCACGCGCGTGGGCAAGCTGCTGATGCAGCAGTCGGCCGAGACGGTCAAGCGCGTGTCGCTCGAGCTCGGCGGCAACGCGCCCTTCATTGTGTTCGAGGACGCCGACCTGGACAAGGCCCTGGACGGCCTCATGGCCTCCAAGTTTCGCAACACTGGCCAGACGTGCGTGTGCAGCAACCGCATCTTCATCCACGCCAGCATTTACGACGAGTTCGCGGCCAAGCTCGTGGAGCGCGTGAAGAAGCTCAAGATGGGCCCGCCCCGCGAGGAAGGCGTGAA
Organism: Phytophthora x cambivora; assembly: GCA_033557925.1. Taxonomy (NCBI): domain Eukaryota; phylum Oomycota; class Peronosporomycetes; order Peronosporales; family Peronosporaceae; genus Phytophthora; species Phytophthora x cambivora. The sequence continues at coordinate 1,641,514 of JAUCEB010000008.1, read as the reverse complement.
CCTTGGCCCGCTCATTGGCCCCAACGCCTTCCTCAAGACGTCGGAGCTGGTGGAAGACGCTGTCACGAACGGCGCCACAGCTCTCGTCGGCGGCAAGCGCAGCGACATCGGCCGCAACTTCTACGAGGCCACGGTGCTCGCCCACGTTGACGATACCATGCGTGTGTGGAGCGAGGAGATCTTCGGCCCCGTTGTGCCGCTGTTCAAGTTCTCGACGGAGGAGGAGGTGATTGAGATGGCCAACGGCACGGAGGCCGGCCTTGCTGGGTACTTCTTCTCGCAGAATCTGTCACGCACGTGGCGTGTGGCCGCTGCGCTGGAGTGCGGCATGATCGGCGTGAACACGGGCGTGATCTCGAACGTGCAGGCTCCGTTCGGCGGCGTCAAGCAGTCCGGATTGGGACGCGAAGGCTCGTTCCTGGGCCTCGAGGAGTACCAGGAGACGAAGATGGTCTGCATTGGTGGACTCGAGGCATGAGTTCCCTCCCTGTTCAAAGTTGTAGTGTGGACTAATAAAGTTGTAGTTCCTGAGACGCGAGTGTATTTTGCTGCAAGGCAAGCGTGTTCATGCCGGTTGTGTCCATGCAGTCTCGCCTGTCATCGGGTTGTAGTAGTATGTTTTCCCGTCGCTATCCTGCATCGCTTCCCATTGACTTGCTGGCCCGCTTTCTGTCGATGGTTTGCTCCAGCTTGTTTCTCGTGTAACCTGGTTGTAGTAGTACATGGCACCGCTGCTTTCGTCTTGACACTCCATCCACGTACTCGGAGCCATATCAGTGCTAACCTGTGCAATGCTGGCAACATGACTCGCCGCTCTAGCTGCTTCTTCTCTAGCTTTACGCTCCGTCACAGCTTGGCTCTGCTCACGGATGAAGATCTGCTGGACGATCGCATCAGCCTTTTTCCAGTCCTTCTCGGTGATAGCTGCTTCCAGCCAGCTCATGTGCTGCTCTCGTGACGAATATGGCACAGGAGATTCACGGAGCTGCTTCACCTGCGCGAAAAGCGCCAACGAAATCTGGTCTTCTGTGTCGGAAGTGTCGCGAGCACTGCGCGGAGAGAGAGACCACCTCGACTCGCCCGTCACTTCGTTGTAGTAATACGTGTTTTGCGTCTCCGGGTCTACCAGTTCGACCCATTTCTTACCAAGAGCTCGTGATTTAGATGATCGGGTCGTGAGCGAGCTGCTGCCGTCCGCGTTAACCTTCTGGTGAGCCATGTCGAACCACTTACGAGCGGAGCTACTCGCGGTGCGTCCACTGGCGAACGCTTCGTAGTTGATGTCGAAGTCTTCAGGTTTCTCCCATCGGTACTCATTCGTTAGCGCGTTGTAGTAATAGGCCATGCCGTTGTCCGGATCAGTATGTTCCGTCCAGATTGGCCGTGGTTGCGACCTAGAGCTCGTGACAAGCTTGCTGTTAGCATCATACTCATAGCCGTATCGGTACTGCCAATGAAGAGATCGAGAAGTCCCGATACTGCGAGCAGAACGGCGCGAATTCATGGTACTGTCACCAAGTGATGCATGCACACTTCGAGGAGACAGCGATGCCTTTATCACTCCTGTTGGCGGATGATAGAAGAAAACATACTCGCTCAGCGGGTCGACACGTCTCTCCCATTGTCCTAGTAATGGCAGACGAACTTGTGTAGCTGCTAGTAGGCCCTCGACGTCTTGTTGCTGCTCTTCGATCCACTCACGCCGTTTTCTCGACGACTGACTGTCCGTGAAGTACGCGTTATCGATGACGTCGGGTTTATCCCATTGGTACTCTTTGGTTTGGCTGTTGAAGTAGTATGGCGCTTGGATCTTGTCATCAAAAGCTTCGTACCAACTGCTTGAAGAAATTTGCTGTTTGTCGATGTTTGTTGTTACCCGATCAGAGAGACTGCGATGACTCGGTTGTAGCGTCGATAGTTGTTCTACAGACTCATTCACAGGCTCCGCAAAATGGTCACTGAAGATGTCCATCGCTAATGGTCGATGCCAACGCGTGGCACCTGTCAGTGCATTGTAGTAATACGGTCGAGCGTTGTCGGGTGAAACCATTTGAATCCAGCAATTACCTCCCTCTCGAACCGCTGATCTCACGCGAAAGCCACGGAACATTTTTTGGATCATGACCGCAGCACTGCGCTCGTGGCGAACCTTATCCTGTAGCCTCTTGACGCGATTTTCGCGCGTTTTCTTGATGACGCCTTCTGTCAGCGGTTCCAGCTCTCGCCTAACAGCTCTCAACTGCTTCTGGGTATCGTTCAGGTTTGTCGTCAGCACTTCAAACGCCCGTCCATCAAGAGCGATTTCTGTGCGCTTTGCCCGTAGTTGATCAGCAAGCTGCACTTGGAGATACTGCGTCAGATAGCGCTGCGGGGTTCCGGTGATACGACTCGAGTCGTGGTACTTCGTCTTGATCTGGAGTGTTTTCTCAAGCTCCAGTGTAAGCGCATGCTCTTCTTCTTCATCAGCAGAAATTTTGCGTTGAATCTGCTCCACTTTCTCGTTCAAATCATCTACTAGCGCTTGCAGCCGCGCTTCTTTCGCGAATAACGGCTTCGCTTGGTGGCGGAATCGCTGCAACTCCCTCCGCAGTTCCGCATCTGCTCGTCCACGGTGTCCTCGTATGAGACGCTGGATGTCTGTTGCAGCCTTTATCCGTCTCACCTGCGCTGCCATAGCTAGCTTCATTGCCTTCATGAATCCTCGCGATGCATGCATTCGATAGGCGGCTTGGATTGAATGTGCAGCCTCGTTTTCTCTAGCTCGAAGCTTGATCAACCCAATCAGCACGGAAGCCAAATGCTTGTCGCGAATGCCTCGCCAGTACCTTTGAATAGTTAGAGCGGCGTTGAGTATCCGCAGCTCGTTTGCCTCGGCGCGCAGAATCACCGCATGCCGTCGCGCTCGGTGACCACGGAACACTTTTTGCATCTGGATGGCGCCTTGGTGGCATTGCTGGTGGTGAAGCAGCTCTGCGAGTCGTTGAGCTCGGAGTTTGCGGCCCTTGTGACCCCGATACACACGCTGCATGAATTCCGCTGAGCGAACCTCTTTCTCGTGCTGGAGACGCTTTGCTTCCCTGATGGAGCGTAGCATGGCAACGTCAGACCGCCCTCGGTGTCCTCGGTACGCACGTTGTAGTTTTGTAGCGGCCAAGTTTTGCATGGCCAAAACGCGACCTTGGAATTGTTGCTCGCAGTAAATGTCGTACCGCATCTTAGCTACAAGTTTGCGGTCACGGTAGCCACGGAATATCTTCTGGAAAATGAGAGCTGCTTCGTCCTCATGCTCCTTTATTTGTCGTATCCGCTTAGCACGAGCCAACATCCTCCGAAGCTGCAGGTCTCGATATGCTCGGCCGATTAACCGTGCAGCGTGATCTTCTAGCTTGTATCTCTTTTCTGCTGCAACACACTTCCGGACTAAAAACCCGCGTACACGAGCTTGGATTTTAGGAAGAATTCTCCGCTCCACGAACTTGAGTTTAGCTTGCCAAAGCCCGCCACGAGCAAGACACCCGCGCATCGCCGACTGAATTTTGATTGCACTTCGTAGCTGTAGCAAACGAAGATCCCGCTGACGACAAAGCTCGGCGGCATTCGGCAGTGGTTCATAGCCGAAGAAATTCGTGGCCCACTGCACGAATTCAAGCTTCGTAATGAGCCTCTGGAGGAATCGTCGACCAATCTGCTTGCAATTCGTGAGGTTGAGCGTGATCAGGTTGGTGCAAACAGTGGTTAGCGCATCGACTCCATTCTCCGTGACACGAGGACAGTCTGCAAGAGACAACTCTCCTAACGACTTGGTGAGCCCTCCCGTTCCAGCACCAGTGAGTTCGCTAAGTGCAGCGTCCCCCACGCGCTGGCACCCAGCCAAGCTCAAATACGTCAAAGACGTGCAATTTTGGGCTAGTGCACGCACGCCGCGGGCATCAATGTTCGGGCTGCCGCTGATATCGAGCCACGTGAGTTGCGGGCAGTTGGTAGCAAGTAGCTGGAGATCACTATTCGTCGTCTTGATGCATCCAGAAAGTGACAAAACCTCAAGCTGGGTGCACTGTTGGGCCAATGCTCGGATGGCAACACTACTGACGTCTCGACACCCAGTCAACTTCAGCGTCGTCAATAAAGGGCAGCCTTTTGCAATGGCGCGAACACCCGGATCATGCACGTGTTGGCAGCCGAACAGGTCTAGCACACGCAATTTCGGGCAGCACTTCCCGATTTCAAGCAGTGCTTTGTCGCCGTACTCTCCGAGTCGGGAGCATTCGGAAACGTCAAGGTGGCGTAAGTCCTTGCAACACTGGGCGATTTTGACGATGCCCGCATCGGAGACACCTCGGCACCGCTTCATGATGAATGTCTCGATCATCCAGCAGCCTGCTGCTAGCGTCTGCAGTGCAGCGTCATTGAGCTGTGGACAATCGCTCAGGTCCACCAGCACCAACCTGCAATTGTGCGCGAGAAGACGAAGACCGAGCTCGGTCACCTTCTCACACTGGGCCAGATAGATCGTATCCAGCTGTGCTTGGCAGTGTCTAGCCACAGCCCACAGCCCTGCGTCCGTGACATGCGAGCACCCAGAGAGATTCAAACCGCGCAGATTCGGCACGGTGAGCACCACTTCTTGCAGCGTCGCGTCCGTGACAGTAATGCCCGTGTCGATTCCGTGCTGGTGGAGGTCGATCACCTGCTGGAAGCGGCCACTTTCGCCCGCAGCGAGGAAGTTGCGCAGGAACGAATGCATCTGCCGCTGCTGCTTTTCTTCCAGAGTCATCGTCGACGCTGCAGTGGTGGTGCCAGAACTTGCTGGTCTAATGGGTGGCAGGATCCTTGGCGCCGGAGCAATTGGCGTCGCTGGTGGAGGTCCGCGTGGCCGCTTCATCAGCAGCTTCTGCGGTAGCACGACCGCAGTCTCCCGACTTGCATTGTGATATCCATCTCCATCCTCACGAGGGGATTCCTTCGTCCGTGCAGCTTCATCTCCAAAGGTTTCAGGGTGCGCGTCGCGTAGGCCAATTGTCATTGTCCGGCAGCGATCGTTGCAGGAGTCATAGCACCCTGCAGGCAGAACGTCAGTTAGCTCGGAAATAGCATCACGCGGTCGTTACCTCACTCAACCAACCACATACGACAACAAACAGTCCGGCACAGTACCAAACAACTTCTGGTTCTTCCATTCCTTACAGCAGGAGCTCGCTCCACAACCTGGATCGGATACTTTCCTCTCTCTCTCTCTCTCTCTGGTCTACGAGGACGGGGCTTGGACCGAGGGGGACATGGGCATGCCTGGACGCATGGCGCCCATGTAGGCGGACACGAGCGCGCTCGTGGAGAAGAAGAAGGACATGGCCACCTGCGTCGTATTCATGTCCTGCGACTTCATGTTGGTGAACGAGCCCACGCACAGCAGCAGCGAGCCCCACGCCAGCTCCTTCCACTGATGCAGCAACAATCAAATACAGCATTAGCGACGCTACAGTAGTAATAGTAGGCGTAGTACAACGTATACGTGGCAGTTACTAGGATGACGCACCTTCATGGTGAAGGCGAGGAAGCCCAGCACGAGTGAGAAGAAGGCGTACCAGTCGCCGGGGGCGTCATCGGGGTCCACCTGCTCGCGCACGAACGGGTGCAAGTCGCCGGGGCGGCGCGGGTCTCCCTGCAGAGTCTTGGCCGACATGATGCGCTTCCTCTTGGTCTACTTGTCTCTATCGCACAATGATGATACCGTACCCTCTCAAACCGTTATTTTACCTTGCAATTTGTATGCTCATATACTTTATTCGAGTGAGAAAAGTGACACGTACAGTGCGCGCCGAAATTATAGGCGCACTTGAAAATTCGTTTTCTAGAGCCGCCACTTGTGCTTTTCCGACTAAGTGAGCGTCCAGTAGACGGCTTAAAGCAATAGAAAAATCATGCAGCAAGCAGAATAGAGAAAGCTAGCGCGGTTCGGGAGCAATCGCAAAAAAAACGATTTTGGGTCGTGTCAAAATTATAGGCGCATTATGAAGACCAACAGCCAAGTTGTTTTAGTAACCTGTCTTGGCTCCTTTCAGCAAACGTGTTGCTTTCAATCTGTTCAAGATGTTTCGTGCTAACTTCTTAGTGTAAGCCGGATCAATAGGAGGCCATTCGCGCTTGATATGGGCGATGAAATCGGAGGGGCTGTCAAATTATCGAATATTTGCGTACACTCGGCGAGCTAGAAGGCCGACACGCTCTCTATGATGTTGAGTTCGATGCTTTTACTCGGCCACGACTGCGTCGTAATGTTTTCAGCAACTAGAAAGACCTCAATGAGCTTCGGTGAATGCATAGAGGTGTTATTTTATTGGAAAATCGCGGTCAAATTGCCTAACTTTGACTGCGGTTCTCTTATAAAAGGAAGCAACATCTCGAATAGCGACCTAGGCTACTTGATAGAGTTCTGCTTGCTCTTTACGAAGACATGGCTGGTTGTGCCATGCCAGTTCACCCCTGTCCGAAAAATGACGCTTCCCCCACCGCTAACCCGCTTCGGCATCATTTTGGCGGAGCTCGAAAGTCTTGTGAAAGGAAATAGAGGCCACCAGGGCCGTTTAAATTGAATATTATTTCACCCTTAAACCCCATGCGGTGCTAGAAGTCCCATTTGATAGCGTGATGCTCCGCAAAAGTCACCCTCGCCTTCTTGCGGCGATGCTTGATGGTTGAGGCGAGTCCGCGCGGCCAATTTGTGATGTAGCGGCTGCTACCCAGTACGCACAACACCGTAGGCTACATAGGACGGCACGAGAGTATACCACTTGCCTTCTTAGCTGCTAGGTTCTGCACAATAGCCTGCCGAATAACTCGCCCTTCCTCCCGACCAGCTATTTTCGGTCTTCTTCCTGTCCTCTTGGTCGCTGAAGCCGCCTTGCTGCTCTTCCAGTGGTCCCCGATAGCCTTCTCGTCACGACCAACCCGCTCCGCAGTCGGTCGGCATCTTCTGCCGGCTCTAATGGAGGTTTTCATCTTGACATACGCTTCCTCGCTGAACTGGCCGCCTCACGGCATGTTGGCCGCCTCCCCCAAGAAACCAAGAGTGGTCTCGAAACCGCCTTGCTTCGGGCTATTCAGATAATGCATTTATTACCATTATAGCCCATTCAGTTTTGTTTATTACCAGCCGTAATAAAAAACTGCTGAGTGCGCCTATAATTTTGACCCGACCCAAAATCGGTTTTTTTGCGATTGCTCCCGAACCGCGCTAGCTTTCTCTATTCTGCTTGCTGCATGATTTTTCTATTGCTTTAAGCCGTCTACTGGACGCTCACTTAGTCGGAAAAGCACAAGTGGCGGCTCTAGAAAACGAATTTTCAAGTGCGCCTATAATTTCGGCGCGCACTGTATGTGGTGCAGTACTTCAGCTTGTCAATCAAGCCCTGTTTTGGGCCGTGAGGTGCAATGTGGACGAGTAGAAGGCGTCGATGTACTGCAGGAAGTCGGCGTTGGCGTCTGAATTTTCGTGTTGGGGCTGGTATAACGAGGGCAAAAAGTGGTTAGAATACGACTGCCAGAAAACGACTTACTGTGAGTTACACGCACCGTGAAGCTGCTGGCTGGTCGGATCAAGTGACTCTCTCGCCGTCTGCTGAGCAGCTTTTCATCGTTCTGCAGCGTCACTTCTTGAAGTTTCTGGCGGTGTCTAGTTTGCAGATTGGAAAGCTCTAACGAGTGCACGGCGCGGAGATTCTCGATCTCAGCGAGGTGCTTGGCCTCGATGTCGCGTTGGTTGCGCTCAGCTTCCTCCAGAGCTATCTTGTAGCCTGCAACGAGGGACTGCAGCTCCTACGAGTATGCTCGAGTTGGATACGATATCGAGAGATCTGATGGTATAATAGTGAAGGTGTGAGTGAGCGTACCTTGTTCTCGGTGGCAAGTGTCTCCGCCTCCTCTGTCTTCTGCTGCAACTGCAGGTGTATTTTGTCGAATGCACCTTTCCAGACGCGCTGCCATTCCCACTGATCGTCTTGCTCTTGCGTTTGTATCTGCTTACTCACCTTTCGAGTTTGTGCTACGATCCGTTGATTCCCCTCTGAATTGTTATTGCAAGCAGTACGGAGGCGAGATTTGGCTGGATAAACTGCTGTGGATTGCGTTGGTCGTGCCGCTGCTCGGACGAATTGTCTTGCTGTCTTTGCCAACCTTGCAACCTGCTTGTATAGCGTATTCAATGGGTTAAGGTTGTTGTATGTGAACGGAGTACGCCAGCCCATAGTGTACACTCACCTGATACCTTGGTAGGGCTGCTAACGGACCTTGGGGTGGCATTTTCGTGAAAGGCTCCTCGATAACCTGAAATATATGAACTGTGTGTCAGTTGCAGCACAATGGTAGCACTAATCCTCCTTCACGTACGCCTTCTAGCAGCATTTGAAGCAGCACATTAGCGTACTCCAGAACGCTTTTCAACCACGTTGCGTTCGATGTAGGCTGACTGCGGAGCTTCCGAACCCAGTGCGTGACTCGAATCTGCAAGTGCTTACTGGTGTTGCCTTCGTCACCGGTTTGGGCACTGAGCTTCTGGATATGCGTGAGCACATGATGCAAATACTCGATCGAGTTGCTTCGCGCGCCTCCATCGGTGAGCCCCATCGTAATGGTAAGCGTAAAATGAGGAGGCGCCGCCACGCGCCGATGAAACGTCACTGGAAATACTTCGAGCTCCAGCGAAAGAGTCGAGATCTAATACACGAGAGGGTAGAAGCTTCCACCATGGACCACAAGGTCACCACCGACTACACCCGGTTGCTCGGGAACGCAAATGTCAAGGTTGGCTCTCAGATCCTCAAATTTACGAGAAGGAGACAGCTACCTACTCGTTGCAATGTTACTGCAGGTTTACGTTCGCGCTAGACCCTGCGCTGACGGCCAAAATGCACCCGAGGACATGTTCGAGCGGAAGAAAGAGGCTTCGAGCAATATCGTTATCAAGGCATGAAAACGTGGCTGGACAATCGCCTTGGTAGTTGAACTGACAATTGTGCTTGTGTGATTGAGGGCATTTAGGACACGGAACGGATGCAATACGGAAATCACGCCTTTAGTTTCGACAATGTAGGGCACAACCGCTGTGAATCGCTCTAAGGGGTATTTACTCTGACCGAATTGAGTCTTGCAGATCTACTGGACGGATACAACTCAAGAAACGTTGTTTGAAGCGGTATGGCGTGACAACATCGACAAACATGGCATTAGATATGCCAAATTTCATTATTTTTGTACACATGCATGACCAGACTAGCAAGAGTTTGGTGGACTACGCTTTGAAGGGCATCAATAGCTGCTGCTTCGCTTACGGTCAAACAGGTTCTGGTAAAACATTCAGGTACACAATTGCACTCGAGTCGTAGCTGTGTATCACTCATCACTGCGAAAAAACTATAATTTTGATCAATCTGGTGTTGATATCTCTAGCATCTTTGGTGAGCCTGGCGGTGACAAGGCAGGACTTCTCTCTCGGTCGATTGAGTATCTTTTCGATATGTTGAACCGTCAACAAACCAAGTCCAAAGTGCGTGAAGTCTCCTATGTATGGTCTGCGGATCGTAAACATGGATTTCCGCATAACACCGTGCTTTATTGACTAGGAAGTGACCCTCGTCGTCAGTTTTCTGGAAATCTACTGCGATAGAGTCCGTGATCTCGCGCGAGCGTAAGGATGCACCGAGAAATCCACAGACTATTCTGTTTCTTGATTAGTTTTGCTTTGCATTGACAAAACCACAGTTACCTCAAGAAAACTGGTCGGCCGGTGTCGTATCAGACGTCAAGCAGCACTGAATGGTTTCTTCGGCAGGTATAGCGATGTATTCGATGTGCTGATAGGTGTACCATTTGTATAGTTGATTTGGTGCATCTTTCAATGAGTAGCAACAACAGCAGATTCCTCGAACTGAGAGTGCTGCAAGGTATATCGTCAGTTAAATTTTGCCCTCCTCGGTTTAACCCCTCACCCCACTGCATGAGCGTACTTCGAGAGTAGCTTCAGCTCGAACCCACCACGAACCGAAGAAGACTATGACTACGAAAAAGGTAAGAACGCACAGCCACTATTAGTCCGAAGTACTCGGGTTAACTGGTTGCTCTGATTGTTTGTGGGATTCGTGCTCTAGCAAACTTTGAGATCCACGAGGATGCACAAGGACGAGTCTTTGTGAAGGACTTATCTATGGTTACCGTAGCTTCAAGGGAAGAGGTGGATGCCATTGTGCAATGCGGGCTGAAACTTCGATCTACGCACGAAACCAAAATGAACGCAGTATCATCGCGATCGCACACTGTGTTCACGATCCACGTATTTCAACAAGGTACTGCTGCAAGCCCAGACTGTTAACGCTGCGGCTTCTAACATTGTGACGACTTTGTTGGATTGTCGAAGTTCGAGACACAGAAGAAGTGATATATGGGATGCTGAACATGGTTGACCTCGCCGGGTGTGTACTGAATTTCTGGATGCCTAACGTGGAGTAAAGTATTGACTTGGGTACGCATGCTCACCCCGCCGATACTAGGTCTGAACGCTTAAAGAAAAGCGAATCCGACGGCCAGCGTCTCAAGGAGGCGTTGCATATCAACTCAAGCTTGAGCGCAGTCGGCAAAGTAGTGATGTCGCTGGATCCAGAGAGCGGCTATAACTATATCCCATACCGGGACTCAAAACTCACGCGTCTTCTGCAGAATAGTATCGGTTCGTAGATGACAAAAATGCTTGCTTGCTAGGTACTTTGTACTAGTAATTTGGAGTCTTAACGCTGTTACATTGTTCACAGGTGGGAACTGTTTTACTACGCTAATTGCAACGATCCACCCGATGAAAGAGCATTACGAAGAGTGCTTGGGCACCTTACAATTTGCTAACCGTTGCAGATCAGTTCAGAACCAGGCAAGTACTGCAGATACAGCTCTGCGAAGTCGGTTTGTTTGCCATTAACAAAGAAATGGTGTGGACAGCCACGCGTGAATCACATCAACGGTACAATTGCAGACAAGGATCGACGTATCCGTAAGCTTCAAGAAGAGTTGAGCATCTTGCGCCGGCAGCTCGAGGGTTTGCGCACCGAGTACAACAATAGGTTTGTCGCCACACTAAACGAGCTCGGTTTCCAAGCTGAAGAGATATCGGAAAGTGGTGAAATCAAGTTTGCCGTACGTGATTCTGACCGATCGGGTTGCGTTGGATGTGAGATGAAGGCTCAAACTTGCGTGCACGTAGGACGGACTGGTCCTGAAATCAGTATTTGCTGATGAAGACCAAGGCGACCATTTTGCTGCCTCCAGTGCATTTCTCAAGAGTAGGCATCTCGGGCCTACAGGACATGTACAAGGTTTACTGAGAACGGACGGTAAGTACATGTATTCGTGAAAAATGTCCTGCGACTCTCCTACTCATCAGTACATTTTGGTATCACTTATGTAGCTGAAAACGCTAGGTCTGATCGCGATCGCTTGCGACAAAAGTATACCAACGCAAAAAGCAACTTTACGGTGGTTGTGGTAAGGATAAGGACCATTATTTGTCTATCTGTCCTCTTTGCTGAAAGCTCATCCTACTGCGTCTTCTAGACTGAAGCAAAGAAGGAGAAGGAGAATGCGCGACAAGTCATTAACGAGCAGAAGCGGAGAATCGCCACGCTGGAAGGTTGCTTACAGCAAAAGTGTAGCGAGTATGAGCGCGCTTTGGCATCGGAAGCTGCACGGCATCGAGCAGAAATGCAAGGGCTTCTTAGCCGAAATAACCAAACGCACGTCGGGGCAGACAATCAGAATCCTTCCCAGCAGTATTCAACATCAACAATCAACGCAGTAGACGCTACCGGTAGCTCAAAAGTTCGTGAAAAGCAGTTCGAACAGGTTGATGATGCGTGATTCGTTTCATGCAATACTTGGCGTGCGACTTACGTATGCGTTCCGTTATTCCTGCAGAGACTTCGTCAGCGGGTGGCGTCCTTGCAAAGGGCAAAAGAGAACGAAATCGTCCTTATCCGACAGCAGGTGAGTGTACTGGATCTCGTTGTCATCACTGTGAACGTTTTGCTAAGAAGCGACTGCACTCGAACAGTACGAACAGTCTTTGAAAAGCAAGACGGAAGAGCTCAACGAAACAAATCTGAAATTACAGCAACTGCAGCAGACCGCGACCGAGACAATGGATGTGTGTGAAGTTGTAGTGTCGATGTAGGCGTCGGAGTATGATCTGTCACACTAACACTACTCGCGTGCTTAGAACATCCGTGAGGACTGCCTGGAGCTGTACACGTATGTTGGACGGCTAGTTAATGCCGTCGATACCAGCCAAAGGTACGGGACTGGAAATACATCTCTCTCGATGCATGCAGTGTATCTAACCTGCTCCAGAACCTTTTCACTGCCGAAGAATATTCTGGCAGACCCAACCAAGCTGCGGCACGTCAAAGCCATTGTACGACCCGAATAGGCATCATTGTGCGCCATTGATAATAGCAGGAAGTCTAACCATGTCGCGTTGCCATGCGGGTGTCGATAGATGGCGACAGCAGCAGCTCGACTTCCTTTGCAGCACCCGCGTTCTGCTGCCTCAATCCCATCCGTAATGGATCGAATCAAACCAGCGCGACCGGTATCGGCCCCAGTGCGAAGAACAAAGCCAACATATGCAGCAGCTCTTCGAGATCGCGTGAACCAGCCTCTCATCGACCCATTCACCCTCGACGATAACGAGCAAGTGGCATTCGGCGGACGGACCGAGAGCAGAGGTCATGCAGTTCGACCCCCATCAGTGGTGAATCACGACGGTGACAAAATTGGTGACTCAATGGAGTACCGACGTGTCATGAGGTTGCTGGAAGAAGAGGTAGGCCGCCATTGTTTGTTGCTGATCGACGTATAATGCTAAGCTAACGTCGTTTGTCAATTGACCACGATACTGAAGCGCAAGAAGACTCGCGCACTGAAAGCCGCTAATGCTGCGCTTACTCGCCAAAATGAGCGCAATGGCGCTAGGAGCTAAGACATCATGGTATTTTGTTATAAGAAGCGATGTCTTGAGGCTTGTACGCGTCTATTGTAATGAGAGCAAAGGGTCTGAAAGCCCCGCTAGGTAGATGCATCATCAGTTGGCCTTCTTCGCAACGGCCAACATCTCCGCAACGGATGTGATCTTTTCACGGGGCTTCCCCACGAGTTCGCCACGGCGGTTCTCCTCAGCGTTAAGACGCTCATAGTCAGCCCACCTGACGAGCTGCTTGTCTGGGTTACGCTTTTTGATGAGTTTCTCCACAGCCTCCAAACCGCCCAAATCCTCGTCAGCCCCCGCGCCACTGTGAAGGAAGTTTCCCGCTGCAAAGTCCTCAACGATGCTGCCAACCGTTTCTCGTGCATCCACGATGTTGGTGCCGATAATGCCCGACGGGCCGCGCTTCACCCATCCGGTGCAGTAGAAGCCCACCACAGGCTGCTTCTCCCCGCTGTCCGAGGTCTTGACAACTCGTCCTTGCTCGTTCGAAACCACGTGGCGTCGGTTGTCAAAAGGTACGCCCGCTTCAATCGGCAGTGACTTGTATCCGATGCTGCGAAGCACGAGGTTGCACGGGATGTCCTCGAACTCCCCCGTCCCCACAGCGCGCTGCTGGTTGGGCTCGCCCTCCAGCTTCGTCTTCTCCACACGAATGGCACCCACTCGTGTCGGGTCGTTTTCATCCGCCAGAATCTCGGCGGGCGAGCTCAGAAACTTGATCTGCACGACGCGTTTAGCGTCATCGACGCTCTCGTATTGCTCCGCGGCCTTGGCCAGCAAGTCGTTCATGCGCTTCCGCGCGCGCTGCTCCTTGATCTCCTGCTCGGACGCGGGTGTCAAGCTGCGCTTCATGTCCTCCGGGTCCACAACACACGCGACGCCGTCCAGCTTGGTCAACTCGCGGATCTCCTTCATGGTGAAGGCCGCCTGCGCGCTGCCGCGCCGCCCGACCAGGAAGACCTTCTTGACGCCGCTGTTGCGCAGAACCTCCACGGCGTGTGCGGCGATGTCCGTCGTCGCCAGCTCCTTCACGTCCTTGGTCAGGATGCGCGCGCAGTCCACCGCAACGTTGCCCTGGCCGATGACGACGGCCGTGTCGGCCTGCTGCAGGTCCAGCTCCAGGTCGCGGAAGGCCGGGTGCCCGTTGTACCAGTTGACGAAGCTGCGCGCCGACATGACGCCACGCAGTTGCTCACCAGGCACGCCCAGCTCCCGGTCCCCCGCGGCACCGTAGGCCAGCACCACGGCGTGGTAGTGACGCTGCAGCTCGGTCAGCGTCACGTCCTCGCCCACGCGCACGTTGCCCAGGAAGCGGAAGCGCGCGTCGGCCGCCACCTTGTTGAAGTCGTTCATGACGCTCTTCACCTCCGGGTGGTCGGGAGCCACACCCGAGCGCACGAGGCCGAAGGGCGTTGGCAGCGCCTCCAGCATGTCCACGCGGGCACCACTGTGCTCCTTGAGCAGGTACTTCGACGCGTAGAAGCCCGCGGGGCCAGAACCCACCACGCAAACTCGACGCTGCGGCATGTCGGAGGAGGTGCTGAAGCTGCGGGCGACGATGGACAGAGCGCGCTGCGTCTTGTGCACGAGCATTGGCCTGCGGAGTAGCATGGCTGTCTTCTAGGAAATGTGGGGACGTTGATGTGATTGTCATTGATTGATTGCGCTCTTTACCATCACTCTTGCATCATAATAGTACTATGCACTACAGAAACCGCCCTCACTTCCGTTTCCACTATCCTCATATATCCTGTCCAAACCGATCATCACAGATCAAATCGTTTCAACGAGTAGAGTGATGGTCACAAGGTTGAAGTGGGGCGTGTGCACACACGAGGTGGTGGTGCAGCCGACGCTGACCAACTTCACAAAAACCAGCGGCCACACCACTACTCACCGCCGAGTCATCGCCGACGACGCGCTCACTCGGTGTTGATGAATCATCAGATGATGATGCAGTGGCTTGACCTCTTCCTTGAGATGAAGATGATCCCCGTAGCATCGCCCAAAGGTCAGCGATTGCGTGCGAAGACGTAATGGCTGTGCTTTGCCGAAGAACACCCGCTTAATCAATCTGAAGTGCATATCTACCCGTTATGGCGTGCGTTAGGAAGTATAGCTTGTAATTAATTGCTAAAAAAATAGGCTAAAGCGATGCAACAATTAATGCAAGCTAGTGGTGCTACCGCTAGACTGCGCACAGAATGTGGGCAAATCCCTGTGCGAGGCGGCGCCATCCAGGTGTCTGTTACAGGTGCCACCTGATCATCCGCCGCTTCGTGTCCATCTTCACGTCGGTGCCGTCGGTGCTGCCGTGCTTGCACACTGGTTGGAGCCCAATACGGTGCCCACGACTCTGGTCATCCTCGCTATGATCTCGGTCCTGCCGCTCCCGCTCGTGGTCCGCCTCTGGGACGACCTCGGCGAGAGTCGCCAAGCTTGTTTTGTGCCTTCGGTCACAGAACCTGTGTATTTTAATGCGCCGGAAAAGAAGATTGAAATCCGGGTACCGGAAGTGGGGGCGGTTTCTGTACTACAGTAGTAATATAATATAGTAGTTTTCTTGATTGCGTATAGAATATTGAATACTTATATGAAATAAATAACATAACTTACCTTCCAACTTTAAATTAATTTAAAACAAAAACCTTTGCAACATCATTTACCGGTACAGTATTCGCTGACCAAGGTTGAAGCTTATCGGTAAATTATGTGCATCACATAAAAATCATTTCCGTTCATAAAAAGTCTCTTAAAACGACGTCGTCAGTGCTGGGCCAGCCAGCACTGCTGGCACGTGTTGCCCCTAAAGCAAATGATCCGGCAGAATGCGCCACACGCGCTGCAACTACGGCACATGTGGTGCCGCCTTGGTGAGGCATGCCGCACAGGTTACTGCGCATGCGACGGCTTCGAGCCTTTACTCATCCGAGGCACAAATCCTCGCGCGCCGTCAATCCCAGCCGTTGTTGCCGCAGGGTTTTGTTAGCGCCCCAGCTGCTCTGTCCGGGCTATGTGGTTGTCGGATCAGGGTGTCAAGTCGAAGTGCATACAAAACCTGGGTGAACTGAGTTGCCAAATCAGAACATGGCTCCATTTACCGGTTGCGCGCACGGTATCCTGGCCAGCCAGAGCCCCCCTTGCGTGGCATTCCGCATTCCTTCGCCCAAGCCGCGCACCTGCCTGATTTGGAGACGCCATGAGCGACCTGCAGATGGTGGTGGGCGCCAAGTGCTTCGTGCCGGACGAGACGCACGTGTGGCTCGCGGCCGAGGTGCTGCGCGACGAGAACTCGGGCGACGGCAAGACGCGCAACATCTACTGCACGGTGCAGCTGCCCGACGGCGAGACGGAGGAGCGATGCGTGGACATGCTGTCCAAGAAGACCAAGGCGCTGCTGGCCGTGCACCAGCTCGAGTCGCTGCCCTACCAGAACGAGAACGTGGGGCCCGAGGGCATCGAGGACATGATCACGCTCAACTACCTGCACGAGGCCGCCATCCTGTTCAACGTCAAGAAGCGCTTCCTGCGCGAGCTGCCCTACACGTACACGGGCGACATCTGCATCGCCGTGAACCCGTACAAGTGGCTCCCCGACCTCTACGCGGAGGAGCAGCACCTTCGCTACCTCAACCAGCCCAAGGAGGAGCTGCCCCCGCACGTGTACGCCACCTCCGTGGCGGCCTACGACAACATGCGCCGCTCGGAGATCAACCAGTCCATCCTCGTGAGCGGAGAGTCCGGCGCCGGTAAGACGGAGACCACCAAGATCCTCATGAACCACCTGGCCACCATCGCCGGCGGTCTCAACAACTCGACCATCAAGAGGATTATCGAGGTCAACCCGCTGCTCGAGTCCTTCGGTAACGCCAAGACGGTGCGCAACGACAACTCGAGTCGCTTCGGCAAGTTCACGCAGCTACAGTTCGACCAGAACGGCACGCTCGTCGGCGCCAAGTGCCGCACGTACCTGCTGGAGAAGACGCGTGTGATCCAGCACG
Source organism: Phytophthora x cambivora (assembly GCA_033557925.1). Classification (NCBI taxonomy): domain Eukaryota; phylum Oomycota; class Peronosporomycetes; order Peronosporales; family Peronosporaceae; genus Phytophthora; species Phytophthora x cambivora. Next base: position 1,624,495 of record JAUCEB010000008.1, on the reverse strand, counting down.
AAGCGCCCGAGCGCAACTACCACATCTTCTACCAGCTGCTGGACTCAGACATCGCCCCTGAGCTGCAGCTTGAGACGGGCAAACACTATGTGTACACGGGCGACAACACGGCGCAGAAGATCGAGGGACTCTCGGACGCCAAGCACTTCAACAAGACGCGCGAGGCGCTGGAGCTCGTGGGCCTGTCGCCCGATGACCAGCGACCGCTGTTTGAGGTGCTGGCTGGTGTGCTGCACCTTGGTGAGGTGCAACTGCAGTCCGACCCGTCTGATGACGAGAAGTCTCTCATCACTGAGGGCGACATTGGCGCCAGCTCTGCTACTCAGATGCTTGGTGTTACCTGGGAGGCCCTTCAGACGGCTCTGTGTTCGCGTACCATGCGCGCTGTGAACGATGTCTACAGCGTGCCGCTCAAGAAGGAGCTGGCTATGGACTGTCGTGACGCGCTTTCTAAGGCTATTTACTCTAACGTGTTCGACTGGCTCGTGACCACGATTAACCAGTCGCTTGCTGACGATGCGAACATGGCCAACCACGTGGGTGTGCTTGATATCTTCGGTTTCGAGCACTTCAAGCACAACTCGTTCGAGCAGTTCTGTATTAACTACGCCAATGAGAAACTTCAGCAGAAGTTCACGCAGGACGTGTTCAAGACCGTGCAGATTGAGTACGAGGAGGAAGGCATTGTTTGGGACCACATCGAGTACGCGGATAACCAGGATGTGCTGACCGTGATTGAGTCGCGCATGGGTATCATCTCGCTGCTGAACGAAGAAGTGATGCGTCCCAAGGGTAACGAGGAGTCCTTCATGTCCAAGGTTACTTCCCTGCACAAGGACGATATGGCGCACGTGATTGAGTTCCCTCGCACATCGCGCACCGAGTTCCTCATCAAGCACTACGCCGCTCCGGTCATGTACGATTCGGTGGGCTTCCTGGAAAAGCACAAGGACTCGCTGCTGCCTGATCTGTCCGAGCTCATGCGCGGTTCGTCCAAGCCGTTCATTGCCAAACTCTTCGATCCGAAGCCGGAGCCTAAGGAAGCTGCTTCGGAGGGGGCTGGGGGACGTCGGAAGCGTGGTGGTGCTTTGTCCATTACGACTGTCGGTACCCAGTTCAAGGAGAGTCTGACAGAGCTGATGGCCACAATCAACTCGACACGCGTGCACTATGTGCGTTGCATTAAGCCCAACCCGATCAAGAGTGCGACGGTCATGGACCAGAACATGGTGGTGTCCCAGTTGCGTTGCGCAGGTGTCATTGAGGCCATTCGTATCTCGCGCGCGGCGTACCCGAACCGATTGCAGCACACTGAGATCCTGGACAAGTTCTGGCTGTTCGTGCCGAGTGGCGGTGATACGGCGGCGGAAAAGTGCCAGCTGCTTATGGACAAGTTGAAGCTCGAGACGCCGGTGCAGTACCAGATGGGTAAGACTCGTGTATACTTCCAGCTGGGTGTCCTTGAAGAGCTTGAAGACCGTCGCAAGAAGTTCTTGGATGCCAAGGCCACCTACCTGCAGAACATCATGCTTGGTTTCACGCAGCGTATCAAGTACCTCCGACGACTGGAAGCTATCATCAAGTTGCAGTCGGTGATCCGGTGCGTGATCGCCATGCGGAGATACAACACGTTCATGAACGGTCTTGTAAAAGCTCAAGCGCACTGGCGAGGCATTCAGGGCCGTAAGGTGGCGGCCGATGTCAAGAGCAACCACAACGCTGTCATTATCCAGCGGTATGTGCGTGGTTTTGTCAAGCGTCACCGCTACGTTAAGATGCGCTCCATGGTCATCCGCGTGCAGGCCGTGGTTCGCATGACGATTCAGCGGCCCAAGTACCTGGCCGCTCTCGAGGAGAAGCGCCGCGAGGCTGATATGGCTTACCAGCTGCAGAAGCTCAAGGCAGCTCTGCAAGAGGAACAGGATCGGAATGCACAGCTGCAGCGCCGTAGTAGTGTGGTGATGACGGAATCATCCGTTGCGTCAAGCGAGGTTATGGCTGACGCTGGCGGCATGATCGAAACTCTCACGGGTGAGAACAAGAAGCTGCGTGAGAAGAACGAGGATATGAAGGTTACGATGAAGGGCTTGAAAGCGGAGATCGAGAAGTTCAAAAGTGACAAGGAGTTCTCGTCGGCTGGCAACCACGTTAAGGTCCGCCAGCTGCAGGACACCGTGCGCGACAAGGACAAGAAGATCTCGCATCTCGAGGCCGAAAACAAGAAGCTTACGGAGCAGATCGCTAAGCTTCACGCGGAGGGTGTTGTGCCTGAGAAGAAGTCGATCCCGAAGAAGTCGATCTTCCGCACTCTGGGCTCGAAGAAGGAAAAGAAGCCGCGCGAGACCGTGCTGATGGACTCGCTCACGGGCTCAGACGACCTCAACCGCCGTTCGTCGGAGGCTCGTATCTCGGAGCGCCACTTCCCGCGCATGCCGAGTATGAGCGTGGGCTCGCGCTTCTGGAACTCGAACAAGAAGGGCGACAACGGCGATGGCTTCGACGTCTCGGAGGTTGACGGTGAGGACAGCCCCACGAACAGCAGCACCACACGCAACACGATCGTGAAGAGCATGGAGGTGGGTGTCACGGGCGCTATGTCGACCCTGAAGGGCCGCATGTCGGTCGTGAAGGGCATTTACGATTCTCGGAGCAAGCGCACGAACAGCAAGCCTGAAGAGTCGACGTCGACCGCGTCCGAAAACGGTGCATCGACAACCGTCGTGACGTCGAAGAGTGTTAAGGTGAAGCCGGCGGCTAAGCCGGTGGAGGATCGACCCGTGCGCGAGTCATTCAACCTGGACGCGCTGCCGGAGGTCTCTCTTCCCGTCGGTTGGGAGGCCAAGGTGTCGCGCTCTACGGGCCGCGTGTACTACGTGAACCGCAAGCTGGGCAAGTCCCAGTTTGAGCGCCCCACGCTGGCCTCGCTCAAGGCGCAGAAGCTGGCGCGCCAGAAGTCGGCTAACGCGCTGTAAGTAGACGAAGATGCGCCAAGGAGGCACCACGAACCCGCAGTCTAGCGTGTTGTCGCCTCGGCACTTCGGAGATGCGTGTTACCCTAGTTTAGTTTCATAATAAACGTATCAACCACACACTGTTCCCAGTATCTACATGTACGGCACGGCAGACTCAGCAGACTGCGTACATGTAGTTTCAACTGCTAACGTTACAAGCCCTTTGCGTTTCTCTCCGCTGAAAGGAGATGTATCCTAGAACGGGTCGCTAGACTCTTGAGTCCACTCAATACAGTTATGTGCGATGCAATTGCATTCACATACCGTAGATAGAGACATTGGCATTTACATCAAAAACTTCAACTATAATACCGTACGCAGTACAAGTACAAGCTTCCCTCCTCTTGCTTTTCTGTCCGCTGGAAAAGCAAGAAGTGGAGGGCAGTAATTCGTTACATGTAGTGAAGTTCGGGTGGCAGTGGTCTGGACGTGGGGTCTTCCACAGCGGTTGACTGGACGGGTGACTGGACGGGTTGCTAGTTCGTAGCTGGACATGGGAGGCAGTAGGGGTTAAATAGTGTAATGCAGGCTGTCGACGCTGGCTTCGGGTCGGTGCGGAGCCTCGTCAGAGCACGACAACCGGGTCGCTCGCCGGCTCGCGGTTCTTGCGGAACACGCTGTGTCGCCGGAAGTTGCCGTAGTGCGACTGCGTAGAGAGCAAGAGGCTCTTCTTGTTGGTGTCCGTCGTGCCCTTGGAGTAGGACAAAGTAGGTGGGCTGTCCTTGCTCATCCTGGGTCGGCGTGGGCCCTCGGGGCTCTCTCTGCCCGAGGGCTGGATCATGTAGCTCGCAGCCTTGGTGAGTCCGTGCGCCACCTTGTCCACAGTGGACGAGCGGCGCTGCCGCGGCATGGACATGCCCCTTGCGCGCTGCACGGTCTGGTTGAAGGCGGTGGAGAATCTGCGGCTGACCGGAACGGGCACAGGCTCGTCGTCCACCTCGTTCTGGGCGCGCACACGCTCGACGGTCTTCGCCATGGAGCGGCACTGCGAGCGCAGCAAGGCCAGCTCCTCGTCCACGGAATCGAGCTCCTGTACCAGGGACTGCACCTTCTCGCTGCCCGAGGCCTCGAGCTCGTCGCGCTCCGAGTTGATCGCCATCATCTCCTTCTGCAGCGTCACGTTGGCGGTGAGCAGCGCGTGGATCTCGCGCACCATGCGCTCGTTCTCGGCGCGAAGTTCCGCGGCGGACGCCATGTTCTGCCAATGCACTTGAGGGATAGACTGCGAATGGCAAAGTGATGTCACTACTGGGTGTCATCCTGGTGAAAGATTGGGCGACGTGCGCGCACTAATTAGGGGACGGACTTGACTTGACGTTTGTATGGTTTGAAGTACCGTAAGACTAGGGCTGCCCGTCTCTGCAGGGTGGACGAAGGCGAAGCGACGCTGAAAGTCAAGAAGAGAGCAAGTTGCCTCCTGTGTGTTGCGCCGGTCACCACAACTCGGACGTTCTTGCAATTGAACGCCAGCCACGTGACCGACGCGGGGAACTTCAATTCGAGCAACGCACGCTTCCACCTCTTCGCGCGTTGATCGGCTCAGTCGAGCGCTGCACCAAGACGATCGGCTCCACGAGCGACGCGACAAGTGGTTGAGCAGGTGGCAGAGGCTCGAGTCCATTGTGGCGACTGGAAGCGCGCGAATGCATCTGATGGAGTTTGCACCAGAAGCTGCCGGCGCAGCGTATGGCAGGCAGGTCCCACGTGTGTCAGCGAACGGCGGCATACCGACAACGCGGTGGCATAGAGTGAAGTTGTCTGTAGAGGAGTGCTTTAGTCGATCTCTGCTAAGTGTGGTGTAGTACAGTGTACCATCTAAGATACGAGCCTTCATGTGTATTTCACAGATTCTTGTGTGATAATGTTTTCCTGCCAAAACCGATTCGCATCGCATTGTCACCGCAAAGCAGCATGGAGGGCGAAGGAGACAGTCGCGTGCACTTCTCCGAGGTGAGCGACCCGTGGTCCAGCACGCGGCACGTGGCGGTGCTGCAGGCGCTGGACGCCGTTGAGAAGGTTTGTTTACCGTCCTGAAAGTTTGGCGCACGCACCCGCTGTTCTGCGCGCGTATCATGACTGACCTTTTCCTCCTCTCCGCTCGGCTCAGAAACTGGTGACGGCACTGCGTACAGCGGCCACTGCCATGTCGCTCATGGCGCCGCGCGTGTCGTCGGAGGAGAACTCGTCGCTGGCCTTCAACGCGGCCTGCACCGAGTTCCTGCAGCTGGTCAAGGAGATCCACACGGAGCTGGCCAACCACATCCACCTGGTCTCGGACTACCGCACCTTTGCGCGCAGCACCTACGGCGCCGAGAAGGACGTGGAGATCTGCCGCGAGAAGGTCAAGATCGTGTCCGAGCAGTTGCAGACGCTCTCGCTCTTCCTCGAGGACCACTACACACCCGAGGAGAGCTTGAGCTGAAGAGGAGGCGCGGACTCGTCAGCGGCGTCTCGAAAGTATTAATTTCACGTAGATTGCTAGTTTTGTCTTTGTCTAAGCATTATTGAATGCTGCTGGTTGCTGCGGAGATGAGGCGGAACTGGGCAAAGTGCTTCTGAAGTTGGATGCGCAGGCGGTGCTCGCGTTGCGCCTCCAGGGTCTCCAGTTCCTCGGCTTCGTCAGCGTTCTCACCCACTCGCGCTTGTACTTGCAACTAGGATCAAGGAAGGTTAACACAGTGCGTGGGTTTAAGCAGAATGGACTTCAGGACAATGGATTTCGCTCACCTCGGCAACGTAGTCTCGTGCGGCTGTCTCGAAATTGTGCTCGATGTCGTTGAGGACGCGATCGGTGCCGGAATGGTCGGATTGCTTCCTCGGTGACAGCGGGCGGTACCATCCACGCTGATAAAATCGTAGCGCGAGGTGACTCTGGTGCGTTTCATCGCCCAAGAGGAACTCGGCGAGCTGCTCTCCGTCATCCCCTCGTCTGTCCTTCCACAGGAGCAGATCTGCCGTTGGGACGTCGAAGAGCTGCGCTAGGCACGAAGCTGCCCCCTGGCATGAGCGCAGTCGAGATACATGCATTTAGTGATATCAACCGTGGGTATCCAAGCCATTTGAGGTGCTCATGTTTACCCGATAGTGGTGAGAAAAGATGTAGCGAATGCTGATGGCTGCGGAATGCCATTTGAGGGAGTGAGGTCGTTCAACCACGAGTACAAATGACAGTGGCGTGAGAAGACCATGCGTGTCTACCTGCACGACTGATTAGCAAAATAAGCTGTGCATGCCATTTAATGACCGAGGAACAAACGCACCAGAATCGACAACAAATTACGGTTCGAATGCATCAGGGTGTTGACAGCTTGGGATGAATGCACGAAGGCCGAACGAAGGTGAACGTAAGTTTCATACTCCATGGTGTCTTCAATAGAGACAAAACGCTCTTCAACGTTGCTGTACCCCAGGCAGAACGGATCACATCAGTCAGACCAGGAAGCAGAAGTCTGCCAAGTATCAACAAGCGTACGGGTCAAGAGCTTTGGCGCTTTGTCCTACCAAATAGACGAGCGCTTCGCAGATGGCATCCTGTATGATTACCAAGTAAATTTGACTTTTTCACCAAAATGCCTCTGTTTATCTGTGAAATTCTTCAACGTACCTGCAGATGGGGTGACTGCAACAGGGCGTGAAGCAGCTCAAGGCTTTCATGCTGAAGATAAACGTCGGTCGATCTGACGAGGGTTAGACAGAGAGGCACAAGATCATACTCTTTCCGTCGTCGATACTCTGGGTCATAGGAGAATGAAGAATCTGAAATCAATTCTCGGAGAACCTAGCACCACAGAATGGTAAAGTTGAGCGACCGAGAATGTTAGTTTGTTGTCAAGTGTTTTTTAACGAGGGCAACAATCCAATTTACCTCCGCTCCAAAAAGTTGAAGGCGCACCTCTGAGTGCCTCAACATGAATACAATTGCCTCGTGGGCTTGATCTAGGCTGTTTGGGTTGCCTACAAATTGTTCCAGAAGCACTTCCCGGCACAGTGTCCACACTCGCGACTCCGTTTTCCAGTCATCAATATCCCCGCTAGCCAAAACCCCGTGAATCACAGCCAGCTCGCCGTCCAGACTGCTGATCTCTTCTTTACGCTGGCGACTCATCTTGGAGATCCGTAGGAGAATATGAAATAGAGTCTCTCGATCAGTTGTCGACACGAGCGGCTTCTGGGTCTGGGAATCATTTCCTTGTATGGCCACGATTTTCAGCACCAATTGCAGACCATCGGCGTGCTGGAACTCGCGATAATACGCGTGTGCGTTCGTTGACCCAAAGAACACGTACAGGCAAGCCACTTGCTCTGCAAGCGCAAAACACTTCACTTTTCCCGGGTTTTGGGTGACAACGCTGCTCTCATCAGTGTTGTTAATGGCGCTAGCAGTGGTTTTGTGCATCCATGACAGGAGTCGCGGCAGGAAGAGAGCGACATCCGCCCCGCATTCGCTCTCAAGCAGGCAACCGCCATCATGCGTCGGGTCGAAGTGGCTGCAGAACCATTCGAGAAGCTTTTTGCGTTTGGTCTTCGAGCCTAAGGCAACGACAACAGGACAGAATACATCAATGTAAAGCATGTAGAAGCGTGTTGTAACAAGAGCTACATAATTTGCACACCTTCATCCCAGTCACGGAGGAGCGTGCTCATCTTGTGTAAACGGCCGACGCGAACGACGCTTCCGAAAGCTATTTGCGAGGCAAGTAGACGCCGCCTGCTCGCGACACCCAGGTCTCTGGTTCTGGCCGGTAGAATGGATCAACCTCGCGCGGTGGACTCGGGCTCCTGTCGTCAAAGGCGTTATGAGCCCACCTACGCTCGACTGAGGCTGATGAGCGCCGGCGGCGCGACCTCGATGATGGCGGGCTCCGAGTTCGGTTACGGCCTCGGCTTCTGCTGTGACTGCGGGAAGAGACCCGATGGTGGTGTCGATGGTGGTCACTGCTGTGTGGACTTCTGTAGTCCCTGCTTCGACTTCGATCGCGATGGCGTGAACGGCTTTTGCTACGCCTGCTACGACTCCGACTTCGACTTCGGCCTCGATTCCTGTCCTGACGCCGTTGGGAGCGCCCACCTTGATCTTCATCCAGCTATTGACACAGCAGATTGACAACAATTAACCTCATTAGCACATACCAACACCGTCAACTCAGCAACAGACACGCACCTGCGGACGGAACGGATCTGGCGGTGGCGGCGTCCCGACGAGTCGGCCCTTGAGACTCGGCGACCTGGATCTGTCACTGCTCTTGTCACGCCTGTGCCTGTGTTTCTTGTGCTTGTGCTTGTGCTTGCGATCCTTCTTCCTGTCCTCCTTCCGCTCGCTCTTGGACGACTTGCGGCTCTTCTCCGTCTCCTCCACGACGACCTCCACGTCGCGACCGAACTCGTCTTTGCGCAGAACCTTCTTCTGCTTGGGTGATCCTACCGACTTACGACCGTCCACAGCTGCTGTTGCTGCTGTAGTGCCATAGCCGACAGCACCCGCTGCTCTGCCTTCGACATTGACGCCATCGCTCGACGCAGCGGCTTTGGGCTGGATGATCTCGCCACTGCAACGGAGCCAATGGAAGACAGTTCACATGATATGAGAGGAATGCTATAACCACACGGGAAGCAGCGATGAAGTCGGCGCAGGGAGCGCAACGCACCGCCAGTTGCGCAGTCCGGTGCCGCTCATGCCGGTTGGGTTTATTGTATTGGGATTATTCCTCCACCCACCTTTGGATCGTTTGAGAGTTATTTATTTTCAGCGACAACATTCCCTCCATTACGGTATTCAACTGGGAAGATTAAACAGGTTTTGAGATACGTTATTGCAGGTTTCGAGCAAAAATAGGATAAGCTTAGGTGGCAATTAATCCACCCACCCTAACTCGTTTATGAACCCTCCAGCGATTTATCGATGTCGTTACCCGTAATTAGGGGTATTTATTTAATGCGCCTAAAATCTTTCAGCTCGTACTTAGCAGAGTTTACGGCACCGTCCCCCTATCCGCTCGGCTCACCCCAAAGAACGAGAGCAACCAACAAAGAGCCGAGCAGCAGCAACACGCCCCACGACCCGGACGGCCGCAGCCATGAGCAGCAGCCCCAGCAATGACGACGACTTCGTCACGAAGACCACCAAGCACCGCAAGAAACAGCAGACCGCAGTGGGCGGCGACGCGGCCAAGAAGCCGCCCACGGGCCCGTCCAACGGCGCCAGCAGCAGCAGCACTAGCAGTAGCAACATCTCGCTGCGTCCGCGCACAATGTTCGCCATGAAGGGCCGCGGCCGCACGGAGTCCGAGGGCTCCGCCTACCGCCCGCAGTGGTCCAAGGACGGTGAGGGCTTCGTGTCGTCGGGGGCGGGCGGCCCCACGTCCTTTAAAGACGCGGCCACCAGCGGCGGCAGCGACGAGCCCCGGGGCGAGCGGCGCAAGAGCAAAGTGCTGCGCTACACGAAGGAGGAGCTGCTGGCGCTGCACTTCACAACGGCCGAGGCGCCGACGTTCCCGCCCGACACGTCGGTGGCCTCGGAGCACAGTCTGCCGCCTGTCAGCACGCTGCCCTTCGACTACGAGGAGATCTACAAGCAGTGGTCGCTCAACCGCAATCGCGGGCGCGGCCGTGGACGGGGCAACGCGCCCGCTGGAGGCGCGCAAGGGACGCGCGGACACCAGGAGCGAGGCGCGCGCGGGGAGGACGCAGACGCAGCCAAGCAGACGAAGGAGGAGCACCACCGACACAACGAGAGGGAATCGACGTGGGAACGCGGCGCCAAGATTGAGACGTCTCATGGGGACGACGTGTGGGACGATGTGCTGGAACCAGGCGCGGATAGCAATGAAATGGTGCGTGGGCGTGGAATTCGGTTGGTGGTGATGGTGGTGGCTAACTTACTGGTGTTGTGCAGGACCTGTCGAGTATGGCAGAGGCTGCAGAGAAGTTCCGACGAGAGATGGATGCAATGAAGGAGGAGCTCGAGGGACCGAAGGCCGACCCGGTAAGTCGTGGTGTGCAGCGGATCACTTGTCGGCGTTTAGTAACTGATCTTGTGCTGCGGTCGGTGCCGACGCGGCATTTTTATCGATCAGGATGAGATGAAAGATGATTTGGATGCCTTTGACAAGAAACTGGAGGACGCTGCAGCTGCGGGACAATTTGAAGATAGTGACAATGAAGAAGCCCAATGGGATGATCCTACTCCAGAGGAGGAGCAGAGTGCAAATGGCGCGAATGGTCCATTGGGAGACCACACTGCGAACCTGCTAGGTCGCCAATCGAGTGGAGGGCATCTGTTCGATGCGCTGGAGCCTGCTGGTGATCAGCTCGTGCTCGAAGAGAAGAGCAGTTTCTCCTTGCCGCAGATGCCTGTTGATGAAGGGTTCCCGGGGCTGTCACCACTGCGTTTGGAGGTGGAGGACGAATGGTTTTACTTGGATCCTCAGGGCTTGCAACAAGGTCCGTTTAAAACGGCGGAGATGCGCGAATGGTTCGAGGCTGGCTACTTCAAGCCGCACCTTCCGATTCGTTTTGGCCGCGAGGGCAACTTTGGGCCCCTAGCAAGCGCATTCGGCCCCGGACAAATGCCTTTCGCTGCTCCGCCAACGCGAATGAACGCTATTGGAGGAATGCATATGGACCCCCGTCAAAGTGAGCAGCAACGCCTTTTGGAACTACAGCGTCAGCAGCAACAACAGCAGCAGCAACAACAAATGATGCAGCTCCAGCAGCAGCAGCAACGAATGCTTCAAGAGGAGAAAATCCGCATGGAGATGCAACGTCTTGAGATTGTGCGTCAACAACAGCAATCGCAGTTGTATCAACAACAGCAGATGCTGCAACATCAACAAGAGCAGCAGCGGCAGCAACAACTACAACAACAGCAACAGCAGCAACAAATGCTCCTTCAGCAGCAGAGTTCATGGCAGCGCAGTCAGCGTGAAGGTATCATGAGCGCACTGGGCATATTTGGAGGCAACCAAGAGAGCAACATTGCAGCAAACGACAACTTTCGCTCGGATGGGATGCAGATTCAGTTTCAATCCGATTACCGCACTCAGCATGAACTTAACCTGCAGAATCCGCAACCTATCGGTCAAAACGCAATGTTCCTGAACGATGAGCGACGTGACCAGGCGTTCTGGCCAAATGCCGTACCTGAAATGTCTGGCTTAGAAAGTGCTACTAGCTCGCTTGGTGGTTTGCAACAAGGCCGACCAGCGAGTCCAATGGCACCCGAGACTGTTCAGCCCCCTGCACCTAAAATTTCTCCTGCTGCTCCCGTGGTCGATGCTTGGGGGGCTGTGCCGAAATCACCAGAGCGCCCTTCAGCAACACTTCACGGCATCCAAAATGAAGAGAAGCGTCGTGCTGTTCAGGAAGCGCGCGGTTCGCCGAGCAAAACTACCAGCCAGACTAGTGCGCAGCACGAAGAGCCCAATGATGCATCGCCTGTGAAGACTACCACGAAGGCTGGCGAAAGTGAGAAGAAGAATATGAGCCCAGTTAAAAAGAACGAAAAGAAGGCGACTGGTGTTAAGGGCGAGATCAACGCATGGGGTACCAAATCGACGTCTGCTGCATCTAACAACTCCAAGTCGCTCAAGGATATCCAGCAGGAAGAACAGCGCGAAATGCTCAGCAAGATGGGGGATGCTAAGTCTGACACGAGCAACCTCGCACAAATGGGAGCACAGTTAAAGATGATGCTGGGCGTGGATTCCACTGCTGTGCCTGCCGCGCCGTCGACTGTGGCACCGACACCTCCTTCGGCGCCGACACCGCCAGTTCCGGCTGCCAAGCCAACGACACCTCCAGCACCAACTCCTGCTCCGGTCCCAGCTCCTGCTGCACCAGCTGCAAGTCCGTGGGGTGCGCCTGTCGCCGTAGCGAAGAGTACCACCTCGAAGTCGATGCGTGATATCTTGGCCGAAGAAGAGCGTCTGGCTCAGGAGCGAGCTAAAGCCAACGAGACTGCTCCGACCAGCTCACACTGGATGAACATCGTGGCGGGCAACAAGGTTGCTGCTGCTGCAATTCCCAAGCCATCTCGGTCAGTATTGGGTCCCGTGCCTGCGTCTGTATTGAAGAGCCGCCAGCAGATTCGTGTCACGAATGGCGCTGCCAAGCCATCTCCGCCGAAGCCCGAGAGTGACGCCTCCTTCTGGAACTTCGGAGCAGCGCAATCCGCCGCCGGCAAGGAGTCCTCGTCCAGCCCTTCGAACGCGTTTGGCTCCAACAACGTGTCGTCAGAGTTTATGACGTGGGCCCTGAAGCAGCTCAAGACCATCGACAGCAACGCCAACGTGACGCTGCTGGAATACTGCGCATCGGTAGAGGACCCCGGTGAGATTCGCGAGTACCTTGCGGCGTATCTGGGCTCGACTCCCCGTGTGTCAGCGTTCGCGACCGAGTTCATCCAGCGGAAGAAGACGCAGCACAGCGGCAATAAGTCCCCAGACCACCAGGACGCCCAGCAGCGTGCGGCTGAGACGGGTTCGTCGAACAAGCGAGGCAAGCGTCGCGCCAAGGGCCAAAAGGTTGATCCGTCACTGCTGAACTATTCGGTGGGCAGTTAGTTCTCCTGCATTGGGATGCAGGACGCAGTGGCGAGCTAGTGAGTCGCGTGGTATAGGAACAGACAATCGTAGCATGAAAACGAAATCACGAACACGAATTGTGAGTCACTTCACTTCAACTACCATCATCTCCGACGACGGCGTGGTACACTGTGCCATATTGCTATTTCGTACCTAAACAGAACAATTCGATTAGGTACGAAATATCTGCCCGAAGGGAGAAGAAACCATTCACTAAAGGCAGGCGGCAAGAGCTACACAGGGCTACAGCACACGCGGTCGCGATGGACGAGGAGATGAAGAGCGAGGAGGTGAAGGCGGAGGTGGTGCCTGCTGCGTCCGCCAGCGAGGAAAAGCGCTTTGAGATCAAGAAGTGGAACGCCGTGGCTCTGTGGTCCTGGGGTGCGTCGCGTCATCCCTGGCCAGCTCCAGATCTTTCAGCAAATTAATTTTATTTATTAACTTTTATTGTTATTTTCGACTGCACAGACATCGTGGTGGACAACTGCGCCATCTGCCGCAACCACATCATGGACCTGTGCATCGAGTGCCAGGCCAACCAGGCGTCGGCCACCAGCGAGGAGTGCACAGTGGCCTGGGGCGTGTGCAGTACGTGTTGGATTGATTGTAGCGGCTTGGATGTGGGTTGAAAAATTGGGTTATTTACCCTATTTTGTTGTTACACTACAGACCACGCCTTCCACTTTCACTGCATCTCGCGGTGGCTCAAGACCCGCCAGGTGTGTCCACTGGACAACCGCGAGTGGGAGTTCCAGAAGTACGGCAGATAAGCAGCGACGGCGGTTCGAGAGATGCGGGGCGACTGCGCGCGTGTCCGTTGGCTGTGGTGGCGCCTGTAGAAAGCGCATTGCGCTGTGGAGTTGCTGCAGTAAATTCCAGACGCGCGCAAAGCCCGAGAGAGAGAGTGGAGAAATGCCCAAGACTCGATAGTTTGAGGCGTGGCTTAGCTACTTCAGTACGTTTTCTCTCATTAACTTCTTTTACTAACGTTATCAGTGAATTTCTGCCTTGACGTTCGCACCAGGCGAATCGCTTTACGGGCTCTTGAATGCCCCACGATGTTCGAAGCTTCTTGTCTTCGAGAATACTACAGTACAACAGTGTTTTGTGTGCGTTTAGCTAAGTCCAGAGGGAGAGCACGCCCATGGCGCCGTAGCCGGCGAGCAGAGCCGAACACTTCTCCAACTGATACCGCGGGTCCTGCAGCTCCTGCGGGATGATCTCCATGATGGCAACGAACAGGAAGGTGCCGCCGGCGAACGCAGCGCACACGCCGCCCGCGGGAGTCGCGTGGTTGGTGTCCACCAGCAGCCGACCGAACAGGATTCCCGTAGGCGTCATGATGGAGAAGACGGCAACCGACGATAGCAGCTGCTTCCGCGAGACGTTGTGGTGCAGGAACTCGAGCGCCAGCGCAAAGGCCGCCAGCGACTTGTGCGCCAAAATGGCGACGAGGATGTCCCACGCCGGCGTGCTCGAGGCCCCCATGCCCATGCCTTCCATCACCGAGTGGAAGGACAGCGCGATGAACACCACCAGCGCCAGAATGGGGTTGCCCTTCACGATACCGTGGATGTGCGAGTGCGGCTCTTCCTTGCCGTCTTCTCGGTGGACCGCCAGCTCCGTGCTCCCATCTTGGGTGCCGTACGCTCCCGTCTCCACCTGGCCATGCGCGTGACCATGCGAGTGGCCGTTCGCCTTGGGATGGCTGGTCACTTCGGCGGCACCAGTGACCTCAATGGCTAGCAGCGTGTCCCGCTCCTGCTCCGTGCCATGGCCGTGGGCGTGTCCGTGTCCATGCACCTTGCTGTAGTGCCGCTGCAGCGTGTGTGCGAGCACCTCGATGAGCAGCACCATGAGGAAGCCGCAGCCGTAGAAGAAGTTGGCCCACTTGAAGCAGCGCTTGCTGTCTCCGTCGTAGCGTGTGCGCACGGCCAGGAAGACCTCGGCCGTGTGCTCGCAGCCCCACTCGGTGAGCGCCACGTTGTTCTGCGCGTCCGGCAGCAGGTGCATGCACGAGCTGGCCAGGAAGATGCCCGCCGCCACCATGTTGAGCACGCTGCTGGCGCGCTTGCTCACGCGCTGGCTGCTCAGCAGCGGCGCGACGCCGCCCACGAGCCCCAGCGCCCAGATGCAGAGCGCCGCGGCCAGTTTGAATTCGTCTACAGGATCCATCGGTTACAGGCGTCGACTACTTGAGCGCAGATGAGGAAATCGCAGACTGCGCGTGTGCCGATCTCAGTCATTTTCCGCCTTATCCGACGGCGGACCAAGCATCGCGGCTGCGACGTGCGCAGGAGCCTTTTCCGACGGCGGTTGTGATTGTGAGTTCGGTAGCATGGGAGCTCAATGTACGCACTGTTTTAACTGCTGCTACCGTCCGTGGTGATCGCGGTGGTCAGCATGGAGCATGTGTCCGAAGGCGGCACCTGCATTGCAGTCGACTAAGCTGGTCACTAACGTCCTGATACCTTGAAGCTTCGAGCAGCCGGCGGAGACACGCGTCCGCTGCGCAAGACAAAGGCTCGGATCCTTCGTCCGCAGACAAGATCAAGGTCGTGTTGCTGGGCGACGCGGCTGTTGGCAAGACGGCGCTGTTCAGACGTTGGGTTGGCACTGCGCTTGACGCCGAGTACGCGCCGTCCACCACGGGTGAGCACGTGTGGAAACGCTTGGCTGGCGACAGAAGCCAATGGACTGCGTTAACTCACTGCACTGTGTGTGACTGCACTGCAATGTAACGCTTAGCCAGCGTAGGCGCCAAGCTGCTTCGACTGGAGGGACACGAGCCCGTGGTTGTGGAGGTGCGTGTGCTGCATCTCGTTCGTTTGCTGCGGGGGCTTCTCAGTTAACTGTCGCCGTCAGTTGTGGGACGTGCCACACCAAAGCTTTGCGGGGCCGAGTATCTTCGCTCGCTACTTCCGCAGCACTCAGGCAATAGTGCTGGTCTTCAGCCTGCAGGCGCCGGTCTCCTGGCGGGCGCTGCCCAAGTTCCTCGACGTGGCTCGTCAAGAGATCGCCGCGTCCGAAAGCATTGAGACCCGCTCACCCAAAGCTTTGCCAGTGGTGATGGTTGGCAACAAGAGCGACTGCATCGATGCAGCTGGTCTCGAAGAGCAGCAAGCTGCTCGTGCCTGGTGCGACGAGCACGGAGTCACCTATGCTGAAATATCGGCACTCGCTGGAGATGCCGCTGCGCTGCTTGGTGTCCTCAAGACGGTCGTTGCTCCGCGTCCCCCCATTCTCTCTTGAACTCGATATCAGATACCACAGACCAGATTCGTCTCGACTCTAAATTGATTGCACTACAATTGTTTGGGACCATGATATCTGATAGAACCTCTATATCCTATTCATACTGAGACTGATGCAGTGGTAAAGTATCGCGTTGGTCAAAACTACCGGTACCGAGCCAAAGAGCCAAAGATGTCGGACGAGCAGACGCGCGCGATGGAGAGCCCGAGCCTGGAGCTCAAGCAGCTCGGGCGCGAGACCAAGAGCCTCAAGCACAAGCACAAGAGCAAGCGCGCGCAGCAGCAGCGCCAAGAGGGCGGCGCCAAGCAGGCCGGGGAGTCCAAGCGCTCGCCGACCGCAGCGTCTCCCGGCCGCCACCACGTGCACAGCAAGCGCAACGCCAAGGCCAACCGAGAGGACGCACTGCGCGAGCTGCTGGCGGGAAAGATCGCGGAGATCGAAGTGGGCGGCGACGAGAACCTGGAGGCGCCCATCGACCTCTCGGGTGAGGGGGGAGATATGACCATGTGAAGGGAGGGAGGGGACGGCTGAGACTAACGCTGTGGTGATATTGTTATTGCTAGGGATTTACCAGGACGAGGCGCTGCCAGTCCAGATGAAGGAGAAGGCAGAAGCGGTGAAGGAGAGCAACGAGATGCCGACGGAGGAGAAGGTGGCTGAGCTCGTGAGCGGTCTCACTCAGGCGGTGCGGCGGTTGGCTCGAAGGTGGTCCGAGGTATTGGAGGTGGAGACTGATGGGGACTTGGGTGTGGCACTTTGCAGAGTGAGCAGGTGGCGCTGATGCAGAAGAAGATCGGCGAGCTCAATGCCAAGTGCATTTTACTCAAGCAACGGAAGAGTGCCGGTACGGTAGTAGGTGGGATGAGGGTGGGGACGATTGGAGCGGAGGGCTGATTGTGTGACGTGATGCAGTGAGTACGGAGTTGGCCAAGACGAACACGTCGAAGGCCAAACTGGAGCAACTCTGTCGGGAGCTGCAGAAGCAGAACAAGCTGATTGTGGTACGGGACATCGTGGGAAAGCTTCGATCGGATTTGGTTTGCTGATGACCATGTCTTGTGTTGCTGTGCAGAGCGAAAGCCGTCGCATCGCTGATGAAGAGGACCAAAAGAGGTTTGTTATGTGATACACGAGGGGCATACATGTTGATAGCTTACCGTGCATCTCGGACCTGTGTGTCGCTTACCGTGGGCACAGGCGCGAGCTTTCAGCTCAGTTTCAGAAAACCATTGAAGATGTGAGCGCAAAGATGGATAAGCAGGGCCAGGACTACGTGGCCTCGCTGAAAGAAAACGAAAAGTACGTTTGTGCAGGTCGACTAGGTTGTCATCGTCTCGAAACTTACTATCCCTCTACAGTCTTCAGCAAAAGTTAAAGTCGTTCCTCGAGCAATACACGGTGCGCGAAGAGCACTTCCAGCGGCAGCTAGAGGCTAAGGATCTGACAGTCCAGCTAGCGGAGACGAAGCTGCAACACCAGGTAGAACTCACCACGCGTGAGGCGGAGAAGGTGAAGATCACTCTTGACAAGGCCAAGGAGTTTTCCGATCGTGAGGTTCAGCTGCAGGTGCAGCTCAACTCGTACTCTGAGAAATTCGACGTGGTGCAGGAAACGCTTACAAAGAGCAATCAGATGTTCACTACCTTCCGGGAGGAGATGGACAAGATGGCCAAGACGACCAAGAAGTTGGAGAAGGAGAACCTGGCGCTGAGGAAGAAGTGCGCACAATACGACAGCGGCGCGATTGCGTCTATTCAAGACAAGGTGACATCCGCGGAGGAGACGCAGAAGCTGCAGGAGAAGCTCAAGAAGCTGGAGAGTCTGTGTCGTCACCTCCAGGCGGAGCGCAATAGTTTCCGGCAGGCTCAGCAAGGCCAAACCACTGCTGCCACTGAATCGGCCTGAGCTGACCTGAGCCAATCCTCAGACAGCGCAAAGCTTGTGCACAGACCTGGTCAAATATAGCGGATCGATCCAAGACTTGTCGACGGTAATAGATCCCTGCACCCGATGTCTCTTATGATTCCTGTGATCTATGTTTCTACGGTGCTTGTGACTGGATCATTCCAAGCGGACAAAGTGAAGGCACATTCAGTGAGGAGCAAGTGATAGCAGCGATGAAGTCTGCTACGAATAACGGGGCTCTTGCAGAAGTCTCGTCAGCAGGCAACACTACGGCGACCGGCTTCCTGCATCCGAAAAAGCGCGTAGGCGGTAAAGATGCACCTGTCAACTATTCCTTCGAGGAGCGGGTGTTTTGTCCAGGAGATACTGCACTCGACAAAGCTGCGGCGAAGCTGGAAGTCGTTGAAATGCTTCGGTCGCGCATCCTCTCAGCGGAGAAGCCTGAATGGAATATGTCGAACTCGAACTGGGACAACATGCAGATGACTGGCAAGTGCTACAAGAGAACCAACATCAATGCCGAGGTGCGCTGATAGTCTACTAGCGAACTGATCTTGTGTGAAGCTGAAGTTTGCGGTGTGTTTATCGCTTCATGTAGCGAAATCGCGCGCACATGTTTGCTTACAACTTCCGCGCCGAGAAACTACCAAAGAAGAATCCGACGCTCAAGCCCAAATCAAACCGCTTCAACACAGGCATTCTGGAAGTGGCTCTGAAGGACGAATATGTGGGCGAAGCATTTGGAGATGAGCGCGTGATGAAAGTACGTTCAGCCTTTTGGCTCTTGAAATATGTAGGCTATGTCCTTGGACTTACAAATATTTGATGCTTCAGGGAATCGCCAAATGCACAGAAGAGCTGCCGAGCCACCCAGACCTGGACGCTACCAAGCCTTGGAACCAATCCGTCGAGCTGACCAAGAGCGTTCGCAGGGACCATGTACGTGGACATTGCAATTGTTTGAGTGAGTACCCAGGTTTTGTTGACCGTTTGCTGTTCATACGCTCAGTTTGTAGCATTGGAGGCGGCTCGACAGACCAACAGCGACAAATGGCGACAAAAGGTTGGCACTAAAGACAACTACAAGAACCCAGAGCTGCTCTCCAAAGAGCTTTCGATGCGCAAGCGTCAGGAGAAACAGGAGCTGGTAGCTGCAAAGTCGAACCAGCGCCACTAGAGTAAGCTCAGTTGATAAAAAGTTAATAACACTGAAGCTGCACTTCTTCTCTTACTTTTCGATGAACGGACGCGACGGTTGCTAGCAGGCTCCTCAAGTCATTGCAGGAATTCCGTCTAGCAGCGATGTCGACGCCAACTCCTCCTGAATCGCTGGTGCAATATGGCGAGCCAATCTTCACGGGCGAGACACTGGACCCGCCCAAGAAGTTGCCGGGTGTTGTCAACGCCGGTTCTTCCTCGAACTCAATCACCGCGGCGACTGTCGTAGCAGCAGCGGCTGAATCGGGTGGGTCGACTGCAAACGGCAAAGGCTCCGACGGTGTCGCCCGGGTCGAAGATGTCCTGAACGCCATCTTACCACCTCAGTGCGTTCTTCGATGTCACCCCTGTCAATGGTCTCAAACAACACTAACGTATCGCTGTTTTGCTTTCAGGATGTGGTCCGAGGAAAACTCGGGCTTCTGGCTTCGGTACGCGTCGAGCGTTCCTTCGACTCGCTTCGACGTGCTGAAGTTGCAAGAAGCTCTTGATGCCAAGCTACTGCAGCGACAAGCTCGAGAGAGCGGCATTTGTCCTGTCCGAGAGGATCTGTACTCGCAAGCGTTCGACGAATTGATCCGAGAGGTGACTCTCAATTGTCCGGAGCGAGGTCTCTTGCTACTGCGTGTGCGCGATGAGCTTCGACTCACCACCGATGCATACAAGACGCTCTACGATTCGAGTCTCACCTTCGGTGTACGAAAGCAGTTGCAGGCCGAGGACGGCATGGGTGACTTGGCCGAGCAGATAGCAAACCTCCAACGCGACAAGGAAGAGAGCGAGAGCAAAGTGGCTGAGCTCACAAACAAGCTCGAGGTGATTGAGAAGCGGGCAGCCGAACGCAAGGCCCTGCAGGAGAAGAAGTTCAAAGAGGAGCTGGACTTCCTCAAGTACCAAGGACAACATCTTGACGCCTTCCTCAAGTCCGCTGGAGGCGGCACCACGGGTATCTCTGCAGCGGGTGCCAAGTAGGCGAGATGCAGCAAAACTTTCAAGTCAAGATGTCAATATCGACAAGCTCGTTTCGATCAACCTTGCACTCAGTTATACGTCTGCCTTCATGCTAAGCTTACGTTGCATCATTTTCTCCGCTGCTGGGGTCAGGCTTCGGTTGACTCATGCCAGCCGCCATCTCGGTTAGAAGTGCGTGAGCCGCCGATACGTACTTCATCTGTTCTTGCGCAACTTGGCGACACACTTGCTGCCTTTGAACGTGAGGCAGCAAGAAGCTTGCTACCAGTTCTCGCACCACAGATTCATCGCTGTCCAATTCGTTCTCGAGTTGAAGCACGATGCCGTCCACGCCAGCACTGCGAACACGCAGCTCGAGCAATGCTTGGGCGTGCGATTGTTCGAGAGCCACCTCCTCCAGCACGTCGTCTACAAAATCGCGAGATGTCTCCTGATGCACCTGCATGACGCGCCGGAAGACCTCATCTTCACGCTCACGCAACAAATCCTCAGCCTGCCGCCGCCCACCTTCCTCCACCTCACGCACTCGTCGCTGCTCTGCTGCCTTGATCACGAAAGCACGCATCTTGGCCACCTCACGCGATCGCGAGAGCTCTTTGGACAAAAAGTCGAGCATTTCAGACACCACTTCGCCCTCCACCCGGGTCTTCGCTGCACTTGTCACTCGGTCAATCGCCTCGGTACCGGAGCCTTGTAGCAGTTCAAACTCGTGGCGACGTTGCAGGGCGAGCTGCTCGTCAGCAGCACGTAGTTCGGCGATAAGCTCTGCGCGTCTCTCCTTGCCTTCGAACATCATGTTCTGGACAGCACGACCCCGCAGTAGTTTTTGTAGCAAGCGCACTGCATCTTCCACTTCGTGTTCCTGTGACTCTGCAGCATGCCCCAATGCGTAGTCGGGTGTGGGGGGACGAACCAGCGTCTGCTGTCTCTGACTAGCACGTCGCGAAAGCGGGCTGGGAGCACTCTGTCGCACTTGACCATGGGCGTCAGGCGAATTGTCACCACCGTCGGTCTGCTCCTTGCTCCTCTTGATGATCGACTCCATCTTAAGGAGGTGAGCCTCAATGGCCGCCTGCTTTCGTTCCTTGGCAGTGCGACCGCTCTTCTCACGAGGCTTGTACTTACCCGCTGCAGGTAGTAACATACGCGCGGGTAGAGCGCTCTCAAGCTCGCGCAACGCATCAAGCTGCAGGAACTGAGGCTTGCCGATGCCTAGTTCACGAACCTCAATCTTACCCGCCTTGCCGTCTCGCGTGACAGGAGCATACACTTGTGAACCAAAGTTGGCGTACTCAGCAATGATGTCACGTCCCCGTTCAGGTCGTGACGCTCCAAATCCGCGTTCATGTTGCTGCTGGGCACGCTTTTTCGTCAGTTTTCGCAGAGCTGCGACGCGTTCTTGTTGAATGCTTTCAAGCGCGTTTTCCTTTTCGTGGAGCAGTCGTTGGCGTAGCGCTTCAAGCCGCTGCTCCGAGAGGAATGCATTCTCTTTCTCACGCTCCGCAAGCGCTTGCTCAAGTAAAGTCACGCGCTGGGCGTGAAAGGCATCAATCTCTGCTTCACGGTACGCCCACTCACGAGTTTCTTGAGCTTCCAGCATGGCCTTACGAAGCAAAAAGCTGGCCTCGTCAGTCATGGGTGGCAGTGATGCCTCAAAGGCGCGCTTCTTGCGGTTGCGCTCGATGAGTTCCAGTTCAGCCTGCCCAATTGGTAGCTGTCCGCGCGCGTGACTCAATCCGCCGAGTGTTGCGATTTCGGGAGTCGAACCCTTTGCTGTCTTCTGGACTGTGTAGTCCGGGGTGTACGGGTCAGTCTGTGCCTCCGAGTCGCGATAAGCGGTTTGGATTCCAACCGACCGCGTGATTCCGTCAGCCGCATCGGCAGCAATGTAGGACGATGCCGACGCCTTCGCATGCCCTTGGCGTTTGACAGGTGAGGTCGGGGCTGCGAATACTGGAGCAAGCAAAACTTCAGGTGGTTCGGCTTGCAAATGTGGCAGCACCGGCCTACGGTGGAACTTGACACGCTGGCTGCCGCTGACGAGGTAGCTGCCCTCTGCTGGGCTCTGGTTGTTGATGGTGCTGCTGGTACTCGCTGGCTTCGAAGACGAGCGGTACACACCCTTGCGAAACGAGCCGCCGGAGTTTGAGACCGTGTACACAGTATCTACCGAGCACAGCAGGCAGGAACAGCACACGGTTAGATGATTCTCGACAGATACAAGAAGCAGACACGAGACCTACCATAGACAGGATCAAGCGCTCGGGACGGCACCGTCCGCGACATATTGCTGCAGCCCAGCGATGTGCCTGAAAGATCGACCGGTCGCTTACAATAGGAGCCGCAAGAATGAAGCCGCAGCACAAACCGTTTCGCAGCGCAGGAGGCCTGCGTAAATAACCAGCACAAACCACGACGCGCAACAACGGGGACGGCAGCAACATGTTCATTTTCGCCCGCAGCACGGACCATACCTCATTGAACGCTACGCACACACTTCCTGGATCCCCAAAATGTGCGCATGCACCAAAGTGCTTCGTTGTTCTAAACTCACTCATGACGACACACTCTTGGCAAACTTGAGCGCGAGCTGCTTCGATCGAGTCACGCAATCAGCCAGACCAATGCCGTAGAAACTGTTGCCGCCCAGGAACAGGCCCGGAGCGCTGCGAGCAGCCTGCTTCTCGATGCGCTGCAGCGTCTGGCCAAAGCCTACATGGTACTGGGGGATCCCGTTCGTCAGAGCCATAGCGCGCACGTAGTCGGGCTTGCGCGTGATGCCGAGGTGTCGCTTCAAGGCGTCCAGGGCATTGCGCTCCAGCTCTCCTTCGGGCAGCGACGCCACCTCCCGGAAGTGCGCGCCGCCGCTCATGACGCTCAGACGCGTCTGCATCTTGCCTTCCGCGTTTTGCACGGGGAACGTGTTGGAGTCGAACACGACACCGAGCACCTTTTCGCGCTCTGAAGTGGGGATCAGATATCCGAAGCCCTCGGTAGACAGCACCTTCTCGTTGTATCCGACGTGCACCATGCCCATGTCGACAAACTTGATCTCGTCCAACGCTTCAGCTAGGCCAGGTGCCGAGTCCTTCACCGCCGGAGCGAGGTAGCACGCGGGAATAGTCGAGAACACGTGCGACGCCTTGATCGGCTCCCGGATCTCCCCGGACATTGGGTCCTTGCTCTCCACCACGAAACTCGGTCCCTTGGTCGAACCGTTGTTGTGTCCATGCACCGCCAACCTCGTCACTTTGGTGTTCAGCAGTAGATCAGCCATCGGATCGGCCGTGACACTGTCCGCCAGCGCGTCCATCAGCGTGCTCATCCCGTCCGCGAAGCTCACGCTCACCGACTTTTCGTGCTTCTTGACAAAGTCCGACTTCTTGGTGCCGTCCAGCAGCGTGTCCTGTCCGCCAGCGCCTCCCAGCAGCATGCTCTTGACCACCGACCCGTGCTCCCTCTCCAGATCCATCAGCATGGGGAAGCACGCGCGCATGGACAGCTTCCTGATGTCTCCGCCGAAGATGCCGGACGCCATGGGGTCCAGCAGCCTCTCGGCCACCACGGGGCTGAACCTCCTGGTCGTCCAGTTGTACACGGACTCGTCCTCCATCGTCCCGGGCTTGACGAACAGCTCGCGCAGCGCCGCGCGCGCCACTGCGAGCGTCAGCGGCCAGCGCGCCAGCTCCAGCAGCGACCCGGGCACCTTCTCCACCCTCCCATCGCGCAGGATGTAGCGCGCCTGGGCCGCCGGGTCCACGGCCTGCATCTGGCTCTGCAGTTGCAGCTGCTCCACCAGTCGCAGCATCTCGGCGCCGTTGCGCGAGGGCCGGAAGCCGCGCGGTCCCTCCTCGAACAAAAAGCCCTCGCGCCTGGCCGTGCGCACCCAACCGCCCGACTCGGAGCTGGCGTCCAGCACGCGGATGCGCGTGGCGTCGGCCGCCGCCTTGGGCAGCGCCTGGCGCAGGAAATAGGCCAGCGTCAGGCCCGAGATGCCGCCGCCCAGCACCACCACGTCGCGTGCAGCTCCAGCTCCGGCCATCGTCTCGTCAATTGGCTAATGGGGGATTTGAGCTGCTCCTGGTTGGTAGAAATGCGGCGGGTTCAACATGGATACGAAACGCGGTTGATTCGCTGAAAAGGTTTGAGACTAACGAGATATGCTTTACGGTACGGACAAGTTGAAGTGAACGGACCAATGGGAGAGCAGAGCTAAAAGGCAACTGTGCGAAGGATGCAATGCAATGCAATAGTTCTTGGCTGTATTGTTATAAATTGACCGACGACTGCGTTCTACCTTGGAGCGCGGTGTGGACTAATAGAGAGGAAAGTGCAGCTACTACTTGGCGTAGTGGGTGCGTTTAGGTGCTTGGAGACTGAACCTTCTTGCCCTTGAAGAGGCCGCCGAGAGCGCTGAGACCGCCGGCCGACTTCGCGCCCTCTCCGCCAGGGGCCAGTCCCTCGCTCTCTTGCTTCTGCTGCTTGGCGCGGCGCTCCAGCTCCTGCAGACGCGCCTCGAGCTGGTCGTACGTGCCCTTGGCGACGCCGCGCAGACGCTTCTGCAGGATGATGGCTGACACGATGAGCGGCAGCAGGAACAGGCTCAGGAACAGCGCGCACAACGAGATGGCGAGTGTCGTGCCCAGCACGTTGTTGCACAGCGCCTCGTTGATGGCGTCGAAGGACAGATTCGTCCATGAGCAATCGCCCGAGCAGCGCGCCTGCTCCACGGAGGTCAGCAGATTGCGCACAGCTCCCTTCTCTCCCAACATCGTGGAAATCGGGCCGGTCTTCAGAGCCGTGATCTTCGTGAAGTAGTTGGTAGCGAACTCGCTGATCGACACCGAGTAGTTCCACAGCTCTGGGAAGGTCTTGCCCGTATCGCCCAGAAGTGCCTCGCGCATCTCGTCCAGCATCGTGCTCGCCTTGTCGAAGGCCAGCATGTACTGGTACGCATCACTGAAAGCAAGTTGGCAAGCAGCTTGGAGCTGACTCCCGGAGGCTCCAGCGTCACAGTGCTCGTTCATGTAGCACACAGGCAGATCATCAGCTGTCGAGTTAGCACATTGTGCGTAGGTCGTGGATGGCTGGCTGTACGCCAACCACGGGGTCAAAACGTTTTCTGTCGTGAACTTCACCTTCGGAGGGATTTTAGCCTTCTCAGCTGCGGTCGCAAGCTTTGACACTAGGCTCCTTGAGCGCGTCGAGTTGAAGCTGAAGTCTGTGAGGTCGTAGTTGGAGACAATCTCGCCGTACGTTGAAATGATGGTAGGCACACTTGTCGTATCGACGGCCTGTACAACAGCGTATTCTTCTTCCACGTTGCACGAGAACGACAGGGGTACGTCAAGTCCCAGCGGCGTGAGGATGTTGCTACCGTTGAAGCAGGCATTCGCCAGCGCGGACATCTGCGAGGATGCGTAGGGAGACATATCCTGGTGCAGTACCTTCATGTACTCACACGAGTCGTACCACACAGCTCCGACAGCAAGAAGAGATGCCGAAAGGACGAAGCTCAGCACAGCCACGAGCACACCAAGCGCCCAACTCACGTGCAGCAGATGCACCCACTGGGTCGTCTTGGCAGTGCACGCATTCTTGACAATTGCGATGATGCCAACAATCGACGCGATCATGCCGAAGAAGAACACGCAGACCACGAGAGCGCTGCGGGAGAATGACAAGTTGTTGAACGTGCTGCTTAGCACATCAACGACGTCCATGGAGCTGTTGGTCGTGGAGCCCAAAACCGCAATGTCGCGGGCTGCAGTACGTAGCGTGGCGTCGAGATCAGCGCTTCCGGTCACGAGCGAGGTGAACAGCAAGTTGACCGCATCTCCAACTTTGTCGCTACTGGCATTGATGGCGGCGGCACTGTTGTTCACGAAGAACGTGACCGGTGAGCCACAGACTCGGTCGGGGCATGCCAAGCAGAACGTCTCGCTTGTGGTAGGGTCGCAGGTCGGGGACGGGAAAGCGCCGTGGTTGTAGTAAATGCTGCCGAAGTCTGCGAGCATCTGCCTGAGCGTAGCGCCATCAGTAGCGATCCAGGCCGAGTTCTTGAGCTGAGCGTTCACCGCCTTCGTCGCAACGGTAAGCTCGGCCGTGGCGTTGTTCAGAGGAACAAGCAGGTTAGCGACGAAGATGTTTGCATTTTCCAGAGTGGCCTTCAGAGAATACAGCACGTCTACGACGCCGTCCGAGATGTTGGTGTTCAGTGCTGCAGTGATGACCATGCAGATGAAGACTGCCAGCGAGCACACGAGAAATGTGAGCGTTGGGATGATGATATCGCAGCGCGAGTATCCCTTCTCACTCGGTTCGCGGCCACCGCACTGGTTGAACATGCACCGAGCCACAACGAAGCCGATGCAGCCCAGCGCGGTGAGAACACCCATGACGGTACCGGGGGCTACAAACGGCGCCAAGGAGCTGGGATAGCCTGTGGACATCCACTTGGTCGCAGCAGTGACATCGGCGTCGGTGAAGAGCTGACGGCGGGCCTCCGTCCCGCTCGACACAACGTCATCCCACTTGCAGTTGCTTCGGCGCTCGCACTTGCCCTTGCTGTTGCACGAGTCCGCGTCGAGCATGACGACGCATTTGCCGTTGATGTCCCGCACTGCATCGCTGCTCGACGAATCCACGCAGCGCTCCAGCTCTGAGTCGGTCGAGGACTTGACGCAGATGTACGTGGTGAACTTCATCAACGAATCCTTGTACCAACTGTCGCTCTTCTTGCGAAGCCCCGCCATGGCGGTGTTACCCGCGACTCCACTCAGCTTGAGCGCACTCTGACGAGCCTGATTGTAAGCCACGACGGTGTTCGGCTCCTCAGCGTTGATCTCCGCGGACGTCATTCCAGTCGGCGACACGTAGTTAGTGTTGTTCAAGGTGCGTGCTGGACAAGTCGCCTGCCACGCCAAGGACGCCGCGTCCGAGCAGGTCGACGGCCACGTGGTTGCACCGGCAACCAGCGCATTCCAGCCCATCGTCGTGCTGAGGAGCAACGCGAGCCCCTCCCGATAGCGCATGGTGTTGGTACTTGAACTCGACCTGCTGCTTCCTCCCGCACTCGCTCAATCCAAAACGAGAATGAGCTTCTCCAAAGCAGAAACCAACCAAGGTTGGGCCATGTTCCAGACAAGACGCCGGGCACAAAGACCACAGAGATAGACTGCAAGAGGCTGGAGGTTTTCAATCTATAATCGACTGTGAACGCGTGGGAGGTGGCAAGCATCCCGTAAATATAGTGCAGGCTCTGCAGCATCGCAGATGAATCGACAGGTTCCAGTAGCCCCTCTGTGTGTATTTAGAGCCTTATAAGAAGCTGGCGCCTTGGCAGGACTTTTGGAGCGCGGGCCCTATGCAGCTGATGCAAAAGTGGAGCGATACACAAGTGTTGTTTGCTACCGTGCGCGTTTGTGCTGAGAGCTCAGAATGACTCCAGCCAACTCGGAGTTGGCTACTCCGTTGGTGAAGATGCTGCTGCTATAAGTAATACATGTTGCAGCACGCTTTGTAAGCTGCCTATCGAGTTGGGCGACGTAGCAAACATCTACTTAGCTTGGTGCTGTCACACTGACGTCTGAACGTCCAGCTGTCCAGCTGAGGGACTGCTGTAAGATCGTTCATGTTGAAGTTGGCTCTATAAACGTCGGTCTATGTTGAAGTTAGCTCTATAACCGTCATATAACACTTGTGCAGCACATGCTCTCCATCTGTCGCGTGACTCGCTAAATAAACCGATCTTAGGGAGAGGGATACACTCGAAGCTTTCCACTACAGCGATGCCGGAGCAGCTCAAGAAGAAGAACCGGCACGTGTCCAAGCCCGCGGCGGCCCGGCAGACGTCGCCGCCAGCGTCGCCTGTGCGCGGCACTTCGTCCAGCGGCTCCACCAGCCACCGGCGCGACCTGCTGGACGGCTCCATCCAGGAGGTCTCGCGCAAGACGCTCATGGAGCGATTCCGCAAGCGCGGCCGCGTGGAGAGCGCCAACTACGAGCAGCGGACGCTCGAGGGCCGATCGCGCGCGGCCGCCAACACGACGCTGCAGTCCAACAGCTCGTCCTTCGCCAACACGGCGGACGGCGCCGCCCCCATCGTGCTGCGGGCGGGGCGCGCGCCGCACCACGCGACGTTCCTCGTGCACAAGAACGCGCTGGCCAGGCCGCAGTCAGCGCCAAACCTTTCGGAGCAGGTGGTGCAGCTGCAGAGCGGCAGGAATTATGGGGAGGGGGGAGAGACTGACGTTTCGTGTTCATGTTGCCAGGCGGACGACGAGGTGATCGCTCGGATCTTCCCGGACATCTGTCCGCGGGAGCTGCGCATTGCTGAGGTCAAGTCGTGGGAGTGTCTATGGATGCACAAGCAGTTCCCAGTGGATTCGGAGGCGGACTCGACGACGCCGGTGAAGTTACTGAGTCAGCCGCATAAAGGGGAGCTGCTGTCCCAGGCGACGCGTGAGTCGAACTCAGAACCGACGACAGTGACGTCGCCCTCTTCTCGTGCACGGGTCGATGTTCCAGCTCCACCAGCACCAGTAGATGCTGGTAGCAATGGGACTCAAGCGGTGGGGAAAGTGGACAATTCTGCCAGAGAACTGGAGAACGAGATCGACTCGTTGACGATCCAACTATCGCTCGAGGAGAAAAGACCACGGCCGATATCACCAGTGAAAAGCACAGAGTGGCCAGCTACGCCGCCGCCGCCACCAGTATTTACCCCGCAAGGTAGTGGTACACCCCAATGGAAAACTGTTGAGTCAGCGAAGAGGACACCGGGTAAACGACCGCAGCTGCGACTGAAGTTGGAAGACATGCCGACACCTCAGCAGGCCGAGGAACGTGCCCAGCGGGCTGCCACCCGGCTTATTGCGAAGCGAGATGCGATGGAAGCAGCTGCAATCGCTGCAGCGGCTGCGTCGGGATCTAGTACTCCTGCAAATGGTCCAAGTGCTGCACAGCAGGCCCTGATGAAGCTGAATTTCAGTTCCAGTTCGGAATCCGACCTTCAATCCCCAAGTGGTACGCAGCACGAGCAGTTTGCGGCTTGCAGATGGGTGAAGCACTAACCCGATGTTTGATGTCGCTTGCTGTTGAAATTTAATTGTGTAGAAGGTGGAAGGCATAGCGCAGGGAGCGCTTATTCTCCTAATCACGGCATGTTTACTACGAAAAACGTGGCCGTATCAGAAGCTGGAATTTCATCTCCCGACGCAGCATGTTTGCACCTGCAAGAAAATCTTGAAAGGGTAAAAGAAATCGGTCGAGGAGCTTCAGGTGTGGTGTATAAGGCTATTCACATCCCAACACTGAAAGTGGTCGCTGTCAAGGTTAGTTCATCCGTACTCTCGTAGTTGGTGTCGTATTAGCCTTGCTCACGTTTGTGTTTTCTTGTTCGCTCTTTGATTCACATAGGACGTGCCAGTTTATGGACGAGGGCAGCGTCGGCAAATGGTTCGCGAGTTGCATGCGCTGTATTCAAACCTTGCACCAATGTCGGATAACGATAGTCCGGCGCCTCAACATCCTGGTCCGGGTAAAATCACCAGCAAACCCAAAGCAAAGTACGTCTGGAAACTGCTATGTTATGATTCACCCCGCTGCACTCGTTTGACTGAACATTTGGGAAAATCTGATTATTGTCAATGTAGGCCTAGTCCTTATATCGTCTCCTTTTATGATGCCTTTGTGGATCGTCCCAAAAACTCCATTTGCATGGTGATGGAGTATATGAGCACGGGATCATTACAAGATATCGTTTTACGCGGTGGCTGCCAAAATGAAAAGGTGCTAGCTCGGCTAGCAACTGGCGTATTGCGTGGCTTAGCCCACATTCACAATAAGTGTATGGTGCATCGTGATATCAAGCCGCACAACTTGTTGACGAATCGACAGGGCGAAGTAAAAATTTCGGATTTTGGTTTGGCGCGGACACTGAACGATAATTCTACCACAACAAAAACGTTTGTGGGAACCCTTCTTTACATGGCTCCTGAACGGATAGGTGGCGGTGATTATTCCTACCCAGGTACGCCATGCATTGCTTGTATTATTAATATGTGATGAGTTTTATGAAACGAGACTTTTCCTTACTCTCCATCATTTTCTATTGTAGCCGATGTGTGGTCCTTTGGCCTAGCATTGATATCGGTGGCGCTGGGTCGATATCCGCTTCCTACGCAAGATGGATTTTTCGGCTTGGTTGATTCTGTACGTTGTTTCGTGTCAATTACCAATGAAGTCATTAACTGACACTGTGGTTGTGTTGGTACAGGTTGCAAACGAACAATGCCTCAAACTGCCCGCTGAGTCATTTTCCGAAGAATGCCGCTTATTTGTCGATCAGGTATGGCAACATTTGTCGTCTTTAAGTGACAAGCACGAGTAAGCTGACCGTTTTCGCCATTGCAGTGTCTTCTGATTGACCCCGAAGATAGGCCATCGGCGGAGGCTCTGCTTCAGCATCCTTTTATTCACAAGTACACAGCTGATGAAACGCTTGACGAGGTGAGACTTCTGTCTCTAGTTTATGGGAACTGTCATGGATCATTCTCACAGTAAATTGTGGTCATTCATGTGGTACTGTAGTGGACATCGTTCATAGAGAGAATCCAACTCTGCGAAGAGCGCGGTAATGAGCTGGAATCGCTAGGTGATGCAGTTTATCGACACATGTATGAGCATGCGGTGAAGTTTTCGCACCTGCCTCAGGTACGCTAATCTAACGCGCCCATTTGTAACCTGGTCGATGAGGGGATGTCGAATGACTAACCTTTGGTATTTTCCTGTGCACAGTCCGACTACGGCGTATCCTTCGTGTCACAAGCGACCCCAACGTTTGCTCGACGAGAAATTTCTCTGCAGCCAGTGCAAATGAGGTACCGTATATCCAATGACATGCGTTTAGTATAGTCGATCATGGCAGCTTACCGTGCTGTGCAATTTGCTGTGCTTCTTAGTCTTCAACTAGGTCTGGCTAACTACTTGAATTTGCCGGTGCACTTGGTCTACGAAAAGTTCGAAGAGGTAGCTGCAGATTGCCAGCTCTGATCTGTTGATCTTGTCGTTGATTAACTTTTTTGAACCCTTACACCGCAGAAACGCTGCTTCTACAGCGACAAGTTGCTGGAAGATTATTGCTATTCCCCACAGAGCTGGACGGCGTCACCTGGAATCTCGAGGCGTCAGCAATTCGGGATCGGTACAGATAGCCCGCAACGCACGCCAAGCGAGAGGGGTTCGTTTTGGCGAAAGTTACAGGAAAGCATGGCAAAACTTGGCCACAGCAAGCGCAGAAAGGAACGACAAAGAGGGCGCTCCTCGGCGGCTATATAGCTTCAACGCGTAGTAACGTTACAACAAAATTCGACTCACCGCGAGATAATTCCAAATGAAAATGCGTTCAGCTACTACAGTCGGGGCGACCATACGTTCTCATCCTGAAGCGGTTCTTCACCGATATCTAGCTTGCGTCGGCTGGATTAGTTTGCGTCGTCACCTTCACCATATCGCTGGGGTGGAGCTTCGCAATAGTTTGGCACGGAACGGCAAACAGCTCGAGTCCTTTGGCGTGATAAAAGGCGTGGGAGCGAGCCAACTCGTTCACGATTTTCTGGCATCATTATACTGCTCATCAGACCGGTATACAGCTCATGAATGGAGGTGGATAAAGCTGCCACCGTACCTTCATCTTGTGTATCCGGTAGCGGTCAAAGTTCTCCATGTGCGTATCAAGCAGCGCGTTCACGTTCTCCACTCGCCGCTTCTGGTCCGACAGCATCCGCAGCTTCTTCTCCTTCTCCTTGGCAGAGCTTCCTCGCTGCAAAAGCCACACCAAGCCACACACACTCAGCATCTAAGCTGCACTGCACAGTAGCAGCCCCCACTCACCCTCAGCTCGTCGTACTCCTTCTGCAGCTTGGCCTCGATCTTGATGGCCTTCTCCCGGTCCTCCAGCAGCCTCTGCACCGCACCACAGTCAGCATCTGTCCGTCCTCTTCTTCCTCCTCCTCCTCTCGCCGCGCACCTTCATGGGGACGATGGCCCAGTCCTGAATCTGCGTCACCACCTGCAGGATCTCCGTCTCGGGGCGCAGCAGCATCACATCGTGGCTCTCGCTCGTTAGCTTGTGGCCGCACTCGCCCAGACTGCCGAGACACTGGGCCAGGGGCGTGCACTCCTCCTGCGCCGCGATGTCCTCGAGGCTCTTGGCGAAGGCGCCCAGAAAGGCCTCCTGCTCCTCGCGCGCCTTCATCATCCTGGCCACCAGCTCCTCCAGCGCGCGCCCATTGCGCTCCATGAACTGCAGCTGCGCCTGCAGACTCCGCCCGCGCTGCTCCATCGTTAGTGCATCAAAAGAGCCAACTTCAAGATACGTGCCACACTAGTTACACACAAACCCTAATAATAGTGTACAGATCGTGTGGCATGGACCTATTTGCCAAACGCCAACGCCTCCATTAGCTTTTTTTCTATCTGTTGCGGCACTGGGTGTCGCTCCCCCCTTCAAGCAGCCATGCGCATCATGATCAAGGGCGGCGTGTGGAAGAACACGGAGGACGAGATCCTTAAGGCGGCCGTGATGAAGTACGGCATGAACCAGTGGGCGCGCGTGGCGTCGCTGCTCTCTCGCAAGTCGGCCAAGCAGTGCAAGGCGCGCTGGTACGAGTGGCTGGACCCGAGCATCAAGAAGACGGAGTGGAGTCGCGAGGAGGAGGAGAAGCTGCTGCACCTGGCCAAGCTCATGCCCTCGCAGTGGCGCACCATCGCGCCCATCGTGGGGCGCACGGCGGCGCAGTGCATGGAGCACTACGAGCGGCTGCTGGACGCGGCGCAGCAGAAGGAGGGCGTGGAGCTGAGCGACGACCCGCGGCGCCTGCGCCCCGGAGAGATCGACCCCAACCCGGAGAACAAACCGGCGCGGCCCGACCCCGTGGACATGGACGAGGACGAGAAGGAGATGCTGTCCGAGGCGCGCGCGCGTCTGGCCAACACCAAGGGCAAGAAGGCCAAGCGCAAGGCGCGCGAGAAGCAGCTGGAGGAGGCGCGACGACTCGCCGCGCTGCAGAAGAAGCGCGAGCTCAAGGCGGCCGGCGTCATGTCCTCCAACCCGAGGGTGAACATGAAGAAGCGCAAGTTCATCGACTACGCGAGCGAGATCCCGTTCGAGAAGAAGGCGCCCGCGGGCTTCTACGATGTGGGTGAGGAGAAGCGCATGTCGAGCAAGGGACTCGACCCAAAGAAGGCAGCGCTGCAGCTGGACAAGCTGGAGGGCGTGCGGCGGGACGCCCAGGAGAAGAAGGAGCGCAAGCAGGACGCCAAGCGGCAGAAGTCGCTCATGAAGTCCAACTTGCCTCAGGTGATTGCCGCGGTGAACGAGAAGAATGACCCGATTAACGCGATCAAGCGCACCCCGCTCGAGCTGCCTGCGCCCGTGGTCTCGAACGATGAGCTGAGCGATCTAGCCAAGTTGGGCATGCACGCCACCCATGCTGCCGCCCTTGCGCTTGAGAATGGATCGGCTACGGAGACGCGTGCGCTGATGGGCGACTACAGTGCTACGCCGCTGCGTTCTGCTAACGGAGGCGCGACAGCTACGCCGTCTAGTCGGGATGTACACGACAATATCATGCAGGAAACAGCCAACCTGCTTGCCATGAGGAACAGCGCTACCCCGCTGCTGGGAGGCGAAAATGTTGAGCTCTATGAAGGAACAGGGTATGCGGGCGCAACTCCATCTCGGACACCTTCGTCGGCTGTGGCTGGTGTCGATGACAAGACTCCCATGTCTGCTACGCGCACGCCGTTGCGCGATGAGCTAGGCATCAACCCGGGACAGCTTTACGGCACGGAGGCTGAGAGCGCCAAAGCTGAAAAGGCCCGAGCAAAGCGGCTGGCTACAAGCCTGCGTATGGGTTTTGACAGCCTGCCCGCACCGCAGAATGATTACGAGATTAACGTGCCGGAGAAAGAGGAAGCAGATGATGAGCGTACCGGTGCTCTTAAAGAGGAGGATGCTGGAGAGCGAGAAGCCCGTGAGAAGCAACAACGCAAGCTGGAGAGAGAGCGTGAGCTGAAGCGCCGGTCGACGGCTGTGCAGAAGGATTTCCCTCGACCTACAAAGGTGAAGAAGGTGCTGATTCACAGCGCACTGAAGGATGTTGCGGACGAGATGTACCGAATGCTGGAGCATGATCTCGCTAAATACCCAGTTGATGATGGCAAGAAGAAAAGTAAGAAGCGCAAGAAATCCTCGAACTCGGTTGCAGTCCCGAGTCTCCAACAGTTCTCGGACAGTGCTATGGAACGCGCGCGGCAAATGGTACAGATCGAGGCCAGTCTGAGTGGCGTGGAGGATGTGTGGAAATCTCAAGACGCCGCGATTATCAGTGCTAAATGGAAGGAGGTTCAAGCACGCTATCTAAGCAAAGCTGACGGGGAAGGAAAAAGTGACGATGTGTCTTTTCAATTCGCAACATCCGACGAGGACAAGTTGCGTGCCGTGCAAGCTCGCTTTGCAGAGCTGAAGGAAGCAGAGCAACTCCTGACCAAGCGCGCACAGAAGCTGGACGAGCGAGCGCGGGTCGTCAATGGCGGGTTTCACCGTCGCTCAGAGAAGGGGTTGGAGCTGCTGCGTGATAGCATGACTGAGCTTCAGAACGCGACGATTGAGCAAGCATGTTTCGAGAATCTGTCGAGTCTCGAGACCCAGGCTCTGCAGAGCCGCATGGCTCGGTTGGCGAACGAGGTGAATTCACAGCAGCTGATCGAGGTAAAATTGCAGAAGCAGTATGCGGCACTGATCCAAGAGCAGCCGTAGTTTCACGGAGGCGATTGCACAGTTGTGGAGGATACGCTTTGCCTGCTAATACTAAAATCTTAGACCTTTCTGGGGCGTTTTCGCTAGCAAGCATGGCATTGCATAGCTTCAATTTGCCGCACTACACCCAGTTAATCTATTTCTCTGCTTGACTCTGTTTTATCCCTAAAGCTTAATTGTCGTCGTCGTCACAAAACAGCACTGTTTTCGCAGATGGAGACGAACTCCGACCGATACGCAGATTTTCGAGCGAGTACTTGCGGTGCATGAGGCTGACGAGAGTCTTGAGCTCGTGCCACTTCGCAGACATCGTGGACTTGTGTGCGTCTGCGAGCTGGTCCAGCTTGCCCAACATAATTTTCATCTCTTTCGGCGTAAGAATATTGAGGAACGCCTGAAGCGCTAGATCCATCAATGCCACCTTCTTGCACAGCAAATCGAACGGCGGTGAGACCTTCGACGCCTTGCCATTTTTGCGTGTTTCGGCGTATTTGCTTGTCAAGTCCTCCACAATGCCAGCGACGATGTCCACGACAAGTCCACTCTGGATCGGAAACTTCAGCGGTCTCTCAGAACTTACCTACACGTAAAGAATGCGTGAAACCAAAAATATTAGCAAACCCAATAACCAACGTGTTGCAATGGCAGCATGACGCACCCCTTCCACTGGTTTTTTGTCGATCCGATGCTGGAGGACGTAGATCGATAATCCAGTGGTGAGTTGCGTCCCGCGCATTGTGCGCGGAAGACGACGTGCGACAGCCAGCCATCCAGCCGCCGAGTCAAATAATCCTTCGTTAGCCCCAGCAATGCGGAGAACAAGCTGCGGCGCCCACTCCCTCCGCCACTCAGCGCGTGGGAACACGTCCAGGAGTTCTTCGATGCAAATGGTGGCCAGATCGACGATGCTAGCGTGGATATCGGTCTCAAACTGCATGCGGAGAAAGAACATCGTGAAGCTAAATGCATCGTAGCCCTCAAGCTTCAACGTCTTTGTCCGCAAGCAGATCACCAAATACATCAGTACGTAGTGCATATTGACGGTCGGGAAGGGCAGCGCTTGGGATTTCTTTGACGAGGGCGGAGTAACTGGGATCTTGCTCTTCACACTCATAGACCGCTTGCTGTCCTGGAAGCCGTACGCACGGAACGCGTTCAGAAAGTCGTAGATAGATGGCTTCCACTCCATTTCCATAGGAGGAACATCAACTCCAAACGTCGAGCGGAAATCCTCAATCGAGTGCGCAAAGCACGCGGCGGGCAGAGCCGAGCTTAGACTAGGGACATACGCCTTCTTTGCCGAGCTCATGACGAGAAACAGGTTGCTGAAGCACCCGCTCACGACGTGGCTGTTGCTGTGAGTTGACACTACCAAACACGAACAATCTCTGGTTAGCTCATACCCCTCCTTCTCCACCTTGCTTCACATCCACGTACTCGTCATAAATAGCCAGGAGCCGATCTTGGGCGGCAGCAGGATCGGGGTCGTGGCCGAGCCTCTGGTGGTGGATTCCTCCTGGCGCTTGAGCATGCAGCGAATCAAAATCGCCTTGGACCACAGCAGTCCGCTGAGCTCAGCGTCGTCCGTGGACTGCATAGTCTCGTACACAAGCTTCAGATCTCCCTGCAGCTCGGTCTCCGTCGCCTTGTACGTGCGGTACGGCAGCGGCTGCACCACGCAACAGAATAGTCAGTCAACTGAGTACCCCCCTCCCAGCAGCTCTGCCTGCCACCCACCTCTGTGATGGGCGTGAACACGTAGCCGAACTTCTCCTCGGCCACCGTCACCTCCGAGCCGGAGAAGAGGTGGCTGTCGCCCGAGAGCGCCGACATGTTGCTGGCCATGTGCGTCATGAGCTTCCCCATGGACGAGGAGCCGCCCTCCGCCGCGTCTTTGGCCGCCGCCTCGCTCTCCTCCCGCAGCTTCTGCAGCTTCCGCTCGCGGTTCTGGCGCTTGCGCTTCTCCGCCTGGTCGTTGCTCAGCAGCGCGTCCAGACTCGTGAACTCGGCCAGGATGGCGCTGGACTTCGGCCGCTTGCCGCGCCCGCGCCCACGCCGCGAGTCTCTCACCAGCTCCTTCTCGTCGTCCGATGATGAGGAATCCAACGACGAGCGGCGCCGCTTGTGCGCGGCGGCGGCGGGCGCCTTGGCGGCACGCGTGCGAGATGGAGCCGCTCGAGCCATTCCAGTTGTGCGTCTGGGTGTTGCCCAGGGTGGATTTAGGCCAATCAGTGTAAATATGGAAGGATTTGCACGAATCAGAGTGTAGATGGATTATGGCCAATTGCAGGGATATTTATACTGTCCACCACCGGAGGACAATTAGGATAATGGACATGAAAGATCCAAATCCAAAACGGGTCCTTCTTTGCGGCCAGAAGCGAGAGAGGCTGACCAGCACAACAAAGCGCTGGATCGCACAATAACGGCTGTTAAGTACAACGTCATACAAATATCAAGTATAGGAAACGCATGGGGATGGATGTCACGGTGACCAGCCGCGCTCCGCTTGGCTGGGCGCCCCTTCGGCGCCCCCGCGCCTCGCTTCGCTCGGGCTATAAAGATAGTATGTACTGGCGAGCGCAGTGCTCGGCTCGCTGGAATGCTCGGCGCTGGGCCCGCCTACGCAAATACCGCGCGGGTTTGCTTTGGCTACGCGCGCTCGCAACCGCTCGCCTCAGTCACCCCTCCCGTTTATGTGCTGAGACGCATTTTGTTGTGCTCGTCAGGGAATTTGTTGTGTTCATGATATTTTCTCGCCAGAAGCCGCACTCGCAGGAAAGCGTCATTTGGATGATCCAAATTGGATCTGAGTCTACATGTATCCAGCGGCTTCCTGCCACGCCACCGCGGTCCAAGCTTCGCTGCTGCCGATCCAGCCTGGATCGGCAGCAGCGAAGCTTGGACCGCGGTGGCGTGGCATTGTGGATTCCAGGTCCAGGCAACACCAGAAACAGTGCAAAGCTTGCAGCTACCGTCTCGCGTTCAGAGAGTGCTCCAACGCTTTCTGCACTGTGCTCGCCCTGAAGCGCTGGCTTTTAGATACATGCACATGATACTGTATATCTGTACCTACCGGTAGATTGCCTTGGATTGTCTCCGACTTCAAAAGTGTCAGAGCTCATGACAAACGGCGCCCCAGGAAATAGCAACGGAGACCGTGAGCGGTGGACTTCCGCTTGGCTTGTCGAGTCCGCACGGGCATAATAGGCATATTATGCCACACCGAGATCGTCCAGACGGCGCGAACGCTGGCAAAGCCCAACACGGAGATCACGGGTCCGACCGAGTCGTCGTCGAGTTCCAGTGGTCTCGTTGCTGCACACGGCGACAGCCACTTAGTCGACTTGGTCGCCAGCCTCATTCCTTCTCCGCGAAACGCACACAGCGGCTTATTTGCCTCGAGCGAGCGAGCCACTGAAATTCACGCGCTTGGATAGGCGAACTGCTGCGGGCGGCAGCTCCCCGCTTGCAGGACGCAACTTTTTGCAAGTCCTGACCGCGCGCACGGTTATGGCCTCGGCGGTGCTTCGATTTTTCGCGTAATCGGTTGCTGTTTTGTAATTGGCGGAAATCGCACACTAGTGGCTTCGCGATTGGCCGAACGATCCGTGGAACAAAATTGCGATTGAAGATCGCAATCGTCTGGTCCGAGGCTCGGACCGAGTCACTGCCGCCTCCGCCATCGCGATCATCTCGCGCATTGCCCGTCG
The DNA here is from genome assembly GCA_033557925.1 of Phytophthora x cambivora. Classification (NCBI taxonomy): domain Eukaryota; phylum Oomycota; class Peronosporomycetes; order Peronosporales; family Peronosporaceae; genus Phytophthora; species Phytophthora x cambivora. Next base: position 1,586,016 of record JAUCEB010000008.1, on the reverse strand, counting down.
GCGTCACTGCACTCGCGTCCGTGTGAGCTGAGACCGCGCGCTTCAGCTTGTGCCGCTCGGATTTGCCGTCCATCGCCTTGAAACGCCGTCGCCTCAATCCCTCGCCCGCCCTCGTTGCCGTCCATTCCTAAGTGGTCGCGCCTGCCCGTCTGCAGACACACGGGAACCGAAACCCCCTCCTATCCACAGCGCGAAACCACCGACGAGCGGAGAGGGCGAGAGCACGAGATCCTCCGAGAGACGAGAGAGAGAGAAGAGGAAGGATCCGACACGAGAGCGTCTAGTTCCAAGGACGCTTCTGTATGACGCAAGCAACGGGCGTCGCAGGGGGAGGAGAAGAGACCCGCGTGGGGGCGCTCACCAGACTCAAGCACAGCACGACCGCCGGGCTCGAGGTCAACATGGCCGAGCCCACGAGCGAAGCCGACGCCGAGTGGGGGCAGGTCTTCTCGGCCGGGGAGAGCGCCCGCAGCTTCGTGGAAGGTGCGTGGGGCTCTGACAAATAGCAGGGAACAGAGAGCAATTGATACTGAGTGCAGATCTTTTGTGACTGATTGATGCAGCTGAGGTGATCTCCGCCATCGAGTACGACCGGTCGGGAGACTTCCTAGCCACAGGCAACAAAGGCGGACGCGTGTCCATCTACTGTCGCCACGGAAATCTGGCATCGGTGAGTCGTGGCTGCTATACAGTGTTGATATCTTACAGTACTAACGTCGCAATCAGAACCAAAGCATGTTCAGCAGCAGCGCCAATGACCCGCAGTACCAGCTCTACACCGAGTTCCAGAGCCACAATGCCGAGTTCGACTACCTCAAGAGTCTCGAGATCGAGGAGAAAATCAACCAGATCAAATGGTGCCGACCGTCCAACGGGTCTCAATGTTTGTTGTCTACAAACGACAAGACTATCAAACTGTGGAAGGTTCACGAACGCAGTGTGCGTGAAGTCACAACGTTCAATGAACAAGGCCTCGCGCACGTACCGCGGGCGAATATTACGCCGGCACTCATCCGTCTGCCGCAAACGTATGTCCGCGGCCACGTGACGACGTCCACCGCAAAGCGTATCTACGCAAATGCGCATACGTATCACATTAACTCGATCGCAATCAACAGCGACGGGGAGACGTTCATGTCGGCGGACGACCTTCGCGTGAACCTGTGGAGCTTGGGTAACTCCGACCAAAGCTTCAGTACGTATCCGATTTCGCCTTCTGAGTGTGATATACTGAAGTACTAGCTAACTCAACGCCTTGCATGCAAATGTGAATAGACATTGTGGACATCAAACCAGCGAACATGGAGGAACTCACGGAAGTTATCACAGCTGCGGACTTTCACCCGACACACTGCAACACGATGATGTACAGCACGAGTCGTGGAGCTATCAAGCTTGGGGACATGCGCCAGGCAGCGCTGTGCGACTCATACTCCCAAGGTACGCATTGTCTTTAGCTGCTCTCTGTGTGAGCATGGGTACTGACAATTTGTCACTAATTGAATGCAAAACAGTGTTTGAAGAGCAGGAAGACCCCGAAGCACGAAGCTTCTTCTCTGAGATCATTGCTTCCATCTCGGACATCAAGTTTTCCCCGGACGGTCGCTACATCACTGCGCGCGACTTCCTGACATTGAAAGTCTGGGATATTAACATGAACTCACGTCCAGTTCAAACGATCAATGTAAGTTGTGCTAAGGGACACTTTCTGTGCTTTATTTTAAAGACATCACTTAAAATCCTGCGACTGCTTTTGTGACCAGATTCATGAACATCTTCGTCCGCGGTTGGGAGACCTGTACGAGAGCGACTGTATCTTCGACAAGTTTGAGTGCGCGGTTAGCGGGGACGGCAACAACTTCATCACGGGCTCGTACAATAGCGAGTTCCATATTTATGACCGCTATGGGCGCGCCGACATTTCGATCACACCGCGCACCGCGCGTGTGAGCCGTCGCCACTCGATGCCTCAACGAGGCCTCGCACAGCAAATTGCCGCGATGCCCGCTCCAGGTGACCCTGACGCGTTGGATTTCTCAAAGAAGATCTTGCAGACGAGCTGGCACCCGTCACTCAACGAAGTGGCTGTCTCCATCCGCAACAGCCTTTTCGTATATGCCTCATAAGCGCTTCGGGTGTCGTGTCGCGAAAAAAAAGCAATGAAATCTCCAGCGGTAAGAGAGCACAGGACTAGGTAGTGAATGGATAAGCTTCTGAAGCGCGGTCTCGATTGAATCCAACCACAAGTGTATCAAGGGAAATATCACGAACACGTGTATCAAACTTAATTGGTGCTTTGAAATCTTTGCTACTATTTTCATCATCCTGGCAACAGCTCGAGCTCGACTCCAAACGTGAGATTGCCTGCTGGTACAGTACAAATACACCATACACTAGCATATCACTACATGTACCAGTACGTAGTACTGTACTTCAAAGTACATACAGTACGTAGTATCTGTTAGGTTACACACACTACATCGACTTCGCTGTGTTGATACATTTTCGCTAGTCGTAAACACACCACGAGCACCGAAATGTTAGGCCTCACTCCGTGCATCAATATTTTAACCTCTTTAATACTGTACTAACGTTACAGGATTGAAAAGCAACGGTGAAATGGAATGCATGCTTTGGAGGCGCTACCCATCCACGTTATCAAATGCATCATACATGTACATGTACTATGCATACGCGCTCTGTGCTTGGGTCACGGAGAGGGACTTTGTATCTTACAAATTCGGGTGAGATGCCCATATATGAAATGCAGCAATGCAGCATTGAGGAGCCACTGCCTACACACAACAGGATTCCCCAACGACACATTGATAAGCCCGAAGAAGCTGAGCTCCGAAATGCTCGCGAGGCGCACCATACTCCTTGGAAGTATTAACAATCGACATTTTGTAGAAGTCTCTTTCGACTGAGAATAATGCCATGGCGGGAAGGTTGGTTTGTGCTGAATACTTGTATGGAGGAAGTGGTAGTGTCCGCTCCAAGCGACCCTGACGCGCTGGATTTCTCGAAGGTCTTGCAGACCAGCTGCGTCCGTCATTGAACGAAGTGGCCGTGGTCTCCCGCAATGAGTTGTTCGTGTAGTAGCTCAATGGCGTTTTCGACGTGCGCAAGACCAGCAGTAGTTACTGTGTGGTATTGTATTGTCAACAGGAGTCAATAAATGCGTGTCAATGTATCAATTGTATAGAATGATGTTTCTCATGGGGGGGGGGGGGTCCTATGATGAAAACCCCAATTAGGTCAGGATAGCTTTGAACTCGTCGAATTCAATCTCGCCGCTACCGTCCACATCCAGTTTGTTGATCATCTCCTCGATGTTGATAGTCAGCCCGAAGTCACCCTTGATAATTTTCACTAGTGTCTCTTTGCGCACAAATCCACTTTTGTCAGGCTTGCCACCGCAAGCAACGAACGCGTCAACTGCGATTAAAACAAAACATGTTAGTGCCGTGAGGTGTTTGCCTACAGCAAGCTCATTGCACGCACTCATATCACTGTCGTCTTCGAACATGGCGGCCCGGTCTTTTTGATTGTCAATCACCTGTAAGAACTCGGCGAAGTCTAGCGGAAACACGGCAAAATTACCATTACATCCCAGTCAAAACGATTCAAATGCGGGATTTCACCCACCGATAGCACCACTCATATCCTCGTCCACCTCGCTGATCATCTGAAATAATTCTTCTTCAGTCGGTTGTTGTCCCATTGCTACATGAAAAGGGTTTTAGAAAGTGGCATGAAGGCATCGGAGACAACTCGTCTACCTTCCAGCACTTGCCGCAACTCCCACACATCGATTGTGCCGCTCCTGCACCACACCCAAAGGATCAGTGAAAAGCTAACTTACGACCGCCTTTAAAACACTCACCTGTCCTTATCGAAGGCAAGGAACGCTTCTCGACAGGCATCGATCTCGTCTTGTGCTAGCACCATCGTTGCGTGAGCCTGCTAAAACGCGAAGTGCCTCGAGTACGACCCTTCACAAAACACCAAAAATGACTGCATAACTGTCCGAATCGAAATCGTGGCAAGGTCTTCAAAAGCGTTCAAGGCAAAACTTGAATTTGATTTATCAGCTTTGCCACCAATAAAGGGAGGAAATAACATTGATCTGGGCACCACGCTTAAATGGTGCGTGCTCCGAGCACTTGCTGGGGCTGAAGTCCGATGGGGATGATGTTGTGCAACAAATAGTTCTCATTGTTGGCCTCAACGTGCGCCAGATCGTACTTGTAGTTTATCATCATGCCTGCGCTTTGTGCGAGACCCTAGCGAGCAACAACAATAGGATACATGAGTCAGATTATCTAAAGAAGAATATGAACACCAAGACATATCACAGTTGGGCCACCCACCTTCTTCGACAGATCTGCCAGCCAGTTGATCCGCTCGAAAATTGCACCATTGCGAACGTGAAAGTTCGTGACTGGGTCCAATGCCTTTCCTCGCTTCTTCTCGTGATAAATGTAGCGCGCACCCAGCTTCAGCATGATAGGCTTTAGCGCTGCCACGAGATCTGGATCCGCACTCCAATCGTCGATGGAGAGAGCGTCCAAAACAATTCCCACGGCAGTTGCATCCGGTTGGGCAGTGATGCCACGCTCTTCCAAAACATCGATCAGGGCATCCAAGTCGAGAGGTGATACCAATGACACGTCCGTTTTGTACCGCTGGGTTTCAAGCCACGACATAAATTGAGGCAAAGGGCTCAGAGTCGCAAATGTCTTCAGATGCGGGTGCTCCGTCTTCAGAGCTTTAGCAACCTCTTTGATGAGAAAGTTGCCTAGATCCACACCCTACAGTCAAAGACGCAAGTTAGTATTTAACACTAAACCTCGCGTTTTTTAAAAGGCGGTAACTTACCGAGAGCCCCTTTTGCGTTGAAGAGATGGAGTAAAAGATTGCAGCTTTTGCCTGCGATGCTTCGGTCAATTGCTCCGTTTCGTCGCGAATAGACTGCATACTAGATGCTATCTCTTGCATCAACGCTACGTGCACAAACACCAAGGGTTCGTCTGGAATACTGCACCCAGGACAACACCCAAATATCAGCCCTGAACTTGATCAGCATCGGCCACTACGAAGGTCTTACCTCGGATGGAAAAATGCAAAGCATCGCCGTCCAGTCCCTGTCAGCATAAGAGTCTTAGTTGAGTTGGCGATTACTTCGGCAACTACGTTGTGGGCAGCGTACCTAGCCGTCGTTTTAGCTCAGCGATCGTACCAACTGGATGGACAGCTTCATAACGGATGATTTTCTCAAGTAGCTGGCCAGGAGAGTGCTCGTACGTCACACGCTCCAGCTTCAGGAAGCCAACACTAAACCACGATGCCAGGAATTGCTGCTCGCTCAGCGGGCACAGTCAGCAAGTAACCAGAGACATCAACCCCCAAACCGTGAACTCACTTTCAAGCTTGCGTCAAGTGAGCGGAGCGCAGGAATCTCAGAATGGGTCGCATTCTTGCGCATTACTTGCAACAGGTCCGCTCGCAAATGCACCAAGAACAGCATGCCGTTTTCTCGTTGCGACAAGATTTGCTGGAAAAAGGTCTACAAACGATATACTCACCACAAAGGTTAGCCAGTCATTTTCAGCGAGTAGGAATCATCCCTCCCTGACGCCTCCAACTATCCCTCCAGTACCTCATACAGCGGCGCCAGCGCATTCCGAAGATTGCGGAAGGTGCGCAGATACCTCTCCACATTCTCGTGCTCCCAATCAACGACCCCATTACGGGCGTCTTGCACATTGGTCAGGTTCTGCTCGAATTGAGCGGCACTCTGCAGAGCCTACTCGGCATAGAAACACCAAATAGTAGCAGTGAGGGACCACACCAGACCCCCCAAAGACCTTCCAACTCACCACCGCCGGGTCAATGTGCAGGTCCTGCGCCAAGATGAGAAGAAACTGCTTCTTCTCGTCGATGTCCATGCCCCGGTACGTCGTGCAGAGGCTCTGGATCACCACCTGCGGCACGAAGTCTGCCCCAACCAGCCCCCAGTTAGGATCTCTCCAGCCTCTCTGCGTAGTCTAGACGCACCGCCAGTGTTGGCCTTGGTCTTGACCACCTCCTGGATGAGCTTGGACAGCTTCCGCTGCGCCGCGGGGCTGCTGAGGTCGACGCTGCGCAGGAAGGAGGACTGCTGGCGCTGATGGGCCGAGTCCGTCTTGGCGTCTCCTCCGCCTTCGCTGCTGGTGGCGAACTGGCGCTGCCCCATGTCACACGCCGGCAGCACCAGTCGAAGAGACGCCTCAGCAGCCAGCACGAGGTTCACATGGCGACGCAGCGCGCCGCGTGCCGCCCAGAGGCCGCGCATCGGAGTCATCACACTCCGCCGGAGTGTGGAGCTCTTCAAGTGACGACCGACGCGGGACATGCATTGAAGTTCTGTGTCCGATATTTTCTGCGCGTTTGGCGTGCACCACACATTGGGTTTCAATAAACATACACTTTCCGCAACCGGAGTCATCGCCTGGAAGTGTACAGCACTGTAGCTCCTGGCTCCTTCCCCTCGACTCTCTATGATGCTGCGCGGTGGAGTGAGGTACTTGTGCGTGTATCGAGGTGCGGCGCGGTGCGGCGTCAGCTCCGGCAGAAGCGCGCGCTCCCTGGCCGCGCGATCGCTGAGCTCCAGTGTCTGGAGCAGCGGCGTGTCGTCCTCGTCGTCCTCGTCCTGGCCTCAAGCTCCGCGACCTGCTGGAGCTGCCGCCGCCGCTGCGTCGCGCCGTCTTGTGGGCTTCCCGCCGTCGTTCGCTGTGGTGTGCGGCTCTAACTGTGGCGTGATGCGCCTCTGGTCCAGTGGCAGAGCGTCCAAGGACTCGCAGGAGACGTCGCCGCTCACTGGAACAGACACGGCGTCCTCCTCCGCCTCGACGCCTGTCAAGGTGCGACGCTGCTGTCTATCCACGCAGTGGTAGCACCACTTACTGACGGTGTTTGTGTGCTGCTGCAGGGCGGAGATGAGGCGGAGAAGGAGCTGGAGCAGCCAGCGGAGGAGCTGCAGCCGCTGTCGTGGCGCCAACGAGCCAAGACTTTCGCCATCGAGTACGGCCGCGTGGGCATCTGCACGCACATTGTGCTGTCGCTGCTGTCGTTCTCCGTCATATACGTGGGTGTCTCGAGTGGGGTGGATGTGACGTCTGTGCTGGACTCGGTGGGGTTGTCCTCGTCGGTGAGTGACTCGACGACCAACTCGGCCGGGTCCCTGCTCATCGCCTACACGCTGTACAAGGTGCTGGCCCCGATCCGGTGGCCGCTGACGTTTGCTGTCACGCCGGTGGTGCTGCGAGCGCTGCGGCGCAGAGGATACATGCTGGCTTCAACCAACTCGTCCTCCAGTCCACCGCCACCTCCCCAGTAGCTTGCCTGCTTGGCTGTATTTCGTCCTCAACAAACGAACGCTGCAGAGACTGTGATGGTTTCTTGGCACGTATATGAAAATTAAGATCATTTGAAGCGACTAAAGCTGCTCATCCATTAGAGTTAGCATCAATCACACGAGTTAGCTGGTCCTCTTGTCCTGTTGCAAGACTTCTAATAGGGAACACCTGTCTGGATTGCGAGTACTGCACTGCAACCAGTTGCAGCACCCTTGTGCAATTGATCGTCACTGCTCATAACACGTCAATGTTGCATGTAGCTGTAGCCTAGCTCGTCTGCTGCACATGCTCCTCAAACACGGGGCGCGCCGCCTTGATATTCAGGTGAATGGTCGCCGGTTCTACTCGGAGCAGATAACAAAATGTTGAAATTTGTTAGCAACAGCATAGCACTACGAAGTAGTAGCGTTTCATGCAGGTACTTACGGATTGAGTCGTCGGACATGATGACCATGATGTACGTGTTCGCAGTGAAGAAGTCAATGAAAGCCGTGAAGTTGGAATTGCGCACCTCCATGCCCTGGAACTGCGCCTGGGTCTTGCTGCAGCTCAGCTTGAACTGCTTGATAATGTTGCTGATCTTTTCGAAGCGGTGAATGTCGCGGTGGTTCGTGTGCGTGGCGTGCGAGATCACGAGGAAGGTCGCTCGCTCAAACAGCACCACTTCGTCAGCGCTGCAGATGGAGCAAAAGCTGTTCAGGTGCTTCTCCAGGTCCTGCATGTTCGGGATCAACGAGTACACGATGGAGGACCACGCACGGTACAGCGTTTCGTCCCAGATGGACGTGCCAAAGCACACCGTAGGGAGCTGGCCCGTGCGCGCCAGGATCATCTCCTTCTTTTGGTTGAACACCTGCATACCACAAGCAACCCAACATCAGCATCTCCGTCCATCCCCCACGCCCTGGTCTGCAATCGCAACGTACGCGTTCACGCTGGTCCTCGGGGACAAGATCCATCTTGTGGATCAGCACGAACACCTTCGCGTTGCTCGAGTTCTGGTCAATGGCCTCCAGGCAGCCGTCGAAGTGAGCCATGTCTTTCTGCAGAGAAAAAAAAACAACATTCCACGCAAACAGCCCGAAGGTTACTACAAGACACGACAGCACTCCCCAGCACTGCAACACGATCCCGTACGTCGATTTCGCGGCTCTCAATGTCGAACACGTAGATCAGCAGCTCCACACTGCGGAAAATGTGGTCACGCTGGCTCTCGAAGTAGTTCTCGTAGAAGGCGTCCTGACTGCCAGGCCGCATGCAACACACGAGACGCGTTAGAGTCGGCTACAACATCATCAGCTCCTCTGCAGCCTTCGTACCCGCCGCAATCCCACAGATTCAGCACCAAGTTGCCCAGGAAACGCACGTGCGAGTGCTCCACGTCCACTGCAAGCAACAGCAAGATCAACAGCAGCAGCCGCCACAACTCTGTTAAAATCTCATAATTGAGTCTCCAGCGTCAGCCCCAAGTCACGTACGCGTGGGTCCCAGTCGCATCGTGTCGCGCGCTAGTCGTCACACAGTACAAGAAACAGCAATATCGTCAGTGGAATGCCCAAGTTGCGGCAGCAGCGGCCTCCCCGTCCGTACCCAGGTAGTTGGCGAAGATGATGGAGCGCATGGACGTCTTGCCCGAGCCAGACTTGCCCATCAGCAGAACCTGCACGGCCACGCAGCACACGACTCTGCAGTTAGTATGCGATGCGATCGGCAACCAGCGAGGGAGCGGCGCCCACGCACTTTCTTCTTCATGGCGGCGGCGACGACTTGGCTTCCTCTCTCCGAGCTTTGCGAATTCAGCACTGCTCTAATCTGGCGATGTATCAGAAAAAGAAATAGGTAATATTATTTTAGAATTATAAAATGATATGGTACAAATCTGGTTCCGGTACTAATGTCCGACCACTAGATGTAATTATAGGTGGTGCAGCCTGCAGTGCCGCGCCATTGCGCGATGCCGCTGGCCACCAGCCGCAAGCCACCGTCCGCACTGACCTCCAAGCCACAGGCGCCGCCGTCCTCCCGGCCTGGCAGCGCAGTCGCCAAGAGGCGATGGAATGCGCCGCCGTCAGACCTTTTCCCAGTCGCTGCGACGCCTCGGACGACATCAAAGAGGACGGAGCGGCCAGCTACGGCCACTGACAAGCATCTGCCGGGTGTGTTGACTGCGCGACAGGATCCTCGAGAGCAGTTCCGAGCTGCCATCGCCACAGCATCAGCCGCCGCCTCAGCCAGTGCAGCACCACGCAGAGGCAGCACAAAGCTCGAGGAGAGTCCAAGCCCCGGAGCGAAGCCAACACGAAAGGAGCAGCAGAACGTCACGGCCAGTCCCCCAACAGGTCGCAGGCTCTCGCAGTCGACGCGGCTTCGTCGCGCTAGTGACGGACACCAACATGTCTCCACAGCAGATGCCGATGGAGCAGTCGAGCAGGTGGGTGGGGCACCGACTGCTGCTGTCTCGCTCCGAGCTGATCCAAAGAGGCAGCAGCTTTTGGCTCGTGAAGCGGAGCTAACTGCGATGCAGACTGAGCGGCGTCGAGACTCGCTTCATAGCGCCCAAGTCCTCAAAAGCCTGCGGCGACAAGATGTTGAGGCCGACGACGTGAGTCCCCTGATCGAGATCATCTACTGGTCTCCGTTCGTGGAAGTCCGTCGCGACGCGGCCGCTGCTATAGCCTCTTTGAGCCGCAACAGTACGTCCCCTATCGTCATTTAGCTGGGGTGACTCTCTAGTCTCACCTTCGCTCACTCCGTTTGTTGCATGCACCGCAGCCGCAAATCTGGAGCTTCTTGACGAAGTTGGCACGCTCGGTGCAATTCTGACCATGCTGAGCTCCCCGGTGGATCGCGAGGACTCGGAAATCTCACATGACTGCGCGCAGGCGCTCGCTGCGCTTGTTCGGTTGTCCGCTGTCAAGACCAAGCTTCTCCAAGCACCAGGAGGCATCGACTGCGTCTTCTCCTTGCTGCACACTACAACAGATCAAAAACTGCGTCTCGCTGGCTTCGAGGTCGTCGCACGACTGGTGACAACCGATGAGTGGCGTGAGGCAGTGGCCAAACGCGAAGGTTTCGCCTTCATGCTGACCTGCTGCTCTGGTAGTGATGCGTCACTAGGCACAAGAGGTGCTGTGGCTGGCGATACACGCACACGAACGCTTGCCGCCTCTGTGCTTCATCAGCTTGCAGCTTCGTGCGACAACAGGGTGCTCTTCTATTACTCTGGGCACTTCACAACACTCTCCGGGCTGCTGCGAGACCCTTTCCTCGACAAAGATGCAATCTTCCGCCGCGAGTTGCTGAGCTTCATACATTTACTGCTCTCTGAGGCGGAGAATGCTCGTCGATTCGCATCGCTTGGGCTTTTGCCCTGCGTTCTCAGCGTTCTTGGTCGGGGGTCATCCTGCGCCACCAGACCGTCGCTTCAAGTGAGTTTGTTGGTGGTAGCGATTCTTGATGCTGTCGCGAAGGAGGAAGTTAATCATGAAGCACTCGTGCAAGCTGAAGCGATGCCACGGCTCGTCCAGCTGTCCTTCTCTACCAACGGCGGGCTGTCATCAACTGATCATGATAGCAAACGCCCACACACTGCGGTGACAGCACCTGTCCAGACCAAGGTATCCACTGCGCGGCCTGGATCAGCTTCGTCATCTCGCCCCCGTACACGCTCACGCTCTGCTTCCTTTTGGCCAGCTTCAGAGGCTACCGCGATTATCCGTGCAACGCTTGGAATATTTTGCGCTATGGCTCGCAACGCCGCCAACCGAGAACACGTGATCCGATCGAAGGTGCTGGACCACATTGCAGCGCGTGAGCTATATGCTTCGACTGATAAGCGCGTACGCCGGGCCGTTATAACGCTACTTACGCTGTTAATCTGCACAGAACGAGAACGACAGAAAGAGCCCAAGCAGTTCGCAGCGACAGAAGACGACGTACCCCCAAGTGCACACGATTCTCCTCGTGGATTAAGCCAAGCTTCAGAGCGCGACTACCAGCACTACATCGAGCTTCTTGCTCGCGGTGTTGTCAAGTGTTTGTTTGGAATCTTGGCTGGTGATGATTTCGGCATGAAAGTTGATGCGTTGGGCGCCCTCGCACAACTTACGCTTGACGCACCCTCTCGATTGACGTTGTGTAAACCCGCACTACTATCGGCACTGGGGCAGTTTGCTTTTCATCCACTTGCCTCCACGCGGCTTCATGTAGCTCAGATTATCGCCAACTTCGCCGAGCGTCCGGAAAATGTACTGAAACTCATGGATGCCGGGCTGCTGCCTGTACTTGTACGATACGTAAGTCCCGTCGACCGAGGTCGTGCAATCGGGCACAGCAGCGACAAGCGGCTGAGCGAAACCTTACTCGTTGAGGCGACACGTGCGCTGGCTGCTGTATCGGAACTGCACGTGGCTCGCTCAAGACTAGTCGAAAGCGGCGTATTGGGTGCCCTAATGCGACTAGTGAGAGCACCATCGAATCGACATGAGGTGCGGTCCTACGCCCAGTCTGCGGTTCGTAACTTGCGCCATGACGCCGCGGCGTTGCGTATTCAGGCAATCTACCGTGGTTGGCATGTCCGCACAACTTTTGCTGGTCCTAAGCGTAGACAGAATTTCCGCAAAATCTCCATGCTGGTCGAGGCGGCAACAGCATCCACAAAGCAACGCTAGAAGCAGCCAAGTATTGAATCAACGTCCACAAAATGTTGATTGCAGCATTGCTTGACGCAATTTTTTGGCCAAAGTTGCTGAGATGCCTGTTCGGTGACATCTAGGCCTTGTACACGCGCGTTTGAACCGGGAAGCTCACGTCGATCAGCCCAGTAATGCCCGCGGTGATCACCTGCAGGTAGCACATTCAATGTAATAAGCACACACTGACAATACACAGCTACTACCCCACGTGGGCGGTCACACGTACGCTGCCCGTCGGTACAGGGCCCACTCCTTCTGGTGTGCCGGTGATGAGCAAATCGCCTTCCTCCAGCGTCATGATGCGGCTCACGTAAGAGATCAGAAACGGAATGCTGTGCACCATGTCGCCGGTGTTGCCGTTCTGACGCAGCTCGTCGTCCACCTTCAGCCAGAGGTTCAAGTCGTGAGGCGACGGCACAGCCGACTTGGGGATGAAGTCGCTAATGGGCGTGAACGTATCGAGGCCCTTCGCGTGCGTCCACGGAAGTCCCGCCTTCTTGGCCTTGGCCTGCAGGTCGCGCGCCGTCATGTCGATCGCCAATGCCTGGCAGCAATGCAAATGTGTCCATCGTCAGGGAAGGTTGCCATCGTGAATGGCGACAACTTTAACGTCAGCAAAACATACGTATCCGGCAACGTGGTCCATGCTGTCGCTCTCGGCGATATCCTTGCCTCCCTTGCCAATCACCACCTGCGTGGCAACGCATATCACTTGAGCCTTCTTCACTTTTAAGTAAGAGGGTGCAATGTACCGAGGGAACGTACGCCAAGCTCCACCTCGTGGTGCACCTCGCCGATTCCAGGGGGCAGCAGGACGCTGCCGCCGTTGCGCACGTAGCTGGGAGGAAAGATCAAGAGTTCGCGCATTATTTTTCACTCTCTCTCTCTGGTTAAAGGTGCAATTGCTAACCTCGTGGTGGGCTTGAGGAAGAGGACGGGGTCTTTGGGGGCCGAGGCGGCGCCCATTTCGCGCGCATGGGCCTCGTAGTTCTTCCCGATGGCCACGATCTTCTTGCTATGCGACAAGCAGAGGTTTTAAGTGGTAAGGAAGGAGGATTTATTATTGCTGTCCTCGACGACGGTGAGGCGCACCCGAACTCGACGAACTGCTTGGCCTTCATGGTTGATCTGGTTGATCTGAGGAGGGCGAGTGCTGGAAGTGCAAATGTCACTCTACCGGGGTTATAGTAGTGACCGAGGGCCATGTTGAAGTGGCAGTGGCGTCTGCGGTCTGCATGGCTCGCATTCGTTCTTGCAGCGCCTTGGTCTCGAGTTGTATCCGCTGACGCTCGGCATTCAGAAGCTCTTCGTAGTTTGATCTGAATGGTGCCAGCAGCTGTTAGTCGTCGCTGCACAAGCTTTTTCGTTACGGTTGTCAGAGTTGCTTACGGTGAAGACTGGACTCGACTTCTGGACGAAGGTGCCGCGGGTGGCCCCAGTTGGCTAGCCAGCACCGATACGACTGGCCATTCCGGGTCTTGTCGACTAGTTAGGCTCACATTTCGCACGTTGTCTCTACGAGCTTCGGAGTGCGCTGAAGTTGACGATGCGGCACCGTCGTCGCAGTCCAAGAAGACGGCCCCTCGCGATCTCTCTTGGTCGATGCGCTCTTTGTTCTTACGCGCGGCTGCCTAGAGAGGGGGGAGAGTTAGCGCTATCAGTAGATCTCTACGGTGGTTCATTTTGGTCAGAAGCGAGCATATTCGAACCTGGTTCTCGAAGAAAAGTTGGCGTGCGCTGTCTGCTTCTGAAAGCTTTTGCGTTGGTGAAGCTGAAATTGGGGCTGGGCCCACTGCATGATCATCGACGTCTTCACTGCTGTGTAGAGAGCTGGAACTCGGAAGTGGCGACACGAACTCAACGCCAAGAGCGATCTCAGGGCCACTGCCTCGTGCAGCGAACTGTTCCAGGAGCATAGGCTGGTGCGACGTCGCCACACTCACTAATTGGATCATGTGGTTCTGAACAGCTTCGCAGCTTAGAATATCGTTCAGGTCTGGTCGTCTCTGCGAGCATTCACTCAGCAGAAAGCAATTAGAGCAAAACGAGTGTCAACTGCACAAATGAAGCACGTACGAGGAGGTCTTTCTCGAGCAGGTTGGCGACAAGAGCTCGAAACGGTGGAGAGTAGTGGTGAGAGACTGGTGGTGGCTCGCTGTGCAGAATCTTACCCACAACTGCAGCCAGGGCCGAGCCAGTGAACGGCGGAGAATTGGTAGCGATCTCATAGAGCACGCAACCAAGGCTCCAGACGTCACTTTTGCAGTCGTATGCTCCGCCTTCCAGGAGTTCAGGGGCCCTAGCGCAAGGCAAAAATGAGCACACCCATTTTAAATCGGATGTTAGAAGTAGCTTACATGTAGTGCGGCGTTCCAGTGATAGTTTGAGAAGAGTCTCGTGAGCTAGTCAAAACTTTTGACACACCGAAGTCGCTCAGCTTTACGATAGCATCACCGTCTAGAAGGATGTTCTGAGTGTTTTTACACAACACGAGCCGGTAAGTAGTTTTGCCAAGGCTGAGATCAAAGTGCAGTAGCTCGTACACCTTCGGTTTGAGATCTCTGCATATTGAACAAAGTAATATCAGCGTAAGTGAATTGCACCCTCAAAAGATAAACTTTCGTTCGGCAGACGTACCGGTGGAGAATGTGATGTCTGTGCAAGTACTGAAGCGCCAGAACGATCTGGATGAAAATGCGCATGATTGCAGACTCGCTGAGGTGTCCCCTACGGATAGCAACGTGTCAAAAATTGAAACAATCGGAGAAGACTCCAGTGTACGTACGTGCTTTCCTGCTGCCACTGCAAGAACGCGTCCAGGTCTCCGCCACTAGCGTACTCCATGACAAGTGCCAGTTGCGTGGCATCTTCAACGAGCTCGACGAATTGCACGATATTCACATGGTGCAGCTGCCTGAGCAATTGGGCTTCTTGGCGGCTTGCCTGCTTCGTTGCAGCATCCTCGCCATGAGGAACTTTCGCTGCGAAGAGCTTTCGATCCGAATTCCGCCGAACTAGCAACACGTTGCCAAATTGGCCGCTGCCAAGCACCGTCAGTGTCTCGTACGCGGGGATGCCTGGCATTCTGCAGCGGCGTCTTCAATTGATCTGTGCTGTGCGTCTTCAATTGATCTGTGCTGAGTGGTGAAGCCGTTACGCAAGTTAAAGAATTCTTGTCGCGCATCAACCAACACCTTTATGAGAATTCACCGGACAGCGTGCCTGTCGTGTTTTGCTTCATTTGATCGTGTTTAGTGTACATGCATGTATCGCTGCTCTATTAGCTTGACGTTACTGTAAAACAATGCCTTCGGCCATGCCTATCCTAGAGACCTTGCAATGCTGTGTTGCAAAGGTGGCAGCAAGGCGAGGGCATCCATCACCTGATCGCTTACTCCCATTCGATGGTGGCAGGCGGCTTGGACGAGATGTCGTACACGACGCGGTTCACGCCACGCACCTCGTTGATGATGCGGTTGGACATGCGGCCAAGCACCTCGTACGGCATGTGGTACCAGTCGGCCGTCATGTAGTCCGACGTGCTGACGGCACGGATGGCAACAACCTTCTCGTACGTGCGGCCGTCGCCCATGACGCCCACAGACTTGACCGGCAGCAGGACACAGAAGGCCTGGCCCGTGGTCTTGTAGTGGCCGCTGTTGCGCAGCTCCTCAATGAAGATCGAGTCGGCGTGGCGCAGGGTCTCCAGCGCCTCCGGCGTGATCTCGCCGAGCACGCGGATGGCGAGGCCCGGACCGGGGAACGGGTGGCGCCACACGCTGGGCTCGTCAATGCCCAGAGCCATGCCGAGCTCGCGGACCTCGTCCTTGAACAGCTCGCGCAGAGGCTCGATGAGCTTCAAGTGCATCTTCTCCGGAAGTCCACCGACGTTGTGGTGGGTCTTGATCGTGGCCGAGGGGCCCTTGTACGAGACGCTCTCGATCACGTCCGGGTACAGCGTGCCCTGCAGCAGGAAGTCCACGGGGTGGCCGATGCGCTCAGCCTCCTCCTGGAACAAGTCAATGAAGAGGTTGCCAATCGTCTTACGCTTGGTCTCGGGCTCGGTCACGCCCTTGAGCGCGGCCAGGAAGCGGTCCGAGGCGTCAATGCACTTGAGGTTGATGCCCAGCTTGGTCTGCAGGCGGTCGACGACCTCCGTCGCCTCATCCTTGCGCAGCAGGCCGTTGTCGATGAGCACGGCGTGGAAGCGGTCGCCCAGAGCGCGCTTCAGCAGCACAGCGGCCACCGACGAGTCGACGCCACCGCTGACGGCACCAATGACGTGGCCCTCGGGGCCGACGGTCTCGCGCACCTCCTCGATGAAGGCGTCGGCGATGCTGCGCATGTCCCAGTCCGTGGGGGAGTTACAGATGTTGACCACGAAGTTGCCCAGGATGTCCTTGCCGCGCGGGCTGTGGGTCACCTCCGGGTGGAACTGGATGCCGTAGAACTTGCGCTCCACGTTGACGATGGCGGCGTGCTCCGAGTTCTCAGTCGTGGCGATGTCCACGAAGCCGTCGGGCCGGGCGTGCAGCTTGTCGCCGTGGCTCATCCACATCTGGAACTCGTCGGGCAGGCCCTCGAACAGGCCGCCGCAGTCGACGCCGTTCTTGCGCGTCACGATGGCCTTGCCGTACTCGCGGTGCTGCGAGGGCGCCACCTTGCCGTTGTTGGTGAAGGCCAGCTCCTGCAGGCCGTAGCAGATGCCCAGCACGGGCAGCTTCTGCTCCTCGATGAGCTTCCACACCTCGGGCGCCACGTGGGGCGCGCCCTCATCGAAGACGGACTGCGGGCCACCCGACAGGATGATGCCCGTGAGCTGGTGCTGGCGCAGCTCCTCGGCGCTCACTAGACACGAGTAGAGCTCGCAGAACACGTGCAGCTCGCGCACGCGGCGCGCGATCAGGTGGCTGTACTGCGAGCCAAAGTCCAGGATGGCCACCTGCTTGCGGTTGGTCACGGGGGAAGCGTCAGCCATGATGGTGAACGGACGGGGTCGGAGGATTGCTCGGCTCGGCGTGTTCAGTTCTGTCTTGCGCTGCTCGCAGCCAAGCAAGTCAGCGGACACACTGACGTACCGAGGGTGCTCCACCAGCCAGCCAAGTCGGGCCAATCAGCGGACGCGCAGGCCTCAGATGGCTACATGTAGCTATCCAGTTAGCCAATCACAGGCGCTTAGTCCGAAAGGACGCGCAGCCCTAATAGATCCTGGGGCCCGGAGGACGACGCACTTGTCGATGCCGCTGCTGCTGCTTGATGCAGAGCCGCGATGCCCAGCGCAGACACGCGCGGGTTCTGAAGCAGCACGAGCGTCTCCAGATGCGACGAGCTCAGCGCCGGAGCCACGTAGCCCAGCACGCCACGGTCCGACAGCGAGTTGCGGCTCAGCGCCAACACGCGCAACGCGCCGCCGGCCAGCAGCGCGTGCGCCAAAGCCGGGCAGGCGGCGTCCGCGATGTGGTTCCCGCTGAGGTCGAGTTTCCAGAGCGCGCGGTTGTGTGTCAGCGCCTCGAAGAGGGCGGCGGCGCCAGCGCTGCCCACTGCGCAGCGCTCCAGCACCAGTTGCTGCAAACAACTCGGACTCTGGGCCAGTGCGCAGGCAAGAGACACGACGGACGCGGGAGCAAGCGGCACGTTGGCCAACACCACGGACACGAGCGCGAGGCCTGAGTTGCGACGACTGCGCTGCAGGATCGTGGCCAGGAGAGACGCGGACGAAGCGCGGAGAGGCGCGTTGCACAGGATGAGCGACTGCACAGGACACGAGCTCGTGACAGAGCTCGAGCAGACGTCGAGAGCCTCCACGACCAGCTCGTTGAGGTTGAGAAGGGGGCTGCTTGAGGCTGGATTGAGGCTCGTGAGGCCGCCACCGCCGTCGACTATTACGCTCGTGGCTAGTGAAAATAACTGGCGGAGCTGGGGACCCTTGAACACCGTACCGCCACTACGTGCGAAAACGATTCGACATGAGTGACCAAGCTCCTGACAGAGTGTGCAGCAAGTGACTTTGTTCACCTGTACGAGAGCTGGCAAATCCCGGTCTGGCGCACTCGGTTAAGCAAGGTGTAGAAGAGCATGGATGGTATCTCGGCGCGCTGAGTTCAAGACATCAAGCTTGGTTAGTGAAAATTGCGGCACTCCGGACAGTTGCATCTCACCAGCTTACCTCCTCGAGCGTGAGCGCTTTCCCAAACTTGCTCCCAGAAGCAGTGTCAAGCTTGCGCAGGCCATTGACTGGCGTGGTCTCCCTGGATCCGATCAGTGATGAGCTTCGTACACGGAGAACGCTCTTTTCAAGAAGGGCTGCCGACTCCCATTGACGAAAGCAGCGCTCCAATGGTTTTTGAGAAGCTGCGGCCAACAGTCTCATCTGTGCTGCCTTTTTGGCCATGATGCCACGTGCTTGGCGCTGTGCCCGATGGCGTCGGAAGGTGCGCTGCACCAAACAAGCTGCCTCATGTTGCTTTTGCCGGGTCTTCAGGGTCGCAACTCGCCAGCTCTGAAACAAACGACGCACTTGTTGGAGCGCTATCTTCCTTGCTGCTTTTTCACCGCGTTGAGCAGCAGCTGAGTACCGATTAAGAGTGCTGATGTACCTACAACGCATCAACCAGCAACGTAGACGGCGCTGAATTTTGGTTGCTGCAGCATGCTTTTGAGCCTTTTTGGCATTGCAAGCAGCACGAAGTTCTCGTAAGAAACTCCTCGCAAATGTGTGAAAATTCTGCTGCAGTTTGCCCAGGAGACGACGCTGCGCTGCTCTTTTACCAAGCACGCGAAGCATTCGAGAACGTTTTTGCCGATGCCTCCACCAATGTTGCAACTGAGTGGCTGCGGCATCACGTTGATGAATATGCCGTGAAAGCGCTAATAGGCACGACCACAGCACAATATCTGGAGGCTGGCCTTTCAGACCATTGCAAAATGTTGCTTTCCCGTCAACCAGGAATTCTGCCGTTCGGCGCCGATTCAGCCTTTGACGGCAGCGAAAGCCTCGGAAAAGTCCCTGTATGAGTATAATAGCCTCATGCCTCCTTCGATGATACTCCAGGACGTGTTCACGCAGTACGTCGAAGCCTGTTTGCAAGAGCTGAGCTACCCGTGACCGAGTCAGTTTTCCGAGAATGTTGAGAGCTCGTCGGCGACGCGCACGAAGTCGTTTTGCTTGTCGTCGGGCAAGTGCTCCACGGACGTGCTTTTGAAGGGTTACAGCTGCACCGCGTTTGCGCAGACGACGAACAAGCGCGTGGTTCGCTAAAGCCCGCCAAACGTTTAACAACATTTGTTGTCTGCGATCCGAGAGTAAGCGGTTCATTGTGGCAGTTGCAGCCCGGTGGCGCCGCAGCTCCGCGTGATATTGACGTACTGCTAACCTTGAACGGTATCGACGCTGAATAAGTCGTGAAGCCCAGTCGCGTTCGGTACGAGCTTCGATGAACTCGGTATGCCAGGCTTGAAACACGCGTGAGATCAGGGACATCGAGCGTCGTGCCAGGTATTGTTGCAGAATACCATTTCGCTGCTGACGCAACAGCATCAGTTGAAAGCAGAGTTTGCGGCTGCGCCAGGCGCGAACTTGGCGCTGAATTTGCACAACAGCATTGAGACGCTCTTCTTTTCGGTTGAAGACAAAGTTCCGCCATTTACGGAAGACTCCAAGTTGACCGAGCTCTGTGCGACGACCAGCAAATTTGGCTAAAAGAGCCTCGCGCTCGATTTTTCGGGCTCGAAGTGCACGCAGTGTGCGTTTAGCTTGCGCGATGCAAAACAGCGCTTGGATCTTCCTCGCAGCAGCATTCAACCGCAGCTCAATAAGTCGGTCGTCCTGTTCGCCCATGGCCACGTTTGCTTGAGCTTCCCGCTCACGCTGCTTATCGCGCAAAACTGCGAGCTCCGTCCGCGCTTTAAACCCTCTCCATGCGCATTGGATTCGAATTGCCATAGCATGACGGCGTTGCTCCAGAACGTAAGCAACACCAACGCGCCACTGCACCAGCCGCTTGCATCGCCGATGGAACGCCTGTAAGCGTGCAGCACTCTTTTGCTCCAATGCAAACTGTGCACGCCACGAAGGGCTGCACATATCGAGCAAGAATCGTTCGTGACGAGCATTATAGTATACGTCACGCGGCAGCTTCAAAAGCTCCTCGGCAAATAGTCTCTCGGCGGCTAGGTTGTCCCCGGTTCGCAATAGACTGGCACCTTCCAGGAGCACTTTGGCTGCAGGGATCCCTCCTGCTGCTGCTTTCATTCTGCGGCGAGCTTCTCGAAGTGCCAAAAGTACAAGATGGGGTGCGTTGGCTGGCCCTGCAAGTCGCTGGGCGAGATCCAACCATGTCTGCAAGTCACGGCACCACAACAGTGTACGCTGCTCCTCATTCTTTCGTGATGTTGTGTACAGGGTGTGCGCGGTCTTCTCTGATTGTAATACTGGCGGAAGTGCAACCAGAGCTTTGTATGCTTGGGTGTACGTCTCACGCTCCAGTGCCCGCATTCCTGGTACATGTGCGAGCTCGAGTGCTGCTAGGAGGCCGAATTGATAGGCAGCGAGACGATACGGAAGCGACGATGACGACCCCTGCCCTTCGGCTAAATATTGAAAGTACTGGGCACTCTCACGATGTCGCCCTAGCGCCGAAGCTGTAAGCGCCGACAAGAAGATCGCTTCGTTTAGACGCGGGGACGTCGGATACCCTTCCACTAACAGCGTGCATACGGCGAGTGCTCCCCGATATGATCCAAACTCGATGTAAAGTCTTACCAGTGGAAGCAGCAGCTCAGGACTCGACTTGCTGTTGGGATATTCCATCGCAATAAGGAACGTGCTATAGGCCTCTTGAAGGAGCTGGGTATGAACCGGCTTGGCATCGCCCTTGGAGCCTCGAGGCCGCTTCAACTCGGATCCCGACGAAAGCTCAAGGATGGAAGGCATGTGCAGTGCCCTGACGTGAGCTTCCCACAGCTGGAACTGGGTGAGTGCCAGCTCAGTCCAAAGTTTCTCGGAGTCGCCGTCTTGCTGCCAAAAATTGAATTAGTACGAAGTGTACTTGAAGAAATCACCGCCACCTTACCTCGATGATACGCTCCAGAGCGTCCGCTGCATCCTGATACAAGCCATTGTGTCGGTCCTGGAGTGCTTGAGCGTATTGAGTCTTTGACTCTTCCCTCAAGAAGGATACGTCCACTTCATCCTTGACGCCTGCTGTCGCGGCATGTGTACGATTCATTTGTCTTTATAAGTTGGCTTCCTATTATTACGCGCACAGCAAATATAAACCTGCGTTACCACTTTCAGCTTCCACTTCCTCTGGTGTGTTCGGTACTGCTCGGTGGAGTGATGCAAAGGTTATCGATCTCGCACACAATGCGAATACTTTTGCTACGCACTTCCAGCAACTCCGGTCCGCGGACGTGCGCTTTAACAAGTTTAGCCATTTCTAGAAATGGAGGTATACCCTCGGCGCGGCGAGCAGATGTACCTCGAGGAAATTTGCGGCTTTGATCATCGAACTCCAGTTGTTGCTCCGTTTTGTTAGCTTCGCGCTCTAGTGAACAGAAAATACTGCGACAGGGTCGATCTTTTGCGTGCTCAATATGCACAGGCTGAACGAACTCTCCCAGGCGCTCTATCCACGACGTCACGAACAGCGGATCACACAGGAAGCCGAGCTGGGGGGTGTGCTCGAAGTACTTCTGCGCGAATTCTGCAAGCTTGGAAAACTGAAGCTCGAGGTTGAAGTCCTTCGTGCTACTTGTGAAAAGTAGCAGTTTCTTCCATCCCACATCTGCCCAACGCAGCGAGCTTAGTAGTACGCCCAAAGGTTTGACGCATGGTTCACTCAATGTCGACGTTATTGAAATGGAGCCTTTCACTATATCACCGAGTGAGCCTTTCAGAAAAGCGATGTCATTACATGAATCCACGTGAGAGTTAGAAATTTGTAAGTACCTACCAATTCCAAGCTGGCGTATCATTTCAAGCAACTTTGTAGCTGGATAACTTGCGTAAGTTTCAAGGAACTGCTCGAAGGATATCGTTGACGCACCACCAAATAACACGGCTATTGTAACTTCTAGCAGAGCTTCCTTATCAAGTGCCTGCTGAAACGTATTAAACTCTTGCAAGGTCCACGCGCCGGTGTGGTCTGCATCAAACGCATCAAAAATCATCCTCATCGCGCGTTCTCGGTTGTGCCTTTTACCAAGATTGAGGAGAAGCATCCCCATATCCTTTGCAGTTTTTATGATATCCATCAGAGAAAGATCAAGTTCACCCAGCACGAAAAAACTACGAATCCCTGCCGCAAAAGAGGTTCCTGTGCATTCCTGCGCCGTGGAGTGAAGTCAAGGATCATTAAAACGTCCGCTTTATAAAAAAAAACTTGAAGCCCTAGATGACTTACCTCCACATTCGAAATAAAATCTTCGCGAAAATTGATGCAGATGCGAAGATACTTGCCAAGAACTGGTTGAATACCTCCATCACTTCGAACTGCAGAATGCACGGTTACTACAACAAAGATCAATTGATTAGAAACATGAAGGTAACAGCTGCCATGGAGCGTACTCACCCGAACATTTAGTCAAGAGCGACCCGAATGATGACCATACTTGCTCCTGTCGTAGTGCCTTTTCCATTGACGATGCCAAGTCAATTCCATCTTCATCTGCAACATTCGTGTAAGTAATACTGAAATACTAAGTACTGAATGTAAAGAAATCAGGCTGCAGCAATCACCTGCAATATCTGGGTTCAGCAAGAAATTGAAGATCAAACGCATAGTATCTTCGTCGGCATCCTCTGGTTGGCTATCGTCACTATCATAGTCAAGTTGTCCTTCCTTCTGGAACTTGCTTTTACCGGCCTTAGTTTTCACGTCGCCATCTTGGCTACCCGGTGGATGGATTCCAATACGGAAGCGGATGTTGGTAGTGGGAGACGCGCCCGCGCGCTTCGAGGTTGGAGAGCCCGTTGGAACTTCCCCCGGCACGTCAGGCATACCAAATCGGAAGTTAACACTCCACTGAAGTTCGCCATCGTCACTATCGGGAGTTTGTACGATATTTTGCAAACTTTCAATCAAGCGATCTTTAGCTACAGTTGTTCGCCGACGAGCGCCAGGCCCCAGATTCTTCGTCGTTCTTCCAACAAATGCACCAAGTACAGCATTCATCTTCTTTTCAATATTCTTGACTGCCTCCACAACGTAATCGCCCACAATTTCCCACAGCGCCTCAGGCTTCTCTCGTCGTCGGTTTTGCACCCATGACTTCAATACGCGCAGGATATCTCCACACCGGACAAGTCCAAACTGGTCCACTGCCATGTCCCCCACTAGCGTTGTGGCCTAAGCACAATGAATAAATAATACTGGCATTAATCCCTTCGTTGAGTCGCGGACTCGATTTCTTGTAAAGCAAACCTCGTTCAGTGAAAGGGACAGCCCGCCATCCGACACAACGCGGACCAACCGCTGGAGGGTGCGTGGATCGACATACTTCTTGACCTCAACTGCTGACAACACTCGCATCGACTGCCCTGATCCTTTCGGAGGAGGTGGACACACTACACTCTGGAGTCTGCGCGCAAAGTTTTCAGCCGTGG
The DNA here is from genome assembly GCA_033557925.1 of Phytophthora x cambivora. Classification (NCBI taxonomy): domain Eukaryota; phylum Oomycota; class Peronosporomycetes; order Peronosporales; family Peronosporaceae; genus Phytophthora; species Phytophthora x cambivora. The sequence goes on along the minus strand of JAUCEB010000008.1, from coordinate 1,562,317 downwards.
GGACTGACGGGGTTGTCAGTGCTCGTTGGCTTTCGGAACCTTTGCTAGACCCAAATCCGGCAGGAGGTGCAGCTGTGACCCTTCCTTTCTCCTCTGATAAAAATGCATGAATATTAAGCATCGGTCAAGCGCTGCGTTGAGCAACCCACGCCATGTTGCACAAGTACCTGCCGTTTTCACGCGTGCAGCCTGATACTCCAGATACGCCATTTGCTTCATGAGTTTTCCCTGCTGTAACAACAGCTCGTCGGAAGACGTTGCCACACCCTACATGCACAACGAATAAGACAAACGAAACTTCGAGCATGTACGATAGTCCACAAACTACAGACAAGTGGCTCGTACCGCCTCGAGATCGCTCATGAAGAACAGGATCTCAGGATCGGCAAGAGCTTTGTTGACAACATTCTGCCGCAAGACCTCGCTGTTATCACCAAATAAACCTGCATCACAGCACGCATCAAACAAGAGTACATTCATATCCGAAACGTCGTAAAACATAACCCAATTTGCTGGCTTCGTACGCCGAATCAGCGGCCTCATTGTGGACTCCTGCAAGACGTCAGCCCCAGGAGCAAACATCTTTAAGCCTCTGGACGCCGCCGACACGACCATCGTCAGCTCACACTTGTTGAGGGTCTTGAGTCCTCCATTATCCAGCAGCGACAGCACAACTGCAGCCACAATAGAGCAGCACTTAAGTGTTAGACCCTGACCCCCCCCCCTGCACTTCAGACCGCACACTCGAGTTTCTGGGGCTTCTTGGCGTCCACCAGCAGCGCCAGACCACTGAAGAAGTCCACAGCTGCCAGCTTCCGCGTGTTGTTCACGTCCAGCGCCTCGAACATGGCCAGCAGCTGCAGCTTGTCCTTGTCCGGGCAGAGCGGCGCTACGATGGCCTGGAAGACCGGGAACGGCAGGAAGTACTGGAAGGACGGGTCGGCTCGACGGCGGTGCGCCTCCTGTACGAAGCGCAGGTGCAGCTGCTCCAGCTCCGCCCACGAGCGCGGCACCAGCGGCTGCAGCTTCCAGCGCACGCCGCCACCGCCCGCTCCCTTCGACTGGCTCACGCCCATTGCGCACTTGGGTCAACTTCAACATGACAGCACTGCTTTCATTGGATGAAAGGGAGGCGGATTTTCGACCAATTGTGATCCGTATGATGTTGCAACGGATTTTCCAACTCGGAGCTAGCCACAGTGCATCATCAGAGGAGCCTGCCGCGATGGAGAACAAGTTCATCCCGCAGGCGATCGACATCGTGACGAAGGCCATCAATGAGGACAACAGCAAGAACTACCAGGAGGCCTTCCGCCTGTACAAGAAGGCGCTCGAGCACTTCATGGTCGGCGTCAAGTGTACGTTTGAAGTTGGGCCTGGCGTGGCGGCTTCAAGGCACGAGCTGAGTGAGCTGGTTTCTGTTGCTGCTGCAGACGAGAAGAACCCGACGTCCAAGGAGATCATCATGAAGCGCGTGGAGGGCTACATGACACGCGCGGAGCAGCTGCGTGGGATGCTGGAGAAGGAGAACGCGCCCAAGGCGGTGGCCGCTGCTGTGGACATGGACAAGTGAGCTCACGGGCAATTGAGGGGTTGTATGGAGTGTTGCAATCCAAGTACTGAAGCTGGCTGGTTGTTTGCAGAGGTGAAAAGGAGGACGACGATGAAACGGACGCGGAGACGGCCAAATTGCGCGGTTCCTTGGCCTGTAGGTTTGCATGTTGAGGGATGTTGGTGTCTATGCTGCAGCTAATGCGTGTGATTTGGATTGGGGGGAATTTTTAGCGGCGGTCGTCTCGGAGAAGCCGAATGTCAAGTGGGACGACGTTGCTGGACTAGACGCCGCAAAGGAGGCGCTGAAAGAGGCAGTGATTTTGCCTGCAAGATTCCCACAGCTCTTCACGGGAAAGCGTCGTCCCTGGAAGGGCATCCTGCTTTACGGGGTATGTACAACGTTTCTGCCTGCTATCACGCTCAGTACCTACACGATTTTGCTGACATGTATTTGCACAGCCTCCAGGTACGGGTAAGTCCTACCTGGCACAGGCAGTTGCAACGGAAGCGGACGCAACATTCTTCGCCGTGTCATCCTCCAGCTTGGTGTCCAAGTGGCAGGGCGAGAGTGAAAAGTACGACATGCTTAAAATTGACATGCTGGCTGAAACTGGGATATCGCGTTAACCGAGTCTTCGTGTGCCAGGTTGGTGAAGAACCTGTTCGAGATGGCACGCGAAAAGAAACCAGCTATCATTTTCATAGACGAAATCGACTCGCTCTGCTCGAATCGATCTGAAGGAGAAAGCGACTCTACGCGTCGCATCAAGAATGAATTTCTCGTGCAGATGCAAGGCATCGGCAACAATCACGACGGCGTTCTGGTGCTTGGAGCTACCAATGTACCCTGGGAGCTTGATCCAGCAATGCGACGTCGGTAAGTTTCTTGCTTGAAGCTTCGCTTGGGGATACATATTACTGATGGCGTTCCATTGAATTGCCGCACGCAGATTCGAAAAGCGTATTTACATTCCTCTTCCTGAAATTGACGCGCGGAAGGTGATGCTGGGAATCCACTTGGGTGATACGCCGAACGAGCTGAGTGATGCAAACTTTACAGCAATCGCAGAGAAAACGGAAGGGTACGATTGCTTGATTTTTTTCGGTCGGAACAGGGTAATTGCACGAGCTGACCATGATTTCGCCGTTCAACAGCTCTTCTGGCTCAGATATTTCTGTGCTTGTCCGAGATGCCTTAATGGAACCTCTTCGAAAGTGCCAACAAGCTCAGTTCTTTACTCCGGTAAGAAGACTCAGCGTGCGAGGTCTGCCACAACATGATCACTGTTTCTGACGCTGAAATTCTATGCGCAGTGTGATGATAAGGCGCACCCCGTTCGGAATGGTCCGTTCTTGACACCCTGTGAAGATGACCCGCCGTGCGCTTACTGCCACATGAAGCTTTCAATATGCCGACCCAAATGCCCCGACTGCAAGGCCCCATGCCGCCGCTGCGGGGCACTGCGCATGCGTCTATATGATCTACCGGAGCGTGGCTACTCTGATGAGAAGCTCCGGCCACCGATGATCTCAATGGTGAGGTCTTCTTTTGTCGCTGGTGCAGACGCTTCTTGCTGCTCTGAACATACAACTAACATGCGTTTTCCTGCAGAGCGACTTCCTACGCGTGCTAGAGCATTCGAGTGCGACCGTTGCTTCTGATGAGCTGAACCGCTTCGTGAAGTGGACCCAAGAGTTTGGGCAAGAAGGCTAGACGAACGGATAGACAGATGCTTCCGTCATATTCATCTTTCTAAAACCGTGTCGATATACTACGTTGTTGCTTGCGTGCGAGTCATCATGCCTTGGACAGTGAATCAATCAGACCATCCAACTCATCAGCAGAAAAGTGGTGTGCATCATTGCAGAAATGGCAGGTGAGGTCCACGCCAGCATTGCCGACATCTGCTGCGATCTGCTTTAGATCCGTTGCACCCATATCCTTGAGACGATTCGCGTAGTTGTCCTTAGAGCAGCGACAGTAGTAGTCTAGCGGCACTCGCTTGCATTTTTCATCCGTGATGCCAGCACCAGGAATCAGCTCGTTCAGGTACTCAAGCAGGTCCGTGTTTTTCTTCAACTCCGTCGCGAAAAACGGTAGGTCGTCGAATTTCAGTTCCTCCAGTTCGTAGTGGCGCTCGTGAGCCTCTGTTGGAGGCATTTTCTGGACAATAAGACCACAGCTGCGCGTGTGGTCCTCGTCCGCCGCGCTATCGATGCGCACGATAGTAGGCACCTGCTCCGACACGTCAAAAAACCTCTGCCAGTCCAGCTCAGGAACCCCTGACGCCTCAATGGATGTGTTGTACGGCTTGGCAGCTCCATATAGAATCTTGGAAATGTGCATGTGTCCTCCACGCTCCGGTGCTCCAGCGAGAGACTCGTCCACATAGACAGCTTTGCCTCGGACCTATACGATCAACCGAATCACAGCTGAGACCACTGGCTTTTACTCTCAGTACCAAAGAATACGAACGTGCTCGCACCTCTCCCACAGCCATAGCCTCCACGTAGAGCTCCTGGATGTTGGGCGTCTTGACCATCACCTTGACGCGCTCCTCGCCCTTGAAAAAGGAGCTGAGCATGGCCGTGCCTGCCATGTATTCGCCCCAGAGCTTCGTCCCTTCGGAAGCGAGCGGCAGCTGCCAGCGCCGCGCCACCTCTTCCACTGCATTGCGTGCCATGACGCCGGACACGCGCAGGTTGCCCACGTGGCAACGCACCACCACGTCGCGCAGCGGCCGCTTCCACATCTTCACGGCAAGTTGTCAGCTTGGCCAACATCCGCTGGTCCAATCGGATGTACCATATTTATGGTACAACTCACGACATCGTAGCGTTATCAGGAAGTTGCCTTTTTGCGCTGCAGTACGAGCTGCCGTGCAATACCTTGGCAGCGAACTCGATCCTTCTCCTGCAGCTGCATCACCTTGCACTGCTTCCGATAGCCCAACGAATTTGCCTCGCCAGCTGTGTTCAGCCTCCTGGAGGACGACTCGCGCTCGACTACGGACCCACTTTTCCTCGTCTGGGGCGGAGGAAACAGCGAGGCGACGTCTACACGACCACAGCCGCCTGCATCTGCACTCGACGGAGGTCCTTGGTCTCTTGCTATCTTCTCGCACGCCCGGATCTGCTCCCACATATTGGGAGCTCCTACCACATTGCTGAAGCTGGTGACCTCTAGAGGCACGTGAACGGTGGTTCTGCACCCTCGAATGGAGATATCGTCGGCGCTGAATATCCTCGCACTGCAGCAGGAATACTTGGCCGCAGGTCCGTTTTCAACAATCGAGCCTGGGTGGTAGGCGCAGTCACGTAGCTCGAGCAAGCTGCACGTTTGCTTGCACACACTGCAGTGGAAGTGCTTGGTGGAGCCCCAGATATACCAGTACGCTGCGCCCCAGGAAATGCTCTTGTCTGCGCCCAGCTCTCGCAGAAACACTTCGACCTGCCACCCGGTCTTGGGTTGGTGCCATCCGACCAGCTCGCCGTGCACGCCGATCTGCCGCTTGCCCTTCTGGCAGCCCACACTCTCGCTGTCGTCCTTGATAAACAGCAGTTCGCAGTTCGCGCACAGCTCAAGACGACGTCCGCCTTCCTGCAGCGCCTTCACCAGCGCCTCCACCTTCTTCCGCCGCAGCTTGGACAGAATCTTGTCCTTGGGGTCGTGCAGCGTCTGCAGCTGCTCGGGCGTGCAGTTACCCGCGATCTTGGCGATGGTGGCGTCTGACAGACAACCGAAGTCCACGCGCAGCAGCATGAAATCCTGCACACGCGTCGAGATGAAGGCCACGCACTCCCCCACGAGCTCCTCCATCTGCAGGAACTCGGAGGACACGAGGATGGACGCGATGTTCTCGAGCGTGATGCGCGGCCGCCACTCGTGGTCTGGGCGCTGCTGCATGTACTCCATGAGCAGCTCGAAGATCTCGACGTCGCAGTGCACCGAGATGTCGATCTCGTCGTGCTCGTTCGTCTCGTTCAGGTACGCCTGGAAGTACTTCATCTTGGCCAGCAGCAGGTCGCGCTGGCACGTGAACTCCTTGCTGCTCTTGCGGTACTCGTCGAACACGTGGATCACAACACTGCGCGACGGCGACGATGTAGACACCGCATCGGCGGCGAGCTTCGGCTTCATTATGTCGCGCTAGCCACGCACTTGCACCGACTATGGTCCGCACTGCGCCCCTTGGGCGACTTCAAGCACACATGTATCGAAATGACAGCGTCAAGAATACATGGGTGGCTCGGTTCATCTGCAGCAGTCATTTTGACTTATCGTAAAATCCGTCGAGGTTTTTCTCGGTGGGTCATAAAACCTCTTGGTATTTGTATTCGTCCGTTTTCTTTGCGGGATGTGGTCCACACCCAGCTTTTTTATTGGCGGCGGCGCCGTTCGAGAAGGGGAAACAAGGAAAGAAGCCGCATCCAGCCCCGATCCCGGCCGCCCGTCGAGCCGCGCAGCAGCCCCAGACCACATCAGCAGCATGTCGTTCCCCGCAGGCAAGGCGCCGGAGCGCAAGAACTTCTTCAAGAAGGGCATCGACTCCGATGAGTCGCGCCGCAGCCGCATGGAGACCACCGTGCAGATCCGCAAGACCATCAAGGAGGACCGCATGAACCAGCGCCGCCGCATGGTACGGCCAGTCGATTTCCACACAGCTAGCAGTGTAGAATTAGGAGGGGGAGCGTATAGCTGTCCAGCCAGCCTTGTAGCGGCCGTGGGAGGCCCTCCGCACGCTGGAAACGCTTGGTATCTTCGGCTGGGAGAGGGCGATGGCTCATCTTTTTCTTCGTTGTTGGCTGGTGATGTAGGCGCCAAGCGACAACGGAGCCGCGGCCACACCGTCCATGGGCGATGCTGCCGGGGAGTTGTCACTGACGCAGCGGGTAAGTTGCAGTCGATACAAATTCCTTTTCTTGGTGGGAGGACTGACTGTTGGTGCATGGTTGTGTGCTGCTACGACTGCAGCTGTCGGAGCTTCCTCAGATGGTGGCGGGCGTCCAGTCGGGCGACGCGGCCGTGCAGCTCGAGGCCGTGACCAAGTTCCGCAAGCTGCTGTCTATTGGTAAGCGGTGGATACCGCGATCTGAGATATTTGAGAAGATATGGACTGACTTTGGTTTACTTCTTTGCAGAGCGCAACCCGCCTATCAAGGAGGTGATCGACACCGGCGTCGTCCCCATTTTCGTGCAGTTCCTTCAGCGCGAAGATTTCCCCACGCTCCAGTTCGAGGCCGCTTGGGCCCTGACGAACATCGCTTCCGGCACCTCTGCTGACACTGAGGTGGTGATCAACCACGGCGCTGTGCCTATTTTCTGCCAGCTGCTGCTGTCCACCAACGACGATGTGCGCGAGCAGGCTGTGTGGGCCCTCGGTAACATTGCCGGTGACTCGATCGAGTGCCGTGACATGGTTCTGCGTTGCGGTGCTCTGCGCCCGCTCATGCAGCAGCTGACGGAGAACTCCAAGTCGACGATGCTCCGTAACGCTACGTGGACGCTGTCCAACTTCTGCCGCGGCAAGCCGCAGCCGCAGTTCGAGCTGGTGTCGCCCGCTCTCCCGACTCTGGGCCAGCTCATCTACACCCACGACGAGGAGGTGCTGACGGACGCTTGCTGGGCTCTGTCGTACTTGTCTGATGGATCCAACGAGAAGATCCAGGCCGTGATCGAGGCTGGTGTGTGCCGGCGAATTGTGGAGCTGTTGATGCACCACTCTCCTTCTGTGCAGACGCCTGCTCTGCGTACGGTCGGCAACATCGTGACGGGCGACGATCTGCAGACGCAGGTCATTATCAACCTGAACGCGCTGCCGTGCCTGCGTGCGCTCCTGGAGAGCCCCAAGAAGGGTATCCGAAAGGAGGCCTGCTGGACGCTGTCCAACATCACGGCCGGCAACCAGGAGCAGATCCAGTTTATCATCGAGGCTGACATTTTCCCGTCCCTGATCAGCTTCCTGTCGACGGCCGAGTTCGACATCCGCAAGGAAGCTGCCTGGGCTGTGTCGAACGCGACGTCTGGTGGTTCGGCGGAGCAGATCATGCACCTTGTCACCCTTGGTATGTGTAGTGGTCCCTGTGGCTATTTAGCGTTTTTAATTTTTGCTAACGTAGGTTGTTGCTGCTCACAGGTTGCATCAAGCCGCTGTGCGACTTGCTGGAGGTTAAGGACGCTAAGGTGGTGATTGTAGCCCTGGAGGGTCTCGAGAACATTCTTCGTGTGGGCGACCAGCAGAAGACCAACGACATCAACGATATCGCGACGATGATCGATGAGGCGGACGGTGTGAACAAGATCCAAGCGCTGCAGTACCACGCCAACGAAGGTACACATCATCATATACATCGAACCGTTGGCGCGCACTAACAAATCAAGTTGTATCGACGACAGACATTTACATGAAGTCCATGAAGATCGTGGAATCATACTTCAACGGCGAGGAGGATGCGGAGGATAGCCTAGCCCCCGACACGGACGCCAACGCACAGCAGTTCCAGTTTGGCACATCGTCGGATCAGCCCACCATGTTCCAGTTTGGCCAGAACTGATTTGATCAGGAAACAATGAGCTAGACAGTAACCGGATTCGATTGAGCCAATGGACAGATGCAGGAGAAGTCTATGGAACACCCGGGGAGATAGTACTCGTGCGAAATGTATTTCCCTGTTTGCTTTTTATAATCGCTCGCGTAGGTTGCTAAGATGGTTATCAGCTCTTTAACAGAAGATCCCGCTAAGAGGGAACACAATTTGAGGGGAACACAGAAAAAAACATAATGCGGAAATAGTCGAATCGTTATGGTACTTCGGATCGTGTTCTGGCTGGGCAGCCGGTTAGAAATGTACTTCATGCAATATAGCGATGCTAGACGCATGAAGCAATGCCCCCACGTGCCGCAAGCGCTCTAGTAGTAGTGCTGTATGAAGCGAATCGTAGGGATTTTGAGTTTTTAGACATTTCACAGAGTGGTATCAGTGCATGCATCCTTCGATTTGTCGGCGGTCCACTCGGAGGTATTTCTCCCCCTCGGCCCCCGCAGAATTCAAAATCCAAATGAGCAAGAATGTCAGCGCGAGGAGACGGAGGCTAGCAAGTTCCCTGACAGTACGTGCGGCTGCAAGAGGCCGCGTTGTCCTGTAACAGGCTGTTGGAAGTGCTCGAGGTGTGGCTGTAGCTGTGACGGACTTTCTCCATCCGTAAAGCGTGCGCGGACGCGAGGACGAGGATTTGTTTAGAAGATGGTCATGTGCTGGATGTGGTCTGTGGTGCTGGCGTTCCGCGACAAGCGCAACATGGCACAAAAGGTGGATGTATGTCAATCTCGTGGCGGCGTCGCAACCTGGATCTGTCGGTGGAGATGCGCATGATGGTGTTCGCGAACGAGAGCGTGTCGATGCTGCCGAGGCAGGCGATGTCAATGGCTCTGGGCCCTGCGTCGGCGCTAATGAGCGGCACTGTGCTGCACGTGAAGGGCATGAATATGTCGATCCCGCTCTGGAGCGACTTCGCTCAGCTGACGCGGCGGCGGTAGCGATGCGTGGGAGGTGGCTAGCGAGTTGTAGTCCAGCAACGTGAGCTGGCTGAAGACATGCATTTGGCGCCGCGCACTGCCAAGTCGCAGACCGTGACGGTATCCACGAACGTGACGCTGGTGGACTCGGTGTCGTCACGCGCTGTGGTGGCGGAGATGTGGCATGTGGTTCGGAGCATCCTGGATCCTCGGTCTCTGGTGTCGTCGGCGGTGATGACTCAGCTGTTGGTGGTGGAAAGCTGAGAGGACGAGCCGGCGTTGCTGTCGATGAGCGCATTGAACGTGATGGGCGAGTCGCTGGACAGCGCCGCGGTGTGGTCGGAGAACTGGTCCGTGGACGTGGATGTTCACGGGCGCGACTTTGGCGCTTCTGTGAGCGACTTGGCCCTCGACGGCAATTCGTTGGAGGTGGAGGAGCGTGCTGGCGGCCCAGGTCGGAGCCAGCCACGCAGCGACACCGCTTTCAGGGGGCCTAGAAACATGGCGTCCGCCGATATGTGGGAATACGCGCGAAGGTCGAAGCTGATCTGCAGCAGCATCCACCAGCGACCCCAGAACTCAGCGGCCACGCCCTCGATGGCCTCGTGGGACAGCGTGTGCCGCCAGCGCGAGGGCTTCTGGTCGTACACCAGCGGCGACAACTCCCAAAGGCTGTCTTGCGCCGCAGGAATGGCAGGATGGCCAGCTCTCACTATGCGTGGTGATTTCGGAGCTGAACACGCAGGTGCTGCCGTGCTTGCACGCCTGCGAGCGACAGAAGTATCTACGGCGATGGCAGCAGCGGGCGGGTCGTTTCGGGCACGGCCTGCAATGACTGTCGTGACGTTGCGCGGATGATGGGCAAGGTACTATCTCATATTTTTCAAAATTGTGAAAAGTGCATCCCATCACAAGCAGGAGAATCGACCGAGGCGCCTTGCCGGAGCGCTCGTTGCGAACAGGAGCTTGGACTTGCCCAGCAAGAAGACCCGTGACACTAGGTGTTAGATACTGAGCTACACGGTAGTACCATTTTCATTCTGCAGTGACAAAGACCGCATTTAGTTTTTTTTTCGGCTTTCATCGTTTTGGGCGCTTTTTGTTCCCTTCTTAGCGGGATCTCCTGTTAAAGCAGCTCAGCTCAACTTGAACTCCCGGTGCTGCAGTAATTGTATGTATTGTATTAAGTTATTGGTGTCACGTTTGCGCAACAGAAATGTCGTCCGAATGTTGCGCCATCCTCAGGCGCCCAAGACGCACGTGCACTGCAAGAAGTTTCCTGAGCCCTAGGAGCTTTCGACTGACGCGGCCACTTGCGCTCTCGCCCCAGTCTCACTCGCAGATCTACTTACCACACACAAAGACACACACAATGGTGCACTATCGTAGCACGCGCGGCGGCGTCCGCGGCCTCAGCTTCGAGCAGGCGGTGCTCACGGGCCTGGCTGCCGACCGCGGCCTGCTGGTGCCCGAGGCCGGCGAGTTCCCGACGCTGCCGGCCGACGCGCTGGACAAGTGGGCGTCGCTGTCGTACCAGGAGCTGGCCGTGGAGGTCATGGGCCTCTTCATCGACGAGAGCGAGATCTCGCGCGCTCAGCTGCGCGCGCTCGTGGCCAAGAGCTACAACTCGAGCACGTTCCGCGCCGAGGAGGTGGCGCCCGTGGTCAAGGTGACGGACCAGATGCTGGTGCTCGAGCTGTTCCACGGCCCGACCTTCGCCTTCAAGGACATCGCGCTGCAGTTCCTGGGCAACCTCTTCGAGTTCTTCCTGCAGCGCAAGAACAAGGCGCTGCCGGCCAACGCGCCCAAGCACCAGATCACGGTGGTGGGCGCCACGTCGGGCGACACGGGCAGCTCGGCCATCTACGGCCTGCGCGGCAAGGAGAACGTGGAGGTGTTCATCCTCTTCCCGGAGGGCCGCGTGAGCGCCATCCAGCAGCGCCAGATGACCACCGTGCTGGACGAGAACATCCACAACGTGGCCGTCAAGGGCACGTTCGACGACTGCCAGGCCATCGTCAAGGACCTGTTCGCCAACGCCGACTTCAAGGCCAAGTACCACCTGGGCGCCGTCAACTCCATCAACTTCGCGCGCATCCTGGCGCAGATCGTCTACTACGTCTGGGCCTACTTCCGCGCCCGCGAGCAGGGCGTCACCGGCGAGGTCGCCTTCTCGGTCCCCACGGGCAACTTCGGCGACATCCTCGCCGGCTTCTACGCCAAGAAGCTGGGCGTGCCCGTTGGCAAGCTCATCGTGGCCACCAACGAGAACGACATCCTGCACCGCTTCTTCTCCACGGGCAAGTACCACCGCCACGACATCGAGCACACCATCTCGCCGTCCATGGACATCTGCGTGTCCAGCAACTTCGAGCGCTACCTCTTCGCCCTGAGCGGCGAGAACCACGACGTCCTGCGCGGCTGGATGCAGGGCTTCGAGCAGACGGGCGAGCTCACGATCACGGGCGAGTTGCTCGCCAAGGCGCAGGACGAGATGGCCTCGTACTCGGTGCTGCAGGACGAGGTCTGCTCCACCATCGCTGAGTTCAAGAAGGTGCACCGTTACCTGTACGACCCGCACAGCGCTATTGGCGCTGCTGCCGCCATGCACTACGGTCAGGACGCGCTTGCCGACAAGCCCAACTCGGCGGTGGTTGTCGTTGGCACAGCTCACTACGGCAAGTTCCTGCCCGTTGTGTCGAAGGCGCTTGGTGTTGCGGAGACCGAGATTCAGCAGCACCCGATCCTCAAGTCGCTCGAGTCGCTTCCCACTCGGCTAGCGGTTGCCAACAACTCGATCGCCACCGTGGCCGAGCACATCCGCAAGACCGTTGCGAAGAAGAACCAGAAGACCAGCAGCGACTGCTTCAGCCTGTGGGCGTCAGCTCCCACCGAGTGCAAGCTGGCCACGGTTGCGTTGGCTGCTGCTACCGTTGTCGCTGCGTTCTTGGTGGCACGGCGGTCGAAGTAATTGGCTGCGCAATGATGATGGTGCGGCAGTAGTTGAGCATCATATATAGATTCATAGCTGTTAGCATTTGTGAACACGACAAACGAACACCTGCGTCTCTTTCTTTATAATGAGATGCCATGCAGCACATACAGTAGTGCACTATATCAACTGCTCCAAGCACGAGCGCATAAAATAACATATTATGTGCTCGTGACCTGCACTTGTGTTTTATCTTTGGTCCAGGATGACAATCTACATGTTGTCGAGCAAACAAACATGCTGGGAAATGTCTGCCACGGTATCGTTATGCATTGCATACTGAATAGAAAGTTCACGCTCCTTCCAGCACTTCACTGCATTATCCCACGCTCGCTTGTCCTTTGGGTCCTTCATCCTAACCATCTTGTTTCTGTATGGCCCGATCTGCTTCTCCAGCTGGTCAATCGTGAAAACTTTGTACTTCGATAATACCGATGCAGTGCCGATACCAATGCCCTTGATTTCCTTGATGCTCTCCGAACCGGTGGGTGAGTTCACTGGACCAATCTCTTGTCGTCTAAACTTCCCCAGAAGCTCTTTTGGTACAACAAACACAAGGGCCACATCGTCCAATTTGTGAAGAAAATCTAACTTCTTCAAAACGTGGATGATACCAAACGCATTAACCGGATGCGACTCGGACACAGTCATCCGAAACAAAATAAGCTGGCCATCCATGCTAACGTTATCATCTTCCTGATCACGTTTTCCCGCACTTCGCAAATAAAACGAATCAACCGACTCCAGTGTTTTCGATTTCGGCTTGTGATAAGGTCCACGATTGCCCAATGACTGCGACAACGTCTCGCTATCGAATTCATCAACCTCTTCGGATTCCACGATTTGGACCGACTTGGTCACGGAGGAGCCGCCAGCTAGTAGCGATCTCATGCGAATAGTGCATCCATGGCGTAGTATTTCGTGACTATCGACTTCGAAAATCCATCTTCGCAGCGATGAAGCCTCCGAAAGCCCATGCAACATCGACGTCAAACTTTTTTTCTCACGATGGTGTTGCCAATAGCTGACGCGTTAGCTTTTCTTGTACAAAGAGCGAAGCAAGTCGGGACGTCTGCTGCATTCTATCGTCACAAGGTATGTAATGAAGGAGCCAATGGCGCGTTCGGCTGTTTTCCTTTGTTTGCAAAAGATTTTGAAGTTTTTCCGGGCTGGTGATTGTTTCGATCGCAGTTGTCATTTTGCGGAGAGCTTTGGTAAACTCTGCGCGCTGATAAAAGCATTGTCGAGCAACACCCCCGAATATTTCACAGCGCTGGGCAATGGTGGCATCGTCGATGTCAAAATTGAGCACAAATGCTGCTTCTTGAAGCTCTTCAACTGTCCAAAGAGGCATATAGAAATCACGACTGTCGATTTCAGAAAGGCTCATCCAGGCCTCATTGGGGCTTGTGAACACGACCGTCTGGGGCCAAATTAATGGCGGCGGGCCATCACACAAGAACAGCATTTGTTTTGGATTCCTCTTTTCCGCCGCAGCTCGCTCCGCTTCCCGTTCCACTGCGGAATTAACCTCGGACGTGAGCAATTGTCTGGAAGCATAGGCGTAGTGCACTGTCGGTACGTCCGTCTTATCCTCAAATATCGCAAATTCACTGAGCTCGAAGTTTTCGTGATATGTCGCCGCAACGATAATCCATTCACCGGGATGAGCTTTCCTGAAGCGGTCAAAGAAATAGACGTAGAAAATTGACTTGCCAATACCTGGTTTGCATGAACATCGAGTGAGTAGTACGAAGTATTTTTCTTTTCAAAAACCACGCTTACCTGGGGTCCCCGTCACCGTCACACACTTTTGCTTCTCATTTACGACCTGTTGATTGACCAGCCCGAAGTATTCTTCGTAGCAATCACGTTTATAATAAAACTCGCCCCCTTTGTACTCGTGAAGCAGTGGCACAGGCAATAACTTGCATTTCTTTGTGTACTTCGCTTCTGTGGTCGAGATCGGTGGAACAGCTTTCATCTCCTCGGAGTCGTCCAACCAAGTTCCAGGGCTATGCTCGGTTTGGCCAGTCAGTTGTCGCTGCTTCTTCGGCGGCAATCCCGAGGACAAAGCGGAGCGCTTGCTCATTTCCAAGGATTTTCTTCTTTGTCTTCTTTCACACGAAGTCAGACTTAGTGAAAACGCTACCGGTACTGTATCCTATCCAAATCTACCAGTACACCCCCTCCTTCATTTTTTATGCGTCGATGACACGTAGTGACAAAGGGATCGCTGTCACTAATACTGAAAATGCATGTCCAACGAGTGAGCCTGCTTCTATTCGACCCTGTACCCTTCATCTTCATTGTTGATTGACAACTGTTCCACATAGTCGTGGACTTGGTTTCATCTCGTCTTGGGTCAGCACGCAGACTGGAGTTGACTGTGTTGGCTTGGTTGAGGGAAAAGGAACGGGTTGTCCGTGGCCTGATGACCAGGAGACAAGCCGTCCATCGTCTGCTCGATGACTACATTATGGTGCAGTTGGATGCGCAGACTCCGCACTGCGGGGTCTGGTTCTGTGCGAGGTACGCCTTCTGATGCTGCCTCTGCAGGCTCTCGCGTGTGACCGTCACGACGCTCGGGGACCCGCTCTTGGACCCGTTCGCGGGCGCTCGGAAGCTCTGCTGGGACGGCTTGGCCGGTTCTTTGGGCGCGAACGAGATCCGCTCCTTGGTGTACTGGTTCTCGTACGAGTATTCGCCCGGCCTGGTCCTGGAGAGGACGCGTCTCCATCCTGTCGGTAGTCGCGCGATCTTCTTGGGTTCTGTAGGGGACAGCAGACGCCCCACCGGCACGATGAGCTTCTTGAAGGCGTCGACGACGTTGGTCGAGTCCAACGCGGACGTCTCGAGGAACTCCATCGAATGCTTGGCGGCAAACCTTGCGGCCTCGAGTGTGGACACCTCTCTGCTCTCTGGGAGATGCGCCAGGTCGCACTTGTTGCCCACGAGCATCAGCACGAGGCTCTCGTGCGCGTGCTCGTGCACCTGCGCCAGCCAGCCCGTGACGTGCTCGAACGAGCTGCGGTTCGTGATGTCGTAGACGATCATGGCGCCCACGGCGTTGCGGTAGTAGGCGGCCGTGAGCGACTGGAAACGCTCCTGGCCGGCCGTGTCCCAGATCTGCGCCTTGAGCCGCCGGTCCCCGACGCGGATGGTCTTGGTGGCGAACTCGAAGCCCACGGTCTGCACGCTGTGCGGCATGTACTTGTTCTTGGTGAAGCGCATGACGAGGTTGGACTTGCCCACGCCCGAGTCGCCGATGAGCACGACCTTGAGGATGGACTCGGCCAGGGGCGACGAGCAGCGCGGGCTGCTGGACGCCGACGTAGCCTCAGCACCGCCGGGCAGCGCGGCGGGGCTGGACGCGCTCTCGCGGCCGCCGCTGAACTGCGTGGAGCTGATGGAGCGCCTCAGGTCGTGCTGCTGGCGGAAGACCTGGTGCTGCGCCACCTCCTTGGCCGAGATGTACTGGCGCAGCGCCGCGTTGTTGTCGGCGCTGGAGGCGGACGAGGAGGCGGAGGACGCGGTGGCCGCCGACGTCGACGCTGACGCTGACGGCTTGCTGCTTGTGGTCATGACGTGACAGGGAGCGGCTAAGATATGGAGTGATGTGGCGTTGGGAAAGCGATGGCGACGCCTCGGCAGAGAGAGAGAGATGCCGCTTGAAGCGAGAAGCTTTCGGGCCTCGAGGAGAGTTCCGTTATGCGTCGAGTAGACCGCAACAGGGCGGAACAACAGCGGATATTAGCATGGACGGGTGATCACACAGAGGGTGATTCAGCGGGGGATATAAAAGCGATACAAAACGTGGAACTTGATAAAACGGAAGTGCTACGTTTTGACAGGTGGAGCGGATATCACAGAGGTGGACGAATGTGGACGCTTGCTGCAGATGGAACAAGTCCAAACCGCCACTCTCATCGCCGCTACGTCCCACACACAGAGTCACCGACGCTCGCCATGGTCGCCAATGCCAAGAGGAAGGCCCCCGCCGCGCCGGCGCCCAATGCCAAGCGAGTCACGCGCTCCAGCACTGCTGCTACTGCTGCTGCTGTCGTTGAAGGCATTCGGCCTCCAGCACATGCAGCTGACGAAGCTTCATCACCGGACAAGAGCCCCACCACCAGCATCCCCAACATCAGCAAAAAGATCGTGGCGTTCCTGCGTGGCGTGAACGTCGGGGGTCGCGTCCACAGCATGAAATCCATCGCTGACGCGCTGAGCAAGACGGGACTCACCAACGTCGAGACGTTCCTAGCCAGCGGGAACGTCGTCTTTGACGCCCCCGACGAAGCTTCGGGGCTCGCTATCGAACGCCGAGTCGAGGCCGCGCTCGAGGACCTCTTCGGCGACCACATTCCGGTGCTTGTCCGCTCCATGGATGAGGTGGCTCAGCTGGGGGATCGGATCGTCAAGTCCGCGACGGCGGTCAATGTGGTGCTGGTGAAGGACAAACTCACACAGGAGCAGCGAGGCATCCTAGAGGCGCTATCCACGGACGCGGACGAGCTCGAGCTGCTGGACAGAGAGTTCGTGTGGTACTCGGCCACTAAGATGAGCGAGTCTCCGCTGTTCAAGGTGGCCTTCGACAAGAAGCTGGGAGTCCCTGTCACGGTCCGAACGGTGAACACTTTGCGCCGAATTGCCAAGAAATTTGGCTAGGAACTTCGTGTATCAACAGAGTTGGGTCAAAAGGGGACTTTATCGCTGTTATGCATCTACAGCAGCTCTATCCAGGTTTCGTATGAGCGTTCTTCCCTTTCATATCGGCTTGGGGTCGCTCTTGACGGCAGGTTGTCTGCAACAACAACCTCTTGCTCCACGGGTGGGGTGGCATTCTCCACTTTATCTCCATCAACTTCACTGTCTTCCTCTGACTTCTCCTCTCTTGCGCCATCAGACTCCAGAGGACCCTCATCACTACCACCGCCTTCTACTGCTGTTGCGTACGCATAAATCTCCGCTGGTACTGGACTTGGTAACTCGCTGATTTTCATCTTAAATACTCGAGCGAGCAGATGGACACCTTGAACTTCATTCTTCGACAGCAGCGTCACGGCTAAGCCCTTGCCGCCAAAGCGGCCAGTCCTGCCAACACGATGCAAATACGTTGCTGGGTCACGCGGCAGATCCAAGTTCACCTACAATTTCAGAGCGAAAGCGTTAGAAAAGCTGGCGTGTCCACCTCCTCGGTAGTAAAACGTACCACAAAATTCACTTTGTCCACGTCGATTCCCCGGGATGTAAGATCAGTAGATACCAACACACGCGAGCGAGATGCCCGAAAATCTTCCATCACTTCCAAGCGGGTAGCTTGGGTCTGCGACCCAGTGATACACGCTGCTGGCCAGCCCTGTGCGGCAAGGACTGTGGCCAACGCCTCAGCGCGGAATTTGTCGTTGCAGAACACCATGCATTGCACGAACACGATTTCTGACAGTAGCGCCGCCAGCTTCACCACCTTCGCTTTCATATTCAACACATCGTCGCCTGCTCTCAGTGCAGCTGAGGGCTCGACAACGCTGTAGAACTGTCGCACGTGACGAAGCCAAAGCTCCGGGGCGTTTGTTCGCTCTCTCTCTTTCCAGTCTTCTAGGTCTTCAGCTGAAGAAATGAACTCGGTTGTGACATCATTCGGGCCTCTAACTCGCACGACCTGAACATCAAATTTGCGGTAAGAAGTTGGCATGGGGGTATTGCACAAATGCCTGGCAAATAGTTTGCCTACAGACCTGCGGCGTCCTCATTAGTTGTACCACAGCGACCAACTGATCAGGTGTGAACGTCGCTGAAAACGCAACAGTCTACATCCAGCATCATAAATACAGTAGGGGGTTAATAAATTCCAAGTGAGCCCCACTGCAGCCCACATCTTCATTACCTGCCGCCTTTCAGGAAGAGCGTCTGCAATGCACTGGATCTGTGAAATACACCGCAGTTAATAAATAACAGCTCCAAACCAACGAGGACCAGAGGCCTCTTACATCACTTTCGAAATCTCGCGCCATGAGTTTGTCCACCTCATCCAGCACCAGCAGCCGAATCGCGCTGCACGGCAGCGAGCACTGATCGATCAGTGCCTTCACGCGTCCAGGCGTGCCCACCACGATATGGCAGCCCGCTGCCAAGTGTCTCTGCCGCAGACAGCACCGCCAACTCAGTCAAGCCTGACACTCCACCACCTCATCATCACTATTAACCCCTATTACCTGGTCTTGCGCCACGGGCAGACCGCCGATGCACGTGCGGATGACGATCTCCGGTCGGAACTGCGCCAATTGACGCAACACAGTCTCGATCTGCACCGCGATCTCTCGCGTCGGCGCCAGAATCAGCGCCAACGGGTCTCCCACCGGCGGCATCTCGTCGCTCTCGTCGTCCTGGCGTCTTTGCTCTACGAAGCGAATTGCGTGCTCGATGGCAGCGACTCCGAAGACGGCCGTCTTGCCCGTGCCAGACTTGGCCTGGCCAATGACGTCGTTGCCGAACAGAGCCACGGGCAGCGCGTGCAGCTGAATGGGCGACGGGCGCAGGAAGCGCATGGCGCTCAGAGCACGAGAGACGTCTCCATGCAGCGGGAGGTCGCTGAACGTCGTCGCGCTGGCAGCGTCCATGGCAATGACCAGGAGTAGCCAATTGGTCAGTTCGGGGACGGAAGTGACTATCACCACCGAAACTGTATCCATTTCGTCTCACACGTCGCAGACAACTTCAACAGAAGGAGGGCAATCAACTTCTAATGGACAATTAATTAGCCTTCTGCTACCTGGTCCTCGTTTGCCTCGTCACTGGTAGTGGGGGCGCTGAGATCGACATCTTCTACGTAACTAGCAGGGAAGTAGCCTTTGGTGCCATCGCACGTTTCACCCAGCCACCACTCGCCGCCAGCCTTCGAAAACACTCGCAGAATTTCGCCGTGGTTAAGACTCAGCTCGTCCGAGTTCTCGGCTGCGTAGTCGTGCGTTACTCGAACTTGGACAGGTGCAGGCAGCGGGTCGCCCGGATCGATGGGAGCTCGATAACCAATTCCTCGTTCTGCTGGTGCACCACCGGAACCACTGTTGTCGTCCAAAGAGGTAGCGTGGTGCGTGCTGTTTGCCAGCTCATCATGATCCACGTTTTGGTGCAGGCTTTCGCTATCGGGGCCAGAGTCCTGATGAACTTGACGCTCGCGGTACTGTCGAGAATTCTTCCGTGGCGAAAGTTGACTTGACGGTTGCTTCTCAGCGAGGGGAGGCACAGGAGTCGAGGTTGGCCACGGTTCCGCAGTGCTATCGACTTCTACAAAATGTTGTCTCGGTGTGCCTTTTGTGTTGTTTTGTTGTCCCTTCACGTGACCACGAGGAGAGGTATCACCACCAAGAACAACCTTCCACTGCATGATCGTTCCATCATCACCACCAATTGTAACCAAATAGGCGTCGTCGAAGGAGAAATCTAACGCAACAATGGCTGATGAGTGGGCCTTGTATACCTTCCTCTTGGCTCCACGGTGGGCAGGGTACTTCAGCAGATGAATACTAGATCGGCATGCCACAGCAATCAAATCTTCACTGAAATTTGTTTGAGTACTTCCTGATTCACTTGGGTCGCTTGCCGTTTTTGGTCCCGTAGTCGACACTGCGGCGATATCCACAAGGTTGGGCGATTCATCCGACCAGACACCAGGCGTTGGCCACCCAAAGACGCATGTCCACTTAATCCATTGCACGTCGCGAACCAAAAACGCATCCGTAATTTGCTTGGTTTCACCCTTGTTCGGAGAAACGAGCCAATGAAGAATCTCACCATCGGCTGCATTGCTTTGCAAGATGTCTCCATCCTTGTTCCACGTTAAATGCATGACGGCACTTGAATGTCCTTCACAAACATGAAGTTTCTTGTACCCATTCACGACGTCATAGATGTACACGAACGTATCCTTCACACCCACTGCCAAGAACTTTGCATTTGGGCAATATTTCACCTGGGCAATCGCTCGAAATCCAGGACCGGAAAGACCGAAGTGCAAGTTTGTAGTACTGTTGGCAGTTGACTTGATATTCTTCCGGAGTAAAACCTTGAATGCGTCACAGTCTACAACCAGTAGTTCTCCCGAACTAAGACCAATCGTCAGCTCGTGCCCAATAGGATGAAACTCCATGCAAAAAGCTTTAACGCTAGCGGTGATAAAAGTGCCAAGATATAGTCGACGTGTGCACGTATGCTGCTGAAGATCCCAGAAGCTAAGGTACCCATCTTGCGAAATGGTTGCCACCTCCTGCACCATGGGATGTGCAGTGCAGGCACCGATTGCACTACTGCGAGCTTCGAAAAGCAATTGCCAATCTCCTGTCTCAATATTAAGCTCCCATAGGCAACTGTTGCTAGAGGCAACAAGCACATAACTGCCATCCTCTTTCCACACGATACTAGTAGGCTTGAGTGTGGCAGCTGCACCGCCTGCACTTGTTTCGCTTGGTAAAGCACTCGGCAGCTGGAAAACTTTTGCAGGATCGTCATGAGGAAATAGCGCGTGCGAACCTTCTGCAAAAGTCCCTGTCAGCGGTGTGAACACTCCATGCGTGTTTACTCCAGGAATCCGCATGGGTTTGCTCATTTGACATGCCCACAGCAGTAGCTTCCCATCATTACCACACGACATGATCATGCTAAGCCTTTTGCAGTACGCAACTTGATAAACTGGTCCATGATGAGCCAGCGGCCCACTATACTTTAACTCTCCCAGACGTGAATTTAAAGCGGTAGAGTTAGGTCGAAGTACCATTCGTTTTGAGATTCCTTCCATCTCCGCTTGAACTTGCCTGGATAACTTGAATCTATTACCAGTTTCTTGATCGTGCGGTACGACATCGACAAGTCTCCCGGTCGGTTCATAGGCGATTTTTTCCAGCACGAGTTCGTTGATTTCGGCGTCCGTGTATTCATCTGGAATTTCCCACCATTTTGCAGGCTCTTTGTGAAGATCCTTTTCAGAAATAATTTCAATATTGGGACTTGCTCTTGGTTGAAGAAACAAGCACAGGTCTCCTCTCGCCGTTCCCGCCACAATCCGACCCAGCGAATGATCAGTAGAATTTGTCGCGTTCAACTCTTTCGAGTGCTCATCATACAAGTAGAGAGGTGGGGAATCATTGACAAACGTTAAACTTGTAAAGTCTTGGACCTCAAAACGACCATTAAATGACGGGACGTTGCCCTCCAGTTTCCAAACTTTCTCGGTCGGAGTCGGAGGACGTAACCTGGGAGGTCCACCAAACGTGGAGCGGGAAAATGCACTATCAGCGTTTTCTTTCGATGGCGGAGGCACATAATCGGCTTTTGTCAGTGTCCAAAAGCGAATATGCCGAACACCACAGCTAACTAAGGTGTAACAGGCATCATCATCGTGTAAAGCTTGACCAGGCTTCTTTGACCGATGTGTTTCGGGTCGGCCATACGCCTGAAACGGATTGAATGCAATTGCGTTCACCCGAAACGTGTGCCCTCGAGCACTTACCAGCAGTTCCTGTGATTTCCAGTCGTGGATGCAAATGGTGTTGTACATATCGCCACCGAGAGAAGCAACCAATTTTCCATCGTGAGAAAAGCTGATCGAGCGAACCGCGACTTGATGACCCTTGAGGCACGCGAATCGTTTACCTAGGGGCTCGTCGTTTGCATTCCATACCAGAAGAAACGCTGACCGCCCTGCTTGTCCCGAAGCTACGATGCGTTGATTTGGATGGACTGTCACGCTCGTAACTTCGTTCGTGTGCTCTCGAAAATACCTCTGCGTGTTGGTTTCTTTCTTGTACAGAATCACCAAAGTCGCAGTGAACCACATAATCTCCCCAGTTGACAAATAGAAAGCATTATTGTTAGTGCTAGCGTTGGGAGCTGCGGGGTGGCTGCTGGAGAGCGATGTTGTAGCTCCGCTTCGGCACCCATACACAAAATCCAGCTCTAGCGTTGCTCGCGGGGCCTGAACACCAGCACTGGCATCCGAGCTCGCCATTTCTTCACGATCGTAAATACTGGGAGCGAACACGTTACTTCGACACTGCGGATATCGCACCAGAGCTCGCTCATACATTTGCTGTCTCTGCTGTGAGAGCATCATCTGTGAGCCATTGACGCGCTTTTCAATGTTGGCAACCCGAGGAAGTATCTTGTCTGTCCGAACAACGAAGCGGTCAGTACAACAACGCACCTCGTTCAAATGCAGTTAACTTACGCAAGAGCGAACGTACCAAACGTGATCTTCCCGTCGGGACTACGAGATCCTCCCGGTGGGAGCGTCCCTCCACTAGCAGTACGCTTGAGCTGGTTGATGTTTTTGAGAAGTCCAACGCCAATCCTGACGACAAACAGACAGCTCAAGTGAGCTACGAGTCGATAGCAGCACGGGTCCCCGCTATCCTCCACGCACTTTGGCAGCCGCGGAGGCGACGCAGCTACCGTCGGGACGATGTCCAGGGGCGTGACGATGGGGTGGATGTCAAAGGGCGACGGCCTCTTGGGGGACGCGAAGGGCTTCGACTTGGCGACGCTGTTGGACCACGAGCGCTTGGAGCTGACGGCGGCCGCCATCTCCTCGAACTCTGCGAGCACCTTGGCCATCTGCTCCCGCATGGCCTCGAGCACGGAGCCGCGCGCTCTCAGCTGGCGCTCCACCTCGTCCGAGACGAGCGACGTGAGCTGGTCGCGGTCGTGGTCGGGCGCCGCCTGGCCGTCATCGCCTTCACCTGCACAGAGTCACAGAGCATCGTTTAGTACTCGTTCCTGATGGATTCGCCACGCTGCAGGCGTCCAACTCGTCGCACTCATGGGCGTCGGTCGGCCTTGCTGTTGTCAGTCACTTGAGCCAATTGCGCACTGAAGTTGAAGTAACGGTCGGCTGCTAGTTGGTGTGCGCCACATCACACACCACCGAGATCCTTTCCTCTCGTCACTCACTTTCACTTTGGAAGAGCCTGAGCGAGAGAGGAGACGGAACGATGCGCGCGAACGAGGACAAGATCGCGCAGCTGCTGGACAAGGTGCGCTGGCATTAGATGGTGTTAGTACGTGTGTGTGTGTATGAGCTGGTGCTGACGTCCTCCTCTTCTCCTCTCTGCAGACCACGGACTTCGACAAGGATGAGCGCTACATGGCTACATCGGATCTCTGCGTCGAGCTCAACAAGGACGCGGAGCTGGGCGCGTACCTCGAGCCCAAGTGCGTCCTCTATAGCGAAGGACCAGGAAGACTTAGGACGAGATGGCTGACGCTTGTCTCTGTGTCTCTGTGTGTGTATTGCGTTGCGCAGAGTGTGCGCGGCGGTGCTGAAGCAGCTGGACGACAAGTCGAACGACGTGCAGTCCATCGCCGTCAAGTGTCTGGGCATCCTCGTGACCAAAGTGCAGGTCACGCAGGTGGCGGACATCTGCGCCAAGCTCTGCGACCTCATCCTCAACGGCAAGCCGGAGCTGCGCGACATCTACTCGATCGGGCTCAAGACCATCGTGGCCGACGTGTCGCAGCCCACGGGGGCGTCCATCGCCACCGGCGTCTGCACGCGGCTGCTCACGGGACTGGGCAAGGACAAGGACGCGGCAGTGAAAGCCGAGACGCTCGACATCCTCACGGACCTGCTGCGTCGCTTCGGCTACGACGTCGCCACTGAGCACGCGACGGTCATGGAGCTGCTGATGGTGCAGCTCACGGACGAGTCGCCGCTTGTGCGCAAACGTGCCACGGCGTGCGTCGGGTCGCTGGGCGTCATGGCGTCGGATGTGCTGGTGAGCCGCCTGGTGGAGCACCTGATCAAGGGCATCCAGGGGTCCACGGACTCGGCCAACGTGCGCACGCTCATCCAGACGATCGGCATGCTCTCGCGCACTGCTGGCCACCGTCTTGGACAGCACCTGGACGCGGTGATCCGCATCTTGGTGCAGTTTTGCGGAGATCCGGAGGACGAGTCGCTGCAAAATGAGGACTCGGACGAGCTGCGTGGGAACTGCTTCCAGGCGTTTGAAGCGTTTGTGATCCGCTGCCACAACGAGATCACACCGCACGTGGAAGCTATTCTGAAGTTGGTGATGCAGTTCATCTCTTACGACCCGAACTACAACTACGTTGACTCTGCCGACGAGGACGAAGATATGGAGGAAGAAGAGGAGGAGTACAGCGACGAAGAAGGCGACTACAGTGATGACGACGACACCAGCTGGAAGGTCCGTCGCGCTAGTCTTCGCGTTTTGACCGCGATTATCACGACCAGACCGGAGCTTTTGGAGCAGCTCTACATTCACTGTGCCCAGCCTCTGATTTCGCGCTTCAAAGAGCGCGAGGAGAACGTTCGGATTGACGTGTTTGCAGTGTTTGCGGAGCTTCTTCGCGCGACGCGTAAGACCCTTCCAAGCTCAAACGGAACCAGTTCCTTCCATCCACCCACGTCGAACAGGTGCATAACTCAGCTGGAACAGCGCTTAAATGCGATTGTAGTTGGAGCCAACAAACAGTTCGGGACGAAGGCCTCAGTTCCGTCGCGATGTGCTGTGGTCGCGATGCTAAGCGAGCTCGCAATGGTGGAGCATGGAAAGCTTGGGGACTACATCGGACGCTTGATGCCGAACATTCTTAACGCTGTGGAGGACAAGCATTCGGACCTGAAGCTGGATGCACTGCTTTTCCTTCGATTGCTCATTGATACACACACGGTGGAGCCGTTCCGACCGCACGTTGAGTCAATTGTAAAGGTTGCCGTGCAGTGCGCAAAGGGAGATTGGTATAAGACAGTCGCAAAGGCACTGGGCTTGATCAAATCGCTTGTCCGTATAATCCGCACTGATGACGGAGACTTGACGTACAAGCCGTACGCAGTACCCTTTTTCGAAGCCGTACTGCCTAGCTTGAAGGTTCATGACATTGATCAAGAGATCAAGGAGGCAGCTATTAGCAGCATTGGGGAAATCGTTGCTGTGCTTGGTGCGTAGTAAACCATGCTAGAGCACTACAATTTCTTTGTTGGGCTAACGTGCTGATATTGTGACTAGGTGACGAGCTTGGACCTCGTGTGGGTGATGTTTACCCGCTGCTTATGGAACGTCTGAACAACGAAATTACGCGCGTCCAAAGTATCAAGGCTATCGGAGTCATTGCTCGCTCGAAGCTTAACCTGGATATGTCGCCTATTCTCGTGGAGTGCACCCAGACTCTAGCCCAACTGCTGCGTCAGCAGTCTCGCACGTTGAAGCAAGCCACACTGGCTACCCTAAACGATCTGGTTGTTCACAAGGGTGCTAGTATGCCCGAAACTCTGCACTGTGAAGTGATGCTGGAAGCTTCGTTGCTTCTTGTGGATGCGGATCTTCAGTTGTGCCGCATGAGTATCACGCTGGTGTCGAACTCGCTTCAGGTGTGCCCTCATGTTGCCACCACGGATGCTCTCTTGCAAAATGCTCAAGTGAAGGCTCTTGAATTGTGCCACAGCTCCATGCTTCAGGGCCCCACGCTGGATGCCCTGAAGGGCCTTTTCGCGCAGCTGACCCAGTTGAACTCCCCGGGTAGTAGCTTCAGTGAGCTGTTTAAGGCGCTGATGGCTACACCATCGGAAGAATCGAAGCACTCTGTGCTAAACATTGCTCGGTGCGTTGCTGGTACGTGTGTGGCTACGACCGAACAGAATCGCAAGGTGGCTTTTGCGAAGTTTGTTGGCGATATCACCCAAACGGAGTCCGAAAAGAATCGAGTATTGGCGCTTTACTGTTTGGGCGAGTTTGGCCGCAAGATTAAGCTTGCTGGGTACCCTGACGTGAAGGAAATCATTCTAAATTGCTTCAACAATGCGGGCGAAGAAGTGAAGGCAGCTGCCGCGTACTCTCTCGGCAGTATCTGCGTTGGGAACATGGAAGAATATCTGGATACCATCATGGTAAAGTTGGAGCAAGGAGAAAACTCCTATCTTCTGCTGACGTCGCTGCGCGAAGTCATCTCCGATCACGCAGCAAAACCCCACCACGGCTTCGCGATGTATGTAGACCGTGTACTTCCGGTTCTGCAGAAGATGAGCTCCCGCCAAGAGGAAGGGGTCCGTAACATGGTTAGTGAATGCATGGGAAAGCTTGCTGTGACGGACAGTGCCAAGATCATGCCCATTGTGACAGAGCTGTGTGGATCTGCGGACGTGTGGTCGCGCTGGACTGCCGTCACAAGCCTCAAGTACGCCATGACGACAACGGCCCAAGAGCCGGCTGTCACTGCGATCTTCGCTCACATCGACCCCTTCTTGGCTGCTCTTGAAGACGAAGACCTGCACGTTCGTAGGGCTGCCCTGTTGGTCCTCAATACGGCCGCTCACCACCACGCGCACTATCTGGTGCCGTATGTTCGTGAGCGCATCTTCCCCGTGCTGCTGAAAGCAACCGAGATCAAGTTGGAGCGCGTGGTGGACCTTGGTCCCTTCAAGCACAAGGTGGACGATGGCCTCCCTCTTCGTAAGGCTGCGTACTCGTGCGTGGATACCCTGATCCAGGTGCTGCCGCAGCAGTTGGATATCACCTTGTTCTTCGACCAGCTTAAACGAGGCTTGGGAGACCAGGACGACATCCAAATGCTCAGCCACCAAATCTTGATTAAGATTTGCTACGTCCAGCCTGGCAGTATCGTGGGCGCGTTGGATTCGTTGATAGATCCGCTAGAGAAGACGATCAACAAGAAGGTGAAGGAGGATCAGGTTGGCCCTGAAGTGGAGCGCGTGAAAGATCTCATTCGCAGTGCATTGCGTGCGCTCGATGCCATCAGCGCTGTGCGTGACGCGGACTCCCACCCGAGACTGAACACCGTCATGGAAAACGCAAAGAAGAACAAAATGTTGGGTCCGCTGCTGGAAACCATTCGCACTGAGCGCGCGAGTAACTGAAGAGGCACGGACGGAGCGCCTTGGATGGAACAGTGCGTGAATTGACTCCCGCAATAACGATCAAGCTAAGATGGTTTTTGCATAATTTGTTTTCTTGCTGTCGAGGGCTGTCATAGTTCATCGCTGGGTGCTCTCATATCTTTGGATTTCGTTGTGTCCGTGGTTTGAGTTTGTAGATTTTGAAGATGTTGCTTCGTGTGCGGATGCTTGTTATGCTTGGAGTCTTTGTCAGGTCCGTTCGCAGTTTTCTTACGCTGACGTTTGTTTGTTCCCTTCTTGTGGCGCTTGTGATGTCCATGCTTTTTATTCTTACGTCCAGCTGAGTAAGTCTTGCCATTCCACTCATACTCGTGTACGTCGTGCTGATCATTGAGAAATCGCATGACATCCTCGACGAAAATTCCCTTCTGCAGCCCAACGAGCAACTTCGCGCCGGCGACTTCGTAAATGTTGACATCGACCCCTCCATTCCACAGCATCTGCAGTACGAGCAACGATAGGTCAGTAACCTTTACGTGGTGGTCAATCCTCGTGACTTACCACTTTCCAGCGTGATGCAACGTCAGGTAGGGGCTCTCGACGTCGACCTCCTTTTTCCTTCATCGTCACGAATATCATTTGGGGGCCAAGTGCCTTTGCTTCCTGCTCGTTCCTGACACGGAGGTACTACGTAGTAAGCATTTTTGGCAGCATTTGAACTTCATGCTTTGTTTTGCTCTGGTTGGTATCTCACTCACTTGTCCTGCAGCTGCCTGTAGTGCTCGTCCCCCTCCGTTCGCAGCTCCTCTTCAGCATCGCCAGCCTCCCACGCCTTATCCAGGGCGTCATAGTCGATTGTCTTCGCTCGGCCGCACTCAAGACAGGGAACAGCAGCGAGGAGAAGACATAGCAGCAACAAGAGAGATCTCTGCATTCGCAACGGTATCAACCGACGTCGAGGTGGATATGACTCTTCAGCAAGATTTTCCAAGAGGCTGATCACTTGGCTGGAGTTACGTTCCAGGCTGCTATTTCCGGTTCATGACGAGTGTGAAGGTGCTGAGGTCAAAATGGAGCACGCTCCATGGCGCCACTACCCATTGTTGGACGTCGTGGGCACCAGGACAACACTACCGAGGATCGAGTTGAAGTGATTGAAATGAGCTGCAGCCTCGGAGACCAGCTTCGTCAGCATGGCCAGGAAAGCTCTCCATTGAGCAACTCACCAGCAATTGCGCCGGGTTCTGCCTCGGTCAAGTGCTGCACCCAAACCTGTTTTCTTCGGGACGAGCAGAACGCTCGAGAGCTTCAGGTATTCGATTCGCCTCGACTACAAACGTTTGGGGAGGTTTGCCTTGACTAACTTAGTTTGGTTTGCAACCGCAGAAACTTCGCGACTCGTACGTAGCGCTAAAACTCGAGACCGACAAGGAAATCGCATTTCTCAAGCAGCAACTCGCATCGGCACGGTCATCAGGACGGCCACCTCTCACGGCGAATGACATCACGCCTGGGCCTTCCTCGTCTTATCAAGCGTCGACTTCAACTTCATCGTCGACACACACTCTCGTCCCCACCGTGTATTCCATCACGGACAAGGGCGTCAAACCAACAGGGCGAATCGACCGCTTGGGAAGCATCAAGTCGGCGCAAGTGCTGGCATCTCTTCGGCCTTTGCCAGTACCGGCCACGGCAGGTGTTGGTGTTGCTCGACGCGTTCTTGCAAGTCTGGCAGATCCGATGATGACAACTCAACCATATTTACGCTCTCTTCAGTTTGCTGCGGACCTTGTCGAGATGAGTGCTCAAGTTGGCACCTTGCTGGAGCGTGAGGCCCGTTGCCTGGACCTGCCTAGCCCCGTGTACGTCTTTGGTGACATTCATGGCAACTGGACTGACTTGCGGTTCTTCGCGGAGCACATTTGGCATCTTGGGCTGGAGCTCACAGCCGGAAGCTTTCTGTTCCTTGGTGACTATGTTGATCGCGGGAGCGCGTCTCTGGAGTGCACAGCCTACCTATTCGCGCACAAGCTTCTCCACCCTGGAAAAATCTTCTTGCTGCGAGGCAATCACGAGACGCGTGCTGTAAATGGTCTCGAGGCGCATTACGGTTCAGGATGCTTGCTTGCGCAGTGCAAGACCCGGTTTGGGGCTAGTGAAGGTGGTGTTGTCTGGCATCAGCTTAACAACGCATTCGACCGTCTGCCCGTCGCTGCGGTCATTGACAACGATGTTTTCTGCGTGCACGGTGGAATTCCGCGTCCGATCGAAGGAAGCGAAGGCATACTCGAGACCATCGCCAAATTACCGAAGGCAGCATCGTTAGACACCTTGGACACTACGTACTACGCAGATAAACCGCAGCTCTCCATGATCGCAGACATGATTTGGGGTGACCCCGTGCGAAATGAAGGAGTGTTGGGTCGAAATGACTTGGTCAGCAACTGGAGGCTGGACTCGCGAGGATTCGGGAAGAGTCCACGCGGAGGCGTTGCGGTGCGCTTCGGAGCTCGAGCAATTGACACGTTTCTCGGAAAGTATGGTTTCTCACGCATATTACGAGCTCACGAAGCCACTCGCGAGGGTTTGTCCTTTAGCAACTCGGCACGCGTGATCACTGTCTTCTCTACGTCAAAAGACCATGGTATGGGCGACGATGCAAGTTGTGGCTGCGTCCTCGTGGACAACCAGCACTTGCGCTTCTTCAATCGAGCAAGGAGTACGGACAGGAATCGCCGGCAGCAGCAATTCAGACGGACCAGCGGCTCGTCCTGGATCAGCCGCCTATCAAGTGGACTTTCGCCTACCGGTAGCAACTTCGTTGGGTCACAATATCGACAGCGCGGAAGTCAGGACGGCGATGGCGAGGATACGGACGACGAAAGCGAGGAATCCAGCCGCAGTAGTTCGTTGAGAATCAGCAACCTTGATCATGATGGACTCGCTACCCACGACTTCAACCAGAGCAGTGCCGAGGACAACAACCAAGCGGATGATGATTAGCTCACGTAACCTTACAAAATCCCACACATCCAGAAACAAATGAAACATTTCATCAAGTGTGCCAACGTGTGATTTCTCAATCTAAGTTCTTGGTCGGC
This sequence comes from Phytophthora x cambivora, assembly GCA_033557925.1. NCBI lineage: Eukaryota > Oomycota > Peronosporomycetes > Peronosporales > Peronosporaceae > Phytophthora > Phytophthora x cambivora. Next base: position 1,532,281 of record JAUCEB010000008.1, on the reverse strand, counting down.
AGGGAATCAAATATGAACAGAACAGCGCGCCGCGGCGTTCGCCACTGCAGTTCTACATGTAGCATCTACTGTAATGAGCGATAAACTGACGCGAGTACTTACTCGTCGGCCTTGGCAGGCTCCTTGTCGGCCAACTTGAGCTGCTTACGCACGCGCATCTTGAAGTCCGAGATTTCGCCCTGGTACACCTTGATGGACTGGTTCTCAACGAGCCAAATCTCCTTGGCGACCTGCGAGATCAATCGCATGTCGTGACTAACCAGCAGCATGCCACCCTGGAAGTTGTTAATGGCGCGAGCCAGCGCATCGATAGACTCCATATCCAAGTGGTTCGTAGGCTCATCAAGCAGCAGCATGTGGGCGTTCTGCTGGGCCATGTACGCGAACACAACACGACTCTTCTGTCCGTCGGACAGTTGGCCCATGATCTGTGTCTGCACATCGCCGGTGATGCCGTATCGTCCCAGGTAGGTGCGGACCTCCTCGACAGACTTGGTCTGGAACAGCGAACGGAAGTACTCAAGCGGCGCCTTGGTCAGGTCCAGCACATCAACGAAGTGCTGGCTGAAACGAGCGATACGCAGCTTGCTGTGCGGCCGAACATTACCCGCAACCGGAACCAGGTCTCCTGTGATCAGCTTCAGCAGTGTGGTCTTACCGGTACCGTTGGCGCCGACAAGAGCGACGCGCGAGTCCAAGTCCAGGCCCATCTCTACGCCAGAGTACAGCAGGGGGCAGTTCGGGTAGCCAAACGACACGTTCTGGAACATGAGCACCGGAGGCGGCAGCGGCTCCGGGTTGGGGAACTTGAAGTCACCAGTGGCCTCCGACTCGACCTTCTCCGTGAGTCCGTCACGAACCATCTTCGCCAGCGTCTTCTCCTTACTCTGAGCCTGACGAGCCAGCTTGGCGGAACCGTGACCGAAACGGGCAATGTACTCCTTCATGTGCTTGATCTGGTCCTGCTCCCAGTTGTAACGCTTCATCTGGTTCTCCTCCTTTTCAGCCTTGGTGCGCACGTACGTGTCGTAGTTACCGTTGTAGTACTCAAGCTTCTTGTTGGTGAGGTCGATGATGTTCGTGCAGACTTCGTTCATGAACTCCTGCGAGTGCGAAATCATGAGCAGAATCTTCTTCCAGCGAGACAGGTAGTCCTCAAGCCAGACGACAGCCTCCATGTCCAAGTGGTTGGTGGGCTCATCGAGCAGCAACAGGGTGGGCTGGATGAACAGAGCACGGGCCAGGGCGATACGCATACGCCAACCACCAGAGAACTCCTTGGTCTTCTTCTCCATCATGGCGTCCGAAAACGTCAGACCCGACAGAATCTGACGGGCGCGGACCTCGGCCGTGGCCGCATCCATGTCGTCAAGACGCTCGTAGATGTCCGTGAGACGGTCCGAGATGGCCTCGCTGTCCTCCTCGCTGATGGACTCGTCCGTCATCTGCTCCGAGAGCGCGTCGGCCTCGGCCTGCAGCTTGTTGCGCTCCTTGTCGACGGACAGCACGGCCTCGAGCGCCGTCATGTCACTGGCCTCGATCTCGTGCTTGAGGTGGTAGATGTCGATGCTGTCCGGGATGGGGATGCCGCGCGCGCCCAGCACGTTCATGAACGTGGACTTACCCGATCCGTTACGGCCGATGAGACCGTAGCGACGGCCGAAGTTGAGCGAGATGTCGCACTCCTCCATGAGCACCTTGCCGAAGTACGTGATGCTGAAGTTGAGCACGTTGATGTCCTTGAAGTTCTTGTGCACCGAGCGCACGTTGTGCGAGCAGGTGGCGATGATTCCCTCCTCGGCGAGGCGGTCGGCCATCGACATGCTCTCGAGCGCCTCGGCCTTGTCGGCCGCCTTCTTCTCCTCGGCGGCTTTCTTGCGCGACTCCTTCTTGCCCTTGCGCTCCTTCTTCACGCGTGGTTCCTTCTTCTCGCGAGCCATGGCTGTTACTTGTTTGCTGCTTGAGATCTGGACGCCCGAAGAGCTGTTCACCAAAACCACCAATACCAAAGTGAGCCAAGCAAATGCGTGGCGCTGAGGATGATAAAACCTCGTCGAGTGTAAAACCTTGCCGATCTGTAAGAACACATTTTCATGTGGTGCCCCAACCTTAACAAATGGTAGTTTTGTGGATTTGTAGAACGCATACCCTGTTCGAAACCGTTATATCCCTGTCCAACTTGATTCCGGGAAATGATTGGCTCTCTTGGCTTGTATCGACGCGACAGACGTGGTGTGTAGCCATCTCTCCCATTTGACAAGTGCGTGGCCACACGATCCAATGCTGCGACCTGCGGGGGGAGCACATGGCACTTGCGGCTGCTGCATCGTGCTGCAATATATTCTCGGTAAAGATCTCTTTGCTCGATGATCAACTTGAATGCAGCGATCGCGGCGCTACGTCGAGTACGATGCTACAGGCAGCCCGAACTCGTCTGTGGCGCGAGCATTCCGGCTGGAGTCTAATGAGCCCGAGGGCACAGCGGGCAGATCGTGCTGCTGTGCTGGCGCGAGGTAGGACGGCGCCTGCTCCGCATCTTCTCCCAGGGTCTCTTCCTCGGCCCACTCCTCCTCGAGCCCCTCCAGCTCTGCCTCCAACTCGTCTTCATCGATCTCGTCGCCGATACTACATGTGCAAGCAATGATACAAACCGTGGTCAGACGAATTTTGACGATTGCAGCAGAGTTGCGTAGCATTCATGCCATTTCTGTGAGCACGTACCCATAAGAGCGACCCATGAGCTCCTGGATCTCGTTCATGTCCTCCATCAAGTCTGCCATGTCATCTTGCACGTCCTGCATCACGCAATAGGCAAATAGAAGAAGCCGTCAATAACCCATTATCTAGGCCAGCGTCCTCTGCGAATTTGCTGCTTCCTAGACCCACCTCCAGCTCGGAAATGTCGATTTTCTGCGTCTCCGCCTTCAGCTGCACCGCTGCGCTCTTCATCGCGGCTACTGTAGAAATTGTGTCTCTTGATGTGTCGATCGCAAACGCCGCCTACACGTTATCCGAACCCCGCAGCAGCCAACAGCAAATTATTAAACTAAAAAGGCGTATACCGGTACCTTGACACTCCCTCGACTCACCTGCTCAATATTAAACGACTGCGCCTGCAGTTTGTCTCGCTGCGCTTCGAACATTTTCTTGCGCTTGAGCGTCTGCATGGCTCGCTGCTTGATGGAGTTGACGGCGGGGCCTCGCGTCTTCTTCATCTGCTCTCGGTACTTGCGCAGCTCCTGGTCCAGCTTCTCGATCTACGAGGGCGGCCGCCAGTTAGCGCCGGTCGTGCCCCCAGGAAGCTACAGCCACCGACAACGCACCTTCATGTCCAGGTCCGTGACCCGCGCGTCCACCTTGCCCCCGACATCGGAGATGTTGACGGCCGGCGCCTCGGGCTTCTTCTTGCCGAAAATGCGGTTCATCGGTTCCAGTTCCTATTGCGAAATGGTGGTGTAATCATTTCATCACACATGTATCCATAAGAAAAAAAATCCACTTCAATTGACATGAGGCCTGCAGTATGCGAGCAAACTATTGAAGCAAAAGACGACCCAAACGCGGTTTATATTGTGGATGATTGCGAAGATACTAACGCGGCCCGTGGCTGGCTCGAAGCATTTTGTAGATCCCTCCGTGTTTGGCTTTGCCGAACGTGCGTGGCGGGGAGACCTACGGTAGATGAGCGTTAGAACCGCCCTAAAGCGACTAGTACATGTATGGCATGCGCACTCACTCACCTTGGATACAGAGAGCGCCCCAGTCATCTCTGAAGAATACACAATGTGGAAGCGGGGTTGTTAAGACCCCACAGCGAACACTCGTTCTTCAGAGAAGCAACGGACGGTACATACCTTCAGGGTTGTGCGCGTCTTCTACGAGAACGGGCTCCTGCTTCGCAGATTTATTCTTCAGTAGCAACGAGTAGATTCCGCCGTGTCTGGCCTTGCCTCGAACTTCTGGCAGCGCAGGGAGTGATGATCTCGTTATCCGAGACGCAACTCTATCTGGCGCGTAATTCCTGTGGCTACGTGGGTTTGGCGTGGCAGCTCTAGCTGCAACTGCAGATGCCGAGGCTCGACGTTCTGGTCGTTGAACGCTCTTGGACTGTGCAAAGCGACGAGTCGCTCCTGCTCTCGCCTGTGCATCGTCCAAAGTGGGGGAAGGTGGCTCGAGATCCCAGGCTAATGTGATCCCTGACCGAGTTTGCGAAGAAGGCGTGTCGGGCAGTGCCATGGGCGACGCCAAGCCGTAGTCATCGTCGGCTGATGACTGTCTGTGTGACGGTGAAAACGATGGAACGAAGGCTGTCGGCGACACGAGATTCAGTGGCAAGGGCTTCCTAGGAGCCGGCACCTCCTTCACTCGACGTCGTGGGGAGTGTTCGGGTCGAATCGACGCTGTGCTTCGAACGGTATTTTGCTCCTCCTCGTCGCTTTGCCACTGCTGGTTTTCGCCATGAGGGCTCTGCATGGCCTGCATATAGTGCGCAACACACAGGAGTGAGTACTCTCGAGCGTTCAATGTACAAATGGTCCGCTCTCACCAGCAGCTCCAACGAGACGGAGTCAACGTCGGTCTCGTCCTCCCTTGTCGCGCATGCAGGCGCCTGGTTGCTCATTGGAGCAGCAACTGCAGTCACAGGCAGAACCAGGTCCAGCTCCAGATCCAGCAGCTCCTCGAGCGACGTCGGTCTGTGCGCATCTCGAGTCTCTGAAGCCTCGTCCCAGTCTGGCGAGTGCTGCTGCTGCAGGGGCAAGTGGACTTTGGACGGTCGGGCGCTGGGCCCCGGGGCGTGCGCGTCCTCCTGGTTGCCGTCGTGCTTCTCCAGCAGCCGTCGTCTCGGTGGAACAGCCTTGGTCATGGCTGCAGCTTCGTCACTGTGCGCGCAAAGTTGAACTCGCTGTGGTCGCGTCGTTTCATGCGCATTCGCGTGGCTACTTTTGCAATTTCCAATAGTTTGGCAGTCGATCAGTCGATCGCTAATTGCTGGGGACGATGGGGCTGCTGAGTATCCTCAAGAAGGTCAAGGAGAAGGAGAAGGAGATCCGCGTCCTCATGCTGTGTGTTGGTTGCTGAGGCCACGAAGAAGGAGGGCAGCTGACTGGAGCTGACGCGGTGTTTCTGTGTGGACAGAGGCCTGGACAATGCCGGCAAGACGACGATCCTCAAGAAGTTTATGGGCCAGGACATCACGGAGATCTCGCCGACGCTGGGCTTCGACATCCAGACGCTCGAGTACAAGGAGTGAGTGGGGGTCTGTGCTTGTACATCTCGGGTGGACACGAATCCTGACTGTTGTCGTGCTGGGTGTCGCCGGTAGCTTCAAGTTGAACGTCTGGGACGTCGGTGGCCAGCAGACCATTCGCTCGTACTGGAGGAACTACTTTGAACAGGTTGGAGGGCTAGGTACTGGTGGTGAGGACTGCGTGATGGTTGGAGCTGACACGATGTGGTGCGGCAGACGGACGGCCTTGTGTGGGTGGTGGACAGCGCCGATCGACGGCGACTTGAGGACTGCAAGCGTGAACTCGCCAGTCTGCTGACGCAAGAGGTGTGTGGCTTTCTCTCCAGCTGTATTATTTTCTGTTGCTGATTGCGTACATACTTCGTGGTGGTGGCTCTACTTCTCTAGAAATTGGCGGGTGCTACTCTGCTCATCTTCGCCAACAAGCAGGACTTGCCTGGTGCGCTCTCCTCCTCGGAGATTGCGGATGCGCTGGGGCTGCATGCCGCTCAATTTTCTTCTAGACACTGGAGCATCGTCTCGTGCAGCGCTGTCACGGGCGACGGCCTCGTAGACGGCATCGATTGGCTTGTGGCGGACATCGCCAGCCGCATCTTCCTGATGGAGTAGGCGCATACAAGGCTGTATGACCCGACAATAGTGGTTCTCACGGTTGTACTGAGACTTCATCGACTCAACTTGAAGTTCCCTCTATCTTTACATAATCCGATCTCACAGGCAGCACCGTCGCCAGGCTTTTCAGTGTCGAAGTAGCCAAGTGAAAGAAACTAGAGTATGGGCCCGTCCAACGGCCTGTCGGCTGCCGACTCGAAGGCGCTGGCGTTCGACATGGGCGTGCGTCTGTGGCGCGTGGAGGTGGCTCTGTCTGTGCGCAAGCTGCTGTCGCTGGGCCGCGCCTACGACGTGCGCTACTCGCTGCCCAGCGCGGCCTTCGACGGGCTCAAGCTCGCGGACTTGGGCGTGCACGTGACCGCGATCATGGACTCGCACGTGTTCCAGGTGGCCAGGCGCACGGACGAGCCGCCGCGCTTCCCCATGGAGTTCGTGGACAAAGTGGCGGGCAAGTCCGCGGCCTGCGACCCCATCTGCACCGTGGAGGCGGACGACTACCTGGTGGGGACGGGCGTCGAGGACTTCCTCGTGTGCCCGCGCAAGCTTAAGCAGGTGGAGAAGGACGTGGCGGCTGTGGGGGCACAGGTGACCATCAAGCAGGAGCAGAGCAAGGGCGACCGGAAGACGCTCGTGCTGCGCTTCGTGCGCATGGGGGCGTCCGTGCGGGACGACCCCAGAGTCGGCCGCACGCCCGGCCGCGTCTTGCGCGTTCTCGACGAGCTGGACGCCCATCGTCTGCAGCTCTCGACGCGCTACGAGCAGATGATCGCGCAGGACCGACTGGCCGTGCAGCGGCTGCACTCGGCCAAGAAGCTGCTCATGTACGTGAAGATCATGAGCTTCGAGACGAGGAAGTCCGTCATGGCGGACAGGAAGTTCCAGTTTGCCGCCAAATTCCGCGAGTGGTACGCGGAGATCACCCGCGATAAGGAAGCGGAGGAGGATGTGGCTATGACTGGTGAGAAGGAACTGGAGGAGCCTGTGGAGGACATGGCCGTCGACATGAGCCCAGAGCAACCCGAGAACGGTGGCTACAACAACAACGCTGGTGTGCCATCGATTCTGCGTCAGAATGGCTCAAAATCTTCTGCGTCAAGTGCTGCGCCGAAGAAACGAGTGACCTTCGCAATGGAAGTTCAGCTTGAGCCGACGTTTACTGCTACTTCTGCAGCTCCAACCTCAACTCCTTCTCCCTCAGAGCCGCCATCGGTGCAGCCGATTGAAGCTGCTACACCTCCCAAGCCCAGAAGCTATGGTGTGGATGAAGGTCGAGCGTACCTGCTTGCTTTGGTGGGGCCGAACGTCGATATCGTGTCAACACTTCAGGAATTAGCAACTGTGGTCCAATCTATATCGTTGTCAACCATGAGCAAGGAGTTTAACGTGGCTGCGGGACTCAAGGTGAGCTTTCCTGTTGTATGATGACGAGATCTCTGCTGTGTCTAACCATGGTTTTGCATCAGCTTCGGCGCGAGGTACAAATGACTGGGCCATCTCAGTATAACGCTCGCGTTCGATTAGGGCACTTGGCATTCGATTGCTCTGCTGCAGTGGATCGAGATGCCACTATCGGTGCACTTTCGAGACTGACAAGAGCAGTGATGGAGCACCGGAGGCTGTACAACGATATGCTGGCGTATTTGAAGAGCCAATTCGGCTTTTGCTCGGCTAACGATACCCGAAAAGTGAAGGACGCAACCTTCAACTATCTGGTCACAAACAAGATCGCGCGGGTATGTTCGCTTTTTTACTTGCGGTAGATCTGGTAACTCCACGGCACTAACGTACTCTTGCTCTCCGCAGCTATATGAGAGACCTGGTGGGGATCCTGGCAACGTTATTTATGATGTAGTGGCTAACATCCAAGAGTTTCCTCTCGTTTGCAAGCGGGGTTCGTCTGTGCCTAGCACTAAAAGCGAGGCAGTTGATGACCTCATGTCGTTCTTGATGGAACTAATTGACCAGTACGAAGAGAGCCTGAAACTTGACCGCGTCGAACACATCAAGAACGAGTTGGAACCGACCAAGACTGAAATTGCCCAGACTCGCCAAGATCATGCTGATGGTTACAGTGAGGCAGGCAATTATGACGAAGTGGATCGTCATGGCGGGATTGATACAGATAGTGCGCAGGAACGCGCTGGAAGCAGTGCAAATGCTGATTCAAGGAACGCTGAGTTGCGGTCCATGGGTATTCTGCGGAAGCGACAATATGCGCCAAACACGGAGGAACGCTATGAAGATGAGCGCGCTGCTCCTCGTCCCCGCCTGTCATATTCAACCGGGGAACCAGCAACACCTGTATCATCGGAAAGAAGCTATGTCGAACGGGAAGATGACAACGCGTCTAGTGTGGATACACCAATCCTATTTGTCGAAGACCGTAGCGGCTCCGCCCCCAGACGAGATGCTCCTCCTCGCTCAGAAGACCAGACTGCAAAGGCAAGGTCGGATGTGTATCAGGAGCTTTTAAAGCTTCTTTTCCGTGATCGTGAGAAAGTTGTTTCGGCCGTTAAAGGGATTGTGTGGGACCTGAGAGTCAAGTCGGAAACAATTCCGCTTTCGTCGACGTTTTCGGTAGGCCCACTGACTGCAGTTCTTGATGTGGTTGTGTCCATTGAGTAACGTGATATGGCTACTGCGTTTCATTCATGTAGATAACCCGGACGGCAACAACACGAAGCGATGGCGTTGTCAGTTGCGTACTCACTGTATCTGAGAGCGTGGTTGAGGCCTGTGGGGAAGCGACGTCCATTGAGATTGCAAAGGACAAGGCTACTACGATTCTGATCAATACGCTGGATGGAATCATTGATACTTGGAAGGCGCTACTTGTCACTTACAATGACCGCCTTACGCAAACTCCGACAACATTGATGGCGGGTAATGAAACACAAGCAAAAAATCATGATAAGGTATGACTGCATTTACTGCCTGAGTGGTGATAGGTAGAAGACCGGGGGTTGACGTATTTCATGTGGCTGTAGGTGTCGACGTCGGAAAAGCTTGTTCCGCCCATGTACATGTACTTCATTTTGGTGCGCGGTACGCTCGCGCTCTCTACAGCTTGCCTAAACGCGAAAGATGCAAAGCGATCCGCCAATGAGAGATGGCGCGACATTCTCGAGGAACTCAATAGGATGAAGCCACCCCCTGCGTCCAGAACGAGCACTACCCGTTCAGCAGGTACTACGTCGACAACAGGATCTAGTGCGACAAATCAACCACGTCCCTCTCCACCAACCCAAAAGAAGAGCAATCTTATTTTGTGCAGTGATGATGAAATGGATGACGACGACGATGACTATTCAGATGGAGGATTTGACGATGATGACGACTGGGGCTCATCGGCAGTAAAAGCAGCACCTCAACCACCCGCCGTAGTGGAACGAGAAGCGGCATTCGCGAGAGAAATGGAAAAAAGTTATGCAGAAGAATCCGAAAGCGGTACTTCGGATGACGCGAAATTCCGCGCTGCAATCAGAAGTTTGTTCACCCCTACGGACGATTTGTGTGCAGGTATTAATGGACTCCGAGGATCACTAAAATATCGCGGGGCTGAGCATACAAGAATCGTGCCGAATGTTGCGGCAAACATCAGGATGGAGCGCCTGCGAGAAGGCATATTTGAAGTTCTCGTTGATGTCAATGATGTCATTCGCTTCAAGGCGTCGAAAATGGCAAAAGCTGATGCGTGCAATGCAGCAGTTGATGGCATGTTGTGGAAGCTGAATAGGATCCGATCGATCTGGGCCCAACTTTTGCATTTCTTGGACAACAAATCTCTGGCATACATCTCGCTTGCGGATTCCTTCCAGGCTCTGAAGCTGTCGGGCATCGCTAGTGTACGTGGCTTTCTTTATACTGGATGAGTATTGCTATTGCTGTTGTATTTAACTATGTGTTTGTGTGTTTCTTTTTCGACCCTAGATTACAACTGCCGTGGAAGAACCACCTCGTCCTGCATTTGGTCGAAGTGCTCAAGGTTCACGCTCTGGTGTGCATTGCGCTGTCCGAGTAGATGGACATGTGCTGTGTCGAGCAACCTGGGAAACGGAAGCAGAAGCTCGGCGCTTGGTTGAATGGCGAGCCGTTCAGTTTCTCGTGGACTTGATCGATTGTGGGCTTGATTCAAAACCACTTGACGGTAACGATGATAAGATGGAGGTCGATGGTGAAGTGCCCGTAGTCCGGACCTCCGTTGCTTGGTCATGTCTGATTCGGATTCAAGATGCATCCGACACTAGCAGTTATCACGAGTTTCCCGTGGATGCATTCTGGTGCCGCACTCGCGATGGGAAGGTAGCTGCAGAATTTCCTGAGGGTCGAGGTATTGTCGTGACGCAGCGAGGAACTGTCGGGATGGAAAGAATGGAAACTGAGGTGCGCAATCTTCACGAATCCGTGATGGAGTTTTTCTGCTTGGAGTCGGCATATGACCACTGGAAGTTTGTACGACAATTAGTTCGCTACTCGGACAAACGGAAGCATAACTCCCGCGCACTCGCACTGACCATCTCACCGGAGTGTCCGTACAACATGTACTTGATTCCACCGGGGGCATCGATTAACAGTGAACACAACTCCTACTGGCCCGAGAAAGCGCTGCCTCGCTTTGGTATTGATCGTAAAAGCGTGGTTGGGTTCCTGACAAAGAAGAGGATTGGTTGACCAAGGTTCATGAATCATTGTGAAGAAGCAGAAGTACGAGAATTTGAAAAAGTTTAATATGGATCCTGACGTATACGCAGCCTTTTTCGTTGAGTTTTAAGTTTCAGTTAGTTGCTATCATCATCATCATCATTTCCCTTACCTCCGTCGTCGTCCATTCCGTGGTGTTTTCGATAAGCTGCGCTCTGACTTTCAGCATGGATCATCTCGAGGTATTCGGCGTTGTGAATCTCAAACCTTCGCTGCCGAATGAGATGCCCGAAGTCGCCAGTGGTTCCACCGTCGTTTAAGTCGTGGTCCAAAATCAAGTCCATCAGGACGTCGCACATGCGGCGAACCTCGATGTTAGGAGCGTCAGCTGCCAGGAGCAGGTCCGGCACGAAGCCCACACCAAAGAGGATTTCTTCAAACGTCTCCGGATGGCGCAGCATACGATAGAACGCGTAAAGCAGCTGCAGGGTGAGCTCGTTGTCGTGCTGCTTCTCCTGAAAGAGCGAGTGGAACGTGCGCACAAGTCGAGATGATGATAGAAGAGGGGCACACTTTGGTTCCAATGCGAGTGCGCTGACGAAAAGCACGACTTCAAGGATCATATCGTCTTGCGAGAAACCCGGGACCAGGAGCTTGTTCAGGAAAGGGATCAGTGAATGATCCGTCACCAATCTGTCCCAAGATGTCTTTGAAGGTAAATCGCTTGGCGTCATGTTTGCCAGAGTTGCCAGAACTTCGATCGAGAAGTCGTGGTTGTCCGTGTTGAGGCACAACTCGATGAACGGTAAAACGAAGGGAGACCACATACCGCGATATTTGTACGCCTTCTCACTGACTAAATCTTCTTGAAGTGTGTATGACCAGAGTGAGATGTTCCGGATCACCTTCATCAGGAGTGGGTCACGGGTACGGAAGACTCGTGTAGCGAGTGCTTCCAAGCCACGATTCTGGCACATGAGCTCGGCATTGCGCGCATTGTGGCTGAGGTTCACAGCGAGAGCAGCAAGCTCCTTAGCCACAATATTCTGAGGGAAGTTGATCACCAACTGCATGACGATCGGAATTGCCTCAGTGTACGTGAACATTGACTTGCACCGGTCGTCGATACTAAGATGGTAGAGAATTCGCAGCGACAGCGCACGGAAAGGCGGCTTTTTGAGCAACTCCACAAGCTTTGGAATCAAGCTGTTCCGTACCAGGACTTCGCGGAGAGCTGGGTCGAAGGACAAGTTAAACAAGAGCTTGAGCGCTGTCTGGATGGTTTTGTCGTGGTTGCAGTTCAAGTAGCGCACGAGCTTTTCCACTACTGTTAGCTCCACCATCGCGTCCTTGTTCTCCTCAAAAATGCTGAGCTTCTTGAGGAAAATGATGGTTAGAATGACCAGGTCAGGTGCCACACGATCGAGCAGCTGCACACACACAAAATGCCAGCGTAAGCTCGACTACACGTACTGGCGCTAAGCAATGCGAGCAAACCTTCGTAAGAAACTGCACAATCTTTCGCTTGACCATCTTGCGCTCAGTATGAATGTCCTCGGCCAAGTTCAGTAGCACGCTGAAGCAAACGTATCTGCAGGAGCAAGCGTAAGAGTTGGTGCAGGACGACTGTGTGAGGGCTCGATACAAGCAACAGACAACGAACATGAATCTCAGACTCACAGCAGCTGGTCCTGCTTCTTCATGCGCTTCTTGTTGCGCTTCTTCTCGCGATCCAGCTTGGTCAGAACGTCATCAGTGGACTGGGCATCACCCGTTGGAGTCCCGTTGGCCGCAGCCTCCAGCAGTTTTTCCTCCTCGAGACGCAGCTGATGGCGCTTGAGCTCGAACTCGACGATCTTGAGCGTGATGGCGCCGATGCGGTAGTTGCCCAGGATCGGGTGCAGCTGCAGGAAGTTGGAGAAGCACCAGAAGATGCGCATCATGGTGAGGGAGAAGTCGTAGCTCTTCTTGTAGTCGTCGTTCAGCACGCGCGACAGCAGACTCTGCACACAGCACAGCACAGCAAAGCGTCAGTCAGCCTCCTCCGCCCCCACCCAAGAGATTGGACGCAGCAGTGCGGACCATGAGCGACTCGTTCTGAACGAGCGCCTCGATGTTCCCGGCGAACTCGGCCAGCTGCAGGATCATCTTGGCCCCGTCCAGCTTGGACTCGACGTCGTCGTCGTAGAGCTTCTCCATGTACGCGTCCAGCTCGTCCGCCTTGGCCGTGATCTTGCGGGGCCGCTCGCTCTTGCCGACCGCCGCATGGCTCGGACCGCGGCTGGAGCTCACACGGGAGCTGCTCATGGCGTGACGTCCGGCTGGTTGGCTGCCTCTTGGCGACTGAGGGGTTTCAAGTTGAAGCTGCCACCCCATTTTGACCAATCCGCGAGCATTTTACGTTTTGGCGCCACAAAAGGCAACTCGTGTCCAAGTTGGCGGGTGACTCACAAACCGCTTGACGTTATCCACGACGCTCAGAGAGCAATCCACTTTTTTGTGTGAAAGCGAGCAAGATGGCTACATCCCGACTGGTGCAGCGCACGGCGGCGTTCGTGGAGCAGCAGCTCAAGAGTAACGACGCGTCGCACGACTGGCGCCACATCGAGCGCGTCTGGACGGTGGCGCGGACGCTCGCAAAGGAGGAGGTGGGTGTGAACACACTGGCAGCTGAGGCGACAGCTCTGTGCTAATTAATGGCTCCTTTGTCTTGCCTTGCAGCGAGTGCCCCAGGAGAACCTGGAGATCGTGGACCTGGCGGCGCTGCTACATGACATCGACGACTGGAAGTACCAGAGCGACAAGGAGAAGCCCACGAAGCGGGCGGTGGCGTTCTTAGAGTCGGAGAGTGTCCCCAGCGACAAGATCGAGCGCGTGATGTCCATCATCGACAGCATGGGCTTCAAGGAGGAGCTCGCAGGCAGCGGCGCGGTGCGTAGCTGACCAATTCGATGTCAGTCATAAGCTCCAACTAAACTAGTGGTGTCTGCTGCAGCGATCGTACACTGTCGAGTACGGCTGCGTCCAGGATGCTGACCGACTGGTACGCTGCTCATTGAACGTCCGTGAGCAAGCTATGACACTCTTACGTGCAATGACTCTTTGATGCGTAGGATGCGATCGGAGCCATCGGAATCGCCCGCTGCTTCACCTACGGAGGACACAAGCTACGCCCGCTGTACGACCCGGACGTGCCCCCAATCGAAAGCATGACCAAAGAGCAGTACATGGATCCGAACCGTCCCAACACCACCATCAACCACTTCTACGAGGTACGTCGTGCTGTGGGCCGGTATTACAGTAGTTCGTGTCGTGATCTACATGCTCAATTCTTGACTGTTGATGCAGAAATTGCTTAAGCTCCGTGGCATGATGAAGACAAATGCCGGAAAGCGTCTGGCCGAAGAGCGTCACGCGTTCATGGAGACGTTCCTGGAGCAGTTCCACAAGGAGATCAGCGGCCGGGGATAGATCGACTCGGCTGGCTGGCACGCGGACACGGGACACCTACTGCTATAGAGCCCAATTTAATACGTAGTAGAGTCATTTTGCTTAGCATTTTCTACCGCAAAAATAACACCACTGTGCAGGCTTGTGCCTCAATAATATTTTCCTGTGCTTCGTTCCCCCTCAAACACCACAAAAGAGGCCACGGATGCGGTCCCTTTATCCGGGAGGCCAGCCCAGCTTGCGTCCACCGAGAAGATGCAGGTGCAGGTGGAAGACGGACTGGCAGCCGTCCTCCCCGTCGTTGATGACGATGCGGAAGCCCTTGTCCAGGTTCTGCTGCTTGGCGACCAGCTTGGCGGCGTAGAGCAGGTGGCCCAGGATGGCTTCGTGTCGCTCCTCAGCGTGCGCGAGCTGCGTGAGGCCGTCGCGCTGCTTGGGGATGACGAGGATGTGCACAGGCGCCTGCGGGTTCACGTCGTGGAAGGCCAGACACTGCTCGTCCTCGTACGCGATCTTGGCGGGGATCTGCCTGTTGATGATCTTGTCAAAGATGGTCTCGCCCACGGCGGCGGCGGCACCCGAGGAGGCCGCGGTATCGGCCTTGGCGCGTTCGTCGGAGCTCATGGCGCGGAGGGCGAAGGGGGCGAGCGAGCGACGCGAGGATCTACTGGAAGGCGCCACGAGGAGGCGGCTGCAGCGAAGAGCTCCGATAAGCATGCCTGTCAACGCGTTGTGTAGCGCACACCACGGTATCCATCAAAAATGGCTGCAAAAGCAGGCCAGCCTCGAATTCCTACATGTAGCTCGCGACTTCGAGTTCGGAGCCCGACGTACATGAATGAATACCTATGTATTACATCCATGAGCAGAGGCATTGATGAACATTGCGCACTGCAGGTGACGTCTGCAGTGCCATTCATGGGGCAACGTCGACGTTTTTGAGCGTCGTGCTTTTCCGGTGCGTAATTCCCTATACAATGCATAGTCTTGATAATTGGATTAGATGGATTAGATCAGATATGAAAATCCGTAGTAATGCCAAGTTGAATGGTGACACTTCAATAATGTGTATCAATTATACCCTGTCTAACCCGTTTTTACCATCTGACATGCTCATGTTTGACGCGCAAATGAAGGCGCTAACGAGCCAGTACGAATGCATACATATATTAGGTATTCTACGACTCAGTATATTTTTGGCCGAACTAGTCCCTTCTTTTGTACGGTCGTACTGGTCCGATAGCTCTGGACCTCTTGCGCTCGCACCACACGTTGCAACGCACTTGGGTCTCACTCAGATCGCAATCGCAACCAGAGCCCAGCAGCGCAAGACCGAGTTCCCATGGGCAGCAGCGACACCGTCGAGCCGGCGCAGCAGCAGCCGGAAGAGCAGGCCATGGCGGCGGAGGAGCCGACCTTCAGCGTGCTGGTGGCACCCCCCGCCCCCAAGGGCGGCCAGCCCGTGCGTCTCGAGAGCGTCAGCGCGTCGGACACGGTGGTGTCTCTGCGCCAGCTCCTCGCCGAGTTCCCGGCGCTCGCCTGCTACACGTGCTACCACCTGGAGGCCAAGAGCCTCGCGGACGGCACCTGGCAGCCGCTCAACGACTTCGTGGAGCTTGCCGAGTACGAGAACGTGGCGGACGGCGCCACGCTGCGCATGGTGCTGGACAAGTACGACGCCCGCAAGGTGCGCACCCACGTGCGTCGCTTCCGTGACGTGCTGAGCAACCCGCCCATCCCCCAGGCCACCGCGGAGCCCGAGGCGCAGCCCGAAGCTGCCGCCGACGCCGACAAGACCGAGGAGCCGGCCGAGGGCGAGGAGGTGGACGAGAAGAAGCTCAAGGAGATCTCCGAGCAGCAGCTCAAGCGTCTGCGCGAGATCCACCACAAACTCGAGGGCATCGAAGTGCCCGTTAAGCCGGAGCTGGCTGAGTTCTACACCTTCCCAGGTGCCGCCGCCGCTGCGCAGGAGTCGGAGCCCGCCAAGGACAAGGACCAGAAGAAGAGCAAGAAGGGGAAGAAGAACCAGCACAAGCTGAAGCAGCAGCAGCAGCAGAACGACGCCAACCAGCAGAAGGAGCAGGAGCAGCAACTGGACGCCAAGCTCCCCGCCTGCGTCAAGAGCATCGTCTTCTCGGGCTACAACCCGCCCCCGGGACCCCGCAAACTGGCGGGCGATCTGCTCTACCTCGAGGTGGCGATCGCAGGCGACAACACGCGCTACCACATCACGGCGCACGTCAACGGCTTCTTCGTGAACCGCTCGACCACCTCCAAGTTCGACCCGCGCCCGCACAAGACTGCTGCGGCGCACTCGCACCTGCTGCTAGACCTCCTGAGCTCCGTGTCGCCCAAGTTCCGCGAGTCGTACGCTGCTCTCCTCGCCAAGGCTGCATCCTTGGCTAAGGAGGGACCTTCCTCGATCGAGTGGATGGTGGCCGCTGGCTCCAACCTGGGCGGTAAGCTCCCTTGGAACACCCCCATTGCTGCGGCGACGGAGGAGCACGCGTACGACCTCAACCGTGCCGAGGATGAGCTCTGCTCGTCTTTCGGCATGGACGAGCGCGGCGTGCTGCGTGACTGGAACGAGGAGTACCAGTGCTGCCGTGATTTGCCGACTGATTCGCTCAAGGAGGAGATTGTTCGCGCTCGGGTCATGTACAAGATCGTGGCCGAGTTCGTGGAGGCTGCGACGCAAGGTGCAGTGGCCATCGTTGAAGGAAACATTCCTCCTATCAACCCTATGGACGACAAGAGTGCGCACGTGTACGTGTTCAACAACATCTTCTTCTCCGTGTCCATCGATGGTACGTCTACCAAGGACGCTGGTGGTGAGGAGAACGCGTACTCGGCTGCCAACCGCGACCTTCAGGGCGTGAAGGCATTCAACGAAGTGGATGTGCGTGACCTGCACACGCTTGCTACGACGGTTGTGGATTACCTTGGTGTTCGTGTCATTGCCCAAAGCCTGATCCCGGGCATCCTTTTGGGAGATGCGGCCTCCAAGCTGGTGTACGGCTCGGTGGATCACGGCAAGACAATTGCTGCCAACAGCTCTATGCATGAGCTTATGCAGAAGGCTGGCGAGAAGCTGCACATTGCAGAGCGCAGTATCAAACCACTTGGCAAGAGTGACGAAGAGCTGGCTGCCGAGAAGGAGCAAGAGAGTCTTGGGGTCGCAGTGAGCAGTGGCGAAGCAAGCACAGATGTGGCTACTATCTGTGGTGCCGTTGAAGCCAAGGGCATTCAGGGATCCGATGGCCGCCTGTATGTCCTGGATCTCGTTCGCATTACGCCGAAG
The DNA here is from genome assembly GCA_033557925.1 of Phytophthora x cambivora. Taxonomy (NCBI): domain Eukaryota; phylum Oomycota; class Peronosporomycetes; order Peronosporales; family Peronosporaceae; genus Phytophthora; species Phytophthora x cambivora. The sequence continues at coordinate 1,515,029 of JAUCEB010000008.1, read as the reverse complement.
GACTGGACGTTTTACAAGAACCGTGAGGCTGCCAAGAAGATCACGAAGGAAGAGACTTCTGCACCGGAGGACGACGGCCTGTGCTTTGCTCGTGACGATGAAGGCTATGTGGCTCTGTTGCGCCCGGAGCTGGTTCAGCTATACTCGTTGTGGAAGCAGAACCAGGCTCGCCGTACCAAGCGTGAGGCTCGTCTTGCAGAAAAGGAGGCTAAGGAAACGGAAGCACAGAAGGACAAGAAGGAGGGCGAGACTTCGGATGTGGACGCCGAAAAGAGTGGCGAGAACAAGACTGAGACTGAGAAGAAGGAAACCGAAGAGAGCGAGCAGGAAGAGGAGGAAGATGTTCCTTCGGTGGCATTGAACCCCAACGTCTTTATGGACTACGCAGCGTCGACGGATGCCGCGCAGATCGAGGCTGACGAAGCTGCCGCAAAGGATGCCGCGGAGTACCTCCAGAGAATTGTTGTCCCCGCATTTGTGGCGGACGTGCGTCGTGGTGCCATTGCTCCTGCTGACGGCTTCGCGCTCACAGAGCTGATGCACTCCTGCGGTATCAACATGCGTTACCTTGGCCGTTTGGCGTCGCTTGCTAAGAAGCTGGAGGCCATTAACGGCGTCTCCAAGTACTTGCTGGAGATGCTTGAAGTGGAGATGATCTCGCGCGCAGCAAAGCACATCCTGGCGGATGTCTTGAACTGCAATGACTCTATCCGTGCCGCTCCGGGTTCTGCTATCGTGAAGCTCTTGAATAGCATTCTTGGAGCAACTTCGGCTGCGGTGGACAAGGAGGATGCTGCAGAGACCAATGGTAGCGATGCTGCTACGGTTACGACGGCTTCGTTGAGTGTCAAGTCGCTGTGGGCGCGCATTGACAAGGAGATTAAGGCCCGCTTTGACTACGAGTTGTCTCTTTGGGGTCCTGGCCGAGAAGAGGTGCAGAGCGAAAGCTCTGCCCCTCTTGGTCGCGCTCACAAGCCGGTCCTTCTGCGACGCCTGTGCCAGCGTCTGGGTCTGCGCGTGGTGAGCCGTAACTACGACTTCTCGTCGTCATCCACCGCGCCGATCACCCTGGATGACATTACTGGCGTCGTGCCTGTTGTTAAGAGCTCTCTCCCTGCGCACCCGTTGGCACAGGCCAAGCAGCTCCTTGAGCGTGGTCGCGTGCACCTGAGCCAGGGCGCTCTTTCGAGCTCGTATGAGTTCCTCCAGGAGGCGTCATCTCTGCTTTTCCAGGTGTGCGGTGCTGCCCACGAGGACGCAGCTCTGTGCAGCTCGTCACTTGCGACGGTGCTCTACCATGCTGGTGACGTGGTTGGTGCTATCGCTCAGCAGCAGCGAGCGTTGGCTCTGTACACGCAGCTCCAGGGCATTGACTATCACGACACTGCCTTCGCACACGCAAACTTGGCGCTGTTCCTGCACGCTAACGCCCAGACGGAACTGGCAGTGCCGCATATTCGCCGTGCCATTTACCTGCTTGAGTTCTGCTGCGGCCCTCACTTCCCTGAGATCAGCTCGCTCTACTTCAAGATGGGCATGATGTGCCAGGACGTGGGGCAAATTACGCTGGCGCTCATGTGCCACCGCGAGTCTCTTCGCCGGGGCGAGTTTGACCGCAACCAGGCGGCAAACACGCTGCGCCAAATGGCTCTGGCATGCGGCTTGGCTGGCGGCTATCGCGAGGCGCTTGCGTACGAGAAGAAGGTGTACTCACTCTACAAGGAGGCGTACGGCGATGAGGACCCTCGCGTGGTTGAGTCGGCTAAGTTCATGGCCAAATTCACGGAGAAGGCTGTGGAGGGCGCTAAGGGCCGTCGGGAAGTGGATGCTGCTGCGGCGGCTGATGCCATCGCTAAGGAGCTACTTGGAGAGCTTGAGTTCAAGACCGAGGCTGAGCACGATGCCGGATCACCGCCTGTGGTCAAGAAGAAGAACAAAAAATCTAAGAGCGGCGGCAAGAAGCACTAAACGGGTGTGCTCTCTGGGAGGCATGTACACCACTAACGTTAGGAGAAAGATAGCACGTCAGGAAACAGATTTATAGACAGTGTTCCGTGTGAATGTAGTTTACACGTTCCCCTTCTTGACGCCTCAACTACTTGTCGTGCTCTAGTTCAGATTCGGATGGAGACGTCGACGCAGTAGCTTCTGCTTTGGCCTGCTTCGTGCGCCATTCGTGAATAGTTTTTCGCAGCTTCGTGACAAGCAAATCGACCTCGCCACGCTGCATGCCCAATGCGCACGCAAAAGTAACGTAAGCTACTGGGAAGGCCTCGTGGTGTGCTCCAAAGGCATTAAACTCATGCCCTGCGATGGTTTTGTGGTCTAAACATGACACCACACTGAAACACCATGCACACGAGTGTCAAACGACTGCTAACAAACCACCATTTGGGTTAGCTTTGTTTGAACTCACCGTGCACCAGATACACCTCGTGAAAACAGCATAGCACCGAGCAATGTAAGCTGTCGTGATTTCTCTTGCAGGTCCATGATATTGGAGCAAAACGTGCCTAGTGTCATCGCAAAGGAGATCTGGGGACACAAAGCCAAAACCCCACGTTAGATGTGAAAATCACAATTGCCTCGAGCAGTTCATGTGTGCTACCTCATTGTTTGAGACGTGCAGCAAGCGTTCTCCCTCATCAGCTGCGAGTGCTTCAAGTTGCTCGCGCATGTAAGCTGCGAGGTGCTTGCGCTCTTCCAGTAGCCGTTTGTACCCATGCTTCCCCTGGTAAAAACACAAGTTGGAGCATTATCACAACGTTAAATCACGGAGCACAATTCAGCTTGTAAGAAAGCTAACCAACCATCTGGAGCATGGTGATGAAGAAGTCAAGCGTCGGCGTAGCGCTGGCACGACCAGGATACAATTGCGCCACGCGGTTGACTACCTCCCGAGACGCCGAGCATACGATTGCCCCACCTACAGGTACCATGAAATTCTTGTCGAGACTCTGCACCACAGCATCCACACGACCAGTGCGCATCGCTAGCTCTACTTGGTGCACACATTTGGACGCCTGCACGCCGTACGCATTGTTGATCACGTGCGCTTACACCATAACATTCACTTTCAGGTCAGTCACTGCTCCGAACAACAAACAGTCCATTCGATTGGCCAGCATCTTACCAATGTTACGCTCCTGACAAAGCTTGGCGATCTCCTCCACACAGTCGTACGCCCGCGGCGCAAAGCAGCTCGTAGTACTCATCACAGCCAGCACACTGTCACTCCCGTATTTCTCCATCAGCGCCGCCATCCCTGCCAAGTCTGTTTTCAGGAAGCCACCAGGCCTGCCATCCTCCGCTTCTACCAGAACGTTCGCCAGCACCAGCGGCGTCAGTCCAGCCGCCAAGATGGACTTGAAGCAGGACTTCTGGTCGATCCGTGGCCAGATGACGTAGCGAGCGTGGGGCTTCGACTCCTTGAGCTGCAGCAGCACGAGTGTCAGCGACATGCCCGTGGCCACCGGCAGCACCAGCGCCGTCTGTACGGCACGCATCCCCGCGAGACGCAGCACGTCCTTGGCCAGAGCGTTGGCCACCTGCACCATGAGCGACGAACCCGCCGCTTTGGGCTGCACCGCCGCCACGTCGCCCGACCTGCCCACGCCATGCGCCAAGTAGAAGTGACGTCGCGCCACCAGCGGAGAGAAAACGCGCGCCTCGCGCTCGCCAGCGCCTGCGCTGCCGCGGAAGTTGTTGCTGTCCATGGCCGAGAGCGTGTGCAGCAGCAGCTCCACGCTGGCGTCGTCCCAGCCTTCGTCGGGCAGACGACGCTGAGCCAGCAAAGACGTCACCAACTTCTCCCGCGAGCGAACTGCATCCAAACCCTGCTGGACGTACGTGGAGGGGACGAGCTGCTGCGCCAACGTCGCTGCCTTGGAGTTCATTAGTCACCACTTGCTGCAGTACCTTAACCGGTACCATACAGGTTAACCAAGTTTGTGTATCGTACATAGCTGGATCCTCGCCACTACTTCAAGCTGAAGATCGCAAATTTTGACAAGCATGGGCGAGCCCCAACTGGCCTCCACCTCCAGCAAGCCACGGCGTGTCGTCCTAGTCACTGGCGGCACGGGCCTCGTCGGCCGAGCGCTGCAGGACGTCGTGACGATGCAAGGCCCGTCGGACGTGGACGAGTGGCTCTTCGTGGGCTCCAAGGACGCCGATCTGCGCGACGCCAGCCAAACGCGCGCGCTGTTCGAGCGCGTGCGCCCCACGCACGTGCTTCACCTGGCGGCGCTCGTGGGCGGCCTCTTCCACAACCTGGCGAGGAAGGTGGACTTCTTCCGAGACAACATGGCCATCAACGACTCGGTGCTGCAGAACTGCCAGCGCTTCCACGTGCAGAAGCTCGTGTCGTGCCTGTCCACGTGCGTCTTCCCGGCCGAGACCTCGTACCCTCTGGACGAGACGATGCTGCACGACGGCAGACCGCACAGATCCAACGAGGGCTACGCCATGGCCAAGAGACTCATCGACACGCTCAACCGCTGCTACGCCGACCAGTTCGGCTGCCACTTCACGTCCGTCATCCCCACCAACATCTACGGACCGCACGACAACTTCAACGTCCAGGACGGCCACGTGATACCCGGACTCATCCACAAGTGCTACCTGGCCAAGAGGGACTCAACGCCGCTGGTGATCTGGGGCAGTGGCAAACCGCTGCGCCAGTTCATATCGAGTCACGACGTGGCCAGGCTCATGCTGTGGGTGCTGGACGACTACGACAGCGTGGAGCCGCTGATCCTGTCGGTGGACGAGAAAGACGAGGTGTCGATCGGAGACGTGGCTCACGAGATCGCTGTGGCCATGGAGTTCAAGGGCGAGATCGTGTCGGACACCAGCAAAGCAGACGGCCAGTTCAAGAAGACGGCAAGCAACACCAAGCTGCGTGGTTTACTGCCGGATTTCCAGTTTAAGACGGTTAGTCAGGGCTTGAGAGAGACTACGGCATGGTTTGAAGCCAATTACGAGATGGCTCGTAAGTAGTGTGGGTCGCGGGGATTTTGTGACTGACAAATATTTACGTTGAGAAGGCACTATGTCGATGCCGCGACCTTGGTCTACTGCTTTTGGTACCATCGGTCTCTACTACTTAGTCCACCTGCGTTGGTCTTAGAATAGGCAGCAATGCTGCCTATTCCATGCTGCCGCAGCATTCTCGTTCACTTCCTCGCTCGCTCTTTTGCTAGCAGCTTTGAAAACGCATGCATCAATTAGTCAACATGATTTTTCCTGGTAGTGCAACGGGTACGCTGTACGGACAGCCCAATACTGTAGGGATTAATCCGGGTGCGGATGGTACAGATGTCCCCCTCTGCATGCGCACCTAGATGATTATATACCCCGTTATAGCTGATGCCTGGTTTGGGAGGTCCAAACATGCAATTTTGCATGCCATCCCAAATTCCCTGTCAAATCGATTTCAAAGCCCCACTGCGCATGCAGAGGGGGACATGTATTCGCGTGCGGAAAGGTGTGTTCCCGAGTGCAGTCAAATCTTGTGGAAAACGGATGATGGATCGAGTGCAGTGCACAGTCGCTGCGATGATAATAAATGTACTGGGGGTTGCACCCCCAGACCCCCGCTTAAGAAAAACTAACTGTAACGTGTCTTGCGGCCCTGCACGCCGGGCTGTGACCTCTCGAACCGATGCGGAAGTCCAAAGTTCGCTAGGCCGACGGGTCCAGAACCGCTGTCCCCGCGCCGGTGTCTGTCCGGCTGACAGGGCACCTACTTTATTCACGTTCCAAACACTACTTGCCGCTACGCTTACGCCTACACTGGCCGGAGAGCGAACGAAGTCGCCGCTACTGCCTGCTTGACCATTTGGGCATACGCCTCGGGCGCCTGCCCTCCGTTCGCAGTCTTCAACAGGTCAGACAGTCGCTGCTGTCCTGAGCCGCCGTGCTTCGCTAGACCCCAGCGTACGTCGCTGCGCCGTAGCCCTTCTCGCCGTCCGTCCGCGTTAGTCGACGCTCTCCAGCGTCGCAGTAGTGAGGTCTGCGTGGTTCGCCGCAGATTCTCGAGTGAGAGTCCGCCTCACTACCCCGTCCCTCAATCCCGCGCACGCCCAGCACCGATCCGCCCAACTTCAAGCACGACTCTCGTGCCTATCGCCCGTTTCGCCCACTCACTTCGTCCTCCGCCCACTTTCCGGGTTCAGTCGATGGCCGACGCCCGTCGTCTGAACCCAGGTACGCCGTATCACCTTGTTCTACTACACCCAGTCGATCCGGCTGGCGCGCGTCTGGACCAGACTCTGGTCGTGCCCCGTTACTTTCCTCAACCGCGGGGTCTTCCACGACCCTGCCGCTGGCGAAGAGGCGGTCGTACTCAGTGCCGAACACCCACTTTCCGGTTGCAGCCTTGCGCCATCCCCCGCTAGGTCGGAGTTCATACTCCAGGATATACTGTCCCGCCCTATTTCGTCTCCGTCTCCGTCGAACTTCCACCAGTCGGCCACCCTTGGCGACGTCACCACCCCGAATCAGCCATTGCTTTTCGTTTTCGTCCTACACACCGTGCTGGCATCGCTGCCGTTCCGCGTGTCGTTGCTGCACCAACGCGTGCTGCCGCTGTTCGTAAAGCCGCTGTGACCGCCTCGCCATCGTCTTCTCCGCCTTGCGCTTCATACTCCAGTTGTGCGCCGATGTCTTCGGCCGCTCGCTCCAATAAGGGTTCTGGATAGTGGTAACTCGTCAGGAACGACACGTGCGCAATGACTACCTCAGGCGTGCCGCTCCTGTCTTCGCGTTGGAGTAGGAAATTGTCGTAGCCCGCTGCCTCGATAATGCGCGCCGGCCCCATCCACCGATGAACGAACTGCGTCGTCTTGGCTCCGCGGGGTGGATTATAGATCCACACTCGATCGCCAGGATTGAACGTCCTCGCTTGTCTCGTCCTTCTATTATAGTACCGGGCTTGTCGTTCTTGTTCCTTCGCCGTGGCCACTTCGGCGTGCTCGTGACTCGTTACCATGGCTGCCACCAGCCGTGCGTGATAATTCGGTAGCTCACCTGCTTCCGACGTCTCTGTGCTCCGCAATAGATGGTTGGGTGCGCGTAGACGCCGGCCCATCATTAACTCGTTCGGCGTCAACGCCACTGTCGAATGGTTCGCTGAATTGTATGCGTAGACGGCGAACTTGACCCACAGGTTGCAGTCGTTTTGTTGCCCATTCGCCATGTAGGTAGCAACACAATCCTTCCATGAGCGATGAAACCGCTCTACCAACCCGACCATTTGCGGGCGATATGGCACCGGATTTACCTGTCGTGCCTGAAGCAAGTCCACCAGCTTCTCAATTACCTCACCCGTCAACTCCGGGGCCCCGTCAGTGAGGAGTTCACGGAAGGCACCGAATCTTAGCACGACGTCCTCCATGATGAAGGTGGCCACGTGTTCGGCCGTGTGTCGTTTGACGCAACGCGCCACGGCGTAACGAGTGACGTATTCCAGTGCGGCAACCACATGCCGCTCGCCACCATCCGCCACCGGGCATGGCCTGCTACGTCCAATGCCCAGCGGTCTCCCCCCTCGCCTCCGTGTATGCTTCGTAGCGGCGGCACGACTTCTCCTGGCCGGGCCTTGCGGCTACCGCACGCTTGGCAGCCGCGCACCGATTTCTTGACTTCACGCTGGAGGTTTGGCCACCAGTGCAAGGACACCCGACCGTAAGTGTGGGGGCCACGTAGATGACCCGCCCACACTGATCCATGCATCTCCTTAAACACCACTGCCCAAAGCGCAGGCGGCAGCACGTCTCTCTTGCCGGACTGCGTGTCCACCACCACTAGGCCGTACGATCGCTCCACCGGCATTCTTCGGTATCCTCCGGCTGCTACGAGTTTTTGCACGAGTCGGCTGCGCTGTTGGGCTTCGACAATATCAGCGTCAGTGAGTTGAAGCGTCTCCCCAGCATCGGGAGCGGCTTCGTCTTCGCCATACATCTCATCACTGGCCCCGGCGGCTGGTAGTAGTCGCGACGTCTCGGTGACGCCTGGTAGTCGAATTGCACTCGGTTGCTGGTTCGCTGTGCCGAGTCCGCCCAAGTTTGCGCCCTCCTCCGACCTTGGGGTCTTCGCCCTTTGCTCGTCGTTCTTCCTTGCTTCGATCAGCGGCGTGGCCCACGTGACCCGCTGAGATTCTCGTTGCTCTGGCCTCGTTGGCGCACATCCGTCCTTTTTCTTCTTCGGCGTCGAGGTCGGATTGTTCGTGTTCCCGTTCATCTCCGACTCCGACGCCGCTGTAGGGGTGTTGTCACGCCCACTCGTCTCCAAGCTCACCGGTGTTGTCGGACTGGCCTTGGTTTCGTCTTCACCGGCGTATCCGCCTGCTGCCGCGTGTTCTGCGTGTCGGGCTGCCGCTATCGCTTCCTACCGCTTCTTAGCAGCACGCATCAATGGGCCATTTGCCCGTACGCCGCCGACTTCTTCCACTCGCCGCTTATTGCCGCCCTGGACCGCCGTGTCTACTGACGACTCTTCCGTTGGCAGCACGGCTGGTGTCCAGTCGGATACCAATACTGCCGCTGGCCGTCCAGTCGTTCGGCGGGCATACTCTTCCGCTTCCTTGACCGCCGCGCTGGTGGAGAATTCGCCCACTTCCGTCTTTTCCTCCTCTGTGCCGTCTTCTTGCATCGACCCGTTCCCGCCTTGGATCCGCTTCTGTTTATATCCTACTGTGGCCATGACTACAGCAGGAGCCCTCGACAGGGCGTCTGCTACCACCTGGGTGATAGCAGATCTCGAACTCATATTCCTGAAGCGTTAATGACCACCGATGTAGCCTACCGGCCAGGTTAGGCCGTGTCATCAGCCACTTCAAGGCGGAATGGTCAGGGTTAATCGTGAACGTCCGCCCATACAAGTACGGGTGGAACAACTTCACCGCCCAGACCACCGCGAGGCACTCCAGTTCCGTGATAGAATAGTTCGCTTCCGCATTACTGTTAACCTTGCTGGCGAAGGCCACCGGCTGCCACTCGCGTCCTTGGGCTTGCATTAAGCAAGCCCCCGCCCCGTTTTGCTCGCGTCTGTCACCAGTCGGAAGGCTAATCCGAAGTTCGGATAGACGAGTAGCGGTCGCATGGTCAGCGCCACCTTCACGCGTTCGAATGCGAATTCCTGCTCTTCGGTCCACTCCCACTCGCTGCTCTTCTTCAGGAGCCTTGTCAGTGGGGCCATGATAGACCCGAAGGCTGCGATGAATTTGCGGTAGTACCCCGCTAAATGTACGAACCGTTTCACTTCGACCGGGTCACGGGGCCGTGAGAATTCACGTACGGCTGTTACTAGTCGCTCCACCGGTCGGACCCCTTCGCTGCTCAACTCGCGACCAAGATATTTCATTGAAGTTACCGCGAACACACATATCTTCAACTTGAGAGTTAGACTGGCAGCTGACAGCCGTTCTAGCACGATAGCGAGCTCCACCACGTGGCGTTCGATGCCTCCCCGCGTGTAGACCACGATATCGTCTAAATACACCAAACAGGTCGTCCACGTGAGCCCTCGCAGTACACCATTCATCATTCTTTGGAAGGTCGATGGGGCGTTCATTAGCCCAACTGGCATCCGCACAATTCTATATAGCCCTTGTTTTGTTGTAAACGCTGTTTTATCGCGAACACTGATCTGCCAATAGCCGGTCTTGAGGTCCAGCGTAGTGAAGAGTCGGGCGCCCCGCAATGCCTCAAGGGTCTCATCGATCCGGGGCAAGGGGTACACATCGCGTTTCGTGACCTTATTGAGGGTCCTGTAGTCGACGCAAAAGCGTACTTCTCCATCCTTCTTCTGTACTAAGACGACTGGGAAACCCCAGGCGCCATTCCCTTCCTCGATGACGCCTGCACGTAACATCTTGGACACGTTGTCCTCCATAATAGCGTCTTCGGATTGGGCGTGTCGCCGTCTCTTCAGCATGATCGGCTTTTCGCTGCCGGCGTCAATATGATGTTCCACCTCAAGCGCTGTCGCCGGAGGGCAGTCGCCCGCCTCCTTGGACACTTTGCGGTATGCCCTGAGGAGCTTCAACACCAGCCGTCGGCTGTTCGGGTCCTTCGTGCCTATATGCACCTCAGCTTCGTTGCCCAAGGGCGTCTCGCAGTCGCCCAACATTGTTAGCCATTCCTCCACTTTGTCTATCTTCAAGTCGCCGCTCATCTTGAGTAGCTGCATGTCTGCCTCCACTGGCACCCAGATGCCAAGTTCCTTCTTGGCGGGGAGCTTGGTCCTACCCCCGTGTACATTAACGGTATCCAGGCCTTACCGTCCTTCGCCGTTGTGACCGTCGCGGCCAACATTACGGTACCACAACGCTGCGTTGGCACAAAGATGCCCTCTTCGCCGTCTGGAGCGGTCACCATTACCTCCACCGGGGTCACTGCACTCTGCACGAGTCGAGACTGTTTCACCAGCCGTACTGCCGCGACCTTGGCGCCTCCTTCGTCGTCCTCCGTTCGGAAGGGGATGATCACTAGCTTATCGTGATCGAAGTATTTCACTTCATTACACTCGAAATCCATAGTAGCACGGTGTTGGCGCAGGAAATCCACCCCCACCAAGAATTCGTCGGCGCACCCTTCGATGATGCCGGCCTCCAGTCCCACTACCTGATCATACGCGTTCCGCGTAGTAAAGGCCCAGACGCCGAGCACGTTTAACCGGAACCCACCGATTCCCTCGACACACTCGACCGGGGCGTCCTTCCGTAGTCGCTCCCCCGTTGCATCCAGTCGGTGCTCCCGACGGAGTATCTTGCTCCGCTGTCGAGCTTGATCGCCACTTGTTCCTCATCCACCAACATCGTGGCTGTAGGCAACCCGTCGTCTGCCGCTATGCCCGTCATTCCCGGGTTGTTGGTCATCGTAGAGGCTGGCGTACACTGTACCAGGCTCATCTTGCCGCCCGACTTTTCCTGGGCGACCTGTTGGCGCTGCGCCAGTTCTAACCGCGCTGCTTTGGCCTGCCGGCGGCGCCGTACTCGGCGTTCGTCGTCCAGGGCTGCCACTGTTCGTTCCACCTCTGTCGTCTTCTTGAGACTCTTGCGCGTAGCGCGCTCCACCCGCTGCCGCTTCGCCTCCTTCTTCGTCTGCCTCGTGGCCAAGCGCACCTTGGCCATGCTGTCGAGAGCACTTGGTTGCTCAGTCCCCCGTCCTTCATCGACAGGGTCGATCCCCTGACGGCGCGACTGGCGACTCGCCATTCGGTTGGTAAGCACGTCGCTCTCCTCCGTCTGCAGCTCGTCGAGCGGCGTAGCGTCGCATCCTGCAGCCTGAACTTCGTCGGGCGATGTTGCACCGCCTTCCTCGGTTTGCGCCTCGTCGAGTGACGTGACGTCGCCTTCTTCAGCCGGTGTTTCGTCGAGTAGCCTGGCGTCGCCTTCCTCAGCCTGGGCCTCGTCGACTCCCGTGACGTTACCTTCCTCTGACTGGACTTCCTCGATCGACTTTGCGCCGCCTGCCTCATTCAACATCTCACCGTTCGGCGTCATCTCTCCTTCCTCGGCTGCGACGACGCGGACATCTCTCTTCGTGTGATCTTCCTCCAGTGGTCCCCCGTCGATGGCCCGGCCTGTGCAGTCTTCTTCGATCGACGCCACCTCGATGACCTTCGGAGTGTCTCCTCCACCTCGGGTTGCCACTCTTCCTGCTGCGGTACTGGGGTCCGACTGCCTTCGGTCGGATCGCACGAACCGCAATGCTGTCATGGCAGGCCGCACGGTTACCACATACCGACGCGCTCTTCCGCTATCCTTCGCCCTCAGTTCATCTTCCAGTCGGACGTGGGCGGCCACCGCCACCGTCCTTACGTCGTCACTCTCCATACCGCCTCCTCCATCTCGTGCCGTTCTCTGTTCCTGCATCAGTCGCTGGCGATCCATTGGTCGTTCCGGACGCGGTATTCCCCCTACTGCGTCCGGTCGTCGTTTCCCGCCTTCTGACTGCTGGTGATCACACGTGACGCTAGATAAGCGTCATTCCGCGCCTTTGCTTCGAGATCAGGGCACTCCCTTGCAAAATGCCCAATGGCGCCACACGCGTAGCACCTGGTGTCCGTTGCTGTCTGCGAATCAGGCTAATAATCGCAGTATCCACTTCGCTTCCTTGACATGAATCGCTAGTAGCGATAGTTACGTTGAATCGATCGGCCCGTATACGCCACTTGGGTAACTCTTCGCGTAAGCAGGCCACCTGACCTCGATACGGCGAAATGACCAGCACGCACAATGGCTCAGGTAGTCGTCGTAAGTGCGCAGAAATATCGACCAGTTTCTCCATGACCCATATCGCTTCGGTCGGATTGAACAAGGAGCTGCCTCCCTCGAATGGCTGCTCTTTGCTTTTGGATAGAGACACTAGTACCACCCGTTCGTTGCAGAGCTTAGACGAATCGTCTGTCTGAGACGATGAGGCAAACCTCACCCCCTGCAGAAAATCCTGAACATCCGAACGCCTCTCGGTCTTGATAGTTCCGCGATAGAATACCTCGTTTAGCGGTCCCATAATGCCGGGGTGACACCGGTACTGCATATCCAAACACGTCGCTCGCCCCAGATCGAAAAAGTCCTCCAACGCCGACTTATCCAATCGGTGGCGTTGGCCACCGAAACTAGTCTTCAGGGTCGGGTCGTTCTCCGGCTGGTGTGGGGGTAGCTGGCGGGGGTCTCCTACGATTGCCAACGTTGTTGTATGCTCACGTAATGCCATGACGAGTCCCGTGTCAGGCACCTGTCCACCTTCATCGCAAATACACAGGTCGAACTGCAATTTGCGGGCTCCCTCTTGTCCCAGCGAGGAGCTCGTACCAAACACAATGACCGCATTCCTTAGAATATCCTTCCGCTTTCGGTTCCACTGAGAAGATAGCCCCCCCCCGCGATTGTCGTTATGCCCCCTCATCCATTCGTCTGTGAAGTTATTCTTCATTGCAGTCAAAGAGAACTGGGGGTAGCGATTGTTCATCGTTTTGCTATTGCCCACTCGCAGCAACTGTCCGGCCTTCCAGCTATCCGAGGCTGCGATTCGTTTCATGTTCTCATCAACAGCATCGTTTGTCTCCGCGTAGATGGCCACGCGTTTGTTGGGATGTCCTTTCACATACGTCACTGCCGCGAGACTAATGAACAACGTCTTCCCACAACCGCACGGCCCGACTACCGGCACGACTCCTTCCTGCTTGAGTATCTGCAGCACCGCCATTCTCTGCATTTCGTTCAATTCATGATACTTACCCATAAATACGCCATTCTCTTGCAGTGTCTGTCCGAGGGTGTCATCTCCTATTCCACGCTCGCGCTTGGCGAGCTTCGACCATAACGCCGTATCCACGGGAGAATCTACCGTTCTGAAGCGTGCCACTTGCTGGGCGATATCCATGTCGAGATTATACCACCAGATATCACAGAGTTGACGATCCACTGTTTGCCGAACCAGCACTAGGAGTCGACCATCCATCTCTCTGAACACGATCCCTTTAAACCCATATTCGTGCCGCCGCGATCGAAGCCCCCCCAACCGAATACATCCGTGGTAGATTGCCACGCGATCCATAAGGTTCTATGATCAATAGAGAAAAACAACAGAGCATGTTTTTCCCGGTAGCGTCCGCTATGTCGTTGTAATTCTCGATATGGTGAGTCAGCGGACGCCAGCTCAAAATTTTGCCACAGAATGCTGAATGCTCTGACACGGATTCATCATCTCGGCAAATAATAGATGCGTCCAAAGGATTGTGAAGCGCGAGCATCGTGCGATAGTCTTGCGCGTCGTTGTACCCGAATCGAAACACCTGGCTCTTCGAAAAGTAAGCCTAGTGGCGGCAGTTTTTATCACCACAAAACGCATTCGATCGCATATCATAGCCACAATTTACACTTTGGCACTGCCATACGTTATTGTTTTCAGCAGACTGACGAATGTTAGCCTCAGATCATGTGTAGGGAATACCGCACTGGTGGCGAAAATGAGCGATCGCACACCCGATTCGCACAATTCGAACTTGACGTGTGGGTCCTCCTCTGGGTATAGCTTTAGTGTGATACCAATTTCTCCACATGTCTTCAGTTATTCGCACACGATCATTGATCTTCAAGAAGATATCATGATCCATTTCCTCCTCGAAGCAACCCAGTTCGGTTCGTTTTTCGGGTAGTTGTTGCGCGTAGTCAGGTTCGGATTCTTGATCGTCTCCCCATCATTGCTGAGCGTGGGCACGTGCGTCACAATCATCAGATACTCCTTGGCTCAGCATTGTCAACGCTCGGTTCGACGACGTCAAGAAGCCAACCTTTCCTTGGCTGCGAACCAGGCAAAAAATCGCAATATCCACTTCGCTTCGTTGAGATGAATCGCCAGTAGCGATAGTATGGTGTAGTGCCACACCGAAAATTCGGTGGACCACCTGTGACGCCAGACCGACAGTCGGTGACTCAAGCAAGTCGTCAATGTCTCAGAGTGAGAGCGGTCTGCGACTCTAAGCTGGGTGTGGTATGCGTCTCAAATTGTGAGCGACCACGGTGCTGTCTCGCTGAGCTCGAAGGGTCGGCTGAGATCTTACGGGGGTTACGAAGGGGCTCCGCGAGAGGTCGGCTGGGATCCAAAACTCCCTCATTTCACTAGATATTTGTATGTGACCATAGGAAAGATTAGATAGAGCCCAAGAGGCTCTTCCGAAGATATAACCAAACCAACAGAGCAGAATTTTCTAAGTCCAAGACAAGCGTACACTCTCCGGTAAGTCCCTGCGTGGGCTGGATTATGTCTGCCGTCACCACCCGAGAGGCATAGCTTGTAGGGTGTTGACAGGTAGCGCCAAGAGACTAAGTCGGCCCGGGGAGGGCAAGGTTCGCCAAGTGCGCTAGTGCAAGTCTCGCTGAGTCCAGCGAGCCGGTACGCCCGTCAGCCGGGGTGCCGTAACTCTTCCAGCCGAGAAGCCTTTGCTCTCGGTGACCTGTAAAAGCGCTCGCGCGCCGTCGTCCATCCTTTGGTGGAGGGCACAGGGTTTTGTGGAACGAAGTCAGTGAGCTCAGCTGACTCTCGGAAGAATTTGACTGGCTTGGTTGCCTGGTCTCGGCGAGAACCGCCACTACTGTCCCGGAAGGGCCGAACCGCTGGGGACAACCTAGCACAGGCCGATAAACGCCGACTAGCTCGGCGATTGTTGTGTCTGTGGCAAGAACTAATTTTGTGCGTTCTGCTATACCACAACTGGTGCCGCGACCCGGGAACAGGGTGTGCGAATTGTCGCAGGTACCAAGTAACCAAGTTTCGAGAAAACAAGTGAGCAAGATGGCCAAAGGATCGTCACCGCCGAGCCCGGGAAGTCCAGCGACTGCTGGAGGATCCCCGGCCGGATCTCCGAACTCGGCAAGTGAGCGGGCTGTAGACGTGGATGCGAACACCGCCCGCAGTGTCCAGTTTGAAGACGACGATACTCGAGGCCAAGGAAGTGATGAAGAGTATGAAGAGAAGGAGGAAGCTGACGACGATGTGAAGTCGACAGCGGAGTTACTCAGCGAGGTCGACGAGCTGTCGCTTCAAGTGAGCCGGATGGGAATTCCGCGCCCAGTTGAGCGCAACCTCGTCGCCGAGCTGAATGCAAGTGCGGACGAAGACGATGAAGAACAAGGGGCTGCTCAAGGGGAACGTCCACCCCTTATCCCAAGAGCAACCCGGAACGCCGACACGCCGAGTGCCAATAAGGTACTTGCGCGCCTCGGCGAAGAGATGAGAACGCAAAGTGAGTGGATGATGATGTTCGCGCCGGTGGCTATGGCGCAATCGAAGTGGCCGGTGCTTGGGCCTGAGCTGACTCAGCCAGTGAACAGCACCAGCATCAACCAGCTCATCGAAGACACGGTACTGCTTCTGAGAGCCATGGGTTTCCGCTGCAACAGTCGACCCAACAGCCTGATTTTGGGCGGGTGGACTCTGAGCCGAGCTGGAGCTGAGATCACTCGGTGGAAACGCCGTCTCCGCGCTGAGTTCGGGCTTGAACGAGCGCCGGGATCCCGCCAACTCATCCAAGACCGATCGGCCAAGATGTTGGAACTCACTGCGGATCCGAGCAAGGCGCCTCTGCCGAAGACACCGGAAACCAAGAGAGGAGCGAAAACCGAGAAGTTCCGGTCGACAGTGGGCACCCCGTATTTTGAAGACTCGCACATGCAAGCACCGAAGAAAGACCGCCCGAACAGCGGCCGCTTCGATCACCTCTATGATGCAAGCGACAACGCCGAACTCGGCGACGACGACGACTTCTACAACAGGGGTGACCAAGAGGAGACAGTGAAAGATCAAATCCGCCGACTCAGCTACGATGACGATGAGCGAGATGACACCAAGTACTTGGAGATTCGCACTCACTTCTCACTCGACAAGATAGCTGAGTTCGATGGAAAGCGATACCGCTCGGATGCGTCTCTCCAGTGGTTGAAGCGGTTCATCTACGAGATGAAAGGCACCCGAATGCCTCAAAACTCGTGGTGCGAGCCTTTCTCGCTGAGTCTGGGCCGAGCGGCCAAGAGCTGGTACCGGCAGTTGCCCAAGAAGACGCAGCAGCGCTGGAATCTGCTCAACGAAGCCTTTCTGGATTACTACTGCTCGCAGTTTGACCAGTCGGCTCGCACTCGGTACTACTCGGCGAGTCGGAAGGAGAACGAACCCATATGCGATTTCCTCATCCGACTCAACGGATACGCCCGCACCGCCAAGATCCAATACGAGAAGGGTGGCGCGGATGCGTCCGATCACGTTGAGCAGTTCCTCCTCAATTGTGGCGACGACGAAGTGATGGATTTACTGTATCCACTTCAACTCGCCGACATCCAGCGGGTGGAACAGATCATCAACAAGAAGATACTCGGCGAGAAGAGGAAGAAGCAGCGTGATCGCATGGTCTCCAACCGGACGCGAGACACTCGTCGAAGTGATAACTCTCGGCGAGGGGAGTCCCGCCGAGATGACCGACGTGAGCCCCGCCGGGATGACCGACGCGACCCGCGCCGAGATGACCGACGGAACCGCCGAGACGATAGTCGCGATCGCCGAGTCGCAGTGGCTGAAGCATCGGTCGATGACTTGTATCATGGGGTTGACTCCCGCCAACCGAGCCGCCGGATTAACGCACTTGGGTCTTCAAGCAGTGCCGGCAGTA
Source organism: Phytophthora x cambivora (assembly GCA_033557925.1). Classification (NCBI taxonomy): domain Eukaryota; phylum Oomycota; class Peronosporomycetes; order Peronosporales; family Peronosporaceae; genus Phytophthora; species Phytophthora x cambivora. The sequence goes on along the minus strand of JAUCEB010000008.1, from coordinate 1,497,857 downwards.
GCAGCGAGTACAGCGATTCCGAGTCCGATCAAGACCAGAACTACGTGGACGCAGGAGCCGGAAGTGAGCGGACGAACGGACCAAGCAACTCGGCGGAACGACGCCGAGATGACCGTCCGTCCCGCCGTGATGACTCCGCCGAGCGTCAACGCCGTGGTCGCCGCGATGATTCACGCGAGGGAAGATCTTTTGACCGACGTGGCAGCCGGGGTGACTCTGGTGAGCGCCCGCGCTACGGCCCGTGCGCCGCTTGTGGTGGCGCCAACCATTCGGCGCACTTCTGCAACCGCCGGTGCAAGTTCTGCAAGCAGGTCCACGATGTTGGCCGTTGTGAGATGTTCCAGCGGTTCGAAAAGCTCACCAAGTTCGTCCGTACCTCCGTCGACAAGTCCACGGTCCCCGCCGACCTCCAAGGCATCTTTGAGCCGAAGAATTTAAACTAGGTGGCCCGCCAACACCGACTGGGTTGGGTAATATCGGGCTGCCACAGTTAGCTGAGCCGGCAGTAGAGGCGAACTATGTGTTCGCCTTTGTCAGCGAAGCGCAACGGCCCGAGATGTGTGGAGCAGAGAGCACGGGATTTGAATGCGAAACCGACGGACTTGAACGGGGACGATGAACTCGACGATCCAGAGGAAGATCGCCGAGTCATGGCAAGTGGAATGATGGAGCCTCAGCCCCAGCGGCAAGCTGGGGCAGGCGGAGGCTCCAAGACGATGAGATTGTACCCGGGCGAGCGCATGGGATGGTGGTCAGCGCAGAAGTTCGACCGCCGAGTCCGTATGCGTGCCTTAGTGATGGGTGCAGTGAATGATGTGCGTACGAAGATACTGCTGGATACAGGGGCAAACGTCTCGGCTATTAGCGAATCATTTGCTAAGAAGCTACGTCTGAAGGCCCGAGCAAGCACGGATAAGCAGATCGACGTGCAAGGAATTAACAAGGGGAAGTTGCTCACGACGTCCCGAACGACAGTGAAGGTGACACTCGGCTGGAAGATTGTTTACGAATTTGAGGTGTGGATTATGGATCATCATGCCGGTGTTGACCTAATCGTGGGAACCGACTTCATGATTCCAGCTGGTATCAGGCGTGATTTGTACAATTCGACGGCGAGGTTACCTGATGGGGTAATCATCCCGCTCTTCAAATCACGGGCAGCCGAGATTACGGGACCATCATATGGTGATCACGCAACCGACGGTCCAGCCGAGTCGACTAGCATTCAGGCAAGGATGATCGCTGAGTTCCAGCTACGACGCAAACAGCCGAGTGACGAGACCCACGAATTATGGGTGCGGCGAACGAAGGACTGGGTACCGACCTTGATACACAGCTCGCGCGGGAAACCCACTCGAGTTCTACTCACAAATGTCAGCGGGAAACTGGTGTGGTGTCCCGCCCACTTCCCAGTGGTCCACTGGGCGCCATATGGTGAGCTGGCTCCAGACGACGGGTATGTCAGGCTGACATCGGCGAGATATCGCGACTGGCAGGTCCTCGCCTACGAAGCCGCAATCGACAAAGACTTGCTCAAACGCGAGCAGCGCCTGTACGATGAGTGGCTGGCCAAGCAACCACCGGCTGTGGAGCGGCGGCAAAATACCCGACCACAAGGGGTGATGGATGAATCGAGATCCACGCCAGCCGGGCGAGGACGGCGTCGGACGGACGAGCGCAACGCGTCGTGGAGAACGTGACCGGCTGACTGCAGCCCCTATGGAGTCGAGTGATGTTGAGGAGCCGGCCTCCGAGTCGGTAGACTCGGCTGGGGTGACCAGCGAGGCCGACGGGTTGGCAGAACCAGTTCCTACAGACGAGTTCAAGGGCGAAACGGACTCAGCGATAACCGCGGACGCGGGATCTGAAGATGCCACTGTCGTGTCAGGACGCAGTCGAGTGCGTGAAGCGGAGGGTTCTATCTCCGAGTTGACGCAGTTATTGGATAACGCTCGGAAGCTTGGCGCCGAGTTGGAGACGGGTGAACACAATGGTGGGCGCTCCTGTAGCGCCGCTATGGACAAGGTTCTTCGTGACGAGATTGAAGTCAGCGATTTGTGTCTGGCCGATGATCCTGAGGAAGACCTCCGTCTCCGGTTTGTCGCTGCGATGACACTCTGCGAAGATGAAGCCAATACGATGATAAGCGCTACGGGTGAGGAAGCTGCTGAGTTCGAAAGCTCGGCTAACGAGATTGATCTCGCCGACTATGCTCACGAACTGGCATTTCTCCCTGACCTAACCGACTCGGCGCCGACGGTATTGGATTACGCCAGTAAGAATGTGGTGTGCACCGCACACACGGAGAGTCAGCGGGCCAAGCTGGTGGCGATGTTGAAGAAACAAGAAGGAATTATGATCGCGAGCGGGAATGCGCTGCCTCCGCCAGCTTACGGAGCAATTTGTGATATCGACGTGCAAGGTCACACACCGATCAAACAGCGAGCCCGCCGAGTTCCGCTCAAACATTTGAAGAAGTTGTACGAGCTACTGAAGGGACTACTCAAGGCCGGGCTGATCGCTTTTTCGAAAAGCCCTTGGGCATCACCTATAGTGATTGTTTTGAAGAAGAATGGCGTCGACATCAGGCTGTGCATCGACTACAAGATGGTCAACGCTATCACGGTGTTGATGGAATATGCAATGCCTCTAGTCGACGACCTGCTCACGGAGTTGGAAAGTTACCTCTGGTTCTGCTCGCTCGACGCGGCTAGTGGCTTTTGGGCGGTTATGATGACTCGGCGAGCCCGCGAGATCTCGGCGTTTGTATGCGCACTCGGACATTTCGAGTGGCTCAGGATGCCGTTTGGGTTGAAGAACGCTCCGATGATCTATCAACGCATCATCGACAACGCCTTGTGGGGTTACGTACAGCCACGGGGTGGCTGGGCGGCTCACGCCGAGCGCGTCCGCCGAGCTGAGGCCGCCTCAGCGATCCAGCGCAGCCAGCAGGCCGAAACGACGAACCAGCTGACCCAGCCTTCTCCAAACTCAACATCCAAGTTCGAAGCAGATCATCGGGCTTCAGCCGAGTCGGACCCACTACAAGATCTTGTCAATGGGCCAGACGGTGATATGTTCACTAACGGCGAAACCGATGAGTCGGCGTTGACCCCAGTATTCAAGCGCCGGTCATTTGTCGACGACATTTGCTTTGGCGGGGCCACATTCGACGAGTGTTTGGACACGCTGAGTCGCCTACTAGCCAGGTTCGCCGAGTGCAGGATCAGCATCAGATTTACCAAGAGCATATTCGTGCAACCGGCAGTCGACTTCCTGTCACATGAGATCTCGTCAAGTGGGATCCGGGCTAATCCAGCCAAGATAGCGGCAATCGCTGAGCTGCCGTTCCCTAAATCTAAGAAGGGAATGCAGGCATTCTTGGGGGCACTAAACTACTACAACCGGTTCATCCAGAACATGGCCGTGTACGGGGTAGTCCTGTATCAGCTGAAAGACGACGACTTCGGTCAAAGGGGTGACCTCACTGCCGCTAAGGTGGCTTTCGCCGAGTTGAAGAAGAGAGTAGCTGACGCTCCTATACTTCGACATTTCGACGCAGCCAGAGAGGTCCACGTCATGCTTTTCGCAAATGAGTGGGCACTGAGCAGCACGCTGTTACAGCCTCACGAGGAGAAACTTCACCCAGTGCGGTTCTGTGGGCGAGTGCTCAAGGAAAACGAGCTCGGCTATCATCCAGCTGAGAAGGAAGTGTTGGCTCTGCTACATCTATTGAAGATCTGCCACACTCTTCTCGCCGGAAAGACGCTCCACATCTATACGAGATTCTCCACATTGGAGTGGGTCTACCAGTCAAAGTCTTTGTACGGACGGGCAGTTAGCTTTGCCGTACTTCTATCGCCCTACCACCTGAAGATCAAGCGCGTTCGCGAAAACGATGTCGACTTCGCCCAGCTGCTACAGGCGACCGTCACGCCGCACATTGGGCTCGACGAGTCCCTGACACACCTGGCCCCGCCATCGAAGAACTCGGCTACAGTCCGACTCGACCCAGAACTACTGTATGCACATGTGCCCCGTGAGTTTGAAGGTTACTTGCTGTCATTTGACGGGTCCGCCAAGACTGAGAAGCATGGCGGCTATGGCAGTTGCTCTTGGATATTGTGGCGGCTACCTTCTTGGGACATTGAGATCGCTGCGAGCGCGCACCTCTCGTCGACCACGGTCAACATCGCCGAGTACACCGGCATGAACAATGGAGTGAAAGCTGCATTAGAACGCGGTGTCACGGATTTGATTATCGTGGGCGACTCTCGGCTGGCGATCCAGCAATCCATGGGGGTGATCGCATGTAGGAAGGAGACGCTGCAGGTCGAACTAGCACGCCACAAGCAAATGACCGAACAACTGAGCTCGGTCCGCTACCTACACGTAGTACGTCACTACAATGCAGCCGCCGACTCTCTGGCAACTGAAGCTCTGGAAGACAAAGCCGGCCGAGTGATACTCAGCGGGGAACGCAAGACCGACCTCAAAGCACTAAACAGGATATCCGAAATCCTCTATACCGAAGTCAAGACAGACTCAGCAGAAGTCAAAGCCAAAGTGACAGTAATGACGCGGAACCAGAAGCGCCGAGTCCACTTTGAAGATGAAATGAAGAGCGAGCTCGACGACGAGCCAAGGATACCGTCCCTACCAGGAGCGGACACTGAAGACACTGAATTTGAATCCCCGAGTGTACCATCTCGGATCCGCCGAGTCGAAGGACAGGCCCAAGTCGAAGTCGACGAGAATAGAACCCCGGACGTGGCCAACATCGACCCAGCAGTGGTACAAGCCGAGCGACGACGACGAATCTCGAATGCTCAAGACGAAGAGCTCAGGTGGGCAGACCTGAAGGCATTCCTGCGCGGAGAGCTTGATGGCCTCACTCACCGCCGAGCTCAGAACGCCAGCAAGGTCGCGGATAATTTTGTACTCAGCGAGGACGGACTGCTTTACTACCAAGGTCAGAAACGGCATCGCGCTGAGCTCGACTCGGCAGATCTCGCCCTCAGACTAGTAGTTCCGACGACATTGATTGACGAAGTCCTCCACAGCTGCCACAACGCGATTGAAGGTGGCCACCAAGGCATAGTTCGGACGTTCTACAGAGTGAAAGCTGAGTTCTACTGGGTTGGACTGTACGCCGACGTAGCGAAACACGTCCAGGCCTGTGAAGACTGCAGTACCAGCAAGAGCAAACCTCAGCTGAAGGGATACTCTCCTGGAAACGTGGCATCCGAGTTCCCGTTCCAAATGGTGTCAATGGATTTCGTAATCCCGCTGCCTAAGACTCAGCGGGGCAACACAGCGTTGCTACTATTCCAAGATCACTTCACTGGATACGTCATTGCCAAGGCAATGAGTGAGACTGGGGCACTCGAGGTGGCCAAGGCTTTCGAAGAATGCGTGTTCCGACGATTCGGAGCGCCGTCACTCATTCGCCATGACCGAGACCCTCGGTTCATGAGTGAAGTGTTTCAGGCGTTCGCCGAGCTGATGCAGTCGAGATCTCGAGCCACGCTGAGCTACCGACCTCAAGCCAACGGCCAGCAAGAACGCTCAGTCAAGACAATGATTCAGACTGTTCGAGTGTACGTGGAGGACCCGCTACAAGCCGACTGGGACGATATCGCCGAGAAACTGGTGCACGCCATCAATAATTCTCGAGACACCACTCGGCGGGAGACGCCCTTCTATCTCGTGCACGGGTGGGACGCTCAGTCCACCCTGAAGGCCATGACGTCTACCATCAAAAGAGACCCAGCGGGTTCTGCCGACGCCAAGCAATGGCGACGAGAGGCCAATCGTCAGCGGGAAATCGCCTTACAACTTGCAAAGGAATACCAACTGGCCGAGAAGGCTCGGCGAGCTGAGGAACATAATGCACGACTCAGCAGCAAGGAACAGAGAGCACGGCTGGATTCGGCGGAGTCAGCTGAGGAAGGAGAAGGTCCGCCCACTGACTCAGCTGAGTCCCATAAGTCACTGTTCCAGACGGGAGAACAAGTGTGGCTGTTCATGGAGAGAGTCAAGCCAGGTCTAAAGAAGAAGTTGGCCCACCGGTGGCACAGCCTATTCAGGGTGAAGAAGAAGATTGAAGAATTCGCGTACGAGTTGGAACTCCCGGACAAGAGCGGCTACAGGTTTTATCCAGTGGTCCATGTGTCCCGGCTGAAGAAAGTCACCGACTTGGGGCAGAGACCCACAGTCCCGCTAGTCGACGAGCTCAGCGAGAATCAACGGTTCGATTTCGACGAAGAATTACTGCCGGAAGACAGCTGGGAACTCGGTGAGGACGCTGACAAGTACGAAGTGGAAGCAATCCTCGATGACGAGATGTCAGAGTCAACGAGTAACAGTCGAGCTCAAAGATTGTTCAAAGTCAAGTGGATCGGGTACGACGAACCAACTTGGGAACCGCTCGCAAATCTGTCGTGCGGAGGGCTCCTGTTCGACTACTTGCGAAACAAGAAACGTGAAAGTCGTCTGCAAATGGTGCAGGTTGCAGACGAAGACTAAAAGCTACTGCACCACATGTTAACCACCACCGAATGACTATGGAGGCTCGGCGGAAATGGAACAGCTACTGCAAATGCATGTGATATATGTGGAAGAAATGATGGAATTACGGACCTAGCTGAGCTCTCTCGGGACTACTCGCGAACTACCTACTACTCAGCTGGATGAAACAAGAACACTTACGCAGACGCGTCGTCCGAAGCCTCGCGAATGCTCTCGAAGATGCTCAGCTCCTCACGATTGGCAGGAGTCGGCGCTTGAGCAGAGCACAGAGGCGGAGTCGGCGCATTTGGATCCACGTCCTCGGCGACCAGGCTGCGAACTTGGGCGTGATCGAAATCGGCCAAGGTAAACACCGGGAACTCCGGATGCAGCGGCAGGAAACACTTGTTGTACGGGTGCAAAGCCGGTTGGCGGAGCCACCAAGCACGCCACGGTTCTGCCCAATCGACCGACGCCGACGCTGCACACCAATCAGCGCTCTCAGGAACCCACGGAAGATTGGCTGGAGGCGCAAAAGGAACCGACGGATCGAAGTACAACTCTGGATCCAGCTCCGGAGCGGGCTGGTCATTCGCCGAGTCGACGACCTTCGACGCTTGGTACAAGGTGCCGTACAGCTCGTTGAGGACTGGGCGCAGCGCATCGCTACGACGCTTCCGCTCGTGGCTGTACTGCTGCCACAACTTGAGAGCCAGTGCGAGCTCGGCTGGGGTCCGTCCAGGGTTGAGATCAGGATGCAGACCGAGGATGACGCTTGAATCCACGACCCAGTGCATACGCTCGTACAGAGCAATGAAGATCTTCATCAAGTCCGGACGATCTCCTCGACACTTGAGCCAGCACTCGACGACGATCTCGACGGGCGGCGCCGTCTTGGGAGACGACCGCCGAGACTCGACTCGGTGAAGCACCTTCGGCGACATGAAGAAACCCAGCTCGGGAAGCTTCGAGCGAAGTCGCTGACACGGGTGCTGAGTCGACGTGACATCCAGGAACGCGGCGAGACCCTCGGGAGACGAAGGAGTCGGCTTGACACAAGATTTGCCGCCGACGGTCTCCATCTCGATAGTGACAACACACGAAGTCAGGATCTTGTCCCAGCAATGAGCTGATCCCAAGTGGAAGAAGGGGGGATTCCTCCATATCTTCATCTGGGCCGGCACACGAGAATCACGCGCAACAGCCTGAGCAGCCCGAGTCCTCAGAATCGCAATCGGCAGCGTCAATACGTCGGGGAGATCAGAACCGGCGGAGCTGCCAGCCGACGGGCCGGAGGATGCCGAACCCGACTTGGTGGCTTTAGCCACTGTCGACTTGGAGGGCGCTGACTTGTGCGCAGTAGACTTGGATGACGCTGACTTGGTCGCAGCTGACTTGGAAGATGCCGACTTGTGCGCGGCTGGCTTGGACGAAGCTGGCTTGGACGAAGCCGACTTGGACGAAGCAGGCTTAACCGACGAAGACTTACTTTCCACAGCCGTCGGAGTTTTCCGAGCCTTCTTGGACGACGACTGGGGAGAAGACTGGCGAGTCCGCTTAGTTCCTCCCCGAGAAGACGAAGAAGCGGTGGGAGTCGCAGGAGCTGAGTCTTTGACTTTAGCGGGAGGTGCAGGCTTGTCCTCCAGCTCTTCATCCTCTTCTTCATCGTCGTCATCATCGTCGTCTGCGTTGGCGTCTTTCATCTTGGTGCTCCACGCGTGAAGAGTTTCCAGAGCCTTAGCATCTTTTTGACGTCGGGCCGAGCGGTTAGCAGAATCGCCTGACTCCGAGTCGGAGTCGGCGGATGACTCCGCTGAGTGAGAAGCCGAAGAGACCAGCTCCTCAGTTTCCTCGGACTCGGATGAAGCACTCGACGACCCGACGATTACTGGATTGTCAGCAGAAGCCGACGGGGTCCCGTCAGCATTGCCCAAAACGGCATCGTCCGAAGCTTCCAGCGTCTGGATTTCGAGCGCTTGGAGAACACGCGCGTTCTGGGCCGCCATCCGCTTCCCAGTTGTGCGTGGAGAGATCGACTTCTTCGTCCCAGCCGACTTGGCTGACTTAGCACCTGGCTGAGAAGACTTGACACCCCGTGAGGTTGGAACGGTTCCCGAAGCAGCAGAAGCTGCCGGTTGGGAAGCCTTCTTCTTCTTCTTCTTCTTCGTGGAAGTCGAACCCGCTGGGACCGCTCGAAGTCGAACCGTGTGTCGCGACGGTCGGTGGAACAGGCGTAGAGCTCGGCGGAACGCTGATACCAGCAGCAGAGGAAGCGACAACCGAACCAGCACTCGAGTTCGTCGGTACCAGCGATGCCTGGTCGCCAACTTGACTCACTGACGCAACCGATACCGCAGCTCCAGATGCAGACGAAGTCGCAGCCGGAGCAGCCGAAGTCGTCGGGAGATGCACGGAGGGCCGAGTGGCTGGAGTTAGGTGGTCGCGGGCGTAGCGACTCCCAGGAACTCGGCGAGGCTCCACAGACGGCACGTCAAGGTCCAGAGTGGACTCGTCGAGCTCAGCGGGTGAAGCTGAGACTACAGGAGTCGGAGTAGGCACATTTACCGGAGGATTCACAGGAGCCACAGGCCCGCTGACTCGCAGAGTCACCTCACGGAGTTCGTCATCCGAAATTCGCGCCAGCTCAGGCCAGCGAGCCTCGAGAAGCCGACATAACCGAGCATTGATGGACAGCTCACTCGGAGACAAGCCAGGAGCCCCCAGTCCGGCGGCAGCAGCCATTGCCAGAGTTGGATCCGTCACAGCGATCCGACCATGGTGGCGGAGGATATTCTTCTGCTGCTGGATGACTCGGCGCTGCTCGTGGATGGTCTGGTTGGCGAAGCGCAAGGCGCGAGCTTGACCACCAGACGAGACGACTTCAGCAGCCTCTTGGATCTGAGCGAAGTACGACGACGACACCCCCTGAAGAGCAGTATACGCAACGTCACGCTCCTTGAGGTGACCCATCAGGCGGTCCAAGTCCTTGTCGCGCATCTCGACCATGTTCCGGTGATGATCCACGAGCATCTGAGAGGAATCCACTCAGCGGTTGGACTGCCGAGACATCTCCCGCATCTGGGCCTCGTGAGTGCAGACGACCTTGCGGAAGGAAGTGATCAGCTCTGTGTGTCGCTGAGCCTCCTTCTTCCACTCGTCCCGCTCACGAACCAAGACCGCCAGCTCGTGAGACAGTCGAGTAGCCTCGGCCACCGCCGTCTCCATTCGACGAGCGAGCGCATTGTTTTCGCGCGTCAGATGAGCGTCTCGGACTCGCAACTCGGCGAGCTCCTTGGTCGAGCATGGAGGCTCCGGCGCGTCGGCTTGGAGGATCTCCAGCATCTGGGACGACGAATCGGCAGAGAGGAGATCCCTGCGAAACGCGGCATCCGACGAGGCGGGAGGACGAAGAAGAGCATACGCCGTCAACCGAGCTTGATTCTTCTCGTGGTCCCGGCGAGCGCTCTCTTGACGTCGGAGCAGATTCCACAGTTCAGCTACCGTCGTGGGCGTGGACTCGTCCTCGGCGACCGAGCACGGCGAGCCAACCAGCGAGGGAGGTGAGTCACTGGGGGCGAAGTGCACAGACGACGGACGAGGTGATCCCGGCGGAGATCCAGAAGAATCTGCGGACGGCCGACTGGGAATCCCAGCTTCCATCAACCCGTTCGGCCTGAATCCTGGAGGCACCTGAGGACGAGGAGGACTCGGCGAACACGACGACAACGACGAGTTTGTCTTGCGGTAGGCCGGGGACGAACACGGCGACCCCGACTTATCTGGATCGGCCGGTGAAGCCGGCGAGACTGGCCGCATGGCGGGGTCGTCACGAGTCGGCTTCTGAGGAGGCTCCACAAGCGGAAAGGAGTCTCCAGCTGAGCGATCATTCAAGATAGAACGAAGCTGGAACCCAGGGCGCTGGGATCCAGAAGTCGACGCCGCCTCTGCTCCAGCCGCAGCATCGGGTGAAGGCGGCGGACTCGGCGAGTGCGCCCGGAAGAACTCTTCCAGCTCCGATGGCGACTCGAATAGCGGTTCATCAGGGAACCGAGAACTGAAGGCAACTTCCACGATAGGAGCCCAGACCGATGGGTTACACGGAACTGGAGCCAAGGGTAGGCGAACAGGAGCCGAGCCAACCTGCAACCCGATCACGACGCAAGTCAGCTTCAATTGCTCAAGACTTCGCTGACTCAGATTAACGCACCTGGCTACGAGCGTTAGCGCGAGAACTCGACTCGGCAGCATTCGCAACTGCAGGAGTGTCGCTGGCAGGAGCAAGGTCGGCGGTGCTCGACGCAGGCGAGGCAGGCGAAGCAGGACCAGCCACAGCCGAGTCGCTGACATACGCAGCCTCAGCGGAGTCGGGAACAGCCGGGTTCGCCATAAGAGAGGGCTGCGAATGGACGATGGGTGAAGCAGTCAGCTGGAGTGAACATGGAAGACGCAGCGACGCAAGCTTACCGGCAAGAAGTCGCGCGGAAGCCCCCTGGCGACGTCGTGGGTCGTAAAATTGTGGCAACCAACGTTGACACGCTGAGTGATGGGAAGAGATCCAGACGACACACCAAGTCGGCCCGGGGAGGGCAAGGTTCGCCAAGTGCGCTAGTGCAAGTCTCGCTGAGTCCAGCGAGCCGGTACGCCCGTCAGCCGGGGTGCCGTAACTCTTCCAGCCGAGAAGCCTTTGCTCTCGGTGACATGTAAAAGCGCTCGCGCGCCGTCGTCCATCCTTTGGTGGAGGGCACAGGGTTTTGTGGAACGAAGTCAGTGAGCTCAGCTGACTCTCGGAAGAATTTGACTGGCTTGGTTGCCTGGTCTCGGCGAGAACCGCCACTACTGTCCCGGAAGGGCCGAACCGCTGGGGACAAACTAGCACAGGCCGATAAACGCCGACTAGCTCGGCGATTGTTGTGTCTGTGGCAAGAACTAATTTTGTGCGTTCTGCTATACCACAATAGTTATGTTGAGTCGATCGGCCTGTATACGCCACTTGGGTAACTCTTCGCGTAAGTAGGCCACCTGACCTCGATACGGCGAAATGACCAGCACACGCAATGACTCAGGTAGTCGTCGTAAGTGCGCAGAAATATCGACCAGTTTCTCCATGACCCATATCGCTTCGGTCGGATTGAACAAGGAGCTGCCTCCCTCGAATGGCTGCTCTTTGCTTTTGGATAGAGACACTAGTACCACCCGTTCGTTGCAGAGCTTAGACGAATCGTCTGTCTGAGACGATGAGGCAAACCTCACCCCCTGCAGAAAATCCTGAACATCCGAACGCCTCTCGGTCTTGATAGTTCCGCGATAGAATACCTCGTTTAGCGGTCCCATAATGCCGGGGTGACACCGGTACTGCATATCCAAACACGTCGCTCGCCCCAGATCGAAAAAGTCCTCCAACGCCGACTTATCCAATCGGTGGCGTTGGCCACCGAAACTAGTCTTCAGGGTCGGGTCGTTCTCCGGCTGGTGTGGGGGTAGCTGGCGGGGGTCTCCTACGATTGCCAACGTTGTTGTATACTCACGTAATGCCATGACGAGTCCCGTGTCAGGCACCTGTCCACCTTCATCGCAAATACACAGGTCGAACTGCAATTTGCGGACTCCCTCTTGTCCCAGCGAGGAGCTCGTACCAAACACAATGACCGCATTCCTTAGAATATCCTTCCGCTTTCGGTTCCACTGAGAAGATAGCCCCCCCCCCTCCCCCGCGATTGTCGTTATGCCCCCTCATCCATTCGTCTGTGAAGTTATTCTTCATTGCAGTCAAAGAGAACTGGGGGTAGCGATTGTTCATCGTGTTGCTATTGCCCACTCGCAACTGTCCGGCCTTCCAGTTATCTGAGGCTGCGATTCGTTTCATCTTCTCATCAACAGCATCGCCTGTCTCCGCGTAGATGACCACGCGTTTGTTGGAATGTACTTACACATACGTCACTGCCGCGAGACTAATGAACAACGTCTTCCCACAACCGCACGGCCCGACTACCGGCACGACTCCTTCCTGCTTGAGTATCTGCAGCACCGCCATTCTCTGCATTTCGTTCAATTCATGATACTTACCCATAAATACGCCATTCTCTTGCAGTGTCTGTCCGAGGGTGTCATCTCCTATTCCACGCTCGCGCTTGGCGAGCTTCGACCATAACGCCGTATCCACGGGAGAATCTACCGTTCTGAAGCGTGCCACTTGCTGGGCGATATCCATGTCGAGATTATACCACCAGATATCACAGAGTTGACGATCCACTGTTTGCGGAACCAGCACTAGGAGTCGACCATCCATCTCTCTGAACACGATCCCTTTAAACCCATATTCGTGCCGCCGCGATCGAAGCCCCCCACCGAATACATCCGTGGTAGATTGCCACGCGATCCGTAAGGTTCTATGATCAATAGAGAAAAACACCAGAGCATGTTTTTCCCGGTAGCGTCCGCTATGTCGTTGTAATTCTCGATATGGTGAGTCAGCGGACGCCAGCTCAAAATTTTGCCACAGAATGCTGAATGCTCTGACACGGATTCATCGTCTCGGCAAATACTAGATGCGTCCAAAGGATTGTGAAGCGCGAGCATCGTGCGATAGTCTTGAGCGTCGTTGAACCCGAATCGAAACACCTGGCTCTTCGAAAAGTAAGCCTAGTGGCGGCAGTTTTTATCACCACAAAACGCATTCGATCGCATATCATAGCCACAATTCACACTTTGGCACTGCCATACGTTATTGTTTTCAGCAGACTGACGAATGTTAGCCTCAGATCATGCGTAGGGAATACCGCACTGGTGGCGAAAATGAGCGATCGCACAATTCGAACTTGACGTGTGGGTCCTCCTCTGGGTATAGCTTTAGTGTGATGCCAATTTCTCCACATATCTTCAGTTATTCGCACACGATCATTGATCTTCAAGAAGATATCATGATCCATTTCCTCCTCGAAGCAACCCAGTTCGGTTCGTTTTTCGGGTAGTTGTTGCGCGTAGTCAGGTTCGGATTCTTGATCGTCTCCCCATCATTGCTGAGCGTGGGCACGTGCGTCACAATCATCAGATACTCCTTGGCTCAGCATTGTCAACGCTCGGTTCGACGACGTCAAGAAGCCAACCTTTCCTTGGCTGCGAACCAGGCTAATAATCGCAATATCCACTTCGCTTCGTTGACATGAATCGCCAGTAGCGATAGTTATGTGGTATAGCAGAACGCACAAAATTAGTTCTTGCCACAGACACAACAATCGCCGAGCTAGTCGGCGTTTATCGGCCTGTGCTAGGTTGTCCCCAGCGGTTCGGCCCTTCCGGGACAGTAGTGGCGGTTCTCGCCGAGACCAGGCAACCAAGCCAGTCAATTCCTTCCGAGAGTCAGCTGAGCTCACTGACTTCGTTCCACAAAACCCTGTGCCCTCCACCAAAGGATGGACGACGGCGCGCGAGCGCTTTTACATGTCACCGAGAGCAAAGGCTTCTCGGCTGGAAGAGTTACGGCACCCCGGCTGACGGGCGTACCGGCTCGCTGGACTCAGCGAGACTTGCACTAGCGCACTTGGCGAACCTTGCCCTCCCCGGGCCGACTTGGTGTGTCGTCTGGATCTCTTCCCATCACTCAGCGTGTCAACGTTGGTTGCCACAATTTTACGACCCACGACGTCGCCAGGGGGCTTCCGCGCGACTTCTTGCCGGTAAGCTTGCGTCGCTGCGTCTTCCATGTTCACTCCAGCTGACTGCTTCACCCATCGTCCATTCGCAGCCCTCTCTTATGGCGAACCCGGCTGTTCCCGACTCCGCTGAGGCTGCGTATGTCAGCGACTCGGCTGTGGCTGGTCCTGCTTCGCCTGCCTCGCCTGCGTCGAGCACCGCCGACCTTGCTCCTGCCAGCGACACTCCTGCAGTTGCGAATGCTGCCGAGTCGAGTTCTCGCGCTAACGCTCGTAGCCAGGTGCGTTAATCTGAGTCAGCGAAGTCTTGAGCAATTGAAGCTGACTTGCGTCGTGATCGGGTTGCAGGTTGGCTCGGCTCCTGTTCGCCTACCCTTGGCTCCAGTTCCGTGTAACCCATCGGTCTGGGCTCCTATCGTGGAAGTTGCCTTCAGTTCTCGGTTCCCTGATGAACCGCTATTCGAGTCGCCATCGGAGCTGGAAGAGTTCTTCCGGGCGCACTCGCCGAGTCCGCCGCCTTCACCCGATGCTGCGGCTGGAGCAGAGGCGGCGTCGACTTCTGGATCCCAGCGCCCTGGGTTCCAGCTTCGTTCTATCTTGAAGGATCGCTCAGCTGGAGACTCCTTTCCGCTTGTGGAGCCTCCTCAGAAGCCGACTCGTGACGACCCCGCCATGCGGCCAGTCTCGCCGGCTTCACCGGCCGATCCAGATAAGTCGGGGTCGCCGTGTTCGTCTCCGGCGTACAGCAAGACAAACTCGTCGCTGTCGTCGTGCTCGCCGAGTCCTCCTCGTCCTCAAGTACCTCCCGGATTTCGACCGGACGGGTTGATGGAAGCGGGAATTCCGAGTCGACCATCTGCTGACTCTTCTGGGTCTCCGCCGAGATCGCCTCTTCCGTCGTCTGGACGCCTCGCTCCTAGTGACTCGCCTCCCTCGCTGGTTGGATCGCCGTGCTCGGTCGCCAAGGACGAGTCCACGCTCACGACGGTAGCTGAACTGTGGAATCTGCTCCGACGTCAAGAGAGCGCTCGCCGGGACCACGAGAAGAATCAAGCTCGGTTGACGGCGTATGCTCTTCTTCGTCCTCCCACCTCGTCGGATGCCGCGTTTCGCCGGGATCTCCTCTCCGCCGATTCGTCGTCCCAGATGCTGGAGATTCTCCAAGCCGACGCGCCGGAGCCTCCATGCTCGACCAAGGAGCTCGCCGAGTTGCGAGTCCGAGACGCTCATCTGACGCGCGAAAACAATGCGCTCGCTCGTCGAATGGAGACGGCGGTGGCCGAGGCTACTCGGCTGTCTCACGAGCTGGCGGTCTTGGTTCGTGAGCGGGACGAGTGGAAGAAGGAGGCTCAGCGACACACAGAGCTGATCACTTCCTTCCGCAAGGTCGTCTGCACTCACGAGGCCCAGATGCGGGAGATGTCTCGGCAGTCCAACCGCTGAGTGGATTCCTCTCAGATGCTCGTGGATCATCTCCGGAACATGGTCGAGATGCGCGACAAGGACTTGGACCGCCTGATGGGTCACCTCAAGGAGCGTGACGTTGCGTATACTGCTCTTCAGGGGGTGTCGTCGTCGTACTTTGCTCAGATCCAAGAGGCTGCTGAAGTCGTCTCGTCTGGTGGTCAAGCTCGCGCCTTGCGCTTCGCCAACCAGACCATCCACGAGCAGCGCCGAGTCATCCAGCAGCAGAAGAATATCCTCCGCCACCATGGTCGGATCGCTGTGACGGATCCAACTCTGGCAATGGCTGCTGCCGCCGGACTGGGGGCTCCTGGCTTGTCTCCGAGTGAGCTGTCCATCAATGCTCGGTTATGTCGGCTTCTCGAGGCTCGCTGGCCTGAGCTGGCGCGAATTTCGGATGACGAACTCCGTGAGGTGACTCTGCGAGTCAGCGGGCCTGTGGCTCCTGTGAATCCTCCGGTAAATGTGCCTACTCCGACTCCTGTAGTCTCAGCTTCACCCGCTGAGCTCACTCTGGACCTTGACGTGCCGTCTGTGGAGCCTCGCCGAGTTCCTGGGAGTCGCTACGCCCGCGACCACCTAACTCCAGCCACTCGGCCCTCCGTGCATCTCCCGACGACTTCGGCTGCTCCGGCTGCGACTTCGTCTGCATCTGGAGCTGCGGTATCGGTTGCGTCAGTGAGTCAAGTTGGCGACCAGGCATCGCTGGTACCGACGCACTCGAGTGCTGGTTCGGTTGTCGCTTCCTCTGCTGCTGGTATCAGCGTTCCGCCGAGCTCTACGCCTGTTCCACCGACCGTCGCGACACACGGTTCGACTTCGAGTCCGGCTACACCGGTTCCAGTGGGTTCGGCTTCCACGAAGAAGAAGAAGAAGAAGAAGGCTTCCCAACCGGCAGCTTCTGCTGCTTCGGGAACCGTTCCAACCTCGCGGAGTGTCAAGTCTTCTCAGCCAGGTGCTAAGTCAGCCAAGTCGGCTGGGACGAAGAAGTCGATCTCTCCACGCACAACTGGGAAGCGGATGGCGGCCCAGAACGCGCGTGTTCTCCAAGCGCTCGAAATCCAGACGCTGGAAGCTTCGGACGATGCCGTTTTGGGCAATGCTGACGGGACCCCGTCGGCTTCTGCTGACAATCCAGTAATCGTCGGGTCGTCGAGTGCTTCATCCGAGTCCGAGGAAACTGAGGAGCTGGTCTCTTCGGCTTCTCACTCAGCGGAGTCATCCGCCGACTCCGACTCGGAGTCAGGCGATTCTGCTAACCGCTCGGCCCGACGTCAAAAAGATGCTAAGGCTCTGGAAACTCTTCACGCGTGGAGCACCAAGATGAAAGACGCCAACGCAGACGACGATGATGACGACGATGAAGAAGAGGATGAAGAGCTGGAGGACAATCCTGCACCTCCCGCTAAAGTCAAAGACTCAGCTTCTGCGACTCCCGCCGCTTCTTCGTCTTCTCGGGGAGGAACTAAGCGGACTCGCCAGTCTTCTCCCCAGTCGTCGTCCAAGAAGGCTCGGAAAACTCCGACGGCTAAGTCTGCTTCGTCCAAGTCGGCTTCGTCCAAGCCAGCTTCGTCCAAGCCAGCCGCGCACAAGTCGGCATCTTCCAAGTCAGCTGCGACCAAGTCAGCGCCATCCAAGTCTACTGCGCACAAGTCAGCGCCCTCCAAGTCGACAGTGGCTAAAACCACCCAGTCGGATTCGGCGTCGTCCGGCCCGTCGGCTGGCAGCTCCGCCGGCTCTGATCTCCCCGACGTATTGACGCTGCCGATTGCGATTCTGAGGACTCGGGCCGCTCAGGCTGTTGCGCGTGATTCTCGTGTGCCGGCCCAGATGAAGATATGGAGGAGTCCTCCCTTCTTCCACTTGGGGTCAGCTCATTGCTGGGACAAGATCCTGACTTCGTGTGTTGTCACTATCGAGATGGAGATCGTCGGCGGCAAGTCTTGCGCCAAGCCGACTCCGTCGTCTCCCGAGGGTCTCGCCGCGTTCCTGGATGTTACGTCGACTCAGCACCCGTGTCAGCGACTTCGCTCGAAGCTTCCCGAGCTGGGTTTCTTCATGTCGCCGAAGGTGCTTCACCGAGTCGTATCTCGGCGATCGTCTCCCAAGACGGCGCCACACGTCGAGATCGTGGTCGAGTGCTGGCTCAAGTGTCGAGGAGACCGTCCGGACTTGATGAAGATCTTCATCGCACTGTACGAGCGTATGCAGTGAGTCGTGGATTCAAGCGTCATCCTCGGTCTGCATCCTGATCTCAACCCTGGACGGACCCCAGCCGAGCTCGCACTGGCTCTCAAGTTGTGGCAGCAGTATAGCCACGAGCGGAAGCGTCGTAGCGATGCGCTGCGCCCAGTCCTCAACGAGCTGTACGGCACCTTGTACCAAGCGTCGAAGGTCGTCGACTCGGCGAATGACCAGCCCGCTCCGGAGCTGGATCCAGAGTTGTACTTCGATCCCTCGGTCCCCTTTGCGCCTCCAGCCAATCTTCCATGGGTTCCTGCAAGCGCTGATTGGTGAGCAGCGTCGGCGTTGGTCGATTGGGCTGAACCATGGCGTGCTTGGTGGCTCCGCCAGCCGGCTTTGCACCCGTACAACGAGTGCTTCTTGCCGCTGCATCCGGAGTTCCCGGTGTTTACCTCGGCCGATTTCGATCACGCCCAAGTTCGCAGCCTGGTCGCCGAGGACGTGGATCCAAATGCGCCGACTCCGCCTCTGTGCTCTGCTCAAGCGCCGACTCCTGCCAATCGTGAGGAGCTGAGCATCTTCAAAAGCATTCGCGAGGCTTCGGACGACGCGTCTGCGTAAGTGTTCTTGTTTCATCCAGCTGAGTAGTAGGTAGTTCGCGAGTAGTCCCGAGAGAGCTCAGCTAGGTCCGTAATTCCATCATTTCTTCCACATATATCACATGCATTTGCAGTAGCTGTTCCATTTCCGCCGAGCCTGCATAGCCACTCGGTGGTGGTTAACATGTGGTGCAGTAGCTTTTAGTCTTCGTCTGCAACCTGCACCATTTGCAGACGACTTTCACGTTTCTTGTTTCGCAAATAGTCGAACAGGAGCCCTCCGCACGACAGATTTGCGAGCTGTTCCCAAGTTGGTTCGTCGTACCCGATCCACTTGACTTTGAACAATCTTTGAGCTCGACTGTTACTCGTTGACTCTGACATCTCGTCACCGAGGATTGCTTCCACTTCGTACTTGTCAGCGTCCTCACCGAGTTCCCAGCTGTCTTCCGGCAGTAATTCTTCGTCGAAATCGAACCGTTGATTCTCGCTGAGCTCGTCGACTAGCGGGACTGTGGGTCTCTGCCCCAAGTCGGTGACTTTCTTCAGCCGGGACACATGGACCACTGGATAAAACCTGTAGCCGCTCTTGTCCGGGAGTTCCAACTCGTACGCGAATTCTTCAATCTTCTTCTTCACCCTGAATGGGCTGTGCCACCGGTGGGCCAACTTCTTCTTTAGACCTGGCTTGACTCTCTCCATGAACAGCCACACTTGTTCTCCCGTCTGGAACAGTGACTTATGGGACTCAGCTGAGTCAGTGGGCGGACATTCTTCTTCCTCAGCTGACTCCGCCGGATCCGGCCGTGCTCTCTGTTCCTTGCTGCTGAGTCGTGCATTATGTTCCTCAGCTCGCCGAGCCTTCTCGGCCAGTTGGTATTCCTTTGCAAGTTGTAAGGCGACTTCCCGCTGACGATTGGCCTCTCGTCGCCATTGCTTGGCGTCGGCAGAACCCGCTGGGTCTCTTTTGATGGTAGACGTCATGGCCTTCAGGGTGGACTGAGCGTCCCACCCGTGCACGAGATAGAAGGGCGTCTCCCGCCGAGTGGTGTCTCGAGAATTATCGATGGCGTGCACCAGTTTCTCGGCGATATCGTCCCAGTCGGCTTGTAGCGGGTCCTCCACGTACACTCGAACAGTCTGAATCATTGTCTTGACTGAGCGTTCTTGCTGGCCGTTGGCCTGAGGTCGGTAGCTCAGCGTGGCTCGAGATCTCGATTGCATCAGCTCGGCGAACGCCTGAAACACTTCACTCATGAACCGAGGGTCTCGGTCATGGCGAATGAGTGACGGCGCTCCGAATCGTCGGAACACGCATTCTTCGAGAGCCTTGGCCACCTCGAGTGCCCCAGTCTCACTCATTGCCTTGGCAATGACGTATCCCGTGAAGTGATCTTGGAATAGTAGCAATGCTGTGTTGCCCCGCTGAGTCTTAGGCAGCGGGATTACGAAATCCATTGACACCATTTGGAACGGGAACTCGGATGCCACGTTTCCAGGAGAGTATCCCTTCAGCTGATGTTTGCTCTTGCTGGTACTGCAGTCTTCACAGGCCTGGACGTGTTTTGCTACGTCGGCGTACAATCCAACCCAGTAGAACTCAGCTTTCACTCTGTAGAACGTCCGAACTATGCCTTGGTGGCCACCTTCAATCGCGTTGTGGCAGCTGTGGAGGACTTCGTCAATCAATGTCGTCGGAACTACTAGTCTGAGGGCGAGGTCTGCCGAGTCGAGCTCAGTACGATGCCGTTTCTGACCTTGGTAGTAAAGCAGTCCGTCCTCGCTGAGTACAAAATTATCCGCGACCTTGCTGGCGTTCTGAGCTCGGCGGTGCGTTAGACCATCAAGCTCTCCGCGCAGGAATGCTTTCAGGTCTGCCCACCTGAGCTCTTCGTCTTGAGCGTTTGAGATCCGTCGTCGTCGCTCGGCTTGTACCACTGCTGGGTCGATGTCGGCCACATCCGGGGTTCTATTCTCGTCGACTTCGACTTGGGCTTGTCCTTCGACTCGGCGGATTCGAGATGGTACTCTTGGGGATTCAAATTCAGTGTCTTCAGTGTCCGCTCCTGGTAGGGACGGTATCCTTGGCTCGTCGTCGAGCTCGCTCTTCGTTTCATCTTCAAAGTGGACTCGGCGCTTCTGGTTCCGTGTCATCACTGTCTCTTTGGCTTTGGCTTCTGCTGAGTCTGTCTTGACTTCGGCATAGAGGATTTCGGATATCCTGTTTAGTGCTTTGAGGTCGGTCTTGCGTTCCCCGCTGAGTATCACTCGGCCGGCTTTGTCTTCCAGAGCTTCAGTTGCCAGAGAGTCGGCGGCTGCGTTGTAGTGACGTACTACGTGTAGGTAGCGGACCGAGCTCAGTTGTTCGGTCATTTGCTTGTGGCGTGCTAGTTCGACCTGCAGCGTCTCCTTCCTGCATGCGATCACCCCCATGGATTGCTGGATCGCCAGCCGAGAGTCGCCCACGATAATCAAATCCGTGACACCGCGTTCTAATGCAGCCTTCACTCCATTGTTCATGCCGGTGTACTCGGCGATGTTGACCGTGGTCGACGAGATGTGCGCGCTCGCAGCGATCTCAATGTCCCAAGAAGGTAGACGCCACAAAATCCAAGAGCAGCTGCCATAGCCGCCATGCTTCTCAGTCTTGGCGGACCCGTCAAATGACAGCAAGTACCCTTCAAAGTCACGGGGCACATGTACATACAGCAGTTCTGGGTCGAGTCGGACTGTAGCCGAGTTCTTCGATGGCGGGGCCAGGTGTGTCAGGGACTCGTCGAGCCTAATGTGTGGCGTGACGGTCGCCTATAGCAGCCGGGCGAAGTCGACATCGTGTTCGCGAACACGCTTGGTCTTCAGGTGGTAGGGTGATAGGAGTACCGCAAAGCTGACTGCCCGTCCGTACAAAGACTTCGACTGGTAGACCCACTCCAATGTGGAAAATCGCGTATAGACGTGGAGCGTCTTTCCGGCGAGAAGGGTGTGGCAAGTCTTCAATAGATGTAGCAAAGCCAACACTTCCTTCTCAGCTGGATGATAGCCGAGCTCATTTTCCTTGAGCACTCGTCCACAGAACCGCACTGGGTGAAGTTTCTCTTCGTGAGGCTGTAACAGCGTGCCGCTCAGTGCCCACTCATTTGCGAAAAGCATGACGTGGACCTCTCTGGCCGCGTCGAAATGTCGAAGTATAGGAGCGTCAGCTACCCTTTTCTTCAACTCGGCGAAAGCCACCTTGGCAGCAGTGAGGTCACCCCCATGACCGAAGTCGTCGTCTTTCAGCTGATATAGGACTGCCCCATACACAGCCATGTTCTGGATGAACCGGTTGTAATAGTTCAGTGCTCCCAAGAAAGCCTGCATTCCCTTCTTAGATTTAGGGAATGGCAGCTCGGCGATTGCCGCCATCTTGGCTGGATTAGCTCGGATCCCACTCGACGAGATCTCATGCGACAGGAAGTCGACTGCCGGCTGCACAAATATGCTCTTGGTAAAACTGATGCTGATCCTGCACTCGGCGAACCTGGCTAACAGTCGACTCAGCGTGTCCAAACACTCGTCGAATGTGGCTCCACCAAAGCAAATGTCGTCGACAAATGACCGGCGCTTGAATACCGGGGTCAACGCCGACTCATCGGTCTCGCCATTGGTGAACATATCACCGTCCGGCCCATTGACAAGATCCTGTAGCGGATCTGACTCGGCTGAAGCACGATGGTCCGCTTCGAACTTGGATGCTGCATTTGGAGAAGGCTGGGTCAGCTGGCTGCTCGTTTCCGCCTGCTGGCTCCGCTGGATTGCTGAAGCTGCCTCGGCTCGGCGGACTTTCTCGGCGTGAGCTGCCCAGCCACCGCGTGGCTGCACGTAACCCCACAAGGCGTTGTCTATGATGCGTTGATAAATCATCGGAGCGTTCTTCAACCCGAAAGGCATCCTGAGCCACTCGAAATGCCCCAGTGCGCATACAAACGCCGAGATCTCGCGGGCTCGCCGAGTCATCATGACCGCCCAAAATCCGCTGGCTGCGTCGAGCGAGCAGAACCAAAGGTAACTTTCCAGTTCAGTAAGCAGGTCGTCGACTAGAGGCATGGCGTACTCCATCAACACCGTAATAGCGTTGACCATCTTGTAGTCGATGCACAGCCTGATGTCGACGCCATTCTTCTTCAACACAATCACAATAGGCGACGCCCAAGGGCTTTTCGAAAAGGCGATCAACCCGGCCTTGAGTAACCCTTTCAACAGCTCGTATAGCTTCTTCAAATGTTTGAGTGGAACTCGGTGGGCTCGTTGCTTGATCGGTGTGTGGCCTTGCACGTCGATATCACAGATTGCTCCGTAAGCTGGCGGAGGCAGCGCATTTCCGCTGGCAATCATAATTCCTTCTTGTTTCTTCAACATCCCAACCAACTTGGCTCGCTGGTCCTTCATGTGAGCTGTGCACGCCACATTCTTACTGGTGTAATCCAATACCGTCAGCCCCGAGTCGGTTAGGTCAGGAAGGAATGCAAGTTCGTGAGCATAGTCGGCGAGATCAATCTCGTTGGCCAAGCTCTCGAACTCGGCGGCTTCGTCACCCGTAGCGCTTATCATCGTAATGGCTTCATCTTCGCAGCGTGTCATCGCAGCGACAAACCGGAGACGGAGGTCTTCCTCAGGGTCATCATCCAAACACACATCGCTGACTTCAATCTCGTCACGGAGGACCTTATCCATAGCAGCACTGCATGAGCGCACACCATCGTTTTCATCCGTCTCCAACTCGGCGCTAAGCTTCCGAGCGTTATTCAATAACTGCGTCAACTCGGAGATAGAGTCTTCCGCTTCACGCACTCGGCTGCGCCCTGACACGACGGCGGCTTCTTCAGATCCCGTGTCAGCGGTTACCACTGAATTCGTCTCGTCCTTGGAGTCGTCTGTCCGAACTGATCCTGTCGACTCGCCGGTCTTGACTGTCACCCCAGCCGAGTTTACCGACTCGGAGGTCCGCTCCTCAGCGTCACTCGACTCCATAGGGACTGCTGTCAGCTGGTCTCGTTCTCCATGACGCTGTGGACCGGTCAGCTCGACGCCGTCTTCGCCCGGCCGACGGGGTTCTCGATTCATCACTCCCTGCGGCCTAGTATATCGCTGTCGCTCCACGGCCGGTGGTTGCTTGGCCAGCCGTTCATCGTATAGGCGCTGCTCGCGTTTGAGCAAGTCTTTGTCGATTGCGGCTTCGTAGGCGAGGACCTGCCAGTCGCGATATCTCGCCGATGTCAGCCTGACATACCCGTCGTCTGGAGCCAGCTCACCATATGGCGCCCAGTGGACCACTGGGAAGTGGGCGGGACACCACACCAGCTTTCCGCTGACATTCGTGAGTAGAACTCGAGTGGGTTTCCCGCGCGAGCTGTGTATCAAGGTCGGTACCCAGTCCTTCTTTCGCCGCACCCATAGTTCGTGGGTCTCGTCACTCGGCTGTTTGCGTCGTAGCTGGAACTCAGCGATCATCCTTGCCTGAATGCTAGTCGACTCGGCTGGACCGTCGGTTGCGTGATCACCATATGATTGTCCCGTAATCTCGGCTGCACGTGATTTGAAGAGCGGGATGATTACCTCATCAGGTAACCTCGCCGTCAAATTGTACATATCAAGCCGGATACCAGCTGGAATCATGAAGTCGGTTCCCAAGATTAGGTCAACACCCGCATGAGAGGAATTACCATAATCCAGTAGAAAAGTACTGGATCGTCCCCCAGGCCGACGGCCATTTTCTTCATGCAGTAAAAATATCCTAAGTACGCATGGCACGCCACCTGTTGAAAGGTTGCGAACCTTTCAACTATTTATGGACCAGCTTCGAGGTACATGTACCAATTTATTTGCGGACACCTCAAATACATACGTTGAAGGTAAGATTTCAAAGGGGCTACTGCTAAATAAAAACCAAGAAGAGTTTAATAATAAATATTTCTGCCAAGGGTGATTCACCGCTATATATTCTGCTACATTGTGCAAATGTCCAAGCCAAGAGCAAGAAACTCCCCAAATTACGGCAGCGCTCGCTTTTCACTCGACGTGTCCGATCTTGAAGCTGCCCGAGAGTTGGGACTACTGAGGGACGATGTTGCTGTCGAGTCGACGAACCCAACAAGCTCAACGTATGGCTTGGCCTACCAACTCCGGGAAAATATTGCGAATTCAGTCTTTTCTTCACAAAAAGTAGTCCACAGCAAGTGCAAGGATTTGGCTGTGAGGTGCGGCTTCCAGATTTTTGTCAAGCAGACCAGTGTGAAGGCCGACAACTCCGGTAATGAGAAATTTGCGTGCAAGGCGCTTAACGGAATACAATATTTCGACCGGACTACACCAGCCGCTGAACTCACGTGTCCGTTTTTCGTGAATGTTCACGGCAAATCGGGGAAGTGGAAGATAACCCAGGCAAATTTTGCGCACAATCACCTCAAGTTCGTCGGCAGTGCCAAGGCCCCCTGTGTTGAAGGGTCCATCCCGTTCCCGGTCAAGCCCATGCGCAATACTACGCAGCAGACAAGCAAGCTGACAGCGATAGTCGAGACCGAGATGCTTCCCGCCCACGACGGATCTATTGCTTCAATGTCAGGCGCCGCTATCAAGAATTTTTTGAAATCGAAAGGA
This sequence comes from Phytophthora x cambivora, assembly GCA_033557925.1. NCBI lineage: Eukaryota > Oomycota > Peronosporomycetes > Peronosporales > Peronosporaceae > Phytophthora > Phytophthora x cambivora. The sequence continues at coordinate 1,472,815 of JAUCEB010000008.1, read as the reverse complement.
GCCGATGTAAGTGCTACCACTGTGTCGAGAATGAAGCAGAAAATTGACGACAAAATTCACGGTGACTTGGTAGAAAGTTATCAAAAGCTGAAGGCGTACTTTGAGTTGATGGCGCACAAGAACCCTGGGTCGGTCTGGAGTGTAGAGACTACCGCGGACGGGTCGTCGTTTGGTCGTGTGTGTTTTATTCCAAACGCTGGCATTCACATTGCTCAGAGCTGCAAAACGATGGTGGGCTTCGACGGTGTACATCTCAAAGAGGAAATGCACGAACAGGGCATTTACCTGGTAGCTACTGTGAAAGACTACAACAACCATATAGTTCCAGTTGGACTCGCACTGGTTTCGCAAGAAGACAAGGACAATTGGATTTGGTTCCTGGGGGCATTCAAGGAGGCAGTTGGCTGGAAAAAGTTCATGATATTGTCTGATCGACAAAAAGGTCTGCTTCCTGCTGTCGCGACCGTTTTCCCAAATGCAGGACATCGGTACTGCTTGCGGCATATCATGGACAACATTAACAGGAAATGCTCCAGGCTGTCTCAAGAAGACCGTGCGTGGGTATGCCGAATGGCACGCAGCGATTGTGAAAATGACTATAAGCTGTATCGTAGTGAGCTCGCGGTGAACAACCCTGCTGCTGCCACATTTCTGGACGGAATCGAACGTGCTCACTGGGTGAAGTACAGTTTCCAAGAAAAGTTTAATCTCCCAACTTTCGACGAGATAACCTCAAATTTGTCAGAGCAAGCAAACATCTGGATGGGTAAAGAGCTTCGTACCGCCAAACCCCTGGACGGATTCCACTTGTACTTCTTGAAGCTGAGTCAACTGATGTCTAAGAGACGACAACTTGTTGCAACTTGGACCAAATCTGGCGCGCTTTCGGATTTAGTCCCCAAGTTGTTGGAGCGGCGTGCAGACCGCTAAGTTGCAGCCGAGATGTGTGACTTTACACCGCTGCTCGAGGGTGCGTACAGCGTCTTGTTCAAGGGACCTGTTGCCATACCCGGATATGTGCACCCAGACCAGGTTGTGGATCTTCCAGCGCTGGAGTGCACGTGCGGCAATTGGCAAGACCAATTGTTCCCTTGTGTCCACGCAATTTGCGCTGCTTCAAAGGACGGTCGACGAATCGAAGACTTGTATGACGCCAAGCGTATGTCGATCGAGCACTTCCGCGATACGTACACCTTCAAATTTCTCCCTTGGCCAACAACAGCTACCTTACAGCGGGACGACACAATTCGTCCCCCACAACTTGAACCCCCTCCAGAACGCATTGGTAAAAGAGGGTTGAAGCCGGGGAAAAGGCCAAAACATAAGCGAAAGATTGCGAAAAACGCGCTGTAGGGACAAGAGCAAGCATCTTCAAGCAAAGCCAATTTATACTTTACCAATCTGGACTTTTAAAAAATAACACTTCATAATAAAAAGGTATTGTGCTTTTCTTTCTTTCTAATGAAAATTTCAAGTATTGTTACGCCATATTTCGGTAGGCTATATAAAAAATCTAAACCGATAGTTCTCTCGTGTTGGACACTAAGAGCACGCAAGTAAAGTATTTCGTGAAAATCTCTTAAATTCTAGTAGGAGTAGGAACTCTACGAATGTACCACTAGATGGTACACCCTTTTTGTATAATTTCAGTCGTTATGGTGCAATATGGTGCGTTTATTTGTAGTCGGAAATTCTGCAGATCAACTACTTTAAATTTAGCCAAATCGCAGCCTGACTTCAGATCTATTATTATTTTCAGATATATTATTTTAAGGCAACACTTTGCATAGAAATAGACTGCACACTACAGTGTCAGCGCTGCAGAAAGCCTCATTTTGCTTTGTGCTCAATGCCGCGTCTTAACCCACGACAGCGCCACGCCAGGAGCATGCAGCGCCGCCTGGATGGCTCGTTTTATCGCCTCCGACTGAATCCTGATATTTCCGCTCCTGATGTCAACGACGAAGACACCGACGAGCAGGCAGAGGAAGAATCATCAGTCGGGGGCGGACTGCGAGAAGAACGACGTAGAGGTGGTGGCCTCTTCGCACACAATCGAAGGGCCCAGAGGGGCGTGGATGGGCAGATGTACGAGGTAGAGCAAATATACGCAAAAAGGTGGATCAACGTAAGAGTATATTATCTCGTCCAATGGGTTGGGTACCGGGAGCTTACATGGGAACCAGGAAGCCACGTCCCGATGCGCCTAAAACTGCGGTTCGAACGCGAATCTATCGACTTCATATGGGTCTACCAATCAACGAGAGGGAGGCGTCGGACACGCCATCGACGAGCAACACGCCGCAGCGCAAGGATCCAGTCTCGCAGCGAGTAGGTAGATAAGCCTTAATAAATACGCACTGCGAACTTAGCAATTACTGTGACAGTAGTTTGTTTTTTTGTCGGCCTGGGGGACGATCCAGTATTTTTCTACTGGATCATGGTAATTCCTCCCGGCATGATGATCCATAATCCACACCTCAAATTCGTAAACAATCTTCCAGCCGAGTGTCACCTTCACTGTCGTTCGGGACGTTGTGAGCAACTTCCCTTTGTTAATTCCTTGCACGTCGATCTGCTTATCCGTGCTTGCTCGGGCCTTCAGACGTAGCTTCTTAGCAAATGATTCGCTAATAGCCGAGACGTTTGCCCCTGTATCCAGCAGTATCTTCGTACGCACATCATTTACTGCACCCATCACTAAGGCACGCATACGGACTCGGCGGTCGAACTTCTGCGCTGACCACCATCCCATGCGCTCGCCCGGGTACAATCTCATCGTCTTGGAGCCTCCACCTGCCCCAGCCTGTCGCTGTTGCTGAAGCTCCATCATTCCACTTGCCATGACTCGGCGATCTTCCTCTGGATCGTCGAGTTCATCATCCCCGTCACTTTTACGTTCAAGCCCGTCGTTTTCGCATTCAAATCCCGCGCTCTCTGCTCCACACATCTCGGGCCGTTGCGCTTCGCTGACAAAGGCGAACACATAGTTCGCCTCTACTGCCGGCTCAGCAAACTGTGGTAGCCCGATATTATCCAACCCAGTCGGTGTTGGCGGGCCACCTAGTTTAAATTCTTCGGCTCATAGATGTCTTGGAGGTCGGCGGGGACCGTGGACTTGTCGACGGAGGTCCGGACGAACTTGGTGAGCTTTTCGAATCGCTGGAACATCTCACAACGGCCAACATCGTGGACCTGCTTGCAGAACTTGCACCGGCGGTTGCAGAAGTGCGCTGAATGGTTGGCGCCGCCACAAGCGGCGCACGGACCGTAGCGCGGGCGCTCGCCAGAGTCACCTCGGCTGCCACGTCGGTCAAATGACCTTCCCTCACGCGAATCATCTCGGCGACCACGGCGTTGACGCTCGGCGGAATCATCACGGCGGGGCGGACGGTCATCTCGGCGACGTTCCGCCGAGTTGTTTTGTCCGTTCGTCCGTTCAATTCCTGCTCCTGCGTCCACGTAGTTCTGATCTTGATCAGACTCAGAAACGCTGTATTCACTGCTGCTGCCGGCACTGCTTGAAGACCCAAGCGCGTTGATCCGGCGGCTCGACTGGCGAGAGTCAACCCCATGGTACAAGTCATCGACCGACGCTTCAGCCACTGCGACTCGCCGATCACGACTATCGTCACGGCGGCTACGTCGGTCATCTCGGCGCGGGTCGCGTCGGTCATCCCGGCGGGATTCACGTCGGTCATCTCGGCGGGGCTCTCCTCGTCGAGAGTTGTCACCTCGACGAGTGTCTCGAGTTCGGTTGGAGACCATGCGATCACGCTGCTTCTTCCCCTTCTCGCCGAGTATCTTCTCGTTGATGATCTGCTCCACCCGCTGGATGTCGGCGAGCTGAAGTGGATACAACAAATCCATCACTTCGTCGTCGCCGCAATTGAGGAGGAACTGCTCGACGTGGTCTGATGCATCCGCTCCGCCCTTCTCGTACTGGATTTTGGCAGTGCGGGCGTATCCGTTGAGTCGGATGAGGAAGTCACAGATGGGTTCGTTCTCCTTTCGACTCGCCGAGTAGTACCGAGTGCGAGCTGATTGGTCAAACTGCGAGCAGTAGTAATCCAAGAAAGCTTCGTTGAGCAGGTCCCAGCGCTGCTGCGTCTTCTTGGGCAACTGTCGGTACCAGCTCTTGGCCGCTCGGCCCAGACTCAGCGAGAAGGGCTCGCACCACGAGTTTTGGGGCATTCGCGTACCTTTCATCTCGTAAATGAAACGCTTCAACCACTGGAGAGACGCGTCCGAACGGTATCGCTTTCCATCAAACTCGGCTATCTTGTCGAGTGAGAAATGAGTGCGGATCTCCAAGTACTTGGTGTCATCTCGCTCATCGTCATCGTAGCTGAGTCGGCGGATTTGATCTTTCACCGTCTCCTCTTGGTCACCCCTGTTGTAGAAGTCGTCGTCATCGCCGAGTTCGGCGTTGTCGCTTGCATCATAGAGGTGATCAAAGCGGCCGCTGCTCGGGCGGTCTTTCTTCGGGGCTTGCATATGCGAGTCTTCAAAGTACGGGGTGCCCACTGTCGACCGGAACTTCTCGGTTTTCGCCCCCCTTTTGGTTTCGGGGGCTTGGATCCGCAGTAAGCTCAAGCATCTTGGCCGATCTGTCTTGGATGAGTTGGCGGGATCCCGGCGCTCGTTCAAGTCCGAACTCAGCGCGGAGACGGCGTTTCCACCGGGTAATCTCAGCTCCAGCTCGGCTCAGAGTCCACCCGCCCAGAATCACGCTGTTGGGTCGACTGTTGCAGCGGAAACCCATGGCTCTCAGAAGCAGCTCCGTGTCTTCGATGAGCTGGTTGATGCTGGTGCTGTTCACTGGCTGAGTCAGCTCAGGCCCAAGCACCGGCCACTTCGATTGCGCCATAGCCACCGGCGCGAACATCATCATCCACTCACTTTGCGTTCTCATCTCTTCGCCGAGGCGCGCAAGTACCTTATTGGCACTCGGCGTGTCGGCGTTCCGGGTTGCTCTTGGGATAAGGGGCGGACGTTCCCCTTGAGCAGCCCCTTGTTCTTCATCATCTTCGTCCGCACTTGCATTCAGCTCGGCGACGAGGTTGCGCTCAACTGGGCGCGGAATTCCCATCCGGCTCACTTGAAGCGACAGCTCGTCAACCTCGCTGAGTAACTCCGCTGTCGACTTCACATCGTCGTCAGCTTCCTCCATCTCTTCATACTCTTCATCACTTCCTTGGCCTCGAGTATCGTCGTCTTCAAACTGGACACTGCGGGCGGTGTTCGCGTCCACGTCTACAGCCCGCTCACTTGCCGAGTTCGGAGATCCGGCCGGGGATCCTTCAGCAGTCGCTGGACTTCCCGGGCTCGGCGGTGACGATCCCTTGGCCATCTTGCTCACTTGTTTTCTCGAAACTTGGTTACTTGGTACCTGCGACAATTCGCACACCCTGTTCCTGGGTCGCGGCACCAGTTGTGGTATAGCAGAACGCACAAAATTAGTTCTTGCCACAGACACAACAATCGCCGAGCTAGTCGGCGTTTATCGGCCTGTGCTAGGTTGTCCCCAGCGGTTCGGCCCTTCCGGGACAGTAGTGGCGGTTCTCGCCGAGACCAGGCAACCAAGCCTGTCAATTCCTTCCGAGAGTCAGCTGAGCTCACTGACTTCGTTCCACAAACCCCTGTGCCCTCCACCAAAGGATGGACGACGGCGCGCGAGCGCTTTTACAGGTCACCGAGAGCAAAGGCTTCTCGGCTGGAAGAGTTACGGCACCCCGGCTGACGGGCGTACCGGCTCGCTGGACTCAGCGAGACTTGCACTAGCGCACTTGGCGAACCTTGCCCTCCCCGGGCCGACTTAGTCTCTTGGCGCTACCTGTCAACACCCTACAAGCTATGCCTCTCGGGTGGTGACGGCAGACATAATCCAGCCCACGCAGGGACTTACCGGAGAGTGTACGCTTGTCTTGGACTTAGAAAATTCTGCTCTGTTGGTTTGGTTATATCTTCGGAAGAGCCTCTTGGGCTCTATCTAATCTTTCCTATGGTCTCATACAAATATCTAGTGAAATGAGGGAGTTTTGGATCCCAGCCGACCTCTCGCGGAGCCCCTTCGTAACCCCCGCAAGATCTCAGCCGACCCTTCGAGCTCAGCGAGACAGTACCGTGGTCGCTCACAATTTGAGACGCATACCACATCCAGCTTAAAGTCGCAGACCGCTCTCACTCTGAGACAGTGACGACTTGCTTGGGTCACCGACTGACGGTCTGGCGTCACAGGTGGACCACCGAATTTTCGGTGTGGCACTACACCATACCACTTGGGTAACTCTTCGCGTAAGTAGGCCACCTGACCTCGATACGGCGAAATGACCAGCACACGCAATGGCTCAGGTAGTCGTCGTAAGTGCGCAGAAATATCGACCAGTTTCTCCATGACCCATATCGCTTCGGTCGGATTGAACAAGGAGCTGCCTCCCTCGAATGGCTGCTCTTTGCTTCTGGATAGAGACACTAGTACCACCCGTTCGTTGCAGAGCTTAGACGAATCGTCTGTCTGAGACGATGAGGCAAACCTCATCCCCTGCAGAAAATCCTGAACATCCGAACGCCTCTCGGTCTTGATAGATAGAATACCTCGTTTAGCGGTCCCATAATGCCGGGGTGGCACCGGTACTGCATATCCAAACACGTCGCTCGCCCCAGATCGAAAAAGTCCTCCAACGCCGACTTATCCAATCGGTGGCGTTGGCCACCGAAACTAGTCTTCAGGGTCGGGTCGTTCTCCGGCTGGTGTGGGGGTAGCTGGCGGGGGTCTCCTACGATTGCCAACGTTGTTGTATGCTCACGTAATGCCATGACGAGTCCCGTGTCAGGCACCTGCCCACCTTCATCGCAAATACACAGGTCGAACTGCAATTTGCGGACTCCCTCTTGTCCCAGCGAGGAGCTCGTACCAAACACAATGACCGCATTCCTTAGAATATCCTTCCGCTTTCGGTTCCACTGAGAAGATAGCCCCCCCCCTTCCCCGCGATTGTCGTTATGCCCCCTCATCCATTCGTCTGTGAAGTTATTCTTCATTGCAGTCAAAGAGAACTGGGGGTAGCGATTGTTCATCGTGTTGCTATTGCCCACTCGCAACTGTCCGGCCTTCCAGTTATCTGAGGCTGCGATTCGTTTCATCTTCTCATCAACAGCATCGCCTGTCTCCGCGTAGATGACCACGCGTTTGTTGGAATGTACTTACACATACGTCACTGCCGCGAGACTAATGAACAACGTCTTCCCACAACCGCACGGCCCGACTACCGGTACGACTCCTTCCTGCTTGAGTATCTGCAGCACCGCCATTCTCTGAGTTGACGATCCACTGTTTGCGGAACCAGCACTAGGAGTCGACCATCCATCTCTCTGAACACGATCCCTTTAAACCCATATTCGTGCCGCCGCGATCGAAGCCCCCCACCGAATACATCCGTGGTAGATTGCCACGCGATCCGTAAGGTTCTATGATCAATAGAGAAAAACACCAGAGCATGTTTTTCCCGGTAGCGTCCGCTATGTCGTTGTAATTCTCGATATGGTGAGTCAGCGGACGCCAGCTCAAAATTTTGCCACAGAATGCTGAATGCTCTGACACCGATTCATCGTCTCGGCAAATATTAGATGCGTCCAAAGGATTGTGAAGCGCGAGCATCGTGCGATAGTCTTGAGCGTCGTTGAACCCGAATCGAAACACCTGGCTCTTCGAAAAGTAAGCCTAGTGGCGGCAGTTTTTATCACCACAAAACGCATTCGATCGCATATCATAGCCACAATTCACACTTTGGCACTGCCATACGTTATTGTTTTCAGCAGACTGACGAATGTTAGCCTCAGATCATGCGTAGGGAATACCGCACTGGTGGCGAAAATGAGCGATCGCCCAATTCGAACTTGACGTGTGGGTCCTCCTCTGGGTATAGCTTTAGTGTGATACCAATTTCTCCACATATCTTCAGTTATTCGCACACGATCATTGATCTTCAAGAAGATATCATGATCCATTTCCTCCTCGAAGCAACCCAGTTCGGTTCGTTTTTCGGGTAGTTGTTGCGCGTAGTCAGGTTCGGATTCTTGATCGTCTCCCCATCATTGCTGAGCGTGGGCACGTGCGTCACAATCATCAGATACTCCTTGGCTCAGCATTGTCAACGCTCGGTTCGACGACGTCAAGAAGCCAACCTTTCCTTGGCTGCGAACCAGGCTAATAATCGCAATACCCACTTCGCTTCGTTGACATGAATCGCCAGTAGCGATAGTTATGTTGAGTCGATCGGCCCGTATACGCCACTTGGGTAACTCTTCGCGTAAGTAGGCCACCTGACCTCGATACGGCGAAATGACCAGCACACGCAATGGCTCAGGTAGTCGTCGTAAGTGCGCAGAAATATCGACCAGTTTCTCCATGACCCATATCGCTTCGGTCGGATTGAACAAGGAGCTGCCTCCCTCGAATGGCTGCTCTTTGCTTTTGGATAGAGACACTAGTACCACCCGTTCGTTGCAGAGCTTAGACGAATCGTCTGTCTGAGACGATGAGGCAAACCTCATCCCCTGCAGAAAATCCTGAACATCCGAACGCCTCTCGGTCTTGATAGATAGAATACCTCGTTTAGCGGTCCCATAATGCCGGGGTGGCACCTCCAAACACGTCGCTCGCCCCAGATCGAAAAAGTCCTCCAACGCCGACTTATCCAATCGGTGGCGTTGGCCACCGAAACTAGTCTTCAGGGTCGGGTCGTTCTCCGGCTGGTGTGGGGGTAGCTGGCGGGGGTCTCCTACGATTGCCAACGTTGTTGTATGCTCACGTAATGTCATGGCGAGTCCCGTGTCAGGCACCTGTCCACCTTCATCGCAAATACACAGGTCGAACTGCAATTTGCGGACTCCCTCTTGTCCCAGCGAGGAGCTCGTACCAAACACAATGACCGCATTCCTTAGAATATCCTTCCGCTTTCGGTTCCACTGAGAAGATAGCCCCCCCCCTTCCCCGCGATTGTCGTTATGCCCCCTCATCCATTCGTCTGTGAAGTTATTCTTCATTGCAGTCAAAGAGAACTGGGGGTAGCGATTGTTCATCGTGTTGCTATTGCCCACTCGCAACTGTCCGGCCTTCCAGTTATCTGAGGCTGCGATTCGTTTCATCTTCTCATCAACAGCATCGCCTGTCTCCGCGTAGATGACCACGCGTTTGTTGGAATGTACTTACACATACGTCACTGCCGCGAGACTAATGAACAACGTCTTCCCACAACCGCACGGCCCGACTACCGGTACGACTCCTTCCTGCTTGAGTATCTGCAGCACCGCCATTCTCTGAGTTGACGATCCACTGTTTGCGGAACCAGCACTAGGAGTCGACCATCCATCTCTCTGAACACGATCCCTTTAAACCCATATTCGTGCCGCCGCGATCGAAGCCCCCCACCGAATACATCCGTGGTAGATTGCCACGCGATCCGTAAGGTTCTATGATCAATAGAGAAAAACACCAGAGCATGTTTTTCCCGGTAGCGTCCGCTATGTCGTTGTAATTCTCGATATGGTGAGTCAGCGGACGCCAGCTCAAAATTTTGCCACAGAATGCTGAATGCTCTGACACCGATTCATCGTCTCGGCAAATATTAGATGCGTCCAAAGGATTGTGAAGCGCGAGCATCGTGCGATAGTCTTGAGCGTCGTTGAACCCGAATCGAAACACCTGGCTCTTCGAAAAGTAAGCCTAGTGGCGGCAGTTTTTATCACCACAAAACGCATTCGATCGCATATCATAGCCACAATTCACACTTTGGCACTGCCATACGTTATTGTTTTCAGCAGACTGACGAATGTTAGCCTCAGATCATGCGTAGGGAATACCGCACTGGTGGCGAAAATGAGCGATCGCCCAATTCGAACTTGACGTGTGGGTCCTCCTCTGGGTATAGCTTTAGTGTGATACCAATTTCTCCACATATCTTCAGTTATTCGCACACGATCATTGATCTTCAAGAAGATATCATGATCCATTTCCTCCTCGAAGCAACCCAGTTCGGTTCGTTTTTCGGGTAGTTGTTGCGCGTAGTCAGGTTCGGATTCTTGATCGTCTCCCCATCATTGCTGAGCGTGGGCACGTGCGTCACAATCATCAGATACTCCTTGGCTCAGCATTGTCAACGCTCGGTTCGACGACGTCAAGAAGCCAACCTTTCCTTGGCTGCGAACCAGGCTAATAATCGCAATACCCACTTCGCTTCGTTGACATGAATCGCCAGTAGCGATAGTTATGTTGAGTCGATCGGCCCGTATACGCCACTTGGGTAACTCTTCGCGTAAGTAGGCCACCTGACCTCGATACGGCGAAATGACCAGCACACGCAATGGCTCAGGTAGTCGTCGTAAGTGCGCAGAAATATCGACCAGTTTCTCCATGACCCATATCGCTTCGGTCGGATTGAACAAGGAGCTGCCTCCCTCGAATGGCTGCTCTTTGCTTTTGGATAGAGACACTAGTACCACCCGTTCGTTGCAGAGCTTAGACGAATCGTCTGTCTGAGACGATGAGGCAAACCTCATCCCCTGCAGAAAATCCTGAACATCCGAACGCCTCTCGGTCTTGATAGATAGAATACCTCGTTTAGCGGTCCCATAATGCCGGGGTGGCACCTCCAAACACGTCGCTCGCCCCAGATCGAAAAAGTCCTCCAACGCCGACTTATCCAATCGGTGGCGTTGGCCACCGAAACTAGTCTTCAGGGTCGGGTCGTTCTCCGGCTGGTGTGGGGGTAGCTGGCGGGGGTCTCCTACGATTGCCAACGTTGTTGTATGCTCACGTAATGTCATGGCGAGTCCCGTGTCAGGCACCTGCCCACCTTCATCGCAAATACACAGGTCGAACTGCAATTTGCGGACTCCCTCTTGTCCCAGCGAGGAGCTCGTACCAAACACAATGACCGCATTCCTTAGAATATCCTTCCGCTTTCGGTTCCACTGAGAAGATAGCCCCCCCCCCTTCCCCGCGATTGTCGTTATGCCCCCTCATCCATTCGTCTGTGAAGTTATTCTTCATTGCAGTCAAAGAGAACTGGGGGTAGCGATTGTTCATCGTGTTGCTATTGCCCACTCGCAACTGTCCGGCCTTCCAGTTATCTGAGGCTGCGATTCGTTTCATCTTCTCATCAACAGCATCGCCTGTCTCCGCGTAGATGACCACGCGTTTGTTGGAATGTACTTACACATACGTCACTGCCGCGAGACTAATGAACAACGTCTTCCCACAACCGCACGGCCCGACTACCGGTACGACTCCTTCCTGCTTGAGTATCTGCAGCACCGCCATTCTCTGAGTTGACGATCCACTGTTTGCGGAACCAGCACTAGGAGTCGACCATCCATCTCTCTGAACACGATCCCTTTAAACCCATATTCGTGCCGCCGCGATCGAAGCCCCCCACCGAATACATCCGTGGTAGATTGCCACGCGATCCGTAAGGTTCTATGATCAATAGAGAAAAACACCAGAGCATGTTTTTCCCGGTAGCGTCCGCTATGTCGTTGTAATTCTCGATATGGTGAGTCAGCGGACGCCAGCTCAAAATTTTGCCACAGAATGCTGAATGCTCTGACACCGATTCATCGTCTCGGCAAATATTAGATGCGTCCAAAGGATTGTGAAGCGCGAGCATCGTGCGATAGTCTTGAGCGTCGTTGAACCCGAATCGAAACACCTGGCTCTTCGAAAAGTAAGCCTAGTGGCGGCAGTTTTTATCACCACAAAACGCATTCGATCGCATATCATAGCCACAATTCACACTTTGGCACTGCCATACGTTATTGTTTTCAGCAGACTGACGAATGTTAGCCTCAGATCATGCGTAGGGAATACCGCACTGGTGGCGAAAATGAGCGATCGCCCAATTCGAACTTGACGTGTGGGTCCTCCTCTGGGTATAGCTTTAGTGTGATACCAATTTCTCCACATATCTTCAGTTATTCGCACACGATCATTGATCTTCAAGAAGATATCATGATCCATTTCCTCCTCGAAGCAACCCAGTTCGGTTCGTTTTTCGGGTAGTTGTTGCGCGTAGTCAGGTTCGGATTCTTGATCGTCTCCCCATCATTGCTGAGCGTGGGCACGTGCGTCACAATCATCAGATACTCCTTGGCTCAGCATTGTCAACGCTCGGTTCGACGACGTCAAGAAGCCAACCTTTCCTTGGCTGCGAACCAGGCTAATAATCGCAATACCCACTTCGCTTCGTTGACATGAATCGCCAGTAGCGATAGTTATGTTGAGTCGATCGGCCCGTATACGCCACTTGGGCAACTCTTCGCGTAAGTAGGCCACCTGACCTCGATACGGCGAAATGACCAGCACACGCAATGGCTCAGGTAGTCGTCGTAAGTGCGCAGAAATATCGACCAGTTTCTCCATGACCCATATCGCTTCGGTCGGATTGAACAAGGAGCTGCCTCCCTCGAATGGCTGCTCTTTGCTTTTGGATAGAGACACTAGTACCACCCGTTCGTTGCAGAGCTTAGACGAATCGTCTGTCTGAGACGATGAGGCAAACCTCATCCCCTGCAGAAAATCCTGAACATCCGAACGCCTCTCGGTCTTGATAGATAGAATACCTCGTTTAGCGGTCCCATAATGCCGGGGTGGCACCTCCAAACACGTCGCTCGCCCCAGATCGAAAAAGTCCTCCAACGCCGACTTATCCAATCGGTGGCGTTGGCCACCGAAACTAGTCTTCAGGGTCGGGTCGTTCTCCGGCTGGTGTGGGGGTAGCTGGCGGGGGTCTCCTACGATTGCCAACGTTGTTGTATGCTCACGTAATGTCATGGCGAGTCCCGTGTCAGGCACCTGTCCACCTTCATCGCAAATACACAGGTCGAACTGCAATTTGCGGACTCCCTCTTGTCCCAGCGAGGAGCTCGTACCAAACACAATGACCGCATTCCTTAGAATATCCTTCCGCTTTCGGTTCCACTGAGAAGATAGCCCCCCCCCTCCCCCGCGATTGTCGTTATGCCCCCTCATCCATTCGTCTGTGAAGTTATTCTTCATTGCAGTCAAAGAGAACTGGGGGTAGCGATTGTTCATCGTGTTGCTATTGCCCACTCGCAACTGTCCGGCCTTCCAGTTATCTGAGGCTGCGATTCGTTTCATCTTCTCATCAACAGCATCGCCTGTCTCCGCGTAGATGACCACGCGTTTGTTGGAATGTACTTACACATACGTCACTGCCGCGAGACTAATGAACAACGTCTTCCCACAACCGCACGGCCCGACTACCGGTACGACTCCTTCCTGCTTGAGTATCTGCAGCACCGCCATTCTCTGAGTTGACGATCCACTGTTTGCGGAACCAGCACTAGGAGTCGACCATCCATCTCTCTGAACACGATCCCTTTAAACCCATATTCGTGCCGCCGCGATCGAAGCCCCCCACCGAATACATCCGTGGTAGATTGCCACGCGATCCGTAAGGTTCTATGATCAATAGAGAAAAACACCAGAGCATGTTTTTCCCGGTAGCGTCCGCTATGTCGTTGTAATTCTCGATATGGTGAGTCAGCGGACGCCAGCTCAAAATTTTGCCACAGAATGCTGAATGCTCTGACACCGATTCATCGTCTCGGCAAATATTAGATGCGTCCAAAGGATTGTGAAGCGCGAGCATCGTGCGATAGTCTTGAGCGTCGTTGAACCCGAATCGAAACACCTGGCTCTTCGAAAAGTAAGCCTAGTGGCGGCAGTTTTTATCACCACAAAACGCATTCGATCGCATATCATAGCCACAATTCACACTTTGGCACTGCCATACGTTATTGTTTTCAGCAGACTGACGAATGTTAGCCTCAGATCATGCGTAGGGAATACCGCACTGGTGGCGAAAATGAGCGATCGCCCAATTCGAACTTGACGTGTGGGTCCTCCTCTGGGTATAGCTTTAGTGTGATACCAATTTCTCCACATATCTTCAGTTATTCGCACACGATCATTGATCTTCAAGAAGATATCATGATCCATTTCCTCCTCGAAGCAACCCAGTTCGGTTCGTTTTTCGGGTAGTTGTTGCGCGTAGTCAGGTTCGGATTCTTGATCGTCTCCCCATCATTGCTGAGCGTGGGCACGTGCGTCACAATCATCAGATACTCCTTGGCTCAGCATTGTCAACGCTCGGTTCGACGACGTCAAGAAGCCAACCTTTCCTTGGCTGCGAACCAGGCTAATAATCGCAATACCCACTTCGCTTCGTTGACATGAATCGCCAGTAGCGATAGTTATGTTGAGTCGATCGGCCCGTATACGCCACTTGGGCAACTCTTCGCGTAAGTAGGCCACCTGACCTCGATACGGCGAAATGACCAGCACACGCAATGGCTCAGGTAGTCGTCGTAAGTGCGCAGAAATATCGACCAGTTTCTCCATGACCCATATCGCTTCGGTCGGATTGAACAAGGAGCTGCCTCCCTCGAATGGCTGCTCTTTGCTTTTGGATAGAGACACTAGTACCACCCGTTCGTTGCAGAGCTTAGACGAATCGTCTGTCTGAGACGATGAGGCAAACCTCATCCCCTGCAGAAAATCCTGAACATCCGAACGCCTCTCGGTCTTGATAGATAGAATACCTCGTTTAGCGGTCCCATAATGCCGGGGTGGCACCTCCAAACACGTCGCTCGCCCCAGATCGAAAAAGTCCTCCAACGCCGACTTATCCAATCGGTGGCGTTGGCCACCGAAACTAGTCTTCAGGGTCGGGTCGTTCTCCAGCTGGTGTGGGGGTAGCTGGCGGGGGTCTCCTACGATTGCCAACGTTGTTGTATGCTCACGTAATGTCATGGCGAGTCCCGTGTCAGGCACCTGTCCACCTTCATCGCAAATACACAGGTCGAACTGCAATTTGCGGACTCCCTCTTGTCCCAGCGAGGAGCTCGTACCAAACACAATGACCGCATTCCTTAGAATATCCTTCCGCTTTCGGTTCCACTGAGAAGATAGCCCCCCCCCTCCCCCGCGATTGTCGTTATGCCCCCTCATCCATTCGTCTGTGAAGTTATTCTTCATTGCAGTCAAAGAGAACTGGGGGTAGCGATTGTTCATCGTGTTGCTATTGCCCACTCGCAACTGTCCGGCCTTCCAGTTATCTGAGGCTGCGATTCGTTTCATCTTCTCATCAACAGCATCGCCTGTCTCCGCGTAGATGACCACGCGTTTGTTGGAATGTACTTACACATACGTCACTGCCGCGAGACTAATGAACAACGTCTTCCCACAACCGCACGGCCCGACTACCGGTACGACTCCTTCCTGCTTGAGTATCTGCAGCACCGCCATTCTCTGAGTTGACGATCCACTGTTTGCGGAACCAGCACTAGGAGTCGACCATCCATCTCTCTGAACACGATCCCTTTAAACCCATATTCGTGCCGCCGCGATCGAAGCCCCCCACCGAATACATCCGTGGTAGATTGCCACGCGATCCGTAAGGTTCTATGATCAATAGAGAAAAACACCAGAGCATGTTTTTCCCGGTAGCGTCCGCTATGTCGTTGTAATTCTCGATATGGTGAGTCAGCGGACGCCAGCTCAAAATTTTGCCACAGAATGCTGAATGCTCTGACACCGATTCATCGTCTCGGCAAATATTAGATGCGTCCAAAGGATTGTGAAGCGCGAGCATCGTGCGATAGTCTTGAGCGTCGTTGAACCCGAATCGAAACACCTGGCTCTTCGAAAAGTAAGCCTAGTGGCGGCAGTTTTTATCACCACAAAACGCATTCGATCGCATATCATAGCCACAATTCACACTTTGGCACTGCCATACGTTATTGTTTTCAGCAGACTGACGAATGTTAGCCTCAGATCATGCGTAGGGAATACCGCACTGGTGGCGAAAATGAGCGATCGCCCAATTCGAACTTGACGTGTGGGTCCTCCTCTGGGTATAGCTTTAGTGTGATACCAATTTCTCCACATATCTTCAGTTATTCGCACACGATCATTGATCTTCAAGAAGATATCATGATCCATTTCCTCCTCGAAGCAACCCAGTTCGGTTCGTTTTTCGGGTAGTTGTTGCGCGTAGTCAGGTTCGGATTCTTGATCGTCTCCCCATCATTGCTGAGCGTGGGCACGTGCGTCACAATCATCAGATACTCCTTGGCTCAGCATTGTCAACGCTCGGTTCGACGACGTCAAGAAGCCAACCTTTCCTTGGCTGCGAACCAGGCTAATAATCGCAATATCCACTTCGCTTCGTTGACATGAATCGCCAGTAGCGATAGTTATGTTGAGTCGATCGGCCCGTATACGCCACTTGGGTAACTCTTCGCGTAAGTAGGCCACCTGACCTCGATACGGCGAAATGACCAGCACACGCAATGGCTCAGGTAGTCGTCGTAAGTGCGCAGAAATATCGACCAGTTTCTCCATGACCCATATCGCTTCGGTCGGATTGAACAAGGAGCTGCCTCCCTCGAATGGCTGCTCTTTGCTTTTGGATAGAGACACTAGTACCACCCGTTCGTTGCAGAGCTTAGACGAATCGTCTGTCTGAGACGATGAGGCAAACCTCATCCCCTGCAGAAAATCCTGAACATCCGAACGCCTCTCGGTCTTGATAGATAGAATACCTCGTTTAGCGGTCCCATAATGCCGGGGTGGCACCGGTACTGCATATCCAAACACGTCGCTCGCCCCAGATCGAAAAAGTCCTCCAACGCCGACTTATCCAATCGGTGGCGTTGGCCACCGAAACTAGTCTTCAGGGTCGGGTCGTTCTCCGGCTGGTGTGGGGGTAGCTGGCGGGGGGCTCCTACGATTGCCAACGTTGTTGTATGCCCACGTAATGCCATGACGAGTCCCGTGTCAGGCACCTGTCCACCTTCATCGCAAATACACAGGTCGAACTGCAATTTGCGGACTCCCTCTTGTCCCAGCGAGGAGCTCGTACCAAACACAATGACCGCATTCCTTAGAATATCCTTCCGCTTTCGGTTCCACTGAGAAGATAGCCCCCCCCTCCCCCGCGATTGTCGTTATGCCCCCTCATCCATTCGTCTGTGAAGTTATTCTTCATTGCAGTCAAAGAGAACTGGGGGTAGCGATTGTTCATCGTGTTGCTATTGCCCACTCGCAACTGTCCGGCCTTCCAGTTATCTGAGGCTGCGATTCGTTTCATCTTCTCATCAACAGCATCGCCTGTCTCCGCGTAGATGACCACGCGTTTGTTGGAATGTACTTACACATACGTCACTGCCGCGAGACTAATGAACAACGTCTTCCCACAACCGCACGGCCCGACTACCGGTACGACTCCTTCCTGCTTGAGTATCTGCAGCACCGCCATTCTCTGAGTTGACGATCCACTGTTTGCGGAACCAGCACTAGGAGTCGACCATCCATCTCTCTGAACACGATCCCTTTAAACCCATATTCGTGCCGCCGCGATCGAAGCCCCCCACCGAATACATCCGTGGTAGATTGCCACGCGATCCGTAAGGTTCTATGATCAATAGAGAAAAACACCAGAGCATGTTTTTCCCGGTAGCGTCCGCTATGTCGTTGTAATTCTCGATATGGTGAGTCAGCGGACGCCAGCTCAAAATTTTGCCACAGAATGCTGAATGCTCTGACACCGATTCATCGTCTCGGCAAATATTAGATGCGTCCAAAGGATTGTGAAGCGCGAGCATCGTGCGATAGTCTTGAGCGTCGTTGAACCCGAATCGAAACACCTGGCTCTTCGAAAAGTAAGCCTAGTGGCGGCAGTTTTTATCACCACAAAACGCATTCGATCGCATATCATAGCCACAATTCACACTTTGGCACTGCCATACGTTATTGTTTTCAGCAGACTGACGAATGTTAGCCTCAGATCATGCGTAGGGAATACCGCACTGGTGGCGAAAATGAGCGATCGCCCAATTCGAACTTGACGTGTGGGTCCTCCTCTGGGTATAGCTTTAGTGTGATACCAATTTCTCCACATATCTTCAGTTATTCGCACACGATCATTGATCTTCAAGAAGATATCATGATCCATTTCCTCCTCGAAGCAACCCAGTTCGGTTCGTTTTTCGGGTAGTTGTTGCGCGTAGTCAGGTTCGGATTCTTGATCGTCTCCCCATCATTGCTGAGCGTGGGCACGTGCGTCACAATCATCAGATACTCCTTGGCTCAGCATTGTCAACGCTCGGTTCGACGACGTCAAGAAGCCAACCTTTCCTTGGCTGCGAACCAGGCTAATAATCGCAATACCCACTTCGCTTCGTTGACATGAATCGCCAGTAGCGATAGTTATGTTGAGTCGATCGGCCCGTATACGCCACTTGGGTAACTCTTCGCGTAAGTAGGCCACCTGACCTCGATACGGCGAAATGACCAGCACACGCAATGGCTCAGGTAGTCGTCGTAAGTGCGCAGAAATATCGACCAGTTTCTCCATGACCCATATCGCTTCGGTCGGATTGAACAAGGAGCTGCCTCCCTCGAATGGCTGCTCTTTGCTTTTGGATAGAGACACTAGTACCACCCGTTCGTTGCAGAGCTTAGACGAATCGTCTGTCTGAGACGATGAGGCAAACCTCATCCCCTGCAGAAAATCCTGAACATCCGAACGCCTCTCGGTCTTGATAGATAGAATACCTCGTTTAGCGGTCCCATAATGCCGGGGTGGCACCGGTACTGCATATCCAAACACGTCGCTCGCCCCAGATCGAAAAAGTCCTCCAACGCCGACTTATCCAATCGGTGGCGTTGGCCACCGAAACTAGTCTTCAGGGTCGGGTCGTTCTCCGGCTGGTGTGGGGGTAGCTGGCGGGGGGCTCCTACGATTGCCAACGTTGTTGTATGCCCACGTAATGCCATGACGAGTCCCGTGTCAGGCACCTGTCCACCTTCATCGCAAATACACAGGTCGAACTGCAATTTGCGGACTCCCTCTTGTCCCAGCGAGGAGCTCGTACCAAACACAATGACCGCATTCCTTAGAATATCCTTCCGCTTTCGGTTCCACTGAGAAGATAGCCCCCCCCCCCTTCCCCGCGATTGTCGTTATGCCCCCTCATCCATTCGTCTGTGAAGTTATTCTTCATTGCAGTCAAAGAGAACTGGGGGTAGCGATTGTTCATCGTGTTGCTATTGCCCACTCGCAACTGTCCGGCCTTCCAGTTATCTGAGGCTGCGATTCGTTTCATCTTCTCATCAACAGCATCGCCTGTCTCCGCGTAGATGACCACGCGTTTGTTGGAATGTACTTACACATACGTCACTGCCGCGAGACTAATGAACAACGTCTTCCCACAACCGCACGGCCCGACTACCGGTACGACTCCTTCCTGCTTGAGTATCTGCAGCACCGCCATTCTCTGAGTTGACGATCCACTGTTTGCGGAACCAGCACTAGGAGTCGACCATCCATCTCTCTGAACACGATCCCTTTAAACCCATATTCGTGCCGCCGCGATCGAAGCCCCCCACCGAATACATCCGTGGTAGATTGCCACGCGATCCGTAAGGTTCTATGATCAATAGAGAAAAACACCAGAGCATGTTTTTCCCGGTAGCGTCCGCTATGTCGTTGTAATTCTCGATATGGTGAGTCAGCGGACGCCAGCTCAAAATTTTGCCACAGAATGCTGAATGCTCTGACACGGATTCATCGTCTCGGCAAATATTAGATGCGTCCAAAGGATTGTGAAGCGCGAGCATCGTGCGATAGTCTTGAGCGTCGTTGAACCCGAATCGAAACACCTGGCTCTTCGAAAAGTAAGCCTAGTGGCGGCAGTTTTTATCACCACAAAACGCATTCGATCGCATATCATAGCCACAATTCACACTTTGGCACTGCCATACGTTATTGTTTTCAGCAGACTGACGAATGTTAGCCTCAGATCATGCGTAGGGAATACCGCACTGGTGGCGAAAATGAGCGATCGCCCAATTCGAACTTGACGTGTGGGTCCTCCTCTGGGTATAGCTTTAGTGTGATACCAATTTCTCCACATATCTTCAGTTATTCGCACACGATCATTGATCTTCAAGAAGATATCATGATCCATTTCCTCCTCGAAGCAACCCAGTTCGGTTCGTTTTTCGGGTAGTTGTTGCGCGTAGTCAGGTTCGGATTCTTGATCGTCTCCCCATCATTGCTGAGCGTGGGCACGTGCGTCACAATCATCAGATACTCCTTGGCTCAGCATTGTCAACGCTCGGTTCGACGACGTCAAGAAGCCAACCTTTCCTTGGCTGCGAACCAGGCTAATAATCGCAATACCCACTTCGCTTCGTTGACATGAATCGCCAGTAGCGATAGTTATGTTGAGTCGATCGGCCCGTATACGCCACTTGGGTAACTCTTCGCGTAAGTAGGCCACCTGGCCTCGATACGGCGAAATGACCAGCACACGCAATGGCTCAGGTAGTCGTCGTAAGTGCGCAGAAATATCGACCAGTTTCTCCATGACCCATATCGCTTCGGTCGGATTGAACAAGGAGCTGCCTCCCTCGAATGGCTGCTCTTTGCTTTTGGATAGAGACACTAGTACCACCCGTTCGTTGCAGAGCTTAGACGAATCGTCTGTCTGAGACGATGAGGCAAACCTCATCCCCTGCAGAAAATCCTGAACATCCGAACGCCTCTCGGTCTTGATAGATAGAATACCTCGTTTAGCGGTCCCATAATGCCGGGGTGGCACCGGTACTGCATATCCAAACACGTCGCTCGCCCCAGATCGAAAAAGTCCTCCAACGCCGACTTATCCAATCGGTGGCGTTGGCCACCGAAACTAGTCTTCAGGGTCGGGTCGTTCTCCGGCTGGTGTGGGGGTAGCTGGCGGGGGGCTCCTACGATTGCCAACGTTGTTGTATGCCCACGTAATGCCATGACGAGTCCCGTGTCAGGCACCTGTCCACCTTCATCGCAAATACACAGGTCGAACTGCAATTTGCGGACTCCCTCTTGTCCCAGCGAGGAGCTCGTACCAAACACAATGACCGCATTCCTTAGAATATCCTTCCGCTTTCGGTTCCACTGAGAAGATAGCCCCCCCCCTCCCCCGCGATTGTCGTTATGCCCCCTCATCCATTCGTCTGTGAAGTTATTCTTCATTGCAGTCAAAGAGAACTGGGGGTAGCGATTGTTCATCGTGTTGCTATTGCCCACTCGCAACTGTCCGGCCTTCCAGTTATCTGAGGCTGCGATTCGTTTCATCTTCTCATCAACAGCATCGCCTGTCTCCGCGTAGATGACCACGCGTTTGTTGGAATGTACTTACACATACGTCACTGCCGCGAGACTAATGAACAACGTCTTCCCACAACCGCACGGCCCGACTACCGGTATGACTCCTTCCTGCTTGAGTATCTGCAGCACCGCCATTCTCTGAGTTGACGATCCACTGTTTGCGGAACCAGCACTAGGAGTCGACCATCCATCTCTCTGAACACGATCCCTTTAAACCCATATTCGTGCCGCCGCGATCGAAGCCCCCCACCGAATACATCCGTGGTAGATTGCCACGCGATCCGTAAGGTTCTATGATCAATAGAGAAAAACACCAGAGCATGTTTTTCCCGGTAGCGTCCGCTATGTCGTTGTAATTCTCGATATGGTGAGTCAGCGGACGCCAGCTCAAAATTTTGCCACAGAATGCTGAATGCTCTGACACGGATTCATCGTCTCGGCAAATATTAGATGCGTCCAAAGGATTGTGAAGCGCGAGCATCGTGCGATAGTCTTGAGCGTCGTTGAACCCGAATCGAAACACCTGGCTCTTCGAAAAGTAAGCCTAGTGGCGGCAGTTTTTATCACCACAAAACGCATTCGATCGCATATCATAGCCACAATTCACACTTTGGCACTGCCATACGTTATTGTTTTCAGCAGACTGACGAATGTTAGCCTCAGATCATGCGTAGGGAATACCGCACTGGTGGCGAAAATGAGCGATCGCCCAATTCGAACTTGACGTGTGGGTCCTCCTCTGGGTATAGCTTTAGTGTGATACCAATTTCTCCACATATCTTCAGTTATTCGCACACGATCATTGATCTTCAAGAAGATATCATGATCCATTTCCTCCTCGAAGCAACCCAGTTCGGTTCGTTTTTCGGGTAGTTGTTGCGCGTAGTCAGGTTCGGATTCTTGATCGTCTCCCCATCATTGCTGAGCGTGGGCACGTGCGTCACAATCATCAGATACTCCTTGGCTCAGCATTGTCAACGCTCGGTTCGACGACGTCAAGAAGCCAACCTTTCCTTGGCTGCGAACCAGGCTAATAATCGCAATATCCACTTCGCTTCGTTGACATGAATCGCCAGTAGCGATAGTTATGTTGAGTCGATCGGCCCGTATACGCCACTTGGGTAACTCTTCGCGTAAGTAGGCCACCTGACCTCGATACGGCGAAATGACCAGCACACGCAATGGCTCAGGTAGTCGTCGTAAGTGCGCAGAAATATCGACCAGTTTCTCCATGACCCATATCGCTTCGGTCGGATTGAACAAGGAGCTGCCTCCCTCGAATGGCTGCTCTTTGCTTTTGGATAGAGACACTAGTACCACCCGTTCGTTGCAGAGCTTAGACGAATCGTCTGTCTGAGACGATGAGGCAAACCTCATCCCCTGCAGAAAATCCTGAACATCCGAACGCCTCTCGGTCTTGATAGATAGAATACCTCGTTTAGCGGTCCCATAATGCCGGGGTGGCACCGGTACTGCATATCCAAACACGTCGCTCGCCCCAGATCGAAAAAGTCCTCCAACGCCGACTTATCCAATCGGTGGCGTTGGCCACCGAAACTAGTCTTCAGGGTCGGGTCGTTCTCCGGCTGGTGTGGGGGTAGCTGGCGGGGGGCTCCTACGATTGCCAACGTTGTTGTATGCCCACGTAATGCCATGACGAGTCCCGTGTCAGGCACCTGTCCACCTTCATCGCAAATACACAGGTCGAACTGCAATTTGCGGACTCCCTCTTGTCCCAGCGAGGAGCTCGTACCAAACACAATGACCGCATTCCTTAGAATATCCTTCCGCTTTCGGTTCCACTGAGAAGATAGCCCCCCCCCTCCCCCGCGATTGTCGTTATGCCCCCTCATCCATTCGTCTGTGAAGTTATTCTTCATTGCAGTCAAAGAGAACTGGGGGTAGCGATTGTTCATCGTGTTGCTATTGCCCACTCGCAACTGTCCGGCCTTCCAGTTATCTGAGGCTGCGATTCGTTTCATCTTCTCATCAACAGCATCGCCTGTCTCCGCGTAGATGACCACGCGTTTGTTGGAATGTACTTACACATACGTCACTGCCGCGAGACTAATGAACAACGTCTTCCCACAACCGCACGGCCCGACTACCGGTACGACTCCTTCCTGCTTGAGTATCTGCAGCACCGCCATTCTCTGAGTTGACGATCCACTGTTTGCGGAACCAGCACTAGGAGTCGACCATCCATCTCTCTGAACACGATCCCTTTAAACCCATATTCGTGCCGCCGCGATCGAAGCCCCCCACCGAATACATCCGTGGTAGATTGCCACGCGATCCGTAAGGTTCTATGATCAATAGAGAAAAACACCAGAGCATGTTTTTCCCGGTAGCGTCCGCTATGTCGTTGTAATTCTCGATATGGTGAGTCAGCGGACGCCAGCTCAAAATTTTGCCACAGAATGCTGAATGCTCTGACACGGATTCATCGTCTCGGCAAATATTAGATGCGTCCAAAGGATTGTGAAGCGCGAGCATCGTGCGATAGTCTTGAGCGTCGTTGAACCCGAATCGAAACACCTGGCTCTTCGAAAAGTAAGCCTAGTGGCGGCAGTTTTTATCACCACAAAACGCATTCGATCGCATATCATAGCCACAATTCACACTTTGGCACTGCCATACGTTATTGTTTTCAGCAGACTGACGAATGTTAGCCTCAGATCATGCGTAGGGAATACCGCACTGGTGGCGAAAATGAGCGATCGCCCAATTCGAACTTGACGTGTGGGTCCTCCTCTGGGTATAGCTTTAGTGTGATACCAATTTCTCCACATATCTTCAGTTATTCGCACACGATCATTGATCTTCAAGAAGATATCATGATCCATTTCCTCCTCGAAGCAACCCAGTTCGGTTCGTTTTTCGGGTAGTTGTTGCGCGTAGTCAGGTTCGGATTCTTGATCGTCTCCCCATCATTGCTGAGCGTGGGCACGTGCGTCACAATCATCAGATACTCCTTGGCTCAGCATTGTCAACGCTCGGTTCGACGACGTCAAGAAGCCAACCTTTCCTTGGCTGCGAACCAGGCTAATAATCGCAATATCCACTTCGCTTCGTTGACATGAATCGCCAGTAGCGATAGTTATGTTGAGTCGATCGGCCCGTATACGCCACTTGGGTAACTCTTCGCGTAAGTAGGCCACCTGACCTCGATACGGCGAAATGACCAGCACACGCAATGGCTCAGGTAGTCGTCGTAAGTGCGCAGAAATATCGACCAGTTTCTCCATGACCCATATCGCTTCGGTCGGATTGAACAAGGAGCTGCCTCCCTCGAATGGCTGCTCTTTGCTTTTGGATAGAGACACTAGTACCACCCGTTCGTTGCAGAGCTTAGACGAATCGTCTGTCTGAGACGATGAGGCAAACCTCATCCCCTGCAGAAAATCCTGAACATCCGAACGCCTCTCGGTCTTGATAGATAGAATACCTCGTTTAGCGGTCTCATAATGCCGGGGTGGCACCGGTACTGCATATCCAAACACGTCGCTCGCCCCAGATCGAAAAAGTCCTCCAACGCCGACTTATCCAATCGGTGGCGTTGGCCACCGAAACTAGTCTTCAGGGTCGGGTCGTTCTCCGGCTGGTGTGGGGGTAGCTGGCGGGGGGCTCCTACGATTGCCAACGTTGTTGTATGCTCACGTAATGCCATGACGAGTCCCGTGTCAGGCACCTGTCCACCTTCATCGCAAATACACAGGTCGAACTGCAATTTGCGGACTCCCTCTTGTCCCAGCGAGGAGCTCGTACCAAACACAATGACCGCATTCCTTAGAATATCCTTCCGCTTTCGGTTCCACTGAGAAGATAGCCCCCCCCCCCTTCCCCGCGATTGTCGTTATGCCCCCTCATCCATTCGTCTGTGAAGTTATTCTTCATTGCAGTCAAAGAGAACTGGGGGTAGCGATTGTTCATCGTGTTGCTATTGCCCACTCGCAACTGTCCGGCCTTCCAGTTATCTGAGGCTGCGATTCGTTTCATCTTCTCATCAACAGCATCGCCTGTCTCCGCGTAGATGACCACGCGTTTGTTGGAATGTACTTACACATACGTCACTGCCGCGAGACTAATGAACAACGTCTTCCCACAACCGCACGGCCCGACTACCGGTACGACTCCTTCCTGCTTGAGTATCTGCAGCACCGCCATTCTCTGAGTTGACGATCCACTGTTTGCGGAACCAGCACTAGGAGTCGACCATCCATCTCTCTGAACACGATCCCTTTAAACCCATATTCGTGCCGCCGCGATCGAAGCCCCCCACCGAATACATCCGTGGTAGATTGCCACGCGATCCGTAAGGTTCTATGATCAATAGAGAAAAACACCAGAGCATGTTTTTCCCGGTAGCGTCCGCTATGTCGTTGTAATTCTCGATATGGTGAGTCAGCGGACGCCAGCTCAAAATTTTGCCACAGAATGCTGAATGCTCTGACACGGATTCATCGTCTCGGCAAATATTAGATGCGTCCAAAGGATTGTGAAGCGCGAGCATCGTGCGATAGTCTTGAGCGTCGTTGAACCCGAATCGAAACACCTGGCTCTTCGAAAAGTAAGCCTAGTGGCGGCAGTTTTTATCACCACAAAACGCATTCGATCGCATATCATAGCCACAATTCACACTTTGGCACTGCCATACGTTATTGTTTTCAGCAGACTGACGAATGTTAGCCTCAGATCATGCGTAGGGAATACCGCACTGGTGGCGAAAATGAGCGATCGCACAATTCGAACTTGACGTGTGGGTCCTCCTCTGGGTATAGCTTTAGTGTGATACCAATTTCTCCACATATCTTCAGTTATTCGCACACGATCATTGATCTTCAAGAAGATATCATGATCCATTTCCTCCTCGAAGCAACCCAGTTCGGTTCGTTTTTCGGGTAGTTGTTGCGCGTAGTCAGGTTCGGATTCTTGATCGTCTCCCCATCATTGCTGAGCGTGGGCACGTGCGTCACAATCATCAGATACTCCTTGGCTCAGCATTGTCAACGCTCGGTTCGACGACGTCAAGAAGCCAACCTTTCCTTGGCTGCGAACCAGGCTAATAATCGCAATATCCACTTCGCTTCGTTGACATGAATCGCCAGTAGCGATAGTTATGTTGAGTCGATCGGCCCGTATACGCCACTTGGGTAACTCTTCGCGTAAGTAGGCCACCTGACCTCGATACGGCGAAATGACCAGCACACGCAATGGCTCAGGTAGTCGTCGTAAGTGCGCAGAAATATCGACCAGTTTCTCCATGACCCATATCGCTTCGGTCGGATTGAACAAGGAGCTGCCTCCCTCAAATGGCTGCTCTTTGCTTTTGGATAGAGACACTAGTACCACCCGTTCGTTGCAGAGCTTAGACGAATCGTCTGTCTAAGACGATGAGGCAAACCTCATCCCCTGCAGAAAATCCTGAACATCCGAACGCCTCTCGGTCTTGATAGATAGAATACCTCGTTTAGCGGTCCCATAATGCCGGGGTGGCACCGGTACTGCATATCCAAACACGTCGCTCGCCCCAGATCGAAAAAGTCCTCCAACGCCGACTTATCCAATCGGTGGCGTTGGCCACCGAAACTAGTCTTCAGGGTCGGGTCGTTCTCCGGCTGGTGTGGGGGTAGCTGGCGGGGGTCTCCTACGATTGCCAACGTTGTTGTATGCCCACGTAATGCCATGACGAGTCCCGTGTCAGGCACCTGTCCACCTTCATCGCAAATACACAGGTCGAACTGCAATTTGCGGACTCCCTCTTGTCCCAGCGAGGAGCTCGTACCAAACACAATGACCGCATTCCTTAGAATATCCTTCCGCTTTCGGTTCCACTGAGAAGATAGCCCCCCCCTCCCCCGCGATTGTCGTTATGCCCCCTCATCCATTCGTCTGTGAAGTTATTCTTCATTGCAGTCAAAGAGAACTGGGGGTAGCGATTGTTCATCGTGTTGCTATTGCCCACTCGCAACTGTCCGGCCTTCCAGTTATCTGAGGCTGCGATTCGTTTCATCTTCTCATCAACAGCATCGCCTGTCTCCGCGTAGATGACCACGCGTTTGTTGGAATGTACTTACACATACGTCACTGCCGCGAGACTAATGAACAACGTCTTCCCACAACCGCACGGCCCGACTACCGGTACGACTCCTTCCTGCTTGAGTATCTGCAGCACCGCCATTCTCTGAGTTGACGATCCACTGTTTGCGGAACCAGCACTAGGAGTCGACCATCCATCTCTCTGAACACGATCCCTTTAAACCCATATTCGTGCCGCCGCGATCGAAGCCCCCCACCGAATACATCCGTGGTAGATTGCCACGCGATCCGTAAGGTTCTATGATCAATAGAGAAAAACACCAGAGCATGTTTTTCCCGGTAGCGTCCGCTATGTCGTTGTAATTCTCGATATGGTGAGTCAGCGGACGCCAGCTCAAAATTTTGCCACAGAATGCTGAATGCTCTGACACGGATTCATCGTCTCGGCAAATATTAGATGCGTCCAAAGGATTGTGAAGCGCGAGCATCGTGCGATAGTCTTGAGCGTCGTTGAACCCGAATCGAAACACCTGGCTCTTCGAAAAGTAAGCCTAGTGGCGGCAGTTTTTATCACCACAAAACGCATTCGATCGCATATCATAGCCACAATTCACACTTTGGCACTGCCATACGTTATTGTTTTCAGCAGACTGACGAATGTTAGCCTCAGATCATGCGTAGGGAATACCGCACTGGTGGCGAAAATGAGCGATCGCACAATTCGAACTTGACGTGTGGGTCCTCCTCTGGGTATAGCTTTAGTGTGATACCAATTTCTCCACATATCTTCAGTTATTCGCACACGATCATTGATCTTCAAGAAGATATCATGATCCATTTCCTCCTCGAAGCAACCCAGTTCGGTTCGTTTTTCGGGTAGTTGTTGCGCGTAGTCAGGTTCGGATTCTTGATCGTCTCCCCATCATTGCTGAGCGTGGGCACGTGCGTCACAATCATCAGATACTCCTTGGCTCAGCATTGTCAACGCTCGGTTCGACGACGTCAAGAAGCCAACCTTTCCTTGGCTGCGAACCAGGCTAATAATCGCAATATCCACTTCGCTTCGTTGACATGAATCGCCAGTAGCGATAGTTATGTTGAGTCGATCGGCCCGTATACGCCACTTGGGTAACTCTTCGCGTAAGTAGGCCACCTGACCTCGATACGGCGAAATGACCAGCACACGCAATGGCTCAGGTAGTCGTCGTAAGTGCGCAGAAATATCGACCAGTTTCTCCATGACCCATATCGCTTCGGTCGGATTGAACAAGGAGCTGCCTCCCTCGAATGGCTGCTCTTTGCTTTTGGATAGAGACACTAGTACCACCCGTTCGTTGCAGAGCTTAGACGAATCGTCTGTCTGAGACGATGAGGCAAACCTCATCCCCTGCAGAAAATCCTGAACATCCGAACGCCTCTCGGTCTTGATAGATAGAATACCTCGTTTAGCGGTCCCATAATGCCGGGGTGGCACCGGTACTGCATATCCAAACACGTCGCTCGCCCCAGATCGAAAAAGTCCTCCAACGCCGACTTATCCAATCGGTGGCGTTGGCCACCGAAACTAGTCTTCAGGGTCGGGTCGTTCTCCGGCTGGTGTGGGGGTAGCTGGCGGGGGTCTCCTACGATTGCCAACGTTGTTGTATGCTCACGTAATGCCATGGCGAGTCCCGTGTCAGGCACCTGTCCACCTTCATCGCAAATACACAGGTCGAACTGCAATTTGCGGACTCCCTCTTGTCCCAGCGAGGAGCTCGTACCAAACACAATGACCGCATTCCTTAGAATATCCTTCCGCTTTCGGTTCCACTGAGAAGATAGCCCCCCCCCCTCCCCCGCGATTGTCGTTATGCCCCCTCATCCATTCGTCTGTGAAGTTATTCTTCATTGCAGTCAAAGAGAACTGGGGGTAGCGATTGTTCATCGTGTTGCTATTGCCCACTCGCAACTGTCCGGCCTTCCAGTTATCTGAGGCTGCGATTCGTTTCATCTTCTCATCAACAGCATCGCCTGTCTCCGCGTAGATGACCACGCGTTTGTTGGAATGTACTTACACATACGTCACTGCCGCGAGACTAATGAACAACGTCTTCCCACAACCGCACGGCCCGACTACCGGTACGACTCCTTCCTGCTTGAGTATCTGCAGCACCGCCATTCTCTGAGTTGACGATCCACTGTTTGCGGAACCAGCACTAGGAGTCGACCATCCATCTCTCTGAACACGATCCCTTTAAACCCATATTCGTGCCGCCGCGATCGAAGCCCCCCACCGAATACATCCGTGGTAGATTGCCACGCGATCCGTAAGGTTCTATGATCAATAGAGAAAAACACCAGAGCATGTTTTTCCCGGTAGCGTCCGCTATGTCGTTGTAATTCTCGATATGGTGAGTCAGCGGACGCCAGCTCAAAATTTTGCCACAGAATGCTGAATGCTCTGACACGGATTCATCGTCTCGGCAAATATTAGATGCGTCCAAAGGATTGTGAAGCGCGAGCATCGTGCGATAGTCTTGAGCGTCGTTGAACCCGAATCGAAACACCTGGCTCTTCGAAAAGTAAGCCTAGTGGCGGCAGTTTTTATCACCACAAAACGCATTCGATCGCATATCATAGCCACAATTCACACTTTGGCACTGCCATACGTTATTGTTTTCAGCAGACTGACGAATGTTAGCCTCAGATCATGCGTAGGGAATACCGCACTGGTGGCGAAAATGAGCGATCGCACAATTCGAACTTGACGTGTGGGTCCTCCTCTGGGTATAGCTTTAGTGTGATACCAATTTCTCCACATATCTTCAGTTATTCGCACACGATCATTGATCTTCAAGAAGATATCATGATCCATTTCCTCCTCGAAGCAACCCAGTTCGGTTCGTTTTTCGGGTAGTTGTTGCGCGTAGTCAGGTTCGGATTCTTGATCGTCTCCCCATCATTGCTGAGCGTGGGCACGTGCGTCACAATCATCAGATACTCCTTGGCTCAGCATTGTCAACGCTCGGTTCGACGACGTCAAGAAGCCAACCTTTCCTTGGCTGCGAACCAGGCTAATAATCGCAATATCCACTTCGCTTCGTTGACATGAATCGCCAGTAGCGATAGTTATGTTGAGTCGATCGGCCCGTATACGCCACTTGGGTAACTCTTCGCGTAAGTAGGCCACCTGACCTCGATACGGCGAAATGACCAGCACACGCAATGGCTCAGGTAGTCGTCGTAAGTGCGCAGAAATATCGACCAGTTTCTCCATGACCCATATCGCTTCGGTCGGATTGAACAAGGAGCTGCCTCCCTCGAATGGCTGCTCTTTGCTTTTGGATAGAGACACTAGTACCACCCGTTCGTTGCAGAGCTTAGACGAATCGTCTGTCTGAGACGATGAGGCAAACCTCATCCCCTGCAGAAAATCCTGAACATCCGAACGCCTCTCGGTCTTGATAGATAGAATACCTCGTTTAGCGGTCCCATAATGCCGGGGTGGCACCGGTACTGCATATCCAAACACGTCGCTCGCCCCAGATCGAAAAAGTCCTCCAACGCCGACTTATCCAATCGGTGGCGTTGGCCACCGAAACTAGTCTTCAGGGTCGGGTCGTTCTCCGGCTGGTGTGGGGGTAGCTGGCGGGGGGCTCCTACGATTGCCAACGTTGTTGTATGCTCACGTAATGCCATGACGAGTCCCGTGTCAGGCACCTGTCCACCTTCATCGCAAATACACAGGTCGAACTGCAATTTGCGGACTCCCTCTTGTCCCAGCGAGGAGCTCGTACCAAACACAATGACCGCATTCCTTAGAATATCCTTCCGCTTTCGGTTCCACTGAGAAGATAGCCCCCCTTCCCCGCGATTGTCGTTATGCCCCCTCATCCATTCGTCTGTGAAGTTATTCTTCATTGCAGTCAAAGAGAACTGGGGGTAGCGATTGTTCATCGTGTTGCTATTGCCCACTCGCAACTGTCCGGCCTTCCAGTTATCTGAGGCTGCGATTCGTTTCATCTTCTCATCAACAGCATCGCCTGTCTCCGCGTAGATGACCACGCGTTTGTTGGAATGTACTTACACATACGTCACTGCCGCGAGACTAATGAACAACGTCTTCCCACAACCGCACGGCCCGACTACCGGTACGACTCCTTCCTGCTTGAGTATCTGCAGCACCGCCATTCTCTGAGTTGACGATCCACTGTTTGCGGAACCAGCACTAGGAGTCGACCATCCATCTCTCTGAACACGATCCCTTTAAACCCATATTCGTGCCGCCGCGATCGAAGCCCCCCACCGAATACATCCGTGGTAGATTGCCACGCGATCCGTAAGGTTCTATGATCAATAGAGAAAAACACCAGAGCATGTTTTTCCCGGTAGCGTCCGCTATGTCGTTGTAATTCTCGATATGGTGAGTCAGCGGACGCCAGCTCAAAATTTTGCCACAGAATGCGGAATGCTCTGACACGGATTCATCGTCTCGGCAAATATTAGATGCGTCCAAAGGATTGTGAAGCGCGAGCATCGTGCGATAGTCTTGAGCGTCGTTGAACCCGAATCGAAACACCTGGCTCTTCGAAAAGTAAGCCTAGTGGCGGCAGTTTTTATCACCACAAAACGCATTCGATCGCATATCATAGCCACAATTCACACTTTGGCACTGCCATACGTTATTGTTTTCAGCAGACTGACGAATGTTAGCCTCAGATCATGCGTAGGGAATACCGCACTGGTGGCGAAAATGAGCGATCGCCCAATTCGAACTTGACGTGTGGGTCCTCCTCTGGGTATAGCTTTAGTGTGATACCAATTTCTCCACATATCTTCAGTTATTCGCACACGATCATTGATCTTCAAGAAGATATCATGATCCATTTCCTCCTCGAAGCAACCCAGTTCGGTTCGTTTTTCGGGTAGTTGTTGCGCGTAGTCAGGTTCGGATTCTTGATCGTCTCCCCATCATTGCTGAGCGTGGGCACGTGCGTCACAATCATCAGATACTCCTTGGCTCAGCATTGTCAACGCTCGGTTCGACGACGTCAAGAAGCCAACCTTTCCTTGGCTGCGAACCAGGCTAATAATCGCAATACCCACTTCGCTTCGTTGACATGAATCGCCAGTAGCGATAGTTATGTTGAGTCGATCGGCCCGTATACGCCACTTGGGTAACTCTTCGCGTAAGTAGGCCACCTGACCTCGATACGGCGAAATGACCAGCACACGCAATGGCTCAGGTAGTCGTCGTAAGTGCGCAGAAATATCGACCAGTTTCTCCATGACCCATATCGCTTCGGTCGGATTGAACAAGGAGCTGCCTCCCTCGAATGGCTGCTCTTTGCTTTTGGATAGAGACACTAGTACCACCCGTTCGTTGCAGAGCTTAGACGAATCGTCTGTCTAAGACGATGAGGCACACCTCATCCCCTGCAGAAAATCCTGAACATCCGAACGCCTCTCGGTCTTGATAGTTCCGCGATAGAATACCTCGTTTAGCGGTCCCATAATGCCGGGGTGGCACCGGTACTGCATATCCAAACACGTCGCTCGCCCCAGATCGAAAAAGTCCTCCAACGCCGACTTATCCAATCGGTGGCGTTGGCCACCGAAACTAGTCTTCAGGGTCGGGTCGTTCTCCGGCTGGTGTGGGGGTAGCTGGCGGGGGTCTCCTACGATTGCCAACGTTGTTGTATGCTCACGTAATGCCATGACGAGTCCCGTGTCAGGCACCTGTCCACCTTCATCGCAAATACACAGGTCGAACCGCAATTTGCGGACTCCCTCTTGTCCCAGCGAGGAGCTCGTACCAAACACAATGACCGCATTCCTTAGAATATCCTTCCGCTTTCGGTTCCACTGAGAAGATAGCCCCCCCCCTTCCCCGCGATTGTCGTTATGCCCCCTCATCCATTCGTCTGTGAAGTTATTCTTCATTGCAGTCAAAGAGAACTGGGGGTAGCGATTGTTCATCGTGTTGCTATTGCCCACTCGCAACTGTCCGGCCTTCCAGTTATCTGAGGCTGCGATTCGTTTCATCTTCTCATCAACAGCATCGCCTGTCTCCGCGTAGATGACCACGCGTTTGTTGGAATGTACTTACACATACGTCACTACCGCGAGACTAATGAACAACGTCTTCCCACAACCGCACGGCCCGACTACCGGTACGACTCCTTCCTGCTTGAGTATCTGCAGCACCGCCATTCTCTGAGTTGACGATCCACTGTTTGCGGAACCAGCACTAGGAGTCGACCATCCATCTCTCTGAACACGATCCCTTTAAACCCATATTCGTGCCGCCGCGATCGAAGCCCCCCACCGAATACATCCGTGGTAGATTGCCACGCGATCCGTAAGGTTCTATGATCAATAGAGAAAAACACCAGAGCATGTTTTTCCCGGTAGCGTCCGCTATGTCGTTGTAATTCTCGATATGGTGAGTCAGCGGACGCCAGCTCAAAATTTTGCCACAGAATGCTGAATGCTCTGACACGGATTCATCGTCTCGGCAAATATTAGATGCGTCCAAAGGATTGTGAAGCGCGAGCATCGTGCGATAGTCTTGAGCGTCGTTGAACCCGAATCGAAACACCTGGCTCTTCGAAAAGTAAGCCTAGTGGCGGCAGTTTTTATCACCACAAAACGCATTCGATCGCATATCATAGCCACAATTCACACTTTGGCACTGCCATACGTTATTGTTTTCAGCAGACTGACGAATGTTAGCCTCAGATCATGCGTAGGGAATACCGCACTGGTGGCGAAAATGAGCGATCGCCCAATTCGAACTTGACGTGTGGGTCCTCCTCTGGGTATAGCTTTAGTGTGATACCAATTTCTCCACATATCTTCAGTTATTCGCACACGATCATTGATCTTCAAGAAGATATCATGATCCATTTCCTCCTCGAAGCAACCCAGTTCGGTTCGTTTTTCGGGTAGTTGTTGCGCGTAGTCAGGTTCGGATTCTTGATCGTCTCCCCATCATTGCTGAGCGTGGGCACGTGCGTCACAATCATCAGATACTCCTTGGCTCAGCATTGTCAACGCTCGGTTCGACGACGTCAAGAAGCCAACCTTTCCTTGGCTGCGAACCAGGCTAATAATCGCAATACCCACTTCGCTTCGTTGACATGAATCGCCAGTAGCGATAGTTATGTTGAGTCGATCGGCCCGTATACGCCACTTGGGTAACTCTTCGCGTAAGTAGGCCACCTGACCTCGATACGGCGAAATGACCAGCACACGCAATGGCTCAGGTAGTCGTCGTAAGTGCGCAGAAATATCGACCAGTTTCTCCATGACCCATATCGCTTCGGTCGGATTGAACAAGGAGCTGCCTCCCTCGAATGGCTGCTCTTTGCTTTTGGATAGAGACACTAGTACCACCCGTTCGTTGCAGAGCTTAGACGAATCGTCTGTCTGAGACGATGAGGCAAACCTCATCCCCTGCAGAAAATCCTGAACATCCGAACGCCTCTCGGTCTTGATAGATAGAATACCTCGTTTAGCGGTCCCATAATGCCGGGGTGGCACCGGTACTGCATATCCAAACACGTCGCTCGCCCCAGATCGAAAAAGTCCTCCAACGCCGACTTATCCAATCGGTGGCGTTGGCCACCGAAACTAGTCTTCAGGGTCGGGTCGTTCTCCGGCTGGTGTGGGGGTAGCTGGCGGGGGTCTCCTACGATTGCCAACGTTGTTGTATGCCCACGTAATGCCATGACGAGTCCCGTGTCAGGCACCTGTCCACCTTCATCGCAAATACACAGGTCGAACTGCAATTTGCGGACTCCCTCTTGTCCCAGCGAGGAGCTCGTACCAAACACAATGACCGCATTCCTTAGAATATCCTTCCGCTTTCGGTTCCACTGAGAAGATAGCCCCCCCCTCCCCCGCGATTGTCGTTATGCCCCCTCATCCATTCGTCTGTGAAGTTATTCTTCATTGCAGTCAAAGAGAACTGGGGGTAGCGATTGTTCATCGTGTTGCTATTGCCCACTCGCAACTGTCCGGCCTTCCAGTTATCTGAGGCTGCGATTCGTTTCATCTTCTCATCAACAGCATCGCCTGTCTCCGCGTAGATGACCACGCGTTTGTTGGAATGTACTTACACATACGTCACTGCCGCGAGACTAATGAACAACGTCTTCCCACAACCGCACGGCCCGACTACCGGTACGACTCCTTCCTGCTTGAGTATCTGCAGCACCGCCATTCTCTGAGTTGACGATCCACTGTTTGCGGAACCAGCACTAGGAGTCGACCATCCATCTCTCTGAACACGATCCCTTTAAACCCATATTCGTGCCGCCGCGATCGAAGCCCCCCACCGAATACATCCGTGGTAGATTGCCACGCGATCCGTAAGGTTCTATGATCAATAGAGAAAAACACCAGAGCATGTTTTTCCCGGTAGCGTCCGCTATGTCGTTGTAATTCTCGATATGGTGAGTCAGCGGACGCCAGCTCAAAATTTTGCCACAGAATGCTGAATGCTCTGACACGGATTCATCGTCTCGGCAAATATTAGATGCGTCCAAAGGATTGTGAAGCGCGAGCATCGTGCGATAGTCTTGAGCGTCGTTGAACCCGAATCGAAACACCTGGCTCTTCGAAAAGTAAGCCTAGTGGCGGCAGTTTTTATCACCACAAAACGCATTCGATCGCATATCATAGCCACAATTCACACTTTGGCACTGCCATACGTTATTGTTTTCAGCAGACTGACGAATGTTAGCCTCAGATCATGCGTAGGGAATACCGCACTGGTGGCGAAAATGAGCGATCGCCCAATTCGAACTTGACGTGTGGGTCCTCCTCTGGGTATAGCTTTAGTGTGATACCAATTTCTCCACATATCTTCAGTTATTCGCACACGATCATTGATCTTCAAGAAGATATCATGATCCATTTCCTCCTCGAAGCAACCCAGTTCGGTTCGTTTTTCGGGTAGTTGTTGCGCGTAGTCAGGTTCGGATTCTTGATCGTCTCCCCATCATTGCTGAGCGTGGGCACGTGCGTCACAATCATCAGATACTCCTTGGCTCAGCATTGTCAACGCTCGGTTCGACGACGTCAAGAAGCCAACCTTTCCTTGGCTGCGAACCAGGCTAATAATCGCAATATCCACTTCGCTTCGTTGACATGAATCGCCAGTAGCGATAGTTATGTTGAGTCGATCGGCCCGTATACGCCACTTGGGTAACTCTTCGCGTAAGTAGGCCACCTGACCTCGATACGGCGAAATGACCAGCACACGCAATGGCTCAGGTAGTCGTCGTAAGTGCGCAGAAATATCGACCAGTTTCTCCATGACCCATATCGCTTCGGTCGGATTGAACAAGGAGCTGCCTCCCTCGAATGGCTGCTCTTTGCTTTTGGATAGAGACACTAGTACCACCCGTTCGTTGCAGAGCTTAGACGAATCGTCTGTCTGAGACGATGAGGCAAACCTCATCCCCTGCAGAAAATCCTGAACATCCGAACGCCTCTCGGTCTTGATAGATAGAATACCTCGTTTAGCGGTCTCATAATGCCGGGGTGGCACCGGTACTGCATATCCAAACACGTCGCTCGCCCCAGATCGAAAAAGTCCTCCAACGCCGACTTATCCAATCGGTGGCGTTGGCCACCGAAACTAGTCTTCAGGGTCGGGTCGTTCTCCGGCTGGTGTGGGGGTAGCTGGCGGGGGGCTCCTACGATTGCCAACGTTGTTGTATGCTCACGTAATGCCATGACGAGTCCCGTGTCAGGCACCTGTCCACCTTCATCGCAAATACACAGGTCGAACTGCAATTTGCGGACTCCCTCTTGTCCCAGCGAGGAGCTCGTACCAAACACAATGACCGCATTCCTTAGAATATCCTTCCGCTTTCGGTTCCACTGAGAAGATAGCCCCCCCCCCCCTTCCCCGCGATTGTCGTTATGCCCCCTCATCCATTCGTCTGTGAAGTTATTCTTCATTGCAGTCAAAGAGAACTGGGGGTAGCGATTGTTCATCGTGTTGCTATTGCCCACTCGCAACTGTCCGGCCTTCCAGTTATCTGAGGCTGCGATTCGTTTCATCTTCTCATCAACAGCATCGCCTGTCTCCGCGTAGATGACCACGCGTTTGTTGGAATGTACTTACACATACGTCACTGCCGCGAGACTAATGAACAACGTCTTCCCACAACCGCACGGCCCGACTACCGGTACGACTCCTTCCTGCTTGAGTATCTGCAGCACCGCCATTCTCTGAGTTGACGATCCACTGTTTGCGGAACCAGCACTAGGAGTCGACCATCCATCTCTCTGAACACGATCCCTTTAAACCCATATTCGTGCCGCCGCGATCGAAGCCCCCCACCGAATACATCCGTGGTAGATTGCCACGCGATCCGTAAGGTTCTATGATCAATAGAGAAAAACACCAGAGCATGTTTTTCCCGGTAGCGTCCGCTATGTCGTTGTAATTCTCGATATGGTGAGTCAGCGGACGCCAGCTCAAAATTTTGCCACAGAATGCTGAATGCTCTGACACGGATTCATCGTCTCGGCAAATATTAGATGCGTCCAAAGGATTGTGAAGCGCGAGCATCGTGCGATAGTCTTGAGCGTCGTTGAACCCGAATCGAAACACCTGGCTCTTCGAAAAGTAAGCCTAGTGGCGGCAGTTTTTATCACCACAAAACGCATTCGATCGCATATCATAGCCACAATTCACACTTTGGCACTGCCATACGTTATTGTTTTCAGCAGACTGACGAATGTTAGCCTCAGATCATGCGTAGGGAATACCGCACTGGTGGCGAAAATGAGCGATCGCCCAATTCGAACTTGACGTGTGGGTCCTCCTCTGGGTATAGCTTTAGTGTGATACCAATTTCTCCACATATCTTCAGTTATTCGCACACGATCATTGATCTTCAAGAAGATATCATGATCCATTTCCTCCTCGAAGCAACCCAGTTCGGTTCGTTTTTCGGGTAGTTGTTGCGCGTAGTCAGGTTCGGATTCTTGATCGTCTCCCCATCATTGCTGAGCGTGGGCACGTGCGTCACAATCATCAGATACTCCTTGGCTCAGCATTGTCAGCGCTCGGTTCGACGACGTCAAGAAGCCAACCTTTCCTTGGCTGCGAACCAGGCTAATAATCGCAATATCCACTTCGCTTCGTTGACATGAATCGCCAGTAGCGATAGTTATGTTGAGTCGATCGGCCCGTATACGCCACTTGGGTAACTCTTCGCGTAAGTAGGCCACCTGACCTCGATACGGCGAAATGACCAGCACACGCAATGGCTCAGGTAGTCGTCGTAAGTGCGCAGAAATATCGACCAGTTTCTCCATGACCCATATCGCTTCGGTCGGATTGAACAAGGAGCTGCCTCCCTCGAATGGCTGCTCTTTGCTTTTGGATAGAGACACTAGTACCACCCGTTCGTTGCAGAGCTTAG
This sequence comes from Phytophthora x cambivora, assembly GCA_033557925.1. Classification (NCBI taxonomy): domain Eukaryota; phylum Oomycota; class Peronosporomycetes; order Peronosporales; family Peronosporaceae; genus Phytophthora; species Phytophthora x cambivora. The sequence continues at coordinate 1,434,105 of JAUCEB010000008.1, read as the reverse complement.
ACGAATCGTCTGTCTGAGACGATGAGGCAAACCTCATCCCCTGCAGAAAATCCTGAACATCCGAACGCCTCTCGGTCTTGATAGATAGAATACCTCGTTTAGCGGTCCCATAATGCCGGGGTGGCACCGGTACTGCATATCCAAACACGTCGCTCGCCCCAGATCGAAAAAGTCCTCCAACGCCGACTTATCCAATCGGTGGCGTTGGCCACCGAAACTAGTCTTCAGGGTCGGGTCGTTCTCCGGCTGGTGTGGGGGTAGCTGGCGGGGGTCTCCTACGATTGCCAACGTTGTTGTATGCTCACGTAATGCCATGGCGAGTCCCGTGTCAGGCACCTGTCCACCTTCATCGCAAATACACAGGTCGAACTGCAATTTGCGGACTCCCTCTTGTCCCAGCGAGGAGCTCGTACCAAACACAATGACCGCATTCCTTAGAATATCCTTCCGCTTTCGGTTCCACTGAGAAGATAGCCCCCCCCCCCCTCCCCCGCGATTGTCGTTATGCCCCCTCATCCATTCGTCTGTGAAGTTATTCTTCATTGTAGTCAAAGAGAACTGGGGGTAGCGATTGTTCATCGTGTTGCTATTGCCCACTCGCAACTGTCCGGCCTTCCAGTTATCTGAGGCTGCGATTCGTTTCATCTTCTCATCAACAGCATCGCCTGTCTCCGCGTAGATGACCACGCGTTTGTTGGAATGTACTTACACATACGTCACTGCCGCGAGACTAATGAACAACGTCTTCCCACAACCGCACGGCCCGACTACCGGTACGACTCCTTCCTGCTTGAGTATCTGCAGCACCGCCATTCTCTGAGTTGACGATCCACTGTTTGCGGAACCAGCACTAGGAGTCGACCATCCATCTCTCTGAACACGATCCCTTTAAACCCATATTCGTGCCGCCGCGATCGAAGCCCCCCACCGAATACATCCGTGGTAGATTGCCACGCGATCCGTAAGGTTCTATGATCAATAGAGAAAAACACCAGAGCATGTTTTTCCCGGTAGCGTCCGCTATGTCGTTGTAATTCTCGATATGGTGAGTCAGCGGACGCCAGCTCAAAATTTTGCCACAGAATGCTGAATGCTCTGACACGGATTCATCGTCTCGGCAAATATTAGATGCGTCCAAAGGATTGTGAAGCGCGAGCATCGTGCGATAGTCTTGAGCGTCGTTGAACCCGAATCGAAACACCTGGCTCTTCGAAAAGTAAGCCTAGTGGCGGCAGTTTTTATCACCACAAAACGCATTCGATCGCATATCATAGCCACAATTCACACTTTGGCACTGCCATACGTTATTGTTTTCAGCAGACTGACGAATGTTAGCCTCAGATCATGCGTAGGGAATACCGCACTGGTGGCGAAAATGAGCGATCGCACAATTCGAACTTGACGTGTGGGTCCTCCTCTGGGTATAGCTTTAGTGTGATACCAATTTCTCCACATATCTTCAGTTATTCGCACACGATCATTGATCTTCAAGAAGATATCATGATCCATTTCCTCCTCGAAGCAACCCAGTTCGGTTCGTTTTTCGGGTAGTTGTTGCGCGTAGTCAGGTTCGGATTCTTGATCGTCTCCCCATCATTGCTGAGCGTGGGCACGTGCGTCACAATCATCAGATACTCCTTGGCTCAGCATTGTCAACGCTCGGTTCGACGACGTCAAGAAGCCAACCTTTCCTTGGCTGCGAACCAGGCTAATAATCGCAATATCCACTTCGCTTCGTTGACATGAATCGCCAGTAGCGATAGATATGTTGAGTCGATCGGCCCGTATACGCCACTTGGGTAACTCTTCGCGTAAGTAGGCCACCTGACCTCGATACGGCGAAATGACCAGCACACGCAATGGCTCAGGTAGTCGTCGTAAGTGCGCAGAAATATCGACCAGTTTCTCCATGACCCATATCGCTTCGGTCGGATTGAACAAGGAGCTGCCTCCCTCGAATGGCTGCTCTTTGCTTTTGGATAGAGACACTAGTACCACCCGTTCGTTGCAGAGCTTAGACGAATCGTCTGTCTGAGACGATGAGGCAAACCTCATCCCCTGCAGAAAATCCTGAACATCCGAACGCCTCTCGGTCTTGATAGATAGAATACCTCGTTTAGCGGTCCCATAATGCCGGGGTGGCACCGGTACTGCATATCCAAACACGTCGCTCGCCCCAGATCGAAAAAGTCCTCCAACGCCGACTTATCCAATCGGTGGCGTTGGCCACCGAAACTAGTCTTCAGGGTCGGGTCGTTCTCCGGCTGGTGTGGGGGTAGCTGGCGGGGGTCTCCTACGATTGCCAACGTTGTTGTATGCTCACGTAATGCCATGACGAGTCCCGTGTCAGGCACCTGTCCACCTTCATCGCAAATACACAGGTCGAACTGCAATTTGCGGACTCCCTCTTGTCCCAGCGAGGAGCTCGTACCAAACACAATGACCGCATTCCTTAGAATATCCTTCCGCTTTCGGTTCCACTGAGAAGATAGCCCCCCCCCTCCCCCGCGATTGTCGTTATGCCCCCTCATCCATTCGTCTGTGAAGTTACTCTTCATTGCAGTCAAAGAGAACTGGGGGTAGCGATTGTTCATCGTGTTGCTATTGCCCACTCGCAACTGTCCGGCCTTCCAGTTATCTGAGGCTGCGATTCGTTTCATCTTCTCATCAACAGCATCGCCTGTCTCCGCGTAGATGACCACGCGTTTGTTGGAATGTACTTACACATACGTCACTGCCGCGAGACTAATGAACAACGTCTTCCCACAACCGCACGGCCCGACTACCGGTACGACTCCTTCCTGCTTGAGTATCTGCAGCACCGCCATTCTCTGAGTTGACGATCCACTGTTTGCGGAACCAGCACTAGGAGTCGACCATCCATCTCTCTGAACACGATCCCTTTAAACCCATATTCGTGCCGCCGCGATCGAAGCCCCCCACCGAATACATCCGTGGTAGATTGCCACGCGATCCGTAAGGTTCTATGATCAATAGAGAAAAACACCAGAGCATGTTTTTCCCGGTAGCGTCCGCTATGTCGTTGTAATTCTCGATATGGTGAGTCAGCGGACGCCAGCTCAAAATTTTGCCACAGAATGCTGAATGCTCTGACACGGATTCATCGTCTCGGCAAATATTAGATGCGTCCAAAGGATTGTGAAGCGCGAGCATCGTGCGATAGTCTTGAGCGTCGTTGAACCCGAATCGAAACACCTGGCTCTTCGAAAAGTAAGCCTAGTGGCGGCAGTTTTTATCACCACAAAACGCATTCGATCGCATATCATAGCCACAATTCACACTTTGGCACTGCCATACGTTATTGTTTTCAGCAGACTGACGAATGTTAGCCTCAGATCATGCGTAGGGAATACCGCACTGGTGGCGAAAATGAGCGATCGCCCAATTCGAACTTGACGTGTGGGTCCTCCTCTGGGTATAGCTTTAGTGTGATACCAATTTCTCCACATATCTTCAGTTATTCGCACACGATCATTGATCTTCAAGAAGATATCATGATCCATTTCCTCCTCGAAGCAACCCAGTTCGGTTCGTTTTTCGGGTAGTTGTTGCGCGTAGTCAGGTTCGGATTCTTGATCGTCTCCCCATCATTGCTGAGCGTGGGCACGTGCGTCACAATCATCAGATACTCCTTGGCTCAGCATTGTCAACGCTCGGTTCGACGACGTCAAGAAGCCAACCTTTCCTTGGCTGCGAACCAGGCTAATAATCGCAATACCCACTTCGCTTCGTTGACATGAATCGCCAGTAGCGATAGTTATGTTGAGTCGATCGGCCCGTATACGCCACTTGGGTAACTCTTCGCGTAAGTAGGCCACCTGACCTCGATACGGCGAAATGACCAGCACACGCAATGGCTCAGGTAGTCGTCGTAAGTGCGCAGAAATATCGACCAGTTTCTCCATGACCCATATCGCTTCGGTCGGATTGAACAAGGAGCTGCCTCCCTCGAATGGCTGCTCTTTGCTTTTGGATAGAGACACTAGTACCACCCGTTCGTTGCAGAGCTTAGACGAATCGTCTGTCTGAGACGATGAGGCAAACCTCATCCCCTGCAGAAAATCCTGAACATCCGAACGCCTCTCGGTCTTGATAGATAGAATACCTCGTTTAGCGGTCCCATAATGCCGGGGTGGCACCGGTACTGCATATCCAAACACGTCGCTCGCCCCAGATCGAAAAAGTCCTCCAACGCCGACTTATCCAATCGGTGGCGTTGGCCACCGAAACTAGTCTTCAGGGTCGGGTCGTTCTCCGGCTGGTGTGGGGGTAGCTGGCGGGGGTCTCCTACGATTGCCAACGTTGTTGTATGCCCACGTAATGCCATGACGAGTCCCGTGTCAGGCACCTGTCCACCTTCATCGCAAATACACAGGTCGAACTGCAATTTGCGGACTCCCTCTTGTCCCAGCGAGGAGCTCGTACCAAACACAATGACCGCATTCCTTAGAATATCCTTCCGCTTTCGGTTCCACTGAGAAGATAGCCCCCCCCTCCCCCGCGATTGTCGTTATGCCCCCTCATCCATTCGTCTGTGAAGTTATTCTTCATTGCAGTCAAAGAGAACTGGGGGTAGCGATTGTTCATCGTGTTGCTATTGCCCACTCGCAACTGTCCGGCCTTCCAGTTATCTGAGGCTGCGATTCGTTTCATCTTCTCATCAACAGCATCGCCTGTCTCCGCGTAGATGACCACGCGTTTGTTGGAATGTACTTACACATACGTCACTGCCGCGAGACTAATGAACAACGTCTTCCCACAACCGCACGGCCCGACTACCGGTACGACTCCTTCCTGCTTGAGTATCTGCAGCACCGCCATTCTCTGAGTTGACGATCCACTGTTTGCGGAACCAGCACTAGGAGTCGACCATCCATCTCTCTGAACACGATCCCTTTAAACCCATATTCGTGCCGCCGCGATCGAAGCCCCCCACCGAATACATCCGTGGTAGATTGCCACGCGATCCGTAAGGTTCTATGATCAATAGAGAAAAACACCAGAGCATGTTTTTCCCGGTAGCGTCCGCTATGTCGTTGTAATTCTCGATATGGTGAGTCAGCGGACGCCAGCTCAAAATTTTGCCACAGAATGCTGAATGCTCTGACACGGGTTCATCGTCTCGGCAAATATTAGATGCGTCCAAAGGATTGTGAAGCGCGAGCATCGTGCGATAGTCTTGAGCGTCGTTGAACCCGAATCGAAACACCTGGCTCTTCGAAAAGTAAGCCTAGTGGCGGCAGTTTTTATCACCACAAAACGCATTCGATCGCATATCATAGCCACAATTCACACTTTGGCACTGCCATACGTTATTGTTTTCAGCAGACTGACGAATGTTAGCCTCAGATCATGCGTAGGGAATACCGCACTGGTGGCGAAAATGAGCGATCGCCCAATTCGAACTTGACGTGTGGGTCCTCCTCTGGGTATAGCTTTAGTGTGATACCAATTTCTCCACATATCTTCAGTTATTCGCACACGATCATTGATCTTCAAGAAGATATCATGATCCATTTCCTCCTCGAAGCAACCCAGTTCGGTTCGTTTTTCGGGTAGTTGTTGCGCGTAGTCAGGTTCGGATTCTTGATCGTCTCCCCATCATTGCTGAGCGTGGGCACGTGCGTCACAATCATCAGATACTCCTTGGCTCAGCATTGTCAACGCTCGGTTCGACGACGTCAAGAAGCCAACCTTTCCTTGGCTGCGAACCAGGCTAATAATCGCAATACCCACTTCGCTTCGTTGACATGAATCGCCAGTAGCGATAGTTATGTTGAGTCGATCGGCCCGTATACGCCACTTGGGTAACTCTTCGCGTAAGTAGGCCACCTGACCTCGATACGGCGAAATGACCAGCACACGCAATGGCTCAGGTAGTCGTCGTAAGTGCGCAGAAATATCGACCAGTTTCTCCATGACCCATATCGCTTCGGTCGGATTGAACAAGGAGCTGCCTCCCTCGAATGGCTGCTCTTTGCTTTTGGATAGAGACACTAGTACCACCCGTTCGTTGCAGAGCTTAGACGAATCGTCTGTCTGAGACGATGAGGCAAACCTCATCCCCTGCAGAAAATCCTGAACATCCGAACGCCTCTCGGTCTTGATAGATAGAATACCTCGTTTAGCGGTCCCATAATGCCGGGGTGGCACCGGTACTGCATATCCAAACACGTCGCTCGCCCCAGATCGAAAAAGTCCTCCAACGCCGACTTATCCAATCGGTGGCGTTGGCCACCGAAACTAGTCTTCAGGGTCGGGTCGTTCTCCGGCTGGTGTGGGGGTAGCTGGCGGGGGGCTCCTACGATTGCCAACGTTGTTGTATGCTCACGTAATGCCATGACGAGTCCCGTGTCAGGCACCTGTCCACCTTCATCGCAAATACACAGGTCGAACTGCAATTTGCGGACTCCCTCTTGTCCCAGCGAGGAGCTCGTACCAAACACAATGACCGCATTCCTTAGAATATCCTTCCGCTTTCGGTTCCACTGAGAAGATAGCCCCCCCCTCCCCCGCGATTGTCGTTATGCCCCCTCATCCATTCGTCTGTGAAGTTATTCTTCATTGCAGTCAAAGAGAACTGGGGGTAGCGATTGTTCATCGTGTTGCTATTGCCCACTCGCAACTGTCCGGCCTTCCAGTTATCTGAGGCTGCGATTCGTTTCATCTTCTCATCAACAGCATCGCCTGTCTCCGCGTAGATGACCACGCGTTTGTTGGAATGTACTTACACATACGTCACTGCCGCGAGACTAATGAACAACGTCTTCCCACAACCGCACGGCCCGACTACCGGTACGACTCCTTCCTGCTTGAGTATCTGCAGCACCGCCATTCTCTGAGTTGACGATCCACTGTTTGCGGAACCAGCACTAGGAGTCGACCATCCATCTCTCTGAACACGATCCCTTTAAACCCATATTCGTGCCGCCGCGATCGAAGCCCCCCACCGAATACATCCGTGGTAGATTGCCACGCGATCCGTAAGGTTCTATGATCAATAGAGAAAAACACCAGAGCATGTTTTTCCCGGTAGCGTCCGCTATGTCGTTGTAATTCTCGATATGGTGAGTCAGCGGACGCCAGCTCAAAATTTTGCCACAGAATGCTGAATGCTCTGACACGGATTCATCGTCTCGGCAAATATTAGATGCGTCCAAAGGATTGTGAAGCGCGAGCATCGTGCGATAGTCTTGAGCGTCGTTGAACCCGAATCGAAACACCTGGCTCTTCGAAAAGTAAGCCTAGTGGCGGCAGTTTTTATCACCACAAAACGCATTCGATCGCATATCATAGCCACAATTCACACTTTGGCACTGCCATACGTTATTGTTTTCAGCAGACTGACGAATGTTAGCCTCAGATCATGCGTAGGGAATACCGCACTGGTGGCGAAAATGAGCGATCGCACAATTCGAACTTGACGTGTGGGTCCTCCTCTGGGTATAGCTTTAGTGTGATACCAATTTCTCCACATATCTTCAGTTATTCGCACACGATCATTGATCTTCAAGAAGATATCATGATCCATTTCCTCCTCGAAGCAACCCAGTTCGGTTCGTTTTTCGGGTAGTTGTTGCGCGTAGTCAGGTTCGGATTCTTGATCGTCTCCCCATCATTGCTGAGCGTGGGCACGTGCGTCACAATCATCAGATACTCCTTGGCTCAGCATTGTCAACGCTCGGTTCGACGACGTCAAGAAGCCAACCTTTCCTTGGCTGCGAACCAGGCTAATAATCGCAATATCCACTTCGCTTCGTTGACATGAATCGCCAGTAGCGATAGTTATGTTGAGTCGATCGGCCCGTATACGCCACTTGGGTAACTCTTCGCGTAAGTAGGCCACCTGACCTCGATACGGCGAAATGACCAGCACACGCAATGGCTCAGGTAGTCGTCGTAAGTGCGCAGAAATATCGACCAGTTTCTCCATGACCCATATCGCTTCGGTCGGATTGAACAAGGAGCTGCCTCCCTCGAATGGCTGCTCTTTGCTTTTGGATAGAGACACTAGTACCACCCGTTCGTTGCAGAGCTTAGACGAATCGTCTGTCTGAGACGATGAGGCAAACCTCATCCCCTGCAGAAAATCCTGAACATCCGAACGCCTCTCGGTCTTGATAGATAGAATACCTCGTTTAGCGGTCTCATAATGCCGGGGTGGCACCGGTACTGCATATACAAACACGTCGCTCGCCCCAGATCGAAAAAGTCCTCCAACGCCGACTTATCCAATCGGTGGCGTTGGCCACCGAAACTAGTCTTCAGGGTCGGGTCGTTCTCCGGCTGGTGTGGGGGTAGCTGGCGGGGGGCTCCTACGATTGCCAACGTTGTTGTATGCCCACGTAATGCCATGACGAGTTCCGTGTCAGGCACCTGTCCACCTTCATCGCAAATACACAGGTCGAACTGCAATTTGCGGACTCCCTCTTGTCCCAGCGAGGAGCTCGTACCAAACACAATGACCGCATTCCTTAGAATATCCTTCCGCTTTCGGTTCCACTGAGAAGATAGCCCCCCCCCTTCCCCGCGATTGTCGTTATGCCCCCTCATCCATTCGTCTGTGAAGTTATTCTTCATTGCAGTCAAAGAGAACTGGGGGTAGCGATTGTTCATCGTGTTGCTATTGCCCACTCGCAACTGTCCGGCCTTCCAGTTATCTGAGGCTGCGATTCGTTTCATCTTCTCATCAACAGCATCGCCTGTCTCCGCGTAGATGACCACGCGTTTGTTGGAATGTACTTACACATACGTCACTGCCGCGAGACTAATGAACAACGTCTTCCCACAACCGCACGGCCCGACTACCGGTACGACTCCTTCCTGCTTGAGTATCTGCAGCACCGCCATTCTCTGAGTTGACGATCCACTGTTTGCGGAACCAGCACTAGGAGTCGACCATCCATCTCTCTGAACACGATCCCTTTAAACCCATATTCGTGCCGCCGCGATCGAAGCCCCCCACCGAATACATCCGTGGTAGATTGCCACGCGATCCGTAAGGTTCTATGATCAATAGAGAAAAACACCAGAGCATGTTTTTCCCGGTAGCGTCCGCTATGTCGTTGTAATTCTCGATATGGTGAGTCAGCGGACGCCAGCTCAAAATTTTGCCACAGAATGCTGAATGCTCTGACACGGATTCATCGTCTCGGCAAATATTAGATGCGTCCAAAGGATTGTGAAGCGCGAGCATCGTGCGATAGTCTTGAGCGTCGTTGAACCCGAATCGAAACACCTGGCTCTTCGAAAAGTAAGCCTAGTGGCGGCAGTTTTTATCACCACAAAACGCATTCGATCGCATATCATAGCCACAATTCACACTTTGGCACTGCCATACGTTATTGTTTTCAGCAGACTGACGAATGTTAGCCTCAGATCATGCGTAGGGAATACCGCACTGGTGGCGAAAATGAGCGATCGCCCAATTCGAACTTGACGTGTGGGTTCTCCTCTGGGTATAGCTTTAGTGTGATACCAATTTCTCCACATATCTTCAGTTATTCGCACACGATCATTGATCTTCAAGAAGATATCATGATCCATTTCCTCCTCGAAGCAACCCAGTTCGGTTCGTTTTTCGGGTAGTTGTTGCGCGTAGTCAGGTTCGGATTCTTGATCGTCTCCCCATCATTGCTGAGCGTGGGCACGTGCGTCACAATCATCAGATACTCCTTGGCTCAGCATTGTCAACGCTCGGTTCGACGACGTCAAGAAGCCAACCTTTCCTTGGCTGCGAACCAGGCTAATAATCGCAATATCCACTTCGCTTCGTTGACATGAATCGCCAGTAGCGATAGTTATGTTGAGTCGATCGGCCCGTATACGCCACTTGGGTAACTCTTCGCGTAAGTAGGCCACCTGACCTCGATACGGCGAAATGACCAGCACACGCAATGGCTCAAGTAGTCGTCGTAAGTGCGCAGAAATATCGACCAGTTTCTCCATGACCCATATCGCTTCGGTCGGATTGAACAAGGAGCTGCCTCCCTCGAATGGCTGCTCTTTGCTTTTGGATAGAGACACTAGTACCACCCGTTCGTTGCAGAGCTTAGACGAATCGTCTGTCTGAGACGATGAGGCAAACCTCATCCCCTGCAGAAAATCCTGAACATCCGAACGCCTCTCGGTCTTGATAGATAGAATACCTCGTTTAGCGGTCCCATAATGCCGGGGTGGCACCGGTACTGCATATCCAAACACGTCGCTCGCCCCAGATCGAAAAAGTCCTCCAACGCCGACTTATCCAATCGGTGGCGTTGGCCACCGAAACTAGTCTTCAGGGTCGGGTCGTTCTCCGGCTGGTGTGGGGGTAGCTGGCGGGGGTCTCCTACGATTGCCAACGTTGTTGTATGCTCACGTAATGCCATGACGAGTCCCGTGTCAGGCACCTGTCCACCTTCATCGCAAATACACAGGTCGAACTGCAATTTGCGGACTCCCTCTTGTCCCAGCGAGGAGCTCGTACCAAACACAATGACCGCATTCCTTAGAATATCCTTCCGCTTTCGGTTCCACTGAGAAGATAGCCCCCCCCCCTTCCCCGCGATTGTCGTTATGCCCCCTCATCCATTCGTCTGTGAAGTTATTCTTCATTGCAGTCAAAGAGAACTGGGGGTAGCGATTGTTCATCGTGTTGCTATTGCCCACTCGCAACTGTCCGGCCTTCCAGTTATCTGAGGCTGCGATTCGTTTCATCTTCTCATCAACAGCATCGCCTGTCTCCGCGTAGATGACCACGCGTTTGTTGGAATGTACTTACACATACGTCACTGCCGCGAGACTAATGAACAACGTCTTCCCACAACCGCACGGCCCGACTACCGGTACGACTCCTTCCTGCTTGAGTATCTGCAGCACCGCCATTCTCTGAGTTGACGATCCACTGTTTGCGGAACCAGCACTAGGAGTCGACCATCCATCTCTCTGAACACGATCCCTTTAAACCCATATTCGTGCCGCCGCGATCGAAGCCCCCCCCCCCCCCCCGAATACATCCGTGGTAGATTGCCACGCGATCCGTAAGGTTCTATGATCAATAGAGAAAAACACCAGAGCATGTTTTTCCCGGTAGCGTCCGCTATGTCGTTGTAATTCTCGATATGGTGAGTCAGCGGACGCCAGCTCAAAATTTTGCCACAGAATGCTGAATGCTCTGACACGGATTCATCGTCTCGGCAAATATTAGATGCGTCCAAAGGATTGTGAAGCGCGAGCATCGTGCGATAGTCTTGAGCGTCGTTGAACCCGAATCGAAACACCTGGCTCTTCGAAAAGTAAGCCTAGTGGCGGCAGTTTTTATCACCACAAAACGCATTCGATCGCATATCATAGCCACAATTCACACTTTGGCACTGCCATACGTTATTGTTTTCAGCAGACTGACGAATGTTAGCCTCAGATCATGCGTAGGGAATACCGCACTGGTGGCGAAAATGAGCGATCGCACAATTCGAACTTGACGTGTGGGTCCTCCTCTGGGTATAGCTTTAGTGTGATACCAATTTCTCCACATATCTTCAGTTATTCGCACACGATCATTGATCTTCAAGAAGATATCATGATCCATTTCCTCCTCGAAGCAACCCAGTTCGGTTCGTTTTTCGGGTAGTTGTTGCGCGTAGTCAGGTTCGGATTCTTGATCGTCTCCCCATCATTGCTGAGCGTGGGCACGTGCGTCACAATCATCAGATACTCCTTGGCTCAGCATTGTCAACGCTCGGTTCGACGACGTCAAGAAGCCAACCTTTCCTTGGCTGCGAACCAGGCTAATAATCGCAATACCCACTTCGCTTCGTTGACATGAATCGCCAGTAGCGATAGTTATGTTGAGTCGATCGGCCCGTATACGCCACTCGGGTAACTCTTCGCGTAAGTAGGCCACCTGACCTCGATACGGCGAAATGACCAGCACACGCAATGGCTCAGGTAGTCGTCGTAAGTGCGCAGAAATATCGACCAGTTTCTCCATGACCCATATCGCTTCGGTCGGATTGAACAAGGAGCTGCCTCCCTCGAATGGCTGCTCTTTGCTTTTGGATAGCGACACTAGTACCACCCGTTCGTTGCAGAGCTTAGACGAATCGTCTGTCTAAGACGATGAGGCACACCTCATCCCCTGCAGAAAATCCTGAACATCCGAACGCCTCTCGGTCTTGATAGATAGAATACCTCGTTTAGCGGTCCCATAATGCCGGGGTGGCACCGGTACTGCATATCCAAACACGTCGCTCGCCCCAGATCGAAAAAGTCCTCCAACGCCGACTTATCCAATCGGTGGCGTTGGCCACCGAAACTAGTCTTCAGGGTCGGGTCGTTCTCCGGCTGGTGTGGGGGTAGCTGGCGGGGGGGCTCCTACGATTGCCAACGTTGTTGTATGCCCACGTAATGCCATGACGAGTCCCGTGTCAGGCACCTGTCCACCTTCATCGCAAATACACAGGTCGAACTGCAATTTGCGGACTCCCTCTTGTCCCAGCGAGGAGCTCGTACCAAACACAATGACCGCATTCCTTAGAATATCCTTCCGCTTTCGGTTCCACTGAGAAGATAGCCCCCCCCTCCCCCGCGATTGTCGTTATGCCCCCTCATCCATTCGTCTGTGAAGTTATTCTTCATTGCAGTCAAAGAGAACTGGGGGTAGCGATTGTTCATCGTGTTGCTATTGCCCACTCGCAACTGTCCGGCCTTCCAGTTATCTGAGGCTGCGATTCGTTTCATCTTCTCATCAACAGCATCGCCTGTCTCCGCGTAGATGACCACGCGTTTGTTGGAATGTACTTACACATACGTCACTGCCGCGAGACTAATGAACAACGTCTTCCCACAACCGCACGGCCCGACTACCGGTACGACTCCTTCCTGCTTGAGTATCTGCAGCACCGCCATTCTCTGAGTTGACGATCCACTGTTTGCGGAACCAGCACTAGGAGTCGACCATCCATCTCTCTGAACACGATCCCTTTAAACCCATATTCGTGCCGCCGCGATCGAAGCCCCCCCCCCCCCACCGAATACATCCGTGGTAGATTGCCACGCGATCCGTAAGGTTCTATGATCAATAGAGAAAAACACCAGAGCATGTTTTTCCCGGTAGCGTCCGCTATGTCGTTGTAATTCTCGATATGGTGAGTCAGCGGACGCCAGCTCAAAATTTTGCCACAGAATGCTGAATGCTCTGACACGGATTCATCGTCTCGGCAAATATTAGATGCGTCCAAAGGATTGTGAAGCGCGAGCATCGTGCGATAGTCTTGAGCGTCGTTGAACCCGAATCGAAACACCTGGCTCTTCGAAAAGTAAGCCTAGTGGCGGCAGTTTTTATCACCACAAAACGCATTCGATCGCATATCATAGCCACAATTCACACTTTGGCACTGCCATACGTTATTGTTTTCAGCAGACTGACGAATGTTAGCCTCAGATCATGCGTAGGGAATACCGCACTGGTGGCGAAAATGAGCGATCGCCCAATTCGAACTTGACGTGTGGGTCCTCCTCTGGGTATAGCTTTAGTGTGATACCAATTTCTCCACATATCTTCAGTTATTCGCACACGATCATTGATCTTCAAGAAGATATCATGATCCATTTCCTCCTCGAAGCAACCCAGTTCGGTTCGTTTTTCGGGTAGTTGTTGCGCGTAGTCAGGTTCGGATTCTTGATCGTCTCCCCATCATTGCTGAGCGTGGGCACGTGCGTCACAATCATCAGATACTCCTTGGCTCAGCATTGTCAACGCTCGGTTCGACGACGTCAAGAAGCCAACCTTTCCTTGGCTGCGAACCAGGCTAATAATCGCAATACCCACTTCGCTTCGTTGACATGAATCGCCAGTAGCGATAGTTATGTTGAGTCGATCGGCCCGTATACGCCACTTGGGTAACTCTTCGCGTAAGTAGGCCACCTGACCTCGATACGGCGAAATGACCAGCACACGCAATGGCTCAGGTAGTCGTCGTAAGTGCGCAGAAATATCGACCAGTTTCTCCATGACCCATATCGCTTCGGTCGGATTGAACAAGGAGCTGCCTCCCTCGAATGGCTGCTCTTTGCTTTTGGATAGAGACACTAGTACCACCCGTTCGTTGCAGAGCTTAGACGAATCGTCTGTCTAAGACGATGAGGCACACCTCATCCCCTGCAGAAAATCCTGAACATCCGAACGCCTCTCGGTCTTGATAGATAGAATACCTCGTTTAGCGGTCCCATAATGCCGGGGTGGCACCGGTACTGCATATCCAAACACGTCGCTCGCCCCAGATCGAAAAAGTCCTCCAACGCCGACTTATCCAATCGGTGGCGTTGGCCACCGAAACTAGTCTTCAGGGTCGGGTCGTTCTCCGGCTGGTGTGGGGGTAGCTGGCGGGGGTCTCCTACGATTGCCAACGTTGTTGTATGCTCACGTAATGCCATGACGAGTCCCGTGTCAGGCACCTGTCCACCTTCATCGCAAATACACAGGTCGAACTGCAATTTGCGGACTCCCTCTTGTCCCAGCGAGGAGCTCGTACCAAACACAATGACCGCATTCCTTAGAATATCCTTCCGCTTTCGGTTCCACTGAGAAGATAGCCCCCCCCCCCCCCTCCCCCGCGATTGTCGTTATGCCCCCTCATCCATTCGTCTGTGAAGTTATTCTTCATTGCAGTCAAAGAGAACTGGGGGTAGCGATTGTTCATCGTGTTGCTATTGCCCACTCGCAACTGTCCGGCCTTCCAGTTATCTGAGGCTGCGATTCGTTTCATCTTCTCATCAACAGCATCGCCTGTCTCCGCGTAGATGACCACGCGTTTGTTGGAATGTACTTACACATACGTCACTGCCGCGAGACTAATGAACAACGTCTTCCCACAACCGCACGGCCCGACTACCGGTACGACTCCTTCCTGCTTGAGTATCTGCAGCACCGCCATTCTCTGAGTTGACGATCCACTGTTTGCGGAACCAGCACTAGGAGTCGACCATCCATCTCTCTGAACACGATCCCTTTAAACCCATATTCGTGCCGCCGCGATCGAAGCCCCCCCCCCCCCCCCCCCGAATACATCCGTGGTAGATTGCCACGCGATCCGTAAGGTTCTATGATCAATAGAGAAAAACACCAGAGCATGTTTTTCCCGGTAGCGTCCGCTATGTCGTTGTAATTCTCGATATGGTGAGTCAGCGGACGCCAGCTCAAAATTTTGCCACAGAATGCTGAATGCTCTGACACGGATTCATCGTCTCGGCAAATATTAGATGCGTCCAAAGGATTGTGAAGCGCGAGCATCGTGCGATAGTCTTGAGCGTCGTTGAACCCGAATCGAAACACCTGGCTCTTCGAAAAGTAAGCCTAGTGGCGGCAGTTTTTATCACCACAAAACGCATTCGATCGCATATCATAGCCACAATTCACACTTTGGCACTGCCATACGTTATTGTTTTCAGCAGACTGACGAATGTTAGCCTCAGATCATGCGTAGGGAATACCGCACTGGTGGCGAAAATGAGCGATCGCCCAATTCGAACTTGACGTGTGGGTCCTCCTCTGGGTATAGCTTTAGTGTGATACCAATTTCTCCACATATCTTCAGTTATTCGCACACGATCATTGATCTTCAAGAAGATATCATGATCCATTTCCTCCTCGAAGCAACCCAGTTCGGTTCGTTTTTCGGGTAGTTGTTGCGCGTAGTCAGGTTCGGATTCTTGATCGTCTCCCCATCATTGCTGAGCGTGGGCACGTGCGTCACAATCATCAGATACTCCTTGGCTCAGCATTGTCAACGCTCGGTTCGACGACGTCAAGAAGCCAACCTTTCCTTGGCTGCGAACCAGGCTAATAATCTCAATATCCACTTCGCTTCGTTGACATGAATCGCCAGTAGCGATAGTTATGTTGAGTCGATCGGCCCGTATACGCCACTTGGGTAACTCTTCGCGTAAGTAGGCCACCTGACCTCGATACGGCGAAATGACCAGCACACGCAATGGCTCAGGTAGTCGTCGTAAGTGCGCAGAAATATCGACCAGTTTCTCCATGACCCATATCGCTTCGGTCGGATTGAACAAGGAGCTGCCTCCCTCGAATGGCTGCTCTTTGCTTTTGGATAGCGACACTAGTACCACCCGTTCGTTGCAGAGCTTAGACGAATCGTCTGTCTAAGACGATGAGGCACACCTCATCCCCTGCAGAAAATCCTGAACATCCGAACGCCTCTCGGTCTTGATAGATAGAATACCTCGTTTAGCGGTCCCATAATGCCGGGGTGGCACCGGTACTGCATATCCAAACACGTCGCTCGCCCCAGATCGAAAAAGTCCTCCAACGCCGACTTATCCAATCGGTGGCGTTGGCCACCGAAACTAGTCTTCAGGGTCGGGTCGTTCTCCGGCTGGTGTGGGGGTAGCTGGCGGGGGGGCTCCTACGATTGCCAACGTTGTTGTATGCCCACGTAATGCCATGACGAGTCCCGTGTCAGGCACCTGTCCACCTTCATCGCAAATACACAGGTCGAACTGCAATTTGCGGACTCCCTCTTGTCCCAGCGAGGAGCTCGTACCAAACACAATGACCGCATTCCTTAGAATATCCTTCCGCTTTCGGTTCCACTGAGAAGATAGCCCCCCCCCCCCTCCCCCGCGATTGTCGTTATGCCCCCTCATCCATTCGTCTGTGAAGTTATTCTTCATTGCAGTCAAAGAGAACTGGGGGTAGCGATTGTTCATCGTGTTGCTATTGCCCACTCGCAACTGTCCGGCCTTCCAGTTATCTGAGGCTGCGATTCGTTTCATCTTCTCATCAACAGCATCGCCTGTCTCCGCGTAGATGACCACGCGTTTGTTGGAATGTACTTACACATACGTCACTGCCGCGAGACTAATGAACAACGTCTTCCCACAACCGCACGGCCCGACTACCGGTACGACTCCTTCCTGCTTGAGTATCTGCAGCACCGCCATTCTCTGAGTTGACGATCCACTGTTTGCGGAACCAGCACTAGGAGTCGACCATCCATCTCTCTGAACACGATCCCTTTAAACCCATATTCGTGCCGCCGCGATCGAAGCCCCCCACCGAATACATCCGTGGTAGATTGCCACGCGATCCGTAAGGTTCTATGATCAATAGAGAAAAACACCAGAGCATGTTTTTCCCGGTAGCGTCCGCTATGTCGTTGTAATTCTCGATATGGTGAGTCAGCGGACGCCAGCTCAAAATTTTGCCACAGAATGCTGAATGCTCTGACACGGATTCATCGTCTCGGCAAATATTAGATGCGTCCAAAGGATTGTGAAGCGCGAGCATCGTGCGATAGTCTTGAGCGTCGTTGAACCCGAATCGAAACACCTGGCTCTTCGAAAAGTAAGCCTAGTGGCGGCAGTTTTTATCACCACAAAACGCATTTGATCGCATATCATAGCCACAATTCACACTTTGGCACTGCCATACGTTATTGTTTTCAGCAGACTGACGAATGTTAGCCTCAGATCATGCGTAGGGAATACCGCACTGGTGGCGAAAATGAGCGATCGCACAATTCGAACTTGACGTGTGGGTCCTCCTCTGGGTATAGCTTTAGTGTGATACCAATTTCTCCACATATCTTCAGTTATTCGCACACGATCATTGATCTTCAAGAAGATATCATGATCCATTTCCTCCTCGAAGCAACCCAGTTCGGTTCGTTTTTCGGGTAGCTGTTGCGCGTAGTCAGGTTCGGATTCTTGATCGTCTCCCCATCATTGCTGAGCGTGGGCACGTGCGTCACAATCATCAGATACTCCTTGGCTCAGCATTGTCAACGCTCGGTTCGACGACGTCAAGAAGCCAACCTTTCCTTGGCTGCGAACCAGGCTAATAATCGCAATATCCACTTCGCTTCGTTGACATGAATCGCCAGTAGCGATAGTTATGTTGAGTCGATCGGCCCGTATACGCCACTTGGGTAACTCTTCGCGTAAGTAGGCCACCTGACCTCGATACGGCGAAATGACCAGCACACGCAATGGCTCAGGTAGTCGTCGTAAGTGCGCAGAAATATCGACCAGTTTCTCCATGACCCATATCGCTTCGGTCGGATTGAACAAGGAGCTGCCTCCCTCGAATGGCTGCTCTTTGCTTTTGGATAGCGACACTAGTACCACCCGTTCGTTGCAGAGCTTAGACGAATCGTCTGTCTAAGACGATGAGGCACACCTCATCCCCTGCAGAAAATCCTGAACATCCGAACGCCTCTCGGTCTTGATAGATAGAATACCTCGTTTAGCGGTCCCATAATGCCGGGGTGGCACCGGTACTGCATATCCAAACACGTCGCTCGCCCCAGATCGAAAAAGTCCTCCAACGCCGACTTATCCAATCGGTGGCGTTGGCCACCGAAACTAGTCTTCAGGGTCGGGTCGTTCTCCGGCTGGTGTGGGGGTAGCTGGCGGGGGTCTCCTACGATTGCCAACGTTGTTGTATGCCCACGTAATGCCATGACGAGTCCCGTGTCAGGCACCTGTCCACCTTCATCGCAAATACACAGGTCGAACTGCAATTTGCGGACTCCCTCTTGTCCCAGCGAGGAGCTCGTACCAAACACAATGACCGCATTCCTTAGAATATCCTTCCGCTTTCGGTTCCACTGAGAAGATAGCCCCCCCCTCCCCCGCGATTGTCGTTATGCCCCCTCATCCATTCGTCTGTGAAGTTATTCTTCATTGCAGTCAAAGAGAACTGGGGGTAGCGATTGTTCATCGTGTTGCTATTGCCCACTCGCAACTGTCCGGCCTTCCAGTTATCTGAGGCTGCGATTCGTTTCATCTTCTCATCAACAGCATCGCCTGTCTCCGCGTAGATGACCACGCGTTTGTTGGAATGTACTTACACATACGTCACTGCCGCGAGACTAATGAACAACGTCTTCCCACAACCGCACGGCCCGACTACCGGTACGACTCCTTCCTGCTTGAGTATCTGCAGCACCGCCATTCTCTGAGTTGACGATCCACTGTTTGCGGAACCAGCACTAGGAGTCGACCATCCATCTCTCTGAACACGATCCCTTTAAACCCATATTCGTGCCGCCGCGATCGAAGCCCCCCACCGAATACATCCGTGGTAGATTGCCACGCGATCCGTAAGGTTCTATGATCAATAGAGAAAAACACCAGAGCATGTTTTTCCCGGTAGCGTCCGTTATGTCGTTGTAATTCTCGATATGGTGAGTCAGCGGACGCCAGCTCAAAATTTTGCCACAGAATGCTGAATGCTCTGACACGGATTCATCGTCTCGGCAAATATTAGATGCGTCCAAAGGATTGTGAAGCGCGAGCATCGTGCGATAGTCTTGAGCGTCGTTGAACCCGAATCGAAACACCTGGCTCTTCGAAAAGTAAGCCTAGTGGCGGCAGTTTTTATCACCACAAAACGCATTTGATCGCATATCATAGCCACAATTCACACTTTGGCACTGCCATACGTTATTGTTTTCAGCAGACTGACGAATGTTAGCCTCAGATCATGCGTAGGGAATACCGCACTGGTGGCGAAAATGAGCGATCGCCCAATTCGAACTTGACGTGTGGGTCCTCCTCTGGGTATAGCTTTAGTGTGATACCAATTTCTCCACATATCTTCAGTTATTCGCACACGATCATTGATCTTCAAGAAGATATCATGATCCATTTCCTCCTCGAAGCAACCCAGTTCGGTTCGTTTTTCGGGTAGTTGTTGCGCGTAGTCAGGTTCGGATTCTTGATCGTCTCCCCATCATTGCTGAGCGTGGGCACGTGCGTCACAATCATCAGATACTCCTTGGCTCAGCATTGTCAACGCTCGGTTCGACGACGTCAAGAAGCCAACCTTTCCTTGGCTGCGAACCAGGCTAATAATCGCAATATCCACTTCGCTTCGTTGACATGAATCGCCAGTAGCGATAGTTATGTTGAGTCGATCGGCCCGTATACGCCACTTGGGTAACTCTTCGCGTAAGTAGGCCACCTGACCTCGATACGGCGAAATGACCAGCACACGCAATGGCTCAGGTAGTCGTCGTAAGTGCGCAGAAATATCGACCAGTTTCTCCATGACCCATATCGCTTCGGTCGGATTGAACAAGGAGCTGCCTCCCTCGAATGGCTGCTCTTTGCTTTTGGATAGAGACACTAGTACCACCCGTTCGTTGCAGAGCTTAGACGAATCGTCTGTCTGAGACGATGAGGCAAACCTCATCCCCTGCAGAAAATCCTGAACATCCGAACGCCTCTCGGTCTTGATAGATAGAATACCTCGTTTAGCGGTCCCATAATGCCGGGGTGGCACCGGTACTGCATATCCAAACACGTCGCTCGCCCCAGATCGAAAAAGTCCTCCAACGCCGACTTATCCAATCGGTGGCGTTGGCCACCGAAACTAGTCTTCAGGGTCGGGTCGTTCTCCGGCTGGTGTGGGGGTAGCTGGCGGGGGTCTCCTACGATTGCCAACGTTGTTGTATGCCCACGTAATGCCATGACGAGTCCCGTGTCAGGCACCTGTCCACCTTCATCGCAAATACACAGGTCGAACTGCAATTTGCGGACTCCCTCTTGTCCCAGCGAGGAGCTCGTACCAAACACAATGACCGCATTCCTTAGAATATCCTTCCGCTTTCGGTTCCACTGAGAAGATAGCCCCCCCCCCTCCCCCGCGATTGTCGTTATGCCCCCTCATCCATTCGTCTGTGAAGTTATTCTTCATTGTAGTCAAAGAGAACTGGGGGTAGCGATTGTTCATCGTGTTGCTATTGCCCACTCGCAACTGTCCGGCCTTCCAGTTATCTGAGGCTGCGATTCGTTTCATCTTCTCATCAACAGCATCGCCTGTCTCCGCGTAGATGACCACGCGTTTGTTGGAATGTACTTACACATACGTCACTGCCGCGAGACTAATGAACAACGTCTTCCCACAACCGCACGGCCCGACTACCGGTACGACTCCTTCCTGCTTGAGTATCTGCAGCACCGCCATTCTCTGAGTTGACGATCCACTGTTTGCGGAACCAGCACTAGGAGTCGACCATCCATCTCTCTGAACACGATCCCTTTAAACCCATATTCGTGCCGCCGCGATCGAAGCCCCCCACCGAATACATCCGTGGTAGATTGCCACGCGATCCGTAAGGTTCTATGATCAATAGAGAAAAACACCAGAGCATGTTTTTCCCGGTAGCGTCCGCTATGTCGTTGTAATTCTCGATATGGTGAGTCAGCGGACGCCAGCTCAAAATTTTGCCACAGAATGCTGAATGCTCTGACACGGATTCATCGTCTCGGCAAATATTAGATGCGTCCAAAGGATTGTGAAGCGCGAGCATCGTGCGATAGTCTTGAGCGTCGTTGAACCCGAATCGAAACACCTGGCTCTTCGAAAAGTAAGCCTAGTGGCGGCAGTTTTTATCACCACAAAACGCATTTGATCGCATATCATAGCCACAATTCACACTTTGGCACTGCCATACGTTATTGTTTTCAGCAGACTGACGAATGTTAGCCTCAGATCATGCGTAGGGAATACCGCACTGGTGGCGAAAATGAGCGATCGCACAATTCGAACTTGACGTGTGGGTCCTCCTCTGGGTATAGCTTTAGTGTAATACCAATTTCTCCACATATCTTCAGTTATTCGCACACGATCATTGATCTTCAAGAAGATATCATGATCCATTTCCTCCTCGAAGCAACCCAGTTCGGTTCGTTTTTCGGGTAGTTGTTGCGCGTAGTCAGGTTCGGATTCTTGATCGTCTCCCCATCATTGCTGAGCGTGGGCACGTGCGTCACAATCATCAGATACTCCTTGGCTCAGCATTGTCAACGCTCGGTTCGACGACGTCAAGAAGCCAACCTTTCCTTGGCTGCGAACCAGGCTAATAATCGCAATATCCACTTCGCTTCGTTGACATGAATCGCCAGTAGCGATAGTTATGTTGAGTCGATCGGCCCGTATACGCCACTTGGGTAACTCTTCGCGTAAGTAGGCCACCTGACCTCGATACGGCGAAATGACCAGCACACGCAATGGCTCAGGTAGTCGTCGTAAGTGCGCAGAAATATCGACCAGTTTCTCCATGACCCATATCGCTTCGGTCGGATTGAACAAGGAGCTGCCTCCCTCGAATGGCTGCTCTTTGCTTTTGGATAGAGACACTAGTACCACCCGTTCGTTGCAGAGCTTAGACGAATCGTCTGTCTGAGACGATGAGGCAAACCTCATCCCCTGCAGAAAATCCTGAACATCCGAACGCCTCTCGGTCTTGATAGATAGAATACCTCGTTTAGCGGTCCCATAATGCCGGGGTGGCACCGGTACTGCATATCCAAACACGTCGCTCGCCCCAGATCGAAAAAGTCCTCCAACGCCGACTTATCCAATCGGTGGCGTTGGCCACCGAAACTAGTCTTCAGGGTCGGGTCGTTCTCCGGCTGGTGTGGGGGTAGCTGGCGGGGGTCTCCTACGATTGCCAACGTTGTTGTATGCTCACGTAATGCCATGACGAGTCCCGTGTCAGGCACCTGTCCACCTTCATCGCAAATACACAGGTCGAACTGCAATTTGCGGACTCCCTCTTGTCCCAGCGAGGAGCTCGTACCAAACACAATGACCGCATTCCTTAGAATATCCTTCCGCTTTCGGTTCCACTGAGAAGATAGCCCCCCCCCTCCCCCGCGATTGTCGTTATGCCCCCTCATCCATTCGTCTGTGAAGTTATTCTTCATTGCAGTCAAAGAGAACTGGGGGTAGCGATTGTTCATCGTGTTGCTATTGCCCACTCGCAACTGTCCGGCCTTCCAGTTATCTGAGGCTGCGATTCGTTTCATCTTCTCATCAACAGCATCGCCTGTCTCCGCGTAGATGACCACGCGTTTGTTGGAATGTACTTACACATACGTCACTGCCGCGAGACTAATGAACAACGTCTTCCCACAACCGCACGGCCCGACTACCGGTACGACTCCTTCCTGCTTGAGTATCTGCAGCACCGCCATTCTCTGAGTTGACGATCCACTGTTTGCGGAACCAGCACTAGGAGTCGACCATCCATCTCTCTGAACACGATCCCTTTAAACCCATATTCGTGCCGCCGCGATCGAAGCCCCCCCCCCCCGAATACATCCGTGGTAGATTGCCACGCGATCCGTAAGGTTCTATGATCAATAGAGAAAAACACCAGAGCATGTTTTTCCCGGTAGCGTCCGCTATGTCGTTGTAATTCTCGATATGGTGAGTCAGCGGACGCCAGCTCAAAATTTTGCCACAGAATGCTGAATGCTCTGACACGGATTCATCGTCTCGGCAAATATTAGATGCGTCCAAAGGATTGTGAAGCGCGAGCATCGTGCGATAGTCTTGAGCGTCGTTGAACCCGAATCGAAACACCTGGCTCTTCGAAAAGTAAGCCTAGTGGCGGCAGTTTTTATCACCACAAAACGCATTCGATCGCATATCATAGCCACAATTCACACTTTGGCACTGCCATACGTTATTGTTTTCAGCAGACTGACGAATGTTAGCCTCAGATCATGCGTAGGGAATACCGCACTGGTGGCGAAAATGAGCGATCGCCCAATTCGAACTTGACGTGTGGGTCCTCCTCTGGGTATAGCTTTAGTGTGATACCAATTTCTCCACATATCTTCAGTTATTCGCACACGATCATTGATCTTCAAGAAGATATCATGATCCATTTCCTCCTCGAAGCAACCCAGTTCGGTTCGTTTTTCGGGTAGTTGTTGCGCGTAGTCAGGTTCGGATTCTTGATCGTCTCCCCATCATTGCTGAGCGTGGGCACGTGCGTCACAATCATCAGATACTCCTTGGCTCAGCATTGTCAACGCTCGGTTCGACGACGTCAAGAAGCCAACCTTTCCTTGGCTGCGAACCAGGCTAATAATCGCAATATCCACTTCGCTTCGTTGACATGAATCGCCAGTAGCGATAGTTATGTTGAGTCGATCGGCCCGTATACGCCACTTGGGTAACTCTTCGCGTAAGTAGGCCATCTGACCTCGATACGGCGAAATGACCAGCACACGCAATGGCTCAGGTAGTCGTCGTAAGTGCGCAGAAATATCGACCAGTTTCTCCATGACCCATATCGCTTCGGTCGGATTGAACAAGGAGCTGCCTCCCTCGAATGGCTGCTCTTTGCTTTTGGATAGAGACACTAGTACCACCCGTTCGTTGCAGAGCTTAGACGAATCGTCTGTCTGAGACGATGAGGCAAACCTCATCCCCTGCAGAAAATCCTGAACATCCGAACGCCTCTCGGTCTTGATAGATAGAATACCTCGTTTAGCGGTCCCATAATGCCGGGGTGGCACCGGTACTGCATATCCAAACACGTCGCTCGCCCCAGATCGAAAAAGTCCTCCAACGCCGACTTATCCAATCGGTGGCGTTGGCCACCGAAACTAGTCTTCAGGGTCGGGTCGTTCTCCGGCTGGTGTGGGGGTAGCTGGCGGGGGTCTCCTACGATTGCCAACGTTGTTGTATGCCCACGTAATGCCATGACGAGTCCCGTGTCAGGCACCTGTCCACCTTCATCGCAAATACACAGGTCGAACTGCAATTTGCGGACTCCCTCTTGTCCCAGCGAGGAGCTCGTACCAAACACAATGACCGCATTCCTTAGAATATCCTTCCGCTTTCGGTTCCACTGAGAAGATAGCCCCCCCCCCTCCCCCGCGATTGTCGTTATGCCCCCTCATCCATTCGTCTGTGAAGTTACTCTTCATTGCAGTCAAAGAGAACTGGGGGTAGCGATTGTTCATCGTGTTGCTATTGCCCACTCGCAACTGTCCGGCCTTCCAGTTATCTGAGGCTGCGATTCGTTTCATCTTCTCATCAACAGCATCGCCTGTCTCCGCGTAGATGACCACGCGTTTGTTGGAATGTACTTACACATACGTCACTGCCGCGAGACTAATGAACAACGTCTTCCCACAACCGCACGGCCCGACTACCGGTACGACTCCTTCCTGCTTGAGTATCTGCAGCACCGCCATTCTCTGAGTTGACGATCCACTGTTTGCGGAACCAGCACTAGGAGTCGACCATCCATCTCTCTGAACACGATCCCTTTAAACCCATATTCGTGCCGCCGCGATCGAAGCCCCCCACCGAATACATCCGTGGTAGATTGCCACGCAATCCGTAAGGTTCTATGATCAATAGAGAAAAACACCAGAGCATGTTTTTCCCGGTAGCGTCCGCTATGTCGTTGTAATTCTCGATATGGTGAGTCAGCGGACGCCAGCTCAAAATTTTGCCACAGAATGCTGAATGCTCTGACACGGATTCATCGTCTCGGCAAATATTAGATGCGTCCAAAGGATTGTGAAGCGCGAGCATCGTGCGATAGTCTTGAGCGTCGTTGAACCCGAATCGAAACACCTGGCTCTTCGAAAAGTAAGCCTAGTGGCGGCAGTTTTTATCACCACAAAACGCATTCGATCGCATATCATAGCCACAATTCACACTTTGGCACTGCCATACGTTATTGTTTTCAGCAGACTGACGAATGTTAGCCTCAGATCATGCGTAGGGAATACCGCACTGGTGGCGAAAATGAGCGATCGCCCAATTCGAACTTGACGTGTGGGTCCTCCTCTGGGTATAGCTTTAGTGTGATACCAATTTCTCCACATATCTTCAGTTATTCGCACACGATCATTGATCTTCAAGAAGATATCATGATCCATTTCCTCCTCGAAGCAACCCAGTTCGGTTCGTTTTTCGGGTAGTTGTTGCGCGTAGTCAGGTTCGGATTCTTGATCGTCTCCCCATCATTGCTGAGCGTGGGCACGTGCGTCACAATCATCAGATACTCCTTGGCTCAGCATTGTCAACGCTCGGTTCGACGACGTCAAGAAGCCAACCTTTCCTTGGCTGCGAACCAGGCTAATAATCGCAATACCCACTTCGCTTCGTTGACATGAATCGCCAGTAGCGATAGTTATGTTGAGTCGATCGGCCCGTATACGCCACTTGGGTAACTCTTCGCGTAAGTAGGCCACCTGACCTCGATACGGCGAAATGACCAGCACACGCAATGGCTCAGGTAGTCGTCGTAAGTGCGCAGAAATATCGACCAGTTTCTCCATGACCCATATCGCTTCGGTCGGATTGAACAAGGAGCTGCCTCCCTCGAATGGCTGCTCTTTGCTTTTGGATAGAGACACTAGTACCACCCGTTCGTTGCAGAGCTTAGACGAATCGTCTGTCTAAGACGATGAGGCACACCTCATCCCCTGCAGAAAATCCTGAACATCCGAACGCCTCTCGGTCTTGATAGATAGAATACCTCGTTTAGCGGTCCCATAATGCCGGGGTGGCACCGATACTGCATATCCAAACACGTCGCTCGCCCCAGATCGAAAAAGTCCTCCAACGCCGACTTATCCAATCGGTGGCGTTGGCCACCGAAACTAGTCTTCAGGGTCGGGTCGTTCTCCGGCTGGTGTGGGGGTAGCTGGCGGGGGGCTCCTACGATTGCCAACGTTGTTGTATGCCCACGTAATGCCATGACGAGTCCCGTGTCAGGCACCTGTCCACCTTCATCGCAAATACACAGGTCGAACTGCAATTTGCGGACTCCCTCTTGTCCCAGCGAGGAGCTCGTACCAAACAAACACAATGACCGCATTCCTTAGAATATCCTTCCGCTTTCGGTTCCACTGAGAAGATAGCCCCCCCCCCCCTCCCCCGCGATTGTCGTTATGCCCCCTCATCCATTCGTCTGTGAAGTTACTCTTCATTGCAGTCAAAGAGAACTGGGGGTAGCGATTGTTCATCGTGTTGCTATTGCCCACTCGCAACTGTCCGGCCTTCCAGTTATCTGAGGCTGCGATTCGTTTCATCTTCTCATCAACAGCATCGCCTGTCTCCGCGTAGATGACCACGCGTTTGTTGGAATGTACTTACACATACGTCACTGCCGCGAGACTAATGAACAACGTCTTCCCACAACCGCACGGCCCGACTACCGGTACGACTCCTTCCTACTTGAGTATCTGCAGCACCGCCATTCTCTGAGTTGACGATCCACTGTTTGCGGAACCAGCACTAGGAGTCGACCATCCATCTCTCTGAACACGATCCCTTTAAACCCATATTCGTGCCGCCGCGATCGAAGCCCCCCCCCCCGAATACATCCGTGGTAGATTGCCACGCAATCCGTAAGGTTCTATGATCAATAGAGAAAAACACCAGAGCATGTTTTTCCCGGTAGCGTCCGTTATGTCGTTGTAATTCTCGATATGGTGAGTCAGCGGACGCCAGCTCAAAATTTTGCCACAGAATGCTGAATGCTCTGACACGGGTTCATCGTCTCGGCAAATATTAGATGCGTCCAAAGGATTGTGAAGCGCGAGCATCGTGCGATAGTCTTGAGCGTCGTTGAACCCGAATCGAAACACCTGGCTCTTCGAAAAGTAAGCCTAGTGGCGGCAGTTTTTATCACCACAAAACGCATTCGATCGCATATCATAGCCACAATTCACACTTTGGCACTGCCGTACGTTATTGTTTTCAGCAGACTGACGAATGTTAGCCTCAGATCATGCGTAGGGAATACCGCACTGGTGGCGAAAATGAGCGATCGCACAATTCGAACTTGACGTGTGGGTCCTCCTCTGGGTATAGCTTTAGTGTGATACCAATTTCTCCACATATCTTCAGTTATTCGCACACGATCATTGATCTTCAAGAAGATATCATGATCCATTTCCTCCTCGAAGCAACCCAGTTCGGTTCGTTTTTCGGGTAGTTGTTGCGCGTAGTCAGGTTCGGATTCTTGATCGTCTCCCCATCATTGCTGAGCGTGGGCACGTGCGTCACAATCATCAGATACTCCTTGGCTCAGCATTGTCAACGCTCGGTTCGACGACGTCAAGAAGCCAACCTTTCCTTGGCTGCGAACCAGGCTAATAATCGCAATATCCACTTCGCTTCGTTGACATGAATCGCCAGTAGCGATAGTTATGTTGAGTCGATCGGCCCGTATACGCCACTTGGGTAACTCTTCGCGTAAGTAGGCCACCTGACCTCGATACGGCGAAATGACCAGCACACGCAATGGCTCAAGTAGTCGTCGTAAGTGCGCAGAAATATCGACCAGTTTCTCCATGACCCATATCGCTTCGGTCGGATTGAACAAGGAGCTGCCTCCCTCGAATGGCTGCTCTTTGCTTTTGGATAGAGACACTAGTACCACCCGTTCGTTGCAGAGCTTAGACGAATCGTCTGTCTGAGACGATGAGGCAAACCTCATCCCCTGCAGAAAATCCTGAACATCCGAACGCCTCTCGGTCTTGATAGATAGAATACCTCGTTTAGCGGTCCCATAATGCCGGGGTGGCACCGATACTGCATATCCAAACACGTCGCTCGCCCCAGATCGAAAAAGTCCTCCAACGCCGACTTATCCAATCGGTGGCGTTGGCCACCGAAACTAGTCTTCAGGGTCGGGTCGTTCTCCGGCTGGTGTGGGGGTAGCTGGCGGGGGGCTCCTACGATTGCCAACGTTGTTGTATGCCCACGTAATGCCATGACGAGTCCCGTGTCAGGCACCTGTCCACCTTCATCGCAAATACACAGGTCGAACTGCAATTTGCGGACTCCCTCTTGTCCCAGCGAGGAGCTCGTACCAAACACAATGACCGCATTCCTTAGAATATCCTTCCGCTTTCGGTTCCACTGAGAAGATAGCCCCCCCCCCTCCCCCGCGATTGTCGTTATGCCCCCTCATCCATTCGTCTGTGAAGTTATTCTTCATTGCAGTCAAAGAGAACTGGGGGTAGCGATTGTTCATCGTGTTGCTATTGCCCACTCGCAACTGTCCGGCCTTCCAGTTATCTGAGGCTGCGATTCGTTTCATCTTCTCATCAACAGCATCGCCTGTCTCCGCGTAGATGACCACGCGTTTGTTGGAATGTACTTACACATACGTCACTGCCGCGAGACTAATGAACAACGTCTTCCCACAACCGCACGGCCCGACTACCGGTACGACTCCTTCCTGCTTGAGTATCTGCAGCACCGCCATTCTCTGAGTTGACGATCCACTGTTTGCGGAACCAGCACTAGGAGTCGACCATCCTCTCTGAACACGATCCCTTTAAACCCATATTCGTGCCGCCGCGATCGAAGCCCCCCACCGAATACATCCGTGGTAGATTGCCACGCGATCCGTAAGGTTCTATGATCAATAGAGAAAAACACCAGAGCATGTTTTTCCCGGTAGCGTCCGCTATGTCGTTGTAATTCTCGATATGGTGAGTCAGCGGACGCCAGCTCAAAATTTTGCCACAGAATGCTGAATGCTCTGACACGGATTCATCGTCTCGGCAAATATTAGATGCGTCCAAAGGATTGTGAAGCGCGAGCATCGTGCGATAGTCTTGAGCGTCGTTGAACCCGAATCGAAACACCTGGCTCTTCGAAAAGTAAGCCTAGTGGCGGCAGTTTTTATCCAGAGGAGGACCCACACGTCAAGTTCGAATTGTGCGATCGCTCATTTTCGCCACCAGTGCGGTATTCCCTACGCATGATCTGAGGCTAACATTCGTCAGTCTGCTGAAAACAATAACGTATGGCAGTGCCAAAGTGTGAATTGTGGCTATGATATGCGATCGAATGCGTTTTGTGGTGACGCGAAGAGTTACCCAAGTGGCGTATACGGGCCGATCGACTCAACATAACTATCGCTACTGGCGATTCATGTCAACGAAGCGAAGTGGGTATTGCGATTATTAGCCTGGTTCGCAGCCAAGGAAAGGTTGGCTTCTTGACGTCGTCGAACCGAGCGTTGATAATGCTGAGCCAAGGAGTATCTGATGATTGTGACGCACGTGCCCACGCTCAGCAATGATGGGGAGACGATCAAGAATCCGAACCTGACTACGCGCAACAACTACCCGAAAAACGAACCGAACTGGGTTGCTTCGAGGAGGAAATGGATCATGATATCTTCTTGAAGATCAATGATCGTGTGCGAATAACTGAAGATATGTGGAGAAATTGGTATCACACTAAAGCTATACAAGTAGGCCACCTGACCTCGATACGGCGAAATGACCAGCACACGCAATGGCTCAGGTAGTCGTCGTAAGTGCGCAGAAATATCGACCAGTTTCTCCATGACCCATATCGCTTCGGTCGGATTGAACAAGGAGCTGCCTCCCTCGAATGGCTGCTCTTTGCTTTTGGATAGAGACACTAGTACCACCCGTTCGTTGCAGAGCTTAGACGAATCGTCTGTCTAAGACGATGAGGCACACCTCATCCCCTGCAGAAAATCCTGAACATCCGAACGCCTCTCGGTCTTGATAGATAGAATACCTCGTTTAGCGGTCCCATAATGCCGGGGTGGCACCGATACTGCATATCCAAACACGTCGCTCGCCCCAGATCGAAAAAGTCCTCCAACGCCGACTTATCCAATCGGTGGCGTTGGCCACCGAAACTAGTCTTCAGGGTCGGGTCGTTCTCCGGCTGGTGTGGGGGTAGCTGGCGGGGGGCTCCTACGATTGCCAACGTTGTTGTATGCTCACGTAATGCCATGACGAGTCCCGTGTCAGGCACCTGTCCACCTTCATCGCAAATACACAGGTCGAACTGCAATTTGCGGACTCCCTCTTGTCCCAGCGAGGAGCTCGTACCAAACAAACACAATGACCGCATTCCTTAGAATATCCTTCCGCTTTCGGTTCCACTGAGAAGATAGCCCCCCCCCCTCCCCCGCGATTGTCGTTATGCCCCCTCATCCATTCGTCTGTGAAGTTATTCTTCATTGCAGTCAAAGAGAACTGGGGGTAGCGATTGTTCATCGTGTTGCTATTGCCCACTCGCAACTGTCCGGCCTTCCAGTTATCTGAGGCTGCGATTCGTTTCATCTTCTCATCAACAGCATCGCCTGTCTCCGCGTAGATGACCACGCGTTTGTTGGAATGTACTTACACATACGTCACTGCCGCGAGACTAATGAACAACGTCTTCCCACAACCGCACGGCCCGACTACCGGTACGACTCCTTCCTGCTTGAGTATCTGCAGCACCGCCATTCTCTGAGTTGACGATCCACTGTTTGCGGAACCAGCACTAGGAGTCGACCATCCATCTCTCTGAACACGATCCCTTTAAACCCATATTCGTGCCGCCGCGATCGAAGCCCCCCCCCCCCCCCCCGAATACATCCGTGGTAGATTGCCACGCGATCCGTAAGGTTCTATGATCAATAGAGAAAAACACCAGAGCATGTTTTTCCCGGTAGCGTCCGCTATGTCGTTGTAATTCTCGATATGGTGAGTCAGCGGACGCCAGCTCAAAATTTTGCCACAGAATGCTGAATGCTCTGACACGGATTCATCGTCTCGGCAAATATTAGATGCGTCCAAAGGATTGTGAAGCGCGAGCATCGTGCGATAGTCTTGAGCGTCGTTGAACCCGAATCGAAACACCTGGCTCTTCGAAAAGTAAGCCTAGTGGCGGCAGTTTTTATCACCACAAAACGCATTTGATCGCATATCATAGCCACAATTCACACTTTGGCACTGCCATACGTTATTGTTTTCAGCAGACTGACGAATGTTAGCCTCAGATCATGCGTAGGGAATACCGCACTGGTGGCGAAAATGAGCGATCGCACAATTCGAACTTGACGTGTGGGTCCTCCTCTGGGTATAGCTTTAGTGTGATACCAATTTCTCCACATATCTTCAGTTATTCGCACACGATCATTGATCTTCAAGAAGATATCATGATCCATTTCCTCCTCGAAGCAACCCAGTTCGGTTCGTTTTTCGGGTAGTTGTTGCGCGTAGTCAGGTTCGGATTCTTGATCGTCTCCCCATCATTGCTGAGCGTGGGCACGTGCGTCACAATCATCAGATACTCCTTGGCTCAGCATTGTCAACGCTCGGTTCGACGACGTCAAGAAGCCAACCTTTCCTTGGCTGCGAACCAGGCTAATAATCGCAATACCCACTTCGCTTCGTTGACATGAATCGCCAGTAGCGATAGTTATGTTGAGTCGATCGGCCCGTATACGCCACTTGGGTAACTCTTCGCGTAAGTAGGCCACCTGACCTCGATACGGCGAAATGACCAGCACACGCAATGGCTCAGGTAGTCGTCGTAAGTGCGCAGAAATATCGACCAGTTTCTCCATGACCCATATCGCTTCGGTCGGATTGAACAAGGAGCTGCCTCCCTCGAATGGCTGCTCTTTGCTTTTGGATAGAGACACTAGTACCACCCGTTCGTTGCAGAGCTTAGACGAATCGTCTGTCTAAGACGATGAGGCACACCTCATCCCCTGCAGAAAATCCTGAACATCCGAACGCCTCTCGGTCTTGATAGATAGAATACCTCGTTTAGCGGTCCCATAATGCCGGGGTGGCACCGATACTGCATATCCAAACACGTCGCTCGCCCCAGATCGAAAAAGTCCTCCAACGCCGACTTATCCAATCGGTGGCGTTGGCCACCGAAACTAGTCTTCAGGGTCGGGTCGTTCTCCGGCTGGTGTGGGGGTAGCTGGCGGGGGGCTCCTACGATTGCCAACGTTGTTGTATGCCCACGTAATGCCATGACGAGTCCCGTGTCAGGCACCTGTCCACCTTCATCGCAAATACACAGGTCGAACTGCAATTTGCGGACTCCCTCTTGTCCCAGCGAGGAGCTCGTACCAAACAAACACAATGACCGCATTCCTTAGAATATCCTTCCGCTTTCGGTTCCACTGAGAAGATAGCCCCCCCCCCCTCCCCCGCGATTGTCGTTATGCCCCCTCATCCATTCGTCTGTGAAGTTACTCTTCATTGCAGTCAAAGAGAACTGGGGGTAGCGATTGTTCATCGTGTTGCTATTGCCCACTCGCAACTGTCCGGCCTTCCAGTTATCTGAGGCTGCGATTCGTTTCATCTTCTCATCAACAGCATCGCCTGTCTCCGCGTAGATGACCACGCGTTTGTTGGAATGTACTTACACATACGTCACTGCCGCGAGACTAATGAACAACGTCTTCCCACAACCGCACGGCCCGACTACCGGTACGACTCCTTCCTACTTGAGTATCTGCAGCACCGCCATTCTCTGAGTTGACGATCCACTGTTTGCGGAACCAGCACTAGGAGTCGACCATCCATCTCTCTGAACACGATCCCTTTAAACCCATATTCGTGCCGCCGCGATCGAAGCCCCCCACCGAATACATCCGTGGTAGATTGCCACGCAATCCGTAAGGTTCTATGATCAATAGAGAAAAACACCAGAGCATGTTTTTCCCGGTAGCGTCCGCTATGTCGTTGTAATTCTCGATATGGTGAGTCAGCGGACGCCAGCTCAAAATTTTGCCACAGAATGCTGAATGCTCTGACACGGATTCATCGTCTCGGCAAATATTAGATGCGTCCAAAGGATTGTGAAGCGCGAGCATCGTGCGATAGTCTTGAGCGTCGTTGAACCCGAATCGAAACACCTGGCTCTTCGAAAAGTAAGCCTAGTGGCGGCAGTTTTTATCACCACAAAACGCATTCGATCGCATATCATAGCCACAATTCACACTTTGGCACTGCCATACGTTATTGTTTTCAGCAGACTGACGAATGTTAGCCTCAGATCATGCGTAGGGAATACCGCACTGGTGGCGAAAATGAGCGATCGCCCAATTCGAACTTGACGTGTGGGTCCTCCTCTGGGTATAGCTTTAGTGTGATACCAATTTCTCCACATATCTTCAGTTATTCGCACACGATCATTGATCTTCAAGAAGATATCATGATCCATTTCCTCCTCGAAGCAACCCAGTTCGGTTCGTTTTTCGGGTAGTTGTTGCGCGTAGTCAGGTTCGGATTCTTGATCGTCTCCCCATCATTGCTGAGCGTGGGCACGTGCGTCACAATCATCAGATACTCCTTGGCTCAGCATTGTCAACGCTCGGTTCGACGACGTCAAGAAGCCAACCTTTCCTTGGCTGCGAACCAGGCTAATAATCGCAATACCCACTTCGCTTCGTTGACATGAATCGCCAGTAGCGATAGTTATGTTGAGTCGATCGGCCCGTATACGCCACTTGGGTAACTCTTCGCGTAAGTAGGCCACCTGACCTCGATACGGCGAAATGACCAGCACACGCAATGGCTCAGGTAGTCGTCGTAAGTGCGCAGAAATATCGACCAGTTTCTCCATGACCCATATCGCTTCGGTCGGATTGAACAAGGAGCTGCCTCCCTCGAATGGCTGCTCTTTGCTTTTGGATAGAGACACTAGTACCACCCGTTCGTTGCAGAGCTTAGACGAATCGTCTGTCTAAGACGATGAGGCACACCTCATCCCCTGCAGAAAATCCTGAACATCCGAACGCCTCTCGGTCTTGATAGATAGAATACCTCGTTTAGCGGTCCCATAATGCCGGGGTGGCACCGGTACTGCATATCCAAACACGTCGCTCGCCCCAGATCGAAAAAGTCCTCCAACGCCGACTTATCCAATCGGTGGCGTTGGCCACCGAAACTAGTCTTCAGGGTCGGGTCGTTCTCCGGCTGGTGTGGGGGTAGCTGGCGGGGGGCTCCTACGATTGCCAACGTTGTTGTATGCCCACGTAATGCCATGACGAGTCCCGTGTCAGGCACCTGTCCACCTTCATCGCAAATACACAGGTCGAACTGCAATTTGCGGACTCCCTCTTGTCCCAGCGAGGAGCTCGTACCAAACACAATGACCGCATTCCTTAGAATATCCTTCCGCTTTCGGTTCCACTGAGAAGATAGCCCCCCCCCCTCCCCCGCGATTGTCGTTATGCCCCCTCATCCATTCGTCTGTGAAGTTATTCTTCATTGCAGTCAAAGAGAACTGGGGGTAGCGATTGTTCATCGTGTTGCTATTGCCCACTCGCAACTGTCCGGCCTTCCAGTTATCTGAGGCTGCGATTCGTTTCATCTTCTCATCAACAGCATCGCCTGTCTCCGCGTAGATGACCACGCGTTTGTTGGAATGTACTTACACATACGTCACTGCCGCGAGACTAATGAACAACGTCTTCCCACAACCGCACGGCCCGACTACCGGTACGACTCCTTCCTGCTTGAGTATCTGCAGCACCGCCATTCTCTGAGTTGACGATCCACTGTTTGCGGAACCAGCACTAGGAGTCGACCATCCATCTCTCTGAACACGATCCCTTTAAACCCATATTCGTGCCGCCGCGATCGAAGCCCCCCCCCCCCCCGAATACATCCGTGGTAGATTGCCACGCGATCCGTAAGGTTCTATGATCAATAGAGAAAAACACCAGAGCATGTTTTTCCCGGTAGCGTCCGCTATGTCGTTGTAATTCTCGATATGGTGAGTCAGCGGACGCCAGCTCAAAATTTTGCCACAGAATGCTGAATGCTCTGACACGGATTCATCGTCTCGGCAAATATTAGATGCGTCCAAAGGATTGTGAAGCGCGAGCATCGTGCGATAGTCTTGAGCGTCGTTGAACCCGAATCGAAACACCTGGCTCTTCGAAAAGTAAGCCTAGTGGCGGCAGTTTTTATCACCACAAAACGCATTCGATCGCATATCATAGCCACAATTCACACTTTGGCACTGCCGTACGTTATTGTTTTCAGCAGACTGACGAATGTTAGCCTCAGATCATGCGTAGGGAATACCGCACTGGTGGCGAAAATGAGCGATCGCACAATTCGAACTTGACGTGTGGGTCCTCCTCTGGGTATAGCTTTAGTGTGATACCAATTTCTCCACATATCTTCAGTTATTCGCACACGATCATTGATCTTCAAGAAGATATCATGATCCATTTCCTCCTCGAAGCAACCCAGTTCGGTTCGTTTTTCGGGTAGTTGTTGCGCGTAGTCAGGTTCGGATTCTTGATCGTCTCCCCATCATTGCTGAGCGTGGGCACGTGCGTCACAATCATCAGATACTCCTTGGCTCAGCATTGTCAACGCTCGGTTCGACGACGTCAAGAAGCCAACCTTTCCTTGGCTGCGAACCAGGCTAATAATCGCAATACCCACTTCGCTTCGTTGACATGAATCGCCAGTAGCGATAGTTATGTTGAGTCGATCGGCCCGTATACGCCACTTGGGTAACTCTTCGCGTAAGTAGGCCACCTGACCTCGATACGGCGAAATGACCAGCACACGCAATGGCTCAGGTAGTCGTCGTAAGTGCGCAGAAATATCGACCAGTTTCTCCATGACCCATATCGCTTCGGTCGGATTGAACAAGGAGCTGCCTCCCTCGAATGGCTGCTCTTTGCTTTTGGATAGAGACACTAGTACCACCCGTTCGTTGCAGAGCTTAGACGAATCGTCTGTCTAAGACGATGAGGCACACCTCATCCCCTGCAGAAAATCCTGAACATCCGAACGCCTCTCGGTCTTGATAGATAGAATACCTCGTTTAGCGGTCCCATAATGCCGGGGTGGCACCGATACTGCATATCCAAACACGTCGCTCGCCCCAGATCGAAAAAGTCCTCCAACGCCGACTTATCCAATCGGTGGCGTTGGCCACCGAAACTAGTCTTCAGGGTCGGGTCGTTCTCCGGCTGGTGTGGGGGTAGCTGGCGGGGGTCTCCTACGATTGCCAACGTTGTTGTATGCTCACGTAATGCCATGACGAGTCCCGTGTCAGGCACCTGTCCACCTTCAACGCAAATACACAGGTCGAACTGCAATTTGCGGACTCCCTCTTGTCCCAGCGAGGAGCTCGTACCAAACACAATGACCGCATTCCTTAGAATATCCTTCCGCTTTCGGTTCCACTGAGAAGATAGCCCCCCCCCTCCCCCGCGATTGTCGTTATGCCCCCTCATCCATTCGTCTGTGAAGTTATTCTTCATTGCAGTCAAAGAGAACTGGGGGTAGCGATTGTTCATCGTGTTGCTATTGCCCACTCGCAACTGTCCGGCCTTCCAGTTATCTGAGGCTGCGATTCGTTTCATCTTCTCATCAACAGCATCGCCTGTCTCCGCGTAGATGACCACGCGTTTGTTGGAATGTACTTACACATACGTCACTGCCGCGAGACTAATGAACAACGTCTTCCCACAACCGCACGGCCCGACTACCGGTACGACTCCTTCCTGCTTGAGTATCTGCAGCACCGCCATTCTCTGAGTTGACGATCCACTGTTTGCGGAACCAGCACTAGGAGTCGACCATCCATCTCTCTGAACACGATCCCTTTAAACCCATATTCGTGCCGCCGCGATCGAAGCCCCCCACCGAATACATCCGTGGTAGATTGCCACGCAATCCGTAAGGTTCTATGATCAATAGAGAAAAACACCAGAGCATGTTTTTCCCGGTAGCGTCCGCTATGTCGTTGTAATTCTCGATATGGTGAGTCAGCGGACGCCAGCTCAAAATTTTGCCACAGAATGCTGAATGCTCTGACACGGATTCATCGTCTCGGCAAATATTAGATGCGTCCAAAGGATTGTGAAGCGCGAGCATCGTGCGATAGTCTTGAGCGTCGTTGAACCCGAATCGAAACATCTGGCTCTTCGAAAAGTAAGCCTAGTGGCGGCAGTTTTTATCACCACAAAACGCATTCGATCGCATATCATAGCCACAATTCACACTTTGGCACTGCCGTACGTTATTGTTTTCAGCAGACTGACGAATGTTAGCCTCAGATCATGCGTAGGGAATACCGCACTGGTGGCGAAAATGAGCGATCGCACAATTCGAACTTGACGTGTGGGTCCTCCTCTGGGTATAGCTTTAGTGTGATACCAATTTCTCCACATATCTTCAGTTATTCGCACACGATCATTGATCTTCAAGAAGATATCATGATCCATTTCCTCCTCGAAGCAACCCAGTTCGGTTCGTTTTTCGGGTAGTTGTTGCGCGTAGTCAGGTTCGGATTCTTGATCGTCTCCCCATCATTGCTGAGCGTGGGCACGTGCGTCACAATCATCAGATACTCCTTGGCTCAGCATTGTCAACGCTCGGTTCGACGACGTCAAGAAGCCAACCTTTCCTTGGCTGCGAACCAGGCTAATAATCGCAATACCCACTTCGCTTCGTTGACATGAATCGCCAGTAGCGATAGTTATGTTGAGTCGATCGGCCCGTATACGCCACTTGGGTAACTCTTCGCGTAAGTAGGCCACCTGACCTCGATACGGCGAAATGGCCAGCACACGCAATGGCTCAGGTAGTCGTCGTAAGTGCGCAGAAATATCGACCAGTTTCTCCATGACCCATATCGCTTCGGTCGGATTGAACAAGGAGCTGCCTCCCTCGAATGGCTGCTCTTTGCTTTTGGATAGAGACACTAGTACCACCCGTTCGTTGCAGAGCTTAGACGAATCGTCTGTCTAAGACGATGAGGCACACCTCATCCCCTGCAGAAAATCCTGAACATCCGAACGCCTCTCGGTCTTGATAGATAGAATACCTCGTTTAGCGGTCCCATAATGCCGGGGTGGCACCGATACTGCATATCCAAACACGTCGCTCGCCCCAGATCGAAAAAGTCCTCCAACGCCGACTTATCCAATCGGTGGCGTTGGCCACCGAAACTAGTCTTCAGGGTCGGGTCGTTCTCCGGCTGGTGTGGGGGTAGCTGGCGGGGGTCTCCTACGATTGCCAACGTTGTTGTATGCTCACGTAATGCCATGACGAGTCCCGTGTCAGGCACCTGTCCACCTTCATCGCAAATACACAGGTCGAACTGCAATTTGCGGACTCCCTCTTGTCCCAGCGAGGAGCTCGTACCAAACACAATGACCGCATTCCTTAGAATATCCTTCCGCTTTCGGTTCCACTGAGAAGATAGCCCCCCCCCCCTCCCCCGCGATTGTCGTTATGCCCCCTCATCCATTCGTCTGTGAAGTTATTCTTCATTGCAGTCAAAGAGAACTGGGGGTAGCGATTGTTCATCGTGTTGCTATTGCCCACTCGCAACTGTCCGGCCTTCCAGTTATCTGAGGCTGCGATTCGTTTCATCTTCTCATCAACAGCATCGCCTGTCTCCGCGTAGATGACCACGCGTTTGTTGGAATGTACTTACACATACGTCACTGCCGCGAGACTAATGAACAACGTCTTCCCACAACCGCACGGCCCGACTACCGGTACGACTCCTTCCTGCTTGAGTATCTGCAGCACCGCCATTCTCTGAGTTGACGATCCACTGTTTGCGGAACCAGCACTAGGAGTCGACCATCCATCTCTCTGAACACGATCCCTTTAAACCCATATTCGTGCCGCCGCGATCGAAGCCCCCCACCGAATACATCCGTGGTAGATTGCCACGCAATCCGTAAGGTTCTATGATCAATAGAGAAAAACACCAGAGCATGTTTTTCCCGGTAGCGTCCGCTATGTCGTTGTAATTCTCGATATGGTGAGTCAGCGGACGCCAGCTCAAAATTTTGCCACAGAATGCTGAATGCTCTGACACGGATTCATCGTCTCGGCAAATATTAGATGCGTCCAAAGGATTGTGAAGCGCGAGCATCGTGCGATAGTCTTGAGCGTCGTTGAACCCGAATCGAAACACCTGGCTCTTCGAAAAGTAAGCCTAGTGGCGGCAGTTTTTATCACCACAAAACGCATTCGATCGCATATCATAGCCACAATTCACACTTTGGCACTGCCGTACGTTATTGTTTTCAGCAGACTGACGAATGTTAGCCTCAGATCATGCGTAGGGAATACCGCACTGGTGGCGAAAATGAGCGATCGCACAATTCGAACTTGACGTGTGGGTCCTCCTCTGGGTATAGCTTTAGTGTGATACCAATTTCTCCACATATCTTCAGTTATTCGCACACGATCATTGATCTTCAAGAAGATATCATGATCCATTTCCTCCTCGAAGCAACCCAGTTCGGTTCGTTTTTCGGGTAGTTGTTGCGCGTAGTCAGGTTCGGATTCTTGATCGTCTCCCCATCATTGCTGAGCGTGGGCACGTGCGTCACAATCATCAGATACTCCTTGGCTCAGCATTGTCAACGCTCGGTTCGACGACGTCAAGAAGCCAACCTTTCCTTGGCTGCGAACCAGGCTAATAATCGCAATACCCACTTCGCTTCGTTGACATGAATCGCCAGTAGCGATAGTTATGTTGAGTCGATCGGCCCGTATACGCCACTTGGGTAACTCTTCGCGTAAGTAGGCCACCTGACCTCGATACGGCGAAATGACCAGCACACGCAATGGCTCAGGTAGTCGTCGTAAGTGCGCAGAAATATCGACCAGTTTCTCCATGACCCATATCGCTTCGGTCGGATTGAACAAGGAGCTGCCTCCCTCGAATGGCTGCTCTTTGCTTTTGGATAGAGACACTAGTACCACCCGTTCGTTGCAGAGCTTAGACGAATCGTCTGTCTAAGACGATGAGGCACACCTCATCCCCTGCAGAAAATCCTGAACATCCGAACGCCTCTCGGTCTTGATAGATAGAATACCTCGTTTAGCGGTCCCATAATGCCGGGGTGGCACCGATACTGCATATCCAAACACGTCGCTCGCCCCAGATCGAAAAAGTCCTCCAACGCCGACTTATCCAATCGGTGGCGTTGGCCACCGAAACTAGTCTTCAGGGTCGGGTCGTTCTCCGGCTGGTGTGGGGGTAGCTGGCGGGGGGCTCCTACGATTGCCAACGTTGTTGTATGCTCACGTAATGCCATGACGAGTCCCGTGTCAGGCACCTGTCCACCTTCATCGCAAATAAACAGGTCGAACTGCAATTTGCGGACTCCCTCTTGTCCCAGCGAGGAGCTCGTACCAAACAAACACAATGACCGCATTCCTTAGAATATCCTTCCGCTTTCGGTTCCACTGAGAAGATAGCCCCCCCCCCTCCCCCGCGATTGTCGTTATGCCCCCTCATCCATTCGTCTGTGAAGTTATTCTTCATTGCAGTCAAAGAGAACTGGGGGTAGCGATTGTTCATCGTGTTGCTATTGCCCACTCGCAACTGTCCGGCCTTCCAGTTATCTGAGGCTGCGATTCGTTTCATCTTCTCATCAACAGCATCGCCTGTCTCCGCGTAGATGACCACGCGTTTGTTGGAATGTACTTACACATACGTCACTGCCGCGAGACTAATGAACAACGTCTTCCCACAACCGCACGGCCCGACTACCGGTACGACTCCTTCCTGCTTGAGTATCTGCAGCACCGCCATTCTCTGAGTTGACGATCCACTGTTTGCGGAACCAGCACTAGGAGTCGACCATCCATCTCTCTGAACACGATCCCTTTAAACCCATATTCGTGCCGCCGCGATCGAAGCCCCCCCCCCCCCCCCCCGAATACATCCGTGGTAGATTGCCACGCGATCCGTAAGGTTCTATGATCAATAGAGAAAAACACCAGAGCATGTTTTTCCCGGTAGCGTCCGCTATGTCGTTGTAATTCTCGATATGGTGAGTCAGCGGACGCCAGCTCAAAATTTTGCCACAGAATGCTGAATGCTCTGACACGGATTCATCGTCTCGGCAAATATTAGATGCGTCCAAAGGATTGTGAAGCGCGAGCATCGTGCGATAGTCTTGAGCGTCGTTGAACCCGAATCGAAACACCTGGCTCTTCGAAAAGTAAGCCTAGTGGCGGCAGTTTTTATCACCACAAAACGCATTCGATCGCATATCATAGCCACAATTCACACTTTGGCACTGCCATACGTTATTGTTTTCAGCAGACTGACGAATGTTAGCCTCAGATCATGCGTAGGGAATACCGCACTGGTGGCGAAAATGAGCGATCGCCCAATTCGAACTTGACGTGTGGGTCCTCCTCTGGGTATAGCTTTAGTGTGATACCAATTTCTCCACATATCTTCAGTTATTCGCACACGATCATTGATCTTCAAGAAGATATCATGATCCATTTCCTCCTCGAAGCAACCCAGTTCGGTTCGTTTTTCGGGTAGTTGTTGCGCGTAGTCAGGTTCGGATTCTTGATCGTCTCCCCATCATTGCTGAGCGTGGGCACGTGCGTCACAATCATCAGATACTCCTTGGCTCAGCATTGTCAACGCTCGGTTCGACGACGTCAAGAAGCCAACCTTTCCTTGGCTGCGAACCAGGCTAATAATCGCAATATCCACTTCGCTTCGTTGACATGAATCGCCAGTAGCGATAGTTATGTTGAGTCGATCGGCCCGTATACGCCACTTGGGTAACTCTTCGCGTAAGTAGGCCACCTGACCTCGATACGGCGAA
Organism: Phytophthora x cambivora; assembly: GCA_033557925.1. Taxonomy (NCBI): domain Eukaryota; phylum Oomycota; class Peronosporomycetes; order Peronosporales; family Peronosporaceae; genus Phytophthora; species Phytophthora x cambivora. The sequence goes on along the minus strand of JAUCEB010000008.1, from coordinate 1,391,878 downwards.
ATGACCAGCACACGCAATGGCTCAGGTAGTCGTCGTAAGTGCGCAGAAATATCGACCAGTTTCTCCATGACCCATATCGCTTCGGTCGGATTGAACAAGGAGCTGCCTCCCTCGAATGGCTGCTCTTTGCTTTTGGATAGAGACACTAGTACCACCCGTTCGTTGCAGAGCTTAGACGAATCGTCTGTCTAAGACGATGAGGCACACCTCATCCCCTGCAGAAAATCCTGAACATCCGAACGCCTCTCGGTCTTGATAGTTCCGCGATAGAATACCTCGTTTAACGGTCCCATAATGCCGGGGTGGCACCGATACTGCATATCCAAACACGTCGCTCGCCCCAGATCGAAAAAGTCCTCTAACGCCGACTTATCCAATCGGTGGCGTTGGCCACCGAAACTAGTCTTCAGGGTCGGGTCGTTCTCCGGCTGGTGTGGGGGTAGCTGGCGGGGGGCTCCTACGATTGCCAACGTTGTTGTATGCCCACGTAATGCCATGACGAGTCCCGTGTCAGGCACCTGTCCACCTTCATCGCAAATACACAGGTCGAACTGCAATTTGCGGACTCCCTCTTGTCCCAGCGAGGAGCTCGTACCAAACAAACACAATGACCGCATTCCTTAGAATATCCTTCCGCTTTCGGTTCCACTGAGAAGATAGCCCCCCCCCTCCCCCGCGATTGTCGTTATGCCCCCTCATCCATTCGTCTGTGAAGTTATTCTTCATTGCAGTCAAAGAGAACTGGGGGTAGCGATTGTTCATCGTGTTGCTATTGCCCACTCGCAACTGTCCGGCCTTCCAGTTATCTGAGGCTGCGATTCGTTTCATCTTCTCATCAACAGCATCGCCTGTCTCCGCGTAGATGACCACGCGTTTGTTGGAATGTACTTACACATACGTCACTGCCGCGAGACTAATGAACAACGTCTTCCCACAACCGCACGGCCCGACTACCGGTACGACTCCTTCCTGCTTGAGTATCTGCAGCACCGCCATTCTCTGAGTTGACGATCCACTGTTTGCGGAACCAGCACTAGGAGTCGACCATCCATCTCTCTGAACACGATCCCTTTAAACCCATATTCGTGCCGCCGCGATCGAAGCCCCCCCCCCGAATACATCCGTGGTAGATTGCCACGCGATCCGTAAGGTTCTATGATCAATAGAGAAAAACACCAGAGCATGTTTTTCCCGGTAGCGTCCGCTATGTCGTTGTAATTCTCGATATGGTGAGTCAGCGGACGCCAGCTCAAAATTTTGCCACAGAATGCTGAATGCTCTGACACGGATTCATCGTCTCGGCAAATATTAGATGCGTCCAAAGGATTGTGAAGCGCGAGCATCGTGCGATAGTCTTGAGCGTCGTTGAACCCGAATCGAAACACCTGGCTCTTCGAAAAGTAAGCCTAGTGGCGGCAGTTTTTATCACCACAAAACGCATTCGATCGCATATCATAGCCACAATTCACACTTTGGCACTGCCGTACGTTATTGTTTTCAGCAGACTGACGAATGTTAGCCTCAGATCATGCGTAGGGAATACCGCACTGGTGGCGAAAATGAGCGATCGCACAATTCGAACTTGACGTGTGGGTCCTCCTCTGGGTATAGCTTTAGTGTGATACCAATTTCTCCACATATCTTCAGTTATTCGCACACGATCATTGATCTTCAAGAAGATATCATGATCCATTTCCTCCTCGAAGCAACCCAGTTCGGTTCGTTTTTCGGGTAGTTGTTGCGCGTAGTCAGGTTCGGATTCTTGATCGTCTCCCCATCATTGCTGAGCGTGGGCACGTGCGTCACAATCATCAGATACTCCTTGGCTCAGCATTGTCAACGCTCGGTTCGACGACGTCAAGAAGCCAACCTTTCCTTGGCTGCGAACCAGGCTAATAATCGCAATACCCACTTCGCTTCGTTGACATGAATCGCCAGTAGCGGTAGTTATGTTGAGTCGATCGGCCCGTATACGCCACTTGGGTAACTCTTCGCGTAAGTAGGCCACCTGACCTCGATACGGCGAAATGACCAGCACACGCAATGGCTCAGGTAGTCGTCGTAAGTGCGCAGAAATATCGACCAGTTTCTCCATGACCCATATCGCTTCGGTCGGATTGAACAAGGAGCTGCCTCCCTCGAATGGCTGCTCTTTGCTTTTGGATAGAGACACTAGTACCACCCGTTCGTTGCAGAGCTTAGACGAATCGTCTGTCTAAGACGATGAGGCACACCTCATCCCCTGCAGAAAATCCTGAACATCCGAACGCCTCTCGGTCTTGATAGATAGAATACCTCGTTTAGCGGTCCCATAATGCCGGGGTGGCACCGATACTGCATATCCAAACACGTCGCTCGCCCCAGATCGAAAAAGTCCTCCAACGCCGACTTATCCAATCGGTGGCGTTGGCCACCGAAACTAGTCTTCAGGGTCGGGTCGTTCTCCGGCTGGTGTGGGGGTAGCTGGCGGGGGGCTCCTACGATTGCCAACGTTGTTGTATGCCCACGTAATGCCATGACGAGTCCCGTGTCAGGCACCTGTCCACCTTCATCGCAAATACACAGGTCGAACTGCAATTTGCGGACTCCCTCTTGTCCCAGCGAGGAGCTCGTACCAAACACAATGACCGCATTCCTTAGAATATCCTTCCGCTTTCGGTTCCACTGAGAAGATAGCCCCCCCCTCCCCCGCGATTGTCGTTATGCCCCCTCATCCATTCGTCTGTGAAGTTATTCTTCATTGCAGTCAAAGAGAACTGGGGGTAGCGATTGTTCATCGTGTTGCTATTGCCCACTCGCAACTGTCCGGCCTTCCAGTTATCTGAGGCTGCGATTCGTTTCATCTTCTCATCAACAGCATCGCCTGTCTCCGCGTAGATGACCACGCGTTTGTTGGAATGTACTTACACATACGTCACTGCCGCGAGACTAATGAACAACGTCTTCCCACAACCGCACGGCCCGACTACCGGTACGACTCCTTCCTGCTTGAGTATCTGCAGCACCGCCATTCTCTGAGTTGACGATCCACTGTTTGCGGAACCAGCACTAGGAGTCGACCATCCATCTCTCTGAACACGATCCCTTTAAACCCATATTCGTGCCGCCGCGATCGAAGCCCCCCCCCCCCCCCCCCCGAATACATCCGTGGTAGATTGCCACGCGATCCGTAAGGTTCTATGATCAATAGAGAAAAACACCAGAGCATGTTTTTCCCGGTAGCGTCCGCTATGTCGTTGTAATTCTCGATATGGTGAGTCAGCGGACGCCAGCTCAAAATTTTGCCACAGAATGCTGAATGCTCTGACACGGATTCATCGTCTCGGCAAATATTAGATGCGTCCAAAGGATTGTGAAGCGCGAGCACCGTGCGATAGTCTTGAGCGTCGTTGAACCCGAATCGAAACACCTGGCTCTTCGAAAAGTAAGCCTAGTGGCGGCAGTTTTTATCACCACAAAACGCATTCGATCGCATATCATAGCCACAATTCACACTTTGGCACTGCCATACGTTATTGTTTTCAGCAGACTGACGAATGTTAGCCTCAGATCATGCGTAGGGAATACCGCACTGGTGGCGAAAATGAGCGATCGCCCAATTCGAACTTGACGTGTGGGTCCTCCTCTGGGTATAGCTTTAGTGTGATACCAATTTCTCCACATATCTTCAGTTATTCGCACACGATCATTGATCTTCAAGAAGATATCATGATCCATTTCCTCCTCGAAGCAACCCAGTTCGGTTCGTTTTTCGGGTAGTTGTTGCGCGTAGTCAGGTTCGGATTCTTGATCGTCTCCCCATCATTGCTGAGCGTGGGCACGTGCGTCACAATCATCAGATACTCCTTGGCTCAGCATTGTCAACGCTCGGTTCGACGACGTCAAGAAGCCAACCTTTCCTTGGCTGCGAACCAGGCTAATAATCGCAATATTCACTTCGCTTCGTTGACATGAATCGCCAGTAGCGATAGTTATGTTGAGTCGATCGGCCCGTATACGCCACTTGGGTAACTCTTCGCGTAAGTAGGCCACCTGACCTCGATACGGCGAAATGACCAGCACACGCAATGGCTCAGGTAGTCGTCGTAAGTGCGCAGAAATATCGACCAGTTTCTCCATGACCCATATCGCTTCGGTCGGATTGAACAAGGAGCTGCCTCCCTCGAATGGCTGCTCTTTGCTTTTGGATAGAGACACTAGTACCACCCGTTCGTTGCAGAGCTTAGACGAATCGTCTGTCTAAGACGATGAGGCAAACCTCATCCCCTGCAGAAAATCCTGAACATCCGAACGCCTCTCGATCTTGATAGATAGAATACCTCGTTTAGCGGTCCCATAATGCCGGGGTGGCACCGATACTGCATGTCCAAACACGTCGCTCGCCCCAGATCGAAAAAGTCCTCCAACGCCGACTTATCCAATCGGTGGCGTTGGCCACCGAAACTAGTCTTCAGGGTCGGGTCGTTCTCCGGCTGGTGTGGGGGTAGCTGGCGGGGGTCTCCTACGATTGCCAACGTTGTTGTATGCTCACGTAATGCCATGACGAGTCCCGTGTCAGGCACCTGTCCACCTTCATCGCAAATACACAGGTCGAACTGCAATTTGCGGACTCCCTCTTGTCCCAGCGAGGAGCTCGTACCAAACAAACACAATGACCGCATTCCTTAGAATATCCTTCCGCTTTCGGTTCCACTGAGAAGATAGCCCCCCCCCCTCCCCCGCGATTGTCGTTATGCCCCCTCATCCATTCGTCTGTGAAGTTATTCTTCATTGCAGTCAAAGAGAACTGGGGGTAGCGATTGTTCATCGTGTTGCTATTGCCCACTCGCAACTGTCCGGCCTTCCAGTTATCTGAGGCTGCGATTCGTTTCATCTTCTCATCAACAGCATCGCCTGTCTCCGCGTAGATGACCACGCGTTTGTTGGAATGTACTTACACATACGTCACTGCCGCGAGACTAATGAACAACGTCTTCCCACAACCGCACGGCCCGACTACCGGTACGACTCCTTCCTGCTTGAGTATCTGCAGCACCGCCATTCTCTGAGTTGACGATCCACTGTTTGCGGAACCAGCACTAGGAGTCGACCATCCATCTCTCTGAACACGATCCCTTTAAACCCATATTCGTGCCGCCGCGATCGAAGCCCCCCCCCCCGAATACATCCGTGGTAGATTGCCACGCGATCCGTAAGGTTCTATGATCAATAGAGAAAAACACCAGAGCATGTTTTTCCCGGTAGCGTCCGCTATGTCGTTGTAATTCTCGATATGGTGAGTCAGCGGACGCCAGCTCAAAATTTTGCCACAGAATGCTGAATGCTCTGACACGGATTCATCGTCTCGGCAAATATTAGATGCGTCCAAAGGATTGTGAAGCGCGAGCACCGTGCGATCGTCTTGAGCGTCGTTGAACCCGAATCGAAACACCTGGCTCTTCGAAAAGTAAGCCTAGTGGCGGCAGTTTTTATCACCACAAAACGCATTCGATCGCATATCATAGCCACAATTCACACTTTGGCACTGCCATACGTTATTGTTTTCAGCAGACTGACGAATGTTAGCCTCAGATCATGCGTAGGGAATACCGCACTGGTGGCGAAAATGAGCGATCGCCCAATTCGAACTTGACGTGTGGGTCCTCCTCTGGGTATAGCTTTAGTGTGATACCAATTTCTCCACATATCTTCAGTTATTCGCACACGATCATTGATCTTCAAGAAGATATCATGATCCATTTCCTCCTCGAAGCAACCCAGTTCGGTTCGTTTTTCGGGTAGTTGTTGCGCGTAGTCAGGTTCGGATTCTTGATCGTCTCCCCATCATTGCTGAGCGTGGGCACGTGCGTCACAATCATCAGATACTCCTTGGCTCAGCATTGTCAACGCTCGGTTCGACGACGTCAAGAAGCCAACCTTTCCTTGGCTGCGAACCAGGCTAATAATCGCAATACCCACTTCGCTTCGTTGACATGAATCGCCAGTAGCGATAGTTATGTTGAGTCGATCGGCCCGTATACGCCACTTGGGTAACTCTTCGCGTAAGTAGGCCACCTGACCTCGATACGGCGAAATGACCAGCACACGCAATGGCTCAGGTAGTCGTCGTAAGTGCGCAGAAATATCGACCAGTTTCTCCATGACCCATATCGCTTCGGTCGGATTGAACAAGGAGCTGCTTCCCTCGAATGGCTGCTCTTTGCTTCTGGATAGAGACACTAGTACCACCCGTTCGTTGCAGAGCTTAGACGAATCGTCTGTCTGAGACGATGAGGCAAACCTCATCCCCTGCAGAAAATCCTGAACATCCGAACGCCTCTCGGTCTTGATAGATAGAATACCTCGTTTAGCGGTCCCATAATGCCGGGGTGGCACCGGTACTGCATATCCAAACACGTCGCTCGCCCCAGATCGAAAAAGTCCTCCAACGCCGACTTATCCAATCGGTGGCGTTGGCCACCGAAACTAGTCTTCAGGGTCGGGTCGTTCTCCGGCTGGTGTGGGGGTAGCTGGCGGGGGGCTCCTACGATTGCCAACGTTGTTGTATGCCCACGTAATGCCATGACGAGTCCCGTGTCAGGCACCTGTCCACCTTCATCGCAAATACACAGGTCGAACTGCAATTTGCGGACTCCCTCTTGTCCCAGCGAGGAGCTCGTACCAAACAAACACAATGACCGCATTCCTTAGAATATCCTTCCGCTTTCGGTTCCACTGAGAAGATAGCCCCCCCCCCTCCCCCGCGATTGTCGTTATGCCCCCTCATCCATTCGTCTGTGAAGTTATTCTTCATTGCAGTCAAAGAGAACTGGGGGTAGCGATTGTTCATCGTGTTGCTATTGCCCACTCGCAACTGTCCGGCCTTCCAGTTATCTGAGGCTGCGATTCGTTTCATCTTCTCATCAACAGCATCGCCTGTCTCCGCGTAGATGACCACGCGTTTGTTGGAATGTACTTACACATACGTCACTGCCGCGAGACTAATGAACAACGTCTTCCCACAACCGCACGGCCCGACTACCGGTACGACTCCTTCCTGCTTGAGTATCTGCAGCACCGCCATTCTCTGAGTTGACGATCCACTGTTTGCGGAACCAGCACTAGGAGTCGACCATCCATCTCTCTGAACACGATCCCTTTAAACCCATATTCGTGCCGCCGCGATCGAAGCCCCCCCCCCCCCCCGAATACATCCGTGGTAGATTGCCACGCGATCCGTAAGGTTCTATGATCAATAGAGAAAAACACCAGAGCATGTTTTTCCCGGTAGCGTCCGCTATGTCGTTGTAATTCTCGATATGGTGAGTCAGCGGACGCCAGCTCAAAATTTTGCCACAGAATGCTGAATGCTCTGACACGGATTCATCGTCTCGGCAAATATTAGATGCGTCCAAAGGATTGTGAAGCGCGAGCATCGTGCGATAGTCTTGAGCGTCGTTGAACCCGAATCGAAACACCTGGCTCTTCGAAAAGTAAGCCTAGTGGCGGCAGTTTTTATCACCACAAAACGCATTCGATCGCATATCATAGCCACAATTCACACTTTGGCACTGCCATACGTTATTGTTTTCAGCAGACTGACGAATGTTAGCCTCAGATCATGCGTAGGGAATACCGCACTGGTGGCGAAAATGAGCGATCGCCCAATTCGAACTTGACGTGTGGGTCCTCCTCTGGGTATAGCTTTAGTGTGATACCAATTTCTCCACATATCTTCAGTTATTCGCACACGATCATTGATCTTCAAGAAGATATCATGACCCATTTCCTCCTCGAAGCAACCCAGTTCGGTTCGTTTTTCGGGTAGTTGTTGCGCGTAGTCAGGTTCGGATTCTTGATCGTCTCCCCATCATTGCTGAGCGTGGGCACGTGCGTCACAATCATCAGATACTCCTTGGCTCAGCATTGTCAACGCTCGGTTCGACGACGTCAAGAAGCCAACCTTTCCTTGGCTGCGAACCAGGCTAATAATCGCAATACCCACTTCGCTTCGTTGACATGAATCGCCAGTAGCGGTAGTTATGTTGAGTCGATCGGCCCGTATACGCCACTTGGGTAACTCTTCGCGTAAGTAGGCCACCTGACCTCGATACGGCGAAATGACCAGCACACGCAATGGCTCAGGTAGTCGTCGTAAGTGCGCAGAAATATCGACCAGTTTCTCCATGACCCATATCGCTTCGGTCGGATTGAACAAGGAGCTGCTTCCCTCGAATGGCTGCTCTTTGCTTCTGGATAGAGACACTAGTACCACCCGTTCGTTGCAGAGCTTAGACGAATCGTCTGTCTGAGACGATGAGGCAAACCTCATCCCCTGCAGAAAATCCTGAACATCCGAACGCCTCTCGGTCTTGATAGTTCCGCGATAGAATACCTCGTTTAGCGGTCCCATAATGCCGGGGTGGCACCGATACTGCATATCCAAACACGTCGCTCGCCCCAGATCGAAAAAGTCCTCCAACGCCGACTTATCCAATCGGTGGCGTTGGCCACCGAAACTAGTCTTCAGGGTCGGGTCGTTCTCCGGCTGGTGTGGGGGTAGCTGGCGGGGGTCTCCTACGATTGCCAACGTTGTTGTATGCTCACGTAATGCCATGACGAGTCCCGTGTCAGGCACCTGTCCACCTTCATCGCAAATACACAGGTCGAACTGCAATTTGCGGACTCCCTCTTGTCCCAGCGAGGAGCTCGTACCAAACAAACACAATGACCGCATTCCTTAGAATATCCTTCCGCTTTCGGTTCCACTGAGAAGATAGCCCCCCCCCCTCCCCCGCGATTGTCGTTATGCCCCCTCATCCATTCGTCTGTGAAGTTATTCTTCATTGCAGTCAAAGAGAACTGGGGGTAGCGATTGTTCATCGTGTTGCTATTGCCCACTCGCAACTGTCCGGCCTTCCAGTTATCTGAGGCTGCGATTCGTTTCATCTTCTCATCAACAGCATCGCCTGTCTCCGCGTAGATGACCACGCGTTTGTTGGAATGTACTTACACATACGTCACTGCCGCGAGACTAATGAACAACGTCTTCCCACAACCGCACGGCCCGACTACCGGTACGACTCCTTCCTGCTTGAGTATCTGCAGCACCGCCATTCTCTGAGTTGACGATCCACTGTTTGCGGAACCAGCACTAGGAGTCGACCATCCATCTCTCTGAACACGATCCCTTTAAACCCATATTCGTGCCGCCGCGATCGAAGCCCCCCCCCCCCCCCCGAATACATCCGTGGTAGATTGCCACGCGATCCGTAAGGTTCTATGATCAATAGAGAAAAACACCAGAGCATGTTTTTCCCGGTAGCGTCCGCTATGTCGTTGTAATTCTCGATATGGTGAGTCAGCGGACGCCAGCTCAAAATTTTGCCACAGAATGCTGAATGCTCTGACACGGATTCATCGTCTCGGCAAATATTAGATGCGTCCAAAGGATTGTGAAGCGCGAGCACCGTGCGATAGTCTTGAGCGTCGTTGAACCCGAATCGAAACACCTGGCTCTTCGAAAAGTAAGCCTAGTGGCGGCAGTTTTTATCACCACAAAACGCATTCGATCGCATATCATAGCCACAATTCACACTTTGGCACTGCCATACGTTATTGTTTTCAGCAGACTGACGAATGTTAGCCTCAGATCATGCGTAGGGAATACCGCACTGGTGGCGAAAATGAGCGATCGCCCAATTCGAACTTGACGTGTGGGTCCTCCTCTGGGTATAGCTTTAGTGTGATACCAATTTCTCCACATATCTTCAGTTATTCGCACACGATCATTGATCTTCAAGAAGATATCATGATCCATTTCCTCCTCGAAGCAACCCAGTTCGGTTCGTTTTTCGGGTAGTTGTTGCGCGTAGTCAGGTTCGGATTCTTGATCGTCTCCCCATCATTGCTGAGCGTGGGCACGTGCGTCACAATCATCAGATACTCCTTGGCTCAGCATTGTCAACGCTCGGTTCGACGACGTCAAGAAGCCAACCTTTCCTTGGCTGCGAACCAGGCTAATAATCGCAATACCCACTTCGCTTCGTTGACATGAATCGCCAGTAGCGATAGTTATGTTGAGTCGATCGGCCCGTATACGCCACTTGGGTAACTCTTCGCGTAAGTAGGCCACCTGACCTCGATACGGCGAAATGACCAGCACACGCAATGGCTCAGGTAGTCGTCGTAAGTGCGCAGAAATATCGACCAGTTTCTCCATGACCCATATCGCTTCGGTCGGATTGAACAAGGAGCTGCTTCCCTCGAATGGCTGCTCTTTGCTTCTGGATAGAGACACTAGTACCACCCGTTCGTTGCAGAGCTTAGACGAATCGTCTGTCTGAGACGATGAGGCAAACCTCATCCCCTGCAGAAAATCCTGAACATCCGAACGCCTCTCGGTCTTGATAGATAGAATACCTCGTTTAGCGGTCCCATAATGCCGGGGTGGCACCGATACTGCATATCCAAACACGTCGCTCGCCCCAGATCGAAAAAGTCCTCCAACGCCGACTTATCCAATCGGTGGCGTTGGCCACCGAAACTAGTCTTCAGGGTCGGGTCGTTCTCCGGCTGGTGTGGGGGTAGCTGGCGGGGGTCTCCTACGATTGCCAACGTTGTTGTATGCTCACGTAATGCCATGACGAGTCCCGTGTCAGGCACCTGTCCACCTTCATCGCAAATACACAGGTCGAACTGCAATTTGCGGACTCCCTCTTGTCCCAGCGAGGAGCTCGTACCAAACAAACACAATGACCGCATTCCTTAGAATATCCTTCCGCTTTCGGTTCCACTGAGAAGATAGCCCCCCCCCCTCCCCCGCGATTGTCGTTATGCCCCCTCATCCATTCGTCTGTGAAGTTATTCTTCATTGCAGTCAAAGAGAACTGGGGGTAGCGATTGTTCATCGTGTTGCTATTGCCCACTCGCAACTGTCCGGCCTTCCAGTTATCTGAGGCTGCGATTCGTTTCATCTTCTCATCAACAGCATCGCCTGTCTCCGCGTAGATGACCACGCGTTTGTTGGAATGTACTTACACATACGTCACTGCCGCGAGACTAATGAACAACGTCTTCCCACAACCGCACGGCCCGACTACCGGTACGACTCCTTCCTGCTTGAGTATCTGCAGCACCGCCATTCTCTGAGTTGACGATCCACTGTTTGCGGAACCAGCACTAGGAGTCGACCATCCATCTCTCTGAACACGATCCCTTTAAACCCATATTCGTGCCGCCGCGATCGAAGCCCCCCCCCCCCCCCCCGAATACATCCGTGGTAGATTGCCACGCGATCCGTAAGGTTCTATGATCAATAGAGAAAAACACCAGAGCATGTTTTTCCCGGTAGCGTCCGCTATGTCGTTGTAATTCTCGATATGGTGAGTCAGCGGACGCCAGCTCAAAATTTTGCCACAGAATGCTGAATGCTCTGACACGGATTCATCGTCTCGGCAAATATTAGATGCGTCCAAAGGATTGTGAAGCGCGAGCACCGTGCGATAGTCTTGAGCGTCGTTGAACCCGAATCGAAACACCTGGCTCTTCGAAAAGTAAGCCTAGTGGCGGCAGTTTTTATCACCACAAAACGCATTCGATCGCATATCATAGCCACAATTCACACTTTGGCACTGCCATACGTTATTGTTTTCAGCAGACTGACGAATGTTAGCCTCAGATCATGCGTAGGGAATACCGCACTGGTGGCGAAAATGAGCGATCGCCCAATTCGAACTTGACGTGTGGGTCCTCCTCTGGGTATAGCTTTAGTGTGATACCAATTTCTCCACATATCTTCAGTTATTCGCACACGATCATTGATCTTCAAGAAGATATCATGACCCATTTCCTCCTCGAAGCAACCCAGTTCGGTTCGTTTTTCGGGTAGTTGTTGCGCGTAGTCAGGTTCGGATTCTTGATCGTCTCCCCATCATTGCTGAGCGTGGGCACGTGCGTCACAATCATCAGATACTCCTTGGCTCAGCATTGTCAACGCTCGGTTCGACGACGTCAAGAAGCCAACCTTTCCTTGGCTGCGAACCAGGCTAATAATCGCAATACCCACTTCGCTTCGTTGACATGAATCGCCAGTAGCGATAGTTATGTTGAGTCGATCGGCCCGTATACGCCACTTGGGTAACTCTTCGCGTAAGTAGGCCACCTGACCTCGATACGGCGAAATGACCAGCACACGCAATGGCTCAGGTAGTCGTCGTAAGTGCGCAGAAATATCGACCAGTTTCTCCATGACCCATATCGCTTCGGTCGGATTGAACAAGGAGCTGCTTCCCTCGAATGGCTGCTCTTTGCTTCTGGATAGAGACACTAGTACCACCCGTTCGTTGCAGAGCTTAGACGAATCGTCTGTCTGAGACGATGAGGCAAACCTCATCCCCTGCAGAAAATCCTGAACATCCGAACGCCTCTCGGTCTTGATAGTTCCGCGATAGAATACCTCGTTTAGCGGTCCCATAATGCCGGGGTGGCACCGATACTGCATATCCAAACACGTCGCTCGCCCCAGATCGAAAAAGTCCTCCAACGCCGACTTATCCAATCGGTGGCGTTGGCCACCGAAACTAGTCTTCAGGGTCGGGTCGTTCTCCGGCTGGTGTGGGGGTAGCTGGCGGGGGGCTCCTACGATTGCCAACGTTGTTGTATGCTCACGTAATGCCATGACGAGTCCCGTGTCAGGCACCTGTCCACCTTCATCGCAAATACACAGGTCGAACTGCAATTTGCGGACTCCCTCTTGTCCCAGCGAGGAGCTCGTACCAAACAAACACAATGACCGCATTCCTTAGAATATCCTTCCGCTTTCGGTTCCACTGAGAAGATAGCCCCCCCCCCTCCCCCGCGATTGTCGTTATGCCCCCTCATCCATTCGTCTGTGAAGTTATTCTTCATTGCAGTCAAAGAGAACTGGGGGTAGCGATTGTTCATCGTGTTGCTATTGCCCACTCGCAACTGTCCGGCCTTCCAGTTATCTGAGGCTGCGATTCGTTTCATCTTCTCATCAACAGCATCGCCTGTCTCCGCGTAGATGACCACGCGTTTGTTGGAATGTACTTACACATACGTCACTGCCGCGAGACTAATGAACAACGTCTTCCCACAACCGCACGGACCGACTACCGGTACGACTCCTTCCTACTTGAGTATCTGCAGCACCGCCATTCTCTGAGTTGACGATCCACTGTTTGCGGAACCAGCACTAGGAGTCGACCATCCATCTCTCTGAACACGATCCGTTTAAACCCATATTCGTGCCGCCGCGATCGAAGCCCCCCCCCCCGAATACATCCGTGGTAGATTGCCACGCGATCCGTAAGGTTCTATGATCAATAGAGAAAAACACCAGAGCATGTTTTTCCCGGTAGCGTCCGCTATGTCGTTGTAATTCTCGATATGGTGAGTCAGCGGACGCCAGCTCAAAATTTTGCCACAGAATGCTGAATGCTCTGACACGGATTCATCGTCTCGGCAAATATTAGATGCGTCCAAAGGATTGTGAAGCGCGAGCATCGTGCGATAGTCTTGAGCGTCGTTGAACCCGAATCGAAACACCTGGCTCTTCGAAAAGTAAGCCTAGTGGCGGCAGTTTTTATTACCACAAAACGCATTCGATCGCATATCATAGCCACAATTCACACTTTGGCACTGCCGTACGTTATTGTTTTCAGCAGACTGACGAATGTTAGCCTCAGATCATGCGTAGGGAATACCGCACTGGTGGCGAAAATGAGCGATCGCCCAATTCGAACTTGACGTGTGGGTCCTCCTCTGGGTATAGCTTTAGTGTGATACCAATTTCTCCACATATCTTCAGTTATTCGCACACGCACACGATCATTGATCTTCAAGAAGATATCATGACCCATTTCCTCCTCGAAGCAACCCAGTTCGGTTCGTTTTTCGGGTAGTTGTTGCGCGTAGTCAGGTTCGGATTCTTGATCGTCTCCCCATCATTGCTGAGCGTGGGCACGTGCGTCACAATCATCAGATACTCCTTGGCTCAGCATTGTCAACGCTCGGTTCGACGACGTCAAGAAGCCAGCCTTTCCTTGGCTGCGAACCAGGCTAATAATCGCAATATTCACTTCGCTTCGTTGACATGAATCGCCAGTAGCGATAGTTATGTTGAGTCGATCGGCCCGTATACGCCACTTGGGTAACTCTTCGCGTAAGTAGGCCACCTGACCTCGATACGGCGAAATGACCAGCACACGCAATGGCTCAGGTAGTCGTCGTAAGTGCGCAGAAATATCGACCAGTTTCTCCATGACCCATATCGCTTCGGTCGGATTGAACAAGGAGCTGCTTCCCTCGAATGGCTGCTCTTTGCTTCTGGATAGAGACACTAGTACCACCCGTTCGTTGCAGAGCTTAGACGAATCGTCTGTCTAAGACGATGAGGCACACCTCATCCCCTGCAGAAAATCCTGAACATCCGAACGCCTCTCGGTCTTGATAGTTCCGCGATAGAATACCTCGTTTAGCGGTCCCATAATGCCGGGGTGGCACCGATACTGCATATCCAAACACGTCGCTCGCCCCAGATCGAAAAAGTCCTCTAACGCCGACTTATCCAATCGGTGGCGTTGGCCACCGAAACTAGTCTTCAGGGTCGGGTCGTTCTCCGGCTGGTGTCGGGGTAGCTGGCGGGGGTCTCCTACGATTGCCGACGTTGTTGTATGCCCACGTAATGCCATGACGAGTCCCGTGTCAGGCACCTGTCCACCTTCATCGCAAATACACAGGTCGAACTGCAATTTGCGGACTCCCTCTTGTCCCAGCGAGGAGCTCGTACCAAACAAACACAATGACCGCATTCCTTAGAATATCCTTCCGCTTTCGGTTCCACTGAGAAGATAGCCCCCCCCCCTCCCCCGCGATTGTCGTTATGCCCCCTCATCCATTCGTCTGTGAAGTTATTCTTCATTGCAGTCAAAGAGAACTGGGGGTAGCGATTGTTCATCGTGTTGCTATTGCCCACTCGCAACTGTCCGGCCTTCCAGTTATCTGAGGCTGCGATTCGTTTCATCTTCTCATCAACAGCATCGCCTGTCTCCGCGTAGATGACCACGCGTTTGTTGGAATGTACTTACACATACGTCACTGCCGCGAGACTAATGAACAACGTCTTCCCACAACCGCACGGCCCGACTACCGGTACGACTCCTTCCTACTTGAGTATCTGCAGCACCGCCATTCTCTGAGTTGACGATCCACTGTTTGCGGAACCAGCACTAGGAGTCGACCATCCATCTCTCTGAACACGATCCGTTTAAACCCATATTCGTGCCGCCGCGATCGAAGCCCCCCCCCCCCCCCCCCCGAATACATCCGTGGTAGATTGCCACGCGATCCGTAAGGTTCTATGATCAATAGAGAAAAACACCAGAGCATGTTTTTCCCGGTAGCGTCCGCTATGTCGTTTTAATTCTCGATATGGTGAGTCAGCGGACGCCAGCTCAAAATTTTGCCACAGAATGCTGAATGCTCTGACACGGATTCATCGTCTCGGCAAATATTAGATGCGTCCAAAGGATTGTGAAGCGCGAGCATCGTGCGATAGTCTTGAGCGTCGTTGAACCCGAATCGAAACACCTGGCTCTTCGAAAAGTAAGCCTAGTGGCGGCAGTTTTTATCACCACAAAACGCATTCGATCGCATATCATAGCCACAATTCACACTTTGGCACTGCCATACGTTATTGTTTTCAGCAGACTGACGAATGTTAGCCTCAGATCATGCGTAGGGAATACCGCACTGGTGGCGAAAATGAGCGATCGCCCAATTCGAACTTGACGTGTGGGTCCTCCTCTGGGTATAGCTTTAGTGTGATACCAATTTCTCCACATATCTTCAGTTATTCGCACACGATCATTGATCTTCAAGAAGATATCATGATCCATTTCCTCCTCGAAGCAACCCAGTTCGGTTCGTTTTTCGGGTAGTTGTTGCGCGTAGTCAGGTTCGGATTCTTGATCGTCTCCCCATCATTGCTGAGCGTGGGCACGTGCGTCACAATCATCAGATACTCCTTGGCTCAGCATTGTCAACGCTCGGTTCGACGACGTCAAGAAGCCAACCTTTCCTTGGCTGCGAACCAGGCTAATAATCGCAATATTCACTTCGCTTCGTTGACATGAATCGCCAGTAGCGATAGTTATGTTGAGTCGATCGGCCCGTATACGCCACTTGGGTAACTCTTCGCGTAAGTAGGCCACCTGACCTCGATACGGCGAAATGACCAGCACACGCAATGGCTCAGGTAGTCGTCGTAAGTGCGCAGAAATATCGACCAGTTTCTCCATGACCCATATCGCTTCGGTCGGATTGAACAAGGAGCTGCTTCCCTCGAATGGCTGCTCTTTGCTTCTGGATAGAGACACTAGTACCACCCGTTCGTTGCAGAGCTTAGACGAATCGTCTGTCTGAGACGATGAGGCAAACCTCATCCCCTGCAGAAAATCCTGAACATCCGAACGCCTCTCGGTCTTGATAGATAGAATACCTCGTTTAGCGGTCCCATAATGCCGGGGTGGCACCGGTACTGCATATCCAAACACGTCGCTCGCCCCAGATCGAAAAAGTCCTCCAACGCCGACTTATCCAATCGGTGGCGTTGGCCACCGAAACTAGTCTTCAGGGTCGGGTCGTTCTCCGGCTGGTGTGGGGGTAGCTGGCGGGGGGCTCCTACGATTGCCAACGTTGTTGTATGCCCACGTAATGCCATGACGAGTCCCGTGTCAGGCACCTGTCCACCTTCATCGCAAATACACAGGTCGAACTGCAATTTGCGGACTCCCTCTTGTCCCAGCGAGGAGCTCGTACCAAACAAACACAATGACCGCATTCCTTAGAATATCCTTCCGCTTTCGGTTCCACTGAGAAGATAGCCCCCCCCCCCCTCCCCCGCGATTGTCGTTATGCCCCCTCATCCATTCGTCTGTGAAGTTATTCTTCATTGCAGTCAAAGAGAACTGGGGGTAGCGATTGTTCATCGTGTTGCTATTGCCCACTCGCAACTGTCCGGCCTTCCAGTTATCTGAGGCTGCGATTCGTTTCATCTTCTCATCAACAGCATCGCCTGTCTCCGCGTAGATGACCACGCGTTTGTTGGAATGTACTTACACATACGTCACTGCCGCGAGACTAATGAACAACGTCTTCCCACAACCGCACGGCCCGACTACCGGTACGACTCCTTCCTACTTGAGTATCTGCAGCACCGCCATTCTCTGAGTTGACGATCCACTGTTTGCGGAACCAGCACTAGGAGTCGACCATCCATCTCTCTGAACACGATCCGTTTAAACCCATATTTGTGCCGCCGCGATCGAAGCCCCCCCCCCCCCCCCCGAATACATCCGTGGTAGATTGCCACGCGATCCGTAAGGTTCTATGATCAATAGAGAAAAACACCAGAGCATGTTTTTCCCGGTAGCGTCCGCTATGTCGTTTTAATTCTCGATATGGTGAGTCAGCGGACGCCAGCTCAAAATTTTGCCACAGAATGCTGAATGCTCTGACACGAATTCATCGTCTCGGCAAATATTAGATGCGTCCAAAGGATTGTGAAGCGCGAGCATCGTGCGATAGTCTTGAGCGTCGTTGAACCCGAATCGAAACACCTGGCTCTTCGAAAAGTAAGCCTAGTGGCGGCAGTTTTTATTACCACAAAACGCATTCGATCGCATATCATAGCCACAATTCACACTTTGGCACTGCCGTACGTTATTGTTTTCAGCAGACTGACGAATGTTAGCCTCAGATCATGCGTAGGGAATACCGCACTGGTGGCGAAAATGAGCGATCGCCCAATTCGAACTTGACGTGTGGGTCCTCCTCTGGGTATAGCTTTAGTGTGATACCAATTTCTCCACATATCTTCAGTTATTCGCACACGATCATTGATCTTCAAGAAGATATCATGATCCATTTCCTCCTCGAAGCAACCCAGTTCGGTTCGTTTTTCGGGTAGTTGTTGCGCGTAGTCAGGTTCGGATTCTTGATCGTCTCCCCATCATTGCTGAGCGTGGGCACGTGCGTCACAATCATCAGATACTCCTTGGCTCAGCATTGTCAACGCTCGGTTCGACGACGTCAAGAAGCCAACCTTTCCTTGGCTGCGAACCAGGCTAATAATCGCAATACCCACTTCGCTTCGTTGACATGAATCGCCAGTAGCGATAGTTATGTTGAGTCGATCGGCCCGTATACGCCACTTGGGTAACTCTTCGCGTAAGTAGGCCACCTGACCTCGATACGGCGAAATGACCAGCACACGCAATGGCTCAGGTAGTCGTCGTAAGTGCGCAGAAATATCGACCAGTTTCTCCATGACCCATATCGCTTCGGTCGGATTGAACAAGGAGCTGCCTCCCTCGAATGGCTGCTCTTTGCGTTTGGATAGAGACACTAGTACCACCCGTTCGTTGCAGAGCTCAGACGAATCGTCTGTCTAAGACGATGAGGCACACCTCATCCCCTGCAGAAAATCCTGAACATCCGAACGCCTCTCGGTCTTGATAGTTCCGCGATAGAATACCTCGTTTAGCGGTCCCATAATGCCGGGGTGGCACCGATACTGCATATCCAAACACGTCGCTCGCCCCAGATCGAAAAAGTCCTCTAACGCCGACTTATCCAATCGGTGGCGTTGGCCACCGAAACTAGTCTTCAGGGTCGGGTCGTTCTCCGGCTGGTGTGGGGGTAGCTGGCGGGGGTCTCCTACGATTGCCAACGTTGTTGTATGCTCACGTAATGCCATGACGAGTCCCGTGTCAGGAACCTGCCCACCTTCATCGCAAATACACAGGTCAAACTGCAATTTGCGGACTCCCTCTTGTCCCAGCGAGGAGCTCGTACCAAACACAATGACCGCATTCCTTAGAATATCCTTCCGCTTTCGGTTCCACTGAGAAGATAGCCCCCCCCCTCCCCCGCGATTGTCGCTATGCCCCCTCATCCATTCGTCTGTGAAGTTATTCTTCATTGCAGTCAAAGAGAACTGGGGGTAGCGATTGTTCATCGTGTTGCTATTGCCCACTCGCAACTGTCCGGCCTTCCAGTTATCTGAGGCTGCGATTCGTTTCATCTTCTCATCAACAGCATCGCCTGTCTCCGCGTAGATGACCACGCGTTTGTTGGAATGTACTTACACATACGTCACTGCCGCGAGACTAATGAACAACGTCTTCCCACAACCGCACGGCCCGACTACCGGTACGACTCCTTCCTGCTTGAGTATCTGCAGCACCGCCATTCTCTGAGTTGACGATCCACTGTTTGCGGAACCAGCACTAGGAGTCGACCATCCATCTCTCTGAACACGATCCCTTTAAACCCATATTCGTGCCGCCGCGATCGAAGCCCCCCCCCCGAATACATCCGTGGTAGATTGCCACGCGATCCGTAAGGTTCTATGATCAATAGAGAAAAACACCAGAGCATGTTTTTCCCGGTAGCGTCCGCTATGTCGTTGTAATTCTCGATATGGTGAGTCAGCGGACGCCAGCTCAAAATTTTGCCACAGAATGCTGAATGCTCTGACACGGATTCATCGTCTCGGCAAATATTAGATGCGTCCAAAGGATTGTGAAGCGCGAGCATCGTGCGATAGTCTTGAGCGTCGTTGAACCCGAATCGAAACACCTGGCTCTTCGAAAAGTAAGCCTAGTGGCGGCAGTTTTTATCACCACAAAACGCATTCGATCGCATATCATAGCCACAATTCACACTTTGGCACTGCCATACGTTATTGTTTTCAGCAGACTGACGAATGTTAGCCTCAGATCATGCGTAGGGAATACCGCACTGGTGGCGAAAATGAGCGATCGCCCAATTCGAACTTGACGTGTGGGTCCTCCTCTGGGTATAGCTTTAGTGTGATACCAATTTCTCCACATATCTTCAGTTATTCGCACACGCTCATTGATCTTCAAGAAGATATCATGATCCATTTCCTCCTCGAAGCAACCCAGTTCGGTTCGTTTTTCGGGTAGTTGTTGCGCGTAGTCAGGTTCGGATTCTTGATCGTCTCCCCATCATTGCTGAGCGTGGGCACGTGCGTCACAATCATCAGATACTCCTTGGCTCAGCATTGTCAACGCTCGGTTCGACGACGTCAAGAAGCCAACCTTTCCTTGGCTGCGAACCAGGCTAATAATCGCAATATCCACTTCGCTTCGTTGACATGAATCGCCAGTAGCGATAGTTATGTTGAGTCGATCGGCCCGTATACGCCACTTGGGTAACTCTTCGCGTAAGTAGGCCACCTGACCTCGATACGGCGAAATGACCAGCACACGCAATGGCTCAGGTAGTCGTCGTAAGTGCGCAGAAATATCGACCAGTTTCTCCATGACCCATATCGCTTCGGTCGGATTGAACAAGGAGCTGCTTCCCTCGAATGGCTGCTCTTTGCTTCTGGATAGAGACACTAGTACCACCCGTTCGTTGCAGAGCTTAGACGAATCGTCTGTCTGAGACGATGAGGCAAACCTCATCCCCTGCAGAAAATCCTGAACATCCGAACGCCTCTCGGTCTTGATAGTTCCGCGATAGAATACCTCGTTTAGCGGTCCCATAATGCCGGGGTGGCACCGATACTGCATATCCAAACACGTCGCTCGCCCCAGATCGAAAAAGTCCTCCAACGCCGACTTATCCAATCGGTGGCGTTGGCCACCGAAACTAGTCTTCAGGGTCGGGTCGTTCTCCGGCTGGTGTGGGGGTAGCTGGCGGGGGTCTCCTACGATTGCCAACGTTGTTGTATGCTCACGTAATGCCATGACGAGTCCCGTGTCAGGCACCTGCCCACCTTCATCGCAAATACACAGGTCAAACTGCAATTTGCGGACTCCCTCTTGTCCCAGCGAGGAGCTCGTACCAAACACAATGACCGCATTCCTTAGAATATCCTTCCGCTTTCGGTTCCACTGAGAAGATAGCCCCCCCCCTCCCCCGCGATTGTCGCTATGCCCCCTCATCCATTCGTCTGTGAAGTTATTCTTCATTGCAGTCAAAGAGAACTGGGGGTAGCGATTGTTCATCGTGTTGCTATTGCCCACTCGCAACTGTCCGGCCTTCCAGTTATCTGAGGCTGCGATTCGTTTCATCTTCTCATCAACAGCATCGCCTGTCTCCGCGTAGATGACTACGCGTTTGTTGGAATGTACTTACACATACGTCACTGCCGCGAGACTAATGAACAACGTCTTCCCACAACCGCACGGCCCGACTACCGGTACGACTCCTTCCTGCTTGAGTATCTGCAGCACCGCCATTCTCTGAGTTGACGATCCACTGTTTGCGGAACCAGCACTAGGAGTCGACCATCCATCTCTCTGAACACGATCCCTTTAAACCCATATTCGTGCCGCCGCGATCGAAGCCCCCCACCGAATACATCCGCGGTAGATTGCCACGCGATCCGTAAGGTTCTATGATCAATAGAGAAAAACACCAGAGCATGTTTTCCCGGTAGCGTCCGCTATGTCGTTGTAATTCTCGATATGGTGAGTCAGCGGACGCCAGCTCAAAATTTTGCCACAGAATGCTGAATGCTCTGACACGGATTCATCGTCTCGGCAAATATTAGATGCGTCCAAAGGATTGTGAAGCGCGAGCATCGTGCGATAGTCTTGAGCGTCGTTGAACCCGAATCGAAACACCTGGCTCTTCGAAAAGTAAGCCTAGTGGCGGCAGTTTTTATCACCACAAAACGCATTCGATCGCATATCATAGCCACAATTCACACTTTGGCACTGCCGTACGTTATTGTTTTCAGCAGACTGACGAATGTTAGCCTCAGATCATGCGTAGGGAATACCGCACTGGTGGCGAAAATGAGCGATCGCCCAATTCGAACTTGACGTGTGGGTCCTCCTCTGGGTATAGCTTTAGTGTGATACCAATGTCTCCACATATCTTCAGTTATTCGCACACGCTCATTGATCTTCAAGAAGATATCATGATCCATTTCCTCCTCGAAGCAACCCAGTTCGGTTCGTTTTTCGGGTAGTTGTTGCGCGTAGTCAGGTTCGGATTCTTGATCGTCTCCCCATCATTGCTGAGCGTGGGCACGTGCGTCACAATCATCAGATACTCCTTGGCTCAGCATTGTCAACGCTCGGTTCGACGACGTCAAGAAGCCAACCTTTCCTTGGCTGCGAACCAGGCTAATAATCGCAATATCCACTTCGCTTCGTTGACATGAATCGCCAGTAGCGATAGTTATGTTGAGTCGATCGGCCCGTATACGCCACTTGGGTAACTCTTCGCGTAAGTAGGCCACCTGACCTCGATACGGCGAAATGACCAGCACACGCAATGGCTCAGGTAGTCGTCGTAAGTGCGCAGAAATATCGACCAGTTTCTCCATGACCCATATCGCTTCGGTCGGATTGAACAAGGAGCTGCTTCCCTCGAATGGCTGCTCTTTGCTTCTGGATAGAGACACTAGTACCACCCGTTCGTTGCAGAGCTTAGACGAATCGTCTGTCTGAGACGATGAGGCAAACCTCATCCCCTGCAGAAAATCCTGAACATCCGAACGCCTCTCGGTCTTGATAGTTCCGCGATAGAATACCTCGTTTAGCGGTCCCATAATGCCGGGGTGGCACCGATACTGCATATCCAAACACGTCGCTCGCCCCAGATCGAAAAAGTCCTCCAACGCCGACTTATCCAATCGGTGGCGTTGGCCACCGAAACTAGTCTTCAGGGTCGGGTCGTTCTCCGGCTGGTGTGGGGGTAGCTGGCGGGGGTCTCCTACGATTGCCAACGTTGTTGTATGCTCACGTAATGCCATGACGAGTCCCGTGTCAGGCACCTGCCCACCTTCATCGCAAATACACAGGTCAAACTGCAATTTGCGGACTCCCTCTTGTCCCAGCGAGGAGCTCGTACCAAACACAATGACCGCATTCCTTAGAATATCCTTCCGCTTTCGGTTCCACTGAGAAATAGCCCCCCCCCCCTCCCCCGCGATTGTCGCTATGCCCCCTCATCCATTCGTCTGTGAAGTTATTCTTCATTGCAGTCAAAGAGAACTGGGGGTAGCGATTGTTCATCGTGTTGCTATTGCCCACTCGCAACTGTCCGGCCTTCCAGTTATCTGAGGCTGCGATTCGTTTCATCTTCTCATCAACAGCATCGCCTGTCTCCGCGTAGATGACTACGCGTTTGTTGGAATGTACTTACACATACGTCACTGCCGCGAGACTAATGAACAACGTCTTCCCACAACCGCACGGCCCGACTACCGGTACGACTCCTTCCTGCTTGAGTATCTGCAGCACCGCCATTCTCTGAGTTGACGATCCACTGTTTGCGGAACCAGCACTAGGAGTCGACCATCCATCTCTCTGAACACGATCCCTTTAAACCCATATTCGTGCCGCCGCGATCGAAGCCCCCCACCGAATACATCCGCGGTAGATTGCCACGCGATCCGTAAGGTTCTATGATCAATAGAGAAAAACACCAGAGCATGTTTTCCCGGTAGCGTCCGCTATGTCGTTGTAATTCTCGATATGGTGAGTCAGCGGACGCCAGCTCAAAATTTTGCCACAGAATGCTGAATGCTCTGACACGGATTCATCGTCTCGGCAAATATTAGATGCGTCCAAAGGATTGTGAAGCGCGAGCATCGTGCGATAGTCTTGAGCGTCGTTGAACCCGAATCGAAACACCTGGCTCTTCGAAAAGTAAGCCTAGTGGCGGCAGTTTTTATCACCACAAAACGCATTCGATCGCATATCATAGCCACAATTCACACTTTGGCACTGCCGTACGTTATTGTTTTCAGCAGACTGACGAATGTTAGCCTCAGATCATGCGTAGGGAATACCGCACTGGTGGCGAAAATGAGCGATCGCCCAATTCGAACTTGACGTGTGGGTCCTCCTCTGGGTATAGCTTTAGTGTGATACCAATGTCTCCACATATCTTCAGTTATTCGCACACGCTCATTGATCTTCAAGAAGATATCATGATCCATTTCCTCCTCGAAGCAACCCAGTTCGGTTCGTTTTTCGGGTAGTTGTTGCGCGTAGTCAGGTTCGGATTCTTGATCGTCTCTCCATCATTGCTGAGCGTGGGCACGTGCGTCACAATCATCAGATACTCCTTGGCTCAGCATTGTCAACGCTCGGTTCGACGACGTCAAGAAGCCAACCTTTCCTTGGCTGCGAACCAGGCTAATAATCGCAATATCCACTTCGCTTCGTTGACATGAATCGCCAGTAGCGATAGTTATGTTGAGTCGATCGGCCCGTATACGCCACTTGGGTAACTCTTCGCGTAAGTAGGCCACCTGACCTCGATACGGCGAAATGACCAGCACACGCAATGGCTCAGGTAGTCGTCGTAAGTGCGCAGAAATATCGACCAGTTTCTCCATGACCCATATCGCTTCGGTCGGATTGAACAAGGAGCTGCTTCCCTCGAATGGCTGCTCTTTGCTTCTGGATAGAGACACTAGTACCACCCGTTCGTTGAAGAGCTTAGACGAATCGTCTGTCTAAGACGACGAGGCACACCTCATCCCCTGCAGAAAATCCTGAACATCCGAACGCCTCTCGGTCTTGATAGTTCCGCGATAGAATACCTCGTTTAGCGGTCCCATAATGCCGGGGTGGCACCGATACTGCATATCCAAACACGTCGCTCGCCCCAGATCGAAAAAGTCCTCTAACGCCGACTTATCCAATCGGTGGCGTTGGCCACCGAAACTAGTCTTCAGGGTCGGGTCGTTCTCCGGCTGGTGTGGGGGTAGCTGGCGGGGGTCTCCTACGATTGCCAACGTTGTTGTATGCCCACGTAATGCCATGACGAGTCCCGTGTCAGGCACCTGCCCACCTTCACCGCAAATACACAGGTCAAACTGCAATTTGCGGACTCCCTCTTGTCCCAGCGAGGAGCTCGTACCAAACACAATGACCGCATTCCTTAGAATATCCTTCCGCTTTCGGTTCCACTGAGAAGATAGCCCCCCCCCCCCTCCCCCGCGATTGTCGCTATGCCCCCTCATCCATTCGTCTGTGAAGTTATTCTTCATTGCAGTCAAAGAGAACTGGGGGTAGCGATTGTTCATCGTGTTGCTATTGCCCACTCGCAACTGTCCGGCCTTCCAGTTATCTGAGGCTGCGATTCGTTTCATCTTCTCATCAACAGCATCGCCTGTCTCCGCGTAGATGACTACGCGTTTGTTGGAATGTACTTACACATACGTCACTGCCGCGAGACTAATGAACAACGTCTTCCCACAACCGCACGGCCCGACTACCGGTACGACTCCTTCCTGCTTGAGTATCTGCAGCACCGCCATTCTCTGAGTTGACGATCCACTGTTTGCGGAACCAGCACTAGGAGTCGACCATCCATCTCTCTGAACACGATCCCTTTAAACCCATATTCGTGCCGCCGCGATCGAAGCCCCCCACCGAATACATCCGCGGTAGATTGCCACGCGATCCGTAAGGTTCTATGATCAATAGAGAAAAACACCAGAGCATGTTTTCCCGGTAGCGTCCGCTATGTCGTTTGTGGTATTGCAAAACACACAAATCGTCAATTGTGGGTCCTCGCAAACAACCAACAACAATAGCCGAGCTAGTCGGCTGAGTTGGCCTGCGTGGGGTCTCTTTCGGGTCCCCAACGGTCCGGCCCAGCCGGGACAGTAGGTGGCGTGTCTTCGCCGAGTTCCAACCAACGGGTTCACTCTCCAGAGACTCGCCTGAGCCGGGCAGTCTCCGTTCACAAAACCCGTGCCGTCCACCAAAGGATGGATCAGTCACGGGCCGCCGAGTGCAAAGGCAGCTCAGCTGAAAGGTTACGGTGCCCTGGGACTTACAGGCCCACCGGCTCGCCGAGTTCGGCGAGACTTTTCTTCGCGCTTGGCGAGACTGCCCCTTCCGGGCCTACGTTATCTCTTGGCGCTACCTGTTGGTACCCTACAAGCTATGCCTCTCAGGTACCAACGGCAGACATACCCCGGCCCTATGCAGGGACTTACCGAAGAAGTGTACACGTGTCTTGGACTAGGAAAATTCTGCTCTGTTTGTTTGGTTATATCTTTCGGGCGCCCTGAAGGGGCGCCTCTACTGTTCCTGAGTTCCTATACAAATATCTAATGAAATAGAGTGGTTTCGGATCTCGGCCGACCCTTCGCCGAGTTCAGCGACTCCTCGGGTTCCGTCTGTCCGGATACTGAGCTTATCCGGATCCTCGAACTCGGCTGGTCCGGATACTGAGTCATCCGGATGGTACTCTGTACCTTCCCGCCGAGTTGTCACCGTCGACCTGTTATCCTAAGCTTCTTCGGTACCTTGTACCAGTGTGTGCCACAAAACTTGACGTTTCCTACACCACAACTGCCCCGGTCATGTCCCGAGCCGAGCTGGTGAGGGTCCTGACCATCACTCCGGTAGTCTCGTTCAGTCTCCAACATTTCCAACGGTCTCCACACTCAGCTTGATGCCGTCGTCTGGTGCGCCCTCCGCGCCGTCGGTAAGCTCTCCATCCTCGTGTGACCCTGTCTTGTTCACGAATGCTCACTTCGTTGCTTTCTTGGTCGTCAGTCTTCGGCCGCGGCTTCCGCCGGATCTCCCGCCGTTCCTCGAGATGAGGGGCAGCCTGCTGGGTCGACTTCTCGGCCGTCCCGGGCTTCTGGGGTCAGCGGTGAACGGGATTCCCCCATCATCGACCTGACAACTCCCCAGGAGTTCGACCGGGAGTCCGAGGGGTCTTCTCGCGCTTCCTCTCCCCGTCCGTCGAGTCCGCGTGGTGGCACCACTTCGGACACCGCTGGCTCGGGTCAGTCGGGCTCGACTGGACAGGTGACCCTGGCGTCTCTCGAGGACTTGATCCGCCAGGAAGCTCATTGTCGCCAACAGGAGAACGGAGACTTGGCTCGGCTGCTGTCGTTTGCGTTTACGCATCCGATTCCGCCGGCTGACCGCCTCCAACGTCGAGCTTTGCTGGACGCCCAGTCGATTTCGGAGCTCGCTCACATTCTGCGCGGGCAGTATTCTCCGCTGGGTTCGGCTCAAGTTATAGCTGACCTCCGCCAGGAGCTCAGCGTCCTGCAGACTCTTCAGGGCGACCAAGCTCGCCGACTGAACTCGTTGGCCTCGGAGAACGCCGAGCTCCAAGATAAGGTGAAGGAAGCTGAGCTGGAACGCTCGCTGTGGGAGCGCGAAGCCAAGAAGGCCTCCCCTTTTCTTACGTCTCTCCGCAAAGCCTTGGCCAAGTCCGATGCGGCGCTCAAGTTGGCCCAGGAGAAACAAGTCCGGAAAGTCGAGTCAGCGTTCAAGCACTCGGCGGACCATGCTCTCCAGATCAAGAGGCTGGAAGGCGAGGTCGTGACTCTTACGAAGGCTCTTGCTGACCGGGACCATGCCTATGCTGAGCTCCACGCGGTCTCTACCAAGCACTTTGAGCAGCTCCAGGAGTCAACTTCGCTCTTGTTGGACGGGGGTTCTCAACCTCTTCGTCACGCGAAGTCGGTCATCGATAGCCAGCGCCAGGTAATTCTTCGCCAGAAGCGGGTGATCGCGCGGCAGGGGTCGATCCCCATGCACGACCCACACATGGCTGCTGCTGCTGGAGCCGGGCTGGATGTTCCTGGACTGAGTCCCGCCGACCTGCAACTTAACGCTCGGCTTTGTCGGGCTCTGGCACTGCGGTTCCCGGAGGTTATGGATATACCTGCTGGGGAAACGCGCACTGTGGAACTGGTGATTCACCCCCGCGGAGATGGGGCTGCTTCCGTGCCACCGACTCCGTCCAGCTCGGCTGGAGTGTCTTTCGGTTTGGATTCTGGTACTTCGGGAGGTTCGTCGAGTGTCGACACCTCGGCGTCGGCCAGTTTTCCGGCGGCTGTGCCTCCCGAGGTTCCTGTTCAGCCCAGATCGAGTGCTCCAACTCCGCCGAGCAAACCAGCTCCGCCGAGCAAGTCCATTGATCAACTGCATCGAGCTCGGCTGGACACGCTGACCCCGGCTGAGAAGCTGCGCAGGTATTCCAACCCGAAGTCGTCGACCGCTGCTGGATCCCGCGTCAAGCCGCACGTTCCACCTCCTCAACCGTACGCTTGCCCGCTTCCTGGTGAGGAAGGTTATGCGGAGGCAGTTCAGCAACTGGACGAGGCTGCTCGGGAAGTTGGAGTCACTTCTGTCTCTTCTTCGGCGCAGGACGTTTTCCGGATAGCTCGGGTCCCGCCGAGTTCCAAGAGTTCGCCGATGTGGATGACTCTTCCCTGGACTTCGATGGGTCAGGCCTGCAGCAGATCTCGTTGGTGCCTTACGCGGTGTCTCCGACTCCCTCTTCTGCACCAGCGACGTCACCCGTTGGGACTCCTTCTCCTCAACCACGCGTGCTCAATCTGTCTCGTGGAATGGCTCCTCTGTCGGTCTCGGCTGAGCTTTCTGGAGTAACCCCGGTTGACGTCGTGGTCGATCCGGTGGCTACTTCTGCCGAGTCCGAGACGGTGACTCTGAGTGCGGCTTTGGCGCTCCCATCGACGGCCGAGTATCCGACCTCCGTGAGGTGGGTTCCACCAGAGTCGTCGGGCTCGGCTGACTCGGCTCAGACTGCGGGATCTGTTGCCTCGGCGGCTTCTGCTCCGACTTCTTCCGGCGGGTCGCCTTCTAGCTCGGCTGTCGCTCCATTGGTGTCTGTTGCTCCGTCGGCTTCTGCTCCAACTTCTTCCGGCGGGTCGCCTCCTAGCTCGGCTATCGCTCGTCTGCTGGCCTGTTCGTCCCAGGCTAAGTCCGCGTCGTCCCGGAATCGAGCACCCTCTTCTTCGTCGGCGTGTTCCACTGTTTTGACTTCGGCTCCGATGGTCTCCTCTACGTCAAGTCGGCCCACTGTTCCCCCGGCGCCGGCAGCTATGACCTCTCCGTCGGGTCGTCCGATCCGCGCCAAGGCAGCCACGGCTCGAATGATCAGCGCCCACTGTTTGGAGGTGCTGGAGACACCGGACTACGTCGTTCTCGGCTCGGATCATTCGTCCGGTTCACTGGACCTACTCGACTCGGCTGGTGGTTCCCCGACTGCTGGGACCTCCGCAAATCCTCTCTCGGTGTCTGGAGGTTCGTCGGTGGCTGAGTCGGAGTACGAGGATGACGCCGACGCCGATGGAGATTCCAATAGTTCGTCTCCCGCTGCGTCACGCCAGCCGTCGGGCAAAAGCCGACTCCGCCGAGCTCGGAGCCCTTCAGAGGACGAAGTCGAGGCTGAGGACTCCGATAGCGTTCCGCTGAGTTCTCTCCGCACTGGTTCCTCCGTTCCCCGCGGGAAGTTGCAGAGTTACTTACAAGCTGGCCGCAATCCTCCTGGGCCCCCTGCGGAATCGGTCGATGCTGGAGTTGACTCCGAGGATGATGCTGTTGCTATTCGTACATCGCAGAAACGTAAACGGAAGCACAAGCCTAAGCCGAAGCACACGCATAAGCGTAAGCACAAGCACAAGCACCGGCGCCGCTCTCCTTCTCCTGCTCCACCTGTGTCGACCCACCGTTCCAAGCCGCACAAGAAGCGCAGGACTGACTTGGTTGGTTCGCCGGCGAGATCTGTTCCGACGAACGTGTCGTCGAGCTCGGCTCCGGCCTCCACCAGCTCAGCGGGTCCTGTTCGGATCCTTTTCATCGACTCGAAGGCCCATGATCGTCCTGAGCTGCCTGAAGTGTTACGTGTTCCGCTCTCGATGCTTCAAAGACGCGCCTCCCAAGCAGCGTCGCGTGATTCTCGAATCACCGCTCAGTTAGCTCGGCTGCGTGAGCTCAGATTCGTTCATTATGGTTCTGCACGCTGCTGGGCAGCCATCTTGGCTCACCAGACTGGACAGGTTTCGATGGACCATTCGTCTGGGAAGCCCCGTGTTCCGTCAACAAGATGCTGCTTCGACGGGATCAAGGCTTTTGCGGATGTGTATAACCCACACCATCCTGCCCAGCGTCTTCGTCGACTCTTACCGGACGTCCCGTTCTTCCTTTCGCCCAAGGTTCTGGAGGACGCACGAACTCGGCTGGTCAACTCTGTCAAGCCAGTCGGGTTGTTGGAAAGGATTGCTGATGTGTTTGTCAAGATCCGTGGAGAGATGCCTGACTCGACTGGAGCTGCTTCGAGCTCGACTCGCGACGACCACCCTACTCGTTTCTTCGTTGCGTTATACGAGCGGGGTCACTGGTTGGTCGAGTCGAGCGTGATGATGGGTCTGCATCCGGCTTATCATGAGGGCCTCACTTATGACGAGGTCGCAGAGATGCATGCTCTCTGGGCCCAGTATCGTCTCGCCCGTAAGCGCCGGAGCGACGCCCTTCGATCATTGATGTCCTTCTTGACGGATGACCTCTACTCGGCGGTGATGAAGGACTTGAACGGGCTTGCTGCTCCCGAGGCCGACGCGGAGTTGTTCTTCGAGCCATCGGTGCCCTTCTACCCATTGGTCAATCTTTCTTGGATTCCATCGGGTCGGGACTGGTGTGGCTCAGCTGAGTCGGTGGATCGGTTTGAGCAGTGGCGTACCTGGTGGCTCACTGACCCGGCTGAGCACCCTTTCAACACTTGCTTCCGTACCCGCAACCTGGAGTTCCAAGTTTTCGCCTCCAAGGGTGTTGATCCCCGCATTGTGGAGGACGCGGTGGAGGATGACGTCGACTTGAATGAACCTGCTCCGCCCCAGATCTCTTCAGGTGCCCGGATTCCCGTCAACCGGGAGGGCATTCACATTTTCGAAGGACGTGAGGAAGGAGAGCTCGGCTGGACGGCGGGCGACCCGGACCCTGTGTCTGGAAATGATTCTCCGAACGTGCACGGGCCGTCTCCTACTCCTTCTCTGTTTGGTGGTGAGTCTCCCATTCCTACTTCATCTGCTGCAGGTTCTGGCTCGACTGCCGAGTCCCCACGCGCTCAGGATTCGATGGACGTCTTGGCTGATGTGGCTTCTGCAGCTTCTCTGTCGGCTTTGGGGAACTCGCCGGGTGCTTCTCCCCGGGCTTCTGGATCACCGGGCTTTTAATCTTTCACCTTTCTCTTTTCATGGTTAATGCAGTTAATACATGTTGATGCAGTAATTGTCTTCGACTCGACTCAGCCTGTTGTCTTCACTGAGTCGGCGGGTTTCTTAATTTGACGCAGTATCTTTCTTCGACTCGACTCGGCCTGCTGTCTTCACCGAGTCGGCGGGTTCGTTTTGTGGAGTGCTAGTCCTCGTCGGCCACCTGCACCATTTGCAGTCGGTTTGCGCGCTTCTTGTTGCGCAGATAATCGAAAAGCAGTCCCCCACAGGAGAGATTCGACAAGGGTTCCCAACTCGGCTCTTCATAGCCTACCCACTTGACCTTGAATTTCCGTTGGGTCTTTGCCGTGCTCGTCGAGAGGGGTAACTCGTCATCCAAAATAGCTTCTACTTCGTAACGATCCTCTCCTTCTTCTGGTTCCCAGCTGTCTTCAGGTAGTAATTCTTCGTCAAAATCAAATCGTTCGGCTTCGCTGAGTTCTGGTCTGAGCCGAGTTGTGGGTCGTTCTCCATTTTCTTTTACTGCTTTTAGTCGTGATACGTGCACCACTGGGTAGAACCGATATCCGCTTTTATCTGGTAGCTCGAGTTCGTACGCGAATTCCTCGACCTTCTTCTTAATCCTGAAGGGTCCGTGCCACCTGTGAGCCAGTTTCTTGGTCAACCCGGGTTTCACCCGTTCCATGAACAACCACACTTGGTCGCCTTCCTTGAACAGTGACTGGGTTGGCTCGACTGCGACTGATGATTCTCCCGGATCTGGTAACTCGGCGGACCTTGTTCCAGACGTCGGCAACTCGGCTGAGGGCCTCTCAAGGGTCGACAACTCGGCTGAGTGCTGATGCTGTATCGGAACGGCTCTCCTTTCGACTCGGCTGAGAGCTTCGTTGTGTTCCTTCGCCCTTCTTGCTTTCTCCTTCAGTTGGAACTCGGCTGCTAGTCGTAAGGCCACTTCTCTCTGCCGGTTGCTTTCTCGGCGCCATTCCTTGGCCCCCGTCGAATCACTCTGCCCGCGGTGACCCTGTTTGACTGACTCAGTCATTGCCTTGAGCGTGGATCGGGCGTCCCAACCGTGAACCAAGTAAAATGGTGTTTCTCGCCGAGTCGAGTCCCTCGAATTGTTGATGGCGTGTACCAGCTTCTCGGCTATGTCGTCCCAGTCAGCCTGCAGCGGATCTTCCACGTACGCCCGTACCGTCTGGATCATCGTCTTCACTGATCGTTCTTGTTGGCCATTGGCTTGCGGCCGGTAGCTAAGCGTCGCTCTCGATCTCGACTGCATCATCTCGGAGAACTTCTGGAACACTTCGCTCATGAAGCGAGGGTCGCGGTCATGCCGAATCAGTGAAGGTGCTCCGAATCGGCGGAACACGCATTCTTCGAATACCTTGGCGACCTCGAGTGCCCCGGTCTCGCTCATTGCCTTCGCAATCACGAAACCAGTGAAGTGGTCTTGAAACAATAGCAACGCCGTATTTCCTCGCGTCGTCTTGGGCAGCGGAATTACGAAGTCGAGCGACACGATGTGGAACGGTCGTTCTGACACCAGGTTTCCTGGGGAGTATCCTTGCAGGTGTGGCTTACTCTTGCTCGTGCTGCAATCTTCACATGACTCCACATGTTTGATGGTGTCTGCATATAGACCGACCCAGTAATAGTCGGTGCGAACTCGGTGGTACGTTCTGACCATGCCTTGGTGTCCTCCCTCGAGGGAGTTATGACAGTTCTGCAGGACTTCATCAATCAGCGTCGTTGGTACTACTAGCCGGAGCTTCAATTCGTCGTCATTCGGCTCACCTCTTCCTCTTCGTCGACCCACATAGTATAGCTGCCCGTCTTCACTGAGAACAAAGTGATCGGCCACTTTGCCGGCATTGTACGCTCTTCGCCGAGTCAGTTGGTCGATCTGGCCCCTCAGGTACGTTTTCAAGTCAGCCCATCTACACTCCTCGTCCTGGGCCTTTGAGATGCGGTTCCGCCTCTCGGCTTGGACTGCTACGGGGTCGACATCTTGCGCACTCGGCGTCCATCCTGGCTCGGCTGCAGCTTCCGCAGGATCCACTACCCTGTGGACTTCTGGTGCCTGGTAGGATGCTTCGTATTCGTTTCCTTGGCTCTCTAGTGACTCTCCGGACGTCTCTCCTGCCCCAGGGGTCTCTTGTGATTCTTCAGCCGAGTTGTCTTCAGTCGAGCTACGTTCCGCCAAGTTTTGTACTTCGGACTCTTCAAAGTGAACTCGGCGTGCCTGATTCCTTGTTACCGCTGTAATGTTCGCCGTTGTTTCACCAGTTTCCGCCGGGTCTCGGTCCGCATACAGCACTTCTTGAATCCTATTGAGCACTTGCAACTCGGCTTTCCGTCCGGCGTTCAGAATTACACGCCCGGCTTTGGCCTCCAGTGCCTCCGTGGCGAGGGCGTCTGCTGAGGCGTTGTAAGTTCGTAGAACGTGCAAATATCGCGTTGAGCCGAGTTGTTTCGTGAGTGCTTTGTGGTGGGCTAGTTCAACCTGTAACGTATCCTTCTTGCAGGCGATCACCCCCATGGATTGCTGGATTGCAAGCCGCGAGTCTCCGACGATAATCAAGTCGGTGATGCCCCGGTCCAATGCTGCTGCGACGCCGCGGTTCATCCCGGTGTACTCGGCTATGTTGACCGTAGTGGACGAGAGGTGCGCACTCGCAGCGATCTCAATGTCCCAAGTTGGTAGCCGCCACAGAATCCACGAACAGCTGCCGTAACCTCCATTCTTCTCCGTCTTAGCTGATCCGTCAAAGGATAAGACGTGGCCCACAAAGTCACTAGGCACCCGTGCGTAAAGCAATTCTGGGTCCATGCGAACGCTAGCCGAGCCCTTCGAAGGTGGAGCGATATGGGCCAATGACTCATCCAGTCCGATTGATGGCGTGATAGACGCTTGGAGGAGCTGAGCAAAGTCGGCGTCTCGTTCTCGGACCCGCTTGATGATCAAGTGATGTGGTGACAGCAACACCGCGAAACTCACTTCTCGGCCGTAGAGGGATTTCGAGTTGAATACCCATTCCAAGGTCGAAAATCGGGTGTAGACGTGAATAGTCTTGCCGACCAGTAGCGTGTAACACACCTTGAGCAATTGCAACAGCGCTAGTACTTCCTTCTCGGCGGGGAGGTAGTTCACCTCATTGTCTTTCAGTACCCGACCGCAGAATCGAACTGGGTGAAGTTTGTCCTCATGGAGCTGCATCAGTGTGCTACTCAAAGCCCACTCGTTGGCGAAAAGCATGACGTGGACGTCTTTCGCCGAGTCGAAATGGCGAAGGATCGGAGCCTCTATCACCTTCCGTTTTAACTCGGCGAATGAAGCTTGGGCTGCCGATAAGTCTGGGCTGGACCCGAAATCGTCTTCCTTGAGCTGGTATAATACTGCACCATACACTGCCAGGTTCTGAATGAACCGGCTGTAGTAGTTGAGTGCACCCAAGAAAGCTTGCATTCCCTTCTTATTCTTTGGGAACGGGATCTCGGCGATCGCAGCTAGCTTCTTCGGGTCAGCAGCAATCCCCTTCGGGGTGACCACGTGCGACAGGAAGTCCACCTTTGGCTGCACAAATATGCTTTTCGTAAAGCTCACGCTGATCCTACACTCGGCGAACCGGGTGAGGAGTCGATCTAAGGTCTCCAAACAGTCGTCAAAGTCCACTCCACCGAAACAAATATCGTCCACGAAAGAGCGTCGCTCAAACACCGGCACATGACTCGACTCGTCGGGTTCGCCTGACAAGAACATGTCTCCATCTGGTCCGTTAACCAGGGCCTGTACTGGGTCGGAGGTGGTCAGCGCCGAGTAGTCCGCCTCGAATTTCGTTAAAACACCCGGTTGTTCGGTCATAGCCGAGTTCCGGGATCGCTGAGCGGTCATAGATGCTTCGGCTGAGCGCATTCGCTCGGCGAAAGCTGTCCAACCACCCTTGGGTTGCACGAATCCCCATAATGCGTTATCAATCAGTCGTTGGTAGATCATGGGTGCATTCTTCAGGCCGAATGGCATGCGTAACCACTCAAAGTGGCCCAAAGCGCACACAAAAGCTGAGATCCGCCGAGCTCGGCTGGTCATCATCACGGCCCAGAATCCACTCGCCGCGTCGAGAGAACAGAACCACAGGTAACTCTCCAACTCAGTGAGGAGATCATCCACCAAGGGCATAGCGTATTCCAACGCCACCGTAATCGCGTTGACCATCTTGTAATCGATGCATAATCGGATGTCGATGCCATTTTTCTTGAGCACAATCACAATAGGTGATGCCCAGGGGCTGTTCGAGAATGCCACCAACCTCGCCTTCAACAGCCCCTTCAGCAATTCGTACAACTTCTCGAGGTGCTTGAGAGGGACTCGGCGAGCACGCTGTTTGATTGGAGCGTGATCTTGGACATCAATGTCACAAACCACCCCATATGCTGGAGGTGGTAGGGCGTTTCCGCTGGATATCATGATTGTGGCGTGACGTCGGAGCACCTTCACCAGCTTTTTGTATTGCTCAGTCGAGTGGGTCGAGGACCGGACGTTGTCTCCTTCATAGTCCAGTACAGTCGACTCGGCGGTCGTTAGATCCGGGAGGAAGGCCAGTTCATGGGCGAAGTCGTCCAGTTGGATACACGTGGGTGTATGTTCCCAGCTGCTCCCTCGCCGAGTTGCTTGGTCTTCGTCGCCAGGCTCAGTGGACTGGATGTCACCCCTGTCGTCGACCGCGGTAATCTGGTACCCTTCGTCTCGTACCAGGTCGGTGAGGGCTGCTAGGAACCGCAGCCTCAGGTGCTCGGCCGGGTCATCGTCCAGCAAATCATCGTCGATGCTCAGTAGTCCCCACTCGACTCGTGATGCGTCGGCGTTAGCGGACGCGGCGCTCCTCACTTCAGCTTCCTTGCATACGGCTCGTGCTTCCGACAGCAGCTCCTCCACTTCGGCTATCCGATGTTGGGCCTCCCGGAGGGAGAGGTCCGGGGTGTCCTGATCTGCCCCGTCTTTGATCTCCGGCTGGCCTGTATCCACAGATTCAGCTATGCCGGGATCCCATCTGTCACCCCTGTCTAGGGTGGTGATCGGGTAGCCATTGCCGAGAGACGGTGCCCCAGGGTCAGCTGGTAAGCATACCCAGGCATTTGCCGAGGCTTCGGAATCACTTGATCCACTTCCGTCGGACTCGGCTCCTAGTTCCGACCCGTCTCGGGAGGCTGCCAAACTCGGCTGGTTGCGTTGGAGTTGTTCTGCCTCTGCTTGGAGGCGTTCGAGCCGTTCCCACTGTTCAGCGCATGATAGTCCTCGCTGGTGAGTTCCATCTGCAGCTTCTGGCCGGGCTCGGATGCCCGCCGGTGTCTCATAGTCGGGTCGATCGACGGCTGTGGGTTGGTGGCTTAGCCACTCAGCATACAGCCGCTGCTCCTTCTTTAGCAAGTCGCGATCGATCGCCGAGTCGTAAGCTAGTACCTGCCAGTCTCTGTACTTGGTCGAGTCCACACGCACGTATCCTTCGTTTGGCGGTAGAACTTCGTGTGGGACCCACTGAACCACGGGGAAATGAGCAGGGCAGGACCCTGGTTTTTCACCCGTGTTGGTCAGCAAGACTCGGCTGGGTCGTCCTTTGTGCGTAAACCTCACCGTCGGCACTAGCTTGTTGACTCGCCGAACCCATAGTTCGTGCGTGGTATCATCCGGTGGTCGGCGCTGGAGCTTGAACTCGGCTGTGAGCCGACTTGCAACATCCATTGTCTCTGTTGGTCCCCCGCAGATGGTGTTGCCGTACTCGGTGTCCTCATGCGCACTAGCCGACTTGATCAAGTTAATCTCGATCTCGTCTGGCAACTTCGCTTTCGAGTTGTACAAATCCAACCTGATCCCAGCTGGGATCATGAAATCTGTACCCAGGATCAAATCCACTCCGGCGTGATGATCCATGATCCATACCTCGAACTCGTAGACAATCTCCCAGCCGAGTGTAACTTTCACCATCGCCCGAGTTGTCGTCTCGACTTTGGTCTTGCCTATCCCTTGCACGTCAATCTTCAGGTCTGCGCTCGCCAGCCGCTTCAATCGCAGCTTCTTGGCAAACGACTCAGTTACTGCCGAGACATTCGCTCCGGTATCCAGTAGTATCTTTGTCCGTTCGTTGTTGACCGCTCCCATGACCAGAGCACGCATTCGAATCCGGCGGTCAAACTTCCTTGACGACCACCAGCCGAGTCGCTCGCCTGGTAGCAGCTTCAATTTTTTGCCTTCTCCGATCGTGACTGCAGATCGCCGAGTCATAACCGCACTCGTTATGGCCTGAGCTGAGTCTTCTGCCGACTCGGCTGTCACATCGCTGTCTCCCTCTGTACCACCGGCCGCATCTCCACTCGACTCGGCTGGCGTGCTCTTCCTCTCTTCGCTCTCCTCCCTGCTCTGCACATCGTCTTCCTCTCCTCTACTCTCTTCTTCAGGCCGTTCTGCTTCACCGACAAAGGCGAACACATAGTTCGCCTCGATTGCTGTCGGCTGAGCTGACTGTGGCGGCCCGCTTTTACCCAACCCAGTCAAAGTTGGCGAGCCGCCTAGTTTAAATCACCGGGCGAGTAGAGGTCTTGGAGGTCAGCCGGGACAAGGGATTTGTCGACCGACGACTTCACGAACTTGGTGAGTTTCTCGAGTCGTTGGAAGAGCTCACAATTTCCCGCGTCATGCACTTGCTTGCAGAACTTGCATCGTCGCCGGCAGAAGTGGGCGTCGTGGCCCTCAGCACCACAAGCGCCGCACGGGCCGTACCGCCGACGTTCACCAGACTCATCGCGACGAGGCGGGTATCCCCTAGACTCGAATCGCCCAGGGGATCGCGGAGCCGAGTTCTGGCGTGCACCGCTCGAGCCTCCTCTGTACGGCGGACGCTTCGACTCGGCGGCTGTTCCCGCGTCGATGTAATCAGAGCCTGAGTCGGACGACGACTCGGCTGCGGCATCTCTGTCGCTTTCCTCGCTGAAGGAATCGTAGAAGTTGGTCTCGTGACTGGCGCGACGTTCATCGAGAGCGGCCCTGAGGTCTTCGACGCTGGCATCAGCCAGAGTGACTCGACGTTCGCGATCCTCGCTGCGACGTCCCCGTCGGTCTTCGCGTCGGTCGCGGTGGTCGTCACGGCGCCTTTCCCGATAGCCGTCACTGCGTTTTGACTCGCTGCGTCGGTTTCCATCATCACGGCGTGACTCGCGAACTCGGCTGGTCGCTGTACGGTCTCGCTGCTTCTTCCTCTTGTCGCCGAGCAGCTTCTGGTTGATGATTTTCTCCACGCGCTGGATATCGCTGAGTCGCTGTGGGTACAGTTGGTCCATCACGGCGTCATCCCCGCAGTGCAGCAAGAAGTGTTCAACGTGGCTTGCAGCTTGGGAACCGCCAGCTTCGTACTGGATCTTCGCCGCTCGCGCGTACCCGTTCAGCCTCAGGAGGAAGTCGCAGATGTGCTCGTTCTCTTTTCGCCGAGCCGAGAAGTAGCGTGTCTGCGCCGTCTGGTCGTACTGCGAGCAGTAGTAATCCAAAAACGCCGAGCTGAGCAGGCTCCACTTCAGCTGAGTCTTCTTCGGGAGCTGTCGAAACCAACTCTTGGCTGCTTTCCCCAAGCTGAGCGAAAACGGTTCGCACCACGAGTCGGTAGGCGTGCGAGTACCCTTCATCTCGTAGATGAATCGCTTCAGCCATTGCAGCGAATCTTCGGACCGGTTGCGCTTCCCTTCGAACGCTGCGATCTTGTCCAGGGGTGCGTGAGTACGCACTTCAAGGACATTCGAGCGGTTCTTATCCGAATCTTCCAGACTCAGCTGTTGGATGTAGTGCTTCGGGGACTCGTACGGATCGGCTTTGGCGTCCCACTCATCATATTCATCGTCGGACTCGGCTGCGTAGTCCAAGTCGCGGGATTCGTTGGAACGGGTCGTTCTGCGGGGTGGTGACTGCATGTCCGTATCCCCAAAGTAGGGAGTACCTCCAGACGCGCGTGACGCTTCTCGGCTACGTTTGACGTCTGGGGTCTTCGGAAGCGGGATTCGGCTCGGGTCGACTGCCATGACCGCAGGCTCGGCTAATGGTTTTGGGAGCTCGGCTGTCGGGCCCGCCGAGTTTGTGGACTCGGCTAAACGCGGTACCCTAGGTCTGGCGACGTCGGGCATGCGTTCAAGACCGAATGCTGCTCTCAGCTTTCGCTTCCATTGCATGATCTCGTTCCCTGCAGTCTTGAGTGTCCATTCCTTCTGGTCTTTTAGGCTCGGCGATCCCACGCACCGGTAGC
The DNA here is from genome assembly GCA_033557925.1 of Phytophthora x cambivora. Lineage (NCBI taxonomy): Eukaryota > Oomycota > Peronosporomycetes > Peronosporales > Peronosporaceae > Phytophthora > Phytophthora x cambivora. The sequence continues at coordinate 1,352,578 of JAUCEB010000008.1, read as the reverse complement.
CCATCGCTCGGAGGAAAGTCGACGTTTCATAGCACAACTCGTTCATAGTTGTACTACTCACCGGGTGAGTCAACTCGGGGCCCAGCACTGGCCACTTTGCTTGCGCCATCGCCCTTGGTCCGAACTTCGACATCCACCCTCCGGCTGCCTTCATTTCTTCGCCCAGTCTGGCCAACACCTTGTTGGCGCTTGGCGTGTCGGCGTTCCTCGTAGCTCGAGGGATTAATGGCGGGCGCTGGCTTGGTACCACATCTTGTTCGTCATCGCCATCATCCTCGCCGAACTCGGCTACGAGGCTACGCTCCACTGGGCGCGGGGTTCCCATCTTGGTCACTTGGAGTGACCTTTCTTCCGCCTCGTCATCTTCATTCATCTCGGACAAGAACTCTTCCTCATCTTCGTCCTCATCCTCCTTCTCTTCACCTCCATCTTCACTCACATGGTCTTGGTCGTCGACGTCTTCGAACTGGACCCTCGGCGTGTCATCCGGCGTCACGATCGCTGCCGCCACACTCGCCGAGTCCGATCTCGACGGAGTCGGACCCCTGGCTCTCCCAGCCGGGCTGACGCTCCTCGAGGACGATCCCTTGGCCATCTTCACTCTCTTCTTGCTCTTAACTTGAACTTGGTTAGCTGGTACCTAACAAAAACAAGCACACCCCTGTTCCCGGGTCGCGGCACTAGTTGTGGTATTGCAAAACACACAAATCGTCAATTGTGGGTCCTCGCAAACAACCAACAACAATAGCCGAGCTAGTCGGCTGAGTTGGCCTGCGTGGGGTCTCTTTCGGGTCCCCAACGGTCCGGCCCAGCCGGGACAGTAGGTGGCGTGTCTTCGCCGAGTTCCAACCAACGGGTTCACTCTCCAGAGACTCGCCTGAGCCGGGCAGTCTCCGTTCACAAAACCCGTGCCGTCCACCAAAGGATGGATCAGTCACGGGCCGCCGAGTGCAAAGGCAGCTCAGCTGAAAGGTTACGGTGCCCTGGGACTTACAGGCCCACCGGCTCGCCGAGTTCGGCGAGACTTTTCTTCGCGCTTGGCGAGACTGCCCCTTCCGGGCCTACGTTATCTCTTGGCGCTACCTGTTGGTACCCTACAAGCTATGCCTCTCAGGTACCAACGGCAGACATACCCCGGCCCTATGCAGGGACTTACCGAAGAAGTGTACACGTGTCTTGGACTAGGAAAATTCTGCTCTGTTTGTTTGGTTATATCTTTCGGGCGCCCTGAAGGGGCGCCTCTACTGTTCCTGAGTTCCTATACAAATATCTAATGAAATAGAGTGGTTTCGGATCTCGGCCGACCCTTCGCCGAGTTCAGCGACTCCTCGGGTTCCGTCTGTCCGGATACTGAGCTTATCCGGATCCTCGAACTCGGCTGGTCCGGATACTGAGTCATCCGGATGGTACTCTGTACCTTCCCGCCGAGTTGTCACCGTCGACCTGTTATCCTAAGCTTCTTCGGTACCTTGTACCAGTGTGTGCCACAAAACTTGACGTTTCCTACACCACACGTTGTAATTCTCGATATGGTGAGTCAGCGGACGCCAGCTCAAAATTTTGCCACAGAATGCTGAATGCTCTGACACGGATTCATCGTCTCGGCAAATATTAGATGCGTCCAAAGGATTGTGAAGCGCGAGCATCGTGCGATAGTCTTGAGCGTCGTTGAACCCGAATCGAAACACCTGGCTCTTCGAAAAGTAAGCCTAGTGGCGGCAGTTTTTATCACCACAAAACGCATTCGATCGCATATCATAGCCACAATTCACACTTTGGCACTGCCGTACGTTATTGTTTTCAGCAGACTGACGAATGTTAGCCTCAGATCATGCGTAGGGAATACCGCACTGGTGGCGAAAATGAGCGATCGCACAATTCGAACTTGACGTGTGGGTCCTCCTCTGGGTATAGCTTTAGTGTGATACCAATGTCTCCACATATCTTCAGTTATTCGCACACGCTCATTGATCTTCAAGAAGATATCATGATCCATTTCCTCCTCGAAGCAACCCAGTTCGGTTCGTTTTTCGGGTAGTTGTTGCGCGTAGTCAGGTTCGGATTCTTGATCGTCTCCCCATCATTGCTGAGCGTGGGCACGTGCGTCACAATCATCAGATACTCCTTGGCTCAGCATTGTCAACGCTCGGTTCGACGACGTCAAGAAGCCAACCTTTCCTTGGCTGCGAACCAGGCTAATAATCGCAATATCCACTTCGCTTCGTTGACATGAATCGCCAGTAGCGATAGTTATGTTGAGTCGATCGGCCCGTATACGCCACTTGGGTAACTCTTCGCGTAAGTAGGCCACCTGACCTCGATACGGCGAAATGACCAGCACACGCAATGGCTCAGGTAGTCGTCGTAAGTGCGCAGAAATATCGACCAGTTTCTCCATGACCCATATCGCTTCGGTCGGATTGAACAAGGAGCTGCTTCCCTCGAATGGCTGCTCTTTGCTTCTGGATAGAGACACTAGTACCACCCGTTCGTTGAAGAGCTTAGACGAATCGTCTGTCTAAGACGATGAGGCACACCTCATCCCCTGCAGAAAATCCTGAACATCCGAACGCCTCTCGGTCTTGATAGTTCCGCGATAGAATACCTCGTTTAGCGGTCCCATAATGCCGGGGTGGCACCGATACTGCATATCCAAACACGTCGCTCGCCCCAGATCGAAAAAGTCCTCCAACGCCGACTTATCCAATCGGTGGCGTTGGCCACCGAAACTAGTCTTCAGGGTCGGGTCGTTCTCCGGCTGGTGTGGGGGTAGCTGGCGGGGGTCTCCTACGATTGCCAACGTTGTTGTATGCCCACGTAATGCCATGACGAGTCCCGTGTCAGGCACCTGTCCACCTTCATCGCAAATACACAGGTCGAACTGCAATTTGCGGACTCCCTCTTGTCCCAGCGAGGAGCTCGTACCAAACACAATGACCGCATTCCTTAGAATATCCTTCCGCTTTCGGTTCCACTGAGAAGATAGCCCCCCCCCCCCTCCCCCGCGATTGTCGTTATGCCCCCTCATCCATTCGTCTGTGAAGTTATTCTTCATTGCAGTCAAAGAGAACTGGGGGTAGCGATTGTTCATCGTGTTGCTATTGCCCACTCGCAACTGTCCGGCCTTCCAGTTATCTGAGGCTGCGATTCGTTTCATCTTCTCATCAACAGCATCGCCTGTCTCCGCGTAGATGACCACGCGTTTGTTGGAATGTACTTACACATACGTCACTGCCGCGAGACTAATGAACAACGTCTTCCCACAACCGCACGGCCCGACTACCGGTACGACTCCTTCCTGCTTGAGTATCTGCAGCACCGCCATTCTCTGAGTTGACGATCCACTGTTTGCGGAACCAGCACTAGGAGTCGACCATCCATCTCTCTGAACACGATCCCTTTAAACCCATATTCGTGCCGCCGCGATCGAAGCCCCCCACCGAATACATCCGCGGTAGATTGCCACGCGATCCGTAAGGTTCTATGATCAATAGAGAAAAACACCAGAGCATGTTTTCCCGGTAGCGTCCGCTATGTCGTTGTAATTCTCGATATGGTGAGTCAGCGGACGCCAGCTCAAAATTTTGCCACAGAATGCTGAATGCTCTGACACGGATTCATCGTCTCGGCAAATATTAGATGCGTCCAAAGGATTGTGAAGCGCGAGCATCGTGCGATAGTCTTGAGCGTCGTTGAACCCGAATCGAAACACCTGGCTCTTCGAAAAGTAAGCCTAGTGGCGGCAGTTTTTATCACCACAAAACGCATTCGATCGCATATCATAGCCACAATTCACACTTTGGCACTGCCGTACGTTATTGTTTTCAGCAGACTGACGAATGTTAGCCTCAGATCATGCGTAGGGAATACCGCACTGGTGGCGAAAATGAGCGATCGCACAATTCGAACTTGACGTGTGGGTCCTCCTCTGGGTATAGCTTTAGTGTGATACCAATGTCTCCACATATCTTCAGTTATTCGCACACGCTCATTGATCTTCAAGAAGATATTATGATCCATTTCCTCCTCGAAGCAACCCAGTTCGGTTCGTTTTTCGGGTAGTTGTTGCGCGTAGTCAGGTTCGGATTCTTGATCGTCTCCCCATCATTGCTGAGCGTGGGCACGTGCGTCACAATCATCAGATACTCCTTGGCTCAGCATTGTCAACGCTCGGTTCGACGACGTCAAGAAGCCAACCTTTCCTTGGCTGCGAACCAGGCTAATAATCGCAATATCCACTTCGCTTCGTTGACATGAATCGCCAGTAGCGATAGTTATGTTGAGTCGATCGGCCCGTATACGCCACTTGGGTAACTCTTCGCGTAAGTAGGCCACCTGACCTCGATACGGCGAAATGACCAGCACACGCAATGGCTCAGGTAGTCGTCGTAAGTGCGCAGAAATATCGACCAGTTTCTCCATGACCCATATCGCTTCGGTCGGATTGAACAAGGAGCTGCTTCCCTCGAATGGCTGCTCTTTGCTTCTGGATAGAGACACTAGTACCACCCGTTCGTTGCAGAGCTTAGACGAATCGTCTGTCTGAGACGATGAGGCAAACCTCATCCCCTGCAGAAAATCCTGAACATCCGAACACCTCTCGGTCTTGATAGTTCCGCGATAGAATACCTCGTTTAGCGGTCCCATAATGCCGGGGTGGCACCGGTACTGCATATCCAAACACGTCGCTCGCCCCAGATCGAAAAAGTCCTCTAACGCCGACTTATCCAATCGGTGGCGTTGGCCACCGAAACTAGTCTTCAGGGTCGGGTCGTTCTCCGGCTGGTGTGGGGGTAGCTGGCGGGGGTCTCCTACGATTGCCAACGTTGTTGTATGCCCACGTAATGCCATGACGAGTCCCGTGTCAGGCACCTGTCCACCTTCATCGCAAATACACAGGTCGAACTGCAATTTGCGGACTCCCTCTTGTCCCAGCGAGGAGCTCGTACCAAACACAATGACCGCATTCCTTAGAATATCCTTCCGCTTTCGGTTCCACTGAGAAGATAGCCCCCCCCCCTCCCCCGCGATTGTCGTTATGCCCCCTCATCCATTCGTCTGTGAAGTTATTCTTCATTGCAGTCAAAGAGAACTGGGGGTAGCGATTGTTCATCGTGTTGCTATTGCCCACTCGCAACTGTCCGGCCTTCCAGTTATCTGAGGCTGCGATTCGTTTCATCTTCTCATCAACAGCATCGCCTGTCTCCGCGTAGATGACCACGCGTTTGTTGGAATGTACTTACACATACGTCACTGCCGCGAGACTAATGAACAACGTCTTCCCACAACCGCACGGCCCGACTACCGGTACGACTCCTTCCTGCTTGAGTATCTGCAGCACCGCCATTCTCTGAGTTGACGATCCACTGTTTGCGGAACCAGCACTAGGAGTCGACCATCCATCTCTCTGAACACGATCCCTTTAAACCCATATTCGTGCCGCCGCGATCGAAGCCCCCCACCGAATACATCCGTGGTAGATTGCCACGCGATCCGTAAGGTTCTATGATCAATAGAGAAAAACACCAGAGCATGTTTTTCCCGGTAGCGTCCGCTATGTCGTTTTAATTCTCGATATGGTGAGTCAGCGGACGCCAGCTCAAAATTTTGCCACAGAATGCTGAATGCTCTGACACGAATTCATCGTCTCGGCAAATATTAGATGCGTCCAAAGGATTGTGAAGCGCGAGCATCGTGCGATAGTCTTGAGCGTCGTTGAACCCGAATCGAAACACCTGGCTCTTCGAAAAGTAAGCCTAGTGGCGGCAGTTTTTATCACCACAAAACGCATTCGATCGCATATCATAGCCACAATTCACACTTTGGCACTGCCATACGTTATTGTTTTCAGCAGACTGACGAATGTTAGCCTCAGATCATGTGTAGGGAATAGCACTGGTGGCGAAAATGAGCGATCGCACACCCGATTCGCACAATTCGAACTTGACGTGTGGGTCCTCCTCTGGGTATAGCTTTAGTGTGATACCAATGTCTCCACATATCTTCAGTTATTCGCACACGATCATTGATCTTCAAGAAGATATCATGATCCATCTCCTCCTCGAAGCAACCCAGTTCGGCTCGTTTTTCGGGTAGTTGTTGCGCGTAGTCAGGTTCGGATTCTTGATCGTCTCCCCATCATTGCTGAGCGTGGGCACGTGCGTCACAATCAGCAGATACTCCTTGGCTCAGCATTGCCAACGCTCGGTTCGACGACGTCAAGAAGCCAACCTTTCCTTGGCTGCGAACCAGGCTAATAATCGCAATATCCACTTCGCTTCATTGACATGAATCGCCAGTAGCGATAGTTACGTTGAGTCGATCGGCCCGTATACGCCACTTGGGTAACTCTTCGCGTAAGTAGGCCACCTGACCTCGATACGGCGAAATGACCAGCACACGCAATGGCTCAGGTAGTCGTCGTAAGTGCGCAGAAATATCGACCAGTTTCTCCATGACCCATATCGCTTCGGTCGGATTGAACAAGGAGCTGCCTCCCTCGAATGGCTGCTCTTTGCTTTTGGATAGAGACACTAGTACCACCCGTTCGTTGCAGAGCTTAGACGAATCGTCTGTCTGAGACGATGAGGCAAACCTCATCCCCTGCAGAAAATCCTGAACATCCGAACGCCTCTCGGTCTTGATAGATAGAATACCTCGTTTAGCGGTCCCATAATGCCGGGGTGGCACCGATACTGCATGTCCAAACACGTCGCTCGCCCCAGATCGAAAAAGTCCTCCAACGCCGACTTATCCAATCGGTGGCGTTGGCCACCGAAACTAGTCTTCAGGGTCGGGTCGTTCTCCGGCTGGTGTGGGGGTAGCTGGCGGGGGTCTCCTACGATTGCCAACGTTGTTGTATGCCCACGTAATGCCATGACGAGTCCCGTGTCAGGCACCTGTCCACCTTCATCGCAAATACACAGGTCGAACTGCAATTTGCGGACTCCCTCTTGTCCCAGCGAGGAGCTCGTACCAAACACAATGACCGCATTCCTTAGAATATCCTTCCGCTTTCGGTTCCACTGAGAAGATAGCCCCCCCCCCTCCCCCGCGATTGTCGTTATGCCCCCTCATCCATTCGTCTGTGAAGTTATTCTTCATTGCAGTCAAAGAGAACTGGGGTAGCGATTGTTCATCGTGTTGCTATTGCCCACTCGCAACTGTCCGGCCTTCCAGTTATCTGAGGCTGCGATTCGTTTCATCTTCTCATCAACAGCATCGCCTGTCTCCGCGTAGATGACCACGCGTTTGTTGGGATGTACTTTCACATACGTCACTGCCGCGAGACTAATGAACAACGTCTTCCCACAACCGCACGGCCCGACTACCGGCACGACTCCTTCCTGCTTGAGTGTCTGCAGCACCGCCATTCTCTGCATTTCGTTTAATTCATGATACTTACCCATAAATACGCCATTCTCTTGCAGTGTCTGTCCGAGGGTGTCATCTCCTATTCCACACTCGCGCTTGGCGAGCTTCGACCATAACGCGGTATCCACGGGTGAATCTACCGTTCTGAAGCGTGCCACTTGCTGAGCGAGTTCCATGTCGAGATTATACCACCAGATATCACGGGGTTGACGATCCACTGTTTGCGGAACCAGCACTAGGAGTCGACCATCCATCTCTCTGAACACGATCCCTTTAGACCCTTGTCAGGAACATGTTCTGAACCAGTATCAATAGCGTCTTCTGACTGGCTTAAACACAAGTGGTACACTGTACCATTTTTAAAGTTCGCGCTCCTAACCACTTGTTCTGGGAACACCTGCAGCAAGTGTTCCAGCCTTGGCACATTTGTGCCATGGACGTCATCACGGCTGTAATATTAGCGGTAGTGATAGGAGCTAGCGTTAGCGCGGCTGTAGTCGCAGCGGACAAGTGAGGCATACGGCAGCCGCCCAAGGCCTCAATGGGGGGTTTCACACTGCCCGGCTCCGGAATAGTATGCCGGATTTATGCCGGAAGCGGGGGTTCACACTCCGGCTCCGTTATGCAGCTATGCCGGAAAAGCGAGAAAAAAAAGTGCGAAAAGCGCTGATTTGTAGCCCCCGGTTTGGGGCACCCCCTATACGTTCCGGCATAGCTAAGTGAATTTTATCCATAATCACGGCCCAAGATGACAGACCAATGCCAGCCCCAAGACGAAGCGAGTATGCAGCGGCTGCGGCAAGCTTCCCCGGGCGTGCAAGCGCGCCCGCGAGCTGTAGCTGTGTGCTGAGGTTCTCTTCGCGGCCACATGGCGTGCTTTGGCGGCGTAGGCGAGATGCAGATGCGATCGGCGCGTGCTGCGCAAGGTGGGTGAGCGTCTCCGGCGAGTTCCCCACCACCACGAGCTTCTCCGGCGAGCTGTCCCCCACCACGAGCTTCGGGATCGGGCCGCTGCCCGCGACGATCTTCTCCGGCAGCAGATCGCCGTTCACCACAGGCTCCTCCGGCTGCGGGGGGGGGGGGCTGCATCGCCCGCTACCCGACGCGCGAGCACTCCCAGCGAGCGCGGAATGTGGCGCTGCAGTACGCACGCCTCAAGCCGTACACAGTCTAGCACCAGCAGAAGAACATGCACGCCGTGCTGCTCGAGAGCGTGGACAACCACGTACTACTGGGCTACACCCTGTCCACCAAGTTGCAGCGCTCGGGCCCTCACTGGGTCGACACCGGGCTCACATGGGCCCTCCCTCGACGACGACAGAATGAAATCTCAACCAACAATTTTTAAAAAGAATATTGCAGTTTCTCCCAAATTTAAGAGTATAACATGAAAATCGGTATAGGATTAGTGTGAACACTCCACCGGCATACGCACAAAAACGGCTCCGTGATAGGCTAAGCTGGAGCCGGGCAGTGTGACCCCCCCCCCCCCCCCCCCAATGACCTTCCCAAGTCGCATGCTCGAGACAGCTCTGCGCACGAAAGGAACCGGCTGGTTCCACAAGAAGCTACGCTGTGACAAGAAGTCATTCCTTAGGATCTACGAGCTGGTGCATGCAGCGTGGGAGCACGAACCAGACCCCAACTGCAAGCATAAGGTCATTAAGCGCGTTGCGCTGACTATGCTGTACCTGGCCCAGGGCGGCACTATGGACCAGGCGGCCTCGGCGCTGGGTGTGTCCAGGTCTCGTGCGGTTGTCTACATCAATGAGACCCTAGACGTACTCGGCGCCATGGCCAAACGTTTCGTAGTGATGCCAACGGGCGACGAGTTAACCTCTGTAGAGGATGGCTTCTTTGCCACCGCCGGCTTCCCCGACACAATTGGTGCCATCGACAGCACCCTCGTTCGTATTGCTCGCCATCATGATTTTGAGGGCTGGTACTGCCGCAAGAATTATCCTGTAGTCAACGTGCAAGCGGTCGTGGACCATAGAGGCCTCTTTCGATCAATTTCGATTCGTTCGGGATCGAACAACGATCAATCTCTGTGGAATGGCTCCCTTGGATCGACTCCTCACCCGGTTTGCCGAATGTAGGATCAGCGTGAGCTTTACAAAAAGCATCTTTGTGCAGCCGAAGGTGGACTTCTTATCGCACGTGGTCACTCCTGAAGGTATCGCTGCTGACCCGAAGAAGCTAGCAGCGATAGCCGAGATCCCGTTCCCGAAGAACACGAAGGGGATGCAAGCTTTCTTGGGCGCACTCAACTACTACAGCCGGTTCATTCAGAACCTGGCCGTGTATGGTGCGGTACTATACCAGCTCAAGGAAGACGATTTCGGTTTAAGCACCGATTTATCAGCAGCCCAGGCTTCGTTCGCCGAGTTAAAGCGGAAGGTAATTGAAGCTCCGGTCCTTCGCCATTTCGACTCGGTGAAGGACGTCCACGTCATGCTTTTCGCCAACGAGTGGGCTCTAAGTAGCACACTGATGCAGCTCCATGATGACAAACTTCACCCAGTGCGCTTCTGCGGTCGGGTACTGAAACATAATGAGGTGAACTACCTCCCCGCCGAGAAGGAAGTACTGACGCTGTTACAATTGCTCAAGGTGTGCTACACGCTACTGGTCGGCAAGACTATTCACGTCTACACTCGATTTTCGACCCTAGAGTGGGTATTCAACTCGAAATCCCTATACGGCCGAGAAGTGAGTTTCGCTTTGTTGCTGTCACCGCATCACTTGATCATCAAGCGAGTCCAAGAACGAGATGCCGACTTTGCTCAGCTCCTCCAAGCGTCTATTACGCCATCAATCGGACTGGATGAGTCATTGGCCCATATCGCCCCACCTTCGAAGGGCTCGGCTAGCGTTCGCATGGATCCATAATTGCTTTACGCACGAGTGCCTAGTGACTTCGTGGGCCATGCCTTGTCCTTTGACGGCTCAGCTAAGACGGAGAAGAATGGAGGTTACGGCAGCTGTTCATGGATTCTGTGGCGGCTACCAACTTGGGACATTGAGATCGCTGCGAGTGCGCACCTCTCGTCCACTACGGTCAACATAGCCGAGTACACCGGGATGAACCGCGGTGTCGCGGCAGCATTGGACCGGGGCATCACCGACTTGATTATCGTCGGAGACTCGCAGCTTGCAATCCAGCAATCCATGGGGGTGATCGCCTGCAAGAAGGATACGTTACAGGTTGAACTAGCCCGCCACAAAGCACTCACGAAGGAACTCAGCTCAACGCGATACCTGCACGTTCTACGAACTTACATCGCCTCAGCAGATGCCCTCGCCACGGAGGCACTGGAGGTGTGGTGGAGCGGGATCGGCCAAAATCTTGTTAAGACCTGATCTGGCTACCACAGCGCCCAGACACCGACTAACGGAGGGGGTCCCCCTTGATCCGTGATCAGCTGAACTGTTCTCACCTTGTGTACCCGTCGGCGGGCTGGATCTGCTCTCTCGGGGCTCCGAAGATGCAGCACTTGGTGAAGATTGAATGTCTTGGCGAGACGTGGGGATGGGGTTGGAGCAGCGCGGGAATCTTCGCTCTGCGTCCGGTTATTGGTCTCGATCGAGGGTTCTTCGCTCGGATCGAGGGGTCTGGATACAATCCGAGACCGGTAGTTGCCTTTCTTTGGTGTGTTGGTTCCTTTCCGGGTAGTTTGTCGCCTCCAATGACGAGATCTTGAATGTTGAGAGAAGACTCGATCGCCAGCCAAACTGTGAAATCTGGTCGATCGGCACACGGATGCTTGAAGGAAAGGGTCACTAGAGTGGGCAAAGCTGGCCAATATATTATCCAAGCTTAACCTCACTACCAGATCCTCTATTCCCGTACACTTGTCAACACTACCGAGGCCAATGTAGTTCCACGGGAGGTGCTGAGGACACTTGCGATGTAAAGTGCAAATTCAACTCTGGTTTATGTTTAGCCTCTACGTCCCTACGGCTACCATCCCAACCTGCATCCTACAACCAGACGACAACTTGATTCTTGGACTGTCTGCGCCCCTTGGTTCATCCCATCCTTGGCCGATCGACGATCTGCGATCTCGATCCGCGATCCCGATCTGCGATCTCGATCGTGATCTCCATCCGCGATCCCGATCCGTGATCTCGATCTTGGTTACCGCGGTCCCGATCCGCGATCTCGATCCGCGATCTCGAACCGCGATCCCGATCCGCGATCTCGATCCGCAATCTCCGTCCCCAATCCCGATCGTGATCTCCATCCGCGATCCCGATCCGTGATCTCGATCTTGGTTACCCCTCCTTTGACTGGGGCCTTGCATAATGCCATTCCTGTTACTCCTTCGGTTCTGTTCTCGGTCTGTCGCCAGCTTCCATATTCCGACCGCGACTTCGCAGAATACCCTTCCCTGGAGGCAGCCACCAATCGGATCTGATCCACGCGGGCTGCCCCGACTCTACCGGATCCGGACCCCTGGCGTCATCCTGCTTGCACCAGATTCACCAGATCGCGCCAGTTCGCACCTGCTCCCCATCTACATCTCCGCGTTGTGCTCTACCCTCAAAATTTCTTCATGCGCTTCACCACATCCGCCCCCTGTCCGTCAGTTGTGTCGTGCAACGGCTCACTGCGGGCCGCCGATGCCACTCTAGTCCCACTTTCTCATTCGCCTCATCCGTCGCAGGTACCATGAGCTCGCACCATCCTGACCATTCCGACGGGGATCGATCTCCACCTCCTTCGCCCCGTTCAGTTCGATCCACCACCTCTCGCCGCTCGACTCGGGCCCCTCGCTCTCCGGCAGGCGAGATCGCCCGCCTAGAGCAGGAACTTCGCAGCACTCAGGCGACCCGGGCTACCTTGTTTCGGGATCGAGATCGCCTGAACGATATCGTCAATCGTCTAAACACCGAGCTCCAAGATCTGGAACGACATCGCTGGGGGCAGGAGGATGAGATCCGACGTCTCCGTACCGAGATCGATGACCTCCAGCAGGCGTCCAACGGGGGAGGTGACCGACGGATCCAGGATCTGCGGCTAGTGGCGGACGGACAAAGGGCCGAGCTCAACGAGATCAACCGTCGACTGGCCCGAGCCGAACAACGACTGCTCTCCGCCGAAGAAGATCGTGATCGCCTCGATCGGGAGCTGGATCACAGCGTGGAAGAAGCAGTTCAGCTTCGATCGCAGCTCGATGATCAGTCGCACGAGCTTCAGTGGACTCAAGATGAGCTGGCCACCGCTGTCCGTAGCCTAGATCGGGTGACCACCGCCCTTCAGAACTCCGAGGCGGAGTTGGATCGTGAGCGGTCGACTTCTGGCGGATCCGCACCCCTTGCGCCTCCTGCGTCGGCCTCCTCTGCTTCGGTCCCGGCTGCATCGGGGTCTGCTTCGACTAGTGTGACTCGCCTCTCCGAGGAACTCCGTCAAGCGCGTCGAGATGTGACATCTCTCCAGGCCGCTCGGGACGTATCTACCGCCCGAGTTGTTCAGCTTGAGGGTGACAACCGGCAACTTCGAGAGGAGATCTCTCAGCTAAACCAAGGTCAAGCGATCTCAGCCACCGAGAACTCCGATCTGCGTACGTACTGTCTTCACTCCACCGGATTAGCCTCGATCACTGACCTCTGAATGTTATTCTCGAAGGAACGAGGCTGACCGACGCTCGCCGAGACATCCGCGCGCTGGAGGCACAGTTATCTGACGTCCAAGATGCCTACGCCGGCCTGCGACGCGTCAATGACGAATCTGAAGAGGGCTTGGAGGACGTGTCTACGGCTTTGTCGCGAGTGGTCGAGTGGATCCATCTTCGCCACGCCGCCGGGGCCGCGGCTCCCTCCAGTCCCGTCGCCGGGGCTACTACTCCATCCAGTTCGGCGGCCGGGGCTGCGGCTCCTCCCAGCTCGGCCTCCACCACTCCAACAGGAAAACGGGCACGAGATCGGTCCGTATCACCCACTCTTCGACCTCCTCCACTCAAACGTGCCGGATCCGTATCCTCCCAAGCTCCTCCTTCCCGTAGTCGATCGCCTTCTCCAGTTCTCTCGCTGTCATCCGACGAGGAGATCGACCAAGGACCCGGCGGCCCGGGAGGGCCCGCCCCTCAGGAAATAATCGAGATCCATGACGACGGGGCCGAGTCCGAGTCTGATCACGCCGGTTCACGGATCGACCAGGGTTCACCTGCCGGAGGGCACGCCGGATCGGGCGCGCCTTCTGGCTCGGGGGGTTCTGCTGAGTACGGATCTCCCTCAAGCGGGGGTGATGCCGAGGAGGCGGAAGAGGAGGAAGAAGAAGAGGAAGAAGAGGAAGAGGAAGTGGAAGAGGAGGAGGAGGAGGAGGAGGAAGAGGAGGAGGAGGAAGAGGAGGAGGACGAATCCGATCCTGAGGCACTCGCCGCTCTAGCCCGCTCCCGTTCTGAAGCTCGCCGTCGGCAGTCCGCCTCCCCTCGATCCAAGGCACCGTCATCTCCTCCCGCAACTCCACGTCGTCGATCTTCTTCGGCTGACTCGGGTCGCTCCCGTTCTAGCACTCCTGGGCCTGGATCCATACCTCGATCCCCTCATGCGAGTCCTCCACCACCTCGCTCTCCGGCCGGATCTCCGCCCGGGTCGCCCCCGGGTTCACCTGGTTCACCCCCAGGCCCGCCTGGTCCGCCCCAGGCCGGAGCTTTGGTTCCGCCCCTGTTTCCGATCGCCACCTCCATCCCTGGATTCAACGCTCCTCGTGCCCTCACTCAGGCCGAGGCCGACCCGTGGCCCGCGACCCTTCTGAGTCAATGGCAGATCACGGCCTTGATCTTGTCCTCGCTGTCCCGAGATCTGGTCATACCTTCCGGTTGGTTGTTCCCGGAGCACGTTCGAGGTACCCGGAAACCTGTTCCGGGAGTTGGGTACCGGGACGACTTGATCACGGGTGCCAACATTCAGGCCTTGATCAACAGCCAACCTTGGGCGGTACTTGCCAATCCGGCGACCCCATTGACCTTCGATCTGGCTCTGCACCGGGGCGCTCGGACGAGATTGGGCCGGATCGCCGACGCCTATCTGGCCTACGAGGAGCTGCAGCGGTGGACGTATTGGGAGACCACACATTATCTCCCGATCACCCGCCCGCAACGAGATGCCGACCCACTGCTCGAACAATATCATGCGGCTCGTCGTCATCGGCGTATAGTTGCCGGGGAAAAGTGGCGCCACCTCCTTCGTGATATGCTTCCGATGTTCCGGGAGCAGTGGGCCGACGTCGATCTGCTGCTGGATCCATTTTTTCTTCACCTCCCCACCACCCAAGACGAGATCACCTGGTATCCCGGCATTGTTTCTCGGGCTGCGAACGCTGGCAACCCTGCTCAGCACCAAGGAGAGCCCAATGATCTGCTAGAAGCGTTGATCGAGGCTGACAACCACGACCCCTGGCGGAACCACTACCGCGATCACCCGCAAGATCATCCTGCCCGGCGGATTGGACGTCTCGCGGCCAAGTTCAATCCCGCGACCGGGCCTCAACCTCCACCGTAAGATCGGGCAGCGGGGCGACTCCAGATCACCTTCGGTTTCCTTCCTCTTCTCTTCATGTTATCCACCCGTAGCTCGATCGCGTCATCTAGGCTTCGCACTTCATACATACACATTCACACATAACTCCTCTCCTCCGATCGGTGGCCCCCCCACCGATCCGTCCACTCTCTCATCGAGGAAACCAACTTCCCTCGACGACTCCACCTCACACCTCTTCGTGAGATTGCATCGCGCCAAATCGATTTCGATTCGTGCGATCTCGGAGGAATTCGTGTAGCAGCGCTCCGCAATTGAGATCTGCCTCATCGACCCAGTCTGGCGTATCGTAGCCCTTCCAATGTACCAAGAACTCCCGAAAGGTCCGACCGTAGCGTGTCCTTCTTCCCGTTCGCATATCGGTTATCCTCTCCACTTCGTACTCTCCCGCCTCCTGATCTGGTCTCCAGCTATCTTCCGGGAGCAGGGCTTCGTCGAAGTCGATCCGATCGGTCTCGCCCAAAGTAAGCTCTGCATCCGGCCGATCAGGAAAGTCTCGAACCGGCTTCAGCTTGGACACGTGCACGATCGGGAAAAGGCGGTAGTCCGTCCCGCTTGTCTGCAGTTTCACGGTGTATTCGTTGATCTTGTCGACGACACGAAACGGTCCATGCCACAGGTGGGCGAGTTTTCGGGCGTATCCCTCCTTCACCCGGTCCAGGTAGAGCCACACTTGGGATCCGGCTTGGATCGGGTGCGGTCGGACCTCTTCATTGTGCCGATCTGCCCGATCTGCTATGGCCTCCGCCAGCCGGGTGTTGACCTGGCTGCGAGCAATGCCGTAGTGCCTCTGAATCTGATACCGCCACCTCCGCGGATCCCGGTTTTGCGTCCGAGTACTGCCCAGCGGTAGGGTAGCTTCAAGTGTCGATCGAGGGTCCCAACCATGCACCAAATAGAAAGGAGTATCTCCTCGTACCCGATCTTGAGCAGTGTTGATAGCAAAGGTTAATCTCTCCGCATATTCGTCCCAGTCCCGTTGGTCCAGATCTTCCACATACATCTTCAGAGCTCTGGTGGTAGTCTGTACCATTCGTTCCGCGGTTCCGTTAGCTTGGGGTCGATACGCCATCGTCGCCCGTTGCCGTTGACCCAGGATCTTGTTGAAGGCGCGGAAGAAGTCTGCCATAAACCCGGGCTCCCGATCGTGGCGGATCGCTTCGCTCGCCCCGAATCTCCTGAAGACACACTCTTCGTAGGACTCCGCGATCGTCTGTGCGGTGCGGGATGCGCTGGCTTTAGCGATCACGTATCCGGTGAACAGATCGACCCAGATCAGCAACTCCGTATTACCTTTATAGGATTTCGGCAGCGACGGGATGTGGTCCATGGCTATAATCTGGAATGGGTAGGTTGCTTGGATGTTTCCGGGTGACTCTCCCCTGATCGTTGGTCGCCCCTTGCCCGTTTCACAGTCTACGCATTCCCCGATATACTGTTGAACGCTCTTGAAAAGACCCCTCCAGTGGAAGTGGTCTCTGATCCGTTGATAGGTGCGCCCGATGCCTTGGTGTCCGCCTTCGAGACTCGAGTGGTAATGGTGTAACACGTCCTGATGTAGCGTTGCCGGTACCACCAGCCGCATCAGCCCGTCCCGGTCCGCGGAGGCCCGTTTGGATGGGGCGCAGTAGAAAAGTAGGCCGTTGTCGTCGATCTCGTAGTCGTGAGCCAGGTTGCCGTAAGACCGGGCTTCCTGTTGGGTCAGATCTACTACGCTACCCTCCAGATACCTTTTCATGCCCGCTATCCACGTTTCCTCGTTCTGTGCGGTACGAATCCGGTCGATCCGCAGCGTTCTGACGAATTCCTCATGCAGTACTGGCGGATCGTGGCTGATCCGGGATGAACGAGTTCTTGCCGCGGAGATGCTCGCCACAGGTCCCTCTGACTGGACGATCAGGATCTCGTCTAGCCGATTCAATGTGACCAGGTCTTGTCGATCTGACTCGTCTTCCACAATGATTCCACTTTGGCGTTGAAGTGCGGCACCTGCCAGACTGTCCGCACTGCCGTTCCAGTCTCTCTTCACGTGTATCAGATCATGTTTCGGCCACTCGCGTAGTCGATCTAGCACTTTCTGTCTCAGCAATACCAGCTTAGGGGCCTTACAATCTATCTCGCCTCGTACCTGCCTCACCACCAGATTGGAGTCCCCACAGATGACTAGTCGTCCTCGATCTAGATTGTCCAAAAGGTCGAAACTCAGGAGTAGGCCGTTATATTCTGCTTCGTTGACCGTGAGACCTTCTGCATAGCCCGATCTGGCTTCCACCACCCTCCATTCGGGTAACTTCCACACAATTGCGCTGTAGGCGCCGCCGCCGCGCTTGACGCGAGCTGACCCATCGAAACTTACCACCAGCAGCTCCTCATCTGCCCGCACCGTGGGGATCGGAGTCTGGATTTGGCGTCGAGGTTCCTTCTGGGGCGCGATCGCCACGAGCGCGTCGTCCACCGCAGATCGGGGTGTTATGCTGGCTGCCAACACTCCCAAGATCTCGTCTTCTCCCTTCGTGCATTTCACGATTTCCAGGGTCCACGGCGAAAGAAGGGCGGCCCACTGTCCTAATCTGCCTTGTAGCCCTGACGATCTGAAGAGCCAAGCCAAAGTTGAGTGCCTCGCCAACACTTTTATCGGGCGCCCGACCAACAGATTGTAGTTGAGATCCAGGATCCTGAGGAGGGCTAGCACTTCCTTTTCCACCACGTTATAGTTCAGCTCGTTCGATTTCAACGTACGGCTGGCGAACGTGACAGGATAATACGTGTGGTCGTGTTCCTGCACGAGCGACGCGGAGATCGCCCACTCGCTGGCGTAAACAACGACTACTGGCAGTTGATCCGGGTCGAAATGTCGTAAGATGGGTGTCGTACCGATCTTTTCTCGTAATATCCAGAACGCTCGGAATGCGTGCAGCCACCTCTCTTCCTTTACCTCCCGATCACCTTTAGTAGCGATGCCGCCCGACATACTGGCGTTGCCGTCTGCGTGTTTTTCCTCCATGCTACTCCAGATCTCCCCTAGATCTGCCCGCGTCTTCAACTCTGCAAAATCAACCTCTCGCAGCTCGTAAAGCGTGGATGCGTAGATGGCGTAGTCTTCCAGGAATCGACTGTAGTAATTCAGGCTACCCAGAAAAGACTGCATAGCCCGCAGTGAACCTGGAAACGGCAGGTCTCTCAGAGAGGATAGATCCTTGGGTTTCGCCTCCAGCCCGTCTTCCGATACTTGGTGGCCTAGGTAGTCTACTTTCCTCATTCCCCAGTAACTTTTTTCGACACTGATCGATAGATTCCACTGATCGCATGACTCCAACAGGGCTTCTACTCGTTCGCAGGTCTCATCCCACGATCCCGCGGTCACGAGGATATCGTCGATATACGATCGGCGGCCGAGCACCGAAGGTTGTCCCGGACTCGCGGGTTCTCCGGACTCGATCAGATCCGTAGAGCATTCCGACCCAGGCCGAGGGATCCGGGTGAATCCATACAGGGCGTTATCCAGTAGCCGCTGGTAAATTTGGGGCGCGTTTTTAAGCCCGAATGGCATCCGGTTCCATTCGAACAGGCCGAACGGGGTAATAAACGCCGAGATCGCTCGAGCTCGGTCTGTCATACTTACCACCCAAAACCCACTGGCCATGTCGAGAGAGCAATACCACAGGACTTTGTCCAGACCTTCTAGCAGCTCGTTGATCAACGGCATCGGATAGATCATCAACCGAGTGAGGCCATTGACCAGCCGATAGTCGATGCACAACCGGATATCCACCCCATTCTTCTTGATGATCACGACGATCGGTGACGCCCACGGTGATCGCGACGCCCGAATGATCTTGGCGGATAATAGGCCCTTGAGTAGATCAGACACCTTCTCCCGAAACTGTGGGGCGATTTTTCGCACCCGCTGAGCTATCGGTTTCGCCTCACCTACATCGATATCGCACACCACCCCCCGAGCGGCAGGGGGTAGCGCGTTGCCCTTGCCGATCAGGAGATGTTTCTTCTTCCAGATCATCCGGCGCAACCGGTCAATCTCCTCGGGGGTGTTCATGGTCAGATCCCCTACCTTAATATCGTCGATAGTCACCTCGTCCGTCAGTGAGATCACGATCTCCGGGATGACGGCGAGTTCTTGTTCGACGTCCTCGGCCAACAACTCTCCCCCTTCGTGAAAGTAGACCTGATCAGTTGCAGTTGAGTCTTCCATCAACTCGGGTTTCTTGACGGACCTCGAGATCGG
Organism: Phytophthora x cambivora; assembly: GCA_033557925.1. Classification (NCBI taxonomy): domain Eukaryota; phylum Oomycota; class Peronosporomycetes; order Peronosporales; family Peronosporaceae; genus Phytophthora; species Phytophthora x cambivora. Next base: position 1,333,419 of record JAUCEB010000008.1, on the reverse strand, counting down.
GACTCCGCTTACCGATCGGGTCTCGTCTTCCACGGTCTGCCCCGGGGTTGATGCCTCTTCGGACGATTCGTCCCTCACGATCCGCTCCGAGATCGGTGGCTCGGCCTTCACGATTAGTTCCGCGGTCGGGACCATTCCTGCCTCCTCCCCCACGATCTGCTCCGGGGTAGGTACCTCCTCAGGCGACTCGTCTTTCACGATCTGCTCCGGGATCGGTACCTCCTCGGGCGGCTCGGCTCGCACGCTTGGTCCCACAGGCGGGACTGTTCCTGCCTCCGCCCCTGCGATCTGACCCCGGGTCGGAATCTCCTCGGAAGGTTCTGCCTTCGTGATCGACTCCGGGTTCGAGACCTGTGCGTTCTCAGCTGGCGTTGATTTGACCTGGGCGATCGCAGTAACTGGGTTCCGCTTCAATATCGCGCGGGGGGTGGGATAGCTGGGCCTCTCCACCGCTGGCGTTGGCTGGGTTTGACACTCCGCATTTCGATCGGCCTGGAGTTCGCCCGTCGCCTGGAAGGCTAGATTTTGCCATTCGGCATATCGTCTGGATCCCACCGAAACATATCCCGGCAAGCGAGGAACCCGGTCTCCTGCCAACCACAGGCCGATCCGTTCGTCCCTCTGTAGGATGAGCTTCTGGTCACTGATGTTGGTGATTTCCACATATCGGATCTTTCCGGGGCCACTTACCAGGCTGGGTACCCATCGATCTCCCCGAGTTAGCCACAGCTTCTCCTGATCGGATGCCCTGAACCGAAGTGGTATTTCTACCGACTCCCCCACATTGATTTGTGAGTGTTGATCCAGTCGGAACGTCCGTGCCTTGTCGTTGTAAAGCTGCCGTCTGCCGCTGAGTTGGATCTTCACCTCATCGGGTAGGCACACTGACCCATCCGCGAGATCCAGGCGGGTCCCCGCCGGGACCATGAAGTCCATTCCCAAAATCGCTTCTTGTCCGGACAGATCTCCTACCCATATATCGAAAAAGTACACCAGCGATCCGGCGAGCGTGATCTTTATCCTTGTTCTCCCTTCTGTTGAATACACGTTCTCGCCAATCCCCACACATTCTTGGCTCTGACTGGTATCGATACAGCACCCTTCCTTACGAGCAAAGGTGGTGTCCACAATGGACACCTCGGCACCGGTATCTAGTAGTAAGATAGCCTTTTCATTGTTGATCTTCCCAGTAATCTTGGCTTGTCGGAACCACTTCCCTGGGGAATGATGTTTCCAATATCCCCGGGATTCTCCTGGGAGTAGATCGGGCAACATCATCCCAGATCGGCGGACTTCGCTGACCTGCAGCCGCGCCGGGGGCTGACTTTCGGCGACCAATTCCCCTTCTGACGGTTTGAACCATTCGTCAGGAGCGCGTCGCCTCCAGTACCCTCTAGTCTCTCCCAATTGAAGATCTAGAGGCGTCTCGGCCCCCAGTCGGCTGAATTCGTTCGACACGCGGAGATTTGACATCACAGCGGTAGGTTTCGCATGCAGGTCACATGTATTACCGCGTAGATCTCGCTGTCTCCTTAGTCGATCTACCGTATTCTGGTTCACAAATGCATAGATGCAGTATCTAGAACGCTCGACTCGTACCGGGTTCCATCCCGGCGAGCGTCCAAGTTTAACATCTTTTCCACGGGCGCCGGCAGCATGCCGGCGTGTTTCGCGGGATTGTACCACTGGCGGATCTGGTTGTAGAACTCTTCCATTGGGCACTTCCCCATGTCATGAAGCTCTCCACATCCACGGCAGACGAAAAGACAATGCTCAGCTGGGTGACCTCGCTTCCCGCATTTCTCGCACGTTAGACGTTTCCAGCAGCCCAAATCGGTGTGCTTGCGAGATCCGCAGTGCGAGCACCGTACGTTGCGGTCCAGTCCATCTTGCTGGGACCGTGGTCGTGGCGGATCCGGGTTGGTCTTCCCGCGGGGCGCCAGCTCTGCCGACTGGGCCTCGTCTTTTGCCTCGTGTCCCTTGTCGTCGGCGGATGCGAGGTAGATCCTCCGTAGATCACCCTCCGAATCTGATCCATCCGACCCCGTGTCCGATCCAGATTCTGGGGCCGATCTCTGAACGGCATGGACAGATCGCTTGGCGGATGCCGCTGGCGCCGGGGTCGAGGCCTTCTGGCGGTACTTCGACCCGAAGGCTGAACGCTTCTGTCTTCCCTTAGCTCGATCGCGGGCTCGCAACACTTCTTCCAGATCGTCCACGTCGTTGAGGCGCAGCAGGGTCAACCGGTCTGCCAGATCTGGGTCTCCCAGAGTTTCGATGAAATGTTCCACGTGTTCCCGGCGCGTCTTGGAATCTCCGTCCTTGATCTTGAGTTTAGCTCGGAGGGCGGCCACATTCAGCCTATAGAGGTACTCCAATGGGGACTCTTCGGACCGCTTCCGGGAATGATAATACTGCCACGCGACAGATACCCCCAGTCCGCAGTATTGGACTTGGAAGTTGCGCAGCAGCTCACTCCACTTGTTCCGGGTCGACCGTCCTAGCTGTCTGTACCAGTTCTTCGCAGGTCCGGATAGCAGGTCAGCGAAAGTCAGACACTTCTCTTCGTCCGTGGCTTGGTCCCTCAGGAAGGCGGATTTCACCTTACTAATCCACGACCTAGCCCGATCTTCATCTTGGTCCCGCCCTGTGAACTCCTTGAGATCCGAGATCGCGGAAATTCGGACTCGCTGAATCATCGAGGAGTTGGCCGGTCCCGCTGCAGCAGTGGCTACTACGGCGCGGGCCGATGAGGGAAGATCCACATCGTCTGGGTCGTATTCCCAGTGCGAAGACGTAGGATCGTGAGATCCGGTGGATTCCATCTCTACATCCTGCGAACCAATATGGGGGGTCTCCGCTGGCGTTGTCCTTCTGGCTGACGCTTGTTGCTGCTCCATCAGAAACCTGTTCATCGCGGCTTGGAAGTATGACTCCAGCTTGTCTGTCGACTCTTCGGTCCGGGTCGCATTTGCGGTTCGATCGGTGGCGGCAGGCTTCTGCTTCCTCGATCTGGGCTTCGGACGTTCCGGTCGGGCCTCCTTCGTCCTGGTTTCGAGCATCGCTGCTCCCGACGGGCCGAGTGACATACGTCGTGGCTCGGACGATGAATCCGACCCAGGCTCAGCCGCTGAGAGGTATGGAGACGCCGTTCGGTATCCGGTAGATCCGATCTGAGGAGAAGATCTGGGGTCCGGGGCTGTGAGGTCCTGATCAGTGGGGATCTCGCCCACCAGGGACTTGAGTTTGCCAAACAGCCCTTTGGCTGACGATCGGATGACCTCCATGTCCAGATCGAACAACTCGTCCGCATCGAACGGGCTTGCTACCAAACCTGTCTCTTTCAGCAAGCTCAGGAGGCCCTTGACTAGCTCCAGCTTGTTTTCCGAGGCTGTCGGGGCCGCGACGGGTCCCTTCGGTGTGCCAATCTGCCTGGGCCGCAGGATCTGCAGCACCGGATCCCGATCGATGAACTTCTGCAGCTCCTGTCGGTTGTATGCGAACTCCAGCGCGGCTTCTGACCACCTGGGTTCTGATCCCTTCTCTTCGTCGTCCTCCAAATCTGGGGCTTTCATCTTCTGTCGTGGGAGAGATGTCTCCTTCGACGAATCCCAGCTGGGCACCAGTGTGGAGGGGTGTTTCTGGGGAGTCGGCTTGCGTGATCTCTTCGCGAATAACTCCATGAGTAACTGTCGATCTGTCTCTGTCTCGAGCTTGATCGACTTGCCCGCGAAGGTGTATCGGTCCACTCCGGCTTTGGTTGTTTTTGTTAGCGGGTCTCGACTTGCGTCAAGATCCGCTGGGGTCCCCGAAGGGACCTGGGGGGGATATTGAGGTTTCTCTTCTAAATCTGTCTCCAGATCGCCCTCTATTCCGCCGGCAGAGTTCCTCCCAGCACTCTGTCGATCCGCGGATCTTGTTTCGTTCAGCAGCGTCTTCGTCGATCCGTGTTCCGACGACGCCTCTTCCCCTGGTTCTTTCTTCACTTGCACATCTTCTGCAGACTCACGGTGAAATCCGGAGTCCCCAAGAGATCCGGGCACGCGCACCATTGTGGTGGAGCGGGATCGGCCAAAATCTTGTTAAGACCTGATCTGGCTACCACAGCGCCCAGACACCGACTAACGGAGGGGGTCCCCCTTGATCCGTGATCAGCTGAACTGTTCTCACCTTGTGTACCCGTCGGCGGGCTGGATCTGCTCTCTCGGGGCTCCGAAGATGCAGCACTTGGTGAAGATTGAATGTCTTGGCGAGACGTGGGGATGGGGTTGGAGCAGCGCGGGAATCTTCGCTCTGCGTCCGGTTATTGGTCTCGATCGAGGGTTCTTCGCTCGGATCGAGGGGTCTGGATACAATCCGAGACCGGTAGTTGCCTTTCTTTGGTGTGTTGGTTCCTTTCCGGGTAGTTTGTCGCCTCCAATGACGAGATCTTGAATGTTGAGAGAAGACTCGATCGCCAGCCAAACTGTGAAATCTGGTCGATCGGCACACGGATGCTTGAAGGAAAGGGTCACTAGAGTGGGCAAAGCTGGCCAATATATTATCCAAGCTTAACCTCACTACCAGATCCTCTATTCCCGTACACTTGTCAACACTACCGAGGCCAATGTAGTTCCACGGGAGGTGCTGAGGACACTTGCGATGTAAAGTGCAAATTCAACTCTGGTTTATGTTTAGCCTCTACGTCCCTACGGCTACCATCCCAACCTGCATCCTACAACCAGACGACAACTTGATTCTTGGACTGTCTGCGCCCCTTGGTTCATCCCATCCTTGGCCGATCGACGATCTGCGATCTCGATCCGCGATCCCGATCTGCGATCTCGATCGTGATCTCCATCCGCGATCCCGATCCGTGATCTCGATCTTGGTTACCGCGGTCCCGATCCGCGATCTCGATCCGCGATCTCGATCCGCGATCTCGATCCGCGATCTCGAACCGCGATCCCGATCCGCGATCTCGATCCGCAATCTCCGTCCCCAATCCCGATCGTGATCTCCATCCGCGATCCCGATCCGTGATCTCGATCTTGGTTACCCCTCCTTTGACTGGGGCCTTGCATAATGCCATTCCTGTTACTCCTTCGGTTCTGTTCTCGGTCTGTCGCCAGCTTCCATATTCCGACCGCGACTTCGCAGAATACCCTTCCCTGGAGGCAGCCACCAATCGGATCTGATCCACGCGGGCTGCCCCGACTCTACCGGATCCGGACCCCTGGCGTCATCCTGCTTGCACCAGATTCACCAGATCGCGCCAGTTCGCACCTGCTCCCCATCTACATCTCCGCGTTGTGCTCTACCCTCAAAATTTCTTCATGCGCTTCACCACAGAGGCCAAAGCCGGGCGTGTAATTCTGAACGCCGGGCGAAAAGCCGAGTTGCAAGTACTCAATAGGATCCAAGAAGTGCTGTATGCGGACCGAGACTCGGCTAAAACTGGTGAAACAACGGCGAACATTACGGCGGTAACAAGGAATCAGGCACGCCGAGTTCGTTTTGAAGATAACGAAGCACAACACTTGGCGGAACGTAACTCGGCTGAAGACAACTCGGCTGAGGAATCACAAGAGACCCCTGGGGCAGAAGAGACGTCCATGAGAGGGCCAATGAAACGAATACGAAGCATCCTACCAGACACCAGAAGCCCACAGGGTAGTGGATCCGGCGGAAGCTGCAGCCGAGCCAGGATGAACGCCGAGTGCACAGGATGTCGACCCCGTAGCAGTCCAAGCCGAGAGGCGGAACCGCATCTCAAAAGCCCAGGATGAAGAGTGCAGATGGGTCGACTTGAAAACGTACCTGAAGGGCCAGATCGACCAGCTGACTAGGCCAAGAGCGTACAATGCCGGCAAAGTGGCTGATCACTTTGTTCTAAGTGAAGACGGGTTACTATACTACGTAGGCCGACGAAGAGGAAGAGGTGAGCCGACTGACGACGAGTTAAAGCTCCGACTAGTAGTACCAACTACGCTGATCGACGAGGTCCTGCAGAACTGTCATAACTCCGTCGAGGGGGGACACCAAGGCATGGTCAGAACATACCACCGAGTTCGCACCGACTACTATTGGGTAGGGCTCTATGCGGACACCATCAAACATGTGGAGTCATGCGAAGATTGCAGCACGAGCAAGAGTAAGCCGCACCTTCAAGGATACTCCCCAGGAAACCTGGTGTCAGAACGACCGTTCCACATTGTGTCGCTCGACTTTGTAATTCCGCTACCTAAGACGACGCGAGGAAATACGGCATTGCTGTTGTTTCAAGACCACTTCACGGGTTTCGTGATTGCAAAGGCAATGAGCGAGACAGGGGCACTCGAGGTCGCCAAGGTCTTTGAAGAATGTGTGTTCCGCCGATTCGGAGCACCTTCGCTGATCCGGCATGATCGCGATCCTCGCTTCATGAGTGAGGTGTTCCAGAAGTTCTCAGAAATGATGCAGTCGAGATCGAGAGCGACGCTGAGCTACCGGCCACAAGCCAACGGCCAACAAGAACGATCGTTGAAAACGATGATCCAAACGGTACGGGCATACGTAGAAGATCCGTTGCAGGCTGACTGGGATGCCATAGCCGAGAAGCTCGTACACGCTATCAACAATTCAAGAGACTCAACTCGGCGAGAAACACCATTTTACTTGGTTCACGGCTGGGACGCCCGATCCACGCTCAAGGCGATGACTGAGTCAGTCAAACAAGGACACCGTGGGCAGAGCGACCCGACGGGAGCCAAGGAATGGCGCCGAGAGATCAACCGGCAGAGAGAAGTGGCCTTACGTCTAGCAGCCGAGTTGCAAATGAAGGAGAAAGCAAGGAGGGCGAAAGAACACAATGAAGCTCTCGGCCGAGTCGAAAAGAGGGCCGTTCCGATACAGGACCAGCACTCAGCCGAGTTGCCGACCTCGGAGAGGCCCTCGGCCGTGTTGCCGATGTCTGGGGCAAGGTCCGCCGAGTTACCAGATCCGGAAAAATCATCAGTCGAGCCAACTCAGCCACTGTTCAAGGAAAGCGACCAAGTGTGGTTGTTCATGGAACGGGTAAAACCCGGATTGACCAAGAAACTGGCTCACAGGTGGCACGGACCCTTCAGGATCAAGAAGAAGGTCGAGGAATTTGCGTACGAGCTCGAACTACCAGATAAAAGCGGATACAGGTTCTACCCAGTGGTGCACGTGTCACGACTAAAGGCGGTAAAGGAAAATGGAGAGGGACCCACAACTCGGCTTAGGCCTGAACTCAGCGAAGCCGAACGATTTGATTTTGATGAAGAATTACTACCCGAAGACAGCTGGTAACCAGAAGACGGAGAGGATCGCTACGAAGTGGAAGCTATTTTGGATGACGAGTTGCCCCTCTCGACGAGCACAGCAAAGACTCAGCGGAAATTCAAGGTCAAGTGGGTAGGCTATGAAGAGCCGAGTTGGAAGCCCTTGTCGAATCTCTCCTGCGGAGGACTGCTTTTTGATTATCTTCGCAACAAGAAGCGCACAAACAGGCTGCAAATGGTGCAGGTGGCCGACGAAGGCTAACGCCCCATGAAAATGAATCCGCCGACTCGGTGAAGACAGCAGGCCGAGTCGAGTCGAAGAAAGATACTGCGTCAAATCAAGAAACCCGCCGACCCAGTGAAGACAACAGGCTGAGTCGAGTCGAAGACAGTTACTGTGTCAACATGTATTAACTGCATCAACTATGAAAGAAGAGAACGGTGAAAGATTAAAAGCCAGGCGACCCAGAAGCCTGAGGAGAAGCACTCGACGAAGCATGCAAAGTCGAGCGAGAAGCAGCAGAAGCAGCATCGGCCAGGACGTCCATGGAATACGGAGCGCGCGTAGATCTGCTGGCCGAATCCGAACCGGCGACAGACGAAGGGGGCGCAGGAGACTCTCCACCAAAGAGCGACTGCGTGGGAGAAGGACCACGCCGGTTGGGAGAATCATCCCCAGACACTGGATCCGGGTCATCCGCTGACCAGCCGAGTTCTCCCTCCTCACGTCCCTCGAAGATGTGAATTCCTTCTCGGTTGACGAGAATCCGGGCACCCGAGGAAATCTGGGGCGGAGCGGGCTCATCCAAGTCAACGTCATCTTCCACCGCGTCCTCAACAATGCGAGGATCAACACCCTTGGAAGCGAAAACTTGGAACTCCAGATTTCGGGTACGGAAGCAGGTTTTGAAAGGGTGCTCCGCCGGGTCGGTGAGCCACCAGGTACGCCAATGTTCAAACCGGTCCACCGACTCAGCTGAGCCACACCAGTCCCGACCCGACGGAATCCATGAAAGATTGACCAGTGGATAGAATGGCACCGACGGCTCGAAGAACAGCTCCGCGTCGGCCTCGGGAGCAGCGAGCCCGTTCAAGTTCTTCATCACCGCCGAGTAGAGGTCATCCGTCAAGAAAGACATCAATGCTCGAAGAGCATCGCTTCTACGCTTGCGGGCGAGACGATACTGGACCCAGAGAGCATGCATCTCAGCGACCTCGTCATAGGTGAGACCTTCATGGTAAGCTGGGTGCAGCCCCATCATCATCATCACACTCGACTCGACCAACCAGTGACCCCGCTCGTACAACGCAACGAAGAAGCGAGTAGGGTGGTCATCGCGAATGAAACTCGAACCAGCTCCAGTCGAGTCCGGCATCTCTCCACGGATCTTGACAAACACATCAGCAATCTTTTCCAACAACCCGACTGGCTTGACGGAGTTGACCAGTCGAGCTCGTGCGTCCTCCAGAACCTTGGGTGAAAGGAAGAACGGAACGTCCGGCAAGAGACGGCGGAGGCGCTGGGCAGGATGGTGTGGATTATACACATCCGCGAAGGCCTCGATTCCGTCAAAAGAGCATCTTGTTGACGGGACGCGAGGCTTTCCAGACGAGTAATCCATCGAGACTTGGCCGGTCTGCTTCTCCAATATCGTTTTCCAACACCGAGCAGAGCCGAAATGCACGAATCGGAGATCATGCAGTCTGGGGGGTGATCCTAGAGTCACGTGAAGCTGCTTGGGAAGCGCGGGTGCGTAGCTTCGCCAACGGCACTCCCAAAACCTCCGGCAGCTCAGGACGGTCGTGCGCATGAGAATCAACAAAGTGGATCCTAGCGGGTCTAGCCGAGCTGGAAGCAACCGGAGTCGAGCTCAACGACGCACTCGTTGGAAGGGATGAGGACTCAGCCGTGGATCCAGCCGAGTTCGTCCGGTGTTTCCGGTGCTTCTATGACTCTCGAGCCGACTGAGGAGGAACCGGGCTGGGAGATCGGCGCTGGTGTTTGTGTCGGTGCTTATGCTTGTGCTTGTGCTGGTGCTTCCGTTTGCGCTTCTTCGACGACGAGCGAGTACTACGACCATCCCCAGAATCATCTCCACTATCACCCGACTCAGCGGGAGGCCCAGGAGGAGTCCGACCAGCCTGCAGATAACTCTGCATTTCCCACGAGGAATCGAACTGCTCGAGCGAAGAGAACTCAGCATAATGTTGTCTGAGTCCACGCCCTCAAACTCGTCCTCCGACTGGGTATGAGCTCGACGAAGCCGACCTTTACCCGACGACTTCGCGGAGGCAGGTGGAAGAGAACCAGACGAGTCTTCGTCAACCTCATCTTCGTAATCCGACCCGGCTGCCGACGACCCGTCTGAGACGGAGAGCGGGTGGGCCGACGTGCCTTCCACCGAGGGACCACCAGTCGAGTCAAGCAGGTCTGGAGAACCGGGCGAATGACCAGAGCCGAGGACGACGTAATCCGGTGTCTCCAACACCTCCAAACAGTGCGCACTGATCATCCGAGCCGTCGCCGCCTTGGCGCGGATCGGCCGACCCGACGGAGAGGTCATAGCTGCCGGCGCCGGAGGGACAGTGGGCCGGCTTGACGTGGAAGAAACCATTGGAGCCGAAGTCAAAACCGTGGAAGACGCCGACGAAGAAGAGGGCGCTCGATTCTTGGACGACGCGGACTTAGTCTGGGAAGAACAGGCCAGCAGACGAGCGACAGCCGAGCTAGGAGGCGACCCGCCGGAAGAAGTCAGAGCAGAAGTCGACGGAGCAACAGATCCCGATGGACGAGCCAAGCCAGCTGAGCCCGACGACTCCGGTGGAACCCACCTCACTGAGGTGGGGTACTCAGCCGTCGATGGGAGCGCCAGAGCCGCACTCAGAGTCACCGTCTCGGACGCGGTGGAAGTAGCCACCGGATCCATCACAACGTCGACCGAGGTCACTCCAGAAAGCTCAGCCGAGACCGACAGAGGAGCCATACCACGAGACAGATTGAGCACCCGAGGATGCGTTGACTCCCCGGGTGATGGAGCTGACGCGGACGAGGAAGTCGGAGATACGGCGTAGGGCACCAACGAGATCTGCTGCAAGCCAACCCCATCGAAATCCAAAGAGGAGTCGTCCACATCAGCGAACTCCTGGAACTCGGCAGGATGCGAACCATCGGGACCAACCTCCTGCAGCGACGAAGAAGACGGGAGAAATCCAACTTCGCGAGCGGCCTCATCCAGCTGGCTAGCCGCCTCGGCGTGACCTTCCTCCCCGGGAAGCGGACAGGCGTATGGCTGGGGAGGTGGAACATGAGGCTTGACGCGAGAGCCAGCAGCGGTCGACGGCTTTGGGTTCGAGTATCGACGCAGCATCTCCACCGGAGTCAGAGTGTCCAGCCGAGCCCGGCGCAACTGGTCGATAGACTTGCTCGGCGGAGCTGGGGCACTCGAGCTGGGCTGAGCAGGAACCCCGAGAGGTACAACTGCAGGAGAACTGGCCGGCGTGGATGTGTCGACACCCGAAGAAACTCCAGAGGTACGAGAGTCCGAGCCGAAAGACAATCCAGCCGAGTTCGAGGAAGCCGGCGGTGTAGAGGCAGCCCCATCTTCGCGCGGATGGATAACCAACTCCACCGTACGGGTTTCACCAGCGGAGATATCCATCACTTCCGGAAATCGCGCGGCCAAAGCTCGATAGAGTCGAGCATTGAGTTGCAGGTCGGCAGGGCTCAGAACAGGAACATCCAGCCCAGCTCCAGCGGCAGCAGCCATATGCGGATCGAGCATGGGGATTGATCCCTGCCGAGCGATCACACGCTTCTGGCGCAAAATGACCTGACGCTGACTGTCGATCACCGACTTCGCGTGGCGAAGAGGCTGAGAACCGCCATCCAACAAGAGGGAAGTCGACTCCTGAAGTTGCTCAAAGTGCTTGGTGGACACCGCGTGGAGCTCAGCGTAGGCGTGATCACGGTCAGCAAGAGCCTTCGTGAGGGTCACGACTTCTTCTTCCAGCCTCTTGATCTGGAGAGCATGGTCAGCCGAGTGCTTGAAAGCCGACTTGACTTTCCGGACTTGCTTCTCCTGAGCCAACTTGAGCGCCGCCTCAGATTTAGCCAAGGCTTTGCGGAGAGAAGAGAGGAAAGGGGAAGCCTTCTTAGCTTCGCGTTCCCATAGCGAGCGTTCGAGCTCAGCCACCTTCACTTTCTCTTGGAGCTCGGCATTCTCCGAGGCCAACGAGTCTAGCCGACGAGCTTGATCTCCCTGAAGCGTCTGCAGGACTCCGAGCTCCTGGCGGAGGTCGGCTATGACTTGAGCCAAACCCAGCGGAGAATACTGCCCACGCAGGATATGAGCGAGCTCCGCAACCGATCGGGCGTCCAGCAGAGCTCGACGCTGGAGTCGGTCGGCTGGCGGGACCGGATGCGTAAACGCAAACGACAGCAGCCGAGCCAGGTCCCCGTTTTCCTGTTGGCGACAGTGAGCTTCCTGGCGAATCAAGTCCTCGAGAGACGCGAAGGTCACCTGTCCAGCCGAGCCCGACTGGCCCGAGCCAGCGGTGTCCGAAGTGGTGCCACCACGCGGACTCGACGGACGGGGAGAAGAAGCGCGAGAGGACCCATCGGACTCCCGGTCGAACTCCTGGGGAGTTGTCAGGTCAATGAAGGGAGAATCCCGTTCACCGCTGACCCCAGGAGCCCGGGACGGCCGAGAGGTCGACCCAGCAGGCTGCCCCTCATCTCGAGGAGCGGCGGAAGACCCGGCCGAGGATGCTACCGAGAGCTAGAGGAGCACGAAGACAAACGAGGTGAGCCCGGGTGAGCAAGTGGACACACGCGAGGATGGAGAGCTTACCGGAGGCGCAGCGGATTCACCAGGCGACGGCATCGAGCTGGGTTGTGAAAGCCGTTGGAGAGATTGGAGACTGAAAGAGACTACCGGAGTGATGGTCAGGACCCTCACCAGCTCGGCTTGGGACATGACCGGGGCAGGTGTGGTGTAGGAAACGTCAAGTTTTGTGGCACACGCTGGTACAGGGTACCAAGGTAGCTTAGGATAACAGGTCGACGGTGGCAACTCGGCTGGGGGGTACAGAGTGTGGTGGAGCGGGAGTCACGAAAATCAATGACGTACTCCGGCTTACCAACGGCTGCCCAGACTGCCGACTAACGGAGGGGGTACTCCGATTGTCCGTGGGACGCTCAGCGTGGGGTCACCTTGTGTACCCGTCGGCTTGGGCTAGTTACGCTCTTCTTGGTGCTCTCAAAGAGACTTTGGGGTCTTGATCGGGTCCGTGCTGACGGCACTCGAGATCGGGGTTGTTGATACACGCGCGGGAATCTTCACGCGGTGTCGGGTCTTGTGATCGAGCTTCGCGAGAAGTCGATCGGGGCGGTCGTTCTTGACCGCGGTTGTCCTTTGGGGTTGCCTTGTCCTTTCCTTTTCGTTGCTTGCCGCCTCCTATGACGGTTGAGTTGAGTCGTTGAGAAGAGAAGAAGTGCGACGCTGGCCAAGCTTTCCAGGTGCCTCCGTGTAGATTCTTGTTAACTGTAGTGTCGGTTGTGGGTGGGCCAATATAATTCCCTCCCCGAAGGCCGAAGTCACTTGTGTCTTTCAAGGAAAATTTCTCTCTGATTAAGTACCTTAGATCTGCTATCTGTCTCTAAACCACACAGTTTCTCTCCCGCTCTTACCGATCACTTGCGTACCTCTTGCGCATCCGGTGATTGCGTCCCCTGTTCGCTGGCTCATGGCTGTGCACCACCCGTTCGCTGCAATTGTGGGTGTTGTTGCTTGTACCAAAATGTTGGTACCCGATAACCCTCGATCGGATCGTGTATCGAAATGTTTGTACCGGGTCGATCTCGATCTGATCGTGTATCGAAATGGCTGCAGCAGATCGATCCGATCGGGGACCATCATCATTCCGGTCACCATCATTCCAATCACCCTCATTCCGACCGCCATCATTCCGATCAGACTGATCTGCAACCCTGATCACTCTCAATCCACCAATCACCGTCGATCCAGAGGCGCTCCCGATCGCTCTGCGTCAATTTCCATCTCCGCTTTTCCACAGCCGTCCCCTGCACGTGGCCCGACCGAACGGCGGTCGCGGCGCCGTGCACATATCGCAATCTCCTCTTCACCCGGCACCTTCGTGGCTCGCGCTTCCCGTCAGTGACCATGTCGTCTTCGTCGTTCGACACTCCGGCCCCATCTTCACCGACAGTCGCAGCGACCGATCCCGCGACGGGTGTCCACGCCCGACGCCCCCTGCTTGATCTCCGACGCCGTCGGCAGTTGGAGCCGCCACGACTGCGAGCGCTCCTGCGCCCACGACTTGGTTTTCGGGTTCGGATGGTGGGCTTCCGTCAGCCCGACGCAGAGCCCGCGCTGCACGCCCCCAGGCCAAGCTTCCTCCCTCCAACAGGCTACCGGTGACTTCAGCTAGACCCGCCGCGTGTGCTCCCATGACACGTGCCCCTTCAGACGCCGCTTCAGACGACCCTTCAGGCGCCCCTTCAGTGTCATCGATCCACGTGGCTCTGCCGATCGGGACGCAGTACGCGCGTCGATCAGTCCTTCAGACGCCCCTTCAGACGCCCCCTTCGGGCGCCCCTTCAGTGTCATCGATCCCCGTGGCTCTGCCTCGATCGGATCGGGACGCTGTGCGCGCGGCGATCAGTCCTTCAGACGCCCCCCCAGACGCCCCTTCAGACGCCCCTTCAGACGCCCCTTCAGGCGCCCCTTCAGTGTCATCGATCCACGTGGCTCTGCCTCCATTAGACGCTGTGAGCGCGTCGATCGGCCAACTGACTGGCATATTGGACCACGTGACTGATCTCGCCGATCTGGAGAACGACCACGAGGACCTCCACTTTCCGCGGACAGGCGAAGAGAGGGCGTGGTATCCTGGCCTAGACTGCAATCGTGCGCCGGCTGACCTCATCTTAGTTTTGCGCGCGATCGACTCTGCGGAGCCTTGGCGCAACCCGTTCAGTGATCAACAAGCAGCCCTTGTTTCATCGCAGATCGCTCGTCTCGCTGACAAGTTCGTTCCGGCTGGTGTCCTCTAACGTGGGATCGCGTCATTCGAGGCTAGAACTCGCTCAATATCTTGGCTTTCCATCATCGATTCTTCTTCCTTGTAGCCCTCATGGGCCGTTCGAGCGGGGGCTCGGGCCCTCCGATCTTCACTCATCAACACAAATCCGCCTCCACCTGCAATGCACAGCCACCCTGTACACCTCTTCCACCCTTCTCGCCGCGGCCAACCCGCAGCGAGATTTGCCTACTCCTCGTCTCCTTCGTGCGACTGCATCACGTTGAAGCGGTTGCGATTCACCAGCTCACGTTCATATTCTCGCATCAGCGCACCACAATTGAGGTCGGCCTCGTCGACCCACGATGGTTCGGCGTAACCTTTCCAGTATACTTGAAACTCGCGATGCACGCGGCCATAGCGCGTACGGCGATCCGTCCGCATGTCGGTGATCCGCTCCACCTCACACTCGTCTTCGCCAAGCAGTGTCGTCCAACTGTCTTCTGGCAGGAGAGCTTCATCGAAGTCCAGCCGATCTGCCTCGTCGACCGTGAGCTCCGTCCCCGGTCGATCCGGGAACTGTCGAACGAGCTTGAGCTTGGAGACGTGCACAACCGGGAATAACCGATACTCTGTGCCGGCGGTCTCAAGTCGAGCTGCGTGATCACCAACCATTTCGACCACTCGGAAGGGCCCGTGCCACATGTGGGCAAGTTTTCGTGCGTAGCCCTCCTTGACTCGATCCAGATATAGCCAGACTTGCACGCCAGCCTCAATCTTTTGTGGACGTGCTTCTTCGTTGTGTCGATCTGCCCTCTCTTGGATCGCGACCCTCAGTCTTTCTCTCACTTGTTCCCGGGCTCGTTGATAGTGTCGCTGGATATGGTACCGCCACCGGCGCGCGCTAGTGTCGCGACGTCTTGTGCTCCCTAAAGGCAACGACGCCTCCAACGTAGAGCGGGGGTCCCATCCATGTGTCAGGTAGAAAGGTGTGTCGCCGCGTAATCGATCTTGAGCCGTATTCAAGGAATACGTGAGTCGCTCCGCGTACTCGTCCCAGTCCTTCTAATTTACATCTGAGACGTACATCTTCAGCGCTCTGGTCAGCGTCTGCACCATTCTTTCCGCAGTTCCGTTGGCTTGTGGTCGGTACGCCATAGTGGCCCTCTGTTTTTGTCCCACAATCCGGTTAAAAGCGCGAAAAAAATCAGACATAAACCCGGGCCCTCTATCGTGCCGGATAACTTCACTGGCGCCAAACCGTCGAAAGACACACTCTTCATAATTCTCCGCGACCGTCTGGGCCGTCCTGGAAGAGCTGGCCTTCACGATCACATATCCCGAGAAGCGATCGACCCAGATCAAGAGCTCTGTGTTCCCCTTGAACGATTTCGGCAACGACGGGATGTGATCCATCGCGATCATCTGGAACGGGTACGTGGCTTGCAAATTGCCTGGCGACTCGCCTTGCGTCAGCGGCCGTCCCTTTCCTGTCTCACAGTCGATGCATTCTCCCACATAGCGCTGCACGCTCCGGTAGAGGCCTCGCCAGTGGAAGTGAGCCCTGATGCGATGGTACGTCCGGCCGATGCCTTGATGACCTCCTTCGAGACTGGTGTGATAATGATGCAGAAAATCTTGCTGTAGCGTTTCAGGTACTACCAGCCTTGCCACCAGATCTCGATCTTCATCGGTCTGGGCCGTCGCCGGACAATAGAAGAGCAGATCGAGTTCGTCTACTTCATAGTCGCCCGCGAGCTTGGCACAGTTCTTGGCTTCGTTCAAGGACAGGTTCCCTACTTCTCCCTTCAGGTATGCCTTCAGATCGACGATCCATCTCTCTTCGTTTTGGGCTTGCAATATGCGCTCACATCGTGTTCGCTGTACAATCTCTTCTTGCAGAACTTCGGGCGACACCCTTCGGCGTCGAGCCGATCGGGTTACTGCGGCCACGTGAGCGATAGAGTCTGCTGATTTCGGCATCAGCAGCTCGTCCAGCCGGTTGAGAGCGATCAGATCAAGTTTGTCTTCTTCCGAGGTAACTACTTCTCCGTCCCCACGTTGCAGAGCTGCGCCCGCTAACTTATCTGCGCTCTGATTCCAATCTCGTTTCATATGCAGGAACTCATGGTTCGGCCACGATCGCAGTTTCTCCATCGCTTTCAACCGCAACAGCTTCAAGCCTGGAGCTTTGCACTCGATCTCCCCGCGCATCTGGCGAATGACCAAGTTTGAATCTCCGCAGATGATGAGCCGTCCCCGGTCCAGTGGAGCGACCAGATCGAGGCATAGCATCATGCCTTTGTATTCCGCCTCATTGACCGTCAGCTCGGCCATGTATTCCGAAGCGGCGAATACGACTTTCCACTGCGGAAGCTGCCACACGATCGCGCTGTAAGCTCCACCTCCTCGCTTCACTCGAGCTGATCCATCGCAGTTTCTCTTCGGGCTCCACAGTGGACGGCGGCATGGCGATCACCTGTCGCAGTTGCTTCTGGGGCACGATCTCGATCAACGCTTCATCTACTTTCGCTCGGGGGATGATAGTCGCAGCCAGGGTTCCCAAGATTTCGTCTTCACCTTTGGTACACTTCACGATCTCGAGTCTCCACGGTGACAGCAGTGCGGTCCATCGGCCTAGCCGCCCATGGAAGCCCTTCGACTGCATCAACCACCCAAGCGTTGAGTACCTCGTCAACACCTTGATCGTCCGAGTTACCAGCAGCGTGTAGCATACTTCCAGAATCCTGAGAAGAGCCAGGACTTCTTTGTCTACGATGCCGTAATTGATCTCGTTCGACTTCAACGTGCGGCTAGTGAAGGTCACGGGCCAGTACACCCCGTCGTGCTCCTGCATCAAGGCAGCGGAAACCGCCCACTTGCTCGCGTAGACCACCACCACTGGGGGTCGATCTGGATCGAAGTGTCGTAGCACCGGGGTAGCAGCGATCTTCGTCTTCAGCACTGTGAACGCTCGCTCGGCTCGGGTCCATCGATCTTCACCAGCAGGAACTTCCTCGCGATCGTCACTGTTTGCTTCCTCGACCACACTTTCTTTGGACTTCTTGCGGGTGATCTCGTGGAAATCCGACTCTCTCAGCTCGTACAAGGCCGATGCGTAAATTGCGAAGTCTTCGATGAACCTACTGTAGTAATTCAAGCTTCCCAAGAAGGACTGCATTTGCGCGTAACGTGCTCGGGAACGGCAGGTCGGCCAGTGCTTGGAGATCTTTCGGGTGAGCTTCCAGTCCGTCCATCGAAACTTGGTGGCCCAAGTAGTCGACCTTACGAAGTCCCCAGAAGCTCTTCACCACGCTGATCGACAAATTCCACTTGTCGCAGGCCTCCAGGAGTCGATCGACTTTGTCGCAGAGGGTGTCCCACGAATCAGCGGTCACGACGATGTCGTCAATGTACGAGCGTCGCCCTAACACAGATGACTTCTGCTCAGTTTCTGCCTCGCCGGTGAGAAATACGTCGCGAGGCTCCGAGTCATTTGCGACGTCGGCATTAATCTTGAGGTACCCGTACAGCGCATTATCGATCAAGCGTTGGTAAATCTGGGGAGCGTTCTTCAATCCAAACGGCATACGGTTCCACTCGAAAAGTCCGAAGGGTGTAATGAACGCCGAGATCAGGCGTGCCCGCTCCGTCATCGAGACTACCCAGAAACCACTTGCCATGTCAAGTGAGCAGTACCACAAGACTTTGTCCAAGTCCTCCAACAGATCGTTGATGAGCGGCATGGGGTACACCATGAGCTGTGTAAGGCCGTTCACGACTCGGTAGTCAATGCAAAGCCGGATGTCAACACCATTCTTTTTGATGATGATCACGATCGGGGACGCCCAGGGGGATGTCGAAGGGCTGATCATCTTGGCGGACAGGAGTCCCTTGATCAAATCGGACAGCTTCTCTCGAAACTGAGGAGCGACACGTCTGCAGCGTTGGGCCACCGGAGTAGCGCCCCCAACATCGATGTCGCAGACTACGCCTCGTGCCGCAGGTGGAAGAGCGTTACCCTTTCCCATCAACAGGTGGCAGCGTTTCCAGATAATTTGTCGCAGTCTCTCGACCTCCTCCGGACTATTGTCTGCCGGGTTGCCGACTTGGATATCTTCGATCGTCACCTCCTCGGTTGTGGGGATGACCTCCGGCAACACCGCCATGTGGCTCTCGACATCTTCTGCGAGCAGCTCTCCGCCTTCATGATAACATACCGGTCCCCCCTGAGGGGGCTCGGGTGGCTCGGTCTCCGGAGGCTCTGGATCCATTGGCGTTTCCGCTGGAGTCGTGCCAGTTCGATCTTGGACTGCGGCCTCGATCGGCGAGGAGTCACCTAATGGCAGATCCCTGATCGGCTCCTCAGCTTCCGGTTCCTCTTCCGTCTCCACGAGGCTTGGGTCTTCCACGGTCACGTTTGGTTCAGCTTCAGGCGTTCCTTCATTCGGAATCAGTTCCGGCGGCGTCGAGGCGACCACTTGAGATATTACTGGTCTGTGATTCTCTTTCGATCGGGTCAAAATGCGTGTTGGGGTCGCATACTGCGGTCGATCCACTATAGGCCGCGTCGGTTCCTCACCAGACCCGTTCTCAGGCAGATCCGCTGTTGCCTGAAACGCCAAGTTCTGCCACTCGGCATACCGACGCGATCCAACCGTGACGTACCCTTCAAGCCGAGGAATCGTGTCTCCCGGTAACCACATCCCTATTCGGTCGTGTGGACCGAGGTATAGTGTCGTCTCGCCGAGATTGCTGATCCGCATGTACTGCCTTCGGCCCAGTCCGCGCACGACTGTCGGTACCCAGTGTTTCCCGCGGGTGACCCACAGCGTCTGACGCTCGATCGATCCGGACCGAATTGGTATCTCCTCCGACCGCCCTACAAGAATCGCCAGGCTGCGGTCGACTGAGATTGGAATGACCTTGCCGTTGTACAGCGGTCGCCTTCCCGACAGCTGAATCCGCACTTCGTCTGGCAAGCACAGCGTTCCTTCCGCTAGATCGAGACGAATTCCTGCGGGGACCATGAAGTCCATGCCCAGGATCGCGTCCTGGCCAGACAGCGTGCCGACCCACGCGTGGAAGAAGTACACCAGCGATCCAGCCAACGTCACCTTGATCTTGGTACGTCCTTCCGTTATGTACGCATTTTCTCCTATTCCAACGCACTCTTGTCTCTGACTTTCGTCTATGATACATCCAACCTTACGAGCAAAGTTGGAGTCCACAATCGAGACTTCAGCGCCGGAGTCGAAGAGCAGCGTGACTCTCTCGTTGTTAATCTTCCCGATGGCCTTGGCCTGCCGAAACCATTTGTCGGGTGCGTGGTACTTCCAGTACCCCCGTGACTCGCCATACTGCAGTTCCAGTTCCATCGTCACATCCGATCGAGTAAATTCGTCAACCCTCCGCAAGCTCGACGCCGCAGAGGTACAGTCTCCATGAAATTCACATGTATTGTCGATATTGGCGGTGGAGGCCTGTAGTTCACTAACTCTCGGTCTCTCCGGTTTTTCGGCGTAAGCAAAAATGCAGAGCCCAGAACGCTCGGCGCGTACCAGTTTCCAACCTGGCGAGCGTTCTAGTTTAACATCTTCTCCGCGTTTTCCGGTAGCATCCCTGCGTGTTTTCCTGGATTGTACCACTGGCGGATCATGTTGTAGAATTCCTCCACCGGACACTTGCCCATGTCGTGCAATTCTCCACAAGCGCGACACACGTGCAGACAGTGGTCGGACGGATGTCCACGCTTGCCACACTTCTGACAAGTCAGCCGTTTCCAGCAGCTGAAATTGTCGTGTCTCGTGGAGCCGCAATGAGAACATTGCTTTGCCTGCAAGCTTCGATCGCGATCGAGACGTTGATCTGGGCTCGGAGGCTCTCGGCGATTCAGAGCCTGGCCTTCCTGCACGTCGCGCTCGTTAGCAGCAGCTACGTGGATCCTGCGGTAACCCGCGTCTTGGTCCGACCCGCTCTCGTCTGATTCCGATGAACTGCTTCCATCCCCTGTCTGGATTGCATGGACTGCTCTGGTGGGTTTCAAGGAGGCCGAGTTAGCAGCGGGGGCGGCTCGCTGGTGGAACTTGTTCGATCCCACTGCGGCTCTGCCCTGTCGGGCCTTCGATCTCTGGCGAAGGCGTAGAGTCTCTTCCAGTTCATCGGCGTCGCGCAAACGCAACAGCACTAACTGATCGGCCAGATCGCGGTCGTCGAGGGTCTCATTGAAGTGCTCCACGTGTTCGCGTCGGGTGGACGGAGTTCCTCCCTTGATCGGAAGTTTGGCTCGCATGCCAGTGACATTCAGCCGATGGAGGTACTCGATTGGGGACTCGTCCGATCTCTTCCGCGCGTGGTAATATTGTCTTACGACAGACACCCCGCGTTCGCAGTACTGCACCAAGAAACTCTCCAAAAGGCTCTTCCAGTCGCTTCGGATCGACCGAGCAAGCTGTCTGTACCAGTTGCGGGCTGGTCCTGACATCAAGTCGCCAAAGACCAGACACTTCTCGCTGTCCGGAGCCTGATCGCGCAGAAAAGCTGACTTCGTCTTCCCGATCCAGCTTCTGGCTCGATCCACATCGCCATCTTTGCCGGAGAAGTCTTTCAGCTCGGAGATCGCAGATACTCGGATTCGCTGTGGCGTCAAAGTGTTTCCAGACGTAGCTCCAGCAGAGGCTACCGCTGCGCGTCTAGGCGCTTCGAGACTCATATCATCAGGGTCGTATTCATCCGCCAGCTCAGAGTGACAGGAACCGACCGACTCCATCTCTACGTCTTGAGAACCGTGCGCCTTAGCCGTTGCTGCTGCTCTAGGAGCGGAAGGGGTGTCGGTGGACGTCCGCGTGGGTCTCGTGAACTGTGAGGCTGGGGCAGCTTCTGGCGTCTGTTGTTCCCTAAGGAAACGGTCCACCGCGGCATTGAAGAACGACTGCATACGATCAGCTGAACCCCGATCAGGGGGCACGAACGCGGATGTGGTTAACGCCGGCTGTTGAGGGGTCGTCTCTTCCTTTATTTTCCGCTGTTGCAGCATGGCTGCACCCGAGGGACCGAGGGCCATCCGGTGTAGATCGACCGACGATTCTGACTCGGCTTCTGACGTGGCAGAAGCGTATTGAGACGATCCAGTCTGGTACTCCGGGCTGCGAGGGGAGACTGCAGGCGCAGTGTCGATCTCGATCTTCGTGGAACCAACCAAAGGTGTCAGGATCAGGTGAAGAGCCATGGTGCTCCTCGAGATGTCTGATACGTCTCGGTCAAATAGCTCGTTCACTTCAAAGGCGCCCTGCACGATCCCGGCCTCTTTAAGCAGATGCATCAGCATGTTGATTGCGTCCAGTTTGTCGGTCGTGACAACGGGTGCCGTGACTGGGCCCTGCAAGGTTCCAACTATCTTCAGCCGCATGATCTTCATGACCGAGTCCTCGACCAGGAACGCTTGCAGCTTCTTGCGCTTCAGGGCGTCTTCAAACTGCTCGAGCTGCGCGTTGGTCCAGGTCTCGGGTTCGTTGCGATCTTCAGCGTCAGACTCGGGTGCCTTCATCTTCTTCTTCGAGGCTCTCGTCTTGTTAGACTTATTCGAGGCTGATCGTGCCCTCGAAGAGCTAGACGTGGGTGAAGATCCATCAGCTTTTACTGACAGACCCTCATCCGGCGGTTCACGATGTTCATCGCGATCCGCGGGGACCCCCGAAGGGGTCTGGGGAGGAAGTCGAGGTTTCTCTTCCAGATCCATCGCTGAATCTTCCTCTTTCTTCACATCGTCGGAGCTCCTTCCAGCACTCTGACGATCGACAAATCCTGCTTCGTTCAGCGGCGTTGACGGCGATTCGCCTTCCGTCGACGCTTCGATCTCTGGTTCCGCTTTGACCTTGGTCTCTTCTTGATTGGTGGACTCACGGTGAAATCCTGAGTCACCAGAAGATCCGGGCACGCGCACCATTGTGGTGGAGCGGGAGTCACGAAAATCAATGACGTGCTCCGGCTTACCAACGGCTGCCCAGACTGCCGACTAACGGAGGGGGTACTCCGATTGTCCGCGGGACGCTGAGCGTGGGGTCACCTTGTGTACCCGTCGGCTTGGGCTAGTTGCGCTCTTCTTGGTGCTCTCAAAGAGACTTTGGGGTCTTGATCGGGTCCGTGCTGACGGCACTCGAGATCGGGGTTGTTTATACACGCGCGGGAATCTTCACGCGGTGTCGGGTCTTGTGATCGAGCTTCGCGAGAAGTCGATCGGGGCGGTCGTTCTTGACCGCGGTTGTCCTTTGGGGTTGCCTTGTCCTTTCCTTTTCGTTGCTTGCCGCCTCCTATGACGGTTGAGTTGAGTCGTTCAGAAGAGAAGAAGTGCGACGCTGGCCAAGCTTTCCAGGTGCCTCCGTGTAGATTCTTGTTAACTGTAGTGTCGGTTGTAGGTGGGCCAATATAATTCCCTCCCCGAAGGCCGAAGTCACTTGTGTCTTTCAAGGAAAATTTCTCTCTGATTAAGTACCTTAGATCTGTTATCTGTCTCTAAACCACACAGTTTCTCTCCCGCTCTTACCGATCACTTGCGTACCTCTTGCGCATCCGGTGATTGCGTCCCCTGTTCGCTGGCTCATGGCTGTGCACCACCCGTTCGCTGCAATTGTGGG
The DNA here is from genome assembly GCA_033557925.1 of Phytophthora x cambivora. NCBI lineage: Eukaryota > Oomycota > Peronosporomycetes > Peronosporales > Peronosporaceae > Phytophthora > Phytophthora x cambivora. The sequence continues at coordinate 1,310,480 of JAUCEB010000008.1, read as the reverse complement.
TGTTGTTGCTTGTACCAAAATGTTGGTACCCGATAACCCTCGATCGGATCGTGTATCGAAATGTTTGTACCGGGTCGATCTCGATCTGATCATGTATCGAAATGGCTGCAGCAGATCGATCCGATCGGGGACCATCATCATTCCGGTCCCATCATTCCAATCACCCTCATTCCGACCGCCATCATTCCGATCAGTCTGATCTGCAACCCTGATCACTCTCAATCCACCAATCACCGTCGATCCAGAGGCGCTCCCGATCTCTCTGCGTCAATTTCCATCTCCGCTTTTCCACAAGAGTACCAGCCGGATAACTCAATATCCGGACCAGCCGAGCTCGCAGATCCGGATAAACGCGGTATCCGGACCGACTAGTGTGTGAGGTCGCCGAACTCGGCGAAAGGTCGGCCGAGATCCGAAACCACTCTATTTCATTATATATTTGTATAGGAACTCAGGAACAGTAGAGGCGCCCCTTCAGGGCGCCCGAAAGATATAACAAACCCACAGAGCAGAATTTTCCTAGTCCAAGACAATTCTTCGGTAAGTCCCTGCATAGGGCCGGGGTATGTCTGCCGTTGGTACCTGAGAGGCATAGCTTGTAGGGTACCAAAAGGTAGCGCCAAGAGATAACGTAGGCCCGGGAGGGGCAGTCTCGCCAAGCGCGGAGAAAAGTCTCGCCGAACTCGGCGAGCCGGTGGGCCTGTAAGTCCCAGGGCACCGTAACCTTTCAGCTGAGCTGCTTTTCACTCGGCGGCCCGTGACTGTTCCATCTTTTGGTGGACGGCACGGGTTTTGTGAACGGAGACTGCCCGGTTCAGGCGAGTCTCTGGAGAGTTGAACCGGTTGGTTGGAACTCGGCGAAGACAAGACACCTACTGTCCCAGCTGGGCCGGACCGTCGGGGACCCGAAAGAGACCCCGCGCAGGCCAACTCAGCCGACTAACTCGGCTATTGTTGTTGGTTGCTTGCTAGGACCCACATTTGACTATTTGTGTGTTTTGCAATACCACACTATACACCTGGGCGGCAAAAAGTTGTCACCGACTTCGCCACAGATCTTGACGAACACATCAGTCAACTTCTCCACCAACCCGACTGGTTTTATCAAGCTGACCAACCGAGCCCGGGCATCCTCCAGAGCCTTGGGCGATAGGAAGAAGGGTGCGTCGGGAAGGAGTCGGCGCAGACGCTGAGCGGGATGGCTGGGATCATACACATCTGCGAATGCCCGTATTCCTTCAGGACAGCATCGGGTGACCGGAACACGGGGCTTCCCAGACGAGAAGTCCATCGAGACCTGACCCGTTTGCTTCGCCAATATCGCCTTCCAACAGCGAGCCGACCCATAATGCACGAATCTGAGATCACGCAGTCGAGCTAGCTGTGGAGTGATCCTAGAATCGTGCGAAGCCGCTTGGGATGCGCGTGTGCGTAGCTTGGCCAGCGGCACTCGCAAGACCGCCGGCAGTTCAGCACGGTCGTGCGCGTGGGAGTCGATGAAGAGGATCCTGGTGGGTCCAGCCGAGCTAGAAGCAGCCGGAGTCGGGCTCAACGGCGCACTCGTGGGAGAGGGTGGGAACCTGGTCGAGGGCCCAGCCGAGTCCGTCCGGTGCTTCTTGTGCTTCTTCGACCCACGAGCCTTCTGGGGAGGAACTGGGCTAGGAGACCGGTGCTGGCGCTTGTGCCGGTGCTTGTGCTTATGCTTATGCTTCCGCTTGCGTTTCTTCGACAGTGAGCGAGCATCCCCAGAATCACCTCCATCGTCGTCCGATTCGGCAGGAGGTCCTGGAGGCGTCCGACCAGCCTGCAAGTAACTTTGCATCTTCCCGCGAGGAACCGAACGGCCGGAACGAAGTGAACTCAGCGGAACGCTATCCTCGTCCTCGTCCTCATCTTCCGACTGGATTTGAGCTCGACGAAGTCGACCCTTACCCGATGACTTCGCAGGGGCAGGCGGGATGGAGTCGGGGGAAATCCCTTCAGCTTCTTCCTCGTACTCCGACTCAGCCGCCGACGAACCATCCGACACAGAGATTGGATGAGTCCACGTTCCATCTGCTGGAGAACCATTAGCCGAGTCGAGCAGGGCGGGCGACCCTGGCGAATGACCAGAACCGAGGACGACGTAATCCGGTGTCTCCAACACCTCCAAACAATAGGCGCTGATCATCCGGGCCGTAGCAGCCTTGGCACGGATCGGCCGACCTGACGGAGAAGTCATAGCGACCGACGCCGGAGGAACAGTTGGTCGACTCGATGTAGAAGACACCATAGGAGCCGAGGTCAGCACGGTGGAAGATGCCGACGAAGAGGAAGAGGTTGGAGTCCCGGACGACACAGACTTTGGCTGGGACGAACACGCCAGCAAGCGAGCGACAACCGAGCTAGGAGTCTGCCCGGATGAGGCTGAACCAGAAGTCGGCGGCACAACAAGTCCCGAGGTCTGGACTGAGTCAGCCGAGCTCGACGACTCCGGTGGAACCCACCTCACAGAGGTAGGATACTCGGCTGTCGGCGGGAGCGCCAGAGCAGCACTCAGAGTCACCGTGCCGGACTCGGCGGAAGTAGCTGCTGGCTCGACCACAACGTCGACAGGACTCACCCCAGAGAGCTCAGCCAAGACCGACAAGGGAACCATCCCTCGAGACAGATTGAGCACGCGAGGTTGAGGAGATGGGGTTCCAACGGGCGAAGCCGCTGGCGCGGACGACGAGGTCGGAGATGCCGCGTAAGGCACCAACGAGATCTGCTGCAAGCCGGACCCGTCGAAGTCCAAGGAGGAGTCGTCCACATCAGCGAACTCCCGGAACTCAGCAGGATTCGAGCTATCGGGAACCGATTCCTGCTCCGAGGAAGAAGCTGGAGTAATTCCAACTTCTCGAGCAGCTTCGTCCAGTTGTCGAACCGCCTCAGCGTAACCTTCCTCCCCAGGAAGCGGGCAGGCGTACGGTTGAGGAGGCGGAACGTGAGGCTTGACCCGTGACCCAGCTGCGGTCGACGACTTCGGATTCGAATACCGACGCAGCTTCTCGGCCGGAGTCAGCGTATCCAGCCGAGCTCGGTGCAGCTGATCGATAGATTTACTCGGTGGGGCATGGACACTTGAGCTTGACTGGATGGAACTCCCGAGGGAGGGGAGCCCAAGCCGAGAGGAGAACCAGCCGAGCTCGTCGAACCCTGCGGTACCGAAGCCGCTTCATCCTCGCGAGGATGAATAACCAGCTCCACCGTGCGAGTTTCTCCAACAGGGATATCCATCACCTCGGGAAAACGCATCGCCAATGTCCGACAAAGCCGAGCATTCAACTGCAAGTCAGCTGGACTCAGTCCGGGAACGTCCAGCCCAGCTCCAGCAGCTGCAGCCATGTGAGGGTCATGTATGGGGAACTTCCCCTCATTGGCAATGATCCGCTTCTGACGCAGAATCACTTGGCGCTGGCTGTCGATCACAGCCTTCGCATGACGAAGAGGCTGAGAGTCGCCGGTCAGTAGAGAAGTCGACTCTTGAAGCTGCTCGAAATGCTTGGAAGATACGGCGTGAAGCTCGGCGTAGGCATGATCACGGTCCGCGAGCGCCTTGGTGAGGGTCACCACCACCTTCTCCAGCTTCTTGACCTTCTGGACACAGTCAGCCGAGTGTTTGAAAGCCGACTTGATCTTCCGGTCCTGCTTCTCCTGCACCAGTTTGAGAGCAGCCTCGGACGTGGCCAGAGCCTTGCGAAGGGAAGTGAGGAAAGGAGAAGCCTTATTAGCTTCACGTTCCCACAGCGAACGCTCCAAGTTAGCATCTTTCACCTTTTCTTGAAGCTCAGCGTTCTCGGTTGCCAACGAGTTTGGTCCCCCTGGAGAGTTTGCAGGACACCGAGCTCCTGGTGGAGGTCAGCAATAACTTGAGCCGAACCCAGTGGGGAATACTGACCCCGCAAACCATGAGCGAGCTCGGTCACTGACTGAGCATCCAAAAGAGCTCGGCGCTGGAACCGATCCACAGGCGGGACCGGCTGGGTGAAAGCGAACGACAGGGGCCGAACCAAGTCACCATTCTCCTGCCGACGGCACTGGGACTCCTGGCGTATCAGCTCCTCGAGAGACGCTAAGCTCACTTGTCCAGCCGAGTCCGACTGACCCGTGCCAGTGGTGCCCGAAGTGGCGTCACCATGCGGACCCGGCGGACGAGGAGAGGAAGCGCGAGAAGACTCCTCAGACTCCCGGTCGAACTACTGGGGAGTTGTCAGGTCGATGAGGGGAGAATCCCGCTCACCGCTGACCCCAGAAGCCTGGGACGGCCGAGAAGTCGACCCTGCAGGCCGCCCCTCACCTCGAGGAATGGCTGAAGATCCGACCGAAGCCGTGACCGAAGACTGGCGAGCAAGAGGACAACGAAGTGAGCACACTAGACCGAGACGGGGTCACACAAGGATGGAGAGTGTGGTATTGCAGTGTGGAAATTAGAGGGCCCGATCGGCCGTTGGCGCGAAGCTCCCAGATGGATGGATCCTGACTACGCGACATGCAGGCCTTAATCCGGGACAGATCGAGATGACCGTCCCATAAAGGTAAGATATGGGACGGATCCCAGAGCGGATCCATATTAGAAGGATCCGGATAACGGATCCGGATCAGATGGATCTGAGTCTATAGTTATATTAAGATGTGGTCCAAATGGGAGGCTCAGAGCGCTCGGGGGGAAGAGGTCCAGTTAACACTTAAATCAGAACCGAATTTGCACTGGAAGACATACTTGGCTACAGTATAGGGGATTATTATTGGCCCCATACTTAGATCAAGTATATTTTGGTAATCTTCCTGCAATACGTGGCAGCCCCTGGATAGCTTGGCCAGGCCGCGCGCGCCCTTCGAGCTCTCAACCCCCTCAAAGATCCCGCTATAGGAAGCGGCAAGCAACGTAAAGGAACAAGGACAACCCCGTAAGGGAACAAGGAACCCCCGCAAAGGAACAACTCCGGATCGCGCATTTCTATTGCGGATCCACAAGGCCTACTCAAGTAGATCAAGGCCGACCCCATCCGGATCCCGTGCGCAGGAATACCCGCGCGGATCCATCAACCTCTCAAGTCCCCACAAGGACGTCCACCGCTCACCAAGTGCGTATCTCGTGTCAACGAGAGAGCTGTACCAGCCCGCCGACGGGTACACAAGGTGAACCACTCAGCAACTACACGGCAGTCGGAGTACCCCCTCCGTTAGTCGGTGTCTGGGCGCAGTGAGTGCGAGTCGAGATCCCTAGAAAATCTAGAGATCCGCTCCACCACAATGGTGCGCGTGCCCGGATCTCTTGGCGACGCGGGATATCACCGTGATTCCCAAGATGATGCGCAAGTGAGCAATGGATCGGGAGACGAAACGCCGACGGAGACTGGATCGCCGACGGCGTCGCTGAATAAGAGATCCACGGATCGGCCGAGCCCCGGGAGGAGCTCGGCCGACGGAACAGAGGAAGATCTGGCAACGGATCTGGAAGAGAAACCTCGCTTTCCTCCCAAGGTCCCTTCGGGGACCCCCGCGGATCTTGACGCGAGTCAAGACCCGCCGGAGGAAGATCCACTCGTGAAAACGAGGAGATCTTCCCCCAACAACACCACCCTCGCGTCCTCAGGTGCTGCGTCGAAGAAGACGAAGGCCGCAAGGAAGAAACTCAAAGCACCAGATGCGGAAAGCGAAGATCAGACCATACTCAGTTGGTCACAGTCTAAGCTGGAGATGGCATACCTACACGCAGAGCTGAGCAACTTCCTGCGTGAGGACCCGGTGATGAGGACCATGCATCTGAAGCTGCTAGGAGCCCTCACGGGACCTGTGCAGGCTCCGCTGTCTGCAAAGAACAAACTGGACGCGGCGATGGATCTGCTACGGCTGCTGAAGGAAGCTGGACTCACAGCGGGAGCATTCGATGCCGACGATCTCTTCCACTTGGAAGTCGACGAGATCAGGATCGCTACCGCAGCGTTATTCAACTTACTGAAGCCTATGGTAGGAGAGCTACCAACAGCGAGGCGACCCAAGCCTTTCAGCCTGTTGAAGCCTCTCGACGATGAGCAGCCGGCAGTTAAACCCGCAGAGCCCAAGGGTGCCCAGGCCCAGTCGCCCGAATACCACACGGGATCCTCCCAGTATGCTTCGGCGACGTCGGAAGCTGGCTCCGACAGCTCATCAGGATCGCGACGGATGTCTCTAGGGCCGTCTGGAGCAGCAATGCTGCAAGCACGTGCTGCTGGCGATCTGAGTGTCAAGAGCTCGCCGCCTCGGCCAACGAAAGTCACGTCGAGCAGAGCCTCTCCGAGAACTCCACCACAGGATCCAGCCAATAGCCTGGAGTCGTACTTCCAGGCCGCGATGTCGCGCTTCCTGAGCGAGCGACCGGAGATGAAAACCACACGGCAGAGAGCCACCCACTCGAAGATAGGAGAGCGGGATGTCGACATGGAATCGGTGGTATCACAGGACCACCCCGAACTCTGGGAATATGACCCCGACGACCTTGACATGGGGACGGCTCGGCGAACGGCGGCAACCGCAGCAGCGGTTGCACCAACAGGTTCTCCAGCAGTCCAACGCGTCAAGATTTCGGCGATCTCGGACCTGAAGGAATTTACAGGCAAAGACCGTGATGAGGAACGAGCTAGAGGATGGATCAGCAAGGTGAAGTCAGCATTCACGAGAGACCAGGCTACGGATGAAGAAAAATGCCTCACCTTTGCAGATCTGCTCACAGGCCCAGCTAGGAACTGGTACAGGCAGCTCAGTCGGTCAACACGGACGAAGTGGAGTGATCTACTCCAGAGCTTCCAGACGCAATACTGCGGACTGGGTGTCTCAGTAGCGTGGCAGTACTACCACGCACGCAAACGATCGGAGGAGACACCACTGGAATACCTCCATCGCCTCAACGTCGCTGGTATGCGTGCGCGCCTGAAGATCAAGGACGGGGACTCGAAAGCCCGCCTTGAACATGTGGAACACTTCATCGAGACGCTAGGGGATCCTGACCTGGCGGACCAGCTCACGCTGCTAAGACTGGCAGATGCGGACCAATTGGAGGACGTCCTTCGGGCGCGCGAGCGCGCGAAGTCCAGACAGAAGAAGTCGACGATGCCCAGCAAGTACCGACCCAAACCGTCCGCGCCAGCTCCACCAGCCGGTCAGACGAGAGCAGTACGTGCAATCCAAGTCGCGGAGAATAGCTCCGAGTATGGATCGGACCCGGACGATTCAGGATCCGACGGAGAGCTCGTCCGTGCATACGTGACAGCCGCGAGCGACCAACCACAGGCGTCGGCGACGGCGGATCCACCAAGGACACCGGACCCTGGACGCCCGAGCGAGGCCCTAGGAGATAGCCAGCCACAGGAGCACCGACCGCGATTCGGCAGGGACGGCCAACAACGCTGTTCGCATTGCGGGTCGCACCGACACTCGGATCTGGGATGTTGGAAACGCCTCACCTGCCAGAAGTGTGGCAAACGAGGACACCCCTCCGACCGATGCTTCTTCGTATGCCGGGGCTGTGGTCAGCTCCATGACCATGGGAAGTGCCAGATGGAAGAATTCTACAACCTGATCCGTCAGTGGTTCGACCCCAGCAAACATCCTGGACTTCTGCCCGAAGCGGCAGAGAAGATGTTAAACTAGGACGCTCGCCGGTGTTGAACCCGGTACGAGACGAGCGTTCTAGCTCTTTCATCTATGCATTTGTGGAGAAGAAGCCGAAGGATCAGGTTAGCAAGCTGCGGACGGATCTACTCGGTAATACATGTGAAGTTCATGAGAAACGTACGGCTAAAGTTGGAAGTTTACGGCCTGTTGATGACTATCAGCGGTCAGAGACAGAAGTGACGTTGGAGCTGCAGCCGGGTGAGTCGCGTGGGTACTGGAAGTATCATGTCCCAGGCAAGCACTTCAAGCAGGCTAAGGCAAACAGCAAAATCAACAACGTGAGAACCGTAGTGCTTCTTGACTCAGGATCCGAGGTATCGATCATCGATGCCACCTTTGCTCGTAAGGTAGGATGCTATATTGACACAAGTCAGAGCCAAGAATGTCTGGGGATCGGAGAGAAGTTGTACGTCGCGACTGGACGCACGAAGATCAAGCTCACGCTGGCAGGATCTTTGGCGTACTTGTACGAAGTCTGGGTAGGGGATGACCTGCCTCCAGATTATCAAGCGATCCTCGGAATGGATTTCATGGTGCCGGCAGGGATCCGTCTTGATCTGGGGGACGGGTCCATGTGTCTGCCCGACGAGATCCGAGTCATGCTCCACGGACGGCGACAGATTTTCAGTGACAAAGCTCGCCCCGTATGCGTAGGAGAACACCTCACGATTGGAGTCGCAAGATCCGTGGAGCTGCCGTTGCGCCTAAGGGAAGCGGATCATGAGAAGCTGTGGCTGACGAGAGGACAGAATTGGGTGCCAACCCTGAGGAGGGGCCCCGGCAGGTTGCGCTATCTGCACATCACGAACCTGAGCGACCAGAAGCTGATCCTGCAGCGGGATGTACAGGTCGGACTACAATTGAGTGGAGATCATGTCCCTCGACAGCCAGGCTTTGTATCAGTGGGGTCGCGTCGGTACGCGGAGTGGCAGACGCTAGCGTGGGAAGCCACCACTGACGCCGCGACCATAGTAGCCGATGCACCACCTACCGAGGAAGAGGGGCCAGCAGTCGACCGGCCGGAATATACTACACCACGACGGATCCTCGCCCGACCCCAACAAGAGGTCGCCACCGAATGTGGAGACGCGACCAACGATGGGGGACGGGCAGTGGCGGTATGTACGGCCCGGGGCGGTGTGTCGCTCGTCGGAGAAGTATCGGGTGAGGAATGGGGAGGAGACTCGGCTCATGAAGAGACCCGTGTAGACGCCGACCGCCCAATCGAGGGAGAGTCTGTAGTCACAATTCCCCCGGAGGACCTGGCTGCCACGGCGGAAGAAGATGCGGTGTCGAGTGAACAGGAAGAGGACAGGACGCAATCTGGTGAAATTCGGGATCAGGAGTCGAGGTGTAAGGCTGAATCGCCGACAGAAGAAGTGACTCGGCCCTCTACGCAAGGCGCAACGATGCAGGATCCTCCCGAGGAGGGCCAGGCCAACGTGACTGCATCGACGCCGGAGAAGGTACCGCAGGACCTCCCCGAACAAGCCTCCAATGATCTGAGGCCACTTCCGGAACCAGAGACCCCTAGGGGTGAGTCCGGAGGCGGATCGGAAGTATGCCATCACGATGGAGGTATCCTAGAGGCGGAAGAAGTCGATGGGGGAGTGGGCAGTGCTGCCCGAAGTGTCTCCAGCTACGATAGAGGTGCGGATCGAGGATCTCCAAGTGGGAGACCTGACGGACAACACCGAAGAGGAGATTCGTAAGCTACGGGACATCATCTGGGCGCACCGACACCTTCTGATCGGAAAGGGCAATGCGCTACCCCCAGCTGCCGTGTGAGCAGTGTGCGACATCGATGTCGGAGACGCGGCCCCGATCGCTCAACGAGTGCGAAAGATCGCACCTCAATTTCGCGAGAAGGTGTCGGACCTGCTCAAGGGGCTACTATCGGCGAAGATAGTCCGACATTCGACTTCCCCTTGGGCGTCGCCCATAGTGGTGATCATCAAGAAGAATGGCGTGGACATACGGTTATGTATCGACTATCGCTTAGTCAACGGTCTCACCAAGCTGATGATCTACCCGATGCCGCTGATTAATGACTTGCTGGAGGATCTAGACAAGGTATTGTGGTATTGCTCGCTGGATATGGCTAGTGGTTTTTGGGTGGTGTCTATGACGGATCGGGCTCGCGCGATCTCGGCATTCATCACCCCGTTCGGCCTTTTCGAATGGAATCGTATGCCCTTCGGGCTGAAGAATGCGCCTCAGATTTACCAAAGGCTGATCGACAACGCGCTGTACGGGTTCCTGCGGATCCCAACCGTGGCGGATCAGAAAACACTGACGGATCTCTTCGAGGAAGGGCAGCCCGAGGAAGCGGGTGAACCCTCGGTGTTGGGGCGACGATCGTACATTGACGACATCCTGGTGACAGCCGGATCCTGGGACCTACTGTGTGATCGTGTGAAGGCGCTGTTGGAAGCGTGTAACAAGTGGAACATCTCTATTAGCGTGGCTAAGAGTTTCTGGGGACGGAAGAAGGTAGATTACTTGGGCCATCGCGTGTCGAACGAAGGGCTGGAGGCCCATCCGAAAGATCTGAGCGCGTTGACGGATCTGCCGTTCCCGAGAACCCTACGCGCTATGCAATCGTTCCTGGGCAGCCTGAACTATTACGGGCGGTTCATCGAAGATATGGCGGTCTACGCGTCAGTGCTATACGAGCTCCGGGAGGTAGATTTCGCCGCCATCCGTGATCGAGCCGGACGTGAGAAGATTGGCTCGACGGCCGTGCCTACGGAGAATCAGCAGGACGACCAAGCGACGGCGGAGCCCAAGTGGGCTGAGGCAGAGGCAGCGTTTTCGAAGCTAAAAGAGAAGATCGCGGCGACTCCCATCCTCCGACACTTCGACACAGAAAAACGACCAGTGGTGATCGTCTACGCCAGTGAATGGGCCGTATCAGCCTCGCTGGTGCAGGATCATGATGGTGTATACCTGCCAGTGATGTTCACGAGCCGCACGTTGAAGCAGAACGAATTGAACTACGGGATTGTAGAGAAGGAGGTGTTAGCCCTCCTACGTATGCTGGACCTTGGTTACTCGATGCTGGCAGGTAGGCCTATTCAAGTACTGGCTCGGCACTCCACGCTGGCCTGGTTATTCCGGGCCGCAGGATTGCAGGGACGGTTAGGCCAGTGGGCCGCTCTACTATCCCCATGGACCCTAGAGATCACCAAGTGTACTCGGGGGGAAGACGAAATCCTAGGAACCCTAGCTGCCGCAATCACACCACGTTCCGAGGTGGACCAAGCTCTCACGGCCATCGCCCCTCGCAAAGAATCGCGACGATCTGTGGACACCCCAGTGCCCACGGTGGGACAGGAGGAGGTGCTCCTGGTGGCTAGTTTTGATGGATCGGCCCGGGTCAAACGAGGCGGAGGAGCGTTCAGCGCGATCCTTTGGAGGCTACCGGAGTGGACAGTAGTCAAAGCAGCCTCGGGATGGAAAGCAGATATGACGGTTAACGAAGCGGAGTACAGTGGCTTGTTGCTCTGCTTCGACCTGCTAGAAGATCAGGATCGGACGCGCCTGGTGATATGTGGTGATTCTAACTTGGTGATCCGTCAGATGAAAGGGGAGATTGAGTGTAAAGCTCCCGCGCTGACCCTGCTGAGACAGAAAGCCTTACGCCAATTGGGGACGTGGCCTGCTCATGATTTACTCCATGTGAAACGCGCGTGGAACGCGAGCGCAGACAGCCTGGCGAGCGCCGCCTTGCAGCGAGAGGCAGGAATGGTAGTACAGGAACAAGGTTGGGACGATTTGGTGACGTTGAACAGGCTGCCGGAAATATTGACAGCCCCGACGGAAGAAACTACGCTAAGGATCTCCGCCATGGCCACCCGATCCCGTCGGAAGGTGCCCAACCAGGAAGTGCTGCAAGAAGATGCTGTCCGCCAGTTGCGGGTGGATCGGATCCGGCAAGGACAAGACGAAGAGAAGTGGATCGCGAATCTGAAGCACTATCTGCGAGGACAGGTAGCGGATCTGGAGAAGGAAGAAGCCCGCACGTGCAGCAACCTCGCGGATGACTTCGAGATGGACGAACAAGATCTGCTATATTACTGCCCCCCTTTGCGAAAGCCGGACAAGGAGAGGGACGGGCTGCTACGCCTAGTTATCCCAGAGACTCTTCACCAGGACTTGCTCCACCACTATCACGTGAGCCTGGAGGGCGGCCATCAAGGGATCAGCCGCACCTACCAACGAATCAAGGACAAGTTCTACTGGCGAGGGTTGTTTCGAAGTGTGCAACGCTTCATAGGGGAGTGCACGGACTGCGAGACGGGGAAAGGAAGACCGACCCTCCGCGGAGAGTCACCCGGCAACGTACAGGCCACCTATCCTTTTCAGATCTTGGCGATGGATCACATCCCTTCGCTACCCAAGTCTTACAAAGGGCATACCGAGCTCCTGATCTGGGTGGACCTGTTCACCGGGTATGTCATCGCCAAGGCGAGCGCCTCACGGACCGCTCAGACCATCGCCGAGTCCTATGAAGAATGTGTCTTCCGGCGTTTTGGCGCTAGCGAGACGATCCGGCATGATCGAGAGCCAGGTTTCATGTCCGACGTCTTCAAAGCTTTCAACAGGATCCTGGGCCAGAGGCAGCGCGCTACCATGGCCTACAGACCGCAAGCGAACGGCACCGCAGAACGTATGGTGCAGACTATGACGAGGGCTCTCAAGATGTATGTGGCCGACGAAGAGCAGCGGGACTGGGACGAATACGCCGAGCGTCTAACTTTCGCGGTGAACACCGCCCACGACCGGATCCGAGGCGATACGCCTTTGTGGTATAGCAGAACGCACAAAATTAGTCCTTGCCTTACAGACACAACAATCGCCGAGCTAGTCGGCGTTTATCGGCCTGCGCTAGGTTGTCCCCAGCGGTTCGGCCCTTCCGGGACAGTAGTGGCGGTTCTCGCCGAGACCAGGCAACCAAGCCAGTCAAATCTTCCGAGAGTCAGCTGAGCTCACTGACTTCGTTCCACAAAACCCTGTGCCCTCCACCAAAGGATGGACGACGGCGCGCGAGCGCTTTTACAGGTCACCGAGAGCAAAGGCTTCTCGGCTGGAAGAGTTACGGCACCCCGGCTGACGGGCGTACCGGCTCGCTGGACTCAGCGAGACTTGCAATAGCGCACTTGGCGAACCTTGCCCTCCCCGGGCCAACTTAGTCTCTTGGCGCTACCTGTCAACACCCTACAAGCTATGCCTCTCGAGTGGTGACGGCAGACATAATCCAGCCCACGCAGGGACTTACCGGAGAGTGTACGCTTGTCTTCGACTTAGAAAATTCTGCTCTGTTGGTTTGTTATATCTTCGGAAGAGCCTCTTGGGCTCTATCTAATCTTTCCTATGGTCATATACAAATATCTAGTGAAATGAGGGAGTTTTGGATCCCAGCCGACCTCTCGCAGAGCCCCTTCGTAACCCCTGCAAGATCTCAGCCGACCCTTCGAGCTCAGCGGGATAGCACCGTGGCTGCTCTCAATCTGAGACGCATACAATACCCAGCTTGAAGTCGCAGACCGCTCTCACTTTGAGACAGTGCCGACTTACTTGAGTCACCGACTGCTGGTATGGCGTCACATTCGGGTCACCGAATTTTCGGTGTGGCACTACACCATAACTGCCCCGGTCATGATACGAACCCAGCTGGTGAGTGTCTTGACCCAACTGGTGTGTCGTCTGGATCTCTTCCCATCACTCAGCGCGTCAACTTTTGGTCGCCAGAACTTCTACGACCCACGCCGTCGCTGGGTGTCTTCCGCGCGACTTCTTGCCGGTAAGCTTGCGCCGCTGTGTCTTCCATGTTCACTCCAGCTGACTGCTTCACCCATCGTTCATTCGCAGCAATCTCACATGGCAGACCCGGCTGTTCCCGACTCCGCTGAGGCTACGCAGGTCAGCGACTCGGCGGTGGCTGGTCCTGCTTCGTCCGCTCCTCCTGCGTTGGACGCTGCTGGGGCAACCCCGGTCAACGACCCTCCTGCGGTTGCGGATGCTGACGAGCCGAATCCCCGAGTGGATGCTCGTAACCAGGTGCGTTGATCCGAGTCAGCGGCAGCTTGAGTATTTGAAGCTGACTTCATCGTGGTTGCTTGCAGGTCGGTTCGGCTTCTGCTCGCCCACTCTTGTCTCCAGTCCCTTGCAACCCCTCGGTCTGGGCTCCTGCCATTGGCATTGCGTCGGGACCCAGATTTCCTGATGCGCCACTGTTCGAGTCGCCGTCGGAGCTAGAGGAGTTCTTCCGGGCGCAGTCGCCGAGCCCGCCGCCTTCACCGGGTGTGTCGTCGGGCCCTGAATCACAGCGGCCTGGGTTTCAACTTCGCTCCATCTTGAAGGACCGTTCGGCTGGGGATTCTTTTCCTCTCGTGGAACCTCCCCAGCAGCCGACTCGCGATGATCCTGCCATGCGGCCGATCTCGCCGGCATCCCCGGCAGATCCCGATGAGTCTGGCTCCCCGTGTTCGTCCCCGGCGTACAGCAAGACAAACTCGTCGCTGTCGTCATGCTCGCCGAGTCCTCCTCGTCCTCAAGTGCCTCCCGGATTTCGACCGGACGGGTTGATGGAAGCGGGAATTCCGAGTCGGCCATCCGCTGACTCTTCTGGGTCTCCGCCGAGATCACCTCGTCCGTCGTCTGGGCACCCCGCTCTCAGTGACTCGCCTCCCTCGCTGGTTGGCTCGCCGTGTTCGGTCGCCGAGGACGAGTCCACGCCCACAACGGTGGCGGATCTGTGGAGTCTGCTCCAGCGTCAAGAGCGTGCTCGCCGGGACCACGAGAAGAACCAGGCTCGGCTGACGGCGTATGCTCTTCTTCGTCCTCCCACCTCGTCGGATGCCGCGTTTCGCCGAGATCTCCTCTCCGCCGATTCGTCGTCCAAGATGCTGGAGATTCTCCAAGCCGACGCGCCGGAGCCTCCATGCTCGACCAAGGAGCTCGCCGAGTTGCGAGTCCGAGACGCTCAGCTGACGCGCGAAAATAATGCGCTCGCTCGTCGAATGGAGACGGCGGTGGCCGAGGCTACTCGGCTGTCTCACGAGCTGGCGGTCTTGGTTCGTGAGCGGGACGAGTGGAAGAAGGAGGCTCAGCGACACACTGAGCTGATCACTTCCTTCCGCAAGATTGTCTGCACTCACGAGGCTCAGATGCGGGAGATGTCTCGGCAGTCTAACCGCCGAGTGGATTCTTCTCAGATGCTTGTGGACCATCTCCGGAACATGGTCGAGATTCGCGACAAGGACTTGGACCGCTTGATGGGTCACCTCAAGGAGCGTGACGTTGCGTATACTGCTCTTCAGGGGGTGTCGTCGTCATACTTCGCTCAGATTCAAGAGGCGGCAGAAGTCGTCTCGTCTGGTGGTCAAGCTCGCGCCCTGCGCTTTGCCAACCAGACCATCCACGAGCAGCGCCGAGTCATCCAGCAGCAGAAGAATATCCTCCGCCACCATGGTCGGATCGCTGTGACGGATCCAACTCTGGCAATGGCTGCTGCTGCCGGACTGAAGGCACCTGGCTTGTCTCCGAGTGAGCTGTCCATCAATGCTCGGTTATGTCGGCTTCTTGAGGCTCGCTGGCCTGAGCTGGCGCGAATTTCGGATGACGAACTCCGTGAGGTGACTCTGCGAGTCAGCGGGCCTGTGGCTCCTGTGAATCCTCCGGTAAGTGTGCCTACTCCGACTCCAGTAGTCTCAGCTTCACCCGCTGAGCTCGACGAGTCCACTCTGGACCTTGACGTGCCGTCTGTGGAGCCTCGCCGAGTTCCTGGGAGTCGCTACGCCCGCGACCACCTAACTCCAGCCACTCGGCCCTCCGTACATCTCCCGACGACTTCGGCTGCTCCGGCTGCGACTTCTTCTGCATCTGGAGCTGCGGTATCGGTTGTGTCAGCGAGTCAAGTTGGCGACCAGGCATCGCTGGTACCGACGAACTCGAGTGCTGGTTCGGTTGTCGTTTCCTCTGCTGCTGGTACCAGCGTTCCGCCGAGCTCTACGCCTGTTCCACCGACCGTCGCGACACCCGGTTCGACTTCGAGTCCGGCTACACCGGTCCCCGTGGGTTCGGTTTCCACGAAGAAGAAGAAGAAGGCTCCTCCACCGGCCGCTTCAGCTGCTTCGGGATCCGCGTCAACCTCGCGGAACGTCAAGTCTTCTCAGCCAGGTGCTAAGTCGGCCAAGTCGGCTGGGGCGAAGAAGTCAATTTCTCCACGCACAACTGGGAAGCGGATGGCGGCCCAGAACGCGCGTGTTCTCCAAGCGCTCGAAATCCAGACCCTGGAAGCTTCGGACGATGCCGTTCTGGGCAATGCTGATGGGACTCCGTCGGCTTCCGCTGACAACCCAGTAATCGTTGGATCGTCGAGTGCTTCATCCGAGTCCGAGGAAACTGAGGAGTTGGTCTCTTCGGCCTCTCACTCAGCGGAGTCTTCCGCCGACTCCGACTCGGAGTCAGGCGATTCTGCTAATGGCTCGGCCCGGCGTCTAAAAGACGCTAAGGCTCTGGAAACCCTTCACGCGTGGAGCACCAAGATGAAAGATGCCAACGCAGACGACGATGATGACGACGATGAAGAAGAGGATGAAGAACTCGAGGACAAGCCTGCACCTCCTGCTACAGTCAACGACTCAGCTTCTGCGACTCCCGCCGCTTCTTCGTCTTCTCGGGGAGGAACTAAGCGGGCTCGCCAGTCTTCTCCCCAGTCGTCGTCCAAGAAGGCTCGGAAAACTCCGACGGCTGTGAAAAGTAAGTCTTCGTCGGCCAAGCCTGCTTCGTCCAGGTCGGCTTCGTCCAAGCCTGCTTCGTCCAAGTCGGCTTCGTCCAAGCCAGCTTCGTCCAAGTCAGCTTCGTTCAAGCCAACTTCGTCCAAGTCAGCCGCGCATAAATCGGCATCTTCCAAGTCAGCGGCGACCAAGTCAGCGCCATCCCAGTCTACTGCGCACAAGTCAGCGCCCTCCAAGTCGGCAGTGGCTAAAGCCACCAAGTCGGGTTCGGCGTCGTCTGGCCCGTCGGCTGGCAGCTCCGCCAGCTCTGATCTCCCCGACGTATTGACGCTGCCGATTGCGATTCTGAGGACTCGGGCTTCTCAGGCTGTTGCGCGTGATTCTCGTGTGCCGGCCCAGATGAAGATATGGAGGAATCCCCCCTTCTTCCACTTGGGGTCAGCCAAGTGCTGGGACAAGATCCTGACTTCGTGTGTTGTCACTATCGAGATGGAGACCGTCGGCGGCAAGTCTTGTGTCAAGCCGACTCCTTCGTCTCCCGAGGGTATCGCTGCGTTCCTAGATGTCACGTCGACTCAGCACCCGTGTCAGCGACTTCGCTCCAAGCTTCCAGAGCTGGGTTTCTTCATGTCGCCGAAGGTGCTTCACCGAGTCGAGTCTCGGCGGTCATCTCCCAAGACGGCGCCGCCCGTCGAGATCGTCGTCGAGTGCTGGCTCAAGTGTCGAGGGGATCGTCCGGACTTGATGAAGATCTTCATTGCTCTGTACGAGCGTATGCACTGGGTCGTGGATTCAAGCGTCATCCTCGGTCTGCATCCTGATCTCAACCCTGGACGGACTCCAGCCGAGCTCGCACTGGCTCTCAAGTTGTGGCAGCAGTACAGCCACGAGCGGAAGCGTCGTAGCGATGCGCTGCGCCCAGTCCTCAACGAGCTGTACTGCACCTTGTACCAAGCGTCGAAGGTCGTCGACTCGGCGAATGACCAGCCTGCTCCGACTCTGGATCCAGAGTTGTATTTCGATCCGTCGGTTCCTTTTGCGCCTCCAGCCAATCTTCCGTGGGTTCCTGAGAGCGCTGATTGGTGTGCAGCGTCGGCGTCGGTCGATTGGGCAGAACCGTGGCGTGCTTGGTGGCTCCGCCAACCGGCTTTGCACCCGTACAACAAGTGTTTCCTGCCGCTGCATCCGGAGTTCCCGGTGTTTACTTCGGCCGATTTCGATCACGCCCAAGTTCGCAGCCTGGTTACCGAGGACGTGGATCCAAATGCGCCGACTCCGCCTCTGTGCTCTGCTCAAGCGCCGACTCCTGCCAATCGTGAGGAGCTGAGCATCTTCGAGAGCATTCTCGAGGCTTCGGACGACGCGTCTGCGTAAGTGTTCTTGTTTCACCCAGCTGAGTAGTAGGTCGTTCGTAAGTAGTCCCGAGAGAGCTCAGCTAGGTCCGTAATTCCATCATTTCTTCCACATATATCACATGCATTTGCAGTAGCTGTTCCATTTCCGCCGAGCCTGCATAGTCACTCGGTGGTGGTTAACATGTGGTGCAGTAGCTTTTAGTCTTCGTCTGCAACCTGCACCATTTGCAGACGACTTTCACGTTTCTTGTTTCGCAAGTAGTCGAACAGGAGCCCTCCGCACGACAGATTAGCGAGCGGTTCCCAAGTTGGTTCGTCGTACCCGATCCACTTAACTTTGAACAACCTTTGAGCTCGACTGTTACTCGTTGACTCTGACATCTCGTCACCGAGGATTGCTTCCACTTCGTACTTGTCAGCGTCCTCACCGAGCTCCCAGCTGTCTTCCGGCAGTAATTCCTCGTCGAAATCGAACCGTTGATTCTCGCTGAGCTCGTCGACTAGCGGGACTGTGGGTCTCTGCCCCAAGTCGGTGACCTTCTTTAGCCGGGACACATGGACCACTGGATAAAACCTGTAGCCACTCTTGTCAGGGAGTTCCAACTCATACGCGAATTCTTCAACCTTCTTCTTCACCCTGAACGGACCGTGCCACCGGTGAGCCAACTTCTTCTTTAGGCCCGGCTTGACTCTCTCCATGAACAACCACACTTGTTCTCCTGTCTGGAACAGTGACTTACGGGACTCAGCTGAGTCCGTGGGCGGACCTTCTTCTTCCTCAGCTGACTCCGCCGAATCCGGCCGTGCTCTCTGTTCTTTGCTGCTGAGTCGTGCATTATGTTCCTCAGCTCGCCGAGCCTTCTCGGCTAGTTGGTATTCCTTTGCAAGTTGTAAGGCGATTTCCCGCTGACGGTTGGCCTCTCGTCGCCATTGCTTGGCGTCAGCAGAACTCGCTGGGTCCTTTTTGATAGTAGACGTCATGGCCTTCAGGGTGGACTGCGCGTCCCACCCGTGCACGAGATAGAAGGGCGTCTCCCGTCGAGTGGTGTCTCGAGAATTGTTGATGGCGTGCACCAGTTTCTCGGCGATATCGTCCCAGTCGGCTTGTAGCGGGTCCTCCACGTACACTCGAACAGTCTGAATCATTGTCTTGACTGAGCGTTCTTGCTGGCCGTTGGCCTGAGGTCGGTAGCTCAGCGTGGCTCGAGATC
Organism: Phytophthora x cambivora; assembly: GCA_033557925.1. NCBI lineage: Eukaryota > Oomycota > Peronosporomycetes > Peronosporales > Peronosporaceae > Phytophthora > Phytophthora x cambivora. The sequence continues at coordinate 1,291,496 of JAUCEB010000008.1, read as the reverse complement.
TCGACTGCATCAGCTCGGCGAACGCCTGAAACACTTCACTCATGAACCGAGGGTCTCGGTCATGGCGAATGAGTGACGGCGCTCCGAATCGTCGGAACACGCATTCTTCGAAAGCTTTGGCCACCTCGAGTGCCCCAGTCTCACTCATTGCTTTGGCAATGACGTATCCAGTGAAGTGATCTTGGAATAGTAGTAACGCAGTGTTGCCCCGCTGAGTCTTAGGTAGCGGGATTACAAAATCCATTGACACCATTTGGAACGGGAACTCGGATGCCATGTTTCCGGGAGAATATCCCTTCAGCTGAGGCTTGCTTTTGCTGGTACTGCAGTCTTCACAGGCTTGGACATGTTTTGCTACGTCGGCGTACAGTCCAACCCAGTAGAACTCAGCTTTCACCCTGTAGAACGTCCGAACTATACCTTGGTGGCCACCTTCAATCGCGTTGTGGCAGCTGTGGAGGACTTCGTCAATCAATGTCGTCGGAACTACTAGTCTGAGGGCGAGATCTGCCGAGTCGAGCTCAGCGCGATGTCGTTTCTGACCTTGGTAGTAAAGCAGTCCGTCCTCGCTGAGTACAAAATTATCCGCGACCTTGCTGGCGTTCTGAGCTCGGCGGTGGGTGAGGCTGTCAAGCTCTCCGCGCAGGAATGCTTTCAGGTCTGCCCACCTGAGCTCTTCGTCTTGAGCATTCGAGATTCGTCGTCGTCGCTCGGCTTGTACCACTGCTGGGTCGATGTCGGCCACGTCCGGGGTTCTATTCTCGTCGACTTCGACTTGGGCTTGTCCTTCGACTCGGCGGATCCGAGATGGTACACTTGGGAATTCAAATTCAGTGTCTTCAGTGTCCGCTCCTGGTAGGGACGGTATCCTTGGCTCGTCGTCGAGCTCGCTCTTCATTTCATCTTCAAAGTGGACTCGGCGCTTCTGGTTCCGTGTCATCACTGTCACTCTGGCTTTGGCTTCTGCTGAGTCTGTCTTGACTTCGGCATAGAGTATTTCGGATATCCTGTTTAATGCTTTGAGGTCGGTCTTGCGTTCTCCGCTGAGTATCACTCGGCCGGCTTTGTCTTCCAGAGCTTCAGTTGCCAGAGAGTCGGCGGCTGCATTGTAGTGGCGTACTACGTGCAGGTAGCGGACCGAGCTCAGTTGTTCGGTCATTTGCTTGTGGCGTGCTAGTTCGACCTGCAGCGTCTCCTTCCTACATGCGATCACCCCCATGGATTGCTGGATCGCTAGCCGAGAGTCGCCCACGATAATCAAATCCGTGACACCGCGCTCTAATGCAGCTTTCACTCCATTGTTCATGCCGGTGTACTCGGCGATATTGACCGTGGTCGACGAGAGGTGCGCGCTCGCAGCGATCTCAATGTCCCAAGAAGGTAGACGCCACAATATCCAAGAGCAACTGCCATAGCCGCCATGCTTCTCAGTCTTGGCGGACCCGTCAAATGACAGCAAGTACCCTTCAAACCCACGGGGCACATGTGCATACAGTAGTTCTGGGTCGAGTCGGACTGTAGCCGAGTTCTTCGAGGGCGGGGCCAGGTGTGTCAGGGACTCGTCGAGTCCAATGTGCGGCGTGACGGTTGCCTGTAACAGTTGAGCGAAGTCGACGTCTTGTTCACGAACACGCTTGATCTTCAGGTGGTATGGTGACAGAAGTACTGCAAAGCTCACTGCTCGTCCATACAAAGACTTCGACTGGTAAACCCACTCCAATGTGGAAAATCTCGTGTAGATGTGAAGCGTCTTTCCGGCGAGAAGAGTGTGGCAGATCTTCAATAGATGTAGCAAAGCCAACACTTCCTTCTCAGCTGGATGATAGCCGAGCTCGTTTTCCTTGAGCACTCGTCCACAAAACCGCACTGGGTGAAGTTTCTCCTCGTGAGGCTGTAACAGCGTGCTGCTCAGCGCCCACTCATTTGCGAAAAGCATGACGTGGACCTCTCTGGCCGCGTCGAAATGTCGAAGTATAGGAGCGTCAGCTACCCTTTTCTTCAACTCGGCGAAAGCCACCTTGGCAGCAGTGAGGTCACCACCTTGACCGAAGTCGTCGTCTTTCAGCTGATACAGGACTGCCCCGTACACGGCCATGTTCTGGATGAACCGGTTGTAGTAGTTCAGCGCCCCCAAGAATGCTTGCATTCCCTTCTTAGATTTCGGGAACGGAAGTTCGGCGATCGCCGTCATCTTGGCTGGATTCGCCCGGATCCCACTCGACGAGATCTCATGCGACAGGAAGTCGACTGCCGGTTGCACAAATATGCTCTTGGTAAAACTGATGCTGATCCTGCACTCGGCGAACCTGGCTAACAGTCGGCTCAGCGTGTCCAAACACTCGTCGAATGTGGCTCCACCAAAGCAAATGTCGTCGACAAATGACCGGCGCTTGAATACCGGGGTCAACGCCGACTCATCGGTTTCGCCATTGGTGAACATATCACCGTCTGGCCCATTGACGAGATCCTGTAGCGGATCTGACTCGGCTGAAGCACGATGATCCGCTTCGAACTTGGATGCTGCATTTGGAGAAGGCTGGGTCAGCTGGCTGCTCGTTTCCGCCTGCTGGCTCCGCTGGATTGCTGAAGCTGCCTCGGCTCGGCGAACTTTCTCGGCGTGAGCTGCCCAGCCACCGCGTGGCTGCACGTAACCCCACAAGGCGTTGTCTATGATGCGTTGGTAAATCATCGGAGCGTTCTTCAACCCGAAAGGCATCCTGAGCCACTCGAAATGCCCCAGTGCGCATACAAACGCCGAGATCTCGCGGGCCCGCCGAGTCATCATGACCGCCCAAAATCCGCTAGCTGCGTCGAGCGAGCAGAACCAGAGGTAACTTTCCAGTTCAGTAAGTAGGTCGTCGACTAGAGGCATGGCGTACTCCATCAACACCGTAATAGCGTTGACCATCTTGTAGTCGATGCACAGCCTGATGTCGACGCCATTCTTCTTCAACACAATCACAATAGGCGACGCCCAAGGGCTTTTCGAAAAGGCGATCAACCCGGCCTTGAGTAGTCCCTTAAGCAGCTCGTACAACTTCTTCAAATGTTTGAGCGGAACTCGGCGGGCGCGTTGTTTGATCGGTGTGTGACCTTGCACGTCGATATCACAAATTGCTCCGTAAGCTGGCGGAGGCAGCGCATTCCCGCTCGCGATCATAATTCCTTCTTGTTTCTTCAACATCGCCACCAGCTTGGTCCGCTGACTCTCCGTGTGTGCGGTGCACACCACATTCTTACTGGCGTAATCCAATACCGTCGGCGCCGAGTCGGTTAGGTCAGGGAGAAATGCCAGTTCGTGAGCATAGTCGGCGAGATCAATCTCGTTAGCCGAGCTCTCGAACTCAGCAGCTTCCTCATCCGTTGCACTTATCATCGTAATGGCTTCATCTTCGCAGAGTGTCATCGCAGCGACAAACCGGAGACGGAGGTCTTCTTCAGGATCATCGGCCAGGCACAAATCGCTGACTTCAATCTCATCACGAAGAACCTTGTCCATAGCGGCGCTACAGGAGCGCCCACCATTGATTTCATCCGTCTCCAACTCGGCGCCAAGCTTCCGAGCGTTATCCAATAACTGCGTCAACTCGGAGATAGAATCCTCCGCTTCACGCACTCGACTGCGTCCTGACACGACAGTGGCCTCTTCAGATCCCGCGTCCGCGGTTATCGCTGAGTCCGTTTCGCCCTTGGCGTCGTCTGTAGGAACTGGTTCTGCCAACCCGTCGGTCTCGCTGGTCACCCCAGCCGAGTCTACCGAATAGGAGGCTGGCTCCTCAACACCACTCGACTCCATAGGAGCTGCAGTCAGCCGGTCACGTTCTCCATGACGCGTTGCGTTCGTCCGTCCGACGCCGTCCTCGCCCGGCTGGCGTGGATCTCGATTCATCACCCCTTGTGGTCGGGTATATCGCCGCCGTTCCACTGCCGGTGGTTGCTTGGCCAGCCACTCAACGTACAGGCGCTGTTCGCGTTTGAGCAAGTCTTTGTCGATTGCGGCTTCGTAGGCGAGGACCTGCCAGTCGCGGTATCTCGCCGATGTCAACCTGACATATCCATCGTCAGGAGCCAGCTCGCCATATGGGGCCCAATGGACCACTGGGAAGTGGGCGGGACACCATACGAGCTTCCCACTAACATTCGTGAGTAGAATTCGAGTGGGTCTCCTGTGGGAGTTGTGTATCAAGGTTGGCACCCAGTCCTTCGTTCGTCGCACCCATAGTTCATGGGTCTCGTCACTCGGCTGCTTGCGTCGTAGCTGGAACTCAGCGATCATCCTGGCCTGAATGCTAGTCGACTCAGCTGGACCGTCGGTAACGTGATCACCATATGACGGTCCCGTAATCTCGGCTGCACGTGATTTGAAGAGCGGGATGATTACCTCATCAGGTAGCCTCGCTGTCGAATTGTACAAATCAAGCCGGATACCAGCTGGAATCATGAAGTCGGTTCCCAAGATTAGGTCGACACCGGCATGATGATCCATAATCCACACCTCGAATTCGTAAACAATCTTCCAGCCGAGTGTCACCTTCACTGTCGTGCGGGACGTCGTGAGCAACTTGCCCTTGTTAATGCCTTGTACGTCGATCTGCTTATCCGTGCTTGCTCTGGCCTTCAAACGTAGCTTTTTAGCAAAAGATTCGCTAATAGCTGAGACGTTTGCCCCAGTATCCAGCAGTATCTTCGTACGCACATCATTCACTGCACCCATCACTAAGGCACGCATACGGACTCGGCGGTCGAACTTCTGCGCTGACCACCACCCCATGCGCTCGCCTGGGTACAGTCTCATCGTCTTGGAGCCTCCGCTAGCCCCAGCCTGCCGCTGTGGCTGAGGCTCCATCATTCCACTTGCCATGACTCGGCGATCTTCCTCTGGATCGTCGAGTTCATCATCCCCGTCACTTTCACGTTCAAGTCCGTCGTTTTCGCATTCAAATCCCGCGCTCTCTGCTCCACACATCTCGGGCCGTTGCGCTTCGCTGACAAAGGCGAACACATAGTTCGCCTCTACTGCCGGCTCAGCTAACTGTGGCAGCCCGATATTATCCAACCCAGTCGGTGTTGGCGGGCCACCTAGTTTAAATTCTTCGGCTCATAGATGTCTTGGAGGTCGGCGGGGACCGTGGACTTGTCGACGGAGGTACGGACGAACTTGGTGAGCTTTTCGAACCGCTGGAACATCTCACAACGGCCAACATCGTGGACCTGCTTGCAGAACTTGCACCGGCGGTTGCAGAAGTGCGCCGAATGGTTGGCGCCACCACAAGCGGCGCACGGGCCGTAGCGCGGGCGCTCACCAGAGTCACCCCGGCTGCCACGTCGGTCAAAAGATCTTCCCTCGCGTGAATCATCGCGGCGACCACGGCGTTGACGCTCGGCGGAGTCATCACGGCGGGACGGACGGTCATCTCGGCGTCGTTCCGCCGAGTTGCTTGGTCCGTTCGTCCGCTCACTTCCGGCTCCTGCGTCCACGAAGTTCTGGTCTTGATCAGACTCGGAATCGCTGTACTCGCTGCTACTGCCGGCACTGCTTGAGGATCCAAGCGCGTTAATCCGGCGGCTCGGTTGGCGGGAGTCAACCCCATGATACAAGTCATCGACCGATGCTTCAGCCACTGCGACTCGGCGATCGCGACTATCGTCTCGGCGGTTCCGTCGGTCATCTCGGCGCGGGTCGCGTCGGTCATCCCGGCGGGGTTCACGTCGATCATCTCGGCGGGACTCCCCTCGCCGAGAGTTATCACTTCGACGAGTGTCTCGCGTCCGGTTGGAGACCATGCGATCACGCTGCTTCTTCCTCTTCTCGCCGAGTATCTTCTTGTTGATGATCTGTTCCACTCGCTGGATGTCGGCGAGTTGAAGTGGATACAGTAAATCCATCACTTCGTCGTCGCCACAATTGAGGAGGAACTGCTCAACGTGATCGGACGCATCCGCGCCACCCTTCTCGTATTGGATCTTGGCGGTGCGGGCGTATCCGTTGAGTCGGATGAGGAAATAGCATATGGGTTCGTTCTCCTTCCGACTCGCCGAGTAGTACCGAGTGCGAGCTGACTGGTCAAACTGCGAGCAGTAGTAATCCAGGAAGGCTTCGTTGAGCAGGTTCCAGCGCTGCTGCGTCTTCTTGGGCAACTGCCGGTACCAGCTCTTGGCTGCTCGGCCCAGACTCAGCGAGAAAGGCTCGCACCACGAGTTTTGAGGCATTCGGGTGCCTTTCATCTCGTAGATGAACCGCTTCAACCACTGGAGAGACGCATCCGAGCGATATCGCTTTCCATCGAACTCGGCTATCTTGTCGAGTGAGAAGTGAGTGCGAATCTCCAAGTACTTGGTGTCATCTCGCTCATCGTCATCGTAGCTGAGTCGGCGGATTTGATCTTTCACTGTCTCCTCTTGGTCACCCCTGTTGTAGAAGTCGTCGTCGTCGCCGAGTTCGGCGTTGTCGCTTGCATCATAGAGGTGATCGAAGCGGCCGCTGTTCGGGCGGTCTTTCTTCGGTGCTTGCATGTGCGAGTCTTCAAAATACGGGGTGCCCACTGTCGACCGGAACTTCTCGGTTTTCGCTCCCCTCTTGGTTTCCGGTGTCTTCGGCAGAGGCACCTTGCTCGGATCCGCAGTGAGTTCCAACATCTTGGCCGATCGTTCTTGGATGAGTTGGCGGGATCCCGGCGCTCGTTCAAGCCCGAACTCAGCGCGGAGACGGCGTTTCCACCGAGTGATCTCAGCTCCAGCTCGGCTCAGAGTCCACCCACCCAAAATCAGGCTGTTGGGTCGACTGTTGCAGCGGAAACCCATGGCTCTCAGAAGCAGTACCGTGTCTTCGATGAGCTGGTTGATGCTGGTGCTGTTCACTGGCTGAGTCAGCTCAGGCCCAAGCACCGGCCACTTCGATTGCGCCATAGCCACCGGCGCGAACATCATCATCCACTCACTTTGCGTTCTCATCTCTTCGCCGAGGCGCGCAAGTACCTTATTGGCACTCGGCGTGTCGGCGTTCCGGGTTGCTCTTGGGATAAGGGGCGGACGTTCCCCTTGAGCAGCCCCTTGTTCCTCATCGTCTTCGTCCGCACTTGCATTCAGTTCGGCGACGAGGTTGCGCTCAACTGGGCGCGGAATTCCCATCCGGCTCACTTGAAGCGACAGCTCGTCGACCTCGCTGAGTAACTCCGCTGTCCGCTTCACATCGTCGTCAGCTTCCTCCTTCTCTTCATACTCTTCATCACTTCCTTGGCCTCGAGTATCGTCGTCTTCAAACTGGACACTGCGGGCGGTGTTCGCATCCACGTCTACAGCCCGCTCACTTGCCGAGTTCGGAGATCCGGCCGGGGATCCTCCAGCCGTCGCTGGACTTCCCGGGCTCGGCGGTGACGATCCCTTGGCCATCTTGCTCACTTGTTTTCTCGAAACTTGGTTACTTGGTACCTGCGACAATTCGCACACTCTGTTCCCGGGTCGCGGCACCAGTTGTGGTATAGCAGAACGCACAAAATTAGTCCTTGCCTTACAGACACAACAATCGCCGAGCTAGTCGGCGTTTATCGGCCTGCGCTAGGTTGTCCCCAGCGGTTCGGCCCTTCCGGGACAGTAGTGGCGGTTCTCGCCGAGACCAGGCAACCAAGCCAGTCAAATCTTCCGAGAGTCAGCTGAGCTCACTGACTTCGTTCCACAAAACCCTGTGCCCTCCACCAAAGGATGGACGACGGCGCGCGAGCGCTTTTACAGGTCACCGAGAGCAAAGGCTTCTCGGCTGGAAGAGTTACGGCACCCCGGCTGACGGGCGTACCGGCTCGCTGGACTCAGCGAGACTTGCAATAGCGCACTTGGCGAACCTTGCCCTCCCCGGGCCAACTTAGTCTCTTGGCGCTACCTGTCAACACCCTACAAGCTATGCCTCTCGAGTGGTGACGGCAGACATAATCCAGCCCACGCAGGGACTTACCGGAGAGTGTACGCTTGTCTTGGACTTAGAAAATTCTGCTCTGTTGGTTTGTTATATCTTCGGAAGAGCCTCTTGGGCTCTATCTAATCTTTCCTATGGTCATATACAAATATCTAGTGAAATGAGGGAGTTTTGGATCCCAGCCGACCTCTCGCAGAGCCCCTTCGTAACCCCTGCAAGATCTCAGCCGACCCTTCGAGCTCAGCGGGATAGCACCGTGGCTGCTCTCAATCTGAGACGCATACAATACCCAGCTTGAAGTCGCAGACCGCTCTCACTTTGAGACAGTGCCGACTTACTTGAGTCACCGACTGCTGGTATGGCGTCACATTCGGGTCACCGAATTTTCGGTGTGGCACTACACCATACCTTTCTTTCTGGTCCACGGGTGGGACCCTAAGACCACTCTCGAGGCAACGATACCCCTCGGCAGTACCAGACGACGCGATCGTGACCCACGCAGGTGGCGTTACAGGATCCAGAAGTATTACCGACAGGCGAGAGCGGAGGTCAACGAGAGGCTGAAGACAGCGATAGCAGAACGAGCCGAACGACACAACGAAAGAGTGGAGCCGCACGCTATTACGTCTGGGTCTCGGGTATGGCTATATCTAGACCGGGTCAAGGAGGGATATGCGCGAAAACTAGCGCATATGTGGCACGGACCGTTTCGTGTGAAGGAGATGGTGAGCAATTTCGCAGCCCGGTTGGAGACGACCGGCACAGATTATCGCCTCTTCCCTGTGGTCCATGTGTCCAAGCTCAAGCCCGTGAGGATGTTCCCCGATCGACCTACGGCGACACTAACGACGGAAGACGACACCCGCCTCGATTTCGACGAGGCACTGTTGCCCGAGGACAGTTGGGATCAGGACCTAGAAGAGGGTGAGTACGAGGTCGAGAAGATCAGTGACGTAAGGACTGGTCGACGCACTCGTTATGGACGTGCACTCAGGGAGTTCCAGGTGCACTGGCGAGGCTATGATGATCCCACTTGGGTGGATGAAGCAGATCTCAACTGCGGAGCACTTCTGCATGAGTTCCTGCAGGATCGCGCGAAACAGAGTCGCTTCCAAGTCATGCAGTCGCATGAGGAAGTGTAGGAGAGGGATCCTTGCCCGCGAGCTGGTCGCGGGTATAGATGAATTGGTAGAAGATCGGTGGGGAGGCCACCGGTGAAGCAAGGAGGAGGATGCCTGCCCCAACAAGTTGGTTGATGGGGCAGATGAAGCGAGAGAGAGGATGCCGGAAGGCGGCATGCCTGAGAAGGAGGAGGTGTATGTGTACATGTTAAACAGACAGGTGTAGATCAAGACGAGATGAGATGGAGGACTGGCGAAGCTAACGAAAACAAGGATCCAGGAACGATCTACGAACGAGACGAAGGAATGGGAGCGGATCAGTAACATTAACGACGCTACGACATGCAGGGGTGGGCCATGACTACCAAAACTTCGACTAGGATGGACTTTGGCCAACTACTGGGTGGATGGAGTCGGGGGCGTGAACTTCAGGCGGAGGCGACGGATCTTGAGCGCCGGATGAGAGCTTGGGGTCACACGGTAGTGAGTACGCCAAGCCGACGCTTGATCACAGTCGCGAAGCGCAGCCCTCAAGCTCTTGGGGGCAGGGCGACCTGCGGCAAGGGACTCTCGCCCAGGAAACCAAGTCGTCTCTTCCGACGGCTGAGGGAACCGCAGGAACACAGGATCCAGCAACACGTCCAGATCGCAACACCCTGTCCGGCGGATCAGCTCGAGAACTCGACCTTCCCACGCCCGGAACTTCTCCCGCGCATGAGAGCTGCGGTTCTTGCGTCCCGAGTAGAAGGAAGCAGCCCAGGACTCGGCAAGCTGCTTGGCACGAGGGATGGGGAAGGAGTGCGTGGACTCCCAGACAGCCTGCTTGTTATCCTTCACCAGAACGAGAAACTCGTCCGTGATTGCGGCCAGAGGTGGGCTGAGGTCGGGGTCAAAGGTCAGCGGCTTGGTGGAGTCCAGATCCAGATCTTCCCACGGCTCGTCGAGGTAGAGATCGGTGACCTCGCGCTCCGTGATCAGTTCAGGGAGGTACAGCGACGGATCTAGCTGTCCGGCCCGACCGGTTCGCTTCGGAAACAGCCAACCTGGAGGAAGAACCTTCTGACTGGTCAGGATCCGAGGAGTAACGGTATCCAAGGTGAGCACACGGATCTGCGCGGGGTCCCAAGGCACTATGGCGGAATGAGGGATGTCACGAGCCTGATGAAGACCAGGAATGAAGTCGCCCACCGGAGCGAATGGCTGGAAGGTCGGCGGGGCCGCTGGGTCAGCTCTTGGCGAAGCGGGATCCCCGAAGCTCTGGGTCGACACACTTTCAGCGGCTTCATCAGGGTCGTCACCTCGGTCCAACACGATGGGGGCAACAGCGGATCCACTACCGTCGTCGGGGACGCTGGAAGAGCTCCGGCGGCGCGTGCCAGCACGAGGCCGAGCGTCAGACCGGGATCTAGCGAGGGCCACTTGGAGTCGCTCGTCGTCTGAGTCCTCGAAGACAGCGTCAGGATCGACGGAGTCCACCGGAGGAGGACTTGAGGCGCCATCTTGGGACGACTCGCCATCGGAAGGATCAAAGATCGCATCTGAGTCCTCCGACACAGCTGGAGACTTAGGCGTAGACGCCATGGGGGTCAGCCGCTGCTTCGCTCCCGATCCGCTGGCGTCAGCTGCCGAAGACGGTGGCTCAGGATCCCCACCCGCGGAAGCTATTGCGGGAGAATCAGCCCCCTGCTGATCCGAGTCGACCACGGGAGGGCGAGTTTGAGAGGGCCCTGAGTCAGGCGTAGTCGCAAAGGGACGACACTCAGGACTCGCCCGATCCGTGGGTGCAGAAGTGGCAGCCGAACCTGCAGGTGTGGGGTTGGCACAGGCGGGAGAGGTGTCTTCCTCGACGCTTGAGTAAGTCGACCCTTCCTCCGATTCATCCTCGCTGGATGATGGATCGGATCCAGGGAACTCGTAATCGGACCCCACTTGCTCGACGGGTAAATCCATAGCGAGGAATGACGGCAACTCCGGCACATCACCCTTCGGAGAAGGATTCGAAACGGGAACGGGAGAATCGGTGGTGGCACGGGGTGGACTGGGGCGGACTCGTTTAGGTGAGCTAGAGCGAGGGTCCGCCGAAGATGGAGAAGGGCTTCGCGACCGCTTCCGAGACGAATGGACGCTTGGAACAGGAGAGCCCACTTGCTCACCACGTTCGGCCGGCGTGCCACGCAAGGCGGTTGAAGCGATTGATGCCAACCGATCCAGAGCACAATCCCGCTCTACGGCCATTGAGGAGTAACTGGAAAGGAGATCTTGACGCTCCTGCCGGAAGGAATCCTGCTGATCCTGAGCGCGGTCGAAGTCTTGACGCACCAGCCAATACGAATGCTGCATATCAGCAATTTGAGCTAGAAGCTCACGGTGGGACTCCTGGTACCTCTGCTTCTCGCGGATCGCCTCGTCACGCTCTGATACGGCCGTGTCACGATCCTGGGACGACTGACCCAGCTGAGCAGTGAGTTCGGCCATTCGAGCAGTAGTTGTGGCTCGCTCTTGACGAAGCTGATCACGTTCTTTCCGGGACTCATCCCGCTCCTGGCGGATCCGCCCGACTCGGGCAATCTCTGCCTCGTGGTGGGACGCCCGGGAGTTCACGTGCTTGAGACTCTGCACGGCGTCGTCCCGATCCTGGATCAAACGATCCCGCTCAGCGTTGAGGCCCCGACAAGCTTCTTGAGCACCTTGGAGGGAGTCTTCTGCTTTCGCATGCTGGCGACGGGCCGAGTTCAACTCGCGCGTAAGATCCTCAACTTGGCGCTCAGCGGCCTGCAGCCGAGCGTGGCCACTACCGCCACGAAGAGAGTCCAACTCCTGCGTCAACTGTCGGATCTGGCGCTGGGCCGCTTGTAGCTGGTCCGCGTGGCGACTACCGCGAAGCGCGTGGAGGTCATGCCGCAGCCCTTGGACGGTACGGTTGGCAGAATCTAGCTTTTCCACGGTGCGTTCGTGGACGCGGTGTAGCTGCGCCCGACGATCGTTGGCTTTGTCGAGTAGACGCTCCAGCTCAGCTATCTTCTCCCCGCGTACGTGGATCTCCAACTGTGCGGCCTGAAGGTCAGTCGCGGCGGCCGATCCGGCAAGTCGCTGATGCGCGCGGTCGAGGTCTCGTCGAAGCCGGCGGTTCTCCTGACCTAGCGCGGAGACATCCAGCCGTCGACGCGCGCGATCCAGATCCCGTCGCAACTGGTAATTCTCTTGGCCCAGAGCAGATCTGTCTCTGGGGCGACGTGCGTGCTCCAAATCGCGCCGCAGCCGCTGATTCTCACGATCCAGATCTTCAGCCCGTGCCTTCCACTGGGAATAATAACGCTCCAGATCCGTGTGGGACTTGCGTAGATCCGCATGCTCCCGTTGTAGTTGGAATAGGTCCTGGAGGACCGTATCCCGCGAAGATTCGGCAGTGTCGAGACGAGGTTTGAGCTCCTTCAGCTCTTCGTAGAGCCGATCCTTCTCGTCACAAGCGTTTAGCAGATCCTGAGTGAGCGGATGCGGAGGGAGTGGCGACTTGGCCGTGGGGCGAGGCTTGTCCCGCGTGACCTTGCAGGCTCGAGGCACGCTCCGCCAAGCCGAATGCGATCGGCCGACCTTCGTCGGGTGGAAGAGGGTGCTCCAGACCACACGCGGAGGGCCACGCTCCGAAAAGGGGCATCGTTCCACACTGACGGTGTACTGAAGCAGCCGTGCGAAGGAGTCGGCCGAAGTCTCCTCCAGGATGCTGTAGCGGAGTCTGAGCGTCGCGAGTTCCTTCAGCTCGTCCCGAAGCTTCTCGTTGGCTTCCAGCGTGTCTGCTTCCTGCTGCTCCACTTGCCGCACTCGCTCCTGTGAAACGTCGTAACGGTGTTGCGCGAAGTCTACGAAGGCGCGCGCCACATCCCACGGGGGACGGGCTTGCGCATGAAGTTCTTCATTGTGGCAGCGCGCGCGGATCAGAGCTCGGATCGCTTGCTGGTGCTTGGACAGGAGCTCCCGGTAAGCACCGATGAACGTATGCGCGGAGGACGCCGCGGTCTGCAGAGCGCGCAGATCCACCTCCAGCGGAGTGGCGGCGGCCGACAGGTCCGACGGCGCTTGATCGCAGTGTTTGCAGGGGCGAGGGGGCTGGGTGGATTGACCCCTCCCAGCGAAGACCGCGGCACGCAAGTCGTCTCCGGAGTCCGGAGCGGCGTCAGGCTGGACGTCAGAGGCATCAGGTTGGGCGTCGGGGTCAGACATGCTCGCAGACAGCGGATGGAGCCAAGCGACACGATGCGTTGCCGTTGTGCGGTAGCCACAACGTGTCGGGGACGGATGTGGTATTGCAGTGTGGAAATTAGAGGGCCCGATCGGCCGTTGGCGCGAAGCTCCCAGATGGATGGATCCTGACTACGCGACATGCAGGCCTTAATCCGGGACAGATCGAGATGACCGTCCCATAAAGGTAAGATATGGGACGGATCCCAGAGCGGATCCATCTGATCCGGATCCGTTATCCGGATCCTTCTAATATGGATCTGAGTCTATAGTTATATTAAGATGTGGTCCAAATGGGAGGCTCAGAGCGCTCGGGGGGAAGAGGTCCAGTTAACACTTAAATCAGAACCGAATTTGCACTGGAAGACATACTTGGCTACAGTATAGGGGATTATTATTGGCCCCATACTTAGATCAAGTATATTTTGGTAATCTTCCTGCAATACGTGGCAGCCCCTGGATAGCTTGGCCAGGCCGCGCGCGCCCTTCGAGCTCTCAACCCCCTCAAAGATCCCGCTATAGGAAGCGGCAAGCAACGTAAAGGAACAAGGACAACCCCGTAAGGGAACAAGGAACCCCCGCAAAGGAACAACTCCGGATCGCGCATTTCTATTGCGGATCCACAAGGCCTACTCAAGTAGATCAAGGCCGACCCCATCCGGATCCCGTGCGCAGGAATACCCGCGCGGATCCATCAACCTCTCAAGTCCCCACAAGGACGTCCACCGCTCACCAAGTGCGTATCTCGTGTCAACGAGAGAGCTGTACCAGCCCGCCGACGGGTACACAAGGTGAACCACTCAGCAACTACACGGCAGTCGGAGTACCCCCTCCGTTAGTCGGTGTCTGGGCGCAGTGAGTGCGAGTCGAGATCCCTAGAAAATCTAGAAATCCGCTCCACCACAAGAGCTTACCGACGGCACGGCGGACGCACCAGACGACGGCATCGAGTTGAGCTGTGGAGACCGTTGGAAATGTTGGAGACTGAAAGAGACTACCGGAGTGATGGTCAGGACCCTCACCAGCTCGGCTCGGGACATGACCGGGGCAGTTGTGGTGTAGGAAACGTCAAGTTTTGTGTCACACACTGGTACAGGGTACCGAAGCGGCTTAGTATACCAGGCATACGGTGGCAACTCCGCTGAGGGGTACAGAGTACCAGTATCCGGCCCAGCTGAGTTCGAAGATCCGGATAACCTTGGTATCCGGACCGACTGAGCTCGAGATCGGCCGAGATCCGAAACCACTCTATTTCATTAGATATTTGTATAGGAACTCATGAACAGTAGAGGCGACCCTTCAGGGCGCCCGAAAGATATAACAAACCCACAGAGCAGAATTTTCCTAGTCCAAGACAATTCTTCGGTAAGTCCCTGCATAGGGCCGGGGTATGTCTGCCGTTGGTACCTGAGAGGCATAGCTTGTAGGGTACCAACAGGTAGCGCCAAGAGATAACGTAGGCCCGGGAGGGGCAGTCTCGCCAAGCGCGGAGAAAAGTCTCGCCGAACTCGGCGAGCCGGTGGGCCTGTAAGTCCCAGGGCACCGTAACCTTTCAGCTGAGCTGCTTTTGCACTCGGCGGCCCGTGACTGTTTCATCCTTTGGTGGACGGCACGGGTTTTGTGAACGGAGACTGCCCGGCTCAGGCGAGTCTCTGGAGAGTTGAACCGGTTGGTTGGAACTCGGCGAAGACAAGACACCTACTGTCCCAGCTGGGCCGGACCGTCGGGGACCCGAAAGAGACCCCGCGCAGGCCAACTCAGCCGACTAACTCGGCTATTGTTGTTGGTTGCTTGCTAGGACCCACATTTGACTATTTGTGTGTTTTGCAATACCACACGTAGTTGAACCCGAACACCTGGCTCTTCGAAAAGTAAGCCTAGTGGCGGCAGTTTTTATCACCACAAAACGCATTCGATCGCATATCATAGTCCAAGCCACAATTCACACTTCGGCACTGCCCATACGTTATTGTTTTCAGCAGACTGACGAATGTTAGCCTCAGATCATGTGTAGGGAATACCGCACTGGTGGCGAAAATGAGCGATCACACACCCGATTCGCACAATTCGAACTTGACGTGTGGGTCTATAGTCTTATGGCATTAGTGTGATACCAATTTCTCCACATATCTTCAGTTACTCGCACACGATCATTGATCTTCAAGAAGGCCATTTCCTCCTCGAAGCAACCCAGTTCGATTCGTTTTTCGGATAGTTGTTGCGCGTAGTCAGGTTCTGATTCTTGGTCGTCTCCCCATCATTGCTGAGCGTGGGCACGTGCGTCACAATTATCAGAAACACCTTGGCTCGGCTCAGCATTGTCAACGCTCGGTTCGACGACGTCAAGAAGCCAACCTTTCCTTGGCTGCGAACCAGGCTAATAATCGCAATATCCACTTCGCTTCCTTGACATGAATCGCCAGTAGCGATAGTTACGTTGAGTCGATCGGCCCGTATACGCCACTTGGGTAACTCTTCGCGTAAGTAGGCCACCTGACCTCGATACGGCGAAATGACCAGCACGCGCAATGGCTCAGGTAGTCGTCGTAAGTGCACAGAAATATCGACCAGTTTCTCCATGACCCATATCGCTTCGGTCGGCTTGAACAAGGAGCTGCCTCCCTCGAATGGCTGCTCTTTGCTTTTGGATAGAGACACTAGTACCGCCCGTTCGTTGCAGAGCTTAGACGAATCGTCTGTCTGAGACGATGGGGTAAACCTCATCCCCTGCAGAAAATCCTGAGCATCCGAACGCCTCTCGGTCTTGATAGTTCCGCGATAGAATACCTCGTTTAGCGGTCCCATAATGCCGGGGTGGCACCGGTACTGCATATCCAAACATGTCGCTCGCCCCAGATTGAAAAAGTCCTCCAACGCCAACTTATCCAATCGGTGGCGTTGGCCGCCGAAACTAGTCTTCAGGGTCGGATCGTTCTCCGGCTGGTATGGGGGTAGCTGGCGGGGGTCTCCTACGATTGCCAACGTTGTTGTATGCCCACGTAATGCCATGACGAGTCCCGGGTCAGGCACCTGT
This sequence comes from Phytophthora x cambivora, assembly GCA_033557925.1. Taxonomy (NCBI): domain Eukaryota; phylum Oomycota; class Peronosporomycetes; order Peronosporales; family Peronosporaceae; genus Phytophthora; species Phytophthora x cambivora. The sequence goes on along the minus strand of JAUCEB010000008.1, from coordinate 1,275,199 downwards.
CCACCTTCATCGCAAATACACAGGTCGAACTGCAATTTGCGGACGCCTTCTTGTCCCAGCGAGGAGCTCGTACCAAACACAATGACCGCATTCCTTAGAATATCCTTCCGCTTTCAATTCCACTGAGAAGATAGCCCCCCCCCCCCCGATTGTCGTTATGCCCCCTCATCCATTCGTCTTTGAAGTTATTCTTCATTGCAGTCAAAGAGAACTGGGGGAAGCGATTGTTGATCGTGTTGCTATTGCCCACTCGCAGCAACTGTCCGGCCTTCCAGTTATCCGAGGCTGCGATTCGTTTCATGTTCTCATCAACAGCATCGTCTGTCTCCGCGTAAATGACCACGCGTTTGTTGGGATGTACTTTCACATACGTCACTGCCGCGAGACTGATGAACAACGTCTTCCCACAACCGCACGGCCCGACTACCGGCACGACTCCTTCCTGCTTGAGTACCTGCAGCACCGCCATTCTCTGCATTTCGTTCAATTCATGATACTTACCCATAAATACGCCATTCTCTTGCAGTGTCTGTCCGAGGGTGTCATCTCCTATTCCACGCTCGCGCTTGGCGAGCTTCAACCCTAGGAGTCGACTATCCATCTCTCTGAACACGATCCCTTTAAACCCATATTCGTGCCGCCGCGATCGAAGCCCCCCAACCGAATACATCCGATTGCCACGCGATCCTTAAGATTCTATGATCAATAGAGAAAAACACCAGAGCATGTTTTCCCGGAAGCGTCCGCTATGTCGTTGTAATTCTCGATATGGTGAGTCAGCGGACGCCAGCTCAAAATTTTGCCACAGAATGCTGAATGCTCTGACACGGATTCATCATCTCGGCAAATATTAGATGCGTCCAAAGGATTGTAAAGCGCGAGCATCGAGCGATAGTCTTGAGCGTCGTTGAACCCGAATCAAAACACCTAGCTCTTCGAAAAGTAAGCCCAGTGGCGGCAGTTTTTATCACCACAAAACGCATTCGATCGCATATCATAGTCCAAGCCACAGTTCACACTTCGGCACTGCCCATACGTTATTGTTTTCAGCAGACTGACGAATGTTAGCCTCAGATCATGTGTAGGGAATACCGCACTGGTGGCGAAAATGAGCGATCGCACACCCGATTCGCACAATTCTAACTTGACGTGTGGGTCCTCCTCTGGGTATAGCCTTATGGCTTTAGTGTGATACCAATTTCTCCATATATCTTCAGATATTCGCACACGATCATTGATCTTCAAGAAGATATCATGATCAATTTCCTCCTCGAAGCAACCCAGTTCCGTTCGTTTCTCGGGTAGTTGTTGCGCGTAGTCAGGTTCGGATTCTTCATCGTCTCCAGTCAGATCGATAACATCATTAGCGTTATCAGTAGCAGGATGCCCCGGCAATGAAATATATGTCTCCACGCGCTCACCCTCGTCAGATAAGTGACCCAGCAATGCATTATCTGCCTCCACGCGCCCAGTCTCGCTAGTAAGCTGCTGCACACGCTTACTTTCGTCTGATGCGTGGCTCAATAATGCATTATTTTCCACGCGCTCTATCTCAGTAGTAGGATGATCCGGCGATGGTCCCTCCAAAACTTGGTTGGTGATAGGCGCTGCAGGATTTTCCTTTCTCCGTTTTTTTTCTTGCCCTACTTGGATCTGCACGGCTCGTCTCTTTCGTTTGCTACCGGTAATTGACATCTTCCCCAATTCCACTACTGCGGCATCCAGATCCAACATTCCGTCGGCGCACCGCCGATACCTTTTCAGTCCATCTCTCCGTAATATCTGTTGTTTTGCTGAGCCGGGGGGATTCGCTTGAATCGCAGCATGGCCTGCGCATGGGGTACCCGAGCTCTACGGACACACACGCGCTCGAGAGTGCTCGCTTGTAAAATGAGGCACACAACTTGGCCTTCGCTCAGCAGCTCACGACCAAGGGCATCCCCGAGGGGGGCTCGAAGGCTGTTGTGCTCTGCGACCCCATGTCAGCCTGCCTACCCGGGCAAGTTTGTAAGGAGGTTACTTTTTGATCTGATTTGATTGCGATTTAGACTACTGGTGCAGCGGAGCTGTGCTGACGGAAGTTGGCAATGCATGCCGATCCAAAGCATGACATCTCTGCTTGAATGATACATCTATTACTCTCGCCCCTCGAGGCCAATTCACTTGACAACCGCGCGCAAGCAAGTAGGCAATGTCGTCCTTGTTCGAGAGCTGCGAGGAGGGCACGTCCTGTACGCGGCGCTGCACCTTCTTCTCCTGCTTGAGGTTTGTCTGGATGCAGAGAGGCGTTTGTGTCTCTTACGTCGAGAGTGATACCGAGTTATTAGAGCATCCACCAGTCTCCTACCACCGGTCTCCACCGGTAACTTAGAACATCAACTGGTCTCCTCCGGTACCAAAGAACAGTAACCGGTACATCTTAGAGCGCCCACTGTAATCAAAGAGCCTCCACCGGTACACCTTATCGTGGCCACCGGTACTGTGCAGTCAGCGTTCCACGAGGTGCAAGTGCACGAGCGGCTGTGGCCAAGAACAATGGGGCTTACACAACTGCTAGGATTACTTTTACATAGAGGGCCATCGACAAGCCCAATCTCACAGCCTGGGACGAGTACATCTCGCCTCCGAGCTACGAGGACGTCACCTCCTACCTTATTGTCGACCGGAATCGGCTGACGGGAAACCTTGACACAGTTTCCAGCTCACGACACATCATTCATACTGCGTATAGTATATGGTGTGCCCTTGACTATTACTTGGTACCACTCCGCTCCGGAACTATTGCACGTTACATGTATATCCTAACAAAGCCGTGCTATGCCCGGAACAGCTCTGGATTTTATGTAAGAGTGATATTTCAAGTAAGTTAACGTGAAGTGCACAAATTCATCGAGTGAACGGAACCTGGCGATAATGCCAGCGACCACAAGTTATCGACAGGTATTGATTCGATCGGCCCTATTCTGGCGTAAGGCCTGCTGCCAACAGCGGCCTTCGAGCGTTCTTCTCGATCTGCTTGAGCAGCTTCATCTGCTCGATCTCGTCCTCGTTGTGCATACAAGTGTGGCGTGGAGATCCGGCCGAAAAGTGACCTCGGCCGGACCAGGTTGCAAGCGTACTCCGTCGGATTCGCTGACGGAAAGGAAGTTGCCGTTGTGACAAGCTTTCACTCTCATTTACCTCGGTAGAGTGACAGGTAGTGACATTGGCCTCGGCGGGACCTAATAAACACCCGACCGAGGCTAAATACGGCAGACTCAGTGCTATTTACGACCACAACCGTAGTCGTACTTAAGTGGAAGCCTCGTTCAGGTGACCGAAGCCTCGTTCAGGTGACCGAAGCCTCGTTCGGACGACCGAAGCCTCGTTCGACCTTCGAGGTACCTCTGGCGTAATCACCGTCATTATTGATGAGTGTACAGAGGTCGCCACATCGAGATTCGTTTTATACTAGATATTTGTATGTAGGATTAGGATTAGCTATAGGATGATCTGCAGAGGCTCTCAGAGCCTCTGAATATTCAGTAATAAATCAGCAGTCTTCCCCCCAAGTCTTCAGAGGTTAAGTCCGACTCCGGTAAGTGTTAGCTAGCTTGCTGTAGTGCCTGGATACGCCTGGCTTAGTGGTATGGCCGTTGACGGGCTAGAGATTAATTAATTAATAGTCCGCCGAGGTCAAGCCAAGAGTTGGCGTGGCCGAGAGGCTAGAGCGGTACTTAGAGTATCGTTCTGTGTGTGTGTGGGGTGTATTAGTCCCCTCGAGTATATTTTACTACCGACCGAGGATTACCTCGGTCCCCTTTGTATTAGGCCTAATCCGCCGGTACCCTTTCATCTGAGGGACTGCAAAAGGGTTGCGCGAAAGCGCTATATTGCATTCTAGCCCTCGTTCGTGGCTAGTTAGTGCAGGTTTTGGGTTGACCGAAGACAACCTTGGTACACAGAGGCTTATATCCAACCCGGTGTAAGGGATCGTTCCTGGACCTCAGGTTTTGATTCCAACTTTCGTTGACCTAATTAGGGAGACGTGTGTTGTTGGTGGGACTCGTACCTTACGGTAGCGAGATTTTCAGCGTGTTCCTACACGACAACTGGTGCCGCGACCCGGGATTGGAATAACCTTCTGTGTATTCTGGTTGTTGTAGGTCTCAACCCCTACGAGCAAAAGAGGAGAAGAGAAGAGAAGAGAGAAGAGAAGAAGAAGATGGCGCGAGGAACCAAGTCTGCGGCTCCAATTACGCCGATGAAGTCGAGTGGGTCGCGCTCCGAAGCGCTGGACCACTCCGGAAGCTCGTTCGAATCTTTGGCGACCGTGGCGATGGGCAGAGTCGACGAGCATCAGGCAACCTACGATTCTGCGTTTGAACCCTCGGACGCCATGGAAGAAGACGAGGATGATGACTGGGAAGTCAAAGGCACCGTGAACGAGGCCGCGGAAGCAGCGGTGGTGTCTGCAGGGCGAAGCAGTTGTGTGCGACCGCTCGCCCGAAACCTCGTTGACGAACTCGACGACGTCGCCGAGCCAGAACCAGCTTTCGGTGAGGACGACGGAGAAGACGGTGCGAAAGACTTCCCAAAGACGGCTGCAGTCACGACCCAGCCGACGGGAACCCGTCCGCCGCTCAACGGAGACACGCCAGCGGCCAACAAGGTGTTGGGCCGGTGTGTGGAGTTGATGAGGACGAAGAGCAACTGGATGAGGCAGTTCTCACCCAAGATGGTTCGTCAGGCCGTGTGGGTGGACCTCGGACGAGAGCTGGCTGCGCCTATTGACTCAACGAGCACCCGAGCTGTGGCCCTCAATACGGAAGGGTTACTCCAGGCGATGGGGTGTGACTACCAAATGTACCCGTCGGCCATGGCGCTCGCCGACTGGAGCCCGACCGAGGCGGCCACTGCTCTCTCGAAGTGGAAGAAGAAGCTGAGGACGGCGTTTGGTGCTACCAACGCGAGCGTAGCCACCCTAGTGTTTGGCACGAAGACCTACCTCGTCCAGACCGAGGCGGATCCGTCGCAAGTGCCGCTGCCACCGACGCCCCTGAAGGGAGCCACCGACGTCAGCGGAGGAACGTTCGCCACGAAAGGGCTGGCGTCCCCGTACATGCAAGACTCGCACATGGTGACACCGAGGTCAGTCGACCGCAGTGACCGCTTGGCGAAGGAGAACGAGGCCTCGTTCACCACGCCGAACACTCGCCGAACGACGGTCCGACTTCCCGAGAAGAAGTTCGAGGCCCGAGAGGAGTCGTCTGACAGCGACGAGGATCGTTTTGATCCGGACTACTACGACGGCGACCAGACGGGTGAGTGGGCACGCCAAGTGAGGGAACTGAGTGCAGCGAATGGCCGGAGTAACACACCGAGGCTTGAGATCGCTACGCACCTCCCTCTCGGTAACATTAAACCGTTCCTCGGTACTCGCAACAAGAGCGAGCGGTCGATGCAGTGGCTCCGAAAGTTCATGTATGAGATGAAGGGAACGCACACTCCGACGAACGAGTGGTGCATGGCGTTTGAACTCAGCCTCCAAGATGGGGCACTCCATTGGTACCGCCAGCTTCCTCGCAAGACGAAGCGTACGTGGAAGCTGTTGAGTGATGCTTTCATCAAGTATTATTGCTCGAAGTTCACCCAGTCAGCGAAAGCTCGCTACTACTCGGCGAAGCGAGAGGATAAGGAGCACGTCTGCGACTACCTCAACCGCTTGAACGGGTACGCGCGCAACGCAGGCGTGCAATTTGAGAACGGTGGACGTGAGGCGAAGGATCACGTGGATCACTTCCTCGATTCATGTGACGACCGAGGCTTGGAAGAACGACTGTGTCATGCGCGGGTCAAGGACATCCACGACCTCGAAGAAATGATCAACGACATCCTGCGCAGTAGAGAACGGAAAACGGCGCGTGAACCCTCGGTGAGACGCCACCGAAGCCAAGACGATAACCGGCGACGTGAAAACCGGTCGAACGAGGCTACGAGAAGCGGTTTCGGCAGCGAACGACGCTACCGAGACGATGGCCGACGCCGAGAACGACGCGACGAGTCCCCGTACCGGTCGAGAATCACCCTGGTAGAAGCTTTGGCCGATGTCGTCACCGCATTGAATATCAGGGCCTCGGACGGTGATCATGAGGATTCCCAATCTGTTCGCAGATGCGGACGTGATGCGACCGAGGCCAGCAGCCTACGCGGTGCGTCGTACGACGCCGACGAGTATTCAGATGTGGAGTCGGATTCGAGCGAAGTCTCAGCCGACGCTCACGGACATGTGGACGCGACGAACGACAATGAGCGCCGAGCAGCCGCGGCTGGGACCTTCGCTCGACCGGACAATCGCCGCCAGTCGGGTGGAAACAACCATTTTCAGCGCGACCGAGACGGCCGTCGCCAGTACGGACCGTGTGCTGCATGCAACAGCCCGTACCACTCGGTGCACTACTGCAATCGGAGGTGCAAGTTGTGTAAACAAGTCCACGATGCCGGCAAGTGCGACGCCCTCCGGGAGCTGACAAGTCTGTTACGAACGAAAGTCGACAAGAAGGATCTCACCCCAGAGCTGCAGAGCCTGGTGTTCGGGAGCCATTTAAACTAGGCAGCCCGCCAACTGAAACTGGGTTGGTCCCAATCGGGCTGCCACAGTTAGCTGAGCCTGCTGTCGACGCAGACTATTTGTTTGCGTTCACAGGCAAAAGCAAATGGCCCGACGATCGAACGAACAACGAACGAGTGAATACGATGGAAAATGGAAGTGACAGAGGCGTACGCCTCGGTGAGAATGGAATTGATGAAACAAGTGATGGCGAAAACGTCAAGTTTTGTGTCACACACTGGTACAGGGTACCGAAGCGGCTTAGTATACCAGGCATACGGTGGCAACTCCGCTGAGGGGTACAGAGTACCAGTATCCGGCCCAGCTGAGTTCGAAGATCCGGATAACCTTGGTATCCGGACCGACTGAGCTCGAGATCGGCCGAGATCCGAAACCACTCTATTTCATTAGATATTTGTATAGGAACTCATGAACAGTAGAGGCGACCCTTCAGGGCGCCCGAAAGATATAACAAACCCACAGAGCAGAATTTTCCTAGTCCAAGACAATTCTTCGGTAAGTCCCTGCATAGGGCCGGGGTATGTCTGCCGTTGGTACCTGAGAGGCATAGCTTGTAGGGTACCAACAGGTAGCGCCAAGAGATAACGTAGGCCCGGGAGGGGCAGTCTCGCCAAGCGCGGAGAAAAGTCTCGCCGAACTCGGCGAGCCGGTGGGCCTGTAAGTCCCAGGGCACCGTAACCTTTCAGCTGAGCTGCTTTTGCACTCGGCGGCCCGTGACTGTTTCATCCTTTGGTGGACGGCACGGGTTTTGTGAACGGAGACTGCCCGGCTCAGGCGAGTCTCTGGAGAGTTGAACCGGTTGGTTGGAACTCGGCGAAGACAAGACACCTACTGTCCCAGCTGGGCCGGACCGTCGGGGACCCGAAAGAGACCCCGCGCAGGCCAACTCAGCCGACTAACTCGGCTATTGTTGTTGGTTGCTTGCTAGGACCCACATTTGACTATTTGTGTGTTTTGCAATACCACACGTAGTTGAACCCGAACACCTGGCTCTTCGAAAAGTAAGCCTAGTGGCGGCAGTTTTTATCACCACAAAACGCATTCGATCGCATATCATAGTCCAAGCCACAATTCACACTTCGGCACTGCCCATACGTTATTGTTTTCAGCAGACTGACGAATGTTAGCCTCAGATCATGTGTAGGGAATACCGCACTGGTGGCGAAAATGAGCGATCACACACCCGATTCGCACAATTCGAACTTGACGTGTGGGTCTATAGTCTTATGGCATTAGTGTGATACCAATTTCTCCACATATCTTCAGTTACTCGCACACGATCATTGATCTTCAAGAAGGCCATTTCCTCCTCGAAGCAACCCAGTTCGATTCGTTTTTCGGATAGTTGTTGCGCGTAGTCAGGTTCTGATTCTTGGTCGTCTCCCCATCATTGCTGAGCGTGGGCACGTGCGTCACAATTATCAGAAACACCTTGGCTCGGCTCAGCATTGTCAACGCTCGGTTCGACGACGTCAAGAAGCCAACCTTTCCTTGGCTGCGAACCAGGCTAATAATCGCAATATCCACTTCGCTTCCTTGACATGAATCGCCAGTAGCGATAGTTACGTTGAGTCGATCGGCCCGTATACGCCACTTGGGTAACTCTTCGCGTAAGTAGGCCACCTGACCTCGATACGGCGAAATGACCAGCACGCGCAATGGCTCAGGTAGTCGTCGTAAGTGCACAGAAATATCGACCAGTTTCTCCATGACCCATATCGCTTCGGTCGGCTTGAACAAGGAGCTGCCTCCCTCGAATGGCTGCTCTTTGCTTTTGGATAGAGACACTAGTACCGCCCGTTCGTTGCAGAGCTTAGACGAATCGTCTGTCTGAGACGATGGGGTAAACCTCATCCCCTGCAGAAAATCCTGAGCATCCGAACGCCTCTCGGTCTTGATAGTTCCGCGATAGAATACCTCGTTTAGCGGTCCCATAATGCCGGGGTGGCACCGGTACTGCATATCCAAACATGTCGCTCGCCCCAGATTGAAAAAGTCCTCCAACGCCAACTTATCCAATCGGTGGCGTTGGCCGCCGAAACTAGTCTTCAGGGTCGGATCGTTCTCCGGCTGGTATGGGGGTAGCTGGCGGGGGTCTCCTACGATTGCCAACGTTGTTGTATGCCCACGTAATGCCATGACGAGTCCCGGGTCAGGCACCTGTCCACCTTCATCGCAAATACACAGGTCGAACTGCAATTTGCGGACGCCTTCTTGTCCCAGCGAGGAGCTCGTACCAAACACAATGACCGCATTCCTTAGAATATCCTTCCGCTTTCAATTCCACTGAGAAGATAGCCCCCCCCCCCCCCCCGATTGTCGTTATGCCCCCTCATCCATTCGTCTTTGAAGTTATTCTTCATTGCAGTCAAAGAGAACTGGGGGAAGCGATTGTTGATCGTGTTGCTATTGCCCACTCGCAGCAACTGTCCGGCCTTCCAGTTATCCGAGGCTGCGATTCGTTTCATGTTCTCATCAACAGCATCGTCTGTCTCCGCGTAAATGACCACGCGTTTGTTGGGATGTACTTTCACATACGTCACTGCCGCGAGACTGATGAACAACGTCTTCCCACAACCGCACGGCCCGACTACCGGCACGACTCCTTCCTGCTTGAGTACCTGCAGCACCGCCATTCTCTGCATTTCGTTCAATTCATGATACTTACCCATAAATACGCCATTCTCTTGCAGTGTCTGTCCGAGGGTGTCATCTCCTATTCCACGCTCGCGCTTGGCGAGCTTCAACCCTAGGAGTCGACTATCCATCTCTCTGAACACGATCCCTTTAAACCCATATTCGTGCCGCCGCGATCGAAGCCCCCCAACCGAATACATCCGATTGCCACGCGATCCTTAAGATTCTATGATCAATAGAGAAAAACACCAGAGCATGTTTTCCCGGAAGCGTCCGCTATGTCGTTGTAATTCTCGATATGGTGAGTCAGCGGACGCCAGCTCAAAATTTTGCCACAGAATGCTGAATGCTCTGACACGGATTCATCATCTCGGCAAATATTAGATGCGTCCAAAGGATTGTAAAGCGCGAGCATCGAGCGATAGTCTTGAGCGTCGTTGAACCCGAATCAAAACACCTAGCTCTTCGAAAAGTAAGCCCAGTGGCGGCAGTTTTTATCACCACAAAACGCATTCGATCGCATATCATAGTCCAAGCCACAGTTCACACTTCGGCACTGCCCATACGTTATTGTTTTCAGCAGACTGACGAATGTTAGCCTCAGATCATGTGTAGGGAATACCGCACTGGTGGCGAAAATGAGCGATCGCACACCCGATTCGCACAATTCTAACTTGACGTGTGGGTCCTCCTCTGGGTATAGCCTTATGGCTTTAGTGTGATACCAATTTCTCCATATATCTTCAGATATTCGCACACGATCATTGATCTTCAAGAAGATATCATGATCAATTTCCTCCTCGAAGCAACCCAGTTCCGTTCGTTTCTCGGGTAGTTGTTGCGCGTAGTCAGGTTCGGATTCTTCATCGTCTCCAGTCAGATCGATAACATCATTAGCGTTATCAGTAGCAGGATGCCCCGGCAATGAAATATATGTCTCCACGCGCTCACCCTCGTCAGATAAGTGACCCAGCAATGCATTATCTGCCTCCACGCGCCCAGTCTCGCTAGTAAGCTGCTGCACACGCTTACTTTCGTCTGATGCGTGGCTCAATAATGCATTATTTCCCACGCGCTCTATCTCAGTAGTAGGATGATCCGGCGATGGTCCCTCCAAAACTTGGTTGGTGATAGGCGCTGCAGGATTTTCCTTTCTCCGTTTTTTTTCTTGCCCTACTTGGATCTGCACGGCTCGTCTCTTTCGTTTGCTACCGGTAATTGACATCTTCCCCAATTCCACTACTGCGGCATCCAGATCCAACATTCCGTCGGCGCACCGCCGATACCTTTTCAGTCCATCTCTCCGTAATATATGTTGTTTTGCTGAGCCGGGGGGATTCGCTTGAATCGCAGCATGGCCTGCGCATGGGGTACCCGAGCTCTACGGACACACACGCGCTCGAGAGTGCTCGCTTGTAAAATGAGGCACACAACTTGGCCTTCGCTCAGCAGCTCACGACCAAGGGCATCCCCGAGGGGGGCTCGAAGGCTGTTGTGCTCTGCGACCCCATGTCAGCCTGCCTACCCGGGCAAGTTTGTAAGGAGGTTACTTTTTGATCTGATTTGATTGCGATTTAGACTACTGGTGCAGCGGAGCTGTGCTGACGGAAGTTGGCAATGCATGCCGATCCAAAGCATGACATCTCTGCTTGAATGATACATCTATTACTCTCGCCCCTCGAGGCCAATTCACTTGACAACCGCGCGCAAGCAAGTAGGCAATGTTGTCCTTGTTCGAGAGCTGCGAGGAGGGCACGTCCTGTACGCGGCGCTGCACCTTCTTCTCCTGCTTGAGGTTTGTCTGGATGCAGAGAGGCGTTTGTGTCTCTTACGTCGAGAGTGATACCGAGTTATTAGAGCATCCACCAGTCTCCTACCACCGGTCTCCACCGGTAACTTAGAACATCAACTGGTCTCCTCCGGTACCAAAGAACAGTAACCGGTACATCTTAGAGCGCCCACTGTAATCAAAGAGCCTCCACCGGTACACCTTATCGTGGCCACCGGTACTGTGCAGTCAGCGTTCCACGAGGTGCAAGTGCACGAGCGGCTGTGGCCAAGAACAATGGGGCTTACACAACTGCTAGGATTACTTTTACATAGAGGGCCATCGACAAGCCCAATCTCACAGCCTGGGACGAGTACATCTCGCCTCCGAGCTACGAGGACGTCACCTCCTACCTTATTGTCGACCGGAATCGGCTGACGGGAAACCTTGACACAGTTTCCAGCTCACGACACATCATTCATACTGCGTATAGTATATGGTGTGCCCTTGACTATTACTTGGTACCACTCCGCTCCGGAACTATTGCACGTTACATGTATATCCTAACAAAGCCGTGCTATGCCCGGAACAGCTCTGGATTTTATGTAAGAGTGATATTTCAAGTAAGTTAACGTGAAGTGCACAAATTCATCGAGTGAACGGAACCTGGCGATAATGCCAGCGACCACAAGTTATCGACAGGTATTGATTCGATCGGCCCTATTCTGGCGTAAGGCCTGCTGCCAACAGCGGCCTTCGAGCGTTCTTCTCGATCTGCTTGAGCAGCTTCATCTGCTCGATCTCGTCCTCGTTGTGCATACAAGTGTGGCGTGGAGATCCGGCCGAAAAGTGACCTCGGCCGGACCAGGTTGCAAGCGTACTCCGTCGGATTCGCTGACGGAAAGGAAGTTGCCGTTGTGACAAGCTTTCACTCTCATTTACCTCGGTAGAGTGACAGGTAGTGACATTGGCCTCGGCGGGACCTAATAAACACCCGACCGAGGCTAAATACGGCAGACTCAGTGCTATTTACGACCACAACCGTAGTCGTACTTAAGTGGAAGCCTCGTTCAGGTGACCGAAGCCTCGTTCAGGTGACCGAAGCCTCGTTCGGACGACCGAAGCCTCGTTCGACCTTCGAGGTACCTCTGGCGTAATCACCGTCATTATTGATGAGTGTACAGAGGTCGCCACATCGAGATTCGTTTTATACTAGATATTTGTATGTAGGATTAGGATTAGCTATAGGATGATCTGCAGAGGCTCTCAGAGCCTCTGAATATTCAGTAATAAATCAGCAGTCTTCCCCCCAAGTCTTCAGAGGTTAAGTCCGACTCCGGTAAGTGTTAGCTAGCTTGCTGTAGTGCCTGGATACGCCTGGCTTAGTGGTATGGCCGTTGACGGGCTAGAGATTAATTAATTAATAGTCCGCCGAGGTCAAGCCAAGAGTTGGCGTGGCCGAGAGGCTAGAGCGGTACTTAGAGTATCGTTCTGTGTGTGTGTGGGGTGTATTAGTCCCCTCGAGTATATTTTACTACCGACCGAGGATTACCTCGGTCCCCTTTGTATTAGGCCTAATCCGCCGGTACCCTTTCATCTGAGGGACTGCAAAAGGGTTGCGCGAAAGCGCTATATTGCATTCTAGCCCTCGTTCGTGGCTAGTTAGTGCAGGTTTTGGGTTGACCGAAGACAACCTTGGTACACAGAGGCTTATATCCAACCCGGTGTAAGGGATCGTTCCTGGACCTCAGGTTTTGATTCCAACTTTCGTTGACCTAATTAGGGAGACGTGTGTTGTTGGTGGGACTCGTACCTTACGGTAGCGAGATTTTCAGCGTGTTCCTACACGACAACTGGTGCCGCGACCCGGGATTGGAATAACCTTCTGTGTATTCTGGTTGTTGTAGGTCTCAACCCCTACGAGCAAAAGAGGAGAAGAGAAGAGAAGAGAGAAGAGAAGAAGAAGATGGCGCGAGGAACCAAGTCTGCGGCTCCAATTACGCCGATGAAGTCGAGTGGGTCGCGCTCCGAAGCGCTGGACCACTCCGGAAGCTCGTTCGAATCTTTGGCGACCGTGGCGATGGGCAGAGTCGACGAGCATCAGGCAACCTACGATTCTGCGTTTGAACCCTCGGACGCCATGGAAGAAGACGAGGATGATGACTGGGAAGTCAAAGGCACCGTGAACGAGGCCGCGGAAGCAGCGGTGGTGTCTGCAGGGCGAAACAGTTGTGTGCGACCGCTCGCCCGAAACCTCGTTGACGAACTCGACGACGTCGCCGAGCCAGAACCAGCTTTCGGTGAGGACGACGGAGAAGACGGTGCGAAAGACTTCCCAAAGACGGCTGCAGTCACGACCCAGCCGACGGGAACCCGTCCGCCGCTCAACGGAGACACGCCAGCGGCCAACAAGGTGTTGGGCCGGTGTGTGGAGTTGATGAGGACGAAGAGCAACTGGATGAGGCAGTTCTCACCCAAGATGGTTCGTCAGGCCGTGTGGGTGGACCTCGGACGAGAGCTGGCTGCGCCTATTGACTCAACGAGCACCCGAGCTGTGGCCCTCAATACGGAAGGGTTACTCCAGGCGATGGGGTGTGACTACCAAATGTACCCGTCGGCCATGGCGCTCGCCGACTGGAGCCCGACCGAGGCGGCCACTGCTCTCTCGAAGTGGAAGAAGAAGCTGAGGACGGCGTTTGGTGCTACCAACGCGAGCGTAGCCACCCTAGTGTTTGGCACGAAGACCTACCTCGTCCAGACCGAGGCGGATCCGTCGCAAGTGCCGCTGCCACCGACGCCCCTGAAGGGAGCCACCGACGTCAGCGGAGGAACGTTCGCCACGAAAGGGCTGGCGTCCCCGTACATGCAAGACTCGCACATGGTGACACCGAGGTCAGTCGACCGCAGTGACCGCTTGGCGAAGGAGAACGAGGCCTCGTTCACCACGCCGAACACTCGCCGAACGACGGTCCGACTTCCCGAGAAGAAGTTCGAGGCCCGAGAGGAGTCGTCTGACAGCGACGAGGATCGTTTTGATCCGGACTACTACGACGGCGACCAGACGGGTGAGTGGGCACGCCAAGTGAGGGAACTGAGTGCAGCGAATGGCCGGAGTAACACACCGAGGCTTGAGATCGCTACGCACCTCCCTCTCGGTAACATTAAACCGTTCCTCGGTACTCGCAACAAGAGCGAGCGGTCGATGCAGTGGCTCCGAAAGTTCATGTATGAGATGAAGGGAACGCACACTCCGACGAACGAGTGGTGCATGGCGTTTGAACTCAGCCTCCAAGATGGGGCACTCCATTGGTACCGCCAGCTTCCTCGCAAGACGAAGCGTACGTGGAAGCTGTTGAGTGATGCTTTCATCAAGTATTATTGCTCGAAGTTCACCCAGTCAGCGAAAGCTCGCTACTACTCGGCGAAGCGAGAGGATAAGGAGCACGTCTGCGACTACCTCAACCGCTTGAACGGGTACGCGCGCAACGCAGGCGTGCAATTTGAGAACGGTGGACGTGAGGCGAAGGATCACGTGGATCACTTCCTCGATTCATGTGACGACCGAGGCTTGGAAGAACGACTGTGTCATGCGCGGGTCAAGGACATCCACGACCTCGAAGAAATGATCAACGACATCCTGCGCAGTAGAGAACGGAAAACGGCGCGTGAACCCTCGGTGAGACGCCACCGAAGCCAAGACGATAACCGGCGACGTGAAAACCGGTCGAACGAGGCTACGAGAAGCGGTTTCGGCAGCGAACGACGCTACCGAGACGATGGCCGACGCCGAGAACGACGCGACGAGTCCCCGTACCGGTCGAGAATCACCCTGGTAGAAGCTTTGGCCGATGTCGTCACCGCATTGAATATCAGGGCCTCGGACGGTGATCATGAGGATTCCCAATCTGTTCGCAGATGCGGACGTGATGCGACCGAGGCCAGCAGCCTACGCGGTGCGTCGTACGACGCCGACGAGTATTCAGATGTGGAGTCGGATTCGAGCGAAGTCTCAGCCGACGCTCACGGACATGTGGACGCGACGAACGACAATGAGCGCCGAGCAGCCGCGGCTGGGACCTTCGCTCGACCGGACAATCGCCGCCAGTCGGGTGGAAACAACCATTTTCAGCGCGACCGAGACGGCCGTCGCCAGTACGGACCGTGTGCTGCATGCAACAGCCCGTACCACTCGGTGCACTACTGCAATCGGAGGTGCAAGTTGTGTAAACAAGTCCACGATGCCGGCAAGTGCGACGCCCTCCGGGAGCTGACAAGTCTGTTACGAACGAAAGTCGACAAGAAGGATCTCACCCCAGAGCTGCAGAGCCTGGTGTTCGGGAGCCATTTAAACTAGGCAGCCCGCCAACTGAAACTGGGTTGGTCCCAATCGGGCTGCCACAGTTAGCTGAGCCTGCTGTCGACGCAGACTATTTGTTTGCGTTCACAGGCAAAAGCAAATGGCCCGACGATCGAACGAACAACGAACGAGTGAATACGATGGAAAATGGAAGTGACAGAGGCGTACGCCTCGGTGAGAATGGAATTGATGAAACAAGTGATGGCGAAACCGTACATGCCCCGACCGAGGCCGTCATCACGAGTATGGCTCAAGTAGAGTCGGTCGACCGAACCCTCGGTCGGGCAATAAAATTACTGTCCGGTGAACGAATGAGGTGGTGGTCGTCCCAACGATACGACAAGAGGAAGAGAATGCGCGCGCTTGTCAAGGGCGCAGTTGACGACACCCGGATACGGATCTTGCTCGATACAGGAGCGAATGTGAGCGTGATCTCGGCGAGCTTGGCCAAGAGGCTCCGAGTGAGGGAGGTATTCGACCACGGTCGTAGCCTGGAAGTGCGGGGCATCAACCCTGGCACAATGGAAACTCAACGAAGAGCTATGTTGAAGGTCACCCTCGGGTGGAGACACGCGTACGAGTTCGAGATGTGGATCATGGATCACAGTGCTGGAGTAGACGTGGTCCTAGGCATGGATTTCATGGTACCCGCCGGAATTCGACTAGATCTGTTCCACGGTACGGCTCAGCTCCCGAACGAGGAAATGGTACCCCTTCTGAAATCGAAGGAGTCGGACGAGCCGGTGTCATACGGGAGTCACATCGTAGGAGGTCCTACCGAGCTGCTGGCGATCCCAGGCAGGGAATGGAGAGAATTCCGCTTGCCTCGCCGACAACCGTCTCGAACGACCCACGAGACGTGGATTCGAAGGTCAACGAGGCTTGTGCCGACCGTGGTGAAGAGTCAACGAGGCCGGCCGATCTGGATCCGGCTGACTAATGTTACAACGAAGGGAACGAGTTGCTCGGCGCACGAACCTGCAGTGTTATGGGTGCCTAGGGGCGACCTACCTCGGAGAACGGGCTACGCGCGAGTAGGGTCCGACAAATATCGAGAGTGGCAAGTGCTGGCGTACGCGGAGAGCAGGGATGAGACGCTGTTTGGACGTGAGGGAAAGCTCTACCGAGAATGGCTGGCCGTACAACCCTCGGCCGTGGAACGACGCGAGTACCCGACTCCACGGGCACTCCTCAGACGACCTACCGAGGCTACGGCGTGCACTGAGACGCCAAGCGAGGACGACGATGGTCACCTAGCGACGGCCAACGGTCTGGACCTCGTTGGGACTGTCGACGACGCGAGCAAGTGCCAGCCGCCCTCGGTCGATGCCGAACCTTGTTCAGCGAGAAGTGGAGGACAGGATTCAAGGCCGTCCGAGGACTACGCAACCGAAGAAATCGCAGAACGACCCGAATCAGGTAACCCGGATCTCGAAGTCCGAATTGACGACTCCGCGCGCCCTCCAGGCGAGTTAGGAGGGATCCTGGCCTCGGTGACCACGGGTGACGACGCCTGTACTGATCAAGTAGGCGTTTATGCGGTGACCGAGCCCAGGGGTGACCCAGAAGCCGAAGCAACGACTGACCGAACAACCACCAACTCAGCCGACAGACATGTCAAGTCCGACGCGGAACGGCTGGAGGCTGTCTACGTCTCGGTCATGGCTGGAGGCAGTCCGGAAACAGTCGCTGATGCGGACTGGGGCACCAACGATACGGCAGAACACCTACCGAACGAGATCGAGTTGACGGACTACGCGCACGAGCTAGCTTTCCTGCCCGACCTGACGGAACCATCGTCAACGACGCTGGATTACTCGGGTCCGAATGTCCAGAACCCCGACTTGAAGGCCGATCAGCAGGTGAAGCTCGTGGCCGTGCTTCAGAAACATGAAGAGATCATGATTGCGAGCGGCAACGCTTTGCCCCCACAAGCGTACGGCGTGGTGTGTGACATCGACGTGCAAGGGCACCCCCCGATTAAACAAAAGGCTCGGAGGACCCCTATACGGCTTCTGGGCAAACTCTACGAGTTGTTGAAGGGTCTACTGACGGCGAGATTGGTCTCGTTCTCGGACAGCCCGTGGGCCTCACCTATCGTTATTGTGTTGAAGAAGAACGGAATCGACATACGGCTATGTATCAACTACAAACGAGTGAATGCGATCACCGCAATCATGGAGTATGCAATGCCGCTGGTCGACGATCTATTGACTGAGATGGAGGCATACCTGTGGTTTTGCTCCTTGGATGCGGCGAGCGGGTTCTGGGCGGTGATGATGACTCGCCGAGCCCGCAAGATCTCCGCTTTTGTCTGCGCGCTGGGCCACTTCGAGTGGCTACGCATGCCGTTCGGCCTCAAGAACGCGCCCATGATCTACCAACGAATGATTGACAACGCCCTCTGGGGGTTCGTTCAACCAAAGGGAGGCTGGGCTAGCTTCTCGGAGAAGATGCGGATAGCTGAAACGGCCGACGCCGAAGACAGGGCAGGGGTGACCGAGGCCTCGGTCAGCCTGAACGAGGCTCCCCGGACCAAATTCGAAGCCGACCGAGCTCTGTCGACCACCGAAAGTGCCGTTGCAACCCTGGTGAACAGCCCTCTGACCGACATGTATTCCAGCGGAGAACCGGACGAGTCCTCGTTGGTACCCGTGCTCGATCGGCGTTCGTTCGTGGATGATATTTGCTTCGGCTCCGAGACTTTCGAAGCGTGTCTGTCGACGTTAGACCGTCTGCTAAGTCGCTTCCAGGAGTGTCGAATCAGTGTTAGCTTCTCAAAGAGCCTGTTCGTACAACGGAAGGTGGGCTTCCTGTCTCACGACGTCTCGGCAGCGGGTATTGCTCCCGACGCTAAGAAGGCAGCGGCAGTGACCGAGCTCAAGTTCCCCACGTCTAAGAAGGGAGTTCAGTCCTTCCTCGGAGCGCTCAACTATTGCAGCCGTTTTATCCAAGATTTTGCGGTGTATGGAGCAGCGCTCTATCAGCTCAAGGATTCCGACTTCGACCTCGGTGGTGACCTCTCCGCTGCCCGACAGAGCTTTGCAATGCTGCAACAGCGTGTCCGAGACGCACCGATACTTCGCCACTTCGACAGGGGCAAGGACGTCCACGTCACGCTGTTCGCAAATGAGTGGGCTCTCAGCTCGACCCTTATGCAAGATCACGAAGGCAAACTACACCCCGTTCGCTTCTGTGGTCGTGTATTGAAGGACGCCGAGATGAACTACCATCCGGCCGAGAAGGAGGTCCTAGGTCTACTGCTAGTATTGAAGGTGTACTATACTCAACTCGTTGGGAAGACTATACGAGTCTACACTCGGTTTTCGACGCTCGAGTGGGTGCACAAGTCCAAGACACTCTTCGGTCGGGCCACCCAGTTTGCCGTCTTGCTATCACCATGGCACCTGGTGGTCGAACGAGGGAAGGAAAAGGATTGTGCGTTCGCTCAGCTGCTCCAAGCTGGACTGACGAGTTTTGTCGATTTGGACGAGTCGTTGGCCTCGGTGGCCCCTCCATCCAAAGGGTCACCGAACGTTCGTTTGGATCCGCATATGTTATATGCTCGACTACCGACCTCGTACAGTGGCCACGTCCTCTCGTTCGACGGCTCGGCGAAAACGGAGAAGCACGGTGGCTATGGGAGTTGCTCATGGATCTTATGGAAGCTTCCGGAATGGACGATAGTGATCGCTGCCAGTGCTTATCTCGAAGCCACTACGGTCAACCTCGCTGAGTACGCCGGCATGAACAACGGCGTCTCGGCAGCGCTCGGTCTAGCCATTACAGACCTTGTCATTGTCGGAGATTCGAGACTCGCCATTCAGCAATCACTAGGGGTGATAGCGTGCCGGAAGGAAACGCTGATGGCACAACTCAACCACCACCGAGAACTCGTAGCCAAGCTCCGTTCGGTCAAGTACCTGCATGCAGTACGCGAATTCAATGCAGCAGCAGATTCTCTAGCCAGCGAGACGTTGGAGTCTAAGGTGTCGGCAGTGACGACGTCCGAGGCGAGGATCGCGGAACTGCGGGCTCTGAACCGGATTAACGAAGTCATCTACGAAACCTCGGTGGAAGGAACGACGGAAGAGAAACCCTCGGTGAGCGTCTTGCGAGCGTCTATGACCCGCGAAGAGCCCCGAAGTAAGACTTTTTTCGATTTTGTGCGGTCCGAAGGCCGAGATTCAGGCCATGTGACGGTTACGACTATGTGGTGGAGCGGGATCGGCCAAAATCTTGTTAAGACCTGATCTGGCTACCACAGCGCCCAGACACCGACTAACGGAGGGGGTCCCCCTTGATCCGTGATCAGCTGAACTGTTCTCACCTTGTGTACCCGTCGGCGGGCTGGATCTGCTCTCTCGGGGCTCCGAAGATGCAGCACTTGGTGAAGATTGAATGTCTTGGCGAGACGTGGGGATGGGGTTGGAGCAGCGCGGGAATCTTCGCTCTGCGTCCGGTTATTGGTCTCGATCGAGGGTTCTTCGCTCGGATCGAGGGGTCTGGATACAATCCGAGACCGGTAGTTGCCTTTCTTTGGTGTGTTGGTTCCTTTCCGGGTAGTTTGTCGCCTCCAATGACGAGATCTTGAATGTTGAGAGAAGACTCGATCGCCAGCCAAACTGTGAAATCTGGTCGATCGGCACACGGATGCTTGAAGGAAAGGGTCACTAGAGTGGGCAAAGCTGGCCAATATATTATCCAAGCTTAACCTCACTACCAGATCCTCTATTCCCGTACACTTGTCAACACTACCGAGGCCAATGTAGTTCCACGGGAGGTGCTGAGGACACTTGCGATGTAAAGTGCAAATTCAACTCTCATTTATGTTTAGCCTCTACGTCCCTACGGCTACCATCCCAACCTGCATCCTACAACCAGACGACAACTTGATTCTTGGACTGTCTGCGCCCCTTGGTTCATCCCATCCTTGGCCGATCGACGATCTGCGATCTCGATCCGCGATCCCGATCTGCGATCTCGATCCGCGGTCCCGATCCGCGATCTCGATCCGCGATCTCGATCCGCGATCTCGAACCGCGATCCCGATCCGCGATCTCGATCCGCAATCTCCGTCCCCAATCCCGATCGTGATCTCCATCCGCGATCCCGATCCGTGATCTCGATCTTGGTTACCGCGGTCCCGATCCGCGATCTCGATCCGCGATCTCGATCCGCGATCTCGAACCGCGATCCCGATCCGCGATCTCGATCCGCAATCTCCGTCCCCAATCCCGATCGTGATCTCCATCCGCGATCCCGATCCGTGATCTCGATCTTGGTTACCCCTCCTTTGACTGGGGCCTTGCATAATGCCATTCCTGTTACTCCTTCGGTTCTGTTCTCGGTCTGTCGCCAGCTTCCATATTCCGACCGCGACTTCGCAGAATACCCTTCCCTGGAGGCAGCCACCAATCGGATCTGATCCACGCGGGCTGCCCCGACTCTACCGGATCCGGACCCCTGGCGTCATCCTGCTTGCACCAGATTCACCAGATCGCGCCAGTTCGCACCTGCTCCCCATCTACATCTCCGCGTTGTGCTCTACCCTCAAAATTTCTTCATGCGCTTCACCACATCCGCCCCCTGTCCGTCAGTTGTGTCGTGCAACGGCTCACTGCGGGCCGCCGATGCCACTCTAGTCCCACTTTCTCATTCGCCTCATCCGTCGCAGGTACCATGAGCTCGCACCATCCTGACCATTCCGACGGGGATCGATCTCCACCTCCTTCGCCCCGTTCAGTTCGATCCACCACCTCTCGCCGCTCGACTCGGGCCCCTCGCTCTCCGGCAGGCGAGATCGCCCGCCTAGAGCAGGAACTTCGCAGCACTCAGGCGACCCGGGCTACCTTGTTTCGGGATCGAGATCGCCTGAACGATATCGTCAATCGTCTAAACACCGAGCTCCAAGATCTGGAACGACATCGCTGGGGGCAGGAGGATGAGATCCGACGTCTCCGTACCGAGATCGATGACCTCCAGCAGGCGTCCAACGGGGGAGGTGACCGACGGATCCAGGATCTGCGGCTAGTGGCGGACGGACAAAGGGCCGAGCTCAACGAGATCAACCGTCGACTGGCCCGAGCCGAACAACGACTGCTCTCCGCCGAAGAAGATCGTGATCGCCTCGATCGGGAGCTGGATCACAGCGTGGAAGAAGCAGTTCAGCTTCGATCGCAGCTCGATGATCAGTCGCACGAGCTTCAGTGGACTCAAGATGAGCTGGCCACCGCTGTCCGTAGCCTAGATCGGGTGACCACCGCCCTTCAGAACTCCGAGGCGGAGTTGGATCGTGAGCGGTCGACTTCTGGCGGATCCGCACCCCTTGCGCCTCCTGCGTCGGCCTCCTCTGCTTCGGTCCCGGCTGCATCGGGGTCTGCTTCGACTAGTGTGACTCGCCTCTCCGAGGAACTCCGTCAAGCGCGTCGAGATGTGACATCTCTCCAGGCCGCTCGGGACGTATCTACCGCCCGAGTTGTTCAGCTTGAGGGTGACAACCGGCAACTTCGAGAGGAGATCTCTCAGCTAAACCAAGGTCAAGCGATCTCAGCCACCGAGAACTCCGATCTGCGTACGTACTGTCTTCACTCCACCGGATTAGCCTCGATCACTGACCTCTGAATGTTATTCTCGAAGGAACGAGGCTGACCGACGCTCGCCGAGACATCCGCGCGCTGGAGGCACAGTTATCTGACGTCCAAGATGCCTACGCCGGCCTGCGACGCGTCAATGACGAATCTGAAGAGGGCTTGGAGGACGTGTCTACGGCTTTGTCGCGAGTGGTCGAGTGGATCCATCTTCGCCACGCCGCCGGGGCCGCGGCTCCCTCCAGTCCCGTCGCCGGGGCTACTACTCCATCCAGTTCGGCGGCCGGGGCTGCGGCTCCTCCCAGCTCGGCCTCCACCACTCCAACAGGAAAACGGGCACGAGATCGGTCCGTATCACCCACTCTTCGACCTCCTCCACTCAAACGTGCCGGATCCGTATCCTCTCAAGCTCCTCCTTCCCGTAGTCGATCGCCTTCTCCAGTTCTCTCGCTGTCATCCGACGAGGAGATCGACCAAGGACCCGGCGGCCCGGGAGGGCCCGCCCCTCAGGAAATAATCGAGATCCATGACGACGGGGCCGAGTCCGAGTCTGATCACGCCGGTTCACGGATCGACCAGGGTTCACCTGCCGGAGGGCACGCCGGATCGGGCGCGCCTTCTGGCTCGGGGGGTTCTGCTGAGTACGGATCTCCCTCAAGCGGGGGTGATGCCGAGGAGGCGGAAGAGGAGGAAGAAGAAGAGGAAGAAGAGGAAGAGGAAGTGGAAGAGGAGGAGGAGGAGGAAGAGGAGGAGGAGGAAGAGGAGGAGGACGAATCCGATCCTGAGGCACTCGCCGCTCTAGCCCGCTCCCGTTCTGAAGCTCGCCGTCGGCAGTCCGCCTCCCCTCGATCCAAGGCACCGTCATCTCCTCCCGCAACTCCACGTCGTCGATCTTCTTCGGCTGACTCGGGTCGCTCCCGTTCTAGCACTCCTGGGCCTGGATCCATACCTCGATCCCCTCATGCGAGTCCTCCACCACCTCGCTCTCCGGCCGGATCTCCGCCCGGGTCGCCCCCGGGTTCACCTGGTTCACCCCCAGGCCCGCCTGGTCCGCCCCAGGCCGGAGCTTTGGTTCCGCCCCTGTTTCCGATCGCCACCTCCATCCCTGGATTCAACGCTCCTCGTGCCCTCACTCAGGCCGAGACCGACCCGTGGCCCGCGACCCTTCTGAGTCAATGGCAGATCACGGCCTTGATCTTGTCCTCGCTGTCCCGAGATCTGGTCATACCTTCCGGTTGGTTGTTCCCGGAGCACGTTCGAGGTACCCGGAAACCTGTTCCGGGAGTTGGGTACCGGGACGACTTGATCACGGGTGCCAACATTCAGGCCTTGATCAACAGCCAACCTTGGGCGGTACTTGCCAATCCGGCGACCCCATTGACCTTCGATCTGGCTCTGCACCGGGGCGCTCGGACGAGATTGGGCCGGATCGCCGACGCCTATCTGGCCTACGAGGAGCTGCAGCGGTGGACGTATTGGGAGACCACACATTATCTCCCGATCACCCGCCCGCAACGAGATGCCGACCCACTGCTCGAACAATATCATGCGGCTCGTCGTCATCGGCGTATAGTTGCCGGGGAAAAGTGGCGCCACCTCCTTCGTGATATGCTTCCGATGTTCCGGGAGCAGTGGGCCGACGTCGATCTGCTGCTGGATCCATTTTTTCTTCACCTCCCCACCACCCAAGACGAGATCACCTGGTATCCCGGCATTGTTTCTCGGGCTGCGAACGCTGGCAACCCTGCTCAGCACCAAGGAGAGCCCAATGATCTGCTAGAAGCGTTGATCGAGGCTGACAACCACGACCCCTGGCGGAACCACTACCGCGATCACCCGCAAGATCATCCTGCCCGGCGGATTGGACGTCTCGCGGCCAAGTTCAATCCCGCGACCGGGCCTCAACCTCCACCGTAAGATCGGGCAGCGGGGCGACTCCAGATCACCTTCGGTTTCCTTCCTCTTCTCTTCATGTTATCCACCCGTAGCTCGATCGCGTCATCTAGGCTTCGCACTTCATACATACACATTCACACATAACTCCTCTCCTCCGATCGGTGGCCCCCCCACCGATCCGTCCACTCTCTCATCGAGGAAACCAACTTCCCTCGACGACTCCACCTCACACCTCTTCGTGAGATTGCATCGCGCCAAATCGATTTCGATTCGTGCGATCTCGGAGGAATTCGTGTAGCAGCGCTCCGCAATTGAGATCTGCCTCATCGACCCAGTCTGGCGTATCGTAGCCCTTCCAATGTACCAAGAACTCCCGAAAGGTCCGACCGTAGCGTGTCCTTCTTCCCGTTCGCATATCGGTTATCCTCTCCACTTCGTACTCTCCCGCCTCCTGATCTGGTCTCCAGCTATCTTCCGGGAGCAGGGCTTCGTCGAAGTCGATCCGATCGGTCTCGCCCAAAGTAAGCTCTGCATCCGGCCGATCAGGAAAGTCTCGAACCGGCTTCAGCTTGGACACGTGCACGATCGGGAAAAGGCGGTAGTCCGTCCCGCTTGTCTGCAGTTTCACGGTGTATTCGTTGATCTTGTCGACGACACGAAACGGTCCATGCCACAGGTGGGCGAGTTTTCGGGCGTATCCCTCCTTCACCCGGTCCAGGTAGAGCCACACTTGGGATCCGGCTTGGATCGGGTGCGGTCGGACCTCTTCATTGTGCCGATCTGCCCGATCTGCTATGGCCTCCGCCAGCCGGGTGTTGACCTGGCTGCGAGCAATGCCGTAGTGCCTCTGAATCTGATACCGCCACCTCCGCGGATCCCGGTTTTGCGTCCGAGTACTGCCCAGCGGTAGGGTAGCTTCAAGTGTCGATCGAGGGTCCCAACCATGCACCAAATAGAAAGGAGTATCTCCTCGTACCCGATCTTGAGCAGTGTTGATAGCAAAGGTTAATCTCTCCGCATATTCGTCCCAGTCCCGTTGGTCCAGATCTTCCACATACATCTTCAGAGCTCTGGTGGTAGTCTGTACCATTCGTTCCGCGGTTCCGTTAGCTTGGGGTCGATACGCCATCGTCGCCCGTTGCCGTTGACCCAGGATCTTGTTGAAGGCGCGGAAGAAGTCTGCCATAAACCCGGGCTCCCGATCGTGGCGGATCGCTTCGCTCGCCCCGAATCTCCTGAAGACACACTCTTCGTAGGACTCCGCGATCGTCTGTGCGGTGCGGGATGCGCTGGCTTTAGCGATCACGTATCCGGTGAACAGATCGACCCAGATCAGCAACTCCGTATTACCTTTATAGGATTTCGGCAGCGACGGGATGTGGTCCATGGCTATAATCTGGAATGGGTAGGTTGCTTGGATGTTTCCGGGTGACTCTCCCCTGATCGTTGGTCGCCCCTTGCCCGTTTCACAGTCTACGCATTCCCCGATATACTGTTGAACGCTCTTGAAAAGACCCCTCCAGTGGAAGTGGTCTCTGATCCGTTGATAGGTGCGCCCGATGCCTTGGTGTCCGCCTTCGAGACTCGAGTGGTAATGGTGTAACACGTCCTGATGTAGCGTTGCCGGTACCACCAGCCGCATCAGCCCGTCCCGGTCCGCGGAGGCCCGTTTGGATGGGGCGCAGTAGAAAAGTAGGCCGTTGTCGTCGATCTCGTAGTCGTGAGCCAGGTTGCCGTAAGACCGGGCTTCCTGTTGGGTCAGATCTACTACGCTACCCTCCAGATACCTTTTCATGCCCGCTATCCACGTTTCCTCGTTCTGTGCGGTACGAATCCGGTCGATCCGCAGCGTTCTGACGAATTCCTCATGCAGTACTGGCGGATCGTGGCTGATCCGGGATGAACGAGTTCTTGCCGCGGAGATGCTCGCCACAGGTCCCTCTGACTGGACGATCAGGATCTCGTCTAGCCGATTCAATGTGACCAGGTCTTGTCGATCTGACTCGTCTTCCACAATGATTCCACTTTGGCGTTGGAGTGCGGCACCTGCCAGACTGTCCGCACTGCCGTTCCAGTCTCTCTTCACGTGTATCAGATCATGTTTCGGCCACTCGCGTAGTCGATCTAGCACTTTCTGTCTCAGCAATACCAGCTTAGGGGCCTTACAATCTATCTCGCCTCGTACCTGCCTCACCACCAGATTGGAGTCCCCACAGATGACTAGTCGTCCTCGATCTAGATTGTCCAAAAGGTCGAAACTCAGGAGTAGGCCGTTATATTCTGCTTCGTTGACCGTGAGACCTTCTGCATAGCCCGATCTGGCTTCCACCACCCTCCATTCGGGTAACTTCCACACAATTGCGCTGTAGGCGCCGCCGCCGCGCTTGACGCGAGCTGACCCATCGAAACTTACCACCAGCAGCTCCTCATCTGCCCGCACCGTGGGGATCGGAGTCTGGATTTGGCGTCGAGGTTCCTTCTGGGGCGCGATCGCCACGAGCGCGTCGTCCACCGCAGATCGGGGTGTTATGCTGGCTGCCAACACTCCCAAGATCTCGTCTTCTCCCTTCGTGCATTTCACGATTTCCAGGGTCCACGGCGAAAGAAGGGCGGCCCACTGTCCTAATCTGCCTTGTAGCCCTGACGATCTGAAGAGCCAAGCCAAAGTTGAGTGCCTCGCCAACACTTTTATCGGGCGCCCGACCAACAGATTGTAGTTGAGATCCAGGATCCTGAGGAGGGCTAGCACTTCCTTTTCCACCACGTTATAGTTCAGCTCGCTCGATTTCAACGTACGGCTGGCGAACGTGACGGGATAATACGTGTGGTCGTGTTCCTGCACGAGCGACGCGGAGATCGCCCACTCGCTGGCGTAAACAACGACTACTGGCAGTTGATCCGGGTCGAAATGTCGTAAGATGGGTGTCGTACCGATCTTTTCTCGTAATATCCAGAACGCTCGGAATGCGTGCAGCCACCTCTCTTCCTTTACCTCCCGATCACCTTTAGTAGCGATGCCGCCCGACATACTGGCGTTGCCGTCTGCGTGTTTTTCCTCCATGCTACTCCAGATCTCCCCTAGATCTGCCCGCGTCTTCAACTCTGCAAAATCAACCTCTCGCAGCTCGTAAAGCGTGGATGCGTAGATGGCGTAGTCTTCCAGGAATCGACTGTAGTAATTCAGGCTACCCAGAAAAGACTGCATAGCCCGCAGTGAACCTGGAAACGGCAGGTCTCTCAGAGAGGATAGATCCTTGGGTTTCGCCTCCAGCCCGTCTTCCGATACTTGGTGGCCTAGGTAGTCTACTTTCCTCATTCCCCAGTAACTTTTTTCGACACTGATCGATAGATTCCACTGATCGCATGACTCCAACAGGGCTTCTACTCGTTCGCAGGTCTCATCCCACGATCCCGCGGTCACGAGGATATCGTCGATATACGATCGGCGGCCGAGCACCGAAGGTTGTCCCGGACTCGCGGGTTCTCCGGACTCGATCAGATCCGTAGAGCATTCCGATCCAGGCCGAGGGATCCGGGTGAATCCATACAGGGCGTTATCCAGTAGCCGCTGGTAAATTTGGGGCGCGTTTTTAAGCCCGAATGGCATCCGGTTCCATTCGAACAGGCCGAACGGGGTAATAAACGCCGAGATCGCTCGAGCTCGGTCTGTCATACTTACCACCCAAAACCCACTGGCCATGTCGAGAGAGCAATACCACAGGACTTTGTCCAGACCTTCTAGCAGCTCGTTGATCAACGGCATCGGATAGATCATCAACCGAGTGAGGCCATTGACCAGCCGATAGTCGATGCACAACCGGATATCCACCCCATTCTTCTTGATGATCACGACGATCGGTGACGCCCACGGTGATCGCGACGCCCGAATGATCTTGGCGGATAATAGGCCCTTGAGTAGATCAGACACCTTCTCCCGAAACTGTGGGGCGATTTTTCGCACCCGCTGAGCTATCGGTTTCGCCTCACCTACATCGATATCGCACACCACCCCCCGAGCGGCAGGGGGTAGCGCGTTGCCCTTGCCGATCAGGAGATGTTTCTTCTTCCAGATCATCCGGCGCAACCGGTCAATCTCCTCGGGGGTGTTCATGGTCAGATCCCCTACCTTAATATCGTCGATAGTCACCTCGTCCGTCAGTGAGATCACGATCTCCGGGATGACGGCGAGTTCTTGTTCGACGTCCTCGGCCAACAACTCTCCCCCTTCGTGAAAGTAGACCTGATCAGTTGCAGTTGAGTCTTCCATCAACTCGGGTTTCTTGACGGACCTCGAGATCGGGACTCCGCTTACCGATCGGGTCTCGTCTTCCACGGTCTGCCCCGGGGTTGATGCCTCTTCGGACGATTCGTCCCTCACGATCCGCTCCGAGATCGGTGGCTCGGCCTTCACGATTAGTTCCGCGGTCGGGACCATTCCTGCCTCCTCCCCCACGATCTGCTCCGGGGTAGGTACCTCCTCAGGCGACTCGTCTTTCACGATCTGCTCCGGGATCGGTACCTCCTCGGGCGGCTCGGCTCGCACGCTTGGTCCCACAGGCGGGACTGTTCCTGCCTCCGCCCCTGCGATCTGACCCCGGGTCGGAATCTCCTCGGAAGGTTCTGCCTTCGTGATCGACTCCGGGTTCGAGACCTGTGCGTTCTCAGCTGGCGTTGATTTGACCTGGGCGATCGCAGTAACTGGGTTCCGCTTCAATATCGCGCGGGGGGTGGGATAGCTGGGCCTCTCCACCGCTGGCGTTGGCTGGGTTTGACACTCCGCATTTCGATCGGCCTGGAGTTCGCCCGTCGCCTGGAAGGCTAGATTTTGCCATTCGGCATATCGTCTGGATCCCACCGAAACATATCCCGGCAAGCGAGGAACCCGGTCTCCTGCCAACCACAGGCCGATCCGTTCGTCCCTCTGTAGGATGAGCTTCTGGTCACTGATGTTGGTGATTTCCACATATCGGATCTTTCCGGGGCCACTTACCAGGCTGGGTACCCATCGATCTCCCCGAGTTAGCCACAGCTTCTCCTGATCGGATGCCCTGAACCGAAGTGGTATTTCTACCGACTCCCCCACATTGATTTGTGAGTGTTGATCCAGTCGGAACGTCCGTGCCTTGTCGTTGTAAAGCTGCCGTCTGCCGCTGAGTTGGATCTTCACCTCATCGGGTAGGCACACTGACCCATCCGCGAGATCCAGGCGGGTCCCCGCCGGGACCATGAAGTCCATTCCCAAAATCGCTTCTTGTCCGGACAGATCTCCTACCCATATATCGAAAAAGTACACCAGCGATCCGGCGAGCGTGATCTTTATCCTTGTTCTCCCTTCTGTTGAATACACGTTCTCGCCAATCCCCACACATTCTTGGCTCTGACTGGTATCGATACAGCACCCTTCCTTACGAGCAAAGGTGGTGTCCACAATGGACACCTCGGCACCGGTATCTAGTAGTAAGATAGCCTTTTCATTGTTGATCTTCCCAGTAATCTTGGCTTGTCGGAACCACTTCCCTGGGGAATGATGTTTCCAATATCCCCGGGATTCTCCTGGGAGTAGATCGGGCAACATCATCCCAGATCGGCGGACTTCGCTGACCTGCAGCCGCGCCGGGGGCTGACTTTCGGCGACCAATTCCCCTTCTGACGGTTTGAACCATTCGTCAGGAGCGCGTCGCCTCCAGTACCCTCTAGTCTCTCCCAATTGAAGATCTAGAGGCGTCTCGGCCCCCAGTCGGCTGAATTCGTTCGACACGCGGAGATTTGACATCACAGCGGTAGGTTTCGCATGCAGGTCACATGTATTACCGCGTAGATCTCGCTGTCTCCTTAGTCGATCTACCGTATTCTGGTTCACAAATGCATAGATGCAGTATCTAGAACGCTCGACTCGTACCGGGTTCCATCCCGGCGAGCGTCCTAGTTTAACATCTTTTCCACGGGCGCCGGCAGCATGCCGGCGTGTTTCGCGGGATTGTACCACTGGCGGATCTGGTTGTAGAACTCTTCCATTGGGCACTTCCCCATGTCATGAAGCTCTCCACATCCACGGCAGACGAAAAGACAATGCTCAGCTGGGTGACCTCGCTTCCCGCATTTCTCGCACGTTAGACGTTTCCAGCAGCCCAAATCGGTGTGTTTGCGAGATCCGCAGTGCGAGCACCGTACGTTGCGGTCCAGTCCATCTTGCTGGGACCGTGGTCGTGGCGGATCCGGGTTGGTCTTCCCGCGGGGCGCCAGCTCTGCCGACTGGGCCTCGTCTTTTGCCTCGTGTCCCTTGTCGTCGGCGGATGCGAGGTAGATCCTCCGTAGATCACCCTCCGAATCTGATCCATCCGACCCCGTGTCCGATCCAGATTCTGGGGCCGATCTCTGAACGGCATGGACAGATCGCTTGGCGGATGCCGCTGGCGCCGGGGTCGAGGCCTTCTGGCGGTACTTCGACCCGAAGGCTGAACGCTTCTGTCTTCCCTTAGCTCGATCGCGGGCTCGCAACACTTCTTCCAGATCGTCCACGTCGTTGAGGCGCAGCAGGGTCAACCGGTCTGCCAGATCTGGGTCTCCCAGAGTTTCGATGAAATGTTCCACGTGTTCCCGGCGCGTCTTGGAATCTCCGTCCTTGATCTTGAGTTTAGCTCGGAGGGCGGCCACATTCAGCCTATAGAGGTACTCCAATGGGGACTCTTCGGACCGCTTCCGGGAATGATAATACTGCCACGCGACAGATACCCCCAGTCCGCAGTATTGGACTTGGAAGTTGCGCAGCAGCTCACTCCACTTGTTCCGGGTCGACCGTCCTAGCTGTCTGTACCAGTTCTTCGCAGGTCCGGATAGCAGGTCAGCGAAAGTCAGACACTTCTCTTCGTCCGTGGCTTGGTCCCTCAGGAAGGCGGATTTCACCTTACTAATCCACGACCTAGCCCGATCTTCATCTTGGTCCCGCCCTGTGAACTCCTTGAGATCCGAGATCGCGGAAATTCGGACTCGCTGAATCATCGAGGAGTTGGCCGGTCCCGCTGCAGCAGTGGCTACTACGGCGCGGGCCGATGAGGGAAGATCCACATCGTCTGGGTCGTATTCCCAGTGCGAAGACGTAGGATCGTGAGATCCGGTGGATTCCATCTCTACATCCTGCGAACCAATATGGGGGGTCTCCGCTGGCGTTGTCCTTCTGGCTGACGCTTGTTGCTGCTCCATCAGAAACCTGTTCATCGCGGCTTGGAAGTATGACTCCAGCTTGTCTGTCGACTCTTCGGTCCGGGTCGCATTTGCGGTTCGATCGGTGGCGGCAGGCTTCTGCTTCCTCGATCTGGGCTTCGGACGTTCCGGTCGGGCCTCCTTCGTCCTGGTTTCGAGCATCGCTGCTCCCGACGGGCCGAGTGACATACGTCGTGGCTCGGACGATGAATCCGACCCAGGCTCAGCCGCTGAGAGGTATGGAGACGCCGTTCGGTATCCGGTAGATCCGATCTGAGGAGAAGATCTGGGGTCCGGGGCTGTGAGGTCCTGATCAGTGGGGATCTCGCCCACCAGGGACTTGAGTTTGCCAAACAGCCCTTTGGCTGACGATCGGATGACCTCCATGTCCAGATCGAACAACTCGTCCGCATCGAACGGGCTTGCTACCAAACCTGTCTCTTTCAGCAAGCTCAGGAGGCCCTTGACTAGCTCCAGCTTGTTTTCCGAGGCTGTCGGGGCCGCGACGGGTCCCTTCGGTGTGCCAATCTGCCTGGGCCGCAGGATCTGCAGCACCGGATCCCGATCGATGAACTTCTGCAGCTCCTGTCGGTTGTATGCGAACTCCAGCGCGGCTTCTGACCACCTGGGTTCTGATCCCTTCTCTTCGTCGTCCTCCAAATCTGGGGCTTTCATCTTCTGTCGTGGGAGAGATGTCTCCTTCGACGAATCCCAGCTGGGCACCAGTGTGGAGGGGTGTTTCTGGGGAGTCGGCTTGCGTGATCTCTTCGCGAATAACTCCATGAGTAACTGTCGATCTGTCTCTGTCTCGAGCTTGATCGACTTGCCCGCGAAGGTGTATCGGTCCACTCCGGCTTTGGTTGTTTTTGTTAGCGGGTCTCGACTTGCGTCAAGATCCGCTGGGGTCCCCGAAGGGACCTGGGGGGGATATTGAGGTTTCTCTTCTAAATCTGTCTCCAGATCGCCCTCTATTCCGCCGGCAGAGTTCCTCCCAGCACTCTGTCGATCCGCGGATCTTGTTTCGTTCAGCAGCGTCTTCGTCGATCCGTGTTCCGACGACGCCTCTTCCCCTGGTTCTTTCTTCACTTGCACATCTTCTGCAGACTCACGGTGAAATCCGGAGTCCCCAAGAGATCCGGGCACGCGCACCATTGTGGTGGAGCGGGATCGGCCAAAATCTTGTTAAGACCTGATCTGGCTACCACAGCGCCCAGACACCGACTAACGGAGGGGGTCCCCCTTGATCCGTGATCAGCTGAACTGTTCTCACCTTGTGTACCCGTCGGCGGGCTGGATCTGCTCTCTCGGGGCTCCGAAGATGCAGCACTTGGTGAAGATTGAATGTCTTGGCGAGACGTGGGGATGGGGTTGGAGCAGCGCGGGAATCTTCGCTCTGCGTCCGGTTATTGGTCTCGATCGAGGGTTCTTCGCTCGGATCGAGGGGTCTGGATACAATCCGAGACCGGTAGTTGCCTTTCTTTGGTGTGTTGGTTCCTTTCCGGGTAGTTTGTCGCCTCCAATGACGAGATCTTGAATGTTGAGAGAAGACTCGATCGCCAGCCAAACTGTGAAATCTGGTCGATCGGCACACGGATGCTTGAAGGAAAGGGTCACTAGAGTGGGCAAAGCTGGCCAATATATTATCCAAGCTTAACCTCACTACCAGATCCTCTATTCCCGTACACTTGTCAACACTACCGAGGCCAATGTAGTTCCACGGGAGGTGCTGAGGACACTTGCGATGTAAAGTGCAAATTCAACTCTGATTTATGTTTAGCCTCTACGTCCCTACGGCTGCCATCCCAACCTGCATCCTACAACCAGACGACAACTTGATTCTTGGACTGTCTGCGCCCCTTGGTTCATCCCATCCTTGGCCGATCGACGATCTGCGATCTCGATCCGCGATCCCGATCTGCGATCTCGAACCGCGATCCCGATCCGCGATCTCGATCCGCAATCTCCGTCCCCAATCCCGATCGTGATCTCCATCCGCGATCCCGATCCGTGATCTCGATCTTGGTTACCGCGGTCCCGATCCGCGATCTCGATCCGCAATCTCCGTCCCCAATCCCGATCGTGATCTCCATCCGCGATCCCGATCCGTGATCTCGATCTTGGTTACCCCTCCTTTGACTGGGGCCTTGCATAATGCCATTCCTGTTACTCCTTCGGTTCTGTTCTCGGTCTGTCGCCAGCTTCCATATTCCGACCGCGACTTCGCAGAATACCCTTCCCTGGAGGCAGCCACCAATCGGATCTGATCCACGCGGGCTGCCCCGACTCTACCGGATCCGGACCCCTGGCGTCATCCTGCTTGCACCAGATTCACCAGATCGCGCCAGTTCGCACCTGCTCCCCATCTACATCTCCGCGTTGTGCTCTACCCTCAAAATTTCTTCATGCGCTTCACCACAACTAGGCACCAGGCAAAGGCGATGACGAAGCGAGTCCGGTTCGCGAACGAAGTATCGGTCATGGGTCAGGACGATGCAGCTCGACTTGCTGAATCCAACGCGGTGCCGAACGAGGCTCAGAATGCGCTGGAAGAAACACGGCCGCCCACCGAGGCTTTGACAGCCGCCACGTCGGCCCCGCCTGATGCGGAGGATGTAGACCCGCTGACAGTGCAAGAAGAGCGTCGGAGAAGAGTCGCAGCCGCACAAGAGGAAGAACTGAGATGGTCCAACCTGAGAGCGGTCCTCCGAGGCGAAGATGCTCGCCTGGGCTACAAGGCGGCTCGCGACGCGTGGAAAATGGCTGACCGGTTCGTTCTGAGCGAAGACGGGGTCCTCTATTTCGTGGGAACCAATCGTCGTTCGGACCCGGACGAGCAGGAGGAAATGTGGATGCGTCTCGTGGTATCCTCAACGATGGTCCAGGAAGTGCTGCAGAGCTGCCACGACTCGTTGGAAGGTGGCCACCAAGGTATTAATCGCACTTACCACCGAGTGAAGTCGGACTACTATTGGATCGGACTGTGCGCGGACGTAGAGAAGCACGTCAGGTCCTGCCCGGACTGCTGTTCGAGCAAGAGCCGACCCCAGCTGAGAGGCTATTCCCCTGGAAACGTACTGGCCGAGAGACCGTTCCAGATGGTCTCCATGGACTTTGTGATTCCCTTACCGAAGTCTCGGCGAGGAAACACGGCGCTACTGCTCTTCCAGTGCTCGTTCACCGGATTTGTGATGGGTAAAGCTATGTCGGATACCACCGCACTTGTCGTTGCCCAAGCTTTCGAGGAGTGTGTCTACCGAAGGTTCGGTGCACCCTCGCTGATTCGTCACGACCGAGACCCAAGGTTCATGAGCGAGGTGTTCCAAGCCTTCGCGGAGATGATGCAGTCTCGGTCGCGAGCTACGCTGAGTTACCGACCGCAGGCTAACGGACAGCAAGAACGGTCAGTGAAAACCGTCATGCAGTCGGTGCGCGTGTACGCGGAAGACCCCTACAACAGGACTGGGACGAGATCGCAGAAAAGCTAATCTTCGCTATCAACAACTCGCAGGACGGAACCCGGAAGGAGACCCCGTTTTACCTCGTTCATGGTTGGGACGCACAGTCGACACTCAAAGCGATGTCATCGTCCCTCAAACGAGGCTCCGGGCGGCAGTCCGATGCCTTAGCGTGGCGCCGCGAGGTCAACCGACAGCAGGAGATTGCACTCAGTATGGCCAAAGAGTACCAAGCAACGGAGAAGGCTCGGAGGGCCAAGGAACACAACGAGACACTCGGGCGGCAGGAGAGAGAATCGCTACCGAGCCCCCCACGCGAGTCGGGTCCCAACGAGGCCCCACCGAGGTCGCTGTTCGAGCCAGGAAGTCGAGTGTGGCTGTATATGGAACGAGTAAAACCCGGCCTGACGAAGAAACTTGCGCACCGATGGCATGGGCCATTCCGTATCAAGAAGAAGGTGGAGGAGTTCGCCTACGAGCTAGAGCTACCGAACCGAAGCGGCT
The DNA here is from genome assembly GCA_033557925.1 of Phytophthora x cambivora. NCBI lineage: Eukaryota > Oomycota > Peronosporomycetes > Peronosporales > Peronosporaceae > Phytophthora > Phytophthora x cambivora. Next base: position 1,240,182 of record JAUCEB010000008.1, on the reverse strand, counting down.
ACCGTTTCTACCCGGTCGTACACGTCTCGCGGTTGAAGGCGGTGAGTGAGTTCGGAGACCGGCCTAAAGTTCGGCTGGCACCAGAAGTAGACGAGGAGTCGAGAGTGGATTTCGACGAGGAGTTGTTGCCCGAGGATAGCTGGGAGCCGGACCACCCGTCGGGCGAGTTCGAGGTCGAAGCCATCCTGGACGACCGCACGCCGCTATCAACGAGCACCAACCGAGCGGTTCGAGAATTCAAAGTGAAATGGGTTGGCTACGAGGAGCCAACGTGGGAACCAGCTACCAACTTGTCGTGCGGAGGACTACTCTATGATTACTTGCGCCAGAAACGCAGCGACCGACGACTACAAATGGCTCAGACTGCGGACGAGGGGTAGTGCTTGGCGCTATCGACGAATGAATTGATTGCGAGGGGCACCAGCTCGCAAATACAGACGAAAGAAGTTACTGGGAACATGGTCGCCCGCAGGAGGTTGGAGATGAACGAAGAGGACCTACTGCAGAAGCGACCGAGGGATGAACTGCCTGCGAGGAGCAATTGGCTCGCAGTAGCAGACGAAAAAAGATACCAAACGAACAATGTATATGTACATGTGAACGAATTAAGATGACGACTCGAGAACGCGAAACTACCCCTCGGTCGGCACACCAGAAGAACCGCAGGGCCAAGACGAAGAAAGCAAGATACCGAACGAGGGGTAGATCAAGCTCACGACGGAAGATGCAGCAGGAAAGGAGTTACGAATGGTTAAAATGATTATGGAGAATTAACGAAGAATGTACTACAACCCTACGAGCCGCCTGCAAAATTGGAGCGTCGGACGGTACTGGAGCAGCGAGAGTTGATACTGGAGATCGGAAATGACGGACGACCGAGGGCCGGAGCGCCTAAGGAGTGTCTGCGTCGGTGTTCGGCGGGCCCTTCGACTCCTCGTCAGAGGCGGCGTCGTCATGACCGGCACCAAATTGAGTGACCCATGGGGCAGTCACCCACGACGCAGGGAGAGACGGCTCCACGACCACAGAAGCTGCCACCTCTTCGCTGGTCATTCCGCGTGGCACGAACAGCGACACTGCAGGATTGCAAGCGGCGAACGTCGTGTTGAACGGGTGGCTCTCGGGGGCATCAATCCAACAGTTGCGCCACGGTTGACGAGCGTCCAGCTCGTTCACCTCCGCGACCCAATCCGCTGTCTTGGGAGCCCACTCCACGACCTCGAACGAGTATTGGAGGTAAGTGGGCTCCAGCAGAGTCTCGGTGTGGTAGTGACGAGGCTCGCGGTTGTATTCGATACAACCCGTCCATAGCCGCTTCACCATCTGCTGCCGGAGACGGTCAGCTCGGAGGCTCCGACCTCGGGCGTACTCTCGCCAGAGCCGGCGAAGCTGGAGAAGGAGAGGGTAACGACGACCGTGCTTCGTAGACAAGTAAGCGAAGTACGCCTCGATGGCAGATATGGCGGTGCTCCCACAAGGCGAAGCCCAAGTCAGCCTTCTCGGTGGCATCGGTGGAGGTGCCTTGGAACTGCCGCCAGCGCCGAACGAGGAGAGCTTGGCCAGTGGCCCGAACGGAGATCGTCACACCGTCGGTGAACTGACCGACGCCGAAGGTGCACGGCTCGGCGGGGAGCTTGACTCTCACCAGCTGCCATGGGTGAAGGGGATTCGCCCAGTCGGAGAACGCCGCAATTCCAGCTTCGGAGAGTGGCGACACAGGGTCCTCGGCTGGAATGTCTGGCACGCTGAGATTCTGCAGCAGACACCAGCATTCCTGAGCACCCGGTGCCGCGAGGCCCGGCACGAGGAACAGAGCACCGAGCTCGGACAGCTTCCGAGACCCCTCCACCACGTCAGACACACTGGTGACGGCAGGCATGAACCCAGTCTGAACGGTGCCAGGGGCGGCCGAGAGAGTAGCAGTCACTTCAGACCGGGGACGCCCTTGTCGTGGGGCAGCAGACGAACCCTCGGTCGGCGGCGTACCAGATGCAGAGGACGCCGGTGACGACGCAGCGGGTGTGAACGAGGCCTGGGACCCAGCCCCGGCTGAGGAAGACAAGTTCTCGTCTTCGCTCTCCGAGCCAAACATGGCCCGCTCGAGTGTGTCAGGGGACAAGTCGTCGAACTTCTTGGATGAAGCCGCCGATTGCTGGGGCGGTGTTGCGGGAGGGGACTCGCTACCATCCGACGCAGCAGATGACCCGCCGGACCCGCTTGAAGACCCGCCGGAACGCTCGCCATCGCCAGAACCTGGCGGTGATGGACTGCCACTATGTGGTGAAGCGCATGAAGAAATTTTGAGGGTAGAGCACAACGCGGAGATGTAGATGGGGAGCAGGTGCGAACTGGCGCGATCTGGTGAATCTGGTGCAAGCAGGATGACGCCAGGGGTCCGGATCCGGTAGAGTCGGGGCAGCCCGCGTGGATCAGATCCGATTGGTGGCTGCCTCCAGGGAAGGGTATTCTGCGAAGTCGCGGTCGGAATATGGAAGCTGGCGACAGACCGAGAACAGAACCGAAGGAGTAACAGGAATGGCATTATGCAAGGCCCCAGTCAAAGGAGGGGTAACCAAGATCGAGATCACGGATCGGGATCGCGGATGGAGATCACGATCGGGATTGGGGACGGAGATTGCGGATCGAGATCGCGGATCGGGATCGCGGTTCGAGATCGCGGATCGAGATCGCGGATCGAGATCGCGGATCGGGACCGCGGTAACCAAGATCGAGATCACGGATCGGGATCGCGGATGGAGATCACGATCGGGATTGGGGACGGAGATTGCGGATCGAGATCGCGGATCGGGATCGCGGTTCGAGATCGCGGATCGAGATCGCGGATCGAGATCGCGGATCGGGACTGCGGATCGAGATCGCAGATCGGGATCGCGGATCGAGATCGCAGATCGTCGATCGGCCAAGGATGGGATGAACCAAGGGGCGCAGACAGTCCAAGAATCAAGTTGTCGTCTGGTTGTAGGATGCAGGTTGGGATGGTAGCCGTAGGGACGTAGAGGCTAAACATAAATCAGAGTTGAATTTGCACTTTACATCGCAAGTGTCCTCAGCACCTCCCGTGGAACTACATTGGCCTCGGTAGTGTTGACAAGTGTACGGGAATAGAGGATCTGGTAGTGAGGTTAAGCTTGGATAATATATTGGCCAGCTTTGCCCACTCTAGTGACCCTTTCCTTCAAGCATCCGTGTGCCGATCGACCAGATTTCACAGTTTGGCTGGCGATCGAGTCTTCTCTCAACATTCAAGATCTCGTCATTGGAGGCGACAAACTACCCGGAAAGGAACCAACACACCAAAGAAAGGCAACTACCGGTCTCGGATTGTATCCAGACCCCTCGATCCGAGCGAAGAACCCTCGATCGAGACCAATAACCGGACGCAGAGCGAAGATTCCCGCGCTGCTCCAACCCCATCCCCACGTCTCGCCAAGACATTCAATCTTCACCAAGTGCTGCATCTTCGGAGCCCCGAGAGAGCAGATCCAGCCCGCCGACGGGTACACAAGGTGAGAACAGTTCAGCTGATCACGGATCAAGGGGGACCCCCTCCGTTAGTCGGTGTCTGGGCGCTGTGGTAGCCAGATCAGGTCTTAACAAGATTTTGGCCGATCCCGCTCCACCACAATGGTGCGCGTGCCCGGATCTCTTGGGGACTCCGGATTTCACCGTGAGTCTGCAGAAGATGTGCAAGTGAAGAAAGAACCAGGGGAAGAGGCGTCGTCGGAACACGGATCGACGAAGACGCTGCTGAACGAAACAAGATCCGCGGATCGACAGAGTGCTGGGAGGAACTCTGCCGGCGGAATAGAGGGCGATCTGGAGACAGATTTAGAAGAGAAACCTCAATATCCCCCCCAGGTCCCTTCGGGGACCCCAGCGGATCTTGACGCAAGTCGAGACCCGCTAACAAAAACAACCAAAGCCGGAGTGGACCGATACACCTTCGCGGGCAAGTCGATCAAGCTCGAGACAGAGACAGATCGACAGTTACTCATGGAGTTATTCGCGAAGAGATCACGCAAGCCGACTCCCCAGAAACACCCCTCCACACTGGTGCCCAGCTGGGATTCGTCGAAGGAGACATCTCTCCCACGACAGAAGATGAAAGCCCCAGATTTGGAGGACGACGAAGAGAAGGGATCAGAACCCAGGTGGTCAGAAGCCGCGCTGGAGTTCGCATACAACCGACAGGAGCTGCAGAAGTTCATCGATCGGGATCCGGTGCTGCAGATCCTGCGGCCCAGGCAGATTGGCACACCGAAGGGACCCGTCGCGGCCCCGACAGCCTCGGAAAACAAGCTGGAGCTAGTCAAGGGCCTCCTGAGCTTGCTGAAAGAGACAGGTTTGGTAGCAAGCCCGTTCGATGCGGACGAGTTGTTCGATCTGGACATGGAGGTCATCCGATCGTCAGCCAAAGGGCTGTTTGGCAAACTCAAGTCCCTGGTGGGCGAGATCCCCACTGATCAGGACCTCACAGCCCCGGACCCCAGATCTTCTCCTCAGATCGGATCTACCGGATACCGAACGGCGTCTCCATACCTCTCAGCGGCTGAGCCTGGGTCGGATTCATCGTCCGAGCCACGACGTATGTCACTCGGCCCGTCGGGAGCAGCGATGCTCGAAACCAGGACGAAGGAGGCCCGACCGGAACGTCCGAAGCCCAGATCGAGGAAGCAGAAGCCTGCCGCCACCGATCGAACCGCAAATGCGACCCGGACCGAAGAGTCGACAGACAAGCTGGAGTCATACTTCCAAGCCGCGATGAACAGGTTTCTGATGGAGCAGCAACAAGCGTCAGCCAGAAGGACAACGCCAGCGGAGACCCCCCATATTGGTTCGCAGGATGTAGAGATGGAATCCACCGGATCTCACGATCCTACGTCTTCGCACTGGGAATACGACCCAGACGATGTGGATCTTCCCTCATCGGCCCGCGCCGTAGTAGCCACTGCTGCAGCGGGACCGGCCAACTCCTCGATGATTCAGCGAGTCCGAATTTCCGCGATCTCGGATCTCAAGGAGTTCACAGGGCGGGACCAAGATGAAGATCGGGCTAGGTCGTGGATTAGTAAGGTGAAATCCGCCTTCCTGAGGGACCAAGCCACGGACGAAGAGAAGTGTCTGACTTTCGCTGACCTGCTATCCGGACCTGCGAAGAACTGGTACAGACAGCTAGGACGGTCGACCCGGAACAAGTGGAGTGAGCTGCTGCGCAACTTCCAAGTCCAATACTGCGGACTGGGGGTATCTGTCGCGTGGCAGTATTATCATTCCCGGAAGCGGTCCGAAGAGTCCCCATTGGAGTACCTCTATAGGCTGAATGTGGCCGCCCTCCGAGCTAAACTCAAGATCAAGGACGGAGATTCCAAGACGCGCCGGGAACACGTGGAACATTTCATCGAAACTCTGGGAGACCCAGATCTGGCAGACCGGTTGACCCTGCTGCGCCTCAACGACGTGGACGATCTGGAAGAAGTGTTGCGAGCCCGCGATCGAGCTAAGGGAAGACAGAAGCGTTCAGCCTTCGGGTCGAAGTACCGCCAGAAGGCCTCGACCCCGGCGCCAGCGGCATCCGCCAAGCGATCTGTCCATGCCGTTCAGAGATCGGCCCCAGAATCTGGATCGGACACGGGGTCGGATGGATCAGATTCGGAGGGTGATCTACGGAGGATCTACCTCGCATCCGCCGACGACAAGGGACACGAGGCAAAAGACGAGGCCCAGTCGGCAGAGCTGGCGCCCCGCGGGAAGACCAACCCGGATCCGCCACGACCACGGTCCCAGCAAGATGGACTGGACCGCAACGTACGGTGCTCGCACTGCGGATCTCGCAAGCACACCGATTTGGGCTGCTGGAAACGTCTAACGTGCGAGAAATGCGGGAAGCGAGGTCACCCAGCTGAGCATTGTCTTTTCGTCTGCCGTGGATGTGGAGAGCTTCATGACATGGGGAAGTGCCCAATGGAAGAGTTCTACAACCAGATCCGCCAGTGGTACAATCCCGCGAAACACGCCGGCATGCTGCCGGCGCCCGTGGAAAAGATGTTAAACTAGGACGCTCGCCGGGATGGAACCCGGTACGAGTCGAGCGTTCTAGATACTGCATCTATGCATTTGTGAACCAGAATACGGTAGATCGACTAAGGAGACAGCGAGATCTACGCGGTAATACATGTGACCTGCATGCGAAACCTACCGCTGTGATGTCAAATCTCCGCGTGTCGAACGAATTCAGCCGACTGGGGGCCGAGACGCCTCTAGATCTTCAATTGGGAGAGACTAGAGGGTACTGGAGGCGACGCGCTCCTGACGAATGGTTCAAACCGTCAGAAGGGGAATTGGTCGCCGAAAGTCAGCCCCCGGCGCGGCTGCAGGTCAGCGAAGTCCGCCGATCTGGGATGATGTTGCCCGATCTACTCCCAGGAGAATCCCGGGGATATTGGAAACATCATTCCCCAGGGAAGTGGTTCCGACAAGCCAAGATTACTGGGAAGATCAACAATGAAAAGGCTATCTTACTACTAGATACCGGTGCCGAGGTGTCCATTGTGGACACCACCTTTGCTCGTAAGGAAGGGTGCTGTATCGATACCAGTCAGAGCCAAGAATGTGTGGGGATTGGCGAGAACGTGTATTCAACAGAAGGGAGAACAAGGATAAAGATCACGCTCGCCGGATCGCTGGTGTACTTTTTCGATATATGGGTAGGAGATCTGTCCGGACAAGAAGCGATTTTGGGAATGGACTTCATGGTCCCGGCGGGGACCCGCCTGGATCTCGCGGATGGGTCAGTGTGCCTACCCGATGAGGTGAAGATCCAACTCAGCGGCAGACGGCAGCTTTACAACGACAAGGCACGGACGTTCCGACTGGATCAACACTCACAAATCAATGTGGGGGAGTCGGTAGAAATACCACTTCGGTTCAGGGCATCCGATCAGGAGAAGCTGTGGCTAACTCGGGGAGATCGATGGGTACCCAGCCTGGTAAGTGGCCCCGGAAAGATCCGATATGTGGAAATCACCAACATCAGTGACCAGAAGCTCATCCTACAGAGGGACGAACGGATCGGCCTGTGGTTGGCAGGAGACCGGGTTCCTCGCTTGCCGGGATATGTTTCGGTGGGATCCAGACGATATGCCGAATGGCAAAATCTAGCCTTCCAGGCGACGGGCGAACTCCAGGCCGATCGAAATGCGGAGTGTCAAACCCAGCCAACGCCAGCGGTGGAGAGGCCCAGCTATCCCACCCCCCGCGCGATATTGAAGCGGAACCCAGTTACTGCGATCGCCCAGGTCAAATCAACGCCAGCTGAGAACGCACAGGTCTCGAACCCGGAGTCGATCACGAAGGCAGAACCTTCCGAGGAGATTCCGACCCGGGGTCAGATCGCAGGGGCGGAGGCAGGAACAGTCCCGCCTGTGGGACCAAGCGTGCGAGCCGAGCCGCCCGAGGAGGTACCGATCCCGGAGCAGATCGTGAAAGACGAGTCGCCTGAGGAGGTACCTACCCCGGAGCAGATCGTGGGGGAGGAGGCAGGAATGGTCCCGACCGCGGAACTAATCGTGAAGGCCGAGCCACCGATCTCGGAGCGGATCGTGAGGGACGAATCGTCCGAAGAGGCATCAACCCCGGGGCAGACCGTGGAAGACGAGACCCGATCGGTAAGCGGAGTCCCGATCTCGAGGTCCGTCAAGAAACCCGAGTTGATGGAAGACTCAACTGCAACTGATCAGGTCTACTTTCACGAAGGGGGAGAGTTGTTGGCCGAGGACGTCGAACAAGAACTCGCCGTCATCCCGGAGATCGTGATCTCACTGACGGACGAGGTGACTATCGACGATATTAAGGTAGGGGATCTGACCATGAACACCCCCGAGGAGATTGACCGGTTGCGCCGGATGATCTGGAAGAAGAAACATCTCCTGATCGGCAAGGGCAACGCGCTACCCCCTGCCGCTCGGGGGGTGGTGTGCGATATCGATGTAGGTGAGGCGAAACCGATAGCTCAGCGGGTGCGAAAAATCGCCCCACAGTTTCGGGAGAAGGTGTCTGATCTACTCAAGGGCCTATTATCCGCCAAGATCATTCGGGCGTCGCGATCACCGTGGGCGTCACCGATCGTCGTGATCATCAAGAAGAATGGGGTGGATATCCGGTTGTGCATCGACTATCGGCTGGTCAATGGCCTCACTCGGTTGATGATCTATCCGATGCCGTTGATCAACGAGCTGCTAGAAGGTCTGGACAAAGTCCTGTGGTATTGCTCTCTCGACATGGCCAGTGGGTTTTGGGTGGTAAGTATGACAGACCGAGCTCGAGCGATCTCGGCGTTTATTACCCCGTTCGGCCTGTTCGAATGGAACCGGATGCCATTCGGGCTTAAAAACGCGCCCCAAATTTACCAGCGGCTACTGGATAACGCCCTGTATGGATTCACCCGGATCCCTCGGCCTGGATCGGAATGCTCTACGGATCTGATCGAGTCCGGAGAACCCGCGAGTCCGGGACAACCTTCGGTGCTCGGCCGCCGATCGTATATCGACGATATCCTCGTGACCGCGGGATCGTGGGATGAGACCTGCGAACGAGTAGAAGCCCTGTTGGAGTCATGCGATCAGTGGAATCTATCGATCAGTGTCGAAAAAAGTTACTGGGGAATGAGGAAAGTAGACTACCTAGGCCACCAAGTATCGGAAGACGGGCTGGAGGCGAAACCCAAGGATCTATCCTCTCTGAGAGACCTGCCGTTTCCAGGTTCACTGCGGGCTATGCAGTCTTTTCTGGGTAGCCTGAATTACTACAGTCGATTCCTGGAAGACTACGCCATCTACGCATCCACGCTTTACGAGCTGCGAGAGGTTGATTTTGCAGAGTTGAAGACGCGGGCAGATCTAGGGGAGATCTGGAGTAGCATGGAGGAAAAACACGCAGACGGCAACGCCAGTATGTCGGGCGGCATCGCTACTAAAGGTGATCGGGAGGTAAAGGAAGAGAGGTGGCTGCACGCATTCCGAGCGTTCTGGATATTACGAGAAAAGATCGGTACGACACCCATCTTACGACATTTCGACCCGGATCAACTGCCAGTAGTCGTTGTTTACGCCAGCGAGTGGGCGATCTCCGCGTCGCTCGTGCAGGAACACGACCACACGTATTATCCCGTCACGTTCGCCAGCCGTACGTTGAAATCGAACGAGCTGAACTATAACGTGGTGGAAAAGGAAGTGCTAGCCCTCCTCAGGATCCTGGATCTCAACTACAATCTGTTGGTCGGGCGCCCGATAAAAGTGTTGGCGAGGCACTCAACTTTGGCTTGGCTCTTCAGATCGTCAGGGCTACAAGGCAGATTAGGACAGTGGGCCGCCCTTCTTTCGCCGTGGACCCTGGAAATCGTGAAATGCACGAAGGGAGAAGACGAGATCTTGGGAGTGTTGGCAGCCAGCATAACACCCCGATCTGCGGTGGACGACGCGCTCGTGGCGATCGCGCCCCAGAAGGAACCTCGACGCCAAATCCAGACTCCGATCCCCACGGTGCGGGCAGATGAGGAGCTGCTGGTGGTAAGTTTCGATGGGTCAGCTCGCGTCAAGCGCGGCGGCGGCGCCTACAGCGCAATTGTGTGGAAGTTACCCGAATGGAGGGTGGTGGAAGCCAGATCGGGCTATGCAGAAGGTCTCACGGTCAACGAAGCAGAATATAACGGCCTACTCCTGAGTTTCGACCTTTTGGACAATCTAGATCGAGGACGACTAGTCATCTGTGGGGACTCCAATCTGGTGGTGAGGCAGGTACGAGGCGAGATAGATTGTAAGGCCCCTAAGCTGGTATTGCTGAGACAGAAAGTGCTAGATCGACTACGCGAGTGGCCGAAACATGATCTGATACACGTGAAGAGAGACTGGAACGGCAGTGCGGACAGTCTGGCAGGTGCCGCACTCCAACGCCAAAGTGGAATCATTGTGGAAGACGAGTCAGATCGACAAGACCTGGTCACATTGAATCGGCTAGACGAGATCCTGATCGTCCAGTCAGAGGGACCTGTGGCGAGCATCTCCGCGGCAAGAACTCGTTCATCCCGGATCAGCCACGATCCGCCAGTACTGCATGAGGAATTCGTCAGAACGCTGCGGATCGACCGGATTCGTACCGCACAGAACGAGGAAACGTGGATAGCGGGCATGAAAAGGTATCTGGAGGGTAGCGTAGTAGATCTGACCCAACAGGAAGCCCGGTCTTACGGCAACCTGGCTCACGACTACGAGATCGACGACAACGGCCTACTTTTCTACTGCGCCCCATCCAAACGGGCCTCCGCGGACCGGGACGGGCTGATGCGGCTGGTGGTACCGGCAACGCTACATCAGGACGTGTTACACCATTACCACTCGAGTCTCGAAGGCGGACACCAAGGCATCGGGCGCACCTATCAACGGATCAGAGACCACTTCCACTGGAGGGGTCTTTTCAAGAGCGTTCAACAGTATATCGGGGAATGCGTAGACTGTGAAACGGGCAAGGGGCGACCAACGATCAGGGGAGAGTCACCCGGAAACATCCAAGCAACCTACCCATTCCAGATTATAGCCATGGACCACATCCCGTCGCTGCCGAAATCCTATAAAGGTAATACGGAGTTGCTGATCTGGGTCGATCTGTTCACCGGATACGTGATCGCTAAAGCCAGCGCATCCCGCACCGCACAGACGATCGCGGAGTCCTACGAAGAGTGTGTCTTCAGGAGATTCGGGGCGAGCGAAGCGATCCGCCACGATCGGGAGCCCGGGTTTATGGCAGACTTCTTCCGCGCCTTCAACAAGATCCTGGGTCAACGGCAACGGGCGACGATGGCGTATCGACCCCAAGCTAACGGAACCGCGGAACGAATGGTACAGACTACCACCAGAGCTCTGAAGATGTATGTGGAAGATCTGGACCAACGGGACTGGGACGAATATGCGGAGAGATTAACCTTTGCTATCAACACTGCTCAAGATCGGGTACGAGGAGATACTCCTTTCTATTTGGTGCATGGTTGGGACCCTCGATCGACACTTGAAGCTACCCTACCGCTGGGCAGTACTCGGACGCAAAACCGGGATCCGCGGAGGTGGCGGTATCAGATTCAGAGGCACTACGGCATTGCTCGCAGCCAGGTCAACACCCGGCTGGCGGAGGCCATAGCAGATCGGGCAGATCGGCACAATGAAGAGGTCCGACCGCACCCGATCCAAGCCGGATCCCAAGTGTGGCTCTACCTGGACCGGGTGAAGGAGGGATACGCCCGAAAACTCGCCCACCTGTGGCATGGACCGTTTCGTGTCGTCGACAAGATCAACGAATACACCGTGAAACTGCAGACAAGCGGGACGGACTACCGCCTTTTCCCGATCGTGCACGTGTCCAAGCTGAAGCCGGTTCGAGACTTTCCTGATCGGCCGGATGCAGAGCTTACTTTGGGCGAGACCGATCGGATCGACTTCGACGAAGCCCTGCTCCCGGAAGATAGCTGGAGACCAGATCAGGAGGCGGGAGAGTACGAAGTGGAGAGGATAACCGATATGCGAACGGGAAGAAGGACACGCTACGGTCGGACCTTTCGGGAGTTCTTGGTACATTGGAAGGGCTACGATACGCCAGACTGGGTCGATGAGGCAGATCTCAATTGCGGAGCGCTGCTACACGAATTCCTCCGAGATCGCACGAATCGAAATCGATTTGGCGCGATGCAATCTCACGAAGAGGTGTGAGGTGGAGTCGTCGAGGGAAGTTGGTTTCCTCGATGAGAGAGTGGACGGATCGGTGGGGGGGCCACCGATCGGAGGAGAGGAGTTATGTGTGAATGTGTATGTATGAAGTGCGAAGCCTAGATGACGCGATCGAGCTACGGGTGGATAACATGAAGAGAAGAGGAAGGAAACCGAAGGTGATCTGGAGTCGCCCCGCTGCCCGATCTTACGGTGGAGGTTGAGGCCCGGTCGCGGGATTGAACTTGGCCGCGAGACGTCCAATCCGCCGGGCAGGATGATCTTGCGGGTGATCGCGGTAGTGGTTCCGCCAGGGGTCGTGGTTGTCAGCCTCGATCAACGCTTCTAGCAGATCATTGGGCTCTCCTTGGTGCTGAGCAGGGTTGCCAGCGTTCGCAGCCCGAGAAACAATGCCGGGATACCAGGTGATCTCGTCTTGGGTGGTGGGGAGGTGAAGAAAAAATGGATCCAGCAGCAGATCGACGTCGGCCCACTGCTCCCGGAACATCGGAAGCATATCACGAAGGAGGTGGCGCCACTTTTCCCCGGCAACTATACGCCGATGACGACGAGCCGCATGATATTGTTCGAGCAGTGGGTCGGCATCTCGTTGCGGGCGGGTGATCGGGAGATAATGTGTGGTCTCCCAATACGTCCACCGCTGCAGCTCCTCGTAGGCCAGATAGGCGTCGGCGATCCGGCCCAATCTCGTCCGAGCGCCCCGGTGCAGAGCCAGATCGAAGGTCAATGGGGTCGCCGGATTGGCAAGTACCGCCCAAGGTTGGCTGTTGATCAAGGCCTGAATGTTGGCACCCGTGATCAAGTCGTCCCGGTACCCAACTCCCGGAACAGGTTTCCGGGTACCTCGAACGTGCTCCGGGAACAACCAACCGGAAGGTATGACCAGATCTCGGGACAGCGAGGACAAGATCAAGGCCGTGATCTGCCATTGACTCAGAAGGGTCGCGGGCCACGGGTCGGTCTCGGCCTGAGTGAGGGCACGAGGAGCGTTGAATCCAGGGATGGAGGTGGCGATCGGAAACAGGGGCGGAACCAAAGCTCCGGCCTGGGGCGGACCAGGCGGGCCTGGGGGTGAACCAGGTGAACCCGGGGGCGACCCGGGCGGAGATCCGGCCGGAGAGCGAGGTGGTGGAGGACTCGCATGAGGGGATCGAGGTATGGATCCAGGCCCAGGAGTGCTAGAACGGGAGCGACCCGAGTCAGCCGAAGAAGATCGACGACGTGGAGTTGCGGGAGGAGATGACGGTGCCTTGGATCGAGGGGAGGCGGACTGCCGACGGCGAGCTTCAGAACGGGAGCGGGCTAGAGCGGCGAGTGCCTCAGGATCGGATTCGTCCTCCTCCTCTTCCTCCTCCTCCTCTTCCTCCTCCTCCTCCTCTTCCACTTCCTCTTCCTCTTCTTCCTCTTCTTCTTCCTCCTCTTCCGCCTCCTCGGCATCACCCCCGCTTGAGGGAGATCCGTACTCAGCAGAACCCCCCGAGCCAGAAGGCGCGCCCGATCCGGCGTGCCCTCCGGCAGGTGAACCCTGGTCGATCCGTGAACCGGCGTGATCAGACTCGGACTCGGCCCCGTCGTCATGGATCTCGATTATTTCCTGAGGGGCGGGCCCTCCCGGGCCGCCGGGTCCTTGGTCGATCTCCTCGTCGGATGACAGCGAGAGAACTGGAGAAGGCGATCGACTACGGGAAGGAGGAGCTTGGGAGGATACGGATCCGGCACGTTTGAGTGGAGGAGGTCGAAGAGTGGGTGATACGGACCGATCTCGTGCCCGTTTTCCTGTTGGAGTGGTGGAGGCCGAGCTGGGAGGAGCCGCAGCCCCGGCCGCCGAACTGGATGGAGTAGTAGCCCCGGCGACGGGACTGGAGGGAGCCGCGGCCCCGGCGGCGTGGCGAAGATGGATCCACTCGACCACTCGCGACAAAGCCGTAGACACGTCCTCCAAGCCCTCTTCAGATTCGTCATTGACGCGTCGCAGGCCGGCGTAGGCATCTTGGACGTCAGATAACTGTGCCTCCAGCGCGCGGATGTCTCGGCGAGCGTCGGTCAGCCTCGTTCCTTCGAGAATAACATTCAGAGGTCAGTGATCGAGGCTAATCCGGTGGAGTGAAGACAGTACGTACGCAGATCGGAGTTCTCGGTGGCTGAGATCGCTTGACCTTGGTTTAGCTGAGAGATCTCCTCTCGAAGTTGCCGGTTGTCACCCTCAAGCTGAACAACTCGGGCGGTAGATACGTCCCGAGCGGCCTGGAGAGATGTCACATCTCGACGCGCTTGACGGAGTTCCTCGGAGAGGCGAGTCACACTAGTCGAAGCAGACCCCGATGCAGCCGGGACCGAAGCAGAGGAGGCCGACGCAGGAGGCGCAAGGGGTGCGGATCCGCCAGAAGTCGACCGCTCACGATCCAACTCCGCCTCGGAGTTCTGAAGGGCGGTGGTCACCCGATCTAGGCTACGGACAGCGGTGGCCAGCTCATCTTGAGTCCACTGAAGCTCGTGCGACTGATCATCGAGCTGCGATCGAAGCTGAACTGCTTCTTCCACGCTGTGATCCAGCTCCCGATCGAGGCGATCACGATCTTCTTCGGCGGAGAGCAGTCGTTGTTCGGCTCGGGCCAGTCGACGGTTGATCTCGTTGAGCTCGGCCCTTTGTCCGTCCGCCACTAGCCGCAGATCCTGGATCCGTCGGTCACCTCCCCCGTTGGACGCCTGCTGGAGGTCATCGATCTCGGTACGGAGACGTCGGATCTCATCCTCCTGCCCCCAGCGATGTCGTTCCAGATCTTGGAGCTCGGTGTTTAGACGATTGACGATATCGTTCAGGCGATCTCGATCCCGAAACAAGGTAGCCCGGGTCGCCTGAGTGCTGCGAAGTTCCTGCTCTAGGCGGGCAATCTCGCCTGCCGGAGAGCGAGGGGCCCGAGTCGAGCGGCGAGAGGTGGTGGATCGAACTGAACGGGGCGAAGGAGGTGGAGATCGATCCCCGTCGGAATGGTCAGGATGGTGCGAGCTCATGGTACCTGCGACGGATGAGGCGAATGAGAAAGTGGGACTAGAGTGGCATCGGCGGCCCGCAGTGAGCCGTTGCACGACACAACTGACGGACAGGGGGCGGATGTGGTGAAGCGCATGAAGAAATTTTGAGGGTAGAGCACAACGCGGAGATGTAGATGGGGAGCAGGTGCGAACTGGCGCGATCTGGTGAATCTGGTGCAAGCAGGATGACGCCAGGGGTCCGGATCCGGTAGAGTCGGGGCAGCCCGCGTGGATCAGATCCGATTGGTGGCTGCCTCCAGGGAAGGGTATTCTGCGAAGTCGCGGTCGGAATATGGAAGCTGGCGACAGACCGAGAACAGAACCGAAGGAGTAACAGGAATGGCATTATGCAAGGCCCCAGTCAAAGGAGGGGTAACCAAGATCGAGATCACGGATCGGGATCGCGGATGGAGATCACGATCGGGATTGGGGACGGAGATTGCGGATCGAGATCGCGGATCGGGATCGCGGTTCGAGATCGCGGATCGAGATCGCGGATCGAGATCGCGGATCGGGACCGCGGATGGAGATCACGATCGGGATTGGGGACGGAGATTGCGGATCGAGATCGCGGATCGGGATCGCGGTTCGAGATCGCGGATCGAGATCGCGGATCGAGATCGCGGATCGGGACCGCGGTAACCAAGATCGAGATCACGGATCGGGATCGCGGATGGAGATCACGATCGGGATTGGGGACGGAGATTGCGGATCGAGATCGCGGATCGGGATCGCGGTTCGAGATCGCGGATCGAGATCGCGGATCGAGATCGCGGATCGGGACTGCGGATCGAGATCGCAGATCGGGATCGCGGATCGAGATCGCAGATCGTCGATCGGCCAAGGATGGGATGAACCAAGGGGCGCAGACAGTCCAAGAATCAAGTTGTCGTCTGGTTGTAGGATGCAGGTTGGGATGGTAGCCGTAGGGACGTAGAGGCTAAACATAAATCAGAGTTGAATTTGCACTTTACATCGCAAGTGTCCTCAGCACCTCCCGTGGAACTACATTGGCCTCGGTAGTGTTGACAAGTGTACGGGAATAGAGGATCTGGTAGTGAGGTTAAGCTTGGATAATATATTGGCCAGCTTTGCCCACTCTAGTGACCCTTTCCTTCAAGCATCCGTGTGCCGATCGACCAGATTTCACAGTTTGGCTGGCGATCGAGTCTTCTCTCAACATTCAAGATCTCGTCATTGGAGGCGACAAACTACCCGGAAAGGAACCAACACACCAAAGAAAGGCAACTACCGGTCTCGGATTGTATCCAGACCCCTCGATCCGAGCGAAGAACCCTCGATCGAGACCAATAACCGGACGCAGAGCGAAGATTCCCGCGCTGCTCCAACCCCATCCCCACGTCTCGCCAAGACATTCAATCTTCACCAAGTGCTGCATCTTCGGAGCCCCGAGAGAGCAGATCCAGCCCGCCGACGGGTACACAAGGTGAGAACAGTTCAGCTGATCACGGATCAAGGGGGACCCCCTCCGTTAGTCGGTGTCTGGGCGCTGTGGTAGCCAGATCAGGTCTTAACAAGATTTTGGCCGATCCCGCTCCACCACAACTACTTGGAGGCGAACCACCAGCCGGAGAACCTGGCGAAGCACCGGCTGGAGACCCTGGTGGACCTTCACCGCTCGGGGAATCACCTCCACCCGGTGAGCCACCGCTCGGGGAATCACCTCCCCTCGGTGAGCCAGGTTGACCCATGCTGTCATCCGACTGTGTAGCTGGGGGGCCCGAAGCGGCAGGCGATGACGGGCTAGCCGACGCCGACGACGACACCTGCGCCGGAGAAGCGTCGCCGCCCTCGGTCGACCCACCAGCGGGTAGCCCGGGAGAAGCAGGAGACGACGGAGAGGCGACCGAGGGTTGCTGACCACCAGGAGACCCACCAGCACGTTGTGCAGCAGTGGCCGCCGCCCTCGCCCGCAGGTCGACAGACGCACGACCAAGCCGCTTGGACGGGGGCAGCTGTGATGCAGCCGCGCCCTCGGTCGACGCCTGAGGAGATGAGTCTCGCTTACGCTTCGACATAGATGAGGCGGACGAGGGCGACGCCGGAGGGCTGGAGCGAGGAACCTCGGGAGTCGAAGAATCCTCGGTTGGCGGTTCGTCTGGGCTTGAAGACTCGTTGCCGCTCTGCGGAGACCCGACGATGACGTCTGGGGGGTTGAGACCCAGCAGCGTCCAGTCGATCTCGCTCGCAGAGATGCCCGCGGTCGCCAGGACAAGAGTGTCCACGTCCAATTCGTGCATCGCAGAGTGGCGCCGCAAGAAGGAGTTTGCACGACGCAAGCTGTTGTTTTCGTCTTGAAGCGCCTGGATGCGCGCAGGTATGACCCCCGACTGGCCTCGGTCTTGGTCAGCCAGCTGTCGGCGAAGGCGGTCAAGCTGGGCGGTGTGCGCAACGAGGCTTGCTTTCAACCGCTCTCGGTCGGTCGTGAGTTGCTGGCGAGCGGTAGTCGCCTCAGCGTTGGTGTCAACGAGACGCCTCTCGAGCGAAGCGGTCACCTCTCGATGAGACGCCAAGGTGGCTTCCGCCTCGGTGAGTCGCCCGAGGAGCGTCCGCCGTTCTTCTCGAAGCTCTTCGATGCGATCCAGAGCTTGGTGGAGCTCGGTCGAAGTCTGCACGCAGAAGACGTCGGATTTCACACGGAGATCCATCTCAACGTGGAGTTGATCTTCCGTGTCTTTCGCCAGAGCTTGGAGCCGCTCCACCTCCTGACGGAGGGACATCATTTCCTCGGACTCGGCGATGGGAAGCCGACGGGGAGCCACCGCGGCCGTAGCTACCTCCTCGAGAGTCGTGGCATGCTCAAGGCGCCGATCCAGCACTGGATCGACCCGAGCAGGAGGAGCACGAGCGACGCTGACGACCAACTCAGCAAGCCGGTAGAACTGGCGATCGGACGCCGTCAATACCGCCGTAGGAGGCTCGGTCGCGCCCGCTACGGGAGCAGCAACCATCGCGCCGGCAGCCACACCCCCGACCGACGCCCCGCGAGTTGCCAACGATGTCGAAGGCGCGGGAGTTGGCGACGGAGGAGGATTGCGGCGCGGCGGAGAAGTCGGAGGCGAGCGATACGGAGAATCGCCCGGTAACTCCGCCGGCGTGGACCCGGGATCCTCGGTCGACTCTGAATATGGACCCAAGAGACTGCCCGGAGGTGCGGGGCGCTCGACCGAGGACTCGGGAGCCGCAGGAGCCGCGTCTCCGGGTCGAGAAGCGGTCGGAGGAGCGTCACCACGCGGACGAGACGTGGCAGTGCCGGTGGGCAAGTGTGGCTGAGGTTGCGTGGCCTCGGCGAGGACGTCCAGGGCGCTCTGAAAGGATGAACAAGAGAACACAAGTCAGCACCAAGATGATCAAGATAAGAACGAGCAGCGCAAGACGGTGCTTACGTCGCCAGTGCAGCCCAAGGATCGGAGCGCACGCGCGGTGGCTGAAGCCAGCGACCGAGATTCGGGACGAGTCGGAGGGCGAGACATGGCGCCGCGCCGTTCGCCAGTGTTGGGTTCACGACGTGGCGGGGGCAGTTGTGGCGTGGAGATCCGGCCGAAAAGTGACCTCGGCCGGACCAGGTTGCAAGCGTACTCCGTCGGATTCGCTGACGGAAAGGAAGTTGCCGTTGTGACAAGCTTTCACTCTCATTTACCTCGGTAGAGTGACAGGTAGTGACATTGGCCTCGGTGGGACCTAATAAACACCCGACCGAGGCTAAATACGGCAGACTCAGTGCTATTTACGACCACAACCGTAGTCGTACTTAAGTGGAAGCCTCGTTCAGGTGACCGAAGCCTCGTTCGACCTTCGAGGTACCTCTGGCGTAATCACCGTCATTATTGATGAGTGTACAGAGGTCGCCACATCGAGATTCGTTTTATACTAGATATTTGTATGTAGGATTAGGATTAGCTATAGGATGATCTGCAGAGGCTCTCAGAGCCTCTGAATATTCAGTAATAAATCAGCAGTCTTCCCCCCAAGTCTTCAGAGGTTAAGTCCGACTCCGGTAAGTGTTAGCTAGCTTGCTGTAGTGCCTGGATACGCCTGGCTTAGTGGTATGGCCGTTGACGGACTAGAGATTAATTAATTAATAGTCCGCCGAGGTCAAGCCAAGAGTTGGCGTGGCCGAGAGGCTAGAGCGGTACTTAGAGTATCGTTCTGTGTGTGTGTGGGGTGTATTAGTCCCCTCGAGTATATTTTACTACCGACCGAGGATTACCTCGGTCCCCTTTGTATTAGGCCTAATCTGCCGGTACCCTTTCATCTGAGGGACTGCAAAAGGGTTGCGCGAAAGCGCTATATTGCATTCTAGCCCTCGTTCGTGGCTAGTTAGTGCAGGTTTTGGGTTGACCGAAGACAACCTTGGTACACAGAGGCTTATATCCAACCCGGTGTAAGGGATCGTTCCTGGACCTCAGGTTTTGATTCCAACTTTCGTTGACCTAATTAGGGAGACGTGTGTTGTTGGTGGGACTCGTACCTTACGGTAGCGAGATTTTCAGCGTGTTCCTACACGACACAAGTCTCACTCCTTGAGATCGAGCTTCATGAACGTCTCACTCCTCGTCCATGTGGTGCCGTCCGCCTGCGCGCTTGGGGTTGTTCTTGTATTGTTGATGTGCGCCTTGCAAATTTTATCCATTTATGTTGCGTGAGTGTAACAGATTAATCAAATGTTGCATATACAATGAAATCGAAGAGTGTATCCCTTCTAACAGGATATGGATGAATATAGTCAAATCTCCGACCGTACTTAAGATTGGCACATACAAAAGCTTAGTCAAGCCCGGTCGGAGCATATCACATTTACCCTAGCCCTTAACGAAGTGTTATTGATACAGTTTCGTAGTCATATTAGTCGCCCCGTTTGATGATTGGTCGGAGCTTTGGGGACGGGTGTCATGAGCGAGCGCAGCGAGTCCCCCGCCTGCGGTTTGACAGCCCGTGTGCGTAGCACGCGGCTGCAAACCCAGGACCTAGCAGTGGCCTACCTACCAAGCGGAGGCGACGCGTGCGAGCCGCAGCGGGCTTAGGGTTCTGTCACCAGCGAGCGCAGCGAGCCGCTTTTTTGGGTTCGCGCGGAGCGCGTAGCAGGGTGATAGGTTTAGAGGCGACCCCCCCTCCGATTCGCACGTTCTGTGTGCAGGTCGGAGCGAGGTCGGAGGTCGGAGGTTTTGGGGTATGGATCTTAATCTTTTCCGGATGGGTCAACATTCACCAAATAATACCATTTCCTAGCAGGATATCAAATGAGCAAGATTATTTAAACGTATTTGTGGTCTAATCGCTATCGAATTTATAAGGGTATAAGGTGTACGCAGAATTCATACCTCTGGTAGGACTCTGGATATAAAATCCAGAGAACAAGGTTTTACGATTTTTACAGTGTTTTTTACGTTCTTGGGCTCAAAAGAAGCGGAACGATCATACGGTTCTTTTGATGTAGTCATTGCCACGGTCTATTTACACCAATAAAGAGAAAAATGGCAAGTACATGTAGTGAGTAAAAGCCGCTTTTACAATCTGGATGGATTGTTAATGGCCATTTCTTTGTTTAGCCATGCTGAAATCAAGTTGTTTTTCCGTGCTAACAACCACTAGAGTGGAACCGTGCAATAGGTCCGGAACGGAATAGAATAGTGTGCTATGATGATTTTGATCCAGATCAACAAAGTGGCAGACTAATTACGGGTTTACCGCACATATATGAGGACGATTTATTCAAAGGTATCATTAAGTATTTAACCTCAAAACCAAGCGAGCTATACTACGTTATAGAGGGGTCTTTTAGCTACATTTTGACGCTTTCAGGTCCCCAGAAAGTGAAGTTGGAGAAAAGTTGTGGCCATCGGCGTGAGATGCCTCGGAGAAAATATTTTTTTCAGATTTTTTTTTTCTTAGTGTTATGGGGTCTAAAAACGCTGATCTTTCGATTGCGCCTACCGAGAGCTTCAGGAGATGCCGAGAACTTAAGTAAATCTGAAGATTTCTACGACACATCCATAATCTGTCAACACCAATATTAGTCAAAAGTATCATTAAGTATTCTGAACACTACTCACACCGCCAGCGTAACAAACAGCGACGCATTTGCCTCCCCTTGCGCCCTAGAGTCTGAGAGATGCCCTATTAAGTCCCTCTAGCCGCAGAGGCGGGCTTTCGTGCAGCAGATTTAGACCCGCGACTCAAAATCGAGCTGGGGCCTCTAAAAAGCTCTCGCTAGCTGGCGCGATCAAGCCATTCCCGTCACTCGGTCCGGACGTTGGAACCGCAGCGGGCCCGCCAGCGTATTGCCCTTGCTGTTCTGCGTCTTTTCATGCGTCATCCGGGGCAAGCATTCTGGCGAAGTCGTTTGACATGCCCACCGCTGCTCCGGCGGAGAAACTTTTTATTTTGGCTTTTTCTCGGCTTCGTCAAAACGGCCACCAAACTGATGGTCTGACTTTAAACCCCTCTAGCAAAAAACCTCAAAAAACCCATATATGAGGACGATTTTTTCAAAAGTATCATTAAGGGTTTTTTGAGGTTTTTTGCTAGAGGGGTTTAAAGTCAGACCATCAGTTTGGTGGCCGTTTTGACGAAGCCGAGAAAAGCCAAAAGAAAAACTTTTCCCGCCGGAGCAGCGGTGAGCGAGTCAAACGACTTCGCCATAATACTTGCCCCGGACGGCGCGTGAAAAGACGCAGAACAGCAAGGGCAAGACGCTGGCGGGCCCGCTGCGGTTCCAACGTCCGGACCGAGTGACGGGAATGGTTTGATCGCGCCAGCTATCGAGAGCTTTTTAGAGGCCCCAGCTCGATTTTGAAGTCGCGGGTCTAAATCTGCTGCACGAAAGCCTGCCTCTGCGGCAAGAGGGACTTAATAGGGCATCTATTAGACTCTAGGGCGCAAGGGGAGGCAAATGCGTCGCTGTTTGCCACGCTGGCGGTGCGAGTAGTGTTCAGAATACTTAATGATACTTTTGACTAAGATTGGTGTTGACAGATTATGGATGTGTCGTAGAAATCTTCAGATTTATTTAAATTCCCGGCGTCCCCTGAAGCTCTCGAAAGGCGCAATCGAAACATCAGCGTTTTTAGACCCCTTAACACTAAGAAAAAAAAATCTGAAAAAAATATTCTTTCCGAGGCATCTCACGCCGATGGCCACAACTTTTCTCCAACTTCACTTTCTGGGGACCTGAAAGCGTCAAAATGTAGCTAAAAGACCCCTCTATAACGTAGTATAGCTCGCTTGGTTTTGAGGTTAAATACTTAATGATACCTTTGAATAAATCGTCCTCATATATGTGCGGTAAACCCGTAATTAGTCTGCCACTTTGTTGATCTGGATCAAAATCATCATAGCACACTATTCTATTCCGTTGGTGTTGACAGATTATGGATGTGTCGTAGAAATCTTCAGATTTACTTAAGTTCTCGGCATCTCCTGAAGCTCTCGAAAGGCGCAATCGAAACATCAGCGTTTTTAGACCCCTTAACACTAAGAAAAAAAAATCTGAAAAAAATATTCTTTCCGAGGCATCTCACGCCGATGGCCACAACTTTTCTCCAACTTCACTTTCTGGGGACCTGAAAGCGTCAAAATGTAGCTAAAAGACCCCTCTATAACGTAGTATAGCTCGCTTGGTTTTGAGGTTAAATACTTAATGATACCTTTGAATAAATCGTCCTCATATCATAGAGCACACCCTTGGTACACTGGGAGCTCGACACATTGTAAGAAACATATAAGGTACAAACATCAAATATATTAGAATTTGTATGGATTAGTAATCAGCGTTGTTTTTGCTCACGAGATATCAACGCAGTCGAAGTTTGATTGGCTGTTAAAAAGTGTGCTCTATGATATATATGTTCTTTATGATATGTGTTATGCGGTAGTGTACCAATTAGCAAGTTATCATATTAAGTACGAACGCACATTGTGTGTGCGCTGTTTGGCTGCGAGATGGTCGACTACAAGGGGCAGTCGCGCGCGGAGACGCTGCTGGTGGTGTGCTTCGTGGTCATCTGCACGCCCGCCTGGATCTACGGCTACTTCCAGCAGGACTTCACATACCCGTTCCACGCTTGGGTCGCAGCTACAGTCGTCAGCGCATTGGTACGTGTCGCGTCCGCGTCGAAGGCCACGTGGCTTCCGCTCACGCTGACTTGGGTCTCTCGTGTTGTATTTTGCCGCAGTTGGTTCTGCCCAACTGGCCCATCTACAATCGCAACCCGATCAAGTGGCTGCCCAGCGCCATGTACGTCAAGAAGAAAAGCAGTTAGAAAGGAACGCGCACGGAACAGCGGGGAGAGTAATCCAACGACGCTGCACGGAATGAAGACAAACAAGCTAAAAAGAAATTCATTATCGGCGTCAGTGGTCGACCCGTCAGCGCGTCTAGAGGGGCAAGCTTATTCCTTGTCCTCGCCTTCAGCCTCCTCCTCGTCCCCCTCGCCCTCGCCTTCCTCCTCTTCACCTTCCTCCTCCTCTTCGTCTTCGTCCTCGTCCTGTTAAAGTCGCGCACCAGTGAGTACATTTGCTCGACTACTAGACCAAAATAGTGTGGAATCAAACCGTACCATCAGGTAGAACTGCACGGGGTTCTTCCAGATCTCCTCCTTAATGATCTCAGAAACGTCCTGGTCGCCGTCCGTCGAGACGAACCACTGCACCATGCAACACACACTCAGATTAGATACACGACACATTGGGGAACGTTGGTCTGTGACCGTCGTACCTGGAAGAACGGGAACTTCTCGGACTCCTCAGTCATCTCAGCCTTCTCCTTCCAGGTGAGCTCCGATGCAGTAACCTCCACCTCTTCCTCGTCCTCCGAGAACTTGACCTGCTTCCACAGTGTCGTCGGCGAGAAGTACGGGTTCTCCTTGAAGGTCTACACAAGTCACACGAGATAACCGGTCAGCATCTAGTGCAGGACGAAGCGACTGCCCTGCGGAGTTTCTCACCATCTCCATCTTGAAGCTTCCGTCGTCGCCCACGAAGGTGATGTCGAACGTCTCCAGGAAGTCCATGAGCACCTCGTCGTCCTCCGTGAGGTAGTTGCCCACGAGAGGGTGGTTCACAAACTGCGTCATCAAAAGCACAGCAGAGTCGAGAGAGATAGAAGGTTAATGCTGGCGGCCCTTCAACACGCAGCTCAACTAGTAACCACCACGTACCACTTGCTTCCAGAAGTGCGGGATCTCCACCAGGAGCTTGTTGCGCTTCACGTACGCGGGTCGCTTCTTGGCATTGTACTTGGTCTCGATGACCAGCACCTCCTTGGCCTGCAGCACGTTCTCCTTCTCGAGCTCCTCCTCCACCTTCTGCACGGAATCGAGCACCTTCTGCAGCTTCTCCTGCTCGGCTTCCGACGGCTTGTTGTCGTCGGTGCGCTGGCGCTTCGGGGACGGAGGACCGGTCATGCTTGCTGAGGTGGCGGCGGCGGCAACGGGGCAGATGCGAAATGAATGGCTGCGTCAGCGGCCGTTGGTTGCATGCACTCCATATATAGATCCCTCTTGAAGCGGATATGGCTACATGTTTCCAGATGGCTACACTGGTGGTTGCCCTCCGTCCTCAAGTTGCAGTTGCCGTCGTTGGGCGCTACATGTGCATGTACCGGTGTAGACGAAAGATAACAGAAGACAATTGGTGGCTGGCGTCAATTTCGCTGATTACCGCTGCAGCTAGCAGCTCATACTGGCACTGTCGTGATTTCTCGCGCGGATGGCCTCGGCAGCAGACCCGCGCGGAGTGCCGTGGCCCTTGCGCTGTGCTGGTACCATGCCTTTAAGCGATGGAATATGGTCCCCCTGCTCCGAGTTGTGTCCCTCTGAATCCTGGTTGCTCTCGTCGCCACTTCGGAAGAAAGCTACGAGGTCGGTGAAGACGTCAAAGCTCACCTGGGAACAGAAACAAGTCTGTTAGTATTCGATGCATGGATGCACTACATGTAGCAGGCTAGCACGCACATTGAACGGATAGGGAATCTTGAACCGCACGAGCGCCTCCGTGAGTTCGTTTGCAGTCACACCAATGCCCAAAACGTTGACCACACCCAGCCGCGCTGCAACGACAAATGCAAAGACAAGCAAGCATCAGCTCAGCCATGAGCGAAACAGCAGTAAGAAGCACAACACACGTACTCTGTGCGATGGACAGCAACCCCCTGCCTTCCGTGTCGGCCTGCGAGAACGCTGACCAAAGCAACTCCATCGGGTCGTCAACCTCGGCAGTCTCGCCGATGTCATCGTCGCTCATATCCGAGCCAAACTGGCCGAACTCATCGTCCGATTCGTCTTCATCGTCACCCTCACCGCCCAATGCCTCTTCTCCTTCTTGAACTGTTTCCATTCGCATGCCAGGGCTTAGCTCCTGGGGGCCATTCTTGGCTTTCATCTCGCGCGCCTTCTGCCGAGCCATCTTTTTTCGCGCTCGGGTCGCCTTGTAAGCGGCCAAAACCTTCTTTTGCATCGCCACCTCTTGTGCGATCACCTCGGGCTGCCGCGGGTCGACGACCTTATAGCATTCTTTGTTCGCTTCACGCTCCTTCTGCCATTGCTCCCACCGAGCCCAACCCGCGTGCATCTCGACCAGCTCATCTGCAGACAGCGGTTGAATTTGTTGCACACGCCTCACAGTTGTAAATTGCTGCAGCGGAGATGTGTCTTTCACCTCGGCGAAGTAGCCCGGAAGATACTTGGCTGCAGTCGCAACGGGCTGTTGGAGCCCCACCAATTCTTCATGAAGTTTCGCATCATTGAAAAGGGGCTTTGTACATTTCGAGTCACGCAATTGGCGTAGGAAGACATGGTTCCGAGTCGTTGAGAGCCCGCTGTCTACTATTTCGCCCACTTGGTTTTCCGAGGCTACACCCTCAAGATACTCCGAAATGTCTTGTGGTCTTAGAATCTCAATGCCTGTTCCATCGCCATTGAGAACGAACACGTAGGGCGGAATTGGCTCGTTAATGACAGCTTTCGCCGGAATAGTATCCACTTCGTATCGGGCAGCTTCTGCATCACTCACCACGCCTGCGAGGTCAACAGCTATAGTAGGGCCTTCTTCCTCGTCTGTCCCACAAAAGTCCACGTGAAATTGGTTTTGCTCGCTGTCACAAAGCTGGAATCGCCCTCGGCGGCAGTCGAAGTAGTACACACCATTGTGGCTCGTTACATCTCTATCATCGTCGTCTTTAGTGTCAGAGCCATCTGGATTTGGTGCCGACCCCGGTTGCTGTGAGCTATACTCGACTCTTCCACTGTCCTTAGCGACGATAACTTGTCCACCGGGCTTCCGAGTCGTGACTCGGCCATTCACTTGAGCCGTAACCTTTGTGTTATAGCTGATTTCAACGTGCGTTCCGTCGTAAACATCTACAACGCTGCGCACACGTAGACCACCCTTCGTGACTGCCACACGTTCTCCTGCCGCGTGGTGTTGAGCTGTGACGTTGACGTCCACATCGATGCAAACATCAGCAAAGCCTCGCTTTTTTACGAGTACGTGCGTGTTGCCAGCATTCGAGTACATCCTCGTGCCATCTACATGATACGCTACGCGGGCACCACTCGTTAAAGTAACGATTATAACGCCGTTGGGACGTCGCTC
Source organism: Phytophthora x cambivora (assembly GCA_033557925.1). NCBI lineage: Eukaryota > Oomycota > Peronosporomycetes > Peronosporales > Peronosporaceae > Phytophthora > Phytophthora x cambivora. Next base: position 1,213,747 of record JAUCEB010000008.1, on the reverse strand, counting down.
GACCAACGCATTCGTCTCGGGGTCCACAGTAAGCGTCGTAACTGGTGGTGGTGGCATTTCACTATCATTGCAGGGTCGTTTTCGTGAATTGTGTCGATGCTTTTTGCAATCTTGGACCACCCGCGTGACACCATTTGCTAGCAAGACCTCTTTTCGCCCGCACTGAAGCGCCCGCAATACACTCCCTCTTCCGTAAATTACACGAAATGCCTCGCTTTCCTCTCCATATTGCACTCCAGCATTGTTCGCGTCGCCGCTAGTATTGTAGGCACTTTTGGTCTTGATGTTCCGCTTACTGTGGCAATACCGCTGAATGATAGAGCCATCAGAGCAAGCAGACACGATAAGCCCATTTGGAAACGAGTTCGTCGCTGTGATCGTAGGAAACTGGTCGGGTTTTCTCGGTAGCCTCCTTTTTCCCTCGGTAATCTGAAGCGTGGATTCATCTTGAAATGATGCAATGAACTGAATGTTGCGTTCCAATGCAGGCGAAGATTTCCCGAGATGTTGATCTGTGAACTCCATGCCAATGCCCCCGTTAGGAGTGCGGTACTCCGAGCGTAACCCAAACGTCTCGCTGCCAACAACGCACATGAAGCGAATATTCAAGTTAGGACCGCCGCAGAGTGACGAAATCGACAGTTACATGTGAACGCACCCATGGAGGTAAACGGTGAGCCATATCAAGCCTCGAGATGTTTGACATAGTCTCACCACGCTGTGGTCAGCAGGGTACATCGACCAACTTTGAGTTGCCACCGACTCGAGTTGTCCGGCAGACAATGGGACACATGCCGCTGCCGCAGCTTCAGCACGCGGGGTGAGATATTCCTTGGAGACAAGCTGCTCAATTTTCCAATCTTTGAACGCTGGTCGATGGCGCACGTGATCACGAGCCACCCAAGATGCCGCTTGTATGCGCCCAGGTGCAGTCTTTGGGAGGCATGCCATCAAGAGCGAATCCGTGGCTGGGTAATAACTTGAAAATACGTCGGTCGTATTTTGCTGGAGCACCGATGCAATTCGTTGTGCAAGTATGGCGCGTGGCAAATGTTCATTGAATGCACGAGACTGCAGTTTCCCCCTCCATGAAATTCCCAACAGATCTTCGACCTGCAAGAGCTGTCGTGTTAAATGCACCATCCAGCAGCTGAAACGAGGTGACTCGTAGAACGTTGCGAGCTCCGTGTCGCGTACGCTGCGCTCTGGCTCAGATAGCTGCGGTGTTCGAGGCATAGCCTTCCGTCCTTCGTTGCCTACACCGGGAAAGTCACTTCGTCTCCACATAACTCTTTCAATATCGTCAAGACGGCGTCCTGTGGCAAGAAGGCATGGGTCCCCCTCCGCCTGTAGTACTTCGTGAAATAGTTGAGCACGCGCAATTCGGCAACCAACTAAGTCGCCATACTCGATAAACTCCTCGAAGTTTGATGAAGCGGTTTGGTGATAGCTGTAAGCAGATGTAGATGAATTCATCGGGGGTGGAGAGAGAGTTGCCACGGCCTCCACGACAGCATATAACACTGTACTGACAGCAACACTGCCAGGAAACACGCCATCTAGGACAGATTCGTACTCTTTGTAGAGAGGACCCCTTTCATCACCGGATGAGGTCGGAATCGTAGCAAATTTGGTAGAAGCAACCCAGTTCTTGAATGCAAACTTCTGAGCTGCTATCTTCTCGACAGTGCTGACGACCTCTCTTTCGAGATCTTCTGGTGATTTAATGCCTGACGCTTCCGTGCTACAGCCCACATTCGTGAACGTAAAGTCGCTCCACTCGATTCCCCCCACTTGAGCAGCCTCGTAGAACACCTTCACGACGGCATTGGACGTCTGAAACACGGTTGTCTCCATCACAGACATCCTCGACGTTGCTCCTTCAGTTTTAATTACAGATCCACCTCGGCTCCGTGGCCCATTTGTGGAGCTGCTTCTGTTCCGACCGCGCACTGCTGAAGGATCTGCCAGAAGCACGACTCCGTCAATAAGTGGCAGGAGTGGCAGGTTTTCAGGCCCATCAGCCACCTGCGATGCACCGCCCACCTCCCCCAGCCTCAGCAGTGCAGTTACCTCGGCCAGAGAAGTAGGGTAGTCAACCAACAGGTACACGCGTGCAGGCGGCCGATCAAGGCCCCCCTCGGTGTCCTCAGCCCCGTGCGTCTCCTTGTCTGAGACTGGGGGCTGCACTTGTCCACTTCCCCCATCTACCGCTCCACTTGAGTCTGGCTGTTGATAGGCCAGAAACTCCCGCTTGTCTCGAGCCACGAGTCGCTGGAAGGCCAGCGCTAGCAGCGCCGGCGTCAGTGCAACCGCCTTCAGATCCTCCTTCTCCTCCTCTGCGGCGTCACTTTCCCCCACCCCGGCAGCTTCTTGCAGCGCCTTTCTCTCCTCGCGCCGCCTGGCCTCCGCCTCCTCCGCGTGGGTCGCGCGCACCAGCTCCTCCAGCTGCGCCCGACCCACGACCCGGTACGAGCAGCTCCTCTGCCAGCTCGAGAGCGTCGCGTCCGCCCTAAGTCTGACCAGCAACTCCTTCTTGGCTGCCAGCTCCTCGTCCGCTGCGCCGCTGGCCAGCGCCACCGCGTGAAAGCTCCAGCGCTTCATGCCATGCGTCGCTTGAAGGTCAAACTGCGCCGAAAAGAGTCATAAAGTCTGTCCCGATGTAACTGTCTCACATTCACTCCTGCACATACAACACCCAAGGTTAACGTTGAACTTGTGACACTTCCTACTCGGACAGATGCCATTCGCGAGCCACTGTTGATCCAGCGAGCATGCGCCTGCTACTCGCTGCGTGCGTGGCGACGGCGATAGCGGCGGCTCCCTGTGACGAGAGGAAACTCGAGCGAGATGCCGTGCTGCTGCTGGCGGCGCACGTGGACGTGGAGTTGGGCGGAGTCGGGGCGGGCAAGCGCGACGTCGTGGGCTTCCAGTATCTGGTAATGATATAATGATAGTCAGGGTCTCCTCAACTGCAACTCCTAACACGTCTCCTGCGCTACTGCGACGCTGCTGCTGCATGCGCCTAGAAACCTGCAGAAGCTCTGATGGCAGCGCAAGCTCTGGCGCACGAGGACTTCAACCAGGCCGCAACGCAGGTCCAGCGCATCCTGCAGTACCTGACGCCCGACGGATTGCTGCCTCACTTGGTCTACGGTCCGTCCGTGCCGTCGGATTGGCGGTGGATCCCCAGCGACCGCACCTTCCACCCCGGCCCGGCATTCTGGCAGCAAACGGCGCCCAAGGGACGGCAAGAAGAGCAGGAACCGTCGTCGCGTTCGCTTAACACCTCCACGATCTCAGCTCCGCCCGTTGCTGCGGATGTCGCCTGGGAGATCTTCCGCTTGGCACCGTACGACTCGGTGCTGGGAGTGAGGACGACTGCAGTGCAGTTCTTATGCCACGTCTACGAGCCGCTGTTGAAGCTGCAGAAGCACTTGTTCTCCACTCGTCGCGGCCCCGCCCCAAACAGCTTGCTGTCTGCACGTGTAAGTGCGTGTACATCTCTGAGCTCACACATCTGTGTATGCGGGACCTGACGACTTCTTGTATTTGGCTGTTATGATGAAGCATCCGTGGGAAACATTTTCGTCCCTATCACCGCACTGGAAAGACTTTCTCGCTGAGCTAAAGAATGCGCCAGACTATGAGACGGTTGTTGGCTCAATCCCCGAAGAAGCCCGCACTCGCTTTGCAGATGGAGCGCTCAGTATGTTATCAGCTGAAGACGCGGTGGAAGACCTGTACGAGCCTATGATATATCTCGCAGCCCAGCAGCGGCGTGGGGGAGACAGCGACATCTATACTCGCGAATCAACTGTTTTAGCGTCTAGCACCGGCGCAGACAGTGGCAGCGAGACTCCTCGATTTGGAGTGGAGGATGTGGAGTTCAATGCACTTGCACTGCGGTCGTCATTGGGGCTTGTGAATATTGGCCGGGTGCTCGTGGAACACTCGTCCGTGTGTACGGGATTCACACTTACTGAAAAAGAACTTCTGAACGATATGGAGGAGTTGCACGCAATGGCCAGAGGGTTAGAGGGAGCTCTCATCGGAAACAACAGTACACAGGGTCTCTGGAACGCATCCAGTGACTTCTTCGCTGACTCTAGCAGAGTGTCAATGACCTCAGTTCACTCCTTGCGGGGATTTCTACCTGGTTATGGTGCGGAGCTAGATGACGACAAAAAGATGCTCTCGATGAAGCATTTTTTGTCGGAGCCGGGCTCGTTCTCTTTCTTTTGCACCCAGTTTCCGGCTTCATTTTTTGCGTGTTCTGGGGACGATTCAACTGAAGTTTCTGGCTTAATTGACGACCACCCTACAACAACCACGTGGATGCTCTACAACTATTTTTTGCAGCGAGGGTTTGCTCGGGTAGGCCTGCTCTTTGTTGTTTGTGCAGATTACCTACTCATACGCTAATTACTCGTGATTGCTAGAACAAGTTCCCTGGTTTGGCTGATTACGTTCGTAACAAAACGAGGGACATGGTATGCGAGGCGACAATGTCTACTCGAACGTCGCTTGCTTGGTCTCCGTTTTCGCTGGCCGCAGAGGAGCCCGCACCTACAGCGCTAGCGCTAGCTTATGACTCTTTCAATGCGGTCCCAGTTCAAGTTTTTGACGACAGTTATTTGGGATCGACGCTGGCAGCAGCCGTCTTGCTAAACGTTTTGCTACCAGCAGGTATGATAGCAAACCAAACTGCGCCGTGGTCTCATAGCTGACGTTTTGCTTTGTGATACAGTGACCCCGCCACCTAGTCCAGACACACCGCCCATTGATCATCGTATTCTCTCTGTAATCATGTGCGTCGAGTTAGTTGTTGCATTCGGAGTCGCCATGAGCTGTTTCCTGTTCTCGGTATACTTTGTGGCGAATCGACCGCGAGAAACACGGCTCTCTCCAGCATCTGAAGCCCGCCGACGATCTTCTGCTGGAATTGGAGGGAAAAAGTCTCGTGACAAGCTGGACCGCCGCAGAGACGACATGGAAGACCGCAGCGCCAGCGGGTCGTCGCGGGCGGACAGGTACTCAGAGTCTTCGTACAGTGATTACTCGCCACCCTCTGGGCAATCACCATACGAGTTGGAGGAGTCGTTGATTTCGGAGGAGGACGAGCACTACGGATCTTTTGATGAAGCAGAGCAGGAGCGATCTCCGTCCAAATCAGCATGGAAAGCTGCGAAAAACGCTCTTGCTGCTATTAGTCCCTGGTGATCATTATGCTGGGCAGCCAGTTGAGTTCATCAGTAGTGATAACGTACTTCGCAATGAGCACATTCGTACCAATGGTGAGTGATCACGTCAGTATTTCTTCAAACCTACAACGTCTACAGCAAGTCCTTTTTCCACTTCGCGACAAGTTGCGTGGCAGCCTTGGCCACAGAGGGTGTAGCGTGCTTGCGAAGCTTGTTAATAGTGCGCCCAACCCCTGTGCTCTTGAGGATATCAACAGTGAGCACCATATCTTCAAGTGTACTCAGCACATGTGTAGCTAGCGCAGCCGATACGTTCTTCACGTTGCCGTTTTGATCCAATAGGCCTTGCAGGAATGCTACACGAGTCGCCACATCTTCGTTTTCGGACGGAGCAGCTGCCGTCGCCGCCGCCACCTCAGGATCGGCACTGCTTGCCGCATGTGAAGCAAGTGAAGCAGATGGAGTACTCTTCGACACGTCAGTGGTTACATCCTGAATAGCCAACAACATATAAACTGTAAGAAGCCGACTCGCAGATTTCCGCAACACTAGGGGCCATAGCACTCACAGCAACGATGTCAATATCCGCGTTCAAGTGCAGCTCCAGGATTGGTGTGGCCTCCGGGAAGGCGGGGGCAAATCCCACTCGGTGAGGCTCGCACAGCGCCCACAGCGCTTGAATTGTTGAGAAATATCGCTGAGTGACATCATTTTCTGTCGGATCAGTCATCCAAGACCCATCGTCGCGTTGGGTTAGCAACAGGAAGGCCAACCCACGGCGCATCTGCACGAGATTACTGGAGCCATCAAAGCAGCGCAATGCCTACGCATGGGGAACAGTGCAGCGTTAGTGACCCGACTTTACTGACTGCGTGCAATTGCTACTTACCCGTAACGTTTCACCCAGCAAGGCCACATCTTGTTGTGCGAGATGGTAAACAACGTGATGGCGCAGGAAAAAGTATTCATGGGGAAGAAGATCCTGTCGAGGTACACCATCAACCGTTAAGATAATCTATGGTGCAGCAGCACTTCACCGTATTCAAACACCTCGCATCCTTACCGTTTCGCAGCGCAGCTTTCCATTGTTCGTGAGAACAAAGACCAGGGTTGTCACCAAGTGGACCTGGTCCTCATACTCTTGAGGGGAAAGATCACCGGGGCCCTTGTACGGGTACACTGGCAAAAGGTGCTGCAGCAACTGCGGCAAGGTAAATCCAATGGAGATCCCGAGCGCGCGCGAGTGGTGCCACAGAACCAGTGCACTCGTCAGTCGCTCGTATATCGAGGCGCCGCTCTTGTCGTCCACTGGCGGGGGTCCCTCTGCAGGGTTCCAGCCGAGAAGTTCCTGTGCAACGAGCAAGTGAAAGCTTAGCATCCAGTCCATCCAGCGCATTGAGTCTGTCCACCAAGACCCACCTTGGGGCCATATACGGCCGGTGATCGGTCGCAGAAGTCCAGCAACTCGACGCGCCTCGAATGGGAGACGCCGAGACGCTCCACCAAGTGGACGGCGGTGATGGCGCGGACGAGTTGCGAGGGCGTGGGGACAGTCCCGACCGCCCAGTCCGCGTGTCGGTCCTCCTTGAGCCACCGGGCGCCGATGAGTCGGGCGTAGAGCGTCGCCAGTCTCAGCACTTCGCCCGCCTCCACCGCCTGCAGGTCGTAGAGCGACTGGATGGCGTGCAGGCCCCAGTCCGGGAAGCTCTCGGCCTCTCGCAGCATTTGGTACACTCGGTTGAGGCCCCGGACGATGGCCTCGCGCCTCATGGCCAGCTTCCAGGGCTCGGGGGCCGCGCGCTTGGCCACCTTCTTGGCCTTGAGCTTGCGCAGCTCCTGGTGCATGAGGCGCTTGAGCACGTCCTTGTGGTTCGTGAGGCTCACGCGCACCTCCTTCTCCACGGCCTGGCGCACCAGCTTCGTGGTCAGCTTGGCCACGTCGTGGGACGCGATGACGCCCGCGATGGCCGCCGAGATCTTGGCCTCCAGCTCCTTGGAGATCGAGCGCGGGTTCACGATCAGGGACGAGCCCGTGGACGTCATCTTGGTGTACATGCCCCCCGCCATGGCTGCCGCCAGCTACCTGCCTTCCGAAGAGCTACACTAAAGAGCTACGACTCGTAGCTACACCTGACTGTGAATACCGGTACCCAGGTTACTCGTAGGCTACGAGTAACCTGGGTACCGGTATTCACAGTCAGGTGTAGTGATTGGCATTTATGCCCAATCGCCGTCGAGATCGCCGATTCCATACTTTACTCAAGTGTGCGCGCGTGTGTGGCTCTAGACTAGACCTGCTCTCCTCCTCATACCAACTGCAAGATGCTGGCCCGCGCTCTCCGATCGTCCGCGCTGTCTCGCGCCGCGAGCCGCCGCTTCATCGGCGGGTTCGCTGCCGAGGCGTCCGCGCCCACCGTGGCCGAGAAAGTGTGCGTGCGGCTGTGAACTGCTCGCCCACGTGCAGACAGACGCTGACGCCTCTGTGGGTCTTTGTGTGTGGCTTGCTGCAGAGTGAACGTGGTGCTGGTGGACTACGAGGGCAACCGCCACGTGGTCCAGGGCCGCGCCGGCCAGACGCTGCGTCAGGCCTGCGAGATGAACAACGTGGGCTTCGTCAAGGACGACTCGATGGGCGGCGGCGGCGTGTACGACGCCCGGCGCGCCGACTTCTACACCGAGTCGCTCTTCGGCGAGGGCGCCACGTCCCCGCAGTCGCACGTCGTGGTGTCCAACGAGTGGATGGCCAAGCTGCCGCCCGCCAACTCGCAGGAGCGCCACATCATCGACACGTACGTCCCGGCCGAGGACCGCTCCGTCAAGTAAGTGAAGACGCCTGATCTATTGCTGCTGTTGCTGCTACTGCCTGCTCCTTTGTGCTGACTGTGCCTCTTATCTGCTGCTAGCTCGCGTCTGGGCACGGAGATCGTGCTGCAGAAGGAGCTGGACGGCCTCGTGGTGGCTGTGCCCGAGGCGCCTCCCGTCGAGACGTACGACTATGAGCACGAGTACGACGAGGACGATTACGAGTCGTACGACGACGAGCACCGCCAGGCGTAAGGGACATGAGGATGGTGTCTGTGTAGGGGGTGGGGCACGCTAGGCTGCCGAGCCGCAGGAACAGACAGACGCAGACTTGGTGCTACCTGGACCCAAGACACGCGAGCGAGTATCAAGCCCCACCGCCATAACTAACAAAAAGAAAGAAAACGAATGCAAGGTAAATACGCATTCGAGTCTCATGTGCTGCTAACTCTGCTAGTCTTTGGTCTTCTTCTTCTGCGCAGCCCTCTTTTTCTCCAGCTCAAGCTTCGACCGGTTCTTGATGTCGCGGCGTTTCTTGACAGTGTTGGAGTCATTGTGCGCAGAAGAAGCTCGAACTTTGCCAGGTGACCCCTCGCGGTCGTCGCTATGCTCCGCGTTGTTTCCAGCATCCTCGTGGTCGTCGCCATCGTCTTCATCGAAGTCGTCTTCGTGCTCGTCATCGTCGAACTCCGCATCCACGTACGGATTCATCTGGCGCTTCTCGGATCGCGATACACGGATGTTGTAGCGCACCTTGTCGTCGTTGCTGCGCGTGTCCGATGGCAGGCCCATGGAATCTCCCGTTTGCCCCGGTGCGTTTACCATTCGCGTGCTGTTCTTGTGACGGAAGCTGGGGCTGGGCGCCGCCTGCAGATGAGCTTCATCACCAAGCACAACTCGCACCACCTTTTCGATGGAGTCGACAACCTCCAGAGCATTTAGCTGTTGGACGGAGGTCACGCCTAGTAGCTGTGCGATGTGCAGCAGTCCCAGTTGCAGTTTCTCGTGCAGCGAGCGCAACCGTGCAACGCGCTCCTTCTTCTTCTGCTTGACAGCTTTCACCTCAGCCAACTGCTTCTCCAGCATCTTGACGTTGACACTGGTTTTGGAGGCTGCAGCTTCGTCGTCCCCGTTTGCACTGCTTGCGTCGTCCTCCGTCGAGCCCTCCACCCGTCCGCTAGAGCTACCGCTGAGCTTGAGATTCACGAATTGCGTCTGCAGGAGCTCCAGTTTATCGCGATACTCAAGCACGCGTTGTTCAGCCTGCTTCTCCTCCTCCTCGAGCTGAACCGAGTGGTCGAGTTGGTTTTGCCAGCAAAGCAACGCCTCCTCTGGTTTGTTGATGCCAACCTGTCGAAGAGCACCCAATATCCCATCGTCTTTGTAGGCACTGCCCACGTACAGCTGCAGGTTCTCGGCGTTCTTTTGCCTGGCCAACGAGGTCTCCTTCATATGAATGAGTTTGTCCTTTGCACGGAAAAAGTTCGGATCAACAGGAGCTGTCTGCGTCGAATCGTCTGCAGTGAAGGTGACGCTGTTACGTGTACTCTTCGAGTGGGCCGAGCTGGAGTGCGGTGGGTCCTTCTTTGGTGACGCATTTGACACCGTAGCGCTAGGCTTTAGTGTGATTTGTCCGCTATCTTTCGTTGACAGACTGGCGTAGTAAAGACGACGATCAAGCTCCTGCCGCCATCGCAGCCGTGAAAGTGCCTCCTGGTGAATTGAAGCTTTGTCTTGAGTTACCTGAGCCAGTTTCGGTACGTCAAGGCTCGCAAGTCGCTTCTCGTATGACACCACTTGTGCTTTCTGCTGCAGATCCACGATCTCGCGCTTCAATTTTGCTACGGTCGTCTCCGCAGTTTCGATTGTTTTAGGGTCTCGAGCTGGGTTCAGCTCACAGTGACGTAGAATCAGCTTGTAGTACTCACTACGCTGGCGACCGAGCGTTGCTTCGTCGTTCACGTTGCGAATGTTTTCAAGCAGATCGTCAATTTGGGTCGCACTTTGCCCAGCCGCGGTGATCTCTGCTTTAGCATCCTGTACTCGTGATTCTACGGACTTGAGCGCTTCATTTTTTTCACGCGCAAGGAACTTCATCCTGTCGTACTTCATCCGCAGTTCCATGAGTTGGCTCTACACGAAACAACAACGACAATTCAGAAGCATTAGATTGAGCAGCGGTGACAACGAGCACGTTGATCCATACCTCTAGTTTTGAGACGGAACCTTCACCAGTTTCTGCTGACAAAAACTCGAGCGCTCCAATTTCTTCCGTGACGCTTTCAAGCGCGAGAGAGGTTGAGACCTTGTGCTGAGGTCGACGCTTCGTTGGCACTAACGTTTTCTTTGCCTTGATGATTCCTTTAGGTAGGACAACACCAACAGGACTGTTAAGTGCTTTCTTAGCTGCCCCTGTCTTGGTAGAAAAGGCTTTATCTCCGGGGCCACTGCACTCGGACCCAAGAGAATCGTCTCGTGTTCCTGACGTGGAATCACCGTCTGCTGGGGTTCGACTTGAGCTGGTGCTACGGAAGACACGGCTCTCAAATGCAGTTCCGATCAGCGGGAACTGTGTCCAGAGCCACCTCCGAACGTAATAGCCATCGTCTGAGTGAATTACGAGAGCCTCGATCTCTTTTTGCACTCGTTCTGCCTCACTTTCAGATAAGTTTGACGTCGAGAAGGTGCCAAGGCTAGCCAGAAATTCCTGAAGCTGAGGAGGCTTCGGCCGATTGAGAACAAGATTGACGACGCGGGACTCGTCAATTTTCTGCCACGCGCGCAAGAAGTCGGTGATCGTAAGGAAAATTGACAGCAATTGTTCCATGCTTGGTGATTCTTGAGCGATATATTCGTCAAGTGAGCGGATAAAGTCGTCTACGGGATCGTGCATGGAGCAATTCGACGACAGTACCATCCAGTAAAAGAAGAATTCTTGTCGATTCCGCTCAGTCCACCACAGCTGAAACATTTTCATATTCACGAGTGAGCTCTGCAGCACGCCCCACATCGAGCAGCGCTCCAGCTGCACAGGGAGTTCATCCACACGGCGCTGGCAAGCCTCCATCGCTTCAAAATACACGGCGAGCTCTCGATAGTAGCAACCACGCAGCTGGTCATCAAGTAGAAAGCCATATCGTGTAAGGATCCTCAGTTGGTTATGGCTGAGGTCATAAAGCACGACTGGCTCGCCACCGTTGTCTTGGTTACCACTTTCTTTATTTGAATTGCCGGCCGAAGCAGAAATACTGCTCCCCGGATTTTGAGAACCCGGTCCACAATCGTACCGGCGAATTGTCATCAAGTGAGGCTTGAGTAGGGTCAGCAGCCGTTGGCAAACGCTTCGCGAGATACTCTCACCAAAAAGCCGTACAAAATCGTTCTCGGACAGTCCATAGCGAGACACCGCGAGAAGTGACAGTGTGTGACGAACTAGAAGGGAGCGCTGTTCAATAGTGACCTGAAGGCTCTCGATATCTTCTATAGAATCGTTGGGCGCATTTAATTTTGATGACATACCGTTGTTGTTTGCGCCAGATAGTTCTACGCCTTTGATGGAGCTTCGAGCACCACTGTTTTGATCCACACCACTACGATCACTCGAGTATAAAGGTGCTCCACCGTTAGAGGAGTTCGACGCCGCGGCCTCCAGCAATGCAGTACGTTCTTCCAGCTCAGCAAACAAGTCCTTTAGCAAAATGGCATTCCACTGTTTCATCAAAAGTTCGTAGACACAATTCAGCTGATTGCTCTCACAGGCTTGGTCAAGCCATTGGTGGCGTTGGTCACTCTCGCTGGGCTCGAAAAGCTCAAGCCCATTTAGCAATAGTCTCACATAGAGCGGGCTGGAGCTTCCACGAGCAGCTACGATCAGTTGCTTCTCTTCCGGGTCCAGCTCGCGCGAAAACCTTTGTTCATACATCTTAACTCCAGTACATCGGAGTAAATAAAGTATTCAACGGTGCTACAACAATTACATCGCGGCCCTTACCTCTAGAATTGCTGAGCAGGAGACCTCGTCAAGAGGTTCTGCAACCATAAAAGCTGCATTGCGGCGGCGCAACTCGCGGATTGTGTGCGATTCCTTGTCGCGTGGCGGTAACGTCGTTTCATATATTAAATCACCACTGAGCACGCAGCGATACAGGATGAGAATGGGTCATTGTGGAATGCAGCATAGTGTAAGACGTACTCGCTGTCATAAACGGCCGGCTGCCGCACAATTTTCTGGCAGCGACGGAAATGGGTTTTTCCTTTTGTCCCAATCTGAGTACTCGAGACGATGATGCGGACTCCAGCAGGGAACGTGTTTGGGAGCCAGGACAATGAGTCCCCTCCGTCTTCAGTCCGTATGCAATCGATCCCGTCTAGAACAAGGATAATCCTGGACGCAGTACATCCATGTCAACGGTGGAAACGAAAATTACGTAGAGACTCTCAAGCCGTACCGTTTCCTCTTTGATGCAGACCCTGTCGTGTGCTCACCTTTGCCTACCGCGGCTTCCAAACATCGACTGAAAGAGAACTTTAACTTTTCCTCCTCGTGCTCACGGGGGAGCTCAAAGTCGCGCAGACTGTACGAAATCTTGAGCTGGTTCATAAACCGAAACAGAAACAGTGATAGCTTCACACTATCGTAGGAGCACCCACAGTAGTGCTCGTAGATGAGCTCACGCTCTCCTTTTACTGAACGACGCCGCTCTTCGGCCCAGTTTGCCAGTAGAGCAGACTTGCCATCTCCAGGCTGTCCAACGACAGCCAGTAAGGCCGACCGCACCTCGTGATCCCATTGACAATGATCATTTAAAATGTGGAAGTAGTGGCTAGTTGGCGCATATACAAAGTCTTCTTTTCGGCTACATGTGAAATTCAAACCAAGGCAGGCAGACAGACCATCAGTTAAGGACAAGCCAGTTGTGGTACTCGCAATAGCGCGCAGGTTAATGCCGCTTACCTTTTAGCAAAAGCTAAGTGCGTAGCTGTCTCTCGGTTCACAATTGTGCTCTCTACTCGAGGGGGAGTAGATGTGACTCCGCCGTCTGCATCATCAAACGCAGCAGATCCGCTATCGGAGCGCGTGGCGCTCAAAGCTCGACCTCCGATGTGGCCACTGCCTTTCTTACTCGGCGACGGCGGCTTCCCCATGCCTGCGCGCGCGCTCGACCGTTCCGTTCACTGAGTAATACAAATCTCGCTGAAACCCCTCCTTAACGAGAGTCGCCTGGTCGGGAAGGTTGTCATATTTAGCAGCAATCGCATGCAAGGCTGCACCTCGGTAGGATACAGTACACTTGGAACCGAGCAAGCATCTATGCCTACTGTCCGTGCTCGCCCATTCGTCGCAAAGCTGCTAGACGAACTTTCTCGCGGCGGTCAGCTAGCGTTGACGACTCCGTGGACGATGAGGAGTCCGCGGTTCCGCCGATACTTTGACCGGAGCCTATAAAGGACAAGACACTCTCAGCTTTTCTCGCTAATCACCGCCGAACCAATGAAGCAACGCAACGCACCGGCGAATGGGGTGTAGACGAAATCGGAGCGTCGAGGGGCGCCGCTCGTCAAACGCGAAGGAGCATTCGGGTCGCCCACCGGCGCCTGGTCCGTCATGTCCGCGGGCATGAGGCAGCTGAGGAACGAGCCCAAGTAGGCCGCGCGGTTCACGTAGGACGGGATGGCCTTGTCCAGCAGCAGCTGGCAGAGCGCGTCCGCGAACGTGTTGCAGTTCCTACGAGCCAATTAAACTGGTCAACTGGGCCCCAAGTGGGTATTAGACTGCGGTAGATAGGACTCCCTCCCGTACTTGGTGAACAGGTTGTAGGCGTCTCCCTCGAAGTCGGAGCTCAGCGAGTAGGCGAGTCGATGGGCCTCCTGGAAGCCGCCCTCGAAGAAGCCCATGGCCACCGACTCCCGGAACTTCGCCCCTGTCGCAGGCCCAGACAGCGAGCAAAACGTCAGAGACGCAGCAGCAATTGGGTGGCTAATGGGAAATCTATACCTGGCGCTTCTTTGGGAGTCGAGGAGAAGACGCCGGCGCCGCTCGCGAACGAAAACTCTTGGCCCGCGATCTCGACGCCGCTGTGGAAGATGCCGAGGCCCAGCGCTGTCCAAGGCACAGAAATACTTGACATGAGTATGTATGACACATGCGTGTGCGGTGCAAGGGCGAGTGCGCAACGTACGCGCCATGAACCCATTGGCCTCCACCAGGTCGTAGATGTTGAGCGTCACGGCCGTGCGGGGACCCATGCTCTGAGAACTCAACGAAGGTCAGAAGTGATGTTGAGTTGATAATGTCGTGCGAATGTTGCGATTGGTCAAAATACCTCACTTTGATATCGAAATTGTGCTTGACTGTCATTCTTCGTTTCACTGAGAAATTAGCGCACATCGGAAGTTCATGGTTATGCTGAATTTTAGGGCAGCGCTGCGGTGCTGCTTGATAGGCTGTTAATGACAGTCCTGTACAAGTTGTCGTGACCGAGGATGGCCTAGGGCTTTACGGAGGTTCCAGCATTGATGTTCATCAAAGTCGCCGGGACTTCTTGGACATTAAATGTCCAAATTTTGAGATCTTTGGTGTTGTACCGCCCTTGTAGGGCGTTACCCCAGTCGACAATGGCAAAAGCGGACAACGTGAGTTTTGCAGGCGCTGGATATGACGCCGTATCGGATAAGGCCACTTTCGCGGAGAGGCAACTGGACCCCCCCCCCCCCCCACCATGATAAGCAGAACCACAGCGCTGGCCAGCAGGAACTTTCGATACACTTTTTCTCAAGACCGCGAAGAGCAACTACACCGACCGAGTCAAGTGCGTAGAGTGAATGGTGGCGATGGGATATACAAATATCGCTACTGCAACAGAACTTCTTCATTATAATGATGAAGTTCTGTTGCAGTAGCTTGAATAAAATTTCACGTTTTGCCAGCCGTTGCTGCACCTCGCCGATGCAATTGACGGAGAGTGCTATGATGATCGAGTGGCGCGATTACAGAACTAAGTCGTAGAAAGTGCAGAGAAGCTACTTCACACTTCACGCTACAAGATCGCACGACATGAATGATATTTTCTAGGAAAAAAAAACATCATCACAAAAAGAGAAGTGAAAATGTATAGTGAATGTATTACGATATACTGGTCGAATGAGGAGATTTTAACCGGTGCTGCTGGTGGACGCCTTTCTTGATGGCCTCTTTCCTTGCTTTCCACGTGCTCTCGCGTCCACCACTTCGCGTAGCGAGCTCTAATTCCTGTTCCAGATCATTATTGCGCGCATCAAATCTCTCCAGCTCCGACAGTGTGATCCATTCAAACAACGGCACAATGTTCAGGGCACATGGAGCCAAAAGTGTGGACGCCACTTGGCGTGCAAACCTCACAGCACTCTGGGGCGTAGGGAAGCACTGGTAGACGTGCACCACTATGGATTCAATGCAGGTGGCCCCAGTGGACTGAAGTGAGACACTGACACAGGCAAACCGTTGACCCGTGGCCTGCGGCAGGTCCGCAGCACCGAACTGGATGGTAGGGGTCCCAGCAGCGTCTCCAGTGTCCACACTGGGAAAGTTTTCTAGCGCCATCGTCATTTCGTCCTCCTTGTAGATAGCAAAGCGGCTGCAGTCGTGACCCTCAGATCGACCCGCAGTCTTCTCTACGGCACAAATTTGTCGGAAAAGGTTGAGCGCGTCGTCGATGTCCCGGAATTTGCCGAATACGCGGAAGCGCGTGAACTCCATGTGTCCTGTGACGCTTACAGTAGCAGCAGCCCTACGGAGTTGATCTGCCGCAGATTTGGCCGACTTGGACAGCTTTGCAGATGACAGAGACAAGGAGATACCCCTGGACGCGGGTCGAAGGGTCTGCTCTTTCATGAATCCCAGCACAGCAAAAGGCTGACATACACCGTGAACGGGGTCCCACATTGTGGCTGCGCTTGCTGTAGCAGTGGTCGATGCTCCTGCCAGGCCATTCTTGGGGGCGTTGAAGGTGTTGTCTGTTTTCTCTGGTCGAATGCGACCACAACGACGCAGATCACTACGATATTGCTTCGCACTCGATGACTCCTCGCTTGCTACTTCTTTGATCGGAGACACCGCAGGAAGCAACGCGCGCGAGCTCTTTTCGGTGAAATTGATGTCACCCGGACCATGTGCACGACGGTTTAGTGATTTACTACTACCGGAACCAGCGAGGGCAAACAGCGGTATCTGCATAGTAGGCGTGGAGTCGTCCTGGGCCACAGGGGGTAACTTAGCCCGATGCCCGTTCTGCTGAAGTTTGAGCGCTAGAACTGTCGTTGTTGATGATCTTCTCTGCAGCAGCGAGGATCCAGAAGCCGAGCGGTTTACTTTTGCGTGCAGATTCAAAAGATCCCTGTTGTCTTGAGGGAGCGACGAGCTTCGACTTTTAGCAAAACTAGCTTCAGCGGATATACCTTGGTCATCACTTTTATCAGTTGCCGATGCATTGTTGCGGGTATTTAGCTGAGGTTCGCTGTTGGGACCCCCATTTATCTGGCGCACTGCACCAGACGCACCGAGTTTTGTTACCCCCCGACGGCGCTCAAGCATGAGAGAGCCCGGATCAACCAATGTGCGAGCTCCATCAAGCGGCAGCAGCGGCGCAGATTGCGATTTCCCCAGCGCGGCATTATGATGAATAGAGATCGCGCTTCTGTCGGAGCGCCCACCGACCATTTCAAACGGTTGATAGTGATTCTCAGCCATGACGCTGGTAATGAATTCTTTCTTGTACTTCTCCCACGCTACCGATTTGAGTGCACGGCTCTGGATGGATTCGCGAATGTATCCATTCGAGGATCGCTGCAGACTTGCCCGGGCCTCTGCTGACATCAGGTGGAATATGTCAAACCGCGAAAGCACAAGAATTTTCATCGGGGACTCCGCTAGAATGGAGTATTCACGGACGAAAATGTCGTTGAATTTTCCTGCGGATGCCCTGTGAACAACGACTTGAATGAGATACTGAGGCTGGAGGGGCAGAATACATAATCCTTACTCTGCGCAACCTAGGACTGAATTTGGACCATATCTTCCGAGCTCGTAGACCTGACGCGCATTCGTGATGGGGTGCTTGCCTTCGTGGATGATTCGGCACTCGCCTCGAGTCACGATGAATAATTCACTTGCGCGTGATCCCTGATGCCACCAGTTTGTCAGCAGTCGGCAAAATATGAAAGCTCGCAAGAATTTTACTTCCACCCACCCACTCACCTGTTTGCAGATTTCGCCTTTATAGGGAATGTATTTCTCGGTCATTACCGAGCACATGCCTTCAATAGTGTTGTCGTCCCATTCGGGTCCTATAAAGTATGGATTCTTTCGAAGCATTTGCGCGTACTGCGCGTGATATTCGTTCTGGTATTTCTTGATCAACGGCTCGTATTCATCACGACCTAGCACGAGCAACTCACAGAATTCGGTGCACATTACCGTAGCACGACGAACACCATCCGCTTGAGAGAGCGCTAACTCGCCGAAATACTCGCCCTCGCCAAGTCTCGATACCACGCTTTCTTTTGTCTCCTCAAAGCGGTTTTTAACCCGGACGGATACGTCGACACAACCCGTAAAGATGATGTAGAAATGCCGTCCTATTTGGCCTTCAGCAAAAAGCACCGTGTTGGTGACAGCGCTGATGAGCCGCATCACCTTGCATAGCTGCTTTCGGACTTCAAAAGAAAAGCGCGAGAAGAACTTGACGCTCTTCAGGTACTCGACAGCGAATTTCAGGTCCTTTTCAGAACGTTGAGTGGAGCTCCGCATGAAGATATTTCGCACAATGTCTTTGTTGCTACGAAATCGTTTCGTGATTTCGAGCGTATGAGTGTTGCTCGAATCGTGCGACTCCTTGAGTAGCTCGCTGAACACGACGCGGTTGATGAAAACTAATTCCGCTGGGGCACTTGCAACAATCACGGACGCTAGGATGCAGTGCAATAAACAAAACTAAGACTGGCATTGCAAATATGCACAAACACGGGGGGAGGGGGTTACCTGCGCGTACGTCGGTATTGGATAACAAAGCCCGTTCACCGAAAGTATCCCCCGGACCTAAGAAGGTTAGATGGATTGTTCCGTTGGTGCGAGCTGGGTTGTCGACCTCGTTCTTCACCACTTCCACTGCACTCACGACAGCGTACTAGCAGTTTAGATGAAGGCCCTCTTCAGTCCTCGAGAAGGCTTGTAAGCGTACCTCGACCAGAGTAGACGAGGTAGAAACTATCGCCATCGTCGCCCTTTGGCAAACAACAACACAGCGGTTAATTTGCCCTAATGCTGCAGAAGGGAGGCGCCTCTAGTACAGCGTACCTCGTGGAAGACATACGTCCCCTTCTCGGCGTAAGCGACAATCTCAAGAGATTGATACAGTCGATCAAGCTGCATGACACATGGACACAGAGCACTTCAGTCGAAGCGGTTCGCCGAGGTAATAAGTGGCGACACAGGAGGTTAAGCTAACCTTAACTAGCGGTAGGCAACGTCCACAGTCAGCAAGCGGGTAACAGAGCGAAATGACGCATCGCATGCTCACGTACAGGCGTCGAGGTTGGAGAAGAAGTCGAGCAGCTTGGACGACGCAAAGAGCGACTTGAGCTGGGAAGAACGAGAAACGTCAGCTGCCACTTCCTTCACGCAGGTGAAAACACGGCACGACACGCCTGTGACCCACCACGTGGATGTCCTCCAGCGTCCGCTTCCCCGTCGGCTTGCGCAAGATGGAGCGGCACACGTCCATCTGCGGACTCTTGTGCTCGATGGCGCGCAGGAAGGCGCCGTCGCTGGCCATCTCCTCCATCTGCGAGGCCAGCGACTTGCGCCTCGTGGCGCCACCCGCCGCCGCGTCCTCCTCCTCCATGGGCGCAGTCCTCAACTCGGTTGAAATTGAAAAATAGCCCTTGTGTCACAAATGTAGCCATGTCTCCCACTTCAACGTCCGAATTACTTCAATCCGCTACGAAAAAGCTCAATTCGCTACTTCTAACGCTAATTCTTCGTTCGATGGCGCAGGAGGACCCCAAGCGTGACGTCCTGCAGCGGCTGCGTCGGCACTTGGCCAGCGAGCGCTCCGTGTCGCTGTACGAGACGCTGACGGCGCACGCACTGGACGCGGCCACGGGCGGCGCGCTGTTCCTGGGCGGCGTCTCGGCGGCGCAAGTGGCGCAGAAGCTGCTGCGTGTGGGCTCGGCCAGCGGCTTCCTGCTGCCCCAGGCTCTGGGCGTCGTCGCCGTTGGCGCATCCTCCGTGGCGGCGCTGCACTTGGCCTCCGCGCCCCGGGAGCTCTTCCAGGAGCTGGCAGCGCAGAGCCAAAAGCAGCAGCAGCAGCGCGGCTGGAGCTGGAGCTGGAGCGGGCGGGACCTGCAGCCGCCCACGGCCTGGCGCCTGCTGCGCAGCAAGGCGCGCGAGCGCTGGGAGGACCTCCCGCAGGCGCCGTACCCGGTGTACGCGGCCATGGGCCTGCTCTGCTTCAAGCTGCTCGGCGGCCGCCCCAACGCCCTCGCGCCCTCGCCCTTCGCCGACCTGGGCGCCTTCCACCTCAAGAAGGCGTCGCTGCCGGCCACGGCCGAGTACGCCAACGGCGTGGAGAGGGGCGTCATCCAGCAGTTCGGACGGCTCTACGGCTGCCACACGTGCGGCGTCAAGCGCGGCGTGCGGTACCACGCGGACCACATGCCGCCCAAGCTGTACGCTGCGACTGAGGCTGCAGTTGCTGACTGTCTGTTGTCTGACTCTTGTCGCTGTGTCTCTATGGTGTCTGTAGGGTGGCCAAGCGCAGGGACGGGCAGTTCTTCCGCAAGCTGCTGGGCCGGACGACGGCCTTCCGCTTCTACCCGCAGTGCGAGTCGTGCTCGAACCAGCAGAGCAGCGTCGTGAAGCAGTGGAAGTCGACGCTCAAGATGCACCTGCTGTCCCTCCGCGCGTACCACGCCACGGGTCTGTGGCTCGTGCTGCTGTGCACCGGCGGCCTGTACGTCGGAGGCTCCAATTTCCACGAGACGTCGGAGGTGTCTGCTGCTGCTGCGATGGAGGACGCTCCTGACGCTCCGGGGGCGTTCACGTCGTCCGACTTCTCGCTGCTGGTTTCGCTGCGGGAACGGGAGCGCAAGCTGCGGCGTGAGCGAGGCAAAGTGAGCGATCGGGCTCAGATCGCTGCGATCGAGGAGGAGCTGCAGGCTGTGGCGCAGTGCAAGACGGCCGTCAAAGCCGACATCAAGCGGCAGAGGGCCAATTAGCCGGCGCTAAGACCACTAACACGCAAGCAGTTTTGGACAGCACTCCGTGGGCCATGACCGAATGATCAGCATGAGAGGAGTTTCGTCTGCAGCTATTTCCGTTGAAGTGTTGGGACCGACCGCTGCTCGGCCTCGCCACAGCTCGAATCGGTGGGGCCATGGCGACTGCCAAGCGGGAATCGATCGTCAAGAACTTCCTCGACCAACGACACCCGAGGAAAGTGGGCGCTCGCAAGCCGAACCACCCTCTGCGAGGCCACCGCCATCTCGTCACGCTATCGGAAGAGGAGCTCTCTCGGCGCGAGCAAGGCTGGAACGACCGCTTCGCCGTCGACCCGCCGCCCAAATCCAATAAAGCGCCGTCGCCAGCGCACTCTCCGACGTTCAGTACCCCACCAACACCGTTGACGAAGGAATCCAAGATTCGCAACGAGCGTGCTCAATATGGTACGAAGGGCGCTGTTGATTAGTTCTCCGACACTTGTAAAGACGCTCAGGGTTCGCTCTATGGTCAGGTAATCGGGGCGGGAAGCGCTTTCGGGAGCCGAAGAAGCCGTCAAGTGGGAAGCTGATGCCTCTGGGGACTCTAACCAAGCCTCCTTCTGTAAGTACGCCACCGCGACCATGTCGTGAATGAGCAGGTTGGTGACAGCACTTGGTTCTCACTGTTCAGGAAACCGCACAAGCCACGAAGGAAGAGAAGCTGCGGTTTAAGGTTTTGAAGGCAATCGACGCTCGTGAGACGCTGCTCTACCAGTTGAGCGCACTGATACTCTGCACGCCCGTGCAAGAGTCATTGTTTCTCCCGTCTCGGCCAACTGAGCCACCGACATCAACCAATGTCGGGCGGCAACAGATGCGTTCGAGGGGTGGGATGGCACTCGCATCAACGCCGCTGAGCCGTCACGGACCGAATCCAGGTGCAATGACAAACGCGCGTGAAGCTACGAAGTTAGCTCAACAGCTTGCCACAGATTTACAAGTCGCCGGAATCCAGTGTGTAGAAGGTTTGGTTGAGTGGATGCTAGAGGCTGGAGCGCAGTCGGAGTACGTACTACATGTACTGTTTATCGTTGCTCCACTGCCACTGCCACTAACTTGTCACTGCGTCTCAGAACCCCGCCTCCGTTCTTGTGGCGCGGTCGAAACTACTTTTTGAAGATGGTAAGCGATCTAGATTTTGCCGAAGCAGAGCTGCAGGTAAGAGGGGTCAACCTGGACTGCTTCAGGAAGCTGAACCCCCTCCTAATCAAGCCGAATCAAAAACTGGGCCGCGTGCTGGCTGCCCACTCGATTATCATGGAAATGGTCGAGTTCGCGAAAGACATGACTCCGATGGAGCTGCTCGCTCTCAGTGGCCGTATGCGTGACTCTAGTCGCGATGATGACGACACGAGTGATGCAAAGGTCGATGCCCAAACAAAGTCGAGTGCTGCTAACGTTAGTGGATCGGATAGCAACGATGATCCTGTCCCGCACAGTCGCAGGATAGGAAGCGGAGATAATATTTTGGCAAGCGGCCGAGACCAAGAGCACCACGACCACGAATCTGCAGCAGATCTTGTCAATTTACTGGACGAGAGTCTGGACTTCATTCGCAGCAATTCTTCTCGAGAAGGCGGTGGAAATCGAACCGAGCCTAGTAGTGCAAATGAACACGACGATGAAGCAGAAAACAATGCAAAGTATGCTGCCAGCGACATTGGGCCATCTACAAAGAGTGATGCTGGCGATGATAGCCAAGCCGACAGGTTGGAGCCAAAGGATGGAGTCGAGCCAAGAACAGAATCTCCCGAGTTCTATGAAGAGGAAGATGAAGCAGGCGGCAATCAATCCGACTATGAGGATAACTCGATGTACGGGGACGGTCATAACGAGTCTGAACCAAGTGCTCCGCAATCAGTGTCTGAGCTATCCAAAAGCACTGACGTCACTGAAAACGACGGCGAGGTAGAGCACGCGGACAACAATTCTCCTGCAGATGGGGTATTGCAGGGAGCGACAGACCCCGAAACATTGGATAATGCGAGTGACCTTACCCCAGAACGCACCAAGCAGAGCTCAGCTCGGTCAAAGGCGAGTGACAACCAGTCAGAATACGACAACAGTTTTGATGCCGAAGCAGGGGATGCTGAGGAAGAGGAGACTGAGGCAGATACTACGCCAACGCAACCCGAAGATGCGGTGGAATTAGCAGCCGAAGAAGAAAGCGCCGACCCCAATGAACCTGCTACTCCAGACGACACCGAGGAGGATAAAGATGATGACAAGAGTGAAGATCCGACGGCTGCCCAAAGTGTTCCAGTCGAACTGCCCGCTTCTCCCGAACAAGCTCTTAGTAGTCGAACGGAGGAGAACAATCCATCGGACTACGAGAACAGCTTCGATGAAGAGGGTGACGATGCTGCTAACGAGGGAAAGACAAACGCGGGGGTGGAGATTGATGAACTGACACCACCCGCAGAATCTGCTACGGAAGGGGGTGCGTCTGCGATGAATAACGACGTTCCGCCCATTATTGGTATGCAACAAGGCGATCCTGCGATAGAGCCTGAGAGAGAGGAACCTGTTGAAGCCGACGACCCGCAGACAATATCGAAAAGACTGGTGACTGAGCTCAAACGATGGACATTCCTTGAAGACGAAAACCGACCTACTGAGGTGAATGCGCGTGCACGTCTGGCCTGGTGCGATTCACGAGGACTAATGGAGACTCTTCAAAGCCATTTGTCAATTAGTGAGTGCATGGAGGGGTCAATCATCTCAATGCTGGAACAGTATGGGCTGGCTGTGCCGGAATCACCCCTGGAGAGCCTTCTCTGCAGTGAAGTAGCGCAGGAGCTTGATCTAGCGAGACACCTAGTGAACGAGTGCCACGCTGTTGTGGGCGATATCTGCTCGACCGTGGCAGACGCCATGCAGCGTTCAATCCAGCTGAAGAATTCGCTCGTGTCTGAAATGGAAATCAGTGAAGTCCTTGAAGTTGCCGAAAGTGTGCGTCAGGAGTATCACGACTCGACATGGGGATGTCTGAAAACTGCTTTTACGTTGCTTGTCTCTTTGTGCGCGTCAGGAGACAATGGCTTCGCACTTCCGATAAAGAGTCGACCTGCGGTCTCGCCTGGCCTCAGTCGTCTTGTGAAAGTGTTTTACCCGTATCTAGTCAACCATCCTCGAGAAGAGCTCGGTGATAACTGGAACCCTGTCAGCAGCGTCCTGGCTGCCATGAGACTACCGATGAATCAAATCTACTCCTTACTAGATCCAATGTGCAAGACGCTGCTTCTTGCGGTGCAGTTGTGCAGTCGCTCTAAGCAGGACTCGCAGGATGAAGATGATTTCACCGTCTTCCCCAAAGTCACCGTCGTTTGCGATCGCGAAGATGCACTGCAATCCAGTGTGGAATACGTTTGGCAACACTATCTATCGTCTGAGAAGGTCACCCCGAACTTCTTGCTCTTCCCCTTCTTCAAGAGTTCATTTGGCGAGAAACTCGTGGAGGGCGTGAAGGTAGAGGAAGGAGAAGGTAAAGGTCCTCTGAAGGAATGGTTTGTGCTCGTGGGCAAGCAGTTGGCGTCGAAATGGAAGCAACTACCTACAAACAAACTATCGGCGGAGGCAAGTTCAGCCCAGATAACTGCGAGTGGAAACACGATGACAATCCCCGGCGCTGCTGACGTTGTGCTCCCAGGGTTTCAGCTCGAATGGGAGACTAACGACGGAGAAACGATCTCTCGGGTTGTCAATAAGGTCCTTGAAGACGAAAGTTTCCTTCTGGACCGAGGAGTGCCGACTCATTCGCTGTCGGCCTCTCAGCTGCGCATTTCGAAACCAAATGCTGCCGTATTCGTGTATGTGCAAGGCTCCGAGAGCTACTGGCTCAACGAGAACACGGTTCATTCGCGCGAGACGCGTAACGTGTTGATCTTTGTCGGGTGGTTCTTCGCCAGTGCCATGACACACTTCAGCTCGATCCAGTTGAGGATTCATCCGCTCTTCTTCCGTTTGTTGCTGAACCCTCAGCACTGCGTGACGCTGGAAGAGATTGAACTTTTCGATCCGCAGCTGTTCAAGTCTTTGTCCGGGATGAAAGACATGAAGCCATCCGATTTCGCCGAGTATCTGAAGTTTGAAGGTGCCGACGAGAGCCTCAGCGTTGAGGCGTACATCGTCAAAGTGCTCGAGGAGAAGTTTGGGCCAACCTCCGGAATTGGGTGGCAAATTGACTGTGTTCACCGCGGATTCACTCGGGTGATTGCCATCGACCAGCTTGGTCGTGTTGGAATCTCTGAGGCAGACCTGGTGGAAAGCATTTGTGGCAGCGTTGGCGGGGGCTACAGCGATGATTTTGCTGTGAACGAGGTGTTTCGAGTGGCTGCAGACTCGGACTTCACTAGCTGTCAACCGCTCATGGACGCGTTCTGGCGAACAGTTAACGGCTTTGAGCCGCAGTTGAAGCGGAAGTTCATCCAGTTTGTGACCGGTGTTGATACCCTGCCCCTGGCAGGCACGGAGGTAGGTACTGCAGCATGTCGAAGACCTTCATTGGTGCTATGATTGACTTACATTATGCTCTTGTGTCTCGTTTAGTTTTTGCGGATTGAGATGCCGTTCACCGCGATCTCTGGAGTCGAACACGAAAAGTGCCTTCAGATGCTGCCACAGGCTCATGTACGTGTCTTTTAGCACTAACTTTGGCGGTGACAACTTTGCTCACACTCGTTTAACCTTACGCTAGACGTGCGACAACACACTGGAGCTACCGCACTACTGGAAGGCGCTATGCTGGCGAGATCAACACAACGAGCGCGAAGCAAATAGCGAACTAGAGGAGGAGCTGGCACTTTTGCTCGACAAGAAGCTGCGAGATGCAGTGGAATACTCGAGCGGATACGGTCTTGACGGCACGTCAGCGGTTGCAGGCGTATTCGCTGACAAAACAAAAGACGAGGAGGAGTTGGCTAAAGAGGAGAGCTACGACTCATTGGGGCTGCCTGCGCTCTCCGAAAGCCAGAACGAAGCCGACCTGCCCACTGACAGCTCGCAGCAATCGCCACGGGAATCAAGTCACGATAAGGCTGAGGAAGGAGAAGACGCAGCCCCAGCGGAACTCAAGGTAGCAGCAGAACCACCCACTACTGCAGTCAGGTCTCCTGGGCCAGACGAGTCCTACGACGAGTACGACTGGGAGGAGGAGGAGCAATCCGTCTCGTGACCGTATGGAGTCCCGGCCGTAAGATCGACGTCTCGACTCGGCAGTGCCGAGTCGGCACTACCGAGTCGCTGAGTCGCTCGACAGACTCGTCTGAAGACAAAATGAGCTACTGGACGTGTCAAACCGAGTGCGTTTCGCTGTCAAGCACTGCTGTCTGCTCGGCTCCTCAAGATACAGGTGGGTCAACAGGAGTCTCGAGCTGTGAGTTGTAGGTGTCGCGTTATCTTGACTCGCCAGGGGTGCGTAGACCTAATTGCCGTCTGCTACTTGTAAGTTGTAGGCACTGTTGCCTGCATCCGCAGCAGCACCACCGCTCAATCTTATTCGCGACCTCCCTCCCATTTCGCTTGTCGTCGCGTGATCCCCGTCGCTTGGAGTGAGTTGTCACCATCCAAGGCGGGACTCGCAGGCATCCGGAGTTGCCGTCGTGTTGGCACGCAGGTCTCCTGCGCAGCACGTGCTCGCTCGCCGCGTCCAGTCTGCCGCAGTGACACTCGGGCATCATGGCGCGGTGGCGAGGCAGTGGCGGAGGGCCAGTGGTTCCAGCAGCCCGACAGCAGCCTGAGCTGGTCCAGCCCCGCCTTGCGAGGTCCAGCCACTTCAACATGCAGATCGCGTCCCCCTGCTGTACCGTACCGTAAGAAGCGTCTGATTGCGCTGGTGCGCGCCCGCCACGTCATGATCAAGGCCGCAGTGCCCTCAGTCAGGCCTCGTGATGCCAAGTCGCTGCGAATCCAGTGCGAGTCGGAGCCCCGAACACTAAGGCGTTGCTTCATGTAAGCTTACAGCAACTATAATACCTGCAGCAGACGAAAGAGACCCACAAACACACGCGCTCTCGCATCTCGGCGCCTGCATCTCGTCGGATCGACGGGGTGGCGGGGGAAAGGCTCGCGCCCAATCTTCCGGGGGTGCCGCGCAGCAGCTTCGAGGTTGGCTCACGGGCTTGACGGAGCCTTGCCCGACGCTTCCTCGCTTCTCGGTCGCGTTAGTAGCTGCTTCCTCCGCCTCCGCCTCTCGCCGCTCGGCAGCTCAAAACAGTTCCGAGCCGGATGCCACATGCATGATGGAAACGCCTCATGCATGCTAAAAATGACAAGCATTAGCTGATTGTATGTACTGAAATAAGTGCGTCCTTGCGCCGTGTCTATGCCGAGTCTGTCTGCTAACGAGAGGCCCGACCGAGTCTGAAGCTGCGCCGCCGACCGCCTCACGTACGTCACTTCGCAATTCGCCTGCCATGACCAACCAGCTCTCGCACGGCGACGCGCTCGAGGCGGTGGCCGGCTCCTCCCGCGCAGAGCTCGAGGCCGCGCTGGACCAGACGCTGGTGCTGCTGCGCATTGCGCTCAAGTCGTCGCAGGACGCGGCGTCCGACCTCGAGCCGCTGCAGGACAAGGCGGCGCAGGTGGTCGCGCTCGCCGGCCAAGTGCAGCGTCTGTGCGCCGCCCCCAGCAGCTCCACGGGCGCCAGGCAGTTCGAGCCGCTGCAGCCGAGCCACGACGCCAGCGACAACTGGGCAGACAAGCAGCAGGACGCGGCCCCGCAGCCCTCGGTCTGGTCCGGCTTCTACAACAAGACGCTGCGCGAGCGCTTCGACGTGCTGGCGCTCATGTACCCGCGGCTCAAGACGCTCAAGGCCCAGCAGACGCCCGGCGCGGAGGCTACCGCCGACATTCTGCCGCCCTCGGACCCGGCCGCCAAGCTCGGCGAGCTGCCGCTGCGCACGGCCAACCTCATGATCGAGAACTGCATCGGCGTGCTCGGAGTCCCGCTCGGGTGAGTGTTGGCTGGGTATTTGATGGGTGGGTGGCTAGAGGCTCTGACGTGCTGACTTGTCGTGTGTGTGCTGCTGCTGCAGTCTGGGCCTCAACTTCGTCATCGACGGCAAGAGTCTGTCCGTGCCCATGGCCGTGGAGGAGCCCTCCGTGGTGGCGGCGGCCTCCAGTGCTGCCAAACTCGTGGCTGCTGCTGGCGGCGGCTTCCGCACAGCGACGTCCGGCAACGTCATGACGTCGCAGATCCAGCTCGTGGACACGGAGGACATCCCGGCCGCAATCGCTGCGGTCGAGTGCAACCGCGAGCGGCTGCTGTCGATCGCCAACACGACGCTCTGCCCCAACATGAAGAAACGCGGTGGCGGCGCCATCGACATCTACTGCCGCGTGGTCAGCCAGGCTGCGCGGACGGCTACTACTGCCGCTGGTGGCAGTGCCTGGTACAGCCAGTGCGACGACGAGCTCGTGGTGAACGCGTCCGAGCCTCGGACGCAGTTCCTGGTCGTGCACATTGACGTGGATGTGTGTGAAGCTATGGGCGCCAATATCGTCAACACGGTGGCCGAAGGACTCTCCGAAGAGGTCTCCAAGATCACGCGAAGCCGAGTGGGTCTGCGTATTCTCACCAACCTGTGCATGCAACGCCGCGCTCGCTCTACGTTCGAGATCCCTCTCAAGAAGCTCGGCTGGAAGGGCGTGGACGGCGAGGATGTGGCGAACCGCATCATCGAGGCCTACAACTTCGCTGCTGTCGACCCGTACCGCGCAGTGACCAACAACAAGGGCATTATGAACGGCGTGGACGCCGTGGCCGTGGCTACGGGCCAGGACTGGCGCGCCATTGAGTCGGCTGCGCATTGCTACGCCAGTCGCTCGGGGCAGTACGCTTCGCTTTCACACTACGAGATCGGCCTTGCCGACGACGGCTCTGGCACGCGCGTGCTGCGCGGCAGCTTAGAGATGCCTATCGCAGTCGGATCCAAGGGAGGTGCGTTGATGACCCACCCGGGTTACACTGCGACTCACGCGATTCTGCAGCAGCCCACCGCTCGCAACCTGAGCGGCATCATCGTGAGTGTCGGGCTGGCACAGAACTTCGCGGCAATTCGTGCTATCGCGGTGACGGGTATTCAAAAGGGCCACATGGCTCTCCACGCACGAAACATCGCTGTCGCTGCTGGAGCACCAAGCGAGCTGGTGTCGGAGGTGTGTAGCTACATGCTGCTGCGGAAATCGATTAATGTGGAGACGGCGAAGGAGTACATGCACGCGCACGCCGTGTTCTCCGAGATCCAGAGCAACTCACCTCCGACCTCCCCGATCTCCGTGACGCTGCCGTCCATGTTCTACGTGGAGATTCCGATCCCGGACATGGAGGGAACCATCAGCCTGAACATCGCGTTTGAAGCCATCAACAAGCACCCGCAGTACATTGCGATCATGGCGCCGAACGCTGCTAACAAGACGCAGACGACGTTGCAGCGGCAATTACTCGGCGATAAGGGCTACAATCAGCTCGAGAAGATGTTCCTGTTCCTGGCTTCCATGCGCTCAATCGTCATCTCCGCCTCGAACTCGGAGAGCGATTTGTTGGCGTCGCGCCCGAACGTCGGTCTGCAGAACAAGCTGCAGCTGCTGTCCATTCTCATCAACATCCTCTCCTACCGCCTAATGGAGGTGCGCCCTGAGAAGGTTCGCGCGTTCATGCGGAAGCTCTTGGAAGCCAGCAGCGGGTCTGCAAACGGACAAATGCACGAGTTGGACGCCAAGTTCTTCCACGACTTGATGGTTGAGAGTGTCGAGCCGGGTGACGAGCTGCTTTCGACAGGACTGCCGCTCTTCCTCGCGCTGTGGCAGGTGCTGCACTACCACATCGAGCAGGAGGTGCCACACAATCTCCTCAGGGCTCGTTTGGTGAAGGAGCAGTGGGAGCTGCTGAACGACATCGTCAGGAGCTACGAGCTGGGCACGCTATCCAACGACAGCACAGATGGTGGCCAACCGCTTCAGGAACGCTTCCTGGCCTACGTGGCAGTGCAGGCCACGCGATGGCAAGCGACGCTGCTACTGCTTATTGACTCGTTGGCGCTAGCGTCCGAGCTGGTGACCCCGGAGCGGTTAGACTTCCTCACTCGCATTGGCGAGTACATGGAGTGGGAGGGCTCCATCGCGCACGACCTGGCGCGCTACCATCGTGACGCAACGGAGCGCGTGCCCAACGCGTACCTCTTCTGGCTTTCGCAGCGCGGGATCCCCCACTCGGAGGGCACGAAGTACGAACATGAATTCCGTGGGGTGGCCGACGCGTTGGCTGGCGAGAAATGGGACCAGCTGCTGAAGGAGGCGCGCAGGGACTCATGGGCTGCGGCCACCTTCTCGCTGCCGGCGGTGGAGCGCGTGATCGGCCTCATCCGTGAGATCTACGGTGACCACAGCGGTCGTAGCATCCGGAAGGAGTCATTCTAGACCTGCAGTTGGCTGGAGTCGAGCGGGACGATTCGGTGCGAAATGTTAATGCGTATGCCGATAGGAAGTAAGCCCCAATAAATAAACAGCTACTCAGGAGTAGATAACAACGAGAGCAAGCCTGCATTTCGACTTCTAACTGAGCCACTCCGCTCTTGCTTCGTTTTCGTTTTCGATGAGGTACATTGATTCCACTAGTTATGCTAGCGCCTACAACAAGTAATACTACTGTAGTAGTATGTCCGTTCTACTATCGGCCTTGTTGTAGCAGCAGCGCGTGCGCCACAAGGTAATCCCCGGTCTTTTCGAAGCATCGATAGGGACAATCGAGCAGTTCATTTGGAAAATGAGCCGAGACCTGCTTGTTAGCCAGAGATGTTGGTGAAGCCGTTACTGGCATGCTAACGTCGTGTCTAGATGTTGTACCTGGATGACTGGAGTGTTTCGTTGTTGGGGTTGGCGACCTAAGTGGTACTACAGTACTATAATACGTACAACGTGCAGCACATGCTGAACGCAAATAGGGGTAGAATGGAGTGGATGAATAAGTTATATTTTTTTCGGTTGGCCAGGAGCTATTCGCTCTCCTCGATGGCGTCGAGCGGTGTCCAAGACTTGCGGCACTGCTGCTGCATGTCGCGCGAGAACGGCACGCGCTTGCCGGCGACGGTCACGACGGTGCAGCCCACGTACTCGGCCGGGATCTGGATGACCCCGGGTTTGCTGCTGGTGGCGGCGACAGGGCTCCTCTTCTGGCAGACGCACTTGGGTCCCTTGCCCAGCAGCTTGCGCCACAGACTGCGGTGCAGCTTGGGCGCGCCGGCCGCGGGGTCGTTGGCCGCCTCCTTGGCCTCGACGGTGCCGGTCTCCTTGGCGAGCTTCTTCTGCTGCTTGCGCTTGAGCACGAAGTCCTTGGCGCCGCAGGTGCACGGAACCTCCTGCTGAGCGGCGGCGACGGCGTCCTCCGACGCAAGCATCTGGACGACCGTCAGCGAGGGTGGCGGGAGCATCTTGGTGTTGACAGTGTGAGTTGGGGCTTGAGATGGTGGATGAAAGTTCAGGAATGAGGATCTCCCGCTGCTGCTGCCGCAGCGCCACAGACAAGCGACTGCAACGGCGGTAGGTCCCGCAGACACACTCATCAGCGCGGCAGCGACTTGTCTCGGCTCGTTTCTGCCGTGCGCTCGGTCGATGTGGATATTCGCCGCGTTATGCGCACAATTCGAGTAATTGGCGACCGTCTCTACCCGCCGGCGGTCGATTGGCCCGCGGCGTGCCGGTGCTGCAGGCGACTTGAGGCGTGGACGCTGCTTGCTGTACGTCCCGCCGCGTCGCTGGGATTTGGCTCCACGATGGGAGCTCCGGATGCCGGAGAGAGCTCCGTATGCGGTGCAACACCGGACGGCGCCGCCGGAACCACCCACTTGCCGCCGTTGCCGCTGACGCGAATCTCTCTCGAGACGAGGCGCTGGTGCAAGTCGCATCAAATGTGACATGGCGCCGGACCCCCACGACTGACGGTCGAGTGTACCAGTTGAAGCAAGCTGGTCCCGGTACACTTGAAGCTGCCCCGATCCTTTGTCGCTGCATGCACACGCACCTGGAGCGGTGCTGCGCTAAATGTAAAATCACTCACCCCGAAGATCGGAAGCAACATGGATGTCCCCAACTTGGACTCCCGAGGACGCTGGTAGGAATCGGCCAAGACAAAAGTGATGGGGTAGCGAGCGTTTGCCCAGTACCGATCGATCGTCCCGAGCTAATGGTGTGACGGCCCATCCGATACATGTACGAACGGTATTGGTTCTCGGTACGGTAACCACAAATCAATTCCACTTCGGGCGCATTTCTTTCATTGTGAGTGGCCCAAGCATGACCGACATTCACGATCTTGAATACCTTTTGGTCGGCAGGCAATAGTCTGGCGACCACCGGCAATTTCAGTAGGTTTTTGGACAATCTCCCACCATCCCCCGGTCGCATTGAGACCACCACGTCGCCATGTTCGTTGACCGCCCTGAAGCCTGCAGCACATTTTGCAGCACCATTCTCCACAGAGCATCCAGTCTGAACAGCACAGCAAGCTAGTAATCGTCTTTTTCCTCCTCAGTCTCCTCGCCCTCCTCTCTCTCCTCTTGCTGGATCCTCTTCAGACGTTCTGTGCACTGCTGCAGCTCGCACTTCACAGTCTCCACCACGTCCGAACCCAACTCCGATCCACGAGCCATCGTCAACACCTCGACCGCATGCTTGATAGACTGCATCAGGAATGCTCGCTCTGCAGCCTTGTTCGGCGCGTGTCCACTTCCGACCGACTCGACCTCGTTATCCATCACACTGCGCGGGCGCTTCCTCGACGACGTCATTCGCTCAGTCTGTTCAGCTCCCGCACTTCCAGCCCCTTCGATCCCACTCACAGACGAAATTCCACTCAGTGCGACGTTCGCTGGGAGTTTGGCGCAGATCTCCGAGAGCAGGTCGGGCTTGGCGTTCAGCCAGCAGCGCATGTAGAACACGTCGCTCCGACTGGGGCAGCAGTCCACGAACTCCAAGTGCGGGTCTGTGGAGTGCGTGAAGCGGATGAGCGCGCTGTTGTACGCCATCCAGAGCTCCGTCCAGAGCTCGCTCAGCTTGGTGCTCGAGTGCGGCACGGGCGTGGACAGATCGAAGCCAGCGAGGCAGCTCTCCTGGAAGGCCACGCGGCTGTACTCGGCCTTGGCGCTCACGAACTCGGCCCGCAGTCTGGTCCAGAAGGCGTTCTTGCCGCCCACGGCCCCGGCCGCCGCCTCCGCCTGCGTCGGCTCCGCGTTCATGCCGCTGAGGAACGGAGCCATCGCCTCGGAGAAGAGCACGTTGAGCAGGCGCAGGTTGCAGTTCTTGGTCTTCCGCGTCCGCTGCACGGGCGCCAGGGCGATCGGCGGCGGTCGCGGCGGCGCTGGCCCTACAGCGACCCCCTCGCCGGCGCTCTTGGCCCGCAGCAGCTGCGTCAGCAACTCCGTGTAGCCGGCCTTGGTGTGGTACACCGCGTACTGCTTGCTGCGCACTCGCACGCCCATGCCGCTGCAGAAGCTGCGCAGCTCCTTCGTGGAGCACCAGGCCATGGCGGCCTGCAGCGCCTCCTTCTTGCCCGAGTCGCTCAGGCCCTGCAGGAACTCCAACGTCACAGTCTGCCCTTGCATTCTTGCTGCAGGTTCAAGACAGGACTTAGTATTAATACGTAGTAGTCAGTAAAAGACGTTTTTAAAAGTACTATTTCTTAATACTTTTTTTAAAAGTATTATTTACTTTTAAAAAAGTATTTTACTGACTACTACGTATTAATACTAAGTCCTGTCTTGAACCTAATAGTAAAACAAATGCGTCAAACAAAATGATACTAAAGCGGCTTTTAGAGTTATCAAGATGCGCGGATAGGCGTTTTTCTATTTGGGAGAAAGGGTACTTTTAAATGGGAAGGAGATCGAATTAGCCAATGGGACCACTTCCAATCGATTCCTTGGGGGTGATTTACAAAATAAATTTAAAAAAAGTCGAAAATATTTGGAGTGATTCGGCAGCTCCCAAGATTAAAAACAAACTCAAACGGTCGCCCCTTGGCGGGAAATTTGAATCTGGGGACGTCCGATAGCTCAATCGACAGAGGAGACGCCGGTCTTTGCAACGGTGTGCTCAAATCGCGAGTCGCACTTAGCACCTTAGTGAAGTTTTGTTTGACGCTGTCTTAAATACTTAAAATACTTATAAAAATAGTATCAAAAACATGTATTATAGTAATGCTAATTGGCTTCAATAAGGCGCGCGGCGCGCGCATGACTGCGGTTTTGGGCGTCCTGGAGCGGAGCAAGTCTTTATGGGCGGGCGACCCGTCGAAGGGCCAGTCGTTGAAGCCCAGCGGCGCCTCCAATAAAAAAATGAGCCAATAAGACTAGCCAAGACGTATCTTCGTCGGTACCCACTTCGATCTCCAACACATGGTTCTCGCCCCTCTTGGTGCTCGCTCCGGCAACGTTGCCCCACTCGACTTGCTCAGCAACTTGCCGCGCCCTCTTGACGCCAACAGCTGATCCTTTGCCGCCAAAACACAGCTGATCTATTGCCGCCATAAGCCCAATTGCCAGAGCCTGCGCTCGCGTACGCATCTTCTTTCTCTAAAGGTGATGTATATTGCTTGATCAAGGGCTATTTTACTTTACTAAACGTTCGTACATTAGATGACAGGGCAGAGCAACAGTTTGCAAGCCTGTCAGAGCCGCACGCTGGAGAAGATCCGCAAGAAGGTCGACTACATTGACAAGCCTGCGTGGATTATCCACCGCAACAAGCTGCTCAGATCCAGCCTGTAGAGGGAGTTTGAGGACGACAACGTGGTGCAGGCCGCGATTCAGCATGCCGACCAAGAGGTCGCCCGAATCAAGGTTAAGGCTTATCATACTCAAGAATACAAGGTGGTATGAATGGGTCGACCAGTTTACATGATCGCGTACAGCACTACGATCAGCGAGGCAAGCCGAGTCGTCAACATTCCGAATCCGCGCGGAAAGACAAAATACACTGGGAACACGACGATCGCCAAGGTCGGCACCACATCGGCGACGGAGCTACACAGTCGCTTCGTCACGCTGATTGAAGGCACAGGTGCAAACTCGAGGGTCGCCTCCGACGCGCCGATCCAGGTAGAGTTTATAGCGGAGGGCTGTCCTGAGCACCACACCACTTTCAAGTTGGAGGGGTGTATCCACAAGGCAATGGCGGACTACTACATGGGAGCATCCTACGGCAAGTCTGAGCTCAAGGAACTGTTCTTCAACGAAGGCCCAATTAACGATCACAGCCCGTTAGCCATGATTTTCCCGGGCGAAACTATCAATTACAAGTGGCGTATTTGGATGTGAGCGTTTGTCCAGTATGCCCGGCGCCTCATGGGAGATACGGTCCGTATCTCCGAATCATACGGGTGAAATCAATAGATACAGAAATCTGTATTTTTATTACTCACGTTAAGGTCCCTTATATACTTACAAATATATTTATTGCTTGAATTTGTGCAACTAACACCTAAAAAGGACTGGTTCCAAAATACATTCAGAGTGCCCTCCTTTAAGTAATTAAAATAAGACTGCAACATTTAGACTTAAAAAAAATCCAGGCAATTTTTTAAGGTTTAAAACCGCGTGGAAGTGGAGTGAATAAATACGGAACGTTGTTTTTTGTAGGTACGGGTAATTTGATGGTATATTTCTAAATACGGAATAATTAGATGGCACACATCTTTAGACGTTTGTTTTTGTAAATCCGTGTTTAGTAATGGCCCTTAAATGAAACAGGCCCTAAAAATAATTTGATGCCATACATTTCTAATAACCTGAAATATGTTAGAAACGGGTTAGATACATGCAGCCATGTGTCAATAACAGGGCACGCTGCTGTACCAGGTGTCCTGGAAGTTCTGGCCCAGGACTATAATAGAAAATGGAGGGTGCCAGTAGGTCGCAAGGGAATCATATGGAGCTCACAACGCTCTGTAGGCACGGGTTAATAGTCCCAAAAACTGGGTAGTAGTATTACTGGAAGTACCGGTGCTTCCAGTAGTAGAGATACCAACAATTAAGTAGTAGTAGTAGTAGTAGTAATATTAGTAGTGCTACCCCACTACTACTCGATCTACAGTGGTCACCATCGTGTGTAAAGCAACCACCGTACATAATCTCTGTGGGGAAATAATCTTACACGTTTAAAAAACTCTTAGCGCTTGTCGTATTTTACGTAGTAAATTGATTGATGTACGAACGAACTCCAGAAGTTGACAAAAATATTCACTAGAAAAAAATATACGAGCTTCATTATCGGGCTTACTACGTAGTATTCACTGCCAGTGAATCACGCTACAAAGATCAAGAATGACCTCATTGCATTCCTGACAATCCCCCATGCTTCGTTTGTTGCGCTTTGACGCGGTTTCGAAAATGTTGATTTTCCCCGAGGCCTAAATGAGAGCCTAATTGAGAGCTACTAAAACTAGACTTGCAAGATGACAACCGAGTTTGCTCGCTTAGGGTTCTTCAAAGTATTACTTGAAGAGTACTATTGTACTGAGAGCTGATGATAGAATAGTATCACTCATACTACTAGTATTGAATACCGCTCTACTTAAGGATACTGTAACAGTATCACTACTACCCCAAAAAATGGGTAATATTACCGAGGTGTACTATTCCGGTAAGTACTATTAACCCGCTACAGGCTGTAGCTACCTGGCACTCAGTGGACCCAGCCGTGATATCCGAGAAAAAGTGAAGCAGGTAAAAAACAGTTTTAGGGCGCCCAAATATAAAGTTTCGCATGCTCTTGAGCTATGACTGCCGCAGTCACTGCGTCCATGTGCCTTCGAGGATGCGACCAATTTGCAGACGACGGCGTTCACCAGGACGAGCAGCACTCCTCTGCAAACCAAGCACCCCATGAACCATAATGTGGAGAAACGTTAGTTGGAGAAGACCCCGGCTGGTGACCAGCCTGGTCATTGACCAGTGGTTGCTGTGGTTGCTGCTGGTGCCCGTTCGCCAGCGTGAGCCGTCCATTTCCGAAAGATTTGAAAAAGATCTCAAGCGACTGACCGAAGATCTCGTTCGGGTGGCGGTTGCCTTTGTGGTGGCCGGAGGCATATATGTATACTATCGGCATATGAACACTTCATAGGCATTGCCGGCACTTTTCGCATCAAAATAAGCACTCGGCTCCATTCCGACACCTTGGCAAGGTGACCTTGCAGCCCTTGCTTGAAGCAATGCATCGGAAATCTCATTTTTTTCTGAGTTGGGTGGCTTGGATAGCTGCAGATCTCGACCCTGTCGAATCCGATACATACAATTTCCAAATCCAAAAGGCCTGTGGGTACCTGATTTTTTTTCCCTTCGCCTTTTGCTCTGGGCTCACTACGAGACTTGCGTGCTATCGGCTAGCGGTTACTTTGAAGATATGGTGCTGTCCGTGAAGAAGACCCTGGCGCTGGCGCTGTGCGCGTCCACGCTGGCCGCCTGCGACGTGTCGGCGCTGCGCCCGCACCCGCGACGCGCGCTGTCGGGCATCCACCACACGACCCAGTACGCGCCCAAGGTGGTGCAGCAGCCCAAGGGCGCGCCCCCGACGAGCGACGACTCGGAGTCCTACGACTCGTACGACTCGTACGACCTGGACGGCTCGGACTCGGCCGACGTGTCGCTCGAGGGCTCCGAGGAGCTGGACATCTCGAGCTCGCAGAGCCTGGAGCTGGACTACAGCGGCGACGGCGACCTGGACGTGGACCTGGGCCCCGGCGAGGGCCTCGACTACAGCGCCGACGGCGACCAGGACCTGGACCTGAGCTCCTCGGGCGACTTGGACTTCTCGGCCGACGCCAGTCTGGACGCCAGCGGAGAGCTGGAGACGGAGATCCAGTTCGAGGACGGCTCCGTGGACCTGGAGCTGGACGACTCGGAGGACTACAGCCAGGAGCTCGAGTTCGAGGACGACGAGGTCGTGGACGAGTACATCGAAGTGCCCGAGGGAGCTAAGTCCATCCGCCTGCGCGTGCACAACGGCAACGTGGACTTGGACATCATCAAGGGCGCCAAGCCGCACGCCAAGAAGGCGGCCCAGCCCGAGACGAAGAAGGAGGAGGCCGCGGCCCAGCCCGAGAAGAAGGAGGAGGCGGCGACTGCCCCCACCGAGACCAAGGAGGAGAGCGTGTCCTTCGCCGCTGAGGCCAAGGAGTGGCTCAACGACAACCGCCAGAACGGCGCCCTTATCGGCAGCATCGTCGGCGCTGTGGTGGGCATCGTGGGCGTGGCCGGCGTGGTCATCGCCAAGAGCCGCAAGCGCGCGTCCGAGAAGTCCGTGCTGGCGGAGGACGGCGCCGCCGACGCGGAGGCTGAGGCCGAAGTGGACGACGACGCCGCGTCCGATTCGGACAGCGACGAGGACAGTGACGAGGACGTGGAGGCCGGAGTGACGGCGCTCACGGTGGAGGACGCCGCTGAGGAGGAGAAGAAGTCGAGCGTCGTGGAAGGTTCAGTGTAAGTTGGTATCGGGCCTCGTCATAGCCGCTCAGACAGACGATGGATGGATGGATGGATGCACATGCAACGAGTAACGAAATGAGCTCCGGTATATTCTATGGCAAGGTGTCGGTCGCCTTTCAGCGCGCCGCTCCGCCGGAAGATCGCGGCGGCGGTCTGCTTTCTCTAAATCTCCGTCAAATTTATATTTTTCAACACTATTCGTAGACTTTCCTTCGTAGGCTTCGTGTGTCGCATGTGTGGCACGACGTCCTCAAATGGCTACATCAACTTGACCAGGTCAAGAGGTTGAAGTCTCAAGTATATTGCTCGCCATTGCTGCAAGCCTAGCGTAGCCCATGGCGCAACGAGAGATTCTCCGCGACCTCGTGGAGCGCAGTCACGAGCGCGTTGTGCAGGTGCGCGCCGGTAACAGCCTGCTCCACGTACTGCAGCAGCAGAGCCAGCCACCGCAGCTCGCCTCCTCCACTTCGCTGCCTCTGTTGCCGCCAGCCCCTGCACTTGCGTCCAAGCGCCGCGCCCGCAAGGCCATCAATGCAGAGTTTGTTGACGGCGATCGATCTCGACTACGGCGCGACGCACTGCCGCGCCTTGCGAAGGACGTCGTGCAGCATCTGCCCGAAGCCGCCACGTCCTTCGAGCAGTACCAGAGCTTCATGGCCAACAAGATCTACAGAGAGGAGACCATGCATCTGCAGAACCGCCGCGCTGCACTCGTCCCAAAGGCTGATCTGCTCAAGAAACTGGCTGTGGTCTGTGCTGCTGCGCTGAAGGAAATGGAGAGGGAGGAGGAGGCGCCAGCGGTGCGTCAGCCGCTGCGAGAAAAACTCGTGCGGGCCATGGTGCTGCTTCAAGGTGGACGCGCGTTCGAGCAAGCCAAGTCGTTGGCCCCACTCCCGCCTCCTGTCTATGGTGAGACCAAGAACGCGCACTTGGCCTTCCTCCAATTCAAGCGCGACGGAGTGGACGCCTCGACACAAAGGCACCTTCGCCCGTACGTCTCGGCATGAACAACTCCTGATCGTTTCAACTGATCTCAGAACTAACAGTATCAACTGTTCGCAGTACTGGGATGCAGGATGGCAATACATCGACCAAGACGCCGATCCACTTTGGCGACCAAATTTGTCTACTCTCCTCCAGCTCCGACTTGCCTTTCGCTATCGGACCTGATGGTCGCAGCCGTCCCGCAGAAGACAGCTCGGCTGGTCCCCATATGACCTTCACTATTGTGCGTTGTTTGCCTTTTCCAGTTGACGGGGAGGGGGGTACGCAGTGCCTAACTTCACCTTTGTGCTGCTGCGCAGGTTGACTTCCGTAACCCGTCTCGCTTCGATGAGGTCACGGCCAAGGACGATTTTTGGCTTCGTGTTGACCCAGCAGTTCTAGCGCCGCGCAAGTTCGATGCTCGCCAACTCAGCTTCAATTCTGCCGATGATGAAGCTTCGGACCCGACGAATGACGGCGGTGATGGCGATGACTTGACTTCGCTCCTCAGCGACACGAGCTATTATCTTGGCTGCCCGGGGTGGCTTGACGACGGAGAATCCACCTTGACATCACTACAAGAAACCACGGTACGAGCTCAAATGGGGAATGCCCACAGAGCAGAGCCGAGGCTCCACTCTCGAAAGGGCTTTCGCATTGTGGCGATGAAGGCTTTGACACCATCGAAAGAATACTACGGCGATGACGCCGCCACGCGCGAATATGCTGTGGAAACGAACGATGGCATCATGCGCTTGGCGCGTTGGCGATTTGTGAGGTATACGCCTCGAAAGCACGAACAAGTTGGGAAGGAGGGAAACGCTGGTGGTGCCACCGGCCTCGACTGTGACCAAGACGTGAATGACGCGATGGTGAATTGCTCAGTAGTGTACCTCGTTCTGAGTGATTTTGCCCTCGTGTACGATGAAGACATGAAGCGTGGGGTAGGAGTACGCGTGTCCTCAGATTCGAGCGTGTCGCCTTCAGAAGTGCTGCGTATTCACAGAAATGGTCACCGCAGACGCCATCGCGCTGACAGCAATAACGATGGCAGCGTGGTCACAAACGCTTCTCTCCTGTCGGCGTGCGCGCGGTGGCAAGTTCGTATCTTACAGCGTACAGGCGGATTAAACTACTTGCAGGAGTTGGAGCTGGCCATGGCGGCAGTCACGGGAGACGTACGAAAAGAGGACGGTGCGCGCGTGGAATGGCTTCGGAAGAAGCAGGAGGAAGTGGCCTCAAACAATCGCCGACTGCATGCGAAGAGTGGGCTGGTGCTGGATGCCCGACGCCAATACGACCTTGTCGCAGTCCGAAGCAATACCAAGCTGGAGCAGATTGAACGGGAGAAGGGACTTGAGTACTTCCAGCAACGTCTGAAGGCACTCGAGACGACCGAGAGGGACCATCATCCATACGAGATCTTGCAGCTGAAGCAGCAACAACTTCAGCAAGTGGTTGAACTCCGTCACATCAGGAATACTTGAAATGAAATACTGTACTACGAAGTAACACAGTAGCGAAGGAGCCTTTGCCATTGTACACGTGCATGTACTCGCTACAGAGGTCGGTTTGACCAATAAATGCCCTGCATTCTGCCATTATTCCAATGACGCCGCGGGTGTTCGGCGTCGGGGTGGACGTGGCGCTGGTGTCGCGCTTCGAACGGAGCTTCGGGCGCTTCGGGGAGCGGCTGCTGAGACGCGCCTTCCACCCGACAGAGATCGCCGAGTTCTACGCGCGCCCGAGCGCCGAGCGTGCGACGTTTTTGGCCTCGCGGTGGGCGGTCAAGGAGGCGACGTTCAAGGCCTTCCAGCGCTACCGGGTGCTGTTCCCAGAGATTCACGCGGTGCGCAGGGGCCTGGAGGGGCCTGCAGTCCCCACGGCTCTGCCGGTGACGGAGCACTCCAAGGCGCTGCGTCTGCAGTTCTCGGGTGAGACGAAGGCGCTGGCCAAGCGACTGCGATTGGTGGTGAGGGCGACAGAGTTTTGGCTCGACAGGAGGCGTGGGGTGCTCGCTCACGGGGTGAATTTGTGGCTGTTGTTGTGTGTTCGGCAGGAGCCTCATGTGTCCATTTCGCACGACGGGGACTACGCGGTGGCGTACGTGCTGCTGCAGCAGGAGATCGATGGTGACGCAGTAAGAGCCGAATGAAACACTTCCGTCTACGCTGGTATATATTGGGGGTTATTATACTTCCATGGAGACTAACCTTCTCACTTGGCCTCCTCTTCGTTACTCGTGTTGTCCGGATTGGCGTGGCCGTGCTTCTTGCGCTTGTCGCGCTTCCGACGCTTGCGGTTCTCCTTTTGGGCAGCAGACAGCACTTTGCGCTTCTTTCCAGCACTGGCAGTCTCAGCTGATTCGGCATTTTCTGCTGAAGAAGATGCTGCCGAAGCTGCAGTCGTTGGGACTTCAGTTTTCTTGTCAGCTTCTTCGCTCACAGCTACCGCCGCGCCGTCAGCTCTGTCAGTTCGCTCGAAGTATGCCACGAAGAACCCATTTGTCGAGTCCTCGAGGCCATTTGCCCGAACAAGCGCCTTGGCCTGCTCCGCTGACAGACCCGCGACCTCAAGTCCACGGCGCGGCCATGACGTAAGGGCGGGCTTCAGCACGAACGGCCGAGCCGCACGGACATTTTCCTCCGATTTCAAGGCCGCAGCGACAACTTCCTCGTCCTCCTTCTGGAAGATGGAGCAGGTCGAATACACGACGCGTTCCACCTGCGGGAACGAAAACGCCTTGCGCAGAGCCTCCAGCTGGAAATCCGCGAGCGACTGCAGACGCTTGGCCGTGTCTTCTTCGTACTCCGCGCCCTCTTCCGGCTCCAGTACGGTATCACGCGAGCTCGCTATGTCCAGCAAGTGATCCAGACGATTTGTCATTCCCGAGCCAGAGCATGACGGATCCAGCAAGATACTCCGCACATTGCGGTACGTCTCGCCGTCCACGGGGACCTCGAGAAAGCTCTGCAGCTCAGCCTGCACGCGCGTCGTAGCACCGGCGAGTTGCATGCGTCGCTTGAGCAGGTCCAGGCGCTTGGCCGATCGGTCGAACGCAAACACACGTCGCTTGGGGGCAGCGCCGTCCTCTCCGTCTCCATCCTGTTGCTGCAGCAGCATGGCCACGTGACTGGTCTTGTTGCCGGGGGCAGCGCACGCGTCGATCACATCGCCCTGCTTGTCCTTGGCGTCGGCGTGCTCTCCGTGCAGCACGAAGGCCGGGAAGCAACTGGCCTTGTCCTGCAGCACGATCTTGCCGCTCTTGACCATCTCGTGCTCGTGCAGCTCCGTGCCCGAGGGCAGCACGAGCAGATCTCGCACATCTCGGTCTTGCTTGGCGTCGTACTCGCGCGTGAAGGCTTCGGCCTCCTCTTGAGAGGCCAGCAGCGTGTTGACGCGCACGTAGCGTGGCAGGGCGAGGTGCTGCTGGCGGTTCTCGGGCGGCAGCAGCGCCTCGTTGGACGCCACCTTGCGCTTGATCTTGAGCCTCGCCAACGCCGCGCGGAAGGCCGTCTGGTGCTGCACGAGCGCCTTCTTGACGTAGCCGCCGCCCTGTATCTTCTGCCGGCCGAAGAGCAGGTCGTAGAGCGCCACGAACACGAGCGCGGGCGGCTCCTTGGCGGTCTTGGGCGTCTTGAGCGCCTTGTGGCACTCGGGCACGGCCGCCAGCAGCTCGCGCAGCAGCGGCTTGTAGCGCAGCGTCTCGCACACGAGCGCGAACGAGCTGCGCTTGTGCACCGTCGAATCGGCGTACGCCAGGCTCTTGAGCCCGCCCTGCCGCAGCTCCAGCTTGTGCAGCAGCGCCGCCGCCTCCTTGTAGAGCTCGCTCATGCCCTTGTATACCTTCTGTATACAAAAACCAAAATGACTGGCTCCGCGAACGGGGCTGACGCACGCCGAAATCTGCGACGTGTGAAAAAGGCAACAACGGGAACATGCGATCAAGGGATTAAAGCCGATTAAAATGCGAGCGGCCGACACTGCCGAGTTCTCAGGGCTGCTGGCCCTTGCCTTGACCTGGCTGGACGGGTCCAGTCAAGTGGGGAGTCACGCCACGCCAGTGACGTCTCGCGTGCTCATTCGGTCAAGCAGGACGCTGGAGACCACGCTGGAGACACCTGTAGCCCCCTGCTTGCTGCGCCTCTATGGGATGGCACAGCAGCGCGCGTTGCAGCTGACGAACACCGTCGAAGGAGGCGACGGCCGCTGGAAACGGAGGTGCGGGCCTTCCCAAGTTGCGGCGGTGCTAGCTACTATAAGCAGCTTGCACCGTTAGCAGCCGTAGTGTGCTCGACCGTTGTCACTGACAACATCAGCGATGTCTGCGATGCTCGCCATCGTAGAAGGGGATACAGCGGGCGCCTGGCAACTTCTCGCCACGCGTGCCGAAATGGCAACGATTGCGCTGGCCAGAGGCTCCGCTTTATTTCATGCCGGCGGTGGCGATGCAGTCTGCCTAGCAAGAAAGCAAGCACCAGCGCCGTCGCATGGGCCATGGCATGCGTCACGCAGCAGTGATTAGTGTACACTGCAGTGCGCCGCGTTTGCCGACCGGCATCATATCATATCATCCATGGAAGACGGAACGTTCGTGTCGCGCGGGAGGTGTCCAGCCAGCGCCAAAATTAGCCCCCCCCCTTCCTTCCCTCCGAGTGCAGCTCACTTGGAGATCTGCACCTGACCCCGCACGACGCCATGCTGTCATGCCTCAACAAGCGCAGCCGGACCCGCTGGACGATCGAGGAGGAGGATCCGGAGCCTGTCCCCGCTCTGACGGACGGACGCCCGAGTGACGACCTTCTGACTCACTCCGAGACGCCCACGGCGCTCGTGCCGCGGTCGCCGCAGCAAATCGCGGCGCTGGATCAGGCCGTGGCTCGCGCGACGGCGCTGGCCGACGCCCTCACCTCGCGTCCACGCCAGCGCCGAGCGCGCCGCCAGTCCAAGAACTGCCGCACGCTGAGCAAGTTCGGAGCCACGAGCGCCAAGTTCTGGCGCGTGCAGAGCTCGACGCCCAACAACAACCAGACGCAGCGCCGCCGAGAGACCTTGGCGAGGCAGGAGATGCTGCGGATGCGCCAGCAAGTGTCGGCCCTGGAGCGGCGCCAGTCGCTGCTGTGTGCCCTGCAGCTGGCCCGCCAGGCCAACGCCGCGCACCTCGTGGCCGACAAGGTGACGGCCTACTACGCGAGCTTCGCGCGCGGGTACGACCCCGCTCGAAGCAACGCGGCCCAGACCG
Source organism: Phytophthora x cambivora (assembly GCA_033557925.1). Classification (NCBI taxonomy): domain Eukaryota; phylum Oomycota; class Peronosporomycetes; order Peronosporales; family Peronosporaceae; genus Phytophthora; species Phytophthora x cambivora. The sequence continues at coordinate 1,169,747 of JAUCEB010000008.1, read as the reverse complement.
AGTCGTTGCTGCGGAGCATGATGCTGCCGGACGTGCAGTCGCCGGCGTTCCGCGACCTGGACACGTTCCTGGTGCAGTGGCTCAACTACTCGCGCTACCACGCCGAGATCACGCTGCACTGCGACCGGATCGAGCCCATGGAGGGCGACGAGCCCGGCACGTACACGGTGCTGTGCGTGGGGCGCACCACGCTGCGCATCTCGCGCGACACGATCAAGCACTTCTTCCAGCCATTGCTGGCTGACGAGGAGATGGTGCAGCGGCTGGTGGGCAAGACCTACGACTTCCCCTTCGCGTCGCGCTTCCACTTCAACTCGACCGGCCGAGTCTACAAGATGGAGCCGCGCGCGGAGCTCGCCTCGGGGCTCTTCGACCTTGTGGTGGACCCCTTCTCCACCGTGCGCATGCTGGGCGCCTCCAAACTGACCGACGACGGCTGCCTGCACGCCTACCAAGAAGCGGCCAGATGAACTGACCAGTGCGTTCGTGTCGGTCTGTCAGCATCCATCGCAGCTCGTCGTCAACGATAAATTGCTCCAGCGACGTAGTTGTACACTCACTGTATGTAAACGATTCCGAGTTAACTCGATGAAAACACTGCCAAGTTACGCACGCTGAGTCTCTGTGAACGGTCATTCTCCATTTTCCCTCCATCGCCACACTTGCAACCGATACGCCAGCTTTCATCATGCGAGTTCTCTGGATCGTCATTGCTGCCACCACATTCGCGCTTTGCAACGTCCATGCCGCACCACCAAGTTCGTTGCGTGCGCTGCGACCCGAAGTTGAGAATGAGTCAGCAGACGCATCTGTCGACCTCGAGCGATTCCGAAGTGGGGGCGACGACGAAGACGATCGTCATGGGGACGATGATGATGATTACTGCTAATTTGACCTGGTACAGTAGCAGCAGAGCGAAGGTGTAGCTGAAAGATGCAAGAGATCCCAACTGCCAAGTTCATTGTCCAACTCACCGCTGGCACCACATTCTCTCTCACTACCCAAATCTCTCAGTTCTCTTCGCATCGGTGGCTGCTGACAGCAATGCGCTTCTTCCTGTTGGCTTTTGCCGCTTCGACCTTCGCGTTTGGGAGCGCGATGGACCCGAAAAGCACCACGCGTGCCTTGAAGCCAGCCCACGATATCGCAACTTTGACGTCAGCGCAAGAACATGCCGAGGAGTTCAAGCGCAACCTTCGCCACCACAAGCACCACAAGCACAACGACGATGACGACGATGATGATGATGACTAAGGGAAACTGTTGTTGGCAATGCCAACTTGGCATCGTCGGTCTACTAGCGTCGATAACACGGATGGAGAAATGAATCGTTACTTGGTTTTCTGTGTGCGAGATGTTGTTTTGCAAGCTTCGACTCTAGCGAGATTGAGGCTGTTCAAGAGATAATGTGGCAGTGCTGTCCTTCGGAGTCAGTGAGGTGCTGGACTGCGTCTGGTAACACGCCACCAAACGCATCGACGGGGTCAAAATTGTTTTCTTGTAGCTCCCTGAACATTGCACGAGGGATTATCAGTACCGGTACGATGGTTGAGCCACAGACCAACCAAGCAGTGCTCACAGAAATTCCAGCTTCGTCAGTTTCGCTAGCGACGTTGGAACGGGGCCAACAAAGTGGTTGCGGTCGAGACGTAGCGTGCGCAGGGCTGTGAGCCTCGAGAGCGTGTCGGGTACGTAGCCCGTTAAGAAATTGGAGCTCAGGTCTCTGCGTAAAGTGGACTCAATTAGCTCTCAAGAGCGTGGAGAGATGGTTGGAAAGTGCAGGAACTCACAGCTCCTGCAAGCCACTGAGGTCCTTGCGAGGAAATTCAGGCGGCAGAACGCCCACGAGGTTGTTATTAGCGAGGCGTCTGCAATGAAAAAAAGTGTGAAAGACATCAAGTCCAACTTTCTCCAGCGCATCTCAACTCCACTTACATGGACCGGATGCGGCCGTTGCGATCGCATACGATGCCGTACCACTAAATCACCACAAAAGCTTAGAAAGCGAAGCAATGATCAAAACTACACAACAAACGACAAGATGCAGAGCGTACGCTGTCGAGGCACGGGTCGCTGTGCTCGTTCTGGATGTCCCACTGCGCCGCCCAGCGCTGGCCGTGGGTGGCCCAGTAGAGCAGCTTCAGTGCGCCGCGCTCGTTCCGCGTAATCGCTACGGCGCCACTCGCCCACGCCAGCAGCAAGAGCGCGACAACCCAGCGCAGCACCATTTCAACAACTTCAACCACTGCAACATGTAGCCATCTGAAAAGTGGCTACAATTAGAGTCGCACTTAGCCGAATTTCGACCTACCTAATCGCATGTAGATTCCATACCACAGGTCTTAGCCCATAACTCAATCGCCAAGACGGAGCACGCGGTGGAGATGCTGCTGGAGAAGCCCGAGGACGTCAAGCACGAGAACTCGTCGGGCACCGGTGCGTGTGCCTCCTGTAGTTGATGCGTCTGGGCAGCTGATGCCGCTTGTCCCGTCCTCTGAATCGCTCTGGATGCTGCGTTCTTGTGTACCGAACTCCAGTCTGCGCCATCTACGGCGTGGACGCGCACCCGACGCTGCAGCTGTTCGCGACCGCCGGCGGAGACAACAGCGTCAAGATCTGGTCGCTGCAGCCGCCGGCCGAGGGCGGCATCGCCACGTTCGAGCTGCTGGCCACGCTGGCCAACCACCAGCAGGCCGTCAACTGCGTGCGCTGGGCGGGCCACGGCCGCTACTTGGCCTCGGGCTCGGACGACCAGCTGGTGCTGCTGTACGAGCTGCAGGCGGGCGCGCCGGCGCCTGTTCCCTTCGGCTCCAACGCCAGCCCCAACAAGCAGAACTGGGTGCGCTGCTCCACGCTCGAGAGACACACGATGGGTGAGCGGAGGCCTGTGGAAGGGGTGGACAGATGGAGACGCTGCTGATACTGACGCTGACGGTGCTGCTGGTTGTTGTTGCTGCTGCTGCAGATGTGGCGGATGTGGCGTGGTCGCCCGACGACCGCATGCTGGCGACGTGCAGCATCGACAACACCATTTTGATCTGGGACGTGGGCGTCGGCGCTGTGAACGAGGTCATGACGCAGCCGCTGCAGACGCTCACGGGGCACAATGGATGGGTCAAGGGCGTCGCGTGGGATCCTGTCGGCAAGGTGCGTCCGGGGGTGAATGCAGGTGGTGGGTGAGCTCTGTGTTTGACTGAGACTGGGGCTGATGGTCGCTGCAGTATCTGTCGAGCGCTGGGGAGGACAAGACGGTGCGGATGTGGAAGGTTGCCGACTGGCAGGAGTCCGACGTCGTGACTGAACCATTCGAGGGGTGTGCTTCTACGTCGCACTTCCGCCGACTGGCGTGGTCACCTGATGGCTCCGTGCTATGTGCTACGCACGCTTTCAGCTCCAAGAAAAACATCGCAGCACTTTTAAACCGTGGGTCCTGGACGAATGACCTGAAATTTGTGGGCCACCAGGGTGTTGTCACTAGTGCTCGATTCAACCCAAAGCTTCTAGGTAAAGTGACGTGTACAGTCGGAATTCATCCAACTTGGTGTTTGGTGCTGACGGTGCTTTGTTTTTCTCGCTGTTTTAGTGACCAAGGCAGACCCAGATAAGGAGTTCGCGTGTTGTGCTGTGGGTGGCGAGGACGCGACTGTGAGCATCTGGCTGGCACATCTAGCGCGTCCTTTAGCAGTCGTCAAGGACTGCTTCGACTCGTCAGTCACGGACCTAACTTGGTCCAGCGCTCAGTCGCTCCTGCTTGCTTGTTCGCTTGATGGTTCCATCTGCTGCTTTCAGTTCGGAGAAGACGAAATCGGCACCCCCATCCCTGATGCGCAACAGAGCAAGCTGCTACAAGCGAAGGTAAGGACTTTATATCGTGCTAGTGATGCTCGCGTTAGCGTTATCTAACAGCTATGATTTGGTGAAAAAGTATGGGTCTCGAGCCGGAATTACGCTTGCGTCGACGTTAGTTGAGAATCCAATCCAACTTCAGGTATGGTGGAGTTTGCTGGCGCGCCAGTTGGTTTGGGACGAGACTGGTGTCTGACAAAATGACGTTTTGTATTGTAGCTTGAAGAAAAATCGACAACTTCACCCCGCTTGGCAGCTAGCCGGAAGTCTGGTACTGGTGTCACACCAACAGTGACCCCCACAATGAATACCCTTATTCCAAAGAAGAAGAAAAAGCTAGATACCCAGACATCCACCCCACAGAGCAGGGCACCGTCTGGAGCAAACAAGAACGACAAAAAGCGAATTGCCCCAGTACTACTTCAAGGAGAGGTACAGTCTTCGCCGAACAACAATCCAGCCTCATCGCAGAACAATATTCGCAATATCCTTGGCCCAACGATCGTGTCGCCGAAAGCGTCGGATGTTACGCTCTTGGATTCTCGCATGACGTCTACGAATGGGAAAGATGTTAGTATTGTGCCGGAGACTAATAATTCTGCTACTCTCAAATCGAGCTCTGCGCCAAGTCATAGCGATAAGACCAAGGAGAAATCTGCATTAGCTGTGCCCAACGATGCGCCGTCGAAGTCGTCGAAGCCTGAAGCGAAAAAGAACGGAGTTGACGGCCCCTCCCTAAAGAGGAAACGGGAAAACGAGCGAACTTCAACTCAAGCCACCGCTGTGGTAGCAAAGTCGAAAGAGGTGATAGCGCGAGCGCCAAAGCTGCTGAACGAAAGGTTTGTTTGCTCCAAGCGTGAGTTTAGAGGGATTGGCAACTAACTTATGGAAATTGCATTGTCCTGGGTCAAACAGTAGCGCTGGTGTGGCCAATGGGGGTCAGTTGCTACCCGAATTCCCGTTCCGGTTGCAGTTTTCTGTAGAGATCGACATGAACACACAATTAAACGCTGCAAACAAAGCGTCGAATGGCAGGATAAGCAGCGGGTTGGTATCTTCTAAAGTGGTGGTGGAAGTTACTGTTCACAACCTGAAGAATCCCCAGCCAGAGGAAATTATAGGTAAGTTGAAAGCTGCGAAATTCCATGGCTGTTCTAGGATTCTTTATTGACTTTTGAGCTGGATGCCCGACAGAGTTAGGCCCAGTTTATTCAACGATTCAATGCTCGGCGGGCAGCGAAGTCAAGTGGATTGATCGCATCCCTGGCCGGGTCGTGTGTGCTGTGGGAAACGCAAGTTATTATGCAGTTGGTGTTCATAACGGCGATCTGTTCGTACTCAATAGCAGTGGACGGCGACTGTTTCCATGCATTGGTGCGTTCGCAAGCTGTATTCCTTTGACTTTATTCGGATACTGATACTCATGAGGTTGTTCACCCACAGCTTTGGGCAGTTCTATCTCGGTAATGGAGTGCAGCGTGAGTGAGTCGCCCTATCTGCTGGTGATCCTGGCTACAGGCGATCTGAAAATCTGGGATTTAGCTGCGCGCAAGCTTTTGCTTGCTAGCTCAATTGAGGCGATTACGAACGTGAGTCAACCTGCAGCAATGTCATTCAAATTGGTGATTTATTACTGACCCTTCTGCCTTGTTCTTGCGTAGGTGACACCAGAGGATCATCGCAAGCTGACCCTTCTTCGGTGCCAAGTCACAACAAAAGGGATGCCGCTTATCACGTTTGCTGAGTCGAACTCCGAAATCAAGGGCAGTTCTAGTCTGCTTTCGTACACATACGACACGGCGATGTCTTCCTGGTATGGGCTTTGCGTTTGTGGTACGGCTTGTAATGCAGGGCTAATGCTTTCTCTTCATGAAGGATGCGAGTGGCAGACGACAGCTTTGTATTTTCGGACTTTGCTTCTGCGCTGTCGACGGACGCTGTGTCGGTGAAAAGTGTACCTGTACGTGTGCATTTCACTGTCTGCGCTGGCTGGGCAGATATTTTCCATAAGAGGCACTAATCGCTTTAACGTTTGCGTGCGTACTGCAGATCGGACCGCTACGACGTCTCCAAAATGCCTCTGGCTATGGCCGAACGCAAAGAGGAATCGCTTCGGCCATGCTTTCTGGAATGTCGGACCCCTTGATGCAGCGCAACGTGACACGCTCGCACCTCGAGCACCAGGTTGCATCGGCAATCGTCCTGAAAAGCTCGGCTGAATATCGCTACTGGTACGTCCACACTGAGCACCGTGAGCTCAATAGTCGGCATGCTGACAATTTCTGAATTATATGCTTCACGGGACGAACAGGATTCAGGCGTATGCTAAGTTCCTGACGCACGACGAGGACGTGACTCGACTAGATAATCTGTGCGCCGAAATGATGGGTCCCTTCCACGCGTACGTGTGTGTGTTTTCGCCTTCATAGGGAATAGTTCGTGCGGAACTAAGCGTCTTGTCTTCCTCCCTTTTTGCAGACCATCGACTCGCGAAGGCGCTGCCGCAAATCAAGATGAAGGCAGCGCGTGGGATCCAATGGCCCTGGTATGTGAACACTCGTTTCGTTTTCAAGTGGTCGAAGTGCTTTGCCATTGCACTGTCACGACTGACGACTGGATTGATTGCAGGACCTCGTGAAACGGGACGTGTTGAAGTCGCACATTCTGCCGACGATCGCGGCGAATCGCGCGTTGCAGCGCGTCGTGACCAAGTACCAGCTCATGCTGAGCGAGATCGAGGCCCGCGAGAAGGACGAAGACGACGACGGTGACGACGAGGCGTAAGGCAGCAGCGGAGCTCTCAGCTCGAGAGCACGGTAGGAGCACCTGCACGAAGTCCCGATGAATAGATGAGGACGGCTTACCCCCGCGTCTTCTTGCACTGTTCAGCGCACACGACTAGCGGCACCGCGTGCCAGTTCCGTTCAGTTTCGGCCGCTGGTCCGCCCTCGCGCTCGGATTAGAGGCCGGAAGGTGCGTTTCGGCTTATGCAGTGGGCACCCATGAGGCTGCGGCGCGGCGGCACTCTGGCTAGCCCTGTCGAGTCGAGCTTCTCGGTGCAGCACGAGGCGACTCAGGCGGTCAAGTCGAGGTATTTTGCGATCTGCGCCCGCCCTCGGCTTGTCTTACCCGGTCCTTCATGTGTCAGGATGGCGAATGAGGCAGTGCTGTACACCACCGTTGCTGCAGTGCACCGCCATCGACAAGACCACCTGCTAAGTGAGACCGATGCACTTGTAGTGCCCGCAGCTGTTCTTGAAGCGGCACGAAGCCGCAGGATCCAGCCCCCGTGCACCTGGCAGCCCATTTCGTGCGGGGCTTGGGCGCAAGTCCACTTTTGCGTGGAGATCGACCCGCAGACGTCCGAGGCGCGCTTTCGCGTCGTGGTCTGGCTTCTGGAGTCGGGCACCATCGTCGTGAACGACATCCTTGGCGCCGGGTGCCGCTGGTGGCGTAGCGCGTGCGATGATGTGGCGTTCCGGCGGCTCTCGGGTGTGGACTGCCACACGTACGGATTCCACTTCCGCTCCGCTGCAAAGGCTACTGAGTGCTCACGCATCGTTTGCCACATTCTTGCCAATGTTCCCGGTTCGGACACGTGCTTTGTCTGTATGCACTCTAGTGATCCGATCGTTGACTTGGATGATGCGTTCGCATGTGTCCGAATTGTACAGGAGTGTTGAATGTCGTCAAGAAGCTCATGCGTGCGAACATGGATTTACAAGGCGTAAGTGGTCGGTTTGGTTTGTCTGCTTTATTCACCGTTTCGATCACTACTGTGTGTGACTGACGGTATTGCAGCTTGTTATGGCATGGCAAGGCCTAGGACTGCACTCGATCCATTACCCGGTACGAGTACCTCGTATTTATTCAGAAACCACGCCTTCGTCTTCGTCATCGCCGCGCGTTGCAGACCTGAGCCCCGATCGGACAGTTTATCCGAAAGACGGAGAGCCTAGTTCACCATGGCGGGAAGATCCGTACCAACTACAAGACGAGGAAGTGCGCCCTCGAGCTCGACAGATATCCAGCGCCTATGAAAGAGCTGTTTCGGAAGATTTAAAGACTTGTCAAGCTGCTGCAAGACCGGACCCCTTTTCTTCAGTGGGGAGGGTGGAACACAACAGCCAAGCCGATGAGGAGTTGGTCAGAATGGCTACATCTCCCGTTGCTCTGCTTGAGACCGGCGGGGGCACTCGATTTCCTGAAAATAAGCGATCTGGCGGAGAGTGGATCAGTCGTCCATACAAGATGCGAGAAGAAACGCACGTGATATATAACGCGGAGTTTGCGCGCTTTGAAGGGCTGCCGGACGAGTGGCGAGAGTTAAATCAACAGTTCGGCCTACCACTTGAGGCGGTGCTCAAGCGAGAGGTTGAAGGATACGACTCCAAACTCCCCGCCGTGCTGGTAATGATGAAGACCTGCTTTCTAGCGCACAACGGAGCACGGACGGAAGGTGTGTTTCGCCTGGCTCCAGACAAACAGGAATACGTCGCTGTCAAGCGCTCCATCAACGACGGCACCTTCAACGACTGCTCCGACGTTCACATCATGGCGTCTCTTATCAAGGTATGTGCTTCCACGCTCAGGGATTGTCGATTCAACTTATCAACCTTTTCTTTACGCTACGTAGGTTTGGTTTCGAGAGCTACCAGAAAGTCTCTTCAACATGCTTCCGGAGAATCAAATAGCCCGCACCTGCGAACTCGTGGTACGGAAGTGCAACAGCACAGATGAGTAGGGTGTGTTACTGACCAGTGGTATGTATGCTATGCGCAGGATCCTGACCCTAAGGTTGTGCTGGAGAGTCTGGCAGCGTTGCCAGCCCTGCATCGAACTGTTATGTTGTGGCTGTTAGATCTGCTGAATGAAATCGTCGAGTATGAGCACGAGAACAAGATGACGGCGAAGAGCATGGGTGCGGGCGGGTCGTCCCCCTTTTTCCCATGAACATCGGGGTCTGCAGCTAACGTTAAACGTTTTTTTCTTTGGTGTTGCAGCCATCGTGATGGCGCCAAACCTGATCAGCGTCAAGAACGCCGACGCTGCTGTCGTAGTCGCAGCGTACCGACAAGTAGCCGACTTCGTGCAAGCTCTGCTCCGTGCACGACAAGCACAGCGCTCGGTGAGATGACCAGCTGACTATCGGATAGGGTAGCAACAGCGCAAGTTGTGTTTATTGATACCGTGGTTCGGAATAATTTAAAGCTCGTACAATGAAGGCGTGACGCCGTAGCAAAATGCAAAAAGGGAAGCAGCAAGCAAAAAAAAACATGAGGAGACTGCAGTGTCGACACATCTATCCGAGCAGAGGCAGCTACGTCCGTCTACACGAGGCAGCCGTACTCTGGGGAGATGTGGCGGAAGATGTCGTCCTCGAGGCCCTCGAGTCCGCTAGGAGCGGTGGAGGCGGAAGTCTCTTCTGCGTTCGGGGCCATCGTCTGCTGCGCCACGGCGGCGGCTCTCCGCATGGCCATGGTGGGGGACGGCTGCAGCGGGAAGAAGTCGTACGAGACGGCGTCCAGCGAGTAGCCGCAGGACGGGTGGTCGTTCTCGCCGTACGTGTCCATGGTGGAGGTGCTGAGCTCGCCGAAGGGGTCGTACAGCGAGTCGAAGACGAATCCCGCCTGCGCGGCGGGCATCATGCCAGCCTGGGCGTTGTATTGGTTGAACTGCTGCGCGCGCGCGTACTCCGCGGCCGCGTTCATGGCCGCGGCGTTGCCGAAGAACAAGTTGTCGCGGTGCGGCGACGACGCGGAGGCCGAGGACGGCGAGTCCGTGAAGAGGTGCTTGCGCGCCTTGTTCCTGTGCACGAAGTGCTCGAGGCCCGGGCGCGGGCTCTGAGAGCCGCACGAGTCCTCGTCCGAGTCGTGGTCGTCGGCCGCGTTGCCGTCGTCGTGGAAGAAGTGGGCGGGCAGCGCCTGGCCGAAGGGGTCGATGCCGTACGTCTCGGGCGACAGGAGGCGCTTGAGCTGGCTCTGGTAGCCCGCGAACTGGCGCAGCTGCTTGTCCGAGAGCGGCGGGCCGGAGCCGTCCTGCGCCTGCTGCTGGCACTGCTCCAGCTCCTGCAGCGAGCGCTTGAGGCTGCGCACCTTGCGGTACGGCCAGTGGCGGATGCCGATGGCGCGGCAGCGCTTCTTGAAGGCGGTGGCGCGCACGCCGAACTTCTCGGCCGCGACCTTGAGCGGCAGGTGGAAGTGGCGGCTCAGCGCCGCGAAGTTGCACGTGGCCACGGGCAGCGGCCCCTCGGCGTCGTCCGAGGGCTCGGGCGAGTCACAGGACGCGCGCTTCTTCAAGTTGTGGGCGGCCACCTGCATGCGCAGCGACTGCTGCGCCTTATCGGCGGTGGGCGACTGGAAGTTGAGGTGCATGGCCCTCGAGTCGGCGGGCGTGGGCGTGGCCGGCAGCTCCATCTCCATCGTTGACTTGACGCTGGGGCGATCTTCTGGCAGGCTAGAGGCAAATCTGGGAATGGGCCTTCCAGCTTCGGCTTGGCTTGCACCTTCTTAGAAACGGAGCTGCTCGCGACGGAAACGGCGCGGGGTTTCTATTTCTAAACGAGGCGGATCTTCCACGTCAGACGCCCATCACCCTTCGTGCCCTTTCAGGATCGCCCCCAGCTGTCGCAAAACGCGGTAAGGCACAGCCTGGTTGCTCGAAAACATGCGATGCCGCGCTATGCTGCTGGCGAAGATCGCCACGCCTTGCCGCGCCCAGCAAAGGAGGGGAATAGTGCTGCTATCTATAGTTCTGCAGCAATGCAGGCTGCTTGAGTTTCCATAGTTCCACGAATTCAGATGAGTAGAAAATCTGCGAAAGTTTTGCCTGGATCATGCGGTTTCTATCGTTTTGGCACACGGTTTATCTGCACAATGCGTCTGCACGTAGCACGAAAATTGATGTATACTTGGCAGTTTGGCAACGTTACCTGCTCTTGCAAAACTGTGGCAACTGGACTTCGTGTGGGTCTCTACGACGGAAGCATGACGAGCAACGAGTAATCATATTTCCGTTCCCAGGCTTGCAAGGTAAGTCGATCATTATTGCAGCACTTAGTCAGGCGCCGTGCGCCTTCACCACCCACCATTTTGCGCTGTAGCGGCTACCAGTGTGGCGGCAGCAAGTGAGTTTATTTTAGGAGGGCTACGGTAGCTCACACACCAAACCAACTAAATACACCACAAAAACCAGCGCCTCCAGTATCTTCAAATACCAATGTGACTCGGTACGCTTTGCATCGCCTCCGAGTTGCAGTCACTCTACCATGTTTTGTCAAACTTGTGCGTCTGAACTACCGTGTTTCGTAAACGCCGCGTAACGGATACTTCAACGTGCGGATCTTTTTCCGTAACGGGCGATGCCAGTCACTTGAAACGGCCCGCGACGTTAGTGCCGCGCTCACGCGCTGGCTGTGCGCAATCGATGCCAATCAAGTGCAATGCGTTCTCACGGTTACCAGCACAGGCAAAAATCAGCAGCGAGGGTAAGTGCATACAATAATGTCCGTCGGCAGCGTGCGTGCTTCCCGTCGCCTTCTTCGCTCCGGATTCGGTCGAAAACGGCCGTTTTTCGCTGGTGGAGTGCGCTCTATCGTTGTGTGTGTGGCGTACGTCGATAGAAACGTGGAAAGTTTGCAACAAGAAATCATGCCGGACATGTCTTTACAAAAAGGCAACAACCATTGCTACTAGCAGCAGCGGTCAGCGCACCAACGCTGGATGTGTGAGTGAGTTCTTGCTGGCTTGTGGCTGGGTCGGCGGTCTGGATGCAGGAAAGCCCGCGAGTGATTCACGACGCAAAGGCCTCCGCGAGCGAGCTCCACATAAGCCGGGTATCGTTGTCCGCGCCGACGCCGCCCGAGTAGTCGAGCGTGTCGGCGTTCCACATGCCCACGCCGCGCAGACCGAGCTCGCGTACGAGTCGGTACTTGGCTCGCAGACTGCGCGGGTTGTCGAACCAAATCTGCGACCGACGCGACGGTGACCCCTCCTTGGCGTACCACACGAACGGGGTCTCCGTCGTGGGGTCCCATTGCTCGACGAGGCCGTGTCCCTTCACCAGTCGCCGGACGTCGGCGTAGTCGATCTGTCCACCTGCTGCGTCACTGCAAGGGGCACCGAAGAACGGCACCGGCCGGATCTGACACCGCGAGGCGTCGTCAATGGTGCCCTGCTGCTCCAGGCACGGGTAGTCGTAGCCGTACCACGGCACTCCAAGCACCAGCTTGTCCGGCGCGATGTCGAACCCGAGCAGGAACTCCTGCAGCCCTTGCTGCACGAGCGCCCGCGGCGCGTTGGCGCCCGCAACGCAGGCGTCGTACACTTGGCTGCGCATGTCGTACGACATGACGAACAGAAAATCCGCTGCGTCCGCGAGCTGTCGCCACGGGTAGTAGCGACCATCCACGCCGCGAGGTGCCCAGGGAACGTCAAACGTGATCTGCATACAAGTCGGGCATGACGCACGTGAGGGGGTCAGCACACCAGCTGATGTAGTTGATCGAGTCACGAGGTATCCGTGCCGACAACGAACCTGTGCGTTCTTCGTGAGCGCGTGCTGCTCCAGATCATGCCGCAGCTCGTACACCAGCGACGCCAGGCACTGCGCAGTGGCTCCGTGCATGGGCTTCTCGGTGTCAATGTTGACGCCGTCGGCGTAGTTCTCTACAATCTGGGTGTACGTCGCCTGTAGACATCAAAGCAGAGGTGTTCTGTCAGTCGGAGAGAGACAGACAAGCAATCCGCTGGCATTACTCCTCAACCTGCAGAAGCAATGCCAGTAATGGATGAGATAGCGTCAGCTGTGACTGCACTCCTAGCTAGTCACTCACCTTGATCCAGTCTTGACGAGCTGTGGCGTTGCAGAGTTGGTCCACGTCGTCGAAGTTGTGCTTGATCACGACCTTGACGTCCTTGCTGTGCGCGTGGCAAAGCAGCTCCTTGTCTTCATTCCAGGCCACGGTCGTGAGCTGGCACGCAGCAGTCAGTCACTTGGCGTCGATCTTGGTCCAGTAGCAGCAGTAGCAGCGCGTACCTGGTCCCAGTCGTAGTGCTTCCAGCGGTCGTCGGTCGCCACTGAGAAGGCGAAGACCTCCTTGCGCGGCCTCTTGCCGGCGAAGTCGACGGGGAGGCACAGCGACGCAAATGACGAGAACTGCTCGTCACTGCTGTTGATGCTGCTGTTTCTGGGGCGCTCGCTGCACGGACAGCTGCGCAGACGAGCGCGGTCGTCAGGAGTCAGGCGGTTCGTGAAGAGGCCCCTCGCTTCGTACACGGGCACCGAGCGGGCGGCGCTCTCCCTTGTCAGGCCTAGCAGCAACAACAACAACCAGGCTCCTGGGAGCTGCATTGCCTTGAAGCTGCTCCACGCACGATCTGAGTTGTGACGTATGGTACAGCGTACCGCTCGATCCAAAATGACATTCGTATTTAATCGAGATCAACGTTGAAGTGACGATCACCGAAAGATACGCTTTTTCGCACGAAAGGACACGATCTTTCCCGATCGTTATCGGTACTTTTTGTATTGTTTTTGCTAAAAGGGAATGTCATGAGTAACGTTAGTGAATTGAGAATACAGGAAGAGCTCTTCCATAGCACTGCTGATCAACCTTGACTTTGCTGGGCTATCTTTTCTGCTCGCTCAGTGTCGAGTTGGACACGAACCGCTCACACCTTTTCCCCACTGTAGCTAAACCGGAGCACTGCGTGCTTGATCTCCGTCATGTCTTGGCTGGACGGTTCTTTCTTGCCCCCAAACCGATACGTGGGCTCTAGCGAATGCTGTGACATCCACTCCTGGAGCTTCGTCACGTAGAGAGCCCTTTGCTCGTCTTTGAGGGGTAGCATGAACCTGTACGAACAAACACTCTCAGGTTAGGGTGCATAAACCAATTAATGGCGGCAAATGCTCGTACACTGATGACTCGACGTCAACGGCTGCACCATCCCTTAACATGTTCGTGAAAGTCGCTTTGGCTCGCTCCTCCACATCGTCAGAGGGCTGAAGCACGTGGCACTGCTGCGATGAGATAAAAACGTAGTCGAATAGGTTCGTGTAGCGCTTTTTCGAGAGCAAATCCTCCATATTCCCAGTCAGCGGAATGATCTGCAGTGTCAGAGCGGAAACGGTCAGTTATGAAAAAAACTAGTATCACACGAGTATAGTGTAGGAGCAGCAATGTGTACCTTCGTATCATGCAAACTCTCTTTGATGATCTTTTCGCGAGCTTCGGCTTCAGCTGATTGCAGCTTTGAAGTTTCCCTAAAACACACCATAGGTGAGTCAAGCAGCTAGAAAACGCAGTAAGAGACAAACACTGCTTGAGCAGTTACTCTTCGGTCGCCTTTGGCTGGTTCGTTTCTTCGACTATCTCTTCAAACCGCGAATGGGTCTTGTCTTCGGTTGGTTGATTGCCAGTATCTTGAATCCCCTCTGTGTCGCCAATGCCACTGAAGATATCGTGTTCCTGGTAGGAGAAACGATAGTGTTAGTGGTTATGCTAGAAATCCACGTTTGCACGCGTACTCAAATGGACTACACCTTTTCCATTTTGTACATTTTCCCCGTCTCGATCTCGTGCAAATACGAAAGCACGTTGTAGACTGCAACCTCACCCGTATTCTGCTCACACGAAACGATAAGGCTAAATAAGTATTCAGAACGGAAGCTTTAGCCTGCTACATAAGAGCTTACATGTCGATTCTGCTCAACACCCGTTCCCTTGTTGTGGATCTCGAAGAGCTGCTCTGCAAATTTGTTTGGCTTCTCACAGTGAACACCGAGCGATATATAGGGACTCACAATAATGTCAGTCCACAAGCCTCTGCACAAGACGGATCCTTGTTGTTTCTTCTTCGCCTGTCCGATTAAATCAACACCAAGGTCAGACTATTTGGTTTGCAGTTTAACAGCGTCAACGGTCACTTACCTCGGTATATGCTGCCATGGTGCGGTTCGGTACTGTGTAAGATTGGTCACCGAATTCAAACGCCACGCCTGAGTTCCTCCAGTCACGATACTGCCGGATGTGAATCACGCTGGCATTTTCGATCTTCTTGAGGTTCATCTGTTGCAAAGGAATGGTTAAAACATTATGGCATCGAGCAAGTCCAAACTCAACACTTACGGTGTAATCCCAGTCGATCAGGTTGTCTCGGTAGTCGTACCGAACTTCGTAGTAGTGACGAAGGCGATGATCTCGAAGTGTGTCCACTGTGGAAGCAATTCGGTGCGTTAGCTTTGAAAAAAAATTCTTCGGTCATTAAGAAAACTTACCATCAAACTTGACACTTTGAAACCAGCTTCGGAACGTGTCAATGAGATCGTCGTGGGTGCGCATTTTCAAGTGCGAGAGATCAACAAGACCCGCAAATGGACCTCGCTCGTTGTATACAAAGTCCATCAGCATCTTCGCCTGTTCTTCAATGTAGGCACTCGTCCTCTCCTTCACACCACATCAAAATTCAATGTGAGTACAACTGTCTGCTGCGTTCAGATATCGCTCTCCTACGTACCTGCACCCGAGCATTGCCAAAAATCTCCAGAAAGGTGTTGCAGCGTTGGCGCACTGGAAGATTCGTGTCAAGTGCGACTTGAAGCAGCAGTAAGTCCCGCGACAGCGTCTCGATGGCTTTCTCGAACAGGTAAATGTGCACCGGTCGATGCTTCAGCGCCGGGTCCCATCGACGACGGCGCGCAATAGTCGCCATAACGTGGCGCACGTCTCCGGGTCCTGCCAGTAAAATGTTGATAGGCTCTGCGGACGCTTTCTCCTCGCTCCCGTCCGCGCCTGAAGTGACTGCGCTGCTGGAGGCCTTACTCGTCGTCCCCCACTCGGGAAACCCGCTGCACACGTCGTAGGCAGGCGAGAACCCCCACAGATTGACGGTGCCCAAGCTCATCATGAGCGCGCTGTTGGTCCGAGCCATCGCCTCCGCTGCACAAAACAATATTCTCTCAGCCTAAGCTGAGAGTATACCACTGCAATTCCGTTTCTAAACGTGCTGTTCTTCAACTTGAATGATTTATATGAATGTTTTAAAACAGTTTTGTGAAATCCGGACTGTTTTTTACGTAAGTGTTGCAAACTGTTTTTTTCATCACTTGGTGTTTGTATGTCCTGCCCGTTTACAAGACTCGCATGGGACGCCCCTTCATATTTGTGAATGTGCTCAAACGTAGACTACTCTGTCTCAAAGAATTCCCCCTTTGAAGCCATTTACTTCTGCATACTATTTCAGCAAGGCACGGTACTACCCCGTTTTAAGTTAATGCTGTTCTGGTGCATTTGTGAATACCGTTATAGAAATACACTTTTCCGGGAGCTTGCGGTGGAGGATCCGAGGCGAAGAGTCGCTTGGTCGCTCGCTAAAGTGTACATGATCACTTATTAAAATATACATCAGACCCCGTTTCGGCCAATGAAAGCGAGTCCCTAAATATGGGCTGAGACCTCATTCGCTTTCACTATGGCTTCCCCAGCGTCAACTGGTACAGCTCAGAACTTTAGAAACGGTACACATGAGCGCGTGCAGGTACTGTACAGCGTTCGGTGACCTGAGCGTGTGCAGGTACGCCGTCGGTGTATCCTACGTGCACACCGCTGCAGCGCGACGCGTTGGGAAAGTTTGAATGAAAGCAGAGTAGCAAAAGGGTTAAGGAAGTATTGCGTGCAGAAGGCTGAGAGACCTCGCGCGCGTAGAGCGCTACTGTCTAGGTGACTTGCTCCTTGAAGGGACGCGAAGTGCGACCACCGAAAGATACTTTTGCGCATCAAGAGGCACATTGGTACGCTGTACCTTTGCAAGACAAGTTAGAACTGTACTTCATCTGCTGTCCCTCCTTGACACTTCACTCGAGGAGCCTTTCCGCCGCCTTTGCGTGCGTCTCGTGAAGAAGATAGTCCGCTGGTACGCGACGCAGCAAGCCGGATACGTTAGTTTTAACCTTGCTAGTAGCTCCCACTTCACGAATTCTAATGATACCCTGGAACGTACGCATGCGATGAATGCCCAGCCAATAACGCCTAAACTCCTCATCGATCTTCGGAGTGGCGCTGAAATCCTTTCTCGCAGCATGAACCCCACGTGTGAACACGATTTAGAGCGTTAACCACCATATAATCTAACAATCGGCACAAGGCATACCTCGATGATTGAGCGAATTCGGCTTCTCCAGCGAGCCTCGAGTTGTATTGGCTCACTTTGTAGCTAGGCGGGAGACCGGAGTGCTGATGAACCGTGAGACCAGCCAACCTTCGCTCACTATCACGGAGCCCAACGAGGGGGGCCGTGCTGCCTGGGGTCAGCGGGTTCTGCTAGCGTCATCAATCTCATTACCGGCATCTTGGGCATGCACTCCGGAGGCTCCACCCAGTTAGCCCAACGAACGGCTGAAAGAAAGAAACAGTAGCATCGATGCCTGGTTCCTCTTCTCGAACTGCAGACAGCCATCGGACAGGAACTGGAACTTGACAACTACCCTCAGCAGCATGTAAGACCTCACTGGCTGCAGCACAAAATTGAGTTGCGTCTCCGTCCACAATATAGCAAAGTGCGCAATGCTGAATGCGAGGTTGGCGAGGTCCTCCACTCTCATGTGGACGTGCGCGCCCACAGACGCCGTAGCTGTCCGCTTCAACTTGTCCCATGACGCCCCCTATATTTATCAGTTGAACTCTAAGTGGTGATAGGGCACGCGCATAACCTCTAGTATGTAATTGTAGTTGAAGTAAAGTTGTGTACACTGAGATGCGTATACAATTTCCAGGTGACGAACCTGCGAGAACATATGAATCAAGCCGGCCGAGCGAGAGGGAGAGAACTGAACAGCGGCGGAACGGCTCAGTTAATCATTTGCAAGGTAAGAAGCAAGTCGACGCTGCCGGCCGCCATGGACACGGAGGGCTTCACGTCGCGCGCGTGGCTGGGCCACTGGGTCTCTGGCGAGGAGGAGCCTGTGAACAACTACTACGAGGACCACAAGCTCATGGAGGGCGCGCTCATCAAGCTGGGCGACTACGCGCACTTCCGCTACTTCCTGCTCTTCCGCAACGGCCGCTTCTGCTACTACGAGCTGCCGATGCCCGCGGCGGCGCCCGGAGGGGGACCCGAGGGGCCTCGCCGAGTGCATCTGACGCTCACGTCCAAGCACCTGCGCGGCGTCATGATGCTCAACGCGTCGGTGAACGCCAAGGACCTGGCCAAGAGCGAGGACGAGTACGACGCCGACCTCATCAAGCGCGGGCTCGTGTTCAACCGCAAGAAGCTGGAGATGCAGCTCACGGGCTACTCGCCCACGGGGCAGCTCATGTGCTGGAAGCTGCGCGCGGGCAAGGACGCCGTGTACCTCAAGTGGGAGCGCGCCTTCCGCCTCGCGCTGCGGCCCATCTGGGTGCAGAACTCCAAGTGCTGCATGGTCTGCAAGAAGGAGTTCAGCTTCTTCATCCGCCCGCACCACTGCCGCAAGTGCGGCACGTGCATGTGCGACGAGTGCTCGGTGTTCGTGCCCAGGCTGCCCATGCAGGGCTACTACGACGAGGTGCGCATCTGCCGGGACTGCTCGCCCATCAAGATCCAGAAGTCGGCGTTGAAGCTGGGCACGCGCGTCTTGGTGTACGGCATTTTGGTCGGCCGCGTCGTGCAGGTGGACGCTGCGGACGACTCGGTGGATGGGAGAGCGTTCGTGAACGTGGAGCTGGTCAAGAAGGACAACCAGATGCGTCGATTCGCGCTCGAGCACGTGGAACTCTACTCCGACGCGGTTCTGTCGGCGAACCGCATCAAGAACGCCATTCGACAGCATTTGTCGTACGCGGTGTTCAGGACACAGCTCAACTTCAACACGTGGAACTTGCTGGAGACAGTTCAGGAGCAGCGCACAGTGCAGATGGTGCGGATACTCAACAAGTCCACGAGTATCAACGAGTTGCACTCAATGGTGCCGATGCTTGGATCATTAGACACAATGCACTTCCCCGACGACGATGTTTCGGAGAAGGACCGAGTGAAGGAGTCTCTATCGCATTACCGCGGCGTTCACGTTTCGTTCCCGCTGCGACTTGACACAGTGAAGAAGCTCATCAACCAGTTCCGCAATGGTATTTTGCTGCACCGCGTGTTCGTTCGCCAGATCCTGGACGAGTCGGAGAAGCTGTTTCGAAAGATGCACGAGTCGCCCATGAATGACATCGAGATCCCTATGGGTGTACAATTGGTTGTAGTGGGCGACCTCCACGGGCAGTTGGAGGATTTGCTTACGATCATGAACAAGAACGGTGTGCCTAGCAGCAAAACGTGGTATCTGTTTAATGGCGACTTTGTGGATCGCGGATCCCACGGAATCGAGGTCATCCTGCTTCTGCTAATATTCAAGCTGCTGTACCCTGATTTCGTGTTTTTGAACCGCGGCAACCACGAAGAGCGTATGATTAACGAGGTATTCGGCTTTGAAGACGAAGTGTATACCAAGTACGGCACAGACAATGACGAGGTAGCCGGATGGAGTGGTCTGGGTACGTCGCTCAACTATTCGCCGATGAAGCTGTTCCAGATGTTTGAGACGGTCTTCGGCCTGTTCCCGATTTTTGCACTGCTAAACAAACGTGTTTTCATTGTGCACGGTGGTTTGAGTAACCACGAAAACGTAACGATCGAGGAGCTTCTCCAGCTCGACCACAGGCGTGAAATTCCTACGCAAGGTACAAGCCGGGCAGACGAAGTATTCACGCATCTACTGTGGAGCGACCCGCGCGATGAAGATGGGTGGAAACCGTCTAGCCGTGGAGCTGGAGTGGAGTTCGGTCCGGATATCACGAAAGCATTTTGTGCGCAAAATGGGATCAGCCTCATCATTCGGTCCCACGAATGCCGAGAAGAAGGTTTCGATATCGTTCACGATGGTTTGCTTTTAACGGTGTTTTCGGCGTCGAGCTACTGCGGTTCCCAGACCAACAAGGGTGCCTACGTTCAGCTAGAGTTGGGCGAAGACAACGAGGTGAAGCCCCACGTGGTGCAATTTTCTTCCCAGCCGCTTCAAAAACTAAAAGTTGCTGGAAAAAATGAGTGGCGAAAGAAAGCTCAGCGGTTGGAGCGCAGAACATTGATGTCCCTTGTGGAGATAATTTGCGAAAAGAAGAATGTGCTGTTGTCTGCATTCAACGAGTTGGATACAACGGGCTCTGGGCGCGTCACGAAACTCGAGTGGAAGGCAACTTTACAGAAGGTACTAGGCATCCGGGCGAGCTTCCTCTCCTACTTTCACCAACTGGCTGAAGAAGACCAACAAGGTGGTGTTGACTACCAGAAATTCCTTAATCGATACACGGTTGAACTGGACGGAGGCAATGTGGAGTGGAGGCGAAACCTGATCCGCAAGGTTTGGATGGGCTTCTGCCAAGCGCTGCCTCGTCCTTCCGAAATGGACTCAGAGAAAATGACGCTACAGGACAAGCTGCAATTTGCCTTCAACCTCTTTCAGTCCTCGCCTCCGGGGGCTGTTAAGAAGGAGCTGGTTACGAAACCCACCTCGAAACTGGACGAGAATGCCCCAGTTACCCCATCCAATGGCGACAAGTCCCAGACGAAAGAGAGTTATCTGCGCACTGGACTAGTCACGTACGAGGTGTTCCGGAATACCATTCAAGGCAAGCTGCAGCTTGGCGATACACTTTCAGAGCAGCAAATTTTTGAGCTGATGCAGCACCTGGACCAGAACCACGACGGCGTGGTGGATTACCAGGAGTTTTGTTCATTTTTCGCCGAGTTCAGCCGCACAGATTATCTACAGGAGCTGTTCGAGGTAGACGACACGAAGGCCATCTCGCTTCTGAACCGCTGCGCGACGTTGCTGCAGAACCCGAACAAGTTCAAGTCGTTGCGGGATGCGTTCGACGCGTTTGACCACAGCAAGACGGGGAAGTTGACTATGGACGACATCTTGAAGGGGACGCAGGAGCTGAAGATGGTGCCGGAACTGAACAATGAGGAAGCGCAGCTGCTGTTCAACTCAATTCTGCTCAGCTACTACGGCATCAACCAGCGGCATCAGTGGGACACGCGCGGCTTGGACTGGGTCGTGTTCGAGGACACGTTCTCGCCCGACAGCACCTTCCAGCGGCGCCTGTGGCTGGCGAGCCTCGGCGCGTCCAACACGAATTTGGCTGCGTTAGACGCCCGCGACTCGTTGTCCGGTGACGACGACAACGTTCAGGAGGGGCAGCCGTCGAAGAACCAGGCGTGGGCGGACACGTTCGTGGACAGCGTCAAGCAGTCGCTGCACGAGCAGCGCCTGTACATCAAGTTCCTGTTCCGGATACTGGACCGCAAACGCCACGGGTACGTCACGAAGGAGCAGTTCGTCGCCACGATGCAGGCCATCAACGAGGAGCACGGCGCGCCGCTGAAGCTCTCGCAGCTGGAGCAGCTCGCTGACGCCTTCGCGCACCGCAAGACCGTCCGACGCTTGTCGAACGCGGGTGAGGAGACGGAGGAGACGCACACGTACGTCTCGTACCCGGAGTTCCTACGAAGTCTGCGCATCATCGACTCAGGTCCGACGGACGGCGGCGGTCTCTCGCCGGAGGTGCAAGACGCCACCGACGCAAGCAGCGACGAGTAACCATGCCAACAAAAAGTAGCAGTGTACATTCCTGTCGATATGTATGCTAGAGAAGATAATAAAAAGCCGTTCGGACAGTAAAAGTATCTCAAGTCTCCGTGGCGTCACTAGTTCCCGCCCAGCACCGCCAAGGTTGTTGGAAACAGGGTTCTTTTCCGCTTTTTGCCCTGCGCAGGGGTGTCCTCAGGTGAGTGCTTCGACTCTTCCTCCGTGCCGTCGTATCCTCTCGTCGTCTTTAGACGCTTCGATCTCGGGTGATCTTGAGTCACGGTTGCCCACATCCGGTCGAACTCTTGCTCGAATAAGGTCACTGCGTGGTTTCAGCAAAACTAAAACTCGATACATCGAAATCGCTACTTACCAATTGGCCCGCTGAGCACAATTGTGCACTCGTAGTTAGGCCCCAGTAGCCCGCTCTTCGTCCAGTTTTGAGAGCCATGAATGAGAATCTGCAGGTAAATGTGTCGTTAGAGGAAATCATGGAGTAAAAACAAAAGATCAAACCTGGCCGTCGAAAATCGCCACCTTCCAGTGGAAGGTTGAGGTGCTGTGGCACACCTGTGCGCCGGCCTGGATGAGGTCTTCAATGGAGGAGTTTCCCTTTCCGCGGGCTTGAGAGAGGTCAACAATTAGTTTCACTTCAGCGCCGCACTAGCCGCACTAGCGCTCTTCGGCACGATGGTTCTTTTTTAACAGGTATCAGTACGCGGGTATCCAATTTTTTCACTGCCTACCCGGGCTTCCGTCCCGGGGGAAATCGCAGTTCGTAAGAAGGTTGCGTTTTGATCTTGCGATTCAGACGGATAATCGTAGAGCGGAGCTGTGCTGAGTCAGCAGCACTGCTGACGGTAGTTGAAAATGCATAGAGGCGAGAGTAATAGATGTATCATTCAAGCAGAGATTTCATGTTTTCGATCGGCCGAGGCCAATTCACTTCAGGGCACAATTTTTTGTCGGGCGTATCCATGCCGACACGGACACAACCGCGCGCAAGCAAGTCGGCGATGTCGTCCTTGTTCGAGAGCTGCGAGGGGTGCACGTCCTGTACGACCTGCTTGAGGTACTGAAGGGCCATGTTGTTGGTGCGCAGAGTGCCACGGACATCTCATGCCATGCTGTTGAGCAGCAGGATAGCGTCCTCGTGCTCGCAGTTGCGGCGTATCTCCTTCTTGAGCTCGTCCACGGTCGCATCCTGCACCGCGTCCGTCATGGGCTGCTCACGCTGCGGGTCAAACTTGTTCAGGAAGAAGTCGGCGATGCGCGAAGCCAATGGCAAGGTGCTGCTCGTACTCAAGCGTCTCCATGATGCGCGTGAGCGAGTACGCGAACGGGTCCTTCTTCGCCAAGACGCCGTGCAGCATGTTGCCGTAGGCGTAGATGAGCTCCGCGCGCGAGAGGCCCAGGTCCGGGTGCTGCAGCGTCAGGTGCACCGGGCGGTCGTCCACCCACTTGAGGTACTTGAGGTTGCCCGAGATCTTGGACCACTCGAAGTGGAAGTCCTCCTTCAGGGCCTCCTCGCTGGGCTGCACGAGGATGCGGATCATGGCGGCGTGGCCGCTGTTGAGCGGGTCCTTGACCACGTCCAGGTGCGCGCGCACCACGTTGAGGTTGCACAGTCCGAGGTACGTGGCCGCCTTCTGCATGAAGCTCTTGGGGGTGACGTTGGACGCCGCGATGGTCAGCATGGTCTGCGGCACGCCGCTGCTGGCGAGCTTGTTCTCCTTGCTGCTGGTCTCCCACTCGTGCTCGACGCCCACGGCGACGCCCTCGGTGCCGCGCACGCGGCTGAAGAGCTCCATCTGCGACGCGAGGCGGCGCGGGTTGCTGAACTGCACGTACATGGTGTTGCTGTGGTTGAGGAACGTGTCCACAGCCTCCGGCTCGAAGTGCGGCCCCGGCACGGGGTAGCTCTTGTCGCCCGCGTACTTGCCGGCCTGGATCTCGGCGCAGAAGCGCTGGATGCTGGCGCGCGCGAGCTTCTCGTCCTCCGTCTGGTTCAGGAAGGGCTCCTGCTGGCCGAAGCGGAAGATGTCGAGGCCCAGCGAGTCGTCCAGCGCCGTGAAGATCTTGACGCGCGCCAGCGTGGCGCCGTCCACGGTCTGCGGCAGCTGCTCCAGCACGTTGGCCAGGCGGCCGGGGAAGTTGGCGCCCTAGCGGAAGTGCGAGAAGACCTTGTGATCCACGGAGCACAGCATGAACTCGGGCTACTGCGCGCCCACGAGCGCCATGATAGCGTTGAGGTGCTGCACGTGGTCCTCTTCGAGGATGGAGCGGAAGTACGAGGGCGGCATGTTCTCCAAGAACCACAGCACCGTCTTGTTGGCCGACTCCTTCTGGAACTTCTCAAGCGCGCGCAGCATCGCACACGACCGCCTCGCCTTCGGAGGTGAAGGCGCGGGTCAGCGTCAGCTGCAGGCGGCTTTGCGTCGAGCGGCGCAGCGAGCGGAGCTGGGAGACTTGACGCATCGAAGCCGGCGGGGGCTTGTGGAGGGGCGGGGGGCGCTTGGCACGCACGCGGTGAGAGGAGGAATGAACTCAGGGGCTGAGCGCCGCTCGGCGAGAGATCGGTCCTGTAACTGCAACCTGACGGGCCTTAGCGATCATGATCAAACTGGGGTGGCAGCATCCCCTGCAACTGCATTCTGGTCATTCCCTCCATGTTTGAGACCATTTCGAGCTGTCGTGCGAAGCCACGGCGGTCTCTGGACGTGTACGGATCGGCAAGCGCCGTACTCCAAGCTGCTGGTCGGCAGCACCCCGCAGCTGCATCCTGGTCAATCCCTCCGCTTTTGAGCCATCTCGAAAATTGCAACTCAGGTCCTTCCATTGGTCAGTGGGTCAGAAAATAAGCTGTGGTCCACATGAAAAAACCGGGATCAGCCCGCCATGGTTTGCTGGTGTATATGAAGTGGTCCACGTAGAAAAAAAACCGGGATCAGTGTCTGCCAACAGGTTAGCTAGTATGTGATGTGGTTCACGTATAGTTGTGTAAAAATACCGGTATTTGTACATCAATCAGCATTGAAAGTGCATGTAACGACAGTTCTTACGAACTGCGAATTACACTGTTGTGGGCATCGCATACAAAACCCTAATGAAATAATCCCACAACAGTGTAATGTAACCGAGGCTATTTCAGAAATAAAACTTTTTTCGAACAAATAAAACGTGTAACCTATCGCATTTTTAAATGCACAAAATTGCACCAAATAAATTGCGATATTGTTTTAATTGCAATATTGTTTTAAAAAATATTGCGCAATTTATTTGGTGCAATTTTGTTTTACCGGTATTTAACCGGTCAAACAAAAAACCCGGTATATTGAAAGAAGAAGATGGCCGGCGTGACGCACACCACATTATGTCGCGCCACACCATCCGCTCTCCACCAGTCAACCACGCTGCCTCCGCAATGGAGCTCTCCACTCGTGGCCATTCGCAAATCTCTCTCCAGTCTTTTCGAAGCTAACCACCCCCACTAGCAAGTACGTGACGCTGCTCCGCCCGGCGCTCCCCCACCAGCATCAGAGAAGCCGCGCGGCAGTTCTCCCCGCTCCTGCTCTTGCAGTCGGGGCGAGCTGCCGCGCGGCTATGGAGGCTCCGCCCGTCCCGCGCGCTGCAGTCTCCGTCGCTCGCCTTGTCTTTCGGCAGGTTCGAAGTGTGGAGGCTGCGCGCGCGGGCGGCGGCTGTCCTTGGCCTTAGACGTAGGGACTAACGTGTTGCTTTGTTGCCAACAGCCATGGTTCGTATGAGCGTGCTGGCCGACTGCCTCAAGACGATGTACAACGCTGAGAAGCGCGGAAAGCGCCAGGTGCTCATCCGCCCGAGCTCCAAGGTGATCGTCAAGTTCCTGCAGGTCATGCAGAAGAACGGCTACATCGGCGAGTTCGAGATCGTGGACGACCACCGCGCCGGCAAGATCGTCGTGGAGCTCAAGGGCCGCATCAACAAGTGCGGCGTCATCTCGCCCCGCTTCGACGTCAAGATGGCGGACTACGAGAAGTGGATCAACAACCTGCTGCCCTCGCGCCAGTTCGGCCACATCGTGGTGAGCACCACGTACGGCATCATGGACCACCACGAGGCCCGCCGCAAACACACGGGTGGCAAGATCATCGGCTTCTTCTACTAAGCTGCGCGCCTGCTTAGCCACGTGCCTTGCGAAGCCTAGTGCGACCCCATGTTGAGTGGTCGTGCGAGAAGGAGGAAGGAGAGGATTGGAGTAGATTCGACCGCGTAGAGAGACTCGGCTAACTTAAAGCAGACTTCTTTGCGTCACGCCCCGCTGTTGATGCAGTCAATCTGTCCGTGTGTGTGTTTGTGTGTGTACCATTGTTGTTCGACTGACGTGCATGGTGCTGGTGGCACCTTCTTGTGGTCCGTGCGCCTATTTCCAGTCGTGGTCATGCGAAGTTCGTGTGGGTTCGTCCGCACGAAGCAAGCACGAAGCCTGCTTGATCCGCGAAGATCCGGACGAACACAAAACCCTTGCAACAGAAAAGTGAAAAGTGAAAATGTGGGTTAGATTTCTCTCGTAACGGCTACCGAACTCGCTGTCAGACAAGATACTAAATGCACTCTGTTCTTGTGTTTCTCTCTGTCGATAGCTTTGAGGCTTGACGCATTTGTTGCTTTAAAACACAGGTCTTGAACCTTTAACTCCAACAATACGAATAGTCAACGCACACCATCTTGATGCATGCTGTACGACCTCAGGTGTTTGATTACCGGTAACTCAGTTACTAACTGAGCGCCAGCCCTCAGAACTTCTTGTCATAGAGGATGCGAACTTCAACTGAGGGTCTTTCCTCCAGCAGATCCAGTAAAGCACCAATTAATGGCTTGTACATCATCATGAACGCTCCAACTTGGAGCGCTCGTTTGGAGTCCAACCCGCAACACTACGGGACTTGAACCGTATTTGGGTAATCACTTGCTTGATGTCCGTTCGAGTATCGGACAGCGTGGGTCTCTGCGAGAAGTTGGCGGACGCTGGGAAGCAAGCGTTGAAACGACGCACGCTTGATCTCCGGGCCTCCATCCGCATTCACCGTCCTAAGTAAATCCGCCTGCGTCAATTCAGTCCAGCCGGGGGTGAGCCTGGAGATCCTCAGTAGTATTGCCTCCGGCTGGTTCTGGGGGAGACGGCCTGACACCTTCGGAGGCAGCAGCCGTCTCTGTGGTATGGTGCGGACCGTGACCTCGCTCCAATGCGCCCCACAAATGTCTTGAGAATGTGCTGACACCCACTTGTAGTCGTACGTCGTACGCTTCCGCCTGCCATCGTACAGGGGGTGTTCTTGCAGCGCTGTCCATAGCAATGGGACGTGGGTCTCAGGCATGGGACGCGTCATCGCTCGTTGCAATCTATTCGTATTCTGGATAGATACTGTCGATCAAATTCTTGAAGAGAAACTGATGTTGAGGTGGTCCCTATTAATACGCCGGCAGCATGGAGTTCGCCACTAGAGTTACTGCATTGGGCAGAGGCAGGGACCGTGCCTCCAGGTGAATGCCCGCGCGTCCCAGTGTCTTGCCGCGCCGGGTGCTTCCGTCGTTCTCCCGTGAGTTCCCATGCCGAGCCGGAACGAGATCGTGCCGCTGGACGCGTCCGCCATGGAGTCGTCCGAACGCCCCGGCCCAGGCGCAGTGACCGTGCCGAACCCGCAGAAGTCCAAAGCGACTAGCAGCAGCAAGGCCAGAGCCACCAGCGTGGAGATGGCGTCGGTGCAGGAGCAGCGGATGACGCTGGTGCGCGCGCAACGGCGTCACACCTCCTTCCAGCTCTTCTACGGGTTCTTCGGCCTCGCGCTCATGATGGTGCAGATGGAGTATTTGTGGCTCGCCAACACGCAGACGCTGCCCGAGACGTGTCCCGTGGATTCGACCACCCAATGCCCTCAGTGCCTCGAGGCGTTGGGCGCGTCTGTGCCGGTGCAAGAGGGCCGGATGATCCTCTTGGCGCTGCGGATCCTCATCTCCTTCTCGACCGCGCTCCTGCTGCACTACGTGTATCTCTACTACGCGGCCGAGTGCCAAGTCATGAAGCTCAAGAACATCATGCCGCCCAAGGCCACGCTGCTGAGCTCGTCGCTGCGCCGGATCCTCCTCCTCGAGATGGCCGTGCTGGCTGTGCACCCGTTCCCTGGAATCGAGGACGTGGATCCCAAGTGGCCGCAGCTCACGGTGGCCACGAGTCTCGTCATGTTCACGCGCGTGGCGCTCGTGGTGCGCGCGGTGCAGTTCCGCAACTCGTTCAACTCGAGCAACGGCTGGTTCATCGGCGCGCTCACCAACGTCGACTTCACGGCGACGTTCTTCCTCAAATCCACGCTGAAGAACCACCCGACCAGTTGCCTCATGGCGAGCTTCGGCGCTCTCGGGTTCGTAGCAGGCTACGCGTTGTACGTGGCCGAGCGCTTCTTCTGCGCCTTCAAGCGAGACTCGTGCTGCCAGCCCATGGCGCTTGACGACGCGCTGTGGATGCTCATTATCACGATTCTGACCATCGGATACGGCGACGTCGTTCCCCGAACAACTTTAGGCCGGGCGGTTGCTGTATGCGCCGGCGTCTTTGGCACCCTCTCCACCGCAGTCACCATTGCCGTCATGAGCAACTACCTGGTGCTTACGCGCTCGGAGCACAAGGTGAACGCCTTCCTCAAGAAAGACGAGAACCGTCGACTCATCAACGACCATGCTGCTCGAGCACTCCAGGCCTTCGTCCAGCTCCGTGCAGCACAACGCCGGCATTCGGGTTTGTCCAGCCGAGATAAAGCAGAGAACGTGTCTGTGAGTGTCACGACCACGGAAGTTCCGGTTGAAAGCAAAGGCAGCAACCCCACAGGGACCAGCAGCACCAAACGAGCATTACGCCGCGCAGAGCTCAAATTGTTCACAGTGCTGGGCAAATATCGACAAGTGAAGCGGCGAGTGCATTCGCACGACGTTAGCGATCCCATGGATTCGCAGATGACGATGCTCGAAATGATGGAGGTCAATGTCGAGTACATCCGAACCAAGATCGAGGAGCTGTCGGAGCTTTTCCTTGCCCAGACCGCAGATCGATCACGCAGCAAGCGGAAGCTGAGTAACATGATGGCAGCAGCAGCCATACCAGAATCACCCACCGAGGTCGCACACGCGAATGGAGGAGGGTCGCTATCACTGCCACCTACCAGCGGCTCACTAGCTCTCATGCAGCAGCTTCAGCTCCAGCCAAACCAACTTCAGCGATCACCGCCCCGAGCGCAGCAGCAATCGTATCAGCTCCGGCAGCACGTACCAACGATGTCAACGCTCCAAGAGAACGAGCGCAGTGGCTCAAGTAATTCCTTGAATGAAGCTGCAAGCATCCTCGGATCGAGTGCTGCGCCGACATCACCAGAAAATGTTCCGACCTGGGCCCTCGTGCTGGAGTTGACGCTGCAAAGTCTGTTAGAGCAAGTGTCACGCGTGTCGGACGAGGTGGAGGCTGTGAAGACGCGCATGGCGACGCAAAACGAGATTCTTGAGAGTCGCGTTCTGAGTCTAGAAAAGCGGCTTGTGGTGGCCGATGCACTGCACGAAATGTCCATGTCTCGCGGCTCGGCAAGAAATCTACTTCGTCGTGGATCGAAATCGAGTGATGACGGGTCAAATTCAGGTAGCGTGTCCTCGCCACCGCGCCTTCGACGGGGAAGCACCGTAACAATACACCGGCCATCCATACACAACTTTGTAACACCGTCCGAGTTGAGCGAGTACCAAAAAGCTACCGAGGAGCATGGCGAAGGTTGACAAATACACGGGTCCGAAACCAATAGTATGTAGATATCCGTGCGTCAGTCAGCTGGACAACAAGTAGTCCCAATAGATTGCTCACTTAGTCACCCCTCACTAACAACAAGTTGCGTTGTCAACGTGGCAATGACACTGCAGCTCGCGCTTGAAATCGTGCAGGTCGCCGGTAATGATCAACGGGGTCTTGTCTGGAGGTACAAGCTGTTCAAGCGGCTTGAATGGGCTGCATTTGCCCACTACATGAACTCGCAGCTTTCGAGGGCCATGGTGGCCTCTGTTCGCTTTGTGAAGAGCCTTGCGGTCTGTGTGAGGATTAGTTGGGCAGTCATTGCAGCAGCTAGTACTCCCTTGCAACCAGTACTGGTATCTCTTAACCAGGCCCTGCCGGGTACACGTTTCCAGAGCCTTGGCTATACGAACATCCAAGTCGAACTCCAGCCGCCCGCTAACAATTTCTTCCCAGTATCGTTCACTTTGCTCCACCAACGTCGAATCGGGCCGTGCATATACTCTTTGCAGTGTCTGCAAGTGGGCTGCAAAGCGTTTTGGCGGCAGACGCCTCTCAGAGAGGAGATACTCGTGTGGGAAGTCTTCGTGCAGAAAGACATCAAGCTTTTTCGCTACAGCCCCAGCCGCATGGGAGGCAGACTGCACACTCACACTGAGACCTAGCACGCCATGCGTATCCCGTACACTGCAGGTCACCGTGTAGCCTAGTTGCTGTCTGGTGCGCAGCTCGTGAAAGAGGGGTTGTGCCAATAGAGCACGAAGCAAGATTGCATATGCTTGGTCTTCCGGTCCGACTTTGCCGATTTGGAAATACACTTCCACCACGGAATTCCGCTCCCCGACGCGCTCGCTTTCACGACGAACAAGCAGCCCATTGCTTGTCGGCGGTAACGCGATTGTGTGGTATCGTGGAGCCAACAGGGGAGGTTCAGGCTCGAGCTCCGCATCAGGTTCAAAGTCAAACTGAGACGTTGAATCTCCTGTCGTGACGCTCTCGACTTCTAGCACAAGTTTGACGGCAGCTTCACGACTCATGTTGCCAATAACCAGGCATCGTATCGCCGGTACGCCTTCACTGCGACCGAGCACTGTCGCCGCAAAGCGTGAGAGATCTGCTGCTAGCTCCTTTTCACGACCTTCTTTGCTTTGAAGCTGCTCCAATTTGTCATCCGTGGTCACGGCCCTACTCTCGAGCATTTGCAGCCGAAGTTCGTACGCCTTCGCTCGAGGAGATAGCGTTGCGTTGAGGTACTCGCGCTCGAGCTCTTCCTTCGCGAGAGTCAGCTCAGACGCAACCTCAGACGCTTTCGACGGTCGCAGAATTTCTTGCATCACAACACGAACGAGAGCTGGTAAAGTCTCGCTGAACCCCGTAACGACAACCTCGACAGCTTCATCTCGCACGTCCAGCTCGACGTCAAAATTTGCTGCCATTGCTTGTTCCAGCGTGTGCTGCAATCGATGTCGCACCAACTCCACGTGCAATTCAGCCAGCATATGAGTTGCTGCCGTGGACGCTGGCAGCATAACGAGAAAGCTGACGCTGGTCTTGGGCACTAAAAAAGTGCGGTCACGCTTGTACCAGAGCTGCGTTTGTGAGGTTGAGAGAATGAGGTCGGGCGGAATATCGGCGTCATTCTTGCTGGCTGGCTCACAGGGCAATACCGAAAAGTCTCGAGGCATGAACGGGTTGGGCGTTGGTAGCGGTAACAACTCAGCAGATCCAACAGAAATCTTGAACCATGCATCAAGTACATCATCTGGAATAGGATTCACAGTGTACTTGGCGCCGAGCCACCGCTCAGTCCGAAGTTCTTCGGGGTTCAGGGAGCCCCTCAATGAAGACGCGAGCAAGACAACACGGACGTTATCAACGGTGAGACCAGCCAGCAAAGCACGCACTGAAGAAAAATCAAACTCTCCCTGGATCAGGTCGTACCGCAACAAATCTCCTTCACACGTTCGTTGAACATTGTGACGTGGCAGCATGAGCTCACTGAGTTCCCGGCAGAGCGACACGGGTGCTTTCGTGTCTTCTTGGAAACGAAAGTCCATCTCGTTGGACGAGTGAAGCTCGTCAAAAACCCAAGCGGGCAAATCACCGCGTTCCGACATTGCTGAGAAGATGTGTAAAACATCAAACACGACTTGCGCAACTTGTTCCCAGCAAGCTAGACCATCCTCGGTTAGAGATACGCGAACTTCAAACACGGTACCAAAGGACCCAAATTCGTAAGCGTCTCGATCCGAGGTTCCAGCGATGACATCGGTAGCCCAATTCCGCCGCTTGAGGATCGATGCAATTGAGTCCGGACCTTCGTGTCCCAACAGATGACCAACATAGCACCAGGGTTTTTGTCGGTACTTGTCCAACATTGCTGGGAGCATCCAGTACAGACGCAAAGAGCGCTTTTCACCCACCGGAACTACGCGTAAAATGGATGGCCGCTGCCCTGCTCCAACTCCATACGGCACACCAAGCTTCTCAATCGCTGGGGGTTCGTAATCTACGCGGCAACGTGGAATATCACGGAAACTCTGGGTCACGTACTGCTCGAGGACATCGAGAGACTCGCATCCGTAGACACAGAGCTTCATAGCCGGCGCCACGTAGTATCGATTGAAAAACTCCACCATTTGTTCCCGCACGTCCACTCCATCGCGCTCAGGGATGTGCTTCAGACTCGCAGCATTGCCCCACGTGAAGCACCTCGAGTACGGATGTCCGTGCACACTCGCCTCACACATCACTTGCTGCAGACGCACGGGGTTGTTGTGGCGCACACGCTGGAACTCCGACTCCACCGCCTTGAGCTCGCGCTCCATCGCTTCCTGTCGCAGCAACGGAGCCACAAAAAGACTCGCAAACATGTCGAGGGCCGGTTCAAGGTACGCGGCGTCCACGTCAAAGACGAAGCGAGTGCTCTCACACTCCGTCGCTCCGTTGCTGGAGCCTCCGTGGGCGCTGAGGAAAACCTCGAACGCGTCTTCAGCCGGGTGCTTTGCACTGCCCATAAAGACCATGTGCTCCAGGTAGTGCGCAAGACCCGGCAGCCCCTCGGGGTCGGCCAGACTGCCGACGTTCACAGCCAGACACGCTGCCGCCAAGGGAGGAGCGTGGTCCTTTTTCTTGTTCTTATCCGCGTCTTCTTCTTCTTCTTCTTCTTCTTCTTGTGCGCTGTCAAAGTCCGTGTCGTCCGTGGAGCTGAGACTGTCACGCGCGTTGACATTGTCGTGGCTGCTGCTGGTTGTTGGCCCCGCGTCGCTTTGCACGAGCAGAACTTCCAGTCCGTTGGGCAGAGTCACGAGTCGGTAGCGTTTCTTGTCTGCAGGCGACCGGAAGCCGTCCAGACTCACGCGGGAGGGCGAAGGTGACGCCATCTTCGACCCGATTCCGATGTGAGACGCCTATCAATTGGCGCATTGTCACAGCCCTGCACCTCATCGTCCTCACAGTGTCCTCCGAGTCGAAGATGGCTACACTCTCCACCAATCAGACGCGCCCCTTCAAGTTGAAGTGCGTGTGCATCTTCATGAGTCATCATGAATCATGACTGCAGGCTCATACTTATCGTTGACTCCATTTAAACTGCGCGCTACGCCTGCATAGATCCGCCCCCCTATCTTCATAATACTCACTCACTCTCTCTTTCCAGGTCGCTCGCTGCTTCCTACTCGTCCAGAGACTCCACCACTGCACTGATCGCAGCTGTGGACGCGCGATACGTCGTCATGAGCGTGGCTTTCGTCGCCACCAGCGCCGGGCCACTGAACGCGCGGGCCACGTTCATGTACGGTCGCAGCATTTCCTTGGCCGACTGGCCGATGGGCGTGCTGCCCACGAACTCCAGCGGCTCGACGACGCATGTCTCGTAGAACCGGTCGAAGAAGCTGCCGCGGTGCGCCACAAACACGTTGTTGCGGTGCACGCGCAGCGTCGCCTCATAGCCCGACTGGGTCGTGTAGCTGCAGAGCAGGTAGCTCCCGCTCGTCTTCTTCACGTGCAGCTCCAGGTCCTCGATGGGCCCCAGCAGCGCCGACGGGTACGAGCCGAAGCCCTCGAACTTGACCATGTCGCCCACGCGCGGCTCCATGCCGTGCGGCTCGTACTGCAGCACAACCCGCACTTCGCCCAAGCTCATGTCCACTTCCGGCTGCGGCTTCTTGCCCGCGGGGGCGCCGACCACGGGCAGCGCGCCGCTGAGCGGGATCCACTGGTCCATGACGTCCTCCTTGCCCTCGACCAGCGGCGTGCAGTCCACTGCGGCCGTGCCGATGACGGAGCCGTTGGCCATCCCCACGGCCTCCGTGGCCTTGCCCGCGAGCGAGTCCTCGTTCATGGCGTCCACGATGAGCTCCAGCCGCACGTCCGAGTGCTCGGCCAGGGGCTGCCGCTTGAGGTCCAGCTTCGGCAGCTTCACCTCCAGCAGCTCGCGGCGCCACGTGGGGTTGTCGTTGCTGGGGATCGTGGAGCTGCGCACGCTCTGCTTGCCCACGCGGAAGATCACGTACGGGTTGCACGTGCGCACCCAGAACATGGAGGCGGCGGCCCGCAGGTTGCGCGCGGCCACCAGGCGGATGCTCAGCGTGCCGGCCACGCCGTCCTGGTGCGTCAGGTGCTTCTCGAACAGGTACGACGCCATCTCTGCGCGCTCCTGCTGCTGCTGCGCCGCCAGCGCCATCGTCGCCATGCTCGTCGTCTGAAGAATGAGATGCGTCTGAGTCTGGTCGTACAAGGCTAGAGTTGCAAATCAGCGGCTATATGTGTAGTAATGTGAAGAATGGTCAATATATAAATTTCATTGATTACCAGGATTATGCTGTAATAATAGGAACTACGAAACGTCACATGACGCGGCCGTGTCACGATTGGTACAGGGAACCATTAATATGGTACCGCTTCGTTCAGCCAACCGTTCGGCCCGTCCGCGAAGAGCTCTATAGCACAGTGCCGTGTCATTTTGCCCCGGGAGGTCATCGCCGTCACCGTCGCCGCCAGACCCTCGTAGCTCTCTGACGTAGCGCAGCCAGCCCACAGGACACCATGGCGAAGGGAATCAACACGTCGAAGGCGTCGGCCGACAACCCGAACCGCAAGATGCCCAAGCGGCAGAAGGCCGCCAACATGCGCGACAAGAGCACGATCAAGCGCCTCAACATGTACCGCAACAGCGGCGCGATCCGCAACAAGGCCGGCAAGGTCGTGGGCGGCAGCCTCATGATGAAGAACAAGGTGGGCGGCCAGGAGATCACGAGCGCCAGCGGCCGCGTGCAGCCGGACCGCCGCTGGTTCGGCAACACGCGCGTGGTGGGGCAGAAGGAGCTGGACAAGTTCCGCAACGAGATGTCGCTCAAGGCCGCGGACCCGTACTCGGTGGTGCTGCGCACGCGCAAGCTGCCCATGGGCCTGCTGCAGGAGTCGGACAAGACGTCGCGCATGAAGCTGCTGGAGACCGAGAGCTACGACGAGGTCTTCAACGGCAAGCGCAGCCGCAAGCGCGCCAAGATCGCGGCCACGGACTACGCGGCGCTGCTCAACCGGGCGCAGGAGAACGCCGAGAAGTACGAGGCCAAGGGCCCGGACCGCAACATCGCCGTGGAGACGGAGTTCAAGGAGGAGGTGTCGCACGACGTGTTCAACAAGGGCCAGTCCAAGCGCATCTGGGGCGAGCTCTACAAGGTGCTGGACTGCTCGGACGTCGTCATCCAGGTGCTGGACGCGCGCAACGTGCCTGGCACGCGCTGCGAGCACGTGGAGAAGCACATCCGCAAGAACGCGGCGCACAAGCACCTGATCTTCGTCATCAACAAGTGCGACCTGGTGCCCAACTGGGTCACCAAGCGCTGGGTGCAGAAGCTCAGCGAGACGACCCCCACGCTGGCCTTCCACGCCTCCATGAGCAACCCGTTCGGCAAGGGCGCGCTCATCAACCTGCTGCGCCAGTTCGCCAAGCTGCACCAGGAGAAGAAGCAGATCTCGGTGGGACTCATCGGCTACCCGAACGTGGGCAAGAGCTCGGTCATCAACGCGCTGCGCAAGAAGAAGGTGTGCAAGGTGGCCCCCATCCCGGGTGAGACCAAGGTGTGGCAGTACATCACGCTCATGCGCCGCATCTTCCTCATCGACTGCCCCGGTATCGTGTACGACACGGGCGACGACGAGATCGAGACGGTGCTCAAGGGCGTCGTCCGTGCCGAGCGTCTGCCGCAGCCGACGGACTTCATCCTGACCATCCTGCAGCGCGTCAAGAAGGAGTTCATCGTCAAGGTGTACGGCATCGACGAGTGGAAGGACGAGTGGGACTTCCTCGAGAAGCTTGCCAACAAGTGCGGCAAGCTGCTGCAGAAGGGCGAGCCCGACTACAACAACGTGGCCGTGCACATGATCAACGACTACCAGCGCGGCAAGCTGCCGTGGTTCATCGCGCCGCCCATGCGCGCGGAGGAGCTCGCTGCTCTGGAGCAGAAGGGCGACGACGCCCCGCTCAACGAGGCGGAGGCCGCCGAAGACGAGCAGGAGGAGCTGGACGAGGGCGAGGAGGTCGACGACGAAGACGAGGACAAGTCCCCCAAAGACAGCGACAACCAGGAGGAGGAGGCCAAGGACACCAAGTGATCAGATCACGATGTGTTGTCGCCTCCTTTTTGCTGTTTATTTTTTTTTTGCTAAACAAGAATTGGTTATAGATATCATCACGTCGTTCGCGCAGCTTGTGCAGCTTGTTCTCTCTCCTCACGGCGCCTTCTTGGCCGGGCGACACAGCGCGTGGTGGCGGCTCTTCCAGTCCTGCTTCTGGCACGTCTTGCAGCAGTAGAAGACGCACTTGCAGCGTCCGCAGGCCTGCACCTTCTCGTAGTCGAGCGCCTCGCACGCGTCGTTGGCGCAGATGCGTCTGTCCGGGTCGCGCACCTGCAGCGCGCGCTCGCAGTCGCCCATGGCCTCATACACTTTTCCCATCTCGTCACGCGTTAGATTCCCGTCCCGCAGTGCGATGCCGATGCCCGCCGCCTCATCCGCGCGGTCGCGCACCTCCAGCGCCGCCGCGAGCAGCTCCAGCGCCTCGTCCAGCCGCCCCCGCTGCCGCAACACGCTGCCCAGCTCGTGCTGCGTGAGCGCCACCGACACGGCGTCGAATCCCGCCGCGGGCTTGCGGCGCAGCACGTCGCGCAGCAGCGTCTCGGCCTCGCTCAGCTTGTTGGCCTTCACCAGCCGCGTGGCCTCGTTGCTGCGGTCCACCAGCTCCATGTACGCGGCGGCGTCCCCCGCCACCACCTTGACGTGCACGGCCATGTTCGTCTTACTTACCGCGAAGCGAGCCGACAATTTCGCTGTTCACAGGTGTTTGTGAATCGTGTTTGGGTACATCAAAATCCATCGTCGTCGGTCACTTGGTCTCACTATACCGCCGCACCTGCGATCTCTGATCTCTTCGTCGGTGTCAGAACACTATCCCAGCAGTCGAGAGAGATGCAGCCTGCGTCCAAGCCGCCGTCTCCGCCGCCCCGCGCGAGGAGCGCGTCGTCTCCAGTGCGCGGCGCCAAGACGCTGACGCTGGCGGAGGCCGTCGCGCAGCAGAAGAGCAAGTCCAAGTCCAAGAGCGTCGAGCCGCCGCCGATTATTCACGTGCCCACAGCCCACGCCGACGTCCCGGAGCCGCCGCACACGGCGCCGGCCGCGCGCTCGCCCGCGCAGCCCGTGGCGGAGCCGCCTGCAACCGGCACCGGCCCCAAGAAGCGGCGTGAGACTGTCAAGGACGCGGCGCCCACGATCGCGGGCGTAGTCGAGGACGACGCCATGGCCAAGCTGCACCTGACGGACCTGTCGCGCCTGACGGGCGCGACGCAGCGCGTGAAGCCCAAGCTCAAGGTGTCGGAGAGCGGCCGCTTCGAAGACCAGTTCTACCACGCGCGCGACGGCAGCAAGGCCATGGCCAGGCTGCGCAAGCGCGCGTACCAGAAGAAGACGGTGCACATGAGCGGCCACGACGTGGAGCAGTTCTCGGACGCCGACATCATCACGAGCGGCTACCTGGTCAAGCAGGGCTCCTTCTGGAAGTCGTGGCGCCGCCGCTTCTTCATCCTGCGCCGAGACCGGCCCGTGCTCTGCTACTACACGTCGGCCGAGGAGCTCGCCAAGCTCGGAGAGGTCGCCATCGACGAGAACACGCGCGTGCAGCCCGCGCCCAAGGACGACTTCCCGCACAGGTTCACGGTCGAGACCGAGGGCCGCAAGCTCGCGCTGGTGGCCGAGCAGGGCAAGGACAGCATGGACGCCTGGATCTCGTGCATCAACGGGTGCATCTCGCAGCGCGCGAGGTCGTCCACTCGCGCCACGGTGAACGGGTCGTTCGATCGCCGATCGGAAGGCGGATCCTTCCGCACGCAGCTGCAGGCGCGGACGTCGGAGAGCTCGCCCATGCTGGACGATGTCAACATGGACCGCGCCAGCTTCTCGCGCATGGAGAGTCCGCACATTGCGAGCGGCATGAACACGATGAAGCGCTTCTCGACAGACACGACGGTGATCCAGCAAGCAGCCAATGACTCCCGATCCATTCGAGAGAACGAGGAGAAGCAAAAGCAGCAAGAGCAGCAGTACAGGTTGCTCCGGAACTCGCGCCTCACCAGCGTCGTGTCCGCGCCCTTGGACGGGGCCAAGGCGAAGCCGCGTCTCGTTCGCTCACTTAGTGCCGGCTCCATTCTCACGCAGACGTCGTCGATTTCTGGCGCTGTGCGTGCGTATGACGACAATGGAATTGCGATGAGGATGCACTCTCCATCGCACTCAGCAAGCAACCTGCATGCGGCTCAAGGTAAGTCGAATTCCGCACGCGCACCAAGCTTAAGTTTGCCTGGATTCAAACCACGTCCGAGCGTGGAGCTCGCTGTGTCTGTGGGCTGCAAGGCGGTGCAAGATGTGCCGCAGATGCTGGTGGTTCTGTTCAATATCTGTCAGGGTCAGCAGCCGGAGGAAATATCACGAACGGAAATGCGGAGCTCGCTTTCGCTCCGATCCTGCGGCGGTGATTACTACGCTCGAGATTTCAATGCCTTGCTATCCGTTCCACGCGCAGCGCGCTCAATGCTCCAGTTCGAGGTGTTTTCTGTCGTAAATCCTTCCTCTGAGTCTCTCGAGCACCAGAAATCGCTTGGGTTCGTGCGGGTTTCAGCGTTGGACGTGTTGTTTTCGCGTGAATCGTCAATGCTGCTGGAGTGTCACCAAAAGGATTCAGCCAAACAGCAGCTTTACTATCTCATCCTGGACCGATTTGTCCCGCCCAACCACAGCATTAACGTGAGCCATGCATACACGTACGCGAAGCACCACTTTTTGGTGGACACGCAGCAGATGGAGAAGCGCAAGTCAGCCGACCTCGCTAGCTCTGCTATCAGCTTGAGGGGCGGCTTAAGTTACAGTGAGATGCTTCGCGGTCAGTTGGACTCATCGACGCCCAACCACATTCTGGTTTCGGAGGAGCTGTCGGCATCTTACGTGTCTGTCTCGATGACTGTCGCCTTTATCAAGTACCTCCAGCGTCGTAATGTCACCCGCATCGACGAAGCGAAGCAGGTGACCCATGACATGAAGCAACATATTCAGGCCAACGCAGGTTCTAGCGCTCGCGTGCAAGATGTGGAGGATCGAATGAGGGACGTGGAACTTGAGATGGCTCACTACATGCGGCTTCATGCGTCGTACCAAGAGAACCTCAAGCGATATCAAACTATGCTGGCGTCGCTTGAAGACGGTCGGGAACAAGGCATCACTGGATGCCTAAAACGGAGCAATATGAAGAAGGACAAGGCCACAGCTTTCATGGCAACCAATCTTAACTGTCACCTTGTTCGTGGGAGGCGGGTGCATTTGACAGACGATGTCGATAGAAGCGAGCAGGCACGGCGAGGCAGTTTAACCTCCACGTCGTTGGATGATGACTCTCCATCTGATGATAGCGATAGCGAGACGTCCGCCACAACTGAGTTCGTGTACTCGGTGGTTACTCATGGCTGTGCCGCCGCTCACATTATGGGCTTTAAAGAGGGTGGATTGCGCCGCCTTCAGCAGCAGTTGGTGGCACAAAGCCCACCTGATCCTCGTCTGCGCGAACGAATTGAAATGAGAGAAGACGTTGTGCGCTCGCAGGTGCTGGCCATTGCTGGTGCCTCATTCCTCAACGCAGTAGGCCTGGCTGCAACTTGCGGCGGCCTGCACCGTCAGCGCCTACAGTTGTCCTGTTCGACAGGCTTTTTACTGAGTATCGAGTCGTTGCTGAGCACTGTTGGTGCTGAGAAGGGAATGCTGGAGGATATGTCTGAGGGTGTGCGGTGGCTTAACAGTGTTGTCAGCTTCCAGCTTGTCCAATCTGGAGAAGCAAACCCGCGCATGGAAATGTCGAAGTGCGTCAGCGTGACGAGCACACCAACCGGCGACCACGTTGTGGTTGCGTTCGCTGTGCCCCCTGATGTGTTCGCGAAACTCCCGGAAGTGCTGCAGCAAGGCCACGCGATTAAACTGCACGGAGTTCTGTTCACCCAGGGCATCAATGAAATGCAGTCAGTGGCTAATCACTACCTGAACTCCAGTCTGCAGGACGAACTCAATTTTGAGAGTGTGCAAATGCTGCAGCGATATTTCCGAGTGTACCAGACCCAAGTGATGGCTGGAGCTCTCGATGACAAGAAGCGGGGAGCTGATCTAGCTGAGCTGGCTGAGCTTCAATCAGAA
Source organism: Phytophthora x cambivora (assembly GCA_033557925.1). Taxonomy (NCBI): domain Eukaryota; phylum Oomycota; class Peronosporomycetes; order Peronosporales; family Peronosporaceae; genus Phytophthora; species Phytophthora x cambivora. Next base: position 1,129,762 of record JAUCEB010000008.1, on the reverse strand, counting down.
ATCGAAGCGCTGACGGGCCGACTCAACATTCGCACAGAGAATGTGCAGAAGAAGTTTGTGAACATCTTGATTACATCCAGCGATATTTGTCGGCGTCTTGGAGCAGGACGCACGACATGCTGCAAGAGCGGCAAGGATCGCACAGCAATGTCAGTGACGCTAGAGACTTCACGCTTGCTGGTGGACCACTTCCACGTGAAGCAGGGTGTGCATCTGTGCAACGCCATGAGGGAACGCGGCGTTCGGCGGGTCAACGTATTGGCAAATACCGGCAAAACGAAGTTTGCATTCAACTCGTTCCAGCTCAAGTACATCCCTGACTGCTACAAGCCGCCTCTCGCCTGCGCGGACTCCCACGTGTCCTCTTAACCAAGCCGTGGCGTTCGGCGGCGTGAACTGAAAGGTCTAGGTAAGCTTGCCGTGCTCTTAGCCGTCTGTGAATTGAGTTCGTTGTACTCTGTAGGGTCGAGGTATCAATCCCACAATGGATCGTTCATCATTTTGAGCTCCTTCTCTCGTTTCCGGCTGCGCTGCAATTTCTGGACCTGTGTCATATCCGATGAGTGACTCCGTCTCCCACGACAGGACTTGGAAGGTTTGATACGCACCGCAAAGCGAAGCTTCTGCTCATGGTCGCGGTTGCTCTCTTCTAGCTCGTCGACCTTCACCTGGAGGGCGGCCACTTTCGGATTGAAGTGCGTGGCCTCGTGGAGCTGTTCCTCCAGCGTGATTATCTGCTCGCGATACTTTTGACGAAGTTCATGCTGGCAATAGGGTCTACGTGTGAGTCGAATGAATCCGCTACAAGCAAGACAAACGGAGCTTGTTTACCTGCTGATGAAGAAGCTGCGCGGCGATTTTTTCTCCGAGTGCTGCCACCTCAGTGCGCTGAGTGCGCAGAGCGTCTTGCTGCTCCAGCAGGTGGAGTAGCAGTTCGTCTTTTTCGCGCGACCCAATTTTTGCCAGTGCTGCTCGTATGGTAGGCAAAGATCCTTCTTCATCCACACTACCGGTTTGCTGCTGATCCATCTCACGCTGCCACAAGTTTTTCAGCTGCACAGCGAGATCCTCGACGGATGCTGACGGCGTAGTCGCGATTTCTGGAGCTGCTTGAGCTTCATCGACTGTTGGTTTCGCCCCATGAAGATTTGGACCGTGCGAGTCGCCCGGCAGACGTTGAATTGCTCTGGGCTGAAGTGCGGCGTGAGCTTCCATGGCTCGTTGCAGGCGAATCGCAGCCGGCACCTGGTGATGGGCCACGCAAAACTTAAAAGTGTGAAAGCTGCTAACCAGAATGCGGGCGCTGACAGAGACTTACGACAAGGCGGTCGCTGGATCCATTGCTACCGCTGAACGATGAAGAACGTGAGTGCGAGTGTGCCATGACCGGCGGCTGCCAATGGCGTCTTGTGCGCTGTTGGCTTTGTGAAGAGTCGTATTAATAACGACTTCGACCATCGTGAAAGTGACGATGAAGTTGGACGCTGACAGAGACTGTGGGTCAAAAGAACTCGATTGTAAGTGTTGGTACATGTAGTCTGCTCGACGGAGAAGCGAACTTTGCTGTGATATACAATACTACGGAGTACGAAGTATATTTTATCGTAGTTGTCTACCACAACCTTCATGACATCATGACAAAATGTAGTAAATTCAAGGGGTGTGAAACCTTTGGAGCTCGAGAGCACGAGACAAAACGTGTGAAGACATTCCGAGGATGAAAAGGTGGTGGGCCGAGCGAAGTCGATGGCCAGGAAGCACAGCAGTGCGATCGTACCGAAAGTGTTAACCCACCGATTCTTGCCATCGCCACCAACCGCGCAGTTCCTCGAAAATGCCTCCTCCCTTTTGCATATTGCACCTCGTCTAACGTCTTGCGGACGCTTCATCCGCCCTTGTTGCTTCCGAGATGACGTGCACTACTCCGCCACCGATACAATTCCTGAAAGCTACAAACTAGGTTTTCATGAATACCCACGTGACGCGGGCCACGTCTAACCTGACATTCGTGCTCGTATCGTATCATGAAGCGTCGCTATCAGTTGCAATTCGTCGCAAACAAGTAAATTATGAACCAACGCGAGGCATCGGAGGACGGCGCCCAGCCCGCGAGCGATGGCAAAGAGCTTCGCGTAGAAGATGCGCTCGCAGCGACGCAAATCGGGATGACGGCGACGCGCAGCAAGTTGGAAAAGCTCATGAGCGGCTTCACCACTTTCGACGACGTCATGCGCATCGGAACGCGGGTACGTTGAGACCTTCTGCGATCAAATAGGTGGGCATGTGGATATGTGGATATCTGCTGTGTATTGACGTCGGGTTCATACGCAGCAACGGCGCGAAAAGGACGAGTATCGATTAGCCGAGATGCGGCAGGAAATGAGTCGCCTGGAGCACAAACTGGAGGCGGAGATCAAGAAGCGCATCGAGATGAACAAGTCGCTGCAGAACTACTGCGACGAGCAGGTGGCGCACATGACGGACGCCTTCGAGACTCTGCTGGGGGATCGCGCCAAACAGGTCGACGACCGACTCGACCGCCTGACGCAGGAAATCAACGACCTCCAAGCGCTTGTGGCGAAGGAACAGCACGACATCCCGCTCATGATCGAGAACAAGACGAACGAACTGACGCAGAAGCTCGTAGCGTTCATGGATGCGTTCGAGCAGGAACGTCAGAGACGTTCGAACCAGGAAGCCATGATTTTGAAACGTTTGAGTGACCACGAGCACCACACGGCGGAGACCTTCGAGCGCGAACGGGTACGAGAGGAGAGAGAGAGAGACGTTTGTGATTTACATTGCTCAACATTAACTTTGTTGCGTTGTGTACCTGTGTTGTAGCACGACCGCGAGCTGAAGTACTCAACCCTGAAGAACGCGCTGGATACGTACAGCTCTACCCGGATACGTGGGGATGAAAGGTTTCACGCGTTTGCACAAGAGGAGATCGGCAAAATACAGAATGCCTTGGTGGCCGAAGCGCAGGTGCGACTTCAAGTGTACGTTTTGCCTATTTTGCTTCAGCTGAACTAATGATTTTCACTTCAGGCTCGCGAACGCGAAGACGACGAAATCGTGGAGGCTCTCAACCGCTACACCGCCAAACTGCAAGATAGCCTCAAGGTCATCACGAGTCCAGATGCGTAGAATACACGTCGACAGATGAAACAGAGTACATTCACACAAACTACCGGTACCGATCAATCCACATCGCGTCTATGCTAGCAGGCGGTCCGATTCTTGAGGAGAAGCGAGCTCCTTCTCCTTCAAATGTGAGCGTTCGACAGCTTTGGCGGCTTCTTGTTGCCAATTTGGCCGACCAAAAGCCGGGATGAAGCTAGCGATCGATGTCACCGTGTATCCGCATATCATACCCTCCCAAAGCCCGAGAAGACTAGGATGAGATGCGTGAACGCCCATGAAGTAGGCCGAGGGAATCCCAACCAGCCAAGCACCCGCAACCATCCCAACTGCCAGCGGCATCGGTCTCGCCTGAGCTTGCAGTACCGCCTGTACGAACGAGGCAAAGCAGACAAAACGAGGCATTAATGATCAATCGTCGAACCTGAACAAGAAAACAACTTACCAGAGCGTAGCAGAAGAACGCCAGAATGAAATACGCCAGCGCTGCAAGGCCACAGACTTGGCTGAAAGTCGTAATGACCTCCGGACTGTCGGAGAATATCCGACCAAGGTGCTCGCGGGAGCTGACGATAACCACGCCGTTCACTGCGGTGAGTGCGGCGATGCAGATTCCACATATTCGGGCGGCGATTCTCGCCTGCGACGGCTCGCCAGCTCCCAGGTGGTTCCCTATGCGTGTGACTGAGGCGTTGATGACAGCATAAAGCGGACTCGTGGCGAAGTAGAACAGCTCCATCATAGCGTTATGCGTTCCCAGTTGAAGCTCACCGATCTTCGCAGCGAAGAGCGTCAGCACTGTCAATTGAGCGTTCTCAAGCAACTCGCCGGCTGCGAGCGGCATCCCCACGGACAGCAGGTTCCACACGATTTCCTTGTCGAGGAAGCTGCTGCCCCAGCGCCAGGCGCATCGCCGGTGGTGCTTGCGATACAAGTTCATGTAGGCGACGTAGCTCACCAGTCTCAAAGCCACCGCCACCGCCGTGCCCAGCGGACAACCCACAAACCCAAGCTCGGGTAGGCCGAACCGACCGTAGGTGAACCCGACCGCGAAGAAGCCGTTGAAAAGGACCATGAGCACGTCGAACACGGCCGTAGGGAGGACGATGTTCTGCGCCAGGTAGAAGCTCGCGAGCACCTGGAACATGCTGCGAGGCCACAGCCACAGCAGAGAGAGCCGACCGTATTGGCCCGCGAGAGACGCCACGCGGTCTGCGACCCCCGCGGTCAGCAGCAAAGTGTCGAGGTTCCACCAGAGCAGCGCCATCGGCGCGCAGGCCCCAGTGACCAGCAGACCCGTGAGCAGCGTGTACTCGCCCACCAAGTGGAAGTTCTTGGCGCCGAAGGCCTGTGAGCAGAGCGAGTTCATGCCGCCATTGAAGCCCTGCATGAAGACGAGAGTCGACAGGTCCAGACACAGCTGCGCGTAGGCGACGGCCGCGAGTTCATCCACCCCCAGGTGGCCCATGACACTGAGCTCCGTGATGGAGACGGCGAAGTAGCAGTACGTCGACAGTGCGCTCGGCAGCGCTAGCGCCAACAGCACGCGCGCTTCCTGGAAACCGGTCGGCATCGTCGGGGGAACTTGATGAGGTATCGCGTCGTTTCAAGATTCGTGGATGACATGGTGGACTCTTCCAATGTAGTACTTGGGGTGCCTTGTAGCACATCAGCAATAGACTTTATACATTCGTCATGTTGCGACTTTTAACCAGGGAAGCTTCACTTGCTGGTCGGGAAGCTGCTGCGGTTCTGTCATAGACTGCTACGAGGGCCACTGCCTACTGCTGTGCAGATTAGCTTGGGCAACCACAAAACTGCGATACAAATACTTAGCAGATCTTTGAGCCATATGTCGCAACTTCAACTTTGACTAAAATGACAAGATACGTCAAATCATTCATGGCAGTGCATCGAAGACATGCCAACCAGCAAACCAGCATTCGGCCCCCTCCGCTTGGATCCTGCTGCATAGTCGCCAAGCAGCATAGCAATGAAATCGCGAGCGCAGCGACGCAGCCAGCAGGCTCAGAAAAAAAGGGTCGATGTATCCTGGTCGGCGCAGTCGGTATCATCGCCAGCAAACAACACCGTGAAGATGCGATCCACGCAACACTACTGCAGTAGGGGAATTTGACATGGTGGTGTCGAGACGCTGAAGATCCCAATCCAGCTTCTGACAAGACAGGGTGACCAAGCCACCCTCCTCTTCCTCCCGTCATGACATCCCCCTCCTCCCCATTCGCGCGCTCCCATTGGTCGCCTGTCACATCGTCTGATTACACTTGACGAGAAGATCAGCTCGACGTCAAGAGACCACGCACGTCCAAGCCCCAAGGTCCCAGGCACCAGCCAAGATCGCGCTTGTCTCCGCCGCCCACTCCGACTCCTTCCTGCGCGTGTGACGCGACGCAAAGCCAAGCAGCGCAATGCCCCGCGCCTCTCCGTCCTCTGAGCTCACGCCGCTGCTGTCTGACGTGCGCCTGACCGTCTCTGCTGCTCCTCCTCCGCACTCCCCGCCCTTCCGCCTGCCGCGCTGGTTCGTGCTCGCGATGCTGCTGAGCGTGTGCTGCACCTTGTCGTGGCTGTTGCTGCTGGCGCTCGGGGCGCTGCGTCTGGGCGGCGCCTCGAGTCTGTACGCGGGCGTGCTCAACTCGCTGCTGGGCAGCTTCCTGTCGGCCAGCGGCTACTGCTGCCAGAAGTACGCGCACCTGCGCGTGGCGCGCAACTCGGCGCTGGGCACGGCCACGATGCAGAGCTCGTTCCTGGCGGGGCTGCTGCTGCTGGCCGTGGGCACCGTGTCCGCCGTCATCAACCTGGGCATCCTCGGCCAGGCCGTGCAGGCGCCCTTCGCGGCGCTCACGCTCATCTACAGCGCGCTGCTGGGCCGCTTCGTGCTGCGCGAGAGCTTCGGCGTCTACGACCTGCTCTCCAGCGCGCTCATCGTGCTGGGCGTGGGCGTCGACGTGTACGCGGCGCAGCTCGCCGACGTGCCGCGGGCCTCGTACACGCTGCAGTCGCTCGGGCGGCTGCTGGCCAGAGACTCGGTCTTCCCGCTGGCCTACGCGCTGCTGGCGCTCGCGTACGCCACGCTGCTGCTGCGGCGCGTGCACACGGACAAGCTGCAGCGCCACCCGGTGGGTCTGCTCGCCTTCAGCTCCTGCGCGGGCGTCATGGCCGGCTTCACGTCGCTCGCGACCAAGTCCGTCGTGGAAGTGACCAAGACGGCGCTGAGGCAGCAGGACTGGCTCGTGTTCCTGCACCCGTTCTTCCTGCTGCTCGTGCTCGCCATCCCCTGCGCGCTGGTGCCGCAGCTCTTCTTCCTCAACAAGGGACTCGAGTTCTTCGGCACGCTCAAGTTCATCCCGCTGTACCAGGCGTTCATTATCATCGGCAACATGGGCTGTGGGATGATCTTCTACAACGAGATGGCGAGCTACAGCTCGAACGCGCTCGTGTACTTCCTGGGCGGCATCATGATCACTATCTGCGGCGTCTGCGTCCTGCTCGTCAAGGTTGATTCCGCCGGCAGTGGAGACGGTCGACGCTCAACTGCAGTGAAGGCAGTCGACCGACCGATGGATGAGCTGCTGGACCAGAAGAGCAAGGACAAGGAAAGGTTCGAGACGGACTTCACCTTCCAGCAGATGCAGTGGGCGACGGAAGGGGGTGACCCCAAGAAGCACGAGCTGCGCGCATTCCGCGACTTCAGGGAGTGCCAGGAGGCGATTGTCGAGCTGTTGGTGTCCGCGCGCAAGTCGATTTACTACTCGACCTTCTTGTGTGACTTCACCCAGGTCCTCCACACCACAAACGATGAGCTCAAGGACAACACGTTCGTGTCACTGCTGCGTGACGCTGTGAATCGAGGCGTCGACGTGCACATTTTGTACAACCCCGTGCGCGACTACGGGACCAACTCGATTGCCGACCTCCGCCTCATCTTGCCGCCCGAAGTGCACTTCGCCTGCTCGGTCAGCGACCTTGGTCCGAGCTGGTTTACGCGCTACCTGTCCAACAACTCAAGGTACGCGTTCCACCACCAGAAGTACTTGTGTATCGACGAGGAGACCATCATGGTCACGGGCTGCGACGTGAACACGGAGCGTGAGGGATGGCTGCGTAAGAACCATCTCGGGTACTATTGGCACGAACTTAGTGTTGTCTGCCGCTGTACGGCGGATATGGTCAGGTGGATCCACGCTAACCACGAGCCAGCGGAGAAGAAGCGCTACTACGATCAATTCATGGAGTCACCCCCGTTCCCTCTGGTGTCTGGTGGCTGGAGAGAGGAAAACTGCATGGTCAACATGATCATGAATGCCAAGCACTCCGTGCAACTGGAAAGCCAAATCATGATCTCTGGCGGCTCGCTGCAACACAACCGCATCTGTCCTGCTATCGTGGCGCGTATTGCCGAAGCGCATCGCAAGGGAGAACCGTTCCACGCGCTCATTCTGACGAACGCAGCTCAGAAAGATGAACCATCGTTCCTGGCGCGTACGTACTGCACGCTTTCCATTCAGTGGTCACTCGAGCAGCTAGAGGACTGTGCGCTGGCGTACGGTCTCACGTTGGATGAGCTGTGGCAGCACCTTCAAGTCGGCCGCCTCGAGCACGACGGCGTGCTGATCAAAGTGCATTCGAACATCCTCATTGTCGACGGGAAGTACGCGCTGAGGTCGTCGTCGAATCTGGCCGACCGCAGTCTTAGTGCGCGTCCGAACGACACCGAGCTGGGTCTCCTCTTTTCGGGGCCGTGCGTGAACAAGCTGCAACAAGACCTTCTGAACATGTACTTGGGTACGACAGGCGAGACGTACTCGTGGACTCGAGTGTTCGAGAGCATCAGGGGTACACCGATAGCCAGGCCAACCGGAGTCATAAAGCCGTTGGAGAAGAAGACGTGGAGTCCTGTGTTCACGTGGTTCATGATGAACTTTTTCATCTACCTGAGTGAAGGCGCCACAGGCGGCCGAGTCAAGGTGACGTACAAGACTACGGTCATTGGCGAAGACAGACACGAGTTCGAGACCTAAGAGTGCTAGAAAGATATTGCTGGGGATACTGCGATTTACTTTGAGGTGTTTGTTTGCATGCAATAAACTGGCTAATAGCCCATTTCCTTGATGAGGGTTTTGTAGCTCGCTTCTTCGTGCGCGGTCGTCTTCGTCTCTACTGCTGGCGCCGATCTGAAACCCACAAAGCACCGCCCGTGTAAGTTCGTAGTTGAATCAACGCGACAACTGCAGCAACTCACGTACGTCTTCTTCGAGGGCAGCTCCAAGCCTAGGAGTTCTAGTAGCTCATTTCGCGCAGTGCGCACCTGGGAAATCTGTGGGTATGAAAGAATGCCGTCAGTTGACACGATGCCGCCTTCTTGAATCTATCGGAGTTATAACTTACCGAAGCGTCCCATGCAGTGTCACTCAAGATTTCGACCACGGCATCGTACTAAAGTGAAGGCACAGCACGTCACAAACATCAGCACATATAGACACAACTCTGGGCACGCACGTCAACGTCACTAACCTTCTCCTCGTCCACGATCTCATCGTGAAGGAGCAATCGCGTGTAGAGTTTCTCTGCAGTCAGCTTCCGCACTTTGGGGAACTTGTGGCCGAGGAACAGCACGAGAGCTCGCAAAGTCTTGGTTTCAGTCTCGCGGTCACTTGGAAGTAGCCCAATAAGCACACTAATCGCAGCACCAAGCTTCGGAACTGCCGTGCATTTCTGGATTTCGTCGCGCAGCGCTGTATACAACCGTTCTCCAAAGTCAGTTGAAGATGCAGCACTACCATCTTCCGTTTTCCGTTCTTCAAACAAAAAGCGTAGCAGGTTCGACTCCAGCAGCAGCGCCAGTGTCTTCATGAGGGGGACCGTAACGCGGTCGTCCTGGTGGTGTCGTGTCAGCAGTGTCACCAAGAAAAAGCTAAACCGACTAAGCAATCCAAAATCTTTTGCCTGCAAGTGTGTGCGCACCCACTCGAAAAGAGCACTCTTGGAAGCCTTTACGACGCTCTCAGTCAAACCACCCACGCTGATAACAAGACCCGCAGCCACTTCCTCAATGAATTCCGGGATATCCATCATCTTCACCACCAGCGGAAACGTATCGTGAGCCATGGACCAGTTCACTGTCAGGTTAGAAGGGAAGATCTGATTCTCAAGTTGGAAACGGTCTGGGATACCGTCAACACGAGGATTGGTTGAATGTAGCAGTCGAAACAAAATACTTCCTGCCGTTGTCCTCATGTTGTCAAGTTTTTCGGCTAGCTGCTTTGCCAACGCTCCGAGCTGTAGACAAAATACATGGATAACGTACAGGTTAGTTTGAAACAACGAGCGATCCACAAGTAGTAGATCAGCTTACAACTACGCCCACAAGATCCGGAGATAAACGTCGAGCAAATGGCATTGAAGATGCTGAATTCGACCACTTGTCCTTTGCTGCAAGTTGAGTGCGGTCGGCGATGTCCGGGATCTGGAAACCCGTGCTGCCACCGCCACCTTGAAGATTATCGCCTGAGTCCACAGACAACCTCTTCGCATGAAGTAGCCCGACTCCATTGGGACCAAAGTAATAGTAACCCAACGTCGGCTTCTCAAATATAACATAGCATAACGGGCCCGAGTCCGACATGCCGCTGATTTCTTCGATTTTGCGCTTTCTTTCCGATAATCCGTCAACAATCACGCCTTGACCGTACTCCGTCTTTGCAACCGCCCCAACAAGGCGAAAGTGCTGGTTTTGCGCGTGCGTGCTCTCACCGAGAAGCAGCTTCTCCAAACCCAGCATTGCTTCTTTGCGAACCCAGGAGCCGACATCTCCACGCTCGTCTAGCCGATAATCTTGATGGATACATCGGACGAGCGTCTGGGCTACCACATCCTCCATGCAGTTGAGATCAAATTCAGCTGGCGGTCGAGAGCTCAGATCTACTAGCGCTTGAACGGCTGCCACCCGACTTCCGGGATCCTCGTCTTCTGTCGCAGGTTCCTGAAGCGATGCAGATCGAATCACAGCACCCAATACCTCCTTTACACAAGGTTGGACCAATTCTTTTGCCGCAACTCCCACTGCACGTAGAAATCCTCGGCGTGCAGCAACGTTTGGGTTTGGTACCTCGACCGATGCACCGTTTTCCTTGGAGGTTACCATGATTCCGGAGCTGATGTATCGTGGTATCAATTCCTGCATGTATTTGACATGGGCTGGACTACCTTTCTCGAATATCCTCGGGCAGTACTGAGCTGTAAAAGCACCAAAGGCGTCAATAGCTGCGTCACGGACACCTTCAGTCGGGTGAACAAAGCACTCTTCAAGCATTGACAAATACTTTTTCACATGAGCAAACCCCAGGCTCAATCGGGAATTCGATATCACTTCAATGACATTGCATACACCAGTCCGGATCATCTCACCACCGCGCCCACGGAATAGACGCCGCTTATCCACCTCAATCGGCAGCATCTTCACCTTCTTCTGCAGCTCTCCATCAATAAATACTGGCACCTGGGCTAGGCAGGTTAGCAGCTCTGCAATACTGATCACTGCACCGTGTCGAACTATCACCTCGGCATCAGGAGATAGAGCAGAAGCCAGTAGTCGAGGGAAAAGCCGTGTCATAGCGTGTGGCGGGTCCAACGCTCCAATCTTTCCAAGTGCCGAAGCAGCGAGGCAACGAATTTGAACGTCCCAGTGCACAATTTTCGACTCGATGAGATGTTCCAAGAGCGCGTAGCGATATTCTGGATACTTCGCAACGAACACACTTACATCCAAGTATGCATGGCGCAAATTCGCCACTGAGAAATAATCGGCTTTGGTGAGTAAATCAATGCCATTTGGAAAGTTCGTCTGGCCTTGTCGCCCCACGTTCTCTTGAAACGCCGCTGATGCAGCTCGGCGACAATTGAGTTCGCGATCAAACACGCAGTTGACAAGCATCGCAGGCGCAAGCACTTGCTTTAGCCAAGGCAACAGCAACGAGGGTTCGTAGGCTCTCGCGAACGACCAGCATGCATAGCACGCTGCGTCACGTACGTGAGAGCCAACACTATACGTACCTTTGCGAATGTCGTACTTCAAAGCGTTAGCGACGCATTCAACGGCATCAGGAAGTCTCTGGGGTAGCAACACACCGCGGCGTGCAAGCTCTGCTAGCGCTAGGCTTGCTCCATGCCAAGCTCCGTCCCCCTCAGTAGCCACGAAAAGCTCAAGCACAGATTGAACTATATCGTCGGCAAACTCGTAGGGTAGACGCCCGGTGATTCGACCAATTCCCTTCGCAGCCGACCACCGCACCACTGTGTCTTTGTCGCGCAACCCGCACAAAAGCACTTCCACTATCTGCTCAAGCTGTTCCACCACTTCAAACGTATCATCATCTTCGTCGTCGTCCAGAATATTTTGCGAACGACTTGGCGTAGAAGCTGCGGAGTTACCAGCAGTCAGCCCCAACGACTGCATGTTAAGCTCCAGCGACCGCAGACCTCGACTGTAGCGCCACGAGCGAACCTTGGGCGGCAAGTAGAGCAGCCCCAATCGCTGCACTAGCTTCACGCTGAGCTTCCGGTGCAACGTGCTGCTACTGGGTCGGTCCGACCGAGCATTATCCTCCGTGAGATGAGCCACAAGCTTCATCACGGTGGCAAAGTAGATGCGGCTGGCCTCGATGTGCTGCTCTCGGGGCGAGTTCTTGGCAATGTGCGCCAGACAAAGCATGATCCCCGTCACCTTGAACTGCAGCACGCGCATGTCCTTGTCTTCCGAGGCAGTCGCGAGCTCTCTGTTGGCCCAGTTCAAGAACTGCGTCAGGTAGAGCTGCTCCATATCCGGTCGACTCAGCAGCCGCGACAAACACACCGCCGCCGCGACCTGCGTTGCTCCGGGGTCACTGAGATAATCCTTGCAGAGCGTCACGATGTTCGACACAATGGAGATGGTCCCGTTCGTGTTCTCTCCGGCGGAGGACGAGTCGATGGTCGTGAGGTCGAATGGCACGAGACACAACATCGAGAGCCACAGCAGCAGCACGTAGCGCGTCTCCCACGCCGAGTGGTCGGTGCGGTCCTGAGACTGCAGCAGCTGCAGCGTGGGCTCGAAGTCGCTCACCTCGTGGGGCAGCAGCTTCACCACCGTCTTGTAGCCGCGCACCTTGCACAGGTGGTACACGACCTGGAAGAGCTTGTGCAGCCTCGGGTTGCGGTACACTTGGCAGGGGAAGGCCACGCCCTCGGATTCAGCTTCAGCTTGAGCCCTCTCGGCCATGACCCGCTTGATCTCCTTCACTACGGGGTCCAGCATCTCGTGCAGATAAGGGTCCAGGAGGTGAGACTGCTCCAAGTACTTGTCCAGCTGCAGAATTGCAGAATTATGCAAAAGCAGAATTGTGTCAAAAGCAGAGTTAGATGCAGAATTAATTGACGAAAAATGCAGCAAAGTCAAGGCGTACAGTGTTCGTGACGGAGCAGTGGGCAGCCAGGAAGTCGCGGTCCACGTCGCTCTCGGGCGTCGGCAGCCGCGTCTGCGTCATCTTCTGCAGCAGGTCGCGCACATGCTCGCGCTCCTCGAAGAAGCGCCTCTCGCTGCAGCTGTCGCCCTCCAGCGGCTCTGCAGACATGGCGCTGATAGGCTATTCCACGTCTTGGCCGAGCTTGGAATTGGGCGCTGGAGACGCACGGAGATACGGCGCGTGAGCGGCGGCGGCGATCCTTTCGCAATGGATTCGAAGTACGTATTATATATTTGTTTACGGGACCCGTAAACAAAACATACAAGCCTCCGTGAATGTAAAAAAAGAGTTGGTTGGAGAGCAGGCTCAACACGAAGTGCGTGGTGAGCGAACACTGTAAGCTTATGAGAAATAAAGAACTAAGCTCCATATATCGAGTTAGTTTTTTATAATATATATAGGTAACATAATGTAAAACTTTGCTGTCGAGCTTTACCTGCCAAACTATTTTTGATTAGGGACTCCATCTCGATCTAAAAAATTTTTTCAGCCGACGCCATTGCGGACGATGGCGCAGCGTGGAGCAGCATGGACGGAAGACGACGAGCTGGAGGTAAAACAGTCGCTCCACCAGAAAGAGGCGATCACGGCCCAAATGATCGGCATCATTTCGGCGCGTCTCAACTCGCTGCAGACGACAGGTCTGCAAGGGTAGTACAACCGAGTGTGCTGATTGAGCTGTTTGACGCACTAACTGGGCAGCTTTTGACAATGGTCACAGCGAACAACCGTAAGCACGGGCTCGAGTGCGACCTGCGCGTCAACTCGGACTACTGCTCCAAGATGGTCCCTCCACTCGTGGACACGCTGGAAAGTCGAGGAGCCGCAGCTGCCAAAAGCAGAGCCATCTCGTCGACTACATTGGCGAGCAACCAAGCCATGCTGGAGCGGCTATTTGGTCCAGATGAGAAGACTCGAGCACACGCGGTATGAGGTTAAGTTCTCTGCTTGGTCGTCGATGTACTAACATCCCATTGCTTCCGCTAACCAGCAAGTGCTCAAGAAGAAGAAGCTGGAGGTTCACAAGGGCGACAATAGACGAAATGCGCGTGGACAGATTGAAAAGCAACTGCAGGCGAGTATCGAAGGTCATATCACTCGAACGGTGGAGAGTTTCGTGTATGGGATGAATGATGGGGATTTCAACACTGGCGGGGCGACGAATACGAGAAGCAGCGTATACATGAACACCAACTTGCTGCTGCTACACACGTTCGAGCGGATCCACACAAACCACGGTCGGCGGAACTTCAAGCGCTTCTTACTATCCGAGTTGTCGGGGGCCCTCTTTGAAGAAGTCTTCTGGCTGGTCTTCTGCCATTTCTACCAGAAAAACTCGTTGGCACAGCAGCGAGCACTCGCAGACGAGATCAGCTCAAAGTACGTCAAAATGGTAGCTGCACTACGTGGGAATATGGATTATCTTTTCCGCATTTACCCGTACGCCATCGCCAGTGCTGTCTGTTGGGGATTCCACTACCTCTTTCCAGGCTCTCGCCACCTCTACACGCCGGAGTTCAAGAACGACGTCTACCTCTTCGTGTGTCAATTGTTGCTTGGTCTGAAGATAACACCGGCTTCGGTGCAGTCCATGCGACGGCAATATTTTCCCGAGGAAGTCGTGGACGATGTGGGTGCCAAGATTAAGCCTATTGGCAAATTAGCAGGCTCTGCATCTACTGGAGCGATAGCTGACGGTACCAGTAGTTCGGCGAGAAATGCTGGTTTTACTGACCTCTCTCATCTTCCAAGGCTTCTATCGCCTCAAACCTCTCAATCGCTTGCAAAGTCGGCCAGTGAATCGTCCTATCTGGGTAAACTAGCGATCGGGGACAATAGTATCACCAAGATTCTGGAATCTCCGACTACGCCAATTCCGAATGCTGATCTCGACGATGAAGATGGTTTCGGTACAGCACACCGCTTTCGGCGCCATCAGCAGCGGGCTCTTTTCAACGCGGCTCAGTTGAGCCCTCTAATGAAGCAGTACTTCCATTCACCAACCAGAAATGCCAAGAAGGCCAGCTTCGTGCTGCGCACCACTCCATCCGCTGACTGCGTCGTTGGTGGGGAGGAGACATACCACAAATTGTAAGTGACCGAACCGTAGCGTGTGCAACCGTGACATCTCTAACTAACTAACTGGTCGTTGATGCTCCTGTTGGGTCTACTCCAGCTATCGGCGCAAACCACAAAAGGGTTACGCGGCTGAAGCCCAGCGACAACACGAGAAATGCATGCGAGAGGTTCAGAAGGAGCAACGCGACACCAAGCGCGAAATCGCTGCGCTGCACGAAACACGGGACCTCGTACTCGGCAGCGGGAAAAAGGCATTGCAGGCGTATTGCACCGTTTTAATGAGCCGGAAACATGCGAGTGATGAAGAAGATGTGGCCCCGACCGCGACAGGATCCCCGGGTATAATAACGAACCAGTAGAATTATGAGGATCAACCGACAAACCCAACAAGAAACATGATATCCAGGGATATCCTGACTTCACTTACTGCTCATGATCGCAAGTACGTCAGCAGTAGCGACGTCAACCTGTGTGCGTCACCGAATTCAATAATCGATTTTCGTCCAATCCCCGCGACTTCATCCGCCAATCAGCGATCGGATCTCCTGACAAGCTGGTCAAAAATCGAGAAGAATCGTCCGGCGAATGATGGCGGCGAACCTGGAGGCGATGGTGGCGGAGCTCAAGCGCCTGGCGCCGAGGCTGCGCGACTACGAGCCAAGCGACGAGTCGTGGCAGCAGGTGCGTTTTTCCGTGCAATTTCCTCGTCTCCCGGCGTCTTGGAGGGCGCCGGAAGCCGACGATCAGTGTGTCAATCGCTGTCCGGACGCGTGTCATGGTCTAACGCGAGTGCTCTCGTGATCCATTGGCTCTTTCCAATTGGCTGCAGGCTGAGAAGAAGGCGCTGGAGGCTCGCGACCAGGTGGAAGCGCTGCTGCGATCGGCTGAGGGGGTGGCGCAGCTGCGAGGCAGTGGCGCGTTGCAGGATATGAAGAGTCTCGTGCCCGACGTAAGGCTGCTCGTGGATGAAAACAAAAGGAGAGGGGAGGAGGGAGATGCTGATGTGAAGCTGAATGCGTTGCAACAGGTGACGCGCGAGGAGATCGCAGAGCTTAAAGTGTCCGACTTCGTCCTGGGCATGATCTTTGAGAAACCCTTCGCGGTGTTCGAGCGCGTGTACCGCGGGTTCGGCGCGGAGGTTGGTGGCGTCTTGCAGTTATATCTATCGAGTTGTTAGATGTCAGTGATGTACTTGTATTGATGGAAGTGGTGGTTGGTGTGTGTAGTACGCGAAGGAGCTGTCGAGCGAGGCGCGCAAAAGCTCGAACCTCATCAAGTCCTCCTATGTGAGTGGCATGTATTTAGCAGAGCACCTGAATCCGCGCTTGTATCTAATCTGTACTCTATGCGCCCAACTGGGTTTGTAGGTGTACGGCGAGATCTCGTTCTTCCCGTTCGCTGACATAATTCGCTGGGTGGCTCCTTCACTTCCGGAGTTTCCTATCTTCTACGACCTGGTACGTTTCCAAATGGACGGCTGCGCTAACTCGCAGATTTAACTTAACTAACGCAAGTTTGTTGCATTCAATAGGGATCTGGTACTGGCAAAGCAGTGATCGCGGCCAGTTTGGTGCATCCATTTGACCAGGCTATTGGCATCGAGTTGCTGGAGGTAAGTTATTAGTGTTGTGGAGAGCAACACGTCCACGATTTGCTCTTACCTGTCTCGCTATTGCACGCAGCCTTTGGTGCACTGTGCTGAAAAGCGGAAGGCTGCTCTAGGAAAGATGAAGACCCCGCTGCTGAAGACGGATATCGACTTCATTACAGGCAGTCTTCTGACGACCAAGTGGGAGGATGGCGACGTCGTGTTCTGCCATGGCACTTGCTTCAATGACAAGTAAGTGTTTAAATGTTTTGTTGGTACAAGACGGGAATGCTAACGAATGACTTCGGTGTTGCTTAGGGAATGGGCCCAAATTTCTCTACAAGCAGAGAAGCTCAAGCAGGGGGCGTTTTTCATCTCAACGACGCATGTCCTGCGTACGGGTCTGTTTGAAGTGGTCAAGAGCGTCAATTTCGCGATGAGCTGGGGAACGGCTACCGTCTACATTCACGTACGTTAACAAAAGAGTGTTCGTTGTGCTGCGCTGTCGCTTTTGGAACTAACTTTCCTGATCAACAGCGTCGGCGCAAAATTGGCCGTTGGGCTGCCCAAATGCTACGAGGTGGCCACTCCACACGGACCGATCTCCTCCAGCAACAGCAGCAGTCATCGAACCAAGAGAAGGAAGAAGGCAAGGCTACAACAGCTAGCGATGACATGAAAATGGCCAGCAAGGACGAGTGAGCTGTTCAAATAAAGCTGAAGCGGGCAACTACTGTCTCGAATCAGTATCTGATAATGCAGGCTGTAATACAGAAGCGTTTTGTTAGCTTTTCTTAGGTAGTCGGTGCTCTTGGCCTGAAGTGTCGTAGCCGAAATACACTGCCAAACACGTTTCCGTGACCTGGCGGCTTAACCACGCAGGTGCAGTTGAATATACCAGTCATAGCCAAAACATGTGCGGGGTGTACAGCAATCCATAGCAATGTACTTCGACAGCGATCCATAGCATTGAATTTACTGCAATAGTCTAGCACCATATCCCTTCATCTTCGTCGCTACAGATGCCACTGGATAGATCGCCTCGTTGACCGCATTTATAGTGGAACAGTAAATTACTTGAGCACGCTGCAGTAAGCAACAGCGATCGAGCTTTCACCACATAATCCTAAGATCCGTCGTCAATATGCGTTGCTTCTGATGGTCACTGCAGAGGAAGGTGTGCCCATTTCGGTAAATTGCTTTCATAGCCGTCGTCACCCTATTGCTCGAGCACTGAAACTCATGCTTCACTTCCTAGGTATCGAGTTCGCCTCGGTGGACTCTCACTTGACTACGACGCCACGCCGGTTACGCAGTCGGTTCTCGGTAGTTCGTCTGCTGCGCCGCGTTCTTAAACCTGCAGGTGCAGCAACAGTTGTACAGTCATACAGTCAGTACTGCTTCCGGCCAGTTCACTCTGGCGCAGGGCACGCACACGCCGTTGAAGATGCGCGTCATGGAGGTGACCTCCTCGTCCGTTCGCGCCATCTTCTCCACGTTCTGCGCCAGCAGCGCGACCGACGCGTGCAGCTCCATCAGCTGCGCCGCCAGCGCCGCGTACGCCTCCGTCTTCTCCTGGTCCATGGCAGGGATGAAAGAAATCCGTATTTACACCACGGTAATCCATTTTTACGTATGTGTCCCGTATGTAGTTTGTACCCATTTCGATCGTCAAGTGAGTCAGTCGGTCGGTTGGTTGCTGGTCATTCGCCGACTTCCGCCGCCATCATGAAGGACGAAGACGACTTCCGGCTGTCCAAGGCCGCCGAGAACCAGTTGGCGCGCACGCTGCGCAATGAGGAGAGCGGGCGCTCGCGCCACACGGGCCGCGACGACCGCGCCACGACGGAGCAGGTGCTGGACCCGCGCACGCGCATGATCCTGTACAAGATGCTGAACCACGGCATCGTGACGGAGATCAACGGCTGCCTGAGCACGGGCAAGGAGGCCAACGTGTACCACGCGCGGCTGCCCGACGGCCGCGAGGGCGCCATCAAGGTGTACAAGACGTCCATCCTGGTCTTCAAGGACCGCGAGAAGTACGTCTCTGGCGAGTTCCGCTTCCGCCACGGCTACTCCAAGAGCAACCCGCGCAAGATGGTCAAGCTCTGGGCCGAGAAGGAGATGCGCAACCTGCGGCGTCTGCGCGACGCCGACATCTACTGCCCGGCCCCCATCCTGCTGCGCTCGCACGTGCTGCTCATGGACTTCATCGGCCACGACGGCTGGGCCGCCCCGCGCCTCAAAGACGCCAAGATCAGCGACATCAGGTACCGCGAGTGCTACCTCTACTGCATCAAGATGATGCGCACCATGTACCAGAAGTGCCGCCTCGTGCACGGCGACCTGAGCGAGTACAACATCCTGTACTACAAGACCAAGCTCTACTTCATCGACGTGTCGCAGTCGGTGGAGCACGAGCACCCCAGCGCCAACGACTTTCTGCGCAAGGATTGCCGCAACATCGCCGACTACTTCCGCAAGACCGGCGCGCTCAACCCCATGACCACGCAGGAGCTCTTCGACTTCGTCACGGACCCGCGCATCGCCGACGAGGACGTGGACGAGCACCTTGAAGCCATTCAGCGCGTGATCGCTGATCGCCCGGTGGAACGGACCAACGAGGAGCAGGTGGACGCAGCTGTGTTCATGAGCACCTTCATCCCTCGCTCGCTGGGCGAAGTGCTGCATTCGGAGCGGGAGCAGCTCGCCTACCAGGAAGGAACGATGGAAAAGTCGTTGGTGACGGCTATCTCTCGTCTCGAAGTTGAACAGGGTTCGGTGCCTGCTCCGGCGGTACAGGGCACGCGCATCATGGATCTGCTGAATGAAGACGATGACGGAGACTCTGACGATGATAATGATGATGACGACGATGTGGAAGACAGCGGCGATGAGTCTGATAGCGACTATGACAGCGAAGATGATGAGGAAGACGAAGCGTCATCTGGGAAGGTGCCGCTTACAGACGAGCAGCGCGCTGCATTCCGGCATGAAAAGCGCGAGCAGCGCGAAAAGCTCAAGGCTCTGGAAAAGGAGAACAAAAAGGCTCGCAAACAGGAGACCAAGGACGAGAAGAAGGCGAAGCGGGCGACGAAGATTCCGAAACACGTCAAGAAGCGCCACAAGAAGCTTTCGCACCAGAAGAACAAAAAGTAATCGAGCAATAGAGAACGGCAACTTTTGTATGTGGATAGAGAGGTCTTGCATGCCGTGAATGAAGGAAGCTGTGTCGAAGTGCAAGACAGCTCCAGCGGCTCGTGCAGACAGTCGTTCAAGTTGTTCGTGGTGCATCAAGTCGAGCTACGTGATGAGGAGGTGCAGGCGCTAGCGGATGCAGGAGTACGCTGCGAACTGCGGCGTGGTGGCCTCGGGAATAGTCCAGTCGAGTACGTTGGTCTCACGCGGCGCGTAGACTTTCACTTGTCGGATGTGCGTGTCGCGTCCGTTCTGATGCATCGCTAGGATCACGATCTGCAAGAAGAACGTGCGCAGCGGAGCCTGTCCAAGCAGCAGAAGCAACAACAAAAGAATCAGCAAGCTGGGCAGCTTCCTGTCCGTACAACAGCCCGAACGAACCTGCTCCTCGTCCGAGCACAAGGGGATGGAGATCCAGCCGCTGGGCTCGGCGATGTGCTGCACGTGGATCTCCTTGAGGTCGTGCACGGTGGAGCCGCTGCGGATGGCGATTTTCTTGGGCGTGTAGCTCTCGTCCAGCTTGTAGTCCAGATACAGCGCCACCTCCTTGACGGCCATTTTGCGGGAGAACTGGATGTTGACCAGGTGCGGCTGCACGCCGTCCGACTGCCAGTACGTGTCCATGCTGTCTGCCCGTTAGATGCGCCACAGGTTAGCACCGTCCCAGTGCGTCAAAACCCCAAGCTGCAGCACGCACTGTCACGCAGCTGGTCCACGCCATTGCCAGGCTTGGCCGAAGACAGCGACCACACGGCGTCGTCTCCCACCTCGCGCCGGCCGTCGCCCTGCTCCTTGTCCGTCGTCATGAATTGCTAACGGTCGGATGGCTGCCAATCGCTCGTGATTGGCTGAAATCTGAAAGTTGAAGTCGAAGCCTGTCAAGTTGAAGCCGTTGGTTGGGCTCACTTTGGCTTTTGTTGTCTAGAGAGGAAGTCGAGCGATGGACGCAACTGAGTGCTTCGTCTTTGACGGGAAGAACGACTTCGGCCTGTGGCGGGAGCGGGTGGAGAGCCAGCTGATCTCGCGCGGGCTGCTCGGGCACGTCCTCGTCCGCGGATACAACGGCACTCAGTCGTTTACGCACAATGGCAAGCACATCCAGCCGAACGCCCGCCAAGCGCTGTCGGACGCAGAGGTGCTGAAGGAGGAAAACGAGGCCGTGAGCTGTTTGCGGCGCTTTCTGCACCCGACGGTGGAGACCCAGATAGCCAAGCTGAACGCGTATGACAGATGGGCGACACTCAAAGCGTTGTACGGGTGCGGAGGGAACGCCAAGATCAACGAGATGTATCGCGCCCTGGATCGCATGAAGTTCGGCGATACGAAGGCCGAGTCGATCGATCGCTTCACCACGCGCTGGAAAATGACGCTGCAGCAGTTCGAGCAGGCGACGGGATCCGAGTTCTCCGACTCGCTCAAGTCTGCCATGCTTGAGGACGCGCTGCCTACGTCGTGGCGGCCCCTCGTGGCCGGTTGGCAGGGCGCCCGGCCGATCACGCCGTTCAACGAACTGCTTGGAAACGTGTTGGCGGAAGACAAGCGCAGCAGCACCAGGCCACGAGAGGAGCGTGCCAAGAGCCGACCCACGAGTCCCGCGCGTGTGCCCTCGGAACGGACTCGGCAGTCCGATGGGGCCGAGAAATGCTACTACTGTCTCCGGTCCAATCACTCGTTCAGGCAATGCAGATACCTGCAGAAAGACATCGAGAAAGGTTCGACGCACAACCCGCGGGCCTCCTATTCGTGTGTGGCAACGGAAGAGCGGACGCCACAGATGGTGGAGGCTCTCGAAGCGTTCGTAGCTGAGCGAACAACGCACTCCGCGTATGGTCCGCCAGGAGACAGAAAGCGAGGGCGCGAAGATGGCGACGGTCGAGATGGATACGAGCGCCGAAGCCAGTCTCGCTCTGCGTTTCAGCGCTCCCAGAGTACGGCAAGAAGGCGCAGTCCGTCTCGTGGAGGACGACCAGCGCTACCCCAAAATGGGTTTCGCGATGACCGAGCGGGGCGATCACGAAGTGTGTATCGGGATGACCGAGCGGGGCGATCACGAAGTGTGTATCGCGATGACCGAGCGGGGCGATCGCATAGTGTGTATCGGGGTGACCGAGCGGGGCGATCGCATAGCGTGTATCGGGGTGATCGAGCGGAGCGATCGCAGAGCTCATTTCGCGATGACGGAACGGATCGGTCTCGCTCGCGGAGTTCCATGCGCGGCGAATCGAACTTCTGCTTCCCTCCGCAGGGGCGTTCTTTCGAGCGCGGTCTGGGCTCGTAGCTGTAAGGTTGGTGGAGTGGGGCGACGTTCATTGCAATGCGTGTACATGGGCTTTGCTTGTTGATGAATCTACGTTTATTTTTCGTGTCATTGGCGTCCGCACTGCTCGATGTACATGTATTCGTTTTCAGATTCGCCTCCATGTCGAGCACCAAGTGGCATTCAAAGGTTCCGTCTCAAAAGCAGTGCGTGTAACTTAACGTTATTATTGTGGTTATCACTGCGTTCGGCCTGCCGATCCCATGAACAGCGCCGATCTCATGGAGGACTTCAACGCAAGCGAATGGACCATTCCGGCGCAAGCAGTGGCTGGTGCCACAGCCGTCGGTGCCAGTTAATGTGCCTCAGCTGTGTACGACCACATAAACAGCGCGTTTCGCCAGTTAGCGCACGTCTCGCAGCCTTTCTTCGATCCGACCACTCGGCAAGCAGCCAGCCAGAAAGAAGAACGGCGCGACCTGAAGGGGAGAAACCGCGGTCCAAGCCAACCCCCAGTCCGGTTAATAAGATCCCCCACTGACGCCCTTCGACACACAAGACGGAGCCGGAGTCCAGGAAGAGACACACACACAGAGCAGCAGCAGACGATATGGAAGGAGCCGCCAGCAGCAGCAGCGTGCGCGTGTTCGACGGCACGACGGACTTCCGCGTGTGGCGCGCGCGCGTGGAGAACGAGCTCATGCGCTACCACCTGCTGGGCTACGTCATGGTGCGCGGCTACGACGGCAGTCAGCCCTTCACCTTCGACGGGGAGGAGGTGCCGCCCCGGTGCCCCGTGATCCACGTCGACGACGAGCAGACGAGCTTCAAGGAGGAGGCGGCGTGCGGCCACAACTCTGCAGCCGCCCAGGAGAGCCACCTCAGCCGCTGGGAGGTGCTGCGCGAGAGCGCCGACGCCAAGAGCATCCTGCAGCGCTTCCTGCACCCAGACGTGGAGTGCGCGATCCTGAACAAGAACATCTACGACAGCTGGAAGATGCTCTGCGCGCTGTACGGCAACCGCAGCAGCCCCGGGGCGCACGACGTGTACGAGATGCACCGCGTGCTGCACCACATCCGCCTGGGCGACAAGAAGGGGGAACCGGTCCGAGAGTTCGTCACGAGGTGGGAGATGCTCGTGCAGCAGTACGCGCTGGCCACGGGGATCGAGCTCACGGACGGATTCCGGTCCGTCTCGCTGGTGCAGACGCTGCCAAGTGCGTGGCGACCCATGGTGGCCTCGTGGAGAGGCATTAGGCCTTTCGTGCCGTATGCGGAGCTCGTGGAGAAAGTGATTGCAACGCGTGAACGGATGCAAGCGCAGGCAGAGGCGGCAGCGAGTGCTCCTAAAAGCGCAGCACTGACGAGACAAAGTAGCAACGCAGGCAGCAGCCCAGCGGATGGACAAGTTGGACAGCTGCCGGAGAAGTCGGTGGACAAGTCTGCTGCAGTGAAGCCCGTGACCAAAACTGCGACAAAATCTGGAGAGGCGACAGTCGAGCTGTCAGCCAGCAAGCCAACAGAGCGTCCAGCCAGCAAACGAGCAAAACAGCCCGAGGAGAAACCCGCGGAAAAGCGCGCGGCTGAGTCGCTAAGTCCCGAGACCACATCGAAGACGAGCAAACCAGTCCCATCGCCCATTGATACATCAAACAATACGGTGGACCTAACGAGCGGAAAAGTGCCCACCACCACTTCCTCTTCTGGTGAGAAAAAGGCTTCAACCAGCACTCGCTCACAAGATTCCGCGAAGAAATCATCAGCGGGGCAATCGGATAAAAATTCTCCACCAACCCGATCGTCAAGGGACGACGACACGCGTGAAAAGAATGACACCTACGAGAACCGCAGCCGCTACGACAAGTACGCGTCCTACAGCCGCTACGACAAGTCTTCCTACAAGCCCTACAGCAAGTACGACAACGACGGCAACAAGTACAGTGGTCCGGTGTCGTGCTTCTACTGTCTGAAAGTGGGTCACCACATGAAGCGCTGCTGGTACCTCAAGGCGGACATCGAGAACGGTACAACACACGACGTCCACAAGAAGTATTCGTGCTCCGTGACGATCGACCGGAACCAGTTTATGGTCAACTGCTTGGAGGCCTACATCGATGAGGAGAACCGAGCGCGCGCCGGGTCGACAACGCAGCGCAGCCACGGCGACTATGAGGTCGCGGAGAGCGTGGGGCGACTCTACAGCCCCAAGCTGCAGCAATTTGCGCCGCCGCCGCCGCCCGGAGATCCCCCGTCCTACGCGTTCCGCGACCAGCAGCCGGCCTCGGTGTCGTCCCCGAGCTACCGCAAGCGCTCGCACAGCGTTTTCCAGTCGGCCGAGAGCCGCCTCTCGTCTCGAGACCCGCGACTCAACCGCTCGCGCAGTGTCTACCGCAACTCGGACAGCGCTGAGACGTTTTCGCCGCGGAAACGCTCACGCGCGCCGTCCTTCGAGCAGCAACTTCAACCTTATTACTGAAGCGTCCGTGCACCTGTCCGTCTTACGATGCGCGACTGCCGAGATGGCTTCGCCTCAGATTTCTCAGTTCGGTTGTGCGCTGTGATTGGGCAATATATATCGTACTTATGCGTTCTCTGACTGTGGTGCGTCTCCGGGCTGTGATGCGAGGGGGCTGCCATTTACCAGGCGCGAGAGAAAGGAGCGGAGCTGCCGACCGACCGAGCGACGCAGCGACGGCGCGATCCGGAGCGGCAGCGAGCGAGCGAGCGAGCGGTGAAGCTCCGCGGACGACGACACAGCGCTCGAATCCGGGGCAGGGCCTCTCGCAGGCATGAAAAAGAATACACTATGGAGGTGAGTGACTGACGTGTGACGACCTGATTCGGTTTAGGCTAGTGTTAAAGCGACAGGGGGTTAGAGAGTGCTAACCCGACTTGTTGCATGTTGCTTTCGTGATGTGGCTGTTCAGAAGCAACAGCACCATGCCAGCCAGCGACAAGGGCGGCGGTAGTACCTCAACTACTACCGCCAGCACAACTGCCAATAGTACTTCGACTGCCACGTCACTAAATAGTAGTCGCGGCAGTCGCGGCAGCCGCACCAGCCGCCGCAGCACGGGCAGCGCCACGCCCGAGGGCGACGACAAGCTGCCGCCCGGCTGGACGCGCAAGGAGAGCAAGTCGCAGAAGGGCCGCTACTACTTCATCTCGCCCGCGGGCAAGACGCAGTGGGTGCCGCCGCCCTCCAAGAGCGCGAGCGCCAAGGTCAAGAAGACGTTCAACTGGATGAGCGAGGTGGAGATCTGCTTCCAGGAGGGAAGGCTGGGCGTGAGTCTGCGCGAGGTCCACCAGATGGAGACCATCCTGTACGCGCAGTTCCAGGCCGAGGTGGACGACCTGCCCAAGATCAACGGCAAGGCCGGCCCGGCCGAGCTGCACAACTGGAGCGTCAAGCCGCACAAGCGCCTGACCATCGGCATGCGCGTCATCGCCATCGAGGACACGTCGCTGGCCGGCCTCACGTACAAGGAGGTGGTGGCCAAGCTCAAGAGCGCGTCCAGGCCCGTGCGCATCAAGTTCGCGGACGTGCACAAGGGCACAGTGGAGGAGAACGGCGGCCGCAAGTCCGACGGGGACAAGGCGGCCAACGGCGCAGGGGCCGAGCCGGGCAGCGCCGGCTACGCGCAGTCGTCGGCCTACATGCTGCAGAAACAGGAGTACACGCGCGTGCTGGTGACCGGAGAGCTGCACACGGAGATGTGGACGATCGAGAACAAGAAGATGCTGCGGTCGCTCACCCGCACGCAGCACAAGTGGAGCACCGTGTCGAGCGAGTTCGACCTGCTGAACGCGAGGAGAATGGAGCTCCGGAAGGAGAACGAGGCGCTGAAGAACGACAAGGAGAAGTACGAGGTCATGATGAAGAACCTCAAGCTGCAGGCCACGTACGCGATGGAGAACCCGGAACTGGTGCGGGCTAATGAACTGGCCAAGCGCAACACAGAGCTGAACGATGACATTTCAAAGATGAGCGCGGGCAACAAACGACTGAGGAAGGAGAGGGACGCGCTGCAGACACAGCTAGACGAACTGGAGAAGCAGCTGGCGAAAGTGGAGCAGGAAGCCAAAGACGAGGATGAAGATCGTGTGCCGGAGGAGGACATTTTTGGTATTGAGCCCACTGCGCCGCCGAGGGAGCAACTGTCGGCATTAAAGAAGAAGAGGCGTGGCCTTGAGGACGAGCTGAACAAGGAGCAGCGTAAGGCCAACAAGGTGCAGAAAGAGATGGAGCAGCTCACCAAACACTACGCCAGTCTCGGTAACGAAGAACCGGCACTCAGTTCCTCGACCTCTTCGTCGTCGTCATCCTCCCACCGGCAGAGTGATGATAAGGAAAAGAATTCGCTCAGCTCGAGTGGTGTTCATGAAAAAAGCAGCAGCAGCAGTAATGGCCCCAGCAAACCCAAATCGGAGTTTGCTGAGCTTGAAGCCAAAATTTTGGAGTTGCGTAAGAAGCAGCGCTCCGTCGTGGACACTTTATCGAAAGCTGCACAGTCAGGTGATCACAAGTTGGCGAAGGAGTGCCAGCGGCGGCGCCAGAAAATTAAAGAGGAGCTTAAGGAGGCACAGGACGAGCTGCATCGGCTTAAAACCCAAGGCAAGTCGGGAACATCATCCTCTCGAACGGAATCTGGTCGCAACCAAAAGACTTCTACTGAGACTTCAACCGAATCAAGCCGCCAGCATTCGTCGTTACCGAAGAAGTCGAGGCGCTCGGGGTCGATTAGCAAGGACAACTCGAGTCCGTCTACCCCAGACACGAGCGTTGACACGACTTCGGCGACCGGTAGCTCACGCGCAGGAAAGATGCCGATGCTGAGTGGGTTCTTAGATAAAGGTCCTACGGAGTGGGCCGACCGTGGCATCATCAGCGGCATGAAGACAATGCGAGGAGCGCGTGAGCGTTGGTGCGTTATCACAGCCGATGGTTTCCTCAAGTACTACAAGCGTCGTGGTGATTCGGTCGTCCGCGGGGAGATCAACCTTGCCGACAAGAGTTTCGAGGTCGTCTGTGAAGATGTACGGTATGGTAGGGAGTTTGTGCTGAGCACGGACGAGCAGCAGTCGCACTTCTTCACCCAGAGTCCGCAGGAGTTGAACAACTGGGTGAAGACATTGCGCGCTGCAAACGCCTATTTACTGAATGCTGCCGCTCCGCCGCTGCCCCCGCCTCGGCCGACGCGTGGCGACCCGGACAAGAGAGCGATCGCCCGCAGCGACAGCAAGCAAGCGAAGGAGTTCAATCTCGACGGACTGGAAGACTCCTTGCCCGAAGAGGACGAGCAGTTTTATGGGCGTGCTACCCTGGGTTTCTAAGAAGTGGTGGCTGTGGTCGCTTAGTGCTGGAGCTAAATGTAATGACTGGTTGTTATGTCACTCGGTGCATCAAACGTCAATGTCTGTTGCTCAGTCCCCTCTGCTGTACGTACAGGTATTAGATTTATTAATACACTGTAGGAAGCTCCAAGCACAGTCGGAGAAGATGAGATTCAAACCACATGAAATGCATTTTCGTAAGCACTAGCTGCCCTCCGATACAAGTTTGACAAAGCGCGGCTACATTATCGACGTGTTTCATTCTACTACTTGAGTAGAAGACGCCGCCCTCGCTAGATCCAATGGAAGCTGTCTTCTTGCAGCGACTCTGGGAGAGTTGGTCTTGTAGCTCTTATCACAGCTAGCCTCCGTACCAAACGGATATCGACACCGGCCCTTGACGTCGACAACTGCTGCTACGGAATACGAAAAGTGAGAAACGAAGGTTCTCTACAGCACAAAGTATTTGTTGCGCTCTTCCTCGCTTGCAGCCGACGACGTCGCACCCCGGTTATCCTGGTGGCCAGGGTACCAGTGAGAGCCCTCCACGCTGTTGTTACCTGATCGCCGATTTGTGAACCCATCTTCACTCGTCTTGCGACTGCGATGAGAGTTTCGGTTGCCGTAGCGGTACCACGAAGTCGTGCCAGCAGGACGATTGCCGTCACCAACGTCATGTACCACGCGCGAGCTCAATGTCTTGGTGAACTGCTGCAATGCCAACGCGCTGTCTTGCATTTGCTTCGGCTCTTCACCAGTGGCACCGATCGTGTCTGTGTTTCTGCGTGGGGCGGTTCCTCGACGGCGGCTCTTGATCATCGATACCATGTCGGGCTTTTCAACGGGGGCGTCATCCTCCTCCTCCTCGGGCTTGTCAACCTTGTGAACCATCTCGTAGAACAGGCCACCCTTCTGCACCAGAGCATCGTAGCGACCGTCCTCAGCAACACGTCCAGCGTTCAGCACCAAAATCTGATCGGCGTTAAGGGCTGTGGACAATCGGTGCGTCACGGAGATGATCGTCATGTTCATTTTGCCAGAGAGACGCTCCAACGTCGACACAATCGACGCCTCAGTCTCCGGATCCAAAGCACTAGTGGCCTCGTCGAGAAGCAAAATACTCGGGCGACGGCACAGAGCTCGAGCCAAACAGATACGTTGCGCCTGACCACCACTCAGGTTGCACGTGGCGTGCTGACCCACAACCGTCTCGAAACCATCCTTGAGATTGGTAATAAAGTGGCACTCTGCAAGACGCGCAGCCTCTTCGCAATCGGCATTGGATGCGTTGATGTTACCATAGCGAATGTTGTCGAAGATAGTACCGTTGAGGATGCCGCCATCCTGGAACACGACCGCAGTTTGGTCCATGAACGACTTCTTGGAGAAGTTGAAAATGTCGTGGCCATCCAGACGGATGCAACCACCATCGGCGTCCTGGAACTGCATCAAACACGCAAGCAGCGTACTCTTACCACAACCAGAGGGCCCAACCACGCACGTGTAAGAGCCTCGAGGGATGGTGGCAGTGAGCTCGTTCAAAATGTAGTTCTCCGACGCCTTGTCGTACTTGAACACAAGCTTTTCAACGCGCAAATCCTGCTCCATCTTGGGGAGCGGTGGCATGTCCTTGTCACCGTCTTCGTCCCTGCTGGAGGATCCAAGGCCCACAATAACGTCGTCGACACGCTGCAAACTACTGGCGTTACCAATGGCCACACGCATAAAGCCACCAAGCACCGTCACAGGGTTTGAAACACGACTGAGCAGCGTGATGAATCCGAAAAACTCGCCCGAGGACAGATCCTTGTGCCACACCTTCATGGCCAACGAAGCCGTCATAATGGCCACAAAAATGTACATCGCCGACTCGATGTAAATCTGCACAATACTCGACCAGAAATCCTTCGAGAACTGACTCTTGCGCAGCGCCGAGCACGTCTTCTTGAAGCGCGTGATAAGAGGGTCCTGGATGGCGTACGCGCGCACGACCTTTTCACAGCCCACGGCGTTCTGGAACTCAGCAGCGACGTAGGCGTTCCGAGAGCCGAACTCCTTCGACCGCTGCGCCGCGAACCCCTGCGGGCCACTGGACAGAAGCACGGCCGTGAACGCGAACGACATGACGCCGATGCTGACGTCCATGTACAGGGCGTAGCCGAAGCCGAACACCACAGCCACCAGGGGGTTCAGCAGGTTCCAGAACACGGCCTGCCACAGCGAGTTGACGCGGGCCACGTCACTCGAGAAGAGGTTGTTCAGGTCGCCCTCCGACCGCTCGGCGAAGAACTGCGTGTCCTGGCGCAGGATGATGTTGAGCAGCGCAGACTGCATGGACTCGGTGGCCTTGGAGATCATCTTGGACTGGAAGTAGCCCACGGCGTAGTCGCCCAGCACGAAGGGAACGCACAGAGCCAGCACGCCCACGACGCCGAACTTGAGCGTGGCCTCGTTCGGGTCGCCCGAGTCGAGCGTGTCGAAGGCGTCCGAGAGCTTGGCCAGGAAGATGGCGAGCGCCGGACTGACCGACGCGTTGATGCAGACCACGAAGAAGCAGAAGATGAGGTCGGCCATCTGGTTGGACCAGTGCCACAGCGTGCTGCGCACCACGTCCGAGATGCCGTAGGCCAGCGTGGACGACGACGCGTCGATGTCGCGCAGGTGCGACAGGAACTCGGTGGCCGACAGGTTCGGCGGCCGGTAGTGCAGCGCGCGCTCGAGGAAGTTCATGAGCTCGTCGCGCGTCATGTCGCCCTCGTCGCGGCCGCAGATGATGACGAGGTCCGTCTCCATCATCTCGATGGCCATGGCCGAGATGCCCGGGATGCGCGCCAGCGACGCGCGCAGCGACTCGATGCTCACGCGGATGTGGTCGCCGTTGGTGCGGAACTTGTGCAGCTTCTTGGAGAAGGTGCGCGCGCGCGGCTTGAGGATCAGGCGCAGCGCCACGATGGTGAGGTAGGCCAGACACAGCCAGTACTCCTTGTCGCCCATGGCGTAGCGCGCGCCCAGCAGCACGACCATGGCCAGCAGACACAGCAGGTCGGCGATGTTCGAGTGCGAGCGGAAGAGCGCGAGCCGCAGCCCGAGCACGCGGATGACCATGTCGATGAAGTAGCACAGCATGAGCCCCGACGAGAAGAGGCGCGAGGCCGTGGCCGCCACCTCGTCGTGGAACGTGGCCTTCTGCGTGAACGAGATGGTCAGCACCTGCACGAAGAAGTCCAGGAACAGCGCGAACGTCTCCGAGTAGTGCCACTTGCGCGAGTCGATCACGCGCAGGTAGAACAGGCGGTGGCCGTTGCCCGGCGTGCTGGCCGCGCCCTTGATGGTGCGCGGGTCCGACGCGTTGGGCAGCGGGCCGCCGATCTTGACGAAGCCGCCGCCGCTGTCGGGCGGCCCGCGCTCGAAGTCGGTGACCTCGCTGCTCATGTCCAGCGCGACGTGCACGGGGGTCTGCGTGGGCTCGAACGAGGCGGCCTTGCGCTGCATGCACTGGCCGGCGGAGTCTCAAGCAATTGGCCCGCCCGCGAGAGAGACGAATGCAGGAATGTGCCCCTCGTATGGGAACTGACTTATGGACGAAATTTACACCCGACCCTAATTTGTAGGGTTTTAGATAATTCAGGGGCAATTCCGCACCACATGGCGAAACCGCCCCGAACTGGATACTTCCTGACTCGATTTTTGGACCCAAAATCGCCGCTCGATTGGGTAATGTCCGGAATAGTAGTCTACAACGGAAATATAGTGTTTCTACTAATAGCACTGCAATGTCTAGTAGTGATATTGCGGCATGAAAACGGAAGGTTACTACTAAATGGCGCTTTGGATCATGGTACATGTGTGCCTCCACTCATCAAAGGACCTACAGCTCAGATAAGCACGCTGCGACCATAGGTTTACGCAGGGCTGGACCAGTTGCCCTTCAATGACGACATCCAAGGCATGATGAGGACCATCTACAGTATGAGCAAGACTACTAATTGAAATACATGTAGCCTCTTAAGATAGTACAGTACTACAAAAATGTGTACTATTATTGTACTATTAATCTTAGTACTATTAGTATCTATAATATGCTAATATATTAACTCTGGATTTCTGACTCAACCAGACCGATTTTCGGGGAGTACCCTGGACCAAAATATTGAGTATTGGCTTACGCCGTTAGCAAGTGGTGCATATGCATTGGTATCTGCACTAAAATCATAATTGACGAGGCCGCGTCTAAATACCATTACCAGACGAAAAAATATTCCTCTAACTCTAGGTCGAGATCCACCTTGGCCTTGATAATTTGATCATTTTGGCTTCGACCTTTAATTTGCTTGTATGCATCATGAGCTAATGCAGGTTTAACAAGTGTAAAACGTATAGCTTGAACCGACATCACTCTCGGGGGAAAATGCCAATACGCACGTACATGCCCAAGATGCCCCGACGAAAACAACTCCTGGGGAAGCATTGCACTCAGCAGCAACTAGACCCTCCCGTTATCGTCACATTGCAGTCCCAAGTACCACGGTAGGGTTACTTTTGACCAATCAAAAAGGTTTCAACCCTTCTAATAGAAGGGTATGGAAGTTTGTCGTTTGATTGATTGATGCATAGGTTTGCCGCAACGCAAAATGCTGGAGACACTGCAACAATCATTGCCGCACACGCCAGTCTTGGATCGCGGATAATTTTTCTTCCACAACGAAGTAGAACGTACGACCACCACCATTGTTAACGTCTCGATTAGAGCTTCATTATATGTCTAACTCTTTTCGTATTCAGCCTATTTTCATAAATATCATTGTCGACCTTGCCCCGAAAAACGGTCATTTCCGGTTCGCTTGAGTCAGAAATTCAGTGTTAATACTACTAATGGACCGAAAAAAATCATGATCGCTCGATTCACCGCTTGATCCCTCCTAGCTCCAGAGCTGCTGCACGGAATGGATTTGGATGTCACCAAGTGCGTCAGCGTTTACTTGTTGTGACCTGTTATTTTTTCCGTTGTCGCTTGCTGGTACATGCAGCAGCTTGGGTCTTTCCGCAACCGATATTATTAGATGGTATTCACCTTAAACTAGTGTACACAGCCTTCCAAGACGCGAGCCCCTTGAAAACGCAGGTGGCAATCGTGCAGATAGTGAATATCATCCAGAGGTCGCAATGGCTGGCCACTCGTTTGAGCGGCAGCGCTAGCCAAGGTGTCATGTCGAGCGCGGTTGGGCTCCAAACGTTCAAAATGGGTCCTTCGCCCGGCTATGCGCCATTAAAGGACGCCTGATCTATTCATGACAGTCGTGCGGATTGTCGCCGGTAACAACACGCAGTCGCCGCCTTGCCGAGATTTATCAATACCGAGCACCGCCAGCATGAGCGGTGCACGAGAGCACGGGAATATCCGACTACCGGTAGTTAATCGCACGCGGGGTCGCCGCCAGGAGCCTGTCGCCGCCGCCCGCTCGGAAAAGAGTCTGGAAGGGGCTTCGCCGTCGCTTGCAGCACACAGCAATGCAATGATACATTGCGCTGCGCCCTTTGCGGTTAAGACCGTCCATGGACGCAAATCAGGTAACACAGGGCTCCCGTCCTGAAAGCCTCGATACAGAAGGACGTGAGCAACGACACGAACAAGCGCGAGGGCGAGTTTGGTGTCAGCAAATTCTTGAGAGAGAAGGTTGTCTATTGAACCTTAGTTAATAGCCTCCTGATATTTTCTAAGTCGTTTGAGTAACGCTGACTCCGTCTTCTTGAGCCACGACGCTGGAACTGGAGGTGCATCTGGTGGTTCCGCCTCGATCCCGATGGCTACAAAGCAATCCAGAGTGAGCTGTAGCCGAAGCCCAGTGATCCTGGTTGCTGGCCTGTTGCGTTCGCTTCGTGCCACTGCCGATAGCTGCCTCAGGCAGCTCGCCCACATGTATTCCAATTGTTGTGGCGCTCTCCACTCTTTCCCGGCATGCACTACTTGGTTGCGAATTTGCCACAGCAGTGCATATCCGATACTGCACACACTCCACCAGATCCGCCGTAGCGCTTCTTCATATTCTTGGTTCCAGTGACCGTATCGTTTCGTGAGTCCCCGCTTCATTCTGTCACTTACCGGAGGAGCTTCCCGGGCCGATATATAATTCTTGTACGCCGCGAGGCGGCTGCTGGAAACTTCATGGCCCAGCCAATGCTCCACACATCGACACCAAAATTGTTGTGCTCGCTCGCAACCCCAGATGATGTGCGTGATCGTCACCTTGGTACCAGCTTCGTCATGTGCGAGAAGACAGCCATCATTCGGCTGCTCACCTTCATAGTGTAAATTTAATTGTTGAGCTGCCATCCGATAGGTCACCCATACTTGGTAGTTCGTGAGCGTGTTGCGATTCGACCATAGCTGCTGCGGTAGTTGACTCTGGAGACCACGTATCCACTCATCGCTTCCAGCACGAGCTTCCCACTTCGTGATCACCTTCTCGAGGCCAGGACTAGCTTGAAGCCGAAGCTGTTTCTTAGGCCGCGTCTTCAGTTCCTTCAGGATGTTGTGATTTCGCGTTCGTTCTGGTGCTTGCCAAGGATAACCATGTATCCGGGGGTTTGCGTAGAAGACGATACCCCCGGGTGCTTGGTTAGCTTCTTCACGTCCTTGTCCGCGTTCTCCTGCGCGACTACGTCCCAATTGAGCCCGTTGACTTGTTGCTGCAGCGTTATTGTGGAACTTCCTGCTTCTGAGGTCCCCACTACAATGGCTTCACCTTCAGCTGTCCAACTGTACCTTTGCGTGAGTTGCGGAGGTTTCCGGAGCTGAAGCGGTGGGGCTCTGCCGAGTTGTTCTCCTACCTGGATCCGGGGCGAGTGAAGGAGAATAGCGATGAGCCATCTTTCCAGTTTGGCAATCGTATGCCCCTCCTGAAACCCGGGTGCTGTTGGTACTCGGACCGAGTAAGTCGATCGTGCAGTCCTTATGATTTCCAGACTGGTTATCGAGGTGACAGCAATTCGATCATATTTAGTCCGTAGTAACACTGGCACATTGTTATCTGGGATCCATGGGTTATCGGCCCAAGTGAATGTTCCCCAGAACGCCTTGAGCTCCTGCGATTCCATTTGTCTCGGCGGGATATCGCTTAAGTCCACTTCGACGATGATAAGTTCGCGCGACCTGGGCTGGTAAGTCGCGCTCCTCGGATTTTTTCCTGCTACAGCCGCCAGTCGGGGGACGAACACTGCCGCTAGTTTCTGTCGTTCATGCTGTTCTACTTGTGATGGAGCTAGCTCGGTGCAAACTTCCATCTGGAAAAGGCGTCGGCGACCGCTCCAAGCCGCAGGGCATCTGCCTTTACTGTTCCGTCGCGGTGTCACTGCTGGTTCATCGTCGTGAAAGCCCATCCACGCAAACCAGGCCTCGCGGTAGATGTCTTGCTGACTCAGTAGCCACAACATTGACACTTTCACTCTTTGTGCCTGAATCGCGACGGGTATTGCAATTAGGCCAAGGCCACCGGCGTTTTTAGGCGTGAAGATCAGACTTGGTGTGAACTTGTGTCGACTGGGATCATCTTTGAGCTGCCGCCGCCACAAGAACTGCTTTTGCATGTTGACTAATCTCGCTAAAACCTTCTTGGGAGGTGGAAACAGTTTTGCAGTAAAGAGTACCGCTGGCAACACGATAGCATTAAAAAGATCAACCCGGTCACGCACTGTCGTTGCTGCTTGTTCAGCTGTTGCCATTCTTCTTTGGATGCTTCGGATCCTGTTGGCCCAATTAATATTGCTCAGATCACCAAAACCCACATCATACCCGAGATAGCGAACCGTGTCTCCCAGACTTAGCACCGGGACTCCATACCACTGCGCTTTCAAGATCGCTTTGTTCAGGAAGATGTACTTACTCTTGACTGGTTGCACCTGAAGTCCGGAAATCTGGCCAAAGTGGTCAACGATTTTCATAACCCTGGGTAGCTGACCGCTCCTCTCTAAGAACACCGTGGAGTCGTCAACAAATGCGGAGAATTTGTGCTCGCCGCTGTTTATGTTTTTCGAGACCTGCAGACCGCGGAGCTGCTCGTCCTGCTGCAGCGCTAACGCCAGGAATTCCACAGCCAAAATGAAAAGTAGTGGCGCTAACGGACATCCTTGCCTGATGCCCGATTTAACCTCCAACGGTGAAGAATACTGCCTATTCACGAAAAATTGTGCTGTGGTTCCTTGGTGAAGTCGAGCCATAAGATCCACAAATTCCGGTGCAAATCCGAATTGGCGTAACACTTCGAGGAGAAAGACGCGATCTACCGTATCGTAGGCTTTAGCAAAATCTAGTAACAGGATCCCGGCACTGTCGGAGGCATTGCTGAAGGCGTCATAAATTGCATTTTCCAACTGAGCTAGCATCATCACCACGGATCGGTCCATTTGCCGTCCGTGAACAAAACCTTGTTGAGTGTTACCAATGAGCCGGCCGAGAAAACGTTGTAGCCGTGTTGCCAACACTTTAGCAAACAGTTTGTAGCTTGTTTGAAGGAGTGAAATCGGGCGGTAATCTAAGGCGTTCGACGAGTCTCCCTTCTTCCTGAGAGGCACAATAACTGCTTTTAGGAAGGAGTCTGGTGGGGGGCTTCCTTGCAGGAGATCGTTGCAGGCAGTTACGAGCCTAGGGATCATCGGTGCCGCAAGATCGAGGTAGAAATCATTGTTGAGCCCATCTTCGCCACCAGCTTTGTATCGTTGGAGATCCGCTACTGCAGCGAGCAGGTCGTCCTCGGTGATGGGAGCCAGAAGCCGCTTATTGTCTTCTACGCGTACTAGTCTCTCGAGGGGGACAGTAGCAAACGCCTTCACAGCTGCTTCCATTTGCTGCGGGGTTAGACTGCTATGACGTTGACCCATTATGTTTGCCCAAACTCGTGAAAATCGTTCCGGTATATCGAGAGACTCGTCAAAGATATCCCCTGGAGGAGCTTGGATGCTCGATACGGTTTGATCGCGTTCCCAGACCGCGGTTCGCTTGAACAACCAGCGAATGTCCGCCGGGGTCCGTTCGAGATGGCTTCCAAAGCGAGCAGCGTTTCGGTCGCGCACGTCTTGGACCAATGCAGTGAGGAGCTGTGTGCGACTTGTGGCGTTCTCCCGCAACTGCCTCTGCAGCTTATTCGACTTACGTCGCCTTCGCTTTTTCTCTCGCCGGGCAATGTGTTTGATGGCGTTTCGGCATTGCTTGATCCATGCGTCCCAGCTGAGATAACCCGGCCCGTGTTGCGGTGCCTTCCCATTGAGCTCCCGGAGTAGTTCTTCAATTAGACGTTCCGAGTTTCGTGAAAAAGGCTTCTCGAGCCGCTTGGTTCGACGCCGGCGCATACACATTCAGAATGTGCATGTCTTGGAAAGTCACTCCAATTGCCCGCTCGCTCCAAAGCTGCTGGTTCCAAGGTTGAATCACGGATTGAAACTCTGGAAAAACTAAGATGCCCACCCCCGCTGTTTTCTGCGGTGCTACACTCCAATGTGACAGCGAAGGCTGTCCTGGCGAGTGATTCCACATCCGATTCCATCGCTCCTCGAGCTCAGCCTGCTCTTCCTCTGAGCAGACATGCGTCTCCTGAAGAAGAATCAGCGCGGGTCGTTGAGCGCGAGGAATGGTACGCCACGCTGACAACCACTCCCATCGGTTGGTAGACTTAAATCCTTGCACACTCTGAGTGATGATCTTAATATCGGTCGCTTTGGGGAGAGGCCTCACGTCGCTCTCCTTCTCCGTGTGGAACGTCATTAAGTCGGAGAAGGCACTCCGGCCATAAGCGTCCCACAGCGGTTCCTCTGACACCACCAATTTCGACATGGCGACGCCTTTAGTACTGGATCTGTGGTGTTGTGGTCGTCAGCTGTGTCTGGTGCGAGTCCGCTCCATCGTCGACCACTTGGGCCATGTACTGTCCAATTGCACCCCATTTTACGGTCATGGCTTTGTCACTCGTTAGGAATGCAGCTTTGAAGGTCGGAATCTTTCGGAGGGCGGTCAGGTGTCGTTGGAGCTTGGCCTCTGCTGAGTCATCAGGGTGACTGTCCTCTCCGATCATTGCTGCCACCTTCTCTGCGTAAATGTGCGCGAACAATAAGTAGTGGCTTAGCCGAGAGGTCCTCGTTGGGGCACAGAGCCACATGACTACATCACGCCCATAGTTTTCCGCCTTTTCATTGTCCCATTCGTCTGAACTGGTCATGATCGCCGTCCTCCGCTTGTTATCAACTGCACGCTCTGCTCGGAGCCCCCACTGCGCGAGACGACGGACCCGGGTGGGATGTGATTTCTCATCACGTTGACCTGCTTCAATAGCCGTCTGCCAGCATTCACCTCGCCAGGGAGAAGTTAGCTCATCCAGCACTGACGGGGCTAGGAGTTGCACGATTTCGTGGCTGTGACTGAAGTTACGAAGCAGGAGAAGGATATAATCTCGTTCCTGCTGAACTGCCGTCAACCAGGTCTCTACCGAGGCTTCCACCGCTGGAAATGGCACCGCGGAACGCTTTGCCCATTCGCTCGCGTATGCACTCCAAAAAATTGGCCAACTTGGCATGCCTTCCTGGGTATTCGGCTGTGGTAATCGGCGAGGGCTATCCATGTCCTCGAACATCGTAAGCAGATTCTTGGTTGGATCGTCACTATTGCGCTTTTTCAGCGGCACCGCCCGGTTGTTAACATTCACCACTAAACCATCTTCCTCACGACGCTCAATTGGGGTAGTTGTGTGTGCCCGCTTACCTGGGGCTGCGGGTAAAGAACTGCGCTGGAGTAAACGCCGCGGTGTAGCCGCCCGGGGAGTAGAGAATTCTTCGGAGCTCTGTGTCGACGAGGGGTAGTAATCTGGATCATCTTGGTCCTGCCTCGGTGACGTAGGCTCCGACCCTGGTGGAATTTCCGCGCTCTTCTCCTCCTCGAGGCGTTGACGCCACTGCCGAACCACTGGCTCGGGGATTTGAAATTCCATCATGTATTCTTTGCACTGCTCAGGATCCCTCAAGTCCGCTGCTAGAAGCCGTTGTTGCTGGTGGAGCGACAGCTGCGATACTGTGGCAACGAGAAAATGGAGTAACTCGTGGGTGCGTTCGCCGCCTACTCGTAGGATCTGGTCTATCTCTTGCTTGAGTGCATGATGAATTGTTGGCCCGCGCATTCGGTCTTGTATCTCCTCGAGATTGCCTCCCCACCCTTCTGGATCCCATGGTGACTGGGACCCATACTGTGACTCAGTGTTCAGCTTTGCTTCATCTTCTGTCTTCCGCTCTTCATACCGCTCGCTTGGTGCTTCTGCCTCCTGTGGAAACCCGCCCTCTTCAGCCACTTGTACTACCGTGGCTGGGTCCGTCGTCTCCGTCGCACTTTGGTGCCTAGTATCCAGGTCTTCATCATCACTTCCTGCCATCTCCACGTCTTCCTCCCTGACTCTCTCCTCGGGAGCCCGCGCACTGTGAACATAAGCACTGTAGTGTTTGTTATGGTAGTGAAGAACAAGCGGCAGTTTACCGTCGTTTGACCCCGCTTTGCGTTTAAGCTCGAGGACTTTCATCACGCAGCCTTCGGCAGAGAGTGGAAATTCTCCACAAGTCGAGTAGTCCTTTTTGTTTGCGTGGCGTGTTTCTGGCTCATAATGAAGTGCACTCCAGATCGTTTTTCCAGGCACAAAGCTGATGACTAGGATATCTCGTTGCAGCATAGTGCCATATGAAGCGAGAGTATCATTGCTGCCCCAAAGTAGTCCGGGTAGGAAGACGGCTGGATCCGACGAGCTCGACCCGTACTCGGTGAGGTAACGTCGGAACTCTTCCTCGGAGACTGGTTGTGTCATTTTCTCGTAGCCGCGTCCGAGCTGCAACAGCGTCTGCTTTCGCTGGGCATGCGGGTATTTCAACGGGAAATCAATGAAGGCTCTCGCCGTGCATCCTTTTTTCAAAGCTGTGGCTGCTTGAGCAAGGCGATCCGGCGTGTCGGAGAAGCTGCAATTCGCTAACGCTTGAGCCACTGAGTAAACCTGACAGTTTCCGGATTTCGGAGTTGACACTGGTCGGAGACCCATAGAAACAAGAGCCCTCGACAGAGATTTCTCTAGGGCTACCTCTCCGTGGGTTGCCGTACTTGCTGCTGACGAGACGGGATCTTGCGCTTGCGTTGGGGGCACCGGGGCAAGAGCAGCGGCTAGCTCTGCTAAGGCAGTATCCTCTGCTACCAGCATCTCGGCGTGAGCCTTGCGGATTGCTTTGGCCGTGGGTTTTGGCTTTTCCGCTTGTTCTGGCTTTTGCTCGTCTTCTTGTGACGACTTCTCGTCAGCTGACTCAATAGTCAGCGGATTAAATCTCGACCCGGCTTTTGCGTTGTGGTGCGCGCTATTCACGCGCCCATTCTTCATTCCAGGTTTCGTCGGCTTGTCATCATTCTTAGCCGACACAGATCCTTGTTGGATGGGGAAGTTGGTGTGTGGGTGGTTCGTCGGGACACCACTACTGGGCTTCTTCTTGGACCTGCCATCAAACCAGCCCTCCTTTGGTTCCTCAGCCAACGTATCCCGCGGACCTCCGTGGCGCGTCTGCACTGGGTCCGACGTTGCCGCTCTTTCCGACGACTGCTCTGCCCCATTGGGGCTATCGTTACCAGTCGGTTGTGACTCCTCCGACTGGAGACTTGCGGTCACCGTAGAACGTAGCTCCGCAAGGCTGGTAAACGTCGGTGGCTGCACCCGCAAACTAGCAACCGTGTCTTCCGTAGCCACTAGACATCCTGGGCCCCGGATCTCATCCACCGACATGTGGCACGCCCTCATCGGGTGCCCGATACGGCCACATCGAAGACATTGCTGCCGACCCCGCATACTCGGATGCTGAACAACAATGACAGAGGTGAACCAGGCAATCCGCGTGATCCCTTCTAGTGCCCTTGGGCAACCATCCATAGCGAAACTCAGTTCCCATGCTGTTGACGTACTCGATTGAGGGCCACTCTGGTCCAGGTCCTCGAAGACAAACGGCACGCGTAGAACATGCTTTAGATACGCATGAAGCCGGCCTAAATCCATGTTACGCGTTACGTTGCGTAAAATGACGGTGTACTCTGACGCCGTCGATATCAGGGCGCCGTCTTCTGCGTATTGCAGGTCCCAAACATTCGCCCCAGGTGCTCGTCTTCCTGCTGGATGTGCATTAACCAGTCTATGCGTCGCACGATGGAAAGGTACCTCGAGCCCGTCAAACCTATTGGCTGCCTCTCTGGTAAAGAAGTAGAAATGAATCTCGTGCTTCGCTGCGTTGTAGCTGATCGTCTTTACTGCTGCCAGGAGACCCCAGAGGTGTTGGTGATCGGTGTTGCGGTTCATAGCCGCAATAGAGATACTCTCCTGTAGACTTTTGATGCTCTGAAATGCTTCCTTGACTGGCAGCTCACCGTCCAGGTCCATAATCAAGAGCCCCTCTACCTGAGCCCGCACAGTACCAATGATCCTCAGCTTGTCTTCTGTTCGCATGATGCGGTTGAAGAACTGCGGCAACCGACGGCAGATTATCGTACCCTCCACTATCCCTTGTACAATTCTCCACTCGTCTTCCGTTCCTTCCCGGAATGCCCCCTTGGAGTGCTTACCGTAGGTTTGCTCACATACCTGCCGAAGATGGGTGGTTTCCTCGGCTGAATACACAGTTTGGTTGAACAGGAACTCCTTCGTTGTAGCCCCGACTCCATCTCCTCTTTCCTGTTGGCCCGTCACTTTTTGAGCCCATTGGGTGAGCACTGGCGCTTGAAGCTCCGCATTTAACACGGAGACCTTTCCCAACTCCTTGCTGAGGACATATTCCAACGACTGCCTGGAGTTGTAGACCGTGTGGCAGGACGCGACCACGAGTTGGGACCACGAAGTCCAGTCATGAAGCTGGTTGACCACAATGTCTTCAAAAACGTCTACCAGCCGCTCCAGCTCCTGCTTGCTTAAGCGCGGGAGACGTTGTGCTGCGGCAGATAGGTTCTTCTTCTTGCTCGGGTTCTTGGGGAAAACAGTTTCAAAAAGCTGCTGCACTAAATCCAGCCATGCTTGGGGTCGAGGTTTGCGATAGGTGGCGGTTTGCAGTGAGTGCTGGAGCGCTGCAGCCAGCTGCTCCGCCGTCGCTGGCAGCTTGCCTTCTTCCTGCACCTCGGACTCCTCGCTCGTTTCAGCCTGCTGCTGGCTACTCGCCTCGGTGCTTTGCTCTGGGCGGCCAGGAGTCTCCACCGCTACTGGGGGTGCCGCTTCGGTTCGTGTAGGCGGAGGTTCGTCAGGCGCCATCTCGCTCGCCTTCCTTCCGTCCAAAGCTGGAGTCAACCCTTCATTTTGCGGAGTTATGTCGTCCGCTGCCAGCTTGCCTGACTCAGTTATTTCCGCCTGTAAGTCGTCCTCTTCCTCCGGCTGGGTCTCGGGGACGATCTCGTCCGGCAGTCTCTCCTCCGTGTCTACGGGTGAGGCGTCGGGGTCACCGTCCGCCTTCGGGACCTGTCTAGGGGGCCGTCTGGCGTCCGGGTCCATGGCCGAGGCCGCAGAGGACATGGTGATGAATACTTTGACTTGGTCTAAGTATACCAAATCAGGGGGGCACTGTGCACTTCCAATCCCAGGATCAACTCGTGCCGGGTTGCTGGGGCTTCTGTCGCAAAATCGAAAGTGGTGTCAGCAAATTCTTTTCCGCCACCACACTGCGATAACGGTATTTTGGCCCCAGCGACCGAACACCGCAATCATTGCGGCAATGGACCCATTCGAGTGTCAGCAGCGGATCGCAAGTTGCCTTTTCCTGTTCCCAATTGTACCAATCCAATGGTACTACAGTACTACGAATTTGGCGCCAAAAGCCCGCGACCAATCACAGCGCGCGGCTATTTGTCCCACACGCCTTCTTCTACTCCTTCAGTTGGTACATTGGCCATGAGCTACCACCGCCGCGACTACGGCGGGTCCTCCTCGCGCTACGCGAACGGCGGCGGCAGCGGCTCCTTCTCCATCCCGGACTCAGATTTCCATCGAGACACGACGCTCAAGCGCCGGCGCCAGCTCTCGCCGCCGCGGCCCGTGCAGCAGCAGCAGCAGCAGCAGCGTCAACCGTCTCGCCGAGCTCCGCCGCCGCCTGCGGACGTGACGTCTACGATGCGCGCGCGGTCCAAGTCCAAGTCCCGTGCGCGCGCTGTGGCCCGTAAGATACCGGGTCAGCAGTTCATCGCGCTGGGCAGCAACCGCGCGGCCAGCGCGTCCACGCTCAACACGAACAAGGCCAGTTACTACCGGCCGCCCGTGGCCGAGTCCTACCAGCCGCCGCCGGCGAGTGCGGCCCGCTCTCGCTCGCCCAATGCGCGCGCGGGTCGGTGGGATGCGGCGTCACAGGCTGCAACCG
Organism: Phytophthora x cambivora; assembly: GCA_033557925.1. Lineage (NCBI taxonomy): Eukaryota > Oomycota > Peronosporomycetes > Peronosporales > Peronosporaceae > Phytophthora > Phytophthora x cambivora. Next base: position 1,087,263 of record JAUCEB010000008.1, on the reverse strand, counting down.
CTGGACGGCGCAACCCGTCGCCTATTTCCACGCGCACGCGCTCCAAATCCGTCACCAGGGAGAAGGAGGACACAGTCGCGGCCATCCAACGCAGCCAGCGAGAGCGCTCCAAGTCGGCGGCGAGACGCAGTGGCGGCGCGCCCTTAAGCTCGCGTAAGGAGGCGGCGGCCACGTCCTACAGCAGCAGTCGAGGGATGGAGAGCAGCGAACCCCGGCGCTCGGGGAAGAAGCGCGAGCGTTCTAAGTCCAAGACGCGTGAGCGCTCCAAGTCCAAGACACGCGAGCGTTCCAAGTCCAAAACGCGCGAGCGAGAGCGGGAACGTGAGCGCGGGAGGGACCGCGAGCGGTCTCCGAGTCGCGATCGCCGCTCGCGCCGCTCCAAGGCTGCGGACAGCACTGAAGACGAAGAGAAACGGACCAGAACGTCGTCGTCACGCAGCAGGAAGTCGAGTCTGCAGGAGATCGAAGACGCCATTGCGGACACGGAGCGCGAGCTGCGGCCGAAGAAGAAGGAGCTCGACGAGCTGCAGGAACAGATGGAGGAGCTAAAGAAGCGCCTGGATACCAAGGAGCTGGAGGTGTACGATCTCCAGGTTGAGCTCAACGCGCTGCGAATGCGTCGGGAACGGCGTCTGCCTTCGCACCGGAGTGAGAGCAGCCGGAAAGAGAGTCGAGAGGAGAAGTCCTCGAGACGATCCAGGAGCTCGAGCAAGCGACGTGACAGTCGGCGGTCGAGTAGCCGCTCGCGCGCCTCCAAGCGCCCATGCATCGTGGATGAAGAGGACGAAGAAAGTGATGACGACGGCTTTGAAATTATGGATCCAAGCGAAGTGAAGAAGGAACTCGAGACCAGCTCCGCCACAGCGAAGAGCACTGTTGTGCCAGTGGAGGAGACGATGCCCGACAACTTTTGGGGGCGCTCTCCCACTCCCAAGCTGCTCGCGAATCACCGCTTCCGCGCGATCCCGGACGGCAGCGTTCGCAAGGGCCGCCACCTCGCCTTTAACCCGATCCAGCCCCAGATTTTCGCCACAAGCCCTGATGAGGGTGGCCTTATCCTGTGGAGTTACCAACGCCAGGACCAAGACATCGCCAAGGTGGTGACGCTGATGCCGTCGTCTTTCCGCCGGGAAAATCCCTGTGCCGAGGCCATTTCGTGGAGTCCCGATGGGAACCGCATGGCCATGGCATTCCGCGATCCCGTCGACGGAAAGGGTGAATTTTGCATTGTGCAGCTTCACCAGTTAAAGCTTGAAGACAGCGATACGGCACAGCCATTGCCGCGTGATCGACTAACCTCAAAGCGCACTACCCTGCATCAACGAGGTATTTCTGCGATCGACTGGCTGCCGACGGGATCTGGACCTGAGACCACAAGCCGCCAAGTAATTACTACGGGTAGCTCCGACCACGCCGTTGTGCTGTGGGAAGAGCACGAGAATGCTAAGAACGATGGGCTGGACTTGAAGTGGAACGTGCTGCACCGCGACCACCGCAGTGAAGTTCGATCGCTTTGTGTGCACTCGCAGCGCGACTGCTTGTACACGGGTGGTCTGGATGGCCTATTGATCCGATATGATCTCAACAAAGGCCGCACCCAGAACGTGATCGAACGCCGCAAGCCAAACATCTCCAAGATCAACGCGGTGCTGGAGCACCCGCACAACCCGAACCTGCTTCTGGTCAGTTGCGTGGAGCAGAGTAACCACAACTTGTTGCTACATGATCTCCGCCAGCGCTACGACCCGAAGGGAATGTCTCTGACATGGCAGGGTGGTGCCATGAGTCAGTACGTTGTGCCGAGGTGGTCGCCTGCAGGCTATCACGTGTCGTGCGGCAGCAAGACGGGTGTCGTGAACATCTGGGACGTGCGTATGCGCGGCGAAAACTATCCTGCAGTGCTGCCGCAGCAGTCTCTTCGCGTGCACCGTAAGTGTCTGTCTGCACTCCAAGGCTCTTGTTGTTGTTTGTGTCCGCTTACAATCTGTTGCTTGTCGTTTTCTCTTCTTCTGCACAGACAAAACGGTTCTTCACGCGACTTGGCACCCGCGGTACGACGCCATGTTCAGCGTCTCGCACGACCGAACGCTCGGTCTGCTCACGTTCCGATAAGCGGCGAAAACGTTAGGATGGACAACGCATTAGTTTGACTTAGTGGGGGCGATCTGCCCTCGACCAGCGCCTTTGGGTTGGTGATGCGAAGTTTTGTGCTTCGGCGTTCGCTCCGTAAGAAAACCAAATTCAAGGTCGCTGTATGTTTTATCGAGTTGAAGTGGATGGGATTCAGCACTGAATACCATCCAGATCCAACTGTTTGCGCGCGTCCAGCGCAGCGTCGTCAACAATAATGACAAAGAGCTCCACACAAGACACTGGCATCCCGTGTCTGCTGCACTGCTAATGCACATGAGCCCCAAAGGAAGCCGCCGAAATGCAAGAAGCTGGTGATTATCCAAGGGGTTGAACGTGTTGCGTCACCGCCCAATGACGCTGGTTAAATGTGACGCATGACATCACTGCTTCACTTGCCGTGAGTATGCAGCCTGCATTGCAGGATCCCCTCGATCATCTACGATTGTCAGTTTACCTTTGCTCTGCTCATGGCTCACCCAACGTGGGGCCAGCAACCAATGCATTTACAGTTTCGCCCGAGCAACCAGAAGCCATGGCATCCGAGTTGCTGCAGAGCTACTACGACTGGGCGAATGCCACCGAGATCAAGGTGCTCGACTGGGTGGACCCCGAGGGCGGCTGGAAGGTGCACCCCATGGCCGACTACCCGCTCGCCAACTTCGCCAGCGTGTTCGCCATCTGCGTCGGCTACGTGCTCTTCGTCGTGTTCGGATCGGTGCGTTCCCAGTGGTCCGTTCCGATGGTCTCTCCATCTCTTTGTCGCTGACTCGCGTGCTTCTGCTGACGGTCTTCCAGGCGTTGATGAAGCTGGGCGTCCCCGCCTTCAAGACGAGCGCCATCCAGTTCATCTACAACCCCATCCAGGTCATCGCCTGCTCCTACATGTTCGTGGAGACGGCCATCCAGGCCTACCGCAACGGCTACTCGCCAGCTCCCTGCAACGCCTTCAAGGCGGACGCGCCTGTCATGGGCAACGTGCTCTACCTGTTCTACCTGTCCAAGATGCTGGACCTGTGCGACACCTTCTTCATCGTCGTGGGCAAGAAGTGGCGCCAGCTCTCGTTCCTGCACGTGTACCACCACCTCTCGGTGCTGCTCATGTACTACGTCGTCTTCCGCGTGGCGCAGGACGGCGACTCGTACGCGTCCGTCGTGCTCAACGGCTTCGTGCACACCATCATGTACACGTACTACTTCGTGAGCGCGCACACGCGGGACATTTGGTGGAAGCGCTACCTGACGCTCATCCAGTTGGTGCAGTTCGTGACCATGAACGTGCAGGGCTACCTCATGTTCTCGCGCCAGTGCCCCGGCATGCCGCCCAAGATCCCGCTCATCTACCTGGCCTATGTGCAGTCGCTCTTCTGGCTGTTCGTCAACTTCTACGTGCGCTCCTACGTGCTCGCCCCCAAGAAGAGGACGCTCCCGGCCAAGAAGAACCTATAGACGAGCAGTGTTAACACGCGTGTGCAATGCAATGAACATGTCCAATTACTCCGTTCTGTGCGTTTCACTTAACCTAACAGAGCTATATCAACTTCACAAGCGTATCCTAGCAGTACCTAACAATGTACTAATGCACTTCTAGTCACCGCAGCCTGTTGCCTGGTAGTTGCCGACAGTTGAGACTGCACAGTACGTCCGCAGATGTCCTCCACGGTGGAGTCCACCCCATCGACGTTGAGATGGGCGGCGGGTGCCGCCATATCGGTGGCTGGTTTGCCTCGTGTCCTGTCCTCTGCATGGTTGGGTGGCCCCGGTCGCTTTAACATCCGCGCTGCGTCATCGTGGGGCGATAACGGCTGCGACTGCCGCTTCAAGATGACGATGACAGCGGCGTGCTCGGGCCAGAGATGGCACATGACATCATAACTCGGCGTCGAAATTCATCGACTTTCCCCCTCAAAAGCGATTCACTAGGCCCCAGTATGAACCGCACAGTGGTACCCCGAACCACCGCAAATTATGGTGCTTCGAGCTTGACACGCAAAGCGAAGCTGACCCCACACTCGGCTGCCAGTCCGCGGCTGGAGCCTCATTCGCGCTTTTGCCGGTTCGCCTCCAGACTCCCCGTCCCACACACACACACGACCACCATGTCGGCCGAGCTGCTGCAGAGCTACTACGACTGGGCCAACGCCACCGAGACCAAGCTGCTCGACTGGGTGGACCCCGAGGGCGGCTGGAAGGTCCACCCCATGGCCGACTACCCGCTCGCCAACTTCGCCAGCGTCTACGCCATCTGCGTCGGCTACCTCCTCTTCGTCATCTTCGGCACGGTGCGTCCTGCCTGGCTCATCGGCTGTGCTCGCGTCGCCTTCCTTGCGTCTAACTTGGACTCTTCTTGCTGTTGCTGCTGCTGCTGTAGGCCCTGATGAAGATGGGCGTCCCCGCCATCAAGACGAGCCCCTTCCAGTTCGTCTACAACCCCGTGCAGGTCATCGCTTGCTCCTACATGTGCGTGGAGGCCGCCATCCAGGCCTACCGCAACGGCTACTCCGCCGCCCCGTGCAACGCCTTTAAGGCCGACGCCCCTGTCATGGGCAACGTGCTGTACCTGTTCTACCTGTCCAAGATGCTGGACCTGTGCGACACGGTCTTCATCATCCTCGGCAAGAAGTGGAAGCAGCTCTCCATCCTGCACGTGTACCACCACCTGACCGTGCTCTTCGTCTACTACGTGACGTTCCGCGCCGCGCAGGACGGCGACTCGTACGCCACCATCGTGCTCAACGGCTTCGTGCACACCATCATGTACACGTACTACTTCGTGAGCGCGCACACGCGCGACATTTGGTGGAAGAAGTACCTCACGCGCATCCAGCTCATCCAGTTCGTGACCATGAACGTGCAGGGCTACCTCACCTACTCGCGCCAGTGCCCGGGCATGCCGCCCAAGGTGCCGCTCATGTACCTCGTGTACGTGCAGTCGCTCTTCTGGCTCTTCATGAACTTCTACATCCGCGCGTACGTCTTCGGCCCCAAGAAGCCGGCGGTGGAGGACGCCAAGAAGAAGGTCTAAGCGGGCGATAGTTAAGTCCCCCTTCCAGTTCTCTTCAGTGTAGCAGTTCTCTCTTCCAGTTCGCTTTGTAAAGGAGATAAGTAGCGGCAGTCCCCGCGTGGGCGCCTCACAAATACATCCCGTCTGAAAGCTTTTTATTGGTGATACATGCACTGGACGTTGAAGTGGACGTGTGGTGTGCAGCGATTTATCTAAATCACTACATGTTGACTAAAACATGATGTTTACATGAAGGCTCGTGATGCTGCCCCCGACTGGGTGTTGCAGTGTTGCAGTAGCCGCTCTAATGTAACCGACTCGCACCTTTTATATGTAGCGGGCTACATGTACCGGTATACGCGTCCGGATAAATGGAGATTTTTAGTACACCCCTGAGTCAGGGCCCCAAAACCCTGTGAACCGTACAGCGCGCTTCGCGCGGGGTCGGCTCGCTACGGTCGCTCTGTTTTACCCTACCTCGCTTCCCGCTGGGCTCGGCTGGCTGCGCTCGCTTTGCACATCGTTTATGCCCTCCGGAAATACAAGAAATACAAGGTGTATGCTTCAGTCGGGGACAGCAGTCACTCTCTTGGTGTATGCTTTGGATCCAATCGACAACATTTCAACCTGCATGCGAGCGTGACGCTACACTCGTCAGTCGTGTACTGTACTTAAAGGTACTGCGTCACAGTGCCTGACCAGTTATCCTTGCCATTATCGAAAAAGCTCCGGACCCCGCGAGCTCAAGATCCTTTCGCCGCCATGGCCGCCGCTCCGCCCGTGCAAGACGAGAACGATATGGAGACGCCGTACAAGGCCACGCCCGTGTGGAACGTCAAGGCCACCATCGTCAAGTACCGCGTGGCGCTGGCCGTCGTGCTGGTCGTGCTCGTTGTGGTGATCGTCCTGGCCGCTTGCGGCGTCTTCTCCTCCTCTTCCTCCTCCTCGGACTCCTCCTCTTCCACCGCCTCCAATGGCAACGTGACCATCTACCACGCCGGTTCGCTGGTCGGCCTCATGGACGACAAGCTCGCGCCGGCCTTCACCGCCGCCACAGGCGTCGCCACGTCCCTGCTAGCCAAGGGCTCCGTCAAGCTGGCCAATCTCATCGTCAACGGCAGTCAGGCCGACGTGTTCATCAGCGCCGACGCGTCCGTCAACTCGGAGCTGCTCATGGGCGACGCCAACGACAACTTGATCTCGTGGTACATCACCTTCGGCGAGACGTCCATCGGCGTCGGGTACTACCCGGAGTCCCCGTACGCCGACGTCTTCGCGGCGGTGGAGAACGGCTCGCTGCTCTGGTACGAGGCGCTGCTGCAGAACCCCGGCGTGAAGCTCGGACGCACCGACCCGGACGCCGACCCCAAGGGCTACCGCACCGTCATGATGTTCGAGCTGGCCGAGGAGTTCTACAACACCACCGGATTGGTGTCGGGGATCTTGGGCAACGCGACGAACAGGGACCAGATCTTCTCGGAGGAGAACCTCGAGACGTATCTGTCGTCCGGAGACCTGGACGTCGGCTTCTTCTACGCGGTGGAGGCTGGCAGCTTGAGCGGCATCAACTTCATCACGCTGCCGGAAGAGATCAACATGGGCAACCCAGCTCTGAACGACGAGTACGCGACCGTGTCGTACTCGAACTCCGAGACGGGGACGGTGTACAACGGATCGGCGTCCATCTACACGGTGACGATTCTCAACAACGCCACGCACATGTCGGAGGCCGAAGAGTTCGTGGCGTACTTGCTGTCGCCTGACGGGCAGAAGATCTTGACCGAACAAGGAATGCAGGCGGCTAACCTCACTGCTTACGGCGACACTTCGAACCTCCCCTCGACGATTGCTACGTACCTGTCGTGATGAAAATACTTGCGACTCGAGCACACGCAGCAAGAATTGGCGACGTTGCGCTACCCTCGTTGTAAATCTGAAATCAAGTACAATTCAATTGCAGCTCTCTCGTGGTAGGTGTTCGTTTTGGGAATTAATTAAGCGCTTACGGAGGCAAATGTCAAGGGATACTCGTCATCTACCGGTCTCTTCCTTTGGGAAGGTTTGTTTGGATTGAAGGGGGGGGGTCGAATAACTTCTTCCGGACTTATCCGATTCGGAGATTATGAGAGGTCTCGATAATCGCGAGTAGTCAGAGGTGACGAATTTCTCCACCGATGATTCTTGCATTCACGGCAGGCGTTCTTGTGTCCGACGTCGGGTGTCGTATACATACTGTTAAGTTAGTTGGGTGCTGGCAGGCGCTGACTGGATTCACGACCGTTGTTCGAGGAGGACATACTTCAGCAACGGGCGGTTGTCCCCCATGATACTCCTCTGGGGACGCTGCTCTGATCTTCGTGTCGCACCAACCTTGTGCCGAAATGCGAAGAGGGCTATCTCGTCCAGCCACACTTCGTCGTCTTGGGGCTGTGGGGCGAACCGGTTGTGAGCCTCTTGCGGTTCAGGCTCACGGACAGCATAGCTGATGTCAGTTTCAGGGTCTGGGGCTTCGAGTTCGGATTGTCTCGACCAGAATTCGCTGATGTCGCTGTAGACGGAGGTTGTGTCGCTGGACATGTCGTTAGTGCTGATACTACTGCTGTCCTCACGCTCGTCATGGGACGTCAGCGAGCTGGTGTTGTTTGGCGGGGTGGCGAAGTAGTCGAGACTGCCCCACGTCCGCCAGCTCGCGAGAATGTCGAGCTCAGCGAGAGACGGAGGGCCTTCAGCCTCTAGCATGGGCACTTCGTCAAGTGAATCGCTCTCATGCTCTACTTCCAGCACCGTCTCGAGCGTAGCCGTGTGCTTGGGTTGCACAGTGTTGTGTCTTGCAGGTAGAACTGGAGCAAGAGGAGTCTGGGGTGCATGCGCGGTGACAACCGCGAAGTTGGGCTGGGTGAGAGCATTCTCAAGTGCCGCCCACCACGTTTCGTACACGGCACTTGTCGGAGCCCGCAACGCCACGCGCCGGTGCCCCCGGCCGCAGCAAATGCCGAGTTGAAAGCGGCGCGCCTCCTTCGCCGACACGGGGACGAGACTGGCGGACTGGTTGAGAGGGATTCGCATCTTACCGCCGAGGACCTTCGGGCGAGCGATGGTCAGAAGTCCTTGCTGGTGCGCATCGAGCGTGAGCGACACAATAACCTTGTGCCTGTCATCGCCAGAAGAACGGACGCACACACAATAGCGTTATAAGATCGTTCGTTGTGAGGGACTTTCGTTTTACTCAAGACGCACCAGAAAAGCCCGCACGTCCGCATCTTCATCACACAACGAAGAGTTCGCGAAGCGTTCATGACGTTTGTGTGCTTAGTACGTGAGTGGATTTGGTTTTGTTCCTGGTGGTGTCGAGGCTGCTGGAGTGTTTTTTCGGTTGTGTGCAGCGGCGCAAATCAACAAATCAAGTGGACTGAAAACTGCCGCACTTCTGACTCGTGGCGGGGTTTACACAAGTATGATAAGTAGATACGTTCTGTAACACCGCTGGGTAGCTGAAATCCAGTGACGACTGCCCACAGCGATGTTTGAACCAAGCTTGTGGAATCGAGGACCAAAGTCGGCACAGCAATACTGCTATGCTCATGCTGCGATCCGCAAACGAAGTCAATTCCCCAGCCTTAAGCACGGCCCGCTGTGCTCCGTTAACCTCCAGGAACAGCTAGTCTTTCGTGATCCATGCGCGGGAGGCCCACAGCAGGGGAAATGGTGCAAGTACTAGACAGCACTCGGCGAAGTAAAGACGACAAGTCTGGGACAGGGCGCAAGAGGAGTTTTTTTCCTGCCCGCAAAGTGTTAGCAGCGCCCAGTGCGCTCGCAACGAAAGAGATAAGTGCTGTAGATACCACGTGGATGGGGATGCAACCACCGCACTGCTATCAACATTGCTAGCGTCGTTGCTAGCCTCGATGTACATGCAGTTGCAGTTAAATCATGAAGGGTCACGAACGAGGATGGATACATTGTACCGTCTCCGTCCGTCGACACATGATATGTAGACGAGGCGTTTCGGTGGTAAGTGTGTGACACACTGCGTGTCAGCTTGACACGTTCTGCACCAGCATTTCACTTTCACTTTGCAACCGGTGTGTGCCAGTTTGTGTGTGTGCAGGTGCGGTGTATTGTATTCATTTGTGTGTTCTAACGAGACCCCTACCAGCAGTCAGTCTAGTCTGGTCCTTTGGTCTCACTCTAACAAGAAACTCACGAGGTACCCGAGATCGTCTCCGCAAACTTTCGATCTTTTTGCACGCATGATCTCCACAATACGAAGACAGCTGCGGTCTCCACTTGTGTGGCGTCTTGGCTTACAGCCCTGAACTGAAGCCGCCATGACGGTTTCTGTACCGGAATGGCAGCTCAAGTTCGTGGTGTCGACTGATGGGCAGAAGATCTTGACCGAGCAAGGAATGCAGGCGGCTAATCTCACTGCTTATGGCGACACGTCGGCCCTCCCCTCGGCGATTGCTACGTACCTGTCGTGAAAATACGTGGACTCGTGCGCACGCAGAGAGAATCAGCCACGTTGCGTCACCCTCGTTGTAAATCTGAAATCAAGTACACTGTAATTCAATTTCAGCTCCCCCGTAGGTGTTTTGTTTTGGGAATGGAATTAAGCACTTGAAGAGGCGAATGACAAAGTTGGGGAATCGAGGACCAATGGCGGCGATGTTACGGACAGCATTAGCTGTTGATCACAGGGTATGCGCGGCGCGCATTGCGCGCTATGCTGCGATTCGCAAACTAAGTCAATTGCCAGTCTTAAGTACGGTCCGCTGTGCTCGGCATTCACCTCCAGAAACGGCTAGTCGTTCGCGATTCATGCGCTGGAACCCCGCAGCAGGGAAATGGTGCAAGTACTAGACAGCACTCGCCGAAGTAAAGACGACAAGTCTGGGACAGGACGCGAGAGGATTTTTCTCCTGCCCGCAAAGTGTTAGCAGCGCCCAGTGCGCTCGCAACGAAAGAGATGAGTGCTGTGGATACCCCCGTGGATGGATATGCAACCACCGCGTTGCTAGCATCATTGCTAGCCTTGATGTACATGCAGTTGCAGTTAGATCATGAAGGGTCAGTTAGATCATGAAGGGTCGCGAACGAGGATGGATACATTGTACCGTCTCCGTTCGTCGACACATGATATGTAGACGAAGCGTTTTGGTGGTAAGTGTGTGACACACTGTGTCAACTTGACACGTACTGTACCAGCATTTCATTTTGCAGCGAGGTGTACTGTAGTCATTTGGTGCTATCATGCTCTAACGAAACCCCTTCCAGCAGCCAGTCTGGACGTGGCTCTCTCGTCTCCTCTCACAAAAAACTCGCCAGATACCTGAGATCGTCTCTGCAAACTTTCGATCTTTCTGCGCATGGTCTCCACAATACGAAGACAGCTGCGGTGTTCACTTGTGTGGCGTCTTGGCTTACAGAACTGAACTGAAGCCGACTCCGTGGGGTTCTGTATGGTAGCTCAAGTCCGTGATAGCGGTGGTTCTCCCGCACTCTTCAAATTGCGTCGCAGAACAGAAGAGAACCAATCTACAACCCGCAAAACCCACCAAACATCCACTTTTACACGTACTGATCCAGGCGATGAGCGCATTATCCAATCTTCGTTGTGTTATGAAGATCCGCACTTGCGGAGCTTTCTGGTGCGACTAGTTGTCGGCGCTCTTTCTCCTGGTCAGACGCTTCGTACTGACGAGCCTTTTACTTTGTGTCCCTGCTTCTTGTTTCTTCCCTCGTAGGTACAAGGCCGCCGTCTCACTCTCGTACCCGACAGACAAACCACAGGACCCTCTCCATCAGGGTCTGCTAACCATCGACCGCCCGAAGCCATTTGGGCGAACCTTGGAGATCCCCCTCGGCCGCAGCGGTCGCATACCCACACTCATCTTCGCGTCGGAAAAAGACCAGCGTCACCGGCAGCTCACCGTTTGCTACGGCGTCTGGCGCCGTTGTGTGACTTTGCGTGTAGCCACAGACGCGGTCTACACGGCGTGGTGGACGGCACTGGAGACCGCGTATATGTCGCTCCAACTGAAGCAGATCTCACGGACTCTCGCGTCGAATTTCGACGCCCTGCCGGAAATGGAACTGCAGGAGCGCGAGGGTGTCGATGGCGCGAAGGAAGCTACCATGTTCGACACCGTGATGAAGAACGAGGTGCCTCTACTGGAGGTCTCGACTCCGACGTCTGCTCTCCATGACAGCTACCGCGATAGCTGGCAATCCGGTGAAGACCCTGACGAACTTGTTGTTGTTGGATCAACAACGGAGTCCACTGCCAACCTCGGTGCCGAGTCCTCAGAGTTCACCACTGAGATGAAAACTATGAAGAACGCGCGCATCTGGAATGTCGACCATGCTACATGTAAACCACGTGACAGAGCGCCCAGCGGAGCCTGCAGTGATAGTGGCAGTAGCTGCATAGGCAGCGACGTCCTGGGGTATCTACCCGGCGATCTTCGCGATGTCATGGAAAGCTGCTCCAGTGACAGTGCAAACAGCTACAGCACCAACAGTAGCCTCGCCAGCAGTGTCCGCGACCATCTCCCGAGTGAAGTTTTTGATCTTCTCGAGAGTTGCCCGATTTCAACGGAATGTGTCTCCAGCGATAGTGACGAGGACAGCCAATGCTGTAGCTTCAACCGCGACTTTGCCTACGCTCTTCCTCACGGAGAGAATCTATTCCACCGCGGGTACCTTCGCGACAACAAGAGCGTAAAGCTTAGCACCTCCGGCAGTGATGTATCGGTCGGGGAAAGCATGGCACCAACGGATACTACGACAGTCTCGACCGCCACTGCAAGTACCAGACGCGACGCTCTCGATGATGCGCTAGCCGCGATTGAAGCGGGGGGGACTTCAACGGAAGAAACTTTCGCACTACCGAATCGCAGTGGATCCACACCATTCCAGCGGCTGCTCCTGCGTCAGCGATGGAGCGCAAAACGGAACGCGCGACAGACAGGTGACGATGTTGCAAGTCATTCTCCCCGCGAGCGTGTGCCCACCCCCAATCGTCCGCGACGCGAGCGTAGTTACGGCGACGACTACGCTTGTCAAAGTGGACTTGACAATATCTCCTCGCCCAGGCTTCCGGCAGAATCGACAACAGGCTCTGCAGAAGGTGATGCCCCCAACAGCCTCACCGTAGGACGGATCAACAAAGCCCGTGTCGAGGAGATCGAGGAATTCGCGTTGCGTCGCGTGTCGGGCACCGCTCGTGCTTCCAAGAAGACGATCGTGGTCGAACGAATCACCAAAGCCTGGGCAGATGTCGCGCGCTTTGCATTTCGTCCGAATGCCGATGTCGATACAAACCACACGGACTGTCACCAACAGGCCGTCGAATACGCCCACCACAATTAGCGAAGAGTTACCGGTGTGCAAGACGTTCATCTGCACCAACATCAGCGCGCTGGTGCGACGGCGCACAACACAGTCTAAGCTGTGCATAAGCCTGAAAAGCGTCTGAATAATCTCACCGAACACCACCACCCCAGTACCGACAGCCTGGAGACCTCTCCCTCTCGAATATGGGGGTCAAACACAAGTAGCGCGACTGTATTTACTGAGTATTAACCAGCATGGCATTGCTTTCATAATATGACAATCATGTCTACTTCTTCGTCTGTGGTGCATTCAGCCTCATGTACTCTACCCCCGCAATTCGTCTTGCCGGTCACGCACTCAAGCCTTGAGTCAAGGGCCTTGACTCAAGGCTTGAGTGCGTGACCGGACAGAGTGGCAAGCTTTACGTAACGTTCCTCATTATTCGGGGTGGCTCTCATGAAGTGGGGGCGGTTTCTTGAATGCTCCTCCAGGGCTTTTTACTTTTCACCGAAATACTTCGCCAAATGCGTCGGGGCATTTGGCGAAGTCATTTACTCACAATGCTGATTCACTCGCTAGGTGACTTCTATCAATACCCTAGCAGAGGCAACTAAACTACTTAATTACTATTACTATAGCATCATACCGTAATTCTCCATTACTATAATGCTATATCTATTAATATAGTAGTGGATAATATATCGTAGTAGTTTCGGTGTTTGACTTCCTGATCCATGACCCCGCCACTCTCGCGCTCCATGCGGCGGATCTATGCTTGAGATGATCGCGATCGAACCAGACGTTCCCTCCCTGCCACACGCATCTTTCCTCAAGTGCCCGCAAGTAGACACTATTAGTACTATTGGCGCCCGATCTGATTGACTAGTTACTACACTAATATTAGTTCCGCCCCACCCCAAAAATCTGCAGTCTACGATCGTACCGCTTATTGAGTACATAATAATATTATTCTATAAGTATATTATACTTATAGACAAAATATCTCATTACGGTCCTGCTTCTCCTTATAACCAGATTCTTCAGCTCCCTTTTTTCTGTGGTGCATCCAGCAGGGGGGTAACAGTATGGACTGCACGAGGCAAGAGGCAGTCTATTGAACCGTAACTTCCTGGTACATGTATTATGGTCAATGGCAGCCTTATAGTGTTTTCCACACTCTTTTTGTACACATGTACTTAGGTTGACACACTTTTGATTGGCTTGATGGTGTGCTCACAGGCAGACGATATGCACATCGCTCAGCTGGTATGAACGATTCTGTCCCCCATCAGAACGAGAAGCAGATGACTCCCCGAGTGAGGCGATTGCCAAGCCTCTAATTTTAGCCTTTGACCTGGACAGCCAGAAGTGCTGTCGTCGCTGCCACTTGGGATGGAAACGATGATTTGAGTTGCAGTGTCGCGCCTCAATGTTTTCCCTGTTAGAGAGGAAATCGCACCCAAACAGCCGAACGCTGCGCTCTCCGTATGCATGAATTACTGTCGAGCACCATGAAATTAATCTCCTTCCCTTGTCACTCTTTAATCTCCCTCCAGACGCTCAAACGATGCAGATCTTCGCTCCACTCGTGGCACTGGCCGGCCTTGCGACGGCAGCACTCGCCCAGTCTACATGCACCGGCCCTAACGTGCGGACCCAGCCGCCTGCGGGCGCCATCGTCGTCGATGCTACGGGCTCCTACAAGAACAGCTTCAAGACCGTGTCGGAGGGCGTGGCGAGGCTGGACCCCACGAAGACGTCGGAGCAGACGATTTTCCTGCGTCCGGGTGTGTACAATGAGCAGGTGCTCATCTCGCCGCTGGCCGGCCCACTGGTGCTACAGGGCTTCACTTGCGATGCCACGTCCTACGCTAAGAACGAGGTGACCATCACCCAGGGCAAGGCCCAGAAGGACATCCCTGCCGAGGTGACGGGCGAGGCCCGTAACGACATGACCAGCACGGTGCGCTTCAAGTCGGACAAGGTCAAGGTGTACAACCTCAACATCGCCAACACGGCCGGCAACGTCGGCCAGGCGCTGGCCGTCAACGTGAACGCCACCGACTACGGCTTCTACGGCTGCAACCTCACGGGCTACCAGGTTGGTTGCTCGCGACTTTACTCAATGCTTCCAACGGACTAACTTACTCACATATTACCTTGTTTTTCCCTTAGGATACCGTTCTGGCCGACAAGGGCCGAGAGCTGTACGCCAAGACGTACATCAACGGTGCCACCGACTTCGTCTTTGGTCGCTACGCGCAGGCCTGGTTCGAGTCCTGCGACATCGAGACCATCGGCACGGGCTTCATCACGGCCAGTGGTCGCGAATCCGCGAGCAGCTCGGCCACGTACGTCTTTAACCGCGCCCGTGTGTTCGGCAAGAGCGGCGTGGGCTCGACCGTCCTGGGCCGCCCGTGGCGCCCGTACGCGAAGGTCATCTGGCAGAACAGCGAGCTGGGCGACGTGGTCAAGCCGGAGGGCTGGGCCACTTGGGACGCCACCTCCAGCACTGCCGACATCGTCTTCAAGGAGTTCAACAACTCGGGCCCCGGCGCCGTCAAGACCAGCCGCGTTGCTTTCAGTGGCCAGCTCGACAAGCCCGTGGCCATCACGGAGGTCCTTGGCGCAGGCTATGCGTCCGAGTGGTGGGTCGACACCACCTACCTGTAGACGTATTGCAGCGAAAACTGTATAGAAGTGTTGATGTTTAAACATGTTTAAAACCAATTCACCCAGCAAAGTGAGACTCGTTTGCTGCAACACATTAGAGGTCTTTAGCAGTTTATTCGGTTCAGTCTGTTTTCGATCGGTTCAAAAACCCATCAGACAAGAACACAAACTGTATTTAGCTTATACCGACAGTTTCGGTTGATATCGTATGTTGACAACTAGAAATAACATCTCATGTCGCTCAAAATTAGACACCCTTTTGTATGCTGTCATTTTTAAATTAAAATTATCTCCAGCACAAGACCAGCAGCGCGCCGTGCTTATCGCCTTCCAGTTTACGCGGGCGCACGGGCCGCTGACCAGCAGGCGCTCAAGCTGCAAGGCTAAGCCTCTGGGGCGCCAGCAAGAGCCAGGCGGACGACTGGCGCGCCAAACTGCAGCTCTTCGAGCACTTCGGAGCACGAGCAGGTCAACTGCACGCACTGCAGGAGGCGCTGGGCAGTGGAGTCGCAGGCGACGTGGTCGTGGCCATGAGGATGGAGCTGTGGCCTGGCTGCAGAGCCACGTCGTCTTTAAAGAACGGGGTGTTCGTCGACTTCGTGAGAGTGCACTTGTTGCAGCATTAAATGTGTGCCATCAGACGTGTTTTTAGTGGTGGGATGGGAACTGTAATTTGTCACCTCCAAACCGTAAAGTGTCGTTGTTTCGTCCGGTTTCTGATGAAGTATTCGATCGAAACTTCGGAATGTGATCACTGGTTAGGGGAAATGTCATATGTTACAACAGGAAAGAACCAATTTTCGGTTTTGCTAAAGACCTCTAATAATCTTCAGTTGCCGGTAAACTTCAATGTGGTGTGTGTGCACACCAAGTTGGCATTTTGGACCTATCGACACGGCGGCCTCACTGCGGCACTTCACCTTGACTTCACTTCAGAATTCCCCAAGCCGACATGCTGGCTGCGCTGCGGAAGCCGTGGACGCTGCTGCCGCGCCTGGACTGGCTGCTGACGCCCGACGCGCTGCTGCAGCTGCTGATCCTGTGGCCGCTGGAGCTGTACGAGGCCGTGGCCATCCTGCCCGTGAGCTTCCTGCGGCGCCACGTGCCCGTGCTGGGCGGCGCGCTCGTGGTGCTCATGGCGCTGCACGGCATCCTGCTGCGGCTGTTCCTGGAGCTGCTGCGCGCCATCTTCGCGCGCGTCACGTACTCGCGCGACCCGGTGCTGACGTTCCGCGGCTTCTGGCGCGCCGTGCAGGACCACTACGCGTCGCTGGAGCCGCGGCGCGTGGACTGGCAGCTCGTGCGCCAGCTCTTCGGAGACGCCATCCAGCCCGCCACCAGCGACGACGACCTGTGGATCGCGCTACAGGAGAGCGTCTCGCTGTGCGACGACCCGTCGCTGGCCGTCTCGCGGGCCGCGGGCGCGTCTGCGGGCCCCAGGACGCTCACGGCCCGCGGCCACAAGCTGCCCACGGCGGCGGCGCTCAAGTTCCAGCAGCAGACGCTGGCTGCAATGGAGCGCGAGCATCTGACGCAGGGCGGACGCAGGATCGCCAACGACCGCTTCGTCTGCGGCATCTTGAACGCCGAGACGTGTCCTGGCTGGAGGATCGGGTACGTCTGCCTCACGGCCATGCAGGGCTTCGTGGAGTTCCCGCTGCCCAGAGTGGACGCCCTCATGCCGACGTGGACGAGAGCAGGACCTGCGTCGAAGAGCACAGGGCCGGGGGCAGAGCAGACGCTGCTGGAGGTGGACGGCAAAGGCGGAGCTCTGGCCGGCAGCTCCGCCGTGCCTGTGCCCGAGATCTACGACTTGGAGTCGATGCGCTGGTCGCTGGAAGCGATCTTGCTGGGCCTTGGAGATGTGGATGGACTCATCTTGGACCTGCGCTTCAACCAAGGCGGAGGCACACACGTCGCTGCGTTGACGGTGGCGTCGTTCTTTGCCAGCGAGAACAAAGCGGCGCTGGCCTTCTCGACGGACGAGAAGTTACCAGGCGCCACTCCGAGATTCTCGAAGAGGAAGAAATACTATATCCCGTACACTTCGCGCTGCTCGCGGTACCGCGGCCCTCTCGCTGTCCTCCAGAGCCAATATACTCGCGGGTAAGGGAAGAAGGCGGCTATTGTTCACGCTGTGTTGATCGGGTCTAACGTTGTTTCGTCTTCGTTTGCGATGTCATTCGAACAGCACGGCGGAGTTGTTGTGTCTGTCGCTGATGAAGCGACCTCTTACATGCCGCATCGGTGCGACCACTGCCGGAAGCTTGTCACCCACGCGCCAGCTCCGTTTGCCGAATTACTGGACTGTCGAGATTCCCCACCAGCGCATCTTCAGTCCGGACGACGTGCTGTACGAGGGCGTGGGGATTCCACCCACTACAGTCGTCCCCGACATGGACGTATACCCGGCTCAACTGAGCAACGGTAGCTCCCCCAACAAGCAGCAGACTGCAGCTGCTGCCTCAAGTGCCGCCTTCGACCCCTGCGTCAGGAAGGCGATCGACCACATCATGGATGTTTGAGGCAGCGCTCGACAATTCGCTGGACAGCGATTCCCATATCCCCCTATGATATTTAGCTCATATTTCCAACCTCATGGGCGATTCCTGTTGTTCTGAATGGTCTATCTCCTTGTGGCAGTCATTCACTTCGAAGAGCTTTGCACAGTTAAACACAAACCGATACCGGTACGCACTTATCCAAGCACGCTGCGGCAGCAGCTTCAATACGAGGTGCTTGATTGGTCGGCCCCGGTCGCTCCCGAAGAACCAGAGAGGTAATGGTACATTTGGTCGTGCAGCCGGACATGATTCCGTGACACAATCGAAGTCCCGTCCAAGCGAACTGTCATAAGAGAACAAGCGTCAGCCAAATACAAACTCAATCTAGCTTTGTACAGGTAGGAGAGAAGTCGCTCGCACCTTCGATGTCGATATCGTAGCTGAACTTCTTGTTGGCCACAAAGTGAAGGTTGCCGCTGACACTCTGCGACGCGTTGACCGCGACTGGAGTGGTGAGCAGCAGTCTGCACTGGTACCAGTGCGTTCCAGGATCCTGAGGTGCCGTACTGAGCACCACTCGCGCGTCGGAGCCCAGGAAGTCGACGGTGAACCAGCAGCCGAGACCGTGCATGATCGCAGTCCTCTCCACCACAAAGTGGAACGGGAAGTCGAAGGTATCGAGCTGCTCCTTGGTCACATCGGCGAAGTCGAGCACATGCTCAGCCGGGCGAGAGCTCAGTAGAATTTCCGGCGGGAAGTATCCGACCACGGGCTGCGAGAAGTGGTTGTCCGTCGCTCGAGCTCGCAGACTCGAGAGGTTGACCCCGTAGAAGTCCTGCTGCTGCCAGAAGGCCACCTTGGCCATCTGCTCTCGGTAGATGCTGTCGTCCGAGAAGGGCGACACGAACATGGTGCCGGTGGACGGGAACATCTTGAAGCTCGGCGTCGGTCGCCGCCACTTTTTGCCGGCCGCGACGAAGGTCTCGAGCATGCGCTCGTGCACGAGGAAGAAGCCCATGGGCTCGGACACGACCACGTCCACCTGCTCGGGCAGCTCCACCTCCTCCATCTTGCCCTTGATGACCGTGATGCGGTCGCTCAGGCCGTTGGCCGCCACCAGCTCGCGCGCGCACTCGGCCATGCTGCTCAGCTCCACGGCGTACACTTTGCGCGCGCCGGCCTTGACGGCGAAGAAGGCCAAGATGCCCGAGCCCGTGCCCACGTCCAGCACCACCTTGTCCCGGAAGTCCGACGGGTTCGAGAGCATCGCGCGCTCGTAGGTGCTCGTCCGCACGTGGTCCTGCAGCATGTTCTGCTGGTGCAGCAGCATCCCGTAGTACTGCGAGAACGGGTTGTCCTCGTCCTGCTCGTCGCCGGCCTTGGCGGGCTCTGCAGCTGTAACTGCAGGCGACTGGGCGCCGGTCTTCCGCCACGCGTCCGTGTCCTCCGAGGGGCCGGGAGACGCCATGTCCTGCTGCTCCGCCATCGAGTCGTGCTAATTGAGCTCTTGGGCGGATCCTGCGGCGTGCGATTGGCTCATCACTAAGTACGACCAATGATGTATTGTATGTTGAAGTGCTTTTGAGTCGACTGTGTTATCTTCTCATCTGCATACTCGAGCAGCTCTTGGCATCGTCCCGGATTCGCTCTTCTGTTCTTGTTATCGCCGAGTCGCGCATCGAAAGTTGGCCATCGCTCCACGGAGTCCGATTCGACCAGCGCGGCGAGTACAGTACAATCACGTCTGACGAGGATCGCAAAGGGATTTTTGTTCGTTTCGACGAGTGTGACATTGCACGTGTTGTCTTGTTGGACGGACAGACGTGGTGATCGAAAGGATGAGTGAGCCCTCTCGGCAATGCTTGCGCTGCGTCCCGCGTTCGAACAGCAGGACGTCACCTTGGGGTCCTCCGCCAACCAGGGGCTTTACTGCCTGTATACCGAATATGCGTGAAGGCGTCACAGCCACGGAATGCTTGGCCGCAATTGAGAAGTCATGCGAGACTCTCGATGGCAAGAATCCTGGTACCGGTACTGTATAAGCTTATTCAAATTGCGGCGTTCCCATGGCGTTGTATCGCACGGCCGCAAATATTCAGTTTGCACTGCACCGGCAAAGCCAATTCCCTTTTCTGGGGCGACCAGCTGCCACGCATAACGCCAATCGTCTCTGTCGAGCTTCCTGTGGGCTGTGCGTTGCGCAACACGATGCGTTGGTGGTCTTCTGTCATTCTCAATTTCTTCAGCTAGGCTTTATCTCCTTCGCGAAGACTTATCTCACTCAGTCTCGAACGGTAGCCGACTCGTATCTCCGCTATGAAGCTCTTCATCCCCACCCTCGTCGCCTCTGTGGTGCTCATGCTCAACGGTGCGGACGCCCTCAACGTCAAGATGCCCGGCGTCAACTACAACTCACGTAAGGGTCCGGACTGGGCCCCCGACAGCTCCAAGTGCAAGACCGCGTCCGAGGTGCAGAAGGACATGTTCGCTCTCAAGAGCATCACGGACAAGGTCCGCATCTACTCGCTAGTGGACTGCAACCAGGCTGAGCTGGTGCTGCCTGCCGCCAAGAACGCCGGTCTCAAGGTGCACCTCGGTGTCTGGACGACGAACAGCCACGACTACCTGCTGCAGGAGAAGACCAAGCTTGCTGGTCTCATTGACTCGGGTCTCTACGATGACAACGTCATTGGCCTGCACGTCGGTAGCGAGACCATCTACCGCGAGGAGATCAACGCCGATACTGCCATCAGCTACATGAAGGAGATCCGTGACTACATCCGTGGCCGTGGCAAGAATACGCCGGTGTCAATCGCCGACGTTATTGACATCTACAACACCAACCCGCAGCTTGTTGACGCCGTGGACTACGTGTCCGTGAACCAGTTCTCCTTCTGGGAGCACGCGGACGTGAACGAAGCTGCGGCCATCACGCTCGACCGTCTCAAGAATCTGCGTGTGTTGGCTTCAAGCAGGGGCAAGGACGTCGTGATCTCGGAGACTGGATGGAGCTCGGGTGGTTCGGACCCCGCTGCGGGTGTCGCCTCACCTGAGAACCAGGCCAAGTTCTTCTCGGACTTCTTCCAGATGGCCCGCTCGCACAACTTCGACTACTACTGGTACGTCGCGTTCGACTCCAAGTGGCGCGTGACGAACGGCGGCAAGGAGGTGGAGGCCGACTTCGGCATCTTCCAGGAGGACGACACCATGAAGGGAAACTTCCAGGGGCTGACCATCGGCTGGAAGGACCCTCGTGCGATCCGCAACGCTGGCACTAACCTGCTCTTGTCGGAGAACAACGGCGGTCTGTACATGTCGAGCAAGTCGAACGACTGGCTGGTGCAGGAGCAGCAGGTGTGGTTCTTTGACTCGGCCACGCAGCAGGTTCGCTCCAAGAGCAGCGACCGCTGCCTGGATGCGTACCAAGCCTGGGACGCTGGCATCGTGCACGTGTTCCGCTGTATGGACAATGAGAACAACCAGAAGTGGACGTTCGAAGCCTCGACCGGAAAGCTCAAGCACGCTGTGCACCAGGGCTTCTGTCTTGACCAGGACCCTGCTCAGGGCAACAAGCTGCAGCTGTACGGGTGCTCGCCCAACAACCCGAACCAACAGTGGAGCGTCATTGACCCGGCCAACATCTAAACTCCAGCTCATGCATGTAGAGAAGCTGTCCAAGGTCCAGTTCGTTCGCCTCTAGAATAACAAATAATGTGAGCGATACCATCACTTCTGGACTTGAATTGCAAAGTATTGCGTGTATAGTGTTGCTACGTGTGTACGTGTACATGTAGTTTGCGGTCGAGTAGAACAGTTGAAGCGGAAATGAGCCTCGTCACAGATGCATCACGAGCGACAGGCTCAAGCCACGTTGATGTACTGCACTTTCACCGATCTAACGGCCTGGACCCTCCAAGACTAGCGAAACGACAAACCTGCGTACGTCTGTCCAACGGAAGGCGTCCAGCGAAAGTTTCCCACTGCTCAGGTGTGTTCATGCTCATGTATTTCTACGAGCAGCAACAGCAAGTGAATTTTACGAGCGTAATTTACGACGGGTCTATCCATACTTGCACCTCGCCATGGAAGACTTGTGCTCGTCACCGAGACCGAGCGTGGCATTGAAGTGTGGAAATACAGCGACGTGACGACCTTTGCAAAATATCCAGCCATCATGAACACTTCAACGTCGAGGCGAATGTTAATTAACTAAGCTGTGAGGCGACGACGACTCCAAAAGTATAATACATGCATGTAGAGTAGGGATGGCGCTGATGGTTCTACAGTAGCTAGTGATGCGAATGATGGCGGAAGATGGTATTTCGCTACTTGGATCACGAAGGTGGCCTTGTAAGCCGTCACTCAGATGAAGTAATAATTTTCGCTCGTTTTGCTGTTAGAGCGGGTCTGAAGCCAGATGATCTAGCAGAGATCGGCAACCCGGCGTTACGTGCTCGAGCACGCACAGCACCACACGACGACAGAGCTCCTCTACATGTACGACACTGACCACAGCGGCGCAGTTCGTGCACTTTAGCACCAGAACTCTCACTTTCAATTTTCCCGGCCGGACTTCACTCGTCTTTCCAACGGAGAATTACAACTAGCCACCAACTAGTACATTACATCCACGATGAAGCTCTTCTTGCCCACCCTCGTCGCCTCCGTGGTGCTCCTGCTCAACGGTGGCGCCGACGCCCTCAACGTCAAGATGCCCGGCGTCAACTACAACTCGCGGAAGGGTCCGGACTGGGCCCCCGACAGCTCCAAGTGCAAGACCGCGTCCGAGGTGCAAAAGGACATGTTCGCTCTGAAAAGCATCACGGACAAGGTCCGCATCTACTCGCTGGTGGACTGCAACCAGGCTGAGCTGGTGCTGCCTGCCGCCAAGAACGCCGGTCTCAAGGTGCACCTCGGTGTCTGGACGACCAACAGCCACGACTACCTGCTGCAGGAGAAGGCCAAGCTTGCCGGTCTCATCGACAAGGGACTGTACGACAACAACGTCATTGGTCTGAACGTCGGCAGTGAGACCATCTACCGTAAGGAGATCACGGCAAGCACTGCCATCAGCTACTTGAACGAGATCCGCAGCTACCTTCGCAGTCGTGGCAAGAACACGCCCGTCACGATCGCTGATGTCATCGACATCTACAACACTAACCCGCAACTTGTCGACGCCGTGGACTATGTGTCCGTGAACCAGTTCTCCTTCTGGGAGCACGCGGACGTGAACGAAGCTGCGGCCATTACGCTCGACCGCCTCAAGAACCTGCGCGTTGCAGCGGCCAAAAAGGGCAAGAAGGTCGTGATCTCGGAGACCGGTTGGAGCTCGGGTGGCTCGGACCCCGCTGCGGGCGTGGCGTCCCCCGCCAACCAGGCCAAGTTCTTCTCGGACTTCTTCCAGATGGCTCGCTCGCACAACTTCGACTACTACTGGTACGTCGCGTTCGACTCCAAGTGGCGCGTGACGAACGGCGGCAAGGAGGTGGAGGCCGACTTCGGCATCTTCCAGGAGGACGACACCATGAAGAGCAACTTCAAGGGGCTGACGATTGGCACGAAGAACCCCAGTGCCATCCGCAACGCTGGTACTAATCTGCTGCTGTCGGAGAACAACGGCGGTCTGTATATGTCGAGAAAGTCGGCCGACTGGCTGGTGCAGGAGCAGCAGGTGTGGTTCTTTGACTCGGCCACGCAGCAGATTCGCTCCAAGAGCAGCGACCGCTGCCTGGACGCCTACCAGGGCTGGGACGGTGGCATCGTGCACGTGTATCGCTGCATGGACAACGAGGTGAACCAGAAGTGGACGTTCGAAGCCTCGACCGGCAAGCTGAAGCACGTGAAGCACCAGGGCTTCTGTCTTGACCAGGACCCTGCTCAGGGCAACAAGCTCCAGCTGTACGGGTGCTCGCCCAACAACCGGAACCAGCAGTGGAGCGTGATCAACCTTGCTAACATTTGAGCGGGCCGGTGAGATTCGCCTGCATTGGTGCGTGTAGATGACCACGCAAAAGTTCAGTACATTCATGTCTTGAGCCTGTCCTGTGATCGTTATTTTTCAAGTTTTGGGTTTTTGAGGAATCGTTTCGCTGCTCGCGCTCACCGCCTCGTCACAGGAATCCTGCATTTCCTATCAGAAAATTAATCAGATCGGTGACAGGTGATTGTTTTGAGTGCGTTGCATCCACTGTAGTCTGCAACTTGTAGATACCGGTGCAGCCCGTGTACATGTACTTTAGACTCGGGTACATGTAGCGGTGAAGCGGTGGCGGCCAACATTTCCTCACCTTTTTTCGGGTCGATGTATAATACGCCACAACTATCCACATGTGCATGTACATGTGACTAAGTTGTCTGGGGCTTGGCCGTAAGTTGACTGTAAAAGCAGCGACAGACGTCGTGACGACATCCAAGCGAAATATCAAGTCGCACACGGCAGGAACCACTGTGCAATGGAGACCTTCGGCATCACCACCGAATCCGGCCTAGGACAGGCACTTTCGGCAACGCTTGCTCGCTCCAGTCGCAATGAAAATGGCACAACTTCTCGAGGAGGCGACAGGCACAATGCGAAAGAATGCGTTTTTTGCTGTTAGAGCGTCTGACGTGGCGATAGACCCCGTTGCAGCAGCAGACGTCAGACAAATATCTTCTCTATCCCACTGCGTACTTCAGCCGACTGCGTTGCTTGTCACGTGCGACAGCAAGAGCTCTCACTTTTCAATTTCCCAACAAAACAACAATTCATCTCAACCGGTTAATTATCCATCTCAACTAGTTTGATTAACCATTGATCGACTAGTACACCGCCATGAAGCTCTTCCTCCCCACCCTCGTCGCCTCTTTGGTGCTCCTGCTCAACGGTGCGGACGCCCTCAACGTCAAGATGCCCGGCGTCAACTACAACTCGCGTAAGGGTCCGGACTGGGCCCCCGACAGCTCCAAGTGCAAGACCGCGTCCGAGGTGCAGAAGGACATGTTCGCTCTCAAGAGCATCACGGACAAGGTCCGCATCTACTCGCTAGTGGACTGCAACCAGGCTGAGCTGGTGCTGCCTGCCGCCAAGAACGCCGGTCTCAAGGTGCACCTCGGTGTCTGGACGACCAACAGCCACGACTACCTGCTGCAGGAGAAGGCCAAGCTTGCTGGTCTCATTGACTCGGGTCTATACGATGACAACGTCATTGGCCTGCACGTCGGTAGCGAGACCGTCTACCGCGAGGAGATCAACGCCGACACCGCCATCAGCTACATGAAGGAGATCCGTGACTACATCCGTGGTCGTGGCAAGAACACCCCCGTCACGATCGCTGATGTCATCGACATTTACTATGCCAACCAGCAACTGATCGATGCTGTGGACTATGTGTCCGTGAACCAGTTCTCCTTCTGGGAGCGCTCCGACGTCAGCGAAGGCGCTGCTGTGACTCTAGATCGCTTGAAGAGCCTTCGTGTGGCTGCTGCTAACAAGGGCAAAAGCGTTGTCATTTCAGAGGTTGGCTGGAGCTCGGGTGGCTCGGACCCCGCTGCGGGTGTCGCCTCGCCTGAGAACCAGGCCAAGTTCTTCTCGGACTTCTTCCAGATGGCTCGCTCGCACAATTTCGACTACTACTGGTACGTCGCGTTCGACTCCAAGTGGCGCGTGACGAACGGCGGCAAGGAGGTGGAGGCCGACTTCGGCGTCTTCCAGGAGGACGACACCATGAAGAGCAACTTCCAGGGGTTGACCATCGGCTGGAAGGACCCCCGCGCACTACGAAATGCCGGCACGAAGTTGATGCTGTCTGAAAACGGGGGCAACGTCTACATGTCGTCCAAGTCGAGCGACTGGCTGGTGCAGGAGCAACAGGTGTGGTTCTTCGACTCAGTCACGCAGCAGGTTCGCTCCAAGAGCAGCGACCGCTGCCTGGACGCGTACCAGCCATGGAATGGTGGCATCGTGCACGTTTACCGCTGCATGGGCACCGAGAACAACCAGAAGTGGACGTATGATGCTACGACTGGCCAGTTGAAACACGCCACCCACCAGGGCTTCTGTCTTGACCAGGACCCTTCTCAGGGCAACAAGCTGCAGCTTTACGGGTGCTCACCCAGCAACCCCAACCAGCAGTGGGGTGTCATCGACCCCAACGACATATCCGACAACTCGGACGGCTCTGTTCGCTTCTACACGATGGAGTCTTCGAAGCCCTTTGCGCAGCTCGTTCGCAACGGTGACAACGTCGCCGTTGGCTTTGGCGGCAGTAACGTGGATGGCTCCCAATGGTTCTACGACCCCAACACGCACCTCGTCAAGGCGAAAGACAGCAATATGTGCCTTGACGCGTACCAGCCTTGGGACGGCGGCATCGTGCATGTGTACGCGTGTAGCACTAACGAGGTCAACCAGCGCTGGAGCCTGGACTCAACCACGAACCAATTGAAGCATCTGACCCACTCGGGTTTCTGCCTCGACGCGGACCTCTCGGCCAACAACGGCGCCGGCAAGCTTCAGCTTTGGGGGTGCCACCTGAACAACAACAACCAGGTGTGGCGAACGATCCCGGCGTCTGCTTCAGCGGTGACGGTGCACAGCTCCAGCACCAATGACGCTTACCTGCAGCCGACCTCGAAGGACACGGTCGTGGGTGCTTCATCCACGGGTACGTCTGAGCAACACTGGTTCTGGGACGCCAGCTCGAACCGCTTGATTTCCAAGATCAACGGGCAGTGCCTGGACGCTTACGAAGCCTGGCAGGGTGGCCGCGTGCACACTTACGCGTGCATCGCCACTGAGGGCAACCAGAAGTGGAGTTACGATGCCACCAACCAAATGGTCAAACACGCCAAGCACTCGGGCTTCTGTCTGGCTTTTGACAACCTTAACAACAAGCTTCTGCAGCTCAAGAGCTGCAATGCAGGCGACAACACACAGCGTATTCGCATCGAGGCCGTCTAAGTCACCAGGGAGCCGAACTGAGCTCCATCCTGCAATTTTGAACTCCATTGTTGATCGTTTGATAGCCGACCACTTAGCGTGTGTAAATGCCCATTAAAATGCCACAAACCCGCATACTATCAGGTCGATCTCACTTCCTCGTGTTGCCTGGCAGCTTCGGAAAGAACGGGACCTGAAGCTTCGTATCCAGTGGCGCGAGCTTCGGGAGTTTGTCGTCCTCTTCCGTATTGGCGCTTGAATGTGCCGCGATGCTCAGCCATGCCAGGCTGAGGTACGAGTGCATCACATCCGGAACTGTGTCGGGATACTTGCACAGCCCGCCGAAGGGGAACTGGCACGTGTAGATGAACTGCCTGCAGCTGGG
Organism: Phytophthora x cambivora; assembly: GCA_033557925.1. Classification (NCBI taxonomy): domain Eukaryota; phylum Oomycota; class Peronosporomycetes; order Peronosporales; family Peronosporaceae; genus Phytophthora; species Phytophthora x cambivora. The sequence goes on along the minus strand of JAUCEB010000008.1, from coordinate 1,060,312 downwards.
GATGTCCACTAGCGAGTGCTTGCCCAGTAGATCAAGCGTCGCTCCGTTCCAGAACGCGTAGCACGAGTCCGGGTTCTTGTTGCAGCGGCCCTGGAAGCCGCCTTGCTGTCGGAAGACCAGCCATCGCACCAGCTCCGACTGCTCGCAGTTGAGCTGCATCATCCGCCCGGACAAGAACAGCGACGCGACAGCTGTGAACATCGCTCCTCCGTGCGATTCAGCGCCAGGGCTGAGGCCGATACCCCCGTCATAGTTCTGCAGGGGGGGTCTCATTAGCTCCAAGAATCAACCTCCACCACGAAACGAACTTCGACACGTACCAGACACGAGTTGACGAAGCGCACCATGGCCGCCAGATCGACGCCCGACCAGTCGTCCAGGATGTACGAGATCGCGCACGCGCAGTAGACGAAGCGCATGTCCTCCTCCGAGCCAACGTTCACAGACGAGAAGCTGCAAGTAAGTAGAACCACCGTGAGCACAGTACAGCCCCCATACACCTACCTAAGCACCGTAGCTACCATCCGGTCTTCTTGTTCTGCAGGTGCTTGAGCGAGCTGGTGATGGCCGCTTTGTTCACTCGACTGAGGTCGTCCCCGAGCGTGCGGAGGATGCAGAGCGCCGCGAAGGTGGACGCGATGCTGCTCGAGTCGTAGACCTCGCTCCGGTACTCGGAGGGCGGGCAGCCGAAGCTGTTGCCCATGAAGGTGCCGCCTCGGAAGCCGCAGTCGCCGGCGTTGAGACTCGCGTCCTGACAGTCCGGCGGCACCTGCAGACTGAGCACCCAGTCGATGATCTGGCGCTTGTCCAGCCGCTCCAACTCCCCCAGCAGCGCCAGCCCGTGCACACAGAAGAAGGCCAACACCACGCGCTGCGAGTCCTGCGACGCGTACGGAGCCGGCAGCGACCGCAGGTTCTTGAGGAAGTAGCGCGCGTGCAGCTCGCGGTCGAACTGCATCACGTCCCCGTGCGAAAGATAATGTGAAGCATTTTTAGCCAATGATATCGAGTTATTCCTGCTATCAAATAACATGTTGAAGTGAAGTTATGTGATTCTCAGTACATGTACGGATTACTTGGCACACCACACTTCTCAATTCTCAACCTCAACTGTAGCGCCATGAATTCCGTTTCCTCCAAACTGTGAATGCGGATGAACTTGACCTCGTTTCACTCTGTGGGAATCCTGCGGACTGGGCTGGTGTGTTCGTGCGGAAGAACGTGGAGAAGCTCGATGACGACTGCATCCTGGAGTTGTGTGGGAACCCCGCAGCTTGGGCTGGGAAACTTATCAAGCCAAAACTCGACGTCTTTAGTAAATTCAACTTCAATGGCCGTCAGCTTGACTTGTGCAAGTTTATCGAGCCTGCTTGCCACAAACTCGAGCTCGACGGCCCTCGATTGGTAAAGTTGTGTGGGAACCCTGGCGATTGGGCTGGCGAGATCGTGACCAAGGTTAGGACTGCGTCGAAAGGGGTGGGTAACGACAAACTCACGGCAGAATGCAATGCAGCGCTGTGTGGAAACTCAGCCGAGTGGGCCAAGGAAACCGTGTTCGAGATGGCGAGTCAATTGACTCTCACCTCGTCTTGTGTTGCTGCAGCCTGCGGTAACTCTTCCGCCTGGGTGCGCGCGATCGTGCTCAAGGGCATAAGAGTCGGTAGCTACAACGCTTGATGTGGCGAGGTGTTGTGCGCGAATGAAGCGGAATGGGCTAGCACCGTTATCAGACACAACGCGATCTGTCGCGAACGCTATCTCAAAAAGCTGTGCACGAATCCAGCTTCGTGGGCCATGGAAGCCGTTGATAATCTACACCATATCATCACTCGCAACCACATTCGCGATTTGTGCGAGAACTCTGGTGACTGGGCAAGGGAGATTTTGACACGCGAGCTGAAGCGAGGAAATGAAGTCAAAGAGGACTGGGTTGCTCCATTGTGCGGGAACTCGGCGGAATGGGCTGACATTATGGTAGACTCACTGTGTGATAACCCCAACTGGTTGGACTTCCACCGCCTTTCGAAGAACCCTGGTCTGTGGGCGATCCAGAAGCTCGTTGAGTACTCGGACAAGATTGATTTCCTGGCCTTGTCCACCAATCGATTCCCAGTCAAGCCAAGCTTGGATGAGCCCGAAGCTGAGCTTGACTGTACCAGCAACGAAACGAGCGCCGGCAAAGCCTATCACATGATTATGGCGTAAAACGCTATCAAGCAGAAGCTGCTTGTCGGCAGCCCCGAACCCGAGCAAAAAGACTTTCAAGCTCCTGGACGCGGTGATACGCAACAACCCGAATGTGGCGGAGGGTATCTTGGGGCACGAACCACTGACGAAGCTCCACGCTATGCGGGAGGAGCGCACTTGCTTGGTCCATGCAGTCAAACTGAGTGTCGATGGTGGTATCTCCATCTCCGAGGATGAAGTGGGAAGTGACAACGATGAGGACGCCAAAGACGTCGACTTGGCAGAGCGTTGCCATGGGTTGGAGGAAGAAGCCGCCGAGCTGAGGTCGACTATCAGTGACTGGGAGCGCACTCTCGCTAGCCTTGTGGTCGAAATCGGGCGGAAGAAAGAGGCCGAAGCAGTCAACAGTCTCCGTTTGGAGCAGGTGCGCGTGCTCATGGACGAAGAAGCGGAGGAGGAGCGCGATTTCCTCGAGCTTCAAGAGGAGGCGGAGAGGCAGCAGCGCAAAATCCGCGAGGACATGGAGTGCAAGCGTCGCCAACTGGAGCAGAATCGAGCGGCTCGCCGCACGAAGGTGATTCCAGAAGCGGATCCGACCGCTGAGTCCGTCGACGGGCGGCAGAAGGCAACGAACTATTAGCCCGTACTGCTGGGCTGTCTGTCGGTTTTGGAGCTGCAGCAAACTTGAATCAAACGTCGTGACGTTGCCGTCTTGATGTGCATCAGCTTCAACTCGTACTTAATTTGATGTGCATCAACTTCAACTCGTACTTAATCTGATATCACCCCAAATTGAAGCCCCCTTTCAGAAGGATCGTCAATCTTCCATCTCCAGTTCCAGACGAGATGGCGGCCACGTACGACGTCAACTGCGAGCTGCGTGGGCACGAAGGCGCGGTGCGTATCTCCCCCAATCCACTCCCCTCTTCTTCTGCGTCGTCTCCTCTCTCTGCTCACACTTGTTTCATCCCCCATCTCCCTCTGTGTGCTCCTCCAGGTGCGCTGCATCTCTGCCCTCCCCAACGACCTGCTGCTGACCGGCGCCATGGACTCCGTGGCGCGCCTCTGGCTGCGCGACGCCAGCGCCCCTTTCAACACCTTCGTGGCCATGGACAGCGCCACCATCTTCGACCACGAGCACTGGGTCACGGCCAGCGTGGCGCTGGGCGGCGGGGGCTTCGCCACCGGCAGCATGGACAAGAACGTCCGGCTCTTCGACGCGCAGGGCCAGCGCTACGCCCTGCTGCGCGGCCACGAGGGCGGCATCATCTCTCTAGCCACGTCGACGGACGGGAAGCTGCTCTCGGGCAGCTGGGACGGCACGGCGCGCGTCTGGAGCCTCGAGACGCTCCAGTGTCTGCACGTGCTGAGCGGCCACGAGAACGGCGTCTGCGTGCTCGGGCTGCCCGACGGCTCGCTGGTCACGGGCTCTACGGGGCAGCAGGTGGGCAACACCGTGGCGGACTTCAAGCTGCGGTTCTGGGCCAAAGAGACGTTCGCGCTGACCAAGACGCTGGCGGACCACCAGGGGCCCATTCGACAGCTGGCGCTGGTGCCCGATATCGGCTTCGTGAGCTGCTCCAACGACGGGTCCATCAAGCTGCGGACGCTGGATGGAGCTGTGGTGGCAAGTATGGAGCACCCGCTGAACGCAGAAGGCAAGCCGGGCTTCGTGTTGGGTGTGGCAGTGCTGAGCAACGGGTTTTTGGTGTCGGCCAGTGAGGACTGCACGGCACGCGTGTGGTCGCCCGAAGGAGCTCTGCTGCAGACGGTGGAACACCCGGGGGGACTGTGGTGTGTCACTGCTCTGCCGAATGGAGACTTTGCTACTGGGTGCGATGATAAGGCGGTGCGCGTTTTCACGCATGATGCTGCGCGTGTGGACCCCGACGCAGTGGCTTCGTTCCAGGCAGCAGTGGAGGAGGCTCGGATCGCCAAGACGCGCGGACCCAGCGGCGTGGAGATCGAGGCCCTTCCTGACTACGATCAGCGTGCTATTGTGAACGGAAATTCGGACAGCCAGATTCAGATGTTCCGACGCGGCGCGAAAGCGTGGGCCTGCCAATGGAGCGGACCTTCGAGAACTTGGATTGACGTACGTCACTCTATTGCACAGTGCTGGGGTCGAAGGTGATGTACTGACTTGAATGCATTGTTGGCACAGATTGGTGAGGTGACTGGCACTGGTGGTGGCGGTGTGGTGGATGGCGAGGCGTACGATATGGTGATCCCCGTTGAGATTGAGCTCCCTGGGGGTCTCAAGAAGCTCGAGATCGGCTACAACCAGGGACAGAATCCGTTCACGGTAGCACAGGAGTTCATCGACAAGCACATGCTGGACCAGGCATACCTGCGTGAAATTGCAGATTACATCACGCAGCGTGCTGGAGAGTACCGCCCTCCTGTCCTGGGAAACGACGACAGTGTGAACTCGGCTCTCACTGGCACCGTTTCCAATGAATCTGTCACTGCTGAATCAAACTACAAGTATTTCCCAGTGGTAAGCATCTTGAACATTCGACAAAGTGTCAATCTTTGTGACTGACAAGATATGTATGCTATTGCTAGTCCGGATACAACACTTTCGAAACGACCAAAATCTCCAAGCTCATGAGCACGCTGCACCAGTTTAATGACAAGCTAAAGGGAACCAACGTATGTCGCCTCAACATGTACAGGACAAGACCATCAAGAACTGACCCATGGTATTTGTTGTTCTCTTGTGCAGGAGGCAGCAACTCTGTCGGACTCGCAGCTGATTGCCCTGGGGCAGATTGTACATACGGTGCAGGACACCGCGTTTTACCACTCGAGCAAATTCGCGCCTCTCGAAGTTGCTACACTCAAAAGCGCGCTGGAGAAGTGGCCTGCGAAATTCGCCTTCCCAGCGCTGGATCTTCTCCGACTTGTGCTGGTACATCCTCAGGGCCCAATCGCACTTGGTGAATCTGGTTTGGACACGCTTGTCAACCAGGTGCTGAGTGTGGGACTACACGCAGGTCCTACGGAGGGTGAAGATTCCATCCCTGTAGCAACACGTATGTTGTCGCTGCGTGTGCTTGCTAACATGTTCCTGCACGACGCGGCGCGCAAGGCCGTGCTGGCTCACAAGACCGAGGTGTTGAGCAAGTTGCCGTCGTTCCAGGCATTCCACCACAAGCTTGTGGCCCTCAGCCTTTCGACTGTGTTGCTGAAGTAAGTATTGCTTTGAGTGGCATTGCTCATATGATGTAGATATGCAAAGTGTGCAGGGTCTGACTTTTGTGTGGTTTTATTGTTTTGTGTAGCTTTGCGCGAGCACAGGCAGCTGCACCCGGCTCCCTAACGCTCGATGACCAAGTCGTCGTGGTTTCATTGGCAGCAGACCTGCTCAACGGCGCGTACACTATCCAGGAGTTAGGCGACGACACGATCCTGCGATCACTCGTGGCTATCGGCACGCTGGTACGTTTCGGTGTCAGTTGCATCTTTTTGCTTTTGCGATTGCCTTGTCCTAACCTTCGTTTCTGTCCTTGCACAGGCTCTGAGTGGCGACGCAAAGGCCAAGGAAGCGGCGGGCATCCACCTAGCCATCTTCACAGCGGCGAAGGCTAGCGAAGTGACCACTCCAGCGGTCCTAGAATGCCTCACAGAGTTGCAGCAGCTCCTTGGCTAATGGCTGGCTGTAGACCATCTTGGAATCTCGAAATGCAGTGGCGTTGCCGCCGAACAGTGAGGAGTTTGTTTGTTTGTGGGTGGGTGCATTGTAACCACCATGGAGTGTTTCCAGTGTTTTTTGTTTTAACTACTTTCTCGCATGCAAAATAGAGCAAAATAGAGCAAAATAAATAGCCCATCGAGTGTACTGGTGGACCACCGCATCGGCGGTGCCTCTTCTTGCTATGGGGGTGGATAGATAGAGATGCGTCGACTGGTTGGCAGACCAAAACTCCACTGCTAGGAGTCGCTGCCGCGTGTTTTTATGGTTTGCCCCTGGACAATGAAGTTGCTTTTTCTGGGCTGAGGACTGGACTGGACGTGTGTGCTGAGCTGCGTCGGATTCTGCATGGTGTCGATGTCGAGGATTTTTGTGTGTGCTTTTGAGTGAGTGGGAAGAGTGAGGACAAATGGCGTCTCTGTGGGTCTTCACGAGCCCGTGTAACTCCCAGTCGACGAGCGCAGCACGAGGTCGCTGAAGTGCACACGCAGCGGGGACGACACGTCCATGCTGCGACGACAGAAGAGGCCGAGGCCGCTGGCCCACGACTTGGACGACGACGACGACGAGACCGAGTGGGAGCGCTCGCGTCCGGAGCTGCAGGACACGGCGGCGTCTCCGGGCCAGTGGATAGGCTGGAAGCTGTCGGGGATGTTGATGGAGGCGGAGCGGAAGGTCTTGTCGGCCTCGTCCTCCAGCTCCGGGATGGCGTCGTCCTCCTGCTGCTGGTCCCTCGAGCGGTGGAGCGACAAGTTGCCCATCAGACACGCGGGCGCCGTCACGGAGCGTTCGTACGCGTTCGACTTGGGCCGCTTGGCCACGGGCCGGATCACACGCGCGAGGCCCGTGGGCAGGTCGAACGTCTTGCGCTTGCGGCTGGCGATGGGGCGGAAGACGGCGACCGGCTTCTCCTCCGTCAGGTCGTCGGCGTCGAGCGCCTCGGGCTCCTCCAGCTCCTCGTCGTCTTCCCGGCTGCGCTTGCGCAGGGCCTCGCGACGCGCCAGGACGGCGGCCATGGGGTTGGCCGGCCGCTCCACGTCCACGCCGTCGATCGAGTGGAAGATGCGCGAGCCTCCGCTGCGCAGCCGCGGCGTGAAGGGGGCAGCTGAGACTGCAACCTCCTCCTGCTGCTCCTGCTCCTCCTCGAAGGCGAACATGAGCTCCTCGTCCTCCTCCTCGCTGAAGTCGGCGGGCCGCGGGTCGAGGTTCATAGCTGCTGTGTAATGGGAAGACTTGGGGTTGACTCCGCGTTGAGCTGCTTGTGGCCGACTGCGCGTCTTGCGGAATGAGCTTCTCCAGCTGCTGCACTCGCTGGGGGCTGCGAGTTTTGTGACCGGGAGCTAAAATAAGGCACGTCAACATTAGTCCATACTGAAGCCGAGTCATCAGCGAGTGGTACACTGAGCCTGCACAAAAAGTAGTCCGGGACTAAAACTTGGACAGCGCCAAAAATGCGGCCCATAACGGCTGAGAGCAAGCTGGCGCAGTCGCCGCTGAGCATTTTCCACAGCCCCCATACTCCCATACTTCCGTACAGACCCTGACCGCAGCGGTTTGAGATTTTGCACCGCAACAGCTCGAGGTGACACTTGAACATACTAAGCCCGAGACACGCCTATCAAGTCGCGTCACCTCGAGACTCGGGCATATTTTTAAGGCAATGTGGAGGTAGGGCATTGATTGTCATGCGGCAAAGCAGCCCGTTACGACGGCGGCCATGAATGGGACGGCCGCGTGCTCCCAGCGCTGCTGCTTGATCGCTTTGGGTTCGCACGGGTTGGGGGCCTTAGTTAAGACCGGAGCCGCCTCGAGTTGATCCCACGCTCCGGCGGAGCCAAGGCAGCACCGACAACAATAGGCCGATATTTTTGCTAGACGGCCGAGTTCTGGGCAGCGCTAAATGCCGTTCCTGTCTTATCGGCTCAACACTTCGATGAATTGAGCACTTTGATGCATTGAGCCGATAAGACAGGCACGGCAGCTTGAAAGCTCAGTGCCTGGCGAATTGGTTCCAAACGGGACTGCTGAGTTGGCGCCTACACGCACGTATTCTTGGCGTGCAACCTTGTCGTGGGCCACGAGTCGTGGCCTGTCGAGGCTCGCAGCATGACGCGGAAATTTGTCGGCCTTTGCCCACGGTTCGTTCTCAGGCACTGCAGTTTCTCGCCTGTCACGCGGTACTTGCAACGACCCAACGTCGCGTTTCCTCAGCGGAATAAGCCTGCTTCTGAGAATTTCGTGGCAATTACTAGAGAGGTCGTTAAACTTTATAACCGTCGAGCCGGATAATGATGAGGCGTGTGAGACGACGGTGAGGCATCCCGCGTGGCCCTCCACTTTTCATTGCGAACAAGTCAACTCAAACCCAGGCCGGGTAAGCAGCGGAGTGAATGCTGCGGAATCCTCTCTCCAACAGTCTGAGTCTGCCAGTTGCACAAATGATTCGACTGTAGCCAACACCAACTGGAGACCTTCAACATGCCCGCCACGTCAGATTGGTACCACTTCAGTGGTACAGCTACCAATTGTAGAGCGTTCTGCAAATGAAGGGCTCTGATTGGGTCGCGCGAAACGTCGCGCCCCTTCGCGTACATGACGGTACTTCTAGCAGTTGGTTGGGATGACGGAGCTGCCGATCCAGATCTCCCGGCTGCCCGTGCACCCTCCCGCCACGCCCCCGCCCAAGCCCGTGAACCCGACCGCTAATGCCACAGGCAGCGTCGGGTTCAAGCTGTCTCTGCAGACGCCTCGCAAGCCCTCGCTGCACTGCTGCCTCGTGTTCCGCAACTTCTACGTGGCCTGGCTGCGGATCGTGCAGGTCAACACTGATGGCTCAAGCACAGAGCTGGCCACGGCCTACCCGCTCATGCAGCACGTGCACTGCGAAGACGACGCGCAGACCTGGCAGCTCGTCAAGCTGGACCAGCTGCCCGTGAGCTGGAATCCGCACGTTTTCGACAGCCTGTGCGTGTATCTGTCGCAGCCGTCGCCGATGTGGGAGACCTGGGAGCTGCGCGACGTGAAGCTCTACGTGTTGCCACAGGAGTCGGAAGGAGGAGGGGAAGCGCTCCCATCGACGCGGTTGGGATCGGCGAGTCCGCCAAGGATTGACGAAAAAGGCAGCTTCGGACGGAGTGGGAGTGCGGCTGAAGACCGCCTCACGCAGTTGCTAGAACGGCGAACCTCGCGCTCAACTTTGGCGCTGGGTGGCATAGGATCTGACGCTGCTGTGAATCCTGTCGAAGAGCAAGCGACGCGTTGTCTAGATTTGGTGCTGAGGCTGCGCGAGCTGCTGCAGAACTAAGTCTCTGTTAGGAGGATCTATACTGTGCAACTTTTTCCAGCAAAACAAAGTCGAGTTCATTTACTGGATCACTGAATACCATTATTCATCTGTAGCAGGGCATGTATCAAGCTTAGTTTGTTTGGCAATGGCTCGGAGCTGTGCGACTTGGCGGCGTCGCAGCTCGTACACAGCGGAAGGAACAATCTCTGACAGAAAGAGTGAGCTCTGATCTGTAGCGACCGCCTGCACGACGCTCTCGTAACGAAGTCCGCGAACCATTCGGGGAGTCCACTCATCGGTAGGAGATGCGGTAGTGGTCGAAGTAGTGGATGAGTTGAGAGGGTGGCCAAGCTGACCTCGTGCACCTCGTCCCCACGAGAAAACCCTGCCGCGCTTTGTCACAGCCAGCGAGTGTGCACTTCCACATGCGAGATGCTTGAGCTCCACCCCAGCAAGAGCTGGGATCCGTGTCGGCTGCGCGACGAAGCTGTAGGTGGCATCGGTAAGAGCCTCGTACCCGTCTTGGAAAAGCGGGGGCTCGGCATCTTGTGCGTCTGTGGAGACTTCAGCTCCTGGAACTTCTCCCAAGCCCAATCGTCCATTCTCAGCATCACCCCACGCATACGTCGTGCCTCCAGCGCGCAATTCAAACTGCACCTCGGCTACAAGCTCGCAGTTCTCAGAAGCACTAGCCGTCGACGTAGCTCCGGTCAGTGACCACTGTTTAACCAGCGATTTAGACAGCGCCTTCGGAGGTTCCTGGAGGCTAGACAGGCGAGACGCAGCTCGTAGTCGTTGACCATGTTCGTGCGGGATCAACCCCACGAGTTGGTGTCTTTTAGCAGCATGCGTAGGCAGAGTCATAGCAAGCGATCGTCGAAGTGCTGCCTGGGCAGGCTCCGACGATTTTTCGTTCTCCACAAACATCACCGCAGCCGCTCCATTCGCAAACGCACCGCGCGCTCTAGCTGCAGCCGTATCTGTGCGATAGAAGAACCGAGCCATAAGTGGCGGCGGTGGCTGCAACGAAAGTGAAGGCACGGAGGACTGCATGGAGGGGCGACGTGGGGGGCTTGCACCACCTTGCTGTGGCGTTAGAGTGCTGGGCGACGTGAGAATATGATCCAGAACTTCTTGGACGGTCCACGAGCTACGACGTGTGGAGTCTCCTTCGTCGGGCTCCGATACGGAGCTCCCGTCTCCGTAAGAGCCTATGACGACGGCTTGAGTCTGTTTCGTGACCATGAAGACCGGAACAAACACCCCCGAGTCCTCCGAGAATTGCAACGCAAACGCGTCGGCATCAAACAGATCGAGCACAACGAGCACCGCGAGGGCCCCGGCCTCCTGGAGTTCGAGAACGCGATGTCCGATCTCGCTGATAATCGTTTCAGCTTCCAGCTCCGCCTCGCTTTCGGTTCCGATGGGACCTCCTATTCCTTCGGATGACGTTGGATCATTCCCCGTGGCGGCAGAAGCCAGTGGTGCTAGCACACTTTGGTCGATCTCCAGCACAAAAATGCTGTTCATCTCCGTCGGCGCGACCGTGGGCTTCTTCTTAGTCACCGATCGCGCGCGAAGTTGCTGCTGCTTCAGACGTTTGGCCGCCGCCTCCATCTCCGGATGAAACACGTGCGTGGCGAATCCACGACGTCCGACGGCATGTTTTGCCGTGTTCGAGCCGCTCACTGCCAGCTCGAGCACTACCCCAGAGGCCGGAGCATTCTCACTGAGTTCATCGTCATCGCCAACTCCATCGGTTCGAGAGTCTCCGCTACTCGTTCCAGGCCTGGAGGCCGAACTATTGCTGTTGAAATTCAGGGGAAGGCGAATGTGCACGTAGAACCCGGCAGGCCTGCCGCGCGGCATGACTACCAGTCTGTTTGCTACTCGACCCCGTAGCCATTGATCAACACCCTGTGCGAACGTACTTGCGGCATTGTTTGAGCTTCCGGATGCGCTGGCCAGCAAGCGCGTCGAGCGCGGATCAAAATCTGCCAGTCGATCGAGACTCAACGCGAATCGCTGTGCTCGGTTCTGCCATAGCACGCCCTGGTCAACCTCCTTGGTGCTGGCGCCAGTTCCAGGGCGAGAAGGCGATTCATCAGCAGAATCTTCTTTTCTATTGTCTTCATCTTCATCAACGTCGTCGACATCAAGATCGACAAGACAGCAGAGCCAGGAGGTTGCGTTGGCCACGAATTCACTCTCAATAGCCTCGAGAGAGCTGGATGACCCCGCCAAAGGCTCCACGAAGATGCCAGCCTCGTCCTCTCCGTACTCGAGAGCCTGGACTGGGCCATTCGTGCGCGTTGCCAGCTTCATCCAGACACTTGCACCTTCAGCCAGCATGTGCTGGCCCCCGACGGCCACTTGACGCAGACGTAGAGCTGTAACTCCGATAGTTTCTTCAGGCACGAAGGCGTGCTCGCTGTCTACACCGCGTCTCCTGCCCCAGTTCCCCCACTCAAAGAGCCTAGAACCACTTCGTTCGGTGCTCAAAGCCGCAGAATGGTTCCCTCGACACGCAACTTGAATGATCCGCACGTCGCTCAGTGCTAGTACTGGTTCGGGCTGTGCCAGGTACGTGTAGGCCGAGCTGACCATGTGCCGGTCAGCAAGCGCTACCTGGTAGAATTCGTGCGTCTCGCCATGACCTAGCTGACCTTCAGATGCTTCGCCCCAAGTGAAGACGTCTCCGGCGCGGCTCAGTGCCATGCAATAGTAGTCTCCGCTGCACACGTGCGCTACAGGAATGGGTTCTGCCTGTTGTGCAGCGCAGCCTTCGAAGTACAGCAGTCTCGTTGGCGTTGTCAGGTACTCCTCGTCTTCACCTGTGCGCTCATCGTAGTATGAAGCGTAGCGTACTCGACCGGAAGTGCGGGCAGCCAGAGTCTCCGCTGATCCGTGACCCAGTTGTCCGTGGTCGTTGAAGCCCCAGGAGAACACCATACCGTCTTCCGTGAGCGCAAGAGCATGTCGTAAGCCACACGCCACTTCGACCACACGCGTTGGCAGTCGAACCTGCAGTCGGCGTGGAGTTACTTGAGTGAGGCAGACCTCATCTTGATCGGCATATAGGCGGGGAAGACACCGTCCCCAGGCGAACATCGAGTGACCGTCGTCCTGCACGCCCAACGCGAAAGTGGACGATGCTGCCAGCGTTGTGAGCTTCGCATTGAGGTTCACGAAAGCCCCGATGAGTCGAACGGGGGCTCCAGCGTTGACTCCCTTCTTCTTGTCTCGAGTATCCGCTGCCGCGATTCCGATGCTCGGACCCGAACCAGCAGCAAACACGCCGCCGTTAAGCGCAGCTCGCTCAATCTCTGCTCGAGCCTCGAGTTCTCGCGCAACGCGTCGGTGCTTGAAAAAGTCTTGAAGTTGTGCTGCAGATTTGAGTCGCTGTGCCACTCGGTCTTGGGCGCGGCGTTGCGCGTCAAACCGCGAGCATCGACGTCTCCAAGTGGTCTGGATCAGCAGTGCGGCGCTATCACGACGGCGTTCTCGACGGCCCTCGAACGTCACGTATCGACGCAATAGCGTCTCGTACAGGTCCGTTTGGCGCGAGCAATGAGACGGACTAGGCTCGAAGGTGAGCGGGTTGCGGAGCTCCTCGCCTGAGAAGAGAGCCAAAAACTGGTGCAATGCCGGCGTGGCAGCCACGTACGCCCGCAATTCTTCACTCGACACGCTCTTGGCTGTCGACGGATCCAATCGAGACGCTGGTGTCTCCAAACGCGCGCTCACGATGCTCTGCATGCAGTGGAAAGCGCTCTGTCGAGCAAATGCAGCCACGCGAAGCTCGTGCGTCTGCCAGACTCGAGCCACGCCCTGCGATGCTCGACCCACGCCGTTCATAACGCACAGAAGCATACGCGCGACGTCCGTCTCCTTAAGACGTTGAGCGCTTGCGTACGCCATCGCCTTGCTGCTGGAAGTTGCGGGGTCGTGGAAAAGCTCCAGCAACAGCGTCAGCTTCTCGTGAACGTCCCAGATCGCGCGGGAGGTCACCACCATCGCAGCTAGGAACTCGAGAGCGTACACGCGATCGCCCCGTCCGTCGGCAAACGTTAGGAAGATGTGGTGCAGTTGTTTCTCCAAGATCGGCGGTGGGTCCGTAGCACTAAGCTCCGCGTCGTCGAACCGAAGCTCTTGCTGTTGGTTCCCACGCACTGGAGGCGTCATGACATCGGAGACTTCCGGGCGTGGAGCTTTCGTCCCTCGGGCGGGTCGTTTGCCTCCAACGTCGAGCCACTGAAGGAACTCGTTCAACGTCAGCAAACCTGTGGATCCCGCTTTGCTGTGAAGACGGAGACGCAGACGTCGAGTGTCTTGTGCTGTGAACCACTGAGCCAGAGGCTCCAGCTGCGGCCACAGCGCCAAGTCCTGCTTCGAGTAGTGCATTCCGCATTGCAGTCCTTGCCACGACAGGGACTTGGACACGGAGCCGTGACTCGAAGTCTGCACTCGCGAGCTTGCCATCCCCATGGCGAGCAGCAGAGGGGTCGGACGATCTTGAAACGACGAGTCTGTCATTGCACGGTCTCCGATAAATTTACATGAACCGACCCTGGTGGACGATGGTGAAGGCCGATGCAGTTCCATTGACGCGGTCTCCAGCCGAAATCTCGGCGCTCACCTCGCTCCGCAGTCTGCCGGAGCTTCTGCTCTACTCTCGCCGTCCCCAGTCAGCCAAACCCAGCGATCGGGGACGGAATGCAGTCGCCACGTCCAGCGTGGCAGCGCTTCGCTCGCTTTGCAGCACCCACGGACGGCGATCATCGATCACGGACGCGACAGCTCAGGCCGAGCTCGGATCGTTGGAGCGGTGGCTCGCACTCGCCGAGATCTCGGCGAAGCTCAACGACGACGTCCTGAACCTCGAACGGGAGATTCAAACGCATGAGCGGAAGCGCAACGCACTCGCAGCGGAGAGAGGCGACGGATCGAGCGCGACGCGACTGCCACCAGCTGAAGCTTGTGAGCTTGGACCCAAGTTGCAGTGTCTGCAGGAAGTGCTGGGCACGGCGCGCTTTCGAGCGTATTGCCGCAATTTGTTTGTCTTGGTGAGGAACCTCCGCCTTCGTTTGGAGCTCTATGGCGTTCACATGCACGACTTCGAGCGGCAGTTGAGTCGAGAACGCTCCGTGTCTGTGGAGAAGCTTCTGTGGTTGTTGAACGAGTCGGACGCAGCAGACGCAGAACCGATTGAACACGCGGACTACGCGCTGTTGTTGCAGCACTGCAGTGACCCAGGACACCCTGAAGCTGTCATCGTCACCGAGGACTTGATGGCGTTGCTCCGCAGCCTCCCCCTAGAGCGGGCGACGCTCGTGAGGTACGTGTTCGAGCAGCTCGCTGACACTCGAAGAGGGGAGGGCTACCGACCTCCTCCAGATCACACCAAAGTCCACCACATCCAAGCTGCCCTCAAACTGCAGCGCAGTCACTGCTCCAGTGAAGAAGTACGAGCTGCTGAGGCTTGGCTCGAAGTCGCGGGGTCCGATGCAATCACGCTTCAGGACCTGATCGAGTTTCATCTCTCCGTCAGCGATGCCAATGCCACCGAAGACGCCGAGTTTGTGCGGTTCGTGCAGCGAATGTGGGGCTTTGATCCGTTAGCAGTGAAAGATGCTGACCGCGGAGAAGCTATCCAGCAATTACTGGAGAACTACACTGCGAGGTGCCACCTGGCTGAGCTAGCTGCTCGTAAACGAGAGCTACTGGCGAAAATCCCTGGTGCACAGGCACGGATACGCTCCGCCAGCGTGCTCCTGGAATCCGAGTTACAACATCTCCGGGTCTTGCAGGCTCCAGCAGGATTCAGTCGTTGGCTGCAGTGCGATGAGAGTATAAACCACCGACTAGGCGCTGCACTGGTACTGCTACGTGAGTTGACGCTTTCGGGACAAGTGCTGCCATCAATTCCTGACTTTGTGGGCTCGTTGAAGGAGCTGCAGGTTTTGGATCTCCGTGACAACCGAATTGTGACCATCTCATCGACGCTGGGAGCCCTGCAAACCCTCCGAAGGTTGGATCTGTCGGACAATTTGCTGCGTGATGCAAGTTTTGCCCAAGCTGACGAGATGTGGAGTCAACTTGAGGTCCTGACAGACCTCCGTCTGAGCGGAAACAAGTTGATGTCTCTGCCCAGCGCGCTCGTGGCCATTCCAAGTCTGACCACGCTCGACCTCTCTAGGAACTCCCTGCGGACAATTCGTGGGGAAGTGGTTCAGCTCTGGAAGGGTCAAAGTCGCCTAGTGACTCTGGATTTGCACGCCAATTCTCTCACCGCATTGCCCGAAGACATTCACGTGTTGTTCGGAACGCTGCGTCGACTGATTCTCCATCAAAACCACCTCGTGAGCTTACCAAGCAGAATCACCGAGCTGATCAGGCTGGATGAGCTGTCGTTATCGCAGAATCAGCTCGCGGGTGAATCGCTGGCTTCTTATCCGCTGCCGGAGGGACTTTCGGCCATCTCGCTCGCGCAGAATCAACTTCGCGTGGCTCCGTGCCTTGTTGTCGTCCATACAGAAGGCAAAGGACCTCCACCGAATCGGAATAGCAGTGTCACCACCATTGATCTGCGTGGCAACCGTCTCAGAAGCGTAGTGGATTGGTCACCGCTGGTTCTAGCAAGCTGCCAATCTCTCCATCTCCAGAACAACGGTCTGCGTGAGCTCCCTGACGGATTTTTCCGAGCGTTGCCGGCTTTGCGAGTGTGCGAGCTGCAGTGCAATCAGCTACGAACACTCCCAGTGGGAATCACAGAGTGCACTCAGCTACGGATTCTTGACGTGCACGACAACTGCTTACAGACATTACCGAAGGAGCTGGTGCAGTTGACGTCACTCGAAGTTCTCAACGCCGCTGAGAACGACCTCACTGAAATCCCCATCGAGTGGCATGCGTTCGAGACCCAAAGCGACGGTGCGAGGGTGCTCCACGCGCTGCTGCTGCGCCGAAACCCACTGCACAACAAAGTTCTGAAGACCATCGTGGACGGCAGCACCGACGGTGCACCATCAACCACCAAAGCGCATTTGACCGCTTCGACCGACGACCCAGCGTGCGAAGGAGTTATCAAGAAAATGCTGGATTGTCTCCGAGATGCAAGCACTGTGCAGCGCGGCACAGATGCCGGCAGAGTGCGTGTCCGTAAGGCTTGGGTCGACAGTGACGACGAGGAGGATAGAAAACCAAAGTGGCGTGGGGTGGCTCGAGACGTGAACCGCTACCTCGAACAGCGTCTTCGAGCAATGCAGCGTCCACACCAAGCGGCTTCGCTGGTGGTAGACGCGAAAAGCTTCGAGCGGATGATTCGGACGCTGCCGTTCACGAGCTCAAAGCCCGAGCTCACTCACCTCGTCAGCCGCTTTCGAGTGCAGCACGAGGATGGAGAACTACATGGGGGCGAAAGTACCAAACAGGTCGACGGTCTCGCCTTCCTACAGGCAATCGAGCGATTCGGTCGGTGGCGCTCGATCTCAATGCCGTCGAAGCGACAGATGAGCTCGGTCGCAAAGCCAACGATCGATTCGGCCGGTCCGATCGTTCAGTATCTCGCAGTGCTGCACAGACGAACGCAGGAGGAGAAGCAAGAGCGACGAGGCCGACAGATCCAGAAAGACCACAATCCACAGCGCAAGACAAAGCCACGGTCGCACGTAACACCCCGCTCGAAGCAGAAGGAGCGTGCGAAGGAGACGCCTCGACCTCAGGTTGCAAGAACCACCAGGCGCAAGACACAGCCCAGAAACAACCAAGACCCGCCACCATTCGAAACGTCCTGCAAGACCCGCGCGGATGTGATTGCGGATCGGCAGCGACAGCGCATCCAGGTGCTCGAACAGCAGCTCGTTGACCAGAAGCTGCTGCTGCTTGCCCATCAAAAGCCACGGACATCCGACAAGAATGACTCCGCAATCGCCCCAGCCGATCTCCAGTTAGTCTCGGAAGAGGACCTCGGAAGCAGGGGGGCAAGCGGAGTTAGTGGAGACGGTGATAGCAGTGAGCGGTTCGTCATCGTGAGTGTTAAATGCCTGCATCTGCCCGGGGCAGACGAGGTCGGCGGGCACCACGCGGTGGCAAAAGCACCGGCACGCGTGGAGTTGCGTCTTCGACCAGATGACTCGGTGCTGCATTTGAAGCAGCAGCTTGAAACTCGCACCGGAGTGCCAGTTGACCACCAAATTGTCATCACGAATAGCGCGAACCGCGGGGTGCCCGCCATCCGTCTGCGGAACGGTGCGGAGCTGCGCGAATACTCGGAGCATGTGGGTGGCGTGAGCAAATGGTCATTGGCGCTGCTCATCGGACAGAGTCTGCCGTTGCTTCGTGGAGACTCTGCCACAGGAGGATGACGGCCATCGAGTCCCCATGCTACGACCACGAAATAAAGTCGAGAGAGACGCGCCCCACCACCTCGCAGCGATCAACAACGTTGACATGATGCTACGATACGAAGTCGCAAGCAGGCGCAAGTTGCCATGCCACTGCAGTCGCTGCGTCCGGCTTCGACACGCCGTGGAGTCAACGCTGTCAGCACTTCAAGCAAAGCAAAGGCCTGCCTCGACGGTCGTCGGCACGTTGCAAGCACCGCAACTGCGTCAGCTCAACACGTTCGTCGCGTTGCTGATGCGGGTCTTTGCTTCGTGACGAGCGCTCGGACGCGCATAAGAAAAGATCGATGCCACATTCGTGTAAGTATGGTATCGGTACGCGGAGAGCGAAGACTCCAACGCTGCGGACTTCACGGTGTGCTGTTCCATTCGAGCAGACGAATTCGCTAGGATCCTGTCGTTCAGGGCGACTCAGCTCCTCGGCGAGCATTCAGCGGATACTGTTGCCAGCTCCTCCGTGTCAGCCGGAGTCGCATCCACCGCCTGTTGGGGTCCATTTGGCGTCGTCACACGTCACAGATGCTGACTCCTTGGTCCTATACAAATATCAAGAATAAATTCTGACTAGTCTGTAGCCATGTTTGCTAACAGTCAATTGCCGTACGAGACTGCCCGAACCGTCTGGCACTGGTATCGACGCCCAGAAGGTGCGTGCGTGGATGAAGAGCTACTTTGACACGACAACGGGCCAAGAACTCGGCCAGCCGGAGCTTCCAGCTGACAAAAAACTGCAACCGGAAGCACCGGGGGTAAATAGGCCGTGTTTGCTCCGGATACTCCGGGGCGCTGGTCATCGTCGGCATCTCGATGCGGCTGGTCACTCGATAAAACGCTCTCACTCTCTCTCTCTTTCGCGATTGTCTCGTCGGTTGCGAAGCCGCCTGTGCACTTTCACTCTTGACTCGGACTCCGTTCGAGTATTTTCGTCGTAGACGAGTACGATGGTCGCCCGAGCGCGTCGTCCGCGAGGCCTGTCAGCGAACCACGTGAATGAGGAGGAGCGACTTCAGATGATCATGACCGACAAGGCTACTCTGTCGTCGGTGCGACTGCTGGGCAAGGAGAACTGGGTCAAGATGGAGGAGCGGCCCAACTGCTTCTACTGCGCGCGCAAGTTCCGCCCGTTCTCCATCAAGCGCCATTGTCGCTCCTGCGGCGAGATCGTCTGCTCCAACTGCTACCGGCGACGGAAGGTGAGCGTCACCCCGACGTTGGAAGTCTCGGTGCGTCTGTGCTTCGACTGCGTCGACAAGGCGATGCTGCTGGCTGAGAGCGACAGCATCAACGCCAGCACCCCCGTGATCGAAGTTTCAAAGTCCGACAAAGTGGAGGTGGAAGTCCAAGAAGAAGAAGAACAACAAGAATTGGTCGAAGAGAAGAGCAAGACCGATGTGAAGAGCACAAATACATTCCGTGACAGTGGCAAGACGGCCAGCTCCAGCACGTCGATGTGCAGTCGCTTCTCGGATTTCTCGAGTAGCGATAACTGGAGCGACGTTAGCAGTGAAAGAAGCGACACCAGTAGCCTCGGTGGCAGTGGTGGCGTGATCCCGCCAAGTCAGCGTGGAAGTCGGCGTGGAACTCCCGTTATCCCAGCCACCGATGTGATCGAGTTTCTTCCGGAAGAGGAACAGTTTGAGATCTACGAAGGTCGCCGACGCGAAATCTT
Organism: Phytophthora x cambivora; assembly: GCA_033557925.1. Taxonomy (NCBI): domain Eukaryota; phylum Oomycota; class Peronosporomycetes; order Peronosporales; family Peronosporaceae; genus Phytophthora; species Phytophthora x cambivora. Next base: position 1,041,068 of record JAUCEB010000008.1, on the reverse strand, counting down.
GACGAGGTTTAATGTGCTGGACACGGAGCCAGAGAAGGAATACGACGCGCTGTGCGAGCTTGTCCGCCAGGTTATGGAGTGCAGCGTGGCTGCGGTGGCTTTCATGGACCAGACGCGACAATGGTACAAGGCTCGATTCGGTATCGCGCAGGCTGAGCTGCCGCGTGAGATTTCGTTTTGCTCGCAGCTCCTGCAGACGCCTCTGCCTACAATTATCATGGACGCGTCAAAGGACCCGCGTTTCAGTCAGAACCCCCTTGTCAAGGGCTCAGCCAACATCCGATTCTACGCGACGACTCCAATCTGCGACCCCGACACAGGAATCGTCATCGGCTCAGTGTTCGTCATGGATCCGATTCCAAAGCCAAAGCTGCCACTGCGCGCCATGGAAGTGTTATCTTACGTGTCTTCGGCTGCTGAAAAACTTCTGCAAGGCAAAGCCCCCTCGCCCGTTCCGCCATCCGTGAAGCAGAAGCGGAATGCGTCAGCGAATCGCCGAGAATCGAGCCCTCCATTCCCGGAAATTCGAGCTGCTTCACTGCAAAGTGTACCGGAAGAAGTCGAAGACGGCGACTTTCGCGTCACGCTGCCGCGATCAAACGCGTCCAGCGTGTCTTCAAGCGGCAGTCTGCGCAATAGTCAGCGCAGCTTGCGCCGATCAGGACCGAAGCCTCCGCTGCCGACATCATCCCCCCAACCGACTGCTAAGTTGGCGTCCTCTGCCTTGAGCAAGTCTGCCAACAGGTCCACCTCAAAGCTCAGCATCGCTGATTTGGTTTCGCCCGACTCGAATAGCGTGACCACCACGCAGCAGCCAGCTCCTGCCCAGTTTCAGAGTCTCGATTCGTCATGCATCGAGATCTTCAACCGGATCACATCCACTCAACAGCTTCTGGCTCAGCAACACGATACCCTGCTGGCCACACTAACACAGCACTCGACTCGCATCAGCTCAATCGAGAAAACTGTGGATCGGATCGAAGGCATCCTGTCCACACATCGAACACAGTACATGCCGCAGCTTGTAGACGCATCCAGTCGACGGCCGAACGACATGGAGCTCGCCTAGCGTGAAGTGTACAGGAAGAGGGAGAGTGTAGCATAGTTAGCGCACATCGATGTCTTGTAGCGCTTGATCAGAATATATTTTGTTTCTCTCAAAAATCCTACACAGCTCTAGCGCTGGCGCAACGAAGCGGAATCCAGCACGGATAAACGTTCCACTAGTTTTGTCAAATTGCCTGTTCTCAGGTGGCGATTCGCCACTCCACTGGCGAAGTCTACATTGACACAAAAACGCAGCTTATCCGTCATGTTCAAGCAGCTTTCGGGACACAACGCGCTTCATATCGAACACTAATTGAGGCGCTGTTCGTCCTCATCACTGCTAGAATCGTCTTCATCCTCATCCTCACCATCCAAGTCTTCGTCTTCATCGTAGTCTTCATCATCATCGAAATCACTGCCGTCTTCGTCTTCGTCATCATCATAATCATCTTCATCGTCCAGCTCTGTGGATAGGCTCTCTCCATCAAGCACGCCAAGCTCGAGAAGTTCGTCCTTGTACTTGGCAACTTCCTTAGCGTAGCGGTTACCGTGGCGCAAGTGCCGCAGACGAAGGCCCAGATTGAGACCCCAGGCTGACTGAGGGTACGGGTCTTCGCTTGGCACGACAAAACTGCCGTCCATGTCTTCGCAATTGCCATGCAGCTCTGCATAGGCTTGGAACGCGGCCAGCAACACATCCTTCCAGTACTGTTCGGCATGGGGCGTAAGTTTTCCTCCACCGAGAGGCTGAGGAATACGCTGTTTTTCGGTTGCAGATGCCACCTTCTTCTTGCCCTCTTGTGTCTGGAACGGAAGCAGTCCGTTTGCTCGTCGATTGAACTGGAAAAGCCACGCGCCCAGCTCAAAGTTTTTGGCCAATTCTGGATAACGCGGGTCGCCCACTGGCACTACGAAATTCCGCGGCACCTCCGCGTCCTCGCCATTGATTTCTTTGAACACTTTGACACTGGGGTCGACAATGTCGCGTCTAGTAGCAGCCGATGACTTGTAGATACTCCACACAAAACCGATTTCTTCGAGACGATCGCGGTACATTTCGACCTGCTGCGAGTGTTGGTGGCGATTGCGTATGTTGCGCACAGTGTGGCCCAGCTTCGTTCCCCAAGACGGTTGCGGCCATCTACTCTCCGATGGCACGATGAAGCCTTGAGGGACGTGAGTGTCGCCGAAGATCTCGGCATACACCTCTAACGCCGGTAGTACGCGGTCGACGAAGTAACTCTCGAAGGCGTTGAACTTGAAGCCGATGCCCTCCAGTTCTGGCAGCACGTCAATCGCGTCGACACTGGAGCGGCCGTTGCGTCTGATCCGAACCACCTGCTTCCCCAATTGATACCCGCGTAGAGCCTTGGGCCACGTCGTGTCGTTCGTAGGCACGACCCACCAGGACGGCACGTCGCAGTGACCGTGCTTGGCCTTGTATATTCTGAGCGCCGGCAGGAGCTCCTTCGCCCACTTGCCGAAGAGCGACTCCCACGCGTAGCCGAGCTCCTTGAGCCGCTGTTTGTCCTGCTTCATCTCCTCGCGGAAGATGAGTCGGGAGTTGATGGTGGCCACGATGTATCCGAGCTTGATCCCCCACGCTCGCTCGGGCCACGGAGCTTCACTGGGGACCACGAAGTCTTCCGGGATGAACACGTCGCCGTCGAACAGCGTCGGGTACAGCTCGAGCGCCGGCATGAGCGCGTCGCGCCAGATCTCGAAGGACAGTCCGGACTCGAAGAAGTTGAGCTTCCGGAGGTCGGCCATCTCGCGCGGGGTCATGGCCATCTCCTCCAGACTGGCCTTGACTTTGGCCACGGCGTGGCCCAGTCGGTAGCCCCAGCTCACGTCGGGCCACTGCGGGTCGTCGGCCGGCACCTTGAACGTGTGATGCACCGAGCAGTGACCGTAGAGCTGGCGGTAGGTCTCCATGGCCGTGAGGAACTGCATGCGCCACTTCCACTGCGCGTCGCTCCAGACGAAGCCCATGTCGTCCAGCTGCCGCTTGCGGTGCTCCGAGAGTCCGTCCTTGACGTCGCGACGCAGCAGTTGGCACTGCGAGCCGAGCTTGATGCCCCAGGCCGCGCGCGGCCAGCGCTCGTCGCCCACGGGCACCTGGAAGTGCTGGCGCACGAAGAGGTGGCCCTCCTGCTGCTGGAAGACGCGCAGCGACGGGATGATCTGCACCTCCCACACGTAGCTCTTCCAGTCGTCGTACGGGAAGCCGATGGTGCGCAGCAGCGCGCACTTGAACGGGCTGCAGCGGCCGCGCGTGAACAGCCGCAGGCGGTGGCCCAGGTCGAAGCCCCACGTCTCGCGCGGCCACGGGGACAACGCGTCGTCGCTGGGCGGCGTGGGCACCACGAACTCGTAGGGCACCGTGAAGTGGCCCTCGAGCTGGTGGAACGCCTGCAGCGCGGCCAGGAACAGCCGGTCGCGCTCGGATTTGGGCTTCACCGGCGACGTGAAGGACGAAGAGCTGGAGAAGACGCGGCGCAGCGGCGCAGGCCGCCGCCCGAGCGACAGCAACCGCTTGATGCTCGCCATGTATTATTCTTTGTGTGGTGTTCGATGGTATACTGTAGAAACTTCGCAATACAGTGTACTTTTAAAAGTTCGCATATGGTACAAATTGGTCCAGCTCAGTTCTGATGCGCCAAAAAGGGTTGCACAAAATTGGGCACCGCTTCAACTTGCTGTATCGATATTAAGGCAAAATGCCAATTTGATGTCCATGTTGAGTGACCCGCACAAAGATGTCTATAACTTCGCGGGCAACGGTCGTCTTGCTGAGCTATTGGTACCGTTGAAAAGAGGAGACACAGGCCAATTTTTGTGATTTTTTATGCATTAGGTCGTGCAGTTTTGACAGCCCTTGGAGGCTGACAGTGTGATGCATCGGATTGACGCTTTTGCCAGTTTGATGTCCATCTTTAGACTGGATTTCACTATGCGAGACGAACCTGCCCGATGCCGATGGGTAAATTCAGGGCTAGGGGAACTCGAACCTCTCGCTGGTCATATTGACAGATGCTCACCACTTAGTTGAGTTTATTAAGTCCTACAACCAACACCCATGCTTCCGTCATGATCTCCTGATCTACTCGCGGCTTTCTCGCTGGTAGTCTTTTGGGTTGCTTGGCGGGCTCGCTTGAAGTTTTGCTGTCCTCCTCAAGAAGCGTGCGTGTCAGGATGCGCCCGCTCGTATTCTTGCGCTTCCGCTTGGTCTTACGGGCGGCTCGCGCTGGCAGCACTAAAATCTCCCGCCGCACAATGCGGCAAACTTGAAGCCAAGCTGCATCACGGTGCGAGTTAGGCAGCCCCGGTACGGCAGACAGTAATAATGCCCAGGCTTTCCGCAGCATCGACAATGGGCAGGGAAATACGCGAGGCACACCCGTCCATCACCAGCAGCAGGGGCCGCCTAATAGGAGTAGGAACCGCGTCCGAATACAATTGCAGCCATCGAGCAAACAAAGGTGCAGTCATAACCCCCTTCTCGGTTGTGGCCGCACTCACACCCAAAATCTCGCACTTGTTGACGATGTCGTCGTCTACACTCTTGCCGGGGAAAATGAAGAGAGAGAGGGGGGGGGGGGGGGCGACGAACCCTCTCGCGCTGCCGCAAGCAACGAAGCTCAGATAAAAGTGAGTCTTCACGTCCTTGTGCCACATATTCTTAGATCCCTTGCCCACGATCACTTGTCCCGGCCAGCACGGCTTGAACTGCAGCTTCTAGCTCGTCGTCACTGTACTTGCCGCGGCGTTGCCCCATCGCCCTTGACTGGAGAGGGGAGGACTTGGAAGTCGCCACGCGGTGCGCGAATATCAAGTGCTTCAGGTTTTCACCCTGAATCCAGCTGTTTCCTTTTTGGCAAATCAAATCTATAGTAAAATGGATACACCACGAAGATTGGTAGAAACTAGTCTGGCCATCAAACTGGCAGTGGACATCAAATTGGCATTTTGCCTTACCGGTATTACCGACCGGTACCCACGCGATGGGAAGAGCGAGGATGGCAGTCAACCACGAGCGCCACGTGCCCAGAAGTGAGCATGGCGCGCAATGTCTGAGACTCAAAGTTGATGTTCTGCTTTGCGGTTGATTTTGGTCGGAAAGAGTGCTGCAACTGCCGAGAGGATACAGTACGTCAAAAGTTGACGGCATTTAATGCCCGGGTGCATGAACATACCGGTATATCGTTCTCTTCAGTTCATGTTAAACGCAACCAGCTTTCACCTCGCAAATTCGGAGCTTCTCTAGCTGTCGGCTCAACGACCGATGTCCCACCCACTACGAGTACTGCACAAACAGATTCGCACTGCAGCGCTGCTTGCGATCCATTGCCGGAAGTCCAAGCACTCCGTAACGTCAACACTCCGTCACAAAACGGACCAAACATCGACCCTTTAGCTCAAAATCTGTGCAAAACACCTTGCTCGCGAGGTTTTTCGACGTTGAAGTTTGCGTCAAACTGGGGTGGCTGATGCACTCGCAAGCGGCGCTGATCAACTCCCCAACGTCATTCCCCCTTTTGCACCGCGCCGAGCTCTTCCTGCTATGCTGCACCGCGTGTCCCGCTCCATCGTCTCCAGCCGCCCCGCGCGCGCCTTCTCCACGTCCTCCGTGGTGCGTCCCCCTCCCTCGTCCTCCTCTCTATCCATGCACAAACGCCACTAACTGCGTCGCGTCCTTCCTGCAGGAGCGCGTGCCGCTCTTCATCGACGGCAAGTTCGTGCAGTCCAAGACGGACAAGTGGATCGACCTGCGCAACCCGGTACGTACGTGGGCCGCAGGGGGATGGGCGTCCAGATCTGCTGACCCGTGTGATGCTGCTGTGCAGGCGACGAACGAGGTGATCTGCCAGGTGCCGGAGGCCACGCAGGACGAGGTAGGGCGGCCCTACTCTGCTCTACCGTCTCTGCTGCTGCTCTGTTATGACTGACGACGCCGACGTGTCTGCAGATGAGGCAAGCCACGGAGGCCGCTGCGCGCGCCTACAAGACGTGGAAGGAGGTGGGCGTGCAGCACCGCCAGCGCGTCATGCTCAAGCTGCAGCACCTGATCCGAGAGCACACGGAGGAGCTGGCGCTGTCCATCACCAACGAGCAGGGGAAGACGCTGGCGGACGCGCGCGGCGACGTGTTCCGCGGCCTCGAGGTGGTCGAGCACACGTGCGGCGCGGCCACGCTCATGATGGGCGAGACGGCCGAGAACCTCGCCACGTCGCTCGACACGTACTCGTACAAGCAGCCGCTCGGCGTGTGCGCCGGCATTTGCCCCTTCAACTTCCCGGCCATGATCCCGCTCTGGATGTTCCCCACCGGCACAGTCACCGGCAACACGTACGTGCTCAAGCCCTCGGAGAAGGACCCCGGCGCCTCGATGGTGAGCACTTAGTCGCAATTAGCCGTCGTGGGTGGGTATTTTCTTACTATATTGTGTGCAATGCTTTGTGTAGATTCTGGCTCGCCTCGCCCAGGAGGCTGGTCTCCCGGACGGTGTGCTCAACATCATTCACGGCGCTCATGTAAGCTGCGCAATGTATGGTTGAAGTTGAAGTTGGACGGTTTCAACAGTCGCTAATCCGCCCTGTGCGTTCCAATCCGACAGGACGCTGTCAACTTCATCTGCGACGCACCGGAGATCAAAGCCATCTCGTTCGTCGGCGGTAACCAAGCCGGGGAGTTCATCCACTCGCGCGGGAGTGCGAACGGCAAGCGTGTGCAGGCCAACCTCGGTGCCAAGAACCACGCCGTCATCATGCCTGATTGCGACAAGGAGCAGGCTGTCGGTGCGCTCGCTGGCGCAGCTTTCGGGGCTGCTGGCCAGCGTTGTATGGCGCTGTCGGTGGTTGTGTTCGTCGGCAAGTCCAAGGAGTGGGTGCACGACATCGTGCAGAAGGCCAAGGAGATGAAGGTGAACGGCGGTCTGGAGCCCGGCACGGATGTGGGTCCGCTCATCACAGTCGCGGCGAAGGAGCGTGCGGAGCGCCTTATCCAAGAAGGTGTCGACAATGGCGCCGAGCTTCTTCTGGATGGACGCAACGTTAAGGTTCCCAAGTACCCGAACGGTAACTTTGTGGGCCCGACGATCCTGAACAACGTTGGTGTCGACAACCCTGCGTACGTGGAGGAGATCTTTGCCCCCGTGTTGGTGTGCACGTCTGTGGATACCTTGGAAGAAGCAATCGAGCTCATCAACCGCAACCCATACGGCAACGGCACCTCGATCTTCACGTCCTCTGGTGCTGCCGCCCGTAAGTTCCAGCACGAGGTTGATGTGGGCCAGGTCGGCATCAACGTGCCGATCCCCGTTCCCCTCCCCATGTTCTCGTTCACCGGTTCGCGTGCATCGATCCGTGGCGACCTGAACTTCTACGGCAAGGCCGGCATCAACTTCTACACGCAGATCAAGACAGTCACGTCGCTCTGGGACTACAATGAGAAGACGCGTTACAGCGCAGTGATGCCGACGCTCGGCCAGAAGTAGGACATCCCGTGCCTGCGCTAAGACACAAGATCATACCCGCGTAGAGTGAGTGAGTGGCAAATGCAATGTATGGATTGAGACTCCTTTATCCTTATTTTAACGTCTTCGTCCACCACCTCGGCCTCCACCCCGGCCACCACCCCGGCCACCGCCACGGCCACCATGGTAGCCCCCACCACCGCCCCCGCCTCCTCTAAAGTCATCCCGATCCGTTCTCTCTTCATCAGCCGCCGAAATTTTTGTCTCCTCGAGCTTGCGGCCGTCGGGCTCGTTCAGTGAACATCGGTTGGCATGGTACTGGTTCACAAACATCTCCAGTTGTCCTGCTGCATTGGCGGCACCAGTCTTGGCGTTCTTGCTCAGCCGCGGGCACACATCGCGAGCGATGAGCACGAGAAGTTTGTGGAACTGCTTCTTGTAGTTGAGCAGCAGCTCGAAGCCCGCGACTTCCAAAATGGTCAGGGTCAGAGCGCCAGTCATGAGGTGAGGTGGCTCGTTCACCAGCCGAGCCAGCCACGTCCAGCAATCGCCCAGTTCTAGCCCCGGTGGTGACGGACTGCCATCCCAGGGGGTAGTTTGACGCACGGCAGCCAGCACGGCAGAAATCATGGTCATGCGTCTTGTATACTCCGTCACGTGTTCGAGGCCATCCGGATCCGAGCTTTCGCCCACGGCCTTCTGGAAGCCCACCGACATCTTATACTCTGCAATGGTCTGAGACGCGTGCTTTTCCGGGTTGTCTGGGATAGTAAAGACGCAGGACTTGTGAAAGTAGCCCAGCATGACGTCTGTCAGCTCCGGTGTTTGCACACAACACATCTTGATCACGTGCGCAATGGGATAGCACGATCTGCAAAGAATACGCGCATACTGGTTAGATGAGGTATCATTCAAAAAAATAAATACACATAGACCAACGTACTTGTAGTCTGCACGACCTGCCACCTGCTTGGACATGTTTGAGGCAACCATGTCGAGAGCGAATTTGAAGTACGCCTCGCCTGAGGTTTTGGCCATCTGAAGAACAATCCAACGCCACATACGTCGTCAGCACAGCAACAACAGCATCCACGAATAGCCCGCAACTTGCTTACCTGAAGGAGTTGCTGGATTTTGCTCACGACTTGTTTGATTGCTGATGGAGCAGCGGCAATTTGATTGCATGCTCCGGCCTGAACGTAGCATTACGTCAGTAAGTCAACCCAATAATGTGTTCAGAAGACAGGAATACTGGTACTCACCTCGCGCTTGATGTTCATGCGAATCTTCTTCACCGCAGGGTCAGGGCTGTCCAGGATTTCGGTGCTGTGACGTTGGAGCTCTTCCAGCCGCTTGATGCGAGCGTGTCCTTCTTCAACATACTTCTTCGCCTGAGCCACAGCCTCTTTCTCAGCAGCCTTCTTTGCAGCTTCCCCCTTTTCTCGCTCAGCCTCCTGCTTCTTCTGTGCTGCAGCACGTTCTGCAGCTTGAGCCTTCGCCTTGGCTTGCGCCTCCTCCACCTCCTGCGCCGCCTTCCGCTGCGCCTCTTCAGCCTCTTCTTTCTGTTTTGCATCTTGCAACTCCTGCACAAAAATAAAAAGTAAGTTCACCTTGCAGCTCTTGCTACAAAAGATACAGGAGTCGAAGCCCCCACCTTCTCACGAGCTTCTTCTTCTCTGCGAGCGGCAGCTTCCTCGCGCTCCCTGGCCTCCTCCTCTCGTCGCTGTTCCTCCTCCCGAGACTGCTGATAAGCCCGAAGCTCCTTCTCCACACTGTCAATCGCAGACCTCTCCTTGGACCGGATCTGCACAAAAACGAACAGCGTCACGACCCCTCTCTGCTCTGCTCCGTCTCAACCTCTTGACCCACCTGCTGCAGCTTGGCACTGGCCTCTCTCTCCAGCTGCTGCTGCTCCCTGAGCACGTCCATCTCCTCGCCGCCCCGCGCCGAGTCCGCGTTCACCCGGCGCAGCTGCGCGTCCGCGTCCTGCCGAGCGCGCTGCAGCGTCTCGCACAGCGCCCGGTACGCGCCGCTGCTGGTCACGGCCTGCACCGCCTTGCGCTCGCACGAGCGCTCCACCTGCTTCACCAGCTCCTGCCGCGACTTGGCCGTGAGCTGCAGCGTCCCCAGCGCCGCCGTCGCCGCGTGGACGTCCGCCAGCCTCGAGTCCGCGTCTCCATAGTCGTCCTCTTCGTCGCTGGACGTCGTGGTGCTGTCCGCGCTCGGCGCGCGCATCCGCCTGCGGCTCACAGCATCGGCACGGGGCTTCTCCACGTCCTGCACGTCGTAGTAGCTCGCCGCAGGGGGCGGCGCGGGCTGCTCGTCCAGCGCTAAGGCGCCGAGCCTCATGGCGCTCAATATTGATGTCTATAATGGTCCCGATGGGTATTTTGCGACGACTATTTCAGGGTTTTGGGTGACACAATTGGCGACACTTGACGTTTGTATGTGCTTATTTTGTGTGCATCAAAATCATAAAATATGTAGACCACATCATTCGGACCGCCGGGGCGAACCGTAACCGCGAGCCCGAACCGCCGACGTCTCCACCATTCATATCGCGCCTATGGCGTCGTCCGGGCTGCCGCAGCGCGCCCGAGCCAAGGCAAAACCACTCGCCTTCTTCCTTTCTTCGTGACCCAGAACAGCGCAATCATGGTAAGCTTCTGCGTCTACGAAAGGCAGCTACAGGTCAATAGTCGAGCGATGGCATCAAAAGCGGAGAGAGCATATTGCGGTGGATGCGCAAAAATTGAGTCAGCGCCTCAGCAGCAGCGGCGAGAAACAGCTACAAAAATCAAAAATACAGGATCGACGAGCTACAAAATGATACAGCAATGAGGACCCATAAATTCGTCCGCCCAATGCAACGAACGCTCTCTCCAGCCCGACCTGTAGCTGGCCATATCACGCCACGATGCCACCCCAATGGGTTCAACCAGATCAGCAGTGCTAACGAGGTGTTTGTGCTCTTCCCGACAGCCTCGTGACCTTCTGCACCCGACCGCCGCCGAGGAGGCCTCCAAGCACAAGCTGCGCCGCCTCGTACAGGCCCCCAACTCGTACTTCATGGACGTCAAGTGCCCGGGCTGCTTCAACATCACGACGGTGTTCTCGCACGCTCAGACCGTCGTGCTGTGCGGCTCGTGCTCGGTGATGCTGTGCCAGCCTACGGGCGGCAAGGCCCGCCTCACGGACGGCTGCCAGTACCGCAAGAAGACGGAGTAAGTTTATTCGTGGACCACTCAGGAGCTGCCAGCGCGTTTTCCCCATGACGGCGGGACGCAGCAACTAGACACTCGACGACGCAGGGACGGAGAAAGAACCAAGCAAGGAAGCAAGTTGGCCAACGCCCGCTCGGACCTTTTCAGCTCGCACGCCCACTCGCTTCGGCTCGCTCGGGGACTCGATGTGTCTGTGGGGAGAGGAAGCCTCTCAGTCGCTTTTGGCTGGATGGATCGGTTGGCACGCTGCGACTTGTGAAAGGAGGTAGCTGCTAACGTGAATCGAGGGACGTAAGAGTTGATTATTTTGCGGGCTTTCATTCGGTCGTCTGTCTGTCTGTCTACGTTGTGGTCCGTGCGTGTTGAAGGCAGGTTGACGCTAATCACAAATTTAGGGTATCCTACGCCCTGTGTGTCGGTGCGGATACCTACCGCACACTAAGAGGAAAATTGATGTTAGAACTGTGCAAGAGTTTTTCTTTTGTTTTTTGTTGTTTGGTTTATCACTTGACCCTGGTGCTGGTCGGACGTCATCTCTTTTCCACCTCCAGCTTGCTGTGTTTGCCATACCTATCTGCATTGCATATACAAAACGCTCGCCAGTCTGAAAAGCCACCTACACGGCGGACCCTTATGTTCAATTCGCGTTGTCCGTGATCACGTCTCGCTCGTCTGCAAATAACGGGGCACCTTGTCGGTTGCTTCCACTCAGCGCTGTGTCGACAGTGCGTTGCATGCACACTCACGCGTGGATAGCAGTTCTATCCTTCTCCGCCACAAGCCACGTGCTGTCGTCCTCCATGTCCAGACGCTCAGCAAGAGCCATGATAGATCCGGTCTCCAGCAAGTACGACACGAGCTTGTCGTTAGCAGTCACCATCTCGTCCAGCACATCGACATTCATCTCATCCTCAAGCGTAGCCTCCTCTTCATCGCCAGGGGTGGTCGCGCCGCCATCCTCCTCCTCTTCATTCGATCCGGTTGAACCGTTTTCCGACGCGGAGTCATCTGCATCATGCCGTCGACGCCTATTTCCTCCTCCTCCACCACCTCCAGACTTTGTCGACGAAGCCTCATCCGACGACGAGTTATCCTGCTGCTGGCCCTTTTGGTTTTGCTTTGATCCCTTTCCATTGCTCGGAGCCACCTTTTGACCTCGGAGGAGCGCCGCCTTGCGCTCCTTGGTACGCTGCCGCTTCTTTTGACGCTTGCTACGCTTTGAAGCCTGACGCGCCTGCTTTTCGTTCGTCTCCTTCTCTGTCTCCTCCTTCCAAAGGCTTTCCTGATACTTGAGGTGGAATACCGTGCAGTCGCAGTTCTTGCACACGTTGCACTTGCACTCCGCGCAGAAGAATGTGTCGTTGGAGTGTTTCGAGAATGGTCCGAGGCAGATAGCGCACGTAACAAAGTGCTGCTGCCAGATACGCGATGCACGCTTCGCAACCGTAGCCGACTTGTGTGATACCAATGTCTCTATGTTCGCGGAGGCCATGAGGCTCGCATACGGATTGGGGGAATCCGTACGCTTCGCCTCCAGCTCCCCGACCTGAAGAATGCGTTCCAAGCCTTCTAGCGCCATCATTACCATGCTTGTCTCCTCCAGGAGGTTGCCTAGAATCTGAATACAGCCCTGATTCACGAGGTACTCGATCTGACTATCCGATCCGCAGGAAGTGGCGTTGAGGACTACCCAACAAGCCTCACTCTTCACCTCAGCATCAGTCGTGTCAGACGCCGCAAGCCCCATCAACGAAGGAATGCAACCTGAGTCAAGCACGCACTGAATCTGATCGACGGTACCGGCGGCGATGTTTGACAGGGTCCAGCACGCCTCCTTCTGAATCTCACGGTTCGAGTGTGCGATTAACCTCCGCAACGACGGCACGGCGCCACACTCAATTATGTGCTGCGTGTAGTCGTGGTCATCTTCAGCACACACAATGTTCCCAATGGCGCGAAGTGCCGGCTTCGTAACTCGCCAGGACGAGTGACTCAGCAGCTCAACCAGCCGGAAGCACACGTCGGAGTCCACCACAGCCTGAATGTGAGTGCTAGGTCCATCGCATAAGTGCGAGAACGCCCAGCACACGTGACTCAAGATCTCAGTGTCCGTGCTGGTCAGCATCTTCGCCAGATACGGCAGGATGAGCCCGATGTCAAACACTGGCCGCGGCTGGCCGTCACACAAGTTGCTGATCGTCCACGTCAAGATACGAAGCAGCGACAGTCGATCCCACGAGGTCTTCTTGAGGTTGTTCACCAGCGGCGTCAGCGCTCCCGCACTCAGCACGAGGTCCCTCGTCGCAGCGCCTTCGCCGGCCAAGTTTCCTAGAACCCACACCGACTGCTCCAGCACCTACTCGAGCCACCGCAATGTACACCACAACCTCAGCAACCAGCTCACAACGCGGCGAGACGAGGAGACCCTCCTCGTGTTGACCTGCCTACCTCTTCATTGGTCGAGTCCAACAAGGACACGAGTGTGGGGATCACGCCGTTTTGAAGCAGCACGGACGTGTTATCCGTGGCCCCCGCTGCGATGTTCGTGAGCGCCCACAGCGCTTCAACTTGCAGCGTCGGTCGGTCCCTCAGACGCAGCCACTTGATGAGTCGCGGCGTCCAGTTCTTCTCCAGCATCTTCATGTACAGTATCCACAGCGAACACAATCGTCAGTATCAACTGCATCTCCCCTACTGCAGTGCTACCAACCCAACCAGCCAGCCAAAACCTACCTGACGGATCAACAGATCGCGCTCTGACGACAGCAAGACGCGCAGCTTCTTGGCCGCTTCAAGTTGCACATCTGCGTCCTCCGAGTTGAGCCCCGCGTCGATCTGGTTGAGGTCTCCCTGGAACGTGGGCGAGGCCGCGAGTCCCCCCGCGCCTCCGTCCATTGCCCCACTGCCCCCCAAGCTGCCGGCTGCCAGGCTGCTGAGACTGCCATTAGCCAGCAGACTGGCTCCGTGCGAGAGGTGGTGGTGGTGGTGGTGGCCGTGCGAGTGCAGCGAGAACTGCGGCGGCTGCGCGGGCGCCGCGGCACCGGACTTAGCAGCGCCCCCCATATGGTGGATCGTGGTGGTCGTGGACGTCACGAGCGTGGCGTTGCCCCCGCGGTGCGTGGCCTGGTGGTGGTGCACGATGTCGCCGTTCTCGGCGCGGTGGGCGCTGGACGTGGCCTGCTTGAGCGACAGATTGGCCTGCGACAAGGTGCTGGGCAGCGCCGCCACGGCTGCGGCCGTGAGCTCCGCCACGTCGGTGGGGGACAGGAACGCGTTCTGGCTGCTGCTCGCCTTGAACGAGCCGCTCATAAGGAGTCAAAGGGGGCGTCTGCTACTGCGAGGGGAGTGCTAGTGCCTGCTACACACACGACCACAGACAGAGGCTTAGACCGAGGCGGATACGCGGCGGATCGCGGCGAGACCGACACGGGGCGAGGGCCGAGACGCGCCTGCATCTCGCGGGCGATTCGGCGGCGCAGGACCCCGCCTACAGCAGCTGGGAGCAGCCGCGCAACGCACCTCCTCGAAGACCCCACAAGCCGCTTTGAGCTCTTCGGCGTCTTCTTCTCTTTGGTCGCGGGGTCGCTGAGCCGCTAATTCCCACGAGATAGCGCAATTCAAAGCGGTTTAGCTAATCCGTACCTGTGGACAGAGATGGATTTTAAAGTACTAAAAGCATCAGGTATTAAAAACTCACTAATCATTGAAATTATTATGCCTTTGGATAGTTAAGGCTAATTGGAGATTCGTGTAAATTGTTTATAAGTATAGGCGGGTTCCTGATAATCGCAGCAGCGCTGTATAGAGTCATGCGGTTGATGGATTATGGACAGCGGTGACTTGAAGGGAGTGGACCGAGGTCTCGTCAGTGCGAGCGCTTGCTTGGAGACGAGCGAGTGAGGGCCTGGGACCAGAGAGCGACGTGATGCGATGCATGGGGGCGTTTGTCTTGACTAGCGTATTGCGTTACGAAAATCGTGCGACAGCCATACTTTACTCAAGTAATTTGACCTGTCTGGAGCACAGTTCGCCATTCTCCTACATTACATGGCGAGAGAAAATTGCAATGCTTTCGGAAGCTCTATCTAGACTGCAGATAGCGAGGGGGAACTTGAGCGGCGTTGTAGCATCGTGGTACCGCACTCCTGCTCTTGAGGAGTGAACCCATGTCGGAAACGAATGGCTACTGTACCAGCTTTTTAGCACACGCGTGGGCGGTAGCGACCGCATACTCTATTCAAGTCAAACATCTATGAGCTTGAAGCGATGCGATTAGCAAGAGCACTTTGCAGCCGCTTGACAGTCGGTCCATTTCCAACCGCTGTTGTTGGACGGCGACAACCCAAAACTGCTGCAGTCAACACGTGATGCAACTCACCACGACATTTTCAGGTAAGAGGTCAGCTTACCGGTAAGTCTATAGTATATCAAACCGACTGTTGAAAAATCGATCTCGTCGCAGTTAGCTCAAGTAGGCATTTCACACTCTCAATATCGGCACGGGACAACCAGAAATCCCTTGCGTGATTGCTGCAGGCTGTTTCAGTACTAAATCGAGGCGCGTTCTCGGGCTCGCCCATGGAGACACAATTGCCAAATGATGTCCCAGAGGCAATATCGATGTAAAATCGACGTCCCGCAGTCGCAGTGGCCGTCATCGACAATGTCTGAGCGCTGCTAGCGAGTGGTATCAAGCGAAAAGGTTTCACGCATTCTTAGCTTATCAATTTGGCAATACATGCTTTAAAGTGCTAGGGAACTGAGCCGAACTCGCAGCCCTTCACTGTATTCCGGAAATCTGGTAGATAATACTTCGAAGTAGCACATAAATACCAATGCAATCCCAGCCTTCAAGGCTGGTTCTGGGCCTTGGTGCGTCAACGGACAACACAGGGACGAGTGCCCATAACCTTTATCCGCATGGTCAAACAAACGTCTATGAGCTCGACGTAAGATGTACAGCAATTGCTGGCTTAAAATATTGACACCGAAGGTGTTGCAGTCCAATGGCTCACATGACGCATCGTTCATCCGCCCGAGCGGTACAAGCACAGCTGTCGAGACGTCATCGTTCCGAAGAGTGCAGAGCCTCCAGAACTCCAGCTGCCGTTCGTGACGACATGCTGGATGTCCACTACCGGCATGGACGCGCTGGCCACACTCAACGACGTCGGCTCCGGGCCGCGGGCCTCACGGTGGTTAGCAACGTTCCACAACATCACGCGCTCGATATCTTGCGACCACGAGGCTACCACAGACGTTCCGTCCGCCTCCGACCACATCGCTGACCGGGACAAGACCGACGACGCCTTGTGGCCGGTGAACTCAACTCGCGGAGTCAGCTGCCCTGCCCCGATCGTTCGTAGGTCGAACACGCTGTGTTTGGTCGGGGTCGAGCGTGACGACACCACCACTTGACCCGGGTGCAGCTGGTTCGACGCTAGCGAGAAGCATGCCTGGTCACTAGATACGTGCGAAAAAGGCGTTGCCGCGACTGATCCATTGCCCACCGGTCCGTTAGCGCTGCTCGCAACATCCGCAACATCTGTCCACACCGAGAGCCCGCGAAATGTCGCCGCTGCGAGTCCCTCGGTTTCAGGTCCTTCGTGGTTGCGAAATAATTTAATTGAGTGCACGGGCTGCCGTTCCGGGAGTGAAAAGTTCTTGACAATCCCCTGGTCGCCTCCTGACGGCTTCCTCATGTCGTACTTGGCCACAGTGCCGTCTTGGAACCCGCAGAACATTGCATAGGGGTTGGATTCGCTGAAGCTGCATGACCAGCCTTGTCGCCGGCCTGGAGGAAGTTCCACCTGCACCACCGCCTTCTGGTCTCGAATACTGGTCACAGCTAGCTTGCCATCAAACGCAACAGTGAGGACGGATCTCCCCGTCGGGTGAATGACGAGATCGCGCACGTCTGAAGTGTGTACAGGCACTTGAATCCTGCGTCTCGGATCCTGAGCGACCAGCAGCAATACGCCATGAGAACCTTCACCCAGCTTCTCGCCGACGCACACAAAGTTGCACGCCCGATTAATGCTGAATACGCGAGCACTCATCAAGGGCACGTCGAACACCGGCTTGTACTTGCGCATTGTTGCCGTGAATGCATCGTGGATTGGCTGCGGCGATGTCTGCGAGGAAGGTACAACAGGTGCTTGTGTCCGCCTTATCTGCTGGGGCTCTGCCGACAATGTTCGACTAGGAGACGGGGTTAGCGACTGAGTGATTCTCACCACAGCTTGACTAGACGGAGGAGTCCTGTTCGCACTTGCTCCAGTCACTTGGCTAGCTGGAGCAGTGATCGCGACGCTATCGGCTGTTGCAGCATTGACTTGGCCGCGCAGAGTTGCCACGTTGCGCACATGTAACTCGAACTTTGCATTTGCATCGACCAGCCCTTTCTTGTATCTCGCCACCTCCTGCTTGGACAACGTCGCCTCCTTCGTCTTGGCCTCCAGCAGCTTCTTGAGCGTCGCCACTTCACCCTCGAGCTTCGAGTTCTTCTTCTTCTCCTCTTCATACTTGCTCGTCATGTCTTCCAGCCCGGAGTTGTCCACAACCGCCACATGGTCCGAGAACAAGGGGAAAATGTCCGTGCGCCGCACTGCCGCGCTGCAGTTGGGACACGTTCTCTTCTCGTTGGTCCAGCGCTCGATGCACTTCTTGCCGAACAGGTGGCCGCAGCGCAGCGCTACGAGGCGGTGCCTCCCCACGATGGCGCAGGCCTCGCAGCAGATGGAGCACTCGGTGGCCTCCGCCTTCGTCTCCACCAGCGGCCGCTTGCGCTTCCGGGACGCGGCGTTGGGGTCTGCCAAGAGTCTGCGAGCTGCTGCCGACACCTCCGCCGCCGCCTCCGCCGCTGAGAGGATCTGGATGTCGTCATCATCGTCCTCTGCGATCGTTTGCACGGCAGCAGCAGCCGCTCGAGGCGGAGACGACGTCAGGTTCACTATGGACGCCCTGGACGGCAACCGGGACCCGTTGGACGCCATGAGCTCCTCGTAAGCGGCTCTGTACTCGGCGGCTCTGAACTCGGCCGCATCCTCCGCAACAGCCAGTCTGTACTCGGCCGCATTCGCGCCGCTGCTGTCGCTGTTGTCGCTGTTCTCCTCCTCGTCGGAGCTAGCAGCGCCGAATAGCATGTCGATACTGCGAGGCATTGACCTGGTCTGGTTAGAAAGTTATTGTCAAATGGGACAATTGGACTAAATAAAGTCGATACCCAAATTATTTACCCAAATTATTTTAGTCAGGAATTTCTGAAGCACAGAAAGGAGATCAAGCATGGGTCTGCGCAGTCGTCAGCGGCGCTTGGCCGGCGTCAGTGAGGACGCATACGATCCCGAGTCCAATAGCATACAATCGCAGTCACTGGAAGGTCAGAGGCTACTGATAGAGACTTCGCATGCGCAGGATGCAGAGTATTGACACCGTTGTATTCCTTTTTTCCTGTTGACAGAGCACCTCCGAGCGTCCATCGACGATGTGGACGCCTTCAACCTCATGTGGAAGGTGCGCGCGTTGTCTCTATCATTGCAATTGATTGAGATATCATTGCACTAACTTTCTTGTCATTGCACAGAGCACCGTGGGCTACGCCGGCCTCGTGCTGGCCGGATACGAAGTCATCCTGCTGTACCAGCTGCTGACGGGTACTAGCTCCCACACGAGCCGCCTGCCGCTGTGCCTCGGACTCAAGCTCGTGGCCTTTGCCAGCATCCTCAGCACACGCGAGTACGTGCGCACGGGCCGCAGCTCGAGTCTCGGCCAGAGCCTCTTCTTCTCGGGCAGCTACGTGCTGATCTGGGTGTGCTGTTCGGCGCTGCTGCATCTGAGCTTCTCGGCGCTGGAGGCCTTGCCGCTGTGCCTCTTCTACTTCCTAGCCAGCTTCATCGTGCTGCGACTCATCGGAGACAACACCAAGGCCGAGGTAGCGCGAGCGCAGCAGCTCGAGAAGCTCCAACGCCTCGTCGGCGGCGTCGCCGCCTAATGTAGCCATCTCTGGAAGATTAGTGTAGCCATCTTAATATCGTACTTAGTGCGACTGCAGCCAATTTTTAAACGTTTGAACTCATTCCTCGAACGTCATCACATCACAACGGTCAAGTCGACTGGCTGTGTCTGCGAGTCTGGAGCTCCCCACAATGGCGGACCGCTTGATCCACCAGCGAGTGTTCAAAGTGTCCAAGGAGCTGAACCGACTGGTGCGTTTTGCACGTCCGAACTCGCTCTACAGCCCGCACTATTCAATGCGCAAGGCTCAATCAATGCTCATCTGCTCTTGTTCCTGTCGTATGATATGCTGTGCAATCAGCACCGCCGCCAGACCGGCCACCATGACGGCCTTCCAGACTGGGAGCAGCCGCGCACGCCCGCGGGTAAGGCCAGCACGCGGCATCAGAGGACGCCTGCGTTCTTCGCATGGGATGAAGCGTCTTCGCCGTCGACGTGGCAGACGCAGACGCCGCAGGTGAGTCGCCTGTCAATGCCTCAGTGGAGCTGCATAGGGCGTGACGCTGACTGTATTATTGCTACGTTGTCGCAGAAGGTGGTGAGGAGGCTGGACATGACGCCGGCAAGAGAGCGGGAGGCAGCGGAGCCTGTGCCGGAGAGGTCGCCCTTTGGAAGCTCAAGTGAGGATAGACGGGTGCTGCCACTGCACGTGGAAGACGAAGGGATGGACGAGGATTCAGCTATTGAGGTCGACAGTGAGGGCGAGGAGGAGCAGACCGTAGATGGGGTGAGGACTGTGGCTGTTAGCCCCGCCAAAGAGGACATCCTGGACCGAGGTGCCCCTTCAACTCCTGCTGTTGTGGTGCAGACGCGGGCTTCAAACCCGTCGCTGGCTGTGGACGCATCTTCGTCGCCCTACCGTTCGTCTTCTAGTCCGCGGTACAGACATGGTCGACGGCTTCTTGAGAGCGATGCAGTTGTGCCTTTATCGCGTTCTCGGGGGAATGCTGCGGGAGTGACAACGGAGCAAGCTGATCGCTACAGAATGAGTCGGTCGAGTGGAAAGAGGTTCCGGTCTCCAGCCAAGCCAACGTCGTTGTGGGGTGATCTGTGCAACAGCTACATTCATCAGAGCGGTGGCAACAGTACCAGCAGCAGTCGAAATGCTTCCAGCTTTTCGCACAAGCGCCTGGCGCGTACTGCTGCTGAACGAACCTTTGGAGGCTCTTCAGTGTTTCCGACGCTCAACACGGACGGGTACAACTGGCCTCCAGGTGAGCGCCAGTCTGTTTTGACAGCTCCGACGCCAGAAATGTTGCCAACCAAGCCGTGCGAGAGTTCCTCGGAGGACGGGACGAAGAAACCAAGCAATCTGAACTGTCTGAACCGCCTCGACAACGCAGCGTTGATAACGGCAGACTGGTACCGGCCACCGAAGCTGGTGAAGACGTTCTTAGCACGGGCAGCAGCAACAAGAAGAGCAAGCGAGTGTCCTTTGGCAGCAAAATCACGTATCAACAGCCTCGAACTCTCCCGGTGCTCGCCGACAAAACTACACAGACCGACGACTCTCTTCTGACAGCCCGAAACGCCAGAACGCAGAGATCTGACCAAGCCAACGAAGCACAATGCTCCCCAGGGCGCTATTCTGCGTGCGATGCTACCGTCGGTGACTCCGAGCGCCCGAGAAAAGTTCCGAGAGGTCCCGAAAATTCGTCGGGTCCAGCACAGCAGCGCAATTACCGACGAACCAGCAGCAGCTTCAGCCAGCACCTGACGAACCCAATTTTACTGAACCCGCGATACCCTCCTGAGCCTACGACGTTCCGCGGGAGGTCGTCATACTCTTCGGCATTCAACGACAGACTGGCGTGGCGATAGCGCTCGGACTAAAGTTGACTTGAAGTAATTCGGCCAGCGGCGTCCTAATCCCCAACATGGAAAATGGTTCCCAAAAATACTTGTTCATTTTGTGAGCACGAAGACGCTTGAAGTCGAGATGGCGACCGTGGAAGAACTGCTGGGCCTCGAGGACTCGAGAAAGCAACAGCTTGTGCGGATTTATCCCAAGTATGTCCGTCTACGACAGGGCAGTGAGATCCGCTACCGACTGAAGCTCACGCGACCACCTTCGAAGGTACAGTACGATGACAAGCTTTTGTTTTTTTCCCGGTAATGAGACCAACAACCAGCACTCACACGCAGGGCAAGGCTGTAACGATCCACGTGCGGGTTGTCATGAACAAGATCGGCATCACGGCGTCGCCTACGCAACTCACCGTCACGTCCAAGGACTGGAGGCAAACTCGAGAGGTGACAGTCACAAGCTCGGTGGACTCGGAGTTGCGCACATTTCAAATTCACCACAAGATCCACGAGGCGTACGATGAAGTGTATAACGCCACGGCGCTGCTGCCTTCGCTGTTCGTGTCCGTGCTTCAGAAGGAGGCCACCTTCCTCTTTGGCTTTGGGTGCGGAATTGACGGGCGATTGGGCACGAATGGAGACACGAATACGACGACGCCGATACCATTCCCCAGTCGGTGGTTGCATCCACTGCAGCTTGCATGCGGTAAGGCCCATTCAGCCATCGTGGACGTATACTCCAATCTGTACTGCTTCGGCTTGGGAGGAAGTGGACAACTTGGGCAGGGCGACGATAATTTGGAGGCGTCTCAAGAACCAGTGCGTGTTCCTCAGCTCATGTCGACGTGCGTGCAATTCGTGGCATGCGGAGCCAACCATACACTGTGCATGAGCGTCGATGGTCGAGTCTTCGCCTGGGGCGACAACAGCTTTGGGCAGCTAGGAATGGGCACCAAGTCCGCACAACCCGTGGCTACTCCGTATCGAGTGGAGAAGCTGGTGAGCGTTCGAGGAATTGCTTGCGGAGGAGGGCAGTCCTTCATCATGACGATGACCAATGTGTTGGCGTCCGGTAGCAATGTTGCTGGGCAGCTTGGTATGGGCGACCGCATTGATCGAACACGCTTTGAGCACATCCCGTTCTTCCGCAAGGTGGTTGGAGCTGTCGATCCACTAGCCGAATCAAGCACCGAATCCTGGCCCGAGGTGGATCTCACGCCAGAAGACGTTGAACTGTCCTGTGGGGTGTATCACACGTTGGCGCTCAGTGGATCTCGAGTCTACTCGTGGGGCATCGGTGACGATGGTCGCTTGGGCCACGGCGACCATGAGAACCGCTTGGTTCCCACGCTCGTTAACTCGCTCAAAGACACACCGGTCACAGTAGTTGCGTGCGGCGGAAGCCACAGTGGCGTCGTGACTGCCAGCGGAGACGTCTTCACGTGGGGTAGCGGCTCACAGGGCCAGCTTGGGCTGGGCAAAACGCGCTCACGATGTGTACCAACTCGAGTGCGGGTATTGCAAGACATGGGGGTCACACAGCTTGCATTCGGTGAGTGGCATTCCATGGCACTTTGTGAGAATGGGACCTTGTTCGCTTGGGGGTTCGGCGAAGAAGGGCAGTTGGGGCTACCTGATGAAGACCTGGAGCCTACTCGACGAGTGGCTTTACTCCCCATCGCAGTTCACGCGCTCTCAGGGACAGGTGCTACGATGGTGTCGTGCGGAGGATCGCATACATTCGTGGTGACTGTGCAGGAAAATCGGCGGCAACAACTCGCTCAAATGCACCGACGAGCCTCGCAACTGAATGTGCAGCAGGAAGCGCAGCGGTTAGCAGCAGTTGCAACCCTCGGCCGCCGGGTGTCCCGACAAATGGCCTACGAGCGCCACGCAAGTGATAGAGCCATTGCCCTGGACAAGCTTCAGTCACAACAGCAAGCCAAAAAGAAAGTCGACTCGTTCGTGCGCAAATGCAGCAGCGCGCGTCGAGCAGAGCCATCGCCCTGTCCGGTTGACCCAGCTGTGGTTGATTCGTTTACGTGGAAATGTCGACCTCTTTCGTCCAGGTTGTCAGTGCGCAACGCGTTTCGTCAGCAGAACCGCGAGACGGAGGAGTGGCGAGAATCCATGGCGCCTCCCGATGTGCTTCCACCCAGAGCACGCAGTAGATTGGGGGTGTCACCACGTCTCCTTCGACTGAGCGAACAAGTCGGCCGCCGCAGAAAGCCAGCAGAGAATCCTGCCGTCACTCAAGCTGTCGCCGACGCAGTGCACGCTGCGACAGCGAACTGCTTGCGTCTTGGCAGCTTGGCCTTCTGCATGGAGTCGGGAAGCCCCAAAGCGTCTGCTCAACACGACCAAAGTGACGAGGACGACGAGGCCCAGCAGATCACGGAGATGGCCTGTGGTCTGCGTGTCGAATCGACTGATGCTAGTGACGACTACAGCGAAGACAGCGACGACGAGATCTCGCTGTTTCCTACGAGTGGAATACACCGCAGTTGCCAAGCCCTGGAGTCCGACATCCGAAGCAGACTCATACACTAGCGGAAGTAAACCCATAGCATAGATTAGTTAGACGCTCGTTCATCACTTGCTCCTCCCCTCGTCTCGATAGAACTCCGACAGTCGAATCTCCAGTCGCGCAGGCTCCACAGGCGGCAAGCTCCCGACGTTCACGATGACCTCCCGCGGGATCGGGGC
This sequence comes from Phytophthora x cambivora, assembly GCA_033557925.1. Taxonomy (NCBI): domain Eukaryota; phylum Oomycota; class Peronosporomycetes; order Peronosporales; family Peronosporaceae; genus Phytophthora; species Phytophthora x cambivora. The sequence continues at coordinate 1,017,794 of JAUCEB010000008.1, read as the reverse complement.
ATACGCGGCCACGCCACTCACTCGGGCGAACTTGCAGACGTTGGCCATTGCGCCAACCGACATGTCCCCCAACGGGTCCATTGGCAGGGCTGGGGCTTGGACGGCATCGGGGGAGCCGAACGGAGCTCTCGGGGGCGGCGAGGGCGCGAACCCCATTGACCCATTAGGCGGTGGGGGCTGAGAGCCGCACATCTGCTGCTTCTTCCATTGATAGTAGGCCGAGAACGGGCCGCCGGGATGCAGGAAGGCGAAGTCCGGGTTGTCCCGCTCCCGCTGCCTGGCGGTGGCTTCGAACGCGTCGCCGTTGCGTGTTACGAACTCCACGAGGCGGTCGATGCGGTTCCGGACCTCGGGCGGGACGTCGCCCATTGCGGCGGGCTCAGGAGCGGCCGCGAACCTGCCGGGAGCATTGGCGTGGATCGGTGGCGGACGGAGCGGCACGCCAGGCACAGCAGGGGTCGGGGCGAATGACGCTCCGTTCGACGCGCCTTGAGCGCGCGCAGCCGCTGCGATGGAGGCCAGACGTGCCGCCTCCTTGGCCTGTGCGATGCGCGCCTGGAACTGCTGCTCCAGCTGCGCCGAGGACAGCGGACCCGAACGGTTCATGTTGGCCGACATAAACAACTTAGCCCCTTGGACGCGGGGGGTTGGAAATTGGTATTATGCTGTTCTGAACAGCATAAGAACATCTTGGTTTCACTATGTATCTAATTCCGCAAAAGACGATCATCGTCGTCTCCCATATTTTGGATGCATGTGATTGGTCCACGTGTGAAAATGAACGAATTCGATTGGACGATGAAACAGATGGATTGAAGTACCTCGAAGAGCCGGTCTAAATATTTTTTAAAAATATATTGTTGGTTCCCCTTTGCCGCCTTCCAACCAAGCCACTCATTCTTCTTTTTTCGCCGAGGGGGAGACAAGCTATAGCGTATTGCATCGATTTCAACGCCATTTGCCCACTTCTGCGCAAGGAAAAATGGTCGTTGAGTCCCGCTACGAAGCATCAAGCCCAGTACGTTGTGCCTTGTTGAGCTTATATATCATAACTATACTAATGTGTGTCCATGCAATCGTGGTTTCAGCTCCAATAACGCCAAACCCGGGTAAACTACGAAGAATGGTAAGCGATGGGGGAGGGGGAATCGGGAAGACGAGCTACTGGCGTATATTCGCGCCGACAAGGATCTCTTCTGCCCGTTCAACATGTCAAGATTTGCGGTGCGCTCGCTCACCGGGAAACGCCAGTACGTATCTGCGAATTTGACGGTTGCATCACATTATTGGCAGCTAACCCTTACCATCTATTGCATTTTACTTCAAAGCACTACAGCTCCGAAAGCCCCTCCGCGTCCGAAACGGTAAGCGTGTGCTCCACGCACTGCATAAACGAGCAAATCACCGCAAGAAAAGCGCTGCAACAGTACCAGTACCTGATGCGATCGTAGTGAGCTTTCATGAGAATGTCTTACTCACCCTATTGTTTGTATGAATAGCTGGCAACGGCGAAGCCCCCTTTCTACAAGCCGCGCCCGTAGCAGACGTCATTTTGTCCACCAAGAAACTTGTTTCTGAAGGTATATGATTTTAGCGGTATGCCGACATGTTGAAAAGTTGCTGACTGGGATTGCTTACTTGTTATAGATTATGCTGACACGATCACCACCCGTGATCATGATGATTCCGCTAGTGCTGGAGATGACAAGGCAGAGCTGTGCGAGATCGACAGTCTTCAACGAGATCTGACCTTTTTCGAGTCGGATGGACGAATTCAAGCCAGAGCGTTCGCATACGTTCAAAGGTGGTATGTGTTTGTTTTGTGTATGCTGGCATGTACAATGACTAACTATATTGTTATGCTGTCAAGGTCGTTCGAAGTGCTCAGCTTTTCTACTGTTTCTTGCCGAGCGTATTTTGTCTTCTACGAAGGACACAGACAAACCCCAAATGGAAGCAAACTCTGGGCGCAAGGCTTCCAAAGATCAAGGACAAACAGTTTCAGGCACCGACAATGGAGAAGTAGAGCTGCAATACCGAGAAAGTTCGAGAAAATACAAAATGCTTCAATCCACGAATTTGTGCAATGTGTTGTATTGATACTCGCTGTGTGTGTGACAGATTCAATTAGGACAGCAAAGAACTATTTCATGGACTCGTTTATGAGGGGTTAGTGACTCTGAAAGAAGAAGGCCATACAGACGTCAGACTTTAGCTTCTTGCGAGACTGCACACGGAGGACGTCGAGTAGAAGGAATATTTTCAGTAGCAAAACCTTAGCTGGTGTTGTGTAATACATGTCGACTGCTTTTGTGGGGTTACTACAATAATGAGCAGTGCAGCTACTGCACCCGTGGTGTAGCTGCACTACGTACGATCTCATGCGGTCGATGCTTGGCAAACTAAGCGACAGAGCAGCCCTCCGCTCTGATCTCGGCTGGCGAGCTGGTATTGGGCGTCCCGTTCGGCGCGGGGGCGTGCAGTAGCTAGGAGACGTCGTTGTCCAAGGTGTGATGGTCACTCATTACCAAATTTCCCGGTGTTGTTGTGCCTCCTTCCCGCCTCCTTATGCCGCCTCTACTTCCCAACTCCAAATTTAAAAAATATCGAGATTGCGTGACGTCGTGCAAGTAGTTGTGATTGGCTTAAATGAGATCCCCTCAGAACGTACCTCCTTTGCGGGAATTATTATCGGAGAGGTTAGCTACAATGTGCACGAAAAACGTCCAAACTTATACTGGAATAAAGTATTTATATTTTACGCCATACTATTTCTTATGCCGTCCGGGAGGGTTTAAGGGTTTTAGTATGCCGTCCATGTCACCCCTCCGCGTCCAAGGGGTTAGGGTAGCTAAAGTCTAAGTGGTACAGCGTACCATATGAATTGAAAAAAAACTGTGAGAGGTGATAATCAGAGGGAAGTTGAAGTGTAGTGAGCCGATCTATTAGAAGTTGCGCCCGTTGCACTGGTTGTCGCTGCCGCTCCACTCGCAGAACCAGAGCAGGCCGCAGAAGCCGCGCTGGTTGAAGAGCTGGCAGAAGGGCTGGGCGCGAGGCGCGCGCGTGCTGGGGGCACTCGTCGGAGCCGCAGTGGTCGTTGCAGGGGCCGTCGTAGCCGGAGACGTAGTGGAAGGCGTCGATGTAGCAGGGGCCGTGTACGCCGTCAACTGGATGGGGTAATCGCCCGAGCAATACTCGAACGGCGCGGACGCTGTGATAGTCGCGCAGTCGGTCTGCGTGGTCGGGCCCTCACTCGTGATGTTCGAAGGCTTCTCGTAGCACGTGCGGATCGACGAGAGGCTGTTGTTGCCATCCACCGACGAGCACAGCACGATGACGTCGTGGTCGTACAGCGCCTCGATCTCCGCCAGCGTCGTCTGCGGCGTCGACTGGGCTGCCCACTTGTTGATCTGCTCGGTGGCGTAGCTCAGACGCTCGGCCGTGTTGAGCGTCGCGGTGAAGTACGTGACTGCGGCCGAGATGTAGTCGTCCCCGTCAGCGTGGTAGCAGAGCCCGTGCTTCTGGAACTCGTGGTCGTAGATCTCGCACAGCGTGTCGTAGGTCGACTTCTGTGTGGCGTCGACCCACTTGTCGCCCATGGTGGAGAGGAGGTCGCTCTCGAGCATTGCGAACTCAGCCGCGTCGTACGGCTGGTTGCTGACCGTCGAGTTCGGGTTGCAGCAGCTCACGTATCCGTCGTTGTAGTTGGGCCACAGACCGTGGATTGTCAGCTCGCTCTTGACTCGACTGGCCACGCAGGCTGTACCGTTCGGGTACACGTCGACGTTCTGGTGCGAGACAGTCTCGTCATAGCCCCTGAGCAGGTCGCGGCAGAACTGCGGCACGAAGAGCTGCTCCAGCACGAGGTAGTCGAAGTCGCCGGGCGTCTCGGTCTTGGCCACGCAGTCCGCGGCAGAGGTCAAGCACGTCTTGGACGGCGCCGAGCAGATGTCCACGCACTCGTTCGTCGAGGACCAGCCGCCTGCGTAGTTGGTGGCAGTAGCGCTGGTGGCGTGGAAGTCGGCGGCCAGCAGCGCGGACGCGAGGAGGGCGGTGGCGAAGTTGGTGAGCATGGTAGAGTTCGTCGCGTACTCGGGAGAAGTGAGTGGAAGGAAGCGAGTTCCGTTATGAGAGTGAGGCTGGCTGGCAGGCAGGCAGGTAGACGCATGCAGCGCGGGTCTATTGCCAGCGTGCATCGCCACTCCTGGAAACGAGACGCGGTCCTTGAAGCGAGTCCCTGCGCGCGCGAAATCAACGGAGTTGTCCGGTTGTTTTCCGGCCGAGTGGCCCAAGGTTTCCCTGTCTATGGTTTTCACGGCGCCAAGTCCGTTGACACGCACCCCACAAGGACGAGGCGAAGTGGCCGGAAGAGAGGGAGTCCTCAACAATCGCCCCAATGCAACATGTACACCTGACAGGCCTGCGCGAAAACTCATGTCCATCAGGCGTGCGTCGCAGATCCAACCAGGTGACAACGCGACGCCTTCGGTCTCCCTATGACCGTCTTCATGTCCACAGTGCAATGGCGATTGTCGCGCCTGTTGTCGTGTTCCATCTATCAATACGGCCGGCCGTCGATCCTCCCGCTAGTCGTGTCTCGACAATTTCAACCTCGTCGAGATCTCGAGATGAGCGTTCGTCGACGGACGGATGTTCGTTCGTTCACGCGAGCTTTGCCGGTCGCCGCACCGATACATACAGTATCGCACTATCGCACTCTGGTGGACACTTGTTTGTGTGATCGCCTATTGCGCAGCCGTTACGGCCACTCAAATCTGTTAGGAGCAGCAGAATAGGAGGGGCCCAGTTTTGGTTTCAAGGTCCTAACAAAGGGGGCAATAGGAACCAGAGGAAAAGAGTCGGCAGCGATGGCTTCCGTGAGCAGCGACGGCAGCAGAGCGACGGAGGCGCTGGCCCTGGACGAGCTCCTGGGCGACTTCGAGGTGAAGCAGCGCGGCCTGCTGCTCGTGGCCATCGACAAGGCCGTGGACAAGGCCATGAAGAAGCAGAGCGAGATGCTGGACGCCGTCAAGAGCAAAGTCGAGGCCCGCCACCGCCAGGCCGTGGACGAGCTGCGCGACGAGGTGGCCCGCACGCAGCCCTCGCTGCTGGACACGCTCATCGGCCGCACGCTCAGCGCCGAGAGCAACGCGGGGCTGGCCAGCTGGATCGCGGACGGCGCGCTCCGGGACCAGGCGCTGGGCTTCCTCTACAAGCTGCGCAGCCACTTGGAGTCGGGCCAGGGCAACGCCTTCCGCAGCGACTTCGAGGCGCTGCTGGCCGTGTACATGGAGTTCCTGCAGATCCCGATGGCCCGCGGCAACCGCCTCAACAACCGCATCGAAGACCTGCACGAAGCGCTGTACTCCAAGGCCGACTACAACGACGACCTGGTTAATCTCGTGTACCGCGTGCGCTGGGGCTGCCAGGGCGTGCGCTCCATTGGCAACGCGCGCTCGCACGACGCGACGCCGCTGTCGGAGAGCGAGACGCTCGAGCTCTGCGGCTGCTTCAGTGCCATCGGTGCGGCCATGCCGACGCTCGCGCTGGAGTTCGACGTGTGCAAGCGCAAACCGGACGCGCCGCCGCTCCCAAGCGAGGCGAAGCCATCGAGGAATGGCAATTCGTCTGGTGTAGATCTGGCCATGCTGGCGCAACTGCGTCAAGCAGCAGGCGGCTCCGGCGGCGACCAAACTTCCTTCGACTTCGACTTCATTATCCAGCTAATGGCTAACAACGGCATCAACGTGAACTCGACCATGCAGTCGCCGCCTCAACTGTTTCAAGACCCGCAGCCTAATCGAGTGCCGTCGCTACCACCGGGATTTAGTAATGGTGGCCTAGGACTATCAAGTCAAGGTCTATTCGGTCAAGGGCTCTCCAGCCAGGGTCTATCCGGCCAAAGTTTATCCAGCCAGGGTCTATCGGGCCAAAGTTTATCTGGCCAAAGTTTATCGAGCCAAGGTCTATCCAGTTTATCCAGCCAAAGTCTATCCAGCCAAAGTCTATCCAGTCAAGCGCCGCCCTTGCCGCCTGGGCCGCTGAGCTTGGACTTGAACAGTTTGAACTTAAACGGTCTCAACGGTTTGAACGGCAGCTCAACTCAAGCTCCTTCATTATCGCGTCTAGGCTCGATCGGTAGCACTACCAGCAACTCAAGTCAACAACCGCCGCTGCCTCCAGGATACAATGACAATTCCGGAGGAGTGTGGTCTAATCCGCCACTTCCGACTAGCTCTGGAAGTCCGCAGAGGCCGCCAACGCAGCCACCGCTACCTCCTGGATCGGATAGCCCCCTACGATCGCCGTATTCTTTGAGAGCTGAGAGCCCAATGAAGAGTGCTTCGCAGCCTCCGTTACCGCCTGGCGCTGAAAGTCCCCAAAAGAGGTTGGCTCAAGCTTCTTCAGCTGGTTTTGCTATGAAACAGAACGACGTACCTACTCAAGCTATGCTGGCACTCGTGCCGACGTTCACGTTCTACCACGACCGACCTACCGAATTGCCCAAGGAGATGGACCGTGTCCGCAAGGCCATGTTCGCACGAATGCTTAATCATATGGACGAGTTGCCGAAGGCGACGCTGTGTCCGCTTCTACCAGGCCACGACCCGACGTGCCCTCTCTCGCACACGTACATTGAGGTCATGACGTACAACCCGCTGTACAAGCGCTTAATTTGCCGTCAGCCGTCTCACTACTGGGGAAGCCAGATCCAGGAAGACGAGAGCTGTGTGTGCGTGCACGTGGACACTGGAGTTACTTGGGACTGGATGGATGAGTCGCGTGATAAGCGAATGTACTGCGCTCGCGGCTCCAAGTGCACTAACACCAAGTGCATCAAGTCGCACTCGTTTGAGGAAATGTGCTGGTACAACCCGTCGTACAAGATTAAACGCTGCACTGTGCGCGCTCACGACCACATCGCCCGCGCGCGAGGCACGATCGCGCCACCGCTTGACTGCAGCTATTACCACATTGAAGAGGGCAAGAACGTGGACAAGCGCGAGTTCACGGCGGAGTACGACCACGTTGGCAAGGACATCAAGATGCTGTTCATCGAGCGCTCGCACAAGCCTCTCGCTGATCGCCTCGAGGCCCTGCGCTACGCTCGCGCCAACAATCTCAACCTGTGAGCTGCGGAACCTCTCTCCACGGGCTGCATTGAGCAGCAGCCCCTTGCATGTTGTTCATTTTCTTTTACCCAGCTCGGCCCGGTGCCAAGCATGCATGTTAATTCTCACTTAGCCTAGCCTAGCTTTGATTTCGTTAGACGCCTCGGTTCTCATTGGCGTCTCTGATCAAGACTGGAAGCTAGCGTCAAGCTCTCGACACGCTTCGCGGCCATAAACCGCAGAGGCATTGCATTTGCCATTGAATATATTTTTGCTCATTGTTTCTTGGATCGATTGTTTGGCAAACAACAACAACTGCAACTTGTACATGTACTAACGTTAGAGACAGCAAAACGCGCGACAAGTACCGAGTGATCTTGACCAGCAAGTGTGACGCATGCACGCTTGAAGTGGCCGTGGGAGCAAGTAAGGTACCGGTAAGGCAGCTTACGTCAGTGTAGTTTTCAACTTTCTTTGACGGTGTTGTGTCGGGACAAAGTGTGATACATGTAGAGCATGCTGCAGCAATAGAGAGCTTGGGTCTTCCGTTCTCTACCTACTGAAGCTTGCTGACTCAAGAGTTTTGCTTGTCGATGCCTCCATAGACTAAAAAGGCTCAACGATTCGTTGGCGCTGGAGTTCGTGTCACGCAAGGTCAAGTTGTTGACGTGACCGGTATCTTCGTCGACAGCAGCAGGGCCATCGCCTTCCCCACATTCAAGCGGATGCACCTCAAATTGAGGTGCATCGCACGACGGTCTCCACTCGATTGAGCCTCAATCGAGTGGACACCGTCGGCGACTAACGAATGCCACGCTGATTGACGACACAAGGATGTGCCATGCAACGGCGACACGTTACTCCTGGGTGGAGTTGCCACCGACAAGTCGACCCCAAACGCATCGGACAGTGCACCACCGACGGGATTTGTATCGACCCTGGCCATGGCGCCGTCTGCCTCGATGACTGCGCTTCCCGACGCCGGCGCGCACGCAGGACCTCGCTACCGATCGCTGGGCCACAACGCAATTTGCCCGCTCGAGCACAAGTCGCCCCAGTCACTGGCTCCACGATGTTCACCACCTTCGCCGCCGCCCTCGTCGCGTCCACGCTGCTGGCCGCCGACTTCCAGACCTCGAGCGCCGCGGCCACCAACTACGCCGGTGGCTGGCTCGCGTCGGACCCCACGAACCAGTGCGTGGACATCTGCTCGGCGCCGTCCAAGACGTGCTTGACCTCCGCCGCCGACTGCGTGGCCAAGACCGAGACGCCCGGCGACTTCGACTACCTCGTGCTGGAGCAGCTCTTCGTGCCGCAGTTCTGTCGCGACCTGCTCAAGGGCGTCGACTCCACCATCTCGCACCAGAACGTCGACGTGTACCCGAGCGGCACCGCCTGCGTGGCGAGCGTGGTCAAGAGCGAGTTGACCATCCACGGCCTGTGGCCCAACTACAACGACGGCTACGTGAGCTGCTGCAACCCGAGCTCGGCGGTGACCAACGATCCGTACAACGCCCACGACTTCGCCGCGAAACAGAGCTCGCTGCTGGCCACCATGGGCGACAAGTGGGTGGACGCCACGCAGGCCGCCACGTACGACTCGCTGTGCGAGATCTACAACCACGAGTTCCAGAAGCACGGGCTCTGCTACGCCGCGGCCGGCGCCGACTACATCTCGGCCGCTGTGACCTACTTCACCGCGACGCTCAAGACGGCCGACCGCATCAGCTCCGCCACCGAGCAGATCAACAAGTGGGCGGCCCAGTCGACGCCGCAGACGACGCTGGCGGAGATCGAGGCGCTGTACGACCACAGCGTCATGGTGCTGTGCTCGGCGGTGGACGGCAGCAACCAACTGTCGGCCATCCGCACGTGCTACCAAAAGCCTTCGAACATCACGAGCGAGGGCCCGACCACGCAGATTGACTGCGCTGCCGCCACGGCCACCACCACGTTCTCCGTTTGCTCCAGCGACACGCCCATCAAGCTGACGGCGTACACTGCCTCCACCTCGGCTTAAATGTCTGCAGCCGTTAGAGCACTATATCAGCTAATACCAACGAAGTTCAATGCACCCGTCCCAGTGTTGTCGTCCCAAGGAGAAGCTATCGCAGCGATAAACCCCAACTGTCGGATCCATTGGCAACCACCTTCCCAGTCGGAGCCCCACACTCTCCACACAAGTGGAATTGCCGTGAAGCCGAAGGGCCCTTTTAAACTCGAGAACGATGACACTGTCGCAATTGCTGTTGGTACGTCTTCTCTGTCCCTTTACGGCCTGGCGCGATGATGTTTTAACATAAGCGAATATGCAGCGAGGTCACTCCTCCACGTCGAAGCTGCTCACAATGAAGCCGAACAAGATATCGAGTACCCGGGCGGCTACGTTCTCAACTGCATCCTGTCCAAAAGGTAAGTTAGCTACTCCTTAATGCCGTTGCCTGCTTGGTTTGTATATGCAGCGCTACTCCGCGTCATGGACTTCGAACCTGCTGGACAAGTCGAAAAAGTTGATGGTGGAGTCGCCGTTGTCGTGGTGGCTCTTTGGTACAGCAGGCTTGGTCGCGACAACGCTCACGGTTGGTGCCGCGGCACGCCTGATTCCATTTTTATCCAATCACCAATCTTCCCCGCATCTTCGCTGCATCATGCGCCTCATGCTGCGCGCCGTAGCGGCGTTGCTGCTCCTGGCGCTCTGTAGCGTACACAGTATCGTGACACCCGACGCGCCGTCCGACCCCACGCCTAGTACATGTGCAGATTCTTCCAACGGCGACTCCCAGGACTCAGAACCGACGCAGAACGAGGCGCCAGTCGGCAACGCGCAGGCCGTCGCCGATGCGGATGGCGCCTCCAGCCCGCGGCGCATCACAGAGCCGGAGGATCCCAAGGCGGACACAGAGCTGGCCGACGAAGACGTGGACCCGCTGCTGGACGTGCCCAGCGGCCTCTTCGAGGTGGTGGACGCCGACAGCGTGGACAACCGCAAGCGCCAGAACTACGCGTCGCTGGACGCCGGCGCCACGATCCTGGACGCCGCGCCGGACACCAAGAGTCCCACGAACCTGCTGGTGCCCGACAAGGACCGCTACATGCTGACACCGTGCTCCAACCCCAGGAAGTGGGTCGTCATCAGCCTCTCGGAAGACGTGAGCAAGATGCAGCTGATGCACTAAAGAAGACTTGGACTGACGCAGTTGCCTTCGTCTCCATTCGCAGGTGCATGCGGACGCCATTGCCGTCGCTAACTACGAGAAGTTCTCGTCGCCAGTCAAGGACTTTATCGTGTTGGGAAGCGTCAACTACCCCACCGACACGTGGCTCGTGCTCGGCAACTTTACGGCTACGCACGCCAATGGGGAACAGACTTTCCAGCTGGACGCGCAGCAGCACGTGCGGTACATCAAGTTCCGCTTCTTATCGCACTATGGATCAGAGTACTACTGCACACTAAGTCAACTGCGGTGCGTGTGTTGCTGCGTGGCATTTATTGTGGTCTAATCCGTGTACTGGTTGCTGCTGTAGGGTATTCGGACGGACGTTCACTCAAGTGATATCTCAGCTGGAGAAGAGCATCGACGCAGAAGTGGAGGCTCTCGATGCGCAGATTGCAATCCCAGCTCCGCAGCTGTCCGCGTTGCCTGGCAGTGCCGAGGTCTCTGTGCCCCGCATCCCCGACCCGACAGAGGCTATGAGTCAATGCTTGATGGAGAAAAATAACACGGTCGTGGCCGTATTTTACGATGAGCCCCAACGCATCGAGCATTATCAAAGCCATGGAATGTGTTGTCTGGTCGACTATACCCCAGAGAAGATCGAGGCAGAGGATGCTGCAAATTCTATCACAAGTGAGCACACAGCTACGACAACGGCCGGCCCCATCGATGCGGATATTGTTGACAGCACAGTGCTGTCCCCTGGCTCGTCGTTGCCCAATGGTGCATCCAGCACCAACGCAAGCGCGTCGATCAACGGTTCCAGTGCTAACGCAACAGCCCCGATTAGCGGTGCAACCCCAGTTTCCTTACTGTCGGCAGCTCATAATGCAGCGACTTCAACGCAAGGTCTTGGACGACTGGAGAGTATTTTCGTGCGAATTACGAAAAAGAGTGAGCATGCCCAAAAGGTATTGGCTTCGTGGACAACCCTCGAGTATCTGACCTCTCCTATGTGCGCTTGCTTGCAGTTCAAGCCTTAGAAGTAAACCAAAGCGTCATGGGACGGCAGCTCGAGGAATTTCATGCGCACCAGTGGGCTGCGATTAAGATGCTGCAGGTATCAACCTATTGGTATATTGACGAACAGGGTGCAATCATCTAACGCATACGTGCTGTCTGTTGCAGGCCAACCAAGAGTCGTTGAATGAGCAGCTCAAGGAAATTCGCACTATGATATTGGACCTGGTACGCTGGAAAGTGCTTTTAATACTGGCACTTGCTGTTGTGTATTGACGGTTTTTGATATTTTGCAGAAGGAGAGCGTGGCCACAGAGCTAGCTGCAAACCAGCAAACGCTGCAGACCTATGGTCGACTGCTCGATGATGTTCGGCGAGATAACATTGCTCTCTGGGTGGGTACAGTAGTCTTTGTTGACATTTGATCGTGTGGATGCGTTGCGCTTACGGCATATGCTATCGTTGTCTCTGATCTGACAGAATGAACTTCTCATCGTGCGTGAGGTCATCACGACCATGAAGGCAGGCATCCTCTGTGCCATTATCCTGTCGGGATTTATCATCCTGTTCTACTTGCTTCGGCTTTTGTTTCGCTGCGTGTCGAAGTGCAAGGAGCGTGCTGATCTTCGGGAGTGGTTCTGGCGGATGGAAAACCACGAAAGCACCGTCGATGACTCAGTCCATAATACCCCGAGCGTCGACATGGCTGCTGGCGCGCTGCGCGTGAATCGAAAGGCCCAGTTCGGATCGTCTTGGGACGATTCGGCAATCGAGCGGAAGACGCTCGTCAGCGACATGGTTGGCGACGGCCCGCAAAAGTTCCGTCGTCACCGGGCAAAGAGGTCGAGCCAACCGTCTGCATCACTGAAGCGCTCGAGGAAATAACTCACAATAAAGTCCACTAGTGCTTGAACCGACGGCAGTTTTCCTTCTAGCTGCGCTTGGTGAGCAAGAAGCAATGAGCCGCCGAGAATCCGGGTCGTCGTTCTCGAGCAGCAGCGACGTCAACTTCGACGATCTTGACGATCAGCAGGTTTTCGGCTTCCTCGAAGATGACGATGACTCGCGCTCCGCCGCCTCTAGCAACCGGTCAAGGAGGTAGATTGATGTTTGGCCGCGTGTGTGATGCTGGGGCTATTGCACTAACTCCCTGCACTTATGTCTCTGAACAGTCCAAGTGCAGACTTTCGTCTCGACTTTTCATCGAGGATTAAGGCTTCGCGAGCACCGCCTCCTCCGATGCCAGCAGTAGCTCCCAACAAACCGGTGCGTGCCGTCGACTAAGGTTACCACGATATGCAGGAAATTTGCTTACCCAGTGGCCAATACACGGGCGTTGCTGTGCAGGTTGCGCGAAAAAGCGTTGCCACTACCAAACTCCGCTCGCCCTCCCTGAACGCAAAGTACGCTCTTGCGTAGTTTGCTGGTACAATGAATGGTCTTCTTGCTTGTGTATTAAGTTGATGCTCTGACGGACAGGAAGCGAGCAGTAAAGCGGCCCTCTTCGTTGACGGTTAGTCCATCGTCATCGAAGCTCTTCACGCAAAAGAGGGAGGACTCGGCAGAAAATGGGTTTCAAGCTTCTGTATCTTCCAAGGACTCGGACAGTGACTCGTTTTTGGAGCTGCCAGCGATGGCGGCAACGATCGTCGACACAAGTGAAGGTCAGGCCGACAGCATTGAAGCTGAGCAGTCTAGGGAGGCCCCTGTCGTTCCGAGCACTAAAATCCGGAAGTCGAAGGCGGTAGAAAGCACCACTACTGGAAGCAGAAGTGGAAGCGGGAGCGGCGGTGTAGCCCCGCTTGGGAATTCCAATGCTCTTGTCGCTGCCCTTGCAATCTTGCAAGCTCAAGTCGAACAGCTAACGAGCGAGAAGACGCAAATGGAGGCTGAAGCTGCCTCAGCACGCACGGCGATCCAAAACCTGGAGCAAAAGCTGGTTGCGTCGGAACAGTCCAGCGACCTCTTTGCTCGACAGCTCGATAACGTGAAGGAGAGTTTCCAGGCAAAACTCATGGCTCGTGAGGAAGAGGTATCACTTGAAAAGATGACACTAGCGAAGGACAAGGAAACACAGTTGCAGCACCAGCAAGCTCGCTTCACTACTGAAGCAGAACTGTGGAAGCACGAGATCGCGACTCTGACCAAGGTGAAGCTGGAGCTGGAGAGTGAAAACGACCGACTCCACGGGGAGCTGAACAATGAGGTTCTACAACGAGGCTTCGCAGAGGCAAAGAACCGTACGCTGAAGACTGAGCTTGATCGCACCTTGGAAGAGCTTCAAATGCTTTTGCAAGAACGGGAGCGCTTCGATCGTGCTCAAATCGACCTAACGGAGCTCCGGGCGAAAAGGGCAAGCGACCTTCAGCAGTATGAACTGCAACGCCACCAACTGGAAGAGCGGGCAAACAACTTGCTTCTGGAGCGAGAAGGCCAGGCCGCCGAGTGGGAGCGCGAACGTCGGTCTTGTCTCCAACAACATGAAGCAGAGAAGGCGAAGCTCCTTCGGTTTGTGCAGGAGGTTCGTGGACTTCATCGCTTGCTCCAAATATCTGTCGCCGACGCGCGCGAACATCTCAACAACGAAGTGAAGAAGACGAAGGACGCGCTGGAGAGCATTCAACAGCAGGCGAGTGAGTTTGCAGTTCACCAAAGCGACCGCGACGTGGCGCTCATGTCAAGGAAGGGCCGCATCCTCCAGCTCGAGACCCAACTGAAAAATGACCGACAGACGATCAACCAACTCGAGTCAACGCTGGCCAAGTCGACGCGCGCGCTCGAAAAGAAGCACGCGACGCTGAGAGCCAAGTTCCAGGAGCAGAACGAGCACTTGGAGATCACGCTGGCAGTGCGACAGGGACTCACGACCGACCTGCAGGCCAAGAGGAAGCAGGTGTCCGAGCTGGAGCGAGAGGTGGCGAGGCTCACCCTGGCCAAAGGCAAGACGGATGTCAAGTTGAAGCACGCCCAGCAGCAAATACAAGCCATGGAAAAGGTCCACGCTTGCGAGATGGAGAAGATGGCGAGGAAGAAGGCGGTCTCAACTGGAAATGGTAAGGTCGCTCAAGTGCAGCCAGCAGAGCCTAATCTTTCGGATGAAAACGTACGTTTGCTCACGCTGGCAAGTGCAGAACTGTGACTGACTGTCTGTCTACATGGTTTCTGTGCAGAACGAGGTCAAGGCGTCGGTACTCGAGAGCCCGGAAGAACCAGGTGCGTGGCTGTCTGCGCGTGTGGCCGAGTGGCGACTAACAGGGCTCGCTGTGCGTGAATGGCGGGACAGAGTGGCGTGAATTCGTAGAGCTCGTGGCCGCCTACGAGGCCGAGCGCCAGCTGCACGTGCTTCAGCAGTAACCTCAACGTAATGATAATGAGAAAATCACGAAATTCACGGCGAGGAAAGATTCTTCTGCTCGTTCTTGCGCTGGTGTGTGCAAGCGGTTGGGTGCAAGCTCTTGGCGTCGACGCTGTACTGGACGCCGCATTTCTTGCACCCGAAGACCGACACCGAGTGGCACGACGAGTTTGATGTCTACCGTGACTTTTGCACTCGCTCTCAACGCACCCCAATGGTATGTGGATAGTCTGAATACCGTCGAAGTTCTGCCATGATATGCTTAACACCTTTGTGTATTTCTACAAGACGATCGAGGAGTTCAAGCGGAACTACAAGTGGGAGTCGGCTCATCGTACGCTCGGTCAATTGACGGCGCTGTCGTTCGTGGGACCGCTCGCGTACTTTGCCACGAAGAGTAAGATCCCGATCTCAGCCCAAGCACCGCTGGCGCTTGTCGCTGGTCTGGGAGCCACCCAGTTCTATCTCGGACGGGAAATGGTGGCAAACAACGTCAAGCCGAGACGCAAGAAAGGTGACCAGCGAGAGCCAACGTTCGAGGGAGCGAACTTCTTCCTTCCAGTCCACGTACGTATCTCGATCTCTTTTTTTGCATATTGAGCAGCTTGCCCACATTCTACCTGTTTGATGCAGTCGGCGTTGTCGCTGGCGAACTTCTCGCTGCTGATCTGGACTGGACTGGGGATCGCTTCCCCGGTGTCAAGAGCCATCACCGTGCGTGGGCTCATGACCCCCGGTGCGTTGAAAGAGATGGGAGAGGTGCGCAAGCACTTCATGGCGTTGACAGGGCTGGTAGCCGGCACGATATTCGCGGGCTCACTCGTGGCGGAGATCGACGGCGGGCGTGAGTTCCAAACGTTCCCCAAGATGGGCAACCGCTGGATCCCGCATGGGCTTTTCGAGCAGAAGGCAAGTGGCGGCAGCATACTCGGATGGATGTCTGCAGCGAAGTACTAACGTGTGATGAACTGCTTCCTGCCTTTGACAGCCTTGGTTGCGCAATTTCCACGACAACGTGGCGCTCGTCCAGCTCGACCACCGCCTGCTGGCGCTGACCACGCTGGCAGCCTACACGACGGTGTTCCTCAAGGCGCGCAAGGCCAACATCTGGACGAATCTCCCGGAAGACGCAAAGCGCGCGATAATGCTGGCGTTTGCAGCTGCAGGCGGACAGGTACGAGTGGCTGACGCATGGGCATTGCATTGCGTCGGCTCTTAACTAACCAACTCGGTTTCGCTTTAGGTGTTCATGGGCGCGACGATGCTGGTGAACGAGGTCCCGACGTCTCTGGCGATGGTGCACCAGGGCGGAGCAGCGCTGGTGCTCGGCTCGTCGCTGTGGGTGGTACACTCCCTGCGGTTCGCGCGGCCTGGCGGCCTGTTGGGTGCTGCCGTCGCCACCGCAGCCTCCAAGGTCGCCTAACCTGCTGGAGAATCTGTGACGTGTGCTAGTTGAAGTTGGATCAACGCCACGATTTGATTGGCTACGAAGTGCTTAGGTGCTTATGCTTAACGAATCCAATGACAGTGTGTTTTTGCATTGAGTTGGGTACAGTAGTAGTACTATAGTAACTTCCAGTAATTTCCAGTAGTCGACCTTCTAAATGGCTACATCGCTGTCGCGCCAACTGCAGTCCCTGCATTCAATGCACGCGCAGAAATTTTCTGCGCGCTCCCGTCCCAGTGTTGTCGTCCCAGGGAGAAGATGTCGCAGCGATAAACTCGGGACTTTTATCGTCGAGTTCCTTGCCCAACTGTCGGATCCATTGACAACCACCTTCCCAACACTCTCCACACAAGTGGAATTGCCGTGAAGCCCGAAGGCCCTCAAACTCGAGAACGATGATGTCGCAATTGCTGTTGGTACGTCTTCTCTGTCCCTTTACGGTCTGGCGATGCTGTTTTAACGCAAGTGAAATATGCAGCGAGGTCACTCCTCCACGCCGAAGCTGCTCACAATGAAGCCGAGCAAGATATCGAGTAGCCGCTCGGGGGTGTTGATATCGCGTTCTCAACTGCATCCTGTCCAAAAGGTAAGTTGGATCACTATTGTCGAGCTGTATTTGAAAGCCCGAAGCTTAATGTCGTTGCCTGTTTGGTTCGTATATGCAGCGCTACTCCGCGTCATGGACTTCGAACCTGCTGGACAAGTCGAAAAAGTTGATGGTGGAGTCGCCGTTGTCGTGGTGGCTCTTTGGTACAGCAGGCCTGGTCGCGACAACGCTTACGGTTGGTGCCGCGGCACGTCTCACGCGAACCGGGGCGTCGACGCTGTACTGGAAGCCGCATTTCTTGCACCCGAGGACCAGCACCGAGTGGCACGACAAGTTTGATGCCTATCGTGACTTTTGCACTCGCTCGCAGCGCACCCCAATGGTATGCAGATAGCTTGAATATCAACGAGGTTCTGCCATGATAAACTTAACATCCTTGTGGTTTTTTTTTTCGCTAGACGCTCGAGGAGTTCAAGCGGAACTACAAGTGGGAATCGGCTCATCGTACGCTCGGTCAATTGACGGCGTTGTCGTTCGTGGGGCCGCTCGCGTACTTTGCCACGAAGGGTAAGATCCCGATCCCAGCTCAAGCCCCTCTGGCGCTTGTCGCTGGTCTGGGAGCCACCCAGTTCTATCTCGGACGAGAAATGGTGGCGAACAACGTCAAGCCGAGACGCAAGAAAGGTGACCGAGAGCTAACGTTCGAGGGAGCGAACTTCTTCCTTCCAGTCCACGTACGTATCTCGATCTCATCTTTTTTGCATATTGAGCAGCTTGCCCACATTATCGTGTTTGATGCAGTCGGCGTTGTCGCTGGCGAACTTCTCGCTGCTGGTCTGGACTGGACTGGGGATCGCTTCCCCGGTGTCGAGAGCCATCACCGTGCGTGGACTCATGACGCCCGGTGCGTTGAAAGAGATGGGAGAGGTGCGCAAGCACTTCATGGCGTTGACAGGGCTGGTAGCCGGCACGATATTCGCGGGCTCACTCGTGGCGGAGATCGACGGCGGGCGCGAGTTCCAAACGTTCCCCAAGATGGGCAACCGCTGGATCCCGCACGGGCTCTTCGAGCAGAAGGCAAGTGGCGGCAGCATATTTGGATGGATGTCTGCAGTGAAGTACTAACGTGTGATGAACTACCTCCTGCCTTTGACAGCCTTGGCTGCGCAATTTCCACGACAACGTGGCGCTCGTCCAGCTCGACCACCGCCTGCTGGCGCTGACCACGCTGGCAGCCTACACGACGGTGTTCCTCAAGGCGCGCAAGGCTAACATCTGGACGAATCTCCCGGAGGACGCTAAGCGCGCGATAATGCTGGCTTTTGCAGCTGCCGGCGGACAGGTACGAGTGGCTAACGTACGGGGATTGCATCGCATCGACTCTTATCTAACCGACTCGCATTCCCTTTAGGTGTTCATGGGCGCGACAATGCTGGTGAACGAGGTTCCGACGCCTCTGGCGATGGTGCACCAGGGCGGAGCAGCGCTGGTGCTCGGCTCGTCGCTGTGGGTTGTGCACTCGCTGCGGTTCGCGCGGCCTGGCGGCCTGTTGGGTGCTGCCGTCGCCACTGCAGCCTCCAAGGTCGCCTAACCTGCTGGAGAATCTGTGACGTGTGCTAGTTGAAGTTGGATCAACGCCACGATTTGATTGGCTACGAAGTGCTTAGGTACTTAAACAATGACAGTGTGTTTTTGCATTGAGCTGAAGTCTTGGATGATGGTAGCGAGTCGACCAGCTATCAGGAGGATCATTTGCCGAGTCGAGGTATGTGGCTCACAGCTCGTTGTCTATCGCTTGGTATTTAATATTTTACTGATGCACTGGCTGCTGTAGTGCTGCAAGCAAAAGTGATTTCCGAAATCGCTATCCGAAGCCGTCCATTCCGTCACAATGTCTTCAGATAAATGTGAAAAACACAAGCTCCAGCCGACGACAAAAATGAGGTCGCTCAGCAGTCCACGGGAGACGGATCGTTGGGCTCGCTTGGTCGAAGTCGCCAACGAGGCTCAGCGCCTCGAGGACCAACTTGTCTACCAACTTGCCCGAGACGGCAAAGCTCGCCGTCGTCGACAACGCCTGGAGGCTGGAGCAGAACTCTCCAGCACAATTCAACAGCCACAGCAACCAGACTACTGCTCTGGGAGAGGAAAGCGGTGACCCCGCGGCTTCGATCCGTGGTGTCGTCGGACAAACCATGATCATCGAGTCGATGGGTAGCGAGGCAGATCCACTGCCAACCGAGTCGGAGCTCGACTTCATGCGCCAGTGCTAAAGTAGAAACGCAGCAGCCGCCGCCTCAGCATCCGGTCCATCGTCACCGCGCCGGCGAACGCTGGCCAAGTTGATCGTCACAGTCTGTTGTCATGCGATGTACGGCCAGAAACTGCTTCGTTTCGTTCTGATGGAGAGGCGATCTTAGTTGATGAACCGACGCCGCGCCGCGCCTGCTCGAACTCAATATACTTGTCCAGCGGAGAGTGATAACCCCCGAGAGGCCGCAAGGATGCCTGGGCGCGTGAGCCAACACCACCAGGAGGAGGTAGGGCTGACTGAGTGTGTGTGTGTCTAATGCTGAGAATTGGTGCAAGTCTCACGTGACGTGACGTGACGTCCGTCCAGTTGAGCAAGTTCCTCAAGTTCTTCCGCTCGCGCCTGAAGACGCACCTCGAGAACGTTGAGGCCGACTTCGAGGACACGCGCTCGGATCGCTTGTCGTCCGAAGAGGTCTACAGCCAGAAGGACATCCAGGAGGCCATCAAGTCGCTCTGCTTCGCTGTCAAGGTGCCGATACATCGATTTAATGCTCCAGGTCCGGTATCGCGTTAACCTGACACGGACGTGATGATACTCTTGCATTGCTAGGCCAACATTCGCAGCGAGCTGCAAGACACCATCAATATGATGGCGTTGTTGCTGCGCCAGATCTTCGTAGAGGCCGAAGACAGCGTACGTCTGCAAGACAAGTGAACTGCGATTTAGGAGAGTCTTGCTCACATTTGCAGGTGTACCTGTTAGGATCTTGCGCTGGGCCTCGACATCGCCATGGTTGAAGACAAAGAGCTACTGGAGCGTGTGGAGCAGCTCAGTGTGTCCGAGTGGGTAAGCGGAGACTCCAGTGGTGCTGCACAAATCGGAGCTCTACCGAAGAACAACGCCAAGCCAAACGCCGACGCCGAGGCGAAGGACAAGTTGGAGAAGCGGCTCCAGCAGGAGCAGGAACAGCACGAGGAGGAGATCCGCGCGGCCAGACTCACATCAAAACAGGAGGCGGGGGCGCTCGAGGCGGCACACGCCAAGGAGCTGCGTAAGTTGCAACGCAAGCTGGAGCAGGCCACCGAGCGCGTGGAGGAACTCGAGAGGCAGGTGGAGGACGGCCGGCAGCACATTGCGCAGACATCGCAGTTCCAGTCCATGAAGCGCATGGTGACGACCAAGAACCAGCAGCTGCAGGATCTGCGCCGCCGCCTGCAGCGCTACGAACCAAACCACGCCGACGACGACGGCGAAACCAAGAACGCTGACGAGGACGACGACTAGGAGGAGGAATAGTGCAAGTCTGCATATCACCACCACCTAAGACAAACCCCTCTTGGTCGTCCTTTAACCTGTCACGTCCAGATCCCTGATGTCTCTTAACCTGTACGTCTGAGATCCCAGAGTGTCGATCTCGACTGCAGCTCCTGCAGCACAATATAAAGACGGTGGTGGGTGGACCTATAGTCGAATAGATGTGTGGTGGTCGGAGCGTCCTTCTCAAGAGAATTCGTTCTGGTTATCCGCTGCTACCAAAAGGAGGGTCCTGATACAGTCCACCAAATCCAGGGAGCCAGCACGAAATCGCGCGCCAGGGCAGCGGCTGGAGTCGAGTCCAGCCAGAGCCCAGAGAGACCTCGTCCATCGTCCTCCCGCGATCGTAAAACTGCCACGTCCAGCCCAGCTGCTTACAGGCCGAGCTTGGTGCGGCGCCAGTGGCGGCGCTTGGCGTTGTACTTGATGGTGTTGTCAGTGCGCAGACGGATCCACTGCGGGATCGGGCGGTTCTGCTTGGCCTTCTTGGCGAGGATGCGCTTGGTACGGAAGGTCTTGTGCGACGGCTATGGGCACAACACAGCAGTAAAGTGTGACAGGTTAGAGAGACTGCGGATCTGATGAAATAAACCCTGGAGGGGTTCTCTGTATTGCGACGGCTGCTGAGGCTTAAAGACAGTGCGCGCGACGCGCCGCTCGGCGAAGGAAAGAGTCACGCAAACGGCGTCGTCACGCGCATCCTGCTCCTCGCCCTACATGCAGCCGTAGCGTAGCCACTCGCAAATCTACGCACCATTTTGGAAGGAATTTATGCGGACTGACGCGCTGTTCCCAGTGAATCGACCAAGGCGATAGCGCGCAGCCAACCAGTGGCTGAAGAGGTTCTTACGCGCAACATTTACTTTTTACGCGCAACGTAGCCGCATGGTAAGAAGGTTTTTACGAATTTGTGTGCAGCACCAAAATGTATCCATCTTACTTTCCGGTCTGGGTGTATAACTAATAGCATGCTGGACGATCGCAAGCCACCTCGGGCCTGGGTTGCGCTCTTCATGCAGCCTAGCTAGCTTCTGCTGCAGTTAATTGGACTGTACCGATTCGTGTCACCGTCGCCGCTGTAGTCGCCAGTACTGAGTCCCCTGTCAACGTTTCCACGGCGTCCACAGCGTCCGCGAGCCCTGCAGACGCGCAGTCGGCTCTCAAGTCAGTACCAAGAGCCCGCAGGAGACGCCCAAGATCGCGCGCCGCGTGTCCCTCGATAGCAATGCCAGGAAGCAGCTTGAAAGCTTGAGCTCCTCGGAGGACTCGCCGCTCGGCGACTACGGCGTCAGTCTGCGCTCGCCACCCACCAGCAAAACGTCCTCGCGCTGCTCCTTCGCGCTGCGGGAGACGAAACTGTCGCGCGCGTCGTCCACCGTGGGCGCGGGGCTGCGTGAGATCTTCTTCGGTATCATCAGGCGCGGGGCCGCAGTGAACGACCCGCTGGACCTGTCCCCCAACCAGGAGCTCGACCTCGAAATGATCGATGAGAGCGGCGGATTCTCGCTATTGATCTGGACTGGAGTGGACCGTCGTGTAGGCTGTCAGCAGGCGGTGGTCGAGCTGGACGAGCGCCTCGTTGTCGTGGAAATTGCGCAGCCAAGGCCGTCAAAGGTACTTGGTTCATCACACGTCAGTACTTCACTGCACACATGCTAGTATGCTGCCGCCACTTGCCTTCTGCTCGAAGAGCCCATGCGGGAGCCAGCGGTTGCCCGTCGTGGGGAACGTTTGGAACTCGCGCCCGCCGTCGATCACCGCACGAGTGAGCCCGCGAATATCGTGCCGGCTACCAGCCCTGTCAACGCCACGAAGTGCTAGGGCAGCTCTCTCATCTCTTTCAACGCACCGGGCGCCATGAGTCCACGCACGGTGTTGGCTCTCGACACCGGGGAAGCGGTTCTCGAGGCGCGCAAGCCCAACATCTGGACGAATCTCCCAGAAGATGCAAAGCGCGCGATAATGCTGGCGTTCGCAGCGGCCGGCGCAGGTACGAATGGTTGACGTACGGGCATTGCATCGCATCGATCAACTCGCTTTCGCTTTAGGTGTTCATGGGCACGACGATGCTAGTGAACGAAGTCCCGACGTCTCTGGCGATGGTGCACCAGGGCGGAGCAGCGCTGGTGATCGGCTCGTCGCTGTGGGTGGTGCACTCGCTGCGGTTCGCGCGGCAGTCTGTTGGGCGCTTCTGTCGCCACCGCAGCCTCGGGATATGTGACGTGTGCAAGTTGAAGTTGGTTCGACGCCGCGATTTGATTGGCAACGAAGTGCCTACTTTTAACGAATCCAATGGCAGTGCGTGTTTTTGCATTGAGTCGGGTAAGTATCGTGTGAATACTTACCTGCGTACAAGTGCAGACGAAAGGCTCAGTTGCTTGGCGCTCGGCACGACGGCACTCTCATTCACACTCTTGCATCGCATTGCACACAGCCAGCATCTTCTCCACCATGAACCAATACGTCGATCACACGCTCCTCAAGGTACCGCGTTGCTCTGCGGTACCTATGAAAGAGCGGAGACCTGACCGATCTTGTGTGTCAATAGGCAGATGCCCAGCCGTCGCAGATCAAGACGCTGTGCCAGGAGGCTGCCCAGTACTCCTTCTGCTCCG
Source organism: Phytophthora x cambivora (assembly GCA_033557925.1). NCBI lineage: Eukaryota > Oomycota > Peronosporomycetes > Peronosporales > Peronosporaceae > Phytophthora > Phytophthora x cambivora. Next base: position 994,975 of record JAUCEB010000008.1, on the reverse strand, counting down.
TGTGCGTCAACTCATCCTACGCAGCGCTGGCCCGCAAGGTGGGGACGCTGTAGTGCAGCAGTTTACGACGAAGATCCTGCTGTGTCTGACCGTGGCTTTGCTTAGACGCTCGATGGGATCAAGGACAGCAGCAAGTCGCACGTGAAGGTGTGCTGCGTCGTTGGCTTCCCGCTGGGCGCGGCCACGACCGCCACAAAGGCTTTTGAGGCTCAGCAGTGCCTGGACGCCGGCGCTGAGGAGATCGACATGGTCATCAACGTCGGCATGCTGCATGCCGAGGAGTACGACTTTGTGCTGCGCGACATCTGCGCGGTAGTCGCTGTCTGCAAGGAGCGCGGCGCCATCAGCAAGGTGATCCTTGAGACGGCGCTGCTCTCCACAGAGCAGATCCGCAAGGCTAGCGAGCTGGCAATCGCCGCCGGCACCGACTTCATCAAGACGTCCACGGGCTTCTCTACGCGCGGTGCGTTTGGCTGCAGTTCTGAAGCTTCACTGAGCCCTGCAGAACTAACAGTGCTATTGTATATTGCTGGCTGTTTTCGTGCAGGCGCCAGCGAGGAAGACGTGAAACTCATGGCTAGCATCGCCAAGCCCGCGGGTAAGCAGGTGAAGGCCAGCGGCGGCATCCGCTCGGCCGCCGACGCCGAGAAGATGATCGCGCTCGGAGCCACGCGACTGGGCACGAGTGCCGGCGTCAAGATCGCCAAGGGCCAGCAGAGCTCCGACGCGTACTAAATCGTCTACCTGGTAGTCTATCTGTAGTAGAGATGGCTACAGTTTCATGAGTCAGTTTGCTCTGTCCCGAGTCAAAGTGTCTCATAACGGCACGCTGATTACGTAGCGTTTTATTGTAAAATAACGGCTTGTGATTGGCTATCGTAAACGTACACTGAGCGAGCAGCTCATTTTCTATTTCGACTTCTACCAAGCAGAAATCCACGTTCGTTGGCGCGCTAATCATGTTCACGGGTATCATCGAGGAGATCGGCACCGTCGTGTCCATGCAGGAGCGGGACGACCTGCTGCTGTGGAACGGCGAGCGTGGCACGGGCTTCGAGCTGGTGGTGCGCGTGACAGTGGCACTGGAGGGCGCGTACCTGGGCTGCAGCATCGCTGTGAACGGCACGTGCCTGACGGCCACGAGCATCTCCGAGGACCGCGTGGCCTTCGGCGTTGCGCCAGAGACGCTGCGCCGCACCAACTTGGGGCAGCTGCAGGCCGGCGACAAGGTGAACGTGGAGCGCAGCATGGGCGTGGACGCGCGCAACAGCGGACACTTCGTGCAGGGCCACGTGGACGGCACGGGCGCCATCCTGTCCTTCACGCGCGAGGACGACTCGCTCTGGGTGCGCATCAAGGCGACGCCCGAGATCCTGCGCGACGTCGTGCCCAAGGGCTACATCGCCATCGACGGCACGAGCCTCACCGTGTGCGAGGTGGACCGCACCAGCGGCTGGTTCTCCATCATGCTCATCTCGCACACGCAGAACCACATCATCCTGCCGCTCAAGAAGGTGGGCGACCGCGTCAACCTCGAGCCCGACGTGCTGGGCAAGTACGCCGCGCGCTCCATGGGCGGCGTGCTCGAGCGGGTGGACGTGCTCGAGCGCCAGCTGCAGATCACCAAGGGGGTGACGGCGGGACTCGCGCTGGTGGCGACTGCACTCGCTGCAGCGCTTGCCCTTCGGAAGTGAGAGGGCTGGAACTACATAGATCGCGTGATAAAGCCCTTGTCAATGCATGCCAAGTATAAGTTGAGGGGCGGCATTACATGTACTCAAAAAGACCGTCGTGTTGTGTGTCCTGCGCTAAAGCTCGCTATGTCTCCATTTTTGGGTGGAAGATGCCGCCGGCAAGCAGCAGGTTGCGTGGCGTGAAGTGCACGCGGTACATGGGCGTCTGCTTCGAGCGAAGCGTCTTGAGCAGGAAGCGCGAGGACGGCAGCTCCTGCACTGCGCCTGGCCGCACCATTGGCACGGGCTTCACGAATCGACTTCGGCCAGGAAGCTGCGTGTCGTTCGACGTGCTGACGTCCGACGAGCTGACGTGCAAGTCTGCCATCGCGCCAGACAGCGCCGAATAGGTCGAGGGCTGTTCGGTGAGCGCCTTCATATCCCAGAGACGCACCGTCGAGTCCATGCCACCACTTGCTAATATAGTACTCTCCTGGCTGAAGTCCAGCGACGTGACCATGGCCTTGTGGCCCATGAGGGTCTCCAGACGCTTGCCAGCCTGCAGGTCCCAAATATTGATATACTGGTCTTCGCCTGAACTGGCGAGGTAGCGGCCATTGCGCGAGAACGCAAGGCACTGCACCCCGCGGAAGTGGCCCGTGAACACACGGACACACTTGCCGGACTGCACATCCCACAGCCGAACAGTCTTGTCGCTGGAGCCCGTCGCCAGGTAGTTGTGGTTCGGGTGGAATCGAACGCAGTCCACATCCGACAAATGACCAGCGAAAACGCGAAGTGGCGTCATGTGATCCGTACTCCAAAGCCGCGCAGTCCGATCCATGGAGCAAGTCGCAAAGTAATACCCGAGAGGTGCGAAAGTCACATCCCACACGGGCGCGCCTTGATGCGACCGATACACGACCAGGTTGCTCTTCGCTGCCAAACTCCAAAGCCGTACTGTGGAGTCAGCTGAGGCCGTGAGTGCGAATCGATTGTCAGGAGAAAAACTAGCACCATACACAGCGCTCGAGTGGCCTCGAAGCACAGCCATCTTCTCTTCCTCCTCGGCATCTGTGTACGACGATCCCGCGTTGCCGTGATACGCAGATCCCGTGGCTGTTCCCAGAGGCTGGTCGTCATTGCGCCAAACTCGGAATGAGCCATCGTCACAGGCAGCGCCTGCCATAGTGACGTCATCGCTGAAGCACATGTTGTTGATGTGTGTTGCCGAGTTGAGCAGGGTAAAGCACAGAGCCGATGGGAGCGCACTACGGCTGACTGGCGCACGAACCCGAATGTCCTCCAAAATGTGCTCCTTCATAGTAGCGGGTACGCGCAGCACGAGTTTCTCCAATACATCCGTGTTGAACGCATTTTTCCGATCCGGTAGGGGACCAGTCTCTTCCAGCAACTCCTTCTTCTTGCCTACGGTCCCATCGCTCGACAACTTTACGCGCTTGTGTTTGCGTTGTGCATCAGCGGAGGATGCAGATGACTTGCCTTTATCGCCCGCTTTCGAGTTATCCGCACCTGACTTCTTGTCACCGTCGGCTGCCCCACTAGCATCACCAGTCCCTCCCGTGGAGTTGCCACCCGATACTCCGTTCGCAGTGCCAGCACCACCTTCCTTTCCTGTTCCAGCGCCATCTTCTCCTTCCTCTGCAGAGGGATCATGTACTTTACGCTCGGGTAGGACTCCCCAGTTCACGGGGATGGCGTTTAAATCCTGCACAGTGTAGCCGTCGCTTCCTGTTGCACTCGCCGCGTTGCCGCCAGCAGCACGCACCATATAGTCTACATCATAAGCGCCTGTCGTCAACGGCATAGCAATTTCGCTTTCGCTTGGATGCTCTGACGCTGCAACAGCCTGTGCAAGTTCATCTGACGTCTTGAATCCGCTAGCTGCGTCGTCCTTCCGCTCCAAATTGTTTAGTACACCCGAGTCGTTTGGTGTAACCGCATCCTGTAGCTGTTGAATCTGTACGCCCGGCTGGTTCGACGTCACCACGAGATTAATACGTTCGTTGACAATCGACAGCAGCAGGAAAAGCCGCTCCTGGCTCAAAAATGTGTTGAGCAGCTCGAAAGACAGCAAACTCATCTCCACGTTGAACTTGCTGTGCAGCACCTCGCGAACGTACTCGTTCTCGCGCAAATGCTGCGGCGAGAACACGAGACTGAGCGTGCGCAGCTCCTCCAAGTGCAGCCTTGTGTGGTCCGCTGAATATTTGTGGAAGAAGCTCCTTCCTGCCTCGACGAACCCCTTCGACAGCAGCTCCAGATAGCAGTGCACGAAGATCGGGAAGGCCACAGCGTGCAGCTCGTTGCGATACATGTCCAGCGAGTTGCAAATCCAGTCCAGCAGCTTGCCGTACGCCTCGTCATAAGCCTCCGGATTGCCGCCCGTGAGGCCGTAAAACAGCTACCGCAGCACAAAGCACCACAGCAGAAAGCGTCAGCACAAAAACGGTCGTTAATTCGTCCCCCAGACGGCTACAGCGGCCGTTCTTTCGGTAGAAAGCAGCTAAAACTCAGCCGAAGCCGTAGCAATAGCTGCCACCGCCGCAGCAATTGGCGTTGCAACGCACCAAGTGGTTCGCCGTGCAGGCCTCCGTGCTGAGCCCCAGCTGCCGCGCGAACGTGTCGATGCTGGCGTCTTCTATCCGCGCCGCGTGGTCTCCAAGCAGTCGTCGACGCTCGTCGTCCGTCGCCTGCGGTGGAACCCCTGAAACCTGATGCGCGTTCCCCTTCGAGACGTGATACCCCCGCGACTGCAGATACTTGAGCAGCAGCTCGTCCATGACGGCGGCGTTGGCATCGCCTCTCGCAGGGCTCTCGAGCGCGCGCAGGGCCGCCACCGCGTGGGTCCGACCGGGAGACGTCTGCGATATGAGCGGAGACGGCGTGAGGCGCGGCGAGGCCCCGTGACCCGCGGGGGAAGCGAGCGACGGCATCGAACTAACCGCCTACAGAGCAAAATACAGACTGACCGACCGGCCCCCTTCGCAACGAATGCGACAGTCATATAGATACGTTTCGTGTAAATTACACAAGTCGATGAATAGCGCACTTTAACGCGTAGATCACTTTTCTGATACTGTACCGAGTCAAACATGGCGCTGGTGCAGGAGGTGCTGGTGCTGGCGGCCGCGTCCGTGTCCTGCGCGGGATGCGGCTTCTTGCTGGCGACGTGGAGGCGCGTGGACGCCCCCAACTACGTCAGCCGCCGCATCGTCACGTCGCTGGGACTTGCGGGGCTCGTCACCGCCGCCGCCTTCGCCATGTGCGTCACAACCGACCAGACTTTTTGATGGGGTTGATGTGCTAATCCGTTGCATGCTGCAGATCGCTGGTGGTTGACGGCTTCGGGCAAAACTACCGGCGGCACGAAGGACTCTGCTACGCGCAGGCGCTGACGCTGCAGTACTTCTACTTGGCGTCGTACCTCTGGACCGCGTGCTTCGCCTTCCACCTCTACCAGATCATTGTCAAGCGGTGCGATTGGCATTGCAAGCTGATGTTAGTGTTGCGACTCTCGAGTTAAGACTGACAGAAGGATGCGGTTGGTTGATCTGGCGAGCAGGAATGAGTACCCGGAGGAGTTCTTGTGGGTGTATCGTGGCGTGGGGTGGGGGCTGCCTGGACTGGTGCTGGTGTATCTGGTGCTGCGTCAGTTGACGGGCCATCTTGGAGTGGGGGGTGCAGATCGTCGCTGGTGCTGGATTGCGGTTCACACGACACACGAAGAAGCAGGAGAAGACCCGCTCGTGTGGCGGCGGGAAGGTGCGCTGCAACAGCTCTTGCTGTTCTACGTCCCTGTCCTCTGCGTGTTCGTCTTCAACGTGGGCGTTTATCACAATATCCTGAAGTTCTTGTATATGGACCCAATGGCACCACGCTTCCGAGACAGAGTGAAGATCTACCTCGGCATCTTCTTCCTGTGCTCAATCTGGGGAGTGATCAATCGGTTGGTGCAGTTCTTCCGTGCGGACCACACGGCGAATGAGTTTCTCAGTGTGATGGAGAGCATCTGCGATCCGTTGCAACCATTGTTGAATGCTATAGCGTACGGTACGAACAAACAGTCGCTGGAGACGTACAAGGAACGGTTCTGCCCCTGCTGGATCTACTCGACGCTGCCGTCATCCGACGAAGAAGAGTCGTCAGGCATTGACGAGTCTCCGTTGCTGCCAGTCGCCGATGCACCGGAAAACCCGCCGCTGGATCCTCTTGACCGCGAGTTCGGCCACTATTTTGACCAGCGCACACCACGCAGCAAGCCACACCGTCATTACCACAATAGACGATGAAGTGCCGCAACGAGAACGAATACAGTTGACAGAACGCTCAGACGCAGCTCAAACTAGGTAGCGCAGACGTATCTTAATTAAACGCAGGTGATAAAAGGAATGGCACTAGAGCTAAACGCCTTCCGACCCAACTGTCTTGATCTGTTTCTTCCGATGCATGATTGGCCTGCCGGGTTATACTTGAACGAGATATCCCCTTGCAGCTTAGAAGAGCGAGGGCGAGGAGTTTCCAGTCGCCCGGGGCTGCGAGCCGTGCTCAGCCTTGATCTTGAGGTAGTAGTCCTGCAGTCACCAAGCAAACAATGGTTAGATCAGATCATCTGCTAGTCACCCTCACACTAACCACTACATACCCAGATGCATTTCCGCTTGTTGGCGTCCTGCAGGAGCTTGGTAACCTCCGGCACAAGCTCCAGCGTCTGCTCCGCCGTGAACTTGTTCTCCAGGTAGCCGACGAACTGCTCGTCCGTGCATCGGTTCTGGCCGTAGTCCTTGCAGCTGCTCTTGAACTCGTCCACGCCGGCAGGGCCGGAGATGCTCTCGATGAGTCGCAGCACGCGGTCGTACACGACCTGCACGTCGGGGCCCACGGCGGCCGCCGGCATGCGGTCCGCGAAGGGCGACATGAGCTTCTGCCTGAGGTTCTGCACGTTGCCCGAGGGCGGGATGCTCACCACGCGCTGCAGCGCGTCGTACAGCTGCGAGGCGGCCGCGGGCTGGTCCACGGCGCCCGTGAGGATCTCGGTGGGGGAGATGTCGCGGCCGTAGAACTTCTTGTTGATGTCGGCGCGCGCCATGATGCCCGAGCCCTGCAGCCCCACGCCGCCGAACAGCCCCTTGCTGTGGCTGTACGTGTAGTTGGGGGCGACGCCCGAGGAGCTGAAGTTGGCGTTGGCGCCGGCCGCGCGGCCGTACGGGCCGGCGGCGAACTCGAGGTTGGCGCCCGCGGACAGCTGGCCCTTCTGCATGAAGCTCTTGACGGCCAGGTCCGAGTTGAGGATGACCATGAACTCGATGAGCTGCGCGCCCATCTCGGCGCCGAAGCCCATGCCGGCCGTGCCGATGGCGCTGGGGGCCGACCAGCGGCCGTCGGGCAGCTTCGAGATGACGACGCCCGTGCCCACCTTGCCCGTCCAGATGAAGCCGGCCTTGACGACCGTGAGGAAGGCCAGGCCCTTGGCCTCGTGCAGCAGGTCGATGGGGATGCGCTTGTCCTGCTCCAGGCTCGGGTTGAACAGGTGCTCCAGCGTCTGCTCCGCCGCGCGGATCGCGCCCTCCATGGTGGTGATCTGGTCCGTCATGGCGTTAGCTCGAATTTTGGGTGTCAGGAGATCCGAAGGCTGCGTTTTCAGTTGTGTATCGGGAACACAAGCAAAAAGGAGACCGAAAAAGACCTCCCTCGCCGTTCTGAGTCAAACGTGGATTCTCTGGTGTCGCATTTCTTGGGGAAGAATCAGAGCTCTACGAGTGGTCAAAAATAAGCAAGTGGCCTTATCATTTCAGTACATTGACAAAAGTAGGTCCCCAAACCGGGTCGTGATGATCTGCCACACGTAGATGTCTCTATTGCTGTTGCTCAAGCCGAGTTGGCTGGTTGTTCACGCCGGGCCGCGATGTATACTTGCACGGCGCGACATCATACTACTCGATCATTGTGTATATTGTACGCTTATCCTCTTAGATTCGCATCCGCGCGAGATATTCGCCCAGCGTGGGCGTGTTGGTGAGCTCGAGCATGGCCTGTCCGAGCTGTTCGTAGTCCCTGCGCTCGTTGTACATCTGCGCGCTGATGCGCACGTAGAGCTCGTTCTGGAACGGCACCACGCGCACCACGATGCGGTACTGATCATCCAGGAAGTCCATGATGGCGTCGCACAGCGGCAGCGCCTCGTCGTGCGACATCGGCGCGCCCGCCGACGTTGTCGGCCACTCCACGGGAATACGCACGTTACATACGAACGGAGCGCGCTGCCACGCCGGCAGCAAGATGTTCGTCTTCCACGTCGTAGCCAGGTACTCGCCGGCCCAGTCGATCAGCGACTTGTTGTGCGCAAACACGCGACTCACGCCCACGCTCTCGTAGAAGTCCAGCGACGACACGAGCGTCAGGAAGTTGGCTTCATCTCGCGTGCCCTGGATCGCAAACTCCTCCACGAACCCTTGGCCATACGCCAGCGAAGTCACGACGGGGCGCACCGTGTTCTGGTACGCCTTGCTGACATGCAGGAACGAGCAGGACTTGCAGCCGAAGAGCCACTTGTACGCCGTGCCCACGTAGAAGTCGGCGCCAAGCTCGTTCAAATTCAGCGGCAGCTGTCCGGGGGCGCTGGCTCCGTCCACCAGCACGGGGATATTCCGCGCGTGGAAAATCGGGATGAGCTTCTCCAGCGGCAGCACGAAGCCTGTTGTGCTGGCGATGTGGTCCAGCACCGCGAGCCGCGTGTTGGGCGTGATCGCATCCACAACCTGTTGAACTAGCGCGTCGTAGCTCTCGATAGGCAGCACGACGTCCACCACTTTGAGCTCCACGAACTCTTGCGTGCAGTAACAAATATGGCGCAGTGTGTTGAGCACGGCCGAGTCTGCGGAATTAACAGCAACAGCAACCACACGATCAGGATCCTTCCATGAGTGTAGCCAACAGCAAAATATTGGCGGGGAACTTACATGTGAGATTGAGACACAGCACTTCGTCGTCGTTCTGCAGGTCCAGCGACTGCAGCACGGCATTCATGCCCGTGGTGGCGTTGGTCACGAAGACCAGGTCCTCTGCGTCGGCGTGCACGAAGCGCGCGAGGTGCGACGCCGCCTGGCGCAGCATCACAGGCACCTCGCGGCGCATGAAGCGGTCCGGGTTCATCTCCATCTTGTTGACGAAGTGGGCCTGCGCCTGCATGACGGGCTTGGGCGCCACGCCGTACGCGTTGTGGTTCAGGAAGACGGTGTTGGGCTCGAGGTTGAACACGTTGCGGCACTCGCGGCCCAGCACGAGGTTGCGCAGGTAGCGGCGGCTGTCGGGCCACAGCGTGGTCATGCCCTGGGCGCAGTATTGCTCGGCGGGCGGCTGCTGCGTGGCGTCCGGGGTTGACGAGCTCTGCGGCGGCTGCGGCTTGGGCGTGCCGGACGCGGTGGAAGTAGCGGCACTGTCCTGTGTGGGCGGAGGCGTGGAGCCCGCGGCGGAGGGGGCGACGGGGGTGGCCGCCGTCTTCATGGTGGTGTGCTCGAGCTTGAGCTCTTGCTGCTGTTGAGTTTCTGGAGCCTTTTCGACTTGTGACGGCGACCGACGCGCTCGCCAGTAAGATGGGCGGCGGCGACATTTAGTTGGCGAACTGGCTAATTCGCGGCATATACAGGGCCAGTGAGGGTAGTAAATAGGGGGTATGATCGATTAAAACGGGGTGGCTGCTTGTTTATGCTTATAAACGCGGTCCTGGATTACGTGCACTACGTATCTACTTGACGCACTAATAATTTCTTAAATATGCAGACGCGCGTGGCTAAGACCGCAGGAGGCGGTCCTTAAAGTGCGATCAGGCGGCGGGCACCCCGTTTTAGAGGGCTACGTTTCGAGATTCTCAGCGATAACAGGTTCAACGCCCGTGGAATAGAAGAGCGTGTTGCTTGGCCTGCTCCTGCATGGACGTCAAGGTGCCGCTGATTGGCGGCAGCGTCCGACACCCGTGACTGGGCCGGCCTGCTGCAGACCATTGGCTGGCACGCGATACATCGGTAATCGGCACGCTTACAGCTATTTTGCGCGCACAACCAACACATCCATGCGGCACCGCAGTTCGTAGACGAACACGGGGCTCAAGGTCGCGCGCACGCGCAACGGAGACCCAAGGCAACGGCAACGGTAACCAATATGGGTTGATCACCGCTGAGTAAGGGGCTAAAGTGACTGGCTCTGGGATGGATACAGGTGACGTGCCGCCGTGGCGATATCATTTTTTAAAATACCTGCAACCCCGGAATGATAACGTCTGATACATTTAACATCAAAGGTCATTAGATATATCAACTATACTTTTTGCAACATAAATGGACTAAAAATGGTATATCATCCGTCCTGGTTTTAATAGGGTATGAATTATTACCGGATAAGACAAGTTGTCGGTGTGTACCACACATATTTTTCATTTATGCCACATGTTGAAGCGGACGATCGGCTAGCAGTAGCCGCCGCAGTAAATGTCATCACCCGGGATGCGCGCCGGCCCGATCTTCACCTCGATGGCCCGCAGTTGGCCGTTCTTGCGCGCCGCCTCGGGGCCGTCCTTCCAGATGAGTTGGTCGTACGACGTCGCCGCCTCCATGAAGAAGAGCTGGTGCTTGCCCTCGGCGTCCGTGCCCAGCTGGCACGCAAACACCGAGTTCTTGATCCCGTTGGCCCCAAACCCGATCACGTCCAATATCTCGCCGCCTTCCTTCACGCGCACGAGTCCACCGCCGGTCTGGTACAGCCCGGACTGCACGATGCTGGCCCACACGCACCCTTCCGCGTCGAGGCAGATGCCGTCCACAAGCGAGCCCACGTCGGCCCACAGCCGGCCGTTCGACAGTCGACCGTCCTCGCCGATGTCGTACGCGGTCAGTCGGCCTTCAAACGTCTCGCCAGCGATCAGCGTCTTGCCATCGGGGGTGATGACCATCCCGTTCGGGAACACCACGCCCGTGGCCTCCACCCGAACAGCTCCGTCCGTCCCGACACTGACGATCGCGGAGCTAGCGATCGACATGATGTCTGCGTGGTGGAATCCGAAGCTGCCGAGATAGGCGCGTCCGGAAGTCGACACAACCATATCGTTGGCACGAACCTGCGTGACGTCCTTCACGTCCGCGTAGAGTTCTGTGGCGTGGGTCTCCTCGTTGTGAACGAGCACCTGGCGCTTGTTCATGGATGAGATCAGCAAACGGCCGTCCGGCAGCCAGCCCAAGCCGGACAGCATGTCTTCCGGGTCGCCGTACACGAGCGTCCTCTTGCCAGTGGCCAGCGAGTACTTGATCACCTTCTTGTCGTGCATATCGGTGAAGTACAGTTCCCCTGTTGGGATGCGGAAGCGCGGGCCTTCGCCATAGACGATGTCGTCCAGCAGCATTCGTGCTTGCGGAGCGTGGGGGTCTTCTGCCCAGAGTTTACGTCCGAGCCAGTACCCGAGAAAGCGGAACGGGAAGAAGAGCATTCGGACATTAGGGAACACCTTGGGGAAGAGTTCCTGCTGGTGCGTGGTCTTCTTCACGTCGGAAACCTGCGCAGATACTGGTTCGTGCTCGGTCTCGGGTTGCAGCGGTTCAGCTGATGTGGACATCATATTTTGTGGGGGGGGGCTATTATCGACGTCGCAAATTGAAGAGTGAGACGAAGATGGCATGGCATGGTCAGTGACCATTGGTCACACAGCGAGATCGTCAAAGGTTCATGATGTGGAAATTGGGCAACTCTGTTCTCTCAGCCTAAGCTGAGAGTATACCACTGCAATTCCGTTTCTAACCGTGCTGTTCTTCAACTTGAATGATTTATATGAATGTTTTAATACAGTTTTGTGAAATCCGGACTGTTTTTTACGTAAGTGTTGCAAACTGTTTTTTTCATCACTTGGTGTTTGTATGTCCTGCCCGTTTACAAGACTCGCATGGGACGCCCCTTCATATTTGTGAATGTGCTCAAACGTAGACTACTCTGTCTCAAAGAATTCTCCCTTTGAAGCCATTTACTTCTGCATACTATTTCAGCAAGGCACGGTACTACCCCGTTTTAAGTTAATGCTGTTCTAGTGCTATTGTGAATACCGTTATAGAAATACACTTTTCCGAGAGCTTACGGTAGAGGATCCGAGGCGAAGAGTCGCGCTAAAGTGTACATGATCACTTATTAAAATATACATCTGACCCCGTTTCGGCCAATAAAAGCGAGTCCCTAAATATGGGCTGGGACCTCACTCGCTTTCACTATGGCTTCCCCAGGGTCAACTGGTACAGCTCAGAACTTTAGAAACGGTACACCTGAGCGTGCAGGTACCGGTACTGTGCAACGTTCCGTCGGTGACCTGAGCGTGCAGGTACACCGTTGGTGAACGTGCACACCACGTCTAGAGTGACGGCTGCAGGGCGGTGCGTTGGGGAAGTTTGGCTGGAAACAGAGTTAAGAAAGGGTTAAGGAAATACATGCATTGCGTGCAGAAGGCTGAGAGACCTCGCGCGCGAAGAGCGCTACTGTTTAACAAAGGTTGATGTTGAAGTGGGCGACTTCAACATGACCAGGTTGACGTGAACTAGCTGCGAATCGCAGCCTGCGATCCTAGCAATACCCTCCGCAGTAGTTAAGGTTACCAGGGATTCGCGCCGGACCGACCGCGACTTCGATGGCCCTGACCCGGCCGTTCTTCCTAGCAGCCTCGGGGCCGTCTTTGAAGATCACGTGGTCGTACGACGTCACGGACTCCATGAAGAAGAGCTGGTGTTTGCCTTCCGCGTCGGTGCCGAGCTGACAGGCAAACACGGCATTGGTGATCCCGTTGGCTCCGAATCCCAGCACTTGCATGATCTCCCCGCCCTCCTTCACGCGCACCAGGCCGCCTCCAAGCTGGTACAGACCTGGCTGGACAATACTCGCCCAGACGCACCCTTCTGCATCAAGGCAAATGCCGTCGATGGGGGAGCCGACATCAGCCCACAGTCGCCCGTTGCTGAGCTTGCCGTCGTCCCCAACGTCGTACGCTGTCAGACGCCCTTCGAACGTCTCTCCGACGATCAATGTCTTCTCGTCTGGAGTGATGACCATGCCGTTAGGGAACACCACGCCGGTCGCCTCGACGCGAACAGCTCCGTCCGTCCCAACACTGGCGATAGCGGCGCTCGTCACCGTCCTGAAGTCAGCATTGTTGAATCCGAAGCTGCCGATGTACGCGCGCCCTGATGTGGTGACCACCATGTCATTGGCACGGACTTTGGTCACGTCCTGCACATCGGCATACACTTCGGTCGTCCCGGCAGCTTCGTCGTGAACGAGCACCTGGCGCTTGTTCATGGATGAGATCAATAGACGCCCGTCAGGAAGCCATCCGATTCCAGACAACATGTCCTCAGGGTCTTCATAGATGAGCGTCCTCTCTCCGGTCGCTAGAGCGTATTTGATGACCTTCTTGTCGTGCATGTCCGTGAAGTACAGCTCTCCAGTTGAAACGCGGAAGCGCGGGCCTTCGCCGTAGACAATGTCGTCGACCAGCGTGCGCGCTTTCGGTTCGTTGGGGTCTTCGAACCAAAGTCTGCTCCCCAGCCAGTACCCGAGGAAGCGGAAAGGGAAGAAGAGCATGCGAAAGTTCGGCGATACCTTTTGGAAGAGTTCTTGGTGCTGCTTGAGTTTAGTCACATCGGACGGCACCAGCGGATCGTGCTCCTGCTCCGGCTGGAACGAAACGTTCTTGGTCGACATTGAAAGCGAGCGTGGGGGAATCCTGGCGTTGGTGTGGGAATGAAGACAAATTGTAATCTGACAACTATTTGAGCTGGAAGATGCACCAAGAGGTCTATTGAAGTCTACTACTTCAACGTGACCAGGTTGACGTAAGGCACACTAGCCTAACAGTGTCCTCCGCAGTACTTATCATCTCCGGGAGTCCGTGCCGGCCCGACGCTCACCTCAATCGCTCTCACCAATCCGTTCTTCTTGGCGGCCTCGGGTCCGCCTTTGAAGATGAGATGGTCGTAGCTGGTAACGGCCTCCATGAAGAAGAGCTGGTGCTTGCCGTCCTCATCAGTCCCCAATTGACAAGCAAAGACTGAGTTCTTGATCCCATTAGCGCCGAAGCCCAAGACTTCGAGCACTTGACCGCCCTCCTTCACACGCAGCAGACCTCCTCCAGTTGGATAGAAGCCCGACTGAGGGATACTAGCCCACACGCAGCCTTCGGCGTCGAGGCAGATGCCATCGACAAAAGACCCGACGTTGGCCCACACGCGGCGGTTGCTCAGTCTCCCGTCATCGTCGATGTCGAAGGCTGTCAGGAGACCTGCAAAGGTCTCCGCAGCAATGAGCGTCTTCCCGTCCGGTGTGATGACCATCCCGTTGGGGAAAATCATGTCCGGGGCCTCGACGCGGATGTCGCCGTTGACGCCAACGCTGATGACCGCGGACCTCGAGTATGCCGCCACATTGGCCAAGTCAAAGCCGAAGCTTCCAACGTAGGCGCGCCCTGACCGATCCACCACCATGTCGTTCGCGCGGAAGGCCGTGACGTCTCTCACGTCCGCGTACACTTCCGTTGCGCTGGTTTCCTCGTCGTGCACGAGTACGCGGCGGTTGTTCATGGATACGACCAGCATGCGTCCGTCAGGGAGCCAGCCCAGACCCGAGAGCAGATCGCCCGGGTCCTCGTACACCAGCTCCGTCTTGCGCGTTGACAGCGAGTACTTGAGCACTTTTCTGCCGTGCATGTCGACGAAGTAAAGCGCTCGTGACGCCACCCGGAAGCGCGGGACTTCGCCGTAGATGACGTTGTCCACGAGGGTCTCCGCCTGTTTGGCATTGGGGTCCGGCGACCAGATCTTCCACTGCAGCCAGTAGCCCACGCAGCGCAGTGGGAAGAACAACACGCGCAGGTTGGGGAACGCCCACGAGAACAGATTCGCCTTCACGAGTTCGAGGTGCTCGGGCGCCTGGTCAGTCGGCGCACTCGACGGCATGGCGAATGAAGCTCCTCGGAGGAGGATTTGTTGATGCGGGAGTGTGGTCGGAGGGCCGCACTGAACGTTCAAGCCCTCGGTCCGACGAAAACACTCGACTACGGTCGCTGCAGTTCCAGTCTCGACTGTCGAGCGACGCGGTGGAGACCGTTGATAGCGCCCGTGAGGACAAAGCCTTGCTGCGCTTTGCAGGCTTCGGTTCCTGGACGACGACGCTCTCGTCCGACTTGCGCTGACATCGGCGGCAAACGTTTTGCCGCTTCGAGACGATTTGCCGGCTGTGAGGTGTCACCGTGCTCAGCTTCTTGGACGTCCCGCAGTGCCGGCAAATGACGCGCTGGCAGACCGCGCAGCTCTTGTCGGCAGTGAAGCAGCCACCCACCCAGCGTTTGCAGAGGCTGCAACAGCTCGGGTCTATTTCGCTGTCCAGGCTGCGGCTGGTGGTGGTGAGCTGCGCGAGTTTTCTCATCTGCGAGCACATCCGGACTCGAGCGACGGCGATGGTGGACTCAACGCACGCGTAGGTCTGCACGGCTGGGCGCATGCGTCCATTGAGCTGCCAGAATGCGCGGACGTGCACCTCGACGGTGGTCGGACTCTTCTGGCGGTAGACGTGGTAGAGCGAGACGTTGCCTCGGACGAGCGCATGGTCCTCCAGCTTCTGCGTGGCAGGGACGACCACCGAGTGGATGATGTGGTACCCGACCCGCTCCCCGTCGATGCTCGTTGTGGTGCCGGTAGACTCCACGTACGTGAAGTCCCGAGCGCGGACGAATGGACGGACAGCGACTGGTCCTGCATTGACGACCCACTTGAGCGTGAGACTCCGCCACGGGTCTTGAGAGGTTGGTGCGACGATGGAGGCCAGCACACAGCAGTCCACGAGGTTGTCTCCGATGCAGGAGCTCTTGAGCATCGTGTCCTCTGCCGTGGGGCTCACGACGCCGTGCATGACGTCGTCCAGTGTGCCGGAGATGGTCCCAACGCAGAGCAGAGCTTGGATCTGTCCGGGCGCAGAAGGCTCGAAGCTCGAGACCCTGCCGTTCTCCTCGACCATGGTCACGCTGTCGCGGTGGGTAGCGTCGACTGCGTTGTCTCGGTAGATGTTCAAGCCATCTCGACGCTTGACCAGCTGCCAGTCGTGTCGAGTGTCTTGGGTCACGTCTCCATTGCAGTCCTTCACGAAGCAGTCGTAGTCGTGGAGCGCAGCTGCAGTGAGCGAGTTGGTGAAGCGTCGAAGCAGATTGGACTCGTCGATGGCGAGGGTTCTCGTAGGGTATGGCTGGTGCGGTAGCGGGAACGTCATGGCGGAGGAGGCTGCGTCCTGCTGACTTGGATGGCAAATGAGAAGTGATGCAATAAGGACCAAGGCTTGGTGCAGACACTGTACAGGAGGTCAGGCCAAGTGATGCGAGCAGCTACTGTAGTTGACGTGGGCGGACGATCAATCAGATGCAGAGAGATCGAGAGTGGATGAACCTATGCGCCGCTATTGGGCCGCTCGTGGACAGCCCCACAGTGAAGCGGAGGTGCAGCCCCCAGACCAGGTGCACTGCACGAGTCAACTCTAGCGGCATCAAGTCCGTTATTTTAGAACGGTCCACATCATGGGGACCATCCAAAAGCTGGCAATTACTCAGCACATCTAGGTCAAGTACAAATATTTAGACTTGGCGCGTGGCTACATCTAGGATAAGTACAAATATTTAGACTTGGCGCATGGCAAGATTTGCATGAGTTGAAGCGGTCGCCCTCAGCCACTTCAACATGTGGCGTGCAGAGCTGTAAACGAATCTTGCACCGCGGATTGCCAAGGCAGCATGAAGCCGCTGTAGCCACCGCATGATGTGTTTTCTGTTTAGCCTTCCTGCCGCAAAATTTCAGCTGAATGAATCGCTACTTCCCTCGCCTCGAAAAAACACCGTTTGAATCAATGAATCAACTCGCTAATGGAAACCTCGCCTCGAGATCCGACATCTCGTGGCCGATCACCACGCTCGCCATCCAGCTTCAGAACCGGGTGAACTGACTAGCAGTTCTGACTCCATGCCCATCAGCTGCAAGTCCCACGTTGGGCTCCATTGTCGAAACGCAATCACAGTCTTGTGCCCATGCTCGACGGATGCCGACTCGCTTGAATCAGGCTCGATTTCGAGCGCCCTTGGGATACAGAGCGACGAACGCTGCGACCCCAGGGACTGAAGCCATATCCAATCCACGCGCACTTGCCAACTTGAAGTCAGGCGACCATGACCAAGTTTCCGCTCGAGCAGCCTCCGTTCCGGCCCATTCACCTCAGCGACGCCGACAGGAAGAACGTCGTCGAGCTCGCCGACACGTTCGTGTCCACCACGATCGAGGACTACGAGGCGCATTTGACCGACTACAACGGCATCGTGGATGCGACCAAGTGGGTCCGCGTCAAGCAATTCGAAGACGTCGTGGTATACCAGGACCGAGAAGCGCTCAAGGAGCGGCGACTGTCCCGCGTCAACCTCTCGCGAGACCGCGCGGTGTCGAACGAGCCGCTGAAGCTGCTGTGGTTCGGCACCGTTCGCGGCAACCTCGACGACATCATGTACGCTGCAGTCAGCCCCACGCCCGAGGAGGCCAAAGTCAAAGCCGCGTACACCGAGAGCACCGTCCTCGACTACGCGCTGCTCGACACCCTGGTGCACCCAACCGTGGACGACCCGTTCTGCGGGGTGCAGATCAAGTGGGCGGTGAACGGAGGCCCCGCCATCATGCGCTCGATGGTGCGCTACCGAGACTTCGTGTACGTCGAGGCCACGGGGATGGCCACCATCTCGACGGGCGAGCGCGTCGGCTTCCACCTCCTGCACTCGCTCGTGATCCCTGGCGCGTCAGAGCTCCACCAGCACAAACTGGTGCGAGGTGACATCACGCTCTTCCATTTCTACCGGCAGCGGAGCGATGAGGTCGTGGAGACGTACGTGAAGGCGTTCGTCGACCTCAAGGGCGACATGCCGATCGGTGTGGCCACGAAGCTGGTGACCAACGGATTGGTGTCCGTCTGGAGACTCGGGGAGTACGCGCTCATGAAGAAGCTCAACTCGCAACTGGCTCAGCAGAGATCGACGCTACCGACGCCTGTGATCGGCTTCTGCCACGTGTGCAGCAAGATCATCCGAGGCAGCATGGTGCGGCGACGGACATGCAACATCTGCGCCAGCCACTGCTGCGCTCGCTGCTGCGTGCCCAAGAAGATGTTCTTCGTGCCCGCGTGCAGTCGAGCGGTGGCGCAGAGGACCGCGCACTTCTGCATGGAGTGCATCCAGCTGGCGTCGAACGAGAACGGCGCGGACATTGCGCTGCGCGAGCTGTACGAGGCCAGCGGCCAGATCAAGGCGTACACGTACTGGGCCAACATTTCGCCGACGTCGTCCACGTCCTCCATGATGTTGTAGGCTATTAGGCAGGTTCTGAAGTGCGTGTACAGTAACGTAGTTATTGTAGTCGTGTTGGATGGTATTAATAAGAGCGTCGCTTGGTTGCTAACGAGTGGAGTTCAAGTCACGTCAAGGCCACGGTGGACTCGGAGAGCGGTGTTAACGGGTCCAGCTGTCGTCACGAGACCTGACAGCGCTGCAAACACCTTTACCTGTCAGAAGACGCTTTGCACTCAGGCGACAGTCTCTCGTTGTTTCAATTCGCGGGCATTGCGCAGCAAGACATGGACTGTTCAGCCAGACAGGCAGTAGCGGTCGACAGTGCGCTGGAGCTGGCATTAAGCCGCGCTGACTGGCGGGGCCGGTGGATTTTCAGTCGCCGCCGCGCTAACCTTCCGCCTCCGAAGCAGTCAACCGCGCTATGGCTGCTGTCGCGTTGGCGCCGAGAGCGCGAGTCGAAGGTGTCGAGCGGCGTTGCGAACATTTCCATCGATGACTGCGAATTGGAACCGGCAAAAGACCTGCTACCCTACTTAGCATCTAATACTATAAAAGTATAATTATTCTACAGGTACGTGAATAGAGAGGCTTCTAAGTACACTTATATTTACAAACTGTTTTATCAGTACTATAGCAATATATCTATTATTGAGTAAATATCGAATTAAACGATATCCATATAAAGAGGCAAGATAGACAGACACGGACACTTCAAGGATACGACGATGACTGCTGTTCCCTCGTCGCATGCGACCTTGTCAGCAGCTCTACAGCTTGTCATCGTCGTCAGCGCTACAGTATCAATGGTGGTGGTCCGCCACCGGCGTTTGGCTATCGTGCAGTGCCATTTCCACATTGACCGTCAACAGCGCACCAAGCCATCCACATCTCGGATTTCGACGATGAAGTTTCCTCTGGCACACGCGCCGTTCGCGCCGCTGCGCCTCAGCGACGGTGACAAGAGGGAGGCGGTGGAGCTTGCCGACATCTTCGTGCAGCAGACGCTGGCTGACTACGAGACGCACCTAGCCGTGCAGCACGGTGTCGTGGATGAGGTGCGCTGGAAGATGGTCAAGCGCTTCGAGGACGTCGTCGTGTACCAGGACCGTGAGGCGCTGCGGCCTCGACGGTTGACTCGGTGCAGCTCCGGCGTTGGCTACGAGCACCAGGAGATGCCCCGAGAGATGCAGAAGCTGCTCTGGTTCGGCTCCGTGCAGGGCAGTCTCGACGACATCATGTACGGGGTTGTGAATCCCACGGCGGAGGAGGCCAAGGTGAAGGCCGCCCATGTCGGCACCAACGTGCTCGACTGTGCGGTGCTCGAGACCATCGTGCACCCGACGGTGGATGACCCCTTCCGCGGTCTTCAGATCAAGTGGGCGGTGAACGGTGGTCCGTCGGTGATGCGCTCCATGGTGCGGCGTCGAGACTTCGTCTACCTCGAGTCGACGGGCATGACCACGAGCTCGAAGGGCGAGCGCATCGGCTACCACATCCTGCACTCCATTGCGGTGCCCGGGGCCCCGGAGCTTCAAGAGCACAAGATCATCCGGGGCAACATGACGCTCTACCATTTGTATCGCCAGAAGAGCGACGGCGTCGTGGAGACGTACGTGAAGGCCTTCATCGACGTGATGGGGGACATGCCCTCGAGTATCGCCACGCTCGTGTCGGCCAAGGGGGTCGTGTCGGTGTGGAAGCTGGGCGACTATGCCGAGATGAAGAAGCTCATGTGGCTGCTGAAGCAGCACAAGAGGGTGCCGTCGCCCTACGATAGCAATTCGAGCTTCTGTCGCGTGTGCCACAAGGACGTCAGTGGCCCGCTCACACGCCGGCAGAGCTGCTGCATTTGCTCGAGCTGCGTCTGCACGCGGTGCAGCGTGCCGAAAAAACTGCATCACATGTCGCCACTCAGCCGCACGGTGGCGCAGACGTCCGTGGCGGTGTGCACCCCCTGCATGCGGACGGTGCTGACGACCAGTTGCCTGGACGCTGCGCTGGCCGAGGTGGCCAGGCAGAACCATATTCGCGGGGACTTCCACGACGGTGGCTCCATCAAGGGAACGTCGTCGCCGACGTCATCGTCAACGTCCTCATACGCGTGGTGAATTGCCAACGTAGTTAGTGTACAGTTGTGAATGAATAGTCTAGAAAGAGGAACAAACAACAGGTAGAGTCAAATACACACACAGGACGGTCGTCGGGAGCCGTCAGAGAGCAGAGCAAAAAGTGGGTCGAGTTCAAGTGATACCGTCGAGAGACAGCGCAGTCCGAAGGGATCCGCTACATGTACGAGTCACGCGTGCGTCAGCGTGGTATGCGTCGCGTGTCCGCAGCCAATTGATTCTTGCCCGCGCTATCGTTTTCTGCTTGGAGACCTGACTCAAGTGGTGCTGCGGCTTTTGGCGAGCTCGATTAAGGGGCATGTGCATTCGAGTCTTTTGACTGAAGGCGGGGCGATCCGATACGTCTACACTTTTCAATTCTCCTCGTCAACCAATTGGCCAGTCGCTTTAAGTGAATGTTGTCCGCCCCATCGAAGCGATTCCCGCTGTCCGCGTCTCCATTTGCACCGCTGAGGCTTTCCCAGCCTGACGAGACAGCGATCGTCAGCATCGCCAATGACCTCCTCGTCTCGACACTCATGGACTATGAAATGCTGCAGCTACGCGAGGGCGGCGTCATGAACCCAGCGAGGTGGAAGGCGGTGAAGCGCTTCGACAACCTCGTCGGGTACCAAGAACGGAAGTGCCATCGAAAGCGGAGCGACGTCGATATGGATGCTGATCGTTGTCCCAGACTCGTCTGGCGCGGCACTTTGGACGGAAGCTTGAGCGACATCATGTACGGGGCCATCAACCAAAGCGACGGAGACGCACAAGCCAAGGCCACGTACGTGCGGAGCAACATCGTCGACTCGAAGGTGCTGGCCTCGATCGCGACAGCGACACCGTCGGACCCGTTCAAGGGTCTGCAGGTCAAATGTATGGTGTCTGCCTCTGGCCCGGGATTGAAGCGACTTGTTCGGTTGCGCGACTTCGTGTTTCTCGAGGCCACGGGTGTCACCCAACGCTTTTCGGGCGAACGCGTGGGCTACCACCTGATCCACTCGATCTCGATCCCGTCGCTGCGTCCGCTGGCCGAGTACAACTTCGTGCGCGGCAGCATTTCGCTCCTGCATCTCTTTCGAGAGAGCTCGTTAAACACTGTGGAGGTCTACAGCAAAGCTTCGCTAAATCTGATGGGGAATATGCCGTCAAGGCTAGCGATGTACGCTGCGCGTAAGACGATGGAGGCTCTGGAGCGACTGCCAGTCTGTTCGCAGATGAAGAAGCTGGCGTGGATGCTTCGAAACACGTCGAGACCAGCAAAGCTGTCGCACGATTACTCGTCTTGCCGACTGTGTCAGAAGGACTTGCACGGGGAGCACAGCCTCCGCAGTCGTGTGATGCACTGTCGAATCTGTTCGGCCAGCGTCTGCAGCAAGTGCTGTCGTTCGAAAACGCTGAGGCTTGCAGACCCGTCGACGGGCGAACTCAGCAATCGAAAGGTGCGCTACTGCACTAAATGCATTCGCAGAGCGACCCACTCCAGCGGCGTGCAAGTCCAGATCGACGAGCTGACCCAAGCAACGTGGGCGACCACATTCACCAACACGCGCTCGACGCTGTCGCTCTCTTCGTCTGAAAGCGCTCGCGACTCCTTCCGAGGGGCCGAAGAGGTTTGGTCCGATTCCTTTGTGAACGCTCACTCAACGTTGTCGATCTCATCCTCCGAAACTTCGCGAGACTCCTTTCGAGGACAACAAGTGTGATCTCCTCGAGATTCACAGATCTGTGGTTTTACCGAACATGTTTATTTAGTG
Source organism: Phytophthora x cambivora (assembly GCA_033557925.1). Classification (NCBI taxonomy): domain Eukaryota; phylum Oomycota; class Peronosporomycetes; order Peronosporales; family Peronosporaceae; genus Phytophthora; species Phytophthora x cambivora. The sequence goes on along the minus strand of JAUCEB010000008.1, from coordinate 973,032 downwards.
TGGATAAGACTTCATCGTCTTCTTAACTAAACGTCTTTCAATGTCGAAACGTCAACTTCGTTGAGATACACTGTCGCCTCACTGGGGACGCAATCGGCTTGGGTCCAGCCAGCCGCCCTGAGTATCATCTTGAAGCAAAGATCGGTCGTTGCTAGCGCCACGCTCGACATGCGGTGGCTATCGTCCGTCCACCATCGGCCAGTTGTCAACCTGAGCTCTTGAAAGCCCGAGTTCTTATCACTTATCAGGACCAGGGGTCACTCGCCTCTTATGAAAGATCATGGCTGTTGAAAGCTCCAGGAGGGGGCATGAGCAGTCGACATCAGGACGAGTATCTAGTCACTTCGCTATTCGCGTCACCTACAGCAATTCAACTATGAAGTTCCCGTTGTCGGCATGTCCGTTCCAGGAGCTGGAGCTCACCGACACGGAGAAGAACGCCATCAAGTCGAAGTCGGATGGAATTCTGTCGGAAACTATGGCCGAGTACGAGCGGATGCTGGTACAAGACAACGGCGTCCTGGACACCGAGCGCTGGAAGCTCATCAAGCGGAAAGAGAACATCGCAGCCTACCAGGACCGATGTGCGCTCGCAGTGACGCTCCAAGCTTCAAGCAGCAAGGCTAAACTAGCTGCCGAGAGTATGAACGACCCCGTCGCGCCACCTCCGGCACCAACTGGGAAGACCCCAATGCAGCGAGTTCTGTGGCACGGCACCATCAACTGCGACCTCGACGACCTCATGCTTGGCGTCGTCAACCAGAACGCAGACATGTGGAAGGTCAAGTCTTCGTATGTGGAGGACAACGGGCTAGACTACTTCCTACTGGCGTCGATCAACGAGCGCACCATTGAAAAGCCTTTCGACGGTCTGCAGGTCAAGTGGACGGTGAACGACATGGGTCCTCTAGTAGCCAAGCCGATTATTCGTCCTCGAGACTTTGTGTATCTCGAGAGCACGGGTATCACACAGTCACCGACGACGGGCGAGCGGATGGGATACCACATTTGCCACTCACTTGAGATGCCTGGCGTTCCGGAGCTTCCCGAGTACAAGTTGGTGCGTGGTAAGCTGGAGCTGTACCACATCTTCCGACAGAAGAGCAAGGGCGTCGTTGAAGTGTATGCGCGTGCGCTGTGCGATTTACAGGGTGAGATGCCGTCGACTAGCGTGACGATGTTTTCGGCCGAAGGCATGTCGAGTTTGACGCTTACGGCCTTCTGCGCCGAGCGACACAAGGTCATGTGGCTGCTGCACACCATGGAGCCGTGCGAGAGCGGGAAGCCGTCACTGAATCTGTGCAGCGTGTGCACGAAAGACTTGAGCAAGAGTTTGCTCCCGTTCATGAACAAGGCTTGTCGTATCTGCTCCGGGCGTGTATGCGCGCGATGTCGAATCCCCACGCGTCTGAGCTTCCTCAACCGACGGACGCGTGGGGTCATCAAGAAGAACATTGACGTTTGCACGCGGTGCGTGCACACCTCCGCCCACATGAACGCTCTAACGGTTGCGCAGGGCGAGTTGTCGCTGGAGAACCCAACCTCCATCTTCTACGAATCCGCCATCAATCGAAGTGCTTCCTCCGTCTCCTCCGCGTCGTCTGGCTAAGCGTAGAATGGATATATATCGCTGTCGAAGTGCTGGCACACGTATGCCTGCGAATTTGTGCGTGAATGCATCTATCTAAACAACGACTGAGCTCCCCGAGATATTTTTCGCGTCGAGCCATCCGCGCCTTCATGTATTGACTAATGTCTCCATCTGAGAGTGAGATGCCTCTGGAATAAGCGAAGTACATGTAGTTGTCGCGTGGATGGCACCAGTCGTGCTCTTCAATCGCAGGACTATAGGGACCAGCAGTTCCGGTTTGAGGACTCTCTAACATACGGCGAAGGATGTTGTCGATGATCCCTAACTTTGCCACGAAATGAAGACAGCACGGTGTTTTCATATGGATGAGTTTGACGTCGCAGCTCCGCATCAATTCACCACCTGTACGAGCTTCAGAACCTCTTTGATCTGGCGATGCACCGCCAGCCGACGGGTGACTTGTGGTGTCGTGTTCACTTCACAAGAGTATCAAGCCCATTCATTCATCAAACTTCTCTGCGCTGCCCCAAGCGCACGGATTTACATTGCGAGTAGCTTCAGAATGATGACTTGTCCGTTCGAGACACCTCTCTCGCTGTCGGCGCGTGATCGCCGATCAATGCACAACATCGTCCAGCGGTGTATGAGCGAAACAATGTCCGACTACGAGCACATTCTGGCCAGCAAGAGCGGGCTACCGGTCGCGACTCGGTGGAAACCAGTCAAGCGGAAGCAGAACATCACGGTGTACCAAGACCAGCTTGTGATTGAGGAGATCAAGCGCCGCAAACGCAAAGCCAAGTCGCTCGGAGAGCTGAGCGAGACGGCTCGAGTTGGCGAGGCGTATTCAAAGAGTGTCGGCCACGAAACTTGCCCTCCCCCCGCCGAGACGGAGGCGAACGAGCCCTCGGAGCTGCCGAAGATGACTTGGATGGGGACTGTCGAGTGCGAGCTCGACGACCTCATGTACGGCATTGTGAGCCAGAGCGACGAGGTCACCCGCATCAAAGCTTCGTACTCGGGCAATGACATCCAGGACTTCGCCACTCTGGCGTCGCTGGAAACAGCGTCACCTCGCGACCCGTTCCATGGGCTCCAGCTCAAGTGGGAGGTTAGCAGCCCCCTCTCCAAGACGAACCCAGTCTGGCATTGCCGCGACTTCGTGTATCTCGAAGCTACAGGCATAACCAAGTGCCGGTCTACGGGTCAACGCATCGGGTACCAGATCCTGCACTCGCTGGACGTTCGTGGTGTGCCTGAACTGCCTGGACGCAAGTTGACTCGCGGCAAGATGACGATCTACCAGCTCTTTCGTCAAAAATCCAAGGGCACGGTTGAGGTTTATGCCAAGGCATCCATCGACCTCGCTGGAGACGTTCCTGGCAGCATGGCATCCTTCGCAACGATCGAAGCTGCAAACTCAGTGAACAAGGCGGCGAAATGCGCTCGTAAGCGCAAACTCAACTGGTTGCTGGCCACTGCTGAATCAAACGCGGTCAACTATGGTGCGGATCAGAATGGTTCGTGCTGCAGCGTGTGCAGTCGAGATCTACGCTCCACCTTCGGCCACAAGAGCCACTTCGACTGCCAGATCTGCACGAATCGGGTGTGTCACCGATGCCACGTCCGCCAGAAGCTCAGCTTTGTCAACCCCGACAAGAACTCATTCATCGTCAAGCAGAAGTCGCTCGACTTGTGTACGCGTTGCGTGCACACATCTACACAAATGAACGCTCGCCGAGTGGCGCTTGAGGAGCGCGCACGTGACGACCCGGCTTCAATGTACAAGTACATTCCTCACCAGAAGATAAGGTCGACGCTGGAGGTGAGCGAATGCGCTAAAGAGATTGAGATATCGAGAAGAACAACGGAGCAAGACATGGATTGTCCGACACAGAAGACGGATCTCCTGGAACGAGCAGCACAAGTGCTCCATCGCTTTTTCTAAGCTAAATGCTATCTCATCCATCGGAAGATGAGTACATGTAGTAGTGTAACGTTAGTAGGATTCTGTAAATTAAATACTCTGCCTCAACTGATTGCATGTGACCGTCGACTGGACCAGACCAGCATGATTGAAGTTGACCGTCTCGTATAAAATGCCGTCCGAGACTTTTTCGCAGTTCAAAATCTGCTTTGTTCGACGCAACCGCGACTCGAATGCCTAAACGATTCGCAACCGACAGCGACGAAGACAATGAGAGGCCCTCGTCCGATGAAGAGGACGAGTTGGGCCCTGTGAACGGCAAGTGGCCATTTGGTGGCATCGGCAGGTCGTACGACGTGCCAGTTCCGTCGGGGACTTCGTGCACGAAGATCAGCAAAATTCTGGCTCGAGCTCAAGCAAACGCGGGCGAATACACGTTTGGTGGGGTGGCAGACTCGTTGCCGGCGCTGCCAGGGCTCGTTGTGGATGGCGTGGGTCAAATTCCGGTTCCGCTGACTGAAACGTGTGCGAAGAAGCTGATCGACAAGAGTGCGAGGTCTTCCTTTGGACACAACTTCGACACCAAGATGGACGAGAATGTTCGCAAAAGCTGGCAGATCGAGCCCGACCGCGTGCAGCTCAGCAACGCGCTGTGGCAGAGCGGCATCGATAAACTGACGCAAACCATTGCTGAGCGTCTTGGCTACAGGTCGGTCCCGATGCAGTGTACGCTGTACAAAATGCTGGTGTACGGAGAAGGAGGTCACTTTTTGAAGCACCAGGACACGGAAAAAGAGGACGGCATGGTGGCAACGCTAGTGGTTCAACTCCCCAGTACGCACGAAGGAGGCGATTTGGTCATTTATCGAGGTGGCGAGGCGACGTACCGGCACGATTTTGGCAAGGAGGATGGTATGGCTGCGTTCCTGCCGCATTATGCGGTGCACTACGCAGACGCGGAGCATTCCCTGGAAGAGGTGACGAAGGGATATCGTCTCGCTCTGGTGTACTCGCTTTGCTTGCCGCTGTCTATGCGTCACCTCAAGCGAATCAATGACAAGCTTCTGACCGAAGAGCTGGCTGAAGCTCTGAGTACCATGAAACCCGATGAAGAATCGTTCGCGCTGCTGTTATTGCACGAGTACACCGAAAAGAGCATCGAAGACCTTGGATCAGGAGCGTTGAAGGGCATTGATCGGGCCAGGTTTGTCGCGCTCGAGGAAGCGAATGCTGCCTTCCCTGCCGACAGGAAGATACAGTTTTTTATTGCTCGGCTGAAGCATGAGATCAAGTATTATGGTGAAAACGGGTATGAAATGAGCTGGTGGGAGGAATCTAGTCGCAACCATACCATCACGTGGTTCTCCACCTCCGGCCGACGCTTTGGCGCCGAGAATTCGACAATGAAAATGAATTTCCTGAATCCGGGCCATGAAACATTTTACGAATTGTGGCGACCGCACGGCAGCAGCAAAGAGAAAGGATTCATGGGGAACCACGGACCAAGTAAGAAGACGATGTATTCTCGATACGCGATCATTGCTTGGCCTGCCGCTCAGGGCGTAAAGAACGCGCTGGAGTTCATCAATGCTGAAGCTGCCGTTAGTGTTCTGAGAACCCAAAAGCCTATCGACACTGGTGCGGTCGGTGATATCCTGATCAAGCTCCAGGCAGAGCTGGAGAAAAAGACACCCGATGCCAAAAAAACCAATGCCAAACCGATATCTGCCGAGTTTTTTCAAGCGCTCTGCGAAATTCTGGTGGATGTTGGTGATGTGGCATTTCTGAACGAGTTCTTTCTCAAGTGCTTCGCCAAGCTCTGCACCCGTCTACAAGATAAAGACGCTGTTGTTCCCGTCCTCACCACGATGTTCCGCTCGTTAAACAGGAACGATATTGGTCGTGCGGTTCTGGAATCCTTTGGCCAACTCGACAATCGCACTAGTCTGGAAATTGGTCTGCTCGTGGCTAACGGGTTGGACGATGGCGAGGCCAAGACCGCATTGATGCATTATGGGATGGAGAAAGCGGTGCAACTGAGCGATGGGATGGCGTCGTGTTCGACCAAGACTGCCGAAATCCTGTGGAAGTGGGTTCTTGGCTCGGATGACCCGGACGCGCTCACAACTTTCGCGGAAAAGGTGACGAAGTCACAGCCCAGTTCGTTGGACGTAGCGACCCGAGCGTTCGTACAGTGTCTGGATGGAATAGACACGAAAGGAACCAAGTTTGCTGCCTTGGCAGCTATTGTGGAGAATCGGATCACGTGGCTGAAAGCCCAAATTCAACAGCTTGACAAACCTTTTTCCTGGGAAATGCCCGACGCAGAATTCTCGGACAACGCCCAGGTGCAGACGTTCTTGAGAGGCACAGCCCAATCGATGGTCACTAAGGACGCGCACAGATTCAAGAAGCTTCAGGATGCACACAACTTCGTTGCTAAATGGATGCGTGCAGAGCAGAAAACAGCTTCGTACGTGATGACAGCTTCGGAGGAGGACGGCACTGCAGTCGTGACCATCACCAAGACGAAAACGTGGTTCTCGGCGCGTCAGAAGGAGCTTTTGCAGTACACGACGGAGCTCGAAATGCTGACCACGCACTTCGGTGAAGGTGCTCAAGCGAGCGGGGATATGTAGCTCGAGTCTGCTTGGTGACTCTATTTCCTAACGTTAACTTGCAGCGCTCGCCTTATCGTTCTCTTGGTATTGTACTTGGTGCTGCGTTCTCCTTCCTTCAGTATCCCCCGCAGTAGTTTGGATTTGATGGCATGAGTGCAGGGCCGACTGCCACTCGAGTTCGCTTGATCGTGCTGTTCTTGAGTGCTGTCCGACGGCCATGCATGAACACGGCCGTCTCCTTGGACGCCACCGACTCTACGAAATACAGGTGCGGCACCTTGCCCGTGGCATCCAGACCCAGCGTACACGCGTGCACTCGGCGCGAGATGCCGTTGCGTCGGAAGCCCAGCAGATCCGTGACTTTGCCGCCTTCACGCACTCGAACCAGAGCTCCTCCTCTCGACTCGTACGCGCCCATCTGCGGCACGCTGACCCACACGCAGCCTTCCGCGTCGAGGCTGATGCCTCCGAGCAACGAGCCCAGTTTGGCCCAGACCCGACGGTCAGTCAACGAGCCGTCCTCGTTGATAGCGAAGGCGGTGAGTCGACCGGCCAGCGCCTCCCCCACGATGAGCGTCTTGCCGTCCGCAGTGATGGCCATCCCGGTCGGCAGCAGCAGATCCGTGGCCTCCACTCGCACTTGTCTGTCCACCGGGTCGATGCTCACGAGTGTCGTCGAGCAGCAGCTCCGCATCTTGGCGAGGTTGAAGCCTGCGTTACTGAGGTACACGCGGCCGCACGCGGCCACCACCAGCTCATTGGCGCGGAACTGCGTGACGCTCGACACGTCCGCGTAGAGCTGCACGCAGCCGGTCGCTTGGTCCAGCACCAAAACCTGTCGACTCTTCATGCGCACGATGAGCATCCGCCCGTCGGGCAACCACCCGACAGCGGACACGAAGTCCTCGACGTCCTCGTACACGACCCCGACGCGCTCCGTGGCCAGTGAGTAGCGCAGCACCTTCTTGCCGAACATGTCGACGAAGTACAGCGTCTGCTCCTGGCGACGGAAGCGCGGGCTGCTGCCGTGCATGAGGCCGCTGACCAGGAGCGACGCCACGCGCTCCTCGTCCCGACCGCTGATTCGGTTGCGAGGCACCAAGTGGAGACGGCGGGCGGCCCATTGCCACAGCAGCTTCCGGGGGAACACGAGGCGGAACACGTTGGGCACGCGCTTCTTGAAGAGCTCCGGGTCGTGCTCGATCGCCTTGGGGCGGCCCATTGCGAGGTGCTTGAATGCCATCGGGTGGGGGTATCCGGGGCAAGTTGAAAACTGAAGCGCTCGTCACGCGCGCGCAGGAGCTTGAGGTCAACTCGGTGGGGCTCATATACCACATCACAGTCGTCGGGCGTGGCTTCCTAGCGCCGAAATCAGCATGGACGATCTTCGGTCCAGCGAGCTTGACAGCTCCATGACAATGGACACCGACCACGTATCTTGTCGATGGGGCAATAGAGCACGACGCTGGACAGCAAGGGCAGCGAGGGGCTCCACGATAACACTATCCGATACCGTGGACATGGCAATCTCGTCGCAAACGCCTGCTCTCTCGACGCCGAGTACTCTACGGACGAGTGGGATGGAGATCTCTCCATGATGGATGGAGTCCATCCTCCTGTCCAAGTGTGCCCAACGACTGCAACAAGATTGCAACAGCATTTGTCACGGCGAGCACCACACCGAGATGCAACAGGGTAAGTTGGACCCCACAAGACAGTTTGGGCTTTGCTCATGGAGTGCTCACTGTCTTGTCGGGCACTGGACTCTCACCTAGCAGGCACATTGCCAGGACTGTGGTGGAATGGAGAGCAAATACATAAGTAGTTTATTAGACGTGTAAGTGGATAATACGCAGCAGCTAGAACGCGTTCTTCGTCTTGAGGGTCAGTACTGCCGCCAGCTCGTGGCAGTGCAGCTTAGCGTCTTCGTAGCCCATGGCGAATCGCTCCTCGTGCTTTGTCACGTCGACCGACAAGTGGAACGCCGCGACCGACTGCGAGCGCCAATTCCACGGCTTGATGATGAGCCGCTTCATTTGCACGTCGGAGGATGTCGTCTTCGATGACGGGGCGATGGTTTCGTGCGGACTTGTCAGCATTGGCATCGAGTTGAACACCTTATTGGCGACGTTCTTGCCCCATGCGCCGGGGATCAGGTACCCGACCATTGCTGTCGAGGCTGAGCGCGCGTAGTCGAGAACCGTCTGCGCCGTGTGGAAGGACAGATCGGCCCACGTCGAGTACTCGTCGCAGTCGACCCCTTTGAAGTTGGTGAAGGCGCCGTCCACGTACCATTGGCCGCGGTGCGAGATGCACGGCTTGCCCGAGAGCGCGAACGGCACGAGGGACGAGGCCATGATGGAGCGTGTGAGGTCCTCCAGACTCTCCCAGGACGTGAGCTTCTCGGCCGTCATGGACGGGAACCGGGTCACCGCGATGGTCAGACGGCGCTGCTCCACGCGCTTGTGGACGTCCTTGTCGTCGCGCCAGAGGTCGAGCAGCGTCTGCTCCACAATGTCGGCGTAGCGCCCGTAGCCCGAGTACCATCTCGGCGTGGTGATGACTTTGGCCTGAGTCTCTTTGATCACGCGCCAGGCCTCGCGGACGGGGGTCTCGGACGCCAGCAGCGCCGCAGCCCATGACCCGCCCGAGCACCCGGAGAAGCAGCAGTCGGACAGGTCGAACGTGTCCTGGATGAACGCAGCCACGCCCATTTGATACACGAACACGCCCGCGGACGCCGAGAAGGCGATTTCAACTGCAGGCGAAGCAGCGTCTTGCTGTTGGGATGAGTCCTGGACGTCCAGCTCTTCGTCGCTGCAGCAGTCGGTCTCGACTGCCGACAGGTCCGAGGTGTGCAGTTTCTCGACGACGTTGGTGCTGTGCATCATCGCTGCCGATTAGTGGAGCCCTTGCGTGATTCCGGTGATGCGGATCTGAGTTGCCTGCCGACTTGATCGTAAATGTGAAAGTGAGCTCAGGGGATGAACAGGTCGCGCATTGCACGGCGAGGTGCAGCAGGAAGCGCCATGATCTCAACGACTGTATGGCGCGCGTCCAGCGTCTCGATGAAGATCCGCTGACGAAATGTGGTGAGTAACCCGCATATAGGTGTTTGTATGGTCAACAATTGTTGCGCACATAAGCCCCGATAATTCGAACGGATTACATCACGATCTCGAGCTCGTGTCGTCCACATTCCGTAGACATAACATGGCTACACAACAAGTTGCCTTTATAGCTCTGGTCTCAATTGCAGTTTACCTGAGGACTATGTAGCTATCAGCCCGACCTTAGCTGCAGCCCGGGCAGTTGTGCAGCGAGTCGTGCACGTACATATCGCACTCGGTGCAGAACACGTTCTGGCAGGTGGTGCACTCGTACGCGGTGCCCTCGCCATCCAACCCCAGCGGCAGCAGACAGCCGAAGCACTTCTTCTGGACCAGCGACGGCGTGACCTTGGCTCCCTTCTCGCCGGCCACTCCGGAGCGCAGCAGGTGCTGTGTGAACTTGGCCACCGGGAACAAGTGGTGGTAGGACCGCGCGAGGTGGGGCGACGACACCAGCGGCAGGTTGCACACTTGGCAGGTCGTCGGCAGGTCGCAGCTCTTGGACTTGCAGCGCGGGCACAGATACCCCACCGTCGTGAACGCTTGGTGGCACGTACAGAGCGACAGCGCGCCGCTGCGACGCTGTGGGAAGCCCATCTCTACCAACGTCGCGAAGCGCGAGGCCGCGGTCGCGACTGTAGGCGACGGGAAGGTGAACGCCGTCATGAGCCTCTTCATGTGCTCGGCGTCCACTGCAACGTGGTACGTGCCGTCCGTTCCGTCGGCGATGCGACGCAGCAGGTGCATCTCAGCTCCGATGCCGATAAACGATACGCGGATGTTCTCGCGCTTGAGCGACGCCAGCGTCTGGAAGATGTCGCCCGGGTCGGCCGTCACTAGGTTCCCGTAGACCACGACGACCTCCCGACTGCCATAGGCGGGCACTGTCTTGAGCGAGCTCTTGGCGATCTCCAGCGCGTTCTGCAGCGACGGCTCCTTGTCCACGGCCAGCGCCGCCGCGATGCGCTCGATGTGCGTCTTGGGGTTGCCCGACAGGTCGCTGAGCTTCTCGGCCGTCATGCCCTTGATGCCGATGACCCCGAGCTGGGAGATGGGGTTCTGGTCGAAGTAGTCCTTGACGAACTGCTGCAGCACGTTGCTGGCGCAGCCCAGGCGGTGCGGCTTCCAGTCCTTGGTGGCCATGCCGCGCGACAGGTCCAGCACCACGTACGTGTAGCGGATCAGACCCTTGCGCACATTGCGCGCGATCTCCAGTCGTCTGCGAGCAAGTACAGCATAACGTACAGGATTAGAAGGACCGACCGTACAGGTTAGCGAGCGTACGTAACGCGACCAGTTTAGTGCGCACCGCTGCCGCTGCTGCTTCTTGACTGCGTGGTCGATCTTGAGGTTGCCCGAGGCGTCCTCCTCGATCACGTCCCAGCTGCGCTCCAGCGCTCCTTCCCACGCATATCCGCTCGATCCTGGCGCAGATCAAGACGACATCAGACCAGTTTAGTGCACTGCAGCCCCCAACAGAGCGAGCCAATTGACTGATCCTCACCTTCCTCCTCCATGTTGTTTGGTGCTGACTGCGATAGAAATGCCCTTTAGAAACGTGTACCAGCATTATGGTACGGAATAGATGTAGCCATTTGATACTAGATATGGCTACATCATGTGGCAAGTTGAAGTGGTGCTATTACTCGATAAGTTACTGCAAAAGCGTGTGAGGAGGAGTTCTCCCTTAAATCAACGGCTTGGAGCCCCTGCTTAGACGAAGAACGTGGTGGTCTTACGCGTCTCCGGTGTGGCCTCCACGGGACTTTCACACACAGACGAGTACGCGACCGACGGAGACGAGGACGAGGACGACGGCTCGATGCCCGCAGTGCCCAACGAACTGGCCGAGAACACGGACAAGTGCTGCATATCGATGGACCGGAGGCTGTCGGGCTCCAAAACGCCCACGCTCAGCGACGTGTGCGGCGTCGACGAGAAGCTCCGGCTTTGAGACGAGTCACAGCTGAAGCCCGTGCGGTCGCTCCCCAAGTGGCTGCTACGGCCGTGGCGGAAGCTGAGATCGTCTTGGCTGCCGCGCATGTCGAACATCCTGTCGCGCACAAAATCCGCCAGTCGCGTCGCGTACTCGTCAGCAGGCACAGCGCTGACGTCGTGGGTGTCTTTGCACAGCAGTAAGCCCAGAAACCACCGCTGCAGTGTCCAGCGCCAGTTGTAGCGCTGCAACATGTCCACGATGCCGAGGTAGAAGACGTCGCTCTGATCGTGGGAAGTGATTCCGTTCCGGAACGTCCGGTGGGGGTTGCGCTCAGCATAGCAAACGCCGAGCAGGATGCTGTAGTCGATGATGCCGCGACTGGCGAGGAACACGAAGTCGCTGCACAGTTGGTCCTGCTGCAGGCGCGTGTTTCGATCCGACAGCGAGATGCCCGAGCTGATCTTGAGGAAATCGATGTCCATCAAGAGCTGGTCGATGGGCTCCCTGTTCTTGGCGTCTTGAATGAGACGCTCGATCTCCGTGGCGCTGGCTGCTTGCCGTCGATCGCGGTTGCCCTTGAGGTCGAATCGTTGCTGTACAGCGCCCTCGTTGAACAGATTTTGCATCACTACGAAGTACATACGACGCGTGCCGATGGGGAGCGAGATGGAGTGGCAGCCGAAGTAGCGACAGAGCATCGATTTGGGGTTCGACTGCAGGTACTCGTGGTAGTGGGGCCTGCGAGGTCGCAACGAGGAACAAATTAGCGATGGATCACTACACTAGTCAGGTAAGCGGTATAACGCACAAGATAGCGCGTAACGTGTCGAACTCTTCCTTGGGCACACTTTTCACCATGAACTGCATGTTGGCTGGCAGAACGAGCACTAAAACGTCAGGAAGGTCCGATCATGAAGACGTAGAGGGAAAACACTCTCACCAGTGAAGTAGAAGATGTTGCCGCTCTTGCCCTCCGATCCGTGCTCACTAAGAATCTGTGACGGGTCGAACGATTCCCTGTAAAAGTCCTGGTCGATGTTGAACTGGGCGCGAATGCGGTGGAAGACCTTCGGTGCGCAGTCTTTGAAGTTGAGCATGGTGCAGTGCTTCAGTCCATACACGACTACGCCCATGTTTTCGACGTGGTTGTAGTCCTTGTAGCTGACGTCCGAGTAGCAGTCGCCAACATCCACCGCAGCGGCCTCTGTGTCGGATCCCGTGAACTCGGCACTTGCGCTCCCGCCGCCGGCGTTCTTCTCGGCCGTTTGGGCAATTTCAATCGACCTCATGATCCCCATCGACATGTACCGCATCACGTCCATGCGAAGCTTGTTCGACACGTCGATCTTTTCCTGCGGGGGTATGGCTGGGGATCCCCCGGACGTTGACGTCAGAGTCGCGCCGCCCGCCTCGATGTGCGTGATGGTTGTCCGGGACGGGTTACCGACGTCCCGGTTGCTCTCGACCGCGCACTGAGACTTGAAAGGCGCCTTGAAGACCCCTGCGTCGCGACAGAAGAGCGCGAACAACGCCAGAGTCTCAAGCACGAGCGAGAGCTGGTCCAGCGCGTTCGGCGTCATCCGGCCGAACTCCGTTCCAAGCTGCGCTAGGTAGATGATAAACCCAGCGATGGTGTGGATTGCGAAGACCCCCAGGTACGGCAGAATGCGTTTGGCCATCCGCAGCGTCGTCGCGTGTGCGTGAGTCTCGAGGATTCGAATACGGCGCCAGCACTGGACGAGCGTGAACACGATGTAGACCAGCACGAAATACGCCGGCAGGTCGAAGAGCAGCATGACGTTCGCGGTGAGGTGCGTCTGGAATCGGCTGAGGACGTAGCGGAACACGAAGCAGTAGATGAGCGACACGGGCCACGCGTAGATGTGGTGCATGACGTTGTCGGCGTTGAAGGGCAGGAACGGGTTCGAGAGTGAGAAGATGAGGTCGAGCGCCAACATGAGGAACCACAGCGTCGAGGCCGTGTTGAAGAAGAAGTAGCACCAGAAGAAGAAGGGCACGTAGTTCTCCAGCACGCCGGCGTCGTGGCCCAGCTCCTCGTTGGCGATGCGGCTGAGCGTGGCCGGCATGGGGCCGCCCACGTCGTCCGGGTCCAGCACGATGTACCACGCGTGCAGTCCGACGCGCATGATGCTGGCGATGCTCACGCTGAGGAAGATGCTCATGAGCACCAGGCCCGGGTGCACTCTGGTGCTCGGATACTTGGCGAAGAAGTAGATCATGGCCCCGCTGGACAGCAGCCCCGACACGAGCGCCGTGAGCTGCCAGGCGATGAAGAGGTCGTCCATTGCGTCCTGACGAACGACTCGAGCTCCGTTCGGTCAAAGTCGGCGATCGCGCGTGCCACGCGCGACCTGAACAAGTGAGCGAGTGTCGTTTTTTATTCTTTGTGGAGGTTTGTCGCCAACTGCAGACGCGATGAGGAGCCGTGGCAGCGAGGAAAACGCTTAATGAACATGCCAGCAGAGCAGAGCGTTGCAACTTGCACTGCCGCGCCAAAGCGACTGTTTCGTCCAGCAGCGGACGGCTCTCTTTTCTATTTTTTTCTTGTTTCGGTTGAGAGCTCTACGCTTTGGGCCCAGCTCCAGGAGTCGGTGAGTTAATGCTCGCGTGGGGCTGTGGGGGAACTCGACCCGACCGTTCTGCAAAAACCCTGACCTTGAAGAGTTGGTGGGCTCTGGACAGACCCGCGTGCTGTCGAATCTGGTAGACGAGCAGGCCGCGTTGGCACCGATCGTGCAACGCAGTGGAGACCGGAACTCGACCATGTTCCTGGGCGGTCGTGGGCTGGTTGCTGGACTTAAATGCCGCAGCAGCCCATAAAGACCGAAGACAGGCGAGCAAGCAGTGGGCGGTGCTGCGGTGCGGCGGCGGCCGGTTACAGCAACCCCCTGCCGCGCTCTGAATTGACGCAGAAAAGCCCCAACGCCGTCTGACTAGCGTATCAACAGTCCTGTTTCCCTGTTTAGAGGAGCTACTGAGCGTCGAGGACCCCAAAAAGCCTATGGGCCAGCTCACTGCAGCTGCGAGTGGAAGGCCGCACAACCTGCAGTGCTGCATTTAACTCGCGTCCACCACCGCCCTAATTCACCACCTCCAGCCTAGGTGCAGCAGCTGACGCGGCCCACGAATTCCGCTGCCAGCTCTGACGCCTCGCCACGCCACGTATCCGTCCAGCAGCTTCAACTTCAACTTCTGAAGTGAAGCATTGCATAGTCGTGCACTGGTCAGATGTATGTCTGTGTGTCACACATAACGATGATCTTCAAAGGACGCAGACGAAAAAGATACTTTTTTGGTGCTCGATCACTGTTCTGGCAGCAATGGGCGCTGCTAACGGCACTCAGCTCCGTCTCGTGGACGCGGAGGTGGAGCTGCGTCGAGAGACGAGGGACTTTGCGCGCTGTGAGCTGAGCAGACTGTCGGTGCTTTGGGTCGTGGTGTCAATTGAGTGCTGATGGTCGATTGGTGTCAGGGACGCTGGCGGACGTGGAGGAGCTGCATCACCGCTTCAAGAAGACCTTCGGCTTCGCAGTCACCGCGAGTCAGTTCGAGAGTCTTTTGCTGCTCAAGGCGCCCGAGAGCGTGGGGATCGAGGAGATCTTCGAGGTGCTGGACCCCAATCGCGACGGTCGCGTGGACGGCTTGGAACTGCTGGCGGCGCTGGCTTGTGTTTGTCGAGCGTCGTTTGAGGACAAGGCGCGGTGTACGTAGAGCTGTGGGGTTAGAGGGGGTGGTTCTTTATCTGACGCTTGGCCTGGTGTGTCGTAGTCGCCTTTGATCTCTTCGACTTCAACCACAATGGATCGTTGTCACTAGCGGAGCTGGTGAGTGTGGGTTCTCTCATCCTGTTGTTACAGGTTTGAGCTGACGGCTGGCGGTGTGTGTGTGTGTCTACGTAGGCCCTGCTGATGAAGTCTGTTCTGATCGGCATGACGCTTTTGACGGGCGGTGGGCCTGCTTTGTCTCCGCAATCCTCCGCACCAGATGCCAATAGTTCAATGGAGGCGATGTTACTATGTCTCGGACTAGCAGAGAATGCCTTTGCTCGCGTGGATAAATCTTCGGCTGTTCTGGGCTTCGAGGAATTTATCGCGTGGGCGCGGAGCAACCGCGAATTCATGCTGCAAGTGGAGAGATTCCGCCTCATCGCGGAAAAGGCCGTCGGGTTTGAAGATGCTCTGTCGCTTCCTGATGGCAGCGACGACGACTCGGACTTGGACGTCGAGGAGCTTGGAGTTTCGGACAAGATGCAAGACTCAAGTCTATCGACGCAGCTTGGAAACAACCGAAAACGAGCTGAAATCCCGCAACCGTGGATGGCGGAGCCCACTTCCCAGCCACCGCAAAACACCAGCTTTTCCGCTTGCAAGAAGGCCGGAATGCCACCCCCTGCAAACCTGGAGCTGGAGTGGGTGTATGGTACGAGCGGGCCGTCAGCTCGGAACGCGTGCCGCGTGGTTGCAACAGGAGAAGACGTTTACTTTGTGGGGAGCTACGTCGTGTTGTATTCTTCAGAGCGTCATGAGCAGCGATACTACTGCGGTCACAGACGTGCCATCGGCTGCTTGGATGTCAATGCTACTGGGGAAATCGTTGCTACAGGCGACGCATGCTCCGCCAGTACGTCGATCAACAAGGGAGGAGCTGAAATTCACGTGTGGAATGCTCGCACACTTCAATGTTTCGCGGTACTGCGCAACTTTCATCCAGCAGGACTCGCGCATATTAGTTTCCCTGCTGCTGCGTCAGCAGCCACGGCGACACTCCGACAAACCCAAGCACTGTCGCTGGGAGAGCGCTCTGGAGCTGGAGGAAACTCGTCGTCGGTGCTGAGCAGTAACTTGATGAAGAAGAAACCGCAAGAGACTGAAGTACTGGTGGCCTCCATTGGCAATGACGCGAGCGCCTCCATGGCGTTGTGGAACTGGCAGAAAGAAGCAGTCGTGGCATCGGGTCGAGCGCACCCCGCAGCAACAGGACGAAGAGCTCGAGCCTCTGGGAGTGGGAAGCGGCCCCTTGCTCTAGCATTGAACGAAGATGGCGACGAGATCGTCGTCGTTGGCGCGCACTTTGTCGTTTTCCACCACGTCGCTGGCCGATTCTTCAAACACAAGAAGCCTCACTGGCACGGCTCAGTCGATCCACCATTACGCACCGTGCCAGTGTGTCTGAGTGCTGTGTACTACGGTATCCAGGCTACCGTTGTGGGCACGGCTCGTGGCGAGCTCCTGCTTTTCGAGCGACATGCTCTTACGCGGTGTGTTCAAGCGCACGATACGCAGACTAGTGTCAACGTGTGTCTGCTGTCCTGTCAGTCGATGGTCCTCTTTTCAGCAGGTAAAGATGGCCAGATCAAGCAATGGGATTCCACCCTGCGTCCGATTGGGCAGTCGCTGGACTTGCACTCGCTAGTGCACGTTCCTGAGGTGAAACCCTCGTCGCTGTCATCTTCTAGACCTGGAAGCGTTCTTGAAGGCGACGACTTCCGTATTAGCTCGCTGGACTATGACGCACAGCGGAAGAAGTTCCTGGTAGCCACAAGAGCTGGAAACATTTTCGAGGTGGATGATGAAGTGTCCGGTGCAAGTGCTGCCAACGATACGTGGCGTATAGTGGCGTCGGGTCACACAGGACAACCCACGCGCAGCATTGCGACGGCTAGTACTGTCGGTGGATGTTTTGCCTCATGTGGAGTCGGTGAGCGCTTCGTCAAGCTTTGGAGCCTACGACGTCGAGCGTTTGTACAGCACTTACGCTTTCCAGGCGCCACTGCTGCTCCGAGTGCTCTGGAATTTAGTAGCGATGGAGAACGCTTAGCTGTGGGCAGCGAAGATGGCACCGTACTGCTTGCACGCCGCGCTGGAGCAGCGTCAAGCGGTGTCATGATGACCGAGACGACGATGAAAAATACCAGCTCGGCTGTGGTCGCAATGCGCTTTGGGCCTTCGACAGCGGAACTTTTGCTCGCAGTGACGCGTGAAAACGGATTCATTTACCTGTACAGACTCGAGCCTGGAGGCCGTCGATTGTCTCGCCACATGCTCCTAAAGCCTCAAGCAGGCGATAGTTCTACTGGAAATTCCTACGAATTAGCACCCGCTCACGCTTTGGACTTCAGCGTCGACGGCTCCTTCCTTCGGACGCAGCATGGGAGCTCGTCGTTGTATTTTTGGGACCTTCGTCAGCGCGCCGGCACCCGCGTGACATCGATCAACACCCTCCGCGATGTTCAGTGGCACACACACAGCACTTCTATCGGGTGGAGCGTTGGCGGCCTGCCACTCGGTTCTCAAGATCTGGATGGGGGAGTAAGCGTTGACGCCAATTCCACTCGAGGCCTCACTCTCCTCCTCAACAGCAACGGCGACATTAACCTGACACCATTCCCATGTCCACCTTCGACTTCAGCAGCCGAGGACAGCTCTGAGACCCGCTGGTTGTCCAGAAGTGTGCCTCAAGCTCACCTCACGAAGCAAAACTCCCTCTTCTGCTCGTCTACCTGCCAGCCGCCAATATGCGGAAAGTTCGCATTGCGTGGGAGTTTGGTCGTCACTGGTAGTCAATTCGACCCTGCGATCTGCCAGTGGCGCGTCCTGAAGGAGCTTGGAGACGTTCAACCTCGACCGGATTGCATCTACGACCAAGGGCTTCGTAAGAGATTGCACACCGTGGGCTTAAAAGACGTCTACTTCGACTTCGGAAGATTGGACGACGATGAAGAAGACGACCAAGACGTGGATGGACGGAAGCGTGTTGTGCCCCGAAAGACCGGCGATGGTGTTTCTCATGCCGTTGTTGTGCGAGGATCGGAGGCCTCATCTCAGCGCTCTGAGGCTTCCGATCTAGCCCTGACATTGTCCTACGTGTACGGATTCAACCACCGCAGC
This sequence comes from Phytophthora x cambivora, assembly GCA_033557925.1. NCBI lineage: Eukaryota > Oomycota > Peronosporomycetes > Peronosporales > Peronosporaceae > Phytophthora > Phytophthora x cambivora. Next base: position 954,936 of record JAUCEB010000008.1, on the reverse strand, counting down.
ATGAGCGTGAACCAGTCGTTAGCGTGTCTTGGGAACGGGTCCTACGTGTATGGAGCGGGGTCTTTGCTGGTTGTGCGTCATCTCCACTCGTTCGGAGCTCGACAACGTATCGTGACTCCAGGGCTTCAGCACTCCGTGTCATGCCTCGTAAAGCACCCTTCGGAACCGGTTCTAGCTGTCGGGAGTCGACGAGACGACCGAGTTGTCCTCTTACGCACGGAGAAAGCCGCTACGTCCAGTGTTTCTTCGGGCGAAACCTTCCAGCAAGTCGGGACGCTCAAGGCTAATGTAATCCCCACCACCACCTCGAAGACAGACAAGAAGACACTCATCGCCGTGGCCTTCTGTGACTCGAACGACAGCAGTACCCGAACTGTCCAAAGTGACTTGGCTGCTGTCATCTGGAAACACGCTCGCAGCCACGTGCACACTCTCATCTTTTACGCCTGGAAGCGTCAGCTCAAGTTGGCTCATGCGGCCATGACACGGTTGCCAGTGCTTTTTGGTACATTTGCGGGATCGTCGGACGCAGGAGTGCAGTTCGTAAGCGGCGGTGTCGACCATGTCACGTTTTGGCGCTTAAACCCGGCGACAGGACACGTGACAGCACAGCAAGGAGTGTTTGGTCGCCACGCGCTGGTCCAAACCATGTTGTGTTGCGTTCACGTGGCTCCGTTCATGATCACGGGAGGTGAAGACGGTTGCATTGTGCTTTGGGAGAGTGGCGTTGCAGCCCACACTGCTCACGCGTCCAGTTCTTCCAGGCATAGCTCGGGTGGAGACGGAGTAGTGGCGTTGGAGCACTTACAGACGTCGCAGGTGGTGCTTGGGGCTCTACGCAACGGGTCACTAGCGGTTTGGAAGTACACGAGCGCACGTAGTCCGACCCGTGGACCCAGGGCAGCAGGAAGTCGAGTTCAAGCGAGCACATTCCTGCAGCAGATTCAAGTAGTCACGGTGGCTGGTCCTACACAGACAATCGCTTCGAATACAATGTCGCCGCTGTTCAACGCTGCGGCTTTTACGACTTCACCACCAAGTGACGACGTATACGTACAAGGCATGAGTCTGCTGGACGATGCCGCAGTAGCTGCCGTGATACTGAGCAACGGTGAAGTGCTTTCTGTTGATCTGGAGTCGATTGTCGAAGCCTCGGCTGGGACGAACCAAATTGATGCTAGTGCTGCTGTCGCACCTGAGGCTGGCGAGAAAGCTCGGACTCTCTTGAACTTCAGCTGCGAGGTTAACGACGTAGCTCTGCATCCCAGAGACCTTCGATGGGCGTGTGCAAGTGCTGATGGGCGTGTTTACGTTTGGAATCTTCACACGAATTTGCTGGTCCAGCAACAATCAACGCCCAGCGCACCTATTTCGTTGGCATGGAGCGCTACGGGTGAGCACCTAGCCGTGTCTCTCTCCGACGGCAGCGTTGCGATTCTAGATGGAACAACACTCGAGGCTTTGTTGCAGTTTGCTTGCGGTGACACGGAGAATGTTTCGACTGGGCAAGCGAGAAGGACAATTTTCCCAAAGTGGTGCAGTATGGTGAAGTACTCGCCGGTATGCAGTCAAGCGGGCTCAACTGTAAGTCGCAACTGGCTGGCGCTAGCGTGTCGAGACTACAACATCTACGTGTACTCGTGGGATGGCTCGGGGGCTAATGCTTCATCTCCGGCTTACACGCTTCAGCACACATTTGTGGGTCATACGGCCCCAGTCGAAGCTTTGGACTTCTCTCTGGACGGCGAGTGGCTCCAGTCTGCGACCTCAAGCAAGGACCGTCAGCTGTTGAGGTGGGCGCTACAGAAGGATCCTCTGTCAAACGAGAACAAAGCCACCAAAAGAGACACAGCAGCAGGATGGGAACTTCTTGACGATGCGTGGGCTTCATGGACAACAACGTTCGCCGGTCCAGTTGAAGGACTCGCAGAATGTTGTGGCGTTGGTAAGACAACGGCCTTAGCACGCATCAACAGCGAGGCTGCAAGCGCAAAAGACTCGGAAAGCTCTTCAATCGTGAAGAGTTGGAGTTCACCGCTGCCCGTGGCAGTCGTGGGGCTTGACAAAGGCCACCTGATGCTAGCCTGGTACCCGCTCACGCGTGGAGATGCCACCATCTCCGCGTATTCTGCCGAGTCAGCCCGCTTCGACGACCCCGCCGTTGTTACGAAGGAGTACGTGGGGTGTTTTTCACGCGGGTCGCTCATACGACGCGTAGGCTTCACCTTTGCCAACGCGTTTGTTGTTGCACTAGCGCGAAATGCCAGCGGCAGCACGCAGGTTCTCATATGGAAGACCGACTACGACGAGGAACTGCGTTTGCGCCAGCGCTTTGCGTTGAAATCCACAGTATCCATCGAGACAGATCCAAGCTGGTACATGAGCCCCGTCGACAGGACCCTCTTGGAGGAATGCATGCGGCTTTCATGCACGAATGAACCGGTTTCCAAGGCTGCTCAACACCGTCAAGAGAACGAAGAGAGCGACGACAAGTGGGCAGCGGTGGAAGGCGAACTCGACAGTCGTGCCACCGACGAAGAAGCCTACTTAGAGTTCATCTACGGACTCAATTCTGGTGCCACAGGTAGTCGAAATGTTTTTTACGCGGACGATGCGTGGGAGATCGTGTACGCCGCTGGTGCCTGCGGGGTCGTGTACAACACAAAGACGCAAACGCAGCTACTAAATTACCGAGCGGATTCCGGACGCCACACAGTCATTTCAGCGTTGGCTGGACATCCGAAGGGGGATCTGGTTGCGTCGGGTGAATGCCTCGTTACTCGACACCATAAGCCGCCTGAAATCATCATTTGGGACGCGAACAGCGGCAGCACGATCGTTCGGATTGCTACCAAGCATCAACCCGGAGTCCTGCTGCTTGAGTTCAGTCCTGATGGACATCGTCTTGCATCGATTGGCATGGGACCGGATCACAGGCTGGCGATATACGCCATCTCTGGCGGTGAAAGTGAAGGCGGCCGCCTCCGTGCGACGTTGCTAGTGACTTGCAAGACCTCCACTCGAAGGGTCTGGGGCTTGAGCTTCGGTGAGGATGGCGAGCTGGTGACCTGCGGAGATCAGCACATCCTCTTCTGGCAGCAGAGCGCGGCGAACGCAGGGCGAGGAGGTGATGACGACAATCGACCTACAGGCTTGAAGAGCGGCCTCTTAACGAGTCACAAGGAGTGCAACCCACAAGCTACGCTGCTGCAGGTCGCACACATGTCCGGACGAGCGCGCGTGGTCGTATCCAGCCAAGCAGATGGGAGTTTATATCTCTGGAAAGACCGCGTTTGTGTCGGAGTTCGACGCGATGCACACGGTGACGCTGCAATTCCAGCGCTAGCCGTCGACCGCAAGCAGTCGTTGCTGTATTCAGCAGGGGCCGATTCTCGCATCTGCGCTTGGAATGCGCAGCTTGAGCTTGTTCGCGTCGTGGCCGATATCTCTCAGCTCAATGCTGGGCTGCCCCTTACCAGCACAAACCTCCAGTCGCTTGCTGTTCGTGACGGCCACATCTTGTTCACCACTGCAGGAAGTGAAGTGTGTGAGCTCGTGGAAGGGGGTTCATCAAGGTCACAGGAGAAGGATTGGCGACTCCACGTGTACGTTCGTGGTCACGCACACGGTCAACTGTGCGGCCTGACAGTGCATCCGAGTAAGCGCGCCCAATTCGCATCTGCCGGTGACGACGGAGTCGTCCGCCTTTGGGACGCGGCCACCCGCTCGCTGTTGGACTTCCACTGTTGGGAGTCTGCGTCTGAGTTTGCCACCGGTGGCAGCGATGAACTGCGAGCGATGGCGTTCTCCGCCGACGGTAAACACCTGGCAGTGGGGACCATCGACGGCATTGTCCGCGTGCTCACCGCTGCACTTGACGGTGTCGTGACCCAGTGGAGCTGCTGGCAGGACCAGCAACAAGCTCGTGCCGTTCTGTCGCTGCAGTACTCGCTCGATGGGCGGTTGCTGGCTGTTGGGTGTCAGGACGGCACCGTACACGTGTACGACGCGGCTAGTTACCGCAAGGTCACGATTCTGCGGGGGTCGATGCGAACTGCAGACATTGTTCGCCTCGACTTCGCTCGGGATCGAGCGGTGCTCCGTGTGCACTGCAGTGGCGCTGGAGAGCAGGAGCTGCTTCGTTTCTGGGAACTCGGCACGTGGAGGACGTTACCAGCCGCCCAAGTGCGGGATGTCCACTGGACATCCAAGCGGTACCCGTCCCTCGTGAATGGATCGACGCACAGCGAAGACTTCGACGGGGCAGCGATGGCTACTGATGGCCATGCGACGTCCGTCACGAATTGGGCCGTGACCAAGAACGAGCACTTCTTGCTGTCCACAGGAGGCACCGATCGCATCGTGTGCCAGTTCCGCCTGCCACCTCGTACTGGCCCAGCAACATCAACATACCGGTAATGAGTTTCAGCTAATTGTGAAAAGTCTAAGCATCACATTTCACTTGGTTTCGGTATGCTCCGCCCATCATTGTTTTTTTGCGAATACCGGTATTTACCGTTCTGATTTGACTCACAACTCGAAGAGACCGGACGACTCGTCCCGCATGTCGGAACCCTTGCCGCCCGCTGTGGCGCCACCAGCGCGTGGACCCGACGCGCCCGTTGCGGAGGATGAAGAGGAGATGCCGCTCTTGTTCATGGGCGAACTTCCGCCCAATTTCCAGCAGAGCGCGCAGCTGGCCGCTATCGCGACGTTCATGGCCGACAGCGACGACGACGAGGACGACGAGGAAGAAGCTTCGAGGGCGGGGAACAGCGGCAAGCAACGCCGTCAGAAGCTTCAGAAGTCCGTGAGCACACGGCGGCGACAAGAGCCTTATGCCAGGCCTTTAGATAAAGCTACAGAGCCCAAAACCAAGAGAAATGGGGACAGTTCTGGAGCAGGAGACACCAAGGAGCTGCAGCTCTTCCTGTCCATGTTTCACGTCAGTTAAGCAGCTTAAAAGTCCGTCACGCTGCGTTTAATGCCGTTGCTGGACTCTATGGGTCAAAAACTTATCGTACAATTGGTGGCTGCTACTGCTCGGGGGCGGAGACGCCTGCTTGGTACAATTCGCTGATGCGGGCAGCCCACGCGAGGTGCTGGTCGTTGTCGAGCTGGCAACGTGGAGGAGGCGACGGTGGCGCCTTCCGACGAGTTGGTCGGGTCTGGTGGACGGGTTTGGTGGATGCTGAAGGAGCTCGTGGCGTTGACGCCGAGGGAACGCGTCGCTGCCTTTGCAGCAGCTTCTCGATGCCTGGAGAGACTTCGCTCGTGGCCCAGTACGGCTTGGACCTGGATCCGGAGCGTTGTGCGCTGTCGGCGTTGGACTTGACTCGAGCAACGAAGTGAGGCGGCGAGTCTTGGTTTGAGACCACCTGCTGCACGAACTCGTCCATGAACATGCGCTGTTGCAAACGCAGCGCGCGGTCCATCTCCGTCTCCACGCTCAAGTCCTGCGCTTCTTCACCCTCGGGCCAATCGTCGGGAGCTTCATTTGCGTCCCCTTCGCCGTAATGAGGAGGAAGATCGTTGAACGAGTCCTCGCTGCGACTTGCCTGGAGACGTCTGTCGTCGCATTGGGACGCAACATGAACTCGAAGCGATTCTTGGTCTTCGTCTGGTGGGCGAAGCGTCGGAGGGGCGAATGCCAACGAGGATTTCATCCGCTGGCGTAGAGTTGAGCGAGCACTTGGCTTTCGAACGCTACTGTTTGATATCGAAGCGTTTGAGTCGGAACGTGGGGCTGCGTGCGCTTTGTTTGAGGGTTCCCCCGTCGGTCCGAACGAGTAACTCGGTCTTTGCTCGAACGTGAGATTCTCACCACGTTGGATGTTGTACGCACCCACGCCTACGAGTCAACAGTTGATGGTTAGTCTAGCATCGTTTCAAACACGACATTGCAGCTACTTACCTGGCGAATCCCTCGACATGAAGTGACTGCGTAGGTCTGCAGATTTGTTACTGGGAGATTTGCTCGCTAGTTTGGCGATACTGGACTTGGGCTCAGGAATGGACGGAGTAAAGGTCCAGTATGATGGTGCTGTTATTGCGTACGCAGGGGGGAACTGGGTCTCAACAGTTCCGCTTTCACTGTGATCGTCATTTTCTTCTGGAACGGTTGACTCTGGGTACGGAGGTGGGAACTTTGGTGCATATTGTGGGGGATGGTCATCTCCTGCTGGTGGCGAGATTGAGGCTTGATCACTGATTTGAAGCTTGATCGCTGTCAGAGCCTCGATGAAGTGCCTCAGCTTGTCCGACATCATGGAGTCAACGTCGATGCTGTTTTCGAGCTAGATCGAGGCACAAATAAGTCACACATTAGATCAGGTGGTGCCATTTTCAAACACGAATGAGCACGCACCATAATATGAACGCTTTGTTGGCAAGCAACCGCGGCGAGGTATGTGGCTCGAATCGCTGGATTTACTGCATAAATCTTCGCGTCTTGGTCCAGATCCGAATCGATAGTTGGGAGACTTTGCCGGAGTTGGGCTATTGCAGCCTCGAGTTGCTGCTGAAGCTGGCTTGCAGGTTTCTCGCACTCGTCCCCAGGCTGCTCTATCGGCTGTTCAAATGGGTCACTCTCTTCTGGGGGTTCATTAACTTCTGCCTCAAATGTACTGGGCACGCTGCCGTGAGCTGCATGGATCGACGTCACGTCATCGCCCTTTGCGGCATTGTCTGAGGGTTCTTCACAGCCCTCAGGAGTATCGTCGGATCCCGAATCGCGCTTAATAGTTGATTTTGAAGAGCTTCTTCGTTTACCGGCTATGGTCTTTCGCCGAGCTTGTGTCGAGCTCGAAGTGCGGTCGGTCACGGCAGGAGGGAGTGATTCTGTTGAGTTTGAGCTGAGACGCGATCTCTCCGCTGCTACGATGTCGATCAGGAACCGAAAAAATACAAGTCGCTGGGCACAAACCACACTCGAAAGCTGCGTCTTCGCGACGAGCTCCACCTGGTCATTCATAACACAATTGCACGTCAGTGACAAACCTTATCGCCCGAGTGTATTTGCCGGACGTACTGGTAAGAAGAGCAGGAAGTTTTGGTAGTCCTCACTTTGTCTCTCTGTCGCCATGACCTCATTTACAGCGATACACCGCACTAAATCTTGAGCAAGATCGACCGAAGACCGCAAGCGCTGTTTTAGCGGTACATCCGGGGGCTCTTTCATCTGGTAATTCGAAAGCTGTATCACCAAATCTTGCAGCTTCGTAGATAGAGGCAACAGCGTAAGCTGCTTCTGGAGATGTCGATTCACAATTGCAAGCTTGTCCTCGTTCAGATGCCTCTTCGTAATCTTCATGACCAAGCTTCTCAATTGCGGGAGATCTCCGAATGGTATGAACCAGCTTGCTTGCAGCTGTGTACTCATCGGTATTCCTTCGGCAAGGCCAGCGTCGTGGGTAATTGTGAATTCAAGGGGTCCAGCTAAGGTCCCCGCTCGATTATTAGAGTTTGACGGCGTTAGTTCTGGAGGATCAAAGAGCTTGCAGAGTAGAACCTCGAGTTCCCCCTGTGTTATGTAGACGCCTTGGGTGGGTGGGCTCACAGATCCTTCGACTTCTTCCATCGCAGTCGCGTAAAGATGTCGAAAACATTTACACGTCTCGTCAAGAGTTTTCTCGGTGCAAAAGCGAACTTGAGTCAATGATAGTCCGGCCAGTTCAAATGGAGAGAGGGTAGGGACTTGAGCTTGTGGTCGACGAGAAGCTTTGACTCGGTCCTGCTTCGTTGTGGCGTTGTTCGCAGCAGCGTTGCGTAGTACTCGCTCTCGATATCGTCTCTGACTCGCTTGAATTTGCTCGTCCAGCTTCCGTTCTCGGGCCAATTTTGCCTTAAACGAAATCCTCGATGAGGTGGAGCCTGTTGTTGAATCTGCAATGGATTGGTTGTCCGCCTGTGAGTCCGCGTCTTCGTCGCCTTCTTCGTAGCGTGGGCCAAAGATTTGGGCCCACGCAGCCTTAGTGTCAGAAGCAAATTCTGCGGTGAGGGAATCTAAAAAGCCTGATGGTTTTGCAGGTAAGGCTGTTGAGCTTTGCTGGGATATCAACTCCGCTTCGACTTGCTCCACACTGCCAGCATCTTCGGGGGCTGAATATTCACCTTGAGGTTCCATTGGTGCGGGAGGGTCAGCAGGCGATTCAAAAGACGAAGACTGCATTTCAACGGGAGATATTTGACCCTCGTTCACAACGGTAGCACCTGGCTCTGGGGATTTTACCTCACCCTTGACACCCTCGAGTTCTACTGCTGGTAAAACTTCCTGCGTTACAGCCACCGCGGGGCTATTAGAACTATCCGTGGATAATAATTCGTCTTGGAGGACTACTTGGGTGGCATTGTTATCGACTGGATCGGGCAGATCATCGAGGGTTTGAGGTTGAGGTTGAGCTTCACCATTGTGCTTCGCTGACGGTGGTGGGGCAGCACCAATATCTGTCGCCACCGTCGGCGTTGATGATTCAGTTGGCCCAGTTTGAGACTCACTTGCGACGCTCTGAGTCGTTGGACAGGCTGCAGCTTCACCTGCTTCGTCGGTATTTGGAGTGATCTCGTCAAGTTTCGACGCGGTTAACTCGACTTCCGGAGCTGGCAACGCTTCTGAATTGCCTTCATCGTTAGTGGCAGTAGACGGCTCCACTTGAACAGCATTGGCATTGCCGTCATTGACTTTCACGACTGTCTCGCCTTCGTTGTTGTCTTCCTTAGCACTGGCCATCCATCCCGTGTTTTGCGTCGAAGTTCTCTGCTTACGGCGCACATACACATGAACCGCGACAAATGCTAAGTATAGAAGAGGTTTCTCCTTTCGCTGATGATACATACAGGAATACTGCTACGTAACGTTAGTAGCAATAATATACGGTAACACCCACTTTGTTCCTGTATGTATTCTCCACTCTTAAACGACCCCATAGTTGTGCCACCTCTCTCCGCTTATCTTTGATACTTGTCGCTTGATATTCCTTGATATGACCTGGTTGCACCACCTTCGTCACTCCAGCGGAGGCTCCGGGAACGGCTCGTTCGTGAGTAGGTAGCGCCAGATCAACCAGCCGAAGCATTCGACGTGAAGCGTCACCCGGTGTCCGTTGCCGAACATGATCACCATGGATCCCGCTAGTGGGGGCGTCGACTTGGTGGTCCACGAAATAAAGTAGAGGTTGGACGTCGGTGAGAAGGGCTGAATGTCGAACTCCGTGAACCGGTCTCCCGGTGGCAGGCGGAATAACCACGCCCAGAACGAACGGATCTTGCCCTTGTTGCGCATACGCAGCGAAGTGCGCCAGAAGTCCTTGATGCTCTCAATGCCGTAGTAGCAGCGCGACGGCATCGACACGGCCAGCACCGAGTTCAGGTCCCAAATCGAGTCCGCGTCAAGGACGAAGTCCTTGGGCAGACTCTGCGTGAAGATCTCTTTGATCTTGAGTAAGATATCCATCTGAATGCCGCGCGTCAACGACGAGCGCTGCTCCTCCTCCAGCTCCGTGTTCTTTACTAGCATCTCGGAAAGTGCCTGGTTCTCCGCAGCCAGCGACTCGGCTTTGTGTTGCAGATACTCCAGCTTCAGAGCTTGACGCTGTCGACACTTCTTCACGGCCGCACGGTTGCGCTCACGCTTCTGTTCGGACGAGTAGTTCATGCTCTTGCGTCCACAGCGGCGCTTGGGCAGCGAGTCCCCATCGTTTCCTTCGGAGGGTGACGCAACGGCGGCAGTGTCCACTGCAGATTTCTTGGCTCTAGACTTTCTGGTCTTCGCCGCTGCTCCAGGCTCTTCGGCCGTCATGGCGGCTCCAGCAGGAGGTGTCGGCGTCTCATCAGGTCGAGGTCGCTTGGCCTTCTGCGGGCGTTCGACCGGCAGACTCGGTCGTGATCGGCCAACTTGGGCACTGCTTCTCTGTGGCAGGCCATTCACGACGTCCGAATCGTTACTTCTTCCGCTGGGGGACAGGTTCGCGTAGTCGTTGTTCTGGGAGATTGTGGATCCTGTGGGGGTCGGCACCAGCTCCTCGTACACCGCGCGACTCTCCGGTCCACGGCGATCGCGCGGCAAGTCTGCATCATGGAATGGTCGCCTGGCGGCCATCATGACGTCGTTGTCATTGCTGCGGTCAGCCGACTGCAGTCTCCTCGGCATCTGCTGGTGGGGGATCCGCTGTCGCTGCTGAGGCGGCGGCTGCGCGTACTCGCGTCGTCTTGGCATCGAGCTGGGCGGCGTGTCCACTTCGTCCGGGTACATGTCCAGCATGGCCGGCTCGAGGGGCAACTCTTCCATCCTGGGGCCAAATCCGGGGCTGTGCGTCGACGTTGGCGGCGCATTGAAGCGTGGGTTCTGCACGCCTCTGGCCGCGTGGGGGTCCCTCATGCCGCGCAGCCCGAAAGACTCGAGCGGCGACGACGTGGAGGACGCGCCCTGCGGCGGCGTGCTGCGTGGGATGCGGCGCGGCGGGTCGAACGGCAGGTCGTCCATGGCCTCGCGGGCCCTCACGTCCCTCGTGTAGAGCTCGTGCTCCGGGTGGCTGGCCGCGCGTCGGTACATGTGCGTGGGGTCTCCGAACTCGCGCTGCATGGCCCGCTGGTACTGGCGCTGCTGCTGGTGGTAGCGCTGCAGCTGGGCCTGGCTGTGGCGCGGCGGCTCCGGGTCGTAGCCCATCTGGAAGGCGCGCGCGCGCGCGGCCTCGTAGCCGTCGGCCTGCAGCACGTCCAGGTCCAGCGGGGGGTCTCCCGGGAAGGCGCGCGGCGCGCGCATGGCTGCAGTCTTGGGCGTCCTAGAGTCTTCGTGGCCGGGCGACCCGTCGAAGGGCCAGTCGTTGAAGCCCAGCGGCGTCTGCGTCTCCAGCGCTGCGGCAACATGGCAATAATCCATAAATAAAATCCAGATAAAAGTTAATTAACGCAACGACCCGCATCCGAATTTTATTTTTTCTCCGTGGACGTACGCGGAGGCCAGCGGCGCGACGCCGGCGGGGGCGGAGGCGGAGGATCTCGGCCGGCCATGAGGGGGCGGCGACTCTGGCCGGGGCGGCGCGGCACGGGCTGCAGCGTTTTGACCAGGTCGCTGGCGGACAGGAACGCGTCGTCCGCGGCCTCGTCCGTGTCGGGGTCCGCGTCCCAGTGCGGGAGGCGGCGCGGGGCGCGCGACGTGGCGCGGAAGCGGCCGGGCGAGTGCATGGTGCGTGTGGTCGGGTCGGGGCTTATCACTGTATGTATTGTGCACTTTAGCTGCGGGATCCGGCTGGTGGAAGCGAGAATGGAGGAGTTTCAATTACAATTTGCAGTGTTTCCTGCTCACTCAGCCGAGGGAGGGGGGTTATTCTTGCACTGCACACGATCTGGAGGGGGATGAGTGAAAAAAAACGGAAACCTGCGAGAACGTATCGGCGGTTTTGTAGACCGACACATTTCGAAAGTGTGACAAACGGGACCTGTGAATATTTATAGAATGGGATAATGAATTGATTTTAGTTTAGGTAGAAAGCTTGGATTTTGGGAAAGTATGTGTTAAAAAGGGTAAGTCCAGTTAAAGAGAGCGGGCGGTAAAGACACGAGTCGTAAGCATCGCCGAAAATGTGCGTGTGAGGCTGAAAGCTGGCGGGGCAACTCGACTGCCAGCAGCATTATCATAGAGTTTGTGGTGCATGTTAGTCACTAACATGCACCACAAACTAACTTAGTGGGGCGAAGCTCAAGATCGGGCTCGGCTCAGTGCCGTTCTGCCATCTCGGCGCTGTCTTCGCGGCACACTTATCGTCGTGACACGAGACAATACATCGTGAAATCGCGTTATTCGCTTACATTGTACAGCACGTCCAATTCTTGCGTGCTGCCTAGCACTGGGACCGGGGGCGGTCGTCAACGGCTGTGACAAGATGCTTAACCCACTCCCGCATTGAACCGGGCGCGGGTTTCCTCGCTTTGTGGCTGCAGGCAGTAAAGGGGCTTGGTAGGGCGATGCTGTTCCTACGTCTCGCGTTGAGATCTGCTATTGTCGTACGGGCACGTTTCGAGTTGTAGACCCAGGCGAATTCTTCCTATTTCGAGGAATAATGGTTGACCCCACCACCACATACATCTCCATTCGTTCGCCTCGATCTTGTGGTAACATACAGGAGACGGCCGGCGCAGGCGTGCAATCGAAACCGCTCACCCTCAACCACTCGGCACTGAATTCCATCGCCGACCAGCCACTTCGTCGGTCATAGCATCAAAGTTAAATACGCCAACGGTCAATTTGCGGTAGACCATTAAAGTTTGCCTTCATATAGACGGCGTTAATTGCGCTGTGCCAACCTTCGGCTGAACTCAAATTATAAGTCGTGTGCCACGTCGTGAGGAAATATCATAAGGGTTTAAAACCTCGTGAAAAGTATTGCATGAGTGAAGTCTCGCAATCGGCATACAGTAGGAATTGCAGTCTGTGGTCCACACGAACGCAGGCAAAAGCTCGAGTGTGCTGTGCCTTAACCAGTGAGCTTCCCAGGCACGCTAACTGGTTCATCGCGAGACTCAACTTGGAGGCTGCCTGGTCATGAAAGAGCAATAGGTTTCATGTAGCGGTGCTCTCATGATGGATTGCACAGCCTGAGGCTTTGCTGTTGTGTTTTTATCATATTGGAGAAAAAACATTACAGTGAAATCGTTTTTCCCAGAGCTGTTCGCAAACAGGCCCATTATTCGGACAGGATCACAGCTTTTGCCGAAGCAATAGGTTGGTACGTATCTGTTCACGATGGCGACACCCGCTTCTGATATCAACGTCGCTACAATCAGCTGCCGCCCAATAATGCAGTGTCCTCTTCGCGTCCACACTTCTAACCTTTCATGTTCATGTCCTTGCACTGTACCAACTGATTGGCTCGATGAATGAATGGGCCGTAGTGAAGGCCGTGACGACGTCGCAAGGATTGCGAACAGCTTGAATATGTAGAATCTGTTTAGTTGCACGGGTACTGCAGTAGCTTCGTGTCGCTCTGTAGTGTTTTCCGGATTTTGATTGAGGTTGAAAGACGGCCGGGGCAGGTGCTATGAAAGATATAGCCTAGTGTATTAGGTTGCCTGCTGGGTAGCTGGCAGAATAAAGAGTGAGTAGAATTGGCAGCAGGGTTGCTGCCCTCCTAACTCAACGTAATATACAGTCCTTCCTTGCTGGCGTCAGCTTGAAGGAAACATGCACGGCTGCCAGAGATTCCACTTGGATCTCTGGCGGCACCATAACAGGTAGAAATGAAACTGTAGTCGAATCCACTTGTTGTGGATCGACCACCGCCTTTGGATGCACCAGGTCAGGCGCCATCAGTCCTGGAGAGCCGGTGATCGCACCAGGACACTCCCCAGACTTGGTATCTGGGGTTTCGTCTACTGCGGTGGATCCGGCTTGGTATCCGGATTCCACTACACGCTCCCTTGAATAAAATCGATAACTTGGGTTGTTTGCGCCGGTATCAGCATTCGACGCGGAGGTGCAAAGGGATACCTTGCAAAGTTGGTGAACAGGCCACGCCGACGAAGTCCATTTTGTATCGCTTGAAATAGACGGACAGCTTCACGTCCACAGGGCTGACTGGAATAGCTGCTTCTAAAGCTTTCCTTCTTATCCGCCGACGCCGCAGCATCACTCCACCTGATGCCAAAGCTCGGGTGAAGGCTCGAGGACGACCATCGCCGGTAAAATTAGCTTAACTCGACACGTCCGAGTCTCAGAAAGCTGGGGGTAAAGAGTTTCTATCTGCGTTGTAGTATTGCGTCCATGGCGTCCAGCATCCCGAAGCCGCGGGCGTCTCTAACGGCAGCGCAGGGCTTGTCGCCCGTGATGCGAGTTCCATTGGGCAGTCGAGTCGTTCTCTCTCGTAGACGCAATGGGACCGTGAGGTACGTCGGGAAACTCGCCAACGAGTCGGGTGAGTGGTATGGCGTAGCATTGGATGAGCCCAAAGGCGACACCGACGGCACCCGGGGCAAAGAGCGATACTTCTACTGCCCAACCAACCACGGCGTCTTCGTGCGACGGAAGGAGATTTACTGCGTCAAAGAGCCCGGCAACATTCTCAAGGGCCCGCCGTCGCCCATCACCGACGACAGCAGCAGCTGCAGCAGCAGTGCATCCACAGACCAACACGGTGAGGGGCAAGTGGCCGCTACGAGCTCCGAGACATTGTCGTCACCGTTGATGAAGACCTTCAAGGGCTTCCGTCGACAGCTCGATTTCATTTCTCTGAAGACAGTGGGGCCAGGGAGAAGCAGAGAGGCGAGTCCAGTGACTTCGCCAGCATCGAGCACGCCGTCGTCTCCTTCCGCGAAATCGGGTTTGAGGCCGCCGTCGCCGTTCCGACGTTTTTCATCGTTTACTCAAGAGCTGCCTCAACCGCTGAGCCCCGGAAGCAAGCTCACCCCTGATGACCGACGGAGGCAGTCCGCTATCCCATTGTCACCCAAACCATCCGCCGTCCGACGAATCAACAGCTTCAACTCGCGCCCCATCGACGACTCCGTTCGACCGGTTGAAAGCACGTCTCCAGCAGCACCAAATCGCTTCAGTAGTTTCCAGCAGCCAGCGAGCACAGGTCATCCAGCAAGCGGGAATACACCAACTATGCTGACAGGCGAAGGTATCGAGTTGCCGCCTCCAGAGCTGTCGGTGCCACCTCTTATTGGTGGATCAATTAACGAGATCTGGCCCGCAGTCCAAGAGTCTGAAGGTGTACGTTACTTAATGGCTCCTACAGTAGTGACAACAGATGAACACGACGGTGATCTACACGTGATTAAAGAGGAGGGAAGCACTATGTCCATCTCCAGTCAAGCTAGAAGCTTCACCACAGCTCCGGGCGAAGAATACGTAGCAGAAGACAACAGCAGCATTGTGACCACAACTTCCCCCTCCTGCCACACTGACATTGTCACTGTGGTTTCAGCTGAGGACATCGCAACTGAAGAGAACAGCATCATTGCAGCATTGAACGAGCAATCTACAGTAATTCGCGAGCAGCCGAACGCCACTACCGAAATGATCTGCCCGAGTGAAAGCCGCAGCAGTGAAATGTTGTCAATCGAAGTCGCCTCCAGACTCGTCTCGGTTGGGCGTACCAGCGCGTTTCACGTTCCACCGATAGATATTAGCGCGATTCCAAGGCCCAGCGACTTCAATATGACAAGGCGTTCACCGGCAGCGTCTCCGCGAGAGTCACCCACCGGGTGCACTCGCTGTTCCCGCCACACCAGTCCTACCGACGCTCAAGCAGCTTCGGCCGAAAGGACCCGTTCCTTTCGTCTTGAGCGTTCAAGCAGCTTCCGAGTTGCTGCCAGCCAGAGCGGATCGCCTCGACGCTCTCCAACATCGTCCTCAGAAAACTCGCCCTCACGACGTTCCAACAGCTTATCGGGGCTTTCCTTTGACCACGTTGACGCATTCGACGATGACAGCGAAGACGGCCAAGGCTCGCCCATCATGCCAAGTCCCCGCGACGATATCAGTGAGGCGTCCGCAGCGTCTGCACCCGAGCCGCGTGTGAGAGGCATGTCGCTTCCGATAAGTCCACGGAGTCGCCAAGAACTCACCGCAGTGGAGTCGATCTCCCCCGACAAGAAGCTGGTCGAGACCGACAGAGACCGACCGCTGTTTTTCCGACGAACGAACGTCGGGCGATCCCCGATGGAGCGTCGATCAAGCTACAGCTCCTTCTCAACGCCGTCGTCGTCGTCTCCGCCAAAGTCACCGACGTCGAACAGCTCCACCAACGCAGCGTCACGGTCATCCCGTGTTGCTGAATTAGAGCGCGAGATCGTGGCGATGCGTTCGAGCCACGAAAACATCGTAGCCGTGCTGCGAGCGACGAACAAGCAGCACGCAGCCAATGTGCTGGAGCTGCGGGCGCAGGTAGCGGCCCTCACTGAAGGAAATCTCTGGCTAGAGCGACAACTCACCGCCAAAGGTGAACTGGTCCGGGAACTGCGCGAGATGGAGAAACAGCAGCAGCGCGACACGGTCAGTGTCGGTGAAGTCGAGAAGATCCTCGAGATCAAGGACGCGCAGATCCAGACGCTCGAGCGCGAAATGGCCCAACTCCGGCAGCGACTGGCCCGCCTCGAATCGGACAAGGACAGCCAGCTCTATCAGCAGTTCCAGCACTACGAAGCGCGGCGGGAGCGCGACGAGAAACGAATCAACGAGCTTCGGAAGGAGGTTTTGGCCATGGTGCGTCCTTGTGTAGTCGGTGTTAGGAGCTTGAGTGATCCTTGGCAACTAACCCTCGAAATGTTGTGTGCCTCGCAGTGCAATGAGAGACTCGAACTGCAGTCCGAAGTGCGCGACCTCAAAGAGATGTCGCTCCGGTTCTTTTGAATAAGCAAAGCTTTAACTTTATACTTGTAAGCTTCAACTCGGTTGTCAAAGTCGGAATGCAGTGCAGGGAAGACGAGCACTTGCTCGATGCGGTTGTCGTTGCAGAATTGATTGCCATCAACTTATAAAAACCACACGTAGATCTATCGGAGGAGCAGCAAGCGATCAATATTCAAGTGCTCGCGCCTGTGGCAGCGAGCTGCTCTCCACTCTCTGGCTGCTCCGACCGTCGATAGATATCTGACCTAACTACTTGCAGCCGCAGTGATCTGCGGCCGCGACACTGTGTTCGGCTGAGCTCACGCACTCGCGCGCGTACGGAAAACGCGCGTGGTGCTGGTGGCAGGCCTCTTACGCCTTCAAGTCCTTGGCACGGACCTTCTTCTGGTTCTTCTTCCGCTTCTCCTTGCGGCGCTGGTTGCGCGCCTTCTTCTGCGACTCCGAGATCCGCTGCACGCGGGACACATCGTCCACGCCATCGGGCGACTCGAAGCCATCGCTCGACGTCGACGCCGTCGAGACCGGGGCCGCCGAGATGGACTTCCTGCTCTTGCTGCGCTTCTTCTTCTTGGGCTTCTGCTCCGCTGCTTCCTCCATCTGCTTGGCCGCAGTCGTGAGCGTCACCACCGAAGCCTTCTTCTCCGTCAACTCCACCTTGAACGAGTGCGAGTCGTCGGCCTTGCTCGTGATCGTCACCGTCTTGCCCACCACCGTCTTGTTGGCCGTCGGCTGACTCGTCACATTCGTCTCCACAACCGTCGAGCCGCCCGAAGTCGTCGTCGTTGTCGTAGTGGTGGTAGTGGCCAGATTGGCCTCCTCCTTAACCTCTTCAACCTTCACCTCCTCCTTCTTCTCATCCTCGACCTTCACCTCTTCCTCCTTCTTCTCCTCAACCTTGACCTCAACCTTCTCCTCCACCTTCACCTCCTCTTTCTTCTCCTCCATCTTGGTCTCAACCTTCACCTCCTTCTTCTCCTCAACCTTTACCTCCTCAACCTTCTTCTCCTCTACCTTCGTAGTCTCAACCTTCACCTCCTCAATCTTCTTCTCCTCCACCTTGACCTCCTCCTTCTTCTCCTCAACCTTCTCGACCTTAGTCTCCTTCTTCTCAACCTTCTCGACCTTGACCTCCTTCTTAGCGTCCATGGCGTTGTCCTTGATGGCGGACACCACTGCGGCGCCGAACGCAGCGTTCACGAGCGCCTTCTTGCCGTCCTGGGCCTTGTCCGAGAGCTTGGTCTTCTTCTCCTCCGCCTTGGGCTGCGGCTCCTGCACGGGCTCCTTCTCGTCGCCGGCCGTCTTCTCCTTCTTCTGCTGCTGCTTCTTGGCCTCCTTGAGCCGCTTGTCCACCTCCAGGAACTCGCGCAGCAGCTTGGTCACCGCCTCGGGGCGCTTCTTCTGCTGGTAGAACTTGAGCGCGGCCTGCAGGAAGGCGTCCAGACGCACCTGGCGCTCCTCGGGCTTGGGCGAGAAGAAGAAGCCGCCCTTGGGCGGGAAGTCGAACTTGAAGCCTCGCTCCGCAGACCGGAACTTGTCGTAGAAGGCCAGGAACTTGCTGTAGCGGATGCCCAGCGTCCAGCTCACGCCGTCCAGCGTCACCGCCGTCGTGTACGCGTGGAAGGACGAGTAGTCGAAGCCCGTCACGCGCGCGGAGAGCGTGGCCAGCGAGGTCGCCATGGTGGAGGGCAGATACAGATACAGATACACTCGACACGTGCGCTCCAGGCCGAAGAATCTCGAATGGCCAGCCTCGAACTGAGCGAGTGAGTGGCTAAGCCAAAGGTGTCCGAGACCGCACGCCCTCCCTCGCCGGTGCACAGAAAGTAGCCGGTGTTGGATTTGCTGTCGTCGTGATGTGTCAAGCAGCGTGTGTTGGTTTGTATGGGGCCGTCAATGGAGCTACGATCGCAGTCAGGTCTTTGCAGCCCCGCGCCTTGTTTGGCCAAATTCTGCGCGCTCGGCACCATCTTCGGCACCCCCAGGCCCGACGATAGGGCGCGGCGGCCATGCAGGGCCAGCTTCGGCTTCCGTCACCAAGCTGTGGCAGCGCTTTTACCTGGTGATCAACCGCATTGCAATCGTCCAGCATTTGAGCTGCTGGAAGGTCGCAATACTGTATGGATCCATCCATGTACATGCACTTTTGTGTGGCTGCAATTGCACCAGTTGAATGGGCAAAGGTTGCTACCGTATTTTCTTATCCACGTCTGGCTTGGCTTTGGTGGCGCTTCCTGGCTGTCAGCGTCGACTTCACCGCCGCTGGAACTTCCAGTGGAAGAGCTCGATCTTGGTAGAAGCGATCTGTCTGCCACATTGAAGACGCCCGCGGCTCGAGGCCAGGGTTCTGCGATTCCGGCCGCTGGGTATTACTCGCTGCGTCCGTGATGATGCCGATGGCGTGGCGGACTGCCACGTATCCAGTCCGCCCCGAGGTCATCTTCAAGCTCTCCTGGCCCCAAGTTCTGAACCGCCTGGTGCCGCCACGGTAGTGACGGCGCATTGACCTCATGGACATCCATTGTGGCCCGAGTTTGGACGCTGGAGTCCAGCGTTGACACCGGGATCAGGGCGATCGTGATAAACAGCACGCTTCTGTGAGCGTTCTGCCCGCGGGGAGCGCCCAGAAATCGGTCTCAGATTGAGACAGACTGGCAGACACCGACGCGGCCGCCATCGATTCGGCGCTGAAAGCTTCGGCGAACGCTTTCACGCGCGCACGACAGAGCACAATGTGCTGCAGTGCGGATACATGTACCTACGAGAGTCGGTGGAGATGACAACGAGATCGGCCTGCGTCGCAGCAACGCTGGCCGTATTTGCGATCTTGGGCGGCGTGGGTGACTTGGCTGCATGGCGCGATCTTCACCGGCCTCATCGATGGCTTGACGCTGCTTGCTAACGGTGACAATGGCCAGCGGCGGCGAGAGATTTCGGGGCAGTGAGGTGGTCGAGAGAAGTAAGTGTGTGGGTGTGTGGCCAAGCTATTTACTGTATCTACTTCCGGCGATATGACACGGGTGGCTAGGTACTTCTCTTCATGACGGGCTTACTTACATTATATTTTATATGTTACTGCGCGCCGCGACCGGTTTAGTGCTCTACACGATGATGCCGTCGCTCAGGCGCTGCGGCAAGGAGTACCGGGACGTGCCGACATCGCAGTTGAATCTCTGGAAGAAGACCGGATGGCGGTAGCGCTGCAGACGCAGGTTCAGTTCCTGTTCGGCGCGCAGCAGCTCGGCCTCGGCCGCCTCTGCTTTGGCCTTCTCAAGGGCCTCTGCTTCGGCGCGAGCTTTTGCATCGGCTGCCTCGGCCTCCGCCTTGGCCGTGACTTCGGCTTCTGCTCGTGCAGCAGCCTCCTTCTCCTCGTGGTCCTTCTTGGCGGCTGCGGCCTCCTGCTCCTGCTCCTCTTTCTCGACGGCGGACGGACCGAACGTGCCCATGCGGCGGAACCAGCTCATCACGGGGTTTTCAGCATCGGCTTCCGTCTTGGCTGACTCAGAGGCGGCATCCTCTTCATCCTCCTCCGACGATGAAGACTCGTCATCCTCGACGGACTCCGCTTGCGCCGGTGCCTCCGGTTTTATCGCCGAAGCCAGAGCTGGATCCTGTGTGGTGACGTCCTGCTCAGGCTTCGTAACTGGTGCGTCAGCACTGGCCACCACCGGCTCGACAGCGTCTTCCAGCGGGGCTATTGAAACGCTCTCGACCATCTCCGAAACAGCCACCGGCGTCTCAGCCGGCTCAACCTGGACCGGAGCTGCAGGCTTCTCTTTCAACTCTGGGATGGCGATGTTTTGCTGCTGCTGGGTCTCCGCTGTGACCACGGGCTTCATGTCCTCCTCCTCGGCTTCAACAAGTTCTTCCGCCTCAGCAGTCTCCGCCACCGTAACAGCCTTGTCCTCCTCCTCCTTTTCATCACTGAGCTGCTCTACCTCTTCGGCCTTGACCTGTTCCTCCTTGGCAGCTTTGGCCTTCTCGACGTTCTCCTTCATCGTCGACACCACAGCCGCCTGGATGGCTCCGTTGACGAGCGTCCGACGACGCAGCATGGCGATGTACGATTTGGCTACGGAACCGCCGGTCAGCTCCTTGTCGTGCTTGGGCGGCATGGCCTCGTCCGACTCCGACTTGGGAGCCTCCTCATACTCCCCCTCAACGATAGGTGCCTTCTCCTGCAGCTCAGCTTCGGCCTCGGCGGCTTCGGGCTTCATCTCGAGCTCGACGTAGTTCTCCTGGACAGCAGGAGTGTCGCACTTTTCCAACTCACTCTCAGTGAGCTGGAAGAGTGTATGGTAGCACTTGAACAGAGGAAGTCGTTTGCTGTTGTTTGTAGAGATGCCCGAGCTCACGTCTTGAAAGCACTCCAATGATTTGCACACTTAGTGTGTTGCTACGGTGTCCGAGATTTGCTCTCGAGATCACCAAGATGAGAGCCCACCTTACTTGGCCAGAGCAGGTTGACTTTATTCTCTGTTGATTCCGGAATGAGCCTACCGCTCATTCACTACTCCATACTCTAAGTCTGTTTGTACATGCATTCCTAGGTCTCGATGGGTTCACTGCGCTGGTTGCTCGTAAAGAGCACCGACCCTTCGGCTGACTGCGGCTAATGTTGCTGAAACGCACCACCTTGGCGCCACTGCAATATTTACAGTAACAGCCTTCTGTGGTATTTCGATCAGCTCGCGAGATTCCACGAGAATATCGTGACATTCCCTTCGCTAAGCAGAGACCCTCCTTGATTTCTTGCGTTCATGAAAGCGATTGATCAGGTCGCCAACATATTTCAAGTTCTCAAGAGGTTCCCATGTGCAGCGGGCGTGTCCGATCCACTTGACCTTGTACATGGCCTTGCCACGGACGCGTTTGAAATCCACTATATCCTCCACTAACTCACCCTCAGTGTTATCCGGAAGCAGTATCTTGAATGTACGCTGCTCCCTGCCACCACTGTGTACGTACGGCTTTAGGTAGCTAGTGTGGAAGACGGGATGGAACTTTACGCCTTTCGGCAGCTTTAGTTCATAATAGTCGTGGCCTAGTCGGTTGACAACTGCGTAAGGGCCAATCCATCGCGCTCCTAGTTTTTCTTTTGTTGTTCCAGCATGATAGTTTGCCAGGTTTTCAGTAGACAGCAGTACCTCCTCCCCGACTTCAAAAGTTTGGACGGGTCGGTTGGCATCGTAGTACTCGCTCATGCGATCTGCTGCCCGCTGAAGCTCACGTCGAACAGTAGCTAATCGATCGGACTGTGTCTCGAGGAACGTCTTCCCCAAAGCACAGCGTTGTCGTTCAGCGCCGGCCGCACGAGGTGGGCTAAGCAATGTAGCAGGGGTCGAGGGTAGGTACCCAAGATCGGCTTCGAAAGGTGCCATCGATATTGCCTGCTGGAACCGTGAGTTGTACGCAAATTCTGCGAGAGCAAGATACGTGTCCCAGTCGTCGGACGCTCCATTCGTAAAAGCTCGCAAATAATTTTCAATTGTTTGATTTAGGCGCTCGGTCACTCCATTTGCATGATGGCGAAAAGCAGTGGTCAACTTTTGACGGGTGCCCAGCATCGTGCACAACGTAGTCCACACTGTTGCTGTAAACTTGGGATCCCGATCGGAAAGTATTTCAGTCGGAATACCATGCAGAGCAAATATTCTGTCGCGGTATAACTCAGCAACATCACGAGCGGTAGCTGTACCCTTACAAGCTACAAAATGTGCTCGCTTAGTCAGCTGGTCTATTACCACGAGCACTGAATCACAGTTTGAACGACATTTTGGTAGAGCAACAATGAAATCCATCGCCACGTGTGTCCACCGCCCACGCGGAATTGGCTGGCTTTGCAGAAGACCCGGTGGCTTGGTGTTTCTAGCCTTCGTTCGCTGACAAACTTCGCACGACTTGACATAAGCTCGTACACTCCGTACCATGTGCCTCCAATAGTAGTGTTGCTCCACGAGGCGAAGTGTTCGATCCACACCAGGATGGCCATAACCCTCGACATCGTGGAATTCGAACAGTACACCACTAATCAGCTCATCAATAACTGGTAAGACGAGCCGTGGGGCTTCATCATTAGGCCCTGCATACAACAGCTTGTCTCCGTCGAGCGAATAGCGCGCAAGATGTCGGATTCGCAATGGTTTTTCTCCGTTTGGCTTGCTTTGTAGTGCTTCAATAATCGCATGTGTCATCGGATCCTCCTTGTAGCGAGCTATCGCTTCGCTGACTACAGCAGTCAGACCAACACACACACGCTTGTGAATAACACTGGCTGCCACTATTTGTTCCAATGAACTAGGCTCTGCGAAATCGGCTCGGCGTGAAATGCCGTCTGCCACGGTATTAGTTGCCCCAGGAATATACTTAAACGAAACAGGATATTCACTGAGCTCGTCATACCAGCGTGCAATACGCCGCGAAATACTTTTCTGGGCGAATACACTCTCAAGCGATTTGTGGTCGGTCTCCACAATAAAGGGGTTGTCAAGCAAATACACCCTCCACACTCGAAGCCCGAACAAGATTGCCAATAGCTCTTTTTCTCTGATCGAGTAGTTCTTTTCAGCTCCCTTGTACTTCCTGCCATTAAATGCCACAGGTTTCTCAACGACCTCGCCGTCATGTTCTACCATTTGATAGAGAACACCTCCGATCGCATAATCACTTGCATCCATCCTAAGATAGAACGGCTTAGTGAAATCAGCTACGGCCAGTACCGGGGTCGCCGAAATTCGTTGTTTGAGCTGCTCAAAATGTTGAAGTTGTTCTGACGTCCAGTGCAGCTTCACCTTACTCTTAGCGTTATCGGTATTCTTCAACATTTCGAAGAGAGGTCCAGCATCGTGAGCGAATCCATCACAGAACCGTTGAACGTATGTAGCGGTACCAAGAAATGATTGTAATTCACTTTTAGTAGTAGGCCGAGGCCATTCTCGAAGCACTTTCACCTTCTTCGGGTCGATTCTCACTCCTTCACGACCGATGTAATCTCCCAAGCAAGGTATCTCAGCGGAGCAAAACACACACTTGCTCAATTTGACGTAGAATTGGTTGTCTCCAAGACGACTTAACACTCGTTCAACAGCGGCGAGATGAGCCTTTAGATCTTGACTGTGCGTAAAGATGTAAATGTCATCGAAGTAGGAGAGGCAGAAATCAGCTAAGTCCTTAAGCAACTTGCGAATTCCGTCATTAAATGTTGCGGGTGCGTTTGATAAACCCATCGGTACAACTAGATATTCAAACGACCCGTCCGCTGTCTGGAAAGCAGTATACTTGATGTCAGAATCGCGCATACGGAATTGGTAATAACCACTGAGCAAATCCATGCAGCTATACCAGTAAGCACCTTGCATTTGCTCAAAAATAACATCCTTGCGCGGCATCGGCAATGTTCTTCTAACCGTGTGATTGTTCATCGCTCTGAAATCGTGCACAATTCGCCAACCCACGGGCTTTTTAACACAAAAGGTGGGAGCTCCGTGGGGGGAGGACGAAGGACGAATCAGACCTGCTCGTAGCATCTCTTCTACCCACGCACGTATTTCCTGTTCTTGTTTCGGTGATTGCCTCCACTGCTGACGGAAAATAGGCTGTTTTGTATCCACTTCCATCTCGTGGACTCCGTGCGTCTTAGGTGGTAGTTGCTGCGGCAACTTCTTCCTGAACACGGCTCGATGGCGGTCCAGCACGGGATATACGGGTAAACCTTTGTAGTCATCTACCTCCGTAAGTGCTTTGTCAGATTGAGTTTGCTCTTTTTCAGTCACTGGACGCAATACGAACACACACTCCAACTCCTGAGGTTTTCGTAAAAGTCTCTTGAACTGCTTGCTCGTTATATATTTGGTTTCACCACTTGTCACTGAGAAAAAACCCTGCTGATAGTATTTATTGCATGAGTTGTTTGTGTTACCAGAGACCGAAAAGCGCTGGCCTCCAACCTGTAGTGCCGGCTTAGACGGTTTCGTCGTGGTCCTAGGCTTCACTTTCTTCATCTTTATCTTCTTTTTCTGGTCTTTATCCGCTGATGGTATCTCCCTAGGCTTGATGGTTTCTTCAATCCAGTCAATGTCCGGGTTGACCGCTTTAAGCCATGGCATACCGAGCAGTATGTCTTGATTTTCTGGCACGGGAAGCACAAGAAAATCACCAATGTAGGGAGCGAAAGAGTCCATAAACAAATGCAATCGCAAAGTTCGCTTGCGAACTTTCATTTCTTGCTTATTCGCCAGAGTTATCGGTATCTCAACTCCATGGTCTTTGATCTTCGTTTCCAACTGAGAACGCTGACAAAATTCCGGGCTGACAGCATTGATCGTGGCACCGCTATCGATAAAATTCGAATTCGTCAGGAATAAATCGTCACGGGTGCCCTGAACAGTGCTGTTCGTATGCAAAAGGCAGCAATATTCACGAGACAACGAAAAAGAATCGTCGGATTGGGCAGATATCTTATCGTCTTCGGCGAATTCCATAGTCCGTTCTCCATTCGTCACGCAAACAAACATAGTCATGTCATTTTTCTCGAATTTCCTGTGTAGTTGATGTGCATCGTCATTTTTCTGGGCATAGATTGTTTTTTCTTCATGCATCGGGCTCCGTGTCGAGGCTGCATCCGGGCCTTGGTCCGTGCAGTCATCGCCTTCGCCCTTGAGTCTGCTGAGCTTGCGGGTATGTCCACTCAAACGCTCAATCTTGAGTGGACTTACTCGTTTAAACGGTCGTTCTCGTCACTGGACTGATTGTCGGCGACCGTCATACGCGAAAAAATCGTGTTGACCTTCTTGTTCGATTTGGCAGGACGCTTGTCGGGATTTTTGAACCAGCAGTCTTCGACTCGGTGTGGTCCACGGCCACAAAAACTGCAGTTACTGCTAGCCTTCGCGTTGGTATTCCCCGAGCGGGCTCCATTCCATGACTTTCGCGCAGCTGGAGGCGGGTTACTTGACTGCCCAGATGTAGTAGTAGCTGCACCCCCCACTTTGCCCTTCGGCTTGTTTTCAGTGGGTCTGTTATTTCCCGTGTTTTTTTCTCTGAGTTCCCACTCGAGAAATCCGACTTGAATGGCTTCGTTCAAATCTCGAGGCCTCTTGCGCTGAATTTCACGTTTCATCTGTATGTCCGATAATCCGTTCACGAACAAGTTCATTGCAGTGAGTGTGTCAACACGAACAATACGATACAGCTCTCGAAACTTGCCTACGTAGCCCGTGTAACCCCCAGTCTGCTTGATCGTGAGCAATCGGTTTCTCATTTTTTCCTCAAAGTTCGGCTCCATAAACTCCATCATCATCTCGAGCTTAATCGCGCTCCACAGTTTGGTTGTAGTCTCGTCGGTCATGTACCGCTCGTACCACACCAATGCATTCTTTTGCACACACTGGTTGAGTTCCTGCGCGAGAAAATGGTCATGCTCCAGCAAATCATACCCCTTCTGGTGAAAGTAGGATTCGAATTGAAAAATAAAGCTGTTCAACTTGATCCCATCGATATCCCCAACAAAAACTGGTGGTTTGACATCCATTTTCCGCAAATTCAAATTTCCAGACGAACTCGCATCACTCCGAGCTGCTGGTGTCGTCACGTTATTCGCTCCACCACTCCTGGCGCCACTATGTCCCATAACCGGGTTCTGCTGTGCAGCTGACGACCCAGTTGACCACAAAGGTGCTGCTGGAGGTGGATGGTTCGGTGTTTGTACCCGTGATGCTGGTGTTGGTGAAGGCTGAGTTGCTCCTTGAGCCATGCGATGAGCATCTTGAGCCACTTGTTGCACTCGGTTCAGTCCTTCTGCGAGCTGACTCATAGTTTGCACTAAACCCGCGACCGTCTGGTTCAACGCGGCGATGTCCGTGCTGATCCCGGTGCTCAGATTGCTGATAGTCGCATTGATATTGTTGCCGAAGGCACGAATATCATCGTGGGTCTCGTCCATCCTTGCTTCCAGGCGGTCGATCCTCATATGTTCGGCGCTGCGCTGATTACCATCCAGCTGCTGCCGTTCCGGCGCGGTGTCACTCCGCAACACTCTGCGCGCGGTGTTTCGTGCTTGCATCGTCTCAAGTTCTACTATGTCGCACTTTTCCAACTCACTCTCAGTGAGCTGGAAGAGTGTATGGTAGCACTTGAACAGAGGAAGTCGTTTGCTGTTGTTTGTAGAGATGCCCGAGCTCACGTCTTGAAAGCACTCCAATGATTTGCACACTTAGTGTGTTGCTACGGTGTCCGAGATTTGCTCTCGAGATCACCAAGATGAGAGCCCACCTTACTTGGCCAGAGCAGGTTGACTTTATTCTCTGTTGATTCCGGAATGAGCCTACCGCTCATTCACTACTCCATACTCTAAGTCTGTTTGTACATGCATTCCTAGGTCTCGATGGGTTCACTGCGCTGGTTGCTCGTAAAGAGCACCGACCCTTCGGCTGACTGCGGCTAATGTTGCTGAAACGCACCACCTTGGCGCCACTGCAATATTTACAGTAACAGCCTTCTGTGGTATTTCGATCAGCTCGCGAGATTCCACGAGAATATCGTGACAAGGAGCCTCCTGCTCAGATTTGACTTCCCGGGCCACTTCAACTTCCCGGGCCACTTCAACTTGGTTGCCCTCCTCAGAATGGTCCACCTCGTGGTCGTCACTCTCGTGGCCACTCTCCAGGAAGTCGTCGTCGTTGTGGCCGGGCATGGGCGTGTCCAGCAGCAGCTCCTCGGCCACGGAGCTGCCCTCGCTGGCCGTGCGCTCCTCGTCGTCCTTGAGGTCCAAGTGCTCGGGGATCTGCAGCAGCTCGCCCAGCAGCGCCTCCATGCGCTTGGGGTGGCCGCGCATGTCGAAGTAGGCCAATGTGCTCAGCAGGAAGTCGTCCAGCTGCTCCTGTCGCTCCTCGGGTGGCGGCGAGAAGAAGAGGCCGCCCTTGGGCGGGAAGTCCACGTTGAAGTGCTTTTCGAGCGCCGTGAGCCGCGTGTAGAACTGGTAGAACGCGTTGTAGCGGATGGCCAGCGTCCACACGCGGCCGTCCACCTCCACCTCCGTCGTGTAGGCGTGGAACGTGGTGTAGTCGAAGCCCGTGACGCGCGCGTCGATCTCCCTCATGGCAGGCGATGCACTGGGTGGCTCGTGGTGCTTGGGTGCGATCCAGACTCGTAGCACTCGTCCACTTGACCGAATCAGCGCAGATCAAAAAGTGAGGCGATGTAGCAGGGGGTTTTGCAGCCTGGAACGGCATGCGAAGGCGCCGTGGATGGCCTCGCCCCACATGGCCACCAAGTTTTCGCCGCCGCCGCGCTGCTGAACAGAACTCGCGTTGTCCCCGACCCATCGATCTTGAAGTTGAAACGATCTTAGCCCGCAAAAACAGGCGGATCCCAAAACGTGCGCATATAAGGCGGCGGCAGATTTTCAAGTGACACTGCTGCAACCTGGGTCGGCAAATGCAACATCTGCCTGCACGCCTGTCGAACATCGACTCGAAGAGAGTCTTCCCTGCTGCTGTCGCCCCGAGCCGCTGCGCAGGTGTTAATTGTGAGAAGTCGATATTCGAAGCTTCAGCAAATGGCTTCTACTGTACTTATCTCTAGCGGAAGGTATTGTTTCTCAAAACATCTCTGCTGCCTCGCCCCTCCTGAGTGTTTTTCTTCTTCTCATTTCATACAGTGGCCGCTACATGTACTAACGAAGCGGGTGGAATTAAAATAAAACCCTTTGCTGTTTTTGTGGCTAAAGTTTAGCTACATGTAAGGCCTTACTTGCTGTACTACATGTATAACAACAAAGGTTTTCGTTTCTGCGACAGCTTACGGACTTGGCCAGCGATACCCCCGTCCTCCTGGCCCAGCTCAAAGACGCACACATAGCTATTATACAGTGTATATGGCTGCGTGTGACATCGCCTGCATGTGATGCTCGGGCCTTGCGCCGCCGGTACAGTAACTTCACGTGGCAGGACGTAATGAGGCACCTTCTGTCACTGTGACGAGCCTCGAGCTGTTATTTTTTAGTTGGAGGGTGGCTAAAATGTCGCTGCGTCAAATCACTTTTACAAATTTACATACGCCAGGACTCGCGTCCAGGCTAAAAATTGGGCGACTAACGCGGCGTATCGCCCTCAGTAAAAAGCACGTGTAAAAGTCGCATAGAGCCACTTCAACTTGCGCGAAGATCGTCGGTGGCTCGTTTGCCGCGCGACTTAGCCTTTCAAATGCTCCTCGGGTTGGCCAAGCGCTTCCGGCGGCTTCGCGGGGCGTTGCTGTACTCTTCACGCAGGAGGGGGCGAATTTTGGCGAGGCTCATTTGGGCCCAGCTCTGTCAGCGTGTGAATTGCGACAGTGATGGCTGACTCGGACACCTCGCGTCGCGCCGTTCCACTCGAGTCGGGGCCGCAATTCCGTCCGCTGGGGCACAGCAGCTCGTTTTTGGCGGAGGACAGATTTTTCACCTTGGGGCAAATCCGATCGCAGGCTCCACCCTGCTGTCTCAGTGAGACTCTCACAGACCCGGACGTCCACACGTTGAAGTGAATCTATCTGAGATCGACGCATTGCGGCCTCGATGCAGATATCCGATCTAAAATGGATCCTTCCATTCACTGCAACGGTTACTTGCGTCATCCACCTTCCGAGCCATGAGTCCGGACAAACTGAAGCGCAACAACTGGCTAACTGGACAAATAGTATTATGGTTTGTTACTGGGCTCGACCACCCGAATGCCGCCTTATCTGCGCGCGAGCACCATGGGCAGCAGCAGCGCCACACACAGCACCACCAGGTTCGTCTTCTTCATGCAGCGGTGCCGCACGAACGCGAGCAGCGACTTGGGTAGGAATGCAGCAAGCCAAGACGAGACGCCGCTGCTGCTGCAGGTGACGTCGAGCTCCTCCTTCTGCTCCGCCTCCTGCTTCGGCGCGGCCACGCTAGTGTCTGACGGGCTCTTGGTGGCCCGCGGCTCTGATGATACGGGCTCCTCTTTCTGAGCAACGGGCTCGACGTCTGGCTGCTGCTCGGACAGCACCACTTCAGACTCCTCGGCGTGGGGTTCAGCGACAGCCTCTGCTGCTGCCTCCTGGACAACAGTCGCCGCTTCTTCAGCACTTGCAACTTCTTCAGGGACGAGCTTCTCTTCAACAGGGGCAGATACTTCCTTTGTGATATCAGTATCATCTTCCTCCGCAGACGCGGGTGTCTCCACGAGTGCCTCCGCATCTTCGTGGGTATCAGCAGTCTCCACCTCCTCCACGGGACGAGCCTCCTCTGCGACTGGACTGGCCGGCTGCACTGGCTCAGGAGCCGCAACGGCCTCCACCTTCTTGGCAGCAGCTTCCGGCTCCATATCCTGGGCAGGATCTTGGTCGGCCGGTGCAGCAGGCGACGCCGCATCTGCTGCGTCTTTTGCCTCGACCGCGGTTTGCTGTGTCTTCTCCTCGTCCTCCTCGAGGCGGAAGCTGTCCGAGCTGCTGGGCGGCTCGTTTACGGGCTCGTCCAGCACACTCTCGGTGCTGGTGGACACGTCGTCGTCGTCCTCGTGCTCGGGCGACCTGAGGTGACGTGGCACCTTGAGCAGGTCGCACAGCAGCCCCTCGATCTCCGCGGGGTGGCCGCGGGCGGCGTAGTGGGCCAGCACCTGCTGCAGGAAGACCTCGAGCTGCTCCTGGCGCTCCTCGGGCTTGGGCGTGAAGAAGAGCGTGCCCTTGGGCGGGAACGCGGCGTGGAAGGCCTTGTCCGCCAGCAGCAGCTGGTCGTAGAACTCGTGGAACTTGCTGTAGCGCAGCCCCAGCCGCCAGCGGTGGCCGTCCACGTTCACCTCCGTCGTGTACGCGTGGAAGGACGAGTGGTAGAAGCCCGTGACGTGCGCCGAGACGGTCTTCATTCTGGCCCGTTGTGTCTTGCCCAGCGTAAAAGAAAAAGTGACAGCTTCGTCACTGGAGTCCACAGGCACTGGGCTCCGCTCGCGTCAGTCTGGGGGCGGCAATTTTTTGCTGCAATGCTTATCTGGACCTTTTTTTGGCAAATCAGCTCCATATCGTGCGGTCAGATCATGCACGCGCGGCAACATCTTGAAGGCGGAGGTGACGGAGCGAGGGCAACGCGTTGCTCATACTGTACAGAGGCAGAGGACAGCGCGCTTGAACTCACGCGGTGGAAGGCGGAAGGTAAATGTGGGCTAATGGCATGAAATGCGGAAAATTTGCTGCTTGGTGGCGAGATCAGTTTTTGGGATCTGGCATTTTCCGGAAATTTACCATATGTGACAGTGCCGAGTCACGCTCCGAATAGTGGGCCCGATCCTGAGCGGACGTTGACAAAGGTTGCTACTGTTAGTGGTTAGTACTTAGTAATACATGTAGTGCTGACTTGATGCTCAACAAGTCCGTGGATGTCGATCTATAGGTTCCCGAGTCAAACGAACTCTTCCCTTTTGGCACCGCAGTTCCTCAATCTCTCTCCTCACTCCAGCTTCAACACGGGACTGGTCACAAAGTGACAGAACAGGACTAGGAGTGTCGTGACAGTTGAAGAGGTGTCTACCATTAACAACAAGAAACATGGCGGTGCACAGAGTAAACGCTGCCATCCGACGCCTTGATTGGCATGAAGTCGAGACCGCGCTTCTTCGCGACGACGATGCAGCTCCTGTGGAAGTGTGCGAGGCATCGCTG
Source organism: Phytophthora x cambivora (assembly GCA_033557925.1). Taxonomy (NCBI): domain Eukaryota; phylum Oomycota; class Peronosporomycetes; order Peronosporales; family Peronosporaceae; genus Phytophthora; species Phytophthora x cambivora. The sequence continues at coordinate 923,936 of JAUCEB010000008.1, read as the reverse complement.
GACGACTGGGGCCGCTACGTCAGGTCTGAGAACCAAGCTCTGAAGTCACGGTTCATGGAGTCGCGGGATGGCAGAATTTGGATCGTGGAGCTTCCCACTAGCATTCATGAAAAAGCCGCAAGTCGATTTCATATAATGATGGCTATTGGGACGGGGAATGCCATGGGCACAGATCTGATAGGAAGTCTAGCAGCCTACGCTGACGAGCCACCAGCAGGTCTGGCGGGCGAACAGCTATGGGAGCCGGATTGCAGCTACGGGCCAAACGACACCGTTGTCGGCGCGGTTCTACCAAACGGAGTGAATTGGCGTGATTTTTACACGGTGAAAGTGGAGATCGGCGTCTGCGTTGGGTGGCCCGGGCTGAATACCAAAGCAGCAATTTGGCGCCAGTACCCCGGGGTGCAGTACATCGTGCTGATACGACTGCCACCGTCACTGCGGGTCTGCCAGTACCGAATGGAGCAGCGCGATAACGGACAATTTCCTGACAATGAAGAGCGGATGGATATTGTGAATGGATATTGTGAATGGAAGTGTCCTGAACTTTGACGCCCACTTACTTCTGGGACTTCCGGACGACGCTAACTTGCCCCCCGGATTTCAGGATCCAGTGACTGTCGACCTATTCGATATTGTCGAGTATGCTCGGCCCCGGAACGCACCGGCGCTACCTGCTATTTAACCTAACTTCCGACCTACGTATCGGAAGTTTGCTTCTGAATTTATGGCTTGCCATTGGGCCACTTTAGCGAGCGCATGGCATCGTATCACGTTGAATACAGAAGAATCTTAGCCTTCTTTCATTTTTGTTTTTCATGAGGTACATTGATGTCACCTAGCTAAACTAACGACCTCGATCTTTGCCTTCGAGACGCACATTGCAAAGAAACAATATATCATGACAGCAAGTAACGGAGATGGAGATTTGGCTGTGTTACGGAATAAGTGTCGGCAACGACTACAGTACACCGGCATAACTTCTCGAATAGCAAGCGACGCTGACAATGGATAAATCTTGCCAGCTTCAATTCTCGCGACTCGGACGGCAAGATTGATTTTCTTTTGTCGGATGGATCGTCAGCAATTTGAGCAAGTAGCTGCTGTCGACAAGCTCGAACTAACGCCGTGTTTCACGCGGGGCAGCTCCGGAAACAAGCTGAATTTGGACTCTTTTAGAGTACGAACGCTTCTACAGTAGAGGTGTCCCTAGCGGCGAGTGTTGCCGCGTGCTTATTCGAAGTTAATATCATAGCCCACGCCTAGTCAGGCACGCTCACAACGCACATTAGAGAAGCTCTACATAACAGAAACAAATCTAGTGTGACCTTACCGTAATGCATCAGCGGCATCTGTAAGATGAAAACGGTCCATACCAAGAAGTGGCCTTGCAGAAGGCGCCACTGCGTCTCCAGCGCGAACGCAAGTTGGTAGATCGCGGAGAGTCCAAATTGTTTTCTGAGGAGTACAAGCAGACCGGCGAACCCTGCGAACTCGACTGCCCCGAATAACATGATGTTGATGACGTCTTGCTCCAACTTGTCGGGTGTCGATGCTGCTGTTTGCGGGTAATACGACGCCACTGGTAGATGAAAAAGAATCGACAGGTAGACCGCATAGAACATCGGTAGAATACACTCAATGTACTCGGTCATGAGAAGGTATTCGGAATGAAAGAGGGCTTGAAGTGCATCCCAAACAGCCTGCTCCATGCCAGTTTGGGACGAACAAGTACCCAGACAATTGACCGAAAAAGAAGGCACCAGCGTCATAGTGCGATAGCGTTCGAAGTCTTGGCCAGCTTGTAATATTAGACTTTGTCTCGGCTTCACTGGGGTCGCTTGCTGCAACGAGGTGTTGCCGTGAATATTAAGGCCAGTTGTTCGGAAAGTGTTCATGAAAGCAGTGCTTTCGTCTGATAGAGGCAGGGGGAAGGGGGCAAATACTCGGATACGGCAGCCACGCCAAGAATCACCGGACTTTTCGAAAACACTCTTCACCATTCTTGGTAGATCCTCGATGTAGTTCGTTGCACTTGATCGTCCCTGCCCTCGAGTGGTTCTAACGGCTTTGGCTTGCTTGAAAATATCACGCAGAGCAGCTATAACGTGAAAACTGTCGAGAGCAATAATGAACACTGTCGTGGCGATCGATTTTGACATCTGCATGCAAATTGCAACGTAGAAAACGTTGAACAGATCCACTGAGAAAACCACTGTCGGGCCAACGAATTCATGGAGACCTTCAGCTGCCATCGCAATGATAACCTTGGTAACCTTCTTAAAAACTGGCAATACAACGACAAAAATGGTTTGCTGGATCCCAGAAAGATGATAAAATATTGCGGTGAAAACCGGATACGCCATCGCCGCACCTCCCTTAGCAAACAGAATTATTGCTTGAGCCTGAAGCTGCTGGCGGAGGACTGGTGACTCGGCAAGCAGACTACGCCCAATTACCAGAAGTGTAAATACCCACCCAATTACCATATAGGGACCGACCATAATAATATATCCAAACGGAATCGGAAATCGCCACGTAGCTGCCAGAAACATCGCCATTGATATGTCGGTGGCAGCAGTTCCCACCGAAATGGCTATCGCCCCACCGTTTGAAATGGTTCCTGGCAGTATTTGTTCTTGTACTTGCGCGACGGCACCCAGTGTCACTGTAGCTGTTGCCAGAAACCACCGGATCCAAAAGGCATAATTTGCTTGCCATCCATCGGAAGGGGATTTCAAAGGTACACAATCGATCAGCAGCGTCACCATCACCGCAGGAATTGGCGAGAGTATGCAAACAGCAACGGCGCGCGATAGCGAAGTCCGCCGGTGGTAATCCCGAAATGCCAGCAGCCGCTCGACCGAGTACTCACTTCGGTGTCCGATCTGGCTTCGGTGCCATAATGTCGCGATCCGGTTGTACACTGAAGCAAATATGCCGAACTTCACCTTTATCTCCCGAGCTTGGGCATGCGGTCGGACCTTCATTCGAGTGGAGAATCATAAACTGAGGCGCTTCTAAAAAAATGATGCGAATAAATAGAAATGTCCGTTGCACAACTACTAAGCCTTGCGTGGGCACCTTGAAGCACTGCTTCGTTCCACCGCTTGAGTTACAGGCACTGGTTGACCACGCTGTCTGATCTATCTGGCTGCATGCGATGTGGACCATTAGACACTTGCCGACATACACCTGGAGCCTCAATATTTTCAGTACGCTGTTCACAGTGTGTGCCGTGATCGGCGGGGCTCGGGAAGAGATCGCTGCTTGTTTGCAGCATGAGCAGTGCTTCATCACGGGACGGGACACAAAGTGACAAAACGGGACTTGGAGTATCAATAACACACAATAAGAAGCATGGCGGTGCGCAGAATAAACGCTGCCATCCGACGCCTTGATTGGCATGAAGTCGAGGCCGCTCTCCTTCGCGACGACGATGCAGCCCCAGTGGAAGTGTGCGAGGCATCGCTGAACGATTGGGACAGCTACGTCAGGTCTGAGAGTCAAGTTCTGAAGTCACGGTTCATGGAGTGGCGGGGCGGCAGAATTTGGATTGTGGAGCTTCCCACTAGCATTCATGAAGGAGCCGTTAGTCGATTTGATACAATGATGGCTATTGGGACGGGGAATGCCATGGGCATAGATCTGATAGGAAGTCTAGCAGCCTACGCTGACGAGCCACCAGCAGGTCTGGCCGGCGAACAGCTATGGGAGCCAGATTGCAGCTTCGGGCCAAACGACACCGTTGTTGGCGCGGTTCTACCAAACGGAGTGATTTGGAATGATTTCTACACGGTGAAAGTGGAGATCGGCGTCTGCGTTGGGTGGCCCGGATTGAATGCCAAAGCAGCAATTTGGCGCGAGTACCCCGGGGTGCAGTACATCGTGCTGATTCGACTGTCACCGTCACTGCGGGTCTGCCAGTACCGATTGGAGCAGCGCGAAAACGGACAATTTCCTGACAATGAAGATCACATGGATATCGTAAATGGAAGTGTCCTGAACTTTGACGCTCACTTATTACTGGGGCTTCCACACAACGCTGACTTACCCCACGGATTTCAGGATCCGGTGACTGTCGACCTATTCGATATTGTCGAGTATGCTCGGCCCCGGACCGGGCCAGCGCCCCAGAACGCGGCAATGCCGCCTGCTGTCTAACCTAACTTCCAGCGCCACGCCAGACCCCGACGTACGTAAGTAGTGCAAACAATCTCTTTGCGTCTAGTTTGCTTTCCATTTTGTGGCTAACCATTGTATTTACTTACACTGACAGTGTGGACCGACTTGTTGCACTCCTGCAAGGCGGAACGGAGCAACAAAAGGAATTGGCCTTACCGGTATCTGAGCTTGAGAGTCTTGCACGCAACGGTAAAACGCTTCGCATTGGGGAAATGAAGAATCACCTTTTCTGTTGTGTGCTTACGATCTGGTTCAAACTCAAATTGACACCTGAACGCGACAAATCTACGATAGGAGCTAGCCATTGGCGATGCAGGTACCACCCGTGCTAAAGGCGGCATACCATTCATGATCTTGAGGCGAGAGGGTCGCGACGATGGGATGTACATCGCTGCTAATGCCCTGGCACGAATGGACGGATGCTGCTGTCTCATTCTCGAACTTGAACGATAGTTGCTTTAAGTCTTAGTTTGAATTTTCGTGAACTTCACCACCAGTTTGCAGTCGATCACTTCGACGCATTTCGGGGTTTCCAAAACTTGATTACCCACGTCCCGGCACGATTTTCGATTACGCATTGATCATGATTACGCATGGTGCTTCGTCCTCGCTTCCACGGTAATCAACTCGAGGTCCGTCGCTGCTCTCCCCCGGGTGTTCCGACACCGCTTATACATGGGCGTTCCGTCGCAGCTTGGTTGAGCCGCGCACTGCACTCGCAACCGCCCGAGCTTATCGAGAATCTCGATTCGAGGCTGAGTCTCATGCTGCAACACGCAGCCAGGTCTTATCGGTGGCTGCACGAGCAGCAGAGCGGCATCGTACCGTCGGAGCTGGGCACGTTTGAGTTCCTGGTTCTGTGCTTCGAGCAAGTGGCGATAGCTGGCGCCGCCATCAACTGCTTCCAGGCTGTCGACTTGGACGGCGGAGACGCGCCGCTGTCGCTGCCGGTAGTGGCGGACCACGTCCCGCAGGTGCTCATGGTCATCGTAACTCTGAGCCTCTTCCTCGTCTGGGGCACGAGACTAATTCAGTGGGGACTGCGCAGCGCCATGCTCGACTGCGTCTGTCCGATGAAGTTCACCACCCGACGCCGATATCTCCCGCCAGTCATCGCGCTTCTCAAGGTTTTCTTCCTTCTGTACGTGACGATGACTCTCAGCGGTTCGGTCGGCTTGGAGTGGAAGCAGCAGACGAGCGAACTTTGCAGCGCGCTCATTCTCGTCATCTGTGAGCTCGTAGACGCGATCGCGATCGCCCACACGTGGGTCACAAGTCGGGTACGCGGAGAGAAAATTTACGACTGGGGCCAACAGGAGACACACGGGACGGTGACGGCCAAGCAACTCATCCTCACGTTTTTCGACCGCTGGAAGGACTGCGGCATGGTGTCGTCCTTCCTGAAACAAAGCGAGATGCTGCTGCTTATGTGTGAAGTGCCCTCCATGGCATGGGCGAGCTGGACGTGCTGCCAGCGAGGCTCCACCCCCGAGCGTCTCTCGTACCAGCTGCATCGATACGTGACGGTGATGACGATAGTCATGGGCATGAACGTCGTGGAGGTGTCGTTGAGCTTGGACGACGACATCGCAGGCGCTGTCGTCTTTTTAGTCGCGGATGTTGTTCTCACTGGCCTCCGGTTGCACGAAGGTCGCTATGCTCGCCGTGAACGAAGACGTGTAGCGAGGGATCGACGACTCACATTGACGCCTACTGACGCTGGTAGCAGCACCCCAAGCCCCGCAGATCACAGCACGCATTCCGAGCCGCGTGATGGAAACATCGATACTGCCGCTGTAACACCAGGCGTGTGTCGACAAGTTTCTGATGGTCCCCATCGCATGCAGCCTGTTCGATCAGACAGCGTGATCAACCAGTGTCTGGAGCTCAAGCGCTGGAAGGAAGCAGTGCTTCAAGGTGTCCCACGCAAGGAATGGATTTACGCCTTCCTTGACTGCGCTTATTCGGTGTTAGTGGTGCTCAACTTTTACGAGACCACGGACACCGCTGAGATGCAGGTCATGTCGAATCTGCTAGGACCGGATGCGAATGCCAGCGGTGCTGACCTGCTCATGGACGAAGTGGACAGAGTTGCGGTGTATTTCGCCATGGGGTTTGCAACAGTGCTGATGATATCGCTGCTTGCGCGATGGTATGTTTTGTACTCGTCAAAGCGCACGGGGGATATCGCGTGGGCAGCTCAACGCAGCAGCACTGACGGTCCCAACTACTTCGCGTTAGGTGTCATAGCCGCTAAACTGGTGCTGCTACCCGTCTCCATCTACGTTTTCGCTGTTCTACTCGTCCAAGCGCATCTGTACACGCCCAAAAGAGGCGTGAATGCACTCGTGTCGGACCTCATCTGCGCCATTGCAGCAGCACGAGCTGTTGATAGCTTGGGTCGAGCATTGCAGGGACTCGGTCGGTCTGCAGTTGGCCTGCCTGGAGCCGATGCCATCAAGGGATCCCGAAATGAGAAAGCGAGTATCGCGCTGCAGGTGTTTTGGGACCGCTTCAACGACTTCCTCACGCCACTGGGCATCGTCCACTTGCTCATTTCTACGACGGAGGTGAGCAAGAACTTCATCGTTGTCTACTTCCTCCTGGTCGTCTGCATTCTGCACGCCATGATCGCCTACGTGGACGCCGTGGACATCACCGGCGCCACGTACCTCGCTGAGCGACTCGGCTACCTCGTGGCCGTCAGCTTTCTCGTGCGAAATTCAGCCAAGTACGTTGAGCGCAAAGGCATCGATCTGTTGGCGCCCGTGCTTCTTGTGGCGATGGAATTTATGCTACTGATCGTGGCGCTGAGCTCAATCTGGAAAGCACAGCGGGATGCCCGCCGCGAAATGGGAAAGGAAGACTCAAATGTGCTACCAGTAGGTCGCGCAATGACCCGCAGTGTGCCCATGTTAGCATCTGCGAGCAGTGACTGGGCCGTGCTCAGCCCCAGCATGGACGCTGGTAATAGCGTACGTGAGCCGGAGAGAGAGGAGGAGGGGGCTCCTAGTGAGTCATGTCGAAGTCACTCTTCCTTCACCTACCTGACGATGTAGAACAGAGAGCAATAACTAATTAATGTATTCTATAGATATGTCTTCCTCGTCGTCTTAAGCCTCTGAAGTTACTTGCCCAGTTCACTACCGGTACTAAGATAAGAAGTTGTGCAACGAACTTTAGAAGTGACAATCACCTCATTCTCAATGAGGGTCCAAGGAACTTTATCAAAACTGCCCACAAACATGTCAATGTTTATCAAAACTACCCACAACCGATACGATTGGTTAAATCTAGGAACCTGGTACAGCAAGGCGTAACACGCTCAGCGCCCACCAGATCCCCAAGTTCTCATCGGACAAGGAGTACACTTCGATGCGCCGCACCACTTCGAGGGGTAATATATGAAGTCCAAGCGCTTTGGATACGACGCGCTTGTCATTCACAACTCCGGTCGAAGAGATCAGCAATCGCCTGTGCACGGTTACGATGTTGTCGCTTTGAATAGGAACGACAAGCTTGTTGCAGTGCTTTTGAAATGTTGTGTCGTTCAACGAAGCCGTTGTGTGCTGTGCGCCGCAATTCCACCCGCTGAATTGTTCTAACGGCAGCTTCACAACGGCGCTGTTGAACAGCTCGACGATGACTACGGTATGCTCTTTGAGTGACTCCAGCATTACAAGCCAACTCTCGAAGAGCTGGCATCAAAGCGTCTGACTCTGCGGCAGACTCTTGTTCTTCGCGGTGATAGCGAAGAAATTGGGCAAAGCGCTGTAAGGTGATAACTGCGGCCATTTGGATTTGAATGACCTGGGGTCGAACAACTTCTGCTGGAATCGGGCTACCATACCGGTATCGATAGGTTCTTTGCTTGTCGACAACGAAGGGTGTAGTGTGCTACGCCTTGCTGTACAGGTTTGCATTGTAGATTTCAGCCATGATAAACATTGACATGTTATGTTTGTGGGCAGTTTTGATAGGGTCCAACCGCATACCCAAGCTCAGGAGATAAAGGCGAAGTTCGGTTTGCTGCAGTGTACGAAGTGAGTACAGTAGCGGTTGCTGGCATTTGGGGCTGCATGTACTTCGTATTTGTGTTACGGTCTTTCGTAGGTAAACAAGTTTGCCTGTTGATGGTTTTGAGAAATGGCAAGAGTTCGGTTGTCGTAGGGAACATTTTTTGGTAGAGCTAAGTTGTCGCCTCTGCGTCTTCAAAGCGCGCAGCGTACGTGATCCATAGTCGAAGTTGCAGCAGAGCGCGACTTTGGGAGTAGCTAGCCAAGGGTTAAACCGCAACAAATACAAATACAAATGCATCTTCAAAGCGCAAGCCTGAACATGACGTTGTGCGCGCGCATCCGTGGAGATCTCCTCGACGTACACAACGACTTCTTTAGTTAATGCCGTTTATCATTTGTTTTAGTGTATTTTATTCTGAGTGTGACGACTTTCCAGCCACAACTACATGTAGAGGGTTGGGCTGGTAGCGCCGTTCTGGTAACTCTATGCATCTCCTGCCTATGTGAACTTCCACAAACTATCATTGATATTATCACCGATATCGTCACTAGATTTCGCTAATTCTGATAGTATTTCTGTGAGTCGCCTCAGCTCCAGGGCCTCCTCCCGCTAAGCTCTCAAGTTGAGGGTGAGCCGCTGGGTAGCTGCGCCGTCCGCCCCTTCACCGAGTCGTACTCGAACTCATAGCGCTTGAACGTCAGCTTACTCAGCAGCTTCAGACTCTTGCCGCCTGCACGTTCTGCAGCGGGTCCTCGTGCTGCTCCACCATCACGTATTAGTCGTTGTATCCCACCTGCCATCGGCTCCGCCGGCCAGTCATTCTGGAATCGCTCCGCCAGGTCGGGGTTTGTGATGTACAGGCGACCAAACCAACGAGGTCGGCAGCGACATTGAAAAACGAAAACCTTCGGTGGTGTCGCGCATGTAGTTGTTGTTGGGTATGACAACACCCTTGAACGCGGTCTTGGCGTCGACGGCCGTCAATGCGCGGCTCATGTTGGAGTAGCGGAGGTGGGCACAGTCGCCATCGACACCGCTAAGTATCCAATCTTGTGCTTGCCCAGTTGCTCCATGACGCACGTGAACATCTCGCAGTTGTCCTCGCTGCCCATGCCGCCGAAGCCGCCGTTAGGAGGTAGGCGCGATACGAAGGGAAAACGGTCTTGATCACGCCCCAGAAGGAATCGCGCGCAGTTCACGAGCGAGCCGCCGCTCTTGTCCGTGCGCTTGTTAGTGACGGATTCAAGGAACTGGTCGATGAGGTAGCCGTTGGCGCCGTGGGGCTCAACTCCGTCGAGCCCGGCCTTCTTCGCTAGCACGGCTGACTTTCGAAAGTCCTCGCCGAGGACTATGGCGGTGATCTCCTCCGTCTCCAGCGCGCGAGGCGTCTCGTAGGTGGACAGATCGTACCGGTAGTCGGCATTGCGTGTGTGGCCGCTCTCGATCCGAAGTGTAATCCGCATCCCTAACGTATATGATCAAATTCAAACATGGATTGGTGTATTTCTCTAACGTAAATACTATTTAAGCCAACATTTTTGCCTGTCAACCTGAATATATTTTATCTAGTGGAAAGCAGTGTTCTCTCATAGTAGATACAAATTGGTGGATTTATAAATTCGGTCACTTGAAGTTTGTATCGAATCGGTACTTTTGTTTCGCGTCTGAATTAATCCACCCGTTGCACTACCAGGAAAAGTGGAAAAACACATGTATCTCGGGAGCAAATAACAGCTCAAAATAAAGTCGAGATTCTTAAAACAGCAGGAAGCGAGAAAACAGATGAAGCCCAATTTTGGATGCCATTCCATGTGTATTATTAATATTATACCGGCACAGTACAGATACCGCCCACTAAGTTGTACAGTGGTACTCTTTTAGTTCCTACAGTATATTATATGTGTTCAGAATATACGGTATTACAGATGGTTGGCGTTGAAGTTTACGTATATTCAAATCAACAGCTCACTCAGCTGAACGCGCTCTCGTCGTGTTGGTGGAGCTGGCATGGCACTCTCCTCTGGAAAAATAATTCCTGTCTTGCGAAAGCAGTTCGCTATCGTTTTTGCCTCCATCGCCGCCCATACCCCAACTGTCCACGTCATTGCTTGGAGTTGGTCAACGTAGAAGGCAGTCTTGTTTTTGGGCGTCATCTCCGGCATTTCGGGGTCGATTCGCTTCGTCGCGAGCTCCATGTGCTTGTCGCGGTATCCGGCTTTTAATGCGGCAATAATGCCTGCATCCATGGGCTGCAAGTAGGATGTAGTGTTGGGGGGAAGTTTTTGTACAGTGATGTTTGTCAGCGCTCCGGTCCCAATGTCGTCGAGCTCATGCGATGAAGCACCGTCGACCAGCAGCAAGATGTCCCTCCCGGCTCGCCTCATTTCTCGATCAAACTCTCGAACCCATTCGCTGTATAAAGCCATTGTCATCCAGGCTTTTTTATTGTTGCGATAGTAGAAGCCCAGCGCCGCCCCCGTCTTCTTCCCGAAACACTTCGGACACTTCGCCGTCCCGAGGAAAATCGCTTCGCGCTTCTCTGACCCATCCGCGTTTGCCGCTAGGGCAATAGTTATGCGAGTTTTGTCCTTTTTGATGCCCTTGGTGTTGGGCTTGCAGATGCCCCGCGACTTCGCTGCACGGTAGAAGAGGCCAGACTCATCCATGTTCCAGATGTCAGGCAAGGCATAGTGCCTCGTGATGTCTTGCATCGCCAGCCGCCCTTCTTCAACGGCTGCAAGATCCACGGACCCTGCCTCGCCGTGCGTCTCGCGAAAGCGGATGTCGTGGCGCTTCATAAAGCGCGTCAGCCACCCATCCGACAGCTTGAGAGGAGGGGGGTTCGAGATAGACGCCAGAATCTGCCTCGCCTTGAAGGTAATTAGCCTCCGCGAGAGACACGTGTGCTGCGAGAGGCACGCCTCCACGTACAACGCAAGCCGTTCCTCGAGTTCTGGGCAGCGCAGCGTGAGGGAGCGGCCTTTGGGCGTGCAGGCTGCCTCCAGTTTTGACTTGACAGTAGTGGCGCTGCGCAGAATGTTCGCGATGGTAGCTCGAGACGGCGGCTGCGACAGCTTGAACTTGGCCTGTGACCAGCGTGCCAGATCGGCGAGCGATGGCGACGGCTGCGAGCGTCCATGCTCCTCGATAACTTGCCATTTTTGCGCGATCGTGAGCCACTTGCCCTTCGTTTGCTTCGTTGTGCAGGTCATGGCGGGCTGGGGGGGGGTCTTGCAGGGCTCTGTTTGAATTGTGAAAGATCCCTCCCTCTGGGCGGGAAAACTGGATTTTTCCTCCTAAAAGCGATAAGGATTCATTACCGATTTTGAGGGTGTATAGACTGACTGTGTGTACAACTTAGTGGGCGGTATCTGTACATGTACATGGAGTTTTTTTGCAGAATGGCTTCAAATTCTGACGATAATACAAAAATAATATACTGTACATACTGAAACCCCCCCAGTAAACTGTCTGTGTAATGTTCTGAAGTACAGCGCTATGCATGTGGCATGTCTGTGAGCAACGTGGCATTCGTCACATGTTGATTTTTTTTCTAGGCGATTTTATTTTAACACTCCGGTCAAATGTATGGGCGATCGCCGCACGACTTAATTAACGATTTAAGCTGGATTGAACGGAGAAAATGAGGTTTTAACCAACGAATCCTATGAACGTTAAAAGGAGCTTTCAGGCCATTTCAAATAAGGCTCATACAGGTCGAGTTTATCGAGGGCTGTCCTGAGCACCACACAACCTTCAAGTTGCAACGAAGGTCCGATTAAGGACACACGCCCGTTAGCCAAGATTTTCGTGAGGGAGACTATAGATTACAAGGGGCGTATTTGGACGGGAGCGTTTGTCGATCGTGCCCGGTGCTCCATGGCTTCGCAGACGCCTTCGACCCCGACAGGCTCATTGTCTACGCAAGAGGAAGTGGGAGCTGTCTTCACGACTGCGGTAAGTTCCCCAGGGTTGTCAGCCCAGGATGACTCCGAGGACTCCGACGACGACAACCCCGTAATGCTGATTGCGGACCAGTTCAGTGAGCTGGGGGAAAGCGGGTTGGGTCAGATCATCAGCAGCAGGCAGCGAACACCGACGGACTCAAGCAGTTCTTGTCGTTGCAATTTATTGCCATTCATCGGAAGCTGCGGTCGCTGGATGATCTGGTTAATTCGCAGGCCGACTTGATCAGGGTGCAGACCGCGACGATCAAGCAGCAGGCAAACACAATCACGGACATTCAAGGAGAAGTGTCTCTCCTGAGGCAGGGTAGCGACCGCCGGCACGAGCAATCGGCTCACAGCAAACGAAGCCGAAGCCGCAGCCCCGACACTCGCAGGAGCCGATCTCGGCGCGGAGCTTTTGACGGACAAGTTGATTTGGGATTCCAGATGCAGTCGTCTCCGTTGGGCTACTTGCACCAGCAGCAGCCGGTGCTTCTTTCGCCCTGGCAGTACCAGAAGCTTCAAGCCATGTGGCAGCTCCGTTATTCCAGTACGGCGCCAACGCAACCGGTGACGGATGAACACCTCGCTCAGTTGTTGGTCAACTTCCAGCCGAGCAACCAGATCAATTTATCCAACTAGCTTTATTTCGCTACAGGCACTCATATTTACCTTTTCATTAACCCTATTGCGAGGGATGGCATGTAAAACCAGCCACATGACCATGTTTAGCATAACAGTGTACCTTTTCGAAGTTACTAGAAGGATATAAACAGGGACAAGCGACGATCACCCTTGTTTTTAAACAGCAAAGGTCAACATCCATACTATTTTTCGTTATTTATTCCGCTAGCTATCCTCACAGTTGAATGTCGGCTTAAAAAAAAGCATGTTTCTACCAATCAAAGAAACTTGCAGAAAGCGTTAAAAAACATGGCATCTAGCCATGTTTTTTACGTTTGAGCTGGAACTGTCTTCCTCAAAAAACCTCCCTAATGTGATGGTTTTAGTTGCGGGAAGCGGAGTGAAACAGTGTATTGCTTGTTTTACGATTACACCTTTTCCAGCATAATTCGCGATGTGCTACAGTAGCGAAGTTCAGCAAGAGCAAAAACAAATTCGCGAAGTGCAAAACCTAATTCATCAAGACCTTCATGAATGAATAATGGAAGCGACCTTTCAGATATTTATTTGCAGTAGACATAGACAGTCCTGAAAGCCAGCAAAAGGATGCGGATACATTTTCGCGGGTATTTACGTGTCTTAGCAGCATTACTGCGCTGCTATGGCACATGGATTAAATGTGCAGATGAAGGAGAACGTGTTGCCCTAGCATTGGGATCGATAACCTACCCCATCTTGCAGATACAAGTATAGCGCACGAATGACGTCAAGTCGTTATAGCAATTCGTATATTTCAGCGTATATCGGTATGTTTCACAATGAATCATATCTGTCAGTTGATAATATGATGAAGGTCTTGATGAATTACGTTTTGCACTTCACGAATTTGTTTTTGCCGAACTTCGCCAGCACATCGCGAATTGCGCCTGGAAAAGGTGTATTGTGTGGAGGGGTACCATACTGAAATCAAGTCAAAATACGTCGCTATACTAGGGTTAATACAGTAGCGACTTGCAAAACTAATGATGGCATATTCCTCTACTAGTGCGCCACCGCCGAAGCCCGTGAGGAAGAGCAGCTTGATGTTGTACCACGATAGCCCCATGACGACGCCCCGGTCGCGCATGACCTTCTCCTCCTTGGAGCATAACTTGTTGTAGGTCTCGAGCACAAGCACCTGCACGTTGGCGTCCAGCCTCTGGTCTCGCGGGTGAGCTGATCGTCCGTAGTGAGCAAGCTCCTGCAGTTGGCTTTGCCCGAGAAGAGCGGTTCGTGCTTGAACTGCACCTGCAGCTTCGTTTTGATCAGGTTGCTCGGGTACACGGCGGCGCGCAAGGCGAGGGACGTGGCGGGGCCCAGCACGTAGTACTTGAGCTTGTCGATCTCGCCCCACGAGATGTCCTCCAGCGCGCACTAGCCCCCGTACTTGTTGAGCGCGTCGTAGTTCTCCCCCGCCGACGCGCTCGGGACGGGGCGACCGCCGCACACGTTGCTGACAGCGTCCTTGACCAGCTTCTCGTCCATCTGGTTGCTCTTCAGCAGGCTCGCGACATGCGCTTTGTGGTACAGCGCCAGCAGCAGGTGGTCGGCGGCCAGGTGCGTGTCCTTCATGTCCTTGCGCATCTTGTGCGCGTACTTGAGCATCTTGACGAGCGCCGATGGAGTCGGGCGCCGGCGTCTGGCTGGGCATCTTTTTGAGCTGCTGCATCACGTCCTGCTGGAAGCCGGCCACGTTGCCGTGCACCAGGTCGGCCACGCGCTTGGTTGTGCCGTTGCGGTCCTCGAACAGCGCGTGGACCATGTGCAGCGGCGTGAGCTGCGAGTGGCCCAACTCCTCCGCCATGTCCTGCGCGTTGCGCAGATACTCGTTGGTCTTGTCCGTGAACTCAGCGGGCTTTACGTATAGCCTGAATACGTAAAATCCGCCAGGAACTGCCACGGCTCAAGATTGAAATGTCCATTCTTTTGAGTGGGCCGGATACTGTAAGTACAATATTAATACATACTCTGTACCGTATGGTACGGTCCATATCTGGTATACACATGTATGAATACGATTCCTACGGTATTTGAACAGAATTTGCATTTAATACGTCGACTTTGAATTGGGCCATCGCCCCAGAAGCTGAGGGGCTTCTGCTCAAACCAAACACCGTTTCCAGCAGACTCCTAGCCATGTGCCTGCAACTGAACTAAGTGTACTGTGACCTTGCTTATGAAATGACCGTCGGTTGTTGCTCTTTACGTCGCCCGAAGGACAACCCACGAGGATTTCCTCGGTACCAGCAGTAAGTATTCGCTGGGAACCGTTAATCCCACCGCGATTTTCCTTAACGCTACCAGAATGTACCATATATATGGTACTCGTTTCTAAATTCTAGAAATGTTTCTATATTATTCGCTGGCGAGTAAAGTGGATGTCGTGAGGTTACGATCCGTTCAATTCGTTGAAGGATTGGTGTGTCTAAAGTACACAGCTTGTGCAAGTACATGTATTAATAAGTACAGTACATGTATTTTTGATTGTGGCAGTCGCTGGTACATGTACTGGAAGCTCTCACCGGCAGGACCCTGCATATTCCAGAGCGTAAATACAGGTATTGCTACGACCTTACCGATAAGTGAGTTTTAGTCATCGTAACGTCAAGTAAAAGATCGATTTGCGCCGGTGGCTCACGCTGACTCTGTCTGCTGTCGATTTCCGAGCCAGATCCTTACAGACGGACGATATGCACATCATTCAGATGGTTAAGACGAAGAGAGACCGAAAACTTAATCTACAGTGTGCCGACCAGCTATGGTGTGCTCAAGAAAGAGTTCGAGCATAGGTGATCATGCACATCTGAATTTCATCCCAGGTTGCCGTGGATGCTGGAGTCCAGCTGCCTGGACATTAGTGGTGTGAACGTTCAGCTTCACGCCACTTTACGCCCTGAACGTTCAGGATAGGCAAAGTTCAGCTGAACCACCTATGAACCGCCCTGAACCACCTCACTTGAAAAAACTATAGAATCAGTTTCAGGTGCAAAACACCAATTTGCAGATGGTCGCGAGCGCAAGCACCTGCAGCCCGCCGCACCGCCGAGGGTCGCCCCGAGCCGCGCTTCAAGCACCACGCGCACCACCAGCACCGCGCCGACGTTATGCGCCTCGAGCGCGACGCGTGGTGGCCCACACCCACCAAGAGCGAGCGCCGCAACATTCCCGCCCAGATGCGGCAGGCCGCCGACGTCCCGCGCGGCAACGCGGCGCAGCTGAGCCGCTCCGGGCCGTCCACGACCTCGTGGCCCCCTGTCATGGCGGCCCCCGACGAGCTGCTGTACGACGCTGTAAACGCGGTGACCTCGCGTCGTCAGCGCCGTCTACGGCCTACACAGGAAGACAGGACGAGCACAGGCGTGAGGCGCGACCCATGACGCTGTTCGAGAGCGCGTGCATCTTCAGCGAGTCGGGGCAATTGCTGAGCCACGACAACTAAGACGAGCTCGGGTCATCCCCCGAGATGGTCGCAGAGGGCACCCCCAAGCGAAAGTTCAAGCGCCGCGTACGGCGCCGCAAACACGAGAGCAAGCGCGCCAACGTCGTGGACGCACGCCTCCTAGCTCCTGCAGGAGCAGCACCTCGAGGAAGTCTGCACAACCCAAGAAAGCCGTCGACTGCGGCGTCTCCTGCACCTTGCAGAAACGGCAGTGGTCGCTGAAGCAGCCGAGGCCTCCGTACAAGTAGTCTGCGTCGACCACTGCGGCAATGCCCGCTGCAGCGCGCCTTCGGAGATCTCGCAGGTCCCAGTGGTGACCACCAACGGCGTCATGGACGGGAAGTTGGCTCCGAAGGCCGTCGAGACCTGACGGCCACTGGCTTCGTGTTTTGAAAAGACGCTGCAGCCTCGATCATTCGTGAACAGGTGCTTAGTTAACATGGAGCGGTGTCTGTATCCCCTGGTTGAGCGTGTTTTGACGCTCTGGGGTCTCGAGCAGGTGCCCGCACGCGCTACTGGAGCTGGACTTTGACGACAGCGACTTCTTCTGCGAAGGCTTCATCCACTGCAAAGCCCACGCCGCATTATTTGACCCCAGCACAGGCATCTGCCTGGAAGGTCCCATTCCTCGCGCAAAGCTCTGCGGGTGAGAGATTGTGCGACACATGCGGTTGATACTGTAGTGCTGAAGCACTAACCTATCGTCTCAATGCCGACGAAGTCGTGCTGGAGCTCATGTGCCTGCTGTTCCCCGACGTGGAAGTGACTCAGGAGCTGAATCTGCTGATATTGGACGGCGGACAGCACAAGGACGTATTCTGCTTTGACTAGGACAACATTATCGAAGCTCCGGCCGCGCGCAAGCCCAAGAGCGGCGTCTTGGACATGGATCTACTCAAGTTCCAGGCCGCACTGACGACCATGCTATTCAGTTCCGAAGCTTCCGTGCAGGAGATGCCTGCGCGAGGGACTTCAGTGGAGAGTCTGCAGGAGATGTTCTTTACGCCGCATTGGATCGCTAACGAGCTGTTGAGCACAGTCAAGCTGGACGTGCTCGCCCAGTACGACCGCTTTGCAGTGATGAATGCGATCTTTCGCACAACCCGGAGATCATCTCCGAGATGCGCCCCTGCATTTTGGCAGCCGCGTCGTCAGCTTTTCTGGCGATCATCCAGCACCAACGACTGGCAGAAATTGACCCCCGCAACTCGCGCAAGGACCTCGTCACTGTCAAGGGCATGCTTTCGTTTTTGAACGTCGCAATGGATGTAATTGAAAGGGACGCACGATTCAACCCGGAAACTTTCGGCATCACCGACGAGCAGACCATCGGTGGACTGTGCAGTCGGATCATGCGCGCGATCCGGTTACTTGTTCGGCGCTCGCCTGAAGGCAGCGGTTACGCGGATTCGAACCGCAACCAGCTCGAGAAGTTCGCCGAGTGCAGCGACTCTGCAGAAGCAACGACGTACCGCGCGATGGGTGAGCTGATGAACCGGATGACCGCGTTCTCTCCGATGCACGGCGAGAAGTTCCTCCGTTGGATGCTGCTAACGTGGCATCAGCGCAGCTGTTCTTCGTGCGATTTACAGCGGGTCTGCTCTGGCAGCTCACGCAGATCGGGCTCATCAGATGTGGTGCACCGCGCCTTCACGCGCGTGCAAGCCTGTATCCAGTCAACGCACTCCGTAGTGGTCCAGGAGGCGTGCAACATGTGCGGGAACTTCCAGCTCATGAGCGTGTACTTGTCCTGCGACCAAGCGTTGCGCGAGAAAATCGCGTCTGCTCTCCACGAGAACGCCACCTCCCACTGGAACAAGCGCATATGCGGGGAATGCTACAGGTGCAGCAAAGTAACATGATAAGACTGCAGCAGCACGCAAGGAACGGCTTGCACATTCCGAGGAGAGGACAAGTCAAGAATTCGACGTTGAATTGAACAGTGTGAATGGATTGAAGGAAGTATTCACGAAAGTTATACAGCGTCTCAAGCCTCGGGGCTCGGTGGCCACGAAGTTGGCGCCTAGATGTGCTACTACCTCGTCGATGCAGTCACGCGCCACACCAACGGCAACAATATCCACAAGGTGCACGGCAAGATCGCATTCGTGTACACGTCGCTGTCGGCTTGGGCCACGCGCTGTTTCTCGCGCTTCAAGAACCCCGTGCACCTGCTACAGGCGATGGTGGCCTCGCGCGGTGTCTGGGACTGCCGTTCCAGCACGAGGCGAGTACGTCGGCGGCGGACTGCTGGACAACTAGCTGCTGTTCGAATGGGGGGGGGGGGCGTCCGCACGATCAACGTCACGCCGAACGTGTTCACAGTCGCGGACACCCGGCCGTCGTGCTACGCGCCGCTGTGGTAGTCCATGTACCCTCCGTCGCAGCGAGAGATGGGATGGCTGTTCGCCTTGGGCTGCAAGGACGGCTTGGCGTGGTGTGTGCGTCGCGGTCTACCGGGGTCGGAGAGCGCTGAGGTGCTGAGAGGCGACTACGTACAGGGGCAAGTGGAAAACGGTCGTGACCCGAGTCGTGGGCTACTGGTCGGTAAAAGACGTGGTGCTAGCTGTAGCGGGACTTCTCCTGTTGTCGGAGGAGACGGTCACGAGCAGTGTGATTCGACTGGAGATTCTGAGGCTGGTGACGGTAGTCGCAGCCCTTTTGCAGTGGGCGAGGTGCTCTGGGCTGTCTTGGCCGCCGGAACGCTCATGGGGTTCGTCGAGATCCGCAGCAGCGTGCCAAATGCCCTCCTGTTGCTCATGAACTGCGTCGCAAGCCAACAGCACAAACCCCGCTATCTGTAGTCAGCTCATAGAAACAACCATTGATCTCAAAGCAACGAAAGGCAAATATGACGTGCAGACATTCTATATATTCGCAGATCTAAGCATATTCATCGGACTCACGCTTGAGAGCATTGATTCCTTTCCAGTTCTCCGCCATAAATGGTCGAAAATGGTGAGCGATCCATGCAGCAAGTAGCTTGTTCAGATGTGACTGCTGTTGTTTCGTAATTTTGCGCAGCTTTTTCTTGTTCTCACCGTCAGATTCGCCGGCAACGTTTCCGCGACGAGTCCCGTCACCTCGAGTAGACAGCTCTGCTTCTCTGTTATATGCCCGGAGCTCCGCTGAATGATATGTTTCCATATGCGGCGGTACTTTTGACTGCCCGACGCTGAATTTGAACGTAGCATTACACAAGAGGCAATACGCTTGATCAGCATGGCTGTTGTCCAATTCATCACGCTCAACGTGTCGGAACGCATCACTCCGTATCAACCGAGCGAAATGCCACGCGTCTCTCCTGTTCTGACGCTTCATGGAATACAACAACAGATCACGCTCGTCTTCGACCTGGCGGCGAACTGCCTCAACATCAATCGTGCGAGCTGTCGCGTCGGGAGCACGAGCCGGTTGGAATTGCATGGGGTACTCCACTCGCTGCAGCTCTTGTTGGCGAAGTGGCTGGTTACCTTGCTGACCAAATTGATGATGGTCTTGTTGTTCGAGTTCATGTTGCTCTCGCTGCCACTGTAGATGCTGGCGCGGTGGCTGCTGCCGGGCCTGCTCTTGTTGTTGGAACTGGTACTGCGATCGCCGATACGTGTACTCTTGAGGGCACTGCCCGATTTGATGCTGGCGCTGGTCTAGCCGTTCTTGGGGCTGTAGGGGTGGACGGAAGCTGGATACGGGCGGCGAACGTTGAATTTGTGGGCTTGACGCTTGTAATTGTCGTGCAGGTACAGATGCCGAGCCGTAGAAAAGCGAACGTTGAGCACGTGAAGGTGCTGGCGATACCGGTAGGTGGTCATACCGTGTCGTCTGCTGAGCGTCAGCTTCTTGTCGAGATTCCATGACCCCAAGCTGGCCGGTGTAGTTGAAGGCGCCACAATTTTCAAATGGACTGTCAACCAATCCGTACAAGGGTATATAGCCAAGGTTTTAAACACTTAGCTGGCGAAGCTGGACCCGTGATGCAGGAGGCGGCGACGCTTAAACCGGCGGAGCAGGACCCGACGAAGCTGGACCCGGCGACGCAGGACCCGGAGGAGCAGGACCCGACGAAGCTGGACCCGGCGAAGCTGGAGGCGCCGAAGCTGGAGGCGGCGACGCTGGACCCGGAGGAGCAGGACCCGACGAAGCTGGACCCGGCGAAGCTGGAGGCGCCGAAGCTGGAGGCGGCGACGCTGGACCCGACGAAGCTGGAGGCGGCGACGCTGGACCGGCGGAGCAGGACCCGACGAAGCTGGACCCGGCGAAGCTGGAGGCGCCGAAGCTGGAGGCGGCGACGCTGGACCCGACGAAGCTGGAGGCGGCGACGCTGGACCGGCGGAGCAGGACCCGACGAAGCTGGACCCGGCGAAGCTGGAGGCGCCGAAGCTGGAGGCGGCGACGCTGGACCCGGAGGAGCAGGACCCGACGAAGCTGGACCCGGCGAAGCTGGAGGCGCCGAAGCTGGAGGCGGCGACGCTGGACCCGACGAAGCTGGAGGCGGCGACGCTGGACCCGACGAAGCTGGAGGCGGCGACGCTGGACCGGCGGAGCAGGACCCGACGAAGCTGGACCCGGCGAAGCTGGAGGCGCCGAAGCTGGAGGCGGCGACGCTGGACCCGACGAAGCTGGAGGCGGCGACGCTTGACCCGGAGGAGCAGGACCCGACGAAGCTGGACCCGGCGACGCTGGACCCGACGAAGCTGGACCCGGCGAAGCTGGAGGCGCCGAAGCTGAAGGCGGCGACGCTGGACCCGACGAAGCTGGAGGCGGCGACGCTTGACCCGGAGGAGCAGGACCCGACGAAGCTGGACCCGGCGACGCTGGACCCGACGAAGCTGGACCCGGCGAAGCTGGAGGCGCCGAAGCTGAAGGCGGCGACGCTGGACCCGACGAAGCTGGAGGCGGCGACGCTTGACCCGGAGGAGCAGGACCCGACGAAGCTGGAGGCGGCGACGCTGGACCCGGAGGAGCAGGACCCGACGAAGCTGGACCCGGCGACGCTGGACCCGGTGACACTGGAGGCGGCGAAGCAGGAGGCGGCGACGCAGGAGCTGTGGGGGCAATGGGCGCCACTTATCTGTTGTGGCTGCTCACTGTATTAAATACGATAATAACATATCCCCTTTCAAAATGAAACAAAATAGAATTTGCGAGTAAAAGTTGCCCTATATCCCCCAAATGAAACATCACCTTACGCAAAGTATAGTGTGCGTATGTAAATGCCATGTTTGAATTGGAGGTAGTAAAGCGGCGTAAAAGGGGGTTTGGAGCGGTTCAGGGCGGTTCGGCTAAACCGCCTGGAGTTCAGCAAATCGGAGTTTGCGAACGTTCAGGGGCTGAACGTTCACACCACTACTGGACATCAGCGTTTCCAATTGGTGGGGAAGGGGAAAATGAGCATGAGTTGCAGCCTCGCGAGCAGACGAACAGTATTAATGCGCAGGGGAGAGATTGAACACCCGCCTGTGGTTTTCGTACACGACAAGCGCCTCGGAACAGTCAATCCACGCTCCTGTAAGCAGCTCATTCTTCAATCTTCCTCGTCACACCAAACACCTGAACGATGCAGATCTTCGCTCCTCTCGTGGCACTCGTCGCTCTCGCGTCTGGAGTCCTCGCCGACGGTGCGTGCAGCGGACCCAACGCACGCACCACGCCACCCAAGGGCGCTATCGTCGTCGATGCCACGGGCTCCTACAAGGGCAGCTTCAAGACCGTGTCGGAGGGCGTGGCCAAGCTGAACCCCAAGAAGAAGGGGGTGCAGACGGTGTTCGTGCAGCCGGGCGTCTACAACGAGCAGGTGCTCATCTCGCCGCTGGCCGGCCCGCTGGTGCTGCAGGGCTACACGTGCGACGCCAAGAACTACGCTAGCAACCAGGTGACAATCACCCAGGCCAAGGCCCAGAAGGACATCCCTGCCGAAGTGAAGGGCGAGGCCCGTAACGACATGACCAGCACGGTGCGCTTCAAGTCGGACAAGGTCAAGGTGTACAACCTCAACATCGCCAACACGGTCGGCAACGTTGGCCAGGCGCTGGCCGTCAACGTGAACGCCACCGACTACGGCTTCTACGCCTGCAACCTCACGGGCTACCAGGTTGGTTGTTCACGGCTTCTACTCGAGGCTTCTAACAGACTACTCACGCTATAACTTTTTTTCTCTATAGGATACCGTTCTGGCCGACAAGGGCCGCGAGCTCTTCGCCAAGACGTACATCAACGGTGCCACCGACTTCGTCTTTGGTCGCTACGCGCAGGCCTGGTTCGAGTCCTGCGACATCGAGACCATCGGCACGGGCTTCATCACGGCCAGCGGCCGCGAAGCCGCGAACAGCTCGTCCACTTACGTCTTCAACCGCGCCCGCGTCTTCGGCAAGAGCGGCGTCAACTCGACCGTCCTGGGCCGCCCGTGGCGCCCGTACGCGAAGGTCGTCTGGCAGAACAGCGAGCTGGGCGACGTTGTCAAGCCGGAGGGCTGGTCCACTTGGGACGCCACCTCCAGCACGGCCGATGTCGTCTTTAAGGAGTTCAACAACTCGGGCCCCGGCGCCGTCAAGGGCAGCCGCGTTGCTTTCAGTGGCCAGCTGGACAAGCCCGTGGCCATCACCGAGGTCCTCGGCCAGCGCTACGCCAAGGAGTGGTTCGTCGACACCTCGTACCTGTAAACGAACCGATCCCAGTGTGGGGGCGCATAGAGTGCTGGAGAAGTATTCCATAAGCACGTTTCATAACAAACATCGATGTGAGTGTCCGAGCCTGAGCAAAATAAACAGTAACTTCACTACGTAGTATTTTGGACTTCCCAGACTTCATCAAAACAGTCATCTACCATTATCTCACTGGAAATCACCCGGTATCTACAGCAGTTTGATCTTGTCCTTCAAACTGAAAGGTTCAACGGTAGAACTATGTACGGTACTTACTCAAAAGGTACTTAAACGTGGCACCACAATTCCGTCACGGCCAACAGCCTCAAAACTGAAGTTGCCATCCCGACCAACGAATGCGAAACATTGCAACGATGGCATGGTCGCCCTCAATTTTTCGCTGCAAGTGCAAGCTGCTCTTCAGCTCCTGTCGTCGACTGCAAGAGAGCGAGTCGCGCGTCGCCAAAAACAAGCACCAGCTGTCGTGCGATCGGGGGAGAGGTTCCGTCCGTCCCGCAATAACTAGTGCGACATAATTCCTTTATACTTTATTTCCCTATTTGAACAAAAACAAATCGCAATGCACCACATATTCTGGAACCTCGTTTGTTCATCACCTCGGTCCGCCGTCCATTCGCCCTTTGGGATCTGTGGACTCGAGACTCTGCTACGCGACGCTGGACCTGGGCATGAAGATGGAGCGCGGCCCGAACTACGCCGAGTACGAGGACGGCACCCCGCTGAACGCGCCCGTGGGCACTTCGTCGTCCAGTTCCGAGAGCCCCGCGAAGCGCGTGGACATGCCCACGACCACGGGCCGCATCATGGACCGCAAGGACGCGCTGTTCAAGCGCTCCAAGGGGCAGTGGAAGTGCGTGACAATAGTCTAGTAGTAGGTCAAAGGTTGGTACTTACAGTATTCTGTTTGTCCCACTTCGTGACTATGTTGCAGTATCCGTCGCCAAAAGGTGCCCCACTACTGGAAGCTCTACATGCAGGACCCGTTCCACTCAGTCGTCAACATGCGGCTCAGCAAAGTGCTGGGATCGCTCGTTTTTGCCGTGCGTACTCGCAGTTTTAGAGGGTTTTTTTTATTGCGGATCGACTGACCCTGTCGTGATGTTTGGTGCAGTATCTCGTGGTGATTACGATGTTCGGCGCGCTGTACACGACGCCGCCCGACGAGTGCAAGTTGGCCATCAACTCGTTCTTCGACGGCTTCTCCTTCTCCGTTTCGGTGCTGTTCACTATTGGTTTCGGCACCAACGGCGGCGACGTGTTCTTCGGAGACTGCGTCTGGGTGCAGACCATCATCACGCTCGAGTCCCTGTTCGGCATTTTGCTGGACGCGCTGGCCATCGGAATCATCTTCCAGCGCTTCTCGCGCGCGCAAGCGCGTGCCAACACCATTGTGATGAGCACCCACGCCTGCGTGCGCCGGATCCGCGGCAACCTGTACTTCATGTTCCAGGTGTGCGAGATGCGCAAGCACCAGCTCGTCGAAGCCCATGTGCGCATGTACGCAATTCGGCACGACGTGGAGTTCGGCGAGCACTACTACTTCCAGTCGTACCCGATGCGCATCCAGCACCCGGACGACGATCTTGGAGGCATGCTGTTGCTGGCGCTACCTTCGGTTGTCGTGCACCGCATGGACGCCTGGAGTCCGATGCTGCGCCCGAAGAACGCCGAGACGTGTGGGCTGCACCACAACCCTGCGCGCGGCTATTTGTTCCCGGAGCCGCTGTGCCGTGAGGCCGACGGCCAGAGTGGAGACCGCGATGCGTCGGTGCAGGTCAACCAGGCTACCAACCCGGTGCACAACGCGTGCCGCTGCAGAACAGGCAACGCTGCCATGGGTGACGTACACGCTGCCACTCAGCCGCCGAGCATCGAGGAGATCAAGCAGTACTGGGCCGAGTCGCAGGTACGAAGATCCGCATCGAATTTGTTTCTTGCTACCGGGTGTGCACATTTTCTAACGGATATCTGCTGGTTGTTTTTGTATTTCTTTGCAGTTGGAGGTGGTGGTGCTTGTTGAAGGTATTGACGCTGTCACGTCGGCCACTATCCAGGTGCGGCACTCGTACAAGGCTGAAGATATCGTGTTCAACCACCGCCACGTGAACTGCGTGGACGTGGACCCGGAGACCGGCGGTGCTGTGATCGACTTCCGTCGCTTCCACGAGACCAAACCGGTGGATCCGGAGTGCAACAAAGTGGCCGGCAGCTTCTACTAACCGGCTACCGCAGCAGATCTTGGACATACAGCAAGCAAGCAAGAAAAGAGATAGCGCCGTGTACCGATAAATGCCATACTTTTAGATGACCATCTTCCTCCGGAAGTGACCTTCACTGTCGAGTATTTGTGGTACAAATACTCGAATTTCGTGGCCAATCGAGCTATTACTCCGATAATCCTTGACCTGGAGGAATGTCAAAGGGCTGATCCTATCCATAGGGCGAGCAGCAGTTGCCACCAACTAACTACAGCGCCAACTGCCTGTTGGCGCTGTCGGCCACGTAATTCTGCACAGTACCATATCGATCCTTTCTTCCCCGTGAATTGCTCCACGAACGCAGGAACCGAGTGCACCGCGTAAGCAAACCAGCAGCCTAAAGGAGGGTTGACACTGCGTTTCTGCCTTCTGCACCTTGCGGCGCACTTGCTGTTGGGTTGGCCAATCGGCCATGCGGCATCACTTGAGAGCTGCGACGCGGCATCCATCTCACCGCCCGCTGCAGCAACAACGGCCGCCGTCGACAGAATCTGCAACAGCACTTCCCCCATCTCGCGTGCAAGTCGACCGCGCCGGCGGCCTGCATCGGCAGCAAATACACTCGTGCTCAGTATGCCGCTTCATCCCGCGAGATCGACAATTGACACGCGTTTCTCCACCAACGAGCAAATCTTTTCCCCGGACGGACACCAAGCAGCCAAGAGTCTTGGCCCAAGCGGACCATTTCGCCGGGTCATTGGTGCTTGGTGGCAAAGCCACGCTTCAGTTGGTGTACACCTGGTGTAAACGTGCAACACCGGGCCATTTGGTGCTTGGGTCGGCCCCCTCAAGTTGCAACCGCGAGGTTTTATTGTCTGCGAGCCAAAAGTTCGACCCGACCGGTGGTTGCGATCCTCCTCATTCTCGGATTCCCCGTCCAAACAGCAAGTCCCAACAAAACCCCCAAGCAGTGATCATGGCCTTCCGTCAGGTGTTCAAGACGCAGGCGCGTCACATGAGCTCCGGCTCGCGCAAGTTCTTCGTGGGCGGCAACTGGAAGTGCAACGGTTCGCTGGGCCAGGCGCAGGAGCTCGTGGGCATGCTCAACACGGCCAAGATCCCGGCCGACGTGGAGGTGGTCGTGGCCCCGTCGCAGGTGCACGCCGCCACGGTCAAGGCCGCGCTGCGGCCCGACGTGCGCGTGAGCGGCCAGGACGTGTGGAAGCAGGGCAACGGCGCCTTCACGGGCGAGACGTCGGCCGAGATGCTCAAGGACCTGGGCGCCGAGTACACGCTCGTGGGCCACAGCGAGCGCCGCGAGAAGGGCGAGACCAACGAGGTCGTGGCCAAGAAGGCCGCCTACGCGCTCGAGAAGGGCCTGGCCGTCATCGCCTGCATCGGCGAGACCAAGGAGCTGCGCGAGGCCAACCAGACCGTGGCCTACATCACGGAGCAGCTGGACGCCTACGCGGCCGAGATCAGCGACTGGACCAACGTCGTCATCGCCTACGAGCCCATCTGGGCCATCGGCACGGGCCTCACGGCCTCGCCCGACCAGGCCCAGGAGGTGCACGCCAGCATCCGTGCCTGGCTCAAGGAGAAGGTGTCCGTCGAGGCCGCTGAGAAGACCCGCGTCATCTACGGCGGCTCGGTCGGCGCCAAGAACGCCCCCGAGCTCTCGCAGAAGGCCGACATCGACGGCTTCCTCGTCGGCGGCGCCTCGCTCAAGCCCGACTTCCTGCAGATCATTAACGCCCAGAACCCCACGACCAACGTGGGCGGCGCGGTGAACGTCGCCATCAACGGATTCGGCCGCATCGGCCGCCTCGTGCTGCGCGCCGCCGCCAAGAACCCGCTGATCAACGTCGTGGCCATCAACGATCCCTTCATCTCCACGACCTACATGGAGTACATGCTCGAGTACGACACGGTGCACGGCAAGTTCGACGGCACGCTGTCCCACGACGAGCAGCACATCTTCGTGAACGGCAAGCCCATCCGCGTCTTCAACGAGATGAACCCGGCCAACATCAAGTGGGGCGAGGAGCAGGTGCGGTACGTGGTGGAGTCCACGGGCGCCTTCACGACCACGGAGAAGGCCTCGACCCACCTGCAGAACGGTGTGGAGAAGGTCGTGATCTCGGCCCCGTCCAGCGACGCGCCCATGTTCGTGATGGGCGTGAACCACGAGCTGTACGAGAAGAACATGCATGTGGTGTCGAACGCTTCGTGCACGACGAACTGTCTGGCCCCGCTGGCCAAGGTGGTGAACGACAAGTTCGGCATCAAGGAGGGTCTGATGACGACGGTGCACGCCGTGACGGCGACGCAGAAGACGGTGGACGGCCCGTCGAAGAAGGACTGGCGTGGTGGCCGTGGCGCGTGCTTCAACATCATCCCCAGCTCGACTGGTGCTGCCAAGGCCGTGGGCAAGGTGATCCCCAGCCTGAACGGCAAGCTGACGGGCATGTCGTTCCGTGTGCCTACTGCTGACGTGTCGGTGGTGGACCTGACTGCTCGTCTGGTGAACCCCGCCTCGTACGACGAGATCAAGGCTGCTATCAAGTCTGCCAGTGAGAACGAGATGAAGGGCATCCTCGGTTACACGGAGAAGGCCGTCGTCTCGAGCGACTTCATTGGTGACTCGCACTCGTCGATCTTTGACGCTAGCGCTGGCATTGCCCTGACGGACGACTTCGTGAAGCTTGTGTCGTGGTACGACAACGAGTGGGGCTACAGCACGCGTGTGCTGGACCTGATCGAGCACATGGTCAAGAACGAGTAAGCTGCTCTCATGGTGCTGCTACGTCCGGCTTGAAGTACGTGCTGGCGCGTTTGGTCATTGCACACCCCACGGTCCATGAGAGCGACGCAGCTTTCTAGAGTTTGTGTATCGTGCGGAGTGCACACAGCCCCCTTCTTAGCAGAGCAACGTCGACGAGTTTGCTGTTGTCAGTATCAATAGAAGTATGAATTCCAACCAACTCGTGCGTTGTTGAACATGTCAGCGGCATCCGCTCAAATGCCTGCAAACGTTGACTCGCCAAACCGTGCTGACGTACGCGGTTGTCGCATTGACGAGGATCGCATCCTCCTCGTTGCTCGCATCCTTGCGAAAACATTGTTGTGGACGTGAGAGCCACGAGCAATCGAGTCGTAAGTATCAACCGAACGAGTCGAAGCGATAGCCATCGCATTAAAGCAGCAAGTGACTGCCGTGCTGGGCATGCTGCAGATAACCTGCAAACTGAACATGAAATGTATCAAGCATCGGAACCAGGGTGTCAGCCGCACCAATTCCCTCCTATACCCGCGGCACGAATGCCACGTCCCGCCAAAGTTGTTTTACTCAACAGACCTCGACACTGTCGAGTCGACAGTAAGAGCACCAAAACGTGCATCGATGATCGAAGTCAACAAAAGCGCAACCTTCGCTACAGCAACCAATTCCACGCTAAAAAGCGCCTCGGAATCTCGATAGACAAGCATCGGCAGCCCTCGCACCCGAGCCAGAGAAGTCTCTCCAGGAGCAAATCTCTTCATGGACCACAAATCTCGCGCGACCAATTTGGTCCGAGACAGCTCTGCGCGCAGTAAAGCCGCGCTACCAAATCACATAAATGGTCCGTTGGTGCTTGGTGTCCGCCAGTGTTTCTCCAAGCAGCACTCCCCTCAACGAGCAATCGATCCTCTAAAAACCTCGCCTTGAAGTCTTAGCGGATCTCTAACGTACGTGCCAGTGGTCTCTCCGCTCGAGTCATTTCTGGATTCGCCCTCCTCACCACACACTCCCAAGTCTCACCATGGTCAACGTCGCCATCAACGGATTCGGCCGCATCGGCCGCCTGGTGCTGCGCGCCGCCGCCAAGAACCCCAAGATCAACGTCGTGGCCGTGAACGACCCGTTCATCGCCACCAAGTACATGGAGTACATGCTCAAGTACGACACGGTGCACGGCCGCTTCGGCGGGGAGATCTCGCACGACGAGCAGCACATCTTCGTGGACGGCAAGCCCATCCGCGTGTTCAACGAGATGAACCCGGCCAACATCAAGTGGGGCGAGGAGCAGGTGCAGTACGTGGTGGAGTCCACGGGCGCCTTCACGACCACCGAGAAGGCCTCGGCCCACCTGCAGAACGGCGTGGAGAAGGTCGTCATCTCGGCCCCGTCCAGCGACGCGCCAATGTTCGTGATGGGCGTGAACCACGAGCTGTACGAGAAGAACATGCACGTGGTGTCGAACGCTTCGTGCACGACGAACTGTCTGGCTCCTCTGGCCAAGGTGGTGAACGACAAGTTCGGCATCAAGGAGGGTCTGATGACGACGGTGCACGCCGTGACGGCGACGCAGAAGACGGTGGACGGTCCGTCGAAGAAGGACTGGCGCGGTGGCCGTGGCGCGTGCTTCAACATCATCCCCAGCTCGACTGGTGCCGCCAAGGCCGTGGGCAAGGTGATCCCCAGCCTGAACGGCAAGCTGACGGGCATGTCGTTCCGTGTGCCTACTGCCAACGTGTCGGTGGTGGACCTGACTGCTCGTCTGGTGAACCCCGCCTCGTACGACGAGATCAAGGCTGCTATCAAGTCTGCCAGTGAGAACGAGATGAAGGGCATCCTCGGCTACACGGAGGAGGCCGTTGTGTCGAGCGACTTCATCGGCGACTCGCACTCGTCGATCTTCGATGCCGAGGCCGGTATCGCTCTGACCGACGACTTCGTGAAGCTCGTGTCGTGGTACGACAACGAGTGGGGCTACAGCTCGCGTGTGCTGGACCTGATCGAGCACATGATCAAGAACGAGTAAGCATGTTGTTGTTGAATGCTTGCATAGGCCTCCAGCTTGCTCCTTTTCAATACCCACCTCGTAAAAATACAGATAAAAGCTTTTCACCTCGAAACTGAACTTGTCTACGACCCGTAGAGTCTACGGCGTAGACCACATGTGTATAATACTACTACTAGTACGTAGTACTGTAGTACTACTAGTAGTAGTACTTTCGAGTTAACGTGATGGGCAGACATCAACACTAAGTGCTCCAACTTGGAAAAGTTATACCGGTAGCTACCAGCTCGATAAAAGCGTCTCCACTACGCCGACATATTCGTGTGCAGAAGTCAACGTCAGCGCAGAATTTAAGTCATCGTCCTCCAAATCAATGGATGTACCGGTACCAGCATCAAGTAGAACTCGAACAGCCTGTCGACTTGCAATCAGAAGAGCTGTTGCTCCACCTGGACACCGATGATCTAATTGTGCCCCATTCTGCACCAACGCCTGCACCAAGTAGCCTTTTTGTGAAGCGAGCATCAGCGGAGTCCACTTACCGGTATTGCTGCTTGTCAAGTCTACCGTCGCTCGATTGTTCAACAGCAACTCCACGACTCCAATATTACCATTAGCCGAAGCCCTCATTGACGTGCTATTTCCAACTCTGTCCTGTAAGTCGATGGATGCTCCACTTTCAAGCAGAATGCGAATGATATCGCGCCGTCCGTATTGAACTGCAAGTACTAGAGCTGTTGCACCATTCGGTTCCGCTATATCAATTAGAGCTCCGTGTTGCAACAAAAGCCGCACAACGTTTGTGTTTCCATTTTGAGAAGCCTCCATCAGTGCGGTGCAGCCACTGCTGTCCACCAAGTCGATATTTGCTCGATTCTCTAGTAGTAAATTTGTTATCGCTGTGTTTCCGCTTGCAGCTGCACAGTGTAGTGGAGGTTGTCCGTTCGAAGCGGAGAAGTCGATCGTGGCCCCGAAGCGTATGATGGCTTGTACGATGTCAAGATAATTGTTCTTGCACGCAATCGATAGTGCTGATTCTCCGTCTGCATTGCAAGTATCGACTTGAGCTCTTTCATCAAGCAGCAGTTTGACCACGTCGATATGCCCGTTCTGAGCCGCACTCATAAGCGGGGTCCAACCTCTCGTATCGACCTTATCGATGTCGTCACGGTGCTGGAGATTTTTTTTCGCCGCCTTCAAATTGCCTTGTTCACATGCGATTCGTAGTGCGGTGTCCCCGTTGCGAAGTTTCTTACCAATTACTAAGTGGAGATCGGTCGCCTTGTCAGAATCGCTAGAAGTAGGTCGGTCGACTGGAAAACTGAAGTCTGGCCCGACGCGCTCGTAGATCAGCTGCGTAAACTCAATGTAGCCACTCATGTACGAGACCGTCAACGGCGGCCAGTTCTGGAAATCGCCACACAACGTGATGTCGGCTCCATTATCCAGGAGGATCCGCACCACAGCCAACCGTTTGTACCACACCGCCGTCAGCAAGGCTGTACCACCGCTAGGCAGTCGTGCATTCATGTTCGCTCCTCTCGTGACTAAGAGCTGCACGACATCGGAGTGGCCGAGTTGGGCTGCAGTGATCAGGGGAGTGTAACCTGCGTCGTCAGCCAGTTCGAGAGCAGCTCCGTGGTTCACGAGCAGCACCACAATTTTCATTTGGTCGTGCTCGCAGGCGATGTTCAGCGCCGTCGCTCCATTGAAATCTCGGGTGTTGATGTTCGCACTATTTTTCAGCAGCAGCTTTACAACATTCAGTTGTCCCCTCTCAGTAGCCTTCATCAACGCAGTCCAGCCAGTTTTGGAGTGAGCCTCAACTGACGCACCGCCTTCAATCAGAAGCTGGACGATTGGGGCGTGGCCCTTTGAAGAAGCCCAGATCAAGGGCGTATCCCCGTTACTATCCGGTAAATTGACTGATGCGCCACCATAGATAAGTGCTTGAGTGGCTTTGAGACGTCCGCGTTGGCAAGCGATAATCAAAGCTGTTTCTCCATTCGGACGCTGTTGATCAACTTGAGCTCCAGTTCGCAACAACACCCGCACCGTATCGGCATGGCCCTCCTGTGAAGCAGCCATCAGCGCAGTCCACCCACTGTTATCAGCCAAGTCGATGGACGCTCGCTTGCCCAAGAGAAATTCCACTAGAGCGACATTTCCGTTCGAACAGGCTGCCAACAACGGGAACTTGCCATTTTCATCCTGTTGGTCGACAGAAGCGCCTCCATCGAGTAGAATTCGAGCCGTGTCGAGACGTCCGTGCTGGCATGCAACTTGTAATGCACCAGCTAGTAGCGCCTTCTTCCGGAACGGGTTGGATGAGTCACTTTCTTGGCTGCTCTTGGCAACAGAAGTGTCCGAGTTCATAGTTTTGGCAAGATGCAGCATCCGGACGACGTCGTCGATTTCGTCGGAGATTGCCTGCCGTTGTTCCTTCATCGCGCTTCTTCTGATAAGGCGGGCGACACGGGACATGTCATTGTACCTTTGAAGATATCTCAAGAAATCGCTTACAGCAGCGGCAAACTTCCCCACTACGTTGGCGCGTTGCAGTGTTGCGTTGGTTTGAACGGATTCCAACGATTGGAGCTCCGCATAGATGTCCATCAACCGCAGGTACGTCTCTCTGTTGGCATGGCGCTGGTGCCGTATACCATCCCGCAACTCGTAGATGCGGCGAAGACTGTCCACGATAGTTAACGCGAGATCCATCGACAGGCGAATTGCAGAATGAGGCAGGTCCAGTCTCCGCAATTTTCATCGTTAAATGATAATTTGGATCACTGAAACGCCACACAAATGCTGTGTGGTCCACATCACAGCCTGTGGTACACAGCACAGTAATAAACGTGAAGAGCTCAAGCGATGTCGCTCTTGGTGCCGGACTACGCGAGCTCGTCGGAGGACGAGGCGGCTCTCAGCGCCCCACCGGCCCCTTCAGTGCCAGCCCCAGCACCTTCTCCAGCTTCTGCTGCATCCGCCTCCGCCTCCGCATCGTCCCAGCCCAAGCAGAAGAAGCCCAAGAAGCCCACGAAGAAGCGGAAGCCCAAGACGACTTTGTACCTGCCGCCAGAGATTCAGCGGCTGCTGGAGACGGGAACCAGCGGCGGCGCGCTGACCGACGATAGCGACGACGACAACGAGCTGCTGGCCAAGCACAAACGCGCCAAGAGGGCGGCCAACAAGCGGCCCAGACCTGCTGCCGACAAGGACTCGGTGCTGTCCTTCCTCCCGCCGCCAAAGCACCAGCTGCCGGCTGCAGACACTGAAGTCAAGTCCGTTACTATCGCCGAGGCTGAGACCGCAGCTCCAGTCGAGGAGCAGAAGGTGGAGGCAGCAGGGCTGCCAGTGGACGAGGCGGCGAACGCTGCGGCCTGGCAGCAGTACTACCAGCAGCAGCAACAGTACCAGGCCAGCTATGCGGCGTCGGAGGGCTGTTACGTTGCACAGGGAGAGGAAGACGCTCCTGGAGGCAGCTCCAAGCGCAGGAGGACGCGCGAGAGGGACATCGAACGTGCACTGCAGCAGGGCCACTTTGAGACTGTGGCGGGGCAGATCATGGAGGTGCAGGGCCCGGCGCCTAACGCATGGCAACCGCCAGTTGACCCGGTGACGGGAGCGAGCGGCGTCGGTGGAGCTAGTGACCAGGAAGTGAAGGTGAAGGCCAGCTTCTGGAACGCGCAGGCTGGCACCACGGTGTCGTCCATCAAGCCCAGTCGACTGCAGAGACAGAAGCACCAGCTGAACCAGCTCGCGTTCGATGCCAAGTTACGAGACTTTGAGCTGCTTGACAAACGAGGAGCGTCTCTGAAGACGAAGAGGGAGACTTATGCCAAGTACGGATGGTAGGAGGGCAAGCCGAGTGAAGTCATGTGCGATACAAATGGAGCTACCGATATACTTTTTCTTTTCACCTAGCTGGTTGCTCGCCTGTTGTTTATGGCAAACTGAGCTGAGCCATAGCTGTCGTCTGCTCTTCCACGCCCCCAGACGCGTCGGTCTCTTCGGTATGACCGCCTTCCTCCTCCTCGCCCTGCTCGTCCTCGCCCTCGTCCTCGTCAACGCCTTCGTGCTCCTCTTGCTCCTTTTCTTCCAGGTATTCCTCAGTGAACACTTCCATCTCGTGCTGCAGTCGCGCTGTCTCGGCCTTGCTGACCTTGCCACGGCGGCTTGCACCAAGTGTCTTCAACTTGCGATCACCCGTGCGGTGCTTGCCGCTCTCACGCGGGTAAACCTTTCTGACGAGCACGATATCAGGCAGCTCGTTCTTGAGCGAGTACGTCTGGCTCGTGCCGAAGACGGCAGAGGAGAGATCGTAGCCCTTGACCGTGTCGCCCGCGGTCAAGACGCCGCCCAGGTGGGTGCGGATCTGGAAGGTCATGTCGTTCACGCCGAAGTCGCTGGCACGAGCCACTTCCACGTCCGCCACAACGTACTTGGACTTGCCTCCTCTGCCTGACGTCGGTGCGGGACCAACGTTGCGCAAGTTCCGGGTGTCCACAGGCTCCACATCCAGCACGATGAACTCGACCATCTCGGAGCTCGTCGCCAGCGGCAGGAACGGCAGCTTCCAGTACCTGTCAGTCGAGAGCTCCGCCTTCTGGCCGGAGACAGGGTCCAGCAGGTGCACCGTGGACGTGGTGCGCGCACACAGCGTCACGTCCGAGATGTTGCCGCAGCTCTGCGCAAACTTCCTGGGCAGCACCAGCAGGTCGTCCTTGCAGATGGGACTGAGCTCGACGCTGTACGTGAGCTGCAGGTTGGCTGTGGCGTTGTGCACGTTCTCGGAGATGAGCTTGCTGGACGACTTGGAGCGCATGGGCACGTGCGCCGACAGGAAGTGGATGAAGCGCTCGGCCGTGGACTTGGTGCCGAAGTAGAAGTCCATGCCCTCCTTGACGGCCGTGATACCGATGGCGTCCTGGTGCGCGCTGTGCTTGAGGATCTCCTGCTCGAGCCGGAGGAACGTGCGCTTGTGCTCGGCCTTCTGGCGGATCTGCACGAGCGCGCGCCACGTGTTGTTGTGGTACTGCTTGGTGCAGTCCGGGCACTTGACGCTCTGGATCACGAACGTGACGACGCACGAGTTCTGCACCACGGCGTGGTTGGCCACCTCGCGCTGCAGCGTGAGCCGCAGCTTGACGCGCTTGGAGTGCGGCTCGGTCCAGATGAAGCCGGCGTCGATGAGCTTGGCCTTGCTGAGCCCGGGGATGCTCTTGAGGCACAGCGCCATGAGCTCCTTGGACTCCCAGTCGCAGCCCAGCCACGCGCCGCCCGCGCTGCTGAAGTGCTGGCCCTTGCCGCGCGACTGGAAGCGCAGGCAGCCGCGGCACTGCACCAGGTCGCACGTCGTGTCGATGCCCTCGGCCACGTCCACCTCGGACGCGATGCAGGACGCGCACATGTTCATGGCGTTGGCCTCGATCTGCGCGCCGCACATGCAGCACGAGCTGGCGGCGGGGAGGGAGAGAGAGAGGTCAGAAGATGGGGGTGGAGATGCTGACAAAGGAGGGTTACAGGGCGCGCGCGTACATTGCCATGATGGAGAGAGAATAGTTGGGCGTCTTGCCTCGGATTGAGATTGAAAAGTGCGGCGTGCAATGCACACAGTAGTCAGATTGCGTCATCATCGGACCAAATTGGACTAAATGTTGTGAAATCTGCCTTACAACGTTGTAAAAACTACTATCTGTAATAGTAGCTCTGTAAAAGCCTTTTGAGATACTATAGTAGTCGTTGGGCAAAGCCCCCCTATAATGAAACATGCATAAGACTTTTTACGCTGATTTAGTGCTTCATTTACCCTTTTTACAGAGCACGAACGACCGATATAGCAAGCGGGTTAGGGGAGACGATTTATCATTTCACGCTCTAGAGCCATTTTTTGGTTCTTCGAATCAATCGCGCACGCAATCGCGCAAGCCTCTATAAATGCATAATCCATTTGTTTGTAAAGGTTATGTGTGCGCTACACAGTCTAATCTATGTCCACCACTCCACAGAAGCCCACCAAAATGGTACACTGTACCTGAAGTTAGATCCAAATAGGGTACAATGTACCCGATACAGAAATTTTTGGCCAATCCGTGCAGCGCGTGGGTTTGATGTGCGATTCGGCCAGTAGGCCAGAAAGTGTAATTTTAGACGGGAATCACAATAATCTCCTACTTTTAATGAGTTAACAGTCACTAAACAGAGGTTCCACTTTTATGTCAAGCTTGAAGGATCGCTGTTGGGTGTGACGTGCGGGATTATCTGATTCGAGGGCATTTTAGGTACGATTTGTCGCTGTTGGTTTAGCGTCATCACCCGACCCTTCACAAGCACTTACTCTGATTAGCATGAACAGTCGGTCTGATTTGACAGAATGTTCCGAGAAATCAGCCTCCCTGGGGCTCGTAAGAAGTCCGTAAAAAGTCATGGCTACAGCCACGGCACGTACTGATTTCGGCGTTTGATTTAAGTGAGGTCATCAAAGCCTCGAGTCTCCAAGTTTTAGAAACAGCATGGATAGAAGACCAACACGCAGGATTCGTTAGCGGAGCAGGCAGCACGCAGCGGACGGCGGGCGAAACGAGTATAGACGATCTTCACCATACGCCAGCTATAGTCGCCGTGTACACGGGCATGTACACGGTGATGTAGTTGGCTAACGTGAACGAGAAGATGTCCCCTGCTGTCATAGTCTGCTCGATGCAGGCTATGACAAAGATGTAAGGAGTGCAGGGCGGGCAGCGGGTGGCAGGCAGCACGAGTTGAGACGACATTCACCATGCGGCAGCAATAAGTGCCGTATACACGGGCTACTGTGGTGTAGGAAACGTCAAGTTTTGTGGCACACACTGGTACAAGGTACCGAAGAAGCTTAGGATAACAGGTCGACGGTGACAACTCGGCGGGAAGGTACAGAGTACCATCCGGATGGCTCAGTATCCGGACCAGCCGAGTTCGTGGATCCGGATAAGCTCAGTATCCGGACCAGCCGAGTTCGAGGATCCGGATAAGTTCAGTATCCGGATCAGCCGAGTTCGAGGATCCGGATAAACTCAGTATCCGGACAGACGGAACCCGAGGAGTCGCTGAACTCGGCGAAGGGTCGGTCGAGATCCGAAACCACTCTATTTCATTAGATATTTGTATAGGAACTCAGGAACAGTAGAGGCGCCCCTTCAGGGCGCCCGAAAGATATAACCAAACAAACAGAGCAGAATTTCCCTAGTCCAAGACACGTGTACACTTCTTCGGTAAGTCCCTGCATAGGGCCGGGGTATGTCTGCCGTTGGT
The DNA here is from genome assembly GCA_033557925.1 of Phytophthora x cambivora. Lineage (NCBI taxonomy): Eukaryota > Oomycota > Peronosporomycetes > Peronosporales > Peronosporaceae > Phytophthora > Phytophthora x cambivora. Next base: position 886,745 of record JAUCEB010000008.1, on the reverse strand, counting down.
ACCTGAGAGGCATAGCTTGTAGGGTACCAACAGGTAGCGCCAAGAGATAACGTAGGCCCGGAAGGGGCAGTCTCGCCAAGCGCGAAGAAAAGTCTCGCCGAACTCGGCGAGCCGGTGGGCCTGTAAGTCCCAGGGCACCGTAACCTTTCAGCTGAGCTGCCATTGCACTCGGCGGCCCGTGACTGATCCATCCTTTGGTGGACGGCACGGGTTTTTGTGAACGGAGACTGCCCGGCTCAGGCGAGTCTCTGGAGAGTGAACCAGTTGGTTGGAACTCGGCGAAGACACGCCACCTACTGTCCCGGCTGGGCCGGACCGTTGGGGACCCGAAAGAGACCCCACGCAGGCCAACTCAGCCGACTAGCTCGGCTATTGTTGTTGGTTGTTTGCGAGGATCCACAATTGACGATTTGTGTGTTTTGCAATACCACAACTGGTGCCGCGACCCGGGAACAGGGGTGTGCTTGTTTTTGTTAGGTACCAGCTAACCAAGTTCAAGTGAAGAGCAAGAAGAGAGAGAAGATGGCCAAGGGATCGTCCTCGAGAAGCGTCAGCCCGGCTGGGAGAGCCAGGGGCCCGACTCCGTCGAGATCGGACTCGGCGAATGTGGCGGCAGCGATTGTAACGCCAGATGACACGCCGAGAGTCCAGTTCGAAGACGTCGACGACCAAGGCCATGTGAGTGAAGATGGAGGTGAAGAGAAGGAGGACGAGAGCGAAGACGAGGAAGAGTTCTTGTCCGAGATGAATGAAGAAGACGATGCGGAAGAAATGTCACTCCAAGTGACCAAGATGGGAACCCCGCGCCCAGTGGAGCGCAGTCTTGTAGCCGAGTTCGGCGAAGATGATGGCGATGACGACCAAGATGTGGTACCAAGCCAGCGCCCGCCATTGATTCCTCGCGCTACGAGGAACGCCGACACGCCGAGCGCCAACAAAGTGTTGGCCAGACTAGGTGAAGAAATGAAGGCAACCGGAGGGTGGATGTCGAAGTTCGGGCCGAGGGCGATGGCGCAAGCCAAGTGGCCAGTGCTGGGCCCCGAGTTGACTCACCCGGTGAGTAGCACAACGATGAACGAGTTGTGCTACGAAACGTCGACTTTCCTCCGGGCCATGGGCTACCGGTGCGTGGGATCACCGAGTCTGAGAGATCAGAAGGATTGGACGCTCAAGTCTGCAGGGAACGAAATCATGCAGTGGAAGCGAAAGCTGAGAGCGGCATTCGGTCTTGAGCGCATGCCTGACGTCGCCAGACCCAGGGTAACGCGCTTAGCCGAGTCCACGAACTCGGCGGACGCAGCAGCCGAGTCCCAGAGACCATTAGCCGAGTCCGCGGTCATGGCAGTCGACCCGAGTCGAATCCCGCTTCCGAAAACTCCGGATGTCAACCGTAGTCGAGAAGCATCCCGCGCCTCTGGGGGGACTCCCTACTTTGGGGATACGAACATGCAGTCGCCACCACGCGGAGCAACACGCTTCAACGAATCCCGCGATTTGGGCGACGCAGCCGAGTCCGACGACGAAGATGATGTGTGGTGTCGAGTAGGAACACGCTGAAATTCTCGCTACCGTAAGGTACGAGTCCCACCAACAACACACGTCTCCCTAATTAGGTCAACGAAAGTTGGAATCAAAACCTGAGGTCCAGGAACGATCCCTTACACCGGGTTGGATATAAGCCTCTGTGTACCAAGGTTGTCTTCGGTCAACCCAAAACCTGCACTAACTAGCCACGAACGAGGGCTAGAATGCAATATAGCGCTTTCGCGCAACCCTTTTGCAGTCCCTCAGATGAAAGGGTACCGGCGGATTAGGCCTAATACAAAGGGGACCGAGGTAATCCTCGGTCGGTAGTAAAATATACTCTAGGGGACTAATACACCCCACACACACACAGAACGATACTCTAAGTACCGCTCTAGCCTCTCGGCCACGCCAACTCTTGGCTTGACCTCGGCGGACTATTAATTAATTAATCTCTAGTCCGTCAACGGCCATACCACTAAGCCAGGCGTATCCAGGCACTACAGCAAGCTAGCTAACACTTACCGGAGTCGGACTTAACCTCTGAAGACTTGGGGGGAAGACTGCTGATTTATTACTGAATATTCAGAGGCTCTGAGAGCCTCTGCAGATCATCCTATAGCTAATCCTAATCCTACATACAAATATCTAGTATAAAACGAATCTCGATGTGGCGACCTCTGTACACTCATCAATAATGACGGTGATTACGCCAGAGGTACCTCGAGGGTCGAACGAGGCTTCGGTCGTCCGAACGAGGCTTCGGTCGTCCGAACGAGGCTTCGGTCACCTGACCGAGGCTTCCACTTAAGTACGACTTTGGTTGTGGTCGTAAATAGCACTGAGTCTGACGTAATTAGCCTCGGTCGGGTGTTTATTAGGTCCCGCCGAGGCCAATGTCACTACCTGTCACTCTACCGAGGTAAATGAGAGTGAAAGCTTGTCACAACGGCAACTCCCTTTCCGTCAGCGTATCCGACAATCCTTAGCGGAGCGACCCGGCCGAGGTCACTTTTCGGCCGGATCTCCACGCCACAACTGCCCCCGCCTCGCTGCGAACCTGGTACTGGTGAACGGCGTGGCGCCATGTCTCGTCGCCCGACTCGCCCCGAATCTCGGTCGTTGAGGTCGGCCACCGCGCGAGCCTTCCGGTCCATGGGCTGTACCGGCGAGGTGAGCATCTCCTTCTTCTTGTTCGCATCTTGTTTATCGTGATGCTGACTCGTTCTTCCTCGTTCATTCCCTCAGAGTGCTCTGGACGTACTCGCTGAGGCGTCAACCGAGTCTCGCCCGCACGGTGACACTCCTCCGGCCGTTCCTCGACCCGGCGACGCGGCTTCCGCGGCTCCCGTGCCCTCGGTCGAGCATCCAGCGCCTTCGGGGAGCCTCCTGGGTCCTTATCCTGAGTCGACCGAGGCTCCATGGTCCGCTTCGCCCGAGCTACCGGGTGATTCCCCGTATCGCTCGCCTCCGACCTCTCCTCCGTGCCGCCATCCCCCTCCGTCGCCAACTCCCGCGCCTTCGACTTCGTTGGCAACTCGCGGGGCGTCGGTCGGGGTCGAGGCTGCTGGAACCATGGTCGCTGCATCCACAGCGGGTGCGACCGAGCCTCCTGCGCCAGTCTTGACGGCGTCAGACCGCCAGCTCCACCGGCTCGCCGAGTTGGTCGTCAGCGTCGCTCGTGCGCCTCCCGCTCGGGTCGATCCGGTGTTGGATCGGCGCCTTGAGCACGCTACGACCCTGGAGGAGGTGGCTGCTGCTGCCGTGGCTCCTCGGCGTCTGCCTGTTGCCGAGTCTGAAGAGATGGTTTCCCTTCGCCAGGAGGTGGACCGGCTTCAGGCTCTGGCGAAGGACACAGAGGATAAGCTCCACGTTGAGATGGATCTCCGTGTGAAGTCCGACATCTTCTGCGTCCAGACGTCGACCGAGCTCCACCAGGCTCAAGATCGGCTCGATGAGCTTCGAGAGGAGCGGCGGCTGCTTCTCGGACGGCTGGCTGAGGCGGAAGCCACCATGGCGTCCCACCGAGAGGTGACTGCTTCGCTCGAACGGCGTCTCGTTGACACCAACGCCGAGGCGACCACGGCCCGTCGACAGGTCATAACGGACCGCGAGCGGCTGAAAGCAAGCCTCGTTGCGCACACCGCTCAGCTTGACCGCCTTCGGCAGCAACTTGCCGACCAAGACCGAGGGCAATCCGGGGTCATACCCGCACGTATCCAAGCTCTCCAAGACGAGAACAACGGGTTGCGTCGCGCGAACTCGGTCTTGCGTCGCCACTCTGCGATGCATGAGTTGGACGTGGACACTCTCGTCCTGGCGTCGGCAGGCATCTCGGCTGACGAGATTGACTGGACGCTGCTGGGTCTCAACCCTCCAGACGTCATCGTCGGGTCTCCGCGGAGAGGTGACGAGTCGTCAAGCCCAGATGAGCCGCCCGCCGAGGGTTCTCCGACTCCCGCAGTTCCTCGCTCCAGTCCTCCGGCCTCGCCCTCGTCCGGGTCATCGTCGTCGAAGCGTAAGCGGGACTCGTCTCCTCGGTCATCGACCGAGGGTGCTGCTGCTTCTCAACTGCCTCCATCCAAACGGCTTGGTCGCGCGTCTGTCGACTTGCGGGCGAGGGCTGCGGCCACTGCTGCACAGCGTGCCGGTGGGTCTCCTGGGGGTCAGCAACCCTCGGTCGCCTCTCCGTCGTCTCCTACTTCTCTCGGGTCATCTGCTGGTGGGTCGACCGAGGGTGGCGACGCTTCTCCGGCTCAGGTGTCGTCGTCGGCTTCGGCTAGTCCGTCATCGCCTGCCGCTTCGGGTCCCCCAACTACGCAGTCTGATGACAGCATGGGTCAACCTGGCTCACCGGAAGGAAGTGGTTTTCCGAGCGATGAAGGTCCACCAGGGTCTCCAGCCGGCAGTTCGCCTGGTTCTCCGGCTGGCGGTTCACCTGGTTCTCCGGCGGGCGGTTCGCCTCCAAGTGGTGGCAGCTCGTCGCCGTCGGGCTCTGACGATGGCGGACGTTCTGGCGGTTCTTCAAGCGGGTCCGGCGGGTCATCCGCTGCGTCGGGCGCTAGTGAGTCTCCTCCTGCGACCCCGCCCCAGCAGCCAGCGGCTTCGTCACGGAACCTCGACGACCTGTCTCCGGACACGCTCGAGAGAGCTATGTTTGGCTCGGAGAGCGAAGACGAAGACCCGTCTCTCTCTGCTGGGGCTGGGTCACAGACCTCGTTCACACCTGCCACGTCGTCGCCGGCGTCTCCTGCATCGAATGCGCCACCGACCGAGGGTTCGTCTGCTGTCTCGCGACGTGGGCATCCTCGGTCCGAAGTGACTGCCACTCTCTCGGCTGCCCCTGGCACTGTGCAGACCGGGTTCGCGCCTATCGTCACCAGCGTGTCCGACGTGGCGGAAGGGTCTCGGAAGCTGTCCGAGCTCGGCAACTTGTTCCTAGTGCCGGGCTTTACTGCCCCAGGTGCTCAGGAATGCTGGTGTCTGCTTCAGAACCTCAGCGTGCCGGACATCCCCGCTGAAGACCCGATGTCACCATGTTCGGAGGCTGGCATAGCCTCGTTCGTTGATTGGGTGAACCCCCTCCATCCATGGCAACTGGTGAGAGTCAAGTTTCCTGCCGAGCCCTGTACCTTCGGCGTCGGTGAGTTCACCGACGGCGTACCGATCTCGGTTCGGGCGACCGGTCAGGCTCTCCTCGTTCGGCTTTGGCGACAATTCCAGGGTACGTCCACCGACGCGACCGAGAAGGCCGACTTGGGTTTCGCTTTGTGGGAGCGCCGCCATTGGATCTCAGTGTCTGCCGTCGAGGCGTACTTCGCCTATTTGTCTACGAAGTACGGTCGCCGTTACCCTCTCCTCTTCCAGCTTCGCAAGCTCTGGCGGGAGTACACCCGAGGTCGGAGTCTCCGAGCCGACCGTCTCCGGCAGCAAATGGTGAAACGGCTGTGGACGGGTTGTATTGAGTACAACCGTGAGCCTCGTCAGTACTACACCGAGACTCTGTTGGAACCCACTTACCTCCAGTACTCGTTCGAGGTTGTGGAGTGGGTTCCCAAGACGGCGGATTGGATCGCGGAGGTGAACGAGCTGGACGCTCGTCAACCGTGGCGTAATTGTTGGATTGACGCCCCCGAAAGTCACCCTTTCAACACGACGTTCGCCGCCTGCAACCCCGAAGTTCCGCTGTTCGTGCCACGCGGAGCAACGAGTGAAGAGGTGGCGGCCTCGGTGATCGTGGAGCCGTCTCTTCCTCCGTCATGGGTGACCGCTCCGTGGGTTACCCAGTTTGGTGTCGGTCGTGACGATGACGAGGAGTCGGAGGACTCGCCGAACGTCGGCGCAGGCACTCCCTAGGCATTCTCGTCCTCGGTCGCCCTTCGCTCCTGCCTTCCAGTATCAACTCTCGCTGCTCTAGTACCGTCCGACGCTCTAATTTTGCAGGCAGCTTGTATGGTTGAAGTTCGTTCTTCATTAATTCTCCATAATCACTTTAGTCCATTCGTAACTTCTTCCCTGCTGCATCTTCCGCCGTGAGCTTGATCTATCCCTCGTTCGGTGACCCACCTTCTCCGTCTTGGTCCTGCGGTTCTTGTGGTGTGTCGACCGAGGAGTAGTTTCGCGTTCTTGAGTCATCATCTTAATTCGTTCACATACACATATACATTGTTCGTTTGGTATCTTTTTTCGTCTGCTACTGCGAGCCAATTGCTCCTCGCAGGCAGTTCGTCCCTCGGTCGCCTCAGCGGCGGGTTCTCTTCCTCCATCTTAATCCCTTCCGCGGGCGACCGTGTTCCCAGCAACTTCTTTCGTCTGTATTTGCGAGCTGGTCCCCCTCGCAATCAGTTCATTCGTCGATAGCGCCAAGCGCTACTCCTCGTCCGCAGTCTGAGCCATTTGTAATCGTCGGTCGCTGCGTTTCTGACGCAAGTAATCATAGAGTAGCCCTCCGCACGACAAGTTGGTAGCTGGTTCCCACGTTGGCTCCTCATAGCCGACCCATTTCACTTTGAATTCTCGAACCGCTCGGTTGGTGCTCGTTGATAGCGGCGTGCGGTCGTCCAGGATGGCTTCGACTTCGAACTCGCCCGAAGGATGGTCCGGCTCCCAGCTATCCTCGGGCAGCAACTCTTCGTCGAAGTCCACCCGTGACTCCTCGTCCACTTCTGGTGCCAGCCGGACTTTAGGCCGGTCTCCGAACTCGCTCACTGCTTTCAACCGCGATACATGCACGACTGGGTAGAAGCGGTAACCGCTCCGGTTTGGTAGCTCTAGCTCGTAAGCGAACTCCTCCACCTTCTTCTTGATACGGAATGGTCCATGCCATCGGTGCGCAAGTTTCTTCGTCAGGCCGGGTTTCACTCGTTCCATGTACAGCCACACGCGGCTTCCTGGCTCGAACAGCGACCTCGGTGGGGCCCCGTTTGGATCCGCCTCGCCTGAGGGGCTCGGTAGTGACTCTCTCTCCTGTCGTCCGAGTGTCTCGTTGTGTTCCTTGGCCCTCCGAGCCTTCTCCGTCGCTTGGTACTCCTTGGCCATACTGAGTGCGATCTCTTGCTGTCGGTTGACTTCACGGCGCCACGCCAGGGCATCGGACTGGCGTCCGGAGCCTCGTTTGAGGGACGACGACATCGCTTTCAGCGTTGACTGTGCATCCCAACCATGAACGAGGTAAAACGGGGTCTCCTTCCGTGTCCCATCCTGCGAGTTGTTGATGGCGAAGATCAGCTTTTCTGCAATCTCGTCCCAGTCCTGCTGTAAAGGGTCTTCGGCGTACACACGCACGGACTGCATGACGGTTTTCACTGACCGTTCTTGTTGCCCATTCGCTTGCGGCCGATAACTCAGCGTAGCCCGCGACCGAGACTGCATCATCTCAGTGAAGGCTTGAAATACTTCGCTCATGAACCTCGGGTCTCGGTCGTGACGGACCAACGAGGGCGCACCGAACCTTCGGTAGACACACTCCTCGAAAGCTTGGGCAACGACGAGTGCAGTGGTGTCCGACATGGCTTTGCCCATCACGAACCCGGTGAACGAGCATTGGAAGAGCAGTAGCGCTGTGTTTCCTCGCCGAGACCTCGGTAGTGGAATCACAAAGTCCATAGAGACCATCTGGAACGGTCTCTCGGCCAATACGTTTCCTGGCGAATAGCCTTTCAGCTGGGGCCGGCTCTTGCTCGAACAGCAGTCCGGGCAGGACCTGACGTGCTTCTCTACGTCCGCGTACAGTCCGATCCAATAATAGTCCGACTTCACTCGGTGGTAAGTGCGATTAATACCTTGGTGGCCACCTTCCAACGAGTCGTGGCAGCTCTGCAGCACCTCTTGGACCATCGTTGAGGGTACCACGAGACGCATCCACACTCCCTGCTGCTCGTCCGGGTCCGAACGACGATTGGTTCCCACGAAATAGAGGACCCCGTCTTCGCTCAGAACGAACCGGTCAGCCATTTTCCACGCGTCGCGAGCCGCCTTGTAGCCCAGGCGAGCATCTTCGCCTCGGAGGACCGCTCTCAGGTTGGACCATCTCAGTTCTTCCTCTTGTGCGGCTGCGACTCTTCTCCGGCGCTCTTCTTGCACTGTCAGCGGGTCTACGTCCGCCGCATCAGGTGGGGCCGACGCGGCGGCAGTCAAAGCCTCGGTGGGCGTTAGTGTCTCTTCCATCGCGTTCTGAGCCTCGTTCGGCACCGCGTTGGATTCAGTAAGTCGAGCTGCATCTTCCTGACCCATGACCGATACCTCGTTCGCGAACCGGACTCGCTTCGTCGTCGCCTTTGCCTGGTGCCTCGTCGTAACCGTCACATGGCCTGAGTCTCGGCTTTCGGACCGCACAAAATCGAAAAAAGTCTTACTTCGGGGCTCTTCGCGGGTCATAGACGCTCGCAAGACGCTCACCGAGGGTTTCTCTTCCGTCGTTCCTTCCACCGAGGTCTCGTAGATGACTTCGTTAATCCGGTTCAGAGCCTTCAGTTCCGCGATCCTCGCCTCGGACGTCGTCACTGCCGACACCTTAGACTCCAACGTCTCGCTGGCTAGAGAATCTGCTGCTGCATTGAATTCGCGTACTGCATGCAGGTACTTGACCGAACGAAGCTTGGCCACGAGCTCTCGGTGGTGGTTGAGTTGCGCCATCAGCGTTTCCTTCCGGCACGCTATCACCCCTAGTGATTGCTGAATGGCGAGTCTCGAATCTCCGACAATGACAAGGTCGGTAATGGCTAGACCGAGCGCTGCCGAGACGCCGTTGTTCATGCCGGCGTACTCAGCGAGGTTGACCGTAGTGGCTTCGAGATAAGCACTGGCAGCGATCACTATCGTCCATTCCGGAAGCTTCCATAATATCCATGAGCAACTCCCATAGCCACCGTGCTTCTCCGTTTTCGCCGAGCCGTCGAACGAGAGGACGTGGCCACTGTACGAGGTCGGTAGTCGCGCATATAACATATGCGGGTCCAAACGAACGTTCGGTGACCCTTTGGATGGAGGGGCCACCGAGGCCAACGACTCGTCCAAATCGACGAAACTCGTCAGTCCAGCTTGGAGCAGCTGAGCGAACGCACAATCCTTTTCTTTCACTCGTTCGACCACCAGGTGCCACGGCGACAGCAAGACGGCAAATTGGGTGGCCCGACCGAAGAGTGTCTTGGACCTATGCACCCACTCGAGCGTTGAAAACCGAGTGTAGACACGGATAGTCTTTCCGACGAGCTGAGTATAGCATACTTTCAAAACGAGCAGTAGGGCTAGGACCTCTTTCTCGGCCGGGTGATAGTTCATCTCGGCGTCCTTCAACACTCGCCCACAGAAGCGAACGGGGTGCAGCTTGTCCTCGTGTTCTTGCATCAAAGTAGCGCTAAGGGCCCACTCGTTCGCAAACAGCGTGACATGGACATCCTTGCTCCTGTCGAAGTGGCGCAGTATCGGAGCATCTCGGACGCGCTGCTGTAGCATAGCAAAGCTCTGCCTGGCCGCGGAAAGGTTCCCACCGAGCTCAAAATCTGCATCCTTGAGCTGATAGAGCGCTGCCCCATACACCGCGAAATCCTGGATGAAACGGCTGTAATAGTTGAGCGCTCCGAGGAAGGATTGAACCCCCTTTTTCGACGCGGGGAACTTGAGCTCGGTCACCGCCGCTGCCTTCTTAGCATCGGGAGCAATACCCGCGGCCGAGACGTCGTGGGATAGGAAGCCCACCTTCCGTTGTACGAACAGGCTCTTCGAGAAGCTAACACTGATCCGACACTCCCGGAAACGACTTAGCAGACGGTCTAACGTCGCCAAACAAGCTTCAAAGGTCTCGGAGCCGAAGCAGATATCGTCTACGAACGAACGCCGATCCAGTACGGGTACCAGCGAGGATTCATCTGGCTCTCCGCTGGAGTACATGTCGGCCAAAGGGCTGTTCACCAGGGCTGCTACGGCGCTTTCGGTGGTCGACAGGGCTCGGTCGGCTTCAAATTTGGTCCGCGGAGCCTCGTTCGGGCTGACCGAGGCCTCGGTCACCCCCGCCCTGTCTTCGGCGTCGGTCGTTTCAGCTATCCGCATCTTCTCCGAGAAGCTAGCCCAGCCTCCCTTCGGTTGAACGAACCCCCAGAGGGCGTTGTCGATCATTCGTTGGTAGATCATGGGTGCGTTCTTGAGCCCGAATGGCATGCGTAGCCACTCGAAGTGGCCCAGTGCGCAAACGAAGGCAGAGATCTTGCGAGCTCGGCGAGTCATCATCACCGCCCAGAACCCGCTCGCCGCATCCAAAGAGCAAAACCACAGGTAGGCCTCCATCTCGGTCAACAGATCGTCGACCAACGGCATAGCATACTCCATGATTGCAGTGATCGCATTCACTCGTTTGTAGTCAATGCATAACCGGATGTCGATCCCGTTCTTCTTCAGCACAATAACGATAGGTGAAGCCCACGGGCTATCCGAGAACGAGACCAGTCTTGCCGTCAGTAGACCCTTCAGCAACTCGTAGAGCTTCCCCAGCAAACGAAGAGGGGTCCTCCGAGCTTTCTGCTTGATCGGGGGGTGCCCCTGCACGTCGATATCGCACACCACACCGTATGCCGGTGGGGGCAGAGCGTTGCCGCTCGCAATCATGATCTCTTCGTGCTTCTGAAGCACCGCTACGAGTTGCACCTGCTGCTCAATCTGCAGGTCGGTGTTCTGGACATTCGGACCCGAGTAATCCAGAGTTGACGATGACGGTTCTGTCAAATCGGGCAAGAACGCGAGCTCGTGCGCGTAGTCCGTCAACTCGATCTCGTACGGTAGGTGTTCTGCCGTATCGTTGGTGCCCCAGTCCGCATCCGCGACTGTATCCGGACTGCCTCCAGCCATGACCGAGACGTAGACAGCCTCCAGACGTTCCGCGTCGGACCTGACATGTCTGTCGGTTGAGCTGGTGTTTGTTCGGTCAGTCGTTGCTTCGGCTTCTGGGTCACCCCTGGGCTCGGTCACCGCATAGACGCCTACTTGATCGGAACGGGCATCGTCACCCGTGGTCACCGAGTCCAGGATCTCTCCTAACTCGCCTGGAGGGCGCGCGGAGTCATCAATTCGGACTTCGAGATCCGGGTTACCTGATTCGGGTCGTTCTGTGACTTCTTCGGTCGCGTAGTCCTCGGACGGCCTTGAATCCTGTTCATCACCTCTCGCTGAACAAGGTTCGGTATCGACCGAGGGCTGCTGGCACTTGCTCGATTCGTCGACAGTCCTGTCGAGGTTCCGACCGTTGGTTGTCGCTAGGTAACCATCGTCGTCCTCGCTTGGCGTCTCAGTGCACGTCGTAGCCTCGGTGGGCCGTCGGAGGAGTGCCCGTGGAGTCGGGTACTCGCGTCGTTCCACGGCCGAGGGTTGTGCGGCCAGCCATTCTTGGTAGATCTTGCCCTCGCGTCCGAACAGCGTTTCATCCCTGCTCTCTGCGTACGCCAGCACTTGCCACTCTCGATATTTGTCGGACCCTACTCGCACGTAGCCCGTTTTCCGAGGTAGGTCACCCCTCGGCACCCATAGCACGACAGGTTCGTGCGCGGAGCAACTCGTTCCCTTCGTGGTAACGTTAGTCAGCCGTATCCAAACCGGCCGGCCTCGTTGACTCTTCACCACGGTCGGCACAAGCCTCGTTGACCTACGGATCCACGTCTCGTGGGTCGTTCGAGACGGTTGCCGGCGAGGCAAGCGGAATTCTCTCCATTCCCTGCCTGGGACCGCCAGCAGCTCGGTAGGACCTCCTACGATGTGACTTCCGTATGACACCGGCTCGTCCGACTCCCTCGATTTCAGAAGGGGTACCATTTCCTCGTCCGGGAGTTGCGCTGTTCCGTGGAACAGGTCTAGTCGAATTCCGGCGGGTACCATGAAATCCATGCCTAGGACCACATCTACTCCGGCACTGTGATCCATGATCCACATCTCAAACTCGTACGCGTGTCTCCAACCAAGGGTGACCTTCAGCAGAGCTCTCCGTTGAGTTTCCATAGTGCCCGGGTTGATGCCCCGCACTTCTAGGCTACGACCGTGGTCGAATACCTCCCTCACTCGGAGCTTCTTGGCGAAGCTCGCCGAGATTACGCTCACATTCGCTCCTGTATCGAGCAGAATCCGTATCCGGGTGTCATCTACTGCGCCCTTGACCAGCGCACGCATTCTCTTCCTCTTGTCGTATCGTTGGGACGACCACCACCCCATTCTTTCACCGGGCAGTAATTTTATTGCCCGACCGAGGGTTCGGTCGACCGACTCCACTTGAGCCATACTCGTGATGACCGCCTCGGTCGGGGCACGTACGTATTCGCCATCACTTGTTTCATCAATTCCATTCTCACCGAGGCGTATGCCTCTGTCACTTCCATTTTCCATCGTGTTCACTCGTTCGTTGTTCGTTCGATCGTCGGGCCATTTGCTTTTGCCTGTGAACGCAAACAAATAGTCTGCGTCGACAGCAGGCTCAGCTAACTGTGGCAGCCCGATTGGGACCAACCCAGTTTCAGTTGGCGGGCTGCCTAGTTTAAATGGCTCCCGAACACCAGGCTCTGCAGCTCTGGGGTGAGATCCTTCTTATCGACCTTCGTTCGCAACAAACTCGTCAGCTCCCGGAGGGCGTCGCACTTGCCGGCATCGTGTACTTGTTTACACAACTTGCACCTCCTGTTACAGTAGTGCACCGAGTGATACGGGCTGCTGCATGCAGCACACGGTCCGTACTGGCGACGGCCGTCTCGGTCGCGCTGGAATTGGTTGTTTCCGCCCGAGTGACGACGGTTGTCCGGTCGGGCGAAGGTCCCCGCCGCTGCTGCTCGACGCTCATTGTCGTTCGTCGCGTCCACATGTCCGTGATCGTCGGTCGAGACTTCGCTCGAATCCGATTCCGCATCCGAATACTCGTCGGCGTCATACGATGCACCGTGCAGACTGCTGGCCTCGTTCGCATCACGTCCGTATCCGCGAGCAGATTGGCCATCTTCGTGGTCCCCGTCCGAGGCTCTGATGTTCAAAGCGGTGACGACATCGGCCAAAGCTTCTACCAGTGTAATCCTCGACCGGTGCGGGGACTCGTCGCGTCGGTCTCGGCGTCGACCTTCGTCTCGGTAGCGTCGTTCGCGGCTGAAGCCGCCTCTCGTAGCCTCGTTCGACCTGTTTTCACGTCGCCGGTCATCATCTTGGCCTCGGTGACGCCTCACCGAGGGTTCGCGTGCTGTTTTCCGCTCTCTACTACGCAGGATGTCGTTGATCATTTCCTCCAAGTCGTGGATGTCCTTGACCCTCGCGTGACACAGTCGCTCTTCCAGGCCTCGGTCATCACATGAATCGAGGAAGTGATCCACGTGGTCCTTCGCCTCGCGGCCACCGTTCTCAAATTGCACGCCGGCGTTGCGTGCATACCCGTTCAAGCGGTTGAGGTAGTCGCAAACGTGCTCCTTGTCCTCTCGCTTCGCCGAGTAGTAGCGAGCCTTCGCTGACTGGGTGAACTTCGAGCAGTAATACTTGATGAAAGCATCACTCAACAGCTTCCACGTCCGCTTCGTTTTGCGAGGAAGCTGGCGGTACCAATGGAGTGCCCCATCTTGGAGGCTGAGTTCAAACGCCATGCACCACTCGTTCGTCGGCGTGTGCGTTCCCTTCATCTCGTACATGAACTTTCGGAGCCACTGCATCGACCGCTCGCTCTTGTTGCGAGTACCGAGGAACGGTTTGATGTTGCCGAGGGGAAGGTGTGTCGCGATCTCAAGCCTCGGTGTGTTACTCCGGCCATTCGCTGCACTCAGTTCCCTCACTTGGCGTGCCCACTCACCCGTCTGGTCACCGTCGTAGTAGTCCGGGTCAAAACGATCCTCATCGCTGTCCGACGACTCCTCTCGGGCCTCGAACTTCTTCTCGGGAAGTCGGACTGTCGTTCGGCGAGTGTTCGGCGTAGTGAACGAGGCCTCGTTCTCCTTCGCTAGTCGGTCACTACGGTCGACAGACCTCGGCGTCACCATGTGCGAGTCTTGCATGTACGGTGACGCCAGGCCTTTCGCAGCGAACACTCCAGCTTTGGAGTCGTTGGTCTCCTTCTGGGGTGTCGGTGGCAATGGCACCTTCGACGGATCCGCCTCGGTTTGGACGAGGTAAGCCTTCGTCCCAAACACTAGGGTGGCCACGCTTGCGTTGGTAGCACCGAACGCCGTTCGCAACTTCTTCTTCCACTTCGAGAGAGCAGTAGCCGCTTCGGTCGGACTCCAGTCGGCAAGCGCCATGGTCGACGGGTACATTTGAGAGTCGCACCCCATCGCTCTGAGCAATCCTTCGGTCTCTCGAGCTACCGCCAAGGTGCTCGTTGAGTCAATGGGCGCGGCCAGCGCTCGTCCGAGATCCGCCCACACCGCCTGACGAACCATCTTGGGTGAAAACTGCCTCATCCAGTTGCTCTTCGTCCTCATCAACTCCACACACCGGCCCAACACCTTGTTGGCCGCCGGTGTGTCCCCGTTGAGGGGTGGACGGATCCCCGTCGGCTGCATCGTGGCCGCCGCCGTCTTCGGGAAGTCCTTCGCTCCATCTTCTCCGTCGTCTTCGCCGAAGGCTGGCTCCGGTTTGGCGACGTCGTCGAGCTCGTCAACGAGGTTTCGGGCGAGCGGTCGCACACCACCGCTTCGCCCTGCAGACACAACCGCTTCCTCCGCGGCCTCGTTCGCGGTGCCTTTGACTTCCCAGTCATCATCTTCGTCTTCCTCCATGGCGTCCGAGGGTTCAAACGCAGAATCGTAGGTCGCCTGATGCTCGTCGACTCTGTCCATCGCCACGGTCGCCAGAGACTCGAACGAGCTTCCGGAGTGATCCAGCGCTTCGGAGCGCGACCCACTCGACTTCATCGGCGTAGTTGGAGCCGCAGACTTGGTTCCTCGCACCATCTTCTTCTTCTTTTCTTCTCCTTTCTTCTCTTCTCTTCTTCTTCTCCTCTTTTTGCTCGTAGGGGTTGAGACCTACAACAACCAGAATACACAGAAGGTTATTCCAATCCCGGGTCGCGGCACCAGTTGTCGAGTAGGAACACGCTGAAATTCTCGCTACCGTAAGGTACGAGTCCCACCAACAACACACGTCTCCCTAATTAGGTCAACGAAAGTTGGAATCAAAACCTGAGGTCCAGGAACGATCCCTTACACCGGGTTGGATATAAGCCTCTGTGTACCAAGGTTGTCTTCGGTCAACCCAAAACCTGCACTAACTAGCCACGAACGAGGGCTAGAATGCAATATAGCGCTTTCGCGCAACCCTTTTGCAGTCCCTCAGATGAAAGGGTACCGGCGGATTAGGCCTAATACAAAGGGGACCGAGGTAATCCTCGGTCGGTAGTAAAATATACTCTAGGGGACTAATACACCCCACACACACACAGAACGATACTCTAAGTACCGCTCTAGCCTCTCGGCCACGCCAACTCTTGGCTTGACCTCGGCGGACTATTAATTAATTAATCTCTAGTCCGTCAACGGCCATACCACTAAGCCAGGCGTATCCAGGCACTACAGCAAGCTAGCTAACACTTACCGGAGTCGGACTTAACCTCTGAAGACTTGGGGGGAAGACTGCTGATTTATTACTGAATATTCAGAGGCTCTGAGAGCCTCTGCAGATCATCCTATAGCTAATCCTAATCCTACATACAAATATCTAGTATAAAACGAATCTCGATGTGGCGACCTCTGTACACTCATCAATAATGACGGTGATTACGCCAGAGGTACCTCGAGGGTCGAACGAGGCTTCGGTCGTCCGAACGAGGCTTCGGTCGTCCGAACGAGGCTTCGGTCACCTGACCGAGGCTTCCACTTAAGTACGACTTTGGTTGTGGTCGTAAATAGCACTGAGTCTGACGTAATTAGCCTCGGTCGGGTGTTTATTAGGTCCCGCCGAGGCCAATGTCACTACCTGTCACTCTACCGAGGTAAATGAGAGTGAAAGCTTGTCACAACGGCAACTCCCTTTCCGTCAGCGTATCCGACAATCCTTAGCGGAGCGACCCGGCCGAGGTCACTTTTCGGCCGGATCTCCACGCCACAGTGGGACGCCAAAGCCGATCCGTACGAATCTCCGAAGCACTACATCCACCAGCTGAGTCTGGAGGACCCGGACAGGAGTCGTTCAAACGTCCTTGAAGTGCGTACTCACGCACCCCTGGACAAGATCGCGGCGTTCGAAGGAAAACGCAACCGGTCCGAAGATTCGCTACAATGGCTGAAGCGATTCATCTACGAGATGAAGGGCACTCGCACGCCCACCGACTCGTGGTGCGAACCGTTTTCGCTCAGCTTGGGGAAAGCAGCCAAGAGCTGGTTTCGACAGCTCCCGAAGAAGACTCAGCTGAAGTGGAGCTTGCTTAGCTCGGCGTTCTTGGAGTACTACTGCTCGCAGTACGACCAGACAGCGCAGACACGCTACTTCTCGGCTCGGCGAAAGGAGAACGAACACATCTGCGACTTCCTCCTGAGACTGAACGGGTACGCGCGGGCGGCGAAGATCCAGTACGAAGCCGGCGGTCCCCAAGCTGCAAGCCACGTTGAACACTTTTTGCTGCACTGCGGGGATGATGCCGTGATGGACCAACTGTACCCACAGCGACTCAGCGATATCCAGCGCGTGGAGAAAATCATCAATCAGAAGCTGCTCGGCGACAAGAGGAAGAAGCAACGGGACCGTACAGCGACTGGCCGAGTTCGCGAGTCACGCCGCGATGATGGAGCCCGACGCAGCGAGCCAAAACGCAGTGATGGCTATCGGGAAAAGCGCCGTGACGACTACCGCGACCGACGCGAAGACCGACGGGGACGCCGCAGCGAGGATCGCGAGCGCCGAGTCACTCTGGCTGATGCCAGCGTCGAAGATCTCAGGGCCGCTCTCGATGAACGTCGCGCCAGTCACGAGACCAACTTCTACGATTCCTTCAGCGAGGGAAGCGACAGAGATGCCGCAGCCGAGTCGTCGTCCGACTCAGGCTCTGATTACATCGACGCCGGAATGGCCGCCGAGTCGAAGCGTCCGTCGTACAGAGGAGGCTCGAGCGGTGCACGCCAGAACTCGGCTCCGCGATCCCCTGGGCGATCCGAGTCTAGAGGATACCCGCCTCGTCGCGATGAGTCTGGTGAACGTCGGCGGTACGGCCCGTGCGGCGCTTGTGGTGCTGAGGGCCATGATGCCCACTTCTGCCGGCGACGATGCAAGTTCTGCAAGCAAGTGCATGACGCGGGAAATTGTGAACTCTTCCAACGACTCGAGAAACTCACCAAGTTCGTGAAGTCGTCAATCGACAAATCCCTGGTCCCGGCTGACCTCCAGGACCTCTACTCGCCCGGTGATTTAAACTAGGCGGCTCGCCAACTTTGACTGGGTTGGGTAAAAGTGGGCCGCCACAGTCAGCTCAGCCGACAGCAATCGAGGCGAACTATGTGTTCGCCTTTGTCGGTGAAGCAGAACGGCCTGGAAAAGAGAGTAAGGGAGGGGAAGACGACGTGCAGAGCGGGGAGGAGAACGAAGAGAGGAAGAGCATGCCAGCCGAGTCGAGTGGAGATACGGCCGGTGGTACAGAAGAAGACAGCGATGCGACAGACGAGTCGGCAGAGGACTCGGCTCAGGCCATAACGAGTGCAGTTATGACCCGACGATCTGCAGTCACGATCGGAGAATCCAAGAAATTGAAGCTGCTACCAGGCGAGCGACTCGGCTGGTGGTCGTCACGGAAGTTTGACCGCCGAATTCGAATGCGTGCCCTGGTCATGGGAGCAGTCAACAACGAACGGACAAAGATACTATTGGATACCGGAGCGAATGTCTCAGCAGTAACTGAGTCGTTTGCCAAGAAGTTGCGATTGAAGCGGCTGGCGAGCGCCGACCTGAGGATTGACGTGCAAGGGATTGGCAAGACCAAAGTCGAGACGACAACCCAGGCGATGGTGAAAGTTACACTCGGCTGGGAGATTGTCTACGAGTTCGAGGTATGGATTATGGATCATCACGCCGGAGTGGATTTGATCCTGGGTACGGATTTCATGATCCCAGCTGGGATCAGGTTGGATTTGTACAACTCGAAGGCGAAGCTGCCCGACGAGATCGAGATCAACCTGATCAAGTCGGCTAGTGCGCGTGAGGACACCGAGTATATCAACCTGATCAAGTCGGCTAGTGCGCGTGAGGACACCGAGTATGGCAACACCATCTGCGGGGGGCCGACAGAGACAGTGGATGTTGCAAGTCGGCTCACAGCCGAGTTCAAGCTCCAGCGACGGCCACCTGATGATACCACGCATGAATTGTGGGTTCGGCGAGTCAACAAGCTGGTGCCGACGGTGAGGTTTACGCACAATGGGCGACCCAGCCGAGTCTTGCTGACCAACACGGGTGATAAACCGGGGTCCTGCCCTGCTCATTTCCCTGTGGTTCAGTGGGTTCCACATGAGGTTCTACCACTCTCCGAAGGATACGTGCGGGTGGACTCGACAAAGTATAGAGACTGGCAGGTACTAGCCTACGACTCGGCGATCGACCGCGACTTGCTAAAGAAGGAGCAGAGGCTGTATGCTGAGTGGTTGAGCCACCAACCCGCAGCTGTCGATCGACCCGACTATGGGACACCGGCGGGCATCCGTTCCCGACCAGAGGTTGCAGGTGGAACTCACCAGCGGGGACTATCATGTGCAGAACAGTGGGAACGGCTCGAACGCCTCCAAGCAGAGGCAGAACGACTCCAGCACAACCAGCCGAGTTTGGCAGCCTCCCGAAACGAATCTGGAGACGAATCGGACCTCGCAGCCGAGTCCGACGAAAATGAATCAAGTGAGTCCGAGCCTCCGGCATATGACTGGGTATGTTTAACAGCTGACCCTGGGGCACCGTCTCTCGGCAATGGCTGCCCGATCACCACCCCAGACAGGGGTGACAGGTGGGATCCCGGCATAACGGAATCTGTGGATACGTGTCAGCCGGAAATTAAAGACGGGGCGGATCAGAGCACCCCGGACCTCTCCCTCCGGGAGGCAGAACAACAGATAGCCGAAGTGGAGGAGCTGCTGTCGGAAGCACGAGCCGTATGTAAGGAAGCTGAAGTGAGGAGCGCTGCGTCCGCTAACGCCGAAGCATCACGAGCCGAGTGGGGACTACTGAACATCGACGACGATTTGCTGGACGATGACCCGGCCGAGCACCTGAGGCTGCGGTTCCTAGCGGCGCTCACCGACCTGGTGCGAGAAGAAGGGTACCAGATTACCGCGGTCGACGACAGGGGTGACGCACCACCCACTGAGCTTGGTGACGAAGACAAAGCAACTCGGCGAGGGAGCAGCTGGGAACATACACCCACCTGCATCCAATTGGATGACTTCGCCCATGAACTGGCCTTCCTCCCAGACCTGACGACCGCCGAGTCGACTGTACTTGACTATGAAGGGGACAACGTCCGGTCGTCGTCCCACTCGACGGAACAATATAACAAGCTTGTGAAGGTGCTCCGACGTCACGCCAAGATCATGATATCCAGCGGGAACGCCCTACCACCTCCTGCATATGGAGTGGTTTGTGACATTGACGTCCAAGATCACGCTCCAATCCAACAGCGTGCTCGCCGAGTCCCTCTCAAGCACCTCGAGAAGTTGTACGAGTTGCTGAAGGGATTGTTGAAGGCGAGGTTGGTGGCGTTCTCAAACAGCCCTTGGGCATCGCCTATTGTGATTGTGCTCAAGAAAAATGGCATCGACATCCGATTATGCATCGATTACAAGATGGTCAACGCGATTACGGTGGCGTTGGAATATGCTATGCCCCTGGTAGATGATCTCCTCACTGAGTTGGAGAGTTACCTGTGGTTCTGTTCTCTCGACGCGGCAAGTGGATTCTGGGCCGTGATGATGACCAGCCGAGCTCGGCGGATCTCAGCTTTTGTGTGCGCTTTAGGCCATTTTGAGTGGTTACGCATGCCGTTCGGCCTGAAGAATGCACCCATGATCTACCAACGACTGATTGATAACGCATTATGGGGATTCGTGCAACCCAAGGGTGACTGGACAGCTTTCGCCGAGCGAATGCGCTCAGCCGAATTAGCTATGACCGCTCAGCGATCCCGGAACTCGGCTATGACCGAACGACCGGGTGTTTTGACGAAATTCGAGGCTGACTACTCGGCGCTGACCACCTCCGACCCAGTACAGGCCCTGGTTAACGGACCAGACGGAGACATGTTCTTGTCGGGAGAACCCGACGAGTCGAGTCATGTGCCGGTGTTTGAACGACGCTCTTTCGTGGATGATATTTGTTTCGGTGGAGTGGACTTTGACGACTGCTTGGAGACCTTGGATCGACTCCTCACCCGGTTTGCCGAGTGTAGGATCAGCGTGAGCTTTACGAAAAGCATCTTTGTGCAGCCGAAGGTGGACTTCCTATCGCACGTGGTCACGCCGAAGGGTATTGCTGCTGACCCGAAGAAGCTAGCTGCGATCGCCGAGATCCCGTTCCCAACGAATAAGAAGGGAATGCAAGCTTTCTTGGGCGCACTCAACTACTACAGCCGGTTCATTCAGAACCTGGCAGTGTATGGTGCGGTATTATACCAACTCAAAGAAGACGATTTCGGGTCAAGCACGGATTTGTCAGCAGCCCGAGCTTCATTCGCCGAGTTAAAACGGAAGGTGATAGAGGCTCCAATCCTTCGCCATTTCGACTCGGCGAAAGACGTCCACGTCATGCTGTTCGCCAACGAGTGGGCTTTGAGTAGCACACTGATGCAGCTCCATGAGGACAAACTCTGCCCAGTTCGATTCTGCGGTCGGGTACTGAAAGATAATGAGGTGAACTACCTCCCCGCCGAGAAGGAAGTACTAGCGCTGTTGCAATTGCTCAAGGTGTGTTACACGCTACTGGTCGGCAAGACTATTCACGTCTACACCCAATTTTCAACTTTAGAATGGGTATTCAACTCGAAATCCCTCTACGGCCGAGAAGTGAGTTTCGCGGTGTTGCTGTCACCACCTCATTTGATCATCAAGCGGGTCCGAGAACGAGACGCCGACTTTGCTCAGCTCCTCCAAGCGTCTATCACGCCATCAATCGGACTGGATGAGTCATTGGCCCATATCGCCCCACCTTCGAAGGGCTCGGCTAGCGTTCGCATGGACCCGGAATTGCTTTACGCACGGGTGTCTAGTGACTTTGTGGGCCACGTCTTATCCTTTGACGGCTCAGCTAAGACGGAGAAGAATGGAGGTTACGGCAGCTGTTCATGGATTCTGTGGCGGCTACCAACGTGGGACATTGAGATCGCTGCGAGTGCGCACCTCTCGTCCACTACGGTCAACATAGCCGAGTACACCGGGATGAACCGCGGCGTCGCGGCAGCATTGGACCGGGGCATCACCGACTTGATTATCGTCGGAGACTCGCGGCTTGCAATCCAGCAATCCATGGGGGTGATCGCCTGCAAGAAAGATACGTTACAGGTTGAACTAGCCCGCCACAAAGCACTCACGAAACAACTCAGCTCAACGCGATACCTGCACGTTCTACGAACTTACAACGCCTCAGCAGATGCCCTCGCCACGGAGGCACTGGAGGCCAAAGCCGGGCGTGTAATTCTGAACGCCGGACGAAAAGCCGAGTTGCAAGTACTCAATAGGATCCAAGAAGTGCTGTATGCGGACCGAGACCCGGCGAAAAGCGGGGAAACAACGGCGGACATGACGGCGGTAACAAGGAATCAAGCACGCCGAGTTCGCTTTGAAGATAACGAAATGCAAGACCCAACCGAACGCAACCCGGTTGAAGACAACTCGGCGGAAGAGTCACAAGAGACCCATGGAGGAGAAGAATCGACCAGAGAGCCACAGAAGGACCAAACGCACGAGTACGAAGTATCATACCAAGCGCCGGAAACGCACAGAGTAGTGGACCCGGCGGAATCTGCAGCCGAGCCAGGACAGCCGCCGAGTGCACAGGACGTCGACCCTGTAGCGGTCCAAACCGAGAGGCGGAACCGCATTTCAAAGGCCCAGGACGAAGAGTGCAGATGGGCGGACCTGAAAATGTACCTGAAGGGCCAGATCGACCAGCTGACTCGGCGAAGAGCGTACAATGCCGGCAAAGTAGCCGATCACTTTGTTCTCAGTGAAGACGGGCTACTATACTATGCCGGTCGACGCAGAGGAAGATGTGAGCCGACTGAGGACGAACTGAAGCTCCGGCTAGTGGTACCAACGACGCTGATCGATGAGATCCTGCAGAACTGTCATAACTCCCTCGAGGGAGGACACCAAGGCATGGTCAGAACATACCACCGAGTTCGAGCCGACTACTACTGGATCGGCCTCTATGCAGACACCATCAAACATGTGGAGTCATGTGAAGATTGCAGCACGAGCAAGAGTAAGCCGCACCTTCAAGGATACTCTCCAGGGAACTTGGTGTCAGAACGGCCGTTCCACATCGTGTCGCTCGACTTTGTGATCCCGCTACCTAAGACGACGCGTGGAAACACAGCGTTGCTGTTGTTTCAAGATCACTTCACGGGTTTTGTGATCGCAAAGGCAATGAGTGAGACAGGGGCACTCGAGGTCGCCAAGGTATTCGAAGAGTGCGTGTTCCGCCGGTTCGGGGCACCTTCACTGATTCGGCATGACCGCGATCCTCGCTTCATGAGTGAGGTGTTCCAGAAGTTCTCAGAGATGATGCAGTCGAGATCGAGAGCAACACTCAGCTACCGGCCGCAAGCTAACGGCCAACAGGAACGATCAGTAAAGACGATGATCCAGACGGTGCGGGCGTACGTGGAAGACCCGTTGCAGGCCGACTGGGATGACATAGCCGAGAAGCTGGTGCACGCTATCAACAATTCAAGGGACTCAACTCGGCGAGAAACACCGTTCTACTTGGTTCACGGCTGGGACGCCCGATCCACGCTCAAGGCGATGACTGAGTCAGTCAAACAGGGGCACCGCGGGCAGAGCGACTCGTCAGGGGCCAAGGAATGGCGCAGAGAGAGCAACCGGCAGAGAGAAGTGGCCCTGCGTCTAGCAGCCGAGTTCCAACTGAAGGAGAAAGCAAGGAGAGCGAAAGAGCACAATGAAGCTCTCAGCCGAGTCGAAAAGAGAGCCATCCCGACACAGGATCAGCACTCAGCCGAGCTGCCGACCTCCGATGGGCTCTCAGCCGAGTTGCCAACGTCTGGAGCAACATCCGCCGAGTTGCCAGGTCCGGAAAGACATTCTGTCGAGTCAACCCAGTCACTGTTCAAGGAAGGCGACCAAGTGTGGTTGTTCATGGAACGGGTGAAACCCGGATTGACCAAGAAACTGGCTCACAGGTGGCACGGACCTTTCAGGATCAAGCAGAAAGTCGAAGAATTCGCGTACGAGCTCGAACTGCCAGATAAAAGCGGATATAGATTCTACCCGGTGGTCCATGTGTCACGACTAAAGGCGGTAAAAGAAAATGGAGAGCGACCCACGACCAGGCTCAGACCAGAACTCAGCGAAGCCGAACGATTTGATTTTGACGAAGAATTACTACCCGAAGACAGCTGGGAACCAGAAGAAGGAGAGGATCGCTACGAAGTGGAAGCTATTTTGGATGACGAGTTGCCCCTCTCGACGAGCACGGCAAAGACCCAGCGGAAATTCAAGGTCAAGTGGGTAGGCTATGAAGAGCCGAGTTGGGAACCCTTGTCGAATCTCTCCTGTGGAGGACTGCTTTTTGATTATCTTCGCAACAAGAAGCGCGCGAACCGGCTGCAAATGGTGCAGGTGGCCGATGAAGACTAATGCTCCACGAAAATGAATCCGCCGACTCGGTGAAGACAGCAGGCCGAGTCGAGTCGAAGAGAAATACTGCGTCAAATCAAGAAACCCGCCGACTCAGTGAAGACGACAGGCTGAGTCGAGTCGAAGACAATTACT
Organism: Phytophthora x cambivora; assembly: GCA_033557925.1. Taxonomy (NCBI): domain Eukaryota; phylum Oomycota; class Peronosporomycetes; order Peronosporales; family Peronosporaceae; genus Phytophthora; species Phytophthora x cambivora. The sequence goes on along the minus strand of JAUCEB010000008.1, from coordinate 862,809 downwards.
GTGTCAACATGTATTACTGCATTAACTATGAAAAGAGAATGGTCGAAGATCAGAAGCTCGGAGATCCGGAAGCTGGAGGAGGACCACTCGGCGAACCAGATAGACCCGAAAGAGTCGCCGCGGAAGCGACATCAGCCAACACGCTCATCGACCCCGTCGCTGGGAGAGAAGGGTCAGCCGAGTCGGAGGTCGCAGCAGGCGAAGTCGAAACGGGAGACTCTCCGCCGAAGAGAGATGGGGTCGGAGAAGGACCCCGCACATTCGGAGAATCACCGCCAGACACCGGATCCGGGTCATCAGCCGACCAGCCGAGTTCTCCCTCCTCAACCCCCTCGAAGATGTGAATTCCTTCTCGGTTGACAGGAATCCGAGCACCTGAGGAGATCTGAGGCGGAGCGGGCTCATCCAAGTCAACATCATCCTCCACCGCGTCCTCAACAATGCGAGGATCCACACCCTTGGAGGCGAAAACTTGGAACTCCAGATTTCGGGTACGGAAGCAAGTATTGAAGGGGTGCTCCGCCGGGTCGGTGAGCCACCAAGTACGCCACTGCTCAAACCGATCCACCGACTCAGCTGAGCCACACCAGTCCCGACCCGACGGAATCCAAGAAAGATTGACCAACGGGTAGAAGGGGACCGATGGCTCGAAGAACAACTCCGCGTCGGCCTCGGGAGCAGCAAGCCCGTTCAAGTTCTTCATCACCGCCGAGTAGAGGTCATCCGTCAGGAAGGACATCAATGCCCGAAGGGCGTCGCTCCGACGTTTACGGGCGAGACGATACTGGACCCAGAGAGCATGCATCTCTGCGACCTCGTCATAAGTGAGACCCTCATGATAAGCCGGATGCAGCCCCATCATCACACTCGACTCGACCAACCAGTGACCCCGCTCGTACAACGCAACGAAGAAACGAGTAGGGTGGTCATCGCGAGTCGAGCTTGAACCAGCTCCAGTCGAGTCAGGCATCTCTCCACGGATCTTGACAAAAACATCAGCGATCCTTTCCAACAACCCAACTGGCTTGACGGAGTTGACCAGTCGAGTTCGTGCGTCCTCCAGAACCTTGGGCGAAAGGAAGAACGGAACGTCCGGTAAGAGTCGACGGAGGCGCTGGGCAGGATGGTGTGGGTTATACACATCCGCAAAAGCCTTGATTCCGTCGAAGCAGCATCTTGTTGACGGAACACGGGGCTTCCCAGACGAATGGTCCATTGAAACCTGCCCGGTCTGGTGAGCCAAGATGGCTGCCCAGCAGCGTGCAGAACCATAATGAACGAATCTGAGCTCACGCAGCCGAGCTAACTGGGCGGTGATTCGAGAATCACGCGAAGCTGCTTGGGAGGCGCGTCTTTGAAGCATCGAGAGCGGAACACGCAACACTTCAGGCAGCTCAGGACGGTCGTGGGCCTTCGAGTCGATAAAAAGGATCCGAACAGGACCCGCTGAGCTGGTGGAGGCCGGAGCCGAGCTCGACGACACATTTGTCGGAGCAGATCTCGCCGGCGAACCAACTAAGTCAGTCCTGCGCTTCTTGCGCGGCTTGGAACGGTGGGTCGACACAGATGGATCGGGGGAAGGAGAGCGGCGCCGATGCTTGTGTTTGTGCTTGTGCTTATGCGTGTGCTTCGGCTTGAGCTTGCGCTTCCGCTTACGTTTCTGAGATGAACGGATGGCACCAGCATCATCCCCGGAGTCAGCTCCAGCATCATCCGATCCCGCAGGGGGCCCAGGAGGATTGCGGCCAGCTTGCAAGTAACTCTGCAACTTCCCGCGGGGAACGGAGGAACCGGGGCGGAGAGAACTCAGCGGAACGCTATCGGAATCTTCATCCTCGACTTCGTCCTCCGAAGGGCGCTGAGCTCGGCGGAGTCGTTTTTTTCCCGACGGCTGGCGTGACGCAGCGGGAGACGAACCACTGGAAGCTACATCGGCGTCGGCGTCATCCTCGTACTCCGACCCAGCCACCGACGAACCTCCAGACACCGAGAGAGGATTTGCAGAGGTCCCAGCAGTCGGGGAACCACCAGCCGAGTCGAGTAGGTCCGGTGAACCGGACGAACGATCCGAGCCGAGAACGACGTAGTCCGGCGTCTCCAGCACCTCCAAACAATGGGCACTGATCATCCGAGCAGTGGCGGCCTTGGCGCGTATCGGCCGACCCGACGGGGAGGTCATAGCGGCCGGCGCCGGGGGAACAGTGGACCGACTTGACGTGGAGGAGACCATTGGAGACGAAGTCAAAACAGTGGAACACGCCGACGAAGAAGAGGGCGCTCGAGTCCGAGACGACGCGGACTTCGCCTGGGAAGAACAGGCCAGCAGACGAGCGACAGCCGAGCTAGGAGGCGACTCGCCGGAAGAAGTCGGAGCAGAAGTCAACGGAGCAACAGATACCGATGGAGCGACAGCCGAGCTAGAAGGCGACCCGCTGGAAGGAGTCGGAGCCGAAGTCGACAAGGCAACAGACCCCGATGGGCGAGCCGAGTCAGCTGAACCCGATGACTCCGGTGGAACCCATCTCACTGAGGTAGGGTACTCAGCTGTCGAGGGGAGCGCCAAAGCCGCACTCAGGGTCACCGTCTCGGACTCGGCAGAAATAGCCACCGGATCGACCACGACGTCGACCGGAGTTACTCCAGAAAGCTCAGCCGAGACCGACAGAGGAGCCATCCCCCGAGACAGATTGAGCACGCGAGGTTGAGGAGAAGGAATACCAACGGGTGACGTCGCTGGCGCAGAAGAGGGAGTCGGAGACACCGCGTAAGGTACCAACGAGATCTGCTGCAAACCTGACCCATCGAAGTCCAGAGAGGAGTCATCCACATCGGCGAAGTCCTGGAACTCGGCGGAGGTTGAACTATCCAGATTCAACTCCTGCTGCGACGAGGAAGCTGGAGGAAAACCAACCTCTCGGGCGGCTTCGTCCAGCTGACTAGCCGCCTCTGCGTACCCCTCCTCCCCGGGAAGCGGACAGGCGTATGGCTGAGGAGGTGGAACGTGAGGCTTGACGCGTGAGCCAGCCGCAGTTGACGACTTAGGATTGGAATAACGACGCAGCTTCTCCGCTGGAGTCAGAGTGTCCAGCCGAGCTCGGCGTAACTGGTCGATAGACTTGCTCGGCGGGACGGGGGCACTCGAGCTGGGCTGAGCAGGAACCCCGGGAGGTACAACTGCAGGGGAGCTGGCCGGCGTGGATGTGTCGACACCCGAAGAAACTCCAGAGGTACGAGAATCCGAGCCGACAGACAACCCAGCCGAGTTCGAAGGAGCCGGCGGGGTGGAGGCAGCCCCATCTTCACGCGGATGAATAACCAACTCCACCGTACGGGTTTCCCCAGCGGGGATATCCATCACCTCCGGGAACCGCGCGGACAAAGCGACAGAGTCGGGCATTTAGTTGCAGATCGGCAGGACTCAGACCAGGAACATCCAGCCCAGCTCCAGCGGCAGCAGCCATGTGTGGATCGTGCATGGGGATCGATCCCTGCCGAGCGATCACACGCTTCTGGCGCAAAATGACTTGACGCTGGCTGTCGATCACCGATTTCGCGTGGCGAAGAGGCTGAGAACCACCATCCAACAAGAGTGAAGTCGACTCCTGAAGTTGCTCAAAGTGCTTGGTGGACACCGCGTGAAGCTCAGCGTAGGCGTGATCTCGGTCCGCAAGAGCCTTCGTGAGGGTCACTACCTCTTCTTCCAGCCTCTTGATCTGGAGAGCGTGGTCAGCCGAGTGCTTGAAAGCCGACTTGACTTTCTGGACTTGCTTCTCCTGAGCCAACTTGAGCGCCGCTTCAGATTTGGCCAAAGCTTTGCGAAGAGAAGTAAGGAAAGAGGAGGCCTTCTTGGCTTCGCGCTCCCACAGCGAGCGTTCCAGCCCAGCTTCCTTCACTTTGTCTTGGAGCTCGGCGTTCTCCGAGGCCAAGGAATCCAGTCGACGAGCTTGGTCTCCCTGAAGAGTCTGCAGGACGCCGAGCTCCTGGCGGAGGTCGGCAATGACCTGAGCCGAACCCAGCGCAGAGTACTGCCCACGCAGGATGTGAGCGAGCTCTGCAACCGATTGCGCGTCCAGCAAGGCTCGACGCTGGAGGCGGTCAGCTGGCGGAACCGGATGCGTAAACGCAAACGACAGCAGCCGAGCCAAATCTCCGTTCTCCTGTTGGCGACAGCGAGCTTCTTGGCGGATCAAGTCCTCGAGAGACGCCAGGGTCACCTGTCCAGTCGAGCCCGACTGGCCCGAGCCAGCGGTGTCCGAAGTGGTGCCACCACGCGGACTCGACGAACGGGGAGAAGAAGCGCGAGAGGACCCCTCAGACTTCCGGTCGAACTCCTGGGGAGTTGTCAGGTCGATGAAGGGAGAATCCCGTTCACCGCTGACCCCAGAAGCCCGAGAGGTCGACCCTGCAGGCTGCCCCTCATCCCGAGGAGCGGCGGAAGATCCGGCGGAAGCCGCGGCCGAAGACTGACGACCAAGAAAGCAACGAAGTGAGCATACGTGAACAAGACAGGGTCACACGAGGATGGAGAGCTTACCGACGGCGCGGAAGGCGCACCAGACGACGGCATCAAGCTGAGTGTGGAGACCGTTGGAAATGTTGGAGACTGAACGAGACTACCGGAGTGATGGTCAGGACCCTCACCAGCTCGGCTCGGGACATGACCGGGGCAGTTGTGGTGTAGGAAACGTCAAGTTTTGTGGCACACACTGGTACAAGGTACTGAAGAAGCTTAGGATAACAGGTCGACGGTGACAACTCGGCGGGAAGGTACAGAGTACCATCCGGATGGCTCAGTATCCGGACCAGCCGAGTTCGAGGATCCGGATAAGCTCAGTATCCGGACCAGCCGAGTTCGAGGATCCGGATAAGTTCAGTATCCGGATCAGCCGAGTTCGAGGATCCGGATAAACTCAGTATCCGGACAGACGGAACCCGAGGAGTCGCCGAACTCGGCGAAGGGTCGGTCGAGATCCGAAACCACTCTATTTCATTAGATATTTGTATAGGAACTCAGGAACAGTAGAGGCGCCCCTTCAGGGCGCCCGAAAGATATAACCAAACAAACAGAGCAGAATTTTCCTAGTCCAAGACACGTGTACACTTCTTCGGTAAGTCCCTGCATAGGGCCGGGGTATGTCTGCCGTTGGTACCTGAGAGGCATAGCTTGTAGGGTACCAACAGGTAGCGCCAAGAGATAACGTAGGCCCGGAAGGGGCAGTCTCGCCAAGCGCGAAGAAAAGTCTCGCCGAACTCGGCGAGCCGGTGGGCCTGTAAGTCCCAGGGCACCGTAACCTTTCAGCTGAGCTGCCTTTGCACTCGGCGGCCCGTGACTGATCCATCCTTTGGTGGACGGCACGGGTTTTTGTGAACGGAGACTGCCCGGCTCAGGCGAGTCTCTGGAGAGTGAACCAGTTGGTTGGAACTCGGCGAAGACACGCCACCTACTGTCCCGGCTGGGCCGGACCGTTGGGGACCCGAAAGAGACCCCACGCAGGCCAACTCAGCCGACTAGCTCGGCTATTGTTGTTGGTTGTTTGCGAGGACCCACAATTGACGATTTGTGTGTTTTGCAATACCACACTACCGTGTACAAGCCCACGGTACACGCAGGTGTGACGTGCGAGAAGAAGAAGGCGTCGGCCGACAAGCGTGCAAACACCGAGGACCAAGGATATCAGCGAGCAGGGCAACATGGAAAGCGACACGATAATGGAGGATAGGAACATATGCATGCAGAATATGACCCGCTAGAAGAAGGTGATGCATTCTGTGTTATAAGTTTCAGCTTGGTAATATGAGGCCCCGTCAAACACTCTGATTCTACTGAACCAAGGTACGTTTCGCGATTTGAGCACACCATCGTAAAGAGGAGCATCTGCCCTATCGATTGAGGTGCCCCAGCCCTCATAGCATTTCATATTGACGGGGTGACAACCTCCCGAAAAAAATATCTCCCCAAACTAACGCCGGATCGAAAAAAATATTTTTAGGTCGATCGAATCGTCTCCGCCTGAGGATTCGATCGCGCCCACTCCCACGCGCTAATTCAGGCTACTTCCCTTTCTAATTTTGGGTGGAAAATCCCGTTTTTATTTTCAGTAGTGTAGTCGCCGAAAAGCCAAAAGAAGCAAATTGATTGGTAAAATAATGTTTTTACCAATCGGCTGTCGTCTTACCTCAACACCAGTAATATGGATATTGAGCCAAGACGACAGCCGCCAAGTCTTCTACGGAACCGCCTCCCAATTCCCTCTCTCCGCTGCAGATAAGGCCGCTCTTGGAGTGCCCTCCGCAGTTTCGCAGCCCTCCTCCAAGCGGAGATTGACGCGCGCGGGCTCCTGGCCTCCCGGATCGATTTGGCTCTAGTCGATACACTTGTGTAAACCACACCACGAAAGAAAAATGGCCCTCCTGAAAAACGTACTTTAAGTTCGGTTTTCGAACCACCAACTTTAGAGGCCGATATCTCGATAACTCTAAAAGGTGCAGTAGAATCAAAATGTTTGCCAGGGTCTCATATACTACGTGAGTTACTGAAAAGACGCAGAAATGATGTTCGCTATCACCACAAGCTCATTGTAAGTTTTGAGTTGAGCCAACCAATCTGAAAACGAAAACTATGTCTATTATGAGCAACAGCGTGAAATCGTTGCAGTCAGAAAAAAAAATCCGCGAGTGTGTACAGCCGCTGAGTGCAGAAAAAAACATGAATACATCATATATCGCTGTGCTGTTTGTGACTTGTTTTGTTGTTGTAAATATAAAATATTTGATAGCCTCTTTGAGCGCGGCGAACTACGTGTCCGCTTGGAACCATCGATTCAGCTCAATACACATTGTATTACACAATACGATATAGCATATTACCCGCGATTCTAAAATCAAGATTGTGTGTACGACATCTTAGTAGGAAATGTTAAGGAAAAACTTCTTTGCATTCTTTCGCCGGCTATTTTCCATTTGGTGCAGATACATTGTATTCAGGTCAGATAAATTACATTCTCGATGGATTCATTTCTTTCTCGGTATTACGTATGTACTTTAACCTCTATCCCCCATTGAGCCTACTAGTAGGCTTTCGATCCTACTAGTAGGCTCGCCAAAAAAATAGATTGCCAAGCACACAGGCACCCAATGCGCTCCGCTTTTAGACCAGAGGGAAGATAAGATAACAACCTAGCGCGTCATTAGTTTTCAGGCTCACCAGTGCATGCTAGCATGGGAAAACTGTGCGTCGGATCACGAGTAATCGGCAAGTTGAAGAAGCACTAGGGCAACATTGGAGTAGTACATGCTGTGCGCAAAGAGTCGATACAGTACACCTACGACGTTCAATGGTCAAATGGGTCTCTACAAGCTATTGCAGACGCGCTCACTCGCACTTGAAGCACCAGTTACAGCTACGCGGTCTCACGATGATCAAGCGATTCCGATGCAAGACCCCGCCTACACTGCAAATCTTTGACTCAACTCCAAATTGAACTTTCTCTAACGTTTATCGAAGTTTTTATGAGAACCGTATGCTCCCCAATACAAATTTCTTAATAAAAGTATCTGCTCCTGAGCCTACTAGTAGGCTTTTGCCTTGCTACTAGTAGGCTTTTGACCTGGGGGATAAAGGTTAAAAATTATAATTCGTACGGATATTCGAGGTGTTACAGAAGATCCTATAATAATACGAATGAGGCCTCAGATTGGCCGTTTTCAACCGAAGCGAAGCAAAGGTCTTGATGGTCGGCGCGTGAGCCGGAGTAGTTATCCTTTCCAGGACGTCATATCATATATATATTTTAAAATGGTGAGCTCTATTTTGTAGCTCTATTCAACACCGGGCGTCACCCCATACAAATACAGCCACCTCAGAACTTATGTGTCGACTAATTTTCCACTAGAAGGACTGCTGACCGATATTTGCATCCTATTTCGAGGTCGATGCACGTCACACAGAGTCGTCCTTCAATATAGAATTCAGTTAAAAGTAGATATCTAAACTTTTCCGACGCTTCTCTACAGAGTTCCGTGTACTACTACTGTTTAAACTAAGTGTCTTGCCGCTGATTGGCTTTCAATGCTATTACATGCTACAGTCAGCAGTTGCTCGACGAACACTAAACGCAAACAACTTCGAATTTGAGAAGTGTGAGCTCAACATGGCTAGATTAAACGTTTGTGGCCATTAACAAGGTGCCTGGAATGTAACTAAGATCCATGCATTACCCAACAGTATTCCCTATGAATCGTAGTAATTTGAGCTCGCAATGGCATGGCCGTGTCAATTTGTAACCCGTAAAAATAAACTGTTGTTGGTAGAGTGTATAAATTATAAGTTGTTGTCATTCGAGTGTGGTGGGCACTACAAGTCTTCCAGGTAGAATCTAGTGTAACCGGATACGGAAAAATGGAATTTTATTCATTTTCTACTGGTGGGTTAAGAATATATGTACGTATGTATCCTACCGGATATGCAATATTATATGCTTTCACTATCTTCTTCCGCATAAATATTCAAACGGTTGCTGTGGGCTAAGACAAATATTAGGTGGTAGAACTCAGGGACTAAACCCCAGAGAACACCTGGTGTTAATATAATGTCATGTTGGACTGTGATCTGCCCACAAAACTGTTCGAAAGTGTGTTTAACGTTGCATCACACGATACTAAATACTAAATACATTGAATTGAATTGTTACGTTCACTACGCGCAGATTACCATCAGTCCGATGGAACCACCCCACCCCATCGCGCCCCACCATCACAAAGCATCCAAAACAAAAGGCAATTACAACTCTCGGAGACGGCAATCGTTGTGGTTTGGTGTGTTGGCGTTGGTGGCATTTTCCTGCTAAACAACAATACAAAGCTTTTAGTTCAATCAATGTAAACATACAGTATTGATTCTGCTTACCTCGATACTTGAGATGTAACCTGAGAGCTAACGCACAGGCTTGAACAGCTTCCAGCAGCGTCGTGCGAACGTATCGCAGATTCTACCACACATGTGGGTAGTGCTAAAGCGGCTGTATAGTGTCCTTGCGAAGCTGGTATCATGCTTTTGACCTTGCATCAGCAACTCAGGAGTAGCAGGATCGCCAGTCACAAATGCAATCGGGGTATATCCAGCTTGCGGAGTCGCGCAACAGCTCATCGATGTTCGCTGAACTGAAATTCACGTAACCAACGAAATAGCCTGCACTAAAAAGTGGACCAGCTGTAGATGTTGCATAGGGGTTCCGGCATGGTGTACACACACTGCATGTTGCGTTTGTTCCTGAAATTCAATATCTCCTGCAAAATCCGAGGCAAAAATTGCAGCCGCGACGCAGCACTCGGATTTGGCTGGAGATCATCGTCACAAGCATTGGTCGCTTGATCAGGTACACACTGGGTCGCACAAAATTGCGTGCGCCGCCGTGCTGCAGAGTCAGCACTGCCGACTCCATCGAACGCGCGACGATTAGCCGGTGGACCTTTAGAAGCTGTACCTTGATCTTGGGCCGACGAGTCTGTAGTAGACCCGCGTTCGGCACGTGGTGAAACTTGCTAGGTCACATCTTTTGTGGCCTTCTTAGGTGACGAATGGGCGCGTTTCGGATTGTTCTTCTTCGTCTTTGGCTTGGAAGTTCGGCGATAGCGATCTCGCTGGAGAGCATCCTGGTGGTCGCGATGCTCATCATAGAGTCAGTGTCGCTTTCTATTAACTTTTACGTTCCTCTCATTCTCACAATGACCAAGGATTGGCATTGCAGCAGGCCGGGCTGTCGATTGTGGCGCTAGCTTATCTTGGAACTCTCCTTCGGCATCTTGTGGGGATGCAGGACATGAACATCATAGCAAGGAATCAATGCATAGGTCGTAAGGGTAGATATTGCAGGCACAATCGTCGCTTACCACCTCGGGATGTGCATCGTCTCGCATAATTTTATACTGTCATACAGTATTATAATGTATGACGCTTGGGGGCGGTGCAGAAAATATTTTTAAAAACAATATTTGCCAGCATTGGCTCAAAGCGCAAGCGAGACTCGTCTCCTCAGTCGTCGACCGAGGGCGCGGCAGCATCGCAGCTGCCTCCCTCCAAGCGGCTCGGTCGTGCATCTGTCGACCTGCGGGCGAGGGCTGCGGCTGCTGCTGCGCAACATGCTGGCGGGTCCCCTGGCGGTCAGCAACCCTCGGTCGCACCTCCATCGTCTTCTGCTTCTCTCGGGTCACCCGTAGGTGGGTCGACCGAGGGCGGCAATGCTTCCCCGGCTCAGGTGTCGTCGTCGGCCTCGGCAAGCCCGTCATCCCCTGCAGCTTCGGGACCTCCGACTATGCAGTCGGATGACAGCATGGGTCACCCTGGCTCACCGGGTGGAGGTGATTCTCCGAGCGGGGATGGTCCGCCAGGGTCTCCTGCCGGCGATTCGCCCCGGTCTCCGGCTGGCGGTTCGCCCGGTTCTCCGGCTGGCGGTTCGCCCCCAAGTAGTGGGGACGGTGGCAGTCCGCCACCGCCAGGCTCCGACGATGGCGGGCATTCCGGCGAATCTTCAAACGAGTCTGGCGGGTCACCTGCTGCGTCGGACGGTAGCGAGTCCCCCCCCCCCCCTGCAACACCGCCCCAGCAGTCGGCGGCTTCGTCAAAGAACCTCGACGACTTGTCCCCAGACACGCTCGAGCGGGCCATGTTTGGCTCGGAGAGCGAAGACGAGAACTTGTCTTCCTCAGCCGGGGCTGGGTCTCAGGCCTCGTTCACACCCGTTGTGGCATCGCCGAGGTCTTCTGCATCTGGAGCATCTCCGACCGAGGGTTCGTCTGCCGCTCTACGGCACGGGCGCCCTCGGTCCGAAGTGACTGCTACCCTCTCGGCTGCCCCTGGCACCGTGCAGACTGGGTTCACGCCTGTCGTCACCAGTGTGTCCGACGTAGCGGAAGGGTCTCGGAAGTTGTCCGAGCTCGGCAACTTGTTCCTCTTGCCGGGCTTCACCGCACCAGGTGCTCAAGAGTGCTGGTGTCTGCTGCAAAACCTCAGCGTGCCTGACATTCCGGCTGAGGATCCCATGTCTCATTGTTCCGAGGCCGGGATTGCCGCGTTCTCCAACTGGGCGAACGCTCGTCACCCGTGGCAACTGGTGAGGGTCAAGTTCCCTGTCGAGCCGTGCACCTTCGGTGTCGGTGAGTTCACCGACGGGGTGACGATCTCCGTTCGGGCTACTGGCCAAGCTCTCCTCGTTCGCCTCTGGCGGCAGTTTCAAGGCACGTCTACTGACGCGACCGAGAAGGCCGACCTCGGTTTCGCCTTGTGGGAACGTCGTCACTGGGTGCAGGCTTCTGCCGTCGAGGCGTACTTCGACTACTTGTCTACCAAGCACGGTCGTCGCTACCCTCTCCTTCTCAAGCTTCGCCAGCTCTGGCAGGGGTACGTCCGAGCCCGGAACCTCCGAGCTGACCGCCTCAGACAGCAGATGGTAAATCGGTTGTGGACGAGTTGCATCGAATACAACCGTGAGCCTCGTCAGTATCACACCGAGACTCTGTTGGAGCCCACTTACCTCCAGTACTCGTTCGAGGTCGTGGAGTGGGCTCCTCGGACGGCGGATTGGATCGCGGAGGTGAACGAGCTGGACGCTCGTCAACCGTGGCGTAACTGTTGGATTGATGCCCCCGAGAGCCATCCTTTCAACACGACGTTCGCCGCCTGCAACCCTGAAGTTCCGCTGTTCGTGCCGCGCGGGATGACTAGCGAGGAGGTAGCGGCTTCGGTGGTCGTGGAACCGTCTCTTCCTGCGTCATGGGTGACCGCTCCATGGGTTACCCAGTTTGGTGCCGGTCGTGGCGATGACGCCTCGGACGAGGAGTCGAAGGACTTGCCGAACGTCGGCGCAGGCACTCCTTAGGCGTTCTCGCCCTCGGTCGTCCGTCATTCCCGTTCTCAAGTATCAACTCTCGCTGTTCCAGTACCGTCCGACGCTCTAATTTTGCAGGCAGCTCGTAGGGTTGTAGTTCATTCTTCGTTAATTCTTCATAATCACTTTAATCCACCCGTAACTTCTTTTCTGCTGCATCTTCCGCCGTGACCTTGATATACCCCTCGTTCGGTGGTCTGCCTTCTCCGCCTTGATCCTGCGATTCTTCTGGTGTGCCGACCGAGGGATAGTCCCGTGTTCTTGAGTCGTCATCTTAATTCGTTCACATGTACATATGCATTGTTCGTTTGGTTTCTTCTTTCGTCTGCTACTGCGATTCAATTGCTCCTCGCAGGCAGTTCAATCCTCGGTCGCCTCAGCGGTGGGTTCTCTTCGTTCATCTCCAACCCTTCCGCGGGCGACCGTGTTCCCAGTAACTTCTTTCGTCTGTATTTGCGAGCTGGTGCCCCTCGCAATCAGTTCATTCGTCGATAGCGCCAAGCACTACTCCTCGTCCGCAGTCTGAGCCATTTGTAGCCGTCGGTCGCTGCGTTTCTGACGCAAGTAATCATAGAGTAGTCCTCCGCACGACAAGCTGGTAGCTGGTTCCCAAGTTGGCTCCTCGTAGCCGACCCATTTCACCTTGAATTCCCGAACCGCTCGGTTGGTGCTCGTTGATAGCGGCGCGCGGTCGTCCAGGATTGCTTCAACTTCGAACTCGCCCGACGGGCGGTCCGGCTCCCAGCTATCCTCGGGCAGCAGCTCCTCGTCGAAGTCCATTCTTGATTCCTCGTCTACCTCTGGTGCCAGCCGAACTTTAGGCCGGTCTCCGAACTCACTCACTGCCTTCAACCGCGAGACGTGTACGACCGGGTAGAAGCGGTAGCCGCTTCGATTCGGTAGCTCTAGCTCGTAAGCGAACTCCTCCACCTTCTTCTTGATACGGAATGGTCCATGCCATCGGTGCGCAAGTTTCTTCGTCAGGCCGGGTTTCACTCGTTCCATGTACAACCACACTCGGCTTCCTGGCCCGAACAACGACCTCGGTGAGGCCTCGTTTGGATCCGCCTCACCTGAAGGGCTCGGTTGTGATTCTCTCTCCTGCCGCCCGAGTGTCTCGTTGTGTTCTTTGGCCCTCCGAGCCTTCTCCGTTGCTTGGTATTCTTTGGCCATACTGAGTGCAATCTCCTGCTGTCGGTTGACCTCGCGGCGCCACGCCAGGGCGTCGGACTGGCGTCCGGAGCCTCGTTTGAGGGACGACGACATCGCCTTCAGCGTCGACTGTGCATCCCAACCATGAACGAGGTAAAACGGGGTCTCCTTCCGGGTCCCATCCTGCGAGTTGTTGATGGCGAAGATCAGCTTTTCTGCAATCTCGTCCCAGTCCTGCTGTAAGGGGTCTTCGGCGTACACACGCACGGACTGCATGACGGTTTTCACTGACCGTTCTTGCTGCCCATTCGCTTGCGGCCGATAACTCAGCGTAGCTCGTGACCGAGACTGCATCATCTCAGCGAAGGCTTGGAACACCTCGCTCATGAACCTTGGGTCTCGGTCGTGACGAATCAGCGAGGGTGCGCCGAACCTTCGGTAGACACACTCCTCGAAAGCTTGGGCCACAACAAGTGCAGTGGTATCCGACATAGCTTTACCCATCACAAATCCGGTGAACGAGCATTGGAAGAGCAGTAGTGCCGTGTTTCCTCGCCGAGACTTCGGTAGCGGGATCACAAAGTCCATAGAGACCATCTGGAACGGTCTCTCAGCTAACACGTTTCCTGGGGAATACCCCCTCAGCTGAGTCGGCTCTTGCTCGAACAGCAGTCTGGGCAGGACCTGACGTGCTTCTCCACGTCCGCGTACAATCCGATCCAGTAGTAGTCCGACTTCACTCGGTGGTAAGTGCGATTAATACCTTGGTGGCCACCTTCCAACGAGTCGTGGCAGCTCTGCAGCACTTCTTGGACCATCGTTGAGGGTACCACGAGACGCATCCACGTTCCCGGTTGCTCGTCCGGGTCTGAACGACGGCTGGTTCCTACAAAGTAGAGGACTCCGTCTTCGCTCAAAACGAACCGGTCAGCCATTTTCCACGCGTCACGCGCCGCCTTGTAGCCCAGGCGAACATCTTCGCCTCGGAGGACCGCTCTCAGGTTGGACCATCTCAGTTCCTCTTCTTGTGCATCTGCGACTCTTCTCCGACGCTCTTCTTGCACTGTCAGCGGGTCTACATCCTCTGCATCAGGCGGGGCCGACGCGGCGGCTGTCAAAGCCTCGGTGGGCGGTAGTGTTTCTTCCAGCACGTTCTGAGCCTCGTTCGGCACTGCGTTGGATTCAGCAAGTCGAGCTGCATCGTCCTGACCCATGACCGATACTTCGTTCGCGAACCTGACTCGATTCGTCATCGCCTTTGCCTGGTGCCTCGTCGTAACCGTCACATGGCCTGAATCTCGGTCTTCGGCCCGCACAAAATCGAAAAAAGTCTTACTTCGGGGCTCTTCGCGGGTCATAGACGCTCGCAAGACGCTCACCGAGGGTTTCTCTTCCGTCGTTCCTTCCACCGAGGTTTCGTAGATGACTTCGTTAATCCGGTTCAGAGCTCTCAGTTCCGCGATCCTCGCCTCGGACGTCGTCACTGCCGACACCTTAGACTCCAACGTCTCGATGGCTAGAGAATCTGCTGCTGCATTGAATTCTCGTACTGCATGCAGGTACTTGACCGAACGGAGCTTAGCTACGAGCTCTCGGTGGTGGTTGAGTTGCGCCATCAGCGTTTCCTTCCGGCACGCTATCACCCCTAGTGATTGCTGAATGGCGAGTCTCGAATCTCCGACAATGACAAGGTCTGTAATGGCTAGACCGAGTGCTGCCGAGACGCCGTTGTTCATGCCGGCGTACTCAGCGAGGTTGACCGTAGTGGCTTCGAGATAAGCACTGGCAGCGATCACTATCGTCCATTCCGGAAGCTTCCATAAGATCCATGAGCAACTCCCATAGCCACCGTGCTTCTCCGTTTTCGCCGAGCCGTCGAACGAGAGGACGTGTCCGCTGTACGAGGTCGGTAGTCGAGCGTACAGCAGATGTGGGTCCAAACGAACGTTCGGTGACCCTTTGGATGGAGGGGCCACCGAGGCCAACGACTCGTCCAAATCGACAAAACTCGTCAGTCCAGCTTGGAGCAGCTGAGCGAACGCACAATCCTTTTCCTTCACTCGTTCGACCACCAGGTGCCACGGCGATAGCAAGACGGCAAACTGGGTGGCCCGACCGAAGAGTGTCTTGGACTTGTGCACCCACTCGAGCGTCGAAAACCGAGTGTAGACTCGGATAGTCTTCCCAACGAGTTGGGTATAGCACACCTTCAATACTAGCAGTAGAGCTAGGACCTCCTTCTCGGCTGGGTGGTAGTTCATCTCGGCGTCCTTCAATACTCGACCACAGAAGCGAACGGGGTGTAGTTTGCCCTCGTGTTCTTGCATACGGGTCGAGCTGAGAGCCCACTCATTTGCGAACAGCGTGACGTGGACGTCCTTGCCCCTATCGAAGTGGCGAAGTATCGGAGCGTCTCGGACGCGCTGCTGTAGCATGGCAAAGCTCTGCCTGGCAGCAGAGAGGTCCCCACCGCGCTCAAAATCAGCATCGTTGAGCTAGTAGAGCGCTGCCCCGTACACCGCAAAATCTTGGATAAAACGGCTGTAATAGTTGAGCGCCCCGAGGAAGGACTGAATTCCCTTCTTCGACGCGGGGAACTTGAGCCCGGTCACCGCCGCTGCCTTCTTAGCGTCGGGAGCAATACCCGCTGCCGAGACGTCGTGGGACAGGAAGCCCACCTTCCGTTGTACGAACAGGCTCTTGGAGAAGCTAACACTGATCCGACACTCTTGAAAACGACTTAGCAGACGGTCTAGCGTCGTCAAGCAAGCTTCAAAGGTCTCGGAGCCGAAGCAGATATCGTCTACGAACGAACGCCGATCCAACACGGGTACCAACGAGGATTCGTCTGGCTCCCCGCTGGAGTACATATCAGCCAGAGGGCTGTTCACCAGGGTTGCAACGGCGCTTTCGGTGGTCGACAGAGCTCGGTCGGCTTCGAACTTGGTCCGAGGAGCCTCGTTCAAGCTGACCGAGGCCTCGGTCACCCCTGCCCTGTCTTCGGCGTCGGCCGTTTCAGCTATCCGCATCTTCTCCGAGAAGCTCAGCCTCCCTTTGGTTGAACGAACCCCAGAGGGCGTTGTCAATCATTCGTTGGTAGATCATGGGCGCGTTCTTGAGCCCGAACGGCATGCGTAGCCACTCGAAGTGGCCCAGTGCGCAGACAAAGGCGGAGATTTTGCGGGCTCGGCGAGTCATCATCACCGCCCAGAACCCGCTCGCCGCATCCAAGGAGCAAAACCACAGGTATGCCTCCATCTCGGTCAACAGATCGTCGACCAGTGGCATGGCATATTCCATGATTGCGGTGATCGCATTCACTCGTTTGTAGTCGATACATAACCGTATGTCGATTCCGTTCTTCTTCAACACAATAACGATAGGCGAGGCCCACGGGCTGTCCGAGAACGAGACCAATCTCGCCGTCAGTAGACCCTTCAGCAACTCGTAGAGTTTGCCTAGAAATCGTAGAGGGGTCCTCCGAGCCTTTTGCTTAATCGGGGGGGGGGGGGGGGGGGGGGGTGCCCTTGCACGTCGATGTCACACACCACACCGTACGCTGGTGGGGGCAAAGCGTTGCCGCTCGCAATCATGATCTCTTCATGTTTCTGAAGCACGGCCACGAGCTTCGCCTGCTGATCGGCCTTCAAGTCGGGGTTCTGGACATTCGGACCCGAGTAATCCAGCGTCGGCGACGATGATTCCGTCAGGTCGGGCAAGAAAGCGAGCTCGTGCGCGTAGTCCGTCAACTCGATCTCGTTCGGTAGGTGTTCTGCCGTATCGTTGGTGCCCCAGTCTGCATCAGTGACTGTCGCCGGACTGCCTCCGGCCATGACCGAGACGTAGACAGCTTCCAAACGCTCTGCGTCAGACTGGACACATTGTCCGTCGGTTGAGCCGGTGGTTGTCCGATCACTCGCTCCTTCTGTCTCCGACTCACCCCTGGGCTCGGTCACCCCACAAGCGCCCACTTGATCAGCGCGGGAGTCGTCTCCTGTTGTCACCGAGGCTAGGATTTCTCCGGACTCGCCTGGAGGGCGCGCGGAGTCATCAATTCGGACTCCGAGATCCGGATTACCAGGTTCGGGTTGTTCTGCGATCTCCCCAGTCGCGTAGCCCTCGGGCGACCGTAGATCCTGTCCTCCATCTCTCGCTGGACAACCTTCGGCGTCGACCGAGGGCGGCCGGCACACGCTTGCCTCGTCGGCAGCCTCAGCGAGGTCCAACCGTGGGCCGTCGCTAGTTGACCATCGTCAGCTTCGCTTGGCATCTCGGTGCACGCCGAAGCCTCGGTCGGTCGCTTGAGGAGTGCCCGCGGAGTTGGGTACTCGCATCGTTCCACGGCCGAGGGCTGCGCAGCCAGCCATTCTTGGTAGAGCTTGCCCTCGCATACGAACAGCGTTTCATCTCTACTCTCTGCGTACGCCAGCACTTGCCATTCTCGATACTTGTCAGATGCCACTCGCGCGTAGCCCGGCTCTCTGGGTAATTCCTCTCGAGACACCCATAACACCACAGGCTCGTGCGCCGAGCAACTTGCCCTCTTCGTGGTAACATTAGTCAGTCGTATCCAGATCGGCCGACCTCGCTGACTCTTCGCCACGGTCGCCACAAGCCTCGTTGATCTGCGAATCCACATCTCGTGGGTCGTTCGAGACGGTTGTCGACGAGGCAGACGGAATTCGCGCCACTCCCTGCTAGGGATCGTCAACAGCTCGGTAGGGCCTCCTACAATGTGGTTTCCGTAGGACACCGGCTCCTCCAGCTCCTTCGACTTCAAGAGAGGTACCATGTCCTCGGCCGGGAGTCGAGCTGTACCGTGGAACAGGTCCAGCCGAATCCCGGCAGGCACCATGAAGTCCATGCCTAGGACTACGTCCACTCCGGCACTGTGGTCCATGACCCACACCTCGAACTCATATACGTGTTGCCAGCCGAGTGTGACTTTCACCGAAGCTCGTCGTTGGGTCTCCATGATCCCCGGGTTGATCCCCCGCACTTCCAGACTACGACCGTGGTCAAATACCTCTCGTACTCGGAGCCTCTTGGCGAAACTCGCCGAGATCACACTCACATTCGCTCCGGTGTCGAGCAGAATCTGTACCCGGGTGTCATCCACTGCGCCCTTGACCAGCGCGCGCATTCTCTTCCTCTTGTCGTATCGTTGGGACGACCACCACCCCATTCGTTCGCCGGGCAGTAATTTTATTGCCCGACCGAGGGTTCGGACGGCCGTTTCCACTTGAGCCATACTCGTGATGACAGCCTCGGTCGGGGCATGTACGTGTTCGCCATCACTTGTTTCATCAGTTCCATTCTCACCGAGGCGTAAGCCTCTGTCACTTCCATTTTCCATCGTATTCACTCGTTCGTTGTTCGTTCGATCATCGGGCCATTTGCTTTTGCCTGTGAACGCAAACAAATAGTCTGCGTCGACAGCAGGCTCAGCTAACTGTGGCAGCCCGATTGGGACCAACCCAGTTTCAGTTGGCGGGCTGCCTAGTTTAAATGGCTCCCGAACACCAGGCTCTGCAGCTCTGGGGTGAGATCCTTCTTGTCGACTTTCGTTCGCAACAGACTTGTCAGCACCCGGAGGGCGTCGCACTTGCCGGCATCGTGTACTTGTTTACACAACTTGCACCTCCGATTGCAGTAGTGCACCGAGTGGTACGGGCTGTTGCATGCAGCACACGGTCCGTACTGGCGACGGCCATCTCGGTCGCGCTGGAATTGGTTGTTTCCACCCGACTGGCGGCGATTGTCCGGTCGAGCGAAGGTCCCAGCCGCGGCTGCTCGGCGCTCATTGTCGTTCGCCGCGTCCACATGTCCGTGAGCGTCGGCCGAGACTTCGCTCGAATCCGACTCCGCATCTGAATACTCGTCGGCGTCGTACGACGCACCGCGTAGGCTGCTGGCCTCGGTCGCATCACGTCCGCATCCGCGAACAGATTGGGAATCCTCATGATCACCGTCCGAGGCCCTGATATTCAATGCGGTGACGACATCGGCCAAAGCTTCTACCAGGGTGATTCTCGACCGGTACGGGGACTCGTCGCGTCGTTCTCGGCGTCGGCCATCGTCTCGGTAGCGTCGTTCGCGGCCGAAACCGCCTCTCGTAGCCTCGTTCGACCGGTTTTCACGTCGCCGGTCATCGTCTTGGCTTCGGTGGCGTCTCACCGAGGGTTCACGCGCCGTTTTCCGCTCTCTACTGCGCAGGATGTCGTTGATCATTTCTTCGAGGTCGTGGATGTCCTTGACCCGCGCATGACACAGTCGTTCTTCCAAGCCTCGGTCGTCACATGAATCGAGGAAGTGATCCACGTGATCCTTCGCCTCACGTCCGCCGTTCTCAAATTGCACGCCAGCGTTACGCGCGTACCCGTTCAAGCGGTTGAGGTAGTCGCAGACGTGCTCCTTATCCTCTCGCTTCGCCGAGTAGTAGCGAGCCTTCGCTGACTGGGTGAACTTCGAGCAATAATACTTGATGAAAGCATCACTCAACAGCTTCCACGTACGCTTCGTTTTGCGAGGAAGCTGGCGGTACCAATGGAGTGCCCCATCTTGGAGGCTGAGTTCAAACGCCATGCACCACTCGTTCGTCGGAGTGTGCGTTCCCTTCATCTCATACATGAACTTTCGGAGCCACTGCATCGACCGCTCGCTCTTGTTGCGAGTACCGAGGAACGGTTTGATGTTGCCGAGTGGAAGGTGCGTCGCGATCTCAAGCCTCGGTGTGTTACTCCGGCCATTCGCTGCACTCAGTTCCCTCACTTGGCGTGCCCACTCACCCGTCTGGTCACCGTCGTAGTAGTCCGGGTCAAAACGATCCTCGTCGCTGTCTGACGACTCCTCTCGGGCCTCGAACTTCTTCTCGGGAGGTCGGACCATCGTTCGGCGAGTGTTCGGCGTAGTGAACGAGGCCTCGTTCTCCTTCGCCAAGCGGTCACTGCGGTCGACTGACCTCGGTGTCACCATGTGCGAGTCTTGCATGTACGGGACGCCAGCCCTTTCGCGGCGAACGTTCCTCCGCTGACGTCGGTGGTTCCCTTCTGGGGCGTCGGTGGCAGCGGCACTTGCGACGGATCCGCCTCGGTCTGGACGAGGTAGGTCTTCGTGCCAAACACTAGGGTGGCCACGCTCGCGTTGGTAGCACCAAACGCCGTCCTCAGCTTCTTCTTCCACTTCTAGAGAGCAGTGGCCGCCTCGGTCGGGCTCCAGTCGGCGAGCGCCATGGTCGACGGGTACATTTGGCAGTCACACCCCATCGCCCGGAGTAGCCCTTCCGTCTTGAGAGCCACAGCTAGGGTGCTCGTTGAGTCAATAGGCGCAGCCAGCTCTCGTCCGAGGTCTGCCCACACGGCCTGACGAACCATCTTGGGTGAGAACTGCCTCATCCAGTTGCTCTTCGTCCTCATCAACTCCACACACCGGCCCAACACCTTGTTGGCCGCTGGCGTGTCTCCGTTGAGCGGCGGACGGGTTCCCGTCGGCTGTCGTGACTGCAGCCGTCTTTGGGAAGTCTTTCGCACCGTCTTCTCCGTCGTCCTCACCGAAAGCTGGCTCCGGCTTGGCGACGTCGTCGAGTTCGTCAACGAGGTTTCGGGCGAGCGGTCACACACCACTGCTTCGCCCTGCAGACACCACCACCGGCACGGTGCCTTTGACTTCCCAGTCATCATCTTCGTCTTCTTCCATGGCGTCCGAGGGTTCAAACGCAGAATCGTAGGTCGCCTGATGTTCGTCGACTCTGTCCATCGCCACGGTCGCCAGAGATTCGAACGAGCTTCCGGAGTGGTCCAGCGCTTCGGAGCGCGACCCACTCGACTTCATCGGCGTAGTTGGAGCCGCAGACTTGGTTCCTCGCGCCATCTTCTTCTTCTCTTCTTTTCTCTTCTCTTCTTCTTCTCCTCTTTTGCTCGTAGGGGTTGAGACCTACAACAACCAGAATACACAGAAGGTTATTCCAATCCCGGGTCGCGGCACCAGTTGTCGTGTAGGAACACGCTGAAAATCTCGCTACCGTAAGGTACGAGTCCCACCAACAACACACGTCTCCCTAATTAGGTCAACGAAAGTTGGAATCAAAACCTGAGGTCCAGGAACGATCCCTTACACCGGGTTGGATATAAGCCTCTGTGTACCAAAGTTGTCTTTAGTCAACCCAAAACCTGCACTAACTAGCCACGAACGAAGGCTAGAATGCAATATAGCGCTTTCGCGCAACCCTTTTGCAGTCCCTCAGATGAAAGGGTACCGGCTGATTAGGCCTAATACAAAGGGGACCGAGGTAATCCTCGGTCGGTAGTAAAATATACTCTAGGGGACTTACACACCCCACACACACAGAGAACGACACTCTAAGTGCCACTCTAGCCTCTCGGCCACGCCTACTCTTGGCTTGACCTCGGCGGACTATTAATTAATTAATCTCTAGTCCGTCACCGGCCATACCACTAAGCCAGGCGTATCCAGGCACTACAGCAAGCTAGCTAACACTTAACGGAGTCGGACTTAACCTCTGGAGACTTGGGGGGAAGACTGCTGATTTATTACTGAGTATTCAGAGGCTCTGAGAGCCTCTGCAGATCATCCTATAGCTAATCCTAATCCTGTATACAAATATCTAGTATAAAACGAATCTCGATGTGGCGACCTCTGTACACTCATCAATAATGACGGTGATTACGCCAAAGGTACTTCGAGGGTCGACCGAGGCTTCGGTCACCTGACCGAGGCTTCCACTTAAGTACGACTATGGTTGTGGTCGTAAATAGCACTGAGTCTGACGTATTTAGCCTCGGTCGGGTGTTTATTAGGTCCCGCCGAGGCCAATGTCACTACCTGTCACTCTACCGAGGTAAATGAGAGTGAAAGCTTGTCACAACGGCAACTTCCTTTCCGTCAGCGAATCCGACGGAGTACGCTTGCAGCCTGGTCCGGCCGAGGTCACTTTTCGGCCGGATCTCCACGCCACAGTCGACACCTCCGAACTCGGACTCTTGGCTTGACGCGGCGTGTGCGCCTCCCTTGGGATCCCCTTGACGGTTCTTGCTGGGGCTACGCTTTGGGCCCAGACGTCAGCCAACCACGTCCACTCGCTCCTTGTCCAGTCGTCCTTGGATGTCTTCCAAACGAAGCCTGCTCCCCGCTTAACAGGCCTTCGCTTGCACGTGTCTCGACCCGATTTGCCCCGGGGTTTTCCTTTATGTGGACACAACTCCACACGCACTTGTCTGCTTCTTCCGAGACTGCAGACCCATTCTCCCTTGCTTCTACTCTTCCTCCAGGCAGCTCCAGCTGAGAGCCGCGTACACAGGTCTTCACTCACCCCCCGACCTAGGGTGGTTCCGAGAGTTGGCTCGGCTGGGCCGGTCTTGATCCAGGGTTCTCGCCTCTGCGCCCTGGGACTTCCTTGCGGCACTCAGGCTGAGCGCCGTGTACACAGGTCTTCACTCGCCCCCCGACCTAGGGTGGCTCCGAGAGTTGGCTCGGCTGAGCCGGTCTTGATCCAGGGTTCTCGCCTCTGCGCCCTGGGACTTCCTTGCGGCACTCAGGCTGAGCGCCGCGTACACAGGTCTTCACTCGCCCCCCGACCTAGGGTGGCTCCGAGAATTGGCTCGGGATGAGCCTGTCTTGATCCAGGGTTCTCGCCTCTGCGTCCTGGGACTTCCGCGCACCACGTCTTGACGTAGACGAAACGGCCGAGCGGGGAACCACTATCCCAGGCTCAGCGCCACACGATATCCCTCCAACAACACTATCCCAGATGCTGTTCTACCTGAAACCTCAGAGTAGATCACCTTCTACCCGAAAATATGAAATACACGCTGAGTGCAGCCGCCTAGTTCGACCTGTCGACGTGTAATGGAATGAAATAGCCAAATGAGTACCCCTTCACACCGAGGTACACCCACAAGGACTATATGGGGCTTGAGG
This sequence comes from Phytophthora x cambivora, assembly GCA_033557925.1. Lineage (NCBI taxonomy): Eukaryota > Oomycota > Peronosporomycetes > Peronosporales > Peronosporaceae > Phytophthora > Phytophthora x cambivora. The sequence continues at coordinate 839,839 of JAUCEB010000008.1, read as the reverse complement.
TTTGGTTGAGTCTCTTCTCAGACACCCTCTTCCACAGCAACACACTTAGCACTGCGGCCTTCGGGGCAAATTCGATTCTGATTAATACTTTACACATGCAAGCAAAGACCTATCAAGGGGGGGGGGGCGCTCGGCTTCCTTCGGAGCGCACCCAAACAAAGACAGAAAGATATTATGGCGAGCGGCCTGCAGTCCCTTCGACATGCGGCTCTTCAGCGCTGTCTTGGTTCTCAGGAACCTGCGGTGCTCTGAGTCCCCACTTGGATCTGAGCTCAGTGATTGGCTGAGTCTCGTTAAAGTCTCTCGTGGCGTCAGCAATCTCGTGATCACCTGTCAGCAAACTTCTGATCACATGTCGGCAGAGCCGTGATTACATGTCGGTAGACCCGTGATTATCCCTCACTCCACTCTTCTGATTGGTCGAGGGGTGCGCGTCACGGGGATGAGACAGTGCGTCACCTGGGTTCGAACATGGGTTGAGCCTGATTTATGGTCAGTCATCATTTGATGACCGCCTCTTCGCAGCGGCTGTTCCCAGAGCCTCATCGCCCATATCCCTTCTGAGCCTCTGAGCCTTGGCCGAGTCTCCACTCAAAGCGTCTCCGAACGTCCACTGCTACCATGCTGAGTCCCATATGGACTGCGAGAGATTCCGCTGAACCTCCAAATAACTCAGAGTGGCCTTCAATGGCTTCCTCTGAGAGTCGACGGGGTTCTGCTGAAAGTCTGATGGCTCAGCGGATGATTGTTTCCGCTGAGCTACCAGTCGTAGCGGGGACGAGTCGGCAGTTACAGATGTCACACCACCAGCTGGCCCTATTTCCACCAATCGCTATCCATTTTGATGGGTGCGGAGGGGGTACGGCGGCCGAGCGAAAGGTCCACTGGATCTGAGATTCGAGCATACTTCGTCACAGAAGCACGCAAAGGCCGCGAGCGGAGCGAAGACGCTGCCCGCTTCCAAGAAGCCTAAGGTCGCGACGACCAAAGCGAAGGCGAAGCCGAAGCCGAAGGCGCCTGCTTCCCTGAAGTCTGCGCGGAAGACGAAGAAGGTGGCCGCTTCGTCAAAGCCTGCCTCGAAGAAGCTCCCAGTGAAGAAGCCCGCTGCCAATCAGCTTCCGACGAAGAAGGGCTCCGCGAAGGAGGGCCCCAAGACGCCGAAGCTGCCGCCCAAGCGCACGGATGTGCGGCTGCCCGGTCCCTATGAGGAGGTGTCCAGCGACTCGTCTGACACGGACATCCCGAACCCCGGGTATGTCAGTGGCGCCGGCTCACCTGCTCCTGGAGCTCAGGCGTCCACGAAGGACAATGCGGCTTCCGCTAATGACGCGCCCACTTCCCCTCCGGGGCGTAGTCCGTCGCCGCATCCATCCTTGGATGTAGACTACGAGGAGTCGCAGCCCGACATAGACCGAGAGGACGGCGAGGTTGAGTGGTCGCCCAAGCGAATCACGGATGCCCAGCGGGTCCTCCACCCGGGAAGTCCCATGTCTCCCAAGACTGTGGTGGCGGTAGAACGCGCCCGACTCATGGAGGAGTCCAAGTCTCGCCGAGACGACCCGCCCGCTGCGGTGTCGGAGCCCCAGGTCATCACCAACGCCGGTGTCGACGAGGGGGTCCCGCCTGAGCTGCTTCAGCCCGGGAATCGGCAGCACCTGGCCGAACGTTCCCGTCAGGAGGCCTCTCAGGCGGTGGGGACCAAGCGCGATCGCGAAGTCCATGCCCCTCGCACACGCGAACAACTACTCGCGTTGCGGTATTGGCCTCGGAGCGAGTACGGCGAGCACCTCCGCCAGAGTCGAAGGCCTGGCCCAGGCGCGCCGCAGTGCGACAAGTGTCCGGTCGTGCTGCTGTCAGACAGCGGCCTGGCCCGCCAGCGGAACGAGACTGAGTTCGAGGAGTGGTTGCACCACTTGGGCTACCCTGAGCCCGAGTTCTTGAACTCTCCGTTCTGGATTGATTGGCTGGTCCAGCGTCGTCTTCGATTTCGCATGGCGAAGATGATCGCTGACGACACTTGGTCGGGTCGATACCTTGATCGACACAAGCCCATGCCGGGCGTCATTCTCGAGGAGGTGCTGCAGAAGATACAGAAGTCTTGGCAGTCGCAGCCGATAGAGCCTAAGAGTGTTCTCGGCTCTGTCAGCGCCGACCAGGTCCGTGGGCACGCTCAAAAGCGGCCACGAGGTCGGCGCAGTCCTCCTCGAGGCGAGCCCCAGGCTCCCACGAGTTACGACTACTCGGGTAGCCACGCCACTACACCAGGTACTGGTACTGACCGCTACGCCCGCGGCGCCTCAGTAGCTTCTCGACATGGTAGTAGAGGACGCCCTCGTTACCAAGCAGAGGCGGCGGTGCCCGCGGCGGCAGTGGTCTCCGACCAGGACGCTCAGCGTCGTTCGACTGGCCCCCGTCCTGACCTGGAGGGTCTTCTCTCCGGGGTGGAGTCATGTCAGCGACTGCTGGATGCTCAGCGGACCGAGACGGTGGCGCTTCGCGCTCGAGTCCAAGACGCGGAGGCCCGCCTGGAGGAGCTCCGGAATGTGCGACAGGACCTGGACCGCCTGCGAGGCCGCGTTTGGGATGTGCCTCGGCAGCTTGGTGGTGAGGTTGACCGCTTGCGTGGCCAAGTTTCGCAAGGCGAGGAGAACGACGGGCGGGCCCGCCAGGACCTGGAGAGGCACCTTGCCTGGATCCGAGATCTGTACGACCGTGTGCGTTACCTGGAGGCACAGGAGGCTCGCCGCGTAGCGGCTCGTGCTCCTGATCCAACTCCGGCTCCTGCGCCTGCCCCTGCCCCTGCCCAGCTTCCCTCGGAAGAGCTCGTCCGAATGATGGCGACCACCTTCCAGCAGTACTCTGCGACCCAGTCGGCTCCTTAGGCTCAACAGCCCCCACCGGGTGATAGGGCTTGAGCAAGCCAACATAGAACGTTGGGTGCGTGGCCATGGACGATGCCAGATCCAACGTGTAGGCGTGGCCGTGGATCCCGATGACCGTGAGCGACCCCACAAAGCGAGGACGCAGCTTGGTGCTGCCCACAGCGGAGACCGCCTGAGTAGGAAGGTTCTTAGCGTTCAATAAGACTTGGTCTCCTAATTTAAACACTTGCGTGTTCTTACGCCCGTGACGATCACTGTGTTCCTTCTGTGTGTCTTGAGCAGCGGCCATGGCGTCACGTACGCGCTGTCTAACAGCTTCACCAGTCTCGATAAACGAGATCAGGTTCCGTTTGACGGACGTTCGTAGGCCTTTAAGGCCCCTTGGGTCTTCGGCATTAGCCTCTCCCCCACCCAAACTCGAGGCTGGGGGCAACGTCAGCGGCGTACGCGGGTGCCGCAGTCCGTTCACGTAGAACGGGGTGAAGCCCGTGGACGAATGCACTGCATTATTGAGTGCAAACGCCACTTGTGGAAGAAGCACACTCCACTTCGTGGGCTCTGCTGCGCAGACACTACGAAGAATGTCTTCCAGAACTCTGTTCACCCGCTCAGTCTGACCATCGGTTTGAGGATGGTCCGCTGTGGACATGTCTAACCTCGTGCCTAGCAGGCGGAAGAGGTGTTGCCAAAAGTGAGACACAAACCCTGGGTCTCTGTCACTCACGAAAGCCTCGGGGAGGCCGTGATGGCGGAAGACATTATCCACAAAAAGCTGGGCCGCCTGAGGCGCAGTCACACTCTTCCGCACAGCGGCCAGCCGCACCATCTTACTAAGGCGGCACACAAAGACCAATATGCCAGTGTGGTCACGCGCGTCGGCCGGCAGCTCGAAGATGAAGTCCATGCTCACAGAGCGCCAGCAATCCGCCGACACCGGCAAGCTCATCAAAGGAGCGGACGCCGAGGGCGCAGGCTTGGCACGCTGGCATGTTTCACATGTTTGTACGTACGTACGTACCCATTTGTACATGTGGGGCCACCAGAAGTTGCGGGCCACAGACGTGTACGTCTTCTCCTGCCCCAGGTGACCGCTGAGCGGTGTGTCATGAGCCTCATAGAGGACACGATGACGCAGGTCCTCGTCGTTTGGAACGACAATGCGAGGCTCGTCACCCTTGTCTACTTGGTAGTAGAGCAAATCCTCCACTACCGAGTAGCGGTGCAGACGCGAGCGATGTCGCGCCGTGAGCTCGACGGCCTGGGTTGGAGCGCTCAGCGCCTCCACTAGACCTACAAGGTCGCCATCTTCGGCATACGCCTCGCGAATAAGCTCATAGAGCGGTGACTCGAGGTAGGCCAGATGTGCCAACTCGTAATCTGGCCGCCGGGAGAGCGCGTCCGCTAGGACATTCTGCTTTCCCGGTTTGTACTCCACCGTGAAGTTATATTCAGCGAAGAATGAGAGCCACCGCGCCATGCGCTGAGAGAGGTGAGGCGACGACGTCGCCGTCCTCAACGAGGCATGATCTGTGTAGATCACAAAGGGTTCTTGACCTAACAGGTGTACCCGAAACTTGACCAAGGCGTATTTCATCGCCAAGAGCTCTTTGTCGTTGACAGGGTAGTTCTTTTCCGCCGCCTTCAATTGGCGAGATTGGAAAGACACCACCCTTTCCCTGCCTTCGGCATCCACCTGCAGCAGGGCACAGCCGATGGCAAAGTCAGATGCATCGCATACCACGCTAAAGGGGCGCTCCTCATCGGGTAGCGCCAGGATCGGAGCGCTCTGAAGGCTACCCTTGATGGCTTCAAAAGCCTGTTGAGCCTCAGAGGTCCATGACCACACCGCATCCTTCTTGAGAAGATTCGTTAGTGGCCTTGCCATCTCGGCGTAATTGGCACTATACTTGTGCAAGTAGTTGGCCAGGCCGAGCCATTTACGCAGGTCCTTCTGCGACACGGGCACCGGCCACTGTGCAATGGCACACACCTTCTCCGGGCCCGCACGGACACCGTCCTTCCCAAGGAAGCAGCCCAAAAAGGGAATCTATTCGGCTCCGAAGATACACTTGTTGATGTTCGCATAGAGGCGATTCTCGCGCATGCACAAGAGAACTTCACGGAGGTGGCCAAGATGGGCTTCGACGGCCGTCTTCTCTTCTGACGCACGACTGTGCACGAAGATGTCGTCGAAGTACGTCTGTACGAACTGCCGCATCGGCCTGAAGAGCTGCGTTACGAGCCTGTTGAACGTGGCGGGTGCGTTGGACAGCCCCTGGGGCATGACCAACTACTCCCACAACATCCCGCTGGGAGTGCTCACAGCAGTGAGCGGGATGTCCGATTCCCGCATCAGCAACTGATAGTAGCCGTCGACCATGTCGAGTGCACTAAAGATCGTGCAACCAGCCATGTTGTTTTGCAACACATCCTTCCGAGGAATAGGCGTCGACGCCGGAATGGTTGCCGCGTTCAACTTGTTGAGTGCGTGCACCATGCGCCACTTCCCATTGGGTTTGCGCACACAGAACGTCGGTGACGAATGTGGCGACTTAGACTCGCGCACATGCCAGCGGCGTGTTTTGCCGCGAAGAAGGCGTCGATGACGTCAACCTGCTCCTTCGGAAGCGGCCATTGCCGCGTGGTACAGTACTTAGTGCCTGGCACTAAGTCAATCTCATGCCGCACACCCCGATCCGGGGGAAGGACCGAAGGGGGATCGTCGCTAACGACATCCGAAAACTCCTTCAGAAGGCCGTAATACGGATCCGAGGGGTCCTTCAAAATGGCAGCGCCATACCGCGTCTGCCTCTTAGAGGTTCGTTCGTCTTCCAACACCTCGGGGTCCATGACCGACGAGGAGTTGAGCTCCAACGAGCTGCCTTCCGGGCGAAGGAGAACCACTTCTGCCAACTCTCCCGCCTTGAGAGAGTCCATGGACTCGACATACGAAAGCTCCTCGAGCTCAAGTAGCTCTGCTACTGTAAGTAATGGAGTCAACACCTCCCCCACCTTGGGTTCGCCCGTGAAGACGTCGACCACTTGAGGGACCTTGTCCTCAGCCGCGGAATCCGCATCGCGGCTAGACGCCTCTGCCTTGGGCGTGCTCGTGACCTTGTCACTCTTGTTGTCCTTGAAAGTGGGAGCCCCTACTCGACCACTCGTGGTTGCACCAGCTCTAGCGCCTTTTGTCGCGCGAGCTGAACCAGCTACAACGCCTTGCGAAGTGGGAGTTCTGACTCGACCACTCTTGTTTGCGCGAGCAACAACTCCACCGCCTTGCCCGACGTGGGCTGAGTCAGCCACCACGCATTGCGTAGGGGGAGCTCGGACGCTACCACCCCTTCCTGCGCGAGCTGCTACAGCGTCCGCGCCTTGAGTCTCCACTGCCCGTGGGCAAGTGCAACTCGGTTGCAAACTGCAGAATCCTTGTCCCCATCCTGAGAGGTACTAGGATCCTGCGGATCTTCTCCACCACCTACCTCGAGCTCCCGCGCTCGTGGGGGCAATGCCATGGGCAATTCCAACACTTCCGAAGTGCCGGCAAACTGCCGTTCGCCGCGTGGCACCCGGTGCTCGTGCACAAACCCGTCTCGGGAAGAGGAGGGGACATGACCCGCCAGGGCTCTGTCCGCGAGGGGGTTGTGGCTGGCACCAATTGTGCGACTACGCCAGTCTATCCACGGCTCGTGCTTAGCAAGCCAAGGCATGCCGAGGATAAGATCGTACCGATCATCCATGTCCAAGACAATGAACGGTTCGACCGAGTTGAAGTCGCCAAACTTCACGCTTAAGGGTACCGTAACCTTGCGTGTAGACACGATGGAGCCAGTCGCTAAGCGAACAGATACATTGGTATTACTCTTAGAAGCTTCTAAAGCACTAGCATACAATGCACTGTTCCTAGCCACACTGGCTTTCGTCGCAAAGTTAAACGACGCTCCTGAATCGATCAGGACCGTCATCGGCTCGGGGTACCCTTTCACGCTGGCAGTGACGACCACGAGGCTAGACCGCGCGGCGGCCACGGAGAGACACAGAAGTGTCGTCCCAGGGACTTGCTCCTTTGGAGAGGCTGGTGAAGTACTCACCTTCCTCGACGAGGAGCGAAGTCTCCCAGCAGGGCGTCCCGCCCCTACTGGGAGTCGCCGTTTTCCGACTCTGTCGCCTCGAGGCTGTTAAGAGCCGGACGCGCCGCGTACTTCTTGTCGCGTGGCGCCTTCCATGGGTTGGTGGGGCAGTTCCGACGGAAGTGACCAGGTTGGTTACAACCGAAACAGCGACCACTCGCCCGTTGCGTCTTCTGGGAGCGTGCCGACTCGGCAAGGGAGATCTCCATCGGAGTGGGACCCTCACTGGCCTCGACATGAGGCGTGTGCCCTTGCGCTGAGCGCACGCAGTGGTCCTCCAACATAGCGATGTGAACCGCCTCATTAAAGATCTTGGGCTGACGCCGGAAGAGCTCCGTCCGAACCGGACCCGTGCGGACACCGTCCATGAAGACCGTCACCTTGACGTCCTCCGAGAGGGGTGCGCCGGCCATAGCGGCTTCGAGGTTGTGGAGCTCCATGACGTAGTCCTGAAGCGATCGCTTGCCTTGCTTGCATCGCAAGAAACTTGAGCGGTGGCGGTATGCCACATTGGCAAGGAGGAAGGTGGAGCGTAGCTCCTGTTCCATGAACGACCACGAGGTGAAATACCCCGGCGTCGCCGTTTCACGGGCCATAGCCCATGCGCGTGCGCGCCCTCCAAGGTTGGATAGCGCAAACGCCACTTGAGCCCGCGCGTCATAGATCTGACCAGCGCTCAGCGCGATCTCGATCTCGCGGACCCAGAAGATCAGACTGTCTGAGTCTACGTCGGGACCGACATCTTGACGGGCTTCGTCGTGGTAGGACGCGCAGCGAATGAGGCCGCGTTCGTGGCGGACGCTTGTGCCGCACTCTGTGCCTCAGCTCGCATCGTCGCACGAGCAGCTTCCTGCGCAGCAGCGCTCACGTGAGCAATCAGCGACGACTCGTACTTGTCGAAGCGTTCCACGCGCGCCCTTTGCTGCTCAGCAGGAAGGTTGGGGAATCCAGCGAAGGCTGCCTCGCCCAGGAGGCTGACCATCTTCTCCAGTGTAGCCCAGTGGGCATCGGAGAGGTGAGGAAAGTCCTGTCGCGCCGGCAGCCGACTCCCCGAGTCTTCCATACTCAAAGAGACCCTGATTGTAGAGATCCGCGTCGGTCGTGGGATTGACTACAAGTGCTACCAGGTGTGACGGGGGTCACACGCACAATGTCTAGGGGGAAGCGTAACACGCTAACCACAACAGACGCCCGGCGTCTCTGTTGTTGCTTGTGCAAAAGGCCTTGCCTTATCGGTCCTCTTTAGTACCGAGTACTTAAAGAGACTTGCACACTTGTAGGTTAGAGTTAAACTGTCTTGTATTAATAACACTCTAAAGGTTATATCTACTGCTTTCTATCTGCATACTGAATCCCTGTTTAAATGGCGATCTTCCTCAGCGGTTGGCTCCCGTGCGTCTTCATCCTAAGTACGACCGAGCTAACTTAACTCAGTACATTGGGGAGGTCTACCGTGAACACTCTATATAAGGATCACTGGTACACCGTACCCATCATAGTGGGTGACACCCAGTCAGTGTGGTCCACACCAGAGAACATCCCTTTTCCTTGAAAAGGTCACTGGCCAATCCTGTCCTCATTACAGCTGCAGTGCTGAACCGTGCAGAGGCTGGATCCGCCGGCAAGTGCAGCTGGCTTGCAGGCCAATGTACCAAGGACTGTACGCGGAGTGGCTGCGTGCAGTCGAGATGGTGCTGCGCACCAGACATGCAGTTTGTATATTTAGACTTAGTTTTACTATGCTATGAATGACTAATCTGCGGAACGGCGTGGCTGGCGGCAAGCAGCTCTCTCTCACTTTGGTTTTTGCAGCTCAGCGAGCAGCAAGAGAGAGCTATCCGTCTCAGGCATATGTCCGGTCACTTAAGCACCCATACAAAACGTAATATATAGAGGGGGTGTTGCAAAGGCGTACCATATTCCCGGTCACTGGGTCAACCTCTATAGATGATTCACACAATGACGGAAGCCACGATACTGGGCGACTGCTGCTCTCTTGCATTCTGACACTTGCGTTGCTCATTGCGTGCTTCCGCTTCTCCTTCAACCGCATTGTCTGCAGTGATCGCTCGACCTTGAGACGCTCCCTGTCTAGCGCTCGTTGCTTCTTGGCCTGTTCCTTTGCCTGGGCTTGCTGTTCTTTGATGTGCACTCTTTCTTGGGCCAACTCCTCTTTCACACGCTGCTTCGCCATCGCTTGCAGCGACTTCTCAACCTTGGCTCGCTCCTTCGCTTGCGCTCGCTCCATTTTAGCCTGCTCCTTGTCTAGCTTGCCTTTCTTCTTGCGGTGGAGTGCGTCGAGCATTTCCTCATGGGTAAGTAACACACCACCCGAGAATTTTTCGTCTACATACGTACCTCTTGAGCGCTTCTTCGTAGAAGGCGTGACGCTGTTACGAACCGCGATGTTGACCACATTGAGCGCATCAATGTTCAGTCCTTGGCGATCCAGCATCCGCCGCTGCCGCTTGCTAATGTCCAGTAATTCAACGTGAGAAATCACGACGTCGTGGTGGCGCAGCGACTTCTCGTTCGTCGGTGGTGCGTTACCAATAAGACCATCCAGCATTTTGCTGATGTTGGGCGGATAAATACCAGTCTGCTCAAATGATGCTCTTGCATTTTTTCGAGAGAAAGCTTGTTCGAAGGGCACCTTGGTAAGCGCAGCGATATCGTCTCTGGTAGGAAGCATACCTTCACGCAGCGGGTACTGCTCGATTTCTTGCTCATACAAACTTTTGAAGGGCTGGTAAATACCCACGTCGAGGGGCTGGAGGAAGTGGGACGTGTGGGCGGGTAGTGCAAACAGGTGCACCTCATGCCGCTTCGCCCACAAAATGACATCGTAGTTGATATGAGCAAAATGTCCGTCCAAAATTAAAAGTTGGGGTCGTGCGGCTGGCAGTTTTCGAACAAACCATTTAAGCCAGTCCATGAAGAGCGATCCGTTGATATTGGACGTCTCCGTCACCGCGCAAACCCCTCCACCAGGTGCTACTTCCATCCACTCAACTTTTCTACGATGTCCCGCAAAGATGTACATCGGTGGAATATGACCGCCAGCAGCATTGATGCAGCCCATGATGGTCACATTTTCACGGTCAGATGATCGCTGCACGTTAGCGGCCATGCCTTTAGGCGCGAAGACGCGTTGCTGGCAGCGACCTTGAGCACACACGCCTGTCTCATCACAGTTCCATATCTGTGACGGGCGATCGTGCAGCTTCAATTCGTCTAGTGCTGCAACTAGGTTCTCGTAGTAGTAGTGTACCGCCTCGGAAGTAGAAGCTTCAGCACGACACCCATCCAGAATGCGTGCTTTGCGTAAGCTGATGCTCTCCGAGTGGCGTTTTGACCAGCGCTGTACGAAACTTCGGTCGGGAAAGGTGGGGATCCCAGGGCGCTTTGCCGAGACGATAGCGGCCTGCCGAATGAGGAAACGAAGTTCAGAAATCCCTACGCAGAAACCCCGTGCTGCTCGATGCTCAATGACTTCTAGAAGGCCTTGATCGGCTCCAGGAGACAGATAGGTGAGCATGGGCCCGCGGCGGCAAGCTACAGGAACCTCTCCTTTTACACGAACGCGAAGATTCTCGGTCGGAACTCCAATCTTCTTAGCTGCCTTGCGCACGGACATGCCCGAGCTCACGAGCTGCAGCCCGCACGCGTACTTGGCGGCTTGTTCGTCCATTTGGTGGTGGGTGGTGGTCTTGCTGGGGGGACGGATGTCGGGCGAGAATTTGAAAGTGAGCTGGCGAGAGCAAAATGGCGCCAAAGTTGGCGAGTCGTACCTCTTTCAAACGCGGATCGTAGCGTCAACACAGCCATCCAAACCAACCAGTGATATTCCGCTTATTTCACAAGTTAGGGCCGTTTCAAATTCTGTTCTTAACATAGAGTTGGCTCGACCGGAAATATGCGACGACCGGAAATATGCCTCAGACGGATACCCTGTCAGAACACGACGGTCCTGTCGCGGTATTTTGCCCGGCAATTACAGTGTTTACGTACTTCCTGCATTTCTACTTGCAATCTTCTGCAACCTAATTGCCGACAAAATGGCAGTTAAGTTGCGCAGTGAGCTGCAACAAGAGACTGAAGGTGCGGTGACGCGCCATGCGTCATCTCAACGGATATTCTACTCGTTATTTGGAGGGTTTACAACTCGCAGACCAACTCGCCGTCCTCATCCACTCAACCTCTTCGGCGCTTGCTGCAGCCAATATACACACAGTAAATGTCGTGCTCACGTGGGTATAATATTTGGAGGGCATTTGTTTTGTTTTATTATACCAGTCGTTGGGGTTTTGTATTCGGAAGGGTATAATATTCGGGGATATTTATCACTAACGGCCACAAATACATCAACATTTTCATGACCGGCCCAGAAACGGCTATAGCAGCGTTCTAATTGGATGATAGCCTTGAAGCTGAGCACCCTTGAATCTCAGACGTACACGATGCGCTTTCGCTTTCATACTAGTAGGTCGATGTCTGGCATTTGCTCGCGATATCCTCCGCCATGAAAAGACGTCGGGCTCTCCTTTATAGCAGACCCGCTTTTGCAGCGGCGATCTCACTCGGCGCTACAACCTGCCCCCCCCCCATTAGCGACTATCGGCACCACGCTGTGACTCAGCTATTATATAGGAAAGATAATAGCTTACGGATTGAATCCCTCCTTCTCCTAGTTCATGCCTTCAACCAGCTCTGCCTTACCACCACGACATGAACCACGAATGCGAGAACTGTGGCAAGCACAAACTATCTGCCCCGTTCCTGCCATCTGCTACTTTCCGGGCCGGTCTTGTGGCCGGTAATGATAATCAGATATATAATCGTGGATGCCCCTTGCCATTTTTTACTATGGGGCACCGTACCCACTTTTATAGAAGGTGTGTCGCATTGTGTAGGCTTTTCAGGCCTATTGATTGGGTAATATGCGTTTCATCCAATTGCAGACAGCGGCCTTTTTTCGACCAAAACACACTATTAGTGGACCGTATGTGTACCACACGAACAGGCAAAGGGTGTGCAGCCGGTATTTAGTCTAATCTAAATGTTAGCAAAATTGCGATTTGGGATTTGTGAGGCACAAACGTTCACAGAGTCAGCTATACATCCATTTCTTAGGGGATGTACCGTTATTAAGCTTCCTGTCACGCTTTATGCCATTTTTCTATGCCAGCCTAATATTTGGACGTGTCACTACTCCCAATACAGCGCACCACATAATTGATCAATTCTCTGTGCATTGCAGTCACACCGCTCTATAGTGTACTCCGCATACTAGAGGCGAAGCTTTGGTCTGGGAGGACAGTGTGATTTGCCGTTCTCCCACGACCATCCTAATGATTTACAACACTTTCGTTGTTTGATATTTTATAATGCTACGGCACGAACAGAAATCAACTCCATTCGGGTTTCAATCCTAATACAAAGTTTGCTTGCTTGAAGAGTTTCGAGCGTGCTCTCATCGCTATCGTTACCTGTCTCAGCTTAAACACTGCAGAATCCTGCAGCACACTAGGCTAATGCACGCAAGCAGCAGTTGTGCCAAGAAAAATACTTGCTCTCGTCTGAGACGATTGTTTCAGAGGCTCTGAATCAGAGTCCTATTCCTCGAAAACATTATGATCTGGTAATTTATAGGTGATAGATGATATTAGTTCATAGAGGTCTTGTGGAAAACCATGTAAGTACTCTACAGTTACTTGCAGTTATTAATACTTCATGAATCATAATACCCTCTCAATATGATAAGTTACTGGAATGTTGCTTGTAACGTCCACCTCGTCTAGGTACGAGTTTTGGAGGTTGCGCGAAGGGATCATCCGTTGTGCATCCATCTGGAGCACTTCTTAAATACGTAAGAGTTGCGTCATCAAGACGTCCACGGGCTTCTCTACGCGCGGTGCGTTTGGCTGTAGTTGAGAAGCGTCACTGAGCCTTGCAGAACTAACAAAGCTATTGTATATTGCTTGCTGTTTTCTTGCAGGCGCCAGCGAGGAGGACGTGAAACTCATGGTGAGCATCGCCAAGCCCGCGGGCAAGCAGGTGAAGGCCAGCGGCTCTGCCGCCGACGCCGAGAAGATGATCGCTCTCGGAGCCACGCGACTGGGCACGAGTGCCGGCGTCAAGATTGCCCAGGGCCAGCAGAGCTCCGATGCGTACTAAATCGTCTACCTCCTGCACGTGTAGCCAATCAAACGCATAGGCTAATTTATATTCTGGTTGGTTTTGCGGATAAAGATAGCAAGTACTGATATGGTTTGCTGCTACTCGTTCACTTGGTGCGTCCCTCCACCAAAGTGCATTAAGAACTGGGCTGGGTATACATGTATTTGCATTTGAAACACAGTGACTGGCACGATGCAGATGGTGCGGCTGCGAAGCAGGCGCACCAGATGGTCCTCTTGGTCAATGGTATTAAACATGAAGAAATGTAAAACCACTGGCGATGGTAGAGAAAAAATGTAGTACTATGGACAACACGCAATACAGTATCTAGCTAATTTCTAAATTTCAGAGCTTCTTCGTAAGCGCGACTTTGTCTTTGTTTCAAGGTTTACACATTGAAAAGAATATTTTGTTTTGGCAATTGGTGTGTTCCACATCATGTATTCGGTCGACATTCCGGAAACAACAAGTCACGAGATGTACCAACTTCGTCGTGTTACGGTAGCCATTATCTGTGGACTATGGACTCAGGCGACATTTGCCAATTAATCATGGGGGGGGGGGGCCGGCCGCTGAAATAAGATTGATAGGCTGTTCAGCCAGCTAAAGCTGTCCTCCCAGTATAAGATACTATACAATGACATGGAATTTATAGCAAGGCAAGTTGCCAGTATAACGTTAGTTGATAAATCCGACAGCACTTTTCTCAACGGTTGCAGGGGCCTTCAGACAATTAATATATGCGAATGAAAAGATAGAGGGAGAGGTCGACTGTTCGGAGACATGTTCTGCTGCCAGAACTGCAAGCAGTCGCCTCGATACAATACCGACGTTAGAATTGGCGCGTGTCAGTTTCGTAGATTTTGTTATCTTGGTTGATCAGGGGGCCTAACCGACAGCTTCCAGTGCTTTTTTTAACCCTAACAAATCACCGTGTCCTCGAAGTTTGGATTGGCCAATATTAGATGTACTAAACTGATCAACTCTAATAAAATAGTCACTTGCCTTACAAAGCACATTATAGTGCTGTCAAAACAAATCTGCGCGAGTTGCGGCAGGCTCTCCACGTGCGGATGCTAATGCTGCCTCTTTTCTACACCTCTGAATGTTGTAGCGCATAATAATGATGTTATCTCAGCTTCGCGTCTTGATTTTTTGGACCAAGTCGAAATCTAACGCAAACTATCTAACGCAAACTAAAAGGAATGTAGATTCTGAGCATGAACCCTATTAATTGATGCGGTCTCCCGTACTATTAGTATTATGAACCATGAAGCGGAGGGTGATGACAGTACTCAGTTTCGATGCTTTGACAAACGGGACGCAGTAAAAGTGTTTGGTCTTGAGGCCACACGTATCCTCCATATCTAAATAACTTGCAGGCATGTATTGGCTGACAAGTGGAGTATAAAAGTCATTTATCAAGGTGACATTTGGTTTTACCGCTAGATAATATTGAATATGAAATAAATTGTTTCTTTTTATCGGATACTTTTATCCCGGATAGTTTGTCCAAAATGTTCCAGCGTACATACTATTATAATAGTCTTACGATATATATTATTATTTATTGAGGGTGTAACTTAAGTATTTCACACACAACTACCATCGCCATTATGACTCCGTGGCGCCTCCCTTATCACCGACAACGAAATCTTCCACAAAAATTACCGTATACTTAAGTACAGAAAAACCGTAGTGTATAGATTGGATCGTGCTACAGCAACACAAAATACACAGTACAAATTTGGCTATTGCACAGAAAATCAAAGACTCTTGGTGTATTTTCGGTAACATAAGGTTTTGATAGTGATTAGTGAGGGGATAAACTCGTATAGAAGGAGGGTGAAAGTAAGCCCCCGAATCCAGTCAAATTGCCGGCTTCGTATTTGTAGATGCGTTCGTTGCTCGTCATTCCACACCAGGTGGCTAGGCCGTCTTACCCATAGTTAACGGGGTCTACCAAATAAAATGCGGTACTACTCTAATAGTTTACCCTCGGAGTGTGCCAGGGTATACCATTCGGCAGGGTATTACATCCTCAACATCTACTAGAGTCACTATCAAGTCTGGGGGCAGGCTGGAGCAACCGAGATCACACAGTCTAAAAACATCATTTTCGGTTGCTTCGGTGCAACTTTGGTTTCGTCGACGAATATACGGAGCGCCGCATCACCAGCTGCTATCACGCAGGTGCGCAACGAAAAAATTACTTCGCCGTACTTAAACGAGCGCAAAGAAAAAAAAAATCCCGATGCCCTGAGCCCTCCATTTCAGAATCCCCCTTTTCCGTCGGTCGCCAAGAGTGCAGGTCTCCTCCGCGATGGTACGTCAAGCGCTCGCTATTCGGCTTACATACCTGGTTGTCTGACATGTATTTCTACACACGCAGCCCACTGAAGACGGCCACCCCCCTTATCCAGACCACAGCAAGCGGGACAAGTCCCCCGCTCCGGACCCGCTAACACTGTCGCGCCAACAACAAGCGGAGGCGAGGCGTGTGAAGATTCGCGTGGACAGTCGACATGCGCGAGAGGAGGTTGCACCGTCGGCAAGGCGTCACGGCGGGATGAGGCTCACTGCATATCAGGAGCGCGTGCTGAGTGAGGAGTACGGCGACTACGTCCGGCATAGACAGAAAGAGAAAGAAGAGAACGAGGCGTGGAAGATCCGTTTGTTGCGATCGTTGCAGAGCGAAGAGAGGGAGCGCTCGGCTTCTGTCGCGAGCGAGGAGATGAAGCAGGTGCTGGATCAACTGGACTCGGTTTATGGCAGCCAACAGGCGCATGAAGCTGCCAATGCATCCGAACCAGCACATCAAGATCAAGATGATGACGTTCGTCAACGTGCACCGAAGATACACCATTCTTTGGCCGAAACACCGAAGGTGGACCGAGCAGAAACGTCGACTTACACCGTCCAGACGTCTGGCGACACTGCGCTTGCCGGGGCGCTGAACCAGCTTGACGAAGAAGATGAGCTTGCGTCGCATGGAGATACAGATGATCTGATTACGTGGACGAGGAGGAGAACGTGGACGAGGAGGAGATCGTGGACGAGGAGGAGAAGACGTCCGGCGTGGAGAGTGAACATGACGACTCGTTCGAAGATGCGGTATGTACCAAACGCAAACCAAAGATTCACCGAACGCAGCCCAAGAAATCCACGGTCGCGCCGAGCAGAGCGCCAGACACTTCCGAAGTGGAGGCACCAGCGGCAGGAAGCTTTTTGGAGGGCTTTCCGATATTCTGGCCGTCGTGGAAAGCATTTGACGATGTCTTCGCCGACTTCCAGCAGCAGACCTTCCAGTTGTTTTCGTGTCGTACGAGCACATCGATTAAGGCTCGCAACAAAGCCATTCTTGAGGAGCAAAAGAAAGCGAAGAAGCCGGCGAAGAAGATGATGGGGAAACACCGGTCGAAGCATCGACGGACAGGTGGGACACTTCTTCCTGAAGCGTGGGAAACGTACAGCCGAACGCTCTTGTGTACGCACGCCATGCCGTTTACGGGGAAGGGAACCGGACAACGTAAGCACACAACTGTTCGATCGACGGGGTGTTCTGCTCGTGTGAACGTCCGTGTGTGCTTGCGGCCTGGCGGCAAAGGATTTCAATTGGTTGTGAAAGCCTCTGGAACCCACGACCACGCTCTGTCGGAACACCAGTGGTATAATTATGCCGAGAACCGTCGCATCGAAGATCCACGGCTGCGCGAAGACGTTGTCGTGATGTCCAAGGCTGGTGCGAAACCGAAGGGGATCCGTTCGTATGTTCGCGCGAAGACAGGTGTGTCGTGGTGTTTTGGTGGTGAATTGGTGGATTTATGGTGACACTGAACTCTGTTATTATTTTACAGGCAAGCGCACAGCCCTAAAGGACATCCACAACATGATTCATGGAGCAAAAAAGACCTTCCGCGGTGGTCGATCCGATGCTGAGCGCGCTATTGCGGTGCTGGATGAATTTATCGAGAGCGCCCCTGGAAACACGGCCGAGTTCATCGTCGACAGCGAGAGCAATGTCGTTCGTGTGGTAACATTTCAGACGGCGAGGCAGAAACGTCTGTTTGCTGCTTTTCCCGAGGTGGTGCTAGTGGACTCGACGCATGACACCAACGTGAACAGGTACAAGCTCTTCAGCTTTGCAGTGCATGATGTCTTTGGCCGGGTAAGTTTAAGATCACAATGTATAGACCAAAAATAAACCAAATGTACCAAAACCTTACTGATTGTGTGTGTTATTATTCTGTAGGGTCAATACGTTCAACGCGCGCTCGTACAGACGGAGGAGAAGCCTAATCTAGCGCTGGCGGTGGCAGTGTTCAAGAGAAACAATCCAGCGTGGGCTAACATCCGAGTTGTCATGACGGACAAAGCCCTGCATGAGAAAGACGTGCTGCACGAGGCCTGGCCGAATGCAAAACAGTTGCTATGTCGGTGGCATGTGGAAACGTGGCTAAAGCGGCAGTGCGCTCGCTTGGGTGGCTTGGACCAAGAGGGGACAAAGCGCCTGAAAGTGATCATGAAAGGACAATCGGCTCGAGACGAAGTGGGGGCGCGTGAAGGAAGTCGTAGACGGCAACTTTACGATTGATGAATTGGTGACCATGCTGATTACGCTCCAAGCGTACGCAGAGGAGCGCTATCTGGCGGAATTTCATCGCGTTGGCAGTCGACCCCCCATGGCCGAAGACCCGGAGCTGACTGGATTAGCTCTGCAGCTCAGCGACTACGCTTTCCGAATGGTAGCAGAGCAGCACAAATTGGCCATTGGTCCGACGGCGAGCTATGATATCGAAGTGGACGGTGTGAAGACAACTCTGACGAATCCAGGGACGGGGAAAACGCACGAAGTTGATGCAAGGGTACGCTTTCTGTATATTTTTGGTATTTCGGTGTAAATTGGGTTTATGAAACTGACAACACTTTGCTGTTGCAGCTCTCCTCCTGTGACTGTATCTTCAGACAGACGTGCTTGCTTCCGTGTCGGCACGTTATGTACGTCCGAAGCAAAGCCAACTACGAGACTGTGATTCCCCCGATGCGCACATTTTCGTCGAGATGGATTGTTCAAAGTCCGGCGAACAACATTGACACAGGTGCAGTCACCCCTGGAGGTCTCAACCGTGTTAACTGCCCGGCCATTCGAGCGCTTCCCCCTGTTGACAGAGATACCAAGTACAGTCGCTGCAAGCTTCTCACTGAAAAGATTACGGATGTGATATCACTCCAGCCGTCGATTACATACCGGCTGGCAATGACATGGCTGGAAGACTTACACGTCGCGCTTCACACCGGCAAGCTGGATGAGTTCACAGGGCACCGAGGAGCTGATGCTCGTAACATCTTCCACAATCTATCGCAGATCTCAGTCCCCGACAGCGTGACGCTGTCGCAGCTCTCCTTTGCCGATCAAGGCGAGTGCCCACTGTGGCGTGGAGATTTGGCCGCGGCGCGGCAGCTCTGTTGCTCATGCCGCCACCGTCAAACCTTTCAGTGAAATGCTGTTCTGGGTTCTGATTGGTGGATTACATTTCCCGCGGTAGAGTGACATGGAACTCGGTAGTGACACAAGCCTCGGCGGGCCATAATAAATACCCGACCGAGGCTAAATACGCCGATTTAGTAATAGGTCCTCGGTCGTACCCAAGTGGAAGCCTCGGTCGTACCCTCGAAGCCTCGTCGTACTTAAGTGGAAGCCTCGGTCAGGTGACCGAAGCCTCGTTCGGACGACCGACTCTCGAGGTACCTCTGGCGTAATCACCGTCATTATTGATGAGTGTACAGAGGTCGCCACATCGAGATTCGTTTTATACTAGATATTTGTATGTAGGATTAGGATTAGCTATAGGATGATCTGCAGAGGCTCTCAGAGCCTCTGAATACTCAGTAATAAATCAGCAGTCTTCCCCCCAAGTCTTCAGAGGTTAAGTCCGACTCCGGTAAGTGTTAGCTAGCTTGCTGTAGTGCCTGGATACGCCTGGCTTAGTGGTATGGCCGTTGACGGACTAGAGATTAATTAATTAATAGTCCGCCGAGGTCAAGCCAAGAGTTGGCGTGGCCGAGAGGCTAGAGAGGTACTTAGAGTATCGTTCTGTGTGTGTGTGGGGTGTATTAGTCCCCTAGAGTATATTTTACTACCGACCGAGGATTACCTCGGTCCCCTTTGTATTAGGCCTAATCCGCCGGTACCCTTTCATCTGAGGGACTGCAAAAGGGTTGCGCGAAAGCGTTATATTGCATTCTAGCCCTCGTTCGTGGCTAGTTAGTGCAGGTCTTGGGTTGACCGAAGACAACCTTGGTATACAGAGGCTTATATCCAACCCGGTGTAAGGGATCGTTCCTGGACCTCAGGTTTGATTCCAACTTTCGTTGACCTAATTAGGGAGACGTGTGTTGTTGGTGGGACTCGTACCTTACGGTAGCGAGATTTTCAGCGTGTTCCTACACGACAACTGGTGCCGCGACCCGGGATTGGTATAACCTTTTGTATGTCGTTGTTGTGAGCGGTATCAACCCCAACGAACAAAAGAGAAGAAGAGGAGATGAGAAGAAGAACAAGAAGAAGAAAAAGAAAAAAGAAGAAAAGAAGAAGAAGAAGAAGAAAACAACGAAAAGAAAAGAAGAGAAGAGAGGACGACGAGTGGAGTCAAGTCAATGGTACCAGCTACGCAAGCGAAGTCAAGTTGGATGCTCACCGAGGGTTCGGTGGGTTCCAGGATCTCGTTTGTGGCTACACCGATGGTCAAGATGGACGAATGTTTGGTGAGCTGCAATTCAGTGGTTGAAGCCTCGGACGCCAACGAATATGATGAAGTCGATGACTGGGAAGTCAGGGGCACCGTGACCGAGGCCGCCGAAGCAGCGCTAGTGTCTGGAGGGCGAATCAGCGGAGTGCGACCGATCGCCCGAAGCCTCGTTGAGGAGCCGGATAACGTAACCAAGGCCGAACCTGCTGACGATGACCACGACGGAGATTTGACGAAGGAATGGGCGCGAGAAGTGAGAGATCTGAGTGAGGTGGACAACCACAGCACCCCTCCGAGGCTTACAATTGCCACGCATCTCCCGCTCAACTGCATCCAACCTTTCTGTGGCACTCGGAATCAGAGCGAGAAGTCCATGCAGTGGCTTCGGACTTTTGTTTACGGAATGAAAGCGACGCACAAGCCGCCTAATACGTGGTGCGAGCCGTTCGATCTTAGCCTGTACGACGGAGCACAGTACTGGTACCGGCAGCTTCCGCGCAAGACGAAACGTACTTGGACATTGCTGAGTCAGGCGTTCATCAAGTACTACTGTGTGGATTTTACTCGGTCGGCGAAGGCTCGGTATTACTCAGCAAAACGGGATGGCGAGGAGCATGTGTGCGACTATCTAAACCGACTTAATGGCTACGTTCGCAACGCTGGTGTGCAGTTTGAGGACGGTGGACGCGATGCAAAGCACCATGTGGAACACTTTCTCGATACGTGCGACGACCGAGGTCTAGAAGAGTGTCTGTGCCACGTCCGAGTCTCGGATATCTACGAACTCGAAGGCATGATCGACGACATTTTGCGTTACCGCGAACGAAGCTCAGCCCGGGAACCCTCGTTGCGCTACTACAGAGGTCAAGATGATGATCGTCGACGTGAAGGCAGGTCGACCGAGGGTCCCCGGAGCGGCTACAACCGCGAACGAGGCTTCTGTGGTGAGATGCGGGCAACTTCCCAGCGTCCAGAATATACCTTGAGCTAAACTTGAATCAGCAAACCTTGGGCCTAAGCTCAGGGGGTCTCAGAGTCTCAGAGTCTCAGCTGAATGATCTCAGCTGGACCCGACAAAGACTCAGTCGACACCTCCGAACTCAGACTCTTGGCTTGACGCGGCGTGTGCGCCTCCCTTGCGATCCCCTTGACGGTTCTTGCTGGGGCTACGCTTTGGGCCCAGACGTCAGCCAACCACGTCCACTCGTTCCGTGTCCAATCGTCCTTGGATGTCCTCCAAACGAAGCCTGCTCCCCGCTTAACAGGCCTTCGCTCGCACGTGTCTTGACCCGATTTGCCCCGGGGTTTTCTTTATGTAGACACGACTCCACACGCACTTGTCTGCTCCTTCCGAGACTGCAGACCCAGTCTCCCTTGCTTCTCCTCTTCCTCCAGGCGGCTCCAGCTGAGAGCCGCGTACACAGGTCTTCACTCGCCCCCCGACCTAGGGTGGCTCCGAGAGTTGGCTCGGCTGAGCCGGTCTTGATCCAGGGTTCTCGCCTCTGCGCCCTGGGACTTCCTTGCGGCACTCAGGCTGAGCGCCGCGTACACAGGCCCCCCGACCTAGGGTGGCTCCGAGAATTGGCTCGGGATGAGCCTGTCTTGATCCAGGGTTCTCGCCTCTGCGCCCTGGGACTTCCGCGCACCACGTTTTGACGTAGACGAAACGGCCAAGCGGGGAACCACTATCCCAGGCTCAGCGCCGCACAATATCCCTCCAACAACACTGAGAACCACTATCCCAGATGCTGCTCTGCCTGAAACCTCAGAGTAGATCGCCTTCTACCCGAAAATATGAAATACACGCTGAGTGCAGTCGCCTAGTTCGACCTGTCGACGTGTAATGAAATGAAATAGCCAAATGAGTACCCCTTCACACCGAGGTACACCCACAAGGACTATATGGGGCTTGAGTTTTGGTTGAGTCTCTTCTTAGACACCCTCTTCCACAGCAACACACTTAGCACTGCGGCCTTCGGGGCAAATTCGATTCTGATTAATACTTTACACATGCAAACAAAGACCTATCAAGGGGGGGGGGGGGGGGGGGGGGGGGGGGGGGGGCGCTCGGCTTCCTTCGGAGCGCACCCAAACAAAGACAGAAAGATATTATGGCGAGCGGCCTGCAGTCCCTTCGGCATGCGGCTCTTCAGTGCTGTCTTGGCTCTCAGGAACCTGCGGTGCTCTGAGTCCCCACTTGGATCTGAGCTCAGCGATTGGCTGAACCTCAGTAAAGTCACTCGTGGCGTCAGCAATCTCGTGATCACCTGTCAGCAAACTTCTGATCACATGTCGGCAGACCCGTGATTACATGTCGGCAGACTTGTGATTATCCCACACTCCGTGCCTCTGATTGGCTGAAGGGTGCGCGTCACGGGGATGAGACAGTGCGTCACCTGGGTTCGAACATGGGTTGAGCCTGATTTATGGTCAGTCATCATTTGATGACCGCCTCTTCGCAGCGGCTGTTCCCAGAGCCTCATCGCCCATATCCCTTCTGAGCCTCTGAGCCTTGGCCGAGTCTCCACTCAAAGCGTCTCCGAACGTCCACTGCTACCATGCTGAGTCCCATATGGACTGCGAGAGATTCCGCTGAACCTCCAAATAACTCAGAGTGGCCTTCAATGTCCTCCTCTGAGAGTCCACAGGGTTCTGCTGAGAGTCCGATAGCTCAGCGAACGATCGTTTCCGCTGAGCTACCAGTCACAGCGGGGACGAGTCGGCAGTTACAGATGCCACACGACAGCTGGTCATATTTCCACCAATCACCACCCGTTTTGATGGGTGCGGAGGGGGTACGGCGGCCGAGCGAAAGGTCTGCTGGACCTGAGATTCGAGCGTACCTCGTCACAACCGTCCCTTATGAGACCCGGGGTCAACGAGTTCAACTGCGACTTGATCTCGGCTCTCATAATCGAGGATGCCGTCAATCGCCCCGTCCCGTCCCCGTCAACTCTTGCCGAATCTGTGGGTCATTCTCCCTCAACACTCAGCGGCTTCACGGCCCAGACTGCAACCACATTCGCAGTTCGTCCGCCCTGTACCCAAGCCTATGTCGGACAACCTCGCCGCTGCACAGCAGCCCGCCGCCGCTACTGCTGGCGACGGTGGACCATCGTTGGCGCTGCGAGGCACTCCCGCGGCTCTCACAACATCCACTCAAGCTACTCCCACTTCCGATACCGCGTAGGGCGACGTCGGTGACTTGGGAGCAACGTCTGCGGGCATGGGCAGCTTCGTCAGCGTGTCCACCACGTCCAACGTGCTCTCAACTGCTTCCAGTGACATGACCACTACCACCGCGGGATCCAGCAGCCTCAGCACCACATCGGAAGCGACGGGAACGTCCCTCACACTGCCGGCGGCCACCAGTACGCTTCTGGTGGTGTCGGGGACTTCTACGTCACTCACTCCGATGCCTGCTGCGCTCTTGCAGCTGGTGGCAGCTGCCGGGGAAAGTGCCATCACTCCTCCTACCGCTCCTGCGCTGACATCGGCTTCCACGGGGCAATACACGCCTGCGTTGGGCATCCTGACGCGACCCGTGCCTAAACTCGGCGCAGGTGTGTTGCCTGCACCTTCAGTCGTCCAGGTACCGGCCTCCATTTACGATATTCGGCGCGGGGAGACATTGGTGGGCATGCCGGATGGCCTTGCTCACTCCGTCCCTGTCCCCCACTTCTCGGAGGAAGAGTTGACTAGGCTGCATGATTTGGGCAGTACTCAAGCTGAGCTTCTCCAAGCGAATCCGCTTCGACCCGTCAACTTCTCTGACGCACATGTTCGTCTGGTTAGCGTTGATTCGCTGCTACGGCGTGGAGAGTTTCGCCGCTCGTGTCATGAACACTACTCGCCTGCTGCAGTTGGCTACTCAGCTCATCCTGGTTTTGGAGGCTCAGCCAACCACTCAGGCGGACTCCCGGGCGTTGATTTCCATGCTCCGGAAAGAGTGTGCAGGTCTGGTGAGCGCGCTGAATAAGGAGCGCGACGCGCATGCCTCTACCACTCAGCAGTTGACAGACGAGCGTTCTCGATCCCAGCAACCAGCGCCAGCTACTGTCACCTCGGGCGAGGTAGACGCTCTGACCTCCGAAGTGAACAAGCTGAAGAGCGTAGCTGGTCGGCTCAGCTCTGAAAAGTCTGACCTACAGAATCAACTCTTGAGTGTTACCACCAACTTCGTCAAGCTGCAACAGAAGCACGACGTTACGCTTCGACATGTCGGAGACTTGGAGGCTCAGTTGTCATCTACTAACGCCTTTTCGCCGGACCAGTTGATGGACTCCCTCGCCGGCAACACGACACTGGGAGGACATTGGAAACGACTGCATCAGCTGCTGCGACTCTTCCGAGACGGATCTCCTACTCCACCGGCTTTCCGAACATCGATCCAGATTTCTGCGAGAGATGAAGACTCGGACGACGTGGGTCCGTACGTGTTGCAAGCTGATTCGCAGCCCAGCTCTCAGTCTGCGGGCTCGGCCACTTCGCCTGCAACCCGGCCAGCTCAGCAGATGACCCCGTCATCAAACGCGCCGACTACTCCCAAGCCCACTATCGCGTTCCGAGATAAACCTGTTCGTCAGGCGCGACGTCTCTCCTTGACAGGGTCCCCTTCAAAGAGCAGCTCTTCACCGGGCACGGGAGGAGGTCGAGCAGATCCAGACCCTATTGACTTGACTGGGTCAGCGCCCAGCACTCCTCGAGGGACTCGGCTGATGCGCCTATCAGATCGACTGCGACTGCAACTCAGACCGAGCACTCTCAGACAGATGAAGGTCCGGGCATTGAAGCGATCTCCCGACCAAGTATCGTTGGTCTGCGCTCAGCGTGCGGTCCCAGCCCCGTTCTCGTGGAACAAAATTCGGGCTGATCTTCGAGAGCTCCTACTCACTGGCGAATCATTTTGGGACGCTGTGGCGGAGGCTCGTAAGAACCGCATGCTCCACGATCGGTTTGGGAAGCATGCACTGGTGGACATGTTGGTTTCTGCAATTTATTGGCAGGCTCTGGACCGGACTCCATGGATGACTTACGTTCCAGAGGGATATTACCACGTTGCTCAGGAGAAACTTGAAGACTCAGCGATGACGGATATCCCTGGACGTTGGCAGCCATTGCCGATAAAGCCAGCGCCGGGTTCTCCCGATAGCAGTTTGAGTTGGCTCCATTCTTCCGACGGCGACGAGGATGACGACAAGTTTGACAAGACGTACCGCGGCAAAACTGCAGCGTCCTCGAGCTCAGCGTCAGCTCGACCCCAACCAGGTGCAAGCGGTAAACGTCCCAGGGGTTCCAGTTCAGCGAGCAAAGGTTCTGCGGCCAAAGTCGCCAAGACTTCAGCCCAGAGCTCAGCGGGATCTACTGGACGCCCCAAAGCTAAGCTTCCCGCTCCCCTTCCAGATGACGGCGTAATTGAGCCACCTAAGAAGGGCAGCTGGTGCCATTACGGGATCAAGGTGCAGGCTCTCAATCGACAGACCGTGGGTTTCCCCAGTTACATGCCGGTCCAGCCACTTTTGCAGCATCTTCACATTCGCTGGGTCCCGATCGAGTACTGGGAGTTGATCCAGACTTGTCCGTGGGATGATATGTGGCAACAGCGGATCTCGACCTTGGTATTCTTCAAGTACAGCGATATGTCTCCTGAAATGACGGAGATGATCACGCTCATCCTGGACTTCATGAGTCGGTGGCGTCGTGAGTATTGGGAACGCTACCACTGGGTGACTATGGATCCTGATTTTGATTATTATCGCACTCAGGAGCTTCGAGCCATCCCCGAGCTCGCAGACATGTATCGCGACCGAAAGGATCGGCACTCTGATTTCGACAGTCACCGCAAGAAGATGATGGCCGAAGTGGAGAAATCGCCCGGGTATAGCGACCGGGTTTTGTTTGAGCCGGGTCTGTGGGTGGTCCCTCAGACCCCATGCTACTGGATCACCCGGGACCCTGAACTCCAATTCTCTCTACAGGATCAACTCGTCTCAGTCGACGAGCTGGAGCCTGCTCGGACTCAGTGGGCCACTCGTCAATCCGAAGAGGTTTTTCTGAAGTTGGCTCCTGCTCTACTTCGCAACCCGTTGTTGAGCGAGGCTGAGCAGCTCGACAACTTGCTTCTTCCCAGCTCCAAGTATGACGAGGACAATTTGGCGGCTGTGCTGGCTGCGGTCAGCAAGAAGAAAAGGAAGTGAACTCCAGTCGTTGTCCCAGTCGCTTTCATAACTGCACTTGCTGCATGGTAATACATTTTAATTTCCTTGCTTTCAGTTTGGTCTTGAATTTCATCCCATAGAACTCGTTCATCTCTCCTTCTTCTCTGGTGCGCAACCTCCACTCTCAGACCGTCCACTTAAATTCTCTGATAACATAGACTTTTACAATTAACTTCTCATACAAAACACCACACACACGCGCACTTCTCTCCTTTATTTCCGCCTGAGTTTCGCTACTGAGTTTCAGGCTCAGGTAGCTCATCCCCAGCTTGCATAGCGCGGAAACGTGCTTGTGCTTTGGCGCTTTGGTTGAAGTCGTACAGTAATGCTCCACAATTCAGCTGAGTCATGGGTAGCCAGTCTAGCTCAGAGTATCCTTTCCATTTTACCAAATACTCTCGTACTCGTTTCGAAGTGCGAGTCCGTTTAACCCAGCGGACATCTTGGATGCTTTCAACTTCGTACTCACTCTGAGCTTCATCGGGGCTGTCCACATCTTCGGCCAGAAGAGCAGCATCGAAATCGTCCTCCTCGGCCACTTCTATCTCTTCAGTCGGGCGATCTGGGAACAGAGCTCTTGGTTTCAGTCTACTCACGAGGACCCAGGGATACAACTTATACCCTGAGCCCTCGATCTTCAGCTTACACCTGAAATCGTCTGACGTCTCTAAGATGCGGAATGGACCATGCCACAGATGAGCGAACTTCTTAGTCAACCCAGGTTGGACTCGAGCTAGATATAGCCAGACTGCGTCGCCAACCGCGAAACCTTTCTTGAGTCTCTCAGACAATTCTTGCCAGATCTTAGTCTGAGCCTCGGAGCGTTTAGCTTTAGCCTGAGCTTGTAGATCCTTTGCCCAAGCTTGAGCGTACTCGTACTGGCGCTGAACTCCTCGACGCCACTCGTAAGCAGTCTTCTGGTCTAGACCAGTCGGTCGAGGGCCAAGCATAGCTGATACCGTACTCTGAGGGTCCCAACCATGAACTAAGTAGAACGGGGTATCGCGACGAGTGGCATCGAAAGACGTGTTCAACGCCCACATCAATTTCTCCACCTGGTCGTCCCAGTCGCTTTGATCAGGCTCGGCCACATAAGCTCGGACGGCTCGGATTACTGTCTGGACTGATCTCTCTTGTTGTCCATTGGCTTGAGGTCTGTATGCTAGAGTAGCTCTCTGTCGGCTTCCCAGCATCTCTCTGAACTTCGCGAACACTTCGTTCATGAATCTAGGATCGCGATCGTGGCGAATCATCTCGCTAGCACCAAAACGCTGAAATACCCTTTCCATATAGGCTTCCGCGACTTCCTGAGCCGTAGTCGAGCTCATCGGTTTACAGATCACAAAACCTGAGAACATGCACTGGAATAGCAAAAGAAAGACGTTCCCGCGGTCGGATTTGGGCAGATGGGTCACAAAATCCATAGAGACTGCTTCAAACGGCCGAGTTGCCAGAATATTTCCCGGCGACGGGCCGGGATTGGGCGGAGCTCCTTTAGCAGTCACACAATCCACACACTCTTTGACGAACCGTTCCACATCTGCGTACATTCCAGGCCAATAATATTCTCGGCGTAGCCTCTCAAACGTCCGGGTGATACCTTGGTGGGCACCTTGAAAATCCTCATGACTCAGATCTAGAAGATCAGCTTGGAGTGACCGAGGCACTACCAGCCTTAAGATGTCAGCCTGATCCCGTGGACGATTTGGGGTGGCTCGGCTTAGGTAATACAGAGCTCCTCGAGAATCCAAGACGAACTGATTTGCGATTTTAGCCACATCTTCGGCTTCAGCCGAGAACAGTTCAGTCAAGTTTCCTTTCAAATAGTTGCGTAGCCTTCGGATCCAGAGTTCTGACTCTTGCTGAGCCAAAATACGCCGCCACCTCTCGGCTATGGCCACAGTCGGAGTCGCATTCTCAGGGGAAAATCTAGTGACTTCTTCTCCAGATACTACTTCTTCACTCTGAGATTCGTCCCTGTCTTCTTCTGCAACTTCCTCCTCGGCTCGTGCTTGATTTCGGGTGACTACAAATATCTTTGCGTCCGGTGACAGTGGATCAGCTGCTTGGGTCAGTGATTCCGGCTCAGGTACGAGTTCCAATTTCGTCTCAACTGAGCCGTTGAATCCCTCCTCGACTGCGAGAGGTTGGTCCCGGACCAATTTCTCTGCGATGCGGTTCAACTGCTTTAGCTGAGCCAATTCCACAGGATTATCCAGAGTAATTGCACTCCGTGCCACCAAAGTCTTCGACGTCAAATAATCGGCGGCAGCATTGAATTCTCGTTTGACATGAACTAGCTTCACCGATTTAAACTTCTGGCGCAACTCTTCAAATTCATTGAGTAGAATTTGGAGTCTCGGATTCAAACATTGGATGAGCCCCTGAGGTTGTTGGATAGCAATTCGAGAATCTCCGACTATCACTACTTCCGAGATTCCTTTGGCTAAAGCCATCTTCGTCCCTTCGATCAACCCGTGATATTCAGCTTCATTCACCGTGGCGTCGTCAAAATGAAAACCTCGAGCTTCGACTACATCCCACGAAGGTAATTTCCACAGGATACAACCAGCTGAGCCTCGTCGGTCTGACATCTTAGCGGCGCCATCGAAACTGAGCAGCCAGCCTTCGTAGTCTGCTTCCAGCATTTCTAGACTGATAGGCGGAGCTCGGACGACTTGTCCTTTGGCTGGGATGAGATTCTCGGCCACTTGATCGAGCTTATCTCGGGGAGTAATACCGGCTCCCATGATTGCCGCTAGACCGTCTTCATCTCGCTGGATCTTGTGTATTTCCAGCGGTCAAGGAGCCAGTCGCACTGCCCACTGTTCGCAACGTCCCTCGAGAGACCGTGATTTGAATATCAATTTCAACACTGAGTGTCGAGTGTAGACTTTGATCAGTTTCGTCCCAACTAGCATTGTGTAGAACACTCGGAGAACTCGAGTCAGCGCTACCACCTCCTTTTCAGCTGGGTGATATCGGAGCTCTTGACCATGCAACACTCTCCCTGTAAAACGAACTGGGAAGATGACTCCATCATATTCTTGGCCTAAGACCGCGCATGCAGCCCACGGGTTAGCATGAATGATGATGACGAACGGCTTCTCTGAATCAGGATGTCTGAGCAGGGGGGTCGATACTATTTTCCGTTTCAGAACTTCGAAAGCCTCCTTAGCTCGACTGAGATCTCGGCCTGCTCGGATCTGCTCGTCCGTCAACTCGTAAAGAACTGCAGCAACCACTGGGAGATCCTCAATGAACTTATTATAGTAGTTCAAGCTCCCCAAGAACGACTGCACTCCTTTTAGCGTCGACGGGAACGGTAGGTTCTCCACACCTTTGGCAATCTTTGGCTTGGCTCGGATCCCTTCAGCCCCAATCTCATGAGACAGGTACGAAATCGTTTTCTTGCCAAATTCGCTCTTAGGTAGGCTCACCGAAATTCCCCAATACCTCAAGCGATACAGAAGCCGATCCAGATCAATGCATAGCTGATCCCACGTCTCCGCTCCATACGCGATGTCATCAATGTATGAGCTTCGTCCCAGAACTGGGTTCAGCTGAGGCGGGTGTGGCGAGGCGGGTGAACGCCTTTTGACCGCCCAGGTGTACAGTGCTGTGCTCCAGACTCTGGAAGGTGCTTCCGGTTAGGAAGTCCTCCACTGGGAACCCCTGAACGTAAACATCCAGGTGACGTGTGTTCCTTGTGGTAACCCCTCTAGGTTCGTTTGTCTTCGAACCGGGAGATGCACCGCGGGGATTAGTTGTTTTATATACCAATATCGGTCTTTGGAGAAGAGCGTAACGTCACCAACTTAGACGTAGCTCCAACAACCAAGATAACCAAAATCAATACAGAGTTATACACACAAATATACAACCGTTCTTATTCTTAGACCCTTGAACGGTGGGTAGTACACCAGTCAACTTAGCTGCACTTCCGGGACACTGGTCAGTCCCGGTCAGCTTTTACAAACGCGCACCACCCTAGAAGTACTCGGGATAGTTCAATACAATCTCACTACCTATCACACAAGATGTCCTTCGATCACGATCCTGAATGGGACTTTCTTCCACTCTTTCCAGGATGTATATGATATATGAAATGTAGGATCGCCTAAGCGCACACTACAACTAGGATATGAAATAGGGCAGATTTACAACGGGCTCCACACCCGCTACTCACCCTAATTTGGACGGAGTATTTTGGGTGGTGGAGTCCACACCTCTGGATGTCCTTCTACAGAGGGCCTTTCGCCTTCAGCACTTGATCGGGGCCGCCGGTATTTGTCCGGCCGAAGCTGTCCGAGCGCTTGCGGGGTACACGGATAATTGAACTCTGTTTGGTTTTATCTTTTGTGGCTATCTTCCTGCAATAGACACGTATTCAGCTTTTGACTTACTTTCAGTATACCTTGAGGGGCGTCATCATCTTAGGCATCCTTGATCTCATTGTGACGTCGTGGGTACAGGCGTAGGACTTCAATGTTCCACGGAATCTTCCTGGAACCTGGTTGGTCGTCTTGGTCGGTCGGTTATCACTTGGCTTGATTATACCTTGATCCTCTCGTCCAGGGTGTCCATTGTTCTTCGGTGTTCTTCGGTGTTCTTTGACACGTCCAGTCATGTCAGGACGGGTGGCACCCAGTCTAATGTAAACTGGGGCACTTGATCGCTCCTGTAGGCTTGACCCATCGTCCGGTAGTTGGTGCGTCCAGACTCATTGCGTCCAGAGCACTCAACCCGATCCATGGCTGGATGTAGAACGCCGCGTCCCGAGAAATCACCATGTCCCACAATTCCATACATACTGCTGCATTGGTTTTTCAACCAATCACCACGTTCCACAGTAGAAATCTTGATTCCCATCGTGTCAACCGCCCCTCTAGTCGTGATCAATCACCGAGGTCATTTGCCGAATTGGTCGAACATGACTAGATCACACGATCTACAGTTGTCTCGACGACGTGCGGGTCTGAACGTTCGCCCCGTTGAGAATCTTCCGGCTCTGGCGACCGTTCTGTGCGCCCTTTCCCAGCTGGGTCCCAGACCTTCTCTTTCGCTTTGAGGATCGCGGCGGTATGCCTGCAGCTCACAACCTGATTTCCTCCTTCGAGTGCGCCAGATGAGCGAATCAAGCTTGGCTGACGCCAGCTCTCGTGGCCAGCCTGCTGCTTCGACCGATGTCGGTGACGACGGCAGCCACCACAGCGACACTCCTCCTTCCGATGACGTCCCCAGTGGGGGACAGTCTCCCATTCCGGTCGAGACTTCTCCAAGCTCTCCGCATCCTGGCGGCACCGTCGGCGACAACGCGTCTTCCAGCGTCGGGCAAGATACTGGTTCGCGCCCAGCACCGCCGCAGTCTGTCGTCTCTCGTACTGGCGTACTCAGTTTTGACGAGGTAGTCGACCACGTCCGGACCGGCGTACTCCCCAGCCGTGACCGAAGTTCTCCGGGAACGCAAAATACCCCACCAGCACGATTCACCCTTCCTCCGGCGCGCAACCTGGTTGGAGACTCCTTCATCGTTGGCATTCCTGCACACGCCCTGGCATATCGCAATGGCGCGTACGTCCGGGAAGGCTACGGTGGAGTCGAAGCTCTCATGTAGTTCGATGGACTGTCCGAGGTTGACATCCAGGATCTTTGTAACCTGGTTGGCGATTCGGCGGAGGTCCGCGAGATGGTGCTTCGTCCTTACCAAGGTCAGCAGGGTCCAACTTTGGACGCGATAGAGACTACGTGGGGCTCTCTGCTGGCACGCCGAGAGTTTGCTTCCCTGATTACCCACTTCTCCCCCCTCCAGCTTGCGCAGAGAACGTTTTATACGGTCTCTCCTTTCCAAAAGTAAAACTTCCAGGAGGAGAACAGGCGGGTATACCTCCAAACGAGAAACCTTGTTTGGAGTTGGCGTGTGTACCTTGCGTAATCCCCTTCTCGGGCCGTTTATCTTCGGCGGACCGGATTCCACCTAGTGAGTTGTTAATATATGGGTATAGAAAATATAAGAGTACTGAGCGTGGACTTGT
The DNA here is from genome assembly GCA_033557925.1 of Phytophthora x cambivora. NCBI lineage: Eukaryota > Oomycota > Peronosporomycetes > Peronosporales > Peronosporaceae > Phytophthora > Phytophthora x cambivora. The sequence continues at coordinate 807,645 of JAUCEB010000008.1, read as the reverse complement.
CTCCAAACGACGCTCGTACAGTTAGTGAGAAGTAGTGATCTACCAACCAGATCCACTCCCAGAGTAGAGATAACCAATCCCAAATATACAGAATACAAATACAAACAACTACCCGTCACTTATTCTTTTGGACCCTCGGACGGTGGGTCAACACTCCAGTCAAATAGGGTTATCCGCTTGGAAGGCACTGGTCAACCTCCAAACGAACCCTTACCAATAATCTTCTCTTCGACTCACGCACCACCTCCGTTTGGAGGAAAATAGACAGACCTAATACACAGTCCTATCCCACAGTAATCTATCAATAATTCCAGGGGCCGATCACTAACAAACCTCCTAGACTGCAGTTAATATGAAATGGATAAAGCTCCTCTGCGAAAGAGTGTACTTCCCAACTAATAATATGGAATAGCAACGGATCACTCCCGGTGTGCGAGCCCGGGTCCCCGTCCTAAATGTGACTTGACCTTTTTTGGGTGAGAATCCCCACACGTCCCCTGGCACGGTCGGTGTGTCTGGAAGTTGACGGTCGGGCAGGCAGACCTCCGGGGGCGGTCCCTAAAAAAACGCGGTAGGCTGCTGTCCTCTGGTCCCAGGCGATATTCGCCTCGCTCCCGTGCTCGGAATTACGATGCACTTGCGGGTCTTGAGGCAAAACGGATTCTGTTATTAATGGTTATCTTGGTTTCTCTCTCTCTCTTTCTTTTCTCTTGGCTAGAAGATCTCTGCTAGATTTCTGCTTGCGTTCTGGGCGTCGATCTTCGACACACACTCTTCTTTTATCTTGATCTTTGTATGGGGCGCGTCCCAGCTTCAACCTTGGCGCGCGTAATCGTCCTACGCGTCGGGTCCGCATCTTCGCACGTGGGTGTGACTCAGTGGGTGACAGTGGTACATAAATACCACACTTCGCTCCGGACATATCTTGAGATCTGACTTGACTTGGACTTTGTATGGTGACTCATCTTGGAGCATCACCCTCTTCATGACTTCGTTCCGTGACTTCTCCTCTTGGACATCACGTCACGGCTTGACTCTTGGACATCTTCTTTTGGACATCTTCCTCCTGGACATCTTCTTCTCGGACATCTTCCTTCTTTTGGACATTCTTGACTCTCTTGGACACCTTAGTTCTCTCGGACTTCTTGACTCTTGACTCTTGACTCCTGGACTCCTGCTTCCCTTGGACTTCCGCTTCTCTTGGACTTTTGACTCCTTGACATCTTCATGGCCCGACTCTTGGACTTCATCACTTGCACCTTGACTCTGGGACTCCTTGATCACATGTCGTCCAGAGTTCACTTGTTCTCTGAGTCTCATTATAGCGTACGCAGGTTCCCAGATCCGAGTGCGCAGGGCTTGCCGATTTTGGTTCAGTCACTTCGTGTCAACCGTCCCTCTGATCCCAGTCTCTCATAGAGGAACCAATCGCCGAGATGATTGACTGTGATAAGACCACACGAATGATCGACCTTCCGAACGGTGAGTGGGCATCCAAACGACGTTCGGTCCGACAGTTGGTGGAAGTCACTTCCCATCCGCGTCGCTTCCCATCGCCATATCTCAGACATCGCCTTGACTTGTCTCCGTCCGGCTCCGCGGGGTCTCCAGCATGCTCAATCTGCAACCTGCCGCACGCACAGCACTGCGATGAGCTCCACGTCTGCGGCAACGACGCCGCCGGCCTCCGTGCAACTCCCGTCAGGCGACACCTCTGGTGAGGGCGACACTGTGGGCACGGATGGCCAAGGTGGCCGGGCAATCAGCTCTTCTGCGTCTGCCGACTCTCGAGGCACACCTTCGCCTGGAAGAGGCGGTAACGGGGACGATGGTGCGGGTGATGGCCACTCGAATGCCGGTTTCCCGGGCTCCGATGCTTTCCGTGGTTCTCGTTCGGACAGCGCAGTCACCTCGCGCCAGATGTGCGTCATCGTGTCCACGAACTCCGTCGGGACGCAGCCGGCAAACGCCATGGTGACTCGCTTCCTGCCCCAGAGCTCGGTTCCCGCGGTGAAGTGGTGGCTCCGACTCGCTGCGACCATTCTCGTCCCTGGACCGCACTCGGTTGGTAGGCGTCCCTGCTTTGACTGATCCTCTGCTCCGCGAAATCCACTCTCGAGATGGGTATGAAGGACCCTTCGGCGTCCCAGACGCACTCTCTCCAAGAGCAGCTTGGCCGCCTGGATGCCACCGAACCTGCACGTGTACAATGGGCCCATTGTGCGATGGACGAAGAGCGCATCGCTCACCTCCCAGCGGACATCCGCGGCATGCTGATTCCAGCCGGCAAACGTGAGCTCTTCTTCAAGCGTCCTCTTCCAGACGTAGTGTCGTGGTTCATCTTTCCTTGCATCTCCCGGAGCGTCCTGCCCCGCGTAGTCGCAATCATCTTAATCGTCTGGAATACCAATCATCTTCGTTTCATCACAGCGTTGTCGTCTCTTCCAAAATCAGTGTCAGTTCACTAACTTCTCATCGTTCTCGTTCAAAACAGTTGCCATCCATTCACACATCCTCGATCCAAGCTCAGCGGGTTCAACATGGTGAACTCCGCTACACTCGGGGATGATCGTCTCCAGCCTGCATAGACTGGAAGCGAGCTTTGGCCTTGGCGCTCTGATTGAACTCGTAGAGTAGTGCACCACAACTGAGTTGAGAGACAGGTAGCCACTCAGGATCGTCGTAATTCTTCCACTTGATCAAATATTCCTTACTGCGCTTGGACGTCCGTGTTCGTTTGGACCATCTCAAGTCGAGAATCTTTTCCACTTCGTACTCGTCTCTCCCAGAGTCGGGTTCCCAACTGTCTTCCGGGAAGAGTGCGGTATCGAAATCATCGTCCTCTCCGACTTCGACTTCTTCGACCGGTCGCTTCGGATGGAGTGCTCGTGGCTTCAAGCGACTTATGTGTACCCAAGGGTTGACACGGTAACCCGTACCCTCAACCTTGAGACGCACCCGGAAGTCGTCATGAACTTCATCAATCCGGAAGGGACCGTGCCACATATGGGCGAGCTTCCGACTCAAGCCCGTTTGGACTTTTGGAATGTATAGCCACACCGCGTCGCCCTTCTCGAAGCCAGTCTTCAACCTCTCTGTGAGTTCCTTCCACTTCTGCGTTTGGACGTCGGAGCGCATTTTCTTTGCTCGGACTTGGAGGTCCTCCGCACATGCGAGGGCGTAGCTGTAATCTCGTTGAAACTTGCGACGCCACTCGTAGGCAGTCTTCTCCTGGACGCTCGAAGGTCGGAGTCCCAACATCGCGGATACCGTCCCTTGGGCGTCCCATCCGTGAACTAGGTAGAAGGGGGTCTCCAAACGAGTTGCATCAAAAGACGTGTTCAGGGCGAACATCAGCCTCTCAGCGTGGTCGTCCCAGTCGCTTTGGTCCGCCTCTGCGATGTACGCTCGGACACTCCGAATCACCGTTTGGACGGACCTCTCCTGCTGACCGTTCGCTTGGGGTCGATACGCTAAAGTCGCTCGCTGCCGACTCCCCAAAAGCTCTCGGAATCGGGTGAAGACTTCACTCATGAATCGAGGATCTTGGTCATGACGGATCAGGGAGCTGGCTCCAAAACTCCGGAAGACGCGCTCTTCGTACGCTTCTGCGACGTCCTGAGCCGTTGTAGAGCTCATGGGCTTACACATGACATATCCCGAGAAAATATCCTGGAACAGCAATAAGAACGTGTTCCCTCGAGCTGACTTGGGCATGTGCGTGACAAAGTCCATCGACACCGCTTCGAATGGTCGTCGAGGAGTAATGTTTCCAGGAGACGGACCGGGGTTTGGAGGTCGACCTTTTCCACTCGCACAATCCACACACTCTTCCACGAAACGATCCACATCCGCGTACATTCCAGGCCAGTAGAACTCCGAACGAAGTCGTTCATGGGTTCGAGTCTTGCCTTGGTAATCCTCGTGGGCGTAGTGCAAAATGTCCGTTTGGAGAGCTTTCAGTACAACTAGTCGGGGCTCATCTGCGAAGTCTCGTGGCCGATCTCGAGTGGACCGTGCCAATCGGTATAGAATACCGCGGGAGTCTAATGCAAACAAGTCGGCAACCTTGCTGATCTTCCGGAGACGTCTCGGCGGGAACGACTCGAAGTCTCCTTTCAGAAAACGCACCAACTCTGCGAGATATTCTTCACTCCTCTGGTGGACCTTGATACGTCGCCACCGTTCGGCTTGATACTCCAACGGTCCTAGAGGAGGTCGGGAAGGATCTTCCTCTTCCCTCTGCGTACCACTCCGGGTCACGGCTGCCATGATCCGAGCTGCGTTTGGAAGTGGGGCCGATTCGGAACCAACATCCACATTCTCCTTTTGGAAACTCACATCAGCCAGACTCTCCGGGACACGGATATCCACTCCGGGACTCGCTTGCGACTTCATCAATTGCTCAGGGATCTTGGATACCTGTTCCAGATGACGTCGTTCATCTTCCCCCTGGAGAATCACGTTTGGAGGGTCACACACATTATCGTCGTCCATACTGATCGCGTCGAAGTATTCGTCTCCATCGTCATCTTCGCTGGGAGACATGACCTCTTCCAGAGCATCAACAAAATCACCTTCGTCTTCATCATCTCCTTCCGGACCGACAAGCTGAGCATCTAACCCACGCTCCGAGTTCATCTCTAGTTCAGGTTTTGACTCTTCTCGCTTGGACGTCCCAGAGGACGTGTCATCTTGATCGGTCTTTTGGACAATTCGCACCGCAGCTGATTCCGGAGTGTGACGGCTCAATACTCGAGTCGGCCAACCATACGCCTCCTTTTGGACACATGGAGGGTCCTGGTCTTCGTACATCTGGGTCACTTCGTCAATCCTGCGTTCCATCTGATCGGAGAAAGTAGATTCGTAGATGAGATGTTGCCACTCCAGATATTTTCGGCTTCCTGGACGCACGAAACGACCAGCCATCGGGAAGGAGTCTCGTTCCACAATCCTTGCAATGGGCGTTTGGAAACTGATGGTCAGGTTCTTGTCCGAAATGTTCACCACTTTCACAGCGACTGGATACGATCTCGAAGCGAAGATCAGCTTGGTCACCCAACGGTCTCCTCGACCGACCCAGACAACATCTTTCTGTGGATCCATCTGAGCATAGCGAATCTGCGTTACGACACTTCTCCCCGGGAGCAACCTCGTCGTGAAGTCTGGCGTCACGGCGAGGTCCAAACCTTGGGCCTTCCGAATTACTCCTCCCCGATTGAGCAAAATCGTTTCCTCATCTGGGAGTTTCACAAGTCCTTCTCGAACGCAGATCCGAACACCAGCAGAGTACATGAAATCCATACCCAGGAGGGTATCAATCCCTTCACCAATGTTCGCAACCCACAAGTCCATGATGTAAACCACTCTTGGACCGATGGTGACCTTGACTTGAGCCTTGGATCGGATTATGGTAGGCACTCCTCCCAGACCGGACACTCGCAGAGGACTGTGAACACTTAATTTGAGTTTGAGCTTACGCGCTAAGTCCGCACTCACCATGCTCACAGACGCTCCGGTATCCAGCATTATCGGTATGCGGTGATTATTCACCGCGCCATGCACCGTCGCTACTTTTCGATCATCATCCGATTCGTGATCCTTCCACCATCCAAATCTCTCTCCAAGCTCCAAACGGAACTCGATCGGCGGATCTTCCACCATCCAAATCTCTCTCCAAGCTCCAAACGGAACTCGATCGGCGGATCCAACTCCGGGATGTCCAAACGAGGATCGTCCGAGCGAGAATCATCATCTTGAAATACAGTCATACATTCGTGTTTACCTTGTGTTCGACTCTTCAACTCGGGTCTCATATACACTAAGGCACACAATTCTGGGGGCTTCTTCGGCCCGGCGCGTTCTGGATCCCCATCCAGCGGGCTTACAGGTTTAACTGCTCTTTCCCAGAATTTTCTTCTCCTCTCAGAGCCTGCTTCCAGAGTGACTTCGGCATCTCGAACGTCCCCTGGGCGGCCAACGATCTCAGCTTCTGAAAGATCTTAGAGCCTTCGCAAACTTCTCCATGGAAACCTGCACAGAACTTGCACGGGGATGTCTTGCAGAATTGAGCTGGATGTCCTTGCTGGCGACATCGATCACACTGGAGTCCGGACCAACAGCGATCTTCGGTATGTCCAAAACGCTTGCATGTCTCGCAAAATCTGGACGTGTCCGGCGGCTTACCAAATCGGGGCGACGAATCGATAGGTCGGAGCTCTCTGGGAGGAGGTTTCCAACCGGCGTTCTACACTTGCGACCAATCTTCCGGAAGTTGACTCTCGGACGACCTTGTCTCCAAAAGTTGATCTGGGATCTCTTCAGCCGTCTCTTGGAAGTACACTTGCTTCTCATCTTCTGAGCTTGACTCGACTTTGCTCTGCGCAACGTAAGCCTTGGCAGGACGCTTCGGACGGAACTTCCCAGCGGACATGTAGTCCGGACGAGATTCGCGTCTGGAAGGAGGAGTCTCGTAGTCATCGTCTTGATGCATCTCTTCGCATTGCTTGAGTACGAACTCCAAATCCCCCAGGCTGTGTAATCGTTGGCCTTGTAGCGTAGAACGGAGCGAGGAGTCCAGGAGTTTCTTCATGAACACCTTGAAGTGACGTTCCCTCTCCTTGGACGACTTCCGGAAGTTGATTCCAGCCTTGTCAGCAACCCGATTCAGGCGATAGAAAAATTCCAGCGGAGCTTCCGTCTTCTTCTGAGTCATACTGTAGTACCTCTCAGAGTCGGAAGTTTTCTCTTTGCAATACTTCTCCTTGAACGCCTTCAGGAATCGCTTCCAGCTGTGACGTACGTCTTCGTCCAAATTGTAGCGCCAATCTCGAGCAGATGACGGCAGCTTCAGTTTCATCTCATAAATTCGCATCTTGTCGGACCATCCTCCCTGAACCGCCATACTTTGGAACTTCTCCAACCAACGAATGCGTGTTGACAGTGATGCCTTTTCGTTGAAGTCTTCCAGAGCCGAGGCGTTCACATAAGGCTTGTACGTAAACACCGTAGTCCCAGCTTGAGACGTCTTCGAAGTCATTGCGTTCGGAATCGACTCCTCGAAGAAACTGCTGTCCGAATCATCAGAACTCTCATTGTCCTTCTTGTCCGAGTCAGAGTCCGGGTCGGAGTCATGAGGGTCATTTCCGCGTTTGGAGATTCTCCTTGTGGAACCCCGTCTCGACGACTCTGACTTCCCAGAGTTCTTCTTGGGCGGGTCCGAACCTCCAGGCGGAGTACGTCCAGGAGGACCTCGCTTCTCAGAACTTTGTTCGGTCTTCACTTGGGTCGCACTTCTGCTCTTACTCGCAGCGTCGTTCTTGTCCTTGGCCTGTTGGAGGTTTCGCAGAGTCGCTTGGAGTTGTGCCGCGAAATGACCATCCGCAGTCGTCTGAGCGGCTTGCGCTGGGACTTGAGATGGCATTGGGATTTCGACGCGAGGGTTGGATTGCGTCGTCGCTGCACATTTCTCCCGAATTTGACTTGCATAATACTGCTGGACGTTGATAGCAGCTTCTCGGTCCCTCTCGCGCGCCTCCTGGAGGGCCAACAGCTCCCTTCGGGTCGCTTCCAGTTCCAGCGCTTGTCTTTTCCCTTCGGACTCCAAACGAGCTTTCTCCTCGGCGACCTCCAGAGCTTGTCGATTCTTCTCAGACTCCAACTGCGCCTGGAAATCTCCCAGCGCCGCCTCCATCCGTTGACGTTCGTTCAGAGCTGCTTCCGCTCGCAGCGCCTCCACAACTTCTGGAGACATCGGAACGAAGCTTGCCACGTTTGACGAAATTAGCGGTGGCACGTTCTCCTTCTCGACTCTTGCTCCCTGCTTCTGGACTTGAGTGACCTTCTCCTCCATACTAGCCATCGAGTCTTTCATCTCAGTTATCGACTCTTGCATCTTTCGCATGAACTCCATGGCTGCTACGGTTGATCCTGTGGACTTGACAGAGTACCCCGAACGATTGGATCGCTCGGAGTGTCGCGAAGTCGATCTGCGACGTCCGGAAGTTCGCTTGGACGAGTGACGTCTTCCTCTCTCCCGGCGTCTCGAGTAGTAGCTGTCATCGGAGGGTTCTTCATCTGATGATGTGTCGGGTCGACGGTCTTTGCGGCGTGTTCGTCGCTGGGACGTCCTCACCGTTTTGATCTTTCGGACTCTGACATGTCCACATCACCAACATCAGGTTTCGACTCTTGGACGGGCGGGATGATCGTCTGTTGGACGTACATACCCATCTCTGGACCGCTTGGCATGAAACCACTAGCTCCGTGAGCCGTCATCACCATGGGGTGGTAACCAACGTAGGGCATGTGTCCGCCCTCATACGACCACATCGAGGATCCAGATGACTCATCTCTTGACGATAAACTTCCAGTCACGAAACTTCGCTGGGAGACACTCGACTGACCAGAGACATCCGACGGACTCGGAACGGAATTCGACTCCGTTTTCCGGGAGACACTCATCTGGGCCACAGAGTTAACCTCGCTGGGAGGCACTTACTTGGTCCCGTCCCCGACGAGGCATACAGCGGCAGTGAACTCAGAGATGGAGGCTGAGGCGGATGAGCATGTGGACGCTTGGCATCAGGTTCACTCTGGGATGATCCTCTTGGACTTCTCGTCGTTCGGATCCCCAAAGTACGGAATCGCATCACAAACTCGCGACCCAACAAGTCCGACTCGTAGTCATTCATGAAAAGGTCTCCTTCGGAATCTTCAGCGTGATAATCTACTCTGGGAGGACGTTCCGACTTGACTCCTTCTGGAAATACAGATCTCCCGGAAGCCTTAGCCGTCACTTGTTGCCACTCCAGCATTTCCACACCCAAGAGTTGTAGCAAATCTGCCACCACCTTGTAGACCTTGCTTCGATGGATCTTGGACGCACGCGTCTTGAACCACTCTGGGACGAGATTTGCGAACTCGAACCCAGCTTCACAAAGTAGAGTCTGGAGTGCAGCCACACTTTCCCTCGGAGATGATAGTCCGGGTGGGATAGTCGCCGCAGTCAAATCTTGGGCCATCGCTGGCATCCGTCTTTCCGGGCGAAGTTCCACCACCCAAGCGTCTTCCGAAGTCGCAGACAGAGCCCACACCCGGAGATATCCAGACGTCGCGAGTATCGCCGTCTGCCAGCCCGCGGTATCCAAACTCACAGCGGGCCATGTGTACTCCACAGAGGGAGGCGAGATTCTTCCGGACGGAGCACGCTCCCAGCGTCAAACTTGTTCTGCGACGTAGTCGCGCGCTTGGATCTCCGCGACACTCACTCCGAGGTCTCGTCGAGGAATTTCAACCGGTCGGGGACCGGGAGTCTCCAAAACGGGAACTGCAGGATCGACTCCTGGAAGTTCCTTGTCCTCCTGGACAGTCACCAATGCCTTCTCCGCCTTGACCAGCGACGCCTTGTCTAAGAGATCAGCGTCGCCTTCCGGAAGTATTTCGACTTCCGCATCTGGCTGTGGAGAATCCGAAAATCCATCCACAACCAGGGATACTGTGTTTGGAGTACCTTCCGGTCTCCGAGTGGGGTCTTCCAAAATCTTGACTTCTTCTTCAGGCATTCCCAAAGCCGGCGTCTTGAGCTCTTCTTCTCCCGCGATTACGCTGACCACGTCGTCCGGCGGATCTTCGCCTGGACCGTCGTCCAAAAATACTTGGTGCGCATCTTGGACATCCAGTCCGGACGACGTCTGCTCCTCAGCCGCGGCCAGCTTCTTCTTTTCATCGGCTGCCTTACGCTTCGCAGCGTTGGCCTTCCGAGCCTCGCGCTTGACTTCGTCCAAACTCTTGGTCTCTTCAGGTGGCAGCCCTTGTACTCGGCACGAAGCCCGCGACGCCGAACCGCGTCCCGCCTCTTCGCGCTCACCTTCTTGCATGCTACTTCTCCGAACCATAACCACAGTTAGGAAGTAAGTCAACAATCAGCACCCTAAAATCAATCCAATATAACAACTCGGTGGAATCACTAGACAACCAAATCCGGGCACGCGCACCAGCTGTGGCGAAGTCGGTGACAACTTTTTGCAGCCCAGGTGTATAGTGCTCGTGCTACCCTCGATGGGACCTGTTCCCTCCTTTCCAAAAGTAAAACTTCCAGGAGGAGAACAGGCGGGTATACCTCCAAACGAGAAACCTCGTTTGGAGTTGGCGTGTGTACCTTGCGTAATCCCCTTCTCGGGCCGTTTATCTTCGGCGGACCGGATTCCACCTAGTGAGTTGTTAATATATGGGTATAGAAAATATAAGAGTACTGAGCGTGGACTTGTCTCCAAACGACGCTCGTACAGTTAGTGAGAAGTAGTGATCTACCAACCAGATCCACTCCCAGAGTAGAGATAACCAATCCCAAATATACAGAATACAAATACAAACAACTACCCGTCACTTATTCTTTTGGACCCTCGGACGGTGGGTCAACACTCCAGTCAAATAGGGTTATCCGCTTGGAAGGCACTGGTCAACCTCCAAACGAACCCTTACCAATAATCTTCTCTTCGACTCACGCACCACCTCCGTTTGGAGGAAAATAGACAGACCTAATACACAGTCCTATCACACAGTAATCCATCAATAATTCCAGGGGCCGATCACTAACAAACCTCCTAGACTGCAGTTAATATGAAATGGATAAAGCTCCTCTGCGAAAGAGTGTACTTCCCAACTAATAATATGGAATAGCAACGGATCACTCCCGGTGTGCGAGCCCGGGTCCCCGTCCTAAATGTGACTTGACCTTTTTTGGGTGAGAATCCCCACACGTCCCCTGGCACGGTCGGTGTGTCTGGAAGTTGACGGTCGGGCAGGCAGACCTCCGGGGGCGGTCCCTAAAAAACGCGGTAGGCTGCTGTCCTCTGGTCCCAGGCGATATTCGCCTCGCTCCCGTGCTCGGAATTACGATGCACTTGCGGGTCTTGAGGCAAAACGGATTCTGTTATTAATGGTTATCTTGGTTTCTCTCTCTCTCTTTCTTTTCTCTTGGCTAGAAGATCTCTGCTAGATTTCTGCTTGCGTTCTGGGCGTCGATCTTCGACACACACTCTTCTTTTATCTTGATCTTTGTATGGGGCGCGTCCCAGCTTCAACCTTGGCGCGCGTAATCGTCCTACGCGTCGGGTCCGCATCTTCGCACGTGGGTGTGACTCAGTGGGTGACAGTGGTACATAAGTACCACACTTCGCTCCGGACATATCTTGAGATCTGACTTGACTTGGACTTTGTATGGTGACTCATCTTGGAGCATCACCCTCTTCATGACTTCGTTCCGTGACTTCTCCTCTTGGACATCACGTCACGGCTTGACTCTTGGACATCTTCTTTTGGACATCTTCTTTTGGACATCTTCCTCCTGGACATCTTCTTCTCGGACATCTTCCTTCTTTTGGACATTCTTGACTCTCTTGGACACCTTAGTTCTCTCGGACTTCTTGACTCTTGACTCTTGACTCCTGGACTCCTGCTTCCCTTGGACTTCCGCTTCTCTTGGACTTTTGACTCCTGGACATCTTCATGGCCCGACTCTTGGACTTCATCACTTGCACCTTGACTCTGGGACTCCTTGATCACATGTCGTCCAGAGTTCACTTGTTCTCTGAGTCTCATTATAGCGTACGCAGGTTCCCAGATCCGAGTGCGCAGGGCTTGCCGATTTTGGTTCAGTCACTTCGTGTCAATACCATTAGCAAGAAGCACAGTCCATTCGAGATGAAGCCAGTCACGCTCGGGGATTGCTGGAAGCCGACTTCGCTCGTCTGGCCAGGGAGAATCTGGAAGAGACTGCTGCTCTTCGTCAACGCAATGATGACCTTGAGTCTCAGCTTAGATATGCCCAGACCCAAATCTCGACGTTGGAACAGCGTGTCCGGGATAAGAGCTTTGATGCGGATGGCTTGCTCTTCTTCCTGAATTCTGGAAGTAACGAGGTTCGAGGGAACTGGCCGAGATTTCGTAGACTCTTGGGTCAGTTCCAGCGTGGTGTGACGGCTCCTCCATCCTGGAAGACGTGGATCACGGTGGAGGCTGCGGATAAGTCGTTCCGTATGATACCTCCGTACCCTGGTCCAGCTCCCCCGGATAGTGATGCCGATGACGACGCCGACGCGGAGCAGGAGGAAAAGTCGGAAGAGAATCCTCCTTCTCCGGATCCCAAGCGAGGCACTCCGCGCGGGGAAGAGCCTCGGAAGTCTCAGACTGGGTCCAAGCGCCGTACCTCGTCGCAGCGTGCCGTCGAGGTTGAAATCCAATGTCGTCCCACTGTCCACCCGGAGTCCGACGTGGGTCCCCGTCCAGCATCTTCTGTGCTTCCCTTCACCGTTAGAGAGGCTTGCGCCCTCCTTCCGGAATTCATAGCCTGGGAAGACCTGCGTCCGGACGTCCAGTGGACCATGCGCACTGGTGTGGGTTATGACGAAGCGGTCGAGATGATGTTGGCCGATGGTATCCAGCATTCACTCTTCCATCGGGATAGTCTGTGCGGCATGCTTGCTGCCATGATGTATCGTCGTAAGTTGGACGGCACTCCTTGGGCGAAATATGTCCCCACGTCTTACTACTTGATGGCAGACGTGCTTATGGAAAGCTGGCTCAAGCAAGGGATCGAGCCTGCTGAATGGCCTGATCTACGCAATCTGGCCGATGACCTTCCAGACGCCTCGGATAGCAGTTCGCCCGAGGAGGAGGACAACCTGGAGGACCCTGATTTCGATGGATCGGTCCCTGAAATTGTGGAAGTGGATCCTCCCCAAGCGGACCTGGCTGGCGGGGATAGTTCTCCACCAGACAGCGAAGTTCTAGTCTTGCGGTCCAAACGGAAACTCAAGGTCCAGCGGGTGTACTCCTCGTCCGATACTTCCGAGAACAGCGACGCTGCCCCCTCCAAGAAGTTGGTGTATACACCATCTCCCAAGCGCCCCCGTCCTTCTCGAACAAGTGACCGCTCCGGCAAGAAATCTGGCAGTCTGCGGTCAAAAACTCGTTCAAATCTGGACAGGGTGCGGTCCCTCTTGGCCCGAAAGTCTTTCGAAGACTTGAGTCCGACTGAGCTGGCAGTGATTGAAATCCCAGGTCGTGGCATACTCTCTTGGCGTCGTCGTGGGATTTTGACTCAGTACACCCCTCGAAAGGGGGACCATGAGGATCAGACCCCCGGCTTTCCAGGGTATTCCCCCCAGAAGACGGAGATTCGTTATCTCGCTCAGCGTTGGACTCCCTTTGAGGGTGCCTACGTGATGCTTCGGGCTAAGAAACCTTGGGACGAGATGTTCGAGAATCGGGTCAAGGTCCTGTACTTCCATCGGCGGGCAGATTTGAGCGCTAAGGTGTGGAATTTACTGGACGAGTATCTGGAGTACGTCCGGGATCACGCCGAAGCTTTCTGGGAGGTGCTTCACTGGTTCACGATCAAGTACAAGCCTGAAAGGGATGAAGAAGATGACGACTTGGACAAATATTCGGTCTCGGCTAAGCTTCATCGGGAACGAGCTGCTCGGCACGAGAGCGTGGGTCGGTCCATGGCGGCTCGAATTCGCAAGTTCATCTCGAAAGGGCTTCCAGCCTCTCTGCTTGAAGAACCTGGTGTCTGGACGTATCCAGTCATGATCTGTCACTTGTACCTCGTGGATGAGTCCACCCTAAATGCCAATGGGAAACCCTACTCCCTGGAGGAGCAAGTTACCATGGCCGAGATGGCAGAGCCCGGCCGGACTCAGTGGACCAAGTACTGCACGGATGCTGACCGGGTTGCCCACGTCTCGAATGAGCTTCGATTGAAGATGCTCTCACTCGAGGAGCGCCAGAAGGATCCAGTCTCACTAACTTTGTGAGTCGTCCTTCGACAATTTCATGTTCAGGAAGTCTCCGTTTTAGGTGATGCATTCTCCTTCTTCTTTCCATCCTTCTTTCAGTAGCGTAAACCATAATCACCTTTGAGCCTTCTCTTTTACTCCTCTCATATTGGCATTCAGCGTCTAGTGTCTTCTCGAAATCACTTCCAGTTTGATACAAACGCTCATCACATCTTCTTCCAAATTCACATTCACTTCTTCTGTCACTTCACTCGGGCGGCGGTCTGTTGCATTTCAAGGGTGCCCGGCTGGACTGCTAGACTCGGATGGTCATCCCCGGCTTGCATAGCCTGGAATCGCGCCCGAGCTTTCGCTCCTTGGTTAAATTTATACAGCAACGCCCCATAGCTTAGTTGTGTCATTGGGAGCCATCCGGGTTCTTCGTATCCTTTCCATTTGATCAGATATTCACGAGCCCTTTTAGATGTGCGTGTTCGTTTAGACCACCGAAGATCCAAGATTTTCTCCACTTCATACTCGTCATTGTCGCTGTCAGCTTCCCAGCTGTCTTCGGGTAGTAGTGCAGTGTCAAAGTCATCTTCATCTTCGACGTCTATCTGGACGGAGGGTCTTCTGGGATACAACGCTCGTGGCTTCAGTCGGCTAACATGCACCCAGGGGTTGACTTGATAGCCTGTGTCTTCGATCTTGAGCTTCACTCTAAAATCATCATGCATCTTGGCGATCCTGAAAGGACCATGCCAGAGGTGAGCCAACTTGCGACTCAACCCAGTCTGCACTTTGGGAATGTATAGCCAAACCGCATCTCCAACGTGAAAGCCTGCCTTGAGTCTATCGGACAATTCCTTCCAGTTCTGGGTTTGTTCGTCAGACCTGGCCCTCTTTGCTTTCCTCTGAAGGTCCTCCGCGCAAGCCTGGCCGTAACTGTAGTCTCGTTGGAACTTCCTCCGCCATTCATATGCGGTCCGTTCAGGGACACTGGAGGGTCTAGGACCTAGCATGGCCGACACTGTTCCTTTAGCATCCCAACCGTGAACCAGATAGAATGGAGTGTCTAGCCGTGTGGCGTCGTATGAGGTATTCAAAGCGAACATCAGCCTCTCGGCGTGTTCATCCCAATCACTCTGGTCGGACTCGGCAACGTAGGCGCGTACACTCCGGATGACAGTCTGGACAGATCTTTCCTGTTGGCCATTCGCTTGTGGGCGGTAAGCCAAAGTAGCTCTTTGTCTGCTTCCCAGGAGTTCCCGGAAGCGGGTGAAGACTTCGCTCATAAAACGAGGATCCTGGTCATGACGCAACAACGAGCTGGCCCCGAAACTTCGGAAGACCCTCTCTTCGTATGCTTCCGCGACGTCTTGAGCGGTAGTTGAATCCATGGGCTGGCACATCACGTAGCCTGAGAGCGTATCCTGAAAGAGAAGCAAGAACGTATTACCTCGTTCGGACTTCGGAAGGTGAGTGACGAAATCCATTGAGACCACTTCGAAAGGGTATCTCGGTTCGATGTTCCCCGGGGACGGCCCTGGATTGGGCGGTCGCCCCTTGCCACTTGCACAGTCCACACATTCTTTCACAAAAGTCTCAACGTCAGCGTACATGCCGGGCCAGTAGAACTCAGACCTCAATTTTTCGTGCGTCCGGGTTATCCCTTGGTGTCCGCCCTGAAAATCTTCATGGGCATAGTGGAGGAGGTCTGGGCGGAGTGACTCTGGCACAACCAGACGTAACTCATCTGACATGTCTCGAGGGCGGTTCTTTGTAGCGCGGCTCAACCGGTAGAGCACATATCTCACGTCCAGGGCATACAACTCTGCCTGCTTAGAGATTCTGCGTATCTGTCCACGAGAAAAACTATCCAGGTCACCTTTTAGGAATCTCGTGATTTCCATGAGCCGGTCGTCACACTCCTGGTGGGCCTTGATCCTGCGCCATCGTTCAGTCTGATACTCTAGTGGCCCCATTGGCTCTCCTTGTTCGGGTTGTTCTTGGGCACGGCTCCGAGTCACTGCAACCATGATTCTAGCGGCTGTAGATAGTGGTGCAGATTCCGGTCCTGGACGTATACCGTTTGGGATCTCCTTGGGCAAGCCTTCCTGGGGGGAAACATCTTGAGTACTCTCGTCCACGATCACGAGTGGCTTCATCAGCTTTTCGTGTATCTTGGATACTTGTACAAGGTGTTTTAATTCCCCCGGATCTTCAGTCTGCCAGGATGTCCCCAACGCTAACGTCTTGGAAGTAAGGTAATCTGCTGCCTGGTTGTATTCCCGCTTGACATGAACCAGCCGCATTGATGTGAACTTCTCCTTCAATGTTCCCACCTCAGACAAGCGCCGTTGTAAATTCGGTTGGTTGCAGTTAATCAACCCTTGCACTTGTTGGATAACTATGCGAGAGTCCCCGACCACTACCAGATCCCGAATGTCTCGCTCGGACGCGAGTGTGAGGCCATTCAGCAACCCGTAATACTCAGCATCGTTGACAGTGACATCCTCCAGGATGAAACCATGTGCAGCCAGAATATTCCAACCAGGTAACTCCCAGATGATACAACCACAACTACCTTGACGCGTTGAAGTCTTTGCTGCTCCGTCGAAACTTAGGACGTAACCGGCGAAGTCTGCTTCCAACATCTCCATGCTGATCACTGGTGGTGCCTTGACTCGCCCTTTGGCCGGAATGAGTGACTCGGCAACCTCGTCCAAATGTTCGCGTGTAGTGATGCCTGCTCCTAGAATGGCAGGTAAGCCATCTTCGTCTTTCTGAATCTTACATACTTCCAGGTTCCAGTGTGACAATATGACTCCCCAGTGAACGCATCTCCCATCGGCTGTTTTGGACTTCAGCAACCAACTCAGAACGGAGTGTCGAGTGAAAACCTTGACTAGGCAATTCTGGGACAAGAGTCTGAAAAACATCCAGAACCCTCATCACAGCCACCACCTCCTTTTCGGCGACATGGTATCGGAGTTCTGCGTCGTTCAGGACGCGCCCCGTGAACCTGACCGGATGTATCACGCCATCATATTCCTGACCAAGGACTGCGCAGGCAGCCCACTGGTTGGCATGAGGTATAATTACGAAAGGTCTGGTCCGGTCGGGATGCTTGAGCAGCGGAGTGGATACAATCTTCCTCTTCGAGATCTCGAAAGCTTCCTTCGCCTTGGACAAGTCTCTCCCCGCACGTATTTGTTCGTCTGTGAGCTCGTATAGAACTGCAGCCACCACCGGGAAGTCTTCAATGAACTTGTGATAATAGTTCAGACTCCCCAGGAAGGACTGGACTCCTTTCACTGTCTTCGGGAATGGGAGGTCCTGGACGCCTTTAGCAATTTTGGGTGTGGCTCGGAGTCCTTCCGCACTGATCTCATGAGAGAGGTATGGGATAGATAATTTGCCGAACTCACTCTTGGGGAGGCTGACCGAGATATTCCAATAGCGGAGTCTAAACAACAAAGCGTTCAGATCTTCACATAGCTGATCCCAGGTTGGCGCCCCATGGGCAATGTCGTCAATGTACGAGCTACGTCCAATCACTGGGCCCATCTGGGACGGCGCCGGAATATCACGCTTGAACGCAGTGATCTTGTCCGTCAGTATCGGCACTCCTCGCTC
This sequence comes from Phytophthora x cambivora, assembly GCA_033557925.1. Lineage (NCBI taxonomy): Eukaryota > Oomycota > Peronosporomycetes > Peronosporales > Peronosporaceae > Phytophthora > Phytophthora x cambivora. Next base: position 790,225 of record JAUCEB010000008.1, on the reverse strand, counting down.
GGCTTTCTCTCGTTCGGACTCGTCTCGTTCGGATAGGTCTAACCCGAGGAATTCCAGCACATCTTGATCCACCAACTTCTCTTCGTCTGCAGGTAGTCGGACGAACCCCCACAGGCAGTTGTTAATTACTGCCTGATAAACGAGGGGAGCATTCTTCAAGCCGAAAGACATTCGCACCCACTGGAAATGTCCGAATGGGCACACAAAAGCAGAAATCAGCTTCGCACGTTCAGTCATCCTGATTGCCCAGAAACCACTCGCCATATCGAGGCTCATGAACCACATTGCACTCTCGAATCCAATCAGCAAATCATCTATCAGGGGTAGCGGGTAGGTTGAAAGTTGGATGAAACCGTTCACCACCCGGTAGTCGATACACATCCGGATGTCCACACCGTTTTTCTTTAAGACGATCACAATCGGAGATGCCCAAGGAGACACCGAGAATTCAATCAATTCCGTTTCCAAAAACTTCTTGAGTAGCTCATAGACCTTCAACATGATATGCGGAGCAATGGACCTTGGACGTTGAGCTACTGGCTTGGCATCTCCCACGTCCAAGTCACACATCACACTCCTTGCCGGAGCGGGCGCTGCATTGCCATCCCCCAAAAATATCTTCCGAGGATAAGTCAGAATGGACCGTAATTTCCTCTCTTCTGCGACGGTAGTCCGATCGGGATCGCCTACATCTGCTTTGGAGATGTCACATTCAGGACTCAGGTCCTTCAACTCGGGCAACATGGCGAGTTCGTCACGCAACTGTGATAGAAGCTCACTGCCCTCCTGAAGGTAGATAGCTGGCTCCATACCCAGGTCTTCTTGACTGACTCTCATGCATCTGGCATATTCTTCTTCCAGCCTTCGGATGGGGGTGGATGGCCACGCACAGCTCGGGAAGTCCATTTCTTCGGCCTCCGGGTCTGGGCATTCCTGAACTTCTGCATCCAGAGATTCCGGATCAGATTCCAGTTCTGCTTCACTAGGATTTGCTTCGATACTTTCTGACGCACTTGCTTTTAGTATTGTCGCTTCCGTGATCTCCTGGACCACATCTGTCTGAGTGCCGACGTCCATCAGCTCCGTCGTTTGCGTAGCCACATTGCATACAACTTTGATCGGAGGCTCCATAGTCGGCTAGCGAAATTGCTTGGGCGGGTCTTGTAGCTGGACAATTCTAACCGCAGTTGTTCCTGGACGGGGTCGTAACATGATCTTGGAAGGCCATTCGTATTGGGGCGTGGAGCCAGCCGGGGGTTCCTGTTCCTGTCTGAGTTCATCAAGTTCGCGCTCGCGTTTGCTCATTTCAGGGGACGGGGTACTCTCATAAATGAGTTGCTTCCACTCCTTGTACTTCTGGCATCCTGGGCGAACGAATCGTCCGGACTGGGAAAAGTTTCCAAACTCTAATATTCTCGCAAGCGGGGTTCGAGTGTCAATCCACACCATTTGTTCTGAAATATTGACCACTTTGACTGCAGTAGCTCCTGATTGTGCCGTGTAGATGATTTGAGTCACCCAGCGATCTCCTCGTCCTGCCCAGACTACATCTTGCTGGGGGTTGCTTTGGCCATATTCAATACGAACCATCGCATGTTCCCCCGGGCGTAGATAGAGACTGCGCGTAGACAACACAGATAGGTCTAACCCCAAGTGTTGGCGCGACGACCCTCCACTCATCAGGATGGTCTCCTCGTCCGGGAGTTGGACGAGTCCTTCGCGCACACATAATCGAACTCCAGCGGCGTACATGAAGTTCATTCCCAGAAGTACTTCCACATCTTCGCCAATGTTCGTCCAGACATTCATGACGTAAACTACTCGCACTCCAAGCGTGATCTTGACTCTCGCACTCGCAGTGATATACGTCGGGACTCCTCCTAGGCCGGGCACCTTGATAGGTTCTGGTAACATCTGGAGCTTCAGCTTGAGCCTACGCGCAAGGTTCAAACTGACCATACTTCCAGACGCACCAGTGTCCAGCAGGATCTGTACCCGAAGATCATTCACTGCTCCATGTACTGATGCAACATCGCGACTGTCTTCTTGTTCGTGATCTGCCCACCAACCGTAACGCTGACCGGGACCTAACTCGATCTCGGTCGGAGCGTCTTGGTCGTTCAATCTTGGAGGGGTCCGTTCAGGGTCACATCCTCCAGACTCAGCAGTATCATCTCGAATAGAAGTCATGCATTGTTGGTTATCGTTCATCTTCTTTCTCAGCTCTGGTCCGACATACACTAAGACACACAATCGTTGGGGATTCTTCAGCCCGACGCGTTCTGGACCCCTGTCCAGCGGGCTTACTCGTTTAACAACGTCCCTTGATTGGCCTCTCCACCCAGCAATTTCTTGAGGATGTGAGAGGGCAGGTCTTTTAGCATGCCTTGACGAGCGAGAGTCTTCACAGCTTGAAGGGCTTCATGGTCTGCACACTGACCGTCATGGAACTCTCCACAATTCTTGCACGGAGGGACTCTGCACGCATGTGTCGGGTGTCCTGTCCGTTTGCATTTGTCGCACTTCATTTCACTCCAGCAGTTCTCTTCCTTGTGGCCGAACTTGCTACACTTTTCACAGAACTCATTCTTGTTCGGGTTATCCGGCCGAGGAGACTGCCGACCAGGGCGAGGCGACTGCCAACCCGGGTGAGGATCTGCCTGTGGGGGCGGTCTCCACCCCGAATGCTCCATCACACGAAACACTGCCTTGCGGATGTCTTGTTCCGTTGTCGCTTCCGGGGTAGGCACACTTCGAGTTGGCACTTCCAGGCTAGTGACTTCTGGCTTGCTTCGCCCTGAACTCCGGGGTTCCGGAGGGGCTTCATCTGAGTTACCTTCCTCATCTTCAAAGCGCACGCGCCCCTCGACTTCGCCTTCGGATTCTCCACCACTTAAACCAATGTACGCTCGACCTTGTCGTCCGGGCTTGAAACGTCTGGGCGTTATATTGTCCGCCCTGAAATCCCTCGTCCGGTGTGGTGGAGTATCATAGCCTCCGTCTAAACCCAGGTCCTCATCCTGCTACAGGACGTACTCGAGGTCGTCCAAGTTGTGAAATCTCGTATTGCGTAGGATGGCTTTGAGCTGCTGGTCTCTTAGGTTCTTGATGAAACGTTTGATGTGTTGAGCGGAATCTTTCTTGCCCTTCTTATAGCGAATGCCAGCCTTGACTGCAGCTTCGTTCAGCCTGTAGAAGAACTCCATGGCGCTCTCATTCGACTTCTGACGCATAGTGTAATATCGTTCAGACTCGGACGTCCGGGCCTTCAAATACTTGCGCTTGAACTCTCCCGAGAGTCTTCTCCAGTTGCTTTGCACATGCTTGGAGAGCTGGCCACGCCAATTCCGTACAGCCGAGGACATCTTCATCTTGAGCTCACTGATCTTCATCTTGTCTGTCCAGCCACCCTGAACTGACATGTTGGCAAAACGCTCCCACCAACTCCGACGATCTCCCATGGAGGCCTTCTCGTCGAACTTCTCCAACGTACTGGAGGAGACATACGGGCGGAGCGTCAAGAGCGTCCCACCGACCTTGGTTGCGTCCGAGGCATCTACGCCCATCGACAGGTCTTCATCCAGACTGTCCTCAGAGTCGCTCGAGCTTGAGTCTGAACTCGAACTCGAGCTGGAGCTCGAACTGGGGCCAGATGGGGGACCACGTTTGGACTTCTTTGGGGGAGGAGGCTTCTTGTCCTGCTTCTTCGACCCCGATTGACGCTCTGACTTCACATTTTTCTTGGTGTCCGCCTTGGGCGTCTCCGTCCGGGTCCTTTGTGGTACATTCGTCTTGATCGTAGCAGCATTCGCGTCAGTTTTCCTCGGGGCTGGCACACTTCCAGCACGACGCGTGATCGAGGGGTCTGGTAACGCCCCTCTGATTTGCGCCAACAGTCGTTCGACTGTGTTCCTCGAGTCAGCTCCGGCTTGATTACTGCTGGTGACCTCTCCCATGTTTATGCCACTTGTCCCAGCTGCTCTTTCAGAGCCAGCCCTTTCGGTCTTGACTTGTGTCACTGGGTTGGATGATGGTGTCACGTGACTCACTTGTCCTGGAGTAGAGCTTGCTTGAAGATTTCGAATCTGTTCAGCCTGGTATCGCTGCATATTCTTCGCAGTTACTCGCTCGTCTTCCAGACGTTGCTCAAAGACAGCTTGCTGCTCGTCCAAATTCTTCTGGGCTTGTTGGAACCACGCAGCTTGTTCAGCTTCCCGTCTTGCATCCACTTCTGCTTGCTGTTGTTGCAAGAGCTGTATTGCCACAGCTTCTACACGTTCTCGTTCAGCGTTGGCCGCCTGGAGACATGCTGACTGAATAACAGCCGCGACATCTTCCCTTTGGGAAGCGGCTTCAGCGTGTTCAGCAGAGAGCCCAGTTAGACGGCGTTCAGCCTCCTGAGCTCGCAGCTCCGCTTCACGGGCACGTGTTCCGGCTTCTGCAAGTACTTGCTGGAAGTTCACATCTGGCTAGCTCACCGACTTCTGAACTGCAAGTTGTTCGGTCAGCTTCGCCAGTTCTTCGCGGACTTGTTGTGCCTCACGTAATGCGCTCGCAGCGGCTCCAGCCACTCCCGTCGACACCGACCATCCGGACCTTCCCGAACGATGTGAATGTCTGGAATAGCTTGAGTGTCGTGATGAGGATCTCTTCCTTGACGGTTTCTTGGACGAGCTACGTCGGCTTCGAGAACTCCGATGATGGCGACTCCGGTCGGACTCCGATCCAGATTCGCTAGACGAATGTTTCCGGTTGGAGGTCCTGCGTCTTCCCGACTCAGGTGTCTCACTGATCTTTGTACTCACTGCAACTTCGGGCTCCGTCATGACAACGTCGTCTTGATCCGGCAGGATTCTCCGTTCTGGAGTGATCGTTTGACGGGTCAAATAATATCCTAGATCTCCACTTCCAAGTGCGCTTGAGCTAGCGGTCCTGGCAGACATCACCATTGGGCCATAAACGGCGAGTGGCATATGCGCCCCTCCACCAGACTCTAGTGACGTCGAAGAAGACCCTGGGGAACTGTTCCTGGATATAAGAGACTCTGACGTCGTGCCACGGGCAGACCCATCGGTGGTGCCAACCAAGCTCGGGACAGGGTCCGATATTGGCACCATGGACAGGTCTTCCTGATCGGACGTCACAGTCGATGGAAGCTCGGATGGTAAAGATGCAAGTGGATCTTCCGGTCGAGGTGGTCGATGTTGTTGACGCTTCGACGGTGGTTCTCCAGCCGAGGAGCTAGTCGCACTTCGAGCAGGGCGAAGACCAGTCAAGTGTAAACGTAGAACATAACTTCGTCCAAGAAGGTTGATCTCGTAATCGTTCATCAGCAAGTCTCCATCTTGATCCTCTGCATGGTAATCCAGGAAGGGTGTTTCTTCCGCCTCAGTTTCTCGTTCGATTGCAGGAGTCACCTTGAGCGTGGCTCCGACACAAAGTGTCCGCCACTCCGTTAACTCAGCAGCTAACAGACGTTGCAGGTCCCCAACCAGACTTCGCACGAGGTCCGCTGTGATCTTGGACGCACGTGTCGTGAACCACACTGGGACCAGGTTGTCAAAGTGGAAACCTGCCTCGAAGAGCAGCGTTTGTAGAACAGCAATGCACTCTCGGGGTGAGAAGATGCTAACCGGGATCTCGGCCGCAACCACATCTTGGGCAGAAGCTAAATCACGTCGGTCCAGATTGAGCTCGACCACACAAGCTTGGATGGCATCACCCAAGGTTGCACGGGCAGCTATGTACTTGGACGTCGCGAGCGTAGCTGCAAGCCACGGCAGAGAGTCAGGCCGAGAACTTGGCCAGTCATACTGTACTGCGGGAGGGAGAACTCGTTCATAACGAACTTGTTCCCACCGGGAAACTTGTTTCGCCACATATGCCTTAGCCAAATCATCACTCAGTCGTTGTGAACCCTGGGCCACAGTCCCTTGCACTGTCGTCGAGAGTTGTATACTCGACGGGGCCTTCTCTTCCAGGAGTGCTAATGCTTCCATGTCTTCGCCAGACACGTCCTCCCGGACTGTCGGCAGGGGCACATCTTGAGCGGGTGCCCGCACGCTCACATCTTGCTCAGGTAAAGGGGAATCCGAAACTCGACCCTCCACCTGGGAATCTTCCGCGTCGACGTCTCCCACAGGCGCCACTTCGGGTTCACCCAAACCGGGTTCACCCTGACCGGTCTCCAACTCGCCTCCAGCGCTCCCCTCCGTCGACACTTGGTGCGCGTCGTCTTGGACGGGTGGCTCTGCAACCGGCTGGTCTTGACTCAAAGACCGCTTCTTCTCCTCACGGGCTGTCTTGCGCTTTGCAGCGCCCGCCTTCCGAGCCGTCCGGACAACTTCCTCCAGACTCGCGTGCTCCTCGGGCGGCAGCCCCTCCGCACGTCGTGAACTTCGCGTAGCTTCTTCGCGTTCGCGATCCTCACGACCGGCGTCTCGCATGTCCTTCTTGCTTTTAGCCATAAGAACTAGTTTAGTGGGTTAGTACGCTTCCTCGTAGTAAACCAATACAAAATATACAAACAACTTCGCGGTGAAATCCCTGGTTCGAATCCGGGCACGCGCACCAGCTGTGGCGAGGCGGGTGAACGCCTTTTGACCGCCCAGGTGTACAGTGCTGTGCTCCAGACTCTGGAAGGTGCTTCCGGTTAGGAAGTCCTCCACTGGGAACCCCTGAACGTAAACGTCCAGGTGACGTGTGTTACTTGTGGTAACCCCTCTAGGTTCGTTTGTCTTCGAACCGGGAGATGCACCGCGGGGATTAGTTGTTTTATATACCAATATCGGTCTTTGGAGAAGAGCGTAACGTCACCAACTTAGACGTAGCTCCAACAACCAAGATAACCAAAATCAATACAGAGTTATACACAGAAATATACAACCGTTCTTATTCTTAGACCCTTGAACGGTGGGTAGTACACCAGTCAACTTAGCTGCACTTCCGGGACACTGGTCAGTCCCGGTCAGCTTTTACAAACGCGCACCACCCTAGAAGTACTCGGGATAGTTCAATACAATCTCACTACCTATCACACAAGATGTCCTTCGATCACGATCCTGAATGGGACTTTCTTCCACTCTTTTTAGGATGTATATGGGATATGAAATGTAGGATCGCCTAAACGCACACTACAACTAGGATATGAAATAGGGCAGATTTACAACGGGCTCCACACCCGCTACTCACCCTAATTTGGACGGAGTATTTTGGGTGGTGGAGTCCACACCTCTGGATGTCCTTCTACAGAGGGCCTTTCGCCTTCAGCACTTGATCGGGGCCGCCGGTATTTGTCCGGCCGAAGCTGTCCGAGCGCTTGCGGGGTCAAGGATAATTGAACTCTGTTTGGTTTTATCTTTTGTGGCTATCTTCCTGCAATAGACACGTATTCAGCTTTTGACTTACTTTCAGTATACCTTGAGGGGCGTCATCATCTTAGGCATCCTTGATCTCATTATGACGTCGTGGGTACAGGCGTAGGACTTCAATGTTCCACGGAATCTTCCTGGAACCTGGTTGGTCGTCTTGGTCGGTCGGTTATCACTTGGCTTGATTATACCTTGATCCTCTCGTCCAGGGTGTCCATTGTTCTTCGGTGTTCTTCGGTGTTCTTTGACACGTCCAGTCATGTCAGGACGGGTGGCACCCAGTCTAATGTAAACTGGGGCACTTGATCGCTCCTGTAGGCTTGACCCATCGTCCGGTAGTTGGTGCGTCCAGACTCATTACGTCCAGAGCACTCAACCCGATCCATGGCTGGATGTAGAACGCCGCGTCCCGAGAATATCACCATGTCCCACAATTCCATACATACTGCTGCATTGGTTTTTCAACCAATCACCACGTTCTACAGTAGAAATCTGGATTCCCATCGTGTCACGGGGCTGGGATATTCCTCTGAAACACTGTCATGCTATCGGTCAGAGTAGACAGATCTTCCTCGACTGAGTCCCCAACTTGAATTCCCAGAAATTCCAACACATCCGCATCAACCTGAGCTTCTTCAGAGACTGGGAGTCGTACGAACCCCCACAGACAGTTGTCCAACATCTGCTGATAAATCAGTGGGGCATTCTTCAACCCGAAAGGCATCCTAGTCCACTGGAAGTGTCCAAGCGGGCAGATGAAAGCTGATATATGTTTCGCTCTCAGTGTCATCGGCACAGCCCAGAAACCACTAGCCATATCCAAACTCAGGAACCACATCGTACTCTCAAACCCAATCAACAAGTCGTCAATCAAAGGTAGGGGATAATGCATGAGTTTGATCAGCTGATTCGCCAAGCGATAATCAATACAGAGTCGAATGTCCACTCCGTTCTTCTTCATCACGATGACAATCGGCGAGGCCCAATCAGAGTCAGAGTATTCGACCAACTTAGTCTGGACCAGCTTTTCGAGTAATTCATAGACTTTCCGGAGATGCTGGGGTCTAATGGGCCTAGACCTCTGAGCTACCGGTTTAGCGTCCCCTACATCCAGATCACAGACCACGCCTCTGGCCGGGGCTGGGCCGCGTTACCATCTCCCAAGAAACTAGCATGATGTTTCTCCAAAATCACTCGGACTTGGGCTTCCATTTCGCTAGTAGTTACTCCAGATTCTCCGATGTCAGCGGTGGCCAGATCGGCTTTCGGACTGAGATCTTTCAGCTCGGGGAGTGCGGCCAACTGATTTCTCAGATCGTTTAACAACTCAGTGCCCTCATGGAGATACACTGTCGCTTCTTCTTCATCAGAGAAATCGATTTCTAGTCGCATGCATCGCGCGAGGGACTCCCTCAGCCAGGAAACTGGTTCAGCTACGAAATCGACGGGTTCAGTTTTGAAAACAGTGGCCAGCTCCTTCTGAGCGTCCTGGGCTGCAACACCTCCTCCGACCATCCGCTTTGACCCGGGTTCGGACTCAGATTCGCCATTGGTCGTGTCATCTTCACCTTCTTCTCCAGTCTCGGTAATTCCATTTCTGGATTCACACAAACACGGAGATTCAGGAAGTTCACTTGTCACGAACGAATTCGGCGGGGAAACTGGTTGTTCGTCCCGTGTTGACTCACATCGACTAGCTGGACTTGCTCTCGCTACCAAATCATCACGTGGAAGTACGTCCACCAAGTATGCTGAGGCTTGAGGTTCAGCTTTGCCAGATTCAACGCCTTCTTTCTCAGGTGTTCGCTTAGTCAGTAACAACTTCTTGGGCCAAGTGTAAGTCGGTTTCTCCACCGTAGGCGGGCCTTTGAGCTCAGCTTGTCGAGCAATCAAATCCTCTAGCTTTCGGTATCCAGCGGAAGGTTCAGCTTCATAAGCTAGGGCGGCCCATTCAGTGTACTTCTGAGACTTGGGCCTGGCGAAGCGTTCTCCTTGAGGCAGATACCCTTTCTCGACCAAGCAAGCTACCACCGTATTTTGATTTAGGCTGGCCACCCGGTTGGAAACGTTTACCACCTTGACCGCTCTGGGTTTCTTCCCAGGCCCGTAGATAAACTGTGTTACCCACTGGTCACCTCGTCTGGCCCACTCCTGAACTTTGTCCGGCTTAGCTTGGTAATATTTGACTGGGAGGGTCACTGACCTTCCTGGCTGAAGCCATACGGACTCAGTCAGGGCCACATCCACTTCCAACCCAACGCGGTCGATCTCAGGGCCTCCGACCAACAACAACGATTCTTCATCTGGGAGCCGAACTACACCCTCACGAGCACAGATCCGAACTCCAGCAACTACCATGAAATCAACAAACAATCCAAACCAGCTCCAATGTTGCCCACCCAGACATTCATCACGTAAATCACTCGGGTACCGAGCGTCAACTTGATTTTCGCTTGAGCAGTGGCATAAGTCGGGACATCTCCGAATCCCATGACTCGGAGTCGGTGACCACGACTGAGCTTGAGCTTCAACCTACGTGCAAGGTCTAAGCTTATTATACTCGTCGTAGCTCCCGTATCCAACAGGATCTGAGTTCGGTGATTGAAAATTGCTCCATGCACCATAGCCATATCACGCTTTTCTCCAACTAAAGTATGCGTACTCCACCAACCGTAGCGTTCACCATAAGTCAGAGCGAATTCAAGATGGTTCTCAAACTCCAGCTCCGAGCTCAGGTCATCCGCTTCAGCCGTACCAGAAAAAACGCAAGCTTCATCGGATGAATTCATACATTTGGGGTTATCGTTGTGCCAACATGGAAGGGCTGGGCCCACATATGCAAATGCACACAACGCTTGGGACTTCGGCTCGTCACGTACTGGTTCCCTAACCAGCGAGCCTAGTGGTTTAACAGCGTCTCGGTCTCCGAGCTGACCAGCAGTTGCCGAATAATCTCAGGATCAATGCCCTCGAGGGACCCTCCAGCACGGATGGTCTCGCGTACAGCTTTGAGTGCCGCCCACATGTCACACAACCCCCGACAATGATATTCGCCGCACTTTGAGCATGGTTGACGCCTGCAATACTGAGTAGGATGGCCTTCATCGTGACAACGTCCACAGATGAGCTTGCTCCAGCAATTATCAGCATTGTGACGCTTGCTTCCGCATTCACTACACTTGAACTCTTCACGCTGGAGCGTCCCTCTCCCGTATGGCGGTGCATCCACTTTTGGTTTCCAGGCCAGGCGTTCCGCGACTCGGAATATGTCTTCTTCAGTAACTGCAGCTGAGAATTTGGCTTCTGTCCCAGATAATGTCACCGTTGGGCTTGGCTGAGGCTCAGAAGTCTCGGCTCTCAGGGCGTGATGGCTCTGCTCGGTCTCAAACTCCTCCTCGTATCGGGATGGAGTCTCATCCGTGAAATGGGCATGTCGTTCATCATCGCTATCGGCATTCCCACCCTCAGCTAGAAAAGCTCGACCTTCAGCACGTCGTGGCTGGGGTTTGAACCTCCCGAACTGTAAATTCTGTGCTGGGCGTTTCTTCTGCTGATAATCTCGATCTTCGTGACGTTCATCCTGCCGCAGAGCTTCAATTCGCTTCAGGGTCTCCTCCAATTCACTCAGCGTATCAAATCGCTGACCTTGCAATGTCGTCCTCAGACGAGTGTCACTCAGCGCTTTGATGAAACGACGGATGTGAGCTTCTCGTTCCGTAGTTGGTCTCTCGAAAGCTATATCAGCCTTCTTGGCGGCTCGGTTGAGCCGATACAGGAACATCCGAGGGGTTTCTGAATCACGAAGCTCCATCGCATAATATCGCTCAGCCTTCGACCCGATACTTCGACACCACTCCTTCTTGAACACATGAGACAACTTCTTCCAATCCGAGCGAGTCGAGTTGGGGAGCTGGACACACCAGTCTTTCAATGAACCAGAGAGTCTCATTCTTAGTTGGACGAACCGAGTCTTCTCATCCCACGGGGCCATCGTTGCGTAGTACATGAAACCTTCCCACCAATTGACACGATCATCGAGCGGTCCTTGTTCATCGAACTTCTCGAGTGCGTCATGAGGAATCACAGCTTGGACTACCACCCGAGTTCCGGACCCTGTATCTGAGTTCTTGGTCTGAGCTGCCGTGCCAAACTGGCCTTCAAGTTCATCTTGGGAGGAATCGCTCGAACTCGAACTGTCTGATTCCCAGTCATCATCGTCAGGTCTCTTAGATCTCGACGTACGCGTCTTGCTGCTTCGTTTTGATGCCGAGCTTGATGTTCGAGCAGAGGACTTGGTTCGGCCACTTTGAGATGTGCTTTGAGTTCTAGTCGTTTTATCACGGGGCTCGGCGGGTTCAGCTTGGCGCTGATTCGCTTGTACCATCAGATGCATGACGTCTGTCAGTCTGTCGAGTTTTGCTAGAACAGGGTCCACCACCGTTCGAATTACGGATGACTCAGCTGGAGTCCGAGAGGGATCCGACGAGCTGGTTAGATGACTTGATTGATTCTGGGGATCAGCTTGAGCTCGGAGCCGTTCTTGATCAACCAGTAATTGACGGAGTTTTTCTTCCCGTTCAGCTACCGCTTGATCGTGAGCTGCTTGTGCTTGGGCATGTTCTTCTTTCAGTCTCAATAATTCCACATCGTGTCCAGCTCGAGTTTTGGCGGCACGTTCGTCATGAATTTTCTGCAGTTCTTCTTGTCGGGCCCTAATCTCGGCTTCCTGAAGTTTCTTCTGCACTCCCAACAGGTATTGAGCTCGAATCTCATCTTCTTTACGTTTCTCGGTTTCAGCGGCAACTCGTCGCTCGGCCAATCTCTCTAAAGCTTCCAGCTGTCTGCGCTGCTCCACTTGAGTTTTACGCTGAGCATCAGACATCTGTGCGTTTGTAGCTTGCAGCTTCTGGTATTCTTCGTGGAGTTTAGTTTGTTCGCGCCGATTATCCTCCAACGCAGCTTGTAATCGAGCTTCGGTGTTCTTCCGTTGCTCCTGTTCTGCAGATAGTCGAGCCCACGCCATAGTTTCGCTCCGAGTCTGACTTTGTTGAGCCGGCGGGTTGTCAGCGTTCAACTGAGCACTCGGACGGCCAAACCAGAACCCTTCCAGTCCAGCACGGACACTTGGAGACGGTCCCAAGGCGGGCTTAGCAGCGGCAACCTCAGCTTTCCTCTCAGACGTCCGCTTAGATTCCGGACTACCAGGTAATGGGATCTGAGCCGGATGAGGTTGGGGCGGGTCTGGCGTGATAGAAATCATCATTCCAGGAGCTGAGCTCCGCATAACACCTGTAGTTGATCCTCGCATGACTGTAGCAGTCGACATGGGGAGATGCGTCCCTGACCCGAGCATGTAGTCGGTAACAGACTATGCGAGGAGCCAGACGAACTGTACGACATGTTCCCACTCTCATCGGTCGCCATCAGGGACAGATCGGAATTGGGACCAACACCTACCATGCTGGGCACCGAGTCGCTCATAGCTTCAGGTAGAACTTCAGAAGCGGCGTCGCTGGAATCATACCAGCTCGGGATGGAAACACTGGCCGACGATCTCATCAGCAGCGGGCGTTTACGCGCAGGTTCCTCTTCAAGGCTTGATGCGGGACCCCTAGCTCGGAGACCAGTCAGCTGTAGTCGCATAACCACTTCATGACCTAAAAATAGCTGAGTGTCTTCATCCATGATAGCATCGCCATCCTTGTCCAACACAAAACCCGTCTTGGGGTCGTTCGTCAGAGCTGAGGTTGTTAGCTGTGGGTCCGAGGGGGACCGAACGTAATATGGCGTTGCTCCCACCGCGAACTTCCAAGCCGTCAGCTCAGCTCGGATGAAATGTCCGATGCGTTCAACTTCCAACCTGATCTGGGATTCGGATACTCCTGATACTTCAACCAGTGTGTGCCATGTCGGGACTCGGTTCCGGAATTCATATCCAGCCTCATGCAGCATAGTTTGAAGCAGAGCGACGCACGCAATGGGCGGCATCAAGCCTAGCGAGACTCGGACCACTCTGAGGTCGGACACTATGGGAATTCGGCGTCGCTCAGCATTGAACACATTCAGCCATCGAGCTGCGGGGGATCGAGTTACTGACATCAAATGTCTAGCAGTAGCCCCGGCCGCTCGGATGAAACCCCAAAGATCATAACCTTCGTGACGTGGCGCGTATGCCATATCTACGGGATGCACAATCCCAGGAGGGAGAGACATCCACAACTCGAGCTGGGATCGGCCATACGCAATCATCTCGGCTTCAGTCATCTCTGGAGGGTGAGTTAGACTCACATTCTGAGCCTCAACACCCTCAGGGACACCTCTCAGCCGTTGGAATGGTCGTTGGTCTGGCCAAAGCGAGCTTGACCAAGCTCCACCGCTTGTCGAACCGAAATAGCCCGCTCCTGGGGCGTAATTGAGTCGAACAGGATCCGTCCCAGACCAAGTATGACTTGGCTCTCTCGTTTGCATTTCTCGACTCCCTAGCAAACTCAGTGCACCACCCTCGACTTGGCTACTGCGAGGATTCGCAGCAGTTGGCTCCGGGTTAGCACTCGAGAGTCTGGGAGTCGCCGTCGAAGCCTTCAACTCATCTTGCTGCGTAATATCCTGGTGTCCGATGGGCACAACTTGGCTTCGACACTCATCATTTCGGGTACTTGGTTGAGTACTCGCTTCATCACCTCGGCCGACTCCAGATGGCTTCATCTCGGGCGAACTTAGTGATGGCACAACTTCTTCCGGCATTGGGGGGGGCTTCAGGTTCAGCACTTGGCTCAGCTTCACTCGGGTGTGACGCTTCCACTTCAGCACTGGGAGCTGAGACTCTCGAAGTCGAATGACTTGGTTCGGGTTTCTCAGCCTCCTTCGGCTCCACCTCAGCCGGCAATCCAGCGACGCGCAGGCTCCGCCGAAGCGAAGACTCGGTCTTCTCACCTTTTCTCTTTGACGCACTTGGACTTGGCTTAGTCGACATAATTGACTCTCGTCCGTCCAAAGTCGTATCCTGATCCGGGCATGCGCACCAGTTGTGGTGAGGTGCGGGCAACTTCCCAGCGTCCAGAATATACCTTGAGCTAAACTTGAATCAGCAAACCTTGGGCCTAAGCTCAGGGGGTCTCAGAGTCTCAGAGTCTCAGCTGAATGATCTCAGCTGGACCCGACAAAGACTCAGTCGACACCTCCGAACTCAGACTCTTGGCTTGACGCGGCGTGTGCGCCTCCCTTGCGATCCCCTTGACGGTTCTTGCTGGGGCTACGCTTTGGGCCCAGACGTCAGCCAACTACGTCCACTCGCTCCTTGTCCAGTCGTCCTTGGATGTCCTCCAAACGAAGCCTGCTCCCCGCTTAACAGGCCTTCGCTCGCACGTGTCTTGACCCGATTTGCCCCGGGGTTTTCTTTATGTAGACACGACTCCACACGCACTTGTCTGCTCCTTCCGAGACTGCAGACCCAGTCTCCCTTGCTTCTCCTCTTCCTCCAGGCGGCTCCAGCTGAGAGCCGCGTACACAGGTCTTCACTCGCCCCCCGACCTAGGGTGGCTCCGAGAGTTGGCTCGGCTGAGCCGGTCTTGATCCAGGGTTCTCGCCTCTGCGCCCTGGGACTTCCTTGCGGCACTCAGGCTGAGCGCCGCGTACACAGGTCTTCACTCGCCCCCCGACCTAGGGTGGCTCCGAGAATTGGCTCGGGATGAGCCTGTCTTGATCCAGGGTTCTCGCCTCTGCGCCCTGGGACTTCCGCGCACCACGTCTTGACGTAGACGAAACGGCCAAGCGGGGAACCACTATCCCAGGCTCAGCGCCGCACAATATCCCTCCAACAACACTGAGAACCACTATCCCAGATGCTGCTCTGCCTGAAACCTCAGAGTAGATCGCCTTCTACCCGAAAATATGAAATACACGCTGAGTGCAGTCGCCTAGTTCGACCTGTCGACGTGTAATGAAATGAAATAGCCAAATGAGTACCCCTTCACACCGAGGTACACCCACAAGGACTATATGGGGCTTGAGTTTTGGTTGAGTCTCTTCTTAGACACCCTCTTCCACAGCAACACACTTAGCACTGCGGCCTTCGGGGCAAATTCGATTCTGATTAATACTTTACACATGCAAACAAAGACCTATCAAGGGGGGGCGCTCGGCTTCCTTCGGAGCGCACCCAAACAAAGACAGAAAGATATTATGGCGAGCGGCCTGCAGTCCCTTCGGCATGCGGCTCTTCAGCGCTGTCTTGGCTCTCAGGAACCTGCGGTGCTCTGAGTCCCCACTTGGATCTGAGCTCAGCGATTGGCTGAACCTCATTAAAGTCACTCGTGGCGTCAGCAATCTCGTGATGACCTGTCAGCAAACTTCTGATCACATGTCGGCAGACCCGTGATTACATGTCGGCAGACTTGTGATTATCCCACACTCCGTGCCTCTGATTGGCTGAAGGGTGCGCGTCACGGGGATGAGACAGTGCGTCACCTGGGTTCGAACATGGGTTGAGCCTGATTTATGGTCAGTCATCATTTGATGACCGCCTCTTCGCAGCGACTGTTCCCAGAACCTCATCGCCCATATCCCTTCTGAGCCTCTGAGCCTTCGCTGAGTCACCACCTGAAGCGTCTCCAAACGTCCACTACCATCATGCTGAGTCCCACATGGACTGCGAGAGACTCCGCTGAACCTCCAAACGACTCAGAGTGTCCTTCAATGTCCTCCTCTGAGAGTCCACAGGGTTCTGCTGAGAGTCCGATGGCTCAGCGAACGATCGTTTCCGCTGACCTACCAGTCACAGCGGGGACGAGTCGGCAGTTACAGATGTCACACGACAGCTGGTCATATTTCCACCAATCACCACCCGTTTTGATGGGTGCGGAGGGGGTACGGCGGCCGAGCGAAAGGTCTGCTGGACCTGAGATTCGAGCGTACCTCGTCACACTTCCGAGACAGTGACCGTCGTCATGACCGACCGAGGGTTACTCCCCTTGTCGAGGCTTTGACAGATGTACTCTCAGCGCTGAGGGCAAAGAGCTCGGCCGGGTCTCGGAGAGGTTCCCTACCCGTACGCAGACATGGATGCGATACTACCGAAGGTTGCAGCAACGTTGGACACCCGTACGAGCGTAGCCAATACTCGGACGAGAAGTCGGACGACGGTTACGGGTCGGATCCGACCCTCGGGCGTATTGAAGCCGCCACCGAGAGCAAGCATCGAGTCGCAACAAATGGAACCTCGGACGTCATCAGGGGCATGGACTTTATGACTGCAGCCGGGATCAGCCTAGACCTGTTCCACCCCGGGTACGCCAGACTGGATTCTGGTAAGTATCGAAACTGGCAGGTGCAAGCCTACGCTAATAGCCGCAACGAGACCCTCTTCGGACACGAGCGACGGCGTAATGAACGGTGGCTTGCTGAACAACCATCGTATGTTGACCGTCAAGACTACCCGACTCAGCGCAATATCCTCACGTGATCCACCGAGACCGCAAGATCCGCGGATGAGTGTCGGACAACGTCGGTTGAGAAGACTGGACTAACGCCCACCGTAACGGACGATTTCGCTGGACCAGAAGCACACAAACCCTCGTTTGTAGTCCGGGAGGATGTTTTTGGTCATGGCGATGGTGAACCCACCTCGTCCGAGGATTCAAATGCCAATGGACCCACTGCAGACCCCAGAGGTAGCGGTGTTTGGGGTATTGACTCGATCGGTGGTTCGGCGAAGGTTTTCAAGCAAGCCCAAGGGTTTCAAGCCTCGGACGCAATAGTGGTCGACAGTTCTCGAGACGGTGATGCAGATTATGGGCCGTCCGAGGGATGGAACGATCATGGGGCAGCATCCACCAGATACGACACGAGTGATTATCCTGATGACGGGGCGACAGATGGTACATAGTGCCTATTTGATGCCGGTTATGCCTCGGTGGTAGATGCGATGCCACCAGAATACTCTACTTGTGACGAAGCAGACGCTACCGACACGTTCAAGCATCAACCGACCGAAACCAAGCCCATGGAGAATCTGGAGAACGAGACCAAGCTAACGGGCTACGGTGACAAGTCGGCATTCATACCTGACTCTTCCGAGACGATGCTGACGTATTCTGAACCGATTGGTCAGAGCAGGGGCATGGATGTTATTCAGCGCGAGATTTTAATTACGAATGTTCCGACCCCGCCAGTGTGTGATCCTCGCTTAATGGGACAGGTGACTACCAAAGGGGCACATCGCTCATGGACTTTGCGGATATAACTGTTATGGCCTGTAGTGATCGCTGCGAGTGCTTATCTCGAGGACAAAGCAGTAACCCTCGTTGGGTACACTGGAATGCGCAATGATGTATTTGCTGCATTGGAACCCAAGACCGAGGCTTTTACCGTCGCCGGGGACTCGAGATTCGCAATCCAGCAATCCCTAGGGGCAATCCCATGTCTTTGGAAGTCATTTATCACGCAACCCAACCGCCACCGAGATCTGATTACCAAACTTCGGTCGGTGACGTATCTACATGGGGAACGAGATTTCAATGTGGACGAGGTGTCGACGGTGGTATCATCCGACACCAGACTGTCGGAATTAAGTGGATTGAACCGAACCCGTGACGTTACTCCCGCAGGCGGTTTGACGTCGAGCGAACCCTCGGTCAATGTTGCACAAGCTTCCGTGGCCTCCATGAACACCGGTGGCAAGATTTTTTTCGATTTTGTGCGCGGCAGAGCCGAACGAGACTACGACGGAGACGACTCTGATTTTGTAGCAGTAATGCGACGTCAAACAAGAGCGAAGGTGGAACTCGTCGGATTTGCGAATGAAGTGTCGTTCATGGGTGCAGGAGATGCAGCTCGTCGAGAGGATTCGTATGAGGTACCGACCGAGGCTCTGGGCGGCATCACACTAGACCGTTCGGATTTTGAAGTCAAGGCGAGTGACTCGTGCAATATGGCACCGATGACTATTGTGAACGAGCCCTCGGTCGGGACTTCCTCGGATGAAGTGTCGGTCATGCGTCCAGGAGATGCAACTCGTCGAGAGGATTCGTATGAGGTACCGACCGAGGCTCTGGGCGGCATCACACTAGACCGTTCGGATTTTGAAGTCAAGGCGAGTGACTCGTGCAATATGGCACCGATGACTATTGTGAACGAACCCTCGGTCGGGACTTCCTCGGATGAAGTGTCGGTCATGCGTCCAGGAGATGCAACTCGTCGAGAGGATTCGTATGAGGTACCGACCGAGGCTCTGGGCGCCATCACATTGGACCGTTCGGATTTTGAAGTCAAGGCGAGTGACTCGTGCAATATGGCACCGATGACTATTGTGAACGAACCCTCGGTCGGGACTTCCTCGGATGAAGTGTCGGTCATGCGTCCAGGAGATGCAACTCGTCGAGAGGATTCGTATGAGGTACCGACCGAGGCTCTGGGCGCCATCACATTGGACCGTTCGGATTTTGAAGTCAAGGCGAGTGACTCGTGCAATATGGCACCGATGACTATTGTGAACGAACCCTCGGTCGGGACTTCCTCGGATGAAGTGTCGGTCATGCGTCCAGGAGATGCAACTCGTCGAGAGGATTCGTATGAGGTACCGACCGAGGCTCTGGGCGCCATCACACTAGACCGTTCGGATTTTGAAGTCAAGGCGAGTGACTCGTGCAATATGGCACCGATGACTATTGTGAACGAACCCTCGGTCGGGACTTCCTCGGATGAAGTGTCGGTCATGCGTCCAGGAGATGCAACTCGTCGAGAGGATTCGTATGAGGTACCGACCGAGGCTCTGGGCGGCATCACACTAGACCGTTCGGATTTTGAAGTCAAGGCGAGTGACTCGTGCAATATGGCACCGATGACTATTGTGAACGAACCCTCGGTCGGGACTTCCTCGGATGAAGTGTCGGTCATGCGTCCAGGAGATGCAACTCGTCGAGAGGATTCGTATGAGGTACCGACCGAGGCTCTGGGCGCCATCACACTAGACCGTTCGGATTTTGAAGTCAAGGCGAGTGACTCGTGCAATATGGCACCGATGACTATTGTGAACGAACCCTCGGTCGGGACTTCCTCGGATGAAGTGTCGGTCATGCGTCCAGGAGATGCAACTCGTCGAGAGGATTCGTATGAGGTACCGACCGAGGCTCTGGGCGGCATCACACTAGACCGTTCGGATTTTGAAGTCAAGGCGAGTGACTCGTGCAATATGGCACCGATGACTATTGTGAACGAACCCTCGGTCGGGACTTCCTCGGATGAAGTGTCGGTCATGCGTCCAGGAGATGCAACTCGTCGAGAGGATTCGTATGAGGTACCGACCGAGGCTCTGGGCGCCATCACACTAGACCGTTCGGATTTTGAAGTCAAGGCGAGTGACTCGTGCAATATGGCACCGATGACTATTGTGAACGAACCCTCGGTCGGGACTTCCTCGGATGAAGTGTCGGTCATGCGTCCAGGAGATGCAACTCGTCGAGAGGATTCGTATGAGGTACCGACCGAGGCTCTGGGCGGCATCACACTAGACCGTTCGGATTTTGAAGTCAAGGCGAGTGACTCGTGCAATATGGCACCGATGACTATTGTGAACGAACCCTCGGTCGGGACTTCCTCGGATGAAGTGTCGGTCATGCGTCCAGGAGATGCAACTCGTCGAGAGGATTCGTATGAGGTACCGACCGAGGCTCTGGGCGCCATCACACTAGACCGTTCGGATTTTGAAGTCAAGGCGAGTGACTCGTGCAATATGGCACCGATGACTATTGTGAACGAACCCTCGGTCGGGACTTCCTCGGATGAAGTGTCGGTCATGCGTCCAGGAGATGCAACTCGTCGAGAGGATTCGTATGAGGTACCGACCGAGGCTCTGGGCGCCATCACATTGGACCGTTCGGATTTTGAAGTCAAGGCGAGTGACTCGTGCAATATGGCACCGATGACTATTGTGAACGAACCCTCGGTCGGGACTTCCTCGGATGAAGTGTCGGTCATGCGTCCAGGAGATGCAACTCGTCGAGAGGATTCGTATGAGGTACCGACCGAGGCTCTGGGCGCCATCACACTAGACCGTTCGGATTTTGAAGTCAAGGCGAGTGACTCGTGCAATATGGCACCGATGACTATTGTGAACGAACCCTCGGTCGGGACTTCCTCGGATGAAGTGTCGGTCATGCGTCCAGGAGATGCAACTCGTCGAGAGGATTCGTATGAGGTACCGACCGAGGCTCTGGGCGGCATCACACTAGACCGTTCGGATTTTGAAGTCAAGGCGAGTGACTCGTGCAATATGGCACCGATGACTATTGTGAACGAACCCTCGGTCGGGACTTCCTCGGATGAAGTGTCGGTCATGCGTCCAGGAGATGCAACTCGTCGAGAGGATTCGTATGAGGTACCGACCGAGGCTCTGGGCGCCATCACACTAGACCGTTCGGATTTTGAAGTCAAGGCGAGTGACTCGTGCAATATGGCACCGATGACTATTGTGAACGAACCCTCGGTCGGGACTTCCTCGGATGAAGTGTCGGTCATGCGTCCAGGAGATGCAACTCGTCGAGAGGATTCGTATGAGGTACCGACCGAGGCTCTGGGCGGCATCACACTAGACCGTTCGGATTTTGAAGTCAAGGCGAGTGACTCGTGCAATATGGCACCGATGACTATTGTGAACGAACCCTCGGTCGGGACTTCCTCGGATGAAGTGTCGGTCATGCGTCCAGGAGATGCAACTCGTCGAGAGGATTCGTATGAGGTACCGACCGAGGCTCTGGGCGCCATCACACTAGACCGTTCGGATTTTGAAGTCAAGGCGAGTGACTCGTGCAATATGGCACCGATGACTATTGTGAACGAACCCTCGGTCGGGACTTCCTCGGATGAAGTGTCGGTCATGCGTCCAGGAGATGCAACTCGTCGAGAGGATTCGTATGAGGTACCGACCGAGGCTCTGGGCGCCATCACATTGGACCGTTCGGATTTTGAAGTCAAGGCGAGTGACTCGTGCAATATGGCACCGATGACTATTGTGAACGAACCCTCGGTCGGGACTTCCTCGGATGAAGTGTCGGTCATGCGTCCAGGAGATGCAACTCGTCGGGAGGATTCGTATGAGATACCGACCGAGGCTCTGGGTGGCATCAAACTCCACCGATCGAATTTTGAAGTCAAGGCAAGTGACTCGTGCAATATGGCACCGACTACTATTGTTAACGAACCCTCGGTCGGGACTTCCTCGGACGAAAGGGTAGCGGGCAATGCTCTATATGCACGACCGCGGCCCCTACGTCGGCGTATGATTCGCGTTTGGCCTTACATGGAACGTGGCAAACCTGATGGAACCGCAAAATTATCCCGCCGATGGAAGTGTACGAACTCGGAGAGTGACCGAGGCGTCGGCCGACCTCTAAACTGATCACGAGTAACCGAACATTGAACTGCCTGCGAGGGTTATCCGGCTCGCAGAGACAGACGAAGAAGAATACCGGTGAACGAGTTGTCCACGTTGCAGAGGAGGATCTGCTGCATGCACAACCGAAGAATGAACTGCCTGCGAGGAGCAATTGGCTCGCAGTGACAGACGAAGATGGATACCAAACGAGAACTGCATATGTGCATGTGAAGGAACGAATCATGATGAAAACTCAAGAACGGTGCTGCAGCCCTCGGTCGATGCGTCGAGAGGAAGAAGGCACGAGTGTGAAACTACTGGTGGGGCGACCGAAGCTCTAAACAGACGATGCGGCAAAGGAGAACGAACGAAGGATGTTTAAATCGCCGCTGAAGCCTCGGTATCGGTCAGGACGCCTGTGGGGAAGCCTTCGGATATCCCTCGGCAACCCTTCAGGCTCTTCGTACAACCTTTCGGATGACCCTTGAGAGCCTCCTACTCAGCAGTGAATGAAGTCTCGGTGGAGCGGATTCCGATGAAAGAAGATTGAGCCGCCAAAAGCTGTGCCCGCTACACTACAATCCTCGGTCGGTACCTGACCAGTTCGAGTCGACGTAGCCGAGGCTGGAGAAAGAACGAACGAGGCTTAATTCGCCGCACAAGTCACGAGAGCGCTCAGGACGATCATGGAGCAAGACCGCTAGGATGACCCTTCAGGCAGTCCTTTGTACGACCTTTGGGTGACTACCCACGGACAGCCTTGGTGAGTTTAAAGGCTCGGTGGGTAGATCCGGAGCTTTATGTGATTACATACAAGGCAATTGAAGCGCCACCGAGGATTCTAGCGCCGTAGACGCCACGGCAAGTGCCAACGAGGACAAGCTACCGACGCTCAAGATGCCAAGAACTGACCGAAGGATGGATGCTGGGCCAAGGGCTACAGAGCACGCCACGCGCACCAAGGCGGCGCATTCGAGAGGCGACACGACGCTCTCCATCGGGGCAGGTTCGCATCGCGCCGGGGGCAGTTGTGGCGTGGAGATTTGGCCGCGGCGCGGCAGCTCTGTTGCTCATGCCGCCACCGTCAAACCTTTCAGTGAAATGCTGTTCTGGGTTCTGATTGGTGGATTACATTTCCCGCGGTAGAGTGACATGGAACTCGGTAGTGACACAAGCCTCGGCGGGCCATAATAAATACCCGATCGAGGCTAAATACGCCGATTTAGTAATAGGTCCTCGGTCGTACCCAAGTGGAAGCCTCGGTCGTTCCCTCGAAGCCTCGTCGTACTTAAGTGGAAGCCTCGGTCAGGTGACCGAAGCCTCGTTCGGACGACCGAAGCCTCGGTCGACTCTCGAGGTACCTCTGGCGTAATCACCGTCATTATTGATGAGTGTACAGAGGTCGCCACATCGAGATTCGTTTTATACTAGATATTTGTATGTAGGATTAGGATTAGCTATAGGATGATCTGCAGAGGCTCTCAGAGCCTCTGAATACTCAGTAATAAATCAGCAGTCTTCCCCCCAAGTCTTCAGAGGTTAAGTCCGACTCCGGTAAGTGTTAGCTAGCTTGCTGTAGTGCCTGGATACGCCTGGCTTAGTGGTATGGCCGTTGACGGACTAGAGATTAATTAATTAATAGTCCGCCGAGGTCAAGCCAAGAGTTGGCGTGGCCGAGAGGCTAGAGCGGTACTTAGAGTATCGTTCTGTGTGTGTGTGGGGTGTATTAGTCCCCTAGAGTATATTTTACTACCGACCGAGGATTACCTCGGTCCCCTTTGTATTAGGCCTAATCCGCCGGTACCCTTTCATCTGAGGGACTGCAAAAGGGTTGCGCGAAAGCGTTATATTGTATTCTAGCCCTCGTTCGTGGCTAGTTAGTGCAGGTCTTGGGTTGACCGAAGACAACCTTGGTACACAGAGGCTTATATCCAACCCGGTGTAAGGGATCGTTCCTGGACCTCAGGTTTGATTCCAACTTTCGTTGACCTAATTAGGGAGACGTGTGTTGTTGGTGGGACTCTGCCTTACGGTAGCGAGATTTTCAGCGTGTTCCTACACGACACCACTGCTAAAAGACAAACAACCTGTTCCTGAGATGGACAAGTTGGATAGCCAAGAGAAGGCCGCGGGACCAGCGCCAGCAACTTCAACTATCACGTCGCCTATTGTGGCAACGGAAGGAGCTGCCGCTGAAAGTAAAGCAACCGACGCTGCAGACTCAGCGCCAGGTTCTGTGAGTGCTCCGATTGTGTTTGCCTCGCGTCCCAAACGCAGAGGATTGTCTCGCCGTGCAGCGAAGAAGGAGGAGTCGAGGAAGGAGATGAAAGCGGCGAAACGCATCATAGCCAGCATTCGAGAGGGAAGAAAGACTCGCTCTGTTAAGCTTTCTCACATGGAGATTCTCCGCGGCCCCTACTCTAGAAGAACTACGATGCCTCTGGTTGAGAGGTTGGGGCTACCGCCATTTGAAATCACGGGCGTGTTGGCCGTAGTCAAATACAACGTCGGTCAGGCCGTTCCTGTCATCAAGGCGATCCCTCAGGTGGAGCGTCTCCGGCACGCCATACAGGCTATCGACGAAACGAACAATCACGACTTGCTCGCGAGGTGGGATGACTACGGTTACGCAACATACGACCAGTTGAAGCTAATGGAAAAGGTGGTGGCGGCGAAAAACAACTTTGCGCTCGTGCAGGCGACTGTCGACTGGATTGAGACGGTCGAGTTTCAAGTGGAGGATGTTGTGGAACCGTTCAAGGACACTCTGGACTTCACAAAGGTAAACGTGCATGTTACCAAAACTACACCGAAAGTTAACACAACTGGTACAGAACTAACAATACTTCATGTATGACTAGGTCGACTACAAAGCCGCTGTTGAGGATTTGAATCTGGGCGAGTGGTTCTTCGGACGGCATCCACTCCACGGCTGCGAGTTCCTCGACTTTCGCGAGAATCTGTGGCTACACACGGGTTCCATCATCGGGGCGCTGTTTGTGCTACGTGAAACCTACAAGGACGTTGGAATCATCAACCCCCGGTTCCTGGACTTTGACACTGTAACGGGGTAAGAAGTACCGTCACTAGCGTACACTATAGATGCAAGAGGAAGCTCGCAATAGTAGAACCAAGTGTCAGGTTTGGGGCAAATTTAACTCTGTTTATTTATGGAACGGGAGCGGGGGCTCCCGTTCTCTTTGTGAACCACTCAAATCTAAGTCGATGCCTGATTGGCTGAAATGGGTCTGGCTCCCCACTTCCATCCAATCAGGTAATGACAACAGTGCACACGCTAGCCGTGTGCCTGTACCTACTTTTGTGTATGTAGCCATGAGGCTCCTACCTACTTATGTAACTCTGTCTACCTACTCACGTAACCGTAACCAGCCCGTTACATCACCCCCCTCTCAAAGTTGCACTCACCCACGGTGAGTGCTGGCGCAGCGGGAAGTGATCGAAGAGACGAACTGGCCGACGGGCGCGCGCAGCGGAGGCGCTGCGCGCTCAAACTTCAATCCATGGTGTCGTCGTGAACCGCTCGGCAACGTGCAGCCGAGTGTGGCGCTTCGCAATGGTCCTCAAGGTCTTCACGCACGCGCGACGCAAGTGCAGGCCGAAGGGAGCATGGCGCTACGAGCGCTGGAGCTCGTAGCCGACGACGTGGTTGTTGAAATGTCCATGTCAACACTTCTGGCGGCGTGATCGTCATCGCTGTGGTCGCGGCTGCTCGCGCCGCGACTGTTCGCGTCGCGACTGTTCACATCGCGACTGTTCGCTGGAGCTTCATCAATGATGGCGGCCGCAATGGCGTCGTCGTTCTCCGGGGACTCACGCCGCGAATACTCGTGAGCGATGGCGCTCACGAGGTCATGATCATCTTCCGAGCCGTCGTCGTCGGAGATCAGTGCGAGCGTGGCCTCGTACTCCTTCACGACGTCTGGGATGTCCTCCATCAGACGCTTACGAGGCTCCCACGTGTCCTCCGCTGGCGGGAATCCAAGCCAGCGGACCCGATAGAACAGTTCGGTCGCACGCGCCCGACGGGACGTCGGCGCCGTGCCCGTTGCGCGTGTCCTGCGCGTCTCATGATCCACGATGCGCTCGGCAATCCAGCGCCGAGCGCCTGACGCATCGACAAGCGGGGGCGGACCATCTCGACGAAAGGTCGTCTCGTAGGGTCGAGGCGTCGCTTCAGAGCCACGACTCTGAAGGGTCGAGGCGTCGCTTCAGAGCCACGACTCTGAAGGGTCGCCGGTTTCGGCGGTTTCAGCGGTTTCGGCGACTGTCGAGAGGTCACGCTGCTCCGAATCGACACGTCACTCGGAGCGCCTGACGAACGGGCAGGGGACCGATCAGGCGAGGGGCGGCGCGATGGAGGCTCAGAACCTCTCTGAGCCTGTGCGCGAGCGTACTGCGGATGCGAAGACTGCTGCGACTCGATCGGAGCAGGTCCAGCGCGTGAAGTCGAAGTGGCTTCGTCACTTGGAGTCCCTCGTGTCACGCTCGGCGACGCCCTCGCGTGAGGAGCGAGGGCCCTTGCCGACTCGGCGTCAGCGTTGACAGCAGGGCGGTTCGGATTACGCGCCGGCCGCGAACGCTCGGCCTTCGGTGCAGGGATCGTCGCAGGAATGTAGGGCTTGAGGCGCCCGACGTAAAACGTCGAGTGCAGTCGCATCGCAGTAGGAATATCCAGTGTATAGGCATCACCGATAACCTTCAAAATCTTGAACGGTCCAATAAAGCGTGGCGCGAGTTTGTTCGCACCCAAGTTCGTCACAGCCGTGCCTTGGATGCCATCCGTAGATAGGAGTACTCGCTCGCCTCGCCGGAAGGACGACATGTTCTTCCGGCCCCGTCGATCTGCATTCACCTTCTGTCGATCCACAGCAGCTTGGAGCGCGTCACGCACAAACCGCGTGACGGCTTGACGGTGAAGTAGAAACTCCGACACTGCTGCAGAGTCGATCGGCCTCGGAGCTGCTTTCGGGGCGAAGTTGGCGACGGCGGACGCGGCAGGCGGAGCCGCGTCGACTGCGAAGAACTCCTCGTATGCCACGCCGTGAGGGGCGTCGCCCTCGACTGCAGAGTCTTGCGTGTTGGACTCAGCCGGCTGGGGCAGTGGTGGATCACTCGACTCCTGCACCGACTTCGATGTCGGTGCCACTCCTCCCCCACCAAGAGTGGAGACCGCTGCTGCATTCGAACTTCGGACGGCCAGCAGAGCCGGAACGCGCGGGTGCCGCGCGTTGTTCACGAAGAACGGCGTCAGGCCTGTCGACGCGTGGGTCGAGTTGTTCAGTGCAAACTCGGCCATCGGCAGGAAGGAGCTCCAAGACGCGAAAGACGTTGCGTAGCTGCGCAATACGTCCTCGAGGACGCGATTGACGCGCTCCGTTTGCCCATCCGTCTCTGGATGGGCAGCCGTGGACATAAGCAAGCGAGTGCCCAGCAGCGCAAACAGCCGCGTCCAGAACGCGGATGTAAAACGGGGGTCGCGATCCGAGACGATGGACTCCGGCAGGCCGTGGTGGCGGAACACCACGTCGAGGAACAACTCGGCCGACTCGTCGGCTGTCACTTCTGCCGCGACTGGAGCAAGATGGACCATCTTGCTAAAGCGATCCACAAAGACGAGGACACCGGTGCGGCCTTCGGCGTCACGTGGAAGGCCGAAGATGAAGTCCATGCTGACAGATCGCCACGCGCTCGTGGCGATGGGAAGCGGACGAAGCGGAGCCTGCTTGGACGCTGCAGGCTTCACACGCTGGCAGATCTCGCAGGAACGGACCCATTTCCGTATCCACTTGTACATGCGAGGCCAGAAGAAGTCACGTGAGAGCGCCGCGAACGTCTTCTCGCGCCCGAGATGACCACCGGCGGGTGCATCATGGTACTCGTGCACCAGACGAGCACGAAGGTCGTCATCCGCGGGGATGACGACACGCGGCGTGTCGAATGTGTCGATGGCGTACGTCAGAAGATCACCGTCGAGGTCATAACGCGTGATCGCATCACGCGTTGGGCGCGTCAACTTGGCGAGCGTGTCTGCTGTTGGATTGCGCAGATACCTGATGATTGCAGCGTAGAAGGCGTCCTCTTCGTACGCGTCAGCAATTTGCTGACGCAGCGGCAGAACGGGGCTCGACACTGTGGCGTTGATGCCCAGCGTCACGCAAGTCGCGCAGTCATCATCATCGTCATCGTCGTCAGGGATATCCTGATGACGCGTCAAGCGCCGAGGATCGTAATCGGGCCGTCTGGACAGCGCGTCGGCAAGAATGTTATTCTTGCCCGGCTTGTAGTGCACGACGAAGTTGTACTCGGCAAAGAACGAGAGCCATCGCGCCATGCGCTGAGAGAGATGTGGGCTCTTCATCGCCGTCCGCAGCGAGGCGTGGTCCGTGTAGACTGCGAACGTCTGCTCGCCGAGGAGGTACACTCTGAATTTGATCAGAGCGTAGCGCATCGCGAGGAGCTCCTTGTCATGGACAGGGTAGTTCTTCTCCGCCGGCTTCATCTGTCGTGACTGATAACTCACGACGCGCTCACGGCCCTCAGCATCAAACTGCATGAGGGCGCATCCGATGGCGAAGTCGCTCGCGTCGCACACCACGTGGAAGGGTCTTGACGTGTCGGGCAGCATCAAGACAGGCGCAGACGCGAGGCTCTTCTTCACGGCGTCGAATGCGTCCTGGTGTTCAGGACGCCAGTTCCATGCCACGTCCTTCTTCAGCAGCGAAGACATCGGCTGGATCAGGCCGGCGTAATCCTTCGTGTACTTGTGATGGTAATTCGCTAGGCCCAGCCATTGGCGCAGCTCCGTCTGGTTCTTGGGCGTCGGCCAAGAACAGATCGACGAGATCTTCTCAGGATCAGCGCGCACGCCGCTCTTGCTGACGTAGCAGCCTAACACCGGAATCTCCGGCGCACAGAATACACATTTCTTGAGGTTTGCATACAACTTGTTCTCGCGCATCTTCTCGAAAACCTTGCGCAGATGCCGGAGATGTACGTCGACGGCGCTGAGGCCGTCCTCAGCGCGGCTGTGCACAAAGATGTCGTCGAAGTAGCTCGGTGCAAAAGCACGGAGCGGACGCAACACATGCGAAACCATCCTGTTGAAGGTGGCCGGCGCATTCTTCAAACCCTGTGGCATCACGAGCCACTCCCAGAGCATGCCGCTGGGAGTGCTGACGGCCGTGAGAGGAATATCGCTCTCTCTCATCAGGATCTGATAGAAGCCGTCTGTCAGATCGATCGCACTGTAGATGACGCTGCCAGACATGGTGTCGAGGACCATGTCCTTCCGAGGAATGGGCGTCTGCGCGGGAATGGTGGCGTCGTTCAACTTGTTGAACGCGTGGACAATGCGCCACCCGCCAGTCGCTTTCTTCACGCAGAACGTCGGACTCGAGTGCGGAGAGATACTCTCTCGCACATGGCCAGCCTTGTGGCGGCCTTCGAAGAAGTCGTCGATGGCCTGGACCTGATCCCGCGGCAGTGGCCACTGCCGCGTCACACAGTACTTCGACCCGGGCACGAGGTCGATCTCGTGCCGAACGCCTCGCTCAGCAGGAAGCTCCGCCGGAATCTTCTCGGGGAAGATGTCTTCGAACTCGCGTGCAAGCGAGTAGACGGGGTTGTTCGAGTCTTGGAGAGCCTGCCAAGACTGCGCAGCGAAGCGTGCCTCGCGAACAGACTTCGGCTCAGCCGCCTTCGGTCGCGACGACGAGGTGTCGTCGCTGACTGCGTGGGCAAGTACGTCGGATTGGTCGGAGCCGGTGAGGAGACAGACTTGCTCGATCTCACCGGCCTTCAGGTCGCGCAGGAAATGCTTCCAGGAGAGACCTGGAAGCCGTGTGATGGTCGCCGCGTCGGTGGGAGGATTCGCCACCTCGATCGCGCGAACCTGATTCGGAGAGCCCTCCGAATACTCGACGACGTTGAGGATCTCGCTCGACGGAGCCTGGTCGACCGCGGTAGACCTTCGGCGCAGACGGCGGCGTCCGGATCGGTTGCGCTTGGACTTCCTCAGTCGCCTCGAGCCACTGCTCGAGGCCGAAGTCTCGCTGGATGAGGATTCGCTGGATGACACTTCACCCTCCTCTAGGCATGGGGGCTCGGTCTCGACCTTGCCGGTGTCGCGCAGGTCCTGCTGCGCGACGGAATCATCAGCGAACGGGAGCCGCTGCTCGACCGTCGCATCCTCGAGCGGGAGCCGCTGCTCGACCGCATTCTTCACGTGCGGGAACCTCTGCTCGACCGCGTTCAGCACAGGCGGGAGCCTCTGCTCGACCGCGTTCTTCACGTGCGGGAGCCTCTGCTCGACCGCGTTCTTCACGTGCGGGAGCCCCTGCTCGACCGCGTAGTTCTCGTACGGGAGCCACTGCTCGACCGTGTTTCTCTTCAGGCCCTCGCGCACTCGCGAGGGCGGATTGCTGACTGGACCAATGACGGAGGCCGCGCACTCCACACATCGAGGGCCATCGCTCTCTCGTGGTGGGGGCTGTGTCGTGGATGTCCGATCCACGACTGCGACGTGACGCGACGGGGCGACGAGTAGGTGAGTGAACACCTCACTGACGTCGTAGCCGACACGTCGGCGAACTGAACGGGCTAACCAGTCGACCTCCGGCTGGTAGCGAGCGAGCCACGGCATCCCCAAGACGCAGTCGAAGGCGTAGTTCAGCTCGATCACCAAAAAGTCGTCGTTGGTGGAGAAGCCGTCGAAGGCGTACGCCAACGACACAGCCCGCCGCGGAGCGCGGTGGGGTTTGCCGTCAGCCAACTTCACGACGATCTCGCCCGGTCCCTCCCGCACGCGCACATGCGACGGGAGGAGAGCGAGGCAGTCGTCACGAATGAAGTTGTTCGTGGCCCCGGAGTCAAGCAACGCGCGGAGCGGACGCTCCGCGCCGGCGACGTGGAGACTGATGAGGATCAGTCTCGAGTCGCCGTTCGTGGTGGTGGCATTGAAGTGTGCGTAAAGCACGGGGGGGCTAGGAGGTCGGGTTGCCACCGGGGGACCCGGACCTCCGTTCCAGCCAGTAGGGCGCCCCGCACCTACTGGTCCCGACCGTTTTTTGGAAGAGCGGTCGGGAACGTGTCGTCGGCCTCGCCGACGACTTCAGCGCTTGCCAGGACTGGAGCTGGCGCGCGACACACCGCTGCGCGGTGACCGGACTTGCGACAGCGGTAGCAGACCAGTGGACGACCGTCGCGCGGGCGGTTGTCGTTGTTGAACCTTGGACCACGTGTAGTCGAGGTCGACCGCGACCTCGACTCAGCTTCGATGGCGTCGATCTCCATGGGCTCGGGCGCGGAGGCCCGAGCGTCCGGCGTCAGCGCTCGCGCGTAGGAGGACGCGACCGTGTAATCCTCGCGCAGCGCGAGTGCGAACGCAGCTTCGAGTGTCGACGGCTCCGCTCGCGTGAGGCAGTACCGTGTCATGCCCTCACGCATCCCGAAGATGAAGACGTGAACCTGCGAGGCAACGTCGATCGGGTTCGTGACGATGCACGAAACCAGGTATCGAGTCTTCTGCACGTAGTCGCGCATGGACATCTTGCCCTGCCGAAGGGCGAAGAACGTCGCACGCGTGCGCGACTCGTCTTGCGGAGGCTCGAACGCGAGTCGGAGGTCACTCTGGAGACTCTCCAGAGTCGGAAACGCATCTCGGTCGACGACGAGCTTGCCAAGGGCCCATTCCTTGGCCTTTCCGGAGAGGCGAGACAACAGGAAGTTGACTCTCGCCGTCGGCGCTTCGATCAACCTCGAAGCGATCGCGATGTCGATCTCGCGGAACCAGCGGTTCAGTGGGAGCCGGTCTTGTCCGGCGCCGGAGTAGGACGACGTCTCCATCTTCACGGCGTCGTGCCGTGAGGAGTGCGAGGGAGTTGGTACTCGCCGCTTCGCTTCGGCGAGCTCGCGCTACATGAATTCTTGGATGGCTTGGCGCTGTTGGTCGGGGGTCGCTGAGCTCAGCAGCGATGTGACGACGAACTCTCCGGACACCGCCGCGAGGCGGTGTAGCGCTTGCCACTGTGGTGTAGGAAACGTTAAGTTTTGTGGCCCACGTTGGTACAAGGTACCGGAACAGCTTAGGATAACAGGTCGACGGTGACAACTCGGTCAGGCGGTACAGCGTACCATCCGGATAGCCCAGCATCCGGATCAGCCGAGTTCAGGATCCGGATAAACTCAGTATCCGGACGGTCAGAGCTCGAGGAGTCGCCGAACTCGGCGAAGGGTCGGCCGAGATCCGAAACCACTCTATTTCATTAGATATTTGTATAGGAGCACAGGAACAGTAGGGGGCGCCCCTCCAGGGCGCCCGAAAGATATAACCAAACAAACGGAGCAGAATTTTCCTAGTCCAAGACACGTGTACACTTCTTCGGTAAGTCCCTGCATAGGGCCGGGGTATGTCTGCCGTTGGTACCTGAGAGGCATAGCTTGTAAGGTACCAACAGGTAGCGCCAAGAGATAACGTAGGCCCGGAAGGGGCAGTCTCGCCAAGCGCGGAGAAAAGTCTCGCCGAACTCGGCGAGCCGGTGGGCCTGTAAGTCCCAGGGCACCGCAACCTTTCAGCTGAGCTGCCTTTGCACTCGGCGGCCCGTGACTGTACCATCCTTTGGTGGACGGCACGGGTTTTGTGAACGGAGACTGCCCGGCTCAGGCGAGTCTCTGGAGAGT
The DNA here is from genome assembly GCA_033557925.1 of Phytophthora x cambivora. Lineage (NCBI taxonomy): Eukaryota > Oomycota > Peronosporomycetes > Peronosporales > Peronosporaceae > Phytophthora > Phytophthora x cambivora. Next base: position 757,789 of record JAUCEB010000008.1, on the reverse strand, counting down.
GAATCAGTTGGTTGGAACTCGGCGAAGACACGCCACCTACTGTCCCGGCTGGGCCGGACCGTTGGGGACCCGAAAGAGACCCCACGCAGGCCAACTCAGCCGACTAGCTCGGCTATTGTTGTTGGTTGTTTGCGAGGACCCACAATTGACGATTTGTGTGTTTTGCAATACCACAACTGGTGCCGCGACCCGGGAACAGGGGTGTGCTTGTTTTTGTTAGGTACCAGCTAACCAAGTTCAAGTTAAGAGCAAGAAGAGAGAGAAGATGGCCAAGGGATCGTCCTCGAGAAGCGTCAGCCCGGCTGGGAGAGCCAGGGGCCCGACTCCGTCGAGATCGGACTCGGCGAGTGTGGCGGCAGCGATTGTGACGCCAGATGACACGCCGAGAGTCCAGTTCGAAGACGTCGACGACCAAGACCATGTGAGTGAAGATGGAGGTGAAGAGAAGGAGGACGAGAGCGAAGACGAAGAAGAGTTCTTGTCCGAAATGAATGAAGAAGACGATGCGGAAGAAATGTCACTCCAAGTGACCAAGATGGGAACCCCGCGCCCAGTGGAGCGCAGTCTTGTAGCCGAGTTCGGCGAAGATGATGGCGATGACGACCAAGATGTGGTACCAAGCCAGCGCCCGCCATTGATTCCTCGCGCTACGAGGAACGCCGACACGCCGAGCGCCAACAAAGTGTTGGCCAGACTAGGTGAAGAAATGAAGGCAACCGGAGGGTGGATGTCGAAGTTTGGGCCGAGGGCGATGGCGCAAGCCAAGTGGCCAGTGCTGGGCCCCGAGTTGACTCACCCGGTGAGTAGCACAACGATGAACGAGTTGTGCTACGAAACTTCGACTTTCCTCCGGGCCATGGGCTACCGGTGCGTGGGATCGCCGAGTCTGAGAGACCAGAAGGAATGGACGCTCAAGTCTGCAGGGAACGAAATCATGCAGTGGAAGCGAAAGCTGAGAGCGGCATTCGGTCTGGAGCGCATGCCTGACGTCGCCAGACCCAGGGTGACGCGCTTAGCCGAGTCCACGAACTCGGCGGACGCAACAGCCGAGTCCCAGAGACCATTAACCGAGTCCGCGGTCATGGCAGTCGACCCGAGTCGAATCCCGCTTCCGAAAACTCCGGATGTCAACCGCAGTCGAGAAGCATCCCGCACCTCTGGGGGGACTCCCTACTTCGGGGATACGAACATGCAGTCACCACCACGCGGAGCAACACGTTTCAACGAATCCCGCGATGTGGGCGACGCAGCCGAGTCCGGCGACGAAGATGATGCGTGGGACACCAAAGCCGATCCGTACGAATCTCCGAAGCACTACATCCACCAGCTGAGTCTGGAGGACCCGGACAGGAGCCGTTCAAACGTCCTTGAAGTGCGTACTCACGCACCCCTGGACAAGATCGCGGCGTTCGAAGGAAAACGCAACCGGTCCGAAGATTCGCTACAATGGCTGAAGCGATTCATCTACGAGATGAAGGGCACTCGCACGCCCACCGACTCGTGGTGCGAACCGTTTTCGCTCAGCTTGGGGAAAGCAGCCAAGAGCTGGTTCCGACAGCTCCCGAAGAAGACTCAGCTGAAGTGGAGCTTGCTTAGCTCGGCGTTCTTGGATTACTACTGCTCGCAGTACGACCAGACGGCGCAGACACGCTACTTCTCGGCTCGGCGAAAGGAGAACGAACACATCTGCGACTTCCTCCTGAGACTGAACGGGTACGCGCGGGCGGCGAAGATCCAGTACGAAGCCGGCGGTCCCCAAGCTGCAAGCCACGTTGAACACTTCTTGCTGCACTGCGGGGATGATGCCGTGATGGACCAACTGTACCCACAGCGACTCAGCGATATCCAGCGCGTGGAGAAAATCATCAACCAGAAACTGCTCGGCGACAAGAGGAAGAAGCAGCGGGACCGTACAGCGACTGGCCGAGTTCGCGAGTCACGCCGCGATGATGGAACCCGACGCAGCGAGTCAAAACGCAGTGATGGCTATCGGGAAAGGCGCCGTGACGACTACCGCGACCGACGCGAAGACCGACGGGGACGTCGCAGCGAGGATCGCGAGCGCCGAGTCACTCTGGCTGATGCCAGCGTCGAAGACCTCAGGGCCGCTCTCGATGAACGTCGCGCCAGTCACGAGACCAACTTCTACGATTCCTTCAGCGAGGGAAGCGACAGAGATGCCGCAGCCGAGTCGTCGTCCGACTCAGGCTCTGATTACATCGACGCTGGAACAGCCGCCGAGTCGAAGCGTCCGTCGTACAGAGGAGGCTCGAGCGGTGCACGCCAGAACTCGGCCCCGCGATCCCCTGGGCGATCCGAGTCTAGGGGATACCCGCCTCGTCGCGATGAGTCTGGTGAACGTCGGCGGTACGGCCCGTGCGGCGCTTGTGGTGCTGAGGGCCATGACGCCCACTTCTGCCGGCGACGATGCAAGTTCTGCAAGCAAGTGCATGACGCAGGAAATTGTGAGCTCTTCCAACGACTCGAGAAACTCACCAAGTTCGTGAAGTCGTCAGTCGACAAATCCCTTGTCCCGGCTGACCTCCAAGACCTCTACTCGCCCGGTGATTTAAACTAGGCGGCTCGCCAACTTTGACTGGGTTGGGTAAAAGTGGGCCGCCACAGTCAGCTCAGCCGACAGTAATCGAAGCGAACTATGTGTTCGCCTTTGTCGGTGAAGCAGAACGGCCTGGAGAAGGGAGTAATGGAGAGGAAGACGACGTGCAGAGCAGGGAGGAGAATGAAGAGAGGAAGAGCATGCCAGCCGAGTCGAGCGGAGACACGGCCGGTGGTACAGAAGAAGACAGCGATGCGACAGCCGAGTCGGCAGAGGACTCAGCTCAGGCCATAACGAGTGCAGTTATGACCAGACGATCTGCAGTCACGATCGGAGAATCCAAGAAATTGAAGCTGCTACCAGGCGAACGACTCGGCTGGTGGTCGTCAAGGAAGTTTGACCGCCGGATTCGAATGCGTGCCCTGGTCATGGGGGCGGTCAACAACGAACGAACAAAGATACTATTGGATACCGGAGCGAATGTCTCGGCAGTAACTGAGTCGTTTGCCAAGAAGCTGAGATTGAAGCGGCTGGCGAACGCCGATCTGAAGATTGACGTGCAAGGGATTGGCAAGACCAAAGTCGAGACGACAACCCGGGCGATGGTGAAGGTTACACTCGGCTGGGAGATTGTCTACGAGTTCGAGGTATGGATTATGGATCATCACGCCGGAGTGGATTTGATCCTGGGTACGGATTTCATGATCCCAGCTGGGATCAGGTTGGATTTGTACAACTCGAAGGCGAAGTTGCCAGACGAGATCGAGATTAACTTGATCAAATCGGCTAGTGCGCATGAAGACACTGAGTACGGCAACACCATCTGCGGGGGACCAACGGAGACAGTGGACGTTGCAAGTCGGCTCACAGCCGAGTTCAAGCTCCAGCGACGGCCACCGGATGATACCACGCACGAATTATGGGTTCGGCGAGTCAACAAGCTAGTGCCGACGGTGAGGTTTACGCACAAGGGACGACCCAGCCGAGTCTTACTGACAAACACGGGTGGAAAACCAGGGTCCTGCCCTGCTCATTTCCCCGTGGTTCAGTGGGTTCCACATGAAGTTCTACCGCTCACCGAAGGATACGTGCGTGTGGACTCGACCAAGTACAGAGACTGGCAGGTACTAGCTTACAACTCGGCGATCGATCGCGACTTGCTTAAAAAGGAGCAGCGGCTGTATGCCGAGTGGCTAAGCCACCAACCCGCAGCTGTCGACCGGCCCGACTATGAGACCCCGGCGGGCATCCGATCCCGACCGGAGGCTGCAGATGGAACTCATCATCGGGGACTATCATGCGCTGAACAGTGGGAACGGCTCGAACGCCTCCAAACAGAGGCAGAGCATCTCCAGCACATCCAACCGAGTTTGGCAGCCTCCCGAGACGAATCGGAACTCGGAGCCGAGTCCGACGGAAGTGGATCAAGTGATTCCGAAACCCCGGCAAATGACTGGGTATGCTTATCAGCTGACCCTGGGGCACTGTCTCGTGGCAATGGCTGCCCGATCACCACCCTAGACAGGGGTGACAGATGGGATCCTGGCATAGCTGAATCTGTGGATACGGGTCAGCCGGAGATCAAAGACGGGGCAGATCAGAACACCCCGGACCTCTCCCTCCGGGAAGCCCAACATCGGATAGCCGAAGTGGAGGAGCTGCTGTCGGAAGCACGAGCTTTATGCAAGGAAGCTGAAGTGAGGAGCGTCGCGTCCGCTAACGCCGACGCCTCACGAGTCGAGTGGGGACTACTGAGCATCGACGATGATTTGCTGGACGATGACCCGGCCGAGCACCTGAGGCTGCGGTTCCTAGCAGCCCTCACCGACCTGGTACGAGACGAAGGGTACCAGATTACCGCGGTCGACGACAGGGGTGACATCCAGTCCACTGAGCCTGGCGACGAAGACAAAGCAACTCGGCGAGGGAGCAGCTGGGAACATACACCCACGTGTATACAATTGGACGACTTCGCCCATGAACTGGCCTTCCTCCCGGATCTGACGACCGCCGAGTCGACTGTACTGGACTATGAAGGAGACAACGTCCGGTCCTCGACCCACTCGACTGAGCAATACAAAAAGCTGGTGAAGGTGCTCCGACGTCACGCCAAAATCATGATATCCAGCGGAAACGCCCTACCACCTCCAGCATATGGAGTGGTTTGTGACATTGATGTCCAAGATCACGCTCCAATCAAACAGCGTGCCCGCCGAGTCCCTCTCAAGCACCTCGAGAAGTTGTACGAATTGTTGAAGGGGCTGTTGAAGGCGAGGTTGGTGGCGTTCTCGAACAGCCCCTGGGCATCACCTATTGTGATTGTGCTCAAGAAAAATGGCATCGACATCCGATTATGCATCGATTACAAGATGGTCAACGCGATTACGGTGGCGTTGGAATACGCTATGCCCTTGGTGGATGATCTCCTCACTGAGTTGGAGAGTTACCTGTGGTTCTGTTCTCTCGACGCGGCGAGTGGATTCTGGGCCGTGATGATGACCAGCCGAGCTCGGCGGATCTCAGCTTTTGTGTGTGCTTTGGGCCACTTTGAGTGGTTACGCATGCCATTCGGCCTGAAGAATGCACCAATGATCTACCAACGACTGATTGATAACGCATTATGGGGATTCGTGCAACCCAAGGGTGGCTGGACAGCTTTCGCCGAGCGAATGCGCTCAGCCGAAGCAGCTATGACCGCTCAGCGATCCCGGAACTCGGCTATGGCCGAACAACCGGGTGTTTTAACGAAATTCGAGGCGGACTACTCGGCGCTGACCACCTCAGATCCAGTACAGGCCCTGGTTAACGGACCAGACGGCGACATGTTCTTGTCAGGCGAACCCGACGAGTCGAGTCACGTGCCGGTGTTTGGGCGACGCTCTTTCGTGGACGATATTTGTTTCGGTGGAGTGGACTTTGACGACTGTTTGGAGACCTTAGATCGACTCCTCACCCGGTTCGCCGAGTGTAGGATCAGCGTGAGCTTTACGAAAAGCATATTTGTGCAGCCAAAGGTGGACTTCCTGTCGCACGTGGTCACCCCGAAGGGTATTGCTGCTGACCCGAAGAAGCTAGCTGCGATCACCGAGATCCCGTTCCCAAAGAATAAGAAGGGAATGCAAGCTTTCTTGGGCGCACTCAACTACTACAGCCGGTTTATTCAGAACCTGGCAGTGTATGGTGCAGTATTATACCAGCTCAAGGAAGATGATTTCGGGCCAAGCACAGACTTATCAGCAGCCCAGGCTTCATTCGCCGAGTTAAAACGGAAGGTGATAGAGGCTCCGATCCTTCGCCATTTCGACTCGGCGAAAGACGTCCACGTCATGCTTTTCGCTAACGAGTGGGCTTTAAGTAGCACATTGATGCAGCTCCATGAGGACAAACTTCACCCAGTTCGATTCTGCGGTCGGGTACTGAAAGACAATGAGGTGAACTACCTCCCCGCCGAGAAGGAGGTACTGGCGCTGTTGCAATTGCTCAAGGTGTGTTACACACTACTGGTCGGCAAGATTATTCACGTCTACACCCGATTTTCGACCCTAGAATGGGTATTCAACTCGAAATCCCTCTACGGCCGAGAAGTGAGTTTCGCGGTGTTGCTGTCACCACATCACTTGATCATCAAGCGGGTCCGAGAACGCGACGCCGATTTTGCTCAGCTCCTCCAAGCGTCCATCACGCCATCAATCGGACTGGACGAGTCATTGGCTCATATCGCCCCACCTTCGAAGGGCTCGGCTAGCGTTCGCATGGACCCGGAATTGCTTTACGCACGAGTGCCTAGTGACTTTGTGGGTCACGTCTTATCCTTTGACGGCTCAGCTAAGACGGAGAAGAATGGGGGTTACGGCAGCTGTTCATGGATTCTGTGGCGGCTACCAACTTGGGACATTGAGATCGCTGCGAGTGCGCACCTCTCGTCCACTACGGTCAACATAGCCGAGTACACTGGAATGAACCACGGCGTCGCGGCAGCATTAGACCGGGGCATCACCGACTTAATTATCGTCGGAGACTCGCGGCTTGCAATCCAGCAATCCATGGGGGTGATCGCCTGCAAGAAGGATACGTTACAGGTTGAACTAGCCCGCCACAAAGCACTCACGAAACGACTCAGCTCAACGCGATACCTGCACGTTCTACGAACTTACAATGCTTCAGCAGATGCCCTCGCCACGGAGGCATTGGAGGCCAAAGCCGGGCGTGTAATTCTGAACGCCGGGCGAAAAGCCGAGTTGCAAGTGCTCAATAGAATCCAAGAAGTGCTGTATGCGGACCAAGGCCCGGAAAAAACTGGTGAAATAACGGTGAATATTACGGCGGTAACAAGAAATCAGGCACGCCGAGTTCACTTTGAAGATAACGAAACGCAAAACCCAACTGAACGGAACCCGGTGGAAAACAACTCGGCCGAGGAGTCACAAGAGACCCCTGGGACAGACGAAACGACCAGAGAACCACAGAATGACCAAACGAACGAGTACGAAGTATCATACCAAGCACCGGAAGCACACAGAGTAGTGGACCCAGCGGAAGCTGCAGCCGAGCCCGGAGGGACGCCGAGCGCGCAGGACGTCGACCCCGTAGCAGTACAAGCCGAGAGACGGAACCGCATTTCAAAGGCCCAGGACGAAGAATGCAGATGGGCCGACTTGAAAACGTACCTGAGGGGCCAGATCGACCAACTAACCCGGCGAAGAGCGTACAATGCCGGCAAAGTGGCTGATCACTTTGTTCTCAGCGAAGACGGTCTACTATACTATGTCGGTCGACGAAGAGGAAGAGGTGAACCAACTGACGACGAATTGAAACTCCGACTAGTAGTACCAACAACGCTGATCGATGAAGTCCTGCAGAACTGTCACAAATCCCTCGAAGGAGGTCACCAAGGCATGGTCAGAACGTACCACCGAGTTCGCGCCGACTACTACTGGGTCGGACTCTATGCAGACACCATCAAACATGTGGAGTCATGCGAAGACTGCAGCACGAGCAAGAGTAAGCCGCATCTTCAAGGGTATTCTCCAGGGAACTTGGTGTCAGAACGACCGTTCCACATCGTGTCACTCGACTTTGTGATACCACTGCCCAAGACGACACGGGGGAATACGGCGTTGCTTTTGTTCCAAGATCACTTCACGGGTTTCGTGATTGCGAAAGCAATGAGCGAGACAGGGGCACTCGAGGTCGCCAAGGTGTTTGAAGAATGTGTGTTCCGCCGATTCGGAGCACCTTCACTGATTCGGCATGATCGCGATCCTCGCTTCATGAGTGAAGTGTTCCAGAAATTCTCAGAGATGATGCAGTCGAGATCAAGAGCGACGCTGAGCTACCGGCCGCAAGCTAACGGCCAACAAGAACGATCAGTGAAGACGATGATCCAGACGGTGCGGGCGTACGTGGAGGACCCGTTGCAGGCCGATTGGGATGACATAGCCGAGAAGCTGGTGCACGCTATCAACAATTCGAGAGACTCAACTCGGCGAGAAACACCGTTCTACTTGGTTCACGGCTGGGACGCCCGATCCACGCTCAAGGCGATGACGGAGTCAGTCAAACAGGGGCACCGTGGGCAGAGCGACTCGACGGGGGCCAAAGAATGGCGCAGAGAGAGCAACCGGCAGAGAGAAGTGGCCCTGCGTCTAGCAGCCGAGTTCCAACTGAAGGAGAAAGCAAGAAGAGCGAAAGAGCACAATGAAGCCCTCAGCCGAGTCGAAAGGAGAGCCATCCCAACACAAGATCAGCACTCAGCCGAGCTGCCGACATCCAATGGGCTCTCAGCCGAGTTGCCAACGTCTGGGGCAACGCCCGCCGGGTTATCAGACTCGGGAGAACAATCGGTCGAATCGACCCAGTCACTATTCAAGGAGGGCGACCAAGTGTGGCTGTTCATGGAACGGGTGAAACCCGGATTGACCAAGAAACTGGCTCATAGGTGGCACGGACCTTTCAGGATCAAGAAGAAAGTCGAGGAGTTTGCGTACGAGCTCGAACTGCCAGATAAAAGCGGATACCGATTCTACCCGGTGGTACACGTGTCACGGCTAAAAGCGGTAAAAGAAAATGGAGAGCGACCCAGAACTCGGCTCAGACCAGAGCTCAGCGAAGCCGAACGATTTGATTTTGACGAAGAATTACTACCCGAAGACAGCTGGGAGCCGGAAGAAGGAGAGGACCGCTACGAAGTGGAAGCAATCTTGGATGACGAGTTACCCCTGTCGACGAGCACGGCAAAGACTCAGCGGAAATTCAAGGTCAAGTGGGTAGGCTATGAAGAGCCGAGTTGGGAACCCTTGTCGAATCTCTCCTGTGGAGGACTGCTTTTTGATTATCTTCGCAACAAGAAGCGCGCAAACCGGCTACAAATGGTGCAGGTGGCCGATGAAGACTAAGGTCCCACGAAAATGAACCCGCCAACTCGGTGAAGACAGCAGGCCGAGTCGGATCGAGGAAAGATACTGCGTCAAATCAAGAAACCCGCCGACTCAGTGAAGACAACAGGCTGAGTCGAGTCGAAGAAAATTACTGCGTCAACATGTATTAACTGCATCAATTATGAAAGAAGAGAACGGAAGAAGATTAAAAACCGGGCGATCCAGAAGCTCGAGGAGAAGAACTTGGCGAATCACGCTGAGCCGAGCGAGAAGCAGCAGAAGCAGCGTCGGCCAGAACGTCCATGGAATCTGGAACGCGTGGAGACCCGCGGGCCGGACCCGAACCAGCAGCAGCCGGAGGATACACCGGAGATTCACCACCAAAAAGAGATTGTGTGGGGGAAGGACCACGCCGATTGGGAGAATCACTCCCAGATACGGGATCCGGGTCATCAGCCGACCAGCCGAGTTCTCCCTCCTGACGCCCCTCGAAGATGTGAATTCCCTCTCGGTTGACAGGAATCCGAGCCCCTGAAGAAATTTGAGGCGGAGCAGGTTCATCCAAGTCGACATCATCTTCCACCGCGTCTTCAACAATGCGGGGATCCACACCCTTGGAAGCGAAAACTTGGAACTCCAGATTCCGGGTACGGAAGCAGGTATTGAATGGGTGCTCTGCCGGGTCGGTGAGCCACCAGGTACGCCACTGTTCGAACCTGTCCACTGAGTCAGCGGCGTCGCACCAATCCCGGCCCGACGGAATCCACGAAAGATTGACCAAGGGATAGAATGGCACCGACGGCTCGAAGAACAGTTCCGCATCGGCTTCGGGAGCAGCAAGCCCGTTCAAATTCTTCATCACCGCCGAGTAGAGGTCATCCGTCAGAACAGACATCAATGCCCGAAGGGCGTCGCTTCGGCGCTTGCGGGCGAGACGATACTGGAGCCAAAGGGCGTGCATCTCGGCGACTTGGTCATAAGTCAGACCTTCATGATAAGCTGGATGCAGCCCCATCATCACACTCGACTCGACCAACCAGTGACCCCGCTCGTACAACGCAACGAAGAAGCGAGTAGGGTGGTCATCACGGACGAAACTCGAACCGGTACCAGTCGAGTCAGGCATCTCTCCCCGGATCTTGACAAATACATCCGCGATCCTCTCCAGCAACCCGACTGGCTTGACGGAGTTGACCAGTCGAGCTCGTGCATCCTCCAGAGCCTTGGGTGAAAGGAAGAATGGAACGTCTGGCAAGAGTCGGCGGAGGCGCTGGGCGGGATGGTGTGGATTATACACATCCGCGAAAGCCCTGATTCCAGCAAATGAACATCTTGTTGACGGGACGCGGGGCTTTCCAGACGAGTAGTCCATCGAGACTTGACCGGTCTGCTTCTCCAACATCGCTTTCCAGCACCGAGCCGAACCGAAATGCACGAATCGAAGATCACGCAGTCGGGCTAACTGAGGGGTAATCCGAGAGTCACGTGAAGCTGCTTGGGAAGCCCGGGTGCATAGTTTCGCTAACGGCACTCGCAAAACCTCCGGCAGCTCAGGACGGTCATGCGCGTGAGAATCAATGAAGAGGATCCTAGCGGGTCCAGCCGAGCTGGAAGTAGCCGGAGTCGAGCTCAACGGCGCACTTGCAGGAGGGGATGAAGACACAGGCGGGTCAGTCGAGTTCGTCCGGGGTTTCTTGTCCTTCCTCGACTCACGAGCCGTCCGGTGTTTCTTATTCTTCTTCGACTCTCGGGCCGACAAAGAAGGAACCGGGCTGGGAGACCGACGCTGACGTTTGTGTCGATGCTTGTGCTTGTGCTTGTGCTTCCTCTTGCGTTTCGGCGGCGGCGAGCGAGCTCTAGAGCCATCCTCAGAATCAACCCCGCCGTCATCCGACTCGGCCGACTCGGAAGGAGGTCCAGGAGGAGTTCGGCCAGCCTGCAGATAACTCTGCATCTTCCCTCGAGGAACCGAACTACCCGAACGGAATGAGCTCAGCAGAGCGGTATCAGAATCGTCGTCCTCAACCTCGTCCTCCGACTGATGCTGAGCTCGACGGAGTCGACCCTTATCCGCCGCCCCACGTGACGCTATGGGAGACGAATCAGCAGAAGCGACATGAGCGTCATCCTCATACTCCGACTCAGCCACCGACGAGTCTCCTGACACCGAGAGAGGATGTGCAGAAGTCCCGGCGGTCGGAGAGCCACCAGCCGAGCCGGATGAGTCCGGTGAATCAGACGAACGACCCGAGCCAAGAACGACGTAGTCCGGCGTCTCCAGAACCTCCAGACAATGGGCGCTGATCATCCGAGCCGTGGCCGCCTTGGCACGGATTGGCCGACCCGACGGAGAGGTCATGACGACCGACGCAGGAGGAACAGTTGGCCGACTCGAGGTGGAAGAAGCCAGAGGAGCTGAAGTCAGCACGGTGGAAGACGCCGACGAAGAGGAGGACACTCGACTCTTGAGCGACGTGGATTTCGGCTGAGAACAGGCCAGCAGACGAGCAACAGCCGAGCTAGGAGCCGACTCTGAAGAAGCAGGAGCTGAAGTCGACGAAACATCCGATCCCGAGGTCTGAGCCGAACTGGTCGAGCTCGACGACGCCGGTGGAACCCACCGCACTGAGGTGGGGTACTCAGCTGTTGAAGGGAGCTCCAGAGCCGCACTCAGGGTCACCGTCTCGGACTCGGCAGAAGTAACTACTGGATCGATCACCACGTCGACCGGAGTTACTCCAGAAAGCTCAGCCGAGACCGATAAAGGAGCCATCCCCCGAGACAGATTGAGTACGCGGGGCTGAGGAGAGGGAGCCTCAACAGATGAAGTCGCCGGCACAGGAGAAGAGGTCGGCGACGCCGCGTATGGTACCAACGAGATCTGCTGCAAGCCGGACCCGTCGAAGTCCAGAGAAGAGTCATCCACATCAACGAACTCTCGGAACTCGGCAGGATCCGAGCTATCAGGAACCAAGCTCGGTGCCAAGGAAGAAGCGGGAATAAATCCAACTTCTCGAGCAGCTTCGTCGAGTTGCTGAATCGCCTCAGCATAACCCTCCTCTTCGGGAAGCGGACAAGCGTGCGGCTGAGGGGGCGGAATGTGCGGCTTGACCCGTGATCCAGCAGCAGTCGACGACTTCGGATTCGAATACCGACGCAGCTTCTCAGCCGGAGTCAGTGTGTCCAGCCGAGCTCGGTGCAGTTGATCGAGAGATTTACTCGGTGGAGCACGAACCCTCGAACCTGGCGGGGAAGAAGTCGCAGATGACACCACAGACGGAAGACCGGGCGGCGCCGACACTCCGACACTGGATGGAGATCCCGAGTGAGGGAAACCGAAGCTGAGAGACGGACTAGCTGAGCTAGTCGAACTCTGCGGCACCGAAGCCGTCCCATCGCCGCGAGGGTGAATGACTAGCTCCACCGTACGAGTTTCTCCAGCCGGGATATCCATCACCTCGGGGAAGCGCATCGCCAATGTTCGACAAAGCCGAGCATTCAACTGCAAGTCGGCCGGACTCAGTCCAGGAACGTCCAGCCCGGCTCCAGCAGCTGCAGCCATGTGAGGATCGTGCATGGGGATCTTTCCCTCGCGAGCAATGACCCGCTTCTGGCGCAGAATCACCTGGCGCTGGCTGTCGATCACAGCCTTCGCATGACGAAGAGGCTGAGAGTCGCCGGTTAGGAGAAGGGAAGTCGACTCTTGAAGCTGCTCGAAGTGCTTGGTGGATACTGCGTGGAGCTCAGCGTAGGCGTGGTCCCGATCGGCGAGAGCTTTTGTGAGAGTCACGACTTCTCCTTCCAGCCTCTTGATCTGGCGAGCATGGTCCGCCGAGTGCTTGAACGCCGACTCAACTTTCTGGACTTGCTTCTCTTGGGCCAACTTGAGCGCTGCCTCGGATTTGGCCAGAGCCTTGCGGAGGGAGGTAAGGAAAGGGGAAGCCTTCTTGGCTTCGCGCTCCCATAGCGAACGCTCCAGCTCGGCCTCCTTCACTTTGTCCCGGAGTTCGGCGTTCTCTGAAGCCAATGAGTCGAGTCGGCGAGCTTGGTCTCCTTGGAGGGTCTGCAAGACGCCGAGCTCTTGGCGAAGGTCAGCGACGACTTGAGCAGAACCTAGCGGAGAATACTGTCCGCGCAGAACGTGCGTAAGCTCGGCGACTGACCGGGCATCCAAAAGAGCTCGACGCTGGAGCCGGTCGGCGGGCGGAATAGGGCGCGTAAAGGCGAACGACAACAGCCGAGCCAAGTCCCCGTTTTCCTGCTGACGACAGTGAGCTTCCTGACGGATCAAGTCCTCGAGAGACGCTAAAGTCACCCGTCCAGCCGAGCCCGACTGACCCGAGTCAGCGGTGTCCGAAGTGGTGCCACCACGCGGACTCGACGGACGGGGAGAGGAAGCGCGAGAAGACTCCTCGGACTCCCGGTCGAACTCCTGGGGAGTTGTCAGGTCAATGAAGGGAAAATCACGCTCACCGCTGACCCCAGAAGCCCGGGACGGCCGAGAAGTCGACCCAGCAGGCAGCCCCTCATCTCGAGAAGCGGTTGAAGGCCCAGCGGAGGATGCTGCCGAAGGCTAGAAGATGGAGAAGACAAACGAGGTGAGCCATGTGAGCAAAAGAAGCCACGCCAGGGTAGAGAGCTTACCGGAGGCGCGGCGGACGCACCAGACGACGACATCGAGCTGAGTTGTGGATGCCGTTGGAAAAGTTGGAGACTGAAAGCGACTACCGGAGTGATGGTCAGGACCCTCACCAGCTCGGCTCGGGACATGACCGGGGCAGTTGTGGTGTAGGAAACGTTAAGTTTTGTGGCCCACGTTGGTACAAGGTACCGGAACAGCTTAGGATAACAGGTCGACGGTGACAACTCGGTCAGGCGGTACAGCGTACCATCCGGATAGCCCAGCATCCGGATCAGCCGAGTTCAGGATCCGGATAAACTCAGTATCCGGACGGTCAGAGCTCGAGGAGTCGCCGAACTCGGCGAAGGGTCGGCCGAGATCCGAAACCACTCTATTTCATTAGATATTTGTATAGGAGCACAGGAACAGTAGGGGGCGCCCCTCCAGGGCGCCCGAAAGATATAACCAAACAAACGGAGCAGAATTTTCCTAGTCCAAGACACGTGTACACTTCTTCGGTAAGTCCCTGCATAGGGCCGGGGTATGTCTGCCGTTGGTACCTGAGAGGCATAGCTTGTAAGGTACCAACAGGTAGCGCCAAGAGATAACGTAGGCCCGGAAGGGGCAGTCTCGCCAAGCGCGGAGAAAAGTCTCGCCGAACTCGGCGAGCCGGTGGGCCTGTAAGTCCCAGGGCACCGCAACCTTTCAGCTGAGCTGCCTTTGCACTCGGCGGCCCGTGACTGTACCATCCTTTGGTGGACGGCACGGGTTTTGTGAACGGAGACTGCCCGGCTCAGGCGAGTCTCTGGAGAGTGAATCAGTTGGTTGGAACTCGGCGAAGACACGCCACCTACTGTCCCGGCTGGGCCGGACCGTTGGGGACCCGAAAGAGACCCCACGCAGGCCAACTCAGCCGACTAGCTCGGCTATTGTTGTTGGTTGTTTGCGAGGACCCACAATTGACGATTTGTGTGTTTTGCAATACCACACCACTCAATAGTGGTGAGGTGGGGAAACGCCGTGTGCTCCAGCGTCATCGCTGGGGCCACCGACGGCGTGTCTTCACTCATCTCGAACTTGGTCATTGGAAGGACTACGAAGTGCTACCAGGTGTAACGGGGTAAGAAGTACCGTCACTAGCGTACACTATAGATGCAAGAGGAAGCTCGCAATAGTAGAACCAAGTGTCAGGTTTGGGGCAAATTTAACTCTGTTTATTTATGGAACGGGAGCGGGGGCTCCCGTTCTCTTTGTGAACCACTCAAATCTAAGTCGATGCCTGATTGGCTGAAATGGGTCTGGCTCCCCACTTCCATCCAATCAGGTAATGACAACAGTGCACACGCTAGCCGTGTGCCTGTACCTACTTTTGTGTATGTAGCCATGAGGCTCCTACCTACTTATGTAACTCTGTCTACCTACTCACGTAACCGTAACCAGCCCGTTACAGACACGATGGAGCAAAGGTCTCGTATCGCGCGGTCTTATGGAGCAGCGGATCCTGGCGTGAAGCGTGTGATTAGCGTCGTCAACCTCCAACACCACTGGGGGGCGTTCTTCGTGGACCAGCGCCGGAAACGATGCTACCTCTTCGACCCCATGCAACTGAAAAGCAACATTTCCACGCTCAAAGATGCTGTTCGAAGCATCGTGGAACCGATGCTGGACATGACGGACCAGCTGCAGATTGAGGTGATCAATGGGTGCGAGCAAAAAGACGGCACGTCGTGCGGTCTGTGGTGTTTAGTGGTGATGGAGCTACTGCTGTTTAGAGCTACACCTGAACATTGGAGCAGCTACTGGAACGATTCCCTCTACAATGCCGTGGGCTACTTGCGCATGAGGTACATGCTCAAGATACTCAAGCTTCAGAATTACTCTGGCTTTGGTGTTGCCGAAGCCGAAGGAGGTGAGGATAAGTAGGAGAGTTAAGCGCAGCTGGTAAGCCACCAACATACCGACTTTCGTTTTTCGTACACATTTTGTTTCGGTAATATTTTGGTACGAAACCAAAAGTTCACACACTGCATAGGACTTAGAGTTTTTTGCGCGTGCGCGGACCAAGTCAAGTCAGCTCTAAATTTAGAGCAAAAATTGTGTATTATACTTCACATACTCAAGCGCTATATTATTTTCGAAAGCTCGTAGCGCGCATGCTTCAGGGTGTGATTTGATTTGTTGTTTTGAATGCTCACTATAAAGATGAAGCCGTATAGCATACCCATCAACGTAACTTACCCGCTTCTCGTATTCTATTCGAGTGACCATTTTCTGTAGCTACCAGAAAAGAGGACGTTATTCATCATCTTGAGGATTTGCTCCCAAGTTTTGCCGTTCCATTTTCGGTTGCTCTAGCACGATCCATCAAGTCTGTATGCGTGTGTGTGGGTCAGTTGGTAACGTCCACCCTGCCCATGGGCCGCCGAGCGCAGCGATGGCGGCACCCGATTGGCCAAAAAGCTGCCGAGCGCAGCGAAGGCGGCCCCACCTGTGGTTATTGCGGGACCGCAGGGCCCGCCCTTCATCAAATTCACTAACATAGCACTGCGAGTAGTGCAGCGTGCCGACGAGGCGAGCGGTACGAAGGCGTGATATTAATCCGCCGGGCGCTTGGCATTATAGTATTTCTAACGTCGATAGTACTACTACCGCCGCGAAGCGGCGTATAGTATTAATACTAACAACGATAATATCAACACCGCCGCATAGCGGCGGCTACTATAAACACGAAGGTAGATAATAGCGCCACCGCCGCGGAGCGGCGGCGCTCGGCTAGTCTACCCCCATCTAAGAGAGCACCCTGTCTGTCTGCGTGTGTGTCAGTTGGTGCGTCCAGATGGGTACAGTGGGCCATGGGCCGCCAAGCGCAGCGATGGCGGCACTCGATTGGCCAATAAGCTGCCGAGCGCAGCGAAGGCGGCCCCCGCCGCCGAAGACGGCCCCACCGGTGGTTATTGCGGGACAGAAGGGCCCGCCCCTCATCAAATTTACTAACATAGCACTGCGAGTAGTGCAGCGAGCCGACGACGCGAGCGGAACGGAGGCGGCATATTACACCGCCGCGCAGCGGCGGCTAATATAATAAACACGAAGGTAGGTAATAGCGCCACCGCCGCGATGCGGCGGCGCTCGGCTAGTCTAAAGCATCAATCAGAGCAATGTTGTCCGTCACGGAGCGTTACATGAATGCCATTGGCCGAAATTCGCGATATACGACCTTCATTGGCCATTAATGCTAAAAAGCCTTCATTGGGTACTAATACTGCTGCCGAGCGCAGCGAAGGCGGCCTTCATTGGCTAAAAAGCAGCCGAGCGCAGCGAAGGCGGCCCCCGCCGCCGAAGGCGGCCCCATCGGTCGATATAACGGGACCGCAGGGCCCGCCCTTCATCGAACTCACCAACATAGCACCGCGAGTAGTGCAGCGAGCCGACGAGGCGAGCGGAACGGGGAGCGCCACTGCCGCAGCGCAGCGTAGGCATCCTGCCGTTAATAACGAAGTGAGTGTAGTGAGCTGAGCAGCTCAGACTAATAAAAACTACCGCCGCGTAGCGGCGGCGCATGGCTTGTGTATAGCGGTAGTAATTTTGGCATCATTTAATACGAAGGTGATAAAGTAATTTGCCTCAATAGCGCAGCTGTACTTTTTATAAATGACATATCAGAGGTTTTATAAGTCTATGATTTAGAATTATGTGTATGTGTTGTGTAATTTATTAGTTGTGATGGCTGGAATACTGTAGTGCTGTAGTCCTTGACGGGCGTGTGGTCGTTTATCAAGTGAGAGCTGAAAGGGTAGACACAATAGTTGATGAGCATTGATCGAAATCGAGCTGGGACTCCGGACACTTTGATGGAATGGTATAGTATTTGTAGCGGTATAAATCCAAACAATAAACCCTTAAAAAGACCTAGGGTATTCTATCTGGAATGGGTATACTATTTTGGTTGAACGCGTTATTCTATGAGGCCAAACATGTCTTATCAGCTGCCGCATTGGCTCAGCGAGGGCTTTCTTCCTCCTAAAAGTGGATCTTATGGGGATTTGAGGGTCATGACATCCACCTCCAGGAGAGATTTTCACTTTGCTCTGGCCAAGTCCTTATAGATTTTTACATATTACATGATATTTCCATTTTGAATATGTTAATATTAGTAAAAATACTTCACTTATTCAAGTATGTGTGTTGGCTAGACCCCCCCCCCACCCCCCCGAGCGAAGCGAGAGGGCATCTCACGTGTGCTCGGCTGTTCACTGCGCAAAAAGCCCCGCTTGCGGGGCTCTGCTCGGCTTGTTATCCTAATATTTCGTTTTCGTTTTTGAGTGAGGTACATTGATGTCACTTAACTTTAAGCTAACGACTTCCTATGTCCGTTCCACAGGCCGCCTCCTAATCGTCCTGTAGCCATGCACCAGCCGCGACTGATGCTTCCGTGTCCTTAAGGAACTGCGGTCGAACCTCCTGTTGAAGGCGTATCCGTGTTGTGCAGTATCCAGTGGCCAATGTCGCCGCCAGCATGCTCGAGTAATTGCCGCCACCGATCTGACTTCAGCTCATGCGTGTCCTACGGCGCTTGTGCGCTGCGCCTTTCGTCCATAGCCTGGTTGGTCAGGCCGTCTGCCATCTTGTTGAACTCTCTGGGGTGATGCTGCCACGTGAGCACCTGTACCCCGGCTAGTTGTCGTCTGCACCGCCAGTATAGCGGCTTTAAATGAGCAGCCTTCGGTGGCTGCTTTGTGCGCTGCTGTCGAATTATCATAGCACTGTCTCCGACTACGTGCACTGGTGAGTAGCCGTGTCGATTGCACGCGGTGAGCCCAGCTAATAGCCCCAGAATTTCGGCCGTGTTGTTAGTCGTTGTCTTGGCTGCATAGGACATTCTCCCCGCCCACACTAGTTGGTATACCCCGCCTCCCTCTGGGATGCGCACCACCACCGCTCCAGACCCTCCTGGGCCCGGGTTTCCCCGGGAGCCCCCGTCAGAGAATAGTAGATATCTACATTTGGGGGGTTTGGCGCAGACCTCTTGTTGGGCACCCGTCCATGGTTGGCATAGTGCTTGCTTCACTACATCTGCAGCCACTGTCATCATTTCGTTTACCCCGTGTGGACCCATGTACAGGTGCATTGTCTGATACCCTAGCCGCAGTCGGTTGGTGAGCACGCATGAGTGGTGGGCCTCGGTGACATTGTTGGTGTCATCAAAGTGCTGCACCCGCCACCGCCAGACCCCGTGAAAGTAGAGCGCCGCTCCCAGCCGCCAGCAGCCTTCCGTGATCGCAGTGATACAATCATCGAGAGTGCAGGACTTGCCTGCAATCAGTTCTTTGCGCGCCGCTGCCAGCTCCCATATCCGCTGAGGCACCGCGGGCAGTGCGAGTCCAAAGCAGGCTGATTCCACCTCTGTGTCACGGATACCCAGCTCTTTCCATCGGCGAAGAAATACCGTCCGTAGTTTTCGAGCGGCTGGGCAGGACCAGAAGACATGATATGCGTTAACCTCAAGGTCATGTGTGCATTGGGCATGGGGGCAACCCAGCTTTCCATTGCGCACGTCGTACATCGAGAGGGCCCTGGTTTTCAGTCGGTACAGTAACTGCTCCCCCCACGGCCCCAGTCCAAGTATCCGCCGTATTCGTTTCCATTCCAACATACCGAGTCCGTCTGCCGCTTGCCTACTACCGTCCTGCCACATGTCTGCTCTTTGTCGCAGCTGGTCCTCAGCCTTACGACGTGATGTTTGCGTCAGATAGCGCTTGTAGTGTCTGCGAGAGTACGCCCTTTGACGCCCTGCCATCCGTAGCTGCACCATCCGGGCTACTTGGGGGTGTGGGTGGACGTGCTGCACCTGCACATCTGGGGATGCCTCCTTCCGGAGCTCCGCTTCCAACTCTCCCTGACTGTGGACCCTCGTAATAATATCAGTCTGCTCCGTGCTTGTCGTGATGGCCAGAGCTCTGTCCGCATCCACGGTCGCCGTGAGCGGGTGGTCCACCGGCGTTGCCTTCATGCGCACCCGCTGTCGTACGGTCTCATGAGAATCAATGGGAAATTGGTGACGATAGTGAGAATAAATCGCCCAAGCCTAATATTTGGAGAGGGTATTCGCCCCTCTTGCTAGGACAAACGGGAGGACAAAATCGTTTTTTTACTTGATTTCAGTATAGTGTACCACAAATTTGTCCTAGATGGGCCGCTAGGACAAAAGTTATATGGTACAGTATACTTAACTCCAGTGAATTTCGGTTTTGTCCTACCATTTTGCTTGTTTGTCCTAGCAAAGTGCCCGACTGGGGTTAATCGAAAGAACCCGTTAGTTGGTCGTCTTGACTCATCATCGGACCAAATTAGATTGGACCATATTTTTTGTGACAAAAAAAGCTCTGCGCTTGTGTCACAAACGTTTTTCCATGCTTCGCCATCGGCGATGAAAAAATCAGCCATGCGCCGACCGATTGGTACAGTACCTGCCTCATTTGCCATTCGCCCCAAAACGGGCAGGGATGGATCCAACGCTTACTGTCGTGGACAGTCTTCGCCAGATCTACGAGTGGCGGGATGGTATACGGCACCAGCGCCGAGCCAACAGAGAGACCTATCTGAGGATGATGGAGATCTATGTGGGGCTCCACTCGTCGGGATCCGTTCAAACCAACGCAACACGGCAATGCACCCACACACGGGAGAAGTTTGCCCATGCTGTAAACACTTTTGCGAGATATCTGCAAAAGTACAATGACATGTTCCAAGTCACCCGCTTTTTCAAGAGACTTGAAATGGAGGAACAACGGCTGGCAATCGTCGGCGAAATCGATCAAGTCCTCCAGATGATGCACCTTGCCACTGCTGTGACGATAGTGAACTCGGCCGTTTCTACCGTCACGATTGATGCTCGCCTGCTCGCTAGGCTTCAGAACGTGCATGCCGAATTGAAGCCCGCTCACGATACAATGTCAGTGCAGCAGCAACTCAAGAACAAGCAAGATAATGACTCGCCCAAGGCGAGGCACCAGGTCGATCCGTCCCGGAAGAAGGCGCTACTAGCTGATGCATTACAAGTTGCATGTCAGTACGGACGTCTCGACACTGCCCGAATTCTACTCGATGGGGGCGCTTCCGTCGACCAACAGGATGAAAATGGGAATTTCCCGTTGCTGGCAGCCTGTTCAAACGGAAATGTGGCTCTAGTGGAATTGTTGTTGGACAAGCGAGCGTCCATCGACTTGGCTGATAACAGTGGATGGACTGCGCTGATGGCTGCTTCACAGGAGGGTCATGCCGACACGGTGCGGGTGTTGTTGCGAACTGGAGCTCAAGTCGATCAACAGCGCCCGAATGGAGAAACAGCTTTGATCATCGCCTGTCAACAGGGACGTCTCGAAGCCACTCGAGCACTTATCTACGGTGGCGCATCAGTCAATTTACCGGATAGTAACGGGAATACGCCCTTGATCTGGGCTTCTTCAAAGGGCCACGCTGGAATCGTCCACCTTCTGATTGAAGGCGGTGCATCAATGGAGTCTCACTCCAAAACGGGCTGGACTGCGTTGATGAAGGCTAGTGAGAGGGGACAACTGGACGTGGTAAAGCTGCTGCTGAAGAATAGTGCCAACATCAACACCCAAGATCTCAACGGAGCGACGGCGCTGAACATCGCGTGCGAGCACGACCAAATGAGTATTGTGGTGCTGCTCGTGAACCACGGAGCTGCTCTTGAACTGGCTGACGACGCAAGTTACACTCCCCTGATCACTGCAGCACAACTCGGTCACTCCGATGTTGTACAGTTCTTAGTCACGAGAGGAGCGAACATCAATGCACGACTGCCTAGCGGTGGTACAGCCTTGCTGACGGCGGTGTGGTACAAACGGTTGGCGGTGGTTCGGATCCTCCTGGATAATGGAGCTGACATCACGTTGTGTGGGGATTTTCAGAACTGGCCGGTGTTGACTGCAGAGCTTGGAAAAATATCTATTTTATTTTACTGAGGGGGTCTACTCGAGTCAATAAATTATTGGCCAATAAAATACTGATTACCCTCAGTAAACCTCTATAGCATACTGTATACAGATACGGTATCATATACGATCACACATTAAACGCTCGCTACGTTGCCCCTTGATCGCCATCGCCACCAGCTCAGCATTCCAAAGAAAGAGAATACCGATACCAGAATATTTCAGCATCACCAGCGTTTCTAGTGCTGCCAAAGTCGCAGGTGTCAAACGGTTAGTGTTGACTAAACACTGGCAGCCTCGACTTGAGGGCATGGGTCGGTAGCTTCGGTATCGGGTGCATGGTAGACTGTCAAGTGAATTCTAGGTTACGTGTTGTGAGCTAAAATCGCGCGAACGTGAATCTCTCGCCTCTCGGTGCTTATAGACGAAAGTATTAGCTTAAATGTTCTAGAATACAAGGATTACTGATTATTGGGGTCGCACAAATAAATTATTTCAGTCAATTTACTGGCTAACTTTTTTATTTTATTTACTGATTCCGAGCCCTGGTTGACTGTCTCGTACATGAGTGGCTACATTGAATTCACGCAGCTGATCTATGAGCGCGTCGGGCCAGACTTTAGTTTTCCACTCGACCAACCTACTTCTCGTGCGAAGAGTGGTCTCGACGAGTGCACCAATTTCCAATCGGCAATTGATGAGAAAGTTCGTAACGGGGACACCGCACTACGAATTGCATGTGAACAAGGCAATTTGGAGTCGGTGAAAAAAAATCTCCAGCGCCGTGACGACATCGATAAGGCCGACGCGAAGGGTTGGACTCCGCTTATGAGTGCGGCTCAGAATGGGCATATCGACGTGATCAAACTGCTACTTGATGAAAGAGCTCGAGTCGATATTTTGAATGCAGAGGGAGAATCAGCACTATCGATTGCGTGCAAGAACAATCATTTTGACATCGTACAAGCCATCATACGCTTCGGGGCCACGATCGACTTATCCGCTTCGAACGGACGAGCTGCACTGCACTGTGCAGCAATAAATGGCAACACTGCTATAACAAAATTGCTGCTAGAGAATCGAGCCTCTGTCGACTTGGTCGACAGCAATTGCTGCACCGCACTGATGGAGGCTTCACGAAATGGACACACAGACGTTGTGCGGCTTTTGTTGCAGCACGGAGCTCGAGTTGATCTAACGGGACTGAACGGGGAAACAGCTCTACTAGTTGCAAGTAAACGCCGACAGCGCAATACCATTCGCGTTCTGCTCGATGCTGGTGCATCCATTGACTTGCAGGACAGCGTGGGGAACAGCGCGTTAATGATAGCTTCGACCAAGGGCAATGTTGGAGGCGTGGGGTTGCTATTGAACAGTGGAGCGACGGTAGACTTGACGAACCTCAATGGATGGACTCCGCTGATGATCGCTTCACAACAAGGCCACTCGGGTGTGGTACAGGCGTTGGTGCGGAATGGAGCACGAATAGATCATCAGTGTCCGAGTGGAGCAACAGCTCTTCTTATTGCAAGTCAACAGGGGCGACACGATACGGTTCGAGTTCTACTTGATGCTGGTGCATCCATCGACTGGGAGGACGAAGACGGGAATACTGCGTTGACGCTGGCTTCTACACACGGTCATGTCGGCGTTGTGGAGATGCTTTTATCGAGCTGGTAAAGAACGATGGGGTCGCGTTGACGATGCGCCACTGGACGATTAATGCGCTTCACCTTCCGCATTGAGCTGAACTATGTCGTTCTTACCCTACCGTTCAACCGTGTAAGCTGTCTGTCTGAGTGGCTCCATGCGCAGTGGTGCATACTACAAGTGTATTGCTACTGACATAGCACTACCAGTAAAATGCTGAGTAGTAGTTGTGAAAATACCCGGCGAGACCACTACGTTTCTCTGACCTTGACGTCATCTATAACAAGGCTCCTATTGACAACGTGCTTCAATCTGCTCGAATCTGTCGACGAATATTTCACCCCGCGCGTTGATATTCCACGTCGACAGAATGGAGCATGAAAATTTGAACAACAACAGCAGCATCGGCATTCGGCATCATTGAGACTGTAATCACATTTCAGCAAGCACCCAGGTGCACCAAATTTCAGAGCGTCTTCTTCGTAAAACTGGGCTTTGCCTTGACGTTAGAAATCAGCTGACGACCGAGCGGACGAGCCAACTTGTGTTGAAGTTGATCGCAGCCAAAGCGTCTCCTGCCTCATTCTGGAATTCGCCGCCCAGACCCCACCCAAGTCGCGTCATGGAGCTCACGTTAGCGGTCACTCACAGCCTGCAGGAGATCCACAAGCTGCGCAATACGATACGCCGTCAGCGCACAGTGAACAAGCGGACCTATGTACAGATGATGGAGATCTGCGTTCAATTGGGCCTGTCAAAGTTTACTCAAGGCAGGGGCACGTTGCAACGCACCGCCGCCTTGGACAAGTTCGTGGCAACAGTGACCAAGTTCTCGTGGTACCTGCAGAACTATGGTGAGATGAGCCGAGTTGTCCGCATTTTAAAGTCTGCAGCGATGGAGAAACAGCGACTGGGGATTGCTGACCAAATTAACCAACTTTCCGGAATGCTGAATTTTGCCACGACTGTGATGCTGATAAACGCGAGGGATTTAGCAGCTAGCAATTCCGAGATGGTTCTCGCCAGGCTCGAGGCCACGCACGGGCCCCTGGACCTCTCTCATGATGAGATTCACAATGCACTACTCGCCGAGAGGCATCAAGTAGACGTGGCAATAACTAGAGCAACAGCTTTGGTAGTCGCCTGTCAACATGGAGACCTTGACGCAGCTAGGATTCTAATCAATGCTGGCCATTTACAAGACTACAATGGGGACAGTCCCTTGATTTGGGCCTCTACAGCGGGCTATACCCCAGTTGTCCAACTTCTGATTGAAAGTGGTGCACCGATTGAATCTCGTTCCAAAACGGGCTGGACGGCGTTGATGAAGGCTACTGAGAGGGGGCATCTGGACGTGGTAAAGCTACTGCTGAAGAATAGTGCGAACATCAACACTCAAGGTCTCAACGGAGCGACGGCGCTGAACATCGCGTGCGAGCATGACCAAATGAAAATTGTGGTGCTGCTCGTGAACCACGGAGCCGCTCTTGAACTGGCTGACGACGCAAGTTACACTCCCCTGATTACTGCAGCACAACTCGGTCACTCCGATGTTGTACAGTTCTTAGTCACGAGAGGTGCGAACATCAATGCACGACTGCCTAGCGGTGGTACAGCCTTGCTGACGGCGGTGTGGTACAAACGGTTGGCTGTGGTGCGAATCCTCCTGGATAATGGAGCCGACATCACGCTGTGTGGCGACTTTCAGAACTGGCCGCCGTTGACTGTCTCGTACATGAGTGGCTACATTGAGTTCACGCAGCTGATCTACGAGTGCGTCGGACCAGACTTCAGCTTTCCAGTCGACCAACCTAATTCGCGTGCGAGTAGTGATTCCGACAAGGCGACCGACCCCCACCTAGCAATTGATAAGAAAGTTCGCAATGGGGATACCGCACTACGAATCGCATGTGAACAAGGCGATTTGGAGGCGGTGAAAAAGTTGCTCAAGCACCGTGACGACATCGATAAGGCCGACGCGAGAGGTTGGACTCCGCTGATGAGTGCGGCTCAGAATGGGCATATCGACGTGGTCAAACTGCTGCTCGATGAAAGAGCTCGAGTCTATATTTTCAATGCAGACAGACAAACGGCACTATCGATCGCGTGCCAGCATGGTCACTTAGTCATCGTACGAGAAATCATTCGTTCAGGCGCTTCGATCGAGTTGTCCGCCATTCAAAATGATCGTGCTCCGTTGCACTATGCAGCTGAAAACGGTCACACCGCTGTAGCAGAGTTTCTGTTAAGCAATCGAGCTCCCATCGACGTGGTCGATAGCACCGGATGGACCGCGCTGATGGTAGCTTCGCAAAATGGCCACACAGATGTCGTGCACGTATTGCTGCAGCGCGGAGCTCGAATCGATCACCAGGGTCTGAGCGGAGCCACAGCTCTAGTCATCGCGTGTCAAAACGGACATCTTGACACCGCCCGAGCTCTACTTAGTGGATCCGCATCCATCGATTTACAAGACGAATATGGATATAGTGCGCTGGTGGTGGCTTCTATGAACGGCCGCGTCGGCGTCGTGAAGCTGCTTTTGGACAATCAAGCGTCGGTCGATTTGGCTGACACGAATGGATGGACGCCCCTGATGGCAGCATCGCGACAAGGACACACGGATGTGGTACAGGTATTGCTGAAAAATGGTGCTCAAACCGAACAGCAGCTACCGGGTGGAGCAACGACCCTAGCAATCGCAAGTCAGCACGGCCGTGTTGAACTGCACAGGCTCTAATCGATGGCGGTGCATCCGTTGACTTCCAAAACGTGGGCGGAAGAGTTCGTTAATTAATACTGGCTTCCACACAAGGTCGGCGTTGTTGAGATGATTGTACTAAGCTGTAGCTGGTAAAGTAATAACGGGATCGCGCTGATGATGGCGACATAACCGACAACTTCAATGCTAGGTCGAACTGTACTAAGCTTGCCCTAGCGTACACTGCGGTAAAACTTCTTGACACACATCGAACCAGCAAATAGCAGTGAGAAGCTCAAGCCGGTTTTTTTATTTCAAATTGACTACACTTGCCAACAGTGTTTGTTTGAAATAAATCTCTGTTTCGCCGTTGTGATTCGCAACATAATAAATACTACGTACCTGGCTTGTAGCAGAAGTTGTTCGCAGCCTTTTTCGGTTAAGAGAAAGCTTGTACTGGATACGACAACCTATTCAGACTCATTGAACAGAATACTAGGACACTAGGAACACGAGACTATCACTGCTCTGCACTCGGTATCGTTCTAAACAATAGTACTACGAAGTACTATTCCAACTGAGATTCCAAACAACACTTTATATCAGTACCATTATTAATACTACTTCACATCCAAAACATAGTACTCGGCAATACAGGCTCCCACAAACGAATCCAAAATTGATACGCTTTCGTGGGTCTCCTATCATGCACGAGCGTTCGCCAATGTTCCCTCCACTTACGCTGCAATCTCAAGCGACAGTCATGGGGAACTTCGTACATCATGGACGGGAACGTGGATCTGCCAGGCTACCCGATGCGCGCTGCTTGCGAGCCTCTCGCCGGGGATTTTGCTGAAGCCGACAAGCTGGGGCTCATCGATGCCTTCCGCGAAAGCATCGGCGTGTACTACAACGCCACCAAGAGCGAGACCTGCTTCATCCCGTCCGCCCCCGTCGCCTCCGTTAACGAGTCTGCGCCCTCGGATGAAGCGATGCAGGCGAGTCAAGCGGTATTTTTCTATGCTTTGCCATCGACGAAAAAAAATCAGCTGATGACAGGACGAGGCGAGGCGGCCGTCTGTCGGCTAAGCAGTCTCCGACTGCCTCATTCTACAATTCGCTGCCTAGACCCCAAAACTGGACGGGAATGGATCCCCGGTTAACTGTCATGGACAGCCTTCGCGGGGTCTTCAACTTGCGGGATGCGATACGACACCAGCGCCAAGCCAACTCAAATACCTATATGCGGATGATGGAGATCCATGTGATGCTCCACGCATCGGAATCCGTTCAAACCAACGCAACACTGCGACGCACCGGCGCACTGGAGAAGTTTGCCGCTGCTACAAGCAAGTTCTTGAGCTATCTACAGAATTACCGCGACATGCCCCGAGCCACCCGATTTTTCAAGAGATCCGAAATGGAGGAAAAACGGCAGGAAATCGCCGACGAAATCGACCGAGTCTTCGAGATGCTGAATCTTGCTCTGTCGACTTGGTTGACAGCAATGGCTGCACCGCACTGATGGAGGCTTCTCAAAATGGACACACAGAAGTTGTGCGGCTTTTGTTGCAGCACGGAGCTCAAATTGATCTAACGGGCCTGAACGGTGCAACAGCTCTACTACTTGCAAGTCAACACGGACGGCGCGATACAGTTCACGCTCTTCTTGATGCTAGTGCATCCGTTGACCTGCAGGACAGAGTGGGAAATAATGCGTTAATGGTGGCTTCGACCAAGGGCAACGCTGGAGTCGTGGAGTTGCTACTGAACAATCGAGCGACTGTAGAATTGGTAAACAACAATGGGTGGACTCCGCTGATGCTAGCTTCGGAGCAAGGCTACTCGGGCGTAGTGCAGGCCTTGGTGCGGAGTGGAGCACAATTAGACCATCGGTGTCCAAGTGGAGCCACAGCTCTTCTTATTGCAAGTCGACAGGGGCGGCGTGATACCGTTCGGGTTCTACTTGATGCTAATGCATCCATCGACTTGGAGGACGAAGACGGGAATTCGGCGCTGACGGTGGCTTCTACACACGGTCATGTCGGCGTTGTGGATATGATTTTATCGAGCTGGTAAAGAAGAACGGGAACGCACTGACGATGCGTCGCTGGTCGGTCGGTCCCTGCGCTTCACCTTCACTTAACCCCTTAGTTCCCAGACTATTTACGAGGTGTATATTTTTTCTTGCTCCATATATTAATGTATAGGCATTTGTATGCAGTGAAGTGTCGCTACATCTATGTCAGCGGGATAGTACAAGTTTCGTGTCGTACAGTGAGACCCCCCGTTTTCGCGGAGGGTGGACCATAAAAAGGCTAAGAGGGTAATAAGGTATGTTGTGACATTACGCCTATGACTTGAATTTTGGGTGAACCATATTTGACAGGCTATTAGATGTCAGCGGCCGCGAAAACGGGGGGTCTCACTGTATATAGATTTGGCAGTTCCAACATAATGGAATCTGGCTTTTAGCGCTCCAAGACACTTATGGTGGTGGTACTCTCCAATCTGCGCTGCAGAGGTCACATCCCGACCAAGGCGGAGTATAAACAGGTCGTAACTGACTCTAATCACCCTTCCTCGCCCGGCGGAAACGATGAAAATGCCCCGCCCCCCCACCTACTGGGGGAGGGTCGCCCTCCTCAGAGGAGGGGGGACCTCCTCCGAGGGCCACGGCACGCGAGGATAAGGAAGTGCAGGAGGCAGGGCCTTCCACATCAGGAACACAGACGGATGAGGCAGCGCATACTGAACAAGGTACTCGGCACAATGCCCTCCCCCAGAATGACTGGAGCCAAGACTCTATAGTACCAGAGACTCAGTCCTCCCAAATGACCGAGTCGGCGCAAGAAACTGAACTAGAGAAGAGTTCAGAAGCTGGAGGAGCAACTACACCGGCGTCGCCGGCCACAGACGAACCTCAGACGAATGGATCAGAGGCAGAAGGTAGGACTACGACAGAGGCACCAGTAGAGTCAGCGACGCGGAGCACAAGTTCAGTAACGGCAGAGGAGATGTTCTCGGCGCTAGTTGCCGATATGAAGGCGTCCCCAACCATTGGGCAAGTGGAGGCACGGCGAGCGACCGTGAAGGAACTCTTTGCGATTGAGTATCGCGTGGTGCCAGTGCAGGAGGCAGCCCTGCCAGCCGATCGAAAGCGGTTCCCCACACCATATGGAGCAGAAGCAGCGAGTCTTCTAGCTCTATTCGAGCAAGTCTTCGTCCTTTGTTCAGGGACGTACGCGGAATGGAAACAACTAGCAACAGCAATCAGCCACGAGCTATTGACGACTAAGTGGGCGTTCAAGGAAATTATTCGACGCCTGGCTAGCAGGCATAAATGGGCTCAGGCACCTGTGCTCAATCAATGGGCACAAACAGTGAAGCGAGGAACGGAGGCCCCAGTGACGGGCATGAATCAGGTGGAGTATGAGGACTTTATGTTCAACCCGGCTAAGTTCTCGACGGAGGAAACAACCCGGCTCAAAGACATATGTGGAGCGCCCGCCACTGGAAATCGCCTTCGCGTGGCGACGGAGGACGAATGGAGCATCATTACTGGCATGGTCGAGGGAAGCATCGTGTGCAGGAGAATGCTGCCATTCATGCGGCAGGTTTTCGATGGCAAAGAACGGCTACGTGTCTACAGTACAATCCAAGCACAGGTAGAAGGGGAACTCGTGCTCCATCTCAACCGTCACCGCGGGGTGAGGATTAGCCGTCAGTCCACAAAAGCTTTGACCGAAACCATCCTAGAGTCAGCGGAACTCGCAAGAGTCAACCTGCAGGCTCTGCATGCCATGCTGGGTCAGACCAAGACCATCAGCTACGACCAAGTCACGAAAACCATTCATTTCTTCTTTTTCACCCGAGATACAGCAGTGCTGCACCGCGACGTTTTAGTGCCGTACATGGGAGGCATTTATAGGCTTCAAAACGCCCACCAACAGGCACGCGGAACTGTCTGGCAGCGTCAGCAGGGTCCTGACGACACGGTCACCCAACGCCGAGCGGAGTACACCATACTCCTCTACAACTTGACTCGGTTCAATGAGATCGGGAGAATCGCGGCTTTCCTGCAGGCCAAAATCCCAACGGAGTTCGAGATGGAAGATCTGGACACATACAACCCTAATTCCAGGACGTCCACATTGTGGCGAGTCACGTTCAAACTTGCTGGATGCCCAACTTTCCTGCAAGGAGTAGTACGGCTTCTTTGGTTTGGAACAATTATCGTTATAAAACACCCCAACGTCGGGCGTAGGATTCAATGCCTACAATGTGGGAATCTAGGCCACACCGTCGCTAGGTGTCGATTTACAGACGAGCAACTACGGGGTCCCAGAGGTGTGGAGGTATCGGAAGAGGAGATCACCCATCTGGAAGACTTGGCAAGACCGTTCAGTAGCCTCGAGGAAATGAAAACCATGGCGGATAAGCGACTGAAACTTCAGCAGGCGGCAGAAGCCGCAGCTCAAGCAGCGGTAACACCAGAAGAACCGGCAAACCGAAGAAGCACACCACCCGTAAAAGAACAAGACGATAAAGAGCAGAAAGGAGTGGCAGCGGAAAAAGAACAGGGGGAGCAATTCGCTCACCTGCAGCCGGAGCCAAAGCCCCCAGCAAAACAACCTTGGATCACCAAGCCACTTCGAGGAGATCAGCGTCTCTGGGCCCACAAATCAGCGATGGCGGAGAAGCGTCTCCCCAGTACCGGGTCATATCAAGTGCTGAGCGATGAAGACGGAGCGCCGGCGCCAAAGACCCCAGACAACGGAGTTTCCTCCACGGTGGCGCGACCGGAGGTAGTAGACTTGACCGGAGCAGATGAAATCTCCATAAAACCGGCTAAGCAGGCCAAGCTCACAGCGAAGGACAACGCCCGGAAGCAGGCTGGCAAAGCGAGGGGTAAAGCTCCCGTCAGTATTGGACCGGTCCTTATGACCAAGAAAAGACAGGAGAGAGCAACATTTCAATCTTTGTCGAGTACACTGGTCATTCCGACATCAGCACCACTGTCGATGGGACCGAGAACAGCCAGGGAACCAGAGTCGATGCAAGAAGTCGAAGCCATGTTGGGGATAAGAGAGGTCACTACGCCAGCAACGGGGAACTGCATGGCCATGGCGGTAGCCCAGGCAGCTGTGGACGCAACCCTCGAAGGACCAGACTCGGCGCTGAAGTCGCTTACGGCTAGTATCAAACGAGGTATTAAATACACCGGGCTTCTCCACCTGGAGGATCAACTGGCTCATGATCATCGCGTGAATGCACTCGCGAATGTCCGCCGCGGGTGGCCAACAATGACGCGAAGTGAATCGGCGACCCAAATGCGATAGTTTTTGGAGGATTATGCTAACAGTCCGTCAAGCAGATCTGATATCGTAAGTGATGACACGTGGGGCGGCAGCGACACTCTCGGCATGGCAGCAAATTTTTTGCAAAGGGACATTTTTACTCTGGAATATGTCGAGGGTCCAACTACGCAGTGGCGATGTCGAAAAATCAGTCCATCGACAATAACCAAGAACGGAAGGGTTGTGGAGACGGCGAACGAGTATCCGATGTCGATTGAGGCCTGCCTTGACGAAATTCAGTCGGCAAAGATTGATAATCCGAAGACGCCACCGCTCATCGTGCGGTATTGGGGACGGCACTACTCTGCCTTCTTACATTCGGGCAGACCGATAACACTGCCCGATCTCGCAGATGACAAGAAGAAAACCGCGGCCGAGACGCTCGCGCCAGAAGATCAGCTAGTCCGGGTCGTCACAGAGGCCGAGACATCGGCTAACAGTGTCGAGACCTTTACGGGCCAGGAAGATGTGACGATGGGGTCTCCATGGGACCCGACCTCTTGGAACGGGGATGTAGCAGAACTTTGGGATCGACTCGAAGGGTTTACTATTCACCACACGCTCAAACAGGAGATATACTCGATTCTAACCTCATCCAGCCCAGTGAGATACCCGGAGCTCATCACATTTCTAACAACATCGGTGACCTGTCTAAGCGTGGATGAGCAGCAGGCACTGGTTAATGAGGTCAAAGCCGGCGGAGATGAAGCAAAGATCCAGATAAATGGATCTCCAATACCCAACATCGGAGCAGTCGGTCACGACTGGCCCCACTGATCGACAATGCAGATGACTGGCAACTCCTAAAGGAGCAGCAGTATGCAGCAGACGATGTTCTAAAGCTGTGCGATCCAAAGTGAAGAGTGCGACTCAGTATGCACTTACTGTGCGCTAAACTTTTCGATCGGGAAATTCTGGAGCTAGGGGGCGGCAGCGAGATGTCAACTCAGGCGCCAGGAAAATTGAGACTGCACCTCCAACTACTACGTGACAACGCAGTATACAGATTCGCATATTACGCCCAGGACCATCTCGCCGACTGGACGGCGATCGAGAGATTCTTCTCTTCTGCTTTCGCGCAAGTAGAGGAGAAATATCTCCTTCAATACTAAGGGCAGCCTCAGGCTGAAACTAGCGACGCGACTCCGACGCTCGGAGCTCGTGAACGCCGATGCCTTCGGGCGAAACCGCTTGCTTGAGGAATGGACAAACCCAATCGGAGGATTGGAACAACAGTCACACCAACAGCAAGGGGATATCAGATACATTTCACAAAATTTACGAGGGTTCAAGCAGGATCTACGGGCGGGCTGGATGTCAGCATGGAGAAGACTGCCCGTCAGAGAGCGACCAGCGGCCTGGTGCCTGCAAGAGACTCACGTGGACACTGAGGAGGAGGCCACCAACCTCAGTCAAATGTGGGCAAGGATGTGGGGTAAACACAACGATCCTGGCCACGCGCCTCTCTCATATTGGAGTACCGGGTCTGCCAAGTCAGGGGGGGTGGCCGTCTTGTTAACACCATCGTCCGCTATCAAGGCTAAGCCATGGAGAGTTGAACAGTGGAGTACACGAGCCATTGCCTTGTCACTCGAAGGAGTAGTTTTGCTGAACGTGTACGCTCCGAATCAGAGAGCAGAACGAGAAGCATTTTTTCGAGAGTTGGGGGGCTGGTTTCTTCCTAGGGACAACACGTTACTTGTCGGAGACTTCAACTGTGTGCAGAGTCCGCTATTAGACAGACGTGGTCCGCAACGCTCAAGCAGACCGGAGAGCCCAGCTCTAGCAGCCCTACTCGAGGACTCTGGACTGATCGACGCGAGGCTGTTACGAGACCACGCCGAGGACGACGATGCGGATGACACCACCGATCACTTTACTTATTGGGAAGGAGAAAGTGCCAGTCGCATCGATAGGTTTTACGTGCCGCCGACTTGGGCAGAACAGGTTTTGTGGGTGACGACACGAGCTCCTCCGCAGCCGTCTGACCATCAAGAATTGGAGCTGCATCTCCGGGAGGGACGACCCACTCAACAGAAACCCAAACAGAACCCAGTGATTTACCCAATTCGATCCAACAAACCGGAACAGGTCATCACGGAGCTAATCAACGAAATGGACGACATGGCCATCGGTCAGGCGGCTTCGACCGCGACGTGGGATGCGGACGTTGCTGAGTGCATCAGATGTATCAGAGCGGTGCGCAAGTGAGACAAACAACGTCGGCAAAGATTCATCCGGAAGCTCAGGTACCGACAGAGGCGACAATTTCTCACCAGACGTCAATGGATCGCAGCCAATATTGAAGAGCTCAGACAAGAGCACCTGGTTCGATTAGGATGCCAACTTGAACGCTCCACGGCGCGGCTGAAGAGGACCTTTAAACGGGTAGCGGATTGGGAGCGGGATCAAACGGTAACGACGGTCGCAGCCATCCACGGACCAAACTTTACTAGGCACATGACGACAGCAGATAAGTTTGCGTCGGAATGGTCACCACTATTGAGCTCTATCCATCGACAAGTTCCACTCGAGGAGCTCCCGGCTGCATTCAAGGCATTCGTAAAAATACCAGAGGAGCGATTCTTAACGGCGAATGACAACCAGGACCTCCTGGCAGACTTCACCGAATCTGAAGTCCTGGAAGCAGTAGCAGCTCTGAGCAGGCAAAAGGCAGCGGGTCCAGACGGACTGAATAATGACTTTTACAAGGACACTGGGGCCTTGCTGGTGCCAGCCCTCCTGACCATCAGCAATCAAATTCTCCACGGAGAGCCAATGCCGCCGTCTTTTCTCGAAGCGATGATCATTCCACTACGCAAGAAAGGCGATTCGTCGGACGCTATGGATTATAGACCCATCTCTCTTCTCCAGAGCAGTTATAAGATCTTCGCGAAAGTGATGGCGACTCGATTGCAACGAATTTTACCCAGGCTAGTAGGAGATTCTCAGCAGGGATTCGTTCACGGCCGGCAGATGCTCAAAACAGTGATGATGATGTTAGCACAATTGGCAACAGCCACGACGGATGACGACATCGCACCTGACGACAGCCGAGTGATTCTACTCCTCGACTTCCGGAAAGCGTATGATACAGTGGATCGCGAGTTCCTGTATGAAACACTTCGGAATTTTGGTTTTGACGATCGATTTGTGAAACTCATTGAGCGGATGCACACCGGAACGACGGCCAGCTTCGTCGTCAACGGTTCTCGTTCGGAAGCAATACCGATACTCTCAGGAATCAGGCAGGGGTGCCCTCTGGCACCACTGCTATTCTTATTGGTGGCAGAAATCCTTGGAATCGCTATACAACAGGACCCTCAGTTACGAGGACTTCCGGTTCCTGGGTTACCAGAAGAAACACACATCTTCTCAGCTTTTGTAGATGACTCCACTATTTTTCTAGAACACGCGAATCAACTTGCACCGGCTCTAGGACTAGTGAAAAGATTCGGGCAATTATCAGGTCTTCACGCCCAGCCGACAAAGAGCAAGCTCATTTTTCTTAACAAGGCCGTCAAGCAGTACGAATTTGAGGGGATCGAGGTGCTGCAAGAACCGAACACGACGAGATATTTAGGCTATGAAGTTGGAACGGGCCAACTCACCAATCGAAACTGGGCGGACCGCATCCGAAAGATCCAGCGTAGACTTCTGACGGCGTCCAAGATAGCGACAAGTGTGGAAAATCGTGTCCTCATTCTCAACGCTATAGTACTACCAGCAATTCTGTTCACGGCAGCCGTGTTTGATTTACCAGAATGGGCCGAAACACAACTCAGGAATTTATACAAGCAATTCCTCTGGGCCCACTCAACCTCGACCGAGTCCAGTCGTCACAAAATCAATCCTGGCTTACTAGTTACCCCGAAGAAGGCTGGAGGTGTGGGGCTTGCCTCAGTGGTAGTGGCAATTAAAACGCAGCGCATTAAACATGCGCTGCTCTGGTTAACCCAACGAGAGGACAAGTATTTTGCCGCGTGGAGACGGTGGGCGTATCGGGGCATAGCCTCTCAAACCCAACTTTCCCCACGGCATATTCGCCGACGGCAGCCTTCACGTTCCAAACAAACGCCAGGCTACCAGCTTTCTCAAGGATTAGGAGAATTGCTGTCCCCAACGGAATCTCAACAGCAAGCGGTAACTGATCAGGTTCAAGAACACTCTCAGGACCTCCTGGCAGAGGCAAGTAGTTGGTGGGAAAATGAGGAATGGATTATCTCCTTTTACGCCTCCTTCCCGACACGACAATGTAGTTCCGAGGTGAGACCAGAGGAGATTACACAGTTTTGGGGGACATTCAGCTGGAGGGACAACCCCTGGATCCGGGACTCACGTGGGGAAATGTTGACACGCGCAAAGTACGACAGAATTGCTGATTGCACTCTGGCAGAGCTACACATTCAGCGAACAGGACCCGATGAGTTTATACTACGCATACCATCAGCACGGGAAGATCTAAACAGCATTCAGACCGAAAATTAAGACGTTGGGCGACAGCAATCCTGCTGGCCTCCCCAGAGATTTCGATCGGGGAGGAATTAACGGCCAATCCACCGATAAGCATCAGAAACCCACCACCATTCCGAAATCACTATGACTGGAGGATCAAGCGCCCCGGCGTTATGGTAGGAACAACGAAAGACGGGGGCATCAGTCCAGGCCCGGAGATACAACTTCAACAGGACGACGATGGTTTCCATTGGCATTTTCTAGGGGATCACCCCAATCTGGTTACGGACTCCGAGCAGGAGAACGACCGGTGGACCACTTGCATGCGGACGGAAGGATTGGTATTTAAAGCTCATCCAGCGCTGCACCGCTTTCCATGGCGGGTCAATGCATCAGTAGCCAATGCCCATATCAAGAAGGCCCTAGGACGACAACCATTCCAGCAACACAAAAGGCAGATTGCGAAGCAGCCACGGCCCATGATCGATCGGCTCGAAGCAGAAGTAAAAAAGGATGTATGGCAACAAGCGGCAACTCATCAGACGCCCGCCCAGGTATGGGATCATGCACATGGCCTGACGGACTATCAAGTATGGACGGGTTATCGAGTGGCTACGCGGCAGTTAAACCTCTACCATGACGGACGCAAGGAAGATGCGAGCTGCAAAAAACTGCAACAATGTGCAGGAACGAAGGAAACCGCTGCTCACATTTTCTGGGACTGCCCTAGCGCAGTAGCAAGCTGGAGCAAGTTGGTGAGTCACTGGACAGGCGAGCGAGTAGCGCAGGAGAGGACATCTCAGTTGCTCCTTAACTGCGCGAACAGACAAGCCCCGGCCATTTCTCGCAATCTTCAACTTCTCATTGCCAGGCGATTCCAAGATGACAGCGAGGCCGCGGAAAAGGAATGGAAGCGAATATGGCACATCATGAGCACGGTGTGTCAAACCACGCTTTGGACGGTGCGAAATGATGTCGTGTTTAGGGACGACCACGCCTCCGTCAGCGCCAGCACAGCCCGGTTTTGGGACACAGGACTCCGTCAACTTCGAGCATTAACAAAGCGAGAACACCGGGGCGCCGACACAGCCATTCGAGGGGCCAGACTCCACGCCTGTCTTGAACTCTTTGCTCAAGACCCAAGAGGGTTCCCACATCACCCGGGAACCAGCCACGATCAGTTACCGGTAAACCCGGCGCTCATATCCTGGCTTAGGAACTATCAGAGATCTTGCACATAAGTAACATGTAAATAGACCGAATGAACCTCTCTCATACTTATGGTGGTAAAGAGAACATAAGGGCTGTCCGTTTTATCGGGATGTCCGATTTTTGAAAAGTTGCACATGATCAGTATCAAGACTTGAAATGCACCACCCAATGAAAACAAAGCAAAAAAACACTTTCAATTGATTACTTCCTGCACTGCAACGAATGCCTAGCCTACGCCTCATCGTCAGCCATTCCCTCTTCTTCATTGCCAGCGCTATGAGCAGCGTCCGACTCTTCTTCATTGCCAGCGCTATGAGCAGCGTCCGACATCGCCTCCTCGGCCTCACTTGGCGCAGCACGGCGTCGGCGCTTCTTTCCTGGACGGGATGGCGGCGGGCGGTTACGAATCTTGTGCTCCTGGAGCAGGTGCCGCAGAATGGTATTACCGCTGTCCCAGTCGTCGTGCCAGATCTGGTAGCACGTCTTCTCCTTCCCCTCTCTCACTACATTGCAAAGGTATGTACTTCTCACAGCGTCAACGTTAGAAACTGTCTGGCGACGCATAGATATACACAATAGCTTACCGTCGGTTGCCAGAGCATTCAGGGCAGAAGTACTTCGTGTACTTCCTTGGCTGCATCTTGTACAGCGCACAAACCTTGCACGAGCGTTGGCGGCGCTTGAGGCCCTGGTCGCTGTCGACAGTGTCCGGGTTCTCCTCCAGACGGTGCCCGTCATCACGGCGTACAGGCGTCGTAGCTGCAGAGGCCTGGCGGACTGGTGAGGCCGCAGTCCTCTCTTGCGCACAAGTAGCTTCCTGCACACAGAGCGTTCAACATAGGTAAGGTTATGTTGGATCAGGATTATTCGCAGCGACTCTTACGTTGACTTGTCAACATAGTACGTACCTCAATGGTTGCGTAGGCCTCTGGGGAGTCAATCGCGTGAAGCTGCTCCATCAGTGTCTCGAAGAAGGCGAAGTGCTTGGCGGGTCTTTGGTTATTCACATTTCGGTGATGGCGGAAGACTATGAACGCGTTCACCAGCGCCATGTACAGCAGGCCTAGAAACAGCGTTTTGTAGTACTTGCGAGACTTGTAGCACCCCTGGATGCTGTACCGCTGCATCCGGAGCTGGTCGTGGATGTCGACACCGCCCATCCAGCGATGGTAGTCACGCACCAACTTCGGAGCTGGCACAGGGCGCATCACACCCTCTACTCGACGCACTACAACACAAATAGAAAATAGCGTCAGTAGTAGTCATAAGCACAGGCAATCAATGCACGTAGTACTTACTGACAGTAGCGGTCTTGCGGCTTCCTCCGCTCGATAAAAGATGAACTGGCACGCGGTCCATCTACATTGCTGCCGTTAGCTGCGGGAACTGCTTATTCTGCGCGAGTTTGATCGTGCCTTGCGGCGGGACCATCACCTTCTTTTTGTTCACCGTCTTGTAGCCCTTTGCGGTAACCACCTCCTTCGCGTAGCCTGATCGATCTGTCTTGATCGTGCCTGTAATGTAGAAACGGCGGTGTAGGAGCTCCAACGCCAGCTTCACGGAGGTGTAAAAGCGATCGGTCACCACCAAACGCCATGGTGACGTGGGTGACGGCGGACACAGTGCGTTCATGTTCCGGAGGACAGCTGCTTCACCCGTGTTGTTGTCCTTCGGGACCGGTGTTTGGAGGTGCGTCTTGGCCCCACATTACACCTCAATCCTGGTAATAACAACAAACAGAACCACACATAGTTATGTTAGTGGTATGTTCTACAATCAAAGCCAAGGTAGAAGATATGTTGCCTCAAGCCAACATAAGTACTTCGACCAAAAAAAAAAGCAGCAAGCACCAGCTTGCTGCTTGTTTACCCATGTGGCGTGGAGATTTGGCCGCGGCGCGGCAGCTCTGTTGCCCATGCCGCCACCGTCAAACCTTTCAGTGAAATGCTGTTCTGGGTTCTGATTGGTGGATTACATTTCCCGCGATAGAGTGACATGGAACTCGGTAGTGACACAAGCCTCGGCGGGCCATAATAAATACCCGACCGAGGCTAAATACGCCGATTTATTAATAGGCCTCGGTCGTACCCCCCGAAGCCTCGTCGTACTTAAGTGGAAGCCTCGTTCAGGCGACCGAAGCCTCGTTCGGACGACCGAAGCCTCGGTCGACCCTCCAGGTACCTCTGGCGTAATCACCGTCATTATTGATGAGTGTACAGAAGTCGCCACATCGAGATTCGTTTATACTAGATATTTGTATGTAGGATTAGGATTAGCTATAGGATGATCTGCAGAGGCTCTCAGAGCCTCTGAATATTCAGTAATAAATCAGCAGTCTTCCCCCCAAGTCTTCAGAGGTTAAGTCCGACTCCGGTAAGTGTTAGCTAGCTTGCTGTAGTGCCTGGATACGCCTGGCTTAGTGGTATGACCGTTGACGGATTAAAGATTAATTAATCAATAGTCCGCCGTGGTCAAACCAAGAGTTGGCGTGGCCGAGAGGCTAGAGTGGCACTTAGAGTGTCGTTCTGTGTGTGTGTGGGGTGTCTTAGTCCCCTAGAGTATATTTTACTACCGACCGAGGATTACCTCGGTCCCCTTTGTATTAGGCCTAATCCGCCGGTACCCTTCCATCTGAGGGACTGCAAAAGGGTTGCGCGAAAGCGCTATATTGCATTCTAGCCTTCGTTCGTGGCTAGTTAGTGCAGGTTTTGGGTTGACCAAAGACAGCCTTGGTACACAGAGGCTTATATCCAACCCGGTGTAAGGGATCGTTCCTGGACCTCAGGTTTTGATTCCAACTTTCGTTGACCTAATTAGGGAGACGTGTGTTGTTGGTGGGACTCGTACCTTACGGTAGCGAGATTTTCAGCGTGTTCCTACACGACAACTGGTGCCGCGACCCGGGATTGGTGTAACCTTTTGTGTATCGTGGTTGTGAGCGGTATCAACCCCAACGAACGAAAGAGAAGAAGAGGAGAGGAGAAGAAGAGAAGAAGAAACAGAAAAAAGAAGATAAGAAGTGGAAAAGAAGAAGAAAAAGAAAAAAGAAGAAAAGAAGAAGAAGAAGAAGAAAACAACAAAGAAAAGAAGAGAAGACGGCGAGTGGAGTCAAGTCAATGGTACCAGCTACGCAAGCGAAGTCAAGTCGGATGCTCACCGAGGGTTCGGTGGGTTCCAGGATCTCGTTTGTGGCTACACCGATGGTCGAGATGGACGGATGTTTGGTGAGCTGCAATTCAGTGGTTGAAGCCTCGGACGCCAACGAATATGATGAAGACGATGTCTGGGAAGTCAGGGGCACCGTGACCGAGGCCGCCGAGGCAGCGCTAGTGTCTGGAGGGCGAATCATCGGAGTGCGACCGCTCGCCCGAAGCCTCGTTGAGAAGCTGGATAACGTAACCAAAGCCGAACCTGCTGACGATGACCACGGCGGAGATTTGGCGAAGGAATGGGCGCGAGAAGTGAGAGATCTGAGTGTGGTGGACTACCACAGCACCCCTCCGAGGCTTACAATTGTCACGCACCTCCCACTCAACAGCATCGAGCCCTTCTGCGGAATTCGAAATCAGAGTGAGAAGTCCATGCAGTGGCTTCGGACTTTCGTTTACGGAATGAAAAGGACGCACAAGCCGCCTAACACGTGGTGCGTTCCGTTCGAGCTTAGCCTGTACGACGGAGCACAGCACTGGTACCGGCAGCTTCCGCACAAGACGAAACGCACTTGGACATTGCTGAGTCAGGCGTTCATCAAGTACTACTGTGCAGAGGTTACTCGGTCGGTGAAGGTTCGGTACTACACAGCGAAGCGATATGGCAAGGAGCACGTGTGCGACTACTTAAACCGACTTAATGGCTACGCTCGCAACGCTGGTGTGCAGTTTGAGAGCGATGGACGCGATGCCAAGCACCATGTCGAACACTTTCTCGATACGTGCGACGACCGAGGTCTAGAAGAGCGTCTGTGCCACGTCCGAGTCTCGGATATCTATGAAATCGAAGGCATGATCGACGACATTTTGCGTTACCGCGAACGAAGCTCAGCCCGGGAACCCTCGTTGCGCCGCTACAGAGATCAAGATGATGATCGTCGACGTGAAGCCAGGTCGACCGAGGGTCCCCGGGGCGGCTACAACCGCGAACGAGGCTTCCGAGACAGTGATCGTCGACGTGAAGGCAGGTCGACCGAGGGTCCCCGGAGCGGCTACAACGGCGAACGAGGCTTCCGAGACAGTGATCGTCGACGTGAAGGCAGGTCGACCGAGGGTCCCCGGAGCGGCTACAACGGCGAACGAGGTTTCCGAGACAGTGATCGTCGACGTGAAGGCAGGTCGAACGAGGGTCCCCGGAGCGGCTACAACCGCGAGCGAGGCTTCCGAGACAGTGGCCGTCGTCATGACCAACCGAGGGTTACTCCCCTTGTCGAGGCTTTGACAGATGTACTCACAGCGCTGAGCGCAAAGAGCTCGGACGGGTCTCGGAGAGGTTCCCTAGCCGTACGCAGACATGAATACGATACTACCGAAGGTTGCGGCAACGTTGGACACCCGTACGAGCGTAGCCAATACTCGGACGAGAGGTCGGACGACGGTTACGGGTCGGATCCGACTCACGTGCGCATGGAGTCCACCACCGAGAACGAGCATCGAGTCGCAACGAATGGAACCTTGGACGTCATCAGGGGCATGGAGTTTTTGACCCCAGACGGGATCAACATCGACCTGTTCCACGGTACGCTGCCCAACGAGGCCATGATGCATCTGCAGCAGCGTAATGAACGCTGGGTGGCAGAACAACCGTCGGTTGTTGACCGCCAAGACTACCTGACTCCACGCAAGATCCTCACGAGAGCCACCGAGGCTTTGCGATCCGCGGATGGATGTCGGATAACGTCGGTTGAGCAGGCTGAACTAACGCCCGCCTTGACCGGCGATTTCGCTGGACCAAGAGTACGCAAACCCTCGGTGGTAGTCCGGGAGGATGTTTTTCGTCATGGCGATGGTGAACCTACCTCGTCCGAGGATTCAAATGCCAATGGACCCACTGCAGACCCCAGAGGAAGCGGTGTTGGGGGTATTGACTCGATTGGTGGTTCGGCGAAGGTTTTCAAGCAAACCCAAGGGTTTCAAGCCTCGGACGCAATAGTGGTCGGCAGTTCTCGAGACGGTGATGCAGATTATGGGCCGTCCGAGGGCTGGAACGATCATGGGGCAGCACCCACCAAGTACGACACGAGTGATTATCCTGATGACGGGGCGACAGATGGTACAGAGTGCCTATTGGATGCCGGTTATGCCTCGGTGGTAGATGCGATGCCACCAGAAGATCTTATTTGCGATGAAGCAGACGCTACCGACACGTTCAAGAT
Source organism: Phytophthora x cambivora (assembly GCA_033557925.1). Lineage (NCBI taxonomy): Eukaryota > Oomycota > Peronosporomycetes > Peronosporales > Peronosporaceae > Phytophthora > Phytophthora x cambivora. Next base: position 715,533 of record JAUCEB010000008.1, on the reverse strand, counting down.
GCGACCGAACGAGACCGAGCCCATGGAGAACCTGGAGAACGAGACCAAGCTAACGGGCTACGGTGACAAGTCGGCATTTATACCTGACTCTTCCGAGGCGATGCTGATGAATTCTGAACCGATTGGCCAGAGCAGGGGCATGGACGCTATTCAGCGCGAAATATTGATTACGAATGTTCCGACCCCGCCAGTGTGTGATCCTCGCGTAATGGGACAGATGACTACCAAAGGGGCACACCGCTCATGGACTTTGTGGATATTACTATTATGGACTGTAGTGATCGCTGCGAGTGCTTATCTCGAGGACAAAGCAGTAACCCTCGTTGGGTACACTGGAATGCGCAATGCTGTATTTGCTGCATTGGAACCCAAGACCGAGGCTTCAACCGTCGCCGGGGACTCGAGATTCGCAATCCAGCAATCCCTAGGGGCAATCCCATGTCTTTGGAAGTCATTTATCACGCAACCCAACCGCCACCGAGGTCTGATTACCAAACTTCGGTCGGTGACGTATCTACATGGGGAACGAGATTTCAATGTGGACGAGGTGTCGACGGTGGTATCATCCGACACCAGACTGTCGGAATTAAGTGGATTGAACCGAACCCGTAACATTACTCCCATAGGCGGTTTGACGTCGAGCGAACCCTCGGTCAATGTTGCACAAGCTTCCGTGGCCTCCATGAACACCAGTGGCAAGATTTTTTTCGATTTTGTGCGCGGCAGAGCCGAACGAGACTACGACGGAGATGACTCTGATTTTGAAGCAGTAATGCGGCGTCAAACAAGAGCGAAGGAGGAACTCGTCGGATTTTCAAATGAAGTGTCGGTCATGGGTGCAGGAGATGCAGCTCGTCGAGAGGATTCGTATGAGGTACCGACCGAGGCTCTGGGTGGCATCAAACTGCACCGATCGAATTTTGAAGTCAAGGCAAATGGCTCGTGCAATATGGCACCAACTACTATTGTGAACGAACCCTCGGTCGGGACTTCTTCGGATCAAGTGTCGGTCATGCGTCCAGGAGATGCAACTCGTCGAGAGGATTCGTATGATGTACCGACCGAGGCTCTGGGCGGCATCAAACTGCACCGATCGAATTTTGAAGTCAAGGCAAGTGACTCGTGCAATATGGCACCGACTACTATTGTGAACGAACCCTCGGTCGGGACTTCCTCGGACGAAAGGGCAGCGCGCAATGCTCTATATGCACGACCGCGGCCCCTACGTCGGCGTATGCTTCGCGTTTGGCCTTACATGGAACGTGGCAAACCTGATGGAGCCGCAAAATTATCCCGCCGATGGAAGTGGACGAACTCGGAGAGTGGCCGAGGCGTCGGTCGACCTCTAAACTGATCACGAGCAACCGAACATTGAACTGCCTGCGAGGGTTATCCGGCTCGCAGAGACAGACGAAGAAGAATACCGGTGAACGAGTTGTCCAAGTTGCAGAGAAGGATCTGCTGCATGCACAACCGAAGAATGAACTGCCTGCGAGGAGCAATTGGCTCGCAGTGACAGACAAAGATGGATACCAAACGAGAACTGCATATGTGCATGTGAAGTGGACGGATCATGATGGATAACTACGAGCATGGGGATTAGATTTTCGGTTGCAGCGTTTTACGGCAAGCCTCGGACAGTATTTCGACAGTTTGTATGAGCGACTGTGAACCCGAAGATGCCACGACCGAGGCTTGAAGCGCGACAGATGCCGAGAAAGCAGCCTGAAAACGCAGGGGCAGCCGCAGGTCGGTGGAACTACATGAAAGGAATTTCGAACAAGCCACTACCGATACGAACCTCGGTCGACCCTGGAACAGCTTGATCGGGTGATTTGGAAGATGCGGGGTGACAGACCGAGGCCTAGACTTCTGTTGGTGCTACATGACGGACCAAGACATTCTCGGTGTTGGTGCTACATGACGGACCAAGAAGTCACGGTGAAAACGCAAGAGTGACGCTACAAGCCTCGGTCGATGCGCCAAGAGGGAGAAGGCACCAGTGCGAAGCCATTTGTGGGGCGACCGAGGGTCTAAACTGTGGAGACGGCAAAGGAGAGAGAACGACCGATGTTTTAATTCGCCGTAGAAGCCACGGACCCTTCAGGTGGACCCTATCGGGTGACCCTTCAGGTGGATCTTTGTGCGTGACCTTTGAACGGGTTCCCACTGAGCCGCGAACGAAGTCTCGGTGGAGCGGATTCCGATTAGAGAAGATTCAGCCGCAAAAGCTGTGTTCGCTACACTACAATCCTCGGTCGGTACCTAACCAGTTCGAGTCGACGAAGCCGAGGCTGGAGAAAGAACGAACGAGGCTTAATTCGCCGCACAAGTCGCGATAGCGCTCAGGACGATCGTGGAGCAAGACCTCTAGGGTGACCCTTCAGGCGGTCCTTTGTACGACCCTTGGGTGACTACCCACGGACAGCCTGGGTGAATTTAAAGGCTCGGTGGGTAGATCCGCAGCTTTATGTGATTACATACAAGGCTATTGAAGCACCACCGAGGATTCTAGCGACGTAGACGCCACGGCAAGTGCCAACGAGGACAAGCTACCGACGCTCAAGATGCCAAGAACTGCCCGAAGGATGGATGCTCGGACAAGGGCTACAGAGCACGCCACGCGCACCAAGGCGGCGCATTCGAGAGGCGACACGACGCTCTCCATCGGGGCAGGCTCGCATCGCGCCGGGGGCAGTTGTGGCGTGGAGATTTGGCCGCGGCGCGGCAGCTCTGTTGCCCATGCCGCCACCGTCAAACCTTTCAGTGAAATGCTGTTCTGGGTTCTGATTGGTGGATTACATTTCCCGCGATAGAGTGACATGGAACTCGGTAGTGACACAAGCCTCGGCGGGCCATAATAAATACCCGACCGAGGCTAAATACGCCGATTTATTAATAGGCCTCGGTCGTACCCCCCGAAGCCTCGTCGTACTTAAGTGGAAGCCTCGTTCAGGCGACCGAAGCCTCGGTCGACCCTCCAGGTACCTCTGGCGTAATCACCGTCATTATTGATGAGTGTACAGAAGTCGCCACATCGAGATTCGTTTATACTAGATATTTGTATGTAGGATTAGGATTAGCTATAGGATGATCTGCAGAGGCTCTCAGAGCCTCTGAATATTCAGTAATAAATCAGCAGTCTTCCCCCCAAGTCTTCAGAGGTTAAGTCCGACTCCGGTAAGTGTTAGCTAGCTTGCTGTAGTGCCTGGATACGCCTGGCTTAGTGGTATGACCGTTGACGGATTAAAGATTAATTAATCAATAGTCCGCCGTGGTCAAGCCAAGAGTTGGCGTGGCCGAGAGGCTAGAGTGGCACTTAGAGTGTCGTTCTGTGTGTGTGTGGGGTGTCTTAGTCCCCTAGAGTATATTTTACTACCGACCGAGGATTACCTCGGTCCCCTTTGTATTAGGCCTAATCCGCCGGTACCCTTCCATCTGAGGGACTGCAAAAGGGTTGCGCGAAAGCGCTATATTGCATTCTAGCCTTCGTTCGTGGCTAGTTAGTGCAGGTTTTGGGTTGACCAAAGACAGCCTTGGTACACAGAGGCTTATATCCAACCCGGTGTAAGGGATCGTTCCTGGACCTCAGGTTTTGATTCCAACTTTCGTTGACCTAATTAGGGAGACGTGTGTTGTTGGTGGGACTCGTACCTTACGGTAGCGAGATTTTCAGCGTGTTCCTACACGACACCCACCTCATGCAGTACGCCGTCTTCGCACAGGCCGCGACGAACACCTTCGTACCCCACTTGTGGGCTTGTCCTTGTTGAACTGCCTGGTAGGGTTGTAGCGCGAGCGTGACGGGAGGGTAGCTTCGTCGAAGCTGATCACCGGCGGTGTGCGGTAACCGCGTGCAAAAGTGCGCTGAAGCACATCCACAACCGGCCTGATCTTCCAGGCCCGGTCGACGCTTGCCTTGGGCGACTTGTTGTTTGAGAAGTGGAGATAGCCCATGATGTGGAAGAATCGATTCTTCTTCATGAACAGGTTGAATCGGTTTGTAGGGAGAGCACCAACTTGCTTCGTCGACCAATGTGCGGCGATACCCTTGCGGATCGGCACCAGCATCCGCGCGATCAGGAGGGCGATCACGCGTAGCACCTCATGAGGCATAATCGCAGGCACTTCATAAAGTCGGCGTCGTATCTCACCGAGCTCCTCGACTTCCCCACCGTTCCGCCGTTGCTGCGAGCGTATTGATCGTGAGCGAAGCGGAATCGACTGCTTGTGGTAGCAGTTGCTCTCTGCCGCAATCTGGGTCCACAGCTTTGGCGGCATGAAGTAGAAGAGGAGTGCCAATGGGTCGTCCGCCACTGGCATGACGCTGTTGCTTGGACCGTAATCTCCACTGTACAAATCCGCATACGTAGGGTCGGGGCCAAACTTTGCGGGGTCTGCATACAAACACGTACATTACAGTTAGTTATGATGGCCTTATGTTGGGTGGTGCTTCTCCTTATGTTGGATATGATCAACATAACTTACCGTATTCCCAACCGCTCGTTCTCATCGCGGCCACAGTCTTCTTGTTCCTCGCGGTCGACAAGCACACCGACTCTGGAAGCTCATCGGCGTCGTCGTCCGTGTCTTCGTCAGTGAGATCGCCGATGTCCCAGTCTTCCTCCCATTCCTCCTCTTCCCAATCCTCCTCGTCTTCCGCCTCCTCCTGCACATGGGGTCCTCGTCCGAGTTGAGCCCCGTGCACCGCTCAGCGCCTGCCGACATGACGTTTGCGTCTCCGTCCACAACACAGGCCGGCGGTAGCGACACCGCGTCACCTTCACCCCCCGTCTCAGCCTCCTCCTCTTCTCCACCCGAGTCTTGAAGGACGCTTCGGCGCCGCTTCCGTCTTGATGTGGGTGCTGGCGTTCCCCCACTCGCGCTGGCCGACGTCCCCCCGCTCGCTTGGGCAGGCATTGCAATGCCTACAGCCGGTGGCGTAGTGAAGCCGACATGTGGTGCCGCTCACTGTCGCCACGATGTCAGCCATAACCTCCTCCACTACGGCCAAAGCTGGCGCGTCCACCGATGCATCGACAGCGGCAGCTCGTCCTTCAGCTGCAGGGCCCGGTGGCCCCGCCTTCTTCTTGCCCTTGCCCGTCGTCTGCTTCTGCTTTCTTGGCGCCTCGTCGTCTGCTACCTCCTTGGCGTAATTGGCGTCATGCGCAGTCGCTGCCTTCGCTGCAGCAGGGCTGGCAGGTCCTGGCGTCGGCTCCGGCGGGGACACTCGCTTGGACTCTGCGACCTCCATCGCCGGCGACGTGTGCTTCGCTGGCTTCTTCCGCGTCGCCTTCTTCGTTCTGCCCGCCCCTTCATTGCTGTCCTTCTGTTCAGCTCGGCGGATGCGACGCCCGTGGCGCTCACTCAGCAGCGCCTCGCGGAGGAGTCGTCGCTCCTGCTCCGTGAGCTGGTATCGAGGTGCCTTGGGGGTTGGTGCGACCTTCTTCGTCTCGGCCGTCGATTTGGAGAATGAGGGCTTTGGTGGCTGAGGGCCACTCAAAGATGGTGGGTGCGTCGCACTGTTTTTATCCCGTTCAGCCAGATCCAGTTTATGCATACCTAAACCTGTGCATCCGTCGGTTTTACACTCAAACTTTTATCTTGAATTTAATATTGTATGACAGAGACAGTTGCCACATACAAAGTTTAAGTATAAATTACTGTTATGTTGGAGGTCCAACATAACATAGACGCTGCGACAAGACAGGCAGAAGCTATACACCTCTTATGTTCTACGGTACAACATATGGGAACTAAGGGGTTAAGTGTCGGATATGAGATGGTTGTCGGATTGGCTCGGTGCGAAGCAGAAGCTATGAGTTTGCTCTCAACCGTTGCCGTAAGCAAAAACAAACGGCATACGAACGCTAGTGTCAAAGTAAAAAACGTTGTGGCTTGGCTGATTTGTTTTTTTTTTCTCTTCAAAATTGGCCTTTGAGCGCACTTGAGAGTATAAGATGCTAGCAGGACAAATAACTATATTGTCACGGCATGTAATATGAGCTTATCTATCTCTCCTAGTGACTCACGTCTGGTCAGGTCCCAGTACTACTGGGAATCCACTTGCCCACCTACATTGATTGGGTCGCGCCATCCTTTCTGGATGGCAGCCAACTATCTGGGTGGCGAGTGAAAGGGGTTTTTAGGCTGGAAGCTTTCCTCCTCGTGCACCGCACGTAGCTAAACTAATATCACTTTGAGTTTCACTCGCAACTGCACAAGCGTTCGCCCTCTCCTTCTCTCCGTTCAAGTACTCACTCAACGCGCTAGAGCTGCTAGGTTCTGAGCCCAAGACATAACGCGAAGAGTACTGATTTAAGATGAGTGCGAATTCTGGTAATACCGGGGGCAGTGCCGCAAACAGCCCCGGCGGTGCGAACCAAGCTACAGGCATCCAAGCTGCGGGCACCCAAGCTGCGGGCACCCAAGCTGCGGACTCTCAAGCTGCTGGCTACCAAGCTGCTGGCAACCAAGCTGCGGGCAACCAAGCTGCGGGTAACGGAGCTGTGCTGCAGCACGCAGTGCTTCGGGGCAGCAGCAAGGCGCCGTTCTTCGAGGGAGCATTCGAGCTGTACACGGCGGAGCTGGAGCTCTTCCTGGACGAGCGCAGCGCGTGGAACATCGTGACTGGCGACGAAGGGCGACCAACTACGGGGGAAGCAGAGCAGGCGGACTACGGCAAGCGCGATCGTCTAGCGCGGGCCACGATATTGCGGGGACTGCGCGGTGGGCGGAAGACGGAGGACGCTGCGAAGGTGTGTAACTTGTCGTCCGCGCACGACATGTGGGAGACGTTGGTGTCCGACTACACGCAAAGGGACTTCTCGTATGCAGTGCTGTTGAGACGCCAGCTCTACCAATGTTCTCACGAACAGGACCAGTTGATGTCGGACTACTTGCGCACGATGGCGCATATGCGGCAGCAGTTGAGGAATGTCGGAAGCGAGCATGCGATTAGCGACGATGAGATGGATCGCCTGCTGCTGATGGGCGTGGCTATGACTCACCGCGAACTTGTGGAACAGTTCGACTTGCCGACGCGACAGGGCAGTCCGCCCACGCTGCAGCAAGTGACCAATGCACTACGCTCGCGTGACGAACGTGACCGAATGGTCAACGGAGCTCAAGGAGGTGGTGTCGTGATGAACATGAATGCCGATGGTGGGGGCAGCCGCGGTTACACCGGCAATAATGGTGGTGGCGGCGGTCATGCCAGAAACAGTGGCGGTAGCGGTGGTCAAGGTGGTAGAGGCGGACGCAAGTCTTTGCCTAAGTGCTATCACTGCAAGAAGCCAGGGCACCTGAAGCGCGACTGCTACCAGTACAAGAACAAGCAAGCAAAAGTCAAGGCAGGCCAGTCCTCGGACGTGAAGAAGAAGACGTGGTCCAAGAACAAGACCAAGAAGGAGCCCGGTGTCATCGAGCACATGGCGTTTCTCCACAACGGTGACGATGACAGCAGCGGTAGTGAGGAAGGCTCCATTATTGGCATGGTTCAGCCAACAACAATTAGCAAGAATGGTTGCGAATGGATGCTAGATACTGGAACCTCTACGCACGTCTGCATCAATCGGGACATTTTCGTGACTCAGAAACAATCGAAGACGACGTTCAAGGTTTGGGACGGACAGGTGACGCGTGGTGTCATGAGTGGTCAGGTGGTGATCTACACGAAGAACCAGAACAGTGATGAGTTTGTGAAGTTGGAGCTCTCGAACGTGGAGTACTCGCCGCACGGTTCGGTGAACTTGATCAGCTTGGGCGTCATGGAGGACAACGGTTGGGAGATGTCGAGCAGCTCCAGTGGGGAGTTGCCGCGGAGAATCTTCCTGGAACAACCGAACGCGCATGAGCGTCTGGAGTTTGTCAAGCGAGGCAAGCACTATTGGCTGAAGACGGTGGAGGTGGATGCCTTGAACACCGAAATGGCGATGATGACTGTCAATGCGGATGCGAACGCGCTGATGCGGTGGCATGAGCGCCTGGGCCACCTTCACGTGGCTGCAATAAAGCACATGGTGGACAACGGAACGGTGGCGGGTATGGAGATCCCGACTGCGTTGTTCAAGAAGAACAAGGCGAGTGCGGCGGAAAAGCGCACCAAGATCAACTACGAGCGCCTCACATCGGACACGTGCGGCATGGGCAAGTTTCTGCCAGGGCTCGGTCGCATGCGCTACTTCCAACTCATACATGACGAGGGCTCACGCTACAAGTGGTGCTTCCCGTTGAAGAGTAAGGGTGATGCCAACGCAAACACGATCAAGCTAACGACGGAGTTGCTTGCGGCTGGACATCGGATCAAGTCCTTTACAAGTGATGGCGGTGGAGAGTTTGTGAATACTGAGCTGAAGTTGTTCATGGAGGCGCGTGGAATCCGGTTTGTTCCGACCCACCCGTACACACCGGAGGAGAACGCCCGGGTGGAGAAGTTGAACGGCGTCTTGGTGAACAAGATGCGGGCGGCAATGTATGCAGCGCACTTGCCGAACAGGTTGCGGCCTGAGGTGCTGCAGTACATCGTGGACATCGACAACATGAGTCCGACCAGGGCACTGAAAGGCAAGACTCCGTCGGAGAAGCTACTGGGGACGGTGCCGAATGTGGCGAAGATTCGTGTTTGTGGTTCGGTGGGCTTTGTGTTCGTTGCAAAAGCAAAGCGGAAGCACAAGTTGTGTCCCAAGGCGGAACCAGCTTTGCTGCTGGGATTCGCTCGCTCGACAACTGGATATAGTTTGCTTCATTTGCGAACTGGGCAGAATGTCGAGGCTCGTGATGTGAAGTTTCGCGAGGACATCACAGTAAGCCGGAAGTATATTTCGGCGCTGTTGATGGGAAAAAGCGGAGGAGAAAAGATTCCGTTTGTGCCATTACCGGTGGAGTATGTGGCAGAAGAAAGCGTAAAGACTGGAGCCGAGGAAACAGTGACGAGTTCGCTGTCTGTGGCTGGTGCTGAGATGGCTGGTGCTGACGCTGATGGCGCGCCGGGTTCGGGGGGAGAATCATCGTCTAGTGGCAGCGATGAATCAGATTCTGACTCTGCAGGAAATATAGAGACGTCCCCTGCGGTAACGTCAAGACAAGCATCAGCAGCCACGGAATCGACGGCAAGTAGTGCAACTGGAGAAACCACGGCCGCGGCATCAGCGAATGTGGATCCATCTGCAGGAAACACCGGACAAGGAGCTCCGGCACCAGCAGCAACTAGAGTAACTGGGGGAAGACGGCAGACGCGGAGACAGCGAATGCAGAACGCGGGCCCTCCACGGCGATCGACACGAACTCGACGACCAAATGTCAGGCTGAACGGATACCAGCTGATGCTGGACGAGCAGTTCACTGGGGCACCTGAGACGGTGGAAGAAGCTTTGCGGTCGGCTCAACAGGCTGAATGGCAAGCGGCATTGAAGGCTGAGTTTGAGTCTTTGCTAAAGCATGGAACGTGGAAACTTGTTGACAGGCCGAAGTCGTCGAGCGGTAAACGGGTCAAAGTGCTCAGTACAAAGTGGGTGCTTCGCATCAAGCGAGACGAGAACGGCAACATCTTGCGGTACAAGGCAAGGCTCGTTATCCACGGATTCAAACAGCGGTTTGGAGTTGAGTACTGGGATACGTATTCACCGGTCGTGCGGATTGTCACGATGGTGTTGGTTCTGCTGATTGCGCTGCTGTTGGGGCTGGACGCGAGGCACATCGACGTCGAGACAACCTTCCTGAACAGCCTGCTGAGAGGCGTGACCATCTACATGGAGCAGCCGAAGGGCTTCGATGACGGCACGGGTCGAGTCTGTCTACTCCTCAAAGGGATCTACGGTCTCAAGCAGGCTGCACGCATCTGGTATCAGACGCTACATGCTCACTTGGTGGAGATCGGGTTTCGTCGCTGTGCGTTTGATGTCGGTCTCTACGTGAGGTACATCGATGGGCGTATTGTCCTAGTGACGGTCTACGTTGACGACATGATGGTGATTGGCAAACCTCACGACATCGACAGCGTGATCGAGGTGTGGTGAGGTGCGGGCAACTTCCCAGCGTCCAGAATAAACCTTGAATGAAACTTGAATCAGCAAACCTTGAATCTAAGTCCAGAGGGGCTCAGAGTCTTAGAGTCCCAGCTGAAAGGTCTCAGCTGTACTCGACGAAGACTCGGCCAACACCTCTGAACCCGAACTCTTGGTCTGACGCGGCGTGTGCGCCTCCCTTGCGATCCCCTTGACGGTTCTTGCTGGGGCTACGCTTTGGGCCCAGACGTCAGCCAACCACGTCTTCTTGTTCCTTGTCCAGTCGTCCCTTGGTACTCTCCGAACGAAGCCGGCTCCTCGCTCAACAGGCCTTCGCTCGCACGTGTCCTCAACCCGATTTGCCCCGGGGTTTTCTTTATGTAGACACGACTCCACACACACACTTGTCTGCTCCTTCCAAGACCGCAGACCCGGTCTTCCTTGCTTCTCCTCTTCCTCCAGGCGGCTCCAGCTGAGAGCCGCGTACACAGGTCTTCACTCGCCCCCCCGACCTAGGGTGGCTCCGAGAGTTGGCTCGAGCTGAGCCGGTCTTGATCCAGGGTTTTCGCCTCTGCGCCCTGGGACTTCCGCGCGGCACTCAATCTGAGCGCCGCGTACACAGGTCTTCACTCGCCCCCCGACCTAGGGTGGCTCCGAGAAATTGGCTCGGTTTGAGCCTGTCGTAATCCAGGGTTCTCGTCTCTGCCCTGGGACTTCCGCGCACCACGTCTTGTCGTAGACGGAACGGCTGAGCGGGGGAAACACGGTCCCAAGCTCAGCGCCAAAGTGATATGAAATACGCGTCAGGTACAGCCGCCTAGTCGACCTGCCAACGCGTAAGGAAATATGAAATAGTCTCCTGGGTACCCCTCCACACCGAGGTACACCCAAAAGGTCTATATGGGGCCTGAGTTCTGTTGGATTCTCCTAAGACACCCTTTTCCGCAGCAGCAAACTTAACGCTGTGGTCTTCGGGGCAAATTCGATTCTGATTGATACTTTACACATGCAAACAAAGACCTATCAAGGGAGGGCGCTCGGCTTCCTTCGGAGCGCACCCAAACAAAGGTGAAAAGAAAGATATCGTCTTGCGAGCTGCCAGCAAGCCGAATGGCGAGCGGCGCTTCAACGTGAGTCTGGCCAATGACAGGCCGAGCTCAACAAAGTCCAGCGACGTCAGGAAGTGACTCAGCGATGCTTCACTGATGAGTAGCGGATCTTGAGCTTCTCATTGGCTGGTCGAGGTGTGTCATCTGGGTTCACCGGATTGTGCCACAGCTGATTTGTCTCCGGTCATCATTTGATGACGCGACCCTCCAGCGTGTGGCGACCATTCAACCAGCAGTCGGCGACTAGCCAAGACCCCCTGGGCTCAGATAAGATCCGCACCAACAACTTCGGAGTCAGCGTCCATCAGCATCCACTTCCGCTGAGATCTCCTGCAATCTGCTGAGACTCGAGCTGATCGGCTGAGCTCATGTGCACATCTCTGCAACAACTGAGCTCCATCGCGACCGGGGCAGACGCCTCCTCGCTGAGACTCACCATCCACGAAACCATGTCTCCTGAATTCGGCGACTCGCTGCTGAGACTGCCCGAGCTCAGCTATGCTTGACCTGATCACTTCGAGCTGAGCGGAGATACCGCTGTCCTCACTACTTCTGAGCTCAGCGAGTAGTTCACCAACGCAGGGCGAGCTCATCCGTGCGTGACTTGCCGGCTTCCAATCATCGGGGTCACTCCATTCCCCCAGACAGAAAGCGGACGAAGTTGGGCTCGCTGCGTTCGAGCTCAACAAGAGCTCTCTGAGGCGCGAGCAGCTCAGTCACACTTAACTCACGGTCGTTCAATGCTCCACAACTCCAAAGTGTCGTCGCTCAACCTCCGTTGTCATCAGTGTTATCCGGCTGGGTCGTCTCTCAGCATGACTGGGTCATCTCAAGTCACTTCAAATTATCTCAAGCCAGTTGAAGGTGGGGCAGCAGGTGTTGGGTTCAGCCATCGTCTGGCCAATCACGAGTGATTCTCATCTGAGAGTGGTCGCTGGCAGATGCTTGAGGAATTCTCCCAGAAATCTGGGGGGAGCCTCGTCACAACCGTCCCTTATGTGGACCGGGTCCAAAGAGGTCAGTCACGAGTTGGGCTCGGCCCTCATAACCAAATATGCCAGTGGTCGCCTCGTCCCAGTCTCGTCGGATCTTGCCGAATTTGTGGTCTGCAATTTCAGACCATTCAACAATTTCCAACGCCGAGCGCGCACGACATCTGCAACTCCTCCGCCTCGTCCAAGCTTCGATGGCCGATTCTCCGGCTAACCCGCCTCCGCCCGCATCTTCCTCGGGCGATGGTCCGGGCGACATGGGACAGCAGGGCACTCCTGCGGCTCCTGCTTCCCCGGCTTCTGGCGCTGCAGTCGCGACGGGATCCAGCATCCCATCTTCCTCGCAAGGCTCCTCGGGTCTGACCGGCGCGTCTGCGGGTTCCCGCATGCTGTCAGGCGTCACTACCGCGCCACCGACGACATCCAACGCAGTGCCGGTGTCTGTGAGCGCCACACTGACAACTCAGCAGCCCGTGACGGTAACGGGTCTGCCCACGTCCATGACTCTGTCGGCCGACGCTTTACAAGCGGCGTCCACGCTCGTGAGGCAGCTTCAGATGGTCCCTTCGCTCAGCAATCCGCGCCAAGATTCATCCTTCCTTCGCCCAGCGTCTCCGCCTACCACTCAGGCTGCAGCATCGTTTCCAGCTGTGACCACGACGATGGTGGCTGCTACCATGCGTGACCTCCACCGGGGTAGCACTTTTGCTGGTACCGCAGACGGCCTCTCGCGAGTAGTCCCCTTGCCACAGCTCAGTGATACGGAGCTGCGTCGGCTGAGTTCGTTGGCGGGGGGTGATGCAACTGCTGAGGTGCTTCACTCCACAACTCGTCGGCCAACTGACCCGTCCGACTTCCGCATTCGCGTAGCGATGGAACGTGAAGCTTTGGCTCTTGCTCAGATTTATGGAACCGACGAATTGGCTCTGCGGGCGATGAATACCGTTCGCTATCTGCAAGTCGCTGTTCAGCGAGTTCTGGCACTCGAACAGGGTGGTTCAACTCAAAGTGATTCAGCCCAAGTTGTACAGCTGAGAGCTGAGTGCACTCAGCTCGTCGCCAATCTCGCATCTCAGAAGGTTGAGCATGAGACCAACGTGGCTGCGCTGGAGGCGGCGCACGCCGAAGCTATGCTAAACACTCCAGCCCCCGTTCCGACTTCCGTTCCGAATCTCTCTCCTCCAGGCAAGCTACAGGAAGAGATCGACGCTCTCCGAGCTGCTGCGGGACGCCTTAGCTGTGAGAAGTCCGATTTGCAGGATCAGATTTTGGCATCGACTCGAGAGGTGAAACGACTGAAAGAATTTCAGGAACTGCGTGACAAACGCATTGCCGAGCTCGAAGCTGAGCTCACCGGCGTTCAGAAGTTCTCTGCTGCAGCATTGATGGACTTCCTGGCGGGAAACACAAACCTCAGTGGTCATTGGAAACGGCTGCTCGAGTTGCTTCAACACTACCAGGAAGACCGCGCAGTCCCGTCCCAATATCGGACAATGCTCCAAGTCTCAGCGCGAGATGAGGACTCCGATGACTGTGGGCCGTACGTATCACAGCAGAGCAAGACTGCAATTCTCAGTCCGCCTCCGGCAAGTGGGGTGTCGGCTCAAGCGTCCAAGCCAAGGACTCCGCTCAGCGGCCCATCTCCAAAGTCAGCTACGTCAGCAAAAGCTGGCCGCAAAATGCCTCGATTGTCGCTCTCGGGTACTCCACCACCAAGTGGGGCCTCGAAATCCCAGCACACAGCCAGTCAAGGTAGCGGTTCAGGAGATCAAGGGACGATTGACTTAACGCACTCGTCTACCAGTACCCCGAGTTCGACACGGGTGATGCTGTATGTTGATCGGTTGAAACTGGCTCAGCGTCCTCGGAAGTTCAAGCCCGATAAAACTCGGGCTCTGAAGGATTCTCCTTCCCGCGTCTCTGAAGCCAAGGCCATGAAAGCGGTTCCAAGTCAGTACCTTTGGGATGACGTTCGTGCCGACGTTCGGGAGCTCATGCTCAACGGCGTCCAGTTTTGGGACGCAGTGGCTGAGTGTCGAAAAAAACAAATGCTGCATGACCAGTTCGGCAAATTTGCTCTGACCGAAATGTTGATCTCAGCTATCTACTGGGAGGCGCTGGACCGAACTCCGTGGACTTCCTTCGTCCCCGACCAATATTACGAGAAGGCTCTGAAGGACATTCTGGATCCAGCGCTTGACAGGGTTCCCGAGAATTGGGAGCCCTTGCCCATCCGTCCCCGATCCAAATCGCCTTCTAGCTACAGTGGTTCTCCATTCCGACCCACTTCATCCGACGAGGAGGGAGAAGACGGCGAGTCCAAGGCGGATCCGACATTTCGTAGCAAGGCCGCCGCCAGTGTCAGCTCAGTTCACACTCGGGGTCAGAAGTCTTCAGCCAGTGGCAAACGCTCGCGGGGATCCTCAGCTCCCAGTGGAACTGCCAAGACCCCCAAACTCTCGGCTCAGTCTTCAGCTGGTTCAGCGGGACGCACTAAAAGCAACATCCCCGATCCGGCTGAGGACGATGGTGTGATTGAGCGACCTAGGAAGGGCAGTTGGTTCCACTACGGAATCCGGGTCCAGGAATTGCTTCACCAGACCATTGGCTTCCCGCGTTACATGCCGGTGAAAGCAATGATGAAGCACCTCCACCTCCGTTGGCGAGCGCCGGAATATTGGCGACTTCTGCAGACTACTCCCTGGGACACCATGTGGCAGAACCGTGTGCAGACGCTCGTCTTTTTCCAGTACGGCGACATCCACCCAGACATGGTCCAAGCTCTGCCAACTATTCTCAACTTCATGAGTCGGTGGAGACGTGAATACTGGGAGAGACTGCACTGGGTGACTATGGACCCTGCGCTCGATTACCAAGCTTCGGCGGAGCTCCGCAGCATTTCCGGGTTGGCTGACTTGTACCAAGATCGCAAGGATCGGTGTTCTACGTTCGACGCCAAGCGTAAAGAGATGATGGCTGAGCTCAGCAAAGTCAATGGCTATGACGAGAAGATCTGGTACGAGCCTGGACTCTGGGTGGTTCCCCGAGACCCATGCTACTGGATCACGCGTGACCCTGCTCTCAACATCTCTCTACCTTCTCAGCTGGACACTGTCGACGAACTGGAATGCTCGCGCACACAGTGGGCCACTCGCCGTTCGGACAATGCGTTCTTGAACTTGGCGCCTGTCGAGCTGACTCGGCAGTTGCTCAACGACCAAGAGCGTGCTCAGAATCCTCTCGTCCCTGACCCAAGCTTCGCTCACGACGACCTCGAGGATGTGCTCGCTGCTTTGCTGTGAGCCCATGGGCACTCCTTAGCGAAACCTCTTTCCATCGTAATTCGTAATACATCTCACACGTTTTCATCTGAACACTCTTGTCTTGTTTTTCACTCTCTCGGCTCACTTTCAGCTCCGATCTCCCACCACTGATAGCCAAATCGTAAAACATAAAAATCTTCGCACTTCATACAAACACCAAACACATACACAGTTCTCAGCTGACATGCGCTTACTGAGCCTCACGCTCAGGAAGCTCATCGCCTGCTTGCATTGCTTTGAACCGCGCTTGCGCTTTGGCACCTTTGTTGAAGTCGTAGAGAAGTGCTCCACAGTTCAACTGAGACATAGGCAGCCAATCGGGCTCAGAGTACCCCTTCCATTTCACCAAGTATTCACGAACTCGTTTGGAGGTGCGGGTCCGTTTCACCCAGCGAACATCCTGGATGCTCTCAACTTCGTATTCACTCTGAGCCTCGTCAGGATCATCCACGTCTTCAGCGAGAAGAGCGGCATCGAAATCATCTTCCTCAGCGACTTCAACTTCTTCGGTGGGTCGGTCAGGGAAGAGAGCTCTCGGCTTCAACCTGCTCACGTGCACCCATGGATAAAGTTTGTACCCTGAACCCTCGATCTTCAGCTTACATCGGAAGTCGTCTGACGTCTCTAGGATCCTAAAAGGTCCGTGCCACAGATGTGCGAATTTCTTTGTCAATCCAGGCTGGACTCTGGCCAAATATAACCAGACCGCGTCTCCAACTGCAAAACCCTTCTTGAGCCTCTCAGACAGCTCTTGCCAAACTTTAGTTTGAGCTTCAGAGCGCTTGGCTTTGGCTTGAGCTTGGAGATCTTTTGCCCAGGCCTGAGCGTATTCATACTGCCTTTGAACACCTCGACGCCATTCGTAAGCCGTCCTCTGATCCACTCCTGCTGGACGAGGCCCCAGCATAGCTGATACTGTACTCTGAGGGTCCCAGCCATGCACCAAGTAGAACGGGGTGTCAAGACGAGTGGCGTCGAAAGACGTGTTCAGAGCCCACATCAGCTTCTCAACCTGGTCGTCCCAGTCGCTCTGATCGGGTTCAGCTACATAAGCCCGAACAGCTCGGATCACTGTCTGGACCGATCTCTCTTGCTGTCCATTGGCCTGAGGCCGATAAGCAAGCGTGGCTCGTTGTCGGCTTCCTAGCATTTCTCGGAACTTCGCGAACACTTCACTCATAAACCTGGGGTCACGATCGTGACGGATCATCTCGCTGGCGCCAAAACGCTGAAATACTCGGTCCATGTAAGCTTCAGCCACCTCCTGAGCCGTAGTTGAGCTCATCGGTTTACAGTTCACGAAACCTGAGAACATACATTGGAATAAGAGGAGGAATACGTTGCCTCGATCCGATTTGGGCAGATGTGTGACAAAGTCCATAGACACTGCCTCAAAAGGTCGAGTGGCTAGGATATTTCCCGGTGATGGTCCAGGGTTGGGCGGAGCTCCTTTAGCCGTCACACAATCCACACATTCTTTGACAAAATGCTCCACATCGGCGTACATTCCTGGCCAATAGTACTCTCGGCGTAGTCTCTCGAAAGTTCGGGTGATTCCTTGATGAGCTCCTTGGAAATCTTCATGGCTCAGATGTAACAGGTCAGCTTGGAGCGAGCGAGGGACTACCAGTCTCAGCATCTCAGCTTGGTCTCGGGGTCGATTCGGCGTAGCTCGGCTCAGATAGTACAGGGCTCCACGAGAGTCCAAGACGAACTGATTGGCAATCTTAGCCACGTCTTCGGCTTCAGCAGCAGATAGATCGGTCAGATTTCCTTTCAGATAATCTCGGAGCCTTCGGATCCAAAGCTCGGCTCCTTGTTGAGCTAAGATACGACGCCACCTCTCAGCGATTGCCATGGCAGGAGTGGCTGTTTCAGGAGAGAATCTCGGAGTTTCTTCCTCAGATGCAGGGGTCTCATCCCGACCAGCACCCCTGTCTTCTCCAGCGGGGTCTCCTTCCGCGCGAGCTTGTCTCCGAGTGACGACAAATATTTTAGCGTCCGGAGACAAAGGTTCGGCAGCTTGGATAAGCGATACTGGCTCAGGCACGATCTTCAATTCCACTTCAACTGGGCCATTGGACTCCTTCTCAGCGACAGCGATCGGTTCTCGGACCAGTTTCTCTGCAATGCGATTTAGCTGTTTCAGCTGGGCTAACTCCACTGGGTCTTTCAAGGTAACCTCGCACTGGGCCGCCAAAGTCTTTGAAGTCAAGTAATCTGCAGCTGCGTTGAATTCACGTTTGACATGAACCAGCTTTACTGACTTGAAACGCGGGCGGAGTTCATCGAACGCATTGAGCAGGAGCTGAAGCCTCGGGTTCAGACACTGGATGAGCCCCTGAGCTTGCTGAATGGCGATGCGGGAATCTCCGACAATCACTATCTCTGAGATTCCTCTAGCCAAAGCCATCTTCGCGCCTTCAATCAGCCCATGATATTCAGCCTCGTTTACGGTGGCATCTTCAAAATGGTAGCCTCGAGCTTCAATCACGTCCCAGGAGGGTAACTTCCATAAGACACATCCGGCTGAACCCCGTCGATCCGACATCTTAGCGGCGCCGTCGAAGCTGAGCAACCATCCTTCATAGTCTGCTTCCAGCATTTCTAGACTGATTGGTGGAGCACGAATCACTTGTCCTTTGGCTGGGATGAGACTCTCGGCGATCTGGTCGAGCTTGTCTCGAGGAGTGATGCCTGCACCCATAATGGCAGCCAAGCCATCCTCATCCCGTTGAACTTTGTGAATTTCTAACGGCCAAGGAGCGAGTCGCACTGCCCACTGCTCGCAACGCCCATCGAGTGACCTCGACTTGAATATCCATTTCAGCACCGAGTGTCTGGTATAGACTTTGATCAACTTCGTCCCAGCCAGCATGGTGAAAAACACTCGGAGTACTCGGATCAGTGCCACAACCTCCTTCTCAGCGGGGTGGTATCTGAGCTCTTGATCATGCAAAACTCTCCCTGTGAAACGAACTGGGAATATAACGCCGTCGTATTCCTGACCCAGAACTGCGCAAGCCGCCCAAGGGTTGGCATGAACAATGATGACGAATGGCTTCTGAGAGTCGGGATGTCTGAGTAGAGGTGTTGATACAATTTTCCGCTTCAGAACCTCGAAAGCTTCCTTGGCTCGGCTGAGATCTCGGCCAGCGCGAATCTGCTCGTCCGTCAGTTCATAGAGTACAGCTGCAATAACTGGGAGATCTTCGATGAACTTGTTGTAATAATTCAGACTTCCCAGGAACGACTGTACGCCTTTCAGGGTTGACGGGAACGGGAGGTCTTTCACACCTTTAGCTATCTTCGGTTTAGCTCGGATCCCTTCCGCTCCAATTTCATGAGACAGATACGAGATCGTTTTCTTGCCGAACTCACTCTTAGGTAGACTCACTGAGATTCCCCAATATTTCAGCCGATAAAGCAGCCGATCTAGATCCACGCATAGCTGTTCCCAAGTCTCAGCTCCGTAGGCGATGTCATCGATATATGAACTTCGCCCCAATACCGGATTCAGTTGTGGGGGAGCTGGGATGTTCCTCTGGAAGACGGTCATACTCTCAGCAATTGTAGACATCTCTTCTTCATCGGAGCCGTCAGTTCGGATTCCTAGAAATTATAATACGTCAGCGTCGACTTTGGATTCTTCTGAAGCTGGGAGACGCACGAACCCCCACAGGCAATTATCCAGCATCTGTTGGTAGATCAGTGGGGCATTCTTCAACCCGAACGGCATCCGTGTCCACTGAAAGTGTCCTAACGGACAGATGAAAGCCGAGCTATGCTTCGCTCTCAAAGTCATCGGTACCGCCCAAAAACCACTAGCCATATCCAAGCTCAGGAACCACATCGTACTCTCGAACCCAATCAACAAATCGTCAATCAAAGGTAAGGGGTAATGCATGAGCTTGATCAGCTGATTCACCAGTCGGTAATCGATACAAAGTCGGATGTCGACTCCATTCTTCTTCATCACAATGACAATTGGCGAAGCCCAATCTGAATCCGAGTATTCGACTAGCTTCGTCTGGACCAACTTCTCGAGCAGTTCATAAACCTTCCGAAGATGTTGGGGGCGAATGGGCCTCGACCTCTGAGCAACAGGCTTGGCGTCGCCCACATCCAAGTCGCAAACTACGCCTCTGGCTGGGGCAGGAACTGCATTCCCGTCTCCCAAAAAACTGGCGTGATGTTTCTCCAAAATCGCGCGGACTTGATCTTCCATGTCTTTTGTCGTTACTCCGGGCTCCCCAATGTCTGCCGTAGTCAGGTCTGCTTTCGGGCTGAGATCTTTCAACTCAGGTAGTGCAGCTAATTGATTTCTGAGGTCGTTTAGCAACTCAGTCCCCTCGTGGAAATACACCGTGGCTTCCGCTTCGTCGGTGAAGTCAATTTCCAGACGCAAGCATCGGGCGAGCGACTCTCTCAGTCGAGATACTGGTTCAGCCACGAAATCCACCGGCTCAGCTTTGAAAACTTCCGCCAACTCCTTCTGAGCTTCACGATACGGGGTACCTCCTCCAAACACTCCTCGCGATACCACTTCTGGTTCCGATTCACTGCTGGTTGAGGTATCTTCAACTTCATTCTCCACAGTCCCGGAAGCAACTTCGGATCTGAGCAAGCAGGGTGGTTTAGGGAAGTCTTCCGCTGAGGGCGAGTCCGCTAGAGGGGCGGACTCCTCATCCTGAGCCACCTCATCTCGACATTCCTGAGTTACTCCTCGTGTCGGCTGCTCTCGGGGAAGAGTGTTCACCACGTAAGCTGAGGCTCGAGCCCCCATCGCATCAGGTTCAGCGCCATCTTTTTTCGGCGATCGCTTGGCTAGCAACAGTTTCTTGGGCCAAGTGTACACCGGTTTCTCGACGGCGGGCGGCGCTCTGAGCTCAGCTTGCCGGGCAATCAACTCCTCCAACTTCAGGTATTTAGCTGACGGCTCAGCTTCGTAAACTAACGCGGCCCACTCCTTATACTTCTGAGACTGGGGTCGAGCAAACCGTTCTCCTTGGGGCAGGTATCCCTTCTCGACTAGACACGCTACTACCGTATTCTGGCAGAGGCTGGCAGTCCGGCCGGAGACGTTCACTACTTTGACCGCTCTAGGCTTCCTCCCTGACCCGTAGATAAACTGAGTCACCCATTGATCACCTCGACCGGCCCATTCCTGAACTTTGTCTGGCTTAGCTTGGTAATACTTGACTGGGATAGTCACAGATCGTCCCGGTTGAAGCCACACCGGCTCAGTCAACGACACATCCACTTCCAACCCGACATGGTTGATCTCAGGACCTCCGACCAACAGCAACGATTCTTCATCTGGGAGCCGGACGACACCTTCTCGAGCGCAGATCCGCACTCCAGCAGCGACCATGAAATCCATTCCTAACAAGCAATCCAGACCCGCTCCAATGTTACCGACCCAGACATCCATCACGTAGACTACTCGGACTCCGAGGGTCAGCTTGATCTTGGCCTGGGCGGTGGCATACGTTGGAACGTCTCCGAATCCTACAACTCTGAGACGGTGGCCACGGCTGAGCTTGAGTTTTAACCTGCGTGCTAGGTCTAAACTTATCATACTCGTCGTGGCTCCCGTATCCATCAGGATTTGAGTCCGGTGATTGAAAATTGCTCCATGCACCATCGCCATATCGCGTTTCTCACCGACTATAGTATGCGTACTCCACCAGCCATATCGTTCACCATAAGTTAGAGCGAATTCAAGATGGTTCTCAAACTCTAGCTCTGAACTCGGGTCCTCGACTTCAGCCATACCGGAATAAACGCAAGCTTCATCAGATGAATTCATACATTTGGGGTTATCGTTGTGCCAACATGGAAGGGCTGGGCCCACATATGCAAATGCACACAACGCTTGGGACTTCGGCTCGTCACGCACTGGTTCCCTGACCAGCGAGCCTAGTGGTTTAACGGCGCCTCAGGATCCGAGCTATCCAGCAGTTGCCGAATAATCTCAGGATCAATGCTTTCGAGAGACCCTCCGGCACGGATGGTTTCACGAACTGCCTTGAGTGCCGCCCACATGTCACACAAACCCCGACGATGATAGTCACCGCACTTCGAGCACGGTTGACGTTTGCAATACTGGGTAGGATGACCTTCGTCATGACATCGTCCACAGATGAGCTTGCTCCAGCAGTTCTCAGTGTTGTGGCGTTTGCTTCCACACTCGCTGCACTTAAATTCTTCACGTTGGGGCGCTCCTCTTCCGAACGGTTGAGTGTCGTTTTTCGGCTTCCACGCCAAGCGCTCGGCGACTCTGAAAATATCTTCGTCGGTCACAACAGCTGAATAGCTGGGCTCAGCGCTGAGCGAATTCGTCACCATTGAGCCAGGTTGCGGCTCAGCGGCTTCAGCTCTCATGGCTTGATGCGTCTGCTCTGTTTCGGAATCTGCTTCATGTCTGGGAAAGTCTTCCTCCGAAAAGTGGACTTGTCGACCAGCTTCGACGTCCATTCCTGTACCGTCAGTTATGAAAGCTCGACCTTCTCCTCGGCGTGGCTGAGGTTTGAATCGGCCAAATTGCAGGTTCTGAGTGGGACGCTTCTTCTGCTGGTAATCTCGGTCTTCGTGGCGTTCATCCTGTCTCAGAGCTTCGATACGTTTCAGGGTCTCTTCCAACTCGCTCAGCGTGTCGAACCGCTGACCCTGGAGAGTAGTCCTCAGCCTAGAGTCGCTCAATGCTTTGATGAAACGACGAACGTGAGCCTCTCGATCCGTGGTTGGCCTCTCAAAAGCGATGTCAGCTTTCTTGGCGGCTCGGTTGAGCCGATACAAAAACATCCGAGGTGTCTCCGATTCACGAATCTCCATAGCGTAGTATCGTTCGGCTTTCGAGCCGATGCTGCGGCACCATTCTTTCTTGAACACATGCGACAGCTTCTTCCAGTCTGAGCGCGTTGAGTCGGGAAGCTGAGCACACCAATCTTTCAGTGATCCTGAGAGTCTCATTCTCAGCTGAACGATGGGGGTCTTCTCATCCCATGGCGCCATAGTCGCGTAGTACATGAACCGTTCCCACCAGTTAACGCGATCATCAAGAGAGCCTCGCTCGTCGAACTTCTCCAGAGCGTCGTGAGGGATCATAGCTTGGACTACGACCCGGGTTCCGGAGACAGCATCTGAGCTCTTGGACTGAGCTGCAACGCCGAACTGACCTTCGAGTTCATCTTGAGATGAGTCGCTTGAGCTCGAACTGTCCGATCCCCAGTCATCATCGTCAGGTTTCCTGGACCTTGACGTACGTGCCTTGCTGCTTCGCTTAGATGTGGAGCTTGGTGTTCGACTAGAGGACTTGGTCCGGTTACTCTGAGACGAGCTTTGAGTCTTGGTCGTCTTGTCGCGTGACTCGGCGGGTTCAGCTTGGCGTTGGTTCGCTTGCACCATCTGATGCATGACATCTGTCAACCTGTCTAGCTTCGCCAAGACCGGGTCGATCACTGTCAGAATTACCGACGACTCAACTGGAGTTCGGGAGAGATCCTGCGAATCAGTCGAGTGGCTCGGCCGAGTCTGGGAGCCCGCTTGAACACGAAGCTGTTCTTGATCGGCCAGCAATTGACGGAGTTTTTCTTCCCGTTCAGCTACTGCTCTTTCATGAGCTGCTTGTGCCTGGGCATGTTCTTCTTTCAGTCTCAACAATTCCACATCATGTTCAGCTCGAGTTTTGGCAGCGCGTTCATCGTGAATTCTCTGCAACTCCTCTTGCCGAGCTCTGATTTCGGCCTCTTGAAGTTTCTTCTGTACCCCCAACAGGTACTGAGCTCGAGTCTCATCTTCTTTACGTTTCTCAGTCTCGGCGACAACTCGTTGCTCGGCCAACTTCTCCAAGGCTTCCAGTTGCTTGCGCTGCTCCACTTGAGTCCTACGCTGAGCGTCAGACATTTGAGCGTTCGTAGCTTGTAGCTTCTGGTATTCTTCGTGGAGCTTAGTTTGTTCGCGCCGGTTATCTTCCAATGCAGCCTGCAGCCGTGCTTCAGTATTCTTTCGTTGTTCCTGCTCTGCAGAAAATCGAGCCCACGCAGTAGCTTCGCTCCGAGTCAGACCTTGTTGAGCTGACTGGTTGTCAGCGTTTGACTGAGCGCTCGGACGGCCAAACCAGAATCCTTCTAGTCCGGCGCGGACACTTGGAGATGGTCCCAAGTCGGGCTTAGCAGTAGTAACTTCAGCTTGACTCTCAGACGTTCGCCTGGACTCTGGACTACCAGGTAATGGAATCTGAGCCGGGTGTCTGGTCATGGGTTCTCCTGTTTCAGTTCTAGTCTGAATCGGACGAGGTTGAGGCGGGTCAGGTGTGATGGAGATCATCATTCCTGGGGTTGAGCTCCGAGTGACACCTACAGTCGAGCCTCGCATTACTGTGGCGGTCGACATAGGAAGATGCGTCCCCGACCCGAGCATGTAATCCGTGACAGACATTAGCGATGAGCCGGATGAACTGTATGACATATTCCCGCTCTCATCAGTCACCATCAGAGACAAGTCAGAATTGGGGTCGGCGCCCACCATACTGGGCACTGAGTCACTCATAGCTTCGGGTCGCTCTTCAGAAACGGCTTCGCTGGAGTCACGCCAACTCGGGATGGATCCACTAGCTGACGATCTTATCAGCAGCGGGCGTTTACGCGCTGGTTCCTCTTCGAGACTTGAAGCTGGACTTCTGGGTCGGAGGCCAGTCAGCTGAAGTCGCATAACTACCTCGTGACCCAAGAAGAGTTGAGTATCCTCATCCATGATAGCATCGCCATCTTTGTCCAGCACAAATCTCGTTCTGGGATCACTCGTCTGAGCTGAGGCCGTCAACTGCGGATCCGAGGGGGACCGAACGTAGTATGGCGTTGCCCCCACTGCGAATTTCCAGGCAGTCAACTCCGCTCGGATGAAATGTCCGATGCGTTCAACTTCCAATCTGATCTGAGATTCAGATACTCCTGACACTTCAACCAGAGTGTGCCATGTCGGGACTTGGTTCCGGAACTCATATCCTGCTTCATGCAGCATAGTCTGAAGCAGGGCGACGCATGCGATGGGCGGCATCAACCCCAGCGAAACTCGAACTGCCTTGAGGTCGGACACTATCGGAATTCGACGTCGTTCAGCATTAAAGACATTTAGCCATCGAGCTGCAGGAGATCGAGTCACCGACATCAAATGTCTAGCCGTAGCTCCGGCTGCTCGGATGAAACCCCAGAGATCGTAACCTTCGTGACGTGGAGCGTATGCCATATCGACAGGATGTACAATTCCAGGAGGGAGGGACATCCACAGTTCGAGCTGGGATCTGCCATAGGTGATCATTTCGGCTTCGGTCATCTCAGAAGGGTGGGTCAAACTCAAGTTCTGAGCTTCTCCACCTTCCGGCACGCCTCTCAGTCGTTGAAACTGTCGCTGATCTGGCCAGAGTGAACTCGACCAGGCTCCGCCACTTGTTGCTCCAAAATAGCCTGCTCCCGGAGCGTAATTGAACCGGACAGGGTCCGTCCCAGTCCAGACTGGGTTCTGCTCTCTCAGCTGCATCTCACGATTTCCCAACAGGCTCAGTGCACTACCCTCGACTTGGCTACCGCGAGGATTCGCGGCAGTTGGCTCCGGGTTAGCACTTGGTAGTCGAGAAGTCGTCGTCGAAGCTTCTAATTTATCTTGAGGAGCAATGTTCTGGTGCTTAGCGGGCACAGCTTGGCTTCGACTTTCATCAATTCGGGTGCTCGGCTGAGCACCCACTTCGTCACCTTGGCCAGCCCCAGACGGTTTCATCTCGGGTGAACTTAGTGACGACACCACATCTTCCGGCATCGGGGGAGCTTCGGGCTCAGCGCTTGGTTCAGTCTCACTGGGACGTGACACCTCCACTTCAGCACTGGGTGCCGAGACTTCTAGGGCCGATTGATTCGACCCAGACTTCTTGGCTTCCTTCGGCTCCACTTCAGCCGGCAATCCAGCAACACGCAGCATCCGCCGTAGCGAAGACTCCGTCTTCTCACCTTTCCTTTTCGACGCACTTGGACTTGGCTTAGTCGACATAGTTGACTCTCGTCCGTCCAAGTCGTTTCCTGATCCGGGCACGCGCACCAGTTGTGGTAAGGTGCGGGCAACTTCCCAGCGTCCAGAATAAACCTTGAATGAAACTTGAATCAGCAAACCTTGAATCTAAGTCCAGAGGGGCTCAGAGTCTTAGAGTCTCAGCTGAAAGGTCTCAGCTGTACTCGACGAAGACTCGGCCAACACCTCTGAACCCGAACTCTTGGTCTGACGCGGCGTGTGCGCCTCCCTTGCGATCCCCTTGACGGTTCTTGCTGGGGCTACGCTTTGGGCCCAGACGTCAGCCAACCACGTCTTCTTGTTCCTTGTCCAGTCGTCCCTTGGTACTCTCCGAACGAAGCCGGCTCCTCGCTCAACAGGCCTTCGCTCGCACGTGTCCTCAACCCGATTTGCCCCGGGGTTTTCTTTATGTAGACACGACTCCACACACACACTTGTCTGCTCCTTCCAAGACCGCAGACCCGGTCTTCCTTGCTTCTCCTCTTCCTCCAGGCGGCTGTACCTGACGCGTATTTCATATCACTTTGGCGCTGAGCTTGGGACCGTGTTTTCCCCGCTCAGCCGTTCCGTCTACGACAAGACGTGGTGCGCGGAAGTCCCAGGGCAGAGACGAGAACCCTGGATTACGACAGGCTCAAACCGAGCCAATTTCTCGGAGCCACCCTAGGTCGGGGGGCGAGTGAAGACCTGTGTACGCGGCGCTCAGATTGAGTGCCGCGCGGAAGTCCCAGGGCGCAGAGGCGAGAACCCTGGATCAAGACCGGCTCAGCTCGAGCCAACTCTCGGAGCCACCCTAGGTCGGGGGGCGAGTGAAGACCTGTGTACGCGGCTCTCAGCTGGAGCCGCCTGGAGGAAGAGGAGAAGCAAGGAAGACCGGGTCTGCGGTCTTGGAAGGAGCAGACAAGTGTGTGTGTGGAGTCGTGTCTACATAAAGAAAACCCCGGGGCAAATCGGGTTGAGGACACGTGCGAGCGAAGGCCTGTTGAGCGAGGAGCCGGCTTCGTTCGGAGAGTACCAAGGGACGACTGGACAAGGAACAAGAAGACGTGGTTGGCTGACGTCTGGGCCCAAAGCGTAGCCCCAGCAAGAACCGTCAAGGGGATCGCAAGGGAGGCGCACACGCCGCGTCAGACCAAGAGTTCGGGTTCAGAGGTGTTGGCCGAGTCTTCGTCGAGTACAGCTGAGACCTTTCAGCTGAGACTCTAAGACTCTGAGCCCCTCTGGACTTAGATTCAAGGTTTGCTGATTCAAGTTTCATTCAAGGTTTATTCTGGACGCTGGGAAGTTGCCCGCACCTCACCACAGAGGAGTTGCGTCAGAAGTTTGTGATGAAGGACCTGGGACGGGTTAAGCACCTACTCTCTATGGAAATCCACTACGAGCCAGGCAGGACGTTGTGCCTTTCCCAATCAGCCTACAGCGATCGACTCTTGGCAGAGTTTGGCATGAGCAACACGAGCACAGCGAAGTCGCCTCAACTGCAGAATGAGAAGATGCTGCGTCTGGAAAAGGACAAGAGCAAGGTCAACGACCCGGCGTTGCCATACAGGCAGCTGGCTGGAAAGCTGCAGTACCTGGTCAGCTGCACTCGGCCGGATATCGCCAACGCGGTTCGCTGTCTCGGACGCCACGCTGGAGCGTACACGAAGGAGAACTTCACTAGTGCGAAGCGTGTGCTGCAGTACTTGGCGGGGACACGGACGGACGGGTTGGTGTATCGGCGACCGAGTGCAGTGCAGGATGGCAAGTTGCAGCTCTATGCATACAGCGACGCAGATCACGCGAACTGCCCGGATACGAGCAGGTCAATATCAGGGCATGTGCTCAAGTTGAACAATTGGAGTTTCGGCTTCAAGAGCAAGAAGCAGATCGCAGTGACGGACGACACATGCAAGTCGGAGCTTGTCGCTGCCAGCACCCGCGTTGTGAATCTGCTGTGGGCGAAGGAACTGCTTAAAGAAATTGGGATGACTGTCGAGGTCCCGAAGCTGTTCATTGACAACCAAAGCACACTCAAGGTGTGCCAGACTGTGGGGAACTACGAAGGCGTCAAGCGTTATGCAAAACTCGGTCACAAGATTGCAGAACTTGTGGAGGCCAAAGAGTTGACGCTGGAGTACGTGCCTACGTCCGAGAACATTGCGGATATGTTAACAAAAGCGCTCGGACCGCAGCGGTTTGCTTTGCTGCGGGAGTTGCTGGGGGTTGAGGACGTGGCTGGAGCTAAGCTTCAGCGGGACCAGGATGCGTGAGTCGGGGGGGGGAGTATGAGCTTATCTATCTCTCCTAGTGACTCACGTCTGGTCAGGTCCCAGTACTACTGGGAATCCACTTGCCCACCTACATTGATTGGGTCGCGCCATCCTTTCTGGATGGCAGCCAACTATCTGGGTGGCGAGTGAAAGGGGTTTTTAGGCTGGAAGCTTTCCTCCTCGTGCACGGCACGTAGCTAAACTAATATCACTTTGAGTTTCACTCGCAACTGCACAAGCGTTCGTCCTCTCCTTCTCTCCGTTCAAGTACTCACTCAACGCGCTAGAGCTGCTATGTAAGTGCGTTTGAATGTAAGGCCAAAACCGCCAAGGAAGTTCCCTTGCGCTTCGACGTGCAAGTGCAAGAAGCAGATGCCGATGCCGATCACACCAAGGAGGCGAGAAGAAAAAGAAGAACGTTTGGACCCGTACTAATATGCCCAAACAAACATGTGCAGATACAGTATTGCGCAAGCTATTTAAAAAAACGGTCGTTTAAGAACGATAAGGAAAGGAATCGTTCGTAGCGGTTTAAAAAATAGTACTATTACTACTGTGGTATTAATACCACTACTTCGATTCCAAATCATAGTACTAGGCGGTACAATGTACCACATACGAATCCAAAATTGATACGCTTTCGTGGATCAGTGCAAGTCTCCTGCCACCTCCACAGACCATGGCGTCCCCGCACGAGCGTTCACCAATGCTTCCCTCCACTTACGCTGCAATCTCCCGCGACTCTCGCCGTCCTCTGCCCGTTGCAATGGGTTGGATGGCGTTAGTCGTCGCTGCGTTGATGCTCGTAGGACTGTCGACTTTCGACTCTCCCACCTCCGCGATTGTGCAGGACGCTGCGACTGCAGTCCCCACGTCGTTCCCGACACTACCCGACGGGTCCAGAGACCTGCTGTCGCTTTGTGAGGAGAAATTCATCGCCCAAGAGCTCGACCACTTCCGAGCCAATGGAGAGTCCAGCGACGGCTCGTTCCAGCAGCGGTACTTCGTGTGCTCGCCCGAAAGCTTCCACCCGACCAACGGGTCCGTCTTCTTCTACGTCGGCAACGAGGCGGACGTGACGCTGTATCTGAACCACACGGGGCTCATGTGGGAGAACGCGGCGGCCTTCAACGCGCTCGTCGTGTTCGCCGAGCACCGCTACTTCGGCAAGTCGGTTCCGTTCGGCCTCGACGTGCTGAGCCACATGCAGTTCCTGTCGACGCAGCAGGCGCTGGCCGACTACGCGGTGCTGGTCGAGTCGCTCAAGACGCAGCTGGGGGTGGACGTCCCCGTGATCGGCTTCGGGGGCTCCTACGGCGGCATGCTCGGCGCGTGGTTCCGGATGAAGTACCCGCACCTCATCGACGGCGTGATCGCCGGGTCGGCGCCTGTGGTCAACTTCCTGGGCGACCCGGACCACCCGGCAGACACCGAGGCGTTCAACCGCGTGGTGACGTTCGACATGTCGGAGAAAGCAGGTGCGGCGCCCAACTGCGTCCCGAACCTTCGCCGTGCGCTGAAGGCTGCGAGGGAGTTGGCGGAGACGCAGGCTGGACGCAAGCAACTGGCGGAGCTGCTTCACCTGTGCGACGCGGACTCGCTGCCGACGTCGGATGACCTGGTTTCGACCGCGGCGGAAGCCTACGGCGACTTGGCCATGGGGAACTATCCGTACCCGACCTCGTACATCATGGACGGGAACGTGGATCTGCCAGGCTACCCGATGCGCGCTGCTTGCGAGCCTCTCGCCGGAGATTTTGCTGAAAATGACACGCTGGGGCTCATCAACGCCTTCCGCGAAAGCATCGGCGTGTACTACAACGCCACCAAGAGCGAGACCTGTTTCTTCCCGTCTTCTCCTGTTGCCACAGTCAACGAGTCCGCGACTTCAGATGAAGCGAAGCAGGCGAAGATTGACCAGAAGGGCAACTTCTGGGGCTACTTGGAGTGCTCCGAGCTGTACATGCCCATGAGCTCAGACGGCGTCAGCGACATCTTCCCCGCGACGCCAGTAAACCAGTCGCAGGACGACGCCAATTGCTTCGAGCAATGGGGCGTTCACTTGAGGCCCAACTGGGCCCAGACCGAGTACGGCGGCATGAAGGCGCTGCGTGCTGCCAGCAACATCGTCTTCAGCAACGGCGACTTCGACCCGTGGTCAGGTCTGGGCGTGCTCGAGTCCCTCTCGCCTTCCGTGGTGGCAGTGCCAGTGCCTGGAGGAGCGCACCACTTGGACTTGTTCTTCACGCACCCTCTGGACCCCCCTGCGGTCACCAAGGCTCGTCAGACCGAGTTGGCGTACATTCGCCAGTGGATCGACGAATTCTACGCGTTCAAGCAGCAGCTCGCCAAAACCGACCTCTAACTAGAGCTGCATCAATCCCTCGGGTGCGAAGTTGTGCTTCAAAACCGCCCCGTGCGTTCAAAACTGTGGCTTCGTGTTACGCTTAGCATCAACTAATAAGTTCGCGAGTCATTGTCCCGCCGGACGTGTGCAAAGTTGCCTTGTGGTAATGTTGCAGCCCGTATTGTACTATGTGAAGTCCGCGGAGGCACGTACAGCCCTTGTGACGGTGCTCCCCTCGACAGCAAGTTACTGGATGCGCCTGCCCCACTTCCCCCCGTTGTTGCTGCTTTCTTAGAGCCACTCCATCCTGCGCCAGTACCATAAGAATTGTGTGGGTTCTTCCCCCCAGCGGCAGTTCGTTTCGGAGAATACATGTCCATGGAGCTGGGCAGACTCGAGACCACGAAGCCCCCGTTCTTGTTGCCTCCTCGCTTCGATGAGGACTGCTGGACGCCGTACGGGTTTTTCATGTACGATGACGGGGGTTTGGGCGATGGGGTCGAGTACGGATGCACTACAAGCCCCCCACCCCCCAGTCGACTACCGTGTGAAGTCATGGAGACTCGGACGTTGTCGTGCAAGCCGATGTACGTCATGTGGTCGGTCGCGATGGGCTGTCCGTAGTTTCCAGCCGCGTGGTGCTCGGAAATGGGGGGCACCGCTCCTGATGGCACCACCAGCTTCTTGTTTTGAGAAAATAAGGGGCTGGTGCTGCCATCTCCAGAGGTGACGCCACCTCCCGAGCTGTTACTAGTCACACTCGTTGTCGTCGCTGTGCTGCTTGTCGTGGAACTTGTGCTGGAGGAATTGTTCATCGCTCCTTGCAACGTCGGTAGGTGGTACGCACCCCCAGGGCCGAGACCGATTCCTGGCGGTGTCTTCCGGGGTATAACGTGCGCGTTGCTGCTGCTGTCCGGAGATGTCACGCCACCTTTCTCCTTCTTCGCCGGCATGGCAACCACTGGCGCGAACAAGGGCTTCCCGAGGGGTTTATCAGCAGAAGAGCTCGCTACACTAACACCGCTCGTCAACGGATCATTGTAACTCGAAGCAGGCAGCGTCGCAGGCATCACTGGCATCGGACCACGCGAAGGCTTTCGAGATCGCTTTTTCCTCACAGCGGCTGTGTCGTTGAGGTCCCTCGCAATCGCCTCCTGCAGTTCGGCTTCAAACGCATCGTGCGAGTTCTCGAAGAAGGGGTGTTTGAGCAGCTCGGCGCAGGTCCAGCGGTCCAGCGGCTCGTCGATGATCGTCTGCCGAACGAAGTCCAGCGAAGTTTTGTCCATAGTCGGGAATCGCGTCTCGAGAGGCTCCAGATCGCTCGCCTGGGGCAGTTTGACCCCCACGTACAGTGCGTTTTTCCGGAAGAGCTCCTGCTGCCTCGACGTGATGTGCCCGAGACAGCGGATGATGTGGTAGAGCTGGTCGATGTCCGAGTCTCCAGGGAAGAGCGGTAGCCCCGTGGCGATCTCAGCAAACATGCAGCCGATAGACCACACGTCCACCCCTTTGCCGTACGATACGTCTCCTACCAGTAGCTCGGGGGCTCGGTACCATCTCGTCGACACATACTCCGTGTACTTGGCTCCAGCAGAGGCTAACGGTCGTGCGAAGCCAAAGTCGCAGAGTTTGAGCACCCCGTTGCGGGAGACGAGGAGGTTCTCGGGCTTGATGTCGCGATGGATGATGTTGTGCTGGTGGCAGAAGTTGATGGCTCGGACGAGCTGCCACATGAGCTTCTTGAGGGTGAGAGCGTCCAGGCCGTCCGGGTGGCGCTCGATCTCCTCGAGGATGGTCTTCTCCACGAACTCGAACACCAAGTAGAGCTTCCCCTTCATCCGAAAGACCTCGAGCAGACTCACGATGTTCTCGTGCTTGAGCTGCTTGAGGATCTTGATCTCGCGCAGCGCCGTCTTCTTGACCTGCTCGTCGTCGTCCGACTCCTTGAACTTCTTGATGGCGACGATCTGACCCGTGACCTTGTGCCGGCATTTGAGCACCACGCCGTACGTTCTGAAGATCACAAATACCACAAAGTTAGCGTTCATGCCGTTCAATTGACGTGCACACAACGTCAGACTCACCCTTCGCCGATCGTGCCGAGACTTTCATAGTTCTCCATGCGGCCCGAACCGGCACGGAGTAGCAACTCGCCGTCGCGGTCAGTTTAACGCGGTCGGCCGGAATGCTGCGCCGCGGCTCACAAGCAGCTCAATCCCTCAGCTTTTCTTGGAATCGGAGAGACAGCAGTTCGTTTCCAGCTTGAGCCCGTATTGATAGCTTCTTCCAGCCATACAAGCCGCTAAAATTATCGCTCTCAGCAGCAAATTGAGAATTGAGTGAGTGTCAATTTGCAGCTCTTTGAGCACAAACCGAGTTGGAAGGTGAAGGTAGGTGAATGAACACCCAAAGCTTGAATCAAAAGTGGCCAGCCACGTGGCAAAAGTATCTTCAAGAGTCGCTGGCAGCAGACCAGACTCGAACCCTGGGCAGAGATATGGTAATTGCTACACCAACTTACAATACAAACTAGCTGGCAAATACGCAACAACAACAACAACAAGAGAAGAGAAATAGTGAGCAAAGTCGTATTGTATGCGGAAGTTAGACCCCGTGTCTGAACTATTGACTTCTTTTTGGTGTGTTAGTCGTAACTCAACTCAAGCCACTTGTCGGATCTCGTGTTGCTGTACAATAACAACGGACGGTTAAGCTGGGCTTCATTCATCTTTCGGTGCGCTGGCGACGAAGTGAAGCCATCTCTCGCCCACTCGTGTCAACATGGCTACATTTGGCTTAGTCGAAAAAGTATCTTTCGATCTTCAAGCGTCGCAATCAAGTACCAAGTACTATCCGTCCGATGCCGCAGCAGCAAAACCTCGTTGATGACCCGGACGAGGACGACGAGGAGGAGCAGGTGCGCGAGCGCGACTTGGTGGAGGCCTACGTGGCCGAGCACTCGCTCGAGTCGTCGCTCAACGACGTGATCAACCAGGTGGTGGCCAGTCGGCCGGAGGACCCGTTCCTCATGCTCTCGTCGCTGCTGTACGCGCGCGCGACGGCCAAGCGCGGCATCTTGTACGTGCAGGTGTCGGAGGTGCTGGACGCGTCGGGCCAGCCGACGGTGCTCGTGAGACTGCACACTGGCAAGGGTGTCTTCGAAGGCTGCTGCTCGGCTGAAGCCGGCGGGATCACGGACGCGGAGTGCGGTGCGCAGTCCCAAGAACTCGACGCAGACGACGACGCGGTGAGTGACACGGCCGCGGAGCTTCCAGCGCACAAGCGGCGCTACGGCGGCCGCGGCTACGCGACAATTGCAGCGGTCGCCCAGGAGCTGCTGATGGAGAAGCTCGTGAACACGGAGCCGTCCGACCAAAGCGCGTTGGACGACGTCCTACAAGCGCTGGAGGCCACCGTGGGGCGCAACGTGTGTCTGGCCACGTCGCTGGCTATTTGCCAAGCTGGGGCCAAGTTCGCGGAGCTGCCGCTTCGGGACTACGTGGCCAAGCTGCAGGAGCTCCCGCCGGAGACCCAGTGCGTGCCGATGCCGCTCTTCAGTGTCGTGAACGGCGGCAAGTACGCGTCCAACAAGCTCTTCGCACAGGAGGTGGTGATGACGCCCACGAGCGCCGCGAGCTTCGCAGACGCGTTGCAGATCGCCGTCGAGTTCAACTCGGCGCTCCACGCGCAGCTTGAAACTCACGGCGTCGGCTTCACCAACAGAGGAGCGTTTGGTGGCTTTGCCCCGCAGCTGCAGACACTGGCCGAGGTGTTTCAGATACTTCGAGCAGCTCTGGACGACGTTCGAACGCGGCTGGAAGACCCGGACGGAGCTGTCATCTCCCCTGCCAGTGCGTCGCCGCTCCGAGTGGACTTCGGCGTCGACTTCGCCGCCTCCGAGTTCGTCCTGCAGCATGGCAGCGGGGGCGCGGACCAAAACGAGGGAGAGAACGACACGCCACGGGCGTTCACGTACAACACGGATCGGTGGGTGCCTGGATCGAGCGGCGCGCTCAAGAACAGCGACGAGTTGCTGGACATTATGCGCAGCAGCGTGAAGGAGTTGGAGATCACGACTGTTGTCGACCCGTTCGACGCCGGCGACGTTAAGAGCTTCGCAGCTCTTCACAGCGCTGAGAACGACGTGGATGGCAGCACAATGGGCTCTGCTGGAGACCCTGCGGACACCGCTAACGGTGGAGGGAAGGAAAGCGCTGGACTCGGAGGTGATCCGAACTGCCGCGTGCAAATCGTGGGTCGAAATGTAGTGGAGCGACATGGCCTCGCAGCGCTCAACGAAGAGCGTGCGTGCAACACGGTGCTGCTCGTCTTGCACCAGTTCCCAACTGTCTCGAGATTGCTGCGAGCCATCGCGAACGCGCAGCACCTCGGACTTGCTGTCATCCTAGGAGCTTCAGGAGGACAAATGGGTGCCGACGCTGAGATTTTGACCGCATTGGCCATGGGCTCGGGTGTAGGCCAAGTCAAGTTCGGCGGAGTGCTGGGCGCTGAGTGTCTAGACAGATACCGCAAGCTGTTGCTCGAGAGCCAAGAGCCTGGCGCTCCACCTTTTGTAGGCGCACGAGCTTATCGTCGCTAGTACAAGTTCATGGAATTTGAGTGCATTATTTGTATTTGATTGTTAGTTTTTAAGACTGCACGACTTGAGTGTTGATTCATCACACGTGTCTCTCGTTGTCTTCGTCGTCTTCTTCCAGAGACTCGTCCAGGTCGAACGACTCATCCATGTAGTCGTTCTCAGCCTCGCTGGCGCTGTCCTCGTTAAGCGCTGTGGCCGTTGCCGTTGCTGTTGAGTTCGCGTTTGTGGTCAACTTCGCAGCCGAACTCATCAGGCCCTCGTGGTACGCGACTTCTCTATCCGTGAAGTCGGGGGTGCGAGTGGAAACGATGGCTCCGAGCGAACGAGGATGAGCTTGGACAGTGTCTTCGTGCAAGGGAATGGAGATTTCGCCGAACTCGTCATCGTCCTCCTGCTCGAGCGATCTTGACCGCATCGATCCTTCAGTGATGTCGTCCTCTTCGTCAGATCTCGACTGAATTGAAGCCTCACCAAACTTAGTTGCAGTGCGCGTGCGTATCGAGACCTCGCCGAACTCGTCGTTTTTGACTGATCGCAATGGGGTCGCGGAAACCTCAAACTTGCCACTGAAGCTGTGAACTGCTTCATGTGCACCGCGTGATCGGATCAAGGTTTCGCCAAACTCGTCCTCTTCCTGCGATTCCAGCCCAAACTCGTCTTTCTCTTCGCGCACTCGTGATTGAGTCGATATTTTGCCGAATTCGTTTACATTTTGCGACTCGAAGGAAGATTCACCAAACTCGTCATCCTGCAATCTCGATAAGATCGACGCAACCCCCGACATGCCTACTTTGTGCAATCCAGCAGTGTCAGGTGCCTTATCAAGCTTGCTCTTAAGCCTTGCACCAGATTCATCGTCCTCAAATGATCGAGACTTGATCGAGGCCTCGCCGAACTCGTCGTCGTCGCGAGAGATGGAGCGAATCGATACCTCGCCAAACTCGTGCGTGTTGGAAGGGATTGAGGCTCTCGTAAACCTTTTCGTTTCTTTGCTATCTAACTGGATTGAGGCCTCTCCAAAATCGTCGTCGCGGGATTCAAGAGAAGCCTCACCAAACTCGTCACTTTCACGTGACCGGATCGATGCTTCGCCAAACTCGTCGCCATCGTCACCGTGTGACTGAAGCGATGATTCTCCAAACTCGTCGTCATCAGTAGCCAGAGGTCTAGTGAACTGATGCAGCTGTGGCTGTCGCTGTGCTTTCATAGTGGAAGCGCTTTGCTCCACAAGTAGGCGTTCGACTTCATCCATGTCATCGTCTTCTTCAAGGTTCAAACGGCGGGTTCCCATGCCAAGTCGACTTAGACTCGATGTGAACGTCGGTTGGCTTTGAACAACCATCGTCTCCTCTTCCTCTGAACTGTCGTCGTCTTCTTCCATGCGAAGCGACATCGCTGGCGCTGCTGCTGCTTCTTCGTCGCTTTCACCATCTTCGTTATCATCGCTCTTCGGTATCGCACTATCCAACGAAAGCTCCGCTGCGCGAAGTTGCTCTTCAGACCACTCGACCTCGTCTTCATCATTGTGCAAGTGCTTCGTTGGCTGTGCAGTTCGTTCAGAGCCCGCACTAGCCTCGTCCTCGTGATCCGACATAACCTCCTCA
This sequence comes from Phytophthora x cambivora, assembly GCA_033557925.1. NCBI lineage: Eukaryota > Oomycota > Peronosporomycetes > Peronosporales > Peronosporaceae > Phytophthora > Phytophthora x cambivora. Next base: position 679,240 of record JAUCEB010000008.1, on the reverse strand, counting down.
TCAAACGAACTCTCAGCGAGCGGATCCGAATGGGAAGCAGCAACTACATCCCGCTCATTGATATCGTGGATATCATTGTCTTCATGTTGCGATGTCAGCGGGTCACTGGACGTGTATCTGCTAGCAACTAGATCCCGGGAAATCGCCTGCTGTGAGCTTACATCACTTGTCAGCCTTGATGCCAATACTTCGAGCGCATCGTCTTCATCAGGCTGCTCCATCGACGCACCACTCGCTGCGCTAGATAATGACGCGTCCAGGTCGTCATGAAGATCCACACTAACAGCGGATCCTTCCAAGGCGTCAGACTGATGGGGTTGAACTGTATCTGCTCCATTATTCACACTTGAGGATGTACCTTCGAACGCATTACCGTCATCATGTGCGTGTAACTCTGCGCCACTGTTTTCCAGGCTGGAAGCTGACTCTTCCAACGTGATTTTGTCTTCGAATAGTTGTTGTGCCAGAGTTCTCCTTGCAGCATTTGATGAGGGTGCTTCTTCTAGTGTTTTGTAGTTGTCTGGTAGTTCTTTCATAGCTTCGCTAGTGATACTTAATGATGATTCTTCCAACGCATGGGTTTGATAAAGTTCCACATCCATGCTCGATGCTGATTCTTCTAGTGCGCTGGCCTCGTCAAACTCATTCGAAAGAACACCTCTCTCCTTGCTTGACGACACTTGTTCTAGTGATATGTTATCTTCGAGTTGGTCGTCCACCGTATCGTTCTCCATGCTTGAAGCTGATTCTTCTAGTGCATTTTCCTCAATATTCCGGTCCCCATCCACGTCTTTCTCCAAGCTTGTTGTTGACTCCTCTAGTGGTTTGCCTTCTTCATATTGATCCGCCCCTATAGCATTACCCACGCTTGACGATTCTTCTAGTTCGCTGTCCTCATGATGTTTGTCTCCGATCACACATTTCTCGACGCTTGATGCTGATTCTTCTAATGCTTCGTCTTCTCCCAGTTGATCGTCCACAGCACTTTGTTCTAGACTTGCTGCTGATCCTTCTGGCGCGCTGTCCTCGAGTAGTTCTGCTCCCTCCACACTTGAAGATGACTCTTCTAATGCTTCGTCCTTCTCAAGTGGATATGCCACTGCACCGTTGTCCATGCTTCCTACTGATTCTTCTAACACACCGATTCCATTAGCCTGGCCTGCAAGTTCATTCGAACTCGAGGTTGATTCATCTAATGCATCGTCATCGTTGAGCTGATCAACGTTCTCCACGCTAGAGGCTGTGGATTCGTCCAGTACACCGTCGTATCCTCCTAATGTTCGCCTATCGGCCGACATTTCGCTATCAGACGGATCGTCGCCACCAAATGAGTGTTCCAACTGTGAATCGTGCTCAACTGCTGACTGTCCAACCGTGTTGCCCTCAGCGCCAACATCAAGTTGGTGGGAATCTCTTCTATGGATACTTTCATCTTCATCTTCCGACATCACCGAGTCATCGAGCGAGCTCTCAGCGGCGGCATCCTGCACTACGTAGCCATCCGAGTCCGACTTCTCGGCTTCTGCTTCATCGTTGTGGATGTATGAGGCTGCGTTTGTTTCTTTGCCTTCAAGTGCCGCCATCATCGCATTGTCAAACGAGCTTTCCTCGAGGGGGTCCTGCTCATCTTCTTCTTGCTCTGAGCTCGCGTCTTGGCTTGCGTCTTGTTCTGCATCGACCTGTTCAGTATGTTCAACTGCATCTGGATTTGTGTTCAAGTCACTGCTGGCTGCCAGGCCATCGTCATTCAGCTCAGAACCATCGGACGAGACCTCGTCCAGTTCATCATCAGCCACATCCCTTTGCCTCGTGTTAATGTCAATACTGGCTGCCAGACCATCATCTTTCAGCTCAGAACCGTCGGACGAGACCTCGTCCAGTTCATCATCACTAGTCACAGCTCTCTGCTTCTGCTCCGTCTTGTCATGTACAAGCTCATCATGTGCAAATTCCTCACTGTCATCACATTCATTATCAATATGTGGTTTCACCTGCTTCCTAGAGTGCGCGAGGCTCTGCTCCAGCATCAGCCTCTCCACTTCATCCACGTCGCCGTCCTCGCCATCGCCACTACAGCCCACCGAGCTCCACTTGGACTGGATCTTGGTCTCCTCAATCTTGCGGTCGACACTCGACTCCAGTCCATCGACGCCATCATCATCAATCCTATCCTGCCTGCCCTTGAAACTGTCCTCCGCAACATCATCGCTAGAATCTTCATCTTCATCAAAGTTAGGCATCGCTACAGAGGCCCCTGCTCGCTCCTCATGGCTTATTTCCTGCTCATCACGCACAACATGTTCAGCGACCACCAATTCATCATCAGTTCCGGACTCTTCATGACTTATATCGCCAATTGAATCCTCCCCATCCACATCCACATTGTCAGAACTCGCACCTTCGCCCTCGAGATCGGCAGGGCTTTCCTGCTCCACGTCAGGTTGATCCACGTCGTGCTTCACGCCTTCTCCATCTAATTCCTGATCCGCCTCGGTAAAGTAGTTTTCCTTGGCCTTCTCCAACGCCAGCGCAATGCTCGCGCCATCCACAGCCGAGTTCTGCGAGTTTGGTGCACGTGGAACCACTTCATCAGCACTTACGTTGCTCACAGGGGCCTTGGAAATACCGTCCGGGAAGACCGAAGTCGATCCATCATGAAGATCCAGCACCGCATCTCGTAACCGCGACTCCACGTTCCGGAGCTTCTCCACAATCTCAGGGGCAATTGAAGCGTACTTCTGCATCCACCGGAAGTCATTCAGAAGGTTACCGTCGCCGCCCGAGCCATGAGCCACAAGCAGCGCATTCAGGAACTCCGCGTTCATCAAGACTTCCTGCTCAACCGACTGCACCTTGGCAAGCTCACGGGCGCTCTCGGAACGAACGCGAGTCAGCTTCTCCTCTTCATCGAAGACACTAGCGCGGAGTTCACTCCACTCCATGATTCCACAGCAAGCCGTCAGCTTCTGGTACAACGACTGCACTTCGGCCGTCAAAGTCACGATTTCCTGACGAGTAGCAGTGAAATCCTTCTCTAGGTTTGCCACATTGTCCTCGTCCGGCTGGAGGGCGGCCGTGCGCTCTTCGAGGTCCTTCAGCTTGCTCTGCAGCTCACCTAAGTCGTGGTACTTGACGTTCTCCACCGCGCGGATCTTCTCACGGACGGCGGCTACAGCAGCCGTCAACGTCTTGTTCTCAGTACGCAGCTCCTCTACTTCACGTTCCTTCATCTCCGTTCGCCGCTGGTACGACACCTCACGCTTAGCGCGGTCCTTCTCCTCTTCCTGCAGCTGGCGCTCAAGCTGGCGTTTCTCCTCACGCAGAGACACCATCTCATCGCTGAACTCGTCCGATCCCTTCGCGATGATAGCAGACTTGTGGTACTGCTCCTTCAGTTCCTCGCGGAGCTGCTCAACGACAGACTCCAGCTCGCGGATCTGCGTCTCGTGCTCCTTGACCTGGTTGTCCAGCTCCTGCGCAGTAGCGCTATCGGCGGCTGCCTGCTTCACTGTCAGTTCGTATTCGGCCTGGAGACGCTCCAGCTCGTGCGCGGTACGACGGTGCGTCGCGTACAGCGCGTCAAGGTGGTGCGTAATGGCCTCATCGTCGCTCATATCTCCACTGTCCTCAGTCACTTCGTTGTCACCGGACGCGTTTGCGGCCTGCACCAGCTCCTCCAGGATACGTTTGAGGCGTGACTGAAGCTGCTGCTCGCGGTGCTGGGAAGCCTTCAGCGTCGTCGTCAACTCAGTCATCTGGTCCGTCAGCTCTGAGCGAGCAGCCTCCAGCTCCTTGTTCGACTCGGCCTTCAGTGACTTGACGTCAGCGTTCAACGTGTCAATGGTGTCCTCGAGATCCTGTTCGCGAGCACGAGAGCTCTCGCGCTCCTGGTTCAGCTTCAACGTAAGCGAGTCGATCTGAGAGACGTAGCGACTCTGCATCTCCTCCTGCGCCATGGCCATCTCGACCAACCTCTGACGGCTGGTCTCATCCGACTGCTTAGCCTCCTTCAGCTGCATCTGCTTCTCCTCGAGGGTGGTTGATACCTCGCTCAACTCAGCCCGAAGCCTGTCAACTTCGGACTGCATCCGACTCTTGATAGCGGCCAGCTCTTCCTCCTTCTCCGCGGACGCTCCACCGATGTTAGCCTCCATTTGAGACACCTCTCCCTCCAGACGCGTCTTCGTCTCTTCCAGGTCCAAGATCTGCGCCGTGCACTCGTCGATCTGGCTGCGAGCCTCCTTGATTTCGTGCGTCAGAGTCGACACCTCACGCTGGTGAAGAGCCTCTTGCTTCTCCAGCTCCTTCTCCAGCTCAGCAATCGTGACCTTGGTCGTCTCGAGTTCAGACTGAGCACCCTCCAACTCCGAGATTCGCTCTTCAAACTTCGACTTCATGGCAGAGAACTCAGTCGCGTGCTCCAGACGGAGGTTTGTCTCCGTGTTCAGAGTGACACGCTCGTGCTCAATCTGCGCGCGCTGAATCTGCTCCAGCAGGTCGTTCTTCTCGTCCTTAAGCGCAGCCAGTTCGTCTTCAAGCGCGTCGAGGTTGCTCTTCTCAACGAGCGTGTCGCGCAGTTGCCGCATCGCCTGCTCCCTGTCTGCGATCTGCTGCTTGAGCTCCCCGATCTTCTCGTCGTAGTCACTGGAGAGCTTCGTGATGGTGTCTTCCATGATGACCTTCTGGCTCTCCTTGGCCGCGTTGAACTCCTCGGTCATCTCCTCCAGCTCCTGCTTCAGTTCGTCCTTCTCCAGTTGGCTTTCGAGCAGCAGCTTCTCCAGTTCGTTGCGCTCTTCAGTGCTAGCTGCGGTGAGAGCAGCCTGCTTCTTCATCTCGTCACCGTTCTGGAGTGCCTGGGCAACTCGCTCCATCTCCTTCAGCTTCAGCTGCGCGATGAACAACTCATGCTCCTTCGTAGCCTTCACACGACGGACGGTCTTCGCCTCACGCTTCGACAGATCCAGCATCTTTGCGGACGCAGTCTCAATACGCTTCAAAGTCTTGGTCAGAAGTCCGACCTGCGTCTGCTTCGCCTGCAGCTCCGACGTCAACTGGCGGACCCTTTTCTCCTTCTCGCTCTCCAGGTTACGGATCTGCTCACGCACCTCGGCCACCTCCTTCTTCGACTTGCGCACCACCTCGTTCTTCTCCTCGTTCTCAGCCTTCTCACGCGCGAGCAGGTTCTCCAGCAGCGAGTTCTTGCCCTGCGCTACACCCATCAGCTTGCTCTCCTCCTGCAGCTTCTGCATCAGCTCCAGCCGTTGAGCCTCCTTCTGCTTCTCGGTATCGGTCAGCGACGTGCGAAGCTCTTTCAGTCTGGCCTGGAACTGCTGCTCCTCGCTAGCGAAGCGGCGCTCCACGTCGGCCTTGGTAGCCGCCAGCGCCTCCAGCTCCGCCACAGAGCGGGCCAGGCGCTGACGCAGCTTGTCGTTCTCTTCCTCTCTATCCGCAGAGCTGCGGCTCAGCCGCTGGGTGGCCTCCACCTTCACCTGGCTCATCGTCTCCTGCAGGGTCTTCGTGGCCTCCTCCAGCTTCTTCTGCTTCTTGGCGAGCTCCGACAGCTGATCATCGAACTTGTTGGCCTTGTCCTTGCTGCTGCTGGCGATCTGCTCCAGCTTCTCCTCCATCACCGCCGCCGCGCTGCGCTGCTGGCTTTGCAGCGCCTTGTTGAGCTCCGTGCGTGCATCAGCCAGCTCGTCACGCAGCGTGGCGCTGCTCAGCTTGGCGTCCTGCAGCTTCTTCTCCTGGCGGTCCAGCGCGCTGGAGAGCTGCGCCAGGTCCTCCTTGCTCTGGGTCTGCGCGTTCTGGAGCGGCACCAGGTCGCTCTTGCGCAGGGCCGAGCTCTGCAGACGCTGGATGTCGTCCGTCAGGTCGCTCTTCAGAGCCGCGAGGCTCTCCTGCCGCTGCGAGGACGACTGCTTCTCGAGACTCTGCACCTTCTGCTCCATCTTCTCGGCCATGCGCAGGACGTTCTGGGCTAGGCGGTCCTCCATCTCGCGGAACTCGCGCGTGAGTCGGATGCTCAGCAGGTTCTCCACGGCCTTCATGTCCACGTAGCTGCCCATCTGGCGGTGCATGAGCTGCACCCGGTCCGCGAGCTTGAACAGCCCCTGCTCCTGCTTCTGCTTGTTGGCCACCAGCGCCTCGATGTTGTCCTCCAGCGTCGAGATCTTCATGGTCGAGGACGACAGCGTCTTGGCGCGCGACGCGAGCTCCTGCAGCTCGCGGTCCACGCTCACTTTGCGGCCCAGCAGGTCCGCGCTATGCTCTTCGAGGCGCGCGATGGCGGCAGCGTTGGCCTGCACGCTGGCGATGAGCTTGGGGTCGGACACGGCCGGCGCGCTGGACGACGCGTGGCTGTTGGCCGACACGAGCACGGCATCGCGCAGCTCCGAGATCTGCGCCGCGAGCGCCGACGTCTGCGTGGTGAGGCCGGCCACGTCGGTGCGCAGGTCGGCCACCTTCTTGTCCACGGCGCCGTTGCGCGACGCGAAGTGCGTCTCCAGGCTCTTGGTCACCTCGTCGATGACGTGCTTGGGCACGTCGCTGGGGATGTCGGCGTCCGGCACGCGGATGCGCGGGCCCAGGCTGGCGCCCAACGGGCGTGCGTGGGCGTGCGGCACGCGGCCGTCCGCTCCGAGGCGGCGGCTAAGACGCGTCGTCACGCCGCCGCTCATGGAGCGCGTCTCGTCCAGGTCGTAGCGCGGCCGCGGGGTGCCCAGGTCCGCCATGGCCATGGCCCCGGCGCCGCCGGCCGACGCACGGTGCTGCTGCAGCATGGCCGCCGTCAGGCCGCCGCCGCCGGCGATGCCCACGTGCGGGCGGCCGGAGGCGCTGGCCACGCTGCCGTGGCCCGAGTCGAGGCGCGCGCGGCCCAGGCCCTGGTTGCTGGACATGGAGCCGGTGTCGTCGTCGCCGCGCACGAAGGCCTTGGGCCGGGCCGAGGCGCGCGAGGACACGGAGCCCGAGTCGTCGTCTGCGCGGATGAAGGCCTTGGGTCGGGCGGACGCGCGGGACGACACGGAGCCCGAGTCGTCGTCCGCGCGGATGAAGGCTCGGGGCCGAGCCGAGGCCCGTGACGAGACGGAGCCCGAGTCGTCGTCTGCGCGGATGAAGGCCTTGGGCCGCGCCGACGAGTGCGAGGACACGGAGCCCGTGCCGTCGTCCCCCATGTACACGCGCGGGCGCGCCGACGTGTGCGAGCCCATCGAGCCCGTGTCGTCGTCGCCGCGCACGAAGGCTCGGGGCCGGGCCGAGCCGTGCGAGCCCATGGAGCTCGTGTCGTCGTCGCCGCGGATGAAGGCGCGCGGGCGGGCCGACGAGCGCGACGACACGGAGCCGGCGTCGTCCTGGGCGCCGACGTACGCGCGCGGCCGGGCCGACGAGTGCGACGACACGGAGCCCGACGCGGAGCCCGAGCGCGCCAGTGTCGGCGCCGTCACCGACACGTCGGGCGCGCGCACCTGCGGCTTGTCGCCGATCTTGCGCAGCAGCTTGAGGTTGTTGTTGGTCTTCTCGATGATCGAGGACAGGTCCGAGTCCCAGGACGCGCTCATGGCGGCCGAGGTGCCGGCGGCCGGTCGGTGTCGGTGTCGGAGTCGGTGTCGGTACGGCCGGCGCTTGGGGGGCGAAACGGCGCTGCCCTGTCGATAGGCGAGTGGGAACGCGCAAAGAGCAGCGCGTCTGCCGGCCTTGCCTTGGTGGGCGGAAGCGGAAGTGGGGACGCCCCAGCGCCGTCCAGTTGTATGGGCCCGCCACGATCAGCTGCTCGCCGACAGCCCCCCGGCATCGGGTGTGCTCTTTGTACCCGACTCTGCCATGCATGTTCGGCTAACCTGATATTCTCTGTCCGATTTGATGGCTGGTCAGCATTTTCAAGTCATGCAATCGTCTTTTGCTACGGTATGTATAGTATATCCTGTATATTTTAAAATATACGGATATATGTTCGATTGCAGGTGTCAGCAGTTATGGCAGGTTGAAGCGGCCGCTTGTCACGCTGCGACTTGTGCAGGAAGCGTGCACTGCAGGCCAACGGCAATGCTGTACATGTACGAGGTGTTGCTCGTCAATCCGATGAGTTCAAGGCAGTCTGAATAAGGGCTGCAGTATCTGCACTGCACTGCACCGCAATCCTCGTCCGGCCTTCGGGCGCGTTGCAGCCGGGTCGAACTGGCCTCCGCTCGCGCTCGGTCGCTTGCTTGCCATCATCTTCAACGACACCCCGCCGCAACGTGCTACATGCAGCACGGTGCTATAATAGCAAGGGTGGACAGGCACCTTCGCCAGGCTTGGTGCGTCCCACGTGGACCAACCAGCCACCCGTCAAAAAAGAACAGATACCTTCCGACGGTGCCAGCAACAAGTGAGTCAGTAACTTCGAGCCACGAATATGCCGTCGGTGTCGGCACTTTAGCTCGAGTGCGGACGGCGCCGCAGTCGATTGCCACCTTCGTCACCTCGCTAGGCCCGATTTTTCCGCGCGCATTCACCAGCGACGAGTGTCGAGTTGAATCAACACGACACATCGCTCTCGGTGGTCAAGTCGAGCCGCGCCGTTAGTCTGGATACCGGTTCCGTACAGTATCAGCTCGCTTTTACTTGGGCTCGAGGCTCAGTCCTCGGCTCGGCTCGGACGTGGGCTCGGCATAGACAGTCTGGGCTCGATCCCCTCTACGCAGGACAATCCCCTCTTCAAGAGACTAGCCGCCCCCCCCACAACACAAGATGAGCACCAAGGGCAAGTGGCTCACCATCGAGCAGAAGTGCGAGGTCATCGCGCAGCACCGGCTCGAGCCGGGCATGAGCTACACGCAGCTGGCGGAGTGGACGAAGGCGCGCTTCGAGCTGTCGGTGGGGCCCACGCGCCAGACCATCCGCAACATCGTCAAGGGCGCGGCCGACATCGAGGCCAAGCGCCTGTCAGGCAACTTGTCGGCCAAGGGCCGTCGGCCCTGCGTGCGCTCGCAGGAGCTGGAGACGCGGCTCGAGCAGTACGTGGCCGACTGCCGGCAGCGGGACGTGCGGCTCACGCGCCGCCTGCTCAACACGCGGGCGCGGGAGATCCTGGACGAGCTGCCGGACGCTCCGACGCACAATCTGTCGGTCGGTTGGCTCACGCGCTTCATGAAGCGCCATGGGTTGAGCTTCCAGAAGGACAGGGACGACGCAGTGGACGCGGCCGCGGTACCGACTGCTGCAGCTGCCGGTGTGGCGGTGGACGGAGGGTTGAACGCTGCAGCGGCTCAGACGCTGGAGCTGGTGGCGGACGTGGAGGCGGAGCGCGCGCGCGTGGACAAGCTGCGCCAGAAGGCGACCAAGAGGCTGCGCGAGATCGAGAAGGAGGCCAGGGAGCTCAGGAAGTACCTGCGCCAGCTTGACGCCGTGCCGACGCAGTCAGTCGATGGGCTGAACCCCTAGCGGCTCGTTAATCTATTGGTGCGTGTGCTATTTGATCCCGTGTCTGAAGGCTGAGAGGCTGCGCGTCGTGAACTCTAGATCTGTGACGTGTGCAGTGCCAACCGCAGTCCTCCGCTGCAGGCTTGATAGCGCTGGAAATGCTGCTGCACGCGCTGCATGTGCTGAGGCGTCTCCATGGCGCAGTACGACGTCAGCAGCACACGCTGCCGCCCTTCCTCCAGGAAATACCCAACCTGCAATGAACAAGCATGCAACCGTGAGCGACAACCCCGCAATCTGCCTGTGAGCTAGCTTACTGTACCTCGACCATCGGCGCTTCGTCGGTGCACTCGCTCAATGCCACGGGGTAATCCAATACCCGCGCCAGCTCCTGCTCCTGCACTAGTACAGTGGACTCCGTAGTGGACTCCAAGTGCACGTCAGTAGTCACGTCTGGCTGCGTGACGGCAGCGAGCCGGAGGGTGCGCCGAGCCGTCGCGAACTCTGCATGCAGCGTGTTGGCCAGCACGAGGTCCCCCGTGAGCTCGTACTCGGCTCGTGTCTCGAGCCGAGTGCCGACCGAATACAACGCCACCGAACAACTGGTGGCTCGCAACTGCAGCACGTCGCTGGACACGACCACGTCGCGCGCGAAGCTCTGGCGCCACGTCGGAGGCAGGTTCGACAGCAACACGCAGGGCTTGAGGCCGCAGAGCAGGAACAAAACTTCACCGAAGAAGTTCATGGACTCGGGTTGCAGACCGAACTGCGCCACGAGCCTCTGCAGCTCGTGCGCCGGTCGAGCCTGCCACCAGTGAGTCTCCAGCTCCCGGAACCGTTGACACACGCGCAACTTCGCGCACATGAGTCGGTGGCCAGCCTTCCAGTCGTCTCGCTGACACGTTTTCGAGCAATACGCGGCCCATTTGCACTGAGAGCAGCGAGACAGCGGCTTGTCCGCGGCTTGGCAGGCACTGCAGACGCTCGCCATCTTTGGTTCCAAGCCCTTTGTACGGAACACAATAATTGGTCCGTTTCGATGTGCCATAAATAAGCATACAAATGTCAAGTCAAAGTAGTATGCCCTTTTGAAAATGGTACTGAGACCTTGTCAGAGCATTCGCCGACGAAATGAGAGAAAAGTGGTGTGAATTATGAATGAGGATCGAGCAGACCGCCACTACTTGCCATGAATTGGCCTAGTGCTACTGTCGTTCCGAGGTGATCAGTCTGGTTGCTGGTCTAGTTAGTAGTACGTGTTGACCTCGAGCCAACCCGGGTAGCGGACCATCTGACCCGTGTCCTTGCGGATGATGCTGCGAGACGTGGAGCGCATGAGGAACTTGCGGCCTTCGTCCAGCAGTAAGAGGAAAATCGCGAATGGGAGCGCCGGGAACCAGTGCACCAGGCGCAAACTCATCGTGTTCAGGACCGTGTGCGTGAAGCCAGCGTAGGCGATCACAGCACTCAGCATGAATTCGAACATGAGTCCGAAATTCAGGACGCTGTTGAGCATTCCCTGCGAAACGATGGACAGGTACCGCGTCTTGCAGATCATCACGTTGGACCACTGCATCTCCACGACAGCGATGAAGAACGCCGTCTGAGCGATCGACAGCGCGCTGTACTGCATCATGCGGGACATGACGTTCACATACGCCTTGTCTCCATCGCGGTAAGTGAACCCGGCGCGGTAGTTCAGCAAGCAATCCTTTCCAGTGCACGGGTCGGTGCCATTGGCAAACTTGATCTTCTCGAAGCTCTTGCCCACCTTGTACGAGTGCGAGGACGACAACTCGAACGTGGTTTTGGTTTGCTGGCCGGTCGAGTCCACGGCAGTCACTACCGTACCCCCGAAGGCATCTTGAGCTCCACTAAGGGCTGACACAGCCCCACCAGTCTGGCTTTCGTCAGTGATCGCCCACACACTCATCGGCTGGAAGGAGCTGAAGATTTGCACCGAGATACTCGACACCAGTCCCGGGGCGTCTGTCCGCGTAGTGTCGTAAGCAAACCAATTCATGTTGAAGAAGGACGAACGTCGAGATGACATCGGGTAGTACGGGCGATAGCCGAGGGAGTACGCAGCCTCCATGGACTGGACAGTAACGAGCGGAGACGGCGTGTAGTCTGCGTATGTCGAGGGCTTGGTTCGTTCAAAGTCTGCAGGCCTCGAGCCATCGGTATCAAGATTCTGGAGTGGGAACTGGCAATCGACCACCTTACCGCCTCCAGCGGGGTCGTAGAAAATGTATGCGTCGAAAAAGTCACCTCCAGTCGGAATGGTATCGTTGTAGTCGTCCTGGCAATCGGAAGCTCCGTCATTCGCTAGGCCGTATAGCTGCCCCAGAGGAACGAGTTTGCCATCCTGTTTGTATTTGCCTCCAGCAGTGCAATAGCGACCACCTTCGGTTTGGCACCAGATCACCTGCTTTCCGAAGCGGTCGTAGTATCCGAGGTTGGGCAGGATCTTCGGTGGGTAGCCGTAGTCGTTCATCACGGCCAAGAATGTGAACATGCCAGCGCCAGCCTCGATAATGCCAACCATAGCGTACGCAAAGAAAATCAGCTTCTTGGTGACTAGGTGCTCCGTTTCAGCGTTTCGCGGTGCTCGCAGCATGATGTCGTTCTCCGCGCCTTCGTACGCCATAGCGATTGAAGGAATCATATCCGTGCCGAGACAAATCAGCAGCATCAGCACAGTAGTTAGCGGCAGCGGTAGACGGACAGTAGCGTACAGCAAGAAGGGCACCAGTTCCGGGATATTAGCCGCCAGAGCGTAGGCGATCGACTTCTTCAGGTTGTCGAAGATGATGCGTCCTTCCTCCACACCGCACACGATCGAGGCGAAGTTATCGTCGAGCAGAATCATATCAGCGGCTTCCTTTGATACGGCAGACCCCATGATTCCCATGGCGATACCGATGTCGGCCTTCTTCAAGGCAGGCGAGTCATTCACACCGTCACCCGTCACAGCAACAATCTCCTTTCGGCGCTGGCAGTTCTCCACGATAATCAACTTCTGCTGCGGTGACGTTCGCGCGAACACAATTTGTCTGTGGTCCAAGATGCGATCCCACTCCTCCACCGGGGTGTCCAAACTGATCGTCCACCCGGGGACAACAATGGCCGGGGCAGTGTTCGGATCAATCCATCCGTTGTCGCCTGGCTGGAGTCCACGCTCGTTGTTTTCTTCTTCAATGTCCTCGCAGGTTGGTCCCCACAGAATTCCAACCTTGTGCGCAATAGCCTTCGCCGTGATCGGGTGGTCACCGGTGACCATGATCACACGAATTCCTGCAGTTTTGCATTTCGCCACAGCGATCGGGACTTCGGGACGCGGAGGGTCGATCAGTGCCATCAGACCGATAAAGCACAAGGGTTCCTCCACCTTCGGGTCGGGCTTTGGCGTCGCCTCGTAGTCGACATCCTTCTCTCCAAGCGGGAAGTTGGGGTTATCCGTGCTGAACTCGTAGTGGGCCGGGTAAATGTCAGGGTCGAGGACCTTTTGGGCAAATCCAAGCACACGCATGCCCTTCTTGGACAAGATTAACTGAGCAGCCTCCACTTCGGCAAGACGTTCCGGAGTCATCTCAACCACTTCACCGTCGATAAGAACGGTTCCGCAGCGAGCTGTAATTCGTTCAGGAGCACCCTTCATCACCATCAATATCGGTTTGCTGTCGTCGTTGTCTTGCTTGTGGAGAGACAACTGGTACTTGTTCTTGGAATTGAACGGAATCTCCTTGATTTTCGCGTTTTCCTCGCGATACTCAATGACGTCCCTCTTGTCGTGGCAGAACTTGATCATGGCTGACTCGGACGCATCACCGATTGTCTCCCACGCAACTTTCTCCATTGTTGCTCCGTTCCCCATCGACACCGTCTCCTTGAACGGCTTGCGCTTTCCACGCATAGACAAACCATCAGGGCCAACCGCCTTTTCATACTTGGAGTCTTCGTCGAACACAGCGTTGTTGCACAACGTCGCGCAGCGCTGCAGCGCCTTGAATGATGGAGAGTTCAGGTCGTAGTTTCCCACAGGCGTGATAGAGCACTCGGCATCGAAGACCTTGTTGTCATACACGAGGTTAGCCACCGTCATGACATTCTGGGTAAGCGTGCCGGTTTTGTCGGAGCAAATGCAGCTTGTGGAGCCCAGTGTTTCGACACCCTCCAGGTTCTTGACCAGCACCGACTTGTGCGCCATCCGATTCGCAGCAAGACTCAGACACACCGTGACCGTCGCTAGAAGTCCCTCGGGGACATTCGCGACGATGATGCCGATCATGAAGACCACATTCGTGACGATGTCGGTTTTGAGGAAGACGCCAATGATGAAGAAAATCACTCCAATCACCACTGCGACAATCGCGATGATGTGGACGAAGTGGTTGATCTCACGTGCGATCGGCGTCATGTTCTGGTCAGTCGTCGTCGCCAGCTTCGCGATGCGTCCCATGACGGTTTTGTCTCCAGTCCGAACCACGACGCCTTTGCCCGACCCTTGCGGGATGAAAGTTCCGAAAAAACACAAATTCTTGGTCTCGAGCGGGTTTTCATCCGTGCAATCCGGAATTCGCTTCAACGGTTCCGGCTCGCCAGTAAGACACGAGTTGTCCACCGTCATATCATCGGAACACTCCAGCACGCGGATATCGGCTGGAACCTTGTCACCGCCCTTGAGCACGATGATGTCTCCTCGGACGAGCTGTGAAGCCTCGATCTTCTGGGACTTTCCCTCTCTGATCACAGTCGTGACTGTCGGCATCATTTGCTTGAACGACTCCATGAGGTTCGAAGACTTGGCGTTCTCGAAGTAGGAGAATGTGCCCGTGATGACGACGACTAGGAACAGCACAATGCCAAGGTACAGGTTGTTGGGGTCGCCCTGCAGGCCGTAGATGAGGATGCACAAGGCGCCTCCCACCCACAGCAGCATGCTGAAGAGACCCGTGAGCTCGCGGATGTACTTGACGATCTCTGGGGTTTGTTTCGGAGGCGTCAACCGGTTCAGTCCCTCGACCTCCTGGCGTCCGTGGACGTCGTGGGTGGTCATACCGTTGACAGGGTCGGACCCGAGGTCGGCGAAGATCTCGGCGGGGCTCTGCTTGTGCTCCGTCATGACGAGCTCGCGCTTGGCGTCGTCCGTGTCGTCCTTCGCTTTCGTGTTGCGATTCTTCCGGCCCTGCTGGCGCAGCCGCATCTCGGTCGTCACCGCGACGATGTCGGCGGACGACAACCGAGGGTGCGAGTCTCGGCTGGAGGAACCTGGCATGGTTCACTTGGGCTCGGCCACTGACGCTACTGCTCTTCCCGACCAGCTCCCGAAGTGAAAGTGCCGCCCACAGGTCGCGGCGGAGCTTGGATCTCGGCCCAGGCGGCGGTCGTTTCGTAGCGCCCGATCCTTCCCTTCCGTCTCCATTTAGGACACCGACCCTTCCTGCATCCGTTCAAGGCGAAACCAACCGCGTGCATCACTGGCATGCACCACCACGCTTGAGCCGGGAGGCACGCACAACAACAGCAACAAAACAGGATCAGTATGAGCCAACACCTGCGATCAAACTGCAGGACACGCCACCCGAAACTATTCCCTCAACTGCAGCGAAAACGTCAAGATAACAAACCTCAGCATCAGCACTGCACCACCGTTTCCCTGTTATTCATACCGAGATCACTCCTTTTCAGCCTCGCTGTCGACGACCGCGCCCACCAGCGACGCGAGCACACCATCCATCGCCGCTAAAAACTGCTCGCCGAACGCCTCGTCCGAAAATCGCTGCGACGAGTTGCGCGCCGCCGATCGCATGGCCACCGAATCGGCCGGGGACTTCTCCAGCAGCAGCAGCATCTTGTCGGCGTACCCGTCGGCGGTGAGCGCCAGACACCCCGTCCCCGGCTTGACGATGTCGGCCTTGGGGCCGCCGGAGTTGTTGGCGACCACGAGCATCCCTGCCGCCATCATCTCCACGTTGCTGATGCCGAAGTGCTCGTTGTACATGGTGTGCACGCCGATGGAGCTCCTGGCGAGGTACCGCTTCAGCTCGGCGAAGCTCGCGTTCACCACGAAGTCCACGCGCTCCGCGACGCCCAGCTGCTCCGCCTGCTGCTTGAGCGTCTCCACGCGCGCTTCGTCGTCGGCGTTGCGACAGCTCCCCAGCAGCACGAGGCGGAAGTCGCGGAACTTGGCGTTCATCTGCTCCGCGTACTTGGTCAGCAGCACGTGGAGGGCCTGCAGCTGCAGGAGCTGGTTCTTCTCCGGCCGGAACTGCGACACGGAGAGCGCGATGAGCTCGCGGTCTTCCAGACTGAAGTCCACGTACTCGCGCATGGCTCCGCACGGCGGGTACACGACGGCGGGCGCCTTGCCCCAGAGCTGCTTGATGTGGCTGTAGGTCCATGTCGAGTTGACCATGGCCACGTCCGTGCAGTACCTGCCCACGAGGCTGTAGGCGCCTGCGAACAGGCGGTAGTAAATGTACTTGGCCCTGGACCTGGACGAGCTGGAGGCGATGGCCGCGTCGTTGTTGAAGCCCGCGTCGCGCTGCTGGACCTGGGCGATCATGTCGGTGGAGATCATCGGGTAGTGCACGTAGGCCACGACGGGGCAGGCGTAGAGCAGACTGGCCACCACGTAGGAGAACGGGCAGCCCGTGGTGTCCACCCACGTCTGCGGGTAGAGCCCCCGCCTCCTGCTCTGCTCAAAGGCCTCGAGGGCCAGACGCACGTGCGCCGCGCTCTGCCACAGCAGCGTGAAGCTCGGGTAGCGACTGGGCTCGAGCAGCTCGCGGCTGGGCAGCGGCACGAGCGTCACGTGGCGCTCCACGTGCAGCGTCTGGAGCTGCGGCAGGTTGAAGGCGTCCGCGGCGCGGGCCACGAGCTGCGCGGCCGAGAGCCCGTCGTCGCCCGCGTACAGCGCGATCTGCAGCTTGAGGTGGCGCCGGTCCGCGCGCCCGAAGCGCTGCACGAGCGCCAGCAGCGCGCAGTAGAGCACGCGCTCGCCGCCGCCGCCGCCGTTGGCGTACGGGTGGAAGACGCCCACGGTCACAGTCCCGGGCGCGCGCTTGTGCGCATCGGCGCGCGCGCAGAGGAAGGAGCGACGCGTAAGGAGCGCGGCGATGGCCGCGGCAAAAGGCAGCAGCAACAGCGGCGACACGAGCAGCAAGCGCAGCGACGGAGGAGACTCCATGCTCATGAACTTCGTGCGGGGGTTGTGAATGAATTGCCACGTAAGTAACTTTTGGTGTGCCGAGGATTTGGTACATGGCTGCATAGAATAGGCCGCGATGGAACACATTTGCGGGACTAAACGTTTGTGTGGACCAAAATCTGCGTCGGTCGCCCGAAACCATGGTGGTGGCAGACAATTCTATGACGGTTTTTCGATGTCTGGTGGTTCACGGTCTTCCACCATGACTCGATCCTTCTCCTCATCGCTTTCTCATTCTACTGGCTCGATACATCGGGCTTCACGGGGGGGGGGGGGGGGGGGGGGGGGGGGGCACACCCCGAAGGGCACGTGGCTCGAACCGTTGATCAAGTCCAGGGTTATACAGCTTGGTGTGCACACTTGACCGGATCGCTGGGCTGCTCACGAGCAATCTGCATACAGGGGGCAGAGGGCGCATGGAAGGTCTCTAATAACCACTTGGGCTGTCCCGACGTGCCATCTTGACGGAATCCCTGGCCTCTTCCTGGAAGACGACTTGCTCTGCTCTTCGGGCCGTAGCTCGGTTGACGATCTAGCGCAGACTTGCCCAGGCGCACCACTGGATGAAGAGTATCTGGTGCATGGTGCTAACACATAAGCGACTGGGACTGGGTCTCAACGGTGGCATCACGGTCTTGGAGGGGGCTCACTTCGTGAGACCGGGGTTCGCGCTCGCGAACGGGTCAGCGACTTGGATGGGGCTCGAGAAGAACAGTAATTAACATTGGTTCAGGGGGTCGGCTCGCTACGGCGCGGCCGATACCCCCCTCCCCTCGGGTCGTTCTTGTGGATGGCTTCCCCTCTCGGGTTGCCCGCTGCGCTGCCCCCGCAGCGCACGCAGCACGGAGAAGGCCTCCCCCTTTTTACCTTGGCCCCAGTATGAGGGACTTTTGCCCAAGGAAGGGGACCAATTTCACTGGCTCTCGGAGGTTTTCGTCGCGGTCCGTTGTCTCTTGGCAGTGCCAAATCGAAAGTGCGAGCCTGCGAAACCATCGGAAGTGGGCGCCGTCCAGTTGTTCCCTGTGAAGGGACCCCTCCCTCCTTCCCCATGAAGGGACCCCCCCCCCCCTCCCTCCCCGCGAAGCCCCCCCCTCCCCCCCGAATCCCCCAAAGGGGAATTCCCCAAAAGGGCAATGAGGACCCATCATGTAAGTGTGGCGAGGCGGGTGAACGCCTTTTGACCGCCCGGGTGTATAGCGCTGTGCTCCAGAGTCTGGAAGGTACTCCCTTCTAGGAAGTCCTCCACTGGGAACGCCTGAACGTGAACGTCCAGGTAGCGTGGTAACCCCTCTTGGTTCGTATGTCTTCAAACCGGGAGATGCACCGCGGGGATAGGTTGTTTTTTATACCAATATCGGTCTTTGGAGAAGAGCGTAGCGTCACCAATGTAGACGTAGCTCCAACAACCAAGATAAACAAAATCAATGCAGTGTTATACACACAAATATATAGCCGTTCTTATTCTTAGACCCTTAAACGGTGGGTCTTCACACCAGTCAACTTAGCTGAACCTCTGGGACACTGGTCAATTCCGGTCAGCTTTTAGCATAAGCACACCACCTCAGAATACACTGAGGAACAGTTCAACACAGTTTCACAACCTATAACACAATATGTCCTTCGATCACAATCCTGGATGGGACTTTCTTCCACTCTTTCCAGGATGTATATGATATATGAAATGTAGGATCGCCTAAACAACTAGGATATGAAATAGGGCAGATTTAAAACGGACTCCACACCCGCTACTCACCCTAATTTGGACGGAGTATTTTGGGTGGTGGAGTCCACACCTCTGGCTGTCCTTCCTCAGAGGGCCTTTCGCCTTCAGCACTTGATCGGAGTCGCCGGTATTTGTCCGGCCGAAGCTATCCGAGCGCTTGCGGGGTACACGGATAATTGAACTCTGTTTGGTTTTATCTTTGTGGCTATCTTCCTGCAATAGACACACATTCAGCTCTTAACTTACTTTCAGTATACTTCGAGGGGGCGTCATCATCTTAGGCGTGCTTGATCTCACCGTGATGTCGTGGGTACAGGCGTAGGACTTCAATGTTCCACGGAATCTTACTAGAACCTAGTTGGTCGTCCTGGTCGGTCGGGAATCACTCGGCTTGATTATTCCTTGATCCTCTCGTCCAGGGTGTCCATTGTTCTTCGGTGTTCTTTGGTGTTCTTCGGTGTTCTTCGCCACGTCCAGCCATGTCAAGATGGGCGGCCACCAGTCTAATGTAAACTGGGGCATTTGGTCGCTCCCGTAGGCTTGAACCATCGTTCGGTAGTTGGCCCATCCAGACTCATTACGTCCAGAATGTTCAACCCGATCCACGGCTGGATGTGAGAACGCCGCGTCCCGCAAATATCATCATGCCCCACAATTCCATACTCACTGATGTATTGGCTTTTCAACCAATCACCACGTTCCACAGTAAAAATGCCACCTACATGGTATTATTGACAGCAGAGATAGTGAGGCGAAGTTGCTGTTGGCATGATGATATTCAGCACTACACTTGGCTGCTGTTCATGCTGATCCAAGCGTATATCCGAAGGTAGAAGTAGATGGTCAAGTCGCTGGACCCCCCCCCCAGGATTCGCTCACGCAGGCTCGGGGTCACTCCTGATATGAAGCGTGACGGTCACTTGCTCTTCATTAGCAAACTTAAATCAATCCAAATGCCGACAATATTACCCCAATCATTTTATCAAGATTTGAAAATCTATCGAAGTTGAAGTTAGAAATTAATCGACCGCCGCCAGTAGCCTCAACTCGTGGCGACGGCAACTTGCTGTTATACGGTCTGTGAAATGTGATCCGTCAAAATGACGACACTTCTACATCTGCGTGCAACATGGCCCGCTATTTCCTGACGAAGCTCCAGAAGGAGAAGCTGTTGCGCCTCCACAGAGAAAACCAGGAGTGGCCTATGACTCTCGTTCTTGGCTGGGCAATCAACAAACTTAAAAAGCAGCTCAGTTTAAACTACTCGCCGGGTCGCCCAAACCTGTTCGCGCAGTCGGAAGCGCGTAAGCAAGGCTTCAAGGTCGCTTATGACGACACAAAGAGGATGTACACGCTGAGCAAGAACCTCGCCACTGCACTGCAAGCTCATCTGAGGCCGTGTGGTATGTGGATGTTTGCGGTCCACAACGAGTTCCTGCCTGGAGAGCAAAGCCCGCTGGTTCCCGAAGCAATGGTGAACTACGCGCTCCGTGATGGCGTCGCGGACCTGCAGTGCTGGCATGAACGATTGGGGCACTTATGCCACCAGCATGTGAGGAAAATGGTCGACAATGGCTTAGTAGACGGCATGATGCTCCGCAAGCGGCAGTTTGCTACGTGCGAAGCCTGCCAGCTAGGTAAACAGCGTGCCAAGACCCCACATAAGATGCTGGACCGCGGTGTGACCGAGCAGAACCAACTCGTGTTCGCAGATCTGCTGTTTCCTCCCAAGAACTACAACTGCACGAGATTCAATGCGGTGTTAGTAGTCATGGACGCGTACACGAGGTTTGTTACAGTGTATCCCGTGAAGACGAAGCACAAGGACGATGTGAATCCGTTGATCAAGCGGTACATCAACTGGGCAGAGCGACAGTTACTGTCGAGCAGTATCCTGACTTGACGAGTGCGGGGCCTAGAGATTACGACCTCCCGGTCGTAGGAGGGCGAGCTGATGACCGCAGTGCACCAGATGATGAAGTACTGGAGGAAGAAGAAGTGCTCGCCGAAGATGAGCAGCTTCAGCACGCGACAGAGCCCCCACACGCAAGCTGGATGGATCGTGAACCACCGGCATTTAACGATAACATCGTGTTCTCAAGGGTCAAGCCGCCCTTCGGTCGAGAAGCAGAGTAGGCAAGTGGCGAAGCTGAAGATGATCGCAGCGAAGATGAAGTACCCATCGATGAAGAAGATTCGCACAATGACTACGAGAACGATGAGATTGGAGGAACTGAGTCGGAGTATGGGCATGACGACATGCAAAGCAACTCAGTGATTGGGGATGACTTTGCAGATGGTCGCGCACGCGACGTGCAAAATGAGCTGCCGCCAGGGAACGTGGAAGATCAGAATTCGATTTGTGAGGAAAGCCCCGCAAGAGAAGAGGACGAATATGATGCCGAGGGCGCTTCGGACGATGGCGAACAGTACCAGGCGGAACCCCTGCATATAACAGGTCATCGTCGATCTCGGGCCGATGAAGAGTCAGTGATCAGTGGGCAGGCCGAGCCAAAGCGAACCCGCACCAGCCTCGTGTACGTAGCTGATGGAGAAGCTGAGGATGACGATCTAGATGAAGAACTAACACGGGAGTTTGCAGTCTACGCGGCTATTGTAATGGTGACGGTGAAGCAGGAGAACCCGCAGCAGCGACTATGGCACGAGTCCGAAGTCCGACTTCCGAGATGTGTCAAGCAGGCAACACAGTCGCCGCAACGCAACGAGTGGTGGGCCGGTATGGAGAAGGAGATGGCTGCCATGGAGGCCGAGGACGTTCTTGAACTGGTACCAGAAGAAGAGATGCCCGTCGGGAAGCGAGCTCTCGAGACCATGTGAAGATTCCAGTTTAAGACGGACAATGAGGGCAACGTGATTCGGTTCCGCCCCCGCCTCTGTGCACGCGGTGACAAGCAGGATCCCGAGATAGATTTCTTCTCGATGGAGATATACTCACCCGTGGCCAGAATGGCTTCGTTTCGGTTGTTCGTGGCTCTGTGTGAAATACTGGACCTGGACCCATTTCAATGCGATGTGAACACGGCGTTTCTAAACGCAGCCTTGAAGATCACTCACTACATTCGGCGCATTGCAGGGTTCCCAATCAAGAATGGTTGGGTGTACAAGGTGAAGCACGCACTATATGGTCTTCACCAAAGCGGCCGCGAGTGGTATGATGAATTGAACACGTGGCTGGAGAACCACGGATGGAGCCGCTGTGCCTCGGAACCTTGCTTGTACGTATACAACAAGGGGAACGTACTCGCACTTCTGCTAGTCTATGTGGATGACATCATATGTGGGACAAACAACGAGGCATGGAAGGTGCCGTTCTTCGCGGAGCTGAACGCGAGGTATGGTATTAAGGACCAGGGCAGGCTGCACAGCTACCTGGGTGTGCAGGTGGAGCTCACGGAGGAGGGTGCATTTTTGCATCAAACCAAGAACGCTAAGGATGTTCTTCGCAGATTTGGTTTTGAAGATGCACGGGGATGCAGATCGCCACTCGATCCGACGATAAAGCTGCGCGCGGTGACTGAAGTAGACAAGCAGCCGGGGATTGACTACCGTGCTGCTATTGGCTCATTGATGTACATGGCTACGGGCACCAGGCCCGACCTGGCATTTCCGGCTGGGTACTTGAGTCGGTTTGTGGAGAATCCGACCGTACAACATGGGGGTGCGCTCAAACGAGTGCTTCAGTATCTGGTGGCCACATCAGATCACGGGATTTTCTTCAAGAAGCCGAAGGCAAGTAGCCTGTCAAAGGTAAACGCTATCAAGATTGAGGGATTCTGTGACTCAGACTGGGGGAACTGCCCAGAAACCCGGAAAAGCGTCACAGGATACGACATGCTGGTAGCAGGTGGACCTGTTGCCTGGGCAGCGCGTAGGCAGACAGTGGTGGCGCAAAGCACGGCGGAAGCGGAATACGTAGCATCGTGTGAGGCGTGCATGGAGGGGCGGGCTTTGGCTAACGTGCTGACAGAAGTTCTGCCGAAAACGAGAATCGACTTCACGCTTGGAGTCGATAATCAATCGGCAATAACATTGGCATCGAACCCGACCTGCAGCAGGAAGACCCGTCATATCGAGTTGAGGTTCCACTACGTTCGCGAGCAGGTTACGCGAAAAGCAGTCAGCATTTGGAAAGTTGACGGCGATGTGAATCCCGCCGATCTGCTCACGAAACCGCTTGGGTACCCACAGCTCACCAAGATGAAGCAGCTAATCGGCATGCATCCCGAGGCCGAGTTGACTCCACGCGAGAAGCAGCGCAAGCTCTACCACGATGAGAAGCAGCGCGGTAAGCAGCAGAAGAGCGAGTACGCGGTTCCGAGACTCGCTGACTAAGCACTCGGAGGGGGGCGTGTTAAGTTGCAGATCGTGAGTGATGGCTACAGCTTATGAGAGATGGAGACCAAGAAACTACAAGAGAAGACCAAGAACGGCTCGAAGAAGATCCAGAGAAAGCTGACGTTCAAGACCGCGGTAGCCGTAGCTCTAGTTTTAGTCTCAGTGTCAAATTTGCAGTGTCGAGCAAGAGTAGCAAGTTCCAGAGGCGCTGGAAGCAGTAAGAAGACAAACAAGTTACATTTACTTCATACTCGCGCCGCTGGCACTTGCAACGCAACAGTCTGTAGTTACAATCCAGTTTTCCATAAAACCATGAATTTTATTTTGTTGAAGCAACGGCCAACAGCTCCATAACAATACATTAATTATCCAGCACTCTGGGAAACATAAACAGTATGATCAAACGCGGAGAGGTGCACAAACCGAAAAAGGATGGTATGTAATTATGAATTTAGCCCGATCTACGTATAGGTCAATCGACTGGCGAATCATGATCCGGCGCCCGAAACGCAGCCCCGCCAACCAGGCAGCTGCGAAGTCAAGAAGAGGCGCTTGAGTCACTTGATCGTCAGAGGCAAAGTAGCCGGTGGATTTCACATGCAGGACAAACGCATGAGATCTGCGCTGTGGACCTGGCAGCGACCCTGCACACAGGCAGTCTCCGGGGGTCAGCAGTAGGTAGCCCAGACCAATGCACGTAGTCACATCAGTTAGTCGAACTTGCACTTGGTTTACTGCGCGCGTGTCTTCGCATTCTTCGGGCAATCCCTTGGACCGAGCTGCTCTGTTTTGTTGCCGGACAAACTTCCACACTGTCGACCAGACCACCCCTGCGGTGGGTATCGGCTTGCCCTTAGCTGATTCGTCTTCGTAGAACGCATCCGCATCTCTCGCTGACAACCACAGCGGAATTCCTACAGCCACCATGATGCGATCCAGCGTATGAAACATGCAGCGACCATCCCCACCTGCACCGATAGCCTGGGCAAATTGGTCAGGTCGAGTTAGAACATGTTCAGCGAATAGCATAGGCTCCCCAAGTTCTTTGTAGTCGTAGACGAGAAGTAAGTGGTCGTCGAAGCCGTTCTCCTCGAGCAGCCAACGTGGCTCGTAGGAGTCTTGGGTCTTATCGGGGGCAACGATATACTCCACCAGGTACCGAGTGTGCGGAGCTACCGTCGCCCCCAAGCGGTACTTAATCAACCATGCGTGCTACCTCTTGACAGAGGCGGAGCCCTGGGTGGCTTTCTTCTGGCTTGCAAGTCTTGCTACAGGACGGCGAGGCACACGTCCTCCAGTTGATCGTGCAGCTGTTTGTTTAGTGCGAGCCGTGCACTCGATGGGGTGAGGTGTCGCACCGTCTGACACGCACAGCAAACGAAGCACGAGTAGTCTGGGAGTCCTTGAGCTCACGCCGGAAACTTTGGAAGTGATCGGACGGTAGCCCTCTCCAACCTGGACTTGAGCTTTTGTACAGACCAGCGCGGGAAGTTGCACATGTGCGCACTCTCGGAATGGAAACAAGATCACGAGGACAAGGACGTGAGGACTATACTTATAGACCATTTGCTGGTCAAGTCGGTGTTTAAGGTGTGCACAAAATTTCAACGTCCTCCTCCACTCGCAGTCCAAAGGCGGGTCCAGCGACAGCTTCCTGGACAACACTACTTGCTCTGTCCCTACAGCAACGCGGCGTATGACGAGGTGGAGGCTCTGGCGAGCCACTACGAGCCCTTCCACCACCACAGTAACAGCTTCTCGCCCGAGTATGTACGACAGGTAGACAGGTGGGGACGGCGCCCCCGATGTGGAGGCTGGAGGCTGTGATACTTGAGCCGAGACACTTTGAAGCCACCAAAGCCGCTCTGTGTGTCGAGACGTGTGTCCTAGAAGTGACCGTGTTCCCTAAGATGATCTGGCCCGCCAACTACTTCAAGATGGCGTGTGCCACCATGTTCTCGCTCTTCTGGGGTGCGCGCAGGCGACGGCGTCCCTGTGGCGACACGAGCAGCAAGCGCAGCGACGGAGGAAACTCCATGCTCATGGGTTTCGTGCGGGGTTGTGATTCACAACCCCGTTCGCAACTTGTGAACGACTTGCCACGTGAGTAACTTTTGAGGATTTGGTACATGGGTGCATAAAATAGGCCGTGATGGGACACATTTGCGGGTCTAAACTTTTTTGTGGACCAAAATCTGCGTCGGTCGCCAGAGAGCCTGCGAAACCATCGGAGCAGTGTCAAGCCGTCGTGCGGCCTGCAGTTCTGAAGCTCTTCCCGCTGTCGCAGGTGTCTGTCTGGCTCAGCTGCAGTCCCCCCTGTACTGCACCGGTAAACCCCCGCCGCCGCCCAAGATGGAGAAGCGGTTCCGCCGCAGCGGCGCTCGCTCGCGCCGCCACTCGCAGTCCATGATGCACTGGAGCTGGCTGCACGCGACGGCCTACTCGTCCGCCGTCGTGGCGTCCGCGGCCTACATGCACACGCAGCTCACGCTCTACTTCAAGAGTCTGGACGCGCAGCAGGTGAACGACGAGCTGCTCTACAGCCTCGCGACGGTGGCGGCCGTGGGCAGCGAGCAGCTGGACGGACTGCACCGCGTGCTGTCCGAGCTGGCCTCGCGTCTGCGCTGGCTGCTGGTGCTGCTGTCGCTCGCGGTCTGGATCGGCACGCTCGTGCTGTCACGCCGCTACCGCCTGCACTCGCCGCTGCGGCGCGCGGCCAAGCAACTCGCCAGCTCCTTCGACAAGCTGCGCGACTGGAAGCGCCGGCACACGAGGACGAGACCCACGTGGCTGCACGGCGGCAAGCGCCACCAGCACCAGCACCAACGTCACCGCCACCAGCTGCACAGCCGACGCTCCGAGAGCTGGAACGACGCGGACCTGGAGATCGACGAGAACGACCTGCTGGTCGTGTCGTCGTTGTCCCCGGAGCCTCGTCTCCTCTCCAGTGACAGCGGAGCAGGCCGCAACCGACGCCTGACGGAAGACAAGGGCGAGGGGAAGGTCGTGCGCGCCAGCAGCAGCAAGGGCGATCTCGGCGGCAAGATCGTGCTGCACCCGCGAGAAGGCGCGCGCGGCGGACGCCACCAGAGCAACCAGATCATCTCGGACGACCCGTACGTGAGCCGGTTCCACTTCCAGGTGCAGTACGACCCGATGGAGAAGGAGTACTATCTGCAGGACCTCGGCAGCACCACGGGGACCTTCATGTTCCTCAAGCCGGACGCACCCAAGCGGCTGCATGTAGACGACCGCGTCAAGCTGGGCGACACGGAGTTCGAAGTGTCGGCCATCGACGAGAACATCACGACGGGCACGCCGTTCCTGCGCATCCGCTTCACCGACGGCCCGCTCACGGGCATCTGCCAGACCATCGGCAAGACGTCCGTGACGCTGGGGCGTCACTCGACCAACGCGCTGTGCATCACCGAGGACGACTCGATCTCGGGCAGACACAGCGTCATCTCGTACTTCGGCAACGGCTTCTACATCACGGACCTCCACAGCACGAACGGCACGGCCATCCGCCTCAGCGCCAGCGGCAAGAAGAGTCGCAGGCGGTACCTCCTGCACGGAGACGTCTTCGGTGTCGGCTCCAACCGGTTCATGGTGGAGTACTCGCACCAATTGGCAGCCCAGCGTCGACTCGCCGAGCTCATGCGGAAGGCTCAGGACGAGGACGACGCGGCGGCGGCTGCAGCAGATGCATAGGTAGTGTTCAACGAGGGCAAGTCCTATTTAACTAGACTCGTTATACTTAAGTATTATTTAGCGCTGGGCAAATAAACCATTGCCAATGCATATCAAAGGTGCTGTCGAGCAGCAGCAATCCTGCACATTGCAGTGCACTGTTCCACCTTTATGGTACCATGCCACCTTTATCATTTATATTGACTCATCAACCGGATTCCATCCGGACAAAAAGCCTCTTTGACTTGATATCGAAGAGTTTTTGGGGGAGTTCAGTTTGACAAGCATCGCCCCTGGAGGGAGCCCTCGCAGACGCACGAGCCCCTGCACTGCGCGCGCTTCAAGCTGGGATGCCGGGCACCGACAGGTCGGACAAGGAGATGGAGGCCGGTTTCTCGCTGCTGCACATGGTGCAGGCGCCGACGCCGTCGCCTGAGGTGGCGGGCGAACCGCGCGTCGTTTCAGAGAACAGGGACGCGCTGCACGCGTCGCTGCTGCAGGTGGTGGCCAAACAGGCCTCGGATGAGCTGTCTCTGCCTCGCATCGCGGCTGCCAAGAAGCTCCAGCAGCGCAGCGCGCACATGATCGCGCTCTCGCACGAGTTGACGCTGGAGGAGCTGCGCCCGCACTTCGACAAGCCCATCGTGGAGGTGGCGCGCGAGTTCGGCATCTGCACCACGTTCCTCAAGAAAATGTGTCGCCGGTGCGGTATCAAGCGCTGGCCGCACCGACAGATCCGCTCGCTGACCCGCACCATCCAAATGCTGGAGCATGTGGAGGCGGTGGCCGCCAACCCGGAGGAGAAGGCCAGGTACACGCTGCAGATCGAGGAGCTCAAGGAGAAGCAGCGCGCTGTGATGGAGGACCCAGACGCCCATTCAAACCTAAAGAGGAAGAAGAGGTACGTGACTCCAAAGGGTGCGACGACAAGTGCTGGTGTTGTGGTGACAGCAGCCGGTCAGGAGAGTGGGCAGCCCGCGACGACGCAGCCATCCGATCTCGGGTCCATCCACCGAGACGTCGAGAATTTGTCTGCTCTTGCCATTGCGGCAGAATCGATGATGGCCACCGCTGGGACCCCAACGAACCACTGTGCTGTGTCGGTGTCATCTGCACTTGATGTGCAGATTCCTCCAGTGGCGTTAGCAGTCCCAGCTCTACTGTCGACTCCGATGCACGCTGCTACTTCCATCCACGCTTCTTCGCCGTCAGCGAGGCTCTCACCAAGCAACCGGAAGGTGAAGCTGGCGAAGGCACGTGCAGATGCAGAGGATCGCCTTCGCACTACTTCCATTGGGTCGTTGCAAGATCAACCATAAGCTTAGCGCAACGGTATGCTTCTGTCGCGGCTACGTTACTGTAATTATCAGGAAAACAAGACTATAAATGCAAATTTGTCAAACCAACAGCTCTACTCTGTAAAACAGAAATATACGACCTGACAGCCAAGTCGAAAATGGAGCCGACAGCAGCAGCGGAGGACCCTACGGCGGAGCTCTCGGACAGCGAGAAGCCTTGCTTCGAGTGCAATGTGTGTCTGGACACAGTCTCCAGTCCGGTGGTGACGCTCTGCGGCCATCTCTACTGGTGCGTCTGCGGCCTAGAAGCTGTTCGTGTTGTCGTTTCTGCGTCTCTTGCTGCTCTGACGTTGTGTGATGCCTCCCAGTTGGCCGTGTCTGTATCAGGTGCGTTGCCAATGAAGCAGCAATTGCCATTGCTTTACTGTTGCCGATGAACTGACGTGACTGGGTTGTGGCCATGCAGTGGATGCGAAACCACTCCGAGTGTCCGGTGTGCAAGGCTGGCATCAGCGAGGAGAACGTCATCCCCGTGTACGCCCGAGGAGCGGAAGCTGTAGACCCACGGTGAGGTTCTCCTGCTTTGGTGCCTTCTGATATGTTGGTACTAACTACCATTGGGTTGCTGCAGAACCCAGCAACAAATGTCGGATAATGGCATCCCCCACCGTCCTCGTGGGCAACGACCTGACGCCGAGCAGCTCCGTCGAAGACGCCCCTTCAGTGTACACGTCGGATCCTCTTCTGTTGTTGTGTGCAAACTCCTCCTAACGTGCTGTGTGTTATTGTGTGGCGGCTGCAGTTCGGGCTCTTCAATAGGAATGGAAACGGCAATCCGATGTCACCGACCATCGGGTTCTTCCCTGCGCTCTTCGGGGTGCCATACGTACGCGTGCTTGAACACTTTTGCACGCATCGTTGAGGTTACTAACTCGATTTTTTTACATTGTGTGGGTTGTGTAGCAACCGCCTGCTCCCGTCACGCACCACCCAGACGGCTCGCCGCTCACAGCACAGGAAGCTCGTCAGCAGGTGCAGCAGGCTTTCCTGTCTCGCTTTCTACTGGTCGTCGGCAGCCTCGTCGTCCTCTGCCTCATCACCTTCTAGGTCATTAGCCACGGCGCTGCTCGTCGCAACTTCACGTTAAACGACATTGCGTATTAATTAACTTCGTGTGGACTGATTCCTAGACCCCATCATTTCTCACGTAGACTCCTGCGCGCGCGCGTATCCGCCGTTGGCCACGTCTTCGTGCTCCTTCTCCAGCACAGCACACACGTACTCTAAATTGCCAGCGATGGCGTGCAGATCGCTCTCAGTGGCTGCAGCCCACTCAGCGAACCGATCCAGTCCCTGCAGCATTGACACAGCAGCCCATTCATCACCCACTAGAACACCTCCATCTGACGTCGACAAAGCCACCCACGTACGTCCAAACCCGATCGCAAGCGTTTCTGCTCCGCCTTCCACTTGGCCGCGCGCTGGTACAGCGAGTTGACGTTCTTCGAGTACGCGAGCGCCTCCTGCTCGACGTTGCGCTGCTCCACGATCGTCTCGTCCAGGCGCTTCACCAGCAGTCGGCTCTGCGCCACCTTGAGCGCGTCGAGGGACTCCGCCAGCTGCGTCTGGGCGTGCACGGCGTCGTCACGGTGCTGCGCAAGGCGAGCTTCCGCCGCCTTCACCTCTGTCGTGCGCGCACTCATCGATGAAATGAAGCAGGAATGAGTGTGCCGACAATGTGCGGGCCGCGATTGGGTTAATTAATGCTTCAACTGGATCCTATTGGATGAATAAGCGAGCCTCGCTTTAGTGAGAAACAATCCTCGGAAGAGTGACGGGTATAGTTGTTGAAGTGGCCAAAAGTCAAATGCCAACAAGTATATTAAGATATGTATTGAGGACTCACCGTCTTCATTTGAACCAGCAGACTATCGAACGCTGTTCTGGAGTGGACGCGAATACAAAGATGAGGCTCAGGATATGTGCGTCTAGGCGGTGTATCGGCTTGGTGGCACTGTACGCGCTCGTGACGGCACTGATCATCGCAGCCTTCGATTCGACAGGAAATCTCTCTTTTGTAACAGGTAGATATTCGCCGTCATGGGCCTTTAACTCTCTCGCTTCTCCCTCATCGTATCCTTCCATGTGTCGTTTTGCCACTTTTAGTTTGACGAGTTGTTGAGCCATTGGTAGAGTAGGGCTTCGCAAACACCCCGTCAAGTCACCCAAATTTCCCGTACACTCATGTAGCTCTATTGTCCTGATGGGCCAGCAGCGTAGGGACTCTTCATGAGCAGACACCATCACATTGAATTCTGAGATGAGGAGATTTTGCAGTTCTGGGCATGCGATACACAGCGAGCTCAGATCCAATTGAGCCGGGGCTCCGGCACCTAGTAGTACTAACGAATGAAGACCGCTTGTCACTAAGGTGAGTAGATCCATCAACACCGCAGGGCTCTCGATCGTGACATTCCTCATCCATAACGAGCCGCTCAACCGCTTCTTCGGGAAGTTTAGCTGCATCGAATCAGGAGTGAAACGAGAACCTGCACCATGTCTTGTCTTACAAGCGCCGTATCCAGGGACGATGACGTTGATCCACGAACCGTCAGCTGAGTCGTAAAGCGCTCGGCAGCGACATGCACTCGACACAACAATCACATAATCATCTCCATCGTCTGCCCCACAGAGGCGCAGCTCGTGTCCTTCTTGCAAATCAACAAACCCATACTGGTGCTGGTCGTTCTGAGCTGTCCCCAAAATTGGTTGAGGATACTGGGTTTTCAGAACCGTGGAAATAGCTAGGATGTCGGACTTTGTCAGTGTGCCCCGCCAAATCTCGACTGAAGGTATAACAATGTCTGAACCTCCACAGCAGAGCGCGTATATCAGCCAAGGCCATCGTCCCGAGCCCTCTACGCTTATGACTAAGCTAAAGAGATGCGCCTCCACAGACGACTCCGCGACTGCCGAGAAGACTGCAGTAAACGTCCGATTGCATAGCTCAAAGCCCGACAAATGTAGTTTTCCAAAAGCCACTGGAACGGTATCTTGTATAGTGTTGTTCCTGTTTTCAGTGATCAGACGCACTGCGTTGCCACACACCAACCTGTTCAAGAAGAATCCAGCATTCACCACGGCTTCTCGCGAAATCATCGCAGTACTGCTGACATTTATCGATAATAAGTCTGATATTGCGGTCGTGGCGAGTGTCGTAGTCAATTCTGAGACGGCTGGATGAGACCAGTTCCGTATCGCTAAAAGCACGCACCCACACACTAATTGTGGTGATTTCCAGAAGTTTACTGGCGTAGTCCGACCACGCGCAGCACATACCAGCACAATAGGAGGGACGACGACATCGAATAGTCTTCGAAATTGATCCCGAATTGAATTCGATTGGTCCACCCGTTTGAAAGGTTCCTGTCATAATTTCCATCTAGTACTGAATCTTGAAGTCGGCACGTCCAGAAGATCCGCGACCCACCGTTAACGTACGCTTTGATAGACCTCCCCTCTACCCCCATGGTCTCCAATTTTTGAGCTGCGGCTCGAAAATCAGCTGAATACCCCCATGGATCATCCGGAAATCCGAGGAGAGCCCCCCACGTGACTTGAGGCTGCACTACAGCGGCATCGTTCGGCGACACAGTCTCAATTAATCGGAACTCCCACCTTGGGAAGTAAATCTGGTGTTCATTTGTGCGCACAGGGTGTGTCCCCGTCGCTAAATTCATCAGCGCTACGAATGCCTCGTTGTTCACAAGCGAAAGCAGCGTGAATAGCTCTGTGGCCTCTCGAAGGAGTTTTAGCCCTGTTGCATCTCGTCGACTGCACGTGTCTCCAGGTGTCCCAAGGTACAAAATTCGTGATATCATTGAGCAGCTACCGGTATCTGGATAGACGAACGAGACCGTCAGAGGGGATTCAGTAGCATGGGCATTCCAATGTATCAAACTATGTTGCAATGCAGCCCGCCAAGGCTCCAGGAATTCCCACTCGGTCTCCATGACTAACGATACGCGAGGTAGAATTAAAAGTGAGGATCATATATATGTACTTCACCTTTGGGACAAATCATTTGGTATCAATCAAGTGGCTAGCTCGTCGGCTTATTCCTATCGCTGTCTAGTTGGGAAAATAAGCCACTTGACTAATGCGCATATTGTACATCCTGCCCGGCTGCGGTATTTTAGCGCCGTCAGCTCCCATGACTGGAATTTATGCAACCGACCGTATAGCTCTAACAACACTTGATACGAGAAATTACCCACGATCGTGAATCCTCTGAAAGTCTCCTTTGTCTCCAACGCAGGCTGGGTATCGACAGCGATCAATAGAGTGGGTCATGAAATATCACAGTAGTCAACATGACGCTAGCAGTCCCAAATCAATCAGCTATCACTTACTGTCGTTTTGATATGAAAAATCCGACGAGCTGTGTGAATGATACCAAACAACATTCTATACAGTCAGGGTGTCTCGGCGTCTCGAAGCCGTTGTCGACGACGAATACGTGACGTAATTGTGGAGAGCATGATGGAGTTGCTCTTGACGAACAATGCAAAAATGAGGCTCAACACGTATAATATATTTCGAAGTACATCCAGGCGCTGAATCCGCTCCTGGATACAATTTGCGCCCACGAAGACACTATGACAGCCTTCTGCGGCTGCTCGGGAGTCGGCGTCTGTCCCTGTGAGTCCAGGTCCGAGCTCTCTGCGGTGACGGCGATCCTCAAGTCCAGTAACTCCATAATATGGAGTTCAATATTATTGAGATCGATCCATCAAGACCGAACCTGACAAATTTAGGATCTCCCACTTCACTGACTGTGGCCAATTGGGGTACCCGGACGAAGCGTCCGGGGGAGCTCGCAGTTCGCGAGCCGAACATCTTTCTTGGCTACCATGTAAGTGAACCCAATAATTCTCATCTACAAGTCAAACCTGTCAGTCCCAGCTACTGTACATGTAGTCGTTGGCAAATATAGTACCGGTAATACTATCGCGCGGAATGTCTGCTTCGACCTTGGCATGACGCGATTCCACGTGGGCCTGAGCTTAATTAGCCTAGCTGTTCTTTAGACGGGGTCTCAAGATCAGTTTAATCTTGTGCAAATTATTTTTCTTTCTACAGTGAGTGAAATCGCTGCCAAACCATAGATTATAGCGACAAACTGCGCATAGTTTCACTGACAGTCTACGGTCGCGCAAGCTTTCACAACCATCAGCACTGTAATGGATCCGTGGCGCAATCACGCCACGCGGAAGCAGCCGCTGTCAAGATCGGGCGGGCTGGCGAAGGGGTGCACCGCCGAAGGCGGCCAATGGACGCCGGCTACGCCGGTGACGAGGACGAGAATGCTGGATCGGACGTGCGGGGTACCTTGAAGTACCTCGAGGCGGCCAGACGCGAGGTCTCGGGCTGCCGAGAGCGCCGTGAGGCGAGCTCACAACAGAATTTGCCTCGAAAGGCACGGACGGAGTCGGTGCCCACGCGAGCACGCGGATCACAGAGCGGTCGGAGTAGCGACCAAGGCGACTAAGGCTGAAGGCACGGAGGAGACGCGCTCCTGGTGCCTGCAGCGACGAACTACAAGAAGACAGCACGGCAGAGCGGTTGCGTGCTACTGCGGCGTGGTGACTGGTGACTGGTTGGGCGTCGGGCGGTATCGGGCGTGGGTGAGGGCAACGACGAGCATTGAGGCTCGGGGGTGCTCTAGAAGCGTCCTGGTGCGGGATCTGGCGACGACTGGGCGCACGGTGACTACGACGACGGTGGGTGACGCAAACGAGAAGTAGATTGTTGGCTTAGGCTAGCGATTAAACAAGAATAACAAAGTAGGAACTAGCGCAGACGTAGGCGTGGGTTCCGGCAGGGGGAGACTGAGTTAGTCTCTGACGGCCATCAAGTGTCGAAGTTGAAGCGACGGCAGTAAAGACCGCCGCAGCGTAGCTATACGATCTGCCTAACGACCGGGCAAGACAAGAGGATCGTTACATGGTGGTCATACAGGGGCCACAAACAAGACAAGCAAGTGCTATGACGACATCAACGAGAGCGAAAACGACCACGAAGCCCGGAAAGACGAGAAGGGCTCCGCGAGAGACGAAGAACCCGCCGATTACGGGCGACGACGACGAGGAGGAAGGCAGTGAAGCTGCCGGTGAAGGACAACATGAAGGCGACGGAGTAAGCAAGCCTCCGGGCCCTGTGATGGAGCCGCAGCCGGACCACACCGCGACGGAGGACGAGGCCGTGACAAGGTCGAAAGACGCGGGTCCGAACGAAGAGTCGCGTGACGAACCGTCGCCGGCGATCTTGCCGGTGGAGCAGTCGGAAGACGGCCACGCAGGCGAGAACCCCTCTACTTCGACGCCCGCCATGGATGCCGAAGCGGTGGCGTCGGTCCTGCAGCAGCTGACCGCGATCGTGGCTGGGTTGCAGCCACAGGCAGTCGTCGCTAGGGAAGATGAGGGGCCGACGAGTGGGGTGCGAAACCCTGGAGGCCAGGCGACAAGCGTGCCTGCACGTGTGGCACCGGCGATGGTGGCTGACAGCCACGAGGTCCCAGCGTCGATGGCCGCCGTGACGAGTGATTCCAGCATTGGAGGTGGACCTCCAGCGGCGCCAACTCGCCAGACGACGGTAGGAGGAGGCCAACCGAGAAGCGGGGTAGTGGACGCGGCACCTTCGCCCGAGATGGCCGCTATGGCTACCGCTGTCCAGCAGCTCACCGCGATGGTGTCGAGGCTCCAACCCCAGTCTACCAGCGCTAGCGCGCATCCGGGTGGCCAACAGGCCGTCAGCCGACGAACACGGGCTGCGAGAACTCCCGTGGGCACCCCAGGTGGTGACGGTGGCGGGTCGTCCGACTCCAGCAGCGGTGGAGAGCATGACAGCTCGAGTAGCTCGAGTAGTTCGAGCAGTTCGAGCAGCGACGCGGAGAGTGAGTCGTCCGACAGCGAGGCGCGCGCACGAAGGGGTCGGCGGGCGCGGCGAGAAGGAAGACGGCAGCAACGAGTGCCGCCGAGGAAGAGCATGAAGGACCTTGAGTTGCCCACGTTCGCGCCCTCTCCAAAGACGTCGGTGTCGACGTGGATCGACCGGGTCGACCTGGCGTTGAAGGGTGCCGAAGAGTCGGGGCGCGGCAAGTGGTCGGACAAGGCCCTCAACTTCATCATGGGCAACAAGCTCATGGATGACGCCGCCAAGTGGTGGGTGAACATGAATCGGCGGCTTCCGGAGCGCAAGAGGACCTGGACCAACCTCAAGAAGGCGCTGCTGCGTCGCTACGCGGAGAAGTTAGACAAGTCGGCGGCGGAGTGGCGTGTGAGTATGCGTCGCATGATGCCCGGTGAGACTTACGCGGACTTCGCCGCTGGACTTCGGGATGCAGTCGGGCGCAACCGGATTAGTGAGCGCGTACTACTGGCCCAATTCTACAGGTGTCTCGACAAGACCACCAAGAAGCTGGTAAAGCAGGCCCCTAAGCCTGCCACGCTGGAAGAGGCCGTCGACAAGGCTACAGACATCGACGACCCCATGGACAACGTCGCACAGGGCATGATGAACATCGGGTTGCCCTGGGCAACAGCGCCCAACCCCTACTTGATTCCTATGACCGGTACGACCGGGCAGACGATGGTGGTGCCAGGCATCGGTGGTACGGGACTTCCTACCGCTATCACGGGCAGCACGGCCCACCTGACCAGCAATGAGGTGACGACGCAAGGCGAAGTGGGGCAGGTGGCGCTCTTTACCAACCCGCAGGGGATCTACAACGCGTGGTCAGGCACCTGGGACCCTCCACCGGGGCATCAGTGGAACGGTAAATATTGGTATGAGCCGAAGAAGGTGGAACGGAAGCGGCGAGTAGCGGCAGCCAGTGACAAGGCAGCAGCGGCCAAGTCCGCCAAGAAGGCGAAGGCGAGACGCGAAGCGGTGTCGTCGAGTAGCGACGATTCCGACGTCAAGCCAAAGAAGAAACGGCTCAAAGCTGCTGTGAAACAGGCGACGGGCGACTCGCCCAGCAGTGAAGCGCGGGCGGTGCGACTAGTCAGCGGCGGGCAGAATGAGGGCAGCCGGCGCGGCAATGCGTCGTGCTTCCAGTGTGGCCAGATGGGTCACTGGGCGACTCAATGCCCGAACGAGGTGAAGTGCTACGCCTGTAATAAGGCAGGTCACTTCGCGAGGGCGTGTCCAGACGCGGAGGCCAAGTCACGGAATGACGCCTACATGAAGTCGCGAGGACAGTCAGCGAAGTCGCCAGGGGAAAACGAGGAACGGGCGTAGTAACGGGGTTACTACGTCCGGTGCAACACGATAATCCCCGACAGGTGGCGTGTGGCGTAGGCGGAGGCGGTCTGGTGAGTGATGACCAGAACGAGAAGGACCGCGACCCGGTGGCGACGAGTCGGCAGAGTTGCGGTCGGCGGGTGTTGGGCGTCGGCAGTGCCGTCGAGGCTCGAGGAATGGACGAACAGGACGAGAGGCGAGAGAGAAGAGAGGAGACGGCCACGACGAGGGTCGTGCGGGCGAGTACAAGTGGAGAGTGCGACGGAGTGGAGCAGGTGTTGCTCGAAATGAAGGCTGCGACGGCGACGCGCGACGCCGAGCGAGCCCTGCGCTACGTGGCGACTGTCCGACCGGCGATGGCCGCCGTACGCTTCGTACAAGCGGAGCGCGAGCGCGAGTTGCATCAGAGCGACGCGCTCAAGACTGGAGAAGGCGCCGTGGTACGGACAAGTGGCGGAGAAACAACGGCGAGGACGTCGTCGGATGATGGCGGCGAACCTGGTCAGCTCTCGAAGGGGCACGACGATCTGAGCAAGGGCGAACCGTCGCTAGACGGGAGTGCGTCCGCGTCGACGAGGACAAGCGAAGAAGGAGGCGTCAAGGAACAAGATGACGCTGGCGAGTCTCCAGCCAGCAGCCCGGACGACGAGGAGCAGGATGGAGAGTTGCTGGTGGGCAGCGAGGGCGACGCGGCCGTCGGATTGGATGAGTCCGGGACGGACTCGGACGAGGGCGAGCAGCTGGGCAAGGACGAGTCGGAGTCGAGTGCGGTCGTGACGGAGGCGAGCGACCCCGCAATGGAGGAGACGACTGCAGAGTCGGCGTCACTGACGAATGAGACGGACGGGCTCTCCGAGGTGGCACGGGTGCGTCTAGCGAGACGACGAGCTCGCAAGCAGTCCAAGAGGCAGCGCGTGAAAGTGCTGCTGGCTCGGCGGAAGCGGGAAGGACGAGAGCGAGAGGCAGCAGAGCAGCGAGTGGCCGAAGACGAGCTCGCTGCACGACGGAGCGTGGCCACCGTTGCTCTGGAGCAACTTGAAGAACGAAGGAAGCAGCGTGGTGAGCCAGGGCGTCGCGAGCACGACCCACGTCAGGCCGCCCGCGTGAGTCTAGTGAAGCACCGTGGGAGTAGCGCCGTCGAGGTGCAGCAGGAGCGAGTGGAGTATGTCGGTGCCGACGACGGACTACCGACCGCTGTGATGCAAGTCGCCGGAGTGCGTCGACAGGTCAAGCTCGACAGTGGAGCGCGGTTCACTGTCGCCGGCACGGACTGGATGCAGTACGGGGACCGAGTCGAAAAGGCCGCTCCAGTAGACTACGTTGAAGGCATCGGGGGCTTTTGGCTTGACGTGGTCGGAGTATGGAGATTCGAGTTGCAGAGTGTCTTCGGCGAGACGGTCAGCGTCGAAGCGTGCATCGTCCAAGGGTGTACGGACGAGTTCCTACTAGGGGTGGACTTCATGCGAACGCGTGGAGCCACCATGGATTTCGAAAACAGCGAAGTGCGGTACAGCAAGGGCGGTAGGTCGGTGGTGATTCCCTTCCGCACTTATGACGGCGTCGGGCGTGGCCGGATTGCAGTGGTGCGCATGGCGCGACGTGCGCAGTTGGGCAAGTGCACTGTGACGCCGATCGAAGTGGCCGTGACGGCCAAGGACGGCGAAAGGGGGCTGTTCATCCCCACGCAGCACACGGGCGCGGTCATGCTGGCCCCCACTGTGACCATAGTGAGGGACGGTAAAGCCTTGGTGCCCGCGATCAACGCGAACGGCGAGGACTCACGACTACCTGCAAAGAAAGAGTTAGGCAGATGGGTGCCGCTCGACGGCGACGTGACATTATTACAGATGAGTGGAGAGTTACGTCGGGACCGGGTGAGCGCCTGGCTGGAGGAATTGGGCGAGAGTAGTGACGAACCGCTGGAAAATGAAAATGAAGTGAACATTGGAGTTGACGACCAAGGGAGCAAGCAGTTAATTGTTAAGTTGCTACGAGTCTACAGGCGATTGACGGCGGATACGGGGGACTGCCCACCCGCCACGGCCTTGGCTACGGAGCACCACATTGACACGGGCGACGCCGCTCCCATTATGCTGAAGCGTCGGCGACAGGCGCAGTCGGAAGACGCAGTAATTGAAACAAATGTGCGCAAGATGTTGGCGGCTGGAGTGATTAAAGAGGGCGACGGCGCGTGGGGTTTCCCCGTCGTACTAGTAAAGAAGAAGGACGGGGAGGTCCGATTTTGTGTCGATTATCGAGCCCTTAACAAGGTGACTCGTAAGGATGTCTATCCCTTGCCCCGGATCGACGAAACACTGGAGGCGCTGGGCGGAGCCTTGCTATTTAGTACGCTAGATTTAAAAGCGGGCTATTGGCAGATCAAAATGGCGGCCAAGGACCAGGAGAAGACCGCATTCACCACGAAGCAAGGGCTTTACGAGTTCGTGCGGATGCCCTTCGGTCTCACCAATGCCCCCTCGACGTTTCAACGCATGATGAATAGCGTGCTACGGGGACTGACATGGGTGACATGTTTAGTGTATTTAGATGATATTATTGTCTACACGAATGGGCGGCATCGAACGGTATGTGGTAGAATTGGCCTGCGTGCTTGAGCGACTGGCTGAAGCCGGCCTGACGCTGAAGTTGAAGAAGTGCGTGTTCGTGACCAGGAGAATGGAATATTTAGGACACGAACTTAGTTCTGACGGCGTGCGGCCGCTAGAGCGCTTAGTGACTGCAGTACGGGAGTTTCCGCAACCCCGAGACGATGTAGAAGTCAAGCGGTTCGTCCACCTCGCGGGCTACTACAGACGGTTTATTGAGGGCTTCGGGGCCATCATGGCGCCCATGACGAAGTTGTTGCGCAAGAACGTGGAGTGGGAATGGACGGAGGCGCAGCAGACAGCGTTCGAGTACGTGAAGGAAGTGCTCACTACCAAGCCTTTGCTGATCTATCCGGATTTCCGCCTGCCCTTTCGGGTTGTAACGGATGCTAGCATCACGGGTCTCGGGGCAGGCCTAATGCAAGACCAAGGACACGGGTGGCAGCCCGTGGCCTACGCCAGCAAGGTAAACAGCGAGACGGAGGCAAAGTACGGAATCACCGAGCTAGAGTGTCTAGCGGTGGTGTGGTCTATTAAACTGTTTCGGCCGTATCTGTACGGTCGAAAGTTCACCATGGTGACGGACCACTCGGCCCTCAAGTGGCTAATGACGAGCCCCAACATGACGGGGAAGCTACACCGATGGGCATTGACCCTCCAGGAGTTCGACTTCGAAGTCGAATATCGACCAGGAAGCACCAACGTGGTCGCGGATGCGCTCTCGAGGGCACCCACGACGGCAGTGGTGTTGGCTGCGGTGGGACGGCGACGTAGGGCGAAACAGCGACCAGCGAGGTCGGAAATCTCGTCCCGAGAAGAGCGCGGAGGCAGTGAAGCCAGCTTGGCGACGCACGAGCAGCAGGAGACGAGCGAAGGAGGACGTGGCGGCTTGGACGGTGCGGTGGGTGACGCGCCGTCCTCGGGTATTGCGTGGAGTACGACGGCCACAGCAGGAGGTGACGCGGACACCTCACGCAGCAGCTCGACGGTCGTAGTGGACGGCGGGCACGAGAAGCCTGCGTCGGTGATTGTTCGGGGCGCCGAGCAGCGACCGGTCCCACTCACGAAGAGCAGGCAGAGTACGCCCGCAGCGGCGTCCTCGTCGATGGCCAACCGAACGAGGAGCAGCACGCGAAGGCTCGACAGGTCGACGGGCGTCGAGGAGCAGCAGGCGGCCGTGGTGTCAACCGGGCAACGAGAGCCTGAGTCTCGCGACTCGACTCGAACGACTAGTGTGGGCGTAGCACCACGCCCTGGGCCACGACTCTCGACTACGGTGGCCGGCCCCACAGCGTTAATGACGGGAGACCCGGCAGCGGTGCCGGCGGCGTCGAAGAAGCGGGCAACGAGAGCCCGGGCGGTGGAGAGGAGCACGGGGACGAGCAGCGTCGTGTCGACAGGGTTGTCGAGGCGTGAAGCGCTTCGTAGGACGCCGGCGGAGTCGCGAGAAGTGCGTCGAGACGTTCTGCTCGACGCGGAAGTCGACGGGCAGCAGGGACCGTCCAGCTCGAAGACGGACGAGGCAGGTGGAGCGACGAAGCCGACGAACGGCACAGGGCGAACACCGCCGACCCCAGAACCAAGCAGAGGGACACGAGCGACGCGGGTGGGACCGACGACTGGAGAAGGCGACAAGCCGCGACCGGCGGCGAAAGATGCAGTGGCCAACCAGCCAAGAACGAAGTCACTAGTGAATGGCGGAGCGGGCCAGACGACCAAGAGCGCGAAACGCGCTCCGCAGACTACGACGGCTGACAATCCGGCGACGAGGCGAACGGCGGCGGAAGCAACGACAGCAGGACGGCAACAGCGGCCGGCGCAGCTGATACGTGGCGGCGACGGCTTACTGACAACGGCAGCTGGGCCCGTGGTGAACGAAGTCGCTCAGGCGCAAACTGAGCATCGGGCAGGAGAACGCGCCGGACAGCGAGAGCACGATCCGACGCTCCAGCTGACCGACGACGAGATCATCAGCGCTCAGGCGAAGAGCAGCCTGGTGCAGCGGCTGGTCAAGGCCGGCATGCATGGGGGCCTGCAGGTGGAGGTACGCCACGGACTGGCACTGATCGCTACGACAGAGGGGAAACGTGTGATACTGCCACCCAGCTTGTGGGCGGTGGTATTCAAAGAAGCACACGATTCGGTGTGGGCAGGGCACTTGCGTGCGCCCCATACCCACGCCCGAATCACCAAGGTCTACTGGTGGCCCGGGCTGCGAAGTGAAGTCAAGCAGTGGGTCAGAGGGTGCCAAGATTGCGGCAGCCGCAAGACCCGGCCGCGTGAAGTGGTGCCGCCACTCAGGAGTATCAGAGGCGGAGACGTGGGAGACAGGTGGGCCCTGGACGTAGCGGGCCCTCTGCCGACGAAGGATGGCGGACCACGATACGTCATTGCCGCGGTGGAATACGTGACCAGATATGTGGTCGCGGTGGCGGTGAAGCAGCACGAGGCGGAGCACGTGGCGGAGTTCCTGATGCGGCACGTGGTGCTCAAATTTGGGCCGTTCCGCGAGCTGCTGACGGATGGGGCTCCCGAACTGACGGGTAAGGTGATTGAAAAGCTGGTTGCCATGCTGCAAGCTCAGCAGGTGAATCCAGTGCCTTACCGCCCGCAGATGATCGGCCTTGTGGAGAGATTCCACAGGACGTGGAAAGACTGCGTGGCAACCTACATGTACGAGGACGAGCAACGAGACTGGGATGTGTGGCTAGACTTCGCTGTCTACGCCTATAATTCAGGGCAACACACTACGGTGAAGCTATCACCAAACGAGCTTATGATGGGGCGTCAATTGAAGAGCCCGAATGAATTATTACGAGAAACGAGTGTGGCGGAAGCTGGTGAGATGACGAGTTACCATCGGAGGCTGCTGCAGGCGATGCGGAGCAGTCATGAGATTGCGGAGAGGGCTCGGGCGCGTGAGCAAGCGCGCCAAGCTAAATACTACAACCGCAGGACGAAGCAGAAACGGACGCTGTCGCCCGGTGACCGGGTTTGGATGTTCCGGCCACCCCGAGGGCCTACGGCGTCTAAATTTGTGCATCAATGGGTTGGCCCGATGCGAGTGATCGAGCCAGCAGGGTACGATAACTTCCTAGTGGAGCGAGAGGGCACAGACGGAGACGCGGAACGGCACATTGTGCACGTGTCGTTCTTGGTGACCTACTACTACCCGAAGGCGCTGCTAAAGCAGGTAGCGGCCGACATCGCTGAACAAGTAGAACATGAAAGGGCTGACGAGGAGACAGCGCCGCCTGTACGAGCAACGACGGCTCCGATCAACGCAGCCACTGCGGGCCGAAGCCGAAAGCGAGGTCGGCGCGCAGCGCGCGGCACGATACCAGAGCAGCAGTCGAGTGAGCTCCTGGTGGAGTTGCGACGAAGACGTAGGCGCAACCGGGCGGGACATTACGTCCTCGAGTTCGAGCTCCGACCCGTACGGAACGCAGTGCGAGTCACTGCCGCGGACGACGAGTCGCGATGGGTCTCCATCGCCGAGTATGATCGGCTTCTCGAGGCCGACAGAGTCGTGGAAGACTCTGTGGAGGATGAAGGCGTGTAATGGATCCGTGGCGCAATCACGCCCCGCGGAAGCAGCCGCTGTCAAGATCGGGCGGGCTGGCGAAGGGGTGCACCGCCGAAGGCGGCCAATGGACGCCGGCTACGCCGGTGACGAGGACGAGAATGCTGGATCGGACGTGCGGGGTACCTTGAAGTACCTCGAGGCGGCCAGACGCGAGGTCTCGGGCTGCCGAGAGCGCCGTGAGGCGAGCTCACAACAGAATTTGCCTCGAAAGGCACGGACGGAGTCGGTGCCCACGCGAGCACGCGGATCACAGAGCGGTCGGAGTAGCGACCAAGGCGACTAAGGCTGAAGGCACGGAGGAGACGCGCTCCTGGTGCCTGCAGCGACGAACTACAAGAAGACAGCACGGCAGAGCGGTTGCGTGCTACTGCGGCGTGGTGACTGGTGACTGGTTGGGCGTCGGGCGGTATCGGGCGTGGGTGAGGGCAACGACGAGCATTGAGGCTCGGGGGTGCTCTAGAAGCGTCCTGGTGCGGGATCTGGCGACGACTGGGCGCACGGTGACTACGACAACGGTGGGTGACGCAAACGAGAAGTAGATTGTTGGCTTAGGCTAGCGATTAAACAAGAATAACAAAGTAGGAACTAGCGCAGACGTAGGCGTGGGTTCCGGCAGGGGGAGACTGAGTTAGTCTCTGACGGCCATCAAGTGTCGAAGTTGAAGCGACGGCAGTAAAGACCGCCGCAGCGTAGCTATACGATCTGCCTAACGACCGGGCAAGACAAGAGGATCGTTACAGCACAACGACGGAAGCTGCTGTCTTTCTGAAATTGGAGCACGATAAATACGTTGTGATATACTAGGGCTTTGCGGGGCGACTGAGAGGAGCATCTGGTGCGCCTGCTTCGCAGCCGCACCATCGCCCCCGTGGACTGGCAAAGTATACATGTATACATATACTTGCAAGCAAGAACCTGTTCTAGTAGAAACTGGAGTTTAAAGCGGAGGGCGCACAAGTTGTGCAGCATCTTTTCGCGAGATTACATTACATGTATCGCCAATCGAGCTTTGCATGTTTCAACTTCCTGCATCACCGATTGCCAGGCTGCATGTTGCCAGAATGTTGCCAAGATGCATGTTGCCAGAATGTGCCAAATGCTAACAAACAAGGAAGTGGTTAGAGTCACCAACGAGATTGCATAAAACCAACGCATTTGCCCTAACCACCAAAGTCGCCGGCCTTCGGCCGGCGAGATCAAGCGCAGCGCGTAGCGCTGCAAGATTAGGGTGAGCCTACCGGGCTCGGCCAGAGAGGTTTAGCATCGACGTGCGAAGCGAAGTCTTCGCGCGGCGTGCCAAACCTCGACATTGACCCGTTTTCCAGCAGGGTCCCGCATGGTTTTTGGGGTTAGGGCAGGGTGATAAGGTACATGATGTTGCTGGAAAGTCGCAGGAAAGTTACAGGAAGGTTGCAGCAACGACGTTTTATGCAATCTCGTTGGTGACTCTAACAAGGTCCAACAAACAAACCGACGCTCCTGGGCCGCCTAACGACAGTTCTTCGAACTGCGAATTCTCACTTTACGTGTAGAAATTGCAAATCTCGCCACGGAATCGTCCGAATATTCCCCTTCCAGCCACTTGTCAAGTGAGCCCGTCGTCACCCCACGTACGTACGGTACCGCAGTCGCTATGGCGCGCAAGAACGCCAAGAAGGTCAAGGCCCCCGCCTCCACGACGAAGGAGGTCGCCACGCTCTCCAAGACTGAAG
The DNA here is from genome assembly GCA_033557925.1 of Phytophthora x cambivora. Lineage (NCBI taxonomy): Eukaryota > Oomycota > Peronosporomycetes > Peronosporales > Peronosporaceae > Phytophthora > Phytophthora x cambivora. The sequence continues at coordinate 635,353 of JAUCEB010000008.1, read as the reverse complement.
CCAAGAAAGAGGAGGAGCCCGCAGCCCCCGAGTCGGGCACCCACGGATGGGTGCTCAAGCTGCTCGCAGTGGCGGCCGCTTTGGGGGTCACGTACTTCCTCCGCCAACTGGACGTGGAGGTCGTCCGCGCGGCCCACTACATCGCGCGCACTGACGTGACAGAGCACCTGCGCTTCAACGTCACGTGCGCGCCTATGAAGGTGCGTCTTCGCTGTGTGGTGGGGTTATCACTAGTGTGAGCTCACTCTGCTCTGTGTGTTGACGCCTCATAGCAATGGGAGACGTTCGTGCCGGGATGTCACCAGGAGAACGAGACCCTGTGCGGTCGCGCCCTGGTGGACAACTTTGTGACGCCGAAGCAGGTGACGCAGCTGCGAGAGATTGCGGAGATCGGCATGAAGAGCCGCTCGAAGCTCGGCGGCCCCACCATCATGGACATCAACACGGGCTTCGTCCGCGACAGCCACGGACTGGTGAACATCTACCAGCCCGAGAGCAAGGTCCCCGACGAGAACAAGCCTGGAGTCAAGCGCTTCACCAAGAAGCAGTTCGACCTGTACCGCGGGTGAGCGCTGCGGATGTTGGCTGGAGTGCTGCACGGTTCGCTAACTCTTGCTGTTTGCTGCTTCCAGCGTCGTTGAGAAGATCCGCATGGCGGTGATGAAGGAGTTCGACCTCGAAGTGCTGTACTTCTCTGCGCCGACGTTCATCACACGCTTGGTCGGCAACGAGTCGTGGACTCCGGCCGAGATCCACGACGAGTACTGGTAAGCGACTTGTACGTTGCGACCGATGAAGTGTCGTGGTGCTAACGACTTGTCGTTGCTGCTGATGATGTGTAGGCACCCGCACGTGGACAAGGAGAACACGAAGCACTACGACTACTCGGGTCTGCTCTACCTGGCGGACCATGGAGAGGATTTCACGGGCGGCTTGTTCTCATTTATCGACGAAAACACGGAAACCGTCGTTGAGCCGGCCCGCGGGCGGTTGATGATGTTCACGGCTGGCTCGGAGAACCTGCACGTTGTGCGCAAGGTGGAGACGGGCACACGCTACGTTTTGAGTCTGTGGTTCTCCTGCGACGAGCGCAAGCAGTTCCACAACTTCCTGGATGAGAAGATGCACAACCAGTTTAGACGCACGTAGAGAGAGCAAGCCTTGTTGTGAATCGGCAATGAATCGACATACTCGCTTTGATCCGGTCCTACTACAATAGCTACTCGTATCATTTCTTCGGCTGCTTTCCATCACTGGAGAATGGCACCAGCGACATCGCGAGGGAAATGAACGTGCCGCGCAGGTGCCGGTCGCGCTTCTCCGCTTCAGCACGAGCCATCTGCATCGCGTGCTCGCGGAACTTCTGCATGAGCCGCCGTCGCCTCTCGTTGGACGGGATGCAGTGGCACACAGTGAAGACGGAGTTGGTGCGCTCAAACACCAAGACACTGAGTGGATCTGTTGCAGGCGGTGGGGCCCACCGCACCTGCCGTGTGTCGGAATGGTAGAAGTAGTGCTTCCTCGTGGTGTCGTCGCAGTACTCCGTCCAGGGAGCAGGCAGCGGTTGCACCATCGACGCGCTTCGGAAGCCGAAGCAGAGCTCACACACCACGTCGGTCGCAGCATTCGGCGGGTTGTAGAAGCACGACAACGCTCGGAACACATCGGGGTGCTTGTCCTTTTCGGTGGCGACTCGGCGCCTACCTCCCGGTCCACTCGACAGCGAGCCCTTCCTACTGCCACGACGAGAGCTTTCGTCTCCGTCGTCGGTTTGCGAGTCATCGTGCTGTGCGAACAGCAGCGCTGCAACGCTCGAGGACGTCGCGTTGCTCGTGACTGCGCCGTCGCAGATCCCCTGGTTCTGCTTGCGCGTCTCGGCGGCGAATTTCTTGCGGAAAATCTCCTGGCGCCGGTCATAGCGGTCGAAGTCGATCTGCAGCTGGTGGCCAATGCGCTGGGCCTCGTCGAACATCTCCGCCGAGCTGCGCAGCGCCATGACAAGCGCCGACCCAGTCGAAAGTATTTGTGTCTCGATGTGTCCGAGGACGCACTCGAATATTCTGGATTTCACTATGGCTCTTGTTGAAGTGCATCGACCAATCAGAGCCCACCCGGCCTTGTCACATGCCAGTCTTGACTTGGACTGAGTATGTAATCCCGACTAAGTGCGATCTGGAAGGTTCTCGCATAGTCCGGCACAACGACAGCCATCATGGTCGTCACGACAGCGCCAAGCGATCTCCTCGTCATTATCCAATTTACCTCAAAGGAAGCAAGTGAAGCGAAGACAAGCGAAGTTTATATACACACAGAAGACCATGAATCCCGCTGAGTTCACGGACAAGACCAACGAGTATCTGCGCAACGCGCAGGACATGGCGGAGGAGCTGGGCCACTCGCAGCTCACGCCGCTGCACGTGGCCCACGCGCTGTTCGAGGACCGCAACGGCACGGCCAAGCGCGTGGCCGACCTGGTGCACGGCAACGTGACCGGCTTCCAGCAGGACGTGATGCAGCAGCTCAAGAAGTTGCCCAGCCAGACGCCGGCGCCCGACTCCATCGGCGCCGACTCGGCGCTCGTCAAGATGCTCAAGTACGCGCACAAGATGCGCAAGGACATGAAGGACACGCACCTGGCCGCCGACCACTTGCTGCTGGCGCTGTACCACAACGCGCAGGTCGCGAGCCTGCTCAAGAGCAACCAGATGGACGAGAAGCAGGTCAAGGACGCCGTGAGCAGCGTGCGCGGCGGTCGCCCCGTCACGAGCGCGTCGGCGGAGGAGAACTACGACGCGCTCAACAAGTACGGCCAGAACCTCATCGAACTGGCTGAGGCGGGCAAGATCGACCCCGTTATCGGCCGAGACGAGGAGATCCGCCGCGTGATCCGCATCCTGTCACGACGAACCAAGAACAACCCGGTGCTGATCGGCGAGCCGGGTGTGGGCAAGACCGCCATCGTGGAAGGCCTGGCGCGCCGTATCGTGGTGGGCGACGTGCCCGAGTCGCTCAACTGCAAGCTGATCAGTCTGGATATGGGCGCCCTGATCGCTGGTGCCAAGTACCGCGGCGAGTTCGAGGAGCGGTTGAAGGCCGTGCTGAAGGAGGTGAAGGACAGCGACGGCAAGATTATTCTGTTCATCGACGAGATGCACCTGATCCTCGGCGCTGGACAGACGTCGGGGGCGATGGACGCTGCCAATTTGCTCAAGCCCATGCTCGCGCGAGGCGAGCTGCGTTGCATTGGCGCAACCACCCTGGACGAGTATCGTCAGCACGTCGAGAAGGATAAGGCATTCGAGCGTCGTTTCCAGCAAGTGATGGTGAAGGAACCGTCCGTCCCGGACACGGTGAGCATTCTACGAGGACTGAAGGAGCGGTACGAGTCGCACCACGGCGTTCAGATCCAGGATGCGGCTCTGGTGGCCGCTGCCAAGCTTGCCGACCGCTACATCAAGGAACGGTTCATGCCCGACAAGGCTATCGATATCATCGATGAAGCGTGTGCGAACGTGCGCGTTCAGCTTGATAGCCAACCTGAAGTCATCGATGAATTGGAGCGCCGACAGCTGCAGCTTCAAGTCGAGGCTACTGCTCTTGCGAAGGAGAAGGACGCAATGAGCAAGCAGCGTCTGAAAAAGGTGCAGGAAGAGCTGAACAAGATCCAAGACGAGTTGGGACCGCTGAAGCTTCGTCACGAGTCTGAGAAGGCTCGCGTGAACGAGATCCGACAGCTGCGTGAGAAGCTGCAACACCTGCAACTGAAGCGTGAACAGGCTGAGCGCAACCAGGACCTGCAGACTGCGTCGGATCTGCAGTACTACGCTATCCCCGATGTCCGACGCCGTATCACCGAAGCGGAGGAAGCCAAGAAGCGTGAAGACGCGGATGAAACTCAGCACAAAATGGTCGAGGAGGTCGTGCGCGAAGACCAGATCTGCGAGGTGGTGGCTCGCTGGACGGGTATCCCAGTGTCTCGCCTGACTTCGAGTATGGGTGATCGCCTCATGCACTTGGAGGAACGTATTCACAAGCGCGTAGTCGGTCAGGAAGAGGCAGTCAAGGCGGTGTGCGACGCCGTGCTCCGGTCGCGTGCAGGGCTCGCTCGAACCGGACAGCCGACCGGTAGCTTCCTGTTCCTAGGCCCCACCGGTGTCGGCAAGACGGAATTGGCCAAGGCGCTCGCGTACGAGCTCTTCGATGATGACAAGCACATGGTGCGTATCGATATGAGCGAGTACATGGAGGAACACACCGTTTCCCGCCTCATTGGCAGCCCTCCCGGCTATGTGGGTTTCGAGGCTGGTGGACAACTTACAGAAGCTGTGCGCCGCAACCCGTACAACGTGATCCTCATGGACGAAATCGAGAAGGCTCACCCGAAGGTGCTCAACATTCTGCTGCAAGTGCTGGACGACGGCCGCCTAACGGACGCGCATGGACGCACGGTCGATTTCGCCAACACGGTTGTGATCATGACCTCGAACATTGGCGCAGAGCACTTGCTGTTCGAGAACGACCCGTTGACGCGCGCTAGCAAGAAGATCAAGACGGAGAGCGACTATGTGAAGACTGAGAACGACACGAAAACGGAGTTCGCGAAACAGCGCGAGCTGGTTCTTCAACAACTGCGCCACACTGTCCGCCCCGAGCTACTGAACCGTCTGGACGACATTGTCGTGTTCGAGCCGTTGGGCCGCAAGGAGCTTCGCCAGATCGTGATGCTGCAGTTCGAGTCGGTGATCAACCGCTTGAAGGAGTCGCAGATTTCGGTGAACGTGACGACACCCGCGCTGGACGTGATCCTGGACGAGTCGTACGAGCCGCAATATGGCGCGCGTCCCATCAAGCGTTACATTGAGAAGCACATCGTCACTGACCTGAGCAAGCTCATTATCTCCGGGCAACTACACGCGAAGACCCACGTGGACATTACGGAGACCGGCGGAAAGCTGTCATTCAAGGTCACGCCACTGGATGTCGACGTCGACGTCGAGATGGCCCCGTAATTGCACAGCATATTTTTACGGAAGCTTTGGATTTTTTTTTTATTGAAAGTAGGAAGTGGTAAGCATCAAATACAGGAGTTTGATTTCATGTAAAGAGCCTAACGTTAGTTTACCCACAGTTGGTGACAAGTCAGTCATGCAACCGGGTCGCTGCTATAAGCACTTCGGATAGAAGTGAGCAAAGGAAATCATGCTACATGAACCGGTAGTGAGTCTCAGTCATTTGAGCGTCAAGGGGAAGTGCACTCACTCTGGTAAGTCAAAAACATACACAAGTTCAACAAAAAAACACAAAAGTGCTAACATTTTCGAGTTAAATCAGTAGATTGTCTGTTTACTCAACGCGCAACTGTCGCCAAGTTGCAACACACATCCCGCAAGAAGCAACACGCCCATCGTAAACGTAAGCAGCTCCAAGCTTCAACAAGCTCCGCCAGCCGTGCTCGTCCCGCCCCATTCCTGCATTTGCTTGGTGCCGCACGTCTCCCTCTCTCCATCTCTCCATCCCCCCTCAGCCATGGTGCAGTCCCGCAAGATCGTGTGCCAGAAGCTGTCCACCAACTTCCGCGAGTGCACAGCCATCGTCCCGTTCCAGGTGCCGGCGCTCAAGGCGGGCGAGGTGCTGGTGCAGACCAAGTACTGCGGCATCAACGCGTCCGACATCAACTACACCAACGGCGCCTACCTGCCGGGCGTGCAGCCGCCGTTCGACTGCGGCTTCGAGGCCTGTAAGGACCGGACCACCCACTCAAAAAGATCCCTCGACTGTTGATCTCATTCTCTCTCTCTATGTCATGCAGTGGGCGTCGTGCTGGACGTCGGTCCGGGCGTGACTAAGCTCAAGAAGGGCGACGCCGTGGCCTCCACCTGTACGTGCAGCAACCAGCCATCGCCTCCCTCTATGACCGTGAATCTGACAGTGTTTTTCTTTCTTCTTCTTGCAGCGTACGGCGCGTTCGCCGAGCACCTGGTGGCCAAGGAGCGGTTCCTGGTCAAGGTGCCTGCCGCCGTGCCGGAGGTGCTGCCCATCATCGTGTGCGGACTCACGGCGTCCATGGCGCTCGAGTACGTGGGGCACATGACCCACGGCGAGACGGTGCTCATCACGGCGGCCGCCGGCGCCACGGGCCAGTTCGCCGTGCAGCTGGCCAAGCTCGCGGGCAACCACGTGATCGGCACGTGCAGCTCGCCCGACAAGGTCGAGTACCTGCGCTCCATCGGCTGCGACCGCCCCATCAACTACCGCGAGGAGAAGGTCTTCGACGTGCTCAAGAAGGAGTACCCGCGTGGCGTGGACCTCGTGTTCGAGAGCGTGGGCGGCGAGATGTTCGAGGCCTGCGTCAACAACATCGCGCGCAAGGGCCGCATCATCGTCATCGGCGCCATCGCCGGCTACCAGGACTCGAGCACGTGGAAGCACAAGCCCAGCAAGGCCACGACGCCGCTGCCGTCCAAGCTGCTGGCCAAGTCGGCGTCCGTGCGCGGCTTCTTCTTCAACGACTACTTCCGCGAGTCGCAGGCGCACACCAAGAAGCTCACGGCGCTCGTGCAGCGCGGCGTGCTGAACGCCGGCGTGGACCCGTCCAACTTCTACGGACTCGAGGACATCCCGAACGCCATCGACTACATGTACGAGCGCAAGAACATCGGCAAGATCGTCGTGGACCTCACCAAGGGGTCGCCCAAGCTCTAGGTCTCTGATATTGCGCTGGTCGACGCGGTGTAGCCATCTTCACGTAAGACTCGTTCATACTTTAATCAAGTGAGTTGCCGTTAAACGAAGGATACGTCATCATGTTGACGTGGGGCTGTGATCACCACAATTGCGTCCGTCTAGCATATCAATTCACGGTCACTTTTCTATTGGCGACCATGACGACGAAGCTCCGGATCCCGGTCATCACGTTCAAGGAGGGACTGGCGGACGCGGTGAAGCAGCGACTATTAGCGACGGATTCGCCCGCGCGCACGCTCTTCCAGGCCGGCGAACTCGAATTCGTGACGCTGCCCCTGCCAACGTTTCCCCCGTCTCACGGAGCGCAGGCCGCTGCTCCTGGCGCCGAAGTCGACGCAGACGCAGCTGAGCTAGTGGAGACCAAGTGGGAGCTCACGGAGCAGCAGCAGGAAGTGCTGGAGCAGGCGACGGTCGTGCTCGGAGACGCGCACAACTGCGCGCCGCTGCTGCTGACCCCGCAGTCCGGACTGCCCAAGAACATGCAGCACCTGCTTAAGAACGTGCGGTGGGTGCAGGGAACGTATGCAGGCGTGGAGCGCTACCTCGCGCTGAGAGAAGCGGACACTCCATCACCGCAGTTCCAGCTCACGCGAGCCGGCGGCATCAAAGGCCTGGCACAGTACGTCTTCGGGTGGATCGTGACGTTCGAGCGCAAATTCCACGAAGCTCACGAGATGCAGAAGCTGAAGGTGTTCAAGCCTCAGTCGCTGCGCTATCGGCCGTTCCAGTCGGTGACTGTCGGCATCTTGGGGCTCGGCGCCATCGGCCAAGCCATCGGTCGACTGGCCAAGCTGGCGGGCTTCAATGTGCTTGGGTTCAAGCGGAAGCTGCGTGGCGACGAGGACGAAGCGTTCGAGAGCTGCGCGCATCGCGTGTCGACGGATCTCGAGGAAGTTCTGCGCTCGGCTGACTACATCGTCAGTATCTTACCGAGCACGCCCGCAACCAAGTATCTGCTGAGCGAGACGAATCTCCCCCTCTGCTCGGAGAAGAAGCCCGTCTTCATCAACGTCGGCCGTGGCGACGTCATCGCCGAGCAGACCATCGTGGACGCGCTGGACAACCAGTGGTTCTCCAAGGTGGTCGTGGACGTGTTCGAGAAGGAGCCACTGCCAGACGACAGCCAGCTCTGGGACCACCCGAAGGTCTTCATGACGCCGCACGTCGCCGCCTACTGCTTCAACGAGGACATCGCCGACGTGTTCGTGCCGAATCTCGATGCCTACATCACGAATCAGCCGCTGCAGTACCTTGTGGATTGGACCAACGGCTACTAAAGCAACTAACGTTACATGTACTGACGAAGTTGAAGTGGCTCTGGTATAAGTGTAGCCATGTCGGGATCAATTTAGGATGTACAGATTCAGATATAGTCCGGCTCAAAAAATATGTTGAAAAAAGGTCATCAAAAATTGTTTTTTGAGAGAGCTTTTTGCCTAAAAAATGATGGGCGAGGCGCTTGACTTCGCGGCGATGGAGCGCTACCGCTTCAAGGACGACGGGCTGGTGACGCGCACGTCCACGGACCAGGAGGAGTGCGAGTCCAGTTGCAGCCTCTTCTTCTTCCCGCTGCCGGAGCTGCCGCTGGACCAGCAGTTGCAGCTGCAGCAGCTGAGCTTCGTCAACACGGAGCTGGAGGCACGTGGATTATTTGCTGGTACAATTTAGATAATCTGTTTTAACGCTTTTATTGTGATTTTAATTTTTTGCATTCGATGCAGCCGCTGCTGATGCGCGAGAAGCACATTGCGTACTTGAGACGCGGCCTCACTCGCCTGTCAGCGGGTTTCGTGGCACTGGATGCAAGGTACTCGTTGTTCTTTTCGGCGACGAAATTATGCTAAAATTGATGTTTAAACACGCTGCGATGACTTTATGTATTTTTTGTAGCCGACCGTGGATCATTTACTGGGTTTTGCACGCCTTGGAGCTGCTGGACGCACTCCCAGAAGAGGAGACCGAGCGTGCAATTGGTAGGAACCCAAACGATTAAAGTTATATGGGCGTAGAAACACTAATTTTTTGCTTGTTGATGTTTTTTTTCGTGCGTTTAGCAACACTGAAGACGTGCTGGAATGACGAGCACGGCGGAGGATTCGGGGGAGGTCCCAAGCAGTTGGGGCATGCGGCCACCACCTACGCGACGTGCTTGACACTCGCTCTGCTTGGAACACCGGAAGCGTTAGAGACTGTGGATCGCCAAGCACTGTACCGGTTCTTCCTGGCGAGGAAGGACGCAGTAACTGGCGGCTTCACGGCTCACGATGGAGGGTGCGTGGTGCTGTGAGCTGTCATGGATGATGAATATGAGAGTGACTAATCGGGGTTTCTGCGTTCAACAGGGAGGTGGATGCTCGCATGACTTACTGCGTCATCTCCATCGCCAGCCTGTTTGGTGTCTTGACGGATGAGCTGAAGGCTGGGGTGGTGGACTACGTACTGTCTTGTCAGACGTACGAAGGAGGCTTTGGTGGTGAACCCAGCAACGAGGCTCACGGCGGTTTGGCGTTCTGCTCCTTGGCGACGCTTTACATTTTGGAAGCCCTTGACCAGATTCGAGACTTGCCGGGATTGCTGCATTGGCTTTCAAACCGGCAGATGCCGTTTGAGGGCGGCTACCAGGGACGCACCAACAAGCTTGTGGACGGATGTTACAGCTTCTGGCAAGGCGCAGTGCCGGCGTTGTTGGCAGACGTTGTGCGGGAGCAGTACGGCGACGATGCGCCGTACCAATGCCACCGGGAGCAGCTGCAGAAGTACATTCTGCTTTGCGGGCAGGAGATTTCAGGTGGGCTGCGTGACAAGCCCGGAAAGCCTCGCGACCACTACCACTCGTGCTATTGCCTCAGCGGTCTGTCGGTTGCTCAGCACGGAGACGGCAAAGGCGAACCAGTCGTGTTCGGAGATGCATCCAACCTGGTGGCGCGTACGCACCCAGCGTACAACATCGGCTACGATAAGGCGGTGAAGGCGATCGAGTACTTCAAGGCCAAGGCACCCTTCCAGCCCGAGTAAACCCGGTAGGCCTGGATACCAGACAAGTGAAGTTCACCTGGTCAATGAGCTTTCCGTCAGCCAAGGAATGAGCTGGGTGAATCCAACGAGTGCTTTCACGTGTTGATTATAATGGTGGAAGCTTTTCGACTGTGTCGTCTTCACTACCGTCGTGGTCTTTATGGCTTATGCTGCGCACAGATGGAGACGGAGACAGCTTAGGCAAGGGAGGCTGGAAGTTGGAGGCTGACGAGTGCGAGTTGTGGTGGACAGGATGGTGCGTGTGGTTCACAACTGTTAACGAAGATTTTCGTTTGTCTCGGTCCCTCATTGACAAAACGGTGGACGGCGACGCGGTGGACTCGGCCATCAAGATGGCTTTCGAGATGGATGACCCGCTTCCTGCGTTGCGTTGTTGCTTGACTTTGGCTCTGTCCTTGCGCTTCTGGCGTCGCTGGAATGGCGTGAGGCTCGAGTTGGGGCTGCTGACTGAGTCGTTGTCTTCATCAGAGCTCGCATCCTGGGAGCTGGAGGTGGCGTGCAGGGCCTGAATGAGCCCACTGCCCTTTACGGAAAATGGCTGCTGAGTGCCTTTAGCCTGAGGCAGCACCGAACTCCCCAGTTTGGGCTTGCTGCTCCTCCGTTTGACCTTCGGTGGGGATTTCTTGTCCGCTCGAGCAGCGTGTCCACTATCTCCCGCCTTGTGTTCGCCACTTGCTGCTCCGAGATAGTGATCCAATGACATGCCACTCACATCCGCCGGTGACGCGTGCTTCTTGACCGATGCAGCGAGTTGGGGCGGCAACGCACGCAGAGACCCCGCCCTTGACAATTTCTGCTCTGCCTCGGCACTATTCTCCTTCACGTGGAGGTAGTCACTCAGTGTCATGCCTGCGAGTTCGGACGGAGGTTCTGCCTTGGGGGTGGGTGAGTCCTCGTATTCGTCCTCGTAGTCGTCTTGATGTTCATTTTTCCGCTCGGACGACTTGGTGCGACCGTCAACATCCTTCGCGGGGCCACCCCTTCCTTCTTTGTCTTCAGCAGTGACTTTTTCAGCCGCCATGACGTCGTTGTCTGTTGAGATGTTGAGCAAGTGCTGCGAGACGTGGCCGCTCACTTTGTGCGACGCGAAGTAGTCCTCCAAGGTGGACCCCGCCAATGCGTTGCCGTCCTCGCCATCGGGTGGATTCGATTGTTGCTGCTTGCTCTTGCCCATGATTGTTAGCTACCGGGCTGTCATAGCCCAAGAAAACTCGTACCAGTAACGACCGCACCAAGTCGGTCGCGTCGTTTGGCGTCCCATGCACTGCCACAACTACGAGCTCGACATATACATGTAATGAGATACTTTTTTCGTGTAATAATGACAAGTTTGTGTAGCTCTTCTTCTTTTCAACGTTATCAGCTAGTAGCCCTTCGTCCAGTCGACTTGGTAGGCCAGCGGTTCGTCCTTCAGGTAGCGATTGAAGTTGTCGAGAAACTTGAGCGCCACGTCCTCGGGGAAGACTTTGCCGGAGACGTGCGGCGTGAGCAGCACCGCCGGGTGCTCCCACAGTTGACTGTCCTTCGGGAGCGGCTCCTGCTCGAACACGTCGAGCACCGCACGCGACAACGTTTTCTTGTCCAGCGCGTTGATCAGCGTCTTCTCCGAGATGACGTCTCCTCGGCCAATGTTGATGAACACGGGGCTGCGCGCGCGACAGAGCTCCAGGTTGGTCTCATTCAGCACGTATCGCGTGGCGCTCGTGCTGGGGAGGAGGTTGACGAGATAGTCGCTCTTGGCCAGCACTTCGTCCAGACTCGTGGTGATCTGGTCCGCGCACTCCGCGAGGTCCGCCACGTCCTGCGCGCTCACGTGGCGCTTGAAGCCGACCACGTTGTAGCCGCAGCTCCGCAGCATCTTGCCCGTGTACTGGCCGATGTCCCCCAGTCCGAGGATCCCGACAGTGACCGACTGCGCAGGGCGGTAGCTGATCATCTCCACGCGCGCGTAGTCGCGCTTGCTCTGGAAGTCCTTGGCCTCCAGCAGCTTGCGCTCGATCATGGTCAGGTAGCCCAGCACGTACTGGGCCATGATGCGCGGCATCATGCCGCCGGCCCGCGTGAGCGTGAACTTTGGCAGCTGGGCGTTGGGGTCCTTAGGCAGCAGGTTCAGGTACATCTCGACGCCGGCGTACGTGGCTTGCACCCACTTGACGTTGGCCAAGATGTGCTGCTTGTCCTCGGGCAGGTTCTGCTTGGGGTCGAGGAAGACGGGCCCTCCGCCGTGCGAGTCGATCATGACGATCTGCGCCTGCTCGACGATGTTCTGCTGCTCCGGTGTGAGGTTCCAGATGGGTCGGCCTGGGTCCTCCATGCTCGGGCCGTGCAAAGGGTCCTGCTTGTTGCCCACAAGCTGCGGCAGCGGGATGTCGAGGAGTTCGAGCTGCCCCGAGCGGTAGAGTTCACCTGCCGGGGAGTCGGAGGCCGCGAACGCCTTGCGCACGTTGTCCCCAATGCCCGCAATGAAGGTCATGATTGGCACGCGCAGTGGCGACGTAGAGGCGATGGATTCTCCATTGGCAGAGGTCGGGAAGGCGGTCATGGCGCTGCTGACGAGGTGTGCGAGAAGTCTCAAGATCGAAAGTGAGCTGCTCGCAGCACTTCGACCTGCTTAGGTGTAGGGGAATCAAGATGGCTACAGTGTCAAACCATACAAACAAGAAGTGTATCGCACCGAAATGATGGCGCCAACCAATCACGATGTTTCGATGAGAGGCTCAGAAGAGAGATATCTCCCTGAACGTCACGATGTCGAAGCTGCGCGTCCCCATCGTGTCGTTCCTCAATGGAATGGGCTCCGCTATGCGCAAGGAGTTCGCGGCTTCATCGTCACCCGCGGGGGACCTTTTCCGCTCTGGGAAGCTCGAGCTAGTGGACGTCCCGGTGCCTAAACTCGTGGGCAACACGCAGGACCCGCTCAACGGCCACAATTTGGACGACACGGGGGCTCCGAGCTGGGCCCTCAATGCGGAGCAGCGACGCGTCATGGAGCAGGCCAAGATCGTGGTCATGGACCAGCATTCCGGCGGTCCGCTCTTCCTCACGCCCGAGCAGAGTCTGCCCGAGGACAAGCGCGACATCCTCCGCAACATCGAGTGGGTGCAAGGCACGTACGCCGGTGTCGAGCAGTATTTGAACCGACTGCCTCATGGAGAGAACGCGCTGCCGGTTGATCAGCTACCGAAGTTCACGCTGACGAGGGCGGGAGGCTTCCTGCCCCGCATCATGGCGCAGTACGTCTTCGGGTACGTGACCATGCTGGAGCGGATGCTGCTGGAAGCTCGGGACTTTCAGAGCGATCGCTACTACGCGCGAGAGCGGATGATCCAGTTCCGACCGGCGCAGACGGTGACGGTGGGGATCCTTGGACTGGGAGACATCGGCCAGGGTGTTGGCAAGATGCTGCGTGGGGCCGGGTACAAGGTGCTGGGCTTCAAGCGCCGCGTGGATCCTGAGCTGGAGCTGGAGCTGGCGTCCTGTGCGGACTGCGTGACGCCTGAGCTGGAGGAGGTTCTGTCCGAGAGCGACTACCTGGTCAATGTGCTGCCAAGTACAAGCTCGACCCGCTATTTGCTGAACGAGAAGAACCTCGAGCTTTGCCGAGAACGCAAACCAGTCTTCATTAACATTGGGCGAGGCGATGTGGTCGCGGAGAAGACGATCATTGATGCTCTAGACAACGGTGTGTGGTCTCGCGCTGTGCTGGACGTGTTCGAGGAGGAACCGCTCCCGAAAGAAAGCGCCTTGTGGGCGCATCCAGCGGTTCTGCTGACCCCGCACGTGTCCGGGTACGTGTTTGTGGAAGACGTGGCTAGTATGTTCGTGGATAACTTCAACCGCTACTTGCGTGGGGAGCCCGTGCTGTACAAGGTCGATTGGACTGCGGGATATTAGCTACTTACAGTACAACATGCTGCTTCGGGCGCTACAATGAAGACGTAGAACTACATGTTGAAAAAACTGTGTTTGCAGTCAGAACTCGCTCGATTGATCTTCCACGTCGTTCCCAAAGAGCGCTTCGTGTTTGTAAGGCAAGAAGCGCTAAGTTACTTGGACCAAGTAACTTGGTGTAACAGGCCACTTATCTTGCTCGGCTGTGAAGCAGGTCGCACAGCTCCAGCTGCAGGGGTCCGTCTACTTGGACGGTCGTCTTTGACACCTCCTGGCCGACAGCAACACCGGTTGCTGCGCCCGACTGTCCACCTCGCGGTTTCTAGCCGTATTTATTAGCCTCCTTACGAAAGCCTACGTAGACCTAAGCTAATGCTAGCTACTTGCCAACACCAACCTACGCCCTACGTCCTACGTCTTCTTCTCGTGCCCGTGCTCGTCCTGCAGGTCCACCGACTCCGTCCGACGTCGCGCGCACGCCTCTGCTTCGTCTCCTGCTGCTGTTCGTGGCCTTGAGCCTCGCTGTCGCCAAGGCCAAGCCGCTCACCTTCCGTCGTGCTCAGTGCTTTGCCTCTGAGCCGGCAGATTGGATTGTGAGCGGCCCGAACCCACGCCAAATGCGTTGAGTCGACACGACTGCGGCTTGCAGTTCGTGCCGACCGTCGCCACCGTGCCACTATCCGTCGCCTGGGTGGCCCACGCGCCGCCCGGAGCCCTCGCATTGGTCAGCTCGAGCGCCTGCGTGCCGCCCATCGCCACTGCACCCACCTCCGGCGCCGCCGCCGCATCCGCCACCACCTCCGAGCCGCCGTTCGCGTCGCCTTCGTCACCGCCAGCCGCCTCTCGCCACTGTCCTCCATCACCGTCTGCCGCAGTGGGGTCCATTGAGCCGGCCCCACTGTTACACGACTTCTCCAAACCTCGGGTCTTCCACGACCCGCCCATCCTGCAGTAGTTGATCGTATTGTCGGATGGAGAGCCACCGCTTGGCTCCCTCCGTCTTCCGCCGGGTTCCTGCAGGTAGGACGTCCTGCACCTCGAACTCCAGGACGTATTGTCCGGCCGCGTTGCGCCGCCGTCGTCGTCGTAACTCCACCACATTCGCACCTGCTCGTCGCCCTGGTGTCGCACTCGCCACTGTTCGTCCACGGCGCTTTGCCGTTCCTGCTGCTGCTGCAGCCTGCACGCGAGCCGTCGTTGCTCCCATAGCCTCTCCGTCTTGCGCGACATCACTCGCGAGTTCGAGCGTGCCTTCATGCTCGAGCTGCGCTTCGATATCCGCCGCCGCTGTCGCCAGTAGTGTAGGGGGTGAGTGGTAGCTCACCAGAAACGAAGCATGAGCTATAAATTGCTCTGGGTCGCCCGTGACGTCCTCTCGTTCCACTAGGTAGTTGTCGTAACCGGCCGACTCCAACACACGCACCGGTCCTAACCACTGATGCACCAATTTCGAGGCCTTCGGCCCTCGGGGTGGCTTAAAGAGCCACAGCTTGTCGCCTACCGCAAACTCCCGCCTGCTCCGTACTTTGCGGTCGTAATACCGCTTCTGCCGTTCTTGCTCGCGTCTGCGAGCCGTCTCAGCACAGGCTGAGCTGCTCTTCATAGCGGCAATCAGCCGTCTGTGGTAATTCGTCAACGCCCCCGCCTCCGTCACGTTAGCACTACGTAGTAAATCATTGGGGTTTCGTAGTCGGCGCCCCATCATCAACTCGTTCGGGGACAGCAAGACCGTCGAATGCTGCCCCGAATTGTACGCGTAGACCGCGAAGTCTACCCACACGTCCCAATCTCGCTGCCTTTCATCACTCATGTACGTCGCGATACAATCTTTCCACGTTCTGTGAAACCTCTCGACTAACCCGATCATTTGTGGTCTGTAGGGCACGGGGTTGGTCTGCTGGGCCTGCAGCAGGATCACCAGCTGCTCGATGACCTTGCCGGTCAACTCCGGCGCCCCGTCGGTCAGCAGCTCCCTGAACGCCCCGAACTTCAGCACCACGTTCTTCATCAAAAAGGCGGCCACGTTGTCCGCCGTATGCTGTTTCACGGCGACTGCCACCGCATATCGCGTGACATATTCTACGGCCGCTATGACGTAGCGTTCGCCCCCGTCGGTCGTCGGCAATGGGCCCGCCACGTCCAGCGCCCACCGATCGCCTACATCACCTCCGCGCAGGCTGCGCAAGGGAGGAATCACTTCCCTTGGCCGCACCTTCCGACTGCCGCATTCCTGGCATCCGAGGACCCAGCGCTTCACCTCACGCCGTAGACTCGGCCACCAGTAGGTTTGGGCTATCCGCGCGTAAGTGTGCGGAGCACGTAGGTGCCCTGCCCACACTGAGTCGTGACATTCCTTCATGACCGTAGGCCATAAGGCCGGTGGTAATACAACTCGTTGCCCCGTGGGCGTTTTGATCGTTACCAGTCCGAATTGCCGCGTCACCTCCTGCCCTTGGTGCTCTCCCACTTCGAGCAGCCGTTGCACCAGCCGACTCTTCGCCTGGGCGTCCATAATCTCCGTGTCAGTGAGCTGTAGGGTTGGTCCCCCTGCAGGTCGTTGCACGGCTTCGTCCTCGCCTCCACCAGGCTGCTCAGCAGTTGCACTCCCGACTCGGGGCTGCTTGGCAGCTTTTCGTCGAGCTCCGCCGCCAGTCTTCTCGCCTTCGCCCGACTTCGCTGTCTCCAGTCGCCCCACGTCGTCACCCTGGTCGTCGCCTTCAACATGTCGTCGCGCACGGGCTGGTCGCTTGCCCGCGGCACTCACCACAGTCGACGCTTTCGGCGTCGTCGTCTTCGTCGTTTCCAGAGTTCGTGACTCTGGCGCCGAGTCACTAGCCCTTGCCGTACCCGTCGAGCCTCGGGCCTTCGACTGTCGCCGCGCCTTCGTCATCCTCGACGCGACCTCCGTTCCTCTCGACGTCTGCACACCCGTGCCACTGGGCCGCTGATCATCGTCCGACACCGTGCCGTCCTTCGCCACCTCGCCGTTCGCTGTCACCGCCGACCTCGCGGCTTGGTCGCCACTCGGCCTCGTGGCGTTCGCCACTACCCCGTCGTTCTTCGCCCCCACCGCCGTCGACTCCGCCTCGCGGGCCTCGTCGTCATCGGGCACCACAGCAAAGGTCACGCGCTTTCGCTTGCGCGTCGCCTTGCCCGCTGTCGACGCCATCGCGCCGTTCGTTCTCGACCTCACCTCCTCAGTGCCCGAGTTCGCGTCGGGCGCCTTCATCACCACGCTGTCCGGCGCAGTCACCTCGGGTGCCGCAGTCACCACACTGCCCGCGTCCGCCGCCGTGTTGTTCACCGTAGCTGCTGCGCTAGTCCGCGCTTCACTTCGGCGCCGCTGCTCGTCACTCCGACGCTTGGCTGCGCGCGTGAGAGGCCGCACTGCGGTCACCACCGCTTCCGTCGACTTCGCTCGCCGCCTCGTGCCACTCGCGCGCGCCTTTGCAGTATCCGCTGCCGTCGCCGCCGTCGCTGTTTCCGCCGCCGCCGCTCGCGACTCGCTGTCTTCGCCCGCCTGTGCTCCTTCGCACTCCGCCGCCGTTGTTGTCAGGACGCTGGTACCGGCGTCCGACTGCACCTCGTCGACCGCACTTGCCGTTGGCGCCGTGCCCTCGTCGACCACCGTCGTCACCACCGCAGTTGGCGCCACCGCTGTTGTCGCCGTTTCCGTCGACCCCACCACCGCACTCGTTGCCGCCTCTCGTCGCGCCGTTTCGTCCACCGCACTCCTCTGTTTCGCTCGCCGCCTCCGTCCTATCGCTGCCATTACTGTGGCTACAGCGGGGGCTCGTGAGAGCGCATCCGCCACCACATTCGTGCTGCCCGGCCGATACTCAATTTCGAACTCGAACTCCTGCAAGGTAAGCGCCCACCGATGCAGCTTCCCCGTGAGGTTTGGGCTCGTCATGAGCCACCTCAGAGCCGAATGGTCAGTAATTATCGTGAAGTGTCTACCATACAGGTAAGGACGGAAGAGCTTGATTGCCCAGACCACCGCCAAGCATTCCAACTCCGTGATACCGTACTTACTTTCCGCCACGCTGTTTACCTTGCTTGCGTATGCTACAGGTTGCCACCCTCGACCGTGGTCCTGCATGAGGCAAGCGCCTAGCCCCACCGTACTCGCATCCGTTGCCACCCGGAAAGGCAGCTGAAAGTTAGGGTAGATAAGTAGAGGTTTCGACGTCAATATCATCTTCACGTGTTCAAACGCCGACTCCTGAGCCGGAGTCCATTCCCACTCCGCGTCTTTCCGTAGCAATTTCGTTATGGGCGCCATCATCGACCCAAAGCCCTCCACAAAGCGCCTGTAGTACCCGGCCAGGTGCACAAAGCGTTTAGCCTCCACCGCATCAGTTGGCCGTGGAAACTCCTGCACGGCCGAGATCAGCCGCGGCAAGGGCCGTACGCCGTCGCAACTCAACTCGTGGCCCAAGTACTCCATAGATTTAGCAGCAAATTGGCACTTCTTTAGTTTTAGCGTCAGCCCAGCTTGGGACAGCCGCTCCAACACATTGGCCAGCTCCACCACGTGCCGCTCAATGCCTCCACGCGTAAAGACTACGATATCATCTAGATAGACCAGGCAAGTCACCCAGGTCAAACCCCGCAGGACGCCATTGCGTTGAAAAGTCGAAGGGGCATTTGTTAAGCCAAAAGGCATGCGTACAAATTTGTAGAGCCCTCGCCTAGTCATGAACGCCGTCTTGTCCTGATCTTCAGGCGCCACCCGTATTTGCCAGTAGCCCGCCCTCAAATCTAGTGTCGTAAATAGTAACGCACCGCCCAACGCTTCGAGCGTTTCATCAATACGAGGGAGGGGGTAAACATCCTTCTTCGTCACCTTGTTCAGCGCGCGGTAATCCACGCAGAACCTCACTTCACCGTCCTTCTTTCGTACGAGCACTACGGGGAACCCCCAAGCGCCGTTTCCTTCCTCAATAACTCCGGCCCCGAGCATCTTAGTCACGTTCTCGTCTACAATCTGGTCCTCCATCTGCGCTTGTCGCCGGCGCTTCAGCATGATCGGTGCTGAGTTGCCCGTGTCGATGTGGTGGTGGACATCTAGTGCAGTCGCAGGAGGGCAGTCCCCCACGTTCCTAGTCAACTTACGGTAGACTCGTAGCAACTTCGTAACTAATACACGTGCTTGGGGTTCTTCAACTCCAATTTGTACTTCATTTTCATCGTCCAAAGGCGTGGCACTATCACCTAAGTCATCAATCCACTGGCTGACCCGGCTGGCTTCGAGTTCCCCACTCATAGATAGTATCTCCATGTCGTCGTTCACAGGCACCCAGGTGCCCAGTTCTTTCTTATTAGGCAGACGAGCGGACGTGCTGCCCGTGTTGATAGCAGGCACCCATGCCTTTCCATTCCGCACCGTAGTCACTGTAGCAGCCCACATGACCGCCCCAGTGTACTGAGTAGGTAGGAATAGGCCCCGTTCCCCGTCTTCGGCTGTCACTGCCACTTCCACGGGCGTCACCGCGTGGCCCGTCAGCTGCGTCCTGCGAACCATCCGCACTGGTGCCACTCGAGCACCTCCGACATCATCATGCGTTCGAAAAGGGATGACCACTGCGCGCAGGCCATCTCTGTACCGCACCTCGTTGCGGTTGAAGTCCATGGTGGCTCCCCGTGCCCTCATAAAGTCGACGCCAAGTAGGAATTCGTCGGAGCACCCCGACACTACACATGCATCAACTTCAATACATTCGTTGAACACCGTGTGCAACTTGAATCTCCACACCCCAATCACGTCAAGTAGAAAGCCACCAATGCCCTCCACGTAGTCCACCGGCGCACTCACGTCCACCTTGTCGCCGTGGGCCATCCAGTCGGTGCCCGCAATAGTGTAGCGCGCGCAGCTATCCAGCTTCACGCGCCGCTGCACGCCGTTCACCTCCATGCTCGCTGTCGGCAAGCCGTCGTCGGCGCCCACATACTCCACGTCCGGCCTCTCCGCCGCCCGTGACACCTGGTCGCCTCCCCGCTGGTGTTTAACCAGACTCACGCGTGCCGCGCCAGCCTGTCGCACTCTACCACCGTCCTCATCGTGTCGCCGTCCCTGCCTCTTGGCGTCGAGTTCGGCTACTGCCTCAGCAGCCACTCGTCGCCGTGATTCCGTCACTGCTTCTTCGGCTAGACGCCGCACTTCGTCCGTCTCCCTCTCCGCCCGACGCCGCTTCACCAGCAGCGCTTTAACGCGCAGCCGCTTCGCCGCCTTGCGCGCCTTTCGTCGCGCGATCCTGGCCTGCTCGATCTCGTGGCTGGCTCGCTCCACACTACTCCTCGCGTCGTCACTACCGCTCGACACCTCCTCGTCGCTCGCTGGCGACTCGGTGCCGGTGATCGCGCACTCGTCGACGGCGTTCGCCACCTGCATCGCCACTGCTGTTGTCACAGCAGCCACTCCCGTCGCCGTGGGTTCCGATGCTCCGTCCGCGGTGCTCGCCGTCGCCATCTTGCCCCATTCCGCCGCGTCCGCCGTACTCCTCGCCGCCATGGTCGTCTCGGCGGCCACCATCGACACTGTCGGCTCCACCACGGACACGCCCGACATCGCCACCGTTCGTGACGTCGTTCCCAGCTCCGTCACCGTCGCCGTCATCTCGCACGTCGGCATCTCCGCCTGCTTGGTCGCTAGTATGGGTGCTATCGTCGACGTCGCCGCCTCCGGAGCCCCCGTTACTGCTGCCATCCTCGTCGTCCTCTCCGCTGCTTCCGGTCCCATCGTGGACATGTCCACCTGCGTCGGCACCTCGGGCACCGCCACCGTCGCTCGCCTCGTCGACGGTAGTGCCACAGACGCCAGTACTACTGCCGTCGCTGACGCGCGCGACACCAACTCGCCCGACGCCACCATCTCGTCGCACAGCTCCTCAGTGCCGTGACGCTCGGCCGAGTCGTCCGACTCAGTCGCCTTCAACAACTCGACGGCCTTAACCGGCCTTGCTGCTGCTGTCACCTCCACTGCTCGCGCGCCTTCTCCAGCTTGACGTCGCTCCTCGTCGCCAGCACTCTGACCGCATACTGCCTCCGCCGCTTCTACTCGAGACGCGCCTTCTCCAGCTTCACCCCCGCCGTCCGGGCTCACGTCCGAGCCCTCCAGCTCTTTTTCACGATCCGCATGCACGAAGCGGACCGCCGCCATCACTGGCCGCACCGTCGCCACATACCTCGCCGCGCGATCGCTGTCTCTCACCGCTGCATCCGTCTTCATCTGCTCCATCACCCTGCTCACACCGTCACTCGCCGTCACCATTCTACACTTCGCCACTTCATTCACCTCTCCGACTCCGCCGTCGACGTCGGAGGAGCCCTCCTTCGTCTCGCCGTCGCCGTCCGTTCTCGTCCTCGTTGGTCGGGGATGCTCATTGCTCCACGGACGCCGTAACCCCTCTACGGCGTCCGTCCCCGGTTTTCCGCCGTCGTCTTGGTCTTCGCCTCGCGCTGTTGCAGGTAGGAGTCGTTCCTGGCCTTCGCCTCCGCGTTCGGACACTCACGCGCAAAGTGCCCATTCTGATTACACGCGAAACACTTAGGGCCTGTCGGACAGTGAGCTGCCCAGTGGCCCGCCTGCCCACACATGTAGCACGGCGTGTTGTTCGCCTGCCCCCCATCATCACCGCGTCGCCGTTCGCTACCAGAGCGACTTTCGCTCCGTTCTCGACCTGCCGCCTGCTTCACCGCGGCCTTCACCTTCTTGCGCCTCGGCCTGGCGTCCGATTCGTCGCTACTGGAGGCTGCTGCCTCTTTCCGCGTCTTATTTTTAGCGGCTGGCTTCTTGGCTTCCGCCGAGCTGGCGGCTGTTTTCGTCTTCCTCGCCGTCTTCCTTGGCTCATACCAATACTTCCCATTCCACGCGTGCCCCGCCGGCGGATCCCAGGTCCCCGAGTAGGCATTGTATACCCCCTGTGGGTTGGTAAACAACGCCACGTGCTCCACTTCCGACCGTAGCATCGCCTCGCCGCCTGCGCCGCCCATCATCTCCGTAGGTAGTGGTCCGCTGATCCCAGGGATCACGTTGGTCTCTCCCGTAGTGCCGCTCATAGGAATGACGTAGCGGCTTGGCGCCGTCGCCCACGCCTGCCCTATGTTAATCATGCCCGTCGTCACCACCAGTCGTCGCTGCCTGGTGCGTCCTCGGTGCTCGTTCCGCCGTCACCGCACTGCTCACTGCCTCACGCAGGCCCACGAGCTGCCCCGCGAGCCCACGAAGTACTGTCGTAATCGTCTGCAGGTCGCCTCCGTTCGCGCCGCCAGTCATTGGCGCACCCGCATTCGGCATCACCTCCGGATCGGCTGGTGCCGTGTCCGTTGGCGTCGTTCGCGCTGGAAACGGCTGCCCGTCGGCAGTCGCCTCCCTCGTTGGTGCCGCCCCCGACTCGGTATGACCCTGCGCATCTACAGGGTCCGTCGGAGCCGCCTCATCATCTCGTTCCTCGTTCATCATCTCGTTTCTCATCTCGTTTCTCGTCTCGTTCCTCATCTCATCCATCGTCTCATTCCTCGTTTCGACGGCGGGAGACTGCAGGCTTGCCACCATCGTCGCTAGCTGGTGCAACGCCGACGTGATCGCGTGCATCTCCGCCGTCTTCTCCGTTGCCGGCGAGCTCAAGGACTCGCTCGGCGCCTCATTCATTGGTGGGTGCGTCGGTCTTGAAGCCGGCGACTCTTCCGCTGACGGTGTATCCACCACAGCCGGTGGTGCCCTCGTGGCTTCGCCTGACAGGGCTGGCTCTTGACCAGTCTCACCCGGTTCCTCATTCTCATTCTCGTTCTCATTGCGCGGCACGTCGCTAGCACTCCGTCGAGCGCCCGTCTCGCCACCACTTGACTCATCGTCCTCATCATTCCGCTTCGTCTTCGTCTTCAACATGCGCTTGGATTTGCCGGTCTTGGCCGCCATTTTCGTCCGCGCCGGTGACATCGTCGTCATCGCCCTCGTAGTCGCCCGAGTAGCTTCGCTAGCAGATAAAGTAGGCCCCTGTATGACCACCATGTAACAGGCCACTTATCTTGCTCGGCTGTGAAGCAGGTCGCACAGCTCCAGCTGCAGGGGTCCGTCTACTTGGACGGTCGTCTTTGACACCTCCTGGCCGACAGCAACACCGGTTGCTGCGCCCGACTGTCCACCTCGCGGTTTCTAGCCGTATTTATTAGCCTCCTTACGAAAGCCTACGTAGACCTAAGCTAATGCTAGCTACTTGCCAACACCAACCTACGCCCTACGTCCTACGTCTTCTTCTCGTGCCCGTGCTCGTCCTGCAGGTCCACCGACTCCGTCCGACGTCGCGCGCACGCCTCTGCTTCGTCTCCTGCTGCTGTTCGTGGCCTTGAGCCTCGCTGTCGCCAAGGCCAAGCCGCTCACCTTCCGTCGTGCTCAGTGCTTTGCCTCTGAGCCGGCAGATTGGATTGTGAGCGGCCCGAACCCACGCCAAATGCGTTGAGTCGACACGACTGCGGCTTGCAGTTCGTGCCGACCGTCGCCACCGTGCCACTATCCGTCGCCTGGGTGGCCCACGCGCCGCCCGGAGCCCTCGCATTGGTCAGCTCGAGCGCCTGCGTGCCGCCCATCGCCACTGCACCCACCTCCGGCGCCGCCGCCGCATCCGCCACCACCTCCGAGCCGCCGTTCGCGTCGCCTTCGTCACCGCCAGCCGCCTCTCGCCACTGTCCTCCATCACCGTCTGCCGCAGTGGGGTCCATTGAGCCGGCCCCACTGTTACATTGGTATTCAAAAGCTCAGTAGCCTTTCGTCCAGTCAACTTCGAACTCTATCGTAGGTAGTGGTTAAAGTGGGTCAGCAAACCGCTTGTCACTGCTTCAGTGTCGAGGAAGACCGGAGCAATGGGGACTCGTTGGACTCCGATACCGGTACTCGGATGTGCGGTGGTGCATACCGTAAAACTCGACTTGTATCCGACACAATCTTATATCCGACAACTCATATTAGCCAATGAAATCATGTATAAGGAGGGGTAGGTATTAGCAACTTATATCCGACACCAGAATCTATTTTGTACCTTCCATCGATAAATCACTGACTCGTATACCAACCATTTTTCCTTCTACGACGACGCGCGGCAAGCGCCCCAAGCTCAGCTCTGTAGGAGGCACGAAATCCCGGCAGTACAAGCGAGACACCCGGTGTGTTGCAGCGACTGCAGGAGCAGGTAGTGAATGCGGAGATCCAGAGCGCCTAAGCGTCCCGACGCAGTGCGGGTAGCTGATTCGGGGGCTGAGCTATCAGCCGCTACTGTGTCAAATGGCTTCAATGTAAATTTCTCCATGTAGTAGCGATGACGAGCAAGCATTCACAGACTTGGCCGCAAAACTAGAAGCGATGGATCTACTACCGGTAGGCGGTGTACATGTAGTGTCTGATAGAGATGATGTACATGTAGTTGATATGCATTTGGCTAGAGCTGATAAGCAATAGACACTGTGTGTTCTCTTAATACGTGCGGCGTGTGCGAGCGTTGCGAATTCCTCCTGCGCGCTGGCAGGGTTCTCGAGAGTACCCCCCCCCCCCCACCAGGATCGTGTTGCTACTACAGAAAGTGTTATTAAATGATAGCTTCAAATAATGGGTGCGAGGCTTGTCTTTGCAGGACACAAAAACTGGTCTACAAGAATATATTACGGGGAGCCAGTATTTTACGTAGTCGTGTGCGTTGTATCAGGAAAAGTTATACTAACCATTCATCGTAGCCAATATTCTCATTCACAACAGCATATGTGACAGAGGGGTACCTATAGGAGCATTTAATTATTGTATGGAAAAATATAAGGTACATTATTATTCAAAAATTTGGAGTGGTATCTACCTTCAACTACAACTACGAACGCTAACAAAAGAAACAATGTCCCTAGCTTTCGGTATGACTTTGGTCTTTTTATCTGACACAAAAATCAAGTACCAAAAATATGTATTGAAGTTTAGGTGCCAACTAAACCTGCTTGGGCTGCTGAAGCTGCAAGCTGATCACCTTCCGTAGATACCGCAACCTCAAGTAGCCTACCACTTCGTACAGAGAGTCCTTCCAGTAGTCAGACCAGGTTTCAGGAGTTGCACCAAACAGTAGTAGTTCCAACACCACCAAGCACCAAATGCCACACGATGTACTATCCTTCTGCTGGCAGTGGGTAATGACTTGGTAATCCAGTTGATCAGTCATGTCCAGCATCTTTTCAACCACAGTGAGAACTGCTTCCTTCAGCGTGGACAAATTGCTAGACAGCTGCATAGGGTCAAACAGGTAGCAGATCTTGGTCTCCGTATTCACGAGGAATGCACCCCAGTGGTGCCCTAAGTTAATCACGCTGATGACGAACTTGGCCCTGGCATTTGCAGCGCCATATCCTTTTGCTGTGCGCATCTTCTGATCAGCGTCATCAAAGTCGTGAAAGCGAGGGTTGACAATTGCAACATCCAAATTCCCCGACTGGAGTGCCAATAGTCCACCGATGATAGACCCCGAGTGCAGCCAGAGGTTCTCTCGAAAATCCAGAAATTCACAGCCATTTTGTTCATGCCGGCCAACGTACCACCGACCCAGATTCAGGTTGTCTACAGCTTGTTTATGGTCCACCTAAACATAAAGCAAATTCTGTAAGTTTGGTGTTTTGGTATACTTTCGGTATACTTTTGGTGCAAGGCAATCTTACCTTAGTAACGTCCTCCATATCTTTGAACGGCGGCGTAATACTGCCAACTCGAAAGGCCAAGGAGTCAATCCACTTCATCGTATCTTCGACTAGCTTGAACTTGTTTCGCGCCTTGATTACTCGAGCCATGAGCTTCAATTGCCCGTACGTTGCAAACCCATAGTCCTCCCACCGAGCAAGCAGCGCCTTGTTGCTCTTGTTATCGATTGCTGCTATGGCCTCCTCGATCTTCTCCAGTTGAGGAATCGCCTTAATCACCGGGACGGGTTGCCCAATGTTGAAGCTACGAACGTCGAGCTTTCCAGCCACTTCCACAGACGGCAAGCTCAACCTTTCGATGAACGACATCGTGGTGCGTCTGCTGTAAGGGCCTTTTAGAATAGCCATGTCCGAGAGCTTGACTGCGCGCGACTTTCTCCCTTCCGAAATGCGCAATCGAAGCTTGTTTGCAACTTGCAGCTCTCCGGTCGACGCTTCGTGCTTCTCCGCACGCCGCGTCAATCCCTTACGTTTCGGTGGCGATGCAAGGGTTATAGGATCCGCTGGACTTCGACCTACACCATCCCCATGCTGAGACGGCGCGATAGTCGTCTGATTATTAACAGATTCCGGTGGTCCGACTACAGGGACGGGTGCCTTTTCTTCGAGGTCCGTCCCTGCCGTCACATCGCACATTGGCTTGTCTTCAGGCACCCTCCCCACCCCCGTGTCAGCAAAAGAGAGCTGTGATACTGTAACGGAACCAACGGAAGAGACCTGAGACAGCGCATTGAAGCCGCTTGTTGCACACAGATTCTGGCCAGTGAACTCCTCCAGTTTGCCAGTATGTAGCGCGTCGTAAAAACCCGTAAGCCACTGCATTGCCAGTTTGTGCGTCGTTGACGGCTGGATCGAGAGGACATCGACGATCTTCTCTGTAATCTGTTTGCCTTGGCTGTACTTAGCGTCGCTGGATAATGCTCGTGGGGCACGGCGAGGGGGGCAGTTGATGCGGTTTAATCCTCCCGTCACTACAGGCCCCACGTCGATGTTGTTAGCTGGACTTTGGACGATCCAACGGGTAGCAAAACGAACCATCGGTGGAACTACCGTTTCGTAGTTCGACTTGGCCCGGGCATACATAACATGGCGGCACGGGAGCAAACAGGTCTGCCGGAATATACAGTCGCATGCAGCCAGCTGTAGGTAGAACAAAACGCCGCGTTAGTCATAACACCGAAAAGTTACCAAAAACCAAAATTGAACCAAAATCTCACCCGAGCATCTACAACGTGCGAGTTGCCTGTCGCTGGGTTCGTCACTCTCGCCTTGTCCTCTGGCGTCGTCTCCATGTCATAACAGGCTTGCGAGCCGACAGCCAATTTGTACTGATGGGCCACCATCTCGAAGGCGTAGTTGCTGAGCTGCATGGCCACTGTAGTCAACTCAGGATCTTCAGCAATGGCAGGGCGACTGCTGACACGATGGAATTCAGCCAGGTAGCGTTCTTCAGCGTAGTCTTGCATCGTTATCAGCATGGAGACGAGCTCATCAACAGAGAAACTACCGTCTATAACCTCTTTGAGGCGGCCCCACTTCGATTCCAGACGATTATTCGTGTTATTCATCAGGTGAGGGACGTCACCACGCTTGAACATCACCCACTCGTCAGTAGTCGTATCCCAGTGCTTCATAAAGCTTTTGTAGAGTAGGTTCTCTTTGTTATTCCCGACTGTCTCGAGTAGAGCCGTCTTCAGGTCGTCATAGTGCTCCTGAGATGCCGCATTCACCAATCCTTTCATAATAGACTTGAGTTCTTTCGTTTCGGTAGGGCCGACGTCTCCCAGTCTGGAGCACTGTTTCTTCAGCCACGTTTCGACGTGCCAGCGACATAGTAGCTGGCGAGCATTCGGCCATCCTTCCAACAGCACCTCCTTCTCATGCAGTGCCTTATCCGACATCACAACACGGATCTTGGACCACTCAGGGTTGTGCTTTTTGAATGCAGCGACAGCTAGAGCCAAGTTCGGCTTCTCTTCTGTCCGCACCAATGCGTGTTGCACGAATTGACCCTAAAAATAGAACACAGAAAATTAAACAAATGTTCAGTGCATTTTTGGTTAGAGCCTGACAAAAATTACCCACCTTGCCGAAGACGTCGTGGACTGCGAAGCTAAACAGCTTGTAACGGTTCGCGTTGCTGTTATGAGTCGAGTCGACCAGAACCACCTCGGGGAAGGCTGCAAAGAGACGCTTCTGTCGCGCTGACTGAAATGTTATCACTTGCACAACATTGGTCTCCTTGTCAATGACGAACTCCGCCACATTTCCAGTGTTCATCTCGCAGAATTCGTCCAGCACGGAGACAGCGCGCTCCGCGTCCGATCGGCCTCCCTTAAAGCACTTCTTAGCGTCCTGGATCATGTTGTGCACGTCTCGTAGAATCGTTCGCTTGCCTTTACAAACACCATACCAAATCATATTAGTGTCTCGTGAAATATACAGAATACACACCAAAAAACCAACCTGTTTTGGATCGAATATACGCTAATATCCCCCGTGGCTTTGCCCCCGCTTTGCTCATGACTGACACATCGCGGCGTAACTCTGGATCCAAGATGCGTCTGTTCTCTGCGTAGTTATACCACTGATGTTCGGTGAGAGAATGATTATGCGTTCCCTTTGCTTTGACGACGATATGAAATCCAACACCACTCGGTCGACTACAAACTCGTGCGTTAACGCGAGCTGTACACGCCACAAAACGGACGTCGTCATGCTGCCGCAAGCCTTCTCCACGACCCTCGTACGGAATACCATGAGTGCATACGAACGTCCTGCTGTATTTCTCCCATGACTCTGGCAATAGTGTGCCACCTGTGCTCTGCCGGTTGGCGCGAACCTTTCTCGTCTTCGACTTACTTTGTTTCTTTTGGACCACCTTCTTCGCGGCAGAAATTTGCTTGTTCCTGGACTTAATTGAGGTACTAGTGCGGGACGGAAATCGCTGGTACGTAGCCTCTTGGAACTCGTCGAACGCTTCGTAGAAACTTTTCCACGACAACCAGTACATTGGAAATCCTTCCAAGTAGCCACCGACGACTGGTACATCTTCGACCGCACCACCTTGACTTTTCGAATCTTCGTCCTCGCACTCGTCTGAGTTTCGGTTCGCCTTCGGGATTTGGTGGACTTTCGGGGTATGTTCTTCAGGCCTTGTGGCGTCTTCGACGTTTGGTGCTCCTTCGGTTTTTGGTACGGCTTCGGTTTTTGGTACGGCTTCGGTTTTTGGTACGGCTTCGGTGTCGGCACACTACTCGCTGCGGATTCGATGTCACTGGTTCGCGCACTACCGTCACAGGAGTCTCCATCATCATCATCATCCTCAGGTGTTCCCCGCTCGTCGTTGTAGTCTGAATCGTCACTGTTGTCCGGAGACATATCGTCATCCTCTTCCTCGAGCTGCGCCAATACTTCCGCTAGCGCTGCTTCACCATCACTGTCGTCCTCGTTGTCAGCTGCGAGGTGATGGGCTAGACGGGACTCCCAACGCTCAACTTGGTCAACACGGGCTTAACTGTCTCCCGGGCCCGCTTCATCGTTTCGGGGATGGTCCTCGCTAGTTTGGCAGCGTGAGGGAGAGCGTCTAGACTGGGGCGCTGCGTCTTCTTGCTGCTGTCGCTGCTTCGCCCGAAGCCGTACCCGCTCTACTTCTGCTTCTTCTTGTGGTGTGATTGGAGGCGGATCTGTGGCTGGAGGAGCTCGGGCTGAGCTCCCTTGGCTGGGTGTTGCGGGCACAGTGACCATCTCGGCAGGAGCTTCTGGATGCATGTCGCGAGCTCCATCAGCAGCTATGTCGTCGTCCGAGACCTGAGATAGTGTATGGATACGTACAGGTTAGCTTTAAGCAAGGAATACATGAACTAACTCGCGCGTACGCACCATGCCACCGGTCAGGACCCGCTCGCTTGGGGCTTGCGAGGGAGGAGGGAGGATATTGGACTGGCGACAGGAGGCCACTGATTTTTTTCTAAAAAGCGAATTTATCTTACCAGCCAGTCCGAATGTAAGTTTACCTTGCGCAGCTGCGTGATAGCAGCCGCTGATTTGTTCAGTCCGGGTATATTGAATATCCCCAAAACTGCACCGAATAGCACAGAAAGTAGTATTAGCCTACTGTGCATTTTATGTAGTAGCAGCGTGTTCGCCCCCACCACCACCTTGCCCTCCGCTGCTACAGTATCCAGTTGGGCTAATTCCGAGGTTTTACACGTAAAATTAACAAACATGTGTTTCACGATCTGTTGATAGGCATATCATATTTGGGAGGGGTTTACAACCAAGGCATTTAGGTGTCGGATACAAGTCGAGTTTTACGGTAAGTTTTTCACATCCTCGAACGGTACAAGGATTTAAAGATGGCTACATCAACTTCATTGTTGAAGCTTTCAGCAAAGGTGGCGATTCGCTTAGCTGGAACCAAGTGCGGACAACTGGACTCGTATCTCTCATGAATTTCTTGTACGGCGATTGCGAATGTCCGAATGGGATTTATTGGCTGCTTAGGCCATCTAGCTGTCTAGGTGCGTAAATACATATAGGCAGTGACTACAGTACCTGGATTGATCATGTGCTCTAGTCCTTGTCCGTCGCGAGTGGCTCGAGCATCACTCCCCATCGCGCGTCAGTGGCGGCGCGCACAGCCGCCTCGTAGCTCTTGCTACGGGGGCGCGTATAGGCAGGCTTCGATCTGAATGCAGGGGTCGCGCGCTTCGGCTTGGGGGCAGCAGTCTTCTTCTTCGCCTTCGTCGGACTGCTGCCGATCCGTGAGCCCGGGGCAGCAACGACACCCAGTCTCTCATCAAGCGAACGCTTCACGAAAGCCAACTCGTTCGAGATCATTGCCGGCAGGTGTTGGTGCAGCTTCAGCAGCTTGTCAGCTAGATCCGCACTGATCGGCGTTCCGTGGCGGTGGCAGAAGAGCGCAATGCGAGCTAACTCCACCGGGCTCATGACGCCGGCATCAGATGATCTCTCGGAGTCTCCCAACTTGCCGATGCGACGAACCACCTTCTTGTCCTTGCGCTCCACTTGCTTCAGCGTAGAAGTGACTTGCTTGGACAATTCTGTAGCGACCGCTGCCTGGAAGCCGTGCTCCTTCACGTCTTCGAGGATAATCTGGCCAGTAGACTTCACAACAGTGGCGCTCGCGGGCTCAAGCCTCTCCAGACGCAGACAGCTCTGCAGGGTCAACAGGTACGTGTAGCCGCTTGGTTGGATGAATCCATGCGTGCGAAGCTTTTCAAACAGCTTCAGGCTGGCCACAGCACCGGCGAGCTCGTCACGCGACTGGGCGCAGTACTCCATAGCTGTCTCGTAATGCGCGACCTTAAGCGGGAACGCCAACATCTCCTTCTCGAAAAGAGTTTGCATAGCATCGAAGTGGCCGAATTCGCCGTAGATGAACAGCAACATTTCCATCGTGTGTTGTTGGAAGTATCCCGGCATCTGCTTCAGGGACACACCACTGGAGTTGTCCACGTACATCTGCAACAGCTTCTCCGCCTCGACGAGGTCTCCCTTCTCGACGAGGGCGTTGGTGACGCGGATAACCCGGTTGGGACGCACCTCCTTCAGTCCGTGGAGACGGCCGTACTTGACCAAAAGCGCAGCTGCATGCACAGGTTTGCCTGATTTACATAGTTCGTTGAACAGCGATTCGAACACTTCAAGGCGAGTGCTTTCATCGAAAAGCTCCACCGCATCCGTGGCTCGATTGGCGCTCGCCAACGCGTCCAACGCCATGTCCATGGTGCACCCGGGAAGGTTCAGCGCGGCATCGCGAAGAGCGTCATTCTCGTGTGCCAAAGCAAGCGAAAACATCAAGGACCTGGCCACGTTCGGCTCAACAGGCACGATCTCTCCGTTCTCGTCCAGCGTAGCCTTCAGCTCGTCGCGGATGGCGAGCACTTGGTCGGTGCGACGCTGACGCGAAAACGCAATGATTGCTGCGTTTTGCGCGTACGAATTGGGCTGCAGTCCCAGAGCGCGCATCGATTCGTAGAGAGCTCCCACGTCATCGTGATCGCCCGCGGTGGCTTTGATCGAGATGGCCATGGACAGAGCTTCGCCATCAAGCATCTTTCCGTGCACCTGTAGCATTTGTCTGCAGATTCTTTCCGCCTTGGCCATACGCCAACCATCGTCTCCGTCTCCACGTTCAGTTTTAGGCAGCCGCAGCAGCGAAATAATTGCACTCTTGTACAAACGAAGCGGAATCACCACCGGTTCCACGTTGGATACCAAGGTTTGCGTCACATCTTGGTCTACGTTCAGTTGGCGCTGGTGGTTGCGGAAGTAACGGAGTGAGGAATGACCCGCTACTGAATCAAAAAGCTTGATAGCCAAGTCCATACGATCAGCATTCACGCACACTTCAGCGGCATCGGCGACGCTGTCCACGTTGTTCTGCACTAGGCGACGGAATGACATCGTCTCAGTCGCCAGCGTAAACGCGATTCTCCACTCCTTGCTCTTGAGCTCCGACATTTCCCGCAGTAGCTCCATTTTGCGACGCACGGGGGGATGCAAACCATGGCGACGGCAGAACATGAGCCATTCGCGGCCCAGAGCCCACTGGCCTGCGTCAAGGAGCTTCGACACGGTGTCGCCTGTACACAACTCGGCATTCTTCAGCACGTCAACATCCAGCATCTTCATCATCTTACGCATCAGAGGCCAGTTCTCAAAGCGAATGCATGCATCCGTCGTCGCGCGCACGATCGAATCCGTGATGGGAAGTCCCCGAGAACGCATCATATCCAAGTACGCCTCGATGTTCTCCGTTTGGTCGTCACGAGCCTTGCACAGGCCGC
This sequence comes from Phytophthora x cambivora, assembly GCA_033557925.1. Lineage (NCBI taxonomy): Eukaryota > Oomycota > Peronosporomycetes > Peronosporales > Peronosporaceae > Phytophthora > Phytophthora x cambivora. Next base: position 603,146 of record JAUCEB010000008.1, on the reverse strand, counting down.
TAATCACGCCGTTGAACAGCAGAACATCGTTGTCGATGCCAAGTTCAACCTCATCGCCCTCGTAAACAGCAACCGCCTCCACATCATCACCATCTTCGTCAACCTCCTGCTGCTGCATCTCCTCAGCCGTGACTCCCCAGCTGCTCCCAGCGTGCGCGATCAGCTCCTCCAGCGTATCCATCTCTCCAGTGCTAGCAAAAACACCCGCAAGACTAGCATAAGCAGGTGCCAGGACGACAGGCACATTGGAGGACATGATTCGCCACGCGCGCTTGGCGTCACGCGTGTTGAGTGCCGGGTCACGCAAGGTGTCTCGCGAGAGTGCATTGAACAGCGCCAGGTAGATGCCAACGAAGCGAGACACTCTGCGGTTGCCCTTGCAACTGTCCACATACTCGTCGAACAGATCAACAGCTCTCTGCGTGTTTCCCAGTCGACCATGCGCGCGAATAGCGGTCGTGTACGATGCCTGGTGGATCTGGCTAGGCTCAAACAGCTTCCGGATGTGATCGAAAACATCCGCAGCGAGCTGGGTGTCCTTGGCGTGCGTCAGTCCCTGCAGCATCTTGTTGTACTTGGTCGGGATCGGGTTCGCCTCGTCCATCTCCACAATCTTGTTCCAGCAGGCCCAGGCGTGCTGGCTGCGGTTCGCGCCCGCGTAGGCCAGCATGGCGCGACCCAGACAGAAGATGCTCGGGTGTTTCTCGCCGCCCTCCAGCATCTGCTCAAAGAGGCGCGTGGCCTGCCAGTGCTTGCCGTTCGACACGAGGGAGTCGATCGTGCACGTGTAGATGGGCTCATCCAGCGCCAAGCCGCGCTGCGCCACAGTGGCAAAGCTCTGCAGCGCCTGCTCGAGCTGGCAATTCATAACTTGAGTTCGAATCAGCTGGCTGAACACCTTGCCGTCGTCCGGCAGTTGGTCGTGCTCCTCCATCTGCACGAACAGCGCCATGGCCGTATCGGGTCGACGTGCCATCCCGGACGCCCGAATGGCGGCCGCGTAGTGGTCCGTGGTCATCTGCATGCCAGAATCACTCAGCTGCTTCATGATGCTGAGCGCGCTGTCGGCGTCCTTGACCTGGCCGCAGGCCTCCATGATGGCGTGGAAGGCCGCGGGCGACAGCTGCACGCCCATGGCAGTGGACTCCGAGGCCAGCTGCACGATGAGTCCCCAGTGCTCCTTGGCCAGGTAGGCCTGGATGATGAAGTCCATGGTGGCGCTCGTGGGCGTCAGGTCGTCCACCAGCATGTTGTTGAGCAGGCCGGGCAGCACCTCCACCTTGCCCATGCGCGCGCAGGCGGCGATGGCGCGCTCGTACATGGCCGGCTCCAGCGCCGGCAGCGCCGCGTCCTTGTCCACGCGGTCCAGCAGCTTGAGCGCTTGGCGCCACTTGCCGGTGTCGCGGTACGCGTCCAGCTCCTCCAGCAGCTTGGTCATGGTCTCGTCCGTCTCGATCGGGGCCTTCTCAATGGACAACCAGCGGCGCTGCTGCTGCGCGAACGCGGAGGCGGCAGGCGCGGCGTCCACGCGCGCCAGGCGCAGGCCGAGGCGCTGCAGAGTCGCGTCCGCCGGCGGCTGCGCGCGCTTCCAGAGCGTCACGAGGCGGCGGGCACGTAACATTGCAATGGGATTGCGGGGCCCACAGAGGGAGTTTAGAGGTGCAACTTGGTGCAAACGATACGCGAAACGACGGCGGAGACGATGACGTAGGTGAAGAGCTCCGGTCGCGACGAGAAGCTGCGACGAAGACCAGTGACCTGCACGAGAGGCTGTGAACGCCCCAAGTCGTCGTAGATGAGACTGACGCGCTCGTTGACTGGCCGAGGCAGCCGCCTCAATAGTGGACGGTGCACAGTGGTGTGGCTCACACCAGATATGAAATTGCAACTTGAGGGGTCAATTGTCCCCCAACTTGCAACTTCAGACGCACTGCAGCTTACCATCACTCTCGGCATCATATCAATATCATGGCAGCGCCCGCCTGGACGCGCGAGCCCCACGGGCGGTGCGTTGCATGTTGCGTTGCATGCTGTGCTGTGCTTCTCTCATGGCGGTGACTGACGCTCCGCTTGGTGTACAGGATGGAGGCGGCTCGCTCGCTGCTGCGGCCGTCGCCTTCGCCTCAGCGCAACCGCGCAGACCCCACACATATCCAAACAAACGAGTCGCCCGCGTCCATGTGGGCGTCGCCCAGCGCCGCGCGCGTGCGCTCCCGCCCGAGCAACTTGCACGCAGCGGTGCGCGCCAGTCCGTCCTTCGCGCTGAGCCAGCGCCCGCCCGCCCCTGCTGTGACATCAGTCCAGAGAGCAGCCAGACCGCCGGTGCAGTCGCGCACGACGCAGGCCACGCAGACGGAGGCCGACGAGAGAGCGAAACCTGCTGAGAATGGCGCGGGAGTCCACCTCGGAGCGTTCGGGGAGGTGGCGAACATGACGGCGGAGACGGTGGACTTGTTGATCCGCGTGCTGGAAGATGTGGGAGGCTGTTGGACGGTTGAGAGGAGGGAGAGGGACGCTGAGCTGATGTGGTTGGTGTGCTGCTGTGGTGTGCAGAGGAAGCAGGAGCTGCTGGTCAGTGGTGAGGACGCGGAGCTGAGAGTGAGGGCGAGCTACGATACGCAGGACAAGGACTGCGGGTTGGAAGAGGTTACGAGGCGTAGTTGTGCTTTGATATTTTGTTGTGTGGAGGTGGGAGCTGGTGCTGAATTGGTGTGTGTGTGTGTGTGTGTGTGTTTTGGGTTTCAGGCTCCGGCGGCGCCTGCGTCGGAGGTTGCGCGTCTCCAACTCGACTCGACGGATAGTGACGGTGCAGGCGTGACGGAGCTCGTTCGGTCCCACTCGTACGAAGCGTTGGTGCAGCTCGAGGGTATCTTGGAGGCGCGTCACCACAAACTTATGAAGGACGGATTCCTGGAGACGGATGGCAGCGAGAGATGATTTGGCAGCAAGTCCTGCGCGGCCGTTTGTTGTGGTGCTAAAGTTATGCCAATTCTACGGGCTATCTGTGACCTCTAGCTTTCATGACTCGACTAGGTTGCCGGGTACATGAAGCACTCATCGATGCGATAAACCGAGTTTGATCGATACTTGAATCGGGCGCATTGGGTGATAATACACTCGGAAATCTTAGGTAAAACGACGCAAAGAGTGCGCAGCGTACATGTATTAATAAGTACATGTGTCCTCACACGACCCAGAATTCGATCTTCTTCTGGTTCACAAGCACATGATCGCTCACATGTTCTAAACTAAACGACAGCCGTAATTGCTTAAAATGCAGAACGCGAGTAAGATGTACTCAGTGAGTGAGTACTGAACAGGAAGTTGAACACACCTTAATCAGGGATGCATGTGCAAGATGTGCAAAACCTGATTACGGCGCGATAAATGCCTCGAGACTACTGCAACAAGTTCAACGAGCCATCGAGTTGAGTAAGTTCCGCATGCATATATATGTACGCTTGCTCTCAGTTCAAATGAGTCAGTTGCTTGCACCAACAGGCAAACATGTCCATGTATTAAAAATCGACGACTAGAAACTACATGTACTAACGTTAGTCCTACAAGTACAGTATGCCAAATTGGCGAAGGGCGGAACATGATCATTGGATGCACAGTGTGCGTTGGACAGCATAGTTACTGTGACTTACAGTAACAGTCTGTAAGATGATCCCATCTTGCTGGTGATCCCCCTTCGACCGCTCGTTCGTTCGGATTACATGTGTTATACAGTGCTTAAGTACTGTAGCAGAAAGCTGTTGTTGCTCCAGCTTTCACGTCAACAATTCTTATGATCGGGAGTGGAATTTCACACAAGAGCAGTGTTGCGATTCATTCATCCTGTGCTGGATATGCTGGTGCAGTGTGCGCATCATGACGATACATCGGTGATTTCCTGGACAGACCCTTCTGTCCGTTTTGTTTGTGTCTTCTCGCGGACTTCACTTTCAAATTGGTACGCCACCGCACCAAGCAGTACCAGAACCTCCGTCAAGCCTCGAGTATCCAACTACCAAGATGCGTTTGACCGCGACCCTGCTCGCTGCTGCCGTCGTTCTGCTCGCTAGTAGCGACACCCTGTCGGTGACCGCTTCCAAGGCCACCACCAGGCAAGACGGACTCTATGCCGAGCTCTACCGTGTTGAAGACGGCGTTGTCACGGACAAAATGCGTGTCCCTCTCGGCGAGGTCGAGCAGTACAAGGAGTCCGATTTCAAGCAGCTGAAGAAAAAACTCGGGGCGAGCGAGGAAGAGAGAGCTGCGGTCCGTCTTCCTAGAGGCATGGATTCCCTTTTCAAGGGCTTCGAGCGTTTTATGGGCTTCTTCCGGAAGAGCAACCGCCGTCTACGTCTCGCATGAGCTCAAGACAACCTCTTTCTTTTCGTGGCCATTTCTGTATTGGCAGTCGTGGGAAATCATCAGTTATGCACTGAAAAAACAAGAATACAATGGATCAGCTTATATGTTCACAGTACATGTATTGTGCTTTGCAGCCAATTTGCCGCACTACTTAGCACTCTAATTCATACACATGTATTCCTCTAAATCGTGCACGATTTAATATAAATCGTGGGTCTGTGCCGTGGCCCGTGGCCAACTACAGGCTGAAGTCATCGCCGAGCACACGCACCACCAGCCCCACGCTTGCTGGCTGACGGCGGCAGCGCAGGTTTTCTGATTAGGCCATGATGCAGGAGTTAAGTTGCAAATGGCACACTAGGAAAGTGCCAAACAAGACCTAAGTCGGATTCGTTGGCCATGAACAGGCATCAACAAATTAGGATATTGTGCCTATATCCTTATTAGGCTACAACTGGGCAGTTTGGAAATCTCTAATTAGGCACTATGGAAAGTATATAGAATAAAGTATGGTGTCGAAGATTCACATGTTCAAAACGAGGAATCACTACCAGTGATTCACTAGCATTGGCAGCCTTAGACGTTTGCAGTCAAAACAGACGACTCGGCCAGCGACACCAGATCGAAAAACTGCGTCAAGTGCATTTGTCTTCCATAGAGAAGCTGGTGAGTCTCGTGTGGTGCTTGTTCCGAATGTGTCGGAGGATGCTGAAGTCGCACTGCACCGAAGGCTTTCCTCGCCAAGTCCACGGCCTCACTGCCCACACCCCAGGCGGGCTCTTCCTATACAATAAAGCGTACTATTATGATAAGTAAGTTAAGAACACGGCCTCGTGTATCCATCACGCTGGCTAGTGAATCGGCAGCAGCGCGGTCTTGGCACGGTCATTCACGCCGAGATATGCGTAGCTGGGCTTGCTGGACGCGACGTTAGCGCTGGCACCGTTGGGGGTGGACAGGCTGGAACAGCACCACTCTTGAGGCTGAAACACCTGAGCGCGTTCAGCTCCATGTCGTGCATGTGGTGCGTGATCTCGCTTGACGACGGGAAGTCATCGTCACTCTAGGATTGATTTCAGGACATGAAGTGCTACATGTAAGACTCGATCAACCATAGTCTTAATTAACGAGACGACAAGTGTCTTATAAACGTTCGCGCTTGTGGTCATTCTACGTTTTTTAATGCCTGAATCTCGTTCTATTCGTGACCAAAACGAGCACAAAACTTGGAAGTAGCTTCAACTACCGCACCGGTATAATAGTCTGGCTTCCGGGTTGAATCCTTAGCTCCATTTCATAGCGGCGTATAAGTATTGTCATTGAGTACACTGATTTTTCTCTGGGTTATTGTCCAGGTGAGTATCGCTGACATTGCGGATGTTTAGCGTGCCGCGGGAAGTACGAGTTGGTCGACTACAGGCCAAATTGCAGTCGTCGGGGGGGGGGGGGGGGGGCGAAGAGCTGGGGAGTGATTGGGAAGGGGCTTTGGAGTGACTTCTAGAGGTTAGAGTGGGGCAAAGCATGTTTAAAAGTGAAAATAGCGATGCAACTACTGCATTGGTGCCGCAGAAAATCATAAAAACACTGTCACTTAGTTTGTAGCCATCGCTTTCAACAAGGTCTCCGCAAAATCTCTATTTAGGCAGTATGGATGGTTTATGTAACAAACGCCTAGTTTGTTGATGCCTGCCCATGAACCACCGACTATACTTGATTTTACTATTGCAGATCCTGCACTAAATAGCCCATCGATTGTGGTAACTCGGGCTCGAGCACGATTTGTTATTTCTGAAACGCTAACAACTCGTACGAGATACAACCGAAAGTGACAAAAAGTGTGCAAAGCACAATAATTTCATGATGGACAAAATGCGCTCTTTGGAATTTCATGCTTTGAAAATGTTAGAGCTCGAAAATAAGAGCAGACATTAGAAATAGCCTAAGTTATGACGAAAAGAATTGGGCGAGCCGGAAATCTCTCCTTCATCACGGGACAGGACACAAAGTGACAGAACGGGTGTTATGACAGTTGGAGACGCACCGGAACCAATCAGAAATATGGCGGTGCGCAGAATAAACGCTGCCATCAGGCGCCTTGATTGGCATGAAGTCGAGACCGCTCTCCTTCGCGACGACGATGCCGCTCCAGTGGAAGTGTGCGAGGCAACACTGGACGACTGGGATCGCTACGTCAGGTCTGAAAGCCAAGCTCTGAAGTCACGGTTCATGGAGTGGCGGGGTGGCAGAATTTGGATCGTGGAGCTTCCCACTAGCATTCACGGAGAAGCCGTTGGTCGATTTCATGTAATGATGCTTGTTGGGACAGGGAATGTCAAGGGCATCGATCTACACGGGAGTCTACTGGTAACAGCCTTCGCTCACGAGCCACCCGCAGGTCTGGCGGGCGAACAGCTTTGGGAGCCGGATTGCAGCTACGGGCCAAGCAACAAAGTTGTTGGCGCGGTTCTACCAAACGGATTGCTTTGGCGTGATTTTTACACGGTGAAAGTGGAGATCGGCGTTTGTCAGGGGTGCCCCGGGCTGAATGCCAAAGCAGCAATTTGGCGCCAGTACCCCGGGGTACAGTACATTGTGCTGATTCGACTGTCACCGTCACTGCGGGTCTGCCAGTACCGATTGGAGCAGCGCGAAAACGGACAATTTCCTGATAATGAAGAGCGCATGGCTATCGTGAATGGAAGTGTCCTGAAGTTTGATGCCCACTTACTTCTGGGGCTTCCGGGTGACGCTAACTTGCCCCACGGATTTCAGGATCCGGTGACTGTCGACCTATTCGATATTGTCGAGTATGCTCGACCTCAGGACGCACCGGCGCCCCCTACTGCCCAACCTAATAACTTCCTGTGCTGAGTCAGACCCCGACGTACGTAAGTTTGGTTTCCATTTTGTGGACAACGACGCAGAAATCCGGCCGACACAAATATCCGGCAAGACAAAGCCGTGCATGTGGACCTCTCCAGCCAATCAGATTTGATCAGTAGGCTTCATTCTTTGTATATCATATGCTTTTAAGTACTTTATATGAAAATAGGTGTGTTTTTTCTGCAGTTCCCTGTGGTAAATGGACGGAGATTTCTCATTATTTTACTATGGGGGATGGCATTCAGTGGTGCCGTCGTTGTCTGCCAAATTGGCGAAGGGCGGAGCATGATCATTAGATGTACAGCGTGCACGTTGGACATGTTACCGGTACAGAAAGCTGTCATTGTTCCAGCGTCCAACGTCAACAGCTCTTACGATCGGGAGAGGAATTTCATGCACGCAGTGCTGCGATCCACCCCACCGCAGTAGCTGCATTCCGCCTCCCAGAGCTGTTCGCCCGCGTTGGCTGTTGGAATTCCCCGTAGATCGAAGCCTATGAGTACATTTAGGACATTACCGGTATGCGTGCTGCCTTAATCGGTACATGATGATCCTTCCTGTGAACTACATAATGCCAGGTAAAGTTGACTGTATTCTTGTTTTTTAGTGCATAACGCTGGTCTGCGAGTCCCACGACTCCCAACACAGAAAATGACCCCAACAAGGCAGAGGTCGTCTTAAGCTCCTTCGATACGCAGACGACGGTGGCTTTTCCGGAAGAAGCCCATAAAACGCCCGAACCCCTTGATAAGGGAATCCACGCCTCTAGGAAGACGGACCGCAGCTCTCTATTCCTCATTCGCCCCGAGTTTTTTCTCCAGTTGCTTGAAATCGGTCTCCTTGTACTGCTCGACCTCGCCGAGAGGGACGCGCATCTTGTCCGTGACAGCGCCGTCTTCAACACGGTAGAGCTCGGCATAGAGTCCGTCTTGCTTAGTAGTCGCCTTGGAAGCGGTCACCGACAGGGTGTCGCTACTAGCGAGCAGAACGACGGCAGCAGCGAGCAGGGTCGCGGTCAAACGCATCTTGGTAGTTGGATACTCGAGGCTTGACGGAGGTTCTGGTACTGCTTGGTGAGGTGGCGTGCCAATTTGAAAGTGAAGTCCGGGGAGGCACAACCAAAACAGGGGTTGTCCAGGAAATCGCGGATGTATTGTCATGATGTACACACTGCATATCCAGCAGACACACCAGCGTTCCGGTTCAGTAGAGTGTACAAGTCTAAATCTAAAATTATGGCAATTCTGCAGGCTATGATCTATTAATACAGCGTTCACGACTCGACTTGGTTGACGGGGCTCATCGATGCGATACAGTAACCAAGTTTGATCCTTACTTGTATCGAGCCAATCCAGCATTCGTTGATAACACACTCAGAAAAAAATTAGCGACCGCCAAGGATCTCCCTGTGGGGTATTGTGCTAGACGACGACAATCAGACCAACGCCGCCGTCACCCCGCACCACGTAACACGTCCGCCACCAATGGACCGCATCATCACTGCATCGTAATCTGCGCGCACCTTAATCAGATATGCATGTGCATGATGTAAGACATTACGACGCAATAAATGCCTCGAGAGCGTAGCAACAAGTTCAACGAGGCATCGAGTTGAGCAAGCGCCGCATTGTAAACGGTTGCTTTCAGCTCAAGGAGGCAGTTGTCTGCTCCAATTGTCTGCTCCAACAGGCAAAAATGTATAAAAAATGACGACAGCAACTACATGTAGTCCTGCATGTACAGTATGCCAAATTGGCGAAGGGCGGAACATGATCATTAGATGTACACCGTGCACGTTGGACATGTTACCGGTACAGAAAGCTGTCATTGTTCCAGCGTCCAACGTCAACACTCTTACGATCGGGAGAGGAATTTCATGCAAACGCAGTGCTGCGATCCACCCCACCGCAGTATTCATCCATACCTTAGTACAGGTGTGTCTGGATGTGCAGTGTGCACATCATGACAATACATCCGCGATTTCCTGGACAACCCCTGTTTTGGTTGTGCCTCCCCGGACTTCACTTTCAAATTGGCACGCCACCTCACCAAGCAGTACCAGAACCTCCGTCAAGCCTCGAGTATCCAACTACCAAGATGCGTTTGACCGCGACCCTGCTCGCTGCTGCCGTCGTTCTGCTCGCTAGCAACGATAACCTGGCAGTTACCGCTTCCAAGGCCACAACCAGGCAAGATGGACTCTACGCCGAGCTCTACCGTGTTGAAGACGGCGCTGTCACGGACAAGATGCGCGTCCCTCTCGGCGAGGTCGAGCAGTACAAGGACTCCGATTTCAAGCAACTGGAGAAAAAGCTCGGGGCGAACGAGGAAGAGAGAGTTGCGATCCATCTTCCTCGAGGCATAAACTCCCTTATCAACGGCCTCGAGCGTTTTGTGGGCTTCTTCCGGAAAAGCCACCGTCGTCTGCGTATCGAAAGAGCTTAAGGCGACCGCTGTCTTTTCGGGGTCATTTTCTGTGTTGGGAGTCGTGGGACTCGCAGGAAACCAGCGTTAAGCAGTAAAAACAAGAATAACGTTAAAGTCAACTTTACGTGGCAACAGAAGGATCAGCAAGTGGACTGATTGGTCAACTTTACGTGGCAACAGAAAGGATCAGCAAGTGGACTCATTGGGAGGACTGATTGGGCGCATAGACGAGAAATGTCCCGTCATGATGACCAAAATTGCACTCCTTGGAATTTGCTCATCACGGGACAGGGCGCAAAGAGAAACCCGTTGGAGACTATCACTGACAACCCCAGTAAATATGGCAGGAAGCATGGCGGTGCGCAGAGTAAACGCTGCCATCCGGCGCCTTGATTGGCATGAAGTCGAGACCGCTCTCCTTCGCGACGACGATGCAGCTCCAGTGGAAGTGTGCGAGGCATCACTGGACGACTGGGAGCGCTACGTCAGGTCTGAAAGCCAAGCTCTGAAGTCACGGTTCATGGAGTGGCGGGGTGGCAGAATTTGGATCGTGGAGCTTCCCACTAGCATTCACGGAGAAGCCGTTGGTCGATTTCATGTAATGATGCTTGTTGGGACAGGGAATGTCAAGGGCATCGATCTACACGGGAGTCTACTGGTAACAGCCTTCGCTCACGAGCGACCAGCAGGTCTGGCGGGCGAACAGCTATGGGAGGCGGATTGCAGCTACGGGCCAAACGACACCGTTGTCGGTGCGGTTCTACCGAACGGATTGAATTGGCGTGATTTTTACACGGTGAAAGTGGAGATCGGTGTCTGCCAGACATGGCCCGGGCTGAATGCCAAAGCAGCAATTTGGCGTCAGTACCCCGGGGTGCAGTACATTGTGCTGATTCGACTGTCACCGTCACTGCGGGTCTGCCAGTACCGATTGGAGCAGCGCGAAAACGGACAATTTCCTGACCATGGAGATCACATAGATATCGTGAATGGAAGTGTCCTGAACTTTGACGCCCACTTACTGCTGGGGCTTCCGGACGACGCTGACTTGCCCGACGGATTCCAGGATCCGGTGACTGTTGATCTATTCGACATACGCGAGTATGCTCGGCCCCGGATCGGGCCAGCTCCCCAGAACGCACCAGCGCCCCCTGCTGTCCAACCTAACTTCCAGCGCCGAGTCAGACGCCGGCGTCATAAGTATCGGTAGTGCGGGGCGCCCTTCTTAATCTCTTTGCGTTGCTCATTTTCTAGTTTGCTTTCCATTTTCTGGCTATCGGCCCTTTGAGCGAGCGCAAGGCATCGTGTCACGTTGAATACATATCCTCTTTTTCACCTGTTGGTAAGGATACCTTAATTGGCATTCATGCCATGAATGCATGAATTTCATGCACACAGTCACCATATCTATCAAGCGACTTGAGCTCCCGCATGGGATCTTGAAAGCTCGTGTTTCGAGCTCCTTGGTGATCATGAGGACCTATCTTCAATCTAGAACTACACGTATGGATAGTAGAATCTGATGACCCGCCAAGGTGCGATCATTTGGTTCATTAAAGTTCATATTGATTTGGTTCGTACGAGTACACAAAGCCGAGCATCCTGACTACGTCGAAGTAGCCTAGTACCCGCTCGACCAGTCCATCTGATACAACACTGCCTTCTTCTCAAGGTGGCGATTGAGGTTCTTCACAAAAACATCCGCCACGTCCTCTGGGAACACAGTGCCAGCGATGTGGGGCGTCGCGATCACCTTCGGGTGGGTCCACAGCGGGCTGTCTTTCGGCAGCGGCTCCTTCTCGAACACGTCCAGCACCGCATTCGACAGCAGTCCCTTTTCCAGCGCGTTTACGATCGTCTCCTCCGAGATGACGTCGCCGCGGCCGACATTGATGAGAACAGGAGACTTCTTGCGGCACACCTCGAGCGTGTTCTCGGTCAGCAGGTAGCGGGTTGCGTCCGTGCTGGGCAGTACATTCACGATATAGTCGCTCTGCCCCAGCACTTCACTCAGGTCGTTCGAGACGCGGTCGGCACTGGAGGCCAGCGCCTTCGCGTCCTCGTCACTGACACGGCGCTTGAACCCGATGACCTGAAAGCCAGAAGCCTTGAGCGTGCGCCCGATTTCCTGGCCAACGTCTCCGAGGCCGAGGATGCCGATCGTCAACTGCCGGAACGAGCGGTACTTGAGCTCCCAACGCGCGAACTCGCGCTTCTCCTGGAACTCCTTCGCCTCGAAGAATTTGCGCTCAATGGCAATCACGTACCCAAAGACGAACTGCGCCAACGCCGTGGGCATGATCCCGCCAGCCCGTGTGACCGTGAAGCCCGGATCGGCTGGAGCCTCCGGGAACTGATGGTACGAGTCCACGCCGGCGTAGGTGCCCTGCACCCACTGCACCTTCTTGAGCAGGTGCTGCAGCTCGAAGGGCAGGTTCGTCTTGGGAGCGAGCAGCAGCGGCGCGGCCATGTGAGCGTCCATGAAGAGCACCTCGGCGTCCTCGAGGATCTGCTGCTGCTTGGGGTCGAGCTTCCACTCGGGCGTGGTCGGGGCGGGAGCGCCAACTGCGCCCTTGGGCTGGTGGTTGTTGCTGGCGTTCGGAGGACAAACCACGGGCAGCGGCAGGTCGACGATCTCTAGTTGCGACGACTGGAAGAGCTTCCCCGCGGGGGACGAGGCGGCCGCAGGCGACGAGAGCTGTTGGCGTACGGCGTCGCCGATGCCGGGGATGATGGAGACGACGGGGATCTGGATCTTGATGTTGGTCATCTTGAAGGGAAGGAGGCGAATTGCAGAATGAGCTCGAGGAAGGAAGCATCGGCTCCATGTAGCCGATCGCTACTCATCACTTATCACGCGCGGGCTATCACTCACTTCAATTCTGAAGTTGTAGTTGCACTGTTGCCGTTTGCACACTCCTTGTCTGACAATGAACTATGTACTAAAGGTGATTTAGTCTTGATCAGGTATACCATTAGTAAACTTTCATGTGATCTGTTTTAAATATTATCGGATATCGAAGGATATAGGTTCTAAATTGCGTTAGTCAACGTGTTGGAGAAGGGGCAGGTCTCGACCAATCAAACCGATTCGAAGCAGCGTGTCAAAACTTCAGAAACCACGTCGGCGGTGTCATCTCTAAATGGAGCTCGTTCGCTGGTGGTGCGGTGTCGGCAAAGCGAGGTATAATACAGCTCACGGCAATCACACGTGAAGGACGCGTGAGTTATCGATGCCCGATTTGTCACGCTGCGTTTCTGCTTGGACGGCGTCTGTTTTGCACGGCGTCGCTGTGTATGTTCGCAGCAAACGAGTGCTGGAAACTCACCCATTTTTTTCTCAGTTTGTAGAGCACATTGCGGTCCGCAATGGACTCAACATTTTCGTCACCACCGGTCGCGAAATGGCCTGGGGGTCGTGTCTCGGGGGTCTGTGTGTGCATGTATCGCATCCAGCTGCGAAAAATATCGGCTTCGCATTATGCACGCTCGCCACGCTCGAGAAGCGTCGCGTGCGCCTATTTCCGATTCCCACAAGATCATGCTCGAGCAGAGGCGCGTGTGCGCGCTGCTGCACTCGGCGCTCGCGGCCAAGTACGTCCGCTGTGCCTAGAGTTCAAAATAATCCGTCTCTCCTAACGTGAATGCAATTGCCAGGGGGTTGGACGTGTTGATCCCCTTGTCCGTGGGGAGCTACAACCGCTACCTGGAGGCCCATTCCGCGGATGCGGCGTCTCCACTGACGCGGTTCAAGCTGCCAATTCCCGGTGACCAGAATGGAACCCAGTCCCATTTATTGGTGCTGGTGGGCAATTCCAAGGCTCTGTGGGACCCTTTTCTAGACTTTGTGCAGCTTGAAATGCAGCGGAACGAAGGCCGAGTGCTGGACGACCCGGTGGACCGATACGTCAAGCAAACAGTCAGTTCCTCGCTGAAGGAGTTGGCTGGCAGCTGCAAAGGTTTTGAAGATGCGAAGGTGTCGTGAAGCAATTGTGAACTTTTGAGCTGGGAGGTCTCTAATCTGTTGCCATTTGTCGGATACCAAGGTGTACTGGGTGGCGGACACGGAGCCTGGCAAGATGATCCTGGCGCAGAAGATGGCGCTTGCAGCTCGAGCAGTCTCGCACTGTCCTGTACGTTTAATTGTATCCATAGTGATTCAAATTGCGTCGGTGGTGTGGTTCTGATCACTGGTTTGTGTGTTGTGTTGGCCGATTTCAGCCGTCGCAACTGTGTCTGCATCCGGTGTTGGGTCCGTGGTTGGCGTTCCGTTGTGCGGTGGTGCTGGGCGTTGAAGGCGTTGATGGAGACGAAGTGCAAAAGGAGGGCCAAGCAGGTCCGTTCGTTCGTGGAGAAGAAAGCGCAGTGCCTCAACCGGGCGAATGCTCCCACGACGAAAAGCTGCATGAGCTGCTTGCTGCTCAGATGGACAAGGCGTTCGCTCAGAGTGCAGCTACGCCGAGAAATGGACGCATTCCACCGGAGGCTTGGCGTGCGTGGGCACTGCCACGCTTGTCGCTAGCTCCCAACCACCCGGAAATGTACTCGTCCGAGCAGACACTGTACCATTACACGAAGGACGTGCGCATTCTGCAGCGTAGTGTGTGGGCTCGCCAAGAGAACCTTTGCCTGGACTACGTTCGCGCCCCGCCGACAGCGAAGGTTGTCGAGTGTCGTCGCTTGCTGCAGCAAGTGCTGAAGGAGATCCGCGATCGCTTTCCCGACGGTATCGACGCCATCTTGCTCAGTGCAGGGCTGGACACCTCCATCCTGTCCGAGGCAAGTGATCAAGACTTTGCTGCTGCATGCAACAACGACGACGAGTTCATGACCATCTCGCTCGACAAGTCGGCCAAGGCGCACCCAATCCTTCGCTTTCGCCACGCACTGACAGTGCAAGCCGACCCAATGGCCCAAGACGCCGTTTTCGCTGCTAACATCTTCAAGCGGCTAGAAAAGGTGTCGATTGAGCAGCACCACGTACTTCGCGTGACTCTGGACGATCTACTGGGGAATTCCTCGGAGGTGGCGCGTCTGTTGTGCACGTGCGACCCGATGGAGCTACGCAACTCGCTGGTCATCTACGAAGCGTTACGAGAGGCATCAGAGCGCGGTGTCAAGCATCTCGTGACCGGTGACGCAGCGGACGAGGTATTCTGCGGCTACTCTTTCTACCATGGCATGACAGAGGAGGCCTTAAGCAAGTACCGCGAGCGAATCACCGCCACCATGCAGTTCACTACGGCCAAACTCGCAAAGGGGCTTGGGATTGAGGTGATCAGTCCGTACCTCGACGCTCGAGTCGTGGCCTTCTCCAAAACATTGAGCAAAAGCGACATGGTGGGCGACCGCACCCCAGTGCCTCGTGACGGAGAGCAAGGAGTGCACGGCAAACTGATTCTGCGTCAGGCATTCCCCGAGAGTTTCTCTCAGTGGCGAGCCAAGGAGCCGATCGAGGCCGGAGCCGGCACGACGCGACTGCGACTCGGGTACTTTGATTCCCATTGGACCGACGAAGAGTTCGCCGAGCAGCAGCGTGTTGTTTTCCAAGAGCACGGCGTGTACATCCGCGACCGAGAACATTTGTATTTCTTCCGCGCGTTCTTGAGCGCTTTCGATGGAGACCTGGCAAAGGTGCCACGCAGAAGATTCAATGATGTCAAGCAGGAGGTGGAAGCGCACGGACAAGAGGAGACGGTGGAAACTGCGAATGTGTTTTGCCCCGGGTGCGGGTTCGAGTTATCCCATCCGAAGCAGGACTTTTGCGTGACTTGCGGCTGCTGGCCGACCTGCGTCTCACCTACCAACGACTTGCAAGGTTATGCGACCCAAGCTCTCGCAAAGCTTGAAAGTGAAAAGCAACGTCTACTCCAGCACTAAAATCAGTTGGTGGTGATTGACAAGATTCCGAAAAATCCGGTGCTATGATAGATACTTTGCGAAAACACAAGAAATCTACGACGTTTTAGCCGCTAATTGCGGGTGGCGAGCCTGGAATTTCGGATCAGCACTACGGTAGCGTGATGTTTTGCATTTTTCCCCTTTCCAGGTTGAATGGCTCTAGCAAATAAACCCACAGACTTTGGTGGCTGAGTTCTCATTATCAAAACTACCTCGTTGTGCTGATGAGTACCCCCATTCTACCTCGAGTTTTATTCGTCGTCGCGCTCGCCGCCGTCCTCCTTAGCAGCTTCTGCTCGCAGGTGCACGGCAAGGGGATTGTCACGTTCTACGACGACAAGGACTTCAAGGGCAAGAAACACCAGGTCCACAAGACTCTGAGGCCGCAGTATTGCTACAACCGCAACGTGGGCAAACCTTCGTCAGTCACGTGGCAGAACCAGATCAAGGTCGGCCAGTTCAACGGCAAAGCGAAGATCGGCTTCTTCTCGGAGGACGACTGCAAGGGCATCGCACGCGCGTGGCCCACCACCGAGGACAACTTCCCGAGGAACCTGGCGCTGGACGGAATCGACAACAAAATCAAGTCCTTCATGCTGCTGGAAACGAGTTGGCTGCCCGTCGCTATCGTCCGTCCCGTCGACTAAACGGTCGGCGGTCTTGACTGAGACACAAAGAGAGAGAAGAAGAATTGATCTCGTTTGTTGTAGAAATCTAGCTCATACCCAGATTTCTTGGATGGTCGAATTCTTTGAAATGCGATGGTAGAACCCCCTCCAGTGACACCAGCAGCCTCGGTCGATGAATTCTTCACTTTAATTTTGCTTCGCGTACCCTCAGAGATGATGTCTCGGATTGTCTTCTCTGTTTTGGTTGTCGTTTGGCTGAGTTGCCACTGCATCGACGCAGAGGATATCGATAGCGTGCTGACATTCTGGGACGGCGCGAACTTCACCGGCGATGCGGTGCAGATTCGTCGGACGTTCGTGGGGCAGATGTGCTACAACAAGGACGTTGGCAAGCCGTCGTCGATCACGTGGAAGAACCTGCCCACAAGTGGCCTGTTCGAGGGCAAGTCCAAGATCGCCTTCTACTCGGGTCAGTTGTGCGGGGGCATCGTCAGGGCCTGGTTCACCACTGAGAAGGACTTCCCGACCAATCTGACTGTGAACAAGCTCGACAACGGCATCCAGTCGTTCATGCTGTGGCAGATCAACAAGCAACCTCGCCTCTACCAGAACTTAGGAGCGATATAATATAAGTACCGCTCAGGCAGTGCATCGCAATCTCGGATGTCGAGGCTGGAAGACAACTTACCGATATTGTCCTTGTTGTTAAACTTTTGGGGAAAAGCTCTGTAAGTCCACCGTTGCGTTTCGCTAACCGAGTGTAGCCATCTCTGGCTACCACTTCAACTTGACCCGTCGAGCTTCCAGCAGCAGCTACTGGAATCGCAGGAGCCGCCTGCTGTGGTCGCGACAGCGGGTGGTGGCGAGGCATCGGGCCAGCACAGGCCCGCACGCCTCGGCGGAGGGCGAACCTGGATAGAGCGGAGCGGCCTGCCGCCTCTGCACTCGGGCCTGACCCTCCAGCATTGTTCACGGCGTGAGTACACCGCCTGCACGGCCCAAAGACCATCCAGCCACAGCGAGCACTTGGATGCTGGGCTCCCGCCGGCGCTTTCGTGCGTTCGTCAGCGGTGTCGAGCGCCCAGAGTTTGAGCTCCAGGCCGGAGCCGGCAGAGCCGATTTGCGCGTGTTCAGCGCGTATTGACGAGCTCTCGGCGAGAAACGGGCGCGGTGATGACTGCAGCTCACCGAGACGGGGCGCGTGCCCCGGTTTGCTTCAAGTGCTTGCATGGCAGTCGATGGTGGTGGACTGGACGGCCAAGACAAAGGCGGCCGCTGTTCACCTCATCATGAGGTGAACAGCGGCCGCCTTTGTCTTGGCCGTCCAGTCCACCACCATCGACTGCCATGAGGCTCATGGGACGCGCCGGCAGACGCGCCGCCGCCAAGCTGCCTTCGACTAAGTGGCCGTGATCATGGCCGCGGTGGGCGTCATGTTCACCACGTTCACGCCGTGAACGTGGTGCAGGACTGATCGAGTGGCGACGGCACGGTCTCCGATGAAGTTTTGGACCGCCGGTGGGCCGGTGGGCCCCACCGTGGGGCGGCGCGGGGTGGGAACGACCGCGCGCATAGAGACAAGCCCTCCGGGCAGCCCTGTGTCCGCGCAGTCAACGCGGACACGGACAACACGCCAAGCGCGTCGGCTGGTCGCGACCGACACGGCGCCGGCGCTCAGCCGGCAGCGTGTCCCTGGTGGCTGAAAATCAGGCCGGGCCGGCCGGGAGGGAGGGAACCCGAAGCGCGCACATCCGAGGGACTTTGCCGGCGAAGACGGATCCGGCTCAGTCCGCAAGCAAGCGAGCGCGCCCGGTGTCGCATCCAGGTGACCGGCAGTCTCCGATCATCGGCAAGGCCCGGCAAGGACGCTCACCAGCGGCGACCGTTAGGATCGATCAGCCGGATTCGAATTCGAATTCGTGCGCGAACATGGCCCCGCGCTTGCCGCCACCACCTTCAGACGGACCATAGTGTAGCCAAGTCGCTCTTATCGCTGCGTCGACCGGCAAATCGCATGCGGGCCATCGCGAGCACCTTGCAGTTGGGGCGAGGGAGTGTAATCCTGGGCCTCCAACACGCGTAATCCCACCCAGGCATCATATCAAATGCGGTCGTCGCGTCGAGAGCGAAGCTGGGCAGCTGTAAACCTCTACGCCATACAAATTCCAAGTGACGCAAGCATAGACCCGCCGTGTCGTAAACGATATGGCCAGATTCCGGAATCCGACCGAAAATTTGGCGCCAGTTTCTGCATTCCGACGTCAATAGAAACTTCAAGTCGGCGCACGTCACATGACGTCAAAAAATGGCACGAGGTGACCGCGTTCGAAACCCTCCATGACGATGAAAGAACTCCTAGGTGGAAGGCACGCCTCTATCTCGGCCGTGCAAGTGTGTTACCTCTTGTTAGCAATAAATTACATAGTCTCCTAGTCAAGTTACAATCCTGCGCTGCTGCTGCATCAGTACATCTAGGCCACACGTAGTCGCTTGGCGCGCGGCTCATTGTTGCCGTCGTCGCTGCGCTCCTGGTCTCCGTTGCTCTTGGCCAGCGCTGCGTCCGGCGCGGCGGCCTCCGTGAAGCTGTCGCCGTTCGAGTGCATCATGAGCGCGTTGAGGACGCACGGGTACTGGCTCTGCTTGGCGTGCGCGGCGATCTGGCTGAGCGTGACGTTGACGACGGCGCGGACGGTCTCGCGGCCCACGCACGTGTTGAGGATCTGCTCCTTGGGCAGCGGCCGGTGCTCCTGCTTGAGCAGCAGCGCCGAGTTGAGCGTGCGCACGGCGTAGCTGCCCGAGAAGGCCTTGCGGAACTGGAAGCGGCAGCTCGGGCACGTGCTGCGCAGCTTGAGCCACGAGCGGATGCACAGCAGGTGGAACTGGTGGCCGCAGGGCAGCGCCACGAACTCGTCGTCACCGCTCTGCAGCTCGCTCAGGCAGATGACGCAGTCGTCGGCACACGACACGCTGGAGATGGGGCGCTTGGTGCCGGAGCTGCACGCGCGCTTGGCCCCGACGACTGCGGCCGGCCGTGAGTGGCCGACCGTCCAGGCGGCCAGACTGTCCATGACGGACTTGTCGGCGGGCGCGGCGTTCTTGAGGTGCGGCGAGATGTAGCGCACCATGAAGCGCACCCAGGCCGGCGTGCGGAACATCTGCAGCACGTCGCGGATCAGCGCGTTCTCGGGCGCCACGTACTGCACCTCGACTCGAACGGTGATGTCCATGCTGTCGAGAGTAAAGTATGGAAAGTGGGTGGGTGGGTGGGCTGTGGCTGTATGCGGCTCGAGCAGTGTCGAAGCCACGGCAAATGAGCGAATGAGGCGGAAGAGTGAGCAGCGGCAGAGCGGCGGCCTGTTCGAAAAGAAAAAGAAAAGGCCAGCAGCGAATCCTGCCAGCGTCTCTGGACCTCCAGGCGGAGCACCCACCACACCAACTGACGGCCAGAGACCCCGCGCGCCACCAACCGGCAACCCCGCGAAAGGCGGCGGTCCACGGCCCAGAGCCGGGCTCGCTGTTGCAGTGCGCTGCTCTCCGCTGGCCGGAGGAGCCCGAGCTTCTCGTCGAGAGAGAGAGCGCTCCGCTGGCCAGCGGCGGCGGCAGCAACGCAAGTCGCGCTTGACACTTGGAATTGGGGCCGCGCCTTTTCCCGCGAGATTTGAATCCGACGCTTGGTCGCCGTCCACGACTCGTGCCACCGCTGCACGAGCTCTGAAAGTCGCGCCGGCGCCGGCGAAAGTTGAGCCCAGCGGGGCCTGCAAGTTGGCCAAACACAGGCAAATCGCCGCGGACGCGCCCGCATCGCTGCGTATCCTAACTGGCCTCCCTCCTCCTGCCGGCCTGCCTGCAGGGTGTCGGGACACGAAGCGAATCTCCCCCCGTCACTGCACTCCGGCCCGTTAAACACATCGATGAGTCTGCCAAGACCGCCTCGGCCGAACGACGCCGGCGGCGGAGCAGCGCGCCACCAAAACTTTGGCCGGCGGCCGTAACAGGGCGCGCGTGTGGCGGCCGGACGATAAAATCGCGGCCGCCTGACGCACGGGTGGGTGAGGCGACCTGAGGCCGCTGCAAATGCGGTGTGCAACGCGCGCCCGCTTGTCCGGCTTGACTCTTTTTAGTCGGCGGCGTGCACGCGTCGGTCGTCCTCAATTGCCGGAGAGAGGCGAGACCAACGCCTCAAGACCAGAAAAGTCTGCGGTGATATGAGACAGCGAGCGCGGGCCCGCACGCCCATCACTACGATCTCCGATCCGGAGGCCACGCCAGGATCGAGGCCCGCGGAAGGGCTGACCCGCGCCATGCCGGAGTCTCTGCTGCCGGCTTCCATTGAGGCCGCGCTCGTGATGCATGACGTATGCGATGCCGGTCGGCCTGCTTCATGCCGGACACAGCAGCAGCAGCAGCGCTGTACATGTACCTGAATGCGCGTGGGGAGTTTGATAAGCGCCCGTCGCGACGCAATCGGTCGTGACGTCGGAACCAGTGGTCATCCACGGGCCGCGGCGGCCGATAAGAATGACGGTGCGCCTCCGCCAGACCATCGACTCGATGTTGCAGTGCAGCGCAGAGCAAAGCAGAGGACCGCGCGCATAGGGTCCGCTGCACTTCGCGGACAGGGTTTGCTAGCTCGTATTCACCCGGCCGCGACGCCCATAAACCGCTGACACTGATGGCTGGCGCTGGGTAGATGCGGCCGTAGCCGACGTGCTCTTAGCGAGGTTGCGGCGCTGCTGAGGTGACGGCGACAGACGATGTGAAATACGGCGATGTGTCTGGGGTTGCCTCGCGTTGCGGCAAGGCAGTTGGCTCGCAAAAGGGGGTGGACCGAGTGGTGTGGCCATGGTGGGATTCACGTCCGCCGGCGTGGCACCCGGGGCCCGGGCCGGCCAACAAGTGCACGTTGAAAATGGCAGCGCTTGCCGCTGGCTCCTTCAAGGCTGCTTCATGTCGCGAGGGACTTCGTCGCCGACCTGCCGCAGGTACATGTACTGTACATGATGTACATGTCGGTGACGGTGACGACTGCCGCGCGCGCGTTAGACTGACGAAATGAGATTCCACCCGCAGCGAGGTCTGGCCGCGGGACCGGGTCCGGCGAGGCGGGGTCCTTCCAGGAACATGTACCGTACGCTCGCAGCCTTGGCCTTGCCGGCAAATGTCGGCCCGGCATGGGCTTCCATCCCGCGGCCGGCGGCGAGGTCGCTGTATCTGGACCGCTCGATGCCCTTCCGCTGGAGAAGCGTCGCCGAAGCGGCCGAGCCGTACTGTAGGCGAAGCGGGACCTCGGCGGTCCCTCCAGTTGCGGATCTGCTGCGCGGGAGCAGCAGCAGCACACACTGGCTTGGAAGGAAGGGGGACGGTGTCCGCTGCCTGCGGGTGGTGAGGTGCCCAGCCTGGGTCTGTGCACACTGCGGCGGTGAAGGCGGCGCCTGCCTTCCCGAGCTCTTCCAAACACCTCCGTATTTTATTTCATGTCGCCCGATCTCGGCGACGGACACGTTTATCACCCGATCACGTGGGAATCGCGTGGCTGTCCCAGCGCGGCGATCACGACGCACGCGCAGAGTGCCCGAGTCATCACGCCATGATTCACGGCTCGGCGACGGCCAGGTTGAAGCCACTGGTTCGAATAAGGTGCACGTTGAAGGGTTCTCGGTGGAGCTGGACCGCCACGCTGGACCAGCACGGAACGGCTGCAGTAGTAGCCGCCGCCTCAGGGCGAGTCTGGCGTGGGCTGGCCGGTCAGCTCGCTCGCGTAAGAGCGCCGCCATCGAGGGATGGAAGTGAAGAAACAGCGAGTCGCTAATACATAACATAGCGGCAACATACATGTACAAGTAGTAACCGCACATGTAGTTTACTATTGTACGTGCTGCTCCTAGCTGCAGATGAAGACGCTAAGCGAGCAGCACGTCGGACTCCTGCGGCGACGCGAGCTCCTTCTCCTTCAAGTGCGAGCGTGCGACGGCCTTGTTGGCCTCGATCTGCCAGTTGGGCCGCCCGAACGCCACCGCAAAGCCGATGGCCGACGTGACGGCGTAGCCGGCGATCATGCCGTGCCAGACGCCGAGCAAATTCGGCTGTGCCTGGTGTAAACCCAGCACGTACGCCGTTGGCACGCCTACGAGCCACGCGCCGACAGCGAAGCCCACCATAATGGGCATCGGCCTCGCCTGCGCCTTCAGCACCGCCTAGCAAAACAATAACACAGAGATCACGTCAGATGAGAAGATCAATGAGCAAGATTGGCAACGCAGACTCACAAACGCGTAGTAGAAGAAGCCCAGCACAAAGTACGCGAGCGCTGCGAGACCGCAGATCTGACTGAACGTGTCGATGACCTGAGCGCTGTCCGAAAAGAGCCGCCCGAGCTGCTGCCGCGCACTCACGACGACCACGCTGTTGACGGATGTGAGCAGCGCGATGCAGACCCCGCACACCTGCGCCGCGACCAGCGCCTCGGCAGGCTTGCCCGCGCCCAGGTGCGTCCCCATGCGCGTCACGGCGGCGCTCACAACGGCGTAGAGCGGACTCGTGGCGAAGAAGAAGAGTTCCATCATCGCGTTGTGCGTGCCGAGCTGGAGCTCGCCGATCGTGGCGGCAAACAGCGTCATGGTAATAAGCTGCGCGTTCTCGAACAGCGTACCGCCGGCCAGCGGCAGCCCCACCGACAAGAGGTTGCGCAAGATGCTCGCGTCCAGGAAGCTGCCGTCGCAGCGCCAGGCACAGCGGCGGTGGAACTTGCGGTAGAAATTCATGTACACGACGTAGCCGACCAGCCGTACGAGCAGCGCGACGGCCGTGCCCAGCGGACAGCCGACGAAGCCGAGCTCCGGCAGCCCGAAGCGGCCATGTGTGAGCCCAACCACCAGGAAGCTGTTAAGCGCGACGGCCAGCAAGTTGAAGACCGCGGTGGGCTGCACGATGTGCTGCGCTTGATAGAAGCACGAGAGCACTTGGAACATGCTGCGCGGCCACAGCCACAGCAGCGACAAGCGGCAGTAGACACCGGCCAAGGCCGCCACGCGATCGGAGGCGCCCGCGGCCAGCAGGATGGCGCCGAGGTTCCACCAAAGCACGGCGAGCGGTACGCAGGCCACCGTGAGCAGCAGACTAGTGAGCAGCGCGTACTCTCCGAGCAGGTGGTAGTTCTTGGCCCCGAAGGCCTGCGAGCACAGCGCGTTCATGCCGGCGTTGAAGCCCTGCATGCTGACGAGGATGGACAGGTCCAGGCACATTTGCGCATAGGCCACGGCCGCCAGCTCGTCCACGCCCAAGTGGCCCACGACGCTGAGCTCCGTGATGGAGATGGCGAAGAAGCAGTAGGTGGACAGCGCGCTGGGCACCGCCAGCTCCAGCAGGCAGCGGAGTTCACGCCGCGCGGAGACCATGGCTGGCGAGGGGTGGAGTGGGCAGTGAGGGGGCGTCAACGGCGGATACGTTGGTAGCGAAACGACTGGCCGCGCACTTCAACCTCAGCGGCCAATCCAAGCGGCCGGGGCCGGATCCAGTACTGTATCGTGTACTGTGGACTCGGATGCAATCGGAGACTCTCGTCTGGCAGGCCAAACCAGATGGACCGCTTCAACACCAGCTGGTCCCACGCCCAATCTCGCGCCACCAGTGGAAAATGGCGCCAAAGCTCTTGGAGCTGCGCGGCTTCAGCGCCGACCGCGGCCGCTTCCTGCTGACGGCCGGCGCCCGCGGCAATGAGGATGGCCGGGGCCTGCCACTCGCAGCCAACGCGCGCGTCCTGGAGCGCGACTTGGTAGACTTGCAGAGCTGGGATCGCTTATTGCATCGCATGGCCCCGGCCGCCGGCCAGCGACTGCCCACCAAGCGCCTGCGCAAGCTGATGGCGGCCAGTTGGGTGCGAGGTGACCGCGCTGCCGGCTGGCGCCTCGAGCTGCAGAAGAACGTTAGCGCGTGCGAGGACTGGCTCAACGCGGCGTTCGCGCGGCTGCCGGCGGCGCAGCAGCACGAGTTTCTGGACGACGAGCTGTACGCGGCGGCCAAGCACAAGCGGATGGCCGCGCGCGCAGAGACCAAACACGCCAGAGACCTGCAGCAGTACTTTACGAGCGCCGAGCTGGTGGACCTGGTGGTTCAGCGAGTGCTGGCCAAGCTGCCGGCCGAGCAGCAAACGAACGTCGTGTGGCTCGAGCCGTCGTGCGGCGACGGGCGGTTCCTCACGGCGCTGCTTCGAGCTGGAGCGACGCACGTCATCGGCTACGAGATCGACGAGAGGCTGCACCCTACAGCGCAGCGGAACGTGCAACAAGCGGCCGCGGCCGCAGCAGAAGAAGTTCGAGCGCAGATCAGTATGGGCGACTTCTTGGCGTCCACGAGCTCGGTACCAGCCGACAAGCTCGTGGTCGCCATTGGCAACCCGCCATTCGGCGCCAAAGGCGGTGACGGGGGCGACCTCGTGCACCACTTCTTCCGACACGCAGCCAGAGAGTGGCGAGCTCGGGTCATCGCCTTCATCGTGCCGGAGAGGTGCTCCCGCCAGCCGTTCGTGGAGACCACGCTGCAGCAGCTCCACAGCGGCAATGAAGACGGTGGTGACAATGCAGCTATGCGTTGGGAGCTGGTGGCGGAGCTGCCGCTCACCGACCACCAGTTCGAATTCGGCGAGGGCGACAAACTCAAACGCGTGCGGCAGCCCAGCGTGCTGCAGATTTTCGTCCGCGGCGAGCAGGCCAGCAACCGATGAAATGC
The DNA here is from genome assembly GCA_033557925.1 of Phytophthora x cambivora. Classification (NCBI taxonomy): domain Eukaryota; phylum Oomycota; class Peronosporomycetes; order Peronosporales; family Peronosporaceae; genus Phytophthora; species Phytophthora x cambivora. The sequence goes on along the minus strand of JAUCEB010000008.1, from coordinate 578,223 downwards.
GCCGAAAAATTGGCGGCCACGTACTTGGCCATCTCGGAACACATCGTCTAGTCGAACGGATCGTACTCGGATGTGCATGCCCTCAGCGGATCCGCGCATGTCATGACAACTTGCCTTTACAGTACCTGGTTACTGTACTTGTGTTTTGGGGCTTGATTAACGTGCTGTATCCATCTTATCGCTACGGTTGACTCGGTTTCAGTATCAGTAATTGATGCATGGCTACATCGGATCGATGTTTAACTTGACCTCACTATGGACTCAAATTAACTCAAATTATGGTCCCCGTCGTCAGGTCGTGCAGACAAATTGCCGACAATGGGTAACAGAGAAGGACGCTGCATCTTCGGCACTTCCAGCGTCAGAATCGCAGGAGCTCAATGAGTAGCCGACAAGGCGAGTGGCAGCGCGTGCAGGACGCGCAGGGGCGCTACTTCTACGTGAACCACGCGACCCGGGAGGTGCGTGCGCCTCCTTCCGGCGCTTCTTCCTGTGCCGTTTTCGTCTCCGGGCGCAGCCTGTAGCCTCCGGGCCACGCGCGCGATCGAATTGACCCAACTGACCTGTTGATGTGTGTATCTCTCTCTACAGACGTCATGGCACTTGCCGACTGCAGAACCGCTGCCGCCCGGCTGGGAGGAGCTCATCGACGGCCAGGGCCGCGTGTACTTCGTGGACCACAGCACGCGCACCACGACGTGGATGGACCCGCGCGTGGCCGCCGCGCGCCGCCGCACCAGGGGCCAGTCGGTCATGTCGGCGGCACGGCCGGCGTCCAGGAGTAACATCCCGGCCGTGGGGGACAGAGGCCGCTCCCCCACATACGAAGACCCGAAGCGCGCGTCCAGAAGCAGCGCCGACTCGCGCTCCGACGCGCAGAGCAACGGCCACTCGCGCGTGAGCGGCAAGAGCAGTGTCGGCAACCTGTCGGCCGGCTCCGTGTCGTCGTCGGGCGCGCCGGCCACAGCTGCCGACACGACCGACCAGACCATCAGGATGAACACGTCGGCGCTGCTGGAGCAGTACCGAGACGAGACCAATCTGGACGACACGGCGGTGACGCAGACCACCGCGTCCACGGCCCTGCCGGCCGACGCCGAGGAGTGGTTCACGGCCCACTCGGAAGATATGACAAAGCGGACGAGCGACGCCAGGCTGGACGAGTTTGAGGGGAAACACGACCACGACGCGGAGCTGGAGCAGGTCGTGGAGATGTCCGATACGAGGGACTCGAAGGAAGAGGCACCGACCGCAGCGGCCTCGCCCAAAGAGGAAGCGGCTGCTCCATCCGCTGTGGACGCGGACCCGGAGCTGGGGAGAAGCGGCCTCCAGAGCAAACTGGGGATGTCGGCCGTCTCGGACGCGCGTAGGAGCAGCTTCAACACGGGAGACGTCAAGATGGTGCTGCGCCGCTACTTCGCGCCGATCTTCGTACGCGACGACGACTCGCCGGCGTGTCGACAGTGCGGCATGCGCTTCGGCACGTTCCGTCGTCGACACCACTGTCGGCTCTGCGGCAACGTGTACTGCGCAGACTGCACGTCCAACAAGGCGAAGCTCCCGATCGACGCGCCGTCGTACGAGAAGGAGCAACCTGTTTGCACGCGGTGCTTCCGGAATGTGCAGGCTGGCGACTTCTACAGCATCGTGGGCTTGCGTCGCAAGCTGGATGACCCAGCGTCTACGGTCGATGACAGGGTGGAGCAGACTATGCAGCTTGCAATGACGCTGTCGGCCGGGCGCTCGGAGACCGACGGAAACATGGGTCTCCACCGCATCGCGCAGCTTAACGACGTGGAGGCAGCCGGCGGTGTGGCTTCCTTCTGCCAGTTGCTGAACACCGACCTGGAGCCTCTGCAACAAGCCGTCCTTGAGATGCTGGCCAATCTCGTTGAGCTCGAGAACAGCGCTGGCAACGAACTGCCGGCAGGTGAGGCCTTCGCACAGTCGGGCGCGTGCGCACAACTGGTGAGAGTCATGGGGAACCGGGTTATGGAGCAGCAGCTTGGTCGCAGCGTTCGCCCAGAGGTGGAGCGCATGGCCCTCCGACTTTTCTACCACATTTGCCAGTCAACTACGTGCCAGACCGCTCTACGCAAGGCTGGTGGAGGCACGCGCTTGCTGGAGTTTTTGTCGGTGGAATCGCCGTCGTCGCTGGAGATGCGCGTCGAGGCGGCGCGTTGCCTGAAGCGGTTTGTGCAGAAGAACGTTGACAACATCGCGGAGATGACCCAGAACAAGGGCGTGGCATCGCTGTGCACGTTGCTGGGAGACTTCATCGAGCTGCGCTCCAGTAGCGCCCTTGGAGGCAGCGGCACGGAGTTCCCTCGTGATGACTCGCATGAGGTGGCGATTGAAGCCATCCTGAGCACGATCTGCGAGTGTATTCACTTTGCGGATAGTGGCGCTTCTCAAGTGCAACGCGGCGTGCAGCAGATTCCTGCCGGCAGTATCCACTCGTTTGTGACTGTGCTGCAAAAAGGTGACCGCGTGAACCGCATGCTCGCGTCGCAGGTATTGATTCAGGTCTCGAAGGAGCCGTCTCTGATCACGATTCTGGCAAAGGAGAAGGAGTTCATCAAGGAGATCATGTGGATGCTGGACAGCGACGAAGACTACACCGTCGCATCGGAGATTCTGTGCGGGCTGTGCTCTACAATGCCCAAACAGCCTTTGAACGACGCTGTTCCCGGCGAAAACACCGATGACGCGCATGAAGAGGTGCTGAAGGTCATTTACGACCTGGAGGTGTTTGATCTGGTGCTGAGGAAGCTGAACGCGTGCGTTGTTGGCGAGAAGCAGCTAGTGGGCGAGATCACGTTCCAAAGAAACCTGCTTGGAATCACTATGAGCTACAGCGCCGAGTCCGCCGCGTATGTTGACTACATTTGCTCCCGCAACTGCGTGCCTACGCTGTCGGCCTTCCTGCTTTCCCGCAAAGAGCGCCTGATCCCGCTGTGCGCGCAGACTCTGATGAACCTCTGCGAGGTCAACCCGAGCATTTTCGATGAGCTCTACGACCGAAATGTGTCCGACTTCTTCCACCGACTCCTGCAGACTCCACCCGACGAGAACCGGTTGTCGGCTCTTCGCTACTTCCGGGCCCTTGTGGACAACAAGCGCCCGTTCTCGGTTGGTGTTCTCGATACGCTCTTTCTAATGGCATCTGGACGAGATGCGGTTCTTAAGGCGGGTAGCTTGGATGTACTCGCCCGCTTGAGTGGTGTCAAGTCCATTGCCTCAGTGCTGGAGCCTCTGGAAGAACCTTCGACCCCGGAGATCCGTGAGATGGTGCAGAAGTTCCAGGAGCGTGTGGTTGGTGTGGCCTATTTCCCCGTGCTGATGACGATCGCGTGCTCGTCAGGTGACAGTGATCTGCGCGGCAACGCTATCAAGTGCCTGAGCTGTGCCGTCGGTGGTGGCGACGAGTTCGTCGCGCGTATGCTTGACCAGGAGATGCTGCGTGCATTCTGGACGGGTTTGCGCCGATGGATGGACGTACCTGCTGACGACCTCACGCCCGTGGAGATGCAGCTGAACAAGGCGTTGTTGCAGCTCTTGTACCTCGTGCTGAAAATGGCGTCGTCCCGAATCGCCTCCATGGGCGAGGACCAAGTGACAAACCTCGTGACTGTCGTGACCGAGTTCATCGTATCACAGCCCAGTCGGTTGGTCATGGGGATCCGCATCATCCGTCTCTTAATCGCGCACGCCGCTTGGAAGGATTCTTTCGTGGCGCTGTATGCTGTGGAATCGACCTCGACTGGTCTGAAGTTCTTGCAAGCGCTCATGAACGGCATCGAGCAATCAAGCACGACGGCGAAAGAGGACACCGAAAACGCCGTTTTCGACGACTCCGTTGCAGTTCTCAAAGAGCTCATTAAGGGCCCCCAAGAGTTCGACCAGGACGACGATCAAGGCGGTGTCGCGATGGTGAATGATGCTGTTGTCAACCTGATTATCAGCGCTGGAGTTCACATTTCTCTGCTGGAGCTGCTTCGTGGTAATGCTGTGCGCGAGAGTATCCGAAAGACCGAAGGATCTCTGTCGGAGGCTGAAGAGAAAACCGAGGAAAGCCACGAGTACGTCGTGACCCGCGCACTTGAGCTTTTGGACCTGTTGGCACGCTCGCGTCGTATTCGGCTGCTGATCCTGGAGGCCGGCGACGCGTTGGACGCACTAGTGAACGCGTATGAAGCGACAACCGATGACTACGAAGACAGCTCGCCCGCGCGACAACTTATCGCCCAAGACATTGGCCGCATTCTCATCCACTTGTCTAGTGATCCGTTGGAGTTCCGCAAGACGTTGTATGACCACCGAGCAGTTTTACCTGGTGCAATTCTGAGCAACATCCTTTCTCCCGTCGAGGAGGTCGCTGAGACGGCGGAGGAGATTGTGCTCAACCTTGTCGAGTCGGATTTTGCGACTTGCCCGCTGTGGCTTGACCTGATTGAGAGCGCTGACGTGCGACTCGTGTTCCGTGTGGTGGTGGGAGCCAAGCGGTCATCGGTGAAGGTCACGGCGGCCCGCAAGTTGATTGATATTGTGTACTCTCACCCGGATATTCTTGACGACGAAGAGTATGGGCTGTCGGCGGAGGAGAAGAGTACGTTGGTGTCAATGCTGATTGGCTTCTTCGTGGACTTCGACCCACGTACGTCCGTGGTGGGCGTCCTTGCTCTGACGTTGCTGCTTAAGAACGGCCAAGCTCTCGATGCGGAGCAAATGGAGAAGATTGCAGTTGACGGCGCAGTGTCGCTAGTCTACTGGATGCAAAAGGGCACCGAACGTCACCAAGAAAATGCAGCTAGGATTCTGCACGATGGTGTGACGGACCCAGCCATCCTGAAGAAGTTCTACGAGCAGCTTCAGGCCCCTTCTGTTCAGCGGGAGACCGCGTTCTTGCTCGAGTTGGGCCAGCAGCTCCTTGATGTCGACATCAAGTCGAACCCAGAGGGGCTCTTCAAGCGGTGCAAGCTCTTGCAAGGTCTGCTTGAAGTGACTGATATCGATGCGCTGCCGACCGATTGCATGGAGATCATCGAGGAAGTGACGGCGTACTTGCTGGAACTGCCGGAAGAAATGGGCAACGAAACGGAGCACGCGGAAGAGGAAGCGGGAGACAAGAAGCTCAGGGTGGAGTTCCTGCTTGTTACCATCCGCTTCCTTGCAGTTTTGATTCCCTCGGGTACGTTCCACTCCACACTTGTGCACCAAGACGCAATAGAGAAGCTAGCGTATGTGCTTAACCAGCAGAAGAAGGCAGCACAGCCGTCAGTCGAGGTCGTCGATGAATCAAGTCGTCTGCTGAGGCACCTGTGCGTGAACGAAGTTCCTCGGCTTGTGGCTTGCAATGGTGTGGAAATATTGCTGGAAACGGTGATGAACCATGAGGACGAACAAGATCCTGAGCGGGTGGCTGCGATGCTGGAGACGTTCAACTCGGTTATGGAGTGCGGGCCCACCGGCAAAACCGCACTGATGGCAACGAGCAACTTCCTGTCGAGTCTGGCTAGCGGGTTCAAGACCGTGTGTGGCGACTTGAGTGAGGGCCAGGAGACGTTGGCGGCAAAGCTGCTCGAGACTGATTCCGACGGTCGGAGTACGAACTTGGAGGTTGCATGTGGTCTCTGCCTTTTGGTTTTCTCACTCGCCCGTGGAGGTTCGTACCGTGACCGGGTGTTCCAGGAGACTGCGCTCGTGAAGCACATCGCGACAACGATGGCTTGGTTCCCGTCGATCTTCTCCTCAAGCGAAGAGCTCGTCACCCCCGAGCTGAAGGGCAAGTTCAGTTTGATCTTCGCTTCCGGACTGCCCTTCCTGGAGGCTGCGCTTGTGTCCGCTGAAGAGTCCGCCATGGATGCTGAAGACAAAGAGATGTTCTTTACGAACACGATGACCGTGTACACGAAGACGCTGACGACGTTTGTGGATGGACACGGATCGTCCGACCTCTTCCTTGCTGCGTGCGAAGGACTGAAGAGTTTCTTCGACACCGATAGCGCGGTGGCTGCTTTGGGTGACGATGGCCAGCAGGAGTTTGAGACCGTGCTGAGGGAACAGGTTTTCCGCTCGCTGAAGACGATCAAGTACTCGATGGAGTGTGTGGTGGCTCTGTTGGAGATCGCCGTTGCTGTGGTTCCTGCGCGGGCGACGGAACAAGATGGCAAGCCTGAGGAGGAGGAGCCTGCTCGAAGCTCGTGGCTGGTGGCTGGAGTGCTGCACGCGCTCTTCAACTGGGAAGTGTACGGAGACGACGTCGACGTGTCGGTGCTGTTCACGCTGCTGCGGCGATTCTGTTTGTCGTCGAAGATCCGCAACTCCTTGTACGAACACGTCGACTACGAAAAGCTGGTGGAGATTCTGGTGGAATTCGCGCAAGCTGGCAAGTGGCGGCGGTGGCGCAAGTACGCACTGAGCATGCTGATGCTCCTTGGCGAGGATGACGCTATGGAGCATGCGCACCAAGGGGGAGGACTCGTGCCGATACTTCAGGCGTCAGCGACCAGCTCTTTCCGCAGCAGCGAGATGCCCGCGTGCGCGACCCGCTGCTTCCACTGCCGCCAAGTGGTGCACGCGCCCGTGCAAGCCAACTTGTGCGTGATGCCGTGTCCGTACTGCCAGAAGGCGATTGCTGTCGCGTCTGACAATTCCTCATCGGCGATTGACACGCTCCCGTCGGTAGTGGAGGACAGCAGCTTCAGCAATGGCGCCACGTCCAAGGGCTCCTCTGCTGGGGGACAAGACTTCGTCTGTGTCAACTGCAGCAAAGCCATCGACCTGCCGGAAGGCCTCAGTCCGTCCGAGGTGGTGTGTCCCCACTGTCTGCAGCTTGCGGCCGTGAAGAAGACGAGTCAGTCGGTGATGCCAGCGTTCAGCAGCGACAAGAAGCGGGCGTCGTCGTCGTCGGTGCGCTCGGTTGAGTCCGGGGCGAGTCTGCCCAAGGACCCGTCCTTGTCTGGCATCGACGTGCGGGAGACCAAGGTGGTGAGCTGCGGCCACTGCTCGAAGCACCTGATCGTGAAGAACGGCGCGTCGGCGGTCAAGTGTCCGTCGTGCCACGGAGTGTCCAAGCTGTCCACGACGACGAGTGAGTTGTAGAGAGAGAGAGGTATTGTGGTGCTGCGTGCGTCGTCTTCTAACCTGCTCTGTGGTGTTGTGTTTGTAGCCCAAGAGATGATGCGTTGCAAGAACTGCAACACGCTACTGAGCCTGCCAGCAGGTGCCAGGGCGTACAAGTGTATGAAGTGCCTGCAGACCACGCGACTGTCGTAGCGCTCACGAGAATTCGTTTAGGTGAGAACTATGTGGGGCCTTTGTACCTCACCCGGGGGTTGTCAAGTGTTGTTTAGTGCCAGGCATTCCGACGATAGACAAATGCAGAGCTGGGATTGATGAGTGAGACGCGTCTGTGAGTTGTCTTGTGTGTGCGTGTGTCCTCCGCTTCACGCTCACCCAGTCGAGTCCATGAGGTCCAGCAGGTCGTCGCCCGCTTTGCCCTCGCGCTTTGCGCCGTCGTCGTCCAGCTTGAAGTCGCGCAGTATCGCGTCTGTGGACGTTTTGCGTTCGCTGGCGGCGTCGATCCAGATCGTGGGGATCTCCTTGTCGTCCTCGTCGTCGCCGCCCGGCCCCTCCTTGGCCGGGTCGTCCGGGAACAGGTTGATGCGCAGCGCCTTGTTGTCCCCATCCACGTCTTTCGCCGACGCCGACACACCCACGAGGTCTGCGAGCAGGTTGAGTCCGTCGGCGGCGGTGGCTTTGAACGTCTTGTGGTGTTTGCGTGTGTCCAGGCCCAGGCCCTTGGCGCTCGAGCCCAACTTGCTGTCGGCGAAGAGCTGGCGCGTCGAGCGCGAGAAGCCGCTGCTGCCGTCCTTGGAGTCGGCCTCGTACATGTTGAAGCCCAAGTGCGCGTTGAGCTGGCCGCGGTCGAGCACGGAGCCCTCGGGGGCCTCGACGGACCCGTCGGCGCTGGCGATGGCGAACGAGTCTTCCTCCTCCACGCGGCCAGAGGCGTCGAAGTACTGCGTGACGCCCGGGACCCTGCCGCCTGTCGCCGTGAAGCCCTCGTAGTGGATGGCCAAGGTGCCATCCATCCCCTGGATGCCGTTCTGCAGGAAGAGCGACACCTTGATGCGCGTGTCCTGGAAGAAGCGGCACAGGTACTGCTTGAGCATGTAGAAGTCGGCGGGGCCCATGCGGCCGAAGTTCTCGGACGTGAGCTGGATGGTCTCGTCCACGAGGCGCTTGACGTCGGCAGACTCGACGAGGTTCTTGGTGTTGGCCAAGTGGTTCATGGTCACCTGCAGCAGCTCGTCGGCGGACGAACAGGACAGCACCTGGTACTTGAAGCCCATGCGCATGAGGTCGTAGAGCTGCAGCACATGAGCAACGAGGAGGGGTCAGAGCGAGTGAGCGATGGAGAGAGAGCGAGTCACCCACCTTGTCCATGCTGTTGGCGTTGAGCCGCATGATGGACGAGTGCGCGAGGCGGTCGAAGATTTGGCGCGTGGACACGTTCGAGTACATGCGGTGCGGCTTGAAGAGCTCGGCCATGAACGTCTCGTTGTGCATGGTCTTGACGATGTCCTCGAGCACTGGGCAAACGCGTTAGTCCAAGGCGGAACTCAAGCACGAACGAACGAGGCATCGCACCTTTCGAGCTCTTGTCGCGCGGGATGTTTTGGGCTTTCAGGCGCTGGTCCAGCACGTAGATCATCTCGGCGCCCATGTTCACGATGAGCATGGGCATCGTCATCAAGGAGCCCGTCATGGCTGCAGCTCTATTAGCGCTTAGCTGTGCTACTGGAGACTTGGCCAAGACGTCGCACCCCTTGGTGGTAGATCTACGCCACCGACCGGCCACGCCGCAGTCGGGAACAGCAGACTGCAACTTCAACGTCAACTACTTGGTGGTCAGTCCGTTAGGCTGGCGAGTGGAGCACCAACAGCGCACGCGGCACCAGGCGCTCAAGTTCCAGCTCGCCCAGCTCTGAGCCATGCGGACCAGACACGTCGCCAATACCCGACGCCGCGGTCGACACCAGCAGATCAAGCGCTTCAAGCAGAGGCCGAGCCGGCGACTCGGAACTCGACGGGTCCAGTTTGGATCGACTCGTGGATGGCTGCACTGAGCATGTCGAAGCTCGCTTCAATGCTGCAACGGCGCAACGATGCACCGCTGGACTGGGCAGCAATCGAGCCATGGCCAGCCCCATCATGTGCGCGTTGGTGTCCGTGGCCGCCACGTCAGACAAGAACCTTGTCCGCCTCCACACGCTTGCATGGAAGGCCGAGCTGCACGCCACCGGCAGCAGCCGCGTCCACGAGGCTCGTCGGTCCGGGTCTTGCTGCAGCTCGCGGAGAACTCGAGGAGCCACGCGAGTCTCCCACGCGTCTTCCGAGGTGCTCGAGCTGTGTCGATGCAACAGCTTCAAGAGGAAGACTGCCGTCCCGATCTGGACGAGCTGAGTCGCGATGTCGTCCAGCGCTCGGGTTGGAGCTGAAGCGAGAGCCACGTCGGCGCCGGTGTCGCCACTCAGAGCCATGTCCATGAAGGCCAACACGGCGTGCTCGGCTTCGATTGAGGACCGCAGCTTCAGAATCTGCGCCACTAGCAGGTTGGAAATGGTGAAGCAGATCGACTCTACGCCCGTAGCACCGACCAAGCCGACGAGGTGATGTAGAGCTTCGCCGTCCGTGTAGTCGCGTGGGTCGATCTCTCTGGAAGTCGCGTGGGCCAGCACGAAGCAGCTTTTGCACACAGAGGCCAACACCGGCGGTAGGGCTGGAGATGAAGATGGCGACGGATGGCATCTCCTCGTTACGAGCGAGACAAACAGCCAGGCAACTCGATCGACCAGAGACCACGCCTGCAGCTCCGTTTGGGCTACGCGTGGCGCGTCCGTCGTCCACTCCAGCAGCCTCTTGTCCTGGGGCAACACCGACGCCACCGAGTCGCACTCACTCTTCAGCGCCTTAGTGAGCACCACTTGAACCGCCTCACCCAGCGAAACCTCGTCGCCACCGTCGGGTTCGTAGCCTCCGGCAGCTCCAAACAGCCTCTGTACGACACGAAGAAAGCACCGAATCTGCTCGCACGCGTCTTTCAACGAACATCGCAGTGCGGCCGCGTCGACGGACCCCGTCGGGAACACCACAAAGCCTCTCAAGAAGCGGACAAAGCAAGTGTGGACTTGATTGACGATCGCGGTCTTCAGGAGGCAGCCTTGGGGATGTTGTGCGATGTGGTCGAGTAAGGAACGAACCAGTTCGAGGTATCCCTCCTTGTCCGCGATGGTCTCTGGTTTGCGACCAACTGAAGCGTTTAGGCTGTTGTTGACGCTGACGCTCTCGCTGTTTCGAGTCAAAACGGAAGACGTCACCGATGTCGGTGAGGCTAAACGCAACTCCGCGTTGCTTGGACGTTGCACGTTGCTGGACTGGACGCGCGAGAAGCTCGATAACTTCCTGCTGCTCGCTGTGGTCCTCGGCTCCGCTTGGTCAGATTTTTCCTCGTGCGCTGGTGCCAACTCGTCGCGCTGGAAATCGACGTCCCGCTTGACGCCCGCCTCGAGTCCAAGCTCGACTTGCTTCACAAGACTCAATCGCATGCGGTCGATACGCTGCAGCATTCGTTCCAAGTGCTGCGCTGCTTCTTCGGTGTCCACAAGCTCATCGAGGATGTAGTCCCCTGCAGCGAGACTCGACAGGATTTCCACGAGAGCTATCGAAGCGGACGGCGAGGTGGCCACTGTCTGCTTGAAACACTGCTCGAACACGACGTCGTGGAACCACCAGCACTTGGAGAAGCTCGCCGCGTGCTCAACTAACTGGGAGCTGATGCAAAAGTACTGCGTGTGCCTCACTGCACACTCCATCCGAGCTCGAAGAACGTCGAGCAGCGGCAGTTGCGTCCCTGTGACCAAATGCGCGTTAGCTTGACGCCATTCTCGCACCCACGTGATTCGCGGCGACGCTGAAGAGCTCACTCGGTACCGCTCACTGTCCAGGAATCCTTCAAGAAGCGGCTGTATCGCTGTCTTGGACGGCGTCGACTCGATTGCGGTGAGCAGCTCCTGAATCGTGAACGCGATCCCTTCGGCGTCTCCATCAACGAGGAACGTTTGGTAGTAATCGGCAAGAAAATGCGAGTTCACCTCGATGAGGCCGCGAAGTCGATGAGAGAGTGACAACAACTCGGCCAGCTCCCGTTCAGCCCCGCTGAAGCTCGGGAGTACCCGGTGCAAGTGTTTGGCCTTGACGTGAGCTGGTAGAAGAGCAGCCTTGTGGTGAAGTCCGTGGCTCATGGTCCATTCGACTTCATCTCGAGCGTTGGCCAGCGCTGCCAATAGCAGAGGAAACGATGGAGCGACGAGCCCGCGGTTGTGCTGCATGAGCTGCACGCAGTTCCGAAGAAGCCACAGCGCCACCTCCCGACGTTGGCGGTGATTCACGCCGCAGTTCCTCAACGCGTGCTTGCTGAGAGCACTCATGGTCTTTTTCAGCGACACGGACGATCGACTGCTCCCGAACGATGGCATGGAAGTGGAGGGGGTTCCTGTCGTGAGCGCCGAGGCGGAGAGGGAGGATGTTAGTTGCTGGTACAGCAGGGTGTGCAGGTTGACAACGTGGTTGCGGTGCAGCGTCAGCACCAGTCGATCTCGCGCGATGATCTCCATGAAGTCCCATAGCTGCAAGGACGACGAAGCGTTGGTGGGTGAAGTCGGCGACGACAGCGACGTTGGCGATGACGGCGTGGATCGAGGGGACAATGGCGAGTTCCCAGCTGCGCTTTGCAGTTGGTGGGGGACGCACAGCACCACGCAGATGACCCAGTCAGCCACATCCGCAGCGTCGAGCAGGTCAGGGAGACTCGAGTGGGAGGCGTAGGCGCCACTAACCAGCGCCTCGAGATCGAAGACGCCCTGGTGTCGGAGCTTGGCCAGGTCGTGACAACCTTCGTATCGCTCGAAGCACGAGAGCGCAAGTGCGGCCAGCGATGCGCCTTTATCAGCGACTTGAGCTTGAAAGTCGTGCTGGATCGCGAGCAGCGGCGCCGTACCGAAGTGAAGCACGAACTCGCGCACGCGGTGGTCCGTGCTCTCGAGCGGTGAATACTGCGCCGCTGCCGAGTCGCCGGTCGTCTGAGCATGGTGGAGGAAGCTGCAGAGTGCCAAGAGGCCTGGGATCTCGCGGAACGAAGTCCACAGCAGATTCAGCTTGACGTACTTGGCAACGGTAGCGAGCACCAGCCGCGTGAGTTGCGGGTGGCTGTCGAACGTCAGCAGACTCGCCTCACTGCTGCTGTTGTCCGCGAAAAACCTGCCGAGTGACTCCCACGCGGCCTGCTGCCAATGGTGCAGACGCTTCATGAGGTGGTAGGTGCTGGAGGCGACAGAGTGCAACGCAGCGCGTTCAGCGTCTCCGGGCGGCAGATTCGCGTTCATTTTGTCGATCGACATGGTCTGCATCGTCAGGAACTGGCGAGCGAAGAACTTGACGACGGCCTCCACGTCGACCGTCTCCAGAGCTTGTCGAACTTCCGCCATGCTCCTGCTCTTCCCAACGGATTGAGTCGAAGCCGACGAGTGTCGAGGACTCGGCGGTTGCTTAGGATCTTGTCGCGCGTAATGGACGACCACGTCTCGATCCGTTGCTACAATTTCATCAGAAGCAGAAGAAGATGCAGAAGAACCTTTGTACTGCGTTTTGAGTACTGTGCTGTGGCAGCTTAGCCGTGCCATGAGCTCGTCCGCTTCGTCGATGAGGCACGGCAGCTCATCCAGCAAAGTCGACACCATTGTCGTTGAGGGTGTTGAAGGGACGATCGCAGACTGGAGACACCGTATTTTTATCGACTTGGGAGCGTGTGGAGCGAGTTCTTTTCAGGTCATTTGAGCTTTGGCACCATGACAAACCAGCACGAAGACCAGAACTCGGTCGAGATCGACCCGGAGAACGCGAGTTTTCGCGGTTTTGAGCTCACGGTCGTTCCCGTACGAATCTTCTCGCTGGACAAACTTCGGCGACTGGATTTGTCTGTCAATGGACTTACGCGGTTCCCTGGAGCGCGTGTGAGTCTGCAGCTGCCGAACTTGGAAGTGTTGATGCTGAGCGAGAACCTGCTGCACGTGCTGGAAGATGTTCTGGCGTTGGGGTCGGCTCCTCGACTCTGTGAGCTGGACGTGCGTGACAACCCTCTGCGGTTGAGTCACAACCGACTGTACTTGCTGGAAGCTCTGCTCTTCCACGACGCAGATAGTATTCTTGACGAAGAAACGCTGTGCGAGCTGCATCGGGACGAAAACCTCAAGAACTTTGTCAGCGACTCGCAAGTCCCAAAGCAACTTCTGTACCGGTCGCGTCTCCCTCGTCGAGGTGCGTTTCCAATGCTGCAAATGCTGAACGGCGACTGGATTTCAGACTTGGAGTCACGCCAACTGGAGCTGGAACGAGGAAAGACGTTGCCATACTTTCGGTCGCAAACTCGTGGGAAAATCGCTACCGCTAGAAGGAGAAACAACCACTTGACCACCGCGAGAGAGATTGGCATCAAAGTGAACGAAAGGCGGTTCGATGGAAGTCGAATGACCGTCAAGCAAATGGTAGAGAATCGCCCAGTTTTCATGGTTTCGCTTTCCTTGACTGACCCATTTGTTGCTTTCAGCTCCGAAATGAAGCGCGAAGCACTGCGATCCCATCGCCGCAAGTTCTAAAGCACTATCGGATCGACACAGAAAGTTGTGAGGAGGTCCATGAAGCATCAGAGAAAATCAGCGAGCAGAGCGACGCCAGCAGTGAAGAAGACGATGAACACGCGCTCATACAGCGGCTTTTTAGTCCTTTGACATGGCAACCGTTGTCAGCAGATGCGGATGAGACCAAAGAGGAAGCAACCTCCAATACCCAACGCCCAAGTGGGAGCAGCGAGACGGAGCCATGGAACTACCCCATCAGCACTTTCGACGACCTGCACAGTGACGAGCGGCAGTACGTCCGATACAAGAGCAAACACGTTGGAGGCACGCTGGAGCGCGACGACCACTTTTTCGAGTCGACGACGTTCCTCGACTGCGTGGCGCAGTGCGAACGCTCTCGGCGACTGACGATTCGAGCGGTGGATTTACTGACACAGCCACACTCGACGTCGGAGATCTCCAGCGATCTGTTCCCGTCGCGATCAACCCCGTGCCTGCCTTTGTCAGACGCTGCGGCCTCGTTGACGGACACTCTCACCTCGAATTTCACCAAACAACACGCGCAGGAGAGTTTCCAGGTATCAAACCTCTGTCTTCTTGCCACCATCGACTGTACTAACGCTTGTTTTTCCCAGCGCGTGGCCGACTTTCAACGGAGACAAGTGACCGTCGGCGGTCATCGCATTGACGCAGGTTCGTGGCCTGGCCAAACAGTTGGAAATCGTATCGACTCGTTAACATTTCGCGTCTCGCTTGTAGAGGTTGGCGATTACTTGTTAGGGGAGCACATCGCGCTGAGGCACAAGACGAACCAGCTACTGAGCGGCCAGGCTGCGAACGAGACTCGCTGGCGCGACAACGCGCACGGTATTGAAGCCAGCTTGGAGGAATCACTGAGCAAGGTGAAGCTGCGGAATGCCGTGGATCTCGCCAATACTCTGGGCGGTGGCAAGGAGCAGAAACGCCTGATCCAGGCACTGATTGACGCCGACGCAAAGGTGATTGAGGAAGAGCGCGTGATGGAAGAGCATAAGGCCCACCGACAGCGACTTCGGCGGATCAACGCTCGCCAAGTGGTCAAACCTCCGGCAAGACGTGTCGTCGAACTCGCGAAGAAACTGGCGAGTCTGCATGAGGTACGAACCAAGGCGCTTGTGTGTCTCGATAAACTGTGCCTCGTGTCTAACTTCGCTTGGACTTGTCAGGAATCACCTTGGCAGGAGCGCAACTGGAAGGCGAAGACGAAGCTCCTAGAACGGATGCAGGAAGAGGATGGCGCTGTCGAACCATTCACCGCATCGTCTCGTCGAGAAAAGAGGACTCTTCAAACTCGATCGAAGTTGAAGACGCCACAGCTCTCAACGCCTTCCGAAAGTCTCAAGGCTTCGCCGCATGTCATGGCCAAATTCCGCACGATCGAGACTGTGGAGAAAGCGGCACTGGACCCGTTAGTTGAAGTGAACTCCCACGACCTCCTCGTTCGATGCTCGGAGATCCGACAGAACAGAGACAAGCACGTGAAGGCGCTGGCGATGCACCGCGATCGGTTCATGGACGACGAGACAGAGTGGACACAAATGCGCCAAGACCCTATCAACGTCGTTCGCCGGCATCTACGGCGCAAATTGTACCAGGACGTCCAGCAAGTCCAGATCGGCAGCATGGAGTACTTTTACTCGCCAGTTTTCCAGTAGACAGCAGCTCGACGAACTCGCACGCAGAAAAAGACAACAACATTTGTTAATAGTTAGCAGATTCCGCACAAGTGTGGAGCTCGTACTATTGCTACAGAAGCTCCGGGCAAAATCTGTGAACGGCTTGCCTAGCTGCACGAGCTCTTGGAGAACTGATGCAACCGAGTGTTTTCCTGGCGGGAAGTTGGCGTCACACGCCTTGCATTTCGTCTCCGGTCTCGATTTCGTGATACCTCGCGAGGTTGATGTCGCTCTTCGGACGCGGGTTGCCACCGAAGACCGGCTTGAGGTACTTTTCATCGAGCTCGACCCATCTGCTGTGCACGCTTTGAGAGCCTGGAGGCGACACATTTGAGCGCAACAGCGGTTCTTGCTCGTCGGCCTCGCCAGTGTAAGCGTCTTCGCCAGTTTCAATTTGATGCTCGGGCTGCGGGTCCCCAGTAAGCCCCAAAACACGCAGCAGCGGCCCCGTCGCCATCCCGAAGAACACAGTGGTGAACAGCACCAGGAAAAGCGTCGAGCTCTTGAGAATCGCTGCGTGCACGGGGTCTCCCGTCGCCACATTCAACACCAACGCGAACGCAATGGCGCCTCGCAGCCCGGAGAACCAGATGACGATCATGTACGAGAACGGGATCTTCTGGTGCTCCGAGCGCCCCAAATTCGCCAGCGAGCAGAGCGGGAACGTGTTGAGCGCTCTGGCCAGCAAGCACGCGCCGAAGTTGGCGAAGATGAACCCCCAGTCCCACACGAACGAGTCGCGGTAGGCGAAGACGCTGAGCCCCAGATACAGGTAGATGAAGTTCTCGGCCAGAAACGCCATGGTGGACAGCAGCTGCTTGAAGGCGAAGGCGCTGGCCTTGGAGATGTTGTACATGTGGTAGTGTCGGATGAAGACGCCGCTGAAGAAGACGGCCAGCAGGCCGCTGAGCTCGAACAGGTCGGCGGCCAAGTAGCTCGCGTAGCAGCTCAGCAGGATGATGGACATCTCGTAGATCGGGTGCTGCCGCAGCGCCGGGTCCGAGTGGCGCAGGAAGTAGGCGGACGAGTAGCAGATGGCTCCGGCCAGCGCCACCGAGCCCACGCCGATGCTCAGCAGCCGGAAGACCATGGACACGGCCACCTGCACGTTCACCTCCGAGTTGCCGCTCTCCACGAACTTCTGGAAGAGCGTGAAGATGACGATTGCCACTGCGTCGTTGAGCACACTCTCCCCGAACACCAAGTTGAAGAGCAGCGACGGCGCGCGGCACTTCTTGAAGACCAGCAGCGTGGCCACGGGGTCAATTGCAGAGATGAGCGACCCGTAGAGGAAGGCCTCGGCCGACGTGAGCGGCGTGATGAGCCCCAGGCTGCCCAACCAGAGCAGGATCCCGCCCGTGGCAAATGTGGCCAGCAAAGTACCAACTATTGCCAATAGCAAAATGGCGAAAAAGTTGCTGAAAAAGCCCTTGCGCTGCGTGTTGAAGCCCGCCTCCAGGATGATCGGGGGTAGAAGACCCAGGAACAGGATCTGCGGGTCCAGTCCGGCGCCTTGCACGCGCTGCAGATGAAAATATTTTTTAGTGGTTAGAGAGGGGATTTTAATAAAGTGACAATATTATTGGCAAGGATGCAAATATTTTTTTTAATATTGGCACGCACCACTTCCGAGACGAGCGCCAGCAACCCGCCGCTCAATAGTCCGCAGAAGATGGCCCAGGACGAAGTGGACAGCAGCGGAGCCTCGCGCATGCGGTCGATGCGGTAGGCCACGTTCACCAGCAGTAGCTGGATCACGGCGCACACCAGTAGCTCAGCGCCGGCCCAGCGCTGCTGCTCCTCCTGCTTCTCGGCGGCCAGTTCCATGGGCATGTACAGTAGCTCCTCGGAGGCAAATCTTGCAATGGCAGACGGTTAGAGAGAGGCCTCTGCCACGCACTTGTCAAAAAGATGTTGAGAAACCTCAACTGCTAGAATTGATATTTCATGTGGTAAACACTACGAGTTATAATAGAAGTATTGAGTGCACACGGTACCCTTTATAGTTGATGCTGTGACCGGTACAGTAGCCGGGATCCGATAGACACGCATAAGATCGATCTCTGCCAGGAGAATGTGCGGCGGCCTGGAGCTGCGAGCGTGAGTGCATAAGGAAAATCGCGGTGGGATTAACGGTTCCCCGCTGCTTGACTTGCATGCTGGCAAATTGTTTCGAGGTGGCTTACGCAGATGATCGACTCAGCCTGTGGGAAGCTCCCAGCTGAGAGATCGCGTGCATGGCATGTGCGCACGATGTTCCACCCAGTCTTCATCGGGGTGATATCATATGATCTTAATTTAAACCCACCTTTTGAGGGGGTTCTAAAACCTCCAGTCAACTTCACACAGAGGTTAAAATACTCCTATGCACGTAGAACCCGTTTGTTAAACTGGGTTTTATCAGGCGTGACGCGCAAAGCCCATTCGACCATGGTGCTGCGTATCCCCGTGATCTCTACCATCGAGGGCCTGGGTGCGGCCGTGCGCCAGCGTCTAACGGCGTCCTCTGCCGCTGCCGCGCTCTTCCAGCAAGTGGAGATCGTGGACGTGCCCGTCCCGGCTCAAGCCTCGTGGCCGCTCGACGCCGCGCAACGCCACGCGCTTGAAGATGCCGAGTTCGTACTGGCGGACGCGAATTTGGGTGCCCAGTTGCTACTGGCAAAAGACCCAATTTTGCCAAAAGGGCCGCTGTTGACTCGGGTGAAATGGGTCCAATCCACCTACGCCGGCGTGGAGCCCTTTTTCCAGCAGTTAGCACTCTCTAACCAGGCAACTCCCCCCACTTTCACCTTAACTCGTGCCGGCGGAATTATGCCCAATGCCATGGCCCAGTACGTCTTCGGCTGGATAATCGCATTGGAGCGCAAATTTCTGCAAGTGCAGAATTACCAGCAACAGCATAATTATGCAAGGGATGAACTCAAGTACCGGTCCTTCCGGCCGCTGACCGTCGGCATCCTCGGCCTGGGGGAGATCGGCCAGGGCATCGGCCGGTTGATGAAGACGGCGGGATTCCAAGTCGTGGGCTTCAAGCGCCGCACAAGTGCAGAAGATGGCTACACTTTTCGAGACTGCGCCGACCGCGTGTCGAACGACCTGGACGACGTGTTGGGCGTGGCCGACTTCGTGGTGAACATTTTGCCCAGCACTTCGGCCACCCGCGGGCTGCTCACGTCGAAGAAGTTGCAGGTGTGCAGACCCAAGCAGCCGGTGTTCATCAACGTCGGACGGGGAGATGTGATCAAGGAGTCGGAACTGGTCAAGGCTCTGGACGACGGACTCTTGTCCAAGGCGGTGCTGGACGTGTTCGAGACGGAGCCGCTGCCCAAGGAGAGTCCACTGTGGACCCACCCGGCGGTGCTGCTCACCCCGCACGTGTCGGCGCTGAGTCTGCCGGAAGAAGTGGCCGACGTATTCGTCAAGAATTTGGAGCTGCGGCTGAAAGATCAGCCTTTGCAGTACGCGGTCGACTGGGCCAATGGGTATTAACGTTAGGCTGAAAATGGTGGTAAACGAGGTGTTGGTGGATCGGATCACGTTTTTTCGAGTCGTAAGTTACGTTACCAAGTACTTGTAAGCATCATCCAGCATTCGGGTATCAAAACATATTGACGGATATGTGTGCTTTATCACGTTTTCTGCTGTTGTGCACAAGAAAATATTCGAATTGGGGTCTGAGAACTGTTGGCAAAATGTTGCTGTCTTGCTCCATTTCGCGTTCTCACATGTAACACCGCTGGCCCAGCGGTGTTAACCCAGCGGCGCTGGGTTAGCAGCTTTTATTGTAATGTACCGCTTGTGCTGTGCAGAGTAAAATGCAAAGTGACTGAGATTGAGGTTAGCGATCGAGTGCAGACTGCTAGAGCTAACCTTTCAGGGGCCGCCCATGGAGACCATGGCGGCGCGTATACACACATGCAGGGATGACGTCGGGTGCAAATACTTGACTCAGAGGCGATCTGTGCTCCGACTGGTCCACGTGTCCGAGTCCAACGCGTCAGCACTGCGAGTGGCCCTGATTCGTGTCGCGTCAGCACTAAGAGTGCTGACAAACTTGATCCTTGGGCACTTGTGCGTCCACGTAGCTGAGCCATTACATCCCCCACGGCTTAGTTCGAAGCCCGACGCCGGAAAGCCGTTAGCAACTCGCGCCAGTGGGACACGTGATTGATGTCCGTGACGAACTCCCACGAGTTTTCGCTGTCCGGAAGGTCCGCCCACTGAACGAGATATTGGAGACGACCTCGGCGACGGCGCTTGCGCAGCAAAGCAGCAATTACGTAGATACGGTTGCCTTGCTCGTCGAAAAGCACCGGTGCTGCGCGGCGAATAGGACGTCCGATGAACTGGGGTGGGCATCCAGCTGACAGCTTGAGCTGATCCACGTTGAAGGATCGGTGCGAGCGAAGAACTTCAGGAAGCACCAAACGATAGCTGTTCGGACCTAGTACCTTCTCGATAGGAAATGGCCCCAGCCACTTTGGCAACAGCTTGTTGACGGTCGGATCTCGCTCAGGATCGTAGTCCGGTCGGCCCATCCGGTTGATATTCAGTAGTCGAGCTTTCACGTAAACAAAATCACCAGCTTGGAAGCGAATTTCTTGGCGCCCTCGATTGTAGTAGCGCTGTTGACGTTCTTGGGCTTCTGCTAGATGGCGACGAGCAGCGTCGATTGCTGCCGTCCGCGTGCTGACAAATGACGATTGCTCCGACGTCACCCATAGAGCAGGAATGGGTTGGCGACCTGTGTCGACTTCCATGGGGCTACGCCCCGTCGAGGTGTTGATGCCTGTCGCGTGTGCAAATTCAATGCACGGGAGCCAAGTTGTCCAGTCATCACCATAGTGAGATACAGAACAGCGCAAAGCATCTTCGAGAGTGCGAATTTGGCGTTCACTTTGGCCGTCCGCCTGCGCACGATGCGACACCGTCATGCGTAACTTGATCTGCATGACTTCCGCGATTGCTTTCCAGAGATCACTGAGGAACTTGGGGTCCCTGTCAGAAACGATAGACCGTGGAGTCCCGTGGATCACGATGATGTTGTTGAAGAACAATTTTGCCACATCCGCCGCTGATGCATCCTTTCTCGTTGGCAGATATCTGGCCCGCTTACTTAGGCGACAGACAACGACGTAAACGGCATCAAATCCGTTGGACACAGGAAGGCCTGTTACAAAGTCCATCGAAATGTCCGTCCACGGTGCGGTGGGAATTGGCAGTGGTTGCAGCAATCCACGCCGACGATCACCGGACTTGTTGCGAGCACAAGTTTCGCAGGTGCGGATGTACTCGTCAACAGTGCCTCTCATGCTCTTCCAGAAGAAATGCTGGCGTAGAGCGAGAAACGTTCTCACCGAGCCTGGGTGCGCCACGACAGCGTTATCGTGGTAGTGCACCATCACATCCAGCAAAAGTCGATCATCTCTGGGCAACACGACACGACTTCCTTCTCGTAGAATCACCAGACCATCTTGCAGCACGAACTGGGACGTCGTTGTCCTCTCCCTCGCACGAATCTGCTCCAGTAGCATTGTGCAGAACTCATCAGCAGGATATAGCGCCTTAATCCGCTCGGCAAGTGCAGGATCAGGTCCTGCAATAGCGACAGCACTTAATTCGACGGGTCGGGATAGTGCATCTGCCACCACATTCGTGTGGCCCGGCTTGTGAAACACCTTGAACGTGAACTGGTTGAAAAAGTCTAACCATCGCAGAAGTTTTGGGGATGGTGTAGGCTTGCTGAAAAACCACTTGCAGGCCGAACTGTCAGTGTAGACCGTGAAAACTTGACCGAGGAGGTAGACGCGCCATTTTTCCAAGCAGAACTTGATGGCGAATAGTTCTTTTTCATGTGCTGGCCAGCGCGTCTCAGTGTCACTCAGTTTGCGGCTTAAAAACGCTAGCGGATGCTCCGAGCCCTTGATCACTTGGCTCAAGACGCCACCGACGGCCACATCCGATGCATCCGTGGTCACAAAAAACGGCAAAGAGAAGTCTGGGAGGCGGAGAACAGGCGAGCGCTGCAGAAGCTCTCGAACATTGTCGAATGCCTGGATCTCGTCCGTTCCCCAGCGCCACCCAGTCGAAGTCTTCACCAGCTCGGTTAGAGGGAACACGAGCGCCGAATACTGCGGGATAAATCGTCGATAATAGCCACACAGACCTAAGAAGCGCTGCAACTCCTTGCGATTGCGCGGTTGTTGCATGTTGCGGATAGCTTGTGTCTTAGCAGGATCCAGCGTAATGGTCGAAGAGGAAATCTGGTGGCCGAGAAAAACGATGGATCGCTGCGCCCACTTGCACTTGTCTTTCCGTGCATACAGCTTGGCCTCACGCAGTACCGTCAAGACTTCGCGAAGGTGCACCACGTGATCGGCGAGCGTTGCCGAGAAAACGCAAATGTCGTCCAGGTAGACGACGCAAAATACTTGAAACTTCGGGCGTCCGAGCAGATGACGCATGAGTCGCGACCATGAACCTGGCATACCCGCAAGTCCCATAGGAGCCACCACCCACTGATAGAGTTCACCATTCGCTTGGAACGCAGTTAGTTCACGTACACGCGGCTCCAAGAGCATCTGATGGTAACCCGACATTAAGTCCAGTGTCGAGAAGTAGGAAGCACCGCTAAGCTTGTCGAAGATGTCGTCAACTCGAGGCAGCGGGATCTTCGGGATCACACTCTGGGAGTTCAAATGACGGTAGTCAATTACCCAGCGGATGGGTACATCAGCGTCACCTGTGCGCAACCA
Organism: Phytophthora x cambivora; assembly: GCA_033557925.1. NCBI lineage: Eukaryota > Oomycota > Peronosporomycetes > Peronosporales > Peronosporaceae > Phytophthora > Phytophthora x cambivora. The sequence continues at coordinate 556,053 of JAUCEB010000008.1, read as the reverse complement.
TTGCGCTCGTGTCAGTGCCGCTCCTGAGGTGATGTCTTTCTTCGGGATCGCGAAAATGTTTGACACCCACGCCGAGTTGGATTCTTCGATGTTGTTTTTTCCGAGAAGTTCTTTCACAAACACGGCTAGTGCTTGTTCCTCAACCCGAGCGTGGCGAAAGGGGGATCGTGAAGACGGAACCGCATTGGCCTTGAGCTGGATGTCATGCTGGACCTCTCGTTCAGGAGGAAGCTCGTTGGGAAGTGCCGACGGAAACACATCATCGAAGTCATTGAGCAGGATAACGACTTCTCGAGGTGTCGGCTTCGGCAGCACACCAGACTCCAGTACCAGTTGGAAAATCTCCAGATACTCGTGGTTTTCGAGACGCTTGCGGAACGATTGCAGCGAAACTTCAACCGGTGCAAGTAGTTTCTTGCTGTGGCCGGGCACAGGCACAGGTTGGTGCTCGGCCGAGCCGTCCGGCCAGTCATCGTCTGGAGGCGGAGGCGGGGGTGGATCTTGGCGTTCGGCAGGCCAATACAAAGAACGAGTGGACCAGTTGATGCTGGGGTTGCTGGCTTCGAGCCATGTACGCCCCAGGATGCCGTCGTAGTCATGCTTGAGTGGCCAGAACACGAAGGGAACTGGAACTACGGATCCCTCGCAGGCCACTTCGAGATCGGCAACAGGAACAGTGCGTTGCTGTTCTTGTCCATCAAATCCACGCGCCACCAGCTCCGTGGTGCGCATACGTGACGTATCAAAGCCACGTCCAGGTGACAAAACACAATGAGAGGCTCCGGAATCAATCAGCATGGAGCACTCACGACCCAGAATTCTCACTTTCTGCAGAAAAGGCCTCACCGACGATGCATTTCTTGGCGTGACCATCATCTCGGACGTCGACAACTCGGCCATCTCGAGGATAGTTGTGTCCATTTGGACAGTTGGAGGTTGAGAACTGATAGTGCGCTCGACGGACACTCCACTTACGTCCGCCGAGCTTGCTCGTTTCCCTGATGTCCGGAATTCTGAGGTTGTTTGCGGCGAGGGCAGTTACTGATGCGATGATTACCCTGTTTGCAGTAGAAGCAGAGATTCTGGCGGCGACACTGCTCCTTGCTGATTGAGCGTGTGTCGACCGCGGAGATGTCCATGGGTGTTGGACCGTCGTTGGCAGCACGGTGAGCAGGTCCTCGTTGGCTAGCGTGGCCTGAGCGACCACGGTCGGTCGAAGATTGGAAGTGCGTCCGTTCGAAAGCCTGGGCTGCGGCTATTGCTTCAGCTAGTGTACTGCATCGCAAGTACATCACTTCCTTCCGTGTCTCGGACTTCAAGCCGTCACAGAAGCGATCCACTTGGTCCATCGGACTCATCTGGCGAATTTGTGCCATGAGCCGACGGAAATCGCGCACATATTCCTCCACAGAGCCACGTTGACGGCAAGACTTCAGCTCCGCTCTCAGGCGAAACTGCTGATCCGGTGGCACGAACTCGCGACGTAGGGCATTCGCGAGCGACTCGATGTCGGCGAAGCGGACATGGTCGATCACCACTTGAGCGTGATACCACGATGCAGCACCTTCTCGTAGGTTTGCCGCTAGGATCGCCACTACACGTGAGTGGTTGCTGGCGGCGGTGTAGTCAATACACTTGCCCTCCATAAACAGCTTGGCGCGGAAGATGAACTCATCGACGGATTCAGTCGGTTTCCCACTGAAGGTGGGCATCGTGACCCCTTCAAGTCGAAACTCACGGGCAGGTTGAGGTGCCGCGACGTGCTGCTGGTAAGCATGCAGCTGCGACTGGAAATCTTGATACATCTGAGCGTTTTGTTGGCTCAGGCCGAGAGCGATGCGGTCGATCGCTTGGACGAAATGGTCGAACATGTTTGGGGCCGCAGTGCCGCCAGGCATGGGACCGGCAGCTCCTGCGTCTTCCATCAGGGAGCGAGACAGCGAGTAGAAGCGAGGTTGGCTGAGTTGTTGGGTCGGACGGAGGCAGCGAGAGCGGTTCCAGAAGGTGGTGAGTGAAGGGTCGGCACCAGCGAAGATCCAGACGTGTCGATCCTCCTCCACCACAAAAGTGCTACCACTTGTAATGTACCGCTTGTGCTGTGCAGAGTAAAATGCAAAGTGACTGAGATTGAGGTTAGCGATCGAGTGCAGACTGCTAGAGCTAACCTTTCAGGGGCCGCCCATGGAGACCATGGCGGCGCGTATACACACATGCAGGGATGACGTCGGGTGCAAATACTTGACTCAGAGGCGATCTGTGCTCCGACTGGTCCACGTGTCCGAGTCCAACGCGTCAGCACTGCGAGTGGCCCTGATTCGTGTCGCGTCAGCACTAAGAGTGCTGACAAACTTGATCCTTGGGCACTTGTGCGTCCACGTAGCTGAGCCATTACATTTATCAGCGTTACATCCGAATGTGCATTTTGGTGCCCACTGTGTGGGGAGGTATCAACCAGGAACCATCTCCTAAACCAACAAATTAGGGCGATCGGTCAATAAGAAGGTATCAAGGCTCGATAATCGAGCTCTGCACGCCTATTACTTCGAAGTAGTAAGATTGAATCGGTGTTTCTCGTTTGGTAATATCTTCGAGCTACGTTCAAAAATTGAAAAAAGTCGCAGGTAATAAATAAGAGAAACTCTACGCTCAGCAAACTGGTAGCTCACACTTCACGCTGGCGTCGCAACCTCCGTTTCAGTAAGTTGGCCTCTGAGCGTATTGCAGAAGGGACATAACGTGTAAGTTTGGCGCATTCGTGCAAGCAAAATCACGCCCCACGTACCATTAATTCGGCGCTCTTCATCCTCAATTTCGGATCGGTCACGAGCAAATGCCAGTGAGAATCGTCGTAGCGAGATAGGAGCCTTGGGCTTCGCGTTGTCGGGAAACCCGCGACGCCGATCTAATCACAAATACGCGGTCAGAATACACAATCAAATAGGACAGCTGCAATCCAAGTCTCACCGCCAACAGCACGTGATGACATCTCCCCAGCCACAACATCGCCAACATTAGCCGTGTCTCCAATACGCTCACTCTTCTCGCTGCACTGCGCCATCGCCTCCGACTGGCCGCTCTTCAGTGCCGACACCTCGCTGGCCAGCTCGCGCTTCTGCTCCTCCAGCGCGGCCACCGCAGCACTCTGCTGCTCCGTAAGCTCCTCGACCTGTGCACTCTGCGCCGCCAACCGCTCCTCCAGAGCACTCTTCTCGCTCCGCAGAGCACTCAGCTCGTCGCCCGCCTCGGCACTCGATGCTTCCAGCTTCGCTGTCGCGGCCTGCAGCTGCTCCGTCAACGCAGACAACTCGCTCTCCAGTTCAGCCACGCGCTCGCTCTTCTCGCTGCACTGCGCCATCGCCTCCGACTGACCGCTCTTCAGCGCCGACACCTCGCTGGCCAGCTCGCGCTTCTGCTCCTCCAGCGCGGCCACCGCAGCACCCTGCTGCTCCGTAAGCTCCTCGACCTGTGCACTCTGCGCCGCCAACCGCTCCTCCAGAGCACTCTTCTCGCTCCGCAGAGCACTCAGCTCGTCGCCCGCCTCGGCACTCGATGCTTCCAGCTTCGCTGTCGCGGCCTGCAGCTGCTCCGTCAACGCAGACAACTCGCTCTCCAGTTCAGCCACGCGCTCGCTCTTCTCGCTGCACTGCGCCATCGCCTCCGACTGACCGCTCTTCAGCGCCGACACCTCGCTGGCCAGCTCGCGCTTCTGCTCCTCCAGCGCGGCCACCGCAGCACTCTGCTGCTCCGTAAGCTCCTCGACCTGTGCACTCTGCGCCGCCAACCGCTCCTCCAGAGCACTCTTCTCGCTCCGCAGAGCACTCAGCTCGTCGCCCGCCTCGGCACTCGATGCTTCCAGCTTCGCTGTCGCGGCCTGCAGCTGCTCCGTCAACGCAGACAACTCGCTCTCCAGTTCAGCCACGCGCTCGCTCTTCTCGCTGCACTGCGCCATCGCCTCCGACTGACCGCTCTTCAGCGCCGACACCTCGCTGGCCAGCTCGCGCTTCTGCTCCTCCAGCGCGGCCACCGCAGCACTCTGCTCCTCCGTAAGCTCCTCGACCTGTGCACTCTGCGCCGCCAACCGCTCCTCCAGAGCACTCTTCTCGCTCCGCAGAGCACTCAGCTCGTCGCCCGCCTCGGCACTCGATGCTTCCAGCTTCGCTGTCGCGGCCTGCAGCTGCTCCGTCAACGCAGACAACTCGCTCTCCAGTTCAGCCACGCGCTCGCTCTTCTCGCTGCACTGCGCCATCGCCTCCGACTGACCGCTCTTCAGCGCCGACACCTCGCTGGCCAGCTCGCGCTTCTGCTCCTCCAGCGCGGCCACCGCAGCACTCTGCTCCTCCGTAAGCTCCTCGACCTGTGCACTCTGCGCCGCCAACCGCTCCTCCAGAGCACTCTTCTCGCTCCGCAGAGCACTCAGCTCGTCGCCCGCCTCGGCACTCGATGCTTCCAGCTTCGCTGTCGCGGCCTGCAGCTGCTCCGTCAACGCAAACAACTCGCTCTCCAGTTCAGCCACGCGCTCGCTCTTCTCGCTGCACTGCGCCATCGCCTCCGACTGACCGCTCTTCAGCGCCGACACCTCGCTGGCCAGCTCGCGCTTCTGCTCCTCCAGCGCGGCCACCGCAGCACTCTGCTCCTCCGTAAGCTCCTCGACCTGTGCACTCTGCGCCGCCAACCGCTCCTCCAGAGCACTCTTCTCGCTCCGCAGAGCACTCAGCTCGTCGCCCGCCTCGGCACTCGATGCTTCCAGCTTCGCTGTCGCGGCCTGCAGCTGCTCCGTCAACGCAGACAACTCGCTCTCCAGTTCAGCCACGCGCTCGCTCTTCTCGCTGCACTGCGCCATCGCCTCCGACTGACCGCTCTTCAGCGCCGACACCTCGCTGGCCAGCTCGCGCTTCTGCTCCTCCAGCGCGGCCACCGCAGCACTCTGCTCCTCCGTAAGCTCCTCGACCTGTGCACTCTGCGCCGCCAACCGCTCCTCCAGAGCACTCTTCTCGCTCCGCAGAGCACTCAGCTCGTCGCCCGCCTCGGCACTCGATGCTTCCAGCTTCGCTGTCGCGGCCTGCAGCTGCTCCGTCAACGCAGACAACTCGCTCTCCAGTTCAGCCACGCGCTCGCTCTTCTCGCTGCACTGCGCCATCGCCTCCGACTGACCGCTCTTCAGCGCCGACACCTCGCTGGCCAGCTCGCGCTTCTGCTCCTCCAGCGCGGCCACCGCAGCACTCTGCTGCTCCGTAAGCTCCTCGACCTGTGCACTCTGCGCCGCCAACCGCTCCTCCAGAGCACTCTTCTCGCTCCGCAGAGCACTCAGCTCGTCGCCCGCCTCGGCACTCGATGCTTCCAGCTTCGCTGTCGCGGCCTGCAGCTGCTCCGTCAACGCAGACAACTCGCTCTCCAGTTCAGCCACGCGCTCGCTCTTCTCGCTGCACTGCGCCATCGCCTCCGACTGACCGCTCTTCAGCGCCGACACCTCGCTGGCCAGCTCGCGCTTCTGCTCCTCCAGCGCGGCCACCGCAGCACTCTGCTCCTCCGTAAGCTCCTCGACCTGTGCACTCTGCGCCGCCAACCGCTCCTCCAGAGCACTCTTCTCGCTCCGCAGAGCACTCAGCTCGTCGCCCGCCTCGGCACTCGATGCTTCCAGCTTCGCTGTCGCGGCCTGCAGCTGCTCCGTCAACGCAGACAACTCGCTCTCCAGTTCAGCCACGCGCTCGCTCTTCTCGCTGCACTGCGCCATCGCCTCCGACTGACCGCTCTTCAGCGCCGACACCTCGCTGGCCAGCTCGCGCTTCTGCTCCTCCAGCGCGGCCACCGCAGCACTCTGCTGCTCCGTAAGCTCCTCGACCTGTGCACTCTGCGCCGCCAACCGCTCCTCCAGAGCACTCTTCTCGCTCCGCAGAGCACTCAGCTCGTCGCCCGCCTCGGCACTCGATGCTTCCAGCTTCGCTGTCGCGGCCTGCAGCTGCTCCGTCAACGCAAACAACTCGCTCTCCAGTTCAGCCACGCGCTCGCTCTTCTCGCTGCACTGCGCCATCGCCTCCGACTGACCGCTCTTCAGCGCCGACACCTCGCTGGCCAGCTCGCGCTTCTGCTCCTCCAGCGCGGCCACCGCAGCACTCTGCTCCTCCGTAAGCTCCTCGACCTGTGCACTCTGCGCCGCCAACCGCTCCTCCAGAGCACTCTTCTCGCTCCGCAGAGCACTCAGCTCGTCGCCCGCCTCGGCACTCGATGCTTCCAGCTTCGCTGTCGCGGCCTGCAGCTGCTCCGTCAACGCAGACAACTCGCTCTCCAGTTCAGCCACGCGCTCGCTCTTCTCGCTGCACTGCGCCATCGCCTCCGACTGACCGCTCTTCAGCGCCGACACCTCGCTGGCCAGCTCGCGCTTCTGCTCCTCCAGCGCGGCCACCGCAGCACTCTGCTCCTCCGTAAGCTCCTCGACCTGTGCACTCTGCGCCGCCAACCGCTCCTCCAGAGCACTCTTCTCGCTCCGCAGAGCACTCAGCTCGTCGCCCGCCTCGGCACTCGATGCTTCCAGCTTCGCTGTCGCGGCCTGCAGCTGCTCCGTCAACGCAGACAACTCGCTCTCCAGTTCAGCCACGCGCTCGCTCTTCTCGCTGCACTGCGCCATCGCCTCCGACTGACCGCTCTTCAGCGCCGACACCTCGCTGGCCAGCTCGCGCTTCTGCTCCTCCAGCGCGGCCACCGCAGCACTCTGCTGCTCCGTAAGCTCCTCGACCTGTGCACTCTGCGCCGCCAACCGCTCCTCCAGAGCACTCTTCTCGCTCCGCAGAGCACTCAGCTCGTCGCCCGCCTCGGCACTCGATGCTTCCAGCTTCGCTGTCGCGGCCTGCAGCTGCTCCGTCAACGCAGACAACTCGCTCTCCAGTTCAGCCACGCGCTCGCTCTTCTCGCTGCACTGCGCCATCGCCTCCGACTGACCGCTCTTCAGCGCCGACACCTCGCTGGCCAGCTCGCGCTTCTGCTCCTCCAGCGCGGCCACCGCAGCACTCTGCTGCTCCGTAAGCTCCTCGACCTGTGCACTCTGCGCCGCCAACCGCTCCTCCAGAGCACTCTTCTCGCTCCGCAGAGCACTCAGCTCGTCGCCCGCCTCGGCACTCGATGCTTCCAGCTTCGCTGTCGCGGCCTGCAGCTGCTCCGTCAACGCAGACAACTCGCTCTCCAGTTCAGCCACGCGCTCGCTCTTCTCGCTGCACTGCGCCATCGCCTCCGACTGACCGCTCTTCAGCGCCGACACCTCGCTGGCCAGCTCGCGCTTCTGCTCCTCCAGCGCGGCCACCGCAGCACCCTGCTGCTCCGTAAGCTCCTCGACCTGTGCACTCTGCGCCGCCAACCGCTCCTCCAGAGCACTCTTCTCGCTCCGCAGAGCACGCAGAGCACGCAGCTCGTCGCCCGCCTCGGCACTCGATGCTTCCAGCTTCGCTGTCGCGGCCTGCAGCTGCTCCGTCAATGAAGCTAATTCATTTTTCAGCTGAGAGATCTCCTGTTCTGGTTGTTGGGGTGATTGGGCTGGGGATGATGACTGGCTACGTAGTTCGTTAATCTCAGCTTCCTGGCGTGCAACCTGCTCTGCAAGTTGGTACTGGATTTCTTGCTGAGTTGCTGTGTAGTCAGCATGGGCTGCCATGGTAGCTACCATAGCGTCCTTGTTGCGCAAATTGATAATTTCCTTCTCCTCCTGCATCATCTGGATCTGTTCCTGCAGTTGCTGGAGCTGGTGTGCCTGAGCATCTAGCTTCTTGGTGAGAGAAGCTTTTTCCTCGATAAGCTGAGCAAACTTGCTTTCTAGATAGGTTGGTGTGTGCTGTCTGTTGGCTGTTGATTCAGTTTCCGCCGTCCTGGCGAAATGAATATGAGCAGGACTGGGGATTTTGGAAGGTACGTCTCCTTCTCGAGGTTTCTTCAATGCAGACGTTGGGGTTGAGGGGATTCGGCTTCGTGGCGTTGATGTCTGCGTTCCTGGTGCTGGAGGAGTCATTTTCTTGTCGCCAAACGCCCGCGGCTTCACTCCAGGCTTTTGTCTTGAGGAGGATCGTTGAGTTGGCTTCTTGTTACTGTGCACTGCATCAGCTTCCGCAAACAGATTTTTCGCGGTGCTTTTCGACGAAAGTGTGTTGGTAATCGTTGCTAGATGCCTCCGCTTGGCAGGCTGTGGGGAATAATAAATCGCAAGTGCAATCAGTATATGCATTTCAAGTCAAGAATCCGAACGGGTTACCTTCAACGACGTTTCCAGACCGGCTTCTTTGCGAGATCGCTTCAAATGCTTCTTCACTCCGTCAGCAAGTAGTGCATTCAATCTGAAAGCAGCAAACAGTGGATCGTCAGAGCCCTATCCTGCTTTGCGATGCGTGTTGGGCCACTTACGTCTCGACTTCATCCGGCCATAAAGCGATATACTTCCTGACAATGGTGCAAACAAGCAAGCAACACCTCAGCAAGTAGCAACATACTTGAATAAAAGCACTATAACACACCAGTAGCAATCACGGGCCTTCTCTCGTCCTTTGGAAGATGCATCACTGAGCGAGGCCTACGTATACAACAACACCCAAGGTGACTCACCCTCCCACTTTGCCCTGATAAAAAAACAGACCCAGCCTCACCGCGATGGCAGTCTGCAGAGGTGTCCTGAATCGCTCCAGCGCCGCGCTGCTCCAGCCTTCCAAGGCCAGATACACGTAATGGATGCAGCTCTCGCGCACCTCACGGTTCCTGACACACACGCAAGAAGAGCCACCCAACCGTCAGCGCCAGCAACGCTCCTATCAGCCCCTGCGGCTCGTACTTGCTCGTCTCCAGCACTTGCAGCACCGGCGCCAGCACGAATCTCCCCGGCGTGGCGTCCACAATGGCCTCGACGCAGCTGTGGATGGCCGCCGTGTTCACCTGCAGCAAGCAGCACAAGTGCGTCAGCTCAACTCCAGCCCGTAGCCTTTCTCCCTTCTTCTTCCTGCACCTTGTTGGAGCCTCCTCTGGCGTCCAGCAGCGTCGGGAACACGTCCCGCACCAACATCTTGCAGCGCGCGGGCTCGAGCGTGCGCGCCAGCAGCGCCAGCGTCGCGCAGGCCTCGCGCACGACCGTCGAGCGCAGGTCCGTGAGCGTCACGCGGAAGGGCTGCGTCAGCGCCTGCACGTTCTCGGGCGTGAACAGACTCGCCAGGTCGTCGGCCGCGTCTAGAGCCTCGACGTGCAGCCGCGCGAAGTCCGCGAGCAGCTGGCGCAGCTCCGTGAGCGCCGCGCACTTGTCCTTCCACTCGTCGTCGGGCTGCAGCAGGCGCTTGCCCAGCTCCAGCACGGCGTTGGTCCGGCCGCCGAGCGTCTGCGTGTGGAGAGAGGAGAGGGAGGGGGTTGGTTAGCTACAGGAGAGGAGAGGAGGGAAGGACGAGCAAGGAGGCACGCACCATGAGGCTCAGGTCGCTGCGCTGGTCGCCCCGCATGGCATTGAACGATATTAGGGCGGGAAGTTTAAATTGGAGTTGCCTACTCAGATCTGAGTCGCAGAAGCTCTACCGGTATAATAGTACGAATACCGGTAATGAAGATTTTATACGGGTATACCGAGTGTATACTGTATACGTCGGTTTTGCGGAATATCCTTTTCCCGCAAAACGTATTCAAGGATTGAATGAACGGAAAACATACAGCCCATGTTTTTCTGGGGAAGGGGTGAATTCCACTCCAAACCCATCTTGTAGGGCACGCCAAAAATCGACGCATGCAGTTAAAGGGCTGCGCCCAGCACGCAGATTTAAACCCAGGGCCAAGTATGATCTAGAAGGGGTTGGCTCAGGGCTCTGTCGATGCTCTTGGGGTTTTAGGGGCCTTAGCTTTGCAATAGAGTTCATGTTTCCCAGCAACGAATGTTGAGAATTGTGTAGGATTTGGAGCCCGTGACACCCGTCCTCTTGTATCGAAGTGATTACATCCATGTTGGCCATGTTTTTATTTTTACTTGGATTTATTATGGCGGGTTCACCTAGCCCGGATAAAAAACATGGGCTGTATCGCCAGCCTTGAATGAAATTGCCTCAGGGACGGATCGAGGTACAAACTTGACGCTTACATCCTTCAATAAAACTCTATACACAGTAATTGTTATGTGAATAGTTCTTCCACTGTCGGAGCTCAACCAAAGATTCGACGCGTGACGTGGGCTCTTGACAAGCTGAGAGTGGCGTACCGGTAAATGGATTCATACTGTGGAAGAGAGGTTACCTCTCCATGTAAATACACCACAACCGAAGGCCTTTTAAGCTTCATCAAGTCATTGCGCATGATGCTTAAAAGTAATCTTGTGTGAAACAATTCCAATTAAAAGTAATCTTGTGTGAAACAATTCCAACAGACCTCCTGAGATTTAGCTCAAATCGGCAGCAGATATTTCTCCGGCGGAGTTGTTCTCCACGTCAACCGTCTTGTAATTCGCCACTTCCTCCTCTGCGCAAATTTCCCTTTTCCATCAAGCTCTGGAGCACCACCTCCGAATGTGCTACAGTACCACAAAGCTGACAGTTGCGCAACTGAGGGCTGTTATCTCACTCACGGTTGTACGGGCTGCTGCGGCTTCGGCGCCGCTACTTCCGACTGAAAAAATATGCGAGGTATACATGTAGTATTCTCCTCGATTGTTTCACTTGTCGAATCTGCAAAAGTTGAGAAGCCCCACAAAAGGGAAGTGTGACGAACGCACCAGTTGATAGTTTGGATGGAGCTGCACAGCTCCGACCGCAGGTATCCTACATGTACAAGTCGGTAAGCATACTGAACAGTAATTGGAATTACATTTCCGGTCCTCTGCCATTCCCGCCAGCAGCTCCACTGACGCCTGCAAGCGGACGATCATGCAGTAAAACGGCAACATCTTGACGGCCGTCTACATGGCTACACGTGAGAAAGAAAGCCAGTCGCAGATCGCCGCGCCTATCTCGACCTCCCACCGAATCCGGTTTCGACCAATGTCTAACGGCCAGCGCACGACCAGCTCCTGGCTCAGTCCAGCGGCGAGCTCGAGATCAGTTGGCGATTCACCGAACGCGTCACAAGTCGCACACAGGGCATCAACCAACCTTCAACGAGACCATGCAGGGAATCTTCACGCTCGCGCTGCTGCTGCTAAACGGATGGCTGGGTCAAAGCGCCGCGGTGGAGGGACCTCGCTTCATGGGCGGCGCCGTGGTCGAAAACAACTGCAACGGCTGTGCCAACACGCCCGTGGTGCAAACGCTGCTGGCGCACACGAACAAGGACAAAGACAACTGAGCCACGCCCAGAACAATGAGGAAGAAGAAGAAGGAGAAGAAGATTTAACACACCGTCTCTAGGAGACGCAGACGGAAGACCCCGCCACGCGCGCTCTCTCATGGCGGCGTATGCATTAATATATATTAGCCCCCGGTTAAGGGAGGCTGGCTGTTTGTCTAGTATACATGTGCCATTGAACCTTGTGTTTGTATGGGTGACGTCGCCGCTGTCACGAAGCTGAAGATTGCAGACGGATTGGGAGGATGCTCAAGTCTGAAGTTGCCGCTGCATTGTTCTAAATGGGGTGTGCGACTGCGCCGGGCTTGCAGATGATGGCGAGCGGGGCTGTATTTTTGGCGAACAACGACTCGTGCTGCGGTGCTGTGGGCTGTTTCTCGGCGTAGGAATAGGAGCAAGTGGTGATCATTTCGACTTCCAGCGAGCAGTAAGAGAAAAGGAGGAGCTGGGTCATGGCGCTCTCGACGCAAGCCTTTGGAGGCGGAGGCGACGGCGGCAGAGCCATGTCGTCGCTCACGCAGTGGAAGGAAAGACAGCAGCAGTGTGCGGATCAGGTGGACCTGCAAGCGTTGCTGAACAATGTTCGCGCTTCACTGCGGACGCAAGGCCTTGTGTGAGTTGGGTGCTTGAAACGCTGAGCTTATGCTTTCTAAACGTCTTGCTGTTGTTGTACCGTGATAGCGCATGGGTGAACATGAGCCTCGCGTTGGAAAAAGCGCAGAGTGAAAGTGGCGGCTTGACCAACGGCGTGCTCAAGCGCTTGCTCAATGACTGTCGCGTGCCGATCTCAGACGTGGTATGAACATCACACTGTTAGTTTGAAGTGGAGACGCCTCAGCTGAACTGATCGTTTGCTGCTGTTCGCACAGGACGCTCGAGCTTTAGTCCAGAGACTCACTCAAGGAGCCGAAGAGGATGGACGAGTTACTGCAGACGCGATCAAAAATCTCATTTTTGTACGTCCTTCTCGGAACTCCACGCAGCAGAGTTGGTGTGGTGGTGCTAATCTAGCGACTTCGTGCTACAGGGGGCGCTGTCTGGACATAAACTAGAGTTCGTGCAGTCGGCTTTTGAAACGCTGGACCGCAAAGGTGTCGGATATCTAGCTCTTCAAGATGTTCTAGCCGCGCACGATGCCGCACGCCACCCTGCAGTGATGTTTGGTGAGCAAACGGCAGAGCAAGCCGCGCGAGAATTTCAGACTGCGTTCATGACTGCAGCTCGACGGACGGGCACCGCCTTCGTCAGTTGGGCGCAGTGGTTGACGTATTTCCAGTGTGTTGCTGCTCAAGCTCCCAGCGACGAGTACTTCGAGCTCCTGATGAAGCGTGCGTGGCATGCGGATACGCGGTGCTCGCTCCAAGAAGCTGCAGGCGTTGCCGACCTCAATCATCGAATGGACTCCATCCCGCCTCCAGCCCCAGCAACTGTGGCGCCAGTGTCGCTGCTTCAAGCCCTTCAGCAGAACCAAACTACTAGCAGCAAGGCTAAAGTAGTGCTATCGATTTCTACGACAGCACCGCCACTAGGCCAAATTCGCTCGAATAGTTTCAGCTTCTCTCCGATGGACCCTGATGCTTCACCCCGCGGAACTGCAGTGCATTCGACCAACGAATTCCTCAAGGGCTCGCAGTTCGCAGCTTGTCTTACTGAAGTCACGTCACCCACCTCGCCAGTGTCAAGCGTTCGCTCCGGAATTTGTCCTTCAGTTGAAACTCTTGATCCTGGCGCTGCGTCAGTACTGCGAAAGCTGCAGAACGGTCTTCGTGGACGCGGACTCCAAGCGCTGGTGGAACTAGGACGGTGTCTTCGTCTGGGTGATGCTGATGGCGACGCAATGCTGAGTCTTGGAGAGTTTCGGTGCGCTCTTCAGAAATCGTTCGAGGTCACAAGCGCGACGACACCAAACTACACGCCGCTCAGCGACGCCGATCTCCGCGGACTTTTTCGACACTTGGACGGCGATCGAACGGGGTCAGTTCCTGTTGATTCAGCTCTGGATCTGGTGCGCGGGACCATGAGTGCTCGCCGATTGCGTCTCGTGCACTCCGCCTACCAGACGTTAGCACGAGAGACTGGGACAGCTATGCTAGATGCTTGCGACGTTGTCCAGCGGTACGATGCAAGTCGCCACCCAGATGTGATCGCACAGCGCAAGAGCGAGGAGCAATGCTTTCGCGAATTCGTCGAGAACTTCGACATGGGTGAAAGTGGCGGTGAGGGCTCTAGTGGTGCTCAAGGGAAGATTCTACCGCGACAGTGGGAAGCGTATTACCACAACGTTAGTTTTCTCGTTCCTGACGACGACTTGTTCGAGCTCATAGTGCGCAATACCTGGCAGCTTCCGTCGCCGAGCAGTCCTACTCAACCGGCTAGTAGGAGGCATGCACCTCCGCCTATTCTAACGGAGAGTCCACGAGGAGTTGGGAATGGAGTGCGTCAGCCCACACCAACTAGCGGTGAAGTTACGTGGCGTGGAAGACGCAGTTCCGGTCCAGGCATGGCCAGTCAACAGGCTTTTGCGGTTCTCCAGCCGGACTTGGTGGATCATTTGCCTCCATCAGGAGTTATCAGCCCATCGAGTGTTGCGAGCTTGTCAACGCCTCGGTCTCCTGGCAAGCAGTCCAAAGAACTTCGTCGCACGGTCCATTCTCTCCGGTGCGAGGTGAAGGAGCGTGGATTGGGAGGGTTTATCACGCTGCAGCAGCAGCTTCGACGAGCGGCGGGGCGATCGGATGAAGACTATGTGGACGAACTTCATGACGGGAACGTCGGCTTTCACGAGTTTGTTCGGGCGTTGAAGAGCAGCGGTGTGCATGTCACCGGGCGTGACGCTCAAGCTCTGTTCTACCACTTCGACAGCAACCACGACGGCGCAATGAGTGTGACGGAATTCCTGGCAGGAGTGCGAGAACCTATGAACGCTCGGCGTCAACTTGTGGTGCGTATGGCGTTCGACACCCTCGATCGATCAGGCAGTGGGGAGCTCGATGCTGGTGCAATTGCCGCTGCATTCGATGCTAGACGACTGCCGGAGGTCATAACGGGTCGAAAGACGGACTGCGAGGCGCACGCGGAATTCCTCGACTTCTTTGGCCTTGTGACTGAGCGACAACGCCAACGGCGCATCAACTTCGACGTGTGGGAGCGATTCTACGCCAACGTGAGCGCTGCGATCGACGAGGACGAGCAGTTTGAGCAAATGGTGCGCAATGCATGGCACGTTGGGCCTAGTTCAGGAGGGCGGGTGCTGGCTGCAGGGGGTAGACCAGCATCAGCTGATGGAATTCGCGTTCACACTCAGCGAGTCGACCCTGGACGCTCGAGTTTGCACGAGATACTGGACCACTCGTCTTCGTACTCGAGTAGTCCAACATCCTCCAGTGCTGGACCCAGCCCAAGCATGACACTAAGACGCGCGAGAAACAATGTGAGCAACTCCATTGCCGCTTGTCTCGGCAACGCTCCGTCAACGCAGCAGCAACGCACATCCACGGAGACCTCGACAGGTTTGACTTCGCCTGGGAAGCGCGAGTTCCACCTCCACCCCGCCGGAATTCAAGCTATCTTGACTCGGCTCAAGCAAGTGCTACAATCTCAAGGCACTCCGGGCTTCTGCACCCTCAATCGACGCCTACGAGTGACTCGAGGCAATGCCATGAACTTGCAGGACCTCCGTTGTGCGGCTGTGGACTGTGAACTAACCCTCCCGGGTGGTCTCACCGACGGGGATCTTCGACTACTCTTCCAGTATCTGGACAGCGATGGCGACGGGCGCATTGCACCGGAAGAATTGATCAACATCGTGCGGCCGGCACTGACAGGACGTAGACTGGAGTGCGTCCGCGAAGCTTTCGCGAAACTGGCCAAGATGCGAAATACTCGAGAGGCGGAGAAAGCGCTGCTGGAGCCGAGCGACGTCGTCGAGGAATTTGACGCGAGCGCTCACCCTGATGTTTTGGCTGGTAGCCGAGGTGTCGATCATGTGTGTCGAGAATTTCTCGAGACGTTTGATATCGATGGAGGTGCTCAAGACGGGAAGGTGACCTGGGAGCAGTGGCGCGGGTACTACCACAACGTCAGTGCCAGTATCGCCTCGGACAAGCTCTTTGAAGACATGGTATGCAGCGTGTGGCATCTCGACAACGGCAACAGCAAGTTTTCGTGCAAGTCTGACGCGGACGCGGATGCAACCGCCCAACCGCAGCAGCAGCAAGATAACCAGCGAAGTATGGGCACTGCTTTGAACCCGCCTCTAGCTGCAGGAATGCGATCTGCGGCTGCAGTGCCAGAAGTGCCGGTGCAGTTGGTCAGGGAGAGGAAGATCTTGTCACTGAAAGACGTCGCGAGCGGCACGGGAATGAGCGATCCCAATCGGTCGGCGTCCTCGAGGGGCCAACCACTAGGCGTTGAAGCTGCGCCCTCGTTCACTGGAGATACGGTCCTCCACGCAATCCGGTACCGCATTCGACAGAGCAGCTCGCTAGCTGACGTCGTGCAGCTCCGCGCGCGGTTGTACCAGGCGGCTGATCCTCGGACGGGAGCCATCACGTATCTCCGCTGCTGCGACGCGTTGAACAGCGCTCTGGGTCTCGCTCTGGGCGAGGCTCAAGGCCGCGCGCTGTTCGAGCACCTCTCCCACTTCTACCAGGCCAACGGAGACGACAGCGGCAGTGCAGGCGGACGCTTCCTCCAGCACCAGCACCGAGTCAACGGCTTCGACGCTGTGAGCAACCGCCTCCCGCTGCAGCTGGTGCTCGGGTGTCTGCTCGAGCGCCTCAGCCCGCCGTGTCTGGCCAGTGCGACGCAGGTGTTCACAGCACTGCAGGCGGCGGGCAAGGGCCGCGTCTTCCCCGCGGCGCTCGCGTCGAGCTTCCAGGCCGCGCGGCACCCGGACGTGGTGCTCGGTCGCGTCAGCGCGGCTCAAGTGTTCCAGGACTTCGCGCTCAACTTCGAGGTGGCGGGCGGAGCAGGCGACGGCGTCGTGTCCTTCCAGCACTTTGAGGCGTACTGTGTGAACCTGCGCGCGGCGCTGGGCAGCGATGAGCTGTTGCAGCTGGTGCTGCGCGACTGCTTCAACGGTACTACAAGTAGCAGGTCAAGTTGAAGTGCATATGTAGCCATCTCGGCAATCGACAGCTTGAGGTTGCTTGTTCGGGGTGTCTCGTTGCTGGATAAGAGATGTCGACAATCGATGGACGGACTCCATCACTCTAAAATTACGAAGAATAAACATGCGCAGGTCGCTGAGTCAGTTGATACCTTGCTATTGTGGTGCCTGGTTAACTTGATGCTCCTCTTGCTCGTTTCCTGTTATGCTTTCAAGATCGGCCATACAAATTGTTCCTTCAAACCAGATACCTCCATCTTATCCCATGATATAGAGTTTCGTTTCGGCCGTTATGCCGCCCACGTCAGCCGACTTGCGCGCGTGATTGAACACAGTCGAATTCCGCTGATCGCAGTCTCCGAAGCGCGCCGTCGTCTACGGACAACAGCACTATCCGCCATTGTTATCAGGGCCGGGTGACCAAGACGCAACTATCAATATAGGTTGCAAGTGTGTTCCCACATCTAGGACGCGGTGTCAATGAGCAGGAAGCGGCAGCGCAGCGTGTCGGGCGACCCGCACGACCTGGCGACGCTGCGGCCCAATCACCAACTGGATCCCGCACCGCAAGTCAACGGGCAGCTGGAGCCGACGCCACTTCGCCAGGTGGTGGGGAGCAGCTGGGCCCAGCAGGTCGAGGAAGAGCTTGGCATTCGCTGCAGCAATAGAATTCCCCTGTGCGTCACGAGTTCCGCGACAGTGACGTCGTCGACCGTGAAGGACCCAGATACCAAGGTGGACGTGAAGGTGGACGTCCAGACCGCAAATGGGGTCCACACCGCGCTGCCGAGACGCCGTGCCGTCGTCTGGTTCAAGCGCGACCTGAGGCTGCACGACAACTTGGCGCTGGACGCGGCCGTCCGCGCGCAGCAGCAGTTGCAGAGAGCGGGGGGCGGCGACATGGCGCTGCTGCCCGTGTACGTCCTGCACCGACCGAGGCGCCAACGCTGCGGGGCCGTGCGCTTCCAGTTCTTGCTCGAGGCGGTGGAGGACTTGGCCACGTCCATCGCCAGTCTGCAGGGGCGACTGCTGGTGCTGCGCGGCGACGCGGAAGACGTGCTGCGCGCGGTCATGGCCGCCTGGGGCGTCACGGACCTGTTCTTCGAGGCCGGGGTCATCCCCTACTCCGTCGCGCGTGACGACCGCGTCCGCGCGGCAGCGGAGGTGCTGGACGTCAAGGTCACGTCGGTCCGCGGGGTCACGCTCTACGACCCGCATGAAATTATCCGCCTGAACGGCGGCCAGCCCCCGGTGGACTACGAGCGGCTTCTGGAGATCACGGACAACATGGCGCAGCCGGCGCAACCCATTCCAGCGCCGGTTAAGCTCGAGAATGCTGCGGTGTTCACGCCTCAGCAGTTGTTCGCGTGGCTGAAGTCCTTCTACCGTCATGATCCGAGTGCAGCGAGCGTGATCGCCGGACTTGACGGGGAGAAGGAGCTGTTCGCTGTGCCGCCTCTCACTGCTCTGGGATTGACCCCGCCGAGCCCGCACACGTCGTTTTGTGGAGGTGAGAGCGAGGCGATGAAGAGACTGGACGCCTTCTGCGAGGACGAGCGTCGTGTGGGACTGTTCGAGAAGCCGAAGACCTCTCCGGTTGCTATTGACCCACCCTCCACCACTACGCTCAGCGCGTACCTAACCTTCGGCTGTTTGAGCGCCCGCGAGTTCTTCTATCGCATCATGTTCATCCAGCTCAAGTTCCCGCTTCGACCGGGTCCGACCCACGTCACGCTCGAAGGACAGCTCATGTGGCGCGAGTTCTTCTACTGCTACGCGTGCGGGACACCGAACTTCGACGCGCAAAAGCAAAACCCGGTCTGTAAGCAGATCGGCTGGCGTTTGCGCGCTGGAGTGCACGTACATCACCCTGAAAAGGACCAGCAAGGCGCGGTTGTCACGAAAGACGCGGACGAGAAGCTCGCAATGCACCAGTTGCAGTGCTGGAAGGACGGACGGACAGGCTTCCCGTGGATCGACGCAGTCATGCGGCAGATCAACCAGGAAGGGTGGGCGCACCACGCTGGACGTCACGCCGTTGCTTGCTTTCTCACGCGTGGGGTTCTCTATATCTCGTGGTTGCAAGGGGCAGCTTACTTCCAGGAGAAACTCATCGACATGGACTGGCCGATCAACATTGGCAATTGGCTCTGGGTGAGTGCTAGCTGCTTCTTCTCCAACTACCGTCGGGTGGCATCGCCGACGACATTTCCACAGCGTTGGGACCAGCACGGCGAGTTCATTCGCAAATACATCCCAGCTCTCCGCCACATGCCTGACAAGTTCATCTTCGAGCCGTGGAAGGCGCCACTGCGAGTGCAGCGTGACGCGGGCTGCCTTATGGGTAAAGACTACCCCTTTCCCATCGTGGACAGCAAGACGGCGATGGCGCGGTGCGCCGCCGCCATGAGTCATGCGTACTCCGACTCAGACACCGAGTCGACCTCATCCTCAGCGACGAGCACGCGCGCGCAGACGGAAGATGCGGAGACTGGCGGTTCCTCGCCCTGGAACGCCGACGATATGTGCTACAGCTACCGAGGGGCTGCACCAATGCCATGAGCACTCACTTCAACATCATGAGACGAGGCAGCGACAGACGGACACGCCAAATAAATTATCGCTACTTCCCAGCTTAGCTCAACAGTTTCGCTCTTTGTGTGCAATGCTCGACTCGCCTCGCCTGCTCGCATCGCCAGACAACCGCTCGCATGGACTTGTATGAGGCCTGTGAGAATGGCAACGAGGAGCGCGTGGTGGAGTTGCTAGTATTGGGGCACGACACGGGGCTCACTCCATCCCCAGCACTTCAACTTCGGGTTCGAGGACTCGCGGGCAGAACAGCTCTGCTGGCTGCGTGCCTGGGTGGCCAGACCAGCGTTGTTCGGCTGCTTCTGGGCGAGAACTGCGCCGTGCACTTCACAAGTCGGTCGCACGATGAGGTGCTGGAGCTGTTGAAGCCGATGGTGCATGCGTTCCAGCAAACGTTAGGCGCGGACGCAGTTGGCGCGCTCTTCAACGTGAAAATGGTGACGAAAGACAACGGATCGGACGCAGTTCCCATGGCCGAGGTGCAGCTTCCGCCTAACTGGGCCATCCCACCGAGCGACTTGCTGGAAGGCAGGCAACACGTAGATGATTTTGGCAATACCCCGCTGCAATGCGTGAGCTGCTTTGGCTGCGGTTCCAGTGTGAAGCACGTGGATGATGGCTTGGAGATCACTAGACAGCTGCTGCTCCATGGAGACCAGCCCAACCTGCCCAAGAAGAGCAACAAGTGGACGCCGCTGCATTGGGGCGCGTACAACGGGAATCACGAGCAGATTGCGATGCTGCTGGATCCGGTGGTTCATGTCGGTGACGGCACTCAGAGGTTCGCTAAGACGCAGTTTGGTATCCCCTTGCTGATGGATACGGATGATCTCTTTGCAGTTGATATTGCTGGGCGGCGCGGCCTCGCTCTGAAGGACGAACGAAATGCCTTACAACGTCAATTATCTAGTGGAGATGACGATGTCAATGATGAATATGCCCACTGGCGTCTGAGATTGGATCACGTTGAAGCTGTTCGGTTGTTTATCCACGAGTTTATCGCGAATGGAGCGCATCTGACACGCTACGTGGGCGAGATGAATGCTCGCAACCCGCAGAATCTGCAGCAGAGTAAGCGGAGTAAAGCCAATGCGGTAACGATCCAGGATGCTGTGCGATATGGCCAGCACCTTCTCTACTGGGCAGGATGTTTCGGCCTGGTTGACGAAGTGCGGTCACTGCTCCGGTTAGAGCTGAAAATGAGCTCTTTGAGTGGTGGTAGTGCTGCAGGGAAGACGGCGATCAAACCGACAGTGGCGCAGAGCGGAGACGACAAAGACCTCAAGATCTCTCTTAGGATATTGTACACGTGCTCGTGCGAGGCTGGGAAAAGGCAGTCGGTACTTCATGCTGTAGCAGCTCATGGTCAGCTAGAAATGCTCGAGTTGCTTCTCGACAAAATACTTTGTGACCAGCAGTGCCCTTCCGATGCTGCCACCTTTGTTGGGAGCTCAATGACGAGTTCCTTGCTGAAAGGAGGCAAACCTAAGAAGAACATCGTCGTTCCTTCCGCAAAGGATGCAGACTTGTCCAATCCCAAGGAATCGGGGGCTGAAGGAGATAATCTCGAGATCGCAGAGCTGGTGAATGCCGGCTGGAGAAACTATCGGAACGAGACTCCACTATTCCACGCAGTTCTTTACCTGCAGGAGCGTGCAGTGCGTATGTTTACCAGTGCACTCAGTCCGAAAAGCCTCGCGTGGGAGCTCCAAAACGTGAATGTTGAGGGCTCATCGCTGCACCATGTTGCCAGCGAGGACTCACGGCACGTGCTGGGCATTGAGCACCAAGCTGCAAGGCCAGAATACGTTTTGCTCTTCGACGGTATCAGGAAAAAGCAGTTTAAAGAGACCGTAATCGAGACCATGCACGAAGAGAGCTCCATCGCGCCCTCGCTAGTCGTGACTCGGGCGGGAATAAGGGATATGGCCTCTGGAGTTTGCTGGGCAAAGGGTCAAACCGATTATCTTGTGGTAGGGGCAACGGATGAGGTGCTCTTCCAGCAAGCTCAGGTTCTACAGTTGAAGGTGAAGCACCGCGGGTCCTCGTCACGGTCCAAGTACGATGCTAGTTCGCCCGAATTGTACGAAAGCTTTCGATCGCTGCAGCGCCAGCAAGTCATTCGCAGCATCATCCAGAGGAAGATCAATTTACTGAAGCACCTCAAGAACGGGAACATCAAAACTATCTTCCCACTGCACGACGCAATGGGCTGTCGCAACATCATTCGGCACTGGGGGTACACGGACTCTTACCAGCGCATTTTTCAGCCCTTCGCAGGAAACAGCCTTGAGCAGTTTGTATTCGAGCGAAAGAGGCATCAGTACGAGATGTTGTGGCCTCTCCTGACGTATTTTGGCGAGAAGCACGCCTTCTACTACGCCTTTGTGACGTTCTACACAGTGTGGCTTCTTCCGATAGCTTTGGTTGGTGTGACGTGCCAACTGCTCTGGCTGGTTGACGGCGTGAGCTTTGTGCCGCCTCTCTTCGCGATCGTAGTGTCCATTTGGGCTACGCTAATGGTTGAGCGCTGGAAGCGCAAGAGAAGTGAAATCCAGAGGAAGTTCGGACACTTCCGACGCAATCGCAGCGAGGAAACTCCAGGGTTCTACGGGGATTTCCAGGTCGAAACTACGTTAGTGCGAGCAAAGACCGAGGTCGACGTGAATTTCCCCAGAGCGCTACAGCTCGCAAGAGTGTACACGGGTCTTCCTTTGCTGATGACGATGGGCGTTGCAGCCGTGGCAATTTTCGTGGCTGTGAAAACAAACACCGCATCGTCGAGCATTGTCCACAATGCTCTGCCTTGGCTACCAACACTGCTGGTGCCTTACGTGGTGCCCCTCCTGAACGCGATTTCAATGCTCTTACTCGATAATTGGTACACGCGTCTCGCTAGAGCGCTCACGACGTGGGAAAACCATCGCACGGTGTGGGAGTTCGAGTCCAACCTGGCGGTTAAATTGTTTTGGTTCAAGTTCCTCAACGCCTTCATCTCGCTGTTCTGGATCGCGTTTGTGGACCAGAATGCTGCTGCACTTCGACAGCAGCTTTTGATCATCATGGGCGTTCGTCAGCTCTGGAATTCAGTGAAGCGCGATGTCTTACCAATGTTTCACGTGCGCTACAAGTGGAAGAGCGCCGGGTTTCGCTTTCGGTCGACCTCCACAATGCCGCGTTCGAACCATTGCTGGTCGTTGTCGAGTCATGAATGGTACGATGCAGAGCTGTCCCACCCAGTCACGGCCTCGTCTCGCGAAGGCGAGCGGCAGCCTCCGCCTCCCATCGTGCTCGTTCAAGAACTCATGTACCCTCACGACTTTCTAATGGGGAAGCAGATGGAGGTGGTGCTGCAGTTCGGATACATCACCATGTTCGTCTCCGTGCTGCCAGTGGCGCCATTGTTCGCACTGCTGAGTAACGTTGTGGCTATGCGTTTGGACGTGTTGAGCTGCACGCAAGCCAAACAGCGCCCGCCGTTCGAGAGCGAGACGGAAGTGTCCACCTTCATGAGCATCCTCGAGTTTATGAGTTTCGCGGCTGTGGCGGTCAACTGCGCCGTCCTCTTCTTCACCACTAGGTCTGACTTTGAGAGTCTGATGAAGGTAACCATTCCAGGGTGGAGCAACGAACTAGTTGACGCATCGGAGAGCTCCGGCGTCTACGTGAAGGAGCTGTGGATTCTTCTTGTGATTGAGCACGTCGTGCTAGGCGCCAAAGCTCTCTTGTCACTTGTAATCGATGATTCGGCGTCGTGGGTGCGGCTAGATGAAGACCAAAGCGACGAAGAAGAAAAGAAGAGAATGCTCGGCGCCGCGACGGAATCAAACCCACCTTCAGCAAGATCCCCAACCGCGTCGAACGAAGAAGCGCTGGATGTGGTGCATCGAGGAAGTTCGGACCTCGGCTCCTCTAAATTCAACCAGGTTCTGGCGAAGCAGTACTTGGCAGCATTGCAGGAGAGAGATGAGGCGTTGCAGCGGGAGCAAACAGCGCGGCAACTCCTCGCTGAATCGACCAAGCTTGTGCAATGCGCAGAAGCCCAATCTGCCGTCGTCCCATTTGCCAACAAAGTGGCGCCTCCACCCGAGTTGTCTTCGGGTAGGACTAACCGTGAAGGGTTTGATAGCTGGAAAGAAGACGAGAGATTGAGCTTGGTTGACGTCGAAGCAAGCAGCAATGGCGTGCTGCACCGACGCCACTGCTTCGTGTGCTATGCGTTAGGGAACGCCGTGAAGACATGGGAGAAACGATGTTTGTCGTGCCACATTGCGCTGTGCTTGTCGTGCGATGAGATCCTTCACCTGGACGACCTAGGAGTGAAGGAGCCCGCTCACTTTCGCGTCAAAGTTCCTGTCGAGCAGCTAAGTGAAACAGAAGAGCGCGAACTGCTGCGGGACGACAGCTCAGGTTTGTTGGCCAACCGACGGCACTCGCGACGCTGCAGCAAGCACGAGAAGAAACACGTGAAGGAATTGCGTCGACACGTGGAGAGTTTCATTGCCAAACAGCATAAGCTTCCTGACGCACAGCTGCAGCTAACTGCTGACGAAGCGTTCAAGCGATGCTGTGTCAACATTCGCATCGCTCTACGCTATCTTCGCAACCATGAGAGGCGAAGTATGTTTCTCGAAGGCTTGAATCCGGCGGTCTCACCAGCACTTACCCCGGTGTCCAAAGACCCGCAAGAGTCCTGACCGACACCAGTTCGATAGCAAGCGGTGGCATATCGAGCGTCATTCCGGCACTTTACTGACGGCGGTCGAAGTACTCGCGAATAGCGCGAATGTCGTCGGGGGAGGTCCTGCAGCATCCGCCGAAGAAGCGCGCGCCAGCGTCGTACCACTTGGGCAGGAACTCGTCCCATGAGCTGGGGCCGCCAGTACTGTCAGCAGGGAGCCACTTCTTGTTGACGCCGTCCCATCCTTCGCCGCTGTTCGGGTAGACAGCCTTGGGCCAGGCGGCCGCGTCCAACTCGCGCAGCAGACTCTCAACGTGCTGCGGGGGCGTGCAGTTGATGCCGATGGCCAGCAGCTGCGACGGGTTTTTGAGCTTGGCCAGGACCTCAGGGACGCGCGCGACAGGCTCGCCGCTGTTGAGCTCCGTGCCGTTGTGGCACGCCACCGCCACGATGGCGTGGGCGGTGGGGAATTCGTTCAGCAACTCGACGAACGCTTCGACCTCCACGAGACAAGGAATCGTCTCGCAGATGAGGAAATCGGCCGGCGCGTAGTTGGTGAAGTAGGCGAAGCGGTGCTTGTGCCACGCCACGAGCTCCTCCTTGGTCTTGCCGTAGTCACCGCGGTATTCCTGCACCAACCGACAGCAAATTAGTCAGTCTCAGCACGTACCCACGCTACGGTCTCCGCTATTCGCGAGCGACTCACCGATCCGTCGGCCAGCGCGGCCCCGTAGCAGCCGATGCTGGCGCCCACGAGCGGCTTGATGCGCTTGCTCTGGTCCAGCTCATTCCACGCCGCGTCGCGCGCCTGCACGCCCAGGTCGATGCTCTTGGCGAAGAGCTTCTCGACGTCCTCAATGGCCGTGACGCCCTCGCGCTTGAAGCCGTCGACCGACGCCTGGTAACTGGCGGTGGTGGCCACGTCGGCACCCGCCAGGAAGTACGTCTTGTGCGCGTCCGCGACCACCGACTGCAGGTGCGCGTTCCTGTCCAGCAGCAGCGACGCCGACCAGAGGCTGCTGGCGCTCAGGTCCACGCGCGGGTCCTTCTCCAGCTCGGTGGCGAACCCGCCGTCCAGCACCACGACGCGGCTCTTGTCGGCCAGCAATTGTTGGAGACCGGTCAACGCGGAGGAGGAGCTCATGGTTGATGCAGGAGGGTGGGGTGATGCACTTGACCAGGACGGGTAACGTGTGACGGAACCGGTGGCGGCCAGGTTCAGCCGAATTCTGAACCTGATTACGATTGGTGGAAATACAAGTCCACCGTGGCACAATGACAAGCGAAAAGTTCAAGCTCGTGACATCCGTCCTACTTGTCATACAAACATCAAGTCTACAGACGTTACAGAGGAAGAGGTGAAAACTATATTGGAGACCTGGGTTTGACGTAAGTTTACATTGCACCAGGACGGGAACGGACATTGAGCTTTGCTGGGCATTAGGCAACTTCCAGTGCGCGGCCCCAGTGCTTCTCTACCGATTGCAGTCGGCGCCATGTGTCAAGCCCCGGCCACGAGCAAGACGCCGCTGGTGGCGGCCGCGCACTCGCCCACGTATTCGCTGTGGCAGCCCAAGCTCATGTACCTCGTCAGCAACGCGTGGACGTCGGCGCAGATGAACTTCCTGCCTGTTTTCTTCCAGCAGACGGCGCGCTTCTCCAAGGTGCAGATCGGCGTGCTACAGACGCTGCCCTGCGTGTGCACGATGCTGGCGCCGCCGTTCTGGGGCGCCGTGGCCGACCGCATCCGGGACCAGCGACTCATCCACGTCTACTGCATCGTCACGGGCGCCGTGCTCATGTTCGCCGCGCGCTTCTTCTACTGGTCGTTCAACTGGATGGTGCTCGTCGTGGTCGTGTCCAACTTCCAGGTGGCCCCGACCGGGTCGCTGCTGGACCACGCAGTGCTCAGTCTGCTGGATAAGGTCGGCGGCGAGTACGGCAAGCAGCGGCTGTTCGGCGCGCTCGGCTACGGCGTCGGGGCCTACATCACGGGGATCATCGTGGCCGTCGCCGGCATCTCGTGGTCGTTCAACGTCAGCCTGGCGCTCGGCCTCACTTCGCTGCTGGTGCTGCGTACGATCCCGCCCATGAAGCATAGCGGCCTGCCTCATGATGCGACGCTGGAATCCGGCATGGTCAAGACGCCGTCGTTCATGGACAACGTCCGACTGATCTGCGAGCAGATGGACGTGCTTGTGCTCCTTGGCGTCGTGTTCCTCATGGGGCTCATGTACGGCGCGCTCTCGAGCTTCCTCACACTGAACCTGTACAACCTCTCGGGCGAGAACGCGCAGATTGTGGGGGTCGCGATCATGTGCGAGACGGCGTCGGAGCTGCCGGCCTTCTTCTACTCGCACAAGATCATCAACCGCTTCGGTATCGTGAATGTGCTGCTGCTGTCCATCATGGGCTACGCGCTGCGCGTCTCGTACTACGCCGTCATGACGAACGCTTGGAGCGCCATCCCGTTCGAGTTCCTGCACGGCGTCACGTACGGCTTGGCGTGGGCGGCGTGCACTCAGTACGTGTACTCGGCAGCTCCTCCTGGCTGCGAGGGCACGGTGATGGGGGTGCTGAACGCCGTGCAGAACGGCCTCGCGCGCGGCATCGGCACGCTCATCGGCGGCTTCTTCTACCAGCACTACGGAGCGCGCACCATGTGGCTGGTCACCGACCTGGGTGTCCCACTCGCTCTCGTCGGTCTGTTCGCGTTCGCGCGTCTCAAGACCAAGAACAACGTGGTGGTGCTCGAGACCCACCACCTGGAAGAGGCCGAACTCTTCTCGCCGCACGTCGGCAACCCGCAGACGCTGCACGCGCACTCCGGCCAGACGTTCGAGGATATTCAGTAGACCTAGTCAATATATTTACACTCCTTAGTAGATACCTTGCAATAACATTAGCGCTGTCTCGCACTGTCGTCCAGAGCAGAAGGACCCTTCTCCCCGCTTCAACACGGAGATTGTTTTCAGCCAATCACTACACCACTTCCTCAGCTGAGCCAATCAGAAATCGGAGCTCATAGACATTCGCCATTCCGCACACTGGATCCCATGACGGACCCGTCCCCGCCGCCGCTGCTGCCCGCCGAGGACGACGCCGACCTCGTGAACTTCGCGTCCTCGCTGCTGGACGCCGCCGACGCCGACTCGGAGCTGCCGGAGTCGACGCTGGACGCCGCGACGCTCGACGCCGTGCACGCGGCCCTCCACGCGCCGCATGAACTCGATTCCGAGGCCCAAGAACAGAGCTTGCAGCTCCAAGCGCAGTCGCAGCAGGAGCAGCAGCACCCGCCGATCAATGAGGACCAGAAAGAGCCAATTCCGAGCGAAATCGGCCCAGAAACCAGCTCAGGACGACCCGAAGAAGATGAAGTCAGGGTGCTCATGTGGTTCCGACGAGATCTGCGTCTGCACGACAACCTGGCGCTCGCTGAGGCGCTGCAGCTGGTCAAGCAGCAAGAGGAGAAGATGGCGCAGACGACAGGCCGCAAGGTGCTGTTCATCCCGCTGTACATCGTGCACCGCCCCAAGATCATGCTGTGCGGCGCCAACCGCTTCCAGTTCATGCTGGAGAGCGTGTCGGACCTGGCCGACGCCTTGGCGGCGCGTGGCTCGCGTCTCGTCGTGGCGAGAGGCGACGGAGTGCAGGTGCTGAGGCGCCTGCTGCCGGCCTGGCGCATCACGCACCTGTTCTTCGATGCAGCTAGTGAGCCGTTCGCTATAGCCCGAGACAACCGAGCGGTGGCTCTGGCCAGGCGTCTGGGCGTCCAGACCCACGTGACACACGGATATACCCTGTACGACTTGGACGCTGTCATGGCTGGAAATGAAGGAGAGCCGCCGAAGACGTACACGGCCTTCCTCCGCGCGTTGGCCATGCAGCCCAAGCCGCCGAAGCCGCTTCCGACGCCAGAAAAATTGCCGACTCCCACGTGGATGCCAAGCGAGCTGTACCAGCAGGTTGCGGACTACTGGAAGGTTCGGATGAAACCTGAGAAGGTGACGACGCAGTCGGAAGCGAAAGAGGAGAAGAATGAAGACAATGAGGAGGAGCAGGAGGAGGAAGAAGAAGACGACCCCGACGAAAAGAAGCGGCAGTTGGAGGAGATTGGTGGCCCAGAGCAGCAGTTCACGTTGCCAGAGGTTACCGACTTCGGCTATGAAGCTCCCGAGCGCCATCCTTTCATCTACGGTGGAGAGCAAATTGCGTTGAGCATTCTGCGTGACTACTGCCGCAACGAAGGGCGCGTGGTAAAGTTCGAGAAGCCGAAAACATCCCCAGCCCAGACGACTCCATCTGCGTCAACCACTTCGTTGAGTCCATACTTGTACTTCGGTTGCATCAGCCCCCGTACTTTTCTGCATCATGTGCGGGGCATTCAGGAGCACCACGCGAAGGCACTATCAGCGACCCCAGTGAGTTTGGACGGCCAGTTGCTCTGGCGTGAGTTTTTCCATTGCCATGGCCGCGCGAACCCGTACTTTGACAAGATGGAGGAGAGCCCCACGTGTCTG
Organism: Phytophthora x cambivora; assembly: GCA_033557925.1. Lineage (NCBI taxonomy): Eukaryota > Oomycota > Peronosporomycetes > Peronosporales > Peronosporaceae > Phytophthora > Phytophthora x cambivora. The sequence continues at coordinate 527,876 of JAUCEB010000008.1, read as the reverse complement.
CAAATCGACTGGCGGTGGCATACTATCCCAGAGAAGGAGGAAGACTTGACCGATGACGACAAGCTTGCACGCTCGCAGTTTGAGGCGTGGAGAGATGGGCGGACTGGGTTCCCATGGATCGACGCCATCATGATCCAGTTGAAGGAAGAAGGATGGATGCATCATTTAGCGCGTCACTCTGTAGCGTGCTTCCTCACTCGCGGTGATCTCTACATTTCATGGGTTCGCGGGCTCGAGATCTTCCAGGAGCGTCTTATAGACCACGACTGGAGCATCAATGCCGGCAACTGGTTGTGGCTCAGTAGCAGCTACTTCTTCTCCGCGTACTTCCGCGTGTACTCCCCATCGACTTTCGGTAAGAAATGGGACCCCGAAGGTCTGTTCATTCGGAAGTACGTGCCGGCGCTGAGCAAGATGCCAGTCAAGTATATCTATGAGCCCTGGAAGGCACCGATGACGGTGCAGCATGCTGCTGGCTGCCTCATCGGCAAAGACTACCCGTTCCCTATTGTAGACCACAAGATCGCGATGCGTCGATGCATGGCCGGAATGAAAAAGTCATATGCCATCGGAGAGTACGGCACCCCACCGGTTCCTAGACCACCTCTGAGTCCCCGCTTCAAACGTCCGCGTGAGAACTCAGCAAGCTCTTCAGAAACGTCCGATGACTCCACGCAGTAGTGCGTCACAAGTGTCGTTACTGAGAGCCAATGCTGCGTATATTGCGTCACTGGATGTGGAACACCTTGATAGGTTTGAGCGATGGTAGCAGATTCGAAGAGAAAAAAGTGAATAACGATTGATGGACAATTGGCGTGCGAGAAGCTTTCACGGTCACCCCAGATGCCAATTCGACCTTTGTAAGTAAGCAACTCATGGCCAACAGCTCGGCTACGCGTTACTGTCTCCTTCGACTACTGATAATGGTAGGAACATCACTGGGGGTGGCCTTGGTGATAATGGCCGTATCTAGGGCACGTAGCAGTTCCCATCGTGCTTTATCCGAGCCCGACGGACGCGTGAGGAACCTCCAAGGTGCGCGTTACGCAACGACGGAGGGTCCTTCTGGGGCTCGTTTTTACGAAGAGGACGAAAGTTGGTCTCCTCGAGACGAATGGGGGGAGCATCTGCATCATCACCACGACCACAACGACCACGAGCATAGCGACCATGACCACAAGGACCACGAGCACCATGAGCACAAAGACGACAACGACGACGATGATGATTCAAAGGACGATAACAACAACGACGACAACGATGATGAAGACAATTCGCACAGCGAGAGCAGCAGTCAAAGTGGCACGAATGAGACCGAATCTGCGGCCATCCAGTCGAGTGTCGTCACGAACCTGGACGGTATCAACATCGGCAACACTATTACGATTATCAACATCGGCACTGGCAGCCAGGGGGGAGGAAGCAGCAGTAGCGGATCGACCGACTACTTGTGGAATGGGGGGCCTCCCAGTCATAACGAATCGGTCGCAGTTGGCGATTCTGCGCGCTCCAGTATCACTTCAGCAGCCGTTCGAGCGTTCTGCGAGTCCATCGGCTGCGGCCGCTCGAAAAGCTTCAAGGACACGGTGACGGGAGGAGGCTCTGCAGTGATGCCGGCATTCAGTGCTGGCAACCGAGAGGCTGGTAACGAAGCGCAGCATAAAAAACCAACGGCGGTGACGAGTTCCAGCAGCGCAGTCGACGCAAACCTGGCCAGGTGGCTGGTCCTCATCGTGATACTCGCCCAACTCAGCTGACTATCGTCGGAGTTTGAATTCATTAGGATTGTAGATCATTTACGAATACATTTGACTATGATGTTTGAACGCACGCGCGAGGCTGCTTTAGGCGGTAGTCCGCGCTCTCTTGGCGACGCCTGTTATACTTCCCAGGGCGTCCGGTGTTGTCTCTCCTCGCCGGCGTTTGCCGTTGCAGTTCTCGGTCGATGAACCGTCGACGTGCAGCATGGCCACACTAACATGACACGGCTGTGGCCGCCTCATCGACGGCGATACCCGGGCCATGTTGATCTTCACCGCGGCCCGCAGCGGCCCGCGACCAACGAAGCGGCTTAGCAGCTCCGACGACGGGAGACCGTCGTGCTCTGATGGCAGCACCAGCGTCGACTGCACGGCCGCAATGGCGAATGTGCCTGTGTATGCCTTTGGCAGCTGGAATCGACACAGCGGACACGTACTCCGTCGCTTGAGCCACGACTGCGCGCAGCCGCAGTGGAAGGTGTGGCCGCACGGCAACTGCAGCGGGACGGTGGCCGACTCGGGCAGCGGTGCGGCGCCCATGCAGATGGAACACGCGATGTCGTGTCCAGCGAACGGGCCGATTCTTTCGGCGTTGCGCAACATCTTGGTGAGCGCTCTGGGGTCGGTGGGCGAGACCTGCTGGAGCTGCGGCAGCACCTGTCTCAACACGAGCCGCACCCACGCGGGGCTCTCGAAGTGCCGCAGCACGTCGCCGACGCTCTCGGAGCGCTGCGCGGCGTAGTGGGCGACCACGTTCAGTTGCAGCTCCATCGGTGTGCTACGTCTTGTGTCCTGGGGCTACTGGTAGACTTTTCACTGAACCTGTTCCTGTTCCTGTTGCTGCCCCTGCTCCTGCTCCTGCCACCGCGAATCCTGAAATGAGGGAAGCTGTGCGATGCGAACCGAGGCTCCGACGACTGCGATCCGCGTGGATACCTACTGTCGCGTCCGCGTTGAAGACGACGCAGTGGGTCCAGTTAAAGCAAGCAGCAAGGGTGCGGAAGGTGGGAGCGCGCGGGCAGTCTAAGGCAAAATGCCAATCTGATGTCCACTGCCAGTTTGATGGCCAGACTAGTTTCTACCAATCTTCGCGATGTATCCCTTTTACTATAGATTTGATTTGTCAAAAAGGAGACAGCTGGATTCAGGGTGAAAACCTGAAGCACTTGATATTCGCGCACTCAGTCCGCGTGGCGACTTTCAAGTCAAAAGACCCCCCCCCCTCCAGTCAAGGGCGATGGGGCAACGCCGCGGCAAGTACAGCGACGACGAGCTAGAAGCTGCAGTTCAAGCCGTGCTGGCCGGGGCCCGCATGACGATGGTCCGCGACGACACGGGGATACCGTACAATACGCTGAAGAAATACGTATCGGACGCACGCAAAGGTGTCAAGCGCGAGAAGAAACGCCCTGGTCCAAAGCCGCTGCTACCTAAGGAGGCGGAAGAGAATCTGCGAGAGTGGGTGCTGGGACGACAACACTCTGGACACCCTGTTGTCCGCCGCGAACTTCTTGAGAAGGCACAGCAAATAGCGCACCTGGTTAGTGGGCTAACGGTGGGAGAAGGGTGGCTGCGTCGCTTCATGGAGCGCCACCCGTCCCTCACCCTACGCGCTTCTCAGTCTGTGTCTAAATGCCGTAATGAGGTGGAGGAAAAGGATCTGTCGACGCTCTTTTCGTCGTTAGCCAAGGTCATGATCGAGCAGAACATTGGCGCGGCACGCGTGTTTAATGCAGACGAAACTGCAATTAACACTACCCGGGAGCACAAGCAAGTGATCGTGGGCAAGGGATCTAAGAATGTGTGGCACAAGGACGTGAAGACTCACTTTCACCCGAGCTTCGTTGCTTGCGGCAGCGCGAGCGGGTTCGTCGTCCCCCCTCTCTTTATTTTTCCCGGCAAGAGTGTCGACGACGACATCTTCGACAAGTGCGAGATTTCGGGTGCGGGTGTGGCCACAACCGAGAAGGGGTTTATGACTGCACCTCTGTTTGCTCGATGGCTGCAATTTTTTCGGACGCGGTTCCTACTCCTATTAAGCGACCCCTGCTGCTGGTGATGGACGGATGTGCCTCGCACATTTCCCTGCCCGTTGTCGATACTGCGGAAAGCCTGGGCATCATTCTTGTCTGCCTACCTGCCAATGGGACCCATCTGCTGCAGCCCCTGGACGTCGCGGTGATCTCCCCGTTCAAGACCAGCCTCAAGTTGCTTCTCGACAAGCTGATACCAACGTTCGGTGATGTCAACCTTGACAAGCAGACTGCTCTAGGTGTTGCAGCATTGGCCTGGAACTATGCGTGCCTTGGCAGCAACCTGGTTGCTGGTTTTAGCAGCTGTGGGATTTTCCCTCTTTCGCGCGTGAATATGCACGCTAAGCTGGCGAACTTTGAGCGCAACGGGCTGCCTAACTCGCACCGTGATGCAGCTTGGCTTCAAGTTTGCCACATTGTGCGGCAGGAGATGTTAGTGCTACCAGCGCGAGCCATCCGTAAGACCAAGCGGAAGCGCAAGAATACGAGCGGGCGCATCTTGACACGCAAGCTTCTCGAAGAGGACAGCAAAACTTCAAGCAAGCGCGCCAAGCAACCCAAAAGACTGCCAGCGAGAAAGCCTCGAGGAGATCAGCCGGAGATCATGACGGAAGCATGGGTGTAGGTTGTAGGACTTAATAAACTCAGCTAAGTGGTGAGCATCTGTCAATATGACCGGTGAAAGGTTCGAGTTCCCCTAGCCCTGAATTTACCCATCGGCAACGGGCAGGTTCGTCCCACATAGTGAAATCCAGTCTAAAGATGGACATCAAACTGGCAAGAGCGGTAATCCGATGCATCACACTGTCAGTCTCCAAGAGCTGTCAAAACTGCACGACTTAATGCATAAAAAATCACAAAAATTCGTCTGTGTCTCCTCTTTTCAACGGTACCAATAGCTCGGCAAAACGACAGTTGCCCGCGAAGTTATAGACATCTTTGTGCGGGTCACTCAACATGGACATCAAATTGGCATTTTGCCTTATCGCATGAAATCTGCCTCGACATCCTGGTGTCTTATTCGCACCACGATTACTGAAGTTTCGGTGTGCCAATTGGTCCGACGCCGGACGATTCAGCTGACGACGCGGGCTCCGCGGACGAGCAGTGCCAGGCCGGGTGTATCCTTGCAGCAGTTCGGCGACGAGGTACGGGATCCGATGCGGCACCAGGAACGGGGCGGCGGCATGATTGACTGGAGCGTTATGGTGACAATTCCCTACGGGACAGGACACCAAGTGACAGAACGGGATTACATGCATGAGCCATTGAGCCGTGACTTCAGAGCTTGGCGCTCAGTGGGTTCTACTGTACCATGGAGTGGCGGGGTCGTACAATTGGGAATGTGGAGCTTCCCACTCGCAATCATGGAGAAGCCGTTGGCCGATTTCATGTAATGATGCTTGCCGGGACGGGGAATGCCAGGGGCATCGATCTACGGGGGAGGATAGCAGCCTACGCTGATGAGCCACCAGCAGGTGTGGCGGGCGGACGGCGAGGCGAGTCGGATTGCAGCTTTGGGCCAAACGACACCGTTGTTGGCGCGGTTCTGCCAAACGGATTAAATTGGCGTGATTTTGAAACGGTGAAAGTGGAGATCGACGTCAGTCGGGGGTGGCGCGGGCTTAATGCCAAAGCAGCAATTTGGCGCCAGTACCCCGGGGTACAGTACATCGTGCTGATTCGACTGTCACCGACGCTGCGGGTCTGCCAGTACCGATTGGAGCAGCGCGAAAACGGACGATTTCCTGACAATGACGATCGGATCGACATCGTAAATGGAACTTCCCTGAATTTTGACACCCACTTACTTCTGGGGCTTCAGGACGACGCTGACTTGCCCCACGGATTTCAGGATCCGGTGACTGTCGACCTGTTCGATGTCGTCGAGTATGCTCGGCCCCGGACCGGGCCAGCTCCCCAGAACGCGTCACCACCCCCTGCTGTCCAACCAAACTTCCAGCGCCGAGTCAGACGCCGACGTACGTAAGTACCGGCAGTGCGGGGCGTGTTGCTCATATTTTCGTTTGCTTTCCATGTTTTGGCTAACCGTGTGCGAGCGCAAGGCATCGTAGCGTATCACGTTGAATGCAGATCATCTTTTTTCACCTGTTAGTTAGTTCCTTCGTTGGCATTCAGCATATTTGTCATGCGGTTACCTGACCTGAGCTCCCATTTGGATCTTAAAAGCTCGAGTATCGAGATTCTTGGTGAAGGTAAAACCAGCGCACGTGGAACGGGAGCAACGCTCCCAGCTCAGCGCCTAGCACAAGGCTCTTTGCCGTGTTGAGACGCACACAGATACTTGTCCGGCACGGATAGCTTAGAAAAAAGATCTCATAACAAGTAAGGGAAATGAAGATTTAGCTGTGAAACGGAATACCGGTACATACATGTATAACACTGCTTCCGCCGAGATCCCTTTCGTCTGGTCGGAGCTTCGCCACCAATGCTGTGCTCTCTCCGAGTGCAACCGGCGTTAACAGTGAAAAATAAAAATTCGGCACCAATGCAAGCCCCTTGCGGTGCCAGGGATCGACAATGGTGGTCGGGCGGCGAAAAGGTTGGCAGGCACACGTCGTCTTTCTTTGGTGGCGCAAGGATCCCCACGCGAGCAGTGTCGCGCTGCTCGGAGCGAATGGGCCAGTTGGTGTGTGGTGGCACCGCGTGCGTATCCTCACTCGAGCAGTTTATTACCGCATCCGAACAACATGTACAGTACATGTTACACTACATGTATCCTACTCGCTGACTCGTTGCCGTTTACTCGCCTCAGCTTGCTGCTGTTGTCGACGAAAGCAGCGCCGCTTTCTGCCCGTCTCCCTCGGCGCCACGCGCGACGTGGAAACCCCGTCGCTGATCTCGGCCTTCTCCATCGTGGCAAATCGAGTGGACGCGATCCGGTGTGTGAGGACACAAGTGTCCACCTCGGTAAACGTTTCGCCGCTGGCCTCGTCCATGAGTAGGGCGGTCAGCTCGCACGGACAGCAAAATTGGCTAGGCAACGCAGCCGCGACCGCCTTCTCAAGCGTGAGAATCACCACGACGCGCACGGTGTGGCCCCCGACCGGGGCGAGCGCAATGTGGGAGCGCGGCCACGAGCGGACGTGCTGCGGGAGCACTGCAGTCGACTGCACGCGGCGCACGACGAAGCTGCCGGCAAACTCTTTTGGGAACTGCCACCTGCAAATGGGGCACGTGCTCTGCAGCTCAAGCCACGAGCGAATGCAGCGGCGGTGGAAGCTGTGTCCACAAGATAGCTGCACGCCGCCTTGCTGGGTGTGCTCGCTGCCGGCATCCATGCAGATTACGCAGTCCACGGGCTTGCCGCTGCATGCATCGTAGCGGCCGGCCGCCTGCCACTGGTGGTCGAGGGTCTCCAGTACGGACGCGTCCACGGGCGAGACCTTCTCGAGCCGGGGCCCGATGTGCCTGGCCATGAAGGCCGCCCATGTGCGCGAGCGCAGCAGACGCAGCACGTCGCCGAGAACCGTATCTGGCGGGGTGCAGTAGTGTACCTCGACCCGCACCGTCACCTCCATTCGATGCCGCGTTGCCTGGTCCGGGATTTGCTTGGGGCTAGTCCAGTCTGAGAGAGCGCGCGCGCGGAAAGCAGAAATGAGCAGAATGCGGTCGCGAACGGCCGGTTCGTGCGCAGCCCCGTCCTGCCTGCGCGGCTCCGAATTTCTTTGCCTAGGGCGTGCCTGCGCCGACTGCCTGCGTAGTGCTCGTTACTCCGGCGCGGTGTCGCGGGCTACTTCAAATGAGTAACACGGGCGTAATGTCATCTGCGGCCTTGCCGCACTGGCCAGAGGACTGTCCGCTTGCCGCGCGCTGTATCACCGAGATGACACGACAGTTCATGTAGCGCTCCGTAAAAATTACGGCGTAAATGTCCGCCGCCACGACAGCTGCTGGATGGCGGGTCCCTTCTCTGCTGGACCATTTTCTAATCGACGCCCCGATCTGATCTCTTGGGGGCGCGTGCTGGTGAAAGCCCTGCACAGTGCACACTGCAACTCGTTGCACTGTCCGAGGCCCAACTCAACTTGGATCGCGCGCGCGCGGCTCTTGCTCGCCGAGCAGCCTCGGGACGTCCCACGGTGATCATTACTCACGAGCCAGGCGTAGGACGAACCAGCGCTCGTTGACCGAGCCTGGTTCAGCTCGGGCGCCCAACGCGAATGCCAGCGCCGCGCTGTCACGAGAGCCCACGTACATGTTCGACCAAAGCGCGCGCTAAGCAGCAGCGGTTGCGGCCAGCGGTCACCTCGGCAGGTGAGGCCCTCACTGAGGGGCCCTCACCTGAGGGCCCGCAGGCCGCGGAAGATTTGACTCGGATGGCTTTCAGGCCGCATGACAAGCTCCGGTTGAAGTTGACCGCCGTACGGGCGTCATCCCGGCAGCAGCTTTGCTGCGTCGCCGCGAGCGAGATCTGGAAGGAGTTTGCCATCCCGCTGCAAGCCTGCAGCCCCGCTGTAGCAAACTCGGCTTCGGGTTGGATCGCGGCTGCTTTTCCGTCACGTGGCTCCAAGCACAATGAACAATGGAACAACGAGTCTCATGCCGCACGAGTCAGGCGCGCAAGGCCTTCGGACTCCCAATGGGACCAAGGCTCGCAGGCTGTAAGCTGCACTGCCGACTCGGCCGACGGTCGGCAGTGCTGACACCATGCTTGACTCAAGCCTCGATGACAAGCGAGCTGAGCCCGTGACCGCCAGCAGGACAGCCGGCGGAGCAGAACGCAGCCATCCATGACCATTTTCGAGCCGACGCCGCTGTCACCTTCGCCTCACGGCTGGCTGGCTGACTGGCGAGCGAGCGCTTGCATGCGAAGCTACCGGTAAAGTATCTAGCCCAGCGCGGGGGCGTGAGAATACGCCGCAGCCAAGTGTAGGTTGCCTCCGTCCGCGCAGGCCGATAAGAAGGGCGTCCCACTGTCGCGCGGCGCTTCTTTCGAAACTGCTCGCGGCGGCCATAGACAGACGGCAGGAAGGAGGTGCGGAGAAGGCTCTCTCGCCGACAGCGGCTGCTGGCGCTGGGTGTGCCTGCCTGCCTGCCGTGTCTGCCTGTGGCCCGCTCACTTTTGCTTTTCCGCGCCGGAGAGAGACCTCCGCCGGTCGCCCCCGCAGCAACCACGAGCGAGCCACAGCCGGACGCCGCCCTGCCCATGGACATCTCGGTCCGCGTCGAAGTCCAGTACCACGCGCCGGCCGGCGCCGTCACGCGCGACGTGCTCGAGATGTTCCGGTCCACGACGTGGGTGCGCTTCATGATGCGCTACATCTCGCCGCGCCTCAAGAGCTCGTCGCCCGCGGACCAGGCCATCCTGGACGAGCTCGAGAGCCAGGAGGCCGCCGAGGTGCACGAGGGCGAGGAGTGCGTCATCTGCATGAGCGAGAGCCCGTGCGACGGCCACGTGGCGCTGCCCTGCGGCCACTCGTTCCACTACCCGTGCATCTCGTCCTGGCTGCAGACTCAGAGCACGTGCCCCGTGTGCCGCTTCCAGTTCCCCAAGGCCTTCACGGGCAAGTACGCCGTGCAGAAGCTCAAGTCCGCCATGCTGCTGTCCGAGGAGCAGGCCAAGATGCCGCGCGCCGAGCTGCTGGCGCTCGACATCGGCAAGCAGGTCGTGCGCGCCGTCGTCAACGTCACGCTCGTCCGGGTGGCGGCCGAGGGCGACGACGACGAGTTCCCGTGCGAGCTCAGCGCCTGGATGCTGGACCCGGCCTCGGGCGAGACCTTCTCCGAGCTGGACTGTATATGAAGGCCGCAGTAGCAGTTAGACCAGAGACACTATCATACGCCTAGGAGCACGACGACGACAGCGGCGGCGGCCCCAGCGGTCGCTGCCGGATCCAATCAATCCCCCTCGAAGCGAAAGGAGGGGACACACGTAGGTATTTATCGAGGAAGAAGAACAGAAGAGGACGTTTGAACGAAAAATGAACACACATTGTAAAGCACTCGGTCTATTATATCTATCGGCATCCTCAGCAGTGCTACCGGATCGCGTTGCAGCAGGACCCACACGACTTATAGATACGCTGGATCGCGTTGAAGTTGCCTTGACCTCAGCATTGCGAGACGATCGACGTGGCGTTGACAAGCAAACGTCGAATTGCCAAGACCCTAACTGGACTCTTCTTGACTGAACTGATAACGCAGATCGTCTCGTCACGTGTAAACAGATCCAAGCTGCCAGCGGAGGAGACAAGCAGCAACAGCAGCAGCAGCAGCTTGCCTTTCGTGCCTCCGCTTTCGCCGCCGCCATGGCCGTCTACCTGTAGTGTCATCCACTTGAAGGCGGCGGGGTCCAACCGGCGACTGCCTCGCGCAAAGGAGCGCGAGCTGTCGGATTCTCACCCGGGCGCTGTTGCAGTGGCCCGCGCCGGCCCCGGAAACTGCTCGACACCAAGATGGGTGCGTGCAACGCGAAGGCCTCGGTGCGCGACAGCCCGAGCAGGCAGGCAGCACTGTGGCGCGGAGTCAGCAACATCAACCAACCACCAGGTGGCATCCCTCGACCCTGTCTCTCCCGGTGTACGCACCCCTGTAGCAGCGCGCAGTCGCCCGCGGAGATGCCACTCCGGGCCATTACACCGGAGCTGGTCGGCGGCCAGCAGCTTTTTGTTCGACCAGCGTGCTGGTAACATGTACCGTGCTGCACGCCGTACGGTCCGTGCATCATGTCATTGCTGATCGCCTTCAACTCAGTCGGACTAGAGGACAGTCATCCTGGACCCTACAGGTGACCACCGAGGTGGTCGATAAGCAGAGTCTGGAGACTCTGCAGCCAGCATCCTTATGGAAGGCCAGAACACTAACAAGAGGGTATCAGCCCGTATCCGACTCATATTTGCATGTAACGAGGGTCTAGTTACTAAGCCCACCTCCGTCAGTATCACGGCTAATGGGCAAGTTGGGCAACTTGGGCAACCTGCAGCGCGAGCTGGGGTTCTGGATCCAGGTCACACCTGCTTTTATCCACCCACTGGCCGCTTCAAAACCCTGGGTTTTAGGAAGCCATGGGTGATTACATACCACCCAATTCGAAATGATGTGGCCCACCTGGGTGGTGTTCGGCACACCATCAAGACTCCCAAACAGCATAAAATGTTTCCTGGAGTACCTTACACCACAAAAGTGCGCAGCCAACCAACCGTTGGTCTGCCGGCCAAACGTTGCCGGCATTGACATTGATTCCGCCGACGACCTGTACCCTCATTGAGCTCGATGGCGGTGGCAGCGGCGACAAGTTTTCCGCGTGGCAAGAAGCCCAAGGCTTCGGGCCAGAAGGTGGCCGCGCCGTCCGCGGCCGCGCCGGGCGAGGCGCTGTTCGGCAAGCGCGGGCTGGCCGCGGTGGCGGCTGCGTCCGATGAGCAGCCCAAGAAGAAGGCCAAGAAGGCGGCCAAGCCGGCCGACCCGAAGGCCGGCAAGGACGAGCCCAAGGCCGCTAAGGCCACGCTGCTCAGCTTCAAGACCCTACGCAAGGGCATGCTCCTGCTGGGCTGCGTGCGCCAGGTGACGGACGGCCAGGACCTGATGATCAGCCTGCCCAACAAGCTCAACGGCACGGTGGCCCTGGCTGAGTGCTCGGACGAGTTCCACGAGTTCATGGCCGGCCAGCAGCAGAAGCAGCCGCGGCCCGACGACGACGAGCAGGAGCAGCTGCCGGCGCTCAGCCGCGTCTTCAAGGTCGGCCAGTTCGTGCCCTGCGTGGTGCTGGCCACGTCCAAGGCCGACAAGCGCAAGCAGATCCACCTGTCGCTGCGCACGTCGCTGCTGCACGCGGAGCTCGGCGTGGCCAGCCTGACCAAGGGCGCGTCGCTGCACGCCACGGTCTCGTCCGTGGAGGACCACGGCGCCATCGTGAACCTCGGCATCCGCGGCGTGCACGCCTTCGTGCCCCGCAAGGAGCTCGAGACGCCCGTGCTCAAGGGCCAGCACCTGCTGGTCAGCGTGCTGTCCATGAACGCGCACACCAACACGGCCACAGTCACCATCGACCGCAGCCAAGTCGTCAAGGCCGTCACGCGCGGCGACTCGTTCACGCTCAAGCAGCTCGTGCCTGGCATGCTGCTGAACGTGCGCGTCGAGGACGTGCTGGAGAACGGCCTGAGCGTCACGTTCCTCACGTTCTTCACGGCCACCGTGGAGCAGAACCACATGAGTCTGCCCTGCGAGCGCGGCTGGGAGGAGAACTTCCGCAAGGGCATGAAGGCCCGCGCGCGCATCATGAGCATCGACTACATCGGCAAGCAGATCACGCTGTCCATGGCCCCGCACGTCGTGCACTTGCAGGTGCCCGACTCGCCCTACTCGGTGGGCGACATCATTGACGAGGCCACCGTCGAGCGCATCGACGCAGGAGTGGGCATGCTGCTGTCGCTCAAGAGCAAGGCCGGCCAGGACGAGGATGTCGACATGGAGGACGCCAGCGACAAGAAAGCGGCCACCACCAACGCCAAGTGGAAGGCCTTTGCGCCGGGATACGTGCACATCTCGAACGTGTCGGACAAGCGCGTGGACAAGCTGGAGAAGAAGTATACGGTGGGCGCGAGCATCAAGTGCCGCGTGCTCGGCTTCTCGCCGTTCGACGCCGTCATGAACGTGAGCTGCAAGGAGAACGCGCTGTCGCAGACGGTGCTCCGCCACAAGGACCTGAAGCCCGGGACCAAGGTGAGCGGCAAGATTCTGTCCGTCGAGTCGTGGGGCATTTTGATGGAGGTCAGCGAGGGCGTGCGCGGCCTGGTGACTCCGCAGCACATGCCGGCCTTCCTGCTGAACAAGAAGGCCAACAACAATGGCAAGTACAAGGTGGGCAAGATCGCGAGCGCGCGCGTGCTGCACGTGGACCTTGAGGCCAAGAAGACGTTCCTGACCATGAAGACTGGCCTGCTCTCGTCGGAGCTGCCCGTCTTGAGCTCCTTCGAGGAAGCCAAGATGGACCTCATCGCGCACGGGTTCATCACGAAAATTGCCCAGTACGGTGTGATCGTCACTTTCTACAACAATGTGTACGGCCTGGTGCCCATGGCTGTGCTCCAAAAGGCAGGCATCGAGAACCTGGAGGAAGCGTACGTCCTGGGACAGGTAGTGAAGGCGCGCGTGACGCGCTGCGACCCCAGCAAGAAGCGTTTGATGCTGTCTTTCGACACGACGTCGACCAAGTCGGGCAACGCCCCGACTGCTGCTCCGAAGACTGCTGCGGATCTTGTGGGGAAGACCATCACCAATGTCAAGGTTACGGACGTTGAGGCCACGTGCTTCCGTGTGCAGACTGCCGATGGAATGGAGGGTGTGCTCCCGTTCGTGCAGCTGACGGACTTCCCGCGTCAAACTTCGCTGGTCGATGAGATTGTGAAGCGTTTCAGCGCTGGAGACGTGATCTCGGAGCCTCTGCTCGTTCTTGCTCAGGAATCCGACGGTGTGTTGACGCTCTCGAAGAAGCCGCTGCTGCTGGAGTTTGCCTCGCGCAGTGCCATCCTGCCTCGCACTTTCGGAGACGTCCAGGAGAACGCCGTCCTTATTGGTTACGTGACATCGGTGAACGTGTCCAAGGGCGTGTTTGTGAAGTTCCTCAACAACCTCGTCGCGGTGGCGCCTAAGGGCTATCTGAAGGAGGAGTTCGTCGCTCAGATTGAAGAAGGCATGTTCGAGATCGGCGAGACCGTGACGTGCTCCGTCGAGAAGGTCGACAAGGAGAAGAAGCAGTTTGTTGTCGGCTTCAAGCAGAACAACTTCGTGCAGGTTACGAATGCTACGAACAAGGCGCGTCCGGCCTACTTCCAGGCTTACCTTCGCGAGCAAGCGTCGGTGCGCAATGCTGCTGATTCAAAGAAGGCCCCGTTTGCTCTGGGCAAGACCGAGAAGGCCGAGTTCGTGGGTGTCCGCCCGTACGGTGCCGTCTTCGCCCTTGAAAAGGACGAAGAGACTGTCACGGTGCTGGTGCCGTCGGTGACAGAGAAGGACAATGAATGGGACGAAGGCGACAGCGTTAAGCTGCTGCTGACGGACTACGACTTCAGCAAGAACGTGTACTACGGCGCTGCTGATGAGTCGCTGGTGAAGAGCGGCTCTAAGCGTTCGCGCAAGCAGAAGCAGCGTGTGAAGACCGGAGGGAACATTGAGGCCGCCAAGGTGCTGGCCGTTAGCCCTACGGAGAAGTACGCGGTGGTGTCGTTCCCTGACTCTCAGAACGCCGACTTGCTGCACTTCGGTGTGGTTGAACTGTGCGACTTCTGGTGCCCGTCGCAGACCAGCAGCAAGCTCGGAATCGAGGTGGGCGCCTCGGTGGAGTGCCGCGTGGTGCAGTCTTCGCTCAAGAGCGGCTCCAACTCGACGCCGTTCGATGACCTTGTTTTGCTGGCGCTTGAGGAGCAAAAGCTGGTGGCTAAGGCCAAGAACGCTGCGCGCAAGTCGTCGTCGAAGCTACCGAAGTACACGCAGGAGGAGCTCGCGCTTGGTAACACGCTGACCGGTATCATTGCTGGTATTTCGGAGAACACGATGGAGATCCGAGTTGAGACGTCGAAGAAGGCCGGAAAGGTTCGTACGATGGTGTCCATTGTCGATGTCGATGGAATTGACGAGAAGTCTGGACACTCGCACCCGTTCGACAAGTACTCGGTCAACGCCGCTGTCACTGGCCGTGTCATTGCCGTCGCCGCCAAGGGAGCCAACAAGCTCAAGCCCGTCAGTAAGGAGAACCCAGCGAAGTTCCACGCCATTCAGTTGTCGCTGCGCACTGAGGACGTGTCTGGCGATGAAAAGGTGACTGACGTTCAGCGATTCGTCCGTCCGGACTGGCTGGAGGGCAGCGTGGGCCGCGCTCTTCTGAAGGAAGGCAACTCAGTTGATGGTGTCGTCTCGGAGCAGTCTGCGGACCACCTGACGGTCAAGCTCAGCAGCAACGTTACTGGCACGTTGAGCTGCGTTGAAGTGTCGGAGGATGTGGAGGTTGTGCGCGCGTTCCAGGACAAGTTCCCGGTGGGCAAGCGCGTGAAGTGCTTCGTGCTGCAGGTCGATGACGAGAAGAAGACGGTTGACTTGTCGTTGATTCACTCTTCGTCGGCTCAGGACAAGGCTGTGGTGAAGTCCGGAAACATCGTCAACGGTGTGATCTCTACCAAGAAGTCGGCGATTCGCCCGCCGTCCATCATGGTGCAGCTGGGCGCCCACACCTTCGGCCGCGTGTGCATCACCGAGCTCCTGGCCAAGTGGGAGAACAACATGCTGGAGCTGCCCCAGTTCGCTGCTGGGAAGGTTGTGCGCTGCGTTGTGCTTTCAAACAACAACAACCACATCGACCTGTCCCTGCGTGAGGATGCGCTGGCCAACCCGAAGGAGTACGCTCAGAAGACGTCCAAGCCTGCTGAGCGTGGCGTCGGTGACTTGGTGCCTGCGGTGGTGGCGACCACAACGACGACCGGTTGTTTCGTGCGTGTGGACCGCCACACGACGGCTCGTGTTATGCTTCGTGACCTCAGCGATGACTTCGTGAAGAACCCGCAGGCTCAGTTCCCTGCCGGCAAGCTGGTGGCTGGCCGCGTGACGAAGAAGTCTGACCGCGGCCTGGAGCTGAGTCTGAAGGCGTCTGTCGTGTCGGAGGACGTGTCGGTGTTCAAGTGGACTGACCTGAAGGAGGGCCTGACGGTCAAGGGCACGATCACGAAGGTGCAGACGTACGGTGTGTTCGTTCGCATCGAGAAGAGCACGATCAGTGGCCTGTGCCATATCTCCGAGGTGGCCGACGAAAAGGTCACACAGCCGCTGGACCATATCTTCTCGGAGGGCGACTACGTGAAGGCCAAGGTGCTGAAGGTCGACAACCGCCGCGTTTCGTTCGGACTGAAGCCCTCGTACTTCGAGGGCGACGAGAGCAGCTCGGAAGAGGAGTCGGACGACGAAGAGGAGGCTGAAAGCAGCGATGACGAGGAGGAAGAGGAGGCTGAGGCCATGGAGGTGGACGAGGAGGAAGCCCCTGCTAAGAAGCCCGCGGCTAAGAAGGCCACCAAGCCCGTGGCCATGGAGATTGACCTTGGCGACGATGAGTCCTCTTCGGAAGATGAGGACGCTAGCAGCGCTGCCCCTGTGGAGTTCAGCTGGGACGGCTTCTCGAGCGCGCTCAGCAAGAAGACGGACGCCAAGGACGACGACGAGTCTTCTTCTGAGGACGAGGACGACGACGAGGACGAGGCTACCAGCTCTTCCAAGTCCAAGAAGAACCGCCTGCAGAACGACGAGTGGGTGGCGCTGCGCGAGAAGGCTCTGGCCAGCAGCGACGAGGTCCCGCAGAGCGCGAGCGATTACGAGCGTCTGCTGGCCGTGTCGCCGCAGAGCTCGTACCTGTGGATCCAGTACATGGCCTTCCACATCTCGTTGACGGAGGTGGATCTGGCCCGCGATGTTGCCGTTCGTGCTACCTCTGCGGTGTCGTTCCGCGACGAGAAGGAGAAGCTCAACGTGTGGGTGGCTTACATGAACTTGGAGCACGACTTCGGCGACGACGCGAGCTTCCTGCGTGTGTTCAAGAGCGCGCTGCAGGTCAACCACCCCAAGCGCGTTTACTTGCACTTGGTGGACCTGTACGCCCGCGCCGACGAGCACGAGGACGTGAAGCAGACGCTGGCCACGATGCAGAAGAAGTTCCGCACCAGCAAGCAGACGTGGATCCGCTCTCTCCAGTACTTGGTCGGCGAAAAACAGTTCTCGGAGGCCGCTGAGACCCTGCAGCGCAGTCTCAAGAGCCTGTCCGCCCACAAGCACCTGCCTGTGATCCTCAAGTACGGCCAGTTGCTGTACGAGCAGGGCGAGCTGGACAAGGCCCGCACGATCTTCGAGGGCATCCTGGCCAACTACCCGAAGCGCATGGACCTGTGGAACGTGTATCTGGACAAAGAGATCAAGTTCGGCGATGTTGCACTTGTGCGCGCGCTGTTCGAGCGTCTGCTGGCCATGGACTTCTCGGCCAAGAAGATGAAGTTCCTCTTCAAGAAGTACATGCAGTTCGAGCAGGACCAGGGCGACGACGAGCACGTGGAGCACGTCAAGCAGTTGGCCAAGGACTTTGTCGCTAGCGCTGCGGCCAAGTAGATCGCCATTAGATAACTGAATAGAGTATGTAGTTTTGCAGCAAGTCCATTCATCCTCTGTTGTTCGTTCACCCTCTGTTGCTAGACCTACGACGGATGCACTTTGTTCGAGTGTGACGAAGGTAGCAGCGGCAGCTCTCGAGCTCGCTTCACCACAAGCGGAGGCAGAGTGTGAGGTATTGGAGCTTTCAAAGTCGGCCTGTCATTCTCGTCTACCATTTCATGGTCAGCCTCGGGGTGGTCAAAGCCATTAGACACTGGAACCTCGATGATCGAAGCTGCGTCCTCGTGGTTGAGACTCTTATCGACAGGAATCGCAGCTTCTTCTTCATTTCGTCTCTCCTTGGATCGATCACGACGTTTTCGGTGATGATGTCGATGGTGGTGGTGATGCCGTCGATCCGTCTGAGTTTGAACCTCTTTGGCCGGCGACTTGCTCGGACTCGAAGGTGCATCAAGTCCGTCTTCAGCTGTCGATGTGCCTCTGTCCACCCTCAGCAGCGCCAATTGAGCCAAACGAGCTCTGCGAGCTCGCCACCGCTGGATATACCCCTTGACGTACGAGTCCACGAGCATCTGCGCCACCTTGGCGCGATAGATGAAGATCTGCTTCACGCGGTCTCTCTGCTGCTCGTACGGCAGCGATCGGATCCCCAGCTGATGAATGCACAGAATCCGCAGCAACTCGTTGAAATACGGGCGTTTGCGGCCATCAGCGGCCGGCCCCCACTGCGCTTGGGCCTGCGTTCGTAGCTGCAGAAATGTCGTGCGTTGACGATGGGCATCAAGTCGAAGTCCTGGCGGCAGCTCCGCGAGAAAACTCGCGAGCTGCCAGAGTGGGAAGTACCCCGTGTTGTGCACGTCGTAGCGCAGGAAAACCTCGCGATACGCCTCGAAATCGAGCAGCGAGACCGAGCACACGTCGCTTTTAAGGTAGCAACTCCGGAAGTTTTCCAGGATCACGGCGATGAAGAGGTTGAGGAACACGAAGACCACCAGCGTCACGTACGTGATGAAAAACAACGCAGACCCCGCCACGCTCCCGCAGTCCGAGT
The DNA here is from genome assembly GCA_033557925.1 of Phytophthora x cambivora. Lineage (NCBI taxonomy): Eukaryota > Oomycota > Peronosporomycetes > Peronosporales > Peronosporaceae > Phytophthora > Phytophthora x cambivora. The sequence goes on along the minus strand of JAUCEB010000008.1, from coordinate 509,931 downwards.
ACACGTTGCCAGTAGATGAACTGATCCGCTCGGCGCAAAAGGGTTTCTCGACCATGAGGTCCGTCATGGTGAGGTGCCAGTCGTCTCCAGACATGATCTGGAAGAGCAGCAGGGTGGCCGACCCGAAGGTGCGGAAGTTGGAGAAGGAGTTCATAGCTGGCCCGTATCGCACGCCACCGAAAAGCTGCCGCGCCACGATGGCGAAGATGAAGTAGATCATGAACATGAGGAAGAAGATCTGACCCAGCGGCCGGAGAGAGGCCCGGAAGGTCTGGTAGACGGTGTAGATGCCGCGGTTCAAATGCACAAAGCGGAGTACGCGCATCATACGGAAGATGCGCCCTGCTTGGATGATCGAGTGGTAGCCTGTGGCGAAGAAGTACGCGACGATGGAGCCCGTGAGGATCAGCACCTCGAACATTCCTTGTGGCTGCAGCAGGTAGTACTGGCGAAAACCGATGCACTTGATGGTAGCTTCAAGCGTGAAAATCCCGAGGAAGATGATCTCGATGATCTTGAACGACAACGAGGTGCCACCTTCCGACCGCGGACTGACGAGCAGCAGCACCAAGTTGAGCATAATCGCGATGGAGATGCCTGTCGAGAAGTACGGGTGTTTGCACAGGTCGTACATCTTCGCTTGGATCTTGAGCCGTGGGCGGGGAATACTCTTGAGCGGCTTGAGCAGCAAGATGAACTTCTCGAGGTCCACCCAGGACTTTTGACTCTCGGTCAGGATCTCCGTGCCGTTGTTGCGTTGGAATTGCTCGACAAGAACGCCGACAAAGAGGCGAATGACGAAGAGAGACCCCACATAAATGTACAGCACGAAGAAGATGGCTGCTTGGGCCGACGCGTCCGTCACGGGCTGCTTGCCATACCCAGCGATGTCCATCGCAGCGAACGCCTTGTCGACCCATTTCAGAGACGTCATCTCCAGTAGCGTGAGAAAACCTGCGCCAATGTTGTCGAAGGAGAAGCGAGCATTCTGCCACACACGAGGCATGAGGATGGCACCGCCAGGAGCTCCTCGAGCTGCAGCTTCTTGCAGTGGTAAGACGCCGTCTGGATACACCAAGTAAAAACCGATGCAATCAGCTGCCGTGGCCACGTCACTGTCGTTGCAGTAGTAGAACTGCTCCGAGAACAAGGAGCGACCCACGACACCGAAGATGATGTAGACGATGAAACACAAGGCCAGCACGTTTCCTACGTGGGGGAGTGAGCGAGCCACTGCGTTCAAAATCACTTTCATCTCGTGGTTGTGGTTCAGCATTCTCAACGGCCTGAGCACTCGCCCCGCTCGGAAGACGCTTGAAGCTGTGATTGTTGGGTCGATGGTTGTGATGACCTCGTCGACTACTGCCAGCAGCAGCAGCGACAGATCGAGTTGGTTCCACTTGTTCTCCATGTACGTTTGGCGGTGCACGTAGCCGAGCAACTCGTCACTATGGAAAATCTTCACGCGTAGATACTCGAAGCCGAACCCAGACACCCCCACTTTGACGACAAACTCAATGAAGAGGACAACGAGTGCGATCCTGCTCATGGTCGTGATCGCGAAGTCAAACGCCTCGCTCGGTGGCGACATACTCATCTCGGGATGCGGCTCGTCCAGCACGAGACAGACACAGCTCACCACAATCATCAGCTGCACCAGACGCGAAAACCAAACGTTCATTGCAACCTGCCGACACAGTCTTTTCCATGCCGAGACGCGCTGCGAGCCCAGTCGATGGTTGTTGCGGGATTGCGAGATCGCCAGCCCGTTTCGAGGACTGGTAGCGCTGCCCTGGACGTTGGCGTTCTCACCATCGGACTGTCCAGCTCTGTCGACGTCGTCTTTCCGATCGTCCATACCAAGGAACATACGCAGCTTGACGTTGCTGACGTTTTCCAGTTGATCCATCTCGCGAAAGGCGCGCACGCCAACTTCCTCGATCTTCTCGTAAATGTCGAGCTCTTTCGGGATGGCGATGATCTGCGCGAGCTGCAGTTGGTACGCCTCCTCTTCCGAGATGGAGAAGTTCTCGAGGATGACGGCGATAAAGAGGTTGAGCAGCACGTACTGACCCACGATGAAGTTCAGAATGAGGAACGGGACCATGAACCAGTGCGGGTCGGCAGCGTCCACTGCGTCGTACGCAATGCTGGACCATTGATCGCCGGTGATGACCTGCAGCAGAGTGAGAAAGGAGCGTCCGAAGGTGTCGAAGTTCCAGCGCGGCACCTCGCCATCCTTCTGCGTAAGGTGTGAGCCACCGAAGAGCTGCATGCCGATGATACTGTTGACAACCTGGAAGACCAGCATGAACACGACGACGTCCAGCACTCCACGCGAGGATTTCAACACGGACTGGATCAACTTGCGTGTGCCCTCGTACTTCATCATGAGGCGAGATACACGCAGCGTACGCAGCGAGGACACACTGTTCAGGCCGCTGAAGCTCACGTTCAAGTTGTTGAGCACCAAGTTTCCGGTAGTGCAGAAGACCACCACCATGTCGAATATCCGCTCCGTGCTGCTCAGATAAACACGTAGTCCCCGCATCGCCAGCATGCGCATGACCATCTCGCTCAGGAATATCACACCAAAGACGTACTCGCTGATTGAGAGCACGAGCTCCAGCTCCGAGCTCATGTTTGGGTACTCCACCAGCAAGAAAAGCGTGTTCATGAGGATGCAAACGGTGATAAAGTCGTCGAACTTCTTGGACAGCACAAAGCGCTGAAATCTCACGAACAAGGGGTTGGTGGACGCGGTATTCTGCATCACCAAGGCGTGAGTGGACGTGGAGAAGTGCAGCGTCTCGAGGTCGGGGATCACCTCCATGGTCAAAGCCTTCTTGCGAGCAGTAGGCGACCTAGTCGGAGTGATGGCGGCACCCATGATTTCCTCCATCAACACGCCATTCTGGATCAGCTGCATAGTCGTCTCCACTGTTAGGTTTCGCAGGGATTGCCACTGATGCATCCTCGACAGCAGATTCAGATAGTCTTGTCTACTGCTCACGGTCGTGCTGTAGACAGGAGCACTCGCTGGACGCCGCTTGCGTGATGGAGGGGTCAAGTCCTCCTCCGCTACTGATCCTGTGGGCATCGACGCGAAGCTTGCTCTTGAGAAGGAGGAATCGCGAGGTACGAGACACGAGCTCTCGCTGCTGTCGTCTACGGCTATGGCTTGGTCAGACGTTGTAGCTTGCTCCACTCCAGAGCCTCCTTCATCGCCACTTATTGTGTCCTCAATCACGAGAGTCGCGCCCATGATCATGTTGACGTGGGTCTCCTCCATTTTCGGGTCCAGCTTCCCCATGTAGTGCGGTGTCTCCTTCTCACTCTCCTCATCGATCGTAAAGTTCATGAACGCTGTGGTGATGACGGCCACGAACAGGTTCACCACCAGGAAGACCATGGACGCGACGATGGCCACGAAGAAGAGCACGCTGAAGAACGAAGACGCCTCGATCACGGGCTTCATGATATCCGTCACCCAGCCGTCCTGGGCTACGACTAGAAACACAAGAAACAGCGAAGACAGCCCGCTGTCGAAGTTCACGTGACTCGAAGGCGGGGTCCTTGCCAGACATATTTGCCCGGTAGCGGCACAGCTTGAGTTGGTCGAGCAATACACTCGCGGAAGCGCCTCAAGAGCTTCCATTGCCACCGCCCCAAGCGATGACGCTGCAGAGGAAGCAGAGCCGTAAAGTAGAGCGTCTCCATCTTCATCTGTCGCGGGTATAGTGCACTGCTCGCTGTACGAGCCGCTGTATGCCTCCAGCCCGAAGATGGAGAACGCTAGCAACCCGAACATCGACAACGTGCCCACATTTGCTAGAAAGGGGATCGCACGCACCAGCGCCTTGAGAATTCGCCGCAATCCAGAGTAGAGCGTCAAAGTACGCACGGTTTTTAGTCCCCTGAGCACCTTCCAACTGCTTCCCCCGCCTGGGAGTCCGTACGAAATTAAGCTGATCAGTAGCAGCCCGAGTTGCAGAAAGCGGTAGCGCGAGCGCTGGAAGTAGGCGTCCTTGTTGCCCCAGAGCCCGAAAGCTATGACTTTCAGTACAACTTCCAGTAGCAGCATGACTGTGAAGGTGATATCCAGCTGAGCTAGCGCCGAGCCAGTGACGTATTCGTTATCGAGCCCCAGCACGAGGAGGTCTCCGACCACGACAAGGTACAGAATCGATCGAAACCACTGAGCTTTTACAGCAAGTCGAAGCTGTTGGCGGAAGTTTTCAAACCACGGCGGCCACGTGTGTCGAGGCGACTTCACGATAACGTCGGAGCCATTTCCAGTGTCCTCGTCCTCGTGGTGGTCCTTGTCTTCCACAGACGAAAGCGACGGACTCGAGATCCGCCCTGTCCGCACGCTCCGTCGCCGACGCCCGCTTGTTGTTTGCGCGGCTCCGAAGCATCCGAATCGCTGGAGCCGCTCTAGTCTCTGGATCTCAGCTCGGGATAGAACCACCTCTGCTCCTGCTGGACTCGCCAGGAGCATCGACGTCCGACGCACCAAGTTCGAGTCCTCCACGGACAACTCCACGGATTTACGCGATGCGTGTGACGGAGCGACTGTGATGGTCAACCGTCGAGGTTGCTCTGCAGCCCACGAGAGATCGTCCAGTTCGCCCGGTTCCTTCATCGTTGTCGCCATCAAGCTGCCAAAAAAGAGTCGAGTCACGATCAACGGTAGCCGCCTGTACCGAGGTCCATGCAGCTTGACAAGCAGTCCACTCTGGAAGACCCCTCCAGTGCTACGAAGGACTCGATCTCCTCCCGCAGTCACGTCGGACAAGTAGCTTGAAGCTCCTCTCTAAATAGTGCGTCGTGACATCAGTTTCAACTCCGACCTGCCTCTTGTGTCCGCGAGCGCGCAACCAACACGCCAAGTCTAGCACCTATCACAACTATCTTTACCAGCTTTAGTTGTTGTCGTCGTTGGTCTCATCATCGGGGAATATCGGAACCCCGATTGCATATCGCATCCTCTCGTTTGATGGGGTCTTCGCTTCAATGTCAACAACCGAATGGACGGATCGACCGAGGAGGACGCGCTCTCCATCCGACTTCATGTCGGTGTCAGCGATCAACGGTGCCGGTTGATACGGGGACATAGACGACAGCAGAACCACCGGCGCTTCGACTGCAGACTGGGACTCACTGCGCGGTTGGCACATGATACGACACATTGGCAACGGGTACAGCGTCGTCGAAGTCGATGAAGCTTGCTCGACAAGCACCAGTCCCTCCACACGAATCCCCCACGACTCGACCCCGCCGTCGGATGGACGCAACACTGCCCCGTGCCAATCACTTGGGTGTTGATCAACACCACGCGAGGTCGTAAAGTGTTTGGCTACTGCGAGGGCTTTCGTCTTCTTCTCGTCTTCTTTGCTGGATGCGGTGGTTGTATCACTGACGTCCGAGGCGGAATCCAACTCGAGCACCAAAACCAACACCGACGTTGGGACGCCCAGCTCAGCAGCGGCGTAGCTGCGAATATCATGTAGAAATCTACAGGCATCACTCACCACGGCCAGGTTGAGCGCCCAAGCACGATCACCTCGGAGACAACGCACCAACACCCCGACACGACAAGCGATGAGCAGCAGCAGCTGAGCTACTGACACTGCGCCGCTGGCTCGACAAGGCCACGCGGTTCCAGTGAAGAAGCTCGTCGCCCATTCGAAAGGCACGTAGCCCCGCACCAGAGACGCGAGTTGTTGCTGGCGGTTCCACACGCTTGTTGAAGCTGTTGTCATTGGTGGCGACCGAAGTGCCTTGAGATGAGTGTGAACCGCTTCGAACGCGGACAACTGAGCGGCGAGCTCGACGTCAAACGACCTCCAAGGGAAAAACGGCGTCTCGGAATCTCCTTCGAGTTTACTTGCGGCCTGCAAAGACCCAAAGAGACTGCGCAATTGCGAGAAGCTGTCGCAAATGCGTTCACAAGCAGCTTCTCCATCATCGATCGAGTGTCGTTGCAGCCATTCTTCGTCTGGTTCATGTGCTAGAAGAGCAAGGGAAGAGTCCCCAATCGCCAGTAGATCGCTCAGTAACTCCGAGGAGAGCACCGCGGCTTCGGTAGAGTCATCGTGAAGGTCTTCGATCCCGTCACGAATGATGCTGCTAGTGTCGTCCAACAGTCGAAGAAGTCTCGCCGTCATTTGGTGGCGCTCAGCATCGTCCACAGCAACCTCCTCAATTGACGAGTAATGATGGACAAGGTCCTCCAAATCTCTAGTAACAGAGTCGCCATGGCCGTGATCCTGGTAGTGGTTGGCCAACACAGCACGCGTCAACGCTGACGCTACAGACTCAGACGCACCGCATTCGTCAACAAGCTGGTGCTTGACAGTCTTCTCAGCCGTGTGATCATTCCCGCGATCGCGGACAACGAGGTTGAGCTGCCTCTGGTCTGTCGGTGGGAACACTGCGATGCGATCCATTACGCTGAACTTGCCGTTCTCGATCGCTGAGGCCACTGCAAAAGAGGCCAGCAAATACCACTCGGGCACGGAGAGCAGAGCGTGCTCGTTGATGAGCTGGGACACCAGAGAGAGCGCCGCCTCCGCATGCGATGCGTCTAGCAGCTCCAGCACAAACTTGTGTTTGGTCGTTATCAACATGGTCAGCTCTTCACGAAGCGCAGCATTATCCACGTCCGTATCGACGAATGCAGTGATGTCCCATGCAGACAGCTTCAACTCCACATTACTCCGCTCCTCAGGCATATACAGAAGAAGCGCTCGAGGTAAATGGACGCGAGAGTTTTTGCCACGTGACGGAGAAATGTCGACAACTCGCGATGCTGGGGGCTGCCAAGCTGTCCAGGGCTCATCATAATTTGCTTCGACGTCATCCCTCACCAGTACTTGGAGCCTGTCTTCCGATAATCTTCCACACCATCGCACGTAGTTGTCCAACGCATCCGCGAAGCAGGTCGGGAAAAATGTTTTAGCGAGCAACAACGGCAGTAGCGTTTGCTGCCACGAACCCGTCGCATCATCTGTCCCCGCAAGCTTATAACGGGCGGTCATGTCTTCGAGACTGCGTAAAGCGGTCGGCGTCGTGAACATCGTGCTGGTTCTCTCGGTGGACCTGGGTGTCAGCACTTCTTGGTAGCCCAGACTACGAATGAGACGCTCCACATCCAACTGCAAGCGTACGCGGCTAGTCTTCCACTCGTACCAGAACGTCTCAGATGAAGACAAGAGGTTGTCCAGATTCTGCTGAAGCCGATCAATAGCCATGTCTTTGCTTTCGCTGCTATCGGACTCGCTGTTGTCGGCTCTTCCCTGACTGATCCCTGGTATTTGCAAAGTCATGGACGTCGCGTTATGCAGAAGTGGTCGCAAGGCTTTGGGTTGTTTGCCACGTGCATTCGTGCTGCTACGCGAAGACTTCCATCCGTTGAAGAGGTACGCGCAGAGCTTCACGCGGCGTCGTAAGCGATCCACAAGAGATGAACCTGAATCGCCAGGCCACTTGAGCGAGTTTCGACGTCTGGGAATTATTCCCAACCCTGTGTCCTCCTTACTACTTTCATCAAGCTGCTGAAAAGAGTCCGAAGTGGTGAGGACCGCTCTACGAATGCTGCCGGTAACGAGCCATACCACAGCCTCTTTCCAAATTGAAAACTCGTTGTTCTTCTCTTTCGATGATCCAAAGCTCCGAGCTTCATGTGTCAGTATCTCCAGCAAGCGAAGAAGTTGTCGATGTGAAGTCGAGACGAACCCAGAGCTAACACGACCAACAATCGCATTCAAACTGTCCGCTGAGAGTTGAACGACATCGTCACTCTGTGCAGCGAGTTGCTGAGTCGCAGCGCTCTCGAGGTATCTGAAGCTCTGTGGGTAGAACGGCGACGATCGCATTCCAAGCTTCAGCGACGACATCGTAGCCATGCATCGGGCTACACCAACTAGTTGGGTAGCTGTTGAGGTGAATGACTTGCCAACAGCCGCAAGTTCGTCGTGTTTCTCTTGGAGATCCTTTTCACGGGAGTGCCACATGAGCTCGGCTTGGTACTCGTTCGATAACTGGACGGCGAGTTCACTGTAGCATTCTTGCAGTTGAACGGGGACCTCCATGCTTGATTTCCGAGAGGCAAAAGGAGATTCGTCCTCAGCGATCACCGGTTTTAACGTCTCCAATAGCTGCATGAGCTGATCACGGTTTTGATTCACTTTGACCCAACACTCAGCCACCCCGATTTGGTCTCCTCGAAGCTCTTGCAGCACCTTGGGCTGCGTCTTCGTGAGCCGTGAGTACTGCAGTAAACTCTCCAGCTCTGAGTCAGGTAGCGCTATGGCAAAGTGCGCGAACTGAGCTACCAGATCGTGCTGAATTTGCAGCGGAACTGGTGTCGCTGTCACCGCGTATATCTGGAAACACCGAGCGTTTGTCGTGCTACCAAAACTCCTTGAGCTTTTTCCTCGGGCATCCCGGCGATCGTTTTGTACTGGAGTCGTGGCCGATGTGCTGGAGACTGCAGCAGCTACAGCCAGCGGATCAATTGCTACTGATTTGAGTTTGCCAGCTCTTACAGCACGTCGAGCCATCATGGCTGCCCCGCCGCTAAGGGTTGCTGCAGTTTGCGCCAAAGACGACATTGCGGCCATGGCCGAACCAGCGATCGACGTCTTCCGCTGCTTCTGCTTGCGTTGGTCCTCGTAATATTTCAGTGTGAGTTCGTGCATCATCGAACAACGAGGTGGTCCATGTGAGAGTCGCGAGTGAGCAAGAAAAGGTTGCAACCGATCCAGCAGCTCTTTGTCAGAGCTACGAAAATTCACCAGCAGTACGGGTATCGCCTGACGTTGAGCTTCTTGTAGTTGCAGTTCCAGCTTCGGGTCATCACAGGATATCACCACGGACTCCTTGGTCGCGCTCGGGTTCTCGCTTTCCACTTCACCCGCAGCGCCGCAGCCGGGGAGGGTGGAAAAAAGAGAGTGGCCCGAGAAGATGTGAACCAAAAACCTCTGCACGACACCAGTAGGATCCACGAAAACGGGGACATGGTTGCACAGCTCGTCAGCGAGTCGAAAGGTGCGGTACACCTCTGCGTTTCGGAGGAATGGAAAGCGAGACGTCCATATCAATCGCGCAAGCCAAGTATTGTCGTCTTCCGTGGCATCGTCCGCTGGTTCGGCCCTTAAACGCTTCTCAATGGCAGAGCTGCTATCATCGCCGACGCTCTCGACAATGACATCAGCAAGATCCAGACAAGAACTTCGCTTTGTTGGGGAGAGCGACATTGAGTATGCGTACGCTTGCTGAGCAGCGACGAACACGGTGATTTCCATGATTTCGTGCTCCGTTCTGCTTTTCTCTTGGCCCAGTTCCTGGGTCCATTTCGTGAAGAGAAAATTCATTCGATCTGCTACGTGATGCCATTCCGCTAGAAGCCTTGTCACCTCTTCCAGCCGCAACTTGGTCTCACAGCTCATCATCGTCAATTCTTCACGGCGTGAACGCAATACCCATCGAGCTTCCGCGATCTCAGGATCAACGGCTGGCTTCTCATCGGGGGGATCTTGGCTTTCTTCATCAAGGCCGCTGTCCTGCCGCTCTTCCATCTCTTGTTGATGCAAAATAATATCTAGCTCAGCATGAATTTGTGCACTGTCAAGCTCAAATTTTACCTTTGAACGCTCAAGTGTGGGCAGAACCTTGTCCCTAGTGAATGTCACAGTCGCGATGGCATTCTCAAGGCGAGCCATTTTCTGGTGGCGGGCTCGGCATTTCGCTCCAAACTCGATCGTGATATTGGCCATGAACGACAGGAAGTAGTCGAGCTGGGAGGCTGGACTTGCTATCGTCGAAGCCACACGCGTCATGAGCAAATGCACGTTCTGGAACAGCATCGCGAACTTCGCACGGGTCTGCATCTCCCACGCTACACCACACAGATCTGTCGATGATACCGTCGCTTTCGCTACCTCCGGGATTAAGCGCTGCAGCTCCAAGTCTGTGAAGCTCAGACGACGCCAATGACACGATGGCCGCGATTTCATCCATGATAGGAACGCTTCACTCGGTTGCAAGACTTGAGATCTCTGCGCTCTATCGCTAATGGATTGATCCACGCTGCCTTCTTCCACAATACAGACGCGAAGATTCTGCTGCAAACGGTGTCGGAACTCGACCATCAGCTCCGTCTCCGTGACGACTTCGAGCTGCTTTCGGGATTGAATGCAACTGAGCACAAGCTCGTCGCGTAGCTCTTCACCTCCGGGCAGAAGCGTCAACGAAGGCAGCTTCCCCAAGCACAACTCCTGTATGAAGTCCAATAAGCTGGTAGAATGGGAAGCACCGCGATTGAGCTGGTGTTGATGAACCCATAGAGCTACTCGCTCTTGACGAACACCTGCAGCACCAATCGCTAGCCGGAGTATATGCTTATGACAGTCGTTCAAAGCTTCATCGCTGCTTAGTTTCTCGTCAACAACCTGAACTTTGTATCCGTGGAGGTCGCACGCGAACCGCAGCAGTCGCTCCGACAGTAGCCGACTGTGTTCCGACAAGGTGGAAACCACGATTAGTTGATGCTGGCTGAGCGCGTGGATGAGATGGGAGGCTTGGGTAAGACACCACGAGCTACTGAGCAAGAGTTTCATCTCTAGAGCGGCGAGTTGGCCACGTGAGTAACTTCGATTGGTCTTGCCTGCGTCCGAACTCGTAGATGCCGACGCGATTTCCATCAACACGCTCGACACGAGCTCCACCGGCGAAGAGACCAACTGACTGCCGGTAGCTGTCGCACGGGCTTGTTCGGACGCGCGTCGCGAGACTCCACTAGCTGCTGTGATGTATTCATTCAGCAACCCATTGATCTGCATCAAACGCGGCTGCAGAAGTGGAGCTTGCACGTGATGCTCGGCTAGCTTCACCAAACAGTGCAGTGTCTCTACTGAGACCGGGAGGTTGTTGTCACTGCTGCTTCGAATCGCGACGCTGAAGTACTTTTCGCTCAGATGGCGCAGCAACGCCGATATCTTGCGCTGTGTATCATCACTGCTGGGTTCTGCTGGTCCGCCAACTTTCAATGGCTGTGCGGGGGCTTCTGCGGGACAATTCGAGAGAAATACACTCTGCAACTCGCTCAGCCAGCTTTGATGCGCCTTGCCCAGCATCACCAGCGTTGTACCTTCAGCTGCAGGAGCACGCGAGTTGGTGACAGAATTCTTCGCTGCCCCCGAGATACTTGCAGCCGATACGAGCGATCGTTCCAGCAGCATATTGATATGATGGAGATTGAATAAACACAGACACGGGTGGTCGGTGTCTCCTAGCTGCTGGAAGGTGGCCATCTCCATCGCGAAATCAACACTCGCTCGGAGAACGACTTCTTCGAGAGGAAGTTGTTGACTGCTACCAGGACCTCCCATGCCTCCTTTTGCCGAAAGACGGCGCTCGGAAGCCATTCGCGAAGCTCGTACTTGAAAATGCTGCTGGAACTTGACGCGGAAAATACTCAGAAGCTCTTTTTGCGCGTAAGTAGGCACTCGGAGAACCACAAAGTGCCGCAGTAAACGTTCCAACGTGGGTGGAAGACTGGTCACCGTCTCGTCAAGACGCATCGCCGCCCCGATTTGCTTCTCCACACTGTGGAACCCTCCATGCTTGGAGCTAAACCCGATTCGATGGTCCAGCATTGTGCGGACAAATTGTACGGCTGTGCCATCGGAGGCCTCTCCAGTAGCATTTAAATCGTCGAGGAAAACGAAGGAGTGCCTCGAACGCCCAGCGAAAAGCTCCGTCTCCTCCCGCATCTTGGCCCTGGAACTCGCAGCACTATCCCGTTGGTCTAAAGGCTGAAACCAGGCCGCAGGAGCTCCCGTCCAGTCAAGAATTCCATGCACGTGTCTCTCGTCTAAGGAAGTCTCGATCTTCATTTCAGCCGCTTCAGCCTCTCGGTTCTGATGCATCAACCAGCGCAGCAGCGACGTCTTGCCACTTGCTGCAGGGCCTACGAGCACAAACGAGTGCCACGAGTGCAACAAGACTGTACAGACACGGATCATCGAAGTCACCGCCGGGACCAGCACCAGAACTTGGCCGCTTGAGGGATCGAAAGCACTTTGCATCTTGGTTTCGACTTCCGCTCGGTTACTCGCTGCTACCGCGGGCTGAGGAGCTAGCGGGGCTACGAATCGCGGTTGCAGTTCATCCCAAACATCTTCGAAGCTGTCCGCGTCCAGAAGCCCGCGTGACAACTCAGCCAAGTGCTTGATGTCGCTGTGCTCCTTGCTCTTCATGCGTACGTAGTTTTCCAGCTTGGGTTTGAACGGGTCCGGCAGATGTCCTGCAAACCCCCAGAGAACTGCGAAGGTTGTGAGCTCCACGAGACGCAGATACGACAGTTCTTGCAGCAGCGACTTGTTCTGGAAACAGCAGACCGAAACGAACGTCAACGCTGTCTGGGTGAGATGGTTGAGCGAGAGGCAGCCTAGTCTGAGGGTTCCTGTATCCACCAATTCTTCCGATGTCCCGCCTTGGCCGTGCGTTGATTCCTCGACGACAAAGCCGACGCAAATACTCGATACAAGCACGTGCACCGTCTTGAACACGGCCGTCATGGCCTCAAATCCACGGGAGTCTGGTGGAAACACTAGCTGGGATTCCCAACGAGTACGCCACGCGCCAATGATACTCGCAACGGTGATACAACGTGCTGGAATATGTAGAGCCCAACACCTTCGGAGAGCCGACGGAGACAAGTTGGCCAGGCTGGTCACTTCGAACAGCAGTCGAGGGCTATCGCGTGGGTCTGCGCAGTCGCCAGACAGCACGCAGGAGTTCTGGTCTCGATACAAGATTGAAGAGGTTGGCAGTGACGAGGTTGAGATACACGCTCGGTTGTCGCCTTCGAGTAGTCGGTCTAGGACACTGCCGTCAACCTCTCCATCCACTAGAATCCACTTCAGCGTGTCTGAATCGAGCACCTTTCGCTTGTTTTTGCCGGTGTCCGCGGCTCCGCATGCTACAGAGATGCTCTTGTAGAATTGATCGAGAGTCAGGAGCTGCGGATTGAGAACGACAAGCTGCTTCATCGCTGCGTGGCTGTTCCTGCGCCCTAGTTCTTCACCCTCTTCGTTCTGTTCACTTAGCTCCAGTGCTACAAGTGCACGATGCAATGTCGTGACGCAAGTTGTTTTGCCGCTTCCAGGCGACCCGTACACCAGCGCAGCAGGAAACGTCTGCATAGCTCTCCAGAGCTCCATAGTCAACTCAAACTGCTCGCAACCCGTGGGGAGCGAGTACGCGCTCTCGAGATAAATTGAAACAGCAGCGGCGACGGCCTCTTCGTCGCCTTTGCTCTTCGACACCAATCTGCCGCCCTCCGACAGAGGAAACACTCGCACTAACAACCTGTTGAGCTGCTCCGCCGATTTCTTGTCCTCGCGCCCTTGCTCTTCGGAGAGTACTGCTTTGATGGACGAGTTGAATGCGTGACGAAAGATGCACTGTCCTTCACGAACCTCCGTCCTCCTAGAAGCCGCAAGAGGGTTCACATCCCAAACAACTCGGCAGTGCTCTTGGAGGCGCTGAGCTTCTTCGACTACACGCGGGATCAGAGACTCCACGTTGAGCGAGCAGATTGTCCCAACCTCCTCAGCTTCAATCGCTTCAAAAGCCTCAACAACATTGAGTTCACGGATATGCTCGACCGTGAGCCCTTCAGCGAGTAGCAAACATTCGACGAGGTACTGGACGGCTGGCCGAGACACCGCAATAGCACGAAATTGCGTCCGTATCGCTTGGACCAAGCCGCTCGTTCGTAGATCCTCGGAAGAACCCAATGGGATGAAGACGGCGCTAGCGCCATAGGACAAACCTGCAGAATGACGAGGAAGCACTAGAGAATTGGATACTGCCTGCTGCTGAGCGTGGTGAGCGTTGAATGTTCCAACGTGGGAAGCTTGATGAAAATGCTGGAGCATGCGTTCCCGCACAACGCCGATAAGCGCAGCCGAGAGGTGTAGCAAGTCGCGGACAACTAGGAATCCATTCAGTCTTGACACGGCATTCACCAAGCTATTGAGGTGGTGAACTGTCGTGACACCAGCGCTGGGGTTGCATGAAAACTCGATGCATGGTCTCATGAGCAATTCGGCGACACCCCACAGCAACGACGCGGGGTCTTTTCCAGCTTGGCGCGTGTTGTACGGGACAGCCAGAGCTGTGTGGTGCATTCTCAGAGCACTGAAGAGCGCATACGCACACCGCTGCGTGAACGGCGATATGATGGCGAGCTTTCCCCAGCCTACAAATTCTTGGCCCAACGGCATCTGCAAGTGAGCTACTTGACAACAGACAGACACGTTCATGGATTGACCACTTTGGCTTGAGGAAGAAGCTTTCGTAAAGTCAGAGCTCACAGGGAATAACTCATTCCTCTCCAGTTTGCCGTGCTTTGTTGGACTCGGTTGAGTCGTTGTAGCAGGTGCCGAGAGGACTTCCACAAACGCTCGCGTCTGGAACTGCATGCTCCAGAAAAATAAGGCATCTTCGTGTTGTCCTTGGTCGATCAACTCCGCAACATGACGCACGACTTTTAACTGCATCACAGTGAGCAAGATCATGCTGTCCAGACGTACGGCTCTCAACGTTGTTTTGTCTGTGCGTCGCGAAGCCACCAGAGCCCCCAACCTTTCATCAATGCTCAATTGTAATCGCTGCAGCTCGTCCGTCATCCGTTCGTGTTCGTGTGAACGGAGAGCACGGTTCATTTCAAAGGTGAACCGAAGTGCCAATGCCGTGACGATGGACTGGGGGAGAAGAGACTCGTAGCTAGAGAATTGCGGACTGTCGGGGTCACATGTGGCCCATTCGAACGCGCGCTTCAAGTCTGCTACTACCATCGACGACATTTCTTCCTCGAGGCGTGTGAACCAAAACTTGACACGACCGATTTTGGCCACAGGGAGGCGGAAGCAGCCACACGATTCGTCGCTGTCCTGCACGCCATCGAGACCCGATATGACAATGGTGCCGTCCGTCTTGCTGGCCCGCACAGGCGCGCCAAGCGATTCT
Source organism: Phytophthora x cambivora (assembly GCA_033557925.1). NCBI lineage: Eukaryota > Oomycota > Peronosporomycetes > Peronosporales > Peronosporaceae > Phytophthora > Phytophthora x cambivora. The sequence continues at coordinate 494,886 of JAUCEB010000008.1, read as the reverse complement.
TGCTTCCCGTAAATCTCCACGCTAGAACCGACGCGGTTGGCTGCACGGGTAATGGCGAAGCGATGGACACGAGGGAAGCAAATGGCCAGGGACTGGTGGAGCTGCTGGATGTCGGAGTCTCGCAGTAGTAGCCGAAGCATAGTCGTCTCGTCGAGGCAATACATCCGAGGGAGCTTCTCTCGCACCGAGTCGAGGTAGGTTTGGACCAGTTCCATTCCTCGCTCGCAGGCAGCGAGGTTGGCCTCGAAGTCAAAGCCTCCGAAGCTCTCCATCACGTCGTCCAAGGTGCAATTCATGGACTTGGTGCCAGCACTAAACCGTCGATGAACAGCCATAGTCACTGAGGCCGGTCCAGCTGATGCAGTCGCCTTCTTCCCTAACAGCACAGGTTGAGCTGTTTTGGCTTGCTCAACTAGCGGTTGATGAGGACTCACGAAGAACAACCTTCGAAGGCGATCACTCCAGGCGTGACTCGCTTCAAGAAATGCTTGCCACAACGCATGCTCCTGCTTCAGCCCAGACTTGTGTTGTGCTGTCCGAGCTCGAGGCACAGCGAAGTTACCACCACCGCCACCGCTGCTGAACCGTTTCGAGAAGAACTCGTCAACCTCGTGTAGTTTTGTCGCTTCGCACCGTAGTCGCCAATGCTTCTGGTATGCAAGAATGTGTTCGCATACAGCTATCTTCTGCTCCATGTCGGCCCGTAGCTCCAGGCAAAGATGCAGCTCGGGATTCTGGCCAAAAAGACAGAGCTTCAACTCAACTGCGATATCATCCAATTGAGCGAGCGCTTCCGCGATGCCTTCACACCTCACGCTGTAGTTGGTCTCCTCAACACGGACTTCAATGCGCGCTAGACGCTGTCGAGTCTGTTCCAACTTCATGTGAAGTTTTGCCTCCACAATGCACCCGTCGCAGAATTCTAGGAACGCCTCAATCTGGTCGGGATCGCACTTCTCCTTCATGCGACGGAGGGTTAGCCCACCTGCACCGTTCGGTCCTGACTGAACATCGAGAAGCTGGTTCATAGCCGCCCAGCGTGCGTCGGTAAAAGCCCCACCACTGATCGCTTGGAAAATTCGATTGCAGTTCAGCATGTCCTCGATGCTGGCGTCAAACACTCGCATAAGCTCGAAGTCCTTCTTCGCGAAAGTAGCGCACTCTTTCCGGTCTTCATCTTCATTCTGCTGGACAGCTTGGTGTTGATCGGAGGGCTCCAACGGAAGCACCTGCAGAAGCACCGATGATAACCGTGAAAGCCGGGAAGACGCGTATCCCAGTCGTCGACGGAACTGCTTAATGCGGTTGATCATGGTTCCGGGGTGTACACCGGATAGTGGAGATCCGAGCCACTTGTCACGCAGTTTCTTCCAGGACTCATACCATTGTCGAAGCTCCAGCGACGTGACAATGTACAACAGCAACAACTCACTCGGAAGCTTATCAGCCATGCTCACAACCGACAAATTTTCCGAGCTCAAGTCTGAAGAGGACGACGCCCATACCGCTTGTTGAGTTGGTGGCAAATCCATAATCGCGCGGTGCTCACGGTCGTATTCTTCGTACTGCTGCACCACGTTCTTCCGCTCCAGGTCCATAGCTACCAGGTCTTCTAGCTGCTGCACCATTTCCTCCTTCGTCGGCGTATTCGCCAGTACAATGGGGCTTCTTCTGAGAACGGCATTGCCTTCTTCATCTTCGTTAACTTCTTCGTGTCCTTCACATCCAGACGGCAGTCCTTCAAATGTCTTGACAACGAGTTGTAGCTGACCAGTAATGTACTCGTCAACTTTGCTGATCACGTCGAGAACACTGCGTCGGTGTTCACTGCCTCGCTCCTCGACTCGAGCCAGACACATCAACAACGTCTCAATTACAGATTCCCACGTCAGCTCAAGCTTGCGGATCGAGTCCTGCACTTCTTGATCCAACGCTAAAATCCCACGCTCCTTGATAAGCGCCCGCAGACGAGCAAGGTTCGCAATCTTCGTGTCTAAACGCTGTCGGAACGGGTGTGTCTGCATCATCGAAGTCACCTGCGCTAGCCATGCATTCGCTTCAGCCAGGTTGGTAGGAATCTTGGTCACCTTCTCGATGCAGCCATCCACATCTTCCAGGAGACTGGTGAGGAACTGCTGGTAGATCGAGGGTAGCGCATCGTCCATTTCTTCCACACGCTTGGAGACGTGACTACGCAGCTTGTCGACAAAGACGCTCTGGTCTAGAAGCAGGTAGCCCACTTGAAGCATCGGAGACGCACTGCTCGAGTACTGGACGAATCGGCTCCACGTCTTCTGTGCCAGTTCGTAGGCTGCTGCACTGGAGGTCAGGTCGGGCAGCTGGGGAAGTCGAGCTCCGTCTTCGTCAACCTCAGCAGCGCAACCTCCTTTCGTCGTCTCGACTGGTGATTCCCTCTCTGCAACTTTGATGGCACGAACGCACCGCAGATGCTCCTGCTGAATAATACCGATGCGTCGAAAGTGCATATCAAGTGCGCTGCGCATTTCACGGAGCTCCAGTTCGTAACTCTCGAGGACCAGGTGGGACGGCTTCAATAAGCTCTCGGCAAAGTCTCGTCGAACCGAGGGCACGAATGGTGTCAGCACGTGCTTGAAATGCGCGTTAGTCAGAACACGCGGTAGCCCGTCCATAGCAACGCAGTACTTCAGCAGAATAGAGTGCACAAGCTCCAGCACCTCGACTTTTGTAGGAACCAACTGCATCGTGGCCGAATTGACGTCTCCATCGAAATTCACATCGTCCACTGAGCTGATGTACAAACCTGGGATGGCGACCACCGGTGCATCGCTCTCCTGTGGTTGTACACTGTAATTCACGCGCTGGCATATTTGACTTGGGGTTGTCGTCGACCCCCGGGCTTCCTCAGTTGCTTCAGACCGACACAAATGCGCGCTTCGTTCCCCGTTTCCAGCACTGAGCCCAGCACCAGCATGTGATATCGATGGTTCTCCGCATATTCGAGCTCGAAGATCTCGCACGACAATGGTAACGTGCTGGTAGACCGCTTCTGCCACGTGACAATCCACAAGTCTCAGGAACGTGAACATCCGCTCTCGCAGACTGGATAACCTTAGCGACTTGCTGAAAGCTTCATGCTCTGTCATGGCGTACCTGCACCCTTCTCCGTCTTTATATCGCGAGATACTCTGCGTAGCACTATCGATCGTCACACATAACGAGTAAATCTTCTTGGTGATGGCAGCTTTTGCAGCACGCACACGTTCTCGGTGGAGGTGAGCGAGTCGCTCCAGAGTGTAGCTTGTGTCTTCTTGGGTGTATTCGTGCTCTGCCTCACACTCAATCTCTGCGCACACATCCCGTACGTCCATCAGCAGCGACGCAGCAACCGGGTGGCAAGTGAACAGGCTGCAACCAAGTCGCTCCTGGACACGATGCAATCGTCGTTGCACTGCTTGGCGCTTCCACGAGAAGAAGAAAATCATTTGCTGGATGCGTTCCAAGCCCTTCATACTGGTCATGTGGTCGAAGGCGCGCTTTTCGTCCACCCAGCCAGCCAAGTCCGAGAACTCGATACCCCGACCATCTTTAAAGCGTGTCAACCCGTGAGAGCTTAGCGTGAAGTATTCGAGTCCATGGAGAGCAGTGCCTTCGTCCGCGAAAGTCAGCCAGTATACATTACGGAAGCCGCAAGGTGGAGTTTCGCAATGAACGAGGTACAGCACATCTTCTTCAGGTCGCACCTTACGCTGAATATCTATCAGCAAGGCGATTAATGATGAGACAGTAAGCAAGAAACCAGAGAATTGGAGAGATAAAGATCACTAAACGCACGCTTGCCACGAGGGATCTCGGATCGCCGCACTGGAGATCCCGTGCGGATCACATGAACTACATACCGCATGAGCGGGTCTTCCGCTGCGTACTCTGCAGACACCACAACAGAATGAATGAGTATTCTTGTTTGCCATCATTTCACTCCTCACCAACGTACTCTGCTCAAAAGCGGCCACATTGGCCGAACACGTTTTTGAGAGCTTGTGGACTTGTAAAGCACCACCTCGCAGTGCCCCGATGGTCCGCGGAGTCTGTGCACTCGAACGCGCACTCACTTTTGGTATCCCCGCTGTCCCGTTGTTTCTACCGTGAGGCAGCTGCGTAGTCGAAGGTGAGTACAGTTTTGCCTGCTTTCGGGTTGGAATGGACTGCCAGTTCAAGTGCAGTCGGTCCACAAGTGGAGCGGGGTTGGCCGCGTCACGCTGCTCGGCCGTCAGGGCGCTCAGCATCTTGGACACGTCCACTCGCGATTGACTTGCTGATTTTGGCCGGCGACGGTGCGATGATCCTGCACGCGCATGCGTCGTCTCCATTGAGTTGTTGCTACTCGCATCAACTAAGGATATGCAGCCTCACCGCCCTTTCAAAAGTACAAACGACCATTACCGGTGTGTTAGACGAATATATACGACTTCTCTGCATCTTGCGAGTCCATCGACGTCGATGGCGCTCGCCAGCACCGCTTGAAGAAGCGCAGGATCCATTTGCGCAGTGTCGGCTCCTTCTTGCCTTCTGTGAAGGACGAATGGTACTGCCTCATATATTCCAGCACGGCCTTAACATCGGTGCCTGCAGTTCCACAGCACAACACCATCAACGCACTCAGCTCCGACCTGCTACCCTACGTCTTCCTCCATGGCAGTACGCACCTTGTCCCTGTTGATGCCGCTCGCTGACCCACGTGAGCAGTTCATCCTCAAAGTTGCAGCTGCTGCGCCGTCCTCCTCCGGCCAAGCGGAATCGCTTCCTCTCGGACGTGACGAGTTTGTCGCGAATGCTCCTCCAGTAGTTGAGACAGCCGGGATTCTTCAGCCCCAGCTCTTCGGCCACTTCGGCGACGCTCTTGCCCTCGTCCAGCAGACTCACGGCGTGCAGCTTGAACTCGTTCGAGAAGAGCATGTAGCGTCCCGAGCACGAGCGGCGCTTGCCAGTCTGCTGCGACGTCATCGACGCGTCTGCATCCGGTACAGCAGCAGCGTCGCTGCGGGCGTCTTCTGCGTCATCTGCAGCCTTCTGATGTTGAGGCAGCAGCAGCGGCGTCGGACTCGTCGTCTGCGCTGCGTCGTCCGGCAGCGGCCCCGCGTCCTCCTCCTGCGTCTGTGCCGCCATCATGTCCGCCGCGCCAGCACTCACATCGGAAACTGCAGCTGCAACTGCGTCGGCCGGCGGCGCGGACGCCAGCGACGACTGCGGCGGCAGGTGCTTCTTGAGGAACCTGGCGGTCCAGACCTTGAGCGCCGCCGCGCTCTTGGAGGCGGCGAACAGCGGGTACTCGTCCAGCACGTGGTTGACGATGTCCTGCCGCGTGAGCGGCACCTGTCGGTGGGCGAGCACCCACTGCAGCAGCTCCGTCTCCTGCTGGAAGGCGGGTCTGGGCCTGTCGGGCGCCTCCACGTCGTCCGCGCGCAGCTGCGAGCGCTCCGTCTCGTGCTTCCAGTAGAGCAGCGTGAGCGCGCTCTTGAGTGCGAACTGCTGGGCCGTGGCCGCCAGGTCCCCAGAGCTGTCGAGCGACTGCACGGCGCGTGCCGCCTGCGTCGCGTCCTCCGCCGCGTCCTCGTGCTGCGCCAGGAAGAGCGCAAGCCACGCGAAGAGCAGCGGCAGGTCGTCCAGCAGCTCCGGATGTCGCGTCTCGAAGAAGAAGAGCGCGTCGTCCGCTGCGCACGCCGCACGCGAGCGCTGCAGCCACAGCAGCAGCTCGGACGCGTAGCGCTCAAGGTGCAGCGCCGTCGTGGCGACGCTGGAGGCCGAGGATGGCAGGTCGGAGCCCGCGAGCAGCGCCAGCGTGGAGCTGGACATGTCTTCTTGCAGGTCTGACGAGCTGGGGCACGCGAGCGCTGCGCCGGCGCCGCTGGAGAGCTGCTCGCAGGACGACATGCTTGGCGGCGCTGATGGTGGCGTGATGCGGAGTTATTGAGCGGTTAGGGAGCACAAGAGCACTGCGTGCAGTTGGCGAGCATGGCTACATCTGCTCTTAAAACGTATACACGAGCGATCTTGAAGCGACGCATGTAGCCATTTAGATAGACTCTTTGGTGTCAGGGATGGCGGACGAGGCCGAAGCCCCGGGCGCGGCGGAGCAGCAGGCGCCGCGCGACGTAAGCTGAGTTGTCTTATTAGTACGCCTGGTTGACGCGAGCTGACGCGTGCTGACGCGTGTTCTTGTGTCGTGCGCAGGACGTGAGCGTGACGCTCATGGGCAACGTGCTCGAGAAGCTGCGCGTGCTGCAGTACGAGCGCGAGTTCGGCAAGAAGAAGAGCTTCGCGCCCTTCAGCGAGACGCAGTTCGCCGTGCTGGCGGCCGGCACCAACGCCAGCGCGCAGTTCAAGGGCTTCCTGGACCTCGTGACGTTCCTGCTCAAGAGCTGCGGCCAGGAGTTCGTCGTGGACAAGTACGACGACCCCAACACGAGCGTCAACAAGCTCATCCTGACGCTCAAGACCTTGGGCTTCCCGCTCGACTTCCCGGCCTCCAAGCTCAAGCTCGGGTACGGCGAGGCCGTGTGCGCCGCGCTCGACTTCATCTGCGACCAGGCGCTCGCGGCTCGCCGCTTCGACTGGCCGCGGCCGCAGTATCCCAAGGAGGACTTCGCGGACGAGGCCGAGGTGGACGACGACGCCGAGGTGGACACGGCCAACGACAATGACGAGAACGCGCTGCCTGGAGCTGAAGAGGAGGCCGAGGAGCTCTACAGCGACCTGGTGCGCAGCGGCAAGGCCGCCGAGGACCAACACGACCTGGACCAGAGCTTCCAGCAGATGATCATGAGCGAGGTGGACCCGCTGCTCTGGAAGACGGAGCTCGAGCGCGTCGGCCCGCGACTCAAGCTGAAGGGCGGCGCCGGAGCGGCAGCGGCGGGCAAGGAGTGGCACGCGCACATCGAGCGCTCGAGAGAGCACGAGACGGTCATGCGAGAGCTGCTGCCGCGCGCGAACGCCCAGCTGCGGTTGCTGGGCACGCAGCTCACGGAGGCCGCCGGGCGGATGGGGGCCAAGGAGAAGACGCTCAACAACCAGTACGAGAACTTACGACAAGAGTACACGGCACTCAAGGAGAAGCTGCAGGCTGCAACGGAGGTCAGCAAGGCAGGAGCCGACCGCGTGAATGTCATGACGACCGAGTACGCCGAGACCACGGAGCAGTTGAAGAAGACCAAAAGCGTCATGGACGAACGCGGAGCCAAGATGACAGACACGTCACCGCTCGTGCACATCAAGGACGCGCTCAAGACCCTCGCGGCTGAGATCAAGAACTTCGAGCTGCGCATTGGCGTTGTCAGCCATACGCTGCTGCAGGCCAAGTGCCGCCAGGCCAGTGCCGCCAGTGCACGACGACGGGGTCGCGAAGCGGCCGCTGCAGACGGACAGAGCTACCAAGACCCCGAGTACGACCCAAGCGACGAGGACTCGAGCTAATCAATCACCACTTTCATTTATTCCCTGGTAGTTGTGTCGATAGACTACTCTTGGCATCAGCGCAGGATGGATCAACTAAAATCATCACGAGCGTACTAGCGCACCGAAGAAAACTTGTCGTGCTTAACGGTAGCTGTTGATGTGAACCTTCAAACAACTTTACAGCTCGGCGAAGGAGCGAATCGTGGCAAAGTTGTGGGACTCTGGCAGCGGCTTGTTGCCCGGACGCACGGACAGAACGGTGTCAAGTCCGGCGGCCTCGGCAGCCTGGGCCTCCTCAATCACGTCCGTAACAAACAGCACATCCTTGGCGCTGTCCACGCCAAGACTCTGGACGATTTCATTGTAGCTTCCAACCTCGCGCTTGTGGCCAATCTTCGTGTCGAAGTAGACGGTCAGGTACTCGCGCAAATCGCCCTTGTCCGAGTACTGGAAGAGCAGCTTCTGCGCCTGGCGCGAGCCGGACGAGTAGATGCCCACACGCACTCCACGAGCACACAGGCGTTCAAACAACGGAGGCACGTCGTCGTACACCTGCGCCTTGAGCTCGCCGGTCTCGTAGCCCTGGAGCCACATGTGGCCCTGCAGCTGCTTGAGGGGGCCGATCTTGCGGTCCGCCTTGACGTTCCACTTGACGTAGGTGGTCAGGTCGGCAATGAGCTTGTCCTTGCCCTGCTCGGCATCCAGCGCAGGCGGGTTGACTCCATCAGTCTCATCCTGCTTGTGCTGAGCCACCAGTGCCGCCACATCAGTCTTCGTGTCCGGCTGGTCCCACGTTTGCTGCAGGAAGCGGTCGACGTTGTTGGTCACGTAGGGGAACAGGATATCGTGGACGAAGGTGATAGGCGTAGTCGTGCCTTCGATGTCGCACATGACCACCTTGTGCTTCTCCGCCATGCTGAGTTCTCCGTTGTCTGTATTCTCAGAACGCGCGCGCTTGAGAGAGCTGCCGTTGCTCGAGGACGCCGACACCGGAGGCACCGTGTAGTCCATGTTGAGTTTGCGCATCTCGATGGCCGCCTCAAACAGGTAGTGCAGGCACTCGGCGTGGCGCTTGGCAGCTTCCCACGAGTCCCCCCACACGAAGAGACCGTGGCGACGGACAAGCACAGCCGAGGTGTTGGGGTACGCCTCCATGGTCCGGACGATAGGTTCGGCAAGCGCCGACTCCTTGGGCGCGTTGTCAATCACAGGCACCACCAGCGTGTCCGCGTACCCGTGGCCGGTGATTCCCTTGATCATCTCCTGGTGCGAGATGCGGAACTCGCTCTTGCCGTCGCAGAGCGCCGCCGCCAAGTTGCAGGTGATTCCGTGGCTGTGCAGCACGACGGCAGCCTTGCGGATCTTGTGCGCGTTCAGGAAGAGCGGGGCGCAGTCCGAGAGCTTGGGGACCTTCTTGCCTAGCTTCACCTTGGGGCTCGAGAGGACGCCACCGTCCAGGTCCAGCACGTACAGGTCCTCGGGCTGCAGACGCTCCTTGGGGACGCCCGACGGGGTCACGTAGATGCGCTCGCCGTGGCGCAGACTCATGGCTCCGCCCGTGCCCGTCATCCACTCCGTGGTGTAGTACAGACGGCACAGCTCGCAGACGAGCTCGCGGCACTCGTTGGCGTCCACCAGCGTCGAGTGGCTGGCAGCGTCCGCCGGACGAGTGTAGCGAGCCGTGAGGCTGCGCGCCGCCTTGCTGCTCTCCACCAGCTGCGCGGCGTTGCCGGCGATCGGCACGAAGCGGCGCAACGCACGCAGACTCAGCGAGGCCTTCATGCCCCCGGTCAGAGTGCAGCGCACCCAGCAGTCGGCCGAGTCGCGCACATCCAGGTGCACGCGGCCCTTGACGACCTTGTACTCGACGTCGGCGGCGCTCGAGTGCTCGTTCTGCAGCGCCGCGTCAGTGGTCACGTCCACCGCAGTTTCCTCCTTCTCTAGGGAGGAGCTGGGCGAGAATTCAGCGACTGAGACGCCGATTTCGCGCAGAACGGCGAGGCTCGCGCGGTCCGAGGGGCTGTCGAGGTACGTCGGCTGCAGAGCGAGCTCCAGCGATGATTTCTGCGTTGCAGGAGGAGGACGTCACATGGTCAGAGAGAGGACACGTCAGCGGTTGCGTTTATGGTGAATGGAGTGATGGGGACATTGGCGTTCCCACGGAATCGCCGCGCGGACGAGGAGATCATTTTCGCGCACATACCTGCGTCATGGCCGTCGCCTGTCAAAGTTAGCGGCTACAGTTGACTGGCTTAGCGCTGGGATCTCTCAGCCAATCACAAATCGTTAAGCAAATCATGTGCATAGTACAGTACAGGTTCATATTTTTGAATAACGTCCACCAACGTCCACCGACGTCCACGTTAGCGTCTCACTCGCCTCCCACGGCTTGTGACGCCGCCTCGGCACTCAATTTGCTCGTGTCCGACTCGTCCTCCTCGTCCGACGCGGGTGGGGGCGGCACAGGCCACTTGAAGTCTCCCATGGGAGGCACCAGCGGCGTCCGCGGCGTCTGCGCGGGCTCACTCAGCATGTCCACGTCGCTGTTGGGGTTTTTGCGCAGGTACTTGCGCGCTCGCCACACGCGGCAGTGCGACTTCCAGCGGATCTTGACGGCGTCTTCAGTCCGCCCGGGCAGCATCGCAGCGATGACCGACCAGCGGTTGCCCAGACGCGCCTGCGCCTCCAGGATCAGCCGGTCCTCCTCGGGCGTGTACGCGCCGCGCACGATCTGCGGGTCCAAGTGGTTGTGCCACCGCTCCCGGCACTGCTTCGACGTGCGGCCCGGGATCTTGGACGCCACGTCGCCCCAGTTCTTCTGCTCCGTGGCCACGAGGCGGCGCAGCAGATCGTCCTCGTGCGGAGACCAGTGGCCCTTGACGAGTCCCGGGGCCAGCACCTTCGTCCACCGCTGGAGACACTGCGTGTGATTTCGACCTGGCACTTGAGCGGCGATGGCCTTCCAGTTCTTCTCGCGGTGGCTCTCGACAGCGGTGCGCAGCGCGTCGTCTTCTTCCTTGGTCCACCGTCGAGGCGTAGCTTTGCGGGTTGCAGGCGTGCTTGGCGTGCCGGGAGGAACCGAGATCGGCCCAAGACCGCCAGTGGTGTCTGCAGCCGCCGCTGCTGTGGACGCGGCAGCGCGGGCAGCTGCAACCTCCGCGTCGCACCTCACACTGAGCTGCTTGGACGTGATACTTTTGCGCTTGACGGGGGACGCAGACGTCGGTCGGGCCGCGCCTGAGTTAACGCCGCTGGTGGTGGAAGACAGCGGCGGGAACGACGAGCAGAACACCGGAGTGTGCAGTCCTGGAGACGTATCGGGGCGAATGGTAGAGCCGATTGTGTTGCGTTGGTCCGTGACGATCATTGGGTTCTGGTATCCCATCCCAGCCACGCCTTGAGCCAAGCGCTCTCCCGAGTCCGTCGGGGACGCCAGCGGCGCCAGCAGCCTCCGCGCGAAGAGACTCGGAAGTGAGGACGGGGTGCTGGGCGATCGCGCCGTGCCCGGCGTGAAGAGCTCCGGCGGGTGGAAGTGCGGGCTGCCGAGCTGCGGCAGGGGCGCGGTGATCGTCAGCGGGGATCCGACCGCAAAGGACGGGAACGACGCGTGCGGAGCCGTCGGCGACGTCTTGGGCACCGCCGGTGGCCGCGCAGACGACGTCGTGATCACTGGCGTCGAAATCGTGATGGCTGCGCCCGACCCAGTCGCCCGCAGACCCGTGAGCGCCTGCGCCGCCTCCGCCTCGTGGACGCTCGAGTCCTTCGGCACCGCGCTCTCTGCTGTTGTCGTTGGGATCTCCTGCTTGATCGTCACTGCAGGAACCTGCGCGGCGTCTGCAGTCGGCGCCCGTAGCAAGATCTGCGCGGCCTCCAGCAGCGCAGTCAGCAGCGTCTTCTCGTCGCCGGCCTGCGCCATCCCGTGCAGCTTGCGGACGGCGACCGCCACGCCGTGCGCGTCTCGGTGCTCGAGTGCCGCCGTCATCTCGGCCGCCGTGCGGTACTGCTGCTGCATGGCTGCGAGCCACGCGCTGGTGGCGCCTCCCAGTGCGGCCTGGTCCAGCGCGTGTTGCACCACCATCTGCGCCACCTCGAGCGGCAGCGCTGAGCGTCACACAACACACAACACAGAGACACAGCGTCAGTGCGAAGGCTCACGCGGATGTGACCGACACCACCATCTGCAGACACTGTAAACGTACCCATCTGGGGTGCGCGATCGTGGGCCTCCCGTACGTGAGTGAGCAGGTGGTCCAGTGTGGACGCGCCGAAGCCGCAGAGCGAGCAGCGCGCGGCCACTCCCCCGGCCTCTCGCGCGGCGGCCGAGGCGCGGAAGGCGGCGGGCGCGTCGCTGCTGGCCTTGCGCTTCTTGGAGACGCGCGCCGCCGGCTGCTTGGCCGACGCCATTCTCTCGATCTTCCGGTGGCTGTGGCTGCTGCGGCTAGCGGAGCCGCTCGCGAGCCGTTCTGACTTCCTGGGAAGAATGCGGACTGAAACCTCGAGAAGCTCAGCGGGGCCTCGTTTCTGGCCGTCGAACAACCCTTTAAGCGAAATTGAAGGGCGCGATCCGGCCTCCGATATCTGAGACTTTGTATGGATGATGCGGCTTCAAGGCGCCCGCAAGCGAACTGCTAAGTTACCGGTATGTGTACGAGCTTTTGCTGGGCACTTCTAATACCTGAGGTCATACGATCGAGACTCAGCCATGCAATGCGGACTCCAACTTGGAGTCCAAGTCCGAAGCGAAGCTTCCAGATCCGCTGGGCGGCTGCGTGCACACCGGGCGAAGTTGGCGCCGCTTCGCCCGAGCCCTGGCCTCGCGTCAGTGCAAAATGTATGCGGTTCGCCCTGATTTGGCTCGAGCCAGAGACGGGGGCCGCACAGGTTGCAGTGAGAGGGTTGGTTGGCTGCAACGCGCGTCGGCCAACTTGGACGAGCCCTCGCCTTGACCGGGCCAAGGCGAGGGCTCGTCGCTCAACCTGTGAAAACTTTTCACTGAAAAGTACCAGACGCTTCGAGATCGCTGGGCTTGGCACAGCGAGAGTCCACTGGAAACAGATATTGGCGCGTCTGGATCCACAACATGGACATGCTGTTCACTTCGCAATGCGGAGACTGTGGAGGGGTCTTTGCATAAACAATTGAGACTTACCTTTGCAAGCACTCCCAGCTCGGATGCAACCACTGCTCAGCAGTATATGCAGCAGCCTGCTGCATATGCGATGAATGGAGCCCCCCAGAGGGAAGTTCACGTCGGTTTTCATGTTGAAGACCCGATCCAAGATCGCGATTTGTGACCAACTTCGAGTTCACAAACGTTCGAAGCGGCTACATAGATATCATCGGACGATATCCCCTTATGAATGAATCATCTCAAGAACTAACACCCTATGCGGTACGGCTCGAATGCTGCTTAGATGCCGACATTGTGTGTGGATTATACGCAGCAAACATGAAAAGTTGTGCCCATCAATAGTCGCCACGATTAAAATTGATGACAAGAACCATCATCCTATTCACTTTTCATTCACTACTCTGACGGCCAGCAATAGGTAGCCCTGCAATATTCCAGCTGGAGCGACTCGTTTCGATCATCGCGGAGCTGGTGCAGAAGCAACCTCCATGTCCTCGATCGCATCGCTACTGCTTCTTCTCCGGTATCACACTCGCCTACCCGGATGCCTTAGCCATAGCATCGCTCTAGTGACTAGTCCAAGTCGCATCGTAATGGGGTTCCAGCTTTGCATTTTGCTGCCTCGGGTCCAGTTTGAGTCCAAAACGAACCGCAGTCTGGTGGCATGTCACTTCAAGACCTCAAAGTGGTACCCTGTACCAGTCCAGTCCCACCACCGACGGCCATTCCTAAACGCTGCAATAATGGCTGGAAAGCAGAGCAGCGGCGACAGTGCTGTGCGTCCGCGCGTCGACGCGTCCAGCGCACGACTCACGTACGTTCACCTTATTGAGCGCCTCCTCTCCGCCTCTATCTGCTGTGCACGCGCAGCCTGCACTCGTCCTCTAACGTTATCTATACCTCCTCAGGTCTCTGCGCACATCGACCGACGCGGCCTCTGCGCCCGCGCGGCGGCCCAAGTTCGTGCCTAAGGCCGCCAAGCGCCGTCCAGCTTCCGAGGGTCACGGCGAAGGTGCCGCCTCCACATCGCAGAGCGCGCGTGATGCTAAGCCCCACTCGACGGGCGCCGGTGCGCTCAAGCACGACAACAGAGGCCCGCGCGGCGACTTCGGGCGGCGCGGGGGCAGAGGAGGCCGAGGCGGCGGCCGCGGACGTGGCCGTGGGCGCGGCGTGCTACCCAGTGGCAAGGTCGCGTTCGTGGGCACGCTGTCGGGCGGCTCGTCGTACAGCGGAGGCGGTAGCACGCCTGCGCCTCGCGCCGCAGACTACTCGGCAGCTGGCGGCACTGGCATCAGCGTGCTGGACGACGAAGGGATGCCCGGGAACAAGATGCCGGAGACGGAGGTGGAGGAGGTGTGGCCGCCCGTGGTCAAGTCGGTCATGGAGCCCATGAGTCTGCCGATCGCGCGGCCGCCCGAGCCCGAGAGCGCCGGCGCGGTGTTCTGCGACGCCAGCGGCGACCTGGTGGCGGCCGACGACTCGATGTTCTTCATTCAGATGCCGACGACGCTGCCTCTGTCGAGCGCCACTGCCAAGGCGGCGAGTACGGACGAAGACGAGCCCATGGACGACGCCGACGCTGCCAAGGCGAAGGAGAAGAAGGCGGACGAGTCTGTGTACGAGATTGCAGCGGCCATGACTGAGTTTGTTGCTGTGTGTACATGTAGTTCTGACTGCTGTGCTGCTCTGCAATGACAGGGACGACGGCGTGTTTGACCACTCCATCGAGACGGCGCCGGGCGGCTTCATCGGCAAGGTAAGACGCGAGTTGGTGTGGATTGACTACTTTGTTGTCGTGCAGAGCTCTAACTCTTCTGCGGTGCGTCCTCTGCTGTGTAGATCTGCGTGCACAAGTCTGGCAAGATGGTGCTGATGCTCGGAGACAAGCAGTTCGAGGTCGCGACGGCCCAGACGCCGTCGTTCTGTGAAGAGGTCTACGCGGTGAACACAACCGAGAAGCACCTGAGCATCCTGGGCAACGTGGAGCGCCACCTCGTGGTGACCCCGGACTTTGAAGCGCTGCTGCGTTAGGTAGACTGGATGGAGACCGCGAAGGGATGCCTACCCACATTTACATCAATAGAAGAAGGAACACAAAACACTCGCCCTTCTGCTGCTTCTTGCTTGTACCTGTAGCAGCTATACGACCAGCATCTCTCCATGACGTGAGCATGCCCCTTTGACCTGTTCGTAGCGCTACATGTACTGACAGTCTCGCCGTGTTCCGTTCTGTTCGCACTTGAGCAGATCAATGAACTTGAAGCAGCTGGTACCGCATCGAAGATGATCTAACCACTGCCACTGCACCGGCACAGCATCGGCACTGGCATTTCAGGCCTCCCAGCTTCCAAAGACATGCAACCCGGCTTGGTCACCACTTTTCGGCGGTCTCAAAGAACTCGAAGCCATGACTTCGCCAGTGGGAAGCTCAACTCTGACAGCCACAAGCGCGACTACCGAGAAGGCGCCACATACGTGTGGCCACCTTTGAAAGGGAAAAACGCGCGGACGTTACCAAAAGCTTTGAAAGAATAAATGAGGATACCGAGCGTGTCCTGCGTACTACGAGCTAAAAGAAGACGCGGCGCGCCACCGGGGCGTGCCGATCGATGACCTGTCCTTACGAGCTTGTCGGGTGGGGCCGCTACCGCCTACACGCGGCAGCGCGCGCACGAGCTACGAGAGCGACGACGCAGCTTAGTCGTCGTCCTCCTCCTCGTCGTCGTCCTCGTGGTCGTCGTCCTCGTCGAGCTCCTCCTCCTCGTGCTCCTCGGCGGCAGCGACGCCCTGCGCGTTGTAGACGTCCATCTGCTGCGCGTACTTGACCTTGGCCTCCTCGTTCATCTTCTGGTACTTGACGCGCTTCTTGTCGGGCAGCGCGCGCCACCTCTCGGCCAGCAGCGTGGCGATCTCCGTGATCTTCTTGTTCGGGTTCTCGTCGCGCACCTCCTGGCGGATCTCGTTGCAGAAGAAGAAGTAGGCGGACAGGGCGCGCTTGGGCGCGTTCGGGTCCTTTTTCTTGCGCGAGCCCTTGGTGGTCTCGAAGGACGGGTCCGGAACGTAGTCCTCCTTCTCCTCCTGGTATCTCCGCTTGTCGGCGGCGGCCAGTTCGTCGTAGGGCTGCGAAAAGGAGAAAGACACAGCGGTTAGAGGGCTGAAACAAGGCGCATACAGTAGGCAACACACGCGGCGCGTACCCGACGCTCCTCGTCCGAGATCTGCTTCCAGCGGCGGCCGATCTCGCTCGAGATTTGCAGGAAGGCGAGCTCGGGCATCTCCTTCTTCACCGTCTCGCGGATGTCGTTGCTGTAGAACATGAAGGCCGACAGCGCGCGCTTGGGGGCGTTTTTGTCTTTTTTCTTGCGGGGCTTGCGCGTGTGGTCGCCATTGGCCTTCTTCGAGCGGGGAGCCATGATGTTGCCTGGAGCGACTTGACTTGACTTGGCTGGGGCGACTGCGTTTGTGAACTGGGGCAGCGGTTCCCGAGCCAAAAGCGCTGGGCGCATCGTGAGGTTTTTCCCTCAGGCTGACGCCAGATATTCAACTAGGTTTTTTGGGTGCGCTGAATCTTTAGTATGGGTAATTACACTGCAGAGCAAACCCCCTATTTATATGGCTCGGGAGGCCAACGGCAGCCATGCGAGGGCGATTGAGCCGCCCCGAAAGCACGTTCGAGGCCTCCCGCGACCAGGAGGCTGCGCTAGTGATATTTTTGACCGGATGTGGCCCAGAACGCAGCGAGTCGCGCGTGGCAGCTCACACCGAGCTGAGACTAATTGAGTCATTTTGTGAGGTGAGAAAGGGCGGCGCAGCTCTTTGAGGGCTGGTGAAATCATGAGAAAAACCTCAGGTTATCGGGCGCACCGAAATTATGTACATTTACTGATGATCCGTGAATGTCCTGCTTTCGTGCCGTGGTCGCCACCAAGCCACGAAAGCAGAACATTCAATGCATGCAGAGCAGTAGCTTGTGACAAAGGGCAGACTCCGCCGCACAAAATCGTCGATATTGTACTTTGGTAAGTTCTTGTATCTTTGGCCCTGCGTAGCATTTTACAGACGTCGGAGAGCGCGCACTGCTCGCTATGCTGTCGGCGTCAGGGCGGCAGCACGCGAGTCCAAGCAATAAAATGGCGAGAGCACTCACACCTCCGAATCTTACGATATCGGACAATAGTTAGCGCTGTCAGTTCGCAACCAACGTTGTAGCTCGGTCCAGTAGATGCGTTCGCCATGCTGGAATTACACCGAATAAAGCAGATTATGTATATAACCTGATGCTATCAACGAGGGTATCAGCACTTTGATTACCCTGTACTTATTAGTGGATGCTTGCATTGTTTGGGTGGTCCTGAATGGGCGGATATGGTGTATGGGCGAAGGTGGGGCCTAGTCGAGCCTTTGCGCAATGAAACAGATCAACAACAGCAAAAAGCTGCGAGGCAAATTTATACAGGCACTAAACGAAACTTGCATCGTCGCGAGAATACTACATGTATTGCTCCAGTTATTCTGCTTCTACAAAGTGCCTACTTGGGGTATGAAAATTGCGACGACACCGTTGAGTTTGCCGTGTGTGGTGCCTTGCAGTAGATGTGTGTGGTGCGTTGCAGTAGATGCATCCCTATATGGATATGCAGATGCGGCCAAAGCAAAGGTTCCGCAACAGCTTTGTACTTTAGTTGGAGCCACAGAGCTCTTTTCCTCTTTGTGTATTGAAGTCTCCGCACTAGTCTAACTTATGACTCTGCGTCGATGCAGCGTTCGGGCCGCCTTACAGCCAGCACCAACGCATCTGATTATCGCGAATCAGATTTCGGTTTGCCTGGGATCAATTGATCGGTCGCGCAGATCCGCTGACAGCAGCTCCAACGCATGCGCTAATAGGTTGTGGATACCCGCGGTATGCTCCAAACGGTCCGGACGATGAACCGTTTACTGTAGTCATCCTAGCCGGTCGGCGCGAAAGCGTCTCATGTAGCCCTCACTTTGCTTCCGAAAGCGTATCCAAGGCGATGTATCGACTCGATCGAACGAGCACTCGTCACGACAGCGAGCTCGTCGCCACAAATGTGTAAGTGTCCGCGAAGACCACCGCTTCACGCCTGCTCAGCATCGGAGCCGACCCTGGTTCGCTGCTGGTGCTAGGTAGTATAGTATATGTAGTGCTAAGCATACGCTACTGGTAGTCACACGTCGACGCCAGCTCGCCTGCGTGCAAAATGGCGTTTGTGCGGAGGAACAACAGCCGGTGCTGCGTGCGCCACCGCCCCATGCATTGCTTGTTCATAGGAGCATGCGCCGAGCGGGCTGTTCCTGGCGTCGGGCGCATTCTCGAGCTTTTGTTTTGGCGGTGCCGCTTTTGTATAGGATTTGTATCAGGAAAGCCTCAACAGAGGCGGATCCCGAGTCAAAACGGCCTCACTGTGGGGCGTGCGCCCTGTCGCCCAGAAATAGGCTGTAACGGGCGTTGGGTGGGATGCGTAGGGGCTTGATCCGAAGGACCGGGGTAGGGCTCGGAAGGAATACCGTTCTCCTATTGGCGGAATCACCTCTTCGCGAACGCCGATTGGCTTAGATTTTATCCGAGCGCTCCGCGCCCAGGCGGCAGAGGGCGGCTGCGTGGCTAAAAAAGTAAGAGGAAAGAAACGCCGAACGTCTGTGCAGGCGGGCGTGATTGGCCAAAAGGGCTCTTACCGTCAGGGCTACACGATTATTTACAGAGCCTTACCAGTTCTGTAAAATGCTCCAAATTATTTGCGAAAGTAGACACCACACAACTTCCCAGCTAAAAGTTGCTTTTTGCAGCTGCCTTGAAGCTGTCCTTATGGCGCAGCTTCGCGGCTGATGCAGCGGTGCGAGAGTGATGGAGTTAGAGGTCGTCCTTGGCGGTGGTGACAGGTCGAGTAGGTCAACAACCTCAGACTGATGTGTATAATTGCTTCAAAAGTAGTGGTCTTCGTTGTGGCTTCAGCAAGGTGTTCTTCTACCCACGTTTTGCGTGCATCTTCTCAAACTCACTGGCACGCACTTTGACCATCACCTCGGTTTGTCTGCACCACTGTGGCTGAAGCTGGTACGATCGCAACTATTGGCTCTATGGCTGAGTTAACCGCTCCGGGGCAAGCTCGATACGAGTGAAGTTTTTGCAAATTGGGAAACCGGAGCCGGTATGAGCAACATCACCACGCACTACTGCTGCTGCAACAGCGTTTGAGATGTTGGTTTTGGTGACTATGAATACAGCCCGCGTTTATCACGGCCTCATCTCGATCCACTTATCGAGAGCGGCATCATAATTGCGAGTGCTCCTCGACCTGAGCACGTGTTTGCCCTGCAGCTTGATCCGGAGGCGAATAATACAGGGCCTCAGGTGAAATTGACTGGTCTAAATGCACTCCCGTAGCGGTGCAATCGATCGCGTATTGCGGAACTGCGGGGCTCGAATGCATCCCCCTCTCTTGTACTTCAAGAACACTTTCATAAAGCACTCCAGCACTCTGTCTACTGGTCTAGACGTTTGGCGTGGCAAAGATGTTAGGTAGGTCTACGCAATCAACTTCGCCTTTGATGGGACAGCTTGTCAGGACATTGGGAGCCTGGTCATGAAGTGGATGGTTGTTTTCCAGGTGGAATATCATCCTACCTGGATCAACCTTCCCTTCGACAACACGAGTTTTGTATACCAAGACTCCCCGTTTGCCAAAGTGTCGGGATCTTGGCTGCCTCATCAGCAACTATATGGTGGGTCCTGGTGGGGCGTTGAGACCCGCAGTCTCCACACGAAGATACTCGTCGATCCGGAAGTTGGCAACATGGTAGTCACCTGCCGCAGCTATACGTATAATGGATCCCGAGCTATGTTCACTTGGGCGCGGTGTATTCTGTTGCAATTGTTTGTAGAACACTGCTGGCATATCAGTCTTCAGCTTCAGGGCAGCAGTAAAGCGATGCAACCTCGTTCCCAGGTTGAAGCTGCAGTTGAAGCTGCAGACGAAATCCGTCGGACTTAACGGGATTACCTCCTACAAATTCCGAATCCGAATCACTCACACACCAAAAAGATCGACGTGGACGACTATGGCGGAGGAAGCAGCAACTGTTCCGGCGGTGGCGGCGCCCATCGAGGCGGCCGAGAAGAAGAGCAGACCCCCACCGCACTTTGAGGACGAGGAAGGTCTCTTCAAGACCGTGTGCCGCTCGTTCATGCGCAACAAGAAGTGCACGCGCCCCGGCTGCAAGTTCGTGCACGACAAGCAGCTGTGCCTGTACTTCTGGAAGTCTGGCGACTGCAAGTTCGGCGACGAGTGCCGCAGGAACCACTTCGTGACGGTGCCCGACCCGAACGCCAAGGAGGAGGAAGTCGCCGCTGCTGCGTCGGGCGGTGAGGAGGAGAAGGAGAAGAAGAAGAAGCCCCAGGCCAAGAAGGGGAAGGACAGGAAGCCCAAGGACAAGGAGACCAAGCCCAAGGGTGACAAGCCTAAGAATGATGCCCCCAAGGAGACGGAGAAGCAGGAGGCCGACAAGAAAATCAAGAAGAAGAAGAAGAACGAGCGGCGCCAGCCCACGAAGAAGAACACGGAGAACTTCGAGCCCATGACCAAGCCCGTGGATCTGCGCATCACCTACGACCTGGGCTCCAAGGACGAGAAGTTCTCGACGCCGCTGACGGCCCGTGACGTGGTGCTCGTGCCCAACCTCTTCAGCGACTTCAAGAAGGGCGAGCTGTACGCCAAGCTCATGCACGAGCTGGACAACTGCGGTATCCCGCGCGAGCAGCTGCTCAAGATGTGGCACGGCAACAACAAGATCGACGGCACGCACCTCATTGTGGACGACCACTCCAGCTGGAAGGCCAAGTGCCCGACGTTCGACCTCGTGACGGACCGGCTCAAGGAGTTCTTCAGCCTGGACATCAAAGCCACGCGCTTCAACTGGTACAAGGACACCTCGCAGTGGAAGCCGTTCCACTTCGACGCCGCCGCTGTCAAGCCCCACATCGCGGCCATCCAGAACTTCACGGTCGGCATCTCGTTCGGCGCTACGCGGGACGCCGCCTTCGAGCACGCAGAGACCAAGACGGTGGTGAGCATGCCGCAGCCAGACGGATGCGTCTACGCCTTCGCCAAAGACACCAACGTGATTTGGCGCCACGGCATTCTGCAGGACGTCCCAGTGCGGGATGAAGGCCGCATCTCGGTCATCGCATGGGGCTGGGTCGATAACATGGCGGACGTGACGACTCCCGCCGCTGCGGCGTCGTAGAACCCCCAACTCAACAGTAAACATTTTTTTCACGAACAGATAGGCGCGAGGCGAGACATGCTGACAGACAATGGCCAGAACCTAATACGACACGCCGTTGTATTCCGCTAACAGATTGATGGCATTTTTGAGCTGATGCATGACCTCTGCAGTGATATCCTTGCTGTCCGGTGCAAGGCGCTGTAGCTGCTTCGATGGATGAGCACGCTGAAGAGGCAACATGCTTTGGATCAACCCTTGAATTCGCCATGCAGTCCGATCGCCAATAATTTCTACTTCCTCTGGCTGAGAAAGATCTGGACAAACGCAGTCAAGGGCGGATAATTTTATCAAATCAGCTGCGTTTTGAATGCTTATTGGACGAAAAGAGAGCTGACGATCTCCTCTTTCCAACAATACGAACATTGGATCACAACTCGGTTTAGAGGTCGCACTATTCGTTTCCGAAGACAGCGTCTCACGCAGTTCACTATCAGATGTCCCGCCACAAGCGCGCCATTGCACCCCAGCCGCTGCAGACACCATGCCGCCGAACCTGACCGACAATGAACGCCGAGAGATCATCGACGAGATGCTGGAGCGCTGTATCGATGGAGTGGTGGCCGAAGAGTGGTGTCGGAGCCTGCAACCGCGCTTGACCCATCTGACACTCTTACTATGCTGCTAGGTGTTCTTCTTAAGTAGCAAGGGGGGTGTAGAAGCGTAGGGCTTGGCAAAGCTGCTATCAGGAGCGCGGAGACGCAAGCACAGTGATGACCAACCTCTGGTGGAACATCAGCATGGTGCTGGGAGCATGTTGCTTGGCTGTGAACTCCGCATGTCTATACACGTTCAATACTTTGTTCTATATAAAATAAAAACTCTGGACCTGTCATACTGACTTGTCCAGATCTTTCAAAACCGGAGGAAGTTTAACTCAAAACATGCGCCACCACTGCTCACGAATGCACCTGACATCCTTTTGTGGTGGCTTACAAACTAATAGCAACTTTGGGGCGGGGTCCTGTGGTCGAGGCATTGCTTCTCGTGACGGTGGCCCCGTTCAGCTCAGCAATAATCTCGTTTCTCTGCTGCTGCAGTGCTGCCTTCTGCTCGATCTTCTGCTTTTGTTGCGCGGTGAGAGACGAAGTCTCAGCGTCTTGCAGTTTTGCAATGTCTTTGAGCTGCTTATTGATCTTCGTCAGCTGCCGTTTCAGCTGCTGCTGCTGGTCTCCCGTAGACGACTCGCCAGTAGCAGGAGCCCTCGGTGCTGTTGTGTCCTCTGGAGGCGGCTGACGACGCTCTCGATCTTGGCGAGGAGCTCTGTCGCCGGTGCGCGGTCGCTCTCGCTCTCCCTTCGTCTCTCTCTTGTGCTCCAGCGACAGTTTATCCAGCGACAGTTCGTCAGCTGCAGCGTCGCCGCTAGCCTTCTCCTCTGCGGCTCGCTTCGCCTCTTGCTCGCGTCGCTGTACAACCTCATAGCAGTGTTAAAGGCAGCCAGGGCTCCGGTTTCCATCGCTTTAGGCACGTACACGCTGCGCGACGGTCTTGTACTTGGGCACCTCGTCCTGCGGCACGTAGCCCTGGCGGATGCGGATGGGCTTGCGCGTGGACCCGTCCGCCCGACGCGACGCCGGCACCACCACCTCCCCGTCGGCGGTACGCACAGCCCCAAGCGGCAGCTGCGAGTTCTTGGTCGCGCTCATCACCTCAAGTGTCAAAAAGGTTGGTTGTGGTAATGAAAAGACCATCACTCTTGGTTCATACAGTACTGTATCTAAACTATAGCATGGCAATGTTGTGGTCGTCGATGACGACGCGGACCTGACTAACTGGCGGAGCCCACGCTGCGCGGTGGGGAGGAGATGACGTCGCAGTGGTGACCACCCGCCTCTGGTCGCACTTGCGATTGGCGCGGAAGGCGAAGACGGCGCCGACGAGGCCGGCGACGGCCAGCACCACGCACGCGTACAAGACGGGACTGCGTAGTGCCGAGTTGGACGTCGGTGGTTCGGTGCTGCTGGGGCCGTCGGTGCCACGTTGGTCTGGGTCGCGATCCTGGCCATCGGTTTGGTCTGTAGTTGAAGTTGTTGAAGTTGCCTTTGTGTCGGAAGTCGGAGCTGTTGAGTGGTCGGAGTGGGTGATCAAACTGGCAGTCGACGAGACATCTCCCAGTTGTTGGGCAGAGGTTGACAGCTCCAGGGCGGTGCTCTCGACTGCTGCTCGCTCTTCGGTGGACGTGACGTTGCCACTGGAGTAGCTGGCAATGTCCTGGTCCTGGGAGAGTCTTGGTGAGGTGGCAGACTGGCTGGCCTTGTTGGGGCTAATCGTTGTGGGCGAAGACGATGCTGTCGATGGGCTGGAGAAGGCGTACACTGGTGCAGGGGCTGCGGTTTGGACTGTGGCTGGTTCGAGGATCGGGCTTGAAGGAGCAACAGTCTCTGCGGCCTTGGATAGCGAGCTTCGGATCTCATTAGCGATGTAGGATTCCTGGCTGATTGAGATGGTGGCAGCGCTGTTATCTGAAAAGCTTGTGGGGGTGAAGGGGAGAGCGCTGGCGGGAGCTGGGGTGACCATTAATGGAATGATGTCGTCGGAATTGAACGGAGAAAATATCTGGGGTATCGGTGATCTGGTGAGAGCAGATACGATTGCTGCACTTGAGGTTGTATCCCTTCCAGGGCCAAAGGTTGACGGAGAAGGAGAACCTTCAATGCCTGTGGACGATAATGAGGTGGGGGCTGCTTCGATAATGTCGACATCTTGACTTGAACTGCTGTCAAAGCTCGTATCTCGTGGTTCGACTGCGAAGAAGTCGGGTCTTGTG
This sequence comes from Phytophthora x cambivora, assembly GCA_033557925.1. Taxonomy (NCBI): domain Eukaryota; phylum Oomycota; class Peronosporomycetes; order Peronosporales; family Peronosporaceae; genus Phytophthora; species Phytophthora x cambivora. Next base: position 471,253 of record JAUCEB010000008.1, on the reverse strand, counting down.
TCTCCCGCATTCACGGTGGTGTGCCCTGATCTGTCAGTGCTGAAAGAAGTTGCCGATTCTCGAAGATAGCGCCCTAAAAAGAATCGCCCTTGTGCAGCGACTATCGAAAGCAGCATAACAACTACGGACAGCGCGTGTTTGTCCATGGTGGTGGCGGATGTGAAGTGGGCAACGAAACGGCGGACTAAGTCCGTGGATATGCGTTGCAGGGTCCAAGATGGGGAGACCAAGCAGGGCTCCTCTCAACTGGTATTTGGTCCACAAAACGGTGGAAGAACATTGCTCCCTTTTACAGACGAGGTCTAAGCGGTTCAGTTAGAGCTCTTCAACATCCAGGCTAAGAATGCACCAATGGTGGTTGAAGCCACGGATTTCTTATACGTTCAGCCGTTGTCTGCTACGCAGAGTACCACAAGCTTCATGGTGTTTGGTGTCGCCAGCTCCCTGCATGAATGTGGACCCGAGACTGGTAGGGAGTAAATTACTACTTCATTATTAGTACTCCTTACCAAGTACTTCGAAGTATCTTACAAGACGACAATGTTGTGATCGTCAAACTGAACCCGGCCGGCTAAGTCTGTGGGGGATGAGGGAATCGAAGCTGGTGTAGCCACCGGCGTAGATATCCGGTAATTCCTCTCTTCGTTTCGACGCTTGGCTCTGTATCCGACAACGACGCCGATAAAGCCCGCGACCGCCAACACAATGGAGGCATAGAAAAATGGGCTTTTCGTCACTGTTGACGTGGCTGAAAGACTACCATCGCCTGAGCTTTGATCGCTACTCCCAGACGTTTGAGAGGGTGGTGCTGCTGTGGTAGCTGGCGGAAGGCTCTTGTTCACTGTCACGGGATCGGAAGTGCTGGACGATGAACCAGATGACGACGTACGGGAATAATCGCTACCCGTTGAATTTTTAACCGGAGCCGCGGGCGTAGCAGCAGGGAAATCAATGTCGGCGGTACCTGAGTTTGCTGGCTCTGGCTCGGATGTAGCAGGAACGGGCAGCGTCGAGGTTGGGGACAAGTCCGTTGATTCACTACCAGGCCCAACAGCAGGAGAATTTGTCGATGCCGGAACGAAAGCTGGCGAGGGGGAAACGCCGTTATCTGACGATGATGCCATCGGTGGTGGTGGTGTCAACACACTCGGATTGTAGGGCACCGGCGAGGCAGATTTCTCGCCTTGTTCATTCCACGGCTTCATACTGGTCGAACCAGAGCTGGACCAAAAGCCACTGCCACCGTTATTGATGCTGCCGGTAGCGTTGTCGCTCACACTGCTGCTGCTGCCGGCACCGATACCACTGCTACCACCGCCACTTTTGCTATTATAGGCAACCTCTGGTTCCTTAATCGCCACATTAGAACTTTCGGACGTGTCGTTGCCGAGAGATACAGGATATTCGATACCGTCGAACGATGTGGAACTAACATTGTCTGCAACAACATCATTTGTTGCGCTTTGTGCTGAGCTAGATCCTTCACCAATCACCAGTGAAGCGTTTATCCTATTATCATGTCCAGGACACGATGCCTCAATGGATCTCGAATCGGTATTTCCACCGCTGACGCTGGCAGTACTCGAGCCACACGCCGTACACCTCCAATTGACCGGGATCCAAGTGGCGTTCGTTCCCGACATCCCCAGAAACACGTCGCGCGATAACACCAAGTCTCCGTGCTCGCAGGTAGTTGCACATTGTGCAGCCACCCGAACAACCTGTCGAGTGCCAGGTGTGCAACCGTCGATCTCCTCGCCGCCGCACCACACTTCAGTGCACTCCCCGCACATTTGAGCGCAATGCATCACAGCGTAACCTGCTCCTTCATCAGTTGGCAGTGGAGCTGCTCGTCCTTGAACTTCGGACGCGTGACCTGTTCGAATCGCTGCACTGATCGCCACCACAGTCAACAGTGACCTCCTCATCCGCTCGCGTAGGCTGTCGGCGGAATTCTTCAATGCGAGAATCTGGTGGTGACGACTATGGCGTGCGTCGCTGTGACTGCGAGCGAGCGGTGGATACTTCGTCATGTGCAGCGCCTTCAACTGCCGCGTCTGGCAGCCGCATTCTGTGCCAGTTCCGTCTGTGCCACATCCTCCAACGCCACGACATGGGCGGTAGGCCCGTAGTCGATATCGACCGCCGTGCGCCACAAGCTGCTGCAATTGAGCCCGGACCAAGTGCAGTCACGGACTGTACCCATGTGTCTGATAAAGAGACAGAGCCGGAAAGTTGGACAAGATGTTTTTAACGTGGCGGTAGTCGTATTCGGTGCCATGAGTGTACCGTTTCCTCCACAGACTGTCCGCTTTACGGTCGCAATACAGCAGAAGCGTATCAGAGACGATGAGCGAGGACGAGTTCGTGGTGCTGCTGGAGCACGCCGGCATCCTGGAGACGTCGGACGAGAACGACATGGAGTTCATGGAGGAGACGGTGCTGCGCGAGTGGCTGGAGCGCGACGGCGTGCAGCTGTTCACCACGCAGATGACGACGGCCAAGCGCGAGCAGAGCGACGGCGACCTGGTCGTGGACGGCAACGCGTCTGCTGCGCCGACGGCCACAGCTACAGTCCCAGCCACGACGCTGGTGGGCGAGGCGCGCACGAGGATGGCGGGGCACATCCTCGCCCGGCTATTGGAGAGAGGCTGGATCGCCCCCATTGAGTTCGACTACGACGAGGATGAGACGGAGGTACTGCACGTTGGCTGAAGTTTCGATCATGTCGTGGAGTTGTTTGCTGATTAAATTTGGGCTGGGGTTACGGTGGGTACTGCAGGAATGGAAGACCAAGCTGTACACGCCGCGTCTCCGGACAAATGAGGCGTACAGGATTTACATCGAGAAGGACCCAGCGGTACGACTAGCGAGTGCATGTTGCAGTTGTTGCCTAGAGCTTGATAGGAGGAGAAACCTGCGGGACGATACCCACTGTTGGGATGTGGTCGTTGGTTGGCTGGTGCTGTCCTTGCTGCAGGCGACGCAGTTGACCGCGCGGGGATACCATCTCCGTGCCCACGAGCTCCGAAAGGCTGGCTTGTCGGTAGGGTGTACACCCCTTCTCGGCAAGCCATGTGCTTGCCGCTTGCTGTTGGATGCTGACATGCTCGATGCATTTGGTGGTTTTGTTGTGGTAGACGGAGCCCGTTGTAGCTGAGATGCCAGCCGCCATCCCTGTATCGGTACGGCCCTGAACAATATTCCAACGTTGAAGATCGATCACCTTTAACATGCCGATTCGACTGTTTAGGTTGCGGACAACGACATGAAGTCGCGGTTACGGGAAAAGATGTGGCAAGACTGCTTCCCGACGTGCTCCGAGAGCGCCAAACAGACATTTTTATCGTTCACTCGGCCAGAGATCATTCTCTACGCCACACTAGGACTGAACCTCATTAGCAACGGAATCAGCAGCGTACCAGCGTTCTCGCGCGAGCTGAAGAGTATGGGCGTAACCAGTGCCGACGACCGATCTATCATTGTCGGTTTTCTAGCCAAGGCCTTCCCGACTGAGTAGATCAAATGGCAACAGTATGTATCTAACAATGTGATGTTTACCGTTTTGTCAAAAATAACGCGCTCAAGATGAGTTGGTAGTGCACAATAGAGGAAAATGGTGGCTGCATGCTGACTCAACAGAACGTCGAGCACCTACGAGTAGTAAATCCCAAGCGCGAAGCCGCTGGAGAAACCCGCCGACGACGGCAGGTTCGTCTTCATGATCTTGAGCAGTTTCCGGTACCAGAGCTTGACGTCCTCGCTGTCGATCTTGCCGTCGCCGTTGGGGTCCACCTTGGCGATCATGTCCTTCTGCACCTTGCCCCACTTGATGTCAACTAGCCGAGCGCCGCCGCTCCGCGGCGGTAGCGCTATTATTTACGTTGGTGTTTATATGAGCCGCCGCTACGCGGCGGTGTTATTATTATCTATGTCAGTTTTATTAAATTAGCCGAGTCCCGCCGCTGCGCGGCGGAGTGATATCCCGCCTCCGTTCCGCTCGCCTCGTCGGCTCGCTGCACTACTCGCAGTGCTATGCCAATGAATCCGATGAAGGGCGGGCCCTGCGGTCCCGCAATAAACGCCGGTGGGGCCGCCTTCGGCGGCGGGGGCCGCCTTCGCTGCGCTCGGCAGCTTTTTGGCCAATGGGGTGCCGCCGTCGCTGCGCTCGGCGGCTCGGCGGTCCAGTGTACCCATGTCCAAATGTACCCATGTGACACACCAACGGAGAGACAGACGGACAGGGGGCTCTTGTAGATGTTGAGGACTAGCCGAGCGCCGCCGCTCCGCGGCGGTGGCGCTATTATTTACGTTGGTGTTTATATGAGCCGCCGCTACGCGGCGGTGTTATTATTATCTATGTCAGTTTATTAAATTAGCCGAGTGCCGCCGCTGCGCGGCGGAGTGATATCCCGCCTCCGTTCCGCTCGCCTCGTCGGCTCGCTGCACTACTCGCAGTGCTATGCCAATTCGTCCGATGAAGGGCGGGCCCTTCGGTCCCGCAATACACGCCGGTGGGGCCGCCTTCGGCGGCGGGGGCCGCCTTCGCTGCGCTCGGCAGCTTTTTGGCCAATGGGGTGCCGCCATCGCTGCGCTCGGCGGCTCGGCGGTACAGTGTACCCATGTCCAATGGACAGGCGTGACACACCAACGGACGTCCCACAGACGGGAAGGTTACCCCAGTAGATGTTGAGGATGTAGCCGTTGTAGGCGGCCGTCTGCGCCATGATGAAGACGATGCCCACCGCCACAGCCGCAGCCTTGCCCACCTGCTTGAGAGCGTATCCCGAGCAGAAGCCGAGACCACCCGCCAGCGTGAGCTCGCCGCAGTTGGCCAGCACCACGTCGATGATCTGCTCAACGGGGTCGTTTTTCTTCTTGTTGGGGTCTCCGCTACCCGACGGCCCGTCCTGCGGTCAACAAAATCAGCAACGGTCAGATCTGCTGCTTAATAGGTTTAACATTTGAGACTTAGTCAAGTCCAAGTACGCACCGCAGCCGCCAGCAGCATCGCGTCCTGGCACAGCGCCGAGTCCTTGAGCAGCAGCGACACGGAGGCGCTCAGCACGGCACCAGCCACGACGATGTGCGGCGAGCGAGTGATGGAACGCGCCGGCAGTCGCAGCGCCAGCGCCTGGTTGCGCGTCTGCAGCTTCTTGCCCGTCGACATGGCGCGCGAGCTCAGTTTGAGCGCCTGCGGGCGGATGAGGACTGCAACCACCGGCAACGACAGTCAGGCGGGGACGTTGCTGAGAGTGAATGGGCATGGGAGGCGTAGTGTACGTACAGAGCTGCGAGCGCATGTGGATCGACATGGCGGACAACGAAGAGCGAGCGACGTGAACTGGACGGCGAGACTTAGCAAGTGACGAGGAAAAACGTGCGGTGCGCACCGCCGGACGGAGGGTTCTTTTTGCGTGACTATGTATCTTTTGGCCATCAAATGATGTGGTGCACACAACACAACTTCAACTTCAGGAATAGCTGCCATTGCAGATCGTTTCGAGCCACAAACTTGCTTGAGCGACGATCGCCATGTCCAACCAACCTCGCGTTGTCCTATATGACATGGAGAATGGGAGCCGCGTCACCTCTGGCTACGGCGACCCGGTCTCGCCCACAGAGAGTGAGGGTGAGGAGGTCTACAACCCCATCACGGGAAAGTTCGAGCGTGGCGGGGGCATGTCTCGACTCTCCAAGTCCAGGTCGGGCTTCAGCGACCCACGGAACCAGTACCCGTTCCACACCCCGACCGTGGAGCCAGAAGCGGTCTACCCGGACCGAGCTCGCAGATGCGCCTTCTTGCGGGAGTCGACGACGCAGATCGTCCTCGGCGCAATAGCAGGACTGCTTCTAGGCATGCTGCTGTCGAAATTTCACGTCTCCGACGACGTCAGTGTCCTCGTGAATCTTCCCGGAAAGGTGTTTCTCCAGGTGCTCAAGTGCTTTGTGGTCCCCATGGTCTTTACCAGCCTCTCCACGACCGTGGCTGACATCGTGCTGCTGGGCAAAGTGTCCATCATCGGCGCGCGCACGGCGCTCATATTTACGACACTGTCGTCGATCGCCTCCATGCTGTCGCTTACAATCGCTATGCTCTTGCGTGGCCTCCACCCACTCACCAAGGGCGTCACCTCCGTAACATCATCCGCATTTTTCAGCATCATGTGCGAGAACGGCAGCTTCTTGACGTATAACGCGACTGGCACGGCGACGTGCTCGGGAGACTCGATGAACAGCACGACTCGTTATCAGTTTTACGACCCGACTCGAGTGCTCCTGACCAGCGGCACTGCAAAGTCCGCTGCTACTGTGACCATGCAAATCACGGATATCTTGAACCAGCTCATTCCGTCCAACATCTTTTCCAGCTTTCAGCAAGGCATGCTACTGAGTGTAGTCACGTTTGCCATCACCTTCGGCGCCGCAGCGGTCCAAACGAGCCCCCATGAGAGCAGCCCGCTACTCGACGTCCTGAAGCAGATGAACAAGATATTCTTCCATGTAATCAGCAAGGCGATTGACTGGAGCCCCATTGCTGTGATGTCACTTGTGGCCGGCTCGCTCTCAGGCCAAGTTATGCTCGGCCAGGTCGCAACTCATGTGGGCGTCCTCGTGCTGTGTACCGTCCTCTCCATTCTCATCTTTGAACTGGTCTTCTTCCCCGTCTTGCTATGGATAACAATCAGGAAGAACCCCTTCCCGTTCATGCGCGCGATGCTTCCAGCGGCGATGTTTGCATTGGGTTCGTCTTCATCGCTCGTAACGCTACCAGTAACGCTGCGCTGCGTGGAGTCCACGCGCGAGGTGCCTCGCAGCATTCTGCAGTTTGTGGTCACGATCGGGTGCATCCTTCACAAGAACGGCTCAGCTCTCTACTTACCGTGCGCCTTGGTTTATCTCGTGTCCACGTCTGAGAAAGCAGTGCCACTAGGCTGGCTGCAACTTACGCTCATCTTGCTTCTATCGGTTCTGGGCTCCATGGGGGCAGCTCCAATCCCAAATTCCAGCGTCGTCATTGTCTACTCCATCTGGACAACGATTTACACCAACGAGGAGGTTCCAGCAAGCTACAGCTACCTGGTGGCCATTAGCTGGTTCCTCGGTCGACTCATGACTGTTTGCAACATCGTCGGCGACGCGTATGTGGCTCGCATCATTGCCGAGCAAATCGAAGACGAGGACGTCGACAACGTTGAGACGTAGACAACATTGTCGTTGCACTTGAATAAATCCAACAGCTATGGATAGCTGGAGACGTGATTCTTCGCACTGGTAGACGCCCTGCCACCGTCGCACCACCGTTGCTAGACACGATCATGGGCGAGTTGGCACGCTCCAAGCGCTAGTCTTCTTCAAAGCATCTTCACTACCCCCTTCACCACGTTGGTCCCAGTCTCTCCTCTCCCACTCCCATGCCGAGCAGCATTGCCACCGCGAGATCGACTTGGGCTCTGCACATCGAGCTTGTGTTGCAACCTCTCAACGTCGCAGTGCCGCGCACACTTCAACAAGTCATGCGCACGCGGCGCTGGATGATTGGCCGCGTCCCGCGAATCCATTTCTCTGCGTTTTTGGCGCAGTCAAACGAATGGACAGGCAGGGATCCGAGTGGATCCACGATGTGGATCCAAGTGGCCAGGTGAATCCGCCTCCGGTTCAGACGGGTGAACACCAACGACCGCCAGGAATCCAAGCTATAATAGCTCACCCCAACGCAGAGCAAGACTCGAGTGCCTCAAGCTAGGACGCAACATCGTCGCAGCGACGACGTCGCTGTAGAGAAACCGCGGACACTTGCAATTCCTCCTGGATGGACCACTGCAACTTGAGTAAGCCATCTTGTCTGACGTCACATCGGATTCAGTCGACGTCGCTGATTGGCTGGCGGCTGCTGTGTGCGTTACACAGATAACGATCGGCTGCGGAGGGTGCATGGGCTCAGTGCAAAAGTCCACGCGTCGGAGAGACCTGCCGACCACATCGCAGCAGCATGCCGTGCTACCTGACCGAGTGCGACCCCATGGCGGAGGCCAAGCGCTTCGGCCTCGCCATGGCCGGTCTGTACGCGTACCACTTCGTGGTGGACACGGTGTTCATCCGCCCCACCGTGCGCTTGATGCTGCGCAAGGGCTGGCTGACCAAGGACAAGGAGGACAAGATGCGCGAGTCGCTCTACAAGAACGCGGCGGTGGGCGCGTTCCACCTGCTGGGACTCTACATCGGTTGGCACGAGCCGTGGTTCCTCGACAAGGAGGAGTACTTCAAGGAGTTCCCGTACGTGACCAGCGAGCTGCAGCGCTGGTACTACATGATCTACCTGAGCTTCTGGTTCCAGAGCATCGACTTCATGCTCAACCTCACCAACAAGCACTACACGGTCAAGCGCAAGGACAACGCCGAGATGCTCGTGCACCACGTCGCCACCATCTCGCTCATGCTCTTCTCGTACTACGTCGACCTCACCAAGATCGGCCTCTGCGTGCTCATGATCCACGACGTCAACGACCTGCTGCTCGAGACAGGTGCGCCCAAAACCGTCTGCTTCTTTTTCTAGTACTGTGACTGACGAGCTGACTTTGTGTGCCTTGTTATTGCAGCTAAGGTGTTTGTGTACATGCAGTGGGAGACCGTGGCCAACATCTTCTTCGGCCTGTTCGCGCTGGCGTGGTTCGTCGTGCGCTGGTTCTTCTACTCGTACAACATCCTGCACAGCGCCTACGCCTTTGCGTACAGGGACATCATCGCGCCCATCATGGAGGCTGGCAGCTTCCACGGCGTTGACGCTAACGTGTGGTACTGGGTCTGGGTCGTCTGGTTCGGCTTCCTGTGCCTGCTGCTTGTGCTCCACATCTACTGGGGCTTCCTGATTGTCAAGATGGTGATCAAGGCGCTCGGCGACGGCAACGTCGAGAAGGACATTCGCAGCGACTCGGAGGGCGAAGAGGACGGCGCTGCCGAGGAGGAGGAAGACGAGGAGCCGAAGAAGCCGCTGGAGGCGTCCACCACCAACGCCACCACCAAGCCCCGGCGTCGTCGTGCCCCCAAGGCTGAGTAAGCCGCGCACCGTTAGTCGGCTGACTCCCGTGATTGCGCCCGTGCGTTCACAGCGACGCGACGGCGGAAACAGGGAGCGATTTTTGGCGAAGACCGTCACGTATATCTGCGTGGACGGACGTCATATTGTAGAGAAGAAGAGGGCGAGTGGATTGGTCGTGGAGGCAGTAGAGCTTAGAGATTGGGAGGCCCCGCAATCAACAGGAGATGTTATCAAGGCCGCGGACTCGTCATTGATCCGGGGCAATCATGAACACGCACAATCGTACCATATTTTGGGTACCAATGCTACCGTATCACCCCTCTACTTGAAACACCCCTTACGGTACACTTCCTCTCACAAATCCCACCCAGTCACTTGCCAACATGAGCGCGTCCGTGTCGAGACACTTCGTAGCCGAGAAGGTCAAGGCGCTCTGCGTCGTGAGCGACGTTCGCTACGCGTCGGAGACGCTGCAGGAAGATTTCGAGGTGCTCCCTCTGGTGGCCACCGGCGGCTGGGACAACGAGGTACCTACTAGAAGGCCACATCTCCCGCTGGTAATTTGTTGCTCACAGTAGCTGATCTGCTGCCCCACAGACCAACCACGTGACGCTGCACCTGCCTGTGCGTCCCACGCGCGACGAGCGAGAGCTGCGCAGAGAGTTCGGGTGCGTCAAGTAGCTGGCAGCAAGTGGTGGAGACTGCGGACTGACTGGTTTGGTGTGTTAGACGCGGAGACAGCGATGCGCGTCCGTGCGAGCTGAGCACTTTGGCGGAGGCGGAGCATGAGGGAGACGTGAACGCGCTGCAGTTTGTGGCGGCCAGGGGCGAGAACCTGCTGGTCAGCGCGTCGTCTGCGGGCGGAGTCTTCGCCTACCGTGTGTCTTCCAGCTCCAGCGACGACGCAGCGATGTCGGATGGAGACGCGAGCAAGCCGCTGTCTCCGTTCGCGATGCCGCAGTGGGAGAACGTGTTTACTGGGGCGGCGGCCACGTGCGTGGAGGTCAGCGAGAGTCGCACGAGTCTGGTGACTGCCAGTGTCGGCGGAGCCTTGGCGTGGTTGAAGCTGGACGACACAGCGAGCGTCGAGAAGATAGGTACGTTCAGGATGGATAGCTGTGTACTGTACTCTACTAGAGTAACTCTAGATATCCTTCTAGAACTGACGTTTTGATATTGCATTGGTTGCAGAAAACAAGGACACGAGTCGACTGCCGATCAATGCAGTAAAGTTTTTGGGCCGCGACTCTGTTGTCGCCACTGTCGGGTACGATGCAATTGCGTTCAAGCGCAATCCTCCGCCTCTGATGATTTTATGTGGGATTGCTTTGACAGCTCGACACCTGGAAGCCAACTTCGTATCTGGGACCTCGCGGCCAACAACCAGTACCCTGTCACGACCTGCGCCGAGTACGTCAGCTGTTCCTGATATACTTCTGTGCGATGGCTACTAACTCACTTTCCCCCACATTGAATCGTTCAGTCCTAGCTCAAAAAGCGTTCTGACTACGTTGGAGACGCACCCAACGCGGCCCGAGCTGCTAATTACCGGCGCAGACGACGGTCGTGTGAGTTTCTGGGATCGCCGAAAACTCGACGCGCCCTTCCGCACCGAGGCGTACCACCAGCGCGCCGTCCGTGCACTGAAGCTACACTCATCGTCGCCTCGGTACCTGTACACTGGCGGCGACGATGCAGTTGTCAATTGCTGGGACTTCCATCACGGTCGCAATCCTCGTGATCCTGTCGAGTATGAACGCTACAGTGGTGCTAGTGGAAGTGCAGCCGGTCAGAACTTGACTCCGTTCGGCTCGTTGGGTACTTCGAACGGGTTTGCGAAGGGACCCCACGTACAGCCTCTCGCCTCGGGTTTCTTGCCGTGGAACGCTCTGGCGGTCCATGCCGAGTCTGACACACTCGTTGCAGGCTCCGACGCGCAATCCGTTGTGATTGTACAGCAGGTGTCGAAGTGGAAGCAATAGCCGCACTGAAAAAGAAAGATAATCAAACGTGGCTTAACACATTCAGACTGTCAGATCCTTAAGGTGATATGCTTTCTGGACTGGTACTGTTCCTGGGCACAGCGGGGCACTCGCTCGGCCTACTCAAGCCAAAACGAAATAGGATCGAGGGTGAGCTACCGGATCTTAGACGTTGCACTGCGTGTTCACACGTACATGTAGATGTGCGGCGGTAGCTGAAGAGTTGGGGCAATGCTGTCCAGCATATCTGGATGCTGAAGATACACCACTTGGTTGTAAAAGCCTCCACCATCACAGTACCCTTTTGAGAGAAGCAGTTGAAACTTTAGCCCAAGTGAAGGCTCAAGCACGTAAAAGAATCGAAGCACCGAGGCCTCCCCCTTGTTGTGCAGAGGACGATCGCTTGGGGCCCGATGCGCTGCCACCGCAGTAAATACACGAAATAGTCGCTTGAGCCAGGAATTGGGCGGCTGATTGTCACTTGTCACGTCGGCATGCACGTAAAGCACGCTAAACTGTGAACTGGTCGAAGTAAGAACCGCACGCTGCGAGTCGAGCGTCAATAGCACGAAAAGCAGCACACGCTCCAGGTCTACATCATCTACACGCAATTTCCCAGCGAGATAGACAACCACAGGGAGTCCGGCAAGGTCTACTCCAGCGCAGTAGCAGAACTCTAGAGCCTTCAGGTCGGAAAAATCTTCCTTCTTTGCGCGTTGAATCGCCGCCACATAATCCCATTCAGCTGTACTCGCAGTGGCCTTCTCAAGGCGCTTCTGCTCTTTGACTGCGGCTTCCGCTGCACGCCGCTGCCGTTCCTCCTGCATCCGCTGCAGCCGATCCAAGCGTTCCACATCTGGATCACCTAGCATGGCCCGAAATGCCAGAATGTCCCTCCCTTCTTCGTCATTTTCAGGGTCACCAACAGAATCGAACGCCCCATCACTGTTGTATTGCGTGTGCTTCTCCCTGCTGTTGGCCTCGCCGCACTCAAATTCTTGCTGATTGTTGTCGAACGCATCAAAGGACGCATGACTAAGATCACCAATTCGGATCTTGCGCTCTTCAATGATCGGCTCACCAAAACTGTCGCCTACCAGTAGGCAAAATACATTCGTTAGAGCTCGAGAACAGCGTTGAAAAGCAATTTCTTGCGAAAACGAACCGAGATCCCTTGTCTCCAGCATCTTCTGCGACTCGTGCCGCTCCCTCATCGTTCGCGGGAAATACAGCGGTAGCACCCGCTCGTACACGAACATGTCTTGGACCGACTCCACGCACAGAATTACCCGGTCGAAGGCATCGGCATAGTGCTCGAGGTATCGCCGCACCGTCCTCGCTGCAATGTGCGCAGCCTCCTCCCTTGGGTAGCCCTTGCGCTGCGTGTAGATGCACCCAATTGCCACGGAGCGCAGTCCGTTCTCCCTGGCAACCGTGAGCACGCTGCGGTAGCACGAGTGCAGCGCGTGCTCGGCCGCGTTGTGGTACCTGGGCAAGTAGCGCGGCCCCACCGTGTGCAGGATGAACTTGGCTGGCAGCCGGCAGCCACGGGTGAGCACAGCGTCCCCCGTGCGACACGCGCCGGCGGCGTCGCACTCGACGGCGATCTCTGAACCGGCGGCCTTGAGCAGCCTGCCGAACTCGCCGTCGCTCTCACGCATGGACTCGCTCGTCGAGTTGACCACGGCGTCGACGCGCAGCCAGTGCAGCGGGCCGCGCCAGAGCGAGAGCTTCCCGTTCAGCGAGTGGTTGACGGCGAAGGGCGCGTCCGCCGGGTCGGGCGCCGAAAGTGGGTCATGCACGTGGCCGGTGGCTTTGATAAGGGGCGTGGCGACAGCGGCGTCCCAGAGCGGCAGGAGCCCGCACTCGATGGGCGCCTCGACGTCGCCCATCACTAATTGATTGACTGGGGGATTCAGCGCGCCGCTTCAAGATCCTTTTCTGGTGTGCACCACTCTGGAATGTCGCCCGAGTTCGCGCGACATTCAAAAATACTGTACCGGTACCCCCAACCGCCAGTGATGGTCCTTTTTGGAGCCAGATGACGACTCCGCTTGGCCGACGACGACTGGCTTCGCGGGACCCCCACTCACACGCGACGTGGTGAGTGTGGCAGTGCGTCAAGACACACGGCTGTCCGATGGATAGAGCTGCTGTTCGTATTGGCGCTTGGCTCAGCCTAACCTCGAGCATGAGGCCGCAGCCGGCGTCCACGTGAATTGCCCCACGCTCTGTTTGACGTTGCCCTTGCGCCAGCTGTCCAAGATCGGAGCGCTTTCGCAATCGAACCTCCGAAACTGAATGCGACTCAGACTCGCCCACAATACGGCGAAGCGTCGGAGTGCAACCTGTGATCTCTAGTTCCCCCGTAACACCCGATCACTGACGCGCAGCGCGTGGGCTTCTGCGACTTTTCGCGTGGAATGTATCGGCGCCCAACAGCAACCGCAAGAAAACTTGCCGCGCACAGCTCAACTTCGAGTTCTCTCATTCTCCAATTGACGCCGTCGACCGCAGGTCTTCACGGGCGTCTATCTGTTCTACATCTAAAGCGCTACACACACAGGACGCAATGGCGAGTCGCTGCGCGCGCAAGAGCTCAAGTCTGCGGGCCGCCAAGCGCTGGCTCGTGGACGAGATGGAGGTCATGGAGGCGCTGGCCGCCACCCGCCGCGTGCGCCCCATCGACACGCAGGCCAGCAAGCAGAAGCTGCGCGTGCTGGGCGAGTTCTTCCCCACCGTGGCCGTGGACGTGCGCCGCGACGTGCTCATGGCCGCCAACTACCGCGAGGACGTAGCGGCGGCCATGCTGGGAGACCTGGCGCAGGAGCCGGTGTCCGCCCACGCACAGGACCCCACGGAGCTGCTGTTCGTGGACCTGCATGCGGATGAGGACGCTGCCTCGGAGCTCGCGGACGAGGAGGACTGGAGCGAGGTCGCGGCCGCCAGCAACGGCACCGACGCGTGGGTCGTGATCCAGGACGACTGGGAGGTCGTGGACAAGGACGGAGAGAAGGTGCGGACTTTCGCCGACGTGCTGCAGGCAACAGCTTCGACTCCGGCGTCGCCGGCAGCCAGTCCAAAGCGACCGGCACTGCTATCGCGGCTCTCCATTATGGAGCACGCCCCTGTACCCAGCCGCGCGTTGAAGTTGGCGGAGAGCGACCGTGCGCTTCCGACCTACGAGTTGGAGCGGGGCGTCAAGTCTTTCGGCGCACGGAAGCGCCACCTGCTCAAGCACCGTCGGTAGGGCGATGGATGAAAGCAACCTCGCCACGCCGCGCCGGGGCGACAACGGCGAATTGCCCCGGAGAATTTTATTATTTTGGAGTCGGCGCTCCCTAGTCGGCAAAGACGGAAAAGTCCAGCGCACGACCGAGCGGCCGCAATTGAACTACATTAGCAGCAACAGCATCAAGCAGCAACAGCCACGGGCGGTGCAGGTGGCCTCGCTGCCACCTCCATCGATGCAGTATCATAAACGACCATAAAGAAATCACCCGAAATGGAACAACATACTGTACATTGTATTTGTATCGGCAAACCAGGATGCAATCGCAGCTCAGCTACCGGTACATCAATTTGTTGTGCAGTTGCTGCGACGCCGCCAGGATTCACGCCATGCGACGCTAAAGCCGAAAAACTTCAACGGGACGACCACAGCGGCATTGACACATTGACATCGCATCAACACGGCCCAACATGACTTCCTGGAAGGAATTAGCGTCATGCATTCCATGCTGTCGTCCCACTGTTTTCAGTTTCGACTTGAAAATCGTATTGGAACTTGAAGTGGCCAGCGTAATCGGGGCTTCCCGGTAGTCTGTCGTTACGTCCCCCCTCGCCATCACGATCATTATAAATACCTGGGCCGCACGCGGGGGCTTCGCTGCGCCACAACTCCCCCGACCCCACCGCCGCCATGTTCAAGGTCTACGCGGAGCGGGCGGAGTTGCTGCTGGAGGACTGCCGCGCGGGCGCCGGCCCGTGGCTGCGTCTGACGGCGAACGCGTCTTCGGGCGGCGTGGACATCGCAGTCGGCAGCGCCGTGCAGCCCAGCGAGGACGCGGCCACGGTGCCCATCCACGCGGTGTACGGCGTGTACACGCTGCTGAGCGGGCCGTACCTGGCGGTGGTGACGGACTCGCGCGTCGTGGGCTCGGGCCCCAACAGCGAGAAGATCTACTGCATCCTGGAGCTGACGCTGCTGCCCGTGAGCGCCGCCGCGCACCAGAGCTTCTTCAAGCACGCGAGCGCCCGGGAGAAGCAGGACGAGCGCGAGTACTGCCGCATGCTCACGGCGGCGCTGGCCTCGCGCACCTTCTACTTCAGCTACGACCTGGACCTGACGCTGTCGGCCCAGAAGCGCGCGTCCGCGTGCTCCTCGTCGGCGGCGCAGCGCCAGTCGCCGCTGTACGCGCGCGCGGAGGAGGATTTCTTCTGGAACAAGCCCGTGCTGGGCCGCTTCATCGAGCTGGAGCTCAGCGACTGGATCGTGCCCGTCATCTCGGGCTTCGTCAAGGTCATCAAGAAGTGCGACGTCAACGGCCAGCGCTGCGATATTTTATTCTTCACGAGGCGGAGCTGGAGACGAGTGGGAACGCGCTTCAACGTGCGGGGCGTCGACAAGGACGGCTGCGTCGCTAACTTCGCCGAGACGGAGATGCTGCTGGTCAAGCCGTCCAGGGCCGTGTGCTCGTACGTGCAGGTCCGAGGCAGCATCCCGCTGTACTGGGACCAGATGGTCACGCTGAAGTACATGCCACGCACGCGCTACGCCTTCTCGGGCCACGAGAGCGTCGTGGACTGGAACGAGTTGGCGTTCCGCGCACACATGGACAACCTCATCCAGCGCTACGGCCACATCACATGCGTGAACCTCATCGACAAGGCCGGCAAGAGCGCGACGGTGCGTGATCAGTCGCAACTCGGCTCGGCATTCGGCAAGTACGTCAAAAAGTACAACCTGCTGTCCAAGTCGGGCGACGGAACAAGCTCGGTCGGGTCCGCCGCAACGTCGTCGATGCCCCCCTCTCCTGCACTTCATGCCTTGTCACCTCGCCACCACAAGAGCATGTCGATCTCACTGCCCTCCGCTCCTGCGTCCAATGGGAGTAACGGGTACGGGCCCTCGAGTGGGGGCGGTTCAGGTGCAGGATCGCCGACTAGTGCGTCCGCAGTCAGCAGTGAAAAGGGGTCCGGGTCATCAGGTACTCCGGCACTGCAGTCGTCCGTGTCCCTGCCCGTAAGAGAGCAACCACCGCTTCATGTGGCGATCCCGTCGGCGCCCACATCAATCTCGCAGCTCTTTGCGGAACCCGTGGCTTATGTATGGTTCGACTTCCACCACGAGTGCCGCAAGATGGCGTGGCATAACCTGTCCAAGCTCATGACAGAGGTGGAGGAGCAGTTTACGCAGTATGGATGGTTCGAGTGCGATGGCGAAGGACGACTGCTCTCTCGCCAGCGTGGCGTCTTCCGTGTAAATTGCATGGACAACTTAGACCGCACCAACGTCGTGATGAGCCTCTTTGCACGACGCACGGTACTCATGGCACTGCAGCTCTACCCATTCAACACGGTTGAAAACGACAAGGGCAACAGTGTCCTAGACTCGCCGTACGACAGTTTCGAGGTCGTGTTCAAGAATGCATGGGCCGACAATGCTGACTTCGTGAGCAGGATGTATGCTGGAACGGGCGCGCTGAAGACGGATTTCACGCGCACAGGACGACGAACGATGGCAGGCGCCCTGCAAGACGGCGTGAACTCTGTCACCCGGTACTATCTCAACAACTTTTCTGACGGCATTCGCCAAGATTCTTTCGACTTGCTTGTTGGCAACTTCACACCGGATAAGCGGGACGAGTCGCCGTTTACTTTCCAGCAGCAGCACAGCCTCTTGAACATGCTGCTGGAGGCCACACTTGCAACGCTTGCAGTCGTCAGCGTGTCGCTCAGTATGCGCCCGGATTTGTCCGTTGCCACACGCGTGCGCGACGGACTCATTGCAACGTTCGCGCTCTTCAGTGTAACGGGATACCTTATCATCAAAAAGGGTAAGTTCCGTTCCATCGGGCGCCGATACGTCTGCAAGCCGGCGTTCAGCTCCAGCGGCTATATTCGCCGTAAAATGGCGTAGAAGGCAATGCCTTAAATCGTGAGGGAGCTACCTCGAAGATAAAGAAGCAAACCAGAAATTATGACTTTGTTCGATTCGAGTCCTTTGAAGTTGCTCCTGTTAGTGAGCAGTCCCTGGGACGTACCATTCAACAGAGGCATTCGTTCTAACCAAGTGAAGAGTTCCTGGTAAGACTTACTCACCGGTCTTTTTGTTGTGGTTAGCTTCGAGGTGAACTTCGACTTCGTTGAACAGTATCTACTGTAAAATCCGTTTAGGCGGGGTGTCACCCCCCCCTGCTATCATTGCAAATCCAGAGATGTCTTTGATCGAGGCAGCGTCGGCCATCATCGCCGCTAACGCGCCGTCGCTATGGGAGATCAAGCTGATGTACGCGCTCACGAACGCCGGGTCGTCTTCAATCTCTAGCTTCCTCACTGTGTATTATCAGCACACCGCGGGGTTCTCCAAAGTGCAGATCGGGATTCTCCAGACGCTGCCCAACTTCTCGTCCGTCGTGGCCCCTCCGGTGTGGGGGGCAGTGGCTGACTACATCCGAGACCAACGACGCATTCACGTGCTGTGTATCATTACGGGGACGCTATTCTACTTCGGGATCCAGTTCTTTTCCGGGTCATTTGGGTGGACAGTGTTCATGGTGGTGATGGCTCGCTTCCAGAGGTGTCCGTCGGGATCCCTACTGGACCACGCAGTGCTTGACGTGCTGGAGAAATCTGGAGGGGAGTACGGCAAGCAGAGGCTCTTCGGTGCAGTTGGTTGGGGAATCGGGGCGTACGTCACCGGGTTGGTGGTGGCGAAGAGCGGCATCTACTGGTCCTTCTGGATTCAGCTCGTCTTGTGGTATGCGTCGCTAGCCGTCTTACAGCGGATCCCACCTGTCAAGTACAATGGCGATGACGATGGTAAATGTGCTACACTGGAGACCCGTGAAACAACGTCGTTCATGGAGAGTGCGAAACTTTTGGCAAAAGAGTTGGATGTGCTGGCACTGCTTGGGGTGGTGTTCCTCATGGGGCTCATGTACGGCGTCATCGCCAGTTTCCTCACCCTGAACCTGTACAACTTGTCGGGCGGTGACCCTCGAATAGTGGGAATCGCCGTCATGTGTCAAACCTCGTCGGAGCTGCCTGCCTTCTTCTTTGCAGACAAAGTTATTAAGAAGATCGGGACGGTGAAAGTGTTATTGGTATCCGTTCTAGGTTACGCTGCTCGCATTGCGTACTACGCCACAATGACCAACGCTTGGGGCGCGATCCCATTCGAGTTCTTGCATGGCGTCACGTTCGGGTTAGCTTGGGCAGCGTGCACACAGTACATTTATTCGGCGTCTCCGCGCGGGTGCGCTAGTACCGTCATGGGAGTCCTGAACGCGGTGCAGAACGGGCTCGCGCGTGCGATGGGAACGCTGATCGGCGGCTACTTCTACGAGCGCTACGGACCGAGGACCATGTGGTTGGTGGCAGGACTCGGCGTACCTCTCTCGCTCATTGGACTGGCATTCTTCAGACACTTGAAGGGGGCCAACGACGCTGTCCAGCGAAGGATGCCGCTGGAGGAAGCGGAGATCTTCACTCCGCACGGCGCCAACCCGCAGCCGATGAGGTCGGACGGCTATGGTTCATGCGGAGATCCTTAGTGCTGGGGGCTCGTGCGGTTGGCGTTCAGGTCTAGTGCCAAATGACACAGTCGAGTCGACTTGGCAGAGTTGGTGGCACCAACTTGGTGCAGAATCTGCACTGCAGATGTTGGCTCAATTGGAATTCAACATGCACACCATCAGCTTTCGTGGCCACTTTGACTTGATCGCGCGCGTGCACTTTCATGTCACCCGTCCTCTTTCCTAATGTATTGACTTGTTTTGACTTCATCATAGGACGGGGTGTCATTTTAAGCATCTGAGCCGTGCAGACCGAAAAGGGGCATCCACAACTTCATCCACGCAATCGCCGCAGTTTTGCCTCCCGCAGTCGAACTTGACATGCCATCTCTTGTTTTGCCGGCACTCGAGTGCTTCTACCCGACGTTGACGCGTAAACCCAGCGCAGTTGCATATCAATGACGGGGTCACCGCCGAGCAAGTCTGCGTGGCACCACGACCTGCTGTGGGAGACCAAGCTCATGTACGCGCTATCGTCGGCGGGCGGCTCCGCCATGTTCAACTTCCTGACGGTCTACTACCAGCACACCGCAGGATTCTCCAAGGTGCAGATCGGCGTGCTACAGACGCTTCCGAGCTTGGCCTCGATGGTCGCACCTCCGTTCTGGGGTGCGGTGGCGGACCGGATTCGCGACCAGAGACTTGTGCACATATTTTGCATCGTCAGCGGGTCGGTCCTCTGGTTTGGGCTGCAGTTCTTCGCCTGGTCATTCGAGTGGACCGTCTTGGTGGTCATGTTGGCTCAGTTCCAGCGCAGCCCCGCCGCCTCGCTGCTCGATCACGCCGTGCTCAACATGCTGGGGAAGGCTGGAGGTGAGTACGGCAAGCAGCGACTTTTTGGCGCAGTGGGCTTCGGGGTCGGTGCCTACGTGACGGGGTTGGCGGTCGCAGTCGGCGGCATCTACTGGTCGTTTGGCCTGAGCTTCATGTTCTGCATGTCGTCGCTCTTGGTGCTGCGCTTGATCCCACCCGTGCGATACGGCGAGGAAGGCTATACGGCACTGGAATCGGGTAAAGCAACAGAGAAGACGGAGTCGGAGGCCCCTGTGTCCTTTATGGAGAACTTCCGCCTGGTTGTGAGCGAGATCGACGTGCTGGTGCTGCTCGGGGTTGTCTTTTTGATGGGATTGATGTACGGCGTGCTATCGAGCTTCCTCACGCTCAACCTGTACAACCTCTCCGGCGGCGACGCCAAGATCGTAGGCGTCGCGATCATGTGCGAAACCGCGTCCGAGCTGCCGGCCTTCTTCTTCTCGCACAAGATTATCAAAAAGATCGGTACGGTGAATGTGCTGCTGGTGTCCGTCGCTGGTTACGCACTGCGCATTTCTTACTACGCAGTTATGACGGACCCGTGGAGCGCCATCCCGTTCGAGTTCTTGCATGGACTCACATTTGGACTGGCGTGGGCAGCCGTCACCCAGTACATCTACTCAGCCACACCCAAGGGCTGCGAAGGAACAGTCATGGGCGTATTGAACGCCATTCAGAATGGACTAGCGCGGGCTACAGGCACGCTCGTGGGTGGCTACTTCTACCAGAACTACGGCCCGCGTGTCATGTGGCTAGTGACGGACTTGGGAGTGCCGCTCTCGCTCGTTGGCATCGCAGTCTTTGCCTACTTCAAAACCACGAACGAAGCCATTCACGAGGACGTTCCCGAGGAGGCCGAACTTTTTTCTCCGCATGCCGCAGACCCGCAGGCTCTCACGGGCGAATGCCAGCTAAGCTTACCGTACGACGAGATTGAGTAAGGCCCTCCTCTTCAACCACGGGCAACACATGAACTTCGATATGCTCTTGTTATGTACATATCGAAGGGATGTCAATGACATCATGTCATGACTGGGTGACATCCCTCCCAGTTAAGCTATGCGGAGTAAGATGTGTAAAATGGCCGAGAAGGTGTGACACCCAAGTCCAACCATAGGCCCTGCTGGAAGCGTTCAAAAATGAAAAAGTAGTCTTGGAACACCCTCCGACCTCTCGTGTCGACCTCGAGCGCTGTCCGGCCACCCATGGCGACGCCCACACCCCCGACGCCAAAGCCAATGGACGGCACCCACCGCCTGCTCTGGGAGCCCAAACTCATGTACGCGCTCAACTCGGCGTGGGGCTCCACGACCGCCAACTACTTGCCCGTCTACTACCAGCACACCGCCGGCTTCTCCAAGATGCAGATCGGACTGCTGCAGACGCTGCCCAGCATCGCCGCCATCCTGGGCGGGCCCTTCTGGGGCGGAGTGGCTGACCACATCCGCAACCAGCGACTGGTGCACGTGTTTTGCATCGTCAGCGGAACGCTGCTGCAGTTTTCGACCCGGTACTTCTACTGGTCGCTCGGGTGGACGGTGTTCATGGTCCTCGCCAGTCAGATCCAGAGCTGCCCCGCCGGCTCGTTGCTGGACCATACGGTGCTCAACCTATTGGCGAAGGAGGGAGGGGAGTACGGCAGACAAAGGCTCTTTGGGGCGGTGGGGTGGGGCATCGGAACGTACCTGACGGGGGTCGTAGTGGCGCTCGGAGGGATCTTCTGGTCCTTCAATCTGTGCCTCGTTGTGGGCCTTTCGACGCTGCTGGTGCTGCGCCTGATCCCACCGGTCAAGTACGGCGAGGAGTACACGGCGCTGGAGGTTGAGGGAGAAGACGGACAAGGAGGTGCAGACGCTGCGCCCTCGTTTATGGAGACAGCTCGTCTGATCTCCCAGAAGTGGGATGTACTCGTGCTGCTCGGTGTGGTCTTCATCATGGGAAATATGCATGGCGTGTTCACCAGCTTCCTCCAGCTGAACCTGTACAACCTTGCAGGCGACGACCCGCACATCATCGGGGTGGCGATCATGTGCGAAACGTCATCGGAGCTGCCTGCATTCTTCTTCGCCGACAAAATCATCAAGAAAATCGGCACGGTGAACGTGCTCTTGGTGTCTCTCGTGGGTTATACGCTACGCATCGGCTACTACGCGCTGATGACAAATGCTTGGGGGGCGATTCCGTTCGAGTTCCTGCACGGCATCACGTTTGGATTAACGTGGGCAGTCTGCACGGAGTACGTGTTTTCGGCAGCACCCCGCGGGTGTGAAGGAACTGTCATGGGCGTGCTGAGTGCTGTTCAAAATGGCTTAGCACGCGCGTCAGGCACGCTCATCGGCGGATATTTTTACGAGAACTATGGTGCTCGTGTGATGTGGATTGCGACAGGTTTTGGCGTTCCGCTATCGCTGATCAGCGTTGCGTTGTTTGCATATCTAAAAGTTGAAGAGGAAGTTGACGTGGAAGAAGAAGAAGATTTGCTCCAGGAGCGTGCTGCACTCTTTTCGCCGCACCGAGGAGACCCACAGGGACTCAAGTCTCCCATGCACCAACAGGGACTAAAGTCTTCCGTACATCTCACGTACGACTCCGTTCAGTAAGGTAGAGAAAGTGGAGCTCACGTATATTAATGTAGTGCGCACGCTCGAACCTGTTTTCGATCGATCGGGATGCTGTACTTAAAGTCCTTCATCGATATGAATTGCATCTTGGTGACCAGCCTTGAACAAACAACGATTAAAATATTCCATCCTTGAAGGGCATGTGCACCAGAACAACGGCGCCCGAGTGATGTGGATTGCACCAGGTCGTTTGGTTTTCCCGAAAACTACGTTTGGGGCCAATCTACTGAATTGGAGATACGATATCTGAATCGACACGAAGGCCAACACGCATTGCTCGTTCTGAAGATTCATCCTACCGGAGATTCCTTCTGAACCGGCACTCAGTCGTTGCTTGCTGTTCATTTTCCAACTCAACAAGCGATTCGTGCTCTTGCGCAAGTACAAGCGGCTGGACCACATCCGTAAAACCGCACCGTGTCATCATGGATCTACCGGCAAGCATGATCCCGTGCTTTAGATAGAAAGGAGGAAGCACTAGCAACTGACCGTTGACCAGCTTTTCCAAGGCCCAAGATCTTCGTACCAAACTTCGCGCACGAAGGGGGATATCCACCATGTTCTCGATTGGAAGGCGATCTTCGCTGATCTCGGAAGGGTATGTTTCTTCCACTGAGGATTGAATTGACTCTTCTCTCGTCGGACTTGGAGGAGGGGACGCGGGGCGCATTAAAATGCCAGCACTTCTGCTTGTCAGATCGCTACGAATACTACGAAAGGAAGCAATGGGAGATTCCTTCATCAAACTGGGCTGAACAACGGAAACAGGAGCGTCGATAGATTGTACCAAGCTACGAGATGGTGTTACCCCGCCGACACTAAAGCGTGAAACCACGATAACACCAACGAGTAATACGCTGATTCCAACCATGGCAAGTAGCGGACGATACATGTCCATGCTTGTAAGTGCTAGCTCATTTTGAAATGTGTTGGAAACCCCAGTCACGTTCTCAAAAGAGGTTCGATCGAATTGTCGGTTGCGGTTATCATGGTGCTGAGCACCATACGACCGCGGTAGACCACAAGAAATGCTTATAACTGTGACCGCTGCACCAATGCTCATTATTTCAAAAGGGCTCACATATGCTTCTCGAACGAATGCCAGCGCGCGCTTTTCATTATGGGCGACAACCATATCCCAAGTGAGGTTAACGAACAACACCACAAGATCGCAACATCGAATCAACGATAAAAATATGTGCACGTCCCCGGTATCAAGCTTCCCGTCGCTCCACAGGATCGCTCTCGGAAGCACAAGCGTCCACGATAGAAGTCTGGAAATAATCGTGAGCAATGCCACTGGGGTACTACGAATCAAACCAGCCTGAAGTACTCGAGCGAAATCTTCGATCCCAAACCCCAACTTGGTCGTCCGTGTAGAGGATGTTTGATACTCGGAGGCTATCAGTGGTTTCCATAAGGGCCACAACATGAATCGAGCGATCTCCACAACACCATAAACGTTGAGCATTAGTAGAGCCACGTCTACCAAAATCATTAATATGTACAACGACCCCGATGCGGAGTAGTTGAGCAATGAGGCGTGCTCGAGTGCTGTGCTACCACCAGACTCTGTGCTTGTGCCCTGCACCGTGAATACACTGCGGCAATTTTCACGGATGAGGAACGTCATGCCCATGATTCGGATAGTATCCGAGGACAACCACCCTCTGTCTCGCTGAAACTGCGCAAAACTAGGAGTATCAGCTCCGATAAATACACTTCGATAGAAGCTTGGATTTCCACATCCATACGTCGTAGCAGTATATCTTCCGGGTCCTCTTAGAATGAAAGCTTCCACGCAGACAACAGCCGAAAGGGGTGAGCTTTTGCTGATTACCTCCAGGAGCTCTACGAGTCCGGTCTCAGCTTCACTTCCAGGTTTGGTAGCGTATGATTCGGAGAGACGCGCATTTCCAGCTACGCTTTTAATTGCTTCAACAGGCGAAGGCTCCTCCGCGACTTCATGCACGAGATTATGGCGCTCTTGGAAACGCGTGACAATGGTCGAGTGGCAGATGGGAGGCTTGCGATGCTTGTACAACAGTTCACAAGCCGTCCAGGCCATCGAATCGACGGGGATGCTGCTTGTGAGGAAGAGCTCGGGAGCTCGAACGGCGCTACTGCCCGCCCCGATCATGCAGTTCTTCCCCACCGCATACTGGAAACCCTTGGCCTCGTCGTCTTCTGCTATAGGTATAAGCGCTTCGCATTGCTGCAAGAAGGAGCTCCACCCCGAGGCTCTCTGGGACCTCTGGCCAACATAGGAAAACGCCGTCGTAGGTGTCAGCGGAGCAGCATCGGCCTCTGGGAGAGATCTCGTCTCGACAGTCGAAAACGCGAAGGTGTCCCGAGGGCCCATCCACCGCAGCTTAAACCACAGGTCGCGCACATCCAGCAGCAGGAACAGAACTGCCAGAGCCACATCCGCCAGCAGCGGGAGCCAACGCGGGCGGCGACAGCCTCGGGCGAGCGCCATCGGCAGTGTTGTTTTTTCTGGGTTTGGGCTTTTTGGGTAGTGGGTATTTAAAAAAGCCCACCCACCCGTAGCACATTTTTTATGGGTATTTTGGGTACTAACAAAAAAGGATGAAAAACTTGCACGCAGGGCGCGGCATGACGCGTAAGCACCTTCTCACAGTTCACAGCTAAAAAGTCGCCATTGCATTGACGTCCCGATGTTCAGCTCAGCGTTGCCGTGGTGGCACCAGCACCACTGGTGCTGCTGCAGCTTGTCAGCAGAGAAAATCGAATATTGACCAATCATGTAGCATTTATTTTGGTTACGTAAACTATATGTGGCATATACCTTCATTTAAGTGCGAAAATATGCTTAAGTACGATGACGTCACTGTTTTTGTAAAACCCGGGAATAAAAACCACCCACCCCGTCTCGATGTAACACCCACCAGCCTTTGCCGAAAAAGTTGGGTTCTTTACAACACTGGCCATCGGGTGCAGCGGTCGAAGAGCTCTTTTGCGCACGAAGCGACGCGATTACGTATTGGCCAAAACTGTCTCAAAGCGACATCGGGCCCTTCTCGAATATTTCCGATATTGTGCGTTCTACTTAAAATTGCCGTGGGCGGTTCTTTGAATCAACCGCGCAGCAAATCGCGCAAGCCTGTATAAATGCATAAATCATTTGTTTACAAAGGCATTATGTGCAAAACACAGTCAAAACTATGTTCACCACACAATAGAAGCCACATCGACAGGGTACACTGTACCTGTAGCCACATTCAAATAGGGTACATGGTACCCGGTACAGCAATTCTAGCCAATAAGAGTGAAGCGTCGGTTTGATGGCGGTTCCGTCAATAACGTTAGGCCAAAAACGGCAAATTTGGACGGAATTCACAATATCCATCCCAGCGCAACGTCAGTCGGCAGAATTGAATTGGCTCCGTGTCGGAACAACGTGAAGGAGGATAAGTACAATGGAGCTGGACCTGAACTCGCGCAACGCCAAGTGGAACCGCGAGCAGAATAAGCGGCGCGAGCAGGCCAAGCGCAAGATCGAGACGGAGCGCCGCAAGCGCGCGGCGGCCGCCAAGGCGCGCGAGGAGCTGGAGCAGCTGCAGAAGCAGAAGCGCGTCGAGCGCATCGCGGAGCTGGAGCGGCAGGAGCGGCAGGCGCTGGAGGAGCAGCGACTCACGGGCGGCATCAAGTACCTGCAGCAGCTGCGGCCTGTCCCCACCTCGAGCGACGGCGACAAGATCTCGCTGCCGGTGTCGGCGCTGGAGGAGCTCAACCCGCAGAACGCGCTGGAGCTCGGCGTCTTCACGTTCGAGTTGTCGTTCGAGCAGCAGCAGCAGGAGCCCGAGGAGAAGAGAGTGACGCACGCGGGGGTGCTCGAGTTCGTGGCCGAAGAAGGGACGGTGGGGCTGCCGCCCAAGGTCGCGGCGTCGCTGTTTGGACACAGCAGGCAGCTGCCGGACAGCATCCAGGTGCGCTTCGTGCGACTGGAGAAGGGCAGATTTGCCAGTCTGCAGCCAAGAGGAGACGGGTTCGGCGACCGCCAGATCGACTTCAAGCACATGCTGGAGAGGTCTCTCAAGGCGCATACGACGCTGACGGAGGGCGACGTGCTGTTTGTCCGACACGGAAGGGAGACGTTTGAGGTCCTCGTCGCGGAGCTCAAGCCCGAACGAGCCGTTAACATTCTCAACACGGACCTTGAGGTGGATATCATCCCAAGCGAGGCAGTGGCCAGGGCAAAGGAGGCGGAGAAATATCGGGAAGAAGAAGCTGCGCGTGCTGTGGAGATGGCGCAGGAAAAGGAGCAGTGGAAAGCGAACAAGATGGCAAACTTGATGCCAGAGCCTCCCACTGAAGAGCGCCTACAAGTGAAGGTGGTGCTGAGGATGTCTGAGGGCCAGTCGACGCGTCGGTTCTTGCATTCGTCGCCATTGCGAAGCGTATTTGACTTTGTCGAGGCGCTAACGGGTGAAGAAGCGAGGCATTTCCAGTTGGCAGCTACGTATCCACGTCGACTTTTTGGGGTTGATTCGGCTGATAAATCGCTGCAAGAACTTGGTTTGAATGGACGCCAAGAAGCGTTGTTCGTTGAGATGATCACAGCGGATGAAGCTATGACTGAAGCCAACGCTAACGCTGATAATGTTAACGGTGACCAAGTCGCACTTGGCCATCCGCGTACTCAGCTGTCAGGTGTGTGGGAAGAAGCTCGACAGTCGCTGGAAAAGTGGCTTGACGACAGTATGCACTCTACGTCGGTTCCAGCAATTCACGCCATGGAGCCAGCCATGCCCGTTGCACAGTCCGCAGATCAAGAAATTAAGTGGCGCGCACAACTGAGCGAGTTGGAAGAGATGGGCTTCATGAATCGATCTCTGAACATTGAAGTGCTCGAACGATATCAAGGTCGTTTGCTGCGCGTGGTAAACTTCCTGTCTGAAACGGATTCTTCAGCTGAAGGTGGTGACAGCGGCGTCACCGTCATGGAAGACTAAGCACAGAATGCATCGTAGCAATACTACTACTAGGTACAGGAACAGCAAATGCAATCGATCTGTTACAGTACTTGGGTGTTAACCAGGCGATCGCTCTCTATCGTGTCTCCCTCAGCCGAGGAAGCCGACGCGCTCCACTCTGTGTCCTGCCTTGGCGTCTCTATCTCTCTGCTCGCGCAGAGCCTCCTGCAGCAGTTTAAATAGCTCTTTCGACCGCGCGCACGCCTCGTCGATCATCTGCTGCATCTCCTCCATCTCGATGGCGCCGGTGCCGCTCTTCTGGACGCCGCAGACGCTTCCCTCGGGGTTCACGGCCACGCTCATCTGCGCCGTCGTGCAAAGCTCCTCCTCCTGCAGCGGGTCCGTGATGAAGTAGTCGCCGATCTTGCTGAGCGTCACGCAGATGGGCCAGTGCTGGGCCGTCATGAGCTTGCCCGCCGCGGGGTCCGTGTCCACCTCGATCGTCTTGTCCTCGCCCTCGACGCCCACGAGACGCACCGACGGGAAGACCGTGTCGTTGAGCGCCGCGTAGATGGCCATGGAGATGACGTCGGGCAGGTTGCCGCTGGACTCGAACACCATCACGTCGATGCTGATGGCCCACACGCTCTCCCCAGGGATGATGCAGTACTTCTCGAGCTCGGCGCTGGGGCAGGAGCACAGCAGCCGCGTCATGAGCTGCGACAGCTCCACGTTCAGCTCCTCCACGGCGCGGCCGTAGAGCTTGGCGGAGACCGACGGGCAGCAGGACACGGCCACCTGCACGATGCCTGCGCTGGGAGCTTCGGGCAGCGGAGGCGCCACCTCGAGCTTGACACTGGCCAGCACGTCGGTGCCCGACGCCTCGAGCGACGCGCGCGCCGAGCCATTGGACTGCGCCAGCAGCGACGTCTCCAGCGACAGGCTGCGGTACGACAGGCGGTCGCGGCCGTCCGCGCGCACGTCGGCGGCGACGCCCTCGGCGATGTACTTCTTCTCGGACGCACTCACCTTGAGCATGGTGGTAGACTGCGATCGAATGGATGCAATCGCTAAGGCGAATAAAACAGGCGGACATTAAATCGGGGTGCGTAAATCGGAGTGAAACCACTTCAACATCAAGACGCTAACTACGGTTCTAAAGAGCAGGTATCAGATCTTAGCTCTGCCACGCTTTGGCGATGCCGTCGTATGCAACTTTGCGCACGAGTGGCGTGTTCTTGCCCTTGGGTTGGTACCACGGGAGCGGGGCCGACGAGGAGATCCACGTGTACGTGTCCACGAAGTCCCAGATCGTCACGCCGACGCACTTCGACAGCTTCCTGCAGGCCAACACGGCATTCGTGTAGACGGCCACCTGCTTGTTCTGCTCCGCGGTGGACGGCGTCGTCGAGCTCGTTTTGACGTCCAGCTCGGTTAGCGCAACATCGAGCTTCAGCGCCTCAAAGCGACGCATGTTGGAGATTTGGTCGGACGCCGAGGCTGTGTCAGAGTAGCTCAGATGTGCCTGGAAGCCGACGCCGTTGACCTCGATGCCCGCGTTGGTCAGGGACTTGAGCAGGTTCAGCACGGCGGTCGACTTCGTGTTGATGACGTTGGTGTTGTAGTCGTTGTAGTAGAGTTTGGTCTTGAGGCCCAGGGACTTCTTCACGGCGCTGGCGGTCTTGAAAGCGGTGGAGATGTACTCCGTGCCCGTCTTGGTGTACCAGAACGACTTGCGGTACGACCCATCGTCACCCATGGCCTCGTTCACGACGTCCCAAGCGTAGCACGAGTCGCCGAAGTGCGTCATGACCTTGGTGATGTGGCTCTTGAGCGCCGCGAGCAGATCGGCCTTGCCTAGATTTTGCACCCAGGACGGCACCTGCTGGTGCCATACCAGAGTGTGGCAGCGGACTTTCGCCCCGGACGCTTTCGCGAGGGCCACGATCTGGTCGCCTTTGGTGAATGAGAACGCGTTTTGTGAAGGCTCGGTGGCGTCCCACTGCAAACACAGGCAACGTTAGATTCATGACGAAGAGTGCAAATACACGGGTGCGGTCCCGTACCTTCATGGCGTTGGCCGGGGTGATCATGCCGAACTCGCTAACGTTTTTAAGCTGCTTGATGTAGTACGGATCGCTCAGCTCGCCAATGTCGGTGGCCGTGCCCATGTATCTGCCAGTAGCTTTGGCCAGGTCATTCAAGCCCTTGGAACCCGAGTAGGTGGACTTGATGAACGAGTCGCCTCTGGCAACAGCCAAGGAGAGTACGCCGAAGATCAGAGAAATGCCGAACTTCATCGTAGTGGGAAGGAGGATCGCTGCCGCAGGTGGGAAAATGAAGAATGGCAAGAAGAAACGCTTTACGCACTGCTTCGTGAGCTCGGCTCGTTCGCTGACATCCCGTGACCCCGTCGTCGATCGAGCGACGATCACCTGACAGCATTTTTACCGTTCGCGTGGCTAGAGACGGGCAAATGGCATCCGAGAGTGGCCGAATGAGCGTCATGACGCTGCTGATATCGATAGTGTCATGAGGGTGTGTCGAGCGTCGGACCATTGACAATGAATGTTCCATTGATGTCACCGTTACCCACGGACTCAGGACACATCTACACTTTCGCCATGCACATGGGTTTCAAGCCTGCAGTCATTGCCGCCGGGGTACTTGCACTGCAAATTGCAAGTGTTACTATGGGATACATGATGTACCGGATGAGCTCTATGCTTTCGTGATTATTTCTCCCGCGCACCAAAAAGCTACACAGATTCATGCATTATAATAGTAGGCCCTGCTGCTTGATCGACCACCCAGTCAAGCCCCTACAGCACCTGAACGTTACCCCCAAGTAACGACAGCAGGCAAAGAAAATCGTTTGAGCAAAGTCGAAGTCGTTCGGCAAGAATCGATTGCTGCCACCGCGGCATACCTTGAAACATGCTCTTATACTGCTACAGTAGTAGCAGTCTGCTACCGGTCCTCCTCCTTAATAATACCGCGGGTAACTCGCGTCTGCGCTGCGGCTGTCGTAGCCTCCGTCGCGATAGTCTCGCCCTCCATGGTGGCCCATCTCATCCGAACGCATGCGCCACCCACGACCATTATCACCATAACAACCAGTGGGATCAGAACCTTGAAAATGTCGACGCTCGTTGGAGTACGAACCACCCCAGCCACCACCGCGCCCGAGCTCACACCGAGTATCACGCGGTCGCGAACGTGACCGCGATCGTCGTCTGTCGGAGCCACGGTTGTACTGCCGCCTGTCGGGGTCGCGGTTGTGCTGCTGCTCGTAGGGGTGGTAACCTTGAGGGTAACCTTGAGCAGGTTCTCTCGAAGCAGCATAGTACTCTTCTTGCTCGCGAGGAACCTGTTGCCAGTGTCTAGGAGACCACCTGCGGTCTCTTTCTTCGTGACATGTTGCGTTTGTCATCGGCACCGTGCTGCTGTCGATCTCCCCTTCTTCTTTCTCTTCTTCGCCACTCTCGCTTTCAGCTGTACTCGTATTTCCTGTAGTACCAGTGGGTAATGATGGTGATGCTGTCGGGCTTGCAGCTCGCGCCTGGGAATTTATATCCCCCGATTCATCATTCTCGCTCACGTGGGCCGAACCACATGAGCCAATGCTCGCCATCTCCTTTCCATTTTCACCAGTCTCGTTCACTGCTTCCGACAAGGATGAGACTGCCCTTGCTTGCGCTCCAGTACCAGTGTCACTTGCTATCGAGTTGCACGTATGATCTGCCTTGGGGCAAGAATTGGACCTCGATCGTGACCTTGATCTCAAATGTGCGCGCGACCGGGCGTCTTCGTTGATTGGAGATCCGTACTGACCGCCTTCTTCCGTCCTGTGGGCTGGTGGTTTTCGTTCATATCTTGAGAATGGATAATCACTATTGGTAGACTGGTGCTCTTGTTGCCATCGAGGATTAGTACGAGTGCTGCCACTCCGTGACAGATGTGGGGATTGCTCGCGCTCGCTTGAGTTGGATCGCCGTGACGTTTCACTGTATCCACCTCCAACGGCAGGCGATGAACTTCGACTGATCACCACACCTGCTTTATACTCAAGCTTCATCTCGAGGGGGTTTCCAAAATCGTCGCGAAAAATGTGCGAAGCGCGCTCTGCGTCTTCGCGGTTACGATAGTGCAAGTAAGCAGTGCTTGGTTGGGTTTTCATGAGCTTCAGCCAGTTGTCGCGCGGAATGTTACAGCGAGGAACGGACGTGTTGAACGTGTAACGCTTGCTCAATGACGCTGCGAACTCCTCACGGTCTCGTTCCTGGTTAAATCGGATACCTGTCGACTTCCGCTCAAAGCGCACGCGGCGAATGATGAGCGTTGTCCATCCACGCAGGTGCTGTGGCACAAACGTTGTTCCATACATTCGTCTCTGATAGAATTCCCTGTCTTCTGGCCGTTCAAAACGCAGTTCTTCGTAGCAGTTCATTTTCCGCCCTGCATCGGCATTGTCCTCATTGGCCGCTGCATCTGCCTCTCCTTCCGCCATCGGAGCACACAATGAGACTCCGAAAAAGGAAGCCGTACACGAATCCTTATTCGAAGCCATCTCACGTTTTGTTGCGCAACTCAAACGCGGAATTAGGTCAGGCAGCATTTTCCCGTCAGCATCATAAACTTCATACCCTACCAGGTGCGCGTTTGTCGAAGTCTTCAATAGGGCTTCAGCCTCTATCTCCGCCACTGCGAATAAAATAGAGTTGCGCTTACGCGCCAGGCGCATAAGCGCTTGATCTTGTGCTGAAAATGTTGAAGCATTCACGGGAACAACATTTTTAGTTCTCTTCCGTTGTGTTCGGATCGGATCCCGATTTGAAAGCTCCGGGCTTTCCAGCAAGGATGATACTGGTTTCACCTCGGCGTCAACTCGTTCAAGTTGCTTTCCATCGCCGTTTGCATGAGGTACCAAATTAGTCTCTACACGCCCAGCATAATTGTTGGCAGATCGCTTGGGAATCACAAATGGGGCTGCACTTGTGGCAGCATGGTTACCGCCGGTTGATTTCCTCGGGATGGGCATCATGTCCAAAAGCATGTCATCCTTCAGAGTGTCGATTTGCTCTGTGCTGGTATCTGGCAGTTTCACCGGTTCATCAAGAATTGGAGGGCTGACCTGACCTTCTTCCATAGCATCAGCTTCTACAACCGTGCCCGACCGGGGTTCTTCCTTTAGTGCAAGCTGCTGTTGGATCTCGGGCAAGGGACAGTTTGTACTCAAGTCATTCTGACGTCCATGATCTACCTCATCAGCGTTAACATCGATCTTGCAGCCATTCGGAGATAATCCAGTTTCAACAACGCTTTCACCGCTTTTGTTAGTTCTGCTTGCCGGTGCTCCTTCTCCCTCATGTGGTATCTTGCGTCGTTTCCGATCTGGAACAGCATTGTCTCCATGAACAACTTGCCGCTTTGCCCCCAGGAGGTGGAGCACTTCGTCTCTTCGCCTTCTTCGTCTCTCTGTGTCACAAAGAGCTGTAGCTGGATCCTTCAGTCTTGGAGTTGGAGGAAGAATGTTCGCTGCGGTCGGGAGCTCTTTCTTGGCTTTGATTGCCGCACGACGCTGGCGCTCCAGTAACCGCTTCCTTACTTTTGCTTCCTCGGTAGACAGCGACGGAGCTCGTGGTTGTGCTTGTCGTTTAACGCCATCGCCGACCTGCACGTCTGCTCCTACCGCTGAGGGGCGCTTTCTCCGCATTTGGTCGCGCAAATTTCTCTGCAGCCTCGACGCCTCGGATGAGTCGTGGCGCTTCGACTTGACGGCAACCAGTCGATCGAACTCGCCTGTGGCTTTCCTTCGAGCTCGCAACTTGCGCATCCGCCTCTGTCGCATAGCTGCGGCCTTCGCCGTGGCAGGATCGACCGGTGGCTCCGGCTTCGTAGACAGAGCGTTATTTGCCTTCTCCGTCGCTACCACCTCGACACGAGGTCGCTTCCGTTGCACCACGTTGCCTCCTTTCTCCTCTGGCCTCTTGCGCGCTGCTCCGTTGTGTGCATCGCCACCAACCGCTGCTGGGTTCGTGCGCTCCTTCGCCGGGTGTGGCTCGCGGCCCAACACCAGCCTCTGCTTGCGGCGATTGTGAGTCTCCAGCGCGCCCGTGGCGTCATGGATCTCCTGGGGCCGCAATCTGGCAGGTCTGTCTCCGTCGTGGCGCCCCGTTCCAGCCCCACCACTGACATTGCCCTTCGCTTTCCTCTCGAGGGGCTCCTCCTCCCTACGCTCCATGTCGGGAATTTGCGTCGCCGACTTTGGAGTGGCGTCCGACGAGTCTGCGTCGGTATCCAGGCCCATCTTGACGGCTTGCAGCCAGCGCACCCTGGCGCTTCCCGCTGCATCACACCCCTGCATCTCGGCCCTGAAGGTGTAAAACGAAAACGTACAACTTAGTGTGCACCACACTAAGAGATGAAATACGTATGCAAAACTTCATTCCCCAAAATTTGGCAGACAATGAAGCCATCAATGCATAAAGAGTCGGACACAGCGTCCGACATTTTCTGGAAAACGAGTTTTGTTCCCACTGTGTGAATGGGTGGCGACGGTCGCAAATCTCGATTTGCACCGAATTTGGCAGACAAAAGTCCAACAGCTACCTAAGTACGATTGGTTCGCCAGATTCGCGAGAACACAGTACGAAAACGGCGTTGCGGCTAAAATCGTGTGGAAGAAGCACAAAACCATCTCGATCAACGCCGATCTACACTTAGCTCCAAAAAGTGTAGTCAACAAACGTTTCCTTTTAAACTCACGATAATAGCATTCGTTTGATCCTCTGTCGCCATGTTTCCTGTGAAGATAGTAGGCTTACAAAAGTAATTGTTTGCTGCAAGATACTGAGAACCGTTCTATCTTGATCGACAAAACTTTGAGCAGCATATCGTACATCTTACGAAAAGGAAAGGAAAGAAACACTTAAGAACGAGTATCACATCCAAGTAAAACACAGAATTGAACAGCAGATGCGATATTTTATTCATTGACTTCTATGGTACATATACTTCTAGGATCATCGGGGGAACGGTCATCTTCTACAGCAGCGGAGACTGCGGCTGCGGGTGCTGGATCTCCACCAACACGCGGTACAGACCCGCGCCGTGCACGCCGCCCAGAGAATCGTCCCCGAGCGAAATTCAGAAGTAGTAGCTGCGCGTGGTGAAGACCTTGGAGCCCCAGCCGGCGACGGCCGTGAAGGTGCGAGGACCCAGGTAAGCACCAAGTTGACAGCGTAGCCCGTGTTCGTGCTAAAGGGCATGCCGAGGGTTATGCTCATGAGGCAGAAGGCGAACGCAGCGCCCACGGGGTCGGCCGGACGGTTGCGCTGGTCCGTGATGGCATCACCACCGGACGGTTGCGCTGCGTTCACCTTCTGTCTCATGAGCAATAGGATGACCGTACCGACCTCTTCGGTGGAGAAGGCCGTGTAGTTGGGGATGTTGGCGCTCGGGTACGTTGAGAAGCTGCTCTGCGTCGTCTCGCGGTTCGGTTCGATGACGTTCAGGTTCTGGTACTGCATGACGTTGATGACGAAGGCGCCGATAAAGGCTGCGACAACATGCAGCCGGGCGCCTTCTACGGTAGAAGTTCTACCACAGCAGGCGGCCGTACACGCAGTGCGCGAGCATGTTGAAGTTGGCGCCACTCCCGCCATCCGAGCAGCATAAGCCGATGAGCACGCCGATGCGTGCTGAACCACGTGTCGTTGGCGTCCTGCGAGTTGGTCACTTGGCTGCTCACACCCATGCCGAACACGACCACGACGAAGGTGCTGAGGAACTCAGCGAAGCACTCGCGCAGTGCATGGCGAAGTGAGACAGTGGTGAATCCCGGTACAGTACCGTGGGTTTCTCTAAACTTATACATCGATTTGCTGTGTCTGCCAAATGTCCGACAAATTCCGTCTAAGAATCAGTTTCCATTATGGAAAATACAGACTAGGATACGGACCCCGCTTCAGTAATTGGAGGTCTTTGAAAAACATGCATACGGATCCCGCATCTCTTTGCCCTTTGGAGAAGCGCCAACTGCTGCAATGCGTTGCTTGGTTACGCAAAAATAATCGTTGAAAAACCACGATATCTCGAATGAAATCCACCGAGGAGGCGAATCCGAGCTGCAGTGCCGCATTTCTCAAATTTTCGTTGTCCAATATTTTGCTGTTACTGGTACGGTAACGGTAAAGCATTTTGTAGGCTTGCGAACATTGTCAGGTCCTCTGCGCGGTTTGCCTCTTCCGTGTCTACTTTATCTGTGCGATGTCCTTTTAAGTATTAACTACGTGTCATCTTGGCTAACGTTACAGTAGTATCATGCCCACTACGATCGATCAGTTTGAAGTGTACTAGAAGAGATGTGATAAGTGGTTGTCACCGGGGTATTGCGTTGTTGCCAGGCAACATATCTTATGGCGCCCATGATGTACCGCAAAAGCTACCACACCACTGCTCTCTTGTCGATACATTTTTAGGAGACCGCAAGAGAGCTGTGTCTGATAAAACAACCGAAATTAATTTCTGTCAGTTTTGATCAAGCAATAGAAAACAGTCATGCTCACAAAGTTTATATGGATATGCCCCTCCCCAGCAATGGCCACCTCTGTTTTATTCGGGCTTATGAACAATAATAGTGCACGAATCTAACAAAACATCCAATCTGCCGGTAGCCCTTCAACCAGATGTCACCGTGCTCGCAAGCAGGTGAGGCGATAGTGATGACCAGCCTCGAATTTCATCCACAACGGATAATTTGGCACGCACGAGCTGTCTCCATCAGCGTTGTGCCAATTTACATTGAAAAATTGATTGAGATTTGAAGTCTTGCCACAATACTAATTGTTCAATGTTGACATTGAATTGTTCATATAAATAACCCTATAGTTTGTATAGGACCAGTACCGACGATTTGATTGGCTACCACACACAGCCTCTAGTATACATTTGACAAGTCACTTTATAATTCAATACAATAACAGCATTGATAACAATTTTTGAATTGTAATTGTTCATACCAATTTTCTCAATGATTTTATTGAAATTAAAATTGGCACAACGCTGGTCTCCATGCTCCTTCTTGTCGTCCTACAGCCTCACGGCTTAGTGGGTGTTGTTTGTCGCTCTGTAAAATGTAGTGTGTTTCAATGCTCTCCAGTAAATGTAGTTACGCATTCGCTGCAGTATAATCGAGGTAGAGCGTTGGCTGCAGTTCATCCGAAGATAGTGTATCCGACAGTGGGTCTGGACTGGTTTTGATCTTATACCGACGTTGTTCATGACGCTTGCAAAGGGGAAATCGTGACCCCACAGAGTGGTCAACATTTGCTTGACCACTTGACAGCTGCTGCTCTAAAGGCATTTTCGCTATGTTGGGACATGGCTACCAGTGGACGAGTTAATTTATACAAGTAGACTGAGACCCTTCTATACATGTAAGCCCGTACTCGCAAGTTTTTAAGTTCTTGTTGTATTTGCTGTTGCAAAACGCGAAGTTCTCACACCGGTGGTGCAGTTCATCGGCCCAATACATTAGCCGCAAGGGGTGGACATCGAGATGCCGTGCTGTGCTGTACAGTGGGCCCCCGCGCTGGATAGCCGGCCGGTTTTTAAGTTGGTCGCTTTTTTCGTACTGGACCCGACTGTCACTGGGGCGTTTGGACGACATCATCGCCAGGGGCACCAACAAAAGGCATGCTACTGCGTTCGACTACTATGCCATTCCGTGCAAATATTTTTTGGCGCTGGAATTCTTTTAAGTGATCTGCTTAGTGCTACGATTGTCGACGAATGCTACAAAAGCTGAGAGTACTTCGAAGTATTCAATTGTGGGGTTGAATCTGGAGTCCAGTTGGCTCTCAATACGTGTAACCAGTATTATTATAATACCGGTAACCTTTAGTGTCGACCTAAACCGTGCTAGAAAAAAAGAAGAGATGATCGTCTTGCAAGGACTTCAACCACGAAAGTTGGCAAAGTGAAGCGAATCTCCACGTGTTTAACGACGAGGGTGGCGTTGCAAGCTGCTGGTACTGACCGCAAAATGTCAGAATGGACTCTGTGTGCTGTAGCAACCAGTAGCTGTTACTATACTTACGTGAAGTACAAAATGACTCCGCATTTTACAAAATGATCTCCTGCTTTTGGTTTTACAAAAGGACCTCACTCAATCTACTTGAATTGGTTAGCTTCTCTAACCGGTGACGGCATGGAGCACCGTTCGAGCGCTCTGTTTTCCCCATCCGGCAGCCACAACAGCCTGTGGCTCGAAACATCTAGGCTTTACCTCTGTAAATTCAGGGATACAATCTACCGTGCTTCTGGTATAGCTGTGAAGCGCGTGGCCGCCACACCAAGTGGATATCTTGAAAACATCACCAGTCCACCGAAACTAATTGTACGAGACCGCTTCATCTCGCTCATTTTTCAATTTGCTTCTCAGTTGTTAGCAACCCAGCTACACAACGGCCCAACGTTTGTCCAGTCCAGTCAAGTCTTTCGTCCAGTTCTTCAGTGTCATTGTTC
Source organism: Phytophthora x cambivora (assembly GCA_033557925.1). Lineage (NCBI taxonomy): Eukaryota > Oomycota > Peronosporomycetes > Peronosporales > Peronosporaceae > Phytophthora > Phytophthora x cambivora. The sequence continues at coordinate 433,531 of JAUCEB010000008.1, read as the reverse complement.
AGGATGAACCTCACCAAGATTATCGCGCATCTTGCTATCATTGCTGCTGCAATGGGCTCACTTACTGAAGCTGGCAAGTACGGCCAGCAGGCCCAGCAGTCTGGCATTTCGAATGACGACGCGTTTGACAGGTCGGCAAGCGTGACCCCCGCGCCGACGACCAGCACGCCCACTGTCACTCCTGCTCCTACGACCTATGTCCCAGTCGCAACCCCAACTCCGACCCCAGCGCCAGCGACCGATGCTCCATCAAACCCAAGCCCGACTCCTGCGCCTACTACCAGTACCACCTCCACTGTGAGTGCTGGAGTCTCTGGCGGCACCACCACTACCACCAGCAACGGATCGGGGTCCTCCCACGGCAGCGTTTCGGCCGGAGGCGGCAATGGCGGCAACAGCGTTAGCGTCAGCACGCCGGTCGGCAATGGGAGCACCACCGTGAGTGCAAGCACGACGGGCGGCAATGGCGGTGCCAGCGTGAGTGCTGGTGTCTCGGGCGGCACCCCGACCACCACCATCATCGGATCGGGATCCACCCCCGGCAGCGTTTCGGCCGGTGGGGGCAATGGTGGCAACAGCGTTAGCGTCAGCACGCCGGTCGGCAATGGGAGCGCCACCGTGAGTGCAAGCACGACAGGCGGCAATGGCGCTGCCAGCGTGAGTGCTGGTGTCTCGGGCGGCACCCCCACCACCACCAACGGATCGGGATCCACCCCCGGCAGCGTTTCGGCCGGTGGTGGCAATGGCGGCAACAGCGTTAGCGTCAGCACGCCGGTCGGCAATGGGAGCACCACCGTGAGTGCAAGCACGACGGGCGGCAATGGTGCCAGCGTGAGTACTGGTGTCTCGGGCGGCACCCCCACCACCACCAACGGATCGGGATCCACCCCCGGCAGCGTTTCGGCCGGTGGTGGCAATGGTGGCAACAGCGTTAGCGTCAGCACGCCGGTCGGCAATGGGAGCGCCACCGTGAGTGCAAGCACGACGGGCGGCAATGGTGCCAGCGTGAGTACTGGTGTCTCGGGCGGCACCCCCACCACCACCAACGGATCGGGATCCACCCCCGGCAGCGTTTCGGCCGGTGGTGGCAATGGTGGCAACAGCGTTAGCGTCAGCACGCCGGTCGGCAATGGGAGCGCCACCGTGAGTGCAAGCACGACGGGCGGCAATGGTGCCAGCGTGAGTACTGGTGTCTCGGGCGGCACCCCCACCACCAACAGCAACGGATCGGGGCCCACCCATGGCAGCGTTTCGGCCATCCATCTTCCGAGCACAAATGGCGGTCCCAATGCTGGTGCTGGTCTTGGAGCGAATGCCGGCCTGAACGCTGGTGCTGGTCTTGGTGCCAATGCAGGATTGAGTGCTGGAGCTGGCCTCGGCGCAAACGCTGGACTGAATGCTGGTGCTAGTCTTGGAGCGAATGCCGGCCTGAACGCTGGTGCCGGACTTGGAGCGAACGCCGGCCTGCGCGCGGGAGCTGGCCTCGGCGCGAACGCAGGATTGAACGCTGGAGCTGGCCTCGGCGCGAACGCTGGCCTGAATGCTGGTGCTGGTCTTGGAGCGAATGCCGGCCTGAACGCTGGTGCCGGACTTGGAGCGAACGCCGGTCTGCGCGCGGGAGCTGGCCTCGGCGCGAACGCTGGCCTGAATGCTGGAGCAGGCCTCGGAACGAACGCTGGGTTGCGCGCAGGTGCTGGTCTTGGTGCCAATGCAGGACTGAGTGCTGGAGCTGGCCTCGGGGCGAACGCTGGCCTGAATGCTGGTGCTGGTCTTGGAGCGAATGCCGGCCTGAACGCTGGTGCCGGACTTGGAGCGAACGCCGGCCTGCGCGCGGGAGCTGGCCTCGGCGCGAACGCAGGATTGAACGCTGGAGCTGGCCTCGGCGCGAACGCTGGCCTGAATGCTGGAGCAGGCCTCGGAGCGAACGCTGGGTTGCACGCAGGTGCTGGCCTCGGCGCGAACGCAGGATTGAACGCTGGAGCTGGCCTCGGGGCGAACGCTGGCCTGAATGCTGGTGCTGGTCTTGGAGCGAATGCCGGCCTGAACGCTGGTGCCGGACTTGGAGCGAACGCCGGCCTGCGCGCGGGAGCTGGCCTCGGCGCGAACGCAGGATTGAACGCTGGAGCTGGCCTCGGCGCGAACGCTGGCCTGAATGCTGGAGCAGGCCTCGGAGCGAACGCTGGGTTGCGCGCAGGTGCTGGTCTTGGTGCCAATGCAGGACTGAGTGCTGGAGCTGGCCTCGGGGCGAACGCTGGCCTGAATGCTGGTGCTGGTCTTGGAGCGAATGCCGGCCTGAACGCTGGTGCCGGACTTGGAGCGAACGCCGGCCTGCGCGCGGGAGCTGGCCTCGGCGCGAACGCTGGCCTGAATGCTGGAGCAGGCCTCGGAACGAACGCTGGGTTGCGCGCAGGTGCTGGTCTTGGTGCCAATGCAGGACTGAGTGCTGGAGCTGGCCTCGGGGCGAACGCTGGCCTGAATGCTGGTGCTGGTCTTGGAGCGAATGCCGGCCTGAACGCTGGTGCCGGACTTGGAGCGAACGCCGGCCTGCGCGCGGGAGCTGGCCTCGGCGCGAACGCAGGATTGAACGCTGGAGCTGGCCTCGGCGCGAACGCTGGCCTGAATGCTGGAGCAGGCCTCGGAACGAACGCTGGGTTGCGCGCAGGTGCTGGTCTTGGTGCCAATGCAGGACTGAGTGCTGGAGCTGGCCTCGGGGCGAACGCTGGCCTGAATGCTGGTGCTGGTCTTGGAGCGAATGCCGGCCTGAACGCTGGTGCCGGACTTGGAGCGAACGCCGGCCTGCGCGCGGGAGCTGGCCTCGGCGCGAACGCAGGATTGAACGCTGGAGCTGGCCTCGGCGCGAACGCTGGCCTGAATGCTGGAGCAGGCCTCGGAGCGAACGCTGGGTTGCACGCAGGTGCTGGCCTCGGCGCGAACGCAGGATTGAACGCTGGAGCTGGCCTCGGGGCGAACGCTGGCCTGAATGCTGGTGCTGGTCTTGGAGCGAATGCCGGCCTGAACGCTGGTGCCGGACTTGGAGCGAACGCCGGCCTGCGCGCGGGAGCTGGCCTCGGCGCGAACGCAGGATTGAACGCTGGAACTGGCCTCGGCGCGAACGCTGGCCTGAATGCTGGAGCAGGCCTCGGAGCGAACGCTGGGTTGCGCGCAGGTGCTGGTCTTGGTGCCAATGCAGGACTGAGTGCTGGAGCTGGCCTCGGGGCGAACGCTGGCCTGAATGCTGGTGCTGGTCTTGGAGCGAATGCCGGCCTGAACGCTGGTGCCGGACTTGGAGCGAACGCCGGCCTGCGCGCGGGAGCTGGCCTCGGCGCGAACGCAGGATTGAACGCTGGAGCTGGCCTCGGCGCGAACGCTGGCCTGAATGCTGGAGCAGGCCTCGGAGCGAACGCTGGGTTGCGCGCAGGTGCTGGTCTTGGTGCCAATGCAGGACTGAGTGCTGGAGCTGGCCTCGGGGCGAACGCTAGCCTGAATGCTGGTGCTGGTCTTGGAGCGAATGCCGGCCTGAACGCTGGTGCCGGACTTGGAGCGAACGCCGGCCTGCGCGCGGGAGCTGGCCTCGGCGCGAACGCAGGATTGAACGCTGGAGCTGGCCTCGGCGCGAACGCTGGCCTGAATGCTGGAGCAGGCCTCGGAGCGAACGCTGGGTTGCGCGCAGGTGCTGGCCTCGGCGCGAACGCAGGATTGAACGCTGGAGCTGGCCTCGGTGCAAACGCTGGCCTGAATGCTGGTGCTGGTCTTGGAGCGAATGCCGGCCTGAACGCTGGTGCCGGACTTGGAGCGAACGCCGGCCTGCGCGCGGGAGCTGGCCTCGGCGCGAACGCAGGATTGAACGCTGGAGCTGGCCTCGGCGCGAACGCTGGCCTGAATGCTGGAGCAGGCCTCGGAGCGAACGCTGGGTTGCGCGCAGGTGCTGGTCTTGGTGCCAATGCAGGATTGAGTGCTGGAGCTGGCCTCGGCGCAAATGCAGGATTACACGCTGGAGCTGGCCTCGGTGCTAGCGCTGGTGTTAATGCTGGCGCAGGTGCTCGTGGCGGAGTCAGCGCCGGAGTTGATGGTCGTGTCATTCATCAGTAATGGTTGTGCAGTTAACCACATGGTATCTCTTTTGACACCCCTCTAATAAGACGTCCGCAGATAACTCTTCTTGTGTCCTGTCAAAACTTGTTAAGCTTACTTTTGGACCGATTCCCAGTCGTTCTAGAGCAACCACATTGAAATGGTGGCGCAAGCTCACTGTGCCGGGCCACCGAGCGTTAGTTCTCTTTGAACCAAGCTCGATGACCTCAGGAACGCCGTCTACCGCCAACTGCGCGTTGCAGTTGGAGAGCACGGAGAGCAGAGCTCCTACATATCCCGATTAAACCAATCGAACTAATCAGTCTCCAATCGAGATAATAAATGCATCGGCGCGCTACCACGGTTGCACGTGCGCCGGTCGCAGGCCAACACTGGCGGACGCGCCGGGCGTTCCGAGAGACCCGATGGTTTGCACGAAGCACGCAAAATCTTCTCCGCCTTCTTTCACGCAAAACGATTGCAAGCAAACTTTGCAGAACCATGCTGGATGTTCTCAATCACAAACACTAAAACGCTTCACCTTGATGGATCCGCAGTATTTTAAGACTTTGCTGCGGTTGCAATTGCTAGCCTACCCAAAAGTGAAAACGATTGACGGCGCTCGTTCACCGCCCTCGACTTCATCGACGGCCAGGTCTTCGTACATGTATCCTCAGACGGAGCATGTTCGTTTCTATAGTCGAGCACAAAATTATTGTGTTATTTCGCGCAAATGTTGGTCGAAAATCCACAAAGCAGCGCTGGTATGTCTTCATGCCACCGTCGAAAACCTCACCCTTCTTGACTGTGTAGGGCTCCGATAGATAGACGTTGCCCTTGCTGGAGGGCCACGAGCCGGACGGCATGGCGGCCGCCTCGGAGCGCATGGACGCACCAGAGACGACGGCAGCGGAGGCAGCGAGCGCGGCAGCGATGACGGAAAATGCGTTGACCATTGCTGAACGACGGAGAGCAGTCCTTGAAGTCGGGCGATCGTTGGGTTGGTGCGTTGGTTGCCACGAAGCGAGCAAACTGGATAATGACTGAGGGCACAGCGGCCCGCACGAGCGAACCCCAGCACACACATGCCGTTGCAAGACAGAGGCGCGGAGGTAAATCCTGTCGCCGCGACCTGCCACCTCCCGAATGCCAGATGCTACGGCTGAAGCGTGGGGAGATGACCACCTCTCCTTCACGCGCCTCACCACGGGCCCCCGACCTGTACACGTACTCGGTCTGTCGGTCCACACGACCGGTCGACTGACCTCGGTGCGCTGAGGGCTGCAAGTAAGTTGCACTGCAACTCTGCAAGCCACCTGCCAATCCGCGCCACGGAGATGTGCACTGGGTGGCGACTAACAAATCAACGAGCATCAACGTTGCGAACTCAGACAGTGGAAAGAACGGACAGCGGAATCCTCGTTCAGTCGTCCGACCGCCTCAACGCACACATCGTGCTGCGCGGCGCTCGAGCTGCTACCTCTGCTGCACGTACGTCCGCTCAAGGAATGCCTGCCGGTCGTTCCTTGAGCAACCACATTGAAATGGTTGCGCCAGCTCACTGTGCCGGGCCAGCGAGCGTAGGTTCTTTTTGAACCAAGCTCGGTGACCTCAGGAACGCCGTCTACCGCCAATTGCACGTTGCAGTTGGAGAGCACGGAGAGCAGAGCTCCTACATATCCCGATTAAACCAAATCGAACTAATCAGTCTCCAATCGAGATACTAAATGCATCGGCGCGCTACCACGGTTGCACGTGCGCCGGTCGCAGGCCAACACTGGCGGACGCGCCGGGCGTTCCGAGAGACCCGATGGTTTGCACGAAGCACGCAAAATCTTCTCCGCCTTCTTTCACGCAAAACGATTGCAAGCAAACTTTGCAGAACCATGCTGGATGTTCTCAATCACAAACACTAAAACGCGTCACCTTGATGGATCCGCAGTATTTTAAGACTTTGCTGCGGTTGCAATTGCTAGCCTACCCAAGAGTGAAAACGATTGCCGGCGCTCGTTCACCGCCCTCGACTTCATCGACGGCCAGGTCTTCGTACATGTATCCTCAGACGGAGCATGTTCGTTTCTATAGTCGAGCACAAAATTATTGTGTTATTTCGCGCAAATGTTGGTCGAAAATCCACAAAGCAGAGAAAGCGCACACAGCTCAACCGGACACGGACAACACGACGGTGCAAATGGGACATCTAGTTTTCTCTATCTCAATCATAGGAACACGACAAAACATCTACACGTACTTAGAGCAAGACTGCACCGTGGGGCCGACAGGCAACAGCGGAATGGGAGATTCCCACGTATTAATCGGGGGAATCTCTTTTTCCAGAGACGGTACGGGAGCATTGCAGCGCACCATGGTGGTGACGTCATGTAATGACCCCGGCGCGTCAGTAGGCCTCCTAACCATTCATGTGGTTTACCGCCCTATGGCGATTGTATGATACAATATCGACTTGGGCGGGTTTTCCCACTATAGATAGTATAAAGGCAATCATTCGACATTTAGCAGGACAGCAAGCGCTCCGGCCAAGACCGGCACCGCACCGCGCAATTTTACACCGCCGAGCCCTCCACATTCACCTCACCAACAGGGGGCGTCGGCTACGGCGGTGTGCAGCTTCGCAAGGTCCTGCTCGCTAAGATAAGTGTCCCTTTACATGCTGCTGCGGTCCTAACAAGTGTGGCGCGGGTGCCTGGTGTCGATCAAGGGCCCCCTATGACGCCACCACTGGCAGGCGAGGCACGCGCCCAAGATCGCAACAGGTGCCTGTTGCACCGCGCGTCACCAAGTGACGGTCACGCTTGTCACGGATATGTACGGTATTGTGATGCACTTGTACTTACATATTTATATTGTGTGAAAATGTAGGTGCCAATGCAACACTGGACTAAGCACAGCTACTTCAATGGGGCTGCCCCACTGCGCCACAGCCGCGTGGGGCTCGCTATGCTTAATCTAAATGAATGCTTTGGCCCCCCTGCATTGTGTACGGTTAGTGCTATGGAAATGGGAGATTCCCACGTATTAATCGGGGGAATCTCTTTTTCCAGAGACGGTACGGGAGCATTGCAGCGCACCATGGTGGTGACGTCATGTAATGACCCCGGCGCGTCAGTAGGCCTCCTAACCATTCATGTGGTTTACCGCCCTATGGCGATTGTATGATACAATATCGACTTGGGCGGGTTTTCCCACTATAGATAGTATAAAGGCAATCATTCGACATTTAGCAGGACAGCAAGCGCTCCGGCCAAGACCGGCACCGCACCGCGCAATTTTAACCACCCCACCCTCCCGGGGCTGCCCCACTGCGCCACAGCCGCGTGGGGCTCGCTATGCTTAATCTAAATGAATGCTTTGGCCCCCCTGCATTGTGTACGGTTAGTGCTATGGAAACGGTCGAAGCAGGAGCAGCAGTAGTAGTAGCAACACGAAAGAAGGCATACGACAACGACACGCAGTAGCAGTGGCTTACAAACGCTGCCGTGACGCGATAGAAGGCGGTCCGAGCTGCACGCTATGCGCGCTGCACCTACGCGTACGTGATGGTGCTGGTGGAGTACTTGCAAAGCGATCCCGACGGACCGGCGCCCAGCTCCTTGGGCTCACCCGACGTGGAGCCCTGCGACCACGCGCACACATCCACCTTCTTGCCCTTGATCTTGATATTTTCGATCGTGGCCTGGTCGCCCCAGTTCTTGTTCACCGTCACGAGGCTCACCTTGCCGTTCACGGCGTACACGTTCTTGACGCTGACCTTGCGCGACTTGTTGCCGCACGTGCCGCACGAGCGGTAGAGCTTGCCAAAGTCCTGCGCATAGAAACCCTCGATAGACACCGAACCCAGACCGTTGTGCTGCACCACCTTGTCGTCGGCGGAGCGCGCGCCGCCGCCGATCACCTTGGACACGCTGCTGGCCGAGCCGCCCTTGATGCTCAATGCGTCCTCGCACACGTCGTCCCACCAGACATTCTCGATCGTGCAGCCGCTCTGCTCGCAGTGCACGCCCTCCATTTGATCCTTGCCGATGATCACGTTCTTCAGCGTGGCACCCGGCTCCACCATGAACACCGCAGTCTGCCACCCGCTCTCCTCCTGGCCGCCGCACTTAATGTTCGAGCGCTGGTATGTCTTCATGCCACCGTCGAAAACCTCACCCTTCTTGACTGTAGGGCTCCGATAGGTAGACGTTGCCCTTGCTGGAGGGCCACGAGCCGGACGGCATGGCGGCCGCCTCGGAGCGCATGGACGCACCAGAGACGACGGCAGCGGAGGCAGCGAGCGCGGCAGCGATGACGGAAAATGCGTTGACCATTGCTGAACGACGGAGAGCAGTCCTTGAAGTCGGGCGATCGTTGGGTTGGTGCGTTGGTTGCCACGAAGCGAGCAAACTGGATAATGACTGAGGGCACAGCGGCCCGCACGAGCGAACCCCAGCACACACATGCCGTTGCAAGACAGAGGCGCGGAGGTAAATCCTGTCGCCGCGACCTGCCACCTCCCGAATGCCAGATGCTACGGCTGAAGCGTGGGGAGATGACCACCTCTCCTTCACGCGCCTCACCACGGGCCCCCGACCTGTACACGTACTCGGTCTGTCGGTCCACACGACCGGTCGACTGACCTCGGTGCGCTGAGGACTGCAAGTAAGTTGCACTGCAACTCTGCAAGCCACCTGCCGATCCGCGCCACGGAGATGTGCACTGGGTGGCGACTAACAAATCAACCAGCATCAACGTTGCGAACTCAGACAGTGGAAAGAACGGACAGCGGAATCCTCGTTCAGTCGTCCGACCGCCTCAACGCACACATCGTGCTGCGCGGCGCTCGAGCTGCTACCTCTGCTGCACGTACGTCCGCTCAAGGAATGCCTGCCGGTCGTTCCTTGAGCAACCACATTGAAATGGTGGCGCCAGCTCACTGTGCCGGGCCAGCGAGCGTAGGTTCTTTTTGAACCAAGCTCGGTGACCTCAGGAACGCCGTCTACCGCCAACTGCGCGTTGCAGTTGGAGAGCACGGAGAGCAGAGCTCCTACATATCCCGATTAAACCAATCGAACTAATCAGTCTCCAATCGAGATACTAAATGCATCGGCGCGCTACCACGGTTGCACGTGCGCCGGTCGCAGGCCAACACTGGCGGACGCGCCGGGCGTTCCGAGAGACCCGATGGTTTGCACGAAGCACGCAAAATCTTCTCCGCCTTCTTTCACGCAAAACGATTGCAAGCAAACTTTGCAGAACCATGCTGGATGTTCTCAATCACAAACACTAAAACGCGTCACCTTGATGGATCCGCAGTATTTTAAGACTTTGCTGCGGTTGCAATTGCTAGCCTACCCAAGAGTGAAAACGATTGCCGGCGCTCGTTCACCGCCCTCGACTTCATCGACGGCCAGGTCTTCGTACATGTATCCTCAGACGGAGCATGTTCGTTTCTATAGTCGAGCACAAAATTATTGTGTTATTTCGCGCAAATGTTGGTCGAAAATCCACAAAGCAGAGAAAGCGCACACAGCTCAACCGGACACGGACAACACGACGGTGCAAATGGGACATCTAGTTTTCTCTATCTCAATCATAGGAACACGACAAAACATCTACACGTACTTAGAGCAAGACTGCACCGTGGGGCCGACAGGCAACAGCGGAACGGTCGAAGCAGGAGCAGCAGTAGTAGTAGCAACACGAAAGAAGGCATACGACAACGACACGCAGTAGCAGTGGCTTACAAACGCTGCCGTGACGTGTAATGTACCGCTTGTGCTGTGCAGAGTAAAATGCAAAGTGACTGAGATTGAGGTTAGCGATCGAGTGCAGACTACTAGAGCTAACCTTCCAGGGGCCGCCCATGGAGACCATGGCGGCGCATACACAAACATGCAGGGATGACGTCGGGTGCAAATACTTGACTCAGAGGCGATCTGTGCTCCGACTGGTCCACGTGTCCGAGTCCAACGCGTCAGCACTGCGAGTGGCCCTGATTCGTGTCGCGTCAGCACTAAAAGTGCTGACATACTTGATCCTTGGGCTCTTGTGCGTCCACGTAGTTGATACATTACACCCCCCACGACTTAGTTTGGAGCCCGACGCCGGAAAGCCGTTAGCAGCTCGCGCCAGTGGGACACGTGATTGATGTCCGTGACGAACTCCCAAGAGTTTTCGCTGTCCGGAAGGTCCGCCCATTGAACGAGATACTGGAGACGACCTCGACGACGGCGTTTGCGCAGCAAAGCAGCAATTACGTAGATACGGTTGCCTTGCTCGTCGAAAAGCACCGGTGCTGCGCGGCGAATAGGACGACCGATGAACTGGGGTGGGCATCCAGCTGACAGCTTGAGCTGATCCACGTTGAAGGATCGGTGCGAGCGAAGAACTTCAGGAAGCACCAAACGATAGCTGTTCGGACCTAGTACCTTCTCGATAGGAAATGGCCCCAGCCACTTCGGCAACAGCTTGTTGACGGTCGGATCTCGCTCAGGATCGTAGTCCGGTCGGCCCATCCGGTTGATATTCAGTAGTCGAGCTTTCACATAAACAAAATCACCAGCTTGGAAGCGAATTTCTTGGCGCCCTCGATTGTAGTAGCGCTGTTGACGTTCTTGGGCTTCTGCTAGATGGCGACGAGCAGCGTCGATTGCTGCCGTCCGCGTGCTGACAAATGACGATTGCTCCGACGTCACCCATAGAGCAGGAATGGGTTGGCGACCAGTGTCGACTTCCATGGGGCTACGCCCCGTCGAGGTGTTGATGCCTGTCGCGTGTGCAAATTCAATGCACGGGAGCCAAGTTGTCCAGTCATCACCATAGTGAGATACAGAACAGCGCAAAGCATCTTCGAGAGTGCGAATTTGGCGTTCACTTTGGCCGTCCGCCTGCGCACGATGGGACACCGTCATGCGTAACTTGATCTGCATGACTTCCGCGATTGCTTTCCAGAGATCACTGAGGAACTTGGGGTCCCTGTCAGAAACGATAGACCGTGGAGTCCCGTGGATCACGATGATGTTGTTGAAGAACAATTTTGCCACATCCGCCGCTGATGCATCCTTTCTCGTTGGCAGATATCTGGCCCGCTTACTTAGGCGACAGACAACGACGTAAACGGCATCAAATCCATTGGACACAGGAAGGCCTGTTACAAAGTCCATCGAAATGTCCGTCCACGGTGCGGTGGGAATTGGCAGTGGTTGCAGCAATCCACGCCGACGATCACCGGACTTGTTGCGAGCACAGGTTTCACAGGTGCGGATGTACTCATCAACCGTGCCTCTCATGCTCTTCCAGAAGAAATGCTGGCGTAGAGCGAGAAACGTTCTCACCGAGCCCGGGTGCGCCACGACAGCGTTATCGTGGTAGTGCACCATCACATCCAGCAAAAGTCGATCATCTCTGGGCAACACGACACGACTTCCTTCTCGTAGAATCACCAGACCATCTTGCAGCACGAACTGGGACGTCGTTGTCCTCTCCCTCGCACGAATCTGCTCCAGTAGCGCCATGCAGAACTCATCAGCAGGATATAGCGCCTTAATCCGCTCGGTAAGTGCAGGATCAGGTCCTGCAATAGCGACAGCACTTAATTCGACGGGTCGAGATAGTGCATCTGCCACCACATTCGTGTGACCCGGCTTGTGAAACACCTTGAACGTGAACTGGTTGAAAAAGTCTAACCATCGCAGAAGCTTTGGAGATGGTGTAGGCTTGCTGAAAAACCACTTGCAGGCCGAACTGTCAGTGTAGACCGTGAAAACTTGACCGAGGAGGTAGACGCGCCATTTTTCCAAGCAGAACTTGATGGCGAATAGTTCTTTTTCATGTGCTGGCCAGCGCGTCTCAGTGTCACTCAGTTTGCGGCTTAAAAACGCTAGCGGATGCTCCGAGCCCTTTATCACTTGGCTCAAGACGCCACCGACGGCCACATCCGATGCATCCGTGGTAACAAAAAACGGCAAAGAGAAGTCTGGGAGGCGGAGAACAGGCGAGCGCTGCAGAAGCTCTCGAACATTGTCGAATGCCTGGATCTCGTCCGTACCCCAGCGCCACCCAGTCGAAGTCTTCACCAGCTCGGTTAGCGGGAACACGAGCGCCGAATACTGCGGGATAAATCGTCGATAATAGCCACATAGACCTAAGAAGCGCTGCAACTCCTTGCGATTGCGCGGTTGTTGCATGTTGCGGATAGCTTGTGTCTTAGCAGGATCCAGCGTAATGGTCGAAGAGGAAATCTGGTGGCCGAGAAAAACGATGGATCGCTGCGCCCACTTGCATTTGTCTTTCCGTGCATACAGCTTGGCCTCACGCAGTACCGTCAAGACTTCGCGAAGGTGCACCACGTGATCGGCGAGCGTTGCCGAGAAAACGCAAATGTCGTCCAGGTAGACGACGCAAAATACTTGAAACTTCGGGCGTCCGAGCAGATGACGCATGAGTCGCGACCATGAACCTGGCATACCCGCAAGTCCCATAGGAGCCACCACCCACTGATAGAGTTCACCATTCGCTTGGAACGCAGTTAGTTCACGTACACGCGGCTCCAAGAGCATCTGATGGTAACCCGACATTAAGTCCAGTGTCGAGAAGTAGGAAGCACCGCTAAGCTTGTCGAAGATGTCATCAACTCGAGGCAGCGGGATCTTCGGGATCACACTCTGGGAGTTCAAATGACGGTAGTCAATTACCCAGCGGATGGGTACATCAGCGTCACCAGTGCGCAACCATTGCGCTCGTGTCAGTGCCGCTCCTGAGGTGATGTCTTTCTTCGGGATCGCGAAAATGTTTGACACCCACGCCGAGTTGGACTCCTCGATGTTGTTTTTTCCGAGAAGTTCTTTCACGAACACGGCTAGTGCTTGTTCTTCAACCCGAGCGTGGCGAAAGGGGGATCGTGAAGACGGAACCGCATTGGGCTTGAGCTGGATGTCATGCTGGACCTCTCGTTCAGGAGGAAGCTCGTTTGGAAGTGACGACGGAAACACATCATCGAAGTCATTGAGCAGGATAACGACTTCTCGAGGTGTCGGCTTCGGCAGCACACCAGACTCCAGTACTAGTTGGAAAATCTCCAGATACTCGTGGTTTTCGAGACGCTTGCGGAACGATTGCAGCGAAACTTCAACCGGTGCAAGTAGTTTCTTGCTGTGACCGGGCACAGGCACAGGTTGGTGCTCGTCCGAGCCGTCCGGCCAGTCATCGTCTGGAGGCGGAGGCGGGGGTGGATCTTGGCGTTCAGCAGGCCAATACAAAGAACGAGTGGACCAGTTGATGCTGGGGTTGCTGGCTTCGAGCCATGTACGCCCCAGGATGCCGTCGTAGTCATGCTTGAGTGGCCAGAACACGAAGGGAACTTGAACTACGGATCCCTCGCAGGCCACTTCGAGATCGGCAACAGGAACAGTGCGTTGCTGTTCTTGCCCATCAAATCCACGCGCCACCAGCTCCGTGGTGCGCATACGTGACGTATCAAAGCCACGTCCAGGTGTCAAAACACAATGAGAGGCTCCGGAATCAATCAGCATGGAGCACTCACGACCCAGAATTCTCACTTTCTGCAGAAAAGGCCTCACCGACGATGCATTTCTTGGCGTGACCGTCATCTCGGACGTCGACAACTCGGCCATCTCGAGAACAGTTGTGTCCATTTGGACAGTTGGAGGTTGAGAACTGATAGTGCGCTCGACGGACACTCCACTTACGTCCGCCGAGCTTGCTCGTTTCCCTGATGTCCAGAATTCTGAGGTTGCTTGCGGCGAGGGCAGTTACTGATGCGATGGTTACCCTGTTTGCAGTAGAAGCACAGATTCTGGCGGCGACACTGCTCCTTGCTGATCGAGCGTGTGTCGACCGCCGAGATGTCCATGGGTGTTGGACCATCGTTGGCAGCACGGTGAGCAGGTCCTCGTTGACTGGCGTGTCCTGAGCGACCACGGTCTGTCGAAGATTGGAAGTGCGTCCGTTCGAAAGCCTGGGCTGCGGCTATTGCTTCTGCTAGTGTACTGCATCGCAAGTACATCACCTCCTTCCGTGTCTCGGACTTCAGGCCGTCACAGAAGCGATCCACTTGGTCCATCGGACTCATTTGGCGAATTTGCGCCATGAGCCGACGGAAATCGCGCACATATTCCTCCACAGAGCCACGTTGACGGCAAGTCTTCAGCTCCGCTCTCAGGCGAAACTGCTGATCCGGTGGCACGAACTCGCGACGTAGGGCATTCGCGAGCGACTCGATGTCGGCGAAGCGGACATGGTCGATCACCACTTGAGCGTGATACCACGATGCAGCACCTTCTCGTAGGTTTGCCGCTAGGATCGCCACTACACGTGAGTGGTTGCTGGCGGCGGTGTAGTCAATACACTTGCCCTCCATAAACAGCTTGGCGCGGAAGATGAACTCATCGACGGATTCAGTCGGCTTCCCACTGAAGGTGGGCATCGTGACCCCTTCAAGTCGAAACTCACGGGCAGGTTGAGGTGCCGCGACGTGCTGCTGGTAAGCATGCAGCTGCGACTGGAAATCTTGATACATCTGAGCGTTTTGTTGGCTCAGGCCGAGAGCGATGCGGTCGATCGCTTGGACGAAATGGTCGAACATGTTTGGGGCTGCAGTGCCGCCAGGCATGGGGCCGGCAGCTCCTGCGTCTTCCATCAGGGAGTGAGACGGCGAGTAGAAGCGAAGTTGGCTAAATTGTTGGGTCGGACGGAGACAGCGAGAGCGGTTCCAGAAGGTGGTGAGTGAAGGGTCGGCACCAGCGAAGATCCAGACGTGTCGAGCCTCCTCCACCACAAAAGTGCTACCACTTGTAATGTACCGCTTGTGCTGTGCAGAGTAAAATGCAAAGTGACTGAGATTGAGGTTAGCGATCGAGTGCAGACTACTAGAGCTAACCTTCCAGGGGCCGCCCATGGAGACCATGGCGGCGCATACACAAACATGCAGGGATGACGTCGGGTGCAAATACTTGACTCAGAGGCGATCTGTGCTCCGACTGGTCCACGTGTCCGAGTCCAACGCGTCAGCACTGCGAGTGGCCCTGATTCGTGTCGCGTCAGCACTAAAAGTGCTGACATACTTGATCCTTGGGCTCTTGTGCGTCCACGTAGTTGATACATTACATGACGCGATAGAAGGCGGTCCGAGCTGCACGCTATGCGCGCTGCACCTACGCGTACGTGATGGTGCTGGTGGAGTACTTGCAAAGCGATCCCGACGGACCGGCGCCCAGCTCCTTGGGCTCACCCGACGTGGAGCCCTGCGACCACGCGCACACATCCACCTTCTTGCCCTTGATCTTGATATTTTCGATCGTGGCCTGGTCGCCCCAGTTCTTGTTCACCGCCACGAGGCTCACCTTGCCGTTCACGGCGTACACGTTCTTGACGCTGACCTTGCGCGACTTGTTGCCGCACGTGCCGCACGAGCGGTAGAGCTTGCCAAAGTCCTGCGCATAGAAACCCTCGATAGACACCGAACCCAGACCGTTGTGCTGCACCACCTTGTCGTCGGCGGAGCGCGCGCCGCCGCCGATCACCTTGGACACGCTGCTGG
Source organism: Phytophthora x cambivora (assembly GCA_033557925.1). Classification (NCBI taxonomy): domain Eukaryota; phylum Oomycota; class Peronosporomycetes; order Peronosporales; family Peronosporaceae; genus Phytophthora; species Phytophthora x cambivora. The sequence continues at coordinate 417,903 of JAUCEB010000008.1, read as the reverse complement.
CCGAGCCGCCCTTGATGCTCAATGCGTCCTCGCACACGTCGTCCCACCAGACATTCTCGATCGTACAGCCGCTCTGCTCGCAGTGCACGCCCTCCATTTGATCCTTGCCGATGATCACGTTCTTCAGCGTGGCACCCGGCTCCACCATGAACACCGCAGTCTGCCACCCGCTCTCCGTCTGGCCGCCGCACTTAATGTTCGAGCGCTGGTATGTCTTCATGCCACCGTCGAAAACCTCACCCTTCTTGACTGTGTAGGGCTCCGATAGATAGACGTTGCCCTTGCTGGAGGGCCACGAGCCGGACGGCATGGCGGCCGCCTCGGAGCGCATGGACGCACCAGAGACGACGGCAGCGGAGGCAGCGAGCGCGGCAGCGATGACGGAAAATGCGTTGACCATTGCTGAACGACGGAGAGCAGTCCTTGAAGTCGGGCGATCGTTGGGTTGGTGCGTTGGTTGCCACGAAGCGAGCAAACTGGATAATGACTGAGGGCACAGCGGCCCGCACGAGCGAACCCCAGCACACACATGCCGTTGCAAGACAGAGGCGCGGAGGTAAATCCTGTCGCCGCGACCTGCCACCTCCCGAATGCCAGATGCTACGGCTGAAGCGTGGGGAGATGACCACCTCTCTTCACGCGCCTCACCACGGGCCCCCGACCTGTACACGTACTCGGTCTGTCGGTCCACACGACCGGTCGACTGACCTCGGTGCGCTGAGGACTGCAAGCAAGTTGCACTGCAACTCTGCAAGCCACCTGCCGATCCGCGCCACGGAGATGTGCACTGGGTGGCGACTAACAAATCAACCAGCATCAACGTTGCGAACTCAGACAGTGGAAAGAACGGACAGCGGAATCCTCGTTCAGTCGTCCGACCGCCTCAACGCACACATCGTGCTGCGCGGCGCTCGAGCTGCTACCTCTGCTGCACGTACGTCCGCTCAAGGAATGCCTGCCGGTCGTTCCTTGAGCAACCACATTGAAATGGTGGCGCCAGCTCACTGTGCCGGGCCAGCGAGCGTAGGTTCTTTTTGAACCAAGCTCGGTGACCTCAGGAACGCCGTCTACCGCCAACTGCGCGTTGCAGTTGGAGAGCACGGAGAGCAGAGCTCCTACATATCCCGATTAAACCAATCGAACTAATCAGTCTCCAATCGAGATACTAAATGCATCGGCGCGCTACCACGGTTGCACGTGCGCCGGTCGCAGGCCAACACTGGCGGACGCGCCGGGCGTTCCGAGAGACCCGATGGTTTGCACGAAGCACGCAAAATCTTCTCCGCCTTCTTTCACGCAAAACGATTGCAAGCAAACTTTGCAGAACCATGCTGGATGTTCTCAATCACAAACACTAAAACGCGTCACCTTGATGGATCCGCAGTATTTTAAGACTTTGCTGCGGTTGCAATTGCTAGCCTACCCAAGAGTGAAAACGATTGCCGGCGCTCGTTCACCGCCCTCGACTTCATCGACGGCCAGGTCTTCGTACATGTATCCTCAGACGGAGCATGTTCGTTTCTATAGTCGAGCACAAAATTATTGTGTTATTTCGCGCAAATGTTGGTCGAAAATCCACAAAGCAGAGAAAGCGCACACAGCTCAACCGGACACGGACAACACGACGGTGCAAATGGGACATCTAGTTTTCTCTATCTCAATCATAGGAACACGACAAAACATCTACACGTACTTAGAGCAAGACTGCACCGTGGGGCCGACAGGCAACAGCGGAACGGTCGAAGCAGGAGCAGCAGTAGTAGTAGCAACACGAAAGAAGGCATACGACAACGACACGCAGTAGCAGTGGCTTACAAACGCTGCCGTGACGCGATAGAAGGCGGTCCGAGCTGCACGCTATGCGCGCTGCACCTACGCGTACGTGATGGTGCTGGTGGAGTACTTGCAAAGCGATCCCGACGGACCGGCGCCCAGCTCCTTGGGCTCACCCGACGTGGAGCCCTGCGACCACGCGCACACATCCACCTTCTTGCCCTTGATCTTGATATTTTCGATCGTGGCCTGGTCGCCCCAGTTCTTGTTCACCGTCACGAGGCTCACCTTGCCGTTCACGGCGTACACGTTCTTGACGCTGACCTTGCGCGACTTGTTGCCGCACGTGCCGCACGAGCGGTAGAGCTTGCCAAAGTCCTGCGCATAGAAACCCTCGATAGACGGTAGATTTTTTTGCGGGTCGTATACGGGTCTGGTCTTGTTTAGGTCAAAGGTAGCTTTTTGCCAAAGGTTGATACCTACCACCGACCAACCATGTCATATGAGGGCTTAGAGAGACCGTTTGCACCCGGAGCGAAGCGGAGGGCTGCAATGGTCGGCGCGTAGCCCGGAGTAGGTGCCCTGACAAGGAGTTCCAATCTAATCCAGACACCGCGCCTGGCCGAGTCGAGGACTTAGCGTAAGGCGCAAGGGGGTGGGGCAGGCCGCGAAGCGGCGCCCCCCGAGCGAAGCGAGAGAGGGGCGGGCCCCCCGCTGCGCAGACGAGAGCCAACGCGCGAGTGTCCTACTAACTTCTCTGTTGATGGTGTTGTCTGTGCTCACGAAGGAGCGTACCAACGTTGTGTCAAATACAACTTCAACGTGGTATCTGATTGGCTCGACCTAAACAAGACCTGACCCGTATACGACCCGCAAAAAAGGTTATCCGATAGACACCGAACCCAGACCGTTGTGCTGCACCACCTTGTCGTCGGCGGAGCGCGCGCCGCCGCCGATCACCTTGGACACGCTGCTGGCCGAGCCGCCCTTGATGCTCAATGCGTCCTCGCACACGTCGTCCCACCAGACATTCTCGATCGTGCAGCCGCTCTGCTCGCAGTGCACGCCCTCCATTTGATCCTTGCCGATGATCACGTTCTTCAGCGTGGCACCCGGCTCCACCATGAACACCGCAGTCTGCCACCCGCTCTCCGTCTGGCCGCCGCACTTAATGTTCGAGCGCTGGTATGTCTTCATGCCACCGTCGAAAACCTCACCCTTCTTGACTGTGTAGGGCTCCGATAGATAGACGTTGCCCTTGCTGGAGGGCCACGAGCCGGACGGCATGGCGGCCGCCTCGGAGCGCATGGACGCACCAGAGACGACGGCAGCGGAGGCAGCGAGCGCGGCAGCGATGACGGAAAATGCGTTGACCATTGCTGAACGACGGAGAGCAGTCCTTGAAGTCGGGCGATCGTTGGGTTGGTGCGTTGGTTGCCACGAAGCGAGCAAACTGGATAATGACTGAGGGCACAGCGGCCCGCACGAGCGAACCCCAGCACACACATGCCGTTGCAAGACAGAGGCGCGGAGGTAAATCCTGTCGCCGCGACCTGCCACCTCCCGAATGCCAGATGCTACGGCTGAAGCGTGGGGAGATGACCACCTCTCTTCACGCGCCTCACCACGGGCCCCCGACCTGTACACGTACTCGGTCTGTCGGTCCACACGACCGGTCGACTGACCTCGGTGCGCTGAGGACTGCAAGCAAGTTGCACTGCAACTCTGCAAGCCACCTGCCGATCCGCGCCACGGAGATGTGCACTGGGTGGCGACTAACAAATCAACGAGCATCAACGTTGCGAACTCAGACAGTGGAAAGAACGGACAGCGGAATCCTCGTTCAGTCGTCCGACCGCCTCAACGCACACATCGTGCTGCGCGGCGCTCGAGCTGCTACTTCTGCTGCACGTACGTCCGCTCAAGGAATGCCTGCCGGTCGTTCCTTGAGCAACCACATTGAAATGGTGGCGCCAGCTCACTGTGCCGGGCCAGCGAGCGTAGGTTCTTTTTGAACCAAGCTCGGTGACCTCAGGAACGCCGTCTACCGCCAACTGCGCGTTGCAGTTGGAGAGCACGGAGAGCAGAGCTCCTACATATCCCGATTAAACCAATCGAACTAATCAGTCTCCAATCGAGATACTAAATGCATCGGCGCGCTACCACGGTTGCACGTGCGCCGGTCGCAGGCCAACACTGGCGGACGCGCCGGGCGTTCCGAGAGACCCGATGGTTTGCACGAAGCACGCAAAATCTTCTCCGCCTTCTTTCACGCAAAACGATTGCAAGCAAACTTTGCAGAACCATGCTGGATGTTCTCAATCACAAACACTAAAACGCTTCACCTTGATGGATCCGCAGTATTTTAAGACTTTGCTGCGGTTGCAATTGCTAGCCTACCCAAGAGTGAAAACGATTGCCGGCGCTCGTTCACCGCCCTCGACTTCATCGACGGCCAGGTCTTCGTACATGTATCCTCAGACGGAGCATGTTCGTTTCTATAGTCGAGCACAAAATTATTGTGTTATTTCGCGCAAATGTTGGTCGAAAATCCACAAAGCAGAGAAAGCGCACACAGCTCAACCGGACACGGACAACACGACGGTGCAAATGGGACATCTAGTTTTCTCTATCTCAATCATAGGAACACGACAAAACATCTACACGTACTTAGAGCAAGACTGCACCGTGGGGCCGACAGGCAACAGCGGAACGGTCGAAGCAGGAGCAGCAGTAGTAGTAGCAACACGAAAGAAGGCATACGACAACGACACGCAGTAGCAGTGGCTTACAAACGCTGCCGTGACGCGATAGAAGGCGGTCCGAGCTGCACGCTATGCGCGCTGCACCTACGCGTACGTGATGGTGCTGGTGGAGTACTTGCAAAGCGATCCCGACGGACCGGCGCCCAGCTCCTTGGGCTCACCCGACGTGGAGCCCTGCGACCACGCGCACACATCCACCTTCTTGCCCTTGATCTTGATATTTTCGATCGTGGCCTGGTCGCCCCAGTTCTTGTTCACCGTCACGAGGCTCACCTTGCCGTTCACGGCGTACACGTTCTTGACGCTGACCTTGCGCGACTTGTTGCCGCACGTGCCGCACGAGCGGTAGAGCTTGCCAAAGTCCTGCGCATAGAAACCCTCGATAGACACCGAACCCATACCGTTGTGCTGCACCACCTTGTCGTCGGCGGAGCGCGCGCCGCCGCCGATCACCTTGGACACGCTGCTGGCCGAGCCGCCCTTGATGCTCAATGCGTCCTCGCACACGTCGTCCCACCAGACATTCTCGATCGTGCAGCCGCTCTGCTCGCAGTGCACGCCCTCCATTTGATCCTTGCCGATGATCACGTTCTTCAGCGTGGCACCCGGCTCCACCATGAACACCGCAGTCTGCCACCCGCTCTCCGTCTGGCCGCCGCACTTAATGTTCGAGCGCTGGTATGTCTTCATGCCACCGTCGAAAACCTCACCCTTCTTGACTGTGTAGGGCTCCGATAGATAGACGTTGCCCTTGCTGGAGGGCCACGAGCCGGACGGCATGGCGGCCGCCTCGGAGCGCATGGACGCACCAGAGACGACGGCAGCGGAGGCAGCGAGCGCGGCAGCGATGACGGAAAATGCGTTGACCATTGCTGAACGACGGAGAGCAGTCCTTGAAGTCGGGCGATCGTTGGGTTGGTGCGTTGGTTGCCACGAAGCGAGCAAACTGGATAATGACTGAGGGCACAGCGGCCCGCACGAGCGAACCCCAGCACACACATGCCGTTGCAAGACAGAGGCGCGGAGGTAAATCCTGTCGCCGCGACCTGCCACCTCCCGAATGCCAGATGCTACGGCTGAAGCGTGGGGAGATGACCACCTCTCCTTCACGCGCCTCACCACGGGCCCCCGACCTGTACACGTACTCGGTCTGTCGGTCCACACGACCGGTCGACTGACCTCGGTGCGCTGAGGACTGCAAGTAAGTTGCACTGCAACTCTGCAAGCCACCTGCCGATCCGCGCCACGGAGATGTGCACTGGGTGGCGACTAACAAATCAACCAGCATCAACGTTGCGAACTCAGACAGTGGAAAGAACGGACAGCGGAATCCTCGTTCAGTCGTCCGACCGCCTCAACGCACACATCGTGCTGCGCGGCGCTCGAGCTGCTACTTCTGCTGCACGTACGTCCGCTGCATCCTCGCCTACGGAGCCCAAGTCAAAGCTTGAGTCCCGCGGTAGCTACCACATACATAGCCCACCCATAGCCGTCGGTCGAACCGACGGACATACAGGAGGACCTTCAATATGCACGTCCATGAATATAAAATGTTGCTGTAAAAGCCGTTTCCTCTTGGTCGTCGCCTTCGTCTTAGTCTTCGTCTTGGGTTCCGTCTTGACCCTCGTCTTGTTCTTCCCCCTGGCTGTCGGATTGGCCTTGGAGTTCTTGTCTTCGTTTGTGTGACCACTGCCTGCTCCTCGATTTGAGCGTGGCGATTCGCTTGTGAAGGGCACGCGTCACTTGATCTTTTGTCTTCTGCGCCCACTTCGTTCTCCTTGTTGATATGCCGCGGTTTACCTCGACTCGTAGGACCTTGCGCCGGCGGCGGCGCCTTATCGCCCGGTTACAGCGGTCACAGGTAAGCTTCCAATAGTCATAGAGGGTTGTCCAGATTCCGGAGAGCAGTTGGGTATGGAGGCGTCTGGCGCCTCGTGCCGTATATGAGATAGCGTCGGCCCACTTGGCACTTCGTGATGTCATTGTCGGGTATCGTCGCCATCCGGTCGGTGCCGCGTACACGGCAAGTTGAAGGCGGTCGAGCTGCTGGCAGATACGACTCCACCATACCGGATAACCGGTCGTGTCTTGTGGAGGCGTGAACCACTCGAATAGGGGGTGACGCCACTGTATGGGCCCATGGCTACCGTCGTCACCCCCGGGTTGGGAGGACCAGTCGGATACGCCCATTTGCCGGAGTGCGGTTTCCCAAATGGGTCGAGCGTCGGCTAGCACTCCTTGTGGCGAGTCAACTGGCTCGAGCAGTCCAATAGCGACGGCCCGGGGATTTTTGGTGTGAACGGTTTTAGAGGACTGACGTTGGTTGGACTGGATCACAGAAAACCCCGTACGCATGTGGAGTACCCCTGCCGGGATCCGAACCATCCAGTTACATCCGAGACTGGTGCATTGTGCGAATCCTACCGAATTTGTGAACGCTACCACCCAGTACGTATTGCCCGCCCGTATTGTTGTGAAGTGCTCCCACCACTGTGTCGAGTGTGGGAGATACACGTCGTCAATCCACCAAAACTGAATCGAAGTCGGATCGGCGAGATGCTGCAAGCCCGAAAATTCACTGGGACTCAACGCCGCATTAAACGTTACTGAAGCCCAACCAGGCGTCAATTGCCCTGGAAACGCGGCATATAGCCCTAGTGCAGGATGTACCAGCCTTGCCACATCGACTAACCGCATTGGGAGTAGCCGACCCACGGAAACGCGTTTCCTCGCGGATTGCTCTTCTTTGATCGCCCTCAGGAAGGCGGGCCTGCAAAGTACAGAGAGAGGTTCGCCAAACCACTCCAGCCATTGTGCATTTACCCATACGCCATCGTCGATACGAACCATGGGCTGCCACGGCAACGTCGTTGGGTCGTTATCGTTCCAAGTCGCCCGACTTGGGAGTCGTAATGCCTGGGCTATGTTATGCCCTACCGCCGGTATCAGAAGTGCTTGGTCCGGGAGCAGCAGCTTTCGCTCCAGCGTATCATAGAGGAGACGAAGCATGTTGGTTAGGTCCGATGAATCCGAGCACGCCGGCTCCGTTAACCCGAACCGATGGCTTTGAGTGTCCGTCGTTCTATGGGAGCAATTTACGCACTTGGCTGACCATCGGTGGTCGAATCGGTGCTTGACCGCATTGGTGTGGAGGACGGACATTCGGGCTCGCCAGTAAAACCGGCAGAGCGATGGCGGCCACTGGCCTGACGCTGCCATGTCCAGCTCGTCGATGGTCATCGTGTGTTTGGTGGCGTCCTGGCAATGCTGCCTACTAATCCACTTGCGGTGCAAATCCACATAGGCCCGCTTCTTCACATACTGGGCTACGTTTCCAAAAACAAGCCGATGATCCTCATCGTACACCATATAGTCATCAAAAGTGATCCAGTCGGCATAAGAAATCGGCAGTTGCCGGTCGTGTGCACCACCTGCAGCTTCGTCTACTGTGGCGAGTGCCGCACGTCGTTGCTGTAGCATAGTATCATCTACTGGGAGGTGCTCTTGGTGAGAGCGGATCCACTGTGGTGTCATCGTACCGCTCGGTTGCATGTGCCTGCATAGCGATCGAATTTCGATTCTGTGGGGGTCTCGGTATTTGATGTGGCGGAATGCCCCGTTGGCCAGGTTCCGTGCATTCGAGAAAATCTGGATGGCGCTTTTGTTGTCGCAGACTTGATCCCCTGTGTCGCCGCTAGCGACCAGTCCTGCGATCAGTGCATGAACCTCGCAGCGTGTAGACGTAATATCATTCCGGTGGATGGCAAGCCTACCTGTTACACTCGGTCCGTCGGGTTGTTGCATGGCCCAAGTACCTGTTGCGAGCGGACTGTTCGCTGCCATCACGCTCCCGTCCCCCGCGGGTACCTGGGTATTGTTCGAGGTGTTGTACCACTGAAATCGGACTGCATCGTTCCTCGCTTGGAGTAAGTCTTCGTCGCCCTCGAGCAGGATTTTGCAATTTCCACGAACACATTGTGGGTGGTGCCATCGACCACATATCCGACACCACTCGACAGCACGACAACGACCGCAGACAGAACAGTCCGTTTCCATATCTATCGTGTGTCCGTATTGCAGCGTCGATAGATATCGCATCCTGCCTCTAGCTAGTGCTTCATCCAGTATCCTTTCATCGTTGGCCCCATGCAACCCATCGATATCGGTCGATGTCCAAATTATGACACGTTGGCGGCCTGTGGACGTCGGCGGCAAATAGGTAGGTGTCACGGGCACACACACTGCTTCAAATTCATCTTCGACAACTCGGCAGGTCCGTTCGTACCAGACATCACTGCCGCGTGGTCGTTCGTACCACCAGCGGATCGGGATTGTGCGTCCTAGTGGGTGCATTCTCACGTCGCCGATCTCTCGGTACCCGACTTCGTAGTGGTCAACGAACGGCTCAGCCCCATACACATTCATCTTAACCGCAACAATCCACTGACCTACACCAATACGGAGGCGGGACTGCGTGTAGTGCGGCGCTATTGGAAGACATCCGATCGGGCTGCGCAGCTGGTGCGACGTGGGTAACGCCAAAGCTGCTATCCAGTGATTGTACAGGGTTGTGACCTTGGCACGGTCCTTATCGCTCCAGCGGCCTAGTCGGAGTATCGCCGTCAGCGGGAGCAGCTGAGACCCCATATCGGAGGATATGTCCCCGACGAAGCGCAGTTTGAATTCTCCCTTCCAGTTGATCGAGACCAACGTATGGCGATGTTCTCTAGGTGTGATATCCAATAGCGGTCGGTCATTGGCCCGACGTGATCGTGCCGTCGGAGGTTGTGTCCACTTCACTGCCATGACCAGTGGGGGATCGAATGACGCTGCATATCGGATCACTTGTGCTATCCAGGTCTGAGCTTTGCGAGGTGGTCGAATCGGGTGGCATAGTGGGTTGTACGTCAACCCTGCGCGGACTTGGTACGCTTCCAGGCGCTCTGTCAGGATATGGTACACAGGAAGTTCGGGTGTGTTTAGTACGCGGAGTGCCTCGATACAGCGATTCGTGTTCGCGTCGGCCTCACAACTCTCGAGGCCCAACCCGTTTGTTTTATCGTAGTAAACCACCGTGTTTAGAGAAAAAGGTAGTCGAAGTACTGCTCTGGCAACTTGTCGGATGAAAATATCCACCTTGGCTGCCATCCCGATCGCACCCCCCAGGACCATGCGGTATCGTAGGCGCGGGATCCAGATGTGGTTCACAACATATCGAAATTCTGGGAGCGTCAACCCGAGGCGTTTAACTCTGTCCGCATCCGAAACAAGCCTTTGCCACGTCGGTTCGAGCGATGCCGCCCACTGATCCTCGCCAGCTTGGTAGATACCGAGATGCTTAAAACCCTGCTCGGGAGCGACAACTTGAACAGGCTGAGGAGTACCACGACCGTCGTTCAGAAGTACTGCTGGGTAGTGCTGTTCAGGTTCAGCGATATACATCTGGAAGGATTTGGCAGAGCCAAAAACGCCGCCGGTTGCAAACTTCCCAGTGAACAGGTTGGTAATACGCGCTCGGTCTAGCAGGCCATTATACGTTGTAGATACATCCAGCTGGTCGTCCACGAACATAGTACTCCCGATATCGATGCCATGCCCTTCTTGGTGGTGGCGGATCTGAACAGGGTCGGAACATTTGGCCAGTTGATCTTGCAGGCAATCCATATAGACACCGATATGAAGGATGGCGAGGATAGAACCTTGACCGATGCCGAATTCCCGTTCTCCTGTAGTCAACCATCCAAACGCTGTTCTCACTGATATTTCTCCGGGCCCTAAGAAGTCAATCATCAGGCGTCGCGCTGTCTCTGGTACACCCATGCCGAGATACAAGAGCTCCATTACCCACGATGGGATCCTGTCGTAGCATTTTAGGCAGTCTTTTGACACTAGCAGCAGAGGCTCGAAGATCTCTTTAGCCCTTTCAATGAGCAACGTCGTTAATATCGCAGCGTCGGCAACAGATCTGTCCCGCCTGAATCCGTGTTGCAGTGGACTGCTGGGTATGCCGTTCTCGACAAAATGCTTGATCACCAGAAAAACTCGATTTGCAAATGCGGATTGGACAGTAATCGGTCGCCACGGCGGCAACCCTTTAGAGTTATCAAGCGTTGGGTCCACTGCCTGAGCCTTCGGCAAGAATATCATTTGCTTCCGCCGGAGGATCTTCGGAGCCAATCCTGTACGTAGGATGAGTTCAATAACGCGGCGCTCGCGGCGCCTGACCTCTGCAGGAGCGGCCACCCACATCTCTTGGGATACTCCTCCATAGCCGGGGGCAACATGCTGTTTCAACTGACGATCAATGGCCGCCTGCATCTCGGCAGTGTAGTGAAAATCATCCCACGTCTGCCCGGGCGATTGCCATGCTGCAGCATACCTTCCGCCACGTTCAATGTCTGGAAGGATCCATTCTCGCGCAAATTCCGGGAGGGTGTTCACATCGTCAGGGGATTTGGTGTCCAAATATCTCGGACGGATGGTCTTCTCCGATGGTGGGATCCAGTTGTCTAGCAAGTGTGTCAACTCAGCTTGTACCTCGGCTCGGTTTTCGGTGTGTCGTACTCCTGCTTCGTCGTGGACAAGAGCGCTGCGGATCGACACTGGTGGAAGGGGTTTACCTAGCGTACTTCGAAGGAACTCTCTTGTGCTTCCACTAACAAACCAATTGCTTCGTCTCTCGTGCCACGCTCTGCGCCGCGTTGTCTGTCTCCAATTCCTCCTAGACCGGATTGTTTTCTTCCAGCGCTTGATAATGGTTGTTAGCCAAGCAATCCAGTCATCCGTACTATCCGAGAGCGGGGGGTCACGAATGAGTTCATTGAGTAGGCGGGCCCCCTTTTGGTGGGGGCTTCCTTGAACCATGGTCTCCGGGTGCGCGATCCATTTTGGCCAACATATCGCTCCTGCAGCCGCCTTGAGTTGGTCAACGGGAACATTTGTGCGAGCCATCAGCTCTTTGATCAGGCGTAACTGGGCCGTGCAGCGATTGCTGCGTTTGACACAAACAGCGCGGGCAATCTGACGCCGTGATTGATTCCCTTCTCCCCAGAGCGCTTTAGCGCTGGTATATAGACAGGAGTACATGTTATCGATGGCGCTCTCTAGCCACTGTAGGACCTGCTCGTCCGTACGATTGTCCGTGTCAACGTCATCCATTAAGCTAATGGTACCGGAGTCTAGCATCGTCGTTGTGTGCGCGGTGAATTCGGCCATCTCTTCTGGCGTTTTCTTCCGGGTGTTGACCACCTTGATGGGGGTCACGTTCTGCAGAGTATGAGGAATGTGGGCGCCTCGTTCGCATTTGAGCACAGCAACCGCGACGCCGACGTGATCACTCGACATAACACTGTTGAGCCACACAGCGCTTGCTACGATAGCGGACTCGTGCTCCCCAGACACGTAAATATCGTCAAGCGCGGAGCAGGTACCATTCCGAGAGTACGTGTAGCGGAATAGAGCTGGATGTCTGCTCCGGAAACTTGATGTAATTCCGATTGAAGCTGTCCATGTTGCAAATTGTCGACTCATATCTCTGGAGCTCGATGATCGTGTTGCAGATCCTGATCGGTCTAACTCCTCGTCGGGGTACGTGTTAAAGTCGCCAGCTACCACCACCAGAGCTCGCCTAGCACGACCCTCCTCAATGCGCTCTTGGATCCAAGTCCACTCGGAGTGTACGGCGTCCACGTTCTGATCCGGGGAATGGTGAGAGTACGTGCCGATTACCCATAGCTCGCGAGCTTTGGCCAGACGAATTGGGACGCACATCGATCTGCGCGCAGGTGAGTAGCGCACCTCATGTTTGACAACACGATTCTCCCATCGCTCTTTGTTAATCACCATCGCGATCCGGTTAGAAGCGACTAGCATAAGACTGGGAACTGGTCGTGGTAGTCCGACTGCCGCTACCCACACTTGTTCTGTACGCTGGTCTCGGATACCGGGGTCACTAACGACAGCAATGTCGATCCCGTTTGCAATTATCCAACCTGCCAATTCGTCCTCCATCTTCCTGTGCAAACTTTTGTTAATGTTCACTGTGCAGATGCGGATATCGCTGCCCGGCTCGTCTGTTGGTATGATGTTGTCCCCGATGTAATCACCGGAGTAGTGCTCCCTCTCAAGAATGGATCTGAGAATGGCACTGCGGTTCGGAGCGCTCGTGCTTGGGAAGGAGCAACGCGTAGGACGCCATCGACGATGGAAACGACCGCCTCGCTCTTTCCGTTTCACAGGTTCATCTGGCTCAGCACACCTTTGATCATCAATCACCGACTCGTCAGAGTCGCTCGTGAATCCTCTGCTTGGGCTGACCTCCTCGACCATATCACGTCGCGTCTGCGCCGCTTCCGCTGGAATGGTAGCAAGTCGAGCGGAGATCGTCGATGCCCCCGTCTGGTGGCTCGCGAACGTCACTAGAAGCACAATCATCCATAAGAACCGCCACTTAACGCCAATAGTTGTAAAGTAGGAGGCCACGCCTGGCGTACGCGACCTCCCTACGCAAAATTCTGGCCTAGTGGATTGCTGTGGTCCACGCTTGGAGATCCGTCTCCCATAGTGTCATCGTGCTCTGGTGGGGCATGGGCATGTGCAGGGGGTAGAACCGCTGGACCGGTCGATGGCACAACAACTTGTAGTTTTGCCAGTGTTAGTTCGACCACGCGTGACATCCGTCCATCCCAAGTATCATCTAGTGCCACAAGTTTTTGCTCTAGGACTTGGCATCGTTGCTCCGCCGCTTCACATTGGCGTGCCATGTCTTCTAGCGCTGCCGTCACGGTAGTCAGCCTGCTGTCAATAAGTCGTCCCACCATCAGTTCCGCTGCTTTTACGACTGGACCGCTCGTGGTACTCAGCGTATCGCTGGTCGTAATAGGCGGTGAGTTCTGCGTGCCATGTTGGAATGCTGCCTGGGCTGCAGTAGGTTTTAGAAGGGGACAGTCACGTCGAAAGTGACCTGTTTTGTTGCAGTTCCAACAGTCGTTACCCCTCGCCGATGTTACCGTTAGGATGATATCCCCGACCCGCAGTGTACCGGACCCATTTTCTCCGAGGCGCTCAACTGCAGCTTTGGCTTGGTCTGTGGTGTTGAACGTCGCGACGGCAGAGCGGCTGCGGCCGCGGTTAAAACGAATGTGCTGTGGCTGAAATCCCGCGCGTTCGAACGCCTCCTTGAGGAATATCATTTTCACCTCACTTGTCACCCCGTATACGTTGATACGCTTTGAGTTCCGGGCGTCGCGCTCAGTTTTCGTCAGTCGAACTATGGCTTCACGTTGAGCATCCCACTCCGTGTTCTGCACAAGACGGAGGTTAATCGTGTCTGCAGGCTTATCCCGACGGCGTCGTCGCTGACGAGATGACAACAGGTAGTTCCGATAGACCTCGTTTGCTTCATTTGGGCTGGGGAAGTATAAACGGAAAGAGTATGCCAGCGAAGTTGCTGCATAGCGCATACAAGCAACTGGTGTCCATCGCTGCTTTTCGTTCATGTACGTCGAATGCGACACCACGAGGCAGTCGGAGCCACCCATTTCATTGATGGCACTTCGCAGTTGCGCTGGTGACACGTAGTTCCCATTATAATACTCGAGCTCGTTTAGGGACAGGTTCGAGCCTTGAATCCCGGTGTACGCCGGCTGTATCCAAATCCTCACGACGGTGTCATCAATCGAGATTGGGATGTAACCTCGCTTCAGCACTTGCCACAGCACGCGATCCTGTTTGACTGGGTTACCCTTCAGATACTGTTGGTCTTTCGTCTCCAGGAGGAGCTCTTCACCTTCAAAATCCACCCCATTGTTGGAGCAATGAGTGATGATCTCGGGGGTAAAGTCGACCAGCTGCCAGCTGCATGAACTGGAGACCGGCACTGATGTTTCATTCATCGAGAAGCACACTTGCATGTTGGTCTGAGAGAAGCCTTGTTCAATCTGTGCCCACGCTTCGTTCGATAACTCCACTAACAGTTCCTGTTCTGCTTCGTTGTCTTCGCGCTCCGCCTTTGCGGACATTCTTTCGCGATCTCCTTCTTGGGACGAGAGGGCCCTCATCCGTTTACTTCCAATGGCTTGGTCTTGTCTGGCCCACCGTGACTGAGTCCGACCGCCTCGTTCTTCCATGCGTTCCAACCAGGCCATTGATCCTCGGCCGGGATCGTCGCCGTTGGGAGCCCAATTCTGCCCGCCAGGAGCGTGATCATGCCCTTGGACCGCTCGTCTCATCGGCGCTTGGTCTCGTCCTTCGTCGCCAGCGCGGCCACCTCCGCTGGGCGGGCTGCGTTCCTCGTCATGCGTCTCCATGTCGAAGGGTCGGTTTCTGTGGGCGGAGGGCTGCATAGTGGGTGTAAGTCGAAAAATCTTTTTCGGTCAGAATACGCTGTGGAGTCGCCCGCTACGGGGCAGTTGCTCCCGGACACTGTAGGCTTCGGCGCAACGCGACTCTTGCGCAGTAGGCCGCCAAAACGATTGTCCTACATATCCCGATTAAACCAAATCGAACTAATCAGTCTCCAATCGAGATACTAAATGCATCGGCGCGCTACCACGGTTGCACGTGCGCCGGTCGCAGGCCAACACTGGCGGACGCGCCGGGCGTTCCGAGAGACCCGATGGTTTGCACGAAGCACGCAAAATCTTCTCCGCCTTCTTTCACGCAAAACGATTGCAAGCAAACTTTGCAGAACCATGCTGGATGTTCTCAATCACAAACACTAAAACGCGTCACCTTGATGGATCCGCAGTATTTTAAGACTTTGCTGCGGTTGCAATTGCTAGCCTACCCAAGAGTGAAAACGATTGCCGGCGCTCGTTCACCGCCCTCGACTTCATCGACGGCCAGGTCTTCGTACATGTATCCTCAGACGGAGCATGTTCGTTTCTATAGTCGAGCACAAAATTATTGTGTTATTTCGCGCAAATGTTGGTCGAAAATCCACAAAGCAGAGAAAGCGCACACAGCTCAACCGGACACGGACAACACGACGGTGCAAATGGGACATCTAGTTTTCTCTATCTCAATCATAGGAACACGACAAAACATCTACACGTACTTAGAGCAAGACTGCACCGTGGGGCCGACAGGCAACAGCGGAACGGTCGAAGCAGGAGCAGCAGTAGTAGTAGCAACACGAAAGAAGGCATACGACAACGACACGCAGTAGCAGTGGCTTACAAACGCTGCCGTGACGCGATAGAAGGCGGTCCGAGCTGCACGCTATGCGCGCTGCACCTACGCGTACGTGATGGTGCTGGTGGAGTACTTGCAAAGCGATCCCGACGGACCGGCGCCCAGCTCCTTGGGCTCACCCGACGTGGAGCCCTGCGACCACGCGCACACATCCACCTTCTTGCCCTTGATCTTGATATTTTCGATCGTGGCCTGGTCGCCCCAGTTCTTGTTCACCGTCACGAGGCTCACCTTGCCGTTCACGGCGTACACGTTCTTGACGCTGACCTTGCGCGACTTGTTGCCGCACGTGCCGCACGAGCGGTAGAGCTTGCCAAAGTCCTGCGCATAGAAACCCTCGATAGACACCGAACCCAGACCGTTGTGCTGCACCACCTTGTCGTCGGCGGAGCGCGCGCCGCCGCCGATCACCTTGGACACGCTGCTGGCCGAGCCGCCCTTGATGCTCAATGCGTCCTCGCACACGTCGTCCCACCAGACATTCTCGATCGTGCAGCCGCTCTGCTCGCAGTGCACGCCCTCCATTTGATCCTTGCCGATGATCACGTTCTTCAGCGTGGCACCCGGCTCCACCATGAACACCGCAGTCTGCCACCCGCTCTCCGTCTGGCCGCCGCACTTAATGTTCGAGCGCTGGTATGTCTTCATGCCACCGTCGAAAACCTCACCCTTCTTGACTGTGTAGGGCTCCGATAGATAGACGTTGCCCTTGCTGGAGGGCCACGAGCCGGACGGCATGGCGGCCGCCTCGGAGCGCATGGACGCACCAGAGACGACGGCAGCGGAGGCAGCGAGCGCGGCAGCGATGACGGAAAATGCGTTGACCATTGCTGAACGACGGAGAGCAGTCCTTGAAGTCGGGCGATCGTTGGGTTGGTGCGTTGGTTGCCACGAAGCGAGCAAACTGGATAATGACTGAGGGCACAGCGGCCCGCACGAGCGAACCCCAGCACACACATGCCGTTGCAAGACAGAGGCGCGGAGGTAAATCCTGTCGCCGCGACCTGCCACCTCCCGAATGCCAGATGCTACGGCTGAAGCGTGGGGAGATGACCACCTCTCCTTCACGCGCCTCACCACGGGCCCCCGACCTGTACACGTACTCGGTCTGTCGGTCCACACGACCGGTCGACTGACCTCGGTGCGCTGAGGACTGCAAGTAAGTTGCACTGCAACTCTGCAAGCCACCTGCCGATCCGCGCCACGGAGATGTGCACTGGGTGGCGACTAACAAATCAACCAGCATCAACGTTGCGAACTCAGACAGTGGAAAGAACGGACAGCGGAATCCTCGTTCAGTCGTCCGACCGCCTCAACGCACACATCGTGCTGCGCGGCGCTCGAGCTGCTACCTCTGCTGCACGTACGTCCGCTCAAGGAATGCCTGCCGGTCGTTCCTTGAGCAACCACATTGAAATGGTGGCGCCAGCTCACTGTGCCGGGCCAGCGAGCGTAGGTTCTTTTTGAACCAAGCTCGGTGACCTCAGGAACGCCGTCTACCGCCAACTGCGCGTTGCAGTTGGAGAGCACGGAGAGCAGAGCTCCTACATATCCCGATTAAACCAATCGAACTAATCAGTCTCCAATCGAGATACTAAATGCATCGGCGCGCTACCACGGTTGCACGTGCGCCGGTCGCAGGCCAACACTGGCGGACGCGCCGGGCGTTCCGAGAGACCCGATGGTTTGCACGAAGCACGCAAAATCTTCTCCGCCTTCTTTCACGCAAAACGATTGCAAGCAAACTTTGCAGAACCATGCTGGATGTTCTCAATCACAAACACTAAAACGCGTCACCTTGATGGATCCGCAGTATTTTAAGACTTTGCTGCGGTTGCAATTGCTAGCCTACCCAAGAGTGAAAACGATTGCCGGCGCTCGTTCACCGCCCTCGACTTCATCGACGGCCAGGTCTTCGTACATGTATCCTCAGACGGAGCATGTTCGTTTCTATAGTCGAGCA
Source organism: Phytophthora x cambivora (assembly GCA_033557925.1). NCBI lineage: Eukaryota > Oomycota > Peronosporomycetes > Peronosporales > Peronosporaceae > Phytophthora > Phytophthora x cambivora. Next base: position 400,209 of record JAUCEB010000008.1, on the reverse strand, counting down.
CAAAATTATTGTGTTATTTCGCGCAAATGTTGGTCGAAAATCCACAAAGCAGAGAAAGCGCACACAGCTCAACCGGACACGGACAACACGACGGTGCAAATGGGACATCTAGTTTTCTCTATCTCAATCATAGGAACACGACAAAACATCTACACGTACTTAGAGCAAGACTGCACCGTGGGGCCGACAGGCAACAGCGGAACGGTCGAAGCAGGAGCAGCAGTAGTAGTAGCAACACGAAAGAAGGCATACGACAACGACACGCAGTAGCAGTGGCTTACAAACGCTGCCGTGACGCGATAGAAGGCGGTCCGAGCTGCACGCTATGCGCGCTGCACCTACGCGTACGTGATGGTGCTGGTGGAGTACTTGCAAAGCGATCCCGACGGACCGGCGCCCAGCTCCTTGGGCTCACCCGACGTGGAGCCCTGCGACCACGCGCACACATCCACCTTCTTGCCCTTGATCTTGATATTTTCGATCGTGGCCTGGTCGCCCCAGTTCTTGTTCACCGTCACGAGGCTCACCTTGCCGTTCACGGCGTACACGTTCTTGACGCTGACCTTGCGCGACTTGTTGCCGCACGTGCCGCACGAGCGGTAGAGCTTGCCAAAGTCCTGCGCATAGAAACCCTCGATAGACACCGAACCCATACCGTTGTGCTGCACCACCTTGTCGTCGGCGGAGCGCGCGCCGCCGCCGATCACCTTGGACACGCTGCTGGCCGAGCCGCCCTTGATGCTCAATGCGTCCTCGCACACGTCGTCCCACCAGACATTCTCGATCGTGCAGCCGCTCTGCTCGCAGTGCACGCCCTCCATTTGATCCTTGCCGATGATCACGTTCTTCAGCGTGGCACCCGGCTCCACCATGAACACCGCAGTCTGCCACCCGCTCTCCGTCTGGCCGCCGCACTTAATGTTCGAGCGCTGGTATGTCTTCATGCCACCGTCGAAAACCTCACCCTTCTTGACTGTGTAGGGCTCCGATAGATAGACGTTGCCCTTGCTGGAGGGCCACGAGCCGGACGGCATGGCGGCCGCCTCGGAGCGCATGGACGCACCAGAGACGACGGCAGCGGAGGCAGCGAGCGCGGCAGCGATGACGGAAAATGCGTTGACCATTGCTGAACGACGGAGAGCAGTCCTTGAAGTCGGGCGATCGTTGGGTTGGTGCGTTGGTTGCCACGAAGCGAGCAAACTGGATAATGACTGAGGGCACAGCGGCCCGCACGAGCGAACCCCAGCACACACATGCCGTTGCAAGACAGAGGCGCGGAGGTAAATCCTGTCGCCGCGACCTGCCACCTCCCGAATGCCAGATGCTACGGCTGAAGCGTGGGGAGATGACCACCTCTCCTTCACGCGCCTCACCACGGGCCCCCGACCTGTACACGTACTCGGTCTGTCGGTCCACACGACCGGTCGACTGACCTCGGTGCGCTGAGGACTGCAAGTAAGTTGCACTGCAACTCTGCAAGCCACCTGCCGATCCGCGCCACGGAGATGTGCACTGGGTGGCGACTAACAAATCAACCAGCATCAACGTTGCGAACTCAGACAGTGGAAAGAACGGACAGCGGAATCCTCGTTCAGTCGTCCGACCGCCTCAACGCACACATCGTGCTGCGCGGCGCTCGAGCTGCTACTTCTGCTGCACGTACGTCCGCTCAAGGAATGCCTGCCGGTCGTTCCTTGAGCAACCACATTGAAATGGTGGCGCCAGCTCACTGTGCCGGGCCAGCGAGCGTAGGTTCTTTTTGAACCAAGCTCGGTGACCTCAGGAACGCCGTCTACCGCCAACTGCGCGTTGCAGTTGGAGAGCACGGAGAGCAGAGCTCCTACATATCCCGATTAAACCAATCGAACTAATCAGTCTCCAATCGAGATACTAAATGCATCGGCGCGCTACCACGGTTGCACGTGCGCCGGTCGCAGGCCAACACTGGCGGACGCGCCGGGCGTTCCGAGAGACCCGATGGTTTGCACGAAGCACGCAAAATCTTCTCCGCCTTCTTTCACGCAAAACGATTGCAAGCAAACTTTGCAGAACCATGCTGGATGTTCTCAATCACAAACACTAAAACGCTTCACCTTGATGGATCCGCAGTATTTTAAGACTTTGCTGCGGTTGCAATTGCTAGCCTACCCAAGAGTGAAAACGATTGCCGGCGCTCGTTCACCGCCCTCGACTTCATCGACGGCCAGGTCTTCGTACATGTATCCTCAGACGGAGCATGTTCGTTTCTATAGTCGAGCACAAAATTATTGTGTTATTTCGCGCAAATGTTGGTCGAAAATCCACAAAGCAGAGAAAGCGCACACAGCTCAACCGGACACGGACAACACGACGGTGCAAATGGGACATCTAGTTTTCTCTATCTCAATCATAGGAACACGACAAAACATCTACACGTACTTAGAGCAAGACTGCACCGTGGGGCCGACAGGCAACAGCGGAACGGTCGAAGCAGGAGCAGCAGTAGTAGTAGCAACACGAAAGAAGGCATACGACAACGACACGCAGTAGCAGTGGCTTACAAACGCTGCCGTGACGCGATAGAAGGCGGTCCGAGCTGCACGCTATGCGCGCTGCACCTACGCGTACGTGATGGTGCTGGTGGAGTACTTGCAAAGCGATCCCGACGGACCGGCGCCCAGCTCCTTGGGCTCACCCGACGTGGAGCCCTGCGACCACGCGCACACATCCACCTTCTTGCCCTTGATCTTGATATTTTCGATCGTGGCCTGGTCGCCCCAGTTCTTGTTCACCGTCACGAGGCTCACCTTGCCGTTCACGGCGTACACGTTCTTGACGCTGACCTTGCGCGACTTGTTGCCGCACGTGCCGCACGAGCGGTAGAGCTTGCCAAAGTCCTGTGGCGAACATTCGCAGGATGTTCGGGTTTCCGGATAGGATTGAGTAGTTTCGAAACCACTCGTAGTTTTAGACAAGAGCTCGAGGACGGGCCCCTCGCGCGACTCCTCGAGCGACCAGCTCTCAAGACCGACAGATAGCTCACTCGCAAGTTTTCCTTGTGCCGCTAAAGTCCAAGCCTTCAAGACTTCCCCACAAGAACGACCAACCCTTTTCAGCCTTGCCATGCAGAACCCGTCCGTTTCCATCGGCGCCATCGCCTTCGTCGGACCCCCACACATTTCGGCACTCGAAGGGTTTACGTACGTGACAGTCACCAAGGTTCAAGGCGCGACCGCCACCGTGCAGATAACGGGACCGGACGACACTGAGGAATCCAACGAATTCGAAGTCAAGTGTGCAACCATCCGCCATCGCATCGTAGGAGCTGACGAGAGAGAACTATGGCCCGGATCCTACGTCGGCCACCCTATTGCGTTTGTGCAACCCGCAGGCATCACCTGCGGCCAGTGGGCGTACGGTCTGGTGTCGGGTTACAGCATGCAAAACGGCGCAGCTGTGCTGACAGTTCGCTCCGGGACGGACATCCTTCGACTTCCACTCACGAGCCCCCAAAGTGTGATCGCCGTCGACCGACTGAATTACGCACTATGTACCGGTGCCACCGTCAACGCCACCGTGATGAATGCATTCGAGCTGCTGGACCGCCAGAATGAGGTGATCGTAGCCTGCGGCAAGAGCAGGTCCGGTATTCCTGCTAGTGTCCTCTCGACGATGCTCAGCGTGGCCTTTGAACCCGAAGAACAAGTCCCGCTCATCCGACCAGACACGCTTGCAGTTGTCCTGGTCCGTCGTCAGCATATAGTTGACTGCGAGATGGACAGTCGCAGCAACAACCCCAACGACGTGTTCGTCGACCGTCTCCTCCCAGCACCACCAACCTCAGCACCCGCGCCACCTCCAACTGACTTGCCGCTTTCTAACTGTATGGATATGGCGTTCAGTGATTCAGATGATGAAGGAAAAACGGAGGATCCAACCGAGCAAGCTAACATCAGCCTTGTTCGACTTCAGAACCGGCAGCTGCGCAAGCGCACACGAGATTCTGATGAGGACGGGACCGGCCTCCTCCCCGCGGACGACAGCGATAACCCGACCCTGTCCCTATCAAGCGACGCCCAGGCATCTTCATTCAGGCCATCACAGATGGAACGCTACGTACACGACGCCGTGGCTCACCCCTCACTCAGAGGTAAGAATGCTCAAGCTATTTTAGAGTCTGTGCAACAGGGCCGCCAAACGCAGTTTCTGGCAACTCCCCCGGTGCTCCGTCTCGCCTACGACTTCAGTTTCCACGTACGAGGGCTCTCGTTAATGCACTTCCGCCGATTCATGGAAGAGCTCGAGCAACAGCCAACGATGAGCGGGGTCAACATGACCAACTTTGGCCGCGCCAACTCGCTTCACCCAGCAACACCCCCACGAACCGTTTCCGATATTGTCGAAGCCTTCAACACACTGCTTCTGTTTGCAGACAGATTCTACAGTCCCTTGGTGTACAGCTTCATCAAGGCGGGAGCGACGTTCATGGAAAAGTACGCAGTGTTGTCCCGACCGGACCCTGCCACGTGCAACATGCTGGTCTTTTGGGTCAATTCCAAGCTTGGCAAGTTTCGCAGCGAGGTAATCGCCACCAACGTCCAGACGGCGGCGCTCATCGGCAACGAGTTCGCCAGAAACGATGATCATCTCATGGAGCTGTTCCAGGCTCAGCAAGAACGTCAGGTCACTGCACTAGTTGCATCAAGAACCTCGCGGGCAGCTCCGGGTTCCCGTCCAAGTCATTCACGAGACCAACGAACGCAGAAGCCGTCAGCTGTTCCACGCGAGCTATCGAGTATGTTACCGAAGCAGGGCAATAAAACGCTCTGCATGCGCTACATATCCAAGAAGGGTTGCACAGGACCCGCTCCTGGGCTTTGCTTTGACCCGAACCGAGCTCACTTCAGGCCTATCGCTCTACCCGCCGATGCCAAGGCCTTCATTGACAAGAACTACTTCGGGCTGGGCCAAGAATTCCAAGACCTGTGATGCCAGGACCTGATGCCGCGCCTCACGGAGGATCGGGTAGCCAACGATACCGAGTCAACACTCGCGAGATCCCGATACTCATTCTCTGGGCAGCGACCACCGGCATCCACAAACGGCCAGCAACCCGTGGTGGCACATGGCCACGGACCATCATCAACCGGAGTACAGGCTCCCAGCACAGCCAGTTCGGGGGTACAGGCCCTCGAATATCAGTCACAGGAGACACACTCTGCGGCCAAATACATTTCAGGCTTCAGCCAACAGTGCTCCGCTGCTCATTCAAAGTTCAATCAGTCTCAATTAGCGGTACATAACAGCCTGGATATCGACCGCATGCACCAGTATCGCCAGTTTGCGGCGGAATGGCGCGTGGACGTGCCACTCCAGTGGCCGGACCAAGCTGCCCAGCTCAACAAGCGCCGGATTCAAGCCGATACGGAGATCGCTCAACGTTGCGGGTTACCACTGGCAGAGTTCGTCCAAGTTTATCGAGGTCAGACACCCTCCGACCCAAGACCCAACAAGGATCTCTTCGAACTGCCAACTCCGACTGACCCCAGTCTCCGCCAACTGACCCAACGCTGGAATGCAGTCGTCCGCGATGGAGTTGTGCCGCTCTGGAAGCCAGATAAACCCCAACTTCAGGCGGAACCCCCTCCAAACCACAAGGCGGTCGAAATGCACGCGGGTCAAGTGCGTGAACACATTGCTAAAGGTCATCAGGACGGTCGCTACCTGATCGTACATGCTGACCTACTGAAGCTGTGGTCCAACATATTCATCAGTCCGATCGGCACAGTTCAGAAATCCGGCAGTTCAACGTCAATTCGCGTCATCAATGACTACTCGTGCCCGGTTGGCGGAGCCGTGAACGATTTCACGGACCGCAGCAATTTTCCAGACATTTCGTACAATCCGCCAGGAGACATCGCACGCAGAATCGCTGAATTACGGGCCCGCTATCCGGGGCATCCTATCCTGATGATGCTTGGAGATGTGTCCGGCGCCTTTCGTCACATCCCCGTGAGCGCACTGCACGTGCACATGTTTGCCTTTCGTTTCGAAGGCTTTCTCGTCGTCGATTTGTCGTGTGGATTTGGCTGGTGTGGCTCTCCTGCCTATTACTCATTAGCTGGATCCCTCATCAATCATCTCTACCAGCAGCAACGACCCCATCCCGCCCTTGCACCTGCTGACCCAAGCCCGCTAGTGGGCAACGTGTGGTGTGATGACCACACGTGTGTCGAAATTGACACTGGAACCCGGTGCTTGGAGGCCAATTTCGCCCTACGACGAGCTATGGCAACGGTTCTGGGGCCTACTGCCATTAACGAAGACAAATTTACGGACTGGGCGACTTCAACCAAGGCACTCGGCCTCCTTTGGGACACAACGACAGGGACGGTATCGGTGCCAGCGGACAAAATCGCAAAAGCAAGGCTTCGAATCAAGCAAGTGTTCGAGGAGTCGACATGCAAGCAGTCCACGATAAACAAGCTGCTCGGCAGTTTGCGCTACGTATCAACCTGTTTCCCTGCAGCGCGATCATTCTATCAAAACGTCCAAGTCTTCGCGTCGAATTTCAGGCATGCTCACGTCCGGCTAGAACTACCTGACGACGTTCGAGAGGATCTCAACTGGTTCCTAGCAGTTCTTGCGCTTCAGCATAAATTCAACAGCATTCCGGTCGAGTACTTCGCGGCTATACAGCCGCCATCGCGCGAAGTCATGATGGACGCATCGGATACCGGCCTATGTGTGCTAGAGCCGCAACTCAAGCAGTATATCCGCGTACAATTCAGCGAAGCAGTGCGACAGACGTTCGCGACAACGAAAGTGGCGAACTCAATCAATGTGAGAGAGCTCATGAGCGCGGCGTTAGCAGCATTGCACTGGGGCCCAGCTTGGACAAGCTCCGGCCGTCACCAACTTCACGTACGAATGAAAATTGACAACACGAGTGCGGTTGCTTGGCTAAACAAGCGTTCAAGTGGCCAACCTGTCGCGCGACTTTACAATCGTTTGATCTCCCTGGCAGAGTTTCGACACTCGTTTACATGCTCGGCGGAACACATACCTGGGGAGTTAAACACCATGGCAGACGCGGGGTCCAGGGCCTGGACCACAGACCATCCTCTGCACCGAGTATGGACTAACTTATCTCTTTCATGGACGCAGGTCATCGTTCGGCCGCCGTTCAACGATCTCTCGAATCTCTGGGAGACGATCTCCGCGGACATGCTGTGGCTACCACCACCGCCGGAAAATATCAGACCAATTGGCGCCAATGGTGCGAATTCTGCAGCTGGCTCGGGTGGTCACCTTGGCTCTCTCAACCCGGTCGATCGGCCAACAAGAAACTAGGCTGCTTCGCTGCGTATTGCTGGAAATACGGCTGGAACAGAGCCAACCAGGGCAACACCTACGGTACCATCAAGCTCAAACTAGCCAGCGTTCGCTGGTATCACCGGCGCCACATCGGGATCGACCTCACTACATCGCCGGATTTCACTCTTCTATTGCGCGGGATCAAGCGCCTATCACCTCCGGTGCACAAGCTTCAGTCAATAACAACTGCATTTCTACGACTCCTGTACAGCCGACTCGACTTTCAGCAGCAGCCGCAGCAACGCCTATTATGGGGCAGTCTCCTTATCGGCTTCTTCTTCCTGCTCCGTAGGTCCGAGTACCTCAAAATCGGCCAAGCACGTCGCTTCTACTGCCTCAAACGGCGCAACACTTTCTTCTCGGACAGCGAAGGAAGGCCAACAGAAGCCAACATGGCCACGTCAGTGACTATCGGCCTGGAAGGCGCCAAGAATGACCAGTTTGGAAGAGGTGCCTGGAGAACCATGCATGCGTCAGGCGACAAACAGATCTGCCCGGTTTCAGCACTCAAGCATATCATCAAAGCGAGACGTGCCATTTCGACTTCAAGTCAGTACCTATGCGCCGATCTCAGCGCGGCGACCGTGGCAGCAGCTCTGAAATCCACGGCGAGGAGCATAGGTGTGCCAGAGGCTAATTACTCGACGCATTCGGTGCGTATCGGCGGTGCGACAGCCTTACTAAGTGGAGAAGCAAGCCCCACTGCAATTAAACTTCTCGGTAGGTGGCTGTCGAACTGCTTTGAGCAGTATCCGACTCAAGCAGCAAGCTCAACTACAACTCTCGCCCGCAGAATGGTCGGCCTTCACACATCAACGAGTCCACGATCGAGGCCGCGGCAAGCACATCAAATCGGGGGCCGCTCACCACGCCCTCAAACGAGGCCTGGCTGGTGATCAATGCAAACTTTTTGCCCCCAACGACGAAGAGTATCCTTGGAAATGGCGAACATTCGCAGGATGTTCGGGTTTCCGGATAGGATTGAGTAGTTTCGAAACCACTCGTAGTTTTAGACAAGAGCTCGAGGACGGGCCCCTCGCGCGACCCCTCGAGCGACCAGCTCTCAAGACCGACAGATAGCTCACTCGCAAGTTTTCCTTGTGCCGCTAACCCGCCTCACCACGCCCTCAAACGAGGCCTGGCTGGTGATCAATGCAAACTTTTTGCCCCCAACGACGAAGAGTATCCTTGGAAACGCATAGAAACCCTCGATAGACACCGAACCCATACCGTTGTGCTGCACCACCTTGTCGTCGGCGGAGCGCGCGCCGCCGCCGATCACCTTGGACACGCTGCTGGCCGAGCCGCCCTTGATGCTCAATGCGTCCTCGCACACGTCGTCCCACCAGACATTCTCGATCGTGCAGCCGCTCTGCTCGCAGTGCACGCCCTCCATTTGATCCTTGCCGATGATCACGTTCTTCAGCGTGGCACCCGGCTCCACCATGAACACCGCAGTCTGCCACCCGCTCTCCGTCTGGCCGCCGCACTTAATGTTCGAGCGCTGGTATGTCTTCATGCCACCGTCGAAAACCTCACCCTTCTTGACTGTGTAGGGCTCCGATAGATAGACGTTGCCCTTGCTGGAGGGCCACGAGCCGGACGGCATGGCGGCCGCCTCGGAGCGCATGGACGCACCAGAGACGACGGCAGCGGAGGCAGCGAGCGCGGCAGCGATGACGGAAAATGCGTTGACCATTGCTGAACGACGGAGAGCAGTCCTTGAAGTCGGGCGATCGTTGGGTTGGTGCGTTGGTTGCCACGAAGCGAGCAAACTGGATAATGACTGAGGGCACAGCGGCCCGCACGAGCGAACCCCAGCACACACATGCCGTTGCAAGACAGAGGCGCGGAGGTAAATCCTGTCGCCGCGACCTGCCACCTCCCGAATGCCAGATGCTACGGCTGAAGCGTGGGGAGATGACCACCTCTCCTTCACGCGCCTCACCACGGGCCCCCGACCTGTACACGTACTCGGTCTGTCGTTCCACACGACCGGTCGACTGACCTCGGTGCGCTGAGGACTGCAAGTAAGTTGCACTGCAACTCTGCAAGCCACCTGCCGATCCGCGCCACGGAGATGTGCACTGGGTGGCGACTAACAAATCAACCAGCATCAACGTTGCGAACTCAGACAGTGGAAAGAACGGACAGCGGAATCCTCGTTCAGTCGTCCGACCGCCTCAACGCACACATCGTGCTGCGCGGCGCTCGAGCTGCTACCTCTGCTGCACGTACGTCCGCTCAAGGAATGCCTGCCGGTCGTTCCTTGAGCAACCACATTGAAATGGTGGCGCCAGCTCACTGTGCCGGGCCAGCGAGCGTAGGTTCTTTTTGAACCAAGCTCGGTGACCTCAGGAACGCCGTCTACCGCCAACTGCGCGTTGCAGTTGGAGAGCACGGAGAGCAGAGCTCCTACATATCCCGATTAAACCAATCGAACTAATCAGTCTCCAATCGAGATACTAAATGCATCGGCGCGCTACCACGGTTGCACGTGCGCCGGTCGCAGGCCAACACTGGCGGACGCGCCGGGCGTTCCGAGAGACCCGATGGTTTGCACGAAGCACGCAAAATCTTCTCCGCCTTCTTTCACGCAAAACGATTGCAAGCAAACTTTGCAGAACCATGCTGGATGTTCTCAATCACAAACACTAAAACGCTTCACCTTGATGGATCCGCAGTATTTTAAGACTTTGCTGCGGTTGCAATTGCTAGCCTACCCAAGAGTGAAAACGATTGACGGCGCTCGTTCACCGCCCTCGACTTCATCGACGGCCAGGTCTTCGTACATGTATCCTCAGACGGAGCATGTTCGTTTCTATAGTCGAGCACAAAATTATTGTGTTATTTCGCGCAAATGTTGGTCGAAAATCCACAAAGCAGAGAAAGCGCACACAGCTCAACCGGACACGGACAACACGACGGTGCAAATGGGACATCTAGTTTTCTCTATCTCAATCATAGGAACACAACAAAACATCTACACGTACTTAGAGCAAGACTGCACCGTGGGGCCGACAGGCAACAGCGGAACGGTCGAAACAGGAGCAGCAGTAGTAGTAGCAACACTAAAGAAGGCATACGACAACGACACGCAGTAGCAGTGGCTTACAAACGCTGCCATGACGCGATAGAAGGCGGTCCGAGCTGCACGCTATGCGCGCTGCACCTACGCGTACGTGATGGTGCTGGTGGAGTACTTGCAAAGCGATCCCGACGGACCGGCGCCCAGCTCCTTGGGCTCACCCGACGTGGAGCCCTGCGACCACGCGCACACATCCACCTTCTTGCCCTTGATCTTGATATTTTCGATCGTGGCCTGGTCGCCCCAGTTCTTGTTCACCGTCACGAGGCTCACCTTGCCGTTCACGGCGTACACGTTCTTGACGCTGACCTTGCGCGACTTGTTGCCGCACGTGCCGCACGAGCGGTAGAGCTTGCCAAAGTCCTGCGCATAGAAACCCTCGATAGACACCGAACCCAGACCGTTGTGCTGCACCACCTTGTCGTCGGCGGAGCGCGCGCCGCCGCCGATCACCTTGGACACGCTGCTGGCCGAGCCGCCCTTGATGCTCAATGCGTCCTCGCACACGTCGTCCCACCAGACATTCTCGATCGTGCAGCCGCTCTGCTCGCAGTGCACGCCCTCCATTTGATCCTTGCCGATGATCACGTTCTTCAGCGTGGCACCCGGCTCCACCATGAACACCGCAGTCTGCCACCCGCTCTCCGTCTGGCCGCCGCACTTAATGTTCGAGCGCTGGTATGTCTTCATGCCACCGTCGAAAACCTCACCCTTCTTGACTGTGTAGGGCTCCGATAGATAGACGTTGCCCTTGCTGGAGGGCCACGAGCCGGACGGCATGGCGGCCGCCTCGGAGCGCATGGACGCACCAGAGACGACGGCAGCGGAGGCAGCGAGCGCGGCAGCGATGACGGAAAATGCGTTGACCATTGCTGAACGACGGAGAGCAGTCCTTGAAGTCGGGCGATCGTTGGGTTGGTGCGTTGGTTGCCACGAAGCGAGCAAACTGGATAATGACTGAGGGCACAGCGGCCCGCACGAGCGAACCCCAGCACACACATGCCGTTGCAAGACAGAGGCGCGGAGGTAAATCCTGTCGCCGCGACCTGCCACCTCCCGAATGCCAGATGCTACGGCTGAAGCGTGGGGAGATGACCACCTCTCTTCACGCGCCTCACCACGGGCCCCCGACCTGTACACGTACTCGGTCTGTCGTTCCACACGACCGGTCGACTGACCTCGGTGCGCTGAGGACTGCAAGTAAGTTGCACTGCAACTCTGCAAGCCACCTGCCGATCCGCGCCACGGAGATGTGCACTGGGTGGCGACTAACAAATCAACCAGCATCAACGTTGCGAACTCAGACAGTGGAAAGAACGGACAGCGGAATCCTCGTTCAGTCGTCCGACCGCCTCAACGCACACATCGTGCTGCGCGGCGCTCGAGCTGCTACCTCTGCTGCACGTACGTCCGCTCAAGGAATGCCTGCCGGTCGTTCCTTGAGCAACCACATTGAAATGGTGGCGCCAGCTCACTGTGCCGGGCCAGCGAGCGTAGGTTCTTTTTGAACCAAGCTCGGTGACCTCAGGAACGCCGTCTACCGCCAACTGCGCGTTGCAGTTGGAGAGCACGGAGAGCAGAGCTTCTACATATCCCGATTAAACCAATCGAACTAATCAGTCTCCAATCGAGATACTAAATGCATCGGCGCGCTACCACGGTTGCACGTGCGCCGGTCGCAGGCCAACACTGGCGGACGCGCCGGGCGTTCCGAGAGACCCGATGGTTTGCACGAAGCACGCAAAATCTTCTCCGCCTTCTTTCACGCAAAACGATTGCAAGCAAACTTTGCAGAACCATGCTGGATGTTCTCAATCACAAACACTAAAACGCTTCACCTTGATGGATCCGCAGTATTTTAAGACTTTGCTGCGGTTGCAATTGCTAGCCTACCCAAGAGTGAAAACGATTGACGGCGCTCGTTCACCGCCCTCGACTTCATCGACGGCCAGGTCTTCGTACATGTATCCTCAGACGGAGCATGTTCGTTTCTATAGTCGAGCACAAAATTATTGTGTTATTTCGCGCAAATGTTGGTCGAAAATCCACAAAGCAGAGAAAGCGCACACAGCTCAACCGGACACGGACAACACGACGGTGCAAATGGGACATCTAGTTTTCTCTATCTCAATCATAGGAACACGACAAAACATCTACACGTACTTAGAGCAAGACTGCACCGTGGGGCCGACAGGCAACAGCGGAACGGTCGAAACAGGAGCAGCAGTAGTAGTAGCAACACGAAAGAAGGCATACGCCAACGACACGCAGTAGCAGTGGCTTACAAACGCTGCCGTGACGCGATAGAAGGCGGTCCGAGCTGCACGCTATGCGCGCTGCACCTACGCGTACGTGATGGTGCTGGTGGAGTACTTGCAAAGCGATCCCGACGGACCGGCGCCCAGCTCCTTGGGCTCACCCGACGTGGAGCCCTGCGACCACGCGCACACATCCACCTTCTTGCCCTTGATCTTGATATTTTCGATCGTGGCCTGGTCGCCCCAGTTCTTGTTCACCGTCACGAGTCTCACCTTGCCGTTCACGGCGTACACGTTCTTGACGCTGACCTTGCGCGACTTGTTGCCGCACGTGCCGCACGAGCGGTAGAGCTTGCCAAAGTCCTGCGCATAGAAACCCTCGATAGACACCGAACCCAGACCGTTGTGCTGCACCACCTTGTCGTCGGCGGAGCGCGCGCCGCCGCCGATCACCTTGGACACGCTGCTGGCCGAGCCGCCCTTGATGCTCAATGCGTCCTCGCACACGTCGTCCCACCAGACATTCTCGATCGTGCAGCCGCTCTGCTCGCAGTGCACGCCCTCCATTTGATCCTTGCCGATGATCACGTTCTTCAGCGTGGCACCCGGCTCCACCATGAACACCGCAGTCTGCCACCCGCTCTCCGTCTGGCCGCCGCACTTAATGTTCGAGCGCTGGTATGTCTTCATGCCACCGTCGAAAACCTCACCCTTCTTGACTGTGTAGGGCTCCGATAGATAGACGTTGCCCTTGCTGGAGGGCCACGAGCCGGACGGCATGGCGGCCGCCTCGGAGCGCATGGACGCACCAGAGACGACGGCAGCGGAGGCAGCGAGCGCGGCAGCGATGACGGAAAATGCGTTGACCATTGCTGAACGACGGAGAGCAGTCCTTGAAGTCGGGCGATCGTTGGGTTGGTGCGTTGGTTGCCACGAAGCGAGCAAACTGGATAATGACTGAGGGCACAGCGGCCCGCACGAGCGAACCCCAGCACACACATGCCGTTGCAAGACAGAGGCGCGGAGGTAAATCCTGTCGCCGCGACCTGCCACCTCCCGAATGCCAGATGCTACGGCTGAAGCGTGGGGAGATGACCACCTCTCCTTCACGCGCCTCACCACGGGCCCCCGACCTGTACACGTACTCGGTCTGTCGGTCCACACGACCGGTCGACTGACCTCGGTGCGCTGAGGACTGCAAGTAAGTTGCACTGCAACTCTGCAAGCCACCTGCCGATCCGCGCCACGGAGATGTGCACTGGGTGGCGACTAACAAATCAACCAGCATCAACGTTGCGAACTCAGACAGTGGAAAGAACGGACAGCGGAATCCTCGTTCAGTCGTCCGACCGCCTCAACGCACACATCGTGCTGCGCGGCGCTCGAGCTGCTACTTCTGCTGCACGTACGTCCGCTCAAGGAATGCCTGCCGGTCGTTCCTTGAGCAACCACATTGAAATGGTGGCGCCAGCTCACTGTGCCGGGCCAGCGAGCGTAGGTTCTTTTTGAACCAAGCTCGGTGACCTCAGGAACGCCGTCTACCGCCAACTGCGCGTTGCAGTTGGAGAGCACGGAGAGCAGAGCTCCTACCAGTGTTGGTTTTTTACATGCCTTTTTACTTTATTTAAGTGGAAACCCCTGTAAAAATGTAAAAAGTCGATTTAATAAAGTGGAAATAGGCGGCATATCTCAGGTCTCACCCAACCTGTGATTGGCACACTGCTTCTCTCAGCGAAGTCCGCTGCTATCTCGTGCGACGACTCCGCCATGACAATGACACCGACCACACAGTCGTCCCGAGGCTCGGCTAGACTCGTAGCTGCTCGGGTTGCAGATGTGTATGTGAAGACATGGATGAATATAGTCAAATCTCCGACCATACTTAATTTCACTATATGAAGTATCAACCAATGAAATCGATGCCTTGGCAAATATTGTTTTTTCAACCAATACATCGACAGGATAGGAGTTATTTCGGCCAATGAGAGCACTCTTTGATGCATGGGTGCTTGACAGCCACAGCTCCGACGTATCGAGTCGGAGGACCCAGCGAAGTTATTGATATCCCCCTACTGAGTGCAAGTCATTCGCATATTTCACGAATAACACGCAAGCTCCGACATCTCCGACTCCAGCCAGATGAGCCTCAACGACCTCGCCCCGACTAACATGAAGCGTGCCCGCGAGAGCGCAGTGCGCTCCTTCATGAAGTTTCTCGAAGAAGAAGGTGTTCGCTGGGACTACCTGGAAGTTTGCATGCAGCGGGAGAGCGCTCCTCTGGTTCTCGAAGCTGTCGTCGACAAGTTTGGAATGTACCTCGCTTTCAAGGAGGGTCGCAAGGGGCAGGTCTTGGCCCGCCACTCTGTCATGCAGTACTACCGGCAGACGAAGAACTGGCTGCTGGAGCAGTTCCCTCAGCACCGTGTGGCAACCGACAAGACTCTGCTCAAGAAAGGACAAGTTCTTGAGCGCTATTGTATGAAGAGAGAGTCAGGGGCTTTCGTCAACAAGGCCCCTGCATGCACGAAGAAGGCCCTCAAGAAGATGATGATGCACGTGTATTCGACTGCTGATACCACCGCTGACTACCAAGATGCAGCTCTGCTGTGCCTGCTCTGGTATCTGTTCGGACGTGCGTCGGACCTTACCCTGCTCCGCAAGGTGAATCTCTCCGTTGGCTCGGGTGATATCTTCTTCGTGCGATTCATCCGCATGAAGACGTCTGAAGAGCAAGGCCTCTCGCTGTTCCCTGACGACGATTTCTCCACCTGCCCCCTTCTTGCTGTTGCGCTCGCGTTGGTAACCCAGACGTCGCCGACGTCAGCGCTGCTGAGTCAACTACCGGAGCAACACGCATCTTCCCAAGCCGTGCTTACACCAGCCACGCCGCTTATCGATTTGATGGACCACCCTGAGACCGTTCTCCCAAGTCACGCCGAAACCAAGCGCGCCGGTGAAGACAAGTCGCCTGATACTGCACCCGGTATTCACAGCTACGTCAACCGCGTTCTTGACAGACTTGTAAAACCGGCCGGGGTCGCCGAGCGCTTGACATCTCACTTATTCCGACGTGGAGGGGCACAGCACGCGAATGGGGCTGGCATGTGTGTGCAGTGGATCTTCGACCGCGGGGCTTGGAACATGACCGCGACGAACAAGGCGTTTGCGTACGTCTTCAACACACCATCGGAAGACCACAAGGTCGCACGGGTCTTGAGCAGCCGCGACCCAGAAGCGAAGGTTCCTCTTCTCTCGTTGGACAGCTTCGACTCGGACACGCAGACAAGAATTCGCTCCGTCGCTTCGGCGCTCTTCGTCACTTCACTCGGGCTGAAGACCGCCCAGTACAACGTGAATGCGCGGGTTGTCGACACACTAATGGCGTATCTGCTGCGCCACTATCCTGAGTTGAAGTCGCTTGCATCGGATGGCCTGGCGGTCCAGCGCATGGAAGCGTGCACCATTGAGAAGGGTTTCTGTGTCAGTGAGCTGCTAGCATGGTCGTCGCATCTGAGCACCTGCGCAAGCACCAAACCAGAAAACACCAAGACCACCGACCCCGCAACTGATATCACGACCCACCCCATATTTCTTCACCAAGCAGCATTGATTGAGCAGTTAATTCAAGTCAACCAGAAGCTGGATACTCGCTTGACTACCATGGAGGCTAATATCTACAACAAGAACAAACGGACACCACCAGGAGAAGACGCAAGTAAGGATGCAGGTAACAGTGAACCTCCAGTGAAGCGACGACGTACCTCGGCAGCTACCAGTCTGAAGGATGCCTGGTTCTCGTGGTACGCCCAAGAGCCGCGGATGTGGAGTTCGACCGACGCAGCGACGAAGCAGAAGAGGTCGAACACCAAGCTGGTCGTCGCGTTCATGAAGCTCTTCCTTGCCGAAGGCTTCGTGCTTGACGGGAAGTCGCCGCAGTATCGTGATGATGTCTTGGAGCTTGGAGCAACCGCTGAGAAGGAGCTTCTATCGTTTCTGAGGGAGCACGAGAGCAATGCTCGCGGAGCCCAGAATGTCCTCAAGTCCATGCGCAAGCTTTACAAGGCGGGCCATCTCAACGCTCTCGTCCGACGCTACAATCAGCTTCAAGCCGCAGGTCGCATTGGTGACCCTGCACCTGCGCATACTACCAACCTCCTTGGTGAAATTTCCACCCCGTAATTACGCATGAATTTACCTGTGGTGCCCAAACCATTCATTACCGCTTGTCTTGTCTTGATCCTCGTATCGCGCTTGCCACTTTGCTTTCGACTTTCCCCCACGCACAACACTGCCGCCATGTCCGCACCCAAGCCCACCAAGAACGCCGTCAGCTCAGCGAAGGAGTTCATGACCCTGTGCATCACTGCGAGCAAGACATACAAGATTCGGGTGAGCAACGAGGCCATTCGTCACCTGCGCCTGACCATGAACACGACGGTCGCCTCTGCCAGCCTTCTCCCGGAAGCAATCCAAGTCATCATCGCCGCGCTCGCTGAAACGAAGAAGCGCAGGGTCGGCCTTGAAGATGTCCGCGAGTGGCTCGCTCCTCCTGCACCCGTGGACGACGAAGACTCGAGCGAAGAGGAGTGGAGCGCCGATGACAACCTAAAGGGCGACCCTGTGCACTACATCCGCAAGATCGTTAACTGGAAGCGCGAGAAGAAGATAACTTACTACTTGGTGGACTGGGAACCCACTTGGGAACCAAAGGAGCACCTGAACCAGAAGGTTGTTGCCACCTTTGAGAAGGAGCGCCGTCGTCTCGTCAGGAAGACCTTCATCGAAGACAAGGCTGTGGAAGACAACACACTCAACGACACGGAAGGATAAGTTGTAGGGACAAACACCGGGTGTATTACAGGCTTAGGAGCTAAACGGAGCGAGATATACTGTGCTAGCACTGATCGAACACTAAGCTTAACCTCCAAATGGAACAGCAAAGTTAACCTCATCACAGAGTTCACAAACATGTAATCTGAGTACAGCATTGAACACCAAGCTTAACCTCCTTGCGGAACAGCAAAGTTAACCTCAATACAAGCTAGCACACCGCGCATAGACAGCAGTGGTGGCAGCACAGCGTACATACATGCAGGTATACAAATATGTAGTTAACCGTGGTGGGGTGTAGGCGACTTGCGTCTTTCGAGAAAAAAAACAAGAATGACGCTGTGCTTCCTTGTGCGGCACTGCAGGCCAGTGGTTGTTGAAAAACCTCACGTTTGAGGTTGTACCCACGTGCTGGTACCTCAACAAGTAATTACGCGTAAAAACTGTCGTAAAAAGACGGATTGCTTCTATTACTGGACCCCGTGACTCCAGTTGGGCCCTCATTTCTGAATTTGCGCCGGAGCGTGCACATCGCTCCGAGCCTAAAATATGCATAATTTAGCTTTTGGCTGTTTTCTCAGCCCACAGGCCGTTTTAGAGCCTGTGGCTCCGCCTATAAACTTGCTACAAACCTCCCTCTAGCACGGCCTCTGGCCTCACACATCTCTATTTAGATCCCCTAATCACAAACACAACTTTACATGAACTACATAGGTTTTACACAAAATAGTACTCGCTCTGTTCCAGTCGGAGCCTGTCGGAGGTCGGAGATTTTGTGGTATGGAGTAATATCCACTATGTTCCAACCGCTGCTCTTTTCTGCAACCCCAAGCAGCGCAAATACAAACGATTTTGTCCAATCACAAGTGTATGTTTAAACAATTTTAGCCAATCATAAGGATATCTGACATGTAAGCTTTTTCCAACCATTCCGACCATATCTGGTTGGAATTTTATCAGAATATTTTTAATGCCATACAAATCGCCATATGAATACATATCCCACAAATATCCTGCAGTTTCCGACCCAATTGGTCGGTACGAGTTTTTGCATTCAGAGTGAGACGAGCGGGCAAGCTGGCATGTCGATTGCATCACTTGCGCCTGCGAACAGCAAGAAGGCCAGGACGACGGCGATAAACTCGTTCGTGACGTTTCTGGCCGCAGAGAGCATGACACTTGACGCCGCTAACCAACTTATCGATGGGGATAAGACAGGTAAGGTATTGCGTGTAATTCTCGACAAGTATGCCTACTCGTTAGCCACATCGGCCGATAAGGTACGGGCGACAAATACGTGCCTAGCATACTATGGCAACGTCAAGATTTGGCTAGTAGATAAGTACCCGCTACAAGGAGCGTTAGTTAAATCACAGCTCCAAAAAATTCTGTCTGGGCTGGGTAAGTATTGCAGCAACCGAGAGGAGGTTGGCGACGAGAAAAAAGCGCCTCCGTGCTCGAAACAAGACTTAGAAGCCATGGTGCGTCTACTATATTCGACGGGCGCTATAGAGAGTGAATACCTCGACGCAGCACTGGTTGTCATGATGTGGTACCTGTATGGTCGAAGATCGGACGCGGAGACTGTTGAAAAGCGGCAACTATCCATCTTGCCTGGTGAGTAATACTCGCGTGTGTTGATTTAATTGTTTTTTGCTAAGACCTTATGTGTTCACGTAGGTGGAGTTGTATTTCTTCGATTTAAACGGGTTAAAACAGCCTTACTACAAGGAATATCTTTGTTCAAGGACCCAACCAATTTTTTAATCTGTCCTCTGCAAGCTCTGGCCGTGGCGCTTGCTATGCAGAAGGCGCCAAGTCAGCGAATGTTTCCTCAGTTCATCACAAAAAAACATAGTTCCGATGATATTCACGACGTACAAGAGCTGACGCTAATAGAACTCCTGGAAGTTGATGACGATCAGCCTGCCATAGAGGAAACACAACAATCTTCGTCAAAAAGAGCAGTCCCTGGTGCACAAGCATACGTGAACAGATTGCTGCTTAGACTTAAAGAGATAGCAGATTTACGAGGCATTCGCATGACGCCCGAACTTACCTCGCATTCGTTTCGACGTGGGGGTGCCATGCATGCTAACGACGGTACCTTGGCGGAGAACTGGATCATTGAGCGTGGTGGCTGGCAGCTGGATCGCGTGAACAAGGCGTTTGGGTACATGCTTGGTACGACTCAAGCTGACCAGAAGGTGTCCCGCGTCTTGAGCGGATGGAAGCCAAAAGACGGTGCACGTCTACCACCGCTAGCCACCTTAGACCCGCCAGTACTTGCCCGCGCGCGCAAAATGCAGCGGTTGCTTTTCTCTAACACCATGGGGTTTGCCGATACAGCGCTCAACCTTGACGACGACGTCGCCGACGTTCTTACCGCCACGCTTTTCATGCACTTCCCCGACATGCTGCGTCTCTGCGAAGGAAGCCCGTTTATCACAAAGGTGCGAGAAACCTTGGCGGAGCTGAACATCGGTGAGTCGGAGCTGCTTGCGTGGAGCGTGACGATTACCCGGGCCTTCGTGACTCCTCCCGCAACAACTGCATCCGCTACTGATGATGACGAAGAGAAACATGTGCCCGCTCTGGTTAAGCTCATCAAACGTCAGTCTGAGCAGATCGACGTCTTGATTCTGCAGAACAAACGGCTCGACGAAAGAATATTAGCAGTTGAGTCGGAGCTACGTACACTTACCAAAAACCCAGCGGCCGCCTCAGCTTGCAGCGATATGTCGCTCACTGTCGCTGAGCAGCAGTCTCCACTTGCAGCTAAGGCGACACGCTCAAAGAAGAAGGGGGCTCAGTCGTTGTCTGCAATCTGGTTTGAGTGGTTCACGGCTGAACCTCGTGTGTATGCTTCTAAATCTGTGAAAAAGACAGCATTGTACGAGTACAGACACATTACGGGATACCTGATGCTCTTCTTACCCATGGGCTTCGCGTTGGACACTTCATCACCAGCATACAAAAGCGAGGTACTGGAGCTTGGAGACAAGGCGCAGCAGAATGTACTTACCTTTTTGAAGTCGCATGGGTCTTCTGCGGTTGCGGCGGGCACGGCGTTAAAGGCTCTCCGGCAGATGCAGAAGCTTGGGAAGCTGTACAACCTAATCGCGCAGTTCCACGAGCGTCTTGACCGCGGTGAGGTCGTCGATCCTACACCGCTTGCTGCCTTGCCAGCATTCATTCGACTGAAGCCTGCGCAAAGTTGACCTGTACCAGCAGTGCATAACATAATAGACTGGCAAAGCTCGGCGTTAAAATGACCCGACAGCATAACATCCTTCACTCGCAAATGGGTAGCATCAGTAAATGCATCGACAATACAGCATAATAAGTTGAACCTCTTCAAATAATACTCGTACTGGATTGAAACTATATTACAAACAAAAACTACGACACCAAGTTAGACGACATTAAAGCAGGCAAATAGAGCAACAGTATGTACCTTGTAGCAAGCGTCAACGCTGGGATACAACGCAGCAATTGGTTTCTTCATCGGGATCTTAGCCTCTTCGTCGTGATGCGCGACGTAGTGTCGTTATCCCTGTTGTACCCATCTTCGACGGGCAGTCCTGAGCCTCTGCGCGCCCCCGCAGTAGACGCGACGCGCGTTGACACCAGTCGCGGGGCCTACAAACAGCAATCACATCAAACCTTCATCACGATTAGCAACACACTCCCTGACACGCACGCTATTCGCCCCCACACGCACCACGCTCGAGATGTAGCCCCATCCAGTGACAGACTCGGCGTAGGGCATCTTCGGCCCCGACGCTTGCTACCGCAGCCACGGGTAACGAAAGCCGTCGCGCCCTTGTCGTGGCCTCCGCCGTCCTCGCTAGCGCCTTCGTCTTCTTGCTCGCACCACCGTCGTAGCCCCCCCCCTCGCCCTGGCCGCCCTCGCCGCTGTTGTCCGGTTTCTTTGTGTCCTCGCCAGCCGTCGCAACACGGTGAGTACCATTAATTTGGTACATGAAGTACCGGTACGGGTTGGACGCTGGTCAGAGGCATTGGAATTTTTACGGTATGGAGCTGCAGACTCAGCGAGTGCTGCAGCAGGCGAGCCGCCGTCAGTGTCAAGACCGACGAGCCTGGCGACTCGCGGACCCATCTTGCTGCTGATCATGTGCACTGTTATGGCAGTGCTGACCCGTGCAGAAGCTGGATCCGCTTGCAAGTGCTGCTGGCTTGCAGGCCAACGTACCAAGGACTGTATGCGGAGTGGCTGCGTGCAGTCGAGATGGTGCTGCGCACCAGACATGGAGTTTGTATATTTAGACTTAGTTAAACTATGCTATGAATGGCTAATCTGCGGAACGGCGTGGCTGGCGGAAGCAGCTCTCTCTCACTTTAGCTTTTGCAGCTCAGCGAGCAGCAAGAGAGAACTACTTCCCCAGAACACGCCGGTCCTGTCGTGGTACTTTGCCCGGCAATTACTGTCTTACGTACTTCCTGCATTTCTACTTGCAATCTTCTGCAACCTAATTGCCAACACAATGGCAGTTAAGTTGCGCAGTGAGTTGCAACAAGAGAGTGAAGGTGCGGTGACGCGTCATGCGTCATCTCAGTGTATGTGCGGGACCGTCGATGTGATGCCGCCACGGATGCTGGCACGCTCAACACCTCCAAGTACTGGATCATCATCAGTGCGGCGTACCTGTTCATCTCCAAGGTGGCGTTCCCGAAGCTGCCCGTCACAAGAAACTGTGGCTGGATGGAGTTCATCGACATCTAGTATTCCAACGGCGTCAAGTTCCACCGCTGGATTGGCTTCGCAGTCATTACCGGCCTCGTGTACATGCTCGGCTACTGGGTCTACTGGATCCCCACGTGCACCAACTACGACTTCACTCTGGACAACTGGGGGGGGGGGGCTACTACGCCTGATTCAGTATCTCTGTGCTCCCCTCGTGCTCATGATTCCGACGTCGTCTGTCGCAAGGCGTATCCGATACGAGTGGTTCTACATCTCGCACTGAGTGCTTTTTGTCATCACTGTGGTGTTCGCCATCCTGCACTGGGCCAGATTATCTGGTGGATCCTGCCATCGGGATGTATGTGGTTGGTGACACGCGCTGCTTCGATCTGAAACGCGAAGATCCTCTTCTCGGTCAAGGATTTTTCACGTCATTGGCGAGAGCGACGACTTGGTCAAGATTGTTGTCAAGCGTACAGCCCTCGGCCCGTCCCTGTAGTCGTCGTCGTCTTACGACTACAACGTTGGCAACTTCATGTACGCGAACGTCCCGCAGATCGCCAAGCTCGAGTGCAACGCACTTACCAACACTTCGTCCACCCACGGATGTCACGCTGCTCGTGAAGTCTCTCGACGGCTAGTCAAAGAAACAGTTGCAGTGTACCAAAGACTGACGTGACGCCACTGGTATACATGGATTACTTATATGGTTGCTCAGCGTGTTGTGGCACAGAGAAAATTTAAAATAATGAACAAACACATTGGCACTCGAGTACATGTATTTTGTACTTACAAATTCAAGTCTGCGCTACTGATGATAATGCGACCAGTTGAAGCACCTTTGGCTTAAAACAAACGTTTTCCACCGGCTATTGGGCAACCAGTGACGCCAAAGATGTCTTCCGAGCTCGGATTCCTGTCAGCCTTTTTTCTTGAGGGAAACTAGGGTCGTTGAAATCAACCCCAGCCTTATCGTCGTAAATGACGAATCAACTCCAGGATTGGTGTTTCCATTACGAGTGCTGTCACCGCCAGGTGGAGTTTGATCACCATCACCATTGTCATTGCCGCCTTGGAGTTCAGTATCTGCATCACTACTGGTCACGTTGCTGCTACCAGAAGAAGTACTTTTCGGAGTATCAAGAATTCTACACCACATCCCAACAGTATTCTCATCTCCGCATTCCCCTCTTTACTCCCAGTCAAAGTGCTCCAAGTACTCATCTAGCTGCTTGTCGCTTAAGACCACCGTGTTTAGCTCGGTTGTCAGGCTGTCAACGGTATTATCTTCAATAACCGATGCTGCACTTTGGGAACTTGTTGGCGGGGTTGGTGAAGCGGGACCAGTTTGATTCGATAATTGAGACGACGACATAACTGAGTCTTGTAGACCCGCGTTGCGCGGCGAATGTACTCCAACTTCAGGTTGTTCAGGAAAAAGGATTCTCGCTAATGCCGTCGACTGAAAATCGCCTTGAACATGGCGGCCAGGGGTGTCACTGTCATTTCGAGATTCATAGGCAGGAGCTCGAGTCTGTGCCGATGCCGGACAAGAGGGAGTTGTGCGGGTTGAATTCTGCGGTGTGGTAATACGCGGTCGTTCTTGAGCGTCTATCGCTCGAAGCAGTTTTTTTGGACTCGTTGGTATTAACTTCTCGCGGCGATTCCGTTCACGTGCTGACGCAATATATGATGATTCATAGTCTTTTTTATCGTCATGCGGTTCCTTTTCGGTGTAAGAATGAGAGCAAGCTCACTAAAAAGGCGTTCACATGTAGCTGTGTTGACAGCGATCGACAAGATCGTGAGTGCAAGCACCGGCAATTTGCTTTTCGGCTTCGAATTCTTTTCGTACTCCCAAAACGTAACTACCAAGTCCTCTTTAAAGTCAGTAGATAGCGACGTCGAGTACTCTCCTTGAACCCACTTAAACATATCACCACGAAGCCCGCTATCATCTTCACTAACGAAGCGGCGATAATAATATTGTGCAAATTGACATACATCTTCAAGTTCGGTAAGCACAGTCGGAGGAAAATTCCGTGCTTGCTCCACGTATTCAGGATGAAGAAAAAAACCTAGCAGAAACAAAGGCTGCTCACATGCATTCCAGCGAGCATCCACCAGTTGAGTCAGAGTGTTACTGAAATCAGTGGACGCGAAACCACGGTAAACCTCCATATATGATACAACCACATCAGCTACTGTGTTTTCATCCCGTTGCAGACGAAAAGAAGCAGCGCACAGTGGGCGAACAATTTTCTCCGCTGACTCCAATTTTGTCCAAAACTCAGCATCACCCAGAACGCGAAGCTTATCGCATAGTTCGCTGCTGTTTCGATATCTGAAAACCATATCTTCCAGAGCTCCACGTACACGAAGAAGAGAAGCGAAACAAGCTTGCATTGAGTTCCAGCGAGTTTCACACAGTGTGAAGACGGCGAAACTTTCACCATAGCGTTTCTCCATTTCAGTGGCAGCCGTAACCAGCCACTTAGACGTAGACGTGTTTAAAAAACTAGCAGCACCGGCAGCATCCTCCGAAACTGTTTTGAACACAGTTTTCAGTACAGCTTTGACGAGATTGTTCACGTCATGGGCGAAACAATACATGAAAGCAATATTCGGGTACCGCAGCGCTAAAATACGTCGAGCCCGGCCGCATTGTCCGGCGTTATCTGTCACGACCGCCCCCACCTTCCATTCTGACGCAATTAGGTCTTCAATCACAGTCTCCATCTGTTGAGCTATGGCAACACCGTCAGGACGAGCACCAACAGGTTTCAAACCGTAGGTCATGACTCGACCAAACAATGCGACCAGGCAACCCAGCACGTCCAATTTGGCAATAGTTTCCCAAACATCCGACAGAAAGTTCACTCTACCACCACTTTGGTGTTGTGTCTCCCGAACATTGTCTTGCTGCTCAACGAAATGCAGCTGCGCATATTCGTTTAGAACGCGGTCGCCCAAAATATGACGATTTGGCATGGCGCCTACTCCTCCGCAACGAGCGTTCAAAATGATAAGCAACCGCTTGAGCGACATCAGCTCCACAAATGAATCGGGAAGTAAGGCTTCAGCTTGAAATTCCAACAACAGGCGCTAAAATATTATTTTTTCAACCAGCGTGAACTCCGGGGGAGACGTGCATTGCATTTTCCCATCAGCACGTTTCCTGCTCGATCCATCTTGGTCACCTTCGTTCTGAAACGCGTTACCAGTTACGCGAACGTAGTACACACACTCAGACAAGTGTTTCTCCCAGGCTGCGTTCCGCCCATGGACATGGGTGGGATACGGAACTGCCGCTCTATCCTTCAGGTGGGCCGCATAGCAATACTTGCATACGGTCCACCACATCGTTTTATTGCACTTCTCGTTCAAGCGGTAGAAGTTTGTGCTGACACTTCCTGGAGGCCGCCCGCGTTTAGTTCCACCGGCGCTTTCATCACTCAGTCCCGGTAGCAGATCCATCGCAACGTTTGTCCAGCAGCTGAGGTCAGGAGGACTTGACGGCGTTTAGGCAGGTTCGGAGTGGAGAGGTGGGCTTGCAGGCTGAACTGCCTGCAGGGGATTTCACCGGTCAGTGTGGTTGAAGTGGGTGGGTGACCCATATCTTTTTTACGTCAACAAAGTAAAAAACCTTTGTAAAAATGTTTTAAATCGTGTAGAAATCCCTTTTTACGAGCTAATGTAAAAATGTAAAAACAAAAATGCCAACACTGCTCCTACATATCCCGATTAAACCAATCGAACTAATCAGTCTCCAATCGAGATACTAAATGCATCGGCGCGCTACCACGGTTGCACGTGCGCCGGTCGCAGGCCAACACTGGCGGACGCGCCGGGCGTTCCGAGAGACCTGATGGTTTGCACGAAGCACGCAAAATCTTCTCCGCCTTCTTTCACGCAAAACGATTGCAAGCAAACTTTGCAGAACCATGCTGGATGTTCTCAATCACAAACACTAAAACGTGTCCCGAGTGGGAACGGTGGTCACCGTCTCGGGTACGGTCCTGACCGTCCTCCAGTCACCCGCCAATCGACGTATGAGCTACTACTCGAAGAACAGCTGGACGAAGATGAACCGACCGAGCAGTCATCGGACTTTAGCGAGGATTAGCTGGCGGCGTGCTGGCCAAGCGAGCGAGGAGTCGCGATGGAAGCGGTGGCGTGTTCCTCAAGTGGGAGGTGCTGTGTGATCACAGGATGGAGGTCACGGGCGTGACAAGGCTCGGAGCGTGAACCGTGGTGTGAGCCAAGGGCGACGGGGTGACAGGACGTGCGAATGAGTTCGAAGGCGGTGTCGCGACGGCGCGCAAGTTGAAGAGAAGCTTAGGAGAGCGCGGGGCAGAACCCTCCGTACCAGGTGAGTAGGTCAGTCGTGAATTTGTCTTGGAAACAACAAGTTGAATCTTTGAATTTGACTTAGTTGTATTCTACCGTTCCTTACCTGTCCGTACCGTCCTACTTCGTGCGCAGCGGCAGCCGTCCCTTCCAGGACAGCTCGCGACACGTGGTGGAGAAGCAGGGTACTGGCTTCGCTGTGAAGTAAGCGTCGAACAGTCTGGTCAAGTCGAGCGTCGGGATTCGGGAAGCCTTTGTGAGGTGACAGCAGCGCGCAAGAGTCGCGATCGAGAGCTCGTCCCTCGGGTCTTCAAGAAGTCTCGGCGTCCGTGCAAGACTCGTGGAACGGTCTGGTCTGAAAGTGGAGTGAAGAACGGCACGCTCGGTGCCTGGAAGTATTGGTCGACGGCTCGCTCGGAGCCCCTGAAGTTTGAAGTAAGAAGATGTCTGGAGTTGGAGAAGGTGAAGGGTCCGTGGAGCAGCGGACCGTGCAGGAGGAAGTGGCACGCCTGAACGGCTTCGCAGGACGGGCGAGATTGGTGGGTCGGCGTCGGCGACGTCGTCGGCTGGCGACGAGAGCGGAACGGGGACGGCGGCCAAGGCGACGAGCGCGGCCGGACGTAGGTCCCTGCGCCAAGAGATGATGGGAGATCTCTGGGCTGATGAAGAGGGAGATCAGTTCAAGGACGCTGAAGAAGAGCGTGAAGAAGACGGTGCTCAAGCCGAACAAGAGCCCGAGGAGAAGAGGACGGTGCCCGACGCGGACGGGCATCAAGACCGTGACGTCGAGGGTTTGAGTGGCCCGACTCCGGCGCATGGAGTCTATTGGTCCCAAGGCTTTGGATACGACGACCCGATGCCGGTCGAGGAGTCGCCCATGCGGTCATTCTACGGAGCCTACGTGAAGGATGAACCGAGGGAAGTGCCCTCGCGAAGCCCGAGTGGATTCATCCCGTTGTACACGGGGACGGAGCGACGACTGCCGAATCCTCCCATGTACGGTTGGAGCGTCGGTGCACAACCTGGATATCACGGTGGGTGGGGTGCGACCGTGAAGACAGAGCCGACTGTCAAGCCAGAGGTCAAGAGAGAGCCAACCAGCATGGTGATCCGAACCAGGACACCAGCCCCAGGCGCTGTACCAGCTAACCGGGTACAACAGGCCCCTGCGAGTCACGGTGGTGCGTACCGCACTGTGGCTACGCAAGCCCCGACACGAAGAGAGTACGACTTGTCGTCGATGGTGTCGAACGTGATGAAGGTGCTGCCGGTGTTCTACTCGGACACGGCGACTACCGAGAAGGCTCGTGACTTCTGGGAGCTGTTTGAAGCTCACACCTCGCACCTGCCTGATCAGTCAAGACTATTGGTGTTTCGACAAAAGATTAAAGGGAGACCAGCGGAACGGTGGTGGAACAACTCTACCATTAAAACCTTTAGTACGCTGAAGGTTCGGTTCCATAACCAATTCTTGAGTCGGACGGCCGACGAACTGTGGGAACGGCTGCAGACGACGAAGCGTGAACGCGGTGAATCTGTCGAAGAGTGGGGCGACCGGGTCTCAGACCTCTGCGACTCGTTGGACTATCCCAACCCGCAGATGAGGTACCAGTTGTTCCGACGCGGGCTGCGCAACAAGCGTATGCTCGCCTCGCTCGACTCCGGCCCGGCGCGCGACATTCCCGAGGCCTGCGAGTGGCTGTTGGCCAAGGAAATGTCCCGTCCCATAGAAGAAGATGACGAGTTCCCAGAGGACAAGAAGACAACGGCGCTAGCTCGGGCTCGGCGGACGTGGCCACAGCGGAGACGTCGTCGAAACTGGACAAGCTCACGGAGACGATGGCCACGTTCGTGACCCAGCAGCAGCAGATGATGCGGAGCCAGTGGCAGCCGCCGCGCTCGCCGAGGAACCGCATGCCGAATGTGTCGGCCACGACATCCAGTCCCGTCCCGAGTGGGAACGGTCAGCCTGGGAACGGTCGACCTCGAGGGATTCGCATGGGAGCTGATTCACGGACGCAAGAAGGAGCGCCCGTGTGCGGACGGTGTGGCTACGTTGGACATTCACGTGAGACTTGTCGACGACAGATGATGATATGCAACCAGTGTGGAGAACTCGGTCACATCGCCGTGGAGTGCGAGGAAGGACCCAGTCGTGGTCGGAACGGGGGGCCAGGTTCCTGCGGCCAGGAACGGTGGCCGAGGACCAATGAAGTGCGGGTTTTGTAAGGAGGACGGTCACTCGTTTGCGGGGTGCCCCGAAGTCACGGCGCTCCGAGGTTTGGCCGTGAGTCTGCGGGAGAGTGCGCAGACGTCTCCCCCTCAATGAAGAGGGCGGGAGGAAGGGGAGGAGAGAGTCACTCCTTCATCTTGTCTAGTGAATGACTCGGAGGGAGAGGATCGCGACCGTGACGAAGTGGAGAGGACGGTCTCGACGATGGATGTTTGCATGAATGTATCGGCGGAGCTGGACGGTAGGAAGCCTACCTTGGATGATGTTTTGCATGGAGAAAACAAGAACAAGATCGAGAAAAAGAAAGCTGAATTTATTGTGGTCAGCACGGATGACGAAGGAGAAAACCTCGTGGTGAAGGTCGACGACTTGAAGCACGAGAAGACCTACGAGGGCTGGACCTCCTCGAAGACCGACGCAGATGTGCGCGTCGTGTTGGAGGGCTTGGACGCCTCGTCGGATGGGGTGGAGACGAGTGATGTGGAGAAGGACGAGTCGGTCGAGGACGAGACCGAGCCGACGGAGGTGACCGCGGGCGATGTGCCGTGCGAAGAGGAGCTCGGGGACGAACCGAGCAAGACCGCCGCGATTGAGGACGTGAGCTTGGACGAGGAGATGCCGGCACCGTTCGCGGACGCACCGCCGCCGTATGCGCCGCCGCCGTATGTGGCAAAGGTCCAGGACGAGAGTATGGAGGAGCCGCCGGCGCCGTTTGCCGACGCGCCGCCGCCGTACGCGTGAGGTGACGAGGAGTACGACCTGTCGGACTGCCTGTTTTCGACCTGGACGGTGGGAAGAGCCTTGCCGACCGAAACGGTGAAAGAGGACGGTACGGTCCCGCCTGAGGTGGAGACCGTCTCGAAGTACGGTCGCCCGTTCTCGGATGAAGAACTTGATGCGATGGAGAACGGTGAACCTGGCCTGGAGGCGTCCATCCTCTCTGGTACGGTCGTCGTCCCCGAGCCCGAGGAGTACAACAAGGAGCTCGAGGACCGACTGTACCCGCTGGACGAAGTGGAACTCCATAAGCGTGTCGCCAAGAATGCGGAGGCTCAAGCCGAGCCATCGTCGGAAGATCTGGCTCGCCTGCTTGGGATCCCGCTGGAGGTGGTGGAACGAACGCGGCAGGCGTCCCCAGACTTGCATGGTTCGCCAGAGTATTGGCAGAGCTGGTTTGAAGAAATGCTAGACAAGTCTGAGGAAGCCAAGCGCGCGAACCGTGACTTCCGGAGCCCAGTGGTCAGCGTCGTCTACGGTCCGTCGGTGGAGACACCGGCTCGCCCGGTCGAGCGTCCCCCGGACGATCCTGGTGGAACAGTCGCCGTGGGCGAAGGGGTGCCCGTCCCGAGTAAGGTGCGAGGCCTAGATTCGAAGGTCGCGCGTACGCTGGCACGGCAAGCAGTGTTCCGCTTTCTGCAGGAAGCTAGGAGCTATGGAAACGGTCAGTGTGTGGCGCGAGAACCGCCTGACGATGAGGAAGGGACGGTGGAAGTTCCCCCTCAGCGTGACAAGGTTCCTGAGTTTGATGAAGAGCGACTCCTGTGGCACGCCGACCGTGTCAAGGAGCTGATGAGCGTGAACACCAGTTCTGGTGCGCGCCTGCGTTCCTGGGTGAGGACCTACTTTGATGAAAATGCTCGGAGGATATGGTTAAAGCTATGGGATCGGGTGGGACGGTCAAAGACGCCGAGTGCTAAGCGTCGCCGTCGCCGTCGCCACGGCAAGGTGGTCGCTTTCGATTTCTCGTCGCTTTACAAGCCGTATGCCGAAGTAATGGACGAAGTAGAGTTCTTCCCTGAGCGTGACGAGGACGCTTCACACTACGTTGAAGTGGTGAGGAACGACCGTCCAGCTCGGACGTCACTGCCGAAGACTGGCCTGGTGGACGTTGTCACGGTGGACCTTCCAAATGGTTTTGGGGTCTATGATGATGAGGACGCCGAAGATGATGCGTACCGTGCCGTAGAAGATGGACGCCGGGTGGTGTGCGCGGTTGGCAACTTTGAGGCACTCTCAAGTGGTTATATTGACTGTTTACCGTCCCAAATGCTGGCTGATACTGGCGCTACCCTAAGTCTTGTTGATCGTCGTGTGCTGAAGCGACTGGGACGGGCTTCGGAGTCACTCGAACCGTACGAAGGGCTGGTGCGAAGCTCGTCGGGGCACAAGTTGCGGATCCGGGGCTGGATCAGCTTGGCGTTCCGTCTCGGAACGGTGGAGGTCTCACTAAGCGTGCTGGTGGCTGATAAACTGCATGTCGATGCGATCCTGGGAGTAGACGCGTTGGGCGCGTTCGGAGCCGTGATCGACGTGGCGGAACGCACGTTGACTCTGAAGAATACGGGTGAAGTGTTGCCGCTAGGGTTCACGATGGTGCAGGAGACGTTCATGGCAGCGATGGCGACGTCGGTGCGATTGCCGCCGTTTGGCCAAGCCCTCGTCACGACTCGAGTCGTCGGCTCTATTGGGGACAAATCCACCGTGTTGATCGAAGGTTCTTTGGGTCTGCCTCCAACTCTGTGTGTGGCACGGTCGCTAGGCACGGTCGAGGATGGCCAGGTCATCGTCGAAGTTTGCAATGCCTCTACGGATGAGTTCTGGATCAGGAAGGGAACGGTCATTGCAAGCACGTCCGTGATCCCGGAGTCGGCTTTCGGGTCGGCTACGGTGGAGCACAAGGGGACGGTGCCTGCCGATGATAACGAGCCCGGGGCTGAGCGTGCGGTGTCCGTGTCGGAAGCGAGGGAGCCGGTCGTCGGCGAAAAGGTGAAAGCCTCGAAATCCGACATCCCCCCGGACAAAGCGGACGGCATGGAGGCCGATTTCTCCGAGTCGAAGTTGTCCCTGGAACAGAAGGAGCTGTTCCAGGCGGAACTGGACAGTTTCCAGAATATGTTTGTGGGTTCTTCAAAAGAACCGGGACGGACGGATCTACTGCAGTTTGAGATCGACACGGGGAATAGTGCTCCGATCAAGTCACAACCGTACCGTGTATCATTAGCCGAAGGAGAGGTCATGGAAGCGGAGGTCCAGCAATACTTGGAACTGAACCTGATCCGTCCCTCGAACAGTCCGTGGGCAAGCCCGGTCCTGATGATTCGAAAACCGGACGGTGGAATACGGTTCTGCATTGACTACCGTAGATTGAATGCGGTCACGTTGAAAGACTGTTACCCCATGCCATTGATAGATGATATTTTGGATGTGCTGGGCGACGCTCAATTGTTCTCGACAATGGACATTGCGTCTGGATACTGGAACGTGCCAATGCACCCGGACAGCGTGTCTAAGACCGCTTTCACGTGCAAATACGGTCTGTACGAATGGTTGGTATTGCCTTTCGGCCTCTGTAACGCGGTTCCCGCGTTCGAACGGTTGATGGAGACCGTTCTGGTGGATCTTAAGTGGCGAATCTGTTTGGTCTATCTTGACGACTGCGTCATATTCAGTAAGGACTTTCCTACTCATCTGTTTCGTGTGCGGCAAGTGCTGACACGATTCCAGCAGGCTGGATTCAAGCTCAAGATGAAGAAGTGTCATTGGGGACGCAGCCAAGTGGCGTTCCTGGGACACATCGTTACCCCGACGGGAATCTTGCCTAACCCTGAGAAGGTGAAGGCCGTGATGAATGTGAAGCGTCCGGTTGACGTGCATGGGATCCGTTCATTCTTGGGTCTGACGAGCTACTTCCGTCGGTATATCCCCGGGTACGCTTCTATTTCGGCACCTCTGGAACGGTTGAAAGTGAAAGACGCACCGTACGTGTGGAACGAGGACTGTGAAGCTGCCTTTAGACAATTGAAGCGGACGCTGTTGAAGCCGCCGATATTGGTCTATCCGAACGGCAAGAAACGGTTCAAGTTGTACGTGAACTCTTCACGCTACGCTGTCGGCGCTTGCCTAATGCAGGAAGTGGACGGTCGCGACTGTGTAGTGGCCTACGCGAGTAAGCTGTTGACCGGATCCCAGAAGAACAGGATCACGAATCAGGACGGCATCTCTGAGATCGAGTGTTGGGGTTTCGTCTGGGCGACGCGGAAGTTCCGGTGTTATCTCGACAAGAGGGAGTTTGACTTGTACACGGATCACCAGGCTCTGACATGGTTTTTCAGTCCTGGCAACCGTACTACGAACGCTAAGTTGGCACGGTGGGCTATGGAACTCTCCAATTTGCAGTTTAAGGTACATCGCAAGCCCGGTACCTCTTTGGGGCATGTGGACGGTCTATCGAGGCTACCTATGGACACGGTAACGGCTCTCTCGATGCGTGACTTACTGAACCCGGAAGACACGGTCGAAGACGTGCTTCCGACTTCAGTCGGGGAGCCAGCTGGGGCCGGCAACGGACTCGATCTGGGCGGTGAGCGTGCCGATGGGCACGTCGACGACGAGTGTCCTGACCAGCCAAATGAAGTCGCGAGTTGCGCCTCTACGGGAGACACCCCTCTGACTCCGGTGGACCGGTTTGGGCTCGACTTCGATCAATTCGTGCAGGCTCAACAAGAAGTCCCGTGGGTGAAGGCGCTGGTGGGATTCCTGCTGGACGGCGCGTTGCCCTTGGATCCGTTTCTGAGAGCTACGGTCATGAAGATGGGGTCGCGATACGTGGTGATGA
Organism: Phytophthora x cambivora; assembly: GCA_033557925.1. Lineage (NCBI taxonomy): Eukaryota > Oomycota > Peronosporomycetes > Peronosporales > Peronosporaceae > Phytophthora > Phytophthora x cambivora. The sequence continues at coordinate 366,771 of JAUCEB010000008.1, read as the reverse complement.
ACGGTTTGCTGATGAGAAAGGTACACTTGCCGGCTCGGGTCGGACCTGCTCGGTCTTTGACCGTCCCTGTGGTGCCCTTACCGTACATAGAGACCGTCCTACACTACGGTCACGCTGACGTGCTGTCTTCGCACTTGGGTCTAACCAAGACACTCGAGAAAGTGAGGCGACACGCTTTCTGGCCGGGCTGGAGGAAGGACGTCACGGAGTACGTCCGCGAGTGTACACGATGTGGAAGCGGGAAGGGGTCGAGACCGTGGCAAGCTGGCCAGATGCAGCGGATGCCGGTGGCGGATCTCTCGGGTCCGTTCTCGATGTTGGTGGTGGACGCTGTGGGTCCTCTGCCCGAGACTGAGCGAGGAAACAAGTACATACTCGTGTTTGTTGACTACTTTACGAGGTGGGCAGAGGCGTTCGCAGTGCTTCATCTAGACTCGGTGACTTTTGTGGAAGTGATGGTGAATGGAGTGGTTGCTCGGCACGGGGTGCCGTCACGATTGCTGAGCGACAATGGCCGAAACTTCACGTCGGAAATTGCGAAGTCTTTCTATCAGACGCTGGGGATCAAGAAGCTGTACGGTTCAGCGTACCACCCGCAGACTCACGGGCTGGTGGAGCGTTTTAACGGGACGCTCATGGGCATGCTGAAGATGCACGTGAGCGAAGCTCAGACGGATTGGGATCTGTATTTGCCGAGGGTGTTATTCGCCTACAGGACGGCCTACCACGAGGCGCTGGGCGACTCTCCCTTCTTCTCTCTCTACGCGCGCGATCCAGTGCTGCCGCTGGACGTCGCGTTCCTAAACCTGGGCAAGAAATGGAAAAGTAACGAGGTGGCAGCGTACCGTCGTGAGCTCTACCGTACGTTGCGTGACTCCCGTCACTTGGTGGAGCGTCAGCTTTTGAAGGCGCAGGACCGACACGAGCGGCGGCTGAGTGACCGCGTGGAGGTGCAGTACGAGGTTGGCGCTCCGGTGTGGGTCTATCAGCTCTTCAGGAAGGAGAGAGGCGAGTCGAGATCGAAGAAGCTGGCCTTTGCGTGGCACGGTCCGTACCGTGTCGTCGACAAAGTGAACGAGAATGCGTATCGGATCGATATCCCGACTCACCCTGACAAGACGGTCACGGTGAACGTCAACCGGTTGAAGAAGTTCCGTGGACGGTGGACGCGACCGTTCATGGATGAGGTGCCAGAAGGAATTGAGGAGGACGGTGAAGGATTTGAAGACGGTCCGCTGGAGGAAGCCGACTTGCCAGCGTCCAGTTTCACGGAGCGGGTGACCATAGGTCGCGGGGATACGGCCCTCACGGGGGTTAATTCGCCGCTGCTGGAGATCGTTGCGAAACGAGTGGTCAACCGTGCCGCCGAATACCTGGTTCTCACGGCTAACTACGAAAGTCATTGGGTGCCCCGCGCCGATGTGATGCCAGAGTATGGAGATCTGGTGACGAGTTTCGAGCAAGCAGAGCGCAAGAAGCGGCGCCTGCCTGAGCTAAGACGAAGTCCACGCTTGGAGGAGGCTAACGATGAAGTGGAGGATGAAGACCTGCTCATGACCTAGCCGGGTCGTGGGAGGTGTTGCTGATGGTCTTAAGAACGGTCGTGTGGAGAGGAGTACGGTCAAGAGAACATCAAGAACGGTGGAAAGGGAGTTATGCGTTTGAATTTGAATTGATTAATCGAAGGGACGCTGGTAAAATTGGAGAAAACTGAAATGAACGACTAGCGAAGCGTCCCTGAAAACGACTGAAAGATTACTTGGACTTGGGAGAGGCCGGAGCGGGGGTGCTCTTCTTTTTGGACGAAGTGGCGGCGTCCTCGTCACCGGCGCTGCTCTTCTTGTCGTCATCGGTGGGTTTGGAGGCGGCCGAGCTGTTGTCTTCGTCGCCCTCGAGCTCTTCCTGGTCCCCATCGTCGCCTTGATCTTGACCAGCGTCGGGCGGAGACTCCTCCAGCTCGTCGGGCTCGCCGTCATCCACCTCGTCGAGATGCGGCGTCGGTGGCAGCACGGTGAACATGTCTTCGTCGTCCTCGAAGTCGGAGTAGTCGTCGCGCTGCTCCTTGTCCTCGTCGTACGTCTTCTGGGGCGGGAACGGTAGCTGCCCCTTCTTCGCGAGCGACTTGAGCTTCTTGGCGAGAGCACGGACGCGAGCGTCCCCCAGCAGAACCTTCCAGGTGCCGACACTCTTGTTGCCGACCCACGACGGGTTGGGCGGGTTGCCGCCGGTGACGTCGATGACGACGCGGGCAAGAGCGTCGTCACTGAGGCGAAGGTGCGGTGGCTTGGTCGGGTTCAGCGCGTCCGTTTGCTCGAGGAGGCTGGAGAGGGACTGGTAACCGTCCTCGTCCACACGGTACGGATCGAGAGCTCGGGCGAGGATGGCATCGTAACGGCCACGGTCATTGCGGTACAGCGTGGCGAGGTCGGTAGCAGCCGTCGCATCCGTGTTGCCCTTGACATTGGCCTTCGCGGCCGCCGAACGCAGAGCCGCCTTTCCTCCGAGCCACATGAGGGTGTCGTGGGAACCGTTCTTGAAGACGTCGAGGAAGTCGTAGAAGCCAATCTCGAGGATGTTCAAGCTGATGAACGCGATACGCGCTTGGCCGGCGTTCGACTTCTTCTTGCGGCGGGCCGTGCTCTCGTCTGAAGGCGCGTAAAGCGCGCATGCGAAGAAGACGTCGCGCCAGTGCATCCAAAAGCGCCAATGCGCCACGTGCAGCGCGGGGTGCTCTTGCGGGTCGTACCAGGCACGCTGCCCGACCCATGGGTACGCCATGCGAGGCGGGGTCTTGCCCTGGGCGCCGCCTGCTTGATGATTTTGGCGATGTCACGGCGAATGGCGGCTGGACACTTGGCGGGCAGCGGGAGCTCGTACGTCTCCGTTCCTTCGGTCTCGGGAGCGTCCTCCTCGTCGTCTGGTTCGTCGTCATCCTGGTCCTGGGCCTTGGACTTGCGTTGTTTCTTGGACGGTGGGGCTTTCGTCGATCCCCGGGACGGAGAACGCTTGGTGGGCGAGCGTGCCGGAGCCGCTGGAACGGTGAACAAGTCGTGCGCAGGAGCAGCGACAACTTGCAGAGCGTCGGGCAGTGGCAGCAGGGTCGCGGTCGCCGACAACTCGATGGGGAGCGCCACATCGTCGGCGAGAGCAGCGACGGCGACGACGTCCACGGCTTCCACGTTCGTGGAGCCGCTGTTGGCGAAGAGGGCGGCGCGCAGGCGGACGTAGAAGTCCACCTGAGCCCGAAGCTGAGCGTCGGCCCCAGTATCGGTCCCTCCCGTACGGCGGTCGAGACGCGCGCGCAGGCGACGCAGAACGGCCTCCCGGTTGGCCTCGCGAGACTTGGCCATGGTAGTAGGTGGAGGCTTGGCGACTTGTTCTCTCCTCGGCGAAAGTCGAAATGGGGAGGCACTGCAAGTTGCTGAAGCCTCCACTGACGCATTCCGACCTGGTCGTCAAAGTGTTTGGCTGCGAGTTCCTTTTCCAAGAAATGGGAAAGGTACGGTCGTCGTGAGACGAGCAAGTGATTGACTACGCCGAGCGACAGCCCATCAACGGTGGGTTGCCCGTCACGGTGGATACACATGAAGATGGTTGTGGACGTGAGGCGCGGTCGGTGACCGTGGTCGGCGTCCTAAGGCGAGGACATTTCGTTTCTTTCGGCCCCGCGACGGGAATGGAAACCGTGCCGGAGTTGATCGAGTGGTGCTTGTGGCAATCGCTGTCCCTGTGGACGAGCGTGTGGTGGCTACTGCGCGACCACTGGCCGTCCGTGCTGCTACTATTGATCGGTGCGGTGGGCGGCGTGGTTACGAGACCGCTGTGGCGCATTGCTGGGCGACTGGTTGGGACCCTGTTCGGCTTTGCGTCCAAGTGGCTGTCGCTGTTAAGGGTGTGCGTGCGACGGTACCGCAGGCTCATGAACGGACCGTCCGTACAAGGTCGACCGTCCGCTGAGCGTCGGTGGAAGGCGTTCGAGGCTATCTGGGCCACACCTATGGTGGTGCTCGAGGCTCGTGGAGAGCACGAGGATGGTTTGGGTCGACTAATGTACAAGTGATTGGAGGCGTATCACGCTCTGTGGTGCGTGTTCCTACCGGACGTGCTGGAGTTGAGCTGCAAATCTACCGTGAAGTACTGGCGTGGGTCGAGAGCCGAGTGTCGACGCACCGTCGACCGTGCTTGCTGCGTGTGGCGTGGGCTGTGGGCGTTCCTGTCACTGTCGGTGTATGCCCTGTTCTGCACGGTCGTCTACGTGTATGACTTCGTCGAGGTGGTGTGCCTAGGGACGGTGGGCGTGGGAGTGCTGCTCATGACTATAAACTACAGTTTGGCTGACGCTGGGCTCAACCCCGACGCTACGGTGATGCAAGGGAGCCGTGTGGTGGTGACGATTGGGATCGCTAGTCGCTTACTGAAGAGTTACGAAGCAGCGTCAGGAGGACGGTCGCCGGTGAAGATGGCGGAGGACAGCTACGCTGACTGGCTCCGTGAAGTCGAGGAGCTGCAACAAGCGGAGCGACTGAGCGAGGCTTTCTGGCGAGCGGATGGGAGTGTCGGGCGACCGAAGCCTGTGCGTACTCTAAGTGGACTACGAGCACAGCAGCGTGCTCTACGGGCAAAGATGAAGGCAGACAAGAAAGAGGAGACCGCTCGACGAGGGCGTCGAGTTCCAGTCGGGGAGGATGTCCCGAGTGGGAACGGTGGTCACCGTCTCGGGTACGGTCCTGACCGTCCTCCAGTCGCCCGCCAATCGACGTGCGAGCTACTACTCGAAGAACAGCTGGACGAAGATGAGCTGACCGAGCAGTCATCGGACTTTAGCGAGGATTAGCTGGCGGCGTGCTGGCCAAGCGAGCGAGGAGTCGCGATGGAAGCGGTGGCGTGTTCCTCAAGTGGAAGGTGCCGTGTGATCGCAGGGTGGAGGTCACGGGCGTGACAAGGCTCGGAGCGTGAACCGTGGTGTGAGCCAAGGGCGACGGGGTGACAGGACGTGCGAATGAGTTCGAAGGCGGCGTCGCGACGGCGCGCAAGTTGAAGAGAAGCTTAGGAGAGCGCGGGGCAGAACCCTCCGTACCAGGTGAGTAGGTCAGTCGTGAATTTGTCTTGGAAACAACAAGTTGAATCTTTGCATTTGACTTAGTTGTATTCTACCGTTCCTTACCTGTCCGTACCGTCCTACTTCGTGCGCAGCGGCAGCCGTCCCTTCCAGGACAGCTCGCGGCAAACGCTTCACCTTGATGGATCCGCAGTATTTTAAGACTTTGCTGCGGTTGCAATTGCTAGCCTACCCAAGAGTGAAAACGATCGCCGGCGCTCGTTCACCGCCCTCGACTTCATCGACGGCCAGGTCTTCGTATCCTTAGACGGCAGAGGCTACGTACACAGTTTCGAGGCATGCAAACAGCAAACTGTGCACAGTCGTACACAGTCATACACAGTTTAACCTCTCGTCTGATGGATAGCCTCGCCATTTGTTGAATAGTCTTGCCATATGCCGGTCAGGTGTCGCGTCATGGACAGAGCAATTTTGCGTGTAGAACGACCTGAAAATCGGAATGATGGTCAGTTCGTGCGCTCCATCTCCTCGAGAATCGGCACGCCCTCGAGCATGCCCTGATAGATTTCACGGTTTTATTCAAAAATCGATAAGCCCTCACGCTTGAAGTTACACCACTTCATCCAGCAATGTATATGGCCATATAACATCCTTGTGGACACTACCGTCATAGTCACAAGGTGTCAGTGTATCTGTACCCAGGTTTGTCAGGTGTTTGAGCTTTCAGCTTTGGGCCGCACAGCCATTGACTAAATGTATAGCCCCCTGTGTCAGGGTTCACCTTGACGTAATACACGAACAGATATATTGTAAAGAAGCAAACATGCTGCTTGCATTGATTTCAGAATGCGGCTAAGGTATACAATAGGAATCTATCCTAACGAACATTGATATCGTGTACAGTGTTTCTGCAAAACCTGGTATTCAAGGCGCTTTGCGCTGGGTGGGGGACGAAGCAAAGCTGCGTAAGGGAAATCATATCCAGCTAACCACTTGAGTATGTTGGTAAGGAATTGGTCCTGTCCTAGGACTGCCAAGGATCATAACTGCCCATCGAGCCCTCAATAAAATCAACTGCTACACCACGCCTATAGAAATGGATACCAAGACAAAAGTCCATCATTACTTGTATTTAAAAGGTGATGCACATTCTGAAACTGTACCACAATATTAAACTAGGACACAATCGCATCAAGCTCACCCCTGGTCGATCAAGCGTCCGCAAAGTCGCCACATTCTTGCCTAGCATCACGGTAGGTTTGGTAGACCTCATGACCGCCCTCGGGGTTGATACCAGTCTTTTAACCTTCTGCTACCCTTCTCTCAAAAATGTCAGTGTATAAATAGTAAATGAAAGCAAAACCTATAAACTTCGCACCCGATCTGGACAATTTGCGAGTGTTGATGTGAATTCGCTCGTTCCGTGTTCGCACAGGCGTTGCAGTCCGGACCAGGAAAAGCTGTGCAAGAGAACATGATACATTTTAGAGAGCTGATCTTCGAAACCTGTGTCAGTGTCGTCTAGAACTCTTACACAGTCTTAGAATGGAACACAACACAGGAATGGCTGGTTCACTTACCCGACACGTCAGCTTGCTGTAGCTGCCTAGGGATCATTTCGGCTTCATCCAGTTGGCGAATGTCTAGATGTCTAGTTCAGGAGCATTAACAAGATTAGCTTCAGGGCTTATCCTTTCCTCAACAGGTAGCAGCAGCAGAAGTACTACTTTCTTTACCTGAGTCTGCTTCAGATGACGACAAAGCTTCTGCGAAATTTACGCTCCTGTTGAACCTGGCTGAGTGCTTACGCAATCTGGTCTTCCTTTGCTTCAGGTGATTCTGTGCTCGCGAGCGGGGGTTCGCGTTTTAAACACTCGATGCGTCTTGATTGAACTCGTAGGCGCGGATGGCGCAACATCCATGTAATATGGCCGCTAGCGGCAGCGCCATATATGCGTCGTTGGGATCTTGCTCTCGAAAGGAAAAAGGGAGAATGGGGAGCCACTCAATTCGGGGGAACAGGAGTGATGGTCTGTGGGGATGGGCTGAGTCCATCTGCTAGGAATCCTATGATTAGATGGATTCACTGTACCACTGTTGGTGCGTACTTTTTTAACTGTGTACGGAGCCACTCCCATCCTCAGACGGAGCATGTTCATTTCTATAGTCGAGCACAAAATTATTGTGTTATTTCGCGCAAATGTTGGTCAAAAATCCACAAAGCAGAGAAAGCCCACGGTGCAAATGGGACATCTAGTTTTCTCTATCTCAATCATAGGAACACGACAAAACATCTACACGTACTTAGAGTAAGACTGCACCGTGGCGCCGACAGGCAACAACGGAACGGTCGAAGCAGGAGCAGCAGTAGTAGTAGCGATACGAAAGAAGGTGTAATAAGTCTGATAACGCTGGCTTGTCAGCGCGTCGCCACTCTTAGTGTTTTTAGCAGCGTCCCTACCGAGGTCTATTTCTAGAAGTACGCAAAACTTGAACTCACTCTGCAGCTGGCCAACAGGGTCTCTCACTGAGTCCTGTGCCGGAACTCTACGTTCCTACTTTTTATATTACTCTTTGTCTCGTACACTCCGTCCGTCCTTGCGGACTCGTGCGACTTGATCGCGTCTCCTCATTGGACACCGGTCACTGCTAGCCTCACCACCCACGCGTGCGTACCAGTCTATGGGGAGTTCTCAGTTGGACTGTTGGGAAGCTTCGGCTCGATGTCGTTGCTTGCTCGTCGCCTGGTCTGCTGGCGGTGCCCACACACACTAGGTCAACACCTGCCTCAGCCCACTACTTGTCCTGCTCGTTCTGGCAGCGGCTGCAGTTGCAGTCGTTGCCCTCTCTCCGATCGCCGCCTCTTGATTTGTACTTCGCAGCGCAGAATCTAGACTGAACAGTCTCAGCTGCTCAACCCCGCCGTCGTCTCGTGGTCCCATCCACTCAGCGTCCTTCAACGCTTGGTCTCGCGGCTGGCGACCGCTCGTGCAGCTCCGAGCCACCTCTGGCACGCAAGATCGCGAACGTGCGGTCCTCGCACCACTCTACCTCCGGACACAGTGGGTTTCCGTCCAGCTCACCGTCTCCACTCGCCGCGCTTATGGCTACCCGTGGTGTGACGGGGGTCACACGCACAATAGCTAAGAGGAAGCGTAACAAGCTAACCACAGCAGACGCCTGGCGTCTCTGTTGCTGCTTGTGCAAAAGGCCCTGCCTTGTCGGTCCTCTTTAGTACCGAATACTTAAAGGGACTTGCACACTTGTAGGTTAGAGTTAAACTGACTTGTATTAATAACACTCATAAAGTTCGATCTACTGCTTTCTATCTGCATACTGAATCCCTGTCTAAATTGCGATCTTCCTTAGCGGTTGGCTCTCGTGAACCGTCGTCCTTAAGTACGACAGACCCCTAACTTATCATACAGATACCGCCCACTAAGTTGTACAGTGGTACTCTTTTAGTTCCTACAGTATATTATATGTGTTCAGAATATACGGTATTACAGATGGTTGACGTTGAAGTTTACGTACATTCAAATCAACAGCTCTCAGCCGAACACGCTCTCGTCGTGTTGGTGGAGCTGGCATGGCACTCTCCTCTGGAAAAATAATTCCTGTCTTGCGAAAGCAGTTCGCTATCGTTTTTGCCTCCATCGCCGCCCATACCCATTAATTAGCCGCCGCGAGAGACACGTGTGCTCCGAGAGGCACGCCTCTACGTACGACGCAAGCCGTCCCTCGAGCTCTGGGCAGCGCAGCATGAGGGAGCGGTCCTTGGGCGTGCAGGCTGCCTCCAGTTTTGACTTGACAGTAGTGGCGCTGCGCAGAATATTCGCGATGGTAGCTCGAGACGGCAGCTTGAACTTGGCCTGTGACCAGCGTGCCAGATCGGCGAGCGATGGCGACGGCTGCGAGCGTCCATGCTCCTCGATAACTTGCCATTTTTGCGCGATCGTGAGCCACTTGCCCTTCGTTTGCTTCGTTGTGCAGGTCGTGGCGGGCTGCGGGGGGGGGGGGGGGGGGGTCTTGCAGGGCTTTGTTTGAATTGTGAAAGATCCCTCTGGGCGGGAAAACTGGATTTTCCTCCTAAAAGCGATAAGGCTTCATTACCAATTTTGAGGGTGTATAGACTGACTGTGTGTACAACTTAGGGGGCGGTATCTGTATTACTTGGGGAGGTCTACCGGGAATATTCTATATAAGGACCCCTGGTACACAGTACCCGTCGTGGTGTGTGACACTCAGTTCTTGTAAGCCACACCGGACGGTGTGGTCCACACCAGAGAACATCCATTTTCCTTTAAAATGATGCTGACCAATCCTGGCCCCATTACACCCTCCCGGGAAGCATCTGTCCCAATGGGGAAATCCAGCGAAAACACGGGCACGGCCTCATTCGACAATCCGCGCTCTCAAGAGTTTCGACAATCCGCGCTCTCAAGAGTTCACACCGCACGCCGCAAGCCCACCGGGCATGACGACCGAGACACAGATCATCGTGCGGGCCGCCCCAACGCCCTTGGGGCTGCTGGCCCTGCCAAGCACCACGCCGACGCACCAACTCCAAGCGCCACGGAGGAGAAGCCTCCGGCGCCTGCTTCCACGAAGCACTCGGGCGATCCGGAGGAGGCGAAGGACGCGCCAGCTTCCAAGAAGCCTGCAGATGCTACGGAGAAGGCGAAGGAGCTACCGGCTTCTAAGAAGCATGCAAAGGACGCGGACGAAGCGAAGAAACCGCCCGCTTCTAAGAAGCCCATGGTTGCGGCGACCAAGACGAAGGCGAAGAAGACGTCCGCCTCGCCGAAGCCCACGCGGAAGACGAAGAAGGTGGCCGCTTCTTCGAAGCCGGCTCTGAAGAAGCCCGTGTGGTGAAGCGCATGTCCACGCCGTTCAGAGATCGGCCCCAGAGTCCGGATCGGATACGGGTTCAGATGGATCGGATTCGGAGGGCGATCTACGGAGGATTTACCTCGCATCAGCCGAAGACAAGGGACACGAGGCAAAAGACGAGGCCCAGTCTGTAGAGCCGGCGCACCGCGGGAAGACCAACCCGGATTCGCCACGACCAAGGTCCCAGCAGGATGGATCGGACCGCAACGTACGGTGCTCGCACTGCGGATCTCGCAAGCATACCGATTTGGGCTGCTGGAGACGTCTGATGTGCGAGAAATGCGGGAAGAGAGGTCACCCGGCTGAGCATTGTCTTTTCGTCTGCCGTGGATGTGGAGAGCTTCACGACATGGGCAAGTGCACAATGGAAGAATTCTACAATCAGATCCGCCAGTGGTACAATCCCGCGAAATACGCCGGCATGCTGCCGGCGTCCGTGAAGAAGATGTTAAACTAGGACGCTCGCCGGGATGGAACCCGGTACGAGTCGAGCGTTCTAGATACTGCATCTATGCATTTGTGAACCAGAATACGGTAGATCGACTAAGGAGACAGCGAGATCTACGCGGTAATACATGTGACCTGCATGCGAAACCTACCGCTGTGATGTCAAATCTCCGCGTGTCGAATGAATTCAGCCGACTGGGGGGGGGGGGGGGGGCGAGACACCTCTAGATCTTCATTTGAGAGAGACTAGAGGGTACTGGAAGCGACGCGCTCCTGACGAATGGTTCAAACCGTCAGAAGGGGAATCTATCGCCGAACGCCAGCCCCCCGCGCAGCCGCAGGTCAGCGAGATCCGCCGATCTGGAACGATGTTGCCCGATCTACTCCCAGGAGAATCCCGGGGGTATTGGAAACATCATTCCCCAGGGAAGTGGTTCCGCCAAGCCAAGATCACTGGGAAGATCAACAATGAGAAGGCTATTTCACTGCTAGATACCGGTGCCGAGGTGTCCATCGTGGACACCACCTTTGCTCGTAATGAAGGGTGCTGTATCGATACCAGTCAGAGCCAAGAATGTGTGGGGATTGGCAAGAATGTGTATTCGACGGAAGGGAGAATAAGGATAAAGATCACGCTCGCCGGATCGCTGGTGTACTTCTTCGATATATGGGTAGGAGATCTGTCCGGACAAGATACAATTTTGGGTATGGACTTCATGGTTCCGGCGGGGATCCGCCTAGATCTCGCGGATGGGTCGGTATGCCTACCCGACGAGGTGAAGATCCAACTCAGCGGCAGACGGAAGCTTTACAACGACAAAGCACGGATATTCCGACTGGATCAACACTCGCAGATCAACGTGGGGGAGTCGGTGGAGATACCACTTCGGTTCAGGGCTTCCGATCAGGAGAAGCTGTGGCTGACTCGAGGAGATCGATGGGTACCCAGCCTGATCAGTGGCCCCGGAAAGATCAGATATGTTGAAATCACCAACATCAGTGACCAGAAGCTCATCCTACAGAGGGACGAGCGGATCGGCCTGTGGCTGGCCGGAGACCGAGTTCCTCGCTTGCCGGGCTACGTTTCGGTGGGGTCCAGACGATACGCCGAATGGCAAAATCTAGCTTTCCAAGCGACAGGCGAACTCCAATCCGATCGAGCTGCGGGGTGCGAAACCCCGCTAACGCCAGCAGTGGAGAGGCCCAGCTATCCCACCCCCCGGGCGATATTGAAACGGAGCCCGGTCACTGTGATCGTCCAGGATAAACCAACGCCAGCTGGGAACGCGCAAGTCCCGATCTCGGAGTCAACCACGAAGGCAGAGCCACCCGCGGAAGTATCGACCCCAGGGCATATCATGGGGGCGGAGGCAGGAATGGTCCCGCCTGTGGGACCAAGCGTGCAAGCCGAGCCGCCCGAAGAGGCACCGATCCCGGAGCAGATCGTGCAAGACGAGTCGCCCGAGGAGGTACCGACCCCGGAGCGGATCGTGGGGGCGGAGGTAGGAATGGTCCCGACCGCGGAGCCAACCGCGAAGGCCGAGCCGCCCGAGGAGGTGTCGACCCGGAAACAGATCATAGGGGCGGAGCCAAGCACGAAAGCCGAGCCGCCAGAGGAGGTACCGATCCCGGAGCAGATCGCGGGAGACGAGTCGCCCAAGACAGGAACGGTCCCGACCGCAGGGCCAATCGTGAAAGCCGAGCCGTCCGAAGAAGTACTGATCCCGGAACGGAACGTGGAGGCGGAGATCGGATCGGTAAAGGGAGTCCCGATCTCAAGGTCCGTCGTGAAACCCAAGTTGACAGAAGACTCAACTGCAACTGATCAGATCTACTTTCCTGAAGGGGGAGAGTTGTCGGCCGAGGGCGTTGAATAAGAACTGGCCGTCATCCCTGAGATCGTGATCTCACTGACGGACGAAGTGACTATCGACGATATTAAGGTAGGGGATCTGACCATGAACACCCCCGAGGAGATTGACCGGTTGCGCCGGATGATCTGGAAGAAGAAGCACCTCCTGATCGGCAAGGGCATCGCGCTTCCCCCTGCTGCTCGGGGGGTGGTGTGCGACATCGATGTGGGTGAAGCAAAACCGATTGCTCAGTGGGTGCGAAAAATCGCCCCTCAGTTTCGGGAGAAGGTGTCTGATCTACTCAAGGGCCTGTTATCCGCTAAGATCATCCAGGCGTCACGATCGCCGTGGGCGTCGCCGATCGTCGTGATCATCAAGAAGAATGGGGTAGATATCCGGTTGTGCATTGATTATCGGCTGGTTAATGGCCTCACCCGGCTGATGATCTACCCGATGCCGTTGATCAAGGAGTTGCTAGAAGGTTTGGACAAAGTCCTGTGGTATTGCACTCTCGACATGGCCAGTGGATTCTGGGTGGTAAGCATGACGGACCGAGCTCGGGCGATCTCAGCGTTTATTACTCCGTTCGGCCTGTTTGAATAGAACTGGATGCCATTCGGGCTAAAAAACGCACCCCAAATTTATCAGCGGCTACTGGATAACGCCCTGTATGGATTCACCCGGATCCCTCGGCCTGGATCTGAATGCTCTACGGATCTGATCGAGTCCGGAGAACCCGCGAGTCCGGGACAACCTTCGGTGCTCGGCCGCCGATCGTATATCGATGACATTCTCGTGACCGCAGGATCGTGGGATGAGACTTGCGAACGAGAGGAAGCCCTGTTGGAGTCATGCGATCAGTGGAACCTATCGATCAGTGTCGAAAAGAGTTACTGGGGGATGAGGAAAGTAGATTACCTAGGCCACCAAGTCTCGGAAGATGGGCTGGAGGCGAAACCCAAGGATCTATCCTCTCTGAGAGATTTGCCGTTTCCATGCTCACTGCGGGCTGTGCAGTCCTTTCTGGGTAGCCTGAACTACTACAGTCGATTCCTGGAAGACTACGCCGTCTACGCGTCCACGCTCTACGGGCTGTGAGAAGTGGATTTTGCAGAGTTGAAGGTACGGGCAGATCTACGAGAAATTTGGAACGGCATGGAGGAAAAACACGCAGACTACAACGCCGGTAAGTCAGGCGGCATCGCGACTAAGGGCGATCCGGAGGTAAAGGAAGAGAGGTGGCTGCACGCATTCCGAGCGTTCTGGACATTACGATAAAAGATCGGTACAACACCCATCTTACGACACTTCGACCCGGATCGATTGGCAGTGGTCGTTGTTTACGCAAGCGAGTGAGCGATCTCCGCTTCGCTCATGCAGGAACACGACCACACGTATTATCCCGTTACGTTCGCCAGCCGTACGTTGAAATCGAACGAGCTGAACTATAACGTGTTGGAAAAGGAGGTGCTGGCTCTCCTCAGGATCCTGGATCTCAACTACAATCTGTTGGTCGGGCGCCCGATCAAAGTATTGGCGAGGCACTCAACCTTGGTCTGGCTCTTCAGATCGTCAGGGCTACAGGGCAGATTAGGCCAGTGGGCTGCCCTTCTTTCGCCTTGGACACTAGAGATCGTGAAATGTACTAAGGGAGAGGATGAGATCCTGGGAGTGTTGGCGGCCAGCATAACACCCCGATCTGCGGTGGACGACGCGCTCGTCGCAATCGCACCCCAGAAGGAACCTCGGCGCCAAATCCAGGCCCCAATCCCCACCGTGCAGGAAGATGAGGAGCTGCTGGTGGTGGTAAGTTTCGATGGGTCAGCTCGCGTCAAGCGCGGCGGCGGCGCCTACAGCGCAATTGTGTGGAAGTTACCCGAATGGAGTGTGGTGGAGGCCCGATCGGGCTATGCAGAAGGGCTCACGGTCAACGAAGCAGAATATAACGGCCTACTCCTGAGTTTCGACCTTCTGGACAATCTGGACCGAGGACGACTAGTCTTTGTGGGGACTCCAATCTGGTGGTGAGGCAGGTACGAGGCGAGATAGATTGTAAAGCTCCTAAGCTGGTATTGCTGAGACAGAAAGTGCTAGATCGACTACGCGAGTGGCCGAAACACGATCTGATACATGTGAAAAGAGACTGGAACGGCAGTGCAGATAGTCTGGCAGGTGCCGCACAGGAGTTTCGCTCCTCGCCCTCCTCCATGTCGAGATCCTCCATGCCGTCAAAGAGGGTCTCGTTGGGCATAGCGCCAAAGTGGAGTCATTGTGGAAGACGAGTCAGATCGACAAGACCTGGTCACATTAAATCGGCTAGACGAGATCCTGATCGTCCAGTCAGAGGGACCTGTGGCGAACGAATCCGCGGTGAGAACTCGTTCATCCCGGATCAGTCACGATCCGCCGGTACTGCGTGAGGAATTCGTCAGAACGCTACGGATCGACCGGATTCGCACCGCACAGAACGAGGAAACGTGGATAGCTGGTTTGAAGAGATATCTGGAGGGTAGCGTAGTGGATCTGATCCAAGAGGAGGCCCGATCTTACGGCAACCTAGCTCACGACTACGAGATCGACGACAACGGCTTACTTTTCTACTGCACCCCATCCAAACGGGCCTCCGCGGACCGAGATGGGCTGATGCGGCTGGTGGTACCTGCAACGCTACATCAAGATGTGCTACATCATTACCACTCGAGTCTCGAGGGCGGACACCAAGGTATCGGGCGCACCTATCAGCGGATCAGGGACCACTTCCACTAGAGGGGTCTTTTCAAGAGCGCCCAACAGTATATCGGGGAATGCGTAGACTGTGCAACGGGCAAGGGGCGACCAACGATCAGGGGAGAGTCACCCGGAAATATCCAAGCAACCTACCCATTCCAGATTATAGCCATGGACCACATCCCGTCGCTGCCGAAATCCTACAAAGGCAATACGGAGTTGCTGATCTGGGTCGATCTGTTCACCGGATATGTGATCGCTAAAGCCAGCGCATCCCGCACCGCACAGACGATCGCGGAGTCCTACGAAGAGTGCGTCTTCAGGAGATTCGGGGCGAGCGAAGCGATCCGCCACGATCGGGAGCCAGGTTTTATGGCAGACTTCTTCCGCGCCTTCAACAAGAGCCTAGGTCAACGGCAACGGGCGACGATGGCTTATCGACCTCAAGCCAACGGAACCGCAGAGCGAATGGTCCAGACCGCCACCAGAGCTTTGAAGATGTACGTAGAAGATCTGGACCAACGGGATTGGGACGAATATGCGGAGAGATTGACCTTTGCTATCAACACCGCTCAAGATCGGGTGCGAGGAGATACCCCGTTCTATTTGGTGCATGGGTGGGACCCTCGATCGACACTCGAAGCTACCCTGCCGCTGGGTAGTACTCGGACGCAAAACCGGGATCCGCGGAGGTGGCGGTATCAGATCCAGAGACACTACGGCATTGCTCGCAGCCAAGTCAACACCCGGCTGGCGGAAGCCATAACGGATCGGGCAGATCGGCACAATGAAGAGGTCCGACCACACCCGATCCAAACCGGATCTCAAGTGTGGCTCTACCTGGACCGGGTGAAGGAAGGATACGCCCGAAAGCTCGCCCACCTGTGGCATGGACCGTTTCGTGTCGTCGACAAGATCAACGAATACACCGTGAAACTGCAAACAGGCGGGACTGACTACCGCCTTTTCCCGATCGTGCACGTGTCCAAGTTGAAGCCGGTTCGAGACTTTCCTGATCGGCCGGATACAGAGCTCACTTTAGGCGAGGCCGATCGGATCGACTTCGACGAAGCCCTGCTCTTGGAAGACAGCTGGAGACTAGATCAGGAAGCGGGAGAGTACGAAGTGGAGAAGATAACCGATATGCGAACGGGAAGAAGAACACGTTACGGTCGGACCTTCCGGGAGTTCTTGGTACATTGGAAGGGCTACAATACGCCAGACTGGGTCGATGAGGCAGAGCTCAATTGCGGAGCGCTGCTACACGATTTCCTCCGGGATCGCACGAATCGAAATCGATTTGGCGCGATGCAATCTCACGAGGAAGTGTGAGGCGGAGCCGTCGAGGGAAGTTGGTTTCCTCGGCGAGAGAGTAGACGGATCGGTGGGGAGGCCACCGATCGGAGGAGAGGGGTCATGTGTTAATGCGTATATATGAAAGTGCGAAGCCTAGATGACGCGATCGAGCTACGAGTGGATAAGATGAAGAGAAGCGGAAGGAGACCGAAGCCGATCCCGAGTCGCATCCGCTGCCTGATCTTACGGTGGAGGCTGGGGCCCGGTCGCGGGATTAAACTTTGCCGCGAGACGTCTGATCCGTCGGGCAGGATGATCTTGCGGCCGATCGCGGTAGTGGTTCCGCCAGGGGTCCTGATTGTCGGCCTCGATCAACGCTTCCAGCAGATCGTTGGGCTCTCCTTGGTGCTGAGCAGGATTGCCAGCGTTCGCGGCCCGAGAGGCAATGCCTGGATACCAGGTTACCTCGTCTTGTGTGGTGGGGAGGTGAATAAAAAATGGATCCTGCAGCAGATCGACGTCGGCCCACTGCTCCCGGAACATCGGAATCATATCACGAAGGAGGTGACGCCATCTCTTACCGGCAACTATACGACGATGACGACGAGCCGCATGATATTGTTCGAGCAGTGGGTCAGCATATCGTTGCGGGCGGGTAATCGGGAGATAATGCGTGGTTTCCCTATACGTCCACAGCTGCAGCTTCTCGTAGGCCAGATAGGCGTCGGCGATCCGGCCCAATCTCGTCCGAGCGCACCGGTGCAGAGCCAGATCGAAGGTCAACGGTGTTGCCGGATTAGCGAGTACTGTCCAAGGTTGGCTGTTGATCAGGGCCTGAATGTTGGCACCCGTGATCAAGTCATCCCGGTACCCGACTCCCGGAACAGGTTTCCGGGTACCTCTGACGTGCTCTGGGAACAACCAACCGGAAGGTATGACCAGATCTCGAGACAACGAGGACAAGATCAAGACCGTGATCTGCCATTGACTCAGAAGGGTCGCGGGCCACGGGTCCGTCTCGGCTTGAGTGAGGGCACGAGGAGCGTTGAATCCAGGAATGGAAGTGGCGATCGGAAACAGAGGTGGCACCAAAGCCCCGGCCTGGGGCGAACCGGGTGGACCTGGGGGCGACCCGGGTGGGGATCCAGCCGGCGAGCCAGGTGGCGAGGAGCCCGCAGGAGGAGATCGAGGTATGGATCCAGGACCAGGAGTGCTAGAACGGGAGCGACCCGAGTCAGCCGAAGAAGATCGACGGCGTGGAGTTGCGGGAGGAGATGACGGCGCCTTGGATCTAGGGGAGGCGGATACAGAACGGGAGCTAGCCAGAGCTGCGAGTGCTTCAGGATCGGATTCGTCCTCCTCCTCCTCCTCTTCATCATCCACTTCCTCTTCCTCCTCCTCTTCTTCTTCCTCCTCTTCCGCCTCCTCGGCATTACCCCCGTTGGGGGGAGATCCGTACTCAGGCGAACCCCCCGAGTCGGGAGTAGTGCCCGATCCGGCGTGCCCCCCAGCAGCGGGACCCTGATCAGGCCCTGGACCGGCGTGATCGGACTCGGACCCAGCCCCGTCGTCGTGGATCTCGATTACCTCTTGAGGAATAGGAATCCCCGGGCCACCAGGTCCTTGGTCGATCTCCTCGTCGGATGACAGCGAGAGAGCTGGAGAAGGCGATCGACTACGCGAAGGAGGAGCCTGGGATGATACGGATCCGGCACGTTTGAGTGGAGGATGTCGAAGAGTGGGCGATACGGAACGATCTCGCGCCCGTTTCCCTGTTGGAGTGGTGGAGGCCGAGCTGGGAGGAGCCGCAGCCCCGGCCGCAGAACTGGAAGGAACAGGAGCCCCGGCAGCAGAATCGGATGGAGTAGGAGCCCCGGCAACAGGACTGGAGCGAGCCGCGGCCCCGGCAGCATGACGAAGATGGATCCACTCGACCACTCGCGACATGACCGTAGATACGTCCTCCAGGCCCTCTTCAGATTAGTCATTGACGCGTTGCAGGCCGGCATAGGCATCTTGGACGTTAGATAACTGTGTCTCCAGCGCGCGAATATCTCGGCGAGCGTCAGTCAGCCTCGTTCCTGCGGGAACCACATTCAGAGGATCAGTGATCGAGGCTATTCCAGCGGGGTGAAGACATTACGTACGCAGATCGGAGTTCTCGGTGGCTGAGGTCGCTTGACCTTGATTTAGTTGAGAGATCTCTTCTCGAAGTTGCCGGTTGTCACCCTCAAGCTGAACAACCCGGGCGGTAGACACGTCCCGAGCGGCCTGGAGGGAAGCCAGATCTCGACGCGCTTGACGGAGCTCCTCGGAGAGGCGAGTCACGCTAGTCGAAGCTGACCCCGATGCAGCCGGAACCGAAGCGGAGGAGGTCGACGCAAGAGGCGCACGGGGTGCGGATCCGCCAGGAGTCGACCGTTCACGGTCCAACTCCGCCTCGGAGTTCTGAAGGGCGGTGGTCACCCGATCTAAGCTACGGACAGCAGTGGCCAGCTCGTCTTGAGTCCACTGAAGCTCGTGCGTTTGGTTATCGAGTTGGGATCGAAGCTGATCCGCTTCTTTCACACTGTGATCCAGCTCCCGATCGAGGCGGTCGCGATCTTCTTCGGCAGCAAGTAGCCGTTGATTAGCGCGGGCTAGCCGACGATTGACCTCATGGATCTCCGCGGCCTGTTGATCGACCTGGAGCCTCAGATCTTGGATCAGTTGAGTGCTGCCCCCATTGGACGCGCGCTGGAGGTCGTCTATCTCGGTGCGGAGACGTCGGATTTCGTCTTCTTGGCCCCAACGATGTCGTTCCAGATCTTTCAGCTCGGTGTTCAGCCGGTTAACGATGTCGTTCAGACGATCCCGATCCCGGAACAGAGTGGCTCGGGTCGCTTGGGTGCTACGGAGCTCTTGCTCCAGGCGTGCGATCTCTCCGGCAGGAGAGCGAGGGACCCGAGCCGAGCGACGAGAGGCGGTGGATCGAACCGAACGCGGTGAGGGGGTGGGGGTGGAGATCGATCCCCGTCGGAGTGGTCAGGATGGTGAGAACTCATCGCGCCTGCGACGGGGGAGGCGAATGCGAAAGTGGGACCAGAGTGGCAAAGGCGGCCCGCAGTGAGCCGTCGTACGACACAACTGGCGGACAGGGGGCGGATGTGGTGAAGCGCATGAGGACATTTCGAGGACAGAGCACAACGCGGAGATGTGGATGCGGAGCAGGTGCAAACTGGCGCGATCTGGTGAATCTGGTGCCAGCAGGATGCCGCCAGGGGTCCGGATCTGGTAGAGTCGGGGCGGTCAGCACAGACCAGACCCGATTGGCGGCTGCCGCCAAGGAAAGGTGCTCTGCGAAGTCGCGGCCGGAATATGGAAGCTGGCGACAGACCGAAGACAGAACCGAAGGCGTAACAGAAATTGCATCATGCGAGGCCCCAGGCGAAGGTGGGGTAACCAAGATCGGGATCGCGGATCAGGATCGCGGATGGAGATCGCGGATGGAGATCGCGGATCGGGATCGCGGATCGTCGATCGGCCAAGGATGGGAAGAACCAAGGGGCGCAGCCAGGCCAAGAATCAAGTGATCGTCCGGTTGTAGGATGTAGGTTGGGATGGTAGCCGTAGCGACATAGAGGCTAAACATAAATCAGAGTTGAATTTGCACTGTACATCACAAGTGCCTCCAAGTCATCCTCCGCCTCGGGAACTACATTGGTCCCGGCGGAACGACAAGTGTCCAGGAAGAGTGGATCTAGCAGTGTGGTTTAAGTTTGGATAATATATTGGCCAACTTTGCCCGCTCTAGTGACCTTTCCTTCAAGTGCGAACCCCGATCGACCAGATTAAGCTGTTTGGTTGGCGATCGCTTCTCCTCTCGACTACGATCTCGCTATAGGAAGCGACAAGCACACGAAAAGGCAACTACCGGTCTCGGATCGCATCTAGACCCCTCGATCTGAGCGAAGAACCTCGATCGAGACCCATAACCGGACGCAGAGCGAAGATTACCGCGCTGCTCCAACCCCATCCCCACGTCTTGCCAAGACATTCAATCTTCACCAAGTGCTGCATCTTCGGAGCCCCGAGAGAGCAGATCCAGCCCGCCGACGGGTACACAAGGTGAGAACAGTTCAGCTGATCACGGATCAAGGGGGACCCCCTCCGTTAGTCGGTGTCTGGGCGCTGTGGTAGCTCGATCAGGCCTCAACAAGATTTTGGCCGATCCCGCTCCACCACACCCGTGGTGAAGAAGCCCGCTGCCAAGCAGCTTCCGAAGAATGCGAAGGAGAACCCCACGACCCCGAAGCTGCCGCCCAAGCGCACGGATGTGTTGCGACCCGGGACCCACGAGGAGGTGAGCAGCGAGTCGTCCACACGGACACCCCCAACCCCGGATACGTCAGTGGCGCCGACTCGCCTGTTGCTGACGTCTCGAAGGCTCCTCGAGCTCGAGCGTCCACGAAGAGCCATGTGGCTTCCGCGAACTGCGCGACCACTTCCCCTCAGGGGCGTAGTCCCCGTCTCTGCGGGTGGACTACGAGGAGTCGGAACCCGACGTGGACCACGAGGCCGGCGAGGTTGAGTGGTCACCACCACGGGTCGCTGGTGCCCAACGGGTCCACCACCCGGGGAACCCAATGTCTCCTAAGACTGTGAAGGCGGTGGCACGCGCCCAAGCCTTGGAGGCGTCCATGTCTCGTCGAGACGACCCGCCCGCTGCGGCGCCGGAGCCCCAAGACATCACCAACGCCGGTGTCGACGAGGAAGTACCCCCCCCCCGAGCTTCTTCAGCCTGAGAATTGGCAGCACCTGGCCGATCGGTCCCGCCTCTCAGGTGGTGGGTACCGAGTGGGATCGCGAGACCCACGGCCCTCGCACCCAAGACCAGCTACTCGCGCTGCGATACTGGATTCGGGACGAGTACCGAGAGCACTGTGGCGAAGTCGGTGACAACGTTTTGCCGCCCAGGTGTATAGTGCTCTCGTGCTACCCTCAATGGGACCTGTTCCTCCCTCCAAAAGTAGAACTTCCAGGAGGAGAACAGGCGGGTATACCTCCAAACGAGAAACCTCGTTTGGAGTTGGCGTGTGTACCTTGCGTAATCCCCTTTTGGGCCGTTTATCTTCGGCGGACCGGATTCCACCTAGTGAGTTGTTAATATATGGATATAGAAAATATAAGAGTACTGAGCGTGGACGTAACTCCAAACGACGCTCGTCAGTTAGTGAGAAGTAGTGATCTACCAACCAGACCCACTCCCAGAGTAGAGATAACCTATCCCAAATATACAGAATACAAATACAAACAACTACCCGTCACTTATTCTGTTGGACCCTCGGACGGTGGGTCAACACTCCAGTCAAATAGGGTTATCCGCTTGGAAGGCACTGGTCAACCTCCAAACGAACCCTCGACTTTTTCCAGTTCATGTGGTAATGCTTAAGCTCGGCCGTTACTCCCCGGATGAACGTTCATCCTAGGGCTTTCTAGGGTCCTATCGTCCCAATTTAGACGTTCATCTAGGGTCCGAATACGTTCGTCTAAGGCCCACGGAACCGAAAATATCGTATTTTCGGCTTTTTGATCTGCTAATTTGGGTTTCCCAACATCTTTTATAATTGATACCAGTAAACCCTAAACATCCTTTTTGTTATGTTAGATCAAGGTTACTGGTCTGAATATCAATATAATCTGGTATACTTATATGGATTTTGCTCATATACCTGTTATTAAAAATAAATATGAAGTGACATCTACTTCGTAAATACGGCGCCGTTCACGGTACAGCAGGCCGCCTAAAAACCGGCGTTTTGCTCTGACGACACCACGAACGCCGGTTTAAAAATCTGAAAAATGCCGGAATAAAGGGTGTCCAGCAACCATACAAACATTAAGCTAATACGAGCTCTACACACCTCTGCAGTCCGGAAGAAAGATGGCCCCACGCACAACGGCGTTCCAGGCGAAGCACCAAGACGCGTACGGTCTGGAGATCGCCTCGCTCAATACTCAGGGCGAGGTTTCGTCCGTGAGATGCAGATTCTGCGTTTGTTTCGGAAGGGAGGAGCGCAAAGGGGACGGCGGCAAGCGCAAGCGCACTAGCAAGATCAAGCTGTTTAAGAACCCGTTCCGCGCGGAGTACTTTCGGGACCACGTTGCGTCGCAGCATCCTCATCGCTGGGGTGCGTATCAGAAGATGTCTGCTACCGAGAAAGCAGCATGCTTCTCAACAAAGAAACAACGAATGGACAGCATGGCCAACCACGTGACCACGGCCAAGGACATGCTAGAGATCACGATTTCGGCGCGCATTGTGGAGGGCATTCTCGACGCCATGTTTGTCCGCACCCCCGAGCTTGTTGACAACGAGCTCTCGGAGTTTGGCATGGAAGAGGACGAGGTGACATCAGTGGTAGGAGGCACGTTGGATGTCGCTGTCCAGAACAGCCCGACATCGCATCTTTTTGCTCAACAACTCGACGGAACCTACAAAGCCACGATCAAGAATGCCCTTCGGTTCCAGCTAGTGATTGATCACGTAGCCATCGGGATGTCATTTCGCCAAGTCGCCCGCGCGATTGACTCCGTGCGGATCCGCACGAGCAACGCGAAGTTGGTCGGGGTCAACGACTACATGCGCATTGTTGTCGGTGCGAACCTGCAAAAGATGGCTGACTTATTAGCGGATCCATCCGTTTGGGCTTTTGCATTAGCTAGTGATGGTAGCACGCATCGACACGAGTCGTTTTTGGACATGCGAGTTCGTATTTGCTATCGCGGCACGCTGCACAATCTTCACCTCGTCGCTCTTCCCATGTTTGAACGCCACAGTGCCGCCAACATTTTTGGCCTAATTGCCAGAATGCTGGACGCGCTGCTCCCCAATTGGAGAGACAAGTTGATTGCAGCGAGCTCCGACGGTGAGAACACAATGACCGGGCGTCATTCCGGCGTCGTCACACGGCTGGAAGAAGCAGCGACAAACAAGGTATTCTGGACACAATTGGATTTTGGGTGGTTTGGTGTTGAACTAAACAATTATTTGTTGTTGTGCTTAGATTTTGCGGGTTTGGTGCGTTCCGCACCAAATCGATCTCGTGATCAAGAAAACTACGAGCTTAGTAGACAGTGGAGATTGGTCGAAGGCGGTCTATGCGTTGTCGGTATGGCTGCGGCGCGAAGAAGTTTTGATAATCGAAATGAAGAAGAGGTGCCCCAAGAAAACGCAGCGCTGGGTGCAGCTAGGAAAACTATTGGAGTTTTACATCACCAACCGCGTGGAGATCATGGCTCACTGCGAGCGCAAACAGTCACTACAAGCTCCTACTTGCGCCTGGTGGGTGCGCACGCTGGCTATCTACCCAGCCATCGAGCTGGTGAACTGCACCATCGTCACAATTCAGCGTCGATCACTCCTTCTCACCCAGCAACGCGCCGAAGTGGCAACTATGATTTCAAAGCTCACCACCATGTTTGGACTACTCCCCATCCCATCGTCTACAGAACAATCATACGGGAGCGCGCGGGGGGTCGAAGGCGAGCTGCAGGCCCCAGTCCAAGAGAATATCTTTGGTTCAGGCAATCTCCTGTGTGATTCTTCAGAGGTGTCATCTTTGAATAGCCCTCCGGCTTTTTCGTTTCCTGGCCAATTTGATCAGCGCTTTGAACCGCTGTTGGTACCTAGCAGCTCGGTGGATCCGACCATCTGCTTCGAAGACGGCACGTGGTTTGTTACGACGGAGAACATCGTCAAACACATCGAAGACCAGGGATCAGCAGCAAAGGCATTCATGCTACAACTGCAACTCCAGCAGCGCTGCAATGTTCTTCACGATATCGCGCAATTTGCGGTCCGCCTTGTATCGGGACTAGAGCGCGTACAAGCCGAACGCGATCAGGACAACAAACCGGCGGATACGTCTCCTACACCAGTGACACCTGCCGAGTTGGTGTCGATGCGAACGGGCGATTTTATCAGAAATGTGATTGACAAGTTTCGCACCCATCTCAAAATGTCTTGGTCAGACAAGGACATTGAGAAAATCGAGCACGACCACATTAATCTTCTTAAGGCCTACCGCGACGACCCAGCCATTTCGGCCGTGATCAACCGCCACGATCACAAGACATCTTTCAACACTGGGTGGAATGATTTGGTAGGCCGGTTCCCACACCTAAGGGGTTTCTGTGGTGGACTGGCATGTGTATTCGCCAACACCACCTCAGTCGAGTCGGACTTCTCCATTCTGAAATGGGAGAAGAACGACTTTCGCACGGGTCTAACGAATCTCTCACTTGAGGGGATCTTTCAGACCAAGCAGTACGAGTATCTTGGACATATAACTGATGAATAGACGTCAGTACGGTGGCTAGGAAGCTTGCATTTGCAGACGCCGGTTTAAAGAAATGGAAAGTGCCGGAATAAGCTTTAATCCGGTCAAACCGGCGTGGGCCGGTTTTTAGGCGGCCTGCGGTACAGGGCTAGGCCTGGAGCGCCGCGCGGATGCAGCCGCGCTCGCGGCGCCGAAGTCGGAGATCACGACGTCCGCCGCTGCGTCCGCCTGCAGTGCGCACAAGCTGGCGTCCGATGCCAGCCACAGCCGCGCCGAAGAGGCTCCGCCGACTACGACGTCCGCCGAGCAGTTCAGCGTCGCCGCAAGCGCCCCGAGCTGCGTCACGTACAGCTGGCTGGTGGTGCGCAGCGTGCCGTTGATGTCCGTGCTATTGATGGCCGCGATGCCGCCGATGCTCTTTTGTGCGTTCACGACCAGCGCCTTGGACGCCTGACAGGATCCCGGCGCGACCGCCGCCAGTCTGGACGTGACCAGCAGTCCCGCCAGGCGCAGCCCGTCCGTCGCCCCGTTGTGCGAGGACACGTTGAAGGTCGGCGCCGCCGTGCCGCGCGGTCAGCGACATGACGCCGTTGGCGTCCACCGCCACGAAGCCCGCGCGCAAGGTGGTGAGTCCGCTCGCGGTGCTGAACACAGTGACGCTGGAGTTGGTTCAAGCCATGCGGGGGCTGTCGATAAACCCCTTCGCGAGCGAGAGCGAGGACCAGCACATCTGCAGCGACGAGCTGCCCGTGATGCTCTGGATCTGGATGTAGACAGAAGCCCACTGCGCCGCGTTCAACGCCACCCGTTGAAGTTGTCCGCGACGCCCAGCGCGATGTCGTTGCCGCTGGCGGCGATCGTCGTGCGCCGGCATCCATGGAGATCTGCACTGAGCGCGGCAGCAGGGTTGTTGTCCCACGCGAGCTGCGAGGCGTCGATCCCGCCGCGCGGCGAGCTCACGAACGAGTACTCGAAGGAGAAGTACGGCGAGCTGCCCTCGTCGCACTGGTACCGGATGTAGATGGGCACCCACTGCTTTGCGCACCCGACCGCTGGACGTCTCGGCCTACAAGTGGATCGCGAGCTGCGAGTTCACCCACATGCGCACGCGGTCGTTGCAGGTGTTGAAGAACGTGTAGGTCTCCGAGTAGTTCGGGCGGATGCACCCGATGATCTCGTTGGAGTATCCGTCTGTCAGCCCCGCAGGGAAGAAGTTGGAAAACCGCAGCGTGTCGATTAGCTGGATGTCGACCGTGCGCCCCACCAGGTTTGCGGAGGAGTACGACTTGATGATCACCGAGACCACGTTGCGGTTGGATATCACGCCCGCCAGATCGAGCCGCGTCGCCTGGATGCGCTCGGCCTGGAGCGGGTTAACGCCTTTGACGCTGCCGAACGCGTCCAGCACCACGGCGCACTTCGCGGTGGCCGTCTCGGTCACGACCGCCGTGGCGTTGAGGTATGCATCCGTAGCTCGCATCAGCGCGCCGCCCAGCTTGAGCCCCGCGGCCAATCCGTCGTGGCTAGCGATGTCGAGCGTGTTTACAGACGCGATCGCCGGCTGGCTGGCGGTCCCCACGCGCCCGACGAGTGTGGTCGTCGTCAGCGAGTTGATGTTGCTGATATTGCGGAGATCGTCGAGCACCAGCGCCTTCCGCCGCTCGGCCACGCCCTCCGTTGTGTCCGTGTTATTCAGCTAAGCCGGTCGAGGTGACCAGCTGGCCGTTCAGTGCGAGCCACGCCGTGGCCCCGCAGTGGTTTTCCACCTGCAGCGCCTGGATGGCGACTACGAACGGCTGGAAGGGGGTCATCAGCTGGCTGTCGAGCGCGTCGTGGATATGCGGGCCGGTCCGCGGAGCTTCAGCTTGTCGTTGGGCACGAGCGCTTTGTTGGCGGCGGCGACCCCCGCGGGCGTGTACATCAACCTGCTGAAAGCTCGCTTCGGGGAGCAGCAACTGGATCGTCACTTCCGTCTCACGCGGGAGACTAAGCAGTTTCTCATCACGCCGTGTGCCACCGCTCTGCTCATGATCGTGAGGGAGACGTCGCTCTCATTCGTCGTCGACTGGAATGACGAACTGCTGCGCAAGACAATGGCACCCGGGGCCAAGTACCGCAAACTCAACGACTCGTGCATCCTCATGAACGTCAACTTGGACGTCGTGGTTCTGTCCATCTCGACGACGCTGGATCCGATCGCTTTCGCGGCTTCTTTCATCATTCAGAAGCGCAGTCAACACTGGAACGTCCGGAGCTTCGCGTCCTCCGTCTCCCGTCGCACTTCCTCCACGTACGCTGTTCGAGATGCCAGCAGACGGCCATCTCAAGGCCCCGCCATAACGCTCGACGAGGTGGTCAAGCCTTTGCAGGCGCTCACAACGTTCGAGCAGCACTGCCTTGGCAGTCCGTTCACAAAACTCTTCAAGGACTGCGACGACTTCACGTACATGGCGTTCGTGGGCAAACGCTGCACGGCCATCGAGGCTCTGCTGCTCATATGTTATCTCTTGTACGGACAGCACGTGTACCAGGCTGGTTTGGTGGTGCTGCTACTCATGGCGCGACTCATTGGGTTCTACTATTCCTACATTCACAACGCACTGAAGGCTGCAGTAGCTACACGATTGTAGATGCCGCTGCGAGAGGTAACAGCCACATTGTGTCTTGGCTATAAATTTGCTGTTTACTCTTCTCAACATTGTTGACTACACCCAAAATTCAATCGAGGTGTTTATGTTTGCAACCCCGCTGGCCAACAAAGTAAGTCACAAACATTCCCCAATCAGAACTGATTGCCAGAGCTACTTTTGTCTCGAGTTGCGATGATGCTGCCCGGTTCCTGTCTAGTGAAATCAACTGGTCAAAAACTCTCGCTGAGCAACGAAGTCCTCAACACCGTCCTCCTCCACTATGGCATCTAAGCGCTTCTCTGCAGTGAAACTCGGCGGCAAGAAATCCCCGGGCCAACTGAAGCATCGTGTGGTAATGGCTCGTCAACGAATGGGCGACGACGGAGTCCCAGGACCCGCCGTGGCTAAATTCTACAAGCAGCGGGCCACCGACGGCGGTCTTTTGATTACTGAGGCCACCAACGTCAGTGCCTATGCTCATGGTTTACTACGGCGCCCCAGGTTTGTTCACTCCGGAACAAGTAGAAGGTGGAAGTCCGTGTCGGCCGCGGTGCACGGCGAAGGTGGCAAGATCTTCAATCAGTTGTGATACACTGGACAGATCAGCCACCCTCGCAACCTGCCTGGGCGAGCGCAGCCCGTCTCAGCGAGTGCAACGAATATGGAGGGAGTGCTGAGTCTCGCCACCACCGACCGTCCAAGGCAGCGTTGTGCCAATTTACATTGAAAAATTGATTGGGATCTCGCCACAATTCTAATTGTTCAATGCTGACATTTTAATTGCAAATAGTCTATACAGTCAAACCTGTTTATATGATCCTCCCTATTTGAGCCTTGCCAGTTATTTGATGCAAGTTTTGTTGCTACCATATATTTTACTTAGTTTTTGTATAACCGCTGTTTATATGTATACAAGGTATATGAGTCACATTTTGGAGGACCAAATAAGGTTTAACCTGTTTATTTGATTCACACTGTTCACGACCACACACTCTTCAAAGCCTCCACTGCTCAACGCCCAACGCCCAACACAAGCCCCCTTCACTCGCAATGTCTCCTCGCACCTGTCTGACGCTAGAACAAAAGCTCCAAGTGCACCTAAAGCTCAAGCAGAATTTTATTATTATTTAGGTATCATCCGATCGTTCAAGGCTCGGTACCGAAAATATTTTGTGCGGTGGTGTTTGGATGCGCTTGAAGCTAACATTACATTCAACGTACTTGAAGCTGTTCAATTCTCTATAGATGCTTGGGCAGTGTGACACAAACGGCAATTACAAATTGCTGGGTTAAAACTCGCATTAAGGGCGGAACGATGATGGGAAGGGTCCGCGCTGACACGAATTACATTGAGGCGGTATCCGGCAATGAGATGGAGGAGTTGGCAGCAATTTTATCGAAGTGGGAGGGCGCTGTGAGCGCAAGTGAGTATTTGTCAGTGGATGAGGACGTGCCTGCTCACGAGCCAGATGTGATAGTGGACGAAGCAGCAGAAAGTTATGCAGTTTCGCAGGACGAGCAGGAGGAGGAGGAGGAGGACCATCACAATTCAACCTGCCATCGCTCTAAGACACTGCATGGAGCTGTCTGCATTTCTGCTTCAAAGCGGAGAGCAGACTGATAGAGAACGAAGAGCTTTACGGACGTGGCCGCTTTGGCTCGGGTGACTACGGTGAAGGCAAAGCGACAGCGACTATGCACGATTGTTTTACGTGCACCACATAATTTTATTTTAACTGAGTCCATTTTATATGAGTCATTGTTGTGGATGACCACCAACAGGGCCTCATATAAACAGGTTTGACTGTATCATATAATTCGTATAGTTTGTATTGAGACTACCGGTAACAGTTAGTGGGACGATTTGATTGCAATATTATCATTGATGACACTTTTTAATTGTAATTGTTCATACCAATTTTCTCAACGATTTTATTGCAATTAAAATTGACACAACGCTGCGTCCAGGGCCGTTTACCGCACCCGGACCCGCGCGATCGATGAAATCCCGGGCATTGACGAGGACTACAAGCGCGTGGCTGAAAACGCACTGGAGGCGGGCTTTGACGGCGTGGAACTTCACGCCGCCAACGGATACCTGTTGGAGCAGTTCCTGTTAAATGGAACAAACCTGGGCACGGATAAATACGGCGGTAGGCCATTGAGGCTATTCTGTCCTCCGTGGACTCGAGCAAGGTGGGCATTCGCTTGTCCCCGTTCGGCACGGCTTTCAGCTGCACCGACTCGAACCCTCGGAAGATCTACGACTATGTGGCCAAGAGGCTAAACGATTACGATCTGGCCTACTCCACATGGTCGAGCCGCGCGGCATGCAGCATCCTGCACCCGACGCACCAGCGGGTGGCGTCACATCCATCTACCACGAACTGTACAAGGGTGTCATGATCAGCGCATCTGGCTACGACGGTGCTGAGGCCCGCAAGATCGTCGAGGACGGAACGACCCTTCGCGCGCGCGACTTCATCTGGATCTTGTGGAACGCATGGTGCCGGGCTCACCCCGGTCGATTGGCAGACAGTGTATGTGCCGCTGGGTGCTTCATACGTAAAGGGGTACACGGACTACCCGGTCCTTGCCAAGGATGTCTTCTCCGCAAGCCTTGCGGAGAAGACATCCGCGTAAGCGTTTACTTAGGAGACCACCTTTCGACTGACTTCAGTGGTGCAGCACCTCAAAGAATGAAAACATGTTGGCATGAATCATGAGTTTTGTCATCTTGAAGGTAAAACACGCCGACGAGGAGGACCCCGGCACTGATCGACCAGAGAAAAAAATATAATTGGCGGCGAACTTGCGTACACGTTCGTGGCTACTTTACTGCGGGTAGCGCTGGAGCAGCCACTGTACGACCTCGACGTGATTGTTCATGGCTGCGTTCACTGCCGCGTCCGACGTGCAACCATCCGAACGATTTGAGTACAAGAACAGCAACACCTCCAAGTGCCCACCTGCCGCTGCTCCATCCATTGCACGATATGTGGGTCCCTCGCTGTGGTCACCAGTATCAAAGAGAAAGCAAAAAGAATTGTGTTGGTGTTACCGGAGCTCTACGTGCTGCTAGATCCTGCTTTGGTGCCTGGTAGAATTCGTTGTCGTTCTCGATCCCGGCTTCTAGAAGTTCTAGAAGCCTTCGGGCTAGCATGAGCTTTGCCGGCATAAAATGCAAGCGACAGAGACGAGGAAGCCTTGGATCGGCCACACTGCCTCCCCAGAATCTGTCGCGCTTGGAATATGTACTTGAATATGTAGTCGCGTTCGATGATCGTCATCAAGCGTCGTCGGGCAGCTGGGCTTGGAGGTCGTCGTCGCCATGGTTCTCGATGTACGCCTTCACTAGAATGGGTACGTCCTGTAAGAGGCTGCTCAAGGGCTCCCATGAGTCTTCGACCTCTTGGAGACCGCGCCACGAAACTAACAGTTCCCACTGCTGTGCTACGTTGTTGTAGCGATGCTCTCGAATCTGCTCGACAGCCATGGCAATGCCTTGCTTGCTAACATGCTCCAAAATCTCCTCGTTGACCTCCATGCTTGCATCGTCGAAGAACTTGAGTCGCGATCCATGAACCTCCAGCGTGTCACCAGTAAGTAGATGCTCGATCATGAACGAGAACTCGCGAGCTTCGGTTACCCTATACGGGCCAACCCATTGCACCATCAGCTTGTTGCCACGCAGTCGCTCGTCCACTCTCGACCACAAGACGTAGTCGCCGACTGTGAAGTTCTCCAGCTTACCGCGTTTAGCCATGCTCTGGTACAGCCGAGTGCGCTCTTTGCGGTCCTTGACTTCGGCATGCATTGCCTGCAGGCTCTCGCGCAACTCGTGGAGCTCGTCCTCGACAACCTCTAAGTCGATCGTCATCAGTTTGTCCTTCGTTTGCATGCTTCGAGGTATCAGCATCGTGTCAAGCTGCGTTGGCACTTGCAGACCCGTGAACAACTCGAGGGGCGCCTTCCCGCCGAGTGATGCCACCGGTGTCTGATTGAGGTTGGCTTGGACTAATGGCAGCAAGTACTCCCAGCTCTTCGTGTCCAGTTGATACTCGAGAAGCAGCACGCGCATCACTTGAACGATGTCTCTGTTTAGACGCTCCACGGTCCCGTTGACCCACGGGGTATACACCGGAACGAAGGTGTGCAGCACCTTCAAGCGCTCCCGCAAGCTCTCCATCAGGGTGTTCTTGAAATGCGTTCCGTTATCTGAGGTCCACATTGCCGGTAGTCCATATCGCTTTGCCCAGTCCAGGACAGCGGCTGCTGCCACTGAACTCGTTGGCGAATCGCACGGGATCAGCTCGCAGAAATGGGTCAACTCGTCCTTGAGCACGAGTAGGTAGCACGTCGTACCGTAAGACTCGCCCATAAACAAATAGTCAAAATTCAGCACCTCGTTGCGAGCTGCAGGCTCACGGTGCTCACTCCATGGTCGCTGAATGATGAGGCCGCCCTTGACGTGTTTGCACAGCAGACATGCTGCTACGAAGTCTTGCACCAACTTGCCCAGCGATTTCACGTGAAAGTGCTGCTCTATTTGCCTCTGCACGACGTCTGCACCTCGGTGCGCGCAAAGTCCGTAATGTGCAACGACCAGTACGCGTTGCATAAGGTCTTTTGCCTCTGTGGGCAGCCACTCCCTGCCCTCCACCAGGAGAAGGCCGTCGGACGACTGCACTGCTGCACTCGGAGCGCGGCGACGGAACCGCTGCTGAGCGGCCATCACATGGTCTGCAGTCGGCCAAACGAATTCATCGTCACAAAGCGGTCGAAGTCGAGAAACCGCACTCGACGCTCGAGTACGTACAGTCTTCACGCTTGACTCCGGGGGCACCGAGTGGACCCATCGAGATACAATGTCCGCCCAGATATTATCCTCGCCCTTGGCATGCTCGATCTCGTAGCGATAGTCGGAGAGCATGAGGGCCCAGTGTGGCGTGGAGATTTGGCCGCGGCGCGGCAGCTCTGTTGCCCATGCCGCCACCGTCAAACCTTTCAGTGAAATGCTGTTCTGGGTTCTGATTGGTGGATTACATTTCCCGCGATAGAGTGACATGGAACTCGGTAGTGACACAAGCCTCGGCGGGCCATAATAAATACCCGACCGAGGCTAAATACGCCGATTTAGTAATAGGTCCTCGCTCGTACCTAAATAGGCCTCGGTCGTACCCCCGAAGCCTCGTCGTACTTAAGTGGAAGCCTCGGTCGGACGACCGAAGCCTCGGTCGCACTTCGCGGTACCTCTGGCGTAATCACCGTCAT
Organism: Phytophthora x cambivora; assembly: GCA_033557925.1. Taxonomy (NCBI): domain Eukaryota; phylum Oomycota; class Peronosporomycetes; order Peronosporales; family Peronosporaceae; genus Phytophthora; species Phytophthora x cambivora. The sequence goes on along the minus strand of JAUCEB010000008.1, from coordinate 334,271 downwards.
TATTGATGAGTGTACAGAAGTCGCCACATCGAGATTCGTTTATACTAGATATTTGTATGTAGGATTAGGATTAGCTATAGGATGATCTGCAGAGGCTCTCAGAGCCTCTGAATATTCAGTAATAAATCAGCAGTCTTCCCCCCAAGTCTTCAGAGGTTAAGTCCGACTCCGGTAAGTGTTAGCTAGCTTGCTGTAGTGCCTGGATACGCCTGGCTTAGTGGTATGGCCGTTGACGGACTAGAGATTAATTAATTAATAGTCCGCCGAGGTCAAGCCAAGAGTTGGCGTGGCCGAGAGGCTAGAGCGGTACTTAGAGTATCGTTCTGTGTGTGTGTGGGGTGTATTAGTCCCCTAGAGTATATTTTACTACCGACCGAGGATTACCTCGGTCCCCTTTGTATTAGGCCTAATCCGCCGGTACCCTTTCATCTGAGGGACTGCAAAAGGGTTGCGCGAAAGCGCTATATTGCATTCTAGCCCTCGTTCGTGGCTAGTTAGTGCAGGTCTTGGGTTGACCGAAGACAACCTTGGTACACAGAGGCTTATATCCAACCCGGTGTAAGGGATCGTTCCTGGACCTCAGGTTTGATTCCAACTTTCGTTGACCTAATTAGGGAGACGTGTGTTGTTGGTGGGACTCGTACCTTACGGTAGCGAGATTTTCAGCGTGTTCCTACACGACAACTGGTGCCGCGACCCGGGATTGGTGTAACCTTTTGTGCGTCGTGGTTGTGAGCGGTATCAACCCCAACGAACGAAAGAGGAGAGGAGAAGAAGAGAAGAAGAACAAGAAGAAGAAAAAGAAAAAAGAAGAAAAGAAGAAGAAAACAACAAAGAAAAGAAGACGAAGAGTGGAGTCAAGTCAATGGTACGAGCTACGCAAGCGAAGTCAAGTCAGATGCTCACCGAGGGTTCGGTGAGGTCCAAGATCTCGTTTGTGGCTACTCCGATGGTCGAGATCGACGAATGCTCGATGAGCTGCGTGGTTGAATCCTCGGACGCCGACGAAGATGATGAAGAAGATGACTGGGAAGTCAGGGGCACCATGACCGAGGCCACCGAGGCAGCGCTAGTGTCTGGAGGGCGAATCAGCGGGGTGCGACCGCTCGCCCGAAGCCTCGTTGAGGAGCTGGATAACGTAACCATTGCCGAACCTGCTGACGATGACCACGACGGAGATTTGACGAAGGAATGGGCGCGAGAAGTGAGAGATCTGAGTGAGGGGGACAACCACAGCACCTCTCCGAGGCTTACAATTGCTACGCATCTCCCGCTCAACTGCATCCAGCCTTTCTGTGGTACTCGGAATCAGAGCGAGAAGTCCATGCAGTGGCTTCGGACTTCTTTTGTTTACGGAATGAAAGCGACGCACAAGCCGCCTAACACGTGGTGCGTTCCGTTCGAGCTTAGCCTGTACGACGGAGCACATCACTGGTACCGGCAGCTTCCGCGCAAGACGAAACGCACTTGGACATTGCTGAGTCAGGCGTTCGTCAAGTACTACTGTACGGAGTTTACTCGGTCGGCGAAGGTTCGGTACTACTCAGCGAAGCGATATGGCAGGGAGCACGTGTGCGACTACCTAAACCGACTTAATGGCTACGCTCGCAACGCTGGTGTGCAGTTTGAGAGCGATGGACGCGATGCAAAGCCCCATGTGGAACACTTTCTCGATACGTGCGACGACCGAGGTCTAGAAGAGTGTCTGTGCCACGTCCGAGTCTCGGATATCTACGAACTCGAAGGCATGATCGACGACATTTTGCGTTACCGAGAACGAAGCTCAGCCCGGGAACCCTCGTTGCGCCGCTACAGAGGTCAAGATGATGATCGTAGACGTGAAAGCAGGTCGAACGAGGGTCCCCGGAGCGGCTACAACCGCGAACGAGGCTTCCGAGACAGTGGCCGTCGTCATGACCGACCGAGGGTTACTCCCCTTGTCGAGGCTTTGACAGATGTACTCTCAGCGCTGAGCGCAAAGAGCTCGGACGGGTCTCGGAGAGGTTCCCTAGCCGTACGCAGACATGGATACGATACTACCGATGGTTGCGGCAACGTTGGACACCCGTACGAGCGTAGCCAATACTCGGACGAGAAGTCGGACGACGGTTACGGGTCGGATCCGACTCACGTGCGCATGGAGTCCACCACCGAGAACGAGCATCGAGTCGCAACGAATGGAACCTTGGACGTCATCAGGGGCATGGAGTTTTTGACCCCAGAAGGGATCAACATCGACCTGTTCCACGGTACGCTGCCCAACGAGGCCATGATGCATCTGCAGCAGCGTAATGAACGCTGGGTGGCAGAACTACCGTCAGTAGTTGACCGTCAAGATTACCCGACCCCGCGCAAGATCCTCACGAGAGCGACCGAGGCATTGGCATCCGGGGATGAGTGTCGGATAACATCGGTTGAGCGGAATGGACTAGCGCCCACCGTGACCGACGATCTCGCAGGACCAGGAGCACCCAAACCCTCGGTGGTGGTCCAGGAGGATAGATTGGGTCATGACGATGGTGAACCCACCTCGTCCGAGGCTTTAAATGTCGATGGACGCACTACAGTCATCAGAGGAAGCGGCGATTGTGGCATTATCCCGATCGATGGTTCGGCGAAGATTTCCAAGCCAACCCAAGGGTTTAAAACCTAGGAGGCAGTAGTGGTCGACAGAGCTCGAGACGGTGATGAAGATTATGGGCCGTCCGAGGGCTGGAACGATCATGGGGCAGCACCCACCAGATACGACACGAGTGATTATCCTGATGACGGGGCGACAGATGGTACAGAGTGCCTAAGGGATGCCGGGTATGCCTCGGTGGTAGATGCGATGCCACCAGAAGATCAAATTTGCGATGAAGCAGACGCTACCGACACGTTCAAGCGTCGACCGACCGAAACCAAGTCCATGGAGAATCTGGAGAACGAGACCAAGCTAACGGGCTACGGTGACAAGTCGGCATTCATACCTGACTCTTCCGAGACGATGCTGACGTATTCTGAACCGATTGGTCAGAGCAGGGGCATGGATGTTATTCAGCGCGAGATTTTGATTACGAATGTTCCGACCCCGCCAGTGCGTAATCCTCGCGGAATGGGAGAGGTGACTACCGAAGAGTCACATCGCTCATGGACTTTGTGGATATTACCATTATGGATTGTAGTGATCGCTGCGAGTGCTTATCTCGAGGACAAAGCAGTAACCCTCGTTGGGTACACTGGAATGCGCAGTGGCGTATCTGCTACATGGAAACCCAAGACCGAGGTTTTAACCGTCACCGGGGACCCGAGATTCGCAATCCAGCAATCCCTAGGGGCAATCACATATCGTTGGATGGAATTAATGACGCAATTATGCGGATTGAACCGAATCGGCGACGTTACCCTCCTCGGCCCGACAGCAAGCGAACCCTCGGTCAATGTTGCACAAGCTTCCGTGACCTCCATGAACACCGGTGGCAAGATTTTTTTCGATTTTGTGCGCGGCAGAGCCGAACGAGACTACGACGGAGACGACTCTGATTTTGTAGCAGTAATGCAGCGCAAAACGAGATCGGAGGAGGAACTCGCCAGATTTGCGAATGAAGTGTCGTTCATGGGTGCAGGAGATGCAGCTCGTCGAGATGATTCGTATGAGGTACCGACCGAGGCTCTGGGCGGTATCAAACTGGACCGTTCGAATTTTGAAGTCAAGGCGAATGACTCGTGCAATATGGCACCGACTACTATTGCGAACGAACCCTCGGTCGGGATTTCCTCGGATGAAGTGTCGGCCATGCGTCTAGAAGATGCAACTCGTCGAGAGGATTCGTATGAGGTACCGACCGAGGCTCTGGGCGGCATCAAACTGCACCGATCGAATTTTGAAATCAAGGCAAGTGACTCGTGCAATATGGCACCGACCACTACTGTGAACGAACCCTCGGTCGGGACTTCCTCGGACGAAAGGGCAGCGCGCAATACACTAGATGCGCGACCGAGCCCCCTACTTCGGCGTATGATTCGCGTTTGGCCGTACATGGAACGTGGCAAACCTGATGGAGCTGAGAAATTAGCTCACCGATGGCATGGGTGCTTCCGAGCTACATTCAAAAGTGAACTGGGTCGGCTATACAAAACTTTGCCGATGTCAGCCTCCACTATGTCGTGCAAAGGCTTACCTTATGGCTACTTGCGCTGGATGAGCTGCGACCGACGCTTGCAAATGGGTCAAGTCGTGGATGAAGCTTAGTAACTGACACAACCGATGATTGAACTGCCTACGAGGGCTATCCGGCTCGTAGTAGCAGATGAAGATTGATACCGGAGAAGGATCGCCAGGGGCACGTCCAAATTATGGATGAGGACTTGCTGCGCGTGCGACCGAAGAACGAACTGCCTGCGAGGAGCAATTGGCTCGCAGTGACAGACGAAGATGGATACCAAACGAGAACTGCATATATGCATGTGAAGGAACGAATAATGATGAAAACGCAAAAGTGGAACTACAAGCCTCGGTCGATGCGCCGAGAGGGAGAAGGCACCAGTGCGAATCTACCGGTGGGGCGAACGAGGCTCTAAAAAGACGATACGGCAAAGGAGAAAGAACGACAGAGGTTTAATTGGCCGCCGAAGCCTCGGTATCGCCCAGGACGCCGGTGGAGTAGCCTTCGGATATCCCTCGGCGACCCTTCAGGCTCTTCGTACAACCTTTCGGATGACCCTTGAGCGCCTCCTACTCAGCAGTAAATGAAGTCTCGGTGGAGCGGATTCCGATGAAAGAAGATTGAGCCGCCAAAAGCTGTGTCCGCTACACTACAATCCTCGGACGGTACCTGACCAGTTCGAGTCGACGAAGCCGAGGCTGGGGAGAGAGCGAACGAGGCTTAATTCGCCGCACAAGTTGCGATAGAGCTCAGGCCGATCATGGAGCAAGACCTCTAGGATGACCCTTCAGGCGGTCCTTTGTACGACCCTTGGGTGACTCCCCACGGACGGCCTGGGTGAGTTTAAAGGCTCGTTGGGTAGATCCGCAGCTTTACGTGATTACATACAAGGCAATGGAAGCAGCACCGAGGATTCTAGCGACGTAGACGTCACGACAACCGCCCACGAGGACAAGGTACCGACGCTCAAGATGCCAAGAACTGACATGAGGGCAAAGGCTGGTGCAAGGGCTACAGAGCACGCCACGCGCACCAAGGCGGCGCATTCGAGAGGCGACACGACGCTCTCCATCGGGGCAGGTTCGCATCGCGCCGGGGGCAGTTGTGGCGTGGAGATTTGGCCGCGGCGCGGCAGCTCTGTTGCCCATGCCGCCACCGTCAAACCTTTCAGTGAAATGCTGTTCTGGGTTCTGATTGGTGGATTACATTTCCCGCGATAGAGTGACATGGAACTCGGTAGTGACACAAGCCTCGGCGGGCCATAATAAATACCCGACCGAGGCTAAATACGCCGATTTAGTAATAGGTCCTCGCTCGTACCTAAATAGGCCTCGGTCGTACCCCCGAAGCCTCGTCGTACTTAAGTGGAAGCCTCGGTCGGACGACCGAAGCCTCGGTCGCACTTCGCGGTACCTCTGGCGTAATCACCGTCATTATTGATGAGTGTACAGAAGTCGCCACATCGAGATTCGTTTATACTAGATATTTGTATGTAGGATTAGGATTAGCTATAGGATGATCTGCAGAGGCTCTCAGAGCCTCTGAATATTCAGTAATAAATCAGCAGTCTTCCCCCCAAGTCTTCAGAGGTTAAGTCCGACTCCGGTAAGTGTTAGCTAGCTTGCTGTAGTGCCTGGATACGCCTGGCTTAGTGGTATGGCCGTTGACGGACTAGAGATTAATTAATTAATAGTCCGCCGAGGTCAAGCCAAGAGTTGGCGTGGCCGAGAGGCTAGAGCGGTACTTAGAGTATCGTTCTGTGTGTGTGTGGGGTGTATTAGTCCCCTAGAGTATATTTTACTACCGACCGAGGATTACCTCGGTCCCCTTTGTATTAGGCCTAATCCGCCGGTACCCTTTCATCTGAGGGACTGCAAAAGGGTTGCGCGAAAGCGCTATATTGCATTCTAGCCCTCGTTCGTGGCTAGTTAGTGCAGGTCTTGGGTTGACCGAAGACAACCTTGGTACACAGAGGCTTATATCCAACCCGGTGTAAGGGATCGTTCCTGGACCTCAGGTTTGATTCCAACTTTCGTTGACCTAATTAGGGAGACGTGTGTTGTTGGTGGGACTCGTACCTTACGGTAGCGAGATTTTCAGCGTGTTCCTACACGACACCAGCGCTGCAACTTGCCTCTCACGTGCTTGCGAATCTCAGTGTGGGGGCAAAAGATTTGAATCAAATTGGCGTGGTCGCAGAACAATTTGAATCCATTCGTGCGATGAAGTAGGTACTCCAAGTCCTTGGCAGCCTTGATAATTGGATAGCCCTCCTTCTCAGCTATCGACCAATGCAGCTGGGCTCCCTTGAATGAGCCACCCTTACACAGAATGAGCTCATGAGCTTGATCCGTAAGGCCCTTGCCGTCGTCCCAGTGTTCCACTTGCGACACTATCAGCGACCAGCCTCGATCGGAAGCATCAGTCGTAACACACACCACTGCGTCCTCGCTAGGAAACGAAAGTTTGGTTGAGCGGGCAACGCACTGCAGAAATACTTGGAATTGCTCTTGCTCGGGGGCTGACCAAGTAAGACTCAGTCCTTCAGCGTAGCGCTTCTTACGGCTGCCGCCTGCAAAAGCAGCTTCCAGCTTTTCCTGCAGTGGCGCTGCATGGCGAGCAAAATCCACGATCGACTCCCCAAGCCAATTTGCAGCACACAGCAACCGCTGTAGGTCAGCAGCAGTTGCTGGTAATGGCAGTGAGCAGAGCGCATCAACACGCTCTGGGTCGTGACGAACCCCAGTGCCATCAATGAGCCGTCCGCACCACGAGATCTCCCGCGCAAATAAGCAACTCTTCTTCGCATTCAACTTGAGACCGTACTGGCGGAGCCGCTAAAAAAACTTCTTCAACACTGCCAGGAATTCTTCCACGATCGGGATCGCTGGTCGCCTACTGAAGAAGTATGAAGCCGCGTCAGGAGGACGGTCACCGGTGAAGATGGCCGAGGACAGCTACGCTGACTGGCTCCGTGAAATCGAAGAACTGCAACAAGCTGAGCGACTGAGTGAGGCTTTCTGGCGAGCGGATGGGTGCGTGGGAAGACCGAAGCCGGTGCAGACTATTAGTGGACTACGAGCTCAGCAGCGTGCTCTACGGGCAAAGATGAAGGCCGACAAGGAAGAGGAGACCGCTCGACGAGGGCGTCGAGTTCCAGTCGGGGAGGATATCCCGAGTGGGAACGGTGGTCACCGTCTCGGGTACGGTCCTGACCGTCCTCCGGTCGCCCGCCAATCGACGTGCGAGCTACTACTTGAAGAACAGCTGGACGAAGATGAGCTGACCGAGCAGTCATCGGACTTTAGCGAGGATTAACTGGCGGCGTGCCGGCCCAGCGAGCAAGGAGTCACGATAGAAGCGGTGGCGTGTTCCGCGAGTGGGAGGTGCCGTGAGGTCGCAGGATGGAGGTCGCTAGCGTGACGAAGCTCGGAGCGTTAACCGTGGTGTGAGCCAAGGACGAAGGAGTGTCATGACAGGAGGAAGGGTTCGAAGGAAGCGTCGCGACTGCGCGCAAGTTGAAGAGAGGCTTGGGAAGAGCGTGAGGGACGAATACCACGATATCATCCACCCAGATCAACACGTTGTCGTACAACATATCGCGGAAAACTTCTTGCATCTGGTTCTGGAAATGTATTGGAGAGTCGGTGGCGCCTTGAGGCACCCGCGTCGGTGTGTACACGGTGTCGTTGGTGATCAAGCTGAAAAACTCTTGACAGTCAGGGTGGAGCATGAGCTGCCAAAACCCTTTAAAAAGGTCGAAGGTGGTGAAGTAGTAAGCTCCCTTGACTTTAGCAATCACCACCAACAGATTTGGCATAGCACCAGCGATGGCGATTGATCTCTTGTTCACCGGACTGTAGTCGTTTGCGCACCGAAACTCTTCACCCAGCCCTTTCTTAGGAACCGGAATGGCTGCGCACGCCCAACGACTTTGGTTGTTACGGAAGACCAGCTTGAATTCCTCGAGCTGCTTCCCGTACTCGCTGAGAAACTTGGTCTTGGCAGCTGAGTACTGCCGTGGCTTCGTTCGATATGGGACAGCATCATCCACGAGGACAACCCGAAGCGGCTCCAGCTTCGCAGGTGGGTCAGCGCCCAATTTGGTTCTCCATAAGTCCACCTCCTGCCTGACCAGCTTGTCGAGCTGCTCCACGATCTCCGCCGGGAAACCGTTCTCCATGGCTGCCTTCAGCATGTCGTCCAAACAGTTCACGATGTCGTCCGGGTTGGTCACACCCACGATGTCATCTTCAGCAATGTCGTCAACGTCTTCTTCAGGGTCGACTTTGGCTGCAAGTTGCTCAAGCAGCTGATCCACATTGATACCAAGCGACTTTAGCGTCTGATCGCCCAGCAGGAACTCGTCAGCCTCGCCATCGATCACCACACACTGTACCCGGCGTATCTTGACAGGTCCAGCAGCAGTGATAAGCTGCACGTCTACAGTGCACTTGTCGGTGCATTGCACCAACCGGCCATCTGCCACCTCAACTTCGATAGGCGTAGCCAGTTTCTCGACCACTGCGGTGCGATCCAATTTCTCCAACTCTCTCACAATGCTGTGAGTGATCACATCATAGTCAGCACCAGTGTCCGCACGGAACGGCACTTCCAAAACGCCATTCAAAATCGCCGCCCGATCTCCAGGTGACACCATCGACCGCACTGTCTTCGCTCGAAGACGCTCGTTCTTTCGGTCATTCATTCGTCGTAAAGCTGCATCCTTCTCAGCCTCACTCGCAGTGGGGCAGTCCTTAGCCCAATGAGGTCCCTTGCACACGAGGCAGCCATCACGCGGCAGTGCGCGAGGCTTCTCGGGGTCCTTCTTGCTCTGTGTGTAGGCAGGTTTGCTCAAGGTTGCTTGGTGTCGCTGCTGATCACGGCTCTTGCTCGTATTGAACTGCTTATTGCTACTGTGGTTGACCTTGGTCTGAGTGCGGGTCTTGTCGCCAGTCTTGAGTTCTTTTGCCAACATGTGGTAGTGCTGTTGCTCACGTGCACGTTCCACAAGCGCCTCGTAGAGCGCAATGTCATCCTTCTTGATCACCGGCTTGGCGATGGCCAGGCGCTCCATCTCGAGCTTCAACATCTCGGGCGCGATATTCTTCAGCAGTATCTTGCAGCGCAGCTTCATGCGCTCCGCATAGTTTGCCTCATCTTCCCTGCCACTTCCCAAGATGCCTGCCAGTCCATGGTCTTCGACGATCTTGTCGAACAGCACAAAGTAGTCCAAAATGCGAGCCTCAGTGTCTTCAATACTGAGGTCCATGCGAAGCTGATCTTGGAAAAGCTGGTCCATGTCGGGGATATGACTATTCTGCAACGACGAGCATCGCCGTGTAATCGCCAGCCCCAGGTCTTCATCGTTTACTGCACTAGACGGCTTCTTCAGCACGAAGCGCGCCAAGTGATCGAGTATGCGGGGCTCGATAGAGTTGCGAATTGACGTTACAATGTGCTCGTACTGCTCCCCCGTGACCGCGCACCGGTTGCGAATCTTCGCCTCGTACTGGCGGCGCTGTCGCACCCACGACACAAGGGATGCCTGGTCCCATGCTCCGAGACTCAGGTTGCACCACCTCGAAAACCGGTTGAGGTACAGTCATCTCAACGTCACCGTCTGCTTCTGTAGCCATCTTGCTCCTTGGTCGGCTTTACGCCTCGCAGGTCGACTTGTCTGGCAGCGGTCGCCCTGCTCTTCTCGCTTGCCGCGGCTTCTGGTTCGTCCAGAAAGTTAACTTTGTGGTCACCAGTATCAAAGAGAAAGCAAAATGAATTGTGTTGGTGTTACCAGAGCTCTACGTGCTGCTAGATCCTGCTTTGGTGCCTGGTAGAATTCGTTGTCGTTCTCGATCCCGGCTTCTAGAAGTTCTAGAAGCCTTCGGGCTAGCATGAGCTTTGCCGGCATAAAATGCAAGCGACAGAGACGAGGAAGCCTTGGATCGGCCACACTTGCGACGATTTACATGCAGCCACTTCACCACTTGCTTTTGGCCTTTTGATGCTGGACCATCCAACGCTGCGGTGGTGCAGCCCCCGAGATCGAGCCGACGCTCGTGGAGCTGTTTCGCCACATCAAGGTGCCCAGCGCTCTCCGCACGATCGATCCATCGCATCGCTGGCGACCCAATCTGCCCCATCCAGGGGTTAGTAGTACTTGCTGAAATAGTACACCTCGGTAATACTACTACACGATTTTTTTGGGATAGTAGTGCTACTACTACCGTATACATGTAGTGCGGTATTCAATATGAGTGATACTGTGATATCATCAGCTCAGTACTTTAGTAATCTTCAAGTAATACTTTTGTAGGACCCTAAACGAGCAAACTTGGCTCTCATCTTGCAAAATTTTAGATTGAGTGGCTCTTAATTAGGCCCTTGTTTAGGCATCGTCTGAGGGCAGCTTGTATATATAAACGGCGTCCCAAATCAACGTGGGCTGCGAACTCGACGCTGTAGCATATATAAATCCTAATGAGCACATACTAGAGGATTGGGCTGGTAGTGCTCTTTATTCATAGGTACGATTGTGAGATTGCGAAAGTTTGTATGCTGTGAGGCTAAAATTTAATACTGTATATTTTACACGACATTTGTTTTTGGTTACTGCAGAGTTTAGCGGTTTGACAAACAACCGCATTGATCGTCGACCAACAGGGGCATCTGGTGCGCCTGCTTCGCAGCCGCACCATCTGCATCATGTGCGTCCGTGGTTAGTTCGGAAGTTGGAACCCATTTATGCGCTGAAACAATACATATGAGCCAATGTGATTAAGGAGGGTATATGAATATAGTGAGCTAATTACTAAATAGGTGATACCAGTGACAATGGACTTCAGGAGGATATGTACGATCTAGGATGTGATTGAAACCGATGTGCCAGTCGGTAGCTATCAATCGACTCGTGTCAATTCGAAGACTGAAGGCAAAGCGCAAAAACTCATCAAGTCTTCCAACTTATCTACTCATCTCGCGCCAGACTTATACAATCGGCGGACTCGGCCGTCGTGGCAGCCACCCGACCCTGCGGGGCTCTATATTGAGCTGCCACGACGCCGAGCAAGCCAATATGCAACGTATAATCATCATGTTTATCATTTTTCATCTACACTATGAACTTTTGTGGCTACTAGGGAGGAGACCCAGTGGCCGGAAAAGAAGCTGTACGTGTCGCTGCAACTCCGGCGCCAACTGACTCAGCTGAGTCCTCGATTTTGCAAATACAGCGTGTTGTGGTATAGCAGAACGCACAAAATTAGTTCTTGCCACAGACACGACAATCGCCGAGCTAGTCGGCGTTTATCGGCCTGTGCTAGGTTGTCCCCAGCGGTTCGGCCCTTCCGGGACAGTAGTGGCGGTTCTCGCCGAGACCAGGCAACCAAGCCAGTCAATTCCTTCCGAGAGTCAGCTGAGCTCACTGACTTCGTTCCACAAAACCCTGTGCCCTCCACCAAAGGATGGACGACGGCGCGCGAGCGCTTTTACAGGTCACCGAGAGCAAAGGCTTCTCGGCTGGAAGAGTTACGGCACCCCGGCTGACGGGCGTACCGGCTCGCTGGACTCAGCGAGGCTTGCACTAGCGCACTTAGCGAACCTTGCCCTCTCCGGGCCAACTTAGTCTCTTGGCGCTACCTGTCAACACCCTACAAGCTATGCCTCTCGGGTGGTGACGGCAGACATAATCCAGCCCACGCAGGGACTTACCGGAGAGTGTACGCTTGTCTTGGACTTAGAAAATTCTGCTCTGTTGGTTTGGTTATATCTTCGGAAGAGCCTCTTGGGCTCTATCTAATCTTTCCTATGGTCACATACAAATATCTAGTGAAATGAGGGAGTTTTGGATCCCAGCCGACCTCTCGCAGAGCCCTTTCGTAACCCCTGCAAGATCTCAGCCGACCCTTCGAGCCCAGCGAGATAGCATCGTGGTCGCTCTCAATCTGAGACGCATACCATACCCAGCTTAAAGTCGCAGACCGCTCTCACTCTGGGACAGCGCCGACTTGCTTGAGTCACCGACTGTTGGTATGGCGTTACATGCGGGTCACCGAATTTTCGGTGTGGCACTACACCATAACTGCCCCGGTCATGATACGAACCCAGATGGTGAGTGTCTTGACCCAACTGGTGTGTCGTCTGGATCTCTTCCCATCACTCAGCGCGTCAACTTTGGTCGCCAAAACTTCTACGTCCCACGCCGTCGCTGGGTGCCTTCCGCGCGACTTCTTGCCGGTAAGCTTGCGCCACTGTGTCTTCCATGTTCACTCCAGCTGACTGCTTCACCCATCGTCCATTCGCAGCAATCTCTCATGGCGAACCCGGCTGTTCCCGACTCCGCTGAGGCTGCGCAGGTCAGCGACTCGGCTGTGGCTGGTCCTGCTTCGTCTGCTTCTCCTGCGTCGGACGCTGCTGGTGCAGCTCCAGTCAACGACCCTCCTGCGGCTGCGGATGCTGACGAGCCGAGTCCCCGAGTGGATGCTCGTAGCCAGGTGCGTTGATCCGAGTCAGCGACAGCTTGAGTATTTGAAGCTGACTTCATCGTGGTTGTTTGCAGGTCGGTTCAGCTTCTGCTCGCCCACTCTTGTCTCCAGTCCCTTGCAACCCCTCGGTCAGGGCTCCTGCCATTGGCATTGCGTCGGGACCAAGGTTTCCTGATGCGCCACTGTTCGAGTCGCCGTCGGAGCTAGAGGAGTTCTTCCGGGCGCACTCGCCGAGTCCGCCGCCTTCACCGGGTGTGTCGTCGGACCCTGAATCACAGGACCGTTCGGCTGGGGATTCTTTTCCTCTCGTGGAACCTCCCCAGCAGCCGACTCGCGATGATCCTGCCATGCGGCCGATCTCGCCGGCTTCCCCGGCAGATCCCGATAAGTCTGGCTCTCCGTGTTCGTCCCCGGCCTACAGCAAAACAAACTCGTCGTTGTCATCGTGTTCACCGAGTCCTCCTCGTCCTCAGGTGCCTCCAGGATTCAGGCCGGACGGGTTGATGGAAGCTGGGATTCCCAGTCGGCCGTCCGCTGATTCCTCTGGATCTCCGCCGAGATCACCTCGTCCGTCGTCTGGGCACTTCGCCCCCAGTGACTCACCTCCCTCGCTGGTTGGCTCGCCGTGTTCGGTCGCCGAGGACGAATCCACGCCCACAACGGTGGCGGAACTGTGGAGTCTGCTCCAGCGTCAAGAGCGTGCTCGCCGGGACCACGAGAAGAACCAGGCTCGATTGACTGCGTACGCTCTCCTTCGTCCTCCCACCTCCTCGGATGCCGGGTTCCGCCGGGATCTCCTATCTGCCGATTCTTCATCCAAGATGTTGGAGATCCTCCAAGCCGACGCGCCGGAGCCTCCATGTTCGACCCAGGAGCTCGCTGAGCTGCGGGTCCGAGACGCTCAGCTGACGCGCGAAAATAATGCGCTCACTCGTCGGATGGAGACGGCGGTGGTCGATGCTACTCGGCTATCTCACGAGCTGGTGGTCTTGGTTCGGGAGCGGGACGAGTGGAAGAAGGAGGCTCAGCGCCACACGGAGCTGATCACCTCCTTCCGCAAGATCGCCTGCACTCACGAGGCTCAGATGATGGAGGTATCTCGGCAGTCCAACCGCCGAGTGGATTCTTCACAAGTGCTCGTGGATCATCTTCGGAACATGGTCGAGACGCGTGACAAGGACCTGGACCGCCTGATGGGTCACCTCAAGGAGCGTGACGTTGCGTACACCGCTCTTCAGGGAGTGTCGTCGTCGTACTTCGCTCAGATCCAAGAGGCTGCTGAAGTCGTCTCGTCTGGTGGTCAAGCTCGCGCTTTGCGCTTCGCCAATCAGACCATCCACGAGCAGCGCCGAGTCATCCAGCAGCAGAAAAACATCCTCCGCCACAATGGTCAGATCGCTGTGACTGACCCAGCTCTGGCAATCGCTGCGGCCGCTGGACTGGAGGCTCCTGGCTTGTCCCCGAGTGAGCTGGCCATCAATGCTCGGTTATGTCGGCTTCTCGAGGCTCGCTGGCCTGAGCTGGCGCGAATTTCGGATGACGAACTCCGCGAGGTGACCCTGCGAGTCAGCGGGCCTGTGGCTTCTGTGAATCCTCCGGTAAGTGTGCCTACTCCGAATCCTGTAGTCTCAGCTTCATCCGTTGAGCCCGACGAGTTCACTTTGGACCTTGACGTGCCGTCTGTGGAGCCTCGCCGAGTTCCTGGGAGTCGCTACGCCCGCGACCACCTAACTCCAGCTACTCGACCTTCCGTGCGCCTTCCGACGACTTCGGCTACGACTTCGACTGTGTCTGGATCTGCTGTACCGGTGGCGGCAGTGAGCCAGGCTGGCGGCCAGACGCTGGCCGGATCGACTGACTCTCGTGGTGGCACGGCGAGCGCTTTCTCGGTCGCTGTTGTCAACGCTCCGCCGAGTCCTACGCCGGCTCAATCGGTCGTCGTTACTCCACACTCGGCTCCGAGCCCAGCTGCTTCTGCTCCTGTGGTGTCAACTGCCGCCACGAAGAAGAAGACGAAGGTTTCTAAGCCGGCGGCTTCCGCTGCCGCAGGGTCTCCTCGGAGAGTCAAGTCTTCCCAATCAAGCGCTCAGTCGAACAAGTCGGTTGGGACCAAGAAGTCTGTTTCCCCACGCACGACAGGGAAGCGGATGGCGGCCCAGAACGCGCGTGTTCTTCAAGCTCTCGAGATTCAGACACTGGAAGCCTCGGATGACGCCCTTCTGGGCAGTGCTGACGGGATCCCGTCGGCTTCTGCTGACAATCCAGTAATCGTCGGATCGTCGAGTGCTTCATCCGAGTCCGAGGAAACTGAGGAGTTGGTCTCTTCGGCTTCTCACTCAGTGGAGTCTTCCGCCGACTCCGACTCGGAGTCCGGCGATTCTGCTAATCGCTCGGCCCGGCGTCTAAAAGATGCTAAGGCTCTGGAAGCTCTCCACAATTGGAGCACCAAGATGAAAGACGCCAACGCTGACGACGATGATGACGACGATGAAGAAGAGGACGAAGAGCTGGAGGACAAGCCTGCACCTTACGCTAAAGTCGACGACTCAGCTTCGGCGTCTCCCGCCGCTTCTTCGTCTTCTCGGGGAGGATCTAAGCGACCACACCCGTCTTCTCCTCAGTCGTCGTCCAAGAAGGCCCGGAAGACCTCGACGGCTGCTAAAAGTAAGTCTTCGTCAGTCAAGTCTGCCTCATCCAAGTCGGCTCCCTCCAAGCCAGCTACGCGTAAGTCGGCATCCTCCGAGTCAGCTGCGACCAAGTCAGCGCTATCCAAGTCTACTGCGCACAAGTCAGCGCCCTCCAAGTCGACAGTGGCTAAAGCCGCCAAGTCGGGTTCGGCGTCGTCCGGTCCGTCGGCTGGCAGCTACGCCGGCTCTGATCTCCCCGACGTATTGACGCTGCCGATTGCGATTCTGAGGACTCGGGCTGCTCAGGCTGTTGCGCGTGATTCTCGTGTGCCGGCCCAGATGAAGATATGGAGGAATCCTCCCTTCTTCCACCTGGGGTCAGCTCGTTGCTGGGACAAGATCTTGACTTCGTGTGTTGTCACTATCGAGATGGAGACCGTCGGCGGCAAGTCTTGTGTCAAGCCGACTCCGTCGTCTCCCGAGGGTCTCGCCGCGTTCCTGGATGTTACGTCGACTCAGCACCCGTGTCAGCGACTTCGCTCCAAGCTTCCAGAGCTGGGTTTCTTCATGTCGCCGAAGGTGCTTCACCGAGTCGAATCTCGGCGATCATCCCCCAAGACGGCGCCACCCGTCGAGATCGTGGTCGAGTGCTGGCTCAAGTGTCGAGGAGACCGTCCAGACTTGATGAAGATCGCTCTGTACGAGCGTATGCACTGGGTTGTGGATTCAAGCGTCATCCTCGGTCTGCATCCTGATCTCAACCCTGGGCGGACCCCCGCCGAGCTTGCGTTGGCTCTCAAGTTGTGGCAGCAGTACAGCCACGAGCGGAAGCGTCGCAGCGACGCGTTGCGCCCAGTTCTCAACGAGCTGTACGGCACCTTGTACCAAGCGTCGAAGGTCGTCGATTCGGCGAATGACCAGCCTGCTCCGGCCCTGGACCCGGAGTTGTACTTCGATCCGTCGGTCCCTTTTGCGCCTCCAGCCAACCTTCCGTGGGTTCCTGCGAGCGCTGATTGGTGTGCAGCGTCGGCGTTGGTCGATTGGGCTGAACCGTGGCGTGCTTGGTGGCTCCGCCAGCCGGCTTTGCACCCGTACAACGAGTGTTTCCTGCCGCTGCATCCAGAGTTCCCGGTGTTCACCTCGGCCGATTTCGATCATGCCCAAGTTCGCAGTCTGGTCGCCGAGGACGTGGATCCTAATGCGCCGACCCCTCCTCTGTGTTCTGCTCAAGCGCCGACTCCTGCCAATCGTGAGGAGTTGAGCATCTTCGAGAGCATTCTCGAGGCTTCGGACGACGCGTCTGCGTAAGTGTTCTTGTTTCATCCAGCTGAGTGGTAGGTAGTTCGTAAGTAGACCCGAGAGAGCTCAGCTAGGTCCGTAATTCCATCATTTCTTCCACATATATCACATGCATTTGCAGTAGCTGTTCCATTTCCGCCGAGCCTGCATAGTCACTCGGTGGTGGTTAACATGTGGTGCAGTAGCTTTTAGTCTTCGTCTGCAACCTGCACCATTTGCAGACGACTTTCACGTTTCTTGTTTCGCAAGTAGTCGAACAGGAGCCCTCCGCACGACAGATTAGCGAGCGGTTCCCAAGTTGGTTCGTCGTACCCGACCCACTTGACTTTGAACAATCTTTGAGCTCGACTGTTACTCGTTGACTCGGACATCTCGTCACCGAGGATTGCTTCCACTTCGTACTTGTCAGCGTCCTCACCGAGTTCCCAGCTGTCTTCCGGCAGTAATTCCTCGTCGAAATCGAACCGTTGCTTCTCGCTGAGGTCGTCGACTAGCGGGACTGTGGGTCTCTGCCCCAAGTCGGTGACCTTCTTTAGCCGGGACACATGGACCACTGGATAAAACCTGTAGCCGCTCTTGTCAGGGAGTTCCAGCTCATACGCGAATTCTTCAACCTTCTTCTTCACCCTGAACGGACCGTGCCACCGGTGGGCCAACTTCTTCTTTAGGCCCGGCTTGACTCTCTTCATGAACAGCCACACTCCCGTCTGGAACAGTGATTTATGGGACTCAGCTGAGTCGGTGGGCGGACCTTCTTCTTCCTCAGCTGACTCCGCCGAATCGGGCAGTGCTCTCTGTTCCTTGCTGCTGAGTCGTGCATTGTGTTCCTCAGCTCGCCGATCCTTCTCGGTAAGTTGGTATTCCTTTGCAAGTTGTAAGGCGATTTCCCGCTGACGGTTGGCCTCTCGCCGCCATTGCTTGGCGTCAGCAGAACCCGCTGGGTCTCTTTTGATAGTAGACGTCATGGCCTTCAGGGTGGACTGAGCGTCCCACCCGTGCACGAGATAGAAGGGCGTCTCTCGCCGAGTAGTGTCTCGAGAATTATTGATGGCGTGCACCAGTTTCTCGGCGATATCGTCCCAGTCGGCTTGTAGCGGGTCCTCCACGTACACTCGAACAGTCTGAATCATTGTCTTGACTGAGCGTTCTTGCTGGCCGTTGGCCTGAGGTCGGTAGCTCAGCGTGGCTCGCGATCTCGACTGCATCAGCTCGGCGAACGCCTGAAACACTTCACTCATGAACCGAGGGTCTCGGTCATGGCGAATGAGTGACGGCGCTCCGAATCGTCGGAACACGCATTCTTCGAAAACCTTTGGCCACGTCGAGTGCCCCAGTCTCACTCATTGCTTTGGCAATGACGTATCCAGTGAAGTGGTCTTGGAATAGTAGCAACGCTGTGTTGCCCCGCTGAGTCTTAGGTAGCGGGATTACAAAATCCATTGACACCATTTGGAACGGGAACTCGGATGCCACGTTTCCAGGGGAATATCCTTTCAGCTGAGGCTTGCTTTTGCTGGTACTGCAGTCTTCACAGGCCTGGACGTGTTTCGCTACGTCAGCGTACAGTCCAACCCAGTAGAACTCGGCTTTCACTCTGTAGAACGTCCGAACTATGCCTTGGTGGCCGCCTTCAATCGCGTTGTGGCAACTGTGGAGGACCTCGTCAATCAATGTCGTCGGAACTACTAGTCTGAGGGCGAGATCTGCCGAGTCGAGCTCAGCGCGGTGCCGTTTCTGACCTTGGTAGTAAAGCAGTCCGTCCTCGCTGAGTACAACATTATCCGCGACCTTGCTGGCGTTCTGAGCTCGGCGGTGAGTGAGGCCATCAAGCTCTCCGCGCAGGAATGCTTTCAGGTCTGCCCACCTGAGCTCTTCGTCTTGAGCGTTTGATATACGTCGTCGTCGCTCGGCTTGTACCACTGCTGGGTCGATGTCAGCCACGTCCGGGGTTCTATTCTCGTCGACTTCGACTTGGGCTTGTCCTTCGACTCGGCGGATTCGAGATGGTACTCTTGGGGATTCAAATTCAGTGTCCTCAGTGTCCGCTCCTGGTAGTGACGGTATCATCGGCTCGTCATCGAGCTCGATCTTCATTTCATCTTCAAAGTGGACTCGGCGCTCCTGGTTCCGTGTCATCACTGTCACTTTGGCTTTGGCTTCTGCTGAGTCTGTTTTGACTTCGGCATAGAGGATTTCGGATATCCTGTTTAGTGCTTTGAGGTCGGTCTTGCGTTCCCCGCTGAGTATCACTCGGCCGGCTTTGTCTTCCAGAGCTTCAGTTGCCAGAGAGTCGGCGGCTGCATTGTAGTGACGTACTACGTGCAGGTAGCGGACCGAGCTCAGTTGTTCGGTCATTTGCTTGTGGCGTGCTAGTTCGACCTGCAGCGTCTCCTTCCTACATGCGATCACCCCCATGGATTGCTGGATCGCTAGCCGAGAGTCGCCCACGATAATCAAATCCGTGACACCGCACTCTAATGCAGCTTTCACTCCATTGTTCATGCCGGTGTACTCGGCGATATTGACCGTGGTCGACGAGAGGTGCGCGCTCGCAGCGATCTCAATGTCCCAAGAAGGTAGACGCCACAATATCCAAGAGCAACTGCCATAGCCGCCATGCTTCTCAGTCTTGGCGGACCCGTCAAAAGACAGCAAGTACCCTTCAAACTCACGGGGCACATGTGCATACAGTAGTTCTGGGTCGAGCCGGACTGTAGCCGAGTTCTTCGATGGCGGGGCCAGGTGTGTCAGGGACTCGTCGAGCCCAATGTGCGGCGTGACGGTCGCCTGTAGCAGCTGGGCGAAGTCGACATCGTGTTCGCGAACGCGCTTGATCTTCAGGTGGTAGGGCGATAGAAGTACGGCAAAGCTAACTGCCCGTCCGTACAAAGACTTCGACTGGTAGACCCACTCCAATGTGGAGAATCTCGTATAGATGTGGAGCGTCTTTCCGGCGAGAAGAGTGTGGCAGATTTTCAATAGATGTAGCAAAGCCAACACTTCCTTCTCAGCCGGATGATAGCCGAGCTCATTTTCCTTGAGCACTCGTCCACAGAACCGCACCGGGTGAAGCTTCTCTTCGTGAGGCTGTAACAGTGTGCTGCTCAGTGCCCACTCATTAGCGAAAAGCATGACGTGGACCTCTCTGGCCGCGTCGAAATGTCGAAGTATAGGAGCGTCAGTTACCCTTTTCTTCAACTCGGCGAAAGCCACCTTGGCAGCAGTGAGGTCACCCCCTTGATCGAAGTCGCCGTCTTTCAGCTGATACAGGACTGCCCCGTACACGGCCATGTTCTGGATGAACCGATTGTAGTAGTTCAGCGCCCCCAAGAATGCCTGCATTCCCTTCTTAGATTTCGGGAACGGCAGCTCGGTGATCGCCGTCATCTTGGCTGGATTCGCCCGGATCCCACTCGACGAGATCTCATGCGACAGGAAGTCGACTGCCGGTTGCACAAATATGCTTTTGGTAAAGCTGATGCTGATCCTGCACTCGGCGAACCTGGCTAGCAGTCGACTCAGCGTATCCAAACACTCGTCGAATGTGGCACCACCAAAGCAAATGTCGTCGACAAATGACCGGCGCTTGAATACCGGGGCCAACGCCGACTCATCGGTTTCGGTCTTCGGGGCGCAATGAAGCAAGCGTGGGGACGCGTCGAGCTCAAAGCGCTCGCGTGGCGGCAGCGACAGGCCGCTCGCTGATGCCGGGGCGCTGTCCACACCGCGGGGTGAAGACGACGACGACTCCACTCCGCCTGCGACTGTGATATCGCGCACTAATCCGGTGCGCGATCCGTGGATGCCAACTCCGAGCGAGATCCGATCTCGCTACGGCAACACCTCGCCGCTCGGGCAGTACGCGCTGTACCCCTGCAGTGCCATCAATGACGATGACGTCACTAAGGAGCTCGACTTTGATCCGGCGACGGATGAAAGACGTGATTACTACATCGGGCTCTTCCACGAGCTCCGATTCTACGGGAACAAGAAGAATTCCCGTAAGAGTAACGTGACAGAGTGGGAGGCACTCTGTCAAAGCTGGGGCGCGTTCGTTGATAACTTCAACCGCGACCCGGCTGGCTACCGCGAGCTAGTCCGCTCTGCGAGAGAGCGCTACGAGCGCTTCTCGAAGCGGCCCAAGATTTTGCGGCTTCACGAAGGTGCAGTCGAAGCGGAGATTCCGTGCGCAGTGCCGGCTGGCGTTGCGTGCGAGCGCTGCCAAGTTGGGGCAGTGTGGCTGTCCGAACGGGACCATAACGGGTACATTGGTATTAGTGTGCCTGTGGAGTTGAAGCCACTGCGTGAGAAGTTAAGCACGCAGTTGTCGTCCGAGAGTGTTGAGGGTGAGCGCAACACTCAGCCGAGGGCTGTAGACGACTACAGCTCTCGCTCAAGTTTTACGCCCTCCGGCGGAGCTGCTGGTGGCGGGATTCGTACTCCGTCACCATTTCCGGAACGTCGCTCATCAGGACGTTCCGCGGCTCCCACGTATCGTGGTCAGGAGAGTATCCTAACCAACTAATACGAAAATGAACCGGACCTTGGGTCCGGATCTGATGGTCAACGATTTGCTGGACAATCCAGCGAGTTTCCCCGCGTGCATCTCGCAACGGGGGCAGCGGCGGCGGGAAGACGCCACGGACCGTCGCCGGTCGAGGTCTGGGATCGTTTGGAGGCGGTGGAGCGCATCCAGACGGCTGAGCTCGCCGAGATACGGCAGGATCTGAAGCTCTTGAAGGCCCGAATCGGTCAGGCCGGGCAGACCGCTTCAAACGTCCAGGTGGACCTGGGGTCGATCGTTTCTCGCGTGGAGCAGCGCGTCTCCGCGCTCGAGGCGATGATCGCGCCGAGTCACCGGGAGTAGGTGACTCGTGTTGCGAGTAAGGCTTCAGCCGCCCAACGTAAAAGGTTGGGTGGAGGCGCATGCTGGACGGTATGTCTAGCGTGTACGCGTTGCCATGCTTCGCCAACACGGTGAATAGCCCGATGAAGCGCGGGGCAAGCTTGCTCGCTCCGAAGTCGGAAACTGCATGTCTAGCTAGGTTCTGTGTAGCTAACAGAACTAATAAACCCACTTTGAATTCATTTATGTTTCCTCTGCCATTGTTGTCTGCATTCAACTTCTGTCGATAGACTGAAGCTGCAATAGCACCTTGTACAAACCGTATTACGGCTTGGCGGCGCTGGACGAAGTCCATTGCCTTCGAGTTAAACTCTTTGTTCAAACCGTTGTCCTTGTTCACTACAGGCCCGGCCTGTGTGTGATTGTTGTTGTTTAGAGTGTCTACGCCCGGCGTAGGCACTGAACCCTTGTCGATCGGACTACGCGCAGACCGTGCGCGTGTCGACACAGCTGATAGGTTGCTCGTATCAGCGTGTTCATTCGGTTTGTTTGAAACAGGATACCCTCCCCCACTTAAGGAAGGAGCTACCCCACCGAGTACGCTCGGAACGCGTGGATGCCGCATGACGTTCACGTAAAACAGTGTGTGTCCTGTCGATACATGCACCGAGTTGTTGATGGCAAACTCTGCCATCGGCAAGCAGTCGCTCCAGTATTGGAACGAGTGAGCGTAGCTCTTCAGGGCGTCAACCAATACCCGGTTGACGCGCTCAGTTTGTCCGTCGGTCTGCGGATGATCCGCAGTCGACATGGACAGCTGCGTGCCAAGAAGTTCAAACACTTCTTGCCAGAAACGCGCTGTGAAGCGCGGATCACGATCAGACACGATATCGATCGGCATGCCATGATGTCTAAACACCATGTCAACAAACAGACGTGCCCTCTGCTTGGCTGTAACTTCGGCTGGTACTGCAGCAAGATGTACTGTCTTGCTGAATCGGTCAACAAAGACCACAATACCAGTCCTCCGCTTGTTGTCAGGCCGAAGACCAAACACAAAGTCCATTGAGATGGACTACCAACACTCCGCCGGAGTCGGTAGTGACTGAAGTGGAGCCTGCGAGAAGGGCGCAGGCTTTACGCGCTGGCAAACCTCGCAAGCACGAACGTACTTGCGTACCCACTTGTACTGGTGCCTCCAATAGAAGTCACGCGTGAGAAGCAAGTATGTTTTCTCACGACCCTGATGTCCCGACGTCGGGGCATCGTGATACGCGTAAGTGATCCTGAGCTTCAGCTCATGATCGTCCGGCACGACAATGCGATCAGCGTTGTCGTCGACTGCGCTGTAAAGCAGCAGACCATTGTGTACACGATAGCGGTGTACACGTGCACGGGGCAAGTGCGGGAATCGAAGTCCCCGCACAGCGCGCCTACGTTCTGTGTCAAGAAGGCACAGGGCGGGTGGCGCATCGTCCACGCTTATAACAAGCTGAACGACGCAACGGTACCGGCGCAGACGCCGATACCGTGAAAAAATGTAATCATCGATTCGATGGCTTTGAGCACTATCTTCAGTGCTCTGGATCTGAGAGACGGATTCTATCAGATCCTGATGCGTGAGAGCGATATACCTCACACGGCGGTAAGCACTCCGAGCGGTATGCTCTGGGAGTGGCTTGTGATGCCGCAGGGATTAAAGAATGCCCCTGCGACGTTCAACAGGTGCGTCACGCACTTGTTGCGCTCGGTGCGCGACTTCGCACCGAGCTATTTCGATGATGTGTTCATCCACAGCCGGGCTGTGGACGGGAAGTCGGAAGTGGAGATGCACAGGGAACATCTCCCCAGGTTGTTTGCACTCATGCGCAAACACAAGCTCTACGCGAACCTGAAGAAGTGTATCTTCGGGGCTAGCGAGATACCCGTCCTTGGGTGTCACGTAGGGAAGGACGGCGTACGCCCTGACCCAGGAAAGGTCCGAGTGATCAATGAATGGGCTACGCCTTCAAATGTCAAGGAACTGATGCAGTTCCTTGGACTCGCTACGTACTTATGCAAGTACGTGATCAACTACGCGGGCAAGATTCGCCCGTTGTCGCAGCTCCTAAAGAAGGACGCTGCATGGGTTTGGACTGCTGATTGTCAGCAGGCCTTTGATGCAGTCAAGCAGGGCTTGACTGAGGCGCCGATCTTGGCGGTGGCCGACCAAGACCGTCCGTTCCACGTCGTGTGTGACGCGTCCGATTTCGCAATCGGATGCGCTCTAATGCAACACGATCACGAAGGACGTGATCGCATGGTCTACTATCAGTCGCGTCAGCTGAAGCCAGCTGAGTGCAACTACCCGGTACATGACAAGGAACTCCTTGCAATGAAGTATGCACTCGCGAAGTTCCGAGTGTATCTACTTGGGAGTAGACCATTTGTGGTCTACACCGACCACGCATCATTGTGTACGGCGATCAAGTCGCCGCACATATCACAAAGAATGGCGAGATGGCTATCATTCTTTGCGGAGTACAACTTCCAGGTTGAGTACAAACCTGGAAGGTTGAATGTTGTGGCCGACGCGTTGTCGCATCGACCTGATTATGCGGTGCACAAGGCCGACGCCAATGCAATTGGCGTCGCACGGACGTCTACTCCCTCGTCGTCTTTGTTAGACGACGTGAAGTCCGCATACACGAATGATGCGGACACGAAGCCGTTGTTGGACTACTTCGCTGCGCCTTCTGACAAGTCTCGTCAGAAGTTGGCGAAAAAAGCCTTGCGACGACTTTCGAAGAAGCCGTCGATCGCTTTGACTTGCTCTCGCGGCAGTGGCCACTGCCGCGTCACGCAATACTTCGTTCCCGGCACGAGATCAATCTCGTGCTGAACACCCTTGTCCTGCGGCAACTCTGCAGGGATATCGTCCGGGAGTACGTCTCTGTACTCACGCAAGACCTCGGAGAAGGGGCTCGACTTCAGCGAGTCCCAGCTCTGCTCGTCAAAGCGTTCCTTCTTCGACTTGACGCTGAGGGCGTCGACGCCCTCAGCGACGAGCTGTTTCAACTCTTCCGCTTCACACTTCATCCTCTCGACATCCGAGAGGATGCAAATCTGCTCGATGCGTTCATCGTGCAGGTCGCGGGCGAAGCGCCTCCAGCTCGTGCCTGGAAGCGAAGTCAACACCGACGCCAACGTCGGAGGGTTCTCCAACTTCATCTTCTTATACTGGAGACCAGTATTCGTACGCGTCAAGACACTCAGTGTCTCGACGGTCGTCTCCAGTTTCTGTGTCTGCCCGGCAGACACTGCGAGTAGCGCCTCGGTCCCTGACCGAGACTTGCGCAGCTTTGCTCGCTTGCGCCGTTCGCTTCTTGTGCGGAACCCGGTTCCGCGCGTCTTGTTTTGTCCGGGCCCGACCGCGGACAGATCTTCCTTTTGATCGCCGGCGGGTTCAACCCGCGGGCGCACGCAATCAAGCCCGGCTTGATCACGTATCGCTTCGTCGTGCAGCCCAGCCGCACGCGAGCACGCAAGCATTTCCGGTGCGGGACGTTTGCAACCGTCCGCACTGCCTGCAGCGTCGGCTCCCAGAGCCGATGCGCTTTCTTTACCTCGACCCCTGACAGCGAAACGTCTTTCGACGTTTGGGCCAATCGCATCAGCTCCCTGAGCTGACGCGTCCGAGTCACTGTCCTTATTAGTGACTGGCTCCTCTTGTTGAACTTGTGTATCGACATTAATAGTCGACACGACCGCGTCACTCTTGACGCTTCGAGAACCTCTCGAATCCGATCGAATCTGGGTCTTCAGATTCGACTCCCATTTTCTCCCGACGACTCTCTCAGTCGTCGGTGTTCGTGCGGGGTGACCGGAGACAGCCGCGCGTCGCGCTGTCTCTCCTGGTGGGTCGCGTGCACCGCGAGGTGCACGTGCTGCGCCGACAGGGCCATCGCTCACTGTCGCGCCGCTACTCCCGAAGTGCACGATCGTGCGCTTCGTCCAGTCGATCACCGGATCATGCCGTGGCTTGCACGGCATGCCCAACACCATGTCGAACTTATCGTCTAAGTCAAGCACGATAAGCTCGTCCACGAACTTCTTCTCCCGATACGAGAAGCGTACGCGTACGACACGCTTCTCGGTTCTGACAACGACACCCGTTGCCAGTCTTACTTCCACTAGACTTCGAGGTAGTTTCACTTCCTCGAAGTCAAGCCTCGCTAGGCTCTGCAGTCGAACAAAGTTGTTCGACGCACCACAATCCACCAACGCACGAAGAGACTTCTCTCTCTTCGAGTTAACCTTCAGGATGACAAGGTTCGGCCTGTCATCCTGCTTCTTACACTGAGAGTGACTCTCACTGTGGGCAGTAGTCTTTAATACGGCGTGTCCAATATCGACACGCTCGACTGCATCACCAGCAGGGCGCCCCGCGCCTGCTGGTTGTTCTAGTTTTTTATTGCCCGTGGCGATACCCGGTATCGTCACGCCGGCCCTTGGCCGCCTGCACCGGTGCTGTGCATTCACGGGCGTAACGACCGTTGTTTCCACACCGGAAACAGCGGACATTCGTTGGTCCACGACGCTGCTGAGATCCAGCAGCCGTCGCACTCGAGAGGTCCATTGGTTCGGGACCCCCCCCCCCCCGTCGTCTTTACCATCGGTCGCGGCATCGGCCGCAGGACGTTCACATGGAGCTTAGCCTGTCGCAGGCTAAACTCTTCATGCATTGCAAGAGTAATCGCAGACTCGAGAGTACTTGGGTACTCTCGGAAGAGATAGGTCTTCACAGGCCCATCTTTCAGACCTTTCATGAACGTGACGACCTTTGTCGCCTCGTCTATCGGGTTGGTCACGATGTTCGAGACCAAGTACCGCGCCCTTTGAGCGTAAGCATGCACGTCATGCTTGCCCTGTTGCAGGTCGAGGAACTCAGCCCTCGATCTGAACTCATTCTGTGGGGGCTCAAACGCTTGTCTGAGCTCCTCCTTGAACACTTCATACGTGCTAAAGCACGTAGGATCAGTGAGTCGGCGTCCATACGCCCAACTCCTTGCTCGTCCGCCAAGGCATGACATCGCGAACGTAACCTTCGACAACGGGTCGACGATGCGTCGAGCCGTAATGGCAGTGTCGACTTCGACAAGCCAACGGAGGAGAGGCTCGCACTCTCTTCCAACGTAGCTGTTCACGTGGAGCTTCAATGACTCCACGCGCGGTGTGGACGGAGTCGACACCGAAGCGCGAGCAGCGGTCTCGCGCTGTTCCTTCATGATGAAGCCTAGAGCAACACCGCGTTGCTCTGTCGGCGATAGCGTGCGTAGCATCGTCGCTACGGCCGCTTCTCCAATGACTGTCGACAGTCGTTGAAGCGCCTCCCACTCTGGATCCGCCAGGTGGAGACAGTCTTCGCGTGCAACATGCGTTGCACTCGTGTTTGGGTTACCAGTGGACATACTCGCGTCCACAGTCAGGTCCTCGGCATCCGTATCGAATTTCATACGATACGTAACTAGTCGGTCGTTGGACGGACTACAAAGTGCTACCAGGTGTAATGGGCTTACTTAGCCCAATACTTTAGCTTACACGTGAGCGCACGTGTATGAGGAAGCGTATGGTGTATTTAACTTACATTAAGTATACTTGTGTCCACAAGTATAATTAGATCTAAATAAAGGTACAAATAGTAGCTTTTGCGGTAAAATGAGAACTGAATTGAATGTTAACTGTGGCTTTCCTCCTAAAACTGATATCTATAAAGAGAGGTTCTGCCAACGAGTGGTTAGCAGAAACTCTGACCTAATGCTTCAGTATTACTGGCAGAAAGACCCTGCTTTCTGACCAATAGGAATGCTTCCTAATATCAATGGTGACCACACTACGATGTGGCCCACCTGAATGTATCCACTTAGTGCGTGTTGCACTAAGGTGAGGTTAGCCGAATGTGTAGCCCCGCTACACTTGGCCTCGGGTCTTCAACGCTCAACGACTACAGATCCCGCTATAGGAAGCGGCAAGCATCGCAAGGAAAGGGACGTAAAGGACAAGAACCCCGTAAAGGCAACCCCACGGCCGGATCCAGATCCAGGCCGCCAGAACCAAGTGCAAGACACTCGATCTGGGAGTATACCCGCGAGCTGTGTGAAGATTTCCACGCCGCTCTACCCCATCCCCGCGTCTCGCCAAGACTGTCTCGACTTCAAGACGTTGACGCTTTGGAAGACACCAGAAGAGCAAGATCCAGCCCTATCAACAGGTACACAAGGTGACCCAGTTCAGCACACATCACGAACGAGCGGAGTACCCCTTCCGTTAGTCCGTGTTCGGGCGCAGTTGGTAAGCTGGATTAGCGATCTCGCCGATTTTGCTGATCCCGCTACATCACAGTGGTGCGCATACCCGGATCTTCTGGTGACTCGGGATTTCACCGTGAGTCCCAAGAAGAAGTTAAAGTG
This sequence comes from Phytophthora x cambivora, assembly GCA_033557925.1. Classification (NCBI taxonomy): domain Eukaryota; phylum Oomycota; class Peronosporomycetes; order Peronosporales; family Peronosporaceae; genus Phytophthora; species Phytophthora x cambivora. The sequence goes on along the minus strand of JAUCEB010000008.1, from coordinate 306,422 downwards.
ACGATAGAGCAAGGTGACCAGGCGCCATCGGTCCTTGGATCCTCGACGACGCCGCTGAATGAAGCAGCACCCGCAGGTTTACAGAGTGCTGGGAGGAACTCTATCAACGGAAAGGAGGTAGACCCGGATCCGGATCTGGATGATAAACCTCAACCTCCTCCCCAGGTCCCTTCGGGGACCCCAGTGGGCCTCGAATCACACCGAGACCCACTAACAAAACAAACTTAAGCCGGTCAGAACCGGTATGCGTTCGCTGACTCACCCGACAAGCTTTCGCCGTGGGATCCTACCATCCCACTGATGTCCCGATGGGAATGGGAAGGTAAGGTACCAGCCAAGTTGACGCCGCTCAAGGCCGCCGATCCGGAAGAAGAGCTCAAGGAGAGACTAGTTCCAGCCGCGATCAAGACGGAAACGTCAGCCCCGACATGGAATGAAGCGGATCTGGAGCTCAGATACCACCGAAAGGAGCTCCAAGACTTCAAAGAGAGGTTCTGCCAACGAGTGGTTAGCAGAAACTCTGACCTAATGCTTCAGTATTACTGGCAGAAAGACCCTGCTTTCTGACCAATAGGAATGCTTCCTAATATCAATGGTGACCACACTACGATGTGGCCCACCTGAATGTATCCACTTAGTGCGTGTTGCACTAAGGTGAGGTTAGCCGAATGTGTAGCCCCGCTACACTTGGCCTCGGGTCTTCAACGCTCAACGACTACAGATCCCGCTATAGGAAGCGGCAAGCATCGCAAGGAAAGGGACGTAAAGGACAAGAACCCCGTAAAGGCAACCCCACGGCCGGATCCAGATCCAGGCCGCCAGAACCAAGTGCAAGACACTCGATCTGGGAGTATACCCGCGAGCTGTGTGAAGATTTCCACGCCGCTCTACCCCATCCCCGCGTCTCGCCAAGACTGTCTCGACTTCAAGACGTTGACGCTTTGGAAGACACCAGAAGAGCAAGATCCAGCCCTATCAACAGGTACACAAGGTGACCCAGTTCAGCACACATCACGAACGAGCGGAGTACCCCTTCCGTTAGTCCGTGTTCGGGCGCAGTTGGTAAGCTGGATTAGCGATCTCGCCGATTTTGCTGATCCCGCTACATCACAGTGGTGCGCATACCCGGATCTTCTGGTGACTCGGGATTTCACCGTGAGTCCCAAGAAGAAGTTAAAGTGACGATAGAGCAAGGTGACCAGGCGCCATCGGTCCTTGGATCCTCGACGACGCCGCTGAATGAAGCAGCACCCGCAGGTTTACAGAGTGCTGGGAGGAACTCTATCAACGGAAAGGAGGTAGACCCGGATCCGGATCTGGATGATAAACCTCAACCTCCTCCCCAGGTCCCTTCGGGGACCCCAGTGGGCCTCGAATCACACCGAGACCCACTAACAAAACAAACTTAAGCCGGTCAGAACCGGTATGCGTTCGCTGACTCACCCGACAAGCTTTCGCCGTGGGATCCTACCATCCCACTGATGTCCCGATGGGAATGGGAAGGTAAGGTACCAGCCAAGTTGACGCCGCTCAAGGCCGCCGATCCGGAAGAAGAGCTCAAGGAGAGACTAGTTCCAGCCGCGATCAAGACGGAAACGTCAGCCCCGACATGGAATGAAGCGGATCTGGAGCTCAGATACCACCGAAAGGAGCTCCAAGACTTCACGACCCAAAACCCGATCATGCGGATCCCACAGCCTACGCAGATTGGCGACCAGACGGGACCAGTGACGGCCCCATTTTACGGCGAACGACAAGCTGGAGGCGATCAAGATTTTCATGAATCTGCTACAGGAAGCGGGTCTAGTGGCTGGGGCATTTGACGCAAAAGACCTGTTCAGGCCAGATCTACGGATTTTCCAGCTGTCGACGAAGATGCTCTTCGATACGCTGAAGGTCCTGATAGGAGATAAGGTGACAGACCCAAGCGCAAGTTCGAGTCCAGACTCGCCTACACAGATCGGCTCCACGGGGGGCATGACCTCTTCACCCTTCGTGTCGGTAGCCGAAGCAGACTCGGACGCGTGCATCGGATGTCGTTAGGCACCGCTGATGCAGCTATGCTGCAGGCCAGATCCAAAGTGCCGCGACGGACACCAGGCCGATCCAAGGCTAAGAAGACGCCAGGAGCGGTGAGTAAGCCGACAGCCACTTCACCCAATCTCACGATTGCGGCAGACAGTACCGCGACCTCAACAGACAGGTTGGAATCTTACTTCCGAGCAGCCATGAGCTGTTTCCTCTGCGAACAGCATATCTCCATGCCAAATCTGGTCACCAGAGCACTCCCCAACCCGGGAACCCGAGACGTCGAGAAGGAGTCCGCCGGATCGGAAGACTTGGAGAGGTTGCAATGGGAATACGACCCGGACGACCTGGACCTTCCTACGGCCGCCCCAGCAGCAGTGGCAACCGCAGCGGTCGGATCTTCTGAGTCGGCGCTGATCCAACGAGTCCGGACCTCTGCCGTATCCGACCTGAAATAATTCACTGGAAAAGATCAGGATGAGGACAGAGCAAGAGCATGGATCAGCATTCATGCGAGATCAAGCCTCCGATGAAGATAAGTGTTTGACCCTCGTGGTTCTGCTTTCGGGGCCGGCTAAGAACTGGTACCGGCAGCTGCCAAGATCCACGCGTAACAAATGGACAGATTTGCTTCGGAGTTTCCAGATCTAATATTGCGAATTTGGAGTCTCGGTTGCCCGCCAGTATTACCAAGCGCGGAAGCGTTCGGACGAATTCGCACAGGAGTACCTGCACAGGTTCAACGTGGCAGGTTTGCGAGCACGACTGAAGGTCAAAGACGGCGGCACCAAGGAACGAAAGGAACACGTGGACCATTTCATTGAGACGTTGGGGGATCCAGAGCTGGCTGACCGGCTGACGTTCCTACGACTGTCGGACGCGGATGATTTGGAGGAAGTGTTGCGGGCCCTAGACAGGGCGAAGAGTCGACAGAAGCAATTGGCGGCTGGATCCAGTCGGTATCGGCAGAAAGCATCACCATTGCAAGCGCCAGCTGCGTCGACTAAGCAAGTACGCGCGATACAGAACCAAGCGTCGGGCTTGGAATCCGACTCTAATTCGGACGGATCGGACTCAGACCGAGACGAGCATCGCCGGATCTACCTTGCAGCTAATGACGAACACTCTCCGCCAGAAGAGGAACCGAAGACCTCGGATCGTGAACAACTGGATCACCGCGCTTCGAATCCTCAACCCGGAGACCCAAGACGACGGTATCAGGCGGAAGGCACGGACCGGGGGCCACGTTAGTACTGCGGCTCCAAGAAGCACACATGTGTTGGAGGCGCCTGACGTGCAAGAAATGCGGAAAGAGAGGCCACCCAGCGGATTAAGGTTTGTTCGTGTGCCGAGGATGTGGCGATCTGTACGATATGGGGAAGTGCCCGATGGAGAAATCCTACAACCAGATCTGCCAGTGGTTTGATCCTGTTATACATGCGGGGATGCTGCCAGAGATGGCGGAGAAGATGTTAAACTACGACGTTCGTTGGGATGGAATCCGGTACGAGCCGAGCGCTCTAGGTATTGCATTTATGCATACGTGAACAAGCCATCAATAGATCAAGCTAGCAGAACCAGATCGATGTGATAATACATTCGATCTACATGGGAAATGCACTGCCGCCATATCCAGACTTTGCCCAGCCGACGATTTCGACAGATCTGCCGCCGCCGAAGTAATCAATCTCAACCCAGGTACTTCGCGCGGCTACTGGAAATAACAAGATCCAGATCTCTGGTTCTCGCCTATTGAAAGGGGAAAACATTCCCCTGAATCATCAGCCTAGTCTCATGGCTGAATGTAAGCGAACCGGAGATTCGAGTCCAGAGTTGTTGCCCGGAGAGTCGAGAGGATATTGGAAGCATCATGCGCCAGGGAAGTGGTTCCGACAGGATAATATAACCGGGAAGATTAACAATGAGAAGGCGATCTTGCTCCTCGACACCGATGCCGAAGTGTCTATAGTGGATACCACGTTCGCTCAGCAGATGGGGTGCTATGTGGATAGAAGTCAGAGTCAAGACTGCGTTGGACGGTGTACTCGACGGCCGGACAGGACACAGGTCAAGATCGCGCTGGCTGGATAGCTGGTATACCTGTTCGATATCTGGGTAGGTGATCTATCCGGCCATGAGCTATCTTGGGTACCGGCGGGGATCCGCCTGGATTTGGCGGATGGATCGCTGTATCTCCCAGATGAGGTGCGGATTTAGCTCAGTGGAAGATGCCAGCTGTATAATGACAAGGCGAGGATCGTTCGACTGTATCAACATTTGCAGATCGACGTAGGATGTAACGCCTAGTGAGTACCCGTCACTAGCTTACACGTAGCGGTGAGTAAGCGTCCAGTGCACAGTAATACTGAGACCAAGTATTAAGTCCGAAGTAAAATCAACTCTGTTTTATTATTGGACCAGGGCGGGGTCCCGTGGTCTAATGTGAACCATTCAAATGCAGATCACCAGCTGATTGGCTGGAATGGAGTCTGGCTCTCCCAATTTCAACCAATCAGATGATGACATGTCAGCACACGCTAGCCGTGTGCTGCTGTGCCTACTTATGTAATATCTGTAAGAGATCTACCTACTTATGTAAATGGAGGGCCCATTACATCACCCTCCTCTCAAAGTTGCGCTTACGCAACGTAAGCGCAAATAACACTGGAAAACAACTGAAGACAACCGCGGGACGACGAACGCGGTAGTCGGCGACCGGCGCAGCTTGGGCGACGGACATGGCGCTCGGCGACCAGCGCGAGCACGGAAAGTAGCGCCTCGGTGAGTGTGGAGACCCGGGATGGCGATCATAGCAACGCGACTCTTCAAAGCGACCCTTCGAAGTAACTTTGTCGCGCAATACGCGCAACCAGATCGACCGCTATCACCTCGACGGTGATCTGTTGTGCTACAACATCGACAAGTTCGATGCTCCTCGAGTCGTCGTGCCCAACGACGACGACTGGCGGGCTCGGATCATCCACAAGTTCCATGACAGCCCCATGGGCGCGCATCTGGGCCGCGAGAAGACATTCGCGGCTGTTTCACGCGACTTCTTCTGGCCCCACATGTACAAGTGGGTGCGCAAGTGGGTCCGCACTTGCGAGACCTGCCAGCGGGTGAAGCCATCGAAGTCGTCGCAGGCTCCCCTGCGACCATTGCCGATCGCGACTGAGGCATGGCGCTCAGTCTCCATGGACTTCATCTTCGGGCTTCCACCCGACGCCGAAGGCCGAACCGGCGTCTTGGTCTTCGTGGATCGATTCACGAAGATGGTGCATCTCATCCCCGTGAGTGACACGGTCACCGCGGCTGAGACCGCGGCGCACTTCATCGACTGCGTCTTCCGTCACCATGGCCTGCCAGAGTCGATTGTCTCTGACCGCGACCCGCGGTTCACGTCCGCGTTCTGGTACAGCCTCTTCCAGCTTCTGGGTGCGAAGCTGTCGATGTCGACGGCAGCACATCCGGGTAAATGCTGACAAGCATGGGCGCAAGAACATGGCTACCTTTGCGACAGGAGATCAAGTACTCCTGTCAACTGACGGCATTCGGTCATCAGCAGTGACTAATCTTGGCGCGAGCAAACTCGCGCCTCGATTCATTGGACCTTTCAGAGTCATGAAGGTTAATGGAGAAGCCTACACGTTGGATATTCCTACGTCTTTACGGCTTCACCCGACGTTTTACGTCGGGCGACTCAAGAAGTACCATCCTGCAACTATCCCGTCGACGACGTCCTCTTCGGCACCGGAGCGCAGAGCGAACGTGCCTCACGACGCGCAGTCCGCGTCGCCTCAAGCTCCGCCCGAGCCTGCGCAACCTTAGTCGTCGCAGCCTCAGTCTTCGTCTGAGCGCCCACTGCACGATTCGAATTGATCTCCAAGTCGTCTTGGGCAAGCCAAGCGTACGAGCTGCCGACGCGAACCTCCCCCGCCGATTGTTGACTCGGCTGGCGATACACGATGTATAGTGGATTACATCGTAGCGCACGAGGACTCACCTCGTGCTACGCCTCGTACCCGTAACCGTACGAGTGATCAGTCCACGCGCGGGATTCCTGTCGCGCGGCGTTACCGTCTACGCTGGCTTGGCTTCCACCAGACGATGATACGTGGGAGCCACGCTCGACTCTCCTCCGGGACGTCCCGGACGTTGTTCGCGAGTATGAGGACAAGATCGCGAACGACAGCAACAGTGAACGGGAACCCTCGACGCAAGGACGCGGCGAGGTTCGCCGTGACGATTAGGACCAACAACTGATGACGACCCCCGGACTCGATCCGGTGACCTGCGACTTGACGACTCAGTGCTTGGCCACTGAGCTGGATCGACTTCGAGTCCCTCGATGACGACTTTGACTGTGGAAACAAGCTTCGGTACTAAGCGTCTCTTCCGATCCCAAGCTGAGCTCGACCTCAAGCTACGACACCCGCCCTCGCTTGTGCCGCTACAAGTGTCACTCGACGCGCTCATGCTGATGTTCGCGGCGCCTGAGACCTCCGCCACCGACGATCTTCGATCCAGCGTGCACTCAGCCGCCTGAGTGCGTCTTCATGTGGAGTGTCCACGATGTGTCCTGCAATGGATCTGTATCTCGGTGGCCGAGTGCCTGATGCTTGGTGATGTCGAACCGCGCGTGGAAAAGCTCTGGACGCTCACGCATCGTAAACGAAGCGTGTGTCCCGCGTGGGATTGAACCCACGTGCACTAGGATGGAATTGTGCACTCGTGCGCCCTGCACCGCACCGCCGTCAGTCATTGACGATGAAGATGTCCAAGCTGATCCTGCTGATGCGTCGAGTCGAGTCGAGTCGACGGTCCTGTCCTCGGGTCAACAGTTACTTCGAAGGGTCGCTTTGCTTGTGCAAGTAGTTCGCCAGACCCAGCCACTGACGAAGCTCAGTGGGGCTTGTAGGCGTAGGCGATGAGCAAATAGACGAAATATTCTCTGGGTCAGCGCGTACTCCATTCTTGCTCACGTAACAGCCAAGCACCGGAATCTCCGGCGCGCAAAAGACGCACTTCTTGAGGTTGGCGTAGAGCTTGTTCTCTCTCATCACTTGAAAGACTTGCCTCAAGTGCCGCATATGGACTTCGACCGCGCTGAGATCTCCTTCAGCGCGACTGTGGACGAAGATGTCGTCAAAGTAGCTCGGTGCAAAGTCACGGAGCGGGCGAAGCACATGGGACACCATGCGATTGAACGTCGCAGGTGCATTCTTCAGACCTTGGGGCATGACAAGCCACTCCCAGAGCATGCCGCTGGGAGTACTGACTGCCGTGAGAGGGATGTCGCTCTCTCGCATCAGGATCTGGTAGAAGCCATCGGTCAGGTCGATGGAGAGGCCCGAATGTCCGGCGTCAGCGCTCGCGCGTAGGAGGACGCGACTGTTTAGGCCTCGCGCAGCGCGAGCGCGAACGCAGCTTCGAGTGTCGATGGCTCCGCTCGCGTGAGGCAGTACCGTGTCATGCCCTCACGCACCCCGAAGATGAAGACGTGCACTTGGGAGGCAACGTCGATCGAGTTCGTGACGATGCGCGAAACCAGGTGTCGGGTCTTCTGCACGTAGTCGCGCATGGACATCTTGCCCTGCCGAAGGACGAAGAACGTCGCACGCGTGCGCGACTCGTCTTGCGGAGGCTCGAATGCGAGTCGGAGGTCACTCTGGAGACTCTCCAGAGTCGGAAAAGCATCTCGGACGACGACGAGCTTGCCAAGGGCCCATTCCTTGGCCTTTCCGGAGATGCGAGACAACAGGAAGTTGACTCTCGCCGTCGGCGCTTCGATCAACCTCGAAGCGATCGCGATGTTGATCTCGCGGAACCAGCGGTTCAGTGGGAGACGGTCTTGTCCGGCGCCGGAGTAGGACGACGTCTCCACCGCTTCGCTTCGGCGAGCTCGCGCCCCGCGAATTCTTGGATGGCTTGGCGCTGTTGGTCGGGGGTCGCTGAGCTCAGCAGCGACGTGACGACGAACTCTCCGGACACCGCCGCGAGGCGGTGTAGCGGTTGCCATTCAGCAGTGGTGAGGTGGGGAAACGCCGTGTGCTCCAGGGTCATCGCTGGAGTCACCGACGGCGTGCCATCACTCATCTCGAACTTGGTCATTGGAAGGACTACGAAGTGCTACCAGGTGTAACGGGGTAAGAAGTACCGTCACTAGCGTACACTATAGATACAAGAGGAAGCTCGCAATAGTAGAACCAAGTGTCAGGTTTGGGGCAAATTTAACTCTGTTTATTTATGGAACGGGAGCGGGGCTCCCGTTCTCTTTGTGAAACACTCAAATCTAAGTCGATGCCTGATTGGTTGAAATGGGTCTGGCTCCCCACTTCTATCCAATCAGGTAATGACAACAGGGCACACGCTAGCCGTGTGCCTGTACCTACTTTTGTGTATGTAGCCATGAGGCTCCTACCTACTTATGTAACTCTGTCTACCTACTTACGTAACCGTAACCAGCCCGTTACAATCACTGTTTGTTCGTGTGCCGAGGATGAGGAAAGCTGCACGATATGGGGAAGTGCCCGATGGAGAAATTCTACAACCAGATCTGCCAGTGGTTTGATCCGGTTATACATGCGGGGATGCTGCCAGAGATGGCGGAGAAGATGTTAAACTAGGACGCTCGTTGGGATGGAATCCGGTACGAGCCGAGCGCTCTAGGTATTGCATTTATGCATACGTGAACAAGCCATCAATAGATCAAGCTAGCAGAAGGCCAGATCTATGTGATATTACATTCGTTCTACATGGGAAACGCACTACCGCCATATCCAGACTTTGCCCAGCCGACGATTTCGACAGATTTGACGCCGCCGAAGTAATCAATCTCAACCCTGGTACTTCGCGTGGCTACTGGAAACAACAGGATCCAGATCTCTGGTTCTCGCCTACAGAAGGGGAAAACATTCCCCTGAATCATCAGCCTAGTCTCGTGGCTGAATGTAAGCGAACTGGAGATCCGAGTCATTCGGATCTCTTGCCCGGAGAGTCGAGAGAATATTGGAAGCATCATGCGCCAGGGAAGTGGTTCTGACAGGCTAAGATCACCGGAAAGATTAACAATGAGAAAGTGATCCTGCTCCTTGACACCGGTGCCGAAGTGTCTATAGTGGATACCACGATCGCTCAGCAGATGGGGTGCTATGTGGATAGAAGTCAGAGTCTAGACTGCGTACACAGGTCAAGATCACGCTGGCAGGATATCTGGTATACCTGTTCGATATCTGGGTAGGTGATCTATCCGGCCACGAGGCTATCGTGGACATGGACTACATGGTACCGGCGAGGATCCGCCTGGATCTGGCGGATTGATCGCTGTGTCCCCCGGAAGAGGTGCGGATCTAGCTCAGTGGAAGCCACCAGCTGTATAATGACAAGGCGATGATCGTTCGACTGGATCAACATTTGCAGATCGACGTAGGAGACTCAATGGAGATGCCCATGCGGAGACAAATCTCAGATCAAGACCCATTGTCAGTGATCAGAGGAGATCGATGGAGCGGCTACAAATGATAGTAAAAGCACCGCTGCGTATCAGCGGCGCTTGGCAATATAGTATAAAAATGAAAGTCTAAGCATGTAACCCGTAGAGTTCGTTACCGCTAATAAGGGTATTTTCAAAACACATTAACCGCTGTAGATGAGTTTGAGTATTTAGAGTCTATATTTCAAATAATAAAAAGTGTATAAAGTTTAATCAGATGGCGATTTGTGAAAATATTATTCGAAGAAGGTTTATAATATAGTGTTTGATTGAACAACGCGAGCGGGCGGTTGAGTGAAAGATGGCTGGCCACTCGCCGCAGGGCCAGGACGCAGCCGAGCAAGGCATGGACGCGAGGTTTATAATATAGTGTTTGATTGAACAACGGAAACTGTATAGTCTGTAACCGGTGAAAACGATGTGTTAAGGATGCAGAAACCGCTAAAATACGGGCTTACCGCTGTCTAAAAAACTAGAAAGTGGGGTTGATCACAGGAGGAAATATAGTGATATTGAGGTAAAAAGAAATAGGGATTATGTATTGTATAATGGCAAAAAGTTCAATATGTATTTTTTAATATAGTGACATTGTTGTATAAGTTCAAATGAAAAAAACATAAAACATAATGATATGCTAAGAAAACGAATAGGATAACAAAGAAATCAGAGTATAACAACATGATATGTGTGAAGGATATTGGTATTGAAGACGTTGATCGGAACATGTTTTGGTTAATGTAAAAGTTCAAATATTTGAATAACATATATGCCAACATTTAAAGGCTTTATGTATAATGTGTAGAGTTAAGAAATTATAGTTGAGAGTAGATATTAAAGAGTATATAGGAGGTGGAGTTTAAGGTTTTGTGTATTAGGTGTAAAGTTAAGTTAGGAATGGAAAGAAAATATTGTGTAGGAGGTAGGCTTTAAGAAATGTGTTTGGAGTTTAGGATAATTATAATAGTTAATGGTTTAGAAAATGTAGGGTTTAATTGATGGTGTAGATAAAGGATGAAGGATAATTAGTATAGTGTGTAGAGTTTAGGGTGTAAAGTTAAGAGATAAGAGTTGCGAGTAGAAATTGAAGAGTATATAGGAGGTGAGGTTTCATGATTTGTGTAATATGTGTAGAGTTAAGAGATGAGAGTTAAGAGTAGAAATTTTAGAGTGTATAGGAGGTAAAGTAATAGGTTTAGTGTGTAATGTATAAAGTTAAGAGATTAGAGTTGAGAGTAGGAATTAAAAGGTAGGAGGTAGAGTTAAAGGCTTTGTGTATAATGAGTAGAATTATGAGATATGAGTTAAGAGTAGGAATTAAATAGTTTAGAGGAGGTAGATGTTAGAGGAGGTAGAGGTTAAGTTTTGTGTTGGGGGGTTAGGATAGAAATTATTAGTTAATGGTTTAGAATGGATAATGTTGGGTTTAATGTATAGTGAAGGTTAATGATGAAGAATAATTATTATAGTGTGTAAAGTAAAGAAATATGATTTAGGAGTAGAAAAAAATGTATAGGAGGTTGTGTTAAAGGTTTAGTGTATAATGTGTAGAGTTAAGATATATGAGTTAGGAGTAGAAAGAAAAAAAAATATGTAGGAGGTAGAGTTTAAGGTTTTGTGTATAATGTGTAGAATATGAGAGTTAAGAGTAGAAAGGAAAAGAGTCTATAGGAGGTAGAGTTGAAGGTTTTTGTTTATTATGTTTAAAGTTAAGATATATGAGTTAGGAGTAGAATGAAAAGATTGTGAAGGAGGTTGAGTTAAAGTTTTGTGTTTGATTTAAGATATGTGAGTTAAGAGTAGAAAGTAAAGAGTGTATATAAGGTAGAGTTGAAGGTTTTGTTAATAATGTGTAGATATAGGAGATATGAGTTAAGAGTAGAAAGTAAATATTTTGTAGGAGGTAGTGTTAAAGTTTGTGTTTTGTGTTTAGGATAATATAGTAAAGAGTGTGTAGGAGGTGGGTTAAAAAGTATATTTGGGTTTGTATTGTAGAGTGTGTGGTAGGTGGAATAAAAGGTTAAGTGTGGGGGGGTTAATATGATTTGTAAGTATAATGTGTAGAGTTAAGATATTATTGTTAAGAGTAGAAAGTTAAGAGTGTGTGGGAGGTAGAGTTAAAGGTTTTAGGGTTGAGGTGGAGGGTTGCAATTAATGGGTAATGATTTAGTATGGATGATGTGGGTAAGTAAATGATTTAGAATAAAAAATGTAGGTTTAAGTATATAATGTAGGTGTAGAATATATTGTAAGTATAATGTGTAGAGTTAAGATGTTGGAGATAAAAAAAGAAATGTAAGAGTGTGTGGGAGGTGTAGTTAAAGGTTATGTGGTTGGGGTGGAATGTTTATAATGAATAATGGTTTAGGTTAGGAGTAGAAAGTAAAGAGTGTGTAGGAGGTAGAGTTAAAGAATAAAAGAGTATATAGAGTTAAGAGAAGTAGAATTTAAAAAGTGTGTAGGAGGTAGAGTTAACGGTTTTGTGTATAATGTGTAGAGTTAAGATATATAATAGTATAAGGTAGAGTTAAAGATGTTGTGTATATTGTGTGAAATTAAGAAATATATGTTAGGAAAATAAAGTAAGAAAGGTGTAGGAGGTAGAGTTTAAGTTTTGAGTTTGGGGTTTGGTATTATAATTAATAGTTAATGGTTTTGAATGTATAATGTAGGGTTTTATATATGGTGTTGGTAAATGATGAATAATTATTATAGTGGTTAGAGTTTAGAGATATAAGAAAAAGGTAAGAAAATTGAGAAGGTAATAGTGCGGGGCGTTTTGCTGTTAGTAAATTTTACTAGACACTAACTAAGTTAGTGGCATGTTAGCTGACTGTAAGTGGACGAGTTAGTTGTAGGAGAACAAACATGAAATACAGTAAACTGAAGCAATCTAAACACTTTGCGGCATTGATGCCGTCCTCGAGAGAATGTATCCGGACCATCCTTCCAATTCTAAAGGTCATCGAAAATGCCAAATGCCAAAGGAGAAATTATTCAGAACATTTAGTAAGATCCGACGAAAATTGGTATCGCTCGTTCGGCACTTACATGTTAGCAGAATTTACTAGACACTAACTAACTGTTATTTGCCTGTATAGCTGACTATACTGTCAGTGTACAGGGAGTACACTAGAAGGTAAATGTGAGGGTTTAGGGTTTAGGGTCCCTATACACCGGAGGACATTATAGTGAAATCAAGTCAAACCGGAGCGCCACTAGCCGCTGCTCCGTGTCCTCCACCTTTTGACTTGGTTTTAGTATGAAATTGCTCCGTGTCTTCCTCGAGGTCAATGTCCTCCATGTCTTGGCTCGGGGTTTCTATATTAAGACTCTGGAACAATTTTGACCAGGTTTTCGCGCTCTAAATGGATTCAATCACCAAGTCAACTGTTCAACTTCAAGTCAGTACTCAATACTATGCGTTACCAGCTCTGAAGCCAAGTACCGCTCAGTACGGTTAATATGCGTCAATCTGCGTCGATCGGAGCTGAAAACTCGTGTTTCCTCGGTTTAAAGCACGGGGAATACAACGCTACCAATCCTGGGCGATTTATTAGTCTGAAGCAGGCAGAGCAGTAATCCGAGGCGAACCGTTCGGCACTTCCGTGTAACTTCGTCAATTTTACACCTCTAGTGCTGGATTGATTATATGTTAGTTCGCGCGTAGATCAGTGGTACAACTCCTGTTTAAAGCACGCCCGTAGTTATAGAGGTAGCTCAATTTTTGATTAGGGTACAGGGTCCCTATACACCGGAGGACATTATAGTGAAATCAAGTCAAACCGGAGCGCCACTAGCCGCTGCTCCGTGTCCTCCACCTTTTGACTTGGTTTTAGTATGAAATTGCTCCGTGTCTTCCCCGAGGTCAATGTCCTCCATGTCGTGGCTCGGGTTTTCTATATTAAGACTCCGGAACAATTTTGACCAGGTTTTCGCGCTCTAAATGGATTCAATCACCAAGTCAACTGTTCAACTTCAAGTCAGTACTCAATACTATGCGTTACCAGCTCTGAAGCCAAGTACCGCTCAGTACGGTTAATATGCGTCAATCTGCGTCGATCGGAGCTGAAAACTCGTGTTTCCTCGGTTTAAAGCACGGGGAATACAACGCTACCAATCCTGGGCGATTTATTAGTCTGAAGCAGGCAGAGCAGTAATCCGAGGCGAACCGTTCGGCACTTCCGTGTAACTTCGTCAATTTTACACCTCTAGTGCTGGATTGATTATATGTTAGTTCGCGCGTAGATCAGTGGTACAACTCCTGTTTAAAGCACGCCCGTAGTTATAGCGATAGCTCACTTTATGCTTAGGGTACAGGGTCCCTATACACCGGAGGACATTATAGTGAAATCAAGTCAAACCGGAGCGCCACTAGCCGCTGCTCCGTGTCCTCCACCTTTTGACTTGGTTTTACTATGAAATTGCTCCGTGTCTTCCTCGAGGTCAATGTCCTCCATGTCTTGGCTCGGGGTTTCTATATTAAGACTCTGGAACAATTTTGACCAGGTTTTCGCGCTCTAAATGGATTCAATCACCAAGTCAACTGTTCAACTTCAAGTCAGTACTCAATACTATGCGTTACCAGCTCTGAAGCCAAGTACCGCTCAGTACGGTTAATATGCGTCAATCTGCGTCGATCGGAGCTGAAAACTCGTGTTTCCTCGGTTTAAAGCACGGGGAATACAACGCTACCAATCCTGGGCGATTTATTAGTCTGAAGCAGGCAGAGCAGTAATCCGAGGCGAACCGTTCGGCACTTCCGTGTAACTTCGTCAATTTTACACCTCTAGTGCTGGATTGATTATATGTTAGTTCGCGCGTAGATCAGTGGTACAACTCCTGTTTAAAGCACGCCCGTAGTTATAGCGATAGCTCACTTTATGCTTAGGGTACAGGGTCCCTATACACCGGAGGACATTATAGTGAAATCAAGTCAAACCGGAGCGCCACTAGCCGCTGCTCCGTGTCCTCCACCTTTTGACTTGGTTTTAGTATGAAATTGCTCCGTGTCTTCCCCGAGGTCAATGTCCTCCATGTCGTGGCTCGGGTTTTCTATATTAAGACTCCGGAACAATTTTGACCAGGTTTTCGCGCTCTAAATGGATTCAATCACCAAGTCAACTGTTCAACTTCAAGTCAGTACTCAATACTATGCGTTACCAGCTCTGAAGCCAAGTACCGCTCAGTACGGTTAATATGCGTCAATCTGCGTCGATCGGAGCTGAAAACTCGTGTTTCCTCGGTTTAAAGCACGGGGAATACAACGCTACCAATCCTGGGCGATTTATTAGTCTGAAGCAGGCAGAGCAGTAATCCGAGGCGAACCGTTCGGCACTTCCGTGTAACTTCGTCAATTTTACACCTCTAGTGCTGGATTGATTATATGTTAGTTCGCGCGTAGATCAGTGGTACAACTCCTGTTTAAAGCACGCCCGTAGTTATAGAGGTAGCTCAATTTTTGATTAGGGTACAGGGTCCCTATACACCGGAGGACATTATAGTGAAATCAAGTCAAACCGGAGCGCCACTAGCCGCTGCTCCGTGTCCTCCACCTTTTGACTTGGTTTTAGTATGAAATTGCTCCGTGTCTTCCCCGAGGTCAATGTCCTCCATGTCGTGGCTCGGGTTTTCTATATTAAGACTCCGGAACAATTTTGACCAGGTTTTCGCGCTCTAAATGGATTCAATCACCAAGTCAACTGTTCAACTTCAAGTCAGTACTCAATACTATGCGTTACCAGCTCTGAAGCCAAGTACCGCTCAGTACGGTTAATATGCGTCAATCTGCGTCGATCGGAGCTGAAAACTCGTGTTTCCTCGGTTTAAAGCACGGGGAATACAACGCTACCAATCCTGGGCGATTTATTAGTCTGAAGCAGGCAGAGCAGTAATCCGAGGCGAACCGTTCGGCACTTCCGTGTAACTTCGTCAATTTTACACCTCTAGTGCTGGATTGATTATATGTTAGTTCGCGCGTAGATCAGTGGTACAACTCCTGTTTAAAGCACGCCCGTAGTTATAGAGGTAGCTCAATTTTTGATTAGGGTACAGGGTCCCTATACACCGGAGGACATTATAGTGAAATCAAGTCAAACCGGAGCGCCACTAGCCGCTGCTCCGTGTCCTCCACCTTTTGACTTGGTTTTACTATGAAATTGCTCCGTGTCTTCCTCGAGGTCAATGTCCTCCATGTCTTGGCTCGGGGTTTCTATATTAAGACTCTGGAACAATTTTGACCAGGTTTTCGCGCTCTAAATGGATTCAATCACCAAGTCAACTGTTCAACTTCAAGTCAGTACTCAATACTATGCGTTACCAGCTCTGAAGCCAAGTACCGCTCAGTACGGTTAATATGCGTCAATCTGCGTCGATCGGAGCTGAAAACTCGTGTTTCCTCGGTTTAAAGCACGGGGAATACAACGCTACCAATCCTGGGCGATTTATTAGTCTGAAGCAGGCAGAGCAGTAATCCGAGGCGAACCGTTCGGCACTTCCGTGTAACTTCGTCAATTTTACACCTCTAGTGCTGGATTGATTATATGTTAGTTCGCGCGTAGATCAGTGGTACAACTCCTGTTTAAAGCACGCCCGTAGTTATAGAGGTAGCTCAATTTTTGATTAGGGTACAGGGTCCCTATACACCGGAGGACATTATAGTGAAATCAAGTCAAACCGGAGCGCCACTAGCCGCTGCTCCGTGTCCTCCACCTTTTGACTTGGTTTTACTATGAAATTGCTCCGTGTCTTCCTCGAGGTCAATGTCCTCCATGTCGTGGCTCGGGGTTTCTATATTAAGACTCTGGAACAATTTTGACCAGGTTTTCGCGCTCTAAATGGATTCAATCACCAAGTCAACTGTTCAACTTCAAGTCAGTACTCAATACTATGCGTTACCAGCTCTGAAGCCAAGTACCGCTCAGTACGGTTAATATGCGTCAATCTGCGTCGATCGGAGCTGAAAACTCGTGTTTCCTCGGTTTAAAGCACGGGGAATACAACGCTACCAATCCTGGGCGATTTATTAGTCTGAAGCAGGCAGAGCAGTAATCCGAGGCGAACCGTTCGGCACTTCCGTGTAACTTCGTCAATTTTACACCTCTAGTGCTGGATTGATTATATGTTAGTTCGCGCGTAGATCAGTGGTACAACTCCTGTTTAAAGCACGCCCGTAGTTATAGAGGTAGCTCAATTTTTGATTAGGGTACAGGGTCCCTATACACCGGAGGACATTATAGTGAAATCAAGTCAAACCGGAGCGCCACTAGCCGCTGCTCCGTGTCCTCCACCTTTTGACTTGGTTTTAGTATGAAATTGCTCCGTGTCTTCCCCGAGGTCAATGTCCTCCATGTCGTGGCTCGGGTTTTCTATATTAAGACTCCGGAACAATTTTGACCAGGTTTTCGCTGTAACGGGCCTAGTGAGTACCCGTCACTAGCTTACACGTAGCGGTGAGGAAGCGTCCAGTTCTCAGTAATACTGAGACCAAGTATTTAGTCCGAAGCAAAATCAACTCTGTTTTATTATTGAGGGCGGGGGCCCGTGGTCTAATGTGAACCACTCAAAGGCAGGTCAGCAGCTGATTGGCTGGAATGGGGTCTGGCTCCCCCACTTTCAGCCAATCAGATGATGACATGTCAGCACACGCTAGCCGTGTGCTGTTGTGCCTACTTATGTAATATCTGTAAGAGATCTACCTACTTATGTAAATGGAGGGCCCATTACATCACCCTCCTCTCAAAGTTGCGCTTACGCAACGTAAGCGCAAATAACACTGGAAAACAACTGAAGACAACCGCGGGACGATGAACGCGGTAGTCGGTGGCGGTAGTACCTTTTGACCAGGTTTTCGCGCTCTAAATGGATTCAATCACCAAGTCAACTGTTCAACTTCAAGTCAGTACTCAATACTATGCGTTACCAGCTCTGAAGCCAAGTACCGCTCAGTACGGTTAATATGCGTCAATCTGCGTCGATCGGAGCTGAAAACTCGTGTTTCCTCGGTTTAAAGCACGGGGAATACAACGCTACCAATCCTGGGCGATTTATTAGTCTGAAGCAGGCAGAGCAGTAATCCGAGGCGAACCGTTCGGCACTTCCGTGTAACTTCGTCAATTTTACACCTCTAGTGCTGGATTGATTATATGTTAGTTCGCGCGTAGATCAGTGGTACAACTCCTGTTTAAAGCACGCCCGTAGTTATAGAGGTAGCTCAATTTTTGATTAGGGTACAGGGTCCCTATACACCGGAGGACATTATAGTGAAATCAAGTCAAACCGGAGCGCCACTAGCCGCTGCTCCGTGTCCTCCACCTTTTGACTTGGTTTTAGTATGAAATTGCTCCGTGTCTTCCCCGAGGTCAATGTCCTCCATGTCGTGGCTCGGGTTTTCTATATTAAGACTCCGGAACAATTTTGACCAGGTTTTCGCTGTAACGGGCCTAGTGAGTACCCGTCACTAGCTTACACGTAGCGGTGAGGAAGCGTCCAGTTCTCAGTAATACTGAGACCAAGTATTTAGTCCGAAGCAAAATCAACTCTGTTTTATTATTGAGGGCGGGGGCCCGTGGTCTAATGTGAACCACTCAAAGGCAGGTCAGCAGCTGATTGGCTGGAATGGGGTCTGGCTCCCCCACTTTCAGCCAATCAGATGATGACATGTCAGCACACGCTAGCCGTGTGCTGTTGTGCCTACTTATGTAATATCTGTAAGAGATCTACCTACTTATGTAAATGGAGGGCCCATTACATCACCCTCCTCTCAAAGTTGCGCTTACGCAACGTAAGCGCAAATAACACTGGAAAACAACTGAAGACAACCGCGGGACGATGAACGCGGTAGTCGGTGGCGGTAGTACCTTTTGACCAGGTTTTCGCGCTCTAAATGGATTCAATCACCAAGTCAACTGTTCAACTTCAAGTCAGTACTCAATACTATGCGTTACCAGCTCTGAAGCCAAGTACCGCTCAGTACGGTTAATATGCGTCAATCTGCGTCGATCGGAGCTGAAAACTCGTGTTTCCTCGGTTTAAAGCACGGGGAATACAACGCTACCAATCCTGGGCGATTTATTAGTCTGAAGCAAACAGAGCAGTAATCCGAGGCGAACCGTTCGGCACTTCCGTGTAACTTCGTCAATTTTACAGCTCTAGTGCTGAACACTGGATTGATTATATGTTAGTTCGCGCGTAGATCAGTGGTACAACTCCTGTTTAAAACACGCCCGTAGTTATAGCGATAGCTCACTTTATGCTTAGGGTACAGGGTCCCTATACACCGGAGGACATTATAGTGAAATCAAGTCAAACCGGAGCGCCACTAGCCGCTGCTCCGTGTCCTCCACCTTTTGACTTGGTTTTACTATGAAATTGCTCCGTGTCTTCCTCGAGGTCAATGTCCTCCATGTCTTGGCTCGGGGTTTCTATATTAAGACTCTGGAACAATTTTGACCAGGTTTTCGCGCTCTAAATGGATTCAATCACCAAGTCAACTGTTCAACTTCAAGTCAGTACTCAATACTATGCGTTACCAGCTCTGAAGCCAAGTACCGCTCAGTACGGTTAATATGCGTCAATCTGCGTCGATCGGAGCTGAAAACTCGTGTTTCCTCGGTTTTAAGCACGGGGAATACAACGCTACCAGCCCCATGTGTCTAGGGCGATTTATTAGTCTGAAGCAAACAGAGCAGTAATCCGAGGCGAACCGTTCGGCACTTCCGTGTAACTTCGTCAATTTTACAGCTCTAGTGCTGAACACTGGATTGATTATATGTCAGTTCGCGCGTAGATCAGTGGTACAACTCCTGTTTAAAACACGCCCGTAGTTATAGCGATAGCTCACTTTATGCTTAGGGTACAGGGTCCCTATACACCGGAGGACATTATAGTGAAATCAAGTCAAACCGGAGCGCCACTAGCCGCTGCTCCGTGTCCTCCACCTTTTGACTTGGTTTTACTATGAAATTGCTCCGTGTCTTCCTCGAGGTCAATGTCCTCCATGTCTTGGCTCGGGTTTTCTATATTAAGACTCCGGAACAATTTTGACCAGGTTTTCGCTGTAACGGGCCTAGTGAGTACCCGTCACTAGCTTACACGTAGCGGTGAGGAAGCGTCCAGTTCTCAGTAATACTGAGACCAAGTATTTAGTCCGAAGCAAAATCAACTCTGTTTTATTATTGGGACCAGGGCGGGGGCCCGTGGTCTAATGTGAACCACTCAAAGGCAGGTCAGCAGCTGATTGGCTGGAATGGGGTCTGGCTCCCCCACTTTCAGCCAATCAGATGATGACATGTCAGCACACGCTAGCCGTGTGCTGTTGTGCCTACTTATGTAATATCTGTAAGAGATCTACCTACTTATGTAAATGGAGGGCCCATTACATCACCCTCCTCTCAAAGTTGCGCTTACGCAACGTAAGCGCAAATAACACTGGAAAACAACTGAAGACAACCGCGGGACGATGAACGCGGTAGTCGGTGGCGGTAGTACCTTTTGACCAGGTTTTCGCGCTCTAAATGGATTCAATCACCAAGTCAACTGTTCAACTTCAAGTCAGTACTCAATACTATGCGTTACCAGCTCTGAAGCCAAGTACCGCTCAGTACGGTTAATATGCGTCAATCTGCGTCGATCGGAGCTGAAAACTCGTGTTTCCTCGGTTTAAAGCACGGGGAATACAACGCTACCAATCCTGGGCGATTTATTAGTCTGAAGCAAACAGAGCAGTAATCCGAGGCGAACCGTTCGGCACTTCCGTGTAACTTCGTCAATTTTACAGCTCTAGTGCTGAACACTGGATTGATTATATGTCAGTTCGCGCGTAGATCAGTGGTACAACTCCTGTTTAAAACACGCCCGTAGTTATAGCGATAGCTCACTTTATGCTTAGGGTACAGGGTCCCTATACACCGGAGGACATTATAGTGAAATCAAGTCAAACCGGAGCGCCACTAGCCGCTGCTCCGTGTCCTCCACCTTTTGACTTGGTTTTACTATGAAATTGCTCCGTGTCTTCCTCGAGGTCAATGTCCTCCATGTCTTGGCTCGGGTTTTCTATATTAAGACTCCGGAACAATTTTGACCAGGTTTTCGCTGTAACGGGCCTAGTGAGTACCCGTCACTAGCTTACACGTAGCGGTGAGGAAGCGTCCAGTTCTCAGTAATACTGAGACCAAGTATTTAGTCCGAAGCAAAATCAACTCTGTTTTATTATTGAGGGCGGGGGCCCGTGGTCTAATGTGAACCACTCAAAGGCAGGTCAGCAGCTGATTGGCTGGAATGGGGTCTGGCTCCCCCACTTTCAGCCAATCAGATGATGACATGTCAGCACACGCTAGCCGTGTGCTGTTGTGCCTACTTATGTAATATCTGTAAGAGATCTACCTACTTATGTAAATGGAGGGCCCATTACATCACCCTCCTCTCAAAGTTGCGCTTACGCAACGTAAGCGCAAATAACACTGGAAAACAACTGAAGACAACCGCGGGACGATGAACGCGGTAGTCGGTGGCGGTAGTACCTTTTGACCAGGTTTTCGCGCTCTAAATGGATTCAATCACCAAGTCAACTGTTCAACTTCAAGTCAGTACTCAATACTATGCGTTACCAGCTCTGAAGCCAAGTACCGCTCAGTACGGTTAATATGCGTCAATCTGCGTCGATCGGAGCTGAAAACTCGTGTTTCCTCGGTTTTAAGCACGGGGAATACAACGCTACCAGCCCCATGTGTCTAGGGCGATTTATTAGTCTGAAGCAAACAGAGCAGTAATCCGAGGCGAACCGTTCGGCACTTCCGTGTAACTTCGTCAATTTTACAGCTCTAGTGCTGAACACTGGATTGATTATATGTCAGTTCGCGCGTAGATCAGTGGTACAACTCCTGTTTAAAACACGCCCGTAGTTATAGCGATAGCTCACTTTATGCTTCCCTATACACCGGAGGACATTATAGTGAAATCAAGTCAAACCGGAGCGCCACTAGCCGCTGCTCCGTGTCCTCCACCTTTTGACTTGGTTTTACTATGAAATTGCTCCGTGTCTTCCTCGAGGTCAATGTCCTCCATGTCTTGGCTCGGGTTTTCTATATTAAGACTCCGGAACAATTTTGACCAGGTTTTCGCTGTAACGGGCCTAGTGAGTACCCGTCACTAGCTTACACGTAGCGGTGAGGAAGCGTCCAGTTCTCAGTAATACTGAGACCAAGTATTTAGTCCGAAGCAAAATCAACTCTGTTTTATTATTGGGACCAGGGCGGGGGCCCGTGGTCTAATGTGAACCACTCAAAGGCAGGTCAGCAGCTGATTGGCTGGAATGGGGTCTGGCTCCCCCACTTTCAGCCAATCAGATGATGACATGTCAGCACACGCTAGCCGTGTGCTGTTGTGCCTACTTATGTAATATCTGTAAGAGATCTACCTACTTATGTAAATGGAGGGCCCATTACATCACCCTCCTCTCAAAGTTGCGCTTACGCAACGTAAGCGCAAATAACACTGGAAAACAACTGAAGACAACCGCGGGACGATGAACGCGGTAGTCGGTGGCGGTAGTACCTTTTGACCAGGTTTTCGCGCTCTAAATGGATTCAATCACCAAGTCAACTGTTCAACTTCAAGTCAGTACTCAATACTATGCGTTACCAGCTCTGAAGCCAAGTACCGCTCAGTACGGTTAATATGCGTCAATCTGCGTCGATCGGAGCTGAAAACTCGTGTTTCCTCGGTTTTAAGCACGGGGAATACAACGCTACCAGCCCCATGTGTCTAGGGCGATTTATTAGTCTGAAGCAAACAGAGCAGTAATCCGAGGCGAACCGTTCGGCACTTCCGTGTAACTTCGTCAATTTTACAGCTCTAGTGCTGAACACTGGATTGATTATATGTCAGTTCGCGCGTAGATCAGTGGTACAACTCCTGTTTAAAACACGCCCGTAGTTATAGCGATAGCTCACTTTATGCTTAGGGTACAGGGTCCCTATACACCGGAGGACATTATAGTGAAATCAAGTCAAACCGGAGCGCCACTAGCCGCTGCTCCGTGTCCTCCACCTTTTGACTTGGTTTTACTATGAAATTGCTCCGTGTCTTCCTCGAGGTCAATGTCCTCCATGTCTTGGCTCGGGTTTTCTATATTAAGACTCCGGAACAATTTTGACCAGGTTTTCGCTGTAACGGGCCTAGTGAGTACCCGTCACTACAGACAACGACGCAGAAATCCGGCACCACTGAATGCCATCCCCCATAGTAAAATATCGAGAAATCCCCGTCCATTACCACAGGGAACTGCAGAAAAAACACACGTCATTTCATATAAAGTACTTAAAAGCATATGATATACAAAGATGAAGCCTACTGATCAAATCTGATTGGCTGGAGGGGTCCACATGCACGGCTTTGTCTTGTCGGATATTTGTGTCGGCCGGATTTTTGTGTCGGCCGGATTTCTGCGTCGTTGTCTGTAGCTTACACGTAGCGGTGAGGAAGCGTCCAGTTCTCAGTAATACTGAGACCAAGTATTTAGTCCGAAGCAAAATCAACTCTGTTTTATTATTGGGACCAGGGCGGGGGCCCGTGGTCTAATGTGAACCACTCAAAGGCAGGTCAGCAGCTGATTGGCTGGAATGGGGTCTGGCTCCCCCACTTTCAGCCAATCAGATGATGACATGTCAGCACACGCTAGCCGTGTGCTGTTGTGCCTACTTATGTAATATCTGTAAGAGATCTACCTACTTATGTAAATGGAGGGCCCATTACATCACCCTCCTCTCAAAGTTGCGCTTACGCAACGTAAGCGCAAATAACACTGGAAAACAACTGAAGACAACCGCGGGACGATGAACGCGGTAGTCGGTGGCGGTAGTACCTTTTGACCAGGTTTTCGCGCTCTAAATGGATTCAATCACCAAGTCAACTGTTCAACTTCAAGTCAGTACTCAATACTATGCGTTACCAGCTCTGAAGCCAAGTACCGCTCAGTACGGTTAATATGCGTCAATCTGCGTCGATCGGAGCTGAAAACTCGTGTTTCCTCGGTTTTAAGCACGGGGAATACAACGCTACCAGCCCCATGTGTCTAGGGCGATTTATTAGTCTGAAGCAAACAGAGCAGTAATCCGAGGCGAACCGTTCGGCACTTCCGTGTAACTTCGTCAATTTTACAGCTCTAGTGCTGAACACTGGATTGATTATATGTCAGTTCGCGCGTAGATCAGTGGTACAACTCCTGTTTAAAACACGCCCGTAGTTATAGCGATAGCTCACTTTATGCTTAGGGTACAGGGTCCCTATACACCGGAGGACATTATAGTGAAATCAAGTCAAACCGGAGCGCCACTAGCCGCTGCTCCGTGTCCTCCACCTTTTGACTTGGTTTTACTATGAAATTGCTCCGTGTCTTCCTCGAGGTCAATGTCCTCCATGTCTTGGCTCGGGTTTTCTATATTAAGACTCCGGAACAATTTTGACCAGGTTTTCGCTGTAACGGGCCTAGTGAGTACCCGTCACTAGCTTACACGTAGCGGTGAGGAAGCGTCCAGTTCTCAGTAATACTGAGACCAAGTATTTAGTCCGAAGCAAAATCAACTCTGTTTTATTATTGGGACCAGGGCGGGGGCCCGTGGTCTAATGTGAACCACTCAAAGGCAGGTCAGCAGCTGATTGGCTGGAATGGGGTCTGGCTCCCCCACTTTCAGCCAATCAGATGATGACATGTCAGCACACGCTAGCCGTGTGCTGTTGTGCCTACTTATGTAATATCTGTAAGAGATCTACCTACTTATGTAAATGGAGGGCCCATTACATCACCCTCCTCTCAAAGTTGCGCTTACGCAACGTAAGCGCAAATAACACTGGAAAACAACTGAAGACAACCGCGGGACGATGAACGCGGTAGTCGGTGGCGGTAGTACCTTTTGACCAGGTTTTCGCGCTCTAAATGGATTCAATCACCAAGTCAACTGTTCAACTTCAAGTCAGTACTCAATACTATGCGTTACCAGCTCTGAAGCCAAGTACCGCTCAGTACGGTTAATATGCGTCAATCTGCGTCGATCGGAGCTGAAAACTCGTGTTTCCTCGGTTTTAAGCACGGGGAATACAACGCTACCAGCCCCATGTGTCTAGGGCGATTTATTAGTCTGAAGCAAACAGAGCAGTAATCCGAGGCGAACCGTTCGGCACTTCCGTGTAACTTCGTCAATTTTACAGCTCTAGTGCTGAACACTGGATTGATTATATGTCAGTTCGCGCGTAGATCAGTGGTACAACTCCTGTTTAAAACACGCCCGTAGTTATAGCGATAGCTCACTTTATGCTTAGGGTACAGGGTCCCTATACACCGGAGGACATTATAGTGAAATCAAGTCAAACCGGAGCGCCACTAGCCGCTGCTCCGTGTCCTCCACCTTTTGACTTGGTTTTACTATGAAATTGCTCCGTGTCTTCCTCGAGGTCAATGTCCTCCATGTCTTGGCTCGGGTTTTCTATATTAAGACTCCGGAACAATTTTGACCAGGTTTTCGCTGTAACGGGCCTAGTGAGTACCCGTCACTAGCTTACACGTAGCGGTGAGGAAGCGTCCAGTTCTCAGTAATACTGAGACCAAGTATTTAGTCCGAAGCAAAATCAACTCTGTTTTATTATTGGGACCAGGGCGGGGGCCCGTGGTCTAATGTGAACCACTCAAAGGCAGGTCAGCAGCTGATTGGCTGGAATGGGGTCTGGCTCCCCCACTTTCAGCCAATCAGATGATGACATGTCAGCACACGCTAGCCGTGTGCTGTTGTGCCTACTTATGTAATATCTGTAAGAGATCTACCTACTTATGTAAATGGAGGGCCCATTACATCACCCTCCTCTCAAAGTTGCGCTTACGCAACGTAAGCGCAAATAACACTGGAAAACAACTGAAGACAACCGCGGGACGATGAACGCGGTAGTCGGCGACCGACGCAGCTTGGACGACGGACATAGCGCTCGGCAACGAGCGCGAGTACGGAGAGTAGCGCCTCGGTGAGTGTGGATACCCGAGATGGCGATCAGCGCAACGCGACTCTTCGAAGCGACCCTTCGAAGTAACGACTGACCCGAGGAGAGAACCGTCGACTCGACTTGACGCACGAGCAGGATCAGCTTGGACATCTTCATCGCCGGTGACTGACGGCGGCGCGGTGCAGTGCGCAAGAGCGCTCAATTCCATCCTGGTGCACGTGGGTTCAATCCCCACGCGAGACACACGCTTCGTTCACGATGCGTGAGCGTCCTGAGCTTTTCCACGCGCGCTTCGACATCATCAAGCGTTGAAAACTCGGCCACCGAGACACATATCCATTGCAGGACACATCGTGGACACTCCACGTGAAGACGCACTCAGGCGCTGAGTGCACGCTGGATCGAAGCTCGTCGGTGGTGGAGGTCTTGGGCGTCACGAACATCAGCATGAGCGCGTCGAGTGACACTTGTGGCGACACAAGCGAGGGCGGATGTCGGAGCTTGAGGTCGGGGCTCAGCTCGGAGTCGGAAGGCACGCTTGGTGTTGAAGCTTGGTTCCACAGTCAAAGTCGTCATCGAGGTGGCTCGAAGTCAAGCCAGCTCAGTGGTCAAGCACTGAGTCGTCAAGCCGAAGGTCACCGGATCGGTTCCGGGGGTCGTCATCAGTTGTTGGTCCTAATCATCACGGCGAACCTCGCCGCGCGCTTGCGTCGAGGGTTCCCGTTCACTGTCGCTGTCGTTCGCGATCTCGTCCTCGTACTCGCGAACAACATCCGGGACGTCCCGGAGGAGAGTCGCGCGTGGCTCCCACGTATCGTCGTCTGGTGGAAAGCCAAGCCAGCGTACTCGGTAACGCCACGCGGCAGGAATCCCGCGCGAAGCCTGATCACTCGCACGGTTGCGGGTACGAGACGTAGCACGAGGAGGATCCTCGTGTGCCACGATGTGATCCACAATCCAACGTGTATCGCCAGCCGAGTCAACAATCGGCGGGGGCGGCTCGCGGCGGTAGCTTGTACGCTTGGGTAGCCCAAGGTGACCTGGAGGAAGCTGCGAATCGGGCGTGGGACGCTCAGGCGGAGGCTGAGGCGGCGACGACCCAAGTGGAGCTGCTGGCGCGGACTCGCGAGCTGGAGAGGCGTGTCTTCGGAGCGCCGCAGGCGGCAGCTCAACCTCGCCAGTCGGCGGCGAGGACTGCGCGTCGTGAGGGCCGCTCGCTCTACGCTCCGGTGCCGGAGGGTTCGTCGTCGACGGGATAGTCGCAGCATGGTACTTCTTGAGGCGCCCGACGTAGAACGTCGGGTGCAGCCGTAATGACGTAGGAATATCCAACGTGTAGGCTTCACCATTTACCTTCATGACTCTGAAAGGTCCAATGAATCGAGGCGCGAGTTTGCTCGCGCCAAGGTTAGTCACTGCTGACGATCGAATGCCGTCAGTTGACAGGAGCACTTGATCTCCTGTCTCGAATGCAACCATGTTCTTGCGCCCACGCTTGTCAGCATTTTCCTTTTGCTTGTCCACTGCGTCCTGCAGTGCGTCGCGCACAAAACGGGCAATTGATTGCCGTTGCAAGACGAACTCCGAAACAGCGGCGTTGTCGACAGGACGCGCCGGAGTCTTCGGCGCGTAGTTGGCAGCAACCGGAACCCCAGCGTTGCCTGGGTCAATCAATGTACGGGCAGTCCATGTCGCGAGAGGAGACGCCGCGATGTCCGGCGTTGCGAGGGCCTTCTTCGCCTTGGAACGGGTGACTGCATTCAGCGTCACGTCCTCGTGAGCTGCACTCGTCATGTCGTTAACACCATCTTCATCCCCACCCAAAGTGGAGCCACGAGGTGCCGTGGGGTGGCCCACGGCGATGAGAGCAGGCACGCGCGGATGGCGCGCGTTGTTGGCAAAGAATGGCGTCAAGCCAGTTGACGCGTGCTCAGCGTTGTTGAGTGCAAACTCAGCAAGGGGCAGGAAGGAGCTCCAACTCGCGAACGACGTCGCGTAGCTCCGAAGCACGTCTTCGAGGACCCGGTTGACTCGCTCCGTCTGGCCATCCGTCTCCGGATGAGCTGCCGTCGACATCGACAGCTTCGTACCCAGAAGCTGGAAGAGGCTGGACCAGAACGCGGACGTGAACCGCGGGTCACGACAATCGACTCTGGTAGACCATGATGACGGAAGACGCAGTCGATGAAGTGCGCCGCGGTCTCGGCCGCGGTGACCGTGCCACGCACGGGGATGAGATGCACCATCTTCGTGAATCGATCCACGAAGACCAAGACGCCGGTTCGACCTTCGGCGTCGGGAGGGAGCCCGAAGATGAAGTCCATGGAAACTGAGCGCCAGGCCTCAGTCGCGATCGGCAATGGTCGCAGGGGGGCCTGCGACGACTTCGATGGCTTCACCCGCTGACAGGTCTCGCAAGTGCGGACCCACTTGCGAACCCACTTGTACATGTGGGGCCAGAAGAAGTCGCGTGAAACAGCCGCGAATGTCTTCTCGCGGCCCAGATGCGCGCCCATGGGACTGTCGTGGAACTCGTGGATGATCCGAGCTCGCAAGTCGTCGTCGTTGGGCACGACGACTCGAGGAGCATCGAACTTGTCGATGTTGTAGCACAACAGATCACCGTCAAGGTGGTAGCGGTCGATCTGGTTGCGCGTGTTGCGCGACAGAGCCCCCAGTGTCTCGTCGCTGGGGGCGCGGAGATACGCCACAATGCCGGCGTAGACCGCGTCGTCTGCGTACGCTGCGACGATCTCGTCGCGAAGATCCATCTCCGGAGACACGTTCGTCAGGTTGATGCCTGACGCGATACACACAGCACAATGGTCGTCATCTTCATCTTCGTCGTCAATCACTTGACGACCCAGCACAGTCCGAGGGTCGTAGTCGGGTCGCCGAGACAGTGCATCGGCGAGGATGTTGTTCTTGCCCGGCTTGTAGTGGACGACGAAGTTATATTCGGCGAAGAACGACAACCAGCGAGCCATACGCTGGGAGAGATGAGGCGACTTCATCGCTGTCCGCAGCGATGCGTGATCCGTATACACAGCGAACGTCTGCTCGCCTAGCAGATACACTCTGAACTTGATCAGAGCGTACCGCATCGCAAGGAGCTCCTTGTCGTGGACGGGATAATTGCGCTCCGCCGGCTTCATCTGTCGTGACTGGTAGCTCACTACTCGCTCACGACCTTCGTCGTCGAACTGCATGAGCGCACACCCGATAGCGTAGTCGCTAGCGTCACACACAACGTGGAAGGGCTTCGAGTCATCTGGAAGCATCAAGATTGGCGCTGACGCCAAGCTCTTCTTCACCGAGTCGAACGCGGCTTGGTGCTCCGGACGCCACAACCACGTGGCGTCTTTCTTCAGCAAAGACGAGAGAGGCTGGATCAATCCAGCGTAGTCCTTCGTGTACTTGTGCAAGTAGTTCGCCAGACCCAGCCACTGACGAAGCTCAGTGGGGCTTGTAGGCGTAGGCCATAAATAAATAGACGAAATCTTCTCTGGGTCGGCGCGTGCTCCATTCTTGCTCACGTAACAGCCAAGCACCGGAATCTCCGGCGCGCAAAAGACGCACTTCTTGAGGTTGGCGTAGAGCTTGTTCTCTCGCATCACTTGAAAGACTTGCCTCAAGTGCCGCACATGGACTTCGACCGCGCTGAGATTTCCTTCAGCGCGACTGTGGACGAAGATGTCGTCAAAGTAACTCGGTGCAAAGTCACGGAGCGGGCGAAGCACATGGGACACCATGCGATTGAACGTCGCAGGTGCATTCTTCAAACCTTGGGGCATGACAAGCCACTCCCAGAGCATGCCGCTGGGAGTACTGACTGCCGTGAGAGGAATGTCGCTCTCTCGCATCAGGATCTGGTAGAAGCCATCGGTCAGGTCGATGGCGCTGTAGATGACACTGCCCGACATGGAGTCTAGTACCATGTCCTTGCGGGGGATCGGCGTCTGCGCCGGGATGGTGGCGTCGTTCAGCTTGTCGAAGGCGTGGACGATGCGCCATCCGCCGGTGGCCTTCTTCACACAGAAGGTCGGGCTCGAGTGCGGCGAGATACTCTCGCGGACGTGGCCGGCTTGCCGGCGACCCTCAAAGAAGTCGTCAATGGCCTTGACCTGGTCGCGCGGCAGCGGCCACTGCCGTGTCACGCAGTACTTCGAGCCAGGCGCGAGGTCGATCTCGTGGCGCACGCCACGATCTGCTGGCAGCTCTGCCGGAATCTTGTCGGGGAAGACGTCAGCAAACTCAAGAGCCGTCTCGTAGATCGGGTTGCCCGACGCCTTCAGCGACTCCCAAGACTGCGCAGCAAAGCGCTCTTCACGCGCTGACTTTGGTTCAGCGCTCTTCGGACGCGACGACGCGTCGACCGAGTCGACGGAGTTGATCGCATGTGACACCGAGTCACCATCGGTGATCAAGCACACCTGCTCAATGTCTCCGGCCTTAAGATCTCGGAGGAAGTTCTTCCAGGAGAGACCTGGGAGACTCGTGATGGACTTGGCGTCGCGAGGCGGACTCGCGACCTCGTTGACACGAGTGCGGTTCGGGGTCCCGTCCACATACTCGACCGTGCAGACCGACTCAGTCGGGGCTGAGGGTAGGTCCACTGCACGGCGAGGCTTCAATCGCCTCTTCGATCGGCGCGATGTCTTCGTGCGCCTCGAGCCCCTGCTCGAGATTGAGGTGTCGCTCTCGCTGGACGAGGCTTCACCCTCCTCTAGGCGCGAGAGCTCGTTCTCGACCGCGCCGTTCGCGCGCGGTGGCAGCTCCTGCTCGCCCGCGGCATCGTCATGCGGGAGCCCCTGCTCGACCACCTCGAAGTAGTGCGGGAGCCCCTGCTCGACCGCCTCATCAGCATGCGGGAGCCCCTGCTCGACCGCCTCATTAGCATGCGGGAGCCGCTGCTCGACCGCCTCGTTGGAAGGCGGGAACCACTGCTCGACCGCTTCCTTCACATACGGGAGCCGCTGCTCGACCGTCTCGTTCTTCATCCGCGGGAGCCACGGATGCTCAACCGCTCGCCTCTCACTCGCGCGCTCACGCGCGGGTTCTTCATCTTCGTCACCAGTCAGCAGCACTGCGCATGTCGTGCAGAGAGGGCCATCGCTCGCTCTGCGCACAACGTGCGTCGTGGACGCCCCGTCCACGACTATGACATGGGGGCAATCCCTTGGCGCGACCAAAAGATGCGTGAAGACTTCGGTCACGTCGAAGTCTTGACGCCGCTTGACCGACCGAGCCAACCAGTCGATCTGGGGCTGGTACCGAACCAACCATGGGATGCCCAGGATACAGTCGAACGCGTAGTTCATGTCGAAGACGATGAAGTTGTCGTTGCTGTGGAAACCATCAAACGTGTACGGCAACGACAACTCTCGCCGTGCGACACGGCGAGGCTTCCCATCCGCAAGCTTGACAATCACATCTCCAGGAAGATCTCGCACGGGAACGCCCGCGGGGAGAATCGACAGACACGACGCCCGGAAGAAGTTGTTGGTCGCCCCTGAGTCCAGGAGCGCGCGGAGAGGTCGCCGAGCACCGGCGACAAAGAGGCTGACGATGATCAGCCTCGAGTCGCCACTGGCAGTGGTGGCATTGAAATGTGCATGAAGCACGGGGGGGGGGGGGCTAGAAGGTCGGGCTGCCACCGGGGGACCCGGACCTCCATTCCAACCAGTAGGGCGCCCCGCCCCTACTGGTCCCGGCCGTTTTTTGGTTGTGCGGCCGGGGTCTTCTCGTCGGACGCAACATGCTCCATGTGCGCAATGACCGGAGCCGGCGCGCGGCACACCGCCGCGCGATGCCCAGACTTCCGGCAACGGAAGCAGGTCATCGGACGTGCTTCACAACCACCTCGTCCTCGCCCCGAGGACGACCACTGTTGGCGCTGCGACGCCTCAACGGCGTCGATCTCCATGGGCTCGGGCCCCGACGAGGGAACCTCCGCAGGCATCTGTCGTGCGTACGACGACGTCACCACGTAGTCCTCGCGTAGCGCGAGGGCGAATGCTTCTTCCAGAGTGGCGGGCTCAGCTCGCGTGAGACAGTACCGCGTCATGCCTTCGCGCATACCGAACACAAAGACGTGGACTTGAGACGCCATGTCGATCGGCTTCGTGACGATACACGAAGCGAGGTGGCGCGTCTTCTGGACGTAGTCGCGCATGGACATCTTGCCTTGCTTGAGGGCGAAGAATGTCGCGCGCATGCGCGACTCATCTTGAGGCGGCTCGAAGGCGAGACGCAGGTCACTCTGGATCGCCTCCAGAGTCGGGAACGCGAGTTGGTCGACAACGAGCTTGCCGAGGGCCCATTCCTTGGCCTTGCCGGAAAGACGGGACAGCAGGAAGTTCACCTTCGCTGACGGCGCCTCGATCAGCCTCGAGGCGATCGCGATGTCAATCTCCCTGAACCAGCGGTTCAGAGGGAGACGATCCGGGCCAGTCCCAGAGTATGAAGACGTCTCCATCTTCACGGCGTTGTTCTTGGACGCGTGCGAGGGAGTTGACACTCGCCGCTTTGCTTCGGCGAGCTCGCGATCCATGAACTCTTGGATGGCTTGGCGCTGTTGGTCGGGCGTCGCTGAGCTCAGCAGCGACGTGACGACAACTTCTCCGGACACCGCCGCGAGGCGGTGGAGTGCCTGCCACTCGATGGACGTCAGATGGGGGAAGGCCGCGTGCTCCAGCGTCATGGCTGGAGGTCCGGCGGGCTGGTCTTCACTCATCTCGAACTTGGTCATGGGAAGGACTACAAAGTGCTACCAGGTGTAACGGGCCTAGTGAGTACCCGTCACTAGCTTACACGTAGCGGTGAGGAAGCGTCCAGTTCTCAGTAATACTGAGACCAAGTATTTAGTCCGAAGCAAAATCAACTCTGTTTTATTATAGGGACCAGGGCGGGGGCCCGTGGTCTAATGTGAACCACTCAAAGGCAGGTCAGCAGCTGATTGGCTGGAATGGGGTCTGGCTCCCCCACTTTCAGCCAATCAGATGATGACATGTCAGCACACGCTAGCCGTGTACTGTTGTGCCTACTTATGTAATATCTGTAAGAGATCTACCTACTTATGTAAATGGAGGGCCCATTACATTCGCGCTCTAAATGGATTCAATCACCAAGTCAACTGTTCAACTTCAAGTCAGTACTCAATACTATGCGTTACCAGCTCTGAAGCCAAGTACCGCTCAGTACGGTTAATATGCGTCAATCTGCGTCGATCGGAGCTGAAAACTCGTGTTTCCTCGGTTTTAAGCACGGGGAATACAACGCTACCAGCCCCATGTGTCTAGGGCGATTTATTAGTCTGAAGCAAACAGAGCAGTAATCCGAGGCGAACCGTTCGGCACTTCCGTGTAACTTCGTCAATTTTACAGCTCTAGTGCTGAACACTGGATTGATTATATGTCAGTTCGCGCGTAGATCAGTGGTACAACTCCTGTTTAAAACACGCCCGTAGTTATAGCGATAGCTCACTTTATGCTTAGGGTACAGGGTCCCTATACACCGGAGGACATTATAGTGAAATCAAGTCAAACCGGAGCGCCACTAGCCGCTGCTCCGTGTCCTCCACCTTTTGACTTGGTTTTAGTATGAAATTGCTCCGTGTCTTCCTCGAGGTCAATGTCCTCCATGTTTTGGCTCGGGTTTTCTATATTAAGACTCCGGAACAATTTTGACCAGGTTTTACAGCTTTAGTGCTGAGCACTGGAGGGATTATATGTTAGTTCGCGCGTAGATCAGTGGTACAACTCCTGTTTAAAACACGCCCGTAGTTATAGAGGTAGCTCAATTTTTGCTTAGGGTACAGGGTCCCTATACACCGGAGGACATTATAGTGAAATCAAGTCAAACCGGAGCACCACTAGCCGCTGCTCCGTGTCCTCCACCTTTTGACTTGGTTTTAGTATGAAATTGCTCCGTGTCTTCCTCGAGGTCAATGTCCTCCATGTTTTGGCTCGGGTTTTCTATATTAAGACTCCGGAACAATTTTGACCAGGTTTTACAGCTTTAGTGCTGAGCACTGGAGGGATTATATGTTAGTTCGCGCGTAGATCAGTGGTACAACTCCTGTTTAAAACACGCCCGTAGTTATAGAGGTAGCTCAATTTTTGCTTAGGGTACAGGGTCCCTATACACCGGAGGACATTATAGTGAAATCAAGTCAAACCGGAGCACCACTAGCCGCTGCTCCGTGTCCTCCACCTTTTGACTTGGTTTTAGTATGAAATTGCTCCGTGTCTTCCTCGAGGTCAATGTCCTCCATGTTTTGGCTCGGGTTTTCTATATTAAGACTCCGGAACAATTTTGACCAGGTTTTACAGCTTTAGTGCTGAGCACTGGAGGGATTATATGTTAGTTCGCGCGTAGATCAGTGGTACAACTCCTGTTTAAAACACGCCCGTAGTTATAGAGGTAGCTCACTTTTTGCTTAGGGTACAGGGTCCCTATACACCGGAGGACATTATAGTGAAATCAAGTCAAACCGGAGCACCACTAGCCGCTGCTCCGTGTCCTCCACCTTTTGACTTGGTTTTAGTATGAAATTGCTCCGTGTCTTCCTCGAGGTCAATGTCCTCCATGTTTTGGCTCGGGTTTTCTATATTAAGACTCCGGAACAATTTTGACCAGGTTTTACAGCTTTAGTGCTGAGCACTGGAGGGATTATATGTTAGTTCGCGCGTAGATCAGTGGTACAACTCCTGTTTAAAACACGCCCGTAGTTATAGAGATAGCTCACTTTTTGCTTAGGGTACAGGGTCCCTATACACCGGAGGACATTATAGTGAAATCAAGTCAAACCGGAGCACCACTAGCCGCTGCTCCGTGTCCTCCACCTTTTGACTTGGTTTTAGTATGAAATTGCTCCGTGTCTTCCTCGAGGTCAATGTCCTCCATGTTTTGGCTCGGGTTTTCTATATTAAGACTCCGGAACAATTTTGACCAGGTTTTACAGCTTTAGTGCTGAGCACTGGAGGGATTATATGTTAGTTCGCGCGTAGATCAGTGGTACAACTCCTGTTTAAAACACGCCCGTAGTTATAGAGGTAGCTCACTTTTTGCTTAGGGTACAGGGTCCCTATACACCGGAGGACATTATAGTGAAATCAAGTCAAACCGGAGCACCACTAGCCGCTGCTCCGTGTCCTCCACCTTTTGACTTGGTTTTAGTATGAAATTGCTCCGTGTCTTCCTCGAGGTCAATGTCCTCCATGTTTTGGCTCGGGTTTTCTATATTAAGACTCCGGAACAATTTTGACCAGGTTTTACAGCTTTAGTGCTGAGCACTGGAGGGATTATATGTTAGTTCGCGCGTAGATCAGTGGTACAACTCCTGTTTAAAACACGCCCGTAGTTATAGAGATAGCTCACTTTTTGCTTAGGGTACAGGGTCCCTATACACCGGAGGACATTATAGTGAAATCAAGTCAAACCGGAGCACCACTAGCCGCTGCTCCGTGTCCTCCACCTTTTGACTTGGTTTTAGTATGAAATTGCTCCGTGTCTTCCTCGAGGTCAATGTCCTCCATGTTTTGGCTCGGGTTTTCTATATTAAGACTCCGGAACAATTTTGACCAGGTTTTACAGCTTTAGTGCTGAGCACTGGAGGGATTATATGTTAGTTCGCGCGTAGATCAGTGGTACAACTCCTGTTTAAAACACGCCCGTAGTTATAGAGATAGCTCACTTTTTGCTTAGGGTACAGGGTCCCTATACACCGGAGGACATTATAGTGAAATCAAGTCAAACCGGAGCACCACTAGCCGCTGCTCCGTGTCCTCCACCTTTTGACTTGGTTTTACTATGAAATTGCTCCGTGTCTTCCTCGAGGTCAATGTCCTCCATGTTTTGGCTCGGGTTTTCTATATTAAGACTCCGGAACAATTTTGACCAGGTTTTACAGCTTTAGTGCTGAGCACTGGAGGGATTATATGTTAGTTCGCGCGTAGATCAGTGGTACAACTCCTGTTTAAAACACGCCCGTAGTTATAGAGGTAGCTCAATTTTTGCTTAGGGTACAGGGTCCCTATACACCGGAGGACATTATAGTGAAATCAAGTCAAACCGGAGCACCACTAGCCGCTGCTCCGTGTCCTCCACCTTTTGACTTGGTTTTAGTATGAAATTGCTCCGTGTCTTCCTCGAGGTCAATGTCCTCCATGTTTTGGCTCGGGTTTTCTATATTAAGACTCCGGAGCAATTTTGACCAGGTTTTACAGCTTTAGTGCTGAGCACTGGAGGGATTATATGTTAGTTCGCGCGTAGATCAGTGGTACAACTCCTGTTTAAAACACGCCCGTAGTTATAGAGATAGCTCACTTTTTGCTTAGGGTACAGGGTCCCTATACACCGGAGGACATTATAGTGAAATCAAGTCAAACCGGAGCACCACTAGCCGCTGCTCCGTGTCCTCCACCTTTTGACTTGGTTTTAGTATGAAATTGCTCCGTGTCTTCCTCGAGGTCAATGTCCTCCATGTTTTGGCTCGGGTTTTCTATATTAAGACTCCGGAACAATTTTGACCAGGTTTTACAGCTTTAGTGCTGAGCACTGGAGGGATTATATGTTAGTTCGCGCGTAGATCAGTGGTACAACTCCTGTTTAAAACACGCCCGTAGTTATAGAGATAGCTCACTTTTTGCTTAGGGTACAGGGTCCCTATACACCGGAGGACATTATAGTGAAATCAAGTCAAACCGGAGCACCACTAGCCGCTGCTCCGTGTCCTCCACCTTTTGACTTGGTTTTACTATGAAATTGCTCCGTGTCTTCCTCGAGGTCAATGTCCTCCATGTTTTGGCTCGGGTTTTCTATATTAAGACTCCGGAACAATTTTGACCAGGTTTTACAGCTTTAGTGCTGAGCACTGGAGGGATTATATGTTAGTTCGCGCGTAGATCAGTGGTACAACTCCTGTTTAAAACACGCCCGTAGTTATAGAGATAGCTCACTTTTTGCTTAGGGTACAGGGTCCCTATACACCGGAGGACATTATAGTGAAATCAAGTCAAACCGGAGCACCACTAGCCGCTGCTCCGTGTCCTCCACCTTTTGACTTGGTTTTAGTATGAAATTGCTCCGTGTCTTCCTCGAGGTCAATGTCCTCCATGTTTTGGCTCGGGTTTTCTATATTAAGACTCCGGAACAATTTTGACCAGGTTTTACAGCTTTAGTGCTGAGCACTGGAGGGATTATATGTTAGTTCGCGCGTAGATCAGTGGTACAACTCCTGTTTAAAACACGCCCGTAGTTATAGAGATAGCTCACTTTTTGCTTAGGGTACAGGGTCCCTATACACCGGAGGACATTATAGTGAAATCAAGTCAAACCGGAGCACCACTAGCCGCTGCTCCGTGTCCTCCACCTTTTGACTTGGTTTTAGTATGAAATTGCTCCGTGTCTTCCTCGAGGTCAATGTCCTCCATGTTTTGGCTCGGGTTTTCTATATTAAGACTCCGGAACAATTTTGACCAGGTTTTACAGCTTTAGTGCTGAGCACTGGAGGGATTATATGTTAGTTCGCGCGTAGATCAGTGGTACAACTCCTGTTTAAAACACGCCCGTAGTTATAGAGATAGCTCACTTTTTGCTTAGGGTACAGGGTCCCTATACACCGGAGGACATTATAGTGAAATCAAGTCAAACCGGAGCACCACTAGCCGCTGCTCCGTGTCCTCCACCTTTTGACTTGGTTTTAGTATGAAATTGCTCCGTGTCTTCCTCGAGGTCAATGTCCTCCATGTTTTGGCTCGGGTTTTCTATATTAAGACTCCGGAACAATTTTGACCAGGTTTTACAGCTTTAGTGCTGAGCACTGGAGGGATTATATGTTAGTTCGCGCGTAGATCAGTGGTACAACTCCTGTTTAAAACACGCCCGTAGTTATAGAGATAGCTCACTTTTTGCTTAGGGTACAGGGTCCCTATACACCGGAGGACATTATAGTGAAATCAAGTCAAACCGGAGCACCACTAGCCGCTGCTCCGTGTCCTCCACCTTTTGACTTGGTTTTACTATGAAATTGCTCCGTGTCTTCCTCGAGGTCAATGTCCTCCATGTTTTGGCTCGGGTTTTCTATATTAAGACTCCGGAACAATTTTGACCAGGTTTTACAGCTTTAGTGCTGAGCACTGGAGGGATTATATGTTAGTTCGCGCGTAGATCAGTGGTACAACTCCTGTTTAAAACACGCCCGTAGTTATAGAGGTAGCTCACTTTTTGCTTAGGGTACAGGGTCCCTATACACCGGAGGACATTATAGTGAAATCAAGTCAAACCGGAGCACCACTAGCCGCTGCTCCGTGTCCTCCACCTTTTGACTTGGTTTTAGTATGAAATTGCTCCGTGTCTTCCTCGAGGTCAATGTCCTCCATGTTTTGGCTCGGGTTTTCTATATTAAGACTCCGGAACAATTTTGACCAGGTTTTACAGCTTTAGTGCTGAGCACTGGAGGGATTATATGTTAGTTCGCGCGTAGATCAGTGGTACAACTCCTGTTTAAAACACGCCCGTAGTTATAGAGATAGCTCACTTTTTGCTTAGGGTACAGGGTCCCTATACACCGGAGGACATTATAGTGAAATCAAGTCAAACCGGAGCACCACTAGCCGCTGCTCCGTGTCCTCCACCTTTTGACTTGGTTTTAGTATGAAATTGCTCCGTGTCTTCCTCGAGGTCAATGTCCTCCATGTTTTGGCTCGGGTTTTCTATATTAAGACTCCGGAACAATTTTGACCAGGTTTTACAGCTTTAGTGCTGAGCACTGGAGGGATTATATGTTAGTTCGCGCGTAGATCAGTGGTACAACTCCTGTTTAAAACACGCCCGTAGTTATAGAGATAGCTCACTTTTTGCTTAGGGTACAGGGTCCCTATACACCGGAGGACATTATAGTGAAATCAAGTCAAACCGGAGCACCACTAGCCGCTGCTCCGTGTCCTCCACCTTTTGACTTGGTTTTAGTATGAAATTGCTCCGTGTCTTCCTCGAGGTCAATGTCCTCCATGTTTTGGCTCGGGTTTTCTATATTAAGACTCCGGAACAATTTTGACCAGGTTTTACAGCTTTAGTGCTGAGCACTGGAGGGATTATATGTTAGTTCGCGCGTAGATCAGTGGTACAACTCCTGTTTAAAACACGCCCGTAGTTATAGAGGTAGCTCAATTTTTGCTTAGGGTACAGGGTCCCTATACACCGGAGGACATTATAGTGAAATCAAGTCAAACCGGAGCACCACTAGCCGCTGCTCCGTGTCCTCCACCTTTTGACTTGGTTTTAGTATGAAATTGCTCCGTGTCTTCCTCGAGGTCAATGTCCTCCATGTTTTGGCTCGGGTTTTCTATATTAAGACTCCGGAACAATTTTGACCAGGTTTTACAGCTTTAGTGCTGAGCACTGGAGGGATTATATGTTAGTTCGCGCGTAGATCAGTGGTACAACTCCTGTTTAAAACACGCCCGTAGTTATAGAGATAGCTCACTTTTTGCTTAGGGTACAGGGTCCCTATACACCGGAGGACATTATAGTGAAATCAAGTCAAACCGGAGCACCACTAGCCGCTGCTCCGTGTCCTCCACCTTTTGACTTGGTTTTAGTATGAAATTGCTCCGTGTCTTCCTCGAGGTCAATGTCCTCCATGTTTTGGCTCGGGTTTTCTATATTAAGACTCCGGAACAATTTTGACCAGGTTTTACAGCTTTAGTGCTGAGCACTGGAGGGATTATATGTTAGTTCGCGCGTAGATCAGTGGTACAACTCCTGTTTAAAACACGCCCGTAGTTATAGAGATAGCTCACTTTTTGCTTAGGGTACAGGGTCCCTATACACCGGAGGACATTATAGTGAAATCAAGTCAAACCGGAGCACCACTAGCCGCTGCTCCGTGTCCTCCACCTTTTGACTTGGTTTTAGTATGAAATTGCTCCGTGTCTTCCTCGAGGTCAATGTCCTCCATGTTTTGGCTCGGGTTTTCTATATTAAGACTCCGGAACAATTTTGACCAGGTTTTACAGCTTTAGTGCTGAGCACTGGAGGGATTATATGTTAGTTCGCGCGTAGATCAGTGGTACAACTCCTGTTTAAAACACGCCCGTAGTTATAGAGATAGCTCAATTTTTGCTTAGGGTACAGGGTCCCTATACACCGGAGGACATTATAGTGAAATCAAGTCAAACCGGAGCACCACTAGCCGCTGCTCCGTGTCCTCCACCTTTTGACTTGGTTTTAGTATGAAATTGCTCCGTGTCTTCCTCGAGGTCAATGTCCTCCATGTTTTGGCTCGGGTTTTCTATATTAAGACTCCGGAACAATTTTGACCAGGTTTTACAGCTTTAGTGCTGAGCACTGGAGGGATTATATGTTAGTTCGCGCGTAGATCAGTGGTACAACTCCTGTTTAAAACACGCCCGTAGTTATAGAGATAGCTCACTTTTTGCTTAGGGTACAGGGTCCCTATACACCGGAGGACATTATAGTGAAATCAAGTCAAACCGGAGCACCACTAGCCGCTGCTCCGTGTCCTCCACCTTTTGACTTGGTTTTAGTATGAAATTGCTCCGTGTCTTCCTCGAGGTCAATGTCCTCCATGTTTTGGCTCGGGTTTTCTATATTAAGACTCCGGAACAATTTTGACCAGGTTTTACAGCTTTAGTGCTGAGCACTGGAGGGATTATATGTTAGTTCGCGCGTAGATCAGTGGTACAACTCCTGTTTAAAACACGCCCGTAGTTATAGAGGTAGCTCAATTTTTGCTTAGGGTACAGGGTCCCTATACACCGGAGGACATTATAGTGAAATCAAGTCAAACCGGAGCACCACTAGCCGCTGCTCCGTGTCCTCCACCTTTTGACTTGGTTTTAGTATGAAATTGCTCCGTGTCTTCCTCGAGGTCAATGTCCTCCATGTTTTGGCTCGGGTTTTCTATATTAAGACTCCGGAACAATTTTGACCAGGTTTTACAGCTTTAGTGCTGAGCACTGGAGGGATTATATGTTAGTTCGCGCGTAGATCAGTGGTACAACTCCTGTTTAAAACACGCCCGTAGTTATAGAGATAGCTCACTTTTTGCTTAGGGTACAGGGTCCCTATACACCGGAGGACATTATAGTGAAATCAAGTCAAACCGGAGCACCACTAGCCGCTGCTCCGTGTCCTCCACCTTTTGACTTGGTTTTAGTATGAAATTGCTCCGTGTCTTCCTCGAGGTCAATGTCCTCCATGTTTTGGCTCGGGTTTTCTATATTAAGACTCCGGAACAATTTTGACCAGGTTTTACAGCTTTAGTGCTGAGCACTGGAGGGATTATATGTTAGTTCGCGCGTAGATCAGTGGTACAACTCCTGTTTAAAACACGCCCGTAGTTATAGAGGTAGCTCAATTTTTGCTTAGGGTACAGGGTCCCTATACACCGGAGGACATTATAGTGAAATCAAGTCAAACCGGAGCACCACTAGCCGCTGCTCCGTGTCCTCCACCTTTTGACTTGGTTTTACTATGAAATTGCTCCGTGTCTTCCTCGAGGTCAATGTCCTCCATGTTTTGGCTCGGGTTTTCTATATTAAGACTCCGGAACAATTTTGACCAGGTTTTACAGCTTTAGTGCTGAGCACAGGAGGGATTATATGTTAGTTCGCGCGTAGATCAGTGGTACAACTCCTGTTTAAAACACGCCCGTAGTTATAGAGGTAGCTCAATTTTTGCTTAGGGTACAGGGTCCCTATACACCGGAGGACATTATAGTGAAATCAAGTCAAACCGGAGCACCACTAGCCGCTGCTCCGTGTCCTCCACCTTTTGACTTGGTTTTAGTATGAAATTGCTCCGTGTCTTCCTCGAGGTCAATGTCCTCCATGTTTTGGCTCGGGTTTTCTATATTAAGACTCTGGAACAATTTTGACCAGGTTTTACAGCTTTAGTGCTGAGCACTGGAGGGATTATATGTTAGTTCGCGCGTAGATCAG
The DNA here is from genome assembly GCA_033557925.1 of Phytophthora x cambivora. NCBI lineage: Eukaryota > Oomycota > Peronosporomycetes > Peronosporales > Peronosporaceae > Phytophthora > Phytophthora x cambivora. The sequence goes on along the minus strand of JAUCEB010000008.1, from coordinate 264,950 downwards.
TGGTACAACTCCTGTTTAAAACACGCCCGTAGTTATAGAGATAGCTCACTTTTTGCTTAGGGTACAGGGTCCCTATACACCGGAGGACATTATAGTGAAATCAAGTCAAACCGGAGCACCACTAGCCGCTGCTCCGTGTCCTCCACCTTTTGACTTGGTTTTACTATGAAATTGCTCCGTGTCTTCCTCGAGGTCAATGTCCTCCATGTTTTGGCTCGGGTTTTCTATATTAAGACTCCGGAACAATTTTGACCAGGTTTTACAGCTTTAGTGCTGAGCACTGGAGGGATTATATGTTAGTTCGCGCGTAGATCAGTGGTACAACTCCTGTTTAAAACACGCCCGTAGTTATAGAGATAGCTCACTTTTTGCTTAGGGTACAGGGTCCCTATACACCGGAGGACATTATAGTGAAATCAAGTCAAACCGGAGCACCACTAGCCGCTGCTCCGTGTCCTCCACCTTTTGACTTGGTTTTACTATGAAATTGCTCCGTGTCTTCCTCGAGGTCAATGTCCTCCATGTTTTGGCTCGGGTTTTCTATATTAAGACTCCGGAACAATTTTGACCAGGTTTTACAGCTTTAGTGCTGAGCACTGGAGGGATTATATGTTAGTTCGCGCGTAGATCAGTGGTACAACTCCTGTTTAAAACACGCCCGTAGTTATAGAGATAGCTCACTTTTTGCTTAGGGTACAGGGTCCCTATACACCGGAGGACATTATAGTGAAATCAAGTCAAACCGGAGCACCACTAGCCGCTGCTCCGTGTCCTCCACCTTTTGACTTGGTTTTACTATGAAATTGCTCCGTGTCTTCCTCGAGGTCAATGTCCTCCATGTTTTGGCTCGGGTTTTCTATATTAAGACTCTGGAACAATTTTGACCAGGTTTTACAGCTTTAGTGCTGAGCACTGGAGGGATTATATGTTAGTTCGCGCGTAGATCAGTGGTACAACTCCTGTTTAAAACACGCCCGTAGTTATAGAGATAGCTCACTTTTTGCTTAGGGTACAGGGTCCCTATACACCGGAGGACATTATAGTGAAATCAAGTCAAACCGGAGCACCACTAGCCGCTGCTCCGTGTCCTCCACCTTTTGACTTGGTTTTACTATGAAATTGCTCCGTGTCTTCCTCGAGGTCAATGTCCTCCATGTTTTGGCTCGGGTTTTCTATATTAAGACTCCGGAACAATTTTGACCAGGTTTTACAGCTTTAGTGCTGAGCACTGGAGGGATTATATGTTAGTTCGCGCGTAGATCAGTGGTACAACTCCTGTTTAAAACACGCCCGTAGTTATAGAGATAGCTCACTTTTTGCTTAGGGTACAGGGTCCCTATACACCGGAGGACATTATAGTGAAATCAAGTCAAACCGGAGCACCACTAGCCGCTGCTCCGTGTCCTCCACCTTTTGACTTGGTTTTACTATGAAATTGCTCCGTGTCTTCCTCGAGGTCAATGTCCTCCATGTTTTGGCTCGGGTTTTCTATATTAAGACTCCGGAACAATTTTGACCAGGTTTTACAGCTTTAGTGCTGAGCACTGGAGGGATTATATGTTAGTTCGCGCGTAGATCAGTGGTACAACTCCTGTTTAAAACACGCCCGTAGTTATAGAGATAGCTCACTTTTTGCTTAGGGTACAGGGTCCCTATACACCGGAGGACATTATAGTGAAATCAAGTCAAACCGGAGCACCACTAGCCGCTGCTCCGTGTCCTCCACCTTTTGACTTGGTTTTACTATGAAATTGCTCCGTGTCTTCCTCGAGGTCAATGTCCTCCATGTTTTGGCTCGGGTTTTCTATATTAAGACTCCGGAACAATTTTGACCAGGTTTTACAGCTCTAGTGCTGAACACTGGATTGATTATATGTCAGTTCGCGCGTAGATCAGTGGTACAACTCCTGTTTAAAACACGCCCGTAGTTATAGCGATAGCTCACTTTATGCTTAGGGTACAGGGTCCCTATACACCGGAGGACATTATAGTGAAATCAAGTCAAACCGGAGCGCCACTAGCCGCTGCTCCGTGTCCTCCACCTTTTGACTTGGTTTTAGTATGAAATTGCTCCGTGTCTTCCTCGAGGTCAATGTCCTCCATGTCGTGGCTCGGGTTTTCTATATTAAGACTCCGGAACAATTTTGACCAGGTTTTCACGCTGTAAAGGGATTCAATCACCAAGTCAACTGTTCAACTTCAAGTCAGTCCTCAATACTATGCGTTACCAGCTCTGAAGCCAAGTACCGCTCAGTACGGTTAATATGCGTCAATCAGCGTCGATCGGAGCTGAAAACTCGTGTTTCCTCGGTTTGAAGCACGGGGAATACAACGCTACCAGCCCCATGTGTCTAGGGCGATTTATTAGTCTGAAACAGGCAGAGTAATAACGCTGAATCACATGAAAATTACTCAACAAAATGGAGTTGTTTGGAAACGTTTGCGTCAAGATATCCTGGCATGGCTTCCGTTCATTAGAGCGAATGCGCGGTTTCCATCAGTGTATGCATACGTACACCCGCTTGAATGTATTGGATTAAGATGTGGTTTTAACAACGTGTCTTTTATCTTTCCAAGCAGAAGGCCCCCCACGCGGGTATTCAGCATCTCAGCATCTGCCAGTACAACCAAGTCATCTCGTTGGTACAAGTTAAGATATTTCTCGACTTTTTCCAGTTCTTGTGGTAATGCTTAAGCTCGGCCGTTACGCTTTTTCATGCCCTCCGTGGAGCAGCTCCATCTACGTAGGAGCACAAACATGTGAACTCATCAATACCCCCACCCACTCAGTTCCACACATTCGCCGTACATATACAAGAGATTTAGGCAATGCGCGATCGATGAAGCACCAGCGCAGCGATACAAGGGACTCTATCAGTCGGGGGAAGTGGCTGGCGCGCGTCCAGGATCTGGTGAAGGAGCGTGGCGTGTGTGGGTCGACCGTAGTACGCTCCGAGCTGCATCGGTGTGCTGCAAGGGGGCGGTGGAGGAGGTTTTTGAAGCGTGGCAAAAATGGGTGGCTGGCTGTGGCTTTTAGGGATGCAGAAACCGCTACAAATACGGGCTATAACATGATAAATATGCATGTATCGAAGTTAGGACTAAACCGCTGTTAAAAAAATAGAAAGTGGGGTTGATCACTGGAGGAAATATAGTGATATTGACGTAGATAGAAATAGCAATTAATTATTATATAATGGCAAATAATCCAATAAGTAATTTTTAATACAATGATGTTATTATATAAGTTCAAGTGAATAAAAATAAAACAAAAAGAGATGATAAGAAAACAAATAGGATAACAAAGAAAGCAGAGTCTAACAATCTTATATGGGTAAAAGACATTGGTATTGAACATTTTGATCGGTACATGTTTTGTTTGATGAAAAATTTCAAATGTTTCAATAACATATATGCCAATTTAGTATGCGAAACATCGTTAAAGTAAATGCCCGTTAAACCGCTAATATGATATTATTTTTGTAAACGTTTGGGTTTGGAGTAGAAAGTAAAGAGTGTGTTGGAGGTAGGGTTAAAGGTTTTGTGTATAAAATGTCGGGTTAAGAGATTACAGTTAAGAGTAGAAATTAAAAAGTGTATAGGAGATGTGTGTAGGAGGTAGGGTTTAAGATTTTGTGGTTATGAGATTAGAGATAACAGTAGAGATTAAATAGTGTATATGTGATGGAGTTTAAGGTTTTGTGTATAATATGTAGAGTTAGGATGTAGAGTTAAAGGTTTAGTGTGTAATATGCAGATTTAATAGATATGAGTTAAGAGTAGAAAATAAAGAGTATGTAGGAGGTAAGGTTTAGGGGTTTGTGTATAATGTGTAGAGTTAAGAGAAATGAGTTAAGAGTAGAAAATAAAGAGTGAGTAGAAGGTTAAATTAGAGGTTTAGTGTGAAATATGTAGAGGTAAGATTTTATATTAAAGAGTGTATAGGATGTAGAGTAAAAGGTGTAGTGTATAATGTGTAGAGTTAAGAGATTAGAGTTGAGAGTAGAAATTAAAAGGTATATAGGAGGTAGAGTTTAAGGTTTTGTGTATAATGAGTAAAGTGGTGAGATATGAGTTAAGAGTAGGAATAAAAGAGTGTATATCAGGTAGAGATTAAGTTTTGTGTTTGGGGTTTAGGATAATAATTAAAAGTTAATGGTTTAAATGGATAATGTAGGGTATAATGTATGGTGTAGGTTAAGGGTGAATTATTAGTATAGTGGGTAGAGTTTAGAGATAATAGTAAAAAGGGAAGAGAGTATAGAAGGTATAGTACATGGTTAGGGTAGAAAGTAGGGATGTTGATTTAAATGTTTAGTGTATATATTGTATAGAGTTAAGAGATTAGATGAGATAATATAAGTTAAAGAGTATATAGGAGGTAGAGTTTAAGGTTATTTGTATAATGAGTAGAGTTATGAGATATGAATTAAGAGTAAAAAATATAGAGTGTTTAGGAGGTAGAGTTTAAAGATTTTATGTATAATGTGTAGAATTAAGAGTAGAAATTAAAGAGTATATGGGAGGTGGAGTTAAATGTTTTGTGTATTATGTGAAGAAAAAGGAGACAATAGTTAAGAGTAAAAATTAAAGAGTATGTAGGAGGTAGAGTTGAAGATTTTGAGTTTAATGTGTAGAGTTAAGTGGTATGAGTTAAGAGTAGAGAGTAAAGAGTGTATAGGAGGTAGAGTTAAAGATTTAGTGTTAAATGTGTAGAGTTAAGAAATTTGAAGTTGAGAGTAGAATAAATGGGTTGAGTTTCAAGTTGTGTGTATAATGTGTAGAGTTAAGATATATGAGTTAAGAGTAAAAAGTGAAGAGTGTATAGGAGGTAGAGTTTAAGGTTTTGTGTATATTGTTTAGAGGTAAGAAATATAAGTTAGAAAAGAAAGTGAAAAAGGTGTAGGAGGTAGAGTTTGAGTTTTGTGCTGTAGTCAGCATAAACCATCTGAACTTCAGTCGGTGGAGGTGATGGAGGCAGAACTACAGTTGTAGAGCATATTTGTAGAGTGGTCGATGGAGGCAGAACATTCAGTCGGTGGAGGCTGAAGGGTTTTGATTTGGTAAAAAGGATGACATACTCTGTGCTAACTGGCGGAAAATCTGCTAAACTCTTTAGACAGCATAGCGCCACTGTTGCTATGACTCGCCTCCACTTCCCAGATGCTGCTCTGAATTCAATATAATCTGGTACACCCACATACATTGTGTTCGTCTACTGTCACTCAACATAAATATGGAAGTCGCGAGTCGCGACAACGATGGAGTGCGACGTGGGGCCATCTATCCGTGCCGGACAAGTAGCCTGCGCGCTGTCGATGAGCACGACGGAGTCCACGAGCACCGTGGCCGCGATGATGTCCAGAAGTTCAATCTTGAAGGCCACGAGGTCGCACACGAGCCCCAGCGCGATAGCCTGAGGAGCCCCATGCTCGGGTCGTTCGGGTAGATGCGGTAGCCGAAGGACGCGTTGACGATGGTGGCCAGGAAGGCGCCGACCGCCGCGCCGTTTAAGAAGATGCCGGCGTTGTAGATGGAGTCCACGAGCGAGCCCACAATGAGGCCGCCCACGAGGAACGAGATCCAGACGGGCGTGCGCTGACGTACTGCACGATGGACGAGACGATATAGCCGCCCACGAGGAAGCCGCGCGCGAACATGGTGACGCACAGCAACTTGTAGCCGCACGTGGACATGGCCGTGCCGCACACGGCGGCGATGCTGGGCCCGACCTGGATCGTGTTCAAGATGTCCCCGACGATGCCGTCAGGGGAGGACTTATCAAGAGTTTCCAATGGAACAAACACTTCCCGTTCTTGCTGTCCAACCTGTACCGCGAGGGTATGTCTCGACCGTCGCCGTATTTGCCAGTCAGACTGAGAGCCTCTCAAGGAAGACCGCCAAGATGAGCACCTCCAGCTGCCACACCTTCCTCAGCACACTCCACTTGGTGGGCACAGGCCCAGTGACACTGACGGGGTCACAACCTGACTGCCGCTTCTTCGTGAGTAGTGGGTGTTAGTGCTCTGTGGTGGCAGACAGCTGCTCTCACGAGCCAGCAGGTTGCGTTTGTATACTCGCCTCCGTAGTTCAACTTGCTTACGTAAAACAAAAGGTAGTGCCGAGCCTTACCGTATCGAGATCACTTGAGATCTCGCCGTTTAAGACAGAGGTGCTTTCGTTCTTTTAAGCATTCATTCTTACTCGAACTTCTACAGGTTAACAGCCGCAGCTTCCCTGAGCATGACTGGCACTCGCACCTCTCCTCGCCTATTGGCGCGCCTCGAGACATCGGTTTCGCACCAACCTGGTGACCCACCCCTGGTAACTCCATCCCAAGTCGCATCTCGGAAACAACCGTCGTCAACGCCCCGCAAGACACCCTCTGCCGGCAAGCGTCCAGCCAAGGTGCAGAAGACCGGTGGTAAAGACGTTATCGCGGAGCTAAAGCGCCAAATAGCCGAGCTAACCAGTCGACTCCAGCGATCTGAGGCACCTGAAACCCGACAGATGGGATCCGTTTCGAGCCAGCGGGAAGAAGAGGATGTACCTGTTCAAAGCATGGACCGTGACAGGGCGTCAGTACCAGCCCAATCCAGTACTGCCAATCTCGGAGAAAACGGAAACGACAGTGCCACTCAAGACGACGTTCGCCCTCGCGGTAGTGGTGGAAACGCTGGTGGTGGTGGTAGTGGTGAAAACGCTGGTGGCGGTGGTAGTGGTGGAAACGCTGGTGGCGGTGGCAACTCGGGACCCGGGGGCTACGATCCAGATGACCCTGACGATGGAGAAGACGACGAAGGAGGTGAAGGTCACGATCGCGCCAGTGAAAGCGATAATGCTGATGAAGAAACTGCCGACGTTCCTACCGGTGAAGGGGGACGTGCTCACGGCGATTTCGCTACTCAAGATGTGACTCCCAACTCTGTCAACGAGGAAGAAGAAGATCTGCGCGCAGCTGTCCGAAATCTCTCTCAACGTGGTAAGGCGGACCGCAAGAATATGACCATTGAACCGTTTTCGGGAACTACACCTGTCAAAGCCTTTGACTCCGGCGTCAGAGGTTGGTGGAGAGAGTTCTCAAAGCAACTTCTGCAAGCTCAAGTGATGAGCAACTGTCGGTGGTCGAAACTTCAATGCAAAGGGGTCTTCGAATCGTCCCTAACGGGCGACGCCCGTGAGTGGTTCAACTCCTACCGAACTTATCACCCAAGTGTTTCCTTGGCAGAATGTGGTCATGCACTGATAGAGGAATTCAAAAATCCATTGTCTGAACAAGAGATCATGCGCCTCCTCATCACGGAACGGAAGCGGCCAAGTGAAACGTACCGCCAATTTGCATACCGACTGCTGAACATGGCTGATTCGTTGCCTGGAGGAGTCGGGGTGAGCGCTAACGCACGTCATGCGCTTCATACATTCGTACAGCACGCGTATCCCGAGCAGTCCAAATTCCTCAAGCTATCGTTAGTCAAGGAGACCCAGCTTGATCCAGTTCGGCAGCTAAACAGAGCGGTGCAGCACCTGTGCTTCCTAGTCGACAGCGACGGACTGCAGCGCACCAAGAATGAAGCCAGGGGGCGAAGTTTCAAGGAAACTACAGATATCACTCCTCTTGACACCATGCTTCATGAGACAGTGGAGCTAAACGACGCTGATGATAATCCGCCAGACGGGGGAGGAGACGCACCAAGTGAAGAGAACGAACATCACGCGAGTCTGACGGAGGCGGTTCATCGCGATACTCAAGCGCGGCGAAGGTTGCGAGACACTACTCTGACTCCTCAAGAAGTAGCAGCAATCAACGGCACTTCTGATTTGACGAGAAGGCGGAGATCTGAAAGAATCTCAGCCAGAGCCCTCACGCCCGCATTCATGTATTTCGCTGCAATCATCAGAGAGCCCCTTAATGTCGCCGAGGCTCGTCGATCGGTGCAGTGGCCCCAGTGGAAACGTGCAATGGAAGCTGAAATTGCAGCCCTAAAGGCTAACGACACATTTGAGCTAGTTGATCCGCCACTTGGAGCAAACATTTTGGCGAACACAGTTCAATTTCGTTTGAAAACTGGCCCAGACGGCGAGATTACTCAATTCAAGGCCAGAGTCTGTGCCAGAGGTGATCGTCAAGTGTACATGCTGGACTACGTTGAGACCCATGCACCCGTCGCCGACCTGGTATGCGTTCGAATTTTCCTGGTACTAGTCGCAGTGTTCAAAATGACTGTGATCCAAGGTGACGTACCCGCCGCTTACCTTAAGGCGCAAGTAAAAGAGGTAATTTACGTCCGTCAAGTACGTGGGTTTGAAGAGCCTGGACATGAAAACAAAGTTTGGCGACTTCGGAAGGCATTGTATGGGCTCAAACAAGCGGGACGTGAGTGGAATAAGCAAATTGACCAGTTTCTGAAAGAGTACGGCCTTCGTCCGACTGCTGGAGATGCTTGTCTGTATTATCTACACGATCGTGATGGACTTCTGCTCGTTTGCTTGTACGTTGACGACCTGCTTGTTGCCCACAAGAACGCGAGCATCGTCGAAAACCTCATGGAGGCTCTGAAGAAAAAGTTCCAAGTCAAGAATCTTGGAGCGCCATCTCAATTCCTGGGTACGCGCATCGAGAGACCACGCGCCGGCACGATTTTGCTATCTCAGAGTGCGTACATCGACGAGCTGCTGTTCCGATTCGCGATGGACCCTGTTCGACCAGCAGGCACACCGATGGTGCCGAAAACGAGGCTCGACTCGTTATCAAGTAAACCCAGCTCAGACGAATTGAGGTTCATGACGACAGTCCCGTATCGGCGAGCCGTAGGTAGTCTACTCTACTTGGCTCGAGTAACCAGGCCGGATACATGCTTCGCGGTCAATCAGCTAGCCCGACATACAGCAGCACCCCGAAAAGAGGCTTGGGATTCGGCAAAGTTCCTGATGCGATACCTCTCGGGAACTCGAGATGTGAAACTTAAGCTGGAACCAAAGCTCTCGGAAGGATTACGACTCGCGACAGACGCTGATTGGGCCAATGACCTTGAAGACCGTAAGTCGGTGTCAGGATTTGTGCTTTTCCTCTTCGGTGCACCGGTTGCCTGGGGCACCACTAAGCAAACAGTCGTGGCACACTCGAGCACTGCCGCTGAATTCATTGCCGCAAATGACGGAATGCAACAAGCGGAGTGGATTAAGTTGGTGGTCGAAGAGATTCTTCGCCAGAGCAAGATCGACCTCACACTCCTAGTCGATAGCCAGCCGGCTATCAAACGGATCCAGAAAGAAGGCAGCTCGGGCGCCCAAAAGGCCGTCGATATTCGCTTCCACGCGATTAAAGATGCGTGGCGACAAGGAGACATGACAATGGAGTATCTGCCAACGCACCGAAATCCTGCTGATCTGCTCACCAAAGCACTCAGTCGACCCGAACTCGCCAGCAAACGCAGCTTGTGTGGATTGATCACCCACACCAGTTAAGCTGCCGCGTTCGCGGGGGAGGTGTTAGTGCTCTGTGGTGGCAGACAGCTGCTCTCACGAGCCAGCAGGTTGCGTTTGTATACTCGCCTCCGTAGTTCAACTTGCTTACGTAAAACAAAAGGTAGTGCCGAGCCTTACCGTATCGAGATCACTTGAGATCTCGCCGTTTAAGACAGAGGTGCTTTCGTTCTTTTAAGCATTCATTCTTACTCGAACTTCTACAGTGGGGAGCGCTCCGTGAGTTCCACGCTGCTATTCGCCTTGCGGGGCAGATACTGTTTGGTGATCTTAAACGCCATGACCTTGTTGAAGGCCCGATGATGAGCGACGATTTCAGCATTGGTCGACTGGTAATGCGGGCTTGGTCAGGGCTTTTTAAACGCTACCGACGAGCGTGTCGAGCCTCACGTTCCGCTGTATACTCTCCTGCACGCACTATTGGTACTGGGAGTGAAACTATCGATGAAGGCTACCACAGCGGTGCCGCTCAGCACGGCGACGGCGTTGGCGTGCTCGGACGGAATAAGAGATTGGTCACGAAGGCCAGAACGTGCAACTGCTCTTCTTTTGAGGGAGCTGCCGACGATGCGCCCGGTTCGCTAATTGAGTAGCATGATGACTCCGATGAAGGCCAGGTTCATGTACGTGAAGGTGGTGGTGAGCGCGAACTTGATGTTGACGTCTGGGAAGAGCAGGTGCCAGGAGGCGTAAGCGCAGAGAGGGGAATAGATAATCCATACTCACGAGCGCGAACAGACAGCAGGCCAGCGCCTCCTCCCGCACGTCCTGCACAGCGCGCTACCTACTGCCCTCGCGCTGGTTTTCCAGAAGCACCTCGGCGTCGTTGACCGGCGTGTACGGCAGCATTAACGCCCCTCGTTCCTCGTCACTCACAGGGCCGTTCTTCATATTCATCGATTAAGTGAACGATGAAGTCGCATTGCTCCCCGCCTACGTTGCTGGGCTATTTGCCGGCAGACATCCATGCTGCGTGAGCGCAGCACTGACGTGCGCAGCGGCCACGACGAGAGGCAACATGCGCTGACGCTGAAAGTGCTGAAAAAGCCGCTTTAGCGGAAGGAATGGCGCGAGAGGGGCCTATAGCGGTGCAGGTGAGACCAAGTCGGGGTCCATTGTCCACGTGACAGATGCTTTGTGCCCGTTGCACGTTATTGCTGATGTCGACAGCGGCTGCTGGAGACGCTGGATTACGACGAGGCCTTTTAGGCGATAGTGAGGGAGATATACGACTTGGGCCAGCTGGACGCGCTCGTGAAGGCCAAGACTAGCACACGCTTGAACTACCAGATATGACGATGCAGTGGTAGGTGTCCGAGAAACCGGACTTGCCCAGAGTGCTCCATCGCATGAAGGCCAAAGTCCCCGGCTGGACGAGGAGGTCGAGCTCCGGCCGAGGGTGGGCAGTATCGCCGCCTGCGCGTGCGAATTGTGGTGGTGGCAGTGCGTCGAACGTCGAGATTCCTCCGATCGGGGAGAGGTTCCCTGTCGGTGACACGGACAAGAAGGGCTTCTTCGCAGACATGGACGCCGACGACGACAGTGTCGAGAAAGTCAACAAATAGAGCGAAAATTTATACTGGGACTCGAAGTCGAGCTAGTAGTATTTGTCGTCGCTGAATGCCAGTCGAGCCGCGGGGGTTGATAACAGCGCGAAGCCAGTTGCAACTTTCGGCTACTTCGTCAACGCGTCATCGAGATACTCCTACCCCCATATTGAATGTTGAAGACGAAAGCTCCATTGCTTGGCGTCAGCAATAGTTTTGACCTGCAGGTGAGTGCCTTGCAGAGCGATTGAACTGTACAATTTCGCCAGTACTGTTAAAATGCTGCCGGTAGGCGACCTTCCACCCGCTCTTCGCTCCTCTTTCCACTCAGTTTAGGGCCTGGTCGCGTCATCTCCAGGTGGAGATCTCCAGCATTTCTCCAGCATATCTCCACCTCCATCTCCACCTGCGCTGGTCGCGTCGTCTCCATCTGAAGCCATATGCTAGGTTTGTTATAATTTCAAAAACAGCTCCATAAAAATCTAATAATTGCTGCATTGACACATTTTCGGATCTGCCCGCAGCACGTGGCGGCCCCCCCGCCTGGAAGAGCGTTTGCTCCGCATGAAGCTTCGATGGTGGAGCTGCTGCAAGCCCCCCCCCCCCCCCACCACCACCACTGCTTCCCTGTCGATCCATGTGGTCACCACCGACCACGCCACCGCTAGCGTGTCGGCCGATGTGGGAAGGGCGTCTTCCGGGATGGCCTGGTGCCTGCGCGACGAACACAACACGAACACCGCATAACTCAGCGATCGCGTCGACAAGGTTGTGCTGCTATTATAGTCGGTGACGAGCCATTTTCCTGGACCGAGAAGGCTGTGGCACCCATGCTGAAGCGCTACGAAGCCCTGAGGCATCGATCCCGAGACGAAAGAAGCTCCGGGGACTTCAGAATGATGGGCATCCAACTCGTTCTAAGAAAGATATTCGTAAAGATGTATAATACATATAATACTCCTGCTTGTCCTCCTAACTCCTGCTGCTTGCAGCCAAACCCACCGCCAACGAGCGCCAATACGAACACTATGGCATCTTCCTTCTTCTCCGACATATTAATTAAGCTCAACTTTATACATTTTCCTGGAAAGTTACCTGGAGATCGTCGTCTCCAGTTGATCCCCACCTAATTTACCTGGAGACGAACGCCTGCATATCTCCAGTTGTCACATCGTTGACCTCGCCGAGCTAGCCAATCACAGGACGAGTTTGCATCTCCAGGTGGTGACGATCTCCAGTATATCTCCACCTGGAGATGACGCGACCAGGCCCTTAGAGGGTAGATCGGTAGTACGGGCAAATGATACTTGAAGTAGGTGCTATTAGTGCATTAGTATATTGACGTGTTTCCTGCTGACTGTCATTCGTTTGGCAACCTCGGAGAGTTGCAGGGGGTGATGAAGTTTGTTTGGATCCGCGTCACTGCCGTGGGAGGCTTGAACTAAGCCGGTCTGAGTTGCACTGCTACCCCGATAGATGGAGCGGGCTTTGATCGACGAGCATCTTCATCAGTGGAAGCTAGCGATGACTGGCGGTGAACGATGCAGGTCGCCTTCACACGCTTGCTATATTGCTGCTGTACGAGGAGTGCAAGCAGTAGTTAAATGCCTCTTTGTTAGATTAGTGTAACTGCAACCAGTTATCTGGTGGACGCTGCCGCCACTTCAAAAAGTCAAAAGGCTTGGTTCTCAACCCTTGCCTAGAATATACGCACGAAGTTGAATGACGAAACGTAATAGGGGCTTCTGTAAAGGTTGTTATCGACCCTCTTATTTTTAAACAATTGGTACCGCTAGGCTCCTATGCAGTCTGCACCATGCCGGTGGTATATTCTTAGTCAGGCAACCAAAATGTTCTTGCCTACCACCGCATTACCTCCTCAAAACGATTCAGATTTAGATCGGCACAATGCCATCACGTTAGTGCTGGAATCCCAGTCAAACAAAACAGATCACTTCGCCTCCGCTAAGCTTTCGCTTTCTCTCTGCATTCACACCACAAAACATCTTGGACCCTCATATTTTCGAACAAATTGCACCGCTACGCTACCGTGCGGCCGACACTACGCCTGTAGCTAATTCTCAGTCGTTCAACCAAAATCTACTTACCTACCAAGCTTTCCTCGGCATTACGTCCTCAAACTAATCTGAACCGGTAAATTACGTCACGTTAGTGCTACATTCCAGTCAACCGAACAAGATCACCTCCCCCCACTCAGCTTCCTCGCGTTAGTGCTGCATTCACGCCTCAATCTTCTCGGACCTTCATAGTTTCTCAAAATTGGCACCACTGCGCTCTTTTGCAATCTACACTACGCCAGTGCCGTATTCTCAGTCATACAACCAAATTCATCTCGTCTACCAAGCTGTCCTCCGCACTACCTCCTCAAACTAATTCAGATATCTGACCCGGTAAAAGTACATCACGTCAGTGCTACATTCCAGTCAACCGAATGAGATCACCTCCCCGCGCTCAGCTTCCTCACGTTAGTGCTGCATTCACGCCTCAATCTTCTCGGACCTTCATATTTTCTCGAAATTGGCACCGCTGCGCTCTTTTGCAGCCTACACTACGCCAGTGCCGTGTTCGCAGTCATACAACCAAATTCATCACGCCTACCAAGCTGTCCTCCCCACTACCTCCTCAAACTAATTCAGATATCTGACCCGGTAAAATTACATCACGTTAGTGCTACATTCCAGTTAACCGAAAGAGATCACCTCCCCGCACTCAGCTTCCTCACGTTAGTGCTGCATTCCGAGATCCCCTCGCCCCACTAAGCTTCCTCACGTTAGTGCTGCATTCACGCCTCAATCTTCTCGGACCTTCATATTTTCTCGAAATTGGCACCGCTGCGCTCTTTTGCAGCCTACATTACGCCAGTGCCGTATTCACAGTCATACAACCAAATTCATCACGCCTACCAAGCTGTCCTCCCCACTACCTCCTCAAACTAATTCAGATATCTGACCCGGTAAAAATTACGCCACGTTAGTGCTTCATTCCAGTTAACCGAAAGAGAACACCTCCCCCCACTCAGCTTCCTCACGTTAGTGCTGCATTCCGAGATCCCCTCGCCCCACTAAGCTTCCTCATAGAATTCACGCCTCCATCTTCTTGGAGACCTTCATATTTTCTCGAAATTGGCACCGCTGCGATCCTTTGCAATCTACACTACGCCAGTGCCGTATTCTCAGTCATACAACCAAATTCATCTCGTCTGTCCTCCACATTATCTCCTCAAACTAATTCAGATATCTGACCCGGTAAAATTACATCACGTTAGTGCTTCATTCCAGTCAACCGAAAGAGATCACGTTAGTGCTACATTCCAGTCAACCGAAAGAGATCACCTCCCCGCACTCTACATCCTCACGTTAGTGCTGCATTCACGCCTCAATCTTCTCGGACCTTCATATTTTCTCGAAATTGGCACCGCTGCGCTCTTTTGCAGCCTACATTACGCCAGTGCCGTGTTCTCAGTCATACAACCAAATTCATCACGCCTACCAAGCTGTCCTCCACATTACCTCCTCAAATTAATTCAGATATCCGACCCGGTAAAATTACGTCACGTTAGTGCTACATTCCAGTTAACCGAAAGAGATCACCTCCCCCCACTCAGCTTCCTCACGTTAGTGCTGCATTCCCAGATCCCCTCGCCGCACTAAGCTTCCTCATAGAATTCACGCCTCCATCTTCTTGGAGACCTTCATATTTTCTCGAAATTGGCACCGCTGCGATCCTTTGCAATCTACACTACGCCAGTGCCGTATTCTCAGTCATACAACCAAATTCATCACGCCTACCAAGCTGTCCTCCCCACTACCTCCTCAAACTAATTCAGATATCTGACCCGGTAAAAATTACGCCACGTTAGTGCTTCATTCCAGTTAACCGAAAGAGATCACCTCCCCCCACTCAGCTTCCTCACGTTAGTGCTGCATTCCCAGATCCCCTCGCCCCACTAAGCTTCCTCATAAAATTCACGCCTCAATCTTCTCGAAGACCTTCATATTTTCTCGAAATTGGCACCGCTGCGCTCTTTTGCAGCCTACATTACGCCAGTGCCGTATTCTCAGTCATACAACCAAATTCATCACGCCTACCAAGCTGTCCTCCCCACTACCTCCTCAAACTAATTCAGATATCTGACCCGGTAAAATTACATCACGTTAGTGCTACATTCCAGTCAACCGAACGAGATCACCTCCCCGCACTCTGCATCCTCACGTTAGTGCTGCATTCACGCCTCAATCTTCTCGGACCTTCATATTTTCTCGAAATTGGCACCGCTGCGCTCTTTTGCAGCCTACATTACGCCAGTGCCGTATTCACAGTCATACAACCAAATTCATCACGCCTACCAAGCTGTCCTCCCCACTACCTCCTCAAACTAATTCAGATATCTGACCCGGTAAAATTACATCACGTTAGTGCTTCATTCCAGTTAACCGAAAGAGATCACCTCCCCCCACTCAGCTTCCTCACGTTAGTGCTGCATTCCGAGATCCCCTCGCCCCACTAAGCTTCCTCATAGAATTCACGCCTCCATCTTCTTGGAGACCTTCATATTTTCTCGAAATTGGCACCGCTGCGATCCTTTGCAATCTACACTACGCCAGTGCCGTATTCTCAGTCATACAACCAAATTCATCTCGTCTACGAAGCTGTCTTCCGCACTACCTCCTCAAACTAATTCAGATATCTGACCCGGTAAAATTACATCACGTTAGTGCTACATTCCAGTCAACCGAACGAGATCACCTCCCCGCACTCTGCTTCCTCACGTTAGTGCTGCGTTCACGCCTCAATCTTCTCGGACCTTCATATTTTCTCGAAATTGGCAACGCTGCGCTCTTTTGCAGCCTACACTACGCCAGTGCCGTGTTCTCAGTCATACAACCAAATTCATCACGCCTACCAAGCTGTCCTCCCCACTACCTCCTCAAACTAATTCAGATATCTGACCCGGTAAAATTACGTCACGTTAGTGCTACATTCCAGTCAACCGAAAGAGATCACCTCCCCCCACTCTGCATCCCCACGTTAGTGCTGCATTCACGCCTCAATCTTCTCGGAGACCTTCATATTTTCTCGAAATTGGCACCGCTGCGCTCTTTTGCAGCCTACACTACGCCAGTGCCGTGTTCTCAGTCATACAACCAAATTCATCACGCCTACCAAGCTGTCCTCCCCACTACCTCCTCAAACTAATTCAGATATCTGACCCGGTAAAATTACGTCACGTTAGTGCTACATTCCAGTCAACCGAAAGAGATCACCTCCCCGCACTCTGCATCCTCACGTTAGTGCTGCATTCACGCCTCAATCTTCTCGGACCTTCATATTTTCTCGAAATTGGCAACGCTGCGCTCTTTTGCAGCCTACATTACGCCAGTGCCGTATTCTCAGTCATACAACCAAATTCATCACGCCTACCAAGCTGTCCTCCCCACTACCACCTCAAACTAATTCAGATATCTGACCCGGTAAAATTACGTCACGTTAGTGCTACATTCCAGTCAACCGAACGAGATCACCTCCCCGCACTCTGCATCCTCACGTTAGTGCTGCATTCACGCCTCAATCTTCTCGGACCTTCATATTTTCTCGAAATTGGCACCGCTGCGCTCTTTTGCAGCCTACATTACGCCAGTGCCGTATTCACAGTCATACAACCAAATTCATCACGCCTACCAAGCTGTCCTCCCCACTACCTCCTCAAACTAATTCAGATATCTGACCCGGTAAAATTACGTCACGTTAGTGCTACATTCCAGTCAACCGAAAGAGATCACCTCCCCGCACTCTGCATCCCCACGTTAGTGTTGCATTCACGCCTCAATCTTCTCGGAGACCTTCATATTTTCTCGAAATTGGCACCGCTGCGCTCTTTTGCAGCCTACATTACGCCAGTGCCGTATTCACAGTCATACAACCAAATTCATCACGCCTACCAAGCTGTCCTCCCCACTACCTCCTCAAACTAATTCAGATATCTGACCCGGTAAAAATTACGCCACGTTAGTGCTTCATTCCAGTTAACCGAAAGAGATCACCTCCCCCCACTCAGCTTCCTCACGTTAGTGCTGCATTCCCAGATACCCTCGCCCCACTCAGCTTCCTCATAGAATTCACGCCTCCATCTCCTTGGAGACCTTCATATTTTCTCGAAATTGGCACCGCTGCGATCCTTTGCAATCTACACTACGCCAGTGCCGTATTCACAGTCATACAACCAAATTTATCTCGTCTACGAAGCTGTCTTCCGCACTACCTCCTCAAACTAATTCAGATATCTGACCCGGTAAAATTACATCACGTTAGTGCTACATTCCAGTTAACCGAAAGAGAACACCTCCCCCCACTCAGCTTCCTCACGTTAGTGCTGCATTCCCAGATCCCCTCGCCCCACTCAGCTTCCTCATAGAATTCACGCCTCAATCTTCTCGGAGACCTTCATATTTTCTCGAAATTGGCACCGCTGCGCTCTTTTGCAGCCTACACTACGCCAGTGCCGTATTATCAGTCATACAACCAAATTCATCACGCCTACCAAGCTGTCCTCCCCACTACCTCCTCAAACTAATTCAGATATCTGAACCGGTAAAATTACGTCACGTTAGTGCTACATTCCAGTCAACCGAAAGAGATCACCTCCCCGCACTCAGCTTCCTCACGTTAGTGCTGCATTCACGCCTCAATCTTCTCGGACCTTCATATTTTCTCGAAATTGGCACCGCTGCGCTCTTTTGCAGCCTACATTACGCCAGTGCCGTATTCACAGTCATACAACCAAATTCATCACGCCTACCAAGCTGTCCTCCCCACTACCTCCTCAAACTAATTCAGATATCTGACCCGGTAAAAATTACATCACGTTAGTGCTTCATTCCAGTTAACCGAAAGAGATCACCTCCCCCCACTCAGCTTCCTCACGTTAGTGCTGCATTCCGAGATCCCCTCGCCCCACTAAGCTTCCTCATAGAATTCACGCCTCCATCTTCTTGGAGACCTTCATATTTTCTCGAAATTGGCACCGCTGCGATCCTTTGCAATCTACACTACGCCAGTGTTGTATTCTCAGTCATACAACCAAATTCATCTCGTCTGTCCTCCACATTACCTCCTCAAACTAATTCAGATATCTGACCCGGTAAAATTACGTCATGTTAGTGCATCATTCCAGTCAACCGAAAGAGATCACCTCCCCCCCACTCAGCTTCCTCACGTTAGTGCTGCATTCACGCCTCAATCTTCTCGGACCTTCATATTTTCTCGAAATTGGCACCGCTGCGCTCTTTTGCAGCCTACATTACGCCAGTGCCGTATTCACAGTCATACAACCAAATTCATCACGCCTACCAAGCTGTCCTCCACATTACCTCCTCAAATTAATTCAGATATCTGACCCGGTAAAATTACGTCACGTTAGTGCTACATTCCAGTTAACCGAAAGAGATCACCTCCACCCACTCAGCTTCCTCACGTTAGTGCTGCATTCCCAGATCCCCTCGCCGCACTCAGCTTCCTCATAGAATTCACGCCTCCATCTCCTTGGAGACCTTCATATTTTCTCGAAATTGGCACCGCTGCGATCCTTTGCAATCTACACTACGCCAGTGCCGTATTCACAGTCATACAACCAAATTTATCTCGTCTACGAAGCTGTCTTCCGCACTACCTCCTCAAACTAATTCAGATATCTGACCCGGTAAAAATTACGCCACGTTAGTGCTTCATTCCAGTTAACCGAAAGAGAACACCTCCCCCCACTCAGCTTCCTCACGTTAGTGCTGCATTCCCAGATCCCCTCGCCCCACTCAGCTTCCTCATAGAATTCACGCCTCAATCTTCTCGGAGACCTTCATATTTTCTCGAAATTGGCACCGCTGCGCTCTTTTGCAGCCTACACTACGCCAGTGCCGTATTATCAGTCATACAACCAAATTCATCACGCCTACCAAGCTGTCCTCCCCACTACCTCCTCAAACTAATTCAGATATCTGACCCGGTAAAAGTACATCACGTTAGTGGTACATTCCAGTCAACCGAAAGAGATCACCTCCCCGCACTCTGCTTCCTCACGTTAGTGCTGCATTCACGCCTCAATCTTCTCGGACCTTCATATTTTCTCGAAATTGGCACCGCTGCGCTCTTTTGCACCCAACACTTGTTTCCAATTTGGCATCGCTGCGCTTCTGTGCAGCCTACATACACTACGTCTATGGCATATTCGCAGTCATGCAACCAAATTCACCTCGCCTGAAGTTGAATTAGTCAGCACAGAAGGCCAAAGAAAATAGTTCTCGTAAGTATTCAGACTTCGCATGTGGCTCATTTTTTATCCGAGTCAACCGTGTATGTCGAGCTTAAACTTTGCTGAGCAGGCTTTAGTGAGGGACGAAGGGTGCGACCACAAGGAGAATATCATTTGAACGGGGACCATCAGCCACGAGTGACACAGGCTTACTTGGAAAAATACAGATAAACTGGAGGGTGGTGATTGACACCACTTCTTTTGAAGGTTTAGCTTCAGATCCCACGTCTCTGTTGAACAAGCCATTATATTCATGGCGTGATGGTGTCATGAGTTGCTGTGAGTCCCCGTAAACATGTACGATGCGGGCTGTCAAATTTGACTTACCCACCAACCGCGCTTTTTCACGAGCATTAGAGCATTGGAAACGTAGTTAGAGTTGAAAACAGCGTGTATATCCCAAAGTGGAGTGAGCGTGCTAGTTATCGCCAAAGTTCCCGCCGGCAGCCCAAAGGAGATGGAGTTGCTGTGTCCACTACCGTAGTCTTGACGTTGATAGATGCGCTGCGAGATACGACGATGTATACAATGCCGTTATTATCTCCTTGCATCTATATCAGAGTTGCTATGACGGGCGCCTCAATCAGTATTGCGCATCACGGCTAGCCATCCAGCACAAGATCACAGTGGAAGCACGATAGCTAGTAGAGAATTGCGTAAGGGTCAACATGACTGCTTCAGTACGCTCAATGGAGGAGAACACCGACAATTCGCGAAAGTAAGATCATTTGCGAATCTTACGCACTATGACGTGGGAACGCCGGAGTGGAAGATGAACATTGCGTCTTCGTCGTCTCTCGCAGAAATCAGAGTTTTATGTGCCGGAGTCCTAGCAGTCTCGTCGTGATCACGATGAATTGGTCGCTGCAACCCTCAAAGATTGGAATCCGGACTAATACTGACTTGCACTTTGATATCGTTGGTCATCGACTGACAGCTGCTTCGCAGTCATTCACTCTGCTTCTGTGTTACAGCGCTTCTTCCATGCCAAAAACATACAATCAGGTATGATTCGAGAACATGGACTCAAATCGCAAAGCTGAAACAAAAGGTTCTCGCAAATACTCGACTGCATGGACTTGTCAGCTGTTGGGAACTTGGTGGGGGGAAAGAAGATGTACAACTTGGTTAACTCATGCTCCCACAGTTTCTGAGGGACCGCTTTCGCACTTGAAGATAAAAAAAATGGTGGAGATCAGTGTTGTGAACAAACCGATGTGACATGGTAGTTCTCTATCAAAGAGGCTTGTCATGATGCCGATACGCCGCTCAGGTACTTGGTGTACACTGGCTGGTGGATTTCCTGTTTCGGTGTCCGCCGCAGCCGCAACTGTTGCGTATACAGGACGCCATAGACAACACTACCTTGAAGAGCTCGATCGTGACTGGCTTAGCGCTCGTCGAGGCTTAAAACGAATTGTCCGAGTCGCAAGCAGCGAACAAACTTGAATAGTGTCGGTCGCGCTACCATGTCTTGTCGCTCGAGTAGACGAGCTGGACTAGCAGAATGGCAATCACGTCGGTCGCGAACTGGTTAGAGCAGAAGTATCGTCCCCGCGTGATTTTCCTGTCGTGCACGAGGTTTCCGCCCAAGTAGTAACGAGTATGCGCTCTCACGTAGAAATTGAACTTAACGACAAAGTCGCAAACTAGCGCCATGTACAACTCGGCATTGGCCGTCGAGACGGCGTGAGGCTGGAAGGCCAAAACCATGGCAGCAGAATATATTCCCACGCCCTCAATACTCGATATTTGAGGTCAAAAGCGGTAACGTCGTTATCTGTGAACGATGTTCTGAAGCGAATGCCTTAGCCACAACGTTTGTGTTGAAGGCGAGCAAAACTTGTCCAGAGACCACCGCCCCACCGAGAGGTCATACACTGCTATCATCCACCCACCGGACGGCGTACCCATTGATTATGGTCATTGTGGATTGGTGCCGATCGTCCGTCCATGTGCTCGTGCTCGCTGATGGTCGAGGTGGTGATGGTGTCAAACGAGCGTTTGTGTGTTGGCCGCGTTGGCTTCCACAGCGCCACCGCCAAATTAAAACGTAGCGGCTCAACCGTGAAACCAACTCGATTTGGTTCGCCTTGCTATCTTTGTTTTTTGGGGGGGGGGGGGGGGGTCAGAGAACCTCTATTTATGAAATTCGCCTGATCTCATCGAGTATATCCCGTCGCACTGCTGTTGTCCGGCCGCCAGTCTCGGCTTGAGGTGGGACTTATAAACGCTCAAAATGTGAAGTATCCTCCCCAATCGAATTTATCATTGCCGCTTCTGGCTTTGGGAATGGATATGATGGTGCCCATCATTAGCCCTTCTAGACTCGCTCGAGACCCAGGGATAGGTAATTCTACAAGGACGTCAACCTATAAAGGCCCCGCGCATCAAATACCTCACGTCGCGAGAGTTCGAGGTGGATTTACTCGCGATTCTCCCGTTCTCCACGCTCCTCGTGTTTGGTCGCGTCAACGATGGTCGTCGAAGTTCACAAGGTGCGTCGAGTGTATCAACCCTCATATACCCCTCGCCCTTGAACAACGTCTACGTCAGACACTTCGAATTTCTTGAGGGGTTGAGCGGCATCGTGCTGCTATCGCACTCCATCGCGTGTATCTGCTTCTCTTTTGGTTATAAAAAACATATCAACCGTTGGCCACCTTCCCCGCCCGAGCACACAGTCACGGCGCGGACGTAGTATCTTATGTCCATGTCTGGGCGATCGGTCTTCTGAC
This sequence comes from Phytophthora x cambivora, assembly GCA_033557925.1. Lineage (NCBI taxonomy): Eukaryota > Oomycota > Peronosporomycetes > Peronosporales > Peronosporaceae > Phytophthora > Phytophthora x cambivora. The sequence goes on along the minus strand of JAUCEB010000008.1, from coordinate 242,859 downwards.
GGGCCTTTTCGAAGAACAGCTATCTCACAATATCAACGAGTTTTTTCTTCACGATCGCCGTTGTCATCTCTGGGTTTTCCGATGTCATCTACCTCTGCACCGCATCATCTATCTAGAGCGATAAACTGCGAGGTTTCGGAGGCGCGTATCACGCAACTCAAGCATATTTTAATGTTCCACCGCTTTTCTGATCACGCGAAGAGATGAGAGTATGTGAGCTGCACCCACCCCTTCTATCCACTGTGATCGGGCCGAATGCAAAAATCAAGAAATCCGGAAGAGACTTTGTCGGCGGGCTTTCGTTAATCTCCAACTATTCTAGCTCTGCCATAGTGGTGGCCAGCACGAACTACTTGCTCTACAAGTTCTCCCTCAAGTTAGTTCTCGACACGTATCCGGCTGCCGTTTGAAAGTAGTCGCTGTGATGATCGAGCTCATGAGTAAGCTGGCGCCTGTGGAATCACGACGATTGATAGACCCATGGAGAATGGGCAGAAAGCAGACCTGAAGAGTCCTGCTCACTGGGATGATTTTGGTCCGAAATGACCCCCGCTCCAAAGTAGAAGGCGAGGGTCGTGTTTTTATCTCTGCCATCGTTGTGGACAATTTTCAAAAACGGTTTACTGCCTCCAAGAAAATAGTTTTTCCCCATTCGATCACAACGCTATGTTTTTCTGCACCACCAGGACGTACCTTTCGTCATTCACCATCGCGTCAACTTATTCCTGGATATTGGATGGGCTTCACAGTGTGAAGTTCACACTGACGCACATCTGTAAAGAAATGACAACTGATCTCCCTGTCTCCTTCAAAGTGCAAGTGCAGCAATCTTGTCGACACTTTAGATAAAAATGCTGTCATGATGCTCTTTGGCGCAGCAGAATAGATGGGACTATGCGTGGGGTATTGCATTTTACTGGAAGGACATATAGTCTTAGAGAAGAGCGGTAGACGGACTAAGGCTTCACGTGGAGGGTACATCGGGACGGAAGTCATGAGTTTTGTCACCGTGCAAGAAGGAAAAACAAGACACGGCAGCTGAGAGCGGATGTGTTGTCATTTTTCTATCGAGAGATGCACTTCACACGCTTTACTCCCGCTTTTGGCCGAGCTGCTACAACTTGCGAGTCGACTGCGGTTGAGAGCGCAGCGATGCAAGTTCTACATGTCTAAGATGTTTTTTAGGTGTGGAGGGAGGGAGGGAGGGGGGCTGGTGAAGGGGAGGGGATTGTGAGTGTCCGATCGGTAATATGCAACTGGCGTGATGCAGACTGCGCAGGAGGGTGGCGAATCGCCACTGGCGATGCAGGTTTGGCGCATGGAGGTCTAAGATTTTGGAGACATGAATTGAGGATGTCCAAGTAGAAGCTTCAGAGTACAGTTTTTGAAATGGCATTTCGGTAAAATTGAGGAGAACTGTTTCTGTTGTACACAATTCATCTAGACGAAGTGTGCGATGATTTTGACACAGTTAGTTTATGATCTCGAATTCTAACCTTGTCTACTACCAGGACGGGTTCTGCTTGACGCCGAGGTATCTCCCGACATCGTTGTTATTCATGGCAGCAAGCAGGGGATCTTCACCCTTGGTTGAATTGGCGGTAATGCATGAATCGTCAAATACCTCACGTCTTATTCGATGTGGTTGGTGCTAGCATCGTTGGTCCTCGAGCTTTCACCAACCGATAAAATAATAAAATGAGGTTTGAAAAGGCAGAAGTTTCCGCCCTCATAGGCAGCCACCGCACAAATCGCTCTGGTTTAGTTAGGTCGATACCACTTTGATTTCTGTGAAAAGCGGCCCATGCTGCACCTATGACAAAGTGTTTCCCAGGGTGGCTACACTTGTCGAAATCTTCTTTTGGGTGGATTGGACCGATCCCTGCCAAATCTATCCACGGAAGACCACACAAATAGCAAGTTCCTGGTTGAAATGTGATCTTGTTTGGGCAACGAGTAGAAAAATGATCATGGTGCTGACACTTAAAGCACATCGAACGAAAGCAATCACACTGGTGAGAATCAGCATTTGGTGATCTCCCCTCGATCCAGCAAATTGGACAGTAAAAGGGAGGGAGGTCGTTAAAAAACTCTTGGATAACGCCTTGGATAATACGATCGTTTGCATTTCGCCGATTAGCTACTTGCGCAGTCCTCTCAATCTCACTTTCCCCATTGTAAGTGTGTTCAACACCAACGAAGTTGCTTTCGCCGTGTTCTAAACATTTGCAAACATCACAGCGCTCGTTTGCGTCGCTAACAATGCACGGCAAACCATATCCATCCAATATGCATTGAATCTGCTGGCGTCGGCAATTTTTCGTATCATTTAAGAACGTCGTCATATTGGTGTAGTGATGCAGCACCCGGTCATTTACAGTCTTTGAAATACGAGTTTGGTATTGGTGATTTGTCAGCGTTATTGCTTGGCTGGGAGAACCGTCACGACCAGCTCTGCCTGTTTCTTGGGCATAATCGAGTATTGACCAAGATATACCAACGTGTAGTATAAGTCGAACGGATGGATAATCGATCCCTACACCAAATGCAGTAGTAGCAACTATCGAAACGCATTTTCCGCTCTTCCAGTGAGCAACCTCTTTTGATTGCTCCTGCAAGCTCATTCCAGCGTGGAATTTAGCAACATCGCGTCCTGTTTTGGATTTATAAAGTTGACAGAGGTCGTCAACTTCTGCACGAGTGGCACAGTAAACTATGCATCGATCGCGACTCCTTTGCCAAGTTTGGTGTCGATCACGCATGATATCAACCGAAGCGTTTTTCAAATCAGCGACTTTTGTAACACAATACGAGATATTGTTTCGATTTGTTTGCGATCTGATCGTTTGAAAATCGACACGGAAAAGTGTTTTTAAAGTGCTTTCCATTCGAACGGGAACTGTTGCTGAAAGTAGAACGAGAGGAGCTTGAAATGCTGTCAGCGTAGGGACATACAGCATCTGAGGGCGATATGAGGATGCGGTCACTACAAGGTGAACCTCATCAACAAACATGCAGTGGAGTTGCTTTCGTGCCTGCAGAAGAGTTACGTATGCCCGAAAATCTTCCAGTTGAATTTGTTCTGCTGCTGCAAAAATTATGCTGAATCTCTTAGTTGTGTGGTGTAGCTCACTTGAGTATTTACAACATTCGATATTTCGTAGTTTAGTCTTGAGCACCGACTCACTTAAAAGAGCAATGGTGGGTACGACAACGATAGACGTTTTGATACTTTGTGGGTCATCAATAAAATGAGCCATATAAAGTAGACTTTTTCCACCTCCAGTAGGCAAAACAATTAATCGATGTACAAGTGGATCCGACAGGATTAGCGCAAGAGCGATGCCTTGTTCCGCACTACGAAATGACGATGCGGTGCTGTTCGTAAATATACCGACAACTTTTCTTGCGCGTTCAAATGCTGCATGGGTAACTGGTGGATGTAAAAAAGGCGCAGGTGCTTGTGTTCGAGCAAGGCTTTGGACGTCTAGTTTAGCTTCTAGCTTTGAAATTGCAGAAATTACTCGATTGCATTCCGGAGGAGGCTTATCAGGCTCGGGTAATTCTTCATACCCAATTGATGTTGGTGGAACAGGAGAAACTTCTTTCACTAAGTCTAGAAAGTGGTGCCACTTTAATGATCCCAGCCAGAACAAGTGTAATTGGTCCCGAGAAAGTGCGGACGGATCATTGCTACCTCTAGCATAGATTGTAGACGCGGTTTCACGACTGTGCCCAGCTTGTTCGTCTAACAAATCGTCGGTTAATCGAACTTCTCTAAAATGTGGGTCGATAAAAGCTACAGCAACATGGCGATAAGTAGATACGTCCAACTTCATGTCACTAAACCTTGCGAATCCTTTTGCAATGCTTCTTCGAATATGGTCCGCTTTCATCACTCTCCCGGATTTTACGAAAAGGTAATCTAGGTAAGTATTCGCAGTCTGCTTGTGATCCGGAAAGGCGACGCTGAATAGATATGCTTGAACAGGTCGAATTAAGCTGAAATACAAAATGATATCTGTGTTCACAATGCTGGGGGCGAAACGAGCAATCGGCTTAAATTTTCCGGTCACGTTCATGCTTTTGTGATACATTTGAACAGTCGAAAACCTATCCCTGATTGCATATACGGATCGAAATTCCAAATGCCCGTCACGAAGACGAAAGGTAGCGAGCTCCGATGCACGCGCAGGTTGACCAAACGTGAGGTGCATAAGAATGATCAAATCATCCATGAACTCATCGCATTCTAATAGCCATTTTCTTACACGGTCGATGTTCCATGCAGCTGGAACTACTGTGGTATTCCACAGAGCTCCATTATCGGTAGTGGACGACAAGAAAGCTAAAAGCTCTCCAGACTTAGTGAGGAATTGGTTTTCAGGTCGATTTAAAAATGATGTCCCAACTAGTTTGGCATTTACATCATCAATGAAATGCATGGATTCAATTTGTTGCCGCGTACGCTCAGTGTTGAAACCTCGGAATAGGGACTCCTGTAATGAGCGTTTTACGTGAGACACTAGCATTTTAGCCATATTTTGGAGCTGCGTTGCAGTGACGGTGGAAGTTTTGCATACCAGTGATGTCATATCATTATCAATCCAGTGAACTAAAGGCTTTTGGCCTTCTCTGGGTCCCGATATATTTTTGCCAAGTTTCATAATTTCAAGCAAAGCGTTGAAACACGTAGGAACTCCGTCGCAAATAAAATGAAGGGATTCTTCAATCGAAGATACAGGTTTAGACGCGACACAAACGAGCGTATATAGTCGGGCCCAGTAAACTAGACCGGCACATATACTAGTAATGCTGCTCGGCTCTTTTGCCTTCAAACGGTGTATCTCTCCACCTAAAATACTGGAGAAAACTACATAGCGATAAGCAGTGTACATTATAAAATCGTCACGAGGATGAGTTGCTGCCTCTTTTGATTCCAAAACAAAGATTGCCTCCAAAACTTTAAGCACTTTGTCCTGCACTTGGTCTGACTCCGGATCAAACATATCATTTTCACATGCTTGTCGTAGATGTATAACTGCGGATTCTACGTATTCGCTGGAAGAAAAATTCCAAATTGGGGTTTGGGCCAAACTCTTTTCATAACACTCAGCTACCATATGAATAAGTTTTGTCATGTGTTTTTGATACGTTTCAGTGGCATCTTCGACGCGTGAAAATCCCTTGGAGTGGTTTATAACATCCAACCCCCCTGCAATGATATAGCGCCGAGTCAGGTAAGGGGTGTGGAAAAGCAAATCAAGACCCTTCGCGAAGAACGATGAAATCGCTGCGTGTACGTTGGCGTCTATCTCTGACGCTTTCGGAAGTCGACACATACTAATCAGAGTTGTACAAGGGCAGTCTGTATACCTCGGTAGTTTTTGATGCCACCGAAATTGTCTAAAGATCGGTGGAATGAGTTTTTCTTCAAAATCTGAAGAACCCACTGTATCAACAAAAGTGTTGAATCTGTGGAGCTCGCCGTTCAGTTCGTCGGTAACAAACTGACCATTCGTCATGGAGGCGGGTTCGAATACTCGAAAAAAACGGTTTTTAGCACCTCTAAAAAATGTTTGCAACTTGGATGGCTGTATGGTTGCATCTATGTGTAGCTTGAGGTGGCGCTGCATTGCGTCTTTTGAGCAACACGAATAGCTGCAAACTCTGCAAGTCTGTCCATCATATATTGGAAGACCACTTATTGAAGTCACCGCCCCATCACTTTCGCTGACGTAGGACCACATCTGGTCTTCTGTAGCCAGATTCAGAGAAATTAACACAGGTCGTAACTGTTCATCACTTGGAATCACTGTTTTGTCATATGAATGGAGGCGTGTAATATGAGATCGTACTTGCTTAGGGTCAGTGCCAATACAGTACTGGCAAGAATTGCAAATCAAAATCTTCACTTAAGTATTGAAGAAGATGCCAGCCGCTCGAAGAAGGCTGGGTGTTTCTCGGTCGTCCAGTATAAATTTTAAAGGGGTTTTTACTGTCGGTGTCGCGCAAGGCTGTGTGCATTTCGTTTTCCCATGCTTCTGTATTGCTTTAGGCCATTTGAAAGTAGCGTGACATACTGGACAACCAAACTCTCTAGTTTCAACGTTGCGCAGTACTTCCGCCGTCCGTCCATCGGAAAATTTTATGACTGTACGCATCTGGTGTTCGCGTTGCTGATGCTGGTCCTTTTGGCTCTTTTTACCAAAACTTAAAGGGCAGGTGGGGCATTTAAATGAAGCCATCACGGATATGGTCGGAGTTTCGTAATAGGTAGATATAATACCAATTGGGTACGTAATCAGCCGCAGTTTACCGCAATCCAATTGATCCAATTCCAATAGACCAACTGTCTTTCTAAACGTCAACGAAATGTTTTCCCAGGATAAATCGCACCAAGAATCGACAACCTGTCTAAGCTTGGCGTAAGCACTTGTCGTGCGTTTTGGTACCTAAAGTAATTAAACAAGCGATTCCGAATTTGAGTTGAATCACCGAGCTCAAACGATGCCAAAGAAGTGATTATTCGAACTGCCAACAATAAAACGTCAGAGTAGCAAGGATGACGACACCACAGTAGCACCGCAGATCTCACAACCGTAGACTAGCTCGGAGTGGAGGCCAGATAGAGCTCCCTCGAAATGTTGATGGCAGAATAAGGACAAAGTGGTAGTGAGGGTCAATCAAAATGTTGTATGCACAGCGATAAATATAGTTTTTTGCGGAAGTAATCTCTAGATAATAGACCTTGGGTAAACATGCATAGTTGATCCTGTTTAAAGACAACGATTAATGAGCTATGATAACCATATATTGATCGATAAATTATCTCTACATATCGTTCTGGAGGAGGCTTTGGTAGCATGATGGCTGATATACATGCATATTTCAGCTAAATCTGAGGTGGTATGATCTGCACCCACATGAACATATCGAAATATTGAGGTCGCTCGGGATACATGTTTGATGGCTTTCCTATGACAATTTTTATTGTGCTAAACTGTTTGTAGACAGCTTAGATCTCAAATTTTACCCGGAAAATGATCAGTTACCATGTACGATATATAGATCCTACATGGTATTTTAAAACATATATATTAACGTTATTTTAGATATTAGGGACGATACGAGCGGAGAGCCACTAGAAATTCACTTGAAATGGTGTGCGTAATACTTAAAAGTGAAGAACCAAAAACTAGACAGGGTGGACAAATGATAAATTTGCGTGTAGACTTTAATTGCCGGGAATCGTGATTAATTACGTTGATGTTATCTGCACCTGGACTAGATGCAGGTGCGATAGCACATGATAAAGGTTTAAATCATAGAAATTACGGTCCTGTGGACCGATAATCCGTCGCTTAAGGACGGTTGCCAGCTACAGAACCATCATCAATCCGTATATTCAGCCACCCACACGATATTAGCCCTCTGGAGTACGTCGTGGACTAGATGAATCAAAGTTGCACCTGATATCGACACCTCACTTATGTATCACTATGGCCGCCCGAAACCACCTCGTACGCCACCGATATGGTAAACTATGAAAGGGGTTGCGAGAGCGAATCTTAGGCCCAGACGGTCGTGTCGGATATAACTCTGGTCGACCTCGACCTGCCACTACGTCTACCCTAGAGTGGCTGACCGCACAGGCGGCCAAATATGCGGTTTGGTAACGGTCTGAGATGGCTGCCATTCCCGTGCAATGTCCTAGTAGATTCATGCGCTACGACTTGACGTGTCCTCCCGCCCAAGCCGAGATAAGTCGGTTTCGGGTCATGGGGTATATACAATACGAACGTCTCGGCCTCTCAAGACGCATACGACATATCTCTACTACTTTTTGCGCTCGGGAAACACATGTATGATCTAGGAAGGCCCTAAGTACCGCCATCATCGGTCCTTCCTACGGCGTCAAGGTCAGGGGCATGTTCGGCCGGCCTTGACCTGCCACCACGTCTGCCCCTGAGTAGCTGACCGCGCAAACGGCCGAATATGCGGCTTGTTAACGGTCGTTGAGCTCAGTGGCATACTCGGCCGTCTGCGCGGTCAGACACCCTGTGGTTATCTTGTGGCAGGTCGAGGTTTGCCGATCATGTAGCTTACATAGCTGCCGTAGCAAGGTCGCACGATGGCGGAACTTGTGGCCTCGTAGACGTCCTCGTACATCGTTCATATCATTCATGAGCGTTGAAAGTAGCGTGAGCGTGTCTTGTGCGCCTTACGAGGCCGAATCGGTCGTATCGGATATACCCCGTGACCCGATACCGGCTTTTCTCGGCCCGAGCGAACCGCGTACGTCGATATGGAGCGCTCAGTACTGCTAGGCCGTCGCTCGGAGGTGGCTGCCAGGTCATCGACCACCGCCGAGCGGCATATTTGGCCGTCTGCGCGGTCAGACGCTCTGGGGTAGATGTAGGGGCAGGTCGAGGATGGCCGGACATGTAACTCACATCGACGCCGTAGCAAGGTCGCATGACGGCGGTACTTGTGGCCTCGTAGACGTCCCCGAACATCGTTCATATCATTCCTGAGCGTTGAAAGTAGCGTGAGCGTGTCTTATGCGCCTTACGAGGCCGAATCGGTCGTATCGGATATACCCCGTGACCGGATACCGGCTTTTCTCGGCCCGAGCGGACCGCGTACGTCGATATGGAGCGCTCAGTACTGCTAGGCCGTCGCTCGGAGGTGGCTGCCAGGTCATCCACCACCGCCGAGCGGCATATTTGGCCGTCTGCGCGGTCGGACGCTCTGGGGTAGATGTAGGGACAGGTCGAGGATGGCCGGACATGTAACTCACATCGACGCCGTAGCAAGGTCGCCCGACGGCGGTACTTGTCGCCTCGTAGACGTCCCCGAACATCGTTCATATCATTCCTGAGCGTTGAAAGTAGCGTGGGCGTGTCTTATGCGCCTTACGAGGCCGAATCGGTCGTATCGGATATACCCCGTGACCCGATACCGGCTTTTCTCGGCCCGAGCGGACCGCGTACGTCGATGTGGAGCGCTCAGTACTGCTAGGCCGTCGCTCGGAGGTGGCGCCAAGTCATCGACCACCGCCGACCGGCATATGTGGCCGTCTGCGCGGTCAGACGCTCTGGGGTAGATGTAGGGGCAGGTCGAGGATGGCCGGACATGTAACTCACATCGACGCCGTAGCAAGGTCGCCCGACGGCGGTACTTGTGGCCTCGTAGACGTCCCCGAACATCGTTCATATCATTCTTGAGCGTTGAAAGTAGCTTGAGCGTGTCTTGTGCGCCTTACGAGGCCGAATCGGTCGTATCGGATATACCCCGTGACCGGATACCGGCTTTTCTCGGCCCGAGCGGACCGCGTACGTCGATATGGAGCGCTCAGTACTGCTAGGCCGTCGCTCGGAGGTGGCTGCCAGGTCATCGACCACCGCCGAGCGGCATATTTGGCCGTCTGCGCGGTCAGACGCTCTGGGGTAGATGTAGGGGCAGGTCGAGGATGGCCGGACATGTAACTCACATCGACGCCGTAGCAAGGTCGCCCGACGGCGGTACTTGTGGCCTCGTAGACGTCCCCGAACATCGTTCATATCATTCCTGAGCGTTGAAAGTAGCGTGAGCGTGTCTTATGCGCCTTACGAGGCCGAATCGGTCGTATCGGATATACCCCGTGACCCGATACCGGCTTTTCTCGGCCCGAGCGGACCGCGTACGTCGATATGGAGCGCTCAGTACTGCTAGGCCGTCGCTCGGAGGTGGCTACCAGGTCATCGACCACCGCCGAGCGGTATATTTGGCCGTCTGCGCGGTCAGACGCTCTGGGGTAAATGTAGGGGCAGGTCGAGGATGGCCGGACATGTAACTCACATCGACGCCGTAGCAAGGTCGCCCGACGGCGGTACTTGTGGCCTCGTAGACGTCCCCGAACATCGTTCATATCATTCCTGAGCGTTGAAAGTAGCGTGAGCGTGTCTTATGCGCCTTACGAGGCCGAATCGGTCGTATCGGATATACCCCGTGACCCGATACCGGCTTTTCTCGGCCCGAGCGGACCGCGTACGTCGATATGGAGCGCTCAGTACTGCTAGGCCGTCGCTCGGAGGTGGCTACCAGGTCATCGACCACCGCCGAGCGGTATATTTGGCCGTCTGCGCGGTCAGACGCTCTGGGGTAAATGTAGGGGCAGGTCGAGGATGGCCGGACATGTAACTCACATCGACGCCGTAGCAAGGTCGCCCGACGGCGGTACTTGTGGCCATGTAGATGTCCCCGAACATCGTTCATATCATTCCTGAGCGTTGAAAGTAGCGTGGGTGTGTCTTATGCGCCTTACGAGGCCGAATCGGTCGAATCGGATATACCCCGTGACCCGATACCGGCTTTTCTCGGCCCGAGCGGACCGCGTACGTCGATATGGAGCGCTCAGTACTGCTAGGCCGTCGCTCGAAAGTGGCTACCAGGTCATCGACCACCGCCGAGCGGTATATTTGGCCGTCTGCGCGGTCAGACGCTCTGGGGTAAATGTAGGGGCAGGTCGAGGATGGCCGGACATGTAACTCACATCGACGCCGTAGCAAGGTCGCCCGACGGCGGTACTTGTGGCCATGTAGATGTCCCCGAACATCGTTCATATCATTCCTGAGCGTTGAAAGTAGCGTGGGTGTGTCTTATGCGCCTTACGAGGCCGAATCGGTCGAATCGGATATACCCCGTGACCCGATACCGGCTTTTCTCGGCCCGAGCGGACCGCGTACGTCGATGTGGAGCGCTCAGTACTGCTAGGCCGTCGCTCGGAGGTGGCGCCAAGTCATCGACCACCGCCGACCGGCATATGTGGCCGTCTGCGCGGTCAGACGCTCTGGGGTAGATGTAGGGGCAAGTCGAGGATGGCCGGACATGTAACTCACATCGACGCCGTAGCAAGGTCGCCCGACGGCGGTACTTGTGGCCTCGTAGACGTCCCCGAACATCGTTCATATCATTCCTGAGCGTTGAAAGTAGCGTGAGCGTGTCTTATGCGCCTTACGAGGCCGAATCGGTCGTATCGGATATACCCCGTGACCGGATACCGGCTTTTCTCGGCCCGAGCGGACCGCGTACGTCGATATGGAGCGCTCAGTACTGCTAGGCCGTCGCTCGGAGGTGGCTGCCAGGTCATCGACCACCGCCGAGCGGCATATTTGGCCGTCTGCGCGGTCAGACGCTCTGGGGTAGATGTAGGGGCAGGTCGAGGATGGCCGGACATGTAACTCACATCGACGCCGTAGCAAGGTCGCCCGACGGCGGTACTTGTGGCCTCGTAGACGTCCCCGAACATCGTTCATATCATTCCTGAGCGTTGAAAGTAGCGTGAGCGTGTCTTATGCGCCTTACGAGGCCGAATCGGTCGTATCGGATATACCCCGTGACCCGATACCGGCTTTTCTCGGCCCGAGCGGACCGCGTACGTCGATATGGAGCGCTCAGTACTGCTAGGCCGTCGCTCGGAGGTGGCTACCAGGTCATCGACCACCGCCGAGCGGTATATTTGGCCGTCTGCGCGGTCAGACGCTCTGGGGTAAATGTAGGGGCAGGTCGAGGATGGCCGGACATGTAACTCACATCGACGCCGTAGCAAGGTCGCCCGACGGCGGTACTTGTGGCCTCGTAGACATCCCCGAACATCGTTCATATCATTCTTGAGCGTTGAAAGTAGCTTGAGCGTGTCTTGTGCGCCTTACGAGGCCGAATCGGTCGTATCGGATATACCCCGTGACCGGATACCGGCTTTTCTCGGCCCGAGCGGACCGCGTACGTCGATATGGAGCGCTCAGTACTGCTAGGCCGTCGCTCGGAGGTGGCTGCCAGGTCATCGACCACCGCCGAGCGGCATATTTGGCCGTCTGCGCGGTCAGACGCTCTGGGGTAGATGTAGGGGCAGGTCGAGGATGGCCGGACATGTAACTCACATCGACGCCGTAGCAAGGTCGCCCGACGGCGGTACTTGTGGCCTCGTAGACGTCCCCGAACATCGTTCATATCATTCCTGAGCGTTGAAAGTAGCGTGAGCGTGTCTTATGCGCCTTACGAGGCCGAATCGGTCGTATCGGATATACCCCGTGACCCGATACCGGCTTTTCTCGGCCCGAGCGGACCGCGTACGTCGATATGGAGCGCTCAGTACTGCTAGGCCGTCGCTCGGAGGTGGCTGCGAGGTCATCGACCACCGCCGAGCGGCATATGTGGCCGTCTGCGCGGTCAGACGCTCTGGGGTAGATGTAGGGGCAGGTCGAGGATGGCCGGATATGTAACTCACATCGACGCCGTAGCAAGGTCGCCCGACGGCGGTACTTGTGGCCTCGTAGACGTCCCCGAACATCGTTCATATCATTCCTGAGCGTTGAAAGTAGCGTGAGCGTGTCTTATGCGCCTTACGAGGCCGAATCGGTCGAATCGGATATACCCTGTGACCCGATACCGGCTTTTCTCGGCCCGAGCGGACCGCGTACGTCGATGTGGAGCGCTCAGTACAGTGGTCACGGTAATGAATCTCATTGAAATTATTTTGTGTGGGGAAATATTTTTAACTTCCACACAAATTGATCGACGTGAAAATATTTATGAATACAGATTAAATTGTGTATGGTAAAAATAATCACACTGTTACTATTTAACGTGACACCTCAAATAATCTCACAAAGACCCGCAGCTTCGAGGTCAAAGGTACGAATACAACCTGCCACCAGTCGGATGCGAGTTCAGTTTGAGAGATCTAATGAATGCCAAGATGCCCCTCGACCGCCAAGAGCATGAAAACGTTTTGATTGCTCTTATACAAATGCTGAACGAACGTTACACTATATCTGTATCATCACAATACTACGTCATCTAAGCGACCTTGTTACCTCATTTCAAAAGTATCACCTGGGTCGTTCTCCTCACATTCGAAATGCAATACTTGGCATCCCTGAAGGGTCCCTGCCCCATTGCAACCAATAATTTGTCACACCTTAAGTTCAGCGGGAAGTGTACGTTCATAGCTATTAATAACGATGGACCATTGGGGGATCTGTTCGATCTTCCCATATACATGTACCTTCTTACTGTTAATCTAAGCTTGTCGAATTGTACAGCTAGATATTTCATACGCAATATACTTTTGTTACCAGTGCACCGGTAGTATGAGCAACGGTACAGTCTTACCAACACCTTGGAGTCAAGAGGGCGTCGTCGTAACTGAACCTGTAGGAGCAGCAGCAACGCGAGCACTTCCCCACCTTCTTTTCAATACACTTCGAATTTTACCTTTGAAGACCAATATCAACAGAGATCAATTATCGCGATGAAGCGCTTGTTGGTACGGCCATTAATTACCTTATAGTGCGGCGTAAGCTCTATAGTGAAGTCCATATAAAACATTCAAGTGAGATTATTTTTCAATTTTAGGATTTCGTTCACACATAAATTAATCTATACGACAGGCGCTGAGATTATTTAACGTGTGAGATTATTTTTCAATAGAGATTAATTACCGTGACCACTGTACTGCTAGACCGTCGCTCGAAAGTGGCTACCAGGTCATCGACCACCGCCGAGCGGCATATTTGGCCGTCTGCGCGGTCAGACGCTCTGGGGTAGATGTAGGGGCAGGTCGAGGATGGCCGGACATGTAACTCACATCGACGCCGTAGCAAGGTCGCCCGACGGCGGTACTTGTGGCCTCGTAGACGTCCCCGAACATCGTTCATATCATTCCTGAGCGTTGAAAGTAGCGTGAGCGTGTCTTATGCGCCTTACGAGGCCGAATCGGTCGTATCGGATATACCCCGTGACCCGATACCGGCTTTTCTCGGCCCGAGCGGACCGCGTACGTCGATGTGGAGCGCTCAGTACTGCTAGGCCGTCACTCGAAAGTGGCTACCAGGTCATCGACTACCGCCGACCGGCATATTCGACCGTCTGCGCGGTCAGACGCTCTGGGGTAGATGTAGGGGCAGGTCGAGGATGGCCGGACATGTAACTCACATCGACGCCGTAGCAAGGTCGCCCGACGGCGGTACTTGTGGCCTCGTAGACGTCCCCGAACATCGTTCATATCATTCCTGAGCGTTGAAAGTAGCGTGAGCGTGTCTTATGCGCCTTACGAGGCCGAATCGGTCGTATCGGATATACCCCGTGACCCGATACCGGCTTTTCTCGGCCCGAGCGGACCGCGTACGTCGATATGGAGCGCTCAGTACTGCTAGGCCGTCGCTCGGAGGTGGCTGCCAGGTCATCGACCACCGCCGAGCGGCATATTTGGCCGTCTGCGCGGTCAGACGCTCTGGGGTAGATGTAGGGGCAGGTCGAGGATGGCCGGACATGTAACTCACATCGACGCCGTAGCAAGGTCGCATGACGGCGGTACTTGTGGCCTCGTAGACGTCCCCGAACATCGTTCATATCATTCCTGAGCGTTGAAAGTAGCGTGAGCGTGTCTTATGCGCCTTACGAGGCCGAATCGGTCGAATCGGATATACCCCGTGACCCGATACCGGCTTTTCTCGGCCCGAGCGGACCGCGTACGTCGATATGGAGCGCTCAGTACTGCTAGGCCGTCGCTCGGAGGTGGCTGCCAGGTCATCGACCACCGCCGAGCGGCATATTTGGCCGTCTGCGCGGTCAGACGCTCTGGGGTAGATGTAGGGACAGGTCGAGGATGGCCGGACATGTAACTCACATCGACGCCGTAGCAAGGTCGCATGACGGCGGTACTTGTGGCCTCGTAGACGTCCCCGAACATCGTTCATATCATTCCTGAGCGTTGAAAGTAGCGTGAGCGTGTCTTATGCGCCTTACGAGGCCGAATCGGTCGTATCGGATATACCCCGTGACCCGATACCGGCTTTTCTCGGCCCGAGCGGACCGCGTACGTCGATGTGGAGCTCAGTACTGCTAGGCCGTCGCTCGGAGGTGGCTACCAGGTCATCGACCACCGCCGAGCGGCATATTTGGCCGTCTGCGCGGTCAGACGCTCTGGGGTAGATGTAGGGGCAGGTCGAGGATGGCCGGACATGTAACTCACATCGACGCCGTAGCAAGGTCGCCCGACGGCGGTACTTGTGGCCTCGTAGACGTCCCCGAACATCGTTCATATCATTCCTGAGCGTTGAAAGTAGCGTGAGCGTGTCTTATGCGCCTTACGAGGCCGAATCGGTCGTATCGGATATACCCCGTGACCCGATACCGGCTTTTCCCGACCCGAGCGGACCGCGTACGTCGATATGGAGCGCTCAGTACTGCTAGGCCGTCGCTCGGAGGTGGCTGCCAGGTCATCGACCACCGCCGAGCGGCATATTTGGCCGTCTGCGCGGTCAGACGCTCTGGGGTAGATGTAGGGGCAGGTCGAGGATGGCCGGACATGTAACTCACATCGACGCCGTAGCAAGGTCGCCCGACGGCGGTACTTGTGGCCTCGTAGACGTCCCCGAACATCGTTCATATCATTCTTGAGCGTTGAAAGTAGCTTGAGCGTGTCTTGTGCGCCTTACGAGGTCGAATCGGTCGTATCGGATATACCCCGTGACCGGATACCGGCTTTTCTCGGCCCGAGCGGACCGCGTACGTCGATATGGAGCGCTCAGTACTGCTAGGCCGTCGCTCGGAGGTGGCTGCCAGGTCATCGACCACCGCCGAGCGGCATATTTGGCCGTCTGCGCGGTCAGACGCTCTGGGGTAGATGTAGGGGCAGGTCGAGGATGGCCGGACATGTAACTCACATCGACGCCGTAGCAAGGTCGCATGACGGCGGTACTTGTGGCCTCGTAGACGTCCCCGAACATCGTTCATATCATTCCTGAGCGTTGAAAGTAGCGTGAGCGTGTCTTATGCGCCTTACGAGGCCGAATCGGTCGTATCGGATATACCCCGTGACCCGATACCGGCTTTTCTCGGCCCGAGCGGACCGCGTACGTCGATGTGGAGCGCTCAGTACTGCTAGGCCGTTGCTCGGAGGTGGCTGCCAGGTCATCGACCACCGCCGAGCGGCATATTTGGCCGTCTGCGCGGTCAGACGCTCTGGGGTAGATGTAGGGGCAGGTCGAGGATGGCCGGACATGTAACTCACATCGACGCCGTAGCAAGGTCGCCCGACGGCGCTACTTGTGGCCTCGTAGACGTCCCCGAACATCGTTCATATCATTCCTGAGCGTTGAAAGTAGCGTGAGCGTGTCTTATGCGCCTTACGAGGCCGAATCGGTCGTATCGGATATACCCCGTGACCCGATACCGGCTTTTCTCGGCCCGAGCGGACCGCGTACGTCGATGTGGAGCGCTCAGTACTGCTAGGCCGTCACTCGAAAGTGGCTACCAGGTCATCGACTACCGCCGACCGGCATATTCGACCGTCTGCGCGGTCAGACGCTCTGGGGTAGATGTAGGGGCAGGTCGAGGATGGCCGGACATGTAACTCACATCGACGCCGTAGCAAGGTCGCCCGACGGCGGTACTTGTGGCCTCGTAGACGTCCCCGAACATCGTTCATATCATTCCTGAGCGTTGAAAGTAGCGTGAGCGTGTCTTATGCGCCTTACGAGGCCGAATCGGTCGTATCGGATATACCCCGTGACCCGATACCGGCTTTTCTCGGCCCGAGCGGACCGCGTACGTCGATATGGAGCGCTCAGTACTGCTAGGCCGTCGCTCGGAGGTGGCTACCAGGTCATCGACCACCGCCGAGCGGTATATTTGGCCGTCTGCGCGGTCAGACGCTCTGGGGTAAATGTAGGGGCAGGTCGAGGATGGCCGGACATGTAACTCACATCGACGCCGTAGCAAGGTCGCCCGACGGCGGTACTTGTGGCCTCGTAGACATCCCCGAACATCGTTCATATCATTCTTGAGCGTTGAAAGTAGCTTGAGCGTGTCTTGTGCGCCTTACGAGGCCGAATCGGTCGTATCGGATATACCCCGTGACCGGATACCGGCTTTTCTCGGCCCGAGCGGACCGCGTACGTCGATATGGAGCGCTCAGTACTGCTAGGCCGTCGCTCGGAGGTGGCTGCCAGGTCATCGACCACCGCCGAGCGGCATATTTGGCCGTCTGCGCGGTCAGACGCTCTGGGGTAGATGTAGGGGCAGGTCGAGGATGGCCGGACATGTAACTCACATCGACGCCGTAGCAAGGTCGCATGACGGCGGTACTTGTGGCCTCGTAGACGTCCCCGAACATCGTTCATATCATTCCTGAGCGTTGAAAGTAGCGTGAGCGTGTCTTATGCGCCTTACGAGGCCGAATCGGTCGTATCGGATATACCCCGTGACCCGATACCGGCTTTTCTCGGCCCGAGCGGACCGCGTACGTCGATGTGGAGCGCTCAATACTGCTAGGCCGTCGAGCTGGGGCGACTGCCAAATCATCGACCGCCGCCGAGCGGCATATTCGCCCGTCTGCGCGGTCAGACGCTCTGGGGTAGATGTGATGGCAGGTGGAAAGTGTATAGGATGTATAAAGGTTGGTGGCGTAGCAGGCTAAGACAAAAGGCGTGTAGCCCTGGGCGGGCACGGATGCGGATGGTTTTCGAGTACGCATTGGTGGCTTTTCAAGTACTCGTTAAGTTCGGACACCAAAGGTGCTTGTGGCGAGTACACCCATATCTGGACAATCTGGTCGGTGAGCTCCTCGTTTGCACCGCCAATTTCGCTTCGCTCAAGGCGGGCAAGGCGTCGGAAAATAGATGGTAACTACTTGTATGGGCAACTACTCCGGCCCACGTACCGACCATTGCAGACGTTCGCTTCGCTTCGGTTGCAAACGGTCTCTCTGAGGCCTCAAGGTTGCTTCGTACTTAGGTGTTCTCGGGCAATCATCCGATGCGAACTTCGCTGCACTCGAAATGCCATCGATTTGTGTAGAAAACGTCCATTACTCGAAACCCCGCCAATTGTACTCAAAAACAGCTCGTCCCGGCGGGCACACGTATATGGTATACATTATGAAGTCGGTATAAATGATGGGTATATATGGTATGCATTCATGAATATTATGAAGTCGGTATAAAGGATGTATAAAGGTTGCTGGCGTAGCAGTCTAAGACAGAAAGCGCGTAGCCCTGGGCGGGCATACGTATATGGTATACCTTTATGCGTATTATCAAGTCGGTATAAAGGATGTATAATGGTTGGTGGCGTAGCAGTCTAAGACAGAAGGCGCGTAGCCCTGTGCGGGCATACATATATGATATACATCCATGACTATGATGAATTCGGTAAAAAGGATGTATAAAGGTTTCTGGCGTAGCAGTCTAAGACAACGGTGCGTAGCCCTGGGATGGCATACGTATAGAGTATACATTATGAAGTCGGTATAAAGGATGGGTAAAGGTTGCTGGCGTGGCAAAAGGCGCGTAGCCTGGGCAGGCATACAGAATGGTATGCATTCATGAATATTATGAAGTCGGTATAAACGATGTATAAAGGTTGCTGGCGTAGCAGTCTAAGACATAAGGCGCGTAGCCCTGGGCGGGCATACGTATATGGTATACATTGTGAAGTCGGTATAAAGGATGGGTAAAGGTTGCTGGCGTGGCAAAAGGCGCGTAGCCTGGGCAGGCATACAGAATGGTATGCATTCATGAATATTATGAAGTCGGTATAAAGGATGTATAAAGGTTGCTGGCGTAGCAGTCTAAGACATAAGGCGCGTAGCCCTGGGCGGGCATACATATATGGTATGCATTCATGACTATTATGAAGTCGGTATAAATGATGTATACATGTTGCGAGTTGAAGGAAGAGCATGAAGCGAATAAGTAGCTACTGCTGGAAGATCAGCAGTTTCCTTCAATGAGACACCGTAGGGGGCAATCGAGTAGTTCATTTGGAAATACGAGCCGAGGCTTGAGTGGCACTGCTAAGCAAGGCTGAGAAAGACTGGCCCCATTAGTTGACGGCTCGTATCCGGGTGTGCTGCTCGATGACGCCGATGAATTGGTCTGGGTACTACTCCAGTTTGCGAATCGTACTGCATTTTGCTTGCAGATCTCGCAAGAATTTCCACGTCGTTTGATGTCAGGACTTGACCCAGGTTGGAGGCCTGCAATGCTGATCGATCTGAACAATGGCGTATCGACAGCTGCTTCAGTAGTGACGTGATGACTTCTTCTGTTCTTGTCACTTATAATGTGTGTCGAGACTTGAGGTGCACTGCTGGCCTCACGTGATGACGGGTCATAGTCGGACGTATTGGTGATCGAAGTAGCCCTCGAGGGCTCGTTGTTTCTGGCTCGAGTAATTGACCTTGCTTACTGGGCGTGTATCGGATCCTTGATATGAAAATTTTCGCCGAGGTACATAATTGGTTTCAATCCGACCGGCTGCTCTTCGATAGTTGGGGCGATATTCCGTTTCTCGCTGTATTCGGATAAGTGTCATTGGGTGTAGTGGTCTTGCAGTAATGAGAGGCTTAGCCCCCGAAAAGTTTGAGCCGCGAAATTGGTGCGAGACGAGTTGAGTCGCTGCAGTTGGATTCTATAGGAAATCACCTGGTGAGCTGCACCTGGGTTTGAAATTGATGAGGTTTCGTGAAATCATCGTTCTGGGTGGGTGAGCCTTGTGAATAAACGAGATGTGAACAGGTTGGAGAACCGGTTGGACCAGGGTCGTAGTAATGACTGTGTTGGCATGGCGCTACTGGCCCGTGGAATCGTTGTTACCATTGGGCATATCGTGCGATACCTATGTCGCGATGAGCACGCGTCGATGAAACGTTTGAATAGCTGCATGCGTCTAATGATGTTGCCGCCGAAGCTGAGTCACAAGTCTTGACCGACTTGACTTGGTGCTTGCACTGATGCGGTGTCAGTCGGCTGATCGCGATCCGAAATATAGTCGCTGCGGGTGATGTCTTGCTGCCTGGCGAATGTGTAGTTCAATACTGGGCACTGCCGTAGAAGCTTATTTACCACACAGGGGTTGGAGTGTTTTGGCTCTTGTTACCAGTTGAAGGCAATGCGCCTGCTGAGTGCGCTGACTACGGCTTCTGTAATCAGGTACAGGTAAATATTGGTGCACAAGTTTCTGTTTTTGTACACTTTTCTTCGACGCAGCCAACGTGCTGTAATAGTTGACATGTTTTCCCTTGCTGGCAGATTTGTGATCCGCTGCCTACTGTACATACTGCACAGTGAAGTGATTTAGGCTGACGTTTTGTTTCACTTCGGCGTGGGGCTGAAGTAGAATTGATGAATAGATCCAACAACGTGAATTTGTACTGGGGCTGCATCCAAGGCGACTTTCAAATCAAATTCACGGCACATATACGCTGCTGCTGTGGGGCAGTTGACCCGTAGTCGGAGTCACGCCTGGGCTCCGTATAAATCATTGTCATGATACATGTTCGCAAAATACTGGTTGTATGTTGACGGTGACATCGCTTGCTGCAACGTTATGAGTCTGATAAGCTGTGATTCACTGTGTCGGGAATCCCGACTCAGGATGCTGTTACTGGTTTTGATATCAAATGTTGTGTTGAAAACGCGCATGGCACCGGAGCGATCGTAGTGATTCGATATATGCTGAACGAATGTCGTACACTGATGCTCTTGCTTGTATGAAGACCTCTTTGTTCGAGTGGGGAAATCTGTATCGTTGAGAACTGAACTGAGCTGATACACCCGGTGTTTGTCATCGTGATTCTGATCTCCCCACCAAGCTGCTGTACTCATTTGAAGGTGTTGGTCGGCTGAAAGAGGACGACGAACCCGGTATCTGTACTAGGTAGGCACCCGGCGTCTGAACGAGTACCGTGGCGATAGGAATCGCCTGCTGCACTCGAACGATGCTGCAAACGATCTGACATGCTGTTTTGCAGTCCTATACTCCAAGATTGGGTTGGTAGGCTGATGGACCTGTTGTCTTTAGCTGCTTCTGAATTCGACGTTGCTTTTCGTTGTATGCGGCTGTACCGCTGTACTGGGTAGCCGATCAAAGAATGAACAATGATGATCGAACAGGCGTCTGCACCACGGTGCTGCTGTTGATTCCGCGATCTGTATCGGAGCGTTGATGAGCGTCTGAACTCAAGCAGTCGTTGATGGACCAGGCGTATGCGCCATGGTGTTGCAGTTGCAATTTGCTGGTTCCGGTATTTGTACCGAATTTACCGAGCGTCTGTCCGCACATAGCCGTCTGTGTCATTGTGTTGCTGTTGTTTCTGTTTCTGGTGTCTGTGCCAGAAGATCGCCTGGTTGCGGAGCTTCTGTACTCACATAACCGTGCTGATGAACTGAACAATGCTGATGAACTGAACAATGCTGATAGACCCCTGTCATGGTGTTGTTGTTCCTGGTGCTGGCAGTGGTTCAGGTATATGTTCCCAATTCACCGAGCTTCTGTTCCCACGTGGCCATGCGTGATTGAGGCGTCTGTGCCATTGTGTTGCTGTTGTTTCCGCTGTTTGTACCAGAAGTCTGGCCGGTTGCTGAACGTATGTAGCATGATGATAGAGGAAACAACGCTCATTGACCTGGCGCCTGTAGAAGGTGTTTGTTGTTGCTGGATGTTGCCACGGCAGTATTGCTGAGCGTTTGTGCAATATTGGCCAACGTTGAGAACGACGCTGCCGTGACGTTGCTGATTTGACCTCTGAGCCAATGCTTTTCTGGCCGTGATGACACTAGCTGGCTGAAGTTCTTCGTAGTTCAGCATATGTGAACTGAATACTGTTGATGGCCCTTGATGTAGTAGTGTTGCTGAATGCGACTTAGCGACTGTGTTGTGATGTTGCTGCTGTTTACCAGTGCGATTGATCTTGGAGTTGGAGTTCTCTCGGCGTTGATCAAGCGAGCACAGGTGTTAATGGCCGCCAAGGTGTTGTTGCAGTGGGTAAGCTGTAGATCTTGAGCGAAGCATTGTTGATGGGCCCGGCGTGTGTACTGAAGCATCGCTGTTGCTGAAGCTGCACCACGTTCTGAATTTGTTGTCGCTGACTCTCTACCTTTCTTCAGTACACGGTCTGCGCTGTAGACCGGTTGGTGGATGCCGTGTTAGAACGGCGTTGCTGCGGCTGGTTCGTGTATATGAATCCTGAAAAATGCTAGTTGTCGTTGAACGAAGTTTGGAATCGTTTCTGAATGCCATGGTTCGTAACCCCGCTGAATTTCAGGGGCGGACGTGACCCGAAGAATGTTGATATCCGGTACGTGGGGGACAGTAGCTGTAATTTTCCTTGACCTAGGCTTGTTCGCTAGCGATATAGTCGTCGCGTAGTTCTGGTTGACGCTATTCCCCGAGTATTTGACTTGATTGCGGTCGGAGCGCTGAATCTGTATGGTTTGGTTCCCATTGGCTGGCCGCTTCACCAGGCTTGTCAATTCCTGATTCTCTCTCTCAATACCGATGGTACTATCCTGGAACGCTGTCCGAATCCATGCTAACACGAGTGGCGCCGTTCGTAGACTGTTGCTTTAAATCGGTTGTTGTTGCTGGATGTTGGCCTGGCCTTGCGTCTGCAGTGACGTTATCGTGTTGTCTGGGATGGCTGGGGCTGACCTGCTTCTACAGCGCAATGCTCTTGATGCAATCTGCGTTCGATTTGGGACGGGGCGCTGATCGGAATTTAGGTTTATACTGTTGTGTCCGACGTTGAGGAAAGAGGCACCCCTGTGTGTTGAAGGTCTCTCGCGCCCGGTAGTTTTTGCCTCCGGCACGTCCATCTCGGTGGTAAGGCACAGCTAGCAAATAAATTCACTTGTCCATTCGCTGGACCCAGACTGCTGCTAGATGATCCGGGAGGGGGGGGGGGTCGCTGCACGGCGAGTCGGGATCGGTAAGCTGTCTTGACTCGATGTAAACTAACAAGCTGACTGCTCTTGACGGGCGAAATGTAGGCTCACTCGACCGAAACCTGCAGTCTAAACGACAACAACATAATATGAGGAAGTAGTATATTCAAGGCCAATCAGCATGGCCGCTACCTGCCGGTAGTCGTGATCGTAGCAAGCTAGCGTCCTGCTGGATGACGATCGCTGAATCGTTGATGCTGCTACACGTGTCTGAACACGGCGTCTACACTTCCTAAATGAACTCTCACTGACTGGGTTGCTCTGGCTGCTCGTCCTCGTGCCTGAAACGGATGCTATCTTCTCGCAGGTATTCTTGGCTGACTGTGCTTCTGATGCTTGGTACTTGATTTTACTCTGTCTCTCTTCAAACTGCTCTTCTCTTCACTGCACTTTGTTGCGTTCCGCTTGCTCCGTCCGAATACTCGCCAAAAGCTCAAGCGTAAGCTGCTCCATCCGTTTTACAGTGGTCGATAGCTATGCTGATGTCACTGTGTGTTTTGCATAGCTTGGAGCATCTGTCGAAGCAAGTTAGAAGATGCTCGAACCAAGAAGTATCGACACTGCATGGGCAGGCTCAGGTAGAAGTATCCCCAGTTGAAGTACGGGTGTTCAGGCTTATATTGTTCTAACTTGGTTTGCATGGATTAAGCTTAGGCGACCTCAAGGAGCAGGAGCGTGGTCGCCTCCAGCCGTATCATCTCGAAAGAGAAGACCGGAAGTCCACTCAGGTACAATGCGGAATCTAGCGAGGTTTGAGAACGCGTTTACTAACTGCACTACTTTCAGGAACACCATGACGCATTAGACAAGATCAAAACAGACGTGTTCCAAATGGACCTCAAACTCCGCCACTTGACCAAGCTCTCTCGCCACTGCGTGGTGTCCACATTGGTCGATGTAAGTGGAACCGCCACTAACATTCTCGCTCCGGATAGCAGAAAGGTGGTGTCTATTTTTTTAATTTTTCTTTCACAGGAAACGAAGGCACACATGAAGCCACGAACACGGCCTTTAAAAGAAGAAACCCAACTTCTCAAGCACAGCTCAACGGTGGGGAAGCATGCTACTGTTGACGAAAACCTCTATGATTGTCCGACACCGCAGGCAAAGATGGTTTTGATCAGGCAAACGATAGGAATTGATTCACTAGTCCTCACTGGATCAACTGGACGGGATCCTAAACTACGATGCTCTTTCGAAATACAAGTTGGTGCGATAGTTGATCTTCCAGTACCTATTTTTATTGGCCACAAATTCATTGTGGCGCATACTCGCACACGATCCTATGCGTGGCAGAGTCCAAGACACAAATGACATGACGGTCCATTAAAAAACAATGGAGGTGCGTGATAGTGAATGACTGAAAAACAAGTGTATTACAATCAACTTTAAAAAGTATTGCACTACCTAGTTGCTAACGACGCTCCCAGTCTTCGCAGAACTGCATGAACGTGGACTGTGCGGTAATTCCCACTTGGAGCATGTCGTCGTCGATCTCGCCCAAGTTCACGAACGGCATTACAATGCTCGTCGCATCCAACATCCTCGACAACGCGTTGTTGAAGTCGTCGCGCTCCAAGTACAGGCTACTCACCCTTTCCTTCTGTGCATCCGCCTCTAGCTGCTTTGTTATCACCTCCTCTTTTGCATTTTCAACGTCATTAGCGATCGCATCCTGCTGTGCTGGATCTTGATTGTCGAAGGCCAATTGCTGCTTGCATTTGACGTTCACATTTGCGTCCTTGGCCGCATGGTTCAGGTCCCTGCGATGACCCTCCTCCTTTCTGATGTCGCTGCTCAACTTTGTCCTGCGAAGAAGTCCATCTCGCGCAGTTGCAATCACCTCATACAGGCACACACGAGGCTTCGTATTTGCCTTGCTCATCTTGAGAGATTCCAAAGCCCCCGTCATGCTCTGCAAACTGGCCCGCAACGTCTTCTTCTCGTCGTCTGACGCAGTCATCAGCTTCGTCTTGATATCTTCAATCTCCTTCTCCTTAGCCCCGATATCCTGAATTAGTGCCTGCACGTACGCGCCGTAGCGTTCCGCATCGACCCCAATTTCTTTGACCTTTTTCTCTAAGGCCTTGGCGAAACGTGTTTTCGCCTTACTCTTGGATAGTATCCCCTTCTTGGCCTTCTCCGTCGTGTTCACCGTGAGTGCGGGCTTCACCGCACCAGCTGCTGCAAGATCCGTCGTCGCAGCTTCGACCAGGGCTGCACTTGGAACCGACTTTGGCGTGCTACACGCAGGCGTCGAAGATGGAGCTGATGTAGAAGCTGGCTCTGGAGTAGGCAGCGGCGAAACCGGAGTGGGTGTGGGCGTCAAAGCGAAATCTGTCGTTGATGATAGCGCAGGCGTGGGCAGCAGAGGCGAAGCTAGAACTGATGCTACCGGTGGTGTCAACATTGAAGTCGATAGCGTAGGCGTCAATGCTAGAGTTGTTGCTGGCGGTGGTGTAGGCGTGTGCAGTACAGAAGAAGATGCGGCTGCTGTTAATGGTGGCATCGATGTTGGAGAGGACGTCGAAGATGTAGCTGATGCTGACCCCATAAGCGCATCAGGTTGGGCGAGCTCTTCCATTTCCTCCATGATGACATTGTCATTGTGCGCTGGTCTTGGGCATGCAGATCTTGAAACCTTCGAAGTCGTTTGGCAATGTTCAGTTTCCTCTTCACGCTGTCGTTTGCTCAACCTGTTCACCGCTACAGACTTGTCCAGCTTAGGTAATACAATACCCTCAATATAATCGTACCTTGGGTTGAGTCCTTCTGCCAGCTTGAAAATGTCCTTGCGTATATCTTCAACGACACTTTTGTGAAGTCCTTGTAGTTTCTTGTCGAAGTCTTGTATGATAGTCGTGAATAACATTTCCAGCTTGCGGTCGATATCTTGGACTTCTTCGGTGATGCCATCGACAGCACGGGCCAGTCCTGCAGTGCTGCCCGTGTTCCTGGCCGACATGAGCACCTCGCGGCGCAGGTCGTCTACCGTGCCCGAAACCGTGGAGACATTGCGCGCAACTTGTTGGAGTCCCAGCTCTTGGTTCTGCAGGCGATGCTGAAACACCCTTGTCATCTGCGTTGAGTCCCGGTAGAGTTCAGAGTCGTCTATCGCGCGCTCGTACTGGTCCCTGTCCCCGCGTGTATAGCGATCCATACCATGCTGCGCCCGGAAATGATTGGCGAAACTCTGGGTGAACATCACCTTGGCTGTGCACCCAGGGAAGATGCACAGCACGCCCAGAGCTTTCCCCGACGCACCGGATCGCGAGCGCCACTCTTGCTGCCCCCGCACGACGATATCGCGCAGTTGATCCTCCGCAACGTCGTCGACATTGAACGAGCGACGAGCGCGGTTTGGACTGCGACTGCGGGACCGGCTTAAGTGGTTCGGACCGCGGTCCATGCGACTTATCCAGCCTGTGGGGCGCTCTATCGGATCACCGGATGGCTCGGAATCTTGTCGTGCGGTTCCGCGGTCCATGTACGGTACTGTTCTTGGTGACTTGGTAGGTTCGCAAATGGCACCATAGGTACAAAACACATAATTTAACCTCAGTAAATGATATGTGAGTCGAGGTTTTTAGGGTATTCCATGAAATTTATATCAAGGGCTCCCAGTACGTCCTTTTCTTCAACAGGATGGACTGATAATTTATGGGTGATTATGCCTTATTCGTTTATAGAGGACGACCCCTGGCGTCGTACCAAAACCATATAAGTACTCTACAGTTACTTCCATAAATATTAATACCCTCCGAATATGATAAATCACTGGGATAACGTCCACCTCGTCTAGGTACGAGTTTTTGGAGGTTGCGCGTCGCGCAGATTCTGCAGCGCAAAGAGGAGCTATGCCTTGTGGAGGACCCCTACATTCGCAGCAGCGTCACGAACTGATGAACACGCGGCAGGGCTGGCTAAACTCTGCCCGACGCGCTCCTGGATTCCACTGACATTTCTGACGATGGAGACCACTGTAATGAAGGGCTCATGTTGAAGTTGGTACCAGCTGCTATGGATCAAGAGGGGGTGCTTATGGGAGGAAAGAGGGTGAGCGATAGCGACACCGATTTCACAGCGAGAACCGCAACGTGCGGCAGGCGTGCGCTGGTGGGACCCGGTAGTCTGAGTGCTCAACGGTTCGCCTGAGCGAAGCCGAGCTCATAATGGAATCTTCCAGCGACAGCAGAATCGAGAAAGAAGGAGGCTTTGGTCAGGTGCGGGGATCGACAAGAGCCGGTGGACGAACTGAGAAGACCTGGCTGTATCGAGTGCTGTTAGAGGCTGACGAACGAACGTATTCAGAAGCGAAGAGTGAATGAAAAGAAAACATAGGACGTGCAGTCAGTCGGAGTCACCCCGTCGATTAGCAGCGCTCGGTGCTGCTTGAACTTTGCTCCGGGATGGCGGCTATCTCAACGACTGCTGCCGAGCCGCATATTGAGCCGCCCACGAGGCCTGACACACTAAGTCAGGGGTGGGCACAGGTCAAGGTTTACCAAACACGTATATTGCATCGACGCCGCAGCATGACTGCCTAATGGCGGCACGCGTGACCTCTTATCCATCGTCGAACATCGTATAGATGAACCCCGGGCGTTGAAAGTAGCGGGGTCTCGTCATGGCGCCTGGAGTGCCCGGGTCGGGCGTGTCTGATATACTCGCAGAATCGACCCCGGACACTTCCCCCACATGCACAATCTATGAGGACGTATACGAGGCCACTAGTACCGCCATCGTGCGACCTTGCTTCAGCGGTGATGTAAGCTACATGCCCGGCAATCCTCGACCTACCACCACATCTACCCCAGAGTGTCTGACCGCGCAGACGGCCGAATATGCGACTCGGCGGCGGTCGTTGAGCTGGCGGCAACCCCAGAGCGACGTCCTAGCAGTACTGAGCGCTCCTTATCGACGTACGCGGTCCGCTCGGGCCGAGAGAAGCCGGTGTCGGGTCACGGGGTATATCCGACACGACCGTCTCGGCCACGTAAGGCACATAAGACACGTCTGCGGCACTTTCAACGCTCGGCAATCAGCTGCATGATGCACGAAGACGTCTACGAGGCCACAAGTACCGCCATCGTGCGACCTTGCTTCAGCGGCGATGTAAGCTACATGCCCGGCAAACCTCGACCTGCCACCACATCTACCCCAGAGTGTCTGACCGCGCAGACGGCCGAATATGCGACTCGGCGGCGGTCGTTGAGCTGGCGGCAACCCCAGAGCGACGTCCTAGCAGTACCGAGCGCTCCTTATCAACGTACGTGGTCCGCTCGGGCCGAGAGAAGCCGGTGTCGGGTCACGGAGTATATCCGACACGACCGTCTCGGCCACGTAAGGCACATAAGACACGTCTGCGGCACTTTCAACGCTCGGCAATCAGCTGTATGATGCACGAAGACGTCTACGAGGCCACAAGTACCGCCATCGTGCGACCTTGCTTCAGCGGCGATGTAAGCTACATGCCCGGCAAACCTCGACCTGCCACCACATCTACCCCAGAGTGTCTGACCGCGCAGACGGCCGAATATGCGACTCGGCGGCGGTCGTTGAGCTGGCGGCCACCCCAGAGCGACGTCCTAGCAGTACCGAGCGCTCCTTATCGACGTACGCGGTCCGCTCGGGCCGAGAGAAGCCGGTGTCGGGTCACGGGGCATATCCGACACGACCGTCTCGGCCACGTAAGGCACATAAGACACGTCTGCGGCACTTTCAACGCTCGGCAATCAGCTGCATGATGCACGAAGACGTCTACGAGGCCACAAGTACCGCCATCGTGCGACCTTGCTTCAGCGGCGATGTAAGCTACATGCCCGGCAAACCTCGACCTGCCACCACATCTACCCCAGAGTGTCTGACCGCGCAGACGGCCGAATATGCGACTCGGCGGCGGTCGTTGAGCTGGCGGCCACCCCAGAGCGACGTCCTAGCAGACCGAGCGCTCCTTATCAACGTATGCGGTCCGCTCGGGCCGAGAGAAGCCGGTGTCGGGTACGGGGTATATCCGACACGACCGTCTCGGCCACGTAAGGCACATAAGACACGTCTGCGGCACTTTCAACGCTCGGCAATCAGCTGCATGATGCACGAAGACGTCTACGAGGCCACAAGTACCGCCATCGTGCGACCTTGCTTCAGCGGCGATGTAAGCTACATGCCCGGCAAACCTCGACCTGCCACCACATCTACCCCAGAGTGTCTGACCGCGCAGACGGCCGAATATGCGACTCGGTGGCGGTCGTTGAGCTTGCGGCCACCCCAGAGCGACGTCCTAGCAGTACCGAGCGCTCCTTATCGACGTACGCGGTCCGCTCGGGCCGAGAGAAGCCGGTGTCGGGTACGGGGTATATCCGACACGACCGTCTCGGCCACGTAAGGCACATAAGACACGTCTGCGGCACTTTCAACGCTCGGGAATCAGCTGCATGATGCACGAAGACGTCTACGAGGCTACAAGTACCGCCATCGTGCGACCTTGCTTCAGCGGCGATGTAAGCTACATGCCCGGCAAACCTCGACCTGCCACCACATCTACCCCAGAGTGTCTGACCGCGGAGACGGCCGAATATGCGACTCGGCGGCGGTCGTTGAGCTTGCGGCCACCCCAGAGCGACGTCCTAGCAGTACCGAGCGCTCCTTATCGACGTACGCGGTCCGCTCGGGCCGAGAGAAGCCGGTGTCGGGTCACGGGGCATATCCGACACGACCGTCTCGGCCACGTAAGGCACATAAGACACGTCTGCGGCACTTTCAACGCTCGGCAATCAGCTGTATGATGCACGAAGACGTCTACGAGGCTACAAGTACCGCCATCGTGCGACCTTGCTTCAGCGGCGATGTAAGCTACATGCCCGGCAAACCTCGACCTGCCACCACATCTACCCCAGAGTGTCTGACCGCGCAGACGGCCGAATATGCGACTCGGCGGCGGTCGTTGAGCTGGCGGCCACCCCAGAGCGACGTCCTAGCAGACCGAGCGCTCCTTATCGACGTACGCGGTCCGCTCGGGCCGAGAGAAGCCGGTGTCGGGTCACGGGGTATATCCGACACGACCGTCTCGGCCACGTAAGGCACATAAGACACGTCTGCGGCACTTTCAACGCTCGGCAATCAGCTGTATGATGCACGAAGACGTCTACGAGGCCACAAGTACCGCCATCGTGCGACCTTGATTCGGCGGCGATGTAAGCTACATGTCCGGCAAACCTCGACCTGCCACCACATCTACCCCAGAGTGTCTGACCGCGCAGACGGCCGAATATGCGACTCGGCGGCGGTCGTTGAGCTTGCGGCCACCCCAGAGCGACGTCCTAGCAGTACCGAGAGCTCCTTATCGACGTACGCGGTCCGCTCGGGCCGAGAGAAGCCGGTGTCGGGTCACGGGGTATATCCGACACGACCGTCTCGGCCACGTAAGGCACATAAGACACGTCTGCGGCACTTTCAACGCTCGGCAATCAGCTGTATGATGCACGAAGACGTCTACGAGGCTACAAGTTCCGCCATCGTGCGACCTTGCTTCAGCGGCGATGTAAGCTACATGCCCGGCAAACCTCGACCTGCCACCACATCTACCCCAGAGTGTCTGACCGCGCAGACGGCCGAATATGCGACTCGGCGGCGGTCGTTGAGCTGGCGGCCACCCCAGAGCGACGTCGTAGCAGTACCGAGCGCTCCTTATCGACGTACGCGGTCCGCTCGGGCCGAGAGAAGCCGGTGTCGGGTCACGGGGTATATCCGACACGACCGTCTCGGCCACGTAAGGCACATAAAACACGACTGTGGCAGTTTCAACGCTCGGCAATCAGCTGTATGATGCACGAAGACGTCTACGAGGCTACAAGTTCCGCCATCGTGCGACCTTGCTTCAGCGGCGATGTAAGCTACATGCCCGGCAAACCTCGACCTGCCACCACATCTACCCCAGAGTGTCTGACCGCGCAGACGGCCGAATATGCGACTCGGCGGCGGTCGTTGAGCTTGCGGCCACCCCAGAGCGACTTCGTAGCAGTACCGAGCGCTCCTTATCGACGTACGCGGTCCGCTCGGGCCGAGAGAAGCCGGTGTCGGGTCACGGGGTATATCCGACACGACCGTCTCGGCCACGTAAGGCACATAAAACACGACTGTGGCAGTTTCAACGCTCGGCAATCAGCTGTATGATGCACGAAGACGTCTACGAGGCCACAAGTACCGCCATCGTGCGACCTTGCTTCAGCGGCGATGTAAGCTACATGCCCGGCAAACCTCGACCTGCCACCACATCTACCCCAGAGTGTCTGACCGCGCAGACGGCCGAGTATGCGACTCGGCGGCGGTCGTTGAGCTTGCGGCCACCCCAGAGCGACGTCCTAGCAGTACCGAGCGCTCCTTATCGACGTACGCGGTCCGCTCGGGCCGAGAGAAGCCGGTGTCGGGTCACGGGGCATATCCGACACGACCGTCTCGGCCACGTAAGGCACATAAGACACGTCTGCGGCACTTTCAACGCTCGGCAATCAGCTGTATGATGCACGAAGACGTCTACGAGGCTACAAGTACCGCCATCGTGCGACCTTGCTTCAGCGGCGATGTAAGCTACATGCCCGGCAAACCTCGACCTGCCACCACATCTACCCCAGAGTGTCTGACCGCGCAGACGGCCGAATATGCGACTCGGCGGCGGTCGTTGAGCTGGCGGCCACCCCAGAGCGACGTCCTAGCAGACCGAGCGCTCCTTATCGACGTACGCGGTCCGCTCGGGCCGAGAGAAGCCGGTGTCGGGTCACGGGGTATATCCGACACGACCGTCTCGGCCACGTAAGGCACATAAAACACGACTGTGGCAGTTTCAACGCTCGGCAATCAGCTGTATGATGCACGAAGACGTCTACGAGGCTACAAGTTCCGCCATCGTGCGACCTTGCTTCAGCGGCGATGTAAGCTACATGCCCGGCAAACCTCGACCTGCCACCACATCTACCCCAGAGTGTCTGACCGCGCAGACGGCCGAATATGCGACTCGGCGGCGGTCGTTGAGCTGGCGGCCACCCCAGAGCGACGTCGTAGCAGTACCGAGCGCTCCTTATCGACGTACGCGGTCCGCTCGGGCCGAGAGAAGCCGGTGTCGGGTCACGGGGTATATCCGACACGACCGTCTCGGCCACGTAAGGCACATAAAACACGACTGTGGCAGTTTCAACGCTCGGCAATCAGCTGTATGATGCACGAAGACGTCTACGAGGCTACAAGTTCCGCCATCGTGCGACCTTGCTTCAGCGGCGATGTAAGCTACATGCCCGGCAAACCTCGACCTGCCACCACATCTACCCCAGAGTGTCTGACCGCGCAGACGGCCGAATATGCGACTCGGCGGCGGTCGTTGAGCTTGCGGCCACCCCAGAGCGACGTCCTAGCAGTACCGAGCGCTCCTTATCGACGTACGCGGTCCGCTCGGGCCGAGAGAAGCCGGTGTCGGGTCACGGGGCATATCCGACACGACCGTCTCGGCCACGTAAGGCACATAAGACACGTCTGCGGCACTTTCAACGCTCGGCAATCAGCTGTATGATGCACGAAGACGTATACGAGGCTACAAGTACCGCCATCGTGCGACCTTGCTTCAGCGGCGATGTAAGCTACATGCCCGGCAAACCTCGACCTGCCACCACATCTACCCCAGAGTGTCTGACCGCGCAGACGGCCGAATATGCGACTCGGCGGCGGTCGTTGAGCTGGCGGCCACCCCAGAGCGACGTCCTAGCAGACCGAGCGCTCCTTATCGACGTACGCGGTCCGCTCGGGCCGAGAGAAGCCGGTGTCGGGTCACGGGGTATATCCGACACGACCGTCTCGGCCACGTAAGGCACATAAGACACGTCTGCGGCACTTTCAACGCTCGGCAATCAGCTGTATGATGCACGAAGACGTCTACGAGGCCACAAGTACCGCCATCGTGCGACCTTGCTTCAGCGGCGATGTAAGCTACATGCCCGGCAAACCTTGACCTGCCACCACATCTACCCCAGAGTGTCTGACCGCGCAGACGGCCGAATATGCGACTCGGCGGCGGTCGTTGAGCTGGCGGCCACCCCAGAGCGACGTCCTAGCAGTACCGAGCGCTCCTTATCGACGTACGCGGTCCGCTCGGGCCGAGAGAAGCCGGTGTCGGGTCACGGGGTATATCCGACACGACCGTCTCGGCCACGTAAGGCACATAAGACACGTCTGCGGCACTTTCAACGCTCGGCAATCAGCTGTATGATGCACGAAGACGTCTACGAGGCCACAAGTACCGCCATCGTGCGACCTTGATTCGGCGGCGATGTAAGCTACATGTCCGGCAAACCTCGACCTGCCACCACATCTACCCCAGAGTGTCTGACCGCGCAGACGGCCGAATATGCGACTCGGCGGCGGTCGTTGAGCTTGCGGCCACCCCAGAGCGACTTCGTAGCAGTACCGAGCGCTCCTTATCGACGTACGCGGTCCGCTCGGGCCGAGAGAAGCCGGTGTCGGGTCACGGGGTATATCCGACACGACCGTCTCGGCCACGTAAGGCACATAAAACACGACTGTGGCAGTTTCAACGCTCGGCAATCAGCTGTATGATGCACGAAGACGTCTACGAGGCCACAAGTACCGCCATCGTGCGACCTTGCTTCAGCGGCGATGTAAGCTACATGCCCGGCAAACCTCGACCTGCCACCACATCTACCCCAGAGTGTCTGACCGCGCAGACGGCCGAGTATGCGACTCGGCGGCGGTCGTTGAGCTTGCGGCCACCCCAGAGCGACGTCCTAGCAGTACCGAGCGCTCCTTATCGACGTACGCGGTCCGCTCGGGCCGAGAGAAGCCGGTGTCGGGTCACGGGGCATATCCGACACGACCGTCTCGGCCACGTAAGGCACATAAGACACGTCTGCGGCACTTTCAACGCTCGGCAATCAGCTGTATGATGCACGAAGACGTCTACGAGGCTACAAGTACCGCCATCGTGCGACCTTGCTTCAGCGGCGATGTAAGCTACATGCCCGGCAAACCTCGACCTGCCACCACATCTACCCCAGAGTGTCTGACCGCGCAGACGGCCGAATATGCGACTCGGCGGCGGTCGTTGAGCTGGCGGCCACCCCAGAGCGACGTCCTAGCAGACCGAGCGCTCCTTATCGACGTACGCGGTCCGCTCGGGCCGAGAGAAGCCGGTGTCGGGTCACGGGGTATATCCGACACGACCGTCTCGGCCACGTAAGGCACATAAAACACGACTGTGGCAGTTTCAACGCTCGGCAATCAGCTGTATGATGCACGAAGACGTCTACGAGGCTACAAGTTCCGCCATCGTGCGACCTTGCTTCAGCGGCGATGTAAGCTACATGCCCGGCAAACCTCGACCTGCCACCACATCTACCCCAGAGTGTCTGACCGCGCAGACGGCCGAATATGCGACTCGGCGGCGGTCGTTGAGCTGGCGGCCACCCCAGAGCGACGTCCTAGCAGTACCGAGCGCTCCTTATCGACGTACGCGGTCCGCTCGGGCCGAGAGAAGCCGGTGTCGGGTCACGGGGTATATCCGACACGACCGTCTCGGCCACGTAAGGCACATAAAACACGACTGTGGCAGTTTCAACGCTCGGCAATCAGCTGTATGATGCACGAAGACGTCTACGAGGCTACAAGTTCCGCCATCGTGCGACCTTGCTTCAGCGGCGATGTAAGCTACATGCCCGGCAAACCTCGACCTGCCACCACATCTACCCCAGAGTGTCTGACCGCGCAGACGGCCGAATATGCGACTCGGCGGCGGTCGTTGAGCTTGCGGCCACCCCAGAGCGACGTCCTAGCAGTACCGAGCGCTCCTTATCGACGTACGCGGTCCGCTCGGGCCGAGAGAAGCCGGTGTCGGGTCACGGGGCATATCCGACACGACCGTCTCGGCCACGTAAGGCACATAAGACACGTCTGCGGCACTTTCAACGCTCGGCAATCAGCTGTATGATGCACGAAGACGTCTACGAGGCTACAAGTACCGCCATCGTGCGACCTTGCTTCAGCGGCGATGTAAGCTACATGCCCGGCAAACCTCGACCTGCCACCACATCTACCCCAGAGTGTCTGACCGCGCAGACGGCCGAATATGCGACTCGGCGGCGGTCGTTGAGCTGGCGGCCACCCCAGAGCGACGTCCTAGCAGACCGAGCGCTCCTTATCGACGTACGCGGTCCGCTCGGGCCGAGAGAAGCCGGTGTCGGGTCACGGGGTATATCCGACACGACCGTCTCGGCCACGTAAGGCACATAAGACACGTCTGCGGCACTTTCAACGCTCGGCAATCAGCTGTATGATGCACGAAGACGTCTACGAGGCCACAAGTACCGCCATCGTGCGACCTTGCTTCAGCGGCGATGTAAGCTACATGCCCGGCAAACCTTGACCTGCCACCACATCTACCCCAGAGTGTCTGACCGCGCAGACGGCCGAATATGCGACTCGGCGGCGGTCGTTGAGCTGGCGGCCACCCCAGAGCGACGTCCTAGCAGTACCGAGCGCTCCTTATCGACGTACGCGGTCCGCTCGGGCCGAGAGAAGCCGGTGTCGGGTCACGGGGTATATCCGACACGACCGTCTCGGCCACGTAAGGCACATAAGACACGTCTGCGGCACTTTCAACGCTCGGCAATCAGCTGTATGATGCACGAAGACGTCTACGAGGCCACAAGTACCGCCATCGTGCGACCTTGATTCGGCGGCGATGTAAGCTACATGTCCGGCAAACCTCGACCTGCCACCACATCTACCCCAGAGTGTCTGACCGCGCAGACGGCCGAATATGCGACTCGGCGGCGGTCGTTGAGCTGGCGGCCACCCCAGAGCGACGTCCTAGCAGTACCGAGAGCTCCTTATCGACGTACGCGGTCCGCTCGGGCCGAGAGAAGCCGGTGTCGGGTCACGGGGCATATCCGACACGACCGTCTCGGCCACGTAAGGCACATAAGACACGTCTGCGGCACTTTCAACGCTCGGCAATCAGCTGTATGATGCACGAAGACGTCTACGAGGCTACAAGTTCCGCCATCGTGCGACCTTGCTTCAGCGGCGATGTAAGCTACATGCCCGGCAAACCTCGACCTGCCACCACATCTACCCCAGAGTGTCTGACCGCGCAGACGGCCGAATATGCGACTCGGCGGCGGTCGTTGAGCTGGCGGCCACCCCAGAGCGACGTCGTAGCAGTACCGAGAGCTCCTTATCGACGAACGCGGTCCGCTGGGGCCGAGAGAAGCCGGTGTCGGGTCACGGGGCATATCCGACACGACCGTCTCGGCCACGTAAGGCACATAAGACACGTCTGCGGCACTTTCAACGCTCGGCAATCAGCTGTATGATGCACGAAGACGTCTACGAGGCTACAAGTTCCGCCATCGTGCGACCTTGCTTCAGCGGCGATGTAAGCTACATGCCCGGCAAACCTCGACCTGCCACCACATCTACCCCAGAGTGTCTGACCGCGCAGACGGCCGAATATGCGACTCGGCGGCGGTCGTTGAGCTGGCGGCCACCCCAGAGCGACGTCGTAGCAGTACCGAGCGCTCCTTATCGACGTACGCCGTCCGCTCGGGCCGAGAGAAGCCGGTGTCGGGTCACGGAGTATATCCGACACGACCGTCTCGGCCACGTAAGGCACATAAGACACGTCTGCGGCACTTTCAACGCTCGGCAATCAGCTACATGATGCACGAAGACGTCTACGAGGCCACAAGTACCGCCATCGTGCGACCTTGCTTCAGCGGCGATGTAAGCTACATGCCCGGCAAACCTCGACCTGCCACCACATCTACCCCAGAGTGTCTGACCGCGCAGACGGCCGAATATGCGACTCGGCGGCGGTCGTTGAGCTTGCGGCCACCCCAGAGCGACGTCCTAGCAGTACCGAGCGCTCCTTATCGACGTACGCGGTCCGCTCGGGCCGAGAGAAGCCGGTGTCGGGTCACGGAGTATATCCGACACGACCGTCTCGGCCACGTAAGGCACATAAGACACGTCTGCGGCACTTTCAACGCTCGGCAATCAGCTGTATGATGCACGAAGACGTCTACGAGGCCACAAGTACCGCCATCGTGCGACCTTGCTTCAGCGGCGATGTAAGCTACATGCCCGGCAAACCTTGACCTGCCACCACATCTACCCCAGAGTGTCTGACCGCGCAGACGGCCGAATATGCGACTCGGCGGCGGTCGTTGAGCTTGCGGCCACCCCAGAGCGACGTCCTAGCAGTACCGAGCGCTCCTTATCGACGTACGCGGTCCGCTCGGGCCGAGAGAAGCCGGTGTCGGGTCACGGGGTATATCCGACACGACCGTCTCGGCCACGTAAGGCACATAAGACACGTCTGCGGCACTTTCAACGCTCGGCAATCAGCTGTATGATGCACGAAGACGTCTACGAGGCCACAAGTACCGCCATCGTGCGACCTTGCTTCAGCGGCGATGTAAGCTACATGCCCGGCAAACCTCGACCTGCCACCACATCTACCCCAGAGTGTCTGACCGCGCAGACGGCCGAATATGCGACTCGGCGGCGGTCGTTGAGCTGGCGGCAACCCCAGAGCGACGTCCTAGCAGTACTGAGCGCTCCTTATCGACGTACGCGGTCCGCTCGGGCCGAGAGAAGC
Organism: Phytophthora x cambivora; assembly: GCA_033557925.1. Lineage (NCBI taxonomy): Eukaryota > Oomycota > Peronosporomycetes > Peronosporales > Peronosporaceae > Phytophthora > Phytophthora x cambivora. The sequence continues at coordinate 205,425 of JAUCEB010000008.1, read as the reverse complement.
CGGTGTCGGGTCACGGGGTATATCCGACACGACCGTCTCGGCCACGTAAGGCACATAAGACACGTCTGCGGCACTTTCAACGCTCGGCAATCAGCTGTATGATGCACGAAGACGTCTACGAGGCTACAAGTTCCGCCATCGTGCGACCTTGCTTCAGCGGCGATGTAAGCTACATGCCCGGCAAACCTCGACCTGCCACCACATCTACCCCAGAGTGTCTGACCGCGCAGACGGCCGAATATGCGACTCGGCGGCGGTCGTTGAGCTGGCGGCCACCCCAGAGCGACGTCGTAGCAGTACCGAGCGCTCCTTATCGACGTACGCGGTCCGCTCGGGCCGAGAGAAGCCGGTGTCGGGTCACGGGGTATATCCGACACGACCGTCTCGGCCACGTAAGGCACATAAAACACGACTGTGGCAGTTTCAACGCTCGGCAATCAGCTGTATGATGCACGAAGACGTCTACGAGGCTACAAGTTCCGCCATCGTGCGACCTTGCTTCAGCGGCGATGTAAGCTACATGCCCGGCAAACCTCGACCTGCCACCACATCTACCCCAGAGTGTCTGACCGCGCAGACGGCCGAATATGCGACTCGGCGGCGGTCGTTGAGCTGGCGGCAACCCCAGAGCGACGTCGTAGCAGTACCGAGCGCTCCTTATCGACGTACGCGGTCCGCTCGGGCCGAGAGAAGCCGGTGTCGGGTCACGGGGTATATCCGACACGACCGTCTCGGCCACGTAAGGCACATAAAACACGACTGTGGCACTTTCAACGCTCGGCAATCAGCTGTATGATGCACGAAGACGTCTACGAGGCTACAAGTTCCGCCATCGTGCGACCTTGCTTCAGCGGCGATGTAAGCTACATGCCCGGCAAACCTCGACCTGCCACCACATCTACCCCAGAGTGTCTGACCGCGCAGACGGCCGAATATGCGACTCGGCGGCGGTCGTTGAGCTGGCGGCCACCCCAGAGCGACGTCGTAGCAGTACCGAGCGCTCCTTATCGACGTACGCCGTCCGCTCGGGCCGAGAGAAGCCGGTGTCGGGTCACGGGGTATATCCGACACGACCGTCTCGGCCACGTAAGGCACATAAGACACGTCTGCGGCACTTTCAACGCTCGGCAATCAGCTGTATGATGCACGAAGACGTCTACGAGGCTACAAGTTCCGCCATCGTGCGACCTTGCTTCAGCGGCGATGTAAGCTACATGCCCGGCAAACCTCGACCTGCCACCACATCTACCCCAGAGTGTCTGACCGCGCAGACGGCCGAATATGCGACTCGGCGGCGGTCGTTGAGCTGGCGGCCACCCCAGAGCGACGTCGTAGCAGTACCGAGCGCTCCTTATCGACGTACGCGGTCCGCTCGGGCCGAGAGAAGCCGGTGTCGGGTCACGGGGTATATCCGACACGACCGTCTCGGCCACGTAAGGCACATAAAACACGACTGTGGCAGTTTCAACGCTCGGCAATCAGCTGTATGATGCACGAAGACGTCTACGAGGCTACAAGTTCCGCCATCGTGCGACCTTGCTTCAGCGGCGATGTAAGCTACATGCCCGGCAAACCTCGACCTGCCACCACATCTACCCCAGAGTGTCTGACCGCGCAGACGGCCGAATATGCGACTCGGCGGCGGTCGTTGAGCTGGCGGCAACCCCAGAGCGACGTCCTAGCAGTACCGAGCGCTCCTTATCGACGTACGCGGTCCGCTCGGGCCGAGAGAAGCCGGTGTCGGGTCACGGGGTATATCCGACACGACCGTCTCGGCCACGTAAGGCACATAAGACACGTCTGCGGCACTTTCAACGCTCGGCAATCAGCTGTATGATGCACGAAGACGTCTACGAGGCTACAAGTTCCGCCATCGTGCGACCTTGCTTCAGCGGCGATGTAAGCTACATGCCCGGCAAACCTCGACCTGCCACCACATCTACCCCAGAGTGTCTGACTGCGCAGACGGCCGAATATGCGACTCGGCGGCGGTCGTTGAGCTGGCGGCCACCCCAGAGCGACGTCCTAGCAGTACCGAGCGCTCCTTATCAACGTACGCGGTCCGCTCGGGCCGAGAGAAGCCGGTGTCGGGTCACGGGGTATATCCGACACGACCGTCTCGGCCACGTAAGGCACATAAGACACGTCTGCGGCACTTTCAACGCTCGGCAATTAGCTGTATGATGCACGAAGACGTCTACGAGGCCACAAGTACCGCCATCGTGCGACCTTGCTTCAGCGGCGATGTAAGCTACATGCCCGGCAAACCTCGACCTGCCACCACATCTACCCCAGAGTGTCTGACCGCGCAGACGGCCGAATATGCGACTCGGCGGCGGTCGTTGAGCTGGCGGCCACCCCAGAGCGACGTCCTAGCAGTACCGAGCGCTCCTTATCGACGTACGCCGTCCGCTCGGGCCGAGAGAAGCCGGTGTCGGGTCACGGAGTATATCCGACACGACCGTCTCGGCCACGTAAGTCACATAAGACACGTCTGCGGCACTTTCAACGCTCAGCAATCAGCTGCATGATGCACGAAGACGTCTACGAGGCCACAAGTACCGCCATCGTGCGATCTTGCTTCAGCGGCGATGTAAGCTACATGCCCGGCAAACCTCGACCTGCCACCACATCTACCCCAGAGTGTCTGACCGCGCAGACGGCCGAATATGCGACTCGGCGGCGGTCGTTGAGCTGGCGGCAACCCCAGAGCGACGTCCTAGCAGTACTGAGCGCTCCTTATCGACGTACGCGGTCCGCTCGGGCCGAGAGAAGCCGGTGTCGGGTCACGGGGTATATCCGACACGACCGTCTCGGCCACGTAAGGCACATAAGACACGTCTGCGGCACTTTCAACGCTCGGCAATCAGCTGTATGATGCACGAAGACGTCTACGAGGCCACAAGTACCGCCATCGTGCGACCTTGCTTCAGCGGCGATGTAAGCTACATGCCCGGCAAACCTCGACCTGCCACCACATCTACCCCAGAGTGTCTGACCGCGCAGACGGCCGAATATGCGACTCGGCGGCGGTCGTTGAGCTGGCGGCAACCCCAGAGCGACGTCCTAGCAGTACCGAGCGCTCCTTATCGACGTACGCGGTCCGCTCGGGCCGAGAGAAGCCGGTGTCGGGTCACGGGGTATATCCAACACGACCGTCTCGGCCACGTAAGGCACATAAAACACGACTGCGGCAGTTTCAACGCTCGGCAATCAGCTGTATGATGCACGAAGACGTCTACGAGGCTACAAGTTCCGCCATCGTGCGACCTTGCTTCAGCGGCGATGTAAGCTACATGCCCGGCAAACCTCGACCTGCCACCACATCTACCCCAGAGTGTCTGACCGCGCAGACGGCCGAATATGCGACTCGGCGGCGGTCGTTGAGCTGGCGGCCACCCCAGAGCGACGTCCTAGCAGTACTGAGCGCTCCTTATCGACGTACGCGGTCCGCTCGGGCCGAGAGAAGCCGGTGTCGGGTCACGGGGTATATCCGACACGACCGTCTCGGCCACGTAAGGCACATAAGACACGTCTGCGGCACTTTCAACGCTCGGCAATCAGCTGTATGATGCACGAAGACGTCTACGAGGCCACAAGTACCGCCATCGTGCGACCTTGCTTCAGCGGCGATGTAAGCTACATGCCCGGCAAACCTCGACCTGCCACCACATCTACCCCAGAGTGTCTGACCGCGCAGACGGCCGAATATGCGACTCGGCGGCGGTCGTTGAGCTTGCGGCCACCCCAGAGCGACGTCGTAGCAGTACCGAGCGCTCCTTATCGACGTACGCGGTCCGCTCGGGCCGAGAGAAGCCGGTGTCGGGTCACGGGGTATATCCAACACGACCGTCTCGGCCACGTAAGGCACATAAAACACGACTGCGGCACTTTCAACGCTCGGCAATCAGCTGTATGATGCACGAAGACGTCTACGAGGCCACAAGTACCGCCATCGTGCGACCTTGCTTCAGCGGCGATGTAAGCTACATGCCCGGCAAACCTCGACCTGCCACCACATCTACCCCAGAGTGTCTGACCGCGCAGACGGCCAAATATGCGACTCGGCGGCGGTCGTTGAGCTGGCGGCCACCCCAGAGCGACGTCGTAGCAGTACCGAGCGCTCCTTATCGACGTACGCGGTCCGCTCGGGCCGAGAGAAGCCGGTGTCGGGTCACGGGGTATATCCAACACGACCGTCTCGGCCACGTAAGGCACATAAAACACGACTGCGGCAGTTTCAACGCTCGGCAATCAGCTGTATGATGCACGAAGACGTCTACGAGGCTACAAGTTCCGCCATCGTGCGACCTTGCTTCAGCGGCGATGTAAGCTACATGCCCGGCAAACCTCGACCTGCCACCACATCTACCCCAGAGTGTCTGACCGCGCAGACGGCCGAATATGCGACTCGGCGGCGGTCGTTGAGCTGGCGGCCACCCCAGAGCGACGTCCTAGCAGACCGAGCGCTCCTTATCGACGTACGCGGTCCGCTCGGGCCGAGAGAAGCCGGTGTCGGGTCACGGGGTATATCCGACACGACCGTCTCGGCCACGTAAGGCACATAAGACACGTCTGCGGCACTTTCAACGCTCGGCAATCAGCTGTATGATGCACGAAGACGTCTACGAGGCCACAAGTACCGCCATCGTGCGACCTTGCTTCAGCGGCGATGTAAGCTACATGCCCGGCAAACCTCGACCTGCCACCACATCTACCCCAGAGTGTCTGACCGCGCAGACGGCCGAATATGCGACTCGGCGGCGGTCGTTGAGCTGGCGGCAACCCCAGAGCGACGTCCTAGCAGTACTGAGCGCTCCTTATCGACGTACGCGGTCCGCTCGGGCCGAGAGAAGCCGGTGTCGGGTCACGGGGTATATCCGACACGACCGTCTCGGCCACGTAAGGCACATAAGACACGTCTGCGGCACTTTCAACGCTCGGCAATCAGCTGTATGATGCACGAAGACGTCTACGAGGCCACAAGTACCGCCATCGTGCGACCTTGCTTCAGCGGCGATGTAAGCTACATGCCCGGCAAACCTCGACCTGCCACCACATCTACCCCAGAGTGTCTGACCGCGCAGACGGCCGAATATGCGACTCGGCGGCGGTCGTTGAGCTGGCGGCAACCCCAGAGCGACGTCCTAGCAGTACCGAGCGCTCCTTATCGACGTACGCGGTCCGCTCGGGCCGAGAGAAGCCGGTGTCGGGTCACGGGGTATATCCGACACGACCGTCTCGGCCACGTAAGGCACATAAGACACGTCTGCGGCACTTTCAACGCTCGGCAATCAGCTGTATGATGCACGAAGACGTCTACGAGGCCACAAGTACCGCCATCGTGCGACCTTGCTTCAGCGGCGATGTAAGCTACATGCCCGGCAAACCTCGACCTGCCACCACATCTACCCCAGAGTGTCTGACTGCGCAGACGGCCGAATATGCGACTCGGCGGCGGTCGTTGAGCTGGCGGCCACCCCAGAGCGACGTCCTAGTAGTACCGAGCGCTCCTTATCGACGTACGCGGTCCGCTCGGGCCGAGAGAAGCCGGTGTCGGGTCACGGGGCATATCCGACACGACCGTCTCGGCCACGTAAGTCACATAAGACACGTCTGCGGCACTTTCAACGCTCGGCAATCAGCTGTATGATGCACGAAGACGTCTACGAGGCTACAAGTTCCGCCATCGTGCGACCTTGCTTCAGCGGCGATGTAAGCTACATGCCCGGCAAACCTCGACCTGCCACCACATCTACCCCAGAGTGTCTGACCGCGCAGACGGCCGAATATGCGACTCGGCGGCGGTCGTTGAGCTGGCGGCAACCCCAGAGCGACGTCCTAGCAGTACTGAGCGCTCCTTATCGACGTACGCGGTCCGCTCGGGCCGAGAGAAGCCGGTGTCGGGTCACGGGGTATATCCGACACGACCGTCTCGGCCACGTAAGGCACATAAGACACGTCTGCGGCACTTTCAACGCTCGGCAATCAGCTGTATGATGCACGAAGACGTCTACAAGGCCACAAGTACCGCCATCGTGCGACCTTGCTTCAGCGGCGATGTAAGCTACATGCCCGGCAAACCTCGACCTGCCACCACATCTACCCCAGAGTGTCTGACCGCGCAGACGGCCGAATATGCGACTCGGCGGCGGTCGTTGAGCTGGCGGCAACCCCAGAGCGACGTCCTAGCAGTACCGAGCGCTCCTTATCGACGTACGCGGTCCGCTCGGGCCGAGAGAAGCCGGTGTCGGGTCACGGGGTATATCCGACACGACCGTCTCGGCCACGTAAGGCACATAAGACACGTCTGCGGCACTTTCAACGCTCGGCAATCAGCTGTATGATGCACGAAGACGTCTACGAGGCCACAAGTACCGCCATCGTGCGACCTTGCTTCAGCGGCGATGTAAGCTACATGCCCGGCAAACCTCGACCTGCCACCACATCTACCCCAGAGTGTCTGACCGCGCAGACGGCCAAATATGCGACTCGGCGGCGGTCGTTGAGCTGGCGGCCACCCCAGAGCGACGTCGTAGCAGTACCGAGCGCTCCTTATCGACGTACGCGGTCCGCTCGGGCCGAGAGAAGCCGGTGTCGGGTCACGGGGTATATCCGACACGACCGTCTCGGCCACGTAAGGCACATAAAACACGACTGTGGCAGTTTCAACGCTCGGCAATCAGCTGTATGATGCACGAAGACGTCTACGAGGCTACAAGTTCCGCCATCGTGCGACCTTGCTTCAGCGGCGATGTAAGCTACATGCCCGGCAAACCTCGACCTGCCACCACATCTACCCCAGAGTGTCTGACCGCGCAGACGGCCGAATATGCGACTCGGCGGCGGTCGTTGAGCTGGCGGCCACCCCAGAGCGACGTCGTAGCAGTACCGAGCGCTCCTTATCGACGTACGCGGTCCGCTCGGGCCGAGAGAAGCCGGTGTCGGGTCACGGGGTATATCCGACACGACCGTCTCGGCCACGTAAGGCACATAAGACACGTCTGCGGCACTTTCAACGCTCGGCAATCAGCTGTATGATGCACGAAGACGTCTACGAGGCCACAAGTACCGCCATCGTGCGACCTTGCTTCAGCGGCGATGTAAGCTACATGCCCGGCAAACCTCGACCTGCCACCACATCTACCCCAGAGTGTCTGACTGCGCAGACGGCCGAATATGCGACTCGGCGGCGGTCGTTGAGCTGGCGGCAACCCCAGAGCGACGTCCTAGCAGTACCGAGCGCTCCTTATCGACGTACGCGGTCCGCTCGGGCCGAGAGAAGCCGGTGTCGGGTCACGGGGTATATCCGACACGACCGTCTCGGCCACGTAAGGCACATAAGACACGTCTGCGGCACTTTCAACGCTCGGCAATCAGCTGTATGATGCACGAAGACGTCTACGAGGCCACAAGTACCGCCATCGTGCGACCTTGCTTCAGCGGCGATGTAAGCTACATGCCCGGCAAACCTCGACCTGCCACCACATCTACCCCAGAGTGTCTGACTGCGCAGACGGCCGAATATGCGACTCGGCGGCGGTCGTTGAGCTGGCGGCAACCCCAGAGCGACGTCGTAGCAGTACCGAGCGCTCCTTATCGACGTACGCGGTCCGCTCGGGCCGAGAGAAGCCGGTGTCGGGTCACGGGGTATATCCGACACGACCGTCTCGGCCACGTAAGGCACATAAGACACGTCTGCGGCACTTTCAACGCTCGGCAATCAGCTGTATGATGCACGAAGACGTCTACGAGGCCACAAGTACCGCCATCGTGCGATCTTGCTTCAGCGGCGATGTAAGCTACATGCCCGGCAAACCTCGACCTGCCACCACATCTACCCCAGAGTGTCTGACCGCGCAGACGGCCGAATATGCGACTCGGCGGCGGTCGTTGAGCTGGCGGCAACCCCAGAGCGACGTCCTAGCAGTACTGAGCGCTCCTTATCGACGTACGCGGTCCGCTCGGGCCGAGAGAAGCCGGTGTCGGGTCACGGGGTATATCCGACACGACCGTCTCGGCCACGTAAGGCACATAAGACACGTCTGCGGCACTTTCAACGCTCGGCAATCAGCTGTATGATGCACGAAGACGTCTACGAGGCCACAAGTACCGCCATCGTGCGACCTTGCTTCAGCGGCGATGTAAGCTACATGCCCGGCAAACCTCGACCTGCCACCACATCTACCCCAGAGTGTCTGACCGCGCAGACGGCCGAATATGCGACTCGGCGGCGGTCGTTGAGCTGGCGGCAACCCCAGAGCGACGTCGTAGCAGTACCGAGCGCTCCTTATCGACGTACGCGGTCCGCTCGGGCCGAGAGAAGCCGGTGTCGGGTCACGGGGTATATCCGACACGACCGTCTCGGCCACGTAAGGCACATAAAACACGACTGTGGCAGTTTCAACGCTCGGCAATCAGCTGTATGATGCACGAAGACGTCTACGAGGCTACAAGTTCCGCCATCGTGCGACCTTGCTTCAGCGGCGATGTAAGCTACATGCCCGGCAAACCTCGACCTGCCACCACATCTACCCCAGAGTGTCTGACCGCGCAGACGGCCGAATATGCGACTCGGCGGCGGTCATTGAGCTGGCGGCCACCCCAGAGCGACGTCGTAGCAGTACCGAGCGCTCCTTATCGACGTACGCGGTCCGCTCGGGCCGAGAGAAGCCGGTGTCGGGTCACGGGGTATATCCGACACGACCGTCTCGGCCACGTAAGGCACATAAGACACGTCTGCGGCACTTTCAACGCTCGGCAATCAGCTGTATGATGCACGAAGACGTCTACGAGGCCACAAGTACCGCCATCGTGCGACCTTGCTTCAGCGGCGATGTAAGCTACATGCCCGGCAAACCTCGACCTGCCACCACATCTACCCCAGAGTGTCTGACCGCGCAGACGGCCAAATATGCGACTCGGCGGCGGTCGTTGAGCTGGCGGCCACCCCAGAGCGACGTCGTAGCAGTACCGAGCGCTCCTTATCGACGTACGCGGTCCGCTCGGGCCGAGAGAAGCCGGTGTCGGGTCACGGGGTATATCCGACACGACCGTCTCGGCCACGTAAGGCACATAAAACACGTCTGCGGCACTTTCAACGCTCGGCAATCAGCTGTATGATGCACGAAGACGTCTACGAGGCCACAAGTACCGCCATCGTGCGACCTTGCTTCAGCGGCGATGTAAGCTACATGCCCGGCAAACCTCGACCTGCCACCACATCTACCCCAGAGTGTCTGACCGCGCAGACGGCCGAATATGCGACTCGGCGGCGGTCGTTGAGCTGGCGGCCACCCCAGAGCGACGTCGTAGCAGTACCGAGCGCTCCTTATCGACGTACGCGGTCCGCTCGGGCCGAGAGAAGCCGGTGTCGGGTCACGGGGTATATCCGACACGACCGTCTCGGCCACGTAAGGCACATAAAACACGACTGTGGCAGTTTCAACGCTCGGCAATCAGCTGTATGATGCACGAAGACGTCTACGAGGCTACAAGTTCCGCCATCGTGCGACCTTGCTTCAGCGGCGATGTAAGCTACATGCCCGGCAAACCTCGACCTGCCACCACATCTACCCCAGAGTGTCTGACCGCGCAGACGGCCAAATATGCGACTCGGCGGCGGTCGCTGAGCTGGCGGCCACCCCAGAGCGACGTCCTAGCAGTACCGAGCGCTCCTTATCGACGTACGCGGTCCGCTCGGGCCGAGAGAAGCCGGTGTCGGGTCACGGGGTATATCCGACACGACCGTCTCGGCCACGTAAGGCACATAAGACACGTCTGCGGCACTTTCAACGCTCGGCAATCAGCTGTATGATGCACGAAGACGTCTACGAGGCCACAAGTACCGCCATCGTGCGACCTTGCTTCAGCGGCGATGTAAGCTACATGCCCGGCAAACCTCGACCTGCCACCACATCTACCCCAGAGTGTCTGACCGCGCAGACGGCCGAATATGCGACTCGGCGGCGGTCGTTGAGCTGGCGGCCACCCCAGAGCGACGTCGTAGCAGTACCGAGCGCTCCTTATCGACGTACGCGGTCCGCTCGGGCCGAGAGAAGCCGGTGTCGGGTCACGGGGTATATCCGACACGACCGTCTCGGCCACGTAAGGCACATAAGACACGTCTGCGGCACTTTCAACGCTCGGCAATCAGCTGTATGATGCACGAAGACGTCTACGAGGCCACAAGTACCGCCATCGTGCGACCTTGCTTCAGCGGCGATGTAAGCTACATGCCCGGCAAACCTCGACCTGCCACCACATCTACCCCAGAGTGTCTGACCGCGCAGACGGCCGAATATGCGACTCGGCGGCGGTCGTTGAGCTGGCGGCCACCCCAGAGCGACGTCGTAGCAGTACCGAGCGCTCCTTATCGACGTACGCGGTCCGCTCGGGCCGAGAGAAGCCGGTGTCGGGTCACGGGGTATATCCGACACGACCGTCTCGGCCACGTAAGGCACATAAGACACGTCTGCGGCACTTTCAACGCTCGGCAATCAGCTGTATGATGCACGAAGACGTCTACGAGGCCACAAGTACCGCCATCGTGCGACCTTGCTTCAGCGGCGATGTAAGCTACATGCCCGGCAAACCTCGACCTGCCACCACATCTACCCCAGAGTGTCTGACCGCGCAGACGGCCGAATATGCGACTCGGCGGCGGTCGTTGAGCTGGCGGCCACCCCAGAGCGACGTCGTAGCAGTACCGAGCGCTCCTTATCGACGTACGCGGTCCGCTCGGGCCGAGAGAAGCCGGTGTCGGGTCACGGGGTATATCCGACACGACCGTCTCGGCCACGTAAGGCACATAAGACACGTCTGCGGCACTTTCAACGCTCGGCAATCAGCTGTATGATGCACGAAGACGTCTACGAGGCTACAAGTTCCGCCATCGTGCGACCTTGCTTCAGCGGCGATGTAAGCTACATGCCCGGCAAACCTCGACCTGCCACCACATCTACCCCAGAGTGTCTGACCGCGCAGACGGCCGAATATGCGACTCGGCGGCGGTCGTTGAGCTGGCGGCCACCCCAGAGCGACGTCGTAGCAGTACCGAGCGCTCCTTATCGACGTACGCGGTCCGCTCGGGCCGAGAGAAGCCGGTGTCGGGTCACGGGGTATATCCGACACGACCGTCTCGGCCACGTAAGGCACATAAGACACGTCTGCGGCACTTTCAACGCTCGGCAATCAGCTGTATGATGCATGAAGACGTCTACGAGGCCACAAGTACCGCCATCGTGCGACCTTGCTTCAGCGGCGATGTAAGCTACATGCCCGGCAAACCTCGACCTGCCACCACATCTACCCCAGAGTGTCTGACCGCGCAGACGGCCGAATATGCGACTCGGCGGCGGTCGTTGAGCTGGCGGCCACCCCAGAGCGACGTCGTAGCAGTACCGAGCGCTCCTTATCGACGTACGCGGTCCGCTCGGGCCGAGAGAAGCCGGTGTCGGGTCACGGGGTATATCCGACACGACCGTCTCGGCCACGTAAGGCACATAAGACACGTCTGCGGCACTTTCAACGCTCGGCAATCAGCTGTATGATGCACGAAGACGTCTACGAGGCTACAAGTTCCGCCATCGTGCGACCTTGCTTCAGCGGCGATGTAAGCTACATGCCCGGCAAACCTCGACCTGCCACCACATCTACCCCAGAGTGTCTGACCGCGCAGACGGCCGAATATGCGACTCGGCGGCGGTCGTTGAGCTGGCGGCCACCCCAGAGCGACGTCGTAGCAGTACCGAGCGCTCCTTATCGACGTACGCGGTCCGCTCGGGCCGAGAGAAGCCGGTGTCGGGTCACGGGGTATATCCGACACGACCGTCTCGGCCACGTAAGGCACATAAAACACGACTGCGGCACTTTCAACGCTCGGCAATCAGCTGTATGATGCACGAAGACGTCTACGAGACTACAAGTTCCGCCATCGTGCGACCTTGCTTCAGCGGCGATGTAAGCTACATGCCCGGCAAACCTCGACCTGCCACCACATCTACCCCAGAGTGTCTGACCGCGCAGACGGCCAAATATGCGACTCGGCGGCGGTCGTTGAGCTGGCGGCCACCCCAGAGCGACGTCGTAGCAGTACCGAGCGCTCCTTATCGACGTACGCGGTCCGCTCGGGCCGAGAGAAGCCGGTGTCGGGTCACGGGGTATATCCAACACGACCGTCTCGGCCACGTAAGGCACATAAAACACGACTGCGGCACTTTCAACGCTCGGCAATCAGCTGTATGATGCACGAAGACGTCTACGAGACTACAAGTTCCGCCATCGTGCGACCTTGCTTCAGCGGCGATGTAAGCTACATGCCCGGCAAACCTCGACCTGCCACCACATCTACCCCAGAGTGTCTGACCGCGCAGACGGCCAAATATGCGACTCGGCGGCGGTCGTTGAGCTGGCGGCCACCCCAGAGCGACGTCGTAGCAGTACCGAGCGCTCCTTATCGACGTACGCGGTCCGCTCGGGCCGAGAGAAGCCGGTGTCGGGTCACGGGGTATATCCGACACGACCGTCTCGGCCACGTAAGGCACATAAGACACGTCTGCGGTACTTTCAACGCTCAGCAATCAGCTGTATGATGCACGAAGACGTCTACGAGGCTACAAGTTCCGCCATCGTGCGACCTTGCTTCAGCGGCGATGTAAGCTACATGCCCGGCAAACCTCGACCTGCCACCACATCTACCCCAGAGTGTCTGACCGCGCAGACGGCCGAATATGCGACTCGGCGGCGGTCGTTGAGCTGGCGGCCACCCCAGAGCGACGTCGTAGCAGTACCGAGCGCTCCTTATCGACGTACGCGGTCCGCTCGGGCCGAGAGAAGCCGGTGTCGGGTCACGGGGTATATCCGACACGACCGTCTCGGCCACGTAATAGCCTGTTCGGTACGTAGCTGGAGATGGAGACGAGACCCAAAAGTGTGACCGGATTGGTCAAAAGTAGGTAGCAGACAACAAGACAACTAGAGATGGCACTGTGATTTCGTCTCCAGCTCTTTGAGGTGGAGAGGGGCAGATCTACCTAGAGATTTACAGGGCCAGGCACAATATGGGAGACGAAGATGCAATTGTCCTCGCTGCGTGCTCCGCCGTGGCACAGGCTGTAACTATGTATGCAGACAGTTGCGAACCAGGCCCTGTGCTGCTTGCGGTGCGGCCGAGGCTTGCAGACGCTCGAGCATGCGAGATGGAGCGGGAGTAGGCTCTGGCGTAGCAGACATCGCCACTGATACTTGAGCTAGCGGAACAAATGTGGACGCAGTCTCGGCGCCTTGTAGCAGCAGACCTTCATCACCGGCAGATGGTGTCAGCGAGACGAGGGGCTCGGACGCTAGCGTTTCGTCATGACGTGCGGGGGGCGCAGGAACCGAAGAGCCTTGAGCAGCGGCATGTGCCGCACGTGGCCGCACTGGTGAGGCGAGTCGGGGAGAGCCATCCCATATCTGTCCTGTGATTGGCTTTAAAATTGTCTGGAGATGGATACATAGCGAACGAGCTGTAGGTGGAGATCAAGCACCACCTCCATCTCTAGTACAACGCGAACAGGCTCTAAGGCACATAAGACACGTCCACGGTACTTTCAACGCTCGGGAATCCGATGTATAAGGACCGAGGACGTCTACGAAGCCACAAGTACCGCCATCGTGCGACCTTGCTTCGGCGGCGATGTAAGCTACATGCCCGGCAAACCTCGACCTGCCACCACATCTACCCCAGAGTGTCTGACCGCGCAGACGGCCGAATATGCGACTCGGCGGCGGTCGTTGAGCTGGCGGCCACCCCAGAGCGACGTCGTAGCAGTACCGAGCGCTCCTTATCGACGTACGCGGTCCGCTCGGGCCGAGAGAAGCCGGTGTCGGGTCACGGGGTATATCCGACACGACCGTCTCGGCGTGGCATTCGGTGGAAAGATCTTCAGGGAGGCATTCAGCTTCTCCAACTCCTCGGTGCACTCATCTTTGTCAAGATGACCGGAATAGTTGTCGAAAAAGATGTGCTTTTTGCGGCCCAGGCGGTCTGGCCTCTGTGCTCGTGGCTCGCGCAAATATTCACGAAAGAGACGTTTGTCCATCCACCTCTTCGGTCCTGTGCGATAACACACACCGTCCACATCATCACTGACCCCTCGAATAGGGTAGCTCCGAGCATCATTTGATAAGATCATCATGGCTGGTAGGAGGTGCGCGCTGGGGCCTCCACTGATCCGCACAACCATCGTCATCCCGTCTCCCCCTGAAACAACGCCGGCGTACTTCACTTTATTCTCCCCACCAAAGCCCAATGTCTTGCCGTTATCGAAATCGACAACGAAATGGGTCTCATCAATATTTTCCATTGTGTTCTCGTCGTAGATACCGCTCTCAAAACCACGCTGCAGCTCACCCTAGTGCGATGCAACTTGCTTCTCGATATCTGCAATCTTCTCAGCACTCAGCTGCCGCTTTCCGCTTTGAACGCGTAAGACGATGTTGTGATTCTCCATGAACGTTTGGACCCACCTCGCACTTATTTTTTGCAACAGCTCAGCTCCGCGTTCATCCACCTTTGGTGCGTCAGGCTCGTTCAGAAGTCTTTGAGCAACCTGGCGAAGCAGCGACGAATCAAACTTCAACCCCAGATCCTCAAACGGTCAAATTCACTGAGCAGCTTTGGGTAAATCCAATTCTCCCAGGGACTACGCCGGCGACCAGGTCCTGTTAGCGCTTTCCTGTTGACGCGTTTTCTTCCAGTATCTCTTAAGCCTGATAGACCCACGGATCCTCGCAAAGGTTGAGCAAGCTGATCACGCTTTTTCCACCACGCTATGGCTTTGTTGAGATTGGCATTTTGTGTAGCTGAGTTGAACACGTCAGGAAACTCGTCGACTGCTCGTGCGAACATGTTCTTGTTGCCCTCTCTCTTCTCAAATTGTAGCATCCACAAAACGACACGTCGTCGCTGTTGAATCGTGCTAACATGCTGAGCTGAACGTGATGACGATCGAGATGGGCGCTGAATCACATCGACAGCATTTGTAGACGAACTGGTCGTGGCGTCGTCTCGATCCTGGTCCTTTTCATGGTCTGCGTCGTCGCTTCCAATAATGGACTCGTTCCTGCTGCCCTGTCGAGCCATAGCCTCCACAAGTGGAGGAGCTGCAACTCGGGGCTCCTTACCAGTGTCACAGTCTGAGCAAAGAATATGCTGCCCATATCCTTCCTGACCGACTGGCTTGCCGCAGAAAGGATGCATATGGGCAAAACATGACGGGCATACGTGAACCGGGCCAACTTCACCACCGCAACCTCCACAAGGAGCAAGAAGCGTGGTTGTGGAGCTCATTGACTGCGACAGGGAGCGAAGGAGTTTTGCTGAGTGGTTTCTGAAATGAGCTGAGAGCAGGAGTTGAAGGGGTGCTGTTTGTGGCTAGATTTGTAATTTAGTTATTCTTAATGTGGCTAAAAATATAACCCGTTGCTTCCTAGTGTGCCGCGTTGAGGGTAAGTGGATAATCCACTTTTTCTGCTGACCTGTCCTTGCATCACCGGCGTAAAACGCGAGCACCGTCGGTTGCTACGCGGGGGACTCGAACCCACGCAGAGAGAGCAGACCGGGCCAGCCTAATCCACTGCGCTAGTTGAGTGCCCGCTAAAAAAAGATCAACACATACTAATTATGAATAGGCTGAGATCTTGCTCACCATAACTAGTCTCACGAAATTATAGTGAGACTAATGACGAACTCATACTATTTAATCGCACATACTAAATACGGTAACCACTGTACCTCCTACACACTCTTCACTCTGTACTTTTAACTCATATCACTTAACTCTACACATTATACTCAAAATCTTCAACTCTACCTCCTACATACTCTTTAATTTATACTCTTAACTCTCATCTCTTAACCCTTCACATAATACACAAAACATTTATTGTGCCTTTCACCGATTTTGGCGGGTGGGCTGTTAACCCCTTACTTCCCATACGTTGTACGGTACTACATAAGAGGAGTATACCCTAATTCACTCCCCGTCGCAGCATCTATGCTGTGTAGTACGGTACTACATAAGAGGTGCTTATACTTGGATTTTGTATGGGACAAGTGTCCATGTACCGCTATAATATAACGAAGATAACATTTTGAGTGTAAAATGGACGGATGCACAGGCTTAGGTTTGCAGTTTACGGAGTACGGTTGCAGAGGGCAAAAAACGGAAACACTCATCCACTAAGGACGTGTGGCGCACAGCCACCAACCCGTCATTCTCCAAAAAGACAGCAAGACGAACAAGAAGACGCAAAGGACACGGCGACACGCTGCACGGCGAAGGCGAAGGAGGTGACGGTAGATGCATTGGACACAGCGGAGGCGAAGGGCACGGCAGCGACGAAGAACACGGCGGGGGCGAAGGACACGGCAGCGGTGAAGAACACGGTACGAGCGGAGTGGTGAAGGACACGGTGGCGTGGACAGCACGATCGGAGTGGTGAAGGACACGGCGTAGGTGAAGGACAAGGCGGGGGGGGGGACAAACATGGGGGGGGGGGGCGACAAGGCGGGGGAGACGAAGATGGCTGTGGTGAAGAACACGGCGGAGGAGATCCGGCAAGAAGCAAAGCGCCAGGCACTAAAATGGTGTCGAAGGTGGCGGTGGTGGTGGTGGCAGCGGTGGTGGCGGTGTCAGCGCCGGAAATGTAAGTGGCGACGAGGCTCGAGTGGTGGTGGCTGAGGAGTAAACGATTGTTTTGTCTAGTAGGCATCTTTGTAGCTAGCAATCAAATGAAACGCTATTCATCTTCTTCGTGACATTGGCTAAAACGTGTGAGCTCATCGTTGCTGGACGTGTGCAACGAGGAAAAAATGGACAACCAAATAACCGGGACACTAGTTATGTTGATTCCTCAATCATAAGCGACATCGCGGGCTCTTTTTGCTTACATAAGATAGCTGTATGTTGTAGGTGTCTTTACTATGGTCATGTGTCTATCCTCGTGCACACCCCGAACCCCCACTTCAAAATCCGTACTTAAACGGTGTTGCATACAAAAACATATATACTTGAATATGGGACGGGGTAAAAATATACCCTCATGAATAGACCCGGGAAGTAAGGGGTTAATTCATGCGGAATTAGATCCATAAAAGGGCGACCTACCTTTATTTAATGCTAATTCTGCTTATGATTGTGAGCACTTCTCCTAACTCCCGCGATCGGCTTTTGCGAGCCAATCGATGGAGATACGGCGGGATAAACACAGAATGGCGGGTAGCAAACCGCCAATCGCCCTGTTTCCCTCTAACTCGGGCTGGATTAGCTTATTCCGCCTCAATACATGTTCACCATCGCCACCTTAATTCGACCACGATCAGATGACCGTGAATTAACGACGGAATTAGGTAACACAAGGCATAATTAAGATCGAGATAGGATTAGAATTATGCCAGAATTATCACGGCAGAATTGGTGAAAGACACAATAACTCCACCTCCTATATACTCTTAAATTTCTACTCTCAACTCTAATCACTTAACTCTACACATTATACATAAAACCTCCAAACTCTACCTCCTATACACTCTTTAATTTCTACTTTTACATCTGCACATTTTACACTAAACCTATAACTCTACCTCCTACCCACTTTTTACTTTCTACTCTTAACTCTATTATTCTCTTAACTCTACACATTATACACATAACCTTAAACCCTACCTCCTACACACTCTTTAATTTCTACTCTTAACGCAAATCTCTTAAATCTACACGTTATACAATAAACCTTTAACTCTACCTCCTAACTCTACATATTATACACAAAATCTTAAACTCCATCTCCTATACACTATTTAATCTATACTCTTATCTATAATCTCTTAACCCTACATATTATACACAAAACATTAAACTCTACCTTCTACACACTCTTTAATTTCTACTCTTAACTTGTAATGGGCTTACTTAGCCCAATACTTTAGCTTACACGTGAGCGCACGTGTATGAGGAAGCGTAAGGTGTATTTTACTTAGATAACGTATACTTGCGAGGATGACTCGGACGCTTCGAGTTCCAAGCGCTCGCGTAGCGGCAGCGATAGGCCGCTCGCTGATGCTGGGGCGCTGTCTACGCCGCGGGGAGATGACGACGACTCCACTCCGTCTGCGGCTGTGACGTCGCGCACTAATCCGGTGCGCGACCCGTGGATGCCGTCTCCGAGCGAGATCCAATCTCGCTACGGCAGTACTACGCCGGTCAGCAGGTACGCGCTGTACTCCTGCAGCGCCATCGTTGATGACGATGTCACTAAGGAGCTCGACTTTGATCCGGCGACGGGTCAATGACGTGATTATTACATCGGGCTCTCCCATGAGCTCCGATTCTACGGGAATAAGAGGCATTCTCGTAAGAGCAAGGTGACAGAGTGGGAGGCACTCTGTCAAAGCTGGGGCGCGTTCGTTGAGAACTTCAACCGCGATCCGGCTGGTTATCGTGAGCGAGTCCGCTCCGCGAGAGAGCGCTACGAGTGCTTCTCGAAGCGGCCCAAGATTTTGCGGCTGCACGAGGGTGCAGTCGAGGCGGGGATTCCGTGCGCAGTGCCGTCTGGCATTGCGTGCCCGCAATGCCGACCCGGGGCAGTGCGGCTTTCCGAACGGGACCTTCTCGGGTACACTGGTGTTAGTGTGCCCGTGGAGTTGAAGACACTGCGTGAGAAGTTAATCACGCAGTTGTCGTCCGAGAGTGCTGAGGGTGAGCGCAACACTCAGCCGAGGGCTGTAGGCGACTACAGCTCTCGCTCAAGTTTTACGCCCTTCAGCGGAGCTGCTGGTAGCGGGATTCATACTCCGTCACCATTTCCGGAACGTCGCTCATCAGGACGTTCCGCGGCTCCCATGTATCGTGGTCAGGAGAGTATCCTAACCAACGAATACGAAAATGAACCGGACCTTGGGTCCGGATCTGATGATCAACGATTCGCTGGACAATCCAGCGAGTTTCCCCGCGTGCGTCTCGCAACGGGGGCGGTGGCGGCGGGAAGACACCACGAGCCGCCGCCGGCCGGGGTCTGGGAACGTCTGGATGCGATGGAGAACCTCCAGACGGCTGAGCTCGCCGAGATACGGCAGGAGCTAAAGCTCTTGAAGGCCCGGATCGGTCAGGCCGGGCAGACGGCTTCGAACATCCAAGTGAACTTGGGGACGGACGTCGTTCGCTTGACGGATCGCGTCTCCGCGCTCGAGGCGTGGATCGCGCCGAGTCACCGGGAGTAGGTGACTCGTGTTGCGAGTACGGCTTCAGCCGCCCAACGTAAAAGGTTGGGTGGAGGTGCATGCTGGGCGGTATGTCTAGCGTGTACGCGTTGCCATGCTTCGCCAACACGGTGAATGGGCCGATGATGCGCGGGGCAAGCTTGCTTGCTCCGAAGTCGGAAACTGCATGTTTAGCTAGGTTCTGTGTAGCTAACAGAACTAATGAACCCACTTTGAATTCATTTATGTTTCCTCTGCCATTGTTGTCTGCGTTCAGCTTCTGTCGATCGACAGAAGCTGCAATAGCATCTTGCACAAACCGTATTACGGCTTGGCGGCGCTGGACAAAGTTCATTGCCTTCGAGTTGAACTCCTTGTTCAACCCGTTATCCTTGTTCACTACAGGCCCGGCCTGTGTGTGATTGTTGTTGTTTAGAGTGTCTACGCCCGGCGTAGGCACTGAACTCTTGTCGACCGGACTACGCGTAGACCGTGCGCGTGTCGACACAGCTGATATGTTGCTCGTATCAGCGTGTTCATTCGGTTTTGAAACCGGATACCCTCCCCCACTTAAGGAAGGAGCTACCGCACCGAGTACGCTCGGTACGCGTGGATGCCTCATGGCGTTCACGTAAAACGGTGTATGTCCTGTGGAGACATGCATCGAGGTGTTGATGGCAAACTCTGCCATCGGCAAGCAGTCGCTCCATTGTTTGAACGAATGAGAGTAGCTCTTCAGAGCGTCAACCAATACGCGGTTGTAGCGCTCGGTTTGTCCGTCGGTCTACGGATGATCCGCAGTTGACATGGACAGCTGCGTGCCAAGAAGTTCAAACGCTTCTTGCCAGAAACGCGCTGTGAAGCGCGGATCACGATCAGACACAATGTCGATCGGCATGCCATGGGGTCTAAACACCAAGTCAACAAACAGACGTGCCGTCTGCTTGGCTGTCACTTCGGCTGGTACTGCAGCAAGATGCACCATCTTGCTGAATCGGTCAACAAAGACCACAATACCAGTCCTCCGCTTGTTTCTGGCGGAAGACCAAACACAAAGTCCATTGAAATGGACTGCCAACACTCCGACGGAGTCGGTAGTGACTGAAGTGGAGCATGCGAGAAGGCTGCAGGCTTCACGCGCTGGCAAACCTCGCAAGAACGGACGTAATTGCGTACCCAGTTGTACTGGTGACTCCAATAGAAGTCACGCGTGAGAAGCAAGTATGTCTTCTCACGACCCGGATGTCCCGACGTCGGGGCATCGTGATACTCGTAAGTGATCCTGAGCTTCAGCTCATGATCGTCCGGCACGACAATGCGATCAGCGTTGTCGTCGACTGCGCTGCAAAGCAGCAGACCATTATGTACACGATAGCGGTGTACACGTGCACGGAGATGTTTCGCCAACTTCTGACGAGATTTGTCAGAAGGCGCAGCGAAGTAGCCCAACAACTGCTTCGCGTCCGCATCATTCGTGTATGCGGACCTCACGTCGTCTAACAAAGACGACGAGGGAGTAGACGTCCGTGCGACGCCAATTGCGTTGGCGTCGCACTGCATAATCAGGTCGACGCGACAACGCGTCGGCCACAACATTCAACCTTCCAGGTTTGTACTCAACCTGGAAGTTGTACTCCGCAAAGAATGAGAGCCATCTCGCCATTCTTTGTGAGATGTGCGGCGACTTGATCGCCGTACGCAATGATGCGTGGTCGGTGTAGACTACAAATGGTCTACTCCCAAGTAGATACACTCGAAACTTCGCGAGTGAATACTTCATGGCAAGGAGTTCCTTGTCATGTACCGGGTAGTTGCGCTCAGCTGGCTTCAGCTGACGCGACTGATAATAGTCCACGCGATCACGTCCTTCGTGATCGTGTTGCATTAGAGCGCATCCGATTGCGAAATCGGACGCGTCACACACGACGTGGAACGGACGGTCTTGGTCGGCCACCGCCAAGATCGGCGCCTCAGTCTAACCCATGCAGCGTCCTTCTTTAGGAGCTGCGACAGCGGGCGAATCTTGCCTGCGTAGTTGCTCACGTACTTGCATAAGTACGTAGCGAGTCCAAGGAACTGCCTCAGTTCCTTGACATTGGAAGGCGTAGGCCATTCATTGATCACTCTGACCTTTCCTGGGTCAGGGCGTACGCCGTTCTTCCCTACGAGACACCCAATGACAGGTATATCGCTAGCCCCGAAGATACACGTCTTCAGGTTCGCATAGAGCTTGTGTTTGCGCACGAGCGCAAACAACCTGCGGAGATGTTCCTTGTGCATCTCCACTTCCGACTTCCTGTCCACAGCCCGGCTGTGGATGAACACATCGTCGAAATAGCTCGGTGCGAAGTCGCGCACCGAGCACAACAAGTGCGTGACGCACCTGTTGAACGTCGCAGGGGCATTCTTCAACCCCTAGCGGCATTACAAGCCACTCCCAGAGGATACCGCTCGGAGTGCTCACCGCCGTGAGAGGTATATCACTCTCACGCATAAGGATCTGATAGAATCCGTCTCTCAGACCCAGAGCACTGAAGATAGTGCTCAGGGCCATCGAATCGATGATCACATCTTTTCGCGGTATCGGCGTCTGCGCCGGTACCGTTGCGTCGTTCAGCTTGTTGTAAGCATGAACGATGCGCCACCCGCCCTGTGCCTTCTTGACACAGAACGTAGGCGCGCTGTGCGGGGACTTCGATTCCCACACTTGCCCATCCTTGCGACGACTTTCGAAGAAGTCGTCGATCGCACTGACTTGCTCTCGCGGCAGTGGCCACTGCCGCGTCACACAATACTTCGTTCCCGGCACGAGATCAATCTCGTGCTGAACACCCTTGTCCTGCGGCAACTCCGCAGGGATATCGTCCGGGAGTACGTCTCTGTACTCACGCAAGACCTCGTAGAAGGGGCTCGACTTCAGCGAGTCCCAGCTCTGCTCGTCGAAGCGTTCTTTCTTCGACTTGGCGCTGAGGGCGTCGACGCCCTCAGCGACGAGCTGCTTCAACTCTTCCGCTTCACACTTCATCCTCTCGACATCCGAGAGAATGCAAATCTGCTCGATGCGTCCATCGTGCAGGTCGCGGGCGAAGCGCCTCCAGCTCGTGACTGGAAGCGAAGTCAACTCCGACGCCAACGTCGGAGGGTTCACCAACTTCATCTTCTTACACTGGAGACCAGTATTCGTACGCGTCAAGACACTCAGTGTCTCGACGGTCGTCTCCAATTCCTGTGTCTGCCCGGCAGACACTGCGAGTAGCGCCTCGGTCCCTGACCGAGACTTGCGCAGCTTTGCTCGCTTGCGCCGTTCGCTTCTTGTGCGGAACCCAGTTCCGCGCGTCTTGTTTTGTCCGGGCCCGGCCGCGGACAGATCTTCCTTTTGGTCGCCGGCGGGTTCAACCCGCGGGCGCACGCAATCAAGCCCGGCTTGATCGCGTATCGCTTCTTCGTGCAGCCCGGCTGCACGTAAGCACGCAGTGCGTTTCTTTTTGTCGCCGGCGGGTTCTTCCCGCGGGCGCACGCAATCAAGCCCTGCTTGATCGCGTACCACTTCGTCGTGCAGCCCGGCTGCACGCGAGCACGCAAGCATTTCCGGTGCGGGACGTTTGCAACCGTCCGCACTGCCTGCAGCGTCGGCTCCCAGAGCCGGTGCGCTTTCTTTACCTCGACGCCTGACGGCGGAGCGTCTTTTCACGTTTGGGCCAATCGCATCAGCTCCCTGAGCTGACACGTCCGAGTCACTGTCCTTATTAGTGACTGGCTCCTCTTGTTGAACTTGTGTGTCGACACTAATAGTCGACTCGACCGCGGCACTCTTGACGCTTCGAGAACCTCTCGAATCCGATCGAATCTGAGTCTTCTGATTCGACTCACATTTTCTCCCGACGACTCTCTCAGTCGTCGGTGTTCGCGCGGGGTGACCGGAGACAGCCGCGTGTCGCGCTGTCTCTCCTGGTGGTTCGCGTGCACCGCGAGGTGTACGTGCTGCGCCGACAGGGCCATCGCTCACTGTCGCGCTGCTACTCCCGAAGTGCACGATTGTGCGCTTCGTCCAGGCGATCACCGGATCATGCCGTGCAAGCCACAGCATGCCCAACACCATGTCGAACTTATCGTCTAAGTCAAGCACGATAAGTTCGTCCACGAACTTCTTCTCCCGATACGAGAAGCGTACACGTACGACACGCTTCTCGGTTCTGACAACGACACCCGTTGCCAGTCTTACTTCCAATAGACTTCGAGGCATTACAACCTCCTCGAAGTCAAGCCTCGCTAGGCTCTGCAGTCGAACAAAGTTGTTCGACGCACTACAATCCACCAACGCACGAAGAGACTTCTCTCTCTTCGAGTTAACCTTCAGGATGACAAGGTTCGGCCTGTCATCCTGCTTCTTACAGTGAGAGTGACGCTCACTGGGGGCAGCAGTCTTCAATACGGCGTGTCCAATATCGACACGCTCGACTGCATCACCAGCAGGGCGCCCCGCGCCTGCTGTTTGTTCTAATTTTTTTATTGCCCGTGGCGATACCCGGTATCGTCACGCCGGCCCTTGGCCGCCTGCACAGGTGCTGTGCATTCGCGGGCGTAGTGACCGTTGTTTCCACACCGGAAGCAACGGACATTCGTTGGTCCACGACGCTGCTGAGATCCAGCAGCCGTCGCACTCGAGAGGTCCATTGGTTCGGGACCTCCCGTCGGCTTTACCATCGGTCGCGGCATCGGCCGCGGGACGTTCACATGGAGCTTAGCCTGGCGCAGGCTAAACTCTTCTTGCATCGCGAGGGTAATCGCAGACTCGAGAGTACTTGGGTACTCTTGGAAGAGATAGGTCTTCACAGGACCATCTTTCAGGCCCTTCATGAACGTGACGACCTTGGTCGCCTCGTCTATCGGGTTGGTCACGATGTTCGAGACCAAGTACCGCGCTCTTTGAGCGTAAGCATGCACGTCATGCTTGCCCTGTTGCAGGTCGAGGAACTCAGCCCTCGATCTGAAATCATTCTGCGGGGGCTCAAACGCTTGTCTGAGCTCCTCCTTGAGCACCTCGTACGTGCTGAAGCACGTAGGGTCAGTGAGTCGGCGTCCATACGCCCAACTCCTTGCTCGTCCGCCAAGGCATGACATGGCGAACGCAACCTTCGACAACGGGTCGACGATACGTCGAGCCGTAATGGCAGTGTCGACATCGACAAGCCAACGGAGGAGAGGCTCGCCCTCTCTTCCAACATAGCTGTTTACGTGGAGCTTCAATGACTCCACGCGCGGTGTGGACGGAGTCGACACCGTAGCGCGAGCAGCGGTCTCGCGCTGTTCCTTCCTGATGAAACCTAGAGCAACACCGTGTTGCTCTGTCGGCGATAGCGTGCGTAGCATTGTCGCTACGGCCGCTTCTCCAATGACCGTCGACAGTCGTTGGAGCGCCTCCCACTCTGGATCCGCCAGGTGGAGACAGTCTTCGCGTGCAACATGCGTTGCACCCGTGTTTGGGTTACCAGTGGACATACTCGCGTCCACAGGCAGGTCCTCGGCCCCCGTATCGAACTTCATTCAATACGTAACTAGTCGGTCGTTGGACGGACTACAGTACAAAGTGCTACCTGGTGTAATGGGCTTACTTAGCCCAATACTTTAGCTTACACGTGAGCGCACGTGTATGAGGAAGCGTAAGGTGTATTTAACTTAGATTAAGTATACTTGTATCCACAAGTATAATTATATCTAAATAAATATACAAATAGTAGCTTTTGCGGTAAAATGAGAACTGAATTGTTTGTTAACTGTGGCTTTCCTCCTAAAACTGATATCTATAAAGAGGGGTTCTGCCAACGAGTGGTTGGCAGAAACCCTGGCCTAATGCTTGAATATTACTGCTAGAAAGACCCTGCTTTCTGACCAATAGGACTGCTTCCTAATATGAATGGTGACCACACTACGATGTGGCCCACCTGAATGTATCCATTTAGTGCGTGTTGCACTAAGGTGAGGTTAGCCGAATGTGTAGCCCCGCTACACCTGCAGATTGCTGAGCGAATCGCCTTGGGCTACCGGTCGTCCCTTCCCTGTCTCACAGTCGATGCATTCTCCCACATAGCGCTGCATGCTCCGATAGAGGCCTCGCCAGTGGAAGTGAGCCCTGATGCGATGGTATGTCCGGCCGATGCCCTGATGACCTCCTTCGAGACTGGTGTGATAATGATGCAGAAAATTTTGCTGTAGCGTTTCAGGTACTACTAGTCTTGCCACCAGATCGCGATCTTCATCGGTCTGGGCCGTCGCTGGGCAGTAGAAAAGCAGATCGAGTTCGTCTACTTCATAGGCGTCCGCGACCTTGGCGCACTTCTTGGCTTCGTCCGAGGACAGGTTCCCTACTTCCCCTTTCAGGTACGCCTTCAGATCGACGATCCATCTCTCTTCGTTTTGGGCTTGCACTATGCGCTCCCATCGTGTTCGCTGTTCAATCTCTTCTTGCCGAACTTCGGGCGACACCCTTCGGCATCGGGCCGATCGGGTTACTGCGGCCACATGAGCGATAGAGTCTGCTGATTTCGGGATCAGCAGCTCATCCAGCCGGTTGAGAGCGATCAGATCAAGTTCGTCTTCTTCTGAGGTAACTACCTCTCCGTCCCCACGTTGCAGAGCCGACGCCCGCTAACTTATCTGCGCTCTGATTCCCATTTCGTTTCATATGCAGGAACTCATGGTCCGGCCACGATCGCAGTTTCTCCATCGCTTTCGACCGCAACAGCTTCAAGCCTGGAACTTTGCACTCGATCTCCCCGCGCATCTAGCGAATGATTAAGTTTGAATCTCCGCAGATGATGAGTCGTCCCCGGTCCGGTGGAGTGACCAGATCGAGGCATAGCATCATGCCTATGTATTCCGCCTCGTTGACCGTCAACTCAGCCATATACTCCGATGCGGCGAAGACGACTTTCCACTGTGGAAGCTGCCACACGATCGCGCTGTAAGCTCCACCTCCTCGCTTCACTCGAGCCGATCCATCGAAGCTGACAACAAGCAGCTTCTCTTCGGGCTCCACAGTGGGCGGTGGCATGGTGATCACTTGTCGTGGTTGCTTCTGTGGCGCGATCTCGATCAACGCTTCATCCACTTTCGGCCGGGGGAGGGGGGGGGGTGATGGTCGCAGCCAGGGTTCCCAAGATTTCGTCTTCGTCTATGGTACACTTCACGATCTCCAGTGTCCACGGTGACAGCAGTGCGCCCATCGGCCGATCCGCCCATGGAAACTCTTCGACTGCATCAACCACCCAAGCGTTGAGTACCCCGTCAACACATTGATCGTTCGAGTTACCAGCAGCGTATATTATACTTCCAGAATCCTGAGAAGAGCCAGGACTTCTTTGTCTACGATGCCGTAATTGATCTTGTTCGACTTCAGCGTGCGGCTAGTGAAGGTCACAGGCCAGTACACTCCGTCGTGCTCCTGCATCAGGGCAGCGGAAACCGCCCACTTGATCGCGTAGACCACCACCACTGGGGGTCGATCTGGATCGAAGTGTCGCAGCACCGGGGTGGTAGCGATCTTCGTCTTCAGTACTGTGAACGCTCGTTCGGCTTGGGTCCATCGATCTTCACCCGCTGGAGCTTCCTTGCGATCGTCCCTGTTGGATTTCTCGATCACGCTTTCTTTGGGCTTCTTGCGGGTGATCTCGTGGAAATCCGTCTCTCTCAGCTCGTACAAGACCGATGCGTCGATGGCGAAGTCTTCGATGAACCTGCTGTAGTAATTCCAGCTTCCCAAGAAGGACTGCATTGCGCGTAACGTGCTCGGCAATGGCAGGTCAGCCAGTGCTTGGAGATCTTTCGGGTGAGCTTCCAGCCCGTCCATCGAAACTTGGTGGCCCAAGTAGTCGACCTTACGAAGTCCCCAGAAGCTCTTCACCCCGCTGGTCGACAAATTCCACTTGTCGCAGGCCTCCAGGAGCCGATCGACCTTGTTGCAGAGGGTGTCCCACAAATCAGCGGTCACGAGGATGTCGTCAATGTACGAGCGTCGCCCTAACACAGATGACTTCTGCTCAGTTTCTGCCTCGCCGGTGAGGAATACGTCGCGAGGCTCCGAGTCATTTGAGACGTTGGCACTAATCTTGAGGTACTCGTACAGTGCATTATCGATCAAGTGCTGGTAAATCTGGGGAGCGTTCTTCAATCCAAACGGCATTCGGTTCCACTCGAAAAGTCCGAAGGGTGTAATGAAGGCCGAGATCAGGCGTGCCCGCTCCGTCATCGAGACTACCCAGAAACCACTTGCCATGTCGAGCGAGCAGTACCACAAGACTTTGTCCAAGTCCT
The DNA here is from genome assembly GCA_033557925.1 of Phytophthora x cambivora. NCBI lineage: Eukaryota > Oomycota > Peronosporomycetes > Peronosporales > Peronosporaceae > Phytophthora > Phytophthora x cambivora. The sequence continues at coordinate 177,872 of JAUCEB010000008.1, read as the reverse complement.
CCAACAGATCATTGATGAGCGGCATGGGATACACCATGAGCTGCGTAAGGTCATTCACGACTCGGCAGTCAATGCAGAGCCGGATGTCAACACCATTCTTTTTGATGATGATCACGATCAGGGATGCACAGGGGGATGTCGAAGGGCTGATCGTATTTGCGGACAGGAGTCCCTTGATCAAATCGGACAGCTTCTCTCGAAACTGAGGAGCGACACGTCTGCAGCGTTGGGCCACCGAAGTAGCGCCCCCAACATCGATGTCGCAGACTACTCCTCGTGCCGCAGGTGGAAGAGCGTTACCCTTTCCCATCAACAGGTGACAGCGTTTCCAGATAATTTGTCGCAGTCTCTCGATCTCCTCCGGACTGTAGTCTTCCGGGTTGCCGACTTGGATATCTTCGGTTGTCATCTCGGTTGTGGTGGCGACCTCCGGCAACACCGCCATGTGGCTCTCGACATCTTCTGCGAACAGCTCTCCGCCTTCATGATAACATACCGGCTCCCCCTGAGGGGGCTCAGGTGGATCGATCGCGGGAGGCTCTGGTTCCATTGGCGTTTCCGCTGGAGTCGTGTCAGTTTGATCTTGGACTGCGGCCTCGATCGGTGAGGAGTCGTCGGATGGCAGAGTTCTGATCGGCTCGCCAGCCGCCGGTTTCGCTTCCGTCTCAACGAGACTGGGGGTCTTCCACGGTCACGTTTGGTTCAACTTCTAGTGTTCCTTCATTTGGCACCAGTGCTGGCGGTGTCGAGGCGACCACTTGAGATACTACTGGCCTGTGATTCTCTTTCGATCGGGTCAAAATGCGTGTTGGGGTCGCATACTGCGGCCGACCCACCATAGGCTGCGTCGAATCCTCACCAGACCCGTCATCAGGCAGATCCGTTGTTGCCTGAAACGACAAGTTCTGCCACTCCGCATTCCGACGCGATCCAACCGCGACGTACCCTTCAAGCCGACGAATCGTGTCTCCCAGTAACCACATCCCTATTCGGTCGTGTGGACCGAGGTATAATGTCGTCTCGCCGAGATTGATGATCCGCATCTACTGCCTTCGGCCCAGTCCGCGCACCACTGTCGGTACTCAGTGTTTCCCGCGGGTGACCCACAGCGTCTGACGTTCGATCAATCCGGACCGAATTGGTATCTCCTCCGACCGCCCTACTAGGATCTCCAGGCTGCGGTCGACTGAGATCGGAATGACCTTGCCGTTGTATAGCGGCCGCCTACCCGACAGCTGAATTCGCACTTCGTCCGGCAAGCACAGAGTTCCTTCCGCTAGATCGAGACGAATTCCCGGGGGGGGGGGGGGGGGGGGGGGCATGAAGTCCATGCCCAAGTTCGCGTCCTGCCCAGACAGCGTGCCGACCCATGCGTGGAAGAAGTACACCAGCGATCCAACCAACGTCACCTTGATCTTGGTACGTCCTTCCGTCATGTACGCGTTTTCTCCTATTCCAACGCACTCTTGTGTCTGACTTTCGTATATGGTACATCCAACCTTACGAGCAAAGGTGGAGTCCACGATCGAGACTTCCGCGCCGGAGTCGAAGAGCAGCGTGGCTCTTTCGTTGTTGATCTTCCCGATGGCCTTGGTCTGCCGAAATCATTTGCCGGGCGCGTGGTAGTTCCAGTACCCCCGCGACTCGCCGTACTGCAGTTCCAGTCCCATCGTCACATCCGATCGAGTAAATTCATCAACCCTCCGCAAGCTCGACGCCGCAGAGGTACTGTCTCGATGAAATTCACATGTATTGTCGATATTGGTGGTGAAGGCTTGTAGTTCACTAACTTTCGGTCTCTCCCGTTTTTCGACGTCAGCAAAAATGCAGAGCCCAGAACGCTCGGCTCGTACCAGCTTCCAACCTGGCGAGCGTTCTAGTTTAACATCTTCTCCGCGTTTTCCGGTAACATCCGTGCGTGTTTGCCTGGATTGTACCACTCGCGGATCATGTTGTAGAATTCCTCCATCGGACACTTGCCCATGTCGTGCAATTCTCCGCAAGCGCGGCACACGTGCAGACAGGGGTCGGACGGATGTCCACGCATGCCACACTTCTGACAAGTCAGCCGTTTCCAACAGCTGAAGTTGTCGTGTATCGTGGAGCCACAATGAGAACATTGCTTTGCCTTCAAGCTTCGGTCGCGATCGAGACGTTGATCTTGACTCGGAGGCTCTCGGCGATTCAGAGCCTGGCCTTCCTGCATGTCGCGCTCGTTAGCAGCAGCTACGTGGATCCTGCGATAACCCGCGTCTTGGTCCGACCCGCTGTCGTCCGATTCCGACGAACTGGTTCCACCCTCTCCCTGGATTGCATGGACTACTCTGGTGGGTTTCGCGGAGGCCGAGTCAGCGGCGGGGGCGGCTCGCTGGCGGAACTTGTTCGATCCCACTGCGGCTATGCCCTGTCGAGCCTTCGATCTCTGGTGTAGGCGAAGAGTCTCTTCCAGTTCGTCGGCGTCACGCAAGCGCAACAGCACTAACTGATCGGCCAGATCGCGGTCGTCAAGGGTCTCTATGAAGTGCTCCACGTGTTCGCGTCGGGTGGACGGAGATCCTCCCTTGATCGGGAGTTTGGCTCGCGTGCCAGCGACATTCAGCCGATGGAGGTACTCGATTGGGGGCTCGTCCGATCTCTTCCGCGTGTGGTAATATTGCCTTGCGACAGACACCCCAGGTTCCCCAGGTTCGCAGTACTGCACCAAGAAACTCTCCAAAAGTTTCTTCCAGTCGCTTCGGGTTGACCGAGCAAGCTGTCTGTACCAGTTGCGGGCTGGTCCTGACATCAAGTCGCCGAAGACCAGACACTTCTCGCTGTCCGGAGCCTGATCGCGCAGAAAAGCTGACTTCGCTTTCCCGATCCAGCTTCTGGCTCGATCCACATCACCATCTTTGCCGGAGAAATCTTTTAGCTCGGAGATTGCAGATACTTGGATTCGCTGTGGCGTCGAGGTGTTTCCAGACGTAGCTCCAGCAGAGGCTACCGCTGCACGTCTAGGCGCTTCGAGACTCATATCATTAGGGTCGTATTCATCCGCCAGCTCAGAGTGACGGGAACCGTCCGACTCCATCTCTACGTCTTGGAAACCGCGCGCCTTAGCCGTTGCGGCGGCTCTAGGAACGGAAGCGGTATCGGCGAACGTCCGCGTGGGTCTCGTGAACTGTGAGGCTGGGGCGGCTTCTGGTGTCCGTTGCTCCCTAATGAAACGGTCCATTGCGGCATTGAAGAACGACTGCATACGATCAGCGGAACCCCGATCCGGAGCCACGCACGCGGATGCTGTTAACACCGGCTGGTGATGAGTCGTTTCTTCCTTCATCTTCCGCTGATGCAGCATGGCTGCACCCGAGGGACCGAGGGTCATCCGCTGTAGATCGACCGACGTTTCTGACTCGGCTTCCGACGTGGCAGAAGCATATTGAGACGATCCAGTCTGGTACTCCGGGCTGCGAGGAGAGACTGCGGGCGCGGTGTCGATCTCGATCTTCGTGGAACCCACCAGAGGTGTCAGCATCAGGTGAAGAGCCATGGTGCTCCTCGTGATGTCTGATACGTCTCGGTCAAATAGTTCGTTCACTTCAAAGGCGCCCTGCACGATCCCGGCCTCTTTAAGCAGATGCATCAGCATCTTGATTCCGTCCAGTTTGTCGGTCGTGACCACGGGTGTCGTGACTGGGCCCTGCAAGGTTCCAACTATCTTCAGCCGCATGATCTTCATGACCGAGTCCTCGACCAGGAACGCATGCAGCATCTTGCGCCTCAGGGCATCTTCAAACTGCTCGGGCTGCGCGTTGGTCCAGGTCTCGGGTTCGTCGCGATCTTCAGTATCAGACTCGGGTGCCTTCATCTTCTTCTTCAAGGCTCTCGCCTTCTTAGACTTCTTCGAAGCTAATCGTGCATCGAAGGGTTAGAAATGGGTGAAGATCCATCAGGTTTTTTACTGACAGACCCTCATCCGGCGGTTCACGATGTTCGTCGCTATCCGCGGGGACCCCGAAGGGGTCTGGGGAGGAAGCCCAGGTTTTTCTCCCAGATCCATCGCTGAATCTTCCTCTTTCTTCACATCGTCAGAGCTCCTTCCAGCACTCTGACGATCGGCAAATCATGCTTCGTTCAGCGGCGTTGACGGCGATTCGCCTTCCGTCGACGCTTCGATCTCTGGTTCCGCTTTGACCTTGGTCTCTTCTTGATTGGTGGACTCACGGTGAAATCCTAAGTCACCAGAATATCCGGGCACGCGCACCATTGTGGTGGAGCTGGAGTCACGAAAATCGATGACGTGCTCCGGCTTACGAACGGCTGCCCAGACTGCCGACTAACGGAGGTGGTACTCCGATTGTTCGTGGGACGCTGAGCGTGGTGTCACTCTGTGTACCCGTCGGCTTAGGCTGGCTGCGCTCTTCTTGGTGCTCTCGAGAGACTTTGGGGTCTTGATCGAGTCCGTGCTGATGGCACTCGAGATCGGGGTTGTTGACACGCGCGCGGGAATCTTCACGCGGTGTCGGGTCTTGAGATCGAGCTTCGCGAGAAGTCGATCGGGGCGGTCGTTCTTGACCGCAGTTGTCCTTTGGGGTTGCCTTGTCCTTTCCTTTTCGTTGCTTGCCGCCTCCTATGACAGTTGAGTTGAGTCGTTGAGAAGAGAAGAAGTGCGACGCTGGCCAAGCTTTCCAGGTGCCTCCGCCTAGATTATTGTTAACTGTAGTGTCGGTTGTAGGTGGGCCAATGTAATTCCCTCCCCGAAGGCCGAAGTCACTTGTGTCTTTCAAGGAAAAATTCTCTGATTAAGTACCTTAGATCTGCTATCTGTCTCTAAACTACACAGTTTATCTCCCGCTCTTACCGATCACTTGCGTACCTCTTGCGCATCCGGTGATTGCATCCCCTGCTCACTGGCTCTTGGCTGTGCACCAACCGTTCGCTGCGATTGTGGGTGTTGTTGTTTGTGCCAAAATGTTGGTACCCGATAACCCTCGATCGGATCGTGTATCGAAATGTTTGTGCCGGGTCGATCACGATCTGATCGTGTGCCGAAATGTCTGCACCAATGTCGCGCACCTCCCCTGACCGTAGGGCGAGTAGCTGCGGGCTCTTGAGTGAGAGTTGGGCTTAACTAGACTTGTAGCAATAGATGTGCAAAATGAATCACCCAACAAGATAACTATGAATGTCAACTTGTTAGTGTTCTTGGTAGGGAAAATGTACGACTGACCTAAATGAAAGCGCGTCGGCGACGCGCACGCCCCTTGTGAGGGTGTCACCCTCTCTGCCATGCCCTTGGTTCCCCGCGACGCGACCTCCGTCCTGCAGCGTGACAGCCCTCCGCCGGGAGGCTGCACTCAACTTGTCCCGCCGCCGTGACGCCCGTCCTCGGCGGCCTTGACTTCGCAGCGCATCCGTTGGTGCCGACCTCGCGCCATCTTTTCCAGGGGCGCATCTTCTGCTACTCGGCTGGGTACGGCACACCAGTCGAGCCCATCCCCACAGAGGGTGTACCCATGTGTCGATCAGCGGCGGCACCAGGCTGTCGACCACCGGCAAGACTTGGAACCTGCTGCCGAAGGACCCTTGGCGCGTCGGCGTCCCACCCGGACTCGGGACATTCTCCTCGACTTGAAGTCCGCCGCCATCGGCGGACCCGAGGATGCATGTTCAATTCTTGTTGTAGTGAGGTCAGGAGGTGGGCAGCCTTCTGGACGTCCGCGGCGATGTCATCACGAGGTCGGCCCTCATCTGTTACAACGTCGAGGTCGAGTCCGTCGTCGGCCTCGTGGAAATCATCCAGGTCCTCGATGTCAGCGTTCCGAAGCTGACGCAGGTTAGCAGCTTCTCGTCGGCGCCGAGCCGACGAATAGGTGCGCATGCTGTTCAAGGCGTTCTCCATAACGGCTCGAGGCGTGGTCTGCTGCACCCTGCATTCCACGTCGCCGATCCGACAGAGGTGGGTGACGACTCCCACGAGACAGATGGCGGCACTCGTCTCCATTCCCCAATCGACCCACCGAAAGTAGAGGTTCACCGAGTTGAGGGTCAATAGCAGGATCACAACGCCGACCACCCCACACAGTCCAAACTCCAGCAAATCGTAGCAGGCTAGCGGTAGATGTACGGCTAGCGACATTACGAGCAGCATTAACCAACTCACAAACTGGATCACGGCATACGTGCGTTTGCACGATGTCAGACAAGCCCCAAAAGATGCTCGGCAGTACCTGGCGACAGAACGCCCCGTATCCATGCTGAGATCCGGCAAGTAGTCGTAGTAGGTGACGCGCAGGGCCACCCACCAAGCTCGTAGCGTCCGTCCGTAGGGCCCGTACTCGTCCTCTTTGTCTTCCAGTACTTGACCAGGGACGGTAAGCAACGCGCCCCACAGCGCCAAGGCGTAGGCCGGTCCTCGTAGACTTCGAACACCGGAGTCCCGAAGTACTTCCTGATAGCGAGTCAGGAAGTCGCCGAATATGCTAAAGTTCATCTTTACCACCCGCCACACTTCCCCGGCAAACGCCCAACCCACGTCTCGAATCGGCGTCGTCAAAACCCACACGAGTACGCTCACGAGACAAGACACGGCGGCTAGGTGGACCACCTCCACCGTCGAGTACCGTTCCAGCAGAGCCTCCCAGGACACCTCCATCTTACCACTTCAGGGCAGCTCAGTCAAAGCTTGATTGTCCATGCCATACACCTCCACCTAGCGAGAGTAGTCGACCGCCATGTCCATCCATCCGGCGTCTGCCGTGTCGCTCGCAGGCCACACACAGCTCGGGCCCTCGTAGCCCGACTGAAGCTACAGGGGGTTCAACTTCAATCGGAAATTTCTCCGGCCCTAATCTGGCGGCCATTCTCGTCAATCTCCGAGGTCAGGACCCGTCAGCGTTCCTCCTGGAACGGTTCGGGCCCTCACTCTTCAATCTGCAACCCCGATCCAAGGCACGACTCGACTCTCCACGGTGGCGCCCGCCGCCTCCAAGCTGGCCGCCAAGAAGAAGAGGGGCGACGACGACGTTGACCCCACACTCAAGCGCATCGCTGCGCTCTTCGAGCTGGAGAAGGCGATCCAAGATGGCACGCTCACCCCCAACGACGAACGCTTGGCCCAGACCGAGTTCTGGTCGGCCATGAGGAGCATCCTCGCCGTGAACGAGCTCACGAGCGGCGTCGAGATCCTGGATGACATCGCGGCCGCCCTGATCAGCGGTCAGGCCGACCCCCTCTTGGCGTTCAGCGGTCCGATCAACCTCCTTCCTCCTCCTTCGCGCCAGCGGGCCGGCGGCAAGGCTCCGATGCACCCCGCATTCTCGACTGGCGAGAAGCGCCCAAGTTCGGTGGCCGGGGCATAGAGCAAGACGACCAAGTCCACGAAGAAGCAGAAGCTGACATTGCCGAACCCGCCTCCCATCGATCCCCCTCCGGCACGGGCTGCCCCCATGATTGACTTCGAGTTGTCGCTCCGAGCTCCGACCCCTTGCGAGAGGACTCGGAGGTGCTGTACGTGAAGGCCTCCGCTCACGGGATGACGGTGTACGTGATGGCGTACCCGTGGGTGGGGATCCAGCTCTGGTACGACCCCGCCGAGTACCCGGAGCTGCACGTCGAGCACTGGCGTTTCTGGATGAACGGCCGACGCCTCTTCTGGGAGTGGGGGCTCCACGCACCGCTGACGTCTAACGCGGCGCTCACGCAGCGGCGCAAGCGCAAGATGGCGGCGGTGGCAGCCCGCCTGGTGTTCATCAGTATGAACATCACCACTTTTGGCTACTACAACTTCCTCCACCGCTTGGAGTACAGCGGGAATACTCTCCTGATTTGGTGGGGAGGACTCCCAGGCAAGACTTCATCCGCGGGGTCGGCGTCGGCCGGGCCCACCAGCGAGGATCTCGGCGAGATGTGCCGTCGCAGCAAGTTCGAATATAAGACTCGGATCCACTCGGCCCTGACTCCTGGCCGCTTGGACAAGAACGCATACAAGAACATGACGTCGCTGCTCGTGTTGTCGGGTGCCCTGAACCCCGCCTGCAAGAAGCCTGAAAATCACCTGAGCGACTTCGCGTTGGCTCGGGTACGCCTCGACGTGACTTCTCAGCGGCCAGCTCGCAAACATTGGAAGGGGAACCTCAAGGCGGGCGTTTGGAAGGCTCTCGTCGAGGACACTCGCATCCGCGACCTTCAAACCACCGTCGAGGCGCAGCTCCGTGACTCGACGTACGAGATTCCTCGTGCGACGGCCTTCGACCCGAAGGAGGCGACGAAGAGCGGCTACGACCCTTTCAAGAAGGCCGACGGGTCGTACACGGCGCTGGCTCCGGACGAAGGACTCCCTGTGGACTACGACGACGTGGTGGCGGCCCAGGGTGACGACGATGCGACCAGCGAGACGGTCGACGAAGTCATCGACATGACAGGAGACCAGTCTGAGGTCGTCGAGGGAATCCCGTCGGGCAACAACAACGACGAGAGCAGCGACTCGTCTTCCACGACCAGTCTCCTCCGGAAGGTCAACGAGAAGACCCCCAAGACGGAAAGCAAGTAGGTCGGTGCCTTCCAGGCGAAGGTCGTAGGAATGCTTATCAGCCCAGTTTTTCCATTTAACAATTAATCCACTCCACGTTCGCCTTTGTTACTCCAATTGCCTTCAACGTGCCGTTCTCCTAGCTCGGCATCCCGTCAAGTCTTCATATTTCGTATTTTCATGATGTAAGAGTAGCAATCGGCTGCCAAATGTAGTTTCATCACGCAGGTACGGCTCCAGGCCGTACAATTATACAATTCAATCCACAATTCCATCGACTCTACTCCCGCCCAGCGGGGAGCGGAGTGATACCACACGACGGCCGTCACCGTCTAAAACAACAGCTCGTCTTCGTCCGCAGCCAAATTGGCTTCGGCGAGACGAGCACTTCGTCGCAGTTCGGGCAACCCTTGGTCCTTTCGCCACGCATCCTCAAACGCGTCGACTAATACTTTGTAGGTAGGGAGAAGAGAGGCCGTGGGCCGCCAACACACCTCGTACGTGGCCGTCAGCACCAAATACTGTTCCTCTCGGTTGTAGACGCGCTTAGCTAGCACGTCGACGACGGGGTTCGAAACTCCAGAGAACGCCGTCTCCTCCCCTCCGATCCAAAGTCGCTCGACGAAACTGGTGGGAGGCAGGTCCTCTTCCGAAAGGGGCCCTTGATCATCAACCACAGGGGTCGACTGCACGCCATCCGGTACTTCGCTCGGAAATGGTCGGATCCAACGGCCTTGGATCCGCTTAAGTCGATTCACATTGACTGTAACCACGCGGTCGGGATGAGAGGGGATGGCCACACGGTAGGCGTTCTCTCCTACTTGCCCGACCACTCGGTACGGCCCGTGCCAGGAAAAAGCTAGTTTCTTCGTCCGGCGCTCACCTCGTCGAGCGCGGAAATACTGGTAAACCCACACAGCATCGCCCTCGTCGAACTGCACGGGAGCTTGACCTTCCATCCGCCGTCCGTTGCGGTCCTGTGCCTTCAGCAGCTGCCTCTCAACCATTCGTCGCGAGTCTCGCAACGACAAGAACAGTTTTCGCCTATACGCGCAACTTCGTTGCTTTTCCAATCCTCACTGGTGTTGAGGAACGCTAGATCGAGAGGAAGCACGGGGTCTCGCCCGTACAGACTGAAAAACGGGGAGTCTCCCGGCGCTTCGTGATAAGACGTCCGATACGCAAATAGCACACGAGGTAGGTACAAATCCCAGTCCGTCTGGGCTTCACCCACGTACATACGGAGCATCCCCAGCAAAGTGCCATTAAAGCGTTCTACCAGACCCTGCGTCTGGGGATGGTACGCGGCTCCGAATACCTTCTTGATGCCGAGGGTCTGGTAGAACGACTGGGCTAGCGAGGAAATAAAGTTCGGTCCCCGGTCGCTAAGCAGTCGTTCAGGTACGCCATGCCTCGACAGCACCTCGTCGACCATGATCTACACGAAGGTCAGAGTGTCGAGCGCCTTGACTGGGAACGCCTCGACCCACCGCGTGAAATAATCAACGAAATTCAAAATATACTTGTTTCCCCGCGGTGTCGTCACCAAGGGACCGATAGCATCCACGACCAACAGTGAAAAGGGTCCCGACAATTCTTGCACAGGCATGCGTTGCATCAACCCGTTCTTCCAGGGCCGGTACCCCTTCCCGCTTCCGCACGTCGTACAGGCTCGGACGTACTCCTTAGCGTCCTTCTTCCACCCGTGCCAGTACGCGTGCTTCCTCACGCGGTCAATGGTTTTCGTTAGACCCGCGTGGGCCGAGAACAGGTCGGAGTGACAATAGTGTAGGACGGTTTCAATGAACTGTAGCGGGATAACCGGAACGCTGATCGTTCGGGCCGGTCCAGCTCGGGCCCGTAAGTGTACCAGACGCATCAGGACACCGTTCCGCATCACGAAGTGGGGTGCCATCTGCAGCACCCTCACGCGCAACTGCGCGTCAAGAGGCAGCGCTCCAGCCTCAAGGAAGGCAACCATCGCCATAATCCACGGCGTCCGCTTCTGTTCCTCCACGAACCGAAACTTGTCGAGCCCGAATTCATCCAGTGAGGACTCGGCTTGGGGGGAATCAGTCTCATCTTCGGTGTCGTCTTCCTCTACGGCCGTTTGCTGTGATTCAAGAGAGTGGGGCGTGTTGTCGTCCTGCGATTGGTAACGGCGCGCTCCACTCTCCTCGACTTCGAGTAAACCAGGGGCCGGCGTGATTTCGTCGCTGCCTGACAAGCCGGTCCTTGGCTCGACCGCAGTGGGAACGGTGTCGACCGTGTTCCCCTCCTCGACTTGGACAAGTCGATCTTCCTCGCCGTCCGCCTCAGCGTTCAACAGGTCCACCCACGCCAGAGCGTTCACGGTCGAGTAGTGAAGCCGAGACAGTCCGTCTACGTGCCCCATAGCCGTTCCGGCCTTATGGAACACCTTAAACCGCAACTGCGATAGTTCCATGGCCCACCTGGCCAGCTTAGCATTACTCGTACGGTTTCCGGAGTCGAACACCCATGTCAACGCCTTGTGGTCTGTGAACAGGTCGAACTCCTGCCGGTCTAAGTAGCAGCGGAATTTCGTGTTGCCCACACGATGCCCCAGCACTCGATCTCCGACGTGCCATCTTGCTTGTGGATCCAGTTCTTTTCGGACCCCACAAGTAATTTGCTGGCGTACGCCACTACGCGGTCCCGACCGTCCACGGTTTGCATCAGGCACGCTCCGACAGCTTGATTGGACGAGTTCTCTGGATATTTATATCCAGAGTTTCTACCGGCTTCGCCGACCCTCGCAAATCCTGTATGAACGCATATTTGTGTAGTTTTGTAATATCTGTAAAGTATGATGCATACACTGTTCAAGCTTAAACAACTGAATATCTGATGAAACCTGATATCTTATCCCAAAAAGGTGAATGTTGACCCAGTCGGACAAGAACGACATTCGTGTAACCTCACGGATCAAGCCACAATGCACCCTCCAAGGTCTTGTCCGCCAGGCATCGGTTCCCCCATCTAAGCTACATGAAGCTACGGCTTTTTGGCTATCAGTCCCTCTCACTTGAGAAGAAGTTGTGCTCTTTTTGACTAGCAGCGCCATTTGGTTGTATAAACTGTTCACACAATATTATGAGTACATGCAGCTGATGATGGAACTTGATGCGTTTCTAGCGTTGGTGTGAAGCGCATGAATTGAGACGAAGTTCCATCATTAAGTGTTATGACGACGAAATCACGCATGGCAGGCTCTCAGCTCGCCAATATGACTTCATATTAACTCAAATTTATTATTTATCCTCGGGTACTTCAGCTGTCTAATTTCCAGTTTAGGAGAAATCTGTTTCTTGTAGCTCAGGTGTCGTTAGAAGAATTGATGGTTCGGTAGACGAGGGTCTTGTCCTAGTGTGTTAAACATGAACTAGAGCTTTCGGTCTGAACTAGGAGTATCGTTCCATGTGAAAGCACGTGATGTTTATTGGCGGCGCGGTTAATTTTTTCTACCACAAATCCGAAACAAAATATTTTATCACACTTTTCATTATTGTCAGTATATGTATATGAATGAAGATGTGGGGGCAATTTAAATAGTATGTTAAATCAATCCTCTCGAAACCGAGATACTTGGTTCTGCTTCTTTAAGGTCATTACTACAAATATCAATCTGTATCTCGGGATTACCGAGATAATGCTCTTGGCATACCATGCCATAGACATATTATGTCTCTTGCCCAGATCTTGTTTGAAACATCTTGAAAGAGAAATTTATTCATTCGCGCCAGTGAAATCAAGGAGTAAGTTCTCAGCTGCATTCAAAACACGCTACTTCTACATGTACTACCATACTACTGTAGACTTGGTTTTGAGATCTGTTTTAGTATGAAAACCCAGTTCATCAGAATAAAATAGTAGATTTTATTCGAGAACCTTAAAACGTATAAATTGCCATTTTGCAAAATCTACTCGAAGTATGTCATTTGTGAGGAAACGTTGCAAAAGCAAAACATGTAATAATACTTCTAGATTATGCAAAATGGCAAATTAAGTTACTCGAAGTATGTCATTTGTGAGGTAACGTTGCAAAAGCAATACTTGTACTTCACGAAGTATAATACTTCGTATCTGAAAATATCCAGAGCTTCCCGGGCAACGCACGGCATTAGTCTACGTACAGCTTAAAGCGCTTAGAGAAGTCGGGGTACACTATGATGGGCGGCTCGATCAGCTTACGCTTAAGCTGCATGAACGCCGCCTCGCAGTCGTCCGTCCACACCAACGCAGCCCCCTTGAGCTTCAGTCTTTAAATGGGAGCCGAGATGCCGGCGTAGCCAGGAATGTACCTCCTGAAGTAGCTAGTCAGCCCCAAGAACGCCCGCACCGTATGCAGGTCGTGCGGACGCTTCACGTTCATGACCAACTTCACCTTCTCAGGGTTCGGGAGGATCCCCGACGGCGTGACGATGTGGCCCAGGAACGCCACCTGGTCGCGCCCCCACTTGCACTTCTTCATCTTGAGTTTGAAGCCAGCGTTCCGGAATCGCTCTAGAACCTGCTTCAGCCGAACAAGGTGAGTGGGGAAGTCGTCGCTGAACACCACACAGTCATCAAGGTAAACGAGACAGGTTCTCCACTTTAAGTCGATCAATACATTCTCCATTAGCCTTTCGAACGCAGGCACAGCAAGGGCATAACCAACCATTCGTAGTGTCCATACTTGCACGTAAACGCCGTCTTTTCCACACTATCGGCAGCCATGGGCACATTCCAATAGCCCGACGCAATATCCATGGTAGAAAATAGTTTTGCTTTACCGAGCACATCCAGGATGCCATCGATGAGAGGCATCGGATAACAACCTTGATTGTCACTGCGTTGAGTCGTCGATAATCAATGCAGAATCGGATGCCCCGATCGGGCTTCCGGATCATGAGGACAGGACTGGCCCACGGACTCGTCGACGGGCGGATGTGCCCCAATTTGAGGTACTGCTGGATCTCTGCTTCCATGACATCGCCCTCGGCCTTGGACACTCGGTACGGCCTCTGTTTAATAGGCGTGTGCGTACCCGTGTCGACCGAGAATTGCAGTAAATCCGTACGCCCCGGCGTCATTGAGGTCTCCACAAACATATCACGGAACAGCTCTAGGAGGCTGCGCAGCAACGCGCGTTGCTCCTCGTTCAGCTTTGAGTCGGAGAAGTCGACGTCCAGCTCTTCCTGGAGCACCATCTCCAGTTCGGGCATCGCGCCCTGGCTTGAGGACGCATCCGTGGCTGCCGCACTCAGGATCGAGTCGATCCGTGACGGGTTTGCTTCCGTCTTCGTTCTCGACTCCTCGGAGGCAGGCGTCTTGCCCCCATCAGTACTGGTACATGACTCGAAGGCGGTCGCGGGTACGACCGTGGCCGCCGCCAACAGCGTGCCTTTACTGATGATGACTTCCTCCGTGGAGGCGTTGCACACTTCCACGAGCACCTTGCCGTCGTGAATCGTGCACAACGTCCTCGCGACCCTCACCGTCGCATCCACTTCCTGCAGGCCCTCAATTAGCACCGTGGCGTCCTCGGGTGCCTTGCCCTGGACGTCAGTCACCACGAGTACTTGACCGCCTGGCCGGAGGCGAACCGTGGAGCTAATGCGGGTTGAGTGCATTTCCTCCACTCGAGGGGTTCCCAAGGGGAACACTTCGCCAGTGCCCTTGAGAGTGAGCGTGTTTTCTTCCAGGTCGATCACAGCCCTCAGCTCCTTTAGCGTGTCCGTGCCCAGGATCGTGTCCACATGCAGGCGGTCGACGACGACGAACGGTCGCATTACTTCTAGCGACCCGACCCGAAGGGGTAAGTCAATCTCGCCCCGTATACGCAACTTGTGACCTGTGACTCCATTCAGGTCCTTGTTGCTCGGGCGTAGCGGGGTGTAGGCACGCCCCACTCGCTTCAGGACTCGCGAGTTGACCAGGCTGGCAATGGCTCCAGTATCAATTAGCATCTCGCCGGGGGTACAATCAATGTACCCCGCCGACACAGCTTCGACCCCTCCGACCGCACCAATAACTATCTTCCCGTCCTGCAGGAAGAAGGGTTCTTCACCGGTGTCGCTCTCGGCGTCGGGCACCTCGACCAGCCCTGGCTTCCGTCGACGCCGGGTCTCGTCCCCGTCGTTAACGGAGTAGACGTACCCGCAGAGGTCGTCGACTTCAGGTGTGCCAGGCTCGCGGTCGGGGAACGCTTCCGAGCGCTCTGAAAACAGTGACGAGCACCCGAAGCGAACACGTCGTTTGGAGGCGAGCTCTCGCCTTCGAACAGGGGTCCGGCAGAGTCGGCAAATCAATTTCCGTTCGGCTATCTTCGCCCTGATTAAGTCGGCGTGTTCGTCATACAACCGCCTCGCCACGGCGAGGACTCGCCGGGTGAGACGACCGTTCGGCGCAACTTGGAGGCGGACCATCTTGCGCTTGATTCGGGCCTCTAGCCCGCGACATGAAGAACGGCCAACTTCCAGTTTGGTCTTGCATGTTGCGCATCGAGGGGATTCCAGTTGCCCTTCATCTTTGATCATCGCGTGGACAATTTGCCGTACCAGTCTACGGTACTGAGCAGGTAGGGCTTCAACCCGCGTGGTCTCAGCCGAGTCTTCCTTATCACTGGCGTCTCATGCAAAGGATGTTGCCCCGCACCACCGACTCGTCCACAACAGCGTCCACAGGTACCGGGTCGCGCCCGGCGTGCAAGAGTTCGTCACTAATTACATCTCCTCCTCCGACATCTCGTCCGTCGGAGGTAGTCAACGACGCAGCTCCGACCCGACCGGTATTCCCCCCAGTAGGCTCGGCCCCTTGGAAATTGCGGTTGGCCCGCCTGGCTTCCTCCGTGGAGGCCAGCGTCTTCTTGTACCAGCTCAGCCAGTACTCGGGCGTCGACAACTCGCCCGGCGATGACTCGCGCGTCCGCGCCAACGTCTCCACCGGGATGTTCAGAATTGAGCTAATTTCTTCGAGCGAAAGTTCTTGTTGTTGTTCTGCATTCTTTTCCATTCGTAACTTCAGCTCGACCTCGTCGAGCGGGTACAGCCGCTCTTCGAGTTCCTTCTCGTATTCTTCCTTTTCTTCGCTCATCCCCAAAGTCTTGCCCTCCATTAACAAGTCGAGCTCTTCCGACGTGAAGAGTCGGTCGAGAGGCGGAGCGTTCTTCACGGCATCTTCCGGCCGATCCTCCTTGACTTGGGGTTTCGAAACGGGGTCAGCTTCAGCCTCGCCTGCCATCGCGCCCGTTCGAATCATCTCGGTCTCTGCACTCAGCGTACCCAGCACTTCGTTAGCTGGATCTTCGCCATCTGAGTGTTCTCCTTCTTTGGCCGACTCCAACTGTTCTGTCAGTTCTTCGTCGCGACTAGGAGGAGCGTGCGTGCACTTCGTATCCTCCGCTTCGACAGTAGGTCTTTCGTTTCGTCTTCGCCATTAGTCGTAGCCTCCACCGGGAGTGTCGATACCGCATCGCACTCCTTTTCATTACTCGGATTAATTCCACATCCGATGTGGCCTACGTACTCATCGCGAAAGCAGTCTTCCCAGTCCCAATCATCATCGAAAACGGTGTTCTCGTTGCGCACGACCTCTTCCGTCACGACGGGTGCCGCGTGCTCCTCATCTTGCTCTTCCTGAGCTTCAGACGTTCCCTCCGCGGAACGGTCCGTCTGTAGGGCGCTCACCGTGGCGTCGTCTACATCATCAACAGGGAAAACGCCCTCGTCAACCCCTTCTCCCTCGTCCTCAGCCGATCCCGTATCCGTAGAGCTCGCCGCATCCATCGCGACTGCTCCAGGGATCGCTGAGCGTTCCCAGTCACCAACGTTACCAGTCGGCAATACGCCCCCAAACTCGGGGTTCACCACGCTCACCGGTGCAGTTTCGTAGTAGTCACCTCCATTGTGACCCCAAGCTGTGCGTTCATCATCATAGTCTTCGTCTTCCAATCCATTCGCGTTCACTTTCAAATCCGTACTTTCATACGTATCAGGAGCGTAATTATCAGCCCCATCATCCCTTAGGACTCCTTCGAACTCACCAACCACTCCATAAGTGGCGTTCGAGAAGCCCCCACCAGTGCCGTCCCGTTGACAAGAGGAAGGCGCGACACCTCCTTCCCCTTCCTCCTGCCCCCATCACTGCTGGGACGGAACTTGCCCCTGTACGGGCGTAGCTCCATTGGTGTTCTGCCCCGCCATGTTCCGAAGCATGGACATCAACGGACAGTCGCTAACCCCATGATCCGTAGCCTTGCGCATGTAGCACGCTCTGGGGTTCCTCGGCAAGTAGCCGTTCCCACTTCCGGCGTTCTGCTGTTGACCGCGGTTCGTACCACCCGAGCCCTGCGGTTGACTGCGTTTCATGCCCCCAGCGCCTTGTTGGCGACGACGTTCGCACTCCGACGTGACGTGCCCCCGCACGCGGCAGTTCCCACACGTCATGTTGCCGCACCGGCAAGTGATACGACTACAGCCCATCAAATGGCAACGCCCACACACTCTCAGGCCGTCTTGGGTGAAGCGATCCGGTCCTTGGCGAATCCCGCCAGAGTACGCCCCCGAGTTCTCCGGCCCCGACGTGGTGTCCGACGCGCGCGGCGATCCCACCGTGTTCTCGTACGCCGCGGCCACCATTGGAGCTCATCTCGGAGACCTGGGTGCCTGGACCATCTGCTGTTGCTGAGCCAGCAAGTTCTGCGTTTGCTGCATCATGTTCAGCATCTACTGCATCATGGCACTCTCGGTCGCCGGTTTCTTCACTCCATCATCTTCGAACTCGGCGTCGTCCTCCCCGGCAAGTGTATGTTCTTGTAGAGTAACACAAATACAGCTTCAGGAATTGTATTCACCATCGATGTCGTCAGCGCAGTCTTCCACTCACGGTTCCTCAGTCCGGACAAGAAGTACTGGTACCTCATCTGCTCGTCGTAGCAGTGAGCGGCATTGCAGAGGCTGGAGATCAGATCTCCCCAGACCTCAGCCGACATGCCCTTGGTACGCTTCGTCGACTTCAGGCGCTCGATCATCTGGAGCGGCGTCTGGCAGATAAACTGGTTGTGGAACCTCCGGCGCAGAGTCTCGAAATCACTAATCTGCGAATACATCCACCAGGCCTCTCCAGGCTTGCCCTTCAGACACTCGCGGAAGGCACTCAGCCGAATCGTGTCGCTCAGGCCTACGGTGGCCATCTCGAACGAATCCCAGAACGCCCTCGCCTTCTCGATGGTGGCCCCGTCCGAGTAGAACGGCTGGATCATCCGGACCGCGTTCTTGATGCTCGAGGGCATACCGAATACTGGCTGCCTCTCGCTCGGGTTAGCGTAGGGGTTTCCATTGGACCCGTATCCCGGAACGCATCCATAAGACAGCTGTCCCGCCGACGACGACCGGTTCGACTGCGGCGGCTCCACTTTGACCGAAGAAGGGGAGCTCACGCTTGCTCCCCCTTGGCCCTGCCACGCCTGTGGCTGCTGAGGCGGCTGACTCGGACCCGTCCAAGCGAGCTGCTGGGTTTGTTGAGGGGCGGGCACCGGCAATACCGGCGGCGCTTGCCCCATCGGCTGCGAGAACGGGTTCGCGAAACCGAACCCAGCACGCTGCATGTTCGCCACCGAGATTCCCCCGTACGAGGCGATGGCAGTCTGCGGCATCTTGGCACTCGGCGCAGCAGACGAGGTAGCTCCGTACGCCGTGCCTCCATAGGGCGTGTTGTACTGCGTCGGAGGCGCCGGATTGGACGAGGCCCCAGCAGCGAAGGGGTTCGCTTGCTGGGTGGACTGGGACGAGAGCCCATACTGCTGGCCCTGATACGGGTCGGATAGCTGAGGTCCGTATCCCCCGAGTCCCTGTTGGCCTTGCCCACCCTGCGTCGGCTGCCCCTGCCCCTGGCCAGTTGCTAGCGAGGGCTGTCCCTGTGGCTGGAGCTGTTCCGTCTTGACTTGCACCGTGCTGGAGACGGCAGGGGCTTGGGCTTGGGCTTGTGAAGCGAGCCGGCCCTGCTCCCAGTAGGCCCTCCACGCCTGTTCCCCTGTCTGCCGAGGTGGCACATCTTGGTGTTGACCGAGGCTCTGAGCAGGTTGTCCCCCGCCAGAGTTAGGATCTCCACCTTGTCCTTGATCGGGTAGCCCACCTCCTTGTCCTGGGAGATGGTGCCCCCCACCGTACCCTTGTGCTTGTAGTTCGGCACCTGGGTTACCTTGTGGGTCGGGTACGGGCACGCCTTGCCGACCAGGCGGGGTTCCACCTTGATGACCTGCACCCGGAGCCTGTGCGTCACCACTGTGCCCGTGACGACCTTGGCCTTTTCCTCCGCCGGTGTAGCCGGTGCTGGCAATGGCCCGGCAAAGCACGTCCCGCACGGCGCCTCGTCCTTCGGGAGTCGTCAGGTCCGGCTGAGAGGCATCTCCCGAAGGCGCGTCCGCACCCCGTTCCCCTCTAGCCGTACCCTCCGTAGGAGCTCCAGGCGTAGTAGTTGCAGTAGTAGGAGTAGGTCGGTCGCCTTCTCCTTGGTTGGCATCACTGACGAAGACCTCCGACACGAAAGCGTCCCGGTACCCCGTCTCGGGGCCGTCGCTGTAGCTGTCGGAGTCGCCGTCCGATCCTTGCGATGCCATCTTCTCTTCCTCTTGCACTCGGTGTCCAGTCCTTGGCAGCACGCGAGAAGTCCTTGATCTAGTCTAGCTAGCCGTTCTCGAGCGAACAGCTACCCTGCTTCTCCACCAAATGTCGCGCACCTCCCCTGACCGTAGGGCGAGTAGCTGCGGGCTCTTGAGTGAGAGTTGGGCTTAACTAGACTTGTAGCAATAGATGTGCAAAATGAATCACCCAACAAGATAACTATGAATGTCAACTTGTTAGTGTTCTTGGTAGGGAAAATGTACGACTGACCTAAATGAAAGCGCGTCGGCGACGCGCACGCCCCTTGTGAGGGTGTCACCCTCTCTGCCCTGCCCTTGGTTCCCCGCGACGCGACCTCCGTCCTGCAGCGTGACAGCCCTCCGCCGGGAGGCTGCACTCAACTTGTCCCGCCGCCGTGACGCCCGTCCTCGGCGGCCTTGACTTCGCAGCGCATCCGTCGGTGCCGACCTCGCCATCTTTTCCAGGGGCGCATCTTCCGCTACTAGGCTGGGTACGGCACACCAGTCGAGCCCATCCCCACGGAGGGTGTACCCATGTGTCGATCAGCGGCGGCACCAGGCTGTCGACCACCGGCAAGACTTGGAACATGCTGCCGAAGGACCCTTGGCGCGTCGGCGTCCCACCCGGACTCGGGACACCAAGTCGATCCGATCGTGGACCATCATCATTCCGATCATCATCATTCCGACTAGCCTGATCTGCAACCCTGATCCCTCCCAATCCACCAATCACCGTCGACCCAGAGTCGTTCTTGATCGATCTGCGTCCATTTCCATCTCCGCTTTTCCACAGTACTTGTGGCCTCGTAGACGTCCTCGGACCTTTTACATCGGACTCCCGAGCGTTGAAAGTGCCGCGGACGTGTCTTATGTGCCTTACGTGGCCGAGACGGTTGTGTCGGATATCCCCCGTGACCCGACACCGGCTTCTCTCGGCCCGAGCGGACCGCGTACGTCGATAAGGAGCGCTCGGCACTGCTAGGACATCGGTCTGGGGTGGCCGCCAGCTCAACGACCGCCGCCGAGTCGCATATTCGGCTGTCTGCGCGGTCAGACACTCTGGGGTAGATGTGGTGGCGAGGTTTGCCGGTCATGTAGCTTACATCGCCGCCGAAGCAAGGTCGCACGATGGCGGTACTTGTGGCTTCGTAGACGTTCTCGTACTTCGTTCAGCTGATTCGCGAGCGTTGAAAACGCCGTGGACGTGTCTTATGTAGCCGGCCGATTACTTTGTGATAGCAAAAATAAAGGATGAGTGGCGTCGCTTGTGGAACGAAAAGAAGATTGAACTATTTGAAGGCAATGCTTGGCAGAACAAGGTTCGGTCTGATGGTGCCTAGTCCGGCAAGCTAAAGAACCCCGGCAAACGATTTTTTCTCACTCTTGCTGTCAAGACCGTCCGCCGGGTAAATGCTCAGAGGGACAAGAATGGACTGAACTACGCTAGGAAAGCCATGATCCGGTGTGGCCTCTCACTTGACGTCGACGGTAAATGGCGAGTGGAGCAGCTATTCTCTCATCTCCAAGAGATTATCAGGAAGTACCCGGACGAATTTACTGGTAAACATATCGGCTCAGCATCTCTAAGCGGCGAAGGCGACGTGTCGACACGGCCGCCCTCCACTTCTTCTTCTATCACCGAAGCAGTTGTACGATGCAGCTAATTGCGGTGAGGACTTAATTAGCTGCACTGCGTCTAATTTTCCCACACCTATATATATTACGGCCCGGATGAACGTTCATCCTAGGGCTTTCTAGGGTCCTATCTGCCCAATTTAGACGTTCATCTAGGGTCCGAATACGCTCGTCTAAGGCCCACGGAACCGAAAATAGCGTATTTTCGGGTTTTTGATCTGCTAATTTGGGTTTCCCAATATCTTTTATAATTGATACCAGTAAACCCTAAAATTCCTTTTTGTTATGTTAGATCAAGGTTACTGCTCTGTATGTCAATATAACATGGTACACTCATATGGATTTTGCGCATATACCTGCTATTCAACATAAGTTTGGAGTCACATCCACTTCGGCAATACGGGCGAAAAGGTTCGTAGTGTCGCCGGCATTTGAGGGCGAGATTGCAAGCGACGGCGCCAACATGCGGAGCAAAACAATGGACGAGAAACTGCCCGCCATGCTGCCGGTGATACCCGCGAGGCTCGCGCTCGGAGCAACGGCTACAAGTACGACTCGATGAACGTGTGTCTGGACCTCTATCCGATCGCCGATCGCTGAACCGGTCACCCGCTAGCCACATGGAGCAGATTAATTGCCTGCCCATCGGCGTGGGTCTGGCGGCGCAGCCCAGCGCGCCATTCATGGGCAAGTTCACGTGCGGCCCGGGCGCGCGCTGCGCTGAGCGCGGCATGGACGTCGTGCGCACGATCAACCAGCCTTCGACGATGGGCGTTGGCGTGCTCGTCAATCTAAAGTAACGTTCGGCCGTACCCGAAGGGAGGAGCGGTATCATGGGGAAGCGGCCGCCGCAGTCGTCGCTCAGAGTGCAAGCCGAAGCCAAGTCCGAAGTGCACTTGGCCGAGCGCCGGCAGCTGGAGCAGGACCGCATGTCCTCGTACACGGATGACGCCTTCGAGTGCGAGTCGTCGCACGCCATGCTGGCCAGCAGCCGCGGCCAGCAGCACGTGCAGACGGCGGAGGACGGCGCGGATCCGTACCTGGTGGTGGACAACATCGGCCGCCTGCGCGTGGACAGCGCGAGCGACAGCGGCGCCCACGAGGACGTGGCGTACGGCGAACTGGCCCAGCCGCAGTCCGAGATCATCCTGCGCTGGAAGCGGTTCGCCTTGCTCGTGGTGCTTACGGCCGCCGTCATGTCGGTCATCGCCGCGTGGCTGCGCGAGGGCTTCGTGGTGGACCACAACTTGCCCGTGGACAAGGCGGAGGGCAGGACGGTCATGGTGAACTCATACATCGGCCTCATCATGGGCTTCGTCGAGTCGCTCGTGGGGCTGGGCGTGGAGGAAAGCTTCCCCGTCTTCATCGTGTACCTGCACAGCCTGCGCTGGTACCCGGGAAACGACCCGGCCACCAAGAGGCAGAGCAAGTTCAAGAAGTTCTCGCCCACGATCTTCATCCCTGTGGTTATGGTGGCGATGGGCAGCTCCATGTCGGCCATCCAGGCCAACCAGAAGGACGGCAACAGCAGCAGCAGCAGCAGCCCGTCGACCACGAGGCTCCTCATGCAGGAGGTCTGGCGGACAGCATCTTGAGGACGGCCCTAGCAAAGAAAGTGGACCCCATGCGGCCGCTGGACGCGTCGCGTGTTCAGCGCAGGAGTCGGGCCTGCTGTCGGCCGAGTCTCTGCTCACTGCAGCCCCGAAGGTCGTTCTTGGTTTCCCGCTGCAGTGGAGCGCGGAGTTCGGCAACGGCTGGCACCGAGAAGAAGCGACAAAGAAGAACTACAAGGCGGCGCATCCTTGTGCGGGTGGGGACCTACAGCTGAGCGAGGTCGTGCCGCTGGCCACAGCCTACGAGTTGTGGCCACGCACCTTCCTGCGTCTCCTCGGTTTCGTGTTTGATCTGTTGAGCGACTTCTGTGAAGTGGTCTTTTCACCCTTGTACAGAGTCTTCAACGCATTTGTGGCACTCGAGAGAATGAGCTCTTCCAGTTCCTTGGAAGTATCCTGGTACACGATCCGCAGCCCGCTCACAGACATATCGTCCTTATTCTGAGCCGTCGACATGTTGGAATTCCGGCGGATCTTTCAATCGAAAGTGGCTTTCGGGTACGTCCGACCGTCGACGCTTCCAGTTAAATCAAGGAAAGCGCTGCAAGGTCATTGAGCAACTCGACGAGTTGGGGGCAAGGTCGAGGGACATCTTTGAGCGCTTGATGCAGCAAACTGTCCGCAATGTGCTGTTTCGCGAGTCTTCACCCAGGAACCAAGAAGTACCTGTCACTAAATCTGCTGCCACGATGATATGTGCAACTATCAATGTTCATACAGCTCTCCCCGCGACTAAGGTTCGC
Organism: Phytophthora x cambivora; assembly: GCA_033557925.1. Lineage (NCBI taxonomy): Eukaryota > Oomycota > Peronosporomycetes > Peronosporales > Peronosporaceae > Phytophthora > Phytophthora x cambivora. The sequence continues at coordinate 154,730 of JAUCEB010000008.1, read as the reverse complement.
CTAGGATCGCTTCTCGACTTGTAAAGTTGAACGCCGAGTGCACCAATAACCCAGCGGAAGACGACGAGGACAACAATGCTGACAGGATCCTGGCTTGTGGATTTCAGATTGCATGAACTGGTCCATCGAACGTCTCAAAGTCGAAAAGGCTGAAATCAAGCGATACCTTCACGAGCAGCGTCGCAGTATGAAGAAGACAACGGAGTCAAGTGCTCAAGCTCAATCCTGCACGAGGCATACGTGATTCTGAAGTTTTTCCTTCTTGAAAGGGACCCCACCCCGACTATCGAGCGATCAATCGAGGCAGCAACTCGTTCCTGACGTCCCTACACGTGCTACTCACGCTGTACGCGACCTACTTCGAACGTGCTAATGGAAGACAGGTACGTGCACACGCTAACTTTAGTATAACCTCATCGTCTCTTAGCTCTCTGTACGACTGACATCTGCGTTTCAAATTTCCAAGAGAGCGGACGTGAAGCCTATCGAATCGCTCTATGAATTCTTCGCCGCTCACCACCGCGCTCCAAACTCGCAGGTACCCGAGTACTTTTTAAAGAGAATAGATCCGAAGAAATAGCATTATAATATAGTACTAACATGTATAGTTTTGAGCTAACTGTTAGTTAGTGCTGGTAAATTCAACTAACATGTTAGTGGAGTACCCTAGGCGCACTGGATAGTGTTCTTCAGCAGCATGGCCATGTCATTCCAATCCCGCCTGGCACAGCAGTGATGACATGCGCGACCTTGACAGCGGCATCGAAGTTCACGTCGCCCACGAGACGGTATCCACTCTTCTTAGACGCGTCCTCCACTGCGTTGATACCAATGTCAATCACCGTGGCACCGAGTTTGGTCCAGTCTCCTTGCACGAAGTGCGCGCGCGCGATGGCTGCAATGACGATGTCGGCCTCAAGCACATGCGCCTTGAGGTCCTGGGTACGCGAATGACATATAGTAACCGTTGCGATGCAGGCAGAGCAGCGACACCGGCAGGCCGACGATCTGACGTGTTTGCCCTCCAGCGGGATGTTGTACTACAACTTGTAGTGGTCCAGCAGCTCGAGGCAGCCCGCGGGCGTGCAGGGCAGCGCGAACGCCCCCTCCTCGTGCTAAGACGCCGCCTTCTTGGTGGCGAACTGGAAGAGCGCCGCGTGGTTGTCCGGGTGCAGGCCGTCCACGTCCTTCTTGGGGTCGATCGTGGCCAGGATGGCGTCCTCGTCGCAGAACACAGGCAGCGGCAGCTGCACGATGATGCTGTCCACGTCGTCCCATGCGTTAAGCGTCTTGATGGTGCGCAGCAGTTCGTCCGTCACGTGGCTCTCGGGCCGCTCGCCGCCGTCTTGTTCCAGCGCGATCTGGACCTTCCACAACTCGATACCTGCGCCTTCTGCTTCATGCGCACGTACGTGGCCGAGTCCTTGCGGAGCCCACGACCACCACCGCTAAATCCACGTGACGACCGTGCAGCTGCTGGAACGCGGCGCACTGCGGCTTGTGCCGCTGCTCGCGGATGGCATCGCTCGTGGCTTTGCCGTCCAGCAGCAGCGGCGTGCTATTAGAGGTTGGACCGGTCATTGTCTTGTCCGGCGATGCGCAAATTGAGAAATGCATGACCTTCATCGTCTCTGCTTGACTGCTGATTCGCATTCAGTATGAGTACAGACGTACCCCTCAATATGCGCACCCATACCTTCAAATACCCTGCCGTATCCGACTGGCTATGTATGGGATCCACAGCCAATAAGCGCATAAAACTGTTGATTCCCTGTCAAATCGCTTTGTAATCCGCCTGCGCATATTGATGATACGACTGTACTTACCTTTCAAATATGGTTTCTGTTTAGTCGGGTGTATGCTCCCAGGGGCTCTGTGATTGGTGGATGCCATTATTCTCCAATCACAGGTCGACACCGACGTTGCAACGTGCTGCTGGACGCTCGCCATCACTGCGGGGGAAGATGTTGCTGGCGATGGGGCGCTTCGTGTTCCTGGCGCTGACGGACGCGGCCATGCTGCCGGCGCTGGACGTGATGAAGCGCAACCGCCGCCACTTCGAGCTGTTCGTGGGCGTGTTCCAGCTCGTGATCGCCTTCTGCTTCAACGCGACGGAGGCCTTCGACACGCAGCTCTTCCTCAAGGAGGACGAGTAGCACTTCATCTCGGACGTGCTGTCCGTCACCTACTTCCTGCTGCTGTGCGTGCACCTCATGGGCTACAAGAACGAGAACCACAAAATCGTGCTGTCCTACGTTTGAAGGCGCGGCTCTTTACAAGGCTAAGGACGGCTGGAACTCGACGCTCTACAAGGGGCTGCTCGTGGTCTGCTACCTTCTGGGCGTTGCCTACCGCAGCCTCTTCACACAGAGCAACATTTCGCCGCTCAACAAGCAGAACGCGACGTACGGAATCGGCTGCTTGTTGCTGCCGCGCTGGTGGGCGTCGTTGCCATTTCTTCGAAGACGACGAGAACCACGCGGCGTTGGGGCTCGCCAAGGGATTGATGCACGTGCTGGGAGGCGCTGCTTTCTACTACGCGTGGCTGTCGGTGCCCTGCATGGATTCCAAGAAGGACGACATCATCCTCACGCACAGGTCGTTCGTGCGAAGTTCTCTGGATATTTATATCCAGAGTTTCTACCGGCTTCGCCGACCCTCGCAAATCCTGTATGAACGAATATTTGTGTAGTTTTATAATATCTGTAAAGTATGATGCATACAATGTTCAAGCTTAAACAACGGAATATCTGATGAAACCTAATATCTTATCCCAAAAAGGTTAATGTTGACCCAGTCGGACAAGAACGACATTCGTGTAACCTCACGGATCAAGCCACAATGCACCCTCGTCCTCCGCCAGACATCGGTTAGCCCCCCCATCTAAGCTACATGAAGCTACGGCTTCTTGGCTATCAGTCCCTCTCACTTAAGAAGAAGTTGCGCTCTTCTTGACTAGCAGCGCCATTTGGTTGTATAAACTGTTCACACAATATTATGAGTGTATGCAGCTGATGATGGAACTTGATGCGTTTCTAGCGTTGGTGTGAAGCGCGTGAAGTGAGCCGAAGTTCCATCATTAAGTGTTATGACGAAATCACGCATGGCAGGCTCTCAGCTCGCCAAAATGACTTCATATTAACTCAAATTTATTATTTATCCTCGGGTACCTCAGCTGTCTAATTTCTAGTTTAGGCGAAATCTGTTTCTTGTAGCTCAGGTGTCGTTAGAAGAATTGATGGTTCGGTAGACGAGGTTCTTGTCCTAGTTTGTTGAACATGAACGATACTCTAGTTCGCGCAGCGTGTCCAGCATCAGGTACGGGTGCTGTGGGTTGTAGACGAGTCCGTTGCGCTCCGGCTTGGTGAGCTTGCCGCCGAACATGGGCCAGAATGCGGAACAGCGAGCTCTTGCCGCACGTGATGTTTATTGGCGGCGCGGTTAATTTTTTCTGGCTTTGAAGATGGATGAGTTTTGTCTCGGATACCCATCCGTTTTGTCACCGCTACCCACTTGACGGTATTAATACCACAAATCCGTATTTTTATCACACGAGACGGCTTTTCATTATCGTCGGTGTATGTATACGAAGATGCGAGGGCGATTTAATTAAATAGCATGTTAAATCAATCCTCTCGAAACCGAGAGACTTGATTCTGCTTCTTTAAGGTCATTACTACAGATATCGATCTGTATCTCGGGATTACCGAGATAATGCTCATGGCATATGTCTCTTGCCCAGATCGTGTTCGAAACATCTTGAAAGAGAAATTCATTCATTCGCGCCAGTGAAATCAAGGAGTAAGCTCTCAGCTGCATTCAAAACACGCTACTTCTACTACTGTACTACTGTAGACTTGGTTTTGAAATATGTTTTAGTACGAAAACCCAGTTCATCAGAATAAAATAGTAGAGAAACTTAAAACATATGCGATTTTGCAAAATCTACTCGAAGTATGTCATCTGTGAGGAAACGTTGCAAAAGCAAAACTTGTACTTCACGAAGTATAATATTTCGTATCTGAAAATATCCAGAGCTTCCCGGGCAACGCACGGCGCCACCACTATCACCACTATTTGTATCACAACAGCTTCAGCAAATGTAAAGGAAGCGGACAACGATCACACTCGCAAAGAAACATCAACATACATGTACAAGCGAATCTGCGGTAACACACTTGACGACGTCGTAGTCGTTGACAAGTAGATCAAATATGCATTTTGTTTATAACGTGATGTAATACAGAACAAGCTTTGATGTACACTTTTCGAATCAACGCAGTAGCTCGTAAAGACTGACTTCGCCAATACACAATTCATGATATTTTGAGTCTTATTATACAGTCAAAAATGAGAATTAACACATTCTAATCCGCCGCTGCATTTGTAGCGGCGGATCTCCCCCTGATCATGTTGTGAATTTGAGAAAGTCTATTTTGTCGCTTCAGATTTATTTCTCTACGAAGCACTATCATTTAGTGACCCTACACAGTATAGACCCCCCCCCTCCCAAAAGTAGTCGTTTTTAAGACGATTGTGAATAGTAACCCGGGTGCTATTCGGTGAAATCCGTTAAGTAAATCCGTACACCCATGTGCAAATCATGAGAACGACCCACACTTCCTGCACAGCACGAGGTACATCGAGAGATGCAGCTCAAATTAGGCGGGGGTGTATGTAGTGTGCACACCTTCTTTTTAGCGCGATAAGGCTAGCTTACCACATGATCCTGACGCCACTCTTCCGAAGTGATATCACTTTGGCAATAGATTGATACGTTTCACCCATTGCTCCTCTGGCAAGTGCATTCGAAGCAAATCAACAAAACTCGCGACTTCGTTCGCGACACACGACACGAAACTTGCGACCTTCTTTGACTTCTACGAATATTCTTGACGGGATCCGATCTGTGCCAACAGTTGGGAATATTCGTCTTTCCCGACTCCCGTTTTGGCGATCGCTGCTTCGCTTCACGGGTTTCGATTTGGTATTTCTCTCACCACTGCTTCTAAAATGCGCTGCTTGCATTAAGCTGCATGTCTCCTTGTTTTGAAATGCTCTGGTTTCGCGAGATGTACTAGCCCTGCGCTTGCAGTTCAGCAGGAATGTCTAGAGTTCCCATATTCTTCCAGCTAACTGAACTGGGAAATGAGCTACCTGAAGCGTCGACCACAAAACTCAGCCCAGGCGGTGAGCAGCGAGCAATTCCCACGAAAGCTCACGCCAGCTATCGGCATAGTCAGCACCTCGCTCGACAGTTTCTTAGACATTTTGACTACGCCAAGTTGTACAGGCTCCTCTTCGAGACAGCGTAAGAGGCAACGTCGACCACGAAAGTGTATCCGCCTCTCGTGCGAGCAGTTCAAGCTCTTTTCTTCTACATGCGAAAACAAAAATGCTCATCAAACGGCGGGCCTACGCGACTTCAGATTTTTCTCGAGGCTTGGCGTTGCTGCTAGAATGTATAAGATTCATGGTGGGCAAGATTTCCCATCGAGATCGAACAAATGCCTTCCCCTCTGACGTTACGCTCGTTCTCTACTCCATCATCGTTGATGTCGCCTTGGTGGTTGGTATACCTTGTGCAGGATGAGCCACTTCCATCGATCGGACCCTTACGATTTCACTTTCCAGTACATCGTGAATTAGCTGATCTTCTCTCGACTGTGCTGCATGTTCATCATTCATACGTTCTTTCTCGCTGCTGGGTTGTCAGTCATTTTCCTCATTCCCATCGACCGAAGTCGACGCTTTGCTTCAAGTGCACCAAGTTCGGGATCAAGTCCCTATTCGTGCAGCTTGACGTCTGTCGTAGCGCAATGTGCGGATCTTGTCGGACGAATGTGCGTCTGCATCACCGCTGCCATATTCATATCTGAATATTCATATCTGCCCAAAGGGTTCTTTGTATCCAACACGTCACCAAAATTGATCGTAATCTCGTTGAAGACATACCTCGGGAATGGAGCATCGATATGACTCCTCTGTCAATCTTGATCAAGCGGACAGCTCGAGAAACATTTAGCGTGGGCCACATCGACTGAGGATAGTCGAAGAGCGTCTTGAACAGTTCGAAGATGACGCGGTCTCCCGTCGATTCTCGGCCAGCTCCATGAATTTGATTCGGATCCCTGGAACTATAAGAAACAAAAACAAAAAGCATGGAGAATCCTAATTGAGACTCGATCTTGTGTCCGGAGGAAATTCTACCAGCTCGCAATGTTGACGGTGAAGTGGATCGGTTTACGGTACGACACACGAAAGATCTGGGTCACTTGTGAATATTTGTCTTGACATTTTATCCACACCTCTTTCGTTGGTCTTCGACTATAACTCTGAATTTCTTGATTTCTACAACAATGTGGAGCCGGTAGCGTTTACTTTCTGCGCTTCTTATGTTAAGTCACCCCACCACAGTCTCTCACGAATTTCCCCTACCTCCACAGTCGCAGTAGGTGCGGCTCGTCAGTTGCAGCCGTGAGTGGCGGCCGCCACTGGCGGCTGCTACAGTTTGAAGATCCTGTTTATCTAGCGCTTCCACGAGGATATCAGGATGGTAACGGTTTGCTATAAGCGCTGCGACTACCAGCATTTGAGCTCATGCAGCTTTCCTCAACTAACTCAACGCTATTTAAAAAAAATAGCGTTGGGTTATAAGATGCGACCTCGAACACTGCTCCAGCGTCTGAGCCAAGATGCTCGGTAGACGGAAATAAGCTCATCATATTTGCATGGAAATAGCTCATCACAACAATTTTGCACCACCAACAAGCACATGCAGGAACCTCAGCGCCCTGCGTTTCCTCCATGGGGGTACACAATTGTGTCCTCAAATCTCTCTACCAGCACACTCCAACGGCTTCTCCAAGCAGCACGTCGCGCGAACTACGCACCTGTCTTCAGAGAGGTTGGAGGCGCAGATGACGACCCATTTAGACGGCAGTCTCGTGTAACACGGATGTCCTCGACTTTGAACCAAGTTGCAGCAAATATTGGAGAGTTAGCTCGTGTTCACGACGCCGCATACGTCCCAACCGTGTTTTCATTTATGCAATCACTACCAGGTGGACCGAGCCAGCAGCCTCATCAAGACTACAGTGATGAAGACCGAGACACAGTTCGTAGGCGTTACCCAGAGAGTGTACCAGCGAGTGCCATACTGGCTTTGGAAGCTGGTACACGACTAATTGTGTACGATGGATGCTACGATGTTGCTCGACAGCGTCGGCAACGAGAGATAGATATCCCTCCAGGCTTCGTGATAATCTTCCGTGGCGATTTATTTCACGCCGGCTCCGGGTACTCTGAAATCAATTGCCGCTTACATTGCTATTTACACTTTGCCAACATGGAATGGATACCGGACATGGTGACTGCTGTGAGCGTTGTGCTCACGTGCCAATACTGCGGACACACAGATACCAGGTCGAGCGCTATCCGGCGCCACAGATTTTTTTGCGCGAGCAATCCATCGTCCTCCCATCATCGTCAGCGTCGAAGAGCGCGCGAGAACGAAAGGGGGACATTTAAATGTGTCATTTGCGAAAAAACATTCCAGGTAGCGAGCACTTGTCGTGCACACGTTGCATCACACAGATCTTAATACAGTATATCACTATCCATAAAGTGACTTTATCTAGTTCTCTCACCACTGCAATTTTGTTTCTTAACGTGCCGTTCTTCAACTTCAACGATTTATATGAATGTTTTAAAACATTTAATGTGAAATCCGGACCGCATTTAACGTATGTGTTGCATACTATTTTTTTCCATTACTTGGCGTTTGTATGTTCTACCCGTTTACAAGACGCGCATGGGACGGGACGACCCTTCCTATTTGCGACTGTGCTCAAACGTAGACTACTCTATCTAAAATAATTCCCTCTTTGAAGCCATTTACTTCTGCATACTATTTCAGCAAAGCACGGTACTACCCCATTTAAGTTAATTTTGTTCTAGTGCTATTGTGAATCCCGTTATAGAAATACACTTTTCCGAGAGCTTACGGTAGAGGATCCGAGGCGAAGAGTCACCACCTCACTCGCTAAAGTATACATAATCACTGATTAAAATATACATTTGACCCTTTCGGCCAATGAAAGCGAGTCCCTAAATATGGGCTGGGACCTCACTCGCTTTCACTATGGCTTCTCCAGCGCCAACTGGTACAGCTCAGAACGTTACAAATGGTACACCTGACCGTGTGCAGGTACACCGACAGTATACCTGCACACCACGTCTAGATTGACGGCTGCAGGGCGACACGTTGGGGTTTGAATAGAACCAGAGTAACGAAGGAAGTATTGCGTGCAGAAGGCTGAGAGACCCGACACCGGCTTCTCTCGGCCCGAGCGGACCGCGTACGTCGATAACAACCTGTCGGTACTGTGAGGACGTTGCGCTGTGGCGGTCGCCAGCCCAACGACCGCCGCTGAGCCGCATATTCGGCCGTCTCCGCCGTCAGACACTGGGGTAGATGTGGTGGCAGTACTTGGCGCCTCACAGACATCCTCGTACATCGTACAAATGAATGCCGAGCGTTGAAAGTACCACCGACGTGTCTTATGCGCCTTACGTGGCCGAGACAGTCGTGTCGGATATATCCCGTGACCCGACACCGGCTTCTCTCGGCTCCATGCGGACAACGGACGTCGATAAGGAGCGCTTGGTACGTACTGCTAGGACGTCGCTCTGGGGTGGCCACCAGCTCAACGACCGCGTCCGATCCGGATATTCGGCCGTCTGCGCGGTCAGACACTCTGGGGTAGATGTGGTAGCTGGTCGATGTTTGCCGGACATGTAGCTTGCATCGCCGCTGAAGCAAGGTCTCACGATGACGGTACTTGTGGCCTCGTAACCGTCCTCGTACATCGTACATATAAATGCCGATCGTTGCAAGTATCGCGGACATGCCTTATCAGTCGCACGTTGCCGACACGGTCGTGTCCGATATACCCCGTGACCCAACACCGGCTTCTCTCGGCTCCATGCGGACAACGGACGTAGACAATAAGCGCTCGATACAGCTAGGACGCCGCTCTGGGGTGGCCGCCAGCTCAACGACCGCGTCCGATCCGCATATACGGCCGTCTGCGCGGTCAGACACTCTGGGGTAGATGTGGTAGTTGGTCGATGTTTGTCGGACATGTAGCTTGCATCGCCGCTGATGCAAAGTCGCACGATGACGGTATATGGGGCCTCGAAGACGTTATCGTACATCGTACCTATAAATGCCGATTGTTGCAAGTATCGCGGGTGTGTCCTCTAAGTCGTACGGTGCCGACACGGTCGTGTCCGATATACCCCGTGACCCGACACCGGCTTCTCTCGGCCCGAGTGGACCACGTACGTCGATAAGGAGCGCTCGGCACGTACTGCTAGGATGTCGCTCTGGGGTGGCCGCCAGCTCAACGACCGCGTCCGATCCGCATATACGGCCGTCTGCGCGGTCAGACACTCTGGGGTAGATGTGGTAGTTGGTCGATGTTTGCCGGACATGTAGCTTGCATCGCCGCTGAAGCAAGGTCTCACGATGACGGTACTTGTGGCCTCGTAACCGTCCTCGTACATCGTACATATAAATGCCGATCGTTGCAAGTATCGCGGACATGCCTTATCAGTCGCACGTTGCCGACACGGTCGTGTCCGATATACCCCGTGACCCAACACCGGCTTCTCTCGGCTCCATGCGGACAACGGACGTAGACAATAAGCGCTCGATACAGCTAGGACGCCGCTCTGGGGTGGCCGCCAGCTCAACGACCGCGTCCGATCCGCATATACGGCCGTCTGCGCGGTCAGACACTCTGGGGTAGATGTGGTAGTTGGTCGATGTTTGTCGGACATGTAGCTTGCATCGCCGCTGATGCAAAGTCGCACGATGACGGTATATGGGGCCTCGAAGACGTTATCGTACATCGTACCTATAAATGCCGATTGTTGCAAGTATCGCGGGTGTGTCCTCTAAGTCGTACGGTGCCGACACGGTCGTGTCCGATATACCCCGTGACCCGACACCGGCTTCTCTCGGCCCGAGTGGACCACGTACGTCGATAAGGAGCGCTCGGCACGTACTGCTAGGATGTCGCTCTGGGGTGGCCGCCAGCTCAACGACCGCGTCCGATCCGCATATACGGCCGTCTGCGCGGTCAGACACTCTGGGGTAGATGTGGTAGTTGGTCGATGTTTGCCGGACATGTAGCTTGCATCGCCGCTGAAGCAAGGTCTCACGATGACGGTACTTGTGGCCTCGTAACCGTCCTCGTACATCGTACATATAAATGCCGATCGTTGCAAGTATCGCGGACATGCCTTATCAGTCGCACGTTGCCGACACGGTCGTGTCCGATATACCCCGTGACCCAACACCGGCTTCTCTCGGCTCCATGCGGACAACGGACGTAGACAATAAGCGCTCGATACAGCTAGGACGCCGCTCTGGGGTGGCCGCCAGCTCAACGACCGCGTCCGATCCGCATATACGGCCGTCTGCGCGGTCAGACACTCTGGGGTAGATGTGGTAGTTGGTCGATGTTTGTCGGACATGTAGCTTGCATCGCCGCTGATGCAAAGTCGCACGATGACGGTATATGGGGCCTCGAAGACGTTATCGTACATCGTACCTATAAATGCCGATTGTTGCAAGTATCGCGGGTGTGTCCTCTAAGTCGTACGGTGCCGACACGGTCGTGTCCGATATACCCCGTGACCCGACACCGGCTTCTCTCGGCCCGAGTGGACCACGTACGTCGATAAGGAGCGCTCGGCACGTACTGCTAGGATGTCGCTCTGGGGTGGCCGCCAGCTCAACGACCGCATATACGGCCGTCTGCGCGGTCAGACACTCTGGGGTAGATGTGGTAGCTGGTCGATGTTTGTCGGACATGTAGCTTCCATCGTCGCTGATGCAAAGTCGCACGATGACGGTATATGGGGCCTCGAAGACGTTATCGTACATCGTACCTATAAATGCCGATTGTTGCAAGTATCGCGGGTGTGTCCTCTAAGTCGTACGGTGCCGACACGGTCATGTCCGATATACCCCGTGACCCGACACCGGCTTCTCTCGGCCCGAGTGGACCACGTACGTCGATAAGGAGCGCTTGGTACGTACTGCTAGGATGTCGCTCTGGGGTGGCCACCAACTCAACGACCGCGTCCGATCCGGATATTCGGCCGTCTGCGCGGTCAGACACTCTGGGGTAGATGTGGTAGCTGGTCGATGTTTGCCGGACATGTAGCTTCCATCGTCGCTGATGCAAAGTCGCACGATGACGATAAATGGGGCCTCGAAGACGTTATCGTACATCGTACCTATAAATGCCGATTGTTGCAAGTATCGCGGGTGTGTCCTCTATGTCGTACGTTGCCGACACGGTCGTGTCCGATATACCCCGTGACCCGACACCGGCTTCTCTCGGCCCGAGTGGACCACGTACGTCGATAAGGAGCGCTTGGTACGTACTGCTAGGATGTCGCTCTGGGGTGGCCACCAACTCAACGACCGCGTCCGATCCGGATATTCGGCCGTCTGCGCGGTCAGACACTCTGGGGTAGATGTGGTAGCTGGTCGATGTTTGCCGGACATGTAGCTTCCATCGTCGCTGATGCAAAGTCGCACGATGACGATAAATGGGGCCTCGAAGACGTTATCGTACATCGTACCTATAAATGCCGATTGTTGCAAGTATCGCAGGTGTGTCCTCTAAGTCGTACGTTGCCGACACGGTCGTGTCCGATATACCCCGTGACCCGACACCGGCTTCTCTCGGCCCGAGTGGACCACGTACGTCGATAAGGAGCGCTCGGTACGTACTGCTAGGATGTCGCTCCGTGGTGGCAGCCTGCTCATCGACCGCCTCCGAGCCGCATATACGGCCGTCTGCACCATCAGACACTCTGGGGTAGATGTGGTGGTTGATCGAGGTTTGTCGGACATGTAGCTTCCATCGCTGCTGATGCAAGGTCGAACGATGACAGTACTTGTGGCCTTGTAGACGTCCTCGTACATTCGTCAGGTGATTCCCGAGCGTTGAAAGTACCGCGGGCGTTTCTAATGTGCCTTACGTGGCCGAGACGGTCGTGTCGGATATACCCCGTGACCCAACACTGGCTTCTCTCGGCCCGAGCGGACCGCATACGTCGATAGGAGCGCTCGGTACGTACTGCTAGGATATCGCTCCGTGGTGGCAGCCTGCTCATCGACCGCCTCCGAGCCGCATATACGGCCGTCTGCACCATCAGACACTCTGGGGTAGATGTGGTGGTTGATCGAGGTTTGTCGGACATGTAGCTTCCATCGCTGCTGATGCAAGGTCGAACGATGACAGTACTTGTGGCCTTGTAGACGTCCTCGTACATTATTCAGGTGATTCCCGAGCTTTGAAAGTACCGCGGGCGTTTCTAATGTGCCTTACGTGGCCGAGACGGTCGTGTCGGATATACCCCGTGACCCAACACTGGCTTCTCTCGGCCCGAGCGGACCGCATACGTCGATAGGAGCGCTCGGTACTGCTAGGACGCCGCTCCGTGGTCGCAGCCTGCTCATCGATCGCCTCCGAGCCGCATATACGGCCGTCTGCACCATCAGACACTCTGGGGTAGATGTGGTGGTTGATAGAGGTTTGTCGGACATGTAGCTTCCATCGCTGCTGATGCAAGGTCCCACGATGACAGTACTCGTGGCCTTGTAGACGTCCTCGTACATTCGTCAGGTGATTCCCGAGCGTTGAAAGTACCGCGGGCGTTTCTAATGTGCCTTACGTGGCCGAGACGGTCGTGTCGGATATACCCCGTGACCCAACACTGGCTTCTCTCGGCCCGAGCGGACCGCATACGTCGATAGGAGCGCTCGGTACTGCTAGGACGCCGCTCCGTGGTCGCAGCCTGCTCATCGACCGCCTCCGAGCCGCATATACGGCCGTCTGCACCATCAGACACTCTGGGGTAGATGTGGTGGTTGATCGAGGTTTGTCGGACATGTAGCTTCCATCGCTGCTGATGCAAGGTCCCACGATGACAGTACTTGTGGCCTTGTAGACGTCCTCGTACATTATTCAGGTGATTCCCGAGCTTTGAAAGTACCGCGGGCGTTTCTAATGTGCCTTACGTGGCCGAGACGGTCGTGTCGGATATACCCCGTGACCCAACACTGGCTTCTCTCGGCCCGAGCGGACCGCATACGTCGGTAGGAGCGCTCGGTACTGCTAGGACGCCGCTCCGTTGTCGCAGCCTGCTCATCGATCGCCTCCGAGCCGCATATACGGCCGTCTGCACCATCAGACACTCTGGGGTAGATGTGGTGGTTGATCGAGGTTTGTCGGAGATGTAGCTTCCATCGCTGCTGATGCAAGGTCCAACGATGACAGTACTTGTGGCCTTGTAGACGTCCTCGTACATTATTCAGGTGATTCCCGAGCGTTGAAAGTACCGCGGGCGTTTCTAATGTGCCTTACGTGGCCGAGACGGTCGTGTCGGATATACCCCGTGACCCAACACTGGCTTCTCTCGGCCCGAGCGGACCGCATACGTCGATAGGAGCGCTCGGTACTGCTAGGACGCCGCTCCGTGGTCGCAACCTGCTCATCGATCGCCTCCGAGCCGCATATACGGCCGTCTGCGCCATCACACACTCGGGGGTAGATGTGGTGGCTGGTCGAGGTTTGCCGGACATGTAGCTTGCATCACTGCTGATGCAAGGTCGCACGATGACAGTACTTGTGGCCTTGTAGACGTCCTCGTACATTCGTCAGGTGATTCCCGAGCGTTGAAAGTACCGCGGGCGTTTCTAATGTGCCTTACGTGGCCGAGACGGTCGTGTCGGATATACCCCGTGACCCAACACTGGCTTCTCTCGGCCCGAGCGGACCGCATACGTCGATAGGAGCGCTCGGTACTGCTAGGACGCCGCTCCGTGGTCGCAGCCTGCTCATCGATCGCCTCCGAGCCGCATATACGGCCGTCTGCACCATCAGACACTCTGGGGTAGATGTGGTGGTTGATCGAGGTTTGTCGGAGATGTAGCTTCCATCGCTGCTGATGCAAGGTCCAACGATGACAGTACTTGTGGCCTTGTAGACGTCCTCGTACATTATTCAGGTGATTCCCGAGCTTTGAAAGTACCGCGGGCGTTTCGAATGTGCCTTACGTGGCCGAGACGGTCGTGTCGGATATACCCCGAGACCCAACACTGGCTTCTCTCGGCCCTAGCGGACCGCATACGTCGATAGGAGCGCTCGGTACTGCTAGGACGCCGCTCCGTGGTCGCAGCCTGCTCATCGATCGCCTCCGAGCCGCATATACGGCCGTCTGCGCCATCACACACTCGGGGGTAGATGTGGTGGCTGGTCGAGGTTTGCCGGACATGTAGCTTGCATCACTGCTGATGCAAGGTCGCACGATGACAGTACTTGTGGCCTTGTAGACGTCCTCGTACATTATTCAGGTGATTCCCGAGCGTTGAAAGTACCGCGGGCGTTTCTAATGTGCCTTACGTGGCCGAGACGGTCGTGTCGGATATACCCCGTGACCCAACACTGGCTTCTCTCGGCCCGAGCGGACCGCATACGTCGATAGGAGCGCTCGGTACTGCTAGGACGCCGCTCCGTGGTCGCAACCTGCTCATCGATCGCCTCCGAGCCGCATATACTACCGTCTGCGCCATCAGACACTCGGGGGTAGATGTGGTGGCTGGTCGAGGTTTGCCGGACATGTAGCTTGCATCACTGCTGATGCAAGGTCGCACGATGACAGTACTTGTGGCCTTGTAGACGTCCTAGTACATTATTCAGGTGATTCCCGAGCGTTGAAAGTACCGCGGGCGTTTCTAATGTGCCTTACGTGGCCGAGACGGTCGTGTCGGATATACCCCGAGACCCAACACTGGCTTCTCTCGGCCCGAGCGGACCGCATACGTCGATAGGAGCGCTCGGTACTGCTAGGACGCCGCTCCGTGGTCGCAACCTGCTCATCGATCGCCTCCGAGCCGCATATACTACCGTCTGCGCCATCACACACTCGGGGGTAGATGTGGTGGCTGGTCGAGGTTTGCCGGACATGTAGCTTGCATCACTGCTGATGCAAGGTCGCACGATGACAGTACTTGTGGCCTTGTAGACGTCCTCGTACATTATTCAGGTGATTCCCGAGCGTTGAAAGTACCGCGGGCGTTTCTAATGTGCCTTACGTGGCCGAGACGGTCGTGTCGGATATACCCCGTGACCCAACACTGGCTTCTCTCGGCCCTAGCGGACCGCATACGTCGATAGGAGCGCTCGGTACTGCTAGGACGCCGCTCCGTGGTCGCAGCCTGCTCATCGATCGCCTCCGAGCCGCATATACGGCCGTCTGCACCATCAGACACTCTGGGGTAGATGTGGTGGTTGATCGAGGTTTGTCGGAGATGTAGCTTCCATCGCTGCTGATGCAAGGTCCAACGATGACAGTACTTGTGGCCTTGTAGACGTCCTCGTACATTATTCAGGTGATTCCCGAGCGTTGAAAGTACCGCGGGCGTTTCTAATGTGCCTTACGTGGCCGAGACGGTCGTGTCGGATATACCCCGTGACCCAACACTGGCTTCTCTCGGCCCGAGCGGACCGCATACGTCGATAGGAGCGCTCGGTACTGCTAGGACGCCGCTCCGTGGTCGCAACCTGCTCATCGATCGCCTCCGAGCCGCATATACTACCGTCTGCGCCATCACACACTCGGGGGTAGATGTGGTGGCTGGTCGAGGTTTGCCGGACATGTAGCTTGCATCACTGCTGATGCAAGGTCGCACGATGACAGTACTTGTGGCCTTGTAGACGTCCTCGTACATTATTCAGGTGATTCCCGAGCGTTGAAAGTACCGCGGGCGTTTCTAATGTGCCTTACGTGGCCGAGACGGTCGTGTCGGATATACCCCGAGACCCAACACTGGCTTCTCTCGGCCCGAGCGGACCGCATACGTCGATAGGAGCGCTCGGTACTGCTAGGACGCCGCTCCGTGGTCGCAACCTGCTCATCGATCGCCTCCGAGCCGCATATACTACCGTCTGCGCCATCACACACTCGGGGGTAGATGTGGTGGCTGGTCGAGGTTTGCCGGACATGTAGCTTGCATCACTGCTGATGCAAGGTCGCACGATGACAGTACTTGTGGCCTTGTAGACGTCCTCGTACATTATTCAGGTGATTCCCGAGCGTTGAAAGTACCGCGGGCGTTTCTAATGTGCCTTACGTGGCCGAGACGGTCGTGTCGGATATACCCCGTGACCCAACACTGGCTTCTCTCGGCCCTAGCGGACCGCATACGTCGATAGGAGCGCTCGGTACTGCTAGGACGCCGCTCCGTGGTCGCAGCCTGCTCATCGATCGCCTCCGAGCCGCATATACGGCCGTCTGCACCATCAGACACTCTGGGGTAGATGTGGTGGTTGATCGAGGTTTGTCGGAGATGTAGCTTCCATCGCTGCTGATGCAAGGTCCAACGATGACAGTACTTGTGGCCTTGTAGACGTCCTCGTACATTCGTCAGGTGATTCCCGAGCGTTGAAAGTACCGCGGGCGTTTCTAATGTGCCTTACGTGGCCGAGACGGTCGTGTCGGATATACCCCGAGACCCAACACTGGCTTCTCTCGGCCCTAGCGGACCGCATACGTCGATAGGAGCGCTCGGTACTGCTAGGACGCCGCTCCGTGGTCGCAGCCTGCTCATCGATCGCCTCCGAGCCGCATATACGGCCGTCTGCACCATCAGACACTCTGGGGTAGATGTGGTGGTTGATCGAGGTTTGTCGGACATGTAGCTTCCATCGCTGCTGATGCAACGTCCAACGATGACAGTACTTGTGGCCTTGTAGACGTCCTCGTACATTCGTCAGGTGATTCCCGAGCGTTGAAAGTACCGCGGGCGTTTCTAATGTGCCTTACGTGGCCGAGACGGTCGTGTCGGATATACCCCGTGACCCAACACTGGCTTCTCTCGGCCCGAGCGGACCGCATACGTCGATAGGAGCGCTCGGTACTGCTAGGACGCCGCTCCGTGGTCCCAGCCTGCTCATCGATCGCCTCCGAGCCGCATATACGGCCGTCTGCGCCATCACACACTCGGGGGTAGATGTGGTGGCTGGTCGAGGTTTGCCGGACATGTAGCTTCCATCGCTGCTGATGCAAGGTCGCACGATGACAGTACTTGTGGCCTTGTAGACGTCCTCGTACATTCGTCAGGTGATTCCCGAGCGTTGAAAGTACCGCGGGCGTTTCTAATGTGCCTTACGTGGCCGAGACGGTCGTGTCGGATATACCCCGTGACCCAACACTGGCTTCTCTCGGCCCTAGCGGACCGCATACGTCGATAGGAGCGCTCGGTACTGCTAGGACGCCGCTCCGTGGTCGCAGCCTGCTCATCGATCGCCTCCGAGCCGCATATACGGCCGTCTGCGCCATCACACACTCGGGGGTAGATGTGGTGGTTGATCGAGGTTTGCCGGACATGTAGCTTGCATCACTGCTGATGCAAGGTCGCACGATGACAGTACTTGTGGCCTTGTAGACGTCCTCGTACATTCGTCAGGTGATTCCCGAGCGTTGAAAGTACCGCGGGCGTTTCTAATGTGCCTTACGTGGCCGAGACGGTCGTGTCGGATATACCCCGTGACCCAACACTGGCTTCTCTCGGCCCTAGCGGACCGCATACGTCGATAGGAGCGCTCGGTACTGCTAGGACGCCGCTCCGTGGTCGCAGCCTGCTCATCGATCGCCTCCGAGCCGCATATACGGCCGTCTGCGCCATCACACACTCTGGGGTAGATGTGGTGGTTGATCGAGGTTTGTCGGAGATGTAGCTTCCATCGCTGCTGATGCAAGGTCCAACGATGACAGTACTTGTGGCCTTGTAGACGTCCTCGTACATTCGTCAGGTGATTCCCGAGCGTTGAAAGTACCGCGGGCGTTTCTAATGTGCCTTACGTGGCCGAGACGGTCGTGTCGGATATACCCCGAGACCCAACACTGGCTTCTCTCGGCCCTAGCGGACCGCATACGTCGATAGGAGCGCTCGGTACTGCTAGGACGCCGCTCCGTGGTCCCAGCCTGCTCATCGATCGCCTCCGAGCCGCATATACGGCCGTCTGCACCATCAGACACTCTGGGGTAGATGTGGTGGTTGATCGAGGTTTGTCGGACATGTAGCTTCCATCGCTGCTGATGCAAGGTCCAACGATGACAGTACTTGTGGCCTTGTAGACGTCCTCGTACATTCGTCAGGTGATTCCCGAGCGTTGAAAGTACCGCGGGCGTTTCTAATGTGCCTTACGTGGCCGAGACGGTCGTGTCGGATATACCCCGTGACCCAACACTGGCTTCTCTCGGCCCGAGCGGACCGCATACGTCGATAGGAGCGCTCGGTACTGCTAGGACGCCGCTCCGTGGTCCCAGCCTGCTCATCGATCGCCTCCGAGCCGCATATACGGCCGTCTGCGCCATCACACACTCGGGGGTAGATGTGGTGGCTGGTCGAGGTTTGCCGGACATGTAGCTTGCATCACTGCTGATGCAAGGTCGCACGATGACAGTACTTGTGGCCTTGTAGACGTCCTCGTACATTATTCAGGTGATTCCCGAGCGTTGAAAGTACCGCGGGCGTTTCTAATGTGCCTTACGTGGCCGAGACGGTCGTGTCGGATATACCCCGTGACCCAACACTGGCTTCTCTCGGCCCGAGCGGACCGCATACGTCAGTAGGGAGCGCTCGGTACTGCTAGGACGCCGCTCCGTGGTCGCAGCCTGCTCATCGATCGCCTCCGAGCCGCATATACGGCCGTCTGCACCATCAGACACTCTGGGGTAGATGTGGTGGTTGATCGAGGTTTGTCGGAGATGTAGCTTCCATCGCTGCTGATGCAAGGTCCCACGATGACAGTACTTGTGGCCTTGTAGACGTCCTCGTACATTATTCAGGTGATTCCCGAGCGTTGAAAGTACCGCGGGCGTTTCTAATGTGCCTTACGTGGCCGAGACGGTCGTGTCGGATATACCCCGTGACCCAACACTGGCTTCTCTCGGCCCTAGCGGACCGCATACGTCGATAGGAGCGCTCGGTACTGCTAGGACGCCGCTCCGTGGTCGCAGCCTGCTCATCGATCGCCTCCGAGCCGCATATACGGCCGTCTGCGCCATCACACACTCGGGGGTAGATGTGGTGGTTGATCGAGGTTTGCCGGACATGTAGCTTGCATCACTGCTGATGCAAGGTCGCACGATGACAGTACTTGTGGCCTTGTAGACGTCCTCGTACATTCGTCAGGTGATTCCCGAGCGTTGAAAGTACCGCGGGCGTTTCTAATGTGCCTTACGTGGCCGAGACGGTCGTGTCGGATATACCCCGTGACCCAACACTGGCTTCTCTCGGCCCTAGCGGACCGCATACGTCGATAGGAGCGCTCGGTACTGCTAGGACGCCGCTCCGTGGTCGCAGCCTGCTCATCGATCGCCTCCGAGCCGCATATACGGCCGTCTGCACCATCAGACACTCTGGGGTAGATGTGGTGGTTGATCGAGGTTTGTCGGACATGTAGCTTCCATCGCTGCTGATGCAAGGTCCCACGATGACAGTACTTGTGGCCTTGTAGACGTCCTCGTACATTATTCAGGTGATTCCCGAGCTTTGAAAGTACCGCGGGCGTTTCTAATGTGCCTTACGTGGCCGAGACGGTCGTGTCGGATATACCCCGAGACCCAACACTGGCTTCTCTCGGCCCTAGCGGACCGCATACGTCGATAGGAGCGCTCGGTACTGCTAGGACGCCGCTCCGTGGTCGCAACCTGCTCATCGATCGCCTCCGAGCCGCATATACGGCCGTCTGCGCCATCACACACTCGGGGGTAGATGTGGTGGTTGATCGAGGTTTGCCGGACATGTAGCTTGCATCACTGCTGATGCAAGGTCGCACGATGACAGTACTTGTGGCCTTGTAGACGTCCTCGTACATTCGTCAGGTGATTCCCGAGCGTTGAAAGTACCGCGGGCGTTTCTAATGTGCCTTACGTGGCCGAGACGGTCGTGTCGGATATACCCCGTGACCCAACACTGGCTTCTCTCGGCCCTAGCGGACCGCATACGTCGATAGGAGCGCTCGGTACTGCTAGGACGCCGCTCCGTGGTCGCAGCCTGCTCATCGATCGCCTCCGAGCCGCATATACGGCCGTCTGCACCATCAGACACTCTGGGGTAGATGTGGTGGTTGATCGAGGTTTGTCGGACATGTAGCTTCCATCGCTGCTGATGCAAGGTCCCACGATGACAGTACTTGTGGCCTTGTAGACGTCCTCGTACATTATTCAGGTGATTCCCGAGCGTTGAAAGTACCGCGGGCGTTTCTAATGTGCCTTACGTGGCCGAGACGGTCGTGTCGGATATACCCCGTGACCCAACACTGGCTTCTCTCGGCCCTAGCGGACCGCATACGTCGATAGGAGCGCTCGGTACTGCTAGGACGCCGCTCCGTGGTCGCAGCCTGCTCATCGATCGCCTCCGAGCCGCATATACGGCCGTCTGCACCATCAGACACTCTGGGGTAGATGTGGTGGTTGATCGAGGTTTGTCGGACATGTAGCTTCCATCGCTGCTGATGCAAGGTCCCACGATGACAGTACTTGTGGCCTTGTAGACGTCCTCGTACATTATTCAGGTGATTCCCGAGCGTTGAAAGTACCGCGGGCGTTTCTAATGTGCCTTACGTGGCCGAGACGGTCGTGTCGGATATACCCCGTGACCCAACACTGGCTTCTCTCGGCCCGAGCGGACCGCATACGTCGATAGGAGCGCTCGGTACTGCTAGGACGCCGCTCCGTGGTCGCAGCCTGCTCATCGATCGCCTCCGAGCCGCATATACGGCCGTCTGCGCCATCACACACTCGGGGGTAGATGTGGTGGCTGGTCGAGGTTTGTCGGACATGTAGCTTGCATCACTGCTGATGCAAGGTCGCACGATGACAGTACTTGTGGCCTTGTAGACGTCCTCGTACATTATTCAGGTGATTCCCGAGCGTTGAAAGTACCGCGGGCGTTTCTAATGTGCCTTACGTGGCCGAGACGGTCGTGTCGGATATACCCCGTGACCCAACACTGGCTTCTCTCGGCCCTAGCGGACCGCATACGTCGATAGGAGCGCTCGGTACTGCTAGGACGCCGCTCCGTGGTCGCAGCCTGCTCATCGATCGCCTCCGAGCCGCATATACGGCCGTCTGCACCATCAGACACTCTGGGGTAGATGTGGTGGTTGATCGAGGTTTGTCGGAGATGTAGCTTCCATCGCTGCTGATGCAAGGTCCAACGATGACAGTACTTGTGGCCTTGTAGACGTCCTCGTACATTCGTCAGGTGATTCCCGAGCGTTGAAAGTACCGCGGGCGTTTCTAATGTGCCTTACGTGGCCGAGACGGTCGTGTCGGATATACCCCGAGACCCAACACTGGCTTCTCTCGGCCCTAGCGGACCGCATACGTCAGTAGGGAGCGCTCGGTACTGCTAGGACGCCGCTCCGTGGTCGCAGCCTGCTCATCGATCGCCTCCGAGCCGCATATACGGCCGTCTGCACCATCAGACACTCTGGGGTAGATGTGGTGGTTGATCGAGGTTTGTCGGACATGTAGCTTCCATCGCTGCTGATGCAAGGTCGCACGATGACAGTACTTGTGGCCTTGTAGACGTCCTCGTACATTATTCAGGTGATTCCCGAGCGTTGAAAGTACCGCGGGCGTTTCTAATGTGCCTTACGTGGCCGAGACGGTCGTGTCGGATATACCCCGAGACCCAACACTGGCTTCTCTCGGCCCTAGCGGACCGCATACGTCAGTAGGGAGCGCTCGGTACTGCTAGGACGCCGCTCCGTGGTCGCAGCCTGCTCATCGATCGCCTCCGAGCCGCATATACGGCCGTCTGCACCATCAGACACTCTGGGGTAGATGTGGTGGTTGATCGAGGTTTGTCGGACATGTAGCTTCCATCGCTGCTGATGCAAGGTCCCACGATGACAGTACTTGTGGCCTTGTAGACGTCCTCGTACATTATTCAGGTGATTCCCGAGTGTTGAAAGTACCGCGGGCGTTTCTAATGTGCCTTACGTGGCCGAGACGGTCGTGTCGGATATACCCCGTGACCCAACACTGGCTTCTCTCGGCCCTAGCGGACCGCATACGTCGATAGGAGCGCTCGGTACTGCTAGGACGCCGCTCCGTGGTCGCAGCCTGCTCATCGATCGCCTCCGAGCCGCATATACTACCGTCTGCGCCATCACACACTCGGGGGTAGATGTGGTGGCTGGTCGAGGTTTGCCGGACATGTAGTTTGCATCACTGCTGATGCAAGGTCGCACGATGACAGTACTTGTGGCCTTGTAGACGTCCTCGTACATTATTCAGGTGATTCCCGAGCGTTGAAAGTACCGCGGGCGTTTCTAATGTGCCTTACGTGGCCGAGACGGTCGTGTCGGATATACCCCGTGACCCAACACTGGCTTCTCTCGGCCCGAGCGGACCGCATACGTCGATAGGAGCGCTCGGTACTGCTAGGACGCCGCTCCGTGGTCCCAGCCTGCTCATCGATCGCCTCCGAGCCGCATATACGGCCGTCTGCGCCATCACACACTCGGGGGTAGATGTGGTGGCTGGTCGAGGTTTGCCGGACATGTAGCTTGCATCACTGCTGATGCAAGGTCCAACGATGACAGTACTTGTGGCCTTGTAGACGTCCTCGTACATTATTCAGGTGATTCCCGAGCGTTGAAAGTACCGCGGGCGTTTCTAATGTGCCTTACGTGGCCGAGACGGTCGTGTCGGATATACCCCGTGACCCAACACTGGCTTCTCTCGGCCCGAGCGGACCGCATACGTCGATAGGAGCGCTCGGTACTGCTAGGACGCCGCTCCGTGGTCGCAGCCTGCTCATCGATCGCCTCCGAGCCGCATATACGGCCGTCTGCACCATCAGACACTCTGGGGTAGATGTGGTGGTTGATCGAGGTTTGTCGGACATGTAGCTTCCATCGCTGCTGATGCAAGGTCCAACGATGACAGTACTTGTGGCCTTGTAGACGTCCTCGTACATTCGTCAGGTGATTCCCGAGCGTTGAAAGTACCGCGGGCGTTTCTAATGTGCCTTACGTGGCCGAGACGGTCGTGTCGGATATACCCCGAGACCCAACACTGGCTTCTCTCGGCCCTAGCGGACCGCATACGTCAGTAGGGAGCGCTCGGTACTGCTAGGACGCCGCTCCGTGGTCGCAGCCTGCTCATCGATCGCCTCCGAGCCGCATATACGGCCGTCTGCACCATCAGACACTCTGGGGTAGATGTGGTGGTTGATCGAGGTTTGTCGGACATGTAGCTTCCATCGCTGCTGATGCAAGGTCGCACGATGACAGTACTTGTGGCCTTGTAGACGTCCTCGTACATTATTCAGGTGATTCCCGAGCGTTGAAAGTACCGCGGGCGTTTCTAATGTGCCTTACGTGGCCGAGACGGTCGTGTCGGATATACCCCGAGACCCAACACTGGCTTCTCTCGGCCCTAGCGGACCGCATACGTCAGTAGGGAGCGCTCGGTACTGCTAGGACGCCGCTCCGTGGTCGCAGCCTGCTCATCGATCGCCTCCGAGCCGCATATACGGCCGTCTGCACCATCAGACACTCTGGGGTAGATGTGGTGGTTGATCGAGGTTTGTCGGACATGTAGCTTCCATCGCTGCTGATGCAAGGTCCCACGATGACAGTACTTGTGGCCTTGTAGACGTCCTCGTACATTATTCAGGTGATTCCCGAGTGTTGAAAGTACCGCGGGCGTTTCTAATGTGCCTTACGTGGCCGAGACGGTCGTGTCGGATATACCCCGTGACCCAACACTGGCTTCTCTCGGCCCTAGCGGACCGCATACGTCGATAGGAGCGCTCGGTACTGCTAGGACGCCGCTCCGTGGTCGCAGCCTGCTCATCGATCGCCTCCGAGCCGCATATACTACCGTCTGCGCCATCACACACTCGGGGGTAGATGTGGTGGCTGGTCGAGGTTTGCCGGACATGTAGTTTGCATCACTGCTGATGCAAGGTCGCACGATGACAGTACTTGTGGCCTTGTAGACGTCCTCGTACATTATTCAGGTGATTCCCGAGCGTTGAAAGTACCGCGGGCGTTTCTAATGTGCCTTACGTGGCCGAGACGGTCGTGTCGGATATACCCCGTGACCCAACACTGGCTTCTCTCGGCCCGAGCGGACCGCATACGTCGATAGGAGCGCTCGGTACTGCTAGGACGCCGCTCCGTGGTCCCAGCCTGCTCATCGATCGCCTCCGAGCCGCATATACGGCCGTCTGCGCCATCACACACTCGGGGGTAGATGTGGTGGCTGGTCGAGGTTTGCCGGACATGTAGCTTGCATCACTGCTGATGCAAGGTCCAACGATGACAGTACTTGTGGCCTTGTAGACGTCCTCGTACATTATTCAGGTGATTCCCGAGCGTTGAAAGTACCGCGGGCGTTTCTAATGTGCCTTACGTGGCCGAGACGGTCGTGTCGGATATACCCCGTGACCCAACACTGGCTTCTCTCGGCCCGAGCGGACCGCATACGTCGATAGGAGCGCTCGGTACTGCTAGGACGCCGCTCCGTGGTCGCAGCCTGCTCATCGATCGCCTCCGAGCCGCATATACGGCCGTCTGCACCATCAGACACTCTGGGGTAGATGTGGTGGTTGATCGAGGTTTGTCGGACATGTAGCTTCCATCGCTGCTGATGCAAGGTCCAACGATGACAGTACTTGTGGCCTTGTAGACGTCCTCGTACATTATTCAGGTGATTCCCGAGCGTTGAAAGTACCGCGGGCGTTTCTAATGTGCCTTACGTGGCCGAGACGGTCGTGTCGGATATACCCCGAGACCCAACACTGGCTTCTCTCGGCCCTAGCGGACCGCATACGTCAGTAGGGAGCGCTCGGTACTGCTAGGACG
The DNA here is from genome assembly GCA_033557925.1 of Phytophthora x cambivora. Classification (NCBI taxonomy): domain Eukaryota; phylum Oomycota; class Peronosporomycetes; order Peronosporales; family Peronosporaceae; genus Phytophthora; species Phytophthora x cambivora. The sequence goes on along the minus strand of JAUCEB010000008.1, from coordinate 129,747 downwards.
CCGCTCCGTGGTCGCAGCCTGCTCATCGATCGCCTCCGAGCCGCATATACGGCCGTCTGCGCCATCAGACACTCTGGGGTAGATGTGGTGGTTGATCGAGGTTTGTCGGACATGTAGCTTCCATCGCTGCTGATGCAAGGTCCAACGATGACAGTACTTGTGGCCTTGTAGACGTCCTCGTACATTATTCAGGTGATTCCCGAGCGTTGAAAGTACCGCGGGCGTTTCTAATGTGCCTTACGTGGCCGAGACGGTCGTGTCGGATATACCCCGAGACCCAACACTGGCTTCTCTCGGCCCTAGCGGACCGCATACGTCAGTAGGGAGCGCTCGGTACTGCTAGGACGCCGCTCCGTGGTCGCAGCCTGCTCATCGATCGCCTCCGAGCCGCATATACGGCCGTCTGCGCCATCACACACTCGGGGGTAGATGTGGTGGCTGGTCGAGGTTTGCCGGACATGTAGCTTGCATCACTGCTGATGCAAGGTCGCACGATGACAGTACTTGTGGCCTTGTAGACGTCCTCGTACATTATTCAGGTGATTCCCGAGCGTTGAAAGTACCGCGGGCGTTTCTAATGTGCCTTACGTGGCCGAGACGGTCGTGTCGGATATACCCCGTGACCCAACACTGGCTTCTCTCGGCCCGAGCGGACCGCATACGTCAGTAGGGAGCGCTCGGTACTGCTAGGACGCCGCTCCGTGGTCGCAGCCTGCTCATCGATCGCCTCCGAGCCGCATATACGGCCGTCTGCGCCATCAGACACTCTGGGGTAGATGTGGTGGTTGATCGAGGTTTGTCGGACATGTAGCTTCCATCGCTGCTGATGCAAGGTCCAACGATGACAGTACTTGTGGCCTTGTAGACGTCCTCGTACATTATTCAGGTGATTCCCGAGCGTTGAAAGTACCGCGGGCGTTTCTAATGTGCCTTACGTGGCCGAGACGGTCGTGTCGGATATACCCCGAGACCCAACACTGGCTTCTCTCGGCCCTAGCGGACCGCATACGTCAGTAGGGAGCGCTCGGTACTGCTAGGACGCCGCTCCGTGGTCGCAGCCTGCTCATCGATCGCCTCCGAGCCGCATATACGGCCGTCTGCGCCATCACACACTCGGGGGTAGATGTGGTGGCTGGTCGAGGTTTGCCGGACATGTAGCTTGCATCACTGCTGATGCAAGGTCGCACGATGACAGTACTTGTGGCCTTGTAGACGTCCTCGTACATTATTCAGGTGATTCCCGAGCGTTGAAAGTACCGCGGGCGTTTCTAATGTGCCTTACGTGGCCGAGACGGTCGTGTCGGATATACCCCGTGACCCAACACTGGCTTCTCTCGGCCCGAGCGGACCGCATACGTCGATAGGAGCGCTCGGTACTGCTAGGACGCCGCTCCGTGGTCGCAGCTTGCTCATCGATCGCCTCCGAGCCGCATATACGGCCGTCTGCGCCATCACACACTCGGGGGTAGATGTGGTGGTTGATCGAGGTTTGCCGGACATGTAGCTTGCATCACTGCTGATGCAAGGTCGCACGATGACAGTACTTGTGGCCTTGTAGACGTCCTCGTACATTATTCAGGTGATTCCCGAGCGTTGAAAGTACCGCGGGCGTTTCTAATGTGCCTTACGTGGCCGAGACGGTCGTGTCGGATATACCCCGTGACCCAACACTGGCTTCTCTCGGCCCGAGCGGACCGCATACGTCGATAGGAGCGCTCGGTACTGCTAGGACGCCGCTCCGTGGTCGCAGCCTGCTCATCGATCGCCTCCGAGCCGCATATACGGCCGTCTGCACCATCAGACACTCTGGGGTAGATGTGGTGGTTGATCGAGGTTTGTCGGACATGTAGCTTCCATCGCTGCTGATGCAAGGTCCCACGATGACAGTACTTGTGGCCTTGTAGACGTCCTCGTACATTATTCAGGTGATTCCCGAGCGTTGAAAGTACCGCGGGCGTTTCTAATGTGCCTTACGTGGCCGAGACGGTCGTGTCGGATATACCCCGTGACCCAACACTGGCTTCTCTCGGCCCTAGCGGACCGCATACGTCGATAGGAGCGCTCGGTACTGCTAGGACGCCGCTCCGTGGTCGCAGCCTGCTCATCGATCGCCTCCGAGCCGCATATACGGCCGTCTGCGCCATCACACACTCGGGGGTAGATGTGGTGGCTGGTCGAGGTTTGCCGGACATGTAGCTTGCATCACTGCTGATGCAAGGTCGCACGATGACAGTACTTGTGGCCTTGTAGACGTCCTCGTACATTATTCAGGTGATTCCCGAGCGTTGAAAGTACCGCGGGCGTTTCTAATGTGCCTTACGTGGCCGAGACGGTCGTGTCGGATATACCCCGTGACCCAACACTGGCTTCTCTCGGCCCGAGCGGACCGCATACGTCGATAGGAGCGCTCGGTACTGCTAGGACGCCGCTCCGTGGTCGCAGCCTGCTCATCGATCGCCTCCGAGCCGCATATACGGCCGTCTGCACCATCAGACACTCTGGGGTAGATGTGGTGGTTGATCGAGGTTTGTCGGACATGTAGCTTCCATCGCTGCTGATGCAAGGTCCCACGATGACAGTACTTGTGGCCTTGTAGACGTCCTCGTACATTATTCAGGTGATTCCCGAGCGTTGAAAGTACCGCGGGCGTTTCTAATGTGCCTTACGTGGCCGAGACGGTCGTGTCGGATATACCCCGTGACCCAACACTGGCTTCTCTCGGCCCTAGCGGACCGCATACGTCGATAGGAGCGCTCGGTACTGCTAGGACGCCGCTCCGTGGTCGCAGCCTGCTCATCGATCGCCTCCGAGCCGCATATACGGCCGTCTGCGCCATCACACACTCGGGGGTAGATGTGGTGGCTGGTCGAGGTTTGCCGGACATGTAGCTTGCATCACTGCTGATGCAAGGTCGCACGATGACAGTACTTGTGGCCTTGTAGACGTCCTCGTACATTATTCAGGTGATTCCCGAGCGTTGAAAGTACCGCGGGCGTTTCTAATGTGCCTTACGTGGCCGAGACGGTCGTGTCGGATATACCCCGTGACCCAACACTGGCTTCTCTCGGCCCTAGCGGACCGCATACGTCGATAGGAGCGCTCGGTACTGCTAGGACGCCGCTCCGTGGTCGCAGCCTGCTCATCGATCGCCTCCGAGCCGCATATACGGCCGTCTGCGCCATCACACACTCGGGGGTAGATGTGGTGGTTGATCGAGGTTTGTCGGACATGTAGCTTCCATCGCTGCTGATGCAAGGTCCCACGATGACAGTACTTGTGGCCTTGTAGACGTCCTCGTACATTATTCAGGTGATTCCCGAGCGTTGAAAGTACCGCGGGCGTTTCTAATGTGCCTTACGTGGCCGAGACGGTCGTGTCGGATATACCCCGTGACCCAACACTGGCTTCTCTCGGCCCGAGCGGACCGCATACGTCGATAGGAGCGCTCGGTACTGCTAGGACGCCGCTCCGTGGTCGCAGCCTGCTCATCGATCGCCTCCGAGCCGCATATACGGCCGTCTGCGCCATCACACACTCGGGGGTAGATGTGGTGGCTGGTCGAGGTTTGCCGGACATGTAGCTTGCATCACTGCTGATGCAAGGTCCCACGATGACAGTACTTGTGGCCTTGTAGACGTCCTCGTACATTATTCAGGTGATTCCCGAGCGTTGAAAGTACCGCGGGCGTTTCTAATGTGCCTTACGTGGCCGAGACGGTCGTGTCGGATATACCCCGTGACCCAACACTGGCTTCTCTCGGCCCGAGCGGACCGCATACGTCGATAGGAGCGCTCGGTACTGCTAGGACGCCGCTCCGTGGTCGCAGCCTGCTCATCGATCGCCTCCGAGCCGCATATACGGCCGTCTGCGCCATCACACACTCGGGGGTAGATGTGGTGGCTGGTCGAGGTTTGCCGGACATGTAGCTTGCATCACTGCTGATGCAAGGTCGCACGATGACAGTACTTGTGGCCTTGTAGACGTCCTCGTACATTATTCAGGTGATTCCCGAGCGTTGAAAGTACCGCGGGCGTTTCTAATGTGCCTTACGTGGCCGAGACGGTCGTGTCGGATATACCCCGTGACCCAACACTGGCTTCTCTCGGCCCGAGCGGACCGCATACGTCGATAGGAGCGCTCGGTACTGCTAGGACGCCGCTCCGTGGTCGCAGCCTGCTCATCGATCGCCTCCGAGCCGCATATACGGCCGTCTGCGCCATCACACACTCGGGGGTAGATGTGGTGGTTGATCGAGGTTTGTCGGACATGTAGCTTCCATCGCTGCTGATGCAAGGTCCCACGATGACAGTACTTGTGGCCTTGTAGACGTCCTCGTACATTATTCAGGTGATTCCCGAGCGTTGAAAGTACCGCGGGCGTTTCTAATGTGCCTTACGTGGCCGAGACGGTCGTGTCGGATATACCCCGTGACCCAACACTGGCTTCTCTCGGCCCGAGCGGAACGCATACGTCGATAGGAGCGCTCGGTACTGCTAGGACGCCGCTCCGTGGTCGCAGCCTGCTCATCGATCGCCTCCGAGCCGCATATACGGCCGTCTGCACCATCAGACACTCTGGGGTAGATGTGGTGGTTGATCGAGGTTTGTCGGACATGTAGCTTCCATCGCTGCTGATGCAAGGTCCCACGATGACAGTACTTGTGGCCTTGTAGACGTCCTCGTACATTATTCAGGTGATTCCCGAGCGTTGAAAGTACCGCGGGCGTTTCTAATGTGCCTTACGTGGCCGAGACGGTCGTGTCGGATATACCCCGTGACCCAACACTGGCTTCTCTCGGCCCTAGCGGACCGCATACGTCGATAGGAGCGCTCGGTACTGCTAGGACGCCGCTCCGTGGTCGCAGCCTGCTCATCGATCGCCTCCGAGCCGCATATACGGCCGTCTGCGCCATCACACACTCGGGGGTAGATGTGGTGGCTGGTCGAGGTTTGCCGGACATGTAGCTTGCATCACTGCTGATGCAAGGTCGCACGATGACAGTACTTGTGGCCTTGTAGACGTCCTCGTACATTATTCAGGTGATTCCCGAGCGTTGAAAGTACCGCGGGCGTTTCTAATGTGCCTTACGTGGCCGAGACGGTCGTGTCGGATATACCCCGTGACCCAACACTGGCTTCTCTCGGCCCGAGCGGACCGCATACGTCGATAGGAGCGCTCGGTACTGCTAGGACGCCGCTCCGTGGTCGCAGCCTGCTCATCGATCGCCTCCGAGCCGCATATACGGCCGTCTGCGCCATCACACACTCGGGGGTAGATGTGGTGGTTGATCGAGGTTTGTCGGACATGTAGCTTCCATCGCTGCTGATGCAAGGTCCCACGATGACAGTACTTGTGGCCTTGTAGACGTCCTCGTACATTATTCAGGTGATTCCCGAGCGTTGAAAGTACCGCGGGCGTTTCTAATGTGCCTTACGTGGCCGAGACGGTCGTGTCGGATATACCCCGTGACCCAACACTGGCTTCTCTCGGCCCGAGCGGACCGCATACGTCGATAGGAGCGCTCGGTACTGCTAGGACGCCGCTCCGTGGTCGCAGCCTGCTCATCGATCGCCTCCGAGCCGCATATACGGCCGTCTGCGCCATCACACACTCGGGGGTAGATGTGATGGCTGGTCGAGGTTTGCCGGACATGTAGCTTGCATCACTGCTGATGCAAGGTCGCACGATGACAGTACTTGTGGCCTTGTAGACGTCCTCGTACATTATTCAGGTGATTCCCGAGCGTTGAAAGTACCGCGGGCGTTTCTAATGTGCCTTACGTGGCCGAGACGGTCGTGTCGGATATACCCCGTGACCCAACACTGGCTTCTCTCGGCCCGAGCGGACCGCATACGTCGATAGGAGCGCTCGGTACTGCTAGGACGCCGCTCCGTGGTCGCAGCCTGCTCATCGATCGCCTCCGAGCCGCATATACGGCCGTCTGCGCCATCACACACTCGGGGGTAGATGTGGTGGTTGATCGAGGTTTGTCGGACATGTAGCTTCCATCGCTGCTGACGCAAGGTCCAACGATGACAGTACTTGTGGCCTTGTAGACGTCCTCGTACATTATTCAGGTGATTCCCGAGCGTTGAAAGTACCGCGGGCGTTTCTAATGTGCCTTACGTGGCCGAGACGGTCGTGTCGGATATACCCCGTGACCCAACACTGGCTTCTCTCGGCCCGAGCGGACCGCATACGTCGAAAGGAGCGCTCGGTACTGCTAGGACGCCGCTCCGTGGTCGCAGCCTGCTCATCGATCGCCTCCGAGCCGCATATACGGCCGTCTGCGCCATCACACACTCGGGGGTAGATGTGATGGCTGGTCGAGGTTTGCCGGACATGTAGCTTGCATCACTGCTGATGCAAGGTCGCACGATGACAGTACTTGTGGCCTTGTAGACGTCCTCGTACATTATTCAGGTGATTCCCGAGCGTTGAAAGTACCGCGGGCGTTTCTAATGTGCCTTACGTGGCCGAGACGGTCGTGTCGGATATACCCCGTGACCCAACACTGGCTTCTCTCGGCCCGAGCGGACCGCATACGTCGATAGGAGCGCTCGGTACTGCTAGGACGCCGCTCCGTGGTCGCAGCCTGCTCATCGATCGCCTCCGAGCCGCATATACGGTCGTCTGCACCATCAGACACTCTGGGGTAGATGTGGTGGTTGATCGAGGTTTGTCGGACATGTAGCTTCCATCGCTGCTGATGCAAGGTCCCACGATGACAGTACTTGTGGCCTTGTAGACGTCCTCGTACATTATTCAGGTGATTCCCGAGCGTTGAAAGTACCGCGGGCGTTTCTAATGTGCCTTACGTGGCCGAGACGGTCGTGTCGGATATACCCCGTGACCCAACACTGGCTTCTCTCGGCCCGAGCGGACCGCATACGTCGATAGGAGCGCTCGGTACTGCTAGGACGCCGCTCCGTGGTCGCAGCCTGCTCATCGATCGCCTCCGAGCCGCATATACGGCCGTCTGCACCATCAGACACTCTGGGGTAGATGTGGTGGTTGATCGAGGTTTGTCGGACATGTAGCTTCCATCGCTGCTGATGCAAGGTCCCACGATGACAGTACTTGTGGCCTTGTAGACGTCCTCGTACATTCGTCAGGTGATTCCCGAGCGTTGAAAGTACCGCGGGCGTTTCTAATGTGCCTTACGTGGCCGAGACGGTCGTGTCGGATATACCCCGTGACCCAACACTGGCTTCTCTCGGCCCGAGCGGACCGCATACGTCGATAGGAGCGCTCGGTACTGCTAGGACGCCGCTCCGTGGTCGCAGCCTGCTCATCGACCGCCTCCGAGCCGCATATACGGCCGTCTGCACCATCAGACACTCTGGGGTAGATGTGGTGGTTGATCGAGGTTTGTCGGACATGTAGCTTCCATCACTGCTGATGCAAGGTCGCACGATGACAGTACTTGTGGCCTTGTAGACGTCCTCGTACATTATTCAGGTGATTCCCGAGCGTTGAAAGTACCGCGGGCGTTTCTAATGTGCCTTACGTGGCCGAGACGGTCGTGTCGGATATACCCCGTGACCCAACACTGGCTTCTCTCGGCCCGAGCGGACCGCATACGTCGATAGGAGCGCTCGGTACTGCTAGGACGCCGCTCCGTGGTCGCAGCCTGCTCATCGATCGCCTCCGAGCCGCATATACGGCCGTCTGCACCATCAGACACTCTGGGGTAGATGTGGTGGTTGATCGAGGTTTGTCGGACATGTAGCTTCCATCGCTGCTGATGCAAGGTCCCACGATGACAGTACTTGTGGCCTTGTAGACGTCCTCGTACATTATTCAGGTGATTCCCGAGCGTTGAAAGTACCGCGGGCGTTTCTAATGTGCCTTACGTGGCCGAGACGGTCGTGTCGGATATACCCCGTGACCCAACACTGGCTTCTCTCGGCCCTAGCGGACCGCATACGTCGATAGGAGCGCTCGGTACTGCTAGGACGCCGCTCCGTGGTCGCAGCCTGCTCATCGATCGCCTCCGAGCCGCATATACGGCCGTCTGCGCCATCACACACTCGGGGGTAGATGTGGTGGTTGATCGAGGTTTGTCGGACATGTAGCTTCCATCGCTGCTGATGCAAGGTCCCACGATGACAGTACTTGTGGCCTTGTAGACGTCCTCGTACATTATTCAGGTGATTCCCGAGCGTTGAAAGTACCGCGGGCGTTTCTAATGTGCCTTACGTGGCCGAGACGGTCGTGTCGGATATACCCGTGACCCAACACTGGCTTCTCTCGGCCCGAGCGGACCGCATACGTCGATAGGAGCGCTCGGTACTGCTAGGACGCCGCTCCGTGGTCGCAGCCTGCTCATCGATCGCCTCCGAGCCGCATATACGGCCGTCTGCACCATCAGACACTCTGGGGTAGATGTGGTGGTTGATCGAGGTTTGTCGGACATGTAGCTTCCATCGCTGCTGATGCAAGGTCCCACGATGACAGTACTTGTGGCCTTGTAGACGTCCTCGTACATTATTCAGGTGATTCCCGAGCGTTGAAAGTACCGCGGGCGTTTCTAATGTGCCTTACGTGGCCGAGACGGTCGTGTCGGATATACCCCGTGACCCAACACTGGCTTCTCTCGGCCCTAGCGGACCGCATACGTCGATAGGAGCGCTCGGTACTGCTAGGACGCCGCTCCGTGGTCGCAGCCTGCTCATCGATCGCCTCCGAGCCGCATATACGGCCGTCTGCGCCATCACACACTCGGGGGTAGATGTGGTGGCTGGTCGAGGTTTGCCGGACATGTAGCTTGCATCACTGCTGATGCAAGGTCCCACGATGACAGTACTTGTGGCCTTGTAGACGTCCTCGTACATTATTCAGGTGATTCCCGAGCGTTGAAAGTACCGCGGGCGTTTCTAATGTGCCTTACGTGGCCGAGACGGTCGTGTCGGATATACCCCGTGACCCAACACTGGCTTCTCTCGGCCCTAGCGGACCGCATACGTCGATAGGAGCGCTCGGTACTGCTAGGACGCCGCTCCGTGGTCGCAGCCTGCTCATCGATCGCCTCCGAGCCGCATATACGGCCGTCTGCGCCATCACACACTCGGGGGTAGATGTGGTGGCTGGTCGAGGTTTGCCGGACATGTAGCTTGCATCACTGCTGATGCAAGGTCCCACGATGACAGTACTTGTGGCCTTGTAGACGTCCTCGTACATTATTCAGGTGATTCCCGAGCGTTGAAAGTACCGCGGGCGTTTCTAATGTGCCTTACGTGGCCGAGACGGTCGTGTCGGATATACCCCGTGACCCAACACTGGCTTCTCTCGGCCCGAGCGGACCGCATACGTCGATAGGAGCGCTCGGTACTGCTAGGACGCCGCTCCGTGGTCGCAGCCTGCTCATCGATCGCCTCCGAGCCGCATATACGGCCGTCTGCGCCATCAGACACTCTGGGGTAGATGTGGTGGTTGATCGAGGTTTGTCGGACATGTAGCTTCCATCGCTGCTGATGCAAGGTCCCACGATGACAGTACTTGTGGCCTTGTAGACGTCCTCGTACATTCGTCAGGTGATTCCCGAGCGTTGAAAGTACCGCGGGCGTTTCTAATGTGCCTTACGTGGCCGAGACGGTCGTGTCGGATATACCCCGTGACCCAACACTGGCTTCTCTCGGCCCGAGCGGACCGCATACGTCGATAGGAGCGCTCGGTACTGCTAGGACGCCGCTCCGTGGTCGCAGCCTGCTCATCGACCGCCTCCGAGCCGCATATACGGCCGTCTGCACCATCAGACACTCTGGGGTAGATGTGGTGGTTGATCGAGGTTTGTCGGACATGTAGCTTCCATCGCTGCTGATGCAAGGTCCCACGATGACAGTACTTGTGGCCTTGTAGACGTCCTCGTACATTCGTCAGGTGATTCCCGAGCGTTGAAAGTACCGCGGGCGTTTCTAATGTGCCTTACGTGGCCGAGACGGTCGTGTCGGATATACCCCGTGACCCAACACTGGCTTCTCTCGGCCCGAGCGGACCGCATACGTCGATAGGAGCGCTCGGTACTGCTAGGACGCCGCTCCGTGGTCGCAGCCTGCTCGTCGATCGCCTCCGAGCCGCATATACGGCCGTCTGCACCATCAGACACTCTGGGGTAGATGTGGTGGTTGATCGAGGTTTGTCGGACATGTAGCTTCCATCGCTGCTGATGCAAGGTCCCACGATGACAGTACTTGTGGCCTTGTAGACGTCCTCGTACATTATTCAGGTGATTCCCGAGCGTTGAAAGTACCGCGGGCGTTTCTAATGTGCCTTACGTGGCCGAGACGGTCGTGTCGGATATACCCCGTGACCCAACACTGGCTTCTCTCGGCCCTAGCGGACCGCATACGTCGATAGGAGCGCTCGGTACTGCTAGGACGCCGCTCCGTGGTCGCAGCCTGCTCATCGATCGCCTCCGAGCCGCATATACGGCCGTCTGCGCCATCACACACTCGGGGGTAGATGTGGTGGCTGGTCGAGGTTTGCCGGACATGTAGCTTGCATCACTGCTGATGCAAGGTCCAACGATGACAGTACTTGTGGCCTTGTAGACGTCCTCGTACATTATTCAGGTGATTCCCGAGCGTTGAAAGTACCGCGGGCGTTTCTAATGTGCCTTACGTGGCCGAGACGGTCGTGTCGGATATACCCCGTGACCCAACACTGGCTTCTCTCGGCCCGAGCGGACCGCATACGTCGATAGGAGCGCTCGGTACTGCTAGGACGCCGCTCCGTGGTCGCAGCCTGCTCATCGATCGCCTCCGAGCCGCATATACGGCCGTCTGCACCATCAGACACTCTGGGGTAGATGTGGTGGTTGATCGAGGTTTGTCGGACATGTAGCTTCCATCGCTGCTGATGCAAGGTCCCACGATGACAGTACTTGTGGCCTTGTAGACGTCCTCGTACATTATTCAGGTGATTCCCGAGCGTTGAAAGTACCGCGGGCGTTTCTAATGTGCCTTACGTGGCCGAGACGGTCGTGTCGGATATACCCCGTGACCCAACACTGGCTTCTCTCGGCCCTAGCGGACCGCATACGTCGATAGGAGCGCTCGGTACTGCTAGGACGCCGCTCCGTGGTCGCAGCCTGCTCATCGATCGCCTCCGAGCCGCATATACGGCCGTCTGCGCCATCACACACTCGGGGGTAGATGTGGTGGTTGATCGAGGTTTGCCGGACATGTAGCTTGCATCACTGCTGATGCAAGGTCGCACGATGACAGTACTTGTGGCCTTGTAGACGTCCTCGTACATTATTCAGGTGATTCCCGAGCGTTGAAAGTACCGCGGGCGTTTCTAATGTGCCTTACGTGGCCGAGACGGTCGTGTCGGATATACCCCGTGACCCAACACTGGCTTCTCTCGGCCCGAGCGGACCGCATACGTCGATAGGAGCGCTCGGTACTGCTAGGACGCCGCTCCGTGGTCGCAGCCTGCTCATCGATCGCCTCCGAGCCGCATATACGGCCGTCTGCGCCATCACACACTCGGGGGTAGATGTGGTGGTTGATCGAGGTTTGTCGGACATGTAGCTTCCATCGCTGCTGATGCAAGGTCCCACGATGACAGTACTTGTGGCCTTGTAGACGTCCTCGTACATTATTCAGGTGATTCCCGAGCGTTGAAAGTACCGCGGGCGTTTCTAATGTGCCTTACGTGGCCGAGACGGTCGTGTCGGATATACCCCGTGACCCAACACTGGCTTCTCTCGGCCCGAGCGGACCGCATACGTCGATAGGAGCGCTCGGTACTGCTAGGACGCCGCTCCGTGGTCGCAGCCTGCTCATCGATCGCCTCCGAGCCGCATATACGGCCGTCTGCACCATCAGACACTCTGGGGTAGATGTGGTGGTTGATCGAGGTTTGTCGGACATGTAGCTTCCATCGCTGCTGATGCAAGGTCCCACGATGACAGTACTTGTGGCCTTGTAGACGTCCTCGTACATTATTCAGGTGATTCCCGAGCGTTGAAAGTACCGCGGGCGTTTCTAATGTGCCTTACGTGGCCGAGACGGTCGTGTCGGATATACCCCGTGACCCAACACTGGCTTCTCTCGGCCCTAGCGGACCGCATACGTCGATAGGAGCGCTCGGTACTGCTAGGACGCCGCTCCGTGGTCGCAGCCTGCTCATCGATCGCCTCCGAGCCGCATATACGGCCGTCTGCGCCATCACACACTCGGGGGTAGATGTGGTGGTTGATCGAGGTTTGCCGGACATGTAGCTTGCATCACTGCTGATGCAAGGTCGCACGATGACAGTACTTGTGGCCTTGTAGACGTCCTCGTACATTATTCAGGTGATTCCCGAGCGTTGAAAGTACCGCGGGCGTTTCTAATGTGCCTTACGTGGCCGAGACGGTCGTGTCGGATATACCCCGTGACCCAACACTGGCTTCTCTCGGCCCGAGCGGACCGCATACGTCGATAGGAGCGCTCGGTACTGCTAGGACGCCGCTCCGTGGTCGCAGCCTGCTCATCGATCGCCTCCGAGCCGCATATACGGCCGTCTGCGCCATCACACACTCTGGGGTAGATGTGGTGGTTGATCGAGGTTTGTCGGACATGTAGCTTCCATCGCTGCTGATGCAAGGTCCCACGATGACAGTACTTGTGGCCTTGTAGACGTCCTCGTACATTATTCAGGTGATTCCCGAGCGTTGAAAGTACCGCGGGCGTTTCTAATGTGCCTTACGTGGCCGAGACGGTCGTGTCGGATATACCCCGTGACCCAACACTGGCTTCTCTCGGCCCTAGCGGACCGCATACGTCGATAGGAGCGCTCGGTACTGCTAGGACGCCGCTCCGTGGTCGCAGCCTGCTCATCGATCGCCTCCGAGCCGCATATACGGCCGTCTGCGCCATCACACACTCGGGGGTAGATGTGGTGGCTGGTCGAGGTTTGCCGGACATGTAGCTTGCATCACTGCTGATGCAAGGTCCAACGATGACAGTACTTGTGGCCTTGTAGACGTCCTCGTACATTATTCAGGTGATTCCCGAGCGTTGAAAGTACCGCGGGCGTTTCTAATGTGCCTTACGTGGCCGAGACGGTCGTGTCGGATATACCCCGTGACCCAACACTGGCTTCTCTCGGCCCGAGCGGACCGCATACGTCGATAGGAGCGCTCGGTACTGCTAGGACGCCGCTCCGTGGTCGCAGCCTGCTCATCGATCGCCTCCGAGCCGCATATACGGCCGTCTGCGCCATCACACACTCGGGGGTAGATGTGGTGGCTGGTCGAGGTTTGCCGGACATGTAGCTTGCATCACTGCTGATGCAAGGTCCCACGATGACAGTACTTGTGGCCTTGTAGACGTCCTCGTACATTATTCAGGTGATTCCCGAGCGTTGAAAGTACCGCGGGCGTTTCTAATGTGCCTTACGTGGCCGAGACGGTCGTGTCGGATATACCCCGTGACCCAACACTGGCTTCTCTCGGCCCGAGCGGACCGCATACGTCGATAGGAGCGCTCGGTACTGCTAGGACGCCGCTCCGTGGTCGCAGCCTGCTCATCGATCGCCTCCGAGCCGCATATACGGCCGTCTGCACCATCAGACACTCTGGGGTAGATGTGGTGGTTGATCGAGGTTTGTCGGACATGTAGCTTCCATCGCTGCTGATGCAAGGTCCCACGATGACAGTACTTGTGGCCTTGTAGACGTCCTCGTACATTATTCAGGTGATTCCCGAGCGTTGAAAGTACCGCGGGCGTTTCTAATGTGCCTTACGTGGCCGAGACGGTCGTGTCGGATATACCCCGTGACCCAACACTGGCTTCTCTCGGCCCGAGCGGACCGCATACGTCGATAGGAGCGCTCGGTACTGCTAGGACGCCGCTCCGTGGTCGCAGCCTGCTCATCGATCGCCTCCGAGCCGCATATACGGCCGTCTGCACCATCAGACACTCTGGGGTAGATGTGGTGGTTGATCGAGGTTTGTCGGACATGTAGCTTCCATCGCTGCTGATGCAAGGTCCCACGATGACAGTACTTGTGGCCTTGTAGACGTCCTCGTACATTCGTCAGGTGATTCCCGAGCGTTGAAAGTACCGCGGGCGTTTCTAATGTGCCTTACGTGGCCGAGACGGTCGTGTCGGATATACCCCGTGACCCAACACTGGCTTCTCTCGGCCCGAGCGGACCGCATACGTCGATAGGAGCGCTCGGTACTGCTAGGACGCCGCTCCGTGGTCGCAGCCTGCTCATCGACCGCCTCCGAGCCGCATATACGGCCGTCTGCACCATCAGACACTCTGGGGTAGATGTGGTGGTTGATCGAGGTTTGTCGGACATGTAGCTTCCATCGCTGCTGATGCAAGGTCCCACGATGACAGTACTTGTGGCCTTGTAGACGTCCTCGTACATTCGTCAGGTGATTCCCGAGCGTTGAAAGTACCGCGGGCGTTTCTAATGTGCCTTACGTGGCCGAGACGGTCGTGTCGGATATACCCCGTGACCCAACACTGGCTTCTCTCGGCCCGAGCGGACCGCATACGTCGATAGGAGCGCTCGGTACTGCTAGGACGCCGCTCCGTGGTCGCAGCCTGCTCATCGATCGCCTCCGAGCCGCATATACGGCCGTCTGCACCATCAGACACTCTGGGGTAGATGTGGTGGTTGATCGAGGTTTGTCGGACATGTAGCTTCCATCGCTGCTGATGCAAGGTCCCACGATGACAGTACTTGTGGCCTTGTAGACGTCCTCGTACATTATTCAGGTGATTCCCGAGCGTTGAAAGTACCGCGGGCGTTTCTAATGTGCCTTACGTGGCCGAGACGGTCGTGTCGGATATACCCCGTGACCCAACACTGGCTTCTCTCGGCCCTAGCGGACCGCATACGTCGATAGGAGCGCTCGGTACTGCTAGGACGCCGCTCCGTGGTCGCAGCCTGCTCATCGATCGCCTCCGAGCCGCATATACGGCCGTCTGCGCCATCACACACTCGGGGGTAGATGTGGTGGCTGGTCGAGGTTTGCCGGACATGTAGCTTGCATCACTGCTGATGCAAGGTCCAACGATGACAGTACTTGTGGCCTTGTAGACGTCCTCGTACATTATTCAGGTGATTCCCGAGCGTTGAAAGTACCGCGGGCGTTTCTAATGTGCCTTACGTGGCCGAGACGGTCGTGTCGGATATACCCCGTGACCCAACACTGGCTTCTCTCGGCCCGAGCGGACCGCATACGTCGATAGGAGCGCTCGGTACTGCTAGGACGCCGCTCCGTGGTCGCAGCCTGCTCATCGATCGCCTCCGAGCCGCATATACGGCCGTCTGCACCATCAGACACTCTGGGGTAGATGTGGTGGTTGATCGAGGTTTGTCGGACATGTAGCTTCCATCGCTGCTGATGCAAGGTCCCACGATGACAGTACTTGTGGCCTTGTAGACGTCCTCGTACATTATTCAGGTGATTCCCGAGCGTTGAAAGTACCGCGGGCGTTTCTAATGTGCCTTACGTGGCCGAGACGGTCGTGTCGGATATACCCCGTGACCCAACACTGGCTTCTCTCGGCCCTAGCGGACCGCATACGTCGATAGGAGCGCTCGGTACTGCTAGGACGCCGCTCCGTGGTCGCAGCCTGCTCATCGATCGCCTCCGAGCCGCATATACGGCCGTCTGCGCCATCACACACTCGGGGGTAGATGTGGTGGTTGATCGAGGTTTGCCGGACATGTAGCTTGCATCACTGCTGATGCAAGGTCGCACGATGACAGTACTTGTGGCCTTGTAGACGTCCTCGTACATTATTCAGGTGATTCCCGAGCGTTGAAAGTACCGCGGGCGTTTCTAATGTGCCTTACGTGGCCGAGACGGTCGTGTCGGATATACCCCGTGACCCAACACTGGCTTCTCTCGGCCCTAGCGGACCGCATACGTCGATAGGAGCGCTCGGTACTGCTAGGACGCCGCTCCGTGGTCGCAGCCTGCTCATCGATCGCCTCCGAGCCGCATATACGGCCGTCTGCGCCATCACACACTCGGGGGTAGATGTGGTGGCTGGTCGAGGTTTGCCGGACATGTAGCTTGCATCACTGCTGATGCAAGGTCCAACGATGACAGTACTTGTGGCCTTGTAGACGTCCTCGTACATTATTCAGGTGATTCCCGAGCGTTGAAAGTACCGCGGGCGTTTCTAATGTGCCTTACGTGGCCGAGACGGTCGTGTCGGATATACCCCGTGACCCAACACTGGCTTCTCTCGGCCCGAGCGGACCGCATACGTCGATAGGAGCGCTCGGTACTGCTAGGACGCCGCTCCGTGGTCGCAGCCTGCTCATCGATCGCCTCCGAGCCGCATATACGGCCGTCTGCACCATCAGACACTCTGGGGTAGATGTGGTGGTTGATCGAGGTTTGTCGGACATGTAGCTTCCATCGCTGCTGATGCAAGGTCCCACGATGACAGTACTTGTGGCCTTGTAGACGTCCTCGTACATTATTCAGGTGATTCCCGAGCGTTGAAAGTACCGCGGGCGTTTCTAATGTGCCTTACGTGGCCGAGACGGTCGTGTCGGATATACCCCGTGACCCAACACTGGCTTCTCTCGGCCCTAGCGGACCGCATACGTCGATAGGAGCGCTCGGTACTGCTAGGACGCCGCTCCGTGGTCGCAGCCTGCTCATCGATCGCCTCCGAGCCGCATATACGGCCGTCTGCGCCATCACACACTCGGGGGTAGATGTGGTGGCTGGTCGAGGTTTGCCGGACATGTAGCTTCCATCACTGCTGATGCAAGGTCCAACGATGACAGTACTTGTGGCCTTGTAGACGTCCTCGTACATTATTCAGGTGATTCCCGAGCGTTGAAAGTACCGCGGGCGTTTCTAATGTGCCTTACGTGGCCGAGACGGTCGTGTCGGATATACCCCGTGACCCAACACTGGCTTCTCTCGGCCCGAGCGGACCGCATACGTCGATAGGAGCGCTCGGTACTGCTAGGACGCCGCTCCATGGTCGCAGCCTGCTCATCGATCGCCTCCGAGCCGCATATACGGCCGTCTGCACCATCAGACACTCTGGGGTAGATGTGGTGGTTGATCGAGGTTTGTCGGACATGTAGCTTCCATCGCTGCTGATGCAAGGTCCCACGATGACAGTACTTGTGGCCTTGTAGACGTCCTCGTACATTATTCAGGTGATTCCCGAGCGTTGAAAGTACCGCGGGCGTTTCTAATGTGCCTTACGTGGCCGAGACGGTCGTGTCGGATATACCCCGTGACCCAACACTGGCTTCTCTCGGCCCTAGCGGACCGCATACGTCGATAGGAGCGCTCGGTACTGCTAGGACGCCGCTCCGTGGTCGCAGCCTGCTCATCGATCGCCTCCGAGCCGCATATACGGCCGTCTGCGCCATCACACACTCGGGGGTAGATGTGGTGGTTGATCGAGGTTTGTCGGACATGTAGCTTCCATCGCTGCTGATGCAAGGTCCCACGATGACAGTACTTGTGGCCTTGTAGACGTCCTCGTACATTATTCAGGTGATTCCCGAGCGTTGAAAGTACCGCGGGCGTTTCTAATGTGCCTTACGTGGCCGAGACGGTCGTGTCGGATATACCCCGTGACCCAACACTGGCTTCTCCCGACCCGAGCGGACCGCATACGTCGGTAGGGAGCGCTCAGTACTGCTAGGACTTCGCTAGGGGGTGGCAGCCTGCTCGTCTACCGCCTTTGAGCCGCATATACGGCCGTCTGCACCATCAGACACTCTGGGGTAGATGTGGTGGTTGATCGAGGTTTGCCGGGCGTGTAGCTTGCATCGCCGCTGATGCAAAGTCGCACGATAACTGTACTTGTGGCCTCGTAGACCTCCTCGTACATCGTTCAGATGAATGCGGAGCGTGGGAAATACCACCAACGTGTGTTATGCGCCTTACGTGGCTGAGACGGTCGTGTCGGATATACCCCGTGATCCGACACTAGCTTCTCCCGGCCCGAGCGGACCGCATACGTCGGTAGGGAGCGCTTGGTACTGCTTGGACGTCGCTCCGGGGCGGCCGCCAGCTCAACGACCGCCTTCGAGCCGCATATACGGCCGTTGGCGCCATCAGACACTCTGGGGTAGATGTGGTGGCGGTTCGAGGTTTGCCGGGCGTGTAGCTTGCATCGCCGCTGATGCAAAGTCGCACGATGACTGTACTTGTGGCCTCGTAGACCTCCTCGTACATCGTTCAGATGAATGCTGAGCGTGGGAAATACCACCGACGTGTGTTATGCGCCTTACGTGGCTGAGACGGTCGTGTCGGATATACCCCGTGACCCGACACTGGCTTCTCCCGGCCCGAGCGGACCGCATACGTCGGTAGGGAGCGCTTGGTACTGCTTGGACGTCGCTCCGTGGTGGCAGCCTCTCGTCGACCGCCTTTGGGCCGCATATACCGCCGTCTGCGCAATCACACACTCTGGGGTGGATGTGGTGGCGGTTCGAGGTTTGCCGGACGTGTAGCTTGCATCGCCGCTGATGCAAAGTCGCACGATGACTGTACTTGCGGCCTCGTAGACCTCCTCGTACATCGTTCAGATGAATGCGGAGCGTGGGAAATACCACCGACGTGTGTTATGCGCCTTACGTGGCTGAGACGGTCGTGTCGGATATACCCCGTGACCCGACACTAGCTTCTCCCGACCCGAGCGGACCGCATACGTCGGTAGGGAGCGCTCAGTACTGCTAGGACTTCGCTAGGGGGTGGCAGCCTGCTCGTCTACCGCCTTTGAGCAGCATATACCGCCGTCTGCGCCATCACACACTCTGGGGTAGATGTGGTGGCGGTTCGAGGTTTGCCGGACGTGTAGCTTGCATCGCCGCTGATGCAAAGTCGCACGATGACTGTACTTGTGGCCTCGTAGACCTCCTCGTACATCGTTCAGATGAATGCGGAGCGTGGGAAATACCACCGACGTGTGTTATGCGCCTTACGTGGCTGAGACGGTCGTGTCGGATATACCCCGTGACCCGACACTGGCTTCTCCCGGCCCGAGCGGACCGCATACGTCGGTAGGGAGCGCTTGGTACTGCTTGGACGTCGCTCCGTGGTGGCAGCCTCTCGTCGACCGCCTTTGGGCCGCATATACCGCCGTCTGCGCAATCACACACTCTGGGGTGGATGTGGTGGCGGTTCGAGGTTTGCCGGACGTGTAGCTTGCATCGCCGCTGATGCAAAGTCGCACGATGACTGTACTTGTGGCCTCGTAGACCTCCTCGTACATCGTTCAGATGAATGCGGAGCGTGGGAAATACCACCGACGTGTGTTATGCGCCTTACGTGGCTGAGACGGTCGTGTCAGATATATCCCGTGACCCGACACTAGCTTCTCCCGGCCCGAGCGGACCGCATACGTCGGTAGGGAGCGCTCAGTACTGCTAGGACGTCGCTCCGGGGCGGCCGCCAGCTCAACGACCGCCTTCGAGCCGCATATCCGGCCGTCGGCACCATCAGACACTCTGGGGTAGATGTGGTGGCGGTTCGAGGTTTGCCGGACGTGTAGCTTGCATCGCCGCTGATGCAAAGTCGCACGATGACTGTACTTGTGGCCTCGTAGACCTCCTCGTACATCGTTCAGATGAATGCGGAGCGTGGGAAATACCACCGACGTGTGTTATGCGCCTTACGTGGCTGAGACGGTCGTGTCGGATATACCCCGTGACCCGACACTAGCTTCTCCCGACCCGAGCGGACCGCATACGTCGGTAGGGAGCGCTCAGTACTGCTAGGACTTCGCTAGGGGGTGGCAGCCTGCTCGTCTACCGCCTTTGAGCAGCATATACCGCCGTCTGCGCCATCACACACTCTGGGGTAGATGTGGTGGCGGTTCGAGGTTTGCCGGACGTGTAGCTTGCATCGCCGCTGATGCAAAGTCGCACGATGACTGTACTTGTGGCCTCGTAGACCTCCTCGTACATCGTTCAGATGAATGCGGAGCGTGGGAAATACCACCGACGTGTGTTATGCGCCTTACGTGGCTGAGACGGTCGTGTCGGATATACCCCGTGACCCGACACTGGCTTCTCCCGGCCCGAGCGGACCGCATACGTCGGTAGGGAGCGCTTGGTACTGCTTGGACGTCGCTCCGTGGTGGCAGCCTCTCGTCGACCGCCTTTGGGCCGCATATACCGCCGTCTGCGCAATCACACACTCTGGGGTGGATGTGGTGGCGGTTCGAGGTTTGCCGGACGTGTAGCTTGCATCGCCGCTGATGCAAAGTCGCACGATGACTGTACTTGTGGCCTCGTAGACCTCCTCGTACATCGTTCAGATGAATGCGGAGCGTGGGAAATACCACCGACGTGTGTTATGCGCCTTACGTGGCTGAGACGGTCGTGTCGGATATACCCCGTGACCCGACACTAGCTTCTCCCGACCCGAGCGGACCGCATACGTCGGTAGGGAGCGCTCAGTACTGCTAGGACTTCGCTAGGGGGTGGCAGCCTGCTCGTCTACCGCCTTTGAGCAGCATATACCGCCGTCTGCGCCATCACACACTCTGGGGTAGATGTGGTGGCGGTTCGAGGTTTGCCGGACGTGTAGCTTGCATCGCCGCTGATGCAAAGTCGCACGATGACTGTACTTGTGGCCTCGTAGACCTCCTCGTACATCGTTCAGATGAATGCGGAGCGTGGGAAATACCACCGACGTGTGTTATGCGCCTTACGTGGCTGAGACGGTCGTGTCGGATATACCCCGTGACCCGACACTGGCTTCTCCCGGCCCGAGCGGACCGCATACGTCGGTAGGGAGCGCTTGGTACTGCTTGGACGTCGCTCCGTGGTGGCAGCCTCTCGTCGACCGCCTTTGGGCCGCATATACCGCCGTCTGCGCAATCACACACTCTGGGGTGGATGTGGTGGCGGTTCGAGGTTTGCCGGACGTGTAGCTTGCATCGCCGCTGATGCAAAGTCGCACGATGACTGTACTTGTGGCCTCGTAGACCTCCTCGTACATCGTTCAGATGAATGCGGAGCGTGGGAAATACCACCGACGTGTGTTATGCGCCTTACGTGGCTGAGACGGTCGTGTCGGATATACCCCGTGACCCGACACTAGCTTCTCCCGACCCGAGCGGACCGCATACGTCGGTAGGGAGCGCTCAGTACTGCTAGGACTTCGCTAGGGGGTGGCAGCCTGCTCGTCTACCGCCTTTGAGCAGCATATACCGCCGTCTGCGCCATCACACACTCTGGGGTAGATGTGGTGGCGGTTCGAGGTTTGCCGGACGTGTAGCTTGCATCGCCGCTGATGCAAAGTCGCACGATGACTGTACTTGTGGCCTCGTAGACCTCCTCGTACATCGTTCAGATGAATGCGGAGCGTGGGAAATACCACCGACGTGTGTTATGCGCCTTACGTGGCTGAGACGGTCGTGTCGGATATACCCCGTGACCCGACACTAGCTTCTCCCGACCCGAGCGGACCGCATACGTCGGTAGGGAGCGCTTGGTACTGCTTGGACGTCGCTCCGTGGTGGCAGCCTCTCGTCGACCGCCTTTGGGCCGCATATACCGCCGTCTGCGCCATCACACACTCTGGGGTAGATGTGGTGGCGGTTCGAGGTTTGCCGGACGTGTAGCTTGCATCACCGCTGATGCAAAGTCGCACGATGACTGTAGTTGTGGCCTCGTAGACCTCCTCGTACATCGTTCAGATGAATGCGGAGCGTGGGAAATACCACCGACGTGTGTTATGCGCCTTACGTGGCTGAGACGGTCGTGTCGGATATACCCCGTGACCCGACACTGGCTTCTCCCGGCCCGAGCGGACCGCATACGTCGGTAGGGAGCGCTTGGTACTGCTTGGACGTCGCTCCGTGGTGGCAGCCTCTCGTCGACCGCCTTTGGGCCGCATATACCGCCGTCTGCGCCATCACACACTCTGGGGTAGATGTGGTGGCGGTTCGAGGTTTGCCGGACGTGTAGCTTGCATCGCCGCTGATGCAAAGTCGCACGATGACTGTAGTTGTGGCCTCGTAGACCTCCTCGTACATCGTTCAGATGAATGCGGAGCGTGGGAAATACCACCGACGTGTGTTATGCGCCTTACGTGGCTGAGACGGTCGTGTCAGATATATCCCGTGACCCGACACTAGCTTCTCCCGGCCCGAGCGGACCGCATACGTCGGTAGGGAGCGCTTGGTACTGCTAGGACGTCGCTCCGGGGCGGCCGCCAGCTCAACGACCGCCTTCGAGCCGCATATCCGGCCGTCGGCACCATCAGACACTCTGGGGTAGATGTGGTGGCGGTTCGAGGTTTGCCGGGCGTGTAGCTTGCATCGCCGCTGATGCAAAGTCGCACGATGACTGTACTTGTGGCCTCGTAGACCTCCTCGTACATCGTTCAGATGAATGCGGAGCGTGGGAAATACCACCGACGTGTGTTATGCGCCTTACGTGGCTGAGACGGTCGTGTCGGATATACCCCGTGACCCGACACTAGCTTCTCCCGACACGAGCGGACCGCATACGTCGGTAGGGAGCGCTTGGTACTGCTTGGACGTCGCTCCGTGGTGGCAGCCTGCTCGTCGACCGCCTCTGAGCCGGATATACGGCCGTCTGCGCCATCACACACTCTGGGGTAGATGTGGTGGCGGTTCGAGGTTTGCCGGACGTGTAGCTTGCATCGCCGCTGATGCAAAGTCGCACGATGACTGTAGTTGTGGCCTCGTAGACCTCCTCGTACATCGTTCAGATGAATGCTGAGCGTGGGAAATACCACCGACGTGTGTTATGCGCCTTACGTGGCTGAGACGGTCGTGTCGGATATACCCCGTGACCCGACACTGGCTTCTCCCGGCCCGAGCGGACCGCATACGTCGGTAGGGAGCGCTTGGTACTGCTTGGACGTCGCTCCGTGGTGGCAGCCTGCTCGTCGACCGCCTCTGAGCCGGATATACGGCCGTCTACGCCATCACACACTGTGGGGTAGATGTGGTGGCGGTTCGAGGTTTGCCGGGCGTGTAGCTTGCATCGCCGCTGATGCAAAGTCGCCGTATAAGACCCATCGGTGGTACTTTCCACGCTCGGCATTCATCAGTGCGATGTACGAGGACGTCTACGAGGTCACAAGTACAGCCATCGTGCGACCTTGCTTCAGCGCCGATGGAAGCTACATGTCTGGCAAACCTCGACCTGCCACCTCATCTACCCCAGAGTGTCTGGCCGCGCAGACGGCCGAATATGCGGCTTGGTGGCGGTCGTTAAGCTGGTGGCCACCTTAGAGCGACGTCCTAGCAGTACCGAGCGCTCATTATCGACGTACACAGTCCGCTTGGGTCGAGAGAAGCCGATGTCGGGTCACGGGGTATATCCGATACGACCGTCTCGGCCACGTAAGTCGTATAAGACCCATCGGTGGTACTTTCCACGCTCGGCATTCATCAGTGCGATGTACGAGGACGTCTACGAGGTCACAAGTACGGCCATCGTGCGACCTTGCTTCAGCGCCGATGGAAGCTACATGTCTGGCAAACCTCGAACTGCCACCTCATCTACCCCAGAGTGTCTGGCCGCGCAGACAGCCGAATATGTGGCTTGGTGGCGGTCGTTAAGCTGGTGGCCACCTTAGAGCGACGTCCTAGCAGTACCGAGCGCTCATTATCGACGTACACCGTCCGCTTGGGTAGATAGAAGCCGATGTCGGGTCACGGGGTATATCCGATACGACCGTCTCGGCCACGTAAGTCGTATAAGACCCATCGGTGGTACTTTCCACGCTCGGCATTCATCAGTGCGATGTACGAGGACGTCTACGAGGTCACAAGTACGGCCATCGTGCGACCTTGCTTCAGCGCCGATGGAAGCTACATGTCTGGCAAACCTCGAACTGCCACCTCATCTACCCCAGAGTGTCTGGCCGCGCAGACAGCCGAATATGTGGCTTGGTGGCGGTCGTTAAGCTGGTGGCCACCTTAGAGCGACGTCCTAGCAGTACCGAGCGCTCATTATCGACGTACACCGTCCGCTTGGGTAGATAGAAGCCGATGTCGGGTCACGGGGTATATCCGATACGACCGTCTCGGCCACGTAAGTCGTATAAGACCCATCGGTGGTACTTTCCACGCTCGGCATTCATCAGTACGATGTACGAGGACGTCTACGAGGTCACAAGTACAGCCATCGTGCGACCTTGCTTCAGCGCCGATGGAAGCTACATGTCTGGCAAACCTCGACCTGCCACCTCATCTACCCCAGAGTGTCTGGCCGCGCAGACGGCCGAATATGCGGCTTGGTGGCGGTCGTTAAGCTGGTGGCCACCTTAGAGCGACGTCTTAGCAGTACCGAGCGCTCATTATCGACGTACACCGTCCGCTTGGGTAGATAGAAGCCGATGTCGGGTCACGGGGTATATCCGATACGACCGTCTCGGCCACGTAAGTCGTATAAGACCCATCGGTGGTACTTTCCACGCTCGGCATTCATCAGTACGATGTACGAGGACGTCTACGAGGTCACAAGTACAGCCATCGTGCGACCTTGCTTCAGCGCCGATGGAAGCTACATGTCTGGCAAACCTCGACCTGCCACCTCATCTACCCCAGAGTGTCTGGCCGCGCAGACGGCCGAATATGCGGCTTGGTGGCGGTCGTTAAGCTGGTGGCCACCTTAGAGCGACGTCCTAGCAGTACCGAGCGCTCATTATCGACGTACACAGTCCGCTTGGGTCGAGAGAAGCCGATGTCGGGTCACGGGGTATATCCGATGATGTACGAGGACGTCTACGAGGTGACAAGTACGGCCATCGTGCGACCTTGCTTCAGCGCTGATGGAAGCTACATGTCTAGCAAACCTCGACCTGCCACCTCATCTACTCCAGAGTGTCTGGCCGCGCAGACAGCCGAATAGGCGGGTTGGTGGCGGTCGTTAAGCTAGCGGCCACCACATAGCGACTTCCTAGATGTACAGAGCGCTCATTATCGACGTATGCATTCCGCTTGGGTCGAGAGAAGCAGATGTCGGCTCACGGGGTATATCCGACACAACCTTCTCGGTCACATAAGGCGCATAACACACGTCGGGGGTACTTTCCACGCTTGGCATTCATCTGTACGATGTACAAGGACGTCTACGAGGTCACAAGTACAGCCATCGTGCGACCTTGCTTCAGCGCCGATGGAAGCTACATGTCTGGCAAACCTCGACCTGCCACCTCATCTACCCCAGAGTGTCTGGCCGCGCAGACAGCCGAATATGTGGCTTGGCGGCGGTCCTTAAGCTGGTGGCCACCTTAGAGCGACGTCCTAGCAGTACCGAGCGCTCATTATCGACGTACACAGTCCGCTTGGGTAGATAGAAGCCGATGTCGGGTCACGGGGTATATCCGATACGACCGTCTCGGCCACGTAAGTCGTATAAGACCCATCGGTGGTACTTTCCACGCTCGGCATTCATCAGTACGATGTACGAGGACGTCTACGAGGTCACAAGTACGGCCATCGTGCGACCTTGCTTCAGCGCCGATGGAAGCTACATGTCTGGCAAACCTCGAACTGCCACCTCATCTACCCCAGAGTGTCTGGCCGCGCAGACGGCCGAATATGCGGCTTGGTGGCGGTCTTTAAGCTAGCAGCCACCACATAGTGACTTCCTAGCTGTACAGTGCGCTCATTATCGACGTATGCATTCCGCTTGGGTCGAGAGAAGCCGATGTCGGGTCACGGGGTATATCCAATACGACCTTCTCGGTCACGTAAGTCGTATAAGACCCATCGGTGGTATTTGCTACGCTCGGCAATGTCAGCCAACCACGTCTTCTTGTTCCTTGTCCAGTCGTCCCTTGGTACTCTCCAAACGAAGCCGGCTCCTCGCTCAACAGGCCTTCACTCGCACGTGTCCTCAACCCGATTTGCCCCGGGGTTTTCTTTATGTAGACACGACTCCACACACACACTTGTCTGCTCCTTCCAAGACCGCAGACTCAGTCTTCCGTGCTTCTCCTCTTCCTCCAGGCGGCTCCAGCTGAGAGCCGCGTACACAGGTCTTCACTCGCCCCCCGACCTAGGGTGGCTCCGAGAAATTGGCTCGGTTTGAGCCTGTCGTAATCCAGGGTTCTCGTCTCTGCCCTGGGATTTCCGCGCACCACGTCTTGTCGTAGACGGAACGGCTGAGCGGGAAAAAACACGGTCCCAAGCTCAGCGCCAAAGTGATATGAAATACGCGCCAGGTACGGCCGCCTAGTCGGCCTGCCAACGCGTGCACGCTTTTCGAGCAAAGAGAAGTACAGTCAGTACATTTCAAGGGACTCGCAGGCAGCCCGAAGGCCACCCGCAAAACACCAAGGAAATATGAAATAGTCAAATGGGTACCCCTTCACACCGATGTACACCCAAATGGTCTATATGGGGCCTGAATTCTGTTGGATTCTCCTAAGATACCTTTTCCGCAGCAGCAAACTTAACGCTGTGGCCTTCGGGGCAAATTCGATTCTGATTGATACTTTACACATGCAAACAAAGACCTATCAAGGCTTCCTTCGGTGCGCACCCAAACAAAGGTGAAAAGAAAGATATCGTCTTGCGAGCTGCCAGCAAGCCAACGGCGAGCGGCGCTTCAACATGAGTCTGGCCAATGACTGGCCGAGCTCAGAAAAGTCCAGCGACGTCAGGAAGTGACTCCGTGACTTTCAAGATTCGCATATGGTGACTCCACGCTCAGCCAGCCGTACCGCACGACTCACGCGTGAGAGCGAGGCTTCGAACTCGGAGCAGCCGACGCGACGTGGATCAGGAAAGCGTCCTGGATGGAGACTTTCTGGCGGTGACGACTCGTCTGATGATGGGCGTGACCTTCTTGACTTTGGAAATGACGGTGACGATCTAGATACGGAGTTCGCGCAACAGATGCGTGAAGCGAGTGAGATGGAAAGTGCCAACGTGACCCCAAGACTGGAAATCGCGACGCACCGACCTCTCGCTCAGATCAAGCCCTACGCTGGACTTCGCGACAAGCAGGAGAACTCGATGCAGTGGCTGCGCGCGTTCGTGTATGAGATGAAAGGGACAAACACCCCGCCTAACGAGTGGTGCATGGCCTTTGAACTCAGCCTTCGGGACGGAGCCCTTCACTGGTTCCGTCAACTCCCGAGGAAGACGAAACGCGACTGGAAGCTGCTGAATGCGGAGTTCATCAAGTATTACTGTTCGCAGTTCAACGAGTCCTCGAAGACCCGCTACTACTCGGCGCAACGCAGCGACAAGGAGCACATCTGCGACTACTTGAACCGACTCAACGGCTACGCGCGGAACGCTGGCATCAGATTTGCTAACAGTGGTCGCGAGGCCCGAGACCACGTCCGACGATTCCTGAAGACGTGCGGTGATAAGAGCCTGCAAAAGCGACTGGGGCACCTGCAAGTGAGCGACATCCACGAGCTGGAAGGTATGATCAACGAGATCTTGAAGATGGAGGATCGCAGCTTGAACAAGGACACTCCACAGCAACCCCAGCGCAGTCGTGACTCCTCGCGAGGTCGCGACAATTACCGCCGACGTGACGAACGACGTGACGATACCCGTGATGGATTACGTCGCGACAGACGGGACCGTGATTACACCCGTCGACGCGACGACCAGCGTAATCCGCCACGGGTTGCACTCGCTGAAGCGTCGCTAACGGACCTTATCGCTGAGCTGAACGTCCGCGAGACACGGAGTGAACATGTAGACCGATCGAGCTCACGCCACCATGGGGTGAGCGAGGACGAGTACGACTCAGAGTCTGAACGAAGTTTCAAGGGCGATGACCGCGACAGTGAAGACTCTGATATCGAAGGA
This sequence comes from Phytophthora x cambivora, assembly GCA_033557925.1. Lineage (NCBI taxonomy): Eukaryota > Oomycota > Peronosporomycetes > Peronosporales > Peronosporaceae > Phytophthora > Phytophthora x cambivora. The sequence goes on along the minus strand of JAUCEB010000008.1, from coordinate 101,974 downwards.
CGACACCTCGCAGCTGCGAACGAAAACGAGCGACGTACAGCTGCAGCGGGCACCTTCGGCCGGTCGGACAACCGACCGGCAAGGGGTGACCGACCCGAGCGAAGCCACAGCCGTGATGACCGTTACCCAAGGGACCGCCGCGACGGTGGTCGCCAGCATGGCCCTTGTGCAGCATGCGGCGGTCTCAACCACTCAGCTCACTACTGCTTTAAACGCTGCAAGTTGTGCAAGCAAGTGCACGATGCAGGGAATTGTGAAGCCTTCCAAGAACTCACGAACCTCGTCAAGTCGAAGATTGACAAGAAGGACCTCTCTCCAGAGCTCCATAACCTCGTATTCGGGCATTTAAACTAGGCAGCCCGCCAACTGAAACTGGGTTGGTCCCTATCGGGCTGCCACAGTTAGCCGAGTCCACGTGCTTTGAAGCTCAATGCATCTACGCATACGTGGGCAAGTGCGAATGGCCGAATGATGAAAGCGAGGATGATGAAGACAACGATATTTCGACGGAACTGAAAAAGGAGAGAGACGCAAGTCTCGGTGGAGGTGAAGTGAGTGGTGAAGAGAGTGGTGAGACAAGCGGCAATGGAACCGCAGATTGGGTCTCAAGTGCAGTGCGCTCCGAGAGTAGGCAGCGAGGTCTCGGCAAGACGATGAGACTGTTGCCTGGAGAGCGCCTGGGGTGGTGGTCCTCCCGGAAGTACGATTAACGAAGAAGGATGAGAGCTCTAGTCAACGGAGCAGTGAACAACGCGAGAACAAGGATTCTTCTAGACACTGGAGCGAACGTCAGCGTCATCTCGACCAAGTTGGTCAGGAAGCTTCGGATACGGGACGTACCCGATCACGGTCGGTACATGGAAATACAAGGATTCACCAAAGGAAAATAAGGAACATCGCGACGAGCTCTCGTTAAGATCACGCTCGGCTGGGAACGCGTGTACGAATTCGAGATGTGGGTCATGGATCACAGTGCGGGAGTTGAAGTGGTGCTGGGCACGGATTTTATGATTCCGGCCGGAGTCCGGCTGGACCTGTTCCATGCTACGGCACAGCTTCCGGACGAGGTCAAGATCCCGCTGGTTAAGACGCAGAGTGCAGCAGATGACGACTTCGGAGTGGGTCACGTGGTAGGTGGCCCTACCGACGTCCTACAGATACCAAAATGGGAATCACGGGAATTCAGGCTTCAACGCCGGCAACCCACTTCGGATACGCACGAAGTATGGATCAGAGGAACGCAGCAACTGGTGCCGACTGTGGCGAGTTTTTGTCGCGGACAGCCCGACCGTGTTCGACTTACGAACATATCCGAGAGGTTGGTCGCCTGCCCGTGTCATCTGCCGGTCGTCCTGTGGGTACCTGTTGGAGATCTCCCACGAGACGAGGGATACGTCCGTCTGGACTCCCGGAAGTACAAGGAGTGGCAGGTGTTGGCGTTCTCTGAATGCCGAGACTCAAAGCTCTTTGAGAAGGAACGCCGATGGTATGAGGAGTGGCTGTCGGTGCAGCCACCGACGGTCGAGGTACCAGAATACGCCCGACCGCGAGGATTGAGACAAAGACCAACTGACGACTCAAGCGACGAAGACGAGAGGCTCACATGCGCACAACGATGGGAGCGCTTGCTGCAGCAACGCAGTGACGAGGACTCGGACGACAGCGCTGACGGCTTACCAGTGGGCAATGATCCAGCGATCGAGTCATCCGAGTTGCCCGAACTCCATCATGATGCACCCACAGGGGTGACGCCTCCGAGGATGGCTGGCGAAACCGAGTTCACAGACGAGCCACCTTCGGAGGGTGGTGCACCCGAGATGGATACGCTCCCTGAAGGAAGCATTACTGATCCAGTGGCCCAGCTAGAGCAGACGTTCGTATCGGTGTTGCGAGTGCTGAATATGGAAGGCAACGAAGACTCAGCGGGCGCAAACGAGAGCTCATTCGAACACCAAGCCCACGGTGTCGAGCTTGAGGACTACGCACAGGAGCTCGCGTTCCTCCCAGACTTGACCGAAGTCTCTGTCACGGTCTTGGATTACTCTGCACCGAATGTACTCAACAAGGATTTGGAGAAATTGCAGCAAGCTGGGCTGATCAGGGTGTTAAAGAAGCACGAGCGCATAATGATATCGAGTGACAACGCTCTCCCTCCCCCTGCGTACGGCGTCGTGTGTGACATTGACGTCAAGGGGCACGCACCGATCAAACAGCGTGCCCGACGGGTTCCGTTACGACACCTCCGCAAGCTGTACGAGCTCTTACGGGGCTTGCTTAAGGCAGGACTCGTCGCTTTCTCGGACAGCCCGTGGGCGTCGCCAATTGTAATCGTGCTTAAAAAGAACGGACTTGACATCCGTTTATGCATCGACTACAAACTGGTGAACGCAATCACGCCTATCATGGAGTACGCAATGCCGCTCGTAGACGACTGCTAACGGATTTGGAAGCCTACCTATGGTTCTGCTCATTAGATGCAGCCAGCGGATTCTGGGCAATTATGATGACCTTACGCGCGCGCAAGATTTCCGCGTTTGTCTGCGCCTTGGGGCACTTCGAGTGGCTGCGTATGCCATTCGGTCTCAAGAACGAGCCGATGATTTACCAGCGTATGATCGACAACGCGTTGTGGGGGTTCGTCCAACCGAAGGGAGGCTGGCAGCACTACGCGACACTTATGCGCGCAGCCGAAGAGCGAGCCAAGCAACTCCATGATGCAAGTATCGAGCTCTCACTAGCGGAATTCGGACCTGAGTCGACATCTCGAACGAAGTTTCTAGCGGACCGAGCAGCCTCAACGGTGACTGACCCGGTGACTGAGCTGGTCAACAGCCCTATCGCCGACATGTTCTCGAACGGCGAAACCGATGAATCGACACTGGTTCCAGTGTTCGAACGTCGCTCTTTTGTTGATGACATCTGTTTCGGTGGCTCGACGTTTGACGACTGTCTGGCTACTCTGGACCGTCTGCTAAGTCGCTTTGAAGAGTGTCGAATCAGTGTCAGCTTCACGAAGAGCATCTTCGTCCAGTCGCGGGTCGACTTCCTGTCTCATGAAGTATCACGCGAAGGCATCCGAGCAGACCAGAAGAAGCTTACGGCTATCACCGAGCTCTCGTTCCCGACATCCAAGAAAGGAATGCAGTCCTTCCTTGGCGCGTTGAACTACTACAGTAGATTTATTCAAGACTACGCCGTGTACGGTGCTACGCTCTACCAGCTCAAGGACGCAGACTTCGGAACCGAGGGTGAACTCACGACAGCCTGGCGATGCTTCGAAATGCTCAAGCAGAAAGTGGCTGACGCACCGATCCTTCGGCACTTTGACAGGACCAAGGAGGTGCACGTCACGTTGTTCGCCAACGAGTGGGCACTCAGCACCACCCTGATGCAAGAGCACGAGGGTCTACTACACCCGGTGCGATTCAGTGGCCGAGTACTGAAGGATGCAGAAATGAACTATCACCCAGCGGAAAAGGAGGTGCTGGCGTTGCTTCTATTACTGAAGCAGTGTTATACCCAGCTCGCTGGACGGACACTTCACGTGTACACGCGATTCTCTACATTGGACTGGATACATCGGTCGAAGTCACTCTTCGGCAGAGCGATTCAGTTTTCGGTTCTACTCTCGCCATGGCATTTGATGGTCCAGCGTGTTTCGGAGAAGGACACTGCGTTCGCTCAGCTTTTGCAATCGACGATTACGAATTTCGTGACTCTCGAAGACTCATTGGCTCTAGTTGCACTGCCTACGAAGGGATCTCCAACAGTCCGGATGGACCCTGAGCTTCTGTACGCACGCCTACCTCGTGACTATCAAGGACTCGTTGTGTCATTTGATGGCTCGGCGAAGACAGCGAAGTATGGAGGCTACGGGAGTTGTTCCTGGATTGTATGGCGACTTCCTGAATGGAGCATAGTGATCGCTGCGAGTGCTTTCCTCGAGGCCACCACTGTAAATGTTGCGGAATACACCGGCATGAATAACGGAGTCCAAGCCGCTTTGGACCATGGTGCCAAGGACTTGGTAATAGTGGGTGACTCGAGACTCGCAATCCAGCAAGCACTAGGGGTGATCGCTTGCCGGAAGGAGTCGCTCATGACGATGCTGAACCACCACAAAGAGCTTACAGCGAGACTTCGGTCGGCAAGATACCTTCATGTGGTGAGAGAATACAACTCCGCAGCAGACTCACTGGCCGGCGAAACTTTGGAGACGAGGGTGTCGAAAGTTGTCCTCAGTACGGACCGGAAGACCGAACTCTCAAGCCTGAATAGGATACCCGAGGTGATCTATGAGGTCCCTACCGGCGACACCGACGAGGTGAACCAAACCACAGGAAATTTCGTCCAAACTTTGGATGCTGAAGTTATGTCAGACGCAAGACATTCGTGGATTTCGTCCGCCCAGAACGAGGGGAAGTCTCGGTGGTAACACGAAGGTAGAGCAAGGCACGCGAGAAACGAGTCAGATTCGCTGATGAAGTCTCAACTGAGCCTCCCACGGATGCCAACCCGTCGACCGAACCGACAGGGGCACCCACCAGAAGTTCGAAGCGTAAATCACGAAGCCGTCCGACGCAGCTTCCGACACCATGTAGCAACGACATCGACCCAGTCGCAGTACAAGAAGAACAAAGACGACGTATCTGCCAAGGTCAAGATGAAGAACTACGATGGTCGAACCTAAAAGCCGTTCTGCGAGGCGAGGAGTCAACTCTAGGCTACCGAGCTGCGCGGGACGCATGGAAGCTGGCCGATAAGTTCGTGCTCACGGACGATGGATTGCTGTACTACATGGGATTCCGCCGACATGGTGACGACGGACAGCGGGCTGAGACCCATCTGCGGCTAGTGGTGCCTACAACGATGATTCAAGAGGTGCCCCAGAACTGCCATGACTCTCTCGAAGGCGGGCACCAAGGTGTGGTGCGAACGTATCAGAGAGTGAAGCTCGACTACTACTGGCTGGATCTATATGCAGACGTCGAGAAGCATGTGAAGTCGTGTCCAGACTGCAGCTCCAGCAAGAGTCGACCACAGCTTCGCGGATACACACCTGGCAACGTCTTGGCCGAACGTCCATTCCAGATCGTCTCAATGGACTTTGTCATACCCTTGCCGAAGTCTCGTCGTGGCAACACCGCCTTATTGCTGTTCCAATGCTCGTTCACAGGGTTTGTCATCGCAAAAGCTATGTCAGACACGACCGCGCTCACGGTTGCACAAGCCTTCGAAGAGTGTATATACCGACGCTTCGGTGCACCTTCACTCGTCCGTCACGACCGCGATCCTCGCTTTATGAGCGAAGTCTTCCAAGCGTTCACTGAGATGATGCAGTCCAGGTCAAGGGCGACGCTGAGCCACAGACCCCAGGCAAATGGACAGCAGGAGAGGTCGGTGAAGACGGTGATGCAGTCGATCAAGGTGTATGTGGAAGACCCGTTGCAGCAGGACTGGGACGAGATCGTCGAGCGACTGGTGTTTGCAATCAACACGTCATTAGACACGACGCGGAAAGAAACTCCGTTCTACCTCGTGCATGGATGGGATGCGCACTCGACACTACAAGCAATGACGACTTCCTTACGACGTGGAACGGGGAAACAGTCCGACGCGCTCACGTGGCGCCGAGAAGTCAACCGCCAGCAGGAGATCGCGCTCGAGATGGCCAAACAGTATCAAGCAACCGAGAAAGCTCGAAGAGCTAGAGAACACAACGAAGCCTTAAGTCGTCGAGAGTGAGCTGCTGTACCCCAGAGTCCTGAGGGAGCGACATCCGCCACCCACGAGAGCACCGCGAATGACGAATCCGAATCTACAACGAGGTCTCTGTTCGAGCCCGGAAGCCGAGTATGGCTCTACATGGAGCGAGTGAAGCCCGGCTTAACGAAGAAACTTGATCATCGATGGCACGGGCCGTTCCGAGTCAAACGAAAGGTCGAGGAGTATGCTTACGAGCTGGAATTGCCCGACCGCAGCGGATACCGCTTCTATCCTATCGTGCACGTTTCGCGCCTGAAAGCAGTGAGTGAGTTTGGAGACAGACCGAGAGCTCGATTGGCGCCTGACGTGACCGAGGATTCACGTTTTGACTTGGACAAGGAGCTCTTACCAGAGGATAGCTGGGAGCCGGACGGTTTGGCTGGAGAGAGTGAGGTTTTGGAGACCCTGGACGACAGAATGCCGATGTCGACGAGAACTGGACGCTCCATCCGAGAATTCAAGATCAAGTGGGCTGATCAGGACGAGCCAACGTGGGAGCCGATCTCTAATTTGTCCTATGGTGGAATGCTGTACGATTACTTGCAGCGGAAGAAGCGCGAGCATCGACTCCAGATGGTCCAAGTCGCTGACGAGGACTAGATCAAGATCATCATGAAGAACGAACCGCACTCGGGGCAACGCAGCCCGAGATCGCAGACGAAAATGGCTACTGCGGCACGATGGTGGTCTGACTTCCTGACGGGAGTTCGCCATGCCACCATGAACAATGACCTGCACTTGGGGCAATGCAGCCCGAGTTTGCAGACGAAAACAGCTACTGCAGCAACTACATATTGCATTTGATTGATATTTGTGAACGACTTCACGTGGAGAATGGAATAATTACGAAGCCAAGACACGCCAACTACACTACGATGCTACGGTCAAAACTTGGGCGTTCTTGGTGACACGAAGAAACACGTGACGCTGACACCGAAGACAAAAAGACGTCCCTTCACTCGACGACGAAACACCGCTTGCCGCATCACTTGCAACAGGCGCTAGCTCTTCAGTGCCAAGTGCCGACCATCGTCGTCCATTGGGGTGAGATGTCGGTGTCAGCCAACTCGGGGTTCACGACGACAGCACGTCCAACCTCCGCCTCTGTCATACCTTCAGGCACAAACAGCTTGGAATCCGGGTTACAGGGGACGAAGGTAGTGTTGTACGGGTGCTCGCTGGGCGCGTCGACCCAACAATTCCGCCAAGGCTGAGCCGCGTCCACAGCTTCGACCTCCTTGCACCAATCCGCCGTGGTAGGAATCCATGGCAGCACCTCGAACGTGTACGCTAGCATGGTCGGCTCGAACATGTACTCGGCCGGAACTTCACGAACACCGTCCCCATTCAAGACGCACCACTGCCAGAACTGCATGAAGCGGTTGCGCAAGTTGTCTGCACGCCGGCTGCGGTCTCGATAGTAGATGGACCAAGCCCTGCGGACAGCCTTGATAAGTGCCGAGTTCTCGCCGTGGATTCGAGCCAATGCAGCAATTGCTGCTTCGACCACAGCATTCGAGACCCAGTGACCTCGTTCCCAGAGAGCCATGCCAACGTCAGGACTCTCCGACTTCTCGAACGCATTCCCGTGCGTCTGGCGCCAGAGTTTGACGGTGCGATCCTCCTTGGAGCCACGAATGGAGATGTGAACGTCCGGCATGAATGGTTCAACGTCAAACAGGAGCGCACTCTCCGGCAGCTTTTGGTTCAAGATCTGCCAAGGATGCTGCGGGTCCGCCCAACCAGCGAAGGCCACGATACCTTCTGCAGTACATCTCAGAACGAGATCTCCATCAATTGGCATTGGCGTTCGGAAGTTCAGAATCCGGTACCAGCACAGCTGCGCGCCCTTCTTCTCGAATCCAGGCTCCACAAAGGGAGCCATGGTGAGGATCACCTTCTTCTTTGGACGCACGAGAGGCTGCCAGCCTCTGATCGAAGGTGGAAGGTCGGCGGTCACCGCGTTCCCAAGAGCGCCAGGTAAAGCAGCCATACTCGCCAGTATCACGGTGTGGGGAAGCACCACACACGCGGCTGCCGACGCCGACCCCTGACGACTCCACACATCGCTGCTAGCCGGTTGATCCACCACTGCGTGACGATCATTCGCATCCTGGTTCGTCGACTCCAATTCGCAAGGAGTAAGTTGGTCTGCCTCCTTCTCCTCTGTCGACGCTTTGGCACGACTAGGTCGTGGTGGACTCGTAGAGCGACTTGCCGGTGAACCAGGCGTCGGAGAACCAGAGCCCAAGATGAAGTCATCGTCCACAGCTTCCTGGGCGATGACTCGAGCAGAATCAGCGCGCGAATTTGCTGCTGCCTTACGCCGAGATCGACGCTGAGGCTCAGGCGGAACCGAAGAGTCATTGGCTTGAACCACAGCCGGACCAACAAGGAGTGGAATGGGCTCAGATGCCGAAGCGAAGGATTGCATCGTTTCAAAGTCCAACGTAGCAGTGGACGACTCTGAGCCCGGCGAGCGTGGTACAGCGTTAGCGGCAGGAATGGACGTCGACGACGCCGAGTCCTGCTCCGGAACCACAGCCGTGACAGGATGCACCGACACCTCTTCGACCGCAGGTCCAACCTCGATACAGGGCTGAGTAACAGAGGGTGAAGCCGCGCGTGGTACAGCTTCTGCACGTGGCACCGACTTCGAGCGCGTCACCGACTTCGAGCGCGTCACCGACTTCGAGCGCGTCACAGACTTCGAACGCGTCACACTCTTCAAGCGTGGCGGTGACTTGGAAACTGGCGGTGACTTGGAACGCGGCGGTGACTTGGAACGTGGAGTTGATTTCGAACGAGCTCTCGATGGAGTACCAGACTTGGACGTTGCCGTAGAGCTGGACGCAGGCTTGGCCAGTCGAGCCCTCTTCGACTTGGGTGTTGCAGCTCTAGCCTTTGCAGCCGAGCGCTTACCGAGTACTGGTGATCCACGCGCCGGTGCACTGGACGAGGGAGTTGCAGCAGAGGAGTCCGACGGGTCAGTACGACCCTCAACTTCACCCTCGCCGCCTTCATCATTGCCTGCAACCGGTGCACTGGCCGCCGAAGCTTGTGTTGTGGTACTAGCCGGAGGATCTGCCAGGATGGGGCCGTCTCGAATGCGATGTACAAGCTGAGCGAGCTCTATAGCCTGAGCTTGTGCAGACTTCGAGGGGTCTAATTCTTGGATAGCATCTCTCACGATGTCTACGGCGTCCTGGTCAAGGCCCAGAAGCCCAACGTCCAGCTCGCCAATGCATCCACCTGTGAACATAAGCACACCGAACAGTCAGGGATATCAGTGACAGGTCGAAGACGGTCACCATACAGTTGTACGCACCCTCCGCGAGAAGCATGAGAGTGGCAGCATCCAGACGACGGTCGTCAACGAACTTTCGGAGATAACGGGTAGCTTCGAGGGTCTTGCTCGTCGTAAACTTCATGGACTCGATCAAGTGACTCTGGGCGCGATCTGCAGCCTCAGTGCCATTCGCCGCAAGATAACGGTGGAGTCGCGTCACACGGTCCGCAAATGTGGCCAAGTTCTTCTTGTAGAACTGCCAATCGCGCTTGATCTTCTTGGCTTGGGACTCCAACCAGTCGTTCAGCTTGCTTCAATCGAGCGGTGGTCCGGGCAAGGATCTCATCATGAGCTTCCACGTCACCTTGCTGGGCAGCAACTTGGTTGTCGCTGGTGATGCGCTGGTCTTCCGACGCTTGGATCCTTCCCTGAAGCTCGGCGTTCTCGGCAGCCATGCTGACCAACCACCGGTCCTTCTTCTTGAGCTCCGCCTTCGTGTTGAACGCAGAGCGCTCGGCAGCAATGCGGGCCGCTTGTTCAGCAGCGAGACGTGCCTGGAGCTGACCCAGCTCTTCGGCGAGGTCTCGTGGATCTTCACCCGGCTCGTGCACTGCAGCAACAAGCTCAGGGATGGATGGCGCTTCAGCGATCCGACGGTCACGAACTTGGTCTTGGCTGCGAGGCGGGTCGATCATCACCTGGACAAGACACCGGATGGCGTCGGTGAGACGCGAACCGAAGACAGCGCAGAGCCTCTCCGTAGACTCGTCTGCAGCATCCATCAGCAGTCCATGCAGTACGGTGCCCTCAATGTCGGACAGCCGTCGAGCTGGGAGCCGTGTTAGAGGCTGCGTGCAAGAAGTGCAAGACTTCGGTAAGCTGACCAAGATGTGCAAGGTGACATGATCAAGTGACGTACCGACGATGAAGGCTGGGCAGGTGGTATCGATGCGTCTGACGCCGAACCAGACGCAGGCTGCATAGCCTCGGAAGCGCGCGACGCCGCAGGAGCCGGCGCTGGAGCAGGCGAAGCTTGGATCGTAGCCGACACTGGCGCAGCAGCAGGCGGAGTCATTGCTGGTGCAGCAGCAGCCGGAGGTTCCAAGCGTCCTGCCGAGTTCTGCAGAACAAGCAGCAACAGTGTATCAAGACCGGTCAGTATCAGCCACGCAGCAAGTTGCGTCAAGATGCAGCAGGCGCAGGAAGCCGGAGCAGAGACGTACCTCAGGGCCATACGTCGGGCGACAGCTCGCGCGGCCAGGATGGTGCTGGAAGGCTTGGACATGCAGCAGCCGAAACGCACTACGACGCTCACCAAGGCTGTGGCTTGCGTCGCAGTGGGGGCAGTTGTGGTGTCGGGAAACGCAGGCGCCGCCGCCGCCGTTGCCGCAATCTGGATTGACGAGATGAGTCTGGGAAACGGGGACAGGGGCGGTCGAGCAGGGGTTCCCGTCTCCCAACGAGGCGGTCGAGCAGTGGTTCCCGCATGCCAACGAGGCGGTCGAGCAGCGGCACCCCCATGCCAATGAGGCGGTCGAGCAGCGGCTCCCGCATGCTGATGAGGCGGTCGAGCAGGGGCTCCCGCAAGACGATGCCGCGGGCGAGCAGGAGCTGCCACCGCGCGTGAACGGCGCGGTCGAGAACGAGCTCTCGCGCCTAGAGGAGGGTGAAGCCTCGTCCAGCGAGAGCGACCCCTCAGTCTAGAGCAGGGGCTCGAGACGCACGAAGACGTCCCGTCGATCGCAGAGGCGATTGAAGCCTCGCCGTGCGGTGCACCCACCCTCAGCCCCGACTGAGTCGGTCTGCACGGTCGAGTATGCGGACGGAGCCCCAAATCGCACTCGTGTCATCGAGGTCGCGAGTCCGCCTCGCGACGCCAAGTTCATCACGAGTCTCCCAGGCCCCTCCTGGAAGAAATTCCTCCGAGACCTCAAGGCCGGAGACATTGAGCAAGTGTGCTTGATCACCGATGGTGACTCGGTGTCTCATACGATCAATTCCGTGGGCGCGGACGACATGTCGTCACGACCGAAGAGCGCTGAGCCGAAGTCAGCACGCGAAGAGCGCTTCGCTGCGCAGTCCTGGGAGTCGTTGAAGGCGTCGGGCAACCCGATCTACGAGACGGCTCGCGAGTTCGCCGACGTCTTCTCCGACAAGATCCCAGCGGAGCTGCTAGCAGATCGTGGCGTGCGCCACGAGATTGACCTCGCGCCTGGCTCGAAGTACTGTGTGACACGGCAGTGGCCACTGCCGCGCGACCAGGTCAAGGCCATTGACGACTTCTTCGAGGGTCACCGGCAAGCCGGCCACGTCCGCGAGAGTATCTCGCCGCATTCGAGCCCGACCTTCTGTGTGAAGAAGGCCACCGGCGGATGGCGCATCGTCCACGCCTTCAACAAGTTGAACGACGCCACCATCCCGGCGCAGACGCCGATCCCCCGCAAGGACATGGTACTGGACTCCATGTCGGGCAGCGTCATCTACAGCGCCATCGACCTGACCGATGGCTTCTACCAGATCCTGATGCGAGAGAGCGACATCCCTCTCACGGCAGTCAGTACTCCCAGCGGCATGCTCTGGGGGTGGCTTGTCATGCCCCAAGGTCTGAAGAATGCACCTGCGACGTTCAATGGCATGGTGCCCCATGTGCTTCGCCCGCTCCGTGACTTTGCACCGAGCTACTTTGACGACATCTTCGTCCACAGTCGCGCCGAAGGAGATCTCAGCGCGGTCGAAGTCCATGTGCGGCACTTGAGGCAAGGCTTTCAAGTGATGAGAGAGAACAAGCTCTACGCCAACCTCATGAAGTGCGTATTTTGCGCACCGGAGATTCCGGTGCTTGGCTGTTACGTGAGCAAGGATGGAGTACGCGCTGACCCAGAGAAGATTTCGTCTATTTGTTCATGGCCTACGCCTAAGGGTCCCACTACGCTTCGTCAGTGGCTGGGCCTGGCGAACTACTTGCACAAGTACACGAAGGACTACGCTGGATTGATCCAGCCTCTCTCGTCTTTGCTGAAGAAAGACGCCACGTGGTTGTGGCGTCCGGAGCACCAAGCCGCGTTCGACTCGGTGAAGAAGAGCTTGGCGTCAGCGCCAATCTTGATGCTTCCAGATGACTCGAAGCCCTTCCACGTCGTGTGTGACGCTAGCGACTTTGCTATCGGGTGTGCGCTCATGCAGTTCGACGACGAAGGTCGTGAGCGAGTCGTGAGCTACCAGTCACGACAGATGAAGCCGGCAGAGCGCAATTACCCCGTCCACGACAAGGAGCTCCTTGCGATGCGCTACGCTCTGATCAAGTTCAGAGTGTATCTGCTAGGAGAGCAGACGTTCGCTGTGTACACGGATCACGCATCGCTGCGGACAGCGATGAAGTCGCCTCATCTCTCCCAGCGCATGGCTCGCTGGCTGTCTTTCTTCGCCGAATACAACTTCGTCGTCCACTACAAGCCAGGCAAGAACAACATCCTCGCCGACGCATTGTCTCGGCGACCCGACTACGATCCCCGGACTGTGCTGGGTCGTCAAGTGATTGACGACGAAGATGAAGATGACGACCATTGCTCTGTGTGCATCGCGGCAGGCATTAACCTGACGAACGTGGCTCCGGAGATGGATCTGCGCGACGAGATCGTCGCGGCGTACGCAGACGACGCGGTCTACGCCGGCATTGTGGTGTATCTCCGCGCTCCCAGTGACGAGACACTGGGAGCTCTGTCGCGCAACACGCGCAACCAGATCGACCGCTACCGCCTTGACGGCGACCTGTTGTGCTACAACATCGACAAGTTCGATGCTCCTCGAGTCGTCGTGCCCAATGACGACGACTTGCGAGCTCGGATCATCCACGAGTTCCACGACAGCCCCATGGGCGCGCATCTGGGCCGCGAGAAGACATTCGCGGCTGTTTCACGCGACTTCTTCTGGCCCCACATGTACAAGTGGGTGCGCAAGTGGGTCCGCACTTGCGAGACCTGTCAGCGGGTGAAGCCGTCGAAGTCGTCGCAGGCTCCCCTGCGACCGTTGCCGATTGCGACTGAGGCCTGGCGCTCAGTCTCCATGGACTTCATCTTCGGGCTCCCACCCGACGCCGAAGGTCTGACCGGCGTCTTGGACTTCGTGGATCGATTCACGAAGATGGTGCATCTCATCCCCGTGAGTGACACGGTCACCACGGCCGAGACCGCGGCGCACTTCATCGACTGCGTCTTCCGCCATCATGGCCTGCCAGAGTCGATTGTCTCTGACCGTGACCCGCGGTTCACGTCCGCGTTCTGGTCCAGCCTCTTCCAGCTTCTGGGTACGAAGCTGTCGATGTCGACGGCAGCACATCCGGAGACGGATGGCCAGACGGAGCGAGTCAACCGGGTCCTCGAAGACGTGCTTCGAAGCTACACAACGTCGTTCGCGAGTTGGAGCTCCTTCTTGCCCCTTGCTGAGTTTGCACTCAACAACGCTGAGCACGCGTCAACGGGTCTGACGCCATTCTTCGCCAACAACGCGCGCCATCCGCGCGTGCCTGCTCTCATCGCCGTGGGCCACCCCACGGCGCCTCGTGGCTCCACTCTGGGTGGGGATGAAGATGGTGTTAACGACATGACGAGTGCAGCTCACGAGGACGTGACGCTGAATGCTGTCACCCGCTCAAAGACGAAGAGGGCCCTCGCGACGCCGGACATTGCGGCGTCTCCTCTCGCAACATGGACTACCCGTACATTGATCGACCCAGGCAACACTGGAGTTCCCGTTGCAGCTGCCAACTATGCGCCGAAAACTCCGGCGCGTCCCGTCGACAACGCCGCTGTTTCGGAGTTCGTCTTACAACGGCAATCAATTGCCCGTTTTGTGCGCGACGCACTGCAGGATGCAGTGGACAAGCAAAAGGAGAATGCTGACAAGCGTGGGCGCAAGAACACGGCTACCTTTGCGACAGGAGATCAAGTACTCCTGTCAACTGACGGCATTCGGTCATCAGCAGTGACTAATCTTGGCGCGAGCAAACTCGCGCCTCGATTCATTGGACCTTTCAGAGTCATGAAGGTTAATGGAGAAGCCTACACGTTGGATATTCCTACGTCTTTACGGCTTCACCCGACGTTCTACGTCGGGCGACTTAAGAAGTACCATCCTGCAACTATCCCGTCGACGACGTCCTCCTCGGCACCGGAGCGCAGAGCGGACGCCCCTCACGACGCGCAGTCCGCGTCGCCTCCTGCTCCGCCCGAGCCTGCGCAACCTGAGACGTCGCCGCCTCAGCCTTCGTCTGAGCGCCCACTGCACGATTCGAATCGATCTCCAAGTCGTATTGGGCAACCCAAGCGTACGAGCTACCGACGCGAACCTCCCCCGCCGATTGTTGACTCGGCTGGCAATACACGTTGGATCGTGGATCACATTGTGGCACACGAGGATCCTCCTCGTGCTACGTCTCGTACCCGTAACCGTACGAGTGATCAGGCTTCGCGCGGGATCCCTGCCGCGCGGCGTTACCGAGTACGGTGGCTTGGCTTTCCACCAGACGACGATACGTGGGAGCCACGCTCGACTCTTCTCCGGGACGTCCCGGACGTTGTTCGCGAGTACGAGGATGAGGCAGCGACAGTGAACGGGAACTCTCGACGCAAGCACGCGGCGAGGTTCGCCGTGATGATTAGGACCAACAACTGATGACGACCCCTGGACTCGATCCGGTGACCTTCGGCTTGACGACTCAGTGCTAGACCACTGAGCTGGCTTGACTTCGAGCCACCTCGATGGCAACCTTGACTGTGGAACCAAGCTTCAACACCAAGCGTGCCTTCCGACTCCGAGCTGAGCCCGAACCTCAAGTATCCACCCTCGCTTGTGTCACCACAAGTGTCACTCGACGCGCTCATGCTGTTGTTCGTGACGCCCGAGATCTCCAACACCGACGAGCTTCGGTCCAGCGTGCACTCAGCCGCCTGAGTGCGTCTTCACGTGGAGTGTCCACGATGTGTCCTGCAATGGGTCTGTGTCTCGGTGGCCGAGTGTCCGACGCTTGGTGATGTCGAAGCGCGCGTGGAAAAGCTCTGGACGCACTTGCATCGTGATCGAAGCGTGTGTCCCACGTGGGGATTGAACCCACGTGCACCAGGATGGAATAGTGCGCAAGAACGCAAGAACGCACTACACCACGCCGCCGTCAGTCACCGGCGATGAAGATGTCCAAGCTGGTCCTGTTGGCGCGTCGAGTCGGAGTCGACGCCAGCAGTTACTTCGAAGGGTCGCTTCGAAGAGTCGTGCTGCGGTGATCGCCATCTCGGATCTCCACACTCGTCGAGGTGCTACTCTCCATGCTCGCGCTCGATGCCGAGCGCCGTGTCCGTCGTCCGAGCTGCATCCGTCGCCGACTGCCGTGTCCGTCGTCCCACGGTTGACTTCAGTTGTTTTCCAGTGTTATTTGCGCTTACGTTGCGTAAGCGCAACTTTGAGAGGAGGGTGATGTAATGGGCCCTCCATTTACATAAGTAGGTAGATCTCTTACAGATATTACATAAGTAGGCACAGCAGCACACGGCTAGCGTGTGCTCACATGTCATCATCTGATTGGCTGAAAGTGGGGGAGCCAGACCCCATTCCAGCCAATCAGCTGCTGACCCGCATTTGAGTGGTTCACATTAGACCATGGGCCCCCGCCCTGGTCCCAATAATAAAACAGAGTTGATTATACTTCGGACTTAATACTTGGTCTCAGTATTACTGAGAACTGGACGCTTCCTCACCGCTACGTGTAAGCTAGTGACGGGTACTCACTAGGCCCGTTACACCTGGTAGCACTTTGTAGTCTAGGGTTTAGGGTTTAGGGTCCCTATACACCGGAGGACATTATAGTGAAATCAAGTCAAACCGGAGCGCCACTAGCCGCTGCTCCGTGTCCTCCACCTTTTGACTTGGTTTTAGTATGAAATTGCTCCGTGTCTTCCTCGAGGTCAATGTCCTCCATGTCTTGGCTCGGGTTTTCTATATTAAGACTCCGGAATAATGTTGACCAGGTTTTCACGCTCTAAATGGATTCAATCACCTAGTCAACTGTTCAACTTCAAGTCAGTACTCAATACTATGCGTTACCAGCTCTGAAGCCAAGTACCGCTCAGTACAGTTAATATGCGCCAATCTGCGTCGATCGGAGCTGAAAACTTGTGTTTCCTCGGTTTGAAGCACGGGGAATACAACGCTACCAGCCCCATGTGTCCTGGGCGATTTATTAGTCTGAAGCAGGCAGAGCAGTAATCCGAGGCGAACCGTTCGGCACTTCCGTGTAACTTCGTCAATTTTACAGCTCTAGTGCTGAACACTGGATTGATTATATGTCAGTTCGCGCGTAGATCAGTGGTACAACTCCTGTTTAAAACACGCCCGTAGTTATAGAGATAGCTCAATTTTTGATTAGGGTACAGGGTCCCTATACACCGGAGGACATTATAGTGAAATCAAGTCAAACCGGAGCGCCACTAGCCGCTGCTCCGTGTCCTCCACCTTTTGACTTGGTTTTAGTATGAAATTGCTCCGTGTCTTCCTCGAGGTCAATGTCCTCCATGTCTTGGCTCGGGTTTTCTATATTAAGACTCCGGAATAATGTTGACCAGGTTTTCGCGCTGTAAAGGGATTCAATCACCTAGTCAACTGTTCAACTTCAAGTCAGTACTCAATACTATGCGTTACCAGCTCTGAAGCCAAGTACCGCTCAGTACAGTTAATATGCGCCAATCTGCGTCGATCGGAGCTGAAAACTTGTGTTTCCTCGGTTTGAAGCACGGGGAATACAACGCTACCAGCCCCATGTGTCCTGGGCGATTTATTAGTCTGAAGCAGGCAGAGCAGTAATCCGAGGCGAACCGTTCGGCACTTCCGTGTAACTTCGTCAATTTTACAGCTCTAGTGCTGAACACTGGATTGATTATATGTCAGTTCGCGCGTAGATCAGTGGTACAACTCCTGTTTAAAACACGCCCGTAGTTATAGAGATAGCTCAATTTTTGATTAGGGTACAGGGTCCCTATACACCGGAGGACATTATAGTGAAATCAAGTCAAACCGGAGCGCCACTAGCCGCTGCTCCGTGTCCTCCACCTTTTGACTTGGTTTTAGTATGAAATTGCTCCGTGTCTTCCTCGAGGTCAATGTCCTCCATGTCTTGGCTCGGGTTTTCTATATTAAGACTCCGGAATAATGTTGACCAGGTTTTCGCGCTGTAAAGGGATTCAATCACCTAGTCAACTGTTCAACTTCAAGTCAGTACTCAATACTATGCGTTACCAGCTCTGAAGCCAAGTACCGCTCAGTACAGTTAATATGCGCCAATCTGCGTCGATCGGAGCTGAAAACTTGTGTTTCCTCGGTTTGAAGCACGGGGAATACAACGCTACCAGCCCCATGTGTCCTGGGCGATTTATTAGTCTGAAGCAGGCAGAGCAGTAATCCGAGGCGAACCGTTCGGCACTTCCGTGTAACTTCGTCAATTTTACAGCTCTAGTGCTGAACACTGGATTGATTATATGTCAGTTCGCGCGTAGATCAGTGGTACAACTCCTGTTTAAAACACGCCCGTAGTTATAGAGATAGCTCAATTTTTGATTAGGGTACAGGGTCCCTATACACCGGAGGACATTATAGTGAAATCAAGTCAAACCGGAGCGCCACTAGCCGCTGCTCCGTGTCCTCCACCTTTTGACTTGGTTTTAGTATGAAATTGCTCCGTGTCTTCCTCGAGGTCAATGTCCTCCATGTCTTGGCTCGGGTTTTCTATATTAAGACTCCGGAATAATGTTGACCAGGTTTTCGCGCTGTAAAGGGATTCAATCACCTAGTCAACTGTTCAACTTCAAGTCAGTACTCAATACTATGCGTTACCAGCTCTGAAGCCAAGTACCGCTCAGTACAGTTAATATGCGCCAATCTGCGTCGATCGGAGCTGAAAACTTGTGTTTCCTCGGTTTGAAGCACGGGGAATACAACGCTACCAGCCCCATGTGTCCTGGGCGATTTATTAGTCTGAAGCAGGCAGAGCAGTAATCCGAGGCGAACCGTTCGGCACTTCCGTGTAACTTCGTCAATTTTACAGCTCTAGTGCTGAACACTGGATTGATTATATGTCAGTTCGCGCGTAGATCAGTGGTACAACTCCTGTTTAAAACACGCCCGTAGTTATAGAGATAGCTCAATTTTTGATTAGGGTACAGGGTCCCTATACACCGGAGGACATTATAGTGAAATCAAGTCAAACCGGAGCGCCACTAGCCGCTGCTCCGTGTCCTCCACCTTTTGACTTGGTTTTAGTATGAAATTGCTCCGTGTCTTCCTCGAGGTCAATGTCCTCCATGTCTTGGCTCGGGTTTTCTATATTAAGACTCCGGAATAATGTTGACCAGGTTTTCACGCTGTAAAGGGATTCAATCACCTAGTCAACTGTTCAACTTCAAGTCAGTACTCAATACTATGCGTTACCAGCTCTGAAGCCAAGTACCGCTCAGTACAGTTAATATGCGCCAATCTGCGTCGATCGGAGCTGAAAACTTGTGTTTCCTCGGTTTGAAGCACGGGGAATACAACGCTACCAGCCCCATGTGTCCTGGGCGATTTATTAGTCTGAAGCAGGCAGAGCAGTAATCCGAGGCGAACCGTTCGGCACTTCCGTGTAACTTCGTCAATTTTACAGCTCTAGTGCTGAACACTGGATTGATTATATGTCAGTTCGCGCGTAGATCAGTGGTACAACTCCTGTTTAAAACACGCCCGTAGTTATAGAGATAGCTCAATTTTTGATTAGGGTACAGGGTCCCTATACACCGGAGGACATTATAGTGAAATCAAGTCAAACCGGAGCGCCACTAGCCGCTGCTCCGTGTCCTCCACCTTTTGACTTGGTTTTAGTATGAAATTGCTCCGTGTCTTCCTCGAGGTCAATGTCCTCCATGTCTTGGCTCGGGTTTTCTATATTAAGACTCCGGAATAATGTTGACCAGGTTTTCACGCTCTAAAGGGATTCAATCACCTAGTCAACTGTTCAACTTCAAGTCAGTACTCAATACTATGCGTTACCAGCTCTGAAGCCAAGTACCGCTCAGTACAGTTAATATGCGCCAATCTGCGTCGATCGGAGCTGAAAACTTGTGTTTCCTCGGTTTGAAGCACGGGGAATACAACGCTACCAGCCCCATGTGTCCTGGGCGATTTATTAGTCTGAAGCAGGCAGAGCAGTAATCCGAGGCGAACCGTTCGGCACTTCCGTGTAACTTCGTCAATTTTACAGCTCTAGTGCTGAACACTGGATTGATTATATGTCAGTTCGCGCGTAGATCAGTGGTACAACTCCTGTTTAAAACACGCCCGTAGTTATAGAGATAGCTCAATTTTTGATTAGGGTACAGGGTCCCTATACACCGGAGGACATTATAGTGAAATCAAGTCAAACCGGAGCGCCACTAGCCGCTGCTCCGTGTCCTCCACCTTTTGACTTGGTTTTAGTATGAAATTGCTCCGTGTCTTCCTCGAGGTCAATGTCCTCCATGTCTTGGCTCGGGTTTTCTATATTAAGACTCCGGAATAATGTTGACCAGGTTTTCGCGCTGTAAAGGGATTCAATCACCTAGTCAACTGTTCAACTTCAAGTCAGTACTCAATACTATGCGTTACCAGCTCTGAAGCCAAGTACCGCTCAGTACAGTTAATATGCGCCAATCTGCGTCGATCGGAGCTGAAAACTTGTGTTTCCTCGGTTTGAAGCACGGGGAATACAACGCTACCAGCCCCATGTGTCCTGGGCGATTTATTAGTCTGAAGCAGGCAGAGCAGTAATCCGAGGCGAACCGTTCGGCACTTCCGTGTAACTTCGTCAATTTTACAGCTCTAGTGCTGAACACTGGATTGATTATATGTCAGTTCGCGCGTAGATCAGTGGTACAACTCCTGTTTAAAACACGCCCGTAGTTATAGAGATAGCTCAATTTTTGATTAGGGTACAGGGTCCCTATACACCGGAGGACATTATAGTGAAATCAAGTCAAACCGGAGCGCCACTAGCCGCTGCTCCGTGTCCTCCACCTTTTGACTTGGTTTTAGTATGAAATTGCTCCGTGTCTTCCTCGAGGTCAATGTCCTCCATGTCTTGGCTCGGGTTTTCTATATTAAGACTCCGGAATAATGTTGACCAGGTTTTCACGCTGTAAAGGGATTCAATCACCTAGTCAACTGTTCAACTTCAAGTCAGTACTCAATACTATGCGTTACCAGCTCTGAAGCCAAGTACCGCTCAGTACAGTTAATATGCGCCAATCTGCGTCGATCGGAGCTGAAAACTTGTGTTTCCTCGGTTTGAAGCACGGGGAATACAACGCTACCAGCCCCATGTGTCCTGGGCGATTTATTAGTCTGAAGCAGGCAGAGCAGTAATCCGAGGCGAACCGTTCGGCACTTCCGTGTAACTTCGTCAATTTTACAGCTCTAGTGCTGAACACTGGATTGATTATATGTCAGTTCGCGCGTAGATCAGTGGTACAACTCCTGTTTAAAACACGCCCGTAGTTATAGAGATAGCTCAATTTTTGATTAGGGTACAGGGTCCCTATACACCGGAGGACATTATAGTGAAATCAAGTCAAACCGGAGCGCCACTAGCCGCTGCTCCGTGTCCTCCACCTTTTGACTTGGTTTTAGTATGAAATTGCTCCGTGTCTTCCTCGAGGTCAATGTCCTCCATGTCTTGGCTCGGGTTTTCTATATTAAGACTCCGGAATAATGTTGACCAGGTTTTCACGCTCTAAAGGGATTCAATCACCTAGTCAACTGTTCAACTTCAAGTCAGTACTCAATACTATGCGTTACCAGCTCTGAAGCCAAGTACCGCTCAGTACAGTGAATATGCGCCAATCTGCGTCGATCGGAGCTGAAAACTTGTGTTTCCTCGGTTTGAAGCACGGGGAATACAACGCTACCAGCCCCATGTGTCCTGGGCGATTTATTAGTCTGAAGCAGGCAGAGCAGTAATCCGAGGCGAACCGTTCGGCACTTCCGTGTAACTTCGTCAATTTTACAGCTCTAGTGCTGAACACTGGATTGATTATATGTCAGTTCGCGCGTAGATCAGTGGTACAACTCCTGTTTAAAACACGCCCGTAGTTATAGAGATAGCTCAATTTTTGATTAGGGTACAGGGTCCCTATACACCGGAGGACATTATAGTGAAATCAAGTCAAACCGGAGCGCCACTAGCCGCTGCTCCGTGTCCTCCACCTTTTGACTTGGTTTTAGTATGAAATTGCTCCGTGTCTTCCTCGAGGTCAATGTCCTCCATGTCTTGGCTCGGGTTTTCTATATTAAGACTCCGGAATAATGTTGACCAGGTTTTCACGCTCTAAATGGATTCAATCACCTAGTCAACTGTTCAACTTCAAGTCAGTACTCAATACTATGCGTTACCAGCTCTGAAGCCAAGTACCGCTCAGTACAGTTAATATGCGCCAATCTGCGTCGATCGGAGCTGAAAACTTGTGTTTCCTCGGTTTGAAGCACGGGGAATACAACGCTACCAGCCCCATGTGTCCTGGGCGATTTATTAGTCTGAAGCAGGCAGAGCAGTAATCCGAGGCGAACCGTTCGGCACTTCCGTGTAACTTCGTCAATTTTACAGCTCTAGTGCTGAACACTGGATTGATTATATGTCAATTCGCGCGTAGATCAGTGGTACAACTCCTGTTTAAAACACGCCCGTAGTTATAGAGATAGCTCAATTTTTGATTAGGGTACAGGGTCCCTATACACCGGAGGACATTATAGTGAAATCAAGTCAAACCGGAGCGCCACTAGCCGCTGCTCCGTGTCCTCCACCTTTAACTTGGTTTTAGTATGAAATTGCTCCGTGTCTTCGTCGAGGTCAATGTCCTCCATGTCTTGGCTCGGGTTTTCTATATTAAGACTCCGGAATAATGTTGACCAGGTTTTCGCGCTGTAAAGGGATTCAATCACCTAGTCAACTGTTCAACTTCAAGTCAGTACTCAATACTATGCGTTACCAGCTCTGAAGCCAAGTACCGCTCAGTACAGTTAATATGCGCCAATCTGCGTCGATCGGAGCTGAAAACTTGTGTTTCCTCGGTTTGAAGCACGGGGAATACAACGCTACCAGCCCCATGTGTCCTGGGCGATTTATTAGTCTGAAGCAGGCAGAGCAGTAATCCGAGGCGAACCGTTCGGCACTTCCGTGTAACTTCGTCAATTTTACAGCTCTAGTGCTGAACACTGGATTGATTATATGTCAGTTCGCGCGTAGATCAGTGGTACAACTCCTGTTTAAAACACGCCCGTAGTTATAGAGATAGCTCAATTTTTGATTAGGGTACAGGGTCCCTATACACCGGAGGACATTATAGTGAAATCAAGTCAAACCGGAGCGCCACTAGCCGCTGCTCCGTGTCCTCCACCTTTTGACTTGGTTTTAGTATGAAATTGCTCCGTGTCTTCCTCGAGGTCAATGTCCTCCATGTCTTGGCTCGGGTTTTCTATATTAAGACTCCGGAATAATGTTGACCAGGTTTTCACGCTCTAAATGGATTCAATCACCTAGTCAACTGTTCAACTTCAAGTCAGTACTCAATACTATGCGTTACCAGCTCTGAAGCCAAGTACCGCTCAGTACAGTTAATATGCGCCAATCTGCGTCGATCGGAGCTGAAAACTTGTGTTTCCTCGGTTTGAAGCACGGGGAATACAACGCTACCAGCCCAATGTGTCCTGGGCGATTTATTAGTCTGAAGCAGGCAGAGCAGTAATCCGAGGCGAACCGTTCGGCACTTCCGTGTAACTTCGTCAATTTTACAGCTCTAGTGCTGAACACTGGATTGATTATATGTCAATTCGCGCGTAGATCAGGGGTACAACTCCTGTTTAAAACACGCCCGTAGTTATAGAGATAGCTCAATTTTTGATTAGGGTACAGGGTCCCTATACACCGGAGGACATTATAGTGAAATCAAGTCAAACCGGAGCGCCACTAGCCGCTGCTCCGTGTCCTCCACCTTTTGACTTGGTTTTAGTATGAAATTGCTCCGTGTCTTCCTCGAGGTCAATGTCCTCCATGTCTTGGCTCGGGTTTTCTATATTAAGACTCCGGAATAATGTTGACCAGGTTTTCACGCTCTAAATGGATTCAATCACCTAGTCAACTGTTCAACTTCAAGTCAGTACTCAATACTATGCGTTACCAGCTCTGAAGCCAAGTACCGCTCAGTACAGTTAATATGCGCCAATCTGCGTCGATCGGAGCTGAAAACTTGTGTTTCCTCGGTTTGAAGCACGGGGAATACAACGCTACCAGCCCAATGTGTCCTGGGCGATTTATTAGTCTGAAGCAGGCAGAGCAGTAATCCGAGGCGAACCGTTCGGCACTTCCGTGTAACTTCGTCAATTTTACAGCTCTAGTGCTGAACACTGGATTGATTATATGTCAGTTCGCGCGTAGATCAGTGGTACAACTCCTGTTTAAAACACGCCCGTAGTTATAGAGATAGCTCAATTTTTGATTAGGGTACAGGGTCCCTATACACCGGAGGACATTATAGTGAAATCAAGTCAAACCGGAGCGCCACTAGCCGCTGCTCCGTGTCCTCCACCTTTAACTTGGTTTTAGTATGAAATTGCTCCGTGTCTTCGTCGAGGTCAATGTCCTCCATGTCTTGGCTCGGGTTTTCTATATTAAGACTCCGGAATAATGTTGACCAGGTTTTCGCGCTGTAAAGGGATTCAATCACCTAGTCAACTGTTCAACTTCAAGTCAGTACTCAATACTATGCGTTACCAGCTCTGAAGCCAAGTACCGCTCAGTACAGTTAATATGCGCCAATCTGCGTCGATCGGAGCTGAAAACTTGTGTTTCCTCGGTTTGAAGCACGGGGAATACAACGCTACCAGCCCCATGTGTCCTGGGCGATTTATTAGTCTGAAGCAGGCAGAGCAGTAATCCGAGGCGAACCGTTCGGCACTTCCGTGTAACTTCGTCAATTTTACAGCTCTAGTGCTGAACACTGGATTGATTATATGTCAGTTCGCGCGTAGATCAGTGGTACAACTCCTGTTTAAAACACGCCCGTAGTTATAGAGATAGCTCAATTTTTGATTAGGGTACAGGGTCCCTATACACCGGAGGACATTATAGTGAAATCAAGTCAAACCGGAGCGCCACTAGCCGCTGCTCCGTGTCCTCCACCTTTTGACTTGGTTTTAGTATGAAATTGCTCCGTGTCTTCCTCGAGGTCAATGTCTTCCATGTCTTGGCTCGGGTTTTCTATATTAAGACTCCGGAATAATGTTGACCAGGTTTTCACGCTCTAAATGGATTCAATCACCTAGTCAACTGTTCAACTTCAAGTCAGTACTCAATACTATGCGTTACCAGCTCTGAAGCCAAGTACCGCTCAGTACAGTTAATATGCGCCAATCTGCGTCGATCGGAGCTGAAAACTTGTGTTTCCTCGGTTTGAAGCACGGGGAATACAACGCTACCAGCCCCATGTGTCCTGGGCGATTTATTAGTCTGAAGCAGGCAGAGCAGTAATCCGAGGCGAACCGTTCGGCACTTCCGTGTAACTTCGTCAATTTTACAGCTCTAGTGCTGAACACTGGATTGATTATATGTCAGTTCGCGCGTAGATCAGGGGTACAACTCCTGTTTAAAACACGCCCGTAGTTATAGAGATAGCTCAATTTTTGATTAGGGTACAGGGTCCCTATACACCGGAGGACATTATAGTGAAATCAAGTCAAACCGGAGCGCCACTAGCCGCTGCTCCGTGTCCTCCACCTTTTGACTTGGTTTTAGTATGAAATTGCTCCGTGTCTTCCTCGAGGTCAATGTCCTCCATGTCTTGGCTCGGGTTTTCTATATTAAGACTCCGGAATAATGTTGACCAGGTTTTCACGCTCTAAAGGGATTCAATCACCTAGTCAACTGTTCAACTTCAAGTCAGTACTCAATACTATGCGTTACCAGCTCTGAAGCCAAGTACCGCTCAGTACAGTTAATATGCGCCAATCTGCGTCGATCGGAGCTGAAAACTTGTGTTTCCTCGGTTTGAAGCACGGGGAATACAACGCTACCAGCCCCATGTGTCCTGGGCGATTTATTAGTCTGAAGCAGGCAGAGCAGTAATCCGAGGCGAACCGTTCGGCACTTCCGTGTAACTTCGTCAATTTTACAGCTCTAGTGCTGAACACTGGATTGATTATATGTCAGTTCGCGCGTAGATCAGTGGTACAACTCCTGTTTAAAACACGCCCGTAGTTATAGAGATAGCTCAATTTTTGATTAGGGTACAGGGTCCCTATACACCGGAGGACATTATAGTGAAATCAAGTCAAACCGGAGCGCCACTAGCCGCTGCTCCGTGTCCTCCACCTTTTGACTTGGTTTTAGTATGAAATTGCTCCGTGTCTTCCTCGAGGTCAATGTCCTCCATGTCTTGGCTCGGGTTTTCTATATTAAGACTCCGGAATAATGTTGACCAGGTTTTCGCGCTGTAAAGGGATTCAATCACCTAGTCAACTGTTCAACTTCAAGTCAGTACTCAATACTATGCGTTACCAGCTCTGAAGCCAAGTACCGCTCAGTACAGTTAATATGCGCCAATCTGCGTCGATCGGAGCTGAAAACTTGTGTTTCCTCGGTTTGAAGCACGGGGAATACAACGCTACCAGCCCCATGTGTCCTGGGCGATTTATTAGTCTGAAGCAGGCAGAGCAGTAATCCGAGGCGAACCGTTCGGCACTTCCGTGTAACTTCGTCAATTTTACAGCTCTAGTGCTGAACACTGGATTGATTATATGTCAGTTCGCGCGTAGATCAGTGGTACAACTCCTGTTTAAAACACGCCCGTAGTTATAGAGATAGCTCAATTTTTGATTAGGGTACAGGGTCCCTATACACCGGAGGACATTATAGTGAAATCAAGTCAAACCGGAGCGCCACTAGCCGCTGCTCCGTGTCCTCCACCTTTAACTTGGTTTTAGTATGAAATTGCTCCGTGTCTTCCTCGAGGTCAATGTCCTCCATGTCTTGGCTCGGGTTTTCTATATTAAGACTCCGGAATAATGTTGACCAGGTTTTCGCGCTGTAAAGGGATTCAATCACCTAGTCAACTGTTCAACTTCAAGTCAGTACTCAATACTATGCGTTACCAGCTCTGAAGCCAAGTACCGCTCAGTACAGTTAATATGCGCCAATCTGCGTCGATCGGAGCTGAAAACTTGTGTTTCCTCGGTTTGAAGCACGGGGAATACAACGCTACCAGCCCCATGTGTCCTGGGCGATTTATTAGTCTGAAGCAGGCAGAGCAGTAATCCGAGGCGAACCGTTCGGCACTTCCGTGTAACTTCGTCAATTTTACAGCTCTAGTGCTGAACACTGGATTGATTATATGTCAGTTCGCGCGTAGATCAGTGGTACAACTCCTGTTTAAAACACGCCCGTAGTTATAGAGATAGCTCAATTTTTGATTAGGGTACAGGGTCCCTATACACCGGAGGACATTATAGTGAAATCAAGTCAAACCGGAGCGCCACTAGCCGCTGCTCCGTGTCCTCCACCTTTTGACTTGGTTTTAGTATGAAATTGCTCCGTGTCTTCCTCGAGGTCAATGTCCTCCATGTCTTGGCTCGGGTTTTCTATATTAAGACTCCGGAATAATGTTGACCAGGTTTTCGCGCTGTAAAGGGATTCAATCACCTAGTCAACTGTTCAACTTCAAGTCAGTACTCAATACTATGCGTTACCAGCTCTGAAGCCAAGTACCGCTCAGTACAGTTAATATGCGCCAATCTGCGTCGATCGGAGCTGAAAACTTGTGTTTCCTCGGTTTGAAGCACGGGGAATACAACGCTACCAGCCCCATGTGTCCTGGGCGATTTATTAGTCTGAAGCAGGCAGAGCAGTAATCCGAGGCGAACCGTTCGGCACTTCCGTGTAACTTCGTCAATTTTACAGCTCTAGTGCTGAACACTGGATTGATTATATGTCAATTCGCGCGTAGATCAGGGGTACAACTCCTGTTTAAAACACGCCCGTAGTTATAGAGATAGCTCAATTTTTGATTAGGGTACAGGGTCCCTATACACCGGAGGACATTATAGTGAAATCAAGTCAAACCGGAGCGCCACTAGCCGCTGCTCCGTGTCCTCCACCTTTTGACTTGGTTTTAGTATGAAATTGCTCCGTGTCTTCCTCGAGGTCAATGTCCTCCATGTCTTGGCTCGGGTTTTCTATATTAAGACTCCGGAATAATGTTGACCAGGTTTTCACGCTCTAAATGGATTCAATCACCTAGTCAACTGTTCAACTTCAAGTCAGTACTCAATACTATGCGTTACCAGCTCTGAAGCCAAGTACCGCTCAGTACAGTTAATATGCGCCAATCTGCGTCGATCGGAGCTGAAAACTTGTGTTTCCTCGGTTTGAAGCACGGGGAATACAACGCTACCAGCCCCATGTGTCCTGGGCGATTTATTAGTCTGAAGCAGGCAGAGCAGTAATCCGAGGCGAACCGTTCGGCACTTCCGTGTAACTTCGTCAATTTTACAGCTCTAGTGCTGAACACTGGATTGATTATATGTCAGTTCGCGCGTAGATCAGTGGTACAACTCCTGTTTAAAACACGCCCGTAGTTATAGAGATAGCTCAATTTTTGATTAGGGTACAGGGTCCCTATACACCGGAGGACATTATAGTGAAATCAAGTCAAACCGGAGCGCCACTAGCCGCTGCTCCGTGTCCTCCACCTTTTGACTTGGTTTTAGTATGAAATTGCTCCGTGTCTTCGTCGAGGTCAATGTCCTCCATGTCTTGGCTCGGGTTTTCTATATTAAGACTCCGGAATAATGTTGACCAGGTTTTCGCGCTGTAAAGGGATTCAATCACCTAGTCAACTGTTCAACTTCAAGTCAGTACTCAATACTATGCGTTACCAGCTCTGAAGCCAAGTACCGCTCAGTACAGTTAATATGCGCCAATCTGCGTCGATCGGAGCTGAAAACTTGTGTTTCCTCGGTTTGAAGCACGGGGAATACAACGCTACCAGCCCCATGTGTCCTGGGCGATTTATTAGTCTGAAGCAGGCAGAGCAGTAATCCGAGGCGAACCGTTCGGCACTTCCGTGTAACTTCGTCAATTTTTCAGCTCTAGTGCTGAACACTGGATTGATTATATGTCAGTTCGCGCGTAGATCAGTGGTACAACTCCTGTTTAAAACACGCCCGTAGTTATAGAGATAGCTCAATTTTTGATTAGGGTACAGGGTCCCTATACACCGGAGGACATTATAGTGAAATCAAGTCAAACCGGAGCGCCACTAGCCGCTGCTCCGTGTCCTCCACCTTTTGACTTGGTTTTAGTATGAAATTGCTCCGTGTCTTCCTCGAGGTCAATGTCCTCCATGTCTTGGCTCGGGTTTTCTATATTAAGACTCCGGAATAATGTTGACCAGGTTTTCACGCTCTAAATGGATTCAATCACCTAGTCAACTGTTCAACTTCAAGTCAGTACTCAATACTATGCGTTACCAGCTCTGAAGCCAAGTACCGCTCAGTACAGTTAATATGCGCCAATCTGCGTCGATCGGAGCTGAAAACTTGTGTTTCCTCGGTTTGAAGCACGGGGAATACAACGCTACCAGCCCCATGTGTCCTGGGCGATTTATTAGTCTGAAGCAGGCAGAGCAGTAATCCGAGGCGAACCGTTCGGCACTTCCGTGTAACTTCGTCAATTTTACAGCTCTAGTGCTGAACACTGGATTGATTATATGTCAGTTCGCGCGTAGATCAGTGGTACAACTCCTGTTTAAAACACGCCCGTAGTTATAGAGATAGCTCAATTTTTGATTAGGGTACAGGGTCCCTATACACCGGAGGACATTATAGTGAAATCAAGTCAAACCGGAGCGCCACTAGCCGCTGCTCCGTGTCCTCCACCTTTTGACTTGGTTTTAGTATGAAATTGCTCCGTGTCTTCCTCGAGGTCAATGTCCTCCATGTCTTGGCTCGGGTTTTCTATATTAAGACTCCGGAATAATGTTGACCAGGTTTTCACGCTCTAAATGGATTCAATCACCTAGTCAACTGTTCAACTTCAAGTCAGTACTCAATACTATGCGTTACCAGCTCTGAAGCCAAGTACCGCTCAGTACAGTTAATATGCGCCAATCTGCGTCGATCGGAGCTGAAAACTTGTGTTTCCTCGGTTTGAAGCACGGGGAATACAACGCTACCAGCCCCATGTGTCCTGGGCGATTTATTAGTCTGAAGCAGGCAGAGCAGTAATCCGAGGCGAACCGTTCGGCACTTCCGTGTAACTTCGTCAATTTTACAGCTCTAGTGCTGAACACTGGATTGATTATATGTCAATTCGCGCGTAGATCAGGGGTACAACTCCTGTTTAAAACACGCCCGTAGTTATAGAGATAGCTCAATTTTTGATTAGGGTACAGGGTCCCTATACACCGGAGGACATTATAGTGAAATCAAGTCAAACCGGAGCGCCACTAGCCGCTGCTCCGTGTCCTCCACCTTTTGACTTGGTTTTAGTATGAAATTGCTCCGTGTCTTCCTCGAGGTCAATGTCCTCCATGTCTTGGCTCGGGTTTTCTATATTAAGACTCCGGAATAATGTTGACCAGGTTTTCACGCTCTAAATGGATTCAATCACCTAGTCAACTGTTCAACTTCAAGTCAGTACTCAATACTATGCGTTACCAGCTCTGAAGCCAAGTACCGCTCAGTACAGTTAATATGCGCCAATCTGCGTCGATCGGAGCTGAAAACTTGTGTTTCCTCGGTTTGAAGCACGGGGAATACAACGCTACCAGCCCCATGTGTCCTGGGCGATTTATTAGTCTGAAGCAGGCAGAGCAGTAATCCGAGGCGAACCGTTCGGCACTTCCGTGTAACTTCGTCAATTTTACAGCTCTAGTGCTGAACACTGGATTGATTATATGTCAATTCGCGCGTAGATCAGTGGTACAACTCCTGTTTAAAACACGCCCGTAGTTATAGAGATAGCTCAATTTTTGATTAGGGTACAGGGTCCCTATACACCGGAGGACATTATAGTGAAATCAAGTCAAACCGGAGCGCCACTAGCCGCTGCTCCGTGTCCTCCACCTTTTGACTTGGTTTTAGTATGAAATTGCTCCGTGTCTTCGTCGAGGTCAATGTCCTCCATGTCTTGGCTCGGGTTTTCTATATTAAGACTCCGGAATAATGTTGACCAGGTTTTCGCGCTGTAAAGGGATTCAATCACCTAGTCAACTGTTCAACTTCAAGTCAGTACTCAATACTATGCGTTACCAGCTCTGAAGCCAAGTACCGCTCAGTACAGTTAATATGCGCCAATCTGCGTCGATCGGAGCTGAAAACTTGTGTTTCCTCGGTTTGAAGCACGGGGAATACAACGCTACCAGCCCCATGTGTCCTGGGCGATTTATTAGTCTGAAGCAGGCAGAGCAGTAATCCGAGGCGAACCGTTCGGCACTTCCGTGTAACTTCGTCAATTTTACAGCTCTAGTGCTGAACACTGGATTGATTATATGTCAGTTCGCGCGTAGATCAGTGGTAAAACTCCTGTTTAAAACACGCCCGTAGTTATAGAGATAGCTCAATTTTTGATTAGGGTACAGGGTCCCTATACACCGGAGGACATTATAGTGAAATCAAGTCAAACCGGAGCACCACTAGCCGCTGCTCCGTGTCCTCCACCTTTTGACTTGGTTTTAGTATGAAATTGCTCCGTGTCTTCGTCGAGGTCAATGTCCTCCATGTCTTGGCTCGGGTTTTCTATATTAAGACTCCCCCAGCGGATGGGGTGCTATGTGGATAGGAGCCAGAGTCAAGACTGTGTAGGCATCGGAGATACGGTGTACTCGACTGCCGGAAGGACGCGGATCAAGATCACGCTGGCAGGGTACCTGGTATATTTGTTTGACATCTGGGTTGGTGATCTGTCGGGGCAAGAAGCGATCCTGGGGATGGATTTCATGGTGCCGGCGGGGATCCGGTTGGATCTAGCTGATGGGTCACTATGCCTCCCAGATGAGGTGCGGATCCAGCTCAGCGGCAGACGCCAGTTGTATAACGACAAGGCAAGGATCGTCCGGTTGGACCAGCATTTGCAGATCGACGTAGTAGATTCGATGGAAGTGCCCATGCGGAGGCAAAACTCGGATCAGGACACGTTGTGGGTGACCCGGGGAAGCCGATGGGTGCCGACAGTGAGTCGAGGACCAGGCAAGGCACTCTATCTGACGATCACGAACATCGGAGAAAGGAAACTGATTTTACAAAGCGATGAGCGGATAGCGATGTGGCTGGCCGGAGATCGGGTGCCTCGACTGCAAGGTTTTGTGACGGCCGGATCTCGCCGCTACTTGGAGTGGCAGAATCTGGCTCTACAAGCAACCACGGACGCTAAAGTACCAGAGAAGTACCGACGTCCCGAACAGCCCGATCTACCAGCGGTGGAACGACCAACCTATCCAACTCCACGGGCGATACTGCGCAAGCCCAGACCAGGCGACGACCAACGGTTGAGGTCGAGGGAGCAGAGTTTTGTTCTACCAGTCCAGGTATCTGGGAATATACCGGATCCGGGAGCAGAAGTAGATGATCCAACGCCAACCTCCCAGGATGGGGACCTTGAGTTAACGGCCGACCCAGATTCGGATAGACAGCCTGTAGACGAAGCCGTGAACGAGTCAGAAAGCCAGAATACGGAAGAAGTGACGGGCGTCCCGAAGGAAGGTCGGAAAGAAGTGAAAGAGACAACTCCTGAGACGGCACCGTCGGATCCAACCTCTGGAGGGATGACAGCTAAAGTTGCTAGCCCTGTAGAGGATGAGCAAGTATGCTATCGCGAGGGAGGCGATCTCAGAGCTGAAGAAGTGGAGTCGGAAATGGCTGTGTTGCCCGAGGATGCACAATCGACCGAAGAGGTGACAATAGAAGATATTCAAGTAGGGGATCCGACCGTCAACTCAGCGGAAGAGATAGATCGACTACGGCGGCTGATCTGGAGGCGTCGACACCTGCTTATCGGGAAGGGCAACGCACTGCCCCCCGCAGCCAGAGGAATCGTCTGCGATATCGATGTGGGAGGCGCTAAACCCGTCGCGCAGCGGGTACGCAAAGTGGCTCCCCAGTTTCGGGAGAAGCTCTCCGATCTGATCAAGGGGTTGCTTGGGGCTCGGATCATTAATATGTCAACTTCATCCTGGGCCTCGCCGACTGTGGTGATCATCAAGAAGAATGGGGTGGATATCAGGCTTTGTATTGACTACCGGTTGGTCAACAGCCTGACGAGGCTTATGATCTACCCGATGCCTCTGATCAACGACTTACTGGAAGATCTGGATAAGGTGCTGTGGTACTGCTCGCTAGACATGGCCAGCGGATTTTGGGTTGTAACTATGACAGACCGCGCACGCGCGATCTCAGCGTTCATTACCCCCTTCGGACTGTTCGAGTGGAACAGAATGCCCTTTGGCCTGAAGAACGCCCCGCAGATCTATCAGCGGATGCTCGATAACGCGCTGTACGGTTTCACGCGGATCCCACGATTGGAAGGAGGCTCCGTGCCAGGGCGGCCGGATCCAAGGGCAAATACGGATCTGATACCCTCCGAACCTAAGAACGACGGCAAGAAGTCGGTGCTGGGGCGCAGATCCTACATTGACGATATTATGATCACGGCCGAGTCCTGGGACCACCTCTGCAGCAGGGTGGAAGGTTTGCTCGACGTGTGCGACGAGTGGAACCTCTCAATTAGTGTTGTAAAGAGTTTCTGGGGTAAGGATCGGGTGGAGTATCTCGGGCATAAGGTGTCGAGCCATGGACTGGAGGCGAACCCGAAAGATCTGTCGACACTGACGGAACCACCGTTCCCCGGTTCGCTCCGGGCCATGCAATCCTTTTTGGGGAGCCTCAACTACTACAGTAAATTTATTGAGGATTACGCGATTTACGCTGCAGTGCTGTACGAACTACGGGAAGTTGACTTCGCAGCCATGAGTAAGCCGGAGAACCGATCTCGCATCCAAGATCTGGCAGCAGTCGTAGATGACAGTATGGGTGGAGTCGACGAGCAGACTGAGGCCGATCTACGCTGGATCCGGGCCCACAAGTCGTTCGCCAAGCTGAAGGAGAAGGTGGCGGCCACGCCGATCCTGCGTCACTTCCAACCAGAACTACAGCCAGTGGTGGTCGTCTATGCCAATGATTGGGCGATCTCTGCGGCCCTGATGCAAGAGCATGACGATGTGTTCCACCCGGTTATGTTCGCGAGCCGTACATTGAAGTCAAACGAGCTGAACTACGGGATCGTGGAGAAGGAGGTGTTAGCCCTGCTCCGTGTCTTGGATTTGGGATATAATCTGTTGGTGGGACGGGAGATCAAGGTGTTGGCTCGCTACTCGATCCTGGCCTGGTTATTCAGAGCCTCTGGGCTACAAGGACGGCTCGGACAGTGGGCAGCTCTGCTATCCCCTTGGACTCTCGAAATCGTGAAGTGCACGAAAGGGGAAGACGAGATCCTGGGGGCGATTGCCGCTACCATCACTCCCCGAGCTGAGGTGGATCAAGCCTTGATCGCCATCGCGCCACGGAAGGAACCTCGACGCAAGATCCAGGCCCCGATCCCGACGGTGTACTCCGGGGAAAGTCTGTGGGTGGTGAGCTTTGACGGGTCTGCCCGTGTCAAGCGTGGTGGGGGCGCTTATAGCGCGATCTTGTGGAAACTGCCCGAATGGACAGTGGTGAAGGCCCGATCGGAGTATGTGGATGGCCTGACAGTCAACGAGGCTGAATATCGAGGCCTATTGCTGTGCATGGATTTGCTGGAGGGAGAGAGTCAGCAGCGTCTAGTGGTATGCGGCGACTCTAACCTGGTGATCCGACAAGTACGGGGCGAGATCGACTGCAAGGCCCCCGGCTTGACGTTGTTAAAGCAGAAAGCGCTGGACCGGTTATTGGCATGGCCGAATCACGAACGGCTCCACGTAAAGCGAGACTGGAATGGAAGCGCGGGCAGTCTGGCCGGTGCTGCCCTACAGCGTCAAGCTGGAGTCGACGTGGAAGAGGATTCCGATCTCGAGAATCTGGTAACACTGAATCGCCTGCAAGAGATCCTAGTGGTGAGGGAGGCAGAAGAGCATCCCACAGCCAGGATCTGCCCGGTAGCTACGAGAGCGGCCAGCGGCTCCAGATCCCGTCCCGCAGTGCTCCAGGAGGAAGTGGTGAGAGATTTACGGGTTGGGAGGATCAAGCAGGCCCAAGACGAGGAAGTATGGATCGCCGGGTTAAAGAAATACCTGGTGGGAACTGCACACGACTTGTCACCTGAAGATATCAAGTCCTACAATGCTATCGGATCCGACTACGAAGTGGATCTGGACGGACTGCTGTTCTACTGTCCGCCCGCCAAACGGACGACGGAAGAGCGTGATGGGCTGATGCGGCTGGTGGTTCCTGAGACGCTGCAGCAAGATGTGCTACACCACTACCACTCTAGCCTCGAAGGGGGACACCAAGGGATCGGACGAACATACCAGCGGATCCGAGACCATTTTCATTGGAGAGGACTCTATCGCAGCGTTCAGCGCTATGTTGGAGAGTGCGTGGACTGCGAGACGGGAAAGGGGCGGCCCACACTTCAAGGGGAGTCGCCGAGTAACATCCAAGCGACCTATCCGTTCCAGATCATCGCGATGGACCATATTCCCTCGCTGCCCAAATCACACAAAGGTAACACCGAGTTGTTGATCTGGGTGGATCTGTT
The DNA here is from genome assembly GCA_033557925.1 of Phytophthora x cambivora. Classification (NCBI taxonomy): domain Eukaryota; phylum Oomycota; class Peronosporomycetes; order Peronosporales; family Peronosporaceae; genus Phytophthora; species Phytophthora x cambivora. Next base: position 67,094 of record JAUCEB010000008.1, on the reverse strand, counting down.
CACCGGGTATGTGATTGCGAAAGCGAGCGCGTCGAGAACCGCACAAACAATAGCAGAATCATACGAGGAGTGCGTGTTCAGGAGATTCGGAGCCAGCGAGGTGATCCGGCACGATCGAGAGCCTGGATTTATGGCCGACTTCTTCAGATCTTTTAACAAGATCCTGGGCCAGCGACAGCGGGCTACGATGGCATACCGACCCCAGGCAAACGGAACGGCTGAACGAATGGTGCAGACCACGACTCGCGCACTCAAGATGTATCTGCAGGAGCTAGATCAACGGGATTGGGACGAATATGCGGAGAGGCTCACATTCGCCATTAACACAGCCCAAGACCGGATCCGAGGGGAGATACCTTTCTACTTGGTACATGGGTGGGACGCCCGATCCACACTGAAGGCGACTTTACCGGTAGGCAGTACCGCACGTCGAGATCGGGAGCCTCGGAGATGGAGATATCAGATCCAACGGTATTACCAACAGGCGAGGTCACAAGTCGGTGAGCGGATTAGAGAGGCCATCTCAGATCGAGCGGTCCGTCACAATGAAGAGGTCCGACCACATGAGATCGAGATCGGGTCTCAGGTGTGGCTATATCTGGATCGAGTGAAGGAAGGCTACGCTAAAAAGCTGGCACACTTGTGGCATGGCCCTTTCAGGGTGATGGAGAAGATCGGAGAGCATGCGGTCAAGATCGAGACTGCGGGTACAGAATACCGGTTGTTCCCTGTAGTACACATCTCCAAGCTCAAGCTAGTAAGGACATTCCCTGACAGACCTACAGCTCGTCTGCTCGGCCAAGAATCGGAACGCGTAGACCTAGACGAAGCCCTCCTCCCCGAAGACAGCTGGATCCGCGACTTAGATGAAGACGAGTATGAAGTAGAGAAGGTCACAGACATGAGGACGGGGAAGCGTACTCGATATGGCCGGATCTACCGCGAATTCCTGGTACATTGGCGAGGATACGGAGATCCGACATGGGTGGACGAAGCGGATCTCAACTGCGGAGCGTTGCTGCATGAGTTCCTCCGGAATCACACCAGCCGAAACCGGTTCGGAGTGATGCAGTCTCATGAGGAGTAGTGAGACGGAAACCTCGAGGACGAGTTGGTCGTACTCGAGTGAGAAGAGGGAGACGGATCTGCAAGGGGGGTGCAGATCGGAGGAAGGAGAAGTGAGTGTTTACATATGGATCAAGAGAAAGAAGGCGAAGATGACTCAAGAGGTGCATTAACGATTATGGGAGCTAAACGAAGGAGTGAATGCAGCTAAACAACGAGGAAGGTGGGTGTAGGAACTACGCGGCGTTTTGAGCCTGGACCCCAAAGAACTTGTCCTTGAGACGGGAGATCGAGCGGGCCGGATGCTCCTCGGGCGTGTCGCGGAAGTGATTACGCCACGGATCTTCTGAGTTAGCTTCGTCCAGGGCTTCAAGGAGGTCGGTAGGTTCGGCGCGACGAAGTTTGGGGTCTCGGAGGTTGGCTTGGCGCGACGCCAGCCCCGGATACCAGATCACGGTCTCCGATCGCTTGGGAAAGTGGAGGAAGAACGGATCCAGCAGCAAATCCAGGTCGCACCAACCTTCACGCATCGCTAAGATGAAAATCTCCAGGAACGCTTTCCAGTGAGCCCCAGCATGCGAACGGCGGTTGTTGCGCTCCTTCTTGTAAACTTCCAGCCAAGGCTGGTTCTTCATCATTGTCGGGGTGATTACGAAGGAGTGGGTGGACTCCCAGTACGACTGCAGACAGTCAGGCTCGTGGGTCGTATAGCGCCGGATCGCGACCCCGAGACGTCCTCCCACATCGTCCTCAAAGGAGATCGGATCGGCATCAGTGGCTCTCTCCAGGACTTTCCAAGGTCGGGAATCCAGTAGGGCCCGCACGTTATCCTCCGTGATTAATTCCACACAGCAATCTTGGGGCTTGACTTGGCGCCGATCGGTGGGAGCAATTCGAGGAAACATCCAGCCCGGGCGAGTGGGAAGGACTGGAAACAACACGTTGATCAGCATGGTGACCATGGCCTTGTCCGAGATTTGGTCGGCCAGCCACGGATCCACCTCTCGTTGGATCATAGCGTGTGCTCGACCGCGCCCCGGGATGCACAACTCCTCCCGAGCAAACGGCGCCACGGGCTTCATTGGATCCGGAGCGGAAGATCCGGCAGAACGGCGAGATGGCGTAGCTGAAGGATCCCCCGAAGAGCTCACCTTCGGAGTAGGCCGAGAGGTCGAATCCACGCCAGATCCAGAGCTATCTGACCCGTCCGGCGAAGCACCGGATCTGGCCACTTTAGGCCCGCTTCGAGGAGAAGCCAGCCGGCGCCGACGTTCAGCAGAGCGAGACTGAGCGAGGGCTTGCAAGGTCTGATCCTCCAGGAGGTCCTTGGTCACTTCAGCGGTATCCTCGTCCTCCTCCTCGTCGCTTCCCGACTTGGCGTCTGAGTCCTCCCCACCACCAGATCCGACGGACGCTGGAGGTCCAGAACCGGCATCCGAGTTCGCATCGCTAACATCGGACCCTCCGCGGTCGTCGTCCGCGAGATGCCCTTCGTCCTGAGTCAGGTCAACGGGACTGGAACCACTCCCACTAGCCGAAGGCTTGGATCCCTGGGATCTACAGTCGTCGCTACCGGGAGAGAGTGGAGCTGCTCGACGCTTGGCAGGGGGCGCGGGACTGGACCCGGGCGACGCCGTGGAGCTGCGCGGTCGTTTAGAGCTTGGAGGTGAGGTGGCAGTACAAGACCCGGATGGAACCGGATCCTGAAGGCTGGCCGGAGGATCTTGAGTGGAGGGACCAACCGGCGTGCTACGCAGTGAGTGCAACACGGCGGCTGGACCAGAGGCACCCACGTCCGCGACCGAGACTGGCCCCACCGCCGCGGCCACAGTCGCTATCTTCTGATTAGCGATGTCGAGATCGCGCTGGAGGACGTCGCGTTCTCGTTGAACCCGATCACGCGCGTCACGGGCAGCGTCTCTCTCACGTCGTAACACTCGGACCGAGTGCTCCAAATCTTGGAGGCGACGCTTCGTGTCCGCGAGCTCCTTGGTTGGGACTCCCTGTGCCTTCTTAACGGTGGCCAACTTGGCGTCTGTGAGAGATATGGAAAGAAGCACAATCGAAGAGTTAGTGTGAGAGGTCAAGATCGAAGGAAGGAAGAAGATGACATACTGAGATCCGAGACGTCGCCACGGAGGCGGTCGGCGTCGTCCCGCGCGGCATCGCGATCCTGGACCGTGCGATTCAGATCGTGGGTCGAGGCCGCCTGGAGAGCTCGAAGACGGTTCAACTCTGCCGAAGAGTCGCGGCACGAACGCTGGTGCCCCTGGAGATCTTCTTCCACAGCACCCAGGCGATCAGCAACGCGTACCGCCTCGGCTTGAGCTGCATCTCGTTCTCGGATTAGCCGAGTCAAGTCCGAAGGAGTCACACTCGAAGTTTCAGTGAGCTGGGCGACTTGAGTCTCAGCCTGCTGTAAGGCCTCAGTAGCCCGAGCTAGACTGGTCTCCGTGAGGAGAAGTTCGTGCTCCGCGTTCTCGCGAGCACGGTCCAGATCGTTGCGGTCGCCTTGAAGTTGCTCGATTTCGTCACCGGCCAGCCGCACCTCCTCGGCAAGATGATCGCTCTGATCCTGAAGGACGTCTCGCTCAGCGACCACGTCGTCGAAGCGCGATCCGAGGCTGCGGAACTCCGCCTCATGCTGTCGGAGCCGGGATTCAAGGTTGGCCACGCTCGGATCGGGGGCGGCGCCCTGATCTCTTGGTTCTTGGAAAGACGTAATCTCGGCCCGGAGCCGTCTCCCCTCCTCACGTTGCGCGGCGTACAACTCCTCCAGAGTTCGGAGTTCGCGGGTCTGCCGAAGCAGGGTACGAGAGAGACGGTGCTGCCCGTCGGCCGTCAGGCTTCGGGAAGACGCGGCAGTCTGGAGATCGGCATGCGCGCTGGACAGGCGTCCGCGCAGTAAGGAGTTGAGGCGGCGGAGCTCGTCAGCATCAGCCCCGGCCGGAGGAGACTGGCTTGGCGATCCTGGAGGCGACGCGGAAGACATGGAGATCTTGAACTGGCGGACCAAAAGGACGGAGTGTACGGACAAGAATGTTGTGAAGTCGGAACCAACGCCGGAGTGATGGAAAGTGCTCGCAGTGATGTCAGTTGAGTAACAACAACTACGAGCAGGAGGCGACTGTGGAGAAGCGAGATCCGAGAAATCGGAGATCGCCGTTGATTGACAAGTGAGAGACTGGGACCCGGCTGGTCACTATTATGAAACACTGACCTGGCGGGATCTACACAAGGGAGGAAGCAGGGAGACGCAGACGGAAGCTGACAGAGCGCCGAACGGGCAGAGTGGATGTGGATCAACGGTGGTAGCCCAGATCAAGTGGTTCGAAGAGGATCGGAGGATTTGGATCTGGAGCCCAGATCGGGATCAGATCTGATACCGGGGCCCAGATCCAGCATTGCGGATCCGGCGATGACGGCACGCCAGAGGCCTGGATGACGTCATAACGGAGGTAAAGGGAGGCTGCAGAGCCGGTAGGTATCGATGGGATGATAGCTGGATAGAAGGATAGGTATGTAGGATGGGATCGGACTTAAGCATAAATCAGTATCGAATTTGCCTTGGACATCGCAACCGCCTTCGCCTTCGCTTGGAAACGGGAACTACATTGGCCCTAGAAGAAGAAGAAGAGGTAGCGTGCGGATCCCAGATCCACCGGAGTTCACAGCTTGGCCGGTCGGGTCTTCGACGCTCAACAACCACAGATCCCGCTATAGGAAGCGGCAAGCATCGCAAGGAAAGGAACCCGAAAGGGAACGTAAAGGACAAGACCCCGCAAAGGCAACCCCACAGCCCGGATCCAGATCCAGGCCACCAGATCCAAGTCTCAGACCACTTGATCTGGAAGTACAACCGCGAGCCGCGTGAAGATTTCCGCGCCGCTCCACCCCATCCCCGCGTCTCGCCAAGACTGTCTCGACTTCAAGGCGTTGACACTTCGGAAGACACCAGAAGAGCAGATCCAGCCCTACCGACGGGTACACAAGGTGACCCAGTTCAGCACACGTCACGGCAGATCGGAGTACCCCCTCCGTTAGTCGGTGTTCGGGCGCAGTTGGTAAGTTGGGTTGGCGATCTCGCTGATTTCGCTGATCCCGCTACACCACACTACCCTCCCACTGATGTCCCGATGGGAATGGGAAGGGAAGGTACCAGCCAAGTGGACGCCGCTCAAGGCCCCCGATCCGGAAGAAGAGCTCAAGGAGAGACTAGTTCCAGCCGCGATCAAGACTGAAACGTCAGCCCCGACATGGAACGAAGCGGATCTGGAGCTCAGATACCACCGAAAGGAGCTCCAAGACTTCATGACCCAAAACCCGATCATGCGGATCCCACAGCCTACGCAGATTGGCGACCAGACGGGACCAGTGACGGCCCCAGTTACGGCGAACGACAGGCTGGAGGAGATCAAGTTCCTCATGAATCTGCTACAGGAAGCGGGTCTAGTGGCTGGGGCATTCAACGCAGAAGACCTGTTCAAGCCACATCTGCGGATTTTCCAGTTGTCGACGAAGATGCTCTTCGATGAGCTGAAGGTTCCGGTAGGAGAGAAGGTGACAGACCCAAGCGCGACTTCGAGTCCAGACTCGTCTACCCAGATCGGCTCCACGGGGGACAGGACGTCTTCACCCTTCGTGTCGGCAGCCGAAGCAGACTCGGACGCGTACGTCGGATGTCGTTAGGCCCCGTTGGTGCAGCTATGCTACACGCCAGATCCAAAGTGCCGCGACAGACACCGGCCCGGTCCAAGGCTAAGAAGACGCCAGGAGCGGTGAGTAAGCCGACAGCCTCTTCACCCTATCTCACGATTGCGACAGACAGTGCCACGACATCGGCGGACAAGTTGAAATCTTACTTCCAAGCAGCCATGAGCCGTTTCTTTCGCGAACAGCAGATCTCCATGCCAAATCTGGCCACCAGAGCACTACCCAACCCGGGAACCCGAGACGTCGAGATGGAGTCCGCCAGATCGGAAGACTTGGAGAGGTTGCAATGGGAATACGACCCGGACGACCTGGACCCACCCCAGCAGCAGTGGCAACCGCAGCGGTCGGATCTTCTGAGTCGGCGCTGATCAAACGAGTCCGGATCTCTGCCATATTCAACCTGAAATAATTCACTGGAAAAGATCAGGATGATGACAGGGCGAGAGCATGGATCAGCAAGGTCAAGTTTTCATTCATGCGAGATCAAGCCTCCGATGAAGAGAAGTGTCTGACCCTCGCGGGTCTGCTTTCGGGACCGGCAAAGAACTGGTACCAGCAGCTGCCAAGATCCACGCGCAAAAATGGACAGAGTTGCTTCGGAGTTTCCAGATTTAATATTGCGGATTTGGAGTCTCGGTTGCCCGCCAGTATTACCAAGCGCGGACGCCTTCGGACGAATCAGCATTGAATTACCTGCACAGACTCGACGTGACAGGTCTAAGAGCGCGACTGAAGTTCAAGGACGGCGGCACCAAGGAACAAAAAGAGCACGTGGACCATTTCATTGAGACGTTGGGGGATCCAGAGCTGGCTGACCGGCTGACGTTGCTACTACTGTCGGACGCAGATGATTTGGAGGAAGTGTTGCGGGTCCTAGACAGGGCGAAGAGTTGCCAGAAGAAATCGGCGGCTGGATCCAGCCGATATCGGCAGAAAGCATCACCATCGCCATCGCCAGCTGCATCGGCCAAGCAAGTGCGTGCAATACAGAACCAAGCGCCAGACTCGGAATCCGACTCTAATTCGGACGGATCGGACTGAGACCGAGATGAGCATCGCACGATCTACCTCGCAGCTAATGACGAACACTCTCCGCCATGAGAGGAACCGAAGACCTCGGATCGTGAACAGTTGGATCGTCGCGTTCCGGATCCTCAACCCGGAGACCCTAGGCCATGATATCAAACGGATGGCACGGACCGGGGACGGTGCTCGCACTGTGGCTCCAAGAAGCACACTGATCTGGGATGTAAGAGATGTCTGACTTGCAAGACGTGTGGAAAGAGAGGCCACCCGGCGGACCATTGTGTGATCGTGTGCCGAGGATGTGGAGAGCTGCACGACATGGGGAAGTGCCCGATGGAGGAGTTCTATAACCAGATCCGTCAATGGTTTGATCCGGTTAAACATGCGGGGATGCTGCCAGAGATGGCGGAGAAGATGTTAAACAAGGACGCTCGCCGGGATGGAATCCGGTACGAGCCGAGCGCTCTAGGTATTGCATTTATGCATACGTGAACAGGCCATCGATAGATCAAGCTAGCAGAAGGCCAGATCTATGTGATAATACATTCGATCTACATGGGAAACGCACTGCCGCCATATCCAGACTTTGTCCCGCCAACGATTTCGACAGATCTGACGCCGCTGAAGTGATCAGTCTCGACCCTGGTACTTCGCGTGGCGACTGGAAACAACAGAATCCAGCTCTCTGGTTCTTGACCACTGAAGGGGAAAACATTCCCCTGAATCATCAGCCTAGCCTCGTAGCTGAATGTAAGCGAACTGGAGATCCGAGTCATTCGGATCTGTTGCCCGGAGAGTCGAGAGGATATTGGAAGCATCATGCGCCAGGGAAGTGGTTCTGATAGGTTAAGATTACCGGGAAGATTTACAATGAGAAGGCGATCTTGCTCCTCGACATCGGTGCCGAAGTGTCTATAGTGGATACCACGTTCGCTCAGCGGATGGGGTGCTATGTGGATAGAAGTCAGAGTCAAGATTGCGTAGGCATCGGGGACATGGTGTACTCGACAGCAGGAAGGACACGGATCAAGATCACGCTGACAGGATATCTGGTATACCTGTTCGATATCTGGGTATCCGGCCAAGAAGCTATCTTGGGAATGGAATTCATGATGCCGGCGGGGATCCGCGTGGATCTGGCAGATGGATCGCTGTGCCTCCCAGATGAGGTGCGGATCCAGCTCAGGGAAAGACGCCAGCTGTATAACGACAACGTGAGGATCGTTCGACTGGATCAATATTTGCAGATCGACGTAGGAGACTCAATGGAGGTGCCCATGCGGAGACAAACCTCAGATAAAGACTCATTGTGGGGGACCAGAGGTGACCAATGGAGCGGCTCGAACTGATATTAAAATCACCGCCGCGTATCGACGGCGCTTGGCTAATAGAGTATAAAAATGAAAGTCTAACCATGTAACCCGTAGAGTTCGTTTCCGCCAATAAGGGTATTTTCAAAACGCATTAGCCGCTATAGATTAGTTTGAGTATTTAGAGTTGATAGTTAAAATAATAAAATGTGTTTAAAGTTTGATCAGATAACGAGTTGTGGGAAGAATATTCGAAGAAGGTTTAGAATATAGTGTTTGATTGAACAACGCAAACTGTAGAGCCCGTAACCGGTGACAATGCTATTTTGAGGATGCAGAAACCGTTAAAAATACGGGCTAAAACATGATAAATATGCATGTATCGATGTTAGGATTAACCGCTGTTGAAAAATAGAAAATGGGGTTGATCACAGGAGGACATATAGTGATATTGAGGTAGAGATTATGTATTATATAATGACAAAAAGCTAATAGATATTTTTAATATAGTGATGTTGTTATATGAATTCAAGTGAATAAAAAGAAAACAAAATGAGATGCTAACGAATATGATAACAAAGAAATCATAGTATAACAACATGATATGTGTAAAAGATATTGGTATCAAACACGTTGAACGGTACATGTTTTGGTTATTGTAAAAGTTAGAATGTTTGAAATACATATACGCCGATTTAGTATGTGAAACATCGTTCAAGTAAATGACCGTTAAACCGCTAATATATTATTTAGTGTATACATATATATATATATTACGCCCCGGATGAACGTTCATCCTAGGGCTTTCTAGGGTCCTATCAGCCCAATTTAGACGTTCGTCTAGGGTCCGAATATGTTCGTCTAAGGCCCACGGAACCGAAAATATCGTATTTTCGGCTTTTTGATCTGCTAATTTGGGTTTCCCAACATCTTTCATAATTGATACCAGTAAACCCTAAAATTCCGTTTTGTTATGTTAGATCCAGGTTACTGCTCTGAATGTCAATATAAACTGGTATACTCATATGGATTTTGCTTATATACCTGCTATTCAACATAAATATGGAGTGACATCCACTTCGTAAACACGGCGCCGTTCACGGTACAGGGCTAGGCCTGGAGACCAACAAACCCGGAGACGCCGCGCGGATGCAGCCGCGCTCGCGGCGCCGAAGTCGGAGATCACGACGTCCGCCGCTGCGTCCGCCTGCAGTGCGCACAAGCTGGCGTCCGATGCCAGCCGCAGCCGCGCCGAAGAGGCTCCGCCGACTACGACGTCCGCCGAGCAGTTCAGCGTCGCCGCAAGCGCCCCGAGCTGCGTCACGTACAGCTGGCTGGCGGTGCGCAGCGTGCCGTTGATGTCCGTGCTATTGATGGTCGCGATGCCGCCGATGCTCTTTTGTGCGTTCACGACCAGCGCCTTGGACGCCTGACAGGATCCCGGCGCGACCGCCGCCAGTCTGGACGTGACCAGCAGTCCCGCCAGGCGCAGCCCGTCCGTCGCCCCGTTGTGCGAGGACACGTTGAAGGTCGGCGCCGCCGTGCCGCGCGGTCAGCGACATGACGCCGTTGGCGTCCACCGCCACGAAGCCTGCGCGCAAGGTGGTGAGTCCGCTCGCGGTGCTGAACACCGTGACGCTGGAGTTGGTTCAAGCCATGCGGGGGCTGTCGATAAACCCCTTCGCGAGCGAGAGCGAGGACCAGCACATCTGCAGCGACGAGCTGCCCGTGATGCTCTGGATCTGGATGTAGACAGAAGCCCACTGCGCCGCGTTCAACGCCACCCGTTGAAGTTGTCCGCGACGCCCAGCGCGATGTCGTTGCCGCTGGCGGCGATCGTCGTGCGCCGGCATCCATGGAGATCTGCACTGAGCGCGGCAGCAGGGTTGTTGTCCCACGCGAGCTGCGAGGCGTCGATCCCGCCGCGCGGCGAGCTCACGAACGAGTACTCGAAGGAGAAGTACGGCGAGCTGCCCTCGTCGCACTGGTACCGGATGTAGATGGGCACCCACTGCTTTGCGCACCCGACCGCTGGACGTCTCGGCCTACAAGTGGATCGCGAGCTGCGAGTTCACCCACATGCGCACGCGGTCGTTGCAGGTGATGAAGAACGTGTAGGTCTCCGAGTAGTTCGGGCGGATGCACCCGATGATCTCGTTGGAGTATCCGTCTGTCAGCCCCGCAGGGAAGAAGTTGGAAAACCGCAGCGTGTCGATTAGCTGGATGTCGACCGTGCGCCCCACCAGGTTTGCGGAGGAGTACGACTTGATGATCACCGAGACCACGTTGCGGTTGGATATCACGCCCGCCAGATCGAGCCGCGTCGCCTGGATGCGCTCGGTCTGGAGCGGGTTAACGCCTTTGACGCTGCCGAACGCGTCCAGCACCACGGCGCACATCGCGGTGGCCGTCTCGGGCACGACCGCCGTGGCGTTGAGGTATGCATCCGTAGCTCGCATCAGCGCGCCGCCCAGCTTGAGCCCCGCGGCCAATCCGTCGTGGCTAGCGATGTCGAGCGTGTTTACAGACGCGATCGCCGGCTGGCTGGCGGTCCCCACGCGCCCGACGAGTGTGGTCGCCGTCAGCGAGTTGATGTTGCTGATATTGCGGAGATCGTCGAGCACCAGCGCCTTCCGCCGCTCGGCCACGCCCTCCGTTGTGTCCGTGTTATTCAGCTAAGCCGGTCGGAGTGACCAGCTGGCCGTTCAGGGCGAGCCACGCCGTGGCCCCGCCGTGGTTTTCCACCTGCAGCGCCTGGACGGCGACTACGAACGGCTGGAAGGGGGTCATCAGCTGGCTGTCGAGCGCGTCGTGGATATGCGGGCCGGTCCGCGGAGCTTCAGCTTGTCGTTGGGCACGAGCGCTTTGTTGGCGGCGGCGACCCCCGCGGGCGTGTACATCAACCTGCTGAAAGCTCGCTTCGGGGAGCAGCAACTGGATCGTCACTTCCGTCTCACGCGGGAGACTAAGCAATTTATCATCACGCCGTGTGCCACCGCTCTGCTCATGATCGTGAGGGAGACGTCGCTCTCATTCGTCGTCGACTGGAATGACGAACTGCTGCGCAAGACAATGGCACCCGGGGCCAAGTACCGCAAACTCAACGACTCGTGCATCCTCATGAACGTCAACTTGGACGTCGTGGTTATGTCCATCTCGACGACGCTGGATCCGATCGCTTTCGCGGCTTCTTTCATCATTCAGAAGCGCAGTCAACACTGGAACGTCCGGAGCTTCGCGTCCTCCGTCTCCCGTCGCACTTCCTCCACGTACGCTGTTCGAGATGCCAGCAGACGGCCATCTCAAGGCCCCGCCATAACGCTCGACGAGGTGGTCAAACCTGTGCAGGCGCTCACAACGTTCGAGCAGCACTGCCTTGGCAGTCCGTTCACAAAACTCTTCAAGGACTGCGACGACTTCACGTACATGGCGTTCGTGGGCAAACGCTGCACGGCCATCGAGGCTCTGCTGCTCATATGTTATCTCTTGTACGGACTGCACGTGTACCAGGCTGGTTTGGTGGTGCTGCTACTCATGGCGCGACTCATTGGGTTCTACTATTCCTACATTCACAACGCACTGAAGGCTGCAGTAGCTACACGATTGTAGATGCCGCTGCGAGAGGTAACAGCCACATTGTGTCTTGGCTATAAATTTGCTGTTTACTCTTCTCAACATTGTTGACAACACCCAAAATTCAATCGAGGTGTTTATGTTTGCAACCCCGCTGGCCAACAAAGTAAGTCACAAACATTCCCCAATCAGAACTGATTGCCAGAGCTACTTTTGTCTCGAGTTGCGATGATGCTTCCCGGTTCCTGTCTAGTGAAATCAACTGGTCAAACACTCTCGCTGAGCAACGAAGTCCTCAACACCGTCCTCCTCCACTATGGCATCTAAGCGCTTCTCTGCAGTGAAACTCGGCGGCAAGAAATCCCCGGGCCAACTGAAGCATCGTGTGGTAATGGCTCCCATGACTCGTCAACGAATGGGCGACGACGGAGTCCCAGGACCCGCCGTGGCTAAATTCTACAAGCAGCGGGCCACCGACGGCGGTCTTTTGATTGCTGAGGCCACCAACGTCAGTGCCTATGCTCATGGTTTACTACGGCGCCCCAGGTTTGTTCACTCCGGAACAAGTAGAAGGTGGAAATCCGTGTCGGCCGCGGTGCACGGCGAAGGTGGCAAGATCTTCAATCAGTTGTGATACACTGGACCCTCGCAACGTGCCTGGGCGAGCGCAGCCCGTCTCAGCGAGTGCAACGAATATGGAGGGAGTGCTGAGTCTCGCCACCACCGTCCAAGGCAGCGTTGTGCCAATTTACATTGAAAAAATGATTGGGATCTCGCCACAATTCTAATTGTTCAATGCTGACATTTTAATTGCAAATAGTCTATAATATAGACTATTTGCTATTATCATATAATTCGTATAGTTTGTATTGAGACTAACAGTTAGTGGGACGATTTGATTGCAATATTATCATTGATGACACTTTTTAATTGTAATTGTTCATACCAATTTTCTCAACGATTTTATTGCAATTAAAATTGACACAACGCTGCGTCCAGGGCCGTTTACCGCACCCGGACCCGCGCGATCGATGAAATCCCGAGCATTGACGAGGACTACAAGCGCGTGGCTGAAAACGCACTGGAGGCGGGCTTTGACGGCGTGGAACTTCACGCCGCCAACGGATACCTGTTGGAGCCGTTCCTGTTAAATGGAACAAACCTGCGCACGGATAAATACGGCGGTAGGCCATTGAGGCTATTCTGTCCTCCGTGGACTCGAGCAAGGTGGGCATTCGCTTGTCCCTGTTCGGCACGGCTTTCGGCTGCACCGACTCAAACCCTCGGAAGATCTACGACTATGTTAGTGTGACGATTTGATTGCAATATTATCATTGATGACACTTTTTAATTGTAATTGTTCATACCAATTTTCTCAACGATTTTATTGCAATTAAAATTGACACAACGCTGCGTCCAGGGCCGTTTACCGCACCCGGACCCGCGCGATCGATGAAATCCCGAGCATTGACGAGGACTACAAGCGCGTGGCTGAAAACGCACTGGAGGCGGGCTTTGACGGCGTGGAACTTCACGCCGCCAACGGATACCTGTTGGAGCCGTTCCTGTTAAATGGAACAAACCTGCGCACGGATAAATACGGCGGTAGGCCATTGAGGCTATTCTGTCCTCCGTGGACTCGAGCAAGGTGGGCATTCGCTTGTCCCTGTTCGGCACGGCTTTCGGCTGCACCGACTCAAACCCTCGGAAGATCTACGACTATGTTAGTGTGACGATTTGATTGCAATATTATCATTGATGACACTTTTTAATTGTAATTGTGGAAGAAGATTATCTGTCCTAAAACAATCCTAAAAGTCCTAAAGTGTCCTAAATTACGTCGTACTTAACCGAAATAGATTACGCATTCTGCACAAAGGCTGTCCAAAAGGGTGAAATTTATGCGTGTCCTACTACTGTCCTAACGAATAATACCGGTAAATTAGGAGGATGCAAAGCATTGGTGACATTGGGCGAGGGCGAGCGAACGCGAGCGCGAGCCTCACTCGGTGCATTCACGTATTTCCAACGCCCACCGATTAGGCGGGGCTGTTCAAGCGAGCGAGCATAGCGAGCGCTGCAACCCGATATTTTTTTTCCCAGACACCGCGCCTGGCCGAGTCGAGGACTTAGCGTAAAGGGCAAGGGGGTGGGGCAGGACGCGAAGCGGCGCCCCCCGAGCGAAGCGAGAGAGGGGCGGGCCCCCTGCAGCCCTGTCGCTAAGTCCGCAGACGAGAGCCAACGCGAGAGTGTCCTACCAAACGTGTACTTTATGACGGTGGTTCCTAAAATACCACGGCGTAATATACCGTTAATACCGTAATTTCCATCGGTAAGTTTTAGGACACTTTAGGACTTTTAGGATCGTTTTAGGACAGATAATTCGACACCGTAATTGTTCATACCAATTTTCTCAACGATTTTATTGCAATTAAAATTGACACAACGCTGCGTCCAGGGCCGTTTACCGCACCCGGACCCGCGCGATCGATGAAATCCCGAGCATTGACGAGGACTACAAGCGCGTGGCTGAAAACGCACTGGAGGCGGGCTTTGACGGCGTGGAACTTCACGCCGCCAACGGATACCTGTTGGAGCCGTTCCTGTTAAATGGAACAAACCTGCGCACGGATAAATACGGCGGTAGGCCATTGAGGCTATTCTGTCCTCCGTGGACTCGAGCAAGGTGGGCATTCGCTTGTCCCCGTTCGGCACGGCTTTCAGCTGCACCGACTCGAACCCTCGGAAGATCTACGACTATGTGGCCTAGAGGCTAAACGATTACGATCTGGCCTACTCCACATGGTCGAGCCGCGCGGCATGCAGCATCCTGCACCCGACGCACCAGCGGGTGGCGTCACATCCATCTACCACGAACTGTACGAGGGTGTCATGATCAGCGCATCTGGCTACGAAGGTGCTGAGGCCCGCAAGATCGTCGAGGACGGAGCGACCCTTCGCGCGCGCGACTTCATCTGGATCTTGTGGAACGCATGGTCCGAGCTCACCCCGGTCGATTGCCAGACAGTGTATGTGCCGCTGGGTGCTTCATACGTAAAGGGGTACACGGACTACCCGGTCCTTGCCAAGGATGTCTTCTCCGCAAGCCTTGCGGAGAAGACATCCGCGTAAGCGTTTACTTAGGAGAACACCTTTCGACTGACTTCAGTGGTGCAGCACCTCAAAGAATGAAAACATGTTGGCATGAATCATGAGTTTTGTCATCTTGAAGGTAAAACACGCCGACGAGGAGGACCCCGGCACTGATCGACCAGGGAAAAAAATATACTTGGCGGCGAACTTGCGTACACGTTCGTGGCTACTTTACTGTGGGTAGCGCTGGAGCAGCCACTGTACGACCTCGACGTGATTGTTCATGGCTGCGTTCACTGCCGCGTCCGACGTGCAACCATCCGAACGATTTGAGTACAAGAACAGCAACACCTCCAAGTGCCCACCTGCCGCTGCTCCATCCATTGCACGATATGTGGGTCCCTCGCGACGATTTACATGCAGCCACTTCACCACTTGCTTTTGGCCTTTTGATGCTGGACCATCCAACGCTGCGGTGGTGCAGCCCCCGAGATCGAGCCGACGCTCGTGGAGCTGTTTCGCCACATCAAGGTGCCCAGCGCTCTCCGCACGATCGATCCATCGCATCGCTGGCGACCCAATCTGCCCCATCCAGGGGTTAGTAGTACTTGCTGAAATAGTACACCTCGGTAATACTACTACACGATTTTTTGGGGGTAGTAGTGCTACTACTACCGTATAGTGCGGTATTCAAAATGAGTGATACTGTGATATCATCAGCTCAGTACTATAGTAATCTTCAACTAATACTTTTGTAGGACCCTAAACGAGCAAACTTGGCTCTCATCTTGCAAAATTTTAGATTGAGTGGCTCTTAATTAGGCCCTTGTTTAGGCATCGTCTGAGGGCAGCTTGTATATATAAACGGCGTCCCAAATCAACGTGGGCTGCGAACTCGACGCTGTAGCATATATAAATCCTAATGAGCACATACTAGAGGATTGGGCTGGTAGTGCTCTTTATTCACGGAAAATCTATGGAGCTCGAGCTTAGGGAGCTCGAGGTACCCAAAATCAAAAATGGGAAACTATAAATAGGTACGAATTGTGCAGACCTAAAAATTGTCCAGCACGTTGAAGCTGTTGTATTGTGTAGACCTAAAAAATAGTCCAACAAGTTGAAGCTGTTGCGGGGAAAATAGATCGAAAGTTGATACACATAATCGGTTTAGGCAGGCTTAGCTGTCAGCATCGCATATTGCAGCCTGCAAATTGCAAGTACATGTGCATTGAAAGCACACCACGAATGCAAATCTGCTTCCAGCATCTTTGTGATGCAACGAGATCGTGAAAAGCTGCAAGCTCGGCGGCCTCGTTGGTAAGAGGCCTAAAGAGGTCGCCAGACTTGCAGCTTTATAGAAAACAAGTTGGCGTGGATTCTATGGCATCCCGATCAACCAACTACTTTCTGCGCATGACCTTCGCTTTCCCTCCTTCGCCATGAGGCACGTTCTTCGCCAGCAAGGATAAGCAATTTCCATATTCAATAATTAGTATGTCGGTGTTGTGGCAGCTTGCTCTGACGCCACGGTAGCAACGTATATATAGCGGGTTGTTCTAGGCAGCGACAAAGATTGTTGAATGTGTGATCGTATTCGACTTCTCGAGAACTTTAGCCACGTTCTATCCTCTTGTCTCATAATCTTGTTGCGGGTTGCAACTTGCAGTTACGACAAGGCACTACCATCCCAACCCTCTAGTTATTAGCAGAGAGTTTAAAGATGACACATTCCTCGATCTGGTCTTAGCATGCACTTAAATGTAGTTCCGGAAGTTGGTAGTTGTTAGGGTGACAAAACTTCCCCGTGCAAGGCGAAGTAAATTTGCGTTTTCGGCTCCTGTGTCTCTTTCCAAAGATCTGTAATTGTACTTGCTGATGAACATGTCAACTGCAAATTAACCCTCGCCTTGGAGTGCGTGCGGAATTTTGCCGACATCTTTCTTTCTCCGTAGTAGGGTTGGTAGAGTTGATACTGGCTTTCTCCCCTGGGGAAAGCTTCTTAAATGCTGTCAACAGATCTACACGACTAGATTCTAGCCAGTGTTTACACTAGAAATGTGTACCTTCCACTAGCGACATGTCACGGTGTCCAAGTGCAAGTACGCGGGGGTCCAGCAATGTATACCAACTTCGTCTTGAACTTCCACCACTGCTTGTCTGGGCAGTCTGCCAACATACGCAATCATGGCGCAGATGGCGGCCCAACAGCGTTTGCGGTGTAGTGGGATCAGCAAAATCTGCGATATCGCTAATCCATCTTTTCAACTGCACCCGCACGATCCATCGAAGAGGACAACCAACCATTTGTCTATACAATTGGTTTGATCGACGGCCTCTAAGTGAATCTTCATCTAGCACCCAATGTTGCTCGTCGCTCGCCGAGTTCGAACGTGCTCCTCTTCTCGCAGATCTCGTGTGTTCTGTGTCTCGTCGAAGTGATCACATTGAAAATCGCGCTGGAGTATCTACTTGAGCGTATTCTTTTTGTTATGCGCCTTCGTCACGTCTATGAATCATCTCTGATTTGCCTGCGATTCCACGCGTGTTAAGCTGTCACAGTTTCATTGTACTTGTCAAAGACTTGCTCGCGTAGCGGGTCGATCGCAAAATGACGTGGTGATGGTGGTGTGGCTATGTGGTTCCGCGAAATGTACAGATCGTGGTGGTCCTCTTTCACACGGCGCCCGAACTGCTGACTAACGGATGGGTGCCCCGATCTTTTGTGATGCTGTTGATCCTCACCTTGTGTACCCGTCGGTGGGTTGGATCGCACATCGGTGATCTTAGAAGACGTGCTTGCGGTAGAGTCTTCGTGTTGCGGATAGCGGGAACGGGTGGCAGCAGCGGGGATACTTCTACTCGCTGCGTCGGTGTAGGGTCGAGTCTACGATATTGGGTTACCCGGATCAAGCCTCACAGGCCAAGGTTGAACAGAACCTGGTGTTGCCTTGGGGTCGATGTGTGACCTTTCCTTTTATTTCCTTGCTTGCCGCTTCCTTTAGCGGTGGGTTGTAATGTAAGTCATGTCGTGTAGGGAAACACGATTTTACGAGTCCGCGTCCCCACTACAAAGTAAGGGGGACGAGCTCTACCAACAACACACGCTTTCCCGTTCAGGTCGGCGATCTATCGTTGAGATAAAATCTGAAGACCGGATCCTGTCCCTGTACACAGGGATGGAATGTGCCTGGGTGCGCCGTTGGGCCAGGCAGGTATTCCCACAGAAATAATACACCCTTAGCCACAAGTAAAAGCTAGGGTGTTTACACAGTTCGCGCTTAGAGCTTACCCCCTTTAGTCACTCAGAAAGGAAGGTTACGGGCCAGTCAGGGCCTTTTACGGGGGGGGGGGACCTTGGTCAGGAGTCAAGTATAGTGGGGGCTGTGCCACTCTCCCAGAAACGTACGATGAGGTCTCTAATACCTCTCAGCACTCGGCCACCTCTCTACTCTTGGTCTTACCAGGATGAACTCTCATGCGTCAATGCACCTTAAGTTCACCGGTAGACATAACTCACGTCGACTGAGTGTATACTGAGGCTACGGCTAAGCTAACTAGACTTACCGGAGACGGACTTGACTCTTGTGGCTTGAGGGGGAAATTCTACTCTAATTTACCTGCATTACCACTGTCATGGGCTCCTTGTGTCCACCAAGTACTCTCCTAGCGCGTTTCCTTTGATGCGCCCTGCTGACTCTCTGCCGGATCCACCACAGTGGGGCGGTGGTTAGTGTCGACAGTTTTTACGGCTGATGCCTCGTTTTCACTAATAGTGGCGGGTCTAACGTGCGAAGCTACACCAATAAGGCAATTTTCAGCGAGAACATTTTGTACATGCAAAACTATTTAAGCTATCCGCACGAGAAACTAATTTCCGGACCTTCTCTCAAGTGCATGCTAAAACCAGATCGAGGAATTTGTAGCTCTGGGCTAATAAAAATGGGGCAAAAGCCCTTGTACTTTATTTTGATTCTGTACAAAGCCTCTATATGCCTGCAATAATAGTAAAATTTGCGATGTCTATGAGAAAAAAATGTTTTATAAGAGCGTTGAAGCGATACCTACCTTTTCTGAGGACCACATTTTTTCATTTGTCGAATTAATCCCTGTTGTACAGTCTAATAGCTTCAATTTCCTGGACTTTTTTGGTCTACAAGCAATTTTTAGGTCTGCACAATACGTACCTATTTTTAGTTTCCCATTTTTGATTTTGGGTACCTCGAGCTCCCTAAGCTCGAGCTCCATAGATTTTCCCTTTATTCATAGGTACGATTGTGAGATTGCGAAAGTTTGTATGCTGTGAGGCTAAACTTTAATACTGTATGATTTTACACGACATTTGTTTTTGGTTACTGCAGAGTTTAGCGGTTTGACAAACAACCGCATTGATCTTCGACCAACAGGGGCATCTGGTGCGCCTGCTTCGCAGCCGCACCATCTGCATCATGTACGTCCGTGGTTAGTTCGGAAGTTGGAACCCATTTATGCGCTGAAACAATATATATGAGCCAATGTGATTAAGGAGGGTATATGAATATAGTGGGCTAATTACTGAATAGGTGATACCAGTGACAATCGACTTCAGGAGGATATGTACGATCTAGTATGTGATTGAAACCGATGTGCCAGTCGGTAGCTATCAATCGACTCGTGTCAATTCGAAGACTGAAGGCAAAGCGCAAAAACTCATCAAGTCTTCCAACTTATCTACTCATCTCGCGCCAGACTTATACAATCGGCGGACTCGGCCGTCGTGGCAGCCCCCCGACCCTGCGGGGCTCTATATTGAGCTGCCACGACGCCGAGCAAGCCAATATGCAACGTATAATCATCATGTTTATCATTTTTCATCTACACTATGAACTTTTGTGGCTACTAGGGAGGAGACCCAGTGGCCGGAAAAGAAGCTGTACGTGTCGCTGCAACTCCGGCGCCAACTGACTCAGCTGAGTCCTCGATTTTGCAAATACAGCGTGTCGTGACGAAGCGATCGCTTTTGCATAGTTTGAGATTTAACGTATAATATCGTTTTACTGCACATGTATGCTGTCACTGCAACGTACATTTTCGGAATAGTGCATGTATGAAACGTAAAACTCATCCAGCTTAACGTATGATTCCATTTAAGTCTCCAATTTCACCTGCTATATCATATACTTGTGCCTGTTATCCTTTCCAAAAATCCAATACCTTATACAAAAAGGAGCATTTATAAGACCCTCTCATTTGAAATTTGTATTGAATCGATACCTACTTGGCCTGGAGCGAACTAGAGAATTGGGCTGGTAGTGCGTGGCCGAGTTGAAAGTATTAGCGCCGGTGTGTATGGAAAAATTATGGTGGTTAATGGACTGAAGTTAGAATCGGATATTGTTGGGAATAGACGACGAATAATAAAGATTTCAATTTGAAGCGAAACAATAACAAATATTGACGCAATTTTTATTGTATTGGTACCGCCGACCCATACAAACTCCAAGTGGCGTGGATGCAGCATTTTGTTGGCTAGGTTGGATGTCCTCGTCCAACTTGGCAACCTGCGGCTGATCGATCTACCACAAGGTGCTATCCTTGGGAGAATTGAATCTCGGTAACTTTTAAATTTCGTACAGTACTGATGCTCTACTGTAGCAATTTAGGTGGCATGGGCATATCCAGATCTTCACCGGGCAACGCACGGCATTAGTTTCTAGTGTATTGGTACCGCCGACCTATACAAACTCCAAGCGATCCGCACATTGCATCTACTCTGTTGAGGGCTTGCGCAGTGACGATATTATTGCGTGTAGCGTCAAAAAGGCCAGTCACTAGAACGCTTGATCACGAGCTTGTTGTCCAGGAGAAAACTCACCACGGTAGGTGACAACCCCCCTATGGTTAGACAATACTATATTAGTTTCAGTATGATCGAGATTCAATTCTCCCAAGGATAGCACCTTGTGGTAGATCGATCAGCCGCAGGCTGCCAAGTTGGACGAGGACATCCAACCTAACCAACAAAATGCTGCATAGTAGTCGCTGTCTTTGTATATAATATAATATAATATAATATACGATCCCGATCTCTAATTATTGTCAATAATTGGGTCAATAATTTATTGTATCGGTATTGGTATCGGTACTTCTCAATAATAAAGATTTATATTGGAAATCCCAATATTGTTTTGAGTTGAGACTCCTTTTGGGACAGGTACTTCTTTTGGGACAAAACAGCAAATCGGTACTCTTTTTGGCAATACCTGTCCCAAAAGGAGTACCTGCGAGTGCCATTTGAGAGTACATCTACTACATGTATATAAGGAGTCGGGCTGTGCACAGTGTGCAGTTGGTGCTCTTTGTAGGTTGTACCAGCGTTGTTTCGCCGCAAACGCATTCGCGTGAAGGAGCTGCTGGGCAGCGGTCTGGAGCTCGAGGGCCGTGTCAAGAACTCGGCCTAGACGCGGCGTGGGACCGGGGCCGAATGGTTTTCAACGGCGGCTCATGAACGCCGGTATGCAGTGCATGAATAACAGGGTTGATGGTTTGCCGACGCGATCGGCAAGCGCGCCAGCTTGGGCATGGAGACATGCTGCTGATCCAGCACGCCCCAAGTAGGGCATAAGGCGTAACAGCATGAGACCCCACACTACAGCAGATACATCCCTACCAACACTGTATCTCTGCTTCTCGCGCGACCTTCGATCTGAGCTCCCTTCCCGGCACGGATGAACTACAATACGTGTAGGACAGACAGTTATATGCAGGCTTTGGTCGTTGTTGCATGTACATGTATCACAGCCTGTGATAGGCCTGTGTTTCACAGGTGGGACGGGTACGTCTTTTGGGACAGAGCAGCAAATCGGTACTCTTTTTGGGAAAAACTCATATTTTATTCTGGCCTCTTTGAGCTGAGGGGTTTCGACCACGTGTTTTCGTGGAATTTTCGTTCTCGAATGCTCAGACAGAGATTTTCTTCGCCGCGCGCACCACGCGAGCTGTGGCGCTGCAGCAGCCTCCACCCTCTTCGAACGACGCATCTACTCATCTACAATTCCAAGCCATCTACCCTCCTAATAATCAGGTGCGCGAGCTTTGGCGCTGCAGCACCCTCACCCTTCATGGGTTTTTCCTCGCTGCTGCGGCGTCAAAGCAAGCTGCTAATCCACAAGAACGCTGCGAATCTACTCATCTACGCCTCAATATCATCCACCCTTATACTAATCAAGCGCGCGAGCTTTGGCGCTGCAGCAGCCCTCACCCTTCATGGGCTATACCTCGCTGCTGCGGCGTCAAAGCAAGCTACTAATCCACAAGAACGCTGCGAATCTACCCATCTACGCTACAATATCATCTACCCTTCTGCTAATTAAGCGCGCGAGCTTTGGCGCTGCTGCAGCCATCACGCTTTGTGGACTATACTATCTCGCTGCTATGGCATCAGAGCAAGCTGCTAATCCACAAGAACGCTGCGAATCTACTCATCTACGCTACAATATCATCCACCCTTATACTAATCAAGCGCGCGAGCTTTGGCGCTGCAGCAGCCCTCACCCTTCATGGGCTATACATCGCTGCTGCGGCGTCAAAGCAAGCTGCTAATCCACAAGAACGCTGCGAATCTACTCATCTACCCTACAATATTATCTACCCTTCTGCTAATCAAGCGCGCGAGCTTTGGCGCTGCAGCAGCCCTCACCATTCATGGGCTATACCTCGCTGCTGCAGCGTCAGAGCAAGCTGCCAAACCACAAGGCCGCTACGAATCTACTCATCTACGCTACAATATCATCCACCCTTATACTAATCAAGCGCGCGAGCTTTGGCGCTGCAGCAGCCCTCACCCTTCATGGGCTATACCTTGCTGCTGCGGCGTCAAAGCAAGCTGCTAATCCACAAGAACGCTGCGAATCTACTCATCTACGCCTCAATATCATCCACCCTTATACTAATCAAGCGCGCGAGCTTTGGCGCTGCAGCAGCCCTCACCCTTCATGGGCTATATCTCGCTGCTGCGGCGTCAAAGCAAGCTGCTAATCCACAAGAACGCTGCGAATCTACTCATCTACGCTACAATATCATCTACCCTTCTGCTAATTAAGCGCGCGAGCTTTGGCGCTGCTGCAGCCATCACGCTTTGTGGACTATACTATCTCGCTGCTATGGCATCAGAGCAAGCTTCTGAACTACATGAGCCACGCATCTACTAACGCATGCGCTATGAGATCTACACGGAGGGCGACAAGCCGGTTACGTACCCTTAGGATGCCTCCTCACTGTGGGTCGGCGCTGACAAGGCCGATGCAGTGGCGTGCTCTGTGGATGTACCAGCATTTGAAGTAATGCTGGAAACAGATTCGCATTTACTTGCAATCTGCAGGCTGCAAATATAACGATACAGCAAAGTGCCTGCAATCTAGCTGATGGCTCAACCTGTCTAAACCGATTATGGATATCATCTTTCGATCCCGCATAATTTTATATGATTATGTACAAAGCCGCTAGATGCCTGCAATAATAGTAAAATCTGCGATGTCTATGCGAAAAAAAAGTTTTATAAGGGCGTTGTACTTGATATTTGTATTGAAGCGATACCTAGTTTTTCTGTGGACCACATTTCATCATCCCTCGAATTAATCCCTGTTGGGCTGTCCGTTCACAACGTACCGTTGTTGCACTACCAGGACTAATCCCTATTGGGCTGTTCGTACAACGTACCGTTGCACTACCAGGATAACACTTATATTATGCGTGGAGCTACTTTTGCGCGAGTACTAGCTGCATGTACTCGCAGCCAGAGCTACTCTGGCTGCTGCACCTCTGCGGCTATTTAATACCGGTAAGCCCAGGAAGCAGAGCGTTCATTAGCACTTGACCGAGATTTGCATATGGACGCTCTATCGCCAATCCTACGATTTAGTATTTTCTGTACCCATTTTTATATGTTTCTACCCCTCCTTATCAGCTTAACTGGACTGGACATCTTTGTCGGTTTTCACAATACTACTAGTGTTCTTATCCGGCGAAATCCTTAAACACCACCCCATCTGGGATAGGAAGTATATATAGGGCTAGCCGGGATATGCGTCTACGAGAATCCAGCTCGGATCAAGCCAGGAACAAGCCCGGAAGAGCTGAGTCTGGCGGTCACTTGCACTGCGTCATAAGTTGCTGAAGGCCTGTGTAGGGTGTGTTTTGTATGGACTCGACCACTGTGTGTGAGCCACACGGCTGAGATGCCGTGTGCTCTCGGGTCGATGGAACGCTGGCGTGTGCGGACGCTGGCTTCCAAACCGATGGCTGCAATGCAGGATCATGCAGAGCAGCCAATCCGGTTAGTTCATGGAGGTTTTGTAGCCAAAGGCTTTCCTCCGGAGTTCACAGTCACAGAAGCTCAATGAAACACGATCGCCTCTGGTGGTCACTTTGCGATTTGCATCTTGCCACACAAGTCGTCTCTTCTACCTACTTGCAGTCTCCTATGCTAATCTCCTAAGTGCTCAAGAGCCGACTCCTCAAAGCTCTTTTTTTTTTTTTTTTTGCAAATCGCAAAGTGACCACCAGAGATTAGCGTAGGAGACTGCAAGTAGGTAGAAGAGACGACTTGTGTGGCAAGATGCAAATCGCAACGTGATGCCATCCGCTCCACATAGGCCGTTTGTGACATACACAAAATCACACCGGGCTCAAAATTGATCTCCATGCCGAGCTCGACAAGCAGCGCAGCAGCTCGAGGATGAAGGGCGCTGCCCCTGCGGAAGCCGGCAAGATCCTCCAAGTGCAGCAGCAGCAACAAGGGGGAAGCGGGAAGAGGAAGTGGAAGCAGAAGACAGGCAACAAGAAAAAGTTCAAGGGGAAGGATGGTGATTTTGTCGAGACCAGAACGTGCCATTTCTGCAAGAAACCGGGCCATCTGAAGCGGAACTGCGACGAGTTTCTCGAGAAGCAGCGTCTGAAGCAGCAAAACGCGGTGGGGTCTGCCGCGAAGGACGGCGGCAAGAAGAAGGGGGCCTCCATGTCGCTCATCCGGTGGAGCGGTGCTGGTGGCGGGAAGCCATCTTCAATCGGTATGGTGACGACGAGCGACGCCTCCCCTGCTCCTTGTGACGAGTGGATGGTTGATACTGGCGCTGGGGTTCACGTGTGCACTGATTGGTCGGCGTTTGCCAGCATGAAGGAGGATACGCTGACATTTGTGGGTTGGAAAGGTGACGTCAGCAGCAGTGAAGCGTGTGGACAGGTCTCCATTTGTGCAACAGATGCTACGACGGGTGGTGAGGTGGTGTTGGACCTCGAGGACACGCGCTACACTAGTGGCGGCACGACTAACCTGTTGAGTCTGGAATGCTTGGAGCAGTGTGGTTGGGTGCCTTCCTACTCGGACGCTGACCACCCTGAGGATCGCGTCATGTACCTGGATCGTGGTGGCGTTCGGCTGGCACTTCCCAAGCGTAACGGCCACTACTGGCTCCAGACTAAGCGGGCAGTCGCAGACACGAGTATGTGCATGGTCGTGACTACGCGGAAGCAGTCTTCGCTGATGAGGTGGCACATGAAGTTTGCTCACCTTAATGTGCAGGCCCTCAAGCGAATGGTCCTGAAGGAGATGGTCGACGGCATGCAGTCGCTGAAGCTGGACGACTTCAAGGAGCCGCTGGATTGCATTGCCTGCACGATGGCAAAACAGCGGAGGATGTCTTACAAGCGTCATAATAAGCGCTCCAAGGTTTGCTACGATCGCTTGATGTCGGATGTATGCAGCATTGGCTTGGAGACTTTAGGCGGTAACCGGTATTTTCAGTTGGTCCAGGATGAAGCATCGAGGTACAAGTGGTGCTACTTGCTGGAACACAAGAGTGGGGCAACCAAGAATGTGACGAACCTCATCTTGCGATTAGAGAAAGAGCACGTGATTAACAGGGTGACGTTCGACCAGGGAGGTGAGTTCGTGAACAAGAAGATGAAGAGTTTCCTCGCTGACCATGGCATTAAGTTGCGGCCCACCAACGCATACACGCCTGAAGAGAACAGCTTGGTGGAGAAGCAGAATGGGAACTTGATGAACAAGGTCCGAGCAATTCGCGAGGGGACTGGTATGCCGGAATCGCTGTGGGGTGAAATCCTCATGTACGTTGTTGAAGTCGACAACCTGAGTTCGACCAAAGTTCTCCCTGACATGACTCCGTACCAGAAGCTCACTGGAATGAAGCCAGACATGGGAAAGCTGCACGTTTGCGGCTGTGTTGCTTTCGCCCACGTCCCGAAGAAGAAGCGTGCTAGCAAGCTGAGCCCGAAGGCAGTTCCGACTTTGTTTCTCGGGTTCTCACAGAGCTCGATGGGGTATCGGCTTCTTAACCTGCTTACTGGTGACGTGGTGGAGAGGCGTGACGTCTCTTTTCGTGATGATATCACGGTTGACAGTGAGTATGTGGAGAATTTGTTGGCGCGCCGCTACAATGGGAGTCAAGTCGTTCTTCCTGACACCATCCCTTTTGTTCGGCTACCGGTGAATGCTGTTCTCGATACGGTTCATCTTCAGGACAAGACCTCGGAGGACGCAGATTTATCTGGAGACGACGCTATACAGTCCGGTGGCGAAGAACCACCACGGAAACGACGACGCGTCGCCTCCAGTGACAGCAGCAGTGATGAATCAGAGGACGTTCACTTCAGTGGGAGTTTGCGCCGTGATGAGACTCCAAGCTCAAGTCCACCTGCAAGTCCTACAGGTGACTCTACTGCTAGTTCGTCGTCGACGGGGTCTCCGTCTAGCAGCAGATCAAGTTCGTCGTCTAGTAGCAGCACCAGTTCCTCCTCGGCCTCTTCGTCAAGCATCAACAATCGTAGATCCAGTGGGAGTGGCTTGCCAAGGGTGCCTACGCGTGTGGTGGATCGCCGTTCTACTGGTAGGGATGCTGTTAGCAGTACAAGCGGTACAAGTGGCTCATCGTTGCTCTCGCCTTTCAGCAGCACGAGCAGATCAGCAACGTCGTCGCCGTCAGCGTACAGTCCTTCTCCTCCGACTGGTACAGGTGGTACATCCGCTGCGGCCTCGGCTCCACTACAGCCAACACGTCATTCGACTCGCCAACGTCGGAAACCCGCACGGTACGATCCGTCGTGGGTGATGACCTGCACTCTGATGTCGTGCATGCTCATTGGGATCGTCAGCGAGCTGCTAAATCCTACAACAGTGCGCCAGGCACTTGCTTCAGAGCACGCACCTCAGTGGCGTGAAGCCATGGATGTGGAGTATCACAGTTTGATGAAGAACCTGACGTGGGAGCTCGTACCTCGGCCAAAATCTACAAGGAAGAAGCGCGTCAACGTTCTCACCTCCACCTGGGTCCTGGTTGTCAAGAGAAACGAAAAAGGTGAGGTCGACAGGTTCAAGGCACGACTAGCCATACGTGGTTTTCTTCAAAAGTTTGGGATCGATTACCTGCAGACGTATTCTCCGGTGGTACGCATCGAATCTGTTCGACTTGTCATGATTATCGCGCTGATGCAAGGACTGGACTGCAGGCATGTGGATTTCGTGACGGCGTTCCTGAATGGAGAGCTCGTGGACGTGGACATCTACATGGAGCAGCCCGAGGGCTATCATGATGGAACAGGTCGTGTGTGCCGGCTGCTCAAAGGGCTTTATGGTCTTAAGCACGCGTCCAGAAATTGGAACGACACACTGCACGCGTATCTCCTGCAGCTCAAGTTTCGACAGTGCGTCTTTGATTCTGGTGTCTATTACAAGGAAGGTGCCAACGGAATAATTTATCTGACTGTGTACGTCGATGATATCATTATCGCTGCGAAACCAGCGGACATCGATATTGTGGTGCGTGAGTTGAGCGCTAAGTTCGAGTTGAAGGACCTGGGGCGCGTCAAGCACTTGCTCGGCATGGAGATCAATTTTGAGCCCGGTGTGATTTTGTGTATGTCACAAACGGCCTATGTGGAGCGAATGGCATCAAGGTTTCGCATGGACCAGGCGAAGACTGTGCGCTCACCGCAAATGCACAACGAGCGCATGCCTGCGATCGAGATCGACAAGTCCAAGGTCAACGACAAGTCGCTGCCGTACCGTGAGATGATTGGGTCTCTACAGTACGTAGTTGCGTGTACTCGACCCGACATGGCCAACGTGGTGCGCTGTTTGGGAAGTACAATGGGGCTTTCACTCGCGAGAACTACACTATGGCCAAGCGTGCGATTCGGTACCTAATCGGTACCAAGCATCTGGGACTAGTGTATCGTCCGATCCAGACGCCGCCGCTGCTGCATGCATTCTCTGATGCAGACCACGCGATGTGCAAGGACACAAGCCGGTCCACGACGGGGTTCGTGTTGCAACTGGGTGGATGTACCTGGATGTGGAAGAGCAAGCAGCAGGGACGTGTTACAACAAACACATGCGCATCGGAGTTGGTCGCAGCCTCTGACTGCGTGGACAATTTGATGTGGGCGCGGCAACTCTTGGGTGAGCTGAAGATCACTCTTGGGTGAGCTGAAGATCACTCTTGGGTGAGCTGAAGATCACTCTTGGGGTGTCCACAATCCATTGCGACAATCAGAGTACTATCCAAGTCATCGCAAATCGTGGCAACAGCAAAAAGGTCCAGCGCTTTGCAAAAGATGCTCGGATGATTGCTGAATTCGTGGATGATGGTGCGGTGATTGTGAACTATGTCTCGACTACTGAAAATGTCGCTGACATATTCACCAAGGCTCTCGGGCCACAGCGTTTTGAGTATCTCCGGGATAAACTCAGCATTGAAAATGTGCTTACAGCGTGGGTGAAGAGCGGGGAGTTTGAGGACTCAACTACCGACGAAGTCGGGCAGTGATGTGGTGCGACTGGGAGTCGTGGTGGTGGCCAGGGAGATATTGACATCTCCAGGAAGACGTGCTACCTGGCCGCTGTACTTCGGAAACTGTCGTGGTGGCAGCTTGAGAGGCGGCAACATTTCGTGCCACATGGTAACGTGCGAGCTACAGAGACTGGCATTGTCTTTGGGTATGCTCGTATGGTGATGGTCACTGAGGTGGTCTCGGCGAAGCTAGAAGATGAGGGTAGGAACATCAAGTGATTTTCTGGGAGGCTGAAAAGGGGCCAAACCGAAACACCGGGGTCGTCGGATTCCAGATGTTAAGGTCTGTCTAGACGTAAAAAATCGTCCCGAATCCGCTGAGCATACGTCTGCAGGCTGAAAATGGCTAGTTTTTGTGCTATGACCAGAAACGTGCAAAAGTGACGTTTTTATAAAATTCAAACATAATGTTTTAGCGGGGTATTAAAAAATCACAGAATTTGACTTGACCATAGGAAAGAGCATGAAAAAATACATCTTTTTAAGTGGGGATAGCCGGGCATCGTCCGAGGATTGACGTGTACAGAAACCCAAACGTGGTCCAAAAAACACCCCAAAAATGGCGTTTTTTGGGCCTTAAAAACGGTTTTTCGGACCTAGAGCCTTTATTTGTTAGAAAACGTCCTGAGCTATACTGAGAGAAAAGATGCCCCGTGCGTAGGCGCATCTTTTTTGTTTTTGGTTTATATACAAAAAAAAATAAAAGCATAGCCGTTCCTAAGTTATGAGCGTTTCCGTGAAACTGCGAAAAAGAGCGATTTTCGGCGTTCAAGTCGATCTGGAGCGATGGGGGTTATAGTGAGGCAAAATGTGCATGCACCACGTGAAAGAGCATGAAAAACACATCTTTCCATGTGGGCAGAGCCGGGCATAGTCGGGGTCCTGCGGTGTACACAGCGCAGCGCAGATTAAAAAGTGAAGTGCCAAAAATCACATTTCGGCCCGGCTTGCGAAAACAGCTGGTAGGATGGATGCTCCCTTTCTTTGAGCATATGCGCCTGGTCCATACGCAACTTTTGCGCCCCGTCTTGCCTCCGTAGCTGCAGTAGTTCTCTCTAGACGTCGAGAAATCTACAATTTGCGGCAAAACTTGTGCAAAACTTGTGTGCGTTCCACAATAAGTGGCAGCAATCAGAAAGTCGTGTCGCCGGCGGGAATCGAACCCGCAGTCCGCCGATTGGAGGCGAAGTGGCCAAACCACTAGGCTACCAGAACCGGTTGCCTGGTATACTGGAAAACACGCTACTTAAACAAAAAAGTGGGCAGAAATACCTTTACAATATAGAAGGACATCCCCAAAGTGGACATAGACGGGGCAAAGCCGGGATGCATACTGTAAGCCAGTACACACGACCTAGAGGCCGTACAAGATATGTGGAGCCAGGACGTAGTTGGGGTGGTCCACATATACTTGTAGTACATAGGAAGACATCCCCAAGTGGACACAGACGGGGCGGGGCGGGAATGCATACTCTAAGCCAGTCTTCAGTACATAAGGCCGTGTGGTACCAGGACGTAGTTGGGGTGGCCCACACTTTACCAGTACGTTCCTGGGGTGCAGAAAAGGATATTCCCAAGTGGACACAGACGGGGTAGTGGAGGATCCATACTGAAAGCCAGTGTAAAGGTTACTATAGGCTGTACCAGATTTGCGGTACCAATACGTAGTTGGGGTGGCCCACACTTTACCAGTACCTACATGTGGTGCATAAAAGGATATTCCCAAGTGGACACAGCCGGGGCTGCCGGTATGCATACTGGAAGCTAGTATAAACGTAGCTAGTGGCTGTACCAGATTTGTGGTACCAATACGTAGTTGGGGTGGACCACACTATACATGTATGTAGTGCACCTTTTCATGCACCCACTCACCAAGTCTCACTTCCCAATTCGTCCGGCAGCAAAAGTTATGCGTGCGCGCGCAAAATGTAGACAGCACCCGGACTTCCCCGGTGGTCACCCACCCGAGTACTACCCGAGCTTGAGGCTGCTTAACTTTGCAGAGATTTAAGCTACCGGAACCCGTACACCAGGGCTTAAGCCCACCTCTGGTGCAGGTGCTGGTAGCTATCCGACCCATTTCTGGGACCGGGTTCCGGACCCCGTCATTACACTTTGGGGATTTTCGGCACGTAGGGCCTCCAGCCCACCCAACTATCACACAGCCCTTTTTATGGGTGCGGGTTGGCAGGGCGGCCACTCCTATGGGGGTGGTTGCTCGTCCACGTGCTTAACTTTGCAGAGCAGACGGGATACAGTGCGATCAGCCTAAGATGGCCGTCTACAACAGACACTGTGTGGCCCTGCTATTTATGCAAGTCGCTCACACATACTTGTAACATGATGAGGAGGACGGCGGGGCCAGTGGATCTATCACATGGAATTGTGTTGTTTTGTTTTTATGCATTTGTACCAGAGGAAGCATGAAGCAGTGCGCGTGAAGTGGGAGTACGAGAATCCAGCTCGGATCAAGCCAGGAACAAGCCCGGAAGAGCTGAGTCTGGCGGTCACTTGCACTGCGTCATAAGTTGCTGAAGGCCTGTGTAGGGTGCGTTTTGTATGGACTCGACCACTGTGTGTGAGCCACACGGCTGAGATGCCGTGTGCTCTCTGGTCGATGGAACACTGGCGTGTGCGGACGCTGGCTTCCAAACCGATGGCTGCAATGCAGGATCATGCAGAGCAGCCAATCCGGTTAGTTCATGGAGGTTTTGTAGCCAAAGGCTTTCCTCCGGAGTTCACAGTCACAGAAGCTCAATGAAACACGATCGCCTCTGGTGGTCACTTTGCGATTTGCATCTTGCCACACAAGTCGTCTCTTCTACCTACTTGCAGTCTCCTACGCTAATCTCCTAAGTGCTCAAGAGCCGACTCCTCAAAGCTCTTAGCGTCGTCTGGATTCGCTGGGGTTGACGGGGCTAGGCTGGGGAAAGGTCGCCGGTGACGCAAAAGCTTCATTGCTTGTGTAGACGTGCGGCCAATGGAACAGTGGCGAACTCCCTTTAGCGGAACCTCGTTCTTCCGCGGAAAGACGACTACTTAGTAAATATTTAGCTTAAAAATACTAGTAGTTTCAATAAATAAAATATAACTCTTTCTTTGTATGGTGGGCTCGTGGGTGAGGACCTGCTCCAGTATATGGAGGCACTACTTGAATTAACGCAGTGAATAGCACGAAAACCACCCTTACTGGGTGTACAGATCTCGTACAGCCGCACACTTGCTCTCTAGATGCCTAGTTTCCGTACAGATCCGAGGAGTCACTTTGAAGTTGAAGTGACTCTCCCACCACTCAGCAGCGTTGTTTCCTGGTAGGAGGCAGAAGCGGTCTGGCGAGGGCGGGTATTATCCGTCTTCACCGTTCTAGCCATTCGATCTCTACATCTAGAAATCTGTCGAGTAGACAGCGTACTTGAGTTGTCTAAAAGTGTCTAGAAATGTCTGTTTTATGGCTATCGGTACGCAATCCGTACAAAATGACCGCGATAGACCCTGCAGAAATCGGTTCACTACCTCTACATGTACACGACCATGGTGTATACAGTACTGTACTTCTAGCGGGGGGGGGTCCTAACTTTATGGAGTACAGTTCGGACAGCCCCTCTCCAACAAACTTTTGGTGGATCTCTAGTAATAAGTACGGTGGGAGCTTTACATGACGGTAACAATTGCAGCTCGAGTAGTAGTAGAGTAGTACTTCTAATTTCACTACTACTACTACTACTACCCAATACTTGGTATATCTAGTAGTAGTAGTAGTAGTAGTAGTAGTAGTAGTAGTAGTATGTTTCCAATTTCGAAGCCCGGCAGTTCCGGTAATACTACTACACAGTTTTGAGGGCTACTACAGTCATGCACCTCGTTTTCGGCAGGGTGGACCATATCTAAGCTTAAAATAGATCAAACACCAGAAGTCAATTTCGCTGAATACAAAGTGATTATGCTTCCAATCCAGATTGAGCATCTCGAATTATAAGGTTTCAGCGGTGCCGAAAACGAGGGACACGACTGTATTAACCCTATTGCGAGGGACGGCGCTTAAAACCAGCCACATGACCATGTTTAGCAAAACAAGGTACCTTTTCGAAATTACTACTAGGATATAAACAGGGACATGCGACGATCAACCTTGTTTTTACACAAGAAAGATCAACATTCATACTATTTTTCGTAATATATCCCGCTAGCTATCCTCATATTTGAATACTGGCTTAAAAAAGTTTTTCCCCACCAATCAAAGCAACTTGCGGAAAGCGCTCTAAAACATGGCATCTAGCCATGTTTTACGTTTGAGCTGGAACTGTCTTCCTCCACAACCTCCCTAATGTGATGGTTTTAGTTGCGGGAAGCAGGGTAAAACAGGGTATCTAGGCATGTTTTACGATTATTGTATGGAGGGGTACCATACTGAAATCAAGT
This sequence comes from Phytophthora x cambivora, assembly GCA_033557925.1. NCBI lineage: Eukaryota > Oomycota > Peronosporomycetes > Peronosporales > Peronosporaceae > Phytophthora > Phytophthora x cambivora. The sequence goes on along the minus strand of JAUCEB010000008.1, from coordinate 34,051 downwards.
AAAAAAATAGCAATAGGGTTAACCCCTGGCCCCATCATGTGGATGGATTTGCATGTGGAGCCACTGCACAGCATCCAGTTGACCATTGACAGCAGCATTCTCAAGAGCGCAGCGTGAAAAGCTACAACCCCCCGAGCGATGTGCGATAAGCCATTGCATCACTGCCACATTGCCATGAGCTGCCCGAATTCCATGGGCAGCTGCCCCACCCATAGCTTCCCAAAACTGGACCCCGTTGAGCATGAGCTCGCGCTCATCGGCCCGAACGCCGTCCCAGAGGAATTGACGAGGAACTGCACTCATAGCCTTGCCCTCCGAAACACGAGACGGGTAGCTTTTCAAAGCTCGAGCCTTGTCTGGTCTGAACTTCTTGGGGCGCTGAGCGAGTTTCAGTTGATCTACGTACAACATCACTCGGGTCGAGCTGGGAGTACTGGCAGATGAGTGAGTCAAGTCGATCGCCTGGTCTCCCAACCCACTGCCTGGACTTGCTGAGAGATGAGTTGATTTAGTCCCCTTTGGCGACGGAGTACCAGACAAAGGCAGCCTAGGCGTCTTGCGACCATATTTTCCGGTGGCGGCTGACTTTGAAGCCTGTCCACTAGAGGACGTGAGTGGCTCGGAGCGATGATCATCACTCGTCATATTAGTCACATCATCTTCATCCCCACCCAGAGTGAAGCCTCGAGACGCCGTGGGGTGGCCCACGGCGATGAGAGCAGATACGCGCGGATGGCGCTCGTTGTTGGCGAAGAAGGGCGTCAGGACCGTTGCCGTGTGCTCAGCGTTGTTGAGTGCAAACTCAGCAAGGGGCAAGAAGGAACCCCAACTCGCGAAGGGCGTCGCGTAGCTTCGAAGAACGTCTTCGAGGATCGCTCCGTCTGGTCATCCGATTCCGGATGTGCTGCCGTCGACATCGACAGCTACGTACTCAGAAGCTGGACGATGCTCGACCAGAACGCGGACGTGAATCGGGGGTCACGGTCGGAGACAATCGACTCTGGCAGGCCGTGATGACAGAAGACGCAGTCAATGAAGTGCGCCGCAGTCTCGGCCGCGGTGACCGTGTTGCTCACAGGAATGAGATGCATCATCTTCGTGAATCGATCCACGAAGACCAAGACGCCGGTTCGATCTTCGGCATCAGACGGGAGCCCGAAAATGAAGTCCATGGAGACTGAGCGCCAGGCCTCAGTCGTAATCGGCAACGGCCGCAGGGGGGCCTGCGACGACTGCGACGGCTTCACCCACTGACAGGTCTCGCAAGTGCGGACCCATTTGCACACCCACTTGTACACGTGGGGCCAGAGGAAGTCGCGTGAACAGCCGCGAATGTCTTCTCGCGGCCCAGATGCGCGCCCATGGGGCTGTCATGGAACTTGTGGATGATCCGAGCCCGCAAGTCGTCGTCGTTGGGCACGACGACTCGAGGAGCATCGAACTTGTCGATGTTGTAGCACAACAGATCACATACAAGGTGGTAGCGGTCGATCTGGTTGCGCGTGTTGTACGACAAAGCCCCCAGCGTCTCGTCACTGGGAGCTCGGAGATACGCCACAATGCCGGTGTAGATCGCATCGTCTGCGTACGCCGCGACGATCTCGTCGCGCAGATCCATCTCCGGAGACACGTTCGTCAGGTTGATGCCTGACGCGATGCATACGGTACAATGGTCGTCATCTGCAACGTCGTCGTCAATCACATGACGACCAACACAGTCCGAGGATCGTAATCAGGTCGCCGAGACAACGCATCGGCGAGGATGTTGTTCTCGCCCGGCTTGTAGTGGACGACGAAGTTGTATTAGGCGAAGAACGACAACCAGTGAGCCATCCGCTGGAGGAGATGAGGCGACTTCATCGCTGTCCGCAGCAATGCATGATCCGTGTACACGGCGAACGTCTGCTCGCCTAGCAGATACACTCTGAACTTAATCAGAGCGTACCACATTGCAAGGAGCTCCTTGTCGTGGACAGGGTAGTCGCGCTCTGCCGGCTTCATCTATCGTGACTGGTAGCTCACGACTCGCTCGACCTTCGTCGTCGAACTACATGAGCGCACACCCGATAGCGAAGTCGCTAGCGTCACACACGACGTGGAAGGGCTTCGAGTCATCTAAAAGCATCAAGATTGGCGCTGACGCCAAGCTCTTCTTCACCGAGTCGAACGCGGCTTGATGCTCAGGACGCCACAACCACGTGGCGTCTTTCTTCAGCAGAGACGACAGCGGCTGGATCAATTCAGCGTAGTCCTTCGTGTACTTGTTCAAGTATTTCGCCAGACCCAGCCACTGGCGAAGCTCAGTGGGACTTGTAGGCGTAGGCCATAAAAAAATAGACGAAATCTTCTCTGGGTCAGCGCGTACTCCATTCTTGCTCACGTAACAGCCAAGCACCGGAATCTCCGGCGCGCAAAATACGCACTTCTTGAGGTTGCCATAGAGATTGTTATATCTCATCACTTGAAAGTCTTGCCTCAAGTGCCGTAAATAAACTTGGACCGCGCTGAGATCTCCTTCAGCGCGACTGTGGACGAAGATGTCGTCAAAGTAACTCGGTGCGAAGTCTCAGAGTGGACGAAACACATGGGACACCATGCGATTGACCATTGCAGGCGCATTCTTCAGACCTTGGGGCATAACGAGCCACTCCCAGAGCATGCCGCTGGGAGTGCTGACGGCCATGAGAGGAATGTCGCTCTCTCGCATCAGAATCTGATAGAAGCCATCGATCAGGTGGATGGCGCTATAGATGACGCTGCTCGACATGAAGCCCAGTACCATGTCCTTGCGGGGGATCGGCGTCTGCGCCGGGATGGTGGCGTCGTTCAGCTTGTTGAAGGCGTGGACGATGCGCCATCCGCCGGTGGCCTTCTTCACACAGGCTCGAGTGCGGCGAGATACTCTCGCGGATGTGACCGGCTTACGGGCGACCCTCAAAGAAGTCGTGAATGGCCTTGACCTGGTCGCGCGGCAGCGGCCACTGCCGTGTCATGCAGTACTTCGAGCCGGCGCGAGGTCGATCTCACGGCGCACGCTACGATCTGCTGGCAGCTCCGCAGGGATCTTGTCGGGGAAGACGTCGGCAAACTCACGAGCCATCTCGTAGATCGGGTTGCCTGACATCCTCAGCGACTCCCAAGACTGCGCAGCAAAGCGCTCTTCGGACGCGACGACGTGTCGGCTGAGTCGACGGAGTTGATCGCATGTGACACCGAGTCACCGGTAATCCAGCACACTTGCTCAATTTCTCCGGCCTTGGGATATCAGAGGAAGTTCTCCCAGGAGAGGCCTGGGAGACTCGTGATGGACTTAGCGTCGCGAGGTAGGCTCGCGACCTCGATAACACGAGTGCGATTCGGGGCGCAGTCCACATACTCGCCGACTCAGTCGCGGCTGAGGGTAGGTCCACTGTACGGCGAGGCTTCAATCACCTCTGCGATCGGCGAGACGTCTTCGTGCGACTCGAGCCCCTGCTCGAGACTGAGTTGTCGCTCTCACTGGACGAGTCTTCACCCTCCTCTAGGCGCGAGAGCTCGTTCTCGACCGCGCCGTTTGCGCGCGGTGGCAGCTCCTGCTCGACCGCGGCATCGTCATGCGGGAGCCCCTGCCCGACCACCCCGAAGTAGTGCGGGAGCTCGACCGCCTCATCAACTTGCGGGAGCCGCTGCTCGACCGTCTCGCTCTTCATCCGCGGGAGCCACGGATGCCCAACCGCTCACCTCTCACTCGCGCGCCCACGCGCGGGTTCTTCGTCTTCGTCACCAGTCAGCAGCACTGCGCAAGTCGCGCCGAGAGGGACGACTGTGACATGGGGCCAATCGCTTGGAGCGACCAAGAGATGCGTGAAGATGCGAGAAGACTTCGGACTCGTCGTAGTTTTTGCGCCGCTTGACCGACCGAGCCAACCAGTCGATCTGGGGCTGGTACCGAACCAACCATGGGATGCCCAGGATACAGTCGAATGCATAATTCATCTCGAAGACGATGAAGTTGTCGTCGCTGTGGATACCATCAAACGTGTACGACAACGACAACTCTCGCCGTATGACACGGCGAGGCTTCCCACCCCCAAGCTTGACAATCACATCTCCAGGAAGATCTCGCACGGGAACGCCCGCGGGGAGGATCGACAGACAAGATGCTTGGAAGAAGTTGTTTGTCGCTCCTGAGTCGAGCAGCGCACGGAGAGGTCGCCGCTGGTAGTGGGGGCATTGAATTGTGTATGAAGCACGGGGGGGGGGGGGGGGGGCTAGAAGGCCGGGCTGCCACCGGGGGGGGGGGGGGGGGCTGAACCTCCATTCCAATCAGTAGGGCGCCCCGCCCCTACTGGTCCCGGCCGTTTTTTGGTTGTGCGGGCGGGGTCTTCTTGTTAGACGCAACATGCTCCATGTGCGCAATGACCGGAGCTGGCGCGCGGCACACCGCCGCGCGATGCCCAGAATTCCTACATCGGAAGCAGATCAGTGCATGTGGTTCACGACCACCTCGTCCTCGCCCCGAGGACGACCACTGTTGGCGCTGCGACGCCTCAACGGCGTCGATCTCCATGAGCTCGAGCCCCGACGAGGGAACCTCCGCAGGCATCTGCCTCACGTACGACGACGCGAAAGCTTATTCCAGAGTGGTGGGCTCAGCTCGCGTGAGGCAATACCGCGTCATGCCTTCGCGCATGCCGAACACAAAGACATGGACTTGAGACGCCATGTCGATCGGCTTCGTGACGTGGTCGCGCATGGACATCTTGCCTTGCTTAAGCGCGAAGAACGTCGCACGGACGCGCGACTCATCTTGAGGAGGCTCGAGGGCGAGGCGCAGGTCTCCCTGGAGTGCCTCCAGAGACGGGAACGCGAGTTGGTCGACGACGAGCTTGCCGAGGGCCCATTCCTTGGTCTTGCCGGAGAGACAGGACAGCAAGAAGTTAACCTTCGCTGACGACGCCTCGATCAACCTCGAGGCGATCGCGATGTCAATCCCCCTGAACCAGCGGTTCAGAGGGAGACGATCTGGGCCAGTCCAGAGTATTAAGACGTCTCCATCTTCACGGCGTTGTTCTTGGACGCATGCGAGGGAGTTGACACTCGCCGCTTTGCTTCGGCGAGCTCGTGATCCATGAACTCTTGGATGGCGCTGTTGGTCGGGCGTCACTGAGCTCAGCAGTGACGTGACGACAACTTCTCCGGACACCGCCGCGAGGTGGTGGAGTGCCTGCAACTCGATGGACGTCAGGTGGGGGGAGGCCGCGTGCTCCAGCGTCATGGCTGGAGGTCCGGCGGGCTGGTCTTCATTCATCTCGAACTTGGTCATGGGAAGGACTACAAAGTGCTACCAGGTGTAACGGGCCTAGTGAGTACCCGTTAATAACTTACACGCAGCGGTGAGGAAGTCAGTAATACTGAGACCAAGTATTATGTGGAGAAGCAAGATCGAAGAAATTAGAGATCGAAGTTGATTGGCAAGTGAGAGATTGGGACCCGGTAAGTCACTATTCCAAGACACTGACCTGACGGGATCTACGCGAAGGAGAGCGGTGCACCACGGGAGGACGGCCTGCGAACGTCAAGGGCTAGAGCGAGCGAGGGTCAAGCGGTCGCAGCCCAGATCAAGAGGTCCGGGGAAAATTGGAGTGATTTGGATTTGGAGCCCAGATCGGGATCAGATCTGCTACCCAGGGCTCAGATCCAATGTTGCGGATCCGGCGATTACGACACGTTAGGGGCCTGGATGAAGCCACAGTGGAGGTAAAGGGAGGTCCCAGGGTCGGTAGATACAAATGGGATGATAGCTGGATAGAAGGATAGGTAGATTGGATGGGATCGGACTTAAGCATAAATCAGTATCGAATTTGCCTTGGACAACGCAACCACCTTCTCCCTCGCCTGAAAACGGGAGCTACATTGGCCCTACGAGAAGTAGAAGAGGTAGCGGTAAGAGATCTAGTGTTGGTTAAGTCTGGATAATACATTAGCCAGATTAGACCTTCCAAGTGATCTACCCTCAAGTGCGGATCCCAGATCCACCGGAGTTCATAGCTTGGTGTAATGGGCTTACTTAGCCCAATACTTTAGCTTACACGTGAGCGCACGTGTATGAGGAAGCGTAAGGTGTATTTAACTTAGATTAAGTATACTTGTGTCCACAAGTATAATTAGATCTAAATAAAGGTACAAATAGTAGCTTTTGCGGTAAAATGAGAACTGAATTGTATGTTAACTGTGCCTTTCCTCCTAAAACTGATATCTATAAAGAGAGGTTCTATCAACGAGTGGTTGGCAGAAACTCTGACCTAATGCTTCAGTATTACTGGTAGAAAGACCCTGTTTTCTGACCAATAGGACTGCTTCCTAATATGAATGGTGACCACACTACGATGTGGCCCACCTGAATGTATCCACTTAGTGCGTGTTGCACTAAGGTGAGGTTAGCCGAATGTGTAGCCCCGCTACCCCCCCCCCGTTAGGACTTGATGCGCCGGTCTCGACACATCAATCCAAAGTCTTCTTCGGAGAGAACTTCGTGCTCATTTCGAAATGAGCACGCCAACGACGCAGACTTCCGACGAGCTTGCTGCACCTGCAGCAAGCAACGCGGTCGTCGCTAACACAGCGACGACTGCCACATCTTCAGCCTCTTCGGCGTCCGTCGTTACTTCCACGGTGACGACGTCAAGCTCCCTCAAGCGTACTATCTCGGTTGGGGAGTACCACAAGACGAGTGGCAAAGTTACCTATGCCCAACGAGACCCTCTTTGACGGCATGGAGGATCTCGACATGGGGGAGGGCGAGGAGAAGCAAGGCTCCTCGTCCACAGGACGCGATGAAACTAGCGTGGGGACTCGTCGTCCTCGCGAGGACGACTCGGACGCTTCGAGTTCCAAGCGCTCGCGTAGCGGCAGCGATAGGCCGCTCGCAGATGCTGGGGCGTTGTCTACGCCGCGGGGTGGAGACGATGACGACTCCACTCCGTCTCCGACTGTGACGTTGCGCGCTAAGCCGGCGCGCGACCCGTGGATGCCGTCTCCGAGCGAGATCCGATCTCGCTACGGCAACACCTCGCCGCTCGGGCAGTACGCGCTGTACCCCTGCAGTGCCATCAATGACGATGACGTCACTAAGGAGCTCGACTTTGATCCGGCGACGGATGAAAGACGTGATTACTACATCGGGCTCTTCCACGAGCTCCGATTCTACGGGAACAAGAAGAATTCCCGTAAGAGTAAGGTGACAGAGTGGGAGGCACTCTGCAAAGCTGGGGCGCGTTCGTTGATAACTTCAACCGCGACCCGGCTGGCTACCGCGAGCTAGTCCGCTCTGCGAGAGAGCGCTACGAGCGCTTCTCGAAGCGGTCCAAGATTTTGCGGCTGCACGAAGGTGCAGTCGAGGCGGGGATTCCGTGCGCAGTGCCTGCTGGCGTTGCGTGCGAGCGCTGCCAAGTTGGGGCAGTGTGGCTGTCCGAACGGGACCATAACGGGTACATTGGTATTAGTGTGCCTGTGGAGTTGAAGCCACTGCGTGAGAAGTTAAGCACGCAGTTGTCGTCCGAGAGTGCTGAGGGTGAGCGCAACACTCAGCCGAGGGCTGTAGACGACTACAGCTCTCGCTCAAGTTTTACGCCCTCCGGCGGAGCTGCTGGTGGCGGGATTCGTACTCCGTCGCCATTTCCGGAACGTCGCTCATCAGGACGTTCCGCGGCTCCCACGTATCGTGGTCAGGAGAGTATCCTAACCAGCTAATACGAAAATGAACCGGACCTTGGGTCCGGATCTGATGATCAACGATTTGCTGGACAATCCAGCGAGTTTCCCCGCGTGCATCTCGCAACGGGGGCGGCGGCGGCGGCGGGAAGACGCCACGGACCGTCGCCGGTCGAGGTCTGGGATCGTTTGGAGGCGGTGGAGCGCATCCAGACGGCTGAGCTCGCCGAGATACGGCAGGAGCTGAAGCTCTTGAAGGCCCGAATCGGTCAGGCCGGGCAGACCGCTTCAAACATCCAGGTCGACCTGGGGTCGATCGTTTCTCGCGTGGAGCAGCGCGTCTCCGCGCTCGAGGCGATGATCGCGCCGAGTCACTGGGAGTAGGTGACTCGTGTTGCGAGTAAGGCTTCAGCCGCTCAACGTAAAAGGTTGGGTGGAGGCGCATGCTGGACGGTATGTCTAGCATGTACGCGTTGCCATGCTTCGCAAACACGGTGAATAGCCCGATGAAGCGCGGGGCAAGCTTGCTCGCTCCGAAGTCGGAAACTGCATGTCTAGCTAGGTTCTGTGTAGCTAACAGAACTAATAAACCCAGTTTGAATTCATTTATGTTTCCTCTGCCATTGTTGTCTGCATTCAACTTCTGTCGATAGCCTGAAGCTGCAATAGCACCTTGTACAAACCGTATTACGGCTTGGCGGCGCTGGACGAAGTCCATTGCCTTCGAGTTGAACTCTTTGTTCAAACCGTTGTCCTTGTTCACTACAGGCCCGGCCTGTGTGTGATTGTTGTTGTTTAGAGTGTCTACGCCCGGCGTAGGCACTGAACCCTTGTCGATCGGACTACGCGCAGACCGTGCGCGTGTCGACACAGCTGATAGGTTGCTCGTATCAGCGTGATCATTCGGTTTGTTTGAAACAGGATACCCTCCCTCACTTAAGGAAGGAGCTACCCCACCGAGTACGCTCGGAACGCGTGGATGCCGCATGACGTTCACGTAAAACAGTGTGTGTCCTGTCGAGACATGCACCGAGTTGTTGATGGCAAACTCTGCCATCGGCAAGCAGTCGCTCCAGTATTGGAACGAGTGAGCGTAGCTCTTCAGGGCGTCAACCAATACCCGGTTGACGCGCTCAGTTTGTCCGTCGGTCTGCGGATGATCCGCAGTCGACATGGACAGCTGCGTGCCAAGAAGTTCAAACACTTCTTGCCAGAAACGCGCTGTGAAGCGCGGATCACGATCAGACACGATATCGATCGGCATGCCATGATGTCTAAACACCATGTCAACAAACAGACGTGCCGTCTGCTTGGCTGTCACTTGGGCTGGTACTGCAGCAAGATGTACCGTCTTGCTGAATCGGTCAACAAAGACCACAATACCAGTCCTCCGCTTGTTGTCAGGCCGAAGACCAAACACAAAGTCCATTGAAATGGACTGCCAACACTCCGACGGAGTCGGTAGTGACTGAAGTGGAGCCTGCGAGAAGGGCGCAGGCTTCACGCGCTGGCAAACCTCGCAAGCACGAACGTACTTGTGTACCTACTTGTACTGGTGACTCCAATAGAAGTCACGCGTGAGAAGCAAATATGTTTTCTCACGACCCTAAAGTCCCGACGTCGGGGCATCGTGATACGCGTAGGTGATCCTGAGCTTCAGCTCATGATCGTCCGGCACGACAATGCGATCAGCGTTGTCGTCGAATGCGCTGTAAAGCAGCAGACCATTGTGTAAACGATAACGGTGTACACGTGCACGGAGATGTTTCGCCAACTTCTGACGAGACTTGTCAGAAGGCGCAGCGAAGTAGTCCAATAACTGCTTCGCGTCCGCATAATTCGTGTATGCGGACTTCACGTCATCTAACAGAGATGACGAGGGAGTAGACGTCCGTGCGACGCCAATTGCATTGGCGTCGGCCTTGTGCACTGCATATAATCAGGTCGAAGCGACAACGCGTCGGCCACAACATCCAACCTTCCAGCTTTGTACGGTGTAGCGGGGCTACACATTCGGCTAACCTCACCTTAGTGCAACACGCACTAAGTGGATACATTCAGGTGGGCCACATCGCAGTGTGGTCACCATTCATAATAGGAAGCAGTCCTATTGGTCAGAAAGCAGGGTCTTTCTACCAGTAATACTCAAGCATTAGGTCAGGGTTTCTGCCAACCACTCGTTGGCAGAACCCCTCTTTATAGATATCAGTTTTAGGAGGAAAGCCACAGTTAACAAACAATTCAGTTCTCATTTTACCGCAAAAGCTACTATTTGTACCTTTATTTAGATCTAATTATACTTGTGGATACAGGTATACTTAATCTAAGTTAAATACACCTTACGCTTCCTCATACACGTGCGCTCACGTGTAAGCTAAAGTATTGGGCTAAGTAAGCCCATTACACCTGGTAGCACTTTGTAGTCCGTCCAACGACCGACTAGTTACGTATTGAATGAAGTTCGATACGGGGGCCGAGGACCTGCCTGTGGACGCGAGTATGTCCACTGGTAACCCAACCACGGGTGCAACGCATGTTGCACGCGAAGACTGTCCCCACCTGGCGGATCCAGAGTGGGAGGCACTCCAACGACTGTCGACGGTCATTGGAGAAGCGGCCGTAGCGACGATGCTACGCACGCTATCGCCGACAGAACAACACGGTGTTGCTCTAGGCTGCATCATGAAGGAACAGCGCGAGACCGCTGCTCGCGCTACGGTGTCGACTCCGTCCACACCGCGCGTGGAGTCATTGAAGCTCCACGTGAACAGCTATGTTGGAAGAGAGGGCGAGCCTCTCCTCCGTTGGCTTGTCGAAGTCGACACTGCCATTACGGCTCGACGTATCGTCGACCCGTTGTCGAAGGTTGCGTTCGCCATGTCATGCCTTGGCGGACGAGCAAGGAGTTGGGCGTATGGACGCCGACTCACTGACCCTACGTGCTTTAGCACGTACGAGGTGTTCAAGGAGGAGCTCAGACAAGCGTTTGAGCCCCCGCAGAATGAGTTCAGATCGAGGGCTGAGTTCCTCGACCTGCAACAGGGCAAGCATAACGTGCATGCTTACGCTCAAAGGGCGCGGTACTTGGTCTCGAACATCGTGACCAACCCGATAGACGAGGCGACAAAGGTCGTCACGTTCATGAAGGACCTGAAAGATGGGCCTGTGAAGACCTATCTCTTCCGAGAGTACCCAAGTACTCTCGAGTATGCGATTACCCTTGCGATGCAAGAAGAGTTTAGCCTGCGAGAGGCTAAGCTCCATGTGAACGTCCCGCGGCCGATGCCGCGACCGACGGTGAAGCCGACGGGAGGTCCCGAACCAATGGACCTCTCGAGTGCGACGGCTGCTGGATCTCAGCAGCGTCGTGGACCAACGAATGTCCGCTGTTTCCGGTGTGGAAATAACGGTCACTACGCCCGTGAATGCACAGCGCCTGTGCAGGCGGCCAAGGGCCGGCGTGACGATACCGGGTATCGCCACGGGCAATAAAAAAACTAGAACAACCAGCAGGCGCGGGGCGCCCTGCTGGTGATGCAGTCGAGCGTGTCGATATTGGACACGCCGTATTAAAGACTGCTGCCCCCAGTGAGAGTCACTCTCACTGTAAGAAGCAGGATGACAGGCCGAACCTTGTCATCCTGAAGGTTAACTCGAAGAGAGAGAAGTCTCTTCGTGCGTTGGTGGATTGTGGTGCGTCGAACAACTTTGTTCGACTGCAAAGCCTAGCGAGGTTTGACTTCGAGGAGGTTGTAATGCCTCGAAGTCTATTGGAAGTAAGACTGGCAACGGGTGTCGTTGTCAGAACCGAGAAGCGTGTCGTACGCGTACGCTTCTCGTACCGGAAGAGAACGTTCGTGGACGAGCTTATCGTGCTTGACTTAGACGATAAGTTCGACATGGTGTTGGGCATGCCGTGGCTTGCACGGCATGATCCAGTGATCGATTGGACGAAGCGCACGATCGTGCACTTCGGGAGTAGCGGCGCGACAGTGAGCGATGGCCCTGTCGGCGCAGCACGTGCACCTCGCGGTGCACGCGACCCACCAGGAGAGACAGCGCGACGCGCGGCTGTCTCCGATCACCCCGCACGGACACCGACGACTGAGAGAGTCGTCGGGAGAAAATGTGAGTCGAATCAGAAGACTCAGATTCGATCGGATTCGAGAGGTTCTCGAAGCGTCAAGAGTGACGCGGTCGTGTCGACTATTAGTGTCGACACACAAGTTCAACAAGAGGAGCCAGTCACTAATAAGGACAGTGACTCGGACGTGTCAGCTCAGGGAGCTGATGCGATTGGCCCAAACGTCGAAAGACGCTCCGCCGTCAGGCGTCGAGGTAAAGAAGGCGCGCCGGCTCTGGGAGCCGACGCTGCATGCAGTGCGGACGGTTGCAAACGTCCCGCACCGGGAATGCTTGCGTGCTCGCGTGCAGCCGGGCCGCACGACGAAGCGGTACGCGGCCAAGCAGGGCTTGATTGCGTGCGCCCGCGGGAGGAACCCGCCGGCGACAACAAGAAACGCATTGCGTGCTCACGTGCAGCCGGGCTGCACGAAGAAGCGATACGCGATCAAGCCGGGCTTGATTGCGTGTGCCCGCGGGTTGAACCCGCCGGCAATCAAAAGGAAAATCTGTCCACGGCCGGGCCTGGACAAAATAAGAAGCGCGGAACTGGGTTCCGCACTAGAAGCGAACGGCGCAAGCAAGCCAAGCTGCGCAAGTCGCGGTCAGGGACCGAGGCGCTACTCGCAGTGTCTGCCGGGTAGAAACAGGAACCGGAGACGACCGTCGAGACACTGAGTGTCTTGACGCGCACGAATACAGGTCTCCAGTATAAGAAGATGAAGTTGGAGAACCCTCCGACGCTAGCGTCGGTGTTGACTTCGCTTCCAGTCACGAGCTGGAGGAGCTTCGCCCGCGACCTGCACGATGGCCGCATCGAGCAGATTAGTATCCTCTCGGATGTCGAGAGGATGAAGTGTGAAGCGGAAGAGTTGAAACAGCTCGTCGCTGAGGGCGTCGACGCCCTCAGCGTCAAGTCGAAGAAGGAACGCTTTGACGAGCAGAGCTGGGACTCGCTGAAGTCGAGCCCCTTCTCCGAGGTCTTGCGTGAGTACAGAGACGTACTCCCGAACGATATCCCTGCGGAGTTGCCGCAGGACAAGGGTGTTCAGCACGAGATTGATCTCGTGCCGGGAACAAAGTATTGCATGACGCGGCAGTGGCCACTGCCGCGAGAGCAAGTCAAAGCGATCGACGACTTCTTTGAGAGTCGTCGCAAGGCTGGGCAAGTGCGGGAATCGAAGTCCCCGCACAGCGCGCCTACGTTCTGTGTCAAGAAGGCACAGTGTGTGTGGCGCATCGTTCATGCTTATAACAAGCTGAACGACGCAACGGTACCGGCGCAGACGCCGATACCGCGAAAAGATGTGATCATCGATTCGATGGCTCTGAGCACTATCTTCAGTGCTCTGGATCTGAGAGACGGATTCTATCAGATCCTCATGCGTGAGAGTGATATACCTCTCACGGCGGTGAGCACTCCGAGCGGTATGCTCTGGGAGTGGCTTGTAATGCCGCAGGGATTAAAGAATGCCCCTGCGACGTTCAACAGGTGCGTCACGCACTTGTTGCGCTCGGTGCGCGACTTCGCACCGAGCTATTTCGATGATGTGTTCATCCACAGCCGGGCTGTGGACGGGAAGTCGGAAGTGGAGATGCACAAGGAGCATCTCCGCAGGTTGTTTGCGCTCATGCGCAAACACAAGCTCTACGCGAACCTGAAGAAGTGTATCTTCGGGGCTAGCGAGATACCCGTCCTTGGGTGTCTCGTAGGGAAGAACGGCGTACGCCCTGACCCGGGGAAGGTAAGAGTGATCAATGAATGGCCTACGCCTTCCAATGTCAAGGAACTGAGGCAGTTCCTTGGACTCGCTACGTACTTATTGCAAGTACGTGAGCAACTACACGGGCAAGTTTCGCCCGCTGTCGCAGCTCCTAAAGAAGGATGCTGCATGGGTTTGGACTGCTGATTGTCAGCAGGCATTTGATGCAGTCAAGCAAGGCTTGACTGAGGCGCCGATCTTGTCGGTGGCCGACCGAGATCGCCCATTCCACGTCGTGTGTGGCGCGTCCGATTTCGCAATCGGATGCGCTCTAATGGAACACGATCACGCGGGACGTGGTCGCGTGGTCTACTATCAGTCGCGTCAGCTGAAGCCACTGAGCGCAACTACCCGGTACATGACAGGAACTCCTTGCCATGAAGTATGCACTCGCGAAGCTTCGAGTGTATCTACTGGGGAGTAGACCATTTGTGGTCTACACCGACCACGCATCATTGCGTACGGCGATCAAGTCGCCGCACATCTCACAAAGAATGGCGAGATGGCTCTCATTCTTTGCGGAGTACAACTTCCAGGTTGAGTACTGTAATGGGCTTACTTAGCCCAATACTTTAGCTTACACGTGAGCGCACGTGTATGAGGAAGCGTAAGGTGTATTTAACTTAGATTAAGTATACCTGTATCCACAAGTATAATTAGATCTAAATAAAGGTACAAATAGTAGCTTTTGCGGTAAAATGAGAACTGAATTGTTTGTTAACTGTGGCTTTCCTCCTAAAACTGATATCTATAAAGAGAGGTTCTGCCAACGAGTGGTTGGCAGAAACCCTGACCTAATCCTTGAGTATTACTGGTAGAAAGACCCTGCTTTCTGACCAATAGGACTGCTTCCTATTATGAATGGTGACCACACTGCGATGTGGCCCACCTGAATGTATCCACTTAGTGCGTGTTGCACTAAGGTGAGGTTAGCCGAATGTGTAGCCCCGCTACACCATCCCCCCGTTAGGACTTGATGTGCCGGTCTCGACACATCAATCCATGGTCTTCTTCGGAGAGAACATCGTGCTCATTTCGAAATGAGCACGCCAACGACGCAGACTTCCGACGAGCTTGCTGCACCTGCAGCAAGCAACACAGTCGTCGCCAGCACAGCGACGACTGCCGCATCTTCAGCCTCTTCGGCGTCCGTCGTCACTTCCTCGGTGACGACGCAAAGCTCCCCCAAGCGTACCATCTCGGTTGGGGAGTATAAGGCGCGTAAAGTCACCTATGCCAACGAAACCCTCTTCGATGGCATGGTGGACTTGAATGTCGACAATGATGTCGACATGGAGGAGGGCGAGGAGAAGCAAGGCTCCTCGTCCACAGGACGCGATGAAACTAGCGTGGGGACTCGTCGTCCTCGCGAGGACGACTCGGACGCTTCGAGTTCCAAGCGCTCGCGTAGCGGCAGCGATAGGCCGCTCGCAGATGCTGGGGCGTTGTCTACGCCGCGGGGTGGAGACGATGACGACTCCACTCCGTCTCCGACTGTGACGTCGCGCGCTAAGCCGGCGCGCGACCCGTGGATGCCGTCTCCGAGCGAGATCCGATCTCGCTACGGCAACACCTCGCCGCTCGGGCAGTACGCGCTGTACCCCTGCAGTGCCATCAATGACGATGACGTCACTAAGGAGCTCGACTTTGATCCGGCGACGGATGAAAGACGTGATTACTACATCGGGCTCTTCCACGAGCTCCGATTCTACGGGAACAAGAAGAATTCCCGTAAGAGTAAGGTGACAGAGTGGGAGGCACTCTGCAAAGCTGGGGCGCGTTCGTTGAGAACTTCAACCGCGACCCGGCTGGTTACCGTGAGCGAGTCCGCTCTGCGAGTGAGCGCCACGAGCGCTACTCGAAGCGGTCCAAGATTTTGCGGCTGCACGAAGGTGCAGTCGAGGCGGGGATTCCGTGCGCAGTGCCGTCTGGCGTTGCGTGCGCGCAGTGCCAACCCGGGGCAGTGCGGCTTTCGGAGCGAGACCTTCTCGGGTACACTGGTGTTAGTGTGCCCGTGGATTTGAAGCCACTGCGTGAGAAGTTAATCACGCAGTTGTCGTCTGAGAGTGCTGAGGGTGAGCGCAACACTCAGCCGAGGGCTGTAGGCGACTACAGCTCTCGCTCAAGTTTTACGCCCTTCAGCGGAGCTGCTGGTGGCGGGCTTCGTACTCCGTCACCATTTCCGGAACGTCGCTCATCAGGACGTTCCGCGGCTCCCATGTATCGTGGTCAGGAGAGTATCCTAACCAACGAATACGAAAATGAACCGGACCTTGGGTCCGGATCTGATGATCAACAATTCGCTGGACAATCCAGCGAGTTTCCCCGCGTGCATCTCGCAACGGGGGCGGCGGCGGTGGAAAGACGCCACGGGCCGTCGCCGGGCGAGGTCTGGGATCGTTTGGAGGCTGTGGAGCGCCTCCAGACGGCTGAGCTCGCCGAGATACGGCAGGAGCTAAAGCTCTTGAAGGCCCGAATCGGTCAGGCCGGGCAGACCGCTTCGAACATCCAGGTCGACCTGGGGACGCTCGTCGCTCGCCTGACGGATCGCGTCTCCGCGCTCGAGGCGAGGATCGCGCCGAGTCACCGGTCGTACGTGACTCGTGTTGCGAGTAAGGCTTCAGCCGCCCAACGTAAAAGGTTGGGTGGAGGCGCATGCTGGACGGTATGTCTAGCGTGTACGCGTTGCCATGCTTCGCCAACACGGTGAATGGGCCGATGAAGCGCGGGGCAAGCTTGCTTGCTCCGAAGTCGGAAATTGCATGTTTAGCTAGGTTCTGTGTAGCTAACAGAACTAATGAACCCACTTTGAATTCATTTGTGTTTCCTCTGCCATTGTTATCCGCGTTCAGCTTCTGTCGATAGCCTGAAGCTGCAATAGCACCTTGTACAAACCGTATTACGGCTTGGCGGCGCTGGACGAAGTCCATTGCCTTCGAGTTGAACTCTTTGTTCAAACCGTTGTCCTTGTTCACTACAGGCCCGGCCTGTGTGTGATTGTTGTTGTTTAGAGTGTCTACGCCCGGCGTAGGCACTGAACCCTTGTCGATCGGACTACGCGCAGACCGTGCGCGTGTCGACACAGCTGATATGTTGCTCGTATCAGCGTGTTCATTCGGTTTTGAAACCGGATACCCTCCCCCACTTAAGGAAGGAGCTGCCGCACCGAGTACACTCGGTACGCGTGGATGCCTCATGGCGTTCACGTAAAACGGTGTATGTCCTGTGGAGACATGCACCGAGTTGTTGATGGCAAACTCTGCCATCGGCAAGCAGTCGCTCCATTGTTTGAACGAATGAGCGTAGCTCTTCAGAGCGTCAACCAAGACTCGGTTGACGCGCTCGGTTTGTCCGTCGGTCTGCGGATGATCCGCAGTCGACATGGACAGCTGCGTGCCAAGAAGTTCAAACGCTTCTTGCCAGAAACGCGCTGTGAAGCGCGGATCACGATCTGACACAATGTCGATCGGCATGCCATGGTGTCTAAACACCAAGTCAACAAACAGACGTGCCGTCTGCTTGGCTGTCACTTGGGCTGGTACTGCAGCAAGATGTACCGTCTTGCTGAATCGGTCAACAAAGACCACAATACCAGTCCTCCGCTTGTTGTCAGGCCGAAGACCAAACACAAAGTCCATTGAAATGGACTGCCAACACTCCGACGGAGTCGGTAGTGACTGAAGTGGAGCCTGCGAGAAGGCTGCAGGCTTCACGCGCTGGCAAACCTCGCAAGCACGAACGTACTTGTGTACCTACTTGTACTGGTGACTCCAATAGAAGTCACGCGTGAGAAGCAAATATGTCTTCTCACGACCCTGATGTCCCGATATCGGGGCATCGTGATACTCGTAAGTGATCCTGAGCTTCAGCTCATGATCATCCGGCACGACAATGCGATCAGCGTTGTCGTCGACTGCGCTGTAAAGCAACAGTCCATTGTGTACACGATAACGGTGGACACGTGCACGGAGATGTTTCGCTAACTTCTGACGAGACTTGTCAGAAGGAGCAGCGAAGTAGTCCAACAACTGCTTCGCGTCCGCATCATTCGTGTATGCGGACCTCACGTCGTCTAGCAGAGACGACGAGGGAGTAGACGTCCGTGCGACGCCAATTGCATTGGCGTCGGCCTTGTGCACCGCATAATCAGGTCGACGCGATAACGCGTCGGCCACAACATTCAACCTTCCAGGTTTGTACTCAACCTGGAAGTTGTACTCCGCAAAGAATGAGAGCCATCTCGCCATTCTTTGTGAGATGTGCGGCGACTTGATCGCCGTACGCAATGATGCGTGGTCGGTGTAGACCACAAATGGTCTACTCCCAAGTAGATACACTCGAAGCTTCGCGAGTGCATACTTCATGGCAAGGAGTTCCTTGTCATGTACCGGGTAGTTGCGCTCAGCTGGCTTCAGCTGACGCGACTGATAATAGACCACGCGATCACGTCCTTCGTGATCGTGTTGCATTAGAGCGTATCCGATTGCGAAATCGGACGCGTCACACACGACGTGGAATGGGCGATCTCGGTCGGCCACCGCCAAGATCGGCGCCTCAGTCAAGCCCTGCTTGACTGCATCAAATGCCTGCTGACAATCAGCAGTCCAAACCCATGCAGCATCCTTCTTCAGGAGCTGCGACAGCGGGCGAATCTTGCCCGCGTAGTTGCTCACGTACTTGCAATAAGTACGTAGCGAGTCCAAGGAACTGCCTCAGTTCCTTGACATTGGAAGGCGTAGGCCATTCATTGATCACTCTTACCTTCCCCGGGTCAGGGCGTACGCCGTTCTTCCCTACGAGACACCCAAGGACGGGTATCTCGCTAGCCCCGAAGATACACTTCTTCAGGTTCGCGTAGAGCTTGTGTTTGCGCATGAGCGCAAACAACCTGCGGAGATGCTCCTTGTGCATCTCCACTTCCGACTTCCCGTCCACAGCCCGGCTGTGGATGAACACATCATCGAAATAGCTCGGTGCGAAGTCGCGCACCGAGCGCAACAAGTGCGTGACGCACCTGTTGAACGTCGCAGGGGCATTCTTTAATCCCTGCGGCATTACAAGCCACTCCCAGAGCATACCGCTCGGAGTGCTCACCGCCGTGAGAGGTATATCACTCTCACGCATGAGGATCTGATAGAATCCGTCTCTCAGATCCAGAGCACTGAAGATAGTGCTCAGAGCCATCGAATCGATGATCACATCTTTTCGCGGTATCGGCGTCTGCGCCGGTACCGTTGCGTCGTTCAGCTTGTTATAAGCATGAACGATGCGCCACACACCCTGTGCCTTCTTGACACAGAACGTAGGCGCGCTGTGCGGGGACTTCGATTCCCGCACTTGCCCAGCCTTGCGACGACTCTCAAAGAAGTCGTCGATCGCTTTGACTTGCTCTCGCGGCAGTGGCCACTGCCGCGTCATGCAATACTTTGTTCCCGGCACGAGATCAATCTCGTGCTGAACACCCTTGTCCTGCGGCAACTCCGCAGGGATATCGTCCGGGAGTACGTCTCTGTACTCACGCAAGACCTCGGAGAAGGGGCTCGACTTCAGCGAGTCCCAGCTCTGCTCGTCAAAGCGTTCCTTCTTCGACTTGACGCTGAGGGCGTCGACGCCCTCAGCGACGAGCTGCTTCAACTCTTCCGCTTCACACTTCATCCTCTCGACATCCGAGAGGATGCAAATCTGCTCGATGCGTCCATCGTGCAGGTCGCGGGCGAAGCGCCTCCAGCTCGTGACTGGAAGCGAAGTCAACTCCGACGCCAACGTCGGAGGGTTCTCCAACTTCATCTTCTTATACTGGAGACCAGTATTCGTACGCGTCAAGACACTCAGTGTCTCGACGGTCGTCTCCAGTTCCTGTGTCTGCCCGGCAGACACTGCGAGTAGCGCCTCGGTCCCTGACCGAGACTTGCGCAGCTTTGCTCGCTTGCGCCGTTCGCTTCTTGTGCGGAACCCGGTTCCGCGCGTCTTGTTTTGTCTGGGCCCGGCCGCGGACAGATCTTCCTTTTGATCGCCGGCGGGTTCAACCCGCGGGCGCACGCAATCAAGCCCGGCTTGATCACGTATCGCTTCTTCGTGCAGCCCGGCTGCACGTGAGCACGCAATGCGTTTCTTGTTGTCGCCGGCGGGTTCTTCCCGCGGGCGCACGCAATCAAGCCCTGCTTGATCGCGTACCGCTTCGTCGTGCAGCCCGGCTGCACGCGAGCACGCAAGCATTTCCGGTGCGGACCGTTTGCAACCGTCCGCACTGCATGCAGCGTCGGCTCCCAGAGCCGGCGCGCCTTCTTTACCTCGACGCCTGACGGCGGAGCGTCTTTCGACGTTTGGGCCAATCGCATCAGCTCCCTGAGCTGACACGTCCGAGTCACTGTCCTTATTAGTGACTGGCTCCTCTTGTTGAACTTGTGTGTCGACACTAATAGTCGACACGACCGCGTCACTCTTGACGCTTCGAGAACCTCTCGAATCCGATCGAATCTGAGTCTTCTGATTCGACTCACATTTTCTCCCGACGACTCTCTCAGTCGTCGGTGTCCGTGCGGGGTGATCGGAGACAGCCGCGCGTCGCGCTGTCTCTCCTGGTGGGTCGCGTGCACCGCGAGGTGCACGTGCTGCGCCGACAGGGCCATCGCTCACTGTCGCGCCGCTACTCCCGAAGTGCACGATCGTGCGCTTCGTCCAATCGATCACTGGATCATGCCGTGCAAGCCACGGCATGCCCAACACCATGTCGAACTTATCGTCTAAGTCAAGCACGATAAGCTCGTCCACGAACGTTCTCTTCCGGTACGAGAAGCGTACGCGTACGACACGCTTCTCGGTTCTGACAACGACACCCGTTGCCAGTCTTACTTCCAATAGACTTCGAGGCATTACAACCTCCTCGAAGTCAAACCTCGCTAGGCTTTGCAGTCGAACAAAGTTGTTCGACGCACCACAATCCACCAACGCACGAAGAGACTTCTCTCTCTTCGAGTTAACCTTCAGGATGACAAGGTTCGGCCTGTCATCCTGCTTCTTACAGTGAGAGTGACTCTCACTGGGGGCAGCAGTCTTTAATACGGCGTGTCAAATATCGACACGCTCGACTGCATCACCAGCAGGGCGCCCCGCGCCTGCTGGTTGTTCTAGTTTTTTTATTGCCCGTGGCGATACCCGGTATCGTCACGCCGGCCCTTGGCCGCCTGCACAGGCGCTGTGCATTCACGGGCGTAGTGACCGTTATTTCCACACCGGAAACAGCGGACATTCGTTGGTCCACGACGCTGCTGAGATCCAGCAGCCGTCGCACTCGAGAGGTCCATTGGTTCGGGACCTCCCGTCGGCTTCACCGTCGGTCGCGGCATCGGCCGCGGGACGTTCACATGGAGCTTAGCCTCTCGCAGGCTAAACTCTTCTTGCATCGCAAGGGTAATCGCATACTCGAGAGTACTTGGGTACTCTCGGAAGAGATAGGTCTTCACAGGCCCATCTTTCAGGTCCTTCATGAACGTGACGACCTTTGTCGCCTCGTCTATCGGGTTGGTCACGATGTTCGAGACCAAGTACCGCGCCCTTTGAGCGTAAGCATGCACGTTATGCTTGCCCTGTTGCAGGTCGAGGAACTCAGCCCTCGATCTGAACTCATTCTGCGGGGGCTCAAACGCTAGTATGAGGTCCTCTTTGAACACCTCGTACGTGCTAAAGCACGTAGGATCAGTGAGTCGGCGTCCGTACGCCCAACTCCTTGCTCGCCCGCCAAGGCATGACATGGCGAACGCAACTTTTGACAACGGTCGACGATACGTCGAGCCGTAACGGCAGTGTCGACTTCGACAAGCCAACGGAGGAGAGGCTCGCCCTCTCTTCCAACGTAGCTGTTCACGTGGAGCTTCAATGACTCCACGCGCGGTGTGGACGGAGTCGACACCGTAGCGCGAGCAGCGGTCTCGCGCTGTTCCTTCATGATGAAGCCTAGAGCAACACCGTGTTGTTCTGTCGGCGATAGCGTGCGTAGCATCGTCGCTACGGCCGCTTCTCCAATGACCGTCGACAGTCGTTGGAGTGCCTCCCACTCTGGATCCGCCAGGTGGGGACAGTCTTCGCGTGCAACATGCGTTGCACCCGTGGTTGGGTTACCAGTGGACATACTCGCGTCCACAGGCAGGTCCTCGGCCCCCGTATCGAACTTCATTCAATACGTAACTAGTCGGTCGTTGGACGGACTACAAAGTGCTACCAGGTGTAATGGGCTTACTTAGCCCAATACTTTAGCTTACACGTGAGCGCACGTGTATGAGGAAGCGTAAGGTGTATTTAACTTAGATTAAGTATACCTGTATCCACAAGTATAATTAGATCTAAATAAAGGTACAAATAGTAGCTTTTGCGGTAAAATGAGAACTGAATTGTTTGTTAACTGTGGCTTTCCTCCTAAAACTGATATCTATAAAGAGAGGTTCTGCCAACGAGTGGTTAGCAGAAACTCTGACCTAATGCTTCAGTATTACTGGCAGAAAGACCCTGCTTTCTGACCAATAGGACTGCTTCCTAATATCAATGGTGACCACACTACGATGTGGCCCACCTGAATGTATCCACTTAGTGCGTGTTGCACTAAGGTGAGGTTAGCCGAATGTGTAGCCCCGCTACACTTGGCCTCGGGTCTTCAACGCTCAACGACTACAGATCCCGCTATAGGAAGCGGCAAGCATCGCAAGGAAAGGGACGTAAAGGACAAGAACCCCGTAAAGGCAACCCCACGGCCGGATCCAGATCCAGGCCGCCAGAACCAAGTGCAAGACACTCGATCTGGGAGTATACCCGCGAGCTGTGTGAAGATTTCCACGCCGCTCTACCCCATCCCCGCGTCTCGCCAAGACTGTCTCGACTTCAAGACGTTGACGCTTTGGAAGACACCAGAAGAGCAAGATCCAGCCCTATCAACAGGTACACAAGGTGACCCAGTTCAGCACACATCACGACCGAGCGGAGTACCCCCTCCGTTAGTCCGTGTTCGGGCGCAGTTGGTAAGCTGGATTAGCGATCTCGCCGATTTTGCTGATCCCGCTACATCACAATGGTGCGCATACCCGGATCTTCTGGTGACTCGGGATTTCACCGTGAGTCCCAAGAAGAAGTTAAAGTGAAGATAGAGCAAGGGGACCAGGCGCCATCGGTCCTTGGATCCACGACGACGCCGCTGAATGAAGCAGCACCCGCAGATTTACAGAGTGCTGGGAGGAACTCTATCAACGGAAAGGAGGTAGACCCGGATCCGGATCTGGATGATAAACCTCAACCTCCTCCCCAGGTCCCTTCGGGGACCCCAGTGGGCCTCGAATCACACCGAGACCCACTAACAAAACAAACTTAAGCCGGTCAGAACCGGTATGCGTTCGCTGACTCACCCGACAAGCTTTCGCCGCGGGATCCTACCATCCCATTGATGTCCCGATGGGAATGGGAAGGTAAGGTACCAGCCAAGCTGACGCCGCTCAAGGCCGCCGATCCGGAAGAAGAGCTCAAGGAGAGACTAGTTCCAGCCGCGATCAAGACGGAATCGTCAGCCCCGACATGGAACGAAGCGGATCTGGAGCTCAGATACCACCGAAAGGAGCTCCAAGACTTCATGATCCAAAACCCGATCATGCGGATCCCACAGCCTACGCAGATTGGCGACCAGACGGGACCAGTGACGGCCCCATTTACGGCGAACGACAAGCTGGGGGCGATCAAGATTTTCATGAATCTGCTACAGGAAGCGGGTCTAGTGTCTGGGGCATTTGACGCAGAAGACCTGTTCAGGCCAGATCTACGGATTTTCCAGCTGTCGACGAAGATGTTCTTCGATACGCTGAAGGTCCTGATAGGAGATAAGGTGACAGACCCAAGCGCAAGTTCGAGTCCAGACTCGCCTACACAGATCGGCACGGGGGGCATGACCTCTTCACCCTTCGTGTCGGTAGCCGAAGCAGACTCGGACGCGTGCATCGGATGTCGTTAGGCCCCGCTGATGCAGCTATGCTGCAGGCCAGATCCAAAGTGCCGCGACGGACACCAGGCCGATCCAAGGCTAAGAAGACGCCAGGAGCGGTGAGTAAGCCGACAGCCACTTCACCCAATCTCACGATTGCGGCAGACAGTACCGCGACCTCAACAGACAGGTTGGAATCTTACTTCCGAGCAGCCATGAGCTGTTTCCTCTGCGAACAGCAGATCTCCATGCCAAATCTGGTCACCAGAGCACTCCCCAACCCGGGAACCCGAGACGTCGAGAAGGAGTCCGCCGGATCGGAAGACTTGGAGAGGTTGCAATGGGAATACGACCCGGACGACCTGGACCTTCCTACGGCCGCCCCAGCAGCAGTGGCAACCGCAGCGGTCGGATCTTCTGAGTCGGCGCTGATCCAACGAGTCCGGACCTCTGCCGTATCCGACCTGAAATAATTCACTGGAAAATATCAGAATGAGGACAGAGCAAGAGCATGGATCAGCATTCATGCGAGATCAAGCCTCCGATGAAGATAAGTGTTTGACCCTCGTGGTTCTGCTTTCGGGGCCGGCTAAGAACTGGTACCGGCAGCTGCCAAGATCCACGCGTAACAAATGGACAGATTTGCTTCGGAGATTCCAGATCTAATATTGCGAATTTGGAGTCTCGGTTGCCCGCCAGTATTACCAAGCGCGGAAGCGTTCGGACGAATTCGCACTGGAGTACCTGCACAGGTTCAACGTGGCAGGTTTGCGAGCACGACTGAAGGTCAAAGACGGCGGCACCAAGGAACGAAAGGAACACGTGGACCATTTCATTGAGACGTTGGGGATCCAGAGCTGGCTGACCGGCTGACGTTCCTACGACTGTCGGACGCGGATGATTTGGAGGAAATGTTGCGGGCCCTAGACAGGGCGAAGAGTCGACAGAAGAAATTGGCGGCTGGATCCAGTCGGTATCGGCAGAAAGCATCACCATTGCAAGCGCCAGCTGCGTCGACTAAGCAAGTACGCGCGATACAGAACCAAGCGTCGGGCTTGGAATCCGACTCTAATTCGGACGGATCGGACTCAGACCGAGCCGAGCATCGCCGGATCTACCTTGCAGCTAATGACGAACACTCTCCGCCAGAAGAGGAACCGAAGACCTCGGATCGTGAACAACTGGATCACCGCGCTTCGAATCCTCAACCCGGAGACCCAAGACGACGGTATCAGGCGGAAGACACGGACCGGGGGCCACGTTAGCACTGCGGCTCCAAGAAGCACATGTGTTGGAGGCGCCTGACGTGCAAGAAATGCGGAAAGAGAGGCCACCCAGCGGATTACTGTTTGTTCGTGTGCCGAGGATGTGGCGAGCTGTACGATATGGGGAAGTGCCCGATGGAGAAATTCTATAACCAGATCCGCCAATGGTTTGATCCGGTTATACATGCGAGGATGCTGCCAGAGATGGCGGAGAAGATGTTAAACTAGGACGCTCGTTGGGATGGAATCCGGTACGAGCCGAGCGCTCTAGGTATTGTGGTTATGCATACGTGAACAAGCCATCGATAGATCAAGCTAGCAGAAGGCCAGATCTATGTGATATTACATTCGATCTACATGGGAAATGCACTGCCGCCATATCCAGACTTTGCCCAGCCGACGATTTCGACAGATCTGCCGCCGCCGAAGTAATCAATCTCAACCCAGGTACTTCGCGCGGCTACTGGAAATAACAAGATCCAGATCTCTGGTTCTCGCTTATTGAAACGGGAAAACATTCCCCTGAATCATCAGCCTAGTCTCATGGCTGAATGTAAGCGAACCGGAGATTCGAGTCCAGAGTTGTTGCCCGGAGAGTCGAGAGGATATTGGAAGCATCATGCGCCAGGGAAGTGGTTCCGACAGGATAATATAACCGGGAAGATTAACAATGAGAAGGCGATCTTGCTCCTCGACACCGATGCCGAAGTGTCTATAGTGGATACCACGTTCGCTCAGCAGATGGGGTGCTATGTGGATAGAAGTCAGAGTCAAGACTGCGTTGGACGGTGTACTTGACAGCCGGACAGGACTCATGTCAAGATCGCGCTGGCTGGATAGCTGGTATACCTGTTCGATATCTGGGTAGGTGATCTATCCGGCCAAGAGCCTATCTTGGGTACCGGCGGGGATCCGCCTGGATTTGGCGGATGGATCGCTGTATCTCCCAGATGAGGTGCGGATCCAGCTCAGTGGAAGACGCCAGCTGTATAATGACAAGGCGAGGACCGTTCGACTGTATCAACATTTGCAGATCGACGTAGGATGTAACGGGCCTAGTGAGTACCCGTCACTAGCTTACACGTAGCGGTGAGTAAGCGTCCAGTGCTCAGTAATACTGAGACCAAGTATTAAGTCCGAAGTAAAATCAACTCTGTTTTATTATTGGACCAGGGCGGGGTCCCGTGGTCTAATGTGAACCATTCAAATGCAGATCAGCAGCTGATTGGCTGGAATGGGGTCTGGCTCTCCCAATTTCAACCAATCAGATGATGACATGTCAGCACACGCTAGCCGTGTGCTGCTGTGCCTACTTATGTAATATCTGTAAGAGATCTACCTACTTATGTAAATGGAGGGCCCATTACATCACCCTCCTCTCAAAGTTGCGCATACGCAACGTAAGCGCAAATAACACTGGAAAACAACTGAAGACAACCGCGGGACGACGAACGCGGTAGTCGGCGACCGGTGCAGCTTGGGCGACGGACATGGCGCTCGGCGACCAGCGCGAGCACGGAAAGTAGCGCCTCGGTGAGTGTGGAGACCCGGGATGGCGATCATAGCAACGCGACTCTTCAAAGCGACCATCCGAAGTAACTTTGTCGCGCAATACGCGCAACCAGATTGACCGCCATCACCTCGACGGTGATCTGTTGTGCTACAACATCGACAAGTTCGATGCTCCTCGAGTCGTCGTGCCCAACGACGACGACTTGCGGGCTCGGATCATCCACAAGTTCCATGACAGCCCCATGGGCGCGCATCTGGGCCGCGAGAAGACATTCGCGGCTGTTTCACGCGACTTCTTCTGGTCCCACATGTACAAGTGGGTGCGCAAGTGGGTCCGCACTTGCGAGACCTGCCAGCGGGTGAAGCCATCGAAGTCGTCGCAGGCTCCCCTGCGACCATTGCCGATCGCGACTGAGGCATGGCGCTCAGTCTCCATGGACTTCATCTTCGGGCTTCCACCCGACGCCGAAGGCCGAACCGGCGTCTTGGTCTTCGTGGATCGATTCACGAAGATGGTGCATCTCATCCCCGTGAGTGACACGGTCACCGCGGCTGAGACCGCGGCGCACTTCATCGACTGCGTCTTCCGTCACCATGGCCCGCCAGAGTCGATTGTCTCTGACCTCGACCCGCGGTTCACGTCCGCGTTCTGGTACAGCCTCTTCCAGCTTCTGGGTACGAAGCTGTCGATGTCGACGGCAGCACATCCGGGTAAATGCTGACAAGCGTGGGCGCAAGAACATGGCTACCTTTGCGACAGGAGATCAAGTACTCCTGTCAACTGACGGCATTCGGTCATCAGCAGTGACTAATCTTGGCGCGAGCTAACTCGCGCCTCGATTCATTGGAGCTTTCAGAGTCATTAAGGTTAATGGAGAAGCCTACACGTTGGATATTCCTACGTCTTTACGGCTTCACCCGACGTTTTACGTCGGGCGACTCAAGAAGTACCATCCTGCAACTATCCCGTCGACGACGTCCTCTTCAGCACCGGAGCGCAGAGCGAACGTGCCTCACGACGCGCAGTCCGCGTCGCCACCAGCTCCGCCCGAGCCTGCGCAACCTGAGTCGTCGCAGCCTCAGCCTTCGTCTGAGCGCCCACTGCACGATTCGAATCGATCTCCAAGTCGTCTTGGGCAAGCCAAGCGTACGAGCTACCGACGCGAACCTCCCCCGCCGATTGTTGACTCGGCTGGCGATACACGATGTATAGTGGATTACATCGTAGCGCACGAGGACTCACCTCGTGCTACGCCTCGTACCCGTAACCGTACGAGTGATCAGTCCACGCGTGGGATTCCTGCCGCGCGGCGTTACCGTCTACGCTGGCTTGGCTTCCACCAGACGATGATACGTGGGAGCCACGCTCGACTCTCCTCCGGGACGTCCCGGACGTTGTTCGCGAGTATGAGGACAAGATCGCGAACGACAGCAACAGTGAACGGGAACCCTCGACGCAAGGACGCGGCGAGGATCGCCGTGACGATTAGGACCAACAACTGATGACGACCCCCGGACTCGATCCGGTGACCTGCGACTTGACGACTCAGTGCTTGGCCACTGAGCTGGATCGACTTCGAGTCCCTCGATGACGACTTTAACTGTGGAAACAAGCTTCGGTACTAAGCGTCTCTTCCGATCCCAAGCTGAGCTCGACCTCAAGCTACGACACCCGCCCTCGCTTGTGCCGCTACAAGTGTCACTCGACGCGCTCATGCTGATGTTCGCGGCGCCTGAGACCTCCGCCACCGACGATCTTCGATCCAGCGTGCACTCAGCCGCCTGAGTGCGTCTTCATGTGGAGTGTCCACGATGTGTCCTGCAATGGATCTGTATCTCGGTGGCCGAGTGCCTGATGCTTGGTGATGTCGAACCGCGCGTGGAAAAGCTCTGGACGCTCACGCATCGTAAACGAAGCGTGTGCCCCGCGTGGGATTGAAACCACGTGCACTAGGATGGAATTGTGCACTCGTCCGCCCTGCACCGCACCGCCGTCAGTCACTGACGATGAAGATGTCCAAGCGGATCCTGCTGATGCGTCGAGTCGAGTCGAGTCGACGGTCCTGTCCTCGGGTCAACAGTTACTTCGAAGGGTCGCTTTGCTTGTGCAAGTAGTTCGCCAGACCCAGCCACTGACGAAGCTCAGTGGGGCTTGTAGGCGTAGGCGATGAGCAAATAGACGAAATATTCTCTGGGTCAGCGCGTACTCCATTCTTGCTCACGTAACAGCCAAGCACCGGAAACTCCGGCGCGCAAAAGACGCACTTCTTGAGGTTGGCGTAGAGCTTGTTCTCTCTCATCACTTGAAAGACTTGCCTCAAGTGCCGCACATGGACTTCGACCGCGCTGAGATCTCCTTCAGCGCGACTGTGGACGAAGATGTCGTCAAAGTAGCTCGGTGCAAAGTCACGGAGCGGGCGAAGCACATGGGACACCATGCGATTGAACGTCGCAGGTGCATTCTTCAGACCTTGGAGCATGACAAGCCACTCCCAGAGCATGCCGCTGGGAGTACTGACTGCCGTGAGAGGGATGTCGCTCTCTCGCATCAGGATCTGGTAGAAGCCATCGGTCAGGTCGATGGAGAGGCCCGAATGTCCGGCGTCAGCGCTCGCGCGTAGGAGGACGCGACTGTTTAGTCCTCGCGCAGCGCGAGCGCGAACGCAGCTTCGAGTGAGGCAGTACCGTGTCATGCCCTCACGCACCCGGAAGATGAAGACGTGCACTTGGGAGGCAACGTCGATCGGGTTCGTGATGATGCACGAAACCAGGTGTCGGGTCTTCTGCACGTAGTCGCGCATGGACATCTTGCCCTGCCGAAGGACGAAGAACGTCGCACGCGTGCGCGACTCGTCTTGCGGAGGCTCGAATGCGAGTCGGAGGTCACTCTGGAGACTCTCCAGAGTCGGAAAAACATCTCGGTCGACGACGAGCTTGCCAAGGGCCCATTCCTTGGCCTTTCCGGAGATGCGAGACAACAGGAAGTTGACTCTCGCCGTCGGCGCTTCGATCAACCTCGAAGCGATCGCGATGTTGATCTCGCGGAACCAGCGGTTCAGTGGGAGACGGTCTTGTCCGGCGCCGGAGTAGGACGACGTCTCCACCGCTTCGCTTCGGCGAGCTCGCGCCCCACGAATTCTTGGATGGCTTGGCGCTGTTGGTCGGGGGTCGCTGAGCTCAGCAGCGACGTGACGACGAACTCTCCGGACACCGCCGCGAGGCGGTGTAGCGGTTGCCATTCAGCAGTGGTGAGGTGGGGAAACGCCGTGTGCTCCAGGGTCATCGCTGGAGTCACCGACGGCGTGCCATCACTCATCTCGAACTTGGTCATTGGAAGGACTACGAAGTGCTACCAGGTGTAACAGGGTAAGAAGTACCGTCACTAGCGTACACTATAGATACAAGAGGAAGCTCGCAATAGTAGAACCAAGTGTCAGGTTTGGGGCAAATTTAACTCTGTTTATTTATGGAACGGGAGCGGGGCTCCCGTTCTCTTTGTGAAACACTCAAATCTAAGTCGATGCCTGATTGGCTGAAATGGGTCTGGCTCCCCACTTCCATCCAATCAGGTAATGACAACAGGGCACACGCTAGCCGTGTGCCTGAACCTACTTTTGTGTATGTAGCCATGAGGCTCCTACCTACTTATGTAACTCTGTCTACCTACTTACGTAACCGTAACCAGCCCGTTACAATCACTGTTTGTTCGTGTGCCGAGGATGTGGAAAGCTGCACGATATGGGGAAGTGCCCGATGGAGAAATTCTACAACCAGATCTGCCAGTGGTTTGATCCGGTTATACATGCGGGGATGCTGCCAGAGATGGCGGAGAAGATGTTAAACTAGGACGCTCGTTGGGATGGAATCCGGTACGAGCCGAGCGCTCTAGGTATTGCATTTATGCATACGTGAACAAGCCATCAATAGATCAAGCTAGCAGAAGGCCAGATCTATGTTATATTACATTCGATCTACATGGGAAACGCACTACCGCCATATCCAGACTTTGCCCAGCCGACGATTTCGACAGATCTGCCGCCGCCGAAGTAATCAATCTCAACCCTGGTACTTCGCGTGGCTACTGGAAACAACAGGATCCAGATCTCTGGTTCTCGCCTACTGAAGGGGAAAACATTCCCCTGAATCATCAGCCTAGTCTCGTGGCTGAATGTAAGCGAACTGGAGATCCGAGTCATTCGGATCTCTTGCCCGGAGAGTCGAGAGAATATTGGAAGCATCATGCGCCAGGGAAGTGGTTCTGACAGGCTAAGATCACCGGAAATATTAACAATGAGAAAGTGATCCTGCTCCTTGACACCGGTGCCGAAGTGTCTATAGTGGATACCACGATCGCTCAGCGGATGGGGTGCTATGTGGATAGAAGTCAGAGTCTAGACTGCGTAGTCATCGGGGAGACGGTGTACTCGACGGCCGGAAGGACACAGGTCAAGATCACGCTGGCAGGATATCTGGTATACCTGTTCGATATCTGGGTAGGTGATCTATCCGGCCACGAGGCTATCGTGGAGATGGACTACATGGTACCGGCGAGGATCCGCCTGGATTTGGCGGATTGATCGCTGTGTCCCCCGGAAGAGGTGCGGATCTAGCTCAGTGGAAGACACCAGCTGTATAATGACAAGGCGAGGATCGTTCGACTGGATCAACATTTGCAGATCGACGTAGGAGACTCAATGGAGATGCCCATGCGGAGACAAATCTCAGATCAAGACCCATTGTCAGTGATCAGAGGAGATCGATGGAGCGGCTACAAATGATAGTAAAAGCACCGCTGCGTATCAGCGGCGCTTGGCAATACAGTATAAAAATGAAAGTCTAAGCATGTAACCCGTAGAGTTCGTTACCGCTAATAAGGGTATTTTCAAAACACATTAACCGCTGTAGATGAGTTTTAGTATTTAGAGTCGATATTTCAAATAATAAAAAGTGTATAAAGTTTAATCAGATGGAGATTTGTGAAAATATTATTCGAAGAAGGTTTATAATATAGTGTTTGATTGAACAACGCGAGCGGGTCGGTTGAGTGAAAGATGGCTGGCCACTCGCCGCAGGGCCAGGACGCAGCCGAGCAAGGCATGGACGCGAGGTTTATAATATAGTGTTTGATTGAACAACGGAAACTGTAGAGTCTGTAACCGGTGAAAACGATGTTTTAAGGATGCAGAAACCGCTAAAATACGGGCTTACCGCTGTCTAAAAAACTAGAAAGTGGGGTTGATCACAGGAGGAAATATAGTGATATTGAGGTAAAAAGAAATAGGGATTCTGTATTGTATAATGGCAAAAAGTTCAATATGTATTTTTTTTAATATAGTGACGTTGTTGTATAAGTTCAAATGAATAAACATAAAACATAATGATATGCTAAGAAAACGAATAGGATAACAAAGAAATCAGAGTATAACAACATGATATGTGTGAAGGATATTGGTATTGAAGACGTTGATCGGAACATGTTTTGGTTAATGTAAAAGTTCAAATATTTGAATAACATATATGCCAACATTTAAAGGCTTTATGTATAATGTGTAGAGTTAAGAAATTATAGTTGAGAATAGATATTAAAGAATATATAGGAGTATAGGATAATAATAATAGTTAATGGTTTAGAAAATGTAGGGTTTAATTGATGGTGTAGATAAAGGATGAAGGATAATTAGTATAGTGTGTAGAGTTTAGGGTGTAGAGTTAAGAGATAAGAGTTGCGAGTAGAAATTGAAGAGTATATAGGAGGTGAGGTTTAATGATTTGTGTAATTTGTGTAGAGTTAAGAGATGAGAGTTAAGAGTAGAAATTTTAGAGTGTATAGGAGGTAAAGTAATATGTTTAGTGTATAATGTGTAAAGTTAAAAGATTAGAGTTGAGAGTAGGAATTAAAAGGTAGGAGGTAGAGTTAAAGGCTTTGTGTATAATGAGTAGATTTATGAGATATGAGTTAAGAGTAGGAATTAAATAGTGTAGAGGAGGTAGATGTTAGAGGAGGTAGAGGTTAAGTTTTGTGTTGGGGGGTTAGGATAGAAATTATTAGTTAATGGTTTAGAATGGATAATGTTGGGTTTAATGTATGGTGAAGGTTATTGATGAAGAATAATTATTATGGTGTGTAAAGTAAAGAAATATGATTTAGGAGTAGAAAAAAATGTATAGGAGGTTGTGTTAAAGGTTTAGTGTATAATGTGTTGAGATAAAATATGAGAGTTAAGAGTAGAAAGTAAAATAGTGTATAGGAGGTAGAGTTGAAGGTTTTTGTTTGTTATGTTTAAAGTTAAGATATATGAGTTAGGAGTAGAATAAAAAGATTGTGAAGGAGGTAGAGTTAAAGTTTTGTGTTTGATTTAAGAGATGTGAGTT
Source organism: Phytophthora x cambivora (assembly GCA_033557925.1). Classification (NCBI taxonomy): domain Eukaryota; phylum Oomycota; class Peronosporomycetes; order Peronosporales; family Peronosporaceae; genus Phytophthora; species Phytophthora x cambivora. Next base: position 1,370 of record JAUCEB010000008.1, on the reverse strand, counting down.
AAGAGTAGAAAGTAAAGAGTGTATATAAGGTAGAGTTGAAGGTTTTGTTTATAATGTGTAGATTTAGGAGATGTGAGTTAAGAGTGGAAAGTAAATATTTTGTAGGAGGTAGTGTTAAAGTTTGTGTTTTGTGTTTAGGATAATATAGTAAAGAGTGTGTAGGAGGTGGGTTAAAAATTATATTTGGGTTTGTATTGTAGAGTGTGTGGTAGGTGGAGTAAAAGGTTAAGTGGGGGGGGTTAATATGATTTGTAAGTATAATGTGTATAAGGAGTTAAGATATTATTGTTAAGAGTATAAAGTTATGTGTGGGATGTAGAGTTAAAGGTTTTAGGGTTGAGGTGGAGGGTTGTAATTAATGGGTAATGATTTAGTATGGATGATGTGGGTAAGTAAATGATTTAGAATAGATAATGTAGGTTTAAGTATATAATGTAGGTGTAGAATATATTGTAAGTATAATGTGTAGAGTTAAGATGTTGGAGAATAAAAAAAATAAAAAAAAAGAAATATAAGAGTGTGTGGGAGGTGTAGTGAAAGGTTATGTGGTTGGGGTGGAATGTTTATAATGAATAATGGTTTAGGTTAGGAGTAGAAAGTAAAGAGTGTGTAGGAGGTAGAGTTAAAGAATAAAAGAGTATATAGAGTTAAGAGAAGTAGAAATTAAAAAGTGTGTAGGAGGTAGAGTTAAAGGTTTTGTGTATAATGTGTAGAGTTAAGATATATAATAGTATAAGGTAGAGTTAAAGATGTAGTGTATATTGTGTGAAATTAAGAAATATATGTTAGGAAAATAAAGTAAGAAAGGTGTAGGAGGTAGAGTTTAAGTTTTGAGTTTGGGGTTTGGGTTTATAATTAATAGTTAATGATTTTGAATGTATAATGTAGGGTTTTATATATTGTGTTGGTAAATGATGAATAATTATTATAGTGGTTAGAGTTTAGAGATATAAGAAAAAGGTAAAAAAAGTGAGAATGTAAATATTTGGGTTTAGGGTTTTGGGTTTAGGGTTTAGGGTTTACGGTTTAAGGTTTAGGGTTTAGGGTTTAGGGTTTAGGGTTAGTTTACGGTTTAGGGTTTAGGGTTTTGGGTTTAGGGTTTAGGGTGTGGGGTGAGGGGTTAGGGTTTGGGTTGGGTTTAGGGTTTAGGGTTTAGGGTTTAGGGTGGTTGGGGGTTAAGGGTTTAGGGTTTTTGGGTTGTGGGGTGGGGGTGGGGGTTTTAGGGTTTAGGGTTTAGGGTTTAGGGGGTGGGGGTGGGGGGGAGGGTGGGTGGGGTTAGGGTGGTAGGGTTTAGGGTTTAGGGTTTAGGGTTAGGTGGGGTTGGGGGTGGGGGGTGGGGGGTGGGGGTGTGGGGTGGGGGTGGGGTGGGG